>CM060909.1:227936282-237936282 GCA_030737875.1 Allium sativum
TACATAAGTATATAGTTTGCTATTCACTCCGACATGGCAAAATTATAAAGAAAGTAGCAGATATACTGATTGCGTGGAAAGCACAATTCCATACACATACGGTGACATGCTTGTAAAGAGTTGTGTGCATACATAACAAAGATGAACGAGTGGGAGACTACATTATTATACTTACATATGCGCTGAGAAGTTCGTCATTGTCAATCAACCTTTACACTCCAAATCACCAAAGGAGCAGTCTTCATCAAACCCTTGACACTTCTCCTCTCTGTCTAACCTGAGCAGAAAGTGGTTTCTTCATAACAACAGTGAACTCGAAAGCTTCAGCCATGTCAACACCATCTTCATCACTAGCCTTCCATTCAAACTCCCTCACCAAATTGGCTACAAAGAACTCCAAATGCAAAGTCGCTAACTCGTACCCCGGACAAATTCTTCTTCCAGCTCCAAAGGGCATCATCTTAACCTCCCTAGTTCCAGTAATATCGACGCTTCTATTCCAAACTCCTCCCACCAAAAACCTCTCTGGTTTAAACTCCATTGCATCCTCCCATACCTTCTCATTCCTCCCTAGCTGTGCAATATTAATATGCACTTCTGAATTCTTTGGTACATAATATCCATTCAGTACCATATCCCCGTTCGCTTTATGCGGAAGCACAAAATGCGCAGGCGGGTGCAGTCTCAAAGCTTCCATTATCACCGCCTTCAAGTAATGCATCTTCTCCAGTTCTTCCTCTTCTATCTCCTCCTCATCTTTCACGACATGATAGATCTCATCCCTTAACTTATTCTGAACACTTTGGTTTTTCACTAGCTCCGCCATGATCCACTCGAGTAACACGTATGTTGTATCTGTACCTGCAGACAAGAACTCATGACACAAGTGCACAATCTCCCCTTCTTTGAGTTTCCTTGCCTCGTTATTCTCAGCAGGGATTTCAAGGTCGTGAAGAGAATCAACATAGGAATGCCTTTTCCTTTCTTTGATAAGAGGCAGGAATATCTCACTTTGCCTTCTTCTAACTCCTACAATTTCATTCCACCTCTTACGGAATAACAACTTTGTAACTTGAGGCAATATTGCAAAATGGTTGAATCGGGTGTACAGCAAGAGGATGAAGTATTGAATGTCTTGGGCTTCTTTAATCACTCTCTCATCAACCTCATGCCCAAAACACATAATCATAAGCAATCTAAACATCACAAATCGAAAAATTTCTCTTACCAACACCACTTTATCCTTCTTAATCATCTCGATAAGTAGATCAAGACTTGATTTTCTGCCGAAATCGAAGTGATTAACGCTTGAACTGTGAAGGACTTTAGAAGTCATGTTGCGGCGTAAGGTGCGCCACAAAGGACCATAACTGGACGAGTTGATTTCGCAGGAGTTGCAACTCAAGGAAAGCAAAGGCTCCGGCATCCGAGGTCGGTCGACGAGGGAGAGGCTGTTTTGGACGAGAGCTTGATGCGCTAAGGCGTGGTCTTGAATGAACACGGTTGGATTGGCTGGAGAGTGCAAAGCGAAAATAGGGCCGTAGCGGTCGTGCAGAGATTTGACGAGCTGTTCGAGTTCGAAGAGGGATTTTCTTCCGAGGACGATGTTTTTGAAGATGAAGGCGATTGCGTTGGGGCCGGGAGGCAAGGGGGGTTTGTTGCGGTTGCGTTTGAAGAGGAGCAGTTTTGTGGAGAAGAGGACTGTGATGAGGAGGAAGATGATTGTCAACGGTTCCATGGCACCGTTCACTGCGTGTTCAGTAGATCATTAAACAATTTAATTGCACAGAAGTTGAGTGAGGTAGAAATTGAATGACTGTTAAAACGTACACGCTTGGGGATCTGCACGATGACGTAATACCATCGACGACTAAAACAGGGAAAGGACATGGACGTCCCAACATAGTTGTTACGACCGAACAGTGCGTTAAATAAAGGTTCAAGGTTTTTTAGGTTCAACAGGTCCGATCATGTGAACCGCGCTCATACTTTATTTCTATTTTTCTGGTTTGAACGTAAAATTATATTAAATATAGATAAAATTTCACCAATTATGTCAAATACTGTGTTCAAACTGATTGAAACACTTTGACATGTTCCACGAAGTCATGGGTTCAATTTTCGTCTTCAGCCACTTGTAATGTAGTATGTTATATACTACGTGATTGAAATAATTATATCACAATTTATCATTGCAAAGTTGTAAATTTACTAATTTTTTATAGTGAAAGATGATTAGTTAAACACTAGTTCGTAAAATGTACGTAATTATCAATTATATCATCCAAAATTTGATGACAATTGCAATGAAATTATTTGTTAAATTTGTTATGTCAAAAAATGAAGAGTGAAGCAATTTTTTTTTTTTTCAAATTTGAAGAATCGTGGGGTTCAAAGAGTTCAAGGTTATTTCAGAGCCGCGGCGCTTTAAGGTCGAAGGTTAACCGCTATCGAAGCGAGGTTGAGTTGGGTCTTTAAAACACTGCGTCCCACCCTATGATTAAATATTCAATGCTCTTGTATTTAGCCCTTAATTAGAGACAAACTAAGGCCTATTAAATGGATTTCAGATGTTCAGAGGTCCATAATAGCAATGTTTGCAGGTCACATTATCCGATTTCCATATATTTATGACCTTTCAAATGATTATCGACATGGATCTCAAATTGCATAGTCTACAATGTAGGTGTATATGTTAGTAGTAATTCTAGTATGTTAATTTGTATATATGCATATAAATTAACCGTCAGCCATCATGTTAATTTTTTCATATGTAAATTATATAATGTGATCAATACATTTATTGTCGTGGTAGTTGAATCAACTACATTATATAGTTTTGCTATACTTTTCCTCATCTTACTATAAATAAGCTTCAAGCTAGTCTTTTGATATGTATTTTGTCGATGTGTCATTTACAATCATTCAATTGACCTCTCATTCATGCATTAGTTGAGAGATAATGAACCACATTCATTTTCTTTTTTAGATCTTTAGCTAGGTATTACCCACATTGATTTCTACATGTTTGTAAATATTGAGATTAGACGACATTCGCATAGACCATTCTCAATCGATAAGCTATAAAAGTTTCCCAATTTATTTACCACTTTTTCTACCTAACATTATTGCTACCTACATTCATAGCGGTGTTGTGTCATGATCTACTTTCAGCTTTACATCACTGCATACATAGATAAAGCATATACAATGGATGTGATCATTTGAGCGTTTCTTTTATACTTGTTTTGTTCGACCTTTTTTTTTGACCAAAATATACGGTTTGTTTAGATTTTCTGGAAGCAGAGTAAAAAAAAATTAAGCTTATATCAGGACTTGAACTAAGATTATTAGACAAGCAACTCAACACCGTCACCACTGCACCACACAATCAATTAACATGTAATGTATATATAACTATTATTATCAAAATATACCGGTAAACCAATTCACCAACTGCCATCCTTCGGTTGTTGCCCTAGACAAATGTCTTGCTTGCCTTACCCTAGGGTCGGCCCTGACGAGTACACTACAAATATGCATTCCTGCATCCAAGAGGCATGTGGTCATGTTATTGTGCAGTACTTTCCTGGGATGGGATTATGTGAGAGTTTAGTATGCGCAGCGTGCTCCTTTAACTGTTAGACATAACATTAGCTCAATATACTCAATCACAACAACCTGATACGATCTTCTTGGCCCTCCCAACTGACATAGTTTATCGATGTAGTCCTAATGGCAGACGATAATCCTTTTTTATGATTGCATATTCATGATGTAAATGAAGGGTCGCTTTGCACACACTTACTTCTTGCCTATTGGCCACTGGTTGAGAGATGTGTGTATCATACAACAAGTGATCATCGTATATCAACTCATTCATTATCACATGACGACATGTTTGGCAGGCAAATTGTAACTAGTGATCACTATTTTTTTCTCTTTGATAGGCTGGAGGTGGATAATAACACATACTTCTTATATGTAGAGTATGATTCATATTAGTCTAGAGTAGCATCACGTTTATCAAATTATGTATAGAGGGTCATATAAGCTCCTTTTAATCAGCCATAAGAGTTTGTGTGCCACAATCTTCATTTGATCATATTCTTTCATAGCTTTCTCATGTTCTGATGTAGTTTGATCCTGATTATACTTTTAGGATATGTTACATCACCAGTACATGGACTGAACAGTCCATGGTTCTTCTGGAGAAACATGACATTCCTAACATGCCACGACGAAGTGAACAAACCACACTTGAATGCTCCATGTCTTGTTAGTAACTGAACAAACCACTATTAGTTGTGCTCTTATATTTGGTATTCATTGTAAGTTTAATACATCTTGTCTTCTATTATAAACTAACTTGCTTATGTCGTATAGTATTCATTCATTTAGAATCTATCTAGATTAGATCATGCTAGACTTTAAGAGTACAACCAACAATGGCTTGTTTAGTTAATAAACAAGCCACAGAACGTCCAGGTGTGACTTGTTCACTTCACCATGACTAGTTTTGTAAAGACCCGGCAAAGGAATTCGATACCCGAATTCCAACAATAATACATAAACTCGTATTACTTGCCAAAACCCAAGTATCGAAAATGCCAGATAGTTATTCAAAAGAAATTAGAGGGTGAGGAAAGAAAGAAATATTAGAATAGAAGAAAAAAGAGAACCAACACAACATAGAATCCCACAACGCAGCGGAACATAATATAATATAGAAATAAATCTTTATTAAGAGCTTAAAATAAAAACTTACAATCATCAGATTACAACACATATGGACAACTACAATAACCTGACATTATATACAATCACACAGCGAAATAATACTACAATATCATACGTCTGAACACTTCCATCTCGTCTCTTCACTGCATCTTATAACTTGAACTTGTAAAACTCGGTCTAACCCGGGCATTACAAACGTTGGATCAGTCTGGTGAACCAGAGTGAGAAACCCATTAATTTTAAAAGAAACATCCAACTTGATTTTAAAGTTAACAAATCTTTTCTGAAAGAAAAGGATAATCGTAAGACCGACCAACACATAAACACGAATGGTTTTTACCTTACGATAACCCAAAACATTTTTGGAAATCATATCTTTTCTGATATTATAATAATGTCTAAATACAAATAAATATCAATCTAGTAGAACGCTTGCATCTCACGCTTTACATATATAGTATACAATCAAAACCGCAGGCTCTTATTGGAGAATGGATTCCAACTGGCAAGGTATGGGACTGCCTTCCGACAGTGTATCTCTAGAGAGGAATACACCAGGGTTCAACAAGAAATCTTGCAACCCAGGCTAAACATGTCCGACCCCTCACTTCGATTGGGAGTACCGAATGTATTATCACCTTACGACTTTTTGTCGTGACCACCGTAATTCTTGGGAGATATAGAAATGAAAAGAAGTAACAAATATGAATATTCTCTAGATGGTGACAATACACCCTAATCGAGAGCGACCCACTTAGCCATGCGACCTACCCACTACAAGAAAAGCTGTAAATAGATGCAGAATTTAGTAGCGGAAATTTTCGTCATAAATTAGCAACGGATTTTCGTGGAATCTGTAAGGGATATTATCTAGGATTTTATATTTCAACTTATTTTAAATTGTTATCGTCGAATTTTGTTTTCCATCGCTAAACCATAGCAAATCGCAGCGATTTACCGCCATGCTTTTTTCATCGCTAAATTCTATTGTTAATGGAGACGATTTACTGTCTTATATGTTTTGAAGTTATTTTGCAGCAAATTTTCAAGGGAATTGCAAGGGACTAGCATGCTTATTCTTCATGAAATTTTCTATCGTTATGTTTTTGTTAAGTAATTGATGAGTGAAAATAAATTTTAAATAATTAATGTTAATAATAATATACTAATAATAAAAAAATACTATTAATTGTAAATAAAATTCAACAGTTGGTATTGATTAATTAATAATTATTAAATAATTAATAATATAGATTAATAAGTAATCTTTAATAATCAATGATTAATAAGTAATTTTTAATAATTAAGAAGTAAAATTTGTTATCTAGTATCTAAAATTTAATCATTATAATCGATAATTATGTTTAATACGTATTAATTCAAAAAATTAAATTTTTCTTTATTTCTAAAATAAATATAAATTTTAAATATGAAATTCTAAAAAAATTTAATTCCGAAATAATTGTAACCTTTTGTATACTGTTCAAAACTTAAAAAAAAATATTATAGAATTTCAAAATTCAAGAAATATAAACATTAGTATAGAACTTATTATTTTCATGCCCATTTATAGGCTTTCACATGTAACTATCTTCTCTTACACATAGTAAGTGTTGAATATGTTTTCAATTATGCTAAATTAGTTAATAATTACACATTGTACATTGTTTATTTTTTAAAAACTAATTTTTCTTGAACATATTTTTAATAACTCAATCATATAACAAATTATAACTAATATATTTAAAAATTACTAGTTATCAACTAAAGTTCTATTAAATAATTAGTAATTAATATGTAATCGTTAATATTTAATATATAATAGTTAATAATTAATATCGACTATTTAGTTTTTCGGTTCATTCTTCTCATTTATGTTTTGTGCAGTAATAAAAAAATTTGATTTGCAAAGTATGTATTAATCAAAGAAAATAAAAACTAAAAAAATAACATTTAGTTAATCCACGTGGATTAACGAATCATAATTTTGTGGATTAACTTAGATGTGGGTTAACCGACTGAAACCGTGGATAGATATAAAAGTTACCATTAGTTATTGGTAATTTATAATTAATGACTATTTATAAATTGTTAATAATTTATGAGTGCATTCTTATGCAACACAAAAGGAACATACAAAAGAGGCATTTAAAAGGGAAACAAAAATATAATTGTTCACGAAACGAGAACGTGTTCTTGTGTACCTATTTAAATAAATTAGTATAATAACTAATTAATAATAACCAAATCATAATTCATAATTTAAAATAATATTGTTCAAATAAAAACATACAAATAATAATATGTGCATTTTTATTAATCAATAACAATGTTCATCGGTTGCTGTTTTACAAAATTTTATTTCAAACTTGTTTCACGTTTCTTTTATTTTGTTCAAATAAAATTCATTAACTTCATAGTAATTTAAATTTAATAAGCAATATTTAATGTTTAGTATTGAATAACCTTTTCATTTTCCCATAGCTCATATTATGGTCATGAAAAAACTTTGTCAAAATCGCACTAATGGGACTAGGGTTATCGTTCAGTCGCCACTCCATTCTTTTTCGTTTCTTCTCCCTTTCTCCTTTTTTTCTCTTCGCTTCCCTAACGATAATCCCTATCTTTTCCTATTTATGTATTTTTTTTATTTTCTCCTTTTGACGACAACTGCTTATTTTCCTAGATCTAAACCACATCATCTTTATTTTGCCCTTTACTCCATCGTTCATGCTTGTTCGCCTCCTATCGCCGCATAATCCAAGTTACTACGTTGTTTACAATGCAGCCCCATCGTTCGCTATTCCCTCTTCATTTGCCTTCCCCTAAATCTTTTGTCTACCCTAGATCTACTTTTTCTCTGTCATTTTCTAGCTAGCCTTCACTGCCAATGCATCGCGGTTACAAATAGTGTAAGTCTTTGATCGTTCGCGACAAGCTGGACTTGGCTCTGGATGTGGTACCTCGTGGCCATCACCAGATATGGGCTCGGGATATGTTTTTGGGTTCGCTTCGTTGCTTAGGGCTTTGGCTTTGTCTACAGTCATTGCCTCGGATGATTGGACGATTCGGAGGCGCTAGTCCGTTTCAGGTATGAACGTCTTTGGGGTTTCTAGTGTAGTTTGGTGAGTAGTTTCCTCGATCTGTTATTGGGTTTTGCAATGGTTTGGGGATTTATTCACATGTTTTTTATATCTGCTCCTTGATTTTGTAATGGTTTGGGGATTTATTCGCATGTTATTGGGTTTCCTTTGTAACTATGGAGGAAAAAAACCAAGAAAACAAATACTTTTTACAAGCACAGGAGAAGCCATCAATTTTCTTTTCTTCTTGATCATTAATTTGCAAAGCATGAGAAACATGAGGCATGTTGACCTCCAACATCCCCTCTAGAATATGCACATTTTGGCCTATGGTAGGCCTATGCATCTCCATGTCTTGAACGCACCAAATTACTACTTTGCCAACTTTACTCACTTGTTCCATGTTCGCAACACCATTCAATCTTGCATCCAAAATGCTGGACACATCTCCCTTCATCATCTGTTTGTCATCCAAAATGGTGTATATGTCAGTATGGTGCTCATTCACCTTATGGAAATAGTAGCATGTTCATTTCACAGTTTTGTCTTTGTTGATTTTTAATTCTCTTGAATATACCTTATTTCTGTTATATGTTTCTTTAATGCTCTTAAATATTCCTTTTTATGTTATCATTTCATGTAAAAGTATTAAGATTAGGCATTATAACAATTCAGGTATTTGGAATACAATCATTTGCTGATGTGACCTGCAACTTATGGAGCTCATGGTGTTGAGCAACATGTAGAACCACCAACTAAACTTGTCCCGGATTAGTGATCTAAAGAACTGAACCATCCAGCTTTGTGAGTACTGTGATTTTATTCAGTTTTGATAAGAAAGTGCTTCTACGATTGTTGAATGATTTTATTATAGGATTCTACCCTAAGTTCCTACTATTAGTTTATCTATTTGTTGTTTTGTTTACACCATAATTTTTACTCAGATGTATACCACCTTTGAACCAAAAGAAGTTTTTTTGTAATATATTTTTGACAAACAAATTTATATAAAATAAGACAATGTTACAATTTATTCGAAATTATCCATGAATTTTTGACTGAAACAAAAGTATATTTTTGACTACTTGCTACTGATTTTTTTAACTACAATTCTAGTATTATTGTTGTTTATATAGGGACAAACCTATAGAAAATGTAACGCGAATACCGAATGATACAGATTATAAGGAGGAGGAGCAGTGGATCCTTTCTACAGTAGGTTAAGGTACCTTTTTACTAGCGTAATTAGGATATAACTCCAGTTTTTTTTCTTTTTGTTGTTGTTGTTGTTGAAAATATATCAGTTGTAAAAAAATATGAATAAGAATCACTAACTTATTAGTCAATGCATGAATTTTGAATTAGAATCACTAGCTACGTGCTCATTTAATGAGAGAAAAACAGGTAACTATTTTGTTTGTTTTTTAGTTTTTGTACTAATATCTACCATTAATGAAGAGAAGTGGTAGTATCAGATTTACTAGTTTGCCATTTCAACCATCCCAAAGTCACATGAATACCCTTTTAATTTTACATATTATATTTGCATATTTACATTGTGTATCATGCATATGCCATACGTCATGTTATACACCAGTGTTTAATTGAAAAATGTGCAAGCAAAATTGAATGAAGTTATCTGATATGTTTTTTAATGATTAAACATCTTACATATTATTTGATACATACATAGTTGTACATATCATATAGCTTGCCCTTATTTGCTTGAGACATATTAAGTGTTTGACTGCTAAATAAAACATTAATTGTTCAAGATTTAAAGCTAAAATGTGTTGGGTATGCCACCAAATATTTGACTCTTTGTTACTTTACGCTTGCAGGAGCATTTCCAGAAGCTAAGAATTGAGAACTCTATGGGATCATCTGAAGCAACTCCTAAGCAGGTATGCACATTTGTTTTCTTTACTTTTTCATGGTCACTCAATTTTATAGATCAAGAGGCTGCCAGTAATGCAAGTTACACAATTTAAGCTTGCTTTCCTGTTTCCACTATATAAAATAAAATATCGCTGGAGTAGCTAATTGGAGAGGGGGTGAGAGGTAACATATAACAATTATATGTCAGGGTGCTAACCGTGGTGATGCTTATAAATAGTTAATATAATTATATTATACATGCTTGAACATTTCAGCGCTCTTACTATTGGGGAAGAAGGCGATGTTCAATTGTTTACTCATTACAACTGAACCGGGTAGTTCAGTTGCTAATGCAACTGAACTGGACAAAGTGCCCAGTTGCATTTGCAACTGGGCACTACTCAGTTCATTTGTGAATGCTCGATACGTATGTTTTATTAACTTACATTTCAATAAATGTGATATACTATATATCTGATGTGATGGTCCGCCTGGCATTAACCGATATTTCCTCCGAAAGTACGTTGTACACATGTCCGCTAGCACGGGACGGTCGTCAGAGAAGGGAAAGAAGATGAAAGAACTAACAAAGAAACCTGTAGAATGTCTCACAGCGCATGGAATAAAATATAATTGTAACATACTTCACATAAAACAGGCGAGACAGTGCATAAGCTGAAAACTAAAACCATCATCATAGCAGCGGAAATCCAAAATACAGCTTATGATCTATGTAATGACCCGGATTTTCGGCGACTTTGGTTATCGACATAAGCTCGATGTCGATAACCAAAACATCGAAAAATCCTGGTAATTATTGAAAGAAATTAGAGCGTGAGAATAGATAAGATAGAAACTTAGAATAGAAGAAGAAGAAGAACACAACATCAGAGTAACACGAACCTCACAGCGGAACGAATAACATATAATATATAACATAACTTTGAAATATAACAGTTATGTATACAATAGCACTTATCAGAGTACAACACTTACAACACAGCGGAACAAAACTCTATATAACTAACGTTGAAGCCTCCTGCTCCAAGCTCCTTTAGATAGATCTGAAAAATCCTGAACTACTTGACTGCCCGTACAAATTTAGGCACCCAAGAGTTTAGGTAGAACAAACAAAATAAACTCCGGGTCAGTCATGGGACTGGTATGAGTAAAACAGTTTAAACAGGTATATGAACAAGTAAACGATATCTTATAAGACCACGCCGCAGAACGGAACGGGTTTTTCCTTTATGAGAATCCAAAATATCTTTATATCAAAAACCTTTTGATATTATAATAATGTCAATGTACAAATAGATATCAACTAGCAGAAACGCTTTCATCTCACGTTCTACATATATAGTATACAATCAAAATCGCAAGCACGTATTGGATAATGGATTTCCAACTATGACAAGGTACGGAACCACCTTCCGATCAGTGTACTCTAGGAACGATACACTGGAGTTCAACAGGAACATCTTGTAACTCAGCCACACATGACCGACCACTCATTTTGCTTGAGTGTATCGAATGTATATCACCAACGGTTGGGATCAGCAACCGTTCCCGTATATATATGGGACAGCATTGATAGATTTAAGAAACAAATGAATATTCTCTAGATAGGTGATTATACACCCTACTTCGGTGCGACCGACTTAGCAATGCTGCGTGCCCGATTTCTGTCATTTACCGGATGATGAGGCTAGAAGTTACGCGTTATCATCACATCAGATTCACTTCGAATGCCACATTGTCAGATCCATCGAAAATCACTAATTGGCGTCTACAATAGTACGTTACGTGTTAGCTAAAGAAGTTTCCTTCTCCGCTTCCACTCTTGGTATAGTTGAAGAAATCAATGTACGTGACTTTTCTGGAAATACTCTGTCAGACATTCATCAACACAAGTCATCCTCATTCACTAAGAATGTCACATCGTCATACCCGCCAAATCACAAATTGATTTATCCAAAAGTAACACAGGTATACAGCTTAGAGAAACGAATTCCTCCGCCACCAAACGTGAATACGTTTGAACAGATCAACTTATGCGATCCATTGGATATACTCTGTCAGACATTCGTCCATACAAGTTGTCCTGGGACTGGACAAACCGAAGGCACTATTCAGTATATCCATCTTAGTCACTGTTATCTAAGACTTATACAACAGCCCTTGCACTTTACTCCATCTTCAATTATCTTTGGCATATATGATTCGCAACGCTTATGCCAATACAGAGTGGTTCTTTGGATAACAATCCAACCGGTCTCTCCATATTAACAACGTTAAAAATGGTCAAAACTTCGATAGTCTGTGAGTTAACTATCAAAGAAAACAAGTGTGCAAACAACGATATTATTTCCAGATGGAAATTATATCGAACAAACATCATTTAACATTTATCTCTTTAGTTCATTTTACATCTCCTGTTTCCCTATATTCAACATTTGCTATTTTCTATATATAGAAAATATACGTTATTAACACTGGAAACATTTCCATTCCTTGTTTTCTGTATTTAGAAAACATTTCCAACTCCTACGTTTGGATTAAACAGATGTTTAGATAAAACATCGCTATGCCAACTCAACCATTTTCTTTAATTACTAAATTCACTTTACCATCCTTTACTGCCGAACCTTAACCATTCCTCAGTTAAAAACGAAGCCAATCAAGTTGGGGTAGAACTACCTCTCAGACCTTAACTGAACAACACTTCTAACCTTGAAATAGGCAAAGTTCACTTTATATTTCTTTAACTAACTTCCTTACTTAACCTTTCTTTCGAATAACTATATTCGATTAACTCTTTTCAATTAACTCTATTGGACTGACCCTATTGGATTAACTCTAATTGATTTAACTCTAATCGACTTATTCTTTTTCACTTAACTCCTGTCGAATAAACTATATTCGATAACTCCTTTGACTCTATTCGAATAAACTATATTCGATTAACTCCTTTAACTCTAATCGAATAAGCTATATTCGATTAACTAATATTCTATAACTCACTTCGATTAACTAATAATCGATAACTCCCTTCGATGAAACTAACATCGATACTCCTTTCGATGAAACTAACATCGATTAATTTAACTCGACGAACTTAACTCGACTCACTTATCTCGATAATCTAACTCAAGAACTTAACTCGATTAACTTATCTCGATAATCTATCTCAAGAACTTAACTCCTATCGAATAACTAATATTCGATTTAACTTCATTCACTTGACTCTAGATCGCAACGATCACAATGGTTACGCCTGACTCCCTCAGGAAACATCCGACCGCCGTAGGCTATTTACAGCCCTGCGAATTACGCTAGCAGTCGTACGAGATGGCAACTTATCCTGAATAACTCTGTTTGACTAACTCTATCTCAAATAACTATATTTTGATAACTTCTACTTCGAATAAGTGGTATTCGATAACTTAACTCGATTATCAACTCGAAAATCTTAACTCGAATCGATTAACTCCAACTGATTAACTTGACTTACTTAACTCACTGGTTAACTTGACTTACTTAACTCACTGGTTAACTCTATTGAACTGGTTAACTCTACTGAACTGGTTAACTCTACTGAACTGGTTAACTCCACTGAACTAGTTAACTCTATTGAACTAGTTAACTCTACTGAACTGGTTAACTCTACTGAACTGGTTAACTCTATTGAACTAGTTAACTCTATTCAACTAACTCGACTCGACTAACCCCTTTCGAATAGCATATTCGTTTTACTAACTTTCGAATACCATATTCGATTTACTCCCTTCGAATACCATATTCGATTTAACTCCTTTCGAATACCATATTCGATTTACTTTATTCACTTTATAAAGATTTCCTTTTTAACAACGTTTTATTCATTTAAAAAGATTTACTTTTAAATAACGGTTCTACACTTTAAAAATGATTTCCTTTTTATAACGTTTCCTTTTCAATTCTATTTGTAAATGGTTTACAAATATTTCCTTTTCAAATTTATTCTTGAAATATTCTAACTCCTTAAATTCTCTGAAAAATTCGCCATAACCTCCTTTGTAACGGGAGCATCGGGAAAATCCCCAAACCCGCCACACAGGCCTTTCCATTCAAAAAGAAAATGGTATGTAATTATTTCCTTTTTGAATATCTCCTATTTATAAATATTCCAATTTATAAACATTTCTTATTTATAAATATTCCACTTTATAAATATCTCTTATTTATAAATATCCCATTTTATAAATATTCTATTTTCAATATCACTTTGAAAATCCCCTTATCAACATTTCAGTATGTTATGGTATTCAATCATATCAAATCACGATGTTCAATATCGTCCAAGCACATATAATCGCCCACAGATTTTATATCACATCATATAACAATATATGAAAAACAATAAAATAACTATTGAGGAATCCAGTCGGATTCCTCCAACCTGTCTCCCTGCATCCACAGATGTTACACAATATGATTATCATCACTTTCAGTTCAATATAAATTATTCTGATAGCAGAATCAATATATAAATATTTAACGGTTTATATATATATATATAATTACATATATATATATATAATTTTCACTAACTGACTAGCAGTTCAATCAATCAACCAACACACAGCAAATCAACAAATGATTAACAGTTCTAAGAATACATTATAAAAATATAACTGTTCAGAGTTGGTGAGTTTTACTCACATTGGACGATCATCGTTAATAACGATAACCATCGCTCGATTTGATTCAGACGGACAATTTATTTTGCTATAAATTTGTAACGGACCCCAATCCACTCCCAGTCAGTTCCATAACGCATATATCATCGTTACGATTCCAATGATATCGACTTCGTCTGATTCATATGCAGTATGATCAATATATGATTTATACAAGTTCATGATATACATTTAAATAAAACTTAACAAATTTCAATTTCGGCTTAACCTTTCAAATTTTGGCCTTTCTTCTCCACCGATCAGAACAGAACGCTGCTCCTTGATTCAAAATCATCACTGCACCATAAATCATCTCGTTCTTCACCGATTCCTAAGTCACAAACTCCAGTTCCATGAACCCTCCCATGACCGAACATTCACCTCACCTTTCCCCTTCTATACATCACAAAAATCACGAACCAATTCCCACCAAACAACTCAACATCAACTTCATCACATCCTATACTAACGAGCACCACAACTCCTTTCACCATGGTCGGTATTCACTTCCACACTTCTAGTTAATTTCCACACTGATTGCTAAACTGAAAATACCATAAAATTTTTGAAACCCCTTCAGCACCACAAACACAAACGATTCCATCTTCTTCCTCAGTGGGAAAAGCACGGTCCAGTTCCTCTTTCATATAACAGAGAACCCCAAATCTGAACCCAGTCCCTAAACTGCCACTGCGATTTGAACATTGCAAAATCGCACCCAAAATCCACAACAGAAATCCACTTTCTCCTCTGCTCCTTCACTGTTCGAAAACAACCCAACCTTTCCAAGAATTCAGAATGATTTCAGGACTTCACCGCAAAGAAAAACACCACCTTACCAAACGTTGAAGCCTATTTCCATATTCCCGCTCCCCTTCGCTGGAGACACAGACCCCAACGACCCATCGGACTGGCCACAACTACCCCAAAAACAAGCGCCACCTCCGCCTTGTCCAACGCCATAACCCCCATCAAATTCGACACTCCCAAGACCATCAAAACCGGCACCCTAGCTCGGCTGTTGGAACGCCACAACCCCAAAAAGGACGATCGAACCATAGGATTCGGGTATCAGGTTGAAGCGGAAGTCTTAGGGATTGTGAATACCTACTCATTATATTTTTAGGGGATTTATTTGGTTTTATAGGAATTTTCATTCATCGAATTGGTTTTCTGAGTAATGGTAGTGGCAGCTACCTTTTTGACCAGAAGAAATGAAAGTTTAGGGTTAAGAAAATAGTGGAGGGGTTTTTATAGGAAGTTTTAAATATTATTATATTCAACCGTTGTTTTTATCTGACCTTTAAATTTCCTGTGACCACATACGATACCTAAAAATCACGAAAATTGGCATGCAGCTATAGTTTGACATTACGGCCCCAATGAAACTGGTTTCGTCGAATTCCAACTCCGTTTGCTCACACAACGTATTTTTAACCGTAAAAATATCGACTGTATTTCACTCTAAAAATCCGTACGGCAACACAGTGACTCTAAAAATCACGAAACTTCACATCTAACAATAATTTGACATTGCGGATCCAACAAAATTGGTTTCGTTGAATTCCGACTTCGTTTGCAAAAGTGGCTATTTTTAAAGCTCTAAATAACCCATTTAAATATATAAATATATTTAAATATAATTAAATTAAATATTAATAAATTAATATTATCGTATATATTCACATATGATATCGTACAGCTCCAGAATATTATATCAGAATTTATAGTTTGATATTTCAGATTCCAGATTATCTCGATATTCAGTTTATACAAAAAATCTATTTATAACGTATATAAAGCTTTGCAAATTATAAAGGAATTCCACAGTGACTTTTCTGAAATTTGATTTGGACGTAAATCAAAATCTACACGACGAAATCCCGATTTTTCTCTTCCATTAGAAAAATATACTTCAGCAGCTCCACACGTTTCTTGTTTCATAGAAATCCGACTTAAAACGGATTCTGTATATTCAGTTGAAGTTCAAATCGCCAAATAGCGAAATGCCGCGCCATTTCGAGCTCGTTTTTAATTATAATATAATTATACGTTCAAACTGTCGTTATTTAAATATATTTGTTATTCTAATTCAATTCTAAGCTGAATTAAATTATTTGAATTGCCCAGTTCACACCACATAGCCATTTCAGCTAATTCTGATTATTTCAGAATTTTATATATTATTTAATTATTATATTAATTAAATATTCACTATTATTTAATTCAACGACCATTACATTCTCTAAATCACTATTTATATAATTAAATAAATTAATTATAATACCTCTGAAAATGCGGGTCATTACATTCTTCCCCATTTAAAATAATTTCGTCCTCGAAATTACTAAGTTAGAGGACGACCCTATCTATTGGAATTCCTAAGATTTGTTTACCCCTTATTTCTGATTTCAACTGAACCAATTAATATCGACTAAAATATTTATTCATTCCGACTAACTAAAATTTCCAAAAATTCTGAAAATTTTCTAACACTTTAAATTTTCGGAAAATTTCGCCAGCACCTCCTTTGTACTGGTCAATATCTCAAACTCCAACTCGCCTCTCTAGGCCATCTCCAACCCAAAAGAAAATCAAACAGCCAAGCGGCTTGCCAATTCGGCTCATAAATTCCAAACTCATATAAAATATAAACTTGTACCTTTTTGTTGGGCATATCATTATATCCCTACCATCTGTTATCAACTCGGCATATACAAATGCCATCCCAATCAACTCCAACCAAGTTATTCTTAACACAACCATTCGCTTATTCAAGCCGAATTTAATTTCAAATTCGAGTTTCAAATTCCAAACTCTCAACTTATCATTTCAAATCCAGATTATTCTCTAATCACTTCAGTTTTTCTTAACCTATCATCTCAAGTTAAATTCTGGTTTATTATTTACTTTTACCATCCCATTCGAATTAACTTCACAAGTTAAATTTTAATTTCTAGAACTTAAATTCCCGGTTTTATTTCAAATCAAATTTGAAGTCATAATACCAATTCAAAATCTTTGAATTTCTAAACAACTTGTTTTCTCAAAACAATTCAAATCAAAATCTCTGGTAGTAATCCACCACTTAGAACTCGAAAATCACACCGATGATACTGCGCAGTCATCATCGGAATTATTTTCCAGCGACCCAAGTGATTTCAATACTATATCATTTCAAAACCCTTACTAAATACATCCATTTTGAAAACATCTCAAAATCTCCCAGGAACTTAAAATTTCCTTATTTTAATTCCAAATCTGATTTAAATTCATATTTAATTCATCTTATTTCATATACTTTACTTATATGATTCTGATTGGTTATATATAACCATTTCACTTTTATAATCTCATTCGATTATAATTACAACCAATATATCTAATATATGATAATATATTACATATCCATACTGTGTCGGTCCATCGTATTCAAGTATTTATTTACTCCTACCGATACAGTGGATCAAACTGATCGGCCAGAATTCATAAACAACTCAGCCAATGAATCTCCACAATATAAAACCATATTTATATCAAATACAAATACACACTCGTTTATATACACTCAACTAAATCTAGGGTATTACTAACCCTATCTCTAACGAGTCACGCCACAGAGCCAAGGTAATTATTAACTAAAGCTCTGATACCAACTGTAATGACCCGGATTTTCGGCGACTTTGGTTATCAACATAAGCTCGATGTCGATAACCAAAACATCGAAAAATCCTGGTAATTATTGAAAGAAATTAGAGGGTGAGAATAGATAAGATAGAAACTTAGAATAGAAGAAGAAGAAGAAGAACACAACATCAGAGTAACACGAACCTCACAGCGGAACGAATAACATATAATATATAACATAACTTTGAAATATAACAGTTATGTATACAATAGCACTTATCAGAGTACAACACTTACAACACAGCGGAACAAAACTCTATATAACTAACGTTGAAGCCTCCTGCTCCAAGCTCCTTTAGATAGATCTGAAAAATCCTGAACTACTTGACTTCCCGTACAAATTTAGGCACCCAAGAGTTTAGGTAGAACAAAACAAAATAAACTCCGGGTCAGTCATGGGACTGGTATGAGTAAAACAGTTTAAATAGGTATATGAACAAGTAAACGATATCTCATAAGACCACGCCACAGAACGGAACGGGGTTTTCCTTTATGAGAATCCAAAATATCTTTATATCAAAAACCTTTTGATATTATAATAATGTCTATATACAAATAGATATCAACTAGCAGAAACGCTTTCATCTCACGTTCTACATATATAGTATACAATCAAAATCGCAAGCACGTATTGGATAATGGATTTCCAACTATGACAAGGTATGGAACCACCGTCCGATCAGTGTACTCTAGGAACGATACACTGGAGTTCAACAAGAACATCTTGTAACTCAGCCACACATGACCGACCACTCATTTTTCTTGAGTGTATCGAATGTATATCACCAACGGTTGGGATCAGCAACCGTTCCCATATATATATGGGACATCATTGATAGATTTAAGAAACAAATGAATATTCTCTAGATAGGTGATTATACACCCTACTTCGGTGCGACCGACTTAGCCATGTTGCGTGCCCGATTTCTGTCATTTACCGGATGATGAGGCTAGAAGTTACGCGTTATCATCACATCAGATTCACTTCGAATGCCACATTGTCAGATCCATCAAAAATCACTAATTGGCGTCTACAACAGTACGTTACGTGTTAGCTAAAGAAGTTTCCTTCTCCGCTTCCACTCTTGATATAGTTGAAGAAATCAATGTACGTGACCTTTCTGGAAATACTCTGTCAGACATTCACCAACACAAGTCATCCTCATTCACTTAGAATGTCACATCGTCATACCCGCCAAATCACAAATTGATTTATCCAAAAGTAACACGGGTATACAGCTTAGAGAAACGAATTCCTCCGCCACCAAATGTGAATACGTTTGAATAGATCAACTTACGCGATCCATTGGATATACTCTGTCAGACATTCGTCCATACAAGTTGTCCTGGGACTGGACAAACCGAAGGCACTATTCAGTATATCCATCTTAGTCACTGTTATCTGAGACTTATACAACAGCCCTTGCACTTTACTCCATCTTCAATTATCTTTGGCATATATGATTCACAACGCTTATGCCAATACAGAGTGGTTCTTTTGATAACAATCCAACCGGTCTCTCCATATTAACAACGTTAAAAATGGTCAAAATTCGATAGTCTGTGAGTTAACTATCAAAGAAAACAAGTGTGCAAACAACGGTATTATTTCCAGATGGAAATTATATCGAACAAACATCATTTAACACTTATCTCTTTAGTTCATTTTACATCTCCTATTTCCCTATATTCAACATTTGCTATTTTCTATATATAGAAAATATACGTTATTAACACTGGAAACATTTCCATTCCTTGTTTTCTGTATTTAGAAAACATTTCCAACTCCTACGTTTGGATTAAACAGATGTTTAGATAAAACATCGCTATGCCAACTCAACCATTTTCTTTAATTACTAAATTCACTTTACCATCCTTTACTGCCGAACCTTAACCATTCCTCAGTTAAAAACGAAGCCAATCAAGTTGGGGTAGAACTACCTCTCAGACCTTAACTGAACAACACTTCTAACCTTGAAATAGGCAAAGTTCACTTTATATTTCTTTAACTAACTTCCTTACTTAACCTTTCTTTCGAATAACTATATTTGATTAACTCTTTTCAATTAACACTATTGGACTGACCCTTTTAGATTAACTCTAATTGATTTAACTCTAATCGACTTATTCTTTTTCACTTAACTCCTGTCGAATAAACTATATTCGATAACTCCTTTGACTCTATTCGAATAAACTATATTCGATTAACTCCTTTTACTCTAATCGAATAAGCTATATTCGATTAACTAATATTCTATAACTCACTTCGATTAACTAATAATCGATAACTCCCTTCGATGAAACTAACATCGATACTCCTTTCGATGAAACTAACATCGATTAATTTAACTCGACGAACTTAACTCGACTCACTTATCTCGATAATCTAACTCAAGAACTTAACTCGATTAACTTATCTCGATAATCTATCTCAAGAACATAACTCCTATCGAATAACTAATATTCGATTTAACTTCATTCGCTTGACTCTAGATCGCAGCGATCACAATGGTTACGCCTGACTCCCTCAGGAAACATCCGACCGCCGTAGGCTATTTACAGCCCTGCGAATTACGCTAGCAGTCATACGAGATGGCAACTTATCCTGAATAACTCTGTTTGACTAACTCTATCTCAAATAACTATATTTTGATAACTTCTACTTCGGATAAGTGGTATTCGATAACTTAACTCGATTATCAACTCGAAAATCTTAACTCGAATCGATTAACTCCAACTGATTAACTTGACTTACTTAACTCACTGGTTAACTTGACTTACTTAACTCACTGGTTAACTCTATTGAACTGGTTAACTCTACTGAACTGGTTAACTCTACTGAACTGGTTAACTCTACTGAACTGGTTAACTCTATTGAACTAGTTAACTCTACTGAACTGGTTAACTCTACTGAACTGGTTAACTCTATTGAACTAGTTAACTCTATTCAACTAACTCGACTCGACTAACCCCTTTCGAATAGCATATTCGTTTTACTAACTTTCGAATACCATATTCGATTTACTCCCTTTGAATACCATATTCGATTTAACTCCTTTCGAATACCATATTCGATTTAGTTTATTCACTTTATAAAGATTTCCTTTTTAACAACGTTTTATTCATTTGAAAAGATTTACTTTTAAATAACGGTTCTACACTTTAAAAATGATTCCCTTTTTATAACGTTTCCTTTTCAATTCTATTTGTAAATGGTTTACAAATATTTCCTTTTCAAATTTATTCTTGAAATATTCTAACTCCTTAAATTCTCTGAAAAATTCGCCATAACCTCCTTTGTAATGGGAGCATCGGGAAAATCCCCAAACCCGCCACACAGGCCTTTCCATTCAAAAAGAAAATGGTATGTAATTATTTCCTTTTTGAATATCTCCTATTTATAATATTCCAATTTATAAACATTTATTATTTATAAATATTCCACTTTATAAATATCTCTTGTTTATAAATATCCCATTTTATAAATATTCTATTTTCAATATCACTTTGAAAATCCCCTTATCAACATTTCGGTATGTTATGGTATTCAATCATATCAAATCACGATGTTCAATATCGTCCAAGCACATATAATCGCCCACATATTTTTATCACATCATATAACAATATATGAAAAACAATAAAATAACTATTGAGGAATCCAGTCGGATTCCTCCAACCTGTCTCCCTGCATCCATAGATGTTACACAATATGATTATCATCACTTTCAGTTCAATATAAATTATTCTGATAGCAGAATCAATATATAAATATTTAACGGTTTATATATATATATAATTACATATATATATATATATAATTTTCACTAACTGACTAGCAGTTCAATCAATCAACCAACACACAGCAAATCAACAGATGATTAACAGTTCTAAGAATACATTATAAAAATATAACTGTTCAGAGTTGGTGAGTTTTACTCACATTGGACGATCATCGTTAATAACGATAACCATCGCTCGATTTGATTTAGACGGACAATTTATTTTGCTATAAATTTGTAACGGACCCCAATCCACTCCCAGTCAGTTCCATAACGCATATATCATCGTTACGATTCCAATGATATCGACTTCGTCTGATTCTGATGCAGTATGATCAATATATGATTTATACAAGTTCATGATATACATTTAAATAAAACTTAACAAATTTCAATTTCGGCTTAACCTTTCAAATTTCGGCCTTTCTTCTCCACCGATCAGAACAGAACGCTGCTCCTTGATTCAAAATCATCACCGCACCATAAATCATCTCGTTCTTCACCGATTCCTAAGTCACAAACTCCAGTTCCATGAACCCTCCCATGACCGAACATTCACCTCACCTTTCCCCTTCTATACATCACAAAAATCACGAACCAATTCCCACCAAACAACTCAACATCAACTTCATCACATCCTGTACAAACGAACACCGCAGCTCCTTTCACCATGGTCGGTATTCACTTCCACACTTCTAGTTAATTTCCACACTGATTGCTAAACTAAAAATACCATAACATTTTCGAAACCCCTTCAGCACCACAAACACAAACGATTTCATCTTCTTCCTCAGTGGGAAAAGCACGGTCCAGTTCCTCTTTCATATAACAGAGAACCCCAAATCTGAACCCAGTCCCTAAACTGCCACTGCGATTTGAACATTGCAAAATCGCACCCAAAATCCACAACAGAAATCCACTTTCTCCTCTGCTCCTTCACTGTTCGAAAACAACCCAACCTTTCCAAGAATTCAGAAATATTTCAGGACTTCACCGCAAAGTAAAACGCCACCTTACCAAACGTTGAAGCCTGTTTCCATATTCCCGCTCCCCTTCGCTGGAGACACAGACCCCAATGACCCACCGGACTGGCCACAACTACCCCCAAAAACAAGCGCCACCTCCGCCTTGTCCAACGCCATAACCCCCATCAAATTCGACACTCCCAAGACCATCAAAACCGGCACCCTAGCTCGGCTGTTGGAACGCCACCACCCCAAAAAGGACGATCGAACCATAGGATTCGGGTATCAGGTTGAAGCGGAAGTCTTAGGGATTGTGAATACCTACTCATTATATTTTTAGGGGATTTATTTGGTTTTATAGGAATTTTCATTCACCGAATTGGTTTTCTGAGTAATGGTAGTGGCGGCTACCTTTTTGACCAGAAGAAATGAAAGTTTAGGGTTAAGAAAATAGTGGAGGGGTTTTTATAGGAAGTTTTAAATATTATTATATTCAACCATTGTTTTTATCTGACCTTTAAATTTCCTGTGACCACATACGATACCTAAAAATCACGAAAATTGGCATGCAGCTATAGTTTGACATTACGGCCCCAATGAAACTGGTTTCGTCGAATTCCAACTCCGTTTGCTCACACAGCGTATTTTTAACCGTAAAAATATCGATTGTATTTCACTCTAAAAATCCGTACGGCCACACAGTGACTCTAAAAATCACGAAACTTCACATCTAACAATAATTTGACATTGCGGATCCAACAAAATTGGTTTCGTTGAATTCCGACTTCGTTTGCAAAAGTGGCTATTTTTAAAGCTCTAAATAACCCATTTAAATATATAAATATATTTAAATATAATTAAATTAAATATTAATAAATTAATATTATCGTATATATTCACTTATGATATCGTATAGCTCCATAATATCATATCAGAATTTACACCTTGATATTTCAGATTCCAGATTATCTCGATATTCAGTTTATACTGAAAATCTATTTATAACGTATATAAAGCGTTGCAAATTATAAAGGAATTCCACAGCAACTTTTCTGAAATTTGATTTGGACGTAAATCAAAATCTACACGACAAAATCCCGATTTTTCTCTTCCATTACAAAAAATATACTTCAGCAGCTCCACACGTTTCTTGTTTCATAGAAATCCGACTTAAAACGGATTCTGTATATTCAGTTGAAGTTCAAATCGCCAAATAGCGAACTGCCGCACCATTTCGAGCTCGTTTTTAATGATAATATAATTATACGTTCAAACTGTCATTATTTAAATATATTCGTTATTCTAATTCAATTCAAAGCTGAATTAAATTATTTGAATTGCCCTGTTCACACCACATTGCCATTTCAGCTAATTCTGATTATTTCAGAATTTTATATATTATTTAATTATTATATTAATTAAATATTCACTATTATTTAATTCAACAACCATTACATTCTCTAAATCACTATTTATATAATTAAATAAATTAATTATAATACCTCTGAAAATGCGGGTCATTACAATCTAACATCATTATTACAACTTTAAAATTGTCTCTAAAGCAAAAGAAAGTTAAACAAGGAGGTACACTACTAATGCCCAAGCAGTGACCTTCAATAACACAGGGAGAATATCTATATATCATACGTGGGACCATCCTGCTCATCTCCGGTACAGCTACTCGTGCATACCACCTAACCTGTCTCTAGTTTGCTCGTTTAGGAGCACCCAGAGTAATAAGAAGAGACATAAAACTCTGGTTCAGACAAAAGTCTGGTATGAGCGATAAGCAGCAAAACAGAACAATGACAGGTATAATCCAATCATACCTGAACCTGGACCTGCAACCAAAGAGTTAGCACAACACACCGTACAATACTCTAAGGTGCCACTAACACATGGTGTAAAGATATGGGGGAGGGGGTGTGCATGTCATAGTGATGGCAAACGATTAAGCATAGAAACCATCCTCGCATATCTCACTCAGTGCGTAAAGCATACGATATCCACTATTTGGTCACCTAATCATTTGGGCCCTGACGGAGTCCAACCCCGAACAATTATCACTACAAGCCCACTATCCATCTCTCAGTGGTGAACCAAAGTTATGAATACCGAATCCCCTTTGCACACGTCCCGCAGCAAAGTCCAATCGTGAAGTTAACTCATTGGTTCCCAATTGGATCCTAAGTACAAACTTCCCATTTGGACTACCTTTGCATCTCGGGTTTTGGTCATCATCTCCGGATCGGTTCAGAAATCAGCTTCCGTTTGGATCAATCCTCCTCTCCTCATTCAGTCTATGTTCATCCACCTTGTTCGGATCGGGTCGCTAGTTCCTCCTCAAGTCGGGTCGTGGCTCGCAATGACGCCTCTAGAACATCGGATCAGTTCGGCTTCTTAGTTCGTGGATGCTCCCGGTTCGGGATCGGGCTTCTTCACTCGATCGGTTCGGATCGTGGTGCCAACTCCAGAGTATCGGATCAGTTCAGCTTCTCAGTTCATGGTTGGTGCTCGTGAGTTTCATGCAGGCGGTTCGGGTCGGGTCTTGATCCCTCCATCGGATCGGGTCAAGGCTTCTGGTTCATCATGTCTCGGATCGGCCAAAGTACATCACGAGCGGTTCGTTTATAGGGGGCGATCCGATCCGGTTTCCTGCATATTTTCCTGCAACTTTCTAGCGACTGTTTTACACCACACGACGGCGTTTTCGACCATTCTAACGGTTCTAAACAATCACAAAGCATACCACACAGCCATAGCAACATGTATAAACATCCACAAACAGCAAAACAACAATATGATATGTCAAAACGGATCAAACATACCCAAAAACCCTCATTTTCCCCTTAAGCATGTTTAACAACAACTAATGATAAGATTAGTAAAACTTAACCAAATCAATCCAAATTTCTATCAGAGCCCTAAAATAATATTTTAGAATTTTACAAATTTTTCCAGACTTTTATGATGCAAAATTTCGCTAATTATCACTAATCACCCCTTAATCCCCTAAATTCTGGGATTAGCAAAATTAGTCCAAATTAACCCAAATTCATATCAGCGGTATAAAATAATATTCTGGAATTTTACAAATTTTTCTAGATTTTTCTGAGTTATAATTTCGCTAATCTTCGCTAGTCACCCTAATTAGTTATAATTAGTTAAAAACAATGCAAATCACTCACCTTTACCACAAATTAAACTATAGATCTGAAATATCCTCTATTTTGGGTCGAATCCCAATGCTTAGCAGCAGTCCCAACTCTGATTTGATGCTATCTTGGCTTGGTTTGATGTTGATTAGCTTAATCCTTGATAAGAAAGTGATTTAGAGGTGTTTTGAAGAGATTTAGAAAGTGGAGGCCATGGCTAGGGTTCAAAGGAGGTTAGTGGCGGCTGGAAAATACTGAAAAAGAATGTTTTCTAAACCCTAGCAGCCCTCATATCTCCTAATCCCGAAATCCCCCAATGGGCCTAGCTACTAATCACCCGGTTAAGCCTAATTAAGCTGTTTTTCACCTTCTAAACCTTAATTCAGCCATATCTCCCAAACGTTAAATCCGTTTGACTAATGTGACCACTCTACGAAAAGATAAACCATCAAACGAATCTAATGGAAGTGGTTTCAGGTCAAAACTCCTTACCAATCAAAAGTTATGAAAGAAACAAGATCGACTAGGGGGAAAACGGTCATTTAAAAATCGACAAAAATCATGAACATGGGAAATGACTCCACTAGTCGTTCCCCAAAAGTACATGACCATACGACTTACCAGGAAAATAAAAATAAAATTGAATATTCTATGATCCTCTGATGCATAGAATGCGGGTTGTTACATTCTCCCCCCCCCCCCCCCCCGCCCTTTAAGAAATTTCGTCCCCGAAATTCCTTAACCGAAACATACAAAGAATTCTGCATGCCTATGAATAATTTTCAAACAATAAAACATACAAAACAACACAACAAGCCTATCCTAGCATGCGGTTTTACTAACAAGGGAAGAACTATCACTACCAAAACCTTACTAGACAAAGAGTTCTGGATACTTCTTCCTTATGTCCCCCTCTGTTTCCCAAGTGTAGCCTTTCTCATCATCACCCCATTGAACTTTGACTAGTTTCACTGCCTTCTTTTGAAGCTGCTTCGTATCGTTCCCAACAATACGCATAGGCTTGTGGTTCCCAACCGCCTCGGGTTCAACCTCGATATCATCCAACTGATCTGGTGAAATAGCCACATTAGGGTCTTGCACAAACTTCCTTAACTGGGAAACATGAAATAATTTGTGAACTCCCGCCGTCTTGTCCGGTAACTCAACTTTATATGCCAAATTCCCATCTTGCTCAAGAACTGAAAATGGACCAACAAACCTTGGTGCTAACTTACCTTTCCCACCAAAACAAATCACATTCATCAACGGAGAGACCTTGACGAACACCAAGTCGTTAACGAAGAATTCCAAATCTCTTTGTCTCTTATCTGTAACACCCCGTGAATTCTATAACATTAAGCTTCACAAATTAAAGTGTAATTAATTCTAAATGAAAGAATTAAGGGAAATGGGTTACGCCACTGCGTTCGTCTTAGAATTCTGCTTGAGATAGAGTCCGAGTTTGTGTGAATCGGACTTCGTATGAAGGAGTTATGAGCTTCGGAAGTTTCAGAATAAAATTTAAAATTCAAACAGCTCAGTTTCAAATTCGAAATTCGAAAAACAGGTTCAAACTGGGTTGGGCGTGAATATTCCCGCCCAGAGACCAGGTCGACCATGGTGTCGACCTGGCCACCCCAGGTCGACCATAGTGTCGACCTGGGTGTCGACCTTCCAGTCGGCCTACCTGGTTGACCTAGCTGGCTAGGTCTGGCTCTGGCTCGAATTTCTGTGGCTCGGTGTGTCACTAGGGCTGACATGTCACCTCTTGATTGGCTCTTTGAACTTTATATGGCCTAGATTCATCCTGTCTTCATCTGACGGCTCAAAACAATTTAAAAATCTATAAATATACCCTAAGTCTCAACTAAAAATTCACACAAAAAAATAAGATGTGAGTCGTCATGCTGCCAGGAAGGAATTGAGCATAGCCGTCAAGAGAGAAAAGCCTAAGAGACGAATCAAATTAAGAAGAAGATTATAGCTTAATCAAATTAATCAACGCAACGTTAATCTACCCAAAGGAGCACATCTCAATTTCAGAATTCAGAATCCAGAATTCAGGATTCTGCATTCGTTGTAAGTATAGTGACCTTTCGGAATATGAATAAAAACTGTGATGTGATTCGATGTAAATAAAAATTGAATTGTGTGATTGTATGTTAATGATATAAATTCTGTGTATTGTAATGATTCTGTCATGACTTGTGTATTGATATGTGTGGCCTAAATTGATTGATGCAAGCCTATTGAACAATTGTATATGAAAATAATGGCACTTGCAGGTTTGTGGCAAAAACTAGAATTTGATCCCTTTATGTTTATGTATATGGCATGGACTATATACATTCACTAAGTCTAAATTAAGGCTTATGTAAACATGTTCTAGATTGGAGACCTTTTATGCCTACATGATCCAAAACCTATGAACACATTCTTATGTTTATTTGCAAGTATAATTGGATCTATGTTAAGTATCATTTGGGTCACATAAACTATGCAAGTTCATGTTGAAATAGGCTATATGATTAGATGTTAAAATTGGACATTTTGGTGAACATACAACATGTTAGTTTTGTGGTTGACATTATGCCAAGTTAAACATGTTTAAACCCAAGTTTGTATAAGCCTAAACTATGCCATTTCATATGTCACCTACTTAGTTATACTTTGATTTGAATGCAAGTTCACATGACCCATAGTTTATGTTAGTTGAATCGCTAAATTGCAAGTTCATGCGCCACACACCTTTATGTATTGTAAAATGTTACATGTGCTTGATTTCCCTTTTTTTCACGTTTATAAAGTTGGGCTGAATTGTGTCGAGCCCAACATTTGTTATAATGTTGCGAACGTACAAACGGGGGTAATAACGTTGGGTGTAAAACATGAAAATATATGTTGGCATGTTTGGCACATGCCAACGACAATGATATTTAAGCGGTATGAATTGTTATACCCAAGAATAAAAGACATGAAATTTACATATATAATTGAGAAGTAATAAAATATGTAAATTTAGAAAACACGATATACTTAACCCGAGGTTGGATTGAGTTGTGATGTAAACCTGCCCGGACCCGCCCGGCTATCCAGTAGTCACAACAATACCTATCCAATGTGGGTGGTTAAGCATTGAGCCCAATAAGGATCCGAGGTTAGACTGAGCTACGGTGTAAACCTGCCCGGAACCGACTGACACATCCAGTAACCGTAGCAATACCTATCTAATGTGAGTGGTCAGGTGCTCTAAGAGGCTAAGGAAAGATTATAGGGTTAAGTCAACTATAACACTTAACCAAATTCAACATGTTAACAAGAATTGATGGGTGGGGTTAGGTAAATACAGACACTTAACCACTTAACATATTTGACTAGAAAAACCCTAGTAACGAGGGACCCGTTTCAGCAGTAACCCAAGTTAGGTATCATGGTACCCTGAAACTAGGCAGGGTGGGGCACGATTACTGGGCTGATTGTAAGCGGTCAAAGCGACGGCGGTGGGTGCAACAGTGTAGGTTCTAATGGGGTGCGGGCGTGCACACACTCTGGAGCAGACAAACAGGGCACTAGGGGCCCCAGTAGTATAACCTATGCCTTCTAGAATTTGTGTCGGGGCCGCCACCATGGGTCTTGATACACCCCATGGTGGGACCAGCATAGGTATCTACAATTCTTGGGGGCCGTATGACACATGTTTACGCGAGTAGGAGCCGATCTTTAAATAAAAATGAGGATCACTTCACCCTCAGCATGGGGTGCCAGTTAAAATAAGCTCAAGTAGGTGTAGAGATATAGTATGGGTGCGATAGTACATTCGATTCTAAACGACACTTCCTTGGCTTGTGACACTTTCCTGTTTTCAGTTTATATCTATCATGCCCTTTTTCTTATTCACATACTGAAGAGTTACTAGATTTACTCAGGCTTTATGTCTGACTCTATTTTCTTTTCGTCTTCTTTTCTTTCGTTCCCCCCCTCCAGGTCCACAGGGAGGAAACAACCCAGCTTAGTACTCTTTTTCAAGCTTCAAGGCTGTAGACGTATGATTTGGATCTCTTTTGGTCGGATCATGGCTTTGGATATCACTATGGGGATTTTTGTTACTTTTATTTATGTTTTTATGCTTCTTTAATAATCAAGACAGTAATGAGGTTGTAATGATGGAAGTATTTTGAGACAATTATGGAATGGTTTTGTTTGAACACATATTGATGAAATAAAAGTCTGTTTGGTTTCCGCTGTTTAAAATATGTGTATTTATATCTGTCTTGTGTTTATCTGTAGCTTTTACTTATAAACCTCCACCAAAGTTAAGGCATTCCCTTTGTGAGTGACCTTAACGGAGGTGGGGTGTTTCACTTGGTATCAGAGCATAGGTTTACCAGATAAGATAAAAGTTTTTTTTGAATTTGTTTTCAAAAGAAAGTTTAAAGAAGCATTTTTCAAGAAAAAGTGTTATAATTTTAAAAAGACAAAATCCCCCAAAGCCATGTGCCCTATCTATCTCTCTCTATCCTTCGTTTTGAATTTTTCCTTTTTGTTTCAGCATGTCTGGAGACCATAACCTCCCGGAAGGAGTGCTGATACCCGGCTGGTTTAGGAGGTACATAGAAGCAAGGGCCAATGGCGCGGGCCCAGCAGACATCCCTCCTCCAGTGGTCGCGGTTCCTCCTCCACCTCCTCGTGGAAATGCCTCCGCAAAAACATGTAGAGACTTCAAGGCTATGGGTGGAAAAGACTTTTATGGGATAGAATCCTTTGTAGGAGAAAGAAACTGGCTAAAGGAGACTGAGGATCTGTTTGTCATCTTCGGAGTTGATGACAGGCAAAAGATACAGCTAGCAGTATGGTTGCTTAAAGATGAAGCTTCCTATTGGTGGGAAATTACCAATGCTCAGAGGGCGGTGGAGACATGGGAAGACTTCAGGACAAGGTTTGAGATGAAATTCCTCTCCCAAGCTGAAAGAAGCCTGCAAATGGAGAAGTTTCTAACTCTGAAACAGGGAAGTATGACAATCAGGGAGTATGTTTATCAGTTTAATCAGCTGGCCATATTTGGGCTAGACTTAGTGAACTCCCAACACAAGAAGGCACTTTGCTTCGTCAAGGGTTTGAATGAGCCTCTACACAGCCTTGCTATGACCCATGTGTCCACAGGAGCGACTTATGAAAGCTTGGTGGACATGGCGTTGCTACACGAGGAAGACAACAGAAAGAAAGAGACCAAGGTGGAAGAGAAGAAAGAGGGTCTACAAGAAAAGGAAACAGACTTCAAGAAAGGAAGGAAGAACAATAAGCCCCGTTAGAGGAGAAGGTGCAATTTCTGTGGCATTGTGGGACATATATCAAAAGACTGCCGAAAAAGGAAGGCAAAGATGGGTGGTTGCTTCCGTTGTAGAGAAACTGGGCACCAAGCTAAGGACTGCCCAAAAAAGAAAGGGCAGGGATAGAAAGCCGGATCCACTTCAGGGGGTCAGGTTCATACGCTAGTGGCACCTCAGCAGGAACGAGGTAGTAATATTTCTCTAGAAAGTGTAGTCTATCTTTATGATCATCCAGTTCGCACACTTTTTGACTCTGGCCCATCACACTCTTTTATTTCATCTGCCTTAGTAGAATCTCTGCATCTAGACACTAGTATGGTAAAGGATCCCTTAGTAGTTTCAAATCCAATTGGGGGCTCCGCTTACATGTCAATGGTTTGTTTGGGTTTGAAAATCTCTATTCTCAGCATTGAGTTTAGTTGTAATGCCTTTGTTTTGGGCTTCTCGGGATATGGTTTGATCTTAGGCATGGACTGGTTATCCAGTAATGGTGTCATCCTTGATTGTGAGAAAAGAGTAGTTAGACTCTTGACTCGGCTTGGTAACACTCTAGAAATTTCTTGTAATCCCTTGAATGTTGTTATGCTTAGTTATCTAGAGTCGCTTGATGCTTCTGATGAGAATTTGCAATCAGTTAGAGTAGTCCGGGAATATCCGGATGTCTTTGAGGAGGTGAAAGGCTTACCTCCGAGGCGGGAAATAGACTTCCGCATATATCTTGTGGATAATGCAAAGCTTGTAGCTTTACCTGTCAGACACATGGCTCCAAAGGAGAGAAAGGAGCTCAGTAAGCAGGTTAAAGAACTTCTCGAAAAGGGGTTCATTAGACGGAGCATTTCGGAATGGGGTGCTCCAGTAGTGTTCGCAACCAAAGCGGACGGTTCCCTTCGCCTTTGTGTCGACTATAGGGAGTTAAACAAATTGACCAAGAAAAATAAGCACCCTCTTCCCCGAATCGACGATTTGTTTGATCACCTTGTAGGAGCGACGGCCTTCTCCCAACTTGATCTGGCAACTAGGTTCCATCAGCTGAGAGTAGCTAAAGACAACATTGATAAGACGGCGTTCAGAACCCCAGACGGTTTCTTCGAGTGGCTTGTCATGCCTTTTGGCTTGGCAAACGCACCCGCTTATTTCGTAGACCTAATGAGTAGGGTGTTCGGAGAATTCCACAACAAATTTGTGGTTGTATTCGTAGATGATATCTTAATCTTCTTAAAGAATGAGGAAGAGCATGTTCAGCATCTGAAAGAAATCATGGAAACTCTCTGTACACATCAGCTAAAAGCCAAATTCTCCAAATGCCACTTTTGGGGAAAGGAGGTAAGATTTCTGGGGCATATATTGTCCAAAGAGGGGTTGGCTGTGGACCCCGCGAAAGTGGTGGCAGTGCAAGATTGGAAGACACCAAGAAATGCAACCGAAGTTCGAAGCTTTCTTGGGCTAGCCGGTTTTTACCGAAAGTTTATTAGGGATTTCGCGAAAATCTCAGCCCTACTCACAATGCTAACAAAGAAGAATCTGGCGTTCACCTGGGATTTGGACTGCGAGTTTGCTTTCCAACGATTAAAAAGGGCTCTCACAACAGCCCCAGTTCTGACTTTGCCAGATGGAAGCAAAATGTTCACAGTATACACGGATGCATGTGGAACGGGACTAGGCGCTGTTCTAATGCAAGAAGGAAGGGTAGTAGCTTATGGCGGAAGACAATTGAAAGTTCGTGAAAAGAACTGCCCAACCCACGATCTTGAGTTAGCCGCCATCGTCTTTGCGCTTAAGTCTTGGCGCTCTTATCTCCTAGGTGAGAAGTTCGAATTATACACTGACCATAAATCGTTGAAATATCTCTTCTCACAGAAGGATCTTAACTTGAGGCAGCAAAGATGGATGGAGTTTCTTGCCTCGTATGACTTTGAAATTTCCTATACTCCCGGCAAAGGCAACGTAGTAGCAGATGCGTTGAGCCAAAAGAAACTGACCTTAAGCCCGCTCTTTGTGGAAAGGAAAAGCTTGGAGTATATAGCCAGTTTTAACTTTAGGCCCTCCTCGGATTTTGTACCAGGTTTGCTAGCATCTCTCGAAGTACGCCCTACTCTCTTGGACTCAATAAGGGCTACACAATGTGAAGACCCTCAGCTTGTTGATGTGATTGATAAACCTATTAGGGGTGAGACTTCTAGTCACCTCAGTAGATATGCCATCGATGATACGGGTTGGCTGAGGCGAGATGGAAGATTATGCGTCCCACAAGCAAGGGAGTTGACAAAGAAGGTTCTCGAGGAAGCGCATCATTCCAAGATGACTATACACCTTGGCGGTGATAAGATGTACAAGGATATAAAAAGAACTTTCTTTTGGAGCGGCATTAAGCAAGACGTGGCAGATTTCGTTTCTAAGTGCATGACCTGCCAACGGGTCAAGGCGGAACAGAAGAAACCTGGATGACTATTACATCCTTTAGAGGTCCCACAGTGAAAGTGGGATAGCATTTCAATGGACTTCATTGATGGACTACCTAGGTCGAGAAGTGGCAATACTAGCATTTGGGTAATAGTGGATAGGCTTACTAAGAGCGCCCACTTCATACCTATCAAGAGTAGAAGGACTGCCTCATCACTAGCATCTCTTTGTCTCAAGGAAATAGTTCGACTCCATGGGATACCCTCCAGCATTGTTAGTGACCGAGACCCTATCTTCACAAGCGAGTTTTGGCGGAGTCTGCAAGAAGCTGTAGGCACACTGTTATGTTTGAGCACGACCTATCACCCCCAAACCGATGGCCAGACGGAAAGGGTGAATAGAGTTTTAGAGGATCTTTTGAGACTTTGCATTCTTGACTTTGGAGGGACGTGGGAGGATCACCTTCCTTTAGTAGAATTTGCCTACAACAACAGCTACCAAGCTACCATAGGCATGGCACCCTTCGAAGCCTTGTATGGAAGACCGTGCAAATCACCAACTTGTTGGTGGGAGTCTACAGATAAGCTAATACTTGGGCCAGACATGATTCGAGAGACTTCGAAGAAAGTGGACTTGATACGTAGGAGAATGAAGACAGCACAAGACAGACAAAAATCCTACGCCGACAAAAGAAGGACCAACCTTGAGTTTGAGGTTGGGGACAGGGTTTTCCTTAAGGTATCCCCTTTAATGAATGTCGTTCGCTTTGGATCCGCAGGAAAGCCAGCACCAAGATTTGTAGGACCATTTCCTATCATCGAGAAGGTTAGGAAGATGGCCTATAGATTAGAGCTACCTGAGAGACTGGCCGGAGTTCACAACGTCTTTCATGTTTCTCACCTCCGGAAGTGTTTGCATGAGTCTGCGGAAGTGGTGGAACCTAGCATTCTAGAAGAAGCCGAAGTGGAACGTGAAGCAACTGTGAGGAGAGTTCCAACCCGCATCTTAGGAACTGAAGTGAAAAAGCTATGCAACCGCGAAGTCAAGCTCGTTAAAGTTCAATGGAGCGACGCCGAGGAAGACGCGACTTGGGAAACTGAGGACAGAATACGCGCTGCCTACCCTCTTCTTTTTGAGGGTACATCTTTGATCTCTCTTTTTCCTAAAGTTATGCTTTATCTATCTTTTTAGGTATATCTCCTCGGTCCTTTTCCTAACCCCTTAGGTAGAAAACAAATGGATGCAAACATGTATTTGAAAACATATTATGGATGATGGCTGCAAATGGTTGCTAGTGATTGCTAGTGGTTGCTCGTGGATGCATACACACACACACCCCCTAGGTTTTAGATCGGCTCAGTCACTTCATATTGCATATGCATATATGTATTCTCATTTGTATATGGTTGAAACTTGATATGCTATCATATGGTTGTCGCATTTGTATGAATAAGTTGTGCACTCATGTAGAATTATGAGTAGGGAAAAATTTGCATACATAATGGATTCATGACACTTACATGATTCGCATTTAGGAGGTCAACTGAATCAGTAGACCGCCTGATTTTTGCATTAGATAAGGACATGTACACACGCTATGCATATGATCATGAAGCATTAAAAGTCTTTTAAGGATAGTGGATGCCAGTGTTTGTTGGTTGAGTAGATGGACTGTTGGATGGTTGGATATACATTCTTCCGAACATGAAGATTTCGGGGACGAAATCCTTTTAGGGGAGAATGTAACACCCCGTGAATTCTATAACATTAAGCTTCACAAATTAAAGTGTAATTAATTCTAAATGAAAGAATTAAGGGAAATGGGTTATGCCATTGCGTTCGTCTCGGAATTTTGCTTGAGATAGAGTCCGAGTTTGTGTGAATCGGACTCCGTATGAAGGAGTTATGACCTTCGGAAGTTTCAGAATAAAATTTAAAATTCAAACAGCTCAGTTTCAAATTCGAAATTCGAAAAACAGGTTCAAACTGGGCTGGGCGGGAAAATTCCCGCCCTGAGACCAGGTCGACCATACGGTCGACCATGGTATCGACCTGGCCACCCCAGGTCGACCATAGTGTCGACCTGGGTGTCGACCTGCCAGTCGACCTACCTGGTCGACCTGGCTGGCTAGGTCTGGCTCAAATTTCTGTGGCTCGGTGTGTCACTAGGGCTGACATGTCACCTCTTGATTGGCTCTTTGAACTTTGTATGGACTAGATTCCTCCTGTCTTCATCTGACGGCTCAAAACAATTTAAAAATCTATAAATACACCCTAAGTCTCAACTAAAAATTCACACAAAAAAATAAGATGGGAGTCGTCATGCTGCCAGGAAGGAATTGAGCATAGCTGTCAAGAGAGAAAAGCCTAAGAGACGAATCAAATTAAGAAGAAGATTATAGCTTAATCAAATTAATCAACGTAACGTTAATCTACCCAAAGGAGTGCCTCTCAATTTTAGAATTCAAAATCCAGAATTCAAGATTCTGCATTCGTTGTAAGTATAGTGACCTTTCAGAATATGAATAAAAACTGTGATGTGATTCGATGTAAATAAAAATAGAATTTTGTGATTGTATGTTTATGATATAAATTTTGTGTATTGTAATGATTCTGTCATGACTTGTGTATTGATATTTGTGGCCTAAATTGATTGATGCAAGCCTATTGAACAATTGTATATGAAAATAATGGCACTTGCAAGTTTGTGGCAAAAACTAGAATTTGATCCCTTTATGTTTATGTCTATGGCATGGACTATATACATTCACTAAGTCTAAATTAAGGCTTATGTAAACATGTTCTAGATTGGAGACCTTTTATGCCTACATGACCCAAAACCTATGAACACATTCTTATGTTTATTTGCAAGTATAATTGAATCTATGTTAAGTATCATTTGGGTCACATAAACTATGCAAGTTCATGTTGAAATAGGATATATGATTAGATGTTAAAATTGGACATTTTGGTGAACATACAACATGTTAGTTTTGTGGTTGACATTATGCCAAGTTAAACATGTTTAAACCCAAGTTTGTATAAGCCTAAACTATGCCATTTCATATGTCACCTACATAGTTATACTTTGATTTGAATGCAAGTTCACATGACCCATAGTTTATGTTGGTTGAATCGCTAAATTGCAAGTTCATGTGCCACACACCTTTATGTATTGTAAAATGTTACATGTGCTTGATTTCCCTTTTTTCACGTTTATAAAGTTGGGCTGAATTGTGTCGAGCCCAATATTTGTTATAATGTTGCGAACGTACAAACGGGGGTAATAACGTTGGGTGTAAAACATGAAAATATATGTTGGCATGTTTGGCACATGCCAACGACAATAATATTTAAGCGGTATGAATTGTTATACCCAAGAATAAAAGACATGAAATTTACATATATAATTGAGAAGTAATAAAATATGTAAATTTAGAAAATACGATATGCTTAACCCGAGGTTGGATTGAGTTGTGATGTAAACCTGCCCTGACCCGCTCGGCTGTCCAGTAGTCACAACAATATTTATCCAATGTGGGTGGTTAAGCATTGAGCCCAATAAGGACCCGAGGTAGACTGAGCTACGGTGTAAACCTGCCCGGAACCGACCGGCACATCCAGTAACCATAGCAATACCTGTCAAATATGAGTGGTCAGGTGCTCTAAGAGGCTAAGGACAGATGGTAGAGTTAAGTCAACTATAACACTTAACCAAATTCAACATGTTAACAAGAATTGATGGGTGGGGTTAGGTAAATACAGACACTTAACCACTTAACATGTTTGACTAGAAAAACCCTAGTAACGAGGGACCCGTTTCAGCAGTAACCCAAGTTAGGTATCATGGTACCCTGAAACTAGGCAGGGTGGGGGCACGCTTACTGGGCTGATTGTAAGCGGTCAAGCGACGGCGGTGGGTGCAACAGTGTAGGTTCTAACGGGGTGCGGGCGTGCAGACACTCCAGAGCAGACAAACAGGGCACTGGGGGCACCAGTAGTATAATCTATGCCTTCTAGAATTTGTGTCGGGGCCGCCACCATGGGTCTTGATACACCCCATGGTGGGACCAGCATAGTTATCTACAATTCTTAGGGGCCGTATGACACATGTTTACGCGAGTAGGAGCCGATCTTTAAATAAAAATGGGGATCACTTCACCCTCAGCATGGGGTGCCAGTTAAAATAAGCTCAAGTAGGTGCAGAGATATAGTATGAGTGCAATAGTACATTCGATTCTAAACGACACTTCCTTAGCTTGTGACACTTTCCTGTTTTCAGTTTATATCTATCATGCCCTTTTTCTTATTCACATACTGAAGAGTTACTAGATTTACTCAGGCTTTATGTCTGACTCTATTTTCTTTTCGTCTTCTTTTCTTTCATCCCCCCCCCCCATGGTCCACAGGGAGGAAACAACCCAGCTTAGTACTCTTTTGCAAGCTTCAAAACTGTAGACGTATGATTTTGATCTCTTTTGGTCGGATCATGGATTTGGATATCACTATGGGGATTTTTGTTACTTTTATTTATGTTTTTATGCTTCTTTAATAATCAAGATAGTAATGAGGTTGTAATGATGGAAGTATTTTGAGACAATTATGGAAAGGTTTTGTTTGAACACATATTGATGAAATAAAAGTCTGTTTGGTTTCCGCTGTTTAAAATATGTGTATTTATATATGTCTTGTGTTTATTTGTGGCTTTTACTTATAAATCTCCACCAAAGTTAAGGCATTCCCTCTGTGAGTGACCTTAACGGAGGTGAGGTGTTTCATTATCGATATAAGTCTTCTGCCTATCTTAGGTAGTCTTCATTCTCTGTTGGATAACCTTGATCTTGCCTGGAGTTCCTCTTATTATTTCTAGTCTAAGCTCAAATTTCTCACCATTCTCCAACCAACATGATGGTGCCTTGCAGGGTCTTCCGTACAAAGTTTCAATTGGAACCATACCAATACTGAGCTAATAACTATAACTCAACTAGATACAAATGGTCATCTCATGACCCTCCAAAATCCAATATATAAGTTCTCAAAAGATCCTCTAGTATACGATTCACTCAAATACCATCATGACCTGACCTAGTCCTTGGTAAACCATCAATATAATCCATTGAGACTTGTTCCCATTTCCATTTAGGAATTTCTAATGGTTGTAACAACCCACTAAGCCTCTTTTGCTCAGCTTTAACTAACTGGAAATTCATGCATTTGGACATAAACTTCCCAACGTCCTTATTTATCCTTTCCCAGTGGTAGGTCTAATCCATGTATCAATACATTTGTTACCACCGGGATGTATAGTCAGTTTCGAGTGATGATATGCTCTAAGCACTTCATCTCTCAGTCCGTCTACGTTGGGTACAACTAGTCCCCCATTCTTTCGAAGCCATCCTTCTCGATCAAATCCTTGCTTGATCATTCTCTTTCCACCTATACTCATCTCTACCCTAGAGATGATTTCCAATAGGTTAGGATCGTCCTTCTAACTGGAACCAATCCACTCAATCAAAATCGATCTAATCGTCAAGCTTACTAGCGTTCCTGAATCCAATTCACTCTTAGGTATGAAATCATATCCTGTGATATACTCTAGTTGCTTCCAACCCAGAAACATAACCTCTAGACTGGCATGCCTCCTACTCAATGCAACTGTTACCGCACCTAAATCCTTTGCTATGTCCACTCTGCCCCATGAAGTCATGACAACTTCACTACACTGGCTCATAGCCTTGCTACGATCACTCTGTCCCATGGAGTAATGACTACCCCACTGCACTGATATGTAGCCTAATGTCCGTCCACTACAACAAATTGACCATATTACAATGGTGGAAAACAGTTGTAAAAGACTTTTTACAACTGTGGAGCCACCGTCGTCTATTAAGAAGTTGTATAAACTAAAATCTTTTACAACTTTTTTGCACCGTTGCGACACCGTTTTTAAATGTATATTTTACAACTGTTTTCCACCGTTGTAATAAACTTTATTACAACTATTTATAACTATTGTAATATATTTTATTAAAAGTATTATTTAAAGTTGAATATATAAACAAATTATATACATATTATTAATAAAAGAATTCATTTCTGAACATACTATCTACAAAACTGAAGATATCAAATAAACTTAAAACATGAACCAAAATAATATAATAAAATTTTCAAACTCTCATCATGTTTTTATAAATCATACAAGTATCTCAAGTACATAAAACAACTACAACGAAGTCCATTGAGCCTCGAATACGAGACTAGTATCTTCTTCCATCTCATGCCTAAAAGTCAAGCCTCCATCCTCTATACCATTGTATTTCAAAGGAAAGGACTATTGGCACTTCTAGTCTTCGTTCTATTACTGGTACGTTCATCTTCCTGTACAGACTCATCCATTCTAAATCTTTTACCTCGCAAGGTCTTCATTTTACTATCCAGCGCTGTGTCATTGAGCCTAACCGATGTGAATTCTTGTTGCAGTGCATCCAATTTGCTTTGAGCTACTTGTAACTGCAGTGATAATGCCTCGGCCCTATTGATAGCTTCAGATAGAGCTGCTCTTTCATCAGCCAGTAGACTCTCGAGCACTTGTACAGTGATAATGCCTCGGGCCTATTGGTAGCTTCAGCTAGAGCTGCTCTTTCATCAGCTAGTTCAATGGCTATTTTTGCTTCTCGTTCAGCCTCCTTTAACCTCTTGTCCGCTTCTTTAAACTTTTTGGATTAGTAGATGCATCTTTCCTCTAAATGCTTCTTTTTCTGTTCCAGAATTTTAGATTCTTTATCATGTGATTAATACTTGCCGTTTACAAAGTTGAGTTTTTCGGTTACAGTCTTCAGTTCGTAACGAACAAGCCTAAAGAAAAAAAAATAGAAAAAAAAATATTGATTAAATAACACCCCTGTAAAAGCAACTATAATTGTCATTTGGTGTTAGCATTCACAAACAGGTTCCTCCTGCAACCAGGATCTTGTTTCTGCTAAACACTCCATTTGCAGATGGAGTCATCACCAACATTTATCAATTCATACCATTCAAAAACTCAAAACGAGCAAATACAACAAAAACCCACTAATAAAATTTGTATTGATAAAGCACGGTTATATTCAGCTTATCAGTCAAGATGAATTAGAAGAACTGACATTTAAAGCTGTCTTTTATCATCCTCATTGCCCAATCAATATTATAAATATTTAAGACATAAATAATTAGTAAGCCAGCTCATATTAAGAAATTCAACCATTGTTTTATCCTTTACGTCATTGTTAAAATCTCCAAAGCACGTATGTTTTATAATCACAGCCAACTAAATGAGAGCAGATTAATAAAAAGTACAGCATGTGATTTTAGAGACAAAGCCATACCCAATTAAAACGCTGCCTGCATTTTAGCTTGCTAGTTACATGCTTGCCATCTTGACTGAGCTTTTTGCTGCAAACAGTAACAAAAAGACAAAAAAATATTGAACTCTGTCTCACAAATGTATTATATATATTTTTCCAATGCAAGGGTGAAGTAAAACAAATTGTGTTGTGACTCTATCAATGGCTATAGATGTTTCCTTCCAAGAATTGAATTTTGGGGTTTTGCTCATTATCAAGGAATATACCTAAGCAACTCTTTGATAACTTCTCTATATGTTCACTGTTGTTGAAATTAATCCCCGCGAGAACTTTTATACGTGTACAGAGACCTTAACCACTATGAAACTATTAAACCAAAATACACAAAAGCATAACTACAGCACCTACACCAAATCCTAAATCATGCGCACAAACCTGATTCATATTATTGAAACTTAGTAAATCAAATCCTGTAGCTAAATACACAAAACTTGACAACCAAGTACCCGAAATCCGAAACCCAAAAAAAGCCCTTCCACGACATCGACCATGGTGAGGAAGCAGATTTTGATCTGGTGCAATCGAGTGGAAGCAGTGATGCGAATTAGGCTTGAATAGGAGATGTAGATTACATGACTTAAGTCTGACGGTTAGAGTTGGATTATTAAAGGTTAGTGAAGAGGGGCGATACACAACTGAAAAGATTAAAGGTTAAGTCAGATTTGAAGAGTGGTCATCGATTTGGCAAGGAGGAAAACAAAACAGTATGCGATTGGAAATTGTGCAAGCAGTGTAATGAACGATATATGACTTGGAAGGATTCAATATAAAATTAAGTGCTGGAAGCGGTTGGAAGTTCCCGGAGTTAATTTCAATTTTACATTGGAGCCAAAAAAATTGTATGGCGGGAAGGTTTTGATATTTTATCCAGTTGCTTTAGAAGTTGTTTAGTATGATAACTTAAATAAATGTTGTGTTAGAGGCATACGTAGACGAAAAATTACAGTGTCTTAATGATCCCATCATTTAACTATTATTTTGAAAGTTATTTAATATTATCAATTAAATATTGTGCGGTAACTATTTATTAAACTTTATTATATTTAGATATTCACATCATTGAAATTTAAATTTTACAAGTTAAATAGCAATTATTGATTAATAGTATTTATTGATTATTAATATTTTTGATTAATAATCAAGTATTATTATTTAGTTATAATTATGGATTTTTTGAGAATTTATAAGTAAAAATTTATACCAAATTTAATACGGATTTCTAGAGAATTAATTTTTATTATGATATTAAATATTACTTATGAATAGTAGTTACTATTATTTATTACTTATTTCTTCGTAGTTATAATTGAATATTAATTATTAAAAGCTTATTATGTATATGTTACCGATTATTAATTATTAAATACTTAACACTATTTATTAAATAAAAATTTATTTTTATTAATTATACTTAATATTAAAATTATTAAATATTAACTAGTGTAATAGACATCTATTACAACTTAAAAAAACAAAAGTTGTAATAGACATCTATGACAAGGGGCCAAATAAAAAAGTTGTTAAAAATATATTTATCACAACTTTTAAGAAAGGACAGTTGTAAATAACCTTTATTGCAACAGTGGTTTTGTGACAGTTGTAAAATTAAAGTTGTAATATGGTACTTTTGTTGTAGTGGTCTATACTACCATCTCTTTGTTCCCCATCGGTAGAACCCTACAGGTGATAGTCTACTCAAGAGAACAAAGATAGGGACAAACATAGCAACCATAACATCCATTCAAACAAGTCCTACCTATCACCTGCTAAAGCCATGAACATGTCGACACATACATGACTGATCTAACCAATCCCAATATGTCGATTCTTGTATGCCTGGTCCAACCAACATCAAGAACTAATGGAAGCCCAGCCTCCAAATGGACTACCGTACGTCCAACGTACGTTTTATCCTCCAAGGATAACTAGACCACGTCCAACGGATCCAAGGTAACGGGCGTCCCCAGATACCCCTGCTTTAAGTCTGCCTAAAATACTTGAGTCCAACCCAAGTCTATCCATTACCTTGCTGCCCTCTCGAGTCCAACTCGAGCCAAATCCAATTCCTTGCAGCCTTCTCGAGTCCAACTCGAGTCAATCTATAACTCAGACCCAGTCTTGAGTATCCATTACCGACAAACTCTAGTCCAACGTGAGTCATCTCCCTATTCGTTGCATCTTCAAGATCAATGAACATCCATTTTCTTTTACGAGTTCAAGTCCAACTTGAATCGTCGTAATCTTCGTTGCATCTTCCATGATCATCGAACACATCATATTTCTTTAAAGTTCTACTATCCAAAGAGAACATCAGCATAGGGTCCTAAACAATCCATTACTTTGCAGCTTTCTCGAGTCCCAGTCGAGCCATCTCATAACCCTATCGAATCAAACTCGGGGCAGTCCATCCTAGTCGAACTCGACATTCGCTAAGCACAAGCCCCAAAGGTCTAAACCAATATCAGACAAGCACCCAAGAAACATCTCCTCCGAATTTGGACAATCCACGGGAGGTGATACTAACAAAACAACTAAGCACTGGAGCACTCATTTGCCTCCCAGAGACAACTAGAACTTATTACAACAATAACCTCTCAGCTTCCTTAACTCCAGTTACTATCGCCATCACTAGGTAGGTACCTAATACCACCCTATTCCTTTAGAGTAGATCGACTCCCCAAAATAATGCTAAACCCAGTAAAGCCCAAAACAAAGCAATCACTAACAAACATACATCCATGACTCGATAAGACCACGTTACGGCAAATCATACTAAGGCTAGTCGAGCCACCAACCGGGTTCGTCACTACTAAAGGTCTATCGACTATTTAGGGTTTTGTCAAACAATACTCGAACAGAAACATCTTAAATAGAAAGCATACCTTTGATAACGACGTCTTTTCCCTTCTGCGCCGCAGTTGGAGCATTCGACGAAGAAGGAACAGCGTTGATAGCATACGCTTTCACAATCTGCTTCTCCCTAGGAGGTTGTGGACAATCATCCTTGTGGTGTCCCGCCTGGACGCAGTTAAAGCACTTCCTTTCCCCAGGCTTTTCTCGACAATCTCTGGCATAGTGGCCCTTCTTGCCACAACTAAAGCACTCGCCACCATTCTTATTCTTCTTATTCTGACCATCCTTGGTCGGGTTCTGCTTCCTCTTGTTCTGAGAATTCTTCTTGCCTTCACCGCCTGCTTGCGGCTTTGGTTCCTCTGTAGATGCAATAGCAACTTCGTTCTTTGACTTAGAGAAAAGGCTCTCTGACCTTAATGCCTTTCCTACAATAGACTCGAACGTCTCATCGATATGGTTTATAAGTCTTTCCCCCAAGTATCCATCTAAGCCAGTTATGAACTTTTCTTTCTTCTTTTCGACTGTATCGATAAGGGACAATCCATATTTCGATAATGTGTCGAATTCAGCGATATACTCCGAGACTGCTCTACCATTCTGCTTAAGCTCCAAGAACTTCCTGAACAATTCTGATTTATGAGCAGTAGGAAAAAACTTATCACAAAAGTGAATCTTAAACTGATTCCAAGTAACTTGATCCTCAAGAGTAGCTGCCTTAATAGCATTCCACCAATTCATAGCTCGTCCTTGTAGTTGACGCGATGCTAGCTTCCTCTTCATTGCGTCTTCGATTCCCAAATCTTCGACGATGCACTCACAACTATCTAGCCAATCTTGAACTTCTGTAGCCGACTCCGTTCCGTGGAACGACTTTCCACCAAGGCTAGTGTAATCCTTGTTTAGCTTGGCGAAATCGACCCTAGGCGCTTGCACTGCTGCACCACCACCATTAGCAGCATTAGGAACGGCTCCCCGAGCATCCCTAAGCATCTCTCTCATGAGGCCAGTAAACATCGTCCTCATCTCAGCAACATTCCCATTATTGGCTCCTCTACCAGTACCCCTCGCATATCGACTCATCGTTCAGTCTGTAAAGAGAAAACGATTTACCATCTCCATAGTGGTGCTAGTGCAATGCGACTTCATCCTTAGCTATACTAATAGTATATATATAGCTTTTGAAAACCAAAATAATCACAAATACGTGCTCTCATATATGTGTACTATCTCTCCCTGGTGACTTCCCTAGGTTAACTATGCAACCTAGAGCTCTGATACCAAGTGTGACGGCCCGGCCCGCATTAACCGATATTTCCTCCGAAAGTGCGCTGTACACATGTCCGCTAGCACGGGACAGTCGTCAAAGAAGGGAAGGAAGATGAAAGAACTATCAAAGAAACCTATAGAATGTCTCACAGCGCATGGAATAAAATATAATAGTAACATACTTGACATAAAACAGGCGAGACAGTACATAAGCTGAAAACTAAAACCATCATCATCATTGCAGCAGAAATCCAAAATACAGCTTATGATCCAACATCATTATTACAATTTTAAAACTGTCTCTAAAGAAAAAGAAAGTAAAAGAAGGAGGTACACTACTAATGCCAAGCAGTGACCTTCAACAACATAGGGAGAATATCTATATATCATACGTGGGAGCCTCCTGCTCGTCTTCGATACAACTACTCGTGCATACCACCTAACCTGTCTCTAGTCTGCTCGTTTAGGAGCACCCAGAGTAATAAGAAGAGACATAAAACTTTGGGTCAGACAAAAGTCTGGTATGAGCGATAAGCAACAAAAAAGAACAATAATAGGTATAATCCAATCATACCTGAACCTGGACCGGCAACCAAAGTGTTAGCACTACACACCGTACAATACTGTAAGGTGCCACTAACATATGGTGTAAAGATATGGGGGAGGGGTGTGCATGTCATAGTGATGGAAAACGATCAAGCATAGCAACCATCCTCACATCTCTCACTCAGTGCATAAAGCATAAGATAACCACTATTTGGTCACCTAATCCTTTGGGCCCTGACGGAGTCCAACCCCGTACAACTATCACCACAAGCCCACTATCCGTCTCTCAGTGGTGAACCAAAGTTATGAATACCAACAACCCCTTTTCACATGTCCCGCAGCAAAGTCCAATCGTGAAGTTAACTCGTTGGTTCCCAATTGGATCCTGAGTACAAACTTCCCATATGGACTACCTTTGCATCTCGGGTTTCGGTCATCAACTCTGCATCGGTTCACAAATCAGCTTCCGTTTGGATCAATCCTCCTCTCCTCATTTAGTCCATGGTCATCTACCTTGTTCAGATCGGGTCGCTAGTTCCTCCTCAGGTCGGGTCGTGGCTCGCGATGACGCCTCTAGAACATCGGATCAGTTCAGCTTCTCAATTCGTGGATGCTCCGGTTTGGGATCGGGCTTCTTCACTCGATCGGTTCGGATTGTGGTGCCAGCTCCAGAGCATCGGATCAGTTCAGCTTCTCAGTTCGTGGTTGGTGCTCGTGAGTTTCATGCAGGCGGTTCGGGTCGGGTCGTGATCCCTCCATCGGATCGGGTCAAGGCTTTGGTTCATCATGTCTCGGATTGGCCAAAGTATATCACGAGAGGTTCGTTTATAAGGGGAAGATCCGATCCGGTTTCCTGCATATTTTCCTGCAACTTTCCAGCGACTATTTTACGCCACACGACAGCGTTTTCGACCATTCTAACTGTTCTAAACAGTCACAAAGCATACCATACAGTCATAGCAACATGTTTAAACATCCACAAACAACAATATGATATGTCAAAACGGATCAACATACCCAAAAACCCTTATTTTCCCCTTAAGCGTGTTTAACAACAACTAATGATAAGATTAGTAAAACTTAACCAAATCAACCCAAATTTCTATCAGAACCCTAAAATAATATTTTAGAATTTTACAAATTTTTCCAGATTTTTATGATGTAAAATTTCGCTAATTATCACTAATCACCCCTTAATCCCCCAAATTCCGAGATTAGCAAAATTAATCCAAATTAACGCAAATTCATATCAGAGGCATACAATAATATTCTGGAATTTTACAAATTTTTCTAGATTTTTCTGAGTTATAATTTCGTTAATCTTCGCTAATTACCCTAATTAGCCATGATTAGTGAAAAACAATGCAAATCACTCACCTTTGCCACAAATTGAACTATAGATCTGAAATATCCTCCGTTTTGGGTCGAATCCCCGCTTAGCAGCAGTCCCAACTCTGATTTGATGCTATCTTGGCTTGGTTTGATGTTGATTAGCTTAATCCTTGATAAGAAATTGATTTAGAGGTGTTTTGAAGAGATTTAGAAAGTTGAGGCCATGGCTAGGGTTCAAAGGAGGTTAGTGGCGGTTGAAAAATACTAAAAAATAATGTTTTCAAAACCCTAGCAGCCCTCATATACTCCTAATCCCGAAATCCTCCAATGGGCCTAGCTACTAATCACCCGGTTAAGCCCAATTAAGCTGTTTTTACCCTCTAAACCTTAATTCAGCCATATCTCCCAAACGTTAAATCCGTTTGACTAATGTGACCACTCTACGGAAAGGTAAACCATCAAACGGATCTAATGGAAGTGATTTCAGGTCAGAAATCCTTACCAGTCAAAAGTTATGAACGAAACAAGATCATCTAGGGGCAAAACGGTCATTTAAAAATCGACAAAAATCAGGAACATGGGAAATGACCCCACTAGTCGTTCCCCAAAAGTACATGACCATACAACTAACCCGGAATAAAATAAAAATGAATATTCTATGATCCTCTGATGCATAAAATGCGGGTCGTTACATCTGACATAGGAGTGCAGCTGAATTCTCCATCAAATGACCTAATTCTAGAGGATGCTCCCTCGTACTGTCAAGCCGCCTTTGACTCAGAAGGAATTTTAAGGGTTGGTAATGAATTATTGTAGTTGTTTCATATCTTTTATATCATTTGTCCTTATAACTGAAAGTACTGTCTCGTAGTTCTGTATTGACAATTGTTAGTTTTTTGGTGTGTTGCGGTTTGGCCATGTCGTTCATTTTAAGGTAAATTTTGTCAATGCCAAAATTTTAATTTTTTTACTTTGCACCTAGAAAGCAATGTTGTTTCCCTCCTAGTTACTCATTTATCTTTTAATAATCCATAGGTCATTAGTAAAAGATTGTTCGGTAGTGCTATTTCTATCCTCATAGCGTATATTTAAATTACATTTATACTTATGCTCAGTAGTGCTTTCTAGGATTTTAACCAGAAATTTGATCATTCTTTCACATATTTATTGAACAGATTGACATAAATACAGACGGAAAGGTTGACTTTTTGGAATTTCTAGCTACCGCGTTGCTTGTACATCAGCTTGAACGTTACAGTTTCGCGTTCGCCTTTGGTTTCGCGTTTGCTTGCGACTTCGTCATCATCATCTTCGTAAGCTGGTTGGGTATGTTAGTTAGATTTATTTTTGTGTAAATATGGCGTTATATGGTTTTAGTATGGTAATTGATGACATGTCTTTGTATTTAGGATAATGTTAGCACCAACCGAATAGTTTTGTTGTTTATAATTCAGCTTGGTGTATGAATTTATGAAGAATTATGGATGTTGTGGTTTTATTGTATGTGATTATGATTGTTCTTTTTAGTTCTAAATTAATATTGTTGGCCAATTTATCTCTGTTTTTTTTTAATATGTTATTTATTTCAATGTTCACAGTTGAAGATGTTTGCTCTGTGTGTGTATACACACACATACACACACACACACACACACACATATATATATATATATAAGCAGATTAGAAGGGGAATAGCAGCGGATTACCAACAAAAAAAGTAAGGTTAAGTTTTCCCTTATTTATTTTCTGTCGCTGATCCCTTTTCAATTAGTAAGGGTTTACCAACACCTTCTATAAATGATAATTTATTATAAATTAATTATCCGTCAGTAAATAGTCGATAAATAAATTAAAATTAAATTATTAAATAAAATTATATTTTTATTAAATAAATAGTAAAATGATGGAAAACTGTCGGAAAACTCATGCTATATTCCGTCGCTAAAATTGACATAATTACCATCATGGTTTTACCGACACCAAATTATACAGGAAATCCGTCGCTAAGATCAATTCAGCGATAGATTAGAAGCAGATACTGTTGTCGCTCTATGTTGTTTTTCTTGTAGTGACCCGATTTTATACCATTTCCCGGTTGATGAGGCTTGAGGTTTAAATCTTCTTTACAGATCATCTGGCCACCATTCACTTTGAATGCCACATATTCAGATCTGCCAGTAAATCACTAATTGACATCCACAAAAATACTCTGGTTGTTAAACTAAGAGACGGTCCCTTCTCTACCACAACTTTAGTATGTTTAAAGAAATCAACATACGTGATCCCTTTGAAAATACTCTATCAGACATCAATCCATACAAGTCATACAGGAACAGGATGAACCGAAGGCACCCTATTACTACATCCTAGGTATCACCCTGTGGATCAGTAGCGAGTAGTCCTTGCAATCCGTAGATTTCAACCACGATAGAATCACATTTTATCGTCGAGAGATAACCAGAGATTATAAGTAATTCTATCGTTTTATGAAGATCTACGGCCTTCAATTTCTTCGTCTCGACCAGCATTCGATATCTTCAACATTCCGTATTTGCTGATTAGAATGGTTTTTGAATATGAATTCAGTCCCGGTCTTTCCATACCAACAATTGTATAGGCCAGATTTGATAGTCGGTTATTTAACTATCAAATAAACAACCATTCAATCATAAAAATAAAAATAGATTTACTGGTTCAGTTTTCGACATCACTTGGCTTCTTTAATTAAAAATAATTAACGAATGGTTAATTTAAAAACTTCTAATCTTTCAATAATTCGAACATAGTTTTCCACTTCTTATTTTAAAATATGAATATATTAAAAATAATTTCCCTTTTTACATACTTAGAAAAATATCCTATAATCATATCAAGTTTCCCAACTTAGTATCATTTGCAAAACATTACTCATTTGTTGGATCTAGATTAACCCTAGAGGGGGTGAATAGGGTTTATTACAATCTATTTCTGAGTTCAAATCTTATGGGATATTAACATAATAATCAGAATAGATAACAGAAGAGAATATAAATGTAGAAAGTAAATGACACACAGATACACCCAGCTTTGGCAAAATCCTGCCTACTGCTGCATTCCTAAGGTTTCTACTAGGTAATAGAACATATCCCACTTACAAGACCATGTAAACTCGCGAACCCTTCGCTCCTATTCTAATCCTACGCTCAAAACCCTAAACTGATCTATATCCCTAGATAAGATTTTCCCTTAGCTACAACCCTGTAGCTAGTATACCCTAGTTTTTACAGACCCTAGTAAACTGTTAGATTTTACAGACTCTAGAAACTGATCGGACGATTACAAATGAAATTAAACAAGAACAAAACAATATAAAACAAAGCTAAAACCCTAGGCTATTTAAAAACAATTCTAGCCCAAATTAAAAAGGCCTTCCATATTTGTTCATCATGTTGCACCCGACTTCCCTTGTTCTTTGGAAATAGAAAAATGGTGGTCGATCCCAAAAGCTAGGGCTTTCTTCAAATCCCAAATCGTTTCTTGATTTCCATAAAGATGATGCTCTGATGATTGTTGCTTCTCGTTGTTAAATTCTCTAATTTGGGATTTCTCTCAATTGAAACTCTTGTATGTAAATTCTGATTTGAATCTTTTTGCTCTTGAGTTGATAGTGATTTCTATAGTTTGTGCCAATGATGAATAGTGTGTTATATGAGATTATAAATCCCAACTCATTCTCGGATTTCATTATTGACTGGTCTGATTAATTGCGTGATTTCCCTTTTTGGTTTCTCAGCTTTGATTGAATTAAGAAATTCTGGAAATACAAATGGCCATGCATGATTGTTGCTTCCTTTTGTTGCCCGATTTGAATCGATTTCCACAACATTGAATTACATGCTAGATTTTCGGAAAAAATACTTGTCGAAATTGAAACATTTGATTCCAAAGAAAATGAAATGATTTATCCCTCAAAAAAATTCCCTGAAATGATTTTTGGAAATGATGTCATTGCCGAATATTACTTTCCCCTTTTGCTCGACAATTTCAAGAAATAAATTATGATTTCTTGCCTAAAAACAAACTGTGATTTTTAGACAATCTTATGCCTGTGAGTGTGATAACACCTTTGAACATATTGGCCACTTGCATTTGGTCTTTGTTGATTTTGCAATACCTTTTAAAAAATTGCCGATTTTTGTTCCTGTAATTTCTGGAATTATTATTTTGCATCTCAACATAATTTGTCGAACACATCCCATATGTGTGTACTCGAACAGAGTTGATATGGTTGCACCCCTTTGCATGAACATGAGTTTTTCCCATTTGCATTTTGATGATACTGTGTACATTTGTCCATACATACATACATAACATATATATACATATATATACCCATGCTGGATGATCTTGCCTCCATTTACTTGTATTACTATACAAGTGACCATGCAGTTTGGCTTTGTGTGTAAAGTTGCATTTGAACACTTTTATATTCATGCTTGTTACTTCTAGACCTATGTTTTGCTATTGTATGCCCTATGCATACATTCTGCTTTGACACAATCACTTGTGCTTGTGCCATATTTTATAAACCGTCTTGTGGCCATTGTCATGTATTTCCTGTCATGCTCCATTCTTGTCCATAACTTGGCTTATTGTAATTATGCTGGACCACCTTTGTTTTGACCCTCGAGCTTTCACATGTACACAACTTGTTTCACCATTGGATGCATCATCAATTCTGGGCTGACTTGTTTACGGACATGAACTTGTACACTTTGTAACACCCTTGAGTATTGTTCCTTGCATGTGAAAGTTTGAGATGATCTGATGTATTTGAACTTATGTTGCTGAGTTATGTTGCCATGTGTACTTGATCATTCTTGTAAATTGGCTTGACCACTTTGTCATTATGTAACGAACCAGTAATTTTGACATTTTAAATATATATTAAATTAAGGTTAAAATAAATATTTCTATTTGATTTTCGACATATAATTTAGAATTTTATTGAACCAAGTTTGAATTTATTTGAAGTAGAATTCTTTTTGTAAAATTGTTTTTTACATGTATGATTTTGTCCAAATGAATATTTTATATATGCTGAAATCTTCACTTGGAAATAAAATCAAATTTTTCGCTCCAATTTAAGGAACAATTTATTTTAAAATTTAACGCTCGAAAATTCTACGTTACCTAACTGGAACGCACATAGCTGAAACGCACGTAAATTAAATAGTGTCGTTAGTTAGTCGTGCGTCAACTGTTTGCATTCTTACAAATAAATATAATGTACTAAATCCGTTAACAAATTAAAGGAAAAGAATGAACGGTGAACACAAAATTCAATCCGTGAAACAGTGGTTGGCAATACTCAACAAAATTTAATACTTGTCTCTATATTAAACAAAAACTATCAAGTGTCCTTTTCTACCTGATATCTCTCTTCATGTTTCCCCTTAATCTAAAATTTTATTCTCCCTAAAAATATGGCAAACAGCTCAAATCTTACCCTACTAATAACAAAGATTTTGAACAGTGCACAAGGATTTCGAAATCTCCCTCTGGAAATTACAAAAATTCGGAACAGTGTACCCAGATTTTGAAATCTCCATTGCAGAGAATCCAACATGATTCTAACTTCACGCATCTGTCTTCTTCGGCTACCTGCTTCTCGCCCCGATATTATAAAATGAAATAACTTCTCCTGTCCCGTTCCTCATCGACTATTCCCTTCGTTCACTACTAAACAAAAAGGGAAATAAAAATCAATGGAAACAGGCAAAAGCCCTCACCTCTTTGCTCTTTTTCTTGCCTCAAAAATCAAACCCCAAATACCCAATCAGAAATTGCAAATCCTACTGATTCTCTCCATCGATCCTAGCCAGGCACCGCCGCTGCTTGCAGTACCTCCACCACCATTAGAGCCAACCTCCGCGCATGAAGCACTGTCGCCATTCGACCAGTCGCTACCTCCAAGCGCCATCAATCCCTTGCACCGACTATGACCTGCTAAAACTCAAGCGCCAGTTAGTTCCTCTTTCATGATTCTCTGGCTCGTCCCACCAAGCCCTACTACCACCGCAGGGGCCATCGCCGCCAGGAAAGACAAACTACCGTTCATTGTTGTCAGTCTCACCCTCCAACAACCCTCGTCCGTTGGTAACGCGAATACCCCAAACATTGACAACCACGAGGAGGAGTCGCTCCAGCCTTCGCTGCCTTCTCAAGACTGGAAACCGAGGTCAACCCCCAGACCCGAATCCACTCGTCCATTCACCATCTAGTACTTTGTCACCTCTAGACAATGCATCGTGCTCAGCACACCGAGATGCCATCACCATCTGAGCTTACTGGTTGGAAGGATTAGCTCACCCGCAATGCGCATTTCAGGTGTTCGAAAGAATGCATGAAATGATGTTGTAAAGAGTTTAACATTCTGCTTAAGGACAACAAGATGTTGGGGTCAAATTCAGGGTCTAGGTTCATTTTCCATCTTGCTGGTCTGTCGAAAAACTTTGGTATATTTCTTAAATCGCATTCGTTAATAATTAATTTTTATAAGTGGAATATTTACAAACATAATATAGATGGGTTTGAGATAATATTTAGTAAAAAAATATTAGGAATTGTGGCAGTCTAGGGTCAAGTTGATATGGTGTTCATGCACTTTCTATATCACATTGGTATATATATACACAAACGTGTGTGTGTATATATATATATATATGAATTTTTGGAAGTGTATTCGTCGTGTGGTGTCTAGCTTCGTGCTCAAATTTCTGTGTCCACTTTGCATTCACCTCTAAGCCTCGAAAGGTGAGTTTTTCTCACTCACAGACTAACTTATTATTAAGTGAATTAAAAACATGAAATGTTGAATGAAATGTTAGGGTGCTCTAGTTTTGGTTGCTTTATGATTGTGCACGTGCGACACAAACACCGTTATTTCATATGACACAATATGGATGTATACTTGATATGCCATGTTATTTTATCACCATGCAAGTTCCCCTTAGATTAGAAAACATTGCGAGTTGAAATGATACATACCCAAACTCCTTGCGTCAGATCGATTTGGGAAGCGGGTTGAAATGATACATATCGGGGATTCGAATATATTAAATAATGGATTGAAATGATAAATATTCGTATCACTTGACCATAGGGTAGAAAATTCTATACGAACACCCTGATCAATAAAAATAAATTATTTTAAATTAATTATATCAATTATTGGAAAGGAGAAATGTTTTATGAAATGTCCATTTAGCGTAAAGAAGTGTTTAAAAAGGAAACCTTGAATTTTATAGGAATTCAGAATTTGCATATGAATTAGTTTTAAAGATGATTTTATAAGTTAAAAACTTCAAGTTAAAATTATTTTAATGAATTCTCCTTAAACTTTGTGTTTCATATACTAAATTTAATAACATGAAATTTAAAATGTTCATGGTTCAATGTAAAGGGTTTCAAACTTGTTAAATGCTTTAGAACTCATTTTGATTATCTCTTGCCATTTTAATGTAAAAAGGCTTGTCAAAATATAAATTTGTTAAATTCAAATATAGGAAGAATGCGTTTATCTAAGCCATGGAGAAATTGAGTTTTGTTAACTAAATTGGAATTTAACAAATCATCTTTTGGCTAATAACTCAAGTTGAAATTATTTTGGAATTATGTTAAAGGGAATTTGACACGATTATGAAATCTATTTTGGGAAAAGAAACGACGAGACATGGATTTAGGAATGGATTGGATTAATATTTTAAGTAAAAGCAATTTTTCGCATTACTTGGTTTTGTAAACATTCATTTATAAAATAATTTTGATCACTTTAATTATATAATTTTATAATAACTTTCAACTATATATATGTATATACATTATTTTTATTTAATACACACAAATTATTTTGAAACTTACCTTTTCTAAATATATTTTACAAATTCAAATAAATTCTAACGTTTGATCTTATCTAGTGAATCCAAAGGATAAAATAAATAAATGCAAGTAATAATGATATTTCGAGGATGTAGGAAATTTCAAACCAAAGGGTGAATTATTTGGGAAGTTAATTTTGGGGAAAAACTCGAAATAATCGATTTGTGATACTTGAAATATGATTTAAAATCTAATGGCCATGGTGTGAAAAGTATAAACGTTTGGTTGTTAAAGAGACCGGAGTCGGTAGATGTCATACTCGCTACCAATACCGATACCACTTTAACAACTGTGTACGAGGTGGAGTTCCAAAACCGAAGTAGGATGGTATGGAGGCGATTACTGGATTTGAAGAAAAAGAACACTGATGGATTAGCATTGACCTTCGGGTCATAACTAAAATGACTAAAACAGGAGCCATTCCCGGATTAAGTGAGGTAGCACCTCTGATCGAACACGCTTCTTCGATACCATCTCTATTACTATGCGATTGATTTGGGGCGCCCTTTTTGATTATGGGAGTGTTGTTCGAGGTGGGAGGTAGTGGCTGCTATGCGTTACCACCGGCCCGGGAGCTGCAGTCCGGTAGAATCCTATCGTGGGTATTCCTCGTGTGCCTTGTCATATTATCCTTATCGAGCCCCCTACGATTTTGATTTGTATCATACCTATGGAGTGCCTTCTGATGTCATCGGTTTACGATGGGTTTACGGTACTGTATAGACTACGGTATTATAAACGGTGTAAGGGTAAAAATGTAATCCCGCTACGTTATTTTCACTATATTTACTTTACTGGATAGACATTACAATAATAACGTACTATTATATATATATATATATATATATATATATATATTAGTTTCACGGATCCTTAAAGGATAAAAATCCCAAACATCCTTTAAGTTATTGTACATTTTGGTGAACACTTCATTTGTGTTAATTCACTTATATGAGACTGTTAGTCATGACTCGAGTATTTTGTTTGTTTTATATCTTGCAAAATGCTCGGGTCTGCAAAATGCCCGGGTCAGACCGAGTATTTTAGCTTGGAGATATATTTGTTAGAGCTTGAGATTCGTTGAAGATCCAACATCCATCTACTATGACGTATGCAGTCGTGACCATCTCTGTTTATTACCAAATATTAGTACGATTCTATATTCATTCTTTCGTTGTTTCTATATTTATTTTATACATTGATATCATGTAAAAATTTGATAATATTGTATAAATTTTACTTCCGCTGTGAGATATTCTAGGTTCTATGTCTGTGATTCTGTGATGATTTGTATTTCAACTTTATAAGCAATAACAATATGTCCTTTTGAACGTTTGAGTTGGTTTATTTACCGACTTGGAGCGGTCAAAAAGCCAGGTCGTTACATTGTGGTATCAGAGCTTTGGTTATACAAAGCTTAGCTTATGAAGTTGAAACACTCATTAAAGATGGGGTAGAAACACCCTAGAATGAGTGAAATCATCTTGGAATCATATCTGAGAGAGCGTATTTTGAAAATAAAATGATTTTAAATGGTTTTAAGGGATTTTAAAAGAATTTTCTATATATGAAAGTAATTTGAAATTTTAGCTTTATTAAAAAAAAATCCTTGTTTTAGAACTTCATTCTTTTGAAAGCGTCCCTTTTGCTGGATCCTTCTAAGTTAGGATTACTCTAATCTAAGTCTCGATCATGCCTAGAAATTGGGGATTTGCCGCTTTCTAGGTCTTCAATTTTCAATTTGTTTGATCTCTCCTCGGTAGAATCTTCCTGATTTGATTCGTCTGTTTGTGCAGCTCCTAGCTTATACTCAAACTTAGTACGAAGCGAATTAGATTATGGCTTGAGAATACAAAATAAAACTCGAATAAATAGCTAAGTGTTAACAATACCTAATTGAGTTGAATAAATAGAAATAAAAATCCAAGGGTACTGAGTTAGATATGAATTTATAATCCTATATTAAGGGAAACCTGAGGAAGATGTTTGTGAGCTTAAAAATTTTATACAAGTAGAACTTGTAAAAATTGAAACGATGGGAAATAATGACCTAAGATAATAAAAACTTCCTAAATAAGTGTAATGCGAGTTCGGAGTAAAAATCTAAATTGTTTTGGGTAAATGTGTTAAAATAGCAATTTGATACTTAAAGTGGATTCTTGGAACTAAATTTATTTAGGATGAAGACCTTTGGAAAATATTTACATATGGGATTTTGTAAGTATATATATAAGTAAAGCAAACACCAAAAAAAAAAATGTGGGAACAATATGTACTTGGAACCTAAAATGCGGAAAAGAAACCCTGTATAATATATATATGTTTTAAACAATATATGATTTCCTTATGTAAATTTTGGGATAGTATATATCGATAAACGATTGCAGTTTAACATTTGACATGGAGAAATTTGGAGTGCTAACTTAAGCGGTGAACTTATATTAAGTAAACATATATGTTCTGAAATTTAATTTGCTTTCTAAAATAATTTAAACAAATAAAAAAAATAAAAATATGAGAAGAAAAAGGAATTATTTCAAGCAACGGGTTGCTGCCCTTAGGAAAAAAAATGGAGTAACATAATAAAACAATGAAGGATAAAGGCTGCTGCTGCTCGTTGCAACCGCAACAAGAAAGAAAGCAAGGAGGTGAAATAATAAATAAAAGAAAATAACTGGTTTATCAAACTTGAAATTTGGAATGTACAGTATTTCAACAACTACACACTTGATATGCAGACATGCTTATAAGATGTTATACTTGAGTGTCACCACTTGCATAATTTCAACAACTGGAATTGAAAAATAAATTTGGCTGAAGGTTAAAATGAAAGAAATAAAAATAATAATCATAATAATAAGAGAAGATTTTGAAATGCTCACTGTCTTGTTTTGTTTTAGAACATCTTGATATACTTGTTTGATTATTTAATGAAGGCTAGCAAGGCCCATGACCAACCAGGTGCATAATTAAGTAACATACACCGTAATATATGACACATTATGAACTTAGTACAATAGGTTTCAATTTTATATAATTTGCAATGGAAACTTGAATTTTTTTTCCTACTGCTAAATAAATTCCCATATAGTGTATACCAGCATTTTGGTTGTGAACATGTGCTAAGCTTGCAAGTATAACTATGGAAGCAAGCTGCAAGCTAAATCTTATGCTCTGTTTTCCACCAGGCATCAAGATGTATGTTTCTTTCCACCTAAAAGCTATAAGTCGGAAAAGAAAAAAGAAAAAAAGAACGAAAAAAAATTGCATTAACATAAAACGGAAGACAGCAACCTAGGGCTCTGCTACAAGCTGCTGTTACATATGAAAAACGCATGTATTTGTAAGTATGTCTTTTAAATATTTACATTAGTTGTTAATAATTGGATTCCATACTAGAACATGAAAAAAGAAGGAGGTACCAATAAGAAATTTTCCAGTAAGTGGCATTGTAAAATGAATATAAGGTGATTTAACTGGATACCACTTAACATGAGTATAAGAAGAATTGAATGTTAAATGGGAAAAAAAAGAAAGAAAGAGATCATTTTTAGAATGTGGAGAGATTTCGTACATATTAAATAGTTGTTAAATTTAGGCTTCCAAAAATTCTTTCTTTTGAATCTAATATATGTTTGTGTAAGTCAAGTCAATAATCTTGTAAACAAAGAACTGTAGCATGTCTTACATGCAGAATGAAGTGAGATTAACTTCACAGCAACAAAATACTTGCACTTGGAAAAGTAGGTTATACATGAGAAGACTTTATATGAATCAATTGGAAAAGGGGGATATAGCTTGTAGTGATTATCACAATATTTGAACTAGTTATGCAGGGATGTGTATATATACATATATAAAAAAATGACAATAAAAGGCTGCTGTCATCACCGCATGCAGCAGCAGCAGCAGCGATCTGCTGCCACGAGCACCAGTTGCTTCTGTTAGGAAAAAAATGTATATAAAGGGGGCTGTAACAGTAGCTACACCAACTACTTGCACCGCAAACCAATGAAACCAACAATATATCACTTAACCAAATGCACCTTAGTTTATGTAATATGCTATCCTGTGCCAATGAAAATAAAAGCAAATGTGTATACACATTTATTCAAAACAATCTAACAAACTATAATCTAAATAATTTGAATATCGAGTTAAATTGGTGTTAATACGATGAAAACAAGAATTTGAATGTTAATAGTAAGCTTAATACGTTATCTTGTTTCATTTTGTTAACATGTTACGACAACTTATGTATAAACTGCCAATTATTATGTATCCTCATTTTACTTTATATATATGTTGATTCTCACTACATGTTGAGTGTCTTAGTAGGTTGCAATAGCGTGCTTTACTTTTGGAGCTCGCTTTTGCGCAAAATGCAAAGAAAATAAGCAAATATGTTCTAAAAATGCTAAATAAGGTACGTATCTCGGTTTACATATCGCATTTGGATTTTCTTTCTTTTGTTTCCCCTTTATTGGGATGCCTCATCATGTGGATGAGATGTATATTGATGAATATCGTGTTTATAAATTTTTCCGAACAAGCCGTACAAGGGAGGTGTTGCTGAAATTTTCCGTAAATTCCTGGTGTTAGAAATATTTTGAGTTTTAAAATTCTACAATTTATTTTTCTTTCAAACTAGTTTTAAACTAAGTAAACGTATTTGCAAAAGAAATATGTAGAATTAATCCTATATACGTTTCCTTTTCGAGGACGAAAAACGCTAAGTGGGGGAGAATGTAACGAATCGATAATTTTGACATTTTAAATATATATTAAATTAAGGTTTAACGTTAAAATAAATATTTCTATTTGATTTTCAACATATAATTTAGAATTTTATTGAACCAAGTTTGAATTTATTTTAAGTAGAATTCGTTTCGTAAAATTATTTTCAGTATGTATGATTTTGTCCAAATGAATATTTTATATATGCTGAAATCTTGAATTGGAAATAAAGTCAAATTTTGCTCTCAAATTTAAGGAACAATTTATTTTAAAATTTAACGCTCGAAAATTCTACGTTACCTAACCGAAGCGCGCATAGCTGAAACACGTGTAAATTAAATAGCGTCGTTAGTTAGTCGTGCGTTAACCGTTTGCTATCGTACAAATAAATATGATGTAATAAACCCATTAACAAATTAAAGGAAAAGAATGAACGGTGAACACAAAATTCAATCCATGAAACAGTGGTTGGCAATATTAAACAAAATTTAATACTTGTCTCTATACTAAACAAAAACTATCAAGTGTCCTTTTCTACCTAATATCTCTCTTCATGTTGCCCTTGAATCTGAAATTTTATTTTCCCTAAAAATATGGCAAACAACTCAAATCTTACCCTGCCAATAACAAAGATTTTATACAGTACACAGGGATTTCGAAATCTCCCTCTGACAATTACAAAATTTGGAACAGTGTACCCAGATTTTGAAATCTCCATGTGCAGAGAATCCAACGTGATTTTAACTTCACGCATATGTCTTTTCTGCTACCTGCTTTTCGCCCCGATATTATAAAATGAAATAACTTATCCTGTCTCGTTCCTCATCGACTATTCCCTCCGTTCACTGCTAAACAAAAAGGGAAATAAAAATCAATGGAAACGGGTAGAAGCCCTTACCTCTTCGTTCTTTTTCTTGCCTCAAAAATTAAAGCCCAAATATCCAATCAGAAATTGCAAATCCCACTGATTCTCCCCCATCGATCCTAGTCAAGCACCGCCGCCACTTGTAGTACCTCCACCACCATCGGAGCTAACCTCCACGCATGAGGCACTGACGCCATTCGACCAGTCGCTACCTCCAAGCGTCGTCAATTCCCTTGCGCCGACTGTGACCTACTAAAACCCGAGCACCAGTTAGTTCCTCTTTCATGATTCTTTGGCTCGTCCAACCAAGCCCTACTACCACCGCATGGGCCACCGCCGCCAGGAAAGGAAAACTACCGTTCACTATTATCAGTCTCACCCTCAAAAAGCCATCATTCGTTGGCACCACGAATACCCCAAACATCGACGACCGCGAGGAGGCGTCGCTCTAGCCTTCGCTACCTTCTCAAGACAGGAAACCTCAACCCCCAAACCCGAGTTGTAACGTCCCGAAAATTTGCGATCTTTGGTCATCGACATAAAACCCACGTCGATTATCCAAACATCAAAAATACCGGTAGTTAATGAAAGAAATTAGAGGGTGAGAATAGATATGATAGAAACTTAGAATATGAGAAGAAGAAGAACATACAACATCAGAGTAAACACGAATCTCACAGCGGAATGAATATATATATTCCATAAACTAACTTTGAAATAAAACAGTATCTATATACAATATCATTATTAGAGTATAACACTTACAACACAGCGGAAATAACAATAGCTATATAATCCTGAAGCCTCCTGCTTCAGCTCTTCAAGTATCTCTAAATCCCGACTACTTGACTTCCCGTACAAAATTGGGCACCCAAGAGTTTAGAGAAAACAAAACAAAATAAACTCTGGGTTAGTCATGTGACTGGTGTGAGTAAACTCAAATCATTTGATTTAACTTTCAAAATTCTTTTGAAACAAAGGATAATCACAAGACCGATCCACACATAAACACGGATGGCTTTTACCTTATGATAACCCAAAATATTTCTAAAACGATACTTGTCTGATATTATAATAATGTCTAGATCAAGTAAATAGAAATCTAGCAGAAACGCTTGCATCTAACGTTCTACATATATAATATACAATCAAAACCGTGGGCTCTTATTTGGGGAATGGATTCCAACTATGACAAGGTATGGATCCACCTTCCGCTCAGTGTGCTCTAGAAGCGATACACTGGAGTTCAAAAAGAACATTTTGTAACTCGGCCACACATGACCGACCATTCATTTCTCTTGAATGTATTGAATATATTGCCACCCCTCGGTTAGTATTCCAACATAACCATTCCCGGGAGATACAGAATTGAAAGAAGTTTAAATATGAATATTCTCTAGATGGTGACAATATACCCTAATTGGGTGCGGCCCACTTAGCCATGCTGCCTGCCTGATTTCTGTCATTTGCCAGTTGATGAGGCTTGAGGCTATAACGTATCTCTATACAGATCACGCCTTCATTTACTTTGAATGCCACATCATCATACCCATCAAATCACAAATTGATTTTACCAAAAATACCACGGGTATAAGCTAAGAGAAATGAATTCCTCTGCCACCAACGTAAATACGTTTGAAACGATCAACTTACGCGATCTACTAGATACACTCTGTCAAACATTCGTCCATTCAAGTTGTCCTGGGACTGGACAAACCGAAGGCACTATTTAGTACATCCATCTTAGGCAATCTCCACCTAAGATTTATACAATAGCCCTTGCACTTTACTCCGTCTTCAATATATTTAGCATACTTGGTTTGCAACGCTTATGCAAATACGGAGTGGTTCTTCGGATAATAATCCAACCGGTCTCTCCATATTAACAACGTAAAAATGGTCAGAAACTTTGATAGTCGGTGATTTAACTATCAAATGAAAACACGTGTGCAAACAACAATCTTATTTCCAATTGGAATTTCTATTGATCAATCATATATATATATCCTTATTTTCTATATTCAGAAAATATATGTTATGAACATTGGAAAACATTCCCATTGCTTATTTACTTATCACTATTCTGCCACATCTATCAGTCTCTGACTGTAAACTAGTATGAGAACAATTCCCTAAGTATCAATCCCGAAGTCAAAATCAACATCAGATAGACACTTAGAAAACCATTCAACTTAACTAATCTCCACTCAGTTTCTAATTTAGCTTAACTCCATTTCTTAATTCCTTATAAATAAAACATTCCATTTTCTATGTTTAGAAAATATCTCTGATTCTATATTTGGAAAACGTTTCCAAAACTCATTTATATGGATTTCAAACTAACGTTGTATAAAACATCGTTACGACCGCTCCATCCATAAATCGCTTATTACTTAACTGTATTTCTAACTAACTTTCGCCCTCGAACCTCAACTATTTCTTAGTTAAATAAGGAATTCAATCAAGTTGGGGTATAATTACCTCTTAGACCTTAACTGAACAACATTCTTAACCTTGCAATAGAGAAAGCTCACGGCACCAATTTCTACAATCATTTGCTTTTGCAAATTCTCGGATTCAGATTTTGAATCCACTTCTTTTATGAAAACATTTATTATAACGCTAACGTTATAACCCTACTTTTGAAATATCTAACTTAAATTCTTATTTTGAATAAATAAGCCAACAACTAATTTATTTATAAATAAACAAATCTTGATTAAAAACCGGAAAGTAAATAATACTTTCCCGAATTTGATATAATCGAATTCGACGTATAACTCTCTTTCGAGTAATCTCTATTCGATTAACTCCTTCGAATAACTAATATTCGATTATCTCACTTCGAATAACTTATATTCGATAATTCTATTCAAATAAGCTATATACGATTACTCCTTTCTTCGAATAACTATATTCGATTAACTCCTTTCGAATAAACTAATATTCGATAACTCCTTTCTTCGAATAACTATATTCGATTAACTCCTTTCGAATAAACTAATATTCGATAAATTCACTTTCGAATAAGTAATATTCGATTAACTCCTTTCGAATAAACTATATTCGATAAATTCACTTTCGAATAAGTAATATTCGATTAACTCCTTTCGAATTAACTATATTCGATTAACTCCTTTCGAATAAACTATATTCAATTAACTCCTTTCGAATAAACTATATTTGATAAATCCACTTTCGAATAAGTAATATTCGATTAACTCCTTTCGAATAAACTATATTCGATAAATTCACTTTCGAATAAGTAATATTCGATTAACTCCTTTCGAATAAACTATATTCGATTAACTCCTTTTAACTCTATTCGAATAACTAATATTCGATAACTCCTTTTTACTCTATTTGAATAACTAATATTCGATTAACTTTATTTAATTAACTCTATCGATTAACTCTAACTGGTTAACTATAACTGATTAATTCTAACCGATTAACTTTAACTAATTACTCTAACTGGTTAACTCTAACTGATTACTCTAACTGGTTAACCCTAACTGGTTAACTCTAACTGATTAACTTTAACTAATTAACTCTAACTGATTAACACTAGCTGGTTAATTCTAACTGATTAACTCTAACTGATTAACTCTAACTCTAATCGGTTAATTCTAACTCTAATCGATTAACTATAATTCGATTAACTCCTTTGATCAACTACTTTGATTTAACTCTACGTCCATATTCAGTTCAAATATCGATGATGAAATCGATTCTTACTTCTCCATATAAGTCCTGACTTATATATTCTATTTATCCAATGATAAACATTTTATTTAATTTATAAAATATTATTTATAAATTTATCTTCTCCACTTATCTGTTAAAATAGATTTCTATTTAAAATCTACTTTATATTCATATTCTGTTATACCCGTGTGCGAAGCACGGGTCTAAACTTTCCTTAGTGTAAAATTCTCTTTTTATACACTTCTTTCGTTTTTCAAGTATTTCCTTTTATAATCTATTTATTTTCTAAATAAATATTTCCTTTCAATTCTATTTATTTTCTAAATAAATATTACTTTTACATTTGTTTTACAAATATTTTCTTTTATATTTGTTTTACAAATATTTTCCTTTTCAAAACCCTTTTCCTTTTATATATAAAATCCATTGATTTTATATAAATAATTTAATTTCAAAATATACTCTGAAAATCTCCTTTTCTACATTCCAGTATTTCCTACGGTATTTAAAATACCAAATCACAGTGATCGATATCATTCAAACACACATAATCAACAAAAGATTATATATCACATCATATATCACAATATATGAAACAAAACAGTATTTTATATATTGAGGAACCCAGTTGGGTCCCTCCAAGCTGTTTCCCTGCATCAAAGATGTTAAACAATATAATTAACATCGATTTTATTTCAGTATGAAATATTCTGCTAAATAGAATCAATATTTGATTAACGATTTATATATATATATATATCATTATCTATAATTTCAACCAATACATAAGCAATTCAACCAAACAGTTAACACACAACAATCAACAGATAATTATCAGTTCTAAAAATATGTTAAAAAAATATAATTGTTCAGAGTTGGCGAGTTTTACTCACATTGGTCGGTCATCGTTAAATAACGATAATTGTCTTTGATTTGATTCAGATCCGACAATTTATTTCGCTATAATTGTAGCGAGCTCTAATTCACTCCCAGTCAGTTCCATGGTGTAGCCACTGTCCATACGATCCTAACGGATCTTGTTTTGTCAAATTCTGATCACGTATTAATAAGATATGACTTATACAAGTTTGTACAACTAAATTAAAACTAAAACTTTAAATTTTAGTTGGGCTCACCCTCTTATCTAAAGGCCCAAACCCGTTTCTTAATTACACAGACCTGCTCCTTCTTCCCCAACTCCATTGACAGTATCTCGTGCCATTTCCCAAAACTTTAACCCCCGTTCTCTTCCAATTTTCACCATCGTTTGCCGAAACAAAAACACCAACGACCCCCTTTCATTTCTCTTCACACTCATACCATTCATGAACATCTCGAGCTCACCGTTCCAAACCCGTCGACAGCAGTTCCTTGCACTGTACAGTGCAACTCGCGATAGAATGAATGTCGGATTCCTTCAAAAAAATCTCCAACGATGCTACTGTACATCCTAATCCCAAATCCGATCTTAACTTCTCTAATTAAAAACCCAATTGCACGAACGCTGCAGCCCTGGCTATCGCTGTAAATTAGACAGCGACTGAACATGATTTCGCATTCAATGAAATGCGCACCATTAGAAGAGAATGTTACGAGGAATTGAAATATATATATATATATATATATATATATATGTGTGTGTGTGTGTGTGTGTGTGTGTGTATGTATTAGGATTTTAGGGATTAAATTTTGGATTCTTGGAAAAGAATTTTCCACGTTTTGCGTTTTTCTTTGGTGGTGGCAGAGAAAAACAATGCATGGTCTTCATTTTAACCAAGTAATGAGGAAGTTAGGTTTAGGTAAAATGGGTAGCCTATTTATAGGGTTAGAAATGTCTATTTTATTAATTTATAAGCTAACGCTATTTGTATAGTCCTTTAAAAATTCTTGTGATCACATATGATTCCCAAAAATCATGAAAATGAGCACGCAGCTACAGTTCGACATTGCGGACCCAACGAAACTGGTTTCGTCAAATTCCGACTCCGTTTGCTCACACAGCGTATTTTTAACCGTCAGAATTTTGACTGTTTTTCACATTAAAATCACCCACGACCACATACTAACTTCAAAAATCATGTAAATTGAAATCTAGCAATAATTTGACATTATGAACCCAACTAAATTAGTTTCGTCGAATTTGGAGGTCGTTTGAAAAACTAGCTATTTTTAAAGCTCTAAATTACCCATTTAAATATATAAATATATTTAAAAATAATTAAATCAAATATTTAAAAATAAATATTATCATATATATTCGCAATAGAATATCATACAGTTCCATATCGGGATTTATAACTCGATATTCCAAATGCAGTGTTACACCAATATTTGACTTATATTTAAAATCCATTTAAAATATAAATAAATCGATATAAATTATAAAGGAATTCCATAGCGACTTTTCTAAAATTTGATTTGGACATAACTAAAAATTTACACGATGAAATCCGGATTTTTCTCTTCCATCAGAAAAATATACTTCACTAGCTCCAAACGTTTCTTGTTTCATAGAAATCCGATTTAAAATGGATTGTGTATATTCAGTTGAAGTTCAAATCGCCAAATAGCGAATGCCACGCCATTTCAAGCTCAATTATAATTATATTATAATTCATACGTTCAAACTGTCGTTATTTAAATATATTTGTTATTCCAATTCAATTCTAAGCTGAATTAAATATTCTAAATTGTCCAGTTCACATTATATTGTCAATTCACTATTTCTGACCATTTCAAAAATTAAATATATTATTCTATTATTTAATTTAATTAAATATTCAATATTATTTAATTAAACAACCTTTAAATTACTAAACCATTATTCTAAATAATTAAATTAAATAATTATTCGACCGTAAAAATTACGGGTCGTTACACGAATCCACTCATCTGTTCACCATCTAGTACTCTGTCACCTCTAAAAAATGCATCGTGCTCAGCATGCCGAGCTGCCATCACAATCCGAGCTTACTGGTTGGAAGGATTAGCTCACCCGTAGTGCGTATTTCAGGTGTCCGAAAGAATGCCTGAAAGGCTGCTGTAAAGAGTTTAACATTCTACTTAAGTACAACAAGATGTTGGGGTCAAATTCAGGGTCTAGGTTCATTTTCCATCTTGCTGGCCTGTCGAAAAAATTTGGTATATTACATAAACCCCATTCATTAATAATTAAATTATTATAAGTGGAATATTTACAAACATAATATAGATGGGTCTGAGTTAACATTTAGTAAAAAAATATATTAGGAATTGTGGCAGTCTAGGGTCAAGTTGAGATGGTGTTCGTGCACTTTCTATATCACATTCGTATATATATACACAAACATATATCTGTAAACGAATTTTTGGAAGTGTATTCGTCGTGTGGTGTCTAGCTTCGTGCTCGAATTTCTGTGTCCACTTTGCATTCACCTCCAAGCCTCGAAAGGTGAGTTTTTCTCACTCACAGACTAACTGATTATTAAGTGAATTAAAAACATGAAATGTTGAATGAAATGTTAGGGTGCTCTAGTTTCGGTTTCTTTGTGATTGTGCACGTTCGAAGCACATACCGTTATTTCATATGACACAATATGGATGCATACTTGATATGCCATGTTATTTTATCACCATGCAAGTTCCCCTTAGATTAGAAAACATTACAGGTTGAAATGATACATACCCGAACCCTTTGTGTATTCGAATCAATTTGGGATGCGGGTTGAGATGATACATACCCGGGATTCACATACCTGAGATTCAAATATTTTAAAGAACGGACTGACATGATAAATATCTGTATCACTTGACCATAGGGTAGAAAATTTTATACGGACACCGTGGTCAATAAAAAAAATTATTTTAAATTAATTATATCAATTTTTGGAAAGGATAAATGTTTTCTGAAATGTCCATTTAGCATAAAGAAGTGTTTAAAAATAAAACATTGAATTTTATAGGAATTCCAAATTTGCATATTAGTTTTAAAGATGATTTTATAAGTTAAAAACTTCAATTTAAAATTATTTTAATGACCTCTCCTTAAACTTTGTGTTTCATATACTAAATTTAATAACATGAAATTCAAAAAGTTCATGGTTCAATGTAAATGGTTTAAACTTGTTAAATGCTTTAGAACTCATTTTAATCATCTCATACCATTTTAATGTAAAAAGGCTTGTCAAAATATAAACTTGTTAAATTTAAATATAGGAAGAATGCGTTTATCTAAACCATGGGAAAATTGAGTTTTGTTAACTAAATTGGAATGTAACAAATCGTCTTTTGGCTAATAACTTAAGTTGAAATTATTTTAGATTTATGTTAAAGGGAATTTGAAATGATTGTGAAATCTATTTTGGGAAAAGAAATGGCGAGACATGGATTTAGGAATGGATTGGCTTGGATTAATATTTTTAGTAAAAGAAATTTTCCACATTACTTGGTTTTGTAAACATTCATTTATAAAATAATTTTGATCACTTTGACTATATAAATTTTATAATAGATTTCAACTATATATATGTATATACATTATTTTTAATTTAATACACACATATTATTTTGAAACTTACCTTTTCTAAATATATTTTACAAATTCAAATAAATTCTAACGTCCGATCCTATCTAGTGAATCCAAAGGATAAATAAATAAATGCAAGTAATAACGATATTTCGGGGATGTAGCAAAATTTCAAACCAAAGGGTGAATTATTTAGGAAGTCAATTTTGGGGAAAAATTCGAAATAATCGATTTGTGATACTTGAAATATGATTTAAAATCTAATGGCCACGGTGTGAAAAATGTAAACTTTTGGTTGTTAAAGAGACCGGAGTCGGTAGATGTCATACTCGTTGCCAATACCGATACCACTTTAATAACTGTGTATGCGGTGGAGTTCCAAAACCGAAGTAGGTTGGTATGAAGGCGATTACTGGATTCGAAGAAAGAGAATGCTGATGGATTAGCCTTGACCTTCAGGTCATAATTAAAATGACTAAAACAGGAGCCATGCCCAGGTTAGGTGAGGTAGCATCTCTGATCGAACACGCTTCTTGTAACACCCCTAAGTCCCACATCGTGGAAGTCTGTGTGAAATAGGTACTTATATAGTAGAGTCCATCTCTTACTAACGCTGAGGCCTAGTGATGGAAAACCCTACACCTGAGAGGTGGCAAAGTAGGGACAATATCGGTGTTGGTAGGGAGGTTGGCTCAGCCTGTGTGGCAACGCCATGTGTTGGCGGATCTCGAAACTTAGCCGAGGCCTTTTGAGAAACAAAACCCCACACCTATACGGAGGCTAAGTTGGGGACAATATCTTGCGCGAACGGAGATGCAGGCTGTTACACTTCTTCGATACCATCTCTATTACTATGTGATTGATTTGGGGCACCCCTTTTTTATTATGGGAGTGTTGTTCGAGGTGGGAGGTAGTGGCTGCTATGCGTTACCGGCCCGGGAGCTGCAATCCGGTAGAATCCTACCGCTGGTATTCCTCGTGTGCCTTGTCATATTATCCTTATCGAGCCCCCTACGATTTTGATTTGTATCGTACCTATGGAGTTCCCTCTGATGCCCATCAGTTTCTGGTGGGTTTACGGTACTGTATAGATTATGGTATTATAAACGGTGTAAGGGTAAAAATGTAATCCCGCTGACGCTATTTTCACTATATTTACTTTACTGAATAAACATTACAATAATAGCGTACTATTATATAGATATTAGTTTCATGGATCCTTAAAGAATAAAAATCCCAAACATTCTTTAAGTTATTGTACATTTCAGTGAACACTTCATTTGGGTTAATTCACTTATATGAGACTATTAGTCTTGACTCGAGTATTTTGTTTGTTTTATTTCTTGCAAAATATCCGGGTCAGACCGAGTATTTCAGCTTGGAGATATATTTGTTAGAGCTTGAGATTCATTGAAGATCCAACATCCATCTACTACGTCGTATGCAGTTGTGACCTTCTCTGTTTATTACCAAATATTAGTATGATTCTATATTCATTCTTCCGTTGTTTCTATATTTATTCTATACTTTGATATCATGTTAAAAATTTGTAATATTGTATAAATTTTACTTTCGTTGTGAGATATTCTATGTTCTATGTCTGCGATTCTATGATGATTTGTATTTCTACTTCATAAGAAATAACAACCTACCCTTTTGGACGGTTTGGTTTATTTACCGACATGGAGCGGTCAAAAAGCTAGGTCGTTACACATTGTGTATTAAGTCGCATGCTTTAATTTTGTATTCATCACCATGCTGGATCCATTTGCTGACTTGTCTTGATCACACTGATTTGATGTTTCATGTTTGCTCTGCCTTGTGAATCTGCCTTGAGCCATTTTACATTGTCTTGACATGTATACATATGTGTATATATATACATGTATGTGTATATATATATATATATATGTGTGTGTGTGTGTGTATGTGTGGCTATTTAGAAAGTCATACATGAATATATTATCAGCAGACAGCTAATACTGAGTCGAGTTGGTCCACGTGGATGCTCCTCAGTTGCACTTTGATTAGCGAGGCAGTGCACGCGTGTATATTTATACACGTGTGTTCATGCAGCCATTCAGAATAGTTTTCCCTATCCTTGTAATATGTGTATATACATATTGTCTGCCTTGTGGTATTTATAGTGTATCACTGTGAATATCACAAGTTGTCTAGACACAGATGGATGGATATATAAATCAGATCAAGTCATGAAAATTGATGAGAAACACACCGAAATTCTGAGGCAAATAAAATTTAAAAATAAATTTAAATTTGAATTTATTCAGTTTTATTTCTATTGCAGTGTACTGTGTGTGTTTCTGTTTCAAGTGACAGGTAAGCAGATGATGACTTGACTGAATCTGAGGCTGTGAAGTCAGAAGATAAAGGATAAGACACAAGTGTAAGTCAGTGAATGTATACAAGCAGTGAATGTATGTAGAACAGTGTAACTGTATATGAGCGTAAATCTAAATGTCTGTACAAAAGAGTGACAGAGTGAATTGTAATGATTGAGTGTTGTAGTGAGGAACAGATGTGTATATGAGATTGAGTATGGATGTATTGTATTTCTGTGAAATGTACAAATAGTGGAGTTATAAATATGTATTATTTAAATGTTGAAATAAAATAATTATATTTAAATAAAATACTGTTTGAATATTTAAATTCATGTGCAGTAGTATTCTATTTAAATATAAGTATTATATTCCTATCTGTGATGTACATATGAAACAGTACAATAACAAACACATTTATAATAATATATATTTGGTTGTTATCATCAAACAAAAATCATATAATTGTTATATACAACAATCTCCCCCTTTTGATGATGACAAACGAATAAAAGATTTTGAACATAATAAATGTGTTTGACAGTGAAGATTGAACTCCCCCTATTTGAATGCTCTCCGTACAACAGGAACCCCCCCTAGATATGTGCATGAGTGAACATAATAAATTCGTATATAGTAGTATTCTGTTTAAATATAAGTATTATATTCCTGTCTGTGATGTATATATGAAGTAGTACAATAACAAACACATTTATAATAATATATGTTTGGTTGTTATCATCAAACAAAATCATATAATTTTTATATACAACAACGTTATAGACAACAATCTCACATTTTGATGATGGCAAACAAATAAAACATTTTGAGCATAACAAGTGTGTTTGACAGTGAAGATTGAACTCCCCCTATATGAATTCCCTCCCTACAACAAAAACTCCCCCCCAGATATGTGCTTGAGTGAACAGAATAAATTGAATGAATTTTCTATATTAAAATATTTATAAAATATTCACTCATAATTCAAAATCTCAACCCATTCTCCCCCTTTTGTTATCATCAAAAGGATATAGAAATTATAACAGTGATGAAAATAATGGACTAAATATATAATTTCAGCTTAAGAGGAAGAACGGTCATCATAAATCTCAACCAGTCAAACAAAAATCATATTATTCTAAGAACTAGTGGGAAATTTCACATTTTGGAATGATGGATTTACGATGAAATTTATAAAAATGGAGAGAGTTAAAAAATATTGATTCTAATTATTTTCAAAATATTTTTTATAAAAATGAGCAAAATCACAGTGATGGATTTGGACTATAATTATAAATTCAATTTAAGTGACGTAATCTAATAATCGCAAATCCCAATAACTATCAATCAACAAATCCTAATACATCATAAAATATTAACACATTTCACAGATTAGAAAATGGATTGATAGTCTAGTTTTTACACACCGAGGAGAATTTCATATAAAAATTATATTTGTAGCAAATTATTTTTTTATTTTATTTAAGAGCATACTGAACACGCATAACCAGAGCTTGGATTTTTAAATGAGGTCAGTTGCAGCTTAAATATAAGTAATCTCCTAACCATGCATGACCAGAGCTGGGATTTTTAAATGAGGTTATAGAAACACTTATGAATTTTGTATTTTTATTATTTTTTGTTTCAAAATGAAAAACTCCTCAGTATATAACACAAATATGGATGATCGAAATGTGATACGTACAGAAATGGTTTGTGAAATAAATTTCTAAATAAATCGTATTATGAGATATGCTCAACTGTACCGGGGTTCTTGAAAATTTTCAATTACCACTAATTTTGAAAAATAACACAGTCACATTTCCATCATAAATATTTCCACTGTTTATTCAAGATGATTTTAAAAAAAAACTCTCCACATTAATATAAAATCATGATGGATGGCTGAATAATGGTAGATAAAGGAGATGTTCATGAAATAATCACCAATTCAAAGATATTATAAAAATTGTTCAATCATCATGAAAATTAAATAAAATCACCTCTTGTTGTGAAATATATTGTAGTCACAACTCATCACAATTTCAATAATCTGACAATAATTTAGATGAATTATAAATACAGTTCATTTTGATTATTGATTTCAATTTCTGAATGAATAATAAATAAATAGTTTTAAAATTTGAAAATCAATTACAAGAGGGATTTAAAAAGACCTATACAAGACAAGAAGGATTTAAAAAATATGTACAAGATGAGAATAAAAAAAATCAGCACTTCTAAACTGATACCACTTGTTGACTCTATTAACTAGAAATTTAAAAAAGACACTTATGACGAGCAAGGGTATCTCAGACAGCAGTATCCAATCACAAAGCCCAAGCAAATAATTCTAACAATTCAGATCCATTTATGAGAGTAGCAAGATAAAATCAGAAGAAGCTTCACAAGAAAGTTTTCAAACATTTTTCAACAATTCTAAGAGACAAATCATGATTCAGTTTCAGATCTCTTTCTCAAAGTAGCAGATGATACCAAAACAAATAGACATCAAAACTTTTCAAAATGATTCCTTTTATCAGAGCAGCATAACAAACAAATTCAAAGCAGACTTTTAAGAGATTTTTTCACAAATATCTCTGACAGTCATAAAAGATGATTTATGACCCAAGATTAAAAATATAGTTTATTTTAAATCATTTGAAGGAAGATAAAAAATCTCAAGATTCAATGAATCAATCACACCATATTATAAATTTCAGTTCCAAGATTTGTGTGAGATTCACGAATTAATAACTTCAAATGATTTCAAACAAACAAATATTCAAATCAAATAATCATGAAATAACATTGAGTTTTAAGACTAGGTTTTCAAAGAATTTTTCACAATTATTTCTGACAACCACAAAAGAAATTTTCAGAATATTTACATCAAGTTTGAGTGATATTCATGATCCAAAATTTGAAAATAATTTATTTGAAATCACTTAAATAAATATGAATATTGAGATATAATGAATCAATCACACAAGACTAATAATTTCAAATCTAAGAAGTGCGTGGGATTCAAAATATCATAAATTTCAAATGATTACAAATAACCAAATGTTCAACAAGAGATGATCATGAACAATAATGAATTTCAAGATGTAACATAGTGATTCAAGCCAAATGTTATTCAATTCAGAAATATTCAACCCAATCCAAAACCAATGAAATTATCACAATGAAAAATACTAATGTGTTGTAATGAGTATAATATTTCAAGTCTTTCCAAAGTGTATTGGAAGAAACTCAAAATAGCAGAAGTGTGTGAAATTTCATTAATTTTACAGATCTTGAAAAAATTAGAATACAAAGATAATAGTGTTCAAGATATAATAGGAATATGTAACAACTCGGAAAATCAAAACCAATTTAAAATTTTTAATTTGGCTATTTTAGTGAATTTTGAATATTTAAAATAAATTATTTTAAATAATAACAACTAAAAATTCTTTTGGATTGAAGTTATAGAGAATATATTTATTTCAATTATAAAACAAGGTCTGAAATAGCGTGGCAGTTTGAAAATTTGAATTCGAACTTTGACTGACTGTACAGGAAGCAAAATAAAACGGATTTTAGTGAAACCAAAAATATTTAAATCTGTTTATGAATATCTTTCTAACGAATTTGAAAAATCGAAATTTCATAGCGGGAATCAAAAGTTATGGCCAAATGAATTTTCAGAAAGGTCGCTATGGAGTTTATATAGCCCTTGAAAATAGACATTTTGCAAATGACCTCCGTTTTCGACGAAACCACTTTTGTTGGATCCCGAATGCCAAATTATTGCTAGATTCCAAATTCCATAATTTTGGGAGTTAATATATGAGCGTGGCAAAGGAAAATGTGTTTGGTAAATTTTAGTCAATTTGGATCGACCAGAAAATGGACATTTTTCAAACTGTCTCCAATTTTGACAAAACAAGTTTTTTTAGGACTGTATCGTCAATACAAAGCTAGATATAATTTTTATGGAATTTTTAGAATCAGTATGTATCCCCGGCAAATTGAAATGTACGTTCAAATCCATATTTGAATGTTTTATATTTTAAATTGAAGAATAACTGATTGAAACAGTCGAATGGGCCTACGAAACATATTCCATTGTGTTCAAAATGGGGGTAATTAACTAGGGACGACAATCGTGTGTTTGAATTGGAGTTCGTTAGGAGAAAGAGGTATTTTTGGAAATAAATAATTAAATATTTATTTTTGGCCAATCATAATCCTCCATTTCACTCTCTCTCTCTCCCGATCCTATGAATCGCGCACGACGGAAAGAGGTTAACCCCTTCTCTCCTCCTTTTCTCCTAATCCGCTCAATAAAATCAAGGTCTTCAGTTAGGGATTTTGTAGTGCTCTTTAAGATCTACACATCCATATAGGGTTTGCATTTTTATCATCGAGTATTGAAGCCAGATCGACGTCCCGAAGTTCCGACCTTCAACTCGCTGCCGCCACCTGGATGTCCACCGAATTGGACCCCACCCCCCTGTGCACGTGCGCTCTCCTTCCCCTTCGACGCTGCATAGCCCGATCGTCCAACCCCTTCACGGATTCGACGAAAAATCCAAACCTAGTTTGGAACCATTTGCTGAAAGGTACGGCCTTGGTTTATTTTAACTGATTTCGACAAATAAAAGCGTTGCAAACTTATAAAAATCATATCTTTTTGCTATGTGGTCGAAATCCAGTGAAACAAGAGATACCGGGACCGTGTGGAAGTCTTCTACATTCTAGAAGAGAACGAAGAATTTTTGGAACTTCCTACAATTTTTGGAGGAGTGGAAACCAATGTGAGATTTCTAATTTATAAACAATATGGAATGGCGATGTATAAATTATACGATCGATATATAAGTTACATAAGCGTTGTACACCTCCTATATAAGCGTTTTATAAGTTGTATGTACGATGTATAAGTTATATATACGTTGTAAACATCATATGTGCGTTGAATGGAATTGAAATGACATTGAAATGAAATCGAAATATATTTATATACGTATATATATATACACACACTCCGCTCGTCCACAGACCATGGACGATATATATTAATTGTGATTGTTTGAATTTTGGTTGACGTGAAATTTGGTTGATAAATGCGAATGGTTGATAATGATTGTTTGTGGTTGAAAAAAATTGGAATTGTTTGTGGAAAAATCCATTGGGATATGAAAATGATTGAAATATTTAGATTATAAGGATAAGCCCCTTAGGGAACGCTGCTAGGCGTAAGGAGTGTGTGGAGCCGTACTCGGGACGGTGCCGGTTTTTAACCCCCTGTCGTTCTGCTGCCGAAATTTTCTGAAATATTCATGTGTTTGATTTATATTCATGTATTGAAATATATTCATGTGTTGGGAAAATATTCATATAACGAATAAATTGTTTGAAAGATAAAAATCACATCTTTATCATGTATATGAAGTATATAAAATATTCATGTTTGAAATAAATTGTTTTAACAATAAAAAATCACATTTTTATAATATATATGAATCGCTAAAAATATTCATGTTTGAAATAAATTGTTTTAACAATAAAAATCGCATTTTTATAATATATATATATGAATCACTAAAAATATTCATGTCTGAAATAAATTGTTTTGACAATAAAAATCACATTTTTATTATATATATGAATGTTATATATAGACATGTGTTGAAATAAATATTTGTTGAGTAAAAATATTATTTTTATCAAATATATGAAACGAAAATGGTTTGAAAATTAAAGAACGGATTATATTTATATATATATAATTAAAATAAAACGAATAACAAAGCTGCAGTTTGTATTTTGAAACTGTGATTTTAAACGATTATTGCGGGAGATCCGACAATCGGATTTTCCCGAAACCGAAACCGTTGGGTCCGCTCTGGAAATATCTTTCCAACGACACTATATTTGTAAAGATCCAACGGTTAGATTTTGCGAAATGTTTAACTCAAATCTGAATGAAAACAACACCAGAATGGATTATATTAATATATATAAATACAATTAAATTAAATCGAATAACGACGCTGCAATTCGTATTTTGAATATGTAACTTCAAATGATTGTACCAGGAGATCGGACCGTCGGATTTTCCCAAAACTGGAACCGTTGGGTCAGCTTTGAAAAGATCTTTATAATGATATAAAATTTGTAAAGATCCAACGGTTAAATTTTCAAATGTGTGTAAATCAAGTCTGAAGAAAAATAGCGTCATGGCCGCGTTATGGCCTGAAGCGTCGTTTGAATAAATTGGCTATATTTAAATAAATAAAAATAGCGATAAATTGTAATGACCCGTATTCTACACATCATAGGATCGTAGAATATTTATTTCTTTCTCATATGAAGTCGTATGGTCATGTAACTTTGGGAAACATCCATTAGAGTCATTTCCCATACTTATGATTTTTATCGATTTTTTTTTAAATGACCATTTTGCCCTAGTTGGTACTGTTTTGGCCATAACTTTTGATTGGAAAGGAATTTTGACCTGAAACCACTTCCATTGGATTCGTTTGATGGTTTACCTTTCCGTAGAGTGGTCATAATAGCCAAACGGACTTACCGTTTGGGAGATATGGCTGAAACAAGGTTTGGAGGGTGAAAAACTGTTTAACCGGGCCAAATCGGGTGATTAGTGAGTAGGCCCATAACTCATTTCGGGATTAGGGTTATGGGAGACTGAAATGAGATAGAGGATCATTCCATTTCAGTTTTCTAGCCTCCACTTATCTCCAAGGAACCCTAAAAATGGCCTCCAACCTCTAAATAACCTCCAAATCACCTTTTGGTCAAGGATTTGGCTTAGCAACCCCTAATCAAGGAAGATCTACACCAAAGCAACATTGGAGCTGCTGTTTAGCATAGGGATTCACATCAAATCAGAGATTTATTTCAGATTTTAGTTTATTTGTGGCTAAGGTGAGTGATTTGCATAGTTTTGCACTAATTATGGCTGATTAGGGGTGATTAGTGTTAATTAGCGAATCTAAACATGATAAAATTCTGGAAAAATGTTTATAAAATTCGGAATGATGTTTTAGACCTCTGATATGAATTTGGGTTAATTTGGTTAAGTTTTGCTAATCATATCATAAGTTTCACCTAAACATGCTTAAGGGAAAATAGGGGGTTTTGGCTATGTTTGATCCATTTTAACCTACCATATTGTTGTTTTGATGTTTGTGGTTGATTATACATGTTTCTATCGCTGTATGGTATGTTTTGTGACTGATTAGAATAGTTGGAATGGTCGAAAACGCCGTCGACGGGCGTAAACAACTCGCTGGACAAGGTGCAGGAGTTCGGATCGGATGGGGATTGAGTGTAGATCGGATCGCCCTATGGGATCGTGGGACATCACCACGAGTCAAGTCATCTCCTCCGAGCCGAACCATCTGCGCAAGGCCCACGAGCACCAACCGTGAACTGCTACCCGATCCGATCCACTCGTGCTTCGTATCACGATCCGACTAGAGGAAATCAGCATCCACGATCCGATGCACTACGAGACGCCGATCCGAACCAGGGGGAGCCACGAGCTGGAGGAACGCAATCCGACTCGTATGGGGTACTCCGATCCGAATCGAGGAGAGGAGCACGATCTGAAGCAAAGAGAAAGAGGACCGCGATGACAATCCGAACCGTGGCGTGCTGAAGAGCCGATCTGACCCAAATGGGGTATGGAAGGCCAAACCGAACCGATGAAGACTGATAACCCGAGATGCAAAGGTAGTCCAGATGAAGGGTATTGACTCATGATCCAGATAGGAACCAATGAGTGGACTTCATGAGTTGGACTTTGCTGCGGGACGTGTGCTAAGGAGTTGTCGACGTTCATAACTTTGATTCACCACTAAAAATGAATGATGACTACTTATCAGTGCAGTAGGGTCATTATGACCTGAGGGGCAAGGTGATGGTAGCAAGACTACGTTATCAGTTCAGTAGGGTCATTATGACCCGAGGGGCAAAGTGATGCGTAGTAGGACTATGAGCCAGTGCAGTGGGGTCATTGCGACTCCATGGGGCAGATTGGACATAGTAAGGGTTAGTAAGGCTATGAGCCAGTGCAGTGGGGTTCCTGTGACTCCATGGGGCAAAGTGGACATAGCGAAGGATTTGTGGCTACGTTATCAGTGCAGTGAAGCCATTTATGACTTCATGGGGCAGAGTGATCGTAGCAAGGTATGTTGGGTGATCGAAGTGGTGAATATCGTATGCTTTACGCACTGAGTGAGAGATGTGAGGATGGATGCTATGTTTGATTGTTTACCATCATTATGACATGCACACCTCCCCCACCTCCGTATCTTTACACCGTTTGATACAGTACCTTAGAGTGTCGTACAGTATGTAGTGCTAACTCTTTGGTTGTAGGTCCAAGTTCAGGTATGTTTTAGTCTACCTGTTATTATTCACTTTAGATGCTTATCGCTCATACCAAGCTTTATGTCTGACCTAGAGTTTTATGTCTCCTCTTATTACTCTGGGTGCTCACACGAGCAGACTAGAGACAGGTTAGCTGGTGATGCGCGAGTAGCTGATTCGGAGGCGGGCAGGAGGCTTCCACGTATGATATATATATATATATATATATATATATACACACACACACATTCTCCCTGTGTCGCTGGTGGTCGCTACTTGGGCATTAGTAGTGTACCTCCTTTATCTTGATTTTGCTTTGAGACAGTTTGAAAGTTGTAATAAGCTATATTTTGGATTTCCGCTGCTATGATGCTTAGTTCTGGTTTTTAGCTTATGCACTGTCTCTCCTGTTTTATGTCAAGTATGTTGTTATTATGTTTTGTTCTATGCGCTGTAAGACATTCTACAGGTTCTTTGTATGTTAATTTCTTTCTTCCCTTTCCTTCGGACGACCCGTTCCGTGCTAACTGGACATGTGTACAGCGCACTTTTGGAGTAAATGCCGGTTGGTGCGGGGCGGGCCGTCACACTTGGTATCAGAGCTCTAGGTTGCGTAGTTAACCTAGGGAAAGACACCAGGGAGAGATAGTACGTATATGAGAGCGTGTATTTGTAATTACTTTGGTTTTCAAAAGATATGTATATATACTATTAGTAGTATAAGAATGAAGTCGTACTGCACTAGCACCACTATGGGGTCATTAATCGTTTCCTTTTCCAGATTGACGATGAGCCGAGACACGAGGGGTGTTGGTAGAGGGACCAACCAAGGGAATGCAGCTGACATGAGGGCGATGTTTACTAACCTCATGAGAGACATGCTTAGAGAAGTGCGAGGGGCAGTTCCCAATCCCGGAGTTGGTGTTGGCACAGTAGTGCAGGCGCCTAGGGTCGATTTCGCCAAGTTGTGCAAAGATTACACTAATCTTGGTGGAAAGCCGTTCCACGGAACGCAGTCGGCCATAGATGTTCAAGATTGGATGGATAGCTGTGATCGTATCTTTGATGACTTGGGTCTTGAGGATGCGATGAAGAGAAGGCTAGCGTCTCGTCAGCTGCAAGGGCGAGCAATGAATTGGTGGAATGCCATTAGAATAGCTACTCCAGAAGATCAGGTTACTTGGGATCAGTTCAAGGCTCGCTTTAGCGAGAAGTTCATTCCAGTTGCCCAGAAGTCAGTGTTGTTCAAGAGGTTCTTGGAACTCAAGCAAAACGGAAGGGCAATTTCTGATTATATTGCTGAGTTCGACACTTTGTCGAAGTATGGACTGTCTCTCATTGATACTCCTGAGAAGAAGAATGAGAAGTTCATTACTGGTTTGGATGGATACTTGGGGGAAAGGCTTATCAACCACATCGATGAGACTTTTGAATCGATTGTGGGGAAGGCTTTGAGATCAGAGAGTCTTTACCCTAAGTCAAAGACTGAGGCTGCATCTGCAGAAGGGCCAAAGCCGCAAGCAGGCGGTGGAGGCAAGAATAACTCTCAGAATAAGAGGAAGCAGGACCAATCAAAAGGTGGCCAGAAAAAGAGCAAGAAAGATGTTGAGTGCTTCAGCTGTGGTAAGAAGGGCCATTATGCTAAGGAATGTCGGGCCAAGCCAGCGGAAAGGAAGTGCTACAACTGTGGTCAAGTGGGACATCATAAGGATAAGTGTCTGCAACCTCTTAAGGAGAAGCAGATTGTGAAAGCATATGCTATTGATGTTGTTCCTTCTTCGTCGAATGCCCCAACTACGACGGAGAAAGGAAAGAATGTTGTTATTCAAGGTATGCTTTCTATTTATGATATACCGGTTCGAGTTTTGTTTGATACTGGGGATTCCCGTTCCTTCATATCTAGTGACCTGGAAGATAGGTTGGGACTGGAACCCGAGATAGTCGATAGACCATTGGTTGTGACGAACCCGATTGGTGGTTCGACTAGCCTTAGTATGATTTGCAGGAATTTGGTCTTATCGAGTCATGGATGTATGTTTGTATGTGATTGCTTTGTTCTGGGATTTACTGGGTATGGCATTATATTGGGAGTCGATTGGCTCCAAAGATACGGGGTGGTGGTAGACTGTGAGGGCTTTTTGGTGACAGTGAGGGCGGATGATGGGCGGAGGGTAGTGTTTGGTAGTCTACCTAGTGATGGGGTTATGGCTAGTTTTGTAAATTCCCTCGACATCCCGCAGGATGAGTTGTCAGATGTGCCCGTGGTTGGCCAGTATCCGGACATCTTCGAGGAGGTGACCGGGCTTCCACCACACCGAGAGATTGAGTTCCGTATTGATTTGGTGAAAGATGCCAGACCTATAGTGATGCCACTTCGTCGTATGGCACCAAGGGAGCAGCGAGAGCTCGGGGTGCAAGTCAGCAATCTTTTGAAGAAGGGATTTATTAGAAGGAGTGTCTCCGAGTGGGGAGCACCAGTTGTGTTTGCCACTAAGGCAGATGGTTCCCTTCGTTTGTGTGTGGACTATCGCAAGTTGAATAAGGTAACGAGGAAGAATAAGTATCCTCTACCACGGATAGATGATTTGTTTGATCAACTGGAAGGGGCAAGAATGTTCTCCCAGTTGGACCTCGCGACAGGATTTCTGTAACACCCCACCTCCGCCAAGGTGGCTCTTGCAAGCACTCTGACTTTGGAGGGGCGTTTGAATCAGGTAAACATGCATAATGATATATCAAGGCAGAACAAGAACATATGTATATATATAAACAGAGTAAATAAGATAAGTAAAACAGCGGAAGATTTCAAACTATTTCAAAACAAGTCTGGTACAACATAATGTCAACTTTCCAAATACACAAGTCTAGATAAAAACAACATCACTGAAAAACTGAAATACATAAGTACTATCCCCAAAATAAGTGATAACCATAGCTAGCTTCATGTCAAGACCGTACATGAGCTAAAATCCCACAAGCAAGCGATCATAAATCCAAGCTAAGCTCCAATATTCCCACCCTGAGAACCTGGGGGGGGGGGGGGAAACGGAAGAAAAGAGGCGAAAGGAAAACAGGTCAGTCAAAAAGACTGAGTAAGCCCTACTACAATCAATGTAAACTGTTAAAGTTAACTGGCATGAGAAGCAGGGATGAACATAAGGATAACAACATACTAGCATGATGATTAACTAACAAGGTAGACAAAGGTGTCATCGCATAATCAGGTTTAAGGTTTTTGCACCACAGGTGTACTAGCAAACTAACATGACTTGAATAAACAAGTATTGATCCCTTGGCCCAAGCTTTGGCCCAATAACATGAAGTGACCCTAATACGCGGTCCAACCAAACGGTCTAGTCGATCGGCTCCCTATAAGCCTAACTCGTCATGTGTTGGTGTCAATGCGGCCCAAACATAATTGTAGTCAGACTGTGCAGGGTCTCCCGTCGGGTGTATCAAGCCCTAGGGTGTCAACCCCTGGACACCATAAACATAAGTGCACAGTCTCGATCTACTGGTACCCGTGCATGTTTTCCCCGGCTTCGGACTATGTGCACGACCATAGTCCGCCCGGAACTACACCGGCGTACCCATCTGCCGTCGTTTTTGGTCTCTTACCTCAAGTCCAGTAATTGTGCCCCCACCCTAGCCTAGACCCTAGGGCCATAATGATACAAACTTGGGATTACTGCTGGAGTGGACCCCCATTGCTAGGATTTTCTAATGGGTTAAGTACGGTTTAACCCTCTTGCTAATCATGGATTAACTTGGTTAAGTGTAACGATGAGTTCACGACTTAACCCTGATTAATCTACCAAGCCCAAATTGGTTAAGTATTAAGTGGACCATGACTTAACCCTAATCATGAGGCATTAATTAATTAATGCGCCTTAACCTCTCACATTAGACTTTGTTGCGGTTACTAGTTAAGCCGGTCGGTTCCGGGTAGCTTTACACCACAACTTGGTCTAACCTCGGGTTCAAGGTACAACATGACCAACTTCTCACATTGGGTCCTATTGTTTGTAGCAACTAGTTAAGCCGGTCGGTTCCGGGTAGTTTTACGCTACAAACTCAACCCAACCTCGAGTTGGTCACACTTATATTTTCTAAGTGTCATGTCCATCATGTTTCCAAAACATATCACAAGTTTTCAAGAATTTGGGTAGACCTAACTTAATAGGTAAATTCCCAATGGGTAGACCTAACTTAATAGGTAAATTCCCAATCTTATGTTTTTATGTCTTTTAAGTTTACCCAACCCCAAACGCAATCCCATCGCTTACATATCGCAATAGCGCATAAAGGATAGAAAGAGGGAACTTGGCATAATCATGACATAAAGGTGTTGAAGCCACAAGTTTAACATGGTGGCATACGAAATGTACATATGTTCATATACTTGCATATTACATTTTAGGCCTCAAAAGCATGCATAAAACCAAACTTAGCATATTGGTGATACATGGTGATAAATGACATGTAGAAATGGCCATAAGTTCGCATTTAGCCTAACATGCAAGTTATCATAAGAGATATGATAACTTACATGTTGCCAAAATGCAACCTTTAGCATAAAGCTTGAAGCTTTATGTTCGTATACTCAAGGTAAGCTTGCATAACATGATAACATGAGTAAAATGATTCACCCAAACTTGCATAACATACATGGCAAACTTGCATATCATAACATAGCAAACTTGCATAACATAACATGGCAAACTTGCATATAAACTTGCATATCATAACATGATAAACTTGCATATCATAACATGGCAAACTTGCATAACATAACATGATTAACTTGCATATCATAACATAGCAAACTTGCATAGCATAACATGGTAAACTTGCATATCATAACATGGCAAACTTGCATAACATAACATGATTAACTTGCATATCATAACATAGCAAACTTGCATAGCATAACATGGTAAACTTGCATATCATAACATGGCATACTTGCATAACATAACATGATAAACTTGCATATCATAACATAGCAAACTTGCATAGCATAACATGGTAAACTTGCATATCATAACATGGCATACTTGCATAACATAACATGATAAACTTGCATATCATAATGATCAACCAAACTTGCATCATTCATTTAACTTTAGAGTTTAAATATGAAAGTAGCAAAGGGCTTACAATGCTTAAGAAGACACAAAAATATGACAAAGCCCTTATGCAATCAAATAAACCCAAAATGCAAGCTCCAATAGAAAAACCCTTGAGCAAAAATGATCAAAACCCTTGCTTTATGATGTAAATATGGAAACTTGACTTGAATGCAAGCTAATGATGCTCATACAAGCTTGAAAACACTTGTATGCATGGAAAATCTCTCATAGAAATTTATTTAGAATTTTATGAAGAGAGTGGAGGCCATGAGAGGAATGATTTTGCCATAGTTTAGTTATTTGAATGAATAATGATGATTTAGGGTTAGGTTAGGGGCTTATTTATAGAGATTAGGACTAGTTTTAGCCTTAGGATTAAACCCTAGTTCCAATCTCAGCCCTCAAAACCGAATCTGGCCCCCAAACTCAACACAACCCCAAAATGGTGCACCAGGCAAAACTGCCCGGCTGAGCCAAGTCGACAGCCAAGTCGACAGGGCTGTCGACTTGGGTCCAACCAAGTCGAATCCCAAATCGACAGGGCTGTCGACTTGGGTGCTCTGGCGGGAATTTTCCCACCTGGCCCAATCTGACCCAAATTTCCAAATTCAAACTTGAATTTGAAATCTGTTTTTTACTTTGAATTTTTCTGAAAACTTCGTTGGGCCTTAATCGGGTCATACGGACTCCGATTTTCGAAAACTCGGACTCTATTTCGCGTATTTTTCCGAGACGAACGCAATGGCATAGCCCGTTTCCCTTGATTCAGATTTATAAATTAAATTCTGTCTCGATTTACGTTATAACAGGTTATTGAAAATACGGGTTGTTACATTCTCCCCTCCTTAAAGGATTTCGTCCCCGAAATCTTCAAGTTAGGAAGAACGTATCCTACCATCCAACATCCATCTACTCAAAACATCATCCACGAGCAATCATTGTCCTTACAAGATTCTAAATGTTGTATGAACATATGCAAAGGTGTGTGTATATGTACTTATCTAATGCAAATATCATCAATGCAAATTATGTTAGTGAAATGAATCCATATGTATGCAATTCCTAACATAATATATAACATCTACATGTGTGCACATAACATACATCCATATGCAACATCCATGTGATAACACAAAAATTTTCATCCATGAATAAGCGTAAACACTCATGCATATGCAATATGAGGAGTGTGTGAGCCGATCTAGTGCCTAATGTGTATAATGCATCCACGAGTAACCACTTGCAAACACTTGCAACCACTTGCAACCATCAAGCATAACATGTTTCAAACACATGTTTCATCCAAAGGGTTCCTACCTAAGGTTCTCATGGCAAGATTAACATGATAAACTAGATAATCAAGACAAACATGGATAGCAAAAGATATGCTACAAAGAGATCGGGAAGATAAGCAGGATATACTCCTCTTTCGGATTACAAGAAATCCCTTCCTAACCCTGACATGTATTACTAGCCAATAAGTCGTACCTCCCGACAAAAATAGGACCGAGAGGATATACGTAAAAAGATAACATGTAAGTAAGTTCCACAGGAAAACAAGGATCAAGAATATACTCTTAAAAAGAGATATGATACGCGTATCTAGCCTTCAATCTTCTAAGTCACGTTTCCTTGAGCTTAACTCCACTGTGCTTTGACCGTCTTTTACTTCATGATTTCTTGGCTTCTTAACTCTTATTTCCAAATATGAGTTGGAACCCATTTCATTGTCGCCTCTCGTCTTCCTCTTTCACTTACTCTTCTATCATTCTTGGCTTAGACATAACTATGACCTCATGGTTTCATGCAAGCTCTCCAAAATTCACCAGTGAATCCTGGATCTCGTTTACTTACCATAAAGTATTCCACGCAGCAGAACTTTTCTTGAAAATACCAATCCACGTTGCCAATTGCTCTTACTAACGTGATTTTCTATAACTCATGCTTGAACGAAATGAACCATCTGCCTGTGAATGATAGGACGTCCTTGGATTCAGCCGTTTGCCCATGTCTTCTCGTAGACTATCTCAAAACTGGCTAGTGAAGATTGAGTCATGGTTACTAACTATACTTGAAAGTAAACTGTCGCTAGCTATGATGCAGTCCTTTTGCTCTTTACCGGAGTGAAATGAGCACTCTTCGTGAGTCTACCTACTATGACCCACATGCTCGTATTCTCTTTCCTTGACCTAGGCAGTCCATCCACGAAATCCTTCGTGACGCTTTTCCCTCTTCCATTGCGGGGACCTCCAATGGATATAATAGCCCACCGGGCTTTTTATGACTCGGCCTTAATCTGTTGGCACAACATGCACCTTGGGACAAACTCGGCCACCTCCTCGGGTGACGTGCATCTTCAAGAGCCTTCTTTCTCTCATCGCGTCTTAGCCATCCCTTGTCATCTATAGCGAGGTGACTTACCATCTCGCCTCGAATCAACTTGTCCATGATCTCGACTAACTGCGGGTCTTCTTTCTGTGAAGTCCCTACTTGGTCCATAAGGGTAGGTCTAAGCTCAAGGGACGCTAACTAACTAATTAAACTGAGAGAACTTCTTACTTCAGTTGCATTCCTTGGAGTCTTCCAATCCTGAACTGCAACTACCTTAGCGGGATCCACCGCTAAGCCTTGCTTAGATACTATATGCCCAAGGAATCTAACTTCCCTTCTCCAAAAGTGACACTTGGAGAACTTGGCCTTCAACTGATGCGCTCTAAGCGTATCCATCACCTCCACGAGATGCCTTGCATGCTCTTCCTCATCCTTAGAGAAGATCAGAATATCATCTACGAAGACCACGACAAACTTGTTCAAGAACTCCCTGAACACCCTACTCATCAAGTCCACGAAGTAGGCGGGTGCATTAGTCAAACCGAATGGCATGACCAGCCATTCTAAGAATCCATCTGGAGTTCTGAACGCAGTTTCGCCTATACTATCCTCAGCTATTCTGAGCTGATGGAACAGATGTTCCTACAAGCTGATCAAACAAATCATCGATCCTTGGTAATGGTTGTCTATTCTCTTCGTTTAACTCACGATAATCAACACAAAGTCGAAGAGAACCATCTGCCTTGGTAGTAAATACTACAGGCGCTCCCCATTCAGATATACTTCGTCTAATGAAGTTCTTCTCAAGCAACTTCTTGACTTGCTTTCTTAACTCTCATCTTGCGGGGCCATGTGCCTAACCGGCCACGAAACTATCTTGGCATTATCAACCAGATAAATGCGGAAATCTATCCCTCGTTTAGGGGTAACCCCCTTCACTTTACCCAAGATATCAGGATATTCTCGGACCACCCTCACCGATTGCAAACTATCGATTAGACGAGTTGAGGGATTCAAGATAACACAACATGACGGGACTCATAGGGTTACTAGAAATTTTTAGGGTATTACCGAGGCGAGTCATGAGCCTCACAACCCTATGCTCAAAAACCAAGAATGGCTCCAAAACTGGACAACCAATCCATGCCCAAAATCAACCCATACCCCATGAAACCGAGAATATAAGCATCACGCGAGAACTCTATACTCAAGATAGTGATTTTCAAATCCACGTAGATAATAGACAAATGGGCGGAACCCCCAATTGGATTTGAAACACACACGGGATCATTAACTAGACTAGTACTTAGGTGCAAACTTTCAAATAGATCAGATGAAATAAAGCTATGCGATGTACCAGAATCAAACAAAGTACGAACAGGAAAATCAGAAATGTAAACAAGACTTTCAACAGAAATACTACCTCGATCGGGAACTGGAGCGACATTGAGAGCATGAACTTGCCCTCCTGAAGGTCCAGCACGCTGAGTCTGACCCTGGCCTTGCCCTTGCTTCTTCGGGCAATCCTTACTGAAATGTCCAGTCTCACCGTAGAAAAAGCATTCACCATTCTCCCTTTTCCTCTTCTTACAATCCTTAATAAGATGCCCAACTGAACCGCAATAATGGCACTTCCCCTTGTTGTTCTTGCCCTTGTTGTTCTTGTTCTGATTGCCTTGACTGCTCTGACCACTTGGATTACCCTGATTTCCTTTCCACTGGGAATCAGTCTTCTTGGCTTGAGTATCATTCATCTTGTTCTCTTTCTTGACATCTCCTTGAAGTAACGCCATATCAACCAAGCTCACAAACGTGGCCCCATGGGGAATATGTGACATAGCCAATCCCTGCAACGGCTCATTCAATCCTCTAGCAAAACGAAGAGCCTTCTTCTGAGGAGTATTCACCATATCCAAGCCAAAACGAGCTAACTGATTGAACTTGTTCACATATTCTTTGAAAGACATATCTCCTTGTTTCAAAGTTATGAACCTCTCCATTTGCAGATTCTCCTCAGCAGAAGATAAAAACTTAAGCACGAACCTTGCCCTGAAATCGGCCCAAGTCTCAATAGGCCTAGTACCATTGGTGACTTCCCACCAATAAGCGGCTTCATCCTTTATAAGCCAAACCGCCAACAAGATCTTCCTCTGATCGTCTAACCCAAAGATAGCAAATAAATCCTCGGTCTCTTTCAACCAATTTATGGCCTCTACAAAAGTCTCAGTGCCTTGAAAGTTCTTGCCACCCATTGTTTTGAAATCTTTGCAAGTCTTTGCGAAGTCAGCTTGAGGATGCTGAGGGGAAGGAGGAAGAGGAACCTCAGCGACAGGAGGAGGAGGAACATTAACTACCGGAGGAGGAGTAACATTTGCGGGGCCGGCTTCGGTCGCCCTAGCCTCCAAAAGTCTCCTATACCAAACAGGTACGTGTACTCCCTACGGAATGGCAAAGTTATTGGCCATACTGAAAACGAAGAAAAAGATAGATTCAGAATGGAGAAAAACGAAGGAATTTTTGCTAATGGCTTTTTGGGGAATAGCCTTTAAAATAGACTAGACTTTTCTTTGGAAAATACTTTATACTTGGTTTTGAAAATAGTTTTCCAAAAGTTTTCTAAAAACCTTTTTGTTCCTTCTCGTAAACCATATGCTCTGATACCAAATGTAACACCCCACCTCCGCCAGGGTGGCTCTTGCAAGCACTCTGACTTTGGAGGGGCGTTTGAATCAGGTAAACATGCATAATGATATATCAAGGCAGAACAAGAACATATGTATATATGTAAACAGAGTAAATAAGATAAGTAAAACAGCGGAAGATTTCAAACTATTTCAAAACAAGTCTGGTACAACATAATGTCAACTTTCCAAATACACAAGTCTAGATAAAAACAACATCACTGAAAAACTGAAATACATAAGTACTATCCCCAAAATAAGTGATAACCATAGCTAGCTTCATGTCAAGACCGTACATGAGCTAAAATCCCACAAGCAAGCAATCAGAAATCCAAGCTAAGCTCCAATATTCCCACCCTGAGAACCTGGGGGGGGAACGGAAGAAAAGAGGCGAAAGGAAAACAGGTCAGTCAAAAAGACTGAGTAAGCCCTACTACAATCAATGTAAACTGATAAAGTTAACTGGCATGAGAAGCAGGGATGAACATAAGGATAACAACATACTAGCATGATGATTAACTAACAAGGTAGATAAAGGTGTCATCGCATAATCAGGTTTAAGGTTTTTGCACCACAGGTGTACTAGCAAACTAACATGACTTGAATAAACAAGTATTGATCCCTTGGCCCAAGCTTTGGCCCAATAACATGAAGTGACCCTAATACGCGGTCCAACCAAACGGTCTAATCGATCGGCTCCCTATAAGCCTAACTCGTCACGTGTTGGTGTCAATGCGGCCCAAACATAATTGTAGTCAGACTGTGCAGGGTCTCCCGTCGGGTGTATCAAGCCCTAGGGTGTCAACCCCTGGACACCATAAACATAAGTGCACAGTCTCGATCTACTGGTACCCGTGCATGTTTTCCCCGGCTTCGGACTATGTGCACGACCATAGTCCGCCCGGAACTACACCGGCGTACCCATCTGCCGTCGTTTTTGGTCTCTTACCTCAAGTCCAGTAATTGTGCCCCCACCCTAGCCTAGACCCTAGGGCCATAATAATACAAACTTGGGATTACTGCTGGAGTGGACCCCCATTGCTAGGATTTTTTTAGTGGGTTAAGTACGGTTTAACCCTCTTGCTAATCATGGATTAACTTGGTTAAGTGTAACGATGAGTTCACGACTTAACCCTGATTAATCTACCAAGCCCAAATTGGTTAAGTATTAAGTGGACCATGACTTAACCCTAATCATGAGGCATTAATTAATTAATGCGCCTTAACCTCTCACATTAGACTTTGTTGCGGTTACTAGTTAAGCCGGTCGGTTCCGGGTAGCTTTACACCACAACTTGGTCTAACCTCGGGTTCAAGGTACAACATGACCAACTTCTCACATTGGGTCCTATTGTTTGTAGCAACTAGTTAAGCCGGTCGGTTCCGGGTAGTTTTACGCTACAAACTCAACCCAACCTCGAGTTGGTCACACTTATATTTTCTAAGTGTCATGTCCATCATGTTTCCAAAACATATCACAAGTTTTCAAGAATTTGGGTAGACCTAACTTAATAGGTAAATTCCCAATGGGTAGACCTAACTTAATAGGTAAATTCCCAATCTTATGTTTTTATGTCTTTTAAGTTTACCCAACCCCAAACGCAATCCCATCGCTTACATATCGCAATAGCGCATAAAGGATAGAAAGAGGGAACTTGGCATAATCATGACATAAAGGTGTTGAAGCCACAAGTTTAACATGGTGGCATACGAAATGTACATATGTTCATATACTTGCATATTACATTTTAGGCCTCAAAAGCATGCATAAAACCAAACTTAGCATATTGGTGATACATGGTGATAAATGACATGTAGAAATGGCCATAAGTTCGCATTTAGCCTCACATGCAAGTTATCATAAGAGATATGATAACTTACATGTTGCCAAAATGCAACCTTTAGCATAAAGCTTGAAGCTTTATGTTCATATACTCAAGGTAAGCTTGCATAACATGATAACATGAGTAAAATGATTCACCCAAACTTGCATAACATACATGGCAAACTTGCATATCATAACATAGCAAATTTGCATAACATAACATGGCAAACTTGCATATAAACTTGCATATCATAACATGATAAACTTGCATATCATAAAATGGCAAACTTGCATAACATAACATGATTAACTTGCATATCATAACATAGCAAACTTGCATAGCATAACATGGTAAACTTGCATATCATAACATGGCAAACTTGCATAACATAACATGATTAACTTGCATATCATAACATAGCAAACTTGCATAGCATAACATGGTAAACTTGCATATCATAACATGGCATACTTGCATAACATAACATGATAAACTTGCATATCATAACATAGCAAACTTGCATAGCATAACATGGTAAACTTGCATATCATAACATGGCATACTTGCATAACATAACATGATAAACTTGCATATCATAATGATCAACCAAACTTGCATCATTCATTTAACTTTAGAGTTTAAATATGAAAGTAGAAAAGGGCTTACAATGCTTAAGAAGACACAAAAATATGACAAAGCCCTTATGCAATCAAATAAACCCAAAATGCAAGCTCCAATAGAAAAACCCTTGAGCAAAAATGATCAAAACCCTTGCTTTATGATGTAAATATGGAAACTTGACTTGAATGCAAGCTAATGATGCTCATACAAGCTTGAAAACACTTGTATGCATGGAAAATCTCTCATAGAAATTTATTTAGAATTTTATGAAGAGAGTGGAGGCCATGAGAGGAATGATTTTGCCATAGTTTAGTTACTTGAATGAATAATGATGATTTAGGGTTAGGTTAGGGGCTTATTTATAGAGATTAGGACTAGTTTTAGCCTTAGGATTAAACCCTAGTTCCAATCTCAGCCCTCAAAACCGAATCTGGCCCCCAAACTCAACACAACCCCAAAATGGTGCACCAGGCAAAACTGCCCGGCTGAGCCAAGTCGACAGCCAAGTCGACAGGGCTGTCGACTTGGGTCCAACCAAGTCGAATCCCAAATCGACAGGGCTGTCGACTTGGGTGCTCTGGCGGGAATTTTCCCACCGGGCCCAATCTGACCCAAATTTCCAAATTCAAACTTGAATTTGAAATCTGTTTTTTACTTTGAATTTTTCTGAAAACTTCGTTGGGCCTTAATCGGGTCATACGGACTCCGATTTTCGAAAACTCGGACTCTATTTCGCGTATTTTTCCGAGACGAACGCAATGGCATAGCCCGTTTCCCTTGATTCAGATTTATAAATTAAATTCTGCCTCGATTTACGTTATAACAGGTTATTGAAAATACGGGTTGTTACAATTTCATCAGCTTAGAGTAGCAGATGAGAGTGTTCCGAAAACGGCATTCAGGACGCCGTCTGGATTTTATGAGTGGTTGATCATGCCATTTGGGTTGACCAATGCACCAGCCTACTTTGTGGATCTTATGAATCGAGTATTCATATATCAGTTGAATAAGTTTGTTCTTGTGTTCGTGGATGATATCCTTGTTTATTCAAGGACAGAGGAGGAGCACAAGGGACACTTGAGGATAGTGATGGAGGTGTTGAGGAAACACCAATTGAAAGCGAAATTCTCTAAGTGTCATTTTTGGAGAAGGGAAGTGAGATTCTTGGGTCATGTTGTTTCAGAGAGTGGTATTGTCGTGGACCCTGCGAAGGTGGCTACGGTACAGGATTGGCCTACGCCCAAGAATGCAACAGATGTAAGAAGTTTCTTTGGATTAGCTGGATATTATCGTAAGTTTATCCAGGACTTCTCCAAGATAGCAGCACCGTTAACTCAATTGACTAAGAAGAATCAGTCCTTCATCTGGGACGAAGTGTGTGAGGATGCCTTCAAGAGTCTAAAGTAGAAGTTGACGCGTGCGCCAGTGTTAGTCATTCCTAAAGGGAATGAAGAGATGACAGTATACACGGATGCTTGTGGTACCGGACTAGGTGCTGTATTGATGCAAGGAGGTAGGGTTGTAGCTTATGCTAGTCGACAGCTAAAGCCGCATGAGAAGAAGTATCCTACCCATGATTTGGAATTAGCAGCGATCGTGTTTGCGCTGAAGATGTGGAGACATTATCTCTTGGGAGAAAGATTTAAGTTGTTTACCGATCATAAATCGTTAAAGTTTCTCTTCTCCCAGAAGGATCTGAATCACCGACAACAGAGATGGTTAGAGTTCTTGGCTTCATATGACTTTGATATCGCATATACACCTGGGAAAGGTAATGCGGTAGCCGATGCCTTGAGTAGGAGACATGCCAGTTTAGGGGCTATGTTTCTTGAATGGAAGCAACTGGAGTATATCGCGGGGTTTGATTTCAGACCAAAGTGCGAATTGGATCCAGTCATGCTAGCTAGTTTAGCGATCAGACCCACTTTGATAGAGCGGATTGGTTCCAGCCAGAGGGACGATCCTAACCTATTGGAAATCATCTCCAAGTTAGAGATGGGTATCGATGAGGAGATGAATGTGTATGGGCTTGATCGAGATGGACGGCTTCGAAAGAATGGAAGACTAGTTGTGCCCAACGTGAATGGTTTGAGAGATGAAGTGCTTAGAGAATGTCATCACTCAAAACTGACTATACATCCCGGTGGTAATAAGATGTAAAGAGACATGAGACAAAATTACTACTGGGAAGGGATGAAAAGAGACGTTGGGAAGTTTATATCCAAATGCATGAATTGCCAGCTAGTTAAAGCTGAGCAAAAGAAGCCTAGTGGGTTATTGCAACCATTAGAAATTCCCGAATGGAAATGGGAGCAAGTCTCGATGGATTTCATCGATGGTTTACCAAGGACTAGATCGGGATATGATAGCATTTGGGTAATTGTGGATCGATTGACTAAAAGTGCAAGATTTATACCAGTCAAATCGACCAGAATGGCAGCCAAGTTGGCAGAATTATATATGAAGTGGGTAGTGAGATTTCATGGAGTACCCAAAAGCATTGTAAGTGACCGAGACCCGTTGTTCACTAGTGGGTTTTGGAAGAGCTTACAAGAGGCTCTAGGGTCAGGATTACGTCTCAGTACCGCGTATCATCCTCAGACCGATGGTCAGACGGAGAGGGTGAATCGTATATTGGAAGATCTCTTGAGAGCTTGTATATTGGATTTTGGTGGATCATGGGATGACCATTTGCATCTAGTAGAGTTTGCATATAATAATAGCTACCAATCCAGTATCGGTATGGCTCCATATGAAGCTTTGTACGGAAGACCGTGCAACTCACCATCATGTTGGATAGAGACTGGCGAGAAGTTTGTGCTTGGACCAGATGTGGTGAGAGAAACTTCGGATAAGATTAAGATCATTCAGCAACGAATGAAAGCTGCCCAAGATAGGCAGAAGAGTTATGCTGATAAGAGGAGAAGAGACTTGAAATTCTCCGTTGGTGACTTGGTGTTTGTCAGGATCTCTCCGTTGAAGAGCGTGATACGATTTGGCAGGAGAGGCAAGTTGGCACCAAGATTTGTTGGCCCATTCCCTGTTCTTGAATTAGTCGGGAATTTGGCATATAGAGTTGGCTTACCAGAGAAAATGGCGGGAGTTCACAATGTATTTCATGTTTCCCAACTAAGGAAGTTCGTTCACGACTTAGATATGACTATTTCACCTGATCAGTTAGAGGACTTCGAAGTAGAACCCAAGGCGGTTGGGAACCGCAAGCCGATTCGTATTGTGGGGCACGATACGAAGCAACTTCGAAGGAAGTCGGTGAAGCTAGTCAAGGTTCAGTGGGGCGAGGACGAGAATGACTGTACTTGGGAGACAGAGGAGAGCATTAGGAGGGCATATCCAGAACTCTTTACCTGGTAAGATTTACTTTACGATTTAGTTATTCCGCATGCTAGGATAGACCTATTTTGCTTGTTTTGCATGTTTGATGGTTGTTTTATGGTTGATAGGCATGCGGGACCTTTGTGTGTGTTTTGATTAGGAAATTTCGGGGGTGAAATTTCTTAAGGGGGGGAGAGTGTAATGACCCGTATTCTACACATCATAGGATCGTAGAATATTTATTTCTTTCTCATATGAAGTCGTATGGTCATGTAACTTTGGGAAACATCCATTAGAGTCATTTCCCATGCTTATGATTTTTGTCGATTTTTTTTAAATGACCATTTTGCCCCTAGTTGGTACTGTTTTAACCATAACTTTTGATTGGAAAGGAATTTTTACCTGAAACCACTTCCATTGGATTCATTTGATGGTTTACCTTTCCGTAGAGTGGTCATAATAGCCAATCGGGCTTACCGTTTGGGAGATATGGCTGAAACAAGGTTTGGAGGGTGAAAAACTGCTTAACCGGGCCAAATCGGGTGATTAGTGAGTAGGCCCATAACCCATTTCGGGATTAGGGTTATGGGGAGGCTGAAATGAGATAGAGGATCATTCCATTTCAGTTTTCTAGCCTCCACTTATCTCCAAGGAACCCTAAAAATGGCCTCCAACCTCCAAATCACCTTTTGGTCAAGGATTTGGCTTAACAACCCCTAATCAAGGAAGATCTACACCAAAGCAACATTGGAGCTGCTGTTTAGCATTGGGATTCACATCAAATCAGAGATTTATTTCAGATTTTAGGTTATTTGTGGCTAAGGTGAGTGATTTGCATAGTTTTGCACTAATTATGGCTGATTAGGGGTGATTAGTGTTAATTAGCGAATCTAAACATGATAAAATTCTGGAAAAATGTTTATAAAATTCAGAATGATGTTTTAGACCTCTGATATGAATTTGGATTAATTTGGTTAAGTTTTGCTAATCGTATCATAAGTTTCACCTAAACATGCTTAAGGGAAAATAGGGGGTTTTGGCTATGTTTGATCCATTTTAACCTACCATATTGTTGTTTTGATGTTTGTGGTTGATTATACATGTTTCTATGACTGTATGGTATGTTTTGTGACTGATTAGAATAGTTGGAATGGTTGAAAACGCCGTCGAGGGGCGTAAACAACTCGCTGGACAAGGTGCAGGAGTTCGGATCGGATGGGGATTGAGGGTAGATCGGATCGCCCTAAGGGATCGTGGGACATCACCACGAGTCAAGTCATCTCCTCCGAGCCGAACCATCTGCGCAAGGCCCACGAGCACCAACCGTGAACTGCTACCCGATCCGATCCACTCGTGCTTCGTATCACGATCCGACTAGAGGAAAGCAGCATCCACGATCCGATGCACTACGAGACGCCGATCCGAACCAGGGGGAGCCACGAGCTGGAGGAACGCGATCCGACTCGTATGGGGTACTCCGATCCGAATCGAGGAGAGGAGCACGATCTGAAGCAAAGAGAAAGAGGACTGCGATGACGATCCGAATCGTGGCGTGCTGAAGAGCCGATCTGACCCAAATGGGGTATGGAAGGCCGAACCGAACCGATGAAGACTGATAACCCGAGATGCAAAGGTAGTCCAGATGAAGGGTATTGACTCAGGATCCAGATAGGAACCAATGAGTGGACTTCATGAGTTGGACTTTGCTGCGGGACGTGTGCTAAGGAGTTGTCGACGTTCATAACTTTGATTCACCACTAAAAATGAATGATGGCTACTTATCAGTGCAGTAGGGTCATTATGACCTGAGGGGCAAGGTGATGGTAGCAAGACTACGTTATCAGTGCAGTAGGGTCATTATGACCCGAGGGGCAAAGTGGTGCGTAGTAGGACTATGAGCCAGTGCAGTGGGGTCATTGCGACTCCATGGGGCAGAGTGGACATAGTAAGGGTTAGTAAGGCTATGAACCAGTGCAGTGGGGTTCTTGTGACTCCATAGGGCAAAGTGGACATAGCGAAGGATTTGTGGCTACGTTATCAGTGCAGTGAAGCCATTTATGACTTCATGGGGCAGAGTGATCGTAGCAAGGTATGTTGGATGATCGAAGTGGTGAATATCGTATGCTTTACGCACTGAGTGAGAGATGTGAGGATGGATGCTATGTTTGATTGTTTACCATCATTATGACATGCACACCTCCCCCAACTTCGTATCTTTACACCGTTTGATACAGTACCTTAGAGTGTCGTACAGTATGTAGTGCTAACTCTTTGGTTGCAAGTCCTGGTTCAGGTATGTTTTAGTCTACCTGTTATTATTCACTTTAGATGCTTATCGCTCATACCAGGCTTTATGTCTGACCCAGAGTTTTATGTCTCCTCTTATTACTCTGGGTGCTCACACGAGCAGACTAGAGACAGGTTAGCTGGTGATGCGCGAGTAGCTGATTCAGAGGCCGGCAGGAGGCTTCCACGTATGATATATATATATATACACATTCTCCCTGTGTCGCTGGTGGTCGCTACTTGGGCTTTAGTAGTGTACCTCCTTTATCTTCCTTTTGCTTTGAGACAGTTTGAAAGTTGTAATAAGCTATATTTTGGATTTCCGCTGCTATGATGCTTAGTTCTGGTTTTTAGCTTATGCACTGTCTCTCCTATTTTATGTCAAGTATGTTGTTATTATGTTTTGTTCTATGCGCTGTGAGACATTCTACAGGTTCTTTGTATGTTCATTTCTTTCTTCCCTTTCCTTCTGACGACCCGTTCCGTGCTAACTGGACATGTGTACAGCGCACTTTTGGAGTAAATGCCGGTTGGTGCGGGGCGGGCCGTCACATAAATCGTTATAAAATATTATAAACGATATGGAATGGAAATAAACTGACTTTACTCGGTCTATAGGATATTTGATGGTTGAATGTGTTTGACGTGAAAATTATATTAATGAACTGAATTAGGGATGTTAGATAATTTAACCACTGAAAGGAACTGATTTGAAATTCTAAATATACGTGAATTATTTAAAAAGGCCGAGTTAATTCTCATTTCAAATAATTGATCGACGGTTAGAAGTCGAAGATATGAAGACGGTGCAAGGTCGAGGATCTTCACATCGAATGGATGGCTACTGATGCCTTTGATCGGAGTTGCTGCCCTGAAGGAGTTGCAGTGGTGGTCGTCCGGACGTACTTGTTGATCGTTCGGATGTGTGAGGGCCTCTCTCCTGTATTGGACATACAGGAGAGGAATAAGGTGCCTCCAGTTTCGTTCAGACCCAGAACGGACATGTAAATGGATGTGTGTCTGACTTCGTAGATTGACAATGTGGCATACAAAGATGTTGTAATCAAGGCTTTTATTGAAAAGCAAAGCCTTGTGGTTGATGATCAAAGCATGGCTTTAAATAGCTAGCTTTGTGTTTAGCGTTGATTCACGAGCCTCACACCCCGGTATAGACCAGAAACAGAAGAGGACTTCAGGGAGGACATGCGTTTCCTTCTAGCTAGGAGTGGTGTTTGGGTTTTACACGCCCAGGCATTCTACTTATGCGGATGATGGATAGCGAGGCGCCTCGGTTATATCGGTCGTTACGGGACCGATGGTCTGGTCGGGATATGACCAGTTTGACGCCTTACAGGGTGGAGAAACGCAATGTTTAGGCATTTTAATCCACTCCGTGTGGACCGGCCCTGACGATCCAAAGGCTTGACAGAGTACTTTACTGAGACACGGGCTAGAGCATCTCGAAGTGGTAAGGATGATCCCTTGCCTTGGTTCATGACGGAAATCCAATTTCCAAATACGACATCGTGTGGTTTTGATTGTAAACCTATATATGGCGACATGATATATGGTACCCATGCCGTCTATGATTGATACTTATGATTGAAATTATTTTTGAAACATATAAACACTAGTAATAATATCAAATGCTTTTGTTTTATTCGTATCAAGCATCTTTTGGCCATTATAAGGTAAAACTCCATCCTTCGGTTTGCGTTGCATTGTGTGATGGGAACTGAGTCTTATAATGGCTTCATTTTTATAAAAAACATTGCGATGTTTAAATGATTTACTTGTTTTAAGCACTGGAAATCCAATGGAGTAAACCCGTTTCGCGTTAGCGGCATGGTCCTGTGATTGACCTTATTATAAAATAAGTTAAGTAGTAGATTTCTCATACCAGTCCCATGACTGACTCGTAGTTTGTTTCACTTGCAAACTCGGGTGCCCTATTTTCTACATGGGCAGCCTTGCATTCAGGTTTTAGTAGGCTCTTTCTGGATAGTTATGGAGCTGAAGATGGATTCTATCACTTCTTTCTTTTTATGCTGTTCATCTCCTGTTGTACATATTATGTTTTGATTCCACTGTAGACATTTTATGTAAAGCTAAAACTGTATTTTGTACTAAGTATGATCCTGTATACTATGTAACTCTGATGATTATGTTTATCCAGTATATTTTGGCGTACATTATCTGGTGTGTTTATATATTTCTGTTTTGCTGTTATTTGTTTATGTGTTATATTCCAAAGATTACCCTTGCCACCGTGGAACGGGGGTTTGGGGTCGTCATAGAATACCTCAGGACTGTAATGAATTTAGATAAAATAATAAACTACAAAACAATTGTAGATATTTACAAGTTTAAATTCAAGATCTGGCAATGATTAAAACATGAGAGTTTTATTCAAATGAAGCGAATTTCCAGAAAATCATGAATACTACAACTTGAAGTTAATAAAGCTCAAGAAAAAAGACAAAAATATATGGCAGTGTCAAATCAAATAAAAAAATTAAACAGAGGGATATAAGGAGGAATAAACAAAGGAGAATAAAAACAGTGTATATTAACAAATATGAGTTTAGAGATCATACCGGATTTTAAGTAGACGTTGTGGATCTCCAACTCAATAAGCTTGGCCAAGGAACTCTGAATGATACAGAAATATAGAACAGCTTGAATACAAATCTCTTTTTCACAGTAGTTCCCCAGCAAACTCCGGTACCTAAGAATTTAGGGAATCGAGTGGTCTAACAAAATTTGTAAAACCGCTCTGCAATGTGTTCACGACTTCGGTACCCAAACCTGCTTGAATAACAAACCATCTGAATTTATCTTTGTACCTTTAGGAACCCAGATCTGTTTGAATTTAACTAGTTTTGTTTTATCTCCTTTTGGGATCCAAAAATGTTTAAAAGGTTTGTTATCAAATAAATCCTCCTTTTTATGATTCAAAAATCCTTTGAAATTATCAAAGTTCAAAATTTCAACTTGATTCTTTTCAAAGCAGTTTGAAGGATTTTTAAAATCATTTGAATTCCATTTTTCAAAAACATTATTTTTCTCAAAGCCAAGACCACATTTATTTCCAATAGAAACTTGGTTTTGCAACAACATATTCAACGACTTTTCTCCATTAGAGAATTTTTCTAAAGTTGATTCTAATCGTTGAATTTTAGATTTAAGATCACAGTTTTCTTTTATTAAATTTAAACAACGATCTATAGCGATCTTACTTTTTTCAGCATCATTTTGTTTCAAAACCAAGTTTTCATTTTCAAGCCTTTCAATTTTGGACTTGGACTCAAAAATCTCATTTTTAAAACGTTTTTGTTTTTCAAATTCAACTTTTTGAAATTTCTTGAATTTTTCAGTCTGGTTTTCAAGTTCCTTCAGAAATGATTCAGTTTTCAATAACTTTTGTTTCTCAGCAATTTCATATTTGGAATTTTTGGAAATCTTAAAAATTTCCCACTCCTTTTGTAAGGTATTGTTTCAACAAATTAGCTCATCTTCCTTTTCTTTGGAACTCATATTTTGTTTTTCAACCTAACATCCCGTAATTTCTAACGAATTAAATTCCGATTTAAATCAAAATTTTATTTTGAAATTATTCTATGGTTTTTCATAACGGGAATTCGAAATTTGTAATACGTACAGTGAGATGTAGCAACTGTAAAAATTTCATCGGAAAATTTGACTGTTGTCGGTCGCACAATTTTCAGTGCAAAGCTGCACATATCAGTTCAAATTTTAACGATTTTAAAATCTCTCCGAAATCAGTTCGTACAAACATGGAAAATATTCTATTCGTTGTCAGCAATCCAATGGTGAAATTCGTTCCGCGAAAATCGGACGTTTTGACCTCTGTTTTCCGTCCGCATTTTTACGGTAAAAGGGGTCCGTAACGCATTTTTGAACGAAGCACCCTTACACTGCAAATAATATACCGTCGTGTCCGTCTCGTCTCGCTGATTTCCGCTATATAATCATTTATCTGTTTCGGTGCTCGGTTCGCGATGAAATTGCGAAAATGCTTGCACGGTTCATTTGTGAAACAAAGTCATTTGAGTTCGATGTGTCCCTATTCGGGTTCTGCATATTTTTCTAGTCATTTTGGGTCTGCAAAAACCTGTCCGTTTACTTTACTAAACCACTTGTTTAATTTTTGTTTTTCACAGGTGTAGAAAGTGGACACATTTACTCCTTTTACAAACCTTGCATGCTTTCATTTTCTTTTGGAAGTCACCTTTGAAATGCATACGTTCATTTCCAAAAGGCATGCATTTGGTTTAAGAAAAAGACATGCGCCCTTGTATGTTAAAAATTCCATGTTGCCTTTCACGTCCTTTGCCTTTTGTTGTTTTTTTTTTCATGCTTGCTTTCTCCTTGGTGAAAACAAAACCCAACTTGTTCATTTTTTTTCCCCTCAAACAAATGCAAACCGTCATTTTGTTTCATATTCCACCTGTTCGCTTTATTTATGTTTCCAAAGCCATCCTTTTCGGAATTTTGAGCAACGCATATTGATATGAATCTTTTCTTTTTGACCGTTGGTAAATTGGTTCTTAAATTTGAAAGGACTTCATTTCTATTGAAATAACGTTGGTACATCGAAACGTAACTTAAACTTCAGAATTCAAAGGAGCCCAAAATATATACAAGTGGACACTATTCATTTTGTTTGTTTCTTATTCTGTTCTTCCTACTTTAGCAAGCTTTCTCTTCTGAACCGCCTTAGCCTTTCAAATTTTGAACAGAATATGTTCACGTGCTTACCGCTTCAATTCTATAGAAACGTGGTCCCTGATATTTCGGTTCAAATGAAGACTCTTCTCTCTACTTACTACCTTTTCCTTCGTTCAAGTCAATAAATCAAAAAGGGGAAAAGCGTTTCTGAAAGGATACATAACTTTAAATGCTACCAAAAAGATCTATCCGTCTCCTACTATTTCTTCCTCTTTGTATCACTACTCTTCTTCTCTGTTTTATTATCTAAAGCTTTCAACTTGATGAAAGAGAATGCCGGATACCGCTGTAACTGCCCCAGCACCAAAAGCCGAACCCTCCTACTGCCTTCTCCGAAGTCTGCGCCTCCAACATCCATGAGCTCCGCCCACCAACCATTCAGTTGCCGTTCCCTACGTCCACTGACCTCACCGCCAGTCCCACGTTGCCTTTTGCCTTCCCACGTGTGTCTATATTGGTATGGGTGTGTGTATAATTGTTTGTATGGGTTTAGCATGGTGTATTGTGTGAGTCCTTGCCTTGTATTTGCGTGAGTGAGATATTTAGTGTGATTTTATATTTTCTTGAGTGTTTGTGTTTTAATATTGATAATATATATAATGGTTTAGTTTGTGTTATGTAATTTATGATATCATACAGTTTGGTGTGTGTGATTTTAAAAATAATATATATAAATTATAAGTTTTACTGTGTATATATATATATATATATATTATTTTTATAAAATTTATTGCGTTTATTTTTGAGTCGGGTTTAGTGTTGAGTTTCGAAACCATTTAAAAACCAAATAGCCGAACCATTGCAAAACCCAATAGACGTACCGATCAGTTGAGAAATTCCCCAACCCCTTCATATTAAATAAAATAATATCGAGCGATCAATCGAGTTGGATTCATTCTGAATAGTGCCTGGAAGTCGTTCGTTCATTCGATGTCAGTCTATCTTTTATCTCCAATCTGTACCACGAAAGGTGAGTTTATCTTACACCTGACTTACATTTTTCATGAATGTTAGATCAATAATGAACTGTTATATGAAATGTATAGGATTGCTGATAGAAATTGTTTGCTCTGATATATATGCACATTTCATATGTGACACGATATATTTATATGACACGTAGTTGCACTGATGATATATATGTTGTATTGTTATGTGATTGTTGTTGTGATTGTTGATACCCCAAGCTAGTTTAGGAAAAATCACTAAGGGTTGAAATGATACATACCCGAACGAACATTAGAATAGGGAAAAATCGTTATGGGTTGAAATGATAGACCTGAACGATTTTTACTAAATTTGGGATCGCGGGTTGAAATGATAGACCCGTAGAAATTTTATAAATTGCGGGTTGAAATGATAAATATCCGTATCACTTGACCATAGGGTAGAAATTTAAATACGGACATCGTTGGTCATGTTTTCGTAATAAAGTAAAATGGAAATTTTGAGTTTAAATAATAATTTAAGATTTTATATTTTTATAAAAGAATTTTTAACTTTTGTATAATAATATTTTCTTTAAACCTATTATATATTATTTTAAATTTTATATATGTTTATAATCTATTTTCTAATTATTATTAGAATTTTTTTAAACTTATATATATATATATCTATTTTCAAAATTAAATTATCTTTATATATTTTTTGTAAACTTCAAACTCAAAGTTGGTTTATATAAGATTTTGTGACTTAAGTCGAGGTTGGAATTTGAAATAACGATATTTGATTTTAACATTGAACTCATATGAGATATAGATTTGAATTCAAATTGAATTGAACTTAATGTGACTAAATGTAAATTAGACTATGTAATGTTATATATGAAGTTGGTTCTCATAATCGTTTAGTTGAATTACGAAATTGGTGAAATCGAATTTACAAGTGGTTTTAAACTTAAGGTTTGAATTTTTACAATATGGAATTTGTATGACTTGAGTAAATAAGATATGATTTGTCAAATTTGAAATATAAGAGTTTGATTCGAATTTTAAGTAATGAAATTGGATTTATGATTTAAGTTGTAAAGTATGACATGATTTGTTTTGAATTATAAGCGAAATATGAGATTTTGATTTAAAGTGTATGTATTGAATTTGAATCGAAATATTGGACTTGATAAATCGATTTAAAAAATATCTTATAATAGTAATCTTGAAACAATTGAATGATTCGAACTTGAGTTTTGATGAATATAAACCAAACCGAAAATATTATAAAAGTAATATTTTGTATCGATTTAATTGGAATTTGAGATATTTAAGGGATAACTTAAATATAAGTCGATTTTTGAACTTGGGATTCGTTACGCGAATACTTTCGGAAATTATAATAGAAGTTATATGTTACAGTATTATTTTATACTATATTTGAGATCTTTACGATATTGTTTTCCAAATCGATTTGATTTAAGCGATTTAAGTTAGTTATTTTCAAAATTTTAATATAATCGAAGTTAGATATTAAATTTTGATTTCGAATTCGAAGATGAGATTTTGTATAAACTATTTTATAAAGTGATTTATAAAATAATGACCACGGTGTGAAAAATGTAAACGATTGGTTGTTAAAGAGACCGGGATCGGCTATTGTCATACTCTCTGCCAATACCGAAAACCACTTTAACAACTGTGTACGCGGTGGAGTTCTAGAATGAAGGGGATGATTTGGCGAACGACTCCATTTTATTTCATATTAATTACGAGACCCTGACTACCTTGAGTCAGCTTGATGTGGCTAAAACAGGAGCTATGCACGGACCAAGCGAGGTCATACCACTTATCGAGCACACTTCTTCGATATTATTATATTACTGTTGAGATTCGATTTGGGCCCTTTTGATTATGGGAGTGTGTATCGAGGTGGGCGGTAGTAGCTACTATGCGTTACCACCAGTCCGGCTCTGCAAACGGTGAATCCACCTTGGCATTCCTTGCGTGCCTTGTCACATGCCTTATACGAGCCCACTACGATTTTGTTTTGTACTGTTTTATATGGAGTGCCCTCTGATCAACCTCCAGTTTACGGAGGAATTACGGTACTGTATATACTATGGGAATATATAAACGGCGTAAGGGTAATCATGGTAGTCCCGCTTACGCTATTTTGATATTTTACTTTATTGATAGACACTATTGTATATAGCGTATTATACTATATAGTATTAGTTTGACGGATCCTTAGAGAATGGTGATCCCAAACATCCTCTAAGTTACTGATTGCATTTCATCGAACATTTCATTTGTGTTGATTTACTTCCATGAGAATGTTAGTCCTGATCCGAGTTGTTTTGTTTTGCATTATTGCTAGGGTCAGATCGAGTATTACAGTTTCGAGATTCACTCCTTATGTTGGAGCTTATGTTGGATTTTTGCTCATCTATATCTACCTGTTTAGTTGATCCAGTTCTAGCTATTCTTGTCATTTTTGTTTTTTAGTTATCTTTCATTTACTGTATTAGTCTTCCGCTGTATTATTTATGTAAACTCTGATGTAAAATTTATTTAGTAGCTTCATGAAGTACTATTGTATTTTAAATTTTTCCGCTGTGAGATATCATATTGCTCTGTATATGTGTCTGTGATCTGTGATTCTGTGATTTATTCTATTTACCTCAGAAGCTAATAACAATCTGTTGTTTTGGACGATTCAAGTTGACATGTTTTGTCAATTCGGCAAGGTCAAAATGGCGGGTCGTTACAAGTGGTATCAGAGCCAGGTTTATCAAAGCTTTTGCCTATGGGTAAAAAAGCTCATTAGAGATAGGGTAGTGATACCCTAGAATGAGTGGAATCAGTTGCAGAATCCTTCTTGAGAGAGCGTATTTTTAAAGTAAAAATAGTTTTCAAAATGGTTTTAAAATGATTTTAAATAAATATTTCGAATAGAAAATTCTATTTAATATTTAAATCTTTTTCTGAGTTTCCTTTCCATTTGAATCTATCTTCCTTCGTAGATCCTCTTTGATTAGGTTCTTTTGTTCTTTCAGCTTTTACCTCGAATTCTATATTTTATACTTGTCCATTTCAAGGTAAGAAGTAGAAGAAGAGTATAAGTCTTCTAGCAAGTCTTTCTTTATTAAATATTGGTTTGAAATTTATATTTTGAAAGATATTATTATATAAGATCTTCTTAATGTAGTATTTAATTTGATATTTGTAAATAATTTGGTAATACCAATGGTTTGTAAAGATTTTATGTGTAATGTATTCATATGTTAACTTATAGAATTAATTAAGTGTTATAAGTTTAAATATTGATAACATGAATTTGAAAATATTTAGATATAGTATAGAATGATTTTGTTATATATTTGATTTAATAATTATATTGTTGTATATTTACTAAGAATTGTAGTTGAATTTTAACAAATAAATGAGTGGGGAAGAGATACATTTTTCCCTACTTGAAATTTTAATGATTTGAAATATATTATTTATAATATATGATTTAGAATGTGGTATATATTCTATTTAAATATAAAAAGATGTTTTGAGTACTTATTTGACGCTAAAATTGGCCTATCGAACACTTAGTGACTTGGTGTATACGTTTGATCAACGTATATGTTAAATCCTTTACGTATTAGATAGATATAGAGTCACACCCTAGTCGCTTGAAAATGATTCTGGTGATGACCGCGGCATCATCGATATCTATTTTCGGGTTTCGAAAGTGGGATAAATATATATAGCCAATTGTAACGTCGAGTGAATACTTGAAATGTTTGAAAATATTTTATCTTTTGATTTATATATATTTAAAATTATATATATATAGGGATAAATATGAACCATTGGTTTAAATATATTAATTATTTAATTACAATTTCCCTACATCGTTCTTTTTCGGGGACGAAAAGGTTTGAGTGGGGGAGATTGTAACATCCCGTAATTTCTAAAGATTTAAATTCCGATTTAAATCAAAATTTTATTTTGAAATTATTCTATGGTTTTTCATAACGGGAATTCGAAATTTGTAATACGTACAGTGAGATGTAGCAACTGTAAAAATTTCATCGGAAAATTTGACTGTTGCCGATCGCGCAATTTTCAGTGCAAAGCTGCGCATATCAGTTCAAATTTTAACGATTTTAAAATCTCTCCGAAATCAGTTTGTACAAACATGGAAAATATTCTATTCGTTGTCAGCAATCCAATGGTGAAATTCGTTTCGCGAAAATCGGACGTTTTAACCTCTGTTTTCCGTCCGCATTTTTACGGTAAAAGGGGTCCGTAACGCATTTTTGAACGAAGCATCCTTACACTGCAAAATATATACCGTCGTTTCCATCTCGTCTCGCTGATTTCCGCAATATAATCATTTATCTATTTCGGTGCTCGGTTCACGATGAAATTGCGAAAATGCTTGCACGGTTCATTTTTGAAACAAAGTCATTTGAGTTCGATGTGTCCCTATTCGGGTTCTGCATATTTTTCTAGTCATTTTGAGTCTGCAAAAACCTGTCCGTTTACTTTACTAAACCACTTGTTTAATTTTTGTTTTTCACAGGTGTAGAAAGTGGACACATTTACTCCTTTTACAAACCTTGCATGCTTTCATTTTCTTTTGGAAGTCACCTTTGAAATGCATACGTTCATTTCAAAAAGGCATGCATTTGGTCTAAGAAAAAGACATGCGCCCTTGTATGTTAAACATTCCATGTTGTCTTTCACGTCCTTTGCCTTTTGTTGTTTTTTTTTCATGCTTGCTTTCTCCTTGGTGAAAACAAAACCCAACTTGATCATTTTTTTCCCTCAAACAAATGCAAACCGTCATTTTGTTTCATATTCCACCTGTTCGCTTTATTTATGTTCCCAAAGCCATCCTTTTCGGAATTTTGAGCAACGCATATTGATATGAATCTTTTCTTTTTGACCGTTGGTAAATTGGTTCTTAAATTTGAAAGGACTTCATTTCTATTGAAATAACGTTGGTACATCGAAACGTAACTTAAACTTCAGAATTCAAAGGAGCCCAAAATATATACAAGTGGACACTATTCATTTTGTTTGTTTCTTATTCTTTTCTTCCTACTGTAGCATGCTTTCTCTTCTGAACCGCCTTAGCCTTTCAAATTTTGAACAGAATATGTTCACGTGCTTACCGCTTCAATTCTACAGAAACGTGGTCCCTGATATTTCGGTTCAAATGAAGAGCTCTTCTCTCTACTTACTACCTTTTCCTTCGTTCAAGTCAATAAATCAAAAAGGGAAAAAGCGTTTCTGAAAGGATACATAACTTTAAATGCTACCAAAAAGATCTACTCCGTCTCCTACTATTTCTTCCTCTTTGTATCACTACTCTTCTTCTCTGTTTTATTATCTAAAGCTTTCAACTTGATGTAAGAGAATGCCGGATACCGCTGTAACCGCCCCAGCACCAAAAGACGAACCCTCCTACTGTCTTCTACGAAGTCTGCGCCTCCAACATCCATGAGCTCCGCCCACCAACCATTCAGTTGTCGTTCCCTACGTCCACTGACCTCACCGCCAGTCCCACGTTGCCTTTTGCCTTCCCACGTTTGTCTATATTGGTATGGGTGTGTGTATAATTGTTTGTATGGGTTTAGCATGGTGTATTGTGTGAGTCCTTGCCTTGTATTTGCGTGAGTGAGATATTTAGTGTGATTTTATATTTTCTTGAGTGTTTGTGTTTTAATATTGATAATATATATAATGGTTTAGTTTGTGTTATGTAATTTATGATATCATACAGTTTGGTGTGTGTGATTTCAAAAATAATATATATAAATAATAAGTTTTACTGTATATATATATATATATATATATTATTTTTATAAAAAAATTTGCGTTTATTTTTGAGTCGGGTTTAGTGTTGAGTTTCGAAACCATTTAAAAACCAAATAGCTGAACCATTGCAAAACCCAATAGACGTACCGATCAGTTGAGAAATTCCCCAACCCCTTCATATTAAATAAAATAATATCGAGCGATCAATCGAGTTGGATCCATTCTGAATCGTGCCTGGAAGTCGTTCGTTCATTCGATGCCAGTCTATCTTTTATCTCCAATCTGTACCACGAAAGGTGAGTTTATCTCACACCTGGCTTACATTTTTCACGAATGTTAGATCAATAATGAACTGTTATATGAAATGTATAGGATTGCTGATAGAAATTGTTTGCTCTGATATATAAGCACATTTCATATGTGACACGATATATTTATATGACACGTAGTTGCACTGATGATATATATGTTGTAATTGTTGTTATGTGATTGTTGTTGTGATTATTGATACCCCAAGCTAGTTTAGGAAAAATCACTAAGGGTTGAAATGATACATACCCGAACGAACATTAGAATAGGACAAAATCGTTATGGGTTGAAATGATAGACCTGAACGATTTTTACTAAATTTGGGATCGCGGGTTGAAATGATAGACCCGTAGAAATTTTATAAATTGCGGGTTGAAATGATAAATATCTGTATCACTTGACCATAGGGTAGAAATTTAAATACGGACATCGTTCGTCATGTTTTCGTAATAAAGTAAAATGGAAATTTTGAGTTTAAATAATAATTTAAGATTTTATATTTTTATAAAAGAATTTTTAACTTTTGTATAATAATATTTTCTTTAAACCTTTTTTATATTATTTTAAATTTTATATATGTTTATAATCTATTTTCTAATTATTATTAGAATTTTTTTTAAACCTATATATATATATATATATATCTATTTTCAAAATTAAATTATCTTTATATATATTTTGTAAACTTTAAACTCAAAGTTGGTTTATGTAATATTTTGTGACTTAACTCGAGGTTGGAATTTGAAATAACGATATTTGATTTTAACATTGAACTCATATGAGATATAGATTTGAATTCAAATTGAATTGAACTTAATGTGGCTAAATGTAAATTAGACTATGTAATGTTATATATGAAGTTGGTTCTCATAATCGTTTAGTTGAATTACGAAATTGGTGAAATCGAATTTACAAGTGGTTTTAAACTTAAGGTTTGAATTTTTACAATATGGAATTTGTACGACTTGAGTAAATAAGAAATGATTTGTCAAATTTGAAATATAAGAGTTTGATTCGAATTTTAAGTAATGAAATAGGATTTATGATTTAAGTTGTAAAGTATGACATGATTTGTTTTGAATTATAAGCGAAATATGAGATTTTGATTTAAAGTGTATGTATTGAATTTGAATCGAAATATTGGACTTGATAAATCGATTTAAAACAAAATCTTATAATAGTAAACTTGAAACAATTGAATGATTCGAACTTGAGTTTTGATGAATATAAACCAAACCGAAAATATTATAAAAGTAATATTTTGTATCGATTTAATTGGAAATTGAGATATTTAAGGTATAACTTAAACATAAGTCGATTTTTGAACTTGGGATTCGTTATACGAATACTTTCGGAAATTATAATAGAAGTTATATGTTACAGTATTATTTTATACTATATTTGAGATCTTTACGATATTGTTTTCCAAATCGATTTGATTTAAGCGATTTAAGTTAGTTATTTTCAAAATTTTAATATAATCGAAGTTAGATATTAAATTTTGATTTCGAATTCGAAGATGAGATTTTGTATAAACTATTTTATAAAGTGATTTATAAAATAATGACCACGGTGTGAAAAATGTAAACGATTGGTTGTTAAAGAGACCGGGATCGGCTGTTGTCATACTCTCTGCCAATACCGAAAACCACTTTAACAACTGTGTACGCGGTGGAGTTCTAGAATGAAGGGGATGATTTGGCGAACGACTCCATTTTATTTTATTTCATATTAATTACGAGACCCTGACTACCTTGAGTCAGCTTGATGTGGCTAAAACAGGAGCTATGCACGGACCAAGCGAGGTCATACCTCTTATCGAGCACACTTCTTCGATATTATTATATTACTGTTGAGATTCGATTTGGGCCCTTTTGATTATGGGAGTGTGTATCGAGGTGGGCGGTAGTAGCTACTATGCGTTACCACCAGTCCGGCTCTGCAAACGGTGAATCCACCTTGGCATTCCTTGCGTGCCTTGTCACATGCCTTATACGAGCCCACTACGATTTTGTTTTGTACTGTTTTATATGGAGTGCCCTCTGATCAACCTCCAGTTTACGGAGGAATTACGGTACTGTATATACTATGGGAATATATAAACGACGTAAGGGTAATCATGGTAGTCCCGCTTACGCTATTTTGATATTTTACTTTATTGATAGACACTATTGTATATAGCGTATTATACTATATAGTATTAGTTTGATGGATCCTTAGAGAATGGTGATCCCAAACATCCTCTAAGTTACTGATTGCATTTCATCGAACATTTCATTTGTGTTGATTTACTTCCATGAGAATGTTAGTCCTGATCCGAGTTGTTTTGTTTTGCATTATTGCTCGGGTCAGATCGAGTATAACAGTTTCGAGATTCACTCTTGGAGTTGGAGCTTATGTTGGATTTTTTCTCATCTATATCTACCTGTTCAGTTGATCCAGTTCTAGCTATTCTTGTCATTTCTGTTTTTTTAGTTATCTTTCATTTACTGTATTAGTCTTCCACTGTATTATTTATGTAAACTCTGATGTAAAATTTATTTAGTAGCTTCATGAAGTACTATTGTATTTTAAATTTTTCCGCTGTGAGATATCATATTGCTCTGTATCTGTGTCTGTGATTCTGTGATTTATTCTATTTACCTCAGAAGCTAATAACAATCTGTTGTTTTGGACGATTCGAGTTGACATGTTTTGTCAATTCGGCAAGGTCGAAATGGCGGGTCGTTACATTCAAGCTTTTGAAGATTTTCATTGAGATGAGCTAAATCATTTTTCAAGTTGAAAGAAATCTTACAATAAGAGTTTTGAAACTTTCATGATATTTTCAAGTTTTAGTTTCAAAATATTATTTTTGGTGATCAAATCAAGTTTTCAGATTTTAGAGTTTTATTTTTCGATTTAAGACTATCAACAACATTTGTTAAATCAGTACAAAAATAAACCAAATCTTCATATGAGAAATCTTTAGTTTCATCATTTGTTGAGTCTCCATCGACTGATCCATCTGAATTATCATATGCAAAACCGGTTAAGCATAACTCTGAATCTGAGTTGACTTTTTGTGGTTTTGAGCAGTTGTCGTCATTTTGTCCGTACTTTGCCTCGAGAGTTCTCCAGATTTCCTGCACTGTTAAACAATGGAAGACAAGTTTAAATTGACTAATACTAAGACAAGAATTAATAATATCCATAGCACGAGTATTGGTAGCTTTACTCTTTTTATCTAACAAATCTTGTCCATTGATAATAATGTTTCAATATTTAATATGAACAGATTTTAAATAAAATTTCATTTTTGATTTCCAATTTAAAAAATCTGTACACTGAAAAAAGTTGGAATATTACTGGACTGACTTTAGAGGATTGACAACTAGGGAACACCATCTCTAAAGTTAATGAAATACCAAGCTCTGGTACCAATTGTAGGATCTAGATTAACCCTAAAGGGGGGTGAATAGGGTTTATTACAATCTATTTCTGAGTTCAAATCTTACGGGATATTAAAATAATAATCATAACAAGTAACAAGAGAGAATATAAGTGCATAAAGTAAATGACACACATATATACCCAGCTTCAGCAAAATCCTGCCTACTATTGCATTCCTAAGGTTTCTACTAGGTAATAGAACAGATCATGCTTACAAGACCATGTAAACTCGCGAACCCCTCGCTTCTATTCTAGTCCTACGCACAAGACCCTAAACTGATCTATATCCCCTAGATAAGATTTTCCCTTAGCTACAACCTTGTAGCTAGTATACCCTAGTTTTTACAGACTCTAGTATACGGCTAGATTTTGCAAACTCTAGAAACTGATCGAACAATTACAAATGAAATTAAACAAGAATAAAACAAGATAAAACAAAGCTAAAACCTTAGGCTATTTATAAACAATTCTACCCTAAACTAAAAAGGCCAGCCAAATTTGTTCATCATGTTGAACCCGACTTCCCTTGTTCTCTAGAAATAGAAAAATGATGGCTGATCCCAAAATCTAGGTTTTCTTCAAATCCCAAATCGTATCTCGATTTCAATAAAGATGATGCTCTGATGATTGTTGCTTCTCGTTGTTTAATTCTAGGATTTGGGATTTCTCTCGATCTTAACTCTTGTAAGTAAATTCTGATTTGAATCTTTTTGCTCTTGAGTTGATTGTGATTTCGATAGTTTCTGCTAATGATGAATAGTGCGTTATATTGGATTATAAATCCCAACGTATTCTATGATTTCATTATTGAATGGTCTGATTAATTGTGTGATTTCCCCTTTTGGTTTCTCAGATTTTATTGAATTTAGCAATTCCGAAAATACAAATCGCCTTCCGTGATTGTTGCTTCCTTTTATTGCCTGATTTGAATCGATTTCCACAGCATTGAATTACAAGCAAGATTTTTGTAAAAAAATACTTGTCAAAATTGAAACATTTGATTCCAAAGAAAATGAAATGATTTCTCCCTCAAAAAATTCCTTGAAATGATTTCTGGAAATGATTTCATGCCGAATATTACTTTCCCCTTTTGCTCGACAATTTCTGGAAATAAATTATGATTTCCTGCCTAAAAACAAACTGTGATTTCTAGACAAAATTAAGTTTGTGAGTGTGATATCACCTTTGAATATATTGGCCATTTCATTTGGTCTTTGTTGATTTTGCGATACCTTTTAAGAACTTGCCAATTTTTGTTCCTATAATTTCTAGAATTATTATTTTGCATCTCATCGTAATTTGATGAACACATCCCATATGTGCATACTCGAACAAACTTGATATGGTTGCACCCTTTCGCATGAACATGAGTTTTTCCCATTTGCATTTTGATGACACTGTGTACTCCATACATAAATATGTAACATGTATATATACATATATACCCATGCTTATTGATCCGGCCTCCATTTACTTATATTACTATACAAGTGATAATGTTGTTTGGCTTTGTGTGTGAAGTTGCATTTGAACACTTGTATATTCATGCTTGTTACTTCTAGACCTATGCTTTGTTGTTGTATGCCCCTTGCATACTTTTCTGTTTTGACACGATCACTTGTCCTTATGCCATATTTTATAAGCTACCTTGTGATCATTGTCATGTATTTCCTATCATGCTCCATTCTTGTCCATAACTTGGCTTATTGTACTTATGTTGGATCACCATTGTTTTGACCCTCGAGCTTTCACATGTACACACACTTGTTTCACCATTGGATGCATCATCAATTCTGGGCTAACTTGTTTATGGACATGCAGTTGTACACTTTGTAACACCCTTGAGTACTGTTCCTTGCATGTGAAAGTTTGAGCTGATTTGATGTATTTGAACTTATATTGTTGAGTTGTGTTGCCATGAGTACTTGTTCATTCTTGTAAACTGGCTTGACCACTTTGTCATTGTGTATTCAGTCACATGCTTTAGTTTTGTATTCATCAACATGCTGAATCCATTTGCTGACTTGTCTTGATCACACTGATTTGTTGTTTCATGTTTGCTCTGCCTTATAAATATGCCTTGAGCCATTTTGCATTGTCTTGACATGTATACATATGTGTATATATATACGTATGTGTGTATATATATATACGTATGTGTATATATATACGTATGTGTATATATATACGTATGTGTATATATGTGTGGCTATTTAGAAAGTCAGACATGAATATATTATACGCAGACAGCTATTACTGAGTCGAGTTGGTCCACGTGGTTGCTCCTCAGTTGCACTTTGATTGGCGAGGCAGTGCACGCGTGTATATTTATACACATGTGTTCATGCAGCCATTCAAAATAGTTTTCCCTATCCTTGTAATATGTGTATATACATACTGTCTGCCTTGTGGTATTTACAGTGCACCACTATGAATATCCCAAGCTGTCTAGACACAGATGGATGGATATATAAATAAGATCAAGTCATGAAAAATGATGAGAAACACACCGAAATTCTGAGGTAAATTAAATTTAAAAATAAATTTATATTTACATATATTCAGTTTTATTTCTATTGCAGTGTACTGCGTGTGTTTTTGTTTCATGTGACAGGTAAGCAGATGGTGACTGGACTGACTGTGAGGCTGTGAAGACAGAAGATAAAGGACAAGACACAAGTGTGAGTTGGTGAATGTATATAAGCAGTGAATGTATATAGGTGTATGTAACAGTGTAACTGTATATGAGTGTGAATCTGAATGTTTGTACAAAAGTGTGACAAAGTGAATTGCAGTGATTGAGTGTTGTAGTGAGGAACAGATGTGTATATGAGATTGAATATGAATGTATTGTATTTCAGTGAAATGTACGAATAGTGGAGTTATAAATTTGTACTGTTTAAATGTTGAAATAAAATAATTATATTTGAATAAAATACTGTTTGAATATTTAAATTCGTGTATAGTAGTATTCTGTTTAAATATAAGTATTATATTCCTGTCTGTGATGTATATATGAAACAGTACAATAACAAACACATTTATAATAATATATATTTGATTGTTATCATCAAACAAAAATCATATAATTGTTATATACAACAACGTTATATACAACATCATTAACTATAACTGGGAAATCTGTTTGACTTATCATTTGTAACAATATTACAAAAATACCTTTGTTTCATTTCTTAAAAAACAAAAAAACCAACGCTTGCTCTTTTAAAATAGACCTATTCCAAAACTCAGTTCTTTATTTCCTTTTACCTATAAATATCATTATATTTCCACAAAATTTCCCTTTTTATTCCCATTACTTTGGAAATATTATTATATATTCCCAACTCCTTTCAATTAACATTACATTATTATTTCTCTTATGGAAATAATAATTATTGCTAACCTCTTTGCCATTACAACTAATATCATCCTCAGATAATCCTGAAGTCGTTCAAGTTGGGGTATTTTGATTACCTCTCAGACCTTGATCAACAACGTTCTTATCTTAAGATAGATATGAGTTGTAATTCAAAAACCAATATTCATTCTAATATCAGGCACATCCCATTTAACTATTTTTTTAATATATGGTTTTTATAAAACCTTCTTACTTTTAAAAGTCTCCCTTTTTAAATATAATCATTATTTCTTAATTCAATGGTTAAGTAATTGCTTACAAAAACATCACCTTTAACTTCTGCTTCTTTAACAATTCGTTTTATAACATGTATTTTTGTAACAAAATCCTATTACTCGCTCCTTTACCAAATTCGCTTTTAACAATCCCTTTTTCTAATCCATCCAACCATTTCCTGCTTTATAAATCTCGTTTCAGTTCCATTCATCTTACTTAATTTCATTATTAAGTATTGCCAACTCAAAATCAACACTTTGACTTTCATTTCTTTCATAAACCTTGTTTATACAATTCTGATTTAATATAAAACCATTTTTATCTCGCTTCCTTTTACTTAATTTATATATTAAGTAAACATTAAATTTAAGTTATCATGTTCACTTAAAACCTCTTCCTATAACTTCATTTTAAATCTCAAGTTTTAAATCAAAACATGTTCATATACCATTTCCACAATTCAATTAGATTCCATTTCAATCTTCGATTTCTTTACATCGATGGATTTCATTTACAAGGTAATTACTTAAATTATTGTTACTAAAATAATAACTTATTTCAATGTTAACTGTTGTAAAATTAGCTAATTGCTTTATTAGCAATTTCCATAGCGACTATTTTAAATTTTCAATTGGACATAACTAACAATCTATAATATTAAATCTCGATTTTCCTCTTTCATTAGAGAATTATCATAAATTAGATTCAAACGTTTCTTGTTTCAAAGTAATCCGACTTATATCGGATCCTTTATACTCAATTAAAGTGCAAAACTCAATTACGAACTACCGTGCCATTTCGAGCTCGTTTTAAATGATAAATAAATTTAACATTCAAACTTCGTTATATAATCGAATTATATATTATAACACCACTTATAGTTCCAAATAAAATATTTAAAATAATAAAGTAATTTAAATATCTGACCACTAAAAATATGAGACGTTACATTCTTTCCCCCTTAAAAGAATTTCGTCCCCGAAATTACTAAGGTAGGAAAAATTTTACGAACCCATCCACTTTAAAATCCAATTTATTTTAAATCGAAAACTAATTCATTATTGTAAATAATTTTTTTCAAAAATATTGAAAATTTTCTAACACATTAAATTCCTGGAAAATTCGGCAGAGTCTCTCATGTATGGAGTGACATCTATGATATCACAGGAACAAATAATATATATACATCGAACCACACGGTTGGAAAACAAAAATCAAAACCCAAAATTTTATATTTTCGCATAGGCGTACCTTAATAATTTATTTCAACATTAACTATTGTAAAATTAGTTAATTGCTTTATTAACTAAAATAAATAATAAATTTCCTTTTAAACTGTTATCAAGGTTTAAAAAAATATTCGTTAAGTTATTTCAATAAATTAATATAACTTAATAATCAAACCCTAGTTGAAACGGTCGACTTGGTCAACTCAAAACATGATTATTTCTTTAACCAGTTCCAATTAATTGCTAGAACAATTAATCCAAATTCATAACTGTTACTTTAATTTCAGCTCAACTGCTTATACATCTTATTAACATAAGAATTAATTTGATTTATAAAAACATTTAATAATTATTTATAAACTTAAATAATAAAAATAAATATAAATTTCCTTTTATTCGAATTAATATATTCCAAACTTCTATTCAAATTAATAGATTTCAAAATCTATTTTCAGTTATAAAATAAATTTTACAACTTCATTTCTGTCGATTCACCTGACGGTAAATCCATATTTAAAAACAATTAATTTTTAAGCCTTCTACCTCCAATTACTCAACCAATATCACCCATTGGTTAATATCATAACAAATGTGGAATCTTGATTCAACAATCAATAAACAAATCAATCATCTAATCAGGTTGGTCATACAGTTCATATAATGGTAATATGAAAGTAAACAATAAATTTTGAGGAATCCAGCTGGATCTCTCTAACCTGTTTTTGACTGCATCCAAATATTACCTCAATAAAATCGTTCAATAAGAATTATCCAATTAAAACTAATAATTTCTATAATGGTAAATAACTACTATTTAACATCAACCAATTATATTAACAAAACCATTCAAACAATTAAATTAAACACGTTTATATTATTATTATAAGCGTAACCAATAAGGTAAGTTACCACAATTGGTTCCAATCGTTAAAATAACGATTTGGTGTTTCATTGAAATTAAACAACGTTTAATTTCATCAGTTCAATCAACATATAATTAACAAACAATCAACCATTAGCAACCATAGCATACAATTATAAAACCCGACTTTTATAAAATATAAATGGGAAGAACTAAGTGAGTTTAATTCACCTTGATCAGATTCATTCGCGCTTCAGTTACAGTTAAATTAAACAGTCGTTTAATTTAATCGTATATCCCGGCTATCTCCGTCTCTGTCCAACACAGTTCCATAATGTTTTGTACTTCACCACGGTTTTGTTGTAGCTTATTTCATTCAATTCCAATAACTAATAAAAAGTTATTCACGATATAAGTTAACAAGATTTAATTATAACATTACTTAGCCATATTTAAATTAACTAGTTGTTTTTCGTTAGCCTAAGGGCTGATTTGTATGCTTTAGATTTTAAATAAACAGGTACGACATGTTTTGTTTTCTTAATAACAAATTTCTGAACTTAATCGCTATTTTAAATTAAGAACAATTTACATTCAAAATTTATAAAAACTGATTATTACTTTGTTTAAAGATGCTCAGGTCGATTATACCCTAACGGATTTTCTGTTATCAGATTATTTTTCACAAGCGGGTTATCTTTTCCTTCTTCCGATTCAAAATGCACTGGGTTGCCCACCTTAATTACTTAACATAATATTATCTAATTTATTTAACTCCTAATCATATATAATAACATCCCTAAACATAGTTTAAATATTTTACTGTGGCCGATCTGTTTTACTGTGCTTCCCCCTTCGTTCCAGTATTTCCTTCTGTTTCCTCTCGTATGCTACTTCAACAATTTCCAAAACCACATCGACTTCAAGATCCTCCTTTCGCGCTTCCTTCAAACCCTGGGACTCCGATCAGAGACTATCGGCCATTCCGCCCTAGTCTCGCCTGCTTGCGCCTGAAGGCCGCCTTGCCTGGTGCCACCGTCCACCTGCAGATGACCCCCAAACGTCGCCGGTCTAAGTACGAATTTCGGCTGTTGTCGTCCACCAGTGGCAACCATCGTCGTTCAGATGACGGATCTCAACGTGCTGAAGAATTCTGATGAAGGAAGATTTTGATTTTAAACGGCAGATTGACAGGAATATGGGTGAAGCGAAATTGTTTTCTGGCCATTGAAATGATTCAGTGGCGGCTCACTTATGTATCGACCACGCAGATTGGTCCTCACGGCAAGAATTGGGACTGGCTTAGGAATTGGTTATATATATAGGGAAGAATAAATGAATATTTTAATTTAACAAAACTTAAGGGTGAAGTATCTTGTTAAAACCACTACGTATGATCTCCAATCGAGATGAAACTCGAATTCTAAAATAGAAAAATATTCTGAACATGATGGGACATGTTTGGTCGAATTCCGATGTCATTTTTAAAAAATCCCTTTATAATTCACAGTTGAAAAATCACATGTTTAAATTTCCCACGATCACAAAATAAATCCAATCAACTTGAAACTCTCTACTAGTCGTTTTTCTTACGGATCCAATGAAATTTGTTTCATTAAAATCGGAGTTCATTTGGACAGTCGTTGTAACACCCCACGTCCGCTAAGGTCACTCATACCAGGGGAATGCCTTAGTTTCGGTGAAGTATTTTAAGTGAATATAGAACAGTAAAATTACAACAAGACAGATATAAGTAATACTTGAAAATTTAAAACATCATTTCATTGCAGCGGAAAGTAATACATGTTTGGTTACATCACAAAACCATAAACCAAAGTCAAGTACATAATATCCATCTTGATAAAATAGAAGTACATAATCCCACTACATAACTAATAGCCATAAAAGAAAAGATGAACTGGGCTTCACTTCAACGGTCCAAGCTCCAAAGAATAGATACAACAATCCGATCAAAGCCCACTAGCACCAGGCTCACTCTAATAACCTGGGGTTGGGGGAAAAAGATAAAAACAACGGGGTCAGACATAAGTCTGAGTGAGTCCTATAACCCTAACAATACAATCATTAAAATAACCAGAGAAGACATAAGTCGATATACGGTAACGACTGGGGATGAATGGCTACACTAATCAGCTTGGTAAACTTAGGATAAACTAAGATCACCGTAAAGACGCATTTATCCACCCAAGGATAATTACTAGATTACACCGCCCCAGACCTACTCAAAGATAATTCCTACACTGCACCACACCAGTTTTACCTACCTAAGATTAATTCCTACTTAAAGGTTGATCCCACTAAATGTACTTAGTAATTTTTACCCAGTAGTTTCTAGTACCCCTACATAGGTGCCGTCTGCCCCTATCATTACTAGGTGTACCCACTACTCCCAAGCGATCGGCTCCCTAACGTAGATACCCGTGCTGGTCCCACAATGGGGTGTATCATTTCCCCAAAGTGGCAACCTGATAATATCAACGGTGCACGGCTTTATATCTACACGATGTAACAACGATTTACTAACCAGCCCGGGTCCACACACGCATATGAAACCCGTTGGTCCTACGTTGCCACCGCTAACCCGTTTTTGGCCTCTTATAGTCAAGCCCAATATGCGTGTCCCGTCACTCGACTTGGGTCGAGCCCACAAAGATACGTTTGGGATATTGGTTGAGATGGGCCCCCACAAGCTACCACCTAAGCTTGTTATTTTATCTAGTGTATCCCACTTAACCCCTTTAACCATGTTCACTTACATGTTATAAATATTTTGGTTAAGTCATTAATCATATTTTTATTTACCTTTCAAGGCACCCACTAGATTTCCACATGCCACCCAAGTCATTTACTTAATTCCCACATGCCACCCGAGGCACTTACTTAACCCTTTAATCATGTTTAATTCCATGTTCCACTTTGGTTAAGTATTCTAATCGTATTTTCTATTGCTACCCAAGGCAACCCACTAGTTTCCTCATGCCACCCAAGGCACCCACACTAGTTACTACGTGCCACCCAAGGTACCCACTTAACCCTCATGTTCCACTACATGCTTATACGGTTAAGTGTTTCTTAATTAATTAAGACCGTGATCCTCATAAAGACCTCTCACATTAGACTATCTTTTATGACCGCTGGTTAAGCCGGTTGGGTCCGGGCAGCCTTATGTCATAACCGAGTCTAACCTCGTGTCTTTACATTAATCACGTATTTAGTTTGTGCCTAAGACCTCTCACATTGGGCTAACATTTGTAGCAACTGGTTAAGCCGGTTGGGTCCGGGCAGTTTTACGCTACAACTGAGTCCAACCTCGTGTCTTAGTCGATTAATTACACCTAATTAATCACCCCCATAATTTATATTAATTATCCCTAATTAATATCAAGTTTTTCATAACATGGGTAGACCTAACTCAATAGGTAAATTCCCATGGGGTAGACCTAACTCAATAGGTAAATTCCCACTTATGTTAATTTGTTTTTATGGTATGCTTAATCATACCCATCATACTTTTATTAACATCTTTATTAACCCCATCGTTCCCCACGCAAATCGTTTTCATTTCACGACATAATAAAAGGGAAGATCCATCACAACATCATGGGTTTAACCAAATCTTAGCATATAACTTTGTCATGGGTTAAGAGAATGTCAACTTGCATACATGAGCATATATTAACCCAACTATATTTAACCCAAACTTGCATATTATCGCACATGACTTGCATAACACATTGCATATGAACTTGCATATTATCATACACATATCTTGCATAACATGTGGAACTTGCATATTAGCATTCACATAACTTGCATAAGCACACATAACTTGCATAACATGTTGAACTTGCATATAAGCATTCTCACAACTTGCATAACATGTTAAACATGCATCTAAGCATACACATAACTTGCATAAGCATTCACATACTTGCATATTAACAAACATGTAACTTGCATAGCATATCTTGCATATTAACATACATGTAACTTGCATATTAACAAACATGTAACTTGCATAGCATATCTTGCATATTAACATACATGTAACTTACATAGCATATATTATCATACATGTAACTTGCATAGCATATATTATCATACATGTAACTTGCATATGAACTTGTTAAACATGCATAAACTCACTTGTTAAATATGCATAAAACAACTTATTAATCATGCATATTATCACATACTTAGCATGCATAGAATCACATATTCAACTTGCATAATATCATATACTTAGCATGCATAGAATCACATATTCAACTTGCATAATATCATATACTTAGCATGCATAGAATCACATACTCATCATGCATAATATCACCTACTTAACTTGCATAAAATCAATTACTTATTATGCATAAACCCACATATCCAACTTGCATAAACTCTCATATTCAACTTGCATAAACTTACATATTCAACATAGGATTAATATTATACATAGATTAGCATATCATTACAAATGATTCAAACTCACAAATCCGCATTCAAGACCATAAGTCTCATTACACCTAATCTACTTATCTTAACAATTGATCATCAAAGTGATAGAAACTCACCACTAGCAATTTGCACTCCAAATGAAGAAGATTAAGATGCTTAGAATGGATTAGAAGTTGATTAGAGAGGTTGATTAGCTTGCTTTCCTCTTCATTGATTTGTGGAGGCCATGATCAAGTTTCATTTTGCCATAGTTTAGTTACAAGATCTAATTATGAATGAATTAGGGTAGGGTTGGGGTCTTATTTATAGGATTAGGGAGTGTTTTAGGCCCTTAGATTAACCCTAGATTAGATTAGGACCCTTAGATTTCGGAAATCTCTAGAAACCAGCCCTAAGACCAAGCCCAAACCCCAAACTGGTGCACCCAACCACAGAACTCTCTAGAAACTGTGCAGGTTTCTTGGCTCGGCACGGGCGCACTTCACAAGTGCGCCAGTGTATCTTTGTACTGGCGCACTTCACAAGTGCGCCAGTGCATTTTTGTTCTGGCGCACTTCACAAGTGCGCCAGTGCATTTCTGGCATGTTTCTGGTTTTTCTGCCTAACTTCGTTCGTCCATATCTCTTTCATACGGTACCCGATTTACGCAAACTCGGACTCTATTTCGCGTATTTTTCCGAGACGAACGCAATGACGCAGCCCGTTTCCCTTAATTCCCACATCTGGGATTAGTTATTCTTTAATTTGTGAATTTTTACATTAACCGAAATTCGGGGTGTTACATTCTCCCCTCCTTAAAGGATTTCGTCCCCGAAATCTCTAAGCTAAGGAGAATGCATATCCTACCATCCAAACAACCATCTACTCAATCCATCAAACACGAGCATCCATTGTCCTTAAACAATTTCTAATGATGTATGAGCATATGCGAAAAGTGTGTGTATATGTTCCCTATCTAATGTACGAACATATGCAAACCATGATAGTGCCATGCATCCAATATGTATGCGAGATAACCCTATCGACACATACAGTATCTATATGAGTGCACAATCATTCACCAAAATGCATCATCCATATGATAACACAGTCATTATACATCCATAAATATAGCTAACTACACACAATTTTATGCAATATGCAATATGAAGTGATTGAGCCGATCTAGTGCCTAGAGTGTGTATATATGCATCCACGAGCAACCACTAGCAAACACTTGCATCCACTTGCATCCATCAACCATAACATGTCTCAAACACATGTTTCAACCATAGGTTTTCCCTATCTAAAGGTCAAACAGGACTAACGAGAGGACCTACTAAAGATAAGATAAGTACTAGGCAAGCGATAAAGGAGAAGTTAAAAGACATACTCTCCAAAAGAAATGGATACAAAGAACGCATCTTCGCTTCCGTCTCCCAAGTAGCATTCTAACTAGCTGAACTTCTCTGTTCCTCAACTTCCTAGTCTCTGGCCCAATGATGCGAGTAGGAGCTCGTCGAATCGTCTCATCGTGCTCTAACTCTACTTCTTTAAGCAAACTCAGCTCTACCACCTCAGCGGTCTCATGTAAGCACTTCCTCAAATGGGACACATGAAATACATCCGGTACACCACTAAGTCTGTCAGGCAACTCCACTCTATATGCCATCTGTCCAATTCTTTCCTTAATGGGAAATGGCCCTACAAACCTTGGTACTCACTTCCTAACAGATCCAAAGTGAACCACATTCCGTAACGGAGACACCTTGATAAAAAGCATGTCCTAATATCAAACTCTAGCTCTGTTCTCCTCTTGTCCGCATAAGATTCCGCCGCTTTCATCCTTCTTCGAATCCAACCCATCTTCTCTGAAGTCTCTCTAACCATATCTGGCCCAAGCAAGATCTTATCCGTAGATTCCCACCAACATGTAGGAGATCGACAAGGCCTTCCATAAAGAGCTTTGAAAGGAGCCATACCAATACTGGACTGAAAGCTGCCATTATATGCGAACTCCACCAACGGAAGATGCTCTTCCCATGTACCTCCAAAATCCAAAATACATAACCTCAAAAGATGTTCTAGATACGGTTCACCCTCTTGGTCTGACCGTCCGTCTGAGGATGAGATGCGGTGCTCAAACACAACTGAGTCCCTACCGCCTCTTGCAAACTTCTCCAAAACTCACTAGTGAAGATAGGATCTCGATCGCTCACTATACTGGGAGGTACACCATGCAATCTAATAATCCCTTGAAGGTAAACTGAAGCTAGACATGGAATAGTCCTCTTGCTCTTCACGGGTATGAAATGGGCACACTTAGTAAGTCTATCTACCATAAGCCCAATCCCCGTATTACCCTTCCTTGATTTCGGTTATCCAACGAGGCACTATCCTACTTCCTATTTCGGAACTTCCAACGGTTGAAGCAACCCTCCGGGTTTCTTCTGTTCCACTTTCACTTGTTAGCATACCAAGCATCTAGCGACATACTTGGCCGCGTCTTTCTTCATATTGGCCAAAAAGAAAACTCGCCTCATGTCTTGGTACATCTTGTCCCTATCGGGATTAATGGTCATCTTCGACCGATGTGCATCATCAAGTATAGCCTTCCTCAAACCCCTGTCTTTCGGTACACCAAGTCTACCGTCTCTACGCAACCACCCCTTACCATCTAGGGTGTACCTACTCAAATGGCTGGACGACTCCCCCCTTATGAGCTTCCCCACCAACTCAACCAACTGTGGGTCGTCCCTCTGCGCTTCTCCAATCCGCCCCAAAAGAGTAGGTCTAACCTCCAAAGAGGCTAGCAAACCGGGTACAAAGTCAACGGAAGGTCTAAAGTCAAACATAGGAATAAACTCTAAACTCTATAGTTCAACGAACAATGATCTCAAGGACAACCTTTTTTTTCTTCTTAAGGCGTCTGCTACCATGTTTCCCTTGTTAGGGGTATACGCTATCTCAAACTCATAAGATGCTAAAAATCCTATCCAAAATCGTCACAACTGTCCATCTCTCACGCAGACCACCCTAGTCGAATTCGACATCCCCCAAATGCAAGCCCCAAAGGCCGAAACCAATATCAGACAAACACCCAAGGGATATCTCCTTCGAGTTCAGGCGACCTACGTGAGATGATACTAAAATAAAATAATAATAATGGCTAAACAATTAAGCCTTTGACCAACTTTGGATGTCCTCGCCAGTCTCGCTCCAAAACCACCGTTCTTCCCATAACTGGCTTTGCTCACCCTATTGAGCACATACGAAAACTTATTATGCTCCTTGAAAAGACCTAGATGTCATTAGGTACTCCCTGAACACCCTCCTCATCGAACCAATATGCGGGGCGTTCGTCAAACCAAATGGCATCACTAGCCACTCCTAAAATCTATACGGAGTCCTAAGGCAGTCTTCTCTATACTATCCTCAGCCACTGTCAACTGACGAAACCTCGTGGCCAAGTCCAACTGCGCAAATACTGAGGCGCCAACTAACTGATCAAAGAGATCATCAATCCTCGGCAATGGGTGTCGATTCTTCTTTGTGAGTTTATTCAGTTTTCTTTAACCTACACAAAGTCTGAGGGACCCATCCACCTTCGCGGCAAAACTACTGGAGCACCCCACTCCGATATACTTTGTCTTATGCACCCCTTCTTAAGGAAACCACCTACTTGCTTACCGAGTTCCCTCCTCTCACGAGGAGCCTTGTGGCACACTGGCCAAGATACTGGTTTGGCATTATTTACCAGATATATTCGGAAGTCAATCTCCCGCTCCGGAGGTAAGCCCTTCACCTCCTTCAACCACATCCGAGTATTCCCGGACCACTCTAACAGATCGCAAACTCTCGACCGACGTGTCAAGCGATTCTAGGTAACTTAGCAAAATAGATTCCATGGGATTACAAGAGATCTCGAGAGTATTACCCAAGCGGGTCATAAGCCTGACAACTCTCCCCTCAAAATCAGGAACGGCACCCCTACTGGATAACCAGTCTATGCCCAAAACTAACCCATAGCCCGTGAAGCCCAAAAAGCATCACATCTAAACTCAACGCTAAGTATAGCAACTTTCAAACCCAAACACATCATGGAGCCCCAATTGAGTTTGAAACAACTAAGGGATCATCTACTAAACTGGTGTCTAAGTGCAGTGACTCAACTAACAACGATGAGATAAACGAACTCGATACATCAGAATCAAATAAAGTTTGGATCGGATAACAAAGAAATCCAAATTCCAACCTAGACGGTCTTATTCCCATCTGGCACCCTAGTCGTGAGGAAATACAACTACCCTCCAGAAGATTCCATACCTTGTCCTTGCTTCTTTGGTCAATCCTAATAAGGTGTCCTATTCCTCCCAAAAGGATAACTACTTGCCTTCTCCTTCCCATTCTCCACTCGTAACCTCCCATCAATGAGGTTTCGTCCTTCATTAACCAAACAACTATTAGAGCCTTCCTCCCATTGTCCATCCAATAAGTACTTACAAGTCCTCCTCCTTCTTGAACCAACTTCTAATCTGATTTACGTCTAATTCCCTTGAAGCGGTTTTCCATCCTTATCTATCTTAGAAAGATCGTCTATACGCGGAGGGGAAACTCAAAATGAGAGAGAGGAAGAGATTCAAAACGGGGAATTCGAAAGATATAGATATGGCTATTGGGTATTATGCTTTTCTTTCAAAAACTTTTCTCTTAAAAGACATGTTTTTGAAAATACTCCTTCAAAAATTTTCTTAGAAAAATAGTTTTTCTAAAGATTTTATCTGTTCTGGTAACCTTAAGCTCTGATACCACGTGTAACACCCCACGTCCGCTAAGGTCACTCATACCAGGGGAATGCCTTAGTTTCGGTGAAGTATTTTAAGTGAATATAGAACAGTAAAATTACAACAAGACAGATATAAGTAATACTTGAAAATTTAAAACATCATTTCATTGCAGCGGAAAGTAATACATGTTTGGTTACATCACAAAACCATAAACCAAAGTCAAGTACATAATATCCATCTTGATAAAATAGAAGTACATAATCCCACTACATAACTAATAGCCATAAAAGAAAAGATGAACTGGGCTTCACTTCAACGGTCCAAGCTCCAAAGAATAGATACAGCAATCCGATCAAAGCCCACTAGCACCAGGCTCACTCTAATAACCTGGGGTTGGGGGAAAAAGATAAAAACAACGGGGTCAGACATAAGTCTGAGTGAGTCCTATAACCCTAACAATACAATCATTAAAATAACCAGAGAAGACATAAGTCGATATACGGTAACGACTGGGGATGAATGGCTACACTAATCAGCTTGGTAAACTTAGGATAAACTAAGATCACCGTAAAGACGCATTTATCCACCCAAGGATAATTACTAGATTACACCGCCCCAGACCTACTCAAAGATAATTCCTACACTGCACCACACCAGTTTTACCTACCTAAGATTAATTCCTACTTAAAGGTTGATCCCACTAAATGTACTTAGTAATTTTTACCCAGTAGTTTCTAGTACCCCTACATAGGTGTCGTCTGCCCCTATCATTACTAGGTGTACCCACTACTCCCAAGCGATCGGCTCCCTAACGTAGATACCCGTGCGGGTCCCACAATGGGGTGTATCATTTCCCCAAAGTGGCAACCTGATAATATCAACGGTGCACGGCTTTATATCTACACGATGTAACAACGATTTACTAACCAGCCCGGGTCCACACACGCATATGAAACCCGTTGGTCCTACGTTGCCACCGCTAACCCGTTTTTGGCCTCTTATAGTCAAGCCCAATATGCGTGTCCCGTCACTCGACTTGGGTCGAGCCCACAAAGATACGTTTGGGATATTGGTTGAGATGGGCCCCCACAAGCTACCACCTAAGCTTGTTATTTTATCTAGTGTATCCCACTTAACCCCTTTAACCATGTTCACTTACATGTTATAAATATTTTGGTTAAGTCATTAATCATATTTTTATTTACCTTTCAAGGCACCCACTAGATTTCCACATGCCACCCAAGTCATTTACTTAATTCCCACATGCCACCCGAGGCACTTACTTAACCCTTTAATCATGTTTAATTCCATGTTCCACTTTGGTTAAGTATTCTAATCGTATTTTCTATTGCTACCCAAGGCAACCCACTAGTTTCCTCATGCCACCCAAGGCACCCACACTAGTTACTACGTGCCACCCAAGGTACCCACTTAACCCTCATGTTCCACTACATGCTTATACGGTTAAGTGTTTCTTAATTAATTAAGACCGTGATCCTCATAAAGACCTCTCACATTAGACTATCTTTTATGACCGCTGGTTAAGCCGGTTGGGTCCGGGCAGCCTTATGTCATAACCGAGTCTAACCTCGTGTCTTTACATTAATCACGTATTTAGTTTGTGCCTAAGACCTCTCACATTGGGCTAACATTTGTAGCAACTGGTTAAGCCGGTTGGGTCCGGGCAGTTTTACGCTACAACTGAGTCCAACCTCGTGTCTTAGTCGATTAATTACACCTAATTAATCACCCCCATAATTTATATTAATTATCCCTAATTAATATCAAGTTTTTCATAACATGGGTAGACCTAACTCAATAGGTAAATTCCCATGGGGTAGACCTAACTCAATAGGTAAATTCCCACTTATGTTAATTTGTTTTTATGGTATGCTTAATCATACCCATCATACTTTTATTAACATCTTTATTAACCCCATCGTTCCCCACGCAAATCGTTTTCATTTCACGACATAATAAAAGGGAAGATCCATCACAACATCATGGGTTTAACCAAATCTTAGCATATAACTTTGTCATGGGTTAAGAGAATGTCAACTTGCATACATGAGCATATATTAACCCAACTATATTTAACCCAAACTTGCATATTATCGCACATGACTTGCATAACACATTGCATATGAACTTGCATATTATCATACACATATCTTGCATAACATGTTGAACTTGCATATTAGCATTCACATAACTTGCATAAGCACACATAACTTGCATAACATGTTGAACTTGCATATAAGCATTCTCACAACTTGCATAACATGTTAAACATGCATCTAAGCATACACATAACTTGCATAAGCATTCACATACTTGCATATTAACAAACATGTAACTTGCATAGCATATCTTGCATATTAACATACATGTAACTTGCATATTAACAAACATGTAACTTGCATAGCATATCTTGCATATTAACATACATGTAACTTACATAGCATATATTATCATACATGTAACTTGCATAGCATATATTATCATACATGTAACTTGCATATGAACTTGTTAAACATGCATAAACTCACTTGTTAAATATGCATAAAACAACTTATTAATCATGCATATTATCACATACTTAGCATGCATAGAATCACATATTCAACTTGCATAATATCATATACTTAGCATGCATAGAATCACATATTCAACTTGCATAATATCATATACTTAGCATGCATAGAATCACATACTCATCATGCATAATATCACCTACTTAACTTGCATAAAATCAATTACTTATTATGCATAAACCCACATATCCAACTTGCATAAACTCTCATATTCAACTTGCATAAACTTACATATTCAACATAGGATTAATATTATACATAGATTAGCATATCATTACAAATGATTCAAACTCACAAATCCGCATTCAAGACCATAAGTCTCATTACACCTAATCTACTTATCTTAACAATTGATCATCAAAGTGATAGAAACTCACCACTAGCAATTTGCACTCCAAATGAAGAAGATTAAGATGCTTAGAATGGATTAGAAGTTGATTAGAGAGGTTGATTAGCTTGCTTTCCTCTTCATTGATTTGTGGAGGCCATGATCAAGTTTCATTTTGCCATAGTTTAGTTACAAGATCTAATTATGAATGAATTAGGGTAGGGTTGGGATCTTATTTATAGGATTAGGGAGTGTTTTAGGCCCTTAGATTAACCCTAGATTAGATTAGGACCCTTAGATTTCGGAAATCTCTAGAAACCAGCCCTAAGACCAAGCCCAAACCCCAAACTGGTGCACCCAACCACAGAACTCTCTAGAAACTGTGCAGGTTTCTTGGCTCGGCACGGGCGCACTTCACAAGTGCGCCAGTGTATCTTTGTACTGGCGCACTTCACAAGTGCGCCAGTGCATTTTTGTTCTGGCGCACTTCACAAGTGCGCCAGTGCATTTCTGGCCTGTTTCTGGTTTTTCTGCCTAACTTCGTTCGTCCATATCTCTTTCATACGGTACCCGATTTACGCAAACTCGGACTCTATTTCGCGTATTTTTCCGAGACGAACGCAATGACGCAGCCCGTTTCCCTTAATTCCCACATCTGGGATTAGTTATTCTTTAATTTGTGAATTTTAACATTAACCGAAATTCGGGGTGTTACAGTCGTTTATTCCTTTAAAGTCACTCCTGTCTAAAATGACCAAAATAACATAAACGATTAAATAAAAACAAAGGCGTTTACGGCTACTATTGTCACATACGACATTGGTTTACCATGAAATTTGATTCTATACAACAATTTAACGTTACGGTTCCAACGAAATTTGTTTCATCTAAAACTGAAGCCATTTGCAAAATGGTCATTTTAAAGGCCTATATAATATCGACAAAATATTATATACATTCCAAAATAAATCCAATTAAATAATCATAAATTATTATAATCATAAATATCCAAATAAAATTGTCATATAGCTTCACATAAAACAAATATGAATTTTATACTCAACATTATAATTTCGAGTTAAACTATATCCAAATTATATTGAAATCCTAATTAAATTATTTAATAAATGTTATCGTTTATTAACGATTTCTATAACGACTATTTTAAAATTTGAATTGGACATAACTAACAATCTATAATATGAAATCTCGATTTTTCTCTTTCATTAGAGAATTATCATCAAGTAGATTCAAACGTTTCTTGTTTCACAGAAATCCGACTTATATCGGATCCTTTATACTCAGTTAAAGTTCAGAACTCAATATTACGAACTACCGTGCCATTTCGAGCTCGTTTTAAATGATAAATAAATTTAACGTTCAAACTTCATTATATAATCAAATTATATATTGTAACATCATTTATAATACCAAATAAAATAATAAAATAATTTAAATATCCGAGCACTAAAAATATGGGATATTACATTCTTCCTCCTTCAAAAGAATTTTGTCTCTGAAATTACTAAGGTAGGAAAAATATTACGAACCTATCCACTTTAAAATCCAATTTATTTTGAAGCGAAAACCAATTCATTATTGTAAATAAAAAATTTCAAAAATATAGAAAATTTTCTAACACGTTAAATTCCTGGAAAAATTCGGCAAAGTCTCTCATGTACGGAGTGACATCTACGATATCACAGGAACAAATAATATATATACACCGACCCAACGGTCGGAAAACAAAAATCAAAACTCAAAATTTTATATTTTCGCGTTGGCGTACCTTTTACAAGCGTTATTGAGCATACTTTCTCAATTTGTTGTGATCTACTTAACATAAATCTAATCCTCAAAGCCATTTGGCATTTGTACTCAATTTGAAATATGAGTAACAATTTCATGAAATGTTAAACAACGCTTCATTAATCAGCAAGTATAACTTCTTCAGTCCCTAAAATCAAACATGAAGCATCATTCCTTTACAAATACCGGGCTAAACCATTAATTCCTATTCATATGCAATTACATTCCACTTTAATTATACTACAATTTTTTTTCGATTCATTCATCCTTTCATATTAACCCATTGATGATTTATATACAAGCAATCTAATACACAATCAATAACCAATCAACTTAACCAATCATTCAGCTTTTATTAGCTATTAATATTCAATATTATATTTATTTAACCAAATTAATTATCATTTCATATTCAATTACTAATCGATCTTTCAATTTATTTCATTTTCATTTTAAAATCTCAATTCTGATTTTATTTCAAAAATCATCCATTTTGATTCATTTGGTTAACTTGTCTTAAGTTACATTCTGATTCATGCAATTCCATATTACAATTCTTATTCACAATTTTATATGTGAAATTTCTTCTGGTTATGGTTATATTAAACTGTTCCAAATCCTTAATCCAATTTGAATTCCAATCAAATCAACCAAACACATTAATATCTCAATAATTTAATAGAATTATTTCTTTTCTATACAAAAATATAATATTGGTAAAATTATTTCATTCACTCTCTTTACAAAATAATATTGTGCATTACAACAAAACAAATCTATTACAACGGGCAATGCCTATTGTAATAGGTGTTTTACAGTGGCCAGGTTGTCCGTTGTATTAGGTCATGTTGTAATATGTCCTCTTTTAAAATGGGCAATGAACATGGTAACAGACGGTTGTAATAAACTTTTTACAACGGTCATATGTCGTTGTTGTATGTTCCTTCAATAGAATAACAGCCCGTTGTAATATTTTTTGCAGCAGGTATTGACCGTTGTAATAATTGTCTATTACAACAATTTTTGCCCGTTGTTGAAAGATGCAAAAAAAAAAAAAAAAAAAAATCATTGATGCAATACATATATATATATATATATATATATATATATATATATATATATATATATATATATATATATATATATATTGAACTCATACTTGTTGAAAATCAGTACAAATTGTATATTCACATCATTTATAAAGTCTTACATATAATTTGTACATTGTCACACATTTACAAGAAATAACAAAGAACATACTCCATGATAAATAGTGATAATAACTAAGTTTGGCCATAGATAAGATACATATTCACGTACTAATCACATCTATATGATGCTTTGTAAAAAACACTTAAGGTTACGGACATATTACATAGAACCTTATCTCTCCAAAGGAGATTACAAGTGCAATCTCAGCATCCAATTCCTTGCTTGTTTCAATCTCGACGAAAAAGCTCAACTATACCATGTTTAGCCAAAAACACTTTATGGACAGTGCATAAAACCTGATTTCTCAATAGAAGAGTAAAAGTGCCATTTCTCCCTTACTTGTTTTAATCCCGACGAAAAATCTCGTTTCCACTTCTTAAACTCGAAAGTAGCAGCTTCTTCCTTTTTGGTTTTTCGCCAAAACCTCCTCTTCCTACGCTCTATAATAAACTAAACCAAAAATGAATATAAATTCTGTTTTGATTAATTAGAGCATACAACCTCAAATACTACAACTATTTAAGCACATGAACTATTATTATTACCCTAGAATTCTTGTTACTGTCATGTAAAGAGAGATTATATAACTTGCCTTGAGCTGCCTTCCAGGCAGATAATTATAAAGCAGACTCCATTCTCTGCTAGCCATCCAAAATGTTGCAGAACAATCTCAAATGCAAGCACCCACTATGGCTTCTCCCAATGCTTGATCAATTAGCTGACTATCCGTTAATAACCTATATATTAAGTAGGCTTTCAATTAGGCGCACGTAAATAAACAGTTTGAAACTATATTGAAACTAAACTAAACTGGTAAAAGCATGAAATAGCCATTCAATTAGGGAAAGCATATATTTCCCTGTATCATTTCAGCAGTGAACAATCAATGATATCAGAGAAATCATATAATTAGTTCATGATCGTGTATTTTTTAAGTTCCATTCACATTATTACAGATTATATAGTATACCAAATGTGTCATTTACGCCAATTAAACAATATGTGATCAGCCTTATATTTAAATAGCAGTGAGTGGTGGAAAAATTATAATTTCATATCAAATTCAACAATCCTTCGGAAAAATAATACGACATTTATACAAACTATTAGTCTTATCAGTTTCAAAACTAACCCCACTTTTACTTCAAAACAAGCAATTAAACATGTTACCTTTTTATTTTTCCCTAAAGCCCAATAATAGTAGTAGTGGTACATTCAGAAATGGGTATAGAGGTAATCATTTAAGCAGTACAAAGTGTACTCTATGTATATGTTTAAATGCATCTCAGGTTGCTGTTCCTCACAAACTAAAAATCTATGCTTATTTTATATTAACTCAGATTCATATCTATATATATATACACATGTACCAACATGTTCACACTTTACATCCAAGAACCACACACTCTTATATATGAAAGAATGGAATAACATCAGCTAGGAAAAGAAAACAATAATGCCCAAACCTAAGGAAATTATGCATACCTAAATGCTGCACCACCAAATGGCATCTGGGAAGGTGAGCAAGCTATTTACATATGTCTAGAAACCATATAAATGGCATAATTTAGTACATGACCAGCAACCTATGCTAGTTTCTTAATTGTTGTAAGCACCACTTGCCGCAATATTTACCCGACTATGTTTTCAATTAAAAACAGTTGTGATTCTTTTCATGCTTCACGCGGGCAACTGCCAACACATGTTAACATTATACACCTGCTAACTGCAACTTTATTAACAAGCAATGTTAATACCATGTTGCGAAATGCCCACCATGTACCTTTAACCAAGAAATGACATCTGGTTATATTATATTATATTTCCTTTGTAACTAACATTTGATTTGTTCAGAACAAAAAAAGAATACTAAGATATGTAACACACGTTAATTAATCAAAATGGTAGACTTTAGATTGTTAATGATGCATTCCTTTGCTGAAAGTTATAATGTAAAGTCACATTACCAAACTTGTATTCGCCCAGGAATAAAGCAATGAGAACGTAAATAAATTAATCAAGTAGAGAAAGTGAAATTGTACCGAGTCTAATAAGATATTTGATGCTTTAAAGTCTCTGTAAATCACAGGCTGCTCGATTTGATGAAGAAAGGCAAGACCTTTGGTCGCTCCTACTGCTATTTTTAATCTTGCAGACCATGGCAAAGATGAAAATCCTGTACATAAGAAAGAGGAGGTTTTATATATGCATATATTTCTATAGCCTTAATATTTTTTCGAAATTATAAAAAGACACTGTGTGAATGTTCATGGACTTCTTTATCAATAGTAGAGATGGTTAACATATGCATCATATCATGGTAAAGTTTAAACTTTGAACGCCTTTAGACACAATGGTGTTCAGAATTCCAGGTTTCAGGTGAAAAAACCCAACAAGACCATATCAAAATGCATGGTGATGCAGCAAACAAAATACAAAGCCAGCTAAAAAACATAAATATAGCACCAATACTGTACATCAAGCTTAGTTGGTACTAGCACTGTAAGTACCTTTCTGTAATGATGGGTTCCGTTAGAATGAAAAAGTGTTAGGAAAGTATGCTCAAGTGATCTTTTTTACCATACACGACCATATACTCTATGAAAGAACCCTGTTGTTGCACCAAACGCAAACATTAAAGCAAAACCATGCCTTGTACATTGATATACATTGAGATAATTGACAGGCAATAAGAAGATAATAACTAAGAATACGACTATGATTACTCAATATTATGTAACCTGGACAGCTCAGTTCCCCAGTTAAATGTTTTAAATTTAAAGGAAAATTCACATATTTATGTAAAGATTATGATTAGACAAATATCCATAAAACCATAATTAGCTACTAATTCAATCATTTTCTATCTCCATAAAAGACTGTAACTCAAAACAACCAGTGCAGAGACAACCCAACAGCTATGTTAGCATCACATGCAAACAACTAGAGGCTGTTTGTGAGAGGATCATAAATAATACTAATAAACTTGACAAATTCTTGTGAAACTATTAATTATGCAGTGAAAAGGATAATGGGTTCAAAGCAAAGACCTGAAGGTTAATTTTTGAAGAGCAAATAACTTTTACAAAATATCAACATAAGCTCAACAGCTATAACACTATATTTTACATCTAAAGATTCACTGGGCCGCAATAAACTGCTTTGAATTTTGAATGAAACCAGTAATAATTATTTATTGATGATACTGTTTTTCTAGTTTGATGCACATAAATACCAAGAAAAAATCAGCATTTTGAGACATGCAGCTCTTGGTTATTGCTATTGCAGTTATACTGACAAATGACCGGTTAACTTAAATCGTTTCTGTAAGTTGACTAGTGTGATTAAAAAACAGTTGAGAAAAAACAAAAGTTTGATGAGGTGAGGTATACTTAAACAATCGTACTGAACAAATCAGAGAAAATAACATCAAAATTACTGAGATAACCATCCTTTTAAACAAAGATGAGAAGAAGATGGTAGTTCATCATATACTGGACTGAAAATACAGATAATTAATATTATGAAACTAAGAGAGAAAAAATTTCACCGAGTTGTTTCCAATTTATTACAGAAAGGATCAACATTCCCCTTCCAAAAATATTACTGATCATTGACTAATAGTTTTGTTATTCTAAGGCAAATGAGGCAAAACCAGGGTCACTCAGAAAAACTTATCCTCATCTTCATGTTTCATGCAATAAATTAGAAAAATAATTTTCTACTGCACGACAACGACAATGATTATTTTAGCTAAAGTGTTGATGCTAACAGAACATCGATCTATCAAGATCTTTAAATAAACCATTGTCTTTGATTTTTATTATTTGTAAGCTAACCACTTGATGTGCTAAAACAACAAAAAATAGCATATGAAGGTAAGACAATGTGAAATTATAAATTGCAACAGTAATCGAACGAGAAAAAGTCTAGAGACTGCAAATGATTTAATAATATAAGATCAAAATCAAAATACCACTTCACAAAAATATCCGGAAAAAATTATAATAGATTTGTAATTTCATAAAACCTTTACAAAGTTTGGAAAAAAAAAAGTCCCTAGCCTTTTCTAAATTCACAGAATTGAGTATTACATCAAACACAGATGTAACCGTTCTGCACTCAACTTTGCTAATTCGTAGATTCAACCAATTTCAAATCTGCGATCCGAGTCCATTAAATCCAATCCAGATCTAATTAAAAAAACCAAATCGAAAACTCATGTCGATATTAAGAAGGAGTTGTAGTAAGCATCAAACTCGTTTGAATGGTAATTGTCTAGATCTAATTAATAGATTTAATTCGTGCAAAACAACAAAACGAATTATTAAATGTCAAACCCTAAATCGAAAAGACTAGATTCACAATTCAAGAATCAAACTACACCAAATAACGCACCTGATTGGATTAGAACTAGTCTGACGGTGGCGGCGGTCGAACTGTGGGGAGGCGTGGTCGAAACGAGGGGAGCGGCAACTATTCTGACGTAAGCGCCGGCAGTTAATTACGTTTTTTATTTTTTCTCAATACAAGGGTGGGTTTTGTTGTTCGAAACGAAACAACGGGTGTATTCTAGGGGTTTAGTTAAGGCCATGTTTAGTTACGGCTTGCATCAATTTTAATTTAGTGTATAATTGTCATGGAGAGTACAAAATAAATTAGTCTCCTCTCAAACATATAAATTATAATTCTGATATTAACCGCTATAATCTTCATTAATAAAAACCATAAAACCTAAACCTTAATTAATACTTACCATTTAAAGCTGCATGTAAAATTAAAAATAAAAAAACAGATATAATTAATGTACTGGACACACTAGAAAATTCTATGAGAGATCGAAAGGTATCAAATCAGTTAAATAATTGTAATTTCATATTAGAATTGATATTTTCAATTTAAATCAAATGCAGAAACGAAAATGTTGATCTAAATGCTGCTTTTTTTATATTGTTATTTTTTTCAATGAATTTTTTTGTATGTAATTATTCTTTTTATTTGTAGAAGCACGCATTTGTAATTTGCGCTGAATTTAGTATGTTAGATTTTAACATAAGTGACGAGCCAGGGGCATTTAGGTCTCATTTTCTTTTTCTTTTAGAATAATCTAGACCCCCTTAACAAAAAGAGATTAAGTTGGAGTTCCCTTAAAATTATCCCCCCCCCCCCCCCCCCTTAACCAAATTTGGAGTCCCTTTAACAACCCCCGTATTTTAATTCTCTGTATTAAAAACAACAGCCGTGAACAAAAAGAGAATTTCTAGAAGGCAAGCCTAAACAATGAGGTAATCATCCCAGCCATTCCCAGTCTTAAACACCCGCAATTCCACCACGGTTAGATTTCTTTCACACAATTCTGACATGTTATTTTCAACTCTATAGCAAGCTCCAAACGAAAAATGATGACTGTATTACTATACTTATCATATTAATAAATTAGTATAATAACTATATATAAGCTTACAATAAACTAGCATAACAATAACTAATTTTAATTCTGTTTCCGTAGAGTTGACGTAAGAATTTTCCTACGTCATTACTACGCCAAACCGAATTAGTAAAAGTTAACATCGACGTAGTAATGATGCAATTATCTATGTCTTCACAACGACGATAATTTTGACATACTAAATTTCCTATGTCATTTGTACGCCTTAATTAATTTTCTGCATATTACGGAAGGCATAGGGAAGACGTAGAAATTTCCTAACCTACGTCATTACCTCTTTCTACTTATTTCTTACGCCTTTTCTACGTCTTGCATTTTGACATAGGAACGACATGGGAAACTTTCTGTAGAAAATTGAAGTGTTTTCTTGTAGTGCCTGTTGGAATATTAATTATATATAATTAGTGAGTGTTTATTAATAATCATTAATTATTATAAGTTATAAATGATTAATATAATATTATTAATGATTAATTATTAAATATTAATAAATATTATAATATTATTAATGATTAGTAATAATATAATATTATAGTTAGTAATTAGTAACATATGATTAATATAACCTTATTGATGATTATTCATTAAATAATAAAAAATAATCAATATTGATTTTAAGAAAGTATTGTAACTATTAATTATTTATTGTCAAAAATTGGTAACATATATTTTATTACAACAGACGTTGATCATTGTAAAATTGGCATCGGTTAAAACGGGCATTATATTTCCGTTGTAAATTTGACATCTATTATAACGGACATTAAACGTTGTAAAATTGGCACCTCTTACAACATACATTTTGTGACTGTTGTAAAATAGACATATATTACAACGAGTATTCTTTGAACGTTGTAAAATCAATATCTATTACAACATACTTTTAATGACCTTTGTAATAGCATTGTATTACAACGAATATTTCCTGCCTGTTGTAAAAAGGGCGGTGTACATGAGATCTATTACAACGATTCAGAAATGACCATTGTAATAGTGTTCTATTACAGGGGGCATCCAATACTGAAATACCCCACCTCCGTTAAGGTCAATCACAAAGGGAATGCCTTAATTTTGGTGGAGCATTATAGGTAAAAGATACAGATAATTTACAAGACAGACATATATAAGCAGCGGAAAAACTAAATTTATTTCATTCGTGGTTCATAACAAAAACATTACAGCAAACTGTCTCAAAACAACTTCCAAATCATTACATCAAAATCTCTGTCTTGATTATAACATAAAGAAGCATAAAACTCAATAAAACTGCATAAATCCCTAAGTAGTAGTGTTTCCAAAGCCATAGCCAAAGATAAGAGGTTCCAAGCTATACATCACAGAGTCTTCAAGCTTGGAAAGATGAACGGTCCAAATTAAGTTGAGCTATTCCCTCCCTGGGTACCTGACCGGGGGGGGGGGGGGGGAGGGAAATGGAAGAAAAGAGAGCGAAAGAAAAATGGGTCAGACATAAGTCTGGTAAGTCCAGTGATTATTCAGCATGTAAACTGGTAAGAGAACCATGACATGAATAAACTGGACACAGGACAAAAACAAAGAAATAAGGTAACATAGGATAAGGCAAGATAAACTGACCATACTATCGCACTCATATCCATATTCTATGCACCTACTAGATATTTCAACCATCATCATGAGTTCAAATCCAGTGATCCCTTTTTATTGATTGGCTCCTACTCGCACGCATTTACTACTTGTGTCATACGGCCCAGCTCGATTGTAAATACCTGTGTTGGTCCCACCATGGGGTGTATCAAATCCTATGGTGGCAACCCGACACGATTCAAGATGCACAGTGTATAACTACGGATGCCCAATGCCTGCTTTCTCCACTCCGGAGTACGTGCACGCCCGTACTCCGTCGGAACCTACACTGACGCACCAACCGCCATTGTTTTGACCACTTATAATCAGCCCAATAATCGTGCCTGTAACGACCCGTATTCTACACATCATAGGATTGTAGAATATTTATTTCTTTCCCGTGTGAAGTCGTATGGTCATATAACCTTGGGAAACATTTATTTGAGTCATTTCCCCTGTTCATGATTTTTGTCGATTTTTAAATGACCATTTTGCCCCTAGTCAGTACTGTTTTGGCAATAACTTTTGATAGGGAAGGAATTTTGACCTGAAACCACTTCCATTAGATTCGTTTGATGGTTTCTCTTTCCGTAGAGTGGTCATAATAGCCAAACGGACTTACCGTTTGGGAGATATGGCTGAAACAAGGTTTGGAGGGTGAAAAACTGCATAATTGGGCTAAACCGGGTAGTTAGCAATTGAGCCCATAAGGGGATTTCGGGATTGAGGCTGTATAAGGGTTGATTAGGGTTAGAAAATATCCTTTTAGTCATTTTTCCAGCCACCACTTCATTTCATAGAACCCTATTAATGGCCTCCAACCTCTAAATCACTCCAAACCACTCCAAACTTGAAGAAAAGAGATTAGCAACGACAAATCAAGGCAAATCAACACCAAATCGGGATTAAAGCTGCTACAACACCTTGTTATCTTCACCAAGTCAGAGATTTATTTCGGGTCTTGTTTAATTTGTGGCTAAGGTGAGTGATTAGCTTGCTTTTTGCACTAATTATGGTTATTCGGGGTGATTAGTGCTAATTAGCGTTTTTAAACGAAAATAAATTCTGGAAAAATGTTTATAAATTCATAAATAATGTTTTAGACCTCTGATATGAGTTTGGGTTAATTTGGTTAAGTTTTGCTAATCATGTCATTAGTTATGCTCACATATGCTTAAAGGAAAACATGAGGTTTTGGGCATGTTTGATCCATTTTACCATGTCATATTGTTGTTTTGGTGTTTGAGGTCACTTGTATGTGTTGCTATGACTCTATGACATGCTTTGTGATTGATTTCAATAGTTAGAATGGTCGAAAACGCCGTCGAGAGGCGTATAAACAGTGCTGGAAAGTTGCAGGTTTTAAGTACAGGAGCCGGATCGGATCGGGGGTAGAGGTCACGAACCGTTTGAAGACGTCACGAGCCAACCCGCCTCGTCCTTCACGAACCGTTCCGCCAGAAGTTAGCGCCACGAACCGATCCGCTTGAAGTATCCACTCCGACCCGATCCGAGAAGTCGTGATTGAAGGCTCCGACCCGACCCGCCTGGAGTGATAACTACCGATCCGAGCTGATACGCGTGGGCATATAGTGATGCATGCGATCCGATCCATCTGGCGCGACACGATCCGACCCATCTGACGCGACACGATCCGACGTGGCGAGAAATATCCGAACCGAACCAATACGCGTGGATAATTGGTGTGCTACAGCGAACCGAACCGAGATGGTGGACCCGAACCGATCCGATGGGTGGTCACGAACCCGACCCGACCCGATGAATTGGTGAAAGAGATGATGATCCGAACCGATCCGATGGGTGGTCACGAATCCGACCCGATCCGAATTGGAGGAAGAGATGATGATCCGAACCGATCCGAAGGAGGAAGATCCATAACCCGAAATGCAAAGGTAGTTCAAGTGGAAGTTCGAGCTCAGGATCCAGACGGGAACCAATGAGTTCGCTTCGTGATTGGGCTTTGCTGCGGGACGTGTACTAAGGAGTTGTCGATGTCTATGACTTTGGATCACTAGGTGTTGGAGGTAGAGAGACAAACTCGGGCTTTGGATATGGTGCGACTAGGGAGCTACCTACCAATGGAGTGGGGTCATGGAAACGTTGGGCGTGATCCCATAGGTATGGCGTTGGTGGTAGTAGGAATGTGCATAGTCGTACAAAGTCGAGTTCTGTCGTTTTAGTAAAGTGCTCTAGTGATCGAAGAAGTGGATGTCGTATGCTTTACGCACTGAGTGAGAGATGGGAGGATGGTTGCTATGCTTGATTGTTTGACATACACATCCCCACCCCCGTATATTTACATACCATATGTTAGTGACATCTTAGAGTATTGTACCGTGTAGTACTAACTCTTTGATTGCAGGTCCAGGTTCAGGTATGACTTAGTATACCTGTTATTATTCTGTTTATGCTTGCTACCACTCATACCAGACTGATGTCTGACCCAGAGTTTTATGTTTCTTCTTATTACTCTGGGTGCTCACACGAGCAGACTAGAGACAGGGATAGCTGGTAGTGCGCTTGGTAGATGGACTGAAGACGAGCAGGAGGCTCCACGTATGATATATAGTTATTCTCCCTGTGTCGTGTTTGGTACCTACTTTGGGCATTAGTAGCATACCTATTTTGCTTATCTTAGAGACAGTATTTTGAAGTTGTAATAAGCTGTATTTGATATTTCCGCTACTCTGATGATGTTAGTTCAAGTTTTCAGCTTATGCACTGTCTCATCTGTTTTATGTCAAGTATATGTTGGCTATTATATTTTATTCCATGCGCTGTGAGACATATTACAGGTTCTTTATTTGGTTCCTCTTCTTTCTTTCTCTTCTTTGGCGACCGTCCCATACCAATTGGACATGTGTACAGCGCACAATTGGAGTAAAACGTCGGTTGGTGCGGGGCGGGCCGTCACACTTGGTATCAGAGCTCTAGGTTGCGTAATTTACCTAGGAAAAGACACTAGGGAGAGATAGTACGTATATGAGAGCGCGTATTTGTGATTATTTTGGTTTTCAAAAGCTATATCTATATATAGTATTGGTATGTTTAAGAGTGAAGTCGCATTGCACTGCACTGGCACCACTATGGAGATGGTTAATCGTTTTCTCTTTAACAGATTTGACGATGAGCCGAGGAAGAGGTGCTGGTAGAGGGGCCAATAATGGGAATCCCCCTGACATGAGGGCTATGTTTACCAACCTCATGAGAGAGATGCTTGTGGATATTCAGAGGGAGGCTCCTAATGTTGCCAATGCTGGAGGTGTAGCGGTGCAAGCGCCTAGGGTCGATTTCGCCAAGTTGAGTAAGGATTACACTAATCTTGGTGGAAAGCCGTTTCACGGAACAGAGTCGGCCACGGATGTTCAAGATTGGTTGGATAGTTGTGACCGTATCTTCGACGATTTGGGTATCGAGGATGCGATGAAGAGAAGGCTAGCGTCTCGTCAGCTGCAAGGACGAGCGATGAATTGGTGGAATGCTATTAGGGCAGCCACACCAGAAGATCATGTTACTTGGGATCAGTTTAAAGCTCGCTTTAGCGACAAGTATATCCCAGCTGCCCAGAAGTCGGAATTGTTTAGGAAGTTCTTGGAGCTTAAGCAGAATGGGAGGGCAGTATCGGATTATGTTGCTGAGTTCGACACTTTGTCGAAGTATGGGTTATCTCTAATCGATACTCCCGAAAAGAAAAATGAGAGGTTCATCACTGGCTTGGATGAATACTTAGGGGAGAGGCTGATTAATCACATCGATGAGACGTTTGAGTCGATTGTGGGAAAAGCTTTGAGGTCAGAAAGTCTTTACCCTAAGCCGAAGACTGGGGTTGTTGCTGCATCTGCTGAAGAGCCAAAGCCGCAAGCAAGCGGTGGAGGCAAGAATAACTCTCAGAATAAGAGGAAGCAGAACCAAGCTAAGGATGGCCAGAAGAAAAGCAGGAAAGAAGTCGAGTGCTTCAAATGTGGAAAGAAGGGCCATTATGCAAGGGAATGTAGGGCCAAGACAGTGGGAAAGAAGTGCTTTAACTGTGGTCAGGAGGGACATTTTAAGGATAAGTGCCCGCAACCTCTGAAGGAGAATCAGCTTGTGAAAGCATATGCCATCAATGCTGTTCCTTCTTCGTCGAATGCCCCAACTGCGGCGGAGAAAGGAAAGGGAGTCGTCATTCAAGGTATGCTTTCCATTTATGATCTTCCTGTTAGAGTTTTGTTCGATACCGGGGCTTCCCATTCCTTCATATCTAGTGACCTGGTAGATAGGTTGGGATTGGAGCCCGAGTTAGTCGATAGACCATTAGCTGTGACGAACCCGATTGGTGGTTCAACAAACCTCAGTATGATCTGTCGTAATGTGGTCTTATCGAGTCATGGATGTGTGTTTGTTTGTGATTGCTTTGTTTTGGGCTTTACTGGGTATGGCATTATTTTGGGAGTCGATTGGCTCCAAAGATACGGGGTGGTGGTAGACTGTGAGGGCTTTTTGGTGACAGTTAGGGCGGATGATGGGCGGAGGGTAGTGTTTGGTAATCTACCCTGTTATGGGGTAATGGCTAGTTTTGTAAATTCCCTCGACATCCCGCATGATGAGTTATCAGGTTTGCCCGTGGTTGGCCAGTACCCGGACATCTTCGAGGAAGTGACCGGACTTCCACCACACCGAGAGATTGAGTTTCGTATTGATTTAGTGAAAGATGCCAGACCTATAGTGATGCCACTTCGTCGTATGGCACCACGAGAACAGCGAGAGCTCGAGGTGCAAGTTAGCGATCTTTTAAAGAAGGGATTTATTAGAAGAAGTGTTTCCGAGTGGGGAGCACCAGTTGTGTTTGCTACTAAGGCAGATGGTTCCCTTCGATTGTGTGTGGACTATCGCGAGTTAAATAAGGTGACGAGGAAGAATAAGTATCCTCTACCACGGATAGATGATTTGTTTGATCAGCTGGAAGGGGCGAGAGTGTTCTCCCAGTTGGACCTCGCGACAGGATTTCATCAGCTCCGTGTAGCAGCTGATAGTATAGCTAAAACGGCATTTAGGACGCCGTCTGGGTTTTATGAGTGGTTGGTCATGCCATTCGGGTTGACCAATGCACCAGCATACTTCGTGGATCTTATGAATAGAGTATTCAGAGACCAATTGAATAAGTTTGTTCTTGTGTTCGTAGACGATATCCTTGTTTACTCGAGGACAGAAGAGGAACACAAGGAACATTTGAGAATTGTGTTGGAGGTGTTGAGAAGACACCAATTGAAAGCGAAGTTTTCTAAGTGTCACTTCTGGAGGAGGGAAGTGAGATTCTTGGGCCATGTTGTTTCAGAGAATGGTATTGCCGTGGACCCTGCAAAGGTGGCTACGGTACAAGATTGGTCTGCGCCCAAGAATGCAAAGGATGTAAGAAGTTTCTTGGGGTTAGCTGGATATTATCGTAAGTTTATCAAAGACTTCTCCAAGACAGCGGCACCGTTGACTCAGTTGACTAAGAAGAATCAAGCCTTCGTTTGGGACGGAGGGTGTGAAAAAGCATTCAAGAGTCTAAAGGAAAAGTTAACGCGTGCGCCAGTGTTGGTCATTCCTAAGGGAAATGAGGAGATGACGGTATACACGGATGCTTGTGGTACCGGACTGGGTGCGGTATTGATGCAAGGAGGTAGGGTAGTAGCTTATGCTAGTCGACAGCTAAAGCCACATGAGAAGAAGTATCCTACCCATGATTTGGAATTAGCAGCGATTGTATTTGCGATGAAGATGTGGAGACATTACCTCTTGGGAGAAAGATTTGAGTTGTTTACCGATCATAAATCGTTAAAGTATCTCTTCTCTCAGAAAGATCTGAATCTCCGTCAGCAGAGATGGTTAGAGTTTTTGGCTTCGTATGATTTTGATATCGCGTATACACCTGGGAAGGGTAATGCGGTAGCCGATGCTTTGAGTAGGAGACATGCCAGCTTAGGGGCAATGTTTCTTGAATGGAAGCAGCTGGAGTATATTGCGGGGTTTGATTTCAGACCAAGGTGCGAATTGGATCCAGTTATGCTATCTAGCTTGACGATCAGACCCACTTTGATTGAGAGGATTGGTTCCAGTCAAAGGAACGACCCTAATTTATTGGAAGTCATCTCCAAGTTGGAAATGAATGTCGATGGGGAGGTGGACAAGTATGGGCTTGATCGAGATGGATGGCTTCGGAAGAATGGAAAGCTTGTTGTACCCAATGTCAATGGATTGAGGGATGAAGTGCTTAGAGAATGTCATCACTCAAAGTTAACTATACACCCCGGTGGTAATAAGATGTATCGAGATATGAAGCAGACTTACTACTGGGAAGGGATGAAAAGAGACGTTGGGAAGTTTATATCCAAGTGCATGAATTGCCAGCTAGTTAAAGCCGAGCAAAAGAAGCCTAGTGGGTTGATGCAACCATTAGAAATTCCCGAATGGAAATGGGAACAAGTTTCGATGGATTTCATCGATGGGTTACCAAGGACTAGATCGGGATATGATAGCATTTGCGTAATTGTGGATCGACTGACCAAGAGTGCAAGATTTATACCAGTTAAGTCGAACAGAACTGCAGCTAAGTTAGCAGAACTATATATGAAGTGGGTAGTGAGATTTCATGGAGTACCCAAAGGCATTGTGAGTGACCGAGATCCGTTGTTTACTAGTGGATTTTGGAAGAGCTTACAAGAGGCTTTAGGATCAGAATTACATCTCAGTACCGCATATCATCCTCAGACCGACGGTCAGACGGAGAGGGTGAATCGGATATTGGAAGATCTCTTGAGGGCTTGTATATTGGATTTCGGTGGAGCATGGGATGACCATTTGCATCTAGTGGAGTTTGCATATAATAATAGCTACCAATCTAGTATCGGTATGGCTCCATATGAAGCTTTGTACGGAAGACCGTGCAACTCACCATCATGTTGGATAGAGACTGGCGAGAAGTTTGTGCTTGGACCAGATGTGGTGAGAGAAACTTCCGATAAGATCAAGATCATTCAGCAACGAATGAAAGCTGCTCAGGATAGGCAGAAAAGCTATGCTGATAAGAGGAGAAGAGATTTGAAATTCTCCGTTGGTGACTTGGTGTTTGTCAAGATCTCTCCGTTGAAGAGCGTGATACGATTTGGCAGGAGAGGCAAGTTGGCACCAAGATTTGTGGGTCCTTTCCAAGTTCTCGAGGAAGTTGGGAATTTGGCGTATAGAGTTGGCTTACCAGAGAAAATGGCAGGAGTTCACAGTGTGTTTCATGTTTCCCAACTAAGGAAGTTCGTTCACGACTCAAATGTGATTATTTCACCTGATCAGTTAGAGGACTTCGAAGTAGAACCTGAGGCGGTTGAGAACCGCAAGCCGATTCGTATTGTGGGGCATGATACGAAGCAACTTCGAAGAAAGTCGGTGAAGCTAGTCAAAGTTCAGTGGGGCGAGGACGAAAATGATTGTGCTTGGGAGACGGAGGAGAGCATTAGAAAGGCTTATCCAGAACTCTTTGCCTGGTAAGATTTACTTTGCGATTTAGTTATTCCGCATGCTAGGATAGACTTGTTTTGCATGTTTGATGGTTGTTTTATGATTGATAGACATGCAGGGCCCTTGTGTGTGTTTTGATTAGGGAATTTCGGGGGCGAAATTTCTTAAGGGGGGAAGAGTGTAACGACCCGTATTCTACACATCATAGGATTGTAGAATATTTATTTCTTTCCCGTGTGAAGTCGTATGGTCATATAACCTTGGGAAACATTTATTTGAGTCATTTCCCCTGTTCATGATTTTTGTCGATTTTTAAATGACCATTTTGCCCCTAGTCAGTACTGTTTTGGCCATAACTTTTGATAAGGAAGGAATTTTGACCTGAAACCACTTCCATTAGATTCGTTTGATGGTTTCTCTTTCCGTAGAGTGGTCATAATAGCCAAACGGACTTACCGTTTGGGAGATATGGCTGAAACAAGGTTTGGAGGGTGAAAAACTGCATAATTGGGCTAAACCGGGTAGTTAGCAATTGGGCCCATAAGGGGATTTCGGGATTGAGGCTGTATAAGGGTTGATTAGGGTTAGAAAATATCCTTTTAGTCATTTTTCCAGCCACCACTTCATTTCATAGAACCCTATTAATGGCCTCCAACCTCTAAATCACTCCAAACCACTCCAAACTTGAAGAAAAGAGATTAGCAACGACAAATCAAGGCAAATCAACACCAAATCGGGATTAAAGCTGCTACAACACCTTGTTATCTTCACCAAGTCAGAGATTTATTTCGGGTCTTGTTTAATTTGTGGCTAAGGTGAGTGATTAGCTTGCTTTTTGCACTAATTATGGTTATTCGGGGTGATTAGTGCTAATTAGCGTTTTTAAACGAAAATAAATTCTGGAAAAATGTTTATAAATTCATAAATAATGTTTTAGACCTCTGATATGAGTTTGGGTTAATTTGGTTAAGTTTTGCTAATCATGTCATTAGTTATGCTCACATATGCTTAAAGGAAAACATGGGGTTTTGGGCATGTTTGATCCATTTTACCATGTCATATTGTTGTTTTGGTGTTTGAGGTCACTTGTATGTGTTGCTATGACTCTATGACATGCTTTGTGATTGATTTCAATAGTTAGAATGGTCGAAAACGCCGTCGAGAGGCGTATAAACAGTGCTGGAAAGTTGCAGGTTTTAAGTACAGGAGCCGGATCGGATCGGGGGTAGAGGTCACGAACCGTTTGAAGACGTCACGAGCCAACCCGCCTCGTCCTTCACGAACCGTTCCGCCAGAAGTTAGCGCCACGAACCGATCCGCTTGAAGTATCCACTCCGACCCGATCCGAGAAGTCGTGATTGAAGGCTCCGACCCGACCCGCCTGGAGTGATAACTACCGATCCGAGCTGATACGCGTGGGCATATAGTGATGCATGCGATCCGATCCATCTGGCGCGACACGATCCGACCCATCTGACGCGACACGATCCGACGTGGCGAGAAATATCCGAACCGAACCAATACGCGTGGATAATTGGTGTGCTACAGCGAACCGAACCGAGATGGTGGACCCGAACCGATCCGATGGGTGGTCACGAACCCGACCCGACCCGATGAATTGGTGAAAGAGATGATGATCCGAACCGATCCGATGGGTGGTCACGAATCCGACCCGATCCGAATTGGAGGAAGAGATGATGATCCGAACCGATCCGAAGGAGGAAGATCCATAACCCGAAATGCAAAGGTAGTTCAAGTGGAAGTTCGAGCTCAGGATCCAGACGGGAACCAATGAGTTCGCTTCGTGATTGGGCTTTGCTGCGGGACGTGTACTAAGGAGTTGTCGATGTCTATGACTTTGGATCACTAGGTGTTGGAGGTAGAGAGACAAACTCGGGCTTTGGATATGGTGCGACTAGGGAGCTACCTACCAATGGAGTGGGGTCATGGAAACGTTGGGCGTGATCCCATAGGTATGGCGTTGGTGGTAGTAGGAATGTGCATAGTCGTACAAAGTCGAGTTCTGTCGTTTTAGTAAAGTGCTCTAGTGATCGAAGAAGTGGATGTCGTATGCTTTACGCACTGAGTGAGAGATGGGAGGATGGTTGCTATGCTTGATTGTTTGACATACACATCCCCACCCCCGTATATTTACATACCATATGTTAGTGACATCTTAGAGTATTGTACCGTGTAGTACTAACTCTTTGATTGCAGGTCCAGGTTCAGGTATGACTTAGTATACCTGTTATTATTCTGTTTATGCTTGCTACCACTCATACCAGACTGATGTCTGACCCAGAGTTTTATGTTTCTTCTTATTACTCTGGGTGCTCACACGAGCAGACTAGAGACAGGGATAGCTGGTAGTGCGCTTGGTAGATGGACTGAAGACGAGCAGGAGGCTCCACGTATGATATATAGTTATTCTCCCTGTGTCGTGTTTGGTACTTACTTTGGGCATTAGTAGCATACCTATTTTGCTTATCTTAGAGACAGTATTTTGAAGTTGTAATAAGCTGTATTTGATATTTCCGCTACTCTGATGATGTTAGTTCAAGTTTTCAGCTTATGCACTGTCTCATCTGTTTTATGTCAAGTATATGTTGGCTATTATATTTTATTCCATGCGCTGTGAGACATATTACAGGTTCTTTATTTGGTTCCTCTTCTTTCTTTCTCTTCTTTGGCGACCGTCCCATACCAATTGGACATGTGTACAGCGCACAATTGGAGTAAAACGTCGGTTGGTGCGGGGCGGGCCGTCACAGTGCCCCACCCTGCCTACTTCAGGGTACCATGATACATCTATGTGGATTACTGCTGAAATGAGTCCCCGTTACTAGGGTTCCTAATCAACATGTTAAATTGGTTAAGTGTCTAACTTAATCTAACCCCACCCATCAGTTTAGTTAACATGTTGTATTGGTTAAGTGTTGCCTTAATTAACTTAACCATACCATTCCTGACTTAGCTTTACTTTATGCATTAAAGCACCAACCACTCACATTAGACATGTATTGTTGCGGTCACCGGATGTGTCGGTCGGGTCCGGGCAGTTTTACACTGCAACTCAGTCTAACCTCGGGTTCTTTTGGGCTCGATGCACTAACCTCTCACATTAGATATATATTGTTACAGTTGCTGGATGTGCCGGGCAGTCTTACACCGTAACTCAATCTAATCTCGGGTTAGGCATACTCGTCTTTTCTAAATTTACATTTTTACCTCTTTATATTTATATGTAAATTATTGTCATTCAAGTCAAGCCCCACTTTCCCTTTAAATCAAGTTCATAATTTTTAGGTATAAAGATTTATACCACTTTATGCCATAAAACATTTACATGTTCATGAGCCAAATATTCCAATTATATGTAATTTCATGTTTTTCCCCAATGGTACCCCCGTTAAACGTTCGCATAAATCACATAAAATGTTAGGCTCGCTACATAGCCTAATTCATACACAAAAGCGAAAAAAGATGTAACGTTCCGTATTTTCTGGCCATTTATTTGAAATATTTTATTTATTTAAAATATTGATTTAAATCTAAATAATCGATTTCGACCATTTTAATGTGAATATTTAAATTATATTAATAATATAATAATATTTTATTTTCGGCAAATTTGGGAAAATGTTGATTTTGACCGTAAAACATGATCAAGCAATTTAAAGTGGGTAGATATGGTTTATATAAAATTTTAGTGGCGATTTCATTATTAAAACGACGTTATAACGTTTAATTTATAATTTAATTATAAAACGAGCTGCAGCGGCGCGGTAGTTCATAAATTTGCATTTTGAACTTTAAACGGCCGTACAGGGCCCATAGTGAGTCGGATTTCCTCGAAATAAGAAACGTCCGAATCTGCTGAATAATATTTTTCTAATGGAAGAGAAAATTCCAGTTTTCGTAGCGTAGATTTTGTTTTATGTCCAAATCAAATTTTGAAATAGTCGTTGTGGAATTCCTTTATATATTATAGCGATTATTTATATAATAAACGGTTTTTAAAATTTTATAATATCGATTTGGCTTCGAATTCAACCCGGGATATTTTATCTTGGTAATATATGAAAATCTGGTCATATATGGTCAATTTCAATATTTTAATATTATTATATTGAGGTATTTTAAAATTGGTTTATTTTATTTGAATTGACCAATTAAAAAAGGGCGTTTATTCAAACGACCTTTGTTTTCGACGAAACAAATTTTATTGAGATCGTGACAGCAAATTATTGCTAGATTTCAAGTTGCGCGTCAATCGGGGTTATTTTATGAGCGTGGCACAATAAAGTACAAATAAAAACGACAATTTGGACGTAAACGAGCGCCATTTGAGCAAACGAACTCGGAATTCGACGAAACAAGTTTCGTTAGGGCCGTATCGTCAAATTATACTATGTCGTCCGTTCGCATCTCGAACGGGGTTCGAACGGGGTTCGTATGCGAGCGAAGGAGCGAATAAACAATGTTTGAAAACGCGATAGGTACGAAATAAAATATCGCTAGTCAACGTCGCTCGTCACATCAACTTAAAATATATTTTTCCACCTTATATAAAGCCCCCTACACCAGAATATTTAGCCAACTCTCATCTTCATCCACCAATATTTGCAAAAAATCCCCTCTTCACAAATTAATTTATTTCTCTCGATCGGTAATGAATTTGCTATAGCAACCTGAAGGAAAGTGGTAGATCAGGGTATTGTCTATCTACTGTAAAAAGTTGAGGTGGAACGGAGGGTTGTGGTGGGCGGAATCGTGGTTTAAAGCCAAGGAATCAGTTTCTAATTTGGCCCAAATTACAAGGATTGGGTTGATTTGGAGGAACGGGACCTTGGGGGTTTTGTAGAGGAGAGTTTCAGCTTTCGTTTGGCACTGGTCTCAAGCCTTCTGGTGGACGGAGGAGGTCGGAAGAGGTAGATGAACGAAGGGTACCATTTTTGGGTGTTTTGTTGAAGTGGCGATGGGTTTGGGTGATTTTAACGGCGATGGAGGACGAGTTGGTGTCGGGTATGAAGGTCAGTCGAAGGGGGGAAGCAAGACGGAGAGGATGGCGGTGGTCCGGTGGTCCAGCTCAAGGCGTGGTGGAGGTAATTGGAGGATGGACGGAAATTGGGTATCATCGAAATCAGGTACGCCGGAGGCGAATTGGGGGCTGGTGCTTGGACCGGGGAGGCGCCTCGTGAAGGCGGTTCTGGTGAGGGGCTGAGGCTGGGTTCCGGTGGCCGACGTTGATGGTGGTGGGTGGATGATGGTTCTGTGGTTTCAACGTTGAAGGAGGTCGGGTTTCTGAAACCAACGAAGAACAAAACGCGTTTTTACTTAATACAAGGATGACGTGGCTAAACCATTAATTGAGGTAATTAAGGTAATGATTAGTTTAATTATTTACTTAAATTATTAATTAATTTATAAAATTATCGAATAACATACGTAAACTTAACTTAGGTTGACTTTCTCATACGTGAACGAAATCTGACGAAACTGGGTCCACTGGGATCGTAGGAACGAGACATAGACGATGGCACTGACTAGGCACTAATCTGACGCAGTTGAGAATTCAGCTAATTTTGAACGCTCGACTGAAATTAAATGCAACAAACGCGTCCACCGTCAACCGAAATAACCTGGTGATCTCACACCTTCTGGAATCCTGTGATGTGGTAAATTCATATTAAAATATAATTTACCTTTAAAAATATAAATTTGTTGATTGGTTGCTATTGGCTGTTTATTGTTTGGTTGGTTGCTGTTATTTATCATTTAAATATTAGATTATTGAAATTTATTTCATACATTATTATGAAATGTATAACAGGCTGTGATGTTGGGAAGAACAGGTTGGAGGGATCCGACCGGATTCCTCAAATATTATATATTTTGTTTGTTTATTTTATATTGTTGATATTTGAACTGATGAATCCCTATATGGTAGAAAAACCTGTTGAGCGCGATGGTTGAATAAATATTCACCTGTGTTGTGTTTAAAATCAACCGACAATGTTGATTTGGTAATTGGCAGTGAATGGCTTAAATGTGCTGTTTTAGACGTCGGTGAATCGACGCAGTTTAAAAGTTATAAATTATTTTATAATTGAACTAAACTTTTCAGTCATTTTATTTAAGTAATTAAAGTAGAAATTCATAAATAAATGAATTTAATCGAGGTTATAAGAGAGATTATTGAAATGGTTTATGCAATGGTAACAGAAACCTAAAGATTTACGTACGGGTTGGAAGGGTAGAATAATTGTATTTTAATACAATTAAATAGTTTTTTAAAATTTATTGAGTTATTTAATTAATTAAAAAGGGGAAATGACGATTAAATCAGTTAGTAGTTAACTGATAGGTACGGTTGACAAAAATCAACCGTTTGTAATTAAAACTGATAATTGAATTAATTTGATTTTCTGGATAGTCGTTAAATTAACGAATAGAGTATAATATTAGTTAATCTTCGATTAACTATAAATTAAACTAATTATTGAATTTTTTAGGGTTAATATAGTTAATTATTATTCAATAAGCTTTTGAAAGTGATAATGGTCCTATTCTTTGTTAATAGCAAAGTTTATTATATCTAATATTGTAAATAATAAAGTTAATCAATATCATAATTAACAATAATTAAAATGATGGTTTTTAGTTGGAATTCAACTAAGAAAGGGTTTAGGTAGCGATGAAGTTTAATCTAAAAGGCGATAAGAGTTTTATGAGAGATTTATAATCGAAAAGTTCAAATGAGGTTTGTAAATAAGATTTTTAAGTGAATGCGGGAATTCAAGTAAAGTTTTTCTTAATATTTCAAATTAAGTAAGGCGAATTCAAATGGAATGATACTTTAAAGGATTTAAGTAAAGCGATCATCGAACAAAGATTTCAAAAGTAAGAAAAGGTTTATAAAACCAGATTTGATATCAAAAGGGGAAAATGAGATGTTAATGGTTAAGTGACAAACCAATATTATTCTAAGGTAAGAACGTTGTCGATCAAGGTCTGAGAGGTAAATAAAATACCCCAACTTGAACGACTTCACTATTATCGAGGAATGATATTCGTTTAGTGATGAGTGCAAAGTGTTGGAGTCGGTTAATTATTCGGTACGAGAAATATTGAATTAAGTACAAGGTTTTGAATAAAATGTTGGTTACAAGGTAAATAAGAATATTTGACATTAAGTTATATAAATTTGACATTTGATTTGTCATATCAAATTGATAATTTGGTTTATTCCATTAACTATTATGTATATAAATATATATATCATGATGCCAGGATCTAAGGAAATGGAAAAGTGGTTTTAAATTATATAATTGACATTTACTTTAACCAAATTAGAATTGGTAAATGGTTTCACACCATTAAAGTATGTATATGTATGTATAGGTCGAGATGATTGAATGTAAAGAAAAAGGGAAAGGGTTTTAAAGGAATATATCGATGTTTCCAAAAGGGATGGAAAGCTGGGGATATACATATATACATGCTCGAAAATGTTTAAAATAAATTTTGTTATAAATAAGAATAAATATAATGTTTTCAATATATTGGAAGATTCAAAGGTTGATTAACTATTTTGGTAAATATGTTTTAACGAGGCCAAGTCATGCCAAGTACTAAATCAGCAAACTCAGTTCATTCACACTATTGTTATTTGATAGTTAAATCACCGACTATCAAACCTGACCAATACAGTTGTTGGTACGGAAAGACCGGGATCGAATTTATATTCGAAAACCATTCCGACCAACAAATACGTGAAGATATTTGAAGATGATTGAGATGGAGCATTGAAGATCGTGGATCTTCATTAAGCGGTGGGACCACTAATAATCTTTGGTTACTTCTCAGAGATAAGTTGTGGTTCTATCGTGGTTGGAATCTACGGGTTGCAAGGACTTCTCGCTACTGATCCATGAGGTGATTCCTATATGAGATGCAGTAGGAAAGTGCCTTCGGTTCATCCTGTTCCTGGATGACTTGTATGGACGAGTGTCTGACAGAGTATTTCCAAAGGGGTCACGTACGTTGATTTCTTCAAACGTATTTATGTTGATGGCGGAGAAGGCCGTACACCTTCTCTTAGCTAACCGCAAAGTATTTTTGTGGATATCAATTAGTGATATCTGGCGGATCTGACGATGTGGCATTCAAAGTGAATGATGACCAGATGTGTTCTGACCTCAATCCTCATTAACTGGGAAATGACAAAAATCGGGCAGGCAGCATGGCTATGTGGGTCGCACCCATTAGGGTGTATAATCACCTATCTAGAGAAATTCCATTTGCTTCTTTAATCTATATTCAATGTTGTCCCTTTTCGGGAGGCGGTTGCTGATCCCAACCGTCGGTAATATACATTCGATACACTCAAGCAAAATGAGTGGTCGGTCATGTGAGGGCCGGGTTGCAAGAAGTTCTTGTTGAACCCAGTGTATTCGCCTCTAGAGATACACAATCAGAAGGTGGTCGCATACCTTGTCAAGTTGGAATCCAATATCCAATAAGCGCCCGCGGTTTTCAATTGTATACTATATATGTGGAGCGTGAGATGCAAGCGTTCCACTAGACTGTAAATTACTTGTATTTAGACACGATGATAATATCAAAATGAATTATGATTTCAATAATGGTTTGGGTTATAGTAAGGTAAAAACCGTCTGTGTTTATGTGTGGGCTGGTCTTACTATTACCTTTTGATTTCATAAAGGAGTTTCCAAAGTTAAACAAGTTGTGTGTGTTCTGTGAATTTATCACTGATAGTATTCCAGACTGACCCGGTGTATTTTGCTTTGCTTCAAATGTGCTCGGGTCAGACCGAGTATGTTCCAGGGTAGGTTTCGCTTGGAGTTTCAAGAGCTGGAAGCAGGCGGCTTCACCGTTAGTTATATACAGATATTTTTCCGCTATGACTGATATATGCTGTACTCTGATGATTGGTATGTATATACAATTCTTGATATAAAAAGATTTATTATATTTTATTCGTTCCGCTGTGAGATTCTGATGTGTTCTTCTTCTTTCTTCTATTCTAATATTCTTTCTTTCTTTTCTCACCCTCTAATTTCTTTCTATTGACAATCCAGTGTTTTCGATGCTTGAATAACAGACATGGTGATTTTATGTCGATTTTCGGGGTCGAAAATCCTTGGGTCGTTACAAAAGAGGAACATGTAATAATTCCAACTTCATAAAAATATGGATCTAACTACACATGTGTCATATGAATATGGCATAGAACAATATACATTTAATTATAATTTGCAAATTTAGATCTACTCAACATGAATTGTGAAATAGGGGTTTTACATAGAACTACATAAACCTAAAATTAGGCATGCGGTAGCATGTAGTCCTAGTCATATATGTGAACATGGTTGAACTTGCATAAACATAGCAAAATTCCCAAATTGTCATACAACATATAGGTGTCATTACCAAATCATACAACTTGAAATGTCATCGCCAAATTATACAATAGGTATGTCATCGCCAAATTACACAATATGATATGCCATTGCCAAATTATAATATGTCATCGCCAATTTATGTCATTGCCAAAGTATACAACATAATATGTCATCACTAAATTGCACAAAACATATGTCATTAGCAAATTATACAACATATGGATTCATTGTAAAGCATTTAACATTTATCATCAAATTACATACAACATGATTACAACTTAGCATGATTCTTTAACAAAAAGGATAGGCATAGATTTATATTAGGTGTTTTTCTACATCTAGTTATTTAGTCACGTTCTAATATCATTTAGGTCTAAATGATAACTGGACTTACAAAATGGAGACTAGTCTTGTGTTCTGGGATCTGTATTCTGAATTTGAATAGCTCTCCTTTGTTGTAGACGTTGAATTCTCTTAGTTGAATTAGATTTGATTTGTAATTCCTAACTTGCTTTCTAATTGAAGGAGAATGGCGACTACTCTAGGTTGAGTACTGACAGCATGACGGTCTTAGGAATATTTTTGTGTGGCTTAGGGTTTATATTTCGGTTGCTTATATAGAAGTTTGATTTAATAGGAGCCGTCAGATCAACCTAGGGCCAATCAAAGCCATTCAAACCTAAGAGAACCAACCAGAACTTGCCATACAAGCCCTAATGACACATCAAATCGTCACACAAAGAAATACGTCAGGTTTCAGATCTGGCCCGAGGGGGAGGTCGACCCCTAGGTCGACACCTAGGTCAGCCCCCTGGTCGACCTGGCCTTGGGTGGGAAAATTCCCGCCCAACCCGCTTCTGCTTCTGATTTCGAAATTTGAATTTTTTGAACTTTAATCTGAGCTGTTTATTTAAATTCTTGAATCTTCTGAAGGTCATGACTCCTTCATACGGAGTCCGATTTTTGCAAACTCAGGCTCTATCTCAAGTAGAATTCCGAGGCGAACGCAATGGCGTAACCCGTTTCCCTTAATTCTCAAATTTGTAATTAATCATTCTTTAATTCGTTACTTTAATGTTTATAGAAAATACGGGGTGTTACATTCTCCCCTCCTTAAAGGGTTTCGTCCCCGAAATCTTTGAGTCGAGAAGAACTTATATCCTACCATCCAATCGTCCATCTACTCATCCATCAAACACAGGCGTCCATTGTCCTTAAAAAGACTCTAATGCTTTATGATCATATGCATAGTGCGTGTATATGTCCTTATCTAATGCAAAATCAGGTGGTCCACTGATTCAGTTGACCTCCTTAATGCAACCATCCCTAATCATACTTTCTACATGAGTGCACAATCATTCATACAAATACAACATCCACAAGATAACACATTAAGTTTCAATCATATACAAGTACATATATGCATATGCAATATGAAAGTGACTGAGCCGATCTAACACCTAATGTGTGTGTATATGCATCTACGAGCAACCACTAGCAATCACTTGCAACCACTTGCAGCCATCAATCATAACATGTTTCAAATACATGTTTACATCCATTGGTCTCTATCTAAGGATCAAGAATAGCACGGAGGAAATACTAAAAAGATAGATACGGGCATGAACAAACTTAAGGAAAAAGAGATCAAAGATGTACCCTCAAAAAGAAAAGGGTAGGCTGCGCATATCTTGGCCTCAGTCTCCCAAGTCGTGTCTTTCTCAACGTCACTCCATTGAACTTTAACAAGTTTGACTTCGCGGTTGCATAGCTTTTTGACTTCTGTACCCAAGATATGGGTTAAAACTCTTCTCACAACCGCCTCTCGTTCTACTTCCTCTAATATGCTTGGTTCCACCACTTCCGCAGACTCATGTAAGCACTTTTGTAGGTGAGAAACGTGAAAGACATTATGAACTCCAACCAATCTTTCGGCCAGCTCTACTCTGTAAGCCATCTTTCCAATATTTTCAATGATAGGAAACGACCCTACAAATCTTGGTGCCATCTTTCCTGCGGATCCAAAGCGAACGACGTTCCTTAAATGAGATACTTTAAGGAAAACCCTGTCTCCAACATCAAACACAAGGTCGGTCCTTCTTTTATCCGCGTAGGACTTTTGTCTATCTTGTGCAGTCTTCATTCTTCTTCGTATCAAGTCCACTTTCTCTGAAGTCTCTCTAATCATATCTGGTCCATGTATGAGCTTGTCGGTAGACTCCCACCAACAAGTTGGTGATCGGCATGTTCTTCCATATAAAGCTTTGAAGGGTGCCATGCCTATGGTGGCTCGGTAGCTATTGTTATAGGCAAACTCCACCAAAGGAAGATGATCCTCCCATGTTCCTCCAAAGTCAAGAATGCATAATCTCGAGAAGTCCTCTAATACTCTGTTCACCTTTTCAATCTGACCATCGGTTTGAGGGTGATAGGTCGTGCTTAAGCATAGCTATGTGCCTACAGCCTCTTGCAAGCTCTTCCAAAACTCGCTCGTAAAGATAGGATCTCGGTCACTCACAATGCTGAGGGTATCCCATGGAGTCGAACTATCTCTTTGAGATAAATGGATGCTAAAGATGAGGCAATCCTTCTACTTTTAACGGGTATAAAGTGAGCACTTTTTGTGAGCATGTCCACTATTACCCAAATACTGGTACTGCCCCTTCTTGACCTTGGCAGCCCATCGATAAAGTCTATTGAAATGCTATCCCATTTCCACTATGGGACCTCTAGAGGATGAAGCAAACCACCAGGCTTCTTTTGCTCAACCTTGACTTGCTGGCATATTAAGCACTTAGAAACAAATTCAGCTACATACCTCTTTATGTCATTCCAAAAGAAAACCCTTTTTACGTCTTTATACATCTTGTCTCCACCTGGGTGTATGGTCAACTTGGAATGGTGTGCCTCTTCGAGAACCTTCTTCACCAAATCCCTTGCTTGTGGGACGCAAAGACTTCCATCCCGCCTTAACCATCCCTTATCATAGATGGAGTATCTATTGAGGTGACTAGAAGTCTCACCCCTAATTAGCTTATCCATCACATCAACTAGCTGAGGGTCTTCACGTTGCGTGGTTCCTATTGAGTCCAAAAGAGTAGGCCGCACTTCTAGCGATGCTAACAAACCAGTCACATGATCGATGGAGGGTCTAAAGTCAAAGTTGGCTATGTATTTCAAGCTCTGCCTTTCTACAAAGAGAGGGCTTAAGGTCAGCTTCTTTCTACTCAAGGCGTCATCTACTACAATGCCCTTGCCAGGGGTATAGGAAATATCGAATCGTAGGATGCCAAGAACTCCATCCACCTTTGTTGCCTCAAGTTAAGATCTTTCTGCGAGAAACGGTACTTCAACGATTTATGGTCAGTATACAATTCAAACTTCTCACCTAGGAGATAATGGCGCCAAGACTTAAGCGCAAAGACGATGGCAGCTAACTCTAAATCGTGGGTTGGGTAATTTTTCTCATGTACTTTCAACTGTCTGCCTCCATAAGCTACTACCTTCCCTTCTTGCATCAAGACAGCACCTAGTCCCATACCACATGCATCCGTGTATATGGTAAGCATCTTGCTCCCATCCGGCAATGTTAGAACTGGGGCTGTTGTTAGACACCTCTTCAATCGTTGGAAAGCAACATCGCAATCCAAATCCCAATTGAAAGTTAGGTTCTTCTTTGTCAACCTTGTAAGCGGAGCTGAGATTTTCGCAAAGTCATTGATGAACTTCCGGTAAAAGCTTGCTAGCCCAAGGAAGCTTCGGACTTCGGTCGCATTCTGTGGAACCTTCCAATCTTGCACCGCGACAACTTTTTCTGGGTCCACAGCTAACCCTTCCTTGGATACCACATGTCCAATAAATCTTACTTCCTCTCTCCAGAATTGGCACTTGGAGAATTTGGCTTTCAACTAATGTGCTCGAAGAGTATCCATGACTTCTTTCAAATGTTGAGCATGTTCGTCCTCACTCTTTGAGAAAATCAAAATGTCATCTACGAAGACCACCACAAACCTATTAAGGATCCCTGAACACCCTGCTCATTAAGTCAACGAAATAAGTGGGTGCATTTATCAAGCCGAAAGGCATGACAAGCCACTCGAAGAAACCATCTGGGGTTATGAACGCGGTCTTATCAATACTGTCTTCAACCACTCTTAGCTGATGAAACCCGGTAGCCAGATCTAGTTGGGAGAAAACCGATGCACCTACAAAATGATCGAACAAGTCGTCTATTCTTGAAAGTGGGTGTCTATTCTTCTTGGTCAGCTTGTTTAGCTCCCTATAATCAACGCATAGGCGAAGTGAATTATCCGCTTTGGTTGCGAATACTACTGGAGCACCCCATTCAGAAATACTCCACCTTATAAACCCCTTCTCAAGAAACTCTTTTACTTGCTTGCTGAGTTCTTTCCTCTCCCTTGGAGCCATGTGTCTAACGGGTAAAGCAACGAGTTTTGCATTATCAACGAGGTATATGCGGAAGTCTATCCCCCACTTCGAATGTAACCCCTTCACCTCTTCAAAGACATCCGAGTATTCACGGACTACTCTAACAGACTGCAAATTCTCAACAGACGCATCAAGAGATTCTAGATAGCTAAACATAACAGAGTTCATTGGATTACAAGAAATTTCGGGAGTGTTACCAAGGCGAGTCACGAGTCTAACCACTCTCTTTTCACAATCGAGGATGACACCATTACTGGATAGACAATCCATGCCTAGAATCAACCCATAGCCCGTGAAGCCCAAAACATAGGCATTACATCTAAACCCAACACTTAGTATAGAAATTTCCAAATCCAAACAAATCATTGACAAATAAGTTGAGCCCCCAATTGGATTTGAAACAACCAAAGGATCCTCTACTAAACTGGTGTCTAGGTGCATAGATTCAACTAGAGCAGTAGATACAAAAGAATGCGATGCGCCAGAATCAAAGAGTGTATGAACAGGATGATCAAAAAGATAAACTAAACTCTCAACAGAAATATTTCTACCTCGTTCTTGCGAACATGCCATGAGAGCATGAACCTGCCCTCCGGAAGTAGATCCAGCTCTCTGCCCTTGCTTTCTTAGGCAGTCCTTAGCCATGTGTCCCGTCTCGCCGCAATGGAAATAGCTACCAATCTTCCTCTTCTTCTTTCTGCAGTCCTTAACCAGATGTCCAGGAACGCCACAAAAATTACACTTCCTCTTGTCATGGGGTTTGTTGTTCTTCCCGCCCTTCTTGGAATCTGTCTTCTTGATCTGTGATCGTTCCACTTTCTTATCTTGAGGTACTTCCACCTTTGTCTCTTTCTTGCCAACCTTATCTTCTTCTTGTAACAGTTCCATGTCCACCAGTCTCTCATAAGTCGCACCCATAGGTATATGAGACATAGCTACGCTGTGCAGTGGCTCATTTAATCCTTTAACAAAACGGAGAGCCTTCTTATGTGGAGTGTTCACTAACTCCAATCCGAACCTAGCCAGTTGGTCCAATTGGTTAACGTATTCCTTGACCGGCATACTTCCCTATTTGAGAGCTAAGAAGTTCTCCATATGTAGGCTTCGTTCAGCTTGTGAGAGAAATTTCATTTCAAACCTCATTCTAAAATCCATCCAAGTTTCAATTGGTCTTTCAGCATTAGTTACTTCCCACCAATAGGAAGCTTCGTCTTTGAGCAACCATACGGCCAACTGTATCTTCTGTCTATCATCCACTTCGAAGATATCAAACAAATCCTCAGTTTATTTGAGCCAGTTTCTTGCTTCCATGAAGGATTCATTTCCATTGAAGTTCTTTCCACCCATGGTTCGAAAGTCCCAACATATTTTTGAGAAAGCATTTGCACGCGGAGGAGGAGGAGGAACCGCTGCAGTTGGGGGAGAAGGAACGTCTGTTGGGCCTGCGACATTGGCCCTAGCCTCTAGGTACCTTCTGAACCAGCCAGGTACCAGCACACCCTCTGGAAGGCTAAGATCCCCAGACATGCTGAAACGAAAAAGGAAAGATTCAAAACAAAGGATAGAAAAATAGTGCATATGGCTTTGGGGGATTATGCATTTTTAAAATAAAACACTTTTTTCTTGAAAGTTGCTTCTTTAAACTTCTTTTTGAAAAACAGTTTTCAAATTTTTTTATCTGATTTGGTAAACCTTTGCTCTGACACCAAGTGAAACACCCCACCTCCATTAAGGTCACTCACAAAGGGAATGCCTTAATTTTGGTGGAGCATTACTGGTAAAAGACACAGATAATTTACAAGATAGACATATATAAGCAGCGGAATAACTAAATTTATTTCATTCGTGGTTCATAACAAAAACATTACAGCAAACTATCTCAAAACAACTTCTAAATCATTACATCAAAATCTCTGTCTTGATTATAACATAAAGAAGCATAAAACTCAATAAAACTGCATAAATCCCCAAGTAGTAGTGTGTCCAAAGCCATAGCCAAAGATAAGAGGTTCCAAGCTATACATCACAGAGTCTTCAAGCTTGGAAAGATGAACGGTCCAAATTAAGTTGATCCATTCCCTCCCTGGGTACCTGAGGGAGGGGGGAACGGAAGAAAAGAGAGCGAAAGAAAAATGGGTCAGACATAAGTCTGGTAAGTCCAGTGATTATTCAGCATGTAAACTGGTAAGAGAACCATGACATGAATAAACTGAACGTAGGACAAAAACAAAGAAATAAGGTAACATATGATAAGACAAGATAAACTAGTCATACTATCGCACTCATATCCATATTCTCTGCACATACTAGATATTTCAACCATCATCATGAGTTCAAATCCAGTGATCCCTTCCTACTCGCATGAAATTACTACTTGTGTCTACGGCCCCGCTCGATTGTAGATACATGTGCTGGTCCCACCATGGGGTGTATCAAATCCTATGGTGGCAACCCGACACGATTCAAGATGCACAGTGTATAACTACGGATGCCCAGTGCCTGCTTTTTCCACTCCGGAGTACGTGCACGCCCATACTCCGTCGGAACCTACGCTGACGCACCAACTGCCGTTGTTTTGACCGCTTATAATCAGCCCAGTAATCGTGCCCCACCCTTCCTAGTTCAGGGTACCATGATACATCTATGTAGGTTAATGCTGAAATGGGTCCCCGTTACTAGGGTTTCCTAATCAACATGTAAAATTGGTTAAGTGTCCAAGTTAACCTAACCCCACCCATCAGTTTAGTTAACATGTTGTATTGGTTAAGTGTTGCCTTAATTAACTTAACCCTACCATTCCTGACTTAGCTATAATTTATGCATTAAAGCACCAACCACTCACATTAGACAGGTATTGTTGTGGTCACTGGATGTGCCGGTCGAGTCCGGGCAGTTTTACACCGCAACTCGGTCTAACTTCGAGTTCTTTTGGGCTCGATGCACTAACCTCTCATATTAGATATATATTGTTACGGTTGCTGGATGTGCCAGGTGGTTCCAGGCAGTCTTACACCGTAACTCAATCTAACCTCGGGTTAGGCATATTCGTCTTTTCTAAATTTACGTATTTACCTCTTTATATTTATATGTAAATTATTGTCATTTAAGTTAAGCCCCACTTTCCCTTTAAATCAAGTCCATAATTTTTAGGTATAAAGATTTATACCACTTTATGCCATAAAACATTTACATGTTCATGAGCCAAATATGCCAATTATATGTAATTTCATGTTTTTCCCCAACGTTACCCCCGTTAAACGTTCGCATAAATCACATAAAATGTTAGGCTCGCTACATAGCCTAATTCATACACAAAAGGGGAAAAAGAGGAACATGTAATAATTCCAACATCATAAAAATATGGATCTAACTACATATGTGTCATATGAATATGGCATAGAACAATATACATTTAATTATAAACTTTCAAATTTAGATCTACTCAACATGAATCGTGAAATAGGGGTTTTACATAGAACTATATAAACTTAAAATTAGGCATGCGGTTGTGAACTTGCAAATTAGCATATAGTTCTAGTCATATATGTGAACATGGTTGAACTTGCATAAACATAGAAAAATTCCCAAATTGTCATACAACATATAGGTGTCATTACCAAATCATACAACTTGAAATGTCATCGCCAAATTATACAATATATTATGTCATTGCCAAATTACACAATATGATATGACATCGCCAAATTATAATATGTCATCGCCAATTTATGTCATCGCCAAAGTATACAACATAATATGTCATCGCTAAATTACACAACATATATGTCATTGGCAAATTATACAACATATGGATTCATCGCAAAGCATTTAATATTTATCATCAAATTACATACAACATGATCACAACTTAGCATGATAAGAATCATAGTCTCAATCAATTCAGTTTTAACAAAAAGGATAGGCATAGATTTATATTAGGCGTTGTTCTACATCCAGTTATTTAGTCACGATTCTAATATCATTTAGGTCTAAATGATAACTGGACTTACAAAAAGGAGACTAGTCTTGTGTTCTAGGATCTGTATTCTGAATTTGAATAGCTCTCTTTTGTTGTAGACATTGAATTCTCTTAGTTGAATTAGATTTGATTTGTAATTCCTAACTTGCTTTCTAGTTGAAGGAGAATGGCGGCTACTCTAGGTTGAGTACTGACAACATGACGGTCTTAGGAATATTTTTTGTGGCTTAGGGTTTAGATTTAGGTTGCTTATATAGAAGTTTGATTTAATAGGAGCCGTCAGATCAGCCTAGGGCCAATCAAAGCCATTCAAATCTAAGAGAACCAACCAGAACTTGTCACACAAGCCCTAATGACACAACAAATCGTCACACAAAGAAACACGTCAGGTTTCAGATCTAGCCGAGGGGGAGGTCGACCCTCAGGTCGACACCCAGGTCGACCCTCTGGTTTTGATTTCAAAATTCCCGCCCAGCCCGCTTCTGCTCTTGATTTCGAAATTTGAATTTTCTGAACTTTAATCTGAGCTATTTATTTAAATTCTTGAATCTTCTGAAGGTCATAACTCCTTCATACGGAGTCCGATTTTCGCAAACTCGGACTCTATCTCAAGCAGAATATCGAGACGAATGCAATGGCGTAATAAGTTTCCCTTAATTCTCACATTTGTAATTAATCATTCTTTAATTCGTTACTTTAATGTTTATAGAAAATACGGGGTGTTACAAATACCCGTTGTAAAATGAATGTTGTAATAGAGTATTTTTATTGTAGTGGTGTCAAATTGCCAGTTCAATGCTTCTCAATACTTGATCCGATCAATAGCACAATACTAAACATTTGTATATAAAATCTACAAATACGCTCTTATATATAAACATTCAACTAAATCTAGGGTATTACTAGCCCCATCTCTATCGAGTTACGCCACAAAACCAAGGTTATTACTAAACCAATAGCTTTGATACCACTGTAACGAACCGACAAAGGAATTCGATGCCCGAATTCCGACAATAATATATAAACCTGTATTACCTGTCAAAATCCAAGTATCGAAAACACAAGATAGTAATTTGAAAGAAATTAGATGGTGAGAAAAGAAAGAAAGGTATATTAGAATAGAAGAAGGAGAACCAACACAACACAGAGTCTCACATCACAGTGGAACAAAATATAATATAGAAATAAATCTTTACTGAGAGCATAAAATATGAACTTGCAATCATCAGAGTAACACATCTGGACAATTATAACAATCTGTCCTCTAATACAATCATACAGCAGAATAATACTATAATAGCATATGTCTGAACACTTCCATCTCGTCTCTTCACTACATCCGATAACTTGAACCTGTAAAACTCGGTCTAACCCGAGTATTACAAACATCGGATCAGTCTGGTGAACCAGAGTGAGAAACCCACTAAGTTTATAAGTAACATCCAACTTGATTTCAAAGTTAACAAATCTTTTCTGAAAGAAAAGGATAATCGTAAAACTGACTCACACATAAACACGGATGGTTTTTACCTTACGATACCCAAAACATTTTTGGTTGTTGGAGATGTTTTTAGCTTCTCTTTGTTGTCAATCTTGTTATAGATTGTTATATGCATAATCACATAATGAATTAATTGTCAACTGAGCAATAAATTTCTAGCTTGTCAAATAAAAGAAAAGCTTATGTATACATGAGGCACACTTCATGGCACCCTCATTTGATAGCAACCCACTTTAAGTCATTCATTTATAATTAAATAATTTAGTTGGAGGAGAGAGAGTGTGTGTTAGTGGGAAGAAAGAGAAAAGAGGGTTATAGAAGTGTTGCACTGTTTAACGTGCTCTTGATCCCAGTGTTTTAAAGACCCAACCCAACCTCGGTTCGACCGCGGTTAACCTTCGACCTTGGAGCGCCACGACTCTTAAAATTAAATAACCTTGCGCGTTCACAGACCCGCGGTTTAACCTCAAAACCCTATAAAAACCTCTGGTTCGACCTCTTTGAACCTCACGGTTCTTCAAATTTGCGAAAATATAATTACTTCACTCTTTATTTTTTACTATAATAAATTTAACAAACAATTTTATAGCAATTGTTATTAAATTTTGGATTATATAATTCATTATTATGTACATTTTACGAACTGTTATTGAACCAATCCTCTTTTACTATAGAAAATTAGTAAATTTACAACTATAATTATTTCAATTAGGTAGTTTGGACACGGATGTTTGTCATAATTGCTTAAATTTTATCTATATTTAAATTAATTTTACATTTGAGTCAAAAAAATAAAAATAAACTATCAGCGCGGTTCTCACGGTCTGACCAGTTGAAACACGAAAACCTTGGACCTTTCACTGTCACGGTTTGATGTACGGTTCGGTCTTCACAACTATGCCCCACACACACACATACAAAAACATGTGTATATATATATATAGTTAGGTATTCACAATGAAATGACAAAATTACAAAAAAAGTAGCTCCGAATGTTGATCTTGTATACATATATAGTTTCACTACAAGAGGAACAGGGGTTTCCAATGGCCAGGGGCCGTTGGCGGCCGTTAGTCAATCCGTTGGTATACGGATCAACGGCTTCCAACGACTTCCAACGCAAACGAAGCTTAATTTCCAACGGCTTCCAACTGATAAATAAGGACACGTGTATGATGTTTTGAGTAAATAGGCCGTTGGAAGCCGTTTGTATGGAATGACCTGTAAGCCGTCGCAGGCCGTTGGTCGCCGTTGGAAATCTGGGTGTTTTTTTTTACAAATTTTAGATTTATCACTACAAGCCACACAACAAATATAAAACATTCTAAACTGCTCCATTTCGAGCATATAACTCACAATCTCAACCATATATACACCCAAACACAATACAAAATAAAAAAACAAACACAAAACACATAAATTAACCAATATTTACATAACATTACCACTAAACTTCGCCAAAACAACACCAAACCATCTCCAAACCATCACCATGTCCAAAATAACAAAACCATCTCCAAACAACATAACCAACACCATGTCCAAACCGTACCATCACCAAACCATCATAACATCATGTCCAAACCATCATAACAAAATATATACAACTACCATGCATGTAGCAAGCCTCACCAACTCTCAAAACACATCAAAACAAGCTAACCTGATCAACTCTCTCCCCCTGAAGATGAAGGTACCTTACCGTGCTGGGCAATGTACTCCGCCAATCGCTGGTTAAGCAACTCCATCTACTCTTCACGGCGACGATCACGTTCATGAAGCTCTGCAATCTGTGCTTTCAACTGTGCGATTTCTTCCTTTTCTTGAGCCTTCTGATACATCTGCTGAGATGCTGTAATCTGTATATAATTTCAAATTTTCAGTATTTCATAATAGTAGTTCGAATACATTTGAGTTTTTATTATAAATTTTAGTATTACCTCTAGATTTCCATAACCATATCGTCTGTTTCGGGTAGCAGGATCCATGACAGCATCAAATATCTTGTCCTCATCTTCCTTGGTCAGCTCAGTCCTCCCTGTGCTTCCAGTACCTGCGCCCTTTGCTCCTGAAATTTCTCCTGTTAAACAAAAATAAAATAAATTTAGATAACACTATTTTAATTAAATTATAAGTCTACTTAACTATTATATACTTTCATATCTCTCACGCGCCTTATCATCATGGTCCCAAGTGTACGAAACTGAGCCTGTGTCGTCAGTCTGACTCAATGCATGTGTATGCTCGAAAACATCCCAGTACGACACAGGAGCCATACGCGCTCTCTCCTGAAATAAGCATGCACACATGTAAATTAAAACTTAAACTTAAATCAACTATTAATTTTAACTAGTTATGAATTAAAATTTTAAACTGTGCAATTACAAAATATACCAGATCCTCACGATGATGCTGAAATGACTTGGACCCACCTCGATGCGTAACCGGATTCTTGCTCCTATTAGCTGCATTTCTCTCAGACGAGGCCTATACATTTAAATTAAAAAAAATGTCTTAGTCTAAATCACATACTAATTGAATAGAATAATTTAAATTAAAAATGTGCAGTAAAATTTACCAGAAAGTCCTCATTACTATTCCAATAAGTAAGTAGATCATTCCACACTGACTCGCTCACCCAAGACTGCCTTTTCCCACTTGATTTTAAAGTGTTCATTGTTTGTCTGTAATTTGCTGCCACTTTACTGTTCCAGTGGCGCTTAACGAGATCCAAATCCGTCTCCTGGAGATCCACCGCACCCTGCGTTTTTTATATAAATAGCATACATACAAAGTTATCAAATAGGAGCATGTACTTAATATAAGAAATGTTATATCATACATATGTACCAAAAAATCCTGCCATATGGTCTCCTTAACTAAGTCGGGTATCGAGCTCCAAGTGGGCCAACATGCAGTCATGCGGGCCTGATAAGCACATTTTGATATCCTCAAAACGGTATTGGACGGCTCCAACTCAAACCCCCTGTGTTAAATGGGAAAAAAATACGTACATGGTTGCTAGAACAACGATTTAAATAATTTATTGTACTTAAATTAAATTTATACTAAAAACTTAGTTTTTACCCTTTTGATGCTTTTGGCTTAAGCCAGACCACAGGACGGGATAACTCCGACGATGGACCACCCTCCTCGCCACCTGACGCCATACCTGTTACAAACAAAAACATAACATAACATAACATAACATAACATAACATAACATGACATAACATGACGTAACATAACATAACATGAATGAACTATATGTAAAAACATGGTATTAGATAACATGAGTACTTGATAATAGAAATGTCATAACATGAGTACAAGTTTGTTTCATAGAAGTGTTAAATATAAGTTTGATTCATAGATTTGTCTAGTTAACATATGATCGAGTTTGATTCATAGAAGTGTTAAATATAAGTTTGATTCATAGATATGTCTAGTTAACATATGAGTTTGATTCATAGAAATGTCATAAAAATAAATATATGGTTACTTGATAATAGAAATGTCATAATATAAAATTACCTTTTGAAGATGAGGAGTATTAGTTAGTCGTCCTCATCACTTTCAGATTCCGACTCTATTTCCTCCTCCATATATGGTTCATCTGTAGTCTCAAATACATCAATTAATGCATTCGATTCATCGTTTAGAGGTCCAAAATCTGTTTGATCGTCGGTTATTACTATTTCTGCATTTTCCTCGACGGCTGCTTGATAAGCTTGGTCATCGGGAATATTACGCCCGTCAAATGTAAACCTTGCTTTTGGTTTGAAAACAGCCCACCAATCTATTTTGTCTCTTCTCATAGAAGGATAAGGAGCATAATATACTTGAAGAGCCTGTTTGGCAAGTACGAAAGGGTCGTACTTATAATAATGGGACGTATGTCTTACTTCTATAAGATTATATTTTGGGTGCACGTTGATTCCAGAACCTGGAACGTTGCTGAACCAGTTGCATTTAAACAAAAATACTTCTTCCGCGGGTCTTGTGAAATATGTCACTTGCAGAATCTGGTTTAGCATGCCATAAAAATCATGTATATGGTCGTTTGGATCATCACTACCTTTAACAAATACACCGCTATTGTCAGTTAATTTTTCAGCACCATATTCTTTAGTGTTAAATTTATATCCATTGACAAAGAATATTGGATATGTCTTCACATTTCTTTTAGGTCCCAATGCCAAATGTTTCAATCCTTCATCCACAATACAATTTGTTGGATCAAAAACATAATTAGTAAACCAACTAGCGAATTCTTTGCTGATATCGCCGTTTGGATACTGTGATTCATAAATGCTGCAATTATAGGACATACGTTACATATATGATTAAAGATACAATACATGTATACATAGATGCATAAGTACAGTACCTAATGAACGGCGCAACTTCGGTGCAATCGAGAAGAATATATGTGTGTGCTGCATTGTAATCTTTATCGTTCAGCCATTCCTCCACACATCTACCAGAAGGCCGACCAGGTTTTTAAAAAATAGATAGAGTCGCTTGGCAGTCATCTTGATCAATGCCTTCATCATTACGTGCAGTACTTGCAAATGAGATGTTCACATGATCATTAAAATAATGAGAGAAAAAAAATGAAGCTCCTTCTTCAATGTATGATTTGCAAATAGAACCTTCAACTCTAGCTTTCTGCCTCACTTTTTTCTTTAAATGATTTAAATACCTGTTTAGAATTATTATAAATTATTTTTTCATACACTTAACCAAAATTTAATTAACTGAATATTAATATACCTTTCAAATGGATACATCCATCCGTATTGCACAGGCCCTCGAAGACGTGCTTCTGATGGAAGATGAATAGGTAAATGCTCCATAACATTGAAAAACCCTGGAGGAAATATTTTTTTTCCAATTTGCAGAGTAATATGGGGATTTCTTCCTCTAGTTTACGTAGATGGTCAATTTTTAATGTAGATGAACAAAGCTCTTTATAGAACAAACTAAGCTCTGTTACAACAGTCCAAACTTTCTCGGGCAATAGTTCTTTGAAAGCGAGGGACAATAAATTTTCCATCATAACATGACAGTCGTGGCTTTTCATCCCGCTAAGTTTACTGTTTTTATAGTCAACACATCTACGAAGATTGGAAGATATACCATCCGGGAATCTTAACCCTTCCATCCATTTTAAAAATATTTTATTTGATTAGTATCCAGTTCATAGCACGCTTTCGGTTTTCTGGTGTCATTTGGCTTTATATGAAGCTCCGGACGATTACATATTACTTCAATATCACGTCTGGATTTCAAATCATCTTTCGTCTTCCCTTTGACATTCAAAATTGTATTGATTACGTTATCAAACACGTTTTTCTCATTATGCATCACGTCAATATTATGACGAATCAGAAGATCTTTCCAATAAGGCGACTCCCAAAATATGCTTTGTTTCCATCAATTATGAATTGATGATTTACCTTGAATTTATGTCTGTACTCCGATTTCATGAATCTTGGGAAAATCTTGTACAAGTTCATAAATTTCCTCACTTGTCCATACTTTAGGTGGTCGTAAAGTTTCAAGTCTATTAGCTGTAAAAATTTTCTTATCCCTTATAAAAGGATGATTAATATGAAGAAAACATCTATGACAGCCAAACCATGAAATTTTCTTTCCAATAGGTAAAGAAAATGCTCTTGTTTCTTCCATACAGTACGGACAAGCTAGACGACCAGCCGTGCTCCAACCTGAAAGTATCGCATAAGCAGGAAAATCGCTAATTGTCCACAATAGAGAAGCATGCATACGAAAGTTTTTCTTTTGGGAAATATCATATGTTTCTACCCCTTCATACCACAATTTTTTTAATTCTTCAATCAACGGTTGTAAATAAACATCGATTCCTTGTGTCGGATCATCAGGACAAGGGACGACAATTGTAAGAAACATATAAGGAGTTTTCACACACATCCACGGAGGTAAATTATAAGGTGTTACAATTACTGGCCAGGATGAATATTTAGAACCAAATTGAGAAAATGGTGAAAACCCATCCGTACATAAACCTAGTCTAACATTGCGACTCTCAGATGCAAAATTGGGATACTTTTGATCAAAATTCTTCCATGCTTCTCCATCAGATGGGTGTGTTAACGTACCTTCTTCCTGTGTTCTCACCTTGTGCCATCTCATATGTTGCGCGGTTACAGAAGATGCATATAACCTTTGAAGTCTAGGAATAATCGGTAAATAATGCATACGTTTATACGGGACTTCCTTTCCCTTTTTCTTTCTTGGTTGGTATCTTTCTTGATTACATATTGTACAATTCTTAAGCTTGATATCTTCCTTCCAAAATAGCATGCAACCCTTTAGACATGTATCTATTTTTTGATAAGGTAAACCAAAGGCCGACATCATTTTTTTTTACTTCATAATGGTTTTCGCACATTAAATTATTGGGAGGCATATGCCGCTTCGCAGCTTGTAGAACAGCTGTAAATCCAGCTTTTGTGAGGTTGTATTTAGATTTCATCGCAATGTATTCAGCAGTTACTGATAATTGAGTTCCGCTTTCACAGCCTTCCCAAAGGGGTTTTTTTGCGGCATCTAATAAATCATATAATTTTTTGGCTTCAATATTTGGTTCTTCTTCATCATTGCCATCGTCATCATTACCAACGTTTTCATTAAATTGCTGAACCGGGAACATAGAACGTGCAGCATCTTCAACCATTTGTTCTACGAGATTCGTCGTGGCAATTTCATTATTAGCTACCTCCTCAACTTGTGCAGAAGTAGACGCTAACGGTTCTCCATGACGATCCCAAACTAAATAGTTCGGCACAAAACCGTACTGACGCAAATGAACTCTAACCATTTGCGGTATCAAATGCTTCAATAACTTGCATCTACTACTTGGACAACGGATTTCGACGTCGTTTCCATTGTTACTTAAAGCGAAATCAATAAACACGCTGACACCATTAGTAAAATGTTTGTTTATTGTGCCATCGGTTTCTCTTCGTTTGTACATCCAGCTTCGATCATTAAAATAATCGTCCATTTTTTCTAAGTACATATAAAATTAGAAAGAATTATATTAAATTAGATTCATAATTTTTGTGTCCGGTCGCTCAAACGCTAAGATTGTATTTTAATGAAAACATTTCTTTTACATATTAATTATGATGATAAAATTTGCATTGACAATGTGTTAAAACAATTTTAGTGATTAATGCATGTTATGTCAATTGATCATTTAATGGTGGATTATCCTACCTCCCATTACAAATTCAATAACGTAATTAAATCGTGTAAATCTTTTCAATTTAAACGATTCAACAAAATTTCGGCAGCACTTCCCTTTAGTTCCCTGAATAGTACACAATTGCGTGTACACAGGGAACATAAAGGAAGTGCTTTTGAAATTTTGAGAACCGTTTAAAATGAAATATTTTACGAGATTTAATTTTGTTATTGTATTCGTAACTTGTCCAATACAAAAGACAAATCCAATAAATATTGTATACAATGAATATAAATGTCCGTTCCGTTAATAAAACGAACGTCATATCACGATTATATACAATACTTATCAGACGGGGCCAAAAAAAACTCTCTAAGGCTTTATGAATATAACATATTATATGATTTGCTTTTTTTTGTGATTGAAGTGTTTTTTGTACACCTTTGTGCGCCTTGACACCGTTGTGTGCCTTAGCCCAAAAAACACAAACTTAAATATATGTATTTCCACGACACGTTTTCGACAAATTAAATATTGTTTTCGATGAATTGGGCCTTAACCAAATAAACAAATGCATAGAGTGTCAACTATATATACGTGTATATATATACATAACACTATATATATGCATATATACATAGCCAACTTTAACTAATCAAACCCTAGATTACAAACATAATCAATAAAATCTATAAACACAATCTCAATAACAACAACTACTTCAACTAATTCAAACCCTAGATCATAATAACAACTAAGTAATTTATTACTAAAAATCCTAAATTAGCAACTAAAATGATTAAACCCCACATTAACAACTAATTAATAGCACTACACACACAAACATACTCTAATTATGCTTCAATTACATTAAACATAAGGTATTAAACAAAAATTAGGATAAACACATACCTAAAAATCGGAGAGAATAGGAGATTAGAGAGAATGAGAGAGTGCTTTGATAGAGTAGGAGAGACCCTAGGCGGAAGATGGAGCGAAATTGGCGATTTCAGAAATGAAAGGGGGGAATATTGGAGATTTTGGGGTAAAAACCGTGGGTTTTGAGAAATGAAGAAGAAGAAGCAGCGTCGGCAGATTTGTGCTCCAGTCCGTGTAATGGGGGGCAACGGCTTCAAACCAACGGCCGCAAATAGTTTCCAACGGCGTATATTTTACATACGGAATACAGATACGTATTTTGGCTTCTGTTGGAAGCCGTTGGTCAACAGCCGTTGGAGGCCGTTGGAAGTGTCTGTTGCAATACTGTTCAATTCTTGTAGTGTTTGCTGTTCACACTGACATGGCAAAGTTACAAAGAAAGTAGCTTGGAATGTTGATCTTACACATATAAAGTAGCTTGGACGCACTCCTTCTGCATGCTGATATTTTGCTTTGTTGCTGTATCAAGATGTTTATCTATACTACAGTATGATGTCTCATCTATATATGGTGAAATATTTTATATTTGTGGGTTGTGACATATTTGCTAACTATACTATTGACGTAACTCATTTGATTGCTGCTGGTGGTTAAAACTGACTTTTCTTCTTTCTAGAGATGCATTTGGTTGTGCACAGTACAAAAATATTACTACTGTACAGCGCAGTCCTATAACTCTATATTTACGTAAGCAAAACATTATTATACTTAGTACTATAATTCTATAAACAATACAAAACATATACGGATTGTGCGGAAGGAACGGTTACATACTTACACACACATATACTGACATGCTTGTAAAAATAGTTGTGTGCATACATAATAAAGATAAACGAGTGGAAAACTATATTATTATACTTACACATACAGTGCGAAATTCGTCGTTGTCAATCAACCTTTATACTCCAAATCACCAAAGGAGCAGTCTTCATCAAACCCTTGACACTTCTCTTCTCTGTCTAACCTGAGCAGAAAGTGGTTTCTTCATAACAACAGTGAACTCGAAAGCTTCAGCCATGTCGACATCATCTTCATTATTCGCTACCCATTCAAACTCCCTCACCAAATTGGCTACAAAGAACTCCAAATGCAAAGTCGCCAACTCGTACCCGGCACAAATTCTTCTTCCAGCTCCAAACGGCATCATCTTAACCCCCCTCGTTCCAGTATTATCGACGCTTCTATTCCAAACTCCTCCCACCAAAAACCTCTCTGGTTTAAACTCCATTGCATCCTCCCATACCTTCTCATTCCTCCCCAACTGTGCAATGTTAATATGAACTTCTGAATTCTTTGGTACATAATATCCATTCAGTACCATATCCTCCTTCACTTTATGCGGAAGCACAAAATGCGTAGGCGGGTGCAGTCTCAAAGCTTCCATTATCACCGCCTTCAAGTAATGCATCTTCTCCAGTTCTTCCTCTTCTATCTCCTCCTCATCTATCACGACATGATAGATCTCATCCCTTAACTTGTTCTGAACACTCTGGTTTTTCACTAGCTCTGCCATGATCCACTCGAGTAACACAGATGTTGTATCCGTACCTGAAGTCAAGAACTCATGACACAAGTGCACAATCTCCCCTTCTTTGAGTTTCCTTACCATGTCATTCTCAATGGGGATTTCAAGATCGAGAAGGGAATCAACGTAAGAATGCTTTTTCCTCTCTTTGATAAGAGGCAGGAATATCTCACTTTGCCTTCTTCTAACTCCTACAATTTCATTCCACCTCTTACGGAATAACAATTTTGCAACTTGAGGTAATACTGCAAATTAGTTGAATCGGGTGAACAACAAGAGGATAAAGTATTGAATGTCTAAGGCTTCTTTAATCACTCTCTCATCAATCTCATGCCCAAAACACATAATCATAAGCAATCTAAACATCACAAATCGAAAAATTTCTCTTACCAACACCACTTTATCCTTCTTAATCATCTCGATAAGTAGATCAAGACTTGATTTTCTACCGAAATCGAAGTGATTAACGCTTGAACTGTGAAGGATTTTAGAAGCCATGTTGCGGCGTAAGGTGCGCCACAAAGGACCATAACTGGACGAGTTGATTTCGCAGGAGTTGCAACTCAAGGAAAGCAAAGGCTCCGGCATCCGAGGTCGGTCGACGAGGGAGAGGCTGTTTTGGACGAGAGCTTGATGCGCTAAGGCGTGGTCTTGAATGAACACGGTTGGATTGGCTGGAGAGTGCAAAGCGAAAATAGGGCCGTAGCGGTCGTGCAGAGATTTGACGAGCTGTTCGAGTTCGAAGAGGGATTTTCTTCCGAGGACGATGTTTTTGAAGATGAAGGCGATTGCGTTGGGGCCGGGAGGCAAGGGGGGTTTGTTGCGGTTGCGTTTGAAGAGGAGTAGTTTTGTGGAGAAGAGGATTGTGATGAGGAGGAAGATGATTGTCAACGGTTCCATGGAACCGTTCACTGCGTGTTCAGTGGATCGTTAAACAATTTAATTGCACAGAAGTTGAATGAGCTAGAAATTGAAGGACTGTTTAAAGTACGTACACGCTTGGGGATCTGCATGGTGACGTAAATACTAAATACCATCGACGACTAAAACAGGGGAAGGACATGGACGTCCCACCCTACGATTAAACATTCAATGCTCTTGTATTCAGAGACAAACTGACGCCTATTAAATGGATTTCAGATGTTCAAAGGTCCATTCTAGCGATGTCAGCAGGTCACATTATCCGATTTGCATATATTTAGAGTATCTCCGACCATTCACATTCAGGTGCGAATGTTAGATTTTTCGAATTATTGAAACCATAACCTTTTCCAGTAGTTTTTAAAATTAGGCGTTTGTTGAATAAGCGCCTTAAGAGTTTTCACATTTCGAAACTTTCCCCTCTGAAATCCAACCACCAGGAAGAATGTAAACGCTGTTGGAATGACTTTTGGGTTTGGATTTCGGATGCTTTGTTGGAGATGCCCTTATGACATATGATTACCGGCATGGATCTCAAATTGCATAGTCTACCATGCTGGTGTATATGTTACTACTTAGTAGTAATTATAGTATGTTAATTTGTATATATGCATCCTATATGCATATAAATTAATGATCAATGCATTTATTGTGCATTTATTGTCGTGAGAGTTAAGTCAACTGCATTATATAGCTTTGCTATACTTTTCCTCATCTTACTATGAATAAGCTTCAAGCTAGTCTTTTGATATGTATTTTGTTGATATATCATTTACAATCATTCAATTGACCTCTCATTCATGCATTAGTTGAGAGATAATAAACCACATTCATTTTCTTTTTTAGATCTTTAGCTTGTTATTACCCACATTGACTTCTACATGTGTGCAAATATTGAGATTAGAGGACATGCGCATAGACCATTCTCATTCGATAAGCTATGAAAATTTCCCTATTTATTTACCACTTTTTCTACCTAACATTATTGCTACCTACATTCATAGCGGTGTTGTGTCATGATCTACTTTCAGCTTTACATCACTGCATACATAGATAAAGCATCTACAATGGATGCGATCACTTGAGTGTTTCTTTTATACTTGTTTGGTTCGACCTTTTTTTTTCTTGGACCAAAATATATGATTTGTTTAGATTTTCTGGAAGCAGCGAAAAAAATTAAGCTTATATCAGGACTTGAACTAAGATTATTAGACAAGCAATTCAACACCGTCACCACTGCACCACACAATCAATTAACATGTAATGTATATAAAACTATTATTATCAAAATATACTGGTAAACCAATTCACCAACCGCCATCCTTCGGTTGTTGCCCTTGCTAGGCTGGTTGCCCTAGACAAATGTCTTGCTTGCCTTAACCTAGGGTCGGCCCTGACGAGTACACTACAAATATGCATTCCTGCATCCAAGAGGCATGTGGTCATGTTATTGTGCAGTACTTTCCTGGGATGGGATTGTGTGAGAGTTTAATATGCGCAACGTGCTCCTTTAACTGTTAGACATAACAATAGCTCAATATACTTAATCACAACAACCTGATACGATCTTCTTGGCCCTCCCAACTTACATAGTTTATCGATGTAGTCCTAATGGCAGACGATAATCCTTTTTGATGATTGCATATTCATAATGTAAATGAAGGGTCGCTTTGCACACACTTACTTCTTGGCTATTGGCCATCTGGTTGAGATATGTGTGTATCATACAACAAGTGATCACTATTTTTTTCTCTTTGATAGGCTGGAGGTGGATAATAACACATACTTCTTATATGTAGAGTATGATTCATATTAGTCTAGAGTAGCATCACGTAGTTTCATTTTATCAAATTATGTATGGAGGGTTATATAAGCTCCTTTTAATCAGCCATAAGAGTATGTGTGCCACAATCTTCATTTGATCATATTCTTTCATAGCTTTCTCATGTTCTGATGTAGTTTGATCCTGATTATACTTTTAGGGTATGTTACGTCACCAGTACATGGACTGAACAGTCCATAGTTCTTCCAGAGAAACATGACACTCCTAACATGCCACGATGAAGTGAACAAACCACACTTGAATGCTCCGTGTCTTGTTAGTAATTGAACAAACCACTGTTGGTTGTGCTCTTATATTTGGTATTCATTGTAAGTTTATACATCTTGTCTTCTATTATAAACTAACTTGCTTATGTCGTATAGTATTCATTCATTTAGAATTCATCTAGATTAGATCATGCTAGACTTTAAGAGTACAACCAACAATGGCTTGTTCAGTTAATAAACAAGCCACAGAACGTCCAGGTGTGACTTGTTCACTTCACCATGACTAGTTTTGTAAAGACCCGGCAAAGGAATTCGATACCTGAATTCTGACAATAATACATAAACTCGTATTACTTGCCAAAACCCAAGTATCGAAAACGCCAGATAGTTATTCAAAAGAAATTAGAGGGTGAGGAAAGAAAAAATATTAGAATAGAAGAAGAAGGAGAACCAACACAACATAGAGTCCCACAATGCTGTGGAACATAATATAATATAGAAATAAATCTTTATTAAGCGCTTAAAATAAAAACTTACAATCATCAGATTACAACACATATGGATAACTATAATAACCTGTCATCATATACAATCACACAGCGAAATAATATTACGATATCATACGTCTGAACACTTCCATCTCGTCTCTTCACTGCATCTGATAACTTGAACCTGTAAAACTCGGTCTAACCCGGGCATTACAAACGTTGGATCAGTCTGGTGAACCAGAGTGAGAAACCCACTAATTTTATAAGAAACATCCAACTTGATTTTAAAGTTAACAAATCTTTTCTGAAAGAAAAGGATAATCGTAAGACCGACCAACACATAAACACGAATGGTTTTCACCTTACGATAACCCAAAACATTTTTGGAAATCATATCTTTTCTGATATTATAACAATGTCTAAATACAAATAAATATCAATCTAATAGAACGCTTGCATCTCAAGCTTTACATATATAGTATACAATCAAAACCGCAGGCTCTTATTGGAGAATGGATTCCAACTGGCAAGGTATGAGACTACCTTCTGACAGTGTATCTCTAGAGAGGAATACACCAGGGTTCAACAAGAAATCTTGCAACCCAGGCTAAACATGTCTGGCCCCTCACTTCGCTTGAGAGTACCGAATGTATTATCACCTTACGACTTTTTATCGTGACCACCGTAATTCCCGGAAGATATAGAAATGAAAAGAAGTAACAAATATGAATATTCTCTAGATGGTGACAATACACCCTAATCGGGAGCGACCCACTTAGCCATGCGACCTACCCACTATAAGAAAAGCTGTAAATAGCTGCAGAATTTAGCAACGGAAATTTCCGTCATAAATTAGCGACGGATTTTCGTGGAATCTGTAAGGGCTATTATCTAGGATTTTATATTTCAACTTGTTTTAAATTGTTATCGTCGAATTTTGTTTTCCGTCGCTAAACCATAGCAAATTGCAGCGATTTACCGCCATGCTTTTTTCATCGCTAAATTCTGTTGCAAATGGAGACGGTTTACTGTCTTATATGTTTTGAAGCTATTTTGCAGCAAATTTTGAAGGGATTTGCAAGGGACTAGCATGCTTATTCTTCATGAAATGTTCTATCGTTATGTTTTTGTTAAGTAATTGATGAGTGAAAATAAATTTTAAATAATTAATGTTAATAATAATATACTAATAATAAAAAATAAAAAATTACTATTAATTGTAAATAAAATTCAACAGTTAGTATTGATTAATTAATAATTATTAAATAATTAATAATATAGATTAATAAGTAATCTTTAATAATCAATGATTAATAAGTAATTTTTAATAATTAAGAAGTAAAATTTATTATCTAGTATCTAAAATTTAATAATTATAATTGATAATTATGTTTAATACGTATTAATTCAAAAAAATTACATTTTCGTTATTTCTAAAATAAATATAAATTTTAAATATGAAATTCCAAAATTTTTTATTTCCGAAATAATTGTAACCTTTTGTATAATGTTCAAAATTAAAAAAAATATAAATATTATAGAATTTCAAAATTCAAGAAATATAAACATTACTACAGAACTTATTATTTTCTTGCCCATTTTAAGGCTTTCACATGTAACTATCTTCTCTTACACATAGTAAGTGTTGAATATGTTTTCAATTATGCTAAATTAGTTAATAATTACACATTGTACATTGTGTATTTTTTAAAAACTAATTTTTATTGAACATATTTTTAATAACTCAATCATATAACAAATTATAACTAATATATTTAAAAATTACTAGTTATCAATTAAAGTTCTATTAAATAATTAGTAATTAATATGTAATCGTTAATATTTAATATATAATAGTTAATAATTAATATCGACTATTTAGTTTTTCGGTTCATTCTTCTCATTTATGTTTTGTGCAGTAATAAAAAATTTGATTTACAAAAGTATGTATTAATCAAAGAAAATAAAAAACTAAAAAAATAACATTTAGTTAATCCATGTGGATTGACAAACCATAATTTTGTGGATTAACTTAGATGTGGGTTAACCGACTGAAACCGTGGATAGATATAAAAGTTACCATTTGTTATTGGTAATTTATAATTAATGACTATTTATAAATTGTTAATAATTTATGAGTGCATTCTTATGCAACACAAAAGGAACATACGAAATAGGCATTTAAAAGGGAAACAAAAATAGAGTTGTTCACGAAACAAGAACGTGTTCTTGTGTACCTATTTAAATAAATTAGTATAATAATTAATTAATAATAACCAAATCATAATTCATAATTTAAAATAATATTGTTCAAATAAAAACATACAAATAATAATATGTGCATTTTTATTAATCAATAACAATGTTCGTCGGTTACTGTTTTACAAAATTTTATTTCAAACTTGTTTCGCGTTTCTTTTATTTTGTTCAAATAAAATTCATTAACTTCATTCTTTAGTAATTTAAATTTAATAAGCAATATTTAATGTTTAGTATTGAATAACCTTTTCGTTTTCCCATAGCTCATATTATGGTCATGAAAAAACTTTGGCTAAATCGCACTAATGGGACTAGGGTTATCGTTCAGCCGCCACTCCATTCTTTTTCGTTTCTTATCCCTTTCTCCCTTTTTTCTCTTCGCTTCCCTAACGATAATCCCTAGCTTTTCCTATTTCTGTATTTTTTTTATTTGCTCCTCTTGACGACAACTGCTTATTTTCCCAGATCTAAACCACATCATCTTTATTTTGCCCTTTACTCCATCGTTCATGCCTGTTCGCCTCCTATCGCCGCATAATCCAAGTTACTACGTTGTTTACAATGCAGCCACGTCGTTTGCTATTCCCTCTTCATTTGCCTTCCCCTAAATCTTTTATCTACCCTAGATCTACTTTTTCCGTCATTTTGTAGCTAGCCTTCACTGCCAATGCATCGCAGTTACAAATAGTGTAAGTCTTTGATCGTTCGCGACAAGCCGGACTTGGCTCTGGATGTGGTACCTCGTGGCCATCACCAGATTTGGGCCCGGGATATGTTTTTGGGTTCGCATCGTTGCTTAGGGTTTTGGCTTTGTCTACAGTCATTGCCTCGGATGATTGGATGATTCAGAGGCGCTAGTCCGTTTCAGGTATGAACGTCTTTGGGGTTTCTGGTGTATTTTGGTGAGTAGTTTCCTCGATCTGTTATTGGGTTTTGCAATGGTTTGGGGATTTATTTGCATGTTTTGTATACTTGCTCCTTGGTTTTGTAATGGTTTGGGGATTTATTCGCATGTTATTGGGTTTCCTTTGTAACTATGGAGGAAAAAAAGCCAAGAAAACAAATACTTTTTACAAGCACAGGAAAAGCCATCAATTTTCTTTTCTTCTTGATCATTAATTTGCAAAGTATGAGAAACATGAGGCATGTTGACCTCCAAAATCCCCTCTAGAATATGCACAGTTTGGCCTATGGTAGGCCTATGCATCTCCATGTCTTGAACGCACCAAATTTCTACTTTGCCAACTTTACTTACTTGTTCCATGTTCGCAACATCATTCAATCTTGTATCCAAAATGCTGGACACATCTCCCTTCATTATCTGTTTGTCATCCAAAATGGTGTATATATCAGTATGGTGCTCATTCACCTTATGGAAATGGTAGCATGTTCATTTCACAGTTTTGTTTTTGTTGATTTTTAATTCTCTTGAATATACCTTCTTTCTGTTATATGTTTCTTTAATGCTCTTAAATATTCCTTTTTATGTTATCATTTCATGTAAAAGTATTAAGATTAGGCATTATAACAATTCAGGTATTTGGAATACAATCATTTGCTTATGTGACCTGCAGCTTATGGAGCTCATGGTGTTGAGCAACATGTAGCACCACCAACTAAACTTGTTCCGGATTACTGATCTAAAGAACTGAACCATCCAGCTTTGTGAGTACTGTGTTTTTATTCAGTTTTGGTTGGAAAGTGCTTCTACGATTGTTGAATGATTTTATTATAGGATTTTACCCTAAGTTCCTACTATTAGTTTATCTATTTGTTGTTTTGTTTACACCATAATTTTTACTCAGATTTATACCACCGTTGAACCAAAAGAAGTTTTTTTGTAATATATTTTGGACAAACAAATGTATATAAAATAAAACATTAAATGTATTACAATTTATTCGAAACTATCCATGAATTTTTGACTGAAACAAATGTATATTTTTGACTACTTGCTACTGATTTTTTTAACTACAATTCTAGTATTATTGTTGTTGATATAGGGACAAACCTATTGAAAATGTAACGTGAATGCCGAATGATACAGATTATAAGGAGGAGCAGCAGTGGATCCTTTCTACTGTAGATCAAGGTACCTTTTTACTAGCGTAATTAGGATATAACTCCAATTTTTTTTTCTTTCTTTTTTTTGTTATTGTTGTTGAAAATATATCAATTGTAAAAAAAATTTGAATAAGAATCACTAACTTATTAGTCAATGCATGAATTTTGAATTAGAATCACTAGCTACGTGCTCATTTAATGAGAGAAAAACAAGTAACTATATTGTTTGTTTTTTAGCTTTTGTACTAATATCTACCATAATGAAGAGAAGTGGTAGTATCAGATTTACTAGTTTGCCATTTCAACCATCCCAAAGTCACATGAATACCCTTTTAATTTTATATATTATATTTGCATATTTACATTGTGTATCATGCACATGCCTTACATCGTGTTATACACCAGTGTTTAATTGAAAAATGTGCAAGCTAAATTGAATGAAGTTGTCTGATATGTTTTTTAATGATTAAACATCTTGCATATTATTTGATACATACATACATAGTTGTACAGATCATATAGCTTGCCCTTATTTGCTCGAGACATATTATGTGTTTGACTGCTAAATAAAACATTAATTGTTTAAGATTTAAAGCTAAAATGTGTTGGGGATGCCACCAAATATTTGACTCTTTGTTACTTTACGCTTGTAGGAGCATTTCCAGAAGCTAAGAATTGAGAACTCTATGGGATAATCTGAAGCAACTCCTAAGCAGGTATGCACATTTGTTTTCTTTACTTTTTCATGGTCACTCAATTTTATAGATCAAGAGGCTGCCAGTAATGCAAGTTAAACAATTTAAGCTTGCTTTCCTGTTTCCACTATATAAAATAAAATATCGCTGGAGTAGCTAATTGGAGAGGGGGTGAGAGGTAACATATAATAATTATATGTCAGGGTGCTAACCGTTGTGATGCTTATAAATAGTTAATATAATTATATTATACATGCTTGAACATTTCAGCGCTCTTACTATTGGGGAAGAAGGCGATGTTCAATTGTTTACTCATTACAACTGAACCGGGAAGTTCGGTTGCTAATGCAACTGAACTGGACAAAGTGCCCAGTTGCATTTGCAACTGACCACTACTCAGTTCATTTTTGAATGCTCGATACATATGTTTTATTAACTTATATTTCAATAAATGTGATATACTATATATCTAACATTGGAGTGCAGCTGAATTCTCCATCAAATGACCTAATTCTAGAGGATGCTCCCTCGTACTGTCAAGCCCCCTTTGACCCAGAAGGAATTTTAAGGGTTGGTAATGAATTATTGTTGTTGTTTCATATCTTTTATATCATTTATCCTTGTAACTGAAAGTACTGTCTCGCAGTTCTGTATTGACAATTGTTAATTTTTTGTGTGTTGCAGTTTGGCCATGTCGTCCATTTTGAGGTAAATTTTGTCAATGCCAAACTTTTAATTTTTCACTTTGCACCTAGAAAGCAATGTTGTTTCCCTCCTAGTTACTCATTTATCTTTTAATAATCCATGGGTCATTGGTAAAAGATTGTTCGGTAGTGCTACTTCTATCCTCATAGCGCATATTTAGATTACATTTATACTTATGATTAGTAGTGCTTTCTAGGATTTTAACTAGAAATTTGATCATTCTTTCACATATTTATTGAACAGATTGACACAAATACAGACGGAAAGGTTGACTTTTTGGAATTTCTAGCTACCGCGTTGCATGTACATCAGCTTGAACGTTACAGTTTCGCGTTCGCCTTTGGTTTCGCGTTTGCTTGCGACTTCGTCATCATCATCTTCGTAAGCTGGTTGGGTATGCTAGTTAGATTTATTTTGGTGTAAATATGGCGTTATGTGGTGTTAGTATGGTAATTAATGACATGTGTTTGTATTTAGGATAATGTTAGCACCAACCGAATAGTTTTGTTGTTTATAATTCAGCTTGGTGTATGAATTTACGAAGAATTATGGATGTTGTGGTTTTTTTGTATGTGATTATGATTGTTCTTTTTAGTTTTAAATTAATATTGTTGGCCAATTTATCTCTGTTTTTTTAATATGTTATTTATTTCAGTGTTCACAGTTGATGATGTTTGTTGTGTGTGTGTGTGTGTGTGTGTGTATATATATATATATATGAGGTGCGTTCAATGGCACCCAAAATAGTGAGCACCCCATTTGCCCCCTATATAAACCAAGCATTTATAATAGGATAAGTGAGTGGGAGGTGAGAGAATGAGTGAAGGGAGAGAGAAAAGGGATATGTGGTGGAAATCAGGGGGCATTTAGGGGTGCTGCACTGTTTGGGGTGTCATTGAACGCTCGCCTATATATATATATATATATATATATATATATATATATATATATATATATATATATATAAGCAGATTAGAAGGTGAATAGCAGCGGATTACCAACAAAAAAAGTATGGTTAAGTTTTCCCTCATTTATTTTCCGTCGCTAATTCCTTGGCAATTAGTAAGGGTTTACCAACACTTTTTATAAATGATAATTTATTATAAATTAATTATATGTCGGTAAATAGTCGATAAGTAAATTAAAATTAAATTATTAAATAAAATTATATTTTTATTAAATAAATAGTAAAATGACGGAAAACTGTCGGAAAACTCATGCTATATTCCTTCGCTAAAATTGACATAATTACCATCATGGTTTTACCGACACCAAATTATACAGGAAATCCGTCGCTAAGATCAATTCAGCGATGAATTAGAAGCAGATATTGTTGTCGCTATATACTGTTTTTCTTGTAGTGACCCGATTTTATACCCTTTCCCGGTTGATGAGGCTTGAGGTTTAAATCTTCTTTACAGATCATATGGCCACCATTCACTTTGAATGCCACATATTCAAATCTGCTAGTAAATCACTAATTGACGTCCACAAAAATAATCTGGTTGTTAAACTAAGAGATGGTCCCTTCTCTGCCACAACTTTAGTATGTTTAAAGAAATCAATGTACGTGATCCTTTTGAAAATACTCTGTCAGACATCCATCCATACAAGTCATACAGGAACAAGATGAACCGAAGGCACCCTATTACTACATCCTAGGTATCAACCTGTGGATCAGTAGCGAATAGTCCTTGCAATCCGTAGATTTCAACCACGATAGAATCATAGTTTATCGTCGAGAGCTAACCAGAGATTATAAGTAATTCTACTGTTTTATGAAGATCTACGGTCTTCAATTGCTCTATCTCGACCAGCATTTGATATCTTCAACATTCCGTATTTGTTGATCAGAATGGTTTTCAAATATAAATTCAATCCCTGTCTTTCCATACCAACAATCGTATAGGCCAGATTTGATAGTCGGTTATTTAACTATCAAATAAACAACCATTCAATCATAAAAATAAAAATAGTTTTACTGGTTCAGTTTTCGACATCACTTGGCTTCTTTAATTAAAAATAATTAACGAATGGTTAATTCAAAAACTTCTAATCTTCCAATAATTCGAACATAGTTTTCCACTTCTTATTTTAAAATATGAATATATTAAAAATAATTTCCCTTTTTACATACTTAGAAAAATATCCTATAATCATATCAAGTTTCCCATCTTACTATCATTTGCAAAACATTACTCATTTGTTAGATCTAGATTAACCCTAGAGGGGATGAATAGGGTTTGTTACAATCTATTTCCGAGTTCAAATCTTATGGGATATTAAAATAATAATCAAAATAGATAACAGCAGAGAATATAAGTATAGAAAGTAAATGACACACAGATATACCCAACTTCGGCAAAATCCTGCCTACTGCTGCATTCCTAAGGTTTCTACTAGTTAATAGAACATATGCCGCTTACAAGACCATGTAAACTCTCCAATCCTTCGCTCCTATTCTAATCATATGCTCAAAACCCTAAACTGATCTATATCCCCTAGATAAGATTTTCCCTTAGCTACAACCCTGTAGCTAGTATACCCTAGTTTTACAGACTCTAGTAAACTGTTAGATTTTACAGACTCTAGAAACTGATCGGACGATTACAAATGAAATTAAACAAGAACAAAACAATATAAAACAAAGCTAAAACCCTAGGCTATTTAAAAATAATTCTAGCCCAAATTAAAAAGGCCGGTTGTGACGGCCCGCCCCGCACCAACCGACATTTACTCCAAAAGTGCGCTGTACACATGTCCAGTTAGCACGGAACGGGTCGTCAGAAGAAAAGGGAAGAAGGAAATGAAATAACAAGGAACCTGTAAAATGTCTCACAGCGCATAGGATAAAATATAATAACAAAATACTTGACACAAAACAGGTGAGACAGTGCATAAGTTGAAAACAAACTAACATAGCAGCGGAAAATCCAAGTACAGCTTATGATCCAAAGCTAACATTATTACAACTTTTCAAACTGTCTCAAAACAAAGGCAAGATAAAGGAGGTACACTACTAATGCCCAAGTAGCGACCACCAACGACACAGGGAGAATATCTATATATCATACGTGGAAGCCTCCTTCTCGCCTCCGAATCAGCTACTCGCGCATCACCAGCTAACCTGTCTCTAGTCTGCTCGTGTGAGCATCCAGAGTAATAAGAGGAGACATAAAACTCTGGGTCAGACATAAAGCCTGGTATGAGCGATAAGCATCTAATCAGAACAATAACAGGTAGACTTAAACATACCTGAACCTGGACCTGCAACCAAAGAGTTAACACTACATACTGTACAACACTCTAAGGTGCCATTTCAAATGGTGCAAAGATAACGGGGGTGGGGTGTGCATGTCATAGTGATGGCAAACAATCAAGCATAGCAACCGTCCTCACATCTCTCACTCAGTGCATAAATCATACGATATTCACCACTTCGATCACCCAACATACCTTGCTACGATCACTTTGCCCCCATGAAGTCATAAATGGCTTCACTGCACTGATAACGTAGCCACTAATCCTTCGCTATGTCCACTTTGCCCCATGGAGTCACAATGACCCCACTGCACTGGTCATAGCCTCACTAATCCTTTACTATGTCCACTCTGCCCCTTGGAGTCACAATGACCCCACTGCATTGGCTCATAGTCTTACTACGCATCACTTTGCCCCATGAAGTCATAAATGACTTCACTGCACTGATAACGTAGTCTTGCTACCATCACCTTGCCCCTCGAGTCATAATGACTCTACTGCACTGATAAGTAGCCCATCATCCAATTCCAGTGGTGAATCGAAGTTAAGAACGTCGACAACTCCTTAGCACACGTCCTGCAGCAAAGTCCAACCATGAAGTGAACTCATTGGTTCCCAATTGGATCCTGAGCTCCAACTTCCCATTTGGACTACCTTTGCATCTCGGATTTTTGGTCAATACTGGATCGGGTCGGGTTCCCCTTCTAGCCATCGGTTCGGATCGGGTCCTCTACTTTGAATTGGTTCGGTTCGTGGTCTTCCTCTGGTAACGGTTCGGTTCAGGTTCACAACGTTGCATCGGTTCGGGTCGGGTGTCCCACTTCGGGTCGGGTCGGGTTGCCATCTCCCCTCCAGTTCATGCTCCAGCTCCTCTTGCCTCGTCCGGTCCCGTTCCCTATTCTAGTCCGATCTGATCACTTCGCCATACTCCGGTCCGATCCCCAGCTTAACCAACATGGCCTTCCTTTTTGCCAAACTCCATCTTGTGCCAATCTCCGGTTCGGTTCGGTGATCCTTGCCCAGCCCACTTTCCGGTCCGAACCCATTCCTCTGATCCGATCCGGAAACCTGCACTGTTTCCTGAAACTTTTCCAGCAAGTGTTTTACGCCATTCGACGATGTGTCCAACCATTCTAACTCTTGAAATCAATCACAAAGCGTACCATACATTCATAGCACACATAGAAGTGACCTCAAACACCAAAACATCAATATGATAGGTTAAAATGGATCAAACATACCCAAAACCCCATATTTCCCCTTAAGCATGTTTAGGTGAAACTAATGATGTGATTAGCAAAACTTAACCAAATTTACCCAAATTCATATCAGAGGTCTAAAACATCATTTCGAAGTTTATAAATATTTTTCCAGAAGTTTATCATGTTTAAATTCGCTAATTAACACCAATTACCCTTAATTAGCCATAATTAGTGAGGAACTATGCAAATCACTCACCTTAGCCACAAATAAACTAAGATCTGAAATAAATCTCTGATTTGGTGTGAATCCCGATGCTAAACAGCAGCTCCAATGTAGATTTGGTGTGGATCTCCCTTGATTTGATGTTGCTAAGCTTAATCCTTGATTAGAAGATGATTTGGAGGTGATTTAGAGGTTGGAGGCCATTTTTAGGGTTTCTTGGAGATAAGTGGAGGCTAGAAAACTGAAATGGAATGATTCTCTAACTCCTTTCAGCCTCCCCATAACCCTAATCCCGAAATGGGTTATGGGCCCATTCACTAATCACCCTATTTGGCCCGGTTAAGCAGTTTTTCACCTTCCAAACCTTATTTCAGCCATATCTCCCAAACGGTAAGTCCGTTTTTCACATGTGACCACTCTACGGAAAGGTAAACCATCAAAAGAATCTAATGGAAGTGGTTTCAGGTTAAAATTCCTTTTCAATCAAAAGTTATGGCCAAAACAAGATCAGGTAGGGGCAAAATGGTCATTTAAAAATCGACAAAAAATCACGAACATGGGAAATGAGTCTAATGGTTGTTTCCCCAAGTTACATGACCATACGACTTCATATGGGAAAGAAATAAATATTCTACGATCCTTCGATGCGTAGAATGCGGGTTGTTACATTCTCCCCCCCTTAAGAAATTTCGCCCCCGAAATTCCCTAACCAAAACACACAAAAGGGTCCCGCATGCCTATCAACCATGAAACAACAATCAAACATGCAAAATAAGCAAAACAAGTCTATCCTAGCATGCGGAATAACTAAATTACAAGGTAAATCTTACCAGGCAAAGAGTTCTGGATACGTCTTTCTAATGCTCTCTTCTGTCTCCCAAGTGCAATCATTCTCGTTCTCGCCCCACTGAACCTTGACTAGTCTCACCGCCTTCCTTCGAAGTTGCTTCGTATCGTGCTCGACAATACGGATCGGCTTGCGGTTCCCATCCGCCTCAGGTTCTACTTCGAAGTCCTCTAACTGATCAGGTGAAATAGTCATATCTGGGTCTTGAACGAACTTCCTTAGTTGGGAAACATGAAATACGTTGTGAACTCCCGCCATCTTCTCTGGTAAGTCAGCTCTATATGCCAAATTCCCGACTAGTTCAAGAACAGGGAATGGGCCAACAAATCTTGGTGCCAACTTGCCTCTCCTGCCAAATCGTATCACGCTCTTCAACGGAGAAATCTTGACAAACACCAAGTCACCAACGGAGAATTTTAAATCTCTTCTCCTCTTATCAGCATAGCTCTTCTGCCTATCTTGGGCAGCTTTCATTCGTTGTTCAATGGTCTTAATCTTATCTGAAGTTTCCCTCACCACATCTGGTCCAAGCATAAACTTCTTGCCAGTCTCTATCCAACATGATGGTGAGTTGCACGGTCTTCCGTACAAAGCTTCATATGGAGCCATACCGATACTGGATTGGTAGCTATTATTATATGCAAACTCTACTAGATGCAAATGGTCATCCCATGATCCACCAAAATCCAATATACATGCTCTCAAGAGATCTTCCAATATACGATTCACCCCCTCCGTCTGACCGTCGGTCTGAGGATGATATGCGGTACTGAGATGTAATTCTGACCCTAGAGCCTCTTGTAAGCTCTTCCAAAACCCACTAGTAAACAACGGGTCTCGGTCACTCACAATGCTTTTAGGTACTCCATGAAATCTCACTACCCACTTCATATACAATTCTGCTAACTTAGCTGCCGTTCTGGTCGATTTGACTGGTATAAATCTTGCACTCTTAGTTAATCGATCCACAATTACCCAAATGCTATCATATCCCGATCTAATCCTTGGTAAACCATCGATGAAATCCATCGAGACTTGCTCCCATTTCCATTCGGGGATTTCTAATGGTTGCAACAAACCACTAGGCTTCTTTTGCTTGGCTTTAACTAGATGGCAATTCATGCATTTGGATATAAACTTCCCAACGTATCTTTTCATCCCTTCCCAGTAGTAAGTCTGCTTCATGTCTCTATACATCTTATTACCACCGGGATGTATAGTCAGTTTTGAGTGATGACATTCTCTAAGCACTTCATCTCTCAAACCATTCACGTTGGGTACAACTAGTCTTCCATTCTTTCTAAGCCATCCATCTCGATCAAGCCCATACAAATCCATCTCCTCACCGTCGATGTCCATCTCTAACTTGGAGATGATTTCCAATAGATTAGGATCGTCCCTCTGGCTGGAACCAATCCGCTCTATCAAAGTGGGTCTGATCGTCAAACTAGCTAGCATTTCTGGATCCAATTCGCACTTTGGTCTGAAATCAAACCCCGCGATATACTCCAGTTGCTTCCATTCAAGAAACATAGCCCCTAAACTGGCATGTCTCCTACTCAAGGCCTCGGCTACCGCATTACCTTTCCCAGGTGTATATGCGATATCAAAATCATACGAAGCCAAGAACTATAACCATCTCTGCTGACGGAGACTCAGATCTTTCTGGGAGAAGAGATACTTTAACGATTTATGATCGGTGAACAACTCAAATCTTTCTCCCAAGAGATAATGTCTCCACATCTTCAGCGCAAACACGATCGCTGCTAATTCCAAATCATGGGTAGGATACCTCTTCTCATGCGGCTTTAGTTGCCGACTAGCATAAGCTACAACCTTACCTCCTTGCATCAATACAGCACCTAGTCCGGTACCACAAGCATTCATGTATACCGTCATTTATTCATTCCCTCTAGGAATGACTAATACTGGCGCATGCGTCAACTTTTCCATTAGACTCTTGAATGCCTTCTCACACACTCCGTCCCAGACGAAGGACTGATTCTTCTTAGTCAACTGAGTCAACGGTGCTGCTATCTTGGAGAAGTCCTGGATAAACTTACGATAATATCCAGCTAACCCCAAGAAACTTCTTACATCTGTTGCATTCTTGGGTGTAGGCCAATCCTGTACCATAGCCACCTTCGCAGGGTCCACGGCAATACCATTCTCTGAAACAACATGACCCAAGAATTTCACTTCCCTTCTCCAAAAATGGCACTTAGAGAATTTCGCTTTCAATTGGTGTTTCCTCAACACCTCCATCACTATTCTCAAGTGTCCCTTGTGTTCCTCCTCTGTCCTCGAGTAAACAAGGATATCGTCTACGAACACAAGAACAAACTTATTCAACTGATCTCTGAATACTCGATTCATAAGATCCACAAAGTAGGCTGGTGCATTGGTCAACCCAAATGGCATGACCAACCCCTCATAGAATCCAGACGGCGTCCTAAATGCCGTTTTCGGAACACTCTCATCCGCTACTCGAAGCTGATGAAATCCTGTCGCGAGGTCCAACTGGGAGAACACTCTTGCTCCTTCCAGTTGATCAAACAAATCATCTATCCGCGGTAGAGGATACTTATTCTTCCTCGTTACCTTATTCAACTCGCGATAGTCCACACACAAACGAAGGGAACCATCTGCCTTAGTAGAAAACACAACTGGTGCTCCCCACTCGGAGACACTTCTTCTAATAAATCCCTTCTTCAAAAGATTGCTGACTTGCACCCCGAGCTCTCGCTGCTCCCTTGGTGCCATACGACGAAGTGGCATCACTATAGGTTTGGCATCTTTCACTAAATCAATACGGAACTCAATCTCTCGGTGTGGTGGAAGCCCGGTCACCTCCTCGAAGACGTCCGGATACTGGCCAACCACGGGCACATCTGACAGCTCATCCTGCGGGATGTCGAGGGAATTTATAAAACTAGCCATTACCCCATCACTAGGTAGACTACCAAACACTACCCTCCGCCCATCATCCGCCCTAACTGTCACCAAAAAGCCCTCACAGTCTACCACCACCCCGTATCTTTGGAGCCAATCGACCCCCAATATAATGCCATACCCAGTAAAGCCCAAAACAAAGCAATCAAAAACAAACATACATTCATGACTCGATAAGACCCCATTCCTGCAAATCATACTAAGGCTAGTCGAACCAGCAATCGGGTTCGTCACAACCAATGGTCTATCGACTATCTCGGGTTCCAGTCCCAACCTATCTACCAGGTCACTAGATATGAAGGAACGGGAAGCCCCAGTATCAAACAACACTCGAACTGGTACATCATAAATAGAAAGCATACCTTGAATAACAACATCCTTTCCTTTCTCCGCCGCAGTTGGGGCATTCGACGAAGAAGGAACAGCATCAATAGCATATGCTTTCACAATGTGCTTCTCCTTAAGAGATTGCGAACACTTATCCTTATGATGTCCCACTTGACTACAGTTATAGCACTTCCTATCCGCTGGCTTGGCCCGACATTCTTTAGCATAATGGCCCTTCTTACCACAGCTGAAGCACTCAACTTCTTTCTTGTTCTTTTTCTGGCCATCCTTAGATTGGCTCTGCTTCCTCTTATTCTGAGAGTTATTCTTGCCTCCACCGCCTGCTTGCGGCTTCAGCCCTTCTGCAGATGCAGCCTCAATCTTTGACTTAGGGTAAAGACTCTCTGATCTCAAAGCTTTCCCCACAATTGATTCAAAAGTCTCATCGATGTGGTTGATAAGCCTTTCCCCCAAGTATCCATCCAAACCAGTAATGAACTTCTCATTCTTCTTCTCAGGAGTATCGATAAGAGATAGTCCATACTTCGACAAAGTGTCGAACTCAGCAATATAGTCAGAGACTGCCCGACCATTCTGCTTGAGTTCCAAGAATCTCTTAAACAACACTGACTTCTGGGCAGCTGGAATAAACTTCTCGCTAAAGCGAGCCTTGAACTGATCCCAAGTAACCTGATCTTCTGGAGTAGCTGTTCTGATGGCATTCCACCAATTCATCGCTCGCCCTTGCAGCTGACGAGATGCTAGCCTTCTCTTCATCGCATCCTCAAGACCCAAGTCGTCGAAGATACGATCACAGCTATCCATCCAATCTTGAACATCTGTGGCCGACTCCGTTCCGTGGAACGGCTTCCCACCAAGGTTAGTGTAATCCTTGCACAACTTGGCGAAATCGACCCTAGGTGCCTGCACTACTGGACCACCACCAATTCCGGGATTGGGAACTGCCCCTTGCACCTCCCTAAGCATGTCTCTCATGAGGTCAGTAAACATCGCCCTCATGTCAGCAGCATTCCCATTATTGAGTCCCTTACCAGCACCTCTAGCATATCGGCTCATCGTCAATCTGTAAAAGAGGAACAATTAACGACCCCATAGTGGTGCTAGTGCAGTGCGACTTCATTCTTATACTACTAATAGTATATATATATATATAGCTTTTGAAAACCAAAGTAATCACAAATACGCTCTCTCATATACGTACTATCTCTCCCTAGTGTCTTTCCCTAGGTTAACTACGCAACCTAGAGCTCTGATACCAAATGTGACGGCCCGCCCCACACCAACCGACATTTACTCCAAAAGTGCGTTGTACACATGTCCAGTTAGCATGGAACGGGTCGTCAGAAGAAAAGGGAAGAAGGAAATGAACTAACAAGGAACCTGTAAAATGTCTCACAGCGCATAGGATAAAATATAATAACAACATACTTGACATAAAACAGGTGAGACAGTGCATAAGCTGAAAACAAACTAACATAGCAGCGGAAAATCCAAGTACAGCTTATGATCCAAAGCTAACATTATTACAACTTTTCAAACCGTCTCAAAACAAAGGCAAGATAAAGGAGGTACACTACTAATGCCTAAGTACCGACCACCAACGACACAGGGAGAATATATATATATATATATATATATATCATACGTGGAAGCCTCCTGCTCGCCTCCGAATCAGCTACTCGCGCATCACCAGCTAACCTGTCTCTAGTCTGCTCGTGTGAGCACCTAGAGTAATAAGAGGAGACATAAAACTCTGGGTCAGACATAAAGCCTGGTATGAGCGATAAGCATCTAATCAGAACAATAACAGGTAGACTAAAACATACCTGAACCTGGACCTGCAACCAAAGAGTTAGCACTACATAATGTACAACACTCTAAGGTGCCATTTCAAATGGTGCAAAGATAACGGGGGTGGGGTGTGCATGTCATAGTGATGGCAAACAATCAAGCATAGCAACCGTCCTCACATCTCTCACTCAGTGCATAAAGCATACGATATTCACCACTTCGATCACCCAACATACCTTGCTACGATCACTTTGCCCCATGAAGTCATAAATGGCTTCACTGCACTGATAACGTAGCCACTAATCCTTCGCTATGTCCACTTTGCCCCATGGAGTCACAATGATCCACTGCACTGGCTCATAGCCTCACTAATTCTTTACTATGTCCACTCTGCTCCATGGAGTCACAATGACCCCACTGCACTGGCTCATAGTCTTACTACGCATCACTTTGCCCCATGAAGTCATAAATGGCTTCACTGCACTGATAACGTAGTCTTGCTACCATCACCTTGCCCCTCGAGTCATAATGACTCTACTGCATTGATAAGTAGCCCATCATCCAATTCCAGTGGTGAATCGAAGTTATGAACGTCGACAACTCCTTAGCACACGTCCCGCAGCAAAGTCCAACCATGAAGTTAACTTATTGGTTCCCAATTGGATCCTGAGCTCTAACTTCCCATTTGGACTACCTTTGCATCTCGGGTTTTTGGTCAATACTGGATCGGGTCGGGTTCCCCTTCTAGCCATCGGTTCGGATCGGGTCCTCTACTTTGAATTGGTTCGGTTCGTGGTCTTCCTCTAGTAACGGTTCGGTTCGGGTTCACAACGTTGCATCGGTTCGGGTCGGGTGTCCCACTTCGGGTTGGGTCGGGTTTCCATCTCCCCTCCAGTTCGTGCTCCAACTCCTCTTGCCTCGTCCGGTCCCGTTCCCCAGCTTAACCAACATGGCCTTCCTTTTTGCCAAACTCCATCTTGTGCCAATCTCCGGTTCGGTTCGGTGATCCTTGCCCAGCCCACTTTCCAGTCCGAGCCCATTCCTCCGATCTGATCCGGAAACCTGCACTGTTTCCTGAAACTTTTCTAGCAAGTGTTTTACGCCATTCGACGACGTTTTCAACCATTCTAACTCTTGAAATCAATCACAAAGCATACTATACATTCATAGCACACATAGAAGTGACCTCAAACACCAAAACATCAATATGATAGGTTAAAATGGATCAAACATACCCAAAACCCCATATTTCCCCTTAAGCATGTTTAGGTGAAACTAATGATGTGATTAGAAATACTTAACCAAATTAACCCAAATTCATATCAGAGGTCTAAAACATCATTTTGTATTTTATAAATATTTTTCCAGAAGTTTATCATGTTTAAATTCGCTAATTAACACCAATTACCCTTAATTAGCCATAATTAGTGAGGAACTATGCAAATCACTCACCTTAGCCACAAATAAACTATGATCTGAAATAAATCTCTGATTTGGTGCGAATCCCGATGCTAAACAGCAGCTCCAATGTTGATTTGGTGTGGATCTCCCTTGATTTGATGTTGCTAAGCTTAATCCTTGATTAGAAGATGATTTGGAGGTGACTTAGAGGTAGGAGGCCATTTTTAGGGTTTCTTGGAGATAAGTGGAGGCTAGAAAACTGAAATGGAATGATTCTCTAACTCCTTTCAGCCTCCCCATAACCCTAATCCCGAAATGGGTTATGGGCCCATTCACTAATCACCCTATTTGGCCCGGTTAAGCAGTTTTTCACCTTCCAAACCTTATTTCAGCCATATCTCCCAAACGGTAAGTCCGTTTTTCACATGTGACCACTCTACGGAAAGGTAAACCATCAAACGAATCTAATGGAAGTGGTTTCAGTTCAAAATTCCTTTCCAATCAAAAGTTATGGCCAAAACAAGATCAGCTAGGGGCAAAATGGTCATTTAAAAATCGACAAAAAATCACGAACATGGGAAATGAGTCTAATGGTTGTTTCCCAAAGTTACATGACCATACGACTTCATATGGGAAAGAAATAAATATTCTACGATCCTTCGATGCGCAGAATGCGGGTTGTTACACCGGCCATATTTGTTCATCATGTTGAACCCGACTTCCCTTGTTCTATGGAAATAGAAAAATTGTGGTCGATCCCAAAAGTTAGGGTTTTCTTCAAATCCCAAATCGTATTTTGATTTCCATAAAGACGATGCTCTGATGATTGTTGCTTCTCGTTGTTAAATTCTCTGATTTGGGATTTCTCTCGATTGAAACTCTTGTTTGTAAATTCTGATTTGAATCTTTTTGCTCTTGAGTTGATAGTGATTTTGATAGTTTGTGCCAATGATGAATAGTGTGTTATATGAGATTATAAATCCCAGCGTATTCTCTGATTTCATTATTGACTGGTCTGATTAATTGCGTGATTTCCCTTTTTGGTTTCTCAGCTTTGATTGAATTTAGCAATTCTGGAAATACAAATGGCCATGCGTGGTTGTTGCTTCCTTTTGTTGCCCGATTTGAATCGATTTCCACAGCATTAAATTACATGCTAGATTTTCGGAAAAAATACTTGTCAAAATTGTAACATTTGATTCCAAAGAAAATGAAATGATTTATCCCTCAAAAAAATTCCCTGAAATGATTTTTGGAAATAATGTCATTGCCGAATATTACTTTCCCCTTTTGCTCAACAATTTCTAGAAATAAATTATGATTTCTTGCCTAAAAACAAACTGTGATTTTTAGACAATCTTATGCCTGTGAGTGTGATAACACCTTTGAACATATTGGCTACTTGCATTTGGTCTTTGTTGATTTTGCAATACCTTTTAAGAACTTGCCGACTTTTGTTCCTGTAATTTTTGGAATTATTATTTTGCATCTCAACATAATTTGTCGAACACATCCCATATGTGTGTACTCGAACAGACTTGATATGGTTGTACCCCTTGCATGAACATGAGTTTTTCCCATTTGCATTTTGATGATACTGTGTACATTTGTCCATACATACATATATAACATATATATACACATATATACCCATGCTGAATGATCTTGCCTCCATTTACTTGTATTACTATACAAGTGACCATGCAGTTTGGCTTTGTGTGTGAAGTTGCATTTGAACACTTTTATATTCATGCTTGTTACTTCCGGACCTATGTTTTGCTATTGTATGCCCCATGCATACATTTCTGTTTTGACATGATCACTTGTGCTTGTGCCATATTTTATAAACCGACTTTTGGCCACTGTCATGTATTTCGTGTCATGCTCCATTCTTGTCCATAACTTGGCTTATTGTAATTATGCTGGATCACCATTGTTTTGACCCTCGAGCTTTCACATGTACACAACTTGTTTCACCATTGGTTGCATCATCAATTCTGGGCTGACTTGTTTATGGACATGAACTTGTACACTTTGTAACACCCTTGAGTATTGTTCCTTGCATGTGAAAGTTTGAGATGATCTGATGTATTTGAACTTATGTTGCTGAGTTGTGTTGCCATGTGTACTTGATCATTCTTGTAAACTGGCTTGACCACTTTGTCATTGTGTAACGAACCAGTAATTTTGACATTTTAAATATATATTAAATTAAGGTTTAAGGTTAAAATAAATACTTCTATTTGATTTTTGACATATAATTAGAATTTTATTGAACCAAGTTTGAATTTATTTTAAGTAGAATTCTTTTTGTAAAATTGTTTTTAACATGTATGATTTTGTCCAAACGAATATTTTATATATGCTGAAATCTTCACTTGGAAATAAAATCAATTTTTGCGCTCCAATTTAAGGAACAATTTATTTTAGAATTTAACGCTCGAAAATTCTACGTTACCTAACTGGAGTGCACATAGCTGAAACGCGCGTAAATTAAATAGCGTCGTTAGTTAGTCGTGCGTCAACCATTTGCGTTCTTACAAATAAATATAATGTACTAAATCCGTTAACAAATTAAAGGAAAAGAATGAACGGTGAACACAAAATTCAATCCGTGAAACAATGGTTGGCAATATTCAACAAAATTTAATACTTGTCTCTATATTAAACAAAAACTATCAAGTGTCCTTTTCTACCTGATATCTCTCTTCATGTTTCCCTTGAATCTAAAATTTTATTCTCCCTAAAAATATGGCAAACAACTCAAATCTTACCCTACTAATAACAAAGATTTTAACAGTGCACAAGGATTTCAAAATCCCCCTCTGACAATTACAAAAATTCAGAACAGTGTACCCAGATTTTGAAATCTCCATTGCAGAGAATCCAACGTGATTCTAACTTCACGCATCTGTCTTCTTCGGCTACTTGCTTCTCACCCCGATATTATAAAATGAAATAACTTCTCCTGTCACATTCCTCATCGACTATTCCCTTCGTTCACTGCTAAACAAAAACGGAAATAAAAATCAATGGAAACAGGCAAAAGCCCTCACCTCTTTGTTCTTTTTCTTGCCTCAAAAATCAAACCCCAAATACCCAATCAGAAATTGCAAATCCCACTGATTCTCTCTATCGATCCTAGCCAGGCACCGCCGCCGCTTGCAGTACCTCCACCACCATCGGAGCCAACTCCTCGCGTGAGGCACTGTCGCCATTCGACCAGTCGCTACCTCCCAGCGTCGTCAATCCCTTGCACCGACTGTGACCTGCTAAAACTCGAGCGCCAGTTAGTTCCTCTTTCATGATTCTCTGGCTCGTCCCACCAAGGCTTACTACCACCGCAGGGGCCATTGCCGCCGGGAAAAACAAACTACCGTTCACTGTTGTCAGTCTCACCCTCCAACAACCCTCGTCCGTTGGTAACGCGAATACCCTAAACATTGACAACCGCGAGGAGGCGTCGCTCCAGCCTTTGCTGCCTTCTCAAGACTGGAAACCGAGGTCAACCCTCAGACCCGGATCCACTCGTCCATTCACCATCTAGTACTTTGTCACCTCTAGACAATGCATCATGCTCAGCAAACCGAGCTGACATCACCATCCGAGCTTATTGGTTGGAAGGATTAGCTCACCCGCAGTGCGCATTTCAGGTGTTCGAAAGAATGCCTGAAATGATGCTATAAAGAGTTTAACATTCTGCTTAAGGACAACAAGATGTTAGGGTCAAATTCAGGGTCTAGGTTCATTTTCCATCTTGCTGGTCTGTCGAAAAACTTTGGTATATTTCTTAAATCCCATTCGTTAATAATTAAATTACTCCAAGTGGAATATTTACCAACATAATATAGATGGATTTGAGTTAATATTTAGTAAAAAAATATATATATTAGGAATTACGGCAGTCTAGGGTCAAGTTGATATGGTGTTCATGCACTTTCTATATCACATTGGTATATATATACACAAATGTATATATGTATACGAATTTTTGGAAGTGTATTCGTCGTGTGGTGTCTAGCTTCGTGCTCAAATTTCTGTGTCCACTTTGCATTCACCTCCAAGCCTCGAAAGGTGAGTTTTTCTCACTCACAGACTAACTGATTATTAAGTGAATTAGAAACATGAAATGTTGAATGAAATGTTATGGTGCGCTAGTTTTGGTTGCTTTATGATTGTGCACGTGCGACGCACACACCGTTATTTTATATGACACAATATGGATGTATACTTGATATGCCATGTTATTTTATCACCATGCAAGTTCCCCTTAGATTAGAGATGAAATGATACATACCCAAACCCCTTGTGTCGGATCAATTTGGGATGCGGGTTGAAATGATACATACCCGGGATTCGAATATATTAAAGAACGGATTGAAATGATAAATATTCATATCACTAGACCATAGGGTAGAAAATTCTATAGGAACACCCTGATCAATAAAAATAAATTATTTTAAATTAATTATATCAATTTTTGGAAAGGAGAAATGTTTTATGAAATGTCCATTTAGCGTAAAGAGGTGTTTAAAAAGGAAACCTTGAATTTTATAGGAATTCCGAATTTGCATATGAATTAGTTTTAAAGATGATTTTATAAGTTAAAAACTTCAAGTTAAAATTATTTTAATGAATTCTCCTTAAACTTTGTGTTTCATATACTAAATTTAATAACATGAAATTTAAAATGTTCATGGTTCAATGTAAAGGGTTTCAAACTTGTTAAATGCTTTAGAACTAATTTTGATTGTCTCTTGCCATTTTAATGTAAAAAGGCTTGTCAAAATATAAATTTGTTAAATTCAAATATAGGAAGAATGCGTTTATCTAAGACATGGGGAAATTGAGTTTTGTTAACTAAATTGGAATTTAACAAATCATCTTTTGGCTAATAACTCAAGTTCAAATTATTTTGGAATTATGTTAAAGGGAATTTGACACGATTATGAAATCTATTTTGGGAAAAGAAACGACGAGACATGGATTTAGGAATTGATTGGATTAATATTTTGAGTAAAAGCAATTTTTCGCATTACTTGATTTTGTAAACATTCATTTATAAAATAATTTTGATCACTTTAACTATATAAATTTTATAATAGCTTTCAACTATATATGTATATACATTATTTTTATTTAATACACACAAATTATTTTGAAACTTACCTTTTCTAAATATATTTTATAAATTCAAATAAATTCTAGCATTTGATCCTATCTAGTGAATCCAAAGGATTAAATAAATAAATGCAAGTAATAATGATATTTCGAGGATGTAGGAAATTTCAAACCAAAGGGTGAATTATTTGGGAAGTCAATTTTGGGACAAAACTCGAAATAATCGATTTGTGATACTTGAAATATGATTTAAAATCTAATGGCCATGGTGTGAAAAATATAAATGTTTGGTTGTTAAAGAGACCAGAGTCGGTAGATGCCATACTCGCTACCAATACTGATACCACTTTAACAACTGTGTACACGGTGGAGTTCCAGAATCGAAGTAGGATGGTATGGAGGCGATTACTGGATTTGAAGAAAGAGAACACTGATGGATTAGCCTTGACCTTCGGGTCATAATTAAAATCACTAAAACAGGAGCTATGCCCGAGTTAAGTGAGGTAGCACCTCTGATCGAACACGCTTCTTCGATACCATCTCTATTACTATATGATTGATTTGGGGCGCCCTTTTTTGATTATGGGAGTGTTGTTCGAGGTGGGAGGTAGTGGCTGCTATGTGTTACCACCGGCCCGGGAGCTGCAATCTGGTAGAATCCTATCGTGGGTATTCCTCGTGTGCCTTGTCATATTATCCTTATCGAGCCCCCTACGATTTTGATTTGTATCGTACCTATGGAGTGCCCTCTGATGCCATCGGTTTACGATGGGTTTACGGTAGTGTATAGACTACGGTATTATAAACGGTGTAAGGGTAAAAATGTAATCCCGCTTACGCTATTTTTGCTATATTTACTTTACTGAGTAGACATTACAATAATAGCGTACTACTATATAGATATTAGTTTCACGGATCCTTAAAGGATAAAAATCCCAAACATCCTTTTAGTTATTGTACATTTCAGTGAACACTTCATTTGGGTTAATTCACTTATATGAGACTGTTAGTCCTGACTCGAGTATTTTGTTTGTTTTATTTCTTGCAAAATGCCCGGGTCTGCAAAATGCCCGGGTCAGACCGAGTACTTCAGCTTGGAGATATATTTGTTAGAGCTTGAGATTCGTTGAAGATCCAACATCCATCTACTACGTCATATGCAGTCGTGACCATCTCTGTTTATTACCAAATATTAGTATGATTCTATATTCATTCTTCCGCTGTTTCTATATTTATTATACACACTGATATCATGTAAAAATTTGATAATATTGTATAAATTTTACTTCCGCTGTGAGATATTCTATGTTCTATGTCTATGAATCTGTGATGATTTGTATTTCAACTTTATAAGCAATAACAATATGTCCTTTTGAACGGTTTGAGTTGGTTTATTTACCGACTTGGAGCAGTCAAAAAGCCAGGTCGTTACATTGTGGTATCAAAGTTTTGGTTATACAAAGCTTAGCTTATGAAGTTGAAACACTCATTAGAGATGGGGTAGAAACACCCTAGAATGAGTGAAATCATCTTGGAATCATATCTGAGAGAGCATATTTTGAAAATAAAATGATTTTAAGGGATTTTAAAAGAATTATCTATATATAAAAGTAATTTGAAATTTTAGCTTTATTTAAAAAAGAAATCCTTGTTTTAGAACTTCATTCTTTTGAAAGCGTCCCTTTTGCCGGATCCTTCTAAGTTAGGATTACTCTAATCTAAGTCTCGACCATGCCTGGAAAATTTGGATTTGCCGCTTTCTAGGTCTTCAATTTTCAATTTGTTTGATCCCTCCACGGTAGAATCTTCTTGATTTTATTCGTCTGTTTGTGCAGCTCCTAGCTTATAATCAAACTTAATACGAAGCGAATTATATTATGGCTTGAGAATACAAAATAAAGCTCGTATAAATAGCTAAGTGTTAACATTACCTGGTTGAGTTGAATAAATAGAAATAAAAATCCAAGGGTACTGAGTTAGATATGAATTTATAATCCTTTATTAAAGGAAACCTCATTTAAAAGGAGGAAGGTTTTTGTGACCTTAAATTTTTTATACAAGTAGAACTTGTAAAAATTGAAACAATGGGAAATAATGACCTAAGATAATAAAATCTTCCTAAATAAGTGTAATGCGAGTTCGGAGTAAAAACCTAAATTGTTTTGGGTAAATGTGTTAAAATAGCAATTTGATACTTAAAGTGGATTCTTGGAACTAAATTTATTTAGAATGACGACCTTTGGAAAATATTTGCATATGGGATTTTGTAAGTATAAGTAAAGAAAACACCAAAAAAAAATTTAGATATGGGAACAACATGTACTTGAAACCTAAAATGCGGAAAAGAAACCTATATAATATATATATATATGTTTTAAATAATATATGATTTCCTTATGTAAATTTTGGGATAGTATATATCGATAAACGATTGCAATTTAACATTTGACATGGTGAAATTTGGAATGTTAACTTAAGCGGTGAACTTATATTAAGTAAACATATATGTTCTGAAGTTTAATTTTGCTTTGTAAATTATTTAAAAAAATAAAAATATGAGAAGAAAAAGGAATTATTTCAAGCAACGGGTTGCTGCCCTTAGGAAAAAAAATGAAGTAACATAATAAAACAATGAAGGATAAAGGCTGCTGCTGCTCGTCGCAACCGCAACAAGAAAGAAAGCAAGGAAGTGAAATAGTAAATAAAAGAAAATAACTGGTTTATCAAACCTGAAATTTGGAATGTACCATATTTCAACAACTACACACTTGATATGCAGACATGCTTATAAGATGTTATACTTGAGTGTCACCACTTGCATAATTTCAACAACTGGAATTGAAAAATAAATTTGGGTTGAAGGTTAAAATGAAAGAAGTAATAATCATAATAATAATAGAATATTTTGAAATACTCACTGTTTTGTTTTGTTTTAGATCATCTAGATATACTTGTTTTATTATTTAATGAAGGCTAGCAAGGCCCATGACCAACCAGGTGCATAAGTAACATACACCGTAATGTATAACACATTATGAACTTAGTACAATAGGTTTCAATTTTATATAATTTGCAATGGAAACTTGAATTTTTATCCTACTGCTAAATAAATTCCCATATAGTGTATACCAGCATTTTGGTTGTGAACATATGCTGAGCTTGCAAGTCTAACTATGGAAGCAAGCTGCAAGCTAAATCTTATGTTCTGTTTTCCACCAGGCATCAGGATGTATGTTTCTTTCCACCTAAAATCTATAAGTCAGAAAAGTAGAAAAAAAGAATGAAAAAAAAATTGCATTAACAATAAAAAGGAAGACAACAACCTAGGGCTCTGCTACAAGCAGCTGTTACATATGAAAAACGCATGTATTTGTAAGTATGTTTTTTAAATATTTACATTAGTTGTTAATAATTGGTGTAACACCCCACGTCCATTAATGTCACTCACAAAGGGAATGCATTAACTTCTATGGAGCGTTTTAAGTGAGTATAGAACAGAAACTTAACAACAAGACAGATATAAACAGTACTTGAAAAATTAAAAACTTTATTTCATTACAGCGGAAAATACATATGTTTGATTACATCATCAAAACCAGAGCCAAGTACATAATGTCCATCTTGACTAAATCAAAGTACATAAACTGAAAGACATAATCCCCATTACAAAATAGCCATAAATAAAAGAGAGGCTGAACTTTACTTCAGCGATCCAAGCAATCTTCTAAAAGCAAGAAGCACAGTTGCCCAAAATCAAGCTTCACTGGTGCTAGTTCCAACCTGAGCACCTTGGGGGGGGGGGGGAAGAAAAGAGGAGGAAACAAAGGGGGTCAGACATAAAGTCTGGCGAGTGCGATAACTTTAACAATATAATCACCAAAGTAACTAGGCTAAGGCATAAGTTGGAAAATCAGGAAATGACCATGAACCATTGAGTATGGCAGAGTAAACAAAGAAACAGGATGAACAACGATATTGTTAAAGCGCACCTAACCCACTGTAAGATAATTACTAAACTACGCCAACACTATGAGATAATTGCTATACTGCACCACCACTAGTATACTGCACCACCACTAGTCAACCTAAGGTTGATCCTGCCTACTGAACATAAGTGATAATAATAATGGTAGTTTCGTGTACCCCTAGCTGCTGTCATAGGTGTCGCCTGCTCCTATCTCCACTAGTAGGGCTGTCAACGGATGCTTTCGGATACGGATAGTGCCATATCCGTATCCGTATCCGAAATCATTTTCGGATATCGGATATCCGTATCCGCTTAATTTTCAGATATCGGATATCCGTATCCGCTTAATTTTCGGATACGGACGGATATCGGATATTTATCCGCTCCGCTAGAAATTAATGAATTTTTAAGAGTATAAATAAAAATGTTTGGATCAGCATAAAATAATTTTTATACTAATATTTATAAAAAACCCGAAAATAAAGGAATGTGATAATGAAACATTGTTTTATACTAATACCCATAAGCATATCCAAAAATATTCCAAAATTAAACACTAAGACTACCATTTTTCACTAAAATTGGATAAAAATTTATATCATAGTAACTTCCAATAGTTACATAATAATTATTAACTCTATTTTTCTATTTTTATTTATATATATTACGTCAATTAGTCGGACGGATATTTTTCGGATACGGATACCACTATAACCATATCCGTATCCGAAAAGCTTTTCGGATATCGGATATCCGTATCCGCTTTTCGGATAATGCCGGATAACGGATATTTCGGATACGGATTCGGACGGGTATCGGATTTTTCGGGTATCCATTGACAACCCTATCCACTAGTGGTACCCACTACCCTCCTCATTCTAATTACAATATTCATAATATGGTAGCTGTACTCCTAGCTGTTGTCATAGGTGTCGCCTGCTCCTATCTCCACTAGTCGTACCCACTACCTTCCACATTCGATCGGCTCCCTAACTCGTAAATACCCGTGCTGGTCCCACAGTGGGGTGTATCACTCCTCAAAGTGGCAACCCAATACTTCCAGAGATGCACGACTTATACCTACACGATGCAACAACGTCTTACCTACCAGCCCGAGTCCACACACGCATATGAACCCGTTGGACTTGCGTTGTCACCGCTAACCCGGTTTGGCCTCTTACAGTCAAGCCCGGTATGCGTGTCCCGTCCTTGACTTGGGTCGAGCCCACAAAGATACGTATGGGTTACTATTTGAAATGGGCCCCCATGACTTGACACAAGCTATCCACCTAAGCTTGGTCCCCTCTAGTATTTCCCACTTAACCCACTTCTTATTCATGTTTCAATTTTGGTTAAGTATTTCTAATCGTATTTCAAATGCCACCCAAGGCACCCACTAGATTCCACATGCCACCCAAGGCACCCATTTAACCTCCTCATGTCCCACTACATGTTTATCTGGTTAAGTGTTTCTTAATTCATTAAGACCGTAACCTCATAAAGACCTCTCACATTAGACTGGCATTTGTGGCAGCTGGATTTGCCGGGCGGGTCCGGGCAGTCTTACACCACAAAAAAGCCTAACCTCGTGTCTTTACAATTGTTACGTATTTAATTTATGCCTTAGACCTCCCACATTAGACTGGCATTTGTGGCAGCTGAATTTGACGGGCGGGTTCAGGCAGTCTTACATCACAAAAGAGCCTAACCTCGTGTCTTAGACGATTAATTACTCCTAATTAATCATTCCCCAATTTGAATTACTTTCCCTATTCAAATTATCAATTAATTCCAAATTTAACTACGTCCATAATTGAATCAATTATGTCCATCTATTTATGGTATGTAAAATCATACCAATTTTCATCGCAAATTTATTTTATGCCTTTTAAGGCATCTATGCCAATTAAATCTTTTAATATTATCCCCTTTTACCCCACGTTGTACGTTTATTCATTTAACGTAAAATATACGTTAGACTCGAATAGTCTAACTCATGGAATAAAGAGAAAACATCACAACATACATATAATTAAAACTAGATCTAAACATAGGGGTGAACTTGCATGTGTGAATGATGTTCTACATCTAAAACTTGCATAGGCCAAAGTTACAACTTGCATAAAACAACATATGTCATAGACCCAAATCTAAAGGTGTGAACTTGTTGGGATAATGGTCACAAACTTGCATAAATCATGTATGTCATAGATCTACATCTAAAGGTGTAATATTGCATAGGCAGTAACCACAAACTTGTATAACATGATTCATATGCAAACACATATATTCATATAAACTTGCATATGTGATTTATGCAACATAACAATAGTATAAACTTACATCTAAACATGTAAACCAGCATGTAAAATTTGGCATATAACTCACACATGTCATAACCTAACTTTAGATCTAAAATAGGTGTCATGAAGCATATAAGGTTATACATATAATTTTCCCCAACTTGCATACGATTCATGTCTTAATAAAAATCTAAACTTGCATACATACTTATGATTTATCATATGAATCAACATACCCAAACTAACATATGAACAACATGGTGATTCGATTATACATAAGCCAATCATAAAATTACAACATAGATGATCACAACTTTATAAGATATCATCATAGAATTTACAACATAAACATCACAATTTTACTATATGAATAATAACATGCAGTCAATAATTCACATCATATCCAAATAGTCCACATCATAACTCAATCCAATTAATTTGCTAATTATTTTATTAAAATTATCGAACTCACAATTTAGAGAAGGTCTTGAATTCTGAATTCTTAAGTTGTAATAGCTTTCCATTTAAGAAGATTCGTTGTTAAAGTTGAAAAGGATTGATTTAGACTAGCTTTCTTCCTCTTTAATTGGTGGCGGCTATGCTGTGTTTCTAGGTGACGGCTTGGAGGCCACGAATCTAATTTTGATTTTAAGGTTTGAGTCTAGAGGTGTTTTTATAGAGTTTAGGATTAATTTAGGGCATCCGATCAACCTAGAAGCAACCTGAACCATCCAACCAAGATAGGGTGACACCTCAGCCCTAATGACTCAGCACAGTGTATTAAATGTTCATTTTTTTTCATGTTTTGTTGCAATATTGAATTTAAAGATATTTTTTCATACGAAATCTAATTTAAGCAAACTCAGACTCTATCCCAACCAGAATTCCGAGACGAACACAATGGCGCAACCCATTTCCCTTAATTCTCACATCTGAGATTAATTATTCTTTAATTTAGTTGATTCGATTATTCAAAAATTCAGGGTGTTACATCCTCCCCTACTTAAAGGATTTCGTCCTCGAAATCTCTAAGTCAAGAAGAACATATCCTACCATCCAAACAACCATCTACTCAACCATCAAACACAGGCATACATTGTCCTTAAATTTTTCTAATGCTGTATGAACATATGCAAGAAGTGCGTGTATATGTTCCTTATCTAATGCAAAATCAGGCGGTCTACTGATTCGGTTGACCTCCTTAATGCAAACCATGATAGTGCCATGTGTCCATTATATATGCGAAAGAATCCTATCGATACATATTATCTCTACATGCATGTACAATCATTCACCAAAATGCAACATCCATATGATGGTACAACCATTATACATCCATTACTTAAATATGTACACACATTTATATGCAATATGCAATATGAAGTGACTGAGCCGATCTAGTGCCTAAAGTGTGTGTATATGCATCCACGAGCAACCACTAGAAAACACTTGCATCCACATGCATCCATCATACATAACGTCTCAAACACATGTTTCAACCATAGGACTACCCTACCTAAAGGTCAAATGTACTAACGAGAGGACATACTAAAGATAAGATATATGGCCCTTGGGGTTATGCTTTCTAAAATAAGTTTTTTTCTTGAAAATACTTTCCTTAAAACATACTTTTGAAGGTACTTCTTCATAAAATTGTTTTTGAAAAACAACTTTTCAAAATTCATATCTGTTCTGGTAACCTTCAGCTTTGATACCACGTGCAACACCCTACGTCCATTAATGTCACTCACAAAGGGAATGCATTAACTTCTATGGAGCGTTTTAAGTGAGTATAGAACAGAAACTTAACAATAAGACAGATATAAACAGTACTTGAAAATTTATAAACTTTATTTCATTGCAGCGGAAAATACATATGTTTGATTACATCATCAAAACCAGAGCCAAGTACATAATATCCATCTTGACTAAATCAAAGTACATAAATTGAAAGACATAATCCCCAATACAAAATAGCCATAAATAAAAGAGAGGCTGAACTTTACTTCAGCGATCCAAGCAATCTTCTAAAAGCAAGAAGCACAGTTGTCCAAAATCAAGCTCCACTGGTGCTAGTTCCAACCTGAGCACCTTGGGGGGGGGGGGGGGGGGGAGGGGGAAGGAAGAAAAGAGGAGGAAACAAAGGGGGTCAGACATAAAGTCTGGCGAGTGCGATAACTTTAACAATATAATCACCAAAGTAACTAGGCTAAGGCATAAGTTGGAAAATCAGGAAATGACCATGAACCATTAAGTATGGCAGAGTAAACAAGGAAACAGGATGAACAACGATATCGTTAAAGCGCACCTAATCCACTATAAGATAATTACTAAACTACACCAACATTATGAGATAATTGCTATACTGCACCACCACTAGTCACCCTAAGGTTGATCCTGCCTACTGAACATAAGTGATAATAATAATGGAAGTTTCGTGTACCCCTAGATGCTGTCATAGGTGCCGCATGCTCCTATCTCCACTAGTGGTACCCACTACCCTCCCCATTCTAATTACAATATTCATAATATGGTAGCTGTACTCCTAGTTGCTGTCATAGGTGCCGCCTTCTCCTATCTCCACTAGTCGTACCCACTACCTTCCCCATTCGATCGGCTCCCTAACTCGTAGATACCCGTGCTGGTCCCAAAGTGGGGTGTATCACTCCCCAAAGTGGCAACCCAATACTACCAGAGATGCACGGCTTATACATACACAATGCAACAACTTCTTACTTACCAGCCCGGGTCTACACACGCATATGAACCCGTTGGACTTGCGTTGCCACCGCTAACCCGGTTTGGCCTCTTACAGTCAAGCCCAGTATGCGTGTCCCGTCCTTGACTTGGGTCGAGCCCACAAAGATACGTATGGGTTACTGGTTGAAATGGGGTCCCATGACTTGACACAAGCTATCCACCTAAGCTTCGTCCCCTCTAGTATTTCCCACTTAACCCACTTCTTATTCATGTTTCAATTTTGGTTAAATATTTCTAATCGTATTTCAAATGCCACCCAAGGCACCCACTAGATTCCACATGCTACCCAAGGCACCCACTTAACCCCATCATGTCCCACTACATGTTTATCTAGTTAAGTGATTAATAATTCATTAAGACCGTAACCTCATAAAGACCTCTCACATTAGATTGGCATTTGTGGCAGCTGGATTTGCCGGGCGGGTCCGGGCAGTCTTACACCACAAAAGAGCCTAACCTCGTGTCTTTACAATTGTTACGTATTTAATTTATGCCTAAGACCTCCCACATTAGACTGGCATTTGTGGCAGCTGGATTTGCCGGGCGGGTCCGGGCAGTCTTACACCACAAAAGAGCCTAAATTCATGTCTTAGACGATTAATTACTCCTAATTAATCATTCCCCAATTTGAATTACTTTCCCTATTCAAATTATCAATTAATTCCAAATTTAACTATGGCCATAATTGACTCAATTATGTCCATCTATTTATGGTATGTAAAATCATACCAATTTTCATCGCAAATTTATTTTATGCCTTTTAAGGCATCTATGCCAATTAAATCTTTTAATATTATCCCCTTTTACCCCACGTTGTACGTTTATTCGTTTAACGTAAAATATACGTTAGACTCGAATAGTCTAACTCATGGAATAAAGAGAAAACATCACAACATACATATAATTAAAACTAGATCTAAACATAGGGGTGAACTTGCATGTGTGAATGATGTTCTACATCTAAAACTTGCATAGGCCAAAGTTACAACTTGCATAAAACTACATATGTTATAGACCCAAATCTAAAGGTGTGAACTTGTTGGGATAATAGTCACAAACTTGCATAAATCATGTATGTCATAGATCTACATCTAAAGGTGTAATCTTGCATAGGAAGTAACCACAAACTTGCATAACATGATTCGTATGCAAACACGTGTATTCATATAAACTTGCATATGTGATTTATGCAACATAACAATAGTATAAACTTACATCTAAACATGTAAACCAGCATGTAGAATTTGGCATATAACTCACACATGTCATAACCTAACTTTAGATCTAAAATAGGTGTCATGAAGCATATAAGGTTATACATATAATTTTCCCCAACTTGCATATGATTCATGTCTTAATAAAAATCTATACTTGCATACATACTTATGATCATACGAATCAACATACCCAAACTAACATATGAACAACATGGTGATTCGATTATACATAAGCCAATCATAAAATTACAACATATATGATCACAACTTTACAAGATATCATCATAAAATTTACAACATAAACATCACAATTTTACTACATGAATAATAACATGCGGTCAATAATTCACATCATATCCAAATAGTCCACATCATAACTCAGTCCAATTAATTTGCTAATTATTTTATTAAAATTATCGAACTCACAATTCAGAGAAGGTCTTGAATTCTGAGTTCTGAAGTTGTAATAGCTTTCCCTTGAAGAAGATTCGTTGTTAAAGTTGAAAAGGATTAATTTAGACTAGCTTTCTTCCTCTTTAATTGGTGGCGGCTATGCTGTGTTGCTAGGTGACGGCATGGAGGCCATGAATCTAATTTTGTTTTGATTTTAGGGTTTGAGTCCAGAGTTGTTATTATAGAGTTTAGGATTAGTTTAGGCCATCCGATCAACCTAGAAGCAACCTGAATCATCCAACCAAGATAGGGTGACACCTCAGCCGTAATGAATCAGCACAGTGTATTAAATGTTCAATTTTTTTTTCATGTTTTGCTGCAACATTTAATTTAAAGATATCTTTTTCATACGGAATCCAATTTACGCAAATTCGGACTCTATCCCAACCAGAATTCCGAGAGGAACACAATGGCGCAACTCGTTTCCCTTAATTCTCACATCTGAGATTAATTATTCTTTAATTTAATTGATTCGATTATTCAAAAATTCAGGGTGTTACAATTGGATTCCAAACTAGAACAGGAAAGTGTCTCAGCCGTGCATAACATGTCAAGAAAATATAACATGTAAAGAGTGAACTAAACATGAAAAAGAAGAAGGAGGTACCAACAAGAAATTTTGCAATACCGAGGCTATGCCCTTCTACCCTTTTTGCCTGCAGCGGCAATAAAGGTTGCTGCATGGATGAAATTTTCTTTAACTAAATATAGGGCTGCTGCTAATAAAATAAGAGAAAAGAAAAAGAGAGAAAAGAGAAAAAAGTGGGTTTGAAAGGTAAGTAGAAAATCCATTTGATTGAAGCTAATTATTTCAAAGTAAAATTTAAATTTAAGACAAGTTTAAGTAAATATCGATGAATTTTCCAGTAAGTGGCATTGTAAAATGAATATAAGGTGATTTAATTGGATACCACTTAACATGAGCATAAGAAGAATTGAATGTTAAATGGGAAAAAAAGAAAGAAAGAGATCATTTTTAGAATGTGGAGAGATTTCGTACATACTAAATAGTTGTTAAATTTAGCCTTCCAAAAATTCTTTCTTTTGAATCTAATATATATGTGTGTAATTCAAGTCAATAACCTTGTAAACAAAGAACTATAACATGTTTTACATGCATAATGAAGTGAGATTAACTTCACAGCAACAAAATGCTTACACTTGGAAAAGTAGGTTATACATAAGAAGACTTTATACGAATCAATTGGAAAAAGGGGATATAGCTTGTAATGATTATCACAATATTTGAACTAGTTATGCAGGGATGTGTATATATACATATGTAAAAAAATGACAGCAAGAGGTTGTTGCCATCACCGCATGCAGCAGTAGCAGTAGCGATCTGCTGCCACGAGCACCAATTGCTGCTGTTAAGAAAAAAAATGCAAATAAAGGGGCTGTAACAGTAGCTACACCAACTACTTGCACCGCAAATGAATGAAACCAACAATATATCACTTAACCAACAAATGCACCTTAGTTTATGTAATATGCTATCCTGTGCCAATGGAATTAAAAGAAAATGTGTATACACATTTATTCAAAACAATCTAACAAACTATAATCTAAATAATTTGAATGTCTAGTTAAGTTGGTGTCAATAAGATGAAAACAAGAATTTGAATGTTAATAGTAAGCTTTATACGTTATCTTGTTTCAATTTGTTAACATGTTATGCCAACTTACGTATAAACTACCTATTATTATGTATCCTCATTTTACTTCATATATATGTTGATTCTCACTACATGTTGAGTGTCTTAGTAGGTTGCAATGACGTGCTTTACTTTTGGAGCTCGCTTTTGCGCAAAATGCAAAGAAAATAAGCAAACATGTTTTAAAAATGCTAAATAAGGCACGTATCTCGGTTTATGTATTGCATTTGGGTTGTTTTTCTTTAGTTTCCCCTTTACTGGGATGCCTCATCATGTGGATGAGATGTGTATTGATAAATATCATGTTTATAAATTTTTCCGGGCAAGCCGTACAAGGGAGGTGTTGCTGAAATTTTCCGTAAATTCCTGGTGTTAGAAATATTTTGAGTTTTAAAATTCTAATCTTTATTTTTCTTTCAAATTAGTTTTAAACTAATTAAACGTATTTGTAAAAGAAATATGGAGAATTAAATCTATAGACGTTTCCTTTTCGAGGACGAAAAACGCTAAGTGGGGGAGAATGTAATGAACCAGTAATTTTGACATTTTAAATATATATTAAATTAAGGTTTAACGTTAAAATAAATATTTCTATTTGATTTTCGACATATAATTTAGAATTTATTGAACCAAGTTTGAATTTATTTTAAGTAGAATTCTTTTCGTAAAATTATTTTCAACATGTATGATTTTGTCCGAACGAATATTTTATATATGCTGAAATCTTGAATTGGAAATAAAATCAAATTTTGCGCTTCAATTTAAGGAACAATATATTTTAAAATTTAACGCTCGAAAATTCTATGTTACCTAACCAGAGCGCACATAGCTGAAACACATGTAAATTAAATAGCGTCGTTAGCTAGTCTTGCGTCAACCATTTTTGTTCGTACAAATAAATATAATGTACTAAACCCATTAAAAAATTAAAGGAAAAGAATGAATGGTGAACACAAAATTCAATCCATGAAACAGTGGTTGGCAATATTAAACAAAATTTAATACTTGTCTCTATACTAAACAAAAACTATCAAGTGTCCTTTTCTACCTGATATCTCTCTTCATGTTGCCCTTGAATCTGAAATTTTATTATCCCTAAAAATATGGCGAAAAACTCAAATCTTTCCCTGCCAATAAAAAAGATTTTAAACAGTGCACAAGGATTTCGAAATCACCCTCTGACAATTACAAAATCCGGAAAAGTGTACCCAGATTTTGAAATCTCCATGTGTAGAGAATCCAACGTGATTTTAACTTCACGCATCTGTCTTTTCTGCTACCTGCTTCTTGCCCTGATATTATAAAATGAAATAACTTCTCCTGTCCCATTCCTCATCGACTATTCCCTCTGTTCACTACTAAACAAAAAGGGAAATAAAAATTAATGGAAAAGGGTAGAAGCCCTCACCTCTTCGTTCTTTTTCTTGCCTCAAAAATCAAAGCCTAAATATCCAATCAAAAATTCCAAATCCCACCGATTCTCCCCCACCGATCCTAGCCAGGCACCACCACCGCTTGCAGTACCTCCACCACCATCGGAGCCAACCTCCACACATGACGCACTAATGCCATTCGACTAGTCGTACCTCCAAGCACCGTCAATCCCTTGCGCCGATTGTGACCTCCTAAAACTCGAGCACCAGTTAGTTCCTCTTTCATGATTCTCTGGCTCGTCCCACCAAGCCCTACTACCACCGCATGGGCCACCGCCGCCAGGAAAGGCAAACTACCGTTCACTACTATTAGTATCACCCTCAAAAAGCCATCGTCTGTTAGCACCGCGAATACCCTAGACATCGACGACCACGAGGAGGCGTCGCTCCAGCCTTCGCTACCTTCTCAAGACGGGAAACCTCAACACCTAGGCCCGAATCCACTCGTCCGTTCACCATTTAGTACTCTGTCACCTCTAGACAATGCATCGTGCTCAGCAAACCGAGCTGCCATCACCATCTGAGCTTACTGGTTGGAAGGATTAGCTCACCCGCAATGCGCGCATTTCAGGTGTCCGAAAGAATGCCTGAAAGGCTACTGTAAAGAATTTAACATTCTACTTAAGTACAACAAGATGTTTGGGTCAAATTCAGGGTCTAGGTTCATTTTCCATCTTGCTGGTCTGTCGAAAAACTTTGGTATATTTCTTAAACTCCATTAGTTAATAATTAAATTATTATAAGTGAAATATTTACAAACATAATATAGATGGGTTTGAGTTAATATTTAGTAAAAAAATATATTAGGAATTATGGTAGTCTAGGGTCTAGTTGAGATGGTGTTCGTGCACTTTCTATATCACATTTGTATATATATACACAAACGTATATATGTATACGAATTTTTGGAAGTGTATTCGTCGTGAGGTGTCTAGCTTCATGCTCGAATTTCTGTGTCCACTTTGCATTCACCTCCAAGCCTCAAAATGTGAGTTTTTCTCACTCACAGAATAACTGGTTATTAAGTGAATTAAAAACATGAAATGTTGAATGAAATGTTAGGGTACTCTAGTTTTGGTTGCTTTGTGATTGTGCACGTGTGACGCACACACCGTTATTTAACATGACACAATATGGATGTATACTTGATATGCCATGTTATTTTATCACCATGCAAGTTCCCCTTAGATTAGAAAACATTACAGGTTGAAATGATACATACCCGAACCCCTTGTGTATTTAGATCGATTTGGGATGCAGGTTGAAATGATACATACCCGGGATTCGAATATTTTAAAGAACGGATTAAAATGATAAATATCCGTATCACTTGACCATAGGGTAGAAAATTTTATATGGACACCGTGGTCAATAAAAATAAATTACTTTAAATTAATTATATCAATTTTTGGAAAGGATAAATGTTTTATGAAATGTCCATTTAGCGTAAAGAAGTGTTTAAAAAGGAAACCTTTAATTTTATAGGAATTCCAAATTTGCATATGAATTAGTTTTAAAGATGATTTTATAAGTTAAAAACTTCAAGTTAAAACTATTTTAATGAATTCTCCTTAAACTTTGTGTTTCATATACTAAATTTAATAACATAAATTTCAAAAAGTTCATGATTCAATGTAAAGGGTTTCAAACTAGTTAAATGCTTTAGAACTTGTAACAACCCGGATTTTTGGTCAATTTATTTTAAATATTTAATATTGGTTTAAATATTTAGTTGATAATATAAATCAGTTTTTATATTGAGTTATCGATTTAATAATCGAAATACGATTTATTTCGAATATATATAATTATCGTAATACGAGAATCTGAAATAATTAAATACGAAATTTAAACTGAGTCAAAAATGATTAATATGAATTTTATTTGATCTATAACGATAATAATGACAATTCATTATCAAGGAATATATTTGTTTTGAATTTAATTTATATTATATCGATTTAAATTGATATATTCTCCATATTTTTGAATAAGGCTTCAAGGTCTATTCCGGGGTGTCTAGAATAGCGCTATAACGTTGAAACGTCGGTTGTTACGTTTAAACAGGGGTCCAGGTTCATGATTTCAAGTTATTAACCCCAAAATATTTTTAATGGATAAGATCAATTTCAAATCAAGTTAAAACAAATCATATTTAATAATTGGTACTTAAGCCTATAACTACTTCTGTACTAATGCAGACCTACAATTCCTTAACAATGAAGTCTCTTTCCTCTATAAAATCACGCATCTCCCCTTATTTCATTTCTTCTGCAAACCAAAAGGGAAAAATCAAAATGCTGCTACTCTTGAGATTAAACCATTTACAAATTCTGCCCACACCTCAATTAGAAATCAAAGCCCCAAATTGAAATATTAATCTCCATTTTTCCTTCTTAAATTCAGAATTGAACCTGCTTGCTTCTTATTTCCATTTGCAATATCAAAACCAAATGAAAGCTTCAGCTTTCCCAATTCGAAGAATCAAGTTCGGAAAAAAAAAGAGAACGAGCTCGAGTCCGATTTCGAAATCTTCAATTCTGGTGTATCGCGGCAAGCAAATGGATTTTTTTTTCCACAATCGACAACTCTCAATTGAGGTTAGGACAGAGTCGTAGAAGGGTTTTTAGGTCAAACGATGGGCGTAGTGGAATGGTGGTGATCGATGGAGCGCACCGCGTTTCAAAGAAAGATCGATACTGGTTACTAAAGTCGCGATGGAGCTATATATTGCCAAGGTTGATATCGCGATTATAGCAGTAGGTGGTTGGGGGGTCTCCGAAGTATTGGTTTCGATTTGTTATTGTTCAAGATGGCAAGCATGGAGGGCGGATCTTACCTGATGCGTGTGAATGAAGGTACACTACCGCGATTCAGATCTGGGTGTAGGATGCTCAAGTTGGGTAATAAGGAAGTAGCGAGGGGAGAAGTAAGTTGGGGAAGAAGCTTCGATTGTTTCAAGTCAGAAGAAATTTGATCGAGACAGTAATTATTGGAGGGTGTTTTGAGATGCTGTTCGACTGTGTGATGAGGGGGTGAACTAAGATGATGGTTGCATAGTAGGAAGGTGAAGACAGAGAATCTGGTATGTTAAACGGTGAAGAAATGGTAGGATTTTGAGGGCATGAAAAATCAAAAGTACGGATCTTGTAGTTGCTTCTCTGGGATTGAAATGCAGTCACATTGTTCGACAATGGATTGAGCGTGTTCTGATAATGATGAGCAAGTTGTAGCTAGAATGGGGGGTTCAGTGTTGTGAGGACTGGGTCGAAATGAGGACTGGTGTTTGAGGATTACATGAGCATTTTAGAGAAGATGAAATAAGGTGAAGCAAAGGATTAGGTAATTATTATTTTTATTTAGAATTTTTTTTATTTCAGTTAAAATTAATTAAAATGGCATGTTTAATTTATACAAGATTTAATGAACGGAGTCGATCGAAAATTCATAAGCTGGAAATAAACTGGGAATCAGAATGGATCAAATTAAAAATCTTGGTGAGTAAATCTCACTCATATTTTTATTTAGAATTATTTTATTCATTAAAATAATTGTTCGTTGGTTGTTTGCATGCACTGAGATATTATTGTGGTTATTAAATATATATTAGTTATTTAGGATTGGTTGTTGTTGTTATTATATATATATATATATATTGGTGGTTGGATTCCCGCAGTACCATTAGCGGGTGTCCGCAGTATCATTAGCGGATGACCCTATACGCCCAACGCTATGATAGTGGATGACCTTCTATACTGCAATATCCTGCCTCGAAGCAGGATGAGTATTATTTATGTTGAGTAATGTCTGTTGATGCAGGGAAAACAGGTTGGAGGGATCCAACTGGATTCCTCAAAAATATTATTATTTGTTTGTTTCATATATATTATCGTATGTGATGTGTTGATTGATATTGAGTGGTTTGATCACTACACCAGAAATGCGATTTTGCAAAGGCTTTGAGCCGTTGCGAAATCATGTAGCAACGACAACGAGCCGTTGCAAAATCAGGAGCAGCAAAAAATTAGCAACGGCTTTGAGCCGTTGCTAAATGATATTTTGCAACGGCCAAAAGCCGTTGCAAAATTTGACTTTGCAACAGCTTAAAACTGTTGCCATTTTTAATTTAGCAACGGTTTATAGCCGTTGCAAATTCATATATCTCTTTCTTTATTTCTCTCTGTGGTTTTTTTTTATTTTTTTTAGGCTCTCCTATAATAAAAAAATTATCTGATTTTCATACTCAATACAAACATTTGCAAATTTAACATAATATCACAAAAGAAAGACTATTAAACCAAATAATTTTTATAAATTCAACACAAAGACCAAACTTAACAAGTTTTGAAATTACAACGTTCAACAATGGTATGTTACACTTCAAAGTTCAGTAGCAATAGAAATATAAATATTGTAGAATACAATACATACTTCACAAGCATATCAATCTGTACAAAGTTCAGAAGCATACTAAGTAAATAGTACAATGCAGAGATCTATCCTTAATCGGTACATAGTTCATTGTCTTGAAGCCTTCGTCCATATTGACTCATGTTATATCATTTCTTTTATAATGCCTTCGCCATCACCATCTTACATAAGGAAAGAAGTTATCTCCCCTGATAACCTGTTATTCTATAACTTCCTAAATATACAATGAAATACAAATTATCAGAATATGAATCAAGGCTACATGCTTTCAAACGTACAATAAAAATGCAAACCATAAATGGATTTTACTTCTTGCTTTCAACTTGTAAATGGTATGGACACATGTAGCTCCAACATAGGGATGTGCAAATTACATCAAAAAAGAAGTTAACTAAATGCCAATATTTTATGGCACCATGTAATCAGGGGGTCATTATTTATCTCTTACCTAGTTTGACCATTATTTTTATAAATGCCAAATTGTATGCTTTCACATAGTTCCAATTAGATAAATCTGGAATACCACAAATTTAATTAAACATTGAATACATATTACTCTTATATATAACATTTATTATTTAATTCCACGGTGTTACCGTAATTTGAAATGGTCCTGAAACACACTTCTAAGAATGATTGGAGGAAAAGTTATATTTCGATGAAACTATCGCAAATAAATGACAAACATACAAAATCTACCATTCAGTGCAACCTTTTGCAAAAAAAAAAAAAAAAAAAAAAAAAAAAAAAGAAGAACATATTTCTTTCTTACCTTCTTTTTAAATGCTAAATTAATATAAACTTGCTTTTACATAATTTCGGTTACTTCAAATGTGGCATGCTAATTTGTTTATGAACTACTCAACCATCCTTCATTTTCACAGCATTGCTTAAAAAATCAGTGTTACCATAATTTAGTAATATATTTGTTTACTCTATCATTTAAAAACATGCAGAACCAACGGTAAGCAAGTGATATTGAGACTGAAAATATTAGAGGGTTACAGGAAACTATATATTTTTCGTAACCCATAAACCTTTATTCGCTAGATAAAAATCTATGTATGTACCCCTTATTATCAACCATGTCATTTATTGCTTATCTCTATTTTTTGTAGATATATCAGCTCTTGCGTTATTGTCTAATTTTATGCTACAACAGTTCCCCTAACCCATGTAGCCCTCTCTCTTATAACTTCAGTTCAGTATACAGTTGTACGAGTTTTATGATTTCTACTGTATTCGCTGTGGTGCTAATGTTATGTAATAGTTTTCTTCTAAGCCCAACCTTTACCTAACCTGAACCTTTACATTAACAATATATCGTACATTTTCAATATTCCTTCTGTTTAACTTGATGAAGAACAAACCTTGCAGTCAACGGACTGTTGCAGAAATCTCTGATGATGGGTTTCCCACTGTCATCAAGAGCTCCAGTATTCTGTAATTATAAAATCAATTTTCTGTTACTTTTATTTTGTTACTAGTATAAAAAGATAAGCCGCAGTTAAATTTTAACGTCCTCATACCAATCAGTACTATCTCTTATGCATAAAATATTGATACTATCGAATAATCTGCAAATTTCAAATTATATTTTAGCACAAAATGAAATAACTGTGTCTACGGTTTGCATCAACTTAAAATTTTAATATATTTACTTTGACTGATTTCATCTGCTCTTATAGTGTAAACTTAATTCGGAACTTTCAGAAGGTGGTGAATTAATGGACAAAAGATAATTAAGAAATGAAGAGCGGTCACATGTCTTTCCTACAGATTGAAGTTCCATGAATTATTGCAAAAATCTAAAATGATGAAGGCAGATTGTTTTGCATGAAGGAATTATTTAATTTTCTCCATTAACATCTCCCTTTCCCTACAGGCCTCAATACAAAGAGACAAACATACGTAACCTTTCTTTATTTATAACGTTAAATATACAGCGAAAGCTATATTTATAGATTTCGCAATTAATGGAAATTACAATATACTGTCATTTGACATTTAACATATTTGCCTATATTATTAATTGTATTACAACAATTTGTCAATAATAAAAATACTTAAAACATGGCTAAAGCTTCACTAACTGTAGGCCCAACAGTGGATCATAGAAGGCAGGGCGGGTTACGGGCTCGGCACACTAGCCTTGAGATTATATTAGGAACACAGCCTACTCTTCTTAGCAGTGAAATATCGTTAATTTATTTGGTCCACTATTTTTTTTTACTTAGCATATTGACATACACACACTCATATACGTACACACACTATTTTAATACAACGAAAACTGAAAACTGCATTAAATGTGCACATAACTGAAAACTGGAAACCAGGAGAGAACCAACAAACAAATATGCACAAAAACTAGATTGCACAATAGGGACAGCCACAAAGCAGCAGAAACAGCGCGTGTATATATATTTTGAAACTGATCAAAACAAAAGCAGATGGAGGGAAAACCGAAACAAAAACAGTTTTTATCAAAAAATACACCAGAAACAAAAAAATAGGAGGCCCACCCCCTGAATTACACAAATAACCCTCTGAATTCAATGCATACCACCCCTGAATTCCGGATTTACCCCTATTTTTTACTTTTTGACAAAAACTTTTTCGGGTATTGTAGCATAACTCAAACCGAAAACACAAATGCAGTTGTCAGTCAACCCCTTTTGTTAACAATTTTACTTTTATTTTTTTGAAAACTACACACACACACTCATATTGATTTGCAAATAGCACCTTTTACTTAGATCGGCACACTATTTTAATACATATTTAAATTATGTCAGTAGCTGGAATTTATGGACCATGCCAGTGGAAAAACACTACTCCATTGCTTGGAAAACATTTTAAATTGTAAAGGAACATGCATTAAACTCATTGAAAGAAAATTTGAAGACAGAAGGCAAAATAGCTTCCTTAATTAGTTTTTGTCCTGGTCCATGGATTCATATAAAATCACTTGAAAACATAGCGGAGTGGTTATATATCTATTAATTTTGGAACACAAACACCGAAGTGGATATGTTATTCAGAATCAAAAATGGAAACACAAATTAAAAGCAAATAGCATCAAATTTTCAAAACAGCAATAGAAAAGGTTATAATTCATCCGTATGTATCCTTAGGCAAATGAAATCGAAGTTAAATTCTAAAGGAGAATTCCCTTTTAAATCACAGGGGAATACATAAAAGAAGAAAAAACAGAAGTAATTTTTTTTTTATCATTGAAAGTAGAACAAATTGCCCAAAAAAGGTAAACTGTGCATATTTTACAGCTCTAAGTAGGCTGCCCATCAAATATAGATTCAAAAATTAGAATAATGAAGGTGAAACAAAAAGTTTACTAGAAATATTGGATTACATTGGGCTATTGCTACATCAACCAAGCAGGCAACGTAATGAGGTTGTTACATGATTTTTTTATTTTATAGAGTTGGTCTATATTTAATGCAATTTTTACTGTGTAAGTTAATTTACACAAAACGCACTATACTTAAAAATGGAATAATGTAAATTCTGTAAGAAGTTGAGCTCTCTCCAAGAAACATCCCGCAGCCATGGCTGCTATTAAACCTATCTTGAAACCGATGATCGAGGATAATCCCATCCTTAAAAAGGGATCTTCTTCTTCTCTTACTTCATCTATTCCCCCCTCTAGTGCTCCTCATATTTCGGATCTTAGGAATGATGAGGATGGATTTACAAAGGTGATTAGACGCAAGAAAGTGGCTAATCCATTCTTGAATCACAACTCAGTTGTTCACAGTAACAGAGAGGTTGAAAAAATGGGGGATCCTACTTAGAAAAGGTAAGTTTCAAAATAATATGTGTGTATTAAATTAAAAATAATGTATATACATATATATATATACTTGAAATCTATTATAAAATTTAAATAGTTAAAGTGATCAAAACTATATTATATAAATGAATGTTTACAAATCCAAGTAATGCGAAAAATTGCTTTTACTCAAAATATTAATCCAAGCCAATCCATTCATAATCCATGTCTCGTCGTTTCTTTTCCCAAAATAGATTTCACAATCATTTCAAATTCCCTTTAACATAAATCCAAAACAAATTCAACTTGAGTTATTAGCCAAAAGACGATTTGTTACATTCCAATTTAGTTAACAAAACTCAATTTTCCCATGGCTTAGATAAACGCATTCTTCCTATATTTGAATTTAATAAGTTTATATTTTGACAAGCCCTTTTACATTAAAATGGTAAGAGATGATTAAAATGAGTTCCGTAACGGCCCGAATTTCCGTACTACTCGAGTTGACTACATACATCACACGTCCAACCCAAATATCACAGAAATACGAATCATTTTTTTTAGAAGAAAAAGGTAGAAGAAGAACAGAAATAACAACACAGAATTTCACATCGCAGCGGAACAAAATATAATATATCATATCTTTGAAATACAAAATTTTAACTGTATAACAAACACTTATCAGAGTACAACACTTACAACACAGCGGAAATAAAATTGCTATATATCTTACCCTGAAGCCTCCTGCTCCAAGCTCCTTTACGTAGATCTGTAAATTCTGAACTACTTGACCGCCGTAAAAGTATGGGCACCCAAGAGTTTAGGTAAAACAAAACAAAATAAACTCTAGGTCAGTTATGAGACTGGTATAAGTAAACAATTTAAAACAGTTTGAGAAAACAAACGATATCTCATAAGACCACGCCGTATAACACGGAAAGGGTTTTCCCTTATGAGAATCCAAAATACTTGATATAACTTTCAAATCTTTTTGACAGAAACGATAATATTTATATCAAAACTCTTTTGATATTATAATAATGTCTAAATAAAATAAATAGAAATCTAGTGGAACGCTTTCATCTCACGCTCTGCATATACATAATATACAATCAAAACTGCGTGCACTTATTGGGTAATGAATTTCCAACTATGACAAGGTATGGAACCACCTTCCGATAGTGTATCACTAGAGGAGAATACACTGGGTTCAACAAGAACATCTTGTAACCCAGCCACACATGACCGACCACTCATTTCTCTTGAGTGTATTGAATGTATATCACCAACGGTTGGGATCAGCAGCCGTTTCCCGTATGGGACAACATCGAATAGAATAAGGAATTAAATGAATTTCTCTAGATAGGTGATAATACATCCTATTGGAAGCTACCCACATAGCCATGGTGCCTGCCCAACTTTTTTTATTTCCCGGTTATTGAGGCCTGAGGCTACGATTACTTATCATTCGTTGATAACACAATCACTTTGAATGCCACATTGTCCTATCCGTTAATCATTAATTGATTTGCATAAATATATTCTGGATATTATGCTAAGAGAATAAATTCTCCGCCACCATATATATCTATACAGTCCAACATATGCGATCATCGGAAATACTCTATCAGACATTCGTCCATACACTTCGTTCTGGGACTAAACGAAACCGAAGGCACAATTTCTATTAACAGAAAAAGTCCTTGCACTTTACTCCGTCTTCGATTATCTTCATATAATCTGATTCGCAATGCTACTGCCAATATGGAGTGGTTCTCGGATAATAATCCAACCGGTCTCTCCATATTGACAACGATATTGGCAAATACTTCGATAGTCGGTTATTTAACTATCGAATAAAAACAAACATTCATTCAAAGCATCAAAAAATCACTGGACCCATTAATTAATACTTCATTAATTAAATCATTTCTCCATTTCTTTATCAATATTTGTTAACCAAATATTTTCAATAATCATCTTGGCCTGTTACGCTATTTGGAGAACATTTCCATATATCGCCTTCTTTTATTTTCTATACTTAGAAAATATATTCTATTTATAATTGGAAAACGTTCCAATTACTTATCTCTTCCACAACCATTCATTTATTTCTGTACTAAGGAAATATTTATTATTATATTTCCAAATTTCCACTCATTTGGGTTAAAATGAATGTTGTGTAAAACATCGTTACAACAACCTAAAACGCTGCATTCAACTAACTCTTATTCAAACATTTATCTTCGAGACCGGGTCTTGCTATTTATCGGTTAAAACGAAATCAATCAAGTTGGGGTATAACTACCTCTCAGACCTTGACTGAAAACATCCTTAACTTCAAAACGGACAAGACAACGTACCTCGAATAATCAATATCATACAAACCAATTATTCATTTTTAAACCCGTATACGTTTCGCTTTCTAAATTTACCAGATTTAATTATAGATTTTCTTTTTGTTTATAGTATTCTATTTTCAAGTTCATTTCCTTATCGAATTATATATATATCGATACACTGATTTCTAACTATCAAAATTTCTTAAAAATATTCTAACTCCTTAAATTCCCAGAAATTTTTGCCACAACCTCCTTTGTACCGGTCGATAGTTCAAACCTCAACTCGCCTCTCTAGGCCCTTTCCATTCAAAAAGAAAATCAAAAAGCCAAATGGCTTGATGATTCGGCGCATAAAAACTCATATGGAATTTAAACATGTACCTTATTGTTGGGCACACGAATTATAACCTTCTGTAATAACCCGGAAAATGTGAACCAGTTTAAAATTTTTTTATTAGGTTATTACCAGGAAATTTGAATGATTGAAATGGCATATTTCAATAAATTATAGAATTTGGTATAATATGGCAGTTTGAAATTTTGAATACAAACTGAGTCTGATTGTACCGGGTGGAAAATATAACGGATTTTAACGAAACTGAAAATATTTAAATCTGTTTATCAATACCTTTCTAACGAATCTGAAAAATCGAAATTTCATAACGGAAATCAAAAGTTATGGCCAAATGAATTTTCAGAAAGGTCGCTATATAGTATATATAGCCCTTGGAAATTGAGATTTTGCATACGACCTCGGAATTCGACGAAACCACTTTTGTTGGGTCCGGGATGTCAAATAATTGCTAAGTTTCAAATTTCGTAATTTTTGAAGCTAGTATGTGAGCGGGGCAAAAGATAACGTGTTTGGTCAAATTCTGTTAAAATGGGTCGACCTAAAAATGGCCGTTTTTCAAACGAGCTCAGAATTCGACGAAACTGGTTTTGTTAGGACCGTATCGTCAAAACAAAGCTAAATTTATTTTTCTGGAATTTTTCGATTCAGTTTGTGGCCCTGGCAAATTGAAATGTACGTTTAAATTAAATATCGAATGTTTTATATTTTAAATTGAAAAATAACTGACTGTAACAGTCGAAATGGCCAACGAAACATATCCCATTGTGTCCGGAATGGGGGTATTTAGCTAGGGGCGACAGTCGTTGGGTTTAAAAAGGGGTCCGTTTGCAAAAACACTATTTAAAAATTTCCTATAAACATCGACCAATGAGAAATTTTCTTTTAAAAAAAAAAAAAAAAAAACCTAAAACCCTAAAGCCGCCAGGCGAAAAGAACGGTCCCCGTTGCTCGCCGCTTTCTCCCCTTTTTCCGATCGCCAGAGGCCACTTCGCCGCCGACCACTGTTGAGGCTTTTGCTCGCCGTACTCCCCTCTCCACATCCGACCTAGCCTCACCCCCAACAGAGCCGCCGTCGACGAGTTCGAGCGCTTCAAAGTCGCCGCCTTCCTGGAGCCGCCGCCGCCTGGATTCGCCATCGCATCGCCTCAGACAACCACCGATAGGAAGCTCTTTCCTCCCTCGACGACGACCAACAGTCCGATCATCCCCTAGGGCTACGGATCAAGAGAAGGATTCAAACCTAGATTTGAATAGGTTTTTAAATTAACGGCTTATTTAATTTTAAAACTGTTTTAACACTTTAAAGCGTTGCAAAACTTTGAAAAATAATATCTTTTTCGTTCTTCAACGAAATTCGATGAAACAGGAGACACCGTGACCGCAAGGAGGCTCTCTACATTCTAGAAGAAGCCGCGGATTTTTCTGGCCTTCCTACGATTTTTAGCACCGCAAGAACCAATATGAGGAATCTAAACTATTTGTGTGAATGTAATCGCGTTGTATAAATTATATAAGCGAAGTGTAAATTATATACGCATTGTATACCTCATGTACATGTGTTGTATAAGTTATATTAGCAATGTATAAATTATACAAGCGTTGTTTGAAACATATATGCTTTGAATTGAGATGAAATGCAAGTGAATTATTATATTATATTATATTATATATATATATATATATATATATATATATACTCCCCTCGTCCACAGACCATGGACGATATTTATTGCTTGTGATTGACGTGATATCATATGATTGACGAATGGTTGAAAATAAATTGTTTGTGGTTGACATTATGGTTGAAAAATACCTTTGTGGTTGAAAAATACCCTCTTGTGGTTGAAACAAAATAGAATAGGATTGTGGAATTGAAAATAAAACATGCCGCCTGCGTGCGAACTAGATGCATGATCCCCATTGTCAAAAACCGCGAGGTTTTAAGGTAGAGCGAGGAGCCGTACTAGGGACGGTCCCGGTTTTAACTACCCTGCCGTTATGCTGCCGAAATTTTCTGAAATATTTATGTGTTAGAATAATTTTCATTCATTGAAACTATTTACATAAACTATATCGAATATTCATGTGTTGAGTTGCAATTCATTCGTTGAGTTGAAATTCATGTGTTGAATATTATTTGAATTTAAACAAATGGCTTTAGCGATAAAAATCACATTTTTATATATACAAACGATATACAATATTCATGTGTTGAGTTGCAATTCATTCGTTGAGTTGAAATTCATGTGTTGAATATTATTTGAATTTAAACAAATGGCTTTAGCGATAAAAATCACATTTTTATATATACAAACGATATAGAATATTCATGTGTTGAGTTGCAATTCATTCGTTGAGTTGAAATTCATGTGTTGAATATTATTTGAATTTAAACAAATGGCTTTAGCGATAAAAATCACATTTTTATATATACAAACGATATAGAATATTCATGTGTTGAGTTGCAATTCATTCGTTGAGTTGAAATTCATGTGTTGAATATTATTTGAATTTAAACAAATGGCTTTAGCGATAAAAATCACATTTTTATATATACAAACGATATAGAATATTCATGTGTTGAATTGCAATTTGTTCGTCGAATTGAAATTCATGTGTTGAATGTTATCGTCATCTAAAAATAAAATGAATCGACAATGAAAACTATATTTTTATAGTGAATAAGAAGTGTTAAAAATACACTAGTGTCGAATAAATATTTTTGATGATAAAAATATTCCTTTTATCATGTATACGCTTAGTTAAAAATACACTAGTGTCGAATAAATATTTTTGATGATAAAAATATTCCTTTTATCATGTATACGCTTAGTTAAAAATACACTAGTGTCGAATAAATATTTTTGATGATAAAAATATTCCTTTTATCATGTATACGCTTAGTTAAAAATACACTAGTGTCGAATAAATATTTTTGATGATAAAAATATTCCTTTTATCATGTATACGCTTAGTTAAAAATACACTAGTGTCGAATAAATATTTTTGATGATAAAAATATTCCTTTTATCATGTATACGCTTAGTTAAAAATACACTAGTGTCGAATAAATATTTTTTTGATGATAAAAATATTCCTTTTATCATGTATACGCTTAGTTAAAAATACACACGTGTTGAAATAAATAATAGTTGCTAGAAATATTATTATTAGCTTGTTCTGCATATATATACATGTGTTGAACAGGAAAAATGGATTAGCTGTTGAGTAAAGAAATTATTTGCGTGCCCGACAAATAGGTAAACCTTGATGAGTTGGCTGCGCAATTTTATTTATATATCAACTCCTGTGAATGCCATTGGATGCGGAGTGCTGGTTTTTCTGTGTGAAATAATAAACAACGCCATAGGATAGTAACAATTAATTTTGAACTACACTACATGGCATACTTCTTGATGTTAGGCATACTTCATCATATTCCACATAAGCAATTGGAGCTTGTGTGACGAGGTGGAAGATTTACCATACAAGCAAGAGGCTTGTATGGCGATGACTAAGTACTACAGGTTGAACTGATGACTGATATGGACTATATAAATTATAACGATAAAATGCCAGATTAACAAAAACCCCACACGGGTCTAGAATTGACAATAATCACGTCGCTCTAGTTATTAGATACGGCACATGGACTATTTATTTCCACACGGAAACGGGGTGACGGGAATTTATTCTCTGGAGTGATTATCAGTACATGCTCCTCCGTAAACACCAGAATATATCACTAAAAATATGTGAATGCTTTTTAGGATTTATTGGGTACCTAATACGGCCCAATAAATTTCCAAACCCCTCCCCGTACAAAGGAGGTTATGGCGAAATTTTTCGAAATATTAAGGCGTTAGTGAAATATTTGAAGTGAAAACGAAGTTGAAATATAAAATGAACTATAGTTGAAACTATGGAATGAACTATATTTATATATATAAATATAAATATAATTAAAAGGAATGGAGGCCGTGCAGTTCGCGTTTCGGAATCGTAATTTGAAACGATTAGTACGAGAAATCCGACCATCGGATTTTCCTGAAACTGCAACCGCCGGGTTCGCCTTGGAAGTATCTTTCCAACGGCACCAACCTTGTGAAAATCCAACGGTTGGATTGTCCGGAATGTTTAATTCAAATCTGAAGAAAAACAGCGCCAGAATCGTTTATATTTATATATAAATATAAATATAATTAAATTTAATCGAATAACGACGCTGCAGTTCGAATTTTGAAACCATAACTTCAAACGACTAGTGTGGAAGATCCGACCGTCGGATTCTCACGAAACTGGAACCGTTGGGTTCGCTTTGGGAATATCTTCCCACTGATATAGACTTTGTAGAAATCCAACGGTTAGATTTTCCGATATGTGTAAAACAAATTAAGGAAAAAACAGCGCCAATGACACGAAACGACCTGAAACGTCGTTTAATTAAATATGGCCATTTTTAAATAAATAAAAATGGCGAAAAATTATTATAAAATATTATAAGCAACATAGGTTGCAAATAAACCAATTGGGATTGAATTGTTTGATATTTGATGGTTGTATGTGTATGACATGAAAATAACACTAAATAACTGAAAGATGGATGTCGAATAATATAACCATATAAAGAATCGGTTTAAATTCTAATGACGTGAATTATTTGAAAAGGCCGAGCTAACCCTCATTTCAAATAATTCATCGAGCGATTCGAATTGGAAAATGCAAAGACGATTCAAGACCGACGATCTTCGTATCGGTTGGATGGGCGCTACTGAGGTTCCTAACCGGAGTAGCTACCGGAAAGGGACGGAAGTAGTAGCCGTCTGAACGTATGTGTTGATTGGACGGATTTGCGAGGAATTGACGCCTCCGGTTTCGTTCAGACCCAGGACGGACTTGTAAATGGACTGTGTGTCTGACATTGGATTTCGTTCTATACTGATTGATCTCTGTTAAATATATATCTGTTTGGCGGCGGAGAATTTATTCTTTTGCTTAACGCCCTTCTCTGAGACGTACGAGCTTAGAGGTTATATATCGATGAAAATCAATCGTATGGAGTGGACTGCCTATGTGGCATGCCAAGATGCTGTGATCAAGGCTTCTGTTGCAAAGCAAAGTCTTGTGGATGATGATCGAAGCAAGGTCTACGTGGCCTAGCTTTGTGTATTTCGTAGATTCACGAACCTCACACCCCGGTATGAGTTAAAAACGGGATACGGACTGCAGGGAGAGCACGACGTTTCTTTCTAGCTATGGTGGTGTCAGTGACTTACCAGCCCTGACATATATATCTACTTTTCACCTTTGTGGTTGTTGGAATGCGAGGCGCCTCGATTATAGGTCTGTAAGGACCGGGAAACGTGTGTTCAGGAATAACTAATCCTCTAACGTAAGTGAGGACCGGCCCTGAAGATCCAGGGGTTACCCAGAGTGTGTAGTCCCGAGGCATTTGCTAGAATGTCTCGAAGCGGAGAGGAGCTTGCCCCTTGCCTCGACTCATGATGGAAATCCAATTTCCAATACGAGATAACGGATTTGATTGTAGAACTAGTATGGAGACATAGTAGATGGTAGCTATGCCGCCTATGATTGATATTTATGATGCTAGTCGTTTTGAAACATATATGCACTAGTAATAATATCAAATGATTTTGCTTTATACGTATTAAGCATATTTGGCTATTATAAGGTAAAACTCTATCCTCCGGCTTGCGTTGCATTGTGTGATGGGACCTGAGTCTTATAATGGTTTCATTCTTTCTAAAAGCATTGCGATTGTTTTAAAAGAATTTACTTTATTTTAAATGCACTAGCAATCACTGGAGTAAACCCGTTCCACGAAAGTGGCGTGGTCCTATGATTTGCTATTTACTGTTGTTTAACTGTTAAATAGATTCCTCATACCAGTCCCCATGACTGACTCGTTGTTTGTTTCACTTTGCAAACGCGGGTGCCCTCATTTTCACACGGGCAGCCTAGTACACAGGTGACAGGTGGTTTTTGGTTCTGCACTGCTGCTTAGCGTGCACTTTTGGCTCATGGCGAGGCTGACTTCATAGAGATGACTTAGATATTTTCCGCCATTACTGTATTTATATTAGGATTCCGCCACTGGCGATGCAGACTGATTTACTTTCCGTATTTCTCACTATATGTATATGTATTCCGCCTTCGGCGATGTAGACTGATACTCTTATTATGTCACTGCATGTATGTATTCCGCCTTTGGCGATGATGACTGATCACTTCCCTTTCTTTTTACTAAGTATATCCCACGTTATGCTATTCTGATATTCCTACATGTTGTGATTCCGCTGTCATATCCATGTAAAAGTATTTTATTTATTGTTTCTGCTATTATCTGTACTCTGCTATGATGATTAATGTGTTATTTCCTAATGATTATCCTTAATACCGCCCCTCGGATTTTGGGATCGTCACAGTTGGTATCAGAGCTTTGGTTAACCTTAGTTCCGGGATCTAACACATTAAACACCTCGTCAGAATAGAATCAGTAGTGTTCTAATGCGAGTAGCTCATTAGAGATAGGATTAGCAATGTCCTAGAATGAGCTAAGCAGATTAGCAAAACAATTTGATCAGTACATCATCATTATCTTTCCTTGTATTCCCTTGCTTTATCATTTATGAAAATTATCAAATCTGCGAGCTTGACTCTTTTTCTTGCTTATACAGTACTCTTAGATGGCTACGCGTGGAGCAGCAGCTAGAGGAGGCCGTGGAGGCCGAGGAGATGCAGCAGGAGGACGGGGGAATATCCCCGTAGTAGTGGAAGGTCCTATTATTCCGCCACCAGCACCAGAAGACTTTGAGCTCGACAAAGTAGCTAAGAGGTACAGAAATCTTGGAGGGAAACCTTTTACTGGCACTGGCACAGTGACCGAAGCTATCGCTTGGCTGAAAACCTGTGAGAAAATCTTCGAGGGAATGGGCATGGGAACTAACAACAAAGCCCGACTTGGCATTTGGCTCCTTCAGGAAGAGGCAGAGCTGTGGTGGGATGCCATTACCTCTGGGGATGCAGCTGGTACTATCCGGACTTGGGAGCAGTTCAAGACTTTATCCAATGAGAAGTTTGTACCGGAACAAGCTCTAGAGAGGATGCGGGAGCAATTTGCTAATCTCCAGCAGGGAGACCTCTCTATTCAAGACTATCTGAATAAGTTCACTCAGCTATCGCGCTATGCTCCAGAGCTGGTTTTGACCGACAAAGCGAAGAATAAGAGATTCATATTTGGGCTGAAGCGCAAGTATCACGATAGAGCTATGAGCAACATCAAACTCTCTTTTACAGAACTAGTAGAGATGGCTTGCAACTACGAAGACATGGATGAGAGGCATGCTAGCCAAGACCGCGCTAAAAGCCAAGCAGGGAATAAGCGCAAAGCCTCAACAGACCAACCCGAATCTAGCATCACCGCGGCCGCTACTCAAAAACCCGCAAAGATCCCGAGAGGAAACTGCTACAATTGTGGGAAGCCCGGTCATTTCTCTAATGTGTGCAAAGCCCCAAAGAAGCCAAGGGCCAATGACTCAGCTGAATGCTACAACTGCCACAAGAAGGGGCACTACAGCAGGAATTGTCCTTTGAAGAAGAGCGCACAAGTGGCCCATGTCTATGACGGGAATACCCCGCCAGCTATCACCGATGGATCAGGTAAACCCGATGTCTTGGGAGGTACCCTTACCATTAAAAATATTCCTGTTTCTGTACTTTTTGATACTGGTGCATCACGTAGCTTCATTTCTGGTAAAGTAGTTCACAAGTTAAAATTAAATCAAAGAATTCTAAAGGAACCAATTAAAGTTCAAAATCCGATAGGGGGTTCAGTTAGTCTCAGTTTATACTGTAGAGCGCCAATCTCTTATTCTTGCTATAAGTTCTCTTTTAAAGTGATTGTCATGGACCTTTCCGAATTTGATATTATTCTGGGACTAGATTGGTTGACAAACTTTAAGGCCGAAGTTAGATGTGCCGAAAGGATCGTGAAAGTTGAAACAAAATCGGGGCATATCACTATACCATGTCATGGCTCAGAAATCAATAGAACAGAATTTTGGTCTTCTTTAGAAGTTATTCCCCCTTCGATAGAAAAGATACCGGTCGTTAAAAACTATGCGGATGTGTTTGAAGAAGTAGAAAACTTACCACCGCAAAGAGAAATTGAATTTAGGATAGATCTAATTCCTAACGCCCGACCAGTAGTACATCCAATACGAAGAATGGCCCCGAAAGAAAAGGAAGAGCTAAGTAGTCAAACCCGAGAATTACTTTGGAAAGGTCTGATCAGACCAAGCTTTTCAGCATGGGGAGCCGCAGTAGTATTTGTCCCGAAATCAGACGGTACTCTAAGACTTTGCGTTGATTACCGAGATCTCAATAAACAAACGCTGAAGAACAAATATCCTTTGCCCCGAATAGACGATCTGTTAGATCAATTAAATGGAGCAACCGTATTCTCCAGAATGGACCTAGCTACGGGTTTCCACCAATTGCGCATAGCAGAAGACTGTGTTCCTTTGACAGCCTTCAGGGGTCCCGATTTATTCTACGAATGGTTAGTAATGCCGTTCGGCTTGTGCAACGCTCCGGCATACTTCGTTGATCTTATGAACAGAGTGTTCCGTGGTGTGTTGAATAAATTCGTTCTAGTCTTCATCGATGACATTTTAATCTACTCTAAGTCGGAAGAAGAGCATGCAAAACATTTAGAACAAGTGTTGAAAATTCTGAGGAGAAATGTCTTGAAAGCTAAATTTTCTAAGTGTGTCTTCTGGCAGAATGAAGTTAAATTCCTTGGCCATGTCGTGTCAAAAGAAGGAATTGCTGTAGATCCAAGCAAAATTACAGCGATTCAGAACTGGAAACAACCTACTACGCCCACAGAAGTTCGAAGTTTCCTGGGATTAGCTAGTTACTATCGGAAATTCGTTCAGGATTTTTCAAAGATATCAGGAGTATTGACAAAGCTTACAAAGAAGCATGAGAAATTCAAATGGACTCCCGAATGTGAAGAAGCTTTCCAAGAGCTAAAGCTGAAGTTGACAACTGCTCCAGTATTGACCATTATAGAAGGCAACCAAGACTTGACCGTATGGACAGATGCTTCTATTAGAGGGCTAGGCGCAGTGTTAATGCAAAAAGGCCAAGTGATCGCTTATGCCAGCCGTCAACTAAAGCCGCATGAAAGAAACTATGCTACTCATGATCTTGAGTTATTAGCCATCGTGTTTGCTTTAAGAATCTGGAGGCATTATTTACTGGGCGAGAAATTCGAACTATTTACCGATCATCAATCCTTGAGATACCTGTTCACCCAGAAAGATTTAAACCTGAGGCAACAGCGTTGGTTAGAATTCCTTGCAGCATACGATTTTGAAATAATATACACTCCAGGGAAAGCCAATGTTGTGGCAGATGCGCTCAGCAGAAAGAATGAAATCATCGCCAGTTTTGTCATAACGTCTTCATTATTAGACAAGATTTCTATTCTTCAGAAAGACGATGAATTTATTCAAAGAATCAGTCAAAGAATCAAAGGAGGTGAATCCACAAGCTTTCGACTCGATGACAAAGGGATTCTAAGATTAAAGGGTAGGATTTGCATCCCAAACCTTCCCGAGCTCAGAAGAGAAATACTTGATGAGTGCCACAAATCCAAATTAAGTATCCATCCCGGTGTGAGCAAAATGTATAACGATATCAAACGCACATTCTGGTGGAGAGCTATGAAAAGAGATATCTCATTATATGTTAGCAGATGCCCCACTTGTCAGCTAGTTAAGAGCGATCAGCAGAAATTGGCTGGATTATTACAACCATTAGAAATTCCAGGATGGAAGTGGGAACAAATTTCGATGGATTTCATCGATGGCCTGCCTCGAACTAGAAAAGGAAACGACAGTATATGGGTAATCGTAGATCGCTTCACGAAGACTGCCCATTTTATCCCTGTCCGATCCAACAGAACGGCTCAAAGTCTGGCACAGATTTACTTCAAAGAAATTGTTAAACTTCATGGAGTACCGCTCAGTATAGTCAGCGATAGAGATCCCCTGTTCACTAGCAAGTTCTGGGAAGCATTCCAGGAAGAATTGGGAACCAAATTAAATCTAAGCACCGCTTATCACCCTCAGACAGACGGCCAAACTGAGCGGGTGAATAGAATTTTAGAAGATCTATTGCGGGCTTGCGTTATCGATTTTGGAGGCTCATGGCAAGATCACTTACATTTAGCCGAATTCTCTTACAACAATAGCTATCAAGCAAGTTTGGGAATGTCTCCATTCGAAGCATTATACGGTAGACCGTGCAGATCTCCCGCATGTTGGGTAGAACCTGGCAACAGACTTGTGTTAGGGCCCGATATGATTCAAGAAGCATCGGATAAAGTCGATTTCATTAAGAAGCGATTGAAAACCGCACAGAGCCGACAGAAAAGTTATGCAGATGCGAGAAGAAGAGATATATCGTTTGCCGTTGGTGATTATGTATATTTAAGAGTTTCTCCAATGCGAGGAGTAATCAGATTTGGCAAGACTGGGAAGTTGGCACCGAGATTTATTGGTCCCTTTCCTATACTTGAGCGGATTGGAACTCTGGCATATAGGGTTTCATTACCTGATTGGTTGCCTGGTGTACATGATGTGTTCCACGTATCTCAACTCAGAAAACATGTTCATGATCCAGATCTTGTTGTGGAAGAAGCAGCACAACAGGATATTGACATAACTCCAGAATTAGCACTCAAAAGAGATCCATTGAAGATAGTTGGCAAAGAAACTAGAGAGCCGAGAAGGAAAAAGATTCATTTAGTCAAAGTGCAGTGGAGTGGTGATCCTAGAGACTGTACTTGGGAGACTGAGGAAAGCATTAAACAAGCCTATCCCAAATGCAGAGCGGACATCTCTGACTAACTCCGGTGCAAGGTACCTTTACAATACTTTGCATTTACATTTTATTTCCTGCTTAACTGTTATTTCCTTTTCGAGGACGAAAAGTTTTAAGTGGGGGAGATTGTAATAACCCGGAAAATGTGAACCAGTTTAAAAATTTTTTATTAGGTTATTACCAGGAAATTTGAATGATTGAAATAGCATATTTCAATAAATTATAGAATTTGGTATAATATGGCAGTTTGAAATTTTGAATACAAACTGAGTCTGATTGTACCGGGTGGAAAATATAACGGATTTTAATGAAACTGAAAATATTTAAGTCTGTTTATCAATACCTTTCTAACGAATCTGAAAAATCGAAATTTCATAACGGAAATCAAAAGTTATGGCCAAATGAATTTTCAGAAAGGTCGCTATATAGTATATATAGCCCTTGGAAATTGAGATTTTTCATACGACCTCGGAATTCGACGAAACCACTTTTGTTGGGTCCGGGATGTCAAATAATTGCTAAGTTTCAAATTTCGTAATTTTTGAAGCTAGTATGTGAGCGGGGCAAAAGATAACGTGTTTGGTCAAATTCTGTTAAAATGGGTCGACCTAAAAATGGCCGTTTTTCAAACGAGCTCAGAATTCGACGAAACTGGTTTTGTTAGGACCGTATCGTCAAAACAAAGCTAGATTTATTTTTCTGGAATTTTTCGATTCAGTTTGTGGCCCTGGCAAATTGAAATGTACGTTTAAATTAAATATCGAATGTTTTATATTTTAAATTGAAAAATAACTGACTGTAACAGTCGAAATGGCCAACGAAACATATCCCATTGTGTCCGGAATGGGGGTATTTAGCTAGGGGCGACAGTCGTTGGGTTTAAAAAGGGGTCCGTTTGCAAAAACACTATTTAAAAATTTCCTATAAACATCGACCAATGAGAAATTTTCTTTTAAAAAAATAAAAATAAAATAAAAACCTAAAACCCTAAAGCCGCCAGGCGAAAAGAACGGTCCCCGTTGCTCGCCGCTTTCTCCCCTTTTTCCGATCGCCAGAGGCCACTTCGCCGCCGACCACTGTTGAGGCTTTTGCTCGCCGTACTCCCCTCTCCACATCCGACCTAGCCTCACCCCCAACAGAGCCGCCGTCGACGAGTTCGAGCGCTTCAAAGTCGCCGCCTTCCTGGAGCCGCCGCCGCCTGGATTCGCCATCGCATCGCCTCAGACAACCACCGATAGGAAGCTCTTTCCTCCCTCGACGACGACCAACAGTCCGATCATCCCCTAGGGCTACGGATCAAGAGAAAGATTCAAACCTAGATTTGACCAGGTTTTTAAATTAACGGCTTATTTAATTTTAAAACTGTTTTAACACTTTAAAGCATTGCAAAACTTTGAAAAATAATATCTTTTTTCGTTCTTCAACGAAATTCGATGAAACAGGAGACACCGTGACCGCAAGGAGGCTCTCTACATTCTAGAAGAAGCCGCGGATTTTTCTGGCCTTCCTACGATTTTTAGCACCGCAAGAACCAATGTGAGGAATCTAAACTATTTGTGTGAATGTAATCGCGTTGTATAAATTATATAAGCGAAGTGTAAATTATATACGCATTGTATACCTCATGTACATGTGTTGTATAAGTTATATTAGCAATGTATAAATTATACAAGCGTTGTTTGAAACATATATGCTTTGAATTGAGATGAAATGCAAGTGAATTATTATATTATATATATATATATATATACTCCCCTCGTCCACAGACCATGGACGATATTTATTGCTTGTGATTGACGTGATATCATATGATTGACGAATGGTTGAAAATAAATTGTTTGTGGTTGACATTATGGTTGAAAAATACCTTTGTGGTTGAAAAATACCCTCTTGTGGTTGAAACAAAATAGAATAGGATTGTGGAATTGAAAATAAAACATGCCGCCTGCATGCGAACTAGATGCATGATCCCCATTGTCAAAAACCGCGAGGTTTTAAGGTAGAGCGAGGAGCCGTACTAGGGACGGTCCCGGTTTTAACTACCCTGTCGTTATGCTGCCGAAATTTTCTGAAATATTTATGTGTTAGAATAATTTTCATTCATTGAAACTATTTACATAAACTATATCGAATATTCATGTGTTGAGTTGCAATTCATTCGTTGAGTTGAAATTCATGTGTTGAATATTATTTGAATTTAAACAAATGGCTTTAGCGATAAAAATCACATTTTTATATATACAAACGATATACAATATTCATGTGTTGAGTTGCAATTCATTCGTTGAGTTGAAATTCATGTGTTGAATATTATTTGAATTTAAACAAATGGCTTTAGCGATTAAAATCACATTTTTATATATACAAACGATATAGAATATTCATGTGTTGAGTTGCAATTCATTCGTTGAGTTGAAATTCATGTGTTGAATATTATTTGAATTTAAACAAATGGCTTTAGCGATAAAAATCACATTTTTATATATACAAACGATATACAATATTCATGTGTTGAGTTGCAATTCATTCGTTGAGTTGAAATTCATGTGTTGAATATTATTTGAATTTAAACAAATGGCTTTAGCGATAAAAATCACATTTTTATATATACAAACGATATAGAATATTCATGTGTTGAATTGCAATTTGTTCGTCGAATTGAAATTCATGTGTTGAATGTTATCGTCATCTAAAAATAAAATGAATCGACAATGAAAACTATATTTTTATAGTGAATAAGAAGTGTTAAAAATACACTAGTGTCGAATAAATATTTTTGATGATAAAAATATTCCTTTTATCATGTATACGCTTAGTTAAAAATACACTAGTGTCGAATAAATATTTTTGATGATAAAAATATTCCTTTTATCATGTATACGCTTAGTTAAAAATACACTAGTGTCGAATAAATATTTTTGATGATAAAAATATTCCTTTTATCATGTATACGCTTAGTTAAAAATACACTAGTGTCGAATAAATATTTTTGATGATAAAAATATTCCTTTTATCATGTATACGCTTAGTTAAAAATACACTAGTGTCGAATAAATATTTTTGATGATAAAAATATTCCTTTTATCATGTATACGCTTAGTTAAAAATACACTAGTGTCGAATAAATATTTTTTTGATGATAAAAATATTCCTTTTATCATGTATACGCTTAGTTAAAAATACACACGTGTTGAAATAAATAATAGTTGCTAGAAATATTATTATTAGCTTGTTCTGCATATATATACATGTGTTGAACAGGAAAAATGGATTAGCTGTTGAGTAAAGAAATTATTTGCGTGCCCGACAAATAGGTAAACCTTGATGAGTTGGCTGCGCAATTTTATTTATATATCAACTCCTGTGAATGCCATTGGATGCGGAGTGCTGGTTTTTCTGTGTGAAATAATAAACAACGCCATAGGATAGTAACAATTAATTTTGAACTACACTACATGGCATACTTCTTGATGTTAGGCATACTTCATCATATTCCACATAAGCAATTGGAGCTTGTGTGACGAGGTGGAAGATTTACCATACAAGCAAGAGGCTTGTATGGCGATGACTAAGTACTACAGGTTGAACTGATGACTGATATGGACTATATAAATTATAACGATAAAATGCCAGATTAATAAAAACCCCACACGGGTCTAGAATTGACAATAATCACGTCGCTCTAGTTATTAGATACGGCACATGGACTATTTATTTCCACACGGAAACGGGGTGACGGGAATTTATTCTCTGGAGTGATTATCAGTACATGCTCCCCCGTAAACACCAGAATATATCACTAAAAATATGTGAATGCTTTTTAGGATTTATTGGGTACCTAATACGGCCCAATAAATTTCCAAACCCCTCCCCGTACAAAGGAGGTTATGGCGAAATTTTTCGAAATATTAAGGCGTTAGTGAAATATTTGAAGTGAAAACGAAGTTGAAATATAAATGAACTATAGTTGAAACTATGGAATGAACTATATATATATATAAATATAAATATAATTAAAAGGAATGGAGGCCGTGCGGTTCGCGTTTCGGAATCGTAATTTGAAACGATTAGTACGAGAAATCCGACCATCGGATTTTCCTGAAACTGCAACCGCCGGGTTCGCCTTGGAAGTATCTTTCCAACGGCACCAACCTTGTGAAAATCCAACGGTTGGATTGTCCGGAATGTTTAATTCAAATCTGAAGAAAAACAGCGCCAGAATCGTTTATATTTATATATAAATATAAATATAATTTAATTTAATCGAATAACGACGCTGCAGTTCGAATTTTGAAACCATAACTTCAAATGACTAGTGTGGAAGATCCGACCGTCGGATTCTCACGAAACTGGAACCGTTGGGTTCGCTTTGGGAATATCTTCCCACTGATATAGACTTTGAAGAAATCCAACGGTTAGATTTTCCGATATGTGTAAAACAAATTAAGGAAAAAACAGCGCCAGTGACACGAAACGACCTGAAACGTCGTTTAATTAAATATGGCCATTTTTAAATAAATAAAAATGGCGAAAAATTGTTATAAAATATTATAAGCAACATAGGTTGCAAATAAACCAATTGGGCTTGAATTGTTTGATATTTGATGGTTGTATGTGTATGACATGAAAATAACACTAAATAACTGAAAGATGGATGTCGAATAATATAACCATATAAAGAATCGGTTTAAATTCTAATGACGTGAATTATTTGAAAAGGCCGAGCTAACCCTCATTTCAAATAATTCATCGAGCGATTCGAATTGGAAAATGCAAAGACGATTCAAGACCGACGATCTTCGTATCGGTTGGATGGGCGCTACTGAGGTTCCTAACCGGAGTAGCTACCGGAAAGGGACGGAAGTAGTAGCCGTCTGAACGTATGTGTTGATTGGACGGATTTGCGAGGAATTGACGCCTCCGGTTTCGTTCAGACCCAGGACGGACTTGTAAATGGACTGTGTGTCTGACATTGGATTTCGTTCTATACTGATTGATCTCTGTTAAATATATATCTGTTTGGCGGCGGAGAATTTATTCTTTTGCTTAACGCCCTTCTCTGAGACGTACGAGCTTAGAGGTTATATATCGATGGAAATCAATCGTATGGAGTGGACTGCCTATGTGGCATGCCAAGATGCTGTGATCAAGGCTTCTGTTGCAAAGCAAAGTCTTGTGGATGATGATCAAAGCAAGGTCTACGTGGCCTAGCTTTGTGTATTTCGTAGATTCACGAACCTCACACCCCGGTATGAGTTAAAAACGGGATACGGACTGCAGGGAGAGCACGACGTTTCTTTCTAGCTATGGTGGTGTCAGTGACTTACCAGCCCTGACATATATATCTACTTTTCACCTTTGTGGTTGTTGGAATGCGAGGCGCCTCGATTATAGGTCTGTAAGGACCGGGAAACGTGTGTTCAGGAATAACTAATCCTCTAACGTAAGTGAGGACCGGCCCTGAAGATCCAGGGGTTACCCAGAGTGTGTAGTCCCGAGGCATTTGCTAGAATGTCTCGAAGCGGAGAGGAGCTTGCCCCTTGCCTCGACTCATGATGGAAATCCAATTTCCAATACGAGATAACGGATTTGATTGTAGAACTAGTATGGAGACATAGTAGATGATAGCTATGCCGCCTATGATTGATATTTATGATGCTAGTCGTTTTGAAACATATATGCACTAGTAATAATATCAAATGATTTTGCTTTATACGTATTAAGCATATTTGGCTATTATAAGGTAAAACTCTATCCTCCGGCTTGCGTTGCATTGTGTGATGGGACCTGAGTCTTATAATGGTTTCATTCTTTCTAAAAGCATTGCGATTGTTTTAAAAGAATTTACTTTATTTTAAATGCACTAGCAATCACTGGAGTAAACCCGTTCCACGAAAGTGGCGTGGTCCTATGATTTGCTATTTACTGTTGTTTAACTGTTAAATAGATTCCTCATACCAGTCCCCATGAATGACTCGTTGTTTGTTTCACTTTGCAAACGCGGGTGCCCTCATTTTCACACGGGCAGCCTAGTACACAGGTGACAGGTGGTTTTTGGTTCTGCACTGCTGCTTAGCGTGCACTTTTGGCTCATGGCGAGGCTGACTTCATAGAGATGACTTAGATATTTTCCGCCATTACTGTATTTATATTAGGATTCCGCCACTGGCGATGCAGACTGATTTACTTTCCGTATTTCTCACTATATGTATATGTATTCCGCCTTCGGCGATGTAGACTGATACTCTTATTATGTCACTGCATGTATGTATTCCGCCTCTGGCGATGATGACTGATCACTTCCCTTTCTTTTTACTAAGTATATCCCACGTTATGCTATTCTGATATTCCTACATGTTGTGATTCCGCTGTCATATCCATGTAAAAGTATTTTATTTATTGTTTCTGCTATTATCTGTACTCTGCTATGATGATTAATGTGTTATTTCCTAATGATTATCCTTAATACCGCCCCTCGGATTTTGGGATCGTCACACCTTCATACACTTCATCCCATACCTGTCTAACCCATATACGTCCATTTCTAATTTATTCCAACTCAATCTGGTCATTTTAACTCATTTCGCTAATTTAATCTTTAATTAACTCTTTTGCCTATTTCACTTTTTTATTTGAACATGTCACGTCCAAATATATATATATTAATTTGTTTATAAAACAATCGAATGCCATTTCTAATTCAAGTTCATATTTGATTTCGAATATGAATTTACAAACCCCTTTTTTTGATCCAAGGTCCAATTTCGATTTAAAATTCCATTAACTAATTTATCCAATTCAACTTAATATTTCTGATTATTCCAGATCACTAATTATTTTGTATCTCAGTTATAAATTTATTTATAATCCAATCTTCTATATTAACTTCTAATTCCTTTATAAATAATTTATTTATATAATCCGATATAATCAAATTCTGATTATAAACCCTTTGGATTTTTCTCACTTCGATTTATATTCCGAATTCTGGAATAAAATTTATCGTTCTATTTTAAACCGTTTTCCAATTCACTTTTCAATTCATAATTGAAATATAGACTTCTAAATTATCCAACGATAATTTATTTCCCTATTTTCATAAATATTGTTTATAATTAATTTTCTTGTTTTAAAAATTAAAACAAGCTTCCCTTTCAAATATCTATTTGAACCCCAATCCCTTTTATGTTCCGAATTCCGGAATAAAAATTATCATTCCATTTTTCGAAATGATTTCAAATTATGCTTTTAAATTCATACTTGAATTTAATATTTCAAATTATCTCTTGATAATTAATTCATCATATTTACAAACACTGTTTATAAATTTACTTCAATTTCCTGCATTTTCCAATTTATAAACATCGTTTATAAATTCAATACTTGTTCAAAACAAGTTAATATTTCTATAGCTCATTTAAAAATTCAAATTCTATTTTTAAAAATAGATTTCCCCTTTTAAATCTCAAATATCCTTTTCACGATATATTTATATATCAACATTTTGGCCCCAGTGACATTTAAACAATCACTACACCATACAGGTTGTTTTGCAACACCCAAGCACGAACATTTCGCAACGGCTTAGGGCCGTTGCAATATTGCAACGGCTGAAGGCCATTACAAACATTTTTACTATGGTCAAAGTCCATTCTTACTTACACAACGGCTTAAAGCCGTTCTCTAATTAGTACGCCCTTCCTTACACTCCCCGTTCTCTATTCTAGTGTCCAATACGGATTCATTTTTTAATCCGTTCCACATTAAAGAAAATTTCCCAGATCCAAAACTAGATCCAGATCCTTTCGTCCTAGATCGACGCTATATCTCATTCGAATGCTCTCTAGGTGCGTTTTTCCAGAACGCAAACTTCCCAAAATTTCGTTGTTTTGATTTTCGTTGTTTTGAGGATAGGTTTTGATCTACCATTCTCACTGTTGCAAATGATATGCGTAAATCTACTCATATTCATGTTTAATAGTGAATAAATTAGGGTTTTTGATGCAAGTTAAATAAATTATGTTGTATAAATTGCGTGAAAATACTTTAAGAAAACAAATTAGGGCAAGGGCTACAACAGGTATTTTGATGATGTTTATGAGGAGGAAGAAGACAAGAGGTCGATTAGGAAGTTTGTGAGTTGGATTTTCGGGATTAATTGATGTTGTTGTCTAGTTGCTGAGACTAGTTTTTGTTCCAAGGTTTCTTTCTTTTTCTGATTTCTGTATTATAAATTTTGTTCAACGAGGTCTTTCTAGTTGCTGAGACTAGTTTTTGTTCCAAGTTTTCTTTCTTTTTCTGATTTTTGTATTATAAATTTTGTTCAATGAGCGCCTGTAGATGGATGGACAATTCTAAAGTAAAAATACTGCGAGAATGGTATATTCAAAATGCTGAAATCATCCATTATTTTATAAAAAGCAATGGGCACATCTTAAATGAACAAATGTTTTATTTGCACAGCCAAAGTTGTTAGTTATACACATACTTTTTGTAAAACATAAGATGTTCCGAATTCTCTGTGAATGTACTGTTTTGAGCTCTGTAAAGTTTTGATGCTAAGGCGTGGTGTCATAGGCAGTAAAACTAGCATGTAAGATTTCACAAAAACAATACACAAATGTATAAAACTCCACTTGCACCACTGAAACCTTCAGAAATCTTCATTTTTTATTTATTTATTTTCATTTGAATGTTCAGAAACATTGCACAATCTTGCACCATTGAAACCTTACCTTTAACAATCCAGAAGATATTTATCAAGACTTTTGTTCAAAAAATAATAATAATAATAATAATAATTAATCAAATTTGTGGTAATCTTCACAATTGTGTTTCAAAGGAGTGTGGGGTTTTTCTCATGGCTAATGCATCTTATTATATATTGGAACATCCTAATATTGTGAATTACCATGTTTTTGCTTCATATTATTATGTAGTTAAAAAAAGTAGATCATTGTGGGAGGATGATGATTTTAATTTTATTTTCAAAAAACAAATCAAGGTAAGGCAATTTTGCTGCTAAAAACTCATATATGTATTTGTGTGTATAAAGATGTCGTCGTTGGAGGGGATTCCGTCCACCGCCATCCTTATTTGCTGCGATGATAGATATGAAACAAATATTTTTATTATAATATAAAACTGTTGAAAAAGACATGTATTTAAAGGTTATTTTACTTAAGAATCTATGCCTACTTTACACCATTTTTATTACTTGCTTTCTAAGATATGGATTGATGCTTAATTATAAATAGGACAGCAACAAAGCATCTAAACGGAAAAAAATGGAAATAACTTTTACTAATGGAATTAAATGGAAGTTCATCTTCTTTAATATTGGAAAAACTACTTTAGAAAAGAGAAATGCTAAGCACACTCTCTTTTAGAGAGAGTGAGCTTATACTTGCCACTTGATTGGTGGAAATGGATTGTATCAATCATTAGTCATGCATGATGTAATAAATGCCAACCCATTTCCACCAATCAGATAGCAAGTATAAGCTCACTCTCTCTAAGGGAGAGTGAGCTTAGCATTTCTCCTTTAGAAAAGAGAAATGCTAAGCACACTCTCTTTTATAGAGAGTGAGCTTATACTTGCCACTTGATTGGTGGAAATGGATTGTATCAATCATTAGTCATGCATGATGTAATAAATGCCAACCCATTTCCACCAATCAGATAGCAAGTATAAGCTCACTCTCTCTAAGGGAGAGTGAGCTTAGAATTTCTCCTTTAGAAAAAAGGAAAAGAGACAAGAAAACATCGATCTTCAATGGTGTTGGTCTTAGCTACAATTAAAGGTAAGGTTTTAGTGTTGATCTTGATTTAAACTCAATTCAAAGGGTTAAGGAAATTAAGTAGCTGGTTTTTTGCTCTGTTCTGACATCAATCAGCGGGGGTTAGAAAATAAACTGCAACTATATAAACAAGCTTGCAATAAATTTCCAGTCTTTTGAAATTAAGAAAGATTCAGTAAAAATCCTTGTGATAAGCTCTAGTGGTCCGCATTATTAATAGTTTGTTTCAGAAACTTTGCCAGAATTTATGGACCATGCCAATGGAAAAACACTATTTTAATACATATTTGGATTATGTCAGTAGCCAGAATTCATGTCAATATGCTATTTTAATACGCTAATCTACTATTTACTTAGCAGTGGAAAAACACTATTTGTTTACTTAGCATATTAACATATACGTACTCACACACACACACACAAGCGCGCGCGCACACACACACGTGCACACACTCCCTATTTGTTTAGAAAAAGTGTTTCGTAGGAGCACCCTTATTCTAAATAACAACGAATAAGGTTGGTGTTGGATGAGTACATTTGTGATACATCTCATAATGGATATTAAGGTACTAATTGTCTGTGTATTTTTTTTACTGATTCATCTCATGTACATTGCCCAATAACCATGCTTTCCAATTTTATATTTATATTTAACACATTTTGTCAAGTTCATGTATTAGCTTCTTTAAATAAATATGTGAACTTATACAAGCACATAATGGATCATGACATTATTCCAATTTTTTTTTTTTTTTTGAATGAGATAAAAAAGGTGTATTGGCCCAAGGCCCAACAGCCAAACGGGTAAACAACCCGATACAACACGAGATAAATAAAACATTCGTTCTCACTACTACCAAACCCTAGCCGCCTCTCAAAGACACAAAATAATGGCGGACGGAAAGGGTAATCGCCCATAAGTATGGCAAATCAGATCGTCATGGTGGGTTCCAAACTTCGTCTTCACACTTGTTGGTCTCCTCTGAGGTGCGAGGTTTCAGGAAGACGTTTCTGTTCCAAGTTTCAGCTTCAATCTCCTTCCTATCGTCAGATCTGAAGTCTCTGATGCTAATTAATCTATCGTTTTCCCTTCTGTGTCTCTTTGAGCTTCGAGTTTCCTTCGCTTCTCTAGATCCACTGCTTTCTACGTTACTCCAGCAAGATAAGTGATAAATCTGACCATTAAGCTCGCTTTTGTAATGATTTCTTCCTATTCTAGCTAGAAACTGATATGATTGGTTTACATCTTTCTTATTTGGAGAGGTAGAAGTATCTGGATCACTGCTGGTCTGGCTATGAATCCCCTTCTCTGTAGCATGTAAGTTATTTACATCAGAAACCATTTTATAAACAAGACACGCACTATTATTATAACTATCCTGTTTACTTCCCTTTATAATCAGGTTGTTACAAAGATTGGGATATCTGCCACCAGGAAGGACGCCAGAACAATCTTCTGTTTCCCTGCAATCTGAATTAGTATCAAAAAAACCATAAGGATTAACTGTGTGACTTCCATCAATCCTTTCCAGGCTACTTGGATCACTGCTGGTTGGTATTTGACCTCTATTCTCTGCAATTGGTAAGAGACCCAGATTACTATTCCTATTAGAACTTAAAAGACTATATTTTGAGTAATAATTCTGCATACTTCCCTTGCAGATATTATTATTGTAGAGATGGGTGGATCTGCCTCCAAGAAGGATACCAGTAGCCCCAGCTTGATGTTTGCTGCCAGTATCATGGAGAGTATGTCTTTTATTGTTGAACTTGCAATTGAGTATGAAATCCTCAACTTGATTATCTAAGCTAGCATCTTTTTTAGCTTGATTGTGGTTGCTGTCATGCCTGTGCAAACTAAGTTTTTTCATAATTATCTAACAGTCAGATAAAATACAGCTCAAAAGTTGGAAACTACTAGTAACTTTGTTAGTGTGAAGTCTCTGATTCCTTTCTTTCCAAATGTAAAAGACAACAGCTGTTAACATAATACAAGCTTTCTTAAATAAAAAAGACTTGGGATTCAAATTTTTCAAAATATAATCTATACTACTCCTAATATCTAGGGTAGGAGTAGAACTATTAAACCCTAAAGAACATTTAATATTGAACCATATGAACTGAGAGAAAGAGCAGTCAAAAAACAAATGATTGGAGCTTTCTATATCATACTTGCAAAATAAGCAATGCTTGTCAGTATTAGGGTTCCATTTGCAACACCTATCTCTAGTTGGTAATTTATTTTGTAAAGCAAAATAAGTACAATGGGCCATTTTGGGACAGTTAGATTTGCACCAGATCACCTTGTGCCAGTCCACTTCTGTTTCTTCTCCCCTAATAAACTCCCATGTTTTTTTAAAAGAAAATTTACCTTTTGAGCAAAATTTCCATTCCCATGTATCCCTTGGTCCACTCTTATCAATACTAATTTTCTGGATGGCATTTTTAAAAATGGCTGCAGCTGAACTGTTTTGAAAGTTCCAGTTGTTATTTAAAATAATATTTTGAACTTTATCTGTAACACCACCTAGTAAATATAAATTATTCCAGCCAAGTAAGTCAACAAGAGAATTACCATGTATCCAGGGGTCAAACCAAATACTAGTTTGACTACCATCAGTCAATTTTCTCTAAATAAATTGTTTACCTCTACTTCTACAATCAAGAATATTCTTCCACACAAATGAATGATGATTTTCCTTTCTGGTAATCCAGAAATTTTTATTTTGAAGATATCTAGCTTTCATCCACCTGGCCCATAAAGACTTACCTTCTAAAAATTTCCAAAAAAGTTTAAACTTACAAACTTCAGTCAGGTCTTTAATGCTTCTGAGTCCTAACCCACCATAAATTTTGGGTTTGCACACCTTATCCCATGCTATTTTATGATGCTTACCTCTCCAGATGAAATTAGCACAAAGCTTTTCTATTTTTTTGAATAACACTGATGGGAATACTGTGAGTTTGGACCCAGTACATAATAACTGCAGTGATGACTATGTGTGCAAGTTCCACTCTACCAGCTAATGAGAGGAATTTACTAGACCAACCATCTAGTTTATTATGAATGATGTCAATCAGTCTAGTACAGTCCCTGTCTTTATCTTGATTAATGCTAAGTGGAAGGCCAAGATATTTAACAGGAAGTGAACCCTCTTTAAAATTTAATATTTTAAGAATGTCTTCCTTAAACTTGGCCTCTTTGCTAAAATATATCTTACTTTTGTCAATATTAACAGAGAGGCCAGCATAATTTTCCATATTAGAAAGGATTCTCTTAATAGTGATTGCATTAATCCTGTCAGCTTTTAAAAAAAGAAGCATATCATCTGCATAAAGTAGATGTGTGATATGTGGAATTTTCCTGCTAATAGGATTAATGTTTCCCCTTATCAATTCTGTTTCCATTTGCAAAGAAAAATATTCCATAACAATTGAGAAAAGATAAGGGGACAGTGGATCCCCCTGTCTAATTCCTCTATTGCTATGAATAAAACCTTTAGGGGAACCATTGATCGTAATAGAGTATGCTACACTAGTTATGCATTCTTTAATTAAAGCACAGATTTTTTCATTAAAACCCATTTGCATTAGCATATAAATGATGAAATCTCTATTTATTTTATCAAAAGTCTTATGTAAATCAATTTTAATACACATAAGGTTCTTGTTCTTCCTATTAAAATCCCTTATGAGCTCATGGGCCAGTAAAGTATTTTCAGATATAAGTCTCCCTGGAATGAATGCACTCTGATTTTCAGAGATTAAAAATTTAAGGAAACACTTTAACCTGTTACAAAGAATAGTGGAGATAATTTTATATATGAAATTGCAATAGGCTATAGGCCTGTAGTCATCCAACCCAAGGGGGGATTCTACTTTGGGAATAAGAGTGATATAAGTGTGGTTGGTGTTTTTCAGTAAAGACCCTGAATTAAAAAATTCAACTATAGAATCATATAACAAATTATGCATCTTAGCCTAATGTGTTTTGTAAAACATAGCCCCAAACCCATCAGGCCCAGGACTTTTATCAATGTTAGCATTAAAAATAACATTTTTAACATCTTCTACTCTGATGGGAGCAAGTAAAATGTCAGAACTGTTGGAGTTAACTGTATATTTAAGAACTATGCTGGGAAAATAATTGTGATATTGGGAGGTGTTATATAAGGAATTGAAATAATTCAATGCCTCCTCCTCAATATGGGAGGCTTCAATAATTACTTTACCATTCCTGTCAATAATTTTCCCAATCTCATTCCTATTTTTCCTATTAGACATTTTAGCATAAAAAAATTTACTAGCTTCATCACCATTAGATAACCAATCAACCTTGGCCTTCTGCCTAAGATTAATTGAGTTAATATGCAAAGCTTTAACTAGATTGTCCTGAGCGTTGTAAAATGATTCAGCTAAGAGATTGTCTGAGCAGTTATTGTCAAGGTCATCCTGCAACTTTTCACACTCACTTCTGATTTTTTTAATATCATTCTGCTTTCTATTGATATTCCAGGCCTTAAGTTTGCCTTTAACTATCTGCAAAGTTTTATTAAACCTGTATTGTGTTGTGCCATACAAATTATTAGTAAAACTATTACAAGTTATTTCCCTATAAGTGTCTTCTTGTACCCAACCATTAACAAATCTGAAGGGACTACTATTGTTACCCCTGGAGGCTAATGGAATGGTGACAAGAATAGGAGTGTGGTCACTAGTATTTTGAGGTAGGGTACAACACTGCACATTAGGAAAAAGATTAATGAAAAACTGGTTGAATAAAACTCTGTCTAATTTGCAGTGAATATTTCTGAATTCACCTGATTTCCAAGTGTATTTATTTCCTTGAATTGGGGGTTCTATTAAACCAGTTTTTAATATAAAATTATTAATCTTTTCCAACTTATTAAAAGGTAAGGGATTACCACCTTTTTTTCTGAATTATGAAACACAGTGTTGAAATCCCCCATTAAAATCCATGGACTATCAATAGCAATATTAAATTGCTCAATGCAATTCCATAAGGTGTTTCTATCAGTCTCAAAATTAGATGCATAGATGAAGGTAATTTTAAGAGACAACCCCCCCCCTTGTTTTTGAAAATGCAATGAATATACTGAAAGTCAATAAAATAATTAATGAGAGACCAAATAGTAGGATTATGCAATACTATTATCCTACCATTTCCTCCCATTGAATTATTGTTAACAATATTCCAACTAGAAAATCTTCTATCATGAAACTCAGAAAGTTTCTGATCACTTAATTTATGCTCAAGTATACCCATAATAAATGGTTTATACTTGAGCACAAAGTCTGAAAGATCTAATTGTCTTTCTGGGGAATTTAGTCCCCTGATATTCCAGGCTATTATATCCATTAAAAAATTAAAATAGTATAAAAGGATACGTAACCAAGGATACTCTGCACTTACAGTGAGCCACTGTTTTTGTTGAAGTCCACCTTAATGTCTAGTTGCTTGCCACTTTTCTTGAAGCTTTTGCTATCGGTGGCTCTTAGCTATTTGTCCCACTTACTGTTTTTTCTCTATGTATTTCTTTCGAAATTCCATATCAGTGATATCTTCAGTGTCTTCTGCTAGCGTTATATCTGAAAGACTTCTAGTTCTGGTTTTTTTCTTTTTTTTCACTGGCATTGCAGGTTTAGGTGAAGAGACAATATTGCTAATGGCCTTTTGGATATCTGCTTCAGTGATTGAAGAAGCTCTCCTAGGCGCTAGCCTTTCAGAAACCAGAGAGCTATCAGTGTAAATCGGATCCGCCGCAAGAAGATCAGCACAGCTTCCCAATTTTAAATTTGAGTTTTTTGATTTATCAGAAATTGTAATATAACTTGAATCCTCTATGTGGGTGGGGGATTCAATGACCTGTGTTTCTAAGCCCACTACTTTGATAGGATTAATGTTATCAATTGCCATTAAAGGCTCTGTCAAAACTGATGGTGTTGTAAACCCTTCAGTTTTGTTCAGATCAGAAGAAGTCTGCGCTTCCATTATGGGATCTGCAGACCCAAAACTAGGGAGAATAGATGCAGAATTACCTGCTTTAGAAATATTAAGCTTTGATGCATCCAAATTCATATTATCCTCATTAATGCAACATGTGCTATCTGAATCAGGAATAGCCTTAAGTACAATCTCTGAATGAACTTCTTGAGGGTTAATAACTGGATTCGGAGCAAGATCTGTATCGGTATTCGGAATCTCTTTGTTATGAGCACAGTCCTCTATAGAGTGCCCAAAACAGTTGCAGATCTTGCAACGATCTGGAATCGATTCATATATTATCTTCTGAGAAATAATCTCTCCATCGTGCATGTAGATAGAAGCCTCATTAGGTAGCTCTGCATTAGCCTTAATCTCCACTAGAATTCTCGCATAGCTAAGTCGTGTTTCCTTAGCCGTTTGTTCATCCATCTTGATAGGCACTCCCACTAAACTTGCTATTGCACTAAATATTTCCTTATCCCATAATCGCAAGTTCAGTTCTGGCAGTTTTATCCATATTGGCATAGTACTTAGCAAATCTTTATCAAGAATGATTTTCTTGTTCCAATAAAATACGGTCCTCCTTTTAGAAGTTTTTCGCAGTCCTCCGCATTCGTGAATCGGATTATAAAAAACCCGTTTTCACATGTGAAAATTTCAAATGAGCCTGTTGGGTTCCATGTGCGTATCACAAAAGCTTTGAAATAGTGATATAATGGACGTTTCCCAAAAACATATGCTATGATGGACAACGCCCATTTTCCCTCTGTTCTCGCACTAGCTTCTTCTGAGACAACTATTATTTTCTCCTCCCCTATTGTCACCACTGGTTCAATGTAGTTTAGATCAAAGATTGATTCTTGGCCCCCTTTTTTAACCATATCCGCCCAGGATGAGGCTCTTAGATCCTTAGCCTGATTAATCCTTAAGGGCTGCTTAGATTCTTGCGATTGTCTATTCGAATTGCTAGGTTGATATCGAACTCCATTTGAAGCAGGGAATGGCCTCTGCCGTGGTTAAATATATTTTACAAATTCAAATAAATTCTAACGTCCGATCCTATCTAGTGAATCCAAAGGATAAAATAAATAAATGCAAGTAATAACGATATTTCGAGGATGTAGGAAATTTCAAAATAAAGGGTGAATTATTTGGGAAGTCAATTTTGGGGAAAAACTCGAAATAATTGATTTGTGATACTTGAAATATGATTTAAAATCTAATAGTCACGGTGTGAAAAATGTAAACGTTTGGTTGTTAAAGAGACCGGAGTCGGTAGATGTCATACTCGCTGCCAATACCGATAACACTTTAACAACTATGTATGCGGTGGAGTTCCAGAACCGAAGTAGGATGGTATGGAGGCGATTACTGGATTCAAAGAAAGAGAATGTTGATGGATTAGCCTTGACCTTCGGGTCATAATTAAAATGTCTAAAACAGGAGCCATGCCCGGGTTAAGTGAGGTAGCACCTCTGATCGAACACGCTTCTTCGATACCATCTCTATTACTATGTGATTGATTTGGGGCGCCCCTTTTTGATTATGCGAGTGTTGTTCGAGGTGGGAGGTAGTGGCTGCTTTTTTGTTACCACCGGCTCGAGAGCTGCAATCCGGTAGATATCTACCGTGGGTATTCCTCGTGTGCCTTGTCATATTATCCTTATCGAGCCCCCTACGATTTTGATTTGTATCATACCTATGGAGTGCCCTCTGATGCCATCGGTTTACGGTGGGTTTATGGTACTTTATAGACTACGGTATTATAAACGGTGTAAGGGTAAAAATGTAATCCCGCTTACGCTATTTTCACTATATTACTGTACTGAATAGACATTACAATAATGGCGTACTATTATATGGATATTAGATTCGCGGAACATTAAAGGATAAAAATCCCAAACATCCTTTAAGTTATTTTACATTTCAGTGAACACTTCATTTCGGTAAATTCACTTATATGAAACTGTTAGTCCTGATTCGAGTATTTTGTTTGTTTTATTTCTTGCAAAATGCTTGGGTCAGACCGAGTATTTCAGCTTGGAGATATATTTGTTAGAGTTTGAGATTCGTTGAAGATCCAACACCCATCTACTACGTCGTATGCAGTCGTGACCATCTCTATTTATTACCAAATATTAGTATGATTCTATATTCATTCTTCCGTTGTTTCTATATTTATTCTATACTCTGATATCATGTTAAAAATTTGTAATATTGTATAAATTTTACTTCCATTGTGAGATATTCTATGTTCTGTGTCTGTGATTCTGTGATGATTTGTATTTCAACTTCATAAGCAATAACAATCTGTCCTTTTGAACGGTTTGGTTTATTTACCAACTTGGAGCGGTCAAAAAGCCTGGTCGTTACACATTGTGTATTAAGTCACATGTTTTAGTTTTGTATTCATCACCATGTTGAATCCATTTGCTGACTTGTCTTGATCACACTGATTTGCTGTTTCATGTTTGCTCTGCCTTGTGAATCTGCCTTGAGCCATTTTGCATTGTCTTGACTTGTATACGTATGTGTATATATACACGTATGTGTGTATATATATGTGTGGCTATTTAGAAAGTCAAACATGAATATATTATCAGCAGACAGCTATTACTGAGTCGAGTTGGTCCACGTGGACGCTCCTCAGTTGCACTTTGATTGGTGAGGTAGTGCATGCGTGTATATTTATACACATGTGTTCATGCATCCATTCATAATATTTTCCCCTCTCCTTGTAATATGTGTATATACATACTGTCTGCCTTGTGGTATTTACAGTGTATCACTGTGAATATCACAAGCTATCTAGACATAGATGGATGGATATATAAATCAGATCAGGTCATGAAAATTGATGAGAAACACACCGAAATTCTGAGGCAAATAAAATTTAAAAATAAATTTAACATTGAATTTATTCAGTTTTATTTCTATTGCAGTGTAATGTGTGTGTTTCTTTTTCAAGTGACAAGTAAGCAGATGATGATTGGACTAAATCTAAGGCTGTGAAGACAGAAGATAGAAGATAGAAGATAAAGGACAAGACACCAGTGTAAGTCAGTGAATGTATATAGAACCGTGTAACTGTATATGAGTGTGAATCTAAATGTCTGTGCAAAATAGCTACATAGTGAATTGTAATGATTGAGTGTTGTAGTGAGGAACAGATGTGTATATGAGATTGAATATGGATGTATTGTATTTCAGTGAAATGTACAAATAGTGGAGTTATAAATATGTATTGTTTAAATGTTGAAATAAAATAATTATATTTAAATAAAATACTGTTTGAATATTTAAATTCGTGTACAGTAGTATTCTGTTTAAATATAAGTAATATATTCCTGTCTGTGATGTACGTATGAAACAGTACAATAACAAACACAATTATAATAGTATATATTCGGTTGTTATCATCAAACAAAAATCACATAATTGTTATATACAACAATCTCCCCCTTTTGATGATGACAAACAAATAAAAGATTTTGAACATAATAAATGTGTTTGACAGTGAAGATTGAACTCCCCCTATTTGAATGCTCTCCCTACAACAGAAACTGCCCCTAGATTTGTGCATGAGTGAACTGAATAAATTCGTGTACAGTAGTATTCTGTTTAAATATAAGTATTATATTCCTGTCTGTGATGTATATATGAAGCAGTACGATAACAAACACATTTATAATAATATTTTTTTTTTGTTATCATCAAACAAAAATCATATAATTGTTATATATAACAACGTTATATACAACAATCTCCCCCTACAACAGAAACTCCCCCCAGATATGTGCTTGAGTGAACAGAATAAATTGAATGAATTTTCAATATTAAAATATTTATAAAATATTCACTCATAAATCAAAATCTCAACCAATTCTCCCCCTTTTGTTATCGTCAAAAGGATATAGAAATTAAAATAGTGATGAAAATAATGGACTAAATATATAATTTCAGCTTAAGAGGAAGAACGGTCATCATAAATCTCAATCAGTCAAAAAAAATTCACAATATTCTAAGAACTAGTGGGAAATTTCACATTTTGGAATGATGGATTTACGATGAAATTTATAAAAATAGAGAGAGTTAAAAAATATTGATTCTAATTATTTTCAAAACATTTTTTTTATAAAAATGAGCACAATCACAGTGATGGATTTGGACTATAATTATAAATTCAATTTAAGTGACGTAATCTAATAATCTCAAATCCCAATAACTATCAATCAACAAATCTTAATACATCATAAAATATTAACACATTTCACAGATTAGAAACTGGATTGATAGTCTAGTTTTTACACACCAAGGAGAATTTCATATAAAAAATTATATTTATAGCAAATTATTTCATTTTCTTTTCTTTTCATTTAAGAGCACACTGACCACGCATAACCAGAGCTTGGATTTTTAAATGAGGTCAGTTGCAGCTTAAATATAAGTAATCTACTAACCATGCATGACCAAAGCTTGGATTTTTAAATGAGGTTAGAAAAACACTTATGAATTTTATATTTTTATTATTTTCTGTTTCAAAATGAAAAACTCCTTAGTATATAAAACCAATATGGATGATAGAATTGTGATACGTACAGAAATGGTTTGTGAAATAAATTTCTAAATTAATCATATTATGAGATATGCTCAACTGTACCGGGATTCTTGAAAATTTTCAATTATCACTAATTTTGAAAAATAACACAGTAACATTTCCTTCATAAATATTTCTACTGTTTATTCAAGATGATTAAAAAAAATTTAAACTCTCCACATTAATATAAAATCATGATGGATGGCTGAATAATGGTAGATAAAGGAGATGTTCGGGAAATATTCACCAATTCAAAGATATTATAAAAATTGTTCAATCATCATGAAAATTAAATAAATTCTCCTCTTGTTGTGAAATATACTGTAGTCACAACTCATCACAATTTCAATAATATGATAATAATTTATATGAATTATAAATACAGTTCATTTAGGTTATTGATTTCAATTTCTGAATAAATAATCAATAAATAGTTTTAAATTTTGAAAATCAATTACAAGAGGGATTTAAAAAGACCTATACAAGACAAGAAGGATTTAAAAAATATGTATAAGATGAGAATAAAAAAAATCAGCACTTCTAAACTGATACCACTTGTTGTCTCTATTAACTAGAAATTTAAAAAGACACTTATGACAACCAAGGGTATCTCAGATAGCAGTATCCAATCACAAAGCCCAAGCAAATAATTTTTACAATTCAGATCCATTTATCAGAACAACAATATAAAATCAGAAGAAGCTTCACAAGAAAGTTTTCAAACATTTTTCAACAATTCTAAGAGAAAAATCATGATTAAGTTTCAGACCTTTATCTCAAAGTAGCAGATGATACCAAAACAAATAGACATCAAAACTTTTCAAAATGATTCCTTTTATCAGAGCAGCACAACAAACAAATTCAAAGCAGACTTTTAAGAGAATTTTTCACAACTATCTCTGACAGTCATAAAAGATGATTCATGACCCAAGATTAAAAATATAGTTTATTTTAAATCATTTGAAGGAAGATGAAAAAACTCTAGATTCAATGAATCGATCACACCATATTATAAATTCCAGTTCCAAGATTTAAGTGAGATTCACGAATTAATAATTTCAAATGATTTCAAAAAACAAATATACAAATCAAATAATCATGAAATAATAGTGAGTTTTAAGACTAGGTTTTCAAAGAAATTTTCACAATTATTTATGACAACCACAAATTAAATTTTCAGAATATTTACATCAGGTTTGAGAGATATTCATGATCCAAAATTTGAAAATAATTTATTTGAAATAACTTAAATAAATGTGAATATTGAGATATAACGAATCATTCACACAAGATTAATAATTTCAAATCTAAGAAGTGTGTGAGATTCAAAATATCATAAATTTCAAATGATTTCAAACAACCAAATGTTCAACAAGAGATGATCATGAACAATAATGAATTTCAAGATGTAATACAATGATTCAAGCCAAATGTTATTCAATTCAGAAATATTCAAGCCAACCCAAAACCAATGAAATTATCACAATGAAAAATACTTATGTGTTGTAATGAGTATAATATTTCAAGTCTTTCCAAAGTGTATTGGAAGAAACTCAAAATAGCAGAAGTGTGTGAAATTTCATTAATTTTACAGATCTTGAAAAAAATTAGAAGTCAAAGGTAATAGTGTTCAAGATATAACAGGAATATCTAAGGACTGTTATGAATTCAGATAAAATAATAAACTTCAAAACAATTGCAGATATTTACAAGTTTAAATTCAAGATCTAGCAATGATTAAAACATGAGAGTTTTATTCAAATGAAGCGAATTTCCAGAAAATCATGAATACTACAACTTGAAGTTAATAAAGCTCAAGAAGAAAGACAAAAATATGTGGCAGTGTCAAGTCAAATAAAAAAATAAACAGAAGGGATAGAAGGAGGAATAAACAAAGGAGAATAAAAACAGTGTATCTTAACAAAGATGAGTTTAGAGATCATATCGGATTTTCAGTAGACGTTGTGGATCTCCAACTCAATAAGCTTGGTCAAGGAACTCTGAATGATACAGAAATATAGAACAACTTGAATACAAATCTCTTTTGCACAGTAGTTCCCCAGCAAACCCGGTACCTACGAATTTAGGGAATCGAGTGGTCTAACAAAATTTGTAAAACCACTCAGCAATGTGTTCACGACTTCGGTACCCAAACCTGCTTGAATAGCAAACCATCAGAATTTATCTTTGTACCTTTAGGAACCCAAATCTGTTTGAATTTAACTAATTTCATTTTATTTCCTTTTGGGATCGAAAAATGGTTAAAAGGTTTGTTATCAAATAAATCCTCCTTTTTATTATTCAAAAATCCTTTGAAATTATCAATGTTCAAATTTTCAACTTGATTCTTTTCAAAGCAGTTTGAAGGATTTTTAAAATCATTTGAATTCCATTTCCAAAAACATTATTTTTCTCAAAGCCAAGACCACATTTATTTCCAACAGAAACTTGGTTTTGCAACAACATATTCAATGACTTTTCTCCATTAGAGAATTTTTCCAAAGTTGATACTAGTCGTTGAATTTTAGATTTAAGATCACCGTTTTCTTTTATTAAATTTAAACAATGATCTATAGCGATCTTACTTTTTTCAGCATCATTTTGTTTCAAAACCAAGTTTTCGTTTTCAAGCCTTTCAATTTTGGCCTCCCACTCAGAAATCTCACTTTCAAAATGTTTTTGTTTTTCAAATTCAAGTTTTTCAATTCAGTCTGGTTTTCAAGTTCCTCCAGAATTGATTCAATTTTCAACAACTTTTTTTGCTCAGCAATTTCATATTTGGAATTTTTGGAAATCTTAAAAATTTCCCACTCCTTTTGTAAGGTATTGTTTCTACAAATTAGCTCATCTTCCTTTTCTTTTGAACTCATATTTTGTTTTCAAGCTTTTGAAGATTTTCATTGAGATGAGCTAAATTATTTTTTAAGTTGGAGCAATTCTTACAATAAGAGTTTGAAACTTTCATGATATTTTCAAGTTTTAGTTCCAAAATATTATTTTTGGTGATCAAATTAAGTTTTTTAGATTTTAGAGTTTTATTTTTTGATTTGAGACTATCAACAGCATTTGTTAAATCAATACAATAATAAACCAAATCTTCATATGAGAAACCTTTAGTTTCATCATTTGTTGAGTCTCTATCGACTGATCTATCTGAATTATCATTTGCAAAACCGGTTAAGCATAACTCTGAACCTGAGTTGACTTTTTGTGGTTTTGAGAAGTTGTCGTCATTCTGTCCATACTTTGCCTCGAGAGTTCTCCAGATTTCCTGCGCTGTTTAATAATGGAAGATAAGTTTAAATTGACTAATACTAAGACAAGAATTAATAATATCCATAGCACGAGTATTGATAGATTTACTCTTTTTATCTAACAAATCTTCTCCATTGATAATAATGTTCCAATATTTAATATGAACAGATTTTAAATAAATTTCATTTTTGATTTCCAATTTAAAAAATCTATTTCACTGAAAAAAGTCGGAATATTACTAGACTGACTCTCAGAGGATTGACAACTAGGGAACACCATCTCTAGAGTTAATGAAATACCAAGCTCTGATACCAATTGTAGGATCTAGATTAACCCTAGACGGGGGTGAATAGGGTTTATTACAATCTATTTCTGAGTTCAAATCTTTTGGGATATTAAAATAATAATCAGAACAGATAACAGGAGAGAATATAAGTGCATAAAGTAAATGACACACAGATATACCCAGCTTCAGCAAAATCCTGCCTACTGCTGCATTCCTAAGGTTCCTACTAGGTAATAGAACATATCCCGCTTACAAGACCATGTAAACTCGCGAACCCTTCGCTCCTATTCTAATCCTACGCTCAAAACCCTAAACTGATCTATATCCCCTAGATCAGATTTTCCCTTAGCTACAACCCAGTAGCTAGTATACCCTAGTTTTTACAGACTCTAGTAAACTGTTAGATTTTACAAACTCTAGAAACTGATCGGACGATTACAAATGAAATTAAACAAGAACAAAACAAAGCTAAAACCCTAGGTTATTTAAAAACAATTCTAGCCCAAATTAAAAAGGCCAGCCATATTTGTTCATCATGTCGAACCCGACTTCCCTTGTTCTTTGGAAATAGAAAAATGGTGGTCGATCCCAAAAGCTAGGGTTTTCTTCAAATCCCAAATCGTATCTTTATTTCCATAAAGACGATGCTCTGATGATTGTTGCTTCTCATTGTTAAATTCTCTGATTTGGGATTTCTCTCGATTGAAACTCTTGTATGTAAATTCTGATTTGAATCTTTTTGCTCTTGAGTTGATAGTGATTTCGATAATTTGTGCCAATGATGAATAGTGTGTTATATGAGATTATAAATCCCAACGTATTCTCTGATTTCATTAGTGACTGGTCTAATTAATTGCGTGATTTCCCTTTTTGGTTTCTCATCTTTGATTGAATTTAGCAATTCTAGAAATACAAATGGCCATGCGTGATTGTTGCTTCCTTTTGTTGCCCGATTTGAATCGATTTCCACAGCATTGAATTACATGTTAGATTTTCAGAAAAAATACTTGTCGAAATTGAAACATTTGATTCCAAAGAAAACGAAATGATTTATCCCTCAAAAAAATTCCCTGAAATGATTTTTGGAAATGATGTCATCGCCGAATATTAATTTCCCCTTTTGCTCGACAATTTCTAGAAATAAATTAGGATTTCTTGCCTGAAAACAAACTGTGATTTTTAGACAACCTTACACTTGTGAGTGTGATAACACCTTTGAACATATTGGCCACTTGCATTTGGTCTTTGTTGATTTTGCAATACCTTTTATGAATTTGCCGATTTTTGTTCCTGTAATTTTTGGAATTATTATTTTGCATCTCAACATAATTTGTCGAACACATTCCATATGTGTGTACTCGAACAGACTTGATATGGTTGCACCCCTTTGCATGAACATGAGTTTTTCCCATTTGCATTTTGATGATACTGTGTACATTTGTCCATACATACATGTATAACATATATATACACATATATACCCATGCTGAATGATCTTGCCTCCATTTACTTGTATTACTATACAAGTGACCATGCAGTTTGGCTTTGTGTGTGAAGCTGTATTTGAACACTTTTATATTCATGCTTGTTACTTCCAGACCTATGTTTTGCTATTGCATGCCCCATGCATACATTTCTGTTTTGACACGATCACTTGTGCTTGTGCCATATTTTATAAACCGCCTTGTGGCCATTGTCATGTATTTCCTGTCATGCTCCATTCTTGTCCATAATTTGGCTTATTGTAATTATGCTGGATCACAATTGTTTTGACCCTCGAGCTTTCACATGTACACAACTTGTTTCACCATTGGATGCATCATCAATTCTGGGCTGACTTGTTTATGGACATGAACTTGTACACTTTGTAACACCCTTGAGTACTGTTCCTTGCATGTGAAAGTTTGAGATGATCTGATGTATTTGAACTTATGTTGCTGAGTTGTGTTGCCATGTGTACTTGATTATTCTTGTAAACTGGCTTGACCATTTTGTCATTGCGTAACGAACCAGTAATTTTGACATTTTAAATATATATTAAATTAAGGTTTAAGGTTGAAATAAATATTTCTATTTGATTTTCGACATATAATTTAGAATTTTAGTGAACCAAGTTTGAATTTATTTTAAGTAGAATTCTTTTTGTAAAATTGTTTTTAACATGTATGATTTTGTCCAAACGAATATTTTATATATGCTGAAATCTTCACTTGGAAATAAAATCAAATTTTTCGCTCCAATTTAAGGAACAATTTATTTTAAAATTTAACGCTCGAAAATTCTATGTTACCTAACTGCAGCGCACATAGCTGAAACACGCGTAAATTAAATAGCGTCGTTAGTTAGTTGTGCGTCAACCGTTTGCGTTCTTACAAATAAATATAATGTACTAAATCCGTTAACAAATTAAAGGAAAAGAATGAACGGTGAACACAAAATTCAATCCGTGAAACAGTGGCTGGCAATATTCAATAAAATTTAGTACTTGTCTCTATATTAAACAAAAACTATCAAGTGTCCTTTTCTACCTGATATCTCTTTTCATATTTCCCTTGAATCTAAAATTTTATTCACCCTAAAAATATGGCAAACAGCTCAAATCTTACCCTACTAATAACAAAGATTTTAAACAGTGCACAAGGATTTCGAAATCTCCCTCTGACAATTACAAAAATTCAGAACAGTGTACCCAGATTTTGAAATCTCCATTACAGAGAATCCAACGTGATTCTAACTTCACGCATCTGTCTTCTTCGGCTACTTGCTTCTCGCCCCGATATTATGAAATGAAATAACTTCTCCTGTCCCGTTCCTCATCAACTATTCCCATCATTCACTGCTAAACAAAAAGGGAAATAAAAATCAATGGAAACAGGAAAAAGCCCTCACCTCTTTGTTCTTTTTCTTGCCTCAAAAATCTAACCCTAAATACCCAATCAGAAATTGCAAATCCCACCGATTCTCTCCATCGATCCTAGCCAGGCACCGCTGCCGCTTGCAGTACCCCCACCACCATCGGAGCCAACCTCCGCGCGTGAGGCACTGTCGCCATTCGACCACTCGCTACCTCCAAGCGCCGTCAATCCCTTGCACCGACTATGACCTGCTAAAACTCGAGCGCCAGTTAGTTCCTCTTTCATGATTCTCTGGCTCGTCCCACCAAGCCCTACTACCACCGCAGAGGCCATCGCCGCCAGGAAAGACAAACTATCGTTCATGGTTGTCAGTCTCACGGCCTCCAACCGCCCTCGTCCGTTGGTAACGCGAATACCCCAAACATTGACAACCGCGAGGAGTTGTCGCTCCAGCCTTCGCTGCCTTCTCAAGACTGGAAACCGAGGTCAACCCCCAGACCGGAATCCACTCGTCCATTCACCATCTAGTACTTTGTAACCTCTAGACAATGCATCGTGCTCAGCAAACTGAGCTGCCATCACCATCCGAGCTTACTGGTTGGAAGGATTAGCTCACCCGCAGTGCACATTTTAGGTGTTCGAAAGAACGCCTGAAATGATGCTGTAAAGAGTTTAACATTATGCTTAAGGACAACAAGATGTTGGGGTCAAATTCAGGGTCTAGGTTCATTTTCCATGTTGCTGGTATGTCCAAAAACTTTGGTATATTTCTTAAATCCCATTCGTTAATAATTAAATTATTATAAGTGGAATATTTACAAACATAATATAGATGGGTTTGAGTTAATATTTAGTAAAATATATATATTAGGAATTGTGGCAGTCTAGGGTCAAGTTGATATGGTGTTCATGCCTTTCTATATCACATTGGTATATATATATATACACAAACGTATATATGTATACGAATGTTTGGAAGTGTATTCGTCATGTGGTGTCTAGCTTCGTGCTCAAATTTCTGTGTCCACTTTGCATTCACCTCCAAGCCTCGAAAGGAGAGTTTTTCTCACTCATAGACTAACTGGTTATTAATTGAATTAAAAACATGAAATGTTGAATGAAATGTTAGGGTGCTCTAGTTTTGGTTGCTTTATGATTGTGCACGTGCGACGCACACACCGTTATTTCATATGACACAATATGGATGTATACTTGATATGCCATTTATCACCGTGCAAGTTCCCCTTAGATTAGAAAACATTACGAGTTGAAATGATACATACCCAAACCCCTTGTGTCGGATCGATTTGGGATGCAGGTTGAAATGATACATACCTGGGATTCGAATATATTAAAGAATGGATTGAAATGATAAATATTCATATCACTTGACCATAGGGTAGAAAATTCTATACGAACACCCTGATAAATAAAAATAAATTATTTTAAATTAATTAGATCAATTTTTGGAAAGGAGAAATGTTTTATGAAATGTCCATTTAGCGTAAAGAAGTGTTTAAAAAGAAACCTTGAATTTTATAGGAATTCCGAATATGCATATGAATTAGTTTTAAAGATGATTTTATAAGTTAAAAACTTCAAGTGAAAATTATTTTAATGAATTCTCCTTAAACTTTGTGTTTCATATACTAAATTTAATAACATGAAGTTTAAAATGTTCATGGTTCAATGTAAAGGGTTTCAAACTTGTTAAATGCTTTAGAACTCATTTTGATTATCTCTTGCCATTTTAATGTAAAAAGGCTTGTCAAAATATAAATTTGTTAAATTCAAATATAGGAAGAATGCGTTTATCTAAGCCATGGGGAAATTGAGTTTTGTTAACTAAATTGGAATTTAACAAATCATCTTTTGGCTAATAACTCAAGTTGAAATTATTTTGGAATTATGTTAAAGGGAATTTGACATGATTATGAAATCTATTTTGGGAAAAGAAACGACAAGACATGGATTTAGGAATGGATTGGATTAATATCTTGAGTAAAAGCAATTTTTCGCATTACTTGGTTTTGTAAACATTCATTTATAAAATAATTTTGATCACTTTAACTATATAAATTTTATAATTGCTCTCAACGATATATATGTACATACATTATTTTTATTTAATACATATAAATTATTTTGAAACTTACTTTTTCTAAATATATTTTACAAATTCAAATAAATTCTAATGTTTCATCCTATCTAGTGAATCCAAAGGAAAAAATAAATAAATGCAAGTAATAATGATATTTCGAGGATGTAGGAAATTTCAACCAAAGGGTGAATTATTTGGGAAGTCAATTTTGGGGCAAAACTCGAAATAATCAATTTGTGATAATTGAAATATGATCTAAAATCTAATGGCCATGGTGTGAAAAGTATAAACGTTTGGTTGTTAAAGAGACCGGAGTCAGTAGATGTCATACTCGCTACCAATACCGATACCACTTTAACAACTGTGTATGCGGTGGAGTTCCAAAACCGAAGTAGGAGGGTATGGAGGCGATTACTGGATTTGAAGAAAGAGAACATTGATGGATTAGCCTTGACCTTCGGGTCATAATTAAAATGACTAAAATTGGAGCCATGCCCGGGTTAAGTGAGGTAGCACCTCTGATCGAACACGCTTCTTCGATACCATCTCTATTACTATGTAATTGATTTGGGCGCCCTTTTTTGATTATGGGAGTGTTGTTCGAAATGGGAGGTAGTGGCTGCTATGCGTTACCACCGGCCCAGGAGCTGCAATCTGGTAGAATCCTATCGTGGGTATTCCTCGTGTGCCTTGCCATATTATCCTTATCGAGCCCCCTACGATTTTGATTTGTATCGTACCTATGGAGTGCCCTCTTATGCCATCGGTTTACGATGGGTTTACGGTACTGTATAGGCTACGGTATTATAAACGGTATAAGGGTAAAAATGTAATCCCGCTTATGCTATTTTCACTATATTTACTTTACTGAATAGACATTACAATAAAGGCGTACTATTATATAGATATTAGTTTCACGGATCCTTAAAGGATAAAAATCCCAAACATCCTTTAAGTTATTGTACATTTCAGCGAACACTTCATTTGGGTTAATTTACTTATATGAGACTGTTAGTCCTGACTCGAGTACTTTATTTGTTTTATTTCTTGCAAAATGCCCGGGTCTGCAAAATGCCCTGGTCAGACCGAGTATTTCAGCTTGGAGATATATTTGTTAGAGCTTGAGATTCGTTGAAGATCCAACATCCATCTACTACGTCGTATGCAGTCGTGACCATCTCTGTTTATTACCAAATATTATTATGATTCTATATTCATTCTTCCGTTGTTTCTATATTTATTCTATACACTGATATCATGTAAAAATTTGATAATATTGTATAAATTTTACTTCCGCTGTGAGATATTCTATGTTCTATGTTTGTGATTCTGTGATAATTTGTATTTCAACTTTATAAGCAATAACAATATGTCCTTTTGAACGGTTTGAGTTGGTTTATTTACCGACTTGGAGTGGTCAAAAAGCCAGGTCGTTACATTGTGGTATCAGAGCTTTGGTTATACAAAGCTTAGCTTATGAAGTTGAAACACTCATTAGAGATGGGGTAGAAACACCCTAGAATGAGTGAAATCATCTTGGAATCATATCTAAGAGAGCGTATTTTGAAAATAAAACGATTTTAAATGGTTTTAAGGGATGTTAAAAGAATTTTCTATATATGAAAGTAATTTGAAATTTTAGCTTTATTTTAAAAAAAAATCCTTATTTTAGAACTTCATTCTTTTGAAAGCGTCCCTTTTGCCGGATCCTTCTAAGTTAGGATTACTCTAATCTAAGTCTTGATCGTGCCTGGAAAATTTGGATTTGTCGCTTTCTAGGTCTTCAATTTTCAATTTGTTTGATATCTCCTCGGTAGAATCTTCTTGATTTGATTCGTCTGTTTGTGCAGCTCCTAGCTTATAATCAAACTTAGTACGAAGCGAATTAGATTATGGCTTGAGAATATAAAATAAAACTCGAATAAATAGCTAAGTGTTAACAATACCTGGTTGAGTTGAATAAATAGAAATAAAAATCCAAGGGTACTGAGTTAGATATGAATTTATAATCCTATATTATGGGAAACCTCATTAAAAGGGAGGAGGATGTTTGTGAGCTTAAAAATTTTATACAAGCAGAACTTGTAAAAATTGAAACAATGGGAAATAATGACTTAAGATAATAAAAACTTCCTAAATAAGTGTAATGCGAGTTCGATGTAAAAATCTAAATTGTTTTGGGTAAATGTGTTAAAATAGCAATTTGATACTTAAAGTGGATTCTTGGAACTAAATTTATTTAGAATGACGACCTTTGGAAAATATTTACATATGGGATTTTGTAAGTATAAGTAAAGCAAACACCAAAAAATAAAAATAAAAATGTGGGAACAATATGTACTTGAAACCTAAAATGCGGAAAAGAAACCCTGTATAATATATATGCTTTAAACAATATATGATTTCCTTATGTAAATTTTGGGATAGTATATATCGATAAACGATTGCAATTTAACATTTGACATGGAGAAATTTGGAATGTTAGCTTAAGCGGTGAACTTATATTAAGTAAACATATATGTTCTGAAATTTAATTTTGCTTTCTAAAATAATTTAAACAAATAAAAAAATATAAATATGAGAAGAAAAAGGAATTATTTCAAGCAACGGGTTGCTGCCCTTAGGAAAAAAAAATGAAGTAACATAATAAAACAATGAAGGATAAAGGCTGCTGCTGCTTGTCGCAACCGCAACAAGAAAGAAAGCAAGGAAGTGAAATAATAAATAAAAGAAAATAACTGGTTTATCAAACTTGAAATTTGGAATGTACCGTATTTCAACAACTACACACTTGATATGCAGACATGCTTATAAGATGTTATACTTGAGTGTCACCACTTGCATAATTTCAACAACTGGAACTGGAAAATAAATTTGGTTGAAGGTTAAAATGAAAGAAATAAAAAAAAATCATAATAATAAGAGAAGATTTTGAAATACTCACTGTTTTGTTTTGTTTTAGATCATCTAGATATACTTGTTTTATTATTTAATGAATGCTAGCAAGGCCCATGACCAACCAGGTGCATAAGTAACATACACCGTAATATATGACACATTATGAATTTAGACAATAGGTTTCAATTTTATATAATTTGCAATGGAAACTTGAATTTTTTTTCCCTACTGCTAAATAAATTCCCATATAGTGTATACCAGCATTTTGGTTGTGAACATATGCTGAGCTTGCAAGTCTAACTATGGAAGCAAGCTGCAAGCTAAATCTTATGTTCTGTTTTCCACCAGGCATCAAGATGTATGTTTCTTTCCACCTAAAAGCTATAAGTCGGAAAAGAAAAAAGAAAAAAGAACAAAAAAAATTTGCATTAACATAAAACGGAAGACAGCAACCTAGGGCTCTGCTACAAGCTGCTGTTACATATGAAAAACACATGTATTTGTAAGTATGTCTTTTAAATATTTACATTAGTTGTTAATAATCGGATTCCATACTAGAACAGGAAAGTGTCTCATCCCTGCATAACATGTCAAGAAAATATGACATGTAAAGAGTGAACTAAACATGAAAAAAGAAGGAGGTGCCAACAAGAAATTTTGCAGTACCGAGGCTGCGCCCTTCTCCCCTTTTTGCCTGCAGTGGCAATAAAGGTTGCTACATGGATGATTTTTTTTTTTTTAAAAACTAAATATAGGGCTGCTGCTAATAAAAGAAGAGAAAAGAAAAAGAGAGAAAAGATAAAAAAAGGGGTTTGAAAGGTAAGTAGAAAATCCATTTGATTGAAGCTAATTATTTCAAAGTAAAATTTAAATTTAAGAGAAGTTTAAGTAAATATCAATGAATTTTCCAGTAAGTGGCATTATAAAATGAATATAAGGTGATTTAATTGGATACCACTTAACATGAGTATAAGAAGAACTGAATGTTAAATGGGAAAAAAAGAAAGAAAGAGATCATTTTTAGAATGTGGAGAGATTTCGTACATATTAAATAGTTGTTAAATTTAGCCTTCCAGAAATTCTTTCTTTTGAATCTAATATATATGTGTGTAAGTCAAGTCAATAATCTTGTAAACAAAGAACTGTAGCATGTCTTACATGCAGAATGAAGTGAGATTAACTTCACAACAACAAAATGCTTGCACTTGGAAAAGTAGGTTATACATAAGAAGACTTTATATGAATCAGTTGGAAAAAGGGGGATATAGCTTGTAATGATTATCACAATATTTGAACTAGTTATGCAGGGATGTGTATATATACATATATAAAAAAAATGACAGCAAGAGGCTGCTCCCATCACCGCATGCAGCAGCAGCAGTGATCTGCTGCCACGAGCACCAGTTGCTGCTGTTAAGAAAATAAAAATAAAAATAAGGGGGGCTGTAATTGTAGCTACACCAACTACTTGCACCGCAAACCAATGAAACCAACAATATATCACTTAACCAACAAATGCGCCTTAGTTTATGTAATATGCTATCCTGTGCCAATGGAAATAAAAGAAAATGTGTATGCTCATTTATTCAAAACAATCTAACAAACTAAAATCTAAATAATTTGAATATCTAGTTAAGTTGGTGTCAATAAGATGAAAACAAGAATTTGAATGTTAATAGTAAGCTTTATACGTTATCTTGTTTCATTTTGTTACATGTTGTGCCAACTTATGTATAAACTACCAATTATTATGTATCCTCATTTTATTTCATACATATGTTGATTCTCACTGCATGTTGAGTGTCTTCGTAGGTTGTAATGGCGTGCTTTACTTTTGGAGCTCGCTTTTGCAGAAAATACAAAGAAAATAAGCAAATATGTTTTAAAAATGCTAAATAGGGTACGTATCTCGGTTTACATATCGCATTTGGGTTGTTTTTCTTTTGTTTCCCCTTTATTGGGATGCCTCATCATGTGGATGAGATGTATATTGATAAATATCGTGTTTATAAATTTTTTCAAACAAGCCGTACAAGGGAGGTGTTGCTAAAATTTTCCGTAAGTTCCTGGTGTTAGAAATATTTTGAGTATTAAAATTCTACAATTTATTTTTCTTTCAAACTAGTTTTAAACTAAGTAAACGTAATTGCAAAAGAAATCTGTAGAATTAATTCTATAAACGTTTCCTTTTCGAGTACGAAAACGCTAAGTGGGGGAGAATGTAACGAACCAGTAATTTTGACATTTTAAATATATATTAAATTAAGGTTCAACATTAAAATAAATATTTCTATTTGATTTTCGACATATAATTTAGAATTTTATTGAACCAAGTTTGAATTTATTTTAAGTAGAATTCTTTTCGTAAAATTATTTTCAACATGTATGATTTTGTCCAAACAAATATTTTATATATGCTGAAATCTTGAATTGGAAATAAAATCAAATTTTGCGCTCCAATTTAAGGAACAATTTATTTTAAAAATTTAACGCTCGAAAATTCTACGTTACCTAACCGGAGCGCACATAACTGAAACACATGTAAATTAAATAGCGTCGTTAGTTAGTCGTGCGTCAACCGTTTGCGTTCGTACAAATAAATATAATGTACTAAACCCATTAACAAATTAAAGGAAAAGAATGAATGCTGAACACAAAATTCAATCCATGAAACAGTGGTTGGCAATATTAAACAAAATTTAATACTTGTCTCTATACTAAACAAAAACTATCAAGTGTCCTTTTCTACCTGATATCTCTCTTCATGTTGCCCTTGAATCTGAAATTTTATTCTCCCTAAAAATATGGCAAACAGCTCAAATCTTACCTTGCCAATGACAAAGATTTAAAACAGTGCACAGGGATTTCGAAATCTCCCTCTGATAATTACAAAATCCAGAACTGTGTACCCAGATTTGAAATCTCCATGTGCATAGAATCCAACGTGATTTTAACTTCACGCATCTGTCTTTTCTGCTACCTGCTTCTCGCCCCGATATTATAAAATGAAATAACTTCTCCTATCCCGTTCCTCATCGACTATTCCCTCCGTTCACTGCTAAACAAAAAGGGAAATAAAAATCAATGGAAAAGGGTAGAAGCTCTCACCTCTTCGTTCTTTTTCTTGCCTCAAAAATTAAAGCCCAAATATCCAATCAGAAATTGCAAATCCCACTGATTCTCCCCCATCGATCCTAGCCAGGCACCACCGCCGCTTGCAGTACCTCCACCACCATCGGAGCTAACCTCCACGCATGAGGCATTGACGCCATTCGACCAGTCGCTACCTCCAAGCGTCATCAATCCCTTGCGCCGACTGTGACCTACTAAAACTCGAGCACCAGTTAGTTCCTCTTTCATGATTTTGGCTCGTCCCACCAAGCCCTACTACCATCGCATGGGCCACCGCCGCTAGGAAAGGCAAACTACCGTCCACTGTTGTTAGTCTTACCCTCAAAAAGCCATCGTCCATTGGCACTGCGAATACCCCAGACATCGACGACCGTGAAGAGGGGTCGCTCCAGCCTTCGCTACCTTCTCAAGACGGGAAACCTCAACACCCAGTCCCGAATCCACTCGTTCGTTCACCATCTAGTACTATGTCACCTCTAGACAATCCATCGTACTCAGCAAACCGAGCTGCCATCACCATCTGAGCTTACTGGTTGGAAGGATTAGCTCACCCGCAGTGCGCATTTCAGGTGTCCAAAAGAATGCCTGAAAGGCTGCTGTAAAGAGTTTAACATTCTGCTTAAGTACAACAAGATGTTGGGGTCAAATTCAGGGTCTAGGTTCATTTTCCATCTTGCTGGTCTGTCGAAAAACTTTGGTAAATTTCTTAAACCCCATTCGTTAATAATTAAATTATTATAAGTAGAATATTTACAAACATAATATAGATGGGTCTGAGTTAATATATAGTAAAAAAAAAATACGAATTGTGGCAGTCTAGGGTCAAGTTGAGATGGTGTTCGTGCACTTTCTATATCACATTCGTATATATATATATACACAAACGTATATATGTATACGAATTTTTGGAAGTGTATTCGTCGTGTGGTGTCAAGCTTCGTGCTCGAATTTCTGTATCCACTTTGCATTCACCTCCAAGCCTCGAAAGGTGAGTTTCTCTCACTCACAGACTAACTGCTTATTAAGTGAATTAAAAACATGAAATGTTTGGGTGCTATAGTTTTGGTTGCTTTGTGATTGTGCACGATCGACGCACACCGTTATTTGATATGACACAATATGGATGTATACTTGATATGCCATGTTATTTTATCACCATGCAAGTTCCCCTTAGATTAGAAAACATTACAGGTTGAAATGATACATACCCGAACCCCTTGTGTATTCAGATCAATTTGGGATGTGGGTTGAGAAGATACATACACGGGATTCGAATATTTTAAAGAACAGATTGAAATGATAAATATCTGTATCGCTTGACCATAGGGTAGAAAATTTTATACGGACGCCGTGGTCAATAAAAATAAATTATTTTAAATTAATTATATCAATTTTTGGAAAGGATAAATGTTTTATGAAATGTCCATTTAGCGTAAAGAAGTGTTTGAAAAGGAAACCTTGAATTTTATAGGAATTCCAAATTTGCATATGAATTAGTTTTAAAGATGATTTTATAAGTTAAAAACTTTAAGTTAAAATTATTTTAATGAATTCTCCTTAAACTTTGTGTTTCATATACTAAATTTAATAACATGAAATTCAAAAAGTTCATGGTTCAATGTAAAGGGTTTCAAACTTGTTAAATGCTTTAGAACTCATTTTAATCATCTCTTACCATTTTAATGTAAAAAGGCTTGTCAAAACATAAACTTGTTAAATTCAAATATAGAAAGAATGTGTTTATCTAAGCCAGGGGAAAATTGAGTTTTGTTAACTAAATTGGAATGTAACAAATCGTCTTTTGGCTAATAACTCGAGTTGAAATTATTTTAGATTTATGTTAAAGGAAAATTGAAATGATTGTGAAATCTATTTTGGGAAAAGAAATGGCGAGACATGGATTTAGGAATGGATTGGCTTGGATTAATATTTTGAGTAAAAGCAATTTTCCGCATTACTTGGTTTTGTAAACATTCATTTATAAAATAATTTTGATCACTTTAACTATATATATTTTATAATAGATTTCAAGTATATATATATGTATATACATTATTTTTAATTTAATACACACATATTATTTTGAAACTTACCTTTTCTAAATATATTTTACAAATTCAAATAAATTCTAACGTCCGATCCTATCTAGTGAATCCAAAGGATAAAATAAATAAATAAATGCAAGCAATAACGATATTTCAAGGATGTAGGAAATTTCAAACCAAAGGGTGAATTATTTGGGAAGTCAATTTTGGGGCAAAACTCGAAATAATCGATTTGTGATACTTGAAATATAATTTAAAATCTAATGGCCATGGTGTGAAAAATGTAAACGCTTGGTTGTTAAAGAGACCAGAGTCGGTAGATGTTATACTCGCTACCAATACCGATACCACTTTAACAACTGTGTACAAGGTGGAGTTCTAGAACCGAAGTAGGCGATTACTGGATTCGAAGAAAGAGAACGCTAATGGATTAGCCTTGACCTTCAGGTCATAATTAAAATGACTAAAACATGAGCCATGCCTAGGTTAAGTGAGGCAGCACCTATGACCGAACACGCTTCTTCGATACCATCTCTATTACTATGTGATTGATTTGGGGCGCCCCTTTTTTATTATGGGAGTGTTGTTCGGGGTGGGAGGTAGTGGCTGTTATGCATTACCACCGGCCCAGGAGCTGCAATCCGGTAGAATCCTACCGTGGGTATTCCTCGTGTACCTTGTCATATTATCCTTACCGAGCCCCTTACGATTTTGATTTGTATCGTACCTATGGAGTGCCCTCTTATGCCATCGGTTTACGATGGGTTTACGGTACTGTATAGGCTACGATATTATAAACGGTGTAAGGGTAAAAATGTAATCCCGCTTATGCTATTTTCACTATATTTACTTTACTGAATAGACATTACAATAATAGCGTACTATTATATAGATATTAGTTTCGCGGATCCTTAAAGGATAAAAATCTCAAACATCCTTTAAGTTATTGTACATTCCAGTGAACACTTCATTTGGGTTAATTCACTTATATGAGACTGTTAGTCCTGACTCGAGTATTTTGTTTGTTTTATTTTTTGTAAATTGCCCGGGTCAGACCGAGTATTTCAGCTTGTAGATAGAGCTTGAGATTCGTTGAAGATCCAACATCCATCTACTACGTCGTATGCAGCCGTTACCATCTCTGTTTATTACCAAATATTAGTATGATTCTATATTCATTCTTCTGTTGTTTCTATATTTATTCTATACTCTGATATCATGTTAAAAATTTGTAATATTGTATAAAATTTACTTCCGTTTTGAGATATTCTATGTTTTGTGTCTGTGATTCTGTGATGATTTGTATTTCAACTTCATAAGCAATAACAATCTGTCTTTTTGAATGGTTTGGTTTATTTACCGACTTGGAGCGGTCAAAAAGCCAGGTCGTTACACATTGTGTATTAAGTCATATGCTTTAGTTTTGTATTCATCACCATGCTAGATCCATTTGCTGACTTGTCTTGATCACACTGAATTGCTGTTTCATGTTTGCTCTGCCTTGTGAACCTGCCTTGAGCCATTTTGCATTGTCTTGACATGTATACATATGTGTATGTATACACGTATGTGTGTATATATATGTATGTATATATGTGTGGCTATTTAGAAAGTCAGACATGAATATACTATCAGTAGACAGCTATTACTGAGTCGAGTTGGTCCACGTGGATGCTCCTCACTTACATTTTGATTGGCGAGGTAGTGCACACGTGTATATTTATACACGTGTGTTCATGCAACCATTCAGAGTAGTTTTCCCTGTCCTTGTAATATGTGTATACACATACATACTGTCTGCCTTATGGTATTTACAGCGTATCACTGTGAATATCGCAAGCTGTCTAGACACAGACGGATGGATATATAAATCAGATCAAGTCATGAAAATTGATGAGAAACGCACCGAAATTCTGAGGCAAATAAAATTTAAAAATAAATTTAAATTTGAATTTATTCAGTTTTATTTCTATTGCAGTGTACTGTGTGTGTTTTTGTTTCAAGTGACAGGTAAGCAGATGATGACTTGACTGAATTTGAGGCTGTGAAGACAAAAGACAGAAGATAAAGGACAAGACACAAGTGTAAGTCAATGAATGTATATGAAACACCCCACCTCCGTTAAGGTCACTCACAAAGGGAATGCCTTAATTTTGGTGGAGGTTTATAAGTAAAAGACACAGATAAAACACAAGACAGATATAAACACATACAAATAAGCAGCGGAAAAACCAACAGACTTTTATTATCATAAATATGTGTTCATACAGAACATTTCCAACATTGTCTCAAAACAAACTTCCAATTATTACAACCATAATACTGTCTTGATTTTAAAAGTTAAAGAAGCATGAAACATAAATAAAGCTGCATAATCCCCATAAATGATATCCAAAGCCATGGTCCAAATGAAAGAAATCCAAGCAATACATTCTCTCTCTTCAAGCTGGATGAAAAACTGACTAAGCTGCGGTGTTTCCTCCCTATGGACCTAGGGGGGAACGGAAGAAAAGAAGACGAAAGGAAAATGGGTCAGACATAAGTCTGGTAAGTCTAGCTATATTCCTAGAATGTTAATAATATAAAGATCATGACTTGCATAAAGTGAGAACAGGACGATATCAGGATAATAGACTATCCTAGAACTAGATAAGGTGTCCTAAAACGAACATCCCTTCGCACCCTATTTTAAATCTCTATCTCTGCACCTACTAATTCTTATACCAACAGGCACCCGTGATTGGGGTGAAGTGATCCCTTTCTCTTTCTTTAAAAGATCGGCTCCTACTCGTATTTTCGCATGTGTCCTACGGCCCTATATGGTAGATACCTATGCTGGTCCCACCATGGGGTGTATCAAGTCCCATGGTGGCGGCCCCGACACAATTCTAGCATGCATAGGGTATACTACTGATGCTCCAGTGCCCTGACTTGTCTGCTCCAGAGTGTGTGCACGCCCGCACTCTGTTAGAACCCACACTGTGCACCAACCGCCGTCGCTTTTGACCGCTTACAATCAGCCCAGTAATCGTACTCCACCCTGCCTAGTTCAGGGTACCATGATACCTAATTGGGTTACTGCTGAAACGGGTCCCCGTTACTAGGTTTTCTAGTCAAACATGTTAAGTGGTTAAGTGTCTGAATGAACCTAACCCCCACCCATCCAAATTATTTAACATGTTGAATTTGGTTAAATATTTATTAAATTGACTTAACCCTATCAGTCCTAACTCAGCTCTAATTGTCTTATTAGAGCACCAACCTCTCAGATTAGACAGATATTGCTGTAGCTGCCTGTATGCCGGTTGGGTCCGGGCAGTCTTACGTCATAACTCAGTTTAACCTCGGGTCTTTATTGGGCCCCATGCCTTAACCTCTCACATTGGATAGCTATTGTTGTGACAACTGGACAGTCGGGCGGGTTCGGGCAGGTTTACGTCACAACTCAATCCAACCTCGGGTTAAGCGCGTTCGTATTTTCTAATTTACATTTTAATTATGTAAATTATTCAAATTCAAATTACTGTCACATTCATTTCCAATTAATCTCATTAATTAAGGTAATTAATGCCTTTTTATGCCATAAATCACTTATGTGATTAATGACCAATATGTAAATTAGAAAATATTCAAATTACTGTCACATTCATTTCCAATTAATCTCATTAATTAAGGTAATTAATGCCTTTTTATGTCATAAATCACTTATGTGATTAATGACCAATTTATGGCAAGTTTTCCTAAAATTATCATTTTAACCCAACGTTACCCCGTCCAATATTAGGCTAACCACCTCAGCCTAATTTACGTTCGCATGATTTTTGGTGTAAAGTATTAGGCTAAAAACTTAGCCTAATTTAATATACGTAAATTGGCATAAATTAGCATAAACATGACAAGGGTATAACTTTGGTATTGATGGCATAATCAATATGAACATAATAGGGTGTACTTGCAAAATAACTAAAATGAACATTTTAGGGGTGAACTTGCAAAATAACTAACATGAACATTATAATGTCATTGGTACAAACTTGCAAAAAGACTAACATAAACATTATAATGTCATAGGTATGAACTTGCACTTATAGGCTAACTCAACATATATGTGTTTTTAACATAGGCCATATTAACAACATACATGAGAATTAGCAATATGAACTAATCCATATACATATGTTAATTTGCAACATAGGCAAATCAACATACGTATATGTGAGTTAGCAACATAGGCTAATCAACATGCACATGTGTTAATTAGTAACATAGATTTAAACATACTTGCAAATTAATCCCAACATATGATAAGTGTGAACATGGCATAAGTTTTGCATAAACATGAACATATAGATTTGACAATTGGTCGCATAACTTCACTACATAAACTTGCATAATAAACTACACAATTCTCATAAGATGTTACAATCCAAGTCCATGCTTATACAAATAATCTAATCCAATAATCCCAAATTTAACATGATAATAGAATCAAGTCACTGGCATAGATTAATATTATAAAACATAATAAACATCATACTTAATAATTCTCAATTCAACATGATAATAGAATCAAATCACAAACGTATATTAATAACATAACGAGTATTGTACTATTATCATTTCATCGCAACACATGATATTCATATTAATTCGCATTCTAAAAATGTAGCTAAACTTACAATCATAGACGATCTTGTTTTCTGAGTTCTGAAATTCTGAATTTGCAAAGCTTTCCTTTGGGAAGACGTTGCTTTGATTCTAATTTGTTGTTGCTTTTTAATCTTTTAGTTTGTATTCGCTATGTTGTTCGTCTCTTTCAAGTGGAGGCTCCCTCTAGTTCTCAGCAGACAGCATGGTGGCTCCAATTCTTATTCTTTTTTTTTATGAATTTTTAGTTTGAGACCTAGGGTCTTTTTATAGAGTTGCAAGTTAATTTGAGCCGTCGATGAAGCTAGGGTTAACCAGAACCGTCCGTTGTAAAGAGAAGCCAATTATGTTCACCATTTCTTTCTTAATGTACATTTACTATTATTTGTCAATCCATATAAATACGTACGCATTAGATACATCTCCCCTTTACACATTTATTATTATTTTTGTATGCACATTAGATACATCTCCCCTTTACACATTTATTATTATTCTTGTATGCACATTAGATACATCTCCCCTTTACGCATTTATTATTATTCTTGTATGCACATTAGATACATCTCCCCTTTACACATTTATTTTTGTATTAGCAACTTTAGTGTTAACAGAAATACAGGGTGTTACATTCTCCCCTTCTTAAAGGATTTCGTCCCCGAAATCTCCAAGTCTAGGAGAACATATATCCTACCATCCAAATGTCCATCTACTCAATCATCAAACACGAGCGTCCATTGTCCTTAAAATACTTCTAATGCTTCATGATCATATGCATCGTGTGTGTACATGTCCTTATCTAATGCAAAAATCAGGCGGTCTACTGATTCAGTTGACCTCCTTAATGCAAATGTCATTAATCCATTATGTATGCAAACTTTTTCCTATTCATAATTCTACATGAGTGCGCAATCATTCAAACAAATGCGACATCCACATGACAACATATTAAGCTTCAACCATATACAAACATAAACACATATATGCATATGCAATATGAAGTGACTGAGCCGATCTAAAACCCTATATTGTGTGTGTATATGCATTCATGAGCAACCACTAGTAAACATTTGCAACCACTTGCAACCATCATCCATAACATGTTTCAATTACATGTTTACACCCAAAGGGGTTTCAACCTAAGGATAAAAGGATAAGGTCGGGGAGATATACCTAAAAAGATAGATACTAACATGACTTTAAGGTAAAAGAGAGATCAAAAATATACCCTAAAAAGAAAAGGGTAGGCTGCGCGTATTCTATCCTCAGTTTCCCAAGTTGTGTCTTCCTCAGCGTCGCTCCACTGAACTTTGACAAGTTTGACTTCGCGGTTGCGTAGCTTTTTCACTTCAGTTCCTAAGATGCGAGTTGGAACTTTCCTCACAGTTGCTTCGCGTTCTACTTCAGCTTCTTTTAGAATGTTTGGCTCTACCACTTCCGCTGACTCATGTAGATACTTCCGGAGGTGAGAAACATGAAAGACGTTGTGAACTCCGGCCAATCTCTCGGGTAACTCTAACCTGTAGGCCATCTTCCCAATCTTCTCGATGATAGGAAACGGCCCTACAAATCTTGGTGCTAGCTTCCCTGTGGATCCAAAGCGAACGACGTTCCTTAAAGGATATACCTTAAGGAAAACCCTGTCCCCAACCTCAAATTCAAGGTCGGTCCTTCTCTTGTCTGCGTAGGATTTTTGTCTGTTTTAGGCTGTCTTCATTCTTCTCCGTATTAAGTCTACTTTCTCTGAAGTCTCTCGGATCATACCTGGTCCAAGTATGAGCTTGTCAGTAGACTCCCACCAACAAGTGGACGATCGGCACGGTCTTCCATATAAAGCTTCGAAGGGCGCCATTCCGATGGTGGCTTGGTAGCTGTTGTTGTAGGCAAATTCCACCAAAGGAAGATGGTCCTCCCAAGTCCCTCCAAAGTCAAGGACGCAAAGTCTCAAAAGGTCTTCCAAAATACTGTTCACCCTTTCCGTCTGACCATCGGTTTGGGGGTGATAGGTCGTGCTCAAACATAACTGTGTGCCTACATCTTCTTGCAGACTCCGCCAAAACTCGCGTGTGAAGATAGGATCTCTGTCGCTAATAATGCTGGAAGGTATTCCATGGAGTCGAACTATCTCCTTAAGATAAAGAGATGCTAGAGACGAGGCGGTCCTTCTACTCTTGACAGGTAAAAAGTGGGCGCTTTTAGTAAGTCTATCAACTATTACCCAAATGCTAGTGTTGCCTCTTCTAGACCTAGGCAGCCCATCAATGAAGTCCATTGAAATGCTATCCCACTTCCACTGTGGGACCTCTAGAGGATGGAGCAGACCGCCAGGCTTCTTCTGCTCCGCCTTGACTTGTTGGCAAATCATGCACTTAGAAACAAAATCTGCCACGTCCTTCTTCATGCCACTCCAAAAGAAAACACTCTTTAAGTCCTTGTACATTTTGTCCCCGCCTGGATGTATTGTCATCTTGGAATGATGTGCCTCCTCAAGAACTTTCTTCACCAACTCCTTTGCCTGTGGGACGCATAGTCTTCCATCCCGTCTTAACCACCCTTTGTCGTCGATGGTTTATCTATCGAGGTGACTAGAATTCTCACCCCTAACGAGCTTATCAACCACTTCTACAAGTTGAGGGTCTTCTCGTTGTGCGGTCCCTCTTGAGTCTAAGAGAGTGGGCCGCACTTCTAGCGATGCTAACAGACCGGGTACAAAATCAGAGGAGGGCCTAAAGTCAAAACTGGCTGTAAACTCTAGGCTTCGCCTTTCAACAAATAGTGGGCTCAATGTTAGCTTCTTTCTACTCAAGGCATCTACGACTACGTTGCCCTTGCCAGGAGTGTAGGAAATCTCGAAATCATATGAGGCAAGAAACTCCATCCACCTTTGTTGCCTTAAGTTAAGGTCCTTCTGCGAGAAGAGATACTTCAAAGATTTATGGTCAGTATACAGTTCAAATTTCTCACCTAGGAGATAGTGGTGCCAAGACTTAAGCGCAAAGACGATGGCGGCCAACTCAAGGTCATGGGTTGGGTAGTTCCTTTCATGAACTTTCAACTGTCTTCCGCCATAAGCTACTACCCTTCCTTCTTGCATTAGGACAGCGCCTAGTCCTGTCCCGCATGCATCCGTGTATACTGTAAACATTTTGCTTCCATCCGGCAAGGTCAGAACTGGGGCTATTGTAAGAGCCCTTTTTAAGCATTGGAAAGCAAACTCGCAATCCAAATCCCAAGAGAAAACTAGATTCTTCTTTGTTAGACTTGTAAGAGGAGCTGAGATTTTTGCAAAATCTATGATGAACTTCTGATAAAAGCCTGCAAGCCCGAGGAAGCTTCGGACCTCGGCTGCATTCTTTGGTGCCTTCCAATCTTGCACCGCTACTACTTTTGCGGGGTCTACAGCTAACCCCTCTTTGGACACTATATGCCCAAGAAATCTCACTTCTTCTCACCAAAAGTGGCGCTTAGAGAATTTAGCTTTTAACTGATGTGTTCTAAGAGTCTCCATGATTGCCTTTAGGTGCTGAGCATGCTCTTCCTCATTTTTTGAGAAGATCAAAATATCGTCTGCGAAGACCACCACGAATTTATTGAGGAAATCTCTGAACAACCTACTCATTAGGTCCACGAAGTAAGCGGGTGCGTTTGTCAAGCCAAAAGGCATGACAAGCCAATCAAAAAATCCGTTTGGGGTTCTGAAAGCTGTCTTATCGATGCTATCATCAGCTACCCTTAGCTGATGAAATCCGGTCGCCAAATCAAGTTGGGAGAAAACCGACGCTCCTACAAGCTGGTCAAACAAATCTTCTATTCTGGGGACAGGGTGCCTATTCTTTTTAGTCAACTTGTTTAGCTCCCTATAGTCAACACATAGACGGAGTGAACCATCCGCCTTTCAGGCGAACACCACTGGAGCGCCCCATTCTGAAATGCTCCGCCTAATGAACCCCTTTTTCTAAAAGCTCTTTAATCTGCTTACTGAGCTCTTTCCTTTCCCTAGGAGCCATGTGCCTAATAGGCAAAGCAACGGGCTTTGCATTGTCAACAAGATAGATGCGGAAGTCTATTTCCCGTTTCGGAGGTAAGCCCTTCACCTCATCAAAGACATCCGAATATTCTTGGACCACCTTAACTGACTGCAAATTCTCAGCAGAAGCATCAAGCGATTCAAGATAACTAGGCATAACCACATTCGAGGGATTACAAGTAATTTCCAGAGTGTTACCGAGTTGGGTTAAGAGCCTAACCACTCTTTTATCACAATCAAGGATGGCACCATTACTGGATAGCCAGTCTATGCCCAAAATCAATCCATACCCCGAGAAGCCCAAAACAAAGGTTCTACATCTAAATTCTACACTTAGAATAGAGATTTTCAAATTCATACAGATCATTGACAAATAAGCTGGGTCTCCAATTGGATTGGAGACAACCAAGGGATCCTCTACCATACTAGTTTCTAGGTGCAGAGATTCTACTAAAGCAGATGAAATAAAGGAGTGTGATGCACCCGAATCAAATAAAGTGCGAACTGGGTGATCATAAAGATAAACTACACTTTCTACAGAAGTATTTCTACCTCGTTGTTGCAGAGGAGGTGCCTCCAGTGCATGAACTTGTCCACCCGAAGTGGATGCAGCTTTATGCGTCTGCCCTCGCCTCTTAGGGAAGTCCTTAGCTATGTGTCATGTTTCTCCACAATGAAAGCAACCACCATTCATCTTTGCCTTCTTCTTCCTGCAGTCTTTCACCACATGTCCAACCACACCACAGAAATTACACTTTCTTATTTCGCGAGCTTTGTTGTTTTTCCCGCCCTTCTTAAAGTCTGTTTTCTTAGGCTGTAAAGCTTCTTTCTTTCCCTGAGACCCTTCCGCCTTTGTCTCCTTCTTGCCTTTATCCTCCTCATGTAGTAACGCCATATGTACCACCCTTTCATATGTAGCTCCCATAGGTATATGGGTCATGGCCAGGCTATGAAGCGGCTCATTCAGTCCCTTGACAAAGCGGAGAGCCTTCTTGTGTTGGGTGTTGACTAGGTCCAGTCCGAACCTAGCCAGCTGATCAAACTAGTTGACGTACTCTTTGACGGTCATACTTCCTTGCTTAAGGGATAGGAACCTCTCCATTTGAAGACTTCTCTCAGCTTCTAAAAGGAACTTCAGATCAAATCTAAATCTGAAATCTTCCCACATTTCTACTGGTCTTTCTGCACTGGTGACTTCCCACCAGTAGGAAGCCTCTCCTTTGAGCAACCACACTGCCAGTCTTACCTTCTGCCTGTCTTCTACCTCGAAGATAACGAAAAGATCTTCGGTCTCTTTCAACCAGTTCCTGGCTGCTACGAAGGACTCGGTTCCATGAAAGTCTTTCCCACCCATAGCTTAAAAATCTCTACAAGTCTTGGCAAAAGCATTTCATCTCGGAGGAGGAGGAGGGGGAATTTCAGCAACTGGGGGAGGAGGAGGAGGAGGAATTGCTGCAGCTGGGGGAGGAAGATTCGATGGGCCCGCCTCATTGGCCCTAGCTTCCAAGTACCTTCTAAACCAGCCAGGTACAGTCACACCTTCTGGAAGGTTAAATTCTCCCGACATGCTGAAACGAAAAAGGAAAGATTCAAAACGAAGGATAGATAATTCACATGGCTTTGGGGGATTATGCCTTTCTAAAACTATAAAACAATTCTTTTTCTTGAAAAATGCTTCTTTAAAATTTTAATTTGAATATAGTTTCAAAAACTTTTTATCTGGTCTGGTAAACCTATGCTCTGATACCAAGTGAAACACTCCACCTCCGTTAAGGTCATTCACAAAGGGAATGCCTTAATTTTGGTGGAGGTTTATAAGTAAAAGACACAGATAAAACACAAGACAGATATAAACACATATAAATAAGCAGCGGAAAAACCAACAGACTTTTATTATCATAAATATGTGTTCATACAGAACATTTCCAACATTGTCTCAAAACAAACTTCCAATTATTACAACCATAATACTGTCTTGATTTTAAAAGTTAAAGAAGCATGAAACATAAATAAAGCTGCATAATCCCCATAAATGATATCCAAAGCCATGGTCCAAATGAAAGAAATCCAAGCAATACATTCTCTCTCTTCAAGCTGGATGAAAAACTGACTAAGCTGCGGTGTTTCCTCCCTGTGGACCTGGAGGGGGGGAAAAGGAAGAAAAGAAGACAAAAGGAAAATGGGTCATACATAAGTCTGGTAAGTCTAGCTATATTCCTAGAATGTTAATAATAAAAAGATCATGAATTGCATAAAGTGATAACAGGACGATATCAGGATAATAGACTATCCTAGAACTAGATAAGGTGTCCTAAAACGAACATCCCTTCGCACCCTATTTTAAATCTCTATCTCTGCACCTACTAATTCGTATACCAACAGGCACCCCGTGATTGGGGTGAAGTGGTCCCTTTCTCTTTCTTTAAAAGATCGGCTCCTACTCGTTTATTCACATGTGTCCTACGGCCCTATATGGTAGATACCTATGCTGGTCCCACCATGGGGTGTATCAAGTCCCATGTTGGCGGCCCCGACACAATTCTAGCATGCATAGGGTATACTACTGATGCTCCAGTGCCCTGACTTGTCTGCTCCAGAGTGTGTGCACGCCCGCACTCTTTTAGAACCCACACTATGCACCAACTGCTGTCGCTTTTGACCGCTTACAATCAGCCCAGTAATCGTGCCCCACCCTGCCTAGTTCAGGGTACCATGATACCTAATTGGGTTACTGCTGAAACGGGTCCCCGTTACTAGGTTTTCTAGTCAAACATGTTAAGTGGTTAAGTGTCTGAATGAACCTAACCCCCACCCATCCAAATTATTTAACATGTTGAATTTGGTTAAGTATTTATTAAATTGACTTAACCCTATCAGTCCTAACTCAGCTCTAATTGTCTTATTAGAGTACCAACCTCTCAGATTAGACAGATATTGTTGTGGCTGCCTGTATGCCGGTTGGGTCCGGGCAGTCTTACGCCACAACTTAGTTTAACCCCGGGTCTTTATTGGGCCCCATGCCTTAACCTCTCACATTGGATAGCTATTGTTGTGACAACTGGACAGCTGGGCGGGTCCGGGCATGTTTACGTCACAACTCAATCCAACCTCGGGTTAAGCGCGTTCGTATTTTCTAATTTACATTTTAATTATGTAAATTATTCAAATTCAAATTACTGTCACATTCATTTCCAATTAATCTCATTAATTAAGGTTATTAATGCCTTTTTATGCCATAAATCACTTATGTGATTAATGACCAATATGTAAATTAGAAAATATTCAAATTACTGTCACATTCATTTCCAATTAATCTCATTAATTAAGGTAATTAATGCCTTTTTATGCCATAAATCACTTATGTGATTAATGACCAATTTATGGCAAGTTTTCCTAAAATTATCATTTTAACCCAACGTTAACCCGTCCAATATTAGGCTAACCACCTCAGCCTAATTTACGTTCGCATGATTTTTGGTGTAAAGTATTAGGCTAAAAACTTAGCCTAATTTAATATACGCAAATTGGCATAAATTAGCATAAACATGACAAGGGTATAACTTTGGTATTGATGGCATAATCAATATGAACATAATAGGGTGCACTTGCAAAATAACTAACATGAACATTTTAGGGGTGAACTTGCAAAATAACTAACATGAACATTACAATGTCATAGATACAAACTTGCAAAAAGAATAACATAAACATTATAATGTCATAGGTATGAACTTGCACTTATAGGCTAACTCAACATATATGTGTTTTTAACATAGGTCATATTAACAACATACATGAGAATTAGCAATATGAACTAATCCATATACATATGTTAATTTGCAACATAGGCAAATCAACATACGTATATGTGAGTTAGCAACATAGGCTAATCAACATACACATGTGTTAATTAGTAACATAGATTTAAACATACTTGCAAATTAATCCCAACATATGATAAGTGTGAACATGTCATAAGTTTTGCATAAACATGAACATATAGATTTGACAATTGGTCGCATAACTTCACTACATAAACTTGCATAATAAACTACACAATTCTCATAAGATGTTACAATCCAAGTCCATGCTTATACAAATAATCTAATCCAATAATCCCAAATTTAACATGATAATAGAATCAAGTCACTGGCATAGATTAATATTATAAAACATAATAAACATCATACTTAATAATTCTCAATTCAACATGATAATAGAATTAAATCACAAACGTATATTAATAACATAACGAGTATCGTACTATTATCATTTCATCGCAACACATGATATTCATATTAATTCGCATTCTAAAAATGTAGCTAAACTTACAATCGTAGACGGTCTTGTTTTCTGAGTTCTGAAATTCTGAATTTGCAAAGCTTTCCTTTGGGAAGATGTTGCTTTGATTCTAATTTGTTGTTGCTTTTTAATCTTTTAGTTTGTATTCGCTATGTTGTTCATCTCTTTCAAGTGGAGGCTCCCTCTAGTTCTCAGCAGACAGCATGGTGGCTCCAATTCTTATTCTTTTTTTTGTGAATTTTTAGTTTGAGACCTAGGGTCTTTTTATATAGTTGCAAGTTAATTTGAGCCATCGATGAAGCTAGGGTTAACCAGAGCCGTCCGTTGTAAAGAGAAGCCAATTATGTTCACCATTTTTTTCTTAATGTACATTTACTATTATTTGTCAATCCATATAAATACGTACGCATTAGATACATCTCCCCTTTACACATTTATTATTATTTTTGTATGCACATTAGATACATCTCCCCTTTACACATTTATTATTATTCTTGTATGCACATTAGATATATCTCCCCTTTACACATTTATTATTATTCTTGTATGCACATTAGATACATCTCCCCTTTACACATTTATTTTTGTATTAGCAACTTTAGTGTTAACAGAACTACGCGGTGTTACAGTATATAGAACAGTGTAACTGTCTATGAGTGTGAATCTAAATGTCTGTACAAATGAGTGAAAGAGTGAATTGTAATGATTGAGTGTTGTAGTGAAGAACAATGTGTATATGAGATTGAATATGGATGTATTGTATTTCAGTGAAATGTACAAATAGTGGAGTTATAAATATGTATTGTTTAAATGTTGAAATAAAATAATTATATTTAAATAAGATATTGTTTGAATATTTAAATTCATGTACAGTAGTATTCTGTTTAAATATAAGTATTATATTTCTGTATGTGATGTACATATGAAACAGTACAATAACAAACACATTTATAATAATATATATTTAGTTGTTATCATCAAACAAAAATCATAAAATTGTTATATACAATAATGTTATATACAACAACCTCCCCCTTTTGATGATGACAAACAAGTAAAAGATTTTGAACATAATAAATGTATTTGACAGTGAAGATTGAACTCCCCCTATTTGAATGCTCTCCCTACAACAGAAACTACCCCTAGATATGTGCATGAGTGAACAGAATAAATTCATGTACAGTAGTATTCTGTTTAAATATAAGATTTATATTCCTGTCAGTGATGTATATATGAAGCAGTAAAATAACAAACACATTTATAATAATATATATTTGGTTGTTATCATCAAACAAAAATTATATAATTGTTATATACAACAACGTTATATACAACAACGTTATATACAACAATCTCCCCCTTTTGATAATGACAAACAAATAAAACATTTTGAGCATAACAAATGTGTTTGACAGTGAAGATTGAACTCCCCCTATTTGAATGCTCTCCCTATAACAGAAACTCCCCCCAGATATGTGCTTGAGTGAACAGAATAAATTGAATGAATTATCAATATTAAAATATTTATAAAATATTCACTCATAAATCAAAATCTCAACCAATTCTCCCCCTTTTGTTATCGTCAAAAGGATATAGAAATTAAAACAGTGATGAAAATAATGGACTAAATATATAATTTCAGCTTAAGAGGAAGAACGGTCATCATAAATCTCAATCAGTCAAACAAAAATCATAATATTCTAAGAACTAGTGGGAAATTTCACATTTTGGAATGATGGATTTAGGATGAAATTTATAAAAATGGAGAGAGTTAAAAAATATTGATTCTAATTATTTTCAAAACATTTTTTTATAAATATGAGCACAATCACAGTGATGGATTTGGACTATAATTATAAATTCAATTTAAGTGACGTAATCTAATAATCTCAAATTCCAATAACTATCAATCAACAAATCCTAATACATCATAAAATATTAACACATTTCATAGATTAGAAAATGGATTGATAGTCTAGCTTTTACAAACCAAGAAGAATTTCATATAAAAAATTATATTTATAGCAAATTATTTCATTTTCTTTTCTTTTTATTTAAGAGCACACTGACCACGCATAACCAGAGCTTGAATTTTTAAATGAGGTCAGTTGTAGCTTGAATATAAGTAATCTCCTAACCATGCATGACCAGAGCTTGGATTTTTAAATGAGGTTAGAGAAACACATATGAATTTTATATTTTTATTATTTTCTGTTTCAAAATGAAAAACTCCTCAGTATATAACACCAACATGGATGATAGAAATGTGATACGTACAGAAATTGTTTGTGAAATAAATTTCTAAATTAATCATATTATGAGATATGCTCAACTGTGCCAGGATTCTTGAAAATTTTCAATTATCACTAATTTTTAAAAATAACACAGTCACATTTCCATCATAAATATTTCCACTCTTTATTCAAGATGATTTTAAAAAAAAAAACTCTCCACACTAATAGAAAATCATGATGGATGGCTGAATAATGGTAGATAAAGGAGATGTTCTTCACCAATTCAAAGATATTATAAAAATTGTTCAATCATCATGAAAATTAAATAAAATCTCCTCTTGTTGTGAAATATACTGTAGTCGCAACTCATCACAATTTCAATAATCTGATAATAATTTAGATGAATTATAAATACAGTTCATTTTGGTTATTGATTTCAATGTCTGAATGAATAATCAATAAATAGTTTTAAAATTTGAAAATCAATTACAAGAGGGATTTAAAAAGACCTATACAAGACAAGAAGGATTTAAAAAATATGTACAAGATGAGAATAAAAAAAAATCAGCACTTCTAAACTGATACCACTTGTTGTCTCTATTAACTAGAAATTTAAAAAGACACTTATGACAAACAAGGGTATCTCAGACAGTAGTATCCAATCACAAAGCCCAAGCAAATAATTCTAACAATTCAGATCCATTTACCAGTGCAGTAGGATAAAATCAGAAGAAGCTTCACATGAAAGTTTTCAAACATTTTTCAACAATTCTAAGAGACAAATCATGATTCAGTTTCAGACCTTTTTCTCAAAGTAGCAGACGATACCAAAACGAATAGACATCAAAACTTTTCAAAATGCTTCCTTTTATCAGGGCAGCACAACAAACAAACTCAAAGCAGACTTTTAAGAGAATTTTTCACAACTATCTCTGACAGACATAAAAGATGATTCATGAACCAAGATTGAAAATATAGTTTATTTTAAATCATTTGAAGGAAGATGAAAAATCTCAAGATTCAATGAATCGATCACACCATATTATAAATTTCGGTTCCAAGATTTGTGTGAGATTCGCGAAATAATAATTTCAAATGATTTCAAACAAACAAATATTCAAATCAATTAATCATGAAATAACAGTGTGTTTTAAGACTAGGTTTTCAAAGAAATTTTCACAATTATTTTTGACAACCACAAAAGAAATTTTCAGAATATTTACATCAAGTTTGAGAGATACTCATGATCCAAAATTTGAAAATAATTTATTTGAAATCACTTAAATAAATGTGAATATTAAGATATAATGAATCAATCACACAACATTAATAATTTCAAATCTAAGAATTGTGTGAGATTCAAAATATTGTAAATTTCTAATGATTTCTAATAACCAAATGTTCAACAAGAGATGATCATGAACAATAATGAATTTCAAGATGTAACACAGTGATTCAAGCATAATGTTATTCAATTCAGAAATATTCAAGCCAATCCAAAACCAATGAAATTATCACAATGAAAAATACTAATGTGTTGTAATGGGTATAATATTTCAAGTCTTTCCAAAGTGTATTGGAAGAAAATCAAAATAGCAGAAGTGTGAAATTTCATTAATTTTACAGATCTTGAAAAAATTAGAATTCAAAGATAATAGTGTTCAAGATCTAACAGGAATACCTCAGGACTATTATGAATTTAGATAAAATAATAAACTTCAAAACAATTGTAGATATTTATAAGTTTAAATTCAAGATTTGGCAATGATTAAAACATGAGAGTTTTATTCAAATGAATAGAATTTCTAGAAAATCATGAATACTACAATTGAAGTTAATAAAGCTCAAGAAGAAAGACAAAAATATATGGCAATGTCAAATCAAATAAAAAAAATAAACAGAGGGGATAGAAGGAGGAATAAACAAAGGAGAATAAAAACAGTGTATATTAACAAAGATGAGTTTAGAGATCATACCGGATTTTTAGTAGACGTTGTGGATCTCCAACTCAATAAGCTTGGCCAAGGAACTCTGAATGATACAGAAATATAGAACAGCTTGATTACAAATCTCTTTTGCACAGTAGTTACACAGCAAACTCCGGTACTTAAGAATTTAGGGAATCGAGTGGTCTAACAAAATTTGTAAAACCACTCTGCAATGTGTTCACGACTTCGGTACCCAAACCTGCTTGAATAACAAACCATTTGAATTTATCTTTGTACCTTTTGGAACCCTGATCTGTTTGAATTTAACTAACTTCATTTTATTTCCTTTTGGGATCCAAAAATGTTTAAAAGGTTTGTTATCAAATAAATCCTTTTTTTATGATTCAAAAATCCTTTGAAATTATCAAAGTTCAAATATTCAACTTGATTCTTTTCAAAGCAGTTTGAAGGATTTTTAAAATCATTTGAATTCCATTTTTCAAAAACATTATTTTTATCAAAGCCAAAACCACATTTATTTCCAACAGAAACTTGGTTTTGCAACATCATATTCAACGACTTTTCTTCATTAGGGAATTTTTCCAAAGTTGATTCTAGTCGTTGAATTCAGATTTAAGATCACTGTTTTCTTTTGTTAAATTTAAACAACGACCTATAATGATCTTACTTTTTTCAACATCATTTTGTTTCAAAACCAACTTTTCATTTTCAAACCTTTCAATTTTGGCCTTGGACCCAGAAATCTCATTTTCAAAACGCTTTTGTCATTCAAATTCAAGTTTTTCAAATTTCTTGAATTTTTCAGTTTGGGTTTCAAGTTCCTTCAGAATTGATTCAGTTTTCAACAGCTTTTGTTTCTTAGCAATTTCATATTTGGAATTTTTGGAAATCTTAAAAATTTCCCACTCCTTTTGTAAGGTATTGTTTCTACAAATTAGCTCATCTTCCTTTTCTTTTGAACTCATATTTTGTTTTTCAAGCTTTTGAAGATTTTCATTGAGATGAGCTAAATCATTTTTCAATTTGAAACAATTCTTACAATAAGAGTTTGAAACTTTCATGATATTTTCAAGTTTTAGTTCCAGAATATTATTTTTGGTGATCAAATCAAGTTTTTCAGATTTTAGAGTTTTATTTTTCGATTTGAGACTATCAATAGCATTTGTTAAATCAGTACAAAAATAAACCAAATCTTCATATGAGAAATCTTTAATTTCATCATTTGTTGAGTCTCCATCGACCGATCCATCTGAATTATCATTTGCAAAACCGGTTAAGCATAACTCTGAATCTGAGTTGACTTTTTGTGGTTTTGAGCAGTTGTCGTCATTTTGTCCATACTTTGCCTCAAGAGTTCTCCAGATTTCCTGCGCTGTTAAACAAAGGAAGACAAGTTTAAATTGACTAATACTAAGACAAGAATTAATAATATCCATAGCATGAGTATTGATGGCTTTACTCTTTTTATCTAACATATCTCCTCCATTAATAATAATGTTCCAATATTTAAAATGAACAGATTTTAAATAAAATTTCATTTTTGATTTCCAATTTAAAAAATCTGTTCACTGAAAAAAGTTGGAATATTACTGGACTGGCTCTCAGAGGATTGGCAACTAGGGAACAACATCTCTAGAGTTAATGAAATACCAAGCTCTGATACCAATTGTAGGATCTAGATTAACCCTAGACAGGGGTGAATAAGGTTTATTACAATCTATTTCTAAGTTAAAATCTTACGGTATATTAAAATAATAATCAGAACAGATAACAAGAGAGAATATAAGTGCATAAAGTAAATGACACACAGATATACCCAGCTTCAGCAAAATCCTGCCTACTGTTGCATTCCTAAGGTTTCTACTAGGTAATAGAACATATCCCGCTTACAAGACCATGTAAACTCGCGAACCCCTCGCTTCTATTCTAGTCCTACGCTCAAAACCCAAAACTGATCTATATCCCCTAGATAAGATTTTCCCTCAGCTACAACCTTTTAGCTAGTATACCCTAGTTTTTACAGACTCTAGTACACGGCTAGATTTTACAGACTCTAAAACTGATCGAACAATTACAAATGAAATTAAACAAGAATAAAACAAGATAAAACAATGCTCAAACCTTAGGCTATTTAAAAACAATTCTAGCCCAAACTAAAAAGGCTGGCCATATTTGTTCATCATGTTAAACCCGGCTTCCCTTGTTCTCTAGAAATAGAAAAATGGTGGTCGATCCCAAAATCTAGGGTTTTCTTCAAATCCCAAATCATATCTCGATTTCAATAAAGATGATGCTCTGATGATTGTTGCTTCTCGTTGTTTAATTCTCTGATTTGGGATTTCTCTCGATCTTAACTCTTGTAAGTAAATTTTGATTTGAATCTTTTTGCTCTTGAGTTGATTGTGATTTCGATAGTTTGTGCTAATGATGAATAGTGCATTATATAGGATTATAAATCCCAACGTATTCTCTGATTCCATTATTGACTGGTCTGATTAATTGTGTGATTTCCCTTTTTGGTTTCTCGGATTTGGTTGAATTTAGCAATTCCGGAAATACAAATGGCCTTGCGTGATTGTTGCTTCCTTTTGTTGCCTGATTTGAATCGATTTCCACAGCATTGAATTACATGCAAGATTTTCAGAAAAAATACTTGTCAAAATTGAAACATTTGATTCCAAAGAAAATGAAATGATTTCTCCCTCAAAAAAATTCCCTGAAATGATTTCATTGCCGAATATTACTTTCCCCTTTTGCTCGGCAATTTCTGGAAATAAATTATGATTTCTTGCTTAAAAACAAACTGTGATTTCTAGACAAATTTAAGTTTGTGAGTGTGATATCACCTTTGAATATATTGGCCATTTGCATTTGGTCTTTGTTGATTTTGTGATACCTTTTAAGAACTTGCCAATTTTTGTTCCTATAATTTCTGGAATTATTATTTTGCATCTCAACATAATTTGATGAACACATCCCATATGTGTATATTCGAACAGACTTGATATAGTTGCAACCCTTTGCATGAACATGAGTTTTTCCCATTTGCATTTTGATGACACTGTGTACTCCATACATACATATATAACATGTATATATACATATATACCCATGCTTATTGATCCTGCCTCCATTTACTTATATTACTATACAAGTGACCATGTTGTTTGGCTTTGTGTGTGAAGTTGCATTTGAACACTTGTATATTCATGCTTCTTACTTCTGGACCTATGTTTTGTTGTTTTATGCCCCTTGCATACATTTCTGTTTTGACACGATCACTTGTCCTTATGCCATATTTTATAAGCTACCTTGTGATCATTGTCATGTATTTCCTGTCATGCTCCATTCTTGTCCATAACTTGGCTTATTGTACTTATGTTGGATCACCATTGTTTTGACCCTCGAGCTTTCACATGTACACACACTTGTTTCACCATTGGATGCATCATCAATTCTGGGCTGACTTGTTTATGGACATGCAGTTGCACACTTTGTAACACCTTGAGTACTGATCCTTGCATGTGAAAGTTTGAGCTGATCTGATGTATTTGAACTTATGTTGTTGAGTTGTGTTGCCATCAGTACTTGATCATTCTTGTAAACTGGCTTGACCACTTTGTCATTGTGTATTCAGTCACATGCTTTAGTTTTGTATTCATCAACATGCTGAATCCATTTGCTAACTTGCCTTGATCACACTGATTTGTTGTTTCATGTTTGGTCTGCCTTATGAATCTGCCTTGAGCCATTTTCCATTTTCTTGACATGTATACATATGTGTATATATATACTTATGTGTATATATATATGTATGTGTATATATATGTGTGTGTGTATATGTGTGGATATTTAGAAAGTCAGACATAAATATATTATACGTAGACAGCTATTACTGAGTCGAGTTGGTCCACGTGGTTGCTCCTCAGTTGCACTTTGATTGGTGAGGCAGTGCACGCATGCATATTTATACACGTGTGTTCATTCAGCCATTCAAAATAGTTTTCCCTATCCCTGTAATATGTGTATATACATACTGTCTGCCTTGTGGTATTTACAGTGCATCACTGTGAATATCACAAGCTGTCTAGACATAGATGGATGGATAAATAAATCAGATCAAGTCATGAAAAATGATGAGAAACACACCGAAATTCTAAGGTAAATTAAATTTAAAAATAAATTTATATTTGCATATATTCAGTTTTATTTCTATTGCAGTGTCTGTGTGTTTTTGTTTCATGTGACAGGTAAGCAGATGGTGACTGGAATGACTGTGAGGCTGTGAAGATAGAATATAAAGGACAAGACACAAGTGTGAGTCAGTGAATGTATATAGATGTATGTAACAGTGTAACTATATATGAGTGTGAATCTGAATTTTTGTACAAAAGTGTGACAAAGTGAATTGTAGTGATTGAGTGTTGTAGTGAGGAACAGATGTGTATATGAGATTGAATATGAATGTATTGTATTTCAGTGAAATGTAAAAATAGCGGAGTTATAAATTTGTACTGTTTAAATGTTGAAATAAAATATTTGTATTTGAATAAAATACTATTTGAATATTTAAATTCGTGTATAGTAGTATACTGTTTAAATATAAGTATTATATTCCTGTCTGTGATGTATACATGAAACAGTACAATAACAAACACATTTATAATAATATATATTTGATTGTTATCATCAAACAAAAATCATATAATTGTTATATACAACAACGTTATATACAACATCATTAACTATAACTGGGAAATCTGCTTGACTTATCATTCGTAACAATATTACAAAAATACCTTAGTTTCATTTCTTAAAAAACAAAAAAAACAACACTTACTCTTTTAAAATAGGCCTATTCCAAAACTCAGATCTTTATTTCCTTTTACCTGTAAATATCATTATATTTCCACAAAATTTCCCTTTTTATTCCCGTTACTTTGGAAATATTATTATATATTCCCAACTCCTTTTAGTTAACATTACATTATTATTTCCCTTATGGAAATAATAATTATTGCTAACCTCTTTACCATTACAACTAATATCATCCTCAGATAATCCTGAAGTCGTTCAAGTTGGGGTATTTTAATTAACTCTCAGACCTTGATCGACAACGTTCTTATCTTAAGATAGATATGAGTTGTAATTCAAAAACCAATACTCATTCTAATATCAGGCACATCCCATTTAACTATTTTGTTTAAATATGGTTTTTATAAAACCTTCTTACTTTTGAAAGTCTCCCTTTTTAAATATAATCATTATTTCTTAATTCAATGGTTAAGTATTTGCTTACTAAAACATCACCTTTAATTTCTACTTCTTTAACAATTCATTTTATAACACGTATTTTTGTAACAAAATCCTATTACTCGCTCCTTTACCAAATTCACTTTTAACAATCCCTTTTTCTAATCTATTTAACCATTTCCTGCTTTGTAAATCTCGTTTCAATTCCATTCATCTTACTTAATTTTATTAAGTATTGCCAACTCAAAATCAACACTTTGACTTCTCATTTCTTTCATAAACCTTGTTTATACAATTCTGGTTTAATATAAAACCATTTTTATCTCGCTTCCTTTTAATTAATTTATATATTAAGTAAACATTAAATTTAAGTTATCATGTTCACTTAAAACCTCTTCCAATAACTTCATTTTAAATCTCAAGTTTTAAATAAAAACATGTTCATATACCATTTCCACAATTCAAATAGATTCCATTTCAATCTTCGATTTCTTTACATCGATGGATTTCATTTACAAGGTAATTACTTAAATTATTGTTACTAAAATAATAATTTATTTCAACATTAACTGTTGTAAAATTAGTTTATTGCTTTATTAGCAATTTCCATAGCGACTGTTTTAAATTTTGAATTGGACATAACTAACCATCTATAAAATTAAATCTCGATTTTTCTCTTTCATTAGAGAATTATCATCAGTTAGATTCAAACGTTTCTTGTTTCAAAGAAATCCGACTTATATCGGATCTTGTATACTCAGTTAAAGTTCAAAACTCAATATTACGAACTACCGTGCCATTTCGAGCTCGTTTTAAATGATAAATAAACTTAACATTCAAACTTCATTATATAATCGAATTATATATTATAACACCATTTATAGTTCCAAATAAAATATTTAAAATAATAAAATAATTTAAATATCTGACCACTAAAAATAAGGGATATTACATGCTTCCCCCCTTAAAAGAATTTCGTCCCCGAAATTACTAAGGTAGGAAAAATATTACGAACCTATCCACTTTAAAATCCAATTTATTTTAAATCGAAAACTAATTCATTATTGTAAATAAATTTTTTCAAAAATATTTAAAATTTTCTAACACATTAAATTCTTAGAAAATTCGGCAGAGTCTCTCATGTACGGAGTGACATCTACGATATCACAAGAACAAATTATATATATACATCGAACCACACGGTCGGAAAACAAAAATCAAAACCCAAAATTTTATATTTTCGCGTAGGCATACCTTAATAATTTATTTCAACATTAACTATTGTAAAATTAGTTAATTGTTTTATTAACTAAAATAAATAATAAATTTCCTTTTTAAACTCTCATCAAGGTTTAAACAAATATTCATTAAGTTATTTCAATAAATTACTTTACAATAAATTAATTTAACTTAATAATCAAACCCAAGTTGAAACGGTCGACTTGGTCAACTCAAAACATGATTATTTCTTTAACCAGTTCTAATTAATTCATCCTTTAAATCAATTAATAATATAATTAATTTAAATAACTTCATTTAATTGTTTCTTAGAACAATTAATCCAAATTCTTAACCGTTACTTTAATTTCAGCTCAACTGCTTATACATCTTATTAACATAAGAATTAATTTAATTTATAAAAACATTTAATAATTATTTATAAACTTAAACAATAAAAATAAATATAAATTTCCTTTTATTCAAATTAATATATTCCAAACTTCTATTCAAATTAATAGATTTCAAAATCTATTTTCAGTTATGAAATAAATTTTATAACTTCATTTCTGTCGATTCACCTGACGGTAAATCTATATTTAAAAACAATTAATTTTTAAGCCTTCCACCTTCAATTACTCAACCAATATTACCCATTGGTTAATATCATAACAAATGTGGAATCTTGATTCAACAATCAATAAACAAATCAATCATCCAATCAGGTTGGTTATATAGTTCATATAATGGTAATATGAAAGTAAATAATAAATTTTGAGGAATCCAGTTGGATCCCTCTAACCTATTTTTCCCTGCATCCCAATATTACCTCAATAAAATCGTTCAATAAGAATTATCCAATTAAAACTAATAATTTTTATAATGGTAAATAACTACTATTTAACATCAACCAATTATATTAACAAAACCATTCAAACAATTAAATTAAACACGTTTATATTATTATTATAAGCGTAACCAACAAGGTAAGTTACCACAATTGGTTCCAATCGTTAAAATAACGACTTGGTGTTTCACTGAAATTAAACAACGTTTAATTTCATCAGTTCAACCAACATATAATTAACAAACAATCAACCATTAGCAACTATAGCATACAATTATAAAACCCGACTTTTATAAAATATAAATGGGAAGGACTTATAAGTGAGTTTAATTCACCTTGATCTGATTCATTCGCTCTTCAGTTACAGTTAAATTAAACAGTCGTTTAATTTAATCGTATATCTCAGCTATCTCCGTCTCTGTCCAACACAGTTCCATAATGTTTTGTTCTTCACCACGATTTTGTTGTAGCTTATTTCATTCAATTCCAATAAGTAATAAAAATTTATTCACGATATAAGTTAACAAGATTTAATTATAACATTACTTACCCATATTTAAATTAACTAGTTGTTTTTCGTTAGCCTAAGGGCTGATTTGTATGCTTTAGACTTTAAATAAACAGACCCGACATGTTTTGTTTTCTTAATAACAAATTTCTGAACTTAATCGCTATTTTAAATTAAGAACAATTTACATTCAAAATTTATAAAAACTGATTATTACTTTGTTTAAAGATGCTCAGGTCGATTATACCCTAACGGATTTTCCGTTATCAGATTATTTTTCACAAGCGGGTTATCTTTTCCTTTTTCCGATTCAAAATGCACAGGGTTGACCACCTTAATTACTTAACATAATATCATCTAACTTATTTAACTCCTAATCATATACGAAAATGCTAATTAACCCGAAAATGAGTTTGTCAGATTTTGCGAAACTTTCTTAGCCGCACGATGTATTTGTCTTTTCTGCTTTCAACTCTTGCTTCCTTCTGAAATTACAGTAATACACCCCCCCCCGAATTACACTATTCCAGCTAAATCGGGTATTCTTACTAATAATCTTTCAGGTATACTAGCATTGTTCAATCATATATAATAAGATCCCTAAACATAGTTTAAATATTTTTAATCATGTTTTCAGTAGAAGATAAGCGGCCGATCTGTTTTACTGTGCTTCCCCCTTCGTTCCAGTATTTCCTTCTGTTTCCTCTCGTATGCTGCTTCAACAATTTCCAGAACCACATCGACTTCAAGATCCTCCTATCGCGCTTCCTTCAAACCCTGGGACTCCGATCAGAGACTATCGGCCACTCCGCCCTAGTCTCTCCTGCTTGCGCCTGAAGGCCGCCTTCCCTGGTGCCACCGTCCACCTGCTGATGACCCCCAAACGTCGCCGGCCTAAGTACGAATTTCGGCCGTTGTCGTCCACCAGTGGCAATCACCGTCGTTCAGATGACGAATCTCAATGTGCTGAAGAATTCTGATGAAGGAAGATTTTGATTTTAAGCGGTGGATTGACAGGAATATGGGTGAAGCGAGATTGTTTTCTGGCCATTGAAATGATTCAGTGGCGGATCACTTATGTATTGACCACGCAGATTTGTCCTCACGGCAAGAATTAGGACTGACTTAGGAATTGGTTATATATATAGGGAAGAATAGATGAATATTTTAATTTAACAAAACTTAAGGGTGAAGTATCTTGTTCAAACCACTACATATGATCTCCAATTGAGATGAAACTCGAATTCTAGAATAGAAAAATATTCTGGACATGATGGGACAGGTTTGATCGAATTCCGATGTCATTTTTAAAAAATCCCTTTATAATTCACAGTTGAAAAATCACATGTTTAAATTTCCCACGATCACAAAATAAATCCAATCAACTTGAAACTTTGAAACTCTACTAGTCCTTTTCCTTACGAATCCAATGAAATTTGTTTCATTAAAATCAGAGTTCATTTAGACAGTCGTTTATTCCTTTAAAGTTACTCCTGTCTAAAATGACCAAAATAATATAAACGATTAAATAAAAACAAAGGCATTTACGGCTACTATTGTCACATACAACATTGGTTTACCACGAAATTTGATTCTATACAACAATTTAACGATACGGTTCCAATGAAATTTGTTTCATCTAAAACTGAGGCCATTTGCAAAATGGTCTTTTTAAAGGCCTATATAATATCGATAAAATATTATATACATTCCAAAATAAATCCAATTAAATAACAATAAATTAATATAATCATAAATATCCAAATAAAATTGTCATATAGCTTCACATATAACAAATATGAATTTTATACTCAACATTATAATTTCGGGTTAAACTATATCCAAATTATGTTGAAATCCTTATTAAATTATTTAATAAATGTTATTGTTTATTAACGATTTCCATAACGACTATTTTAAAATTTGAATTGGACATAACTAACAATCTACAATATGAAATCTCGATTTTTCTCTTTCATTAGAGAATTATCATCGATTAGATTCGAACGTTTCTTGTTTCACAGAAATCTGACTTATATCGGATCTTTTATACTCAATTAAAGTTCAGAACTCAATATTACGAACTACCGTGCCATTTCGAGCTCGTTTTAAATGATAAATAAAGTTAACGTTCAAACTTCATTATATAATCAAATTATATTGTAACACCATTTATAATTCCAAATAAAATATTTAAAATAATATAATAATTTAAATATCTGACCACTAAAAATATGGGACATTACATTCTTCCCCTTTTAAAAGAATTTCGTCCCCGAAATTACTAAGGTAGGAAAAATATTACGAACCTATCCACTTTAAAATCCAATTTATTTTAAAGCGAAAACCAATTCATTATTGTAAATAAATTTTTTCAAAAATATTGAAAAAAAAATAACACGTTAAATTCCTGGAAAAATTCGGCAGAGTCTCTCATGTACGGAGTGACATCTACGATATCACAGGAACAAATAATATATATACATCGACCCAACGGTCGGAAAACAAAAATCAAAACTCAAAATTTTATATTTACGCGTAGGCGTACCTTTTACAAGCGCTATTGAGCATACTTTCTCAATTTGTTGTGATCTACTTAACATAAATCTAATCCTCAAAGCCATTTGGCATTTGTACTCAATTTGACATATGAGTAACAATTTCATGAAATGTTAAACAACACTTCATTAATCAGCAAGTATAACTTCATCAGTCCCTAAAATCAAACATAAAGCATCATTCCTTTACAAATACCGGGCTAAACCATTAATTCCTATTCATATGCAATTACATTCCACTTTAATTATACTATAATTTTTTTTCGATTCATTCATCCTTTTATATTAACCCATTGATGATTTATATATAAGCAATCTAATACACAATCAATAACCAATCAACTTAACCAATCATTCAGCTTTTATTAGCCATTAATATTCAATATTAATATTTATTTAACCAAATTAATTATCATTTCATATTCAATTACTAATCGATCTTTCAATTTATTTCATTTTCATTTTAAAATCTCAATTCTGATTTTATTTCAAAAATCATCCATTTTGATTCATTCGGTTAACTTGTCTTAAGTTACATTCTGATTCATGCGATTCCATATTACAATTCTTATTCACAATTTTATATGTGAAATTTCTTTTGGTTATATTAAACTGTTCCAAATCCTTAATCCAATTTGAATTCCAATCAAATCAACCAAACACACTAATATCTCAATAATTTAATATAATTATTTCTTTTCTATACAAAAATATAATATTGGTAAAATTATTTCATTCGCTCTCTTTACAAAATAATATCGCGCACTACAACAAAACAAATCTATAACAACGGGCAATGCCTATTGTAATAGGTGTTTTACAGTGGCCAGCCTGTCCGCTGTATTAGGTCATGTTGTAATATATCCTCTTTTACAATAGGCAATGAACGTGGTAACAAGTGGTTGTAATAAACTTTTTACAACGGTCATATGTCGTTGTTGGATGTTCCTTCAATAGAATAACAGCCCGTTGTAATATTTTTTGCAACAGGTATTGACCGTTGTAATAATTGCTTATTACAACAATTTTTGCCCGTTTTTGAAAGATGCAAAAAAAAAAAAAAAAATGATGCAACATATATATAAATTGTACTCGTAATTGTTGGAAATCAGTACAAATTGTATATTCACATCATTTATAAAGTCTTACATATAATTTGTACATTGTCACACATTTAGAAGAAATAACAAAGAACATACTCCATGATAAATAGTGATAATAACTATGTTTGGCCATAGATAAGATACATATTCATGTACTAATCACATCTATATGATGCTTTGTAAAAAGCACTTACGGTTACGGACATATTACATAGAACCTTATCTCTCAAAAGGAGAGTACAAGTGCAATCTCAGCATCCAATTCCTTGTTTCAATCTCGACGAAAAAGCTCAACTATACAATGTTTAGCAAAAAACACTTATGGACATAGTACATAAAACCTGATTTCTCAATAGAAGAGTAAAAGTGCCATTTCTCCCTTACTTGTTTTAATCCCGATGAAAAATCTCGTTTCCACTTCTTAAACTCGAAAGTAGCAACTTCTTCCTTTTTGGTTTTTCGCCAAAGCCTCCTCTTCCTACGCTCTATAACAAACTGAACCAAAAATGAATATAAATTCTGTTTTGATTAATCAGAGCATACAACCTCAAATACTAGAACGATTTAAGCACATGAACTATTGTTACTATCCTAGAGTTCTTGTTACTGTCATGTAAAGAGAGATTATATAACTTGCCTTGAGTTGCCTTCCAGGCAGATAATTATAAAGCAGACTCCATTCTCTCCTAGCCATCCAAAATGTTGCAGAACAATCTCAAATACAAGCACCCACTATGGCTTCTCCCAATGCTTGATTAATTAGCTGACTATCCGTAAATAACCTATATATTAAGTAGGCATTCAATTAGGTGCACGTAAACAAACAGTTTGAAACTATACTGAAACTAAACTAAACTGGTAAAAGCATGAAATAGCCATTCAATTAGGGAAAGCATATATTTCCCTGTATCATTTCAGCAGTGAACAATCAATGATATCAGAGAAATCATATAATTAGTTCATGATCGTGTATTTTTTAAGTTCCATTCACATTATTACAGATTTTAGTATACCAAATGTGTCATTTACGCCAATTAAACAATATGTGATCAGCCTTATATTTAAATAGCAGTGAAGTCGTGGAAAAATTATAATTTCATATCAAATTCAACAATCCTTCGTAAAAATAATACGACAATTATACAAGCTATTAGTCTTATCAGTTTCAAAACTAACCCAGCTTTTACTTCAAAACAAGCAATTAAACATGTTACCTTTTTATTTTTCCCTAAAGCCCAATAATAGTAGTAGTGGTACATTCAGAAATGGGTATAGAGGTAATCATTTAAGCAGTACAAAGTGTACTCTATGTATATGTTTAAATGCATCTCAGGTTGCTATTCCTCTCACAAACTAAAAATCTATGCTTATTTTATATTAACTCAGATTCATATCTATATATATACATATATGCCAACATGTTCACACTTTACATCCAAGAACCACACACTCTTATATATGAAAGAATGGAATAACATCAGCTAGGAAAAGAAAACAATAATGCCCAAACCTAAGGAAAGTATGCATACCTAAACGCTGCACCACCAAATGGCATCTGGGAAGGTGAGCAAGCTATTTACATATGTCTAGAAACCATATAAATGGCACAATGTAGTACATGACCAGCAACCGTATGCTAGTTTCTTAATTGTTGTAAGCACCACTTGCTGCAATATTTACCCGACTATGTTTTCAATTAAAAACAGTTGTGATTCTTTGCATGCTTCACGCGGGCAACTGCCAACACATGTTAACATTGTACACCTGCTAACTGCAACTTTATTAATAAGCAATCTTAATATCATGTTGCGAAATGCCCACCATGTACCTTTAACCAAGAAATGACATCTGGTTATATTATATTATATTTCCTTTGTAACTAACATTTGATTTGTTCAGAACAAAAAAAGAATACTAAGATATGTAACACACATTAATTAATCAAAATGGTATAGACTTTAGATTGTTAATGATGCATTCCTTTGCTGAAAATTCTAATGTAAAGTCACATTACCAAACTTGTATTCGCCCAGGAATAAAGCAATGAGAACGTAAATAAATTAATCAAGTAGAGAAAGTGAAATTGTACCGAGTCTAATAAGATATTTGATGCTTTAAAGTCTCTGTAAATCACAGGCTGCTCGATTTGATGAAGAAAGGCAAGACCTTTGGTCGCTCCTACTGCTATTTTTAATCCTGCAGACCACGGCAAAGATGAAAATCCTGCACATATGAAAGAGGAGGTTTTATATATGCATATATTTCTATAGCCTTAATTTTTTTTCGAAATTGTAAAAAGATACTGTGTGAATGTTCATGGACTTCTTTATCAACAGTAGAGATGGTTAACATATGCATCATATCATGGTAAAGTTTAAACTTTGAACGCCTTTAGACACAATGGTGTTCAGAATTCCAGGTTTCAGGTGAAAAGAACCCAACAAAACCATATCAAAATGCATGGTGATGCAGCAAACAAAATACAAAGCCAGCTAAAAAACATAAATATAGCACCAATACTGTACATCAAGCTTAGTTGGTACTAACGCTGTAAGTACCTTTCGGTAATGGTGGGTTCCGTTAGAATGAAAAAGTGTTAGGAAAGTATGCTCAGGTGATCTTTTTTACCATACACGACTATATACTCTATGAAAGAAACCCGTTGTTGCACCAAACGCAAACATTAAAGCAAAACCATGCCTTGTACATTGATATACATTGAGATAATTGACAGGCAATAGGAAGATAATAACTAAGAATACGACTATGATTACTCAATATTATGTAAGCTGGGCAGCTCAGTTCCCCAGTTAAATGTTTTAAATTTAAAGGAAAATTCACATATTTATGTAAAGATTATGATTAGACAAATATCCACAAAACCATAATTAGCTACTAATTCAATCATTTTCTATCCCCATAAAAGACTGTAATTCAAAACAACCAGTGCAGAGACAACCCAACAGCTATGTTAGCATCACATGCAAACAGCTAGAGGCTGTTTGTGAGAGGATCATAAATAATACTAATAAACTTGACAAATTCTTGTGAAACTATTAATTATGCAGTGAAAAGGATAATGGGTTCAAAGCAAAGACCTGAAGGTTAATTTTTGAAGAGCAAATAACTTTTACAAAATATCAACATAAGCTCAACAGCTATAACACTATATTTTACATCTAAAGATTCGCTGTGCCGCAATAAACTGCTTTGAACTTTGAATGAAACCAGTAATAATTATTTATTGATGATACTGTTTTTCTAGTTTGATGCACATAAATGCCAAAAAAAAAAGAAAAAAAAAAGCAGCATTTTGAGACATGCAGCTCTTGGTTATTGCTATTGCAGTTATACTGACAAACAGTGGCAGCCCAATAGAGTGGGATGCCCCAGTCCAAAAAAAGTTTGTTGCCCCTAACTTTTAATACAAAAATTTCAATGCGATGTCAAAGACATCTTGATTTACGCTAAATAATATTAGGGTTGATAAGTGCAAATTCTTGTATATTTGGCGTCATGTATGACTGTGATGCTATGGACACCGAGATTTTCACTTAATAATACGGTAAGTACAAATCAAGGTGTCGTTAACACTGCTCAAAACTTAAATTACCTAATAGAGAAAAATACACTTAAGTTTCACGTAATCATATTATAATAAAACCTCATATATGTGTATTTCACGTAAATTTTTTTATTATCAACAAGTGTTTGTACTCGAAAAATAAATCATAATGACAAATTTTAATATTTGAGGGAAGTTTTCATAAATTTTCTCGTCACATAATTTTTTCTTAAACCATTGGGCAATATATTAAAGTTTTTGAAAGGAAAAATGACTAAAGTTAGGATATATAAAGAATATTTATAATTATCTAAAACAAAGTGTAAAAATTACATTGCATTTACTTTTTTCAGAAACTTCAAAATATGTAAGAATACAATGTTAAGTTATCATTCTATTCAAGAAACATATTTATATGACATGATTCTTATTTTGCATTAAAATACAGATGCATAAAATACATAATTTTACAATATATTTTAGTTCTCTTAAGTTGTTTTTTTTTTTTTTTTTTTTTTTTTTTTTTGCAATTTATGGAATGATATTAGATGATGTATTTTTCTAAGGAATTCTCGATCGATGTAATTCTAAACTATAATATGTGTTGGGGTCCTACGGATACACATCCTTGAGATTAATCAAAGCATGTGTATTAAGCTTAATGAATATATTTTTTAAAGGTTACCTACATTCCATTACGATGAAAAAACAATGAAATGCAATGTGAAGTTGTTATAATAACGTTCATTGAGATCAAAATCAAATTCATTCTTAAAATATTTGTTAAATGTAAATTAAAAATCACAATAGCTTCAATTGAACTTTTAACCTTTAATAGTTATGAACATATGCTAAATACCTGAACACACATTTTTTATATTTCTATAACATACGAAATCTATAAATATGATAATATATACATAAATAATTTCTAGTTTTTTGTTGCTCCGACCCTAGTGGGTTGTCCCAGCCCGTGGGCTTGGTGGGCTGCCCACAGGGCCACCCCTGATGACATGATTCTTATTTTGCATTAAAATACAGATGCATAAAATACATAAATTTACAATATATTTTAGTTCCATAAGATTTTTTTTTTTTTTTTTTTTTTTTTTTTTTGCAATTTATGGAATGGTATTAGATGATGTATTTTTCTAAGGAATTCTCGATCGATGTAATTCTAAACTATAATGTGTGTTGGGGTCCTACGGATACACATCCTTGAGATTAATCAAAGCATGTGTATTAAGCTTAATGAATATTTTTTTAAAGGTTACCTACATTCCATTACAACGAAAAAGCAATGAAATGCAATGTGAAGTTGTTATAATAACGTTCATTGAGATCAAAATCAAATTCATTCTTAAAATATTTGTTAAATGTAAATTAAAAATCACAATAGCTTCAATTGAACTTTTAACCTTTAACAGTTATGAACATATGCTAAATACCTGAACACACATATTTTATATTTCTATAACATACGAAATCTATAAATATGATAATATATACATAAATAATTTCTAGTTTTTTGTTGCTCCGACCCTAGTGGGTTGCCCCAGCCCGTGGGCTTGGTGGGCTGCCCACAGGGCCACTCCTGTTGACAAATGACCGGTTAACTTAAACCGTTTAACTAAGTTGACTAGTGTGATTAAGAAACAGTTGAGAAAAAACAAAAAGTTTGATGAGGTGAGGTAAACTTAAACAATCGTACTGAACAAATCAGAGAAAACAACATCAAAATTTACTGACATAACCATCCTTTTAAACAAAGATGAGAAGAAGATGGTACTTCATCGTATGCTGGACTGAAAATACAGATAATTAATATTATGAAACTAAGAGAGAAAATTTTCACTGAGTTGTTTCCAATTTATTACATAAAGGATCCACATTCCCCTTCCAAAAATATTACTGATCATTGACTAATAGTTTTGTTATTCTAAGGCAAATGAAGCAAAACCAGGGACACTAAGAAAAACTTATCCTCATCTTCATGTTTCATGCAATAAATTAGAAAAATAATTTTCTACTGCACGACAACGACTATGATTATTTTAGCTATAGTGTTGATGCTAACAGAACATCGATCTATCAAGATCTTTAAATAAATCATTGTCTTTGATTTTTATTATTTGTAAGCTAACCAATTGATGTGCTAAAACAACAAAAATTAGCATAAGAAGGTAAGGCAATGTGAAATTATAAATTGCAATAGTAATCGAACGGGAAAAGTCTAGAGACTGCAAATGATTTAATAATATAAGATCAAAATCAAAATACCACTTCACAAAAATATCCGGAAAAATTTATAATAGATTTGTAATTTCATAAAACCTTTACAAAGTTTGGAAAAAAAAAATCCCTACCTTTTCTAAATTCACAGAATTGAGTATTACATCAAACACAGATGTAATCGTTCTGCACTCAACTTGCTAATTCGTAGATTCAACCAATTTCAAATCTGTGATCCGAGTCCATTAAATCTAATCTAGATCTAATTAAAAAAAAACAAATCGAAAACTCATGTCGAGATTAAGGAGTTGTAGTAAGCATCAAACTCGTTTGAATGGTAATTGTCTAGATCTAATTAATAGATTTAATTCGTGCAAAACAACAAAACGAATTATTAAATGTCAAACCCTAAATCGAAAAGACTAGATTCACAATTCAAGAATCAAACTACACCAAATACACACCTGATCGGATTCCCTATGTCATTTGCATGCCTTAATTAATTTTCTGCATATTACGGAAGGCATAGGAAAGACGTAGAAAATTTCCTACGTTTTTCCTACGTCATTACCTCTTCCTACTTATTTCTTGCGCCTTTTCTATGTCTTGCATTTTGACATAGGAACAACATGGGAAACTTTCTATCGAAAATTGAAGTGTTTTCTTGTAGTGACTGTTGGAATATTAATTATATATAATTAGTGAGTATTTATTAATAATCATTAGTTATTATAAGTTATAAATGATTAATATAATATTATTAACGATTAATTATTAAATATTAATAAATATTATAATATTATTAATGATTAGTAATAATATAATATTATAGTTAGTAATTAATAACATATGATTAATATAACATTATTAATGATTATTCATTAAATAATAAAAAATAATTAATATTAATTTTAAGAAAGTATTGTAACTATTAATTATTGATTGTCAAAAATTGGTAACATACATTTTATTACAGCAGACGTTGATCATTGTAAAATTGACATCGGTTAAAACGGGCATTATATGCCCGTTGTAAATTTGACATCTATTATAACGGACATTAAACGTTGTAAAATTGGCACCTCTTACAACAAACATTTTGTGACTGTTATAAAATAGACATCTATTTCAACGGGTATTCTCTGAACGTTGTAAAACCGATACCTATTACAATGGACCTTTAATGACCTTTGTAATAGCATTGTATTACAACGGATATTTTCTGCCCGTTGTAAAAAGGGCGGTGTACATGAGATCTATTACAACGATTCAGAAATGACCATTGTAATAGCGTTCTATTACAACGGGCATCCAAAACCCATTGTAAAATGGACGTTGTAATAGAGTATTTTTATTGTAGTGGTGTCAAATTGTCAGTTCAATGCTTCTCAACACTTGATCCGACCAATAACACAATACTAAACATTTGTATATAAAATCTACAAATACGCTCTTATATATAAACATTCAACTAAATCTAGGGTATTACTAGCCCAATCTCTATCGAGTTACGCCACAAAACCAAGGTTATTACTAAACCAATAGCTTTGATACCACTGTAACGATCCGACAAAGGAATTCGACGTCCGAATTCCGACAATAATATATAAACCCGTATTACTTACCAAAATCTAAGTATCGAAAACACCAGATAGTTATTTGAAAGAAATTAGAGGGTGAGAAAAGAAAGAAAGGAATATTAGAATAGAAGAAGGAGAACCAACACAACACAGAGTCTCACATCGCAGTGGAACAAAATATAATATAGAAATAAATCTTTATTGAGAGCTTAAAATATGAACTTACAATCATCAGAGTACAACACATCAGGACAATTATAACAATTTGTCCTCATATACAATCATACAACAGAATATTACTATAATAGCATATGTCTGAACACTTCCATCTCGTCACTTCACTGCATCCGATAACTTGAACCTGTAAAACTCGGCCTAACCCGAGTATTACAAACGTCGGATCAGTCTGGTGAACCAGAGTGAGGAACCCACTAAGTTTACAAGTAATATCCAACTTGATTTTAAAGTTAACAAATCTTTTCTAAAAGTAAAGGATAATCGTAAAACCGACTCACATATAAACACGGATGGTTTTTACCTTACGATACCCAAAACATTTTTGGTTGTTGGAGATGTTTTTTTAGCTTCTCTTTGTTGTCAGTCTTGTTATAGATTGTTATATGCGTAATCACATAATGAATTAACTGTCAACTGAGCAATAAATTTCTAGCTTGTCAAATAAAAGAAAAGCTTATGTATACATGAGGCACGCTTCATGGCACCCCTATTTGGTAGCACCCCATTTTAAGTCATTCATTTATAATTAAATAATTTAGTTGGAGGAGAGAGAGTGTGTGTTAGTGGGAAGAAAGAGAAACGAGGACTATTGAAGTGTTGCACTGTTTAACGTGCTCTTGATCCCCACACACACACAAAAACACGTATATATATAGTTAGGTGTTCACATTGACATGACAAAATTACAAAAAAAGTAGCTTCGAAAGTTGATCTTGTATACATATATAGTTTACTGTTCACACTGACATGGCAAAGTTACAAAGAAAGTAGCTTGCAATGTTGATCTTACACATATAAAGTAGCTTGGAATGTTAGATGAAAAATTTGTACTTTGAAGCTTAGCAGTAATAAAGATAAATACTACAGATGGACGCACTCCTTCTGCATGTTGATATTTTGCTTTGTTGCTCTATCATGATGTTTATCTATACTACAGTATGATGTCTCTATCTATATGGTGACATATTTTCTATTTGTGGTTGTGGCATATGTTGAAGCATGTGATATTATGTGTTAGATTGAGTAGGATATTTCGAGATATTTTGAATATTTAGGATCTGGAGGATATTTTCAGATCTGGAGAATATTTAGGATCTGGAGGATATTTCGGATCTAGAGGAAATTTTGGGAATTTCCATGTACTTCCCTATGTCTATATAAGCTACATCGGATCCAAAAGGAGTAGGTACAACAAAATCAAGAGATTAGATCAAGGTTTATTCTAATTAGGTTTTAGGCAATCCTAATCTTCTTCAATTCCTTTCTCCACAAAATCAATTTTTTTTAGTAAATTTGATCATTGTAATCAATCTCTTGTACTCTTCTATTGATATTAATAAAGGTTCCTCTCTCAAAGTGGACGTACACTGACAAGACGTCGGTGGAACCACTATAAATCCCTGTGTGATTTAATTTCTCGTTATTGCTCTATTATTTCCATTGTTTGGTGATTGTGATTGGCTTGGATAAGATTGAAATTGTTTGATTAGTTGTTTTGCACTATTACCATGATCTTGTTTTCCGCGGCGTTGGGGATTTTTTTTTTGATTTGAGCGGTCTTGAATCAAAATTTCTCCACAACATTTGGTATCAGAGCATTAGTGTTGGTAGATAGTTGTAGAAATGCCGGAATCAGGTTCAAATAATCCATCAACAGTTGGTCCAAGTGGTGTAGCTCCTTATGTACGTGGGTCATATGCAGCTGTTGGTTCACAATTGGTTATCGACAAGCGGATTGGCGATAATGATTTCGAAAAGTGGCAATGGAAGATGAAAGCGGTTCTTAGGCGGAATAGGGTACATCGGGTGGTGTTTTATACACATTTATTGCCAGAGGACATCTCAGATGTGGAGAGAGAAGAAATGAAAGAGTGGACATTCACTACACTTCAACTTGCCATGGTGGAGAATGTTATTTTCGAAATTAGTGGTGAGACGACTGCTAAAGGTATTTGGAACAAGTTGGAGGAGTTGTATATGAAGAAGTCACTCAGAAATCGACTGATCTTGTTGCGGACTTTCTTTACCTACAAGATGAAGGAAAGAACTTCGCTAAAGGCGCACTTAAATGTGTTTGATGATTTGCTAATGAAGATGAAGGCGGTAGATTTGAAGATTGAGGAGGAGCAGAAGGCGATGATATTGTTATGTTCATTGCCTGAGCGCTATACTGGGTTCTCAAACAGTTTGATCTATGGCCGGGATACATTGACTCTAAATGATGTCAAGACGGGTCTTCTTAGTGAGGAATTGCAAGATCAGATGAAGGAGCTGAGTGATGGTAGTAGTGGTGCTGGTAATGGTCAAGGTTTATTTGCGGGGAATGAAAACTCAGAGAAGAAGGGAAACCGAGGGCGTTCTAAGTCTAAGAAGCCCGGTGGAAGAGGAAAGTCAAAGGAAAGAAATGAAAAGTGCTTTATATGCAAGAAACCTGGTCACTGGAAGAATGATTGTCCAGACAAGGGGAAGAAGGAAGTAGCATCTTCATCAGTTGCGGTGGAGAGAGATGTTTGTGAGGGAGACGTAGATGTTTTATTGGCAGTAGCATCAGATGTTTCAGGCAGCGATTGGGTGCTTGATTCGGGGGCTTCATACCACATGACGCCTAATAGGAATTGTTTTTCTTCTTATATTGAATGGGAAGGAAAATTAATTGTTATGGGAAATGGTGCAGTTTGCAATTCGAAGGGCATTGGATCCGTGCAAATTCGGATGTTTGACGGAGTGGTTCGTACTCTCACTAATGTGCTCTATGTTTCGGGACTACGGAAGTCACTTATCTCTTTGGGACAGTTGGATTCTTTAGGTTGTAAGATCACCATTGAGTGATAGCTTGAGGGTTTCGAAGGGTGCGCTTGTGGTTATGAAGGGTGCTAAAACTCATGGTATTTATTTGCTTCAAGAAGTGACCGTGGAAGGCGAAACTTGTGTCAGTGTTGATAGATCTCATGGCTTAGATGCTACACGGTTGTGGCATTTAAGATTGGGTCATGTCTCGGAGAAGAGTTTAGATGTTCTTCGTCGAAGGAAGATGATTGATGGTGAGAGTTTCAGCAAGTTGGAGTTTTGCGAGGAATGTGTCATGGGGAAGCAAACTAGAGTATCATTCGGTGAAGGAAAACATGATTCAAGAGGGATTCTTGAGTATGTGCACACGGATGTTTGGGGACCAGCGCCTGTTGTTTCTTTGGGAGGAGCAAGATATTATATTTCTTTCATTGATGATTTTTCTCGGAAGGTTTGGGTGTATGTAATGAAGGCCAAGTCGGAGGCATTTGCAAAATTCAAAGAATGGAAGGCTTTTGTTGAGAATGAGAGTGGAAAGACTTTGAACGTTCTTAGGTTCGATAATGGCGGCGAATATGTTTCCGGAGAATTTCTGAATTTTTGCAAGCATCATGGTATTCGGAGGCATTTTACTACATCGGGAGATCTGCAATCTAATGGAGTGGCGGAGAGAATGAACCGAACTCTACTAGAGAAAGCTCGATGCTTGAGATTGACATCGGGTTTGTCTAAGGGATTTTGGGCCGAAGCTTTGTCAACCGCGGTGCATATTATTAATCAGATTCTGTGTTTGGCTATTAATAACAAAATTCTAGAGGAAGTGTGGAAGGCGAAGAGCATTGACTTGAGTTATCTTCGTGTATTTGGCAGTCCTATTTATGTGCATGATCCGGGAAATGATAAGCCCTCACCTAGAACTTTCAAAGGGATTTTTCTCGATTATATGGATGGTGTCAAAGGTTATCGGATTTGGAATCCGGAAACGAAGAAGGCTATGGTTTCTCGTCATGTTACTTTTGATGAGTCGGCAATGTTCAAGGAGAACGAAGGCTCATCGGATGTTCCGGATTTGCTTCATGGTGAATCAAAGGAGAAGGAAGTTATTCCCACTTTCAGGCCTAGAGAGAGTAGAGTTGTTGGAGGTGCTTGCGAGGTGAATGCGGTTGATGTTACATCACATAGTCCACATGATTCCTCTAGTAGTGCTGGTGATGTGCACGAGCCTAGAGAAGATTCAGTTCAAGGTGGAGCTGAAGGAAGACCGGGTGATGGCATTGCTACTCGGGTTGGTCGCCGTGCTATAAGGCTACTCTAAAGATATGGTGATTGGAACTATCTTAGCTTTTGTGAGAATTTGGACTATGCTCTTCAGGTAGTCCAATATGAGCCGATGGACCTTGATGACGTCATGGATTCGAGTGATAGCTCGAAGTGGATTTGCGCCATGAAGGAAGAGATGCAATCGTTGATGAAGAACCAGACTTGGGAGTTGGTTCCAATTCCTCAAGGAAACCGTGCTATTGGGTGCAAATGGATATATAAGGTGAAGGACGATGGAAGATACAAAGCTAGGCTAGTGGCTAAGGGGTTTGCACAGAGGAAAGGAGTATGATGAGATCTTCACACCAGTTGTGAGGCATACTTCTATCCGGATATTACTTGCATTAGTTGCTATTTACGACTTGGAGTTGGATGAAGTCATTTACATGGAGCAACCGGAAGGGTTTGTTGTAGAAGGAAAGTCAGAACTAGTTTGCAAGTTGAAGAAATCACTGTATGGTTTGAAGCAATCACCTAGGCAATGGTATAAGAGATTTGATCATTTCATGCTTGAAAGTGGCTTCCATTGAAGCATCAAGGATGCTTGCGTTTACTTCAAGAGGTTAGGAAATGATTGTTGGGTGTATTTACTCCTGTATGTGGACGATATGCTCATTGCTTCTAAGGACAAGGCAGAAATCAATAAGTTGAAAGAAAAATTAAAGGCGGAGTTCGAAATGAAAGATCTTGGAGAATCAAGGAAAATCTTGGGCATGGAAATTGAAAGAGATCGAAAGCGTTTTGAGTTGAGATTGACTCAAAAGGATTACATTAAGAAGGTGCTTTGCCGGTTTAGCATGGAGAATGCGTTAAATACACCTTTACCTTTGCATATAAAGCTTTCGAGTAAGGGATCACCTATCGAGGAGAAAGATAAGGCTTATATGGCAAAGGTGACATATGCTAGTGCGGTTGGAAGTTTGATGTATGCCATGGTGTGTACAAGACCCGATATTGCAAATGCCGTCGAGGTGGTCAGTCGATATATGGCTAATCCGGGGAAATCGCATTGGGAAGCCGTGAAGGTTATATTGAGATACTTGAAAGGCACAGCATCTCATGGTCTTGTTTTTGGTGGTAGTGATGGATTGAGTTGCAAGTTAGTTGGTTATTGTGACTCGGACTACGCCGGTGATAGGGATCAGTGGAAATCAACTTCCTGGTATGTCTTCACACTTGGTGGTACGGCCATTAGTTGGAGATCGAGATTGCAAACCATAGTTGTTTTATCCACTATGGAGACGGAGTTGATAGCAACTGTGGAAGCAGCAAAGGAGGCACTCTATTTGAAGCGACTACTGTGTGACTTGGGTTTCGAACAAGAGAGTATCGATGTTCGATGTGATAGCCAAAGTGTTATACATTTGGCAGAGAATTTTGCATTTAGCTCACGAACGAAGCATATTGAAGTGAGAGAGTCATTTCTAGTAGCCATGGAAGAAGACAAGCAAGTATGCCTTCGGAAAGTGTAACACCCCGTATTTCTGTTAACACTAAAGTTGCTAATTAAATAATAAATGTGTAAAGGGGAGATGTATCTAATGTGCATACAAATAAATGTGTGAAGGGGAGATGTATCTAATGTGTACGTATTTATATTTGATGTATTGACAAATAATAATAAATGTTGATAATGTACATTAAGAAAGTAATTATGACATAATTTGAAATAGGAGTAATTTACAGCCCTTAAATTGTGAACATAATTGGCTTCTCTTTAGAACGGATGGCTTTGATTAACCCTGGCTTCATCGACGGCTCAACTTAACTTGCAATTCTATATATACACCCTAGGTCTCTAGACTAAAATTCACATAAAAATAAGAACTGTAGCCTCCATGCTGTCGGGAGAAAACTAAGGAGAGCCTCCGCTTGAAGAGACGAACAACAAATCAATTCAAAGCTAATCTATTCAACTCATATCAAAGAACAAAGCTTCAACAATGGTTCGAACAATAAATCAGCAACGCCGCAACATTTCTACAACAAAACCAATTCTTAATTCACTAGCCGTGCTATGTAAGTTCTAGTTATTTTCAGATCTAAATACTTAATTATAATATGGCGATGAAATAAAGTGAAATTGATGTAAGTTTAGTTATATTTGTGGGATGCGAATTAAGATTTATGTCATGCCTTGTATTGAAATGAAAATAGAACGATGTTGGTTATGTTATATGTGAAATTTTATAATATTAATTTAAGCCTGTGATTTGATTTATCATGATGAATTAGGAATTATGAATGAGCCTATTCATATATATAGCCTGTTATGACAAGTTGTAGTTTATTATGTTATGCAAGTATTAGGTTGAAAAACCATACCACTTATGTGACCAAATGCTAGATCTATATGTTTAACATGATTTATATGTACTTGAGATCTCATGTATACATAATTATGTGCTAAAAACCTCTATGCCTACTTGATTAAGTTTACACATATGTTCATATGTTCGCACAAATATTGCTAGTCATAAATTGGATCCATGTCACGATCCACTTTAATACATGCCTTATGTCATGATTTTAGATCTAGTTCATGTGATAAAAATTATACGTGTCTCGTCATATTCTAGTTATGTCTAATTCATGAGACACTTATTTGGATTTCCCCTTTTTATGCAAGTTGAAACCCATGAATTATGCTAAGTTGCAAGTTTACACCTCTGACATTATAGTATTCATGTTGGTCATTTTGCAAGTTCACCCCTATAATGTTCATGATGGCTATTTTGCAAGTTCACCCCTATTATATTCATGTTGACTATGTCATAAATGCCTAATTACACATATGCCATGTTTATGTTTATTTATGCCAATTTGTGTACGCTAAATTAGGCTAAGTTTTTAGCCTAATAATTCATAAATCATGCGAACGGAAAATTAGGCTAAGATGGTTAGCCTAATATTTAGACGGGGTAACGATGGGTAAAATTGGTAATTCTTAGGAAAAATGCCATAAATTAGTCATTAATCACATAAGTGATTTATGGCATAAAATGGTATTAATTATATACCTAAATTAATAAGATTGATTGGAAATAAATTTGGCAGTAATTTGAATTTGAATAATTTACATAATTAAAATGTAAATTAGAAATTACGAATATGCTTAGCACGAGGTTGGATTTAGTTGTGATGTAAACCTGCCCGGACCCGCCCGGCTGTCCAGTAATCACAACGATACCTATCCAATGTGAGTGGCTTAGCATTGGGCCCAATAAAGACCCGAGGTTAGACTGAGTTGTGGCGTAAGACTGCCCGGACCCAACCGGCATACAGGAAGCCACAACAATATCTGTCTAATCTGAGAGGTTGGTGCTCTAATAAGACAATTAGAGCTGAGTTAGGACTGATAGGGTTAAGTCAATTTAATAAATACTTAACCAAATTCAACATGTTAAATAAATTGGTGGGTAGGGTTAGGTTAATCTGGACACTTAACCAATTTAATATGTTGACTAGGGGAGTGGGTAAGGTTAAGCAAATGTTTAACCATTATAACATGATTAACTGGACTAGTGATTGAGGTTAAGTTAATTAGAACACTTAACCATAGAAACATGTTAGTTAGACAAGTGATTGAGGTTAAGTAAGTTAGAATCACTTAACCAATATAACATGAACAACAAGGGTTAAGGCCGCTTAACCAGTATAACAAGATGGGTGACTGGGGTTAGGTTAACAGGAAACACTTAACCGCTGTAACATGTTAGTTAAACAGATGGTGAGGTTAAGTTAACACCAGGAGGCAACACTTAACCAGAGTAACATGATAAGTAGGAGGGTTAAGTTAACTGGAATTTATTAATGACACTTAACCACAACAACCTGAGGAACACGTGGGGTTTAGTTAACAATTAAAAACACTTAACCAATATGATATGAGGAATGGGCGGGTTAAATTAACATGAATAAACAAACACTTAACCATAAAATAAATATGATTGAATCAGTGGAAGGGTTAAGTACATATCAGGGTTGGTGGGTAATATCAGTAAATATAGGCCCACAAACTTAACCGTTAATCAACATGCTTGAATCGGTGGGAGGGTTAAGTACATCACGGGTAGGTGGGTAATATCTGTATATATAGGCCCACAGACTTAACCAATAGGAAACCCTAGTAACGGGGACCCATTTCAGCAGTAACCCAATTAGGTATCAATGATACCCTGAACTAGGCAGGGTGGGGCACGATTACTGGGCTGATTGTAAGCGGTCAAAGCGACGGCGGTTAGTGCACAGTGTGGGTTCTAACGGAGTGCGGGCGTGCACACAGTCCGGAGCAGACTAGTCAGGGCACTGGGGCATCAGTAGTATACCCTATGCATTCTAGGATTGTGTGTCGGGCCGCCACTATGGGACTTGATACACCCCATGGTGGGACCAACATAGGTATCTACAATCGAATAGGGCCGTATGACACGCGCGACACAGGCGTACAGATAGGGAGCCGATCGATAGGGTAGCAAGGGTACATCTAACATCTTCATAGCAATTGGTCTGATTGAGGTGGAATCCTCATACTAGATGTATACCTAAAGGCTACCATAACTGAGGGGATTGGGATCGCCTTGCAATATTAGCATTTGATATAAATGACTAGTTAGGACACTAGTTAGGTGGTGCAGAGCAATTAGATATCATTTTAATGGTGTAGCCTAAGAAACCTTGCGATGTTATTCTTGATAGAAACCATGCGATGTAATACTTGATAGGAATTATGGGATGTTATACTTGATTTATCGTGCCTGTAGCTTACCTTGCCATCATGCTTATGTTTACTTTCAGTTTATTCATGTCATGTTATCTTTACCTATTTTTATGCTGAAAGTCACTAGGACTTACTCCGTCTTTATGACTGACCCGTTTTGTTTCGCCTCTTTTTATTCCGTTCCCCCCCCCCAGGTTCACAGGGTGGGAATACAGCTTAGTTCGGATCTTACCAAGCCCCAAGGCTCTTTCATGTAAGGCTTGGATTCCTCTTGGCTATGGCTTGCTTTGCTTTATTGGGGAATACTACAGTTTATTTTTATGCTTCTTTGTTTTTGAGCAAGACAGTTATTTTAGCTATGCATTTGGGTATTGGAAGTTGATGGGCTTTTATTGTAAACAATTCTACTTAATAAATGATTTGAAGTACTTCTACTTTACTTTCCGTTGTTTTATATATGTCTGTCTTGTAATATTTCTGTTCCAGTACCCATAATGCTCCATTGAAGTTAAGGCATTCCCTTTGTGAGTGACCTTAATGGATGTGGGGTGTTACATTTGGTATCAGAGCAGAAGGTTACCAGACTGGGCAAAAGCTTTTAAAAACCTTCTGAAATTATTTTCAAAACGTTTACAAAGAAGCATTTTTCTAAAGAAAAGTTTTGTTTTACGAAAGGCATATTCCCCAAAGCCACATGCACTATCTTTTGATTCTCTCTTTGAATCTTTTCTTTCCTCTCTTTTCACCATAGTTCTGTAGGCGTACGACTCATGTCGGAGGGAAAAGAAGTGCCCAACCTCCATCTGTAGCCGCAGTAGTTCCATCTGCGTCTAATCTTATTTCAAGCTTTGTAGAATTGTCGTGCGATGGAGGTAGCTTCCGAGAAAACTTGTCAACAAGCTATACAAGGATAGTAAGAACATCCAAGAAGGAGGAAAAAGGTGAAAGGAGAGAGGCCAAAGTGAAAGGAATAAGTAAAACCCATGACACGAGAGAGTATCTTTAGTATGGTAAGAAGGGACGTGTAGTTAAGTATTATAGGACAAGGACAAGGGCAAAAGACAAGATCGTCGAGAGGGCAATTGTATGCTCTCACTACTAGCGTACCTAAGGGAGGTAGTAACGTTTCTGTTAAAGGTTTAGCTTTTCTTTTCTATCATCCCACTAGAACTTTGTTTTTGTACATCGCATCCTTTTAATTATGCTTCGATAGTTGAGTCTCTGCACCTTAGTACTAGCGTAGTAGAGGATCCCATTTTTGTCTCAAATCCTGTTGGGGAATCGGCTCATTTATTCATGACTTGTTTGGATTTGAGGATGTCTATGCTAAGTGTTGGGTTTAGAAGTAATGCTTATGTTTTTAGGCTATGGGTTGATTGTAGGAATGGAGTGGTTATCCAGAAATGGTACCATTCTTGAGTATGAAAAAAGAGGGTAGTTAGACTCTTGACTTGCCTTAGTAATGCCCTCAGAGTCTCGTGTAACCCTTAGGGTTCTACCATGATTAATTACCTAGAATCTCTAGATACATTTATTGATCCGCTCGAGTAGCGTTCGCCACTAAGGCGGACGGTTCATTTCGCTTATGCATGAGTTGTAAAGAATCACCTTAGTAAGTACATTTGGCAACATGGTTGACATTTGTTTATTTTCAAGAGATAATTGATCTATGTGGAATACCTTCTAGTAAGTGAACGAGATCCAAGATTCACTAGTGAATTTTGGAGAGCTTGCATGAAACCATGAGTACGCAGTTATGTTTGAGCCAAATATACCAGAAAGAGAATAAGTGAAAGTGGAACGAGGGGCAACAGTGAAATGGGTTCCAACTCATATTTTGGAAACAAGAATTAAGAAGCTACGAAATTGTGAAGTTAAAGACGATCAAAGCACAATGGAGTTAAGCTCAAGGAAATGAGACTTAGAAGATTGAAGACTAGATTCGCGCATCATATCTCTTTTTAAGAGTATATCCTTGATCCCTCTTTTCCTGTAGAGCTTACTCACATGCTATCTTTTGTGTATATCCTCTCGGTCCTATTCTCAATCCAATTTCTGTTGCAAACCCCATAAGGAGTATGACTCATCTGTTGGTAACACATGTTGGGGCTTGAGGGTGTTCATTGGGTTGACTAAACTTTTTGGGTTTTATAGGATATGGGTTAGTTTTAGGAAGGGATTTCCTGTGACCTAAAAGGAGTCTGTCATGCTCAGTTTCCTAGAAACATATATATATTGGTTGGGTTGAGTAATTCTTTGGGTGTCAGTCTAATGTTGATTTCGGTCTTCGGGGCTGATGCTTAGGGGGTTCTTCTCCTAATCAGGATATATGTGGCGTAGATTTCCAGTTTTGACATTGCCTAATGGGCATAAAGTTTTTACTTGCTTCTGTCTTTCGACTATATCTTTAGATAGGAACAATTGGGTGTAAACATGTGTTTGAGACATGTTATGATTGATGGTTGCAAATGGCTGCAAGTGGTTGCTAGTGGTTGCTCGTGGATGCATTTACACATTAGGCACTAGATCGGCTCAGTTACCTTTCATATTGCATATGCATGAGTGTTTATACTTGTTTATGGATGAATTTGAATGTGTTATCATATGGATGCTGCATTTCGATGAACGGTTGGGCACGCATGTAGAATTAATATGTATCATTAGGAATCTTTTTGCATACATATTGGATGCATGGCACTATCATGGTTTGCATTAAGGAGGTCAATTGAATCAGTAGACCGCCTAATTTTGCATTAGATACGAACATGTACACACACTGTGCATATAAACATGAAAGCATTAGAAGCCTTTAAGGAAAATGGATGCCTGTGTTTGATGGCTGAGTAGATGGACGATTGGATGGTAGGATATGCATTCTCCTAGACTTGAAGATTTCGGGGACGAAATCCTTTAAGGTGGGGAGAATGTAACACCCCGTATTTCTGTTAACACTAAAGTTGCTAATTAAATAATAAATGTGTAAAAGGGAGATGTATCTAATGTGCATACAAATAAATGTGTAAAGGGGAGATGTATCTAATGTGCATACAAATAAATGTGTGAAGGGAGATGTATCTAATGTGTACGTATTTATATTTGATGGATTGACAAATAATAACAAATGTTGATAATGTACATTAAGAAAGTAATTATGACATAATTTGAAATAGGAGTAATTTACAGCCCTTAAATTGTGAACATAATTGGCTTCTCTTTAGAACGGATGGCTTTGATTAACCGTGGCTTCATCGATGGCTCAAATTAACTTGCAATTCTATATATACACCCTAGGTCTTTAGACTAAAATTCACATAAAAATAAGAACTGTAGCCGCCATGCTGTCGGGAGAAAACTAAGGAGAGCCTCCACTTGAAGAGACGAACAACAAATCAATTCAAAGCTAATCTATTCAACTCATATCAAAGAACAAAGCTTCAACAATGGTTCAAACAATAAATCAGCAACGCCGCAACATTTCTACAACAAAACCAATTCTTAATTCATTAGTCGTGCTATGTAAGTTCTAGTTATTTTCAGAACTAAATACTTAATTATAATATGGCGATGAAATAAAGTGAAATTGATGTAAGTTTAGTTATATTTGTGGGATGCGAATTAAGATTTATGTCATGCTTTGTATTGAAATGAAAATAGAACGATGTTGGTTATGTTATATGTGAAATTTTATAATATTAATTTATGCCTGTGATTTGATTTATCATGACGAATTGGGAATTATGAATGAGCCTATTCATATGTATAGCCTGTTATGACAAGTTGTAGTTTATTATGTTATGCAAGTATTAGGTTGTAAAACCATACCACTTATGTGACCAAATGCTAGATCTATATGTTTAACATGATTTGTATGTACTTGAGATCTCATGTATACATAATTATGTGCTAAAAACCTCTATGCCTACTTGATTAAGTTTACACATATGTTCATATGTTTGCACAAATATTGCTAGTCATAAATTGGATCCATGTCACGATCCACTTTAATACATGCCTTATGTCATGATTTTAGATCTAGTTTATGTGATAAAAATTATACATGTCTCGTCATATGCTAGTTATGTCTAATTCATGAGACACTTATTTGGATTTCCCCTTTTTATGCAAGTTGAAACCCATGAATTATGCTAAGTTGCAAGTTTACACCTCTGACATTATAGTATTCATGTTGGTCATTTTGCAAGTTCACCCCTATAATGTTCATGATGGCTATTTTGCAAGTTCACCCCTATTATATTCATGTTGACTATGTCATAAATGCCTAATTACACCTATGCCATGTTTATGTTTATTTATGCCAATTTGTGTACGCTAAATTAGGCTAAGCTTTTAGCCTAATAATTCATAAATCATGCGAACGGAAAATTAGGCTAAGATGGTTAGCCTAATATTTAGACGGGGTAACGATGGGTAAAATTGGTAATTCTTAGGAAAAATGCCATAAATTAGTCATTAATCACATAAGTGATTTATGGCATAAAATGGTATTAATTATATACCTAAATTAATAAGATTGATTGGAAATAAATTTGGCAGTAATTTGATTTTGAATAATTTACATAATTAAAATGTAAATTAGAAAATACGAATATGCTTAGCACGAGGTTGGATTTAGTTGTGATGTAAACCTGCCCGGACCCGCCCGGCTGTCCAGTAATCACAACGATACCTATCCAATGTGAGTGGCTTAGCATTGGGCCCAATAAAGACCCGAGGTTAGACTGAGTTGTGGCGTAAGACTGCCCGGACCCAACCGGCATACAGGCAGCCACAACAATATCTGTCTAAACTGAGAGGTTGGTGCTCTAATAAGACAATTAGAGCTGAGTTAGGACTGATGGGGTTAAGTCAATTTAATAAATACTTAACCAAATTCAACATGTTAACTAAATTGGTGGGTAGGGTTAGGTTAATCTGGACACTTAACCAATTTAATATGTTGACTAGGGGAGTGGGTAAGGTTAAGCAAATGTTTAACCATTATAACATGATTAACTGGACTAGTGATTGAGGTTAAGTTAGTTTGAACACTTAACCATAGAAACATGTTAGTTAGACAAGTGATTGAGGTTAAGTAAGTTAGAAACACTTAACCAATATAACATGAATAACTAGGGTTAAGGCAGCTTAACCAGTATAACAAGATGGGTGACTGGGGTTAGGTTAACAGGAAACACTTAACCGTTGTAACAGGTTTGTTAAACAGATGGTGAGGTTAAGTTAACACCAGGAGGCAACACTTAACCAGAGTAACATGATAAGTAGGAGGGTTAAGTTAACTGGAATTTATTAATGACACTTAACCACAACAATTTGAGGAACACGTGGGGTTAAGTTAACAATTAAAAACACTTAACCAATATGATATGAGGAATGGGCGGGTTAAATTAACATGAATAAACAAACACTTAACCATAAAATAAATATGATTGAATCAGTGGAAGGGTTAAGTACATATCAGGGTTGGTGGGTAATATCAGTAAATATAGGCCCACAAACTTAACCGTTAATGAACATGCTTGAATCGGTGGGAGGGTTAAGTACATCACGGGTAGGTGGGTAATATCTGTATATATAGGCCCACAGACTTAACCAATAGGAAACCCTAGTAACGGGGACCCATTTCAGCAGTAACCCAATTAGGTATCAATGATACCCTGAACTAGGCAGGGTGGGGCACGATTACTGGGCTGATTGTAAGCGGTCAAAGCGACGGCGGTTAGTGCACAGTGTGGGTTCTAACGGAGTGCGGGCGTGCACACAGTCCGGAGCAGACTAGTCAGGGCACTGGGGCATCAGTAGTATACCCTATGCATTCTAGGAATTGTGTGTCGGGCCGCCACTATGGGACTTGATGCACCCCATGGTGGGACCAGCATAGGTATCTACAATCGAATAGGGCCGTATGACACGCGCGACACAGGCGTACAGATAGGGAGCCGATCGATAGGGTAGCAAGGGTACATCTAACATCTTCATAGCAATTGGTTTGATTGAGGTGGAATCCTCATACTAGATGTATACCTAAAGGCTACCATAACTGCGGGGATTGGGATCGCGTTGCAATATTAGCATTTGATATAAATGACTAGTTAGAACACTAGTTAGGTGGTGCAGAGCAATTAGATATCATTTTAATGGTGTAGCCTAAGAAACCTTGCGATGTTATTCTTGATAGAAACCATGCGATGTAATACTTGATAGGAATTATGGGATGTTATACTTGATTTATCGTGCCTGTAGCTTACCTTGCCATCATGCTTATGTTTACTTTCAGTTTATTCATGCCATGTTATCTTTACCTATTTTTATGCTGAAAGTCACCAGGACTTACTCCGTCTTTATGACTGACCCGTTTTGTTTCGCCTCTTTTTATTCCGTTCCCCCCCAGGTTCACAGGGTGGGAATACAGCTTAGTTCGGATCTTACCAAGCCCCAAGGCTCTTTCATGTAAGGCTTGGATTTCTCTTGGCTATGGCTTGCTTTCCTTTATTGGGGAATACTACAGTTTATTTTTATGCTTCTTTGTTTTTGAGCAAGACAGATATTTTAGCTATGTATTTGGGTATTGGAAGTTGATGGGCTTTTATTGTAAACAATTCTACTTAATAAATGATTTGAAGTACTTCTACTTTACTTTCCGTTGTTTTATATATGTCTGTCTTGTAATATTTCTGTTCCAGTACCCATAATGCTCCATTGAAGTTAAGGCATTTCCTTCGTGAGTGACATTAACGAATGTGGGGTGTTACAGAAAGTGCACACAAAGGATAACGCGGCGGACATGTTCACTAAGGCATAGCCGATTGGAAAATTCGAGCATTGCTCAAACTTAATTCGCTTGGAGAGATGCTAGGTGTCACGTGGTGACACAGTTGAGAGAGAAACTTGGATGTAGAAGAGTATCGGTGAGAGGTTGGTGTTCTGTCTTCATGGTAAGTACTCGTTTTCACTCCCGAGTACATTGTCTTTTGGTGAGACTGGTTTAGGAGTTGGATATTTCAACACTTCATTGGCGAGTGGGGGCTATGCCTGAACTCGTTAGTGAAGTGCAATGGGCGGTGGCTATGCCGGATTTCATTGGGGAAACATTCAAGCTTTCTTGATTGAAGATAGAAGAAAATGCTTGGGTGCATTGAAATTTGTGATGTAGATGGATATAGTATCGAGGTGGAGTGTTGAAGTATGCAATACTATGTGTTAGATTGAGGAGGATATTTCGGGATATTTCGAATATTTAGGATCTGGAGGATATTTTCAGATCTGGAGAATATTTAGGATATGGAGGATATTTAGGATCTGAAGGATATTTCGGATCTAGAGGAAATTTTGGGAATTTCCATATACTTCCCTATGTCTATATAAGCTACATCGGATCCAAAAGAAGTAGGTACAACAAAATCAAGAGATTATATCAAAATTTATTCTAATTTGGGTTTAAGCAATCCTAATTTTCTTCAATTCCTTTCTCCACAAAATCAAAAATTTCTAGTAAATTTGATCATTGTAATCAATCTCTTGTACTCTTCTATTGATATTAATAAAGGTTTCTCTCTTAAAGTGGACGTACACTGACAAGACGTCGGCGGAACCACTATAAATCCCTATGTGATTTAGTTTCTCGTTATTGCTCTATTATTTTCATTGTTTGGTGATTGTGATTGGCTTGAATAAGATTGAAATTATTTGATTGGTTGTTTTTGTACTATTACCATTTCCGTGGTGTTGGGGATTTTTTTTTTGATTTGAGTGGTCTTGAATCAAAATTTCTCCACAACAACATATTTGCTAACTATGCTATTGACGTAACTCTTTTGATTGCTGCTGGTGGTCAAACTGACTTTTCTCCTTTCTGGAGATGCATTTGGTTGTGCACATTACAAAAATATTACTACTGTACAGCGCAGTCCTATAAGGATGCGTTCTTAACGAACGTGAGCGTGGCATTTGAGCGTGCCATTTGAGGGTGGTACTGTAGCGTAGGGGGAATGTGTTTTTAGCTACGAACGGGGTATTTGAACGTGGTATTTTAATTGTTAATTTGTTTGTTTTGAGTTAATTAAATACTAATCTCGGTTGAATAAAATGACTACATTTCATTACACAAAAGAAAATACAAACATAAATACGACAGAAATACAATAACACGATGACATAAACTTCCTTCTTGTTGCTATTTATCAGATAAGTTTGGTATTCTTTGTCGTGGCGTTTGTCTGCAAGCCCTCTAATCAACCAGCTTTTCGCTATCTCATCCGGAAGAGCAGTGAACATATCATTTATTTTGGGGTCCAACACAAATAATAGTGCGTCTGCAACATCAAACTCACCCGTTGCTCCAAGACGTTGCATACGAGCTACCGTATTTGCATAAATTGTAGAACTTCCTGTTGATTCCACGCTAGTACCCGTATTAGGACTATCAGAGTGCGTCCGAGATTTTTTCATCTGTCTCTCGTGCATTAGGTCAATGAGTATAGCCATCTTATCGTCACTTTCACCATGTTTTCTTCTTGAATTTTGACGTGCAGTTGGTTGAATGGGCGGATTCATTGGAATTTGGGTTGACGGAGTGATTCTTGGAGCTTCACAATTTGGTGTATTCATTGAAGTTTGTTGCAGTGGAGGATTTGATGGCGAATTCAAGTTTGGAATATGATTATTTTGCGTGTCTTCCAATGGTTCCAAAAACTCATCGAAATTTCATGTCCTGTCAAACGTGCTTTGTGTTGATGGCGGCGTGCCAGTCTGCGACGGTTGTACACTAGCAGCAGGAGTGTACGACGATTGACCAGTTGCATTCGTCCCACGAAATAATTGTTGCATCAGCTCTAAGTTTTCTATTGGTCGTTTCTTATATTTCAAGACACTCGTTCGAAATTCCTAAATGTAAGAAATAAATTGTAAGAAACTGTCTACAAAGGAATGGTAACAAAATAAATTTACAGACCTTAACACGATCTTCCCACCATTCATCGCTTCCAGAGACCGTTCCTTTGTATGCATCCCAACCCGCGCCAGTCTTGTTCATCAGTGCATCCCATTTCATCCAATCCCGTCGAAGACTGTCATATTTGTTTCGGATCTTGGTTTCGTCAATCGGTACGATGTCTGGAATGGTTTCTATTGCATCGTTGAACTTTTCTGCAATTTCTTTATGTACACCTTTTTTGTTGATGCCACAAGCACCATATGCATCAACCGAACATTGCAGCATAATCTGAGTTGCAGTAAACGACCAGTGATGTGCAACCTTTCGATTGGTCATACTAAAAAATGGAAAATTTAATAATGTGGAAGAAAATTTTAGAAGAGGAATGGAGGAGTGTAGTGTGGATGAAGAGGAAGTTGTAGGTGAGAGGGTTTTTATAGGTGTGTGGGAGGAACGTTGAAAATCAAGTCGTTGGCGTCCGACGCGTCGGACGCCAACGACTTGATTTTCAACGTTCAGCAATCGTTTCATTTGAACGTGGAAAATGGTATTCGCGTCGGACGCGAACAAAAACTCCAGCGTGCCATTTATTTGCTGCGAACGCACCTTAACTCTATATTTACGTAAGCAAAACATTATTATATTTAGTACTATAAACAATACAAAACATATACGGATTGTGCGGAAGGAACGGTTACATACTTACACACACACATATAGTGACATGCTTGTAAAAATAGTTGTGTGCATACATAACAAAGATAAACGAGTGGAAAACTATATTATTATACTTACACATGCAGTGCGAAATTTGTCGTTGTCAATCAACCTTTATACTCCAAATCACCAAAGGAGCAGTCTTCATCAAACCCTTGACGCTTCTCTTCTCTGTCTAACCTAAGCAGAAAGTGGTTTCTTCATAACAACAGTGAACTCGAAAGCTTCAGCCATGTCAACACCATCTTCATCACTAGGCTTCCATTCAAACTCCCTCACCAAATTGGCTACAAAGAACTACAAATGCAAAGTCGCCAACTCGTACCCGGCACAAATTCTTCTTCCAGCTCCAAAGGGCATCATCTTAACCTCCCTTGTTCCAGTAATATCGACGCTTCTATTCCAAACTCCTCCCACCAAAAACCTCTCTGGTTTAAACTCCATTGCATCCTCCCATACCTTCTCATTCCTCCCCAACTGTGCAATGTTAATATGCACTTCTGAATTCTTTGGTACATAATATCCATTCAGTACCATATCCTACTTCGCTTTATGTGGAAGCACAAAATGCGCAGGCGGGTGCAGTCTCAAAGCTTCCATTATCACCGCCTTCAAGTAATGCATCTTCTCCAGTTCTTCCTCTTCTATCTCCTCCTCATCTTTCACGACATCATAGATCTCATCCCTTAACTTGTTCTGAACACTCTGGTTTTTCACTAGCTCTGCCATGATCCACTCGAGTAACACAGATGTTGTATCTGTACCTGAAGTCAAGAACTCATGACACAAGTGCACAATCTCCCCTTCTTTGAGTTTCCTTACCATGTCATTCTCAACGGGGATTTTAAGATCGAGAAGGGAATCAACGTAAGAATACTACTTTTTCCTCTCTTTGATAAGAGGCAGGAATATCTCACTTTGCCTTTAACTCCTACAATTTCATTCCACCTCTTACGGAATAACAATTTTGCAACTTGAGGCAATACTGCAAAATAGTTGAATCGGGTGAACAACAAGAGGATAAAGTATTGAATGTCTAAGGCTTCTTTAATCTCTCTCGTCAACCTCATGCCCGAAACACATAATCATTAGCAACCTAAACATCACAATCGAATATTTTCTCTTACCAACACCACTTTATCCTTCTTAATCAGCTTGATAAGTAAATCAAGACTTGATTTTCTGCCGAAATCAAAGTGGTTAACGCTTGAATTGTGAAGGATTTTAGAAGTCAGGTTGCGGCGTAAGGTGCGCCATAAAGGACCATAATTGGACGAGTTGATTTCGCATGAGTTGCAACTCAAGGAGAGTAAAGGCTCCGGCCTCCGAGGTCGGTCGACAAGAGAGAGGCTGTTTTGGACGAGAGCTTGATGCGCTAAGGCATGGTCTTGAATGAACACGGTTGGATTAGCGGGAGAGTGCAAAGCGAAAATAGGGCCGTAGCGGTCGTGCAGAGATTTGACGAGCTGTTCGAGTTCGAAGAGGGATTTTCTTCCGATGTTTTTGAAGATGAAGGCGATTGCGTTGGGGTCGGGGGTTGCGTTTGAAGAGGAGTAGCTTTGTGGAGAAGAGGATTGTGATGAGGAGGAAGATGATTGACAACGGTTCCATGGCACCGTTCGCTGCGTGTTCAGTGAATCATTAAACGATTGCACAGTGAACAAAGGTTGAATGAGGCTTGTGCTACAAATTGAATGACTGTTTAAATAAACGTACACGTACGCTTGAGGATCTGCATGATGATGACGTAATAATAACGCAATAATGACACAGTCTATTATTCAATAAAGCTTGTTTGCTGTATCCAATTAAATTGAGGTTTAGTAGTATCCAACGGATTGCGATATCAAATGAGGACCAGAGTGCCGTATACAATGAAGACTGGAGTGTTGTAACGAATGAAAATCAGAATGTGGTAACCAATGGAGAACTGGTTTGTTCACACTTATTTAACTGATGTTATGTTCACACCACTAACAGTGTTAGTGGCGTAGAGCTGAGATTAAATAGGTGGAATTGAAGGGCCAATCACATGTTGTAAAATTTTCAAAACAAATGATTTGGGTTTGGGTATTATTTGAAGAGAATGAAGAAAAAAAGGAAGAAGAAATGGGCAAATATGTTTTGTCCCACATCATGGAAAATACAAAGGATTTCCACTATATATGTACAGACATGATGTATAATAACAAAAGAAAGAAGAGAAGGAGAGATAAGGCAATGGGCCTTGAGCATGAACTTGACATAATAATATTTAAAATGTCAAAAGATGGGCCTTGGGGCTCTTGGGGTCTCGTGATCCATTAAGTCACGAAACAGATCGGTCGACCGGCCAAAACTCAACCAGTCGACTGTTTTACTCTCTGTTTGAAAACGGTCGACCGGTGATATTTTGGCGGTCGACCGATTTCATCCCAAAGGGAAGAGATGCGACGCTGTACGGACGGAAATAACCGTTACAGACGGTGGTGACGCTTCGCTGAAAGGATGCCTCTTCATTTGTTATAAATAGCAACGCCCAGAAATGTTTGAAATCACTTCGAATAATATCTTCTTCTTCCTTTACAGTCTGCAACGCCATTAAAGCGTATCAAAACGTTGTTTCATTTGTAACGCCTCTGAGGTGTTGCAAATTGCAGAAATACGTTGCAGATTAATCCTCCTCTTCTTCTCTTCATTCTCTACAGTACTTGCATCATCAGAAACATTAAATCAGAGTGTTCTTGGTCGAATCAAAGTCGTACAAACTTTGAATTCGATAACACTGTTTCAAGGCTTCATTGAATCCTGAAGTCAATAGTTCGTTAACCCGTTTTTACCTGGTGGGTTGAACTATTGTCTGAAAGAATTTGCTCCGCATATCCTTGAAATCAGAAGTACGGCATTTATTCTCCTCCATTATCGTCTCAAACCACAAAATCCCCAACAAATTTTCAGACAATACTTTCAACCATGGAAGGTTTGAGCGCGTTACAAGTAATGAATCAGCATTTGACGAAGTTAGAGCGATTTGATGGAGAGAATTTCACTCGTTGGAAAGAGACCATGAAATTCTTCCTAATCACGGTCAAGTTATTTCATATTCTCGAAGATGGATTGGAGAAAATACCGGAGGAAACAGATAAGGATAGTGCGGAACTAAAAGCAAAAAGGGCAAAGCGCAAAGAGGAAGATTTTCTATGCAGAGGCCACATTCTGAATGCACTATCTACTCCGATATACAATGCTCACAGGACCTTGGACACAGCGAAGGCTCTCTGGACTGCGCTAGAAAGCAAATATCGCATCTCTGAGGCAAGTAATAAGAAATTTCTTATATGCAATTTTATGGATTTCAAAACGGTCACTAACAAGTCCATAATTGGACAAGTTAGTGAAATACTACTGTTAGTAAATCAACTTAAGGATGCCGGTATTGATCTCCCTGAATCATTTGTTTTTGGAGTTATTATTTCGAGACTCCCGAATTCTTGGAATGATTATAAGAAGAAATTAAAACATGCGGAAACCGATTATGATTTAGACGGTTTACAGCGTCATCTTCGTATTGAAGAGGATTCTCGTAAACGCGAACTAGATGATAATCCGCAAACTGAGTCTCAATCTAAGGCTAATAATGTTGAAATTAACGATAAGTTGAAGCCTAAGATTGAGACACAGTTCAAAAAGAAAGGTACTAATTCCAAGAATAAGAAGAAGGGTGACTGTTACTATTGTCACAAACCCGGCCACTATGCCCGAGATTGTCGTCTTTGGAAGAAACAACAAAAAGCGAATGTGGTCGAAGAAAAGCTTGTGGCTGTCGTACAAGAGGCGAACTCCGTTAGTGGAATTGATAATGATTGGTGGCTCGATACTGGAGAAACTATTCATATTTGCAAAGACCGTAATCTGTTCAAGACTTACGATGAGAATAACGGAGAATCCAGCGAAGTAACTAGCGCAAACAAAGTTGCAAGCAAAGTTCTGGGAAAAGGCACTATTGAATTGACATTCACCTCTGGGAAAGTTCTTACTTTAGTCAATGTATTTTATGTACCTGATATGTGTAAGAATTTGATTTCTGGATACCTTCTTAACAAAGGAGGATTCAAGATGGTGTATGAGTCTGATAAGTTAGTGTTGTCCAAGAACAGCAAATTTATTGGACAGGGATATTCTTATAACGGCATGATTAAGTTGAATCTAATAAAGAAATCTTCTACTTATATTGTCAACTCTGTTAATTTATGGCATAGTAGATTAGGACATGTTAATTATAAGTCACTTAGAAATATGCATAAATTAGGATTAATTTCTGATTGTGATTTCGAATCCATTTCTAAATGTGAGATATGTGTTCAAGCAAAAATACATCGAAAATCCTTTAAATCTATTGAAAGGAAAACTGGTTTGCTTGATTTGGTATATAGTGATGTGGGTGACTTGAAATGTCATATCACCTATGGTGGTAACCAATACTATATAACGTTTATTGATGATTATTCTAGATATGCTTATGTATATCTAATGAAATCAAAAGATGAAGCCTTTGATAAATTCAAAATTTACAAAGCAGAAGTCGAAACACAATTAGGAATTAAAATTAAAGTGTTACATTCAGATCGTGGTGGTGAATATTTTTCAAATGAGCTTACTTTGTTTTGCAAACAAAATGGTATCATTCACCAATGTACCGCCCCTTATACACCACAACAAAACGGTGTTGCTGAGAGAAAAAATAGAACTTTAGTAGAAATGGTTAATGTCATGCTCATAAGTTCTAATTTGCCTTATAACCTATGGGGTGATGCTATGTTATCTGCATGTTACATTTTAAATAGAGTACCACTTAAGAAAAATAATATTTCTCCTTATGAATTATGGTTCAACAGAAAACCTAATCTTACTAGACTTAAAGTTTGGGGTTGCTTAGCATATGTTAGAAAACCAGATCCTAAACGACCAAAGTTAGGTAATAGGGCTTTTAAATGTGTTTTCATTGGATATTCTCTTAATAGTATAACTTATAGATTTATGATTCTTAATACCTTAGAAGTCATAGAATCTGTAGATGTAGAATTTTTTGAAAATCAAACTATTGAGAATCCATTGAGATCATCTAGTCCAGAACCAACTGAGACTAATGATACAAATGATGATGAATATGCTCCTGCTCAAAACAGCAAGGAAATGTCAGTACCAGATGATAGTACTGAACACAGAAGAAGTAAAAGAGCGAGAATAGAGAAGGACTATGGTCCTGACTTCATAACATATCTCGTAGAAGGCAATAAGGACGAAGTCCTTAATGTGACAAGATATGTAATGAACGTCGATGATGATCCCAAAACTTATTCTGAGGCTATGAGTTCTAGAGATTCTAATTTCTGGAAAGAAGCTATCAATGATGAAATGAATTCCATAATGTTAAACCAAACTTGGGAATTAAGCGATTTACCTCCTGGTGCAAAACCTATAGGATGTAAATGGATATTCAAGAAAAAGTTGAACACAAATGGATCCATTGATAAGTTCAAAGCCAGATTAATTGCTAAGGGATATAAACAAAGACAGGGAGTAGATTATTTTGATACATATGCTCTGGTGGCTCGCATATCCTCGATACGCTGTTTAATAGCACTTGCATCAATTCATAACTTGGTCATACATCAAATGGATGTAAAGACAGCTTTTCTAAATGGAGATTTGGAAGAAGAAATATACATGGAACAACCTGAGGGTTTCATAAACCCAGGCCAAGAAAAGAAAGTTTGTAAATTAGTTAAATCTCTTTATGGCCTGAAGCAAGCTCCCATGCAATGGCATGAGAAGTTTGATAAAGTTGCACTGTCATTTTGATTCATTGTTAATGATGCAGATAAATGTATCTATAGCAAATCGGATAACAACGGTTATGTTATAATATGTTTATACGTTGATGACATGCTGATATTTGGTTCCAACATATCCTGTGTAAATGAAACTAAGAAGTTTCTATCTTCTAAATTTGATATGAAAGATCTGGGAGAGGCTGATGTAATTCTAGGAATTAAAATCATTAGGAAAACGGGGGAGTTATTATTAACTCAATCTCATTACATTGAGAAGTTCCTAAAGAAGTATAATCATTATGATGACAAAACAGCACCAACTCCTTTAGATCCAAGTATAAAATTAGAAAAGAACACTGGACGTACCATTTCTCAATTGGAATATTCCAGTATTATTGGGAGTCTTATGTATGCTATGCATTGCACTAGACCAGATATCGCACATGCTATAAGTGTATTGTGTCGATTTATGAGTAATCCAAGTTTCGAACACTGGAAAGCCATTTCCAGAGTCTTAGCTTATTTGAAGGGAACCATCAACTATGGTTTATCTTATAAAGGATATCCTGCTGTAATAGAAGGATATAGTGATGCAACCTGGAACAATGTAGAATCGAAATCCAAGTCTACGACTGGATGGATATTTACATTAGGAGGCGCTGCTGTGTCTTGGGCTTCCAAAAAGCAGACCTGTATATCTGATTCAACTATGTTGTCAGAATTGATTGCATTAGCAGACGCATGTAAAGAAGCGGAATGGCTTAGAAATTTGTTAGTAGAAATCCCATTATAGAAGAAGCCATCTCCAGCAGTCTTGATTAATTGTGATAATCAAGCAACGATATATAATGTTTCTAATAAAACATATAATGGAAAATCTAGACATGTAAGTCTTAGACATCACATGGTGAGACAGTTACTCAAAAGTGGAGTTATAACTGTTGATTACATAGAAACAAAGAAAAACTTGGCTGACCCACTTACGAAGAGTCTTCCAAAGGCTATGGTTTCTATAAAGTCAAAGGAAATGGGACTAAGGTCTGTGAATGAAGATTGATCATCCTTAATAGAAACCCAACTTGTGTCTTGAAAAGGATAGACAAAGTTCAATGGGTACCAACAAGTTAAGGAAATGATTATGGAACACTAAATCAATAATCCCATAATGTTTAGTGTTGGATTCTGCATGAACAAAGGATGGATAAATATCCTTAATAAGTCTAGAAACCCTAAAAAGGTGTCTCGCAGAAACACCTTAAGTGACTTACCTATATGAGTATGGAAATAAGGCCGTTTCCTAGGAAAGTAAGACCGCTTTCTAAGTAGACTCATGAACCAGGATTTAAGCACATGGCCATTAATGTGCTGAGCAATACAGAACACTCTAACTAAGGAATACAACATGTGTGATTGTTCCGGTTTTATCATTAACGGATACTTGGTTCAAGATTCGTTCACCATTGAATCTCGATAGAACTTTGAATGGTTTACACTAAGTAGAAGTTCAAATCCAAAAGATACTTTTATTTATGTGTTGTTTCCACGATGATGCAAAACTTGATCTTAGAACTACATAGGCTTGATCCCACTTGGGTATGTAGGAAATCACACTAGTGACTCAGCCGTCCACTTTATTTATTTTCTTGTTTTGAAAATTGGGGAAGATTGTTGTAAAATTTTCAAAACAAATGATTTGGGTTTGGGTATTATTTGAAGAGAATGAAGAATAAAAGGAAGAAGGAATGGGCAAATATGTTTTGTCCCACATCATGGAAAATACAAAGGATTTCCACTATATATGTAAAGACATGATGTATAATAACAAAAGAAAGAAGAGAAGGAGAGATAAGGCAATGGGCCTTGAGCATGAACTTGGCATAATAATATTTAAAATGTCAAAAGATGGGCCTTGGGCCTTGGGGCTCTTGGGGTCTCGTGATCCATTAAGTCACGAAACAGATCGGTCGACCGGCCAAAACTCAACCAGTCGACCGTTTTACTCTCTGTTTGAAAACGGTCGACCGGTGATATTTTGGCGGTCGACCGATTTCATCCCAAAGGGAAGAGATGCGACGCTTTACGGACGGAAATAACCGTTACAGACGGTGGTGACGCTTCGCTGAAAGGATGCCTCTTCATTTGTTATAAATAGCAACGCCCAGAAATGTTTGAAATCACTTCGAATAATATCTTCTTCTGTGAAGACCCGCAACTTCCCCGTAAAGGAAAGCGTCGGATAGTTCGAGAACAAGCCACAACAGAACGCATATAAAAGAACATCTCATTGTATATAACAACAATGCATCAGAATACAAGAATATACAGAGTATAAATGAATATTACACAGAAATATCAGAGATTTAAATTACATTTAAACACATAGCAGCGGAAAATAATACAATACACAACTAGAATGAGATATACGGATACAAAGCTTTCCGGATATCGTTCCAGCTGTAAACCAGGATCCTGTGAATATAAATCTGCAAAACCAAAACTACTAGCTGCCCGTGTCAAAATAGGGGCACCCAGAGTTTAGGTTAAAACAATAAACTCCAGGTCAATCATGTGACTGGTGTGAGAACTAAAACAGTTATTAATCTTTATTTTAAATCATTAGGTAAATCAAGGGACCACGCCGTATAACACGGAACGGGTTTCCTCCCAAGAATACCAGTGCATAAAACCAAACAGCGCAATGCTAAATAAAGAAAAATGAAGCTGTTATAAGACCCAGGTCCCATCACACAATGCAACGCAGTCGAGGATAGGGTTTTCCCTTATAACAGCCAAAGAATGCTTGATACGTTTAAAACAAATCGTTTGATACTATCATAAGTGCATAGTGTATAAAACAGCTTCAAATCATAAGTATCAATCATAGACGGCATGGGTACCATATATCATGTCGCCATACTAGTTCTACAATTAAAACCGCAAATGTCACGTATTTGGAAATTGGATTTCCATCTATGAACCGAGGCAAAAGATAGTCCTCAACCGATTCGTGACTCTCTAGCCCGAGCCACCGGAACAGCCGCAACTGCCCCTTCGATCGTCAGGGCCGGTCCACCGATGTGGATTATAGTGCCTGAACAATACGTTTCCCCGCCCTTTGGGGCGTAAACGAGCCAACTAAATGACTCCATCGGTTCGAGAACGACCGATCAATCCGAGGCGCCTCGCAACAGCAACAACCACATAAGTCAAACTCGTCAGGGCGTGTAAAACCACTGACGCCACTTCTAGCTAGAAAGAAACGTAAGTCCTCCCTGATGTCCTCTCCCGTTTCTGGTTCACAACCGGGGTGTGAGGCTCGCGAATTCACGTTACACAAAGCTGTGCCATACAGGCTGTGCTTTGATCATCACCACAAGACTTTGCTTTTCAATAGAAGCCTCGATCAATTGCCACTTAGACATGCCACACAGGCAATTCACTCCATGCGTTTGATATCCATCAATATATAACCCCTGAGCTCGTACGTCTCAGAGAAGGGCGTTAAGCAAGAGAATAAATTCTCCGCCGCCAAACAGATATATACTTAATAGAGATCAATCACACGGACTAAAATCCAATGTCAGACACACAGTACATTTACAAGTCCGTTCTGGGTCTGAACGAAACCGGAGGCACCTAGTACCCCGCATATCCTTCGATCTCCAAGTACGTCTGGACGATCCCTAACTGTTTCCATCTTCTTGGGTGTACAGCCCAATCAAGATCATCAGTAATTACCCAAACGACGTGAAGACTTCCGGTCTTCGACCATCGTCTTCATCTTCGACTTATCGTCGTATCAGTTATTCAGAATGGGATAAACCCGGTCTTTCCGAATAACTCGCGTATATTTTAAATAAGTGTTACACAAACACAACATACGCCTCATTCCAATTCATTAGTCACTAACCGTAAATTAATCAAGAGAATAATTCCCCAAATATTAACCCCGAAGGCCGAAACCAACATCAGATCAATATTCAGAAAACCATTCTGCTTGGCCAACCGACAGTTAGTTTCTAAATTTCACATTCATAGGGAAAGGTTCCCATTAATTTTTATCAAAGATAAATTCTTGAATTTATGCTTTAATCTACTTTTGAATATCAATTCAAACTAGTCGGGATTAGCGAACCTTACCGAAGTAATCATTTGTTTTAATTTCCCAATCCCAACCTATTCATCCCATGAAGTAAAACTGGCTTTACTTCATATCTAACACCACGGTGTTATCGGTAAATTCAATTACCATTTCACGTTCAAATCTAATTAAAGATTTAACTATCGCCTGGAGCAAAACTGGTGATACTCCATTTCGATTATTTCAATCTAATTAAAGATTCATTAAAACTCCACTTAGTTTTAATCTTTGACTGGGTTAAAGAATCAGTGTCATTTAAAAACACGGTTCACGATAAACCCAAAATCACATTCATTAATCGTCGGGTTAAAGAACGAGTGTTATTTAAAACACTGTCCACGATAAACCCAAAAATCAATATCGATTCAATTCCAATTAAATGTTATTTAATTGGTACACTTCATTAAATCTAAATAAAAAGATTTAATCATTTCTCAACTGGGTTCAAGAACAGTGTTAGTGAAGACACCATTCACGACAAACCCAAATCACATTCATTAATTATCGGGTTAAAGAACAAGTGTTATTTAAAACACTGTTCACGATAAACCCAAAAATCAATATCAATTCAATTCCAATTAAATATTATTTAATTGGTACACTTCATTAAATCTAAATAAAAAGATTTAATCCTTTCTCAACTGGGTTCAAGAACAGTGTTAGTGAAGACACCATTCACGACAAACCCAAATCACATTTGATATTCAATATAAGGCTCTGAATAGAAAATATATCGGCTTATATTCAATATCAAATTCTACGATTAACAAATGTCGTATTGGAAATAACGATATAAATATATATCTTTCAAATTTCCGTAACAACATCCGTATAATCACAAATTCCAACATCGAAATATTCCGAAGACAATTTCGATTCAAATCCACTCCAATGCAATCATTGGAAATTTTGGTTATTTTCAAAACCCTTTTCAAATTCAATTTATTTATTTTAAAAATAAATAGAATTATAATTCTAGTTCAAAACTAGTTCATTTTGATAAAAATCTATTTTTATCCTTTCAAATATGGAGTTTTTCATCCCAATTCTTTCTAAATCATTTCTTATGATTTTACACAAATTATTACCATTTTTAATAATTTTATCAAGGCCCGTACAGTCGATTTCCATCAACGGCCATCGAACTGCACTTACAGCGACCTTTTTCAAATTTGATTTGGACGTATCTCCAAATCCAACCGTTAGATTTCAAATTTCTAATATTCGTTAGAAAGCTCTTTTCGATACGAACCCAACAGTTCCGGTTTTAGGAGAATCCGACGGTCGGATCTCCCGTAATGTCCGTTTGAAATAAATGGTCGAAATTTACGAACTGCCGCGGCGCGGCGCGTTCTATTCAGGCCATTACATTATATATATAATATATATAATATATATTTCGTCGATTTCTATTTAAAATGAATTATATAAATAGTTTTAAATTCGTTTCAAAAGCAATTTCAACTTCCTTTTCAATTCAAATCAAAATTGAATTCTTCTTTATAAATTCGTTTAAAAATTCATTTCTATTCAATTCAAATTTCAATACAATTTGAATTCATTTCAATTCGCTTTCAATTCCATTTGAATTCGAAGTCGTTTTCAATTCATTTCATTTCGAAATCGTTTTCAATTCAATTCATTTCGAAATCGTTTTCAATTCAATTCATTTCGAAATCGTTTTCAATTCAATTCGTTTTCACTTCAATTCATTTCGAAATCGTTTTCAATTCAATTCATTTCGAAATCGTTTTCAATTCAATTCATTTCGAAATCGTTTTCAATTCAATTCATTTCGAAATCGTTTTCAATTCAATTCGTTTTCACTTCAATTCATTTCGAAATCGTTTTCAATTCAATTCATTTCGAAATCGTTTTCAATTCAATTCATTTCGAAATCGTTTTCAATTCAATTCATTTCGAAATCGTTTTCAATTCAATTCGTTTTCACTTCAATTCATTTCGAAATCGTTTTCAATTCAATTCATTTCGAAATCGTTTTCAATTCAATTCATTTCGAAATCGTTTTCAATTCAATTCATTTCGAAATCGTTTTCAATTGAATTCATTTCGAAATCGTTTTCAATTCAATTCATTTCGAAATCGTTTTCAATTCAATTCATTTCGAAATCGTTTTCAATTCAATTCATTTCGGAATCGATAAAATCGATATAAATATCGTTCACGTCAAAATGGCGTCAATCTAATCAACACGGCTTCATAAATTCCTATTTTCAAATATTCTATTTCAAATATTTCTTTTCCCAAAATAGTTGTTATTATCAAAATATTTTGTTCAACACATGACCAATCTCAAAGGATGAGTACTGTCAACACATGAACTTTTATTTTATATCGATAAAGGTGCAAATTTTATTACTAAAATATTTCGTTCAACACATGACCAATCTCAATGAATGAGTACTGTCAACACATGAACTTTTATTTTATAATATTCTTTATTTTTCAAATTGGAATGAGGCCCAATCAATTACCATATAAAATTAATTATATGGATTTTCATACATTACACACCTGTAATAGCATTGAAGAATAATCAACCATCAACCAAAGTGCACTGCACTGTATAAGCATCAAATATAGATATCTAACGCTTATAACAGCCTGTCAATCAATCGATCGACATATTTAATCAATCAGGATGAGTGAACTTCAAATTTCATCCCAACACCCGTGTGGGGTTTCAAACAATCAAACACTGATTTTAGTTGTGCAGTTGGGCGATGTGTAAAATTTATCGTCCCAATCAATGTCATTCAAATAAGTGTACATAAACAAACCGTCCGGTTTATAAATGAATATTTATTTACTCACATTCACGTTAAAAATTATATTTTTAACGACAAAACATTTTATTTCAACCTATGAATTTCTATTCAATTCATTTACACAATAAAATGATATTTTTATTTTCCAACACATTTTAGAAAATTTCGGCGGCATAACGACACGATACTAGAAACGGGACAAGGCCTAGCCTTATCCCCGGTCTAGTGAAGGCCCACGCCATTCACATATCAATTTTAATCAATTTCCAATTCAACCAATCAATCAAATCCAAATCAAATAATCTAACCAACTACACAACCAAACAAACAAGTCCATGGTATGTGGACGGGTGTCGGGTGCTTCTAATAAGCACCGTCTGCATCCTAGTATATATATATAACTAGAAAAATAGAATTTGAGTGAGAAGTTCTCACCTATAGCTATCCTAGCTCCACGGCACTTCACTGATAGAAAACTTCATCGCTATCGCACCTTCGTCATCTTCGTTGCCCGTAGCCACTACATATGTAAAAATCGAATTTTTACTTCGCTATTCAGTATATAAAAATCGAATTTTTTATTTCAAAGTTCAATATATAAAAATCGAATTTTTAGTTCGCTATTCAATATATAAAAATCGAATTTTTATTTCAAAGTTCAATATATAAAAATCGAATTTTTACTTCAAAGTTCAATATATAAAAATCGAATTTTTAGTTCGCTGTTCAATATATAAAAATCGAATTTTTAGTTCGCTATTCAATATATAAAAATCGAATTTTTATTTTGTAAATTTCTAACCTCCTTCTATTTTTAATTTAAAACTTTTTCTTTTTAAATTTCAAACCTTTTTCTATTTAAAGTTTAAAACTTTTTCTCTTAAACAAAATCAGGTTTTAAATGCATAGAAAAATCAGTTTATATATTTCCTTTAAAAAATCTGTTTTTATTTCAAAACAAAATCAGTTTTTTTTATTTCAAAACAAAATCAGTTTTTTTTATTTCAAAACAAAATCAGTTTTATACTAAAATAAAATTCAGAAACTAAAGTAAAATAAATAAATACAAATTACCTTAGTTTTGAATGGGGGGGGGGTGCTGGTGGTCTCGGAGGCTCGCAGGGGAAGATGGCTCACCGGGGGGGAAGGTGGCTCGGCCTCTGGCGAGGTGGGGCTCGCACAGGCGGGCGGCTTAGGGTTGTAGAGGCGCTTCGGGTTCTGGGGATTTGAGGGCTCGTCGATTCGAAGGGATAGAGGAGAGTGAAGCGCAAGGGGGAGGGACTGAAGGCGAAGGCGCGAGGCTCGGGGAGGCCGCGCCTCGATGGTGGTGGCCAGTACGGAGGAGGGCGATGGCGATTCCGAGGGGGGGACAACGGGTTTTTTCTTTTGCTTTTTTTTTTTTTTATAAATCGATTTCGATCTGTTGAATAGGGGGGGGGCCTGAGCGGGTTTAAGGGTGGGGGGGAGAGATTTTTTTTTTTTTTTTAATATTTAATTATTAAAAGTTGACTTTCACATACGACCTCTATACGAGGTCCACCGCCTGTCGCCCATAGCGTTTTACCCCCATTCCGAACTCAATGGGATATGTATCGTAAGCTGATTCGATTGTCTCGAATAGTTTCCGTTGAATTTCCATTTAAATCACTATATTGAATTTAAACGCGCATTTCAAATTACCGGGGTCACATACTAACTCTAAAAATTCTCGAAAAATATTTTCTAGCTTCGTATTGACGATACGGTCCTAACAAAACTAGTTTCGTCGAATTCTGAGATCGTTTGAAAAATGACCAATTTCCAGTCGATTAAAATCAACTAAAACTGGTCAAACGCGTTTTCCTTTGCCACGCTCACATATTGATTCGAAAAATTATGAAATTTGAAACCTAGCAATAACTTTACATCACGGACCCAACAAAACTGGTTTCGTCGAAATCCGAGGTCATTTGCAAAATGTCCATTTTTAAGGGCCTGAATTCCATAGCGACTATTCAGGATTTTCAACTGGACATATCTTTTGATTCTTGTCATGAAATTTCGATTTTTCGGATTCGTTGGAAAGATATTATCAATTAGATTCTACCATTTTTGGTTTCACTAAAATCAAGATTGTTTTGCACCCGGTACATTCAATTGAAGTTTGAAATCGAATTATCGAACTACCGCGCCATTTTCAATTCTATTTATAATTATATATAAATATATATATATTCTAACGACGACGTATATAATATATACGTCGAATTCTATTCAAAATAAATTTCACGTCGATATTATTTAAAATAATTCATTTTAAATAATCAAAATTCGCTAAAATGGCCAAAATAAAAATTTCAAACTGGCTCGCATTTTACGGGTTGTTACAATCTCCCCCACTTAAAACTTTTCGTCCCCGAAAAGGAACAAAGTCGAAAGTGGTTTGATCATTCAACTCTACGCTCGATCTGACTTCCATTCTCCAACTCTTTAGTTTCTGAGAATTTCCAAAATCTCAAAAATTTGGCTAACTCCCTAAATTTTTGAAAAATTTCGCCATAACCTCCCCTGCACCGGGAGCATCGGGGAATTTCAAATAGCTTCCCCGGTCCTTCAGATCTCAAAAAGAAAAATAAAAAGCCAAGCGGCTAGCCAATAGGCTCACAAAATCATCATCACCCAAACAAAACAGGAAATTATGTAGTAAACACGTACCTATTTGTCGGGCAAACAAATTTTATTCTCTGGCTCTAGCCTCCTTGCTATGACCTGTTCAAAGATATATATGCATATGCAAGCAAATGCGACCCAATTTCAATACCAGTCAATATTTGATTCAGTTAGGCATAATGGTTCAAAATTATCAAACAATTAAACAAACAACACAAACATCAATCAATTAGTGGATTAACGTTTCAAATTCATAATTTTGATACATATACAAAAAATCATGTCTTTGATGTCAATTCACAACAATGTGTTCCTAACTATATAAGTTTTGGTTCTCACACCAGTCTAATGGAAATATATAGAAATCACACCTTCGTCACTCGAAAATAAATGCTGATGATGTTTCGAACCACCATCAGAACATTGTCGGGCTACTAGAGTGCGGTTCTATATCTACCCGGTATATTAAAACTTCAAATATACGCGGATCAGACGTATACGCAAAATCCATATATACTGGATTGTCCAAATCAATATAAATAAATAATCAACTACGAATAATTGATTTAAATTTTCAAACCAAAAATTTGTTTTCATTTGAAAAAAATATACTCTTCACACTCGTTCTAGGATACTACTGATCCCATCTCTAACGAGTCATTCTCGTTGGATATTACTAATCCAATATCTGATGAATTCTTTCGTATGGTTCTAATGTGCCTTGTTCTCTAGCTTTGTAAACCAAAGCTCTGATACCAACTGTAAAAACCCGCAACTTCCCCGTAAAGGAAAGCGTCGGATAGTTCGAGAACAAGCCACAACAGAACGCATATAAAAGAACATCTCATTGTATATAACAACAATGCATCAGAATACAAGAATATACAGAGTATAAATGAATATTACACAGAAATATCAGAGATTTAAATTACATTTAAACACATAGCAGCGGAAAATAATACAATACACAACTAGAATGAGATATACGGATACAAAGCTTTCCGGATATCGTTCCAGCTGTAAACCAGGATCCTGTGAATATAAATCTGCAAAACCAAAACTACTAGCTGCCCGTGTCAAAATAGGGGCACCCAGAGTTTAGGTTAAAACAATAAACTCCAGGTCAGTCATGTGACTGGTGTGAGAACTAAAACAGTTATTAATCTTTATTTTAAATCATTAGGTAAATCAAGGGACCACGCCGTATAACACGGAACGGGTTTCCTCCCAAGAATACCAGTGCATAAAACCAAACAGCGCAATGCTAAATAAAGAAAAATGAAGCTGTTATAAGACCCAGGTCCCATCACACAATGCAACGCAGTCGAGGATAGGGTTTTCCCTTATAACAGCCAAAGAATGCTTGATACGTTTAAAACAAATCGTTTGATACTATCATAAGTGCATAGTGTATAAAACAACTTCAAATCATAAGTATCAATCATAGACGGCATGGGTACCATATATCATGTCGCCATACTAGTTCTACAATTAAAACCGCAAATGTCACGTATTTGGAAATTGGATTTCCATCTATGAACCGAGGCAAAAGATAGTCCTCAACCGATTCGTGACTCTCTAGCCCGAGCCACCGGAACAGCCGCAACTGCCCCTTCGATCGTCAGGGCCGGTCCACCGATGTGGATTATAGTGCCTGAACAATACGTTTCCCCGCCCTTTGGGGCGTAAACGAGCCAACTAAATGACTCCATCGGTTCGAGAACGACCGATCAATCCGAGGCGCCTCGCAACAGCAACAACCACATAAGTCAAACTCGTCAGGGCGTGTAAAACCACTTACGCCACTTCTAGCTAGAAAGAAACGTAAGTCCTCCCTGATGTCCTCTCCCGTTTCTGGTTCACAACCGGGGTGTGAGGCTCGCGAATTCACGTTACACAAAGCTGTGCCATACAGGCTGTGCTTTGATCATCACCACAAGACTTTGCTTTTCAACAGAAGCCTCGATCAATTGCCACTTAGGCATGCCACACAGGCAATTCACTCCATGCGTTTGATATCCATCAATATATAACCCCTGAGCTCGTACGTCTCAGAGAAGGGCGTTAAGCAAGAGAATAAATTCTCCGCCGCCAAACAGGTATATACTTAATAGAGATCAATCACACGGACTAAAATCCAATGTCAGACACACAGTCCATTTACAAGTCCGTTCTGGGTCTGAACGAAACCGGAGGCACCTAGTACCCCGCATATCCTTCGATCTCCAAGTACGTCTGGACGATCCCTAACTGTTTCCATCTTCTTGGGTGTACAGCCCAATCAAGATCATCAGTAATTACCCAAACGACGTGAAGACTTCCGGTCTTCGACCATCGTCTTCATCTTCGACTTATCGTCGTATCAGTTATTCAGAATGGGATAAACCCGGTCTTTCCGAATAACTCGCGTATATTTTAAATAAGTGTTACACAAACACAACATACGCCTCATTCCAATTCATTAGTCACTAACCGTAAATTAATCAAGAGAATAATTCCCCAAATATTAACCCCGAAGGCCGAAACCAACATCAGATCAATATTCAGAAAACCATTCTGCTTGGCCAACCGACAGTTAGTTTCTAAATTTCACATTCATAGGGAAAGGTTCCCATTAATTTTTATCAAAGATAAATTCTTGAATTTATGCTTTAATCTACTTTTGAATATCAATTCAAACTAGTCGGGATTAGCGAACCTTACCGAAGTAATCATTTGTTTTAATTTCCCAATCCCAACCTATTCATCCCATGAAGTAAAACTGGCTTTACTTCATATCTAACACCACGGTGTTATCGGTAAATTCAATTACCATTTCACGTTCAAATCTAATTAAAGATTTAACTATCGCCTGGAGCAAAACTGGTGATACTCCATTTCGATTATTTCAATCTAATTAAAGATTCATTAAAACTCCACTTAGTTTTAATCTTTGACTGGGTTAAAGAATCAGTGTCATTTAAAAACACGGTTCACGATAAACCCAAAATCACATTCATTAATCGTCGGGTTAAAGAACGAGTGTTATTTAAAACACTGTCCACGATAAACCCAAAAATCAATATCGATTCAATTCCAATTAAATGTTATTTAATTGGTACACTTCATTAAATCTAAATAAAAAGATTTAATCATTTCTCAACTGGGTTCAAGAACAGTGTTAGTGAAGACACCATTCACGACAAACCCAAATCACATTCATTAATTATCGGGTTAAAGAACAAGTGTTATTTAAAACACTGTTCACGATAAACCCAAAAATCAATATCAATTCAATTCCAATTAAATATTATTTAATTGGTACACTTCATTAAATCTAAATAAAAAGATTTAATCCTTTCTCAACTGGGTTCAAGAACAGTGTTAGTGAAGACACCATTCACGACAAACCCAAATCACATTTGATATTCAATATAAGGCTCTGAATAGAAAATATATCGGCTTATATTCAATATCAAATTCTACGATTAACAAATGTCGTATTGGAAATAACGATATAAATATATATCTTTCAAATTTCCGTAACAACATCCGTATAATCACAAATTCCAACATCGAAATATTCCGAAGACAATTTCGATTCAAATCCACTCCAATGCAATCATTGGAAATTTTGGTTATTTTCAAAACCCTTTTCAAATTCAATTTATTTATTTTAAAAATAAATAGAATTATAATTCTAGTTCAAAACTAGTTCATTTTGATAAAAATCTATTTTTATCCTTTCAAATATGGAGTTTTTCATCCCAATTCTTTCTAAATCATTTCTTATGATTTTACACAAATTATTACTATTTTTAATAATTTTATCAAGGCCCGTACAGTCGATTTCCATCAACGGCCATCGAACTGCACTTACAGCGACCTTTTTCAAATTTGATTTGGACGTATCTCCAAATCCAACCGTTAGATTTCAAATTTCTAATATTCGTTAGAAAGCTCTTTTCGATACGAACCCAACGGTTCCGGTTTTAGGAGAATCCGACGGTCGGATCTCCCGTAATGTCCGTTTGAAATAAATGGTCGAAATTTACGAACTGCCGCGGCGCGGCGCGTTCTATTCAGGCCATTACATTATATATATAATATATATAATATATATTTCGTCGATTTCTATTTAAAATGAATTATATAAATAGTTTTAAATTCGTTTCAAAAGCAATTTCAACTTCCTTTTCAATTCAAATCAAAATTGAATTCTTCTTTATAAATTCGTTTAAAAATTCATTTCTATTCAATTCAAATTTCAATACAATTTGAATTCATTTCAATTCGCTTTCAATTCCATTTGAATTCGAAGTCGTTTTCAATTCATTTCATTTCGAAATCGTTTTCAATTCAATTCATTTTGAAATCGTTTTCAATTCAATTCATTTCGAAATCGTTTTCAATTCAATTCGTTTTCACTTCAATTCATTTCGAAATCGTTTTCAATTCAATTCATTTCGAAATCGTTTTCAATTCAATTCATTTCGAAATCGTTTTCAATTCAATTCATTTCGAAATCGTTTTCAATTCAATTCGTTTTCACTTCAATTCATTTCGAAATCGTTTTCAATTCAATTCATTTCGAAATCATTTTCAATTCAATTCATTTCGAAATCATTTTCAATTCAATTCATTTCGAAATCGTTTTCAATTCAATTCGTTTTCACTTCAATTCATTTCGAAATCGTTTTCAATTCAATTCATTTCGAAATCGTTTTCAATTCAATTCATTTCGAAATCGTTTTCAATTCAATTCATTTCGAAATCGTTTTCAATTCAATTCATTTCGAAATCGTTTTCAATTCAATTCATTTCGAAATCGTTTTCAATTCAATTCATTTCGAAATCGTTTTCAATTCAATTCATTTCGAAATCGTTTTCAATTCAATTCATTTCGGAATCGATAAAATCGATATAAATATCGTTCACGTCAAAATGGCGTCAATCTAATCAACACGGCTTCATAAATTCCTATTTTCAAATATTCTATTTCAAATATTTCTTTTCCCAAAATAGTTGTTATTATCAAAATATTTTGTTCAACACATGACCAATCTCAAAGGATGAGTACTGTCAACACATGAACTTTTATTTTATATCGATAAAGGTGCAAATTTTATTACTAAAATATTTCGTTCAACACATGACCAATCTCAATGAATGAGTACTGTCAACACATGAACTTTTATTTTATAATATTCTTTATTTTTCAAATTGGAATGAGGCCCAATCAATTACCATATAAAATTAATTATATGGATTTTCATACATTACACACCTGTAATAGCATTGAAGAATAATCAACCATCAACCAAAGTGCACTGCACTGTATAAGCATCAAATATAGATATCTAACGCTTATAACAGCCTGTCAATCAATCGATCGACATATTTAATCAATCAGGATGAGTGAACTTCAAATTTCATCCCAACACCCGTGTGGGGTTTCAAACAATCAAACACTGATTTTAGTTGTGCAGTTGGGCGATGTGTAAAATTTATCGTCCCAATCAATGTCATTCAAATAAGTGTACATAAACAAACCGTCCGGTTTATAAATGAATATTTATTTACTCACATTCACGTTAAAAATTATATTTTTAACGACAAAACATTTTATTTCAACCTATGAATTTCTATTCAATTCATTTACACAATAAAATGATATTTTTATTTTCCAACACATTTTAGAAAATTTCGGCGGCATAACGGCACGATACTAGAAACGGGACAAGGCCTAGCCTTATCCCCGGTCTAGTGAAGGCCCACGCCATTCACATATCAATTTTAATCAATTTCCAATTCAACCAATCAATCAAATCCAAATCAAATAATCTAACCAACTACACAACCAAACAAACAAGTCCATGGTATGTGGACGGGTGTCGGGTGCTTCTAATAAGCACCGTCTGCATCCTAGTATATATATATAACTAGAAAAATAGAATTTGAGTGAGAAGTTCTCACCTATAGCTATCCTAGCTCCACGGCACTTCACTGATAGAAAACTTCATCGCTATCGCACCTTCGTCATCTTCGTTGCCCGTAGCCACTACATATGTAAAAATCGAATTTTTACTTCGCTATTCAGTATATAAAAATCGAATTTTTTATTTCAAAGTTCAATATATAAAAATCGAATTTTTAGTTCGCTATTCAATATATAAAAATCGAATTTTTATTTCAAAGTTCAATATATAAAAATCGAATTTTTACTTCAAAGTTCAATATATAAAAATCGAATTTTTAGTTCGCTGTTCAATATATAAAAATCGAATTTTTAGTTCGCTATTCAATATATAAAAATCGAATTTTTATTTTGTAAATTTCTAACCTCCTTCTATTTTTAATTTAAAACTTTTTCTTTTTAAATTTCAAACCTTTTTCTATTTAAAGTTTAAAACTTTTTCTCTTAAACAAAATCAGGTTTTAAATGCATAGAAAAATCAGTTTATATATTTCCTTTAAAAAATCTGTTTTTATTTCAAAACAAAATCAGTTTTTTTTATTTCAAAACAAAATCAGTTTTTTTTTATTTCAAAACAAAATCAGTTTTATACTAAAATAAAATTCAGAAACTAAAGTAAAATAAATAAATACAAATTACCTTAGTTTTGAATGGGGGGGGTGCTGGTGGTCTCGGAGGCTCGCAGGGGAAGATGGCTCACCGGGGGGGAAGGTGGCTCGGCCTCTGGCGAGGTGGGGCTCGCACAGGCGGGCGGCTTAGGGTTGTAGAGGCGCTTCGGGTTCTGGGGATTTGAGGGCTCGTCGATTCGAAGGGATAGAGGAGAGTGAAGCGCAAGGGGGAGGGACTGAAGGCGAAGGCGCGAGGCTCGGGGAGGCCGCGCCTCGATGGTGGTGGCCAGTACGGAGGAGGGCGATGGCGATTCCGAGGGGGGGACAACGGGTTTTTTCTTTTGCTTTTTTTTTTTTATAAATCGATTTCGATCTGTTGAATAGGGGGGGGGGCCTGAGCGGGTTTAAGGGGGGGGGAGAGATTTTTTTTTTTTTAATATTTAATTATTAAAAGTTGACTTTCACATACGACCTCTATACGAGGTCCACCGCCTGTCGCCCATAGCGTTTTACCCCCATTCCGAACTCAATGGGATATGTATCGTAAGCTGATTCGATTGTCTCGAATAGTTTCCGTTGAATTTCCATTTAAATCACTATATTGAATTTAAACGCGCATTTCAAATTACCGGGGTCACATACTAACTCTAAAAATTCTCGAAAAATATTTTCTAGCTTCGTATTGACGATACGGTCCTAACAAAACTAGTTTCGTCGAATTCTGAGATCGTTTGAAAAATGACCAATTTCCAGTCGATTAAAATCAACTAAAACTGGTCAAACGCGTTTTCCTTTGCCACGCTCACATATTGATTCGAAAAATTATGAAATTTGAAACCTAGCAATAACTTTACATCACGGACCCAACAAAACTGGTTTCGTCGAAATCCGAGGTCATTTGCAAAATGTCCATTTTTAAGGGCCTGAATTCCATAGCGACTATTCAGGATTTTCAACTGGACATATCTTTTGATTCTTGTCATGAAATTTCGATTTTTCGGATTCGTTGGAAAGATATTATCAATTAGATTCTACCATTTTTGGTTTCACTAAAATCCGGATTGTTTTGCACCCGGTACATTCAATTGAAGTTTGAAATCGAATTATCGAACTACCGCGCCATTTTCAATTCTATTTATAATTATATATAAATATATATATATATTCTAACGATGACGTATATAATATATACGTCGAATTCTATTCAAAATAAATTTCACGTCGATATTATTTAAAATAATTCATTTTAAATAATCAAAATTCGCTAAAATGGCCAAAATAAAAATTTCAAACTGGCTCGCATTTTACGGGTTGTTACATCTTCCTTTACAGTCTGCAACGCCATTAAAGCGTATCAAAACGCTGTTTCATTTGTAACGCCTCTGAGGTGTTGCAAATTGCAGAAATACGTTGCAGATTAATCCTCCTCTTCTTCTCTTCATTCTCTACAGTACTTGCATCATCAGAAACATTAAATCAGAGTGTTCTTGTTCGAATCAAAGTCGTACAAACTTTGAATTCGATAACGCTGTTTCAAGGCTTCATTGTATCCTGAAGTCAACAGTTCGTTAACCCGTTTGTACCTGGTGGGTTGAACTATTGTCTGAAAGAATTTGCTCCGCAAATCCTTGAAGTCAGAAGTACGACATTTATTCTCCTCCATTATCGTCTCAAACCACAAAATCCCCAACAAATTTTCAGACAATACTTTCAACCATGGAAGGTTTGAGCGCGTTACAAGTAATGAATCAGCATTTGACGAAGTTAGAGCGATTTGATGGAGAGAATTTCACTCGTTGGCAAGAGACCATGAAATTCTTCCTGATCACAGTCAAGTTATTTCATATTCTCGAAGATGGATTGGAGAAAATACCGGAGGAAACAGATAAGGATAGTGCGGAACTAAAAGCAAAAAGGGCAAAGCACAAAGAGGAAGATTTTCTATGCAGAGGCCACATTCTGAATGCACTATCTACTCCGATATACAATGCTCACAGGACCTTGGACACAGCGAAGGCTCTCTGGACTGCGCTAGAAAGCAAATATCGCATCTCTGAGGCAAGTAATAAGAAATTTCTTATATGCAATTTTATGGATTTCAAAATGGTCACTAACAAGTCCATAATTGGACAAGTTAGTGAAATACTACTGTTAGTAAATCAACTTAAGGATGCCGGTATTGATCTCCCTGAATCATTTGTTTTTGGAGTTATTATTTCGAGACTCCCGAATTCTTGGAATGATTATAAGAAGAAATTAAAACATGCGGAAACCGATTATGATTTAGACGGTTTACAGCGTCATCTTCGTATTGAAGAGGATTCTCGTAAACACGAACTAGATGATAATCCGCAAACTGAGTCTCAATCTAAGGCTAATAATGTTGAAATTAACGATAAGTTGAAGCCTAAGAATGAGACACAGTTCAAAAAGAAAGGTACTAATTCCAAGAATAAGAAGAAGGGTGACTGTTACTATTGTCACAAACCCGGCCACTAAGTCCGAGACTGTCGTCTTCGGAAGAAACAACAAAAAGCGAATGTGGTCGAAGAAAAGCTTGTGGCTGTCGTACAAGAGGCGAACTCCGTTAGGGGAATTGATAATGATTGGTGGCTCGATACTGGAGCAACTATTCATATTTGCAAAGACCGTAATCTGTTCAAGACTTACGATGAGAATAACGGAGAATCCAGCGAAGTAACTAGCGCAAACAAAGTTGCAAGCAAAGTTCTGGGAAAAGGCACTATTGAATTGACATTCACCTCTGGGAAAGTTCTTACTTTAGTCAATGTATTTTATGTACCTGATATGTGTAAGAATTTGATTTCTGGATACCTTCTTAACAAAGGAGGATTCAAGATGGTGTATGAGTCTGATAAGTTAGTGTTGTCCAAGAACAACAAATTTATTGGACAGGGATATTCTTGTAACGGCATGATTAAGTTGAATCTAATAAAGAAATCTTCTGCTTATATTGTTAACTCTGTTAATTTATGGCATAGTAGACTAGGACATGTTAATTATAAGTCACTTAGAAATATGCATAAATTAGGATTAATTTCTGATTGTGATTTCGAATCCATTTCTAAATGTGAGATATGTGTTCAAGCAAAAATACATCGAAAATCCTTTAAATCTGTTGAAAGGAAAACTGGTTTGCTTGATTTGGTATATAGTGATGTGGGTGACTTGAAAAGTCATATCACCTATGGTGGTAACCAATACTATATAACGTTTATTGATGATTATTCTAGATATGCTTATGTATATCTAATGAAATCAAAAGATGAAGCCTTTGATAAATTAAAAATTTACAAAGCAGAAGTCGAAACACAATTAGGAATTAAAATTAAAGTGTTACATTCAGATCGTGGTGGTGAATATTTTTCAAATGAGTTTACTTTGTTTTGCAAACAAAATGGTATCAATCACCAATGTACCGCCCCTTATACACCACAACAAAACGGTGTTGCTGAGAGAAAAAATAGAACTTTAGTAGAAATGGTTAATGCCATGCTCATAAGTTCTAATTTGCCTTATAACCTATGGGGTGATGCTATGTTATCTGCATGTTACATTTTAAATAGAGTACCACTTAAGAAAAATAATATTTCTCCTTATGAATTATGGTTCAACAGAAAACCTAATCTTACTAGACTTAAAGTTTGGGGTTGCTTAGCATATGTTAGAAAACCAGATCCTAAACGACCAAAGTTAGGTAATAGGGCTTTTAAATGTGTTTTCATTGGATATTCTCTTAATAGTATAACTTATAGATTTATGATTCTTAATACCTTAGAAGTCATAGAATCTGTAGATGTAGAATTTTTTGAAAATCAAACTATTGAGAATCCATTGAGATCATCTAGTCCAGAACCAACTGAGACTAATGATACAAATGATGATGAATATGCTCCTGCTCAAAACAGCAAGGAAATGTCAGTACCAGATGATAGTACTGAACACAGAAGAAGTAAAAGAGCGAGAATAGAGAAGGACTATGGTCCTGACTTCATAACATATCTCGTAGAAGGCAATAAGGACGAAGTCCTTAATGTGACAAGATATGTAATGAACGTCGATGATGATCCCAAAACTTATTCTGAGGCTATGAGTTCTAAAGATTCTAATTTCTGGAAAGAAGCTATCAATGATGAAATGAATTCCATAATGTTAAACCAAACTTGGGTATTAAGCGATTTACCTCCTGGTGCAAAACCTATAGGATGTAAATGGATATTCAAGAAAAAGTTGAACACAAATGGATCCATTGATAAGTTCAAAGCCAGATTAGTTGCTAAGGGATATAAACAAAGACAAGGAGTAGATTATTTTGATACATATGCTCCGGTGGCTCGCATATCCTCGATACGCTGTTTAATAGCACTTGCATCAATTCATAACTTGGTCATACATCAAATGGATGTAAAGACAGCTTTTCTAAATGGAGATTTAGAAGAAGAGATATACATGGAACAACCTGAAGGTTTCATAAACCTAGGCCAAGAAAAGAAAGTTTGTAAATTAGTTAAATCTCTTTATGGCCTGAAGCAAGCTCCCATGCAATGGCATGAGAAGTTTGATAAAGTTGCACTGTCATTTGGATTCATTGTTAATGATGCAGATAAATGTATCTATAGCAAATCGGATAACAACGGTTATGTTATAACATGTTTATGCGTTGATGACATGCTGATATTTGGTTCCAACATATCCTGTGTAAATGAAACTAAGAAGTTTCTATCTTCTAAATTTGATATGAAAGATCTAGGAGAGGCTGATGTAATTCTAGGAATTAAAATCAAAAGGAAAACGGGGGAGTTTTTATTAACTCAATCTCATTACATTGAGAAGTTCCTAAAGAAGTATAATCATTATGATGACAAACCAGCACCAACTCCTTTAGATCCAAGTATAAAATTAGAAAAGAACACTGGACGTACCATTTCTCAATTGGAATATTCCAGTATTATTGGGAGTCTTATGTATGTTATGCATTGCACTAGACCAGATATCGCACATGCTATAAGTGTATTGTGTCGATTTATGAGTAATCCAGGTTTCGAACACTGGAAAGCCATTTCCAGAGTCTTAGCTTATTTGAAGGGAACCATCAACTATGGTTTATCTTATAAAGGATATCCTGCTGTAATAGAAGGATATAGTGATGCAACCTGGAACAATGTAGAATCGAAATCCAAGTCTACGACTGGATGGATATTTACATTAGGAGGCGCTGTTGTGTCTTGGGCTTCCAAGAAGCAGACCTGTATATCTGATTCAACTATGTTGTCAGAATTGATTGCATTAGCAGACGCATGTAAAGAAGCGGAATGGCTTAGAAATTTGTTAGTAGAAATCCCATTATGGAAGAAGCCATCTCCAGCAGTCTTGATTGATTGTGATAATCAAGCAACGATATATAATGTTTCTAATAAAACATATAATGGAAAATCTAGACATGTAAGTCTTAGACATCACATGGTGAGACAGTTACTCAAAAGTGGAGTTATAACTGTTGATTACATAGAAACAAAGAAAAACTTGGCTGACCCACTTACGAAGAGTCTTCCAAAGGCTATGGTTTCTATAAAGTCAAAGGAAATGGGACTAAGGTCTGTGAATGAAGATTGATCATCCTTAACAGAAACCCAACTTGTGTCTTGAAAAGGATAGACAAAGTTCAATGGGTACCAACAAGTTAAGGAAATGATTATGGAACACTAAATCAATAATCCCATAATGTTTAGTGTTGGATTCTGCATGAACAAAGGATGGATAAATATCCTTAATAAGTCTAGAAACCCTAAAAAGGTGTCTCGCAGAAACACCTTAAGTGACTTACCTATATGAGTATGGAAATAAGGCCGTTTCATAGGAAAGTAAGACCGCTTTCTAAGTAGACTCATGAACCAGGATTTAAGCACATGGCCATTAATGTGCTGAGCAATACAGAACACTCTAACTAAGGAATACAACATGTGTGATTGTTCCGGTTTTATCATTAAGGGATACTTGGTTCAAGATTCGTTCACCATTGAATCTCGATAGAACTTTGAATGGTTTACACTAAGTAGAAGTTCAAATCCAAAAGATACTTTTATTTATGTGTTGTTTCCACGATGATGCAAAACTTGATCTTAGAACTACATAGGCTTGATCCCACTTGGGTATGTAGGAAATCACACTAGTGACTCAGCCGTCCACTTTATTTACTTTCTTATTTTGAAAATTGGGGAAGATTGTTGTAAAATTTTCAAAACAAATGATTTGGGTTTGGGTATTATTTGAAGAGAATGAAGAATAAAAGGAAGAAGGAATGGGCAAATATGTTTTGTCCCACATCATGGAAAATACAAAGGATTTCCACTGTATATGTAAAGACATGATGTATAATAACAAAAGAAAGAAGAGAAGGAGAGATAAGGCAATGGGCCTTGAGCATGAACTTGGCATAATAATATTTAAAATGTCAAAAGATGGGCCTTGGGCCTTGGGGCTCTTGGGGTCTCGTGATACATTAAGTCACGAAACAGATCGGTCGACCGGCCAAAACTCAACCAGTCGACCGTTTTACTCTCTATTTGAAAACGGTCGACCGGTGATATTTTGGCGGTCGACCGATTTCATCCCAAAGGGAAGAGATGCGACGCTGTACGGACGGAAATAACCGTTACAGACGGTGGTGACGCTTCGCTGAAAGGATGCCTCTTCATTTGTTATAAATAGCAACGCCCAGAAATGTTTGAAATCACTTCGAATAATATCTTCTTCTTCCTTTACAGTCTGCAACGCCATTAAAGCGTATCAAAACGCTGTTTCATTTGTAACGCCTCTGAGGTGTTGCAAATTGCAGAAATACGTTGCAGATTAATCCTCCTCTTCTTCTCTTCATTCTCTACAGTACTTGCATCATCAGAAACATTAAATCAGAGTGTTCTTGGTCGAATCAAAGTCGTACAAACTTTGAATTCGATAACGCTGTTTCAAGGCTTCATTGTATCCTGAAGTCAACAGTTCGTTAACCCGTTTGTACCTGGTGGGTTGAACTATTGTCTGAAAGAATTTTCTCCGCAAATCCTTGAAGTCAGAAGTACGGCATTTATTCTCCTCCATTATCGTCTCAAACCACAAAATCCCCAATAAATTTTTAGACAATACTTTCAACCATGGAAGGTTTGAGCGCGTTACAAGTAATGAATCAGCATTTGATGAAGTTAGAGCGATTTGATGGAGAGAATTTCACTCGTTGGCAAGAGACCATGAAATTCTTCCTGATCACAGTCAAGTTATTTCATATTCTCGAAGATGGATTGGAGAAAATACCGGAGGAAACAGATAAGGATAGTGCGGAACTAAAAGAAAAAAGGGCAAAGCGCAAAGAGGAAGATTTTCTATGCATAGGCCACATTCTGAATGCACTATCTACTCCGATATACAAAGCTCACAGGACCTTGGACACTGCGAAGGCTCTCTGGACTGCGCTAGAAAGCAAATATCGCATCTCTGAGGCAAGTAATAAGAAATTTCTTATATGCAATTTTATGGATTTCAAAATGGTCACTAACAAGTCCATAATTGGACAAGTTAGTGAAATACTACTGTTAGTAAATCTACTTAAGGATGCCGGTATTGATCTCCCTGAATCATTTGTTTTTGGAGTTATTATTTCGAGACTCCCGAATTCTTGGAATGATTATAAGAAGAAATTAAAACATGCAGAAACCGATTATGATTTAGACGGTTTACAGCGTCATCTTCGTATTGAAGAGGATTCTCGTAAACGCGAACTAGATGATAATCCGCAAACTGAGTCTCAATCTAAGGCTAATAATGTTGAAATTAACGATAAGTTGAAGCCTAAGAATGATACACAGTTCAAAAAGAAAGGTACTAATTCCAAGAATAAGAAGAAGGGTGACTGTTACTATTGTCACAAACCCGGCCACTATGCCCGAGACTGTCGTCTTCGGAAGAAACAACAAAAAGCGAATATGGTCGAAGAAAAGCTTGTGGCTGTCGTACAAGAGGCGAACTCCGTTAGTGGAAAAGCTTGTGGCTGTCGTACAAGATGGTGTATGAGTCTGATAAGTTAGTGTTGTCCAAGAACAGCAAATTTATTGGACAGGGATATTCTTGTAACGGCATGATTAAGTTGAATCTAATAAAGAAATCTTCTGCTTATATTGTCAACTCTGTTAATTTATGGCATAGTAGATTAGGACATGTTAATTATAAGTCACTTAGAAATATGCATAAATTAGGATTAATTTCTGATTGTGATTTCGAATCCATTTCTAAATGTGAGATATGTGTTCAAGCAAAAATACATCGAAAATCCTTTAAATCTATTGAAAGGAAAACTGGTTTGCTTGATTTGGTATATAGTGATGTGGGTGACTTGAAATGTCATATCACCTATGGTGGTAACCAATACTATATAACGTTTATTGATGATTATTCTAGATATGCTTATGTATATCTAATGAAATCAAAAGATGAAGCCTTTGATAAATTCAAAATTTACAAAGCAGAAGTCGAAACACAATTAGGAATTAAAATTAAAGTGTTACATTCAGATCGTGGTGGTGAATATTTTTCAAATGAGCTTACTTTGTTTTGCAAACAAAATGGTATCATTCACCAATGTACCGCCCCTTATACACCACAACAAAACGGTGTTGCTGAGAGAAAAAATAGAACTTTAGTAGAAATGGTTAATGTCATGCTCATAAGTTCTAATTTGCCTTATAACCTATGGGGTGATGCTATGTTATCTGCATGTTACATTTTAAATAGAGTACCACTTAAGAAAAATAATATTTCTCCTTATGAATTATGGTTCAACAGAAAACCTAATCTTACTAGACTTAAAGTTTGGGGTTGCTTAGCATATGTTAGAAAACCAGATCCTAAACGACCAAAGTTAGGTAATAGGGCTTTTAAATGTGTTTTCATTGGATATTCTCTTAATAGTATAACTTATAGATTTATGATTCTTAATACCTTAGAAGTCATAGAATCTGTAGATGTAGAATTTTTTGAAAATCAAACTATTGAGAATCCATTGAGATCATCTAGTCCAGAACCAACTGAGACTAATGATACAAATGATGATGAATATGCTCCTGCTCAAAACAGCAAGGAAATGTCAGTACCAGATGATAGTACTGAACACAGAAGAAGTAAAAGAGCGAGAATAGAGAAGGACTATGGTCCTGACTTCATAACATATCTCGTAGAAGGCAATAAGGACGAAGTCCTTAATGTGACAAGATATGTAATGAACGTCGATGATGATCCCAAAACTTATTCTGAGGCTATGAGTTCTAGAGATTCTAATTTCTGGAAAGAAGCTATCAATGATGAAATGAATTCCATAATGTTAAACCAAACTTGGGTATTAAGCGATTTACCTCCTGGTGCAAAACCTATAGGATGTAAATGGATATTCAAGAAAAAGTTGAACACAAATGGATCCATTGATAAGTTCAAAGCCAGATTAGTTGCTAAGGGATATAAACAAAGACAAGGAGTAGATTATTTTGATACATATGCTCTGGTGGCTCGCATATCCTCGATACGCTGTTTAATAACACTTGCATCAATTCATAACTTGGTCATTGTAACACCCCACCACCGCCAGGGTGGCTCTTGCAAGCGACTCTGACTTTGGTGGGGCGTTTTTAAATAAGGTAAACATGCATAATGATATAGCAAGGCAGGACATGACATATATATATATATATATGTAAATAAACAGAGTAAGTAGATAAAACAGCGGAAGATTTTTAAACCATTTCAAAACACAAGTCTGGTACATCAAAATGTCAATTTCCCAAAATTACAAGTCTAGATAAATACATCATCTGATAAACTGAAATACATAAGTACTATCCCCAAATAAATGTGATAAACCATAGCGGCTCAAGTCCAAAGCATACTTGAGCTATCCAAGGAAGCAGCTAAAATCCAAGCTAGGCTCCAGTATTCCCTCCCTGAGAACCTGGGGGGGGGGGAAACGGAAGAAAAGAGGCGAAAGAAAACAGGTCAGTCAAAAAGACTGAGTAAGCCCTGCTACGATCAGTCTATAAACTAATAAAGTTAACATCATGATGGAAACTGAGATGATCATAAATAACAACATACTGGCAGGATAAATCAACTACAAGATAGATAGAGGTGTCATCGCATAAAACAAGGTTAAGTTTTTGCACCACGGTGTACTAGCAAACCAACATAACAGGTATTGATCCCTTGGCCCAAGCTTTGACCCAATAACATGAAGTGACCTTAATATAAGGTCCAGCCCAACGGTCTAGTCGATCGGCTCCCTATAAACCTAACACGTCAAGTGTTGGTGTCCATATGGCCCACATATGGTTGTAGTTAGTCTGTGCTGGGTCCACCGTTGGGTGTATCAAGCCCTCGGGTGTCAACCCCGGACACTTAAGCAATAACGCACAGCCCTAACCTACTGGTACCCGTGCCTCGAGTTTGTCCAACACCGGACTACGTGCACGTCCGTAGCCCGCCGGAACCCGCACCGCTGTACCACTCAGCCATCGCCCTTTGGTCGCTTACATCCGTCCAGTAATCGTGCCCCGCCCTAGCCTAGTCCTCTAGGGTTGTGAATGATACCCAACTGGGATTACTGCCGGAACGGACCACGCTGCTAGGGTTTCCAAGAGGGTTAAGTGTGATTTAACCCTTCTCTAATCATGGATTAATTGGTTAAGCGAAACCGACAGTTCACAACTTAACCCCATTTCAATCCCTCGAATTCCCAAATTGGTTAAGTATTAGTGGACCCTGACTTAACCCTAATTATGAGGCATTAATTAGCTTAATGCACCTTAACCTCTCACATTAGACCTTTGTTGTGGTTACTAGTTAGGCCGGGCGGGTCCGGGTAGGTTTACACCACAACTTAGTCTAACCTCGGGTTTTGGCACCATATGACCAACTTCTCACATTGGGTCCTATTGTTTGTAGCCACTAGTTAAGCCGGTCGGTTCCGGGTAGAATTACGCTACAAACTCAACCCAACCTCGGGTTGGCCACACTTATGTTTTCTAAGTGTCATGTCCATTTTATTTCAAAACATAATTACAAGTCAACAAAGGCTTCGGTAGACCTAACTTAATAGGTAAATTCCCAAGGGGTAGACCTAACTTAATAGGTAAATTCCCAATCTTATATTTTCATGTATTTTAAGTTTACCCCAAACCCCCAACGTCATTCTATCGCTTACATATTCGTAATAACGCAAAAAGGATAGGAAGAGGGAACTTGGCACAACATACATGATAAACTTGCACAACAATCATGCATAACATGTTAGACTTGTACAACTTAGCGTAGTGAACTTGCATATTACCATAAACATGCATAACATGTTAAACTCGCATAACTTAGCTTAGTGAACTTGCATATTACCATAAACATGCATAACATGTTAAACTCGCATAACTTAGCATAGTGAACTTGCATATTACCATAAACATGCATAACTTGTCAAATATGCACAACTTGTCATTTTTAAACTTGCATAAGCATGCATAACTTGTTAAACATGCACAACTTGTCATTTTAAACTTGCATAAGCATGCATAACTTATTAAACATGCACAATATGACATAATGAACTTGCATAAACATACATAACTCATTTATCTTGCAAATCATGGCATAGTGGACTTGCATAAACATGCATAACTCATCTAACTTGCAAATCATGGCTTAGTGGACTCGCATAAACATGCATAACTTAATAAACTTGCAAATCATGACTTAGCAAACTTGCATAAACATGCATAACTTAATAAACTTGCAAATCATGGCTTAGCAAACTTGCATAAACATGCATAACTTAATAAACTTGCAAATCATGACTTAGCAAACTTGCATAAACATGCATAACTTAATAAACTTGCAAATCATGACTTAGCAAACTTGCATAAACATGCATAACTTAATAAACTTGCAAATCATGACTTAGCAAACTTGCATAAACATGCATAACTTAATAAACTTGCAAATCATGACTTAGCAAACTTGCATAAACATGCATAACTTAATAAACTTGCAAATCATGACTTAGCAAACTTGCATAAACATGCATAACTCAATAAACATACATAAATCCCAACTTGCATCACATATTAACTTTAGAGTTTCTAAAATGAAGGTAAGAGGGCTTACAACTATTATGAAGACACAAATATCCTAATAAAGATTGAGAAGCCCTTTTTATGCAAGCATAAAAACCCCAAAACAAAGCTCCAATAAGAAAACACCCAAAACACTAGCTTAGCAAATAAAACTTGCAACTTGATGATGTATGCAAGCTAAGGAGGATCATACAAGCCTAAATATACTTGTATGCATGGAAAATCACTTAGGAATTAATTTAGGAATTGTATGAAGAGGGTGGAGGCCATGAGAGTTTTGATTTTGCCATAGTTTAGTTACTAGATTGAATAATGAGTGATTTAGGGTAGGGTAGGGTCTTATTTATATATTAGGCTAGTGATTTGGACCATAGGATTAACCCTAGATTCAATTAGGTCCATCAGATCCCGGAACTCTCTAGAAACAAGCCACAAGACCCAACCCCAATCAGAAATGGTGCACCAGGCTAAACAGCCGGGCACCCCCTGTCGACAGGGCTGTCGACAGGGCAGTCGACATGCCAAGACCCCTGTCGACAGGCCTGTCGACATGGGGTCCTGGGCGGGAATTTTTCCCGCCTGCCCAGTTTGCCCTATCCCTAGTTTTTAATTTTAACATTTAAATCTGTTTTTTACTTAGAAATTTTCTGAAAACTTCAATGGGCCTTAACTGGGTCATACGGACTCCGATTTTCGAAAACTCGGACTCTATTTCGCGTATTTTTCCGAGACGAACGCAATGGCATAGCCCGTTTCCCTTGATTCAGATTTTTGAATTAAATTCTGCCTCGATTTATTTTATTACAGGTTATTGAAAATACGGGTTGTTACATTCTCCCCTCCTTAAAGGATTTCGTCCCCGAAATCTTCAAGTTAGGAAGAACGTATCCTACCATCCAACCATCCATCTACTCAAAGCATCATCCACGAGCAATCATTGTCCTTAAAGGATTCTAAATGTGGTATGAACATATGCAAAAGTGTGTGTATATGTACTTACCTAATGCAAAAATCAGGCGGTTACTGATACAGTAAACCTCCTTAATGCGTATGTATGTAAATCAGGCGGTTACTGATACAGTAAACCTCCTTAATGCATATGTATGTCAGTGAAATGAATCCATATGTATGCAAATTCCTAAATTCATAGTATCTATATGAGTGCACATAACATTCATCCATATGCAACATCCATGTGGTGGCACAACAAGTTTCAATCATGAATAAGCATAAACACTCATGCATATGCAACATGAAGAGTGTGTGAGCCGATCTAGTGCCTAATGTGTATAATGCATCCACGAGTAACCACTTGCAAACACTTGCAACCACTTGCAACCATCAAGCATAACATGTTTCAAATACATGTTTCATCCAAAGGGTTCTACCTAAGGTTCTCATGACAAGATAAACCCGATAAACTAGATAAACTAGATAAACTCCTTTTTGGATTACAAGAAATCCGCTCAAACTTTGACATATAGTACTAACCGATGAGTCTTAACCCCCTTATGGAGTTTACAACAGAAATAAGATCGAGAATGGGACCGAGAGGATATATACAAAAGATAACTTGCAAGCAAGCTCCACAGGAAAACAAGGATCAAGGATGCACTCTTAAAAAGAGATATGATGCGTGTATCTAGTCTTCACTCTTCTTAGTCACGTTTCCTTGAGCTTAACTCCACTGTGCTTTGACTATCTTTCACTTCATGATTCCTTGGCTTCCTAACTCCTATTTCCCAAATTCGAGTTGGAACTCATTTCATTATCGCCTCTCGTCTTTCTTTTCCACTTATTCTTCCTTCTGTATACTTGGCTTAAACATACAATAACCTCATGATTTCACGCAAGCTCTCCAAAATTCACTAGTGAATCCTGGATCTCGTCTATAAAGTATTCCACGCAGCAGAATTTTTCTTGAAAATACCAATCCACGTTGCCAATTGCCCTTATAAACGTGATTTTCTATAACTCATGCTTAATCGAAATGAACCATCCGCCTATGAGTGATAGGCCATACCTAGACTCAGTTGCCTACTCACGGCTTTCTGTAGGCTATTTCAAAACTGGCCAACTTCTTGAGGGTAAACCGTTGCTAACCGTGATGCAGTCCTCTCACCGGACTGAAATGAGCACTCTTCGTGAGTCTACCTATTATGACCCACATACCCGTATTCCCTTTCTTTGATCTAGGTAGCCCATCCACATAATCTATCGAGATGTTTTCACACTTCCCTTGCGGAACCCCCAATAGAGGTAATGGCCCACTGGGCTTCTATGACTTGGCCTTAACCTGGTGGCACATCATGCATCCTGAGACCAACTCGGCCACCTCCTCGAGTGATGCGTATCTTCAAGAACCTTCTTTACCAAGTCTTCCACTCGAGGAACACATAATCTCTCATCGCGCCTTAGTCATCCCTTGTCATCTATAATATATCTAGCGAGGTGACTTAACATCTCGCCTCGAATCTACTGGTCCATGTCATTGACCTACTGCGGGTCTTCTTCCTGTGAAACCCCCTTCTTGATCCAGAAGAGTAAGTCTAAGCTCCGGGAATGCTAACTAACTAGCCAAACGGAGAAAGCTTCTTACTCCAATTGCCCTGCTCAGAGTTTTCCGGTCTTAAACCGCAACCATTTTAGCGGAATCCACCGCTAAGCCTTACTTAGGAACAATGTGCCCAAGAAATCCAACTCCTTTCCTCCAAAGTGACATTTGGAGAACTTGACCTTCAACTGGTGGTTCTAAGCGTATTCATCTCCTCCTTGAGATGTCTAGCATGCTCTTCTTCGTTCTTCTGAGGAGATCAAAATATCGTCTACGACGACCTTGACAAACTTGTTCAAGGACTCCCTAAACACCCTACCCATCAAGTTCACGTAATATGCGGGTGCCTTAGTCAAACCAAATAGCATGACTAGCCATTCTAAAACCCATCCAGAGTCCTAAACGCAGTCTTGTCAATTCCATCCTCAGCCATCCTAAGCTGATGGAATCCGGTAGCTAGATCAAAAGAAAACAGATGCTCCTACAAGCTGATCAAACAAATCATTGATCCTTGGTAACGGTTATCTATTCCTCTCACGATAATCAACACATAAGCGAAACAAACAGTCCACATCAGTAACGAATACTACTGGAGCACCCTACTCGAAAATGCTTCGTCTCAGGAAGTTCTTCTTGCTTTCTTAACTCTCGTCTCGTGAGGTCATGTGCCTAACCGGCCACGAAACTGGCTTGGTATTACCAACCAGATAATGCGGAAATCTATCCCACGTCTAAGGGTAACCCCTTCACTTCCCAAGATATCAGGATATTCTCGGACCACCCTCACAGATTGCAAACTATCGATAGACGAGTTGAGGGATTCAAGATAACATAACATGACGGGACCCATAGGGTTGCTAGAAATTTCTAGGGTATTACCGAGGCGAGTCATGAGCCTCACAACCCTATATACAAAAACCCAGAATGGCTCCAAAACAGGACAACCATTCCTTGCCCAAAACCAACCCATATCCCCAGAAACCGAGAATATAAACATTCCACGAGAATTCTATACTCAAGATAGAAATTTTCAAATCCACTCAGACCACAGACCAACGGGCAGAACCCCCAATTGGATTTGAAACACATACGGGATCATCAACTAGACTAGTACTTAGGTGCAAACTTTCAACTAGATCAGATGAAGTAAAACTATGCGATGTGCCAGAATCAAACAAAGTACGAACAGGGAAAATCAGAAAATGTAAACAAGACTTTCAACAGAAACACTACCACTATCATGAGCTGGAAGAACGGTATTGAGGGGATGAACTCGCCCTCCAGATAGTCCTGCACACTGAGTCTGACCTTGCCCTTGTTTCTTCGGGCAATCCTTGTTGAGATGTCCAAACTCACCACAATGAAAGCATTCGCCCCGCTTTCTCTTCTCTTTCTTCCTACATTCCCTGGCTATATGTCCAACCTTACCACAGAAGTTACATTTCATATTCTTTCTTGGCTTGTCCTTGCGGTTGTGGTTATTCTTGCCCCGTTTTCCGGAATTTACTCTCTTGCCTTGAGACTCACTCGCCTTGACCTCTTTCTTGTCATTGTTATCTTCTTCTTGAAGTAGGGCCATATTCACCAAATTCTCGAAAGTCGCCCCCAAGGGTATATGAGACATGGCCAAGCCATGTAATGGCTCGTTTAATCCTAGAGCAAAGTGTAGGGCCTTCTTCTGAGCTGTATTAACTAAGTCTAAATTGACCCGAGCCAGTTGATTAAACTTATCTATGTATTCCCTAATAGTCATGTCCCCTTGCTTTAGTGATAAGAACCTTAGTCCAAACCTTCCTCTAAAGTCATCCCAAGTCTCAATTGGCCTAGTAGCGGTGGTGACTACCCACCAACGTGCAGCTTCTTCCTTTAGCAACCATACTGCCAATAAAACCTTCCTGCGGTCACCTATATCAAAGGTGGCCAAAAGATCTTCGGTCTCTTTCAACCAATTCCTTGCCTCTACAAAAGTCTCTGTTCCACTAAAATTCTTGCCACCCATCATCTTAAAGTTCTTACAAGTTTCCGCAAAATCCGCTTGCGGAGACTGAGGGAGAAGAGGAACATCAGCTACGGAAGGAGGAACAGCGACCTTGACTGGAAAGACAACATTAGAGACACCCGGGACCGGTGCCGTGACTTCCAAGTACCGACGAAACCAATCGGGTATTGTTACCCCTTCGGGTAAGATGAGATTATCAGACATGCTGGAAACGAAAAGAAAAGAGTTCAAACGAGGGATCAAAGGATAGTGCTAATGGCTTTTTGGGGAATAGCCTTTTAAAAATAACTAGACTTTCCTTTGGAAAATACTTAATACTTGGTTTTGAAAATAGTTTTTCTTTTCAAAAGTTTTAAAAACCTTTTTATCCCTTCTCGTAAACCTCGCTCTGATACCAAATGTAACACCCCACCTCCGCCAGGGTGGCTCTTGCAAGCGACTCTGACTTTGGTGGGGCGTTTTTAAATAAGGTAAACATGCATAATGATATAGCAAGGCAGGACATGACATATATATATATGTAAATAAACAGAGTAAGTAGATAAAACAACGGAAGATTTTTAAACCATTTCAAAACACAAGTCTGGTACATCAAAATGTCAATTTCCCAAAATTACAAGTCTAGATAAATACATCATCTGATAAACTGAAATACATAAGTACTATCCCCAAATAAGAGTGATAAACCATAGCGGCTCAAGTCCAAAGCATACTTGAGCTATCCAAGGAAGCAGCTAAAATCCAAGCTAGGCTCCAGTATTCCCTCCCTGAGAACCTGGGGGGGGGGAAACGGAAGAAAAGAGGCGAAAGAAAACAGGTCAGTCAAAAAGACTGAGTAAGCCCTGCTACGATCAGTCTATAAACTAATAAAGTTAACATCATGATGGAAACTGAGATGATCATAAATAACAACATACTGGCAGGATAAATCAACTACAAGATAGATAGAGGTGTCATCGCATAAAACAAGGTTAAGTTTTTGCACCACGGTGTACTAGCAAACCAACATAACAGGTATTGATCCCTTGGCCCAAGCTTTGACCCAATAACATGAAGTGACCTTAATATAAGGTCCAGCCCAACGGTCTAGTCGATCGGCTCCCTATAAACCTAACACGTCAAGTGTTGGTGTCCATATGGCCCACATATGGTTGTAGTTAGTCTGTGCTGGGTCCACCTTTGGGTGTATCAAGCCCTCGGGTGTCAACCCCGGACACTTAAGCAATAACGCACAGCCCTAACCTACTGGTACCCGTGCCTCGAGTTTGTCCAACACCGGACTACGTGCACGTCCGTAGCCCGCCGGAACCCGCACCGCTGTACCACTCAGCCATCACCCTTTGGTCGCTTACATCCGTCCAGTAATCGTGCCTCGCCCTAGCCTAGTCCTCTAGGGTTGTGAATGATACCCAACTGGGATTACTGCCGGAACGGACCACGCTGCTAGGGTTTCCAAGAGGGTTAAGTGTGATTTAACCCTTCTCTAATCATGGATTAATTGGTTAAGCGAAACCGACAGTTCACAACTTAACCCCATTTCAATCCCTCGAATTCCCAAATTGGTTAAGTATTAGTGGACCCTGACTTAACCCTAATTATGAGGCATTAATTAGCTTAATGCACCTTAACCTCTCACATTAGACCTTTGTTGTGGTTACTAGTTAGGCCGGGCGGGTCCGGGTAGGTTTACACCACAACTTAGTCTAACCTCGGGTTTTGGCACCATATGACCAACTTCTCACATTGGGTCCTATTGTTTGTAGCCACTAGTTAAGCCGGTCGGTTCCGGGTAGAATTACGCTACAAACTCAACCCAACCTCGGGTTGGCCACACTTATGTTTTCTAAGTGTCATGTCCATTTTATTTCAAAACATAATTACAAGTCAACAAAGGCTTGGGTAGACCTAACTTAATAGGTAAATTCCCAAGGGGTAGACCTAACTTAATAGGTAAATTCCCAATCTTATATTTTCATGTATTTTAAGTTTACCCCAAACCCCCAACGTCATTCTATCGCTTACATATTCGTAATAACGCAAAAAGGATAGGAAGAGGGAACTTGGCACAACATACATGATAAACTTGCACAACAATCATGCATAACATGTTAGACTTGTACAACTTAGCGTAGTGAACTTGCATATTACCATAAACATGCATAACATGTTAAACTCGCATAACTTAGCTTAGTGAACTTGCATATTACCATAAACATGCATAACATGTTAAACTCGCATAACTTAGCATAGTGAACTTGCATATTACCATAAACATGCATAACTTGTCAAATATGCACAACTTGTCATTTTTAAACTTGCATAAGCATGCATAACTTGTTAAACATGCACAACTTGTCATTTTAAACTTGCATAAGCATGCATAACTTATTAAACATGCACAATATGACATAATGAACTTGCATAAACATACATAACTCATTTATCTTGCAAATCATGGCATAGTGGACTTGCATAAACATGCATAACTCATCTAACTTGCAAATCATGGCTTAGTGGACTCGCATAAACATGCATAACTTAATAAACTTGCAAATCATGACTTAGCAAACTTGCATAAACATGCATAACTTAATAAACTTGCAAATCATGGCTTAGCAAACTTGCATAAACATGCATAACTTAATAAACTTGCAAATCATGACTTAGCAAACTTGCATAAACATGCATAACTTAATAAACTTGCAAATCATGACTTAGCAAACTTGCATAAACATGCATAACTTAATAAACTTGCAAATCATGACTTAGCAAACTTGCATAAACATGCATAACTTAATAAACTTGCAAATCATGACTTAGCAAACTTGCATAAACATGCATAACTCAATAAACATACATAAATCCCAACTTGCATCACATATTAACTTTAGAGTTTCTAAAATGAAGGTAAGAGGGCTTACAACTATTATGAAGACACAAATCTCCTAATAAAGATTGAGAAGCCCTTTTTATGCAAGCATAAAAACCCCAAAACAAAGCTCCAATAAGAAAACACCCAAAACACTAGCTTAGCAAATAAAACTTGCAACTTGATGATGTATGCAAGCTAAGGAGGATCATACAAGCCTAAATATACTTGTATGCATGGAAAATCACTTAGGAATTAATTTAGGAATTGTATGAAGAGGGTGGAGGCCATGAGAGTTTTGATTTTGCCATAGTTTAGTTACTAGATTGAATAATGAGTGATTTAGGGTAGGTTAGGGTCTTATTTATAGATTAGGCTAGTGATTTGGACCATAGGATTAACCCTAGATTCAATTAGGTCCATCAGATCCCGGAACTCTCTAGAAACAAGCCACAAGACCCAACCCCAATCAGAAATGGTGCACCAGGCTAAACAGCCGGGCACCCCCTGTCGACAGGGCTGTCGACAGGGCAGTCGACATGCCAAGACCCCTGTCGACAGGCCTGTCGACATGGGGTCCTGGGCGGGAATTTTTCCCGCCTGCCCAGTTTGCCCTATCCCTAGTTTTTAATTTTAAAATTTAAATCTGTTTTTTACTTAGAAATTTTCTGAAAACTTCAATGGGCCTTAACTGGGTCATACGGACTCCGATTTTCGAAAACTCGGACTCTATTTCGCGTATTTTTCCGAGACGAACGCAATGGCATAGCCCGTTTCCCTTGATTCAGATTTTTGAATTAAATTCTGCCTCGATTTATTTTATTACAGGTTATTGAAAATACAGGTTGTTACAGTCATACATCAAATGGATGTAAAGACAGCTTTTCTAAATGGAGATTTAGAAGAAGAGATATACATGGAACAACCTGAAGGTTTCATAAACCCAGGCCAAGAAAAGAAAGTTTGTAAATTAGTTAAATCTCTTTATGGCCTGAAGCAAGCTCCCATGCAATGGCATGAGATGTTTGATAAAGTTGCACTGTCATTTGGATTCATTGTTAATGATGCAGATAAATGTATCTATAGCAAATCGGATAACAACGGTTATGTTATAATATGTTTATACGTTGATGACATGCTGATATTTGGTTCCAACATATCCTGTGTAAATGAAACTAAGAAGTTTCTATCTTCTAAATTTGATACGAAAGATCTGGGAGAGGCTGATGTAATTCTAGGAATTAAAATCATTAGGAAAACGGGGGAGTTATTATTAACTCAATCTCATTACATTGAGAAGTTCCTAAAGAAGTATAATCATTATGATGACAAACCAGCACCAACTCCTTTAGATCCAAGTATAAAATTAGAAAAGAACACTGGACGTACCATTTCTCAATTGGAATATTCCAGTATTATTGGGAGTCTTATGTATGCTATGCATTGCACTAGACCAGATATCACACATGCTATAAGTGTATTGTGTCGATTTATGAGTAATCCAGGTTTCGAACACTGGAAAGCCATTTCCAGAGTCTTAGCTTATTTGAAGGGAACCATCAACTATGGTTTATCTTATAAAGGATATCCTGCTGTAATTGAAGGATATAGTGATGCAACCTGGAACAATGTAGAATCGAAATCCAAGTCTACGACTGGATGGATATTTACATTAGGAGGCGCTGCTGTGTCTTGGGCTTCCAAGAAGCAGACCTGTATATCTGATTCAACTATGTTATCAGAATTGATTGCATTAGCAGACGCATGTAAAGAAGCGGAATGGCTTAGAAATTTGTTAGTAGAAATCCCATTATGGAAGAAGCCATCTCCAGCAGTCTTGATTAATTGTGACAATCAAGCAACGATATATAATGTTTCTAATAAAACATATAATGGAAAATCTAGACATGTAAGTCTTAGACATCACATGGTGAGACAGTTACTCAAAAGTGGAGTTATAACTGTTGATTACATAGAAACAAAGAAAAACTTGGCTGACCCACTTACGAAGAGTCTTCCAAAGGCTATGGTTTCTATAAAGTCAAAGGAAATGGGACTAAGGTCTGTGAATGAAGATTGATCATCCTTAACAGAAACCCAACTTATGTCTTGAAAAGGATAGACAAAGTTCAATGGGTACCAACAAGTTAAGGAAATGATTATGGAACACTAAATCAATAATCCCATAATGTTTAGTGTTGGATTCTGCATGAACAAAGGATGGATAAATATCCTTAATAAGTCTAGAAACCCTAAAAAGGTGTCTCGCAGAAACACCTTAAGTGACTTACATATATGAGTATGGAAATAAGGCCGTTTCCTAGGAAAGTAAGACCGCTTTCTAAGTAGACTCATGAACCAGGATTTAAGCACATGGCCATTAATGTGTTGAGCAATACAGAACACTCTAACTAAGGAATACAACATGTGTGATTGTTCCGGTTTTATCATTAAGGGATACTTGGTTCAAGATTCGTTCACCATTGAATCTCGATAGAACTTTGAATGGTTTACACTAAGTAGAAGTTCAAATCCAAAAGATACTTTTATTTATGTGTTGTTTCCACGATGATGCAAAACTTGATCTTAGAACTACATAGGCTTGATCCCACTTGGGTATGTAGGAAATCACACTAGTGACTCAGCCGTCCACTTTATTTATTTTCTTATTTTGAAAATTGGGGAAGATTGTTGTAAAATTTTCAAAACAAATGATTTGGGTTTGGGTATTATTTGAAGAGAATGAAGAATAAAAGGAAGAAGGAATGGGCAAATATGTTTTGTCCCACATCATGGAAAATACAAAGGATTTCCACTATATATGTAAAGACATGATGTATAATAACAAAAGAAAGAAGAGAAGGAGAGATAAGGCAATGGGCCTTGAGCATGAACTTGGCATAATAATATTTAAAATGTCAAAAGATGGGCCTTGGGGCTCTTGGGGTCTCGTGATCCATTAAGTCACGAAACAGATCGGTCGACCGGCCAAAACTCAACCAGTCGACCGTTTTACTCTCTGTTTGAAAACGGTCGACCGGTGATATTTTGGCGGTCGACCGATTTCATCCCAAAGGGAAGAGATGCGACGCTGTACAGACGGAAATAACCGTTACATACGGTGGTGACGCTTCGCTGAAAGGATGCCTCTTCATTTGTTATAAATAGCAACGCCCAGAAATGTTTGAAATCACTTCGAATAATATCTTCTTCTTCCTTTACAGTCTGCAACGCCATTAAAGCGTATCAAAACGCTGTTTCATTTGTAACGCCTCTGAGGTGTTGCAAATAGCAGAAATACGTTGCAGATTAATCCTCCTCTTCTTCTCTTCATTCTCTACAGTACTTGCATCATCAGAAACATTAAATCAGAGTGTTCTTGGTCGAATCAAAGTCGTACAAACTTTGAATTCGATAACGCTGTTTCAAGGCTTTATTGAATCCTGAAGTCAATAGTTCGTTAACCCGTTTGTACCTGGTGGGTTGAACTATTGTCTGAAAGAATTTTCTCCGCAAATCCTTGAAGTCAGAAGTACGGCATTTATTCTCCTCCATTATCGTCTCAAACCACAAAATCCCCAACAAATTTTCAGACAATACTTTCAACCATGGAAGGTTTGAGCGCGTTACAAGTAATGAATCAGCATTTGACGAAGTTAGAGCGATTTGATGGAGAGAATTTCACTCGTTGGCAAGAGACCATGAAATTCTTCCTGATCACAGTCAAGTTATTTCATATTCTCGAAGATGGATTGGAGAAAATACCGGAGGAAACAGATAAGGATAGTGCGGAACTAAAAGCAAAAAGGGCAAAGCGCAAAGAGGAAGATTTTCTATGCAGAGGCCACATTCTGAATGCACTATCTACTCCGATATACAATGCTCACAGGACCTTGGACACAGCGAAGGCTCTCTGGACTGCGCTAGAAAGCAAATATCGCATCTCTGAGGCAAGTAATAAGAAATTTCTTATATGCAATTTTATGGATTTCAAAATGGTCACTAACAAGTCCATAATTGGACAAGATAGTGAAATACTACTGTTAGTAAATCAACTTAAGGATGCCGGTATTGATCTCCCTGAATCATTTGTTTTTGGAGTTATTATTTCGAGACTCTCGAATTCTTGGAATGATTATAAGAAGAAATTAAAACATGCGGAAACCGATTATGATTTAGACGGTTTACAGCGTCATCTTCGTATTGAAGAGGATTCTCGTAAACGCGAACTAGATGATAATCCGCAAACTGAATCTCAATCTAAGGCTAATAATGTTGAAATTAACGATAAGTTGAAGCCTAAGAATGAGACACAGTTCAAAAAGAAAGGTACTAATTCCAAGAATAAGAAGAAGGGTGACTGTTACTATTGTCACAAACCCGGCCACTATGCCCGAGACTGTCGTCTTCGGAAGAAACAACAAAAAGCGAATGTGGTCGAAGAAAAGCTTGTGGCTGTCGTACAAGAGGCGAACTCCGTTAGTGGAATTGATAATGATTGGTGGCTCGATACTGGAGCAACTATTCATATTTGCAAAGACCGTAATCTGTTCAAGACTTACGATGAGAATAACGGAGAATCCAGCGAAGTAACTAGCGCAAACAAAGTTGCAAGCAAAGTTCTGGGAAAAGGCACTATTGAATTGACATTCACCTCTGGGAAAGTTCTTACTTTAGTCAATGTATTTTATGTACCTGATATGTGTAAGAATTTGATTTCTGGATACCTTCTTAACAAAGGAGGATTCAAGATGGTGTATGAGTCTGATAAGTTAGTGTTGTCCAAGAACAGCAAATTTATTGGACAGGGATATTCTTGTAACGGCATGATTAAGTTGAATCTAATTAAGAAATCTTCTGCTTATATTGTTAACTCTGTTAATTTATGGCATAGTAGATTAGGACATGTTAATTATAAGTCACTTAGAAATATGCATAAATTAGGATTAATTTCTGATTGTGATTTCGAATCCATTTCTAAATGTGAGATATGTGTTCAAGCAAAAATACATCGAAAATCCTTTAAATCTGTTGAAAGGAAAACTGATTTGCTTGATTTGGTATATAGTGATGTGGGTGACTTGAAAAGTCATATCACCTATGGTGGTAACCAATACTATATAACGTTTATTGATGATTATTCTAGATATGCTTATGTATATCTAATGAAATCAAAAGATGAAGCCTTTGATAAATTCAAAATTTACAAAGCAGAAGTCGAAACACAATTAGGAATTAAAATTAAAGTGTTACATTCAGATCGTGGTGGTGAATATTTTTCAAATGAGTTTACTTTGTTTTGCAAACAAAATGGTATCATTCACCAATGTACCGCCCCTTATACACCATAACAAAACGGTGTTGCTGAGAGAAAAAATAGAACTTTAGTAGAAATGGTTAATGCCATGCTCATAAGTTCTAATTTGCCTTATAACCTATGGGGTGATGCTATGTTATCTGCATGTTACATTTTAAATAGAGTACCACTTAAGAAAAATAATATTTCTCCTTATGAATTATGGTTCAACAGAAAACCTAATCTTACTAGACTTAAAGTTTGGGGTTGCTTAGCATATGTTAGAAAACCAGATCCTAAACGACCAAAGTTAGGTAATAGGGCTTTTAAATGTGTTTTCATTGGATATTCTCTTAATAGTATAACTTATAGATTTATGATTCTTAATACCTTAGAAGTCATAGAATCTGTAGATGTAGAATTTTTTGAAAATCAAACTATTGAGAATCCATTGAGATCATCTAGTCCAGAACCAACTGAGACTAATGATACAAATGATGATGAACATGCTCCTTCTCAAAACAGCAAGGAAATGTCAGTACCAGATGATAGTACTGAACACAGAAGAAGTAAAAGAGCGAGAATAGAGAAGGACTATGGTCCTGACTTCAAAACATATCTCGTAGAAGGCAATAAGGACGAAGTCCTTAATGTGACAAGATATGTAATGAACGTCGATGATGATCCCAAAACTTATTTTGAGGCTATGAGTTCTAGAGATTCTAATTTCTGGAAAGAAGCTATCAATGATGAAATGAATTCCATAATGTTAAACCAAACTTGGGTATTAAGCGATTTACCTCCTGGTGCAAAACCTATAGGATGTAAATGGATATTCAAGAAAAAGTTGAACACAAATGGGTCCATTGATAAGTTCAAAGCCAGATTAGTTGCTAAGGGATATAAACAAAGACAAGGAGTAGATTATTTTGATACATATGCTCCGGTGGCTCGCATATCCTCGATACGCTGTTTAATAGCACTTGCATCAATTCATAACTTGGTCATACATCAAATGGATGTAAAGACAGCTTTTCTAAATGGAGATTTAGAAGAAGAGATATACATGGAACAACCTGAAGGTTTCATAAACCCAGGCCAAGAAAAGAAAGTTTGTAAATTAGTTAAATCTCTTTATGGCCTGAAGCAAGCTCCCATGCAATGTCATGAGAAGTTTGATAAAGTTGCACTGTCATTTGGATTCATTGTTAATGATGCAGATAAATGTATCTATAGCAAATCGGATAACAACGGTTATGTTATAATATGTTTATACGTTGATGACATGCTGATATTTGGTTCCAACATATCCTGTGTAAATGAAACTAAGAAGTTTCTATCTTCTAAATTTGATATGAAAGATTTGGGAGAGGCTGATGTAATTCTAGGAATTAAAATCATTAGGAAAACGGGGGAGTTATTATTAACTCAATCTCATTACATTGAGAAGTTCCTAAAGAAGTATAATCATTATGATGACAAACCAGCACCAACTCCTTTAGATCCAAGTATAAAATTAGAAAAGAACACTGGACGTACCATTTCTCAATTGGAATATTCCAGTATTATTGGGAGTCTTATGTATGCTATGCATTGCACTATACCAGATATCGCACATGCTATAAGTGTATTGTGTCGATTTACGAGTAATCCAGGTTTCGAACACTGGAAAGCCATTTCCAGAGTCTTAGCTTATTTGAAGGGAACCATCAACTATGGTTTATCTTATAAAGGATATCCTGCTGTAATAGAAGGATATAGTGATGCATCCTGGAACAATGTTGAATCGAAATCCAAGTCTACGACTGGATGGATATTTACATTAGGAGGCGCTGCTGTGTCTTGGGCTTCCATGAAGCAGACCTGTATATCTGATTCAACTATGTTGTCAGAATTGATTGCATTAGCAGACGCATGTAAAGAAGCGGAATGGCTTAGAAATTTGTTAGTAGAAATCCCATTATGGAAGAAGCCATCTCCAGCAGTCTTGATTAATTGTGATAATCAAGCAACGATATATAATGTTTCTAATAAAACATATAATGGAAAATCTAGACATGTAAGTCTTAGACATCACATGGTGAGACAGTTACTCAAAAGTGGAGTTATAACTGTTGATTACATAGAAACAAAGAAAAACTTGGCTGACCCACTTGTGAAGAGTCTTCCAAAGGCTATGGTTTCTATAAAGTCAAAGGAAATGGGACTAAGGTCTGTGAATGAAGATTGATCATCCTTAACAGAAACCCAACTTGTGTCTTGAAAAGGATAGACAAAGTTCAATGGGTACCAACAAGTTAAGGAAATGATCATGGAACACTAAATCAATAACCCCATAATGTTTAGTGTTGGATTCTGCATGAACAAAGGATGGATAAATATCCTTAATAAGTCTAGAAACCCTAAAAAGGTGTCTCGCAGAAACATCTTAAGTGGCTTACCTATATGAGTATGGAAATCAGGCCGTTTCCTAGGAAAGTAAGACCGCTTTCTAAGTAGACTCATGAACCAGGATTTAAGCACATGGCCATTAATGTGCTGAGCAATACAGAACACTCTAACTAAGGAATACAACATGTGTGATTGTTCCGGTTTTATCATTAAGGGATACTTGGTTCAAGATTCGTTCACCATTGAATCTCGATAGAACTTTGAATGGTTTACACTAAGTAGAAGTTCAAATCCAAAAGATACTTTTATTTATGTGTTGTTTCCACGATGATGCAAAACTTGATCTTAGAACTACATAGGCTTGATCCCACTTGGGTATGTAGGAAATCACACTAGTGACTCAGCCGTCCACTTTATTTATTTTCTTATTTTGAAAATTGGGGGAGATTGTTGTAAAATTTTCAAAACAAATGATTTGGGTTTGGGTTTATTTGAAGAGAATGAAGAATAAAAGGAAGAAGGAATGGGAAAATATGTTTTGTCCCACATCATGGAAAATACAAAGGATTTCCACTATATATGTAAAGACATGATGTATAATAACAAAAGAAAGAAGAGAAGGAGAGATATGGCAATGGGCCTTGAGCATGAACTTGGCATAATAATATTTAAAATGTCAAAAGATGGGCCTTGGGGCTCTTGGGGTCTCGTGATCCATTAAGTCACGAAACAGATCGGTCGACCGGCCAAAACTCAACCAGTCGACCGTTTTACTCTCTGTTTGAAAACGGTCGACCGGTGATATTTTGGCAGTCAACCGATTTCATCCCAAAGGGAAGAGATGCGATGCTGTACGGACGGAAATAACCGTTACAGACGGTGGTGACGCTTCACTGAAAGGATGCCTCTTCATTTGTTATAAATAGCAACGCCCAGAAATGTTTGAAATCACTTCGAATAATATCTTCTTCTTCCTTTACAGTCTGCAACGCCATTAAAGCGTATCAAAACGCTGTTTCATTTGTAACGCCTCTGAGGTGTTGCAAATTGCAGAAATACGTTGCAGATTAATCCTCCTCTTCTTCTCTTCATTCTCTACAGTACTTGCATCATCAGAAACATTAAATCAGAGTGTTCTTGGTCGAATCAAAGTCGTACAAACTTTGAATTCGATAACGCTGTTTCAAGGCTTCATTGAATCCTGAAGTCAATAGTTCGTTAACCCGTTTGTACCTGGTGGGTTGAACTATTGTCTGAAAGAATTTGCTCCGCAAATCCTTGAAGTCAGAAGTACGGCATTTATTCTCCTCCATTATCGTCTCAAACCACAAAATCCCCAACATCACAACCCTACAACACTAACACCATTAGTGGTGTTATGTTCACATCTGTTAAAAAGATGTGTACAAACTCCTACTGTAACCGATGAAGACCAGAATGTGGTAACCAATGTAGATCATAATAAGGTACCCAATGATGCAAGGGCTTTCATGCCACATATTTAATTTTGTCTATAATTACTAACGCGTTCAAACAAATATTAATTATAATAACTGATCCACGCGTCTGTTGAACAGCTGCCTGTGTTCAAGCGTTTGTTCAACAAACGCCTAAAACCAGGCGTTTGTTGAACATACGGCTAAGTTCAAACATTTGTTCAACAAACGCCTAAAATTAGGCATTTGTTGAACATACATCTGACTTCATCACGCTGACACTTTATTTCTATTTTTCTGATTTGAACGTAAAATTATCTTAAATATAGATAAAATTTCACCAATTATGTCAAACACCGTGTCCAAACTGGTTGGAACACTTTGACATGATCCATGAAGTCATGGGTTTAATTTTCATCTTCAACCCACTTGTAATGTAGTATGTTATATACTATTTAATTGAAATAATTATATCACAGTTTATCATTGCAAAGTTGTAAATTTACTTTTTTTTTTACAGTGAAAGATGATTAGTTCAACAGTAATCCGTAAAATGTACGTAATAATCAATTATATCATCCAAAATTTGATGACAATTGCAATGAAATTATTTGTTAAATTTATCATGTCAAAAAATGAAGAGCGAAGCATTTTTTTTCAAATTGGAAGAAACATGAGGTTCAAAGAGGTCGAATTATGGGTTTTCATAGGGTTTTGAGGTTAAATTGCTGGTCTGTGCACGCGCAAGGATATTTCATTTCCAGAGCCGTGGAGCTCTAAGGTCGAAGATTAACCTCTGTCGAATCGAGGTTGTGTTGGGTCTTTAAAACACTGCGTCTCATCCTACGATTAAATATCCAATGCTCTTGTATTTATCCCTTAATCAGAGACAAACTAACGCCTATTAAATGGATTTCAGATGTTCAAAGGTCCATAATAGCGAAGTCTACAGCTCACATTATCTGATTTGCATATATTTATGACCTTTCAAATGATTATCAGCATGGATCTCAAATTGCATAGTCTACAATGTAGGTGTATATGTTAGTAGTAATTCTAGTATGTTAATTTGTATACATGCATATAAATTAATCGTAAGCCATCATGTTAATGTTTTTCATATGTAAATTATATAAGTGATCAATACATTTATTGTCGTGGTAGTTGAGTCAACTGCATTATATAGCATTGCTATACTTTTCCTCATCTTACCATAAATAAGCTTCAAGCTAGTCTTTTGATATGTATTTTGTCGACATGTCATTTACAATCATTCAATTGACCTCTCATTCATGCATTAGTTGAGAGATAATGAACCACATTCGTTCTCTTTTTTAAATCTTTAGCTGGGTATTACCCACATTGACTTCTACATGTTTGCAAGTATTGAGATTAGAGGACATTCTCATAGACCATTCTCAATCGATAAGCTATAAAAGTTCCCTAATTTATTTACCACTTTTTCTACCTACAATCATAGCGGTGTTGTGTCATGATCTACTTTCAGATTTACATCACTGCATACATAGATAAAGCATATACGATGGATGTGATCACTCGAGTGTTTCTTTTATACGTACTTATCTGCTTCGACCTTTTTATTTATTTATTTATTTATTTATTTATTTTTATTTTTATTTTTTGGACCAAAATATACGGTTGGTTTAGATTATCTGGGAGCATAGAAAGAAAAAACAAGCTTAAATCAACACTTGAACTAAGATCATTAGACAAACAATTCAACACAGCAACCACTGCACGACACAATCAATTAACAAATAATGTATATAAAACTACTATTATCAAAATATACTGGCAAACCAATTCACCAACCACCATACTTCGGTTGTACCCCTGCCGGGTCGGGTGCCCTAAACAAATGTCTTGTTCGTCTTGCCTAGGGTCGGCCGAGACGCATACACTACAAATATGCATTCCTGCATCAAAGAGGGATTTGGTCATGTTTTATTGTGTCGTACTTTATTGGGATGGGATGATGTGAGAGTTTAGTATGCGCAGCTTGCTCCTTTAGCTGTTAGACATAACCTTCGCTCAATATACTCAATCGCAACAACCTGATACGATCATCTTGGCCCTCCCAACTGACATAGCTTATCAATGTAGTCCTAATGGCAGACGATAATCCTTTTTTATGATTGCATCTTCATGATGTAAATGAAGGGTCGCTTTGCACACACTTGCTTCTTGCCTATTTGCCTTCTGGATGAGAGATGTGAGTATCATACAACAAGCGATCATCGTATACCAACTCATTCATTATCACATAAGGAAAAGTTTAGCAGGCATATTAAAAATAGTGTTCACTATTTTTTTGTTCCTCTTTGATAGACTGGATGGGTGAATAATAACACATACTTTATGTAGAGTATGATTCATATTAGTCTACAGTAGCATCACGCACGTAGTTTCATTTTATCAAATTATGTATGGAGGGTCATATAAGCTCCTTTTAAGTAGCCATAAGAGTTTGTGTAACACAATCTTCATTTGATCATATTCTTTCACAGCTTTCTCACGTTCTGGTGTAGTTAGATCCAGATTATACTTTTAGGATATGTAACGTCACCAGTACATGGATTGAACAATTTATAGTCCACTACAACAAGAAACACTTTTCGCAACAAATAATATCTGCTGCAGTAGGCCGATTGACCACTTGCAAATGATTCAACTACAACTATTTAGAAATGTTGCAATTTGATTATTTGCAACATTATATGGCAGTTGCAAAATTCAAAAAATCTATTTGTCTACTATAATCCACCATCTTCTACATTTAATAATGTAATAATAAAAGCACATATTACCAACAAATAAGTTAACATACATTTCCAATATACATGGACAAAATAAAATCAAATTCACTGAATTATAATGGGTATTTCAAAAGTTTAGTTAAAGTTACATTCAAAGTTCTATCATATTAAAAAATGTAATCCATACATATAATATAAACACACACTATAGTCGATTCCAAAATACAATACAACAAAAACTCATAAAGCTAAAAATGCACATACTATTAGCGAAATGATGTCTTTGAGTCAACCCACAATTGTACCAATGGCCTTTTGAATGATGCATATTGCTGAATTTGGCATTAGTGGAAAAGCTTCACGATCCACGGCTACGTGCAATATCAAATTATCAATAGTAATCTTTAACTAAGATATAATTTTATAACTAGTCCTTCTCCAAATAAATTTCATTAGAGACACTGAAAGAAATCAATGGATTAATACCTTATATGTTAACAAAACATTGAGTAGCATAAACATTTCTAATTGGAAAATAAAAAAAATTAAACCAATGGAAATGTATGCTTATTATATACATGAGGCATTGCAAATATGATTTTAGAAGTGGTGTCGTTATCATATGTAATCTTATGTGGCATATTGTAACGACCCGTATTCTACGCATCATAGGATCGTAGGATATTTATTTATTTCACATACGAAGTTGTATGGTCATGTAACTTTGGGAGACGACTATTGGGGTCATTTCCCATGTTCATGATTTTTCCCGATTTTTAAATGACCATTTTACCCCTAGTTGGCACTATTTTGGCCATAACTTTTGACTGGAAAGAAATTTTGACCTGAAACCACTTCCATTGGCTTCGAATGATGGTTTCTCTTTCCGTAGAGTGGTCACATTAGCCAAACGGGCTTACCGTTTGGGAGATATGGCTGAAACAAGTTTCAGATGGTGAAAAACAGCTTAATTGGGCTTAACCGGGTGATTAACAGCTAAGCCCAAGGGGAATTTCGGGTTCAGGGGTATGTAGGGGCTGATTAGGGTTAGAAAACATTTCTTTAGGCATTTTCCAGCCGCCACTTTCATTCCTCTTGACCTAGCCATGGCCTCCATTCTCTAAATCCCTCTAAAACACCCAAAAATCACTTTCTAATTGGAGATTAAGCCTAAACTACATCAAATCAAGGAGTATTAGCACGAGAACCGAGGTAGAGCTGCTGTGTAAGATTGGGAACAGCGCCAAATCAGAGAATATTTCAGTTTTGGGGTTTTAGTTGTGGCCAAGGTGAGTGATAGCATCGTTTTGACACTAATTACAGTTAATTAAGGGTAATTAGTGAAGATTAGCGAATTTATACACTAATAAATTCTGGAAAAATGTTTAGAAATTCTTAAATAATATTTTATGCCTCTGTTAGAAGATTTAGACGATTTGATTAAGTTTTACTAAGTATGTGCTTAAACATGATTAAGAAGGATTATGGGAAAATGTGAGGTTTTAGCCACTTTTGATCTAATTTGATTCGTTTGGATTGTTGTTTGGTGTTTGTGGTTGCTCTCACATATTGCTATGACTCTATGGTATGTTTATGATTGATTAGAATAGTTAGATTGGTTGAAGACGCCGTCGTACGGCGCAAAGCACTTGCTAGAAAAGTTGCAGGAAATACTGCAGAGATCCGGGTCGGATCGGGTAGGGGATCGGATCGGACATATCCGAACCGGACCGGGGCGTGGTATTTTCTGGAGCATGACGTGAAGGGGCAATAAGGAAGGCCTGATCGGATCGGAGGGGTGTAGCGTGGGATCGGAAGGCACAAGGAGGACCGAAGTGGAAGAAAGAGGAGCCTGGATACCATATTCCGAACCGAACTGATGCTGACGAGACGGAGACGGAGGCACTCAAGCTATGGAGTATTCGAACCGCACCGCTTCAGGACCACCGAACCGAACCAAACAGAAGGAGAGCACCGAACCGAACCGCATGAGGGAGAAGGACCCGAACCCAGAGGATGGTGGCACTCCGAACCGAACCGGGGTACGTATCCGAACCGAACCGATGGCAATAAGGGGACCCGAACCGATCCAGTGATGACAGAAACCCGAGATGCAAAGGAAGCCCAAATGAGAAGTTAGAGCTCAAGATTCAGATGGAAATCAACGAGTTTGCTTCATGGTTGGGTTTTGCTGCGGGACGCGTGCCAAGGAGTTATCGACGTCTATAGCTTTGGACCACTATGGTAGGAGGTACGAAGGCGGATTCAGGGCCATTATGGCATCGGTAGAACCAAGGGCTACGACCAATTAAGTGGGTCATTGAAATGTTTGGTCATGACTCCAAGTGTTTGGCTTGGTCACAGCAGGGTTTCTACAAGTCGGGATTCGTCGTTACCTCAGTTTGTCTAGTGTTCCAAAGTGGTAGATGTCGTACGCTTTACGCACTGAGTGAGAGATGTAAGGATGGTTGCTATGGATGATTTGTTTGCTATCATTGTGACATGCACACCCCACCCCCGTATTCTTTCACTATTTATTATGGCACCTTGGAGTATTGTACGGTATGTGGTACTAACTCTTTGGTTGCAGGTCCAGGTATGGTTTAGTATACATGTTATTACTCTGTTTAGATGCTTATCGCTCATACCAGGCTTTATGTCTGACCCAGAGTTTTATGTCTCCTCTTATTACTCTGGGTGCTCACACGAGCAGACTAGAGACAGGTTAGCTGGTGATGCACGGGTAGATGATCCGAAGACGAGCAGGAGGCTTCCACGTACTATATACATAATATTTTCCCTGTGTTGTTGAAGATCACTGCTTGGGCATTGTTGGTGTATCTTCTACTTTAGCTTTCTTTTGTTTAGAGACAGTAAATCTGGAAAATTGTAATAAGCTGTATTTGGATTTCCGCTGCTTTGATGATTGATGTTGATTTTAGTTATCAGCTTATGCACTGTCTCGCCTGTTTTATGTCAAGTATGTTATTATTATATTTTATCCCATGCGCTGTGAGACATTCTACAGGTTCCTTGATTAGTTCATCCTCTTCTTTCCTTTCTTATGACGACCGTTCTGTGCTAGCTGGGCATGTGTACAGCGCACTTTCGGAGGAAATGCAGGCTGGTGCGGGACGGGCCGTCACACTTGGTATCAGAGCTCGGTTGCGTAGTTAACCTAGGGAAGTTATCAGGGAGAGATAATATACGTATACGAGAGAGCGTATTTGTGATTACTTTGGTTTTTAAAAAGCTATATATATACTATTAGTAGTATAAGGATGAAGTCGTACTGCACTAGCACCACTATGGAGTCGTTAATCGTTTCCTTTTTCAGATTGACGATGAGCCGATATACTAGAGGTGCTGGTAGGGGAGCCAACAATGGGAATGCTGCTGACATGAGGACGATGTTTACTGACCTCATGAGAGAGATGCTTAGAGATGTACAGAGGGCAGCTCCCAATGGTGGAAATGGTGGTGGTCCAATGGTGCAGGCGCCAAGAGTCGACTTCGCCAAGCTGAATAAGGATTATACTAGCCTTGGTGGGAAACCGTTCCACGGAACGGAGTCGGCTACGGATGTTCAGGATTGGGTGGATAGTTGCGAACGTATCTTCGAGGATTTGGGTATCGAGGATGCGATGAAGAGAAAGCTAGCGTCCCGTCAGCTGCAAGGGCGGGCAATGAATTGGTGGAATGTTATAAAGGAAGCTACTCCCGAAGACCAGATTACTTGGGAGCAGTTTAAGGCTCGCTTTAGTGAGAAGTTCATTCCAGCTGCTCAGAAGTCAATGTTGTTTAAGAAATTCTTGGAGCTCAAGCAGAATGGCAGAGCTGTCTCGGAGTATATTGCTGAATTTGACACTTTGTCAAAATATGGGTTATCTCTTATTGATACTGCCGAGAAAAAGAATGAGAAATTCATAACTGGTTTGGATCAGTACTTGGGGGAAAAACTTATTAACCACATCGATGAGACATTTGAATCGATTGTGGGGAAAGCGTTAAGATCAGAAAGTCTCTACCCTAAGTCGAAGACTGAGGTTGCATCCGCAGAGGAGCCAAAGCCACAAGCTAGTGGTGGAGGCAAAGGTGGTTCTCAGAATAAGAGAAAGCAGAATCAGGCTAAGGATGGCCAGAAGAAAAAGAATAAGCAAGATGTGGAGTGCTTCAGCTGTGGTAAGAAGGTCCATTATGCTAGTAATTGTCGGGCCAAGCCAGCGGATAGGAAGTGCTTCAACTGTGGCCAAATGGGACATCACAAGGACAAGTGTCCACAACCCCCTAAGGAAAAGTAAATGGTGAAAGCATACGCCCTTAATGCTATTCCTTCTTCGTCGAATGCCCCAACTGCGGCGGAGAAGGGAAAGAATGTCGTCATTCAAGGTATGCTTTCTGTTTATGATGTTCCTATTAGAGTTTTGTTTGATACCGGAGCTTCCAGTTCTTTCATATCTAGTGACCTGGTAGATAGGGTGGGATTGGAGCCCGAGATTGTCGATAGACCTTTAGTAGTGACGAACCCGATTGGTGGTTCTACTAGCCTTAGCATGATTTGTCGTAATGTGGTCTTATCGAGTCATGGATGCATGTTTGTTTGTGATTGCTTTGTTTTGGGCTTTACTGGGTTTGGCATTATTTTGGGAGTAGATTGGCTCCAAAGATACGGGGTGGTGGTAGACTGTGAGGGCTTGTTGGTGACAGCTAGAGCGGATGATGGGCGGAGGATAGTGTTTGGTGGTCTACCCAGTAAGGGGGTATTGGCTAGTTTTCTAAACTCCCTCGACATTCCGCATAGTGAGTTGTCAGGTTTGCCCGTGGTTGGCCAGTATCCGGATGTTTTCGAAGAAGTGACCGGACTTCCACCACACCGAGAGATTGAGTTCCGTATTGATTTGGTAAAAGATGCCAGACCTATAGTGATGCCACTTCGTCGTATGGCACCAAGAGAGCAGCGTGAGCTCGAGGTGCAAGTCAGCGATCTTTTGAAGAAGGGATTTATCAGAAGGAGTGTTTCTGAATGGGGAGCACCAGTTGTGTTTGCTACCAAGGCGGATGGTTCCCTTCGTTTGTGTGTAGACTACCGCGAGTTGAATAAAGTGACGAGGAAGAATAAGTATCCTCTACCGCGGATAGATGATTTGTTCGATCAGTTGAATGGCGCGAGAATATTTTCTCAGTTGGATCTCGCGACCGGTTTTCATCAGCTTAGAGTGGAAGCTGAGAGTATAGCTAAAACGGCATTTCGAACGCCGTCTGGATTTTATGAATGGTTGGTTATGCTATTTGGGTTGACTAATGCCCCGGCATATTTTGTGGATCTTATGAATAGGGTATTCAGAGATCAGTTGAATAAGTCTGTCCTTGTGTTCGTTGATGATATTTTGGTCTATTCGAGGACAGAGGAAGAACACAAGGAACATTTGAGAGTAGTGATGGAGGTGTTGAGAAAACACCAATTGAAAGCAAAGTTTCCTAAGTGTCACTTCTGGAAGAGGGAAGTGAGGTTCTTGGGCCATGTTGTATCAGAGAATGGTATTGCCGTGGACCCGGCGAAGGTGGCTACGGTACAGGATTGGCCTACGCCCAAGAATGCAACAGATGTAAGAAGTTTCTTGGGATTAGCGGGATATTATCGTAAGTTTATCCAAGGTTTCTCCAAGGTAGCAGCACCATTGACCCAGTTGACCAAGAAGAATCAAGCTTTTGTCTGGGATGAAAGGTGCGAGAATGCATTTAAAAGTCTAAAGGACAAGTTGACAAGCGCACCAGTGTTAGTCATTCCTAAGGGGGATGAAGAGATGACGGTATACACGGATGCCTGTGGTACCGGACTGGGTGCTGTATTGATGCAAGGCGGTAGGGTTGTAGCTTACGCAAGTCGGCAATTGAAACCGCACGAGAGAAGATACCCTACCCATGATTTAGAATTGGCAGCGATCGTGTTCGCATTAAAGATGTGGAGACACTATCTCTTGGGAGAAAGATTTGAGCTGTTTACAGATCATAAGTCGTTGAAGTATCTATTCTCCCAGAAGGATTTAAATCTCCGTCAGCAGAGATGGTTAGAGTTCTTAGCTTCCTATGATTTTGACATCGCATACACACCGGGAAAGGGCAATGTGGTGGCTGATGCATTGAGTAGAAGACATGCCAGCTTAGGGGCCATGTTCCTTGAATGGAAGCAACTGGAGTATATCGCGGGTTTTGATTTCAGACCAAAGTGCGAATTGGATCCAGAAATGTTAGCAAGTTTGACGATCAAACCCACTTTGATTGAACGAATCGGCTCTAGTCAGAGGGACGATCCTAACCTATTGGAAATCATCTCCAAGTTAGAGATGGGTATCGATGAGGAGATGAACAAGTATGGGCTTGATCGAGATAGATGGCTTAGAAAGAATGGAAAGCTTGTTGTACCCAATGTCAATGGATTGAGGGATGAAGTGCTTAGAGAATGTCATCACTCAAAGCTAACTATACACCCCGGTGGTAACAAGATGTATCGAGATATGAAGCAGACTTACTACTGGGAAGGGATGAAAAGGGACGTTGGGAAGTTTATATCCAAGTGCATGAATTGCCAGCTAGTTAAAGCCGAGCAAAAGAAGCCTAGTGGGTTGTTACAGCCCTTAGAAATTCCCGAATGGAAATGGGAACAAGTCTCGATGGATTTCATCGATGGTTTACCAAGGACTAGATCGGGATATGACATCATTTGGGTAATTGTAGATCGACTGACTAAAAGTGCAAGGTTTATACCAGTCAAATCGACTAGAACGGCAGCTAAGTTAGCAGAATTGTATATGAAGTGGATAGTGAGATTTCATGGAGTACCTAAAAGCATTGTGAGCGACCGAGACCCGTTGTTCACTAGTGGGTTTTGGAAGAGCTTACAAGAGGCTCTAGGGTCAGAGTTACATCTCAGTACCGCATATCATCCTCAGACCGACGGTCAGACGGAAAGGGTGAATCGTATTTTGGAAGATCTCTTGAGAGCATGTATATTGGATTTTGGTGGATCATGGGATGACCATTTGCATCTAGTAGAGTTTGCATATAATAATAGTTACCAATCCAGTATCGGTATGGCTCCATTTGATGCTTTGTATGGAAGACCGTGCAACTCACCATCATGTTGGATAGAGACTGGCGAGAAGTTTATGCTTGGACCAGATGTGGTGAGGGAAACTTCGGATAAGATCAAGATCATTCAACAACGAATGAAGGCTGCCCAAGATAGGCAGAAGAGTTATGCTGATAAGAGGAGAAAATTCTTAAAATTCTCCGTTGGCGACTTGGTGTTTGTCAAGATTTCTCCGTTGAAGAGCGTAATACGATTTGGCAGGAGAGGCAAGTTGGCACCAAGGTTTGTTGGCCCATTCCCTGTTCTTGAACTAGTCGGGAATTTGGCATATAGAATTGACTTACCAGAGAAGATGGCGGGAGTTCATAACGTATTTCATGTTTCCCAACTAAGGAAGTTCGTTCACGACTCAAATGTGACTATTTCACCTGATCAGTTAGAGGACTTCGAAGTAGAACCCGAGGCGGTTGGGAACCGCAAGCCGATTCGTATTGTGGGGCACGATACGAAGCAACTTCGAAGGAAGTCGGTGAAGCTAGTCAAGGTTCAGTGGGGCGAGGACGAGAATGATTGTGCTTGGGAAACAGAGGAGAGCATTAGGAAGACACACCCAGAACTCTTTACCTGGTAAGATTTTGACTTCGATTTAGTTTTCCGCATGCTAGGATAGGCTTGTTTGCTTGTTTTGCATATTTGAATGTTGTATATGGTTGTTAGGCATGCGGGATCCCTTGTATGTTTTGGGTTAAGGAATTTCGGGGACGAAATTTCTTAAGGGGGGGAGAGTGTAACGACCCGTATTCTACGCATCATAGGATCGTAGGATATTTATTTCTTTCACATACGAAGTTGTATGGTCATGTAACTTTGGGAGACGACTATTGGGGTCATTTCCCATGTTCATGATTTTTCCCGATTTTTAAATGACCATTTTACCCCTAGTTGGCACTATTTTGGCCATAACTTTTGACTGGAAAGGAATTTTGACCTGAAACCACTTCCATTGGCTTCGGATGATGGTTTCTCTTTCCGTAGAGTGGTCACATTAGCCAAACGGGCTTACCGTTTGGGAGATATGGCTGAAACAAGTTTCAGATGGTGAAAAACAGCTTAATTGGGCTTAACCGGGTGATTAACAGCTAAGCCCAAGGGGAATTTCGGGTTCAGGGGTATGTAGGGGCTGATTAGCGTTAGAAAACATTTCTTTAGACATTTTCCAGCCGCCACTTTCATTCCTCTTGACCTAGCCATGGCCTCCATTCTCTAAATCCCTCTAAAACACCCAAAAATCACTTTCTAATTGGAGATTAAGCCTAAACTACATCAAATCAAGGAGTATTAACACGAGAACCGAGGTAGAGCTGCTGTGTAAGATTGGGAACAGCGCCAAATCAGAGAATATTTCAGTTTTGGGGTTTTAGTTGTGGCCAAGGTGAGTGATAGCATCGTTTTGACACTAATTACAGTTAATTACGGGTAATTAGTGAAGATTAGCGAATTTATACACTAATAAATTCTGGAAAAATGTTTAGAAATTCTTAAATAATATTTTATGCCTCTGTTAGAAGATTTAGACGATTTGATTAAGTTTTACTAAGTATGTGCTTAAACATGATTAAGAAGGATTATGGGAAAATGTGAGGTTTTAGCCACTTTTGATCTAATTTGATTCGTTTGGATTGTTGTTTGGTGTTTGTGGTTGCTCTCACATATTGCTATGACTCTATGGTATGTTTATGATTGATTAGAATAGTTAGATTGGTTGAAGACGCCGTCGTACGGCGCAAAGCACTTGCTAGAAAAGTTGCAGGAAATACTGCAGAGATCCGGGTCGGATCGGGTAGGGGATCGGATCGGACATATCCGAACCGGACCGGGGCGTGGTATTTTCTGGAGCATGACGTGAAGGGGCAATAAGGAAGGCCTGATCGGATCGGAGGGGTGTAGCGTGGGATCGGAAGGCACAAGGAGGACCGAAGTGGAAGAAAGAGGAGCCTGGATACCATATTCCGAACCGAACTGATGCTGACGAGACGGAGACGGAGGCACTCAAGCTATGGAGTATTCGAACCGCACCGCTTCAGGACCACCGAACCGAACCAAACAGAAGGAGAGCACTGAACCGAACCGCATGAGGGAGAAGGACCCGAACCCAGAGGATGGTGGCACTCCGAACCGAACCGGGGTACGTATCCGAACCGAACCGATGGCAATAAGGGGACCCGAACCGATCCAGTGATGACAGAAACCCGAGATGCAAAGGAAGCCCAAATGAGAAGTTAGAGCTCAAGATTCAGATGGAAATCAACGAGTTTGCTTCATGGTTGGGTTTTGCTGCGGGACGCGTGCCAAGGAGTTATCGACGTCTATAGCTTTGGACCACTATGGTAGGAGGTACGAAGGCGGATTCAGGGCCATTATGGCATCGGTAGAACCAAGGGCTACGACCAATGAAGTGGGTCATTGAAATGTTTGGTCATGACTCCAAGTGTTTGGCTTGGTCACAGCAGGGTTTCTACAAGTCGGGATTCGTCGTTACCTCAGTTTGTCTAGTGTTCCAAAGTGGTAGATGTCGTACGCTTTACGCACTGAGTGAGAGATGTAAGGATGGTTGCTATGGATGATTTGTTTGCTATCATTAGGACATGCACACCCCACCCCCGTATTCTTTCACTATTTATTATGGCACCTTGGAGTATTGTACGGTATGTGGTACTAACTCTTTGGTTGCAGGTCCAGGTATGGTTTAGTATACCTGTTATTACTCTGTTTAGATGCTTATCGCTCATACCAGGCTTTATGTCTGACCCAGAGTTTTATGTCTCCTCTTATTACTCTGGGTGCTCACACGAGCAGACTAGAGACAGGTTAGCTGGTGATGCACGGGTAGATGATCCGAAGACGAGCAGGAGGCTTCCACGTACTATATACATAATATTTTCCCTGTGTTGTTGAAGATCACTGCTTGGGCATTGTTGGTGTATCTTCTACTTTAGCTTTCTTTTGTTTAGAGACAGTAAATCTGGAAAATTGTAATAAGCTGTATTTGGACTTCCGCTGCTTTGATGATTGATGTTGATTTTAGTTATCAGCTTATGCACTGTCTCGCCTGTTTTATGTCAAGTATGTTATTATTATATTTTATCCCATGCGCTGTGAGACATTCTACAGGTTCCTTGATTAGTTCATCCTCTTCTTTCCTTTCTTATGACGACCGTTCTGTGCTAGCTGGGCATGTGTACAGCGCACTTTCGGAGGAAATGCAGGCTGGTGCGGGACGGGCCGTCACACATATGCTGCAAAGATGAAGAGAATTGCTACACAAAAGACAAGTATTATTATCAGTATATATAAGCTTAGTTTCTAGGCAACCTTGCAGTCCAAAGCTTACCACTGTGTAAGCGAGCAAATAAACAAAATCCTGGAACGGCAGTTAACAACTAACCTGATGTGACAGAAGCAACCTTGCAGTCTGAAGTTCGATGTTCACACTAACAATCAACTAAAAATTGACAATTAAAACAGAAATGTTCACCATTGAGGAGAAATCAAATAGCGTAGACACACTTTAATACTATGGTTTTAAGAATTCACACATCAATAAATCTTAAACATGAGGCAAACAACAGTAGCATTATTTATGGTTTTGAAATAAGCTTTAAACATTTGTATAAACTTTTTTTTGACACATGAAAACTTGTTTCATTTAGATGCAATAACCTGTATTTTATCCTATGTCTTGCCAAACCACATGGTCCCAACATTCTTTACCTCGTTTTCTCGTTTAACTTGATACAAACGAATAGATTGAAAAATGTAGGATAAGCTGGCAAAAAATGCTCCGAGTCTAATAAAAGCAACATTAGTATATGTTTCAAATTACATGGTACAACAACATAAAAAAAGACTAGGTCACGATTGAACAGTCTGATCATGATTACATATAATTGCAGTTAAGAAGCAATTAACATTCAAGCCAATACAATCCACATTGTCCAAAACATGAAGCATTAGAGTTGCTATAGTGTATATATGGTGTACCTGTGAAAACAAAAGAATAAGTATCTTGTTAAAAAAATATGGAAAAATGTTGAAGCAAACAACTTTCGTGGATCATTAGTTATCATTAAGTAACAACTAAAGGCTTTTGATATAGCAGAACTTATGGTTACATAAACAATAGATATCACACTATTTTTGTTACTATTAAGCTTTTAAATAATATGTCGGTTGATTATCATTAGCACATTCATACATGCACTTAGGATGGTTACGAGTGAAGCTTAACTGTAGGTAACAAAAGATAAGCATGTGCTTACGTTTCTTTGCAAAGTTAAGTAAACTAGATATTTTGACTGCGAACATTGTGGGTAAAAGATAAAGAAAGGATCTGTAAGCTTACATTAAAAGCAGCTATCATCTTCTTCTTCTTATCACTCGCGCATCTCACAGGCCATTCCATTATATGGACTACAAAGATCAAAGGTAGGGGACATACACATAAAACCCTCAGGCTGGGACAAGCAAATAGAACATATGATATTGACTTGCATACATAGTAGTGCAAAACAAGAATAAATCCACGCAATGGTTTAAATCCTATTATAACCATTATTCAGTATGTGCACAAAACAACCTCGAAGATATATCAAGTAAATAAACATAGTTTAAAACAATCATAAAAGTGGCAACCACTAAACAATCACATATTCTCTCACTCAACCAATCCCAAAGGCGGTACTAATTTCTCTGCAAATATGAGGACAAAATGGACAGATTTTAGAAGAATTTGTATTCATGTCTTTTATTATTCAAGAAGCCTTTACAACCATAAGAAATTTAGTAATTTTCATCATCCTAACTAGACTACACGACACTCGGATTTTCTATAAGATATCTAAAAAAAGACAAACTTAAGGACATCCTATTCCAAACATACGAAGATTGACCCTGCATTGAATTTCAATGTATATAAGACAGAGATCTACCATTCAATATATTCCTGAATAAGATAATAAATTAACTTAGAAAAAGCCTATCTTGTGCACAATACATGTAAGCCTTAAAAGAAAAATTATAGCATAGAAAAACTAAGAAGAATGAAGAAATTCATTAGAACGAAAAGCTTGGAATTTACTGAAACTAAAAATGGGCATGACTTAGATAATAAAAAATGTAGTGATAATAAAAATGAACTGAATTATCACTCGAATTCATTCCTTATTCGAAAAAATCAACACGCATCCACAATGAGGCAGCAAACTGAAGTTATCGACAAAAAAGCATAAAGCAATCACAAACAAAACCTAAGTTATCGCCTCTCCTATTGATCTCCGTAATACTCAACCAAAAAAAATAATAGTTTTATAGTTACCCCTTTTAGATCTTGGAGCTTGTCCTTCTCGATTCGCCCTGATATTTCAGTTTTGAATCGGAACTGGTACAACCCTTCGAGTGAGAAGCTGTAGGTGCCATTGTATTTGACGGAGAAGTTGTTGGTAGTTGAGTTGAGGGTGTACGTCATGGCGCCTATTGAAAGAACACCCAGACGTATAAGCAGTAAAAGGTAGATGGCGATGAGATTATCGCTATAACAACCCGAAATTTTGACAATTGATTAGTTATTTAAATATATTCTCGAAAATAAGAATTTCTACAAACGATGGAATTTTACCATGAAACTTTAACCAATGTGTTCGTCTCGGACTTCTGGTCAACTTTCATGTTTGGAGTTTCGCGAACGGAGTCCATATGAAAAAGTTACGGACGAAATACGAAAACGGACGGAAATAAATAAATAGAATATTTAATATATATATATATATTTCCCTCTTTGACCAGCCCAGTGACAGCTAAGTTTTGAGGGGTAATTTTGTTATATTATATAATATAAACGGACAGATGTTTATTTAAGTAAATCTAACGGTCATGGCTAGTTCCACTTCTGTAAATAAAGGGGTAAGGCCTCGTTCTTTTCTCTGCCATTTCCCTTTCTCTTCTAATCAAATTTCTTAATCAAAATTATACTCATATACAATCAGTCAAATATAAATCATATAGAATTGAAAGGGATTATCGGATCTAAATGGAAAAGAACATGAATTGACGCCTAAGTTATTCTACATCAAATCCTCCTCTCTTTTCCTATATTTTTTTTTTTGCATATCTATAGATTTGAAAGTATCCGCTTTTCAAATTAATTGTAATTTATAAGAATTTGGGAATCGTAGGCTTAAAAGATTATCCAGATTTCAGATTTGGAAGCTTTCAAGTGAGTGAGGAATTTACATACAAACTTATAATCGCCTATTTATCTCGTTTGAATTAGATCTCAAAATATATGCCTATCATCACAGATCTGTTCATAATATAATTGAATTTGAATTTGCACCTATCAGATCTGTTAATAAATATTGTGAAAACTTGAAAATTGTGAATTGTGATTAGGAATAATATTGTAGGTTTACTTAAATTGTTTATACATATTGCTTACAATTATATTGGAAATTATATTATGATTGTTGTAAAACACTGAAGACTTGGAAATCAGTCCCAATAACATTGTTTAGATGTAGTTTTCTTTCAAATCTCTAGTTTCGGTGTTAAAATGCTAAATTATGTGATTTTGATTAAAAATATGCAATGTTGAATTATGTAATTTTAATTAAAAAAGACACATGCCTATTTGTGTTCAATGTTGTTGAGGTTTTGGCTTAATTGTTGTAAATATGTTGTTTTCCTCTTTTTGAACAGAAAAAGTTATTTTGAATTCACAAGAGATATGACAAAAAGATTACGAAAAGGGAAAAGTTGTGCAAATATACGTATAAATACAAAAGTACATATTTGTGCGTAGTTTGCATCAACTATTCCAAAATGTGATAACCGCCCACAATCCCCACACTAAACAAGAGGAAAAGTGCATTGAAAGGTGTGCTAGGTAGCTATCGACGATCATCAAAGTAAGATAACAATAGCGGAACCTGTCATAAACTCACAACGCAAGAATAAAATATAATAGAACATATACAACAGGTAGTGATAGTGAAGCTGAAAACACTGAACTTCCATAACAAATAGAAAGTAATCTCCATACATGTAGATAACATCAATAGTGTTTGTACAATTTGCCCCACTACAGCACTCAGAGAAAATAGCAAATAGCTGAAAAACAAGAAATACTAAATAGTAGTAAAACTGATACATAAGCCTCCAGCTTGCCTTCGATCAGCATCATCGTCCTCATTAAGTCATCACCTGTCACCTGCTACTTAGTCTGCCCATCCAACAATCCGATGAACAGCCCAAGGTAATAAGAGGGAAACATAAAATCTTGAGTTAGGTAACAGCCTTAGTGAGCGATAAAACAACTAATAAAATTCATCAACAAAGTATATGAGAATGTGTAAATAAACGAACTAATCTACCTAGCTCCAGAGAAAAACTTATACCTGCCTTCCCCCACACCTGACAGTGATAGCCATTACAATCCATAAATCTAAAGGGACAACAATCCAGCCATGGAAATTAGAACAACCATTCATATATAGCAAAAGCAACTCATACAACATCACCCTAATTGAATTTGGCATCCTTCAAGTACAAGTCCCAAAGCCTGAAACCAGTATCAGACAAGCACTCAAAGAACACCTCATTCGAAGTCAGATAGTCTCCGTGAGATGGTACAACCAGAGCATCCAGGCATCCAAACATCCATGACTGACTCTGACTATCACCGCCAACCTTGCTTCGAAATCATCGTTAATCGTATGACTGGCTAAACAATTTGCCATCAACAGTCAAGGACCATACACGACACACCGGTTCTAGCAAAACCCCACACGCTATACACAACACGTGTTTAGTCCATACATGACGCCCAAGGCACTAGACCTACAACCGGTCTTCAATTGTACCCCTGTTTTGAGTCAGCTAGAACCTACGACAACGATAATTCCTCGGCCTTCTCATCTCTAGTCGTTATCAATCACGACTATTCATTAGTTCTGAGCACTTTAGAGCAACTACCTCACATGAACTTAATACATCCTTGAGTCGTTTCCCCATTTGTCACATCCGACGAACAAATCACCTTACTTCGTCATTCCCTATGGAATTCACTTCAAAGTCATCACCACTTTCGAACCAAAGAAAACATCAATCATGAGGTTTGAAACAATCCATAACATCACATCAATTTTCTAAAGTAAACAAACCACAACACTCATGCCACTCACCACAGCGTTTCAAAGCGTTGCTAAAAACTCCTCTCAACCGACCCCAAGGAAGAGCGACCCAGCTCTTCCATCAGAGACCGACTGACCCGCTTCAAATAGGACCGACCGACCTACCCGTTTCGATTAGGACCAATCGACCACCCTTGAGTTGCATGACCGAACGACCCACATGAACCTTCGACCAACCCCATGCTTTGCCAAAGCCATGCATGACTGACCCTCTCCCGCTCGTCCCTAACTAGATCGACTAGGCTTTTCCACCACAACCGACCCGAACCATTCTGGAGCGCACGACCGACCCAGTCCCATCCTGTGTTCGACCGACCAGCTCTTGTACTACCACTTGTACCACATCTGTACTACTCGTGTACTTCACGCTCGACCCGTGGCATGTACGTGCGACCTAAAACCTGAAAAGACCCCCATTTTCCTCCGTATTCAACCAAAACTTCACCAACCGATAGATTCGATCAAACCAACTTGTCCAACTCATCAAATATGACCATAAACATGATATGAATCCATTAACAACATGAAAATGACGATTTCCACCAAATTATGTAAATAACTCCAAAATCATGATAAATGATCATATGCACAAAATTATAGAACTTACTTGCATAATCATATGAAATAGCGTAAGAGTTACTGGTTTAAACTTGCAAAGTTAGATCCTAGGGTGATTCATATGAAAATGGACTTACCAATGTACAGATCTAAAGAAAACGACTAAAATTTGATGGAAAACATGATCAAACACTCATACACTTAATTGAATCCAAGTGAGAGATGTAATCCACTCACCAATTCTCCAAAACAAAGCAAAAATGGTGCAATACGAATCCAGACAGTAAGGAATTGAATCCAAACCCCTTGATTTGATGAATTCACCCTTGCAATGATGTAGATCTAGCCTCCAATGATGTAGATCTTCGATTTCCCAAACTTAGATCTCGATTTTAATGGTGGAAAGTTTTTAGAGGAAGGAGGAACATAGGCCACCTAATGAGAGAATAGAGAAACTAAAACCATTTCCCATGTCCCTTACCCCTATTTATACCCTTCCACTAGCCCACTAATGGGTCTCTCCAAATCATCGCATTAAGGCTTCACAAACCTGAACAATCAACTGTTAAACATTAAAATAGCGGTTCCTCCCAAGCCGTTGAGCCAAATCTTTAATGTAACCATTCTACGGAAAGACAATCACCATTTCCTTTCCAATGGCACAGGTCTCACCACCTGGTTCGACTTGAGTCAAAAGTTATGCCCTGTACAAGACTGACAAGGGAAAAATGGTCACAAACAAAATTTGTTAAAATTGTGGACATGTCCCACATCCCCATAAGCAACATATCAAAATATAAGAATGATCCAACCCTCAGAGAATTAAATAAAAATATTTTATGATTCTCCAATATGTAAAATGCGATTTGTTACATTCTCCCCCGCTTAAGAATTTCGCCCCTGGAATTCCAAGCAAACACATGCAACCATAACAATTCTGCATGCCTATCATCCATGAGAAGCCAATTCTATCATCCAAACTAGCAACCATCAAGCCATTCATCCATAGCCTTATCCTAGCACGCGGAATTCTATCAAACAATAACAAGATACAATGATGATACGATATCAAAGAGTCCTACCGACGAAGAGTTCTAGATGAGTTGCCCTCATGCCCTCTTCCGTCTCCCATGTACAATCGTCGCCATCTTCACTCCATTGTACCTTGACTAACTTAACCGTCTTCCTCCTAAGCTGTTTCGTATCATTTCCCACAACACGAAGTGGCTTACATGGTCTCGCGACTACGATCTATACCTCTAGGTCTTCGTACTGCTCTGGAGATACCACCACATTCGAATCATGCACAAACTCCCGTAGAAAAGACATATGGAACACATTATGCACACTCGACCTCTTCTCGGGTGACTCCAATATATACCGAGATTTCCAATTCGCTCAACTATCGGAAACGGTCTAAAAAACTTAGGAGCTGACTTCCCTTTACTTCTGAATAGAACCACATGCTTCAATGGTGAAATCTTCACGAAAACCATGTCACCAAGTCGATTTCTAAATCTTTTTTATGCTTATTAGCATAACTCTTTGGACGATCTTGGGCTGCCTTCATTCATTGCCGAACAATCTCGATACAATCGAAGTTTTCTCTAATCATCTCAGGCCTAAGTATCAACTTATCTCCAGACTCTAACTAATAAGCTGGAGAATTGGATGGCCTCCCATATACAAGTTAAGAACAAAGCAATCACACACGAAAGAGCAACCATGACTCGACAATACTAGACAACGACACAATATGCACAAACTAGACGAACCCCCAACTAGATTAGTCACGATCAATGGTCTATCACAAATTTCGGGTTCCAAACCCAAATGGCACACAAGCTCATTGCAAATGAACGAATGCGATGCTCTAGTATCAAACAAAACTAGAACTGAAACACCATGAACAGAAAGTGTCCCTTGAACAACGACACCCTTTCCCTTTTCGTCTGCAGTAGGAGCTCTCGAAGAAGACGACACTGCTCCCAAAGCATAAACCTTAACCACTTGCTTCCCTTTAGCTGATTCTGGACAATCATTCTTTTCATATCCTATCTTCCCACACTTGAAGCACTTCTTTTCAGTTTTAGGATTCTTGCATTCACTAGCAAAATGGCCCTTCTGCCAACAATTGAAGCAAGTCACCGCTCCCTTCAGCTTATTCTGGCCATCCTTCCCCTTCTGTTGTTGTTTCTTCCTTTTCTTATTTTAGCTACCCTGTTGTAGCTTCTGTTCTTCTTTAGGTGCAATAATAGACATCTTCTTAGGAAACATACTTTCATGCCTCAAAGCCTTCTCGACGATCTTCTCAAAATTATCATCGAGGTGATCCACAACTTGATTCCCAAGGTATTCATCCAATCCCAAGACATACTTCTCGTTCTTTTGATAAGGAGTATCCACATATGAACGGGCATACTTCGACAAGGCCTTAAAGTCAGAAATATAGTCAAGAACTGGTCGACCATTCTGCTAAAGCTCCACGAACCTCTTAAACATAATAGACTGTTGCATAGCAGAGATAAACTTCTCTCCAAACTTAGCTTGGAACTGCTCTCATGAGATCCCTTCCTCTGGAGTCTCAAGTGTGACAGAGTTCCACCAATCCATTGCTCTGCCCTCTAACTGCCTGGTTGAAAGCTCGCTTTTGGTTTCATCATCAATGCCTAAGTCCTTGAAGATCCTAAAACAAGTATCCAACCACCTCTGGACTTCTTCAACTGTTTTAGTGCCCTTGAACTGTTTCCCTCCCAAGGATGAAAAATTCTTGTGTAGCTTCTTAAATTCCATAGCTCTAGGCACTTGGACTCCAACATCAACCGTAGCTGCCACTACAGTGGGGGCCCTCCTTAGGCATGCTTCTATCATAGCTTGAAACATGGTCGCGTAGTCAGGTGTCCCACCATTACCCCCTCCAGGAACAAACTCTCGCCTTGTAGTATGTCTTGTGTAACGTCTACTCATTCTAAATCGGCAAATTAGAATGATTAGACACTTGAAAGAAAACAGCTAATGGAGTGCTAACACTACTATACTACATAGTATCATATAGTATACATCCAATTGAAACCTACAAGTACGTCTCTCACACTTGATTACGTCCTCGAACTTTGGCTAAAATCGTTAACTAGAGCTCTTATACCAAATGTGACAACCGCCCTCAACCCCCGGACTAAACAAGAGGAAAAGTGCGTTGAAAGGTGTGTCGGGCTGCTATGGACGATCAAGGTAAGATAACAATCACGGAACCTATCGTAAAGTCACAGCGCAAGGATAAAATATATATACAACAAGTAGTGATAGCGAAGCTGAAAATACTGAACTTCCATGACAACTAGAAAGTAATGTCTTCCATACACGTTGATAACATCAGTAGTGTTTGTTCAATTTGCCTCACTACAGCACTAAGAGAAAATAGCAAACAACGGAAAAACAGGAATACTAGATAGTTGTAAAACTAATACGTTAGCCTCCAGCTCGCCTTCGATCAGCACCATCATCCTCACTAAGGCATCACCTGTTACCTGCTACTTAGTCTGCCCATCCAAATGTCAAATGAACAGCCCAAGGTAATAAGAGGGAAACATAAAACCTTAAGTCAGGCAACAGTCTTAGTGAGCGATAAAACAGCTGAAAAACTTCATCAATAAAGTATATGAAAATGTGTAAATTAACGAACTAATCTACCCGGCTCCAGAGAAGAACATACACCTACCTGCCTTCCCCTCACCTGACAGTGATAGCCTTTATAATCCATAAATCTAAAGGGACAACAATCCAGCCGTGGCAATTAGAACTACCATTCACATATGACAAAAGCAACTCATACAACATCTAGTTATATCTCGCAAAAACCACCCTAATTGAACTTGGCATCCTTCAAGTACAAGTCCCAGAGGCTGAATCAGACAAGCACCCAAAGAACACCTCATTCGAAGTCAGATAATCTCCGTGAGATGGTACAACCAAAGCAACCAAGCATCCAAACATCCATGACTGACTCTGGCTATCACCGCCAACCTTGCTTTCAAATCATCGTTAATCGTATGACTGGCTAAACAATTTTCCATCAACTGTCAAGGACCATACACGACGCCCCGGTTCTAGGATAACCCCACACGCTATACATAATATGTGTTTAGGCCATACAGGACGCCCAAGGCACTAGACCTACAACCGGTCTTCAATTGTACCCCTGCTTTGAGTCCGCTAGAACCTACAACAACAATAATCCCTCGGCCTTCTCATCCCTAGTCATTATCAATCATGACTATTCATTAGCTCAGAGCACTTAAGAGAGACCACTTCACACGGACTCAATACATCCTTGAGTCATTTCCCTATTCGTCACACCCGATGAACAAATCACCTCACTTCGCCATTCCCCATGGAATTCACTTCGAAGTCATCATCACATTTGAACCAAAGAAAACATCAATCATGAGGTTCAAAACAATTCATAGTTGCTAAAGGAAACAAACCACAGTACTCATGCCATTTACCATAGTGTTTCAAAGCGCTGCTAAAAAACTCCTCTCAACTGACCCCAAAGAAGACCGACCCAGCCCTTTCATTAGAGACCGACCGACCCGCTTCAAATTGGACCGACCGACCCGCTTCAATTAGGACCGACCGGCCACCCTTGAGTTCATGACCAACCAACCCACATGGACCCTCAACCGACCCCATGCTTTGCCAAAGCCATGCACGACCGACCCTCGCCCGCTCAACCCCAACTAAATCGACCAGTCTCTTCCACCACAACTGACCCGAACTGTTCTGGCGCGCACAACTGACCCAGTCTCCTCCTGTGATCGACCGACCAGCTCCTGTACTTCCACTTGTAACACATTTTTACTACTCGTGTACTTAATGCTCGACACGTGGCCTGTACGTGTGACCCAAAACCTACAAGACCACGTTTTCCTCCGTATTCGACCAAAACTTCGCCAAACGATAGATTCGGTGAAACCAACTTGTCCAACTCATCAAATATGACCACAAACATGATATGAATCCACTAAAAACATGAAAACGACGATTTTCACCAATTTATGTAAATAACTTCAAAATCATGATAAATGATCATATGCACAAAATTATAGATCTTACTTGCATAATTATATGCAATAGCGTAAGGGTTACTAGTTTAAACTTGCTAAGTTAGATCCTAGGGTGATTCATATGAAAATGGACTTACTAATATATAGATCTAAAGAAAACGACTTAAATTTGATGGAATACATGATCAAATACTCATACACTTAATTGAATCCATATGAGAGATGTAAACCACTCACCAATTCTACAAAAAAAAGAAAAAAAAGGTGCAACATGAATCTGGACAGCAAGGAATTGAATCCAAACCCCTTGATTTGATGAATTCGCCCTTGAAACGACGTAGATCTAGCTTCTAATGGTGTAGATCTTCGATTTCCCAAACTTAGATCTCGATTTTAATGGTGGAAAGGTGTTACAGGAAGGAGGAACATAGGGCACTAGTGAGAATAAAGAAACTTAAACCATTTCCCATATCCCTTACCCTTATTTATACCCTTCCACTAGCCCACTAATGGGCCTCTCCAAATCAGCCCATTAAGGCTTCACAAACATTAACAACCAACTGTTAAACCTTAAAACAACTATTCCCCCTAACCGCTAAGCCAAATCTTTAATGTAACCACTCTACGGAAAGGCAATCATCATTTCCTTTCGAATGGCACAGGTCTCACCACTGGTTCGACCTGAGTCAAAAGTTATGCCCTATAAAAGACTGACAGGGGCAAAATGGTCACAAACAAAATTGGTAAAAATTATGGACATGTCCCATATCCCCATAAGAACCATACCAAAATATGAGAATGATCCAACCCTCAAATAAAAAAATAAAAATATTTTGTGATCCTCCGATACGTAAAATGCGGGTTGTTACATTCTCCCCCTTGAGGATTTCGCCCCCGAAATTCCAAGCAAACACATGTAACCATAACAATTCCGTATGCCTATCATCTATGAGAAGCCAATTTTATCATCCAAACTAGCAACCATTAAGCCATACATTCATAGCCTTATCTTAGCATGCGGAATTCTATCAAACAACGATGATATGATATCAAAGGGTCCTACCAATGAATAGTTTTGGATGAGTCACCCTCAGGCTCTCTTTCGTCTCCCACGTAAAATCATCGCCATCTTCACTCCATTGTACCTTGACTAGCTTAGCCGTCTTCCTTCTAAGCTGTTTCGTGTCATTTCCCACAACACGAAGTGACTTACGAGGTCTCACAATTACGATCTCTACCTCTAGGTCTTCGTACTGTCCTGGAGATACCACCACATTCGAATCATGCACAAACTTCCATAGAAACGACACATGGAACACATTATGTACACTCAACATCTTCTCAGGTAACTCCAATCTATACGCGAGCTTTCTAATTCTCTCGACTATTGGAAACGGTCCAACAAACCTAGAAGGCAACTTTCCTTTACTTCCAAATCGAACCACATGCTTCAATGGTGACATCTTCATGAAAACCATGTCACCAACATTGAATTCCAAATCTTTTCTATGCTTATCGGCATAACTCTTTTGACGATATTGGGCTACCTTCATTCATTGTCGAAGATTCTCGATACAATTTGAGGTTTCTCTAATCATCTCAGGCATATCAACTTATCTCCAGTCTCTAACCAACAAGCTGGAGCATTGCATGGCCTCCCATACAATGCCTCGTATGGTGTCATCCCAATGCTCGATTGGTAGATGTTGTTATAAGCAAACTCAACCAAATGTAAATGGTATTCCCATGACCCCCCAAAGTCTAACACACAAGCCCTTAGGAGATCTTCCAAAACTCGATTAACCCTTTCAGTCTGACCATCATTTTGGGGATGATAAGCCATACTCAAGCACAACTGAGTTCCCAAAGCTTCTTACAAACTCTTCCAAAATCCACTCGTAAATAATGGATCTTAGTCACTCACTATACTCTTTGAGACACCATGGAATCAAATGATCCATTTCACATAATGTTCAGCCAACTTTGACGTCATCCTAGTCAATTTGACAGGAATGAATCTTGCACCTTTGGTCAAGTGACCCATGATGACCCAAATCCCTTCGTTTCCTTCCCTAGTTCTAGGTAGTCCATCAATACTTTCTCCCACTTCCACGTAGGAACCTCTAATGGCTGAAGCAAACAACTCGGCTTCTTCTGTTCATCTTTCACCAATTGACAGTTCATGCACTTGGAAATGAACTTTCCAATATTTTGCTTCATCCTTTCCCAGTGGTAAACTCGTTTCATGTCCAGATACATCTTATTACAACCAGGATGAATCATCAACTTCAAATGATGACATTCCTTCAGAACCTCATCTCTCAACCCGTCGATATCAAGAATAACTAATCGCCCTTGCTTTTGAAGCAAACCTTCTCGATCGACTCTGAACTCTTTACCTTCTAGTACTAGTTTCTGGATAAAATCAGCAAGCATTGCATCTTGCTTTTGGCTCTCGCCAATCCTTTCAATAAGAGTAAGTTTTATAGAAAAGCTTGCCAACATTTCAGGTTCGAACTCGCATCTTGGCCTGAAACCAAACCTTGCCAAATATTCGAGGCTTTTCCATTCTAAAAACATCGCTCCCAAACTATCTTGTCTTCAAATCATTGCATCTGCAACTGCGTTGCCCTTGCCAGGAGAATAGGCTATACCAAAATCATATGATGCCGGAAATTCTAACCACTATTGGTGTCGAAGATTCAAATCCTATTGGGAGAAAAGATATTTCAATGAATTGTGATTCGTAAACAACTCGAATCGAACTCCCAACAGGTAATGTCTCCACATCTTCAGAGCAAACACAATTGCCGCCATCTCCAAATAATGAGTTGGATAATTCCTCTCATGCGGCTTTAGTTGTCGACTCGTGTAGGCGACAACCTTATCCTACTGCATTAGTACAGCTCCAAGCCCAGTACCACATGCATCGGTGTATACCAACATCTCTTCATTCCCACTTGGAATGGTTAACACAGAAGCACTCGTCAATTTCCCCTTCAGGATCTCGAACGCTTTTTCACAATTTACATCCCAAGTGAACACTTGGTTCTTCTTCGTCAATCATGTCAACCGTGCGGCTATTTTGGAGAAATCATTGATAAACCGTCGGTAATATCCTGCTAACCCAAGGAAACTCCGAATATCCATCGCATTCTTAGGTTTATCTCAATCTTGGATTGCTGCTATCTTAGCAGGGTCAACCGATATCCCATTTCCAGAAACTACATGGCCTAAGAACCTCAATTCACTCTTCCAGAAGTGACATTTTGAAAACTTAGCTCTCAGCTGATGCTTTCGCAAGATTTCCAACAAAACTCTCAAGTGTGTCTTATGTTCTTCCTCATTCTGTGAGTAAAACAGAATATCATCCACGAACACAAGCACGTACTTGTTCAATTGTTCTCTGAAACTATATTCATATGATCAACAAAGTACGCTGGCGCGTTAGTCAACCCGAATAGAATCACCAACCATTCAAAGAATCCGTATGGTGTCTTAAAAGCAGTCTTTGGCACACTATCCTTAGCCACCCTCAATTGCTGAAATCACGTTGCCAAATCCATCTGAGAAAACACTTTGGCTTCGTGAAGCTGATCGAACAAGTTATCTATCCTAGGCAACATATGCTTGTTCTTTTTGGTCACCTTGTTCAGCTCATGGTAATCCACACACAATCTTAACGAGCCATCTGCCTTGTTTGCAAACACGACTGGTGCACCCCATTTGGAAACAAGTCTCCGAATGAATCCCTTCCCTAAAAGATCTCGAACTTGCACCTCCAACTTTCGTTGTTCCTTAGGCGCCATCCGTCTAAGAGGTATAACGATTGGTTTAGCACCCTCGACCAAATCGATTCGAAACTCAATCTCATGATGCGGCGGCAAACCTCTGACCTTGTCAAAGACATCCTCAAACTCTTTTGCGATTAGCACAGACGACAAGTCTTCTCATGGAATCTCAAGAGAATATAGATAGCTAATGAGGACACCCACTTCGCGCTTACACTGTATCAACACCTTTCGCCCTTCCACATCCCCGACTCTCACCTCTAGCTTCTCGCAATTCACCCTTGCTGCATACCTCTTGAGCCAATCCATGTCCAAGTTGATCCCAAACCCAGCGAAGTTAAGAACAAAGCAATCAAACAATAAAGAGCAACCATGACTCGACAACACTAGACCATGACACAACATGCACAAACTTGATGAACCTCCAACCGGATTAGTCACGATCAATGGTCTATCACAACTTTCGGGTTCCAAATCCAAATGGCACATAAGTTCATTGCAAATAAACGAATGCGATGCTCCAGTACCAAACAAAACTTGAACTGAAACACCATGAATAGAAAGAGTACCTTGAACAACGACACCCTTTCCCTTTTCGTCTGCAGTAGGAGCTCTCGAAGAAGACGACACTGCTCCCAATGCATAAGCCTTAACCACTTTCTTCCCTTTAGCTGATTCTAGAAAATCCTTCTTTTCATGTCCCGGCTTCCCACACTTGAAGCATTTCTTTTTAGCTTTAGGGTTCTTACATTCACTAGTAAAATGGCCCTTCTACCAACAATTGAAGCAAGTCACCTCTACCTTCTGCTTCTTCTGGCCATCCTTCCCCTTCTGCTGGTGTTGCTTCCTTTTCTTATCATTGCCACCCTATTATGGCTTCTATTCTTCCTTAGGTGCAACAACAGACATCTTCTTAGGAAACATACTTTCATGCCTCAAAGCTTTCTCAATGATGTTCTCAAAATTATTATCAAGGTGATCCACAAGCTGATTCCCAAGGTATTCATCAAATCCCAAGACAAACTTCTTGTTCGTTTGATAAGGAGTATCCACATATGAACGGGAATACTCCGACAACGCCTCGAAGTCATAAATATAGTCAAGAACTGGTCGACCATTCTGCTTAAGCTCGACGAACATCTTAAAAAGAATAGACTTTTGCAAGGTGGAGATAAACTTCGCTTCAAACTTAGCTTGGAACTGATCCCATAAGATATCTTCCTATGGAGTCTCAAGTGTGACAGAGTTCCATGAGTCCATTGCTCTGCCCTCTAACTGCCTGGATGAAAGCTTCCTTTAGGTTGCATCATCAATGCCCAAGTCCTTGAAGATCATAACACAAGTATCCAACCACCTCTGGACTTCTTCAACTGGTTCAGTGCCCTTGAACTGTTTCCCTCCCAATGATGAAAAGACTTTGCATAGCTTCGCAGATTCCAAAACTCTAGGCACTTGGACTCCAACATCAACCATAGCTGCCACTGGAGCGGAGGCCCTCCTTAGGCATGCTTCTATCATAGCTTTATACTTGGTTGGGTAGTCAGGTGCCACGCCATTACCCCCTCCAGGCACAGCCTTTCCTCTTGCAGTATATCTTGTGTAACGTCTACTCATTCTAAATCTACAAATTAGAATAATTAGCCACTTGCAAGAAAACTGCTAATGGAATACTAACGCTACTATACTATATAGTATCATATATTATACATCCAATTGAAATCTACAAGTACATCTCTCATATGTGATTACATCCTCTAACTTTGGCTAAAATAGTTAACCAGAGCTCTAATACCAAATGTGACAACCGCCCCACAACCCCTCACTAAACAAGAGGAAAAGTGCGTTGAAATATGTGTCGAGCAGCTATAGACGATCTTCAAGGTAAGATAACAATCGCGGAACCTGTCGTAAACTGACAATGCAAGGATAAAATATAATAGAACATATACAACAGGTAGTGATGGTGAAGCTGAAAACACTGAACTTCCATAACAACTAGAAAGTAATATCCATACACGTGGATAACATCAGCATCGTTTGTACAATTTGCCACACTATAGCACTCAGAGAAAATAGCAAAGAACGGAAAAATAGGAAATATTATATAGTAGTAAAAATGATACGTAAGCCTCTAGCTTGCCTTCGATCAGCATCGTCGTCCTCACTAAGGCATCACCTGTAACCTACGACTTAGTCTGCCCATTCAACAATCGGAAGAACAGCCCAAAGTAATAAGAGGGAAAGATAGAACCTTGAGTCAGACAACAGTCTTAGTGAGCGATAAAACTGCTAACAAACTTCATCAATAAAGTATATGAGAATGGGTAAATAAACAAACTAATCTATCCCGTTCTAGAGAAGAACTTACACCTACCCGTCTTCCCACACCTGATAGTGATAGCCTTTACAATCCATAAATCCAAAGGGACAACAATCCAGCCATGGCAATTAGGACAACCATTTATGTATGGCAAAAGCAACTCATATAACATCTACTTATATCTAGCAAAAACCACCCTAATCGAACTTGGCATCCTTCAAGTACAAGTCCCATAGGCCGAAACCAATATCAGACAAGCACCCAAAGAACACCTCATTCGAAGTTAGATAATCTCCGTGAGATGCTACAACCAAGCATCCAAACATCCGTGACTGACTCTGGCTGTCACCACCAACATTGGTTCTAAATCATCGTTAATCGTATGACTGGCAAAAAAAATTTCCATCAACTGTCAGACGCCCTGGTTCTAGCAAAACCCCACAAGCTATACACATCACGGGTTTAGGCCATACACGACGCCCAGGGCACTCGACCTACAACTGGTCTTCAATTGTACACCTGCTTTGAATCTGCTAGAACCTATGACAACGACAATTCATTTCCCTTCTCATCTCTAGTCGTTATCAATCACGACTATCATTAGCTTAGAGCACTTTAGAGCAACCACTTCAAACGAACTCAATACATCCTTGAGTCGTTTCCCCATTCGTCACACCCATTGAACAAATCACCTCACTTTCTCATTCCCCATGGAATTCACTTCAAAGTCATCACCACTTTCGAACCAAAGAAAACATCAATCATGAGGTTCGAAACAATTCATAGCATAACATCAATTTTCTAAAGAAACAAACCACAACACTCATGCCACTCACCAAAGCATTCCAAAGCTTGTTAAAAACTTCTCTCAACTGACCCAAAGATGATGAACCCAGCCCTTCCATCAGAGACCAACCGACTCACTTTAAATAGGACTGACCGACCTGCTTCAATTAGGACCGACCGACTACCCTTGAGTTGCATGACCGAACAACCCACATGGACCCTTGACCGACCCCATGCTTTGCCAAAGCCATGCACGACTGACCCTCGCTCGCTCGACCCCAACTAGACCGACCAGGCTCATCCACCACAACCGACCCAAACCGTTCTGAAGAGCAAGACCGACCCAATCCCCTCCTGTGTTCGACTGACCAGCTCCTGTACTTCCACTTGTACCACATTTGTACTACTTGTGTACTTCACGCTCGACCCGTGGCCTATATGTGCGATCCAAAACCTGCACAGACCCTGTTTTCCTCTGTATCCGACCAAAACTTCACCAAATGATAGATTCGACGAAACCAACTTGTCCAACTCATCAAATATGACCACAAACGTGATATGAATCCACTAACAACATGAAAACGACGATTTTCAACAAATCATGTAAATCACTCCAAAATCATGATAAATGATCATATTCCCAAAAATATAGATCTAACTTGCATAATCATATGAAATAGCATAAGAGTTACCAGTTTAAACTTGCTAAGTTAGATCCTAGGGTGATTCATATGAAAATGGACTTACCAATGTATAGATCTAAAGAAAATGACTTAAATTTGATGGAGAACATGATCAAACACTCATACACTTAATTGGATCCATGTGAGAGATGTAAACCACTCACCAATTCTACAAAAACAATGCAAAAATGGTGTAATATGAATCCGGATAGTAAGGAATTGAATCCAAACCCCTTGATTTGATGAGTTTGCCCTTGAAATGATGTAGATCTAGCCTCCAATGGTGTAGATCTCCGATTTCCCAAATTTAGATCTCGATTTAATGGTGGAAAGGTGTTAGAGGAAGAAGGAACATAGGCCACCTAATGAGAGAATAGAGAAACATAAACCATTTCCCATATCCTTACCCCCCAATTTATACCCTTCCACTAGCCCACTAATGGGCCTCTCCAAATTAGCCCATTAAGGCTTCACAAACCTGAACAACCAACTGTTAAACCTTAAAACAGTGATTCTTCCCAAACTGCTGAGCCAAATCTTTAATTTAACCACTTTATGGAAAGGCAATCATCATTTCCTTTCCAATGGCATAGGTCTCACCACATTATTCGATCTAAATTAAATGTTATACCTTGTACAAGACTAAAAGCGGAAAAATTGTCACAAACAAAATTGGTAAAAATTATGGACATGCCTCACATCCCCATAAGCACCATATCAAAATATGAGAACGAACCAACGTTCAAGGAATAAAATAAAAATATTTTACGATCCTCTAATACGTAAAATGCGAGATATTACACACAATATACATAACATATATATTTCTTTTGATTTTGAAGCATGTCTATTCCATTTATCAGGCATAATTTACAATAATTATAACTAACGATTTTTTTGTAAGATTTGGAAACTTTAGGCAAGATTGAATGCAAAACGGAAGGTTTGATTATTAATGAAACCAAAATTTTAAATATAAAAATAAATAATAATAAAGAAAGATAACTACGTTGACCACACAAATATATATACATATATATCTTCCGTCTGAATCTGTGTAAAAAGTCAAAATATACATTATATTGAATGTTTGAACAGTATTCATTTATGGAATCATACATGTAAATGTAAACCATAATAATTTAGTATATTTGTAGTGACCATTGTAGCAATTAATGTGATTGGTCGCTATAGATAGGACCACAACTAAATAAATAAATAACAATTGTAACCGACGTTGATTAGGGGAAAATGAATTGAATTTGGTAATTAGGCTTTATGGTTATAATTCGTAAATTAACTAGGATTTATGTTGTAAATCCCAATTAGGAAATTTGAATTATAACCACATTAAGACACGAGGCTAAGCTCAACTTGTGGTAGAAGTTTTCCTGGAACTGCCCGGGAATCCAGCATCCACAGGTGGTCAGCTTAATGTGAGCGGTCTTGTGCGTAAATATAACTGTACTAAGACACGAGGTTAAGTTCAACTTGTGGTAGAAGTCTGCCAAGAACCGACTGGCAAATCCAGCATCCACAAGTAGTCAACTTAATATGAGAGGTCTGGTGCACAAATATATATATATATATATATATATGTGTGTGTGTGTGTGTGTGTGTATAACAAGCAATAAATAAATAAATAGTAGTAGTGTTTGTTGGGTACAACAAATAGATACTTCGGGACTGATAAGATAAGGATATCCATTGTAAATTAATGTCTTAGGAAAATTATGGTCGTTAGGCCCATAAATGACGTTAATTATAATCAATGGCAATAAAAGGAAATTAAAGATTAATTGTTACCATAGGAAAATATGACTGTTATGGTTATAAAGGGCAATAGACATATGCACATAGGACGAAATAAAAAGGGGATAAATGGATATTGATTGTTGTTTAAATACAAAGTCCAATTAGAGAAATAATCAAATAAATATCCCAGGGTAAGGGGGATATAACTTTCCTTATGTATACTAGTTAATATAGAACTTATAATTAAAAGTTAGAATTGGGTTTAATAGGTTAATGATGTGAAACATTATTAATCATAGAAACCCGTGGCGATAATTAATTGTGTACGTATAGTATTTCCGTAAAGTGAAACTAAACGGGAATGACTCAGTAACGTAGGCCACTTCATTCTCATAAGAAGAGATATTAAAGGCTAATGGGGCACGAGCTTAATAATCTTCGTGTATAGTCCGCTTCCTTAGGTCTTAAGTGGCTTGGGTCGAAGAGTCCACCTAGAAGTAGGTCTTTCAGTTTAGGGGTCTTAAATGGTGTGTGTGTGGGGTCTACCCAAACCTGAAAACTAAAAACGTCAGATATGGCTAACTGTCCTATGGGAAGTAGTAAGCGACAAAGGAGATTATTCAATAAAGTCAGCTAGATGGAATAGCTATCGATAAAGTACCATCTCTCCCCTTACACGTGGTATGAGTTAATGCGTGAATGACGGAAGCCTTAACTAGTAAGGCCCGTAGCTAGTGCCCTCTAGTTTATGTTAACGTTGAATAAATCATCGAGGAATAGTAAGTGACCAACAGGTCCGCCTAGGGTCTTAAGTGATCGGGGAGAATCCACCCAATCTATTATTAATAGCGAGACGTTAAATAATAAAGGATGAGCGAATGTGTGTGTGTATATATATAGAAACTCCGCAATGAGGGGTCTACCCTCGATTAAATAACCAGCCATGTTCTGGTATAAGGCTTCAAAAATATGTGCGTAAACATTCTATCTCGGTATTATACTTTGGGAAGAATAGTAGAATCATGCGTAAGCACTTACAAGGTAAGGCTAGAATCACTAACTTTGGTAGGCATACATCTTGGGTTGAACCAAACGAGTTACATCTTTGTATTATAATATGTGTAGTGCATTTCCTATTCACCAGAATCTTGTTATTCTGACCCTCCTCCTCATTACAACCACCCAGGTTTTCTAGAGAAGGTCGGGTTCTCACAGGTATTTTAGTTTGGCTTTCGGTTCTCATTCTCTCTCATGCTCGGTATTGGCAAAGTGACTTACTTTGAAAAGGCAGTTACTTGAGTTAATACTAGTTTATCCTATTCTGTTTCTGTTGTGAGTTATATTTTCGTACTCTGATTATGCTCATTTATTTGTAGGTACCAAATTTACACGCTCCATGCTTGGATTTGTTCGAGTTTCGATTTTTATCGAAATTTAGGCTTAGAAAAGTGTGGGGTTTTACAATCGCCGCGGAGACGACCATGGTTTGACAAGTTTTGGAGCAGTTGAAATTAGATCCGAAATTAAATGTTTTGAGAGAGATAAAATGACATGTTTTGAATTTTGGAGACTATCTGAATCTGGAACGGAATGTTTTAAGAGGGCATACGAGGGAATTGTTTAGGATTGGAGCCAATATATTTGGGTTGGAGCTAAAATTATCAAAACTGGAGGGGCATCAGTTTTCGATTGGAACCAATGTTTTTGTTAGGGCTGTTACGGTTGAACCCCGTCAAACCTTATCATCCATTTACATGGATACCTTCTACTACGGTGACGGTAATGGTTATGGAGTTTGATAACCATAGTAAACCATACCAACCGTACATGATCTTTTTGTAGTATTTCATATTAAAAATATGTTTTTTTAATAACATAAGCTAGAGAAATAACATATGTATAAATTATTTACATTTCTATTTATAGACAACATGTACATGGTTGGTTTGTTTCATAGATAAACAAACTAATTCCTAAGAAAAAAGTTAGAACTTGAATTATTTATGGATAACAATGTAAATTTACGGTAATGATTGCGGTAACAGTTAGATGGTTACGGTAACGGTTATAAAATTTGATAATTGTCAACAACGGTTGCGGTTACAGTTGACAGTAAAATTGACGGTTGCAGTAACCGTAATACCCCCAGTTTTTGTTACTTAAAGTGAAAAAACTTGTGCGTACTAAAGAAAATAATTATAGTATGACAGTAATAACTAACAACGAAATGTTATCGTTTTTTAAAGTTTGGATATTTTGTAACTGTCTTAGAATATGAATCTTTTTCTGAATTTAAATTTATACTAAATAGTAGATATTAGTTATAATTTTATATTAAATAGTAAATACCTTAATATTGGTTCTCCTTCATCTATTTTGGAGACATTCATATGTTTCAGATCTATACTTATCCACTTAAAGAGAATAATATATTGGAAGAACTTAGAGAAGAATAATACGTTAGAAGAATGAATTAAACAAATAAATATTTTGTATTTGTCAATTTAAACATTAATTTAATATAAATTTAAAAATACTTAAAAAATTAAAAACAGCAATATCAACGATTACTAATAACAAATAATTAATTAATTCACACAAAATACCTCTTTCAGACATAAATTATAAATTAATTCATATATAATATTATTACTAATTATTAATTTCTCCTTAATAGTAATATTAATCAATTATCGTTTATTTATTGATTACGATTTATTAATTATGATTTATTTATTATTTATACATATTCGTATTTCAGATAATTATTAATTTTTCTCCATTAGCATTTTATTATTAATTATTATTATTATTTAATATTTATTTGTTTTATTATTTTTTAACTATTAAATATTATTATTTGTCAATTTTTAATAATTATTATTTTATTATCAATTATAAATATCACTTCATAATAATTAAAATTTATTATTAATTAATAAATATTAAATATTAATCTTAATTATTATATAATTACTAGTAGTTAATTATTTAGTACTAACTATTAAAAGTTAATCATTGAAAACCGATACTTATTTTTAGTGTTTTTCGCTCTTTACCTGTTGTAAAAGAATACAGTTATTGCAAGTGGCAAAAACAGTTGCTAAAGTTATTTATTGGCAACTGCCTTGGAAGTGCAGTTGCAGATAATATGTTTATAGCATATGGAAGCACAGTCGCTAAAAGTGTGTTTTTGCAACAGGAAGAGAAGCGCAATTGCTAAAAATATACTTTTCGCAACAGAAAAAAGGACCTATTGCTAAATCTTATATATTGCAACTGCTATAATAGGTATGTTGCTAAATATCATTTACTGCAATTGTCATTTATTGCATGTTGCAAATAGCTAGTTGCAATAGGGAATTGTTCTTGTAGTGGTCCTTCCAGAGAAACATGATCACATTCCTAACATGCCATGACGAAGTGAACAAGCCATACATGAATGCTCCGTGTCTTCTTAGTAACTGAACAAGCCACTGTTGGTTATGCTCTTATATTTGGTATTCATTGTAAGTTTAATACATCTTGTCTTCTATTATAAACTAACTTGCTTATGTCTTATAGTATTCATTCATTTAGAATTCATCTAGATTGGATCATGCTAGACTTTAAGAGCACAACCAACAGTGGCTTGTTCAGTTAATAAACAAGCCACAGAGCATTTAGGTGTAGTTTGTTCACTTCACCGTGACTAGTTTGAACTGATCTGGTAACTACTTCATTGAACAGAGATTGGTAGTTATAACGACGAAATATTTATCGTTATAAATAATTTAATGTTTTAACAACAAAGTTTTTACCGTTATAAGTTTATAACAGCAAATACTTTGCCATTATAAAATTTTCGTGCTAAAAACAACATGTATATGTTTATAATAGTGAAGAATTCGCCGTTATAAACAAAAATGAAAAATTCTGTCTGTGGCTAGTTCAACATCTTGGTTGTGCAGCTCGTTTGTTCAAATTGTTGAAAATAGGAGAAAGGATGAAGTTAATAATCCCCATTGTTGGTAATGGTCTAATGTGCTATATTGCAAGATAAAATGTTTGCTTAAATGTGTATCAAACATGAGATGTACGTGTAGCATACACATATATTAAAGGCATATATAAGCGAGTTGAGTACTAGAGTTACTGCATACGAGCCTTACATACCATCAGATGGAGGTGGTATTTGTGATATTAGCTGCATGAGGGAGATTGTAGTGGTTATGGCGATAGTGATGAGGACGATGAGGAGGAGTGGGATAATACTGACGACAACAACAATGAAGGTAATGATAATGATTCTGCAGCATTGACATAGTTGTACACATTTGCGTACATTGGCTTATGTTAAGTTTGTTGATTTTAGTTGTAGTTGTTCTACTGTATGTGCATGTCCCCATGCATGGGAATTGTATTTTATATATTTTATTGTATAACCACTGTACGCTGTATGTTATGCATGTTCTATTAGCTTATTATATTGTTTTTGTGTATAATTCATTGTCTATTTTTCTGTAGTCTACATTTATATGTATATGTCATTCTAATTCTTTCGTTTCCTTAATTATTGCTTCTTTCTATTTCTTAACATGAAGTATGGGATATTGAAGTACTAGATAGATGCACTGCTGGAAATAGATACAATCGAAATGCAATTATTACCAATTTTAAATAACTTAATTTTCATAGTTGTGTCTATAGCGGCGGTACCGATGCCTAACTTCCTCATCTTAACGGTTGACAGTCAAAAATGGTAGCCAACACTCGTGATTTCTACGATAGTGAAAATAAAAGTTTGGAATGGAAAATAAGCGAGTTTTGGTGTAAATGTGCAGGGGAATAATGCTAATAAACAGTCATATTGTATCTATAGTGGTTTACCTCGTCGAACCCTATATCCACTTTAGAAGTTTGGTATTTTATTTAGTCTCAGTTACAAATTACAATGTGAAATCGGTATGTTTCCAAATGTACAAGAACTACGATAATTACAATTGTTATAGTATGTGATCCTGAGTGTTATGCTTGGAGAGGATGGTAGTAGGCTATGCTTCGTGATCCAAAGTGCTTGAAAGTGGAAAGAGGAGCCTTCACGAGTCCATGAGTCTAAGCAAAGTCAAGTGGGGATCAAGAGGCCCGAATGCTTCCATTAATCTACTGTGGCCATGGTGGTAAGGAGGTCGAATGATTGTTTTTATGCCTTCTTCCCATAAACCAAGGCAATCCAAAAATAGACCAAGTGTCTAAGAGGATGGTTCTTCTTCTCCCTAAGGTGGTGGAATATGCTTGGTAGGTTCGTAGTAAGGTTATTTCCCTCTTAGGAAGACATGGGAGCTAGGAACCAAGAAAGATCTCCCCTTTTCACGTTGGAAAGTGAGGGGTATTTGTAGAAGAAGGCTGGAAGAGGAGCAGGTGGAATGGTGGAGCTTACAACCAACTTTTCGTTCCCTGGGTGTTATTCCGACCTAGGATCAGTACTACTCCCGGGGACTTAGCAAATTTTCGTTCGCCTCCTTGAAGTGCTTCTCTTTTTGTATCCTGGGGGATACGAAATCTCGTATCCCGAGGGATATGAATTTTCGTATCCTAAGGGATATGAAGTTTGGGGAGTAGGCGTGCACGCGGCTATGGGAGAGAGATACGAAGTTTCCTATTGGTGTGTGTTTTGAGGGATTGTGAGGTCGGGATGTGAGTTGATGATGTGGCTCAAGGACGATCCTGAAGTGTTGATCCATTGTTGAGCAGTTCGGTCGAGTCGGAATGACTATTCTTGAATGACTCCATCTGGACTCGGTCTCAAAATATTTCAGCAATGCTTTTGGGCTATTGATCGGCACGATGGACTGATTCACGTGGGCTTGCTCTTGGGAATCAAGCCAAAAATCTAGTTAACACTTGCCCCCGAAAGGATGTCTTGTGATAACATAGCATGCTTTGAGTTGAACCAAGTATTCCTGAGGTTCCTGAGGGCCCAAAAGTTCCCCAAGTCGTGTCAAGGACTGGTCGTGACCTTTCCATCGAGGTCGGTTGGTGGTAATATGGAATTCCAGCATTGTTGAGATTCTTGTTTGCTTGGACTGGAATCCTATCTTGCTTCTTGAATAAGCATCCATTTTCTGTTGACTCAAGAATAAAATGTATATTGTCGACTCCTACTTACGTCGAAACGTAAACGAGTTGTTGTCGACACAGTGTCACGCACGCACTCACACGTCTTCACATGGTTTTGTGTGATACGATCAAAGCATGAAGTGAGTGACATGATGTTGATGTGGCATACCATGAGCGTACAACCATGCAAGTTAGCCTTTAAAAGTTGTCGAATTGAGACTCGATTGCTTGGCATGTGCTCTTGGACTATTTAAACCTATGAGTACGTAATCAGTTGGTAATCGAAATGTCACCGAATTGATACTAGACCGTTAGGTGCGTTCCGTGGAATCGTTTAAATTCTTTGATACATGATTGTTTAACAATCCAAGTTGGTCTCAATGGATGAAGTTTTTGAAAACTCGCATACGCAAATTGGAGTTCAGAAGTAGTGCACCGATCTTAAATTATTCAAGTCTCTTCCCCTTCTCCTCCTTTTTTTAAAAAAAAGCGGGATCAGACCAATCTGATTACTTTGTGTTCTTTATAAAATTTTCAAATTCACTCCCCATTCCCTATAATTAAAAGATACAAAACCTTTTCCTGCTTTATTCCGTACTCCCAAGACGTAGAACCTTAGTGACTTTGAACTCCTTAAGGACAACCACATGACATCTCATTCAAACTGAAGCTATCTCAAGTGGGTTGCACCTGTTTGTATGAGTTAATTGATTTGCCTGAGGATTATCAGAGTTGGAGACATATGGGGCCGTGATGGGAGTTATCCGATGGATTTTTCCATGGTAGGAAGATGTGAGGAGTTCGAATTAGAGCAGGGAAATGTTGGGACACGAGGTTTAGCAGGGGATACGAAAAGGCAATTTTCGTATCCCATAGGCGACCTCCGTTGTTCGTACGTGATTATGGTCTTGTAGTGATCTTCTTGTGGCAGATGAAGAGGGCAGGACATCAATTTTCACTAAGTCACTGGGATACGAAATAGTGATTTTGTATCCTGTGAACTTGTGAAAATTTCAAGCATTATATTCGGATATGAAAAACGGGATGGAGTGATTGAGGAAGCATGATCGATTCCCCTGAAGAAAGGGGTGTGATGGAGGCAGGATACGAAATTTTGTGATGGAATGGGATACAAAGTGACAATTTCGTGTTTGAGAGTTTCACAAGATTCTCATATCCAGGAGGCCGACCGTATAGGATACACAAATTTTCGAAATCGGTGGGATACAAAGTTATCATTTTGTATCCAGACACTTCAAAGATTTCTATGTCCCGACATTTTGTGGTTCTCGAATTGAGATACTCGGGATGGAGATTTTCTCGAGCTCATAGGGATTCGAAATAGCATTTTGTCTCGTATAGGCTCGGAAAAACTTCAACTCTGGAATCTCAACTCTAGACATTTGGTGGATCTGGGTCGAGATGCGATGTTGGATGACCGGGTTGAGTTTAAACATGAGCATTGCATAATGCATTAATTGAATGATGAATCTTGTTTGAGATGATGATCAGAACATGCACATAGGATTAGAGCATAAACTCAGACTACGGACATATGACTTACTCTTCGCATCTAGGACTCGACTCTTAACCGAATCGCATTGTAACCACGGTTCGACTTGAATTCCATCGATTTCGGGGCATGGTAATGATAGTTCAAGTTCATAGACTGGTAATCGTTATCACGTTCCGAAGGATATCAGCATAACTACATCAGCACGCACAACCCTTACACATTCCACATTAGTTTACACCAACATAGGGGTATAGGTTTTAGCACATTGACCAACACAGTTGTCCTGCAATCATAGTTTTTAGTGGCTAGGAGAAGCTCTAGACGGCTCCAAGGCTTGGATGCCAAACCTGTAGAAACATCTCTAAGTTTTAATGAGTCCCCATACCATTCTATCCCGTCAGTGAGCGATAGTGGAGCCTCAGGAATTTCCACTCCATCCCAACACGTGGGCCCATCCGGCTTGCAAGAACAAGAAGGACAACTCGTTGGGTATCCGCATTCAAGCAAGCACGTGGATGAACCTGAAACACCCCTCGTCCGTTAATGTCACTTACTAAGGGAATGCATTCAGTTCCGTGAAGCATTATATGTAATCAGACACAGAATAATTACAAGACAGATATAAATAAGATAGCAGCGGAAATTTTAAATTTTTATTTCAAACATAAGTCATAACTTCGTGGTCCACAATTTCCTAAGTCACAAAAACCATTACAATAAAAATATTTTTGTCTTGCACCATCAGAGTGCATAAGTAAATAAAAAAAACATCATTTCCCCAAATAAAAAGAGTTAAGCCATAGTAGAGTCAAGAACTTGAGCCATACTTAAGAAGTAGCTCCTAGCAAGATGATATCTGATCCCTGATTAAGTCTTGTTATTTCCTTCCTGAGAACCTGGGGGGAAACGGAAGAAAGAAGGAGAAACAACAGGGTCAGACATAAAGTCTGGCGAGTCTAGTTACTTTTAGCTAGTAGATAATTAAAAGCAACATGATAGGCATACAAAGTGGATACGAGAGAAATCACTACATAAATGGCAGGTGTGGCAAGGTAAGCAAGTTAAGGTATATGTGCCTTACTAATGATAACTCTGCATTATTACTAGTATAACTGAAATGAAATGATCCCTTCCACCATAAGCTGGTAGGCTTAGATCATACGTTCAAGTATACCCTAACCACTACCCTGATCGATCGGCTCCCTACCTTGTAGATATCCTGCGTTGGTCCCATAGTAGGAGGTATCACTTCCTAAAGTGGCAACCCATGGTGTGCACAACTATATCTACTGGTGTCACGGTCGTCTTAGACCCCTCTGCCCGGCCCATGCACGCACATGTCCCTGGTCGGTTTGCGCCGCCCACACCATCTGCCTCATTTGGATCTCTTACAATCAATCAGTAAGCATGCCCCTTCTCCGCTTACTACGTAGGTCTTTACTTGATACCACTTCGGGTTGCTGAGTAAAATGGGCCCCTCTCAATATGATACAATCTCTCCCCCTTGTCTTGTATCCCCACTAGGTTTTTCTGTTGACTATGTATACCCTTATGTGTCTTTAATTACATAGCCCTATACTAGTTATGCTTACCCTAAAGGGTGTCTTTAATTACATAACTTTCTTACATCATCTACCGGTTATGTATACCACTCAGGTGTCTTTAATTATATAACCATGTTAAACTATCTTCTGGTTCTGTATACCACTAGGTGTCTTTAATTACATAACCTTATTGGGTTAAGTATGTGGTCTTATATGTGCATATATATATATATATATATATATATATATATATATATATATATATTACCCATCCCCTCTAACTTACTTAACCCCACACTACCCATCTTATTTTACTTAACCCTAACTTAAGTCCATAATTATATTAAATTTGGTTAAGTAGTCCATTTCTTTACCATGTCCAATTATGGTTATATTGGGCTAGACCTCCCACATTAGGCCTACAACGTGTGGATGTTGGATATGCCGGTTGGGTTCGGGCAGTCTTATTCCACAATTGGGCCTAACCTCGTGTCTTAGCCCGATTCGTATCTGCATACTTAGACCTCCCACATTAGGTTCAACATTGGTGGCTGCTGGATATGCCGGTCGGGTCCGGGCAGACTTCCGCCACTAATGTAACCTAACCTCGTGTCATAAGTACAATTTATGATTCCTAATTTAAATTACTAAACATTACAAATTAATTCAAATCTACCTATGTCATTATAGGTAACTATTTCAATGTTTTCCCCATTTGATTTACATGTCCCATTTCCTATTAAACATTACATAAATCATGCCAATTTTAATTCCCTTTTTCCCCGTTTTCTCTCTAACGTATTCGCACGCATTTTGGCGGCATCTAGGCTATAAAGTAGCCTAGCTATAATAATTAAAAAGGAATATGACAAGGGTGATAGTTTCAACATGTCGTGACATAAACATGATCATAAACTGGCATAGTAATAAAGTGAATGGACATGTGATTAACATCATAACTAAGTAGGCATAATTAATAACTTGTGGCAGTTACTATGATGTTTAAGCAAGCATGATGAGATCTAGATCTAACATTAGGTGTTCAATTACCTAGATCTAGCATAATCATGGCAATATGTTTAGATCAAAAGGTAGATTCACATGTCAAGTCTACAACATATATCAATGTATCACAATATGACAAGTGAAAGGTGATTAACATAAAAGTCTAGATCCAAGTAATATCACAATTAAGTCAAGATCCATGTAAACATCATAATCGAATCACCACAATTATATTGGATCTAGGGAATTAGATCTTGTCATGACATAAGATAAAGTTTCATATCAACACAGAATCATACTTTACAACATATCTAATTCATTGTCTATCAAATCATACTTTTATTTATCGAAACCTAAAAGTAATCTAGAAACTCACAGCATTAGGTTTAGATATTTGAGAGAGAATAGATCTGAATTCTGAATTTGATTAGCTAAACCGTTGTTGTAGAATTTAATCTTCTAATTTGACTTGATGGACAAGAAAGGCTTGTTTTAATTTAGATTAAAGCAGCATGGAGGCTCCATAGATGATAACAATGAGATTATAGTTAGGTTTAGGTGTTCATTTATAGATGTATTAGGTGAATTAGGAGCTTTAGAATAGATTAGGAACCATCTGAACCATACAAACCAGAAAAACACGTCATCTAGCCAATCCCTGAAAGACATGTCATCATGGAACTCTCCAGAATTTTGCAGACCTGGCTCGGCCTGGGCGCACTTCCCAAGTGCGCCAGTGCATTTTTGTTCTGGCGCACTTCACGAGTGCGCCAGTTGTTCTGACCCATTTTCTGATTGTGCTGCCGAACTTCCATCGTCCATAACTCCTTCATTCTATATTCGTTTTATGCAAACTCGAACTCTATCTCACGCATAATTCCGAGATGAACGCAATGGCGTAACCCGTTTCACTTAATTCTTCTTTTAAAAGTTAATTATTCTTTAATTATCCCTTATGTCATGTTTTAAAATTATGGGGTGTTACATTCCCCCCTACTTAAAGGATTTCGTCCCCGAAATCTCGAAGCAGAAAGGAATGTATGTCCTACCATCCATCATCCATCTACTCATCCATCAATCACGGGAGTCCATTGTCCTTAAAAGATTTCTAATGCTTTAATGAACATATGCAAAGTGTGTGTATATGTCCTTATCCTAATGCAAAAACAGTCGGTTTACTGATTCAATCGACCTCCTTAATGCCAATCATGATAGTTCCATGCGTCCATTATGTATGCAAAAGAATCCTAATGATACATATCATTTCTATATTGTGCACAACCATTCATCCAATGCGACATCCATATGCTAGTTCATCCATTTTTATCCATAAAAGAAAAGAAAATGCACACATATTTATATGCAATATAAGCGTTATCGAGTCGATCATTGTGCCTAATGTGTGTGTGTATATGCGTCCACAGGCAACCACTAGCAAACACTTGCATCCATCAAACAAAACATGTTTCAAACACTTGTTTACATCCATAGGATTCCTATCTAAAGGTCGAAAAAACCATGGATAAGACATACTCTATTGACAGAAACAAGTACTGATAAGATTTAGTAAAAAGGAGTTAAGAACATACCCTCGAAAAGAAAAGGGTACGAAGCATGAATCTTATCTTCAGGTTCCCAAGTCGCATCTTTTGGGTTATCTCCCCATTGAACCTTTAGCAACTTGATTTCCTTATTGTGCAACTTCTTAATCTCTGACCCAAGAATACGGGTAGGGACCCGTCTGGCTGTCGCCCCCCGTTCCACTTTGACTTCTTCCAACATGCCCAGCTCAACAACTTCCATGGTGTCATGTAGGCACTTTCATAGATGAGAGACATGGAAAATGTCATGAACACCGGATAAATTTTCTGGGAGTTTTACTCTATAAGTCATTTGGCCAATCCTCTCGGTTATGGGAAATGGTCCCACAAACCTAGGTGCCAACTTCCCTATTGATCCGAAGCGAACCACATTCCTCAAAGGTGACACTTTGATAAAAACTAGGTCTCCTACTTCGAATTCGATGTCAGCCCTTCTCTTGTCTGCATAGGACTTCTGCCTATCTTGAGCTGTCTTCATCCGTCGTCGAATAAGGTCAATCTTTTTGGACGTTTCCCTAACCATATCTAGTCCAAGCAATAATCTTTCAGTAGATTCCCACCAACAAGTTGGTGATCTACAGGGTTGTCCGTACAATGCTTCGAAGGGTGCCATACCGATACTAGCCTGATAGCTGTTATTATAGGCAAACTCTACTAAAGGAAGATGCTCTTCCCAAGTCACTCCGAAGTTGAGGATACACAACCATAAAAGATCTTCTAGAATTCTTTTCACCCTCTCCGTCTTCCCATCGGTTTGAGGATGATAAGCGTTGCTCAAACACAACTGTGTACCCAATTCTTCTTGCAAGCTCCTCCAAAATTCGCTGGTAAAGATGGGGTCACGATCGCTCATGATGCTGGAAGGAACTCCGTGGAGACGAACTATCTCACGAACATAAATTGTTGCCAACCATGGTGCCGTCCTTTTACTTTTAACTGGAATAAAGTGAGCACTCTTGGTGAGTCTGTCCATTATCACCCAAATACTAGTATTAGCTTTCTTCGATCTTGGCAAACCATCTATGAAATCCATAGAGACGCTCTCCATTTCCACTGCAGAACCTCCAATGGGTGAAGTAATCCACCGGGCTTATTTTGCTCAACTTTAACTTGCTGGCAAACCAAACATTGAAAAACAAATTCGGCCACGTCCCTCTTCATCCCAGCCCAAAAGAAAACCCTCTTCATGTCTTTGTACATCTTGTCACTACCTGGATATATGGTCATCTTAGAATGGTGGGCTTCTTCTAGGACTGCCTTTATCAAGCTTCCAGTTTGAGGAACACAAAGCCTTCCATCTCGTCGCAACCACCCCTTTTCATCTATGGCATACCTACTGAGGTGACTAGAAGTCTCCCCTCTTCTGAGCTTATCCATGATGTCTAGAATCTGTGGGTCACCTTGTTGCGAAGCTCCTATCTGCTCTGCAAGAGTCGGTCGTATCTCCAAGGATGCAAATAAATCAGGAAAAACTTTGATGGAGGGTCTAAAATCAAAAGATGATATGAACTTCAAGTTCTTTCTTTCCATAAACAGAGGATTCAGGGCTACCCTCTACCTACCTAGTGCATCTGACACCACATTACCCTTGCCAGGGGTATAAGCAATCTCAAAATCATATGAGGCTAAGAACTCCATCCATCGTTGTTACCTTAGATTTAGATCCTTCTGGGAGAATAGATGCTTGATAGATTTATGATCAGTGTATAACTTGAACTTCTCTCCAAATAAATAACGGCGCCATGTTTTTAATGCAAACACTATGGCAGCTAGCTCAAGAACATGGGTGGGATAATTCTTTTCATGAACTCTCAGCTATCTACCCCATAACACACTACTTTCCCTTCTTGCATTAGGACCGCACCAAGCCTTGTACCGCGTGCATCCGTGTAAACGGTAAACACTTTATTCCCATCAGGTAAGGTCAAGACTGGGGCTGTCGTCAGAGCCCTCTTCAGTCGTTGGAAAGCAATGTCACATTCTATATCCCATGAGAATGCCAAATTCTTCTTCGTTAGCCTAGTGAATGGGGCTGATATCTTTGCGAAATCCTCAATGAACTACCTATAGTAACCTGCCAACCCAAGAAAGCTTCTCACTTCGGTTGCATTTTTAGGAACCTACCAATCTTGCACTGCAATCACCTTCGTGGGATCTACAACTATCCCTTCTTTGGAGACCACATGCCCTAAGAATCTCACCTCTTTTCTCCAAAAATGGCATTTGTAGAACATTGCTTTAAGCTGATGGTCACGGAGAGTCTTCAAAACTTCACTCAAATGCTGGGCATGCTCTTCTTCGCTTTTGGAGAAGACCAAAATATCATCAACAAAGACTACCACAAACTTATTTAGGAACTCCCGAAACACCCTACTCATCAGATTGACAAAATAGGCGGGTGCATTTGTCAACCCAAAAGGCATAACCAGCCATTCAAAGAAACCGTCTGGAGTTCTGAAAGCGGTCTTATCTATGTTGTCCTCAGCCACCCTCAGCTGATGGAACCCCATAGACAAGTCCAATTGAGAAAATACCGTGGCACCAACAAGCTGGTCAAATAAATCATCAATCCTCGGAAGCGGGTGCCTATTCTTCTTGGTGAGCTTATTTAACTCTCTATAATCATCACACAAATGAAGCGAACCATCCGCTTTAATTGCGAATACTACTGGAGCACCCCACTCAGATATACTACATCTGATAAATCCTTTTTCAAGTAGCTCCCCTACTTGCTTACTCAGTTCCCTCCTTTCTCTTGGAGCCATGTGGTGCACTTGTAATGCAACTGGCTTTGCATTGTCCACCAGATATATGCTGAAGTCGATCTCACGTCTTGGAGGTAAACCCCGTACCTCATCAAAAACATCGGGATAATCTCGAACCACTGGAACAGTTTGCAAATCATCTATGGATGCATCTAAAGACTTTAGGAAACTATGCATAACAGTCCCTTGAGGGTAACAAAAAACTTCGAGGGTCTTTCCATAACGAGTTAGGAGTCTAACAACCCTCTTCTCATAATCTAGTATGGCCTCATACGTGGTAAGCCAATCCATTCCTATAATCAACCCATAGCCCATAAACCCGAGCACATATGCGTCGCATTCAAATTCCACGCCCAACGCAGATATTTTCAAATCCTGACAAATCATCGACAAATGAGCCAACCACCAATGGGGTTTGAAATAACTACGGGATCTACTACCATACTAGTAATTAAATGCAGAGATTCAACCACAGAACTAGATATAAACGAGCGTCAAGCACCAAAATCAAAAAGTGTACTAACTGGAAAGTTTGAAAGAGAAACTAAACTTTCTACGGAAATTTTTCTACCTCATCAGGAGCACTGATCGTGAGAGCATGCACCTGCCCTCCAGAAGTCCCCGTTCTTTGACCTTGTCCCTGTGATCCCTGTTTCTTTGGGCACTCCTTAGAGAAGTGTCCGACCTCTCCGTAGTTAAAGCAACTGGCCTTCCTTCTCTTGCAATCTTTGATCAGGTGGCCCTCCTTTTACAATCATGACATTTTCTCTTATCCTTGCCTTTAACAACTTTTCCCCTTTCTTCCGTTGTTGTTGATGTTGCTATTTCTGTTGCTGCCCCTTCTTGGGCCATACCTTCTTATTCTGCAATGTCCCCTCAGCTTACTTCATTCTTTTCATCCTTGTCCTCCTCATACATTAGGGCCATATCAACAAGCTTTTCAAATGTGGCCCCCATTAGAATATGGGACATTGCTAGCCCATGCAAAGGCTCATTCAGCCCTTTAGCAAACCGCAAAGCCCTTTTGTGCGGTGTATCCACCAACTCTAAACCGAACCTTGCCAGCTTGTTGAACTTGTTCACATATTCCTTCACTGTCAAATTTCCTTGTTTGAGAGCTAAGAACCTCTCCATCTGTATGCTTTGCTTCGCTTAGGAAAGAAATTTTATTCCGAACCTCTGTCTAAAGTCTTCCTAAGTCTCTACCAGACGTCCAGCTTGGGTGATTTCCCACCAAAATGACGTTTCGTCCTTTAACAACCAAGCAGCAAATTGGTTTTTCTTCGTTCCTCCACTTCAAAGATTATTAATAGATCCTCGGTCTCATTGAGCCAGTTCGGAGCTTCTACGAATGTTTCGTTCCTATGGAATGGCTTCCCTCCCTTAGCACGGAAGTCCTTGCAGATCTTGGCGAAGTTATTTGCTTTTGGAAGGGGTGGAGGAGGAATGACTTGTGCAGCTGGGGGAGGAGCGTCTCTTTGGCCTTCGGCCAGTGCCGTGGCCTCCAAATACATATGGAACTATCCGGGTATAGTGATGCCCTCTGGGATATTAGGGATGTTTAGTTCTCCAGACATGCTAAAAAAAAGGAAAAGGAAGAAATTTAGATAGAGGACCGAAGGATACTACATATGTCTCTTTGGGAATGTTTTTCAAAACAGACTTTTTTTTGTAAATGCTTTCTTTGAAACCTTTTTTTTGAATTTTTTTTCAAAAACTTTTATCTAATCTTGTAACCTTCAGCTCTGGTACCAAGTGAAACACCGCACGTCCGTTAATGTCATTCACTAAGGGAATGCATTAAGTTCTATGAAGCATTATAGGTAATCAGACACAGAATAATTACAAGACAGATTTAAATAAGATAGCAGCGGAAATTTTAAATTTTTATTTCAAACATAAGTCATAACTTTGTGGTCCACAATTTCATAAGTCACAAAAACCATTACAATAAAAATACTTTGTCTTGCACCATCAGAGTACATAAGTAAATAAAAAAACATCATTTCCCCAAATAAAATGATTTAATCCATAGTAGAGTCAAGAACTTGAGCCGTACTTTAGAAGTAGCTCCTAGCAAGACGATATCTGATTCCTGATTAAGTCTGATTATTTCCTCCCTGAGAACCTGGGGGGAAACGGAAGAAAGAAGGAGAAACAACAGGGTCAGACATAAAGTTTAACGAGTCTAGTTACTTTTATCCAGTAGATGATTAAAAGCAACATAATAGGCATATAAAGTGGATACGAAGAAATCACTACAAAAATGGCAGGTGTGACAAGGTAAGCAAGTTAAGGTATATGTTCCTTACTAATGATAACTCTGCACTATTACTAGTATAACTGAAATGAAATGATCCCTTCCACTATAAGCTGGTAGACTTAGGTCATATGTCCAAGTATACCCTAACCACTACCCTAATCGATCGGCTCCCTACCTTGTAGATATCCTATGTTGGCCCCACAAAAGAAGGTATCACTTTATAATGTAGCAACCCATGGTGTGCACAACTATATCTACTGATGTCACGGTCGTCTTAGACCCCTCTTCCCGGCCCATGCACGCACATGTCCCCGGTCTGTTTGCGCCACCCACACCATCCGCCTCGTTTGGATCTCTTACAATCAATCAGTAAGTGTGCCCCTTCTCCGCTTAGTACAGAGGTCTTTACTTGATAATACTTCGGGTTATTGACTGAAATGGGTCCCTCTCAATATGATACAAGCTCTCCCCCTTGTCTTGTATCCCCACTAGGTTTTTCTACTGACTATCTATACCCTTAGGTGTCTTTAATTACATAGCCCTATACTAGTTATGCTTACCCTTAAGAGTGTCTTTAATTACATAACTTTCTTACATTATCTACCGGTTATGTATACCACTTATGTGTCTTTAATTACATAATCCTATTACACTATCTACTAGCTATGTATACCACTAGGTGTCTTTAATTACATAACCTTATTGGTTAAGTATGTGGGCCTATATATATTTACATATATTACCCATCCCCTCTAACTTACTTAACCCCCCACTACCCATTTTATTTTACTTAACCCTAACTTAAGTCCATAATCATATTAAATAAGGTTAAGTAGTCCATTTCTTTACCATGTCCAATTATGGTTATAATGTGTAACGTCCCCACCGATATACCCGTGTTATTAAAGAATATTCACGAGGAATATTGTCTAATAAAACGGAGAATACGGCTTGTTAGGGGTGGCCATTCGTAATTTAGTCTTAATCGAGTATTAAACATGCAATTTTTTTTAAACTCACTTGACGTATTCAATGCAAGATTAAAACAAAACTACAATAGCTCTGGATTGTATTCAGAACAAATCATAACAATAAACATCATCACATATCACAGAACTACTAGCATATCACTATACGAGTACAATCAGAGTGCATACATAGTAGAATATACATGTAGTCAAATGTACTACAATATACTTATAACATCGTCTCCCAAAATATACATAGAAATATCAGAGTCTGCATCTAATCGGAGCAAAATAAAAAACTATGCAATATCGAGCTAAAAGTAAGATGATAAATCCAAAAAGATCCATCTAGAAAAGAGATCGGCCTAACTTGCAACTCGGTCTGACCCGAGTATATTGCATAACACGGGTCAGTCTAGACTATAGCGGAAAATTAGAATATGATAGAAAATATTTACGATGCAATAAATTTCTTTACTCAATAGAGCAAAGATAAGTACAGGAGTAAAACATATAGGTATATTTTATAAGTGAGTCAAAAATCATTTAAGGCATAACATAATTATTAGTTTCATTCAAATATCAGCATTATTGATTCATGCCTCATGGCTAAATATTATGGAAGCATTACCATATATATACATATGCGAATGACAACCTAATCTTATTCAAGTGAATCCCATTCAAGGGTTATAACGCATTATGAAATCATCAAAGTATCGCAAACACATGAAAGCTCACAGACCATCAAAATAAAATAACATGATAAAATCATAAATCCAAATCATATATGTAAATCATATCAAAATATAAGAAAAATCATGAAAGATCATATGTATCCATAACAATATTGACGAAACTCAGCAACGCCGCATGTGCAGTGGAAATATCATATACCAGTACTAAACAATGGTTGGCGCCTATAATGGAAGATACTCCGATCTTCATAAGCTAGACTCTCAGGTCTAATAGGATAGTCGCTCAGGACTACCTCGATAGCCGCTCAGGACTATCAATACTGGTAAGAAAATAGTCTCTCAGGACTTCCACGATAGCCGCTTAGGAAAATCTAGTACCGGTAAGAAAATAGTCGCTCAGGACTTCTCAGTATAAAAAAATTGGTTACATATACGATGTCAACTCACAAGTAGTAACCCGAACAGTGGTAACAATGCGTCACATTCCACATGTTCTCACACGTCGGTTCACTACAAGTCAGCCAACTACGCATAAATAAGAAGAAATAGCTTCGAGATATAAGTCTGGAATTAACCGATATAATTAACCATCATGTCCCATACCACGTGGTTTATTATATCGTTTAAATCTCTTCCTCAATATCTCGAAGGTGCAAAAATGTGTTATTTCTATATATAAAAATATTTATTTTTTAAAATCAGTTAGAAAAATAGCTTTGAAATCATTGAGTTATTATTATTAAAACTAGATACAATTGCAAAAGTATAAATGTACAGTCGGCCTTGAGACTGTTTCTTGGACACCTGAAATATGTATAAAATTTATATTTACTCAAGCACCTATATATAGAACAATATTCTTAAAAATAAAAATGAAATTTACAAAAGCCGTGCATCGTGTATAAAAAAACATTAAAAGAAAAATAAAAAAAATCAATTGAGAAACCAACATAAGACAACAACGAATTATATGCGCGCATTGAATATGCACCGTATGACACACAATGCAAGTTCTGTTCGCACACTAAATAACGCTATCAAATTATACAACAATAATAGTAAAATAATTCTCTCTCTCTTTTTTTTTTTTAAGGTAACGCATGCATATGACTGTAAAGGAACTGAACAAAATTTAGCAAAGAAGCCGGCACACAACAGACATGACAACCGCGAAATGCGGAGTTCACAAGTAGGACATTATGTCCGCGTTCATATCCGCGCATCTCCCATGCACCATTATTATCATTACTAGTCCTCCATCTTTTTTTTTCTTTTATATATATATATGTATGTATGTATATGTATGTATATATATTGGGTAGCCCGCATGACATATGGACATGATTTAGCAACAAAGAACCGAAAGGAGGCAAAGTAAATGGAAGCAAGTATGGTCAAAAGGCATGGGGCTAATAATTTAAATAATATAATATAAGTGCCATGCATAATGCATAAAGGACACTCACGCATGGTGTATGAAGCATATCTTGGCACAAAGCAATAGTGCTTTGCTGCTTGGGACAAATTCATGAATAAAATAAAAATATGTGGACCAAGCTTGTGTGCAGGGGACAATTAATGGAAGTAACAATTTATGTGCCATTGTATTATGGCACAAACGCATGGGTACATACCTTTTTTTTCTTTTGGTATCAACACTTGATATAGGAGCATCGTATATTTTAGAACTCAACAGTTGAACATGAAATAGCACACAAGCCAGACAAATGCCAAAACGCATGGGACAAACAATACTAAAATAAGTGCTCCTCTTTTTTTTCATCAAAATGAGTATGAAAAGGCACATATATTCAATCTTTCAACCACATTAGTTGCGTGACCACACTTCCAATGTCAGACTAAGGACAAATAGGTTGTTCCATGACACAAGCAAAGGATAAAGATATTAAAGAAGGACAATGGTTTATAGTGCTTAGGAGATACATGTTGAATCAAGGAATTCATGGCATTTTGATTTATGACAAGAAGAAGTTCAAGATCGAAAAAAAGAAGAGATTCAATGGTATTGAAAGATAGAGGTTGATTATTTAGTGATTTAGTTGTGTTAAAATTGTTAAAATCTATCCTCAAATAGTCATATACCTCAGTAGTTTGAGAATATATATATGTATATATATGAATGCACATTCATTGTGCGTAATGTCAGAAACCGGTCAACCGGTTTCAAATTATACGGTCGACCGTTTCTGGGCAGAAATGCACAATGAACGTGCATACATGTGTATAACATATATATATATTCAAATACCAGTCTACTGGTCAATATTTACCTGTCGATTGGTCTACGAACTGAAGCAACTCTTTGTACAGACATCTTTATTCATCAATGGTTGCTTCCTTTTCTTTTCATCAAAAATCATTTCTATTCTATACTTCTCTTCACTAATGATTGCAACTCCTTATCCTCTATAAATACAACATGAAATCTTCAATTTAATTGAAAAATTCTTTCTATCTATTGTATCTATTGCTGATTTCATTTTTGATCGTTCAAAGCACTCAAAAGCTCATAATCTTCTTATATCGTTGTTAAATCCTAGAATCTACATATTATTCTTTTGATTCAAACACGATATCATCTTCCATATCTTCACGAATTCAAATTCTATTTGAGGATAAGATTATAGGAAGGTTGTACAAGAATTGACAAATTCATGTTATTTAGAACACACATTGTCAAATTACAAGTATACCCATCTTGTGTGAAGTCCTCGTTGTTGTGAGAGGTAAAGTTGTGAAGTCCTTGTGTGTAAGAGGCGTGAAATCCTGTTCGGCTGCTCGATTGTTGTGAACCTGTTCCTCCGGGTGAAGCGAGGTGGTTGTTTAGTGAAAATCTAGAGAGAGGTCTGGGACTGGACGTAGGACGGTGCTCCGAACCAGTATAAAAATCCCTGGTGTGATTTTCCTTTTTACTGCATCTTCGATTTTATTGTTCTGTGATTAGCTATTACTTTATATGTGGAATATTGTTTGTCATATTACACGATCCTTGTGAGTGTATTATACTTGACAAGTACGCAAACAAGCTCAAGCAGATTTAAGTAGAGCAGAGTTTGAACGAAATATGTTTTCGTTTTAAATTTTATTTTTGTCTTTGTTTTCATGTAACTTGGTTTAAATCCTTGTTGTTTTGAAATAAATTCAATTCGTATGTTGATATAGAGCTTTGTATAAATTCAGAGAACCGAAAAACAAATCTTAGTAAAAACGGTCGACCGCTATATATTCACCAGTCGATCAGGATTGTCTCTGGAAAACTTGATTTTAATGCTCCGGTCGACCAATAAAAAGTTACCAGTCGACCATTTAAGTCTCTGGAAAAATTTCTTCTTTTCCGTGAACCAGTCGACTGGTGGTATTTCGACTAGTTGAACGGAAAACTCTCTGGAATTCAATTTTTCACATACCAGTCGATCGATTAAATTCCAACAGTCGACCGGTAACGTATTTTTCTGTTTTTAAAAACCCTCAATCATCACGTCGGTTTCCTATAACTCACCCATTCGTATTCCTTTTATTCCACAAACTATCGAACCCTTTGAACACCATCAAAAATTCCAATTTTTCAATCACTCAAACTATCATGGCTCCTCCTCAAAAGCGATTAAAGAAATCAAGTTCTACTCAACTCCAGCCTATTGATTCCAATATCAAACAATGGCTTATGAATCCTATTGCAGTAAAACGTTGGAATGCTATGAAGGATTACACCATTCACGAAGGTTCTTTCATAAATCTCTCTGGTTTTATTCTTTACGATGTTGAAGAATTATCGGCCAAGGCTCATATAAAATCACTCCTTACCTTTGATAAGAACAACATGGAAATCAATCATATTATGATTAAGTTGTTCTATGCCGATCTTAACCTGGAGAAATTCAAACCAGAGAATGCTGCTAATTGTCTTTGGTCTGTAGTATGTGGTCAGCATGTTTTTATTTCAAAGGAACGAATGGCCATGGTTCTTGGTTCCCCTAATAGTGGGAGGGAATTTTCTTCAGATTTTTGTACTGTTCACACTCATGATATAGTTAGTCACCTTTTTATTGAGGATCACAAAACCAGTATAAAAGCGATTAACCTATGGCCTACTGCTCGAGTTTTACACCATGCTATCACACACTCCTTACCGCCAAGGATTGGTAATTTTGATGCCATTTATAAAGAGAATTTCAAGGCATTATATGCGATATATGGAGATTAACTGGATAAGCATGATTTTTGACGAAATTTTGCTTGTGAATGATTGCACAAGACCACATATTTTTTACAATGAATATGTCATGAGGTTTTTACTCGATTGTGGTGTCAAGTCTTGCGATTCTAAAATCTACAAGCCAAAGTGCATCGATAAAGCAACTAGAAAAAGAATGAAACTTCCTGAACCTTGCGTGAATATCATTCCTTTCAAACAATATCAACACCAAGTTCCCCATGAAGCCACTTCTTCTAAGGCCCCAAAACCTAAACCGGAAGTGGTCAAACTCCTTCAACCATCATCGTCTACACACGATTCACTAGCACAAATTGCAAGAACCAATTCCTTCTCGAAGAAAGACTTAAACGCACTGACACCAAACTTGAACATTTGGATACAAAGCTCGATAAACGCTTCTCGAAACTTAAGACTTTCTTTGGTACTCTTTGGGATGCAACTTCATGTGCACCTCCTCTATGCACATACAAGACCCAGGAAAACGTCCAATGCCTCCTACTTTTATATGGTCATCTTTAGAGGAAGGCACAAGTTCTGGAGCAACGGTTGGACATGGTCGTGGGGAAACCGAGACTGAGGAAGAAGACATTCAAGACGAAGGAGACAAGGAAGAAGAAGGTAACAAAGAAATCGATTGGGATACAACTGAATCCGATTATCCACCTCAGTAGTTCTTTTCATCCACGTCTTTTGGTATTATATTTTATTTTAGCAAGACTTAACTCAGCACTTGTACATAAATAGTGTTGTATTTCATTTTGGGTTTGTACGTATTAACTCTTACATACATGACTTGTTTGGCTATGTCTGGTGTGTATTGTATGCTACAATCCATGTGTATTTCATGTTAAGTTATAGTATTTGTATGATATCTACTCCTTTTTGTCGATGACAAAGGGGGAGAAAAATGTTACTAACAAAATGTTTTGCAGATTTGTTTAATATATATTTCAAGGGGAGTTAGAAACACTTTCAGAGCATGTTGTCATCAATCAAAAATGGGGAGAATGTTGAATCAAGGAATTCATGGCATTTTGATTTATGACAAGGAGAAGTTCAAGATCGACAAAAAGAAGGGATTCAATGGTATTGAAAGATAGAGGTTGATTATTTAGTGATTTAGTTGTGTTAAAATTGTTAAAATCTATCCTCAAATAATCATATACCTCAGTAGTTTGAATATATATATGTATATATATGAATGCACATTCATTGTGCATAATGTCAGAAACCGGTCGACCGGTTTCAAATTATACGGTCGACCGTTTCTGGGCAGAAACGCACAATGAATGTGCATACATGTGTATAACGTATATATATATATATTCAAATACCAGTCTACTGGTTATTTTTTACCTGTCGACTGGTCTACGAACTGAAGCAACTCTTCGTACAGACATCTTCATTCATCAATGGTTGCTTCCTTTTCTTTTCATCAAAAATCATTTCTATTCAATACTTCTCTTCACCAATGATTGCAACTCCTTATCCTCTATAAATACAACATGAAATCTTCAATTTAATTGAACAAATTCTTTCTATCTATTCTATCTATTGCTGATTTCATTTTTGATCATTTAAAGCACTCAAAAGCTCATAATCTTCTTATATCGTTGTTGAATCCTAGAATCTACATATTATTCTTTTGATTCAAACACGATATCATCTTCCATATCTTCACGAATTCAAATTCTATTTCAGGATAAGATTATAGGAAGGTTGTACAAGAATTGACAAATTCGTGTTATTTAGAACACACATTGTCAAATTACAAGTATACTCATCTTGTGTGAAGTCATCGTTGTTGTGAGAGGCAAAGTTGTGAAGTCCTCGTGTGTAAGAGGCGTGAAATCCCGGTCGGCTGCTCGGGTGTTGTGAACCTGTTCCTCCGGGTGAAGCGAGGTAGTTGTTTAGTGAAAATCCAGAGAGAAGTCTGGGACTGGACGTAGACCGGTGCTCCGAACCAGTATAAAAATCCCTAGTGTGATTTTCCTTTTTACTGCATCTTCGATTTTATTGTTCTGTGATTAGCTATTACTTTATACATGGAATATTGTTTGTTATATTACACGATCCTTATGAGTGTATTATACTTGACAAGTACGCACACAAATCATCAATACGCAGGGGGTAAACATCCATTTGCCAGCGCAAGTTTTGTTTTCAGTCAAGGCAAAGGAAATTTTACTACTGAAATCATACGCAGGGGTAAACGATCACAAAAAAAAGTGTTCCTGCTGAAATTTTACAGCAAACAAAACTGAAATAAATTTTGTTCACAACACTATTTCAACAATCTACACATCAAAAGAACATATTCTAGAAGAGTGAGTTTACAAATATAACTCACCTTTGATTTCAACAATAATTAGGCTCGAATTGGAGAAATTTGAGAGCTTTTTGCCTTGGAATTGACTTCAAGAGCGCGCTGGAACAAAGAAAGAGACATGCAAGCAAAACTGAATATTATAGTAAATAAAATCCACAAAACTTGATGAAATTCTCATGATTCTTCGAGATTGCCTGTAACAGAGGTTGAACTAAAGCCTAACCCTTTAATTTGGGATGGGTTTTCATATTGTCATTTGATTTGAAGTGAAGATTGACAATTTTTTTTCAATTGTTTTTCTTAGTTTACAGAAGAAAGCTACGGGGGAGAAGAAGTGAGAACACTGCACATTTTTTTCCTCTTTCTTAGTTTCCATATATTTACTGGAAAACTATCATTAAGCCCCCCATGTTTTTATTTCATCTCAAATCAACCCTTAGTTACTCATTTTAATACTAATTTACATATATTAGCTTATACTTAACATATAAAAACATGTTTTCACCTTAATTTTTTTTTCAAACATGTTAAGCTTACACAAATTTACAAACAAAATTTTTAACGTACTTTGTTAAATTTTAAACATTAATTTTATTATCAACTCTTTCATTCCGTTAATTACAAACCAAAGAATTCCATATTTTATGTCATATAAACATTAATACATAAATGGTCATGACATACCATATAACAAAAAATTTCTAATTAATCACCAAGGATTAAATAGTTTAGGCTTATTTATATTTTTAAGACATCATTCATCCCCAATTCAAATATGATAATTGTTTTAATTAATTCAACAGGTAATCCCAAAAATCAAGGTTGTTACATGATGGGCTTGACCTCCCACAATAGGCCTACAACGTGTGGATGCTGGATATGCCGGTCGGGTTCGGGCAGTCTTATTCCATAGTTGGGCCTAATATCGTGTCTTAGCCCGATTCGTATTTGCAAACTTGGACCTCCCACATTAGGTTCAACATTAGTGGCTGCTGGATATGCCGGTCGGGTCCGGGCAGACTTCCGCCACTAATGTAACATAACCTCGTGTCATAAGTACAATTTATGATTCCTAATTGTAAATTACTAGACATTCCAAATTAATTCAAATCTACCTATGTCATTATAGGTAACTATTTCAATGTTTTTCCCATTTGATTTACATGTCCCATTTCCTATTAAACATTACATAAATCATGCCAATTTTAATTCCGTTTTTTCCCGTTTTCTCTCTAACGTATTCGTACACATTTTGGCGGCATCTAGGCTATAAAGTAGCCTATCTATAGTAATTAAAAGGGAATATCACGAGGGTGATAGTTTCAACATGTCATGACATAAATATGATCATAAACTGGCATAGTAACAAAGTGAATGGACATGTGATTAACATCATAAATAAGTAGGCATAATTAATAACTTGTGGCAATTACTATGATGTTTAAGCAAGCATGGTGAGATCTAGATCTAATATTAGGTGTTCAATTACCTAGATCTAGCGTAATCATGGCAAAATGTTTAGATCAAAAGGTAGATTCACATGTCAAGTCTACAACATATATCAATGTATCACAATACGACAAGTGAAAGGTGATTAGCATAAAAGTCTAGATCCAAGTAATGTCACAATTATCTAAATTAATAGATGTAAGGATCAAGCTTCATATCAACACAGAATTATATTTTGCAACATATCCAATTCATAGTCTATCAAAGCATACTTTTATTTATCTAAACCTAAATGTAATTTAGAAACTCACAGCGTTAGGTTTAGAGATTTGAGAGAGAATAGACCTGAATTCTAAATTCTGAATTTGATTAGCTAAACCATTGTTGTAGAATTTTATCTTCTAATTTGACTTGATGGAGAAGAAAGGCTTGTTTTAATTTAGAATAGAGCAGCATGGAGGCGCCATGGATGATAACAATGAGATTAGGGTTAGATTTAGATGTTTTTTATGGATGTATTAGGTGAATTTGGACCTTTAGATTAGATTAAAGAATCATCTGAACCATACAGACCAGAAAAACACGTCATCCAGCCAATCCCTAAAAGATACGCCATCATGGAACTCTCAAGAATTCTGCAGACCTGGCTTGGCCTGGGCGCACTTCCCAAGTGCGCCAGTGCATTTTTGTTCTGGCACACTTCACAAGTGCGGCAGTTGTCCTGACCTATTTTCTGATTGTTCTACCTAACTTCCATCATCCATAACACCTTCATTCTGTATCCGTTTTACGCAAACTCGGACTCTGTCTCAAGCAGAATTCCGAGAAGAACGCAATGGCGTAACCCATTTCACTTAATTCTTCTTTTAAAAATTAATTATTCTTTAATTATCCCTTATGTCATGTTTTAAAATTACGGGGTGTTACAGAACCGGTAGTTGGAGGCGAAGTAGAGGTCGTTGGAGAGGATCCATTAGAGGGAGAGGATGGCGGTGGCAACCAGGAAGACATTTTTGTAGCATTGTATATGGTGGGATACTGCGATTCTTGAGAATCCCCTGATTTGGTTGTTTCGCAGATAAATGAAGTTTCATTATAACGAATTTGTACAAAATATGGAATACCTTGGGGAGATGTCATGGTCCCGGAAAGGGAAGATAGGGTGCACGCTCCTCTAGAAGGGTATACCACCTAGAACAAACATATGTGCTCTATCGGATGCATTACCCTGTCTTGTTCGTATATCCGATATCTTCTATATTTCTTTCGATTAGCGCCAATGTAACTTCATCCGAACACCTATGCCTTCTTGCTTGGCACCTATATCTTGTACATAGAATGATCAGAAGTTGAATCGACTCGGAAGACATTAGAAATCTCTACTCTTTTAAGAAGAGAAACACCGTGTTGCCTTCCCTTGTCTACATGGAGGCACAACCTAATAGTCGTTTTATCCTGGGAGTGTGGAACAAACTTAGTTACTTTAAAGATGATTGGTTTTATGTTTGATGCCCGCTAGGATTTGCGAGGAGATAGCTTGAAGGCCATAATTACTTGAAAACTTACTCTATACCCCAAGTTAATTGAGTTATAAGCTCAAAATTAACTTGGAGTTTCATATGGTAGGTATACTGGCGATTCTGAAGAGCGATCAATATCTAGAGTGGGTCCTAGCTTTGAGGGATGTCCCTAACAGGTATAGCGACACCAAGACTTTGCTATCAGACCGTTTCCTTCATCCATTGGACTTTCTTCTCGAAGGTAGTTCAACGGATCACAAGGACGACGATGAAGAAGAGGAAGAAGCGAAAACTGAGGGAGAAGGGTATTCTCTCGCTCCGTAGGAAGAAGAGGTGCCCCATGTCGTGACTTCTGGCATGCCCCCAGTAGAGGAGGAAGTTGTAGAGGCTCAAGGGGATATAGGAAGCAAACATCGGTGGTGGGGAGGAGCCTGCCAAAAGGGCATGGTCCATAACCCACTCCCGCTCCATCTCTGATTGGGGAGATAAGGCCGAGAGAGGCTTTTGAACCAAGTTCTCCAACTATGACTTCTTTTATCGCCGTATCGATGGAAGATGAAAACAAATTTAAAGATCAGGATAAGGTCCCAGTAGACACATCTTCGTTCAGGTTAAGCACAGATGATGTTGAGAGCTTATTGCCAGACGTTGGGGAAATTTACCCCTTCAGGCAAGCAAACGACGGGTCTGTGTGGGGGTACACATAGTATACACACACTCACAAACATTGCATAGCAAAACACTTGATTCGTATGTGTTGGATGTTCAATTCTAATTCAAAGTTTTCTCCATGCAGTAAAATGTCTTGTAAAGGTGCAAAGATCATGGTTGGGGAGATTCTCGACGGTAGAAGAAAAGTGCCATGAGCGACTAAAAGCACTAAACTACGTACAAGGAAGAATTCGTATGACTCTGAAAGTAGCTGCTAGCATTGAGAACACTCCCTGTGCTCGGAGCCTTTGCGAGCAAGCACAAGACCAGCAGATGCAAGGAGAAGGGCAAAATTATTAACAATTAGGCAGCAAGCTACGATTGTTCCATCTTCTTATGCACCAACCACTGCGCCATTGATGAAACCTATTTCCAGGAGTAGGTCTGGTGAAGTAGGGACATGAAGCAGAGGAAGGTATGTGAGCAGCCGCGACTCGACGCTAGCCGACATGTCAAAGATCCCAGAGTTGGGCCCCGAGGAGAGTAAGGCGATATTGAAGAAGTTGTTTCCCATCTTTTACTTCGAGGAGCTGATGTGTTACCTGACATTAGCCTGATCCCATGCCCAGATGATGATGATGTATGGAAGAGGGTGTACGCAGTCCATTATTAGTATTAGGAGATGGATAAATATGCGAAGAAACTCCCTGAGTTGATCAAAAAGAAGAATCAGAGATTCAACGCTTAGAGATCGCGCTCAAGCTTGAGAAAGTGAGTGTCGCAATCCGAGATAAGGAGATAGGTAAAATATGGCTTTGAACGACGTCCATTCCTACAGATTTGAGTAACACTTTTATGTGCTAACTCTATGTCGCCGAAACAGATGCATTGAAGAAGGAGCTGGAAGAGCCGAAGTTGGCGATGGCAGCGGCTAGTGCCTATTATAAAGACGTGTTATCCTCTACGTTAACCCGTTCCACCAACTTGGAGAAAGATAATAAGGCGCTAGCCGAAGAGAGCCATAGGCTGTAGGAGGAGAATAAGACGGTGCAACAGCTGAAGGCAAACAACTAGGCGTTGCCGAGGAAAATGAAAGACTCTGAAAGGAGAACGAAGAGGAACAACGCTTGAGGAGGGAGAACGAGGAGTTCAGGAAAATGCTTGATAGGAATCGCATTGAACTCGAGTAAGCCAGAAAGGATAAGGAGGCCACAGAAGCTTCAAATAAAGAAGTGCTCAGCCAAATATATGTGACCAGAGACGAGCACGAAGCCGAGCTAGAGGAAATGAGACGACAAGTCTAGGAGGCTCGCGTAGAGCTAGAGAGGGACATGCAGCCGATGATATGTGGTTTCTATTTCAAAAACACTTCGACATCGTGGGCTCTCCTGGGTCTGTGACTACCTTTAGAACCTGTGTTTGACTTGGGAGAAGCTGGTTGAAGATGAGGTTGCTGCCCTGGGAGTGGAGAGCGTGGATGAGGCTCAGCTGACGGGCCATTACCTGATGGAGGATGAGCGTCAGGTGTTGGCGACTTGGTGGAAGGATGGAAACAACTTGAGAAAGACGCCGCGATGGCGAAGGTAGAAATACGTGTTGTTGAGAAAGGGAAAACACTTGTGACCAAGAGCATCATAGTAGCTCACGAAGCGGTTCCCCAACAGTAGCAATCCATTCCTGTCGCTTCGGCGGTGGTTCTTTCGTTCTAGCTCCAAGTGTACTTCCGTTAACTGCCGAAGGGTCGACATTAGGGAGTGCCACACAGTAGGTGTTAGAAGGTATGTCCACTTACTCAATGGGAACCGGAAAGATGATTGCATAAAGTAGAAGTAAACTTATTTGTTTATCTCCAACGCGCAAGCACCTATGGGGAAGCAATGATGGCTGGGATCAAAACGGCGATCGCCGCAATGGCTAGGACAGATGTGGATGCCTATAAGAGGCAGATAGAGGAAGAGCATAGGTTCCTTGCAGGTTTTAACCTGGAAATGGAAGAGTATAAATTGGATGATTTTTCCAAAGTGCTTGATGAGGGGAAAGACCCGGAGGGTGCAGATGCCCAAGTGATAAGGAAAACGAAAGCAGTAGGGAAAACCATGCACGAGCTAGTCGAAGAACAAAAAGCTTAACTTCTTATAAAGTTTGAAGAACTTGTGGCGAAGAAAAAAATGGAGGAGGAATTTAGGGTCAAAGCTCAGGAGGAGGCAAGGAAAAATGGCCGAGGAAGAAGCCCAGGCTAAGGTACAGGAGGAGGCTTAGAGGAAGGCGGAGCTCAAGGCCTCCCAGGCTAAGCCCAGGCTAAGGTCCAAGAGGTAGTGAAGATGAAAGCAAGTCATATGACGATGAAGAAGGATGAAAGGGAAGCTAGGAAACTTAGAAATAGGTGACGAATCCTGTAGCTTGAAGGGGGCCTTGTTGAAGCTTTCCCTGTTTGGCTGAAGGCGATCCTCCCCGAGGAAGGGACCGTTGATATCCCGAGCGAGGAAAAGGAAGAGCAAACTTCCCCGATGACCTCCACCGATGGATACGAATTCACACCTCGACCCACTCCAACTACGACGAAAACGAAGGGATCGGGAGGGAGGGGCAGTCAAAGAGGTAGGAGAAGGACAATCCACCCAATACCGAATCTGAGAAGAAGAAAGGGGAAAAGCGTTGCTCATCCAAGTGATTGGTGTAAATAGGCTTTGGTTTTATAGGCTGACGAAATGTGCGAGCACAACCCTAGCTTTTTGGAGGAGCGATGTAGTTGTGATACACATCGTGTCAATAAAAAAACCTATATTTTTGATATGTGAATAAAAGTTTATTTTCTTTCATCACATATCACCTTAATTGTTCAAGAACTTTTTACATTTTCTAGTACCGCGCTTATGTAGTTAACTTGGTGTTACACTTAGACTTGATTTTTTTTTAGGAGTCTCGATACTTCGGAAATTCAAAGATAGGTAGGGGAAATACGAGAATTTATGCCAAGTGCCTTGAGATACGAATTCTTGGCTTTGTATCTTAGGGACTTAGTCAATTTTCATGTTTTTCCGGAAGTTGGAAGTCGTATTGTTTTCTTTTATTCTGAGTTTGAGCTTGTGAGCTTGGATTGACATGCGACATTGCATGATTGGGTTGGGATTGAAGTTAAACGTAACGTAACTGATTGGCGTGACGCTTGAGATTCAAACTTGTTTGAATCAGCCGCTCGGATATGCATATAAGATGTGGACATACAGTTGGGTGTCTAATTCCAAGAGTCGGTCTTCTGTCTAATCACGTTATGATCACGATCTTTTCCAAGTGTTGTTGTTTCACTCTACGATGATATTGGGCTCGAAGGAAGTCGAGAACAATTACACGGCGCCAAGACTCCAGTTTGGGCCCATCCTCTCCACGTCGTGGGTTCGCGTCCGAAAAGTTGCTCTATGACTCGTAGAGAAGATGGTTGTTGTAAGGATGCGAGACTGGTGGACGTGGTATGCCCCCGGGCCTGTTCTTTCTTGTGGGTGCTTACGGTAGTGCTTCTCGACGTTCTCCCAGTTAAGTGGGAGGTGGTCGGAGCTCGGTTGGAGGTTAAAGCTTGCGACGATAGCGAAGAGGAGGTATCTCTTGGAGAATGACGGTTTGTTTCTCATCCTTGTTTCTTCTTCAACAAGAGAGGTGGAGTTGAGAGTGAGTTGAAAACCTGTTTTTCCGAGGATGACATCAAAGACCACTGCATCGATGTAGGCGGTTTCAGGAACAGGTGGAGGACTAATGCCTCCGGGCCTATTTCCATGAGGGTGCCTCCTGTAATGCTTCCCAACATGCCCCCATTTAGCTAGATGGTAGTTGAATCTCAGGTGGAGGCGAGAGGCCATGACACAACGAAGAAGAGGTGCCTTTCGGAGAAGAGGGTTTGCTTTTTTTCCCACTTTGCGTTCGATGGGAAAGGAAAATATGGGAATGGGTCGTAAGACGTTATCTCTAATGATGGCCTCATAGGCCACTGCATCATGGTAATTACTATTCTAAGTGCTCGAGAGCTCATTACACTTTCTGGGAGTTGTACTCATGTAATGCGACTCAGCGTTGCACTTAGATCAGGGTCAGTCGAAACTCCATTCATAAGGAGCTCAAGTCATGTAGAGTTTATAATTGCTTCACTCTCAATTGGTTGGAGGTGCATGGAGCTTAAATGGGATAATTTCGCTCTCGATTGGCTCAAGACGTAAGAAGATCTTCGTCGCTTCATTCTTGACTAACTCAAGGCGTATGAAGCTTAGATGGGCGAACTTCGCTCTCGATTGGCTCGAGATGTGCGAAGTTCTTCCTTATTTCACTCTCAAATAACTCGAGGCATGTGAAGCTTAGATGGGAAACTTCGCTCTCAATTTGCTCGAGACATGTGAAGTTCTTTGTCGCTTAACTCTTGACTGACTCGAGGCGTGTGAAGCTTAAATGAGTGAACTTCGCTCTCGATTGACTCGAGGCGTGCGTAGGTCTTGGCTGGTTCGCTCTCGATTGGCTCGAGGCGTGTACAGTTAAGATGGTTCCAATGGACTGCTACCTAAGTATGCTAGAGCGCAGGCAGGTCAGGCTAAATCAAATAGACTAGGTGGGAGTGCCGCCAGATCGCCACCAGAGTTCTCTGGAGCGCAGGTAGGTCAAGCTAAATTTGATGGACTTAGTGTATTTGTGGCAGCGACGCTTCGGCGATTCACAGATGAATCTCGAAGGCTAAGACTAATGCTTCCATACTTCGTACAAGGATTACGACTAAGTCAGTTACAAGGCAACTCAAGTTACTTATCGAAATTACAACACGAAAGAAAAATACTTTTAGAAGTGAAAACAACTATGTCCATAAAAGGTGTGACCTAAGCAAAATGAGTCGTAAGGTGCAACGTCAATGTTCGGACCACTTATTATTTTATTGTTGTTGTAGTCTTGCTGAGTCCAAAAGAAGATCCCAAGGGATCTAGTTTTTGGATAAGGACCTGGTCAGTTGAAACTCTTGGTGAGCACTGGATGGCTAGGAAATTTCATGCAGGGGAACTCGTACGTATTTCTCGAGCACTCCCTTGAAGACGAGCTTTTCGATTTTGTCCTGCAAGTGACAACATTTGTTTGTGTCTTGCTCGTTGACGTTGTGGAACCACTAAAACTTTATAGATCTTGCTTGGTTCATCATACGGGCCTTTAGGCATTGGTCTCTTGTATGGCAAAGTGTTGAAAGTCTCAAGGTAGATGTTCTTGAGAGAGTTGTTGAGCGGAGTGTAGTTGCAAAAAGATGGAAGTTTTGGACGTTACCTCTTTTTGTTGCGACTACCTCTGATATTGCCAGTTTGTGTGGAACATTAGGACTGGAGTCGTTAGAGCTTTGGACTTCATCTCGAAGTAAACTGTCGAATTGAGAAGCTCGATTTCTTTATGCTAGTTCTTGGCGTCGGAAATAATTGGCTTTTCTGTAAAAGATTTTGAGAGTCTTAGGTCGCTCACTACTAACTCATGCTCCGAATTCAGAATTGGAGAATACGCCCTTGGTGAGTTGGTCCAGGATAGCCTGGGCACTTAGATCTCCGACACCCTCCAAAACATTGTCAAATCTATCAAGGTAACTTGTCATAGTTTCGTCAGGGGCTTGGTGGATGTGCATGCCGAATTGATCGATTAAACCCCTGGCTAGCTAGCCAAAGGTCAGATAGTTCTCGGCGGAAGTCGAGTGAACCACAAAAGAGGCACGCCTTCTAGAAAGAAGAGGAAACACTTACACTTCACGGCATCTGTGGCATAAGCAGAATTCATACGAGACTTATAGCGATGTATGAAGTCTCGAGGGTTGGAGTTTCTCGAGTAAAATTCTATTTGCATCACATTGAAATGTGCGGGCCATTCGGCATTGAGCATGTCTCCAGTGAAAAGATTACGTCTCGCATTGGTTCCCCAATTGTCGGTAAAATAACCCCGAGATTCTTTCATGATGATGCAAAGTAAGTAAGAGATAAGGGGAGTTCGGATCCCCGCGGGATTCCAGTAGTCGTGATTCGACTCAGGAGTGCACAACCACGGACGTCTTCTAGGATGAATATCGTCTTGATCTAAAGAACCTTCGACCTCGGTTCTTTGACGTTGAGGAGGTTGCTGAGCGGGATCTTAAGCTTGGTTTGTTGTATGAAGCGTAGGCGAAAAGTTTTGATCTGTGATAAGTCGTGATGGGTTGAGCGCTAACCTGTTGATCGGGGTTAGGCCCAAGGTGGGAACGGTCAAAGTGACGATTACCATGGAAAGAAGTGGGGGCAGAACTCGGAGAGACATAATTTAAAGGGGCCTGAATACCCAATTCCGCTTGAATGCAAAGGATGTCTCATTGAATGTATTGTTGAAGCCGTTGCATCAATCTAATGTTTTGATGGATTTGCTCGACAAGGCTTCTTTGGGTTTCGCCCAATTCCTCGAGGTTTCGTCGAATTGAGCTCGATCAACGAGTGCATCGAGATTAGAAGTATTGGCAATTTCCACATTGGTCGTAACTTCGGTGAGTCAAGACTGAGAAGGGTTTTCCGAATCATGATTGATTGTGGAAGGTCCAACCATAACGTTCTATCCTTTGGTCACCATTAATGGGGAATTGGTAAGTATGTCTCGGATGACTTACGTAGCTCTCCAAGTCTCGATGATCAAGTGATAGAATAGGCGGAGTTCTTCAAATTTCTCAATGGAAGTAGCGGAAAATCGACTGTAGGTGCATCTTCCCCTACTTGGCACACTAAAATGTTGACGATCAAATATTGTCGCCAACACTCGTGATTTCCACGGCAGTGAAAATTAACGTTTGGAATGGGAAATAAGCTAGCTGCGGTGTAAATAGGTACGGGAATAACGCAAATAAACATTCACATGGTATTTATCGTGGTTCTTCTCGTCGGAGCCGACGTCCACTTTGGAAGTTAGGTACTTTACTACTTCTCGGTTACAAAATTACAATGTGGAATCGGTATATTTCCGAATGTACAAGAACTATGGTAGTTCCAAATGTTATATTGTAACAGCCCGCATTTTACGTATCGAAAGATCGTAAAATATATTTGTTTTATTCTCTAAGGGTTGGATCATTCTCATCTTTTAATATGTTGTTTATGGGGATGTGAGACATGTCCATAATTTTTACCGATTTTGTTTGTGACCATTTTGCTCCTGTCTGCCTTGTACAGGGCATAACTTTTGACTCAGTCGAATCAGAGGGTGAGACCTATGCGATTGGAAAGGAATTGATGATTGCCTTTCCATAGAATGGTTACATTAAGGATTTGGCTCAGCAATTTGGGAGAAATCGCTGTTTTAAGGTTTTTCAGTTGGCTATTCAGGTTTTGGAGCCTAGGTGGAATCCTATAAATAGGGGTTGAGAGTGGAGGGAAAAGGTTTACTTTTTCCCATTCTCTCATTTGAAGGCATTTGTTCTCCTTCTTCCTCCTACACCTTTCCGCCATTAAAAATCCAAATCTAAGGGAGGAAATTGAAGTTCTACGCCATCCAAGGCAAGATCTACATCATTTCAAAGGCAAATTCATCGGATCGAGGGGTTTGATTCGGAGTGCTCACTGTACGGATTCTTATTTCTATTGTTATAGATTGTTTCGGCAAATCAGTGAGTGATTTACATCTTTCACATGAATGCAATGAAGTATATGAGTGTTTGTGCATGTTTCTCATCAAATTGGGATGTTTTATCATAGATTTACACCATTATAAGTTCATTTTCATATGCATCAACCTATGATCTAATCTAACAAATTTTACTCATTAATTTCGTGTCATTTTATATGTTTATGTTAGTTAGATCTCTCATTTTGATCATATGTTCATTTTAATGGTTTTTGGTGAGATTTACATCATTTTTGTGGTAATCGTCATATTCTTATGGATAGTAACGTTATGATATGTTTATGATTGTGTTTGATGATTTTAGTTGAGTTGGTTTCGTCGGATTCATCGTTTGGCGAAGTTTTGGTCGAAATCAAAGTTGAATTGCAATATGCAGAAATTGGCTCGGTCAGGGGTTTGCTCGGCCATAGATTGACTCGACCATAGATTGACTCGGCCAGAGGTTGGCTCGGCTAGGAGTTGGCTCGGCCATAGTTTGAATCGGTTAGGAATGGATCAGATCGAGTCATATTTGGATCGAGTCCTATTTGGATAGGGTCATACTTGGATCGGGTCGGTAGGTTGCAACTAGATCGGTCGGATCGAAGCATATATTCGCGATAGCACAACTAGGTCGGGTCAGGCCAGACTGGATCGAGTCGGGCTAAACTGGATCGGGTCAGGCTAGACTGGATCGGGTCAGGCTAGACTGGATCGAGTCAGTTGTTATATGGATTGGATCGGTCATATTGGATCGGATCAGCCTAGTTTGGATTGGGTCGGTCTGAAAGAGGGTGGATAGGTCATGTTTTTAACAGTGCTTTTAAACGCAATGATTTATAGTGATGATGCTATGGTTTGTTTCCAACAGGGTTATTTTCTGAAAAAGTACGTTTTTCGGGTACAACTCAAATTTGGAGAAAAGGTCTGAAAAAAATATTTGTAACCCCGAACCCTAGCCGCAACGCTGTGATGTAATTAGTTCGGTGATGGTGTGACTTCGAAGTAAGTTCAAGAAGGAAGACTCGAAGTGTTGAGAGGTGTCCGTTGATCGGAGTAGAACATCGAATGAAGTAACAACTCAAAGGTCATGGGCTGGTGGATAATGGTTGCTCGAGAAGGTCGCTTGAGTAGTAAATAGCCGTCAAGGTTGGACGACTAGAGATATTGAAGGCCGAGGGATTATCATTGTCGTAAGTTCTAGTACCCTAGGTCTTGGGGAAAGGCCTAGTTGCCAAGGTTGGACATATGGAGTTTATGTTAGAACTGGGGTTACCATTAGCCCTTGACATATGGCAAGGTTGGCCGTCATACGATTAACGGTGGTTTCAAAGCAGGATTAGCGGTGATAGCCAGAGTTAGTCATGGATGATTGGTTGTTCTGTTTGTACTATCTCACATAGATTATCCAAAGTCGAGGGAGATGTTCTTTGAGTGCTTAACTGATATTGGTCTAGGCCTCTGGGGAGAGTACTTGGGGAATGTTAAACTCGATTAGGGTTGTCTATGTGAGACTTATATAATCGGGATATCATGTGTGTTTTCCATGATTGAATGGGTGTCCTGGTTTCCATGGATGAATGGTTGAATTATTAACGTAAAGGCTATCATTGTCCGATGTGGGGAAGGTAAGGTTGAATTCTTCTCTGATGTCGTGGGTAGATTAGTATGTTTATCTATCCTTTTCTCATACACTTTATTGTTGAAGTTTGTTAGCTGTTTTATCGCTCACTAAGACTGTTGTCTGACTCAAGGTTTTATGTTTCCTCTTATTACCTTGGGCTGTTCATCCGGTTGTGGATGGGCGGACTAAGTAGCAGGTGACAAGTGATGCTTTAGTGAGGACGACGATGTTGATCGGTGGCGAGAAGGAGGCTCTCATACCAGTTTTACTACTATCTAATAATTGGGTTTCCACTGTTTTCTTTTCTGAATAATGTAGTGAGGCAACTTTGTATAAACACTATTTCCAAGTTTGTGGATATTACTTTCTGGTTGTATGAAATTCTTGTGTTTCTGCTTCACTTTTTCTACCTATTGTATATGTTCTATTATATTTTATCCTTGCGCTGTGAGTTTATGATAGGTTCCCCTTGTGTTTACCTACCCTGATGATCGTCCATGATTGCCTTGCACACATTTCAGCGCATTATTTCTTTTGTATAGTGCGGGGGTTATGGGCGATCGTAACATTTGGTATTAGAGCTCTGGTCAACGATTGTTGGCCAAAGTTCAAGGATATAATCCCGTATGAGAGACGTACTTGTAGATTTCAGTTGCTTACCATATATATTAGCATATATAGTAGTAAGGGTTGTTTTCCTTTAGCAGATTTCTTGAAGGTGACAAATTATTCTAAATTGCAGATTTAGAATAAGTAGACGAGAAATAAGACGCGTTGCTAGGGGATCCAATACTGGAGGGGGAAATGGTGGAGAACCTAATTACCCGGCCATGTTTGAAGCCATGGCAGAAGCAATTATGCGAATGGTACCAGCTCCAGTGGCGGCAACGGTAGATGTTGGTGTGTGAGTTCCTAGAGTAGTAGATTTTGCAAAGCTGTGCAAGGACTTTACATATCTAGGGGGAAACCATTCAAGGGAACTGAACCAGCTGAAGAGGTTCAGAGATGGATGGATTCATGTGTTCGAATCTTTGGAGACTTGGGTATCAAGGATGCAATAATGAGAAAACTTGCATCAAGGCAACTGCAGAATAGGGCCATAGAATGGTGGAATTCTGTTACACTCGAGACTCCAGAGGAAGAAATTTCATGGGAGCTATTCCAAGCTAAGTTTGAAGCAAAGTTTATCTCCACAACTCAGAAATCTGCTCTATTCAAGAAGTTCGTAGAGCTGAAACAGAATGGTCGTTCTGTGCTTGACTATATTTCTGATTTCGAAGCTTTGTCTAGATATGCTCGTTCATACATTGATACACCATATCGGAAGAACGAGAAGTTTGTCTTGGGTTTGGATGCTTATAACGGAAAACCGCTAGTGGACCATCTTGATGATTCGTTTGAGAAGATTGTGGAAAAAGATATTCGTCATGAGAGCTTGTTTCCTAAGGAAGCAAATGTTGTCGATGCGACCAAAGAGGCTCAGAAACTACAACAGGGTGGTAATAATAAGAAAAGGAAGCAGCAACAGCAAAAAGGAAAAGACGGTCAAAAGAAGTCCAAGAGTGAGGTGGTTTGCTTTAACTGCCAACAGAAAGGCCATTATGCTAGTGAGTGCAAGAATCCCAAAGCTGAGAAGAAGTGCTTCAAATGTGGAAAGCCTGGGCATGAGAAGAAGGATTGTCCGGAATCAGCTAAGGGCAAGCAAATTGTGAAGGCTTATGCTTTGAAAGCCATGCCATCTTCTTTGAGAGCTCCTACTATAGAGGAGAAGGGAAAGGGTGTCGTGGTGCAAGGTACTCTTTCAGTTAATGGTGTTTCAGTTTGTGTGCTTTTCGATACTGGAGCATCACGTTCCTTCATTTGTAATGAGCTTGTGTGTCTCTTAGGTTTGGAACCTGAGATTTGTGATAGACCCTTCGTAGTGACTAATCCAATTGGGGGTTCGTCAAATCTTTGCATGATACGTCGAATTCTAGTGCTGTCGAGTCGTGGATGCTATTTTATGTGTGATTGCTTTGTTCTTAACTTCGCTGGGTTTGGGATCATCTTGTGCATGGATTGGCTCAACAAGTATGCGGTAAGAGTGATCGCTAATGAGTATGTAGATGTTTTTGACGAGGTCAAAGGGTTGCCACCGCATCATGAGATCGAGTTTAGGATTGATTTGGTCGAGGGTGTTAGACCAATCGTTATACCACTTAGGCGGATGGCGCCTAAGGAACAGCGAGAGTTAGAGGTGCAATTTAGAGACCTTTTGGGAAAAGAATTCATTCGGAGGAGTGTATCCGAATGGGGTGCACCGGTCGTATTTGCAACTAAGACAGATGGCTCGTTAAGATTGTGTGTGGATTATCGTGAGCTGAACAAGATGACTAAGAAGAACAAGTATCCGTTTCCAAGGATTGATGACTTGTTCGATCAGTTTCACGAAGCCAAAGTGTTTTCTCAGATGGATTTGGCAATGGGATTTCACCAGTTGAGAGTGGCTAAGGATAGTGTGCCAAAGACTGCTTTTAGGACACCATACAGTTTCTTCGAATGGTTGGTGATGCCATTCAGGTTGACTAACGCACCAGCGTATTTTGTGGACCTTATCGATAGAGTATTCAGAGACCAGTTGAACAAGTTTGTGCTTGTGTTCGTGGATGATATTCTGCTTTACTCCATAAATGAGGAAAAACTCACTTGAGAGTTGTGTTAGAGATCTTGTGGAAGCATCAGCTTAAGGCTAAGTTCTCAAAATGTCACTTCTGGAAGGATGAAGTGAGGTTCTTGGGTCATGCAGTTTCTGGAAAAGGGATAACGGTTGACCCCGCTAAAGTTGTAGCAATCCAGGACCAGGATCAACCTAAGAATGCGACGGATGTTCGGAGTTTCCTTAGGTTGGCAGGATATTACCGACGGTTTATCAAGGATTTCTCCAAGGTAGTTGCACCGTTGACAGGATTGACGAAAAAGAACCAAGTGTTCACATGGGATGCATAGTGTGTACAAGCATTTGGAATCCTGAAGGGGAGATTGACGGGTGCACCTGTGTTGACCATTCCAAGTGGGAATGAAGAGATGGTGGTATATACCGATGCGTGTGGTACTAGACTTGGAGCAGTGCTAATGCAGAAAGATAAGGTTGTGGCCTATGCGAGTCGACAGCTGAAGCCGCATGAGAAGAATTACCCAACTCATGATTTGGAGTTGGCGGCGATTGTATTTTCTCTAAAGATGTGGAGACATTACATGTTGGGAGTTCGATTCGAGTTGTTTGCGGATCACAAGTCGTTGAAGTATCTTTTCTCCCAAAAGGATTTGAATCTTCGGTAGCAAAGATGGTTAGAGTTTCTGGCATCATATGATTTTGGCATAGCTTATACTCCGGGCAAGGGTAACGCAGTTGCAGATGCGTTAAGTCGAAGACACGCAAGTTTAGGAGCGATGTTTTCGGAATGGAAGAGCCTCGAGTACTTGGAAAGGTTCGATTTCAGGCCAAGGTGTGAGTTGGAACCTGAAATGTTAGCGAGCTTGTCAATAAGACCTACTCTTATCAAAAGGATTGGCGAAAGCCGAAAGAAGGATGCGAAGCTTGTTCAGTTCATTTAGAAACTAGAACCAAAAGATAAAGAGTTTGAGGTCGATCGAGAAGGTTGGCTTCGAAAGCAAGGTCGATTAGTTGTTCCTAATATTGACGGATTGAGGGATGAGGTTCTGAGAGAATGTCATCACTCGAAGCTGACGAATCATCCCGGTGGAAATAAGATGTATCAGGACATGAAGAGAGTCTACTACTGGGAAGGGATGAAGCGAGATATTGGAATGTTCATTTCCAAGTGTATGAACTATCAGTTAGTGAAAGTTGAACAGAAGAAGCCGAGCGGTTTACTTCAACCATTGGAAGTTCATACGTGGAAGTGGGAGCAGGTATCGATGGATTTTATCGATGGACTACCCAGAACCAAGGCAGAAAACGAAGGGATTTGGGTCATCGTGGATCGTTTGACCAAAAGTGCAAGATTCATTCCTGTCAAGTCGACTAGGACGACATCGAAATTGGCTGAACTTTATGTGAAATGGATAGTTCGATTCCATGGTGTCCCAAAGAGTACAGTGAGTGACCGGGATCCATTATTCACAAGTGGATTTTGGAAAAGTTTGCAAGAAGCTTTGGGAACCGAGTTGTGCTTAAGTACGACATATCATTCCCAAACTGATGGTCAGACCGAGAGAGTCAATCGAGTTTTGGAAGATCTCATGAGGGCTTGTGTGTTAGACTTCAGAGGATCATGGGAAGACCATCTACATCTAGTTGAGTTTGCGTATAATAATAGCTACCAATCTAGCATTGGGATGACACCATACGAAGCGTTGTATGGAAGGTCGTGTAATTCTCCAGCATGTTGGCTAGAAACTGGAGATAAGTTGGTACTTGGGCCTAAGATGATTAGAGAAACCTCCGATTGTATCGAGATAGTTTGGCAACGAATGAAGGCAGCCCAGGATCATCAGAAGAGTTACGCCGACAAGCATCGTAAAGACTTGGAATTCGACGTGGGCGATATGGTTTTTGTGAAAGCTTCGCCGTAGAAGCACATGGTTAGATTTGGTAAGAAGGGAAAGTTAGCTCCAAGGTTTGTTGGACCATTTCCAATATTCGAGCTAATTGGAAAGCTCGCATACAGGTTGGAGTTACCCGAGAAGATGTCGAGTGTGCATATTGTGTTCCATGTGTCATTTCTACCGAAATTCGTGCATGATTCAAAAATAGTGGTATCTCTAGAGCAGTGCGAAGACATAGAGACTGTAGTTTCGAGACCTCATAAGCCACTTCGTGTTGTAGGGAATGACACGAAATAGCTTAGGAAGATGGTTAAGCTAGTCAAGGTGCAATGGAGTGAGGATGAAGACGATTGTACATGGGAGCAGAAGAGAGCATGAGAGCGACTCATCCAGGACACTTCGTCGGTAGGACCCTTTGATATCGTATCTTCGTTATATCGCTGTATCTTGTTGTTGATTGTTAGAATTCCGCGTGCTTGGATAAGGCTATGGATGCATGGCTTGATGGATGTCAGTTTTGATTATAGAATTGGCTTTTCATGGATGATAGGCATGCATAATCGTTGTGATTACTAGGGTTTGTTTGGAATTTCGGGGGCGAAATTCTTAAGGCGGGAGAATGTAACAGCCCGCATTTTACGTATCGAAAGATCGAAAAATATATTTGTTTTATTCCCTAAGGATTGGATCATTCTCATATTTTTATATGTTGTTTATGAGGATGTGAGACATGTCCATAACTTTTACCGATTTTGTTTGTGACCATTTTTCCCCTGTCAGCTTTGTATAGGGCATAACTTTTGACTCAGGTCAAATCATAGGGTGAGACCTGGGCTATTGGAAAGGAATTGATGATTGCCTTTCCATAATGGTTACATTAAGGATTTGGCTCAGCGGTTTGGGAGAAATCGCTGTGTTAAGGTTTTTTAGTTGGCTATTCAGGTTTTGGATAAAAATCCAAATCTAAGGGAGGAAATTGAAGTTCTACCCCATCCAAGGCAAGATCTACATTATTTCAAAGGCAAATTCATCGGATCGAGGGGTTTGATTCGGAGTGCTCCCTGTTCGAATTCTTATTTCTATTGTTTTAGATTGTTTCGGCAAATCGGTGAGTGATTTACATCTCTCACATGAATGCAATGAAGTATATGAGTGTTTGTGCATGTTTCTCATCAAATTGGGATGTTTTATCATAGATTTACACCATTATAAGTTCATTTTCATATACATCACCCTAGGATCTAATCTAATAAGTTTTACTCATTAATTTCATGTCATTTTACATGTTTATGTTAGTTAGATCTCTCATTTTGATCATATGTTCATTTTAATGCTTTTTGGTGAGATTTACATCATTTTTGTGGCAATCGTCATATTCTTGTGGATAGTAACGTTATGATATGTTTATGATTGTGTTTGATGATTTTAGTTGAGTTGGTTTCGTCGGATTCATCGTTTGGCGAAGTTTTGGTCGAAATCAAAGTTGAATTGCAATATGCAGAAATTGGCTCGGTCAGGGGTTTGCTCGGCCATAGATTGACTCGACCAGAGATTGGCTCGGCTAGGAGTTGGCTCGGTCATAGGTTGAATCGGTTAGGAGTGGATCGGATCGAGTCATATTTGGATCGGGTCATACTTGGATCGGGTCGGTAGGTTGCAACTGGATCGGTTGGATCGAAGCTCATATTCGCGATAGCACAACTAGGTCGAGTCAGGCCAAACTGGATCGAGTCGGGCTAAACTAGATCGGGTCGGGCTAGACTGGATCGGGTCAGGCTAGAATGGATTGGGTCGGTTGTTATATGGATTGGATCGGTCATCTTGGATCGGATCGGCCTAGTTTGGATTGGGTCGGTCTGAAAGAGGGCAGATCAGTGATGTTTTTAACATCGCTTTTAAACGTTGTAGTTGATTGTGATGATGCTATGGTTTGCTTCCAACAGGGTTATTTTCTGAAAAAGTACGTTTTTCGGGTACGACTCAGATTTGGAGAAAAGGTCTGAAAAAATTATTTGCAACCCCCTGAACCCTAGCCGTAGCCCAGCGATGTAACTAATTCGGTGATGGTGTGACTTCGAAGTAAGTTCAAGTAGGAAGAATCGAACTGTTGAGAGGTGTTCGTTGATCCAAGTAGAACATCGAATGAAGTAACAACTCAAAGGTCATGGGTTGGTGGATAATGGTTGCTCGAGAAGGTCGCTTGAGCAGTAAATAGCCGTCAAGGTTGGACGACTAGAGATATTGAAGGCCGAGGGATTATCGTTGTCATAAGTTCTAGTACCCTAGGTCTTGGGGAAAGGCCTAGTTGTTAAGGTTGGACATTGTCAAGGTTGGACATATGGAGTTTATGCTAGACCTGGGGTTACCATTAGCCCTTCACATATAGCAAGGTTGGTCGTCATACGATTAACGGTGGTTTCAAAGCAGGATTGGAGGTGATAGCCTGTAATAACCCGGAAAATACGAGCCAATTTAAAATTTTTAAATTGGTTATGTTAAAGGAATTTGAACCATTGAAATATAATATTTCAATAAAATAGTGAATTAGAAATAGTGGGTCAGTTTGAAAATTGGAATTCAATCTTTGACCGACTATGCAGGGTGGAAAATATAACGGATTTTAGCGAAACCAAAAATATTTAAATCTGTTAGTCAATACCTTTCTAACGAATCTGAAAAATCGAAGTTTCATAACGGGAATTAAAAGTTATGGCCGAATGAATTTTCAGAAGGGTCGGTATATAGAATATATAGGCCTGGAAAATTGATATTTTGCATACGACCTCGGAATTCGACGAAACCACTTTTGTTGGGTCCGGGATGTCAAACTATTGCTAGGTTTCAAATTTCATAATTTTTGAAGCTAGTATGTGAGCGTAGCAAAAGAAAATGTGTTTGGTCGATTTCTGTTAAATTGGATCGACCAGAAAATGGCCATTTTTCAAACGACCTCAGAATTCGACGAAACTAGTTTTGTTGGGACCGTAGCATCAAAACATAGCTAGATTTATTTTTCTGGAATTTTTCGAATCAGTTTGTGGCCCTGGCAAATTGAAATGTGCGTTCAGAGTTAAAAATTAAATGTTTTATACTTTAATTTGAAAAATAACTGACTGTAACAGTCGAATTGGCCTACGAAACATATCCCATTGTGTCCGGAATGGGGGTATTTAGCTAGGGGCGACAGTCGTTGGGTTTTAAAAGGAGTTCGTTTGAGAAAACACTGTTTAAAAATTAAATATAATCCTCGACCAATCATATTTCTCCATTCATAAATTAAAAAAAATATATTAGAAAACCCCCCCGACCCCGACATCGACGACGGAAACCCTTTTTCCCCTTCCCTGGCGATTTCCGATTGCCACAGCTCGAATTAGCTCCTCCCCCAGTTCAACTTTTTGTAGTTCTCCCTCCCCTCTTCAAATCCATATAAGGAGCTCCCCCTATCGTCGCCTCTACGTCGAGATATCCCCTTCCAAACTTCCGACCTTCAAACCGCCGCCGCCGCCGATCTGCACCACCGAACCCCACCAAACCGCCGCGCGCCTGTAGCCCTCTCGAAGCTCTTCCACGTCCAACTTCCTGATCGTCCCCTCGTGCCCCGGTTCTCGCGAAAACCGCAAACCTAGTTTTGAAGCTTTCTGAAAGTGAGTTTTTCTTTGATCTTTACACTTTGAAAAATCATATCTTTTTGGTGTGTTGACGAAATTCGATGAAACAGGAAACATCGAGACCGCAAGGAAGCTCTCTACCCAATAGAAGAAGCTGCGGATTTTTCTGACATCATATCGATTTTTAGCGCTCAGAAAACCAAGGTGAGAAATCTAAATTAACGTGAAATTGAATGGAAAATGTCGTGTATAATTTATATAAGCGAAATATAAATTACATACGTGTTGTATACCTCATGTACATGCGTAGTGTAAGCTATATAAGCGAAGTATGAATTTTTACATGCATAGAATAAGTGATATATGTGTTGAAATGCTAGTGAAATATAGCAAATATATATTATATTATATATATATACTCCCCTCGTCCACAAACCATGGACGATATTTATTGTGGTGAATTGGTGTGAAATATTGGATGAAAAATACGAATGGTTGAATAATTGTTTGTGGTTGATATTGTTTGGTTGTGGTTGAAAAATACCCATTGGTGATTGAAATGAATTGGAAAATTTTGTGGAAATAAAAATAAACATGCCGCCTGCGTGCGAATTAGATGCATGAATCCCCATTGTCAAAAACCGCGAGGTTTTAAGGTAGAGCGAGGAGCCGTACTAGGGACGGTGCCGGTTTTAACTACCCTGCCGTTATGCTGCCGAAATTTTGAATAATCTTTGTGTGTTAGAATTATTCTCATATGTCGAAATAATTTTCATGCGTAGAAATAAAATAGCCATATGTTGAAACTATATCCATGTGTGGAAATATTCATGTGTTGAAAAGTGTTGTGTGAAAATTAAATTCATTTGTGAATGAGTGAAGTGTTTAAACAATAAAAATCACATTTTTATATGTATATGAAGTATGAAAAATATTCGCCTTATATAAATAATTTCAACCATAAAAATCCCATCTTTCTAATATGAACAACATAAATAAAATGTCCATGTGTGGAAATACTCATTTGTTGAGAAGTGTGTGTAGTGGAAAAGTTCATGTGTTGAATAAAAAGGATCGAACAATAAAAATTACATTTTTATTGAAACTATGAAGTGCAGAAACATCTATTTGTTGAATGAATATTTTGAACGATAAAAATATCATTTTTATCATATGTGTGATATGCTAAAGATATGCGGACGTTGAAATAAATATTTGTGATAGAAATATTATTTTTTAACATGAATAGGAACTAAATAAAATAGTCATGTGTTGAAATCTATTTTAGTTCGCCAAAATTTTCATCTTTGAAATGTGAAGTGTTAAAAATAGCCACTTGTTCAAATAAACGTGCATGAGTTGAAATATACATTAACTAGTTAATGTATGATTTTAGCCTATGCATGCAACATTAGAACGAATGGTGTTTTTAAACCAAAGCAAATCAAATATGAATTTGAATGGGGATTGATAAATGTTAGAAATTGTATATATGTACATGCATATCTATTGAACAGGTTAAAGCAAAAGGGGCTAGAGAAGAGAAATAGAATTTTTTTGCCCGACAAATAGGTACACATTTACCGCTTTGTTTGGGTGATGATTTTATGAGCCTGTTGGCTAGCCGCTTGGCTTTTTCTTTTTTCTTTTTGATATGAGACGCCCGTGTGGCTATTTGGGAATTTTCCCAGACCCTCCCGTACAAAGGAGGTTATGGCGAAATTTTCCAAAATTTAAAGGCGTTAGTGAAATAATTGAAGACGATATAGGAATTTTTGAATGAACTATATTTATATAAATATATAAATAGAATTAAAACGAAACGTGGTCGTGCAGTTCATATTTTGAAACCGTGATTTCAAACGACTAGTGCGGGAAATCCGACCATTGGATTTTCCCGAAACCTCAACCGTTGGGTTCGCTTTGGAAATATCTTTCCAACGGCACCAACTTTGTGAAGATCCGACGGTTGGATTGTCTGGAATGTTTAATTCAAAATTAGTGAAAAAACAGCGCCAGAAACGATTATATTTATATATATATAAATATAATTAAATTAAATCGAATAACGACGCTGCAGTTCGTAAATAGAAACTGTAACTTCAAATGGTTAGTGTGGAAGATCCGACCGTCGGATTTTCCCAAAACTGAAACCGTTGGATTCGTTTTGAGATGATCTTCCTAATGATGTAAAATTTGTGAAGATCCAACGGTTAGATTTTCATGTATGTGTAAAACAAAATTAGTGAAAAGCAGCGCCAGTGCATCGACACGACCTGAAACGTCGTTTAATTAAATATGGCCATTTTAAATTAAATAAAAATGGCGATATATCGTGATAAAGTACTATAGACGATATAGAGTGAAAATAAACCAATATTGTTGTGTTTGCTTGATATGTGTTGGTTGAATGTATTTGACATGAAAATTATAACTAAATAACTGAAATGTGAATGTTGAATAGTCCAACCACGGAATTAATTGATTTGGAAATCTAAATATACGTGGGTTATTTGAAAAGGCCGAGTTTATCTCATTTCAAATAATCGATCGACGTTGAGAAGTCGAAGAGTGGAAGACGACTGAAGACCGACGATCTCCACATTGGATGGATGGGCGCTACTGATACTCATGACTGGAGTAGCTACCATGAAGGAATTGAAGTAGTAGCCGTCCAAACATACTGTTGATTGTACGGATATGCGAGGAATTGGTGCCTCCGGTTTCGTTAAGACCCAGAACGGACTTGTAAATGGACTGTGTGTCTGACATTGGATTTTGTTCTGTGTTGATTGATCTCTGTTAAATATATATCTGTTTGGCGGCGGAGAATTTATTCTCTTGCTTAACGCCCTTCTCTGAGACGTACGAGCTCAGAGGTTATGTATTGACAGAAATCAGTCGCATGGAGTGGATTGCCTGTGTGGCACGCCTAAGTGGCATATGATCAAGGCTTCTGTTGCAAAGCAAAGTCTTGTGGTTGATGATCAAAGCATGGTCTGTGTGACGTAGCTTTGTGTGTAACGTGAATTCGCGAGCCTCACACCCCGGTATGAGTCAAAAACGGGAGAAGGACCCAAGGAGTGCATGACGTTTCTTTCTAGCTATGGTGGTGTCAGTGACCTCCCAGCCCTGACATTTATATCTACTTTTCACCTGTGTGGTTGTTGGAATACGAGGCGCCTCGATTATAGGTCTGTAAGGACCGGGAAACGTGTGTTCAGGAATTGCCAATCCTCAAAAGTAAGAGAGGACCGGCCTTGGAGGATCCAGGGGATTGCTGTGTGCGGTCCCGAGGCATTTGCTAGAGTGTCTCGAACGGAGAGGAGCTTGCCCCTTGCCTCGACTCATGAAGGAATCCAATTTCCAATACGAAATATGCGAATGTGATTGTATTACTAGTATGGCGACATAGTAGATGGTAGCTATGCCGCCTAGGATTGATATTTATGATTGAATTGCTTTTGAAACATATATGCACTAGTAATAATATCGAACACCTTTGTTTTATTCGTATGAAGCATCTTTGGCCATTATAAGGTAAAAACTCTATCCTCCGGCTTGCGTTGCATTGTGTGATGGGACCTGAGTCTTATAATGGCTTCATTTTATAAAAAAAAACATTGCGTTGATTTAATCATTTATTTTATTTCATGCACTAGCACTCATTGGAGTAAACCCGTTCCGCGAAAGTGGCGTGGTCCTTTGATTTGCCTTATTATTGTTGTTAATAAGTTGAATAGATTTCTCATACCAGTCCCATGACTGACTCGTAGTTTGTTTCACCTTGCAAACTCGGGTGCCCTCATTTTCACACGGGCAGCCTAGTTACAGGTTTCTGACGCATCTTTTGGCTCATGGCGAGGCTTGACTACACTGTGCTGACTTGGATTTTCTCCGCCATTATTGTATCTATATTATGATTCCGCCACTGGCGATGTAGACTGATATTCCTTTTGTGTACTCTTTATGTATGATTCCGCCTCAGGCGATGGTGATTGATTATGTATCATTATGCACTAAGTTGTATCCTGCACTGTGCTTCTCTGATGTGATGATATCTATATGATTCCGCTGTCATATGTGTGTAAATTATTCTATTTTCTGTTTATGCTATCATCTGTGATCTGCTAATGTTGATTAATGTGTTATATTCCAATGATTATCCTTAACACCGTGTCACGGGGTTTTGGGATCGTCACAGCTGGTATCAGAGCTTTGGTTAACCTTAGTTCTGGAGTCTAACACATTAAACACTTCGTCAAAATAGAATCAGTAGTATTCTAAGGCGAGTCGCTCATTAGAGATAGGACTAGTAAGGTCCTAGAATGAGCTGAGCAGAATAGCAAAACAATTGATTAGTCCATCGTTATCTTTCCGTAGAAATTTCTGCTTAACTATGCAATACACGATCATTTCTGTTAGCTGACTTTTTCGTTGTGTTTACAGAATTTGACAAATGGCTACCAGAGCAGCCGCCGCTAGAGGAGGCTGTGCCGGCCGAGGCCGAGGTAGGGGAGAAATCCCAGCTCAAGAAGGACCTTTGATACAACCTCCGGCAGCTCAATACTTCGAGCTTGATCGTGTAGCTAAGAGGTATAAGAACTTAGGAGGCAAGACCTTCTTGGGAACTGGCACCGTAATAGAGGCCCTTGCATGGCTCAAAACATGCGAGAAAATTCTTGAAGGCCTAAGGCTTGGAGACGAAGACAAAGCTATTATGGGCGCCTGGCTTATGCAGGAACAAGCTGAATTATGGTGGGAATCTCTTACCGCCGGGAATAGAGAAGCTGGAAGAACCTGGGATGGATTTAAAGAACTCTTCAAGGAGAAATATGTCCCAGAACAAGCTCTAGAAAGAATGCACGATGACTTCGCCAATCTCCAGCAAGGGGATCTTTCCGTGCAAGATTATCTGAACAAATTTACAATGTTGTCGCCCTATGCTCCAGAGCTCGTCGCCACCGCGAAATCCAAAAATAAGAGGTTTATCCTTGGACTGAGACGACAATATCATGATAGAGCCATGGCCCATGTCAAGCTGGATTTCAACGAGCTGGTGGAAATGACATGCAACTATGAAGACCTTGATCAAAGGCATCTGGATCAGGATCGCGCTAGAAGCCAAGCCGGAAACAAGCGCAAGCCTGCTGTAAATCAAGGCGAGTCAAGCCAAGCAGCATCTTCAAAACCTCAGACTGGCAAGCCGCCAAGAGGAAATTGCTTTAACTGTGGTAAGCCGGGGCACTACTCAAACGTCTGCACAGCTCCGAAGAGGCAGAAAACAAATTCTCAAGGCTCGAGCCAAGGCTCTAAGAACCCTCGCTCGTGCTTCAACTGTCGCAAGACCGATCATCTGGTCAAAGACTGTCCTTTGTTGAAGAAAGCTACAGTAGCTCATGTCTATGACGGGTCTAGCCCGCCAGCTGCTTCCGATGGAGCAGGTAAACCCGATGTTTTGGGAGGTACCCTTACAATTAAAAATATTCCTGTTTCTGTATTATTTGACACAGGTGCATCGCGTAGTTTTATTGCTAGTAACACAGTGCACAAATTAAAGTTAAAACAGCGAAAGCTTAAAGAATCGGTTGAAGTTCATAACCCGATAGGGGGTCCTGTTACTCTCGATTCATATTGTAGAGTGCCAATCTCTTATTCTTTCTACAAATTTCCTTTTGATTTAATCGTTATGGATTTTCCCGAATTCGATATCATTCTCGGGCTAGACTGGTTAACGAAATATGAAGCCGAAGTGAAATGTGCGGAAAGAATCGTTAAAATTCGAACGGAGCTTGGACATATATATATTCCCTGTCATGGTTCGAATCCGAATAGAGAAGAATTTTGGTCAGCATTAGAACTTATCCCCACTTCCATAGAAAAGATTCCGATTGTTAGAAACTTTGCGGATGTGTTTGAAGAAGTTGAGAACTTACCTCCGCAAAGAGAAATAGAATTCCGAATCGATCTAGTTCCCAATGCCAGACCAGTGGTGCATCCAATTCGTAGAATGACTCCGAAAGAAAAAGAAGAATTAGGCGATCAAACTCGTCAACTATTGTGGAAAGGTCTAATCAGACCGAGTTTTTCTAATTGGGGTGCAGCTGTTGTGTTTGTTCCGAAGTCAGACGGTACTCTTAGATTATGTGTTGATTACCGAGACCTCAACAAACAAACGCTCAAAAATAAATATCCATTACCTCGCATTGATGATTTGCTAGACCAATTGAATGGGGCGAAAGTATTTTCCCGAATGGACCTAGCTACAGGTTTTCATCAATTGAGAATAGCAGAAGAGTGTGTTCCTTTGACAGCTTTCAGAGGTCCAAACATATTCTATGAATGGTTAGTAATGCCGTTTGGCCTATGTAACGCTCCAGCATACTTTGTCGACCTAATGAATAGAGTGTTCAGGGGAGTTCTTAATAAATTTGTCCTCGTATTCATCGATGATATTTTAATCTACTCCAAATCAAAACCCGAGCATGAAAAACACTTAGAACAAGTATTGGAGATTCTAAGGAAGAACGTCTTCAAAGCCAAATTCTCTAAATGTGTCTTCTGGCAAGAAGAAGTTAAATTTCTTGGCCATGTCGTGTCAGAGAAAGGAATTTCTGTTGACCCAAGCAAAATAATAGCGATTCAAGACTGGAAACAACCCACTACTCCCACAGAAGTTAGAAGTTTTATGGGGTTGGCTAGTTATTATCGAAAGTTCGTTAAGGATTTTTCGAAGATATCCGGTCCGTTAACGAAGCTCACAAAGAAACATGAGAAGTTTAAGTGGACTTCTGACTGTGAAGAAGCTTTCCAGGAATTGAAATCGAAGCTGACCACCGCTCCAGTGTTAACAATTATTGATGGCAATCAAGATTTAACGGTTTGGACAGATGCTTCTATTAGAGGTCTTGGTGCAGTGTTAATGCAGAGAGGCCAAGTAGTCGCTTATGCAAGCCGCCAATTGAAACCGCATGAGAAGAATTATGTGACTCATGATCTTGAGTTGCTAGCCATCGTTTTTGCCTTGAAAATCTGGAGGCATTATTTATTGGGCGAGAAATTTATACTGTACACAGATCATCAATCATTGAAGTATTTATATACCCAGAAAAGATCTGAATCTGAGACAGCAGCGTTGGCTAGAATTTCTTGCAGCGTATGATCTTGATATCCTGTATACGCCGGGGAAAGCTAACGTAGTAGCGGACGCGCTTAGTAGAAAGACCGCAATCGTTGCCCATCTTATAATTACACCTGGGTTGATTGATAGGATTTCAGCCCTTCAAAAAGACGATGAATTCATTCAGAGAATCAGTCAGAGAGTCAAGGAAGGTGAAATCACGAGTTTTCGTATTGACAATAGGGGGGTTCTCAGGTTAAATAATAGGATTTGCATCCCAAATATTCCAGGCCTTCGAAGAGAAGTGCTGGATGAGTGCCATAAATCCAAATTTTGCATCCATCCTGGGGTGAGTAAAATGTACAACGATATCAAACGCACTTTCTGGTGGAAGGCAATGAAAAGAGATATCTCTTTGTATGTTAGCAGATGCCCTACTTGTCAATTGGTCAAGAGTGACCAACAGAAGCTAGCTGGACTGTTACAACCGTTGGAAGTCCCAGGCTGGAAATGGGAACAGATTTCCATGGATTTCATAGATGGTTTGCCGCGAACCAAGAAAGGTAATGACAGCATTTGGGTAATCGTAGATCGCTTCACGAAGACTGCCCATTTTATACCTGTCAGATCCAATAGAACCGCTCAAAGTCTAGCACAGATATATTTCAGAGAAATTGTTAAACTGCATGGAATTCCCATCAGCATAGTCAGTGATAGAGATCCCCTATTCACTAGCAAATTCTGGGAGGCTTTCCAGATAGAATTGGGAACAAAACTGAATATGAGCACCGCTTATCACCCACAAACAGATGGCCAAACTGAGCGGGTGAATAGAATTCTGGAAGATTTATTGCGGGCTTGTATAATCGATTTTGGTGGGTTATGGGAGGATCATTTGCATTTGGCAGAATTCTCATATAACAATAGCTATCAAGCAAGTTTGAGAATGTCGCCATTTGAAGCGTTATATGGCAGACCCTGCAGATCTCCAGCATGTTGGGTAGAACCTGGCAACAGACTTGTACTAGGACCTGATATGATTAGAGAAGCATCTGATAAAGTGGACTTCATCAAGAAGCGATTGAAAACCGCCCAAAGCCGACAGAAAAGTTATGCAGACTCTAGAAGGAGAGATTTGACATTTACTGTTGGTGATCATGTTTATTTAAAGGTTTCTCCGATGAGAGGAGTAATCAGATTTGGAAAGACTGGGAAGTTGGCACCGAGATTTATTGGTCCCTTTCCTATACTTGAGCGAATTGGAACTCTTGCTTATAGGGTTCGATTACCAGATTGGTTGCCTGGAGTGCACAATGTTTTTCACGTATCTCAACTTAGGAGACATGTGCATGATCCGGATCTTGTTGTAGAAGAAGCAGCGCAACGGGATGTGGAGATAACTCCAGAATTAGCACTCAGAAGAGAGCCATTAAAGATTGTTGGCAAAGAAACTAGAGAACTTAGAAGCAAAAAGGTTCATTTAGTTAAAGTGCAGTGGAGCAGTGATCCTAGAGACTGTACTTGGGAGACTGAGGAAAGCATTAAGCAAGCTTACCCCAAATGCAGAGTGGATATCTCTGACTAACTCCGGTGCAAGGTACCCTTACAATACTTTGCATTTACATTTTATTTCCTACTTTACTGTTGTTTCCTTTTCGAGGACGAAAAGTTTTAAGTGGGGAAGATTGTAATAACCCGGAAAATACGAGCCAATTTAAAAATTTTAAATTGGTTATGTTAAAGGAATTTGAACCATTGAAATATAATATTTCAATAAAATAGTGAATTAGAAATAGTGGGTCAGTTTGAAAATTGGAATTCAATCTTTGACCGACTATGCAGGGTGGAAAATATAACGGATTTTAGCGAAACCAAAAATATTTAAATCTGTTAGTCAATACCTTTCTAACGAATCTGAAAAATCGAAGTTTCATAACGGGAATTAAAAGTTATGGCCGAATGAATTTTCAGAAGGGTCGGTATATAGAATATATAGGCCTGGAAAATTGATATTTTGCATACGACCTCGGAATTCGACGAAACCACTTTTGTTGGGTCCGGGATGTCAAACTATTGCTAGGTTTCAAATTTCATAATTATTGAAGCTAGTATGTGAGCGTAGCAAAAGAAAATGTGTTTGGTCGATTTCTGTTAAATTGGATCGACCAGAAAATGGCCATTTTTCAAACGACCTCAGAATTCGACGAAACTAGTTTTGTTGGGACCGTAGCGTCAAAACATAGCTAGATTTATTTTTCTGGAATTTTTCGAATCAGTTTGTGGCCCTGGCAAATTGAAATGTGCGTTCAGAGTTAAAAATTAAATGTTTTATACTTTAATTTGAAAAATAACTGACTGTAACAGTCGAATTGGCCTACGAAACATATCCCATTGTGTCCGGAATGGGGGTATTTAGCTAGGGGCGACAGTCGTTGGGTTTAAAAAGGAGTTCGTTTGAGAAAACACTATTTAAAAATTAAATATAATCCTCGACCAATCATATTTCTCCATTCATAAATTAAAAAAAAAAATCAGAAACCCCCCCCGACCCCGACATCGACGACGGAAACCCTTTTTCCCCTTCCCTGGCGATTTCCGATCGCCACAGCTCGAATTAGCTCCTCCCCCAGTTCAACTTTTTGTAGTTCTCCCTCCCCTCTTCAAATCCATATAAGGAGCTCCCCCTATCGTCGCCTCTACGTCGAGATATCCCCTTCCAAACTTCCGACCTTCAAACCGCCGCCGCCGCCGATCTGCACCACCGAACCCCACCAAACCGCCGCGCGCCTGTAGCCCTCTCGAAGCTCTTCCACGTCCAACTTCCTGATCGTCCCCTCGTGCCCCGGTTCTCGCGAAAACCGCAAACCTAGTTTTGAAGCTTTCTGAAAGTGAGTTTTTCTTTGATCTTTACACTTTGAAAAATCATATCTTTTTGGTGTGTTGACGAAATTCGATGAAACAGGAAACATCGAGACCGCAAGGAAGCTCTCTACCCAATAGAAGAAGCTGCGGATTTTTCTGACATCGTATCGATTTTTAGCGCTCAGAAAACCAAGGTGAGAAATCTAAATTAACGTGAAATTGAATGGAAAATGTCGTGTATAATTTATATAAGCGAAATATAAATTACATACGTGTTGTATACCTCATGTACATGCGTAGTGTAAGCTATATAAGCGAAGTATGAATTTTTACATGCATAGAATAAGTGATATATGTGTTGAAATGCTAGTGAAATATAGCAAATATATATTATATTATATATATATATACTCCCCTCGTCCACAAACCATGGACGATATTTATTGTGGTGAATTGGTGTGAAATATTGGATGAAAAATGCGAATGGTTGAATAATTGTTTGTGGTTGATATTGTTTGGTTGTGGTTGAAAAATACCCATTGGTGATTGAAATGAATTGGAAAAATTTGTGGAAATAAAAATAAACATGCCGCCTGCGTGCGAATTAGATGCATGAATCCCCATTGTCAAAAACCGCGAGGTTTTAAGGTAGAGCGAGGAGCCGTAATAGGGACGGTGCCGGTTTTAACTACCCTGCCGTTATGCTGCCGAAATTTTGAATAATCTTTGTGTGTTAGAATTATTCTCATATGTCGAAATAATTTTCATGCGTAGAAATAAAATAGCCATATGTTGAAACTATATCCATGTGTGGAAATATTCATGTGTTGAAAAGTGTTGTGTGAAAATTAAATTCATTTGTGAATGAGTGAAGTGTTTAAACAATAAAAATCACATTTTTATATGTATATGAAGTATGAAAAATATTCGCCTTATATAAATAATTTCAACCATAAAAATCCCATCTTTCTAATATGAACAACATAAATAAAATGTCCATGTGTGGAAATACTCATTTGTTGAGAAGTGTGTGTAGTGGAAAAGTTCATGTGTTGAATAAAAAGGATCGAACAATAAAAATTACATTTTTATTGAAACTATGAAGTGCAGAAACATCTATTTGTTGAATGAATATTTTGAACGATAAAAATATCATTTTTATCATATGTGTGATATGCTAAAGATATGCGGACGTTGAAATAAATATTTGTGATAGAAATATTATTTTTTAACATGCATAGGAACTAAATAAAATAGTCATGTGTTGAAATCTATTTTAGTTCGCCAAAATTTTCATCTTTGAAATGTGAAGTGTTAAAAATAGCCACTTGTTCAAATAAACGTGCATGAGTTGAAATATACATTAACTAGTTAATGATATGATTTTAGCCTATGCATGCAACATTAGAACGAATGGTGTTTTTAAACCAAAGCAAATCAAATATGAATTTGAATGGGGATTGATAAATGTTAGAAATTGTATATATGTACATGCATATCTATTGAACAGGTTAAAGCAAAAGGGGCTAGAGAAGAGAAATAGAATTTTTTTGCCCGACAAATAGGTACACATTTACCGCTTTGTTTGGGTGATGATTTTATGAGCCTGTTGGCTTTTTCTTTTTCTTTTTGATATGAGACGCCCGTGTGGCTATTTGGGAATTTTACCAGACCCTCCCGTACAAAGGAGGTTATGACGAAATTTTCCAAAATTTAAAGGCGTTAGTGAAATAATTGAAGTGGAAACGATATAGGAATTTTTGAATGAACTATATTTATATAAATATATAAATAGAATTAAAACGAAACGTGGCCGTGCAGTTCATATTTTGAAACCGTGATTTCAAACGACTAGTGCGGGAAATCCGACCATTGGATTTTCCCGAAACCTCAACCGTTGGGTTCGCTTTGGAAATATCTTTCCAACGGCACCAACTTTGTGAAGATCCGACGGTTGGATTGTCTGGAATGTTTAATTCAAAATTAGTGAAAAAACAGCGCCAGAAACGATTATATTTATATATATATATATATATATAAATATAATTAAATTAAATCGAATAACGACGCTGCAATTCGTAAATTGAAACCGTAACTTCAAATGGTTAGTGTGGAAGATCCGACCGTCGGATTTTCCCAAAACTGAAACCGTTGGATTCGTTTTGAGATGATCTTCCTAATGATGTAAAATTTGTGAAGATCCAACGGTTAGATTTTCATGTATGTGTAAAACAAAATTAGTGAAAAGCAGCGCCAGTGCATCGACACGACCTGAAACGTCGTTTAATTAAATATGGCCATTTTAAATTAAATAAAAATGGCGATATATCGTGATAAAGTACTATAGACGATATAGAGTGAAAATAAACCAATATTGTTGTGTTTGCTTGATATGTGTTGGTTGAATGTATTTGACATGAAAATTATAACTAAATAACTGAAATGTGAATGTTGAATAGTCCAACCACGGAATTAATTGATTTGGAAATCTAAATATACGTGGGTTATTTGAAAAGGCCGAGTTTATCTCATTTCAAATAATCGATCGACGTTGAGAAGTCGAAGAGTGGAAGACGACTGAAGACCGACGATCTCCACATTGGATGGATGGGCGCTACTGATACTCATGACTGGAGTAGCTACCATGAAGGAATTGAAGTAGTAGCCGTCCAAACATACTATTGATTGTACGGATATGCGAGGAATTGGTGCCTCCGGTTTCGTTAAGACCCAGAACGGACTTGTAAATGGACTGTGTGTCTGACATTGGATTTTGTTCTGTGTTGATTGATCTCTGTTAAATATATATCTGTTTGGCGGCGGAGAATTTATTCTCTTGCTTAACGCCCTTCTCTGAGACGTACGAGCTCAGAGGTTATGTATTGACAGAAATCAGTCGCATGGAGTGGATTGCCTGTGTGGCACGCCTAAGTGGCATATGATCAAGGCTTCTGTTGCAAAGCAAAGTCTTGTGGTTGATGATCAAAGCATGGTCTGTGTGACGTAGCTTTGTGTGTAACGTGAATTCGCGAGCCTCACACCTCGGTATGAGTCAAAAACGGGAGAAGGACCCAAGGAGTGCATGACGTTTCTTTCTAGCTATGGTGGTGTCAGTGACCTCCCAGCCCTGACATTTATATCTACTTTTCACCTGTGTGGTTGTTGGAATACGAGGCGCCTCGATTATAGGTCTGTAAGGACCGGGAAACGTGTGTTCAGGAATTGCCAATCCTCAAAAGTAAGAGAGGACCGGCCTTGGAGGATCCAGGGGATTGCTGTGTGCGGTCCCGAGGCATTTGCTAGAGTGTCTCGAACGGAGAGGAGCTTGCCCCTTGCCTCGACTCATGAAGGAATCCAATTTCCAATACGAAATATGCGAATGTGATTGTATTACTAGTATGGCGACATAGTAGATGGTAGCTATGCCGCCTAGGATTGATATTTATGATTGAATTGCTTTTGAAACAACTCTATCCTCCGGCTTGCGTTGCATTGTGTGATGGGACCTGAGTCTTATAATGGCTTCATTTTATAAAAAAAACATTGCGTTGATTTAATCATTTATTTTATTTCATGCACTAGCACTCATTGGAGTAAACCCGTTCCGCGAAAGTGGCGTGGTCCTTTGATTTGCCTTATTATTGTTGTTAATAAGTTGAATAGATTTCTCATACCAGTCCCATGACTGACTCGTAGTTTGTTTCACCTTGCAAACTCGGGTGCCCTCATTTTCACACGGGCAGCCTAGTTACAGGTTTCTGACGCATCTTTTGGCTCATGGCGAGGCTTGACTACACTGTGCTGACTTGGATTTTCTCCGCCATTATTGTATCTATATTATGATTCCGCCACTGGCGATGTAGACTGATATTCCTTTTGTGTACTCTTTATGTATGATTCCGCCTCAGGCGATGGTGACTGATTATGTATCATTATGCACTAAGTTGTATCCTGCACTGTGCTTCTCTGATGTGATGATATCTATATGATTCCGCTGTCATATATGTGTAAATTATTCTATTTTCTGTTTATGCTATCATCTGTGATCTGCTAATGTTGATTAATGTGTTATATTCCAATGATTATCCTTAACACCGTGTCACGGGGTTTTGGGATCGTCACATAGCCAGAGTCAGTCATGGATGATTGGTTGTTCTGTTTGTACTATCTCACATAGATTATCCAAAGTCGAGGGAGATGTTCTTTGAGTGCTTGACTGATATTGTTCTAGGCCTCTGGGGAGAGTACTTGGGGAATGTTAAACTTGATTAGGGTTTTCTGTGTGAGACTTGTATAATCTATATGTCATGTGTGTTTTCCATGATTGAATGGGTGTTCTGGTTTCCATGGATGAATGGTTGAATTGTTGTTGTAAAGGCTATCACTGTCCGATGTGGGGAAGATAAGGTTGAATTCTTCTCTGGTGTCGTGGGTAGATTAGTATGTTTATCTATCCTTTTCTCATACACTTTATTGTTGAAGTTTGTTAGCTGTTTTATCACTCACTAAGACTGTTGTCTGACTCAAGGTTTTATGTTTCCTCTTATTATCTTGGGATGTTCATCCGGTTGTGGATGGGCAGACTAAGTAGCAGGTGACAGGTGATGCTTTAGTGAGGACGATGATGCTGATCGGTGGCGAGCAGGAGGCTCTCGTACCAGTTTTACTACAATCTAATAATTGGGTTTCCGTTGTTTGCTTTTCTGAATAATGTAGTGAGGCAACTTGGTATAAACACTATTTCCAAGTTTGTGGATATTACTTTCTGGTTGTATGAATGTCTTGTGTTTCTGCTTCACTATTACTACCTGTTGTATATGTTCTATTTTATTTTGTCCTTGCGTTATGAGTTTACGACAGGTTCCACTTGTGTTTACCTACCCTGATGATCGTCCATGACTGCCTTGCACACCTTTCAGCGCATTGTTTCTTTTGTATAGTGTGGGGGTTATGGGCGGTCGTCACATATATCATGCGATCTTGAGAGCTAGGCTTGTACTGAATGGTAGTAGGCTATGCTTCATGGTCCAAAATGCTTGGAACTGGAAGGAGGAGCCTTCATGAGTCCGTGAGTCCAAGTAAATTCAAGTGGGGATCGAGAGTCTAAGATGTTTCATGGAGCTTTCGTGGCCATGGTGGTTAGGAGGTCCAATGATAGTTTTTATGCCTTCTTCCCGTATGCCAAGTTAGTCCAAAAATGGTCTAAGCGTCCAAGAAAATGGTTCTTCTTCTTCCTAAGGTGATGGAGTATGCTTGGGTGGTTATAGGAAGGTTATTTCCCTCTTAGGAATCCATTAGAGCTAAGAGCTAGGCAAGATGTCCCCCTCTTCACGATGGAAAGTGAGGGGTACTACTCTTAGGGACTTAGTCGAGTTTCCGTTCCCCTTCTTGAAGTGATTCTCTTTTTGTATCCCGGGGGATACGGAATCTCGTATCCTAATGGATAAGTAATCTCGTATTCAAATGGATACGGAATCTCATATCCCGAGGGATACAAAGTTTGGTGAGTTGGCATGCACACGGCTAAGGTAGAGGGATATGAAGTTTTGTGCCGGTGGGTGTTTTGAGGGGTTGTGAGGTCGGGATGCGAGTTGATGATGTGGCTCAAGGATGATCCCAAAGTGTTGGTCCATTATTTAGCAGTTTGGTCGAGCCAGAACGAGTATTCTTGAACGACACTATATGGACTCGGTCTCTGAATGTTCCGAAAACACTTCCGGATTGTTAATTCACGCGATGGGCTAAGTCACATGGGCTTGAATTGCTCTTGGGAACAGGGCCAAAAGGCCGGTTAACACTAACCAACCACATAGACGTCTTTTGGCATATTTATCTTCTAGATGTAAAATTGGATCTTGGTTGTGTCAAGAAACATTATAAAGTCATCTTTAAGTCATAATCAGGGACATCACTAAGTTCCCATCTTTCCCCTCTATCTTCGTTCTCTTTACATCAAATGTCTTCGTGGCATTGGTTATGCAAGAAGATGTTGCATGCATCAGAAGTTACTGTTGGACAATAAATTCTCATGTTGATGTTTTTCATGATGTCAATTGCCATGTTGCAGACTACGAAATTGATAATTCTCACAGAGTAAAATATATCTGCTTGTAATATTTTAATCATTCATCCAACAATTGTCTAAGGAAGAATTGTACATTAGAAGAAATAATATTCATAATATAAAAGCTTTTGTGTTGTTTTATGACAATTTGAATGCAAAGATGAAGGTCTGCAGCGTGAAGTTGATTTAACATACTATTCTTCTCTACTCCCTATATGAAAATTTGATGCAATACTATATTCTAGTCTGTTTCCACAAAAAAAAGTTGATTTAAACAATACTTTTCTGTATTCGCATCAATAGATGTGGCATGCTATTTTACTTTGTTCCTTCTATGAAAAAAGAAACAATAAGTGATATAAAGTTTTATAATATACTGTACAAAACAATATGATTTAGTATTTTTGCTCCCTAATTATTATCGGGACAGTTGTCGGACCATTGAAGTTGTAATGATCCATCTTTTTTATCCTTAAATGTTAGCCCTAATGCATCCATTGTATCCACGTGTCAAATATAGGAAAGTTAGATTATAGGGTTGAAAATAAAGAAAAAGACATAACAAAATCTCAAAACATGACGGATAATATATAATACACAATTGATTTAAAAGTAAGTAAACTATAATACAATACATCAATTAAAGTGAACTAACATATCGTCAACATTGACAGTTATAATAATATGCCCTTAAAAATGCTGACAATTACAAAAAAATATGCGTAAGTAAATAATATAAATTCATCAATAAGTCTTGGAGGCCTCCAATCTTATCTCCTTAAGATCCAAAGGATCCATGGCTAAATCTAAAATATTCACGGGATAACCCAAGCATTATAAGAAAATAACATCTGGATTAATCCGGTAAAACAGCATGAGTAACACAATCATATGGATTAATGATATTGTGAAACCTTTTAAAAATGAAGGTATTCGTATGACAACACCGCATATAAACATAAATGAGTTTTTACCTTAGGTAGTCAAACCAGTTTATAGGAACAAGCAAGTGTCATTATAATAATGTCTAGGGCTTTAAAATAAATATATAATATGCTGAAATGCCTGTTTCTCACATTCCATTTGTTAGGCAAAATTAAGTCCTAAAATGAATGTATTAGAGATTCGATTTCATCAATAAATAGGTTATCGGGGTACCATCCACATGGGTAAATCTCTAGGTAACGTACCAAAAGCCACATAAGGACCTCCACCATAATATAGCCAACAACCACTCAAACATGGCATATCAGATTACAATTCCCCTTAGGCACCAAGCCTGCATATAAGCCCATCAGGTCATGGCTTCACACTTTTCATGCGCACGCAAATTAAAATCCATAACAATGGATCTAGATTTAAGGAATTATGAGCTTAATGACAGCAATCCACATAACTCTGTTGTATGTCCCATGTTTTATCATTTCCAATTTTGAGTCTTCTAAGTCCATGATTATTATTATTTTCCTATCTTAGAAAATCTTACTTGGAATGATACACCACTTTTAGACAACAATGTAATCCTCATTCGTACATACAAATCGTTCAAGGCATGAATAAACTAAGAAATTCTTCAACTACATTCTTTTCAGAATCACCTTAGAATCAGTAGCAAGTAAATCTTGCACTTCAAAGAAATTGGTCCTTGATTCCATTAATTTCAACCAATCTTATGCTTGTTCCAAAGCGTCAAATACACATATGATTCTGGACTAGCCACAGTTTCGAGGCATCTCATATAAGTACACTCCCCCACTTACCGACCGCTTCAAAACTAATTGATAGTTTCCAGTATACTAAGCTCTAATTCTTTGGAAATAAGCAGAGAATACATAAGACGAAGATCACCATCGTTTATTCAAGGAGAGCAAAACAAGTTCATGTATACAATATAATAATGCTAAAGATAACTGTACCATATAATTTCTGTGTTTCTTCTAGATATTTCTGAAGTTATATTGTAATCAAGATTAGATACTCGATTATTTAATTATCAAATTAAAAAATCAATCAATCATAGATTTAATTTCATAAGAAACCAAGCATTATTAAATAAATAAGCAACAGCTAAGCCTCTTTGATTAATCTTTTTATTAATTAGTAATCATCTGGAAAATTATTGAAAAATATTCTTATTCTTATCTCGACGGTATGAATATATCCATTAACCATTTCTCTTCCAATACCTAGAAAAAATTATCTAATTTCCCAAAATAATATTTAATTGGACCAGAAAAGATGTCATTATAAATCATTGTTACTACTAAACTAAAACCACTTTTGTACCACCATAATTAAGAAGGATTACTCATAAAATAAAAACTCATTCCTTTTATAGGGTTCCCTTTTTTATAAACCCATTTCATCTTTACAAGCACTTAATTATAATTTTTTTTATTAATCTCTAAAATTATTTATAATACTCTTTCCTGTTTATAAAACCCTTTTATAAAACTCTTTTTGTTGACTCCTTTATAGAAATCTTTATAAAATCCTTTATAAAAGTCCTTTATAAATACAAAACTCATTTTTGCATTTCTTATATATTTAACATAAGTCTTCGTTGTTATTAAAGTATCTCTTATAATCCAATCTTTCATTCGTAAATTACGATTTATAAATATCTCTTTTATTTATAAAGTACCATTCATAAATCTCTATTAATATATCATTCATAAATCTCGTTTAGCGAATCCTTTCTATTAAGTAAAATTCCCTTCATGAATAACTTATTATTTATGAACACTTCTGTTAAATTATTTAGTTACCATTAGACATCATAAAATAAATAAGTAGCATTAAGACATCATTGATAAATAAATAATTAACCTTAAAACATCAGTAATAAAATAAATAAATAATTTTAAAGCATCACTAAAAATAATTGGTTAACTTTAAAACATAGTTAATAAGATAACTAATTAAATTTAAAATAGTATTAATAAAATAAGCAGTTAACCTCAATTGTAAAATTTAAGTTAATTTAATTTTGTAACTTTTCAAAATCAAAAAGAGACTTAGCGACAATTATGGTACTTAGGCAAGCTACAATTTATCTTTAGTTCACTTTCCATGTCATATCAATGTTATTTACATAAGCAAGCATATATGTATATGAATCTAACAACCGTAACAATTACTAGGTAATCCATTACTTATCCAATACTAATTAATCCATATATTAATGAAATCTTACGTATGAAAAAAAAATCTAAATTAATGTAACAGTACAACTGAGATTTATTCTACTAAACAAATGCCATTAATAATCTATTTAATTTAATTATAGCAGAATTGTGCTTTATTTCTCTAAATAGATATAACTAATTAAGTATAATTAATTTAACCACGTTATTGTTTAAAACAACATAATTATATTCAGTTACTATTCTTGTACCATAAATTTATACTTCATCAAAACTATTAACTAGTTATACCACGATGTTGTACTCATCAATACAAGTCTAAAGCAAAAATTTGCTAGTTAAACGTTAAAATAAGCGGGATTTGACATTTTAAAATTTAACATATTTAATTTAATAATTCAAATAATAAATTATTTAATTTCTCTCCCACGCTCAAATGGGATAATTACACGCTAGCCTCTACACCTAAACCTTATACAAGCTACAGGAACCCTTCCTCCATGATTCAAAAATATGTGCTCAGTTACATAAATTGACCTTAATCATTTAACTAATGCCGTAGATTCAGTGAACCATGATCACCAGCGATCCCGTCACTATGACCACCGTCTCTTACACTCCTTGGACCAACTGGACAATGAATTTGGTGCTTTGTTTCTCCTCTAATGAAGTTGTGTTCAAACCCTGAACAAATGATTGATCAAAACGCCAATACGACCTCGTGCCACAACGATGGTCCATTGGGCTACCTCCATCCAACTTTAGTGCGTTCACCAAGTCATGACTTTTCCTCAACACCGCTAAGGGCTATGAGTTGAGAAAACCTACTAATCTATCCTACAACCTATGTCAGGTTGAGAATAAGCGTAAAAATAGTTATAATTACTCTATGGATAAATAACCTACAATCTGGTTGATTTTCCAATGGGCAGCCTACAAATATGGCTTACAACCTACATCAGATTGAAGATTCGATCGTTACTCAAACCTCTGCTCTCCAAGCATCTATCCGATTCTATGCACAAACGATCTTTTTACATACGTATCTCCGCTGCAGAACCATTTCATAATTATCTTTGTAACTCCCATCTAAAGTCTCATGGTCAGAAAGTTTCTAGAAAACTGACATTTGTCATCAAAATCTGCCCCATGAACCTCTCCTGATAATTCCTCAACCAATAGTCTACCACCCTAGCTCGTCGCCTCCTACTCTACTCCCGAGAGTTTAACTGGTCTCTTTCTAGAAATGTTCCTTTTATTTTGGAGTGGTTATTGAGCTATGCAATCAAGGAGTCTTCATGTCAACGTCGCTTTAAAGCAGAACCACCTAGGACTATCACCATTCCTTTTCAAAGTTGCGTACATCCTATATTCCTCTCCCATAGGGGTCGCGTGACCCCGAAGTCGTCATGCTTGGACTAATTCATATAGGATTGGCTTCCTGATCAATTCCAGATCAACTACTGATCCCAAGTAATGGGATTGGTACCGATCCCCTTGCTTGGGATCGGTGCTAGGATCGGTGTGTTAACACTGATCCAGTCCGGCTCTTTTTCCTTAGCTGATCCGACCTTCATGCCTCCCTTGATCCATAACCACCAGCTACTACTAATTCAAATTCCAAGACACCTTTTAATCGGATCTAAAACGTCCCATCCCTTGCACAGACCTGAACCAGCCGATTTGGGACATATATGTCAAGGCGATTCCGACTTTGCACTATCAAATATCCTTCATACTTACTCCAACTGACTTGGAATTTGAAATGTAGCCTCTAGGAATAATTCTTTATCACCCATAAAAATTTCATGAAATTCTGGATGCTTTCAATTTTATGCCGATTTGAATATAATTAACTGCAGCTCCCCCGCTCGAACTCTAAATGACCAATTTTTTTTAACACAACCTTTGGAGACCTTCCTGCTTATCACCTCTAAGTTTGGTGCGAATCTAAGCATTTTTTTTTGAGTTTTTTGCAAATTCCTAGTTCTAATTCTCCATTCTTAAGTATTTTCAAATATTTAAACAACAAATTCATGCACAAAAAATCATCTGAAACAATACATAATAATAACCAATCATTTCAACCAATTTATAGAGTTCAAATCTAAAAATAAGAATATAGGTTTGCACTGCTATTGATTTCATAGGAAAAATTCACAATCTTATCCCTACCCATCAAAATTCATAGTTATAAATTAAAATTGTAAGATTCCTTACATGTTTATCATTTTAAGAATGATTTTAAGATTAGAATGTAAAGAAATATGTAAAGAAGAGTAAAATAATCTACCTTTGCCTATGAAGAACCGTAGATCTGAAATAAATTTTGTAGATCTGAAATGCAATCGTTAAATATAGATAGATCTTCCTTCCTAGCAGTTATAAATATGTTCCTCTTGTCTTTATATGAGAATTCCTCTATTTTAATAATAATTTAGTAGAGAAATCCGGATTTTGGATGAAGAAATTATTTTTAATGAAGGTAGAGGCTTTGGGGAAGAAGAAGAGAAAAGGAAAATGGAAGAAATATGTTACAAAACTCATTTCAGCCTGTTTTCTCCCTAGTTACCAAAATTATGGCTATGCCTGCCTATTTATGGACCTCGATTGCTGAAAATAGGCTATTTGAATTTCAAAAATCCTTTAACCATATCTCTCAAATGTTTTATCTGTTTTTGACTTATAACCACTCTAAGGAAAGAGAAACCACCATCCTGATCCAATGGAAGTTATTGCTAATTAAATTCTACTCTAAAAGTTATGGATGAAATAAGATTTTGTCAAAGGTAAATTTGTTAAAAAAAATTGAATAAAAATTATAAATGTGAGAAATGCCTTTAATAGTCATTCCTTAAAATTGTAGAATGATATGACCTCATATGAAAATATTATTTCTTATTTACCTGCTAAAACGTGTAATGCTACATGCCGTTACATTTTCCCTCATCTAAAAAATTCAGGCATGAAATTCTAAAAATAAGTCAACAGGGTCATTCTGCATGCCTAACAACCATATACAATAAAAAAAAAATCAAACATGCGTCCACGGTAACCAACAAAGAAAAGAAAAATCTAATCATATCCAAGCATATGGGATATTATACTAAGGTACATTAATGACATCAGCTATGAAAGTAAAAGCGATAAGCAAAAATCTTACCAAGTAAAAAGCTCTGAGTATAACTTCCTCATGCTCTCTTCAGTACCCCAAGTGCAATTTCCCTCTCTTTCTCTGCATTGTACCTTTACAAACTTCTCATTTTTCCAACTTAACAGCTTTGTATCGTGTCTAACAATATGAATTATGCTACTAGGTATTGAAGCTTCTAGCTCAATCTCGATGTCATCCAATTGATCCGGTATGATGGCTATGTTAGGGTCATGCACAAACTTCTATAATTTAGAAACATAGAATACATTGTGCACTCCAACCATCTTTTGAGTTAAGTCAATATTATAAACAAGGTTCCCAATACTCTTAATAATCATAAAAGGATCCACAAATTTGTCAATTTCCCTTCTCCACCGAACCAAACTGCATTTCTCAAAGAAGAAACCTTGACAAATACCATATCAGCGGCGGAGAACTCCAAATCCCTATTCCTCTTATCGACATAACTCTTCTGTCTATCCCGAGCAGTCCATATTTGCTATCAAATGAGCTCAGTCTGCTTTAAAGTCTCCTTCACTATCTCTAGCCTAAGTATCAGATTTTTATATGGATTCCACTAACACGAAGGAGCGTTGCATGGTCACACATACAATGCCTCAAATGATGTCATACTAATGCTAGATTGATAACCATTCTTGTATGCGAATCCAATGCAAATGATCATCCCATGAACCTCTGAAATCTAATATGTAAGCGTAGAGAATATCTTCTAAGATACTATTAAATCTCTTCATGTTACCATCAATTTGAGGGTGATAAACTGTACTAAGGTGCAGCTCTAGTACAACTCTGTCCCTAATGCTTTTTAATCTACCATGGAATCACACTATGTATAGTTTGACTGCTGACATACTTGATTAACCGATATAAATCTTATGCTCTTGGTTAACCAATCAACTATGGCCCAAACGTTGTCATACCCTAATCAATTTCTAGGCTATCCATCGATAAATCCCATTGACACTTGTTGCCACTTCCTTTTAGGAACCTATAGTGGTTGCATGAAACCATTATGCTTCTTCTGCTCCACCTTAACCAACTGGTAGTTCATGCACTTTGAGATGAGTACTTCTACATCCTTCTTCATCCTTCCCCAATAATAAGTTTCTTCATACCATGGAACATCTTACTGCCACCAGGGTGCATGGTCAATCCTGAACGATCGCGTTCTCAAAGTACCTCACATCTTAAACCATCTATCTCTAGACAACCAACTTTCCCTTCTTACGGAGCCAACCATTACAGTCAAGTCTGTACTTCTTCACATCCTCATACTCAACTCCAATCCCGACTTTAGTGATGATCTCAACCAACTTAGGATCACGATTTTGAATATCTATGATTATCTCAATCAAATTAGGTATAGTACTCATACTTGCCAACATCTCTGGCTCTAACTCACACCCAGGTCGGAAATCATAACCTGCATTATATTCCAACTGCTTCCATTTAGCAAACATGGCCCCCTAAACTAGTTATTTTCAACTCAAATCATCAACGACTACATTACCCTTCCCTGGTGTATACGCTATTCAAAAGTCATAGGAAGCTAAAAATTTAAATCATCATTGCTTTCGAAGATAAAGATCCATTTGAGAAAAGAGGCACTTTAATGACCAATGATCGTTGAATAATTCAAACCTTTCTCCTATAAGATAATGCCTCAAAATATTTAGCACAAACATAATCTCTGCTAGTTCCAAATCATGGGTAGATATATCTTCTCATGTGTTTTCAATTATCTACTAATATAAGCTACAAACTTACCTTTCTACATTAGTTTCGTGCCTAACCCGTTACTATAATCATCTGTATATATCGTTATCTCCTCGTTTCTAATTGGAATAATCAAAACTACTACACTTGTCAACCTTTCCTTCAGACTCACAAATGCATGCTTATGCCTACCATTATAAATAGAAGTCTTATTTTTCTTAGCCAAGTTGGTCATTGGTGCTGCTATCTTAGAGAAGTCTTGGTTGAAATTCCGATAATATCATATAAATCCTAAGGGGCTCCTTACATCCGAAGCATTCTTAGGTGTACTCCAGTCCTGTATCGCACCGACCTTTACAAGGTTTACAATAATACCTTTCTCTAAAACACATAACCCAAGAATATTACACCTCTCCTCCAGAAGTGACATTTGGATAAACTTGGTTTTAACTAATGTTTCCTCAGTTCCTCAAGAAAAATCCTCAAATGTGCCTTGTGCTCCTTCTCTGATTGAGAATAGACCAAAATATCATTAATGAACACAAACATGAACTTATTCAACTAGTCTATAAAGACACGATTTATAAGATCCATAATATAAATAGGTGCAATAGTTAACCTAGATGAAAAAACCAGTCACTCGTACAATCTAAATGGCATTTGAAGTCATTATTGGCACACTCTCTCTGGCCACTCTAAGATGGTGAACATGAGTTAATCAAACAAAACATGAATATGTGGGAGAGGATACTTATTCTTCCTTGTAATCCTATTCAGCTTACGGCACTGAACACATAAATCTAAGGGAACCATCTTCCTTCATTATGGATACTACTGGTGCACCCTACTCGTATATACTCCTCTAAATGAAATCTTTTCCTAAAGGATAATTCACTTGCGCCTCGAGCTCTCTCTTCTCTATAGGTTCCACCCTTCTCAAAAGCATAAGTATTGGTCTAGCATTCTTTACTAGATCAATACTAAATTCATTCTGTTTGTGCAGTGGAAGTTCGGTATCTTTCCCGAAAATCTCCAAATACTCCTTATTGATAGGCACTATCGACAACTCATTATTTGGAACATCAAGCGACTAAAGATGACGGGCCATCACCTCTACAACGGGTAAACGACGTACCATTACTCTGTACTTGTCATCCACCCCTGTCGTTATTGACATCCTTTCGCAATCCACCACTAATCCATACTTACTCAGCCGGTCCATCCCAAGTACGATACCAAACCTCAAAACCCCCAAAACAAAGCTATCACCAAGAAGAGCATCCATAAATAAATAAAAAAGATTATCATAAACCATAAGAAGATTAGCAGAGCCACCAGTGGGTTTTGTTACTACTAAAGGTCTGCCAACAATTTTAGGCTCCAATCCTAATCTACCTACCAGGTCTCTAGATAGGAATAAGAAGCCTAAGTATCAAAAATATTACAAATCAGAACATTGAAAATGAAGCATACCTTGAATGATAATGTCCTTTACAATTTTCTTTCGCTGAAGTGGAATTCGATGAACTTGAAGTAACATTGATAACACATCTTTCACCACCTGCTTAGCCACATTTGGCCAATCCTTCTTGAAGTTTCCACTCTTATGATAGAGATGACACTTCTACACACCGTTCTTGCATTGATTCCTATAATGGACCTCTTCTTTGTAGTTAAAGTAAGTCGCTAAAGGATTAACCTCCTTCTACTGCCCTTTTTTATTCAGAGGCGGCTTCCTCTTATTGTTCCATTTATTCTTGCATCCTCCGCTCTTCTATGGTTTTGGCTCTTCCTTAGGAGCAACATTAGCTATAGCGTTGGACTTAGGATAGCTACTCTCATGCCTGAGTGCCTTCCTAACCATTTCCTCGACTGTCTCATTACTATGGTTCAAAGCTTCTCTCTGAAATGATCATCCAAACCAAGAATAAACTCCTCATTCTTCCTTTATGGGGTGTCAATGAAAGACATCCCATACTTTGATAAAGCATCAAACTCAGCCAAACACTCTAAGATAATCATGTCTTCTTGCCTCAACTCCACATACTTTTTAAACAAAGCCAACTTATGAGTTGTTGGGATAAACTTCTCTTCAAAATGGGTCTTGAACTGATTCCATATGAATCCTTCCTCTAGTGTAGAAATCTTCATAGCACTACGCGAATTTGTTGCATGCTCTTGAAGTTGAAGCAAGGAAAACCTCATCTTCATTGCATCATCCAGATTAAGATCATCAAAGATTTACTCACAAGTATTAATACAGACTTGGGCCTTCATTCTCAATTCTTCCCTTAGAAAAGTTTGCTTCCTATGCTAACAAAGTCATTACTAAGCTTAGCAAAATTGATTCTAAGCATTCGCGGTTGAGTATCATTTCCCGTGGTAGCGCTAGGCGCAGCTATGTAAGCATTCTGTAGCATAATCCTCATAAAGGTGTTAAACATGGTTTGCATCAGGGTTAGCAACCCTCGCATCATTTCCCTCCTCGTCTATTGAGTTTGGATTCCTTGCAACAATTCTCGTGTGGAAGCTCATCATTTAATCAAGGACGAAGATGATTACCCTTCTTGCAATAAGTCATACCTGACAAGTGCTCGTGTCCAGTGTGATATACTATATATATTATATATAGTTTTGAAAACCAACATGTAACAAGTACGTGCTCTTATTTATATATGCACACACTCTCGATTCAATCCTTAGGTTAAACAACACAATCTCATTCTAATACCAGCTAATACGACCACCCTACACTTCTAGCACTCAAGATACCTGAAGAGTGGGCGTATGGTGCCCAAAGAGTGTATGGTGACCATCTGGTTAGAAAAGAACTAAAACTACATAGAGTCTGTCCTATATCTCAAATCGTATGGAATAATATATAATAATAAAACATACTGATATAAAAGAAAGCGAGACATGAAATAATAGAAATAAATCCGACAATCAGAGCAATACGTTAAAATAGTAAATAGTAGTGCCATAAAGTTATACAAGTGGAAATAACCGAAGAAAACTATCTCTAAAATAAGGATACTACTAACCCTTACGATAGTGAACCATTGAAAGTGAAGGAGTACATATGAATAATATGATAAATAGCCTCATGTCCACCTCCCGATCAGCTATTTATGCTCACCTCTAACCTACCTCTAGCTTGCTCATTTGAGAGCATCCAAAGTAATAAGAAGCAATGCATAAAACTCTAGATTAGAAAAATATGGTGTAAGTGATAGAAGTCTCAGGTTCTAAAATAATTGGAACACATAGTATGGTAAACCATTCTTGACCTGTCCCTACATCCAAAAAGTTAGCGCATAAAAATATATACTACTCTAAAACATCAATATTATGGGTGTATCCTATAGTGGAGTGTACTGGGTTGTTCAAATGTCTGCATTAATGCTACTTGTAGTTGCATTAATACTACTTATATCTAATGACGTTCCTAAGGGTGATAAATGACTTTGCAAACATAGCATTCATCATCTATGTTCTAATTTATTCGCTTAATGCATTGGATATATAGTGTATTTTGTTCCATGTAGTCTATACCCATCCCTAAGGAGTCTAAGATTAGACATCCTATTAACCTGGATGTAACCTACATCAGATTGAGAATGAGTTTAAAAAAGTCATAAATCCAAATAAGGATAAACAACCTGCAAGCTGGTTGAATGTCTGACGGTAGCATACAAATCTAGCATATAACCTACATTAGGTTGAAAATTCGATTGATACTGAAACCACTTCTTTCAAAGAACATGTTTGAACCTACACACTAACGATCCCTTTGCATATGTGCCTCCATTGCAGAGCCATTCTGAAACTATCTGCATAACTCCAATCTAAAGTCTTCTGGTCGGTAACTTTCTAGACAACTGACATCTCTCGTCAAACTACGTTCTTGAATCTCTGTGAAAATTCCTTGATGTCAACTAATAGTCTACCATTATAACTTGTAATTTCCTACTCTACTCTAAGGAGTTTAACAGATCATTTATTCGAGTCGTTCCTTAAGAGTTTGGAATGGTCGTTGAGCTCCGCAATCAAGGAGTCATCACGTCTATGACAATGCGAAGTAGATTCACATAGACTATCATTATCCCTTTAAGAAGTCGCTTCAATCCTATACTTCACTCCCATGGGGGTCAAATGACCCCAAAGTCGTCATTCTTGGATCGGTACCTGTCCCGTTGCTTGGGATTGGCGGGCGATCTGATTTATATCGATGTGTTCACATCGATTTGATCCATCTCACATTCCCTTCAAGGCTAATTTGACCTTTATACCTCTTTCGATCTAGAGCCAACAACTCCCATCGATCTGAAGTCCACCACACTAATTGACCTGATCCGAATTGTCCCGACCTAAAGCAAGCCGATCTGAGGCACATACATCAGGCCGATATGGACTTTGCATCATAATATGCCCTTCATACTTACTCCAGTTAACTTTAAATTTGAAATGTAGCCTTTAAGGACCATCTTTTACCATCCATAAAATTTTCATAAAATTCTATGCACTTTTATTTTTATGTCGATCTGAACATAATTGACCATAATTCCTTCGTATAAACGTCCAAAAGATCCTAATTTTTTCACAAAATCTCTAAAGACCTTCAATCTCATACATACCAAGTTTGCTATCAATCAACACAATTTTTATTTTTTAATTTGTTTGCAAAATCCTAATTTTTATCGTAATTATAGGCATTTTCAAACATTCAAACAACAAATTCACCATCTAAAAGAATACATAACAATAATCAATCATTTCAAATAATTTATAGAGCTCATATCTAAAAGTAAAATCATGGGTTTACATAGATATACTAATGATTTCATATGAAAAATGTCACAGTCTAATCCTTAACCATTTAAATTCAGTGTTGTAATTTTAAAACTACAAGATTTCTAAAATGATTATCTTTTTAAGAATGATCTAATGATTAGAAAGTGTAAAAATATATAAAAGAGAATAGAATTACTTACCTTTGATTACGGAAAATTATAGATCTGAAATAAATTTTCTAGATCTGAAATGGAATCACTGATTATAGGTAGGTCTTCCCGCCCTACAATTATAAATATGTTCATCTTGTCTTGGTCTATTAGATCCTTTATTTTACCTTTAATTTAATGAAGAATCTAGATTTTTGGATGAAGAAATTACTTTTAATGAAGGTAGAAATTTTTGGAAAGAAAAAAAGAAAAGGAAAATGGAAGAAAAATGAGTTACGACAACTCATTTCACCTCTTTTTATCCCTAATCCGTAAATCAAAGTTGGCCCCTTAACTATTGGACTTAATTGCTGAAAATAAGTTGTTTCAATTTCAGAAATTCTTTAAACATCCATACCTCTAAAAATGTTATCCGCTTTCAATGTATAACCACTCTATGGAAAGGGAAACCATCATCTCAATCCAATGGATGTGGTTTCAAAACAAAATTCCACTCCAATCTAAAGTAAAGACAAAATAAAATTTCATTAGGGGTAAAACAATCATAGAAAAATTCAACAAAATTTTTAAACATGAGAAATGCCCCTAATAGACATTCCCTAAAATTATAGGATGATACGACCTCATGTAAAAATAATATTTCTTAATTATGCGCTAATAACACATAAAGCTACGAGTCATTATAGAAAAGTTATGATTTTTAATTTAATTATAGTATACCTATTGTCTACACGGGGTTGTCGCCTTGTATCTAAGTTACCGCCATGAAATGTGACGTCAACCCATAAGGATGCCTATTATATCAAAGCCGGAGTCAATACCTTATGTCGACATAGGTGATAACGCATGTTTTACAAGCAACATCAATGATGCCACCTACTTTATATCGACTTGAAATTTTTGGAACACTATGGTGCAACTTATTTTTGTACTTACTTTGACACTATGAGGTAGTTGTTCCACTTACCACTTATGTTTAGCACTGATAATGTTGTCGCTTTTGCCCTTCAACCTTGAATAAATTAAGGCTTATATGTCGCTTACCTATCTTCAAAGGCAACACTACATACACTGTAACAACCCAGGATTTTGTCAATTTAAAAATCTAAATTTAAAATAATTTTTATGATTTTGGGGATGGTAAATATAATTATAAAAAGGTTGAAAATTATTTAAAAAATATTTTGAACTATTAAATTTAATCGGGAGAATACGTCGACAACGGTATCAGCTTTTGTCAAAATCGGTTGTTCGAAACATGTAGTGACTAAGCCTTTCCGCACCACTTTGTTTATGTTATATAAATATATCACAACATTTTTAAAGCAAATGCTATCTTAATTATAATGGTGAGTCGCCATGATTAGGTGTCACCAAGTGTGCACACATGCATAAGAAGAGGACATGTATCGCATACTCAAAAGACAAAATTGCCCTTCTCCACACATATATAAAGCACCCATCTCTTCTCATTTTCATTCATATCCTTCTCCTTTCTTCTTCTCCATCCTTCTCTTCTTCTTAGCCATGGCTTCCTAAGTCATTTCTTCCCTCTCCTTCCCTCCCTCTTTCGTCCTAAGGCCTCCCTCCCCTCCTCCTCCACACCTCACCATTTTTCGACCACCCCCCTCGGCCTTTCCCTCCTCCATCTCCTATCAACCAAGACATCCTCCATCACCCCTCCTTACGCCTTACCTCATCTCTCGACCAATCCAAGGACCTATCTCCAACATCCACCTTAGCCAAGCAACCCCACGTCACTACCTCCATGCGCTGCCACCCCCTTCATTTCGGCCTCCACCGCTAGCCTACGACCATCAACTTTCAAAGGCTGTAACTCCTCCAAAACAGATCCGAATCATGAATTACTTTTATTTAAATCGTGTATTTTTTTAGTGGCTACAACTTTCATGTTGAGCACTTACATAGTCCAAAAAACTGTATCTTTAAAGACCATATTTTTTGGCTTCCTTTTATTGAATCCGAAAATACCTCCACTATTTCGAACATATCTCACTCAAAAATAATCCAAATTGGAAAATTCCTTTTTTAAACTGTAGAGAAAAGAAATTCCTATGAATTTGTAGTTAGCCACCTTTTCAAATTCAGAAAGTAGTTGGTCCAAAAACCTAAGGGAAGTTGGTCTATTTTGCGAGTCAGAAAACATAGTGAAACTAAAATTTTGGCGGAGTGGAGCCTTTGGTAAAACTCTTGCACTGTATTTTAGTTAGTTATTACAGTCTATTTAGATTATAATAGTGATTTGGTTGAATGGATGAATGTATGTTAATTTAGTATATATATTTGTTAACGTTAATGATCGTAACGCTTAATCTGTAGATACTATTAATATAAATGGTTGCATGGTTACTTTGGCTAAAATTTGATTGTTATTATTATTGTTGATATATCACATTTTACATATATACCCAAAATTATAGAATTATACAGATATTAGTTAATTCTCTTGCAAGTCCACAAATAAAAATGAATATTTTATTTGGTTTAAGTGAAATAAGGTGAGAAAATGAAAGTTAGAATTTTATATCTGAAACCGATTAGAAATGAAATTAAACTGATTTTGAGAAATTTTTGTAAACATGGAAATGATTTTGAAAGAGGTTTCAGTAGAATATGGCTTGTCTGATTTTCAAATGAACAGTAAATCAAAATTGTAATTTAAAATCTGAAGTGGAAATTACTATTTAAACTGAGTTTTAAACTCAAATTGAATGTTCCAGTAAACTTATATAATGTTTAATTTGAGCTTTGCAAACTTTGAAGTTTAAAATTTTAAATTTTGAAAAGCATTAATTGTTTATTAATATTACAATATTCAATTATAGTAAATAGTTGAATTTGAAGTTGAAAATAATGTTATGAAATAAGTTTATAAATGTGTTTATAGGTTTATAAACACATTTGAAGTAAATAAGATGAATTATGGTTTGAAGTTATAATATGGTCCGATTAGGGCTTGTTGCGCTGTGGCCATTTGCAAATTTCGATCATAAACTTCAAACGGTTATACCCAAAGCAAATTAAATCGTAGTTTCTTAAAATGAAAAGTGTTTGTTTCCTAATGATAATATTTTTCAAATGGAAAGGAAAATTAAGATTTGAATAAATATATCTACAGTTATGTCCAAATTAGTTTATAACTAAAACCGTAGTTTTGCAGTTTAATGACCAAAATTGGAAACATTATGATAAACCGTAATAAGGGATTTTAAAGTGATTTGGATGTGAAATATAAAGTTTGGATAGTAATTTAAAATTTGGGTTTCCAGTCTAGTTAAAATCAAGGACCAACTATTGCAGAAACGTTGTTGTAGAAATATAACTTTAATAAGACTAAGGTTTTCAAATTTTAAGTTCGCTAGATTTTTTTTTGGAGATAATCCTCGAATATTTGGTATTAATTCCATAAATAGAACACATAATATTTGAGGAATTTAAAAGGTAGATATACCATTATTCCGCTTATAGTATTTGTTGATTATGAGAATTGGTATTGCATATAAGTTGATATACTATACAAATCTTATATTAATATACACTAGTTTTGGTTTGTTGTGAATGGTGTCTTAAATAACATCATTCTTTAATCCTGCTAAGATTAAAATATGTTTGGAATTTAAGAAGGATTATAATCTTTTAATCAAAGGTTATTCAAAATGATGTTAAATGATATTTGATTAAGAGATCGATTTTAAAAGGGAAAGCTAAAGGGTAAATAGTTAATGAAACTTTGTTAAAGATTAATGGATGGTTTTTGAAATAATTCCTAATTAAGGAATTAAAGAATAAGGAATCGATTTAAGAAATAAAGCTTTGAATATGTCGATTTAACATATATAAGTAAAGCTATGGAAAATGATTGTTAAGGTTAATGAGGCTTAATTATCTTTGATTTAAAAGAAAAGTTTTGAAATGGGGAATTAATATTTTAATTAAGATTTAATTGGAATATGTATTTAAAAGTAATCTTGGTTAAGGTTAATAAATTTTGGTTTAAGGATTTAAAGTTTGTTTTATCTTATTAAAATAAAAGTGTTTTCTTTAATCAAAGTTAAGAAGGAATCTTCCTAATATCGATTTAAAGATATGTTTTCAAAAGAAATAATAAGCTTTTAAAGAATTTTATTCCTTGATTAATGAATAAGCATTAGGTTTAAGAATATTTTGATTTATCAAGTTTAAAGTGGAAGAGATCTAACTGAAACCATGTATAGTCGTTATTGTTTTCATAACCATTATATATTCAAAAAGACCAGAGTCAAATATAGAGATACCTATCCGGAAACCACTTCAAATAATTTTACGATGTATTGGAAAAATTAAAGATATTAGAGACAGTGGTAGAAGATTAGAAGTCTTCACATCAAAAGGACTACTTGTTGACGTCTCTATTTGGGGATATCCTATAATGAGATAATTTATAGCAGTGGTATTTACGTACTTGAAGAGATTCGGGATTTGCAAAAGCTTCTCTGCTTTATTGGATGAGGAATAAAGCGCCTTCGGTTTTGTTCAATCTCAGAACGAACTTATATGGATTGTATGTCTGACGTTGTAATTTATGGCATAGCAATTGGTCTCTACTAAATATATATCTGTTTTGTAGCGGAGAATTTATTCTCATAGCTTAACACCCTTCTCTGAGATGGATGAGCTCAGAGGTTATATATTAATAGATATCAGTTATGTGTTATGAATTGACAATGTCACATGCTAAATGATTGAGCTACAGATGATCATAGCATGGCTTTAAGGTAAATCGTAGCTTTATGTAACAAAACTTCAACAAACCTTGCATTCTAGATATGACCAAAACTGGAGAACTGCAGCAAGTTTATGGGGTTCACAACCCATAGGGTATGACCGTTTCCTCTAAGATTATAGTAATATTATGGTATAGAGCCCATGTATATTACTTATGTGGTTGTTAGTGTTCGGAGGGCCAATTAAAGGTTGGTAACAACCGGGAGGTGGCATATTTGTGATAGTTGGTTATCTTGTTATAGATATAACCCAGCCTTGCGTTGGCAAAGAGCTAGTGTTGTTCTCGAGACATCCCCTAGAGGTGTAACCATCAGATAACGAAGTTCTTTTGCCTGGTCATTATTGGAAATCACTTCTGCCCTACAAATCATATGATTTTAGTTGTATGACCTATGTCGACATTATAGGATGGAGTATCTATGCCGGCTAAGATTGATACATTTATTTGCGAAATGATTTTCCATACTATGCACTAATAATAATATCAAATGGTTTTCAAGTATCAAGCATTTTTGGTTACCATAAGGACCAAAGTGTGCGATATCATGGTGTGTGTGTGTGTAGGTTCATTTTCTAAAAAGCATGTATGATTTCCTTGCACAAAAAACTAGTTTTAAGTTCTCACACTATACCCATGACTGACCTAGAGTTTATTGTTCCTTTCCTAAACTCCGGGTGCCCTTAATTTTTCACACGGGCGGCCGAGTTTCAGGTTTACAGATAAACTTAGAGCACTTGTATATTTGGAGCATGGAGTAATATTTGAGCATTTTGGATTCTTCCGCTGAAGTTTAAGTATTTTCCACCATGTAGTTGTTGTACTCTGATATATCATGTAACTCTGATGTAAAACAATGTTGTATTAATAAAAGTTCATTTTTTTTGTTCTAATGTGTTATTTCCCAAAAAAATCCACCTTTCCAGCACTTAAATTTTCAGCACATGAATATAGTGGATGTATTAAGCGTCGATTCTCAAAGGTCGAGAAGGCAGGTCATTACATACACTTAAGTTTTGAATTTTTTTGAAAATAACAACCAAGATTTATATTTTATATAGTCGACACTCTATACATGTTTAAATTTTAAAAGACTTTAATATGATTAAATGAAAAAAGGGTAGTACTCCCAAATCGACACTAGTGATGTTTCCTGTTATCAAATATAAAGGATTTTGTGGTTATGACATTATAATCTATGGTATTGAGAATTGACAACCTTAGAGTGGATCGGGAAGCTCACTTATCAAGTGGAGCTACAAAGTAGTTTGGCAGGAGAGTATAATGTTTTCCATTTTTGTCATCCTGGAAAGTATGTCCATGATTCCGAGATTACTATTACTACTTCAACTGCGTTGGAAGATTTAGTAATGGAATTGGGTATAATTTTTCTTAGGCAATTAGTTTGTGATGTTGTTAAAGATGACAAGTTAAGGAATAAGACAGTCAAGTTAGCGTAAGTCCAGTAGAGTGGATGAGAAATACTGTACTTAGAAGGCAGAAGGTAAGATTAAAGATATTTATCCTGAGTTTTTTTGATGGTATGTTCTAAATCTGTTACACAGACTTCTAGCTAATAACTATACTAGAAATATTGTTGTCTTCTTGTTACGCATATTTTCATAATTGATATGCTTGGTTTTTTCATATTATAATTTGAAGGATGAAATTGTTGAGGGGGAGGAACTGAAACATTCCTAAATTTTTTGTTTAACATTATTCAAGAGAGTTAATTAGATAAATTAAATAGAATATTTCGTGGTAATAAGGAGAATGAGACTTGATATACAATTTGGTTAGGGATTAGTTAACCAATTACTTGTTTCAGCATAGAATAAAAAAGAACTAAAGAGAGTGGATGATTAGGAATAGTTCCTAATTCAATCCCGTAAACCCTCTGTCCTCATTTATTCTCATTTTCATGTACAAAAAAAAAATCATAACAAGATTAAAGTTAGGCCAACCAATAATAAGAGGAGAAGAAAGGGAAAAACAAAGGGCTTCAAATGGAAAATCCAAGGTAATTCAATCCTCAATAACTCTCAATGTCACTTATTTATTCTAAGGAGAATGATGGTTATTCATCTCATTTTTTATGTGTTATTTTCAGATCTATGTAGAATTTTTGAAATTACCATGATAATACATCATGATTGATTGATCATATCATTGTTTTGTTGAATAATGATTTATTATAATTATATGCAATTATTTTGACAGGTTTTAGAGTTAAAAGTCTAATTTTTATTTCCAATTGGTTAGAAATCCTAATATTTTGCATAAAAAATTATTTTGAAGATAGGTTTTCAATTTCATAATTTTCTAAGTTCATATGAATATTTAATAAATATCCTAAAACTGAAAATGTGTTTGTTTCTAGTTTTAATCATTGAAAATAATTAAATAAATATTTCGGCTCCTAAACTTTCATATGATAAAGAAGATAAAAATTTAAACTTTTGTGAGTTTTGGGCATTTTCCCTAAGTGGCTATTATTTTTGATGAATTTAATATGCTATAAAAGCTATCAACTAATGATATAAATTATAAGGATTATGATTTTTGTAAGTCTAGTTTTGCTCCTTTTCTTAATATAAATGGGATGATCTCCCTTAGCTCTTTGCTTTCCAAAAAAAAATATAGTATGATAATACAGTGTGGTCTCTACATGAATTTCTTAAAATAATATTGAAAGTATTTTTTAACCAATAATATTTGGACAAAAGGTAGGAGCAACAAAATTATCTTTCAAAAAAAATAAAATATTTTTTAATTTAATTCCATAAGTGCCATTATATACATCCAGCACCATTGATATGTCGATATTTGACGTCTATCTTGTCCGACACATGGAATAACTATGATATAAAATGTATCAAGTTTATAAATTCGTCACCTACATGGGTTGATGCATGTGATATCTACTTAGTAGATATATGATGCAGGCTTATATAGGGGTTAAGCAACAAATATTGTAAGGGATCAGTAATTTATGGTAGTAGGGGAACGACAGCTTATATTTTGGAAATCTACATCGTTCTTTTACAAATTCAAAACCTTCTTTATTTCAGTGGCTCGGTACCTACATTTGGCTACATAGTGATAACTTCAGGACGGACTCTGGAGAAGAAATTCAATACCCGGTGATTATAAACTTTATTCGAAACCTCTTTTCTTTTATATTTTTGATACCTATATTTGGCTGCATGGAATAACTAACCCTAAGTGTTTTACTCAAAACCTCTTTTCTTTTATATTTTTGATACCTATATTTGGCTGCATAGTGATCGTATGGTTATAAACTCGGTATCTTTGTTTTATAGGCTCGAAATCCTTACGTTTTATATATCATAAAGCCATGTTTTAAAGGTTTGATGATCATTGTATTTTAAAAACTCGATACCATATAACATCAACATTATAGCTATCTTTTTTGGAAACTCTACAACTATATAACATGGACATTATAGTTGTATGCTTTTACAAATCACCATATTTTAAATAGATTATACCAATATATTATAGGATCGGTATTTATTATTTGGGGCATTATAGGCATGCATTTTATAATCAAAGAAACCACGTTTTAGAAGCTTATGTAGAGGTTTGAATTAGAGACTCAATACCCATATCATAACTTTATGATAATTGTATGTTCTACAATTGAGTATCTCTTTTTGACGTCTTAATGGCCATATGATTTAGCGACTTGACTACCTCGTTTCTGATACCAAATGGTTAAAAAGCTATTCAAAAAGGTTGTATTACGACATAAAATTTTAGCTGAGTAATAGGCTATATTTTCCTTGTTTTAAAGAATGATATTAGTGTCTAATCATTTGTATTGATAAATGTTTTCAAGGAAATAAAATGATGTTTTAACCCAAATTTATTATAGAGTTTCCAAAAGAAATTATTATTTTAATTAATTGAATTTTTGATGCTTATGGCTATTAATTAAACGTATTTCAATAAATGATGTTATAACCCGACACTTCTAGCTCAGTTGGTTAGAGGTGGGCGAATTGGGATGAGACATAGGTCTCAGGTTGCCAATTTCTAGGGGTGACTACCTAGGTAGTGTGAAGGCGTTGAAAAATTGGGGTATATCACTACCCGTGGGGTTTACTAAGACCGACAAGCAATGACTTGAGTGAAGTCTTAGGTTCCACACGTAAATAAAAATAAATGATGTTGTATTATCTTATTATCACTCAATTAGTTAATTTTGCTTGTTTATTATTTTCATAATGACATTGTTATAACCCAATATTACATCTTGCTATTTACAGGAATAGTAGCCATTTAGGTTACCCTAGCAGTGAGTATGGTCAGATTAGATCGCCGAATGAGTAGAATTGCATCCAAAAGACTAGATAGATCAACTGAGTTAGGATACCTTGAAATGATGAAAAAGAAATGACTCGTGTATTTTGTTAGACCAAAAAGCGGTTCTAACACCCAATTGACTGATAATTCTAGGGAATAACAACTCAAAACAGATAAAAAGAGAATTAACACACATGATTTATAGTGATTCGGTGTTAATGAGCCTATGCCCACTTTGTAGCTTCTTGATTAATGATTTTATTACAAATACGATGTATATAATCGCTCGACCTCACTAATACAATCAACAAACTCTTCAACTTTGTAGAATTGTATTCCAGAATATGGAATGTAATCTGAATGGAATAGAGGAATGACTTTAATGGTGAAGCTTGAGTAGATGGAGAGCCAAAAGATCCCTCGAAATGGGAGTGTTCTAGTGTATTTATAGGCGCAGAGCACAGGCGGGTTGGATGCTACATGGATCCTATCCTGTAAATCTCGGGTTCAGATGTGTTATGATGAGGACAGCACATCAACATTGTGGGTAGGCGGGTAACTACTCCGGGCTTGTAGCGACGTGGTGTGCAACTGTTTCAGCAGGCTAGGGTCGGATCGGATGATAAGCAAGGGGTTCGAGTCGGCCCTCATATGACCCAATCCATTTGGTTAGCAACATACAGCTTATTCTAATTTATGAACTGAGGGGATCGGGTGTTAAATGGCCGAACCGGCCGGATGCTTATCTTCTAGAGTTGAGTTTCTTGTGCATGTGAGGAGAACAAATCACTGTTCCTCTAACCCTAATTGCTTTTGGCTAGCACCCATCTCTACTTGATTATCTTCTTTGACTTAAGATTCTTTCCGTAATCCAATCTTACTCTGTTACTCATAAATGATTATCCGACTTTGCATGGCCAGGCTATAAAGCAAGCCAACATATTTAAATCCAGATTATTTTACTCCTGACCATAGTTCAAGTACTATATTTCTCCTAACCCTATCCGAAGACCTCCTAATATATCTAGAGAATAAATTATTTACTCCAAACCTTATCTAGAGTATTATGTGTAATTCCTAATCATTCTTTAAGTATTGTTTGTTTAACTTAGATGCATATGGAAGTGATTATACCTCTTAAACATATCTCGAGTTTCATGATCATCCTATCATATTTTTGCGGATTTTGGTGTATCTAGTTAAGTTTAATTAAAAATGGACAATCTAGTTACCTACAAACTTTATTCGGAGACTTACTAACTGTATTTGGAGATATGTACTTAGGTAGCATGTGAAAAAAATAATATGTTCATCCTGACCTTAGGAAAAATTAGGAGTACATAACCCTATGATGATAGACTAGGTCAGAACTACCCATATTGCATGTATGTTTGGCACTTTCCTTTAGATTATAAAAGCGCAAATTATGTAATAATAACTACAAGTACACAGGTATGTAGTATGCAGGTCGAACACAGGGAGGAAAGTTAAATTTTATTATTTATATATTTCGTGGACGAGTTAGACGAAATTGGAGGATTTGATTGAAATAAATTGAAATCGTAAATTGGTTCAGAACAAATCTAATGGAACCGACAACCAAATTACAATTATCAATGAAAACAAATTAAAACTGCAATTGAATCCACTACAGATTCAAACTAATCGGATCTATAATAAATTCAACGATAGAAATATAAATAGAATACTGAAATAAATCTGCAAAAAAGAATGAAATGAATAAAAAGTAAAATTAGGATTACTGTTGAATCTAATCAAACGGTCAATCACTAATGAGAAAATAAACTACAATGACAATTTGTGCTCTACCAAATCTAATTGTATAAACGGCAAAAGTTGTTTGAAAATGAAAGAATGCAGAAAAGAAAAAGAGAGCTTTATTAATGGAGAAAAGAAGTACAGAAAAATGAATAGAGCTTTGAATACATTGGGTATTTGTAGGCGATGATGTAGTCTTCTATCTATGAGAATAATTGGGCCAAGAGTGAATCTCTTGAAATAATCTATTTACAAACAAAAGAGATATGAAGATGGACTTGAGATATTCCATGCAGATTTCCTCTTCTGATTAGTGACATATGGCAGATTGATTGGCTTATCTTTGGCAATAATCCAATCAAATCTTCTTCTCTATGGCAGTTGTAAATGAATGTTTTGATTGCCTTGAGACGAAAATGTCTATTTCTTAAAATCTTTTTAGTGAATATATTATATATACACATATGAATATATATATATATAATATCACTATTCCATATATTCTTCAGAGCAAAGAAGGCGGTGTGTATATATCCATGCTCATTTTTTCAGAAAAAAAATAGGGTTTGATAAGGATCGAACTCAGGTCACTCTGTCCAAATTTCCAGGCCTTTACCAGTGTGCTACAGCTTCTTTATGATTGAAAATTTGTTGATTCCAAAAAGTAGCATTTCCTATTCAAATGGTCTTTAATTGAATGAAGGAGACATGTATTTAACAACCTGTGAAAACGCACGAAAATACCCAAAGTAATATTTATTTATTTACAATAAAGATAAGATATGAGCAAAAAAATAAATACTTTTACATGTTAATCAAATATCCCCACACCTATCTTTTACTCGTCCTCGGGAAAAACAGGAATGAAAAACTAAACTAGGTAGGTCACACTTTCGTAGGAAACACGATTGCGTTGAGCATATGCAACAAGTCGTTAAACCTCTAGGTGTCCCTAGTAGGACAAGTGGCGTCTTGTGAGGGTTTTCAGCGGATACTACCCACAAAATCCAAATGCAGTATGTTGTGGTTCTAATACAACTATATGAATGCAATGGACATATGCAAATGGAAACAAAAAATGAAAACACGACTTGCTTTAGAAAAGTGGTATTATAAGGTAAGTTAACAATTTTAGTCGGTTGATTGTATTTTTAATACCTCAACTTGTCACAAATTTTCAACATAATTCTAGTTTTCAATTTTAAACTCTAGTTTGGCCGGTTGGTTCAGTTGATAACATAGTGCAGCCATGAAATAAATTCTTAGTTTACTTGTCACAATTTGCAAAGTGGTACTTTTATTTCCTTATGCATGACTAGTCAAATCAACAAAGTCAAGATGTGTTTGAGCATCATCGCTTATTCTCTATCTCTATAAAATTTTAAAGTTATGGCTAATTACACACCCCTAACTTAAAGGACCAAGTTATACCATCTAGAAGAGGGAATTGGGACAGAGCTTGGTGGATTATGCAGAACGATGCTAACATGTCAAAATATGTCTGTAATTCTTAGGTGTCCAACTCATAGAATGAGACCAAGATATATCATTCATGCACTGCCTCGCAGACTGACTTGAGAGTTGGGACAGAGCTTGGTGGGTTTTCACACTAACGCTAGATTTACGAGCAATGTTGGATACCCTTGGATTACTATTATTATTGAATATAAGAAGAAGAAAGAGTTACGCGAATTCAGCTTAACACAACTTAGTTTTAAAGATTCGAAAAGCCAATATAAGTATTTTAAGTCCTCCACTCATTAAACAAAGACTATAATTTAGCATAGACTTCATGACCATCACTTAACAATCTCCCTATGTACCAATTACACTATTATCGCTTGTAATTCAACTTTTCATTATATTTCTTATTCGATCTTAGTTCAGAGAAAAAAATACTATCAACTAACTTACAATTATTAACTTATTTTGTTGTATCAATCTAAAATGAGTCGTATTTCCAAAAAAAATGGCATGTTAATATGGTCTAAAATGCATGATTATCCAATTTAAACGCATGAAAATGGAAAGGAAAAAAATTAAAGAAAAATAAAAAGGATGTAATGCAAACCCCCCCCCCCCCCCCACACTAGATCTAAACAGTGTCCACACTATAATAAAATTTCTTAAATGTGAAAGATAGAATCCAAAGATGAATTAAATGAATAATGATTTATAGAATGACATGTAATTTAACAGCTATACTATATGCGAATGCAAACCACATACAAAATGAAATTTATAATGATAATGAATGTTTTGTGATGAATGATGCTTCCCCCCTCCCCCCTTACACACACACACTCTTGCCTCTGTCGCAAATGATGCACGATGATTTCCTATCTAATTTGTGAGGTGCAACAAGCATGTCAGTGAATTCTGAAATGAAAATCCTTCCTGTGAAATTTTTTGCATGCTAATAATTTATACAATTCAGATGAAGATTATCATAATCCCATAAAATTGAATGTCGAACCATAATTTATTTTGATGAAATGGAACTACGATTATCTTCATGGCATTCTCTAGATTCATTATCATCATACTCCCCTCCTAATGCCTCTTTATTTCCCTGCAAAATTTTCAAAGGTTTTTCTTCGTTGTCGTTGGTAAGATCAAAGGCTAAGATTACGGGAAAACTTTCTGTAGAGTCCAAGTAAGCATACTTAAGGTCTTATGGTTCGAATTGGGGAATTCATATTTTTTTAATTGGGATTTTTGGTTCGAATAGGTTTGATTCAAATCGGTGTAGAGTAGGGCTATCAATTTCCTACACGACCCAAAACCCAACCTAAATCCTGCACGGAAATTAGCAGGTTAACCCAACCCATTTAGTTTGCAGGTCTTTTTCGGATCAACCCGAATTTGACCCATTTATAAACGATTGGGTTTAGGGTTGACCCGCTATCCCGATTTTGACCCGCCAAACCCGATTTTGACCCGCCAAACCCAATTATATGTTGTATCTCTTCCATACTTTTAGTCTTTTATGTATGTTGTTAGTGTTAGTCTTTATGTATGCAGTAATCAACATGCTATTCTTGTGTAAGTTATTATATTTTACTAATTCATTCTTGTATGCTATTATTTATATTTTACTTATCAATGTATCTCTTCCATATCTTTAATCTTTTATGTATGCAGCATGCTCATATGTTCTTATGTATGAAGAATGATTTTTGAGTACGGTGATTTCATGCTTTATATATGTGCTACCTATTGGAGATTCTGTAACTTGCAACCTGTTGGAGATTTTGTAACTTGCTTCATGTTGATGATTATATAATAGTGTTTCTTGTTGGTGATTTGGTTCTTTTGTTGTTTATATTAGTGAGCAATATTTGCCAATGGGTCAAATGGGTAAACCCGACACGACCCGTTTAGTTAAACGGGATACACGGGTCGGGTCGGATCAACTCGTTTATAAATGGGTCGGATTAGGGTTGGGGAAAATAACCCATTTAATAAACGGGTTGACCTGACCCATTTATAAACCAACCCGAACCCGACTTACCCAACCCAAACCCGACCCGACACAACCCATTTGCAGCCCTAATGTAGAATGCGGTTTTGGTTCATGCAAACTGGGAGGATTGAAGAGATGTTGACGCAATGCGTTAGTTTGGATTGATGTGAACCGATGGTGAAGGATTTGCAATATTTGGTGACGCAGGGGTTGATGATGTTTGATTGAAAAGTGCTTGGGTGGAATGGTTGCGATTTGTTTCGAATTTGATTGGGTTTAGTTGCGGTATGGAGTTGAACTACGTGGTGGTTCTGTGATGTAGGATGGTCTAAATTGGGTGGGGTTTGTAGGAAGATGGAGTGTTTGTGGAGCTATGTTTTGTGGCTATTTGGGATGATCGAACAGGGTGACTTCTGGCTTTGCGATGAAGATGGGATATGTGGTAAGATGGTTTGTGCGCATTGACTAGGAATAATTCAATCAAATCTTCTTTTATATGGAAGTTGAAAATGAATGATTTGATTTGATTTCCTTGAGAAGAATATGCTCATTTCTTAATATTTTTATTAGTGCGTATATTATATACATACATATATATATAATATCACTATTCCATATATTCTTTAGAGCAAATAAGCCAGTGTGTACATATCCATGCTCCTTTTTTAAGCAAAAAAATAGGGCTTGATAAGGATCAAACTCATGTCACTCTAGCCAAATTTTCAGGCCTTTACCAATGTTCTACAGCTTCCTTTGCGATTGAAAATTTATTGATTCAAAGAAGTAGCATTTCTTTTTTCAAATGGTCTTTAAGTGAATGAGGAAGACATTTATTTAACAACCTATGAAAACATAATACCCAAAGTAATATTTATTTATTTACAATAAAGATAAGATATGAGCATAAAAATAAACACTTTTACATGTTAGTCAATGCGCATATATGATTTTGTTATGTTTTTTTCTAACCATTATGGTTATAGGTGTATGATTTATGCTTGACATATTTTGAGAGGATACTTGTGATGGGGGACTCATTCCCTCAACAAAGTGGTGTCACTTGATATCTATTTTGGTTCGAGATGACATAACGAAATATCTCAAAATACTAGTGAGGAGGGCCTTTTGTCCAACTCTAAGTTTTTGCTTTTTTCCTCTATACTCTCGGATGCTCAAATGAGCAGGATGAGAGTATAGATTTTTAGGTTTTATAAAAATAAGCTCTTAAGGACGTACAGAAGGTAACCTACTATTTGGAGCTATGATTTCTTTTTGTTGTTTTGTTTTGGTTTGTTTGAATGGATGTAATGACAAAATTTGTAACTGTCAAGTATTGGACTTCAATCTCCCAATGGGACATCTTCGTATGTCGCACTTAAAACATATTTTCAATTATTATATTGATATTTTTTTGAATGTGATAAATAATTGGTTATGTAATGAATACAGGAGTTATTAATGAAATATGTCTGAATTTTTTTTGTATTTCAGTGCTTATGATGTTATAAGTATTATTAAATGATCTTATTTTACACTAAACAAATAATATCATTGTTGATAGTAGCATGAGTAGTGCTTACTTTCATGTTCCAAAATTCGGGATGTTACAATATGCATAGATAACAAAGGTATATATAAAGGAGAAACATGTCTGTTGCGATCCTAACGTCTACAAAGATGCATATTAACCATACTATTTATATTTTTGAAAACAATAATGCTAAGTTAGTGAAAATTCCATTGTGTCTAAGAAGCATAGATGTCTTAAATCCTAATTATCATTCGATAAAACAATGTGTTTCATATCACCAACTTGTCCAAGTACAGAGATAGCTGATCCTTCTCTGTCTTTTACATGGTAAAATAACTTTCTATATCCTCATGTACATCCACATACTTATAAAACTACTTTCCTTTTGGATCATACCTCATATCAGAAGGCTCATGGATCCAAGCTCGCTCAAACGCACCCTAAAAGAAATCATATTAGGGAGGTGAAACCACAACTCCCAATTTTGAAAGAGTAAATCCAATAATAGTCGAGCGAGGCTTAGGAACCCACTTCAGGGTCAAACGAGGAAGTGGTATTATATGGTAACCGGAATAGGGGGCTTCAGTTCGATGTTTACCAGATTCTTTAAGATGATCGTATGAGAAACAAGTTGTGCAAGTATCGATTCACCATGTATATATTGCAATTTCACTATATATATATATATATATTGCAATTTCAATATATATATATATATATATATGCGCGCGCATGTGTCTATGTCTGTCTGACATACTCATTATAACATATTTAATTTAAATAAAATCCCATTTTAATAGATTGAATAAATTTTATTTAAAGTAGTATTGAATTAGTTCAAATAAATCTTTTAGACTATAGACCTAATAGATCTAAAATTGGAATATATTTTTAATAAATCTACGTAGGTCAAAATTGGTTTATAAACTATTTTCATACATGAATTTAGTAGATCCAGTGCTCATTCAAGCCAGTGATTACATCACTCAACCAATCCCTTGTTATGAGAATCAATACCCAACATAAAAGACAAGAACATCACTTGTTCAAGCCTACACAATTACATAAATAATATTAAATTAAAACAACATAACTATGGAATAATAAAAAGTATTAGCATTACAAGTATTTATCAAGCAAACATTTAGAAGACTGATAATGACCACTGTTAACAATATTTTTTGTCAACACCGAAAATGGATCAACGGGGGTAAATCTCAAGGGAAAATCAAGTGGATTGTCTCTCTTTTTTGTCCGATTTTAATGATGGATTGGGACGTTAAGGCTATTAGATGTAGGCTCTCTATAATCTATGAAATTGAATATAGGTCCAATGAATGGAGTTTGGTCACCATTCAAAGGGGGTGATGGGTGTAAAGCTGAGCTCCACTGCAAAATTGATAGTAGATCGTGGCGATAACAATTAGAGAAATAAATATACACACTTACAGAGCAATTTTATCAGATGCTCTCCCTTTATTAATCTTTTAATGAGAATACATAGATGTTATTAGGACTGTAAAAGGGTCGTGTCGGGTCGGATCAAGTCGGGTTCGGGTTGATTTATAAATGGGTCGGGTCAACCCGTTTATTAAATGGGTCATATTTTCCCAACCCTAACCCGACTCGTTTATAAACTGGTTGACCCGACCCGATCCGCGTAACCCGTTTTACTAAATGGGTCCTGTCAGGTCGTGTTAGGTCGGGTTTACCCGTTTGACCCATTGATAGATATTGCCTACTAATATAAGCAACAAAAGAGCCAAATCACCAACATGCACACTGTTATATAATCACCAACATGCAACAAGTTGCAAAGTCACCAACAGACAACACATATATAAAGCATGAAATCATCATATCCAAAAATCATTTTCTATACATAAGTATATATTCTCATACTACATAAATTAAAGACTAACGATATGGAAGAGATACAGTTGTTATAAGTAAAATATAACTAACATATAAGAATAAATTAGTAAAATATAACAGCTTACATATATGAGCATACTGATTACTACATACATAAAAGATTAACACTAACAGTATACATAAAAGACTAGCAGTATGGAAGAGATACAACATATAATCGCGTTTGGCGGGTCAAAATCGAGTTAGCGGGTTAACCTTAAACCCACCTATTTATAAACAGGTCAAATTCGGATTGACCCGAAAATGACCCGCTAACTAAACGGGTCGGGTTAACCTGCTAATTTCCGTGCGGGTTTCGGGTCGGGTTACTGGTCGTGTAGGAAATTGACAGCCCTAGATGTTATAGAGAAAGAATTCTCAATTGATGACTTTTCTAAGTTATTTCTGAGGGTACAAAAAGTAAGAAAAGTCCCCTCTTAGGGTGGCCTCTAGGGTCCTATTTATAATGGTTCAGGACTCCTTCTGTCGATGGACTGGTGGGCCTGCAGGGATCCTTGTCGGCCGCTTTATTCTCGGCTTTGGGCACAGACCTTTGATCACTCTCGATGTATCGCTCACGATTCCTAGACGATACTTGAATCTCTGAAATTATCTCGTAAACATAGGCTTGCGGGAATGAGCTTACGGATGTAGACTTTCGGCTTTATCGTGAATACGTGGAGGGACTGGGCCTCGTGAAGTATGTTGATATCCGCCGGCTCGAAACCTCCTGGGTTTCGGTACTAAGCGGATTAGTACGGGTAGCTTGTGTGTCCGCTTGGGTCTCGGCTGGCCTTTCGACAGGGCTTCTACGGTAGACTGGATTCTCAAGGAGTGGCTTCTGACATTAATCCTGTAATAACCCTTATTTTTAAATAACATGTTATAACATAAATCAAGGCAGAATTAAATGATAAATTCTGAATCAAGGGAAACGGGTTGTGCCATTGCGTTCGTCTCGGAAAAATACGCGAAATAGAGTCCGAGTTTTCGAAAATCGGAGTCCGTATGACCCAGTTATGGCCCATAGAAGTTTTCAGAAAATTCAAGTTTAAAAACAGATTCAAATTCAAATTCAGCCAGGTAGAACAGGCGGGAAAAATTCCCGCCACCCCCAAGTCGACTTGGGAGTCAACACACCCCAGGTTGTGTCGACTGCCCAGTCGACACCCCTGTCGACTTGGGTGGTCGGCCAGTTTGGCCTGGGTGCATCTGACTTGTTTCTCAAGACATGTTTGGAGGCTTGTGACGGATTTTAAAGGCTCAGATCTGAATTAGGGTTAATCCTATGTCCTAAACTAACCTAAACTTCTATAAAAGGACCCTAATACCTAGCCTAAACCATCATAAATCAAACCTACAACTAGATTATGCCAAAATGTTTAATCATGGCCTTCACCCTCTTGTCATAGTCTCCATCTTCATTCATATGAGAGTTCCTAAGCTTGTTTGAGTGTTTCTAAGTTTGATTCAAGGCCAAAGTTCAATCTTTCTTCATCAAAGCAAGGATCTTCTTCTTATTTCTCAAGGGTTTTCATTGGAGCTTGCTATTTGGGGGTTTTTTAGAGTTGCTAGTGGCTTCGTCTCAATCTTATTTTTATTTTATAAGTCTTCATAGTATTGTAAGCCCTATACTACTCTTAGATTCTAACTATGAAGTTAAATGTGACATGTTGCAAGTTTGAGTTTGGGCCTAAGTATGATTTGTGCTTTGATTCTATCATGTTATGCATAGATTTATTCTATGCATGTTTGTAAAGCTATCACCTTGACTTTGTGCATAAAAAGCTATTAGCTTTGATTTGAAATGTTGCATAAAGCAACATAGAAAACTCTCATAAACCTTATGTTATCTTGCATATGATGTTATATGCGAATCATTTGCTATCATCCTATGTCATTTATGAGCATGTTTCATCTATTTTGCTAAAGTTGATATCATGCATGTTTTGAGGCCTATAATGTAATATGCAAGTTTATGAACACATTTGCCTCATATGCCACCATGTTTAACTTGTGGCCCAAACCTTATTAATTATGTCATGCTTCTAAGTTCCCTCTTTGAGATCTATTTGCGTTTATGCGAACTTACATGCGATGGGGTTACGTTATGGGTAAACTAAAATGACATAAAAACATGACTTGAAAAGATGACATGAAATATGACATGTGATTATTCTTGAAACATGAACATGAACTTGGACATGACTTCTAGAAAACATGAGAATGACCAACTCGAGGTTGGGTTGAGTTTGTAGCATAAATCTACCCGGAACCGACCGGCTTAACTAGTGGCTACAAGCAATAGGACCCAATGTGAGTAGTTGGTCATGTCGCACTTGAAACCCGAGGTTAGACTAAGTTGTGGTGTAAAGCTACCCGGACCCGCCCGGCTTAACTAGTAACCACAACAAGGTCTAATGTGAGAGGTTGGGTGCATTAAATTAATTAATGCCACATGATAGGGTTAAGTCATGGACCGCTTGAATACTTAACCAATTAAACACGATGGGTTAGTAGGATTAAGTCATGAATCTTGGGTACACTTAACCGACTTGGTACTTGATTGGATAGGGTTAACCATGCTTAACCCGTAGGAACCATAGTTACGTGGTCCTTTTCACCAGTAACCCTCTTAGTTGTATCATGGTACCCTAGGGACTAGGCTAGGGTGGGGCACGATTACTGGGCTGACATGTAAGCGACCAAAACGACGGCTGAGTAGGTGCGCCGGTGTAGGTTCAGGCGGACTATGGTCGTGCACATAGTCCGGAGTTGAAAAAGCAGACACGGGCACCAGTAGGTTTAGACTGTGCGTGCTTGATTTGTGTCCGTGGTTGGCACCCTAGGGCTTGATACACCCTAGGGTGGACCTAGCACAGTTTGACTACACTTCGTGATTGGGCCGTATGACACCGACACTTGACGAGTTAGGTTTTAGAGAGCCGATCGACTAGACCGTGTTGTTTGACCTTGATTTATGTCATCTCGTGATATTGGGCCAAGATTGGGCCAAGGGATCACTTCTTGCTTATACTTGACATGGGTTGGAATACTAGTACACATGGTGCAAAACTTGACCTTGTATATGCGATGCCACAATTGATCTATCTTGTTAACTTTTCACCATGCCAGTTATCACCCTATGTTTCATCTCTGTTTTACATGTCCAGTTAACTTTATTAGTTTTTATGCTAATAGTAGATAGGACTTACCAGTCTTTTGACTGACCCATTTTCTTTCGCCTCTTTTCTTTCGTTCCCCCCTCCCCCCTAGGTTTACAGGGTGGGAACACTAGCACCTAGCTTGGATCTTTAGCTGTTTTTCTGGATAGCTCATGTATGGTTCGGACTTGAGCTTGCTATGGCTTTATCCTACCTTGGGGATAGTTACTTTATGATTTTCTTTCCAGTTTTTAGTTTATGTTTCTAGACTTTGTTTTGTGGAAAATAATGACCAAGTACTTTGATGTAACTTGACTATGGTTTTGAAATGTTAGTTTCTACCCGCTGCTTTATTTACTCTGTTTTTACTTATATGTTCTGCCTTGTGATATCTGCATGCATGTTTACCTTGTTTAACTCCCCTCCAAAGCTAGTGTGCTTGCAAGAGTGATATTGGCGGAGGTGGGGTGTTACATTTGGTATCAGAGCATAAGGTTTTACTAGACCGGACAAAAGTTTTAAAACCCTTTTTAAAACTATTTTCAAAACCAATTAAGTATTTTCCAAGAAAAGTCTAGTTTATTTTAAAAGGCTATTCCCTAAAAGCCATTAGCACTATCCTTTGTTTCCTCGTTCTAAATATATCTTTTCCTTTTTCAGCATGGCCGATCTTAACCTTCCCGAGGGAGTAACCATTCCCGGATGGTTCCGGAGGTACTTGGAAGCTAGGGCCAACGATGTGGGCCCAGCAAACACTCCCAAGTGTAACTGAGGTTCCTCCTCCTCCTCCTCAGCATCCACAAGAAGATTTCGCAAAGGTTTGCAAAGACTTTAAGGCGATGGGGGGCAAGAATTTTATTGGGACGGAGACTTTTGTGGAGGAGAGAAATTGGTTGAAAGAAACTGAAGATCTCTTCGCCATCTTTGATGTGGAAGACCGTAGAAAAGTTCTGTTGGCAGCATGGCTATTGAAAGAGGAAGCTGCTTATTGGTGGGAGGTCACCAATGCTACTAGGCCTATAGAGACTTGGGCCGACTTTAGGACGAGGTTTGGGCTTAAGTTTCTATCATCTGCTGAGGCAAATCTGCAATTGGAGAAGTTTATATCTTTGAAGCAAGGGGACATGACAGTGAGGGAGTATGTGAATAAGTTTAACCAGCTTGCTCGATTCGGTTTGGACATGGTTAATACTCCCCAGAAGAAGGCTCTACGCTTTGCACGAGGGTTGAATGAGCCATTACAAGGTTTAGCCCTGTCTCATATACCCATGGGGGCCACTATTGAAAGCCTAGTGGACATGACATTGCTTCAAGGAGACGATAAGAATGGCAAGAAAGAAGTCAAGCCTAATGAGACTCAAACTAAGAAGGCGGACTCCAAGTGGGGAGGGAATCAGAGCAATCAGAACAACAAGAACAACAAGGGCAATAAGGCCAACAACAACAAGGCAAAGGACCCAAGAAAATGCAACTTCTGTGGGATTGTTGGGCACATAGCCAAAGATTGCAGAAAGAAGAAGAGGAAGTTGGGCGAATGCTTTCACTGTGGAGAGCCTGGACACCTTAGCAAGGATTGCCCCAAGAAGCAAGGACAAGGGCAAGGGCAGACTCAGCGTGCAGGACCTTCTGGAGGGCAAGTGCATGCTCTCAACACTGCTCCAGTTCAGGACCGAGGTAGTATTTCTGTAAAAAGCCTTGTTTATATTTTTGATTTTCCTGTTCGCACTTTATTTGATTCTGGCGCATCGCACACCTTTATTTCTTCTGACATTGTTGAAAGTTTGCACCTAAGTACTAGTCTAGTTGAGGATCCCGTTAGTGTTTCAAATCCAATTGGGGGTTCCGCCCATATATCTATGATTTGTGTGGATCTGAAGATTTCTATCTTGACCGTAGAATTCACGTGTAATGCTTATGTTCTTGGATTCACGGGATACGGGTTGATTTTGGGCATGGATTGGTTGTCCAGTTATGGAGCCATCCTCGATTGTAAGCATAGGGTGGTAAGGCTCATGACTCGCCTCGGTAATACCCTAGAGATTTCTTGCAACCAGCTGGATCCCGTCATGTTATGTTATCTTGAATCTCTTGACTCGTCCATCGATGATCTGCAATCTGTAAGAGTGGTTCGAGAATATCCTGATGTCTTTGAAGAGGTTAATGGGTTACCCCCTAAACGAGAGATAGATTTCCGCATTTATCTTGTTGATAATGCCAAGCCAGTTTCATTGCCCGTTAGGCACATGGCCCCGCGAGAAAGAAGATAGCTCAGTAAGCAAATCAAGGAGTTGCTTGAGAAAATTTTTATTAGGCGAAGCATTTCTGAATGGGGTGCTCCTGTGGTGTTCGCTACTAAGGCGGATGGTTCGCTTCGTCTATGTGTTGATTATCGAGAGTTGAACAAGCTGACAAAGAAGAATAGGCACCCGTTACCGAGGATTGATGACCTCTTTGACCAGCTTGTTGGTGCTTCTGTTTTCTCTCAGCTCGATCTAGCCACCGGATTCCATCAGCTCAGAGTGGCTGAGGATAGTATTGATAAGACTGCGTTTAGGACTCCAGATGGGTTCTATGAATGGCTTGTCATGCCATTCGGTTTGACTAATGCACCCGCCTACTTCGTAGATTTGATGAGTAGGGTGTTCAGGGAATTCCTTAACAAGTTTGTAGTTGTCTTCGTGGATGATATTCTGATCTTCTCAAAAGATGAGGAAGAACATGCTAGACATCTCAAGGAAGTGATGGATACGCTTAGAGCTCATCAATTGAAAGCCAAATTCTCCAAATGCCATTTTTGGAGAAGGGAAGTCCGGTTTCTTGGACATATAGTCTCTAAGCAAGGCATAGCCGTGGATCCCGCGAAAGTGGTTGCGGTTCAAGACTGGAAGACTCCTAGGAATGCAACCGAAGTAAGAAGCTTTCTCGGTCTGGCGGGCTACAATAGGAAGTTCATCAGGGACTTCGCTAAGATTTCAGCCCCTCTTACTAAGTTGACGAAGAAGAACTTAGTCTTTGCATGGGACTTAGAGTGTGAGCTTGCTTTTCAAAGGCTCAAGAGGGCCCTTACCACAGCTCCATTTTTGGCATTACCCGATGGCGGTAAGATGTTTACCGTGTACACCGATGCATGTGGCACGGGGTTAGGTGCTATTCTGATGCAGGAAGGAAGAGTGATATGTTATGGGGGTAGGCAACTTAAAGTTCATGAGAGGAACTATCCCACTCATGATTTGGAGTTGGCGGCGATCGTCTTTGCACTCAAATCCTGGCGCCACTATCTTCTAGGCGAAAGGTTTGAGTTATATACTGATCACAAGTAGCTCATGTACCTCTTCTCGCAGAAAGATCTGAATCTAAGGCACCAAAGGTGGATGGAATTCTTGGCATCTTATGACTTCGAGATATCTTATACCCTGGCAAGGGTAATGTTGTGGCAGATGCACTAAGCAGAAGTAGGTTCACTTTGAGTCCCTTGTTTGTTGAGATGAGGAGCCTAGAGTTCTTGGCAACCTTTGATTTCACAACAGCAGTTGAGTCGATGACGGGTTCGTTAGCATCTCTTGAGCTTAGACCTATACTTCTTGATCAAGTAGGGACTTCGTAGAAGGAAGATCCGCAGATAGTCGAGATTATGGACAAGTTAATACGTGGTGAGACGTCTATTCACCTTGCTAGATATACTATTGATGACAAGGGTTGGCTAAGGCGTGATGGAAGGCTATGCGTTCCACAAGTAGGAGACTTGGTGCATAAAGTTCTCGAAGAAGCGCATCACTCAAAGATGACTATACATCCTGGAGGAGATAAGATGTATAGGGACACGAAGCGTATTTTCTTTTGGGCTGGAATGAAGAAGGATGTGGCAGAGTATGTTTCAAAGTGCATGGTGTGCCAACAAGTGAAAGCCGAGTCGAAGACACCTGGTGGGCTTTTACATCCATTGGAGGTCCCGCAGATAGTCGAGATTATGGACAAGTTGATACGTGGTGAGACGTCTATTCACCTTGCTAGATATACTATTGATGACAAGGGTTGGCTAAGGCGTGATGGAAGGCTATGCGTTCCACAAGTAGGAGACTTGGTGCATAAAGTTCTCGAAGAAGCGCATCACTCGAAGATGACTATACATCTTGGAGGAGATAAGATGTATAGGGACACGAAGCGTATTTTCTTTTGGGCTGGAATGAAGAAGGATGTGGCAGAGTATGTTTCAAAGTGCATGGTGTGCCAACAAGTGAAAGCCGAGTCGAAGACACCTGGTGGGCTATTACATCCATTGGAGGTCCCGCAATGGAAGTGGGAAAGTATCTCTATGGATTTTGTGGATGGATTGCCTAGGTCAAGGAAAGGGAATACGAGCATATGGGTCATAGTTGATAGACTTACGAAGAGTGCTCATTTCATTCCAGTGAAGAGCAAGAGGACCGCATCATGGCTAGCATCTGTTTATCTTCGAGAGATAGTGAGATTGCATGGAGTTCCTTCTAGCATAGTTAGCGACCGTGACCCAATCTTCGCTAACCAGTTCTGGAATAGTTTGCAAGAAGCGATGGGTACGCGATTGAATCTAAGTACAGCCTATCACCCCCAGACGGATGGCCAAACCGAAAGGGTGAATAGAGTGCTAGAAGATCTCTTGAGGCTTTGTGCTCTTGACTTTAGTGGTACTTGGGAAGACCACCTCCCTCTTGTAGAGTTTGCTTATAATAATAGCTATCAAGCTAGCATAGGGATGGCACCATTTAAAGCTCTGTATGGGAGGTCGTGTAGGTCACCATCTTGTTGGTGGGAGACAATGGATAGGCTTATACTTGGGCCCGATATGATACGGGACACATCCGAGAAAGTTGGATTGGTGAGAAGATGGATGAAAGCGGCCCAAGACAGACAGAAATCCTATGCTGACAAGCGAAGGACAGATTTGGAATTCGAAGTTGGAGATATGGTTTTCGTGAAGGTTTCTCCTTTGCGTAATGTGGTTCGTTGTGGGGCAGTTGGGAAGCTGGCACCAAGGTTCGTAGGACCCTTCCCTATCATAGAAAGAATTGGGAAGATGGCTTATAAGGTGGAATTGCCCGAGAAGCTGGCCGGAGTGCATAATGTCTTTCATGTCTCGCATCTCTGAAAGTGCCTACATGAATCCGCTGAGGTGGTTGAACCTAGCATTCTTGAAGACATGGAGGTAGAGAAAGAGGCAACCTTGAGGAGAGCTCCGATTCGTATCTTGGGAACGGAGATAAAGAATCTAAGAAATCGAGAAGTCAAATTGGTGAAAGTTCAGTGGAGTGAAGCCGAAGAGGATGCAACTTGGGAAACCGAGGAGAAGACGCGGGGGCTTTATCCATTTCTTTTGAGGGTACATTCTCGATCTCTTTTCCTTTTTAGCATATCTTCGTTTTTGCTATCCATGTTTATCCTGTTTATCTTGTAACTTCGTTAACCTTGTCATGAGAACCTTAGGTAGAAACCCTTTGGATGAAACATGTTATGCTATATGTTTGCAAGTGGTTGCAAGTGTTTGCAAGTGGATACTCGTGGATGCATGATACACATTAGGCACTAAGATCGGCTCACACACTTTCATATTGCATATGCATGAGTGCTCATACTTATTCATGGCTGAAACTTGTTATGCTATCACGTGGATGTTGCATATGGATGAATGTTATGTGCACTCATGTAGAGATTATAAATTATGTTAGGAATTTGCATACATATGGACTCATTTCACTAACATACTTTGCATTAAGGAGGTTTACTGAATTAGTAACCGCCTGATTTTCGCATTAGATAAGTACATATACACACACCTTTCGCATAAGATCATACAGCATTTAGAATCTTTTAAGGACAATGACTGCTCGTGGATGATGTTTTGAGTAGATGGATGATGGATGGTAGGATACGTTCTTCCTAACTTAGAGATTTCGGGGACGAAATCCTTTAAGGAGGGGAGAATGTAATAACCCGTATTTTTAAATAACTTGTTATAACATAAATCAAGGCAGAATTAAATGATAAAATCTGAATCAAGGGAAACGGGCTGTTCCATTGCGTTCATCTCGGAAAAATACGCGAAATAGAGTTCGAGTTTTCGAAAATCGGAGTCTGTATGACCCAGTTATGGCCTATAGAAGTTTTCAGAAAATTCAAGTTTAAAAACAGATTCAAATTCAAATTCAGCCAAGTAGAACAGGCGGGAAAAATTCCCGCCACCCCCAAGTCGACTGGGGAGTCGACTTGGGAGTCGACACACCCCAGGTTGTGTCGACTGCCCAGTCGACACCCCTGTCGACTTGGGTGGTCGGCCAATTTGGCCTGGGTGCATCTGACTTGTTTCTCAAGACAGGTTTAGAGGCTTGTGACGGATTTTAAAGGCTCAGATCTGAATTAGGGTTAATCCTATGGCCTAAACTAACCTAAACTTCTATAAATGGACCCTAATACCTAGCCTAAACCATCATAAATCAAACCTAAAACTAGATTATGCCAAAATGTTTAATCATGGCCTCCACCCTCTTGTCATAGTCTCCATCTTCATTCATATGAGAGTTCCTAAGCTTGTTTGAGAGTTTCTAAGTATGATTCATGGCCAAAGTTCAATCTTTCTTCATCAAAGCAAGGATCTTCTTCTTATTTCTCAAGGGTTTTCATTGGAGCTTGCTATTTGGGGGTTTTTAGAGTTGCTAGTGGCTTTGTCTCAATCTTATTTTTATTTTATAAGTCTTCATAGCATTGTAAGCCCTATACTACTCTTAGATTCTAACTATGAAGTTAAATGTGACATGTTGCAAGTTTGAGTTTGGGCCTAAGTATGATTTGTGCTTTGATTCTATCATGTTATGCATAGATTTATTCTATGCATGTTTGTAAAGCTATCACCTTGACTTTGTGCATAAAAAGCTATGAGCTTTGATTTGAAATGTTGCATAAAGCAACATAGAAACTCTCATAAACCTTATGTTATCTTGCATATGATGTTATATGTGAATCACTTGCTATCATCCTATGTCATTTATGACCATGTTTCATCTATTTTGCTAAAGTTGATATCATGCATGTTTTGAGGCCTATAATCTAGTATGCAAGTTTATGAACACATTTGCCTCATATGCCACCATGTTTAACTTGTGGCCCAAACCTTATTAATTATGTCATGCTTCTAAGTTCCCTCTTTGAGATCTATTTGTGTTTATGCGAACTTACATGCGATGGGGTTACGTTATGGGTAAACTAAAATGACATAAAAACATGACTTGAAAAGATGACATGAAATATGACATGTGATTATGCTTGAAACATAAACATGAACTTGGACATGACTTCTAGAAAACATGAGAATGGCCAACTCGAGGTTGGGTTGAGTTTGTAGCATAAATCTACCCGGAACCGACCGGCTTAACTAGTGGCTACAAGCAATAGGACCCAATGTGAGTAGTTGGTCATGTCGCACTTGAAACCCGAGGTTAGACTAAGTTGTGGTGTAAAGCTACCCGGACCCGCCCGGCTTAACTAGTAACCACAACAAGGTCTAATGTGAGAGGTTGGGTGCATTAAATTAATTAATGCCACATGATAGGGTTAAGTCATGGACCGCTTGAATACTTAACCAATTAAACACGATGGGTTAGTAGGGTTAAGTCATGAATCTTGGGTACACTTAACCGACTTGGTACTTGATTGGATAGGGTTAACCATGCTTAACCCGTTAGAAACCATAATTACGTGGTCCTTTTCACCAGTAACCCTCTTGGTTGTATCATGGTACCCTAGGGACTAGGCTAGGGTGGGGCACGATTACTGGGCTGACATGTAAGCGACCAAAACGACGGCTGAGTAAGTGCGCTAGTGTAGGTTCAGGCGGACTATGGTCGTGCACATAGTTCGGAGTTGAAAAAGCAGACACGGTTACCCGTAGGTTTAGACTGTGCGTGCTTGATTTGTGTCCTTGGTTGGCACCCTAGGGCTTGATACACCCTAGGGTGGACCTAGCACAGTTTGACTACACTTCGTGATTGGGCCGTATGACACCGACACTTGACGAGTTAGGTTTTAGGGAGTCGATCGACTAGACCGTGTTGTTGGACCTTGATTTAGGTCATCTCGTGATATTGGGCCAAGATTGGGCCAAGGGATCACTTCTTGCTTATACTTGACATGGGTTGGAATACTAGTGCACTTGGTGCAAAACTTGACCTTGTATATGCGATGCCACAATTGATCTATCTTGTTAACTTTTCACCATGCCAGTTATCACCCTATGTTTCATCTCTGTTTTACATGTCCAGTTAACTTTATTAGTTTTTATGCTAATAGTAGATAGGACTTACCAGTCTTTTGACTGACCCATTTTCTTTCGCCTCTTTTCTATCGTTCCCCCCCCCCCCCAGGTTTACAGGGTGGGAACACTAGCACCTAGCTTGGATCTTTAGCTGCTTTTCTGGATAGCTCATGTACGGTTCGGACTTGAGCTTGCCATGGCTTTATCCTACCTTGGGGATAGTTACTTTATGATTTTCTTTCCAGTTTTCAGTTTATGTTTCTAGACTTTGTTTTGTGGAAAATAATGACCAAGTACTTTGATGTAACTTGACTATGGTTTTGAAATGTTAGTTTCTACCCGCTGCTTTATTTACTCTGTTTTTACTTATATGTTCTGCCTTGTGATATCTGCATGCATGTTTACCTTGTTTAACGCCCCTCCAAAGCTAGTGTGCTTGCAAGAGTGACATTGGCGGAGGTGGGGTGTTACAAATCCTGTTATCCGTGACTTCGTCCTTTCGGTGTCCACGCGGTAGGTGCTCTGGGGGTTGATTCTGGGTGGCCTATATGCTCCTTTGGTTTAGTGCTTTTGGTGCTTTCGCCTTCGGATGTATCAGTGTATGGATATGTCATTATTGAAGACTTCCTATCAAGCTTTGTCTATTGGGTTAGTCGCCTCTGATTTCTTTGGTCCTAGATCAGAGTGGTTCTTTTATGCGGAGCCTTTCGTCAGGTTGATTCTGTCAAGAGAGTCCTGTCGGGTTGAGTAAGGCGGAGTGGTCATGTCAATTTTTCTCTCTAGTCCTTCCAGACTTTTTCCTTTAGGAGGAATAAAAAGTTGTGGTTGATATGGTCTTTCAGATTACATCTTCCTGCCCTTTTTCTTCACATCGTTAGGCCCCGCTTTCTACTGACCCTTCTGCGAACTTTTGGTCATCCAATACCCTTTCACTGTTAACTTTCTTCCGTGTTAATTTTGGTAGTAACAACCACAATAATAAAAGACTGATAGATATTTGTTAATCCACTCTTTTCATGATATTCTACATAATGCCAGATCTTTACCAACCTTGAATCATTTAGAAACCATCGACTAATATAATACTCAGCTACACCATGTCATAATGAGAAAATAACACCATTCAATGAAATGTGATGTTATAACCATCATTAATAATAACAAAATAACTATGGCTGCATTTATTTAAAATGGTTGAATGTTTATTACTGAATGCTGAATAGAAATGCTTAATGCTAAATGTTTTTTATGTTGTTTGATTATTTACTTATCCAAATTCTGAGTTGTTGTGATATATTTTTGGCTGACAAATTTTTCATTCATCTTTATTGTCCGAATACTAATGATGTATATACGTGCAATTACATTTTAAATAACAATATGTTTACAAATTTATTTAGAATTCATACAAACAAAAAACACATTTTCAACTCATTTATTAGCAAAACTTATGAAATTACAACAAGTCAAAGAAGATTAGCAATTTGATGACGTAAATTAGACATAAAAGCATGTAACTCAGATGAAAACACTTGACTATGACTTAGGGGAGTTTGTTGGTCGTCTTGGTTATCATTTCCATCATGAACATCTCCAAGAGCATCATCTTGTTCTGCTTCCAAAAATAGTTTATCATTGAGTGAGACATTACGTAGAAAATTATGTATCGCATACATACAATCATAATTTCACGTTGCATAGAGAATTTGTACGGAGGCATTTTAACTAATATAGGGAATCTTTTTCTCAGTATGCCAAAACTTCATTCAATAACATTTGTAAAAGTGCATGTGCATGGTTGAATCTTTCTTTCTTGTTTGTAGCAGCGTTGTCTCTATAACTTTTCAACCAATATCATGTGTTCCGATATGGGGATAAAAAACCTCTCGTATTTGTATAAGCAGCATCACAAAGGTAGTACATATCTATAATAATTTAAGAAACTAAGTTAATATTTCGATATTATTGTTGTAGCTAAAATAAACAAATTAACTTACATAAAGGAGAAATTGGAAAATTATTCGTAGGATTATGAATTGTTTCATTAAGCACTCTTGAATTGTGAGTTGTTCCCTCCCATTCAACTATCACATATAAAAATTTCATATCAAAATTACATGCCGCCATGATATTTTGATAGTAGTTGCCTTGACCTATGCCTCGAAATGGAGTTTTCTCATGGAGTGGAAAATTTGCATCTACTATTGTTCCGTCTAATGCCCCGTCGCACCCTTAAAAGGTCCTTGTCGTAATTCTACATGAGATTGTCTATTTTCGGTAAACTTATCAAAATCAGGTGGAACTATCATTTTCTAAGCAAAATCTCTCATGACCATCAATACTTCATGAAAATATTTGCTAACTGTTTGTCCTGAATGTTGAAAACGATATCTGACTGTATGATTTCTACAATTATGATTTATGGTCGTTAAAAACATTGACATTTACTCTTCAACGTCTATACGCTTACTATCTCGAAGCCAGTTTTTTTCTCAAAAATAGCAATATAATTTAGTAAAGGACGATTTATCTATTCTAGTATTATCATACATCACAATAGAAGAACCATTCATAAGCTCGTGCATGTATTTTTTTTCTAGAAAGTGACGAAGTTAAAACTTTTTGTCGAGTAGTCGCATGCTTCTTTGTCTTAAGCAGTAGTAAAAGTGACAATAATTTCATCAGTAACCATTGTTTTGACATAATCCTATAATATGAGAAAGTGAAAGCTAACATATAATAAAATTAGTATGCGTCATCTGACAATGTAAGAGAAGTTGAATTATGCACATGCATCAGTGAAAGACAATAATTTATTGAATGCACACTTTATTTACTACTACAAGTTGAAATGCATACAACATGATAATTGATTAAGAAAACTTTTGCATTCCTTGACAGGATTTAACGAAGAAACTAAACCTAGAAACACCCTCTTATTCCCATTTATAAGAGGATAACATGTGATATTACATGCTTAATACATAAGTCAAGAACTCTATTATATTAACTATATTCTCTTCATCAACGAATGATATCCTCAAGTCTGGTTTTCTGGAAAATAACACTTTTGATTTGATATAATCATGCTGAGATAGTACACTTATATCTTTCAATTCTTTTAAAGCAGTAATTACGTCATTTATTGAAGGTCCATTGTTAGCCTCCTCCTTGTCAATTTGTTCTTTTATGGGGCCAACTAAATCTTCAATTTGTTTGTCTATCTCTTCACCGTCTGAACTTTTACGGTTCTTTTTTTGTAATAGACAAGGCATACATTTGGAAGGATCACCCTCACCGGTCTCATCACTAAATGGATTGTTGTTATCTTTTTTTGTTAGAGTTATGTCATCATTGCTTAATTGTTGTCATCTTCATTAACATGAAGCCCATCAAAAAAATCATCATCTACATGAGTAGGCAACTGAGTTTCTTCTTCTACATTAGTTGCGGCTAGTGCACCACCATCCGTTTGGTTATGATCTTCTTTAGGTGGTGGTTCTGTTGATGCAGATGACCATGCATTCTCTCCCTTTGCAGGTGCAACTCCAAAAATCACCTTAACTTGTCAATGTTCTCTAAGGGATTTTTTCGAATTTGTCGGGCTTTGGGATGTTGCTGTGTATTAAAAATACGTAGAATGAAACAATATTGAAATAAAATAATACCACTTAAATTGGTGTTACTAATTACGTAACGATTATGCAATCGACTTACCTGAATTACCTCATTCCATTTTTCTGGAGGCCAAAGTATGGTATTCGTCTCGGCATTAAAACCATGTCCAAATAATCCAACAATTTTTGTCCAAAACAAATAATCATCTTTCAAATAGTCGTAATAATTTTTAAACGGCTTATGTTCATAGTTGAAATTCCACTTTGCATTAAATTCTTGTTCTAATCTTCTCCAAGAGTGTAAACTAAGTGTAGTTCCATGATTGGTAATCTCTCGCACACGTAAGTCAAGAAAGTGTATTTACATTTCAAGGTTCTTGGAAAAAGCAGCTATGCTCTTTGAAGTTGCATTTGATGTTTCGCAACTCCCATATTATGCTTATACTTTTTGCATGATGGAATTCCTACATGTATGCATCATTTCAAAAATTCAAACAATTGTTAAACCATCACATCTACAGATGCACATACTCTATCATCCTATAGCATCTCTTATTAACTTGTAAAGAAACATATGCAAATTAAGAAAATAAAACCATTCATATTACTTCGTGGTAGTAACCTAAATTAGTCTTGAACTTAATTGGAATAACCACTACCTAATTTAAATAATGTACTGTATAGACTGCTAAAGCTTTTAGTAGAGACATATAAGAAAAATAGTTTTTATGACACTACCCTCATTTATGTATGGTTTTTAATATATATCAAAGTATATTCAAACTGTTGCGAAAACGAACTAATCACCATAAATTTCCATCACACAAAAATGCGGATGAAAACAAAATATAACTAGAAATATACAACGTACAATTACGATGGCCAAGCCACTCAATTGGACTTGTTAAAAAAACAAGTTTAATATGATCTCCAATGGGATGGGGTGTGCATGCACTTATGCGTAAACTTAAGTAGGGTTAACTGTAAATCATTTACATCATCATTTGCAATAACACAGTTTTTTGTACACCATTACATGGTAAGCATACAAAATAGAAACAACAAGGTTATTGAACCTCATGTTGCTCCCTTAGTGGCCATAATTATTATACATGCCTTAATACCATAAACGACTACAAATGATAACTTTTGGCAAGGTCTGAAGGTTCATGTTCATATACAAAAGAGCACCTACTTGTCTATTGCTCCTTGATCAAGAATTCCAATTTTTGTCATCCATCCTATGATAAAATAACAACTACATCCTATTTTATTTCACGGTTCTTTACTATAGAATTTTTTTATACAATGATTGGCTGCATTTTCTTCATTCATTATGAAAATGCATTTCTACCCAGTAGTTGGTATTGTCGCATTCTATGAGTGAAAAAAATACAGGCAATATATTACAATATAGTTACGTTTGGAGTTAGCTATTCAGTAAGTTTATACAAACAATTACGAAAGATGCGAACTGGGAAGAAGTAGTATTATGGCTTATGCTATATATAATCAGTTCAACCTAAAAAGGAGCTTTATTCCTACATCATAATACTTATGTCACACATGCTCAACTAGTTGTATTAATATAGGAGGCATACTAATAGCTAGAGAGATCTACATAAAATAAACACAACCCTATCATGTCTAGTTCTACCAAGTACATAAATATTATGAGCTTTGCAAATATGAAATATATATACATATATATACATACATATATATACACTCTTGCATTCATCTGTTCTACACAAAGTATTCGAAAAGAAATTGAAGAAGTTACCTTTTTTAATATATGCTGTAGTCAGTGCTTTCTGTTGGTGTAGGTAAAAAGGAATAACTGTTCTGATATATAAAGGAAGAGGACGGCTTGAAACGAACTGCTGCTGTATAAAGGAGGGCAACGCTGGAAATCAGCAATCAACAGCTCAAAAAGCTCAAAATATCAGATTTTATAGCGATTCATGGATGAATGATTCTCCCACCCAAACGCTTTAAAACTACTTGATACATTCAGCCTTTTCAGTTCAACATTGGAAAAGCACTTTTTGAGAAAAAACAAACAGAGCCTATGAATGAAAAAAAAATGTAACCTTGAACTCATTCTTTAACCACAAATGATAATAAAAAATTGATACGTTGCAACGATTATTCAACATAATTACTAAGCTTAAAAAGGAATAATAAAATCAAATCAAGAAATCAAAAAATAGAAAAACTAACCATTAAACTAAGGGCGCATTTGATTTTGAACGGGAAGGGTTATTTGAAAAGGGTATTTTGAAGGGGTATTTGAAGGGGAATTGTTGCGAACTAGATTGCGTTTGTTTTTACGGAAGGGGCAAATTAAAACGGGCAGAATTATTATTTTATTATCTATTTATTTGTGTTTATTATAGTTTCTATTGAATGCAAAATATAAACTATAGATTAAAAATTGCAGAATTTAAATTTCATAATTCAAACACTGGTGCAATGCAGAATACCAGTTCACATAAAATAATAATTCAAACATGCAAACATAACACCAAAATAAAAAGCAACAAAAAATACATAAGAAACATATAGCTGTCCAGCCCGCAGCTTACAAACATAATAAAGAACACAACCCTTCAGCTGTGCGGGCTTGTCAATCATAGAATACAAAGATTGTGGCCCTTTCTGTCGTTCTCTGACAGAACAACCGCAACCTCCCACTCAGCATGCTCCTCCTCATCCAGACGTACCGACATACAAAGTTGTATAAGCTCATCTCGGCCCATGGACAAAGGAGAAGAAGGAGAAGGTCCAGCACCGAACCTGATCTGCGTACGAACGGGATGACTGGAGATCTCAGTAGTATCGACCCGAATAAAATCGCCAAAGATCTGGGCCTCGTGCAGATGAACGGTGGAGCTGTCAGAACTAGGTACTGACATTTTTTAGTATGAATGCAACCTCCAAACATAGAGTCCATCTCTCTATATCGTGCTGGAGACCCACTCTTGAATTTGTGCGACGCTGGTGGCACTGTCACCCACCACTCGTCTGTCCCACCGACGGTATCCAACTACTCGTCCCACGCCCCGCCATTAATCCGTAGTAGCTTGTTCCACGGATTTCATTCTCTTTTCATGTTATCAAACTTGTTCTTCATTTGACCTGCATTGTAGTCCAATCTGGTACGCTGGTTGAATGCCGCTGCGATCTGCTGGTACCAATTTCCAACGTTATGTCCACAGGACTCCAGATGGTCCATGCACACATTGATGGAAGCATTGGTAGTGTCGTTGTTCCATTCAGCAATGGAACCGGTAGAAGAGGACTGACTTTCTGCCATTCCATAATTTTTTTTCCAAAATTAACGGAAAAAAATATATAACGGAGTTATGAAGCTAAAAAAAACACAAATATAATAACAAAACCTGAAATAATTGAAGATTTGAAGGTGTCTGGAGCTTGAATTTTCAGATTTAGTGTTGAAAAGGAAGAGAAATGGAATGAATATATACGGGGAGAGAAGAGAACCGGCAGATCCAGAATTTCCTTTCGCGTGCGCGCGTCCGACGCAAAGCTATCTTTCCAATCGTTCGTCTCGAAGAGGAAAACGTGTGGGTCCCATATATGACGCGTCACACACGTCTGAGGCCGACGCGAACATTAACTGGCCAGTCCGAAAATCGAATGCTACCTAACACTTACAACTAACTTCAAATCAACAAAAAACAATGGTCATAGGAAGAAAAGAATAAAAATAGTGACAAAATCGAACAACGTTCACACAGAAGAGATCGACGTAAGGTAAAGAAGAAAGATAATAGATTGATAAAGGTTGAGAAGTGAAATAGATTAAGTCGAGGTTGAGATACGAAAGAGCAAGAGTGGCACAAAATTGAAAAGGAGAGTAGGAAGAAAGGTAGATTGGGAAACATAAATTTGGAACAAGGTTGAAACTGAAGACAGAAAATATGTTGAGGTCGAATAAAAAGTACAAAAAACCGCAACAACGAGATGGATGTAAATCATAAAATGAAAAAGAAAGGAAATCAACAATGTGTCCTTGATTTTCACAAAATAACGCACATGCATGCGCGTGCACACACATACACCCATCTACACACAAATGTGGAAAATAGGTCGAGAGAAAATGGTTTGGATATTTTTTGGAACCAACGATGCATATCAAAAAATTTAGGATCCATGACCTTAGATAACATATGTTTACTGTAAACATTGTATTGTTGCACTAAATGTGATGCTAATTTAACATTTGCACTTACACGGATAATATTATATTAATATATCATTTTGTAAATGTTTTTCCTTTGGATTAAACATTTGAAGTGACAGTCCTCATTCATAAAATTTCCCCAGCTTTGTTCTTTCAATTAATTATATATAGGGAAAGAGTAATTCTATTTAAACACACGATAATGCCGAGTTGCTTCCTTAAATTAGAGAAAAAAAATCCATGATAGAATTACCCGTATGTCATTCATTATTATTTTTACCTTTTGTTGTGTTTCCTTATTCTATTTCTCTTATCTAATAAACCCTAAGTTTAAAATAAAGGTATATTGTTGAGTCGATAGACTGTGATGATTGTAATATAAATCTAATATAAATTAAAAGTAGTAAAAATTAATTTTCATGTTATTTTGATTTTTATAAATTTGAAAATTCAAAGATCATGGAAGTCTTTTTTAATAGGTGAGGAAAAAAAGATTACGAAAGCTGTAAAATTTCGATTATATGTGATTGTGTAATTTGCCTTGTATGATTTCCTTTGATGGATTTTTTTATGAATTTGGCTTCTTTCAGGGAAACATGAGGAAAATTTTAATTATAAGATGTGTAAACTAAGCAAAAACATAATGACCCTTTTGAGCGCTGTAGAGTACTCAACTTTTCAGTTAAAATACTGTTGGCTCGCTTTTTGACCAAGCCACCAAGATTCATTCACAAGAAGAAAGTATGAAACTACGTTCCTTAAAAGTCCATGAAGGATCGGGTTGCCCCTCTCGAATCGCCCCTCTCGGATCGCCCCTCATCGGATCGCCCCCATAGCTTCAGCGATCCGACTACCCTTGCACGACTCAATCCGTCCTTACGCCACTATCCTGCACAGACCGATCCGATCCCCTGATGCACAGCGAGGCTTCTGACCTGATCAAGCACGAGCTAGTCTTCAGCGATCCGAGATGCACGGATCCAGCGACACGTGTCCCCAACTGTCACTTTGACTGATTCTCCCCCTTTGCTCGATCCGATATTCACGGGGATCGCGACACCTGTCCACAACGGCTAATTTGACTAATTCTTCATAAGGCTGCGATATGGTCCGATGTTCTCAGGATTTGTGCCACGTGTGACCGCGATCCTCCTGACAAAGTCAGCTATAAATAGCCCAGAGCTTGGCAATTTTTAGGATCTTTTGGCAATACCAAGTACTGATTCCGCCATTATTGTCATACCACCATTTCTTATCAGTTTTATTTCGAGATTACTGAGAGAAATCATAATTGTAAAAGTGAGCTTGAGAGAAACCATTGATTGTATTAGCATTCAAAGTATAATCGATAACATATAAAGTGGACGTAGGCTCGTTAACGCCGAACCAGTAAAAATTCTGTGTGTTTTCTACTTTTTCTTCATTCTCCAGTTAAAATTCTTTAAGAATCAAAACGATTTGGGTGTTAGGTCCAAATTTCGATCTAACATTTTGGTGCTTTCATTGAGAGTTGAACTCAGGACTCCACTATTCAGTTTTTTTTGAAAAATTCCAGCGACATCTGATATCATGGCTGGAAAAAGGTCTAAGGAAGTACGCGCTTCACGAACAAATGAAATCGCAAATGAAGCGGTTGAAGAAAGTGTGCACGAGCTGGGTAATGAGGGAACTTTGGATCGCGGAGCGCCGAGGGCGAATCGATCCGATGAAGGTGCCTTGCTCCGAGTCGACGAGGACGAGACGATCTGGACTGCTGAAGGGGTTGTTACTCGATCCCGTGATAACGCCTCGAATCCTCCACGTACCGTGACCACGAACCGATCCGTTGGGGGCGCTGCGAACCACCATCCTCGGTCCACAGCGATCCAAATCGATGATCGGACTACAACTCGACCTGGAAAGGAGCCTATGGCTCACTCCTACCATCCTGGCCCCTCTGCTCGACCTGGCTCAAGCTCTTTGCGCATAAGAGAAAGTGATGATGATCAATATGACCCTTCTGCTCCCGTTACTGAGGGGGATCTCTCTCGCTTTTCCAAAATGTGGGAAAGATTGTTTGATGAATTGGCTGCTCAAAGGCAGGAAAGCTCCGTTCTGCGACAAAATTTGACCGCTATGGATAAAAGGCTTAATGATCTCGCAAGGCAAAGGACGCCACCAGTTCGTCCGCTCACCCCAGAATACTCTTCTTCGTCAGAGGAATCGCCAAGGCCTCCGCGACGACCGTATGAGAGGCCCGAAAACATAGAGCAGCTTCGATTTGGAACCCTGCCATCACGGGAAGAAGAGGCACTGGATGCAGGGCCCTCAAATCGTAATGTGAACGATCACGCCGCAACTCCCAGAGCTCGAGGTGTGGACAGCCCTGTACAGAACAGACTACCTCAGCCCCGTCGCCGTGCAAATGCTCATGGTAACAGGGGCAACGAAGCCCAATCCAAGCTCCGGATTTTGTGACTGCTCCCGGAAGAGAGATTAGAGAACCCCACCGAGTGAGAAGCGCTAGCCCCGAACCTCCGCTGACCAGTGCAAATGTTGCAGCTATGATCCATCAAATTCTGGCAGATAGTCGTGGACAACGGAATGAAGATTGGGGAATTGACCGCAGTCATACCCCTTTCACTGATGATATTTTAGATGCGACTTTCCCGAGGCGTTTCAACATGCCACAGATGAACCGTTACGCGGGTAGATCTGATCCCGTCCAGCATCTGATGAGATATTCTTGGTCAATGACCGCTACCGCAGCTTCTGACGCTGTCAAGTGCAAAGCATTTCCCATATTCTTGGAGGATGTAGCATTGTTATGGTTTACTCGCTTACCAGCAAGATCAATTTCCAGCTTCAGGAAGTTGAGTGAAAGGTTCGTGGAACAGTTCCGCATCTACGCACAAAAGACAAAGAGTGTGATTGACTTGTTCCTTGTCAAGCAACGACCAGACGAGAGTTTGAGGGTGTACCTAGACCGTTTCAACCTGGCCGCAACTGAAGTTAAAGATCCTCATGAGCCAACCATTGTGGTAGCCCTGATTGATGGAGTAGATACAGACACTGAATTTGGGAGATACCTGGCCGGCAAGCCACCCCATACTAGAGAGTTATTCTACGAAAAAGCTAACGTACACTTACGCCGGGAGGAAGTATATGCTAACCGAAAGCCAAAAACGGCCGATAGAGAGGAAATCCAGGGCAATGTCGCCATTAAGCAGACAGGAGACAGCTCGGGGAAGGTCGAAGTTAATGTCGGAAATCGGAATCAGGGTGGTCGTCAGTCAGGGAACAATGATAATAACAGTAATGGCAACAACCGGAAGAGGAATCGAGGGAACGACTCCCAGAGAAGGACTCGTCCCAGGGCTTTTGAGAGTTATACGCCAATAAATGATACTTTGGAAAATATCTTCATGGATTCGTACAACTCCCTCCAGAATAAGAGGCCACCTCCCAGAGAGTCGACAGAGAAAGAACGCGAAACGGGGAAGTTTTGTCTCTTTCATCAGATTCATGGCCATTCGACAAATGAATGCCGTCACCTAAGAGATGTAGTCGAGAGGCTTCTCCGAGAAGGAAAACTAGATGAATACAGAGTAACGCCCAGAGATAGGGGGCAAGCCGTACAGGCCCCAAATCAGAACCAGAATCAACCTGCTGTCAGGCCAACTGCCCAGCAAAAGGGAAAGGACCTTGTTATCAATACTGTAATCGGAGGGCTTTATCTCGCGGGACACAGTTCCAAGGCATTGGATCAGTATGTCAATGCAGCCAAGCAACACCTCGAGGTAGGGGAGTGTAGCAACCCCGAGGACAATATCCCGGTAAAGCAACAAAAGATGATGTCCGACGATGTCATTTTCCGCGAACGAGAAAGCATTGGAGTCCATGCTCCGACTGAAGATCCATTTGTAATCACAGTACCTATTGGACCAGCCACTGTTTATAAGGTTTTGGTGGATAACGGGAGTTCTGTCAATATTCTTTTCAAAAGGACATTCGACCAGATGAACCTCGAGATAAAAGACTTGAAGCCCTGTCGGGGATGGATCCGTGGATTTAACGGAGCATCCACCGCTCCAATGGGTTATGTAGAGTTACCAGTTACGCTTGGGGAAGGAGAACGCCAGAGAGTGAGAATCCTTCCCTTCGTGGTTTTGGATATTGAATCACCCTACAATGCCTTCTTGGGCCGACCGGCCCTCGCAGAGTTTAGAGCCTGTATAACCCCCTGGTGCTTGTTATTGAAATTTCCCACGGAAGCTGGCGTTGGTATTGTCAGAGGAGATCAGGTTGCCGCACGAGCATGTTATGTTGCAGAGCTAAAGCTACTCCGCAATTGAGGGGACATAGAAACCAAGGGCGCTTCTCCCCCTACAAGGGAGGAGACCTTATAGCAACTAAAGAGGATAACCGTAGGAGAGTCGCCCAGAGAGTTGCCCGAGGATATAGATCCCAGAGAGGACCAAGAACCTGGGGGCAGAATGGCGACTCCCAACGAGACAACTGTGGATGTACCAATCGATGATAGTGACCCAGAGAAGGTCCTTAAGATTGGATCCCAGTTAAATCCGAATCTCGCTAAAGAACTGACGAATTTCTTAAAAAAAACTTGGATGTATTTGCTTGGACCCACGCAGACATGTGCGGGATATCTCCATCAATCATGAGCCATTCATTAAGCATTAACCCTAAACATCCTCCGGTAAAACAAAAAAGGCGAATGTTGGGCCCAGAGAGGTCCGCTGCCTTGAAAGAAGAAGTTGGAAAGCTAAAAAGTAATGGATTTATCAGAGACTCGATCTACCTAGACTGGATTTCAAATCCAGTCCTGGTAAAGAAGGCCAACGGGAAGTGGCAAACGTGTATCGATTTCTCGGATTTGAACAAAGCCTGCCCAAAAGACAGTTTTCCGTTACCCCGGATCGACCAGTTGGTGGACTCGACGACGGGCCATGAACTTCTCTCATTTATGGATGCTTATTCAGGATATAACCAGATTCCAATGCACGTTCCATATCAAGAACACACTAGTTTTATTACGAATTTGGGATTATATTGCTATGTAGTAATGCCCTTTGGCTTGAAGAACGCAGGCGCTACATATCAACGGTTAGTGAACAGAATGTTCTATAACCAGATCGGGAAAACAATGGAAGTATACGTCGACGACATGTTGGTTAAGTCCAAGCAATCCTCCAATCACACTACGGACTTGGCAGAGATGTTCGGCATTCTTCGAAAGTACGGGATGAAACTCAGCCCAACAAAATGTTCATTCGTTGTCGCCTCCGGAAAATTCTTGGGGTTCATCGTCAGTTCTCATGGGATTGATATTAATCCAGACCAGATCGCGACAATCAGAGACATTCAGGAACCTAGTCAAATTAAGGATGTGCAAAGCCTTGCAGGGAAAGTAGTCGCACTAAGCAGATTTATCTCCAGGGCTACGGACAAATGCATCCCATTCTTCGAATTGATAAAGCGAGGAAAACGCCACTTCAAATGGACGCCCGACTGCGTAGAAGCGTTTCAGAACTTGCTGATACACTGGAGAAACCTCCGATATTATCTAAGCCGATGGATCACGAGGACTTATTCGTGTACTTGGCAGTGTCATCCCACGCGATCAGCTCAGCGTTCGTAAGAGAAGAAGATAAGGTCCAAAGACCTGTGTATTACGTGAGCAAAAAATTGACGGCAGCAGAGCGTAATTATCCAAGGAAAGAAAAGTTGGCGTATAGTTTGCTGATCGCCTCTAGAAAGCTTCGACATTATTTTCAGGCACATCCCATTACCGTATACACTGATCATCCGCTCAAGCAAGTTCTACAGAGACCAGAAGCATCTGGAAGGCTACTCAAGTGGAACATTGAGTTGAGTCAATTTGATCTGAACTTTCAGCCCCGACGGTCAATTCGGGGGCAAGTGATAGCCGACTTCATAACAGAGTTTACCGTCCCGGAGGAAGATATAGCAAACGAAGAAGTTGACCCCTCAAAATTACTTCTCGACCCCAGTACTTGGAGATTGTATACTGATGGCGCTAGGAATGATAAGAGATCTGGCGCTGGAGTAGTGCTTGAAACTCCCGAGAAACAGCTGATATCCTATGCTATCCGGATGGAGTTTCACGCCACTAACAACGACTCCGAATATGAAGCCCTAATAGCCGGATTAAGGATCGCAAAGGAGTTGGAAGTCACAAAGCTGGACATCTTTTGCGACTCCAAGTTAGTTGTGAACCAGGTTACTGGAAAATTCCAAGCCAGAAGTGCAAGATTGATTTTATACTTGAAGAAAGTGAAGGAGTTGCTGAACGACTTTGATCACTACAGCATATCTCACATTTCCCGGTCAGAGAATCAGTAGGTGGATAAGTTGGCAAAGATGGCTAGTTCCGACAATCCTGAAGAGACCGGGCTAGCCCCCGTTGAAGTACTTCGGTCTCCTAGTATAGATCAAATGGAAATTGATCCAGTACTAGAGACGGAACCAGAAAGGGAGTCGTGGATGACCCCTCTAAAGAATTTCTTGATGAATGGAGCGCTTCCGACCAAGAAAAGCGAGAGGCGTAAAGTAATTCGTAAAGTTGCCCGATACGTTCTGCAAGGCGGAGTTCTTTACTGACAACGATTTTCGATGCCCCTTATTTGGTGTATAGCTCATGACGACATCAAGCGTGTGCTACAGGAGGTACACGAAGGTGAATGCGGCGATCACACTGGAGGGCAAACATTGGCAAAAAAGGTGTTGCAGCATGGTTATTTCTGGCCTACCATAGACAAGGATGCGGCGAAGTACGCACGACGGTGTGATGCGTGCCAGAGATTTTCAAAGATACCTAGAGCACCTCCTAATCAGTTAAAAACAATGACGAGCCCATGGCCTTTTGCTATGTGGGGAATTGATATCATCGGAAGTCTCCCCATAGCTAGGGGCGGAGCGAAGTTCGCTATTGTAGCCGTAGATTATTTCACTAAGTGGGTCGAGGCTGAACCACTGACTACAATCACAACCAAACGAGTGATCAATTTTGTCGTTAGAAACATCATCTGCCGATTTGGGATTCCAAAGATTGTTATAACTGATAACGGAACTCAGTTCGATAGCATTGAGTTCAGAAACTTCTGCCAGAAATACCACATTGAGAAACGGTACACCTCTGTGGCGCACCCGCAATCGAACGGACAAGTTGAAGCGGCGAATAAAGTGATTAAGTCCATTCTGAAAAGAAGGCTGAAACGGGCCAGAGCCATGTGGGCTGATGAATTACCCTTAGCACTATGGGCCTACAGGACAACGTATAAATCGACAACAGGGCATACCCCCTTCTCCCTTGCTTTTGGAGCAGAAGCAGTCATCCCGGTTGAGATAAAAGTACATTCTCACCGAGTGACTTATTACGATCCGATGACTAATAACGAATTGCTCCTTGAATCCCTGGATATGATCGAAGAAAAGAGGGATGAAGCAGACCTGCGTGCCTTGAGATGCAAACAACAGGTCGCTCGATACTACAACAAAAAGGTTCGAGCTCGAACCTTGGAACCCGGAGACTTGGTTCTGAAGCGTGTCTTTCCAGCCCCAACTCATATGGGTGCGAAATGGGAAGGACCGTACACCATACTGTGCAAGCTTGATAATGGAACCTTCAAGCTAGCAACCGTAGATGGAAAGGAACTCCCCAGAGTGTGGAATGCCCAACATTTACGGTCGTACCTAACGTAAAGATGTCAGATCTGTTCCTTTTGCTTTGTTAAGAACCATGTACAAGGCACGACTTGCCTAGAATAGTCCAATTTCTTAAAGCAAAAAATTATAAAGTGGACGTAGGTCATGATTCGACCGAACCACTATAAAAATATTGTGTGTTGTTTACCTTTATTGCACTATTATTTATCTGCCTTTTTATTTTTATGGAAATTGCTGTGAATCATGCAACGATCCCAAAAGCATATAATTATAGGTGCCTTCCATCAGAATGGAATGTAATCACCAGTCAAAATTCTGAGGGTGCGATAAAGTAAATCATATCATTGATAGCGCTCTAACTCTGAGAGAGAGCATAACGGACATAAAATCGATGCCCGTAAGTCATGGCGGTGTACCATGATCAGAACCGCTTTGACGGAACTCTAACCTCGGCGACCGCCAGGAGAGTATAAAAGCGTCTCCGATTGAGCGCTGAGAAAGAGCTCTCGCCCCGCTGAAGGATCGGGGAGCAATTGAACCGCTGAGCTCGAACTCTAACTCTCCAGAGCAGAGAGAGTATAAAAGCGTCTCCGATTGAGCGCTGAGAAAGAGCTCTCGCCCGCTGAAGGATCGGGGAGCAATTGAACCGCTGAGCTTGAACTCTAACTCTCTAGAGAGAGAGAGAGAGAGAGTATAAAAGTGTCTCCGATTGAGCGCTGAGAAAGAGCTCTTGCCCCGCTGAAGGATCAGGGAGCGACTGAGCTGTTAAATTATCTTGCTAAACTCCGACCTCGGCGACCTCCAGAAGAGTATAAGAGAGTCTATGGTTAAGCACTGAGAAAGGTGCCAGAGACTCAGCACCAGAAGGACAATTATCTTGCTAAATTTTCTAAGTCCCCCATATTCAGAAATAGGGGGCAATGTGCAGACAACGCTAATCAATCCTTAATAAGCCCTAGTCAGGCGTTACGTTAACGATTGATTGGGGCATATACATATATACATATACACATGAACACGGAAATTTTTAAATTTTTCTTTATGTTGCTTGACTGATTTGTAGTTATAATCATATGGTCTATGACTAAGCATGAAAAGTTTATTAAATGCAGGTACACGGTGATGCAAAAAGAGATAAACTTTCATTTACAAACTGCAAGCCTAGAAAGTGAAAAACAACCTAAAACAAAAGTGAGGGCCAGTCTCAAAATTACATTTCATGGCCAGTAAGAAGCCTAAAAACAAAAATAGACAAGCAACAATATCCTATTTACGCTTGGACTTCTTCTCCTGCTTCTGTTTCTCCAGCTTCGGCTTGTCAGCGTCGGATTGATCACCTTTCTTTCTCTTCCTTTTGTCTATGAGAGGAACATCCGACTCTTCAGAAGATTCCTCCTCCACCTCCTTTCTCTTCCTTTTATTAGTAAGGGAAGCTGGGAAATCATCAGGGTTCGCAAAATGAAGCTGTTTGCTGATGGATTTGGGCTGGAATTTCAAAACCATCCCGGTTTTGGGATTAAACTCCGAGATAGGGACTATGTTCAAAGGCTCATGTCCCGCTTTCTTTAAAGCCATCTCCTTTTCCTGCCTAGCTTTTCTATTAGCCAAAGTTTCGTCGTCGTCGTCTTCGGCTTCTTTGGTGCCAATGATATCCTCCTCATCCTCTATATGGCGCCCATCCATATCTTTCAAGGCCTCGATGGTTTCATCATCCTTGGAAGCGTCAGCACTGGGTGCTAGGATGCCCTTCTCTGCTGTTGTACCCTCGGCCTGCTTCGGTATCTCAACACCGGCGCTAGGCGAGACGACAACCTTCTCTGCCTCTTCCCTCTTCCCGGCATCCTTGTCGACGGGCTCGCCACCTGTATTATGGGGAACACATGTTATTAATTTAATTGGTTGCTCTACCAGACGACGACAATTCACAATTGTTTTGGCAAATTGTGGAAAAAAAAAGGGAGATACCTTCCGCCGATCCTCCATCTAGGCTAGCTGCAGGGGCTCCAACAACCACAAGAGTTAGGCCCAAAGGGATTAATGGATCATCAGGATGGTATTCCTCAACTCCGGAGGTCTTGGGCTCTACAGCTGAGCTCGAACCTTCGTCAGCCTTGCTTTTGCCCTTAGCAAGGGCCCTCTCCTTTTCCATCTCCGCTTGAATTAGACAACGACCTTCTGCCAGATCCTCGGGCTCGTTATCCCTGAGGATGGTCTTCATCAGCTCATCTTCGTCAATTTCTTCGACTCCCAATCTCTGCTTCTCACCCTCAACGATGGCATCCCATAAATTGGCTAAAGTAACATGATAGTCCGGGATCCACGAGATGTTGCGAGTTTTGAGGACTTGGCCCAGGAAGTCAAAAATCATCTCTTCAAACCCTTCGATATCCTTTTCTCTCTCGAGGAGCTTGTTGTTAGAAGCAGTAGCCATTTCAATGGCACTTTCAACATTCTTTTCGGCGAGAGCCGCCCGCCTCTCCGCATCCACGACCTGATCATTCAAAATCACTTTTTCCGCTTCAGCCAAAGCTAAACTTTCTTTCAAACTTGCTTTTTCTGCCTCCCAGGCAGCTCTCTCAGCTTCAAAATCGCCTTGTGTTGTCTTCAACTCAATGTTGGCCATTTTAAGATCTTCTACCTCCTTCTTTAAGGCCATCTTCTCTTGACTATTTGAGTCAAGTTCCGAATGAAAGCGTTTCTTAGCATTCTCCAATTCGATCTTATAATTTTCAGCATCTCTCCGCGCTAAGGCGAGTTGGGATTGAGCATCTTCCAAGTCCTTCTCCATCTTTGTCCTGGCCCTTTCGTTGTTATCAATTTTCACCTTAGATCTATGTGCTTCCATTTCAAGCGTTCGAATGACTTCTGAAAGATTAACTGCATGTCTCTTCATCATTTCATACTGCCTAGCTACATGGCGAATGTGCCCGACGACTTCATTATCCCAGTTCCTAGGGACTGGTTCCAAGGCTGGAACAAACGTCATCCTTTCGAAGAAGATGTTGGGAAATTGTTCCCGCAACTTTTCCAGCCTACCTTGAATCTCGGGACCATGGATGTAATCTCGTGACCCGGGGGCAGCCAACTCTGGCTGGCTGGAAGGGACAATGTCACTCCTCTCCTTCTCAGAATCTTTAATTGGATCCTTGCTTTTATCCTTAGGCTCGTAATGTCTTTTTGACGACCTTCTATGAGAGGGTGCACTTTTCGGAGGAGTTAACTCTTTAGGAAGTTGTTTTCCCCCTGCAGGAGCTACCGGATAACAGGGAAGCCTGCCAAAAGTTGATTTTGATGGAGACCGGGGTTGCGAAGAAGTAGGCTTGTGAGAAGGGCCGCGAGAGCGCTCAGTGCTCGGATGAAGACTGGGTGTGCCTTCACGAAGAGAACGATAAGAATAAGACCGCCTACGAGACATCTTTCCTGCAAAAGAGAAAAGAGCATATTAAAACTTTGAATACTGTTGATATAAAAGTGTGGGGTCAGGAAGTGCGTGTGATTTGTGCATCCCATATAATCCCCCCTAACACACCCGGGCCTGAAGTCAGGCTCATCTGAGTAGTTTCTTGTCCTCTAGTTGGAACGGTGTTCTCCTCAGAAGCAGGGAAAAATGGCTCCCCTTCAAAGTCCCCCTCTGTGTATACATCATCGGGTAAAGGAATTTTGCTCAGCTCTTTGAATAGCCGTTCTTCTGTCAAATCATCGGGAGCAGCAGGTTCGATCGGAAGAGAAGCCCTTGAGGGGAAACCCCCCGGAGAAACTGAGATTTTCTTGGACTTGTCACCACGGGCCTCATCTCCTCTGTATATGTTCAGGTCCTCGTCGTCCTGGATGATTATCGGGGAAGGACTCTTACGGAATTTAGTTGTTTCTGCCGCCTGTAATGTACCCTCTCCCTCCGTTGGGGGCACGTATTTGTAGGGTTTGCCGCCAGCACCAAGTCCAAATCTTATATCCAGAAGGCGATGCTTATGAAGATTCTCGTCAGTGATGCACTTCTTGATCCTTAGAAAATCGGATCTGCTTTGTAGAAGAATAGACAATCGATTATTGTATAACGGGCCTTCCGTCTTGGGGAAGACGTGATCTGCTTAAAATAAAAAAAGGGGGGATGTTAATGCTTCGGTTTCTTAAGCAAGATATTCAGTCAAAAGATTAAAGTTTACTTGATTTAAGCCATCTTCTTGAGCATCCCGCCTGTTTCTTTATACAGAACCAATCAGACTTGGGATCCCCTATATTGCTGTATCCGTCATATAGAACCTTCCTATTCGCCACCGATTCGAAGAAAGAGAATTTTGGGGTTGCCGAGGAGCGATGCTTGAAAAGATAAAAGAATGTTAAATCTTTAAATGTGAGTTCGGTATGCAGGATCTCCGCGTATGCAACATATAGGGTGTATAGAGACGCGTAGGCGTTAGGATGAAGCTGCATCGGAGCGATACCCAGTCGTTTTAAGGTCTCGATGACGATTGGAGGAAACGGAGGAATAGCTCCTACCAAGCACATGATTCGGCTGACTGCCATATACCCTTCCGGAGCTAAGTGGGGTCGGTCTTCACTAATGGGTGTCCTCACATCATCCTAAGGGATCCCATGTCTCAGGCAAATTCTTTTAAGCTTTATATCATCGAGTTTAGATGCTAAAGAATCAGAAAATTTCTCTATCTCGAGCGCGCCAGGAATCTCATCGGGAGCTCGCCTGTCTGCTTCAGACTCTTCACTAAGTGAAGTACTTTTAGACGGATCTGATTCCATTGCCTAGTATTCGGATCCGGAATCTTCACCCCCTGGGTTAATTGGAGGGACCTCGGGGTTGTGTTGCTCAGGAACCTCGGACTCCATTTCTGTGACGGATCTTGAAGAGGAATGATTATCCGACATTACTGTTCAGGCGAGAAAACATGATAAATGAGATTAAAACTACCCGTCCCCCCTGTGTGTGCAAGTGCCAGTGTGTGTGCTTGTGCATGCATTAAAGAAAAGTACAAGGGTCAATAAAATCATCCAGACATTGGTCATTGTTCGGTCGATAGATTATGCATTTGTTCGATCCGGAATGTTCGTCTCAAGGGCTCTAACCTAACTGTTCATCAATTTGTTAGAGTTGCATCATATTATTTAGTCAGCGTGTGCATCAGATCGTTTGTCAGTCGGATCGCAGGACAGGTTCGGATCGCGACGTGTGGACGGATCGTGGTGAAGGACTCGGTACGCGGAAGGGTATTAGACCATGGAAAGGCTTCGAATCGTGAGGCGCACCAATTCATCCAGAACGGATCGCGAGGGGTTCTTGGCGATCCGCATCGCCCCCCATCCTCCACGACCCGAAGCTCCGGTATCTCCCCGATCTGACACTCACATCTAGTTCCCCACGAATCGTAGCTTTGCCGTTTCCGCGATCCGATCCACTAGCCAAATCAACTTTCCAGTTCCGTACCCTCTCCCCTCGCCTCACCACCGCTTCGAACTCGAGCCTCGCCCATGAACCGACCTGGTCATCCCTTCCTTCTTCTTCCTCAACTCTCCTCTTCATCCTTAAATCCATGGAATCGTACCAGGCACGCTCGCGTTCACTATCGTCGAATCCTACGAATTTCCGCTGTCTACACTCTCTAAATCAATGCGAACAAGCTAGAAACTAAAGAAAAGCTGTTTAATTACTTTCTTAAAGTTTGAGGTTGGTTGGAAATTTGAAAATCAAAGTTAGGGTTTTTCTCTCAAGAAAATTGGCGGCGGCTGCAAACAAAGAAAAAAGAAGAGGAGAATGAGGGTAAGGATCGGTTTATATAGGTAAAAGGGCGACCATTTGTCTCCCCTTTTTGTCTTATTCGATCCGCGAAAATAGACGGGCCGCAAACCAAAAGCCCACCACGTCTCAAAGAGAAGCCCACCTCGTTCCATGAAGAGGCCCAAGTGCTCACCAAAGGACGAGGCGAATGACTCGCTAACGGACCGCGACTCGCGCATGCGATCCGAACCGATAAATGAGCAACAGGAATGAAAATTAAAAAATGCACCTGACAGATTCGATAATGAAGACTCTGAAAGATCCCGGAAAAGAAATGTCCAATAAACAGGGAAACTATTAAAGATTTATCCGATATTTATGACAAGCAAAGAAACAGCTTTCCGTAAACGATATGGCCTTTCGGATAGACGCTACCACTGATTTGCATCTCTTTATGGAAAGACGTTTCCATAGTTTCGAAGCATGTTCCATCATCGATAAAACATACTTCGAGGGGGCAAAATGTTGGCTAGCTTTTTGACCAAGCCACCAAGGTTCATTCACAAGAAGAAAGTATGAAACTACGTTCCTTAAAAGTCCATGAAGGATCGGGTCGCCCCTCTCGAATCGCCCCTCCCGGATCGCCCCTCATCGGATCGCCCCCATAGCTTCAGCGATCCGACTACCCTTGCACGACTCAATCCGTCCTTACGCCACTATCCTGCATAGACCGATCCGATCCCCTGATGCACAGCGAGGCTTCTGACCAGATCAAGCACGAGCTAGTCTTCAGCGATCCGAGATGCACGGATCCAGCGACACGTGTCCCCAACTGTCACTTTGACTGATTCTCCCCCTTTGCTCGATCCGATATTCAAGGGGATCGCGACACCTGTCCACAACGGCTAATTTGACTAATTCTTCGTAAGGCTGCGATACGGTCCGATGTTCTCAGGATTTGTGCCACGTGTGACCGCGATCCGCCTGACAAAATAAGCTATAAATAGCCCAGAGCTTGGCAATTTTTAGGATCTTTTGGCAATACCAAGTACTGATTCCGCCATTATTGTCATACCACCATTTCTTATCAGTTTTATTTCGAGATTACTGAGAGAAATCCTAATTGTAAAAGTGAGCTTGAGAGAAACCATTGATTGTATTAGCATTCAAAGTATAATCGATAACATATAAAGTGGACGTAGGCTCGTTAACGCCGAACCACTATAAATTCTGTGTGTTTTCTACTTTTTCTTCATTCTCTAGTTAAAATTCTTTAAGAATCAAAACGATTTGGGTGTTAGGTCCAAATTTCGATCTAACAAATACAAATGCGCATAGGTAAATTTTCCTCAAGTAGAGTAGAGTATAAATAAATAAATTATGAAGGGTCTGGCTATTGACACCCCATTATTTGCTCTTCACTCCCATTAAATAGAAAACAAAATGCACACTCCAACCTTTCCATTTCCCACCCCGTGTAACACCCCACGTCCGTTAATGTCGCTCACTAAGGGAATGCATTAACTTTCATGGAGCGTTATAGGAGTATAGAACAGAACATCACAAGACAGATATATAAAATGGTACTTAAAAATTCAAAATTTATTCATTACAGCGGAAAAGCAAAACATGTTTAGTTATAACATCAAAACCACATACTAAAGCCAAGTACACAAATATCCATCTTGAACAAAATTATTATCAGAGTACATAAAAGCAAAACCATAATCCCACTCCAAATAATCATAATAAAAAAGAGATAAAGCTGAGCATTACTTTTAACACTTCTAAGCACTTCAAGAAGAAAGAGATTCGAGTCAAGCTTCACTAATCCCACCCTGAGGACCTTGGGGGGAGAAGGAAAAGAGGCGAAACAAAAAGGGTTAGACATAGGTCTGGCGAGTCTAGTGACTTTAACAATATAATCAGTAAAGTAACAGGATAAGAACGTAAACTGGATATAAGAGATGATTGTAACATAAGCAGATATGACAAGGTAAACAAGGTAGGCAAGATAGAACATCGACTACGCTTCTATCCACTATAAGATATGATTTGCACCGTACCACATACTAGTTACATACTAAAAGATGATCCCTCCCTACTAATCATAATATTGGTAGTTTTGTGTACTCCTAGCTACTCTCGTAGGTGCCCACTTGCTCCTACCACCACTAGTTGTACCCACTACCCTCCCCATTCGATCGGCTCCATAACCTCGTAGATACCTGTGCTGGTCCCACAATATGGTGTATCACTCCTTAAGGTGGCAACCCTGATACTACTGAGATGCACAACTTATACCTACACGATGCAACAGCGTCTTACCTACCAGCCCGGACCCACGCACGCACATGACTCCGTTGGACTTGCACTGCCATCGCCAACTCTTTATTGACCTCTTACAATCAACCCCAGTAAGCGTGTCCCTATCCTCGACCTAGTTCGAGATTATATAGATACTAAAATGGGTTATTGGTTGAAAAGGATACACCCTTGACACAAGCTTCCCTCATAAGCTTGGTCCTCACTAGGAATTCTCACTTAACCCCTCTTTATCCCCATGTTTAATCATATGTCTCATCTTGGTTAAGTGCTTTTATTATGTTTCACATGCTAGCCATGTTACCCACTTAACCCTTTATTAACCCCATGTCTAATCACATGTCTTATCTTGGTTAAGTGTTCATTAATTCATTAAAATCGTAATCTTGCAAGACCTCCCATATTAGATTACCGTTTTGCATTGCTGGATTTGCCGGGCGACTCCAGGAAGGCTTATACCGCAATCCGAATCTAACCTCGTGTCTTTGCATTATTACGCATCTAATTTCTGCCTTTGACCTCTGACATTAGATTACCGTTTGCGGTTGCTGGATTTGCCGGGCGGTTCCGGGTAGGCCTATACCGCAATCTGAATCTAACCTTGTGTCTTAGGCATTTATTATCACTTTCTTGATTCAATCCCCAATTTCAAATCTTGGATTATAATATATTCCAATCACCCATAATTTCCAATCTAAATTATGTTTATAATTTTAATTCGAATTATGCCTATAATCTCATGTGTACAAGTTATGCCAATTTATGCCCAAACCAATTTCCATAGCCATCAAAAATTTATGCCAAATCTCATTTTATTACATATTTCCCAAACTTTTCCCAATCATTCCAACGTTATTGGTACATAAATCTCAACGCAATATGCTTAGGCTTGAAGTTGGCCTAAACATCCAAACTGGCATAAACATATAAATGGGCATGTGAAATGAATAACGACAAAGTAGATCAGATAGGCATATGATAATAGCAGTTGGGTATGAATCTAAAGGATAACAAATTACAAAACTTGATATGATTCATCTTATTTATTGGCATATACATCAGATCCAATTTACAATCCTATCACAATTACTTTTTAATTTAATTATATGTGAAAGTAACATAGACTCATAGCGATAGGATTCTTAGAAAATAGAATTAGGTGCTGTTGTAGCAATTTTGATCTTGAATAATCTCTACTTAGATTGTTTGTAGATCTGATCTTCTAATCGGAATACTCCTATTTTGATTTGTTTTGGTGGAGAAGAAAGGCTAGCTTATATTAGAGCAGCATGGAGGCGCCATGGATGAAAACAATGAGATTAGGGTTAGGTGTTTATGTATAGGTGTATTAGGACCTTTAGATTAGATTAGGAACCATCTAAACCATCCAGACCAGAAAAACATGTCATTCAGCCAATCCCAAACAAACACGTCATCATGGAACTCTCTAGAATTCTACAGATCTTTCTCGGCCCGGGCGCACTTCCCAGGTGCGCTAGTGCAATTTTGTTCTGGCGCATTTCACAAGTGCGCCAGTCATCCTGACGTGTTTCCTTATTGTTCTGCCAAACTTCCATCGTGCATAACTCCTTCATACGTTATCTGTTTTACGCAAACTCGGACTCTATCTCAAGCAGAATTCCGAGACGAACGCAATGGCATGACCCGTTTCACTTAATTCTTCTTTTAAAAATTAATATCCTTTAATTATCTCTTATGTCATGTTTTAAAATTACGGGGTATTACATTCCCCCCTACTTAAAGGATTTCGCCCCCGAAATCTTAAAGATGAAAGGAATGTATGTCCTATCATCCATCATCCATCTAGTCATCCATCAATCACAGGCGTCCATTGTCCTTAAAATATTTTTAATGCTTTCATGAACGTATGCAAAGTGTGTGTATATATCCTTATCCTAATGCAAAATCGGGCAGTCTACTGATTCAGTTGACCTCCTTAATGCAAAGCATGATAGTGTTATGCGTCCATTATGTACGCAGAAGAATCCAAATGATGCATATCATTTCTATATGAGTGCACAACCATTCATCCAAATGCAACATCCATATGATAACACATTCAATATACATTCATTAATATAAATATGCACTGTAACACCCCACCTCCGTTAAGGTCACTCACAAAGGGAATGCCTTAATTTTGATGGAGCGTTTTAGTAGACATAACATAATATTACAAGACAGATAAGTAGTACTTGAAAAATTATAATTTTATTACAGCAGAAGCAGAAATAAGTTTAGTTACATCTTTCTAAATCACAATACCAAAACTCAAGTACACAATTATCAGTCTTATACAAAATCCTTCAGAATGTAAAGTTTCAAAGCCATAATCCCCAACATAAACTTCCATGAAAAGATAGAGTCAAAGCCAAGCAATACTCCAAGCACTTCAAGCAGAGAGAATCAAAATCAAGCTCTTTGCACTAATACTAGTATGTTCCTTACTTACGTTAACAGATATACTTTAAGTTAACAGAAGAAACATAATGATGTAAACCAAGTTATACTTTAAGTTAACAGAATGATGTAAACCAAGTTATACTTTAAGTTAACTTTAAGTTAGATTAGAGAGAATAACAGATATACTTTAAGTTAACAGAAGAAACATAATGATGTAAACCAAGTTATGTTCCTTACTTACGTCATACTTCTTTGCACTAATACTAGTATAACAGGGTTAGGTGTTACCCTAATGTCTAAACTGAAACAGAATCGAAACCGAATAATCTACACAGAAATAGAATGCTAGTAATGGGCCTTCACCATCCCAACAGACAGAAGGTACAGAAGCAGAATACTAATAATGGGCCTTTACCACCCCAACATACAGAAGGTACGGAAACAGAATACTAATAATGGGCCTTTACCACCTAACTAATGGGCATTTACCACCCCAGCAGACAGAAGGTACGGAAACATAATCAGAAACGGAATCAGAGACGGAAACAGAATAATTCCCAAGGAAATAGAATGTTAGAATTAGGTGTACACTAGTAATGGGCCTTTGCCACCCCAATAGATGGTACCATACAGAAACAGACAGGTGTTACTACCCAACAGAAACAGACAGAACTAAGTGTACCCTAAGTCCTACCCCAAGCGATTGGCTCCCTAATACATAAATACCCTGTGACGGCCCCACAATAGGGTGTATCACTCCCTAAAGTGGCAACCTATTGGCACAGACCTATTTACAGATGTCACGGTGTCTTACATCCTCAGAGCAGACCGGATCCATGCACGCACATGACCCGGTTGGAACGCACCATCAACAGCCCTCGCCATTATCAGAATGAACCACTTATAATTAGTTCAGTAAGCATGCCCGGACCCATACATAGCGTGGGGTCAAAGTTTTTGATACCAGAAAGGGTTACTGACTAATATGGGTCCTAAAAAACAGATGACATAAGTATTTCCCCTCCTAACCTTGTGTCCCCAGATTAATAGATTTCAGATTAACTTGTTTACAAGTTTCAGACATACAGAGTTCATATTTACTAGTTCACAAATCAGACAATCAAGTTAACAAGTTTTCAGACTAACGGATCAGATGTACAGTTTTAACAAACTTATAGATTGTCTAACTTTGTGTTGGGCCTACAAATTCACGAAACGGGTTTGTTAAATTCTTCAGTACAGTTGGTTTAACCCTATCCACCCAACACGTTTTAGACATCATATTTATCTCAGATTTGCATTAATTAAATATTAATGCACTGACCTCTCACATTAGGTCGGTAGCTTGTGGCCGCTGGATATGCCAGGCGGTTCCGGGCAGACTTCTGCCATAAGCCAGACCTAACCTCATGTCTAAGCATATTTTAGTTATGCCTACGACCTCTCACATTAGACTGACAGTTTGCGGTCGCTGGTTAAGCCGGTTGGTTCCGAGCAGCCTTCTACCGTAAAGGAGTCTAACCTCGTGTGATAGCCACTTTATTCCATTACAGAAAATATCAGACTAACTATGTCCATTTAGCAGATTTAACTTCTTTACAAGTTACGGAAGATTATCCAAAGTTCTATTAACATGTTTTGCTCAATTTTAGATCGAGCCTCCAAATTACAATTATTCAGCTTTTCAACAGATTAAGAAATTCAACAGATTTAGCAGATAACAGATCTAGCAGATTAGGAAATTTAGCAGATTAGCATAACAGACAATTCAACAGATTTAGCAGATTAGGCAATTCACCAAATTAGCAGATTTAACATTTCTTAAAAATTCTATTTACATATCTTGCCTAATCATAAATTAAGCCTAAACTTACATGCTCAAATTATGGTCATAATTCATAATACAATATATGCCCCCAAATTTTCGTTAAACTTTGCACAGTACAGAACACTCTCTAAAAGCCCCCAAATCATGATATGAATTATGCCAAATTATAGCCTTTAATGCCAATGTCCAAAAATCCATATTTAGGCGCATTCACATTAATAGTTATCCTATTTTAATATAGGACCTTACGCCTAAGTTTCATATTCCTTTTTCAAATTATGAATCATTACATAAAATATACCCAAAAATCTAGATCTTTAAATAATATCCTCTCAAAATTAGATCTTAATTTTTATATGCATTATTTCCCCAAGTTTCAAGTCATATGTTATCATTCAATGATTCCTCTTCTTCCAAATCACAGAGTATGCACAGATCTAGATCTAATTTACAACATATGTCCTTTTCTCAAATCAGTCACAGATCAGTCATGTCCAATTATGCATTATTCATTATTTACTCCAAAATTTAGCATTTGTGCGTTAATCTCTTATGAGATTTGGCGCAGGCTCGCAGTAGCCTGGCTATAGAACAGAAAAAAAAGAGAATAGTCACAAAAAAACAGATCTGACAGATAAGAATATGCATAACCTCAGATTCAGATTTATAGCCATGTCAAGATCATAATTAAAGTTCATATCTGAAAATAATTGTACTCACAAAAAGGGAATGATTCTTGTATTCTGGAATCTGTATTCTGACACTGAATAGCTCTCCCTTGGCATAGACTATCGATTAGATTAGAAAACAGTTGTCCTCTTTTAATTCTATTCAGATTGGAAGAAGATGCACTAGTTCTAGCTTAGATTTCAGCAGAGTAGCGACACCATTATTTTATTTTAATTAGAATAGAGGAAGAGTATAGGCAGAATGAAATTGTGTGGAGAGAAAGTGAGGTTTGGGGGGTGTTTTTATAGGAGAATAAGGTGATATAGAGCCTTCAGATCAGTACAGAAGTCATCAGAACACCCAGCTCGAAGACAGGTCATCCAGCCACTCAGAAGAAGACATGTCATCACAAAACACTCCAGAATTATATGCTGGATCGGTATGGGCACACTTGGCAGGTGCTCTAGTGTATTTTTATATTGGCGCACTTCACAAGTGAGCCAGTTATTCTGGCTTGTTTCCGGTTTTTCTGCCTAACTTCGTTCGTCCATATCTTCTTCATATGGTATCCGTTTTACGCAAACTCGGACTCTATCTCTAGCAGAATTTCGAGACAAACGCAATGGCGCAACCCATTTCCCTTAGTTATTCTACTAAAATTAAGTATACTTTAATTTGTTACTTATACATTCACAGAAAATACAGAGTATTACATGCACACTCACCCATATGCAATATGAAAGTGATTGAGCCGATCTAGTGCCTAATGTGTGTGTAAATGCATCCACGAGCAACCACTAGCAAACACTTACATCCACTTGCATCCACCAAACATAACATGTCTCAAATACATGTTTACAACTATAGGATTTTCTACCTAAAGATCGAAGATATAATCAAAAGGATACACTAAACGATAGAACAAGTATAAACAAAGCGATAGAAAAAGGAGAAGTTAAGAACATACCCTCAAAAAGTAAAGGGTACGATGCACGTATCTTGTCTTCCGTTTCCCAAGTCACATCTCCTTAATCATATCCCCATTGGACTTTAACCAACTTGACCTCTCGATTGCGTAATTTCTTAACCTCCGATCCAAGGGTGCATGTAGGAACTCGTCTAACCGTGGCATCTCGTTCTACTTCCATTTCTCTAAGCATGCTCGGCTCTACTATTTCCGTAGTATCATGTAAACACTTCCTCAAATATGACATGTGAAATACGTCATGAAAACCACTAAGCTTCTCAGGAAATTTCACTTTGTAGGCCATCTGTCCAATACTTTCTGTAATGGGGAATGGCCCTACGAATCCTAAGTCCAATTTCCCTACAGATCCAAAACGAACTACATTCCTCAATGGTGATACTTTAATAAAAATCGTGTCTCCAACATCGAACTCAAGATCGGTTCATCTCTTATCAGCGTATGACTTTTGCCGGTCTTGTGCCGTCTTCATGCATCTTCGAATCAAGTCTATCTTCTCTGAAGTTTCTCTAACCATCTCGGGCCCAAGCAATATCTTATCGTAGATTCCCACCAACAAGTCGGTGATCGGAAAGGTCGTCCATATAGAGCTTCAAAAGGTGCCATGCCAATACTAGTCTGATAGTTGTTGTTGTAGGCGAAATCTACTAATGGAAGGTGTTCCTCCCATGTTCCTCTAAAGTCCAAGATGTGTAATCTCAAAAGATCTTCTAGAATCCGATTCACTCTTTCTGTCTGGCCGTTCGTCTGAGGGTGATAAGCGATGCTCAAACACAATTGCGTTCCTACCGCCTCTTGCAAGCTCTTCCAAAACTCACTAGTGAAGATGGGATCTCAATCGCTTACGATACTAGAAGGTATGCCATGTAGACGAACTATCTTTCGGAGATAAACAGATGCTAACCATGCCGCTGTTCTTTTACTCTTAACGGGAATGAAATGGGCGCTCTTGGTAAGTCGATCTACTACTACCCAAATTCCCGTATTACCCTTCCTTGACCTCGGCAACCCATTGACGAAATCCATGGAAACACTTTCCCATTTCCACTGTGGAACCTCTAAAGGGTGAAGCAATCCACCAGACTTCTTTTGCTCGGCCTTGACTTGCTGGCACACTAAGCATTTAGAAACGAACTCAGCCACATCCTTCTTCATTCCGGCCCAAAAGAAAACTCGCTTCATGTCCGTATACATCTTGTCACCACGGGGATGTATGGTCATCTTAGAACGATGTGCTTCTTCAAATATTGTCTTTCTCAAACTCTTGTCTCATGATACGCAAAGTCTTCCATTCGTACGCAACCAACCTTTGTCATCTATATTATATCTACTAAGATGGCTCGAAGACTCCCCTCTTATGAGCTTGTCTACTATCTCTATCAGCTGTGGGTCATCTCGCTGTGCCGCTCCTATCTGTCCCAAAAGCGTAGGTCGCACCATTAATGATGCCAACAAGCCGGGTACATAATCGATAGAGGGTCTAAAAGTCAAATGTGGATTTATACTCTAAACTCTGCCGCTCGACAAACAAAGGACTCAAAGTCAACTTCTTTCTACTCAAGGCGTCAGCTACAACGTTACCCTTGCCAGGGGTATATGCAATCTCAAAATAGTAGGATACTAAGAACTCCATCCACCTCTGTTGCCTTAAGTTTAGATCTTTTTGAGAGAACAGGAATTTTATGGACTTATGGTCTGTATACAACTCAAATCTCTCACCAAGAAAGTAATGGCGCCAAGACTTAAGCGCAAAAACTATGGCAGCTAATTCTAAGTCATGGGTAGGGTAATTCTTCTCATGGACCTTCAACTGCCTTCCACCATAACATATCACTCTTCCTTCTTGCATCAAAACTGCACCAAGCCCTATCCCGCAAGCATCGGTATACACTGTGAACGGTTTACTCCCATCCGGCAAAACTAAAACTGGAGCTGTCGTCAATGCCCTCTTCAATCGTTAAAAAGTATCTTCACAGTCAACATTCAAAGAAAAGGTCAAATTCTTTTTTGTTAACCGAGTAAGTGGGGCTGATATCTTAGCAAAGTCCTTGATGAACTTTCTTAATAGCCTGCCAAACCAAGAAAACTTCTTACTTCCGTTGCATTCTTAGGAATCTTCCAAACATGGATTGCCACTACCTTCGCGGGATCCACTGCTATCCCTTCTTTAGAGACCACATGCCCTAAGAATCTTACCTCCTTCCTCCAAAGTGACATTTGGAGAACTTAGCCTTGAGTTGATGTGCTCGAAGGGTTTCTAAGACTTCCTTAAGATGTAAGGCATGCTCTTCCTCGCTTCTAGATAAGATCAGGATATCATCCACAAAGACTACCATGAACTTGTTTAGAAACTCCCTAAACACCCTACTCATCAAGTCCACGAAATATGCGGGTTCATTCGTCAAACCAAAAGGCATGACGAGCCATTCAAAGAAACCATCTGGAGTTCTAAATGCAGTTTTATCTATGCTATCATCAGCCACCCTTAGCTGATGAAATCCTGTAGTTAAATCTAACTGCGAGAAAACCGAAGTACCAACCAACTGATCGAACAAGTCATCTATCCTCGATAATGGGTGTCTGTTCTTCTTCGTGAGCTTATTCAGCTCCCTATAGTCCACGCACAATCTAAGCGAACAATCAGCCTTCGTAGCAAAAACAATTGGAGTTCCCCACTCCGAGATATTTCTTCTTATGAACCCTTTCTCAAGCAACTCTTTCACTTGTTTACTAAGCTCCCTCCTTTCTCTTGGAGCCATGTGGCACACAGGAAATGCAAGTGGCTTTGCATTGTCCACCAAGTATATACGGAAATCTATCTCGCATTTTGGAGGTAAGCCCCTAACCTCCTCAAAGACATCTGCATACTCACGGATTACTCAAACAGATTGCAAATCATCAATAGATGTATCAAGAGATTCTAGGTAGCTAAGCATAACAGAACCCTTAGGATTGCATGAGATATCGAGAGTATTCCCCAAACTAGTCAACAGTCTAACTACCCTCTTTTCACAGTCGTGAATGGCACCATACCTGGCTAGCCAATCCATTCCTAGAATCAACCCATAGCCCGTGAAACCAAGCAAATAAGCGTTGCATTTGAACTCAACGCCATACACAGATATTCTCAAATCCCGACATAATATAGACAGATGAGCCGTGCCCCCAATAGGATTTGGGACAACAACGGGATCCACTAGTATACTAGTATCTCAGTGCAGAGACTCAACAACAGAAGCAGGTATAAACGAATATGAAGCGCTAAAATCAAACAAAGTACGTACATGATGATCGAAAAGGAAAATCAAACTTTCAACAGAAATGTTTCTACCTCTCTCTTGCATAACTGCCATGAGAGCATGAACCTACCCTCCCGAAGTAGATCATGTCCTCTGTCCTTGCCCTTGTCCTTGCCTCTTTGGGCAGTCTTTAATCATATGTCATGCCTCACCAGATTGGAAGCATCCATCCTCTTCTTCTTCCTACAGTCCTTCTTCAAATGGCCAGATATTCCACAATTGTCACACTTTCTTTTCTCTGAGACCTTGCTATCCTTACCTCCCTTCTTTTGTTGTTGTTGTGCCTTCTTTGGATCCCCTTTCTTATCCTGTGCCTTATCTACATTAGCACCTTTCTCCTCTTCATGTATCAACACCATGTCAACAAGATTCTCGAATGTAGCCCCCATAGGAATGTGGGACATAGCCAACTCGTGTAATGGTTCATTCAGACCTTGGCAAATCTTAAAGGCTTCTTATGTGGTGTATTAACTAATTCCATACCAAATCTTGCTAACTGGTTAAACTTGTTAACGTACTCCTTCACAGACAAACTCCCTTGTTTCAAAGCCAAGAACCTCTCCATGTATAAACTCTCCTCCGCTTGTGAAAGAAATTTCAACTCGAACTTTTGTCTAAAATCCATCCACATCTCCACTACACGTCCTCCATTAGTTACTTCCCACCAAAAGGAAGCTTCATCCTTCATTAACCAAGCAACTAGTTGAATCTTCCTTCCCTTGTCTATCTCAAAGATACCAAAAAAAATCCTCCACTCCCTTAAGCCAATTCCGAGCCTCAACAAACATCTCAGTCCCATAAAACGGTTTTCCACCCATCGCACAGAAGTCTTTGCATATTTTAGGAAAAGCGTATACACGGGGAGAAGGAGGAGGAGAAGCGACTGCAACTGGGAGAGGAGGAACGTTTGCTGAGCCTGCAGCATTAGCCCTAGCCTCCAAATGCCTTCTGAACCAGTCTGGTATCTATACGCCCTCAGGTATATCGGATTCCCCAGACATGCTGAAAGGAAAAAGGAAGAAATTCAAAATAGGGAATCGAAAGAAAGATATATGGCTTTTGGGGATTATGTTTTTCATAATAAACCTTTCTCTTGAAAATACCTTCTTTAAAACATGTTTTTGAAAACGGTTTTCAAAATCTTTTACCTATTCTGGTAACCTTCAGCTCTGATACCACGTATAACACCCCACGCCCGTTAATGTCACTCACTAAGGGAATGCATTAACTTTCATGGAGCATTATAAGAGTATAGAAAAGAACATCACAAGACAAACATATAAAATGATACTTAAAAATTCAAAATTTACTCATTGCAGCGGAAAAGCAAAACATGTTTGGTTACAACATCAAAACCACATACTAAAGCCAAGTACACAAATATCCATCTTGTAACACCCCACGCCCGCTAGGGTCACTCACAAGGGAATGCCATAGCATCGGTGGAGCATTTTAGTGAATATAGAACAGGAAAATTACAACAAGACAGATATAAATAGTACTTGAAATTCTAAAACATCATCTCATAACAGCGGAAATAAACATGTCTGGTTACATCATAAAACCATGATAAAAGTCAAGTACAACATCTGTCAAAATAAAGAAGTACATAATCCCACTCTCATATACAATAGCCATAAGAAAAGAAAAGATAACTGGATAACTGGAGCTTTACATCTACCCAAGCTCCTCAAGACTGGAAACAGAAATCCGATCAAGCTCTACTACCGCTAGGATCCACCGTAGGACCTGAGGGTTGGGAAAAAGATAAAAACAACGGGGTCAGACATAAGTCTGAGTGAGTCCTATAACTTTAACAATACAATCATTAAAGTAACCAGAGAAGACATAAACTTGACCTACGGTAATATCTGGGGATGAATGGCTACACTAAGCAGCTTGGTAGACTTAGAATAAACTAAGATAACCGTCAGGACGCATCTACCCACCCAAGGATAATTACTAACTGCACCACACCAGTCATTCCTACTTAAGGTTGATCCCTTCTAAGGACTTAGAAAATTTCCCCAGTAGTTCCATGTACCCCTAGCCCACTACATAGGTGCCGTCTGCCCCTATCTCTACTAGGTGTACCCAGTAATTCTTACCCAGTAGTTTCATGTACCCCTACATAGGTGCCGTCTGCCCCTATCTTCATTAGGTGTACCCACTACTCCCAAGCGATCGGCTCCCTACCGTAGATACCCGTGCTGGTCCCACAGTGGGGTGTATCACTCCCCTAAAGTGGCTACCCAATACTAACGGTGCACGGCTTTATATCTACACGATGCAACAACGGCTTATCTACCAGCCCGGGCCCACACACGCATATGAAGCCCGTTGGACTTGCGTTGCCACCGCTAACCCGTTTTGGCCTCTTATAATCAAGCCCAATATGCGTGTCCCGTCACTCGACATGGGTCGAGCCCACAAAGATACGTTTGGGATATTGGTTGAAATGGGCCCCCACAAGCTACCCACTTAAGCTTGTCAAATATCTAGTGTATCCCACTTAACCCTTTAATCATGTTTAATTACATGTTTCTCTTGGTTAAGTATTCTAATCGTATTTTCTATTGCCACCCAAGGCAACCCACTAGATTCCACATGCCCCCCCCAAGGCAACCACAAAATTTCCTCATGCCACCCAAGGCACCCACTTAACCCCTCATGTCCCACTACATGCTACTATGGTTAAGTGTTTCTTAATTAATTAAGACCGTGATCTCCCATAAAGACCTCCCACATTAGACTGGCTGTTATGACCGCCTGGTTAAGCCGGTAGAATCCGGGCAGTCTTACGTCATAACAGAGTCTAACCTCGTGTCTTTACCTTAATCACGTATTTAATTTTATGGCTAAGACCTCTCACATTGGGCTGACATTTGTAGCAACTGGTTAAGCCGGTCGGGTCCGGGCAGTTTTACACTACAAATGAGTCCAACCTCGTGTCTTAGTCGATTAATTACACCTAATTAATCTCCCCCATATTAATTATCCCTAATTAATATCAAGTTTTCCATAACATGGGTAGACCTAACTCAATAGGTAAATTCCCATGGGGTAGACCTAACTCAATAGGTAAATTCCCACTTATGGTAATTCATTTTTATGGTATGCTTAATCATACCCAACCATTCATTTATTAACATATTTACCACCCCATCGTTCCCCACGTAAATCGTTCTCGTTTCATGACATAACAAAGGGGAAGATCATTACAAGTATCATGGGTTTAACATACAACTTTGTCATGGGTTAAGAGGATGTCAACTTGCATATATGAGCATACATTAACCCAACTACATATAAACCCAAACTTGAATATTATCATACACATGATTTGCATAACATGTTGCATATGAGCTTGCATATTATCATACACATATCTTGCATAACATGTTGAACTTGCATATAGGCATTCTCAATCTTGCATAACATGTTAAACATGCATTTAAACATACACATAACTTGCATAATCATTCACATACTTGCATAGGCATTCACATACTTGCATAACTTGCATATCATGTCATTTAAGCATATACATATCTTGCATAAGTATTCATATACTCGCATAAGCATGCATAACTTGCATATCACATAAATCTTGCATTTAACCATATACATGACTTGCATAAGTATCCATATACTTGCATAAGCATGCATAACTTGCATATCACATTAAACTTGCATATACTTAACTTGCATATCTCACTTTGCTAAACATGCATAATTCCACGCATAAATCCACTTATTAAACATGCATATATCAACTTGTTAAACATGCATAAATCAACTTATTAAGCATGCATAAACCAACTTATCACATATGCATAATCATAGAACAACATAGAGTAACATATCATCATACATGATTCAAACTCACAAATCCGCATTTAAGACCATAAGTCTCATTACACCCATTCTACTTACTTTAACAATTGATGTTAAAGTGATAGAAACTCACCAAAACACAATTAGCAAGCTAATGAAGAAGATTAAGATACTTGAAATGGATTAGAGAATGATTTGAGAGGGATTTGCTTTCAACTCCTTCATGAACTAGTGGAGGCCATGCTCAAATTTCATTTTGCCATAGTTTAGTTACAAGACTTAATTATGAATGATTTAGGGTAGGGTTGGGGTTTTATTTATAGGATTAGGTGAGTGTTTTAGGCCCTTAGATTAACCCTAGATTAGATTAGGACCCTTAGATTTAGGAAATCTCTAGAACCAGCCCTCCTAGCTAGCCTGAAACCCAACCTGGTGCAACCTGGTGCACCCAGGTTCACTGGGCGCCTGGACCCTGTCGACAGGCAAGTCGACAGGCATGTCGACACCCCTGTCGACAGGCCTGTCGACAGCCCTGTCGACATGGGCTGGGCGGGAAGCTTCCCGCCTGACCCCGCCTGGCCCATTCCAAATCTGAATATTTTAAAATTTTAAATCTGTTTTAGTTTTGAATTTTCTGCAAACTTCATCGGGCCATAACTGGGCCATACGGACTCCGATTTTCGAAAACTCGGACTCTATTTCGCGTATTTTTCCGAGACGAACGTAATAACGCAGCCCGTTTCCCCTAATTCCCACATCTGAGATTATTTATCCTGTAATTAGTGAATTTTAGTATTAACTAAAATTCGGGGTGTTACATTCTCCCCTCCTTAAAGGATTTCGTCCCCGAAATCTCTAAGCTAAGGAGAATGCCTATCCTATCATCCAAACAACCATCTACTCAAACCATCAACCACGGGCATCCATTGTCCTTAGAATAATTTCTAATGATGTATGAGCATATGCAAAGAGTGTGTGTATATGTTCCCTATCTAATGTATGAACATATGCAAACCATGATAGTGCCATGCATCCATTATGTATGCGAGAGAACCCTATCGACACATACAATATCTACATGAGTGCACAATCATTCACCAAAATGCATCATCCATGTGATAACACATCCATTATTCATCCATAAATATCTTCCTACACACAATTTTATGCAATATGCAATATGAAGTGACTGAGCCGATCTAGTGCCTAGAGTGTGTGTATATGCATCCACGAGCAACCACTAGCAAACACTTGCATCCACTTGCATCCATCAACCATAACATGTCTCAAACACATGTTTCAACCATAGGTTTACCCTAACTAAAGGTCAAAGGTACTAACGAGAGGACATACCAAAGATAGGATAAGTACTAGACAAGCGATAAAGGAGAAAGTAAAGACATACCCTCAAAAATAAATGGGTACAATGAACGCATCTTCGCTTCCGTCTCCCAAGTCGCGTTGCTCTCATCTTCTCCCCATTGCACTTTGACTAGCTGAACCTCTCGATTCCTCAATTTCCTAGTCTCTGACCCAAGGATACGAGTAGGAGCTCGTCGAATCGTCGCCTCACGCTCAACCTCTACATCTCTAAGCAAGCTTGGCTCTACCACCTCTGCGGTCTCATGTAAGCACTTCCTCAGATGTGACACATGGAATACATCATGAACACCACTAAGTCTGTCGGGCAACTCCACCCTATATGCCATCCGTCCAATCCTTTCCTTAATAGGAAATGGCCCAACAAACCTCGGTGCTAACTTCCCAACGGATCCGAAGCGAACAACATTTCTCAACGGAGATACCTTGACAAAAACCATATCCCCAACCTCAAATTCAAGATCCGTCCTTCTCTTGTCCGCATAAGATTTTTGCCTATCATGCGCTGCTTTCATCCTTCTTCGAATCAAGTCGATCTTCTCAGAAGTCTCCCTAACCATATCAGGCCCAAGCAAGATCTTATCCGTAGACTCCCACCAACATGTAGGTGATCGACAAGGCCTTCCATAGAGAGCTTCGAAAGGAGCCATACCAATACTGGACTGAAAGCTGTTATTATATGCGAACTCCACCAGTGGGAGATGCTCTTCCCATGTACCTCCAAAATCTAAGATACAAAGCCTCAAAAGGTCTTCTAGAACACGATTCACCCTCTCAGTCTGGCCGTCTGTCTGAGGATGATATGCGGTGCTCAGACACAATTGAGTCCCCACTGCTTCTTGCAAACTTCTCCAGAACTCGCTAGTGAAGATAGGATCTCGATCACTTACTATGCTAGAGGGTACCCCATGTAATCGAACTATCTCTCGAAGATATACTGAAGCTAGCCATGGAGCAGTCCTCTTGCTCTTCACAGGTATGAAATGGGCGCTCTTAGTAAGTCTATCTACCACCACCCAGATTCCTGTATTACCCTTCCTCGACCTGGGTAACCCGTCAATAAAATCCATCGAGACGCTATCCCACTTCCATTGCGGAACCTCTAATGGGTGAAGCAACCCACCTGGTTTCCTTTGCTCCGCCTTCACTTGCTGACATACCAAGCATCGAGCTACATATTCGGCCACATCTTTCTTCATACCGGCCCAGAAGAAAACCCTCTTCATATCTTGGTACATCTTATCCCCACCGGGATGAATGGTCATCCTAGAACGGTGTGCATCATCAAGAATAGCCTTCCTCAACCCTTCATCTAGCGGTACACAAAGTCTACCGTCTCTGCGCAAGCACCCTCTATCGTCTAGGGTGTATCTACTCAAATGGCTGGACGACTCCCCCCTTATGAGCTTCTCTATCAACTCAACCAACAGTGGGTCGTCCCTCTGGGCTTCCCCAATCCGCCCCAAAAGAGTAGGCCTAACTTCCAAGGAAGCTAGCAAACCGGGTACATAATCAATGGAAGGTCTGAAATCAAACATCGAGATAAACTCCAAGCTTCGTCGTTCCACGAACAATGGACTCAAGGACAACCTCTTCCTACTCAAGGCGTCCGCCACCACGTTACCCTTGCCAGGGGTATATACTATCTCGAAATCATAAGATGCTAAGAACTCCATCCACCTTTGCTGTCTTAAGTTTAAATCTTTCTGAGAGAATAAGTACCTCAATGATTTATGGTCAGTGAACAACTCGAATCTTTCTCCCAGAAGATAATGGCGCCAAATCTTAAGCGCAAAAACAATAGCGGCCAGCTCTAAATCATGGGTAGGGTAATTTTTCTCATGTGGCCTTAACTGCCTTCCACCATAGGCTATCACCCTTCCCTCTTGCATTAAGACTGCGCCAAGGCCTGTCCCACAGGCATCGGTATAGACAACAAATGGCTTGCTCCCATCTGGCAACACTAAAACTGGAGCGGTGGTTAAAGCTCTCTTTAACCGTTGGAACGCATCATCACAATCTACGTCCCATGCAAAAACAAGATTCTTCTTTGTCAAGCGGGTTAATGGGGCTGATATCTTCGCGAAGTCTTTGATGAACTTCCTATAATAACCCGCCAACCCCAAGAAACTTCTTACTTCGGTAGCATTCTTTGGAACCTTCCAATCCTGAATCGATACTACCTTCGCGGGATCCACAGCTATCCCCTCCTTGGAGACCACGTGCCCCAAGAACCGTACTTCCTTCCTCCAGAAGTGACATTTAGAGAATTTAGCCTTAAGGCTATGAGCTCGAAGAGTCTTCAATACTTCCCCAAGATGTAGGGCATGCTCTTCTTCACTCTTAGAAAATACTAAGATATCATCCACAAAGACTACCACAAACTTATTAAGGAACTCCCTGAACACCCTACTCATCAAGTCAACAAAGTATGCAGGGGCGTTCGTCAACCCAAATGGCATTACCAGCCACTCATAAAAACCATCCGGAGTCCTAAAGGCAGTCTTGTCTATGCTATCCTCAGCCACCCTCAACTGATGAAACCCCGTGGCCAAGTCCAACTGAGAAAATACTGAAGCGCCAACCAACTGATCGAAAAGATCATCAATCCTCGGCAATGGGTGTCTATTCTTCTTTGTGAGCTTGTTGAGTTCTCTATAATCTACACAAAGTCTGAGGGACCCATCCGCCTTCGTAGCAAATACTACTGGAGCACCCCACTCCGATATGCTCCGTCTTATGAACCCCTTCTCAAGTAACTCCCCTACTTGCTTATGGAGTTCCCTCCTCTCACGAGGAGCCATGTGGCGCACTGGTAAAGATACCGGTTTAGCATTATCCACCAGATATATTCGGAAGTCAATCTCCCGCTTCGGAGGTAAGCCCTTCACCTCCTCAAACACATCCGGATATTCCCGGACCACTCTCACAGATTGCAAACTCTCGACCGAAGCGTCAAGCGATTCAAGATAACTTAGCATAACAGAGTCCATGGGATTACAAGAAATCTCGAGAGTGTTACCCAAGCGGGTCATGAGCCTAACAACTCTCCTTTCGCAATCAAGAACGGCACCATTACTGGATAACCAGTCCATGCCCAAAATCAACCCATAGCCCGTGAAGCCCAACACAAAAGCATCACATCTAAACTCAATGCTAAGTATAGAAATCTTCAAACCCAAACATATCATGGATAAATAAGTGGAGCCCCCAATTGGGTTTGAAACAACCAAGGGATCATCTACCAGACTGGTGTCTAAGTGCAGTGACTCAACTAATGATGATGAGATAAACGAATGCGATGCGCCTGAATCAAACAATGTACGGACAGGATGGTCAAATAGAAAAACCAGACTTTCAACGGAAATAGTTCTACCTCTCTCCTGAATCGGTGGAACCGCGAGAGCCTGTACTTGCCCCCTAGCCTGACCCGGTGCCATAAGAGCTTGCACCTGTCCTCCTGAGGTAGATCCCGTCCTTTGCCCTTTCTTAGGGCAATCCTTCACTAAGTGCCCTGCTTCGCCACAGTGGAAGCAACCGGTCTTCTTCTTCTTGCGACAATCCTTGCTTAGGTGGCCAGGTGTCCCACAATTGAAACACTTCTTCTTCTTGCTCTTGCCACCGTTGCCTTTCCCACCTTTGCTTTGCTGTTGTTGAGGTCTCTTTTGATCTCCCTTCTTCTCGGGTGCCTTATTAACATTAGGACCCTTCTCTTCCTCATACATGAGTGCCATGTCAACTAGCTTCTCAAAGGTGGCCCCCATAGGGATGTGCGTCATAGCCAACCCATGCATCGGTTCATTCAAGCCTTTCACGAACCTCAAAGCCTTCTTCTCCGGTGTATTCACCATGTCTAGGCCAAACCTTGCCAATTGATTAAACTTGTTAACATATTCCTTCACCGAAAGATTTCCTTGCTTTAGAGTCAAGAATCTTTCCATATACAAGTTTTCCTCCGCCCTTGAGAGAAACTTTGCCACAAATCTTTGCCTAAAATCCGCCCAAGAGTCAACGGGGCGTTCTCCATTAGTAACCTCCCACCAGAATGAGGCCTCCCCCTTCATTAACCAAGCAGCCAACTTGACTTTCTTCCCTTCTTCCATCTCAAAGATATCTATCAACTCTTCCACCTCTTTAAGCCAATCTCTAGCCTCCACAAAAGTTTCAGATCCTTGAAAAGGTTTCCCTCCCATAGCTTTGAATTCCTTACAAGTCTTAGCAAAAGTATCCGTGCGAGGAGGAGGGGGAGGAGGAAGATCGGGTGCTACGGTTGGTGGAGGAATATTCGCTGGACCCGCAGTGGTGGCCCTAGCCTCCATCAATCTCCTATACCATACTGGTACCGTCACACCCTCCGGAAAGTTAAGATCCTCAGCCATGCTGAAACGAAAAAGGAAAGATTCAAAACGGAGAATTCGAAGGATATAGATATGGCTATTGGGGATTATGCTTTTCTTTCAAAAACTTTTCTCTTAAAAGACATGTTTTTGAAAATATCTTTTCCAAAAATGTTTTAGAAAAATAGTTTTCTAAAAATTTTATCTGTTCCGGTAACCTTTGCTCTGATACCACGTGTAACACCCCACGCCCGCTAGGGTCACTCACAAGGGAATGACATAGCATCGGTGGAGCATTTTAGTGAATATAGAACAGGAAAATTACAACAAGACAGATATAAATAGTACTTGAAATTCTAAAACATCATCTCATAACAGCGGAAATAAACATGTCTGGTTACATCATAAAACCATGATAAAAGTCAAGTACAACATCTGTCAAAATAAAGAAGTACATGATCCCACTCTCATATACAATAGCCATAAGAAAAGAAAAGATAACTGGATAACTGGAGCTTTACATCTACCCAAGCTCCTCAAGACTGGAAACAGAAATCCGATCAAGCTCTACTACCGCTAGGATCCACCGTAGGACCTTAGGGTTGGGAAAAAGATAAAAACAACGGGGTCAGACATAAGTCTGAGTGAGTCCTATAACTTTAACAATACAATCATTAAAGTAACCAGAGAAGACATAAACTTGACCTACGGTAATATCTGGGGATGAATGGCTACACTAAGCAGCTTGGTAGACTTAGAATAAACTAAGATAACCGTCAGGACGCATCTACCCACCCAAGGATAATTACTAACTGCACCACACCAGTCATTCCTACTTAAGGTTGATCCCTTCTAAGGACTTAGAAAATTTCCCCAGTAGTTCCATGTACCCCTAGCCCACTACATAGGTGCCGTCTGCCCCTATCTCTACTAGGTGTACCCAGTAATTCTTACCCAGTAGTTTCATGTACCCCTACATAGGTGCCGTCTGCCCCTATCTTCATTAGGTGTACCCACTACTCCCAAGCGATCGGCTCCCTACCGTAGATACCCGTGCTGGTCCCACAGTGGGGTGTATCACTCCCCTAAAGTGGCTACCCAATACTAACGGTGCACGACTTTATATCTACACGATGCAACAACGGCTTATCTACCAGCCCGGGCCCACACACGCATATGAAGCCCGTTGGACTTGCGTTGCCACCGCTAACCCGTTTTGGCCTCTTATAATCAAGCCCAATATGCATGTCCCGTCACTCGACATGGGTCGAGCCCACAAAGATACGTTTGGGATATTGGTTGAAATGGGCCCCCACAAGCTACCCACTTAAGCTTGTCAAATATCTAGTGTATCCCACTTAACCCTTTAATCATGTTTAATTACATGTTTCTCTTGGTTAAGTATTCTAATCGTATTTTCTATTGCCACCCAAGGCAACCCACTAGATTCCACATGCCCCCCCCCAAGGCAACCACAAAATTTCCTCATGCCACCCAAGGCACCCACTTAACCCCTCATGTCCCACTACATGCTACTATGGTTAAGTGTTTCTTAATTAATTAAGACCGTGATCTCCCATAAAGACCTCCCACATTAGACTGGCTGTTATGACCGCCTGGTTAAGCCGGTAGAATCCGGGCAGTCTTACGTCATAACAGAGTCTAACCTCGTGTCTTTACCTTAATCACGTATTTAATTTTATGGCTAAGACCTCTCACATTGGGCTGACATTTGTAGCAACTGGTTAAGCCGGTCGGGTCCGGGCAGTTTTACACTACAAATGAGTCCAACCTCGTGTCTTAGTCGATTAATTACACCTAATTAATCTCCCCCATATTAATTATCCCTAATTAATATCAAGTTTTCCATAACATGGGTAGACCTAACTCAATAGGTAAATTCCCATGGGGTAGACCTAACTCAATAGGTAAATTCCCACTTATGGTAATTCATTTTTATGGTATGCTTAATCATACCCAACCATTCATTTATTAACATATTTACCACCCCATCGTTCCCCACGTAAATCGTTCTCGTTTCATGACATAACAAAGGGGAAGATCATTACAAGTATCATGGGTTTAACATACAACTTTGTCATGGGTTAAGAGGATGTCAACTTGCATATATGAGCATACATTAACCCAACTACATATAAACCCAAACTTGAATATTATCATACACATGATTTGCATAACATGTTGCATATGAGCTTGCATATTATCATACACATATCTTGCATAACATGTTGAACTTGCATATAGGCATTCTCAATCTTGCATAACATGTTAAACATGCATTTAAACATACACATAACTTGCATAATCATTCACATACTTGCATAGGCATTCACATACTTGCATAACTTGCATATCATGTCATTTAAGCATATACATATCTTGCATAAGTATTCATATACTCGCATAAGCATGCATAACTTGCATATCACATAAATCTTGCATTTAACCATATACATGACTTGCATAAGTATCCATATACTTGCATAAGCATGCATAACTTGCATATCACATTAAACTTGCATATACTTAACTTGCATATCTCACTTTGCTAAACATGCATAATTCCACGCATAAATCCACTTATTAAACATGCATATATCAACTTGTTAAACATGCATAAATCAACTTATTAAGCATGCATAAACCAACTTATCACATATGCATAATCATAGAACAACATAGAGTAACATATCATCATACATGATTCAAACTCACAAATCCGCATTTAAGACCATAAGTCTCATTACACCCATTCTACTTACTTTAACAATTGATGTTAAAGTGATAGAAAATCACCAAAACACAATTAGCAAGCTAATGAAGAAGATTAAGATACTTGAAATGGATTAGAGAATGATTTGAGAGGGATTTGCTTTCAACTCCTTCATGAACTAGTGGAGGCCATGCTCAAATTTCATTTTGCCATAGTTTAGTTACAAGACTTAATTATGAATGATTTAGGGTAGGGTTGGGGTTTTATTTATAGGATTAGGTGAGTGTTTTAGGCCCTTAGATTAACCCTAGATTAGATTAGGACCCTTAGATTTAGGAAATCTCTAGAACCAGCCCTCCTAGCTAGCCTGAAACCCAACCTGGTGCAACCTGGTGCACCCAGGTTCACTGGGCGCCTGGACCCTGTCGACAGGCAAGTCGACAGGCATGTCGACACCCCTGTCGACAGGCCTGTCGACAGCCCTGTCGACATGGGCTGGGCGGGAAGCTTCCCGCCTGACCCCGCCTGGCCCATTCCAAATCTGAATATTTTAAATTTTTAAATCTGTTTTAGTTTTGAATTTTCTGCAAACTTCATCGGGCCATAACTGGGCCATACGGACTCCGATTTTCGAAAACTCGGACTCTATTTCGCGTATTTTTCCGAGACGAACGTAATAACGCAGCCCGTTTCCCCTAATTCCCACATCTGAGATTATTTATCCTGTAATTAGTGAATTTTAGTATTAACTAAAATTCGGGGTGTTACACATCTTGAACAAAATTATTATCAGAGTACATAAAAGCAAAACTATAATCCCACTCCAAATAGCCATAATGAAAAAGAGATAAAGCTGAGCATTACTTTCAACACTTCCAAGCACTTCAAGAAGAAAGAGATCCGAGTCAAGCTTCACTAATCCCACCCTGTGGACCTTTGGAAGGGGGAAGAAAGAAAAGAGGAGAAACGAAAAGGGTCAGACATAGGTCTGGCGAGTCTAGTGGCTTTAACAATATAATCAGTAAAGTAACAGGACAAGAACATAAACTGGATATAAGAGATGACTGTAACATAAGCAGATATGACAAGGTAAACAAGGTAGGCAAGATAGAACATCGACTGCGCTCCTAGCCACTATAAGATATGCTCTGCACCGTACCACATACTAGTTACATACTAAAAGATGATCCCTCTCTACTAATCATAATAATGGTAGCTTCGTGTACTCATAGCTACTCTCGTAGGTGCCCACTTGCTCCTACCATAACTAGTTGTACCCACTACCCTCCCCATTCGATCGGCTCTCTAACCTCGTAGATACCTGTGCTGGTCCCACAATAGGGTGTATCACTCCCTAAGGTGGCAACCCCAATACTCTGAAATGCACAACTTATACCTATACGATGCAACATCATCTTACCTACCAGCCCAGACCCACGCACGCACATGACTCCGATAGACTTGCACTGCCATCTCTAACTTTGTATTGACCTCTTACAATCAACCCCAGTAAGTATGTCCCTATACTCGACCTAGTTCAAGCTTATATAGATACTAAAATGGGTTACTGGTTGAAAAGGGTCCTCCCACTTGACACAAGCTTCCCTCCTAAGCTTGGTCCCCACTAGGAATTCCCACTAAACCCCTCTTTATCCCCATGTCTAATCACATGTCTCATCTTGGTTAAGTGACTTTATTATGTTTTACATGCTACCCATGTTGCCCACTTAACCCTTTATTATCCCTATGTCTAATCACATGTATTACCTTAGTTAAGTGTTCATTAATTCATTGTAACTGTAATCTTGCAAGACCTCCCACATTAGATTACCGTTTTGCAGTTGCTGGATTTGCCGGGCGGTTCCGGGCAGGCTTATACCGCAGTCCAAATCTAACCTCGTGTCTTCGCATTATTACGCATCTAATTTCTGCCTTTGACCTCTCACATTAGATTAATGTTTGCGGTTGCTGGATTTGTCGAGCGGTTCCGGGCAGGCTTATAACACAATCCGAATCTAACCTCGTGTCTTAGGCATTTATTATGACTTTCTTGATTCAAGCCCTAATTTCAAATCTTGGATTATAATATATTCCAATCACCCATAATTTATTATAATATATTCCAGTCACCCATAATTTCCAATCTAAATTATGTTTATAATTTTAATCCAAGTTATGCCTATAATCTCATGTGTACAAGTTATGCCAATTTATGCCCAAACCAATTTCCATAGCCATCAACAATTTATGCCAAATCTCATTTTATTACATATTTTCAAACTTTTCCCCATCATTCAAATGTTATTCGTACGTAAATCTGAACGCAATATGCTTAGGCTTGAAGTTATCCTAATATCAAAAAGGAAAAAGGAAAAGAAGAAGGGGAGAGAATTAAAACATCCAAACTGGAATAAACATATAAATGGGCATGTGAAATGAGTAACGACAAAGTAGATCAGATAGGCATATGATAATAGCAATTGGGTATGAATCTAAAGGATAACAAATTACAAAACTTGATATGATTCATCTTATTTACAGGCATATACATCAGATCCAATTTACAATCCTATCATAATTACTTTTTAATTTAATTATATGTGAAAGTAACATAGACTCACAGAGATAGGATTCTTACAAAAGAGAATTAGGTGTTGTTGTAGCAATTCTGATCTTGAATAATCTCTACTTTGATTGTTTGTAGATCTGATCTTCTAATTCGAATACTCCTATTCTAATTTGTTTTGGCGTAGAAGAAAGGCTAGTTTAGATTAGAGAAGCATGGAGGTGCCATGGATGAAAACAATGAGATTAGGGTTAGGTTTAGGTGTTTATTTATAGGTGTATTAGGTGAATTAGGACCTTTAGATTAGATTAGAAACCATCTGAACCATCCAGACCAGAAAAACACGTCATCCAGCCAATCCCAGAAAAACACATCATCATGGAACTCTTCAGAGTTCTACAGTTCTGGCTCGGCCTGGGCGCACTTCCCAGGTGCGCCAGTGCAATTTTGTTCTGGCGCACTTCACAAGTGCGCCAGTTATCCTGGCATGTTTCCTAATTATTCTGCCAAACTTCCATCGTTCATAACTCCTTCATACGGTATCCGTTTTACGCAAACTCGGACTTTATCTCATGCAAAATTCCGAGATGAATTCAATGGCATAACTCATTTCACTTAATTCTTCTTTTAAAAATTAATTATTCTTTAATTATCTCTTATGTCATGTTTTAAAATTACGTGGTGTTACACCCCGCTTATTCAAAAATGCCCTTACTGCATTTTTATTCTTATTATTTTGTTGTTCTTTACTTATTATTTCAAACTTTCAGTTTGTTTTGTGCATCTCTCACTTTAACGTCTTGATCAAATTAATTAACATTTGTAGACGGCGTCGGTGATTGCCTAGCGTTAGTTCTGGTGATTAGCACTCCATCTAAGTAGGGTTGTCAACGGATGCTTTCAGATACGGATAGTGTCATATCCGTATCTGTATCCGGAATTATTTTCAGATATCGTATATCCGTATCTGCTTAATTTTCGGATACGGACGGATATTGGATATTTATCCGCTCCGCCAGTCATTAATGAATTTTTAGGTATATAAATAAAAATGTTTGGATTAGCATAAAATAATTTTTATACTATTGTTTATAAAAAACCAGAAAATAAAAGAATGTAATGGTGAAACATTGCTTTATACTAATACACATAAGCATATCAAAAAATATTCCAAAATTAAACATTACACTACAAGAATTTTATGTTTCTCCTAAGCCAGTTTGGCGTAGGTAAGGCATAGGAAATATCAGTTTCCTACCCGTACCTACGCCAAACCTGACGTCGGAAATTCTAGCGTGGAAAAATTATTTTTCACGTCTTTCCTACTCCGAGCGTTGTACAGTTTCCTATGCCCTTCCTACACCAGATATTTCTCCTACGCCCTTGCTACGCCAGATATTTCGTACGCCCTTCCTACGCCAGATGTTTCCTATGCCCTTCCTACGCCACGTGTTTCTTACAGCCTTTCTACACATAAAAATTCCCTACTCCTTCCCTACACCCAAATTTCCTACATGTGCATTAGCTACGCCGTGCAAACATTGTACAAGCGAATACAATTTTAAATTTTTATACGCTATAGCTACGACATTTTAAACAATTTCTATTATACTGCTACAACTATATTTTAAATCATTTGAATCAATGCAAGAAAATCATATAGAATCAAATCAACAATATTGTTAATATAAATCAACAAAGTACAATTTCACTCATTAAACATGACAAATAACATTTTATAACATATATTTAGGTAAACTCAAATACTGCTACATCCATAAGTCAAATGGCATTAATAAACAACACGTATGCTTAAAAAAATCATACATAACATAAAACAAATATCAATCTCCATCTAATTACCAACACATTAGATTTTTAAACACTGAAAAAGAATTCAAGTTCTTGAAGCTCATCCTTATAGTGCTTTGGTTCTTCGTTTAGCTTGGTTCTTTCATCTGCATCACCCTCGCTTACGATGTGAGCAACGTCTTTATATCTCTTTTCTGCATTCAATAAAATTTTACATTAACCAATAATCTTGTTAAATAATTACCTACGTATACAAAGTGTCACTACATAGCAATTGTCTACAACAATTTTATTGCTAGTGATAACTATTTTTATACATGCAACAACATTGTACGCAATTCTTTAATCACAAAACTACTCATAGGTAGTTATAAAAGTAGTAATTTCCAACAAATTCAGCTTAAGTATCTTTAAAAACCTCACAAAAGTAACCTTGATGCATCCCCTATGGCATATTGCTTAGTCAGATGTTTTGAAATCCAACACTTATTATTGATACATTTGTCCTTGCATATTCCAACAAAATTTCATAAAGAATGAACACCAAGAATTTAAAATTTCTGTTAAGATGGGGGTTCACATCATCGATTGTAACTAATATAGAAAATACTAAGACAATCAGACAGAAATTGCACGTTAATATGAATCATCAAAGGGAAGAATTATACTTGACACAAAGTGAAGTGCATAAACAATTCCATAGATCCTTGAGGTTGTGGCTAGCAATGAACTTAGAGCCACATTCATATCTGTTAAATAGGAGAAGATTGCCAAAACCATTACATTGAAGAAGGCCGTGAAATATATGAGGGGTCAGGTTGAATGCCTTGAAGTGGAGTAGTCTGCTTGCACTCGTTGTCTGTAGGTACAATAAAACCATCACCTATTTTATTAGTAAACTTGAGTATTTTAAAAAAGTTGGATAAGCTGCAATAGGAAGGCTACCAAAACAAATAAGGATAAGACCAATGTATACAGTAATAAACTTGACTCAGCTACGTAGTGAAAACTACCTACCTCTAGCCATTTTTCTGCCAACTTTATCACAACATTATTCTACCAATCCTGAACAATTATCAAACTACCTCTAGCCTTTTTTTTTGCTAACGTTGGACTGCAGCGCCATATCCAAATGGGAGGATTAATATAACCATAAAAGATGATATGGTTGAGTGCATAATACTGAAGACATATAACGCGCTATTATGATGTTCACTCCATTTATCTATCCATGCTTTTTACTGTTAGATACATACATTTAAAATTCAAAATCATCCTCTTAAGATTTACTGGGTACTACTTTAAGAAGATCATTGGTTACTTGATATAACGAAATGGGGGTAAATGGGGAAAGAAGAAGAAAGAAAAAAAAAGTGATTATAGTTTGTAATTTAAAAAAATGATTAGCATATAACCCCGGATACAAATAATCATTTACAGGTCTGTAGGTACAATCGTTTGAATATAGAAGGATTATACTATCAATTTGTCCCCATTTTTAAGAGCATTCCCTACCACACAGAGTTGGGATGCATCAAATCAGTCGCTTATTGAAGGACACCACGCTAAGCAACCCCCAATCGCATAAACTTTAGCCGGTTAACTTTTAGCCGGCTAAGGTACTACTCTATTTTGCACCGCACGATCATGATCTGTGTTATGCATAAAGCAAATCTGAAGGTCCTCGTTTAACCGACCTTTAAAAGGTCGGCTAGACAACAACCTTCAAGGTTGCTTTAGCAACATCGAGTCGCGGGTTGCCAGAGCAACCCAGTTTTGCTCAACCGACCCCTCGTTGGGGGTCGGTTCATCACCAACCAACACTGCATGGGGGATGCTCTAAATAAAATTAAGCGGTCTGGTGGTTGTATGATATGGATTGTGTCAGTATCTGCCTTCCTTGCAGTTTCTATAAAATAATATATAATAAAAATAATTATTACTAATTTAATATTCGACTACATGATATTGATTACTGAATTATGCTATCATCATTGAAAACAAATTTGAGGCTCTTAATAACTTGCATTTTCTTACGTTTGTAATAAATACAGTGACTTGGGTTAATGTAGGGAACAATTACTTTATCATGAAAAACTAGTTTCACTCTGTTTCCTACTGTCTAATTTAATAACTCCTGAAACTGGAGAAAGCTTTGCGTAAATGTTGAATAAAAAAAATGTAAATTTAAAACAAACTGGGGCAAAATGCAATTTAAAATTGGCTATGATGACATGCAAGAGGTTCTTTGTTAAGGATTTGATTTTTGCTAGTTTGCATATAGTTTTTATACCAAGCAAATATAAATCAAATGAATGGCAAAAGGTTGCGCAGTAGGAAGCCAAATCGACTAAAAGCAATTTTAAGGATTGTTCGACATGTGTTATATAGAGTAAGCATTTGTTTATAGTGCTAGAATTGTCAGCTATATGCCAGTTGATTTTTTGGATATATTTGGATATAAAATGAAGCACTATAAATGCCACAATCTATATGAAGAATCAGTTTCCACAAATGGAATCATATTTCATAGTAAATAATTATTAATTAACTTATTAACCTCAGGCTTGGTGACACTTTATGAGACTCGAGGAATTGGTTCAATTGTGTTGTTCTAGTTTCAGAGGCCCATAATACATATATTATTGCCTAAAATTGTAAAACTAAACATGTATCAATATTTGTTAGTCTTAGTTACTGGATGTTGGTTAAATTTTACCTATTTAGACCTCTACACTTCATTCCTTCCACATGCATACATTATCAGATGATCCAAACATCTGGAGATGTAACAACAAGACATATACTATTAGAACAAATACATTTGCAAATGTAATGACATGTCAGAGACTCAGAACAATATTTTTTACTAATCACCAATGGAGCTTGAAGCTTCTTTCATAACTGAAATGCAAAAGAGAAGACTTACAGAGTAAGATTTCCCAAACTTGCTGCTAACACCATTCAGAGTTTTCTTCAGGAAAATCCCGTGTAGATCCATGGGGTTATTCATGGATTGCTCATAATGACTCTTGATATTAGCAAAAAATACACAATCAAATGACTTCTTTTTCCAACATGATTCCTTATTTAGCTTGAGCCTTTTGCACTACAACATAACAATGATATTCTTACAAACAACAACAAGCTCACACTAACAACCACCACACCAAATCTGGCGAAAGTCCTTATTTTTGCGGCTTACACCCTATATGAAGTATTTCGACCAAGAATCCCTATTTCAGGTAGCATAGCTGGCTCGGAGAAATGACGGCTACTTTTACTCGTTGATGGAAGAAACAACATGAATTTCAGATCTTGGTAGAGCATACCTCAATTTCAACAGTGGATCATACCTCACGATTGCAACATAGTTATCGATGAATTCCAGATCTGAAACAAAATACAATTTCAAACAATGGCGGCTACCCTAATTTAGCAATGATAAGAAGGAAATCAGTGGTGACGATTTGTGGTTTGCAATAGACAAACCTTGTGGAATTAAGAAGTTTCGTGGGTTAATTTTTTAACTGGAAAAGTTTGGATGAAGACAAGATTTTGTTTCAGAGAGGAAATAAAAGGGGAGGAGAAGAATTGGGGATAAAGTGGAAAGGGTCACATGAATTATGAAGCAAGGTAAAACATAGAGATCCGAAACTAAAGTTTTGAAGTCTTTCTAGTCATTGGATTGGTTATGAGACGTCCCGAAATCCCGTTCTAACGGAAACAAGGGTTATCTTTGGAATATAACACAGAAACAGATAATAGCAGAACAAAATTAAATAAATACACCAGATAATGAACAATAGAATATACTGGATAAATGTAATCATCAGAGTTACACAGTATACAGGATCTTACTTAGTACAAATACAGTTCAGCTATACATAAATGCCTACAGCGGAAAACAAACAAAATATGTACAATAGGAGCTGAACAGCATAAAAAGAGATAAATGATAGAATCCATCTTTAGCTCCAGCTATCCAGAAAGAACCAGCTAAACCTGAATACAAGGCTGCCCGTGTAGAAAAAAAGGGGCACCCGAGTTTGAAAGTGAAACAAACTACGATTCAGTCATGGGACTGGTATGAGAAATCTACTCAACACATATATAATATGGCCAATCACAGGACCACGCCACTTTCATGGAACGGGTTTACTCCATTGGATTGCCAGTGCTTTAAACAAATCTTTCTTTTAAACATCGCTATGCTTTTTGTAAAAATGAAGCCGTTATAAGACTCGGTTCCCATCACACAATGCAACGCAAACCGGAGGATAGAGTTTTTACCTTATAACGGCCAAAATATGCTTGATACGAATAAAACAAAGGCATTTGATATTATTGCTAGTGTCTATATGTTTTGAAAAACAATTTCAAATCATAACTATCAATCATAGGGGACATGAGCGTCCCATGCCACTATGTCGCCAACTATATATATACAATTGAAACCGCATCGTCACGTATTTGGAAATTGGATTTCCGTCCTGAACCAAGGCAAAAGACAGTCCTTACCGAATTCGAGACTGTCTAGCCCGAGTCTCAGGTACAGCCGCAACCATACCCTGGATCGTCAGGGCCGGTCCACACGAAGTGGATTATAATGCCTGAACAATGCGTTTCTCCACCCTTTGGGGTGTAAATGAGCCAACGAATGACTCCATCGGACCCGGATCGTCCGATCAAACCGAGGCGCCTCGCAACAGCAACAACCACATAGGTGAAAAGTATATAAATGTCAGGGCTGGTAGGTCACTGACACCACCCTAGCTAGAAAGAAAACACACGTCCCCCCTGAGGTCCTTCTCCCGTTTCTGGTTCATACCAGGGTGTGAGGCTCGCGAATTCACGTTATACACAAAGCTACGCCACACAGGCGGTGCTTTGATCATCACCACAAGGCTTTGCTTTTCAACAGAAGCCCTGATCACTGCATCTTAGCATGCCACACAGGCAATTCGTGCCATGCGACTGATGTCCATCGATATACAACCTCTGAGCTCGTGCGTCTCAGAGAAGGGCGTTAAGCGAAAGAATAAATTCTCCGCCGCCAAACAGATGTATATTTAATAGAGATCAATCAACACAGAATAAAATCCAATGTTAGACACACAGTCCATTTACAAGTCCGTTCTGGGTCTGAACGAAACCGGAGGCACTAAATACCTCGCAAACCCTTCGATCACCACGTACGTCTGGACGATCACCACTCATTATCCATATTTCGGGATGCCTCCCAATCAGGACCTCGGTTACCATCCAAACGAGGTGAAGATCTCCGGTCTTCGACCACCGTCTTCATCTTCGACTTTCAATCGTCGGACAATTATTTGAAATGAGAATTAACTCGGCCTTTTCAAATAATTCACGTATTTTTAGAATTTCAAATCAATTTACTTCAATGGTTAAATCATTCGACAACACCAATTTTGTTCTTTAATGTGATTTTCACACCAAACACATTCAACCATCAAATGCCACATAAATCAAGCAAATTCAGTTTATTTTCATTCCATATCGTTTATGATATTTGATAACGATTTATCGCTATTTTTATTTATTTTAAAATAGCCTATTTATTCAAAACGACGCTTCGGGCCATAGCGTGGCTGTGGCGCTGTTTTTCTTCAGATTTGATTTACACATATCTGAAAATCTAACCGTTGGATCTTTATAAATTTTACATCATTAGAAAGGTCTTTTCAAAATGAATCCAACGGTTCCAGTTTCGGGAAAATCCGACGGTCGGATCTCCCGGTACAATCGTTTGAAGTTTCGATTTCAAAATGCGAATTGCAGCGTCGTTATTCGATTAAATATAATTATATATATATATATAAATATAATCATTTCTGGCGCTGTTTTTCTTCAGATTTGAATTAAACATTCCAGACAATCCAACCGTTGGATTTTTACAAAGTTGGTGCCGTTGGAAAGATTTTTCCAAGGCGAACCCAACGGTTGCGATTTCGGGAAAATCCAATGGTCGGATTTCCCGCACTAGTTGTTTGAAATCACGGTTTCAAAACACGAACTGTGCGGTCTCGTTTCGTTTTATTTTTATTTTTATTTATATATTTATATAAATATAGTTCATTCAACAATTTCAATATCATTTTCACTTCAAATATTTCACTAACGCCTTAAAATTTTGGAAAATTTCGCCATAACCTCCTTTGTACGGGAGGGCCGGGAAAATTCCCAAATAGCCACACGGGCGTCTCATGTCGAAAAGAAAAAGAAAAAGCCAAGCGGCTAGCCAACAGGCTCATAAAATCATCACCCAAACAAAACAGTAAATGTGTACCTATTTGTCGGGCACAAAATTTTATTCCTCTTCTCTAGCCCCTTCGCTATAACCTGTTCAATAAATATGCATGTACATATATATAATTCTTATCACTTATCATTTTCTATTCAACTTCATATTCGATTTCTTTTAGTTTAAAAACACCATTCATTCTAATGTTGCATGTATAGGCACAAATCATATCATTAGCTAATTAATGAATATTTCAACTCACATATATTATTTGAACGAGTGGCTATTTTTAACACTTCTCATTTCAACGATTCATGCATATAATAGAAATGTGATTTTTATTGTAAAACAATTCATTTCAAAACACTATTATTTTATATAGTTTATATAGGTGATAAAAATAGGATTTTTATTATAAAATAATTTCTTTTCAAACAAGGTCAATTTACATAGTTCATATAGATGATAAAAAGGTGATTTTTATTATGAAACAATTTATTTCAAAATATGGATACCGTTCAACACATGAATTTCAATTCAACGAATGAATATCGATTCAACACATGAAGGTTTTCTATAATTTCTATATATAGATAAAAATATGATTTTTATATTTAAAGCACGAATACCATTCAACACATGAATATCAATCAACGAATGAATATCAATTCAACACATGAAGGGTTTCTATTCAACGAATAAATATAGTTTTGACAAATGAAAATAATTCAAACACATGAATATTATTCAAAATTTCGGCAGCATAACGGCAGGGTAGTTAAAACTGGGACCGTCCCTAGTACGGCTCCTCGCTCTACCTTAAAACCTCGCTGTTTTTGACAATGGGAATCATGCATCTAGTTCGCACGCAGGCGGCATGTATATATTTATTTCATTTCCACAAACTAATCCTATGTGGTTTCAACCAAATATTTTTCAACCACAAACGGTATTTTTCAACCACAATCAATCAATATCAACCACAAACAATCCCAAACAACCATTCGCTATCAATCAATTTTCACACCAATCACAATCAATAAATATCGTCCATGGTTTGTGGACGAGTGGCGTATATATATATATTTATATTTATATTTATATACAGCAATTCACTTCATTTCAACACATATATAATTTTTTACAACGCATATATAACTTATACATCGAACGTACAACTTATACAACGCTTATACAAGAGGTGTACAACGCTTATATAACTCATACATCGTCTATATAATTTATACATCGTCGTTTTCCATATTGTTTATAAATTAGAAATCTCACATTGGGTTCCACTCCACCAAAAATAGCAGAAGGCTCAGAAAAATACGCGGTCTCTTCTAAAATGTAGAAGGCGTCCACACGGTCACGATGTTTCCTGTTTCATCGAATTTCGTTAACATAGCAAAAAGATATGATTTTTCGAAGTTTGCAACGGTTTTAAACTGTTAAAATCAGTTTTAAAATAAAACAGCCGATACCTTTCAAAACTGTTCGAAACTAGGTTTCGAATTTTCGATCAATCCGTGCAATGGTTCCACGATCGGGTTGCGCAGGGTCGATGTAACACCCCACTCCCGCTATGGTCACTCACTAAGGGAATGCCATAGCATCGGTGGAGTATTTTAGTGAATATAGAACAGAAAAATTACAACAAGACAGATATAAATAGTACTTGAAATTTAAAACATCATCTCATAACAGCGGAAGTAAAACATGTCTGGTTACATCATAAAACCACAATAAAAGTCAAGTACAATATCCATCAAAATAAAGAAGTACATAATCCCACTCTCATACAATAGCCATGACAAAAGAAAAGATAATTGGGTAACTGGAGCTTTACATCTATCCAAGCTCCTAAAGACTGGAACAGCAATCCGATCAAGCTCCACTACTGCTAGGATCCACCGTAGGACCTGAGGGTTGGGAAAAAGATAAAAACAACGGGGTCAGACATAAGTCTGAGCGAGTCCTATAACTTTAACAATACAATCGTTAAAGTAACCAGAGAAGACATAAACTGATATACGGTAACTAATGGGGATGAATGGCTACACTAAGCAGTCAACTAAACTAAGATAAAAGATAAAGACGCATCTACCCTTCCAAAGGTAAATTACTAAACTGCACCACACCAGTCATTCCTAACATAAAGGTTGATCCCACCCATGGACTTATAAAATTAACTTAATAGTTCTCGCGTACCCCTAGGTGACTAAGTAGACGCCACGGGGCCCTACAATCCACTAGGTGTACACACTACTCCCCATTCGATCGGTTCCCTAACGTAGATACCCGTGCTGGCCCCACCGTGGGGTGTACCATTCCCCAACGTGGCAACCTGATAAAACTAACGGTGCATGGCTTATATCTACACGATGCAACAACGTCTTATTTACCAGCCCGGGTCCACACACGCATATGAAACCCGTTGGTCATGCGTTGCCACCGCTAACCCATTTTGGCCTCTTATAGTCAAGCCCAGTATGCGTGTCCCGTCCTCGACATGGGTCGAGCCCACTAAGATACGTATGGGTTACTGGTTGAAATGGGCCCCTAGCACAAGCCATCCCCCTAAGCTTGGCCCACACACTAGTGTTTCCCACTTAACCCTTTAATCATGTTTAATTACATGTTTCATCTTGGTTAAGTATTTTATCATATTTTCTATTGGCAACCACTAGCAATTTCCACATACCACCCAAGGTACCCACTTAACCCCCATGCCCCACTACATGCTTATCTGGTTAAGTGTTTCTTAATTGATTAACACTGTAACCGTGTAAAGGACCCCTCACATTGGACCGTCATTTGTAGATGCCTGGTTAAGCCGGTAGGTCCCGGGCAGTCTTACACTACAAACGGGTCCAACCCCATGTCATTTACCCTTGTTACATATTTAATTTATGATTAAGACCCCTCACATTGGACCGTCATTTGTAGATGCCTGGTTAAGCCGGTAAACTCCGGGCAGTCTTACACTACAAACGGGTCCAACCTCGTGTCTTAATCGATTAATTACTCCTAATTAATCACCCCCCATGATTTGTGTTAATTATCATGTTTATTTTAGGAATATGGGTGCACCTAACTTAATAGGCAAATTCCCAACTCCAAAGTGTGGGTACACCTAACTTAATAGGCAAATTCCCAACACATAGTATGGGTACACCTAACTTAATAGGCAAATTCCCATACTATGTTCATTTATTTTATGTTATGCATAATTATATTAATTTCACACAATCTTATTAACATATGCATTTAATTAACCCCATCGTTCCCACGTAATTTCGTTCTCATGACATAACACATATAAAAGGTGTCAACTTGCATATGTATGAACATGTTTCAAAGGTGCCATCTTGCATATTAACAAACACATAACTTGCATATGAACTTGCATAACATGTCACATAACTTGCATATGATCTTGTATAACATGTCACATAACTTGCATATTAACTTGTATAACATGTCACATAACTTGCATATTAACTTGCATAACATGTTACATAAACTTACATATTAACAAATACATGACTTGCATATGAACTTGCTTAATATGTCACATAACTTGCATATGAACTTGCATAACATGTTACATAACTTACATATGAACTCATAAACTTGCATATGAACTTGCATAACATGTTACATACTTGCATATGAACTCATAAACTTGCATATGAAGAAACATACAACTTGCATAATTATCATACATGTAACTTGCATATTATCATACATGTAACTTGCATATTAACATATGATCACAAAGCACAAAACTTGCATAACCCACATACATTAGCAAACTAATATCATGTCATATGACTTAAAACCCATTAATCCACAAACAAAACCATATGATCTCATCATATCTCATCTACTTAGTTTAGCAATTGATCATTAGAGTGATAGAAACTCACAACTAGCCAATTTGCACCCCCAATGAAGAAGATTAAGATGCTTAGAATGGATTAGAGGTTGATTAGAGAGTGATTAGCTTGCAACCCTCTTCATAAATTAGTGGAGGCTCCTTCTAAGATTTAATTTGGCGGCATGTAGCCCTCAATTCTATTTTTAGTATGGATTAGGGTAGGTTTAGGGTGTATTTATAGATTAGGTGAGTGTTTTAGGCCCTTAGATTAACCCTAAATTAGATTAGGACCCTTAGATACCGGAACCTTCCAGAAACCAGCCCTAAGACCAAGCCCAAACCCCAAACTGGTGCACCCAACCACAGAACTCTCTAGAAACTGTGCAGGTTTCCTGTCCCGACATGGGCGCACTTCCCAAGTGCGCCAGTGTATTTTTGTGCTGGCGCACTTCACAAGTGCGCCAGTGCATTTCTGGCCTGTTTCGGGTTTTTCTGCCTAACTTCGTTCGTCCATATCTCTTTCATACGGTACCCGTTTTACGCAAACTCGGACTCTATTTCGCGTATTTTTTTCAGACGAACGCAATGACGCAGCCCGTTTCCCCTGATTCTCACATCTGAGATTAATTATACTTTAATTACTAACCATTAGTGTTAACTGAAATTCAGGATGTTACAGTCGAAGAGCTACGTGAGGCGCACGTGCGCCAGGGAGGAGGGTCAACTCGGTGGCTTCTGGTGACGGTGGCGGCGAAGTGAAGGCGACAGCTTCTCGGCGTCCGTTCTCTCAAAATACACAATGAAAAAATCGAAACTAGGTATGGATTTGAAGATCTCGAGGAGCTCTACAAAATCTTCAACTGGAGGAGGGGCTAATTTTGCTTGTAGGAGGAGAGAAGGCACGGGCGTTTTTCCGCCGTATATCGCGATCGGGGAGAGAGAAGCGGGGGGGGGGGGGGGGTCTGACGTGGACGAGTAGTTTTATTTATTTATTTATAAAGTTTAAAAATTCGAAAATACCCCTTGCCTCTCGCGAACCCCAATCCAAACCCAACGACTGTCGTCCCTAGCGTTTTACCCCCATTCCGAACACAATGGGATATGTTTCGAAGGCCCATTCGACTGTTTCAGTTAGTTTCCCTTCGAATGACAATATAAAACATTCAATATTTGATTTGAACGTGCATTTCAATTTGCCAGGGCCACAAACTGATTCGAAAAATTCCAGAAAAATAAATCTAGCTATGTTTTTGCGATACGGTCTCAACAAAACTAGTTTCGTCAAATTCTGAGACCGTTTGCAAAAAGACCCATTTTTGGTCGATCTAATTTAACTTTAATTGACCAAAACACGTTTTCCTTTGCAACGCTCACATACTAGCTTCAAAAATTATGAAATTTGAAACCTAGCAATAACTTCTCCTCCCGGATCCAACAAAAGTGGTTTCGTCGAATTCCGAGGTCGTATGCAAAATATCCAATTTCAGGGCCTATATAAATTCCATAGCGACCGTTCTGAAAATTCATTCGGCCATAACTTTTGCTTTCCGCTATGAAAATTCGAGTTTTCAGATTCGTTTGAAAGGTATTCACTAACAGATTTAAATATTTTTGGTTTCACTAAAATCCGTTTTGTTTTGCACCCGGTATAGTCCGACAAAGTTTGAATTCAATTTTTGAAACTGCAGCGCCATTTCAGGCCTTGTTTATAATTATAATTAATTATATTCGTTTTCAATTGTCGATTCAAACTCACTTTTCATCTCAATTATTTAAAATATTTATTTAAAATATTTAAAATCCATTATTTTAGCCAATTTAAAAATTTTAAATTGGTTCAGATTTTCTGGGTCGTTACAATCTCCCCCACTTAAAACTTTTCGTCCCCGAAAAGGAACAAAGTCGAAAGTGGTTTGATAAATCTACAATCACCCAATACAACAACCAATCAAATTGTTTTCGACATTTCAAAACTATACAAATAAATTCCAATTCTCCTTTAAACTCATTCAGACTATAGAATAAATAGTGCACATTCATGGGAAGAAAACAACAATAGAATAGAGAATCAAATGGTAATGCAAAGTATGGCAAACGTACCTTGCACCGGAGTCAATCAGAGATATCCACTCGGCATCTAGGATAAGCCTTGTGAATGCTCTCCTCAGTTTCCCAAGTACAATCTCGTGGATCTCCACTCCATTGCACTTTGACTAAGTGAACCTTCTTGTTCCTCAGCTCTTTGGTTTCTTTGCCGATAATCTTTAGCGGCTCTCATCTCACAGCTAATTCTGGAGTAATTTCAATGTCCTGTTGAGCTACTTCTTCCACGATCAAGTCTGGATCATGAACGTGCTTTCGAAGTTGAGATATATGAAATACATCATGAACTCCAGGCAACCAGTCAGGCAGTTTGACCTTATAAGCGAGAGTTCCGATCCGTTCCCGAATAGGAAACGGACCAATGAATTTGGGTGCCAACTTTCCAGTTTTACGGAACCGAATAACTCCTCTCATCGGCGATACTTTCAAATATACATAGTCGCCAACTGCAAAGGATATATCTCTTCTTCTTCTATCGGCATAGCTCTTCTGTCGGCTTTGAGCGGCGAGTAATCGCTTTTTGATAAAATCGACTTTGTCGGCAGCTTCTCGAATCATATCAGGACCCAACACAAGTCTATTTTCGGGTTCGACCCAACAAGCAAGAGATCGGCACGGTCTACCATACAATGCTTCGAATGGCGACATTGTCAGACTCGCCTGGTAGCTGTTGTTATAAGAGAATTCAGCCAAATGCAGATGGTCTTCCCATGATCCACCGAAATCTAGAACACAAGCCCGCAATAGATCTTCTAAAATGCGATTCACCCTCTCAGTCTGACCGTCTATCTGAGGATGATAAGCGGTGCTCAAGTTCAACTTCGTTCCTAGCTCGACTTCAAATGCTTCCCAGAATTTGCTAGTGAATATTGTATCTCTATCACTGACTATGCTGAGCGGCACTCCATGTAGTCTAACTATTTCCCTGAAGTAAATCTGCGCCAGACTCTGAGCGGTTCTATCTGATCTGACAGGTATGAAATGGGCGGTCTTCGTGAAGCGATCTACGATCACCCAAATACTGTCATTCCCTTTTCTGGTTCTGGGCAGACCATCGATGAAGTCCATTGAAATATGTTCCCACTTCCAACCAGGAACTTCTAGTGGTTGTAACAATCCAGCCAATTTCTGCTGGTCGCTTTTGGACTAGCTGGCAAGTAGGGCATCGGCTAACATATATCGAGATGTCTCTTTTTAACGACTTCCACCAGAATGTGCGTTTGATATCGTTATACATTTTATTCACACCCGAATGGATTCTGAGCTTAGATTTGTGGCATTCATCAAGCACCTCTCTTCTAAGTTCAGGAATCTCTGGAACGCAAATTCTCCCTTCTAACCTCAGAATCCCTTCGCTGTCTAGCTGGAAATCCGAAGCATTGCCTTCACGAATTCGCTGACTCATTCCTTTGATAAATTGGTCGTCTTCTTGGAGAGCCGATATCTTATCAATCAACGAGGTCGCAATGATGAAACTGGCGATCATTTCATTCTTTCGGCTTAACGCATCGGCCACGACATTGGCTTTCCCTGGAGTGTATAGAATTTCAAAATCATATGCTGCAAGAAACTCAAGCCAACGTTGCTGCCTCAGATTCAAGTCTTTCTGGGTGAACAATTACTTTAACGACTGGTGATCTGTAAACAGTTCAAATCTCTCACCCAGAAGATAGTGTCTCCAGATTTTCAAAGCGAACACAATAGCCAATAACTCCAGATCATGAGTTACGTAGTTCTTTTCATGTGGCTTCAACTGACGGCTAGCATAAGCAATCACTTGGCCCCTTTGCATTAACACTGCGCCAAGGCCTTCTCTAGAAGCATCAGTCCAGACCTTTAAATCCTGGTTGCCATCGATGATGGTTAGCACTGGAGCAGTTGTTAATCTCAACTTTAGCTCTTCAAAAGCCTCCTGACTTCCTAGAGTCCATTTGAATTTAGAATGCTTCTTTGTAAGCTTCGTTAAGTGACCAGATATCTTCGAAAAGTTTTTAACGAACTTCTGGTAATAGCTAGCCAATCCGAGAAAACTACTGACTTCAGTGGGGGTACTGGGCTGCTTCCAATTCTGAATGGCTGTGATTTTACTTGGATCCACAGCAATTCCTTCTTTTGATACGACGTGGCCCAGAAATTTCACTTCATCTTGCCAGAATATACACTTGGAAAACTTTGCTTTCAATACATTTCTCCTGAGGATTTCTAGAATCTGTTCCAGATGCTTTTCATGTTCGGCCTTTGATTTAGATAAGATTAGAATATCGTCAATGAAAACCAGAAAATTTTTATTCAATACTCCTCTGAATACTCTGTTCATTAGATCGACGAAATAAGCGGGAGCGTTACATAAGACGAACGGCATTACTAACCACTCGTAGAATAAGTCGGGTCCTCTGAACGCTGTCATTGGAACACACTCTTTGGCAATTCGAAGTTGATGGAAGCCTGTAGCTAGGTCCATTCGTGAAAATACTTGTGCGCCATTTAATCGATCCAACAAATCATCAATCCGCGGCAATGGATACTTGTTCTTTATTGTCTGCTTATTCAGATCACGATAATCCACACATAGACGTAGAGTACCGTCAGATTTTGGGACAAATACCACGGCTGCACCCAAATCAGAGAAACTGGGCCTGATCAGACCTTTCCATACTAGCTGTCTTGTTTGATTGTCTAATTCCTCCTTCTCTTTCAAGGACATTCTTCGAATAGCGTGAACTACCGGCCTTGCATTCGGAATTAAAGCAATTTTGAAATCTATTTCTCTCTGCGGAGGTAAGCGAACAACTTCTTCGAACACATCCGCATAGTTTTTGACGACAGGAATGTCTTTGATGAGGTCAGGAATATTCTCTGTGACTTCAGGAACATTTTCAATTTGGGCTGGAGAAACATTCAAAGCTGCCTAGAAGTCTTTTCTATTAGTATTTTGACCTTCACAGGGAATGGTTATATAATCACCTGATTTAATCTTCGCCTTTACGACTCTGTCGGCGCATTTAACTTCAGCTTCATATTTGGTCAACCAGTCTAATCCCAAGATAAGATCAAATTCCTTAAAATTCATGACGGCTGCTATGGTAGGAAACCGATAACGAGAGAAAGAAACCGGCACTCCACAAATCCAACTGAGATCTATGGAACCCCCAACCGGATTCTGGACAGTCATTGGTTCCTTCATCTTTTTCAAATTCAAATCCAGTTTCTTAGCTGCATCTTTGGAAATGAAGCTTCGTGACGCGCCTGTGTCAAACAGTACTTTGACTGGAATGTTTTTTAACAGTTAGCGTGCCTTCTAAAACATCTGTCCTTTCTTGAATAGCTGAGGGCCCAGAAGTTTCTGCTACTTCATTTACCTGAGCTTCTTTGGTCGTTTTTAACAGCCGGCAATCTTGCTTTACATGACCAAACCGATGGCATTGATTACATCTTTTACTTTCCCGGAGCTTCTTGCCGGATTTAAACCGATCCTCCTTTCGTTTCTTCGAGGATTTACACTTCCTGGTCAGATGCCCCTGTTTATTGCAGTTAGAGAACATGGCAGTTGTTACGGGTTCCTTCTTAGATTTAGCCCTTTTTCTCTTGGCACTGGGCTTCTTACTGGCTTCAGGAATATCAGTTTCCGACTTTTCTTTGTCACTAGAACAGACTTCTTCTTCGTCGCGTAACATTCCTTTCTTATGGCGATCTTCATACTGATAAGCCATATAAATCATTTCAGAAAAAGGAAGCTTCACATTCTTCATTACACTATTCTGATATCTCCTTTGCAGGCCATGAATAAATCTCAGATTTTTCCTCTTCGGATCTTGAATCAGATGAGGAGCAAAGTGAGCAAGTTCGTTGAATTTCTTATGATATTCTGGGATGGTCATATCACCTTGTATTAGATAAGAAAATTCATCACATAATCGCTCGGTTGCTTCGGGAGGAGTAAATCTTCCTAGGAAAATCTCTTTGAATCTATCCCAGGTGATATCACCTTCTGGATTATCTTTGATGATCATTTCCCACCATATTAAAGCTTCTCCATTGAGCGCCCAAGATGCTACTAATCTTTTCTGGTCGTCTCTCAGCTGGAAACGCTCAAATATTCTTTCTGCAGAGCTCACCCAAGCTTGAGTTTGAATAATAGATTCATTGCCCGAGAATTGTGCTCCACCCAGATTTCGATATCTCTTAAATAGAGCCTCTAGATCGGGTTCTGTATTCCTTCTGTTTCTGGCACTCATTTTTCTAGTACTTCTGCAAGTAGTAGAACAAGTGTCAGGTCACAGAAAAGGTATTCTAAAACATAAAGACAAATACTTCAAGTGTAAATGTGTCTATCGAGGTGTAATTCCATTCTGCTTTACTCATACTAGGATATTACTGATCCTATCTGTATAGAGTTACCCGTCCTAGAACACTACTGGTTCTATTTCTGACGAGTTCATTCAAATGTTATATTCCAGAACTAAGCTTAACCAAAGCTCTGATACCAAATGAGACGTCCCGAAATCCCGTTCTAACGGAAACAAGGGTTATATTTGGAATATAACACAGAAACAGATAATAGCAGAACAAAATTAAATAAATACACCAGATAATGAACAATAGAATATACTGGATAAATATAATCATCAGAGTTACACAGTATACATGATCTTACTTAGTACAAATACAGTTCAGCTATACATAAATGCCTACAGCGGAAAACAAACAAAATATGTATAATAGGAGCTGAACAGCATAAAAAGAGATAAATGATAGAATCCATCTTCAGCTCCAGCTATCCAGAAAGAACCAGCTAAACCTGAATACAAGGCTGCCCGTGTAGAAAAAAAAAGGGGCACCCGAGTTTGAAAGTGAAATAAACTACGAGTCAGTCATGGGACTGGTATGAGAAATCTACTCAACACATATATAATATGGCCAATCACAGGACCACGCCACTTTCGTGGAACGGGTTTACTCCATTGGATTGCCAGTGCTTTAAACAAATCTTTCTTTTAAACATCACTATGCTTTTTGTAAAAATGAAGCCGTTATAAGACTCAGTTCCCATCACACAATGCAACGCAAACCGGAGGATAGAGTTTTTACCTTATAACGGCCAAAATATGCTTGATACGAATAAAACAAAGGCATTTGATATTATTGCTAGTGTCTATATGTTTTGAAAAACAATTTCAAATCATAACTATCAATCATAGGCGACATGAGCGTCCCATGCCACTATGTCGCCAACTATATATATACAATTGAAACCGCATCGTCACGTATTTGGAAATTGGATTTCCGTCCTGAACCAAGGCAAAAGATAGTCCTTACCGAATTCGAGACTGTCTAGCCCGAGTCTCAGGTACAGCCGCAACCATACCCTGGATCGTCAGGGTCGGTCCACACGAAGTGGATTATAATGCCTGAACAATGCGTTTCTCCACCCTTTGGGGTGTAAATGAGCCAACGAATGAATCCATAGGACCCGGATCGTCCGATCAAACCGAGGCGCCTCGCAACAGCAACAACCATATAGGTGAAAAGTATATAAATGTCAGGGCTGGTAGGTCACTGATACCACCCTAGCTAGAAAGAAAACGCACGTCCCCCCTGAGGTCCTTCTCTCGTTTCTGGTTCATACCGGGGTGTGAGGCTCGCGAATTCACGTTATACACAAAGCTACGCCACACAGGCGGTGCTTTGATCATCACCCCAAGGCTTTGCTTTTCAACAGAAGCCCTGATCACTGCATCTTAGCATGCCACACAGGCAATTCATGTCATGCGACTGATGTCCATCGATATACAACCTCTGAGCTCGTGCGTCTCAGAGAAGGGCGTTAAGCGAAAGAATAAATTCTCCGCCGCCAAACAGATGTATATTTAATAGAGATCAATCAACACAGAATAAAATCCAATGTTAGACACACAGTCCATTTACAAGTCCATTCTGGGTCTGAACGAAACCGGAGGCACTAAATACCTCGCAAACCCTTCGATCACCACGTACGTCTGGACGATCACCACTCATTATCCATATTTCGGGATGCCTCCCAATCAGGACCTCGGTTACCATCCAAACGAGGTGAAGATCTCCGGTCTTCGACCACCGTCTTCATCTTCGACTTTCAATCGTCGGACAATTATTTGAAATGAGAATTAACTCGGCCTTTTCAAATAATTCACGTATTTTTAGAATTTTAAATCAATTTACTTCAATGGTTAAATCATTCGACAACACCAATTTTGTTCTTTAATGTGATTTTCACACCAAACACATTCAACCATCAAATGCCACATAAATCGAGCAAATTCAGTTTATTTTCATTCCATATCGTTTATGATATTTTATAACGATTTATCGCTATTTTTATTTATTTTAAAATAGCCTATTTATTCAAAACGACGCTTCAGGCCATAGCGTGGCCGTGGCGCTGTTTTTCTTCAGATTTGATTTACACATATCTGAAAATCTAACCGTTGGATCTTTATAAATTTTACATCATTAGAAAGGTCTTTTCAAAACGAATCCAACGGTTCCAGTTTCGGGAAAATCCGACGGTCGGATCTCCCGGTACAATCGTTTAAAGTTTCGATTTCAAAATGCGAATTGCAGCGTCGTTATTCGATTAAATATAATTATATTTTTATATATATATATAAATATAATCGTTTCTGGCGCTGTTTTTCTTCAGATTTGAATTAAACATTCCAGACAATCCAACCGTTGGATTTTTACAAAGTTGGTGCCGTTGGAAAGATTATTCCAAGGCGAACCCAACGGTTACGATTTCGGGAAAATCCAATGGTCGGATTTCCCGCACTAGTTGTTTGAAATCACGGTTTCAAAACACGAACTGTGCGGCCTCGTTTCGTTTTATTTTTATTTTTATTTATATATTTATATAAATATAGTTCATTCAACAATTTCAATATCGTTTTCACTTCAAATATTTCACTAACGCCTTAAAATTTTGGAAAATTTCGCCATAACCTCCTTTGTACGGGAGGGCCGGGAAAATTCCCAAATAGCCACACGGGCGTCTCATGTCGAAAAGAAAAAGAAAAAGCCAAGCGGCTAGCCAACAGGCTCATAAAATCATCACCCAAACAAAACAGTAAATGTGTACCTATTTGTCGGGCACAAAATTTTATTCCTCTTCTCTAGCCCCTTCGCTATAACCTGTTCAATAAATATGCATGCACATATATATAATTCTTATCACTTATCATTTTCTATTCAACTTCATATTCGATTTCTTTTAGTTTAAAAACACCATTCATTCTAATGTTGCATGTATGGGCACAAATCATATCATTAGCTAATTAATGAATATTTCAACTCACATATATTTATTTGAACGAGTGGCTATTTTTAACACTTCTCATTTCAACGATTCATGCATATAATAGAAATGTGATTTTTATTGTAAAACAATTCATTTCAAAACACTATTATTTTATATAGTTTATATAGGTGATAAAAATAGGATTTTTATTATAAAACAATTTCTTTTAAAACAAGGTCAATTTACATAGTTCATATAGATGATAAAAAGGTGATTTTTATTATGAAACAATTTATTTCAAAATATGGATACCGTTCAACACATGAATTTCAATTCAACGAATGAATATCGATTCAACACATGAAGGTTTTCTATAATTACTATATATAGATAAAAATATGATTTTTATATTTAAAGCACGAATACCATTCAACACATGAATATCAATCAACGAATGAATATCAATTCAACACATGAAGGGTTTCTATTCAACGAATAAATATAGTTTTGACAAATGAAAATAATTCAAACACATGAATATTATTCAAAATTTCGGCAGCATAACGGCAGGGTAGTTAAAACCGGGACCGTCCCTAGTACGGCTCCTCGCTCTACCTTAAAACCTCGCGGTTTTTGACAATGGGAATCATGCATCTAGTTCGCACGCAGGCGGCATGTATATATTTATTTCATTTCCATAAACTAATCCTATGTGGTTTCAACCAAATATTTTTCAACCACAAACGGTATTTTTCAACCACAATCAATCAATATCAACCACAAACAATCCCAAACAACCATTCGCTATCAATCAATTTTCACACCAATCACAATCAATAAATATCGTCCATGGTTTGTGGACGAGGGGCGTGTATATATATATATATATATATATATATATATATTTATATTTATATTTATATATAGCAATTCACTTCATTTCAACACATATATAATTTTTTACAATGCATATATAACTTATACATCGAACGTACAACTTATACAACGCTTATACAAGAGGTGTACAACACTTATATAACTCATACATCGTCTATATAATTTATACATCGTCGTTTTCCATATTGTTTATAAATTAGAAATCTCACATTGGGTTCCACTCCACCAAAAATAGCAGAAGGCTCAGAAAAATACGCGGTCTCTTCTAAAATGTAGAAGGCGTCCACACGGTCACGATGTTTCCTGTTTCATCGAATTTCATTAACATAGCAAAAAGATATGATTTTTCGAAGTTTACAACGGTTTTAAACTGTTAAAATCAGTTTTAAAATAAAATAGCCGATACCTTTCAAAACTGTTCGAAACTAGGTTTCGATTTTTCGATCAATCCGTGCAATGGTTCCACGATCGGGTTGCGCAGGGTCGAAGAGCTACGTGAGGCGCACGTGCGCCAGGGAGGAGGGTCAACTCGGTGGCTTCTGGTGACGGCGGCGGCGAAGTGAAGGCGGCAGCTTCTCGGCGTCCGTTCTCTCAAAATACACAATGAAAAAATCGAAACTAGGTATGGATTTGAAGATCTCGAGGAGCTCTACAAAATCTTCAACTGGAGGAGGGGCTAATTTTGCTTGTAGGAGGAGAAACGGAGGAGAGAAGGCACGAGCGTTTTTCCGCCGTATATCGCGATCGGGGAGAGAGAAGCGGGGGGGGGGGGGGGGGGGGTCTGACGTGGACGAGTAGTTATTTATTTATTTATTTATAAAGTTTAAAAATTCGAAAATACCCCTTGCCTCTCGCGAACCCCAATCCAAACCCAACGACTATCGTCCCTAGCGTTTTACCCCCATTCCGAACACAATGGGATATGTTTCGAAGGCCCATTCGACTATTTCAGTTAGTTTCCCTTCGAATGACAATATAAAACATTCAATATTTGATTTGAACGTGCATTTCAATTTGCCAGGGCCACAAACTGATTCGAAAAATTCCAGAAAAATAAATCTAGCTATGTTTTTGCGATACGGTCTCAACAAAACTAGTTTCGTCGAATTCTGAGACCGTTTGCAAAAAGGCCCATTTTTGGTCAATCCAATTTAACTATAATTGACCAAAACACGTTTTCCTTTGCCACGCTCACATACTAGCTTCAAAAATTATGAAATTTGAAACCTAGCAATAACTTCTTCTCCCAGATCCAACAAAAGTGGTTTCGTCGAATTCCGAGGTCGTATGCAAAATATCCAATTTCACGGCCTATATAAATTCCATAGCGACCGTTCTGAAAATTCATTCGGCCATAACTTTTGCTTTCCGCTATGAAAATTAGATTTTTCAGATTCGTTTGAAAGGTATTCACTAACAGATTTAAATATTTTTGGTTTCACTAAAATCCGTTTTGTTTTGCACCCGGTATAGTCCGACAAAGTTTGAATTCAATTTTTGAAACTGCAGCGCCATTTCAGGCCTTGGTTATAATTATAATTAATTATATTCGTTTTCAATTGTCGATTCAAACTCACTTTTCATCTCAATTATTTAAAATATTTATTTTAAATATTTAAAATCCATTATTTTAGCCAATTTAAAATTTTTAAATTGGTTCAGATTTTCTGGGTCGTTACAATCTCCCCCACTTAAAACTTTTCGTCCCCGAAAAGGAACAAAGTCGAAAGTGGTTTGATAAATCTACAATCACCCAATACAACAACCAATCAAATTGTTTTCGACATTTCAAAACCATACAAATCAATTCCTATTCTCCTTTAAACTCATTCAGACTATAGAATAAATAGTGCACATTCATGGGAAGAAAACAACAATAGAATAGAGAATCAAATGGTAATGCAAAGTATGGCAAACGTACCTTGCACCGGAGTCAATCAGAGATATCCACTCGGCATCTAGGATAAGCCTTCTGAATGCTCTCCTCAGTTTCCCAAGTACAATCTCGCGGATCTCCACTCCATTGCACTTTGACTAAGTGAACCTTCTTGTTCCTCAGCTCTTTGGTTTCTTTGCCGATAATCTTTAGCGGCTCTCATCTCACAGCTAATTCTGGAGTAATTTCAATGTCCTGTTGAGCTACTTCTTCCACGATCAAGTCTGGATCATGAACGTGCTTTCGAAGTTGAGATATATGAAATACATCATGAACTCCAGGCAACCAGTCAGGCAGTTTGACCTTATAAGCGAGAGTTCCGATCCGTTCCAGAATAGGAAACGGACCAATGAATTTGGGTGCCAACTTTCCAGTTTTACCGAACCGGATAACTCCTCTCATCGGCGATACTTTCAAATATACATAGTCGCCAACTGCAAAGGATATATCTCTTCTTCTTCTATCGGCATAGCTCTTCTGTTGGCTTTGAGCGGCGAGTAATCGCTTTTTGATAAAATCGACTTTGTCGGCAGCTTCTCGAATCATATCAGGACCCAACACAAGTCTATTTCCGGGTTCGACCCAACAAGCAGGAGATCGGCACGGTCTACCATACAATGCTTCGAATGGCGACATTGTCAGACTCGCCTGGTAGCTGTTGTTATAAGAGAATTCAGCCAAATGCAGATGGTCTTCCCATGATCCACCGAAATCTAGAACACAAGCCCGCAATAGATCTTCTAAAATGCGATTCACCCTCTCAGTCTGACCGTCTGTCTGAGGATGATAAGCGGTGCTCAAGTTCAACTTCGTTCCTAGCTCGACTTGAAATGCTTCCCAAAATTTGCTAGTGAATATTGTATCTCTATCACTGACTATGCTGAGCGGCACTCCATGTAGTCTAACTATTTCCCTGAAGTAAATCTGCGCCAGACTCTGAGCGGTTCTATTTGATCTGACAGGTATGAAATGGGCGGTCTTCGTGAAGCGATCTACGATCACCCAAATACTGTCATTCCCTTTTCTGGTTCTGGGTAGACCATCGATGAAGTCCATTGAAATATGTTCCCACTTCCAACCAGGAACTTCTAGTGGTTGTAACAATCCAGCCAATTTCTGCTGGTCGCTTTTGGACTAGCTGGCAAGTAGGGCATCGGCTAACATATATCGAGATGTCTCTTTTTAACGACTTCCACCAGAATGTGCGTTTGATATCGTTATACATTTTATTCACACCCGGATGGATTCTGAGCTTAGATTTGTGGCATTCATCAAGCACCTCTCTTCTAAGTTCAGGAATCTCTGGAACGCAAATTCTCCCTTCTAACCTCAGAATCCCTTCGCTGTCTAGCTGGAAATCCGAAGCATTGCCTTCACGAATTCGCTGACTCATTCCTTTGATAAATTGGTCGTCTTCTTGGAGAGCCGATATCTTATCAATCAACGAGGTCGCAATGATGAAACTGGCGATCATTTCATTCTTTCGGCTTAACGCATCGGCCACGACATTGGCTTTCCCTGGAGTGTATAGAATTTCAAAATCATATGCTGCAAGAAACTCAAGCCAACGTTGCTGCCTCAGATTCAAGTCTTTCTGGGTGAACAAATACTTTAACGACTGGTGATCTGTAAACAGTTCAAATCTCTCACCCAGAAGATAGTGTCTCCAGATTTTCAAAGCGAACACAATAGCCAATCACTCCAGATCATGAGTTACGTAGTTCTTTTCATGTGGCTTCAACTGATGGCTAGCATAAGCAATCACTTGGCCCCTTTGCATTAACACTGCGCCAAGGCCTTCTCTAGAAGCATCAGTCCAGACCTTTAAATCCTGGTTGCCATCGATGATGGTTAGCACTGGAGCAGTTGTTAATCTCAACTTTAGCTCTTCAAAAGCCTCCTCACTTCCTGGAGTCCATTTGAATTTAGAATGCTTCTTTGTAAGCTTCGTTAAGTGACCAGATATCTTCGAAAAGTTTTTAACGAACTTCCGGTAATAGCTAGCCAATCCGAGAAAACTACGGACTTCAGTGGGGGTACTGGGCTGCTTCCAATTCTGAATGGCTGTGATTTTACTTGGATCCACAGCAACTCCTTCTTTTGATATGACGTGGCCCAGAAATTTCACTTCATCTTGCCAGAATATACACTTGGAAAACTTTGCTTTCAATACATTTCTCCTGAGGATTTCTAGAACCTGTTCCAGATGCTTTTCATGTTCGGCCTTTGATTTAGAGAAGATTAGAATATCGTCAATGAAAACCAGAACAAATTTATTCAATACTCCTCTGAATACTCTGTTCATTAGATCGACGAAATAAGCGGGAGCGTTACATAAGCCGAACGGCATTACTAACCACTCGTAGAATAAGTCGGGTCCTCTGAACGCTGTCATTGGAACACACTCTTCGGCAATTCGAAGTTGATGGAAGCCTGTAGCTAGGTCCATTCGTGAAAATACTTGTGCGCCATTTAATCGATCCAACAAATCATCAATCCGCGGCAATGTATACTTGTTCTTTATTGTCTGCTTATTCAGATCACGATAATCCACACATAGACGTAGAGTACCGTCAGATTTTGGGACAAATACCACGGCTGCACCCCAATCAGAGAAACTGGGCCTGATCAGACCTTTCCATACTAGCTGTCTTGTTTGATTGTCTAATTCCTCCTTCTCTTTCAAGGACATTCTTCGAATAGCGTGAACTACTGGCGTTGCATTCGGAATTAAAGCAATTTTGAAATCTATTTCTCTCTGCGGAGGTAAGCGAACAACTTCTTCGAACACATCCGCATAGTTTTTGACGACAGGAATGTCTTTGATGAGGTCAGGAATATTCTCTGTGACTTTAGGAACATTTTCAATTTGGTCTGGAGAAACATTCAAAGCTGCCTAGAAGTCTTTTCTATTAGTATTTTGACCTTCACAGGGAATGGTTATATAATCACCTGATTTAATCTTCGCCTTTACGACTCTGTCGGCGCATTTAACGTCAGCTTCATATTTGGTCAACCAGTCTAATCCCAAGATAAGATCAAATTCCTTAAAATTCATGACGGCTGCGATGGTAGGAAACCGATAACGAGAGAAAGAAACCGGCACTCCACAAATCCAACTGAGATCTATGGAACCCCCAACCGAATTCTGGACAGTCATTGGTTCCTTCAGCTTTTTCAAATTCAAATCCAGTTTCTTAGCTGCATCTTTGGAAATGAAGCTTCGTGACGCGCCTGTGTCAAACAGTACTTTGACTGGAATGTTTTTGACAGTTAGCGTGCCTTCTAAAACATCTGGCCTTTCTTGAATAGCTGAGGGCCCAGAAGTTTCTGCTACTTCATTTACCTGAGCTTCTTTGGTCGTTTTTAACAGCCGGCAATCTTGCTTTACATGACCAAACCGATGGCATTGATTACATCTTTTACTTTCCCGGAGCTTCTTGCCGGATTTAAACCGATCCTCCTTTCGTTTCTTCGAGGATTTACACTTCCTAGTCAGATGCCCCTGTTTATTGCAGTTAGAGCACGTGGCAGTTGTTACGGGTTCCTTCTTAGATTTAGCCCTTTTTCTCTTGGCACTGGGCTTCTTACTGGCTTCAGGAATATCAGTTTCCGACTTTTCTTTGTCACTAGAACAGACTTCTTCTTCGTCGCGTAACATTCCTTTCTTATGGAGATCTTCATACTAATAAGCCATATAAATCATTTCAGAAAAAGGAAGCTTCACATTCCTCATTACACTATTCTGATATCTCCTTTGCAGGCCATGAATAAATCTCAGATTTTTCCTCTTCGGATCTTGAATCAGATGAGGAGCAAAGTGAGCAAATTCGTTGAATTTCTTATGATATTCTGGGATGGTCATGTCACCTTGTATTAGATAAGAAAATTCATCACATAATCGCTCGGTTGCTTCGGGAGGAGTAAATCTTCCTAGGAAAATCTCTTTGAATCTAACCCAGGTGATATCACCTTCTGGATTATCTTTGATGATCGTTTCCCACCATATTAAAGCTTCTCCATTGAGCGCCCAAGATGCTACTAATCTTTTCTGGTCGTCTCTCAGTTGGAAACGCTCAAATATTCTTTCTGCAGAGCTCACCCAAGCTTGAGTTTGAATAATAGATTCATTGCCCGAGAATTGTGCTCCACCCAGATTTCGATATCTCTTAAATAGAGCCTCTAGATCGGGTTCTGTATTCCTTCTGTTTCTGGCACTCATTTTTCTAGTACTTCTGCAAGTAGTAGAACAAGTGTCAGGTCACAGAAAAGGTATTCTAAAACATAAAGACAAATACTTCAAGTGTAAATGTGTCTATCGAGGTGTAATTCCATTCTGCTTTACTCATACTAGGATATTACTGATCCTATCTGTATAAAGTTACCCGTCCTAGAACACTACTGGTTCTATTTCTGACGAGTTCGTTCAAATGTTATATTCCAGAACTAAGCTTAACCAAAGCTCTGATACCAAATGAGACGTCCCGAAATCCCGTTCTAACGGAAACAAGGGTTATCTTTGGAATATAACACAGAAACAGATAATAGCAGAACAAAATTAAATAAATACACCAGATAATGAACAATAGAATATACTGGATAAATGTAATCATCAGAGTTACACAGTATACAGGATCTTACTTAGTACAAATACAGTTCAGCTATACATAAATGCCTACAGCGGAAAACAAACAAAATATGTACAATAGGAGCTGAACAGCATAAAAAGAGATAAATGATAGAATCCATCTTCAGCTCCAGCTATCCAGAAAGAACCAGCTAAACCTGAATACAAGGCTGCCCGTGTAGAAAAAAAAAGGGGCACCCAAGTTTGAAAGTGAAACAAACTACGAGTCAGTCATGGGACTGATATGAGAAATCTACTCAACACATATATAATATGGCCAATCACAGGACCACGCCACTTTCGTGGAACGGGTTTACTCCATTGGATTGCCAGTGCTTTAAACAAATCTTTCTTTTAAACATCGTTATGCTTTTTGTAAAAATGAAGCCGTTATAAGACTCAGTTCCCATCACACAATGCAACGCAAACCGGAGGATAGAGTTTTTACCTTATAACGACCAAAATATGCTTGATACGAATAAAACAAAGGCATTTGATATTATTGCTAGTGTCTATATGTTTTGAAAAACAATTTCAAATCATAACTATCAATCATAGGCGACATGAGCGTCCCATGCCACTATGTCGCCAACTATATATATACAATTGAAACCGCATCGTCACGTATTTGGAAATTGGATTTCCGTCCTGAACCAAGGCAAAAGATAGTCCTTACCGAATTCGAGACTGTCTAGCCCGAGTCTCAGGTATAGCCGCAACCATACCCTGGATCGTCAGGGCCGGTCCACACGAAGTGGATTATAATGCCTGAACAATGCGTTTCTCCACCCTTTGGGGTGTAAATGAGCCAACGAATGACTCCATCGGACCCGGATCGTCCGATCAAACCGAGGCGCCTCGCAACAGCAACAACCACATAGGTGAAAAGTATATAAATGTCAGGGCTGGTAGGTCACTGACACCACCCTAGCTAGAAAGAAAACGCACGTCCCCCCTGAGGTCCTTCTCCCGTTTCTGGTTCATACCAGGGTGTGAGGCTCGCGAATTCATGTTATACACAAAGCTACGCCACACAGGCGGTGCTTTGATCATCACCACAAGGCTTTGCTTTTCAATAGAAGCCCTGATCACTGCATCTTAGCATGCCACACAGGCAATTCATGCCATGCGACTGATGTCCATCGATATACAACCTCTGAGCTCGTGCGTCTCAGAGAAGGGCGTTAAGCGAAAGAATAAATTCTCCGCCGCCAAACAGATGTATATTTAATAGAGATCAATCAACACAGAATAAAATTCAATGTCAGACACACAGTCCATTTACAAGTCCGTTCTGGGTCTGAACGAAACCGGAGGCACTAAATACCTCGCAAACCCTTCGATCACCACGTACGTCTGGACGATCACCACTCATTATCCATATTTCGGGATGCCTCCCAATCAGGACCTCGGTTACCATCCAAACGAGGTGAAGATCTCCGGTCTTCGACCACCGTCTTCATCTTCGACTTTCAATCGTCGGACAATTATTTGAAATGAGAATTAACTCGGCCTTTTCAAATAATTCACGTATTTTTAGAATTTCAAATCAATTTACTTCAATGGTTAAATCATTCGACAACACCAATTTTGTTCTTTAATGTGATTTTCACACCAAACACATTCAACCATCAAATGCCACATAAATCGAGCAAATTCAGTTTATTTTCATTCCATATCGTTTATGATATTTTATAACGATTTATCGCTATTTTTATTTATTTTAAAATAGCCTATTTATTCAAAACGACGCTTCGGGCCATAGCGTGGCCGTGGCGCTGTTTTTCTTCAGATTTGATTTACACATATCTGAAAATCTAACCGTTGGATCTTTATAAATTTTACATCATTAGAAAGGTCTTTTCAAAACGAATCCAACGGTTCCAGTTTCGGGAAAATCCGACGGTCGGATCTCCCGGTACAATCGTTTGAAGTTTCGATTTCAAAATGCGAATTGCAGCGTCGTTATTCGATTAAATATAATTATATTTATATATATATAAATATAATCGTTTCTGGCGCTGTTTTTCTTCAGATTTGAATTAAACATTCCAGACAATCCAACCGTTGGATTTTTACAAAGTTGGTGCCGTTGGAAAGATTATTCCAAGGCGAACCCAACGGTTGCGATTTCGGGAAAATCCAATGGTCGGATTTCCCGCACTAGTTGTTTGAAATCACGGTTTCAAAACACGAACTGTGCGGCCTCGTTTCGTTTTATTTATATTTATATTTATATATTTATATAAATATAGTTCATTCAACAATTTCAATATCGTTTTCAATTCAAATATTTCACTAACGCCTTAAAATTTTGGAAAATTTCGCCATAACCTCCTTTGTACGGGAGGGCCGGGAAAATTCCCAAATAGCCACACGGGCGTCTCATGTCGAAAAGAAAAAGAAAAAGCCAAGCAGCTAGCCAACAGGCTCATAAAATCATCACCCAAACAAAACAGTAAATGTGTACCTATTTGTCGGGCACAAAATTTTATTCCTCTTCTCTAGCCCCTTCGCTATAACCTGTTCAATAAATTTGCATGTACATATATATAATTCTTATCACTTATCATTTTCTATTCAACTTCATATTCGATTTCTTTTAGTTTAAAAACACCATTCATTCTAATGTTGCATGTATAGGCACAAATCATATCATTAGCTAATTAATGAATATTTCAACTCACATATATTTATTTGAACGAGTGGCTATTTTTAACACTTCTCATTTCAACGATTCATGCATATAATAGAAATGTGATTTTTATTGTAAAACAATTCATTTCAAAACACTATTATTTTATATAGTTTATATAGGTGATAAAAATAGGATTTTTATTATAAAACAATTTCTTTTAAAACAAGGTCAATTTACATAGTTCATATAGATGATAAAAAGGTGATTTTTATTATGAAACAATTTATTTCAAAATATGGATACCGTTCAATACATGAATTTCAATTCAACGAATGAATATCGATTCAACACATGAAGGTTTTCTATAATTTCTATATATAGATAAAATTATGATTTTTATATTTAAAGCACGAATACCATTCAACACATGAATATCAATCAACGAATGAATATCAATTCAACACATGAAGGGTTTCTATTCAACGAATAAATATAGTTTTGACAAATGAAAATAATTCAAACACATGAATATTATTCAAAATTTCGGCAGCATAACGGCAGGGTAGTTAAAACCGGGACCGTCCCTAGTACGGCTCCTCGCTCTACCTTAAAACCTCGCGGTTTTTGACAATGGGAATCATGCATCTAGTTCGCACGCAGGCGGCATGTATATATTTATTTCATTTCCACAAACTAATCCTATGTGGTTTCAACCAAATATTTTTCAACCACAAACGGTATTTTTCAACCACAATCAATCAATATCAACCACAAACAATCCCAAACAACCATTCGCTATCAATCAATTTTCACACCAATCACAATCAATAAATATCGTCCATGGTTTGTGGACGAGGGGCGTATATATATATATATATTTATATATAGCAATTCACTTCATTTCAACACATATATAATTTTTTACAACGCATATATAACTTATACATCGAACGTACAACTTATACAACGCTTATACAAGAGGTGTACAACGCTTATATAACTCATACATCGTCTATATAATTTATACATCGTCGTTTTCCATATTGTTTATAAATTAGAAATTTCACATTGGGTTCCACTCCACCAAAAATAGCAGAAGGCTCAGAAAAATACGCGGTCTCTTCTAAAATGTAGAAGGCGTCCACACGGTCACGATGTTTCCTGTTTCATCGAATTTCGTTAACATAGCAAAAAGATATGATTTTTCGAAGTTTGCAACGGTTTTAAACTGTTAAAATCAGTTTTAAAATAAAACAGCCGATACCTTTCAAAACTGTTCGAAACTAGGTTTCGATTTTTCGATCAATCCGTGCAATGGTTCCACGATCGGGTTGCGCAGGGTCGAAGAGCTACGTGAGGCGCACGTGCGCCAGGGAGGAGGGTCAACTCGGTGGCTTCTGGTGACGGCGGCGGCGAAGTGAAGGCGACAGCTTCTCGGCGTCCGTTCTCTCAAAATACACAATGAAAAAATCGAAACTAGGTATGGATTTGAAGATCTCGAGGAGCTCTACAAAATCTTCAACTGGAGGAGGGGCTAATTTTGCTTGTAGGAGGAGAAACGGAGGAGAGAAGGCACAGGCGTTTTTCCGCCGTATATCGCGATCGGGGAGAGAGAAGCGGGGGGGGGGGGGGGTCTGACGTGGACGAGTAGTTTTATTTATTTATTTATAAAGTTTAAAAATTCGAAAATACCCCTTGCCTCTCGCGAACCCCAATCCAAACCCAACGACTGTCGTCCCTAACGTTTTACCCCCATTCCGAACACAATGGGATATGTTTCGAAGGCCCATTCGACTGTTTCAGTTAGTTTCCCTTCGAATGACAATATAAAACATTCAATATTTGATTTGAACGTGCATTTCAATTTGCCAGGGCCACAAACTGATTCGAAAAATTCCAGAAAAATAAATCTAGCTATGTTTTTGCGATACGGTCTCAACAAAACTAGTTTCGTCGAATTCTGAGACCGTTTGCAAAAAGGCCCATTTTTGGTCGATCCAATTTAACTGTAATTGACCAAAACACGTTTTCCTTTGCCACGCTCACATACTAGCTTCAAAAATTATGAAATTTGAAACCTAGCAATAACTTCTCCTCCCGGATCCAACAAAAGTGGTTTCGTCGAATTCCGAGGTCGTATGCAAAATATCCAATTTCACGGCCTATATAAATTCCATAGCGACCGTTCTGAAAATTCATTCGGCCATAACTTTTGCTTTCCGCTATGAAAATTCGATTTTTCAGATTCGTTTGAAAGGTATTCACTAACAGATTTAAATATTTTTGGTTTCACTAAAATCCGTTTTGTTTTGCACCCGGTATAGTCCGACAAAGTTTGAATTCAATTTTTGAAACTGCAGCGCCATTTCAGGCCTTGTTTATAATTATAATTAATTATATTCGTTTTCAATTGTCGATTCAAACTCACTTTTCATCTCAATTATTTAAAATATTTATTTTAAATATTTAAAATCCATTATTTTAGCCAATTTAAAATTTTTAAATTGGTTTAGATTTTCTGGGTCGTTACAGGTTAGTTTTGAACGGTGATGTATGGGACTATTCCATGTATGTGGATCTGTGCTTTCTTGCATATCCATGCCTACCTTTCCAAAATTTGACATTTATTTAAACATTAAATATAATGACTAATTATCAAATCTTAAATAATAAACATTTTTTTCAACCATTAAATATTAAGTATCGATTGGTTGTTAGTTATTGAATGTTAATCTCAATTATTAAGTATTAATTATTTAACGGTAATCTATAATTATTAGTTATCAAAAAATAAATTATTAGAATTTTCTTTTTATATATAAATTATTAATCTTCAATCATTAACTTTTTTCTTAATTATAATTAAGTAGTAATGATTATGGCATATCATAAATTATAAATTATCAACAACAATTATTAGTTATCAGTTGTTAAATATAATATTAAATAGTAAACTATGTATCACTATTAATTATTGAAAATTAAACTATATATACTAAATAAATAAAATTTAAAGGTATAAATCATTAAACGATAATTAAGTATCACTAATAATTATTAAATATTTTCTTCCATTGTAACAACCCGGAAAATCTGAACCAATTTAAAATTTTTAAATTGGCTATTTTAGTGGATTTTAAATATTTAAAATAAAATATTTTAACTAATAATGACGAAAAATATGTTTGAATCGATGTTTGAAAATAAATATAATTATTTTGAATTATAAACAAGGCCTGAAATGGCGCGGTAGTTTCAAAATTGGAATTCAAACTTTGACTAACTATACCGGGTGCAAAATAAAACGGATTTTAGTGAAACCAAAAATATTTAAATCTGTTAGTGAATATCTTTCTAACGAATATGAGAAATCGAAGTTTCATAGTGGGAATCAAAAGTTATGGCCAAATGAATTTTCAGAAAGGTCGCTATAGAGAATATATAGCCCTTGAAAATAGACATTTTGCAAACGACCTCAGATTTCGACGAAACCACTTTTGTTGGATCCGGGATATCAAATTATGGCTAGATTTCAAATTACATAATTTTTGAAGTTAATATGTGAGCGTGGCAAAGGAAAATCTGTTTGGTGAATTTCTGTTAAATTGGATCGACCAGAAAATGGCCATTTTTCAAACGGTCTCAGAATTCGACGAAACTAGTTTTGTTGGGACTGTATCATCAAAACATAGCTAGATTTATTTTTCTGGAATTTTTGGGATCAACATGTGGCCTCGGCAAATTGAAATGTACGTTCAAATCGAAAATTGAATGTTTTATATTTTAATTTGAAGAAAAACCGACTGAAACAGTCGAATGGGCCTACGAAACATATCCCATTATTTTCGGAATAGGGGTATTTAGCTAGGGCCGACAGTCGTTGGGTTGGGATGGGAGTCCGTATGGAGAAACACTATTTTAAAAATCCAACAAGGCACGGGCCTATAGGAAAATTCCTTCATGTATTTAAAAATTTAAAAAGTTCCTGAAACCCTCGTTACTCTTCACGATCGAGGGCGTAAACCCGTTCGCCACTTCCAGGCCATATTCTGACCGCCACGATCATCGTTGACCCCTACTCCTTCAAACTTTTTGAAGAGCTCTCCTCCCTCGTCAAATCCATATAAGCTACCCCCTCTATCATCTCGTCTACGTCGAGTTTCCGGTCCCAAAAGTTCCGGTCTTTGACCCGCCGCCCCGATCACCTAAGGCGATCGATCCAGGCCGGACGACCCTGCGCACGTGCGCCACCCCTAGCTCCTCGACGTGGTACAAGCCGATCGTTGTATCGTGCTACGGATTTTGTGAAATCAGCAAACCTAGTTTTGAAGAATTTCAGAAGGTAACAGCTGTTTTAATATTAAACTGTTCTATAGCACTTTAAAGCGCAACGGTTTATGATTTCACTATAAAAATCATATCTTTTTGCTATGTAGTCGAAATCCAGTGAAACAAGCGACAGTGGACTCGTGCGGACGTCTTCTACATTTTAGAAGAGACTGAATATTTTTCTGAGCCTTCTGCTTTTTTTGGTGGAGTGGAACCCAATGTAAGATTTCTAATTTATAAATGATATGGAAAACAACGATATATAAATTATATAGTCGATGTATGAGTTATATAAGCGTTATACACCACATGTATAAGTGTTGTATAAGTTGTATGTTCGATGTATAAGTTATATATGCGTTGTAAAAATTATATATGCGTTGAAATGATCGAAATGAAGTGAAATGAAATTGAAATATATTTATATACGAATAAATATATATATATATATATATATATATACTCCCCTCGTCCACAGACCATGGACGATATTTATTGGTTGTGATATTGTTTGGATTATTGGTTGATGTGAAATTTGGTGAAAATCATGAATGATTGATTGTGGTTGAAAAATACCTGTTTGTGGTTGAGAATTATTTTGGATGAAACCACATAGGATTAGTTTGTGGAAAAGAAAAATAAACATGCTCGTCTGCGTACGAATTACATGCATGAAATCCCCATTGTCAAAAAACCGCGAGGTTTTAAGGTAGAGCGAGGAGCCGTACTTGGGACGGTCCTGGTTTTAACTACCCGGCCGTTATGCTACCGAAATTTTCAATAATATTCATGTGTTAGAATTATTTTCATGTGTTGAAAACAATATTCATGTGTTGAATAGAAATTCATGTGTTGAGTAGAAATTCATGTGTTGAATAAATTATTTGAAAGATAAAAATAACATCTTTTTTATATATAGACTATGTAAAATATTAGTATTTTAAATAAATTGTTTTAACACCAAAATAACATTTTTGCCTTATGTATGAACTATATAAAATAACCGTGTTTTGAAATAAATTGTTTTTACAATAAAAATCACATTTTTATTATATATATCAACTATAGAAAATATTCATGTGTTGAATAGAAATTCATGTGTTGAATAGAAATTCATGTGTTGAATGAAGCTCGTGTGTTGAACATATAGATTGAACAATAAAGTCTGCATTTTTATTGTGAAAATGAAGTGCTAAAAATATTCAGGTGTTGAATAAATATTTTGATGATAAAAATATCATTTTTATCAAATATATAAAGTGAAGATGGTTTTGAAATCGAAGAAAGAATTATGTTTATATTTATATATATTTATATAAATATAATTAAAATAAATCGAATAACGAAGGTGCAGTTCGTGTTTTGAAACCGTGATTTCAAACGATTAGTGCGGGAGATCCGACCATCGGATTTTCCCGAAACCACAACCATTGGGTTCGCTTTGGAAATATCTTTCCAACGACACCAACTTTGTAAAGATCCAACGGTTGGATTGTCTGGAATGTTTAATTCAAATCTGAGGAAAAACAACATTAGGATCGATTATATTTATACATACATACATATATATATATAAAATTAAATTAAATCGAGTAATGACGTTGCAGTTCGTATTTTGAAATCGTTACTTCAAACGATTAGTGCGGGAGATCCGACCGTCGGATTTTCACGAAACTGAAACCGTTGGATTCGTTTTGAAAATATCTTTCTAATGATATAAAATTTGTGAAGATCCAACGGTTAGATTTTCAAATATGTGTAAATCAAATCTGAAGAAAAACAACGCCACGGCCGCGTTATGGCCTGAAGCGTCGTTTGAATGAATTGGCTATTTTTAAATAAATAAAAATAGCGATAAATCGTGATAAAATATTATAAACGATATGGAATGGACATAAACTGAATTTGCTCGGTTTATGTGATATTTGATGGTTGAATGTGTTTGGCGTGAAAATTACATTAAGGAACAGAATTAGTGATATCGAATAATTTAACCACTGAAATGAATTGATTTGAAATTCTAAATATACGTGAATTATTTGAAAAGGCGGAGTGATTCTCATTTCAAATAATTGATCGACGAGTGAAAGTCGAAGATATGAAGACGGTGCAAGACCGATGATCTTCATGTCGAATGGAGGGGTGCTACTGATGCTCATGATAGGAGTAGCTACCTTAAAGGGGCTGAAGTAGTAGCCGTACGGACGTACTTGTTGATTGTACGGATATGCGAGGTATTGAGTGTCTCCAGTTTCGTTCAGACCCAGAACGAACTTGTAAATGGAATGTGTGTCTGACATTGGATTTTGTTCTGTGTTGATTGATCTCTATTAAATATATATCTGTTTGGCGGCGGAGAATTTATTCCCTTGCTTAACGCCCTTCTCTGAGACGTACGAGCTCAGAGGTTATATATCGATAGAAATCGGTCGCATGGAGTGAATTGTGTTAGATCATAGGTTTTTGATTCATGACAAGGAAGAAGAGAAGATCAAAGGAAAAGTGATATAGGTTATGATTATCTATTTAATTGTGTCTTAGATGTGTTATATATTGTTAAAATCTGTCCTCAAATATATAGCATACAAAAATGCACTTACGAAAAGACACTTCACGAAAAGACACTTCGTGAAAGACACTTCGCGAAAAGACACTTCGTGAAAAGACACTTTGTCACTTCGTGAAAAGACACTTCGCGAAAAGACACTTCGTGAAAAGACACTTCGCGAAAAGACACTTCGCGAAAAGACATTTCGCGAAAAGACACTTCACCACTTCGCGAAAAGACACTTCGCGAAAAGACACTTCATGAAAGGACACTTCATCACTTCGCGAAAAGACACTTCGAAAAGACAATTCACGAAAAGACACTTCACGAAAAGACACTTCATGAAGAGACACTTCATATTTCCAACGGTCATATTTTACAACGGTCATATTTTACAACGGCCATATTTTCTAACGGTCATATTTTCTAACGGTCATATTTCTAACGGTCATATTTTACAATGGCCATATTTTCTAAAAGGCATCATATTTCATGAAGAGATTCCTTTTGATTTCTGAAAGGAAATGGGTGCATCTCTTTGATAAAACTCTTCATGGAAGTTGACAACTCTTCAACGATTATATATACATCACAAGCATTTTTTTCACATCACAGAATCTTCTCATATTTTCTGATCTTAAACTCTATACATTCTTGCATACTATAAGCTCTCCATTATTCAAATTACTTGTTGAATCATTGAAATTATTTCATATCTCTTGATTCAATAAATAATATACTTCCTTCAATCTTCACATACACGTTATATACTTGAGGATAAGATTATAGGAAGGTTGTACTCAATCATTGACTAATCAGTGTTGAAGAAAGAACACATTCAAGGTCAAACTCTTGTAATTGTCTTATGGGTAAGCTTGTAGCCCGTGAAATCAAGTGGGTAAGCTTGTAGCCCGTGAAATCAAGTGGGTAAACTTGTAGCCCGTAAATCAAGTAGTTGTGAACCTGTTCCTCTGGGTGAAGCGAGGGTGTTGTTTAGTGAAAAGCCGAAGAGGAGCTTCGGGACTGGACGTAGGACGGGAGGTCCGAACCAGTATAAAAATCCTGGTGTCGTTACTCTACTTTACTTTACTTTACTGCATTTAAAGTTATCTGTGATATATATATTGTTATCATATCATATTCCGCATAGCCATATTATAGATCCTGCATAAGTCGTGCACACTCGGACTTTTCAAATTGCCTGTGTGGCATGCCTAAGTGGCATATGATCAAGGCTTCTGTTGAAAAGCAAAGTCTTGTGGTTGATGATTAAAGCACGGCCTATGTGGCATAGCTTTGTGTATAACGTGAATTCGTGAGCCTCACACCCCGGTATGAGCCAGAAACGGGAGTGGACATCCGGGAGGACATGCGTTTCCTTCTAGCTAGGAGTGGTGCTTTGGGTTTTGCACGCCCGGGTATTTTACTTATGTGGATAGTGGAAAGCGAGGCCTCGGTTGGTTCGGTCTCTTTGGAGCCGATGATTTGGTTGGATATGACCAGTGACGCCCCATAGGGCTGGGAAACGTAGTGTTCACGAATTTTAATCCACATCGGTGGACCGGCCCTGACGATCCAAGGGTCACTCGAGCTCTGATCCTGAGGGGCGGGCTAGAGCGTCTCGAATTCGGTAAGTACTATCTTTTGCCTTGGTTCATGACGGAAATTCATTTTCCAAATACGACATCGTGCGGTTTTGATTGTGTACCTATATATGGCGACATAGTGGTATGGGGCATTAATGCCGTCTATGATTGATACTTATGATTGAAATTGTTTTTGAAATATATAAACACTAGTAATAATATCAAATGCTTTTTTTTATTCGTATCAAACATATTTTGGCCATTATAAGGTAAAACTCTATCCTCTGTTTTGTGTTGCATTGTGTGATGGGAACTAAGTCTTATAATGGCTTCATTTTTATAAAAAGCATTGCGATGTTTAAAAGAATTACTTGTTTTAAAGCACTGGCAATCCAATGGAGTAAACCCGTTCCGCGAAAGTGGCGTGGTCCTGTTATTTGCCATATTATAAAGTGTGTTAAGTAGATTTCTCATACCAGTCCCATGACTGACTCGTAGTTTGTTTCACTTGCAAACTCGGGTGCCCCTTTTTCTACATGGGCAGCCTTGTATTCAGGTTTTAGCAGGCTCTTTCTGGATAGCTGGACCTGAAGATGGATTCTATCATTTATCTCTTTTTATGCTGTTCAGCTCCTATTGTACATATTATGTTTTGTTTTCCGCTGTAGACATTTATGTATAGCTGAACTGTATTTTGTACTAAGTATGATCCTATATACTGTGTAACTCTGATGATTATGTTTATCCAGTGTATTCTATTGTACATTATCTGGTGTATTTATTTATTTCTGTTCTGCTGTTATCTGTTTATGTGTTATATTCCAAAGATTACCCTTGCCACTGTCTTATGGGGTTTGGGGTCGTCACAAACATGGTACCAGAGCTTTGGTTAAGCTTAGTTCTGGAATATAACGTATGAACGAACTCGTCAGAAATAGATCAGTAGTGTTCTAGGAAGAATAGCTCATTACAGATAGGATCAGTAAGGTCCTAGTATGAGTAAAGCAGAATGAAATACACCCCGATAGACACATTTACATTCAAGTATATGTCTCTATGTTTTAAAATTACCTTTTCTGTTGGCTTAACACTTTGTCTGCTATTTGCAGACATTGAAAATGAGTGGCAGAAGTAGAAGAGGTAGGTTGGAACCAGATGTTGAAGCTCTACTGAAGAAATATAGAAATATGGGTGGAGTACCATTCTTGGGCGAAGAATCTATTATTAAAACACAAGCTTGGATTCGTTCTGCAGAAAAAATCTTTGAAGTTTTAAAGTTGAGGGATGGCAGAAAAGATTACTGGCATCTTGGGTACTAAAAGACGAAGCTTTGTTCTGGTGGGATTCGATTATTAAAGATAATCCAGAAGGTGATATCACCTGGGATAGATTTAAAGAGATTTTATGTGAAAAATTTATTCCTCCAGAAGCAACTGAGCGTTTGTGTTATGAATTCTACTATTTGATACAAGGAGATATGAATATCCCAGAATATCATAAGAGATTCAATGAACTTTCTCATTTTTCCCCTCATCTAATTCAAGAACCAAAGAGGAAGAATCTGAGGTTTATTAACGGGCTCTAAAGGAAATACCAGAATAAAGTAATGAGGCATGTGAAGCTTCCTTTTTCTGAAATGATATACATGGCTTATCAATATGAAGATCTAAATAACCGAGGTCTTTTAGTCGACGAAGAGGAAGTAATTAGTTCGAGCAACAAAAGGAAAACTGAAACTGATAGCCCAGAGACAAGTACACAGTTTGAGCCAAGTACAATGTCTAGAGTCAGAAAGAAGCCTACATTCAATAAGAAAAAGGATAAGTCTGAGGAAGTGCCAATAACGACTGCCACATGCTCGAGCTGCAATAGGCGAGGACATTTGACGATAAATTGCAAATCTTGGAACGAAAGAAATAAGGATAAATCTGAACACAAGGGCAAGTTTCGAGAGAATAGAAAATGCAGTCAGTGCCAAGGGACTGGTCACCTCTCAAAGGCTTGCCAGCTATTCAAGAAATCTGAAGTGGTTCAGGTAAATAAAGTAACAGAAACTTCTGAACCCTCGGCTAGTCAGGCAAGACCAGATATGTTAGAAGGCACGCTTACTGCCAAAAACATTCCAATTAAAGTACTGTTTGATACAGGTGTGTCACGAAGCTTTATTGCAAAGAATGCGCTTAAGAAACTGGATCTGAATTTGAAAAAGCTCGCTGGATTGTTGCAACCTTTGGAAATTCCAGGTGGGAAGTGGGAATAGATTTCTATGGATTTCATAGATGGTTTACCCAGAACCAAGAAAGGAAATGACTGTATTTGGGTGATCGTAGATCGTTTCATGAAGACCGCCAATTCATACCCGTCAAATCGAATAGAAATGCTCAGAGTCTGGTGCAGATTTATTTTAGAGAAATTGTTAGACTGCACGGAGTTCCCATGAGCATCGTTAGTGATTGTGACCCGATTTTTGCTAGTAAATTCTGGGAAGCATTCCAAGCAGAGTTGGGAACGAAACTGAACTTGAGCACCGCATATCATCCTCAAACAGATGGTCAAACTGAGAGGGTGAATCGTATTCTTGAAGATCTATTGCGGGCGTGTATTATTGATTTTGGCGGATCATGGGAAGACCATTTACATTTGGTCGAATTCTCATATAACAACAACTACCAGGCGAGCCTGAAAATGTCTCCATTCGAAGTATTGTATGGTAGACCGTGCCGATCCCCTGCTTGTTGGGTAGAACCTGGCAATAGACTCGTATTGGGGCCTGATATGATTCGCGATGCTGCGGACAAAGTCGATTTCGTTAAGAAACGATTACTAGCCACTCAAAGCCGACAGAAGAGCTATGCAGATAAGAGAAGAAGAGATATATCATTTGCTGTTGGCGACTATGTATATTTGAAGGTATCTCCAATGAGAGGAGTCATCCGATTCGGTAAAACGGGGAAATTAGCACCCAATATTGGCCCGTTTCCTATTCTTCAACGGATTGGAACTCTCGCATATAGGGTTCAATTGCCTGATTGGTTATCTGGAATGCATGATGTATTTCACGTATCTCAACTGTGAAAGCATATGCATGCTTATTAGGATTTATTGGGTACCTAATACGGCCCAATAAATTTCCAAACCTCTCCCCGTACAAAGGAGGTAGTGGCGAAATTTTTCGAAAATTTAGGGTGTTAGCCAAATTTCAGAAGAATTTGAAAATTCTTAGAAACTGAAAAGTTGGAGAATGGAAGCCAGAAGGAAAGTAGAGTTGGTTAATTAAACCACTTTCGACTTTGTTCCTTTTCGGGGACGAAAAGTTTTAAGTTGGGGAGATTGTAACAACCCAGAAAATCTGAACTAGTTTAAAATTTTTAAATTGGCTATGTTAGTGGATTTTAAATATTTTAAATAATAATGACGAAAAGTATTTTTGAATCGATGTTTGAAAATAAATATAATTATTTTGAATTGTGAACAAGGCCTGAAATGGCGCGGCAGTTTCAAAATTGGAATTCAAACTTTGACTGACTATACCGGGCGCAAAATAAAACGGATTTTAGTGAAACCAAAAATATTTAAATCTGTTAGTGAATATCTTTCTAACGAATCTGAGAAATCAAAGTTTCATAGCGGGAATCAAAAGTTATGGCCAAATGAATTTTCAAAAAGGTCGCTATAGAGAATATATAGCCCTTCAAAATAGACATTTTGCAAACGACCTCAGATTTCGACGAAACCACTTTTGTTGCATCCGGGATGTCAAATTATGGCTAGGTTTCAAATTACATAATTTTTGAAGTTAATATGTGAGCGTGGCAAAGGAAAATGTGTTTGGTGAATTTATGTTAAATTGGATCGACCAGAAAATGGCCATTTTCCAAACGGTCTCAGAATTCGACGAAACTACTTTTGTTGGGACCATATCGTCAAAACATAACTAGATTTATTTTTCTGGAATTTTTGGGATCAGTATGTGGCCCCGGCAAATTGAAATGTACGTTCAAATCGAATATTGAATGTTTTATATTTTAATTTGAAGAAAAACTGACTGAAACAGTCGAATGGGCCTACAAAACATATCCAATTGTGTTCGGAATAGGGGTATTTAGCTAGGGTCGATAGTCGTTGGGTTTGGATGGGAGTCCGTATGGAGAAACACTATTTTAAAAATCCAATAAGGCACGGGCCAATAGGAAAATTCCTTCATAAATTTTAAAAATATAAAAAATCCTGAAACCCTCATTACTCTTCACGGTCGAGGGCGGAAACCCGTTCGACACTTCCAGGCCATATTCTGGCCGCCACGATCATCGTTGACCCTTACACCTTTGCAACTTTTAGAAGAGCTCTCCTCCCTCGTCAAATTCATATAAGTTACCCCCTCTATCATCTCGTCTTCGTCGAGTTTCGGGTCCCAAAAGTTCCGGTCTTTGACCCGCCGCCCCGATCACCTCAGGCGATCGATCCAGGCCGGACCACCCTGCGCACGTGCACCACCCCTAGCTCCTCGACGTGGTACAAGTTGATCGTTGTATCGTGCTACGGATTTTGTGAAATCAGCAAACCTAGTTTTGAAGAATTTCAGAAGGTAACGGCTGTTTTAATATTAAACTGTTCTATAGCACTTTAAAGCGTATAAAAATCATATCCTTTTGCTATGTAGTCGAAATCCAGTGAAAAAAGAGATAGTGGACTCGTGCGGACGTGTTCTACATTCTAGAAGAGACCGGATATTTTTCTGAGCCTTCTGCTATTTTTGGTGGAGTGGAACCCAATGTGAGATTTCTAATTTATAAATGATATGGAAAACAACGATATATAAATTATATAGTCGATGTATGAGTTATATAAGCATTGTACACCACATCTATAAGCGTTGTATGTTCGATGTATAAGTTATATATGCATTGTAAAAATTATATATGCGTCGAAATGATCGAAATGAAGTGAAATGAAATTGAAATATATTTATATACGAATATATATATATATATATATATGCTCCCCTCGTCCACAGACCATGGACGATATTTATTGGTTGTGATATTGTTTGGATTATTGGTTGATGTGAAATTTGGTGGAAATCAAGAATGATTGATTGTGGTTGAAAAATACCTGTTTGTGGTTGAGAATTATTTTGGATGAAACCACATAGGATTAGTTTGTGGAAAAGAAAAATAAACATGCTCGTCTGCGTACGAATTAGATGCATGAAATCCCCGTTGTCAAAAAACCGCGAGGTTTTAAGGTAGAGCAAGGAGCCGTACTAGGGACGGTCCCGGTTTTAGCTACCTTGCTGTTATGCTGCCGAAATTTTCAATAATATTCATATGTTAGAATTATTTTCATGTGTTGAAAACTAATTTCATGTGTCGAATAGAAATTCATGTGTTGAGTAGAAATTCATGTGTTGAATAAATTCTTTGAAAGATAAAAATAACATCTTTATTATATATATAGACTATATAAAATATTAGTATTTTAAATAAATTGTTTTAACACCAAAATAACATTTTTACCTTATGTATGAACTATATAAAATAATCATGTTTTGAAATAAATTGTTTTTACAATAAAAATCACATTTTTATTATATATATCAACTATAGAAAATATTCATGTGTTGAATAGAAAATCATGTGTTGAATGAAGCTCACGTGTTGAATATATAGATTGAACAATAAAATCTGCATTTTTATTGTGAAAATGAAGTGCTAAAAATATTCAGGTATTGAATAAATATTTTGATGATAAAAATATCATTTTTATCAAATATATAAAGTGAAGATGGTTTTGAAATCGAAGAAAGAATTATGTTTATATTTATATATATTTATATAAATATAATTAAAATAAATCGAATAACGAAGGTGCAATTCGTGTTTTGAAACCGTGATTTCAAACGATTAGTGCGGGAGATCCGACCATCGGATTTTCCCGAAACCACAACCATTGGGTTCGCTTTGGTAATATCTTTCCAACGACACCAACTTTGTAAAGATCCAACGGTTGGATTGTCTGGAATGTTTAATTCAAATCTGAGGAAAAACAACGCCAGAATCGATTATATATATATATATATATATATAATTAAATCGAATAACGACGTTGTAGTTTGTATTTTGAAATCGTAACTTCAAACGATTAGTGTGGGAGATCCGACCGTCGGATTTTCCCGAAACTGAAACCGTTGGATTCGTTTTGAAAAAATCTTTCTAATGATATAAAATTTGTGAAGATCCAATTGTTAGATTTTCAGATATGTGTAAATCAAATCTGAAGAAAAACAGCGCCACGGCCGCGTTATGGCCTGAAGCGTCGTCTGAATGAATTGGCTATTTTTAAATAAATAAAAATAGCGATAAATCGTGATAAAATATTATAAACAATATGGAATGGAAATAAAATGAATTTGCTTGGTTTATGTGATATTTGATGGTTGAATGTGTTTGGCGTGAAAATTACATTAAGGAACAGAATTAGTGATATCGAATAATTTAATCATTGAAATGAATTGATTTGAAATTCTAAATATACGTGAATTATTTGAAAAGGCCAAGTTGATTCTCATTTCAAATAATTGATCGACGAGTGAAAGTCGAAGATATGAAGACGGTGCAAGACCGATGATCTTCATGTCGAATGGAGGGGTGCTACTGATGCTCATGATAGGAGTAGCTACCTTGAAGGGGATGAAGTAGTAGCCGTCCGGACGTACTTGTTGATTGTACGGATATGCGAGGTATTGAGTGCCTCCGGTTTCGTTCAGACCGAGAACGAACTTGTAAATGGACTGTATGTCTGACATTGGATTTTGTTCTGTGCTGATTGATCTCTATTAAATATATATCAGTTTGGCGGCGGAGAATTTATTCTCTTGCTTAACGCCCTTCTCTGAGACGTACGAGCTGAGAGGTTATATATCGATAGAAATCAGTCGCATGGAGTGAATTGCCTGTGTGGCATGCCTAAGTGGCATATGATCAAGGCTTCTGTTGAAAAGCAAAATCTTGTGGTTGATGATTAAAGCACGGCCTGTGTGGCATAGCTTTGTGTATAACGTGAATTCGCGAGCTTCACACCCCGGTATGAGCTAGAAACGGGAGAGGACATCAGGGAGGATATGCGTTTCCTTCTAGCTAGGAGTGGTGCTTTGGGTTTTGCACGCCCTAGTATTTTACTTATATGGATAATGGAAAGCGAGGCCTCAGTTAGTTCGGTCTCTTTGGAGCCGATGATTTGGTCAGATATGACCAGTGACGCCCCATAGGGCCGGGAAACGCAGTGTTCAGGAATTTTAATCCACATCGGTGGACCGGACCTGACGATTCAAGGGTCACTTAAGCTCTGATCCTGAGTGGCGGGCTAGAGCGTCTTGAATTCGGTAAGGAATATCTTTTGCCTTGGTTCATGACGGAAATCCAATTTCCAAATACGATATCGTGCAGTTTTGATTGTATACCTATATATGGCGACATAGTGGTATGGGGCATTAATGTCGTCTATGATTGATACTTATGATTGAAATTGTTTTTGAAATATATAAACACTAGTAATAATATCAAATGCTTTTGTTATATTCATATCAAGCATATTTTGGCCATTATAAGGTAAAACTCTATCCTCTGGTTTGTGTTGCATTGTGTGATGGGAATTGAGTCTTATAATGGCTTCATTTTTATAAAAAGCATTGCGATGTTTAAAAGATTTACTTGTTTTAAAGCACTGGCAATCCAATGGAGTAAACCCGTTCCGCGAAAGCGGCGTGGTCCTGTGATTGGCCATATTATAAAGTGTATTAAGTAGATTTTTCATACCAGTCCCATGACTGACTCGTAGTTTGTTTCACTTGCAAACTCGGGTGCCCCTTTTTCTACACGGACAGCCTTGTATTCAGGTTTTAGCATTCTCTTTCTGGATAGCTGGAGCTAAAGATGGATTCTATCATTTATCTCTTTTTATGCTGTTCAGCTCCTATTTTACATATTATGTTTTGTTTTCCGCTGTAGACATTTATGTATAGCTGAACTGTATTTTGTACTAAGTATGATCCTATATACTGTGTAACTCTGATGATTATGTTTATCCAGTGTATACTATTGTACATCATCTGGTGTATTTATTTATTTCTGTTCTGCTGTTATCTGTTTATGTGTTATATTCCAAAGATTACCCTTGCCACCGTCTTATGGGGTTTGGGGTCGTCACATCCATATTAAATATTAAATGAAATTAGAATATTTTCTACAATGGCGTGGAAATGGCATAGAAGATTTCTACACCTTCTATAGGCATAAGTAAGACATAAGAGATGGTTAACGACATTCCTACGCTGCGAATTCTGCATATCAATTTTCTTCGTCATTCCTACGCCACGCCTTATGGCATAGGAAAGGTGTAGGAAAATTCACAAATGAAATTAGAGTGTTTTCTAAAATGGAATGGAACTGATGTAGGACATTTCTAGGCCTTCTACAGGCGTAGGTGAGACATAAGAGATGGTTAACGTCTTTCATACAATGTAAACTCTGCCTATCAATTTCCCACGTCATTCCTATGCCCAGCTTTATGGCGTAGGAAAGATGTAGGAAAATTTCGCGTATAAAATTAGAAAGTTTTTCCAATGGAGTGGAAATGACGTAGAAAATTTCTATGCCTTCTATAGGCGTAGGTAAGATATAAGAGATGGTTGACGCATTTCCTACGCTGTGAACTCTGCTTATCAATTTCCTACGTCATTTCTATGTCTCGCCTAATGGCATAGGAAATTTTCTATCAATTTCCTACGCCGAAATAGCGAGAATTCTTGATCTCACTCAATATCTCTCTCAATTGCACTCATGGATTTACCTAGGTCGATAGGACATAAATCCAATTTTCCAAAAAAAAAAAAAAAAATTGATTCCTTAGATTTTTTTTTTCATTCCCGGTGGTATTGAATAATTCGTCGAAAAATATACTGGAACTTGTTTTTGTTTTTATGTTATTTTGTACTCTACAATTCGAGAAGTGACTTGGACAAAAAGAAACGAAGTGACTTGTTGATTGGACTCTGTATTTCCGGGGTATATATTTTTTCATACATGATACATACTCTATTCTGACCGTATTGCACTATGTATAATTTGATAATACAAGAAATACGAACAGGGTCAGAGGGATCAAAAACTGCCAATTCCCTTCCTCTAAGAAAGAAGAATAGGATAGGAGCAAAAGAAATATTTCTTATTTATTTTGCCCATTCAATATTCATATTTACTATAATACATACACGGAATTCTTAATCATAAATTTGGAATTAATGATCAATTCTTTCTAGCACTCTTAAACTGCCATGTCAACCATTATAATAAATCTATTGAATAGTTTTTTGGAGACATGAAACGAATTGAAAAAAAACGCCCCGTCGTATGGCGTAGGAAAGACATACGAAATTTCGCGTATGAAATTAGAAGATTTCTACGCCTTCTATAGGCGTAGATAAGACAATAGAGATGGTTGACGCCTTTCCTACGCCGTGGACTCTGCCTACCAATTTCCTACGTCATTCATACGCTCCGCCTTATGGCGTAGAAAAGACGTAGAAAATTAGAATGTTTTCTAGTAGTGTTAAGATTACCATTTTTCACTAAAAATGGACAAAAATTTATATCATAGTAACATCCAATAGTTACAAAATAATTATTAACTCTATTTTCTTGTTTTGATTTATATATAATACATCAATTAATCGGACGGATATTTTCCGGATACGGATTCAACTATAACCATATCCGTATTCGAAAGCTTTTCGGATATCGGATATCCGTATCCGATTTTCGGATAATGCCGGATAACAGATATTTCAGATACAGATTCAGACGGATATAAGATTTTTTGGATATTCATTGACAACCCTATATCTAAGCGTTGATTTATTTAAATTAATACCTTCTGCAGTGATAATTTAGTTATTTGCTGTTTAGACATTTACAATTCCTGTATATTGCCGATTCGCTCAGTCTTAGAATACATAATTATATACACCGTTGACTTCACAATTTTTAATCATTGTTTGTAATTCCTATCCCTATTTTTTTTTTTTAAACCACGTACACTACTGATTTTTAATTTTAAGTATTGTTTGTAATTTAAACTCAAACATCATATATGACTGATTTTATTATTTTTAGTCGTCGCGTAACATTAGGCAAATTATCTACTCTATTATTAAATGGTATAATTGAAAATAAAAGTTTAAAATTTTAATTGGGGTTGAAGAGTAAATATCGGTGTGGCAATAGCTGGAACCAATTATGAATGGGGATTATTATTTAAACATAAAATTAAACATAAATTGAGATAGACAAAGCCTAGACCGTTTGGACTTTTTGACAAATTTGGTGTGTTAATAGGCTTTCCCATTTTGAATTGATATTGTCATGGCCCTTAACAGTATATTCACTTTCATCTCGGCATTCTGATTGTCTGAATCAATTTCTTCCTCAATCCTCTCCCTCTCAAATTAGATCTGTTGTTCCACGGTTCCTCCCTTTCATTCGCCCTGCTTCGCGTTGGAATCTCGACAGAATATCCTTGCATTGTCTTGCAATGAATTCAGAATAGTAAGTGTTATACTGATTCAAATCTCAACAATTTTCGCACTAAACCTTATATTTAGAATTTTGTGATCGATATCCAGATTCTCGTAGTTTCTAGTTATATGATATTGAATCAATTTACTGTTACGTCCTCTCAAATAACTTCCATGATCAATTGTTCTTGGAGCATAGATCCGATTTTACGACAGTGGATCTGGCAATAACCTTTTAAGCAGTTACACAATCAATAGCGCATGATAAAAAGGATTTAATCAAGCTGATTCCTGTAGGATTGTATCGATGTACAGTTAGGAAACGTGCATTTGACTTCCCCATGATTATGTAACACGGCCAGGTTCGTTTGTAGCATTTCATAGAAGATTTTTATTTTTTTATTTTTTTTGGGACGCGTGTGTAACGACCAATGACTAACATTTTATGATGCGCTAGGAGAATCTAGTATGCAGTGGTCATGTGTATAAAATGAGATGCATTTACTTTATTTCTCTGATTATGGCATTTTAAAGTTCAATGTTGAGAATAAATGGATTGAAACATATAAATACTAGTTCGAGTATAAATTGAATTTTAAGCGACCTACTAATTGTTAACCGGTACTAAATTATTAATCATGAGTTGTGTGTATGCTTTTCTGTCTGATCTGTAATTAGAAAATTATGTGGAGAAACACTGATCAAGAGGCATTTTGAGCAATCCAAAAGATAATTATATAGTGGCGTTTAGGTTATTTTATTTCAAGTTATATGTCTAATTTAATTTAGTCCGGTGAACAAATAGATTCAAATATCAATACTTAATAATAATAATTTTTTTATCTCTTTTCGAGTAGAAACGTTTTGATATTTTGCTATGATATTCAAGATGAATTTGTGGAATGATTGATATATACCCTTATGAAATTGTCAGGCTCAGATGAACCCATTGGTCCATCCCCCATCCTTACCATTATAATAGCATATCTGGCGTTTTATTCATGGAAGAACCTTACAAGCTCTCTTTGTTACAGTGATTATTTGTTCAAACTTTTGCTTATTGGGGACTCTGGTGTTGGTAAATCTTGTCTTCTTTTAAGATTTGCGGTGAGTAAAATTTTATTATAGTTATTCTTGTTTTGTAAGTCTACTTATTAAGTGATACACGCATAAATATCTGAATTTCTGGTCTTGCGTTCCACGCTTAATTATTAATGCAGACCGTTGAAAATGCTTGTGATGAAGATATCTGATGTAATAGATAAGCTAAGTTTTCCATCAGTAAACTAATCTGCGTCTTACAGGATGATTCTTACTTGGAAAGTTATATCAGCACCATTGGAGTTGATTTTGTGAGTTTACTTTACTATAGTTTGTTATCTTACATGTAAATATTAAAGTGTTGATTATGCTTGATTTTGTTAGAAAATACGAACAGTGGAGCAAGACGGGAAGACCATTAAACTCCAGATTGTAAGTTTTGTTTGTTTATTTTTCTTTTCTATTATTTTCTTTTTCAGCTTAACTGCAGCTGTGTTTGTCACTTCTGCATTTACGTTTGTTCTACTCTTTATATGTTTCTTTGTGGCTCATAGTTTCCTTATGTGCAATAAATTGAGCATTACTATATAGAATGCTTAATTTACAGTTTATCCCAAGTTTTATATTAAACTTGTTTATTCACTTAAATGTACAATCACCTACTAATATTCACTAGGAATTATATTGTTGACTGTACGCTACTGCACATTTTCACTCAGCATCACTTTGCTTGCAGAAATATACACTAACACACAACGCTAAGTTACATATCTAAATCTTTGACCAAACTGGGTAAGATGGAGTGCCAGTAAATAGCAGTAGAAATAAGTATGGCAAGTTCTATTTGAACTCACGAAATTGCTGAGTTGCTCCTAATTTTCCAGATTATTTTCTTAAAAAGTATTGTTTTTTTTTTTTTTTTTTAAAATTACTATTGCCTTGAGACGATTTAATTTGTAAAACCAAAACCTAGAAAACTTGTTATCTGAAAGCTAATAATATATGTAGAAATACCTTTTCAAAACGTTTTATAAAGGTTCACGGTGTCATGAAAAAATGCAAAATTTCACATGAAAAACACTCGAAATCAATAATAATAATAATAATAAAAAAAAAAAAAAAAACCCCATGAATCCAAACAATGGATTTTGTATACTTTTGGCTTGTTCTAAAAATAGGATCGAAGCCTCACCAAATCTTCATCGGAAACACATGAAACTAGCTCAAAATATCCATCATGAAAATCACTAAAAATTTCTCCAATCTGAAAAGCAAATGGCTGATTGAATTGGTTTATTATTGACATGATATAGCCTCAAACAACACAAAGGAATTTTGCTTAGGAAAGCCTAAAAATATGCTAAAAGCTTATCTAAAAAATTATAGGATCAAGCTCTCAGTCAACTAAGCAAGCAAACTCTTTGCCTGGGCGCAATAACATCTCTGTGTCGACATACCTCCTGGCTGTGTGGACATATGTGTCAACACAACCAAAGGGTGTATCGACATAGGACGAACAAGCTTTCCAGAAACGCAAACATACTCGTGTTCAAATTCGAGTACAAATTTTACTATCTTACAGGGTTTAGATTCAACTCAAAATTGATATGTATAGAGATTAACATTCATACTTTAGATTAAGACAACAATCACACAAAACTATCATGAATCGAAGAAGCTATGGGTTGTCAAACATTTAAGCAGACAAGGTTTAGCTAAAACAAACAAAACCCAGGATTTTTGAGTTTTACGGTAACTCAATTATCAACAAAACACACATCCAAACTAAAACATATGTTTAGCTAGAGAGTATGAATCGAACAACTCACCTTACCTGGCACACAACATATTCCCAGTGATTTTTAGAGCAAGGTTGAACCATGAAGCACCCGGGAACCCAACTGGAAGAGAAACTGTAACATGCAAAAAGCTTACTGTAACTTTCTTCTTGATTTCACATGGAGGAGATAATTTGAATTAAGACTGCCAATGGATACCCGAAAAATCCGAAATTCGTTCGCATTCGCATCCGAAAAGTGAATAAATACCCGATGTTCGAAAAACAAATGCGGATATAGGCACATCCGCATCCGAAAACTATCCGACTGTTTTTTTAATGATTATAGCTTAAATTATGTGCATTTTAACATAATTAGATATACTATTTTATTATTATGTAAAGTTGAAAGTCAACTAAACGTGTGCTAATTGCTCAAAATTATATATTATCATCATATTTATTTATTTTTAGCACTTTAGTAATCATTTCGGTTGAAAAAGCTTGATATTATGCTAAAAAAAATCATTTATGCTCATTGCTTTATCGATTGGTTGCGGAGCGGATAATTATCCGACATCCGTATGTATCCGCGGATGCGGATATCCGATGTCCGAAAATGATTTCGGATGCGGATGCGGATATGGCACTATCCGTATTTGAAAATATCCGTTGACAACTCTAATTTGAATTCCTTGTTGGGATAGATTCCTTTGTAGTAGGGAAAGAAGATTTAGGCCATATTTTGAGTTAAATTAGGAGATTAAGGCTTTAGGAATTTAAGAGAAGACATGGATTTCCTATGTATTTTCTCAGTAGAAAAACCCCAAAAGGAGGAGGAAGAAAATTTCCTCTAATAAAAAGCGTCGTACTTTCTTAAGCCAACTCCAGACACTTCATGTGGGTTTGGGTTTTAGACCCAAAAACCCAACAAGCTCGAGTGTTACAAAGTGTTGCAGATTGCTCTTTTCAATATAACACAAAATGATACAACTTAACACATTTTTTTTCACAATTCCTTTATTATACCTGCTATTGTAAAAACTCTACAAAGATAAACAAACTTGAAATAAAAAAATTCTAAAAGCTTTAGGCATCTTTTTTAATGCAACACTTAATAGAACTTCACTTTTATATAAACATGCTTTTTCCGTCTTACACATTAAGACTTACATTTTTAAGTTTTTGCGTTCAAGAAATTTCACTTTCTTGTCATGATAATCACAAAGCCTTATTAAAATATTTCATCACACTTGAATATTGATTTCCAATCAATATTTGCACTTTTACTTTTTTTTTTTTTTTTTTATTTACAAAACACTTGAATTTAAAGATACATTTTGCAATAAAACTCAGTATTCACAAATCACAATAATTCACTAATTTATTGCATTAACACTATTAAATTATTTAACGCACAATTTTTTTGCATAAACACGTATATAATAAGATTCCAAACATGATTTTTAATCACAACTCTTATTTATTCTATAATTCCAACAACTTACACTTTTCAAACACAAATTCACAAATTATCAATTATCTTGTTAAAACAACATAAAACTTAATATAATATTTTCACTCAAATATTGATTGCTAATCAATCTTTTATATTTTCAATATTTATTGGAACCACCAAAATACTATTTATACTTTCCCAAAATTATCACATTTGTAATTCATTAAACACTTATTATATGATTTTTTTTAATTTATTCAATTTCATCTTTAAATTTATTTAGCAAACACTTGATTGGAACAAATTTTCTTATTACACGAAATGAATTTAATTTATTCCAATACAGACAATTTCTTGTGAATCTCAATTTCTTTATTTTCTCATTTTTGATTATTATACGCGTTGGGATTCCGAACTCGTATTTTAATCTTCTCAAACTTTAAAGTCACAAAACACAGTATGATCTGCTATCCCGAGTGTCCAAAAATCCGGGTTTCCACTAATTTGTTGAGCTTCCCCTGTTTCAAAAAAAAAAAAAAAAAAAAAAAAAAAAAAAAGAAGAAAGGAAAAAAAAAAGAAAAAGAAAGAAGAAGAAGCCCCAAAGGTACCTTTCCTCGCAGTGGTACTGCATGGTGTCTTCAGAGCACCACGTAGTACCCCTGCGAGGTGGACATAGAATACTAAAAAAAACATAAATTTAAATAGAAAATAAGTAAAAGGCATTTTCATCATCGAACTTTTTCATTAAAAATGAGGGCAACTCAGCAAATTGCTGAGTTGAAATAGAATTTGGCAATAAATATATATAGCAATGCTCTGTAAATAGAAGACCCTGTCATATATTTTATACAACTGAGTGATTATCATATTGTTTTCTGTTTATCTGTAAATGTGTCTTGTTGTTAGCTATCTCTATATATAAAACATAAGATGGATTAAATTAACAGATGTTGAACCCATAGATTGCCAGTTGAAGTTTATCAGATGTCGAACTACTTATTGTTGTAAGTTGTAACTAGCAACGCTGCTCATGTTAATTTCTAAATTTGCTATTAAGTATTTATCTTTAATCATAGCAGACATTCTTGTTGTCAGCATTTTGTCAATCGTCAATAATCAAGTTTAGATTTTGATACTAAACATAATGAACTTTAAAGGATAATTATCACTTAATTTCATTCTCCATTTTTATACGCTAAGGCAAGGTTTTCAAAATAGGATACAAATCGTAAAATTTCAAATGGAAGCCAGACTTAAGTTGTGAATCCCTATATTAGAAAGGGTTTATTCTATTACTTTATATACATACATACATACACATGTATGCACACATGCTTGTCTGTATGTATGTACAAACGTATGTGTGCTTGTTTGGTAGATATTTTGCTTTATGTAGAAATCAAATAACAATGAAGTTTAAGAACGTTGTTTCTTCTCTCCAAAATACAAATTTACATTTATGATAATAGAAATGAAGTGCGTATGAACATTGTTTCTTCTCTTTAAAATAGAAATTTATATTAATGATAATCGATTTTGTACTCGAGCTTCTACATTGGGATCTAAACTTATTTTTCTCCCTTGTTTATCTTTGTTTTGTTTAGTAGAAAGGGAGAAAAAACAAAGCGTTATTGATTTAAAAATGTGTTCGATACCTTTTTTAAAAAAAAAAAAAAAAAAAATCAAGGTGAATTAGTTATTTTTTTCTCAAAAGCAATTTTAGTTGGGCTCTGAATCGAAATTTCGGAATAGAACCATAATTGGTGTCAAAATAAGACTCAAAGCGTAAGATTTTTTTTGTAACGATATGTGTTAACAAATTCTAGTTCTTTTTCTCCTGTAATTTTTCTGCAGAGTTGTTTCGTCATATGGGTCATCGGTAGCTTTTTAGGTTGGCATAGTACTAAAACACTGCAAACTAAATGAAAATCGTAGATCTGTAGAATTTTAAACTGCGATAGCCTTAGCTTGAATTTTATTTTTCTGTTTTTCAGTGGGATACTGCTGGACAGGAACGTTTTCGAACTATAACAAGCAGTTATTATCGTGGTGCTCATGGAATCATTGTAAGTAAAAATAAAATTTCTACATTTCTTAATCTTCTCCTAACCTGCATGGAAATATCATGGCAATTTGTTAAAATTTGTAATTAAAATTCTCATTGCAGGTTGTTTATGATGTTACGGACCAGGAGAGCTTCAATAATGTCAAGCAATGGTTAAATGAGATTGACCGTTACGCAAATGAAAATGTTAACAAACTTTTGGTTGGGAACAAGAGCGATCTTACTGAGAAAAAAGTAGTATCGCATGAGACAGCCAAGGTGATTTATCTTTATTTTAGTTATTTTATCAAACTTTTTTCTCCTTTCCTCTCAAATCCTAAGCAATAATACATTTATACCATATCGTTTTGTATTACTAGGCATTTGCTGATGAAATTGGTATCCCATTCATGGAAACCAGCGCAAAGAGTGCTCTAAACGTTGAACAGGCTTTCATGGCTATGACTTCTGATATCAAGAATAGGTAACATATACTAATTTGTCCAACTGATTCACAAATTAATTTCTGTTTGGTTGGTTTATATAGCTTTTAATATATCTAGCATACATACTAATCCATTTTCGGTATGGATCTGATATTCATTGACTGTAATATTCTATTTGGGAAATTATCTTACTGATTTGCTTCCCTTACTTCAACAGCGTTTTTTTTTTCTCCTTATTTCATCTACTTAAATCTTGTGAAATACCAGGACATACAGCTTGGTTAGTTATGGTAGCCGTCTGACCAATTCACACAAATGTCGGTCCCAAGTTCCTAAAGCAGAGCTGCCATTTTTTTATTTTAGTTAATATAACTAAATGTTAGTTTGGGGAAATACAAAGTAGAATTTGATTTGAAAATGAATTTGCATTTTACGTTTTCGAGTATTTTAATATGCACAAATGTGCTTTGTCTTTTGAGAAATATCAGAGACTATCTTCTCATTTCTCCTTCTTCCTTTGTGGGAATAATTGGGATTTTCACTTCTTCGTAGCATTTCAAATTCATATATAAAATGCAAAACACAAAATTGGTGTTTAACCCAAACTTTATCTAAAAGGTTATTTATTTTCATATATTATTTATTAGCTAAGATAATTCTTTTAATTTTATAATTTCGAATATTTATAAATTGCTGATTGAATCGACTATAACATCGTTACACTTACAGGATGGCAAGCCAACCTTCAATGAACAATGCAAGACCACCTTCAGTGCAAATTAAGGGACAACCTGTTAATCAGAATGCTACATGCTGCTCTTCGTAAAAGTAGTTAATATGCATGGATTAGTGTATTCATCTTTTCATTGTTTTTATTTTCTTCTTTTGATTATTGTATTCACAGAATAAGCGGTTATGACAACCATATAATTCAATTGTTTTATCATCTCTTTCTCTTAGCATATGTACAAATTTAAATATTAAGTGCCATTGTATATTGGTCATTGTATAAAATCAACATCATTATGAAATATTCAATTAACGAGTTGGATGTTTAAACAAGACAATTTTAATTAGTTTAAATATGTAGTTGTTACCATTTAACCACTGGCCGGAAGGGCTGTACATATTAAGAATGGTGCTAAATGTGCACAATGAAATAATGCTTCATTTTAGGTCTAAAAATAAGACAAAATAACTGCGAACAATTCGATTGGCAATCTATAACCCAGAAAAATGAACTATCTGATGCCAAATAAAGCAAATTATGAGAAATTAGTTTAATGAAAACCCAAGACACTTTAGTTTGGTATTGTTAATGATATTCCAAAAAGATGATATTCCATGTATCCTCACCAGATATAACTTTTACATAGGTTTAGCACATCCCCTTCGGACTTCAAGCTTAGGTTCGACGATTTCCCACCGAAGTGCCTCTCATAACCATATCTGAAGGATAAGTAACAATACCTTTTTTTGTCCAAACTATGCAAATTTAAAAAAAAAAAAAAAAAAAAAAAAAAAAAAAAAAAAATCATGACTACAACAGAATGTTGTATTAGGCTAGCATATAGTATGGTAAAATCTTACATCTAAATCAACGTATGGTAAACGGAATGCAAAATTAAACTAGTAATAGAGTGCAAAATTAATCTAGTATCGAAAATACACTACTTAAGCTAAAAAAGCATTAACTTCCACAACTAAAAGAACTGCTAATTTAATATAGTAAATTACAAGTGGCATTGAACTACACCGTTTGAACCAAATATGCATTAGTTTCCACAACCTTTTGTTTTGCTTGAAAAGCTAAGCTAATACAACATTGCACATATTTTATATTCGAACTTTAAATATTTTCTCTATACAAACTCCATTTTCGAGAAATAAAATATGAAAACAGATTAGAATCTCTCCACGAGTATAATAGTGATATTTTCGTGGTTAAATACTCATGTATGAAATTTTAGTACTTTTTATTGTTATCTAGTATTTTTTGCATGTTTTGCTGGACATTAAAATTTATATTATTAAAAAAATATTGTAATGATTAAATATCAAAAATAAAAGAAAAATAAAGTATTGTAATTAATATCAAATAGTTATATATATATATATATATATATATATATATATATACGCACACACACACATACATACATACATATATATATATATATATATATATATATATATATATATTATAATTTATGCGGCAACAATAATAAATTGTTTTGTTGTTCATCCAAAAATAATTTTATCATGTATGATTATTTTGATTAATCATTCTGTTATCCATCTAATAATTTATGTAGTAACAATAATTAATTGTTATGTTGTTCACCCAACAATAATTTTGCCGTGGATGATTATTTGATTAATTATTCTGTTATCCATCTAATTTTTTTGTTATGAATGGTTATTTTTTGGCATAGATATATATAAAAAAAAGATTATTTGTGATTTTATTCTGAAAACATGTTCTTATTTGTGATTTTACTCGCTTGGTTCTTATTTAGATTACATCATAAATATTTTTCTTAACTATTTTGTAAACCTCACGGTCTTGCAAAATTATTGCAGCAGTGCCACTATTATCTTCAACAATAACACATAATCTAAATTTGCATACAAACACAGATACATATATAAAAACTATTAGTAGGAAATTAAGTAAAATTTTCTCTAGCATTACAGAAAATTACCACATGTCTGGACATGATACGCTTCTTTTACAATTAGGACATTTATACTTTCCATCTTTCTCCTCAACTTCTTGATCACTACATGTTAAGCAAGCATGATAATACCAAGTTTGTTCCTCTTTTACATTGCTAACGGTTACTTGACAAATAACTTCTTTATGAAATTTATAATATATAGTAACTTTAGGTACTTGAATAGGAACGAAAATTAAAAATAAAAAAAATTCAAAGTCTAGGAAGTATACCTCAATATATTCAGATTTCAAGTTCCTTATCTCACCAATACTCGATATTTGATAATCTCCAGCAATCGTAACGTTAACATCAACTTTTCCTTCATTGAAATCAATAATATGCAACCTACATATTTCATAAGTTTAATTTTTGATGTATATTATATTTAAAAAATATATTATATTACATTTCAATAAAACTCAAATTTACCTTTTTCTCATTTTAAGAACATTGTGATGATTGTAGTTGATGAAAAACCGTGGTGCACCAACATTGGTCATATTAGGTTGCTCTACGATATAAGAAACGTCATGTTATTAAATTTTCACACACTAAAGTAATTGATAGTCGATAGCATAATTGGACCTATAGATGAGAGAATTGAGCTAGACTGATGGAGAAAAAGGTGTTAATCCTACCAAAACATATTTTAATAAATTTTCTCAATTATGAATAACATAAAGGTCATACTAAAATTATATCTTTAAACGAATTCAACCTACAACTTGCCACAATGATGATAACTGGTTTCTCAGTAGCTTCTTTTAAAGCAGTAGTAGCAAACAATTTGGCAAAATTATCCCAAAAACAAAATTTCACAGTAGAACCGTCAAAACATAAAAATAGGAAGCAAAATTTTGTTTATGCATATAACAAAATAAAGATTTAAATTCCAGAATATTTAAAATGTTATATATACATACCTTCCATCTGTAAGTTCAAATATAAAATTGCATTGCTCTTTGCCACTTGAATTCACAAACTCATTTAAACCATCTTTTAAAATATCACAATCCTTATACTTAAGCACTCCAATAAAATCTGATAAATAATAATAATAATAAATAAATGAAACTTGCTACTTATTGTAAAACAGATGTGTATGTATGTCTAAAGTATCTTAGATCATACCTAATAATTGAGCTTGGTCTTTCTCTAGTGATAATTCTTTCACAGCAGCAATATTAAAGAAATCAAATTCATTTTCCCGTACCATCATTCCATAATTCAATAATTTGGTTACCTTTGTAACACCCCGTATTTTCTGAGAATATTAAAAGAACGAATTAAAGGATACTTAAATTTTCAAGTGAGAATTAAGGGAAACGGGTTACGCCATTGCGTTCATCTAAGAATTCTGCTTGGAACAGAGTCCAAGTTTTCATAAATCGGACTTCGTATGAGAAAGTTATGTCACTTAGAAGTTTCAGGAATTTAAATAAATTAAAACAGATCGAATTCAAATTCGAAATTCAAATCACACACCCGGGCTAGACGGGAAATTTCCCACCCAGGACCCAGGCCGACCAGGGGGTCGACTTAGGGGTCGACCTGGGTCACACAGGTAGACCAGGGGGTCGACCTCCATCCTATTTCCAGATCCGAGGACAGGTTCGTTTTTCTGCATTTGGACGCCCGTTCTGACCAGATTCGTTGATCCCTATGCTATATAAACACCCCTAAGGCTACATTTTTCTCTACACAACTTCATTACGCCTATGCTCTACCCTAATTCATATCAAAATAAATCAAAGACGGGGTTATGCCGCTCAAGTTCTTCGTAGAATCAAGTTAGAATTCAAGTAGAGATTCAAAAGCTAATTCAACGACTTCAACAATTAATTTCTAAGAATCATATCTAAATTAAAAAAATCGATAATCTATGTCAAGGGAGAGCTATTCAGTTTCAAAAAACAGATTCCAGAAATACAAGAATCATTCTCTTTTTGTAAGTTCAAGTTATTTTCAGATTTAAACACCTAGTAGTGATTTTGGCATGTAATGAAATGGATCTAAGTCCATGCTAGATGATAAGACAAATCTTTCAGAATAATTCCTATCTTTCTATTGAATCAATGATTTACATGCCTAGGAAGTTACTATTCAATCATGCCTATCTTTGTTGGACATCTGATATATAATCCTTTTAGGTTCATGATGTTATTTATATCAGATCTATATGTCTATGAGGTTATTTCTGTCAGTTTGTTTCAGATCCATCTTTGTTATATCCCAACTCTAACAGATCTGTAATCCTCTTAGGTCCATATTATTATATTTGACAGATCTACCATTTTAATGCCTGTTTTATGCCTACTCTTGTTTGTGTTCCTCTTTCTTCTCCTTTATTTTGTGAATCTAGATTAACCTCAAATCTAGACTGAAACTTATTATACGTGCGCTTGGAACGCGGTGGTATTGGGGAATGGTCTATTTGGTAATGGTGGAACATAATTTTGTAACTTATGATTTGGGGCATAATTGCCTTTGTTGCGAACTTGGGGTAATTGGGTATAACATGAAATTGACATTTATTTGGCATAATTTAGAACATGTATTATGGCATGTCTGTTAAGATGCAATTTGGGGAAATTTGACATGAATTATGGAATATGTAATTTGACATATTGAACCTAGAATTGGCATGAACGACAAAGTATGAAATTTGGCATAAAAAAAAGAACCTAGTTTTGGGCATAAACTATAAATTGGAATATTAAATTTAGCTTGGGCTTAACTATTGATTTGGGATGCCAAACATAATGCATAGTGATTTTGGGCATGACTATTATTGCAAATTTAAGGAAGATTGGGTATTTGGAAATTGGAATTTGTTGGGCATAACTTTGGAATTGGATCATGACTAGTTTTGGTGAATTTGGTAATTAGAATGTAAAATCTAGATTTGGGTATATATGGTAAATGTGTAAATTAAAGACGAACATGCCTAACCCGAGGTTATATGGAGTTGTGATGTAAAACTTCCCCCGGCACATCCAGTAACCACAACAACACCTATCTAATGGGAGAGGTTAGTGCATCATGCCCAAGGAAAACCCGAGGTTAGATTGAGTTGTGGTGTAAAACTGCCCGGAACCGCCCGGCACATCTAGTAACCACAACAACACATATCCAATGTGAGAGGTTGGTGCATTAATAAATCAATTAATGCTAATGAACAAGATGAATGACTAGACTTAAGTTCATAAGAACACTAAACCAATATAAAATGAATGGCTAGGGTTAAGTTCATAAGAACATTTAACCAATATAACATGAATGACTAGGGTTAAGTTCATAAGAACACTTAATCAATATAACATGAGTGACTAGGGTTAAGTTAATGAGAAACACTTAACCAATATAACAAGATGAATGACTAGGGTTAAGTCAATGAGAAACACTTAATCAATATAACAAGATGAATGACCAGGGTTAAGTTAATAGGAAATACTTAACGAGTATAGCATGATGAATGAGTAGGGTTAAGTAATAAGAAACACTTAACCAATATAACTTGATTTGTGGTAAGGTTCAGTTAAAACAAGAGGGCAACACTTAACCAATATGACTTGATTTGTGGTAAGGTTAAGTTGAAACAAGAGGGCAACACTTAACAATATAACTTGATTTGTGGTAGGGTTAAGTTGACACAAGAAGGCAACACTTAACCAAAGTAGCATGAAAAATAGGTAGGTTAAGTAACTTGAACTGATTGATGACACTTAACCAATACAACATGATGAACACGTGGGGTTAAGTTAACAAGAAACACTTGACCAATATAACTAGATGGACGAACGGGGTTAAGTTAATAGGAAACATGTAACGACCCGCATTCTACGCATCATAGGATCGTAGAATATTTATTTCTTTCACATACGAAGTCGTATGGTCATGTAACTTTGGGAGACGACTATTGGGGTCATTTCCCATGTTCATGATTTTTCCCGATTTTTAAATGACCATTTTACCCCTAGATGGTACTGTTTTGGCCATAACTTTTGACTGGAAATGAATTTTGACTTGAAACCACTTCCATTGGCTCCGGATGATGGTTTCTCTTTCCGTAGAGTGGTCAGATTAGCCAAACGGACTCACCGTTTGGGAGATATGGCTGAAACAAGTTTCAGATGGTGAAAAACAGCTTAATTGGGCTAACCGGGTGATTAGCAGCTAGGCCCAGAGGGGAATTTCGGGTTTAGAGGTATAGGAGGACTGATTAGGGTTAGGAAATCACTTTCATTTCAGTTTTGAGCCGCCACAAACCTTCTTGAGACCCTAGTAATGGCTTTCATCCTCTAAAACCACTCCAAAACACATTTTTAGTGAAGATTAAGTCTAAACTACATCAAAGCAAGGCCAAATAGCAACAAAGTAAGGTTGGAGCTGCTGCTATACATAGGAATTCGACCCAAACAGAGAGTATTTCAGATTTTGTGTTCTATTTTGTGGCCAAGGTGAGTGATAGCATCGTTTTGACATTAATTACAGTTAATTAAGGGTAATTAGTGAAGATTAGCGAATTTATACACTGATAAATTCTGGAAAAATGTTTAGAAATTCTTAAATAATATTTTATGCCTCTGGTTGAAATTTGGTTCGATTTGATTAAGTTTTGTTAACCCTATGATTAGATTTGCTTAAACATGCTTAAGGGAAAATAAGGGGTTTCGGGCACATTTGATCCATTTTGACATATAAATTCATCGTTTTGGTGTTTGTGGTTAGTTTGCTATGTTGTTATGACTATTTGACATGATTTGTGATTGATTAGAATAGTTAGATTTGTCAAAAACGTCGTCGAACGGCGTAAACAAGTTGCTGGAAAAAGTTGCAGAAAGCTGTGTAGAGCTTCGGATCGGATCGGATGAGGGCTCGGATCGGATATGTGAACTGGGCAAGAAAACCCGACCCGAACTGGAGTTTGGCACATAAAAGACTTGGCAAAAAGGAAGTCCGTTTACTTGGAGTTGGAGTGGACAAGGGGATCGGATCGGAAGAACAATGGAGGCCAGATCGGAAGAACATTGGGAGCGGATCGGATCGGAGTAAGCTAGGGAGCGGAGCGGATTGGACTGGAGTAAGGTGAAGTGATCGGATCGGAGTAGATGGGAACGAGGGAGCTGATCGGAGAAGGAGCATGCGCTGGAAGGAGGACAGCAACCCGACCCGACCCGGAGGAGGACACCGACCCGACCCGGAGTGAAGTACCCGACCCGAACCGAATGGAAGATGACAAGGATGGAGGACCGAACCGAACCGACGAGGGCAATGACTACCGAACCGAACCAAGTTCTAGGACTGTTACTGCACGACAACTCTTCTGAAGACCCACTCCAATTCGACCAAACCCGAGATCCAAAGGAAGTCCAAATGAGAAGTTAGAGCTCAAGATTCAGATGGGAATCAACAAGTTCGCTTCATGGTTGGGCTTTGCTGCGGAACGCGTGCCAAGGGGTTATCGACGTGTATAGCTTTGGACCACTATGGTAGGAGGTACGAAGGCGGATTCAGGGCCATTATGGCATCGGTAGAACCGAGGGCTACGACCAATGAAGTGGGTCATTGAAATGTTTGGTCATGACTCCAAGTGTTTGGATTGGTCACAGCAGGGTTTCTACAAGTCGGGATCCGTCGTTACCTCAATTTGTCTAGTGTTCCAAAGTGGTAGATATCGTATGCTTTACGCACTGGGTGAGAGATGTGAGGATGGTTGCTATGGATGATTTGTTTGCTATCATTATGACATACACACCCCACCCCCGTATTCTTTACACTATTCATTATGGCACCTTAGAGAACTGTACGGTATGTGGTACTAACTCTTTGGTTGCAGGTCCAGGTTCAGGTATGGTTTAGTATACCTGTTATTATTCTGTTTAGATGCTTATCGCTCATACCAGGCTTTATGTCTGACCCAGAGTTTTATGTCTCCTCTTATTACTCTGGGTGCTCACACGAGCAGACTAGAGACAGGTTAGCTGGTGATGCACGGGTAGATGATCCGGAGACGAGCAGGAGGCTTCCACGTAACATATATATAGTATTCTCCCTGTGTTGTTGAAGACCACTGCTTGGGCATTGGTGGTGCATCTTCCACTTTAGCTTTCTTTTGTTAGAGACAGTAAATTTGGAAAGTTGTAATAAGCTGTATTTGGATTTCCGCTGCTTTGATGTTGATGTTGATTTTAGTTATCAGCTTATGCACTGTCTCACCTGTTTTATGTCAAGTATGTTATTATTATTATATTTTATTCCATGCGCTGTGAGACATTCTACAGGTTCCTTGATTAGTTCATTCGCTTCTTTCCTTTCTACTGACGACCGTCCTGTGCTAGTCGGGCAAGTGTACAGCTCACTTTTGGAGGAAATGCAGGCTGGTGCGGGGTGGGCCGTCACACTTGGTATCAGAGCTCTAGGTTGCGTAGTTAACCTAGGGAAGTTATCAGGGAGAGATAGTATACGTATACGAGAGAACGTATTTGTGATTATTTTGGTTTTTAAAAAGCTATATATATATACTATTAGTAGTATAAGGATGGAGTCGTACTGCACTAGCACCACTATGGAGCCGTTAATCGTTTCCTTTTTCAGATTGACGATGAGCCGAGATACTAGAGGTGCTGGTAGGGGAACCAATAATGGGAATGCTGCTGACATGAGGACTATGTTTACTGACCTCATGAGAGAAATGCTTAGAGATGTACAAAGGGCAGCTCCCAATGATGGAAATGGTGGTGGTCCAATAGTGCAGGCGCCGAGGGTCGATTTCGCCAAGCTGAATAAGGATTATACTAGCCTTGGTGGGAAGCCGTTTCACGGAATGGAGTCGGCCACGGATGTTCAAGATTGGTTGGATAGTTGTGAACGTATCTTCGAGGATTTGGGTATCGAGGATGCGATGAAGAGAAAGCTAGCGTCCCGTCAGCTACAAGGGCGGGCAATGAATTGGTGGAATGCTATAAAGGCAGCCACTCCCGAAGATCAGATTACTTGGGAGTAGTTTAAAGCTCACTTTAGCGAGAAGTTTATTCCACCCGCTCAGAAGTCAGTGCTGTTTAAGAAATTCTTGGAGCTCAAGCAGAATGGCAGAGCTGTCTCGGAGTATATTGCTGAATTCGACACTCTGTCGAAATACGGGTTATCTCTTATTGATACTGCCGAGAAAAAGAATGAGAAATTCATAACTGGTTTGGATCAGTACTTGGGGTAAAGACTTATTAACCACATCGATGAGTCGTTTGAGTCGATTGTGGGGAAAGCATTAAGATCAGAGAGTCTCTACCCTAAGCCGAAGACTGAGGTTGCATCCGCAGATGAGCCAAAGCCACAAGCAAGTGGTGGAGGCAAGGGTGGTTCCCAGAATAAGAGAAAGCAGAACCAAGCTAAGGATGTCCAGAAGAAAAAGAATAAACAAGATGTTGAGTGCTTCAGCTGTGGTAAGAAGGGCCATTATGCTAGTAATTGTCGGGCCAAGCCAGCGGATAGGAAGTGCTTCAACTGTGGCCAAATGGGACATCACAAGGACAAGTGTCCGCAACCCCCTAAGGAAAAGCAAATGGTGAAAGCATATGCCCTTAATGCTATTCCTTCTTCGTCGAATGCCCCAACAGCGGCGGAGAAGGGAAAGAATGTCGTCATTCAAGGTATGCTTTCTGTTTATGATGTTCCTGTTAGAGTTTTATTTGATACCGGAGCTTCCAGTTCTTTCATATCTAGTGACCTGGTAGATAGGTTGGGATTGGAGCCCGAGATTGTCGATAGACCTTTAGTAGTGACGAACCCGATTGGTGGTTCTACTAGCCTTAGCATGATTTGTCGTAATGTGGTCTTATCGAGTCATGGATGCATGTTTGTTTGTGATTGCTTTGTTTTGGGCTTTACTGGGTTTGGCATTATTTTGGGAGTAGATTGGCTCCGAAGATACGGGGTGGTGGTAGACTGTGAGGGCTTTTTGGTGACAGCTAGAGCGGATGATGGGCAGAGGATAGTGTTTGGTGGTCTACCCAGTGAGGGGGTATTGGCTAGTTTTCTAAACTCCCTTGACATTCCGCATAGTGAGTTGTCAGGTTTACCCGTGGTTGGCCAGTATCCGGATGTTTTCGAAGAAGTGACCGGACTTCCACCACACCGAGAGATTGAGTTCCGTATTGATTTGGTAAAAGATGCCAGACCTATAGTGATGTCACTTCGTCGTATGGCACCAAGGGAGCAGCGAGAGCTCGAGGTGCAAGTCAGCGATCTTTTGAAGAAGGGATTTATCAGAAGGAGTGTTTCTGAAGGGGGAGCACCAGTTGTGTTTGCTACCAAGGCGGATGGTTCCCTTCGTTTGTGTGTAGACTACCGTGAGTTGAATAAAGTGACGAGGAAGAATAAGTATCCTCTGCCGCGGATAGATGATTTGTTCGATCAGTTGAGTGGCGCGAGAGTATTTTCTCAGTTGGATCTCGCGACAGGTTTTCATCGGCTTAGAGTGGAAGCTGAGAGTATAGCTAAAATGGCATTTCGGACGCCGTCTGGATTTTATGAGTGGTTGGTCATGCCATTCGGGCTGACCAATGCCCCAGCATATTTTGTGGATCTTATGAATAGGGTATTCAGAGATCAGTTGAATAAGTTTGTCCTTGTGTTCGTTGATGATATTTTGATCTATTCGAGGACAGAGGAAGAACACAAGGAACGTTTAAGGATAGTGATGGAGGTGTTGAGAAAACACCAATTGAAAGCAAAGTTTTCTAAGTGTCACTTCTGGAAGAGGGAAGTGAGGTTCTTGGGCCATGTTGTATCAGAGAATGGGATTGTCGTGGACCCGACGAAGGTGGCTACGGTACAGGATTGGCCTACGCCCAAGAATGCAACAAATGTAAGAAGTTTCTTGGGGTTAGCGGGATATGATCGTAAGTTTATCCAAGGTTTCTCCAAGATAGCAGCACCATTGACCCAGTTGACCAAGAAGAATCAAGCTTTTGTTTGGGATGGAAGGTGCGAGAATGCATTCAAGAGTCTATAGGACAAGTTGACAAGAGCGCCAGTGTTAGTCATTCCTAAGGGGAATGAAGAGATGACGGTATACACGGATGCCTGTGGTACCGGACTGGGTGCTGTATTGATGCAAGGAGGTAGGGTTGTTGCTTATGCAAGTCGGCAATTGAAACCGCACGAGAGAAGATACCCTACCCATGATTTGGAATTGGCAGCGATTGTGTTCGCGTTAAAGATGTGGAGACACTATCTCTTGGGAGAAAGATTTGAGCTGTTTACAGATCATAAGTCGTTGAAGTATCTCTTCTCCCAGAAGGATCTAAATCTCCGGCAACAAAGGTGGTTAGAATTCTTGGCTTCCTATGATTTTGACATTGCATATACACCGGGCAAGGGCAATGCGGTGGCTGATGCATTGAGTAGAAGACATGCCAGTTTAGGGGCTATGTTTTTAGAATGGAAGCAACTGGAGTATATCGCGGGGTTTGATTTCAGACCACAGTGCGAATTGGATCCAGAAATGTTAGCAAGTTTGACGATCAGACCCACTTTAATTGAGCGGATCGGCTCTAGTCAGAGGGACGATCCTAACTTATTGGAAATCATCTCCAAGTTAAGGATGGATATCGATGAGGAGATGAACAAGTATGGGCTTGATCGAGATGGATGGCTTAGAAAGAATGGAAAGCTTGTTGTACCCAATGTTAATGGATTGAGAGATGAAGTACTTAGAGAATGTCATCACTCAAAGCTGACTATACACCCCGGTGGTAACAAGATGTACCGAGACATGAAGCAGACCTACTACTGGGAAGGGATGAAAAGAGACATTGGGAAGTTTATATCCAATTGCACGAATTGCCAGCTAGTTAAAGCCGAGCAAAAGAAGCCTAGTGGGTTGTTACAGCCCTTAGAAATTCCCGAATGGAAATGGGAGCAAGTCTCGATGGATTTCATCGATGGTTTACCAAGGACTAGATCGGGACATGATAGCATTTGGGTGATTGTGGACCGACTGACTAAAAGTGCAAGATTTATACCAGTCAAATCAACCAGAACGGCAGCTAAGTTAGCAGAATTGTATATGAAGTGGGTAGTGAGATTCCATGGAGTACCTAAAAGCATTGTGAGTGACCGAGACCCGTTGTTCACTAGTGGGTTTTGGAAGAGCTTACAAGAGGCTCTAGGGTCAGAGTTACATCTCAGTACCGCATATCATCCTCAGACCGACGGTCAGACGGAGAGGGTGAATCGTATTTTGGAAGATCTCTTGAGAGCATGTATATTGGATTTTGGTGGATCATGGGATGACCATTTGCATCTAGTAGAGTTTGCATATAATAATAGCTACCAATCCAGTATCGGTATGGCTCCGTTTGAAGCTTTGTACGGAAGACCGTGCAACTCACCATCATGTTGGATAGAGACTGGCGAGAAGTTTATGCTTGGACCAGATGTGGTGAGGGAAACTTCAGATAAAATCAAGACCATTCAACAACGAATGAAGGCTGCCCAAGACAGGCAGAAGAGTTATGCTGATAAGAGGAGAAGAGACTTAAAATTCTCCGTTGGCGACTTGGTGTTTGTCAAGATTTCTCCGTTGAAGAGCGTAATACGATTTGGCAGGAGAGGCAAGTTGACACCAAGATTCGTTGGCCCATTCCCTGTTCTCGAACTAGTCGGGAATTTGGCATATAGAGTTGGCTTACCAGAGAAAATGGCGGGAGTTCACAATGTATTTCATGTTTCCCAACTAAGGAAGTTCGTTCACGACTCAGATATGACTATTTCACCTGATCAGTTAGGGGACTTCGAAGTAGAACCCGAGGCGGTTGGGAACCGCAAGCCAGCCCGTATTGTCGAGCACGACATGAAACAACTTCGAAGGAAGGCGGTGAAGCTAGTCAAGGTTCAGTGGGGCGAGGACGAGAATGATTGTACTTGGGAGACGGAGGAGAACATTAGGAAGACTTATCCAGAACTCTTTGCCTGGTAAGATTTTGACTTCGATTTAGTTTTCCGCATGCTAGGATAGGCTTGGTTACTTGTTTTGCATGTTTGATTGTTGTATGTGGTTGTTAGGCATGTGGGATCCCTTGTATGTTTGGGTTAAGGAATTTCGGGGACGAAATTTCTTAAGGGGGGGAGAGTGTAACGACCTGCATTCTATGCATCATAGGATCGTAGAATATTTATTTCTTTCACATACGAAGTCGTATGGTCATGTAACTTTGGGAGACGGCTATTGGGGTCATTTCCCATGTTCATGATTTTTCCCGATTTTTAAATGACCATTTTACCCCTAGATGGTACTGTTTTGGCCATAACTTTTGACTGGAAATGAATTTTGACTTGAAACCACTTCCATTGGCTCCGGATGATGGTTTCTCTTTCCGTAGAGTGGTCACATTAGCCAAACGGACTCACCGTTTGGGAGATATGGCTGAAACAAGTTTCAGATGGTGAAAAACAGCTTAATTGGGCTAACCGGGTGATTAGCAGCTAGGCCCAGAGGGGAATTTCGGGTTTAGAGGTATAGGAGGACTAATTAGGGTTAGGAAATCACTTTCATTTCAGTTTTGAGCCGCCACAAACCTTCTTGAGACCCTAGTAATGGCTTCCATCCTCTAAAACCACTCCAAAACACATTTTTAGTGAAGATTAAGTCTAAACTACATCAAAGCAAGGCCAAATAGCAACAAAGTAAGGTTGGAGCTGCTGCTATACATAGGAATTCGACCCAAACAGAGAGTATTTCAGATTTTGTGTTCTATTTTGTGGCCAAGGTGAGTGATAGCATCGTTTTGACATTAATTACAGTTAATTAAGGGTAATTAGTGAAGATTAGCGAATTTATACACTGATAAATTCTGGAAAAATGTTTAGAAATTCTTAAATAATATTTTATGCCTCTGGTTGAAATTTGGTTCGATTTGATTAAGTTTTGTTAACCCTATGATTAGATTTGCTTAAACATGCTTAAGGGAAAATAAGGGGTTTCGGGCACATTTGATCCATTTTGACATATAAATTCATCGTTTTGGTGTTTGTGGTTAGTTTGCTATGTTGTTATGACTATTTGACATGATTTGTGATTGATTAGAATAGTTAGATTTGTCAAAAACGTCGTCGAACGGCGTAAACAAGTTGCTGGAAAAAGTTGCAGAAAGCTGTGCAGAGCTTCGGATCGGATCGGATGAGGGCTCGGATCGGATATGTGAACTGGGCAAGAAAACCCGACCCGAACTGGAGTTTGGCACATAAAAGACTTGGCAAAAAGGAAGTCCGTTTACTTGGAGTTGGAGTGGACAAGGGGATCGGATCGGAAGAACAATGGAGGCCAGATCTGATCGGAAGAACATTGGGAGCGGATCGGATCGGAGTAAGCTAGAGAGCGGAGCGGATCGGACTGGAGTAAGGCGAAGTGATCGGATCGGATCGGAGTAGATGGGAACGAGGGAGCTGATCGGAGAAGGAGCATGAGCTGGAAGGAGGACAGCAACCCGACCCAACCCGGAGGAGGACACCGACCCGACCCGGAGTGAAGTACCCGACCCGAACCGAATGGAAGATGACAAGGATGGAGGACCGAACCGAACCGACGAGGGCAATGACTACCGAACCGAACCAAGTTCTAGGACTGTTACTGCGCGACAACTTTTCTGAAGACCCACTCCAATTCGACCAAACCCGAGATGCAAAGGAAGTCCAAATGAGAAGTTAGAGCTCAAGATTCAGATGGGAATCAACGAGTTCGCTTCATGGTTGGGCTTTGCTGCGGAACGCGTGCCAAGGGGTTATCGACGTGTATAGCTTTGGACCACTATGGTAGGAGGTACGAAGGCGGATTCAGGGCCATTATGGCATCGGTAGAACCGAGGGCTACGACCAATGAAGTGGGTCATTGAAATGTTTGGTCATGACTCCAAGTGTTTGGATTGGTCACAGCAGGGTTTCTACAAGTCGGGATCCGTCGTTACCTCAATTTGTCTAGTGTTCCAAAGTGGTAGATATCGTATGCTTTACGCACTGGGTGAGAGATGTGAGGATGGTTGCTATGGATGATTTGTTTGCTATCATTATGACATACACACCCCACCCCCGTATTCTTTACACTATTCATTATGGCACCTTAGAGAACTGTACGGTATGTGGTACTAACTCTTTGGTTGCAGGTCCAGGTTCAGGTATGGTTTAGTATACCTGTTATTATTCTGTTTAGATGCTTATCGCTCATACCAGGCTTTATGTCTGACCCAGAGTTTTATGTCTCCTCTTATTACTCTGGGTGCTCACATGAGCAGACTAGAGACATGTTAGCTGGTGATGCACGGGTAGATGATCCGGAGACGAGCAGGAGGCTTCCACGTAACATATATATATAGTATTCTCCCTGTGTTGTTGAAGACCACTGCTTAGGCATTGGTGGTGCATCTTCCACTTTAGCTTTCTTTTGTTAGAGACAGTAAATTTGGAAAGTTGTAATAAGCTGTATTTGGATTTCCGCTGCTTTGATGTTGATGTTGATTTTAGTTATCAGCTTATGCACTGTCTCACCTGTTTTATGTCAAGTATGTTATTATTATTATATTTTATTCCATGCGCTGTGAGACATTCTACAGGTTCCTTGATTAGTTCATTCTCTTCTTTCCTTTCTACTTACGACCGTCCTGTGCTAGTCGGGCATGTGTACAGCGCACTTTTGGAGGAAATGCAGGCTAGTGCGGGGTGGGCCGTCACAAAACACTTAACCAATCCAACATGATAAGTGAGGAGGGTTAAGCTTATAAGAAACACTTAACCAACATGACATGATGAATGGGTGGGTTGAATGGACAACACTTAACCAATATAGCATAATGTGCGGGAGAGTTAAGTACATATCAAGTCGGGTGGGTAATATTAGTAAATATAGGCCCACAAACTTAACCATTAAATAAACATGCTTGAATCGGTGGGAGGGCTAAGTACATCTCGTTTAGGTGTGTAATATTTATATATAGGCCCACAAACTTAACCAGTAGGAAATCCTAGTAACGGGGACCCATTTCAGCAGTAACTCACATAGATGTATCATGGTACCCTGAACTAGGCAGGGTGGGGTACGATTACTGGGCTGATTATAAGCGGTCAAAATAGCGGCGGGGGTACGTCAGTGTAGGTTCCGATGGTTTACTTGCGTGCACGTACTCCAGAGTGGGAAAAAGCAGGCACTGGTACTAGTAGTTATACACTGTGCATCTTGAATCATGTCGGGTTGCTATCATAAGGATATATACACCTTATGGTGGGACCAGCACAGAGTATCTACACGCAAGAGAGGGCCGATTGACACAGACACAAGGAAAAATTAATACGAGTAAGGAGCCGATCGATAGGGTAGTAAGGGTACATCTAACATGTTCATGGCAATTAGGCAGATTGAGGTGGAATCCTCATGATAGATGTACACCTGAAGGCTACCACAATTACGGGGATTGGGATCACATTACAATATAATCATTTTATATATATTACTAGTTAGGACACCAGTTAGGTGGTGCAGAGATATAAAAATCAGAATAATAAGGCAGTAGCGAAGCAAAGAAAGAGTAGAAGCGCATTCAGTTTATCTTGCCTTATCATATCTATACTAATTGTATGTTATCTTGTTATCCTTGTTTTCACGGTATTGTCTTATATTCAGTTTATTCATGTCATGACGCTTTTGCTTGTTTATATGCTGAAAGTCACTGGACTTATCAGACTTATGTTTGACCTAGTTTTGCTTCGCCTCTTTTCTTTCGTCCCCCCCGGTTCGCAGGGAGGAAATGTTACCACTTAGCTCAGTTTTCTTTCCAAGCTCGAAGATAATCGATGTATTGCTTTGGACTCTCTCTTCCACTGCTATGGCTGGTTTATGCTTTATTGGGGAATATCATTGTTATTTTTATGCTTCTTTTATACTTGGATGTTTTTTAATCAAGACAAAAGTTTTATTTATTACTTTTAATTATGACTGAGACAACTATTGTAAAAGCTTAACTAAACCACATTGTTTATAAAATGACTTTATTTTCCGCTACTTCATTTGTCTGTCTTGTAATTTATCTGCATCTTTTACCTCAAATGCTCCATCGAAGTTAAGGCATTCCCTTTGTGAGTGACCTTAACGGAGGTGGGGTGTTTCACTTAGTATCAGAGCTGAAGGTTACCGGATCAAATAAAAGATTCGAACAATTATTTTCAAAACGGTTTTTAAAGAAGCATTTTCAAAAGAAAAGTTTTGTTGTAAAGGCTTATTCCCCAAAGCCATATGCACTATCTTTGGATCCTCTATTTGAATCCTTGTTTCCTTCTTTCCTATGTCTCCAGGGCTCCTAGCTTTCTGGGAGGTTACCTCATCGCGGCATGGTTCCGTAGGCTCGATGAGACTATGACACCTGTCAAAGGGCGAAGAAGTACCCAACCTCCATCCATAGTTGTAGTAGTTTCACCTATGGCTAATTCTCTTCCAAGCTTTGTAGGGTTTCCCGTGCGATGGAGGCAACATTTGAAAGGCTTGTCAACATGGTTCACAAAGGAGGTAAAGAGAAAGAGGCCAAAGGCGAAGAATCGCAAACAAGGAATTGGAATATAAGAAGGGCAGAGAAAATAATAGATCCCGCAACAAGATGAAGTATCTTTTCTGCGGTATAGCGGGTCATTTAATTGTAGGAAGTAAAAGACAAGTGGTTGTTTTCAGCATGGAGAAGCAGGGCATCTTATCAAGGATTGCCCGGAGGACAAGGACAAAGGACAGGATTTTCAAGAAGGCAAGTGCATGCTTTCACCGCCAGCGTACCTGAGAGAAAGATAGTAAAGTTTAGTTTTTCTTTTTGATCATCCTATTAGTACTCTTTTTGATTTCAACGCTTCACATTCACTCATATCTGCTTCCGTAGTTGAGTCTCTGCACCTTAGTACTAGTATAATGGAAGATCCCATTATTGTTTCAAATCCGGTTAGTGGTTCGGCTCGTTTATCTTTGGTTTGTAAGGATTTGAGAATATCTATATTAAGGATTGAATTTAAGTATAATGCTTATGTTTTTGGTTCCATGGGCTATGGGTTGATTCTAGGCATGGGTTGGTTAGCTAGTAATTGTGAAAGGAGGGTAGTTAAACTTTTGACTTGCTTCGGGAATACCCTCGAGATTTCGTGCGATCCTGAGTGGATCAGTTAGGCTTAGCTACCTAGAATTACTTGATGCATCTATCGACGATTTGCGATCTGTTAGTGTAGTCCATGAGTACGCAGATGTTTTTGATTATGTTAGGGTTTTTCCCCCTAAAACCCGAGATAGACTTCCGCATATATCTAGCTGACAACGCAAAACCAGTTATGCGATTAACGATAATTTTGGAGCAAGATTAGCGAGGATATCCAGAGTCGGTTAAGTACTCAATTGTTTGGTTGTTTTGCTAGTATCATCTCACTTAAATCGTCCAAATTCGGAGGAGGTATTCCTTGGGTGCTTGTCTGATATTAGTTTAGGCCTTTGGGGCTTGTACTTGAGGGATGTCGAGTTCGACTAGGATGGTTTGCATGAGAAATAAATGGTTGTGGCAGACGCCCTAAGTAAGACTGACCTTAAGAGAGGTAAAAAGTACATAGCAACCTTTATCTTTAGAACCTCAGATTTGTGACATAATGGATAAGCTAAGTAGAGGAGAGACCTCTAATCATCTTAGTATATACACTTGGTATCATGGCTCACACCTGTTTATCTTGGAAAGATAGTTCGACTACATTGGATACCCTTTAACATAGTAAGTGATCGAGGTCCTATCTTTACTAGTGAGTTTTGGAAATGGAGGTCAAGAAGCTTCGCAACTGTGAAGTTAAATTAGTTAAGGTACAGTGGAGTGAAGCTCAAGAAGACGCGATGTGGGAGACTAAAGATAAGACATGCGCATCATACCCTTTTTCTTAAGGGTATATCCTTGATCTCCTTTTCTAGGAATTCTATGCATGTTTGTTCCTATTTTTTTTGTATATCCTCTAGGTCATATCTTCGATCCTTAGGTAGAAGCTAATGGATGTAAACATGTGTTTGAAACGTGTTATGATTGGTGGTTGCAAGTGGTTGCTCGTGGATGCATATACACACATTAGTCACTAGATCGGCTCAGTCACTTTCATATTGCATATGCATGAGTGAATTTTTTTATATATATGAACTAGAACTTAATGTGTTATCATATGGATGTTGCATTTGTATGAATGATTGTGCACTCATGTAGAAGTTATAAAGTACGATTAAGAATAATTACATAAATGATGGACTCATGGCACTGACATAATTCGCATTGAGGAGGTCAACTGAATCAGTAGACCGCCTGATTTTGCATTAGATAAGGACATGTACACACACTATGCATATGATCATGGAAGCATTAGAAATCTTTTTAAGGACAATGGACGTCTGTGATTGAATGGTTGAGTAGATGGATGTTGGATGTTAGGATATGCATTCTTCTTAACTTAGAGATTTCGGCGACGAAATCCTTTAAGAAGGGAGAATGTAACACCCCGTATTTTCTGAGAATATTAAAAGAACGAATTAAAGGATACTTAATTTTTAAATTAAGAATTAAGGGAAACAGGTTATGCCATTGCGTTCGTCTCGGAATTCTGCTTGGAATAGAGTCCATGTTTTCGTAAATCGGACTTCGTATGAGAAAGTTATGGCACTCAGAATTTTCAGGAATTTAAATAAATTAAAACAACTCGAATTTAAATTCGAAATTCAAATCATACACCCGGGATGGGCGGGATATTTCCCGCTCAGAACCCAGGTCGACCAGGGGATCGACCTGGGTCACATAGGTCGACCAAGGGGTCGACTTAGGGGTCGACCAGGGGGTCGACTTAGGGGTCGACCTCCCCCCTATTTCCAGATTCGAGGACAGGTTCATTTTTCTGCGTTTGGATGCCCATTCTGACCAGATTCGTTCATCCCTATGCTTTATAAACACCCCTAAGGCAACAGTTTTCTCTACACAACTTCATTACGCCTATGCTCTACCCTAATTCATATCAAAATAAATCAAAGATAGGGTTATGCTGCTCAAGTTCTTCGTAAAATCAAGTTAGAATTCAAGTAGAGATTCAAAGGCTAATTCAATGACTTCAACAACTAATTTCTAAGAATCAAATCTAAATTACAGAATCAATAATCTACGTCAAGGGAGAGCTATTCAGTTTCAGAAAACAGATTCCAGAAATACAAGAATCATTCTTTTTTTGTAAGTTCAAGTTATTTTCAGATTTGAACACCTAATAGTGATTTTGGCATATAATGAAATGGATCTAAGTCCATGCTTGATGACAAGACAAATCTTTCAAAATAATTCCTATCTTTCTATTTAATCAATGATTTACATGCCTAGGAAGTTACTATTCAATCATGTCTATCTTTGTTTGACATTTGATATATAATCTTTTTAGGTTCATCATGTTATTTATATCAGATCTATATGTCTATGAGGTTATTTCTGTCAGTTTGTTTCAGATCCATCTTTGCTATATCCTAACTCTAACAGATCTATAATCCTCTTAGGCCCATAATATTACATTTGACAGATCTACCATTCTAATGCCTGCTTTATGCCTACTCTCGTTTGTGTTCCTCTTTCTTCCACTTTATTTTATGAATCTAGATTAACCTCGAATCTAGACTGAAAATTATTATACGTGCGATTGGAATGCGGTGGTATTGGGGAATGGTCTATTTGGTAATGGTGGAACATAATTTTGTAACTTATGATTTGGAGCATAATTGCCTTTGTTGCGAACTTGGGGTAATTAGGTATAACATGACATTGACATTTATTTGGCATAATTTGGAACATGTATTATGGCATGACTGTTAAGATGCAATTTGGGGGAATTTGACATGAATTATGGAATATGTAATTTGACATATTGAACCTAGAATTGGCATGAACGACAAAGTATGGAATTTGGCATGAAAAAAAAACCCTAGTTTTGGGCATAAGCTGTAAATTGGAATATTAAATTTAGCTTGGGCTTAACTATTGATTTGAGATGCCAAACATAATGAATAGTGATTTTGGGCATGACTATTATTGCAAATTTAAGGAAGATTCGGTATAACCAATTTTGATTAATAACTAGAAATTGGAATTTATTGGGCATAACTTGGGAATTGGATCTTGACTAATTTTGGTGAACTTGGTAATTAGGATGTAAAATCTAGATTTGGGTATATATGGTAAATGTGTAAATTAAAGATGAACATGCCTAACCCGAGGTTAGATTGAGTTGTGGTGTAAAACTACCCGGAACCGCCCGACACATCTAGTAACCACAACAACACCTATCTAATGTGAGAGGTTAGTGCATCATTCCCAAGGAAAACCCGAGGTTAGATTGAATTGTGGTGTAAAACTGCCCGGAACCGCCCGGCACATCCAGTAACCGCAACAACACATATCTAATGTGAGAGGTTGGTGCATTAATAAATCAATTAATGCTAATGAACAGGATGAATGACTAGGGTTAGGTTCATAAGAACACTTAACCAATATAACATGAATGACTAGGGTTAAGTTCATAAGAACACTTAACCAATATAACATGAATGACTAGGGTTAAGTTCATAAGAACACTTAACCAATATAACATGAGTGACTAGGGTCAAGTTAATGAGAAACACTTAACCAATATAACAAGATGAATGACTAGGGTTAAGTCAATGAGAAACACTTAACCAATATAGCAAGATGAATGACCAGGGTTAAGTTAATAGGAAACACTTAACCAGTATAGAATGATGAATGGATAGGGTTAAGTAATAAGAAACACTTAACAAATATAACTTGATTTGTGGTAAGGTTAAGTTAAAACAAGAGGGCAACACTTAACCAATATGACTTGATTTGTGGTAAGGTTAAGTTAAAACAAGAGGGCAACACTTAACCAATATAACTTGATTTGTGGTAGGGTTAAGTTGACACAAGAAGGCAACACTTAACCAAAGTAGCATGACAAATAGGTAGGTTAAGTAACTTGAATTGATTGATGACACTTAACCAATACAACATGATGAACACGTGGGGTTAAGTTAATAAGAAACACTTGACCAATATAACTTGATGGACGAACGGGGTTAAGTTAATAGGAAACACTTAACCAATCCAACATGATAAGTGAGGAGGGTTAAGCTAATAAGAAACACTTATCCAACATGACATGACGAATGGATGGGTTAAGTTAATATGAATGGACAGCCCTTAACCAATATAGCATAATGTGTGGGAGGGTTAAGCACATATCAAGTTGGGTGGGTAATATTAGTAAATATAGGACCACAAACTTAATCATTAAATAAACATGCTTGAATCGGTGGGAAGGTGAAGTACATCTCATGTAGGTAGGTAATATTTATATATAGGCCCACAAACTTAACCAGTAGGAAACCCTAGTAACGGGGACCCATTTCAGCAGTAACCCACATAGATGTATCATGGTACCCTGAACTAAGCAGGGTGGGGCACGATTACTGGGCTGATTATAAGCGGTAAAAACAGCGGAAGGGGGTACGTCAGTGTAGGTTCCGACGGTTTATGGGCGTGCACGTACTCCGGAGTGGGAAAAAGCAGGCACTGGGTGCCAATAGTTATACACTGTGCATCTTGAATCATGTCGGGTTGCTATCATAAGGATTGATACACCTTATGGTGGGACCAACACCGGGTATCTACACGCAAGAGAGGGCCGATTGACATAGACACAAGGAAAAATTAATACGAGTAAGGAGCCGATCGATAGGGTAATAAGGGTACATCTAACATATTCATGGCAATTAGGCAGATTAAGGTGGAATCCTCACGATAGATGTACACCTGAAGGCTACCACAATTGCGGGGATTGGGATCACATTATAATATAATCATTTTATATAGATTACAAGTTGGGACACTAGTTAGGTGGTGCAGAGATATAAAAATCAGAATAACATGGTAGTAGCGAAGGAGAGAAAGAGTAGAAACGCATTTAGTTTATCTTGCCTTATCATATCTATACTAGTCGTATGTTATCTTGTTATCCTTGTTCTCACGGTATTGTCTTATATTCAGTTTATTCATGTCATGATGCTTTTGCTTGTTTATATGCTGAAAGTCATTGGACTTACCAGACTTATGTCTGACCTAGTTTTGTTTCGCCTCTTTTCTTCCGTTCCACCCCCCTCCCCGGTTCGCAGGGAGGAAATGTTACCACTTAGCTCAGTATTCTTTCCAAGCTCGAAGATAGTCGATGTATTGCTTTGGACTCTCTCTTCCACTGCTATGGCTGGTTTATGCTTTATTGGGGAATATCGTTGTTATTTTTATGCTTCTTTTAACTTGGAAGTTTTTAAATCAAGACAAAAGTTCTATGTATTACTTTTAAGTATGATTGAGACAACTATTGTAAAAGCTTGACTAAACCACATTGTTTATAAAATGACTTTATTTTCCGCTGCTTTATTTGTCTGTCTTGTAATTTATCTGCATCTTTTACCTAAAATGTTCCACCGAAGTTAAGGCATTCCCTTTGTGAGTGACCTTTGCGGCGGTGGGGTGTTTCAACCTTGGTACGTCTTGTTAACCAAATCTGCATATCGTTGCGGATAGGTTTGTAGGATTTGGCACACAAATTGCTGAGAATGTATATTTGTCCTTCTTTTAACTTGTCCTTCAAGTATTCAACATGATTTGCCCATACAAAAGCATGAATTCGGGTATGCTATGTTATGCAACCAAAAACATTTGAAAAAATGAATAATTATGAGATTTCAATATATATATATGTAAAGAATAAACTGTTTAAATATAATTATTCACCTTGTCATCTAACAATAGGAGATTTCTTCCTAGATATTCCTTGTCACCTTTACTGCTGTAACTTTCCCAGATTCTAATAACTCGAACTCTGATTTTCCAGTCATATTTATTATCAATAGGTTTTAGAGAGCTTAAGCTATCAAATCTTTCCATATATGCCGGTGATATGAGTTCCTAAGAAAAAAAAAGATTAGCTAAGTTTTGATAATCAATGACATATGGATGAAAATAAATAAAAGAGATATAACATGTATATGTGCGATATTGACAGGTTTTAGAAGTACTAACCTAAGAATACAAAGAGGCTTGGAGATGAGGAGGGTGTGACAATATGGAGAAGTAGGGACAAAGGTGATTTATATTGTGCTAGTATAATCTGTTTTGCTGGTCAACATAATGGTCCATATTCATTTTATTTTTTTGAATAAAATTGAAAGACACATCTATAATTTAATTTAATTGATTAGTTACTAATATTAAGGTAAGGATTACAAAGTAATTAACTACTAAAATTGGAAGTGACGCTATCACGGATTTTTATATTCATTTTATAAGTAACCTTATATGAATATTTGATGCATAAGTGAGATCAATAAAATAATAAATTAAAGTAAAAAATATTACAGTATAAATTATTATAATGTAAAAATAGGTAACTATAAGATAAGATGTAATTGGTAAACTATTGAACATGCTAGAATATGAACAATGTAGAATACAGTAATGAAGAAAAGTGACATGAATAGACGTAAAATCATAGGGAAAGAGAAATGATAACGTAGAAGAGAGAGAAAATAATAAAATAAAAGTGAAGGGAACTTTAAGAGGAAAATTGCAGTCAAGTATTTTGAATATTGGTGCATCAAATTTTTTTCCTTCTCTAACATAATTTTATCATTTTTTTACCTTTCATAAGACTTAATGCATGGCCATATTGCCAATTATATATTAATAAATTATATATTTACAAGACTAAATATATTTGCTTTATTAACAAAGATGCTGCAATGAGATATTTTCGAAAACACCTGGGGATACGCTAATTTAAGAAAAAAAATCAAAATTAGCCACTTTTTTTTTTATAGAAAACCACATTCATAATGAGTTCACTACAACAAAATATGATATTGATAACGCTTTTTAATAACACAATTTTCTGAACTGTTATTAATTACACTTAATTCTTGTTCTTGCGCATGATTTTGTTTTAGTCATATTAGTGTAACGCTCTATTCCCCGATTCCCTCCATGTTTTCATGAATTATTCTATCTCCCCTCTAAAACCATTCTTCTTCCTCCAAAACAACACCTCAAAGAAAAAGCACCAATCTGCTGAAAACCACCAATCTGCTGAAAACCACCACCGATCTGCTAAAAACCATCGATCCGCCTCCAATCTCCTCAACCGACTACTGTTTCTCTCCCTCCAGAACCACAGATCTATCGAATCCACGTCTGCGCCTTTTGGATATAATCTTCAATTTGGATTCTGGTATGCAAACCTAATTCTCATGTAAATTTGTTAGTTATTTTAGATGTTGTAGATTTGAATCAATTATGGGTTTGCGAGGATGGATTTGTAGATTAGGGTAAAACTGCGTGAATGCAAAGAACCTCACCGTTGATTTGTCATGCTCATGTTGATTAGGGTAAAAATGCGTAAAAGCGAAGAACATCACCGTTGATTAGGGTATAACTGCATAAATGACAAATGAAATTATTTCAGTATTTGACTAAAAACACTACATACACAAATAGAGCTAATTAAAAACGAGCTAAATGACGACTTTGGAAGCTGTCAAAAAGGCAGCAAAAATCCCTCATTTTTCTACATCTTGCTGCAATTGGGAGTTTCTCCTCTGTTAGATGCTTGCTAATAGTAAGTTTTGCAAGATAGATCTAATTTTATTTTATCCATTTTCTTTTTTATGGAAATTTATTTTGTTTAATTAAATACCATTGAAACAAAATCTGTAGGCATTAATGCAACTAGGTTTAGCCACTTTCCTTTGAGATCATCGCTTAATTTGTCATTTGATTCATCTTGATTTGACTGACCATCTCATTTCTTGTTTGGATCTAGAGTATATTGACCTCTTCCCCTTCTCCCATTCGATAACATTCCCGTACCTCTTTGCCTTCCTTTTTACAACTTGGCGACCCTCCTCATCTCAAATGCCATTTAGATCCATCCTTTTTAAGGTTTGGAAAAGTATGAGTTTATCTCAATAAGTTGGTGTGTTCTGATTTATTGGTAGTGTTCTCTTGTTGGTATTTGGTTGTGGAATTGGTTTTGAATTTTGTTTAATGGCAAAGTGTTAAGATTACGATGATATGTTTCCATTTATCTTTTGACATCGTCTGGTTAGCTTTTTTTTGCTGCATTGCTCCCGTCCAGCTTGTGATTTTCTAGTGTGATAATTTAATGAGGAGAAGTCTGCCAATTTCCTTGCTATGACTCTGTTATAGCTTCCAATGCGATACTTACCACGATGATTAAATAGGAACGTAGGTCAATTTATGGTAACCTTTGAGCCTGACTTTGGGTTATAGCTATCTTTTGTTGTTCTCGGTCTTGGTTTGCTTTTGTTCATTGTGGCACCTACTGTTATTTTGTCCATATTCACACCATCATCATTATAGATTTTTTGTCTATTAGGTGTAAATGGTTGAATGTTTATACTGTTATTTAACAACATGGTTGGCAGAAAAATCCTAAAACCATCTTTATATTTGATTGGGCATTGCTTCACACGCATGCACACACGCACATGTGTATAACAGTTATACTGTTGGAAAGGTTATGTTATATACAAATCATATCATTGCTTCCTATATTATGGATCTGTGTTGCATTGAATCGACACATACATTTATTATGCTAGGTTCAGTGACACCCTCAAATCTAGAGCAACAATTGTATTTCAATGGTACCTCTGGGTTATTTGATACATGACTAATAACAATTCTTAGTGTTAGCCTACTTTGTGAACTAAGCTACCCAAAGAGCAAATAGTGAGAAAGCTACCAACCGGTTTGGATCGGAGGAAGATAGCGCAGGAAGTAAGTAGAGATCAAGGATGCAGATACCATATCGGTTCGGATCGGAGAAGTACGTCAGCAACATCAGAAGATAGCCAGTGGTCTCATCAGATTGGATCGGAGGCAGCCGATCCGAACCCCTTTCTCTGAGCCTGTGACCGTTGCTACACACGTTCCCTGAAGATTCGGACCAAGCATGACTATTTCTCCCATGATCTCCCACTAAATCGATGCGCTGCCACCATATGGAGGCCTCCGAACCCGACTCTTTTGGGATGGGTGCCACAAAATTCCGAACCGGAGCCACTTCGAAGAGATTTTTCACCTATAAATACACCATCTGGAGGCATTTGAAAGGATCTTTTGGCAAATTCTTAGTTCTAACTTCCTTCATAGCCGAATTCTACAATCATATTCAGATTAAAATCATCTCTTAAAATCTATTTTGGAGAGATTTAAGTGAGCTTATGCATTGTAATTGTGAAGTTGAGTGAGAATCATTGCTGTATTTGTATCCGAGTCATCAATTAAAAGAAAAAAGTGGACGTAGGCTCTTTAACGCCGAACCACTATAAATCGCGTGTTCTTTGTTGCTTTTTGATTCTATTTCATTGAAATTATAGCTAATTTGGGTGTTAGAACCAATTTTTGGTCTAACATTTTGGTGCTTTCACTGAGAAAAACTTCGAATTCTCAGTCTTCTTGGGGTTATCATTCTACTATTTGGACTTTCAAGTTCAAAGAAGTTAATCCCTTATCTCTAACATCTTTCAGTACTAGTTGACTAACCGTTGAAGAATCAAATATCATGGCTAAGACCAAAGGAAAAGAAGTGCAAGGCGTTAGGGGAAATGATGCTAGAGAAGATCAGCAAGCCATCGTGTTAACGAGGTCACGCGCTCAAAGCTCTGGAGCAGACCGCTCTGATCAGGAGGATCCAAACCGGATGGGAGGCACCGATCCGAACCGGGTGGAAGGCACCGATCTGATCCGGTCTGATGAGGTCGAGGGCATTCACTCTCTCCATCAGAACTGCCCCGACCAGGCTGCTGTGAACCGATCTGATCCGAACCAGAATGTTGCTGGAACTTCTACTCGAGCTCCCTCCAACGCTCTGATTCCAGCCACGATGACTAATGTTCAACCTGATCCATCTGCACCCATTACTCAGGGAGATTTTTCATGTTTTCTTGACATTCTACAGAGCACTAAAGAAGCATTGGAGGCCCAAAGGCGTGACAACCTTCGCATGCAGGAAAACGTGATCACTATGGGTAGAGAACTGCATGAGCTCCGGAGGCAGAAAACTCCTTTGCCAACACGCCATCTTGCTACAGATGATTCATCTTCTTTGGAGGAGGAACGGCCTCGTGAGAGGAGGCCGCTTGAACGACCTCAGAACCTTGATCAATTGACTTTTGGATCTTTGGGATCCCGAGAAGACGCTGCTCGTGCATTTGGCCTTGATGACCCGAGCCTACAACAGCCTATGTTGCTACCCATGCGCGGATCCCACGTCTTACCCAGGGATCCTAATATTACCAACCCCACGCAGCAACAGCTTCTCCAATCTCTACCCCTGAGATCGACCGGGTAAACCGAGAGCAACGTAGAGCAGCTGCCGGCAGAAACAGGAGGTTATCCCCTGATCAGGAACCCATGGGTAATCCGAACATCAGATCAAGAGAGCCTGTGCAGACATTAACAAACGCCGATGCATGGGCAATGGTACGCAAGATCATGTCCGAAAGCCAACAATATACTAGTGAAGATTGGGGCATTGAATGAAGTCATACCCCTTCACAGATGACATCCTGAATTTCCAGTTCCCCCGGCGATTCAACTTGCCTTAGATAGATCGATATTCAGGAAGAACAGACCCAGGGCATCATCTGATGAGATATGCATGGTTCATGAATGCGACAACAGCTCCAAATGCTGTAAAATGTAAGGCTTTTCCAATCTATCTTGAAGATGTAGCCTTAATGTGGTTCACCCAACTCTCTCCTCGGTCGGTATCAAATTTCACAGAATTGAGTGAGCGTTTCATGAATCAGTTTCAACTCCATGCCCAAAAGTCCAAGACCGTTATAGAATTATCACGGATTAAACAGGCCCCAGGAGAATCTTTGAAGTCATAATTGGATCGCTTCAACCTGGCTGTTACCGAAGTTAGTGATCCCCATGAGCCCACTATCCTGATGGCCTTGATAGAAGGGGTAGATTCTAACACAGAGTTCGGGGATTACTTGGCTAGAAAACCACCTTCTACAAGAGAATTGTTCTATGAAAAGGCTAATGTCCGCTTAAGGCAAGAAGAAGCTAGGCAAATCGGAAGAGAAAGTCCGAAGGGGCCTCGAAGGAAGGTGTCCAGAGTAATGTTGCTGTGAAACAATCTGGTGATAGTTCAGGGAAGGTGGAAGTAAATGTTGGCAACCAGAGTGGTGGTAACAGCAACAGAAATGGGAACGACAATAGAAGGAACAGAAACTGAGGGAATAGCTCTAATAAAAGACCCAGATCCCAGACTTTTGAAAATTACACGCCGTTAAATGATATGTTGGAGAACATTTATTTAGATACATACAACATATTGCAGTACAAAAAACCACCACCCAGAGATTCTACTGAGAAAAAGATTGCAACAAGAAAGTTTTGCTTGTTTCATGGTACCCACGGTCATTCCACCAACGAGTGCCGTCATTTGAGAGATATCATTGAAAAATTGATGCGAGAAGGGAAGTTGGATGAGTACAAGGTCGCCCCAAGGGACAGGGGGCAAGGGGGACAAGCCCCAAACCAAGACCAGCCTGCTTTAAAACCCACAGTTCAGAAAAAAGGTAGGAGGATCGTCATTAATACTATTATAGGCGGACCTCACTTAGTTGTTCGTAGTTTTAAAGCAATGGACCGGTACGTCAACGCCGCTAAGAATTTTGAAGTAGGAGAATGCAGTAGCCTTGAAGACGTCACTCAATAAAACAATAAAAAACGATGTCAGATGATGTCGTATTCCGTAATAGAGATGATTCTGGAGTTCAATCTCCAACCAACGATCCATTAGTGATTACCACGACAATTGGCCCCGCTTTAGTCCATAAGGTGTTAGTAGACAATGGGAGCTCGGTCAATATCATCTTCAAGAAAGCTTTCGAACAAATGAGGCTCGAAGCAAAAGACTTAAAGCCATGTGAAGTATGGATACGTGGCTTTAACGGAGCATCTACAGCTCCGATGGGTTTTGTGGAATTACCAGTCACACTAGGGCAGGGAGATAGCCAGAGAGTAAGGATCCTGTCGTTTGTCGTTTTGGATGTAGAGTCGCCTTACAATGCCTTTCTAGACCGACCAACCCTTGCCGAATTTAGGGCATGAGGGGCGACCAAGTTACGGGACGAGCTTGTTACGTGACAGAATTAAAGATGTTAATGAAAGGGTTGAATATAGATGCTAAGGATGATTCCACCCCTCCAAAGGAGGCCTCAGCATAGCAATTAAGGGGTCCTGCCCCAAGAGAGTCGCCCTCAAACATGCTCGAGGACATAGATCCCAAAGAGGATAGAGAACAAGGGACAGGAAGGCAACTCCCAATGAAATAACAATCGATATACCTATTGATGAATCAGATCCAAAAAAAACTAAAGATCGGCTCACAACTGGATCCAGTTAGAGCGAGGGAATTGCTTGATTTCTTAAAGGCAAACCTGGATGTGTTTTCCTGGACTCACGCTGACATGTGTGGGATTTCGCCTGCCATCATGAGCCACTCTGTGTACTAATCCAAAGCACCCACCAGTCAAGCAGAAGAGACGGATGTTGGGCCCAAAGCGGTCAGCAGTTTTGAAAGAAGAAGTAGAGAAGTTAAAAGGTAATGGATTCATTAAGGATTCAAAATATCCCGACTAGATATCGAATCCTGTCCTGGTCAAAAAGTCAAACGGGAAGTGGAGAACGTGTATTGACTTTTCTGATTTGAACAAGGCTTTCCCAAAGGATAGCTTTCCTCTTCCCAGAATTAATCAACTAGTAGATTCGACGGTCGGGCATGAACTCTTATCCTTTATGGACGCCTATTCCGGGTACAACCAAATTCCCATGCACATACCAGATCAAGAGCATACAAGCTTTCTCACAGACTTGGGACTATATTGTTACGTTGTAATGCCATTTGGGTTAAAAAATGCGGGAGCCACGTATCAACACCTAGTCAACCGCATGTTTTACAATCAAATCGGGAAAACCATGGAAGTTTACGTAGATGATATGCTTGTGAAATCCAGGCAATCTCCCGATCATATGAAGGACTTAGCAGAAATGTCTGGCGTACTACGAAGGTATGGGATGAAGTTGAATCCCTTGATGTGTTCTTTTGGCGTGGCATCAGGCAAGTTCCTTGGCTTTATCGTGAGTTCCAGAGGAATTGAAATCAATCCGGACCAAATAGCAGCAATCCGGAATATAGAGGAGCTGCGAAAGATTAGGGATGTTCAAAGCTTAGCTGGGAAGGTTGCAGCACTGGGAAGGTTCATCTCCAAAGCAACATACAAGTGTGTACCTTTCTTCGATCTCATAAAACGGGGAAAGCGAAATTTTGAGTGGACTCCCGACTGTGTGGAGGCGTTCCAGAATCTGTTAGACTTCTTAAAAAATCCTCCAATATTATCAAAGCCTGTGGAACATGAGGATTTGTTCGTCTACTTGGCGGTATCATCTCATGCTGTCAGTGCAGCACTAGTACGTGAAGAAGATAAAATCCAGAAACATGTGTATTACGTAAGCAAAAAACTAGTTGCTGCAGAACGTAACTATTTGAAAATAGAGAAGCTTGCTTATAGCCTCCTGATTGCTTCCCGCAAACTTCGCCATTATTTTCAGGCACACCCAATATTTGTATATACCAATCAACCTTTGAGACAAGTGCTGCAGAAACCCAAAGCATCAGGGCGATTACTTAAATGGAATATCGAGCCGAGTCAGTTTGATTTGAACTTCCAGCCATGAAGATCAATAAGGCGGCAGGCCTTGGCTGACTTTATAGCTGAATTTACAATCCCTAAAGAGGAAATGGTGGGTGACAAGGTAGTTGCTTTGGATCGAGAGTAAGAGCTAAGTCCGTGGAAATTATATACGGACGTGGCCAAGAATGATAGAAAGTCCGGTGCCGGAGTTGTTTTGATAACTCCTGAAGGACGATCTATCTACTATGCATTACGGTTAGAGTTCGCTGCTACTAACAATGATTCTGAGTATAAAGCCCTAATTGCCGGGCTGGAACTCTTCAAAGATTTGGGAGTGAAGACACTAGATATATACTGCGATTCCAAGATAGTTGTATGTCAAGTTCGGGAAGAATTTGCTGCTAAAGGACCTCGACTCATCACCTATCTCAAAAAGGTAAAGGAGTTATTGGAAGGTTTGGAGCATTATAGCATAACACATATCCCAAGAGCGGAAAATCAGAAAGCAGATCGACTGGCAAAGCTAGCAAGTTTTGATAATCCTAAAGAAACCGAAATGGTTCCGATAGAGGTGTTGGATTCACCAAGTTTCGACCTAATGGAAGCAGATCTAGCCTTGGAAGTTGAACCAGAAAGAGAATCCTGGATGACATCAATTAAAAAATTTCTCAAGAATGGAATCCTCCCATTGAAAAAGAGCGAAAGACGAGCTGTAAGATGCAAGGCTGCAAGATATGTTTTACAGGACGACGTCCTTTATCGTCAAGGGTTTTCAATGCCCCTATTATGGTGTATCGCACATGACGACATTAAACGTGTACTGCAAGAGGTGCATGAAGGTGAGTGTGGAGATCACACTGGGGGCCAAACCCTAGCAAAGAAAGTGTTACGGTATGGATATTTCTGGCCTATCATTAATAAAGACGCGGCTGATTATTCACGATGCTGTGATAGATGCCAAAGATTCGCTAAAGTTCCCAGAGCACCTCCGACCCAAATCAAGTCGATGGTAAGTTCGTGGCCGTTTGCCATGTGGGGAATTGACATTATTGGATTGCTACCTATTACCAGAGGAGGAGCTAAGTACGCGATCGTTGCCGTGGACTACTTCACAAAATGGGTGGAAGCTGAACCTCTAACAACCATCACGGCGAGGAAGGTGATCAGTTTTGTGGTTAGAAACATTATTTGTCGATTTGGGATTCCGAAGACCATCATAACCAATAATGGGACGCAATTTGACAGCATCGAGTTCAAAAACTTCTGCCAGAAATATAAGATTGATAAACGATACACTGCAGTAGCTCACCCGCAGTCAAATGGCCAGGTCGAAGCCGTAAACAAAGTCATTAAATCAATTCTAAATAAGCAGTTGGAGCAGGCTAAAGCTAGATGGGTAGATGAGTTACCATTAGCTTTATGGGCCTACAGGACGACCTTTAAGACGGCTACCGGCCATACTCCCTATTCACTTTCCATTGGGTCAGAAGCAGTGATCCCGGTAGAATTGGAAGTCCCTTCTCATTAAGTTGCGTACTATGACCCGATGACAAATAAAGCACTCCTCCTAGAATTTCTTGATATGATTGAAGAAAAAAGAGACGAAGCCGACTTGCGTGCCTCGAGACATCGACATCAAGTAGCACGTTATTATGACCGGAAGGTTCACCTCAATACCTTTGAACCAGGAGACCTAGTACTGAAACGAGTCTTCCCGCCTTCAACCCAATTGGGTCCAAAATGGAAAGGGACATACACCATCCAATGGAAGCTTGATACAGGTGCATTCAAGCTAACGACCGTGGACGGTGAGGAGATTCCCAGAGCCTGGAACGCTCAGCATTTACGACGATATCTGAGCTAAATATGAAATGTCATCTGTTTTGTTTTCATAAGCTATGTAAAAAGGCACGGCTTGCCTTAAAAAGTCTGTTTATGTGAACAAAGGATTATAAAGTGGACGTAGGCTATGACTTAGCTGAACCACTATAAAAATATTGTGTGTCATTTACTTTCCTGCATTATTTATATCTTCAACGATTATTCTATCATGACTGTGAAATACAAAATGTTAAATTAAATTTGGAAAGTTGGAGATGACCTATATGCAGGAGCAAATAAAATGACTGTTTGTGCGGTAAAACACAGAAGAATGGGAAGACGACATTCTTAACTCTAACTCTCAAGAATTGAGAGAGAGTATAAAGGACGGGAAGACGACATCCCCTGAGGCGTGAAGGTGCACCCAGATGAGAGACCGCCTCAACGAAACTCTAAACTGGTTATGAGACAAGAGAGTATAAAGATGCTTGAAAGAATAGGCATCGATGACAAAAGGAATATGGCCCCGTCAGAGAATCGGGGGCAATTGGATTTTTCAATTTAATCAATCTTGAATAATTCTAGCTCGGTTATCCAAGATTAACTGGGGGCATATATGTGCGTACATATTCCCCTTAACAATAACTTTATTATATAACTTTAATATGACGTACTTTTGTATTTTCACTTAAGTGCTAAACTAACGACTATCAGACATTCTAGGAAATAAAGTATTTTTATTTACAAACATGTGAGTTTGTACAAGGAAAACAAGCAAAAAAAAAAGATGCGAGGGCCGCACTCGCTGCAACAATTGCGAACCAATTAAATGCCAAAATAAAACAAAGCACTTCATCACTTGGGCTTTGGAGCGGACTTGGATTTTTTGGCAGCCTTCTGAGCATCCTTAGCCTCTTTTTCAGCATCAATCAAAATGCGCTTTGGCTTTTTCTTCCATACAACCGAAGTGCTAGAATCGGTTGATTTTTTCCCAGGAGTTGGAACAATAGAATAAAGAGAAGACTTTTTAGCAAGCTCTTCTGTAATAGACCTAGTTGAAAGCTTAACAACTAACCTTGATCCAGGATCCACCATTGTAAGAGGCTTAAGGCTTTCAGGGTACAGGTCTTCAACTTTTAGCTGCATACGTTTGTCTTGTTCGGCTTTCATTTCAGCTAAAGTGATGTCATCAGCGCTTTTTGAATCCCCAATTATAGCCACATCAGGGTCTTCCTTATGCCCCTCGCTACCGCCATCGTCTTTCAAGGCATCTATCCTCTCATCATCATGAGAAGCATTGGCCTTAGACAGTTCAGCTCCCCCTTCTGACTCCACAGTGGTAGCCTTATCCTTTCCTCCTTGAGCCTTTTCCACGGATTTTGCTCCGGTGGTGGTTCCCTGAGGCCCACCAGTCTTGTCGGTCGGTTCAACACCTACAGAATGGGAAGTAACAGTTATCAACTCAGGAGAAAATATGGGATCCTCTGTCAGATGCCCAATTATGTGGTGAAAAGTTGAGACGGCCTTGACGAATTGAGGTGAAAAGGTAGAAATACCTTCCGATGATTTCCCAATTGGAGTGACTGCCGTCTCTGACGCTGACTTGGGTATGGGAGATAAAAGAGATGCCTGAGGGATCCCCGGGTTCTCGAGATCATATCCCTCGACCTCAGAAGTTTCAGCGGTAGTAGAAGAAGAACCAACCTCAAGGATATTCTTTTGTTTGGCCATCCGTTTCTCCTCCTCCATAGCAGCGGCAATGAGGCGACGCCTCTCGGCCAGACGTTCTGGCTCATCATCTCTTAGATATTTTTCCATAAGCTTATCTTCGTCGATGGAGTCTACCTTAAGCTCCTCTTTCTCCCATTCGATAATTTGACTCCATACATTAACCAAGGTAGTCAGATAATCTTCAATCTAAGAGATGTTTCGGCGACGAATTATATGCGCGAAGAATTCAATTAGTAGTTCGCCAAAACCGTGCACTTCTTCCTGAGCCTCTGACAGTTGTTTACGGGTCTCTTCGGCGGACTTAATAACATTTTCCACATTCCCCTCCGCTAGGGCAGCCCTATTCTCGGCCTCCATCAACTTGGATTCCAAGTCAGCGTTTTGCTTCTCCAATTCAGCATTTTTTCTTGCTAACTCGGCTTTTTCTCGCTCAAGAGTATTGTAAGCTAGTTGCATTTTGGCGTTATCCAACTTAGCATCTTCTGCTTGTTTCTTCAACTCCAAGCGCTTTTGACTATGAGATTCGAGCAAGTCATGGTAACGCTTTTGTAACTCTTCAAATTGCTGTTTGAAATTGGCAGCATCTCGTTGAGCAATGACAAGTTGGGCCTGGGTGTCCTCAAGGTCCTTCTCCAAATTTATCAAGGCTTTTGCGTTGGCATCTGCAGTCTTTTTCATCGAATTAACATCTGTAATTAAAGTTCTAATGATTCCGGAGAGGTTACGTGAATACTTGAACATCTCCGAATATTGCTTCTCGACTGCGTCAATCTTCGCTTTGGCCTTATCTGCCAACTTTGAGGAAATAGGCTCGAGAGCAGGTAAGAAAGTCAGATTTTCAAAATAGTGGTTGGGGAACTGCTTCTCCGGATATGCCCGCTTAACTTTAGATTTAGCATCCAGTGGTGGAGGTTCGCAATATGTTAGCTCAGTATCCTTATGTTTAGTGGGCACGATGGCTGCATCATTCTTTCTAGGCCGCTTATCAGAAACCTTATGTTTGCCTCGTGAGTCGGTATCTTTCGGCGGGCTCCTTTCCAGACAGTGTTTGTCTTGAGGGGAAGTCCGGTCTTTGGGCTGCGATGTGTCTTCTCCTCGATGACTCTGATAGCTTTTATATCGGTCTGGATCCGACCGGACAGGGGAGTGAGAGCGCGAGGTGTGCGACTGATAAGAATCATGAGGCCTTCTGTCCTCTCTATCCCGGCTTTCACGGCGATCATGCTCGACATCGGAAGGGGGTCTGGACATGCTGCGATGTATTTTCCTGACGTCATAGTAAGGGTGAGACATTGTAGCTGGGCAACAATATAAGTGGAATTCAAAATCAGTATTCTCATGAGAAGTAAGTGCTGTGAAGTGTGGTGCTATTGTGTTAAGTGCATCCTAAGTGGTGTTTCCCCCGACAAACGCGAGTCCGAAGCCAGGCCAGCGCGAGTGGGCTCTTTGGCCTTAACGGGAGTAGTCTCCTCTAAAGAAGTGAAAACTAAAGGATTTGTGCCAGAATTATCTGAAGTGTAGATGGTTTCAGGTAGGGGAGATCTCCTAAACCTTGAAATGTGGAATCATCGGTAGTGGGGACATCTCCTTGAGAAGCGTCTATTGGCAGTTCTTTAGGAGACACTGACTTCTCAGGAGAGATAGCATCATCAGGGACAGTGTACACTTCTCTGTGCTTTTCGGCTATGTTGGCCAATTCATCGTCCTGGGTTGAAGATGGAGAAGGTGAAGTCCGAAGAGGCATTGTTGGACTTTTCGAGCCCTTGCCCGTTCCAGGAATTATATCCACTGGGGGGATGTATACATATGGACCCGACCCATGACCTATGCTACGGGTAATGGATAATAACCCGTGATGATGGAGGTACTCATCCTTAAGGACATCATCGATGGTTAAAAAATTTTGATCACCATTGAGGAGCCGATGCATCCGATCAAAGTACACTTGACCCGATATTTGTTTTGGGTTATCAACTGCAAACAAAAGAGATAGCAGGTTAATGTGTTGACATGAACATTCAAAGTTGAGATCTAGAAAATCGATGCCATACTTGATTTTATCCATCTCCTGGCGCACCCCGGCTATTGCCTGATATAAAACCATTCTAGCTTAGAATCGCCGGCCTTGCTGCTAAATGGAGCTGAAATAATTTTCCTTTTTGGGACTGATTCAAATCAGGAAAAGGAAGGAGTCTCCTGAGTCCGATGCTTGAAATTATAAAAAAAGTGGACGTCGTCGAAAGTGAGCTCTGTACCTAAAATCACTCTGTATGCTATATATAAAGTATATAAGTAAGCATAGGAGTTGGGATGTAACTGCATGGGGGCAATCTGCATCTGTCTTAGAAAGTCGACAACAAACGGCGGAAACGGTGGAATAGCCCCAGCCATACACATCAATTGGGTAATTGCCATAAATCCTTCTGGGGGATTGTGAGGACGGTCAGTTTTCGATGGCACCAGAGTATCCCTTTTTAGTATCCCGTGCTTTAAACATATGCGAACAAGTCTGTCGTCGTCGATCGTTGATTCAACAGAGTCTTTGGGTGACTCCAATATAATGAAAGACTCAAACTCATCAGGAGCTCGATTATCTCCAATCCCTCCTTCCTCTTCATCGCCCAGAGAAACTTCACTATCAGAAGGCGTTTCGTTGTTATGCGCTCCTACTTCATAATCTGGGCCCTCATCATCCCATTCAGGGTCTGAAGAAGAAGATATGTCATTAATGGTAACTTTCTCAGAAGTTTCTGTAACTTCCATCTTCTTTGCTAACATAGATGAACGTCTCTCGGCCATGATCACTAGACTATTGAAGAAACAATAGCAAGAATTAGAGTAAAGTTGCCCGTGTCCCACGTGTGTACATGTGAACTAAAGTGTGTGCTACGTGTAACAAAGATGCAAAATAAACACATGAGAGCGTGATATGAAGATTCAAAGAAGTAATAATGGTTCGGAATAGTTCTTGATGTTTTTTATGTTCGTAATGCGCTATCCTAACTGTTCATCAAGTTGAAGGTTATGCCAGGCATCGATTAAGCTAGTTGGAAAAATTCTTGCACATTGAGTTAGACTGTTTCGGTTCGGATATGTGTATTGGGATCAGATCGGGGGGCAAAGTCGTGTTTCACTCTGAAGCAAATGTTCACACCCAGTGAGTAGAACCGGATCGGTTCGGATGTAGGCTTTTGGATCGGATCAGATCAGCTTGAATAATCCTTCTTCTCTTTGTCTCTTATTCCGATCCGACCCGATCACGTAGGTTTTGTTTTCCCTTTTTTTGCCTTTTCCTGCTCCGACCCGACCCTGTCTTTAAACACCATCCGATCTGGTTAAGTGGGTTTTGTTTTCCTTTTTTCCTTTTTCTGCTCTGACCCGATCCGGTCTTGCAAACATCTTTCCCTTTCCTTCATTCCAATGTTTTTTCACCCGAACCGATCCCAGTTCCTCTCCTCTCCTTCATCTCCTTCATTTTCCATCCTGCTTAACCAATATCGAACCCAACTCCATTTCACAAACCCCAAATAAGTCCAAGCATTTACGTGCTCAAATATACTATAGAACCCTAATTCTTCCTCTCAATGCCTCGAGGTGGTGACAGAGCCACCAACGACGACGGCGAGGAGAGAGGAGGCCAAGGCGTTGAAACCAGGCAAACGCCATGATCAAATCGCCCAATTTGACCACAAATCTCGACTGAAATCAGTTATTACAAGGATAATCAAAGCCTTTAACCTACCGAGTTATTTAGTTTAAGGAAGAACGAGAGGGTTTCAGAGTTTCTGAAATTCTAGGGTTTTGATGCAAAGTTTGTTGAACAAGAATAATAAAAGAAGAAGAGGAAGAAGAAGACAGGAGGAAGATTTATATAAATTTGTGGCGACCACTCGTATTCCCAGTCTTCTCTACCCCGTTCGGACCGGGATTCAAGCCCATAAAGGCATTCTGGCCTGTTAGTCCATGGTGAAGCAATATGGAGGGCCCATCCGGGTGTGCCAATGGAGGAAAGTTCATTCGGATCGGGATCCGAACCGAAAGGGGTCGTATACACAGATTTGCCACATAGGGTGAATTTGAGGAAAAGTAAAGAAAAGTCCCACCTGAAAGAATCATTGGACTTTAAAAGGAGCTCTCAAAATTGTTTGAAGATGAAGAAAGTAATTCATATGGTTTGTGGGTATATATAAGTAGCAAAAGCCACGACTTTATGAAGCGACACAACACTACAAGTAAATGGAGGCGATCATTCAATGGTTCTAATTCAAAGGATGTTTCGTAAACTGCTTCGAAGCACACTTTATCTTAAATAAGAGTGTACTTCGAGGGGGCAAAATGTTAGCCTGCTTTGTGAACTAGGCTACCCAAGAGCAAATAGTGAGAAAGCCACCAACCGGTTCGGATCAGAGGAAGATAGCGCAGGAAGTAAGTAGAGATCAAGGACACAGATACAATATCGGTTCGGATCGGAGAAGTACGTCAGCAACATCAGAAGATAGCCAGTGGTCTCATCAGATCGGATCGGAGGCAGCCGATCCGAACCCCTTTCTCTGAGCCTATGACCGTTGCTACACATGTTCCCTAAAGACTCGGACCAAGCATGACTATTTCTCCCACGATCTCCCACTAAACCGATGCGCTGTCACCATCTGGAGGCCTCCGAACCCGACTCGTCTGGGATGGGTGCCACGCAATTTCGAACCGGAGCCACTTCGAAGATATTTTTCACCTATAAATACACCATCTTGAGGCATTTGAAAGGATCTTTTGGCAAATTCTCAGTTCTAACTTCCTTCATAGCCGAATTCTACAATCATATTCAGATTAAAATCATCTCTTAAAGTCTATTTTGGAGAGATTTAAGTGAGTTTATGCATTGTAATTGTGAAATTGAGTGAGAATCATTGCTGTATTTGTATCCGAGTCATCAATTTAAAGAAAAAAAGTGGACGTAGGCTCTTTAACGCCAAACCACTATAAATCGCGTGTTCTTTGTTGCTTTTTGATTCTATTTCATTGAAATCATAGCTAATTTGGGTGTTAGAACTAATTTTTGGTCTAACACTTAGATATATGCTTAACAATTCTATCTCTCTCTCTCTCTCGCATACGCATATACATATACAAATTACACACACATCTATATATGTATAACCAAAAATTGAACCCTGCTTATTTAATTTGACTCCTACAACATGGAATGTTACAGAAGTTTATATTTAATCCATGTGAATAACTGGAGTACTATTGTAATGAATTGGAAATCGTAAATCTTTTGTTGTGCACACAATTGATGTTAAAGTAACAAATAGTAGAATTGAAAAATAAAAGCAGAAAAGAATCATTTTCTAACCTTGTTAGGGAAGCCAATGTTTTGGATTCAGCGTGGTGGTTCAATGATATGGCACGGCTGGATAATATTTTCAGTGGGACTTACGGAGCGCTTGGACTGGGTTTTCTTGGAAGGTCGTTCATACTCTTTGGAATTTCTTTGGCTTTCCCTCAATTCTTCCATCATGCTTTGTAAATCTTATTAACTCCAAATTATATATTTAGAAGCCTTACTTCCATTGTGATCAATATTCAATTAACTATTAAAAATAATAACAATAACAGAAAGTGCATTATCATAAAACATTTATTGACTTATATCCATGTTATATCCACATAAATTGACCTATGTGATTGAATAACAATATTGACAATTCTTCTACATCGTCTTTGTCAACCATCGAGGCTCGTATGTTTGTTGTTTTAGCACTATTCTCTCTACACAGATCATAGTCATCATCCATCCTTCACAATTTAGATGGATTTGCAGCATATCAATAACTTGTTTGAACAAAATTTAAGAGGTGGGTTTTTAAAATATAGGTGTAGTGAAGTTGTTTAAACTTTCTGAAACTATCCATGATTTTTAAACTTAAAAACTTCTTGTGTAACAAAGAAACATGCTTCATCTTTTGATGGGAAAAAGGGTTTATTTTTCCTTAAGTCTGTCAAAATTTGTACAACAGTATTTAATTATTACTGCACAATGCAATACATGCTATCAAATTTTGAACAACAATATTTAGTTATTGCTTGCAGATATGTGAATGGAAAATAGTAACCATACATAGTGCATATAGGTTATGTGTGTGCATATATATATATATATATCATCAACCACTCCTCATTGTTGCTACACCTCATCCCCTCAACTTCAATCGCAAATTTTAATTTAAATAATAGGAAAGGGGCAAGAGAGGAAAAAATATATTATGAGGTCAAAATGATTACTGTCCTGCATACACACATATATACAAATAAGAAAAGTCTATTAATGCGAAAAATAGGCACAATTGGTGATACAATGAATCTCCATCATTGGATTGTCCTATAAATTTCATTTTTATGTAAGATCAAAATGATTCAATGATCGAAATTTTGTGTCTCTCAATTTGTGTATAATTCCATGTCTAAATAGATGTCTATAGACATATATACATGCACACACATACAATTGTCTAGTCCAAGTCACTTTGTTTGCATGTGCCAACCAAAAGTTTCCACGAATAGAAGGGCCAGAAGGTCATATATTTACATGTGTATATACATAAATTGTCACAGTCCAAGCTACTTTATTTGCATGTGCCAACCTTGCAGGAATTGAAGGCCTGGAAGGTACAGTTTGCTATAAGGGATACTCACTATTAAGATCCAAATACCTGAAAGGTTACAACAATTTAGCTTTAATAAACCTAGAACTGGTATTTCCTCAATTATACTTTCATATTAAGTTTCTTATTATCACTACAAAATAACATGGATAGATACCCGTTTCATCAGCCTACTGTAACTTCTGTTACCCCGATATATCACCCATATATTGATACCGGAGGTTGTATTTGTCTTGATATATTCTTAATATGCCTCCAAAGGTAATTGAATGGATATTTGTGTGGAAAATAATAGTTGGTTTCTCTGATAACTACTACGATTATGTGACTAATATGATATTTTACATTTATAAAGGAAGCATGGCAACCGTCATTGAATATTTCAACAATACTAACAAGCATCGTATTATTTTTAAGCGAACAAAATCCAGATGATGGGCTAATGGCTGAAGCTGTAAGTTTAAATAAAGCAAATAATTCAAGCATTTTTAGTTATTCAACAAATTAAATTTGCTCATATGTTTTCTCTTTTTATAGCAGAGAGTATAAATACAATCAACAAGCTGTTGACCAGAAGGCTTGTCCTTGGGTTGAAAAAAATGTTAATAGCAAGGATAAGGAAGCAGCAATCTGCACTGCTTTTCTGATAAAGTGCCAAACCTAGTAATTATCTGCTTATTTATTTGTACTTTGCCATGTTTAAAGCAATAAAAATGGTAAACAGTAAATCCTAATAAGATGCATTTTTGTTTACATGTTCTAACATTGGTTCCTTCAAAATGATGTTTACACATAGACCTGCTTTTAAGATGTTTTGGAACCTTAAATAGCAGGTCTTGTTCATTACCATGCTAGAAAATACTTTGGAGTTTGTTATATATGGTGTTAGCATTCTTTGCTTGAACATCACTACATTTTAATTAAGTGATTTAATACGAGAAAGAGATGATCACTGGTTTCCCGGAGTATAATATATTAACAGTCCACATTGTATGACATGTGAGGCGAGATCTGTAAGTTGTATGTGTGACCATGCGCACAAGAAGATACACATGCGCATGGCATAATTTGCGCATGAATTATATTTAAAAAAATATGTATGTAGTTTTTAAAAATATAATTCATGCGCAAATCATGCCATGCGTGTGTGTATCTTCTTGTACGCATGCTCACACATAAAATTTACAGATCTCGCCTCACATGTCTTACATCATGAACTGTTAGTATATTATAAATCTTAAGGGCTTTAATATAACTTTTGCATTGTAATTATGCACATGCAATATGAGTTCATAATGTTAATTAGTGGATTATAATCCATTTTGTAACATTAGTTTCTTTCATGTTATACTCGGAATTAAGTCACAACAATATGATGCTTAAATAAAAATAACTTGTATTAATATGTATTTTCAGTGTTGTGGATGATGAGGAGCAGCCACATTCGACAAGCAAGAGATCAGGTAATTACTACATAGTTGTAAGGTTTATTTATTTCTGCTTAAATTGTGAACTTTCATCATTTCTACTTACTGCTGATTGGATGAAAGTTTAACCACATTTGACAAGTCAGACGTGCAGTGATTATGGTTGCTTATGTTTATGCTCTTTTGTTTATTTACTCGAAATAGGCTTGATGGTACACTGAGTTTACTTTCATGCTATCTACATTTATTTTAAAACACAAATAGAATGGCATTGGTTGTGAATTTTGCTGTAATATTTAGTCAATTGGTACTCGGTACTTGTATCCATGTCTGATGAAAATAATCATCATTTAAGCGTATTTTATTTCTGTAATATTTAGTCAGTTGGCATTCGTTGTGAACTTTGCTTGTTTTGGACAACTATAAAACCAAAAATTATATGTAAATAGTTAATTGTTAGGACTCTTATTGGATATGCTTGGGTAAAAAAACCATTGATGGTATCTTTAATAGGCTTATACAACATATATATTATAGGCACATTGACCCTATTTTAAGTATATTATATTTCTGTTGTGGATGTAGCTGTAACTTCTGAACAGATGTCATGAAATGTCAATGTTTTTGTTCATTTTTGTTCATATTCATGGCGATGTATGGTTTGAGTAGGTACTGCAGACTGTAATGACCAAACCTTATGGCGGTGTATGGTTCGAGTAGGTACTGCAGACTGTAACGACCAAACCTCATACGATTACAATTATGCATTATGAAATAATTATATTTTTGGACAACTACATACATATAGTTTGCTAAATGAAATGACAAAATAATTACGATTCTTTTTTTTTGTTTATTGTACTGTGAGATTACAATTATGCATTATGAAAGCATCGTCATGTGATTCACATAGTTTATTTGTTGCATTGTGCTTGTATATTCAAAAAATCCTCATCAATGATTCATTTTTGTTGTATACAGGCCGACGAAGGGTGATGAGGCAAATGAAAGTAAGACGGAGTACTAAGTTGTTTACGGGTGTTTTGTCTAGCAGGTTTGGGGTGTCTTGCCTTTACTGTGCCATGTTTTGTCTGTCTTTTGTGTGTTAATCGAACAAACATGAACTATATTTTGTATTTCATGTACTTTAGTTGACATCAATGGGAATTGAAAACATGTGTATTGAATATATTTTTTGTTAGTTGATACTTTGTTTACTATTATTATATTTTGTATGTTCATCTTTAACTTGTTATAAAGATTCATTTTGATTATTATTAAGATGTATGAGCTGTAAAATGATGTAGCAATACTATAACATGTTAATTTAATAGCGTCGTATAAAAGCTATCGAAGATATATGCTATAGCAGTAAATTTGTGTTATAAATAAGTACAATTTTATTGAGATGTATAAGAGAAGTAATATGGAGCTATTGAATAATTATATTATAACGGTAATTCTGTGTTGTAAAAAGTCTTGCTTTCAATGCGATTTAGATGTATTATAGCAGCACTCATGAGCTACTATAATATAATAACATAGTGGTGAAAATAGGCTATATAACCAGTGTCTTTTATAGCAGAATAAAAAGCGTTATAGATATTCAGCAGTTTTTAATAACATGTCGATATACAGCAGTTATCGAACCACTGTAAATGTTATTAATAACGGCTGTGAGCCGCTATAAAACACAAGTTCTGTTGTAGTGGTTGCAATAAATACTTGCAGAAAATTATTATGCAATTAGTTTCTTATTTAATTGGATGCAATATAGATAGAAGGTTTAAAGCAAACAGTTTTGGAATGTAAAAATTCAATTGCATAACAAAACCTGAATGGATGCAGTAAATCACGCATGGAAATTCATAGCATTAGAACCAATGAAAATGCATAAACTAAAATAAGTAGCAACTAAATCAAAGAAATTGTCTTAAACTTAACACCTAAATATTGTAAAGAAAAAACTGTCATTGATGTAGTACCAAACTTGCTTTCTAACCTTATAAGAAATTGCCATATATTCACGTCAATATTGATTTCTATATATGGAAAATTGAATTAGTAGATTTATATGCGAAATATAAATGATCTTAGTTCTAATTTTAGACACAAATATGTTTATACGTATAATAGTATCATGCATACATATAATAAAGGTTTTAAGCAAACTGTTTGGAATGTAAAAATTTAATTACATAATAAAAACCTGAAAGGATGTAGTAAATTACGCATGGAAATTCGTAGCATTAGAACCAATGAAAATGCATAAACTAAAATAAATAGCAACTAAATCAAAGAAATTTTCCTAAACTTAGCACCTAAATATTGTACAAAAAAACTGTCATTAATATATTGCCAAATTTGCTTTCTAACCATATAATAAATTTCCATATATCCATGTCAATATTAATTTCTATATATGGAAAATAACTTGAATTAGTAGATCTATATGCAAAATATAAATGTTCCTAGTACTTATTTTAAACACAAACATGGTTATATATATAATAGTATCGTGTATACATATAATAAAGGTTTTAAGTAAACTGTTTGGAATGTAAAATTTTGATTGCATAATAAAAACCTGAATGGATGCAGTAAATTACGCATGGAAATTCGTAGCATTAGAACCAATGAAATTCATAAACTAAAATAAATAGCAACTAAAATGAGCAGCGATATTAAAGAGGCAATTTGTATTTGTTGAAAAGGTTTATTAGATCCTAATTTAAGTAGAAAATAAATTGAATTAGTAGATCTATATGCCAAATATAAATGATCTTAGTTCTAATTTTAAACACAAATATGTTTATACATATAATAGTATCGTGCATGCATATGATAAAGGTTTTAAGCAAACTGTTTGGAATGTAAAATTTTAATTGCATAATAAAAACCTGGAAGGATGCAATAAATTATGCATGGAAATTTGTAGCATTAGAACCAATGAAAATGCATAAACTAAAATAAGTAGCAACTAAATCAAAGAAATTGTCCTAAACTTAACACCTAAATATTGTAAAAAACAAATGTCATTGATATAGTGCCAAATTTGTTTTCTAACCATATAAGAAATTGCCATATATGTTGGATTTAGATTAACCCTAAAGGAGGGGGTGAATAGGGTTTATCGATTTTAGCATGATATTTAAAAATTATAAGATCACAGAATGCAGCAGAAATAAAAATACTGAAAGTAAATAACACACAGAGATACCCAGCTTCGGCAAAATCCTGCCTACTACTGCATTCCTAAGGTTTATACTAGGTGATAGAACAGATCCCGCTTACAAGACCATGTAAACTCGCACTCCCTGCTCCTGCACTAACCCTATGCTCAAAACCCTAGACTGGTCTAATCCCCTAGATCAGATTTCCCCTGATTACGACCCCGTAACCAGTAAATCCTAGATTTTACAGACTCTAGCAACTGTCAGTTAAACCCCTAACTGAATCCCTAGATTTTACAGACTCTAGAACTGTTTGGATGATTAACAAATGAAAATGAAAAACAAAAAAAGAAAAAACAAACAATAAAAGTAAACCCAAAGCAAAACCCTAGTATAAAATTCGAGAATTAAAAATAGACTCATCCCCTTTTTAATCTTGGCCGGCCCATTTCTTTTTCTTTTTTGGCAAAGCCGACCGGTTTTTATAGTGATCCGTAACACTCTTTTATTTATCACAAAATAAAAAGTACAAATTAGTCCAGGTGATATGTGATTGACATATCAGCTAATAGTTCTTCCACACACGAAAGAAACCATCCTAAAGATCCAAAAGCATACAATTATGACATACAGTTCTATAACATGTTAAACAAACAATACATTATGACATGCAGATTTGCGAAAGAAAGAAGCTACCAGCAACATCAGCCCATGTCATCGTCGAGACCTTTGAGAAGCTCAATCTTTTGGCTTCTGGTCATATGCGTACTACCCAACGTACGACCAGACGTTGAAACCGCGATTGGTGTGTTGACGATCTGTTCCGTAGGCACTTTGTAACCTGGAGGAGGTTTAATGTGATCATACGGACCCGGTTTAATCTTGGATTTTTCACTTCCTTTGGTTCCAGAAGCAGGGGTTATTGGACTGCTGTTACAAGCAGCTTTCGAAGATTTACCTTCCCTTGAGCTATCTGGGGTCGTGCTTTCCTTGCTGCTACAATTTAAGAAACCCGGTTTGAAAACTGGCGTCTTAGACTTGGACGAGCATGGTTCGTTAAATGGTTCTAACTTGCCAATGTTTTTATCCAGACGCAGTGCTTCTATATTCTCTCGCTCCTCTTTATCTTGATATTTGGTGTTGTCTTTTGACTTTACATCAGTGTGCTGCTTTCCTACCTTTTCACTTACATTAGCACAGTCGAAATTTGTTTTCAAAAAGCTGCCAAGTTCATTCACAACATCATTTTGCTCATTTCCAAAATTGTGTTCTTCCTTGCTGACAGTGTGTCGGCCCATTTCTTTTGCTTTGTCCCTTAAATAATGTCGGTTTCTATTTCCTTCTAAAAATGAAATGGCAGTCAGGGTTTCTCCTATCTGATGCTCCAAATCCAATCGCAGTTGCTAAGGAAGATGCTGTGACTTTTATGATTTCTTCGATGCTCTGTATTGCTTGCTCAATTGATTTGGAGCATATCGAATCCCAAAAAATAGTGAGTTTTCCTGATTTTTTTTATGCTTCCATTTGTTGCATGTGGATTCGATTTTCTTGATAAAAGCCAGTGATGAATAGATGTGAATTAATAGGGTAATTCGAACTCTAAACAACTCTAATTTCATTTAGATGATTCGGTCTGATTGGCTTTGCTTTCCCCCTTTACTTCCTCGGCATGAATTGATATTTATGTGATTTCCCTTTTTGAAAATACTTTGAATAAATGTCATGATTGTGGTTGAAACCTTCGAATGAAACTGGAAATAATTTCCCTCTATGATTGAGTCCAAATCTGGAAAATTTCTTGCCAAATTTAATTCTTTTAAATTGTTGCCTTGCCACTTTGAAAAATGATTGCCAATTACTGGAGTGATTTCTTTTGTTGCCTTCATTTGGAAAAGATTGATTATCTTGCCAAGTTTATCATGCACCCTATTCATGTTGAATACCTTGATTGAAAGAATTTCATTTTTGGAAATCAATGAATGGAGAATAATTTCTTGCCAATTTTGCTGAATTGAATGCTAATATTGCTGTGTGAATTTGCATGAGTATTTCTTCAATGCTATGCACCATTAAAATCCCCTGCAATGTTGTGCATTATATACATATATGTTTGACAATGTTTGTCGATCTGTATGGTCGATTGCCATAAAAAAGTTGAGCATTTCTGGAAAGTGTTTACCATTTTGAAAAAGATTTCTGCAGTGATCAACCACTTACCAAAGATAGATTGATGACCTGATATGTGCATATATGACTTGTGTTCATTCATGTCTATGCTTCACCTAGCCTTGATCATATTCCTTAAAGGTTTGACCCATAAACTTTGTACTTGACCATAAGAATGCTGAGTTGTTCTCTTTAGCATATGCCAGTTTTGATTCATGATGCTTGTGCCATAACTATCTTGACCTGTGATGTTGCCATGAATTTTGTACTTAAAACTTTGGCACTGCTTCATATTTACATGAACTTTCTTTGTTCCATTTCTACTTTGATTGCCATGATCACCCATGCATAAATTTGATATTGCTGCATTGAAATGAACCATTGTGTACACTTGTATGAATTTGTAAACTTGTATCACATTTGAACTGTCTCGATCACACACTTAAAAATGTTGTTGCACTTTCATGTGTTTGTTGAACCATGCACCCTTGTCCATTTTAATCTGATGCACCATGCTGCATTGAGTACTATGCTTGCTCATCCTAGTTTATCACATGTGTGCATGTATGTTGGCCCGGCCTTGTGCTCGACTATTGAACGTGCTGTTTACATGAATACATCTATGTTTGCTGTACTCTTTTGTGATGTGTTGAGCTCATTTACTTGCCATGTTGATCATGCTGCACTTGAATTGGCTGAATCACCTTGATTTGTATATGCAACTGAATCTGAAGCTTTGACCATTTATATGTGCTACACTAAAAATATTCCTTTATGTGTTGTCTTTCTTAACTATGGCTCGTCACTTTGATATGCTTGGCTCACATATGCTCGACCCCTTGCTCGACAATGATTGATTTGTATTCATTGATGTTTTTGGGTTGCCTCGACCATATTGAATATTGTTGCGCTGAGTTGAGATGGTCCACATGACTACTCCTCGGTTGCATGCTAGATTGGCGAGGTAGTGCACACGTGTATATATATATACACGTGTGCATATGCAGCCATCCAGAATAGATTTTCTGTCCCTATACTGAAATATATACATACTAACTGCCTTGTGGTATTTACAGTGTTTCGCTGTGAATATCACAACTGTCTAGTCACAGACGAATCAGATCATCAAGTCATGAAAAATGATGAGAAACACACCAGAAATCTAAGACAAATAAAATTTTAAAAATAAAATTTATATTTGCATGAATTCAGTTTTACTTCTATTGTAGTGTACTCTGTGTGTGTTTCATGTGACAGATAAGCAGATGATGACTGGACTAACAGTGAAAATGCCATGAAGACAGAAGACTGAAGACAGTGAATGAAGTAGTGTCAGTAAATGTGTCTGTATAAGAAAGTGAAAATGTATGTATATATGATTTGTATAGACAGAGTGACCGTATGAGTGTTGTAGAGAGAATTGTACTGATATTTGTAGTAAAAAAAATTTATTTGGAATAAAATATCATTTTATTGTGTTCAAACGAATTTGTCTATCGTATTTAGTTTATTTACAAGCACAATGAATGTAGAATGATGTAGTGTATATGAAAGTGGATATGAAATGAAATGTATATCCGTGATGTATATATAAATAGTGGAGTTGTAAATCTGTATTGTTTGAATATTGGAATAAAAAATTCTATTCAAATAAAATACTGTGTGAATATTCAAATTTCTGTACAGTTGTATTTTATTTAAACTAAAATATTATATTCATGTTTGTTGTGTAGTATACCAGTACAGTTACAAACACATTTAATAATAAAATATATTTGGTTGTTATCATCAAACAAAATTCATATAATTGTGTATACAACACCGTTACATACAACAATCTCCCCCTTTTGATGGTGACAAACAAATATTAAGAATTTGAATACAGTAAATGTGTTTGACAGTGAGTAACCGAGCTCCCCCTATTTGAATGCTCCACCTACAACAGAAACTCCCCCTATAAATGTGAATGAGTGAAAAGAATGAATTTTCAAAATTAAAAATATTTATAAAATATTCACTCATAAATCAAAATCTCAACCCATTCTCCCCCTTTTATTATCATCAAAAGGATTCAGAAATTCAAATATAGATGAAAAATGACTAAAAAATATAATTTCAGCTTAAGAGGAAGCACGATCATCATAAATCTTAATCAGTTAAACAAAAATCATAATATTCTAAGAACTAGTGGCATATTTCACATTTTAGAGAATGGATTTATGATGAAATGTATATGAATGGAGAGAGTTTTAAAACAAATAATTCCAATTATTTTCCAATAAGATTTTAAAAAATAAAGCATAAAAATAGTGATGGATTTGGACTATAAATATATATTCAATTTAAGTGATGCAATCATATAATCTCAAATCCCAATAGCTATCAACCAACAAATCATAATATTTCATAGGATTTTAACACATTTCACAAATTATAAAATGGATTATTAGGCTGGTTTTTACACACCAAGGAGAATTTCCTATAAAAATTTATTTATTGCAAATTATTTTCTTTTCTTTTTCTTTTGATTTAAGAGCACACTGACCATGCATAACCAGATCTTGGATTTTTAAATGAGATCAGTTGCAGCTTAAATATAAGTGATCTCATAACCATGCATAACCAGAGCTTGGATTTTTAAATGAGGTTAAAGAAACACTTATGAATATTAAATTTTTATTATTTTCAGTTTCAAAATTAATAACTCCTCAGTATATAAAACCAATGTGAATGATAGAAATGTGATAGGTACATAAATGGTTTGTGAAATAAATTTCTAAATTAATTATATTATGAAATATGCTCGACTATACCGGGATCATTGAAAATTTTCAGTTATCACTAATTTTGAATAATAACATAGTCCAATTTCTATCGCAAATATTTTCACTGTTTATTCAAGATGATTTTTAAAAAAATATTAAACTCTCCACATTAATATAAAAAACATGATGGATGGCAGAATAATGATAGATAAAGTAGATGGTCATGAAATAATCGCCAATTCTAAGATATTATAATAACTGTTCAACCATTATGAAAATCCAAATAAAATCTCCTCTTGTTGAAATATACTGCAGTCACAATTCATCACAATTTCAAAATCTGATAATAGTTTTGATGAATTATAAATATAGTTCAATTTGGTTATTGATTTCAATTTCTGAATGAATAATCAATAAATAATTTTAAAATTGAAAATCAATTACAAGAGGGAATTGAAAGATTTATACAAGACAAGAGGGATTAAAAAAAATATATACAAAAAAATATTCAGCACTTCTAAACTGATACCACTTGATGTCTCTATTCATGAAAATTTTATAAACGACACAGGAGACAAACAAAGATATCTCAGACAACAGAATCTTAATCACAAAGCCTAAGCAGACATGTTTAAAAAATCAAGCAAATTAATTTCATCTATCAGAGCATGGTATATATTTGATACCAAAACAAGCAATCACCAAAAAGTATTTTCAAGAACAATATCTGAGCAGCACAAAAATCAGATTCAAATCAGACTTGTTAAGATGACAGTCACATAAGATGATTCATGATCTAATGAATAAAAATACAGTTTATTTGAAATCATTTGAGAAATATGAAACTCTCAAGATTCAGTGAATCAGGCACACTAGAATGTAAATTTCAGATTGAAGATATGTGTGTTATTCAATAAATCAATAACTTCAAATGATTTTAAACAAACATATATTCAAATCAAATAATCATGAAAAACAAAGAGATTTAAGATCGGATTTTTAGAGAATTTTTCACAAGAATTTCTGACATGCACAAGAGTAATTTCAGATCATTTACATCAGACTTGCGAAATATTCATGATCCAGAAAATTAAAATAATTTATTTGAAATCACTTGAATCTATGTCAAGTTTTGGGATATAATGAATAAGTTACACAAGGTTAATAATTTTAAATGTAAGAGGTGTGTGATATTCAAAATATCAAGAATTTAAGATGATTCAAACAAACAAATTTCAACCATAATGATCATGAATAAAGATGAATTTCAAGATGTATCACGGATACAAAACATTCAAAATTTCCAAGTCAATCTGAAAAATAATGAAATTATCACAACTGATAAATATTGGTGTGCTGTAATGAGTATATTATTTCAAGCTTTCCAAAATGAATTAGAAGAAAACTCAAAACAACAGAAGTGTGTGAAATTCCATTGAACTTTCAGATCTTCAAAAATTTAGAATCCAAATCAACAGTGTTCAAGATATGACAAGAATACATCAACACTATTATGAATTCAGAAAAATAGAAAATAAAATTCAAAACAATTGCAGATATTTACAAGTGTAAACTCAAGATCTGGAAATTATTGAAACATAAGAGTTTAATTCAATTGAAGTGATTTTCCAGAAAATCATAAATTCTGCAATTTGAAGTTAAGAAAACCCGAAATAAAAGAGAATGATATGGCAGTGACAAATCAAAAACTAAACACTCAAAAGAAAATAAAAGAAAGATTAAAAGGAGGAAAAAGATAAGAAGAATAAAAAATAAGGAATATACAAAAGAAATTGTGAGTCTAGAGATTATACCTGAAAATGATGCAAGCAAAAGAATCTCTGACTCAACAGACTTGGCCAAGGAACTTCAAATGATTCAATGAAATAAGGCAGTTCGATTTTAGTTTCTCTTTCGCACAACAGTTCCTCGGCCTCCTCCGGTACCTAGCAATTTAGAGGATCGAGTGGTTTAACAAAATTTTTAAAACCACTCACAGTTTTGTTTATGACTTTAGGTACCTAGGCTTGTTTATATAACAATCCATTCAAATCTATCTTTGTGCCTTTGGGAACCCAAATCTGTTTGAACTTAGTCAACATTGATTTTGTAGATTTAGGGGACTTCGTTTGTTTAAATGGATTGTTATTAAACCAACATTTGTTTTTATTGTGGTTTGCCTTTCCACAATGCAAGCAATTTAAAGAAATTGAGAATTTTTGAAAAGTTTGTTTTTCAGTTGAAAATCCAAGTCCTTTCTTGTTTTCAAAAGAGGAATTATTTTTCAATAGAGAAATCAAAGAATTTTGATTATTTGAAAACTTCTTAAATTTCAGCTCAAAAACATTTGCTTTGGATTCCGACAAGTTATTCTCATTTATAAGCTTTTCAATTTTTGCCGTAGACTCAAAAATCTCAGATTCAAATTAATTACTTTTCTCGATTTCTAGTTTTCCAAATCCCTTGAGTTTTTCAATTTCTTTTTCCAAATCAAAATTTATTTCAAAAATTTCGATCTTGTTGTTTTTCAAAGATATATTTTCATTTTCAAGGAACTTGGACATCTCTTTTATTTCAATTAATTCTTTTTGAAAAGATGTGCAATTATTGCATTTGAGATTTCTGATTCTATCAACTTTAATCTTAAGCTCTTTCAGAACTGTTTCGGTTTTCAACAAACTTCCTTTTTCAAAAAAAATTATGTTTGGAGTTCTCAGCTGTCTTAATTTTATCCAACTCCTTTTGCAAAGCAATGTTTTTATGAATTAGCTCATCTTTACAATTTTTCAAAATCAAAATTTCATTTTCAAGTTGGTTAAAATTTTCATTAAGATGAGCAAATTCTTTCTCTAGATTTGAACAATTTTTGCAACTGGAGTTTTCAAATCTCTTAACATTTTCTTATTCCAAAACATCAATTCTTTCTACTGAACTCAAGATTCTCAAATGTAAGATGTTTAGTTTTCAGTCTGAGACTCTCAACAGTTTTTGTTAAATCAGTACAAAGATGAATTAAATCTTCCTGTGAAAAATTTCCTGTTAAGTCTCCATTGTTATCATCATCTGTTGAATCTTCATCTATGAGTTTGGGTTGGAAATTGAGGGTTTTGAGCAGTTGTCTTCATTTTGTCCATACTTTGCACTGAGAGTAATCCAAATATCTTACGTAGTTAAACAGTGGGATAAGAGATTAAGCTGATTATTATTAAGATAAGAATAGAGAATATGTATAACACGAGCATTGGTAATTTTATTCTTTTTATCTAACAAATCTCCCAAATTTCCAATAATATTCCAATATTCTAAATTAACAGATTTTAAATAGGATTCCGTTTCTGATTTCCAAATTAAAAAATCTGTACCATTAAAAATAACCGGAATATGGCTGGACTGACTCTCAGAAGGTTGACAACTAGGAATCACCATTTCTCTAGAGTTAATGAATGTCAGGCTCTGATACCACTTGTTGGATCTAGATTAACCCTAGAGGGGGGTGAATAGGGTTTATTGATTTTAGCAGGATATTTAAAAATTATGAGATCACAGAATGCAACAGAAATAAAAATACTGAAAGTAAATAATACACAGGGATACCCAGTTTTGGCAAAATCCTGCCTACTGCTGCATTCCTAAGGTTTCTACTAGAGAATATATCCTGCTTACAAGACCATGTAAACTCGCACTCCCTGCTCCTGTACTAACCCTACGCTCAAAACCCTAGACTGATCTAATCCCCTAGATCAGATTTCCCCTGATTACAACCCCGTAACCAGTAAACCCTAGATTTTACAGACTCTAGCAACTGTCAGTTAGACCCCTAACTGAATCCCTAGATTTTACAGACTCTAGCACTTTTTGGATGATTTACAAATGAAAATGAAAAACAAAAAACAAACAATAAAAGTAAATCCAAAGCAAAACCCAAGTATTAAAAGTCTAGAATTAAAAATAGGGTTATCCCCTTTTTAATCTTAGCCGGCCCATTTCTTTTGCTTTATCCCTTAAAAAATGTCGGTTTCTATTTCCTTTAGAAAACGAAATGTTGGCCAGGGTTTCTCTTATCTACTGCTCTAAATCCAATTGCAATTGCTAAGGAAGATGTTGTGACTTCTATGATTTCTTCGATGCTCTGTATTGGTTGCTCAATTGATTTGGAGCAGATTGAATCCCCAAAAATATTGAGTTTTCCTGATTTTGTTTATGCTTCCATTTGTTGCGTATGGATTTGATTTTCTTGATAAAAGCCAGTGATGAATAGGTGTGAATTAATAGGGTAATTCGAACCCTAAACAACTCTGATTTCATTTAGATGATTTGGTCTGATTGGCGTTGCTTTTCCCTTTTACTTCCTCGGCATGAATTGATATTTGTGTGATTTCCCTTTTTGAAAATACTTTGAATAAATGTCGTGAATTGTGGTTGAAACCTTCGAATGAAACTGGAAATAATTTTCCCTCTTTGATTGAGTCCAAATCTGGAAAATTACTTGCCAAATTTAATTCTTTTAAATTGTTACCTTGCCACTTTGAAAAATGATTGCCGATTCCTGGAGTGATTTCTTTTGTTGCCTTCATTTGGAAAAGATTGATTATCTTTCCCAGTTTATCATGCACCATATTCATGTTGAATACCTTGATTGAAAGAATTTCATTTCTGGAAATCAATGAATGGAGAATAATTTCTTGCCAATTTTGCTGAATTGAATGCTAATATTGCTGTGTGAATTTTCATGAGTATTTCTTCAATGCTACGAACACCATTAAAATCCCCTGCCATGCTGTGCATCATATACATATAAGTTTGACAATGTTTGTTGATCTGCATGGTCGATTGCCATAAAAAAGTTGAGCATTTCTGGAAAGTATTTACCATTTTGAAAAGATTTCTACAGTGATTAACCACTTGCCAAAGACAGATTAATGACCTGATATGTGCATATCTGACTTGTGTTCATACATGTCCTTGCTCCACCTAGTCTTGATCATATTCCTAAAATGTTTGACCCATAAACTTTGTACTTGACCATGATAATGTTGAGTTGTTCTCTTTAGCATATGCCAGTTTTGCTTCATGATGCTTGTTGTAACGCCCCGCATTTTTAATATAATTAAAAATATGTAAAAATATGTGTATATGAATAGATAGGTAAATAATGGTGATGTATAATGAAAATTAATTAATATATGAAAGGGAAGGAAAATTAATTCGATAACAATGTGCATAACGGAAAAGATAAAAAAAATAAGAATACTTAATTTAAATATCAAGAATTAAGTAAAATGGACATGACCATTGCGTTCGTCTCAAAATTCTGCTTGAAATAGATCCAAGTTTGCGTAAATCGGACTCTGTATGAAGGAGTTATGTCCTTTAGAAGATTCAGCAAAAATTCAAAACAATTCGAAATTCGACCCAGGCAGTTGGGCGGGAAATTTCCCGCCAAAACCAGGCAGGTCGACCTACCCCTAGGGAGTTCGACCTGAGGGTCGGCCTACCCCTAGGGAGGTCGACCTGGGGGTCGACCTATCCCCAGATCTCGGCGATTTCATCTCCTGTGACGTGTTTTGATGTGATGTACGAGTCAGATGGCTTCTAGGTCAATCTAAGGGCTCTAAAACACTCTCTACACCTGTAAATACATAGCAAGACTTAACCCTAATTCATAACAATTCCTTAAGACACCTCCATGCTGCCAAACTTCAACCAAATATGGCCGCCGCCCCAAAACTCTAAATTATATTGCAAGTTCTTCATCAACTTTGGAGTTTGATCAAATCAAGTAGCAAAGTTCTTCATCAACAATTCATGCTCTTCACCAACAATCAAATAAGAAGATTAAATCAGCGTTCTACATCAACAAATCGTTTATTTTCCCCAGTCCATCAAAGTGAGTGGAATTATAATAAACTTGTTGTATAATAGTATTATTATCGTTAATCATTCCCCAGTTATAAATTCAATTCAAGATTCATGTTATAATAATTGTTCTTTTATTCTCCTTCCCCTTTTTATTTTTGGATCTAGGTTATCTCGAACCTAGATGAAATCTTATTATATATACGTATGGTGGGAATATGGAAATGTTGGGCATAATTTATTTTATGCAGTCGAGGAATATAATCTGAAATTTGGGGAATTGTGGCAAAACAATTATTATTGCAAATACCGGGACAATTGGCAGAATTAGTTTGTGACTTGAAATTAAGCCTAAAAGGTGAATTAGATTATATATATAAACGTGGGGAAATATATTGGGGAAATATTGATTTTATGAAATTGGGTATAATGGTATTTTGGAAATTGGCATGTTTGGATATGAATAACATTGAATTATGAATTTGGCTATAATTGAGTAACTTGGGTAAAAAGATTATTTCACGAATGGTTGTATAAGCAAAGTAGAATGGGTTAAGTAGCACTTGAAATATAAATAAACTTAACCAACATATAAGGAATGATAGTAACCTTTTAGGAACACATGTATGGAAAAATTGGAATAATAGGTATAGCCAATTAATGAGATTATAAGCATGAACATAAATTGGGTTTTTTAGGTAAAGCTTGAATTTGAGACTTGGAAATTGGATATGATGTTAAGATCCTAGAAACATAATTAAAAATGGAATATGTTGGACAACCCATGTTTTTATGTAATTATGGAACTCGACACATGAAATGAAATTAATAATTGACATATGACATCTAGAATAAACACGAACATGCTTGTGAATTGATAATTGACATATGACATCTAGAATGGACATGAACTAAACATGAAACATGGCTAACTCGAGGTTAGAATGAGTTTCCGGTGTAATCCTTCCTGGAACCGCCCAGCACATCCAGTGACCGCAAACAATAGGTTCTAATGTGAGAAGTTTGTCATAACGTGCTTGAAACCCGAGGTTAGATTGAGTTGTGGTGTAATCCTGCCCGGAACCAACCGGCACATCCAGTGACCGCAACAATAAGTCTAATGCGAGAGGTTGGGCATTAATAATTAATTAATGCTAATGACACATGCTAGTATGGTAAGATTAAGCCAACATGAAATACTAGACAACACTTAACCAATTTGACTCGATCTATGGGTGGGTTAAGTCAACGTGAACTACTGGATAACACTTAACCAATTTGTCATGATATATAGGTAGGTTAAGTCAAACACGAACTGATAGATAACACTTAACCAATTTAACATGATATATGGGTGGGTTAAGTCAACGTGAACCGCTAGATAACACATAATCAATTTGACTCAATATATGGGTGGGTTAAGTCAACGTGAACTGCTGGATAGCACTTAACCAATTTGACATGACACGTGGGTTGAATTGAATACGTGATTGGGGGTTAAGTCAACTTGGACACATGGGCAAACTTAACCAATATAACAGTATCAAAGCAAGGAAAAGTGGGGAATGATAAGATTAAGTAATAAATAAACTTATCCTAGGGATAAGAAATGAATATGCCTTAAGATGTAATACAAGACTTGAAGGGCGGGACGACTTATACCATGAAATAAGTTAATCTAAGCTGGAAATGTGGGAGAACACCCGTACACTATCATTTGATAAAGAGAACTTAAGTCATGCTTGAATTCATAGGTAAACCTTAGTTAAAAGGAACTAAGTGACAAACGTTAGTTAAAGAGAACTAAGTAACAGAAACTAAGTACCAAACCTTGGTCAAGAGAACCAAGTAATAAACCTTAGTTAAGAGAACTAAGTAAATAACGAGAAAGAGAACTAAGTGGTAAACCTTAGTTAAGAGGACTAAGTTGTAAACCTTAGTTAAGAGGACGAACGATTAAAAAAAACTAAGTAGTAAACCTTAGTTAAGAGGACTAAGTAGTGAACCTTAGTTAAGAAAACGAACGATTAAGATAAACTAAGCAGTAAACCTTAGTGAAGAGGACTAAGTAGTGAACCTTAGTTAAGAAAATGAACGATTCAGAAAACTAAGTAGTAAACCTTAGTTAAGAGAACTAAGTAGTAAACCTTAGTCAAGAAAGCCAAGTAGAACACGATAAGGAGCGAACGTCCGTCTGACCAAGAAGAAGGCTCCAATGGTCTGGGTTACGAAGCACGCGGCTTCGAGGGGACGTAAGGGTACTCTTGGTATCCCTCTGTGAGGTTTCAGATGATCCTCCTCGGCTCACAGAGGTTAAGGTCTGCGTTAGAAGAACCAAGAACATGCCTTGGTTGCAATATATGGTAATCTGAAGACTACGATGGACCATCGTAAGGCGGCGATATCTTGTTTAGCCTTGTGATAGCACATCGTCGTCTACCTACCATCTTGAGTCAATCGAGTATGTGAAGCGGAAAGGTGGAGAACTCCAATAGACCATATGCTTGATATCTAGTTATGGGTGAGGTTTGGCCAATAGGTTTGTGGGGGCATAGGGGGCCTGCGTATAGTTCTCATTCTTGATTTTCTAGGGTGCCTTTCATTAGTTGAGGGAGGGGTCAAGTGGAACTATAGCCACACACAGATAAAAACAGACCTTAGCATCTACGTCGGTAGATAACTTAAAGCTCCCGACCAAGTTCCGTGTTTCTTGATTTGCCCTCCTACGGGACTCGGGCCGCACATATAGAGGACATGTGAAACTAGACATCGATAACGATTCACGACACGTACGTGGGGAAAGTCTAGGAAATATTTCACTCTGGGTAGTTTCCTAGACTAGGGGCATCGTTCGATAGGTAGCATAATTCCTAATTAGACCTAGGTCGCGTAAACCCTGAATCCGAGAAGCGTTCAATAGGTAGTATAAACCCCAGTGGCCCTGGGTAGTGTAAATCCCGGTTGAATCTAGGAAGCGCCCGATAGTAAACCTTAGATTAGATCTAGATGATACATGAAATCTAGCAAGATTGAGAGTGGCAATCCAAACGATTTCGAGAATGGTGGCACTAAACCAAAGTAGTATAGATTTACATGATGAAGCCCGTACGACATACGGCAAGGGACTGTATATATACATGGAAAGGATTAGATGAGTTGGGGGTATCTACATATACGTTGTATTAGGTTAACCTACTAGTGGGACATGAGTATAGCCTAGAGAGCTAATATCGCGAATAACCTAATAAGCAAGAAAATATAACTGAACGGTATACGTAGATTATACAAAAGCTTATTCTAAGTCCACTTACACAGACCTTATGTTCTGACCCCCTCCTCATTACATACTTCCAGGTTAGGTTCATGATAGGGATGGTATAGCTTTGGATACTGGTTTAGCAGTATTGTTAATAAGGTAAAGCAATAATTGAATATTATACTTTATTTCCTTCCGCTGTGAGATGCTTTACGAGTTCTGACATGTTTCTTTATCTCTGTCTTTTTCTGTAGGATATCAGAGCACCCAACTCGGGTTTCAATAGATCGGATTTTTGAAAAAATTCGGTCTATCGGAATCCTGGTTGTTACATCTGGTATCAGAGCCAGTTTTAGTGATCTTAGGGAGATAATGAGTGAACGTATTTTATTTTCTAAAATATAAATATATTATATATATAAACCTAAATCCATATAGTAGCCCACTAGACATGAAAAGAGTTGGGATATCTAGTTTGTACACTCAAGGAATGAACATAGGAATTTGGAAACCATTAGGTGGTTGGGAAACTGTACAATATGACTTGAAGCTAGAGAAAGAAAAGTATCCCATAGGATGGAAACTGAAATATTAGCATTTCAGATTAGTTGGGTTTTGAAATGAAACCTTAGAAACTAGAAAAGGTTGAAATATGGAAAATGGATTAGGAATATATATAGTTAAGAGAATTGAATTCACAAAAGTGCCTAGGAAAGCCTAGTGATTGAAGACCCGCTTTGAGTCTAACCCAATGATAAGCTTTTAAGAACTTGATTGTGGTATTTTTCCAAGATTTAATCTTAAAAGAATTTTGATAAATGCATGATGGATTTTAAAGTAAAGTGGGGTATACTGTGTAAAACAACGATTTCTTGTTTTAAAAGAATTCTCTCATGAAAAGGTGCATATTATAGAGCATGTATAGCTTGCTAGTTTTCATATATGAAAGGATTGAAAAGAAATTTTGAAATATCTATTCTGTTAACAATAAATTTTGATTATTGTTTTAAAAAAGAAATTTTTGTTGGGTGAACAAAATAAGCGGTAGAGTGTAAGAATAGAGTAGATGCTTGCACCTTAGCAGCCAAAATTAACATTGTAATTAGAAACAATGTAAGCCTAATAGTTATCCTTGTGTACTCCAACTTTGTGATTTGAAAAAAAAAAATGTTTTGCATTTTTATATTGTGACATGTTTTTATGGTTTGGCGAAAACAAGTTTTGGAGAAGAAAATAAAGTTTTAACACTTCTAATTTTTTTTGAAAGAAAAATGTAATGGAAAGAAAGGAGGCTAAACCATGTTTTAAAATAATGGAGTAGGTAAGGATTAGTGCCTAGAATAGAACGAGAGAAAGTTAAAGCTATGAATTAAACAATTGGAGCCAACTAGAGATTAGTTGAGTTGAGTGATTCTCTGAGTGTCAATCTGATGTTGATTTCGGTCTTCGGGGTTGATATTTAGGGAGTTGCTCTCTTGCCAATTTACAGTCAGGGATTAGCTAATATTAAACTAATGGAAAATTTCCCGTAGAATGCATAAGCATTGAGAAACCTAGGTTTATTGTTGGAGAAAAAAAAAGGATAGGCTAGTAATACACAGCAAGGACTAGTAGTGACTACTAAGTAGTAAAGGGCAAGTAAGTGGGTAGATCCTGTTGTGTGGACTCTCAATTGTCTGAGATGACAAGGTCCTAAGATTCTTGGCCCATAGTAGTAGCTGTGTAGGATGCTGTTTGTCTTGAAAACAGAAAAAGCTTATTTAAAATAAAAAACTTAAGTAATTGGATTAAGTCAAATAAGCTAAGAAAGAGAAAAGCCTACCTAACAGGAAACAATAAATTCAGTAAGGCAACAAATGTGACGGGAAAAGAAAATGGAAATCTTAAGAAAAAGATGAATAAATATGAATTTTTTTTCCAAGATAAATGGAAAAAGAGAAGAAATTTTCTTATGTGGTTGTGCTTGGATGGAAATCTTCATAGAATAGTCGTATAAAAATCCAAGTACGATTAGAAAAGAAAAATGGAGGATGTGAATTTTTCCGTTTTATATCTTTTCGTAACATAAGGGAATCGAATTTGGAAAATTAGATTTTTCTAAATTTCGAATTTAATGATGGAGGGTAGGGTCTTGGATGCGACAACTGGGTGAACTATGCTCTTATTCTATAAGAGTGTGGGAAAACTTGGATGGAAAATATTTTGATTTTTCAAGAATATTGCATTCATATATAATTGCAGGTATATTTAGGATGTGAGCATTATGTTTTGAAAGAGTTTTTAAAATTTGCATACGTACAAGGGGATCCAAATTAGGCATACATACTTTACTATGATGTATCTCACTTTGCACATGTGCACAATGTTTGCAACAATTGGATGCACACTTGATGGATATTGCGAAGGGTTATCTATTTTTACTCTTATCGAATTTCGGGGACGAAATTCTTTAAGGGTGGGAGAATGTAATACCCCACATTTTTAATATAATTAAAAATATGTAAAAATATGTGTATATGCATAGATAGGTAAATAATGGTGATGTATAATGAAAATTAATTAATATATGGAAGAGAAGGAAAATTAATTCGATAACAGTGTGCATAACGGAAAAGATAATAAAATAAGGATACTTAATTTAAATATCAGGAATTAAGTAAAATAGACATGACCATTGCGTTCGTGTAGAATTTCTGCTTGAAATAGAGTCCTAGTTTGCGTAAATCGGACTCCGTATGAAGGAGTTATGGCTTTTAGAATATTCAACAAAAATTCAAAACAATTCGAAATTCGACCCAGGCAGCTAGGCGGGAAATATCCCGCTAAAACCAGCCAGGTCGACCTGGGGGTCAGGTCGACCTGGGGGTTGACCTACCCCTAGGGAGGTCGACCTGGGGGTCGACCTATCCCCAGATCTGGGCGATTTCAGCTCCTGTGACGTGTTTTGATGTGCTGTACGGGTCAGATGGCTTCTAGGTCAATCTAAGGGCTCTAAAACACTCTCTACATCTATAAATACATACCAAAACCTAACCATAATTCATAACAATTCCTTAAGACACCTCTATGCCGCCAAACTTCAACCAAGCATAGCCACTGCCCCAAAACTCTAAATTATATTGCAAGTTCTTCATCAACTTTGGAGTTTGATCAAATCAAGTAGCAAAGTTCTTCATCAACAATTCATGCTCTTCACCAACAATCAAATAAAAGATTAAATCAGCGTTCTACATCAACAAATCGTTTATTTTCCCCAATCCAGTCAAGGTGAGTGGAATTATAATAAACTTGTTGTATAATAGTATTATTATCGTTCATCATTCCCCAGTTATAAATTCAATTCAAGTTTCGTGTTATAATAATTGTTCTTTTATTCTCCTTCCCTTTTTATTTTTGGATCTAGGTTATCTCGAACCTAGACGAAATCTTATTACACATACGTATGGTTGGAATATGGAAATGTTGGGCATAATCTATTTTATGCAATCAAGGAATATAATCTGAAATTTGGGGATTTGTGGCATTACAATTATTATTGTAGATATTGGGACAATTGGAAGAATTTGTTTGTGACTTGAAATTAAGCCTAAAAGGTGAATTAGATTATATGTATAAACGTGGGAAATATATTGGGGAAATATTGATTTTATGAAATTGGGTATAATGGGATTTTGGAAATTGGCATGTTTGGATATGAATAATATGGAATTGGTGAATTTGGCTATAATTGAGTAATTTGGTGTAACACCCCACATCCATTAAGGGTCACTCACAAAGGGAATGCCTTAACTTCAATGGAGCATTATGGGTACTGGATTAGAAATATTACAAGACAGACATATATAAAACAGTGGAAGGTAAAGTAGAAGTATTTCAAATTATTTATTAAATATAATCATTTACAATAAAAGCCCATCAACTTCCAATGCCCAATTACATAGCTAGAATATCTATCTTTCTCAAAAACAAAGAAGCATAAAAATAAATTGCAGTCTTCCCCAATAAAGCAAAGCAAGCCATAGCCAAGAGAGGTCCAAGCCGCACATGAAAGAGCCTTGGAGCTTGGTAAAATCCGAACTAAGCTGTACTCCCACCCTGCGAACCTAGGGGGAGGGGACGAAAGAAGAAGAGGCGAAACAAAATAGGTCAGTCATAAAGACTGAGTAAGTCCTAGTGACTTTCATCATAAAAACAGGTAAAGATAACATGGCATGAATAAACTGAAAGTAAACATAAACATGATGACAAGATAAGCTACAGGCACGATGAATCAAGTTTAACATCCCATACTTCCTATCAAGGGTAGCATCTCAAGGTTCCTACCAAGTATCCTATCGCAAGGTCGCAAGATTTCTAAGTTTCACCATTACCCTATTTTCCTTGATTTCCTATATTCTCTACACCACCTAACTAGCGTTTCAATTAGTTTACTAAGTTTCAATTACAAGATAAGTGATTCCCCATAACCCACGTGATAGTTTCATGTCCCCACCGTACCTACCTTAATTGATCGGCTCTTACTTACCATGTTTCACATGTGTTATATACTAAGGTTATCCCAACCCCGTAGTCGTGGTAGCCTTCAGGACTACATCTAATATGAGGATTTTTCCTCAACCAACCTAATTACCATGAATGTGTTAGATGTATCCTTACTACCCTAATCGATCGGCTCCTACTCGACCTAGTTCTTGCGGCCCCTACTTGTAGATACCTGTGCTGGTCCCACCCTAGGGTGTATCAATCCCTAGGATGGCAACCCCGACACCCTTTTTGATGCACAGCTTTATATCTACTGATGCCCAGTGGCTAAATTTTCCACTCCGGAATAAGTGCACGCCCGTAATCCGTCGGAACCTGCACCGCTGCATCCCCTGTCGCCATTTTGACCTCTTACAATCATCCCAGTAATCGTGCCCCACCCTGCCTAGCACAGGGTACCGTTGATACCTAATGTGGGTTACTGCTGAAACGGGTCCCGCTACTAGGGTTTTCCTGGGGTCTATTCGTATACCCCACAGGTTGGTTAAGTGTTATCTATTTAACTTAACCCCACCCCCCATCATGATACCGTGGTTAAGTGTTCTCTCTTGTGTTACTTAACCCTACCGCATGTCTTGTTATATCGGTTAAGCGTTCTCCCCTGTGTTAACTTAACCTTAACCACACCTCACGTTAGATTGGTTAAGTGTATGTTAACTCAACCTCATCCACTAGCCATTTTATAATGGTTAAGTGTTACCCTCGTGTATTTACTTAACCCTACCACACATCAGGTTATATTGGTTGGGTGTTATCAACCCATTCAAGTTAAACCAACCCATTTAACTTAACCCTCCCATTCGTCAGATTGCATTGGATAAGTATTTCAAATAATTCATGGCTTAACCCGCCCACGTATCATGTCAAGTTGGTTAAGTGTGTCTAGTGATTCATAACTTAACCCCGCTATCTTAGCATATCAAATTGGTTAAGTGTTTTCAAGTAGTTCATGACTTAACCCGCCCACGTATCATGCTGAGTTGGTTAAGTATTATCTATATGTTCACGTTGACTTAACCCTGCCACATGTCATGTTATATTGGTTAAGTGTCATTAGTCTAGTCATATTACTTAACCTACCTATTCATGTCATATCGGTTAAGTGTAATTAGTCTAGTCATATAAGTTAACCCACCCATTGGTCTGATTAACAGTTATGTCGGTTAAGCCCACATTTATAAGTTTTACATGTTCTTAACTCATACCGGTTATGTCCACATTTACATGTCAAATTTCCATGTATCCCACCTAACCCTCTAACCATACCCACGTCTTATTATGTTGATATTCCTTGATTCATTCATTACGACGAACGAATCATGACCTCTCACATTAGACTGTGCACTTTGTGGCCACTGGATTTTCCAGGCGGTTCCGGACAGATTTACACCACAAACTGGGTCTACCCTCGTGTCGTAAATCGTTACGCCTGCAATTCGACCTTTGACCTCTCACATTAGACTGACACTTTGTGGCTACCGGATTTGCCGGGTGGTTCCGAGCAGATTTACACCACAAACTGAGTCTAACCTCGTGTCAAAGGTTCATTAATGGTCGTATTCCCCCCAAAACCCCAATATCAGTTCATGTGTTTAACATATAGAAATGTTCATGTTCGTGTTCAAGTCAATTATCCAATACACAGTCATTTTCATGTTTCAAATTCCCAAATTTACATATTAATAAACATATACCCAAGTTCCAAAATTACATGCCAATATATATACATACATATATATATATATACACACACCCAATTCTAGTCAGTTTACATATGTCCAATTCTTGCCTATTTACATGTATGCCAAGTTTATGCCATTTTACCCATATCAAGTTCTAGCCAAAATTGCAGGTATCATGCCCAAATAAACCCAAATCATGATTCATGATGTAGTTATCCCAAATTGTAATCTTTTTATTACAACACACGCCAACTACCCAAGGTCATAATACATATTTATGCCAATTATCAAATTTACAATCGCTTTTATATTCAAATTCCCAATTCTACATATGCCCAATCGTAAGCCTAATCTTTTGATTTAATTTACATAGGCCTGAACTCGTGGTTTAATTTACATGCCAAATTACATACATGTTATACATACCAAATCTCATGTTACATTACACAGATCCTATTTGTGCCAAATTCCACATATATAATATTTATGCAAATTTTTTCATAACAATATTATACCAAAATTTACAGATCAAGCCCAAACTTGCAAATACAATGATAATATCCAATTTCGTGTCGCCAATTATTACATCATATTCATATAGGCAACAATCCCATAATTCCCCCGTATACATATCGTACGCAAATCACGATTTTAGGTCAAGGTCCGAAATTGACCAAGGTTCATGAAAAAAAAATTGGGGGAGATAGAAATTGAATAAAATTGAGATCAGAGGAAAACATCATCATAGGCATAAATATTACAACTTGATGATAACGTCATTACAAATCAAGAAAACTGCTAAATAGATCATAAACTTGTCATGAGCATAAAGATAGACAAGTCCCAAAACAGAAGATTCAAGCAGCAACAGAAATAGATCAGAATAGATAAACATACTTAAATCCAATTCCACTTTATTCCATGGCCACATCATAATTAAATATTTAGATCTGAAAATAATTAGAACTTACAGAGCATGGCTAATGAATTAAGAACTAAAATTGTCGTAGAACGTTGTAGAGACATTGATTTATCTTCTTGAATTGTTGTAGAATTGCTGTAGAAGCTTTAATCTCTAGTTTGAGTTTAGTTTGGAGGCTAAGAGAAAAGTTTAGAGAGCGGCGGTCATGATCAAGAGGAAGTCCAGCAGCATTGTGGTGTCATATGAATTATTGTATGAATTAGGTTAGGCCTTAGGATGTTTATATAGGTGTAGGAATTAGTTTAGGCCCTAGGATAAACCCTAGAACTGATCTGAACCATCCAAATTCGTCACAGGCCCGAAAACAGACTCAGCCAGCCAACCAGACCGAACTAGGTTCGGACTCAGAAATGAGGGGGGGGGGTCGACACTATGGTCGACACTAGGGTCGACCTGGTCTGGGGAGGTCGACACTATGGTCGACCCTAGGGTCGACCTGGGTCTGGGCTGTTTAAATTTTCCTGGAACTTCCAAAGGCCATAACTCCATCATCCGGACTCCAATTTTCGAAAACTCGGACTCTATTCCACGCAGAATTTCGAGACGAACGCAATGGCGTAGCCCGTTTCCCATGATTCTTTTTTAAGATTTAATTCTTCCTTGATTTATGATTTTAATATATTATTAAAATTCGGGTTGTTACATTCTCTCCTCCTTAAAGGATTTCGTCCCCGAAATCTTCAAGTTAAGAAGAGTGTGTCCTACCATCCATCTACTCAAAACACCATATCCACAAGCAATAATTGTCCTTAAAAAGATTTATAATGCTATATGAACATATGCAAAAAGTGTATGTATATGTTCCTTATCTAATGAAAATGATCAGGCCTGATTGATCTTCTAGATGCAAAATATGTTTAGTGCCATGAGTCCAACATGTATGCAAATAGTCTTAGTCACATAAACACTATATGTGTGCACAAACATCCATCCATATGCAACATTCGCATGATAACACATTCAATTTCATCCACAAACAAGTATAAATACTCATGCATATGCAATATGAAAGGTGACGGAGCCGATCTAGTGCCTAATGTGTATATGCATCCACGAGCAACCACTTGCAACCATCAATTATAACATGTCTCAAACACATGTTTACACCCAATTGTTCCTATCCAAAGATATAGTAGAACGATAAAAGCAAGTAAAAACTTTGTGCCCATTAGGCAATGTCAAAACTGGAAATCTACACCACATATATACTGATTAGGAGAAGAACTCCCTAAGCATCAGCCCCGAAGACCGAAATCAACATCAGACTGACGCCCAAAGAATTACTCAACCCAACGGACACCCTCAAGCCCCAACATGTATTACTAACAGATGATCCCTATGGGGTTTTGCAACAGAAATAGGATTGAGAATAGGACCGAGAGGTTATACTAAAAAGATAGCATACAAGTAAGCTCTACAGGAAAAGAGGGATCATGGATATACTCTTAAAAAGAGATATGATGCGCGAATCTATTCTTCAATCTTCTAAGTCGCATTTCCTTGAGCTTAACTCCATTGTGCTTTAACCTTCTTTAACTTCACAATTTCGTAGCTTCTTAATTCTTGTTTCCAAAATATGAGTTGGAACCTATTTCACTGTTGCCTCTCGTTCCACTTTCACTTATTCTTTTTCTAGTATACTCGGCTCAAACATAACTGCGTACTCATGGTTTCATGCAAGCTCTCCAAAATTCACTAGTGAATCCTGGATCTCGTTTACTTACTATAAGGTATTCCACGAAGAAGAACTATCTCTTGAAAACAAACAAATGCCGACCATGTTGCCAAATGTACTTACTAAGGTGATTTTCCATAACTTATGCATAAGCGAAATGAACCATCCGCCTTAGTGGCGAACATTACTCGAGTGGATCAATAAATGTATCAAGAGATTCTAGGTAACTAAGCATGGCAGAACCCTAAGGGTTACACTAGACTTCGAGGGCATTACCAAGGCAAGTCAAGAGTCTAACTACCCTCTTTTCATACTCAAGAATAGCACCAGTACTGGATAACCACTCCATCCCTAGAATCAACCCATAGCCCAAAACCATAAGCACTACTTCTAAACTCAACACTTAGCATAAACATTCTCAAATCCAAACAAGTCATATATAAATGAGCCGATTCCCCAACCGGATTTGAGACAAAAATGGGACCATCTACTACGCTAGTAATAAGGTGCAAAGACTCAACTATCGAAGCAGAATTAAAAGAATGCAATGTATAGAAACAAAGTTCTAACGGGATGATAGAAAAGAAAAGCTAAACCTTTAACTGAAACGTTACCACCCCTCTTAGGTACACTAGTAGTGAGAGCATACAATTGCCCTCTCGACGATCTTGTTCTTTATCCTCGTTCTTACTATCCTTGCATAGCTTGTTGACAAGTTTCTCGAAAGCTACCTCCATCGCACGACCACCCTACAAAGCTTGAAATAAGATTAGTCAGAAGTAAAACTACTGCGGCTACAGATGGAGGTTGGGCACTCCTTGCCCTACGACATGTGTCGTACGCCTACAAAACTATGGTGAAAAGAGAGAAAGAAGAGATTCAAAGAGAGAATAAAAAGATAGTGCATATGGCTTTGGGGAATATGCCTTTCGTAAAAAAAAACTTTTCTTTAGAAAAATGCTTCTTTGTAAACGTTTTGAAAACTAATTCAGAAGGTTTTTGAAAACTTTTGCCCAGTCTGGTAACTTTCTGCTCTGATACCAAATGTAACACCCCACATCCGTTAAGGGTCACTCACAAAGGGAATGCCTTAACTTCAATGGAGCATTATGGGTACTGGAACAGAAATATTACAAGACAGACATATATAAAACAGCGGAATGTAAAGTAGAAGTATTTCAAATTATTTATTAAATATAATTGTTTACAATAAAAGCCCGTCAACTTCCAATACCCAATTACATAGCTAGAATATCTATCTTGCTCAAAAACAAAGAAGCATAAAAATAAATTGCAGTATTCCCCAATAAAGCAAAGCAAGCCATAGCTAAGAGAGGTCGAAGCCGCACATAAAAGAGCCTTGGAGCTTGGTAAAATCCGAACTAAGCTGTACTCCCACCCTGCGGACCTAGGGGGGAAATGAAAGAAGAAGAGGTGAAACAAAATAGGTCAGTCATAAAGACTGAGTAAGTCCTAGTGACTTTCAGCATAAAAACAGGTAAATATAACATGGCATGAATAAATTGAAAGTAAACATAAGCATGATGACAAGATAAGCTACAGGCACGATGAATCAAGTTTAACATCCCATACTTCCTATCAAGGGTAGCATCTCAAGGTTCCTACCAAGTATCCTATCGCAAGGTCGCAAGATTTCTAAGTTTTACCATTACCCTATTTTCCTTGATTTCCTATATTCTCTGCACCACCTAACTTGCATTTCAATTAGTTTACTAAGTTTCAATTACAAGATAAGTGATCACCCATAACCCATGTGATAGTTTCATGTCCCCACCGTACCTACCTTAATTGATCGGCTCTTACTTACCATGTTTCACATGTGTTGTATACTAAGGTTATCCCAACCCCATAGTTGTGGTAGCCTTCAGGACTACATCTAATATGAGGATTTTTCCTCAACCAGCCCAATTACCATGATTGTGTTAGATGTATCCTTACTACCCTAATCGATCGGCTCCTACTCGACCTAGTTCTTGCGGCTCCCTACATGTAGATACCTGTGCTGGTCCCACCCTAGGGTGTATCAATCCCTAGGATGGCAACCCCGACACCCTTTTTGATGCACAACTTTATATCTACTGATGCCCAGTGGCTAAATTTTCCACTTCGGAATACGTGCACGCCCGTAATCCGTCGGAACCTGCACCGCTGCATCCCCTGCCGCCGTTTTGACCGCTTACAATCAGCCCAGTAATCATGCCCCACCCTGCCTAGCTCAGGGTACCGTTGATACCTAATGTGGGATACTGCTGAAACGGGTCCCGCTACTAGGGTTTTCCTGGGGTCTATTCGTATACCCCACAGGTTGGTTAAGTGTTATTTATTTAACTTAACCCCACCCCCCATCATGATACCGTGGTTAAGTGTTCTCTCTTATGTTACTTAACCCTGCCGCATGTTTTGTTATATCGGTTTAGCATTCTCCCCTGTGTTAACTTAACCTTTACCACACCTCACGTTAGATTGGTTAAGTGTATGTTAACTCAACCTCATCCACTAGCCATTTTATAATGGTTAAGTGTTACCCTCGTGTATTTACTTAACCCTACCACACATCAAGTTATATTGGTTGGGTGTTATCAACCCATTCAAGTTAAACCAACCCATTTAACTTAACCCTCCCATTCGTCAGATTGCATTGGTTAAGTATTTCAAATAATTCATGGCTTAACCCGCCCACGTATCATGTCAAGTTGGTTAAGTGTGCCTAGTGATTCATAACTTAACCCCGCTATCTTAGCATATCAAATTGGTTAAGTGTTTTCAAGTAGTTCATGACTTAACCCGCCCATGTATCATGCTGAGTTGGTTAAGTATTATCTATATGTTCAAGTTGACTTAACCCTGCCACGTGTCATGTTATATTGGTTAAGTGTCATTAGTCTAGTCATATTACTTAACCTACCTATTCATGTCATATCGGTTAAGTGTCATTAGTCTAGTCATATTACTTAACCCACCCATTGGTCTGATTAACAGTTATGTAGGTTAAGCCAACATTTATAAGTTTTACATGTTCTTAACTCATACCGGTTAGGTCCACATTTACATGTCAAATTTCCGTGTATCCCACCTAACCCTCTAACCATACCCACATCTTATAATGGTTGATATTCCTTGATTCTTTCATTATGACGAACGAATCATGACCTCTCACATTAGACCGTGCACTTTATGGCCACTGGATTTTCCGGGCGGTTCCGGGCAGATTTACACCATAAACTGGGTCTAACCTCGTGTCATAAATCGTTACACCTGCAATTAGACCTTTGACCTCTCACATTAGACTGACACTTTGTGGCTACTGGATTTTCCGGGCGGTTCCGGGCAGATTTACACCACAAACTGAGTCTAACCTCGTGTCGAAGGTTCACTAATGGTCGTATTCCCCCCAAAACCCCAATATTAGTTCATGTGTTTAACATATAGAAATGTTCATGTTCTTGTCAATTATCCAATACACAGTCATTTTCATGTTTCAAATTCCTAACTTTACATTTTAATAAACATATGCCCAAGTTCAAAAATTACATGCCAATATATATATATATATATATATATATATATATATATATACAATTCTAGTCAGTTTACATATGTCCAATTCTTGCCTATTTACATGTATGCCAAGTTTATGCCATTTTACCCATATCCAGTTCTAACCAAAATTGCATGTATCATGCCCAAATAAACCCAAATCATGATTCATGATGTAGTTATCCCAAAGTGTAATCTTTTTATTACAACACACGCCAACTACCCAAGTTCATAATACATTTATGCCAATTATCAAATTTACAATCGCTTTTATATTCAAATTCCCAATTCTACATATGCCCAATCGTAAGCCTAATCTTTTGATTTAATTTACATAGGCCTGAACTCGTGGTTTAATTTACATGCCAAATTACATACATGTTATACATACCAAATCTCATGTTACATTACATAGATCCTATTTGTGCCAAATTCCATGTATATAATATTTATGCAAATTTTTTCATAACAAGATTATACCAAAATTTACAGATCAAGCCCAAACTTGCAAATACAATGATAATATCCAATTTCATGTCGCCAATTATTACGTCATACTCATATAGGCAATAATCCCATAATTCCCCGTATACATATCATACGCAAATCGCGATTTTAGGCCAAGGTCCGAAATTGACCAAGGTTCATGAAAAGAAAATAAATTGGGGGAGATAGAAATTGAATAAAAATGAGATCAGAGGAAAACATAAACATTGGCATAAATATTACAACTTGATGATAACGTCATTACAAATCAAGAAAATTGCTGAATAGATCATAAACTTGTCATGAGCATAAAGATAGACAAGTCCCAAAACAGAAGATTCAAGGAGCAACAGAAATAGATCAGAATCGATAAACATACTTAAATCTAATTCCACTTTATTCCATGGCCACATCATAATTAAATATTTAGATCTGAAAATAATTAGAACTTATAGAGCATGGCTAATGAATTAAGAACTAAAATTGTCGTAGAACGTTCCAGAGACATTGATTTATCTTCTTGAATTGTTGTAGAATTGCTATAGAAGCTTTAATCTCTAGTTTGAATTTAGTTTGGGGGCTAAGAGAAAAGTTTAGAGAGCGGCGACCATGATCAAGAGGAAGTCCAGCAGCATTTTGGTGTCATATGAATTATTGTATGAATTAGGTTAGGCCTTAGGATGTTTATATAGGTGTAGGAACTAGTTTAGGCCCTAGGATAAACCCTAGAACTGATCTGAACCATCCAAATTCGTCATAGGCCCGAAAACAGACTCAGCCAGCCAACCAGACCGAACCAGGTTCGGACTCAGAAATAGGGGGGGTCGACACGATGGTCGACACTAGCGTTGACCTGGTCTGGGGAGGTCGACACTGTGGTCGACCTGGGTCTGGGCTGTTTAAATTTTCCTGGAACTTCCGAAGGCCATAACTCCTTCATCCGGACTCGGATTTTCGAAACTCGGACTCTATTTCACGCAGAATTTCAAGACGAACGCAACGGCGTAGCCCGTTTCCCATGATTCTTATTTTAAGTTTTAATTCTGCCTTGATTTATGATTTTAATATATTATTAAAATTCGGGTTGTTACATTTGGGTAAAAAGATTATTTCACGAATGGTTGTATAAGCAGAGTAGAAATGGGCTAAGTAGCACTTGGCATATGAATAAACTTAACCAGCATAAAAGGAATGATAGTAACCTGTTAGGAACACATGTATGAAAAAATTGGAATAATAGGTATAGCCTATTAATGGGATTATAAGCATGAACACAAATTGGGGTTTATGGGTAAAGATTGAATTTGAGACTTGGAAATTGGATATGCCGTTAAGATCCTAGAAACATAATTAAAAATGGAATATGTTGGACAAACCATGTTTTTATGTAATTATGGAACTCGGCACATGACATGAAATTGATAATTGACATATGACATCTAGAATAAACACGAACATGCTTGTCACTTGATAATTGACATATGACATCTAGAATGGACATGAACTAAACATGAAACATGGCTAACTCGAGGTTAAAATGAGTTTGTGGGGTAATCCTGCCCGGAACCGCCCGGCACATCGAGTGACTGCAAACAATAGGTTCTAATGTTAGAAGTTAGTCATAACGTGCTTGAAACCCGAGGTAAGATTGAGTTGTGGTGTAATCCTGCTCGGAACCAACCGGCATCATCTAGTGACCGCAACAATAAGTCTACTATGAGAGGTTGGGCATTAATAATTAATTAATGCTAATGACACATGCTAGTATGGTAAGGTTAAGTCAACATGAAATACTAGACAACACTTAACCAATTTGACTCGATCTATGGGTGGGTTAAGTCAACATGAACCACTAGATAACACTTAACCAATTTGACATGATATAGGTAGGTTAAGTCAACACGAACTGGTAGATAACACTTAACCAATTTAACATGATATATGGGTGGGTTAAGCCAACGTGAACCGCTAGATAACATTTAACCAATTTGACTCAATATATGGGTGGGTTAAGTCATTGTGAACTGCTGGATAACACCTAACCAATTTGACATGACGCGTGGGTTGGATTGAATACGTGATTGGGAGTTAAGTCAACTTGGACACATGGGTAAACTTAACCAATATAACAGTATCAAAGCAAGGAAAAGTGGGGAATGATAAGATTAAATAATAAATAAACTTATCCTAGGGATAAGAAATGAATATGACTTAAGATGTAATACAAGACTTGAAGGGCGGGATGACTTATACCATGAAATAAGTTAATCTAAGCTGGAAATGTGGGAGAACACCCGTACATTATCATTTGATAAAGAGAACTTAAGTCATGCTTGAATTCATAGGTAAACCTTAGTTAAAAGGAACTAAGTGACAAACGTTAGTTAAAGAGAACTAAGTAATAGAAACTAAGTATCAAACCTTGGTCAAGAGAACCAAGTAATAAACCATAGTTAAGAGAACTAAGTAAATAACGAGAAAGAGAACTAGGTGGTAAACCTTAGTTAAGAGGACTAAGTTGTAAACCTTAGTTAAGAAAACGAACGATTAAAAGAAACTAAGTAGTAAACCTTAGTTAAGAGGACTAAGTAGTGAACCTTAGTTAAGAAAACGAACGATTAAGAGAAACTAAGTAGTAAACCTTAGTTAAGAGGACTAAGTAGTGAACCTTAGTTAAGAAAACGAACGATTCAGAAAACTGAGTAGTAAACCTTAGTTAAGAGAACTAAGTAGTAAACCTTAGTCAAGAAAGCCAAGTAGAACACGAGAAGCAGCGAACGTCCGTCTGACCAAGAAGAAGGCTCCAACGATCTGGGTTATGAAGTACGCAGCTTTGAGGGGACGTGAGGGTACTCTTGGTATCCCTCTGTGAGGTTGCATATAATCCTCCTAGGCTCACAGTGGTTAAGGTATGCGTTAGAAGAACCTGAGTATGCCTTGGTTGCAATATAAGGAAATCTAAAGACTAGGATGCACCAGCGTGAGGCGGCGATATCTTGTTTAGCCCTGTGATAGCATGTCATCATCTACCTACCAACTTGAGTCAATCGAGTACGTGAAGCGGAAAGGCAGAGAACTCCAACAAACCATATACTTGCTATCTAGTTATGGGTAAGGTTTGGCCAATATGTTTGTAGGGGCATAAGGGACCTGCGTATAGTTCTCATTCTTGATTTTCTGGGGTGCCTTTCATTAGTTGAAGGAGGGAACAAGTGGGACCATAGCCACACACAGATAAAAACAGACCTTGGCATCTGCGTCGGTAAATTGCTTAAAGCTCCCGACCAAGTTCCTTGTTTCTTGATTTGCCCTGCCACGGGACTCGGGCCGCACATATAGAGGACATGTGCAACTAGACATCGATAACGATTCACGGCACATACGTGGGGAAAGTTTAGGAACATATATCGCTCTGGGTAGTGTGTCCAAGACTAGGGGGCATCCTTTGATAGGTAGCATAATCTCTAGTTGGACCTAGGCCACGTAAACCCTGAATCCGAGAAGCGTTCGATAGGTAGCATAAACCCCAGTGGCCCTGGGTAGCGTAAACCCTGGCTGAATCTAGGAAGCGCTCGATAGTAAACCTTAGATTAGATCTAGATGATACATGGAATCTAGCAAGATCGGGAGTGGAAGTCCAAACGATTTCGAGAATGGTGGCACTATACTAAAGTAGTATAGATTTACATTATGAAGCCCGTACGACATACGGCAAGGGACTGTATATATACATGGAAAGGATTAGACGAGTTGGGGGTATCTACATGAGACGACCCCAAACCCCGTACTGACGGCGGCAAGGGTAATCCTTGGAATATAACACAGAAAACAGATAATAGCAGAACAGAAATAAATAAATACACCAGATAATGTACAATAGAATACACTGGATAAACGTAATCATTAGAGTTACACCATATATAGGATCATACTTAGTACAAATACAGTTCAGCTATACATAAATGTCTACAGCGGAAAACAAACATAATGTACAATAGCAGCTGAACAACATAAAAATAGATAAATGATAGAATCCATCTTCAGCTCCAGCTATCCGGATAAAGCCAGCTAAACCTAAGTACAAGGCTGCCCGTGTAGAAAAAGGGGCACCCGAGTTTGAAAGTGAAACAAACTATGAGTCAATCATGGGACTGGTATGAGAAATCTACTCAACACATTCAAAATATGGCTAATCACAGGACCATGCCACTTTCGTGGAATGGGTTTACTCCATTGGATTGCCAGTGCTTTAAAACAAATCATTCTTTTAAAGATCGCAATGCTTTTTATAAAAATGAAGCCATTATAAGACTCAGTTCCCATCACACAATGCAACGCAAACCGGAGGATAGAGTTTTACCTTATAATAGCCAAAATATGCTTGATACGAATAAAACAAAAGCATTTGATATTATTATTAGTGTTTACATGTTTCAAAAACAATTTCAATCATAGACGGCATGGGTACCATATATCATGTCGCCATATATATATATACATATATATATATATACATACATACATATATATATATATATATATATATACAATCGAAACCGCACAGTCACGTATTTGGAAATTGGATTTCCGTCATGAACCAAGTCAAAAGATAGTCCTTACCGACTTCGAGACTGTCTAGCCCGAGTCTCAGGCAAGCGCGCAGGCAAGCCTTGGATCGTCAGGGCCGGTCCACTGATGTGGATTATTATGCCTGAACACTACGTTTCCCCGACCTTTGGGGCGTAAATGAGCCAACAAATGACTCCATTGGCCCCGGATCGACCGATATAATCGAGGCGCCTCGCAAGAGTAACAACCACATAAGTCAAACTCGTCAGGGCGTGTAGAACCACTGACGCCACTTCTAGCTAGAAAGAAACGCATGCCCTCCCTGAGGTCCTGCTCCCGTTTCTGGTTCATACCAGGGTGTGCGGTTTGCGAATTCACGTTATACACAAAGCTACGCTACACAGGAGGGGCTTTGATCATCAATCACAAGACTGTGCTTTTCAACAGAAGCCCTGATCACTGCATCTTAGCATGCCACACATGCAATTCACACCGTGCAACTGATAGCTATCAATCACACATAATAAATTCCAATGTCAGACACATTGTCCATTTGCAAGTACGTTCTGGGTCTGAACAAAACCGGAGGCACTATATACCTCGCAAACCCATTGATCTCCACGTACGTCTGGATGATCACCACTCATTATCCATATTTCGGGATGCCTCCCAATCAGGACATCAGTTACCATCCAAACGAGGTGAAGATTTCTGGTCTTCAACCACCGTCTTCATCTTCGATTTCTTATCGTCGATTCAGTTATTCAGAATGGGATAAACCCGGTCTTTCTGAGCAACTCGCGTGTATGATAAACAAGTGCTACACAAACACACATACGCATCATTTCAATTCATTAGTTGCTAACCGTAAATCAGTAAGAGAACGATTTCCCAAATATTAACCCCGAAGGCCGAAACCAACATCAGATCAAAATCCAGGAAACCATTCGACTTAGCCAACCTTCAGTTAGTTTCTAAATTTCACATCCATATCGTTTATAATATTTTATAATGATTTATCGCTATTTTTATTTATTTCAAAATAGCCAATTTATTCAAAACGACGCTTCTGGCCATAACGCGGCCGTGGCGCTGTTTTTCTTTAGATTTGATTTACACATATCTGAAAATTTAACCGTTGGATCTTCACAAAATTTACATCATTAGAAAGATCTTTTCAAATTGAATCCAACGGTTCCAGTTTCAGGAAAATCCGACGGTCGGATCTCCCGGTATAATCGTTTGAAGTTTCGATTTCAAATTACGAACTGCAGCGTCGTTATTCGATTTAATATAATTATATATATATATATATATAATCGATTCTGGCACTGTTTTTCTTTAGATTTGAATTAAACATTCCAGACAATCCAACCGTTGGATCTTTACAAAGTTGGTGCCGTTGGAAAGATATTTCCAAAGCGAACCCAACGGTTGCGGTTTCGGGAAAATTCGATGGTCGGATCTCCCGCACTAATCGTTTGAAATCACGGTTTCAAAATACGAACCGCAGCTTCGTTATTCGATATATTTCAATTCCATATATATATATATATATATATATAGATTCTTCGATTTCAAATCCATATGAATTTCATACATTTGATAAAAATGATATTTTTGTCTAACTGTTTTCTATTTCAACACTTCACTATTTTTAACAATTCATGTATATAATAAAAATGTGATTTTTAATGTAAAACAATTTATTTCAAAACTCGACTATTTTATATAGTTAATATAGGTGATAAAAATAGGATTTTTATTATAAAACAATTTATTTCAAAACAAGATTATTTTATATAGTTCATTTCGATGATAAAAATTGGATTTTTATTATAAAACAATTTCTTTCAAAATATGAATACCATTCAAAACATGAATTTCAATTCAATGAATGAATTTTGATTCAACACATGAAGGTTTTCTATAGTTTGTATATATAGATAAAAAGGTGATTTTTATATTTAAAACACGAATACCATTCAACACATGAATTTATATTCAACGAATGAATTTCGATTCAACACATGAAGGTTTTCTATAGTTTGTGTATACAGATAAAAAGGTGACTTTTATATTTAAAACACGAATACCTTTCAACACATGAATTTATATTCAACGAATGAATTTCAATTCAACACATGAAGGTTTTCTATAGCTTGTGTATATAGATAAAAAGGTGATTTTTATATTTAAAACACGAATACCATTCAATACATGAATTTATATTCAACGAATGAATTTCGATTCAACACATGAAGGTTTTCTATAGTTTGTGTATATAGATAAAAAGGTGATTTTTATATTTAAAACACGAATACCTTTCAACACATGAATTTATATTCAACGAATGAATTTCAATTCAACACATGAAGGTTTTCTATAGTTTGTGTATATAGATAAAAAGGTGATTTTTATATTTAAAGCACGAATACCTTTCAACACATGAATTTCTATTCAACGAATGAATTTCGATTCAACACATAAAGGTTTTCTATTCAACAGATGAATATAGTTTCAACACAGGAAAACAATTCTAACACATGAATATTATTCAAAATTTCGACAGCATAACGGTAGGGTAGTTAAAACCGGGACCGTCCCTAGTACGGCTCCTCGCTCTACCTTAAAGCCTCGCAGCTTTTGACAATGGGGAATCATGCATCTAGTTCGCACGCAGGCGGCATGTATATATTTTTTTCATTTCCACAAACTAATCCTATGTGGTTTCAACCAAATATTTCTCAACCACAAACAAGTATTTTTCAACCACAATCAATCAATTTCAACCACAAACAATTTCAATCAACCATTCGCTATCAATCAATTTTCACACCAATCACAACCAATAAATATCGTCCATGGTTTGTGGACGAGGGGCGTATATATATATATAGCATTTCACTTCTATTTCAACACATATATAATTTTTACAACGCATATATAACTTATACATCGAACGTACAACTTATACAACGCTTATACAAGAGGTGTACAACGCTTATATAACTCATACATCGACTATATAATTTATACATCGTCGTTTTCCATATCGTTTATAAATTAGAAATCTCACATTGGGTTTCACTCCACCAAAAATAGCAGAAGGCCTAGAAAAATATGCAGTCTCTTCTAAAATGTAGAAGACGTCCACATGAGTCCAATGTCTCTTGTTTTACTGAATTTCGACCACATAGCAAAAAGATATGATTTTTAGAAGTTTGCAACGCTTTTATTTGTCAAAATCAGTTAAAATAAACAAAGGCCGTACCTTAGCTAATTCATTCAAAACTAGGTTTTGAATTTTCGTGCAAACGGTGAAGTGGTTGGACGATCGGCCTTCGCAGCGACGAAGAGGGAGGAGAGGCGCCTCCAGCTCTAGTGGTCTGATCCAGTTCGAGTTCACCAATCGGCGGTGGCGGCGGTCCAAACCTCCAAACTTCACAGGCTCGAATCTCGATGAATACACAATGAAAAAATCTGATTCTGGTATGGATTTAAAGCCCTTGAAATGCTCTACAAAATCCCCTAAAGAACTGCTTGATTTCGTTGAGTATGGAAGGAGGAATCGAGGCTAGAAGGTTGCGAGTTGTTTCCGTCGTGCGTGAGGTGCTTACGGGGAGAGAGAAAAAGATTCCTGGCCAATGATTTTTTTTTATATTTATAAATTTTTAAAATCCAAAAATACCCCTCTTCACGTACTAACACCAATCCAAACCCAACGACTATCGTCCCTAGCGTTTTACCCCTATTCCAAACACAATCGGATATGTTTCGAAGGCCCATTCGACTGTTTCAGTCAGTTTTCCTTCGAATTAAAATATAAGACATTCAATATTCGATTTGAATGTACATTTCAATTTGCCAGGGCCACAAACTGATTCGAAAAATTCCAGAAAAATAAATCTAGCTATGTTTTGATGATACGGTCCCAACAAAACTAGTTTCGTCGAATTCTGAGACCATTTGAAAAATGGCCCATTTCTGGTCGATCCAATTTAACTATAATTGACCAAAACACGTTTTTCTTTGCCACGCTCACATACTAGCTTCAAAAATTATGAAATTTGAAACCTAGCAATAACTTCTCACCCCAGATCCAACAAAAGTGGTTTCGTCGAATTCCGAGGCCTTTTGCAAAATGGCCATTTTCATGGGCTATATAAATTCCATAGCGACCTTTCTGAAAATTCATTTGGCCATAACTTTTGCTTTCCGCTATGAAACTTCGATTTTTCAGATTCGTTAGAAAGGTATTCATTAATAGATTTAAATATTTTTGGTTTCACTCAAATCCGTTTTGTTTTGCACCCGGTACAGTCAGTCAAAGTTTGAAATGAAAATTTGAAACTGCCGCGCCATTTCAGGCCTTGTTTATAATTAGAATTAATTATATTCGTTTCCAACTGCCGATTCAAACTCAGTTTTCATCGTTATTATTTAAAATATTTATTTTAAATATTTAAAATCCACTAAAATAGCCAATTTAAAAATTTTTAATTGGTTCAGATTTTCCGGGTCGTTACACTACATATACGTTGTATTAGGTTAACCTACTAGTGGGACATGAGTATAGCCTAGAGAGCTAATATCGCGAATAACCTAATAAGCAAGAAAATATAACTGAACGATATATGTAGGATTATACAGAAGCTTATTTTAAGTCCACTTACACAGAACTTATGGTCTGACCCCCTCCTCATTACATACTTCCAGGTTAGGTTCTTGACAGAGATGGTATAGCTTTGGATACTGGTTTAACAGTATTGTTAATAAGGTAAAGCAATAATTAAATATTATACTTTATTTCCTTCCGCTGTGAGATGTTTTACGAGTTCTGACATGTTTCTTTATCTCTGTCTTTTTCTCCAGGATACTAGAGCACCCAACTTGGGTTTCGATAGATTGTATTTTTGAAAAAATTCGGTCTATCGAAATCCGGGTTGTTACACTTAGCCGCCTAGCCTTGATCATATTCCTTAAAGGTTTGACCCATAAACTTTGCACTTGACCATAAGAATGCTGAGTTGTTCTGTTTAACATATGTCAGTTTTGCTTCATGACGCTTGTGCCATAACTGTCTTGACCTATGATATTGCCATGAATTTTGTGCTTAAAACTTTGGCACTGCTTCGTATTTACATGAACTTGTTTTGTTCCATTTCAACTTTGATTGCCTTGATCACCCATGCATAAATTTGATATTGCTGCATTGAAATGAACCATTATATACAGTTGTATGAATTTGTAAACTTGTATCACATTTGAACAGTCTCGACCACACACTTAAAAATGTTGCTGCACTTTCATGTGTGCTGAACCATGCACCCTTGTCCATTTTAATCTAGTGCACCATGCTGCATTGAGTACTATGCTTGCTCATCCATGTTTATCACATGTGTGCATGTATGTTGGTCCGGCCTTGTGCTCGACTATTGAACTTGCTGTTTACATGAATACATCCATGTTTGCTATACTCTTTTGTGACTTGTGTTGAGCTCATTTACTTGCCATGTTGATCATGCTGCACTTGAATTGGCTGCATCACATTGATTTGTATATGCACCTGAATCTGAAGCTTTGACCATTTATATGTGCTACACTGAAAATATTCCTTTATGTGTTGTTTTTGTTGACTATGGCTCGTCACTTTGATATGCTTGGCTCACATATGCTCGGCCCCTTGCTCGACCATGATTGACTTGTATTCATTGATTTTTTTGGGTTGCCTCGACCATATTGAATATTGTTGCACTGAGTCGAGATGGTCAACGTGACTACTCCTCAATTGCACATTAGATTGGTGAGGCAGTGCACACGTGTGTATATATATATACACATGTGTATATGCAGCCATCCAGGATAGACTTTTTTGTCTCTATATTGAAATATATACATACTAACTGCCTTGTGGTATTTACAGTGTTTCACTGTGAATATCACAAGCTGTCTAGTCATAGATGAATCAGATCAAGTCATGAAAAGTAATGAGAAACACACCAGAAATCTTAGGCAAATAAAATTTTAAAAATAAAATTTATATTCGCATGAATTCAGTTTTATTTCTATTGCAGTGTACTGTGTGTGTGTTTCATGTGACAGATAAGCAGATGATGTCTGGACTGACAATGAAAATGCCGTGAAGACTGAAGACAGTGAATGAAGCAGTATCAGTAAATGTGTCTGTATATGAAAGTGAAAATGTATGTATTTATGATTTGTATAGAAAGAGTGACCGTACGAGTGTTGTAGAGAGAATTGAACTAATATTGTAATAAACAAGTTTTGTTTGAAATAAAATATCATTTTATTATGTTCAAGTGAATTTGTTTATCGTATTCAGTTTATTTACAAGTACAATGAATGTAGAATGATGTAGTGTTTATGAAAGTGGATATGAAATGAAATGTATATCAGTGATATATACAAATAGTGGAGTTGTAAATCTATACTGTTTAAATATTGGAATAAAACATTCTATTCAAATAAAATACTGTATGAATATTTAAATTTCTGTATAGTTGTATTTTATTTAAATAGAAATATTATATTCATGCCTGTTGTGTAGTATACCAGTATAGTTACAAACACATTTAATAATAAAATATATTTGGTTGTTATCATTAAACAAAAATCTATAATTGTGTATACAACACCGTTACATACAACAATATATCCACATCAGTATTAATTTCTATATATGGAAAATAAATTTAATTAGTAGGTCTATATAGCAAATATAAATGATCTTTGTTCTAATTTTAAACACAAATATGTAATAAAGGTTATAAGCAAACTGTTTTAAAATGTAAAACTTTAGTTGCATAATAAATACATTTTAAAATGACAAAAACAATTTCCTTCTGTGACACACAGTTGTACCTAAGTATGCACGTGTACAATGCAATTGACAATTTGGTTGAGTTAGGAAATTACATAAATGACCTTGATTGAATCAAATAATTAAATGAATCAGGGATATAATTGGAAATCCAAAAATGTAAGATTAGTGGGAATTATTACATAGATAGATTGTTTATAATTAAGTTATCTATGTCTAATTAGGGTAATTTTGCAGGGTGTTGCACATTACTATTGGCTTTTTTAGCCATAAGCTGAAAGTACAAAATAAAATACGATTATTCACGAGGGTATGATGTTACTGATTAAATTCAACATGCAATACTGGGAGATTACAATGCATTCGTACAGGTTTTACGAACTTATATTTATCACATTAAGGACACGATTAAAGATAACTATGGTTGGCAATTATGTTAACACATATTTTATCCTTTAGTGTACTATGACACATGTCATGTTTTGTGTTTATCGTACTTTGTTCTGAACTAGACTTTGATACCAAGCTGTGATGTCTTATCTCTAGAATCACACTAACAAAGAGTACTACTAAGTAATTATGTCTGCTACCACAGAGAATGAGCTAGTTAGGAGCGACCATTCATAGGCCTTGTATTAAATGAGCATTGAATACGTCGATTTGGTGTTTTTTCTTACCTCATGTGGATCAACATACTTAATTTATGCTTAATACAAAGCTAAGATGGCGAATGGATCTATTCAGAACAAGATATAAAAACGACACATAATATTGACCACAGAGCAGCTAACACATTTATATACAGATACATCAGAAATATAGTACATGCTGCTACAAGAGTAAGTCGTTATACGAACCACATATATATATATCAAGTCTCAAACAAAAGAAAATATACATAAGAGTTATGCAAATTGGCTAAAAGGCCAATAAAACATTCTTAAGCATCCAAAAATTCGATAATCCAGTCCATAGTAAAAGCAAGCAAAGCGGTTACCAACAAGAGAGTCGTCTATCCTGAAACAACTCGATCTACCCTGTGTATCTAAAATACACGAGCCAGTTTAGCTGGATTAAACAAAATGATTAGAGCATGATAGGTGAAGGATAATAACACATAGATGTAACACTTTCCAATAGAGAAATAACGAAATAGGCTCATATGATATAATATACAGAAGATGAGTTCAACTAAGTAAACTAATAAAATTCCCATGTATAAAGAGATAATTACATAGGATATAAGATGGAATTCCCAAAAATCTCAATATATATAACACTCAATTAGGATTTCAACAAAAAAAAATAATCATTACACAGAAAGGTAATCATGATATAGAACTGCAATCACAATTTCTTAAATTGTTAAATAGCATATAAGCTATGCATATAAAACACTCATAATAATGGTGAAAACATTTATAAATCACGTATTCTAGAAATCAAGATATAGTAAAATCTAAAAAGTATCACATAGAAATGAAATCATCACACAAAAATGGATCCTCAAGTTGGCAAGTCTAAGCACCATACAGAAATGGCTGAGTTATGCCAAGTACTGTTATTCACACAGACTTGGCACCTCACATGGATTTGGTGCTTCATAAAGATTCACATAGATTTGGGCACACACACAGATGACCCGAAAGTAACGGCAATTCACAAAGATGAACCGAAGGTCCACACATTATGTGTCACCAACTCTCTGATAAACTGTGTGTCTCATACGACACATTCTCACTTACCGATGCACTAAAATCCAGTTAATTCTGCACAATAATAGCTTCAATTGAACAAGTTTATAATTCACTGATATAATAAACCTATGTGTCACATACAAAGTGGTTAACTATTCGTGTAGCCGCTTCGTCGTTCAATCGATGGGTACAAAATGTGTGATATATATACACATACACACGCGTACTTCAAGAAAAAGAGTTTTAAAACCATTTTTGAAAACTACTTAGAAATTATTTCTTTAAAAAACTCTTTATTAGAGAATATTCATACGTATAATAGCTTTGAAATAATTGTATTTTATGAATAGATTTTGTGAAACATTTATCATAAAAATAGTACAAAAATTCTTTCGAAAACAATCTATAAAACACGTGCATAGAATAGGCAGAAATCAATGAAAACTCCATGAAATTAACATAAGAAAAGTAACATGAAAACTTGTCAATCTGGTATACGGATCAACGTTAATGTTGGTTTCCCTATTGTAGGATTAAGCCCATCAGAACAGCTCTAAATATAGCTTCAATTCATCACAAAATCATCAGGAAATAAGAAAATAAAGTAAGAGATTACATTTGAAAAGATGGCTCAACCTGGCACTAAACTGTATGGTCCAGGTCGACCCCTACATATGCATAGGTCGACCTTAGGTTCGACCTATGTAGGCTTAAGGTCGACCTTACAAGGTTAAAGGTTGACCTGATGGTCGAGATTTCTTGCAGGAGAACTTTCTTCTCCGTATTCAACTTCTATGCACATTTTAATCAAGTTATATGTTTAGTTTGTACATGAATTTTGACATGCATAAAGAGCAACACACAAGCTATGAGCTAGAAAAGAAAAAACAAAAATCTAACGTGAATCAATAAAAATATATGACCACAAAGATCAACACACAGCAAGATTTTATTGTAAACCTCTTAAACATACGTTTTAGTTTACAGTAAATCAAAATCACATGTAAATATCAGATTTAACAACATGCAAACACAGTTTAAGGTAAAAGAGTGAGAATTAACTCACCTCGAATTAATTAGAGTGATCTGGCAGTGATTTTCTTTGTAAAGAGAAAGCTTCCGGCTAGAAAATGTCTCAGACACAGGTAGAACAATACCGGGACATGCAAACAACAACAAAATTTACAATGAGTTGTTTTTATCAAAATCTAAGAAGTTATTGAAATAAATTAATGGTTTGTTAAGGTTATTTGTTACAGACAAAATCAGCAGGCTATTTCATGTTTTAATTGAGTTTTGGCTTTGATCCATGAATATGGAGAGGAGGTTTCTTTCTTTTATTTGTTTTCTTACAGGAAGAAGAAGATAGGAGAATATTTAGTTTGTACTTCTCCTTTTCTTTTCTAGACTTTTCTGTGCTAACTAATTTGGGTAATAGGCTTAGATTAAGACCCAGTTAACCTAAGCATGTTGTGTTTTAGGCTTAATTATGTCTTTGGGCATAATAAACACAAGTTTTCACCTATTTAAACCATTTTAACATCAAAATGTTTACAACTTGCACATTGTTTAATTTTGTAAAATTGTTACAACATGTTTTTAAATCATTTTAAACAATTTAACAATATTTCTATTATAAACACAACAAAATTTACAAATTTACTTAAACGTTTGGTTTGCATGCTTATTTATTTAGAACTTACATTTTCAACATCTAAATTTATACAAAATACATTGTTTTGTCAAAATTAATGTGCAGACTACATTGAAAACATTTTAACGCCTAAATATTGATTTTATTTTAATCAATCTTCCACGTATTTAAAATTTTGATTTTTGAGTTTAAGACATACCTTTATAATAAAAATTTAACATATTAGCAATAATTTACGAATTATTGCATTTAGACACAAAATTCTTCAACATATGTTTTGTCACAAATTTACATCATAAATTTTTGAACTTCATTTTTCTATATTTAAAATTATTTAACAAATTAATACTGAATTGAATACCTTTAACACTTTATTTGATTTAGTTCAACTCAAATCGACACATTACTCATTTTTAACTTCAAAACCCTAGGTTTGCTCAACTCAAAGGATTTTACGAGTTATCTTTTCCAAATTTCATTTTATTCAATTGATTATTTACAAACACCATTATAATTTGTTATATAGGTGATCACAAAACTAGGGTTATTACAGTTAAATATAGATCTAGTTTTAATTTCTAATATAAGTAAAGAATTATATATTTTGAAAAAATATTTTATCTTTTAACATCATTTATTTATTGAAAAAATAATTTAAAAAGTTTAAAACTATTATTATATTTTTATAATTTTTAAATAATATTTTGTACATGCAATGTGTATGTAAAGGGGCAAATATGTTTATTGTCATTTAAGTAATAGTAAGTTTGAATGGTCATTATAGCCATGTATACCCAATTGTTGCGCATACACTTTGCACATACAGATACATTTGATACACTTATCAAATTATGATTGAATTAAATATTTTATGGAAATACTAAATACAATGAACATTTTATTTGAAATATTAAATAAATTATACTTCATAGGCTTAACAAAGATCTAAAAATGATTTAATTTTAAACTTTCCATCTTAATCTACTGTGTCTAGACTAGTTTCTCAACTCCAATATCACTTATGTCGATCCGCTTAAATAGCACTGCAATTACCGTAAAAGTTTGGACCAATTATTATAACTATAAGTGACGATATATAAGCTAAGCTTAATATTGTTAGAGAATTACTCTCTTAAGTAGTGGTTAAATGTAATAACCCGCAAAATCTGGGCCAGTTTAAAATTTTTATTTTGGCAATTTTAGCGAATTTTGATTATTTAAAATGAATTATTTTAAATAATATCGACGTGAAATTTATTTTGAATATAATTAGAACGTATATATTATATACGTCGTCGTTAGAATATAAATATTTATAAATAATTATAAATGGAATTGAAAATGGCGCGGTAGTTCGATAATTCGATTTCAAACTTCAATTGAATGCACCAGGTGCAAAACAATCCGGATTTTAGTGAAACCAGAAATCATAGGATCTATTTGATAGTATCTTTCCAACGAATCCGAAGAATCGAGATTTCATTGCGGGAATCAAAAGATATGTCCAGTTGAAATTTCTGAATAGTCGCTATGGAATTCAGGCCCTTAAAAATAGCCATTTTTCAAACGAGCTCGGATTTCGACGAAACCACTTTTGTTGGGTCCGTGATGTTAAATTATTGTTAGATTCCAAATTTCATAATTTTTCGAATCAATGTGTGAGTGTGGCAAAGGAAAACGCGTTTGACCAGTTTCAGTTGATTTTAATCGACTGGAAATTGGCCATTTTTCCAACGGTCTCAGAATTCGACGAAACTAGTTTTGTTAGGACCGTATCGTCAATACGAAGTTAGAAATAATTTTTCTGTAATTTTTCGAGTCCGTATGTGACCCCGGTAAATTGAAATGTGCGTTTAAATTGAATATAAGAAGAATTATACTTTAAATTCAATGGAAACTGATTCAAACAATCGAATCAGCTTACGATACATATCCCATTGTGTTCGGAATGGGGGTAAAACGCTATGGACGACAGGCGGTGGGCCTCGTTTCGAGGTCATATGTAAAGGTCAACTTTTTGAGAAAAAAAAAATATAATAAAATAATTAAAAGCTCTTCTCTCTCCTCACACTCTCCTATACTTTGCCCCCCCGATTAATCAATCAGAAAACAGAAGAGAAAAAAAAAATCCGATCGTTCGAATCGAACGCCGACTCCCCCCCAACGCCATCGCCGAGCTCCAACCGCCACCAGGGCTTCTCCGCCCCTCTCCTTCTTCTTTCCCACCTCGAGCTACTCCTCCTTCTCCCCCTCCCTCCTGTCGAGGACCGCACCTCCTCGTCGTGCCCAAACCGAAGCCGCGCCGCCCCTGCTGACCGCCGCCACTCCAGAGCCACCAGCGCCGTCTCCCCTCCCCACCAGCGAAGTCCAGCGCCACCAAGCCGTCCAGTCAGCTGCCCGCGCCACCTTCAGCGACCCCGGGACCCCCTCCATCTTCGAACACTCTAAAAATGTGAGTTAACTGATTTTATCCTTTGATTTAAAGTATTAGCAAGTTAAAAATGTAATTTTTAGCTAGTTTCTGATATGAAAGGATTTTTAGCAAGTTAAAAATGCGATTTTTGTTAGTAAAAAATACGGTTTTTGTTAGTATAAAGATAGGATTTTTATTCATTTAAAAAAAATAACAAGATGTGATTTTTGAAGTGAAAAAGATTCGATTTTTAAACTAGAAAAAGATTCGATTTTTAAACTAGAAAAGATTCGATTTTTAAACTAGAAAAGATTCGATTTTTAAACTAGAAAAGATTCGATTTTTAAACTAGTAAAAAATCGATTTTTATATATTGAATAGCGAAATAAAAATTCGATTTTTATATATTGAATAGCGAAATAAAATTTCGATTTTTATATATTGAATAGCGAAGTAAAAATTCGATTTTTATATATTGAATAGCGAAGTAAAAATTCGATTTTTATATATTGAATAGCGAAGTAAAAATTCGATTTTTATATATTGAATAGCGAAGTAAAAATTCGATTTTTATATATTGAATAGCAAAGTAAAAATGTGATTTTTACATAGGTAGTGAAAGCGGACAACGAAGATGACGAAGATGCGGTAGCGACGAAGGTTTCTGCAAATGAAGTGCCGTGGAGCTAGGATAGCTATCTGTGAGAATTTCTCACCTTTCAATTTCTTTTCTAATTATATATATATACTAGGATGCAGACGGTGCTTAGTAGCACCTGACACAATCGTCCACAGACCATGGACTTGTTTGTTTGGTTGCATAGATTAGTTATATGATTTGATTTGAATTTGGTTGTTTGGTGATTTTGATTGATGTGTGAATGGCGCGGGCCTTCACTAGACCGGGGATAAGGCTAGGCCTTGTCCCGTTTCTAGTATCATGCCGTTATGCCGCCGAAATTTTCTAAAATATGTTAGAAAAATAAAAATATCATTTTATTTAAGGAATGAACTGAATAAAATTCATATGTTGGAATAAAATGTTTTATCGTTAAAAATATAATTTTTAACGTGAAGTGAATAAGATAAAATATTCATTTACAAACCAGACGGTTTGTTTATGTACACTTATTTGAATGACATTGATTGGGACGAAAAATTTTACACATCGCCCAACTGCACAACTAAAATCTGTGTTTGATTGTTTGAAACCCCACACGGGTGTTGGGATGAAATATGAATTTCACTCATCCTGATTGATTAAATATGTCGATCGATTGATTGACAGGCTGTTATAAGCGTTGAATATATATATTTGATGCTTATACAGTGTAGTGCACTTTGGTTGATGGTTGATTATTTTTCAATGCTATTATATACATGTGTTGTATAGAAATCCATATAATTAATTTTATATGGTAATTGATTGGGCCTCATTCCAATTTAAAAAATAAAGAAAATTTGAAAATAGAAATTATGAAGCCGTGTTGATTAGATTGACGCCATTTTGACGTGAACGATATTTATATCGATTTTATTCATTTTAAAATGAATATTGAAAAGTGATTTCGAAATCGACGATTTCGAAATGAATTGAATTGAAAACGATTTCGAAATGAATTGAATTGAAAACGATTTCGAAATGAATTGAATTGAAAACGATTTCGAAATGAATTGAATTGAAAACGATTTCGAAATGAATTGAATTGAAAACGATTTCGAAATGAATTGAATTGAAAACGATTTCGAAATGAATTGAATTGAAAATGATTTCGAAATGAATTGAATTGAAAACGATTTCGAAATGAATTGAATTGAAAACGATTTCGAAATGAATTGAATTGAAAACGATTTCGAAATGAATTGAATTGAAAACGATTTCGAAATGAATTGAATGGAAAACGATTTCGAAATGAATTGAATTGAATATGAATTCAAATTGAATTGAAATTTGAATTGAATAGAAATGAATTTTAAAACGAATTTATAAAAAAGAATTCAATTTTGAATTGAATTGAAATGGAAGTTGAAATTGCTTTTGAAACGAATTTAAAACTATTTATATAATTCGTTTTAAATAGAAATCGACGAAGTATATATTATATATATTATTTATATAATATAATGGCCTGAATAGAACGTGCCGCGCCGCGGCAGTTCGTGAATTTCGACCATTTATTTCAAACGGACATTACGGGAGATCCGACCGTCGGATTCTCCTAAAACCGGAACCGTTGGGTTCGTATCGAAAAGAGTTTTCTAGCGAATGTTAGAAATTTGAAATCTAACGGTTGGATTTGGAATTATGTCCAAATCAAATTTGAAAAAGGTCGCTGTAAGTGCAGTTCGATGGCCATTGATGGAAATCGACTGTACGGGCCTTGATAAAATTATTAAAAATAGTAATAATTTGTGTAAAATCATAAGAAATGATTTGTGAAGATTTGGGATGAAAAACTTCATGTTTGAAAAGATAAAAATAGATTTTTATCGAAATAAACTAGTTTTGAACTAGAATGATAATTCTATTTATTTTTAAGTAAATAAATTGAATTTGAAAAGGGTTTTAAAAATAACCAGAATTTCCAATGATTGCATTGGAGTGGATTTGAATCGAAATTGTCTTTGGAATATTTCGATGTTGGAATTCGTGATTATACAGGTGTTGTTATGGAAATTTGAAAGATATATATTTATATCGTTATTTCCAATACGACATTTGTTAGTCGTAGAATTTGATATTGAATATAAGCCGATATATTTTCTATTCAGAGCCTTGTATTGAATATCGAATGTGATTTGGGTTTGTCGTGAATGGTGTCTTCACTAACACTGTTCTTGAACCCAGTTGAGAAATGATTAATTCTTTTTATTTAGATTTAATGAAGTGTACCAATTAAATAATATTTAATTGGAATTGAATTGATATTGATTTTTGGGTTTATCGTGAACAGTGTTTTAAATAACACTCGTTCTTTAACCCGATAATTAATGAATGTGACTTTGGGTTTATCGTGAACTGTGTTTTAAATGACACGGATTCTGTAACCCAGTTAAAGATTAAAACTAAGTGGAGTTTTAATGAATCTTTAATTAGATTGAAAAGATCGAGAATGGAGTATCACCAGTTTTGCTCCAGGCGATAGTTAAATCTTTAATTAGATTTGAACGTGAAATGGTAATTGAATTTACCGATAACACCGTGGTGTTAGATATGAAGTATAACCAGTTGTACTTCATGGGATGAATAGGTTGGGATTGGGAAATAAAATAAATGATTACTTCGGTGTGGTTCGCTAATCCCGACTAGTTTGAATTGATATTCAAAGGAGATTAAAGGATAAATTTAAAGAATTTATCTTGGATAAAATTAATGGGAACTTTTTCCCAAAGTATAGGAATATTTGAATAAAAGAATATTCTGAATTGGAATGAGGCGTATGTCGTGTTTGTGTAACACTTTTATAATATATACGCGAGTTATTCAGAATGACCGGGTTTATCCCATTCTGAATAACTGATTCGACGTGGTGTCGAAGATGAAGACGGTGGTCGAAGACCAGAAGTCTTCACGTCGTTTGGGTGATTACTGATGATCTTGATTGGGCTGTACACCCAAGAAGATGGAAACAGTTTGTGATCGTCCAGACGTACTTGGAGATCGATGGATATGCGGGGTACTAGGTGCCTCCGGTTCCGTTCAGACCCAGAACGGACTTGTAAATGGACTGTGTGTCTGACATTGGATTTTAGTCTGTGTGATTGATCTCTATTAAATATATATCTGTTTGGCGGCAGAGAATTTATTCTCTTGCTTAACGCCCTTCTCTGAGACGTACGAGCTCAGGGGTTATATATTGATGGATATCAATCGCATGGAGTGAATTGCCTGTGTGGCATGCCTAAGTGGCAAGTGATCAAGGCTTCTGTTGAAAAGCAAAGTCTTGTGGTGATGATCAAAGCACAGCCTGTGTGGCACAGCTTTGTGTAACGTGAATTCGCGAGCCTCGCACCCCGGTTGTGAACCAAAAACGGGAGGAAGGACCTCAGGGAGGACATGCGTTTCTTTCTAGCTAGGGTGGTGTCAGTGACCTACCAGCCCTGACATTTATATACTTTTCACCTGTGTGGTTGTTGCTGTTGCGAGGCGCCTCGGTTAGATCGGACGATCCGGGTCCGATGGAGTCATTCGTTGGCTCGTTTGCGCCCCAAAGGGCGGGGAAACGTAGTGTTCAGGCATTTTAATCCACATCGGTGGACCGGCCCTGTCGCTCCTAGGGTCACTCGAGCTCTGATCCTGAGACATGGTAGGCTAGATTGTCTCGAATCGGTTGAGGACTATCTTTTGCCTCGGTTCATAGATGGAAATCCAATTTCCAAATACGTGACATTTGCGGTTTTATTTGTAAACCTATATATGGCGACATAGTGGCATGGGACGCTCATGTCGCCTATGATTGATACTTATGATTCGAAGTTGTTTTATACACTATGCACTTATAATAGTATCAAGCGATTTGTTTTAACCGTATCAAGCATTCTTTGGCTGTTATAAGGGAAAACCCTATCCTCGGCTGCGCTGCATTGTGTGATGGGACCTGGGTCTTATAACAGCTTCATTTTTCTTTATTTAGCATTGCGCTGTTATGTTTTATGCACTGGTATTCTTGGGAGGAAACCCGTTCCGTGTTATACGGCGTGGTCCCTTGATTTACCTAACTTTAAAAATAAAGATTAACTGTTTTAGTTCTCACACCAGTCACATGACTGACCTGGAGTTTATTGTTTTAACCTAAACTCTGGGTGCCCTTATTTTGACACGGGCAGCTAGTAGTTTTGGTTTTGCAGATTTATATTCACAGGATCCTGGTTTACAGCTGGAACGATATCCGGAAAGCTTTGTATCCGTGTATCTCTTCTAGTTGTGTATTGTATTATTTTCCGCTGCTATGTATTTAAATGTAATTTAAATCTCTGATATTTCTGTGTAATATTCATTCATTTATACTCTGTATATTCTTGTAATCTGATGCATTGTTGTAATATACAATGGAATGTTCTTCTGTATGTGTTATGTTGTGGCTTGTTCTCGAACTATCCGACACTTTCCTTTACGGGGAAGTTGCGGGTCGTTACACGTGGTATCAGAGCTTTGGTTTACAGAGCTCGAGAACAAGACACATTAGAACCGTACGAAAGAATTCATCAGATATTGGATTAGTAATATCCAATTGAATGACTCGTTAGAGATGGGATCAGTAGTATCCTAGAACGAGTGTGAAGAGTATATTTTTAAAATGAAAACAAATTTTGTTTTGAAAATTTAAATCAATTATTCGTATTTGATTATTTATTTATATTGACTTTGGACAGTCCAGTATATAAAGATTTTGCATATACGCCTTGCAAACGTGTATTTAAAGTTTTAATATACTGGATAGATATAGAATCATACTCTAGTGGCCCGAAGATGATTCTGATGGTTGAGTACTCATCGTCAGAATTTATATTCGTGTGACGAAGGTGTGATATCTATATATTTCCATTAGACTGGTGTGAGAACCAAAAATTAGATAGGGCCTATTGTTGTGAATTGGCATTAAAAATATGATTTTTGTATCTGTATTAAAATTATGAATTTGAAAAGCTAATCAACTAATTGATTGATGTTTGTGTTGTTTGTTTATTTGTTTGCTAATTTTTAGCCATTTAGCCTAACAGAACCAAATATTGAATTATATCGAAAATTGGTTGCGTTTGCTTGCATATACATATATATCATTGAACAGGTCATAGCAAGGAGCCTAGAGCAGAGAATAAAATTTGTTTGCCCGGCAAATAGGTACATGTTTACTACATAATTTACTGTTTTGTTTGGGTGATGATGATTTTATGAGCCTATTGGCTAGCCGCTTGGCTTTTTCTTTTTCTTTTTGAGATCTGAAGGACCGGGGAAGCTATTTGAAATTCCCCGATGCTCCCGGTGCAGGGGAGGTTATGGCGAAATTTTTCGAAAATTTAGGGTGTTAGCCAAATTTTTGAAATTTTGAAAATTCTCAGAAACTGAAAAGTTGGAGAACGGAAGCCTGACCGATCGTAGAGTTGATTAATCAAACCACTTTCGACTTTGTTCCTTTTCGGGGACGAAAAGTTTTAAGTGGGGGAGATTGTAATAACCCGCAAAATCTGGGCCAGTTTAAAATTTTTATTTTGGCAATTTTAACGAATTTTGATTATTTAAAATGAATTATTTTAAATAATATCGACGTGAAATTTATTTTGAATATAATTAGAACGTATATATTATATACGTCGTCGTTAGAATATAAATATTTATAAATAATTATAAATGGAATTGAAAATGGCGCGGTAGTTCGATAATTCGATTTCAAACTTCAATTGAATGCACCAGGTGCAAAACAATCCGGATTTTAGTGAAACCAGAAATCATAGGATCTATTTGATAGTATCTTTCCAACGAATCCGAAGAATCGAGATTTCATTGCGGGAATCAAAAGATATGTCCAGTTGAAATTTCTGAATAGTCGCTATGGAATTCAGGCCCTTAAAAATAGCCATTTTGCAAACGAGCTCGGATTTCGACGAAACCACTTTTGTTGGGTCCGTGATGTTAAATTATTGCTAGATTCCAAATTTCATAATTTTTCGAATCAATGTGTGAGTGTGGCAAAGGAAAACGCGTTTGACTAGTTTCAGTTGATTTTAATCGACTGGAAATTGGCCATTTTTCCAACGGTCTCAGAATTCGACGAAACTAGTTTTGTTAGGACCGTATCGTCAATACGAAGTTAGAAATAATTTTTCTGTAATTTTTCGAGTCCGTATGTGACCCCGGTAAATTGAAATGTGCGTTTAAATTGAATATAAGAAGAATTATACTTTAAATTCAATGGAAACTGATTCAAACAATCGAATCAGCTTACGATACATATCCCATTGTGTTCGGAATGGGGGTAAAACGCTATGGACGACAGGCGGTGGGCCTCGTTTCGAGGTCATATGTAAAGGTCAACTTTTTGAGAAAAAAAAAATATAATAAAATAATTAAAAGCTCTTCTCTCTCCTCACACTCTCCTATACTTTGGCCCCCCCCCCCGATTAATCAATCAGAAAACAGAAGAGAAAAAAAAATCCGATCGTTCGAATCGAACGCCGACTCCCCCCCAACGCCATCGCCGAGCTCCAACCGCCACCAGGGCCTCTCCGCCCCTCTCCTTCTTCTTTCCCACCTCGAGCTGCTCCTCCTTCTCCCCCTCCCTCCTGTCGAGGACCGCACCTCCTCGTCGTGCCCAAACCGAAGCCGCGCCGCCCCTGCTGACCGCCGCCACTCCAGAGCCACCAGCGCCGTCTCCCCTCCCCACCAGCGAAGTCCAGCGCCACCAAGCCGTCCAGTCAGCTGCCCGCGCCACCTTCAGCGACCCCGGGACCCCCTCCATCTTCGAACACTCTAAAATTGTGAGTTAACTGATTTTATCCTTTGATTTAAAGTATTAGCAAGTTAAAAATGTAATTTTTAGCTAGTTTCTGATATGAAAGGATTTTTAGCAAGTTAAAAATGCGATTTTTGTTAGTAGAAAATACGGTTTTTGTTAGTATAAAGATAGGATTTTTATTCATTTTAAAAAAATAACAAGATGTGATTTTTGAAGTGAAAAAGATTCGATTTTTAAACTAGAAAAAGATTCGATTTTTAAACTAGAAAAGATTCGATTTTTAAACTAGAAAAGATTCGATTTTTAAACTAGAAAAGATTCGATTTTTAAACTAGTAAAAATTCGATTTTTATATATTGAATAGCGAAATAAAAATTCGATTTTTATATATTGAATAGCGAAATAAAAATTCGATTTTTATATATTGAATAGCGAAGTAAAAATTCGATTTTTATATATTGAATAGCGAAGTAAAAATTCGATTTTTATATATTGAATAGCGAAGTAAAAATTCGATTTTTATATATTGAATAGCGAAGTAAAAATTCGATTTTTATATATTGAATAGCAAAGTAAAAATGTGATTTTTACATAGGTAGTGAAAGCGGACAACGAAGATGACGAAGATGCGGTAGCGACGAAGGTTTCTGCAAATGAAGTGCCGTGGAGCTAGGATAGCTATCTGTGAGAATTTCTCACCTTTCAATTTCTTTTCTAATTATATATATATACTAGGATGCAGACGGTGCTTAGTAGCACCTGACACAATCGTCCACAGACCATGGACTTGTTTGTTTGGTTGCATAGATTAGTTATATGATTTGATTTGAATTTGGTTGTTTGGTGATTTTGATTGATGTGTGAATGGCGCGGGCCTTCACTAGACCGGGGATAAGGCTAGGCCTTGTCCCGTTTCTAGTATCATGCCGTTATGCCGCCGAAATTTTCTAAAATATGTTAGAAAAATAAAAATATCATTTTATTTAAGGAATGAACTGAATAAAATTCATATGTTGGAATAAAATGTTTTATCGTTAAAAATATAATTTTTAACGTGAAGTGAATAAGATAAAATATTCATTTACAAACCAGACGGTTTGTTTATGTACACTTATTTGAATGACATTGATTGGGACGAAAAATTTTACACATCGCCCAACTGCACAACTAAAATCTGTGTTTGATTGTTTGAAACCCCACACGGGTGTTGGGATGAAATATGAATTTCACTCATCCTGATTGATTAAATATGTCGATCGATTGATTGACAGGCTGTTATAAGCGTTGAATATCTATATTTGATGCTTATACAGTGTAGTGCACTTTGGTTGATGGTTGATTATTTTTCAATGCTATTATATACATGTGTTGTATAGAAATCCATATAATTAATTTTATATGGTAATTGATTGGGCCTCATTCCAATTTAAAAAATAAAGAAAATTTGAAAATAGAAATTATGAAGCCGTGTTGATTAGATTGACGCCATTTTGACGTGAACGATATTTATATCGATTTTATTCATTTTAAAATGAATATTGAAAAGTGATTTCGAAATCGACGATTTCGAAATGAATTGAATTGAAAACGATTTCGAAATGAATTGAATTGAAAACGATTTCGAAATGAATTGAATTGAAAACGATTTCGAAATGAATTGAATTGAAAACGATTTCGAAATGAATTGAATTGAAAACGATTTCGAAATGAATTGAATTGAAAACGATTTCGAAATGAATTGAATTGAAAACGATTTCGAAATGAATTGAATTGAAAACGATTTCGAAATGAATTGAATTGAAAACGATTTCGAAATGAATTGAATTGAAAACGATTTCGAAATGAATTGAATTGAAAACGATTTCGAAATGAATTGAATGGAAAACGATTTCGAAATGAATTGAATTGAATATGAATTCAAATTGAATTGAAATTTGAATTGAATAGAAATGAATTTTAAAACGAATTTATAAAGAAGAATTCAATTTTGAATTGAATTGAAATGGAAGTTGAAATTGCTTTTGAAACGAATTTAAAACTATTTATATAATTCGTTTTAAATAGAAATCGACGAAGTATATATTATATATATTATTTATATAATATAATGGCCTGAATAGAACGTGCCGCGCCGCGGCAGTTCGTGAATTTCGACCATTTATTTCAAACGGACATTACGGGAGATCCGACCGTCGGATTCTCCTAAAACCGGAACCGTTGGGTTCGTATCGAAAAGAGCTTTCTAGCGAATGTTAGAAATTTGAAATCTAACGGTTGGATTTGGAATTATGTCCAAATCAAATTTGAAAAAGGTCGCTGTAAGTGCAGTTCGATGGCCATTGATGGAAATCGACTGTACGGGCCTTGATAAAATTATTAAAAATAGTAATAATTTGTGTAAAATCATAAGAAATGATTTGTGAAGATTTGGGATGAAAAACTTCATGTTTGAAAAGATAAAAATAGATTTTTATCGAAATAAACTAGTTTTGAACTAGAATGATAATTCTATTTATTTTTAAGTAAATAAATTGAATTTGAAAAGGGTTTTAAAAATAACCAGAATTTCCAATGATTGCATTGGAGTGGATTTGAATCGAAATTGTCTTTGGAATATTTCGATGTTGGAATTCGTGATTATACAGGTGTTGTTATGGAAATTTGAAAGATATATATTTATATCGTTATTTCCAATACGACATTTGTTAGTCGTAGAATTTGATATTGAATATAAGCCGATATATTTTCTATTCAGAGCCTTGTATTGAATATCGAATGTGATTTGGGTTTGTCGTGAATGGTGTCTTCACTAACACTGTTCTTGAACCCAGTTGAGAAATGATTAATTCTTTTTATTTAGATTTAATGAAGTGTACCAATTAAATAATATTTAATTGGAATTGAATTGATATTGATTTTTGGGTTTATCGTGAACAGTGTTTTAAATAACACTCGTTCTTTAACCCGATAATTAATGAATGTGACTTTGGGTTTATCGTGAACTGTGTTTTAAATGACACGGATTCTGTAACCCAGTTAAAGATTAAAACTAAGTGGAGTTTTAATGAATCTTTAATTAGATTGAAAAGATCGAGAATGGAGTATCACCAGTTTTGCTCCAGGCGATAGTTAAATCTTTAATTAGATTTGAACGTGAAATGGTAATTGAATTTACCGATAACACCGTGGTGTTAGATATGAAGTATAACCAGTTGTACTTCATGGGATGAATAGGTTGGGATTGGGAAATAAAATAAATGATTACTTCGGTGTGGTTCGCTAATCCCGACTAGTTTGAATTGATATTCAAAGGAGATTAAAGGATAAATTTAAAGAATTTATCTTGGATAAAATTAATGGGAACTTTTTCCCAAAGTATAGGAATATTTGAATAAAAGAATATTCTGAATTGGAATGAGGCGTATGTCGTGTTTGTGTAACACTTTTATAATATATACGCGAGTTATTCAGAATGACCGGGTTTATCCCATTCTGAATAACTGATTCGACGTGGTGTCGAAGATGAAGACGGTGGTCGAAGACCAGAAGTCTTCACGTCGTTTGGGTGATTACTGATGATCTTGATTGGGCTGTACACCCAAGAAGATGGAAACAGTTTGTGATCGTCCAGACGTACTTGGAGATCGATGGATATGCGGGGTACTAGGTGCCTCCGGTTCCGTTCAGACCCAGAACGGACTTGTAAATGGACTGTGTGTCTGACATTGGATTTTAGTCTGTGTGATTGATCTCTATTAAATATATATCTGTTTGGCGGCAGAGAATTTATTCTCTTGCTTAACGCCCTTCTCTGAGACGTACGAGCTCAGGGGTTATATATTGATGGATATCAATCTCATGGAGTGAATTGCCTGTGTGGCATGCCTAAGTGGCAAGTGATCAAGGCTTCTGTTGAAAAGCAAAGTCTTGTGGTGATGATCAAAGCACAGCCTGTGTGGCACAGCTTTGTGTAACGTGAATTCGCGAGCCTCGCACCCCGGTTGTGAACCAAAAACGGGAGGAAGGACCTCAGGGAGGACATGCGTTTCTTTCTAGCTAGGGTGGTGTCAGTGACCTACCAGCCCTGACATTTATATACTTTTCACCTGTGTGGTTGTTGCTGTTGCGAGGCGCCTCGGTTAGATCGGACGATCCGGGTCCGATGGAGTCATTCGTTGGCTCGTTTGCGCCCCAAAGGGCGGGGAAACGTAGTGTTCAGGCATTTTAATCCACATCGGTGGACCGGCCCTGTCGCTCCTAGGGTCACTCGAGCTCTGATCCTGAGACATGGTAGGCTAGATTGTCTCGAATCGGTTGAGGACTATCTTTTGCCTCGGTTCATAGATGGAAATCCAATTTCCAAATACGTGACATTTGCGGTTTTATTTGTAAACCTATATATGGCGACATAGTGGCATGGGACGCTCATGTCGCCTATGATTGATACTTATGATTCGAAGTTGTTTTATACACTATGCACTTATAATAGTATCAAGCGATTTGTTTTAACCGTATCAAGCATTCTTTGGCTGTTATAAGGGAAAACCCTATCCTCGGCTGCGCTGCATTGTGTGATGGGACCTGGGTCTTATAACAGCTTCATTTTTCTTTATTTAGCATTGCGCTGTTATGTTTTATGCACTGGTATTCTTGGGAGGAAACCCGTTCCGTGTTATACGGCGTGGTCCCTTGATTTACCTAACTTTAAAAATAAAGATTAACTGTTTTAGTTCTCACACCAGTCACATGACTGACCTGGAGTTTATTGTTTTAACCTAAACTCTGGGTGCCCTTATTTTGACACGGGCAGCTAGTAGTTTTGGTTTTGCAGATTTATATTCACAGGATCCTGGTTTACAGCTGGAACGATATCCGGAAAGCTTTGTATCTGTGTATCTCTTCTAGTTGTGTATTGTATTATTTTCCGCTGCTATGTATTTAAATGTAATTTAAATCTCTGATATTTCTGTGTAATATTCATTCATTTATACTCTGTATATTCTTGTAATCTGATGCATTGTTGTAATATACAATGGAATGTTCTTCTGTATGTGTTATGTTGTGGCTTGTTCTCGAACTATCCGACACTTTCCTTTACGGGGAAGTTGCGGGTCGTTACATTAAAGTTGATCATATTCATATTGAAAATTTAACTGATCTTTTGGTAATATGATTAGTTTGAGAGAAAATTCATAAAACACCTAAAATAATATTATAACAACTACGCTTAGAATGATGATTCACTTATATAGTGGTTACCCAACCTAAAGACTGAAAATCTTAAGAAATTGGTTTAATAGATAATAGCAAGTTACGATGTATGACCATGTTGTTTTATTGGAATAAGAAAATGTATGCGTGTATACATATGTAAATATTTGGAAATTGACTAACATAATGTTACTTTTTTTGCGTAAAAATGAACAAATCTTATTTTAAAACTTTTTATCATAAGAATTATATGTTTATTCTGCTAGGTGTGGCTCGCATTGTATGAGAGTGAGTACATAGATTGGATATGTAATTAATCCCACATCACATGATATCTTAAACAAGACGGGAATATTTGGGATTGGTGGTGAAACGACCCAAACTTCCCAGAAAAGGAAAGCCTGGATTGCTTTGAGAATAATACGCATCAGAACACAAACTGAAGAACATTTTATTGCTGATTACAACAATTACATCAAAGTACAAGAATATAACGGAGTATGAATACTTATTACACAATAGAGATACAATAATATCAGAGATTTAAATAACATTTAAATAGCAGCGGAAAATAATACAAATATACAACTGAAAGGAATACACGGATACCAAGCTTTCCGAATACCGCTTCAGTTGTAAACCAGGATCCTGTAAATATATCTGCAAAAGCTACTCGACTGCCCGTGTGGAAAATATGGGCACCCGAGTTTGCCAGTGAAACAAACTACAGGTCAGTCATGGGACTGGTATGAGAAATCTTAACTTAACTTATCTAATAATAATAAGGCTAATCACAGGACCACGCCGCTAACGCGGAACGGGTTTACTCCATTGGATTGCCAGTGCATAAAATAAAGTAAATCGTTAAACAACGCAATGCTTTTTAGAAAGATGAAACCATTATAAGACCCAAGTCCCATCACACAATGTAACGCAAACCGGAGGATAGGGTTTTACCTTATAATGGTCAAAAGATGCTTGATACGATAAAACGAATTTAGTATTAGTGTGTATATGTTTTAATAAAAACATTTCAAGTATAAATGTATCAATTCTAGACGGCATGGGTACCATATATCATGTCGCCATACTAGTTCTACAATCAAAACCGCAAGGTCGTATTGGAAATTGGATTTCCATCATGAGTCGAGGCTAGGGGCAAGCTCCTCTCCGATTCGAGACACTCTAGCAAATGCCTCAGGATCCCCCGCAGTGAACCCTTGGAGCGGTAGGGCCAGTCCCCGCCTATCGGCAGTGGATTGGTTATGCCTGAACACACGTTTCTCGGTTCCTTTAAACCTATAGTATGACCACTAACGGACTATAAAAATCCGAGGCGCCTCAAAATCCATCATCCACATAAATAAAATGTCAGCCAGTTTAAGCACTGACACTATCACTAGCTAGAAAGAAACATGTGCACTCCCTATGGTCTATATCCCGTTTTTGACTCATACCGGGGTGTGAGGCTCGCGAAGTCACGCTATACACAAAGCTATGCCGTACTAGGCTATACTTTGATCATCCTACAAGGCCCTGCTTTTCAACAAAAGCCTTGATCATTTGCATCTTGGCATGCCACATTCACAATTCACGCCATGCGATCAATCACTATTAATATATACCAGGGTGTAAAGTAGAATAAATTCTCACCACGAAACAGACATACATTAATAGAAATCGATTTAATTCACATGGAACGAAATCCAATGTCAGACTCACATCCATTTACAAGTCCGTTCTGGGTCTGAACGAAACCGGAGACACCTGAGAGGTCCTCGCATATCCGAAACAATCAACAATAGTCCGGACGGCTACCACTGAAGCCCCTTCAAGGTAGCTACTCCCATCATGGGTCTCAGTAGCAACACGTCCATCTGATGTGAAGATCGTCGGTCTTCAACCACCGTCTTCATCTTCGACTCTTCATCATCGTAGTAATTATTCGGAATGGGTTAAACCCGGTCTTTCCGAATAACTCTCGTATTTTTAAAATTAAAAATCGAGTACTATAAAAACACATCCAACGTCTCATTCCAATACATAATATTCTTCTAATAAAATATTCGCATTATTCTATCAAAGATAAATTCTTTAAACTACCTTTAAATCTTTTCTTTAAAGATTTATCAAAACTCAAATTTGGTTTTAAATACCAAAAATCATTATTTAATGATTATTTAAATTTAAGAAATTAATCTTATCTTTAACTGGGTTAAAGAACTAATGTCATTTAAAACATAGTTCACGGTAAACCCAAAATCATCTTCCATTGAATACGGAATCTTCACAGAGATAAAATCAATATATAATCATTATAAAATTCTGTATCCGACCAATAATATAAATGGAATAATGGCAAAGCCTCTTTAAATTCCATATGCAGTATCGGTCTTCTTCTACAGAAGCTTACCTCGGTTATTATAAATTTGAATTCCATCCAATCCCAATTTAATACATTAAATTGGAAAATTTTACTTTTGGAATATTCCCATTTAAATCGTAAATAAAGATTTATAAATTCCAAATCATATTTTCACTGTCAGTTGGGTTAAAGAACACATGTCACTTAAAAACACATTTCACAATAAACCCAACTCACATTCCTTTTTATTTCCAATTTCTAAGTTTAACTGAAAACTTAAATAATCTTAATTAAAAGATTTATTCCTTTCATACGGGGTTTAAGAACAGTGTTATTTAAGACACTATTCACGACAAATCCAAAATCCAATTTATTCAATTTAATCTTCAATTAGATATTAGCAAATTGGAAAACTTCGTTAAATCTTAATTTAATGATTTATTCTAGTTATTAACTAGCTCATTCAATAAAATATATTTTTCTAAAATATATTCTTTTATAAAATATTCTTTTTTTCTAAGACATTTTCTAAAATATTCTTCATTGGAATGTGACTCACTCAACAACCATATATTGTATGTAATCAACAATCATGATAAATAATTATTAAACATCCAAATAACGACCAAAGTGGAATTTATAACTGTGTGAGCATTACAGTAAATAACTAACGCTCATCACAGACTGTCAATCCATCGATTGACAGAAAACTAAATATTGGGATTAGTGTGTGTACAATATCATCCCAAAACCCATGTGGGGTTTCATCCATTAAACAGATAATAAATTACTTGTGCACTTGGGCGATGTGTGAAAATTATCGTCCCAATCGCATAAACAAGTCGAGTAACTTGTAAATGGGAGTGTAATATTCAAACTTGAGTATACTAAACATTAATCTCTAATATATCAAACATTTCAACCTCACAGGCATATGTTTCAATTCTTTTTATTGTGAACAAATGGCAATAAAAATCTAGCCTTTTATTTTCATTCTATTTATTGTTAACAAATGACGATAAAAACCTTAACTTTTATTTCAATCCTCTTTATTGTTAACAAATGACGATAAAATCTTAACTCTTATTTATTTACCAAAAGTATATTTTTGGTCTCATTCATTTATAAATGACAAAATGAATATTTTACTACCTCCTTTTTTTTAAAATGACAAAAATGTCTCTTTTATTCTAATTCTTTTAAAGTGACAAAAATTGTAATTTTGTCTAATTCCCTTTAATGTACAAAATATGATCATTTTTTCAAATTCCTGTCAATGTACAACATTTGACACTTTTGCCTAATCTTTTAAATGTAACAAAATATGATAATTTGTCTAATCTTTTAATGTGACAAAAATGACTATTTTGTCTAACCTTTTTAATGTAAACAAAAATGTTTCTTCTATTCACTAATCAAGTTTGACACAAAAAATGGTATTTTTCTAATTCAACACTTCATATTGTAATCAATATGGTAACAAAAACATAATTTCTAATTCTACACTTTTTATTGTAACAAATATGACAATAAAAACATAATTTCTTTTTATTGAAAAAGAATGTTACATAAAAATCTGTTCTTTTTATTTAGGACCATTTTACATAAAGATGTAATCTTAAAATTTTATTCTTCAAAATAAAAAAACAAATTTACATAAAAATATAATACTCTAGTTTTATTCTTTAGTTTCATAGAAAATGTAAACTTCTATTTACTCTTTTAATTACATAAAAAAATTGTAAATTTCTATTAAACCTTTTTACTTACATAAAAAATGTAAGTTCCTTTATTCCCTTTATTTACATTGAAAAATGTAAATTCTTTTAATTCCTTTTGTTTACACTGAAAAATGTAAATTCTTTTTATTTACATAAGAAAAATGTAAATTTCAATACTTTGATTTGATTACATATAAAGATGTAATTTTTTTTATACTTCATTCTTTTTAATGTATAAAAATACACCTTTTCCAATTCATTCTTTTAAATGAATAAAAATATACGTTTCCTAATTCATTCTTTTAAATGTATAAAAATATACATTTTCTAATCCATTCTTTTAAATGTATAAAAATATACATTTTCTAATTCATTCCTTTAAAATGACCAAAATTGATAAATTTGCCTAATCCTTTTAATGTAAACAAAATGACAAATTTGTCTAGTTCTTTTTAATGTAAACAAAATATGAATTTTGTTATATCCTTTTTAATGTAAACAAAATATGATAAATTTTGTGTAATCCTTTTTATGTAAACAAAATGTAAATTTTGTCAAATTCTTTTTAAATAAACAATAATGTAAATCTTTGTCTATTTCTTTTAAATATACAAAAATGTATATTTTTCTACTCTTTCTATTATTAACATTAAAAATGGGTCTTTAATGTGAAACATATTTCATAATGAAATATGTATATTTTTCTACTCTTTTTACTTGTAACTAAATTGACAAATAAAACTTGTATTAACATTCTACTACAATATAAATAGAAAGGTAACTTATAATTTGAAAGTAAAAATGCAACTTTTATTTTAATGTTTTATTTGCATTATTGAATGTAAATAAAAGAACAAACTTATTTCCAATGTATATTTGCACTAGTGAATGCAAATAAAAGAACAAACTATATTTTAATGCATATTTGCATTTGTGAATGCAAATAAAAGAACAAACTTTATTTTCAATACATATTTGCATCTGTAAATGTAAATTAAAGAACAAGTTTTATTGACAATTAAAAAGTGATTTTATTTGTAAAATAAGTTCTACATTTCTAATCTAAACAAATAAGAAGATAATTTTTATTTGTTTACAACTCTATTTTAATGGAACATTTCATTCAAAAAGGTGATTTCTATTTTAACGTATGCTTCTGTTCTAATATAATATGTTAAAAAATGATAATTTACTCTAATCTTTTTATTTATTTAAATCAAACATGAAAATTTAAAAAAAAAATTGTTTTTATTTTATACTTCAAATGTTGACACACATGAATATAAAATATTCTATATATACAATAATATGTGATTTTATCGTATACACAAGATTTTAACAACCATAAATACACAATCAAAATCAATCGTTCATCAAAATCACAGCATAGTAAAACTTTTAAATGAATATATACATACAACCTGAATTTCATACTGAATGAACACAATAGAATAAATAAAGAATTAATTTTAATTTTAAAATAGAAATCTCACCTCGATTTGTCTGAACAGTTCAGATCTGAATTTTGCTCAAATTCTAATTTGCTCTGTTTCAGCTCTAGTCAGCGTCATCATGAAGTACTCTTCGATACGAGTCCAACGCAATTCAGTTTGTCCGATTCCGACCTCATATGAATAAGTTACAATTTAATTTGTGATGCTAATAATTTAAATATAATTATTTAAATCAATTAAATAATTTTAGTCCATCTTCTACCTTATACAGAACTCGACTGATAGTTTCAGCCACTTAGTTCAAAATTTGGTCTTTAAATTTCGATCCAATCTTGCAGCTTGGGGACGATCGGGTGACCGGATGTGGGAGGGCTCGGAGGCGCGCACGACCGGGATGATCGCCGGCGAACTCGACGGCGTGTTGTGGGCCCAGCGGCGGTCGAGATGGGCTGACTTTGGTTGGCTCATTCTCTTGATCCAGGCGACGATAACGGTTGATGGTCGTATTGATGTGAAGAGCTTAGGAAGTACTACAATATTCTCGAGAGGACGGAGGTCTGAAATTGAATGGATGAGGAGAATTTAATCAAGGAAGAAGGGAGTACGGTGGCCATTGGAGTATACAAGGCGGCGGCTAGGTCATAAGGGAATAGGGTTACGTATATGTAGCGTATTTAGACCGTATATATACTGTATTTATTTCATTTATTAATTCTTTTAATTCAAAAATTATTGTTTAACGTCACGTACTCCAAATCAAACCCAACGAGTGTTGCCCCTAGCGTAATACCCCCATTCCGGACACAACGGAACACCCAATTCGGATGTTACGGTATGTTTTTCTTTAATTTAAAATATAAATCAATAAATATTTAATTTAGACGTACATTTTAAATTACCGGGGCTACATACTACCTCTAAAAATCACAGAAAAATTATTTTTGGTTATGTTTTGACGATATGGTTCTAACAAGACTAATTTCGTCGAATTCTGAGACCGTTTGAAAAATGGCTATTTTTAAGTCGTTTAAATTGGACTGAAACTGAAAAAACACGTTTTTTTTACCACGCTCACATATTAATTTGAAAAATTATGAAAATTGAAATTTAACAATAATTTGACATTCCGGTTCCAATAAAAGTGGTTTCTTCGAAAACCGAGGTCGTCTGAAAAATGACAATTTTTAAGGGCTAAATATTATATTAATATATATATATATATATTCTACAGCGACTTTTCTAAATTTTAAACTTGTGACGAAAAGGAATTTCGCTCGGTCCGAACCAGTCGCTAAACCGACCCAGACCGTTCGAAACGCCCTATCGTTTGAGAACACGACAAAATAGAACGCATACAAAAGAACATTTCACTGTATATTACAACAATGCATCAGAATACAAGAATATACAGAGTATAAATGAATATTACACAGAAATATCAGAGATTTAAATTACATTTAAATACATCGCAGCGGAAAATAATACAATACACAACTAGAAGAGATATACGGATACAAAGCTTTCCGGATATCGTTCCAGCTGTAAACCAGGATCCTGTGAATATAAATCTGCAAAACCAAAACTACTAGCTGCCCGTGCGGAAAATAGGGGCACCCAGAGTTTAGGTTAAAACAATAAACTCCAGGTCAGTCATGTGACTGGTGTGAGAACTAAAACAGTTATTATTCTTTATTTTAAAGTTAGGTAAATCAAGGGACCACGCCGTATAACACGGAACGGGTTTCCTCCCAAGAATACCAGTGCATAAAACAAACAGCGCAATGCTAAATAAAGAAAAATGAAGCTATTATAAGACCCAGGTCCTATCACACAATGCAACGCAAGCCGGGGGATAGGGTTTTCCCTTATAACAGCCAAAGAATGCTTGATACGTTTAAAACAAATCATTTGATACTATTATAAGTGCATAGTGTATAAAACAACTTCAAATCATAAGTATCAATCATAGGCGGCATGGGTACCATATATCATGTCGCCATATATAGGTTTACAAATAAAACCGCAAAGTCACTTATTTGGAAATTGGATTTCCATCTATGAACCGAGGCAAAAGATAGTCCTCAACCGATTCGAGACTCTCTAGCCCGAGCCTCAGGACCCAGACTCAGGTGGGCCCTTGGATCGTCAGGGCCGGTCCACCGATGTGGATTAAACATAAACCCTGAACATGCGTTCCCCCTCCCTATGGGGCGTAAATGAGCCAACAAATGACTCCATCGGACCCGGATCGTCCGATCAAACCGAGGCGCCTCGCAACAGCAACAACCACATAAGTCAAACTCGTCAGGGCGTGTAAAACCACTGACGCCACTTCTAACTAGAAATAAACGCATGCCCTCCCTGAGGTCCGTCTCCCGTTTTTGGTTCATACCGGGTGTGAAACTCGCGAAGTAAACGTTACACAAAGCTACGCCACAAAGGCCGTGCTTTGATCATCACCACAAGACTTTGCTTTTCAACAGAAACCTCGATCAATTGCCACTTAGGCATGCCACACAGGCAATTCACTCCATGCGTTTGATATCCATCAATATATAACCCCTGAGCTCGTACGTCTCAGAGAAGGGCGTTAAGCAAGAGAATAAATTCTCTGCCGCCAAACAGATATATATTTAATAGAGATCAATCACACGGACTAAAATCCAATGTCAGACACACAGTCCATTTACAAGTCCGTTCTGGGTCTGAACGAAACCGGAGGCACCTAGTACCCCGCATATCCATCGATCTCCAAGTACATCTGGACGATCACCAACTGTTTCCATCTTCTTGGGTGTACAGCCCAATCAAGATCATCAGTAATCACCCAAACGACGTGAAGACTTCCGGTCTTCGACCATCTTCTTCATCTTCGACTTATCGTCGTATCAGTTATTCAAAATGGGATAAACCCGGTCTTTCCGAATAACTCGCGTATATTTTAAATAAGTGTTACATAAACACAACATACGCTTCATTCCAATTTATTAGTCACTAACCATAAATTAATCAAGAGAATAATTCCCCAAATATTAACCCCGAAGGCCGAAACCAACATCAGATCAATATCCAGAGAACCATTCTGCTTGGCTAACCGACAGTTAGTTTCTAAATTTCACATTCATAGGGAGAGGTTCTCAATAATTTTATCAAAGATAAATTCTTGAATTTATTCTTTAATCTACTTTTGAATATAAATTCAAACTAGTCGAGATTAACGAACTTTACCGAAGTAATCATTTGTTTTAATTTCCCAATCCCAACCTATTCATCCCATGAAGTAAAACTGGTAATACTTCATATCTAACACCACGGTGTTATCGGTAAATTCAATTACCATTTCACGTTCAAATCTAATTAAAGATTTAACTATCGCCTGGAGCAAAACTGGTGATACTCCATTCTTGATCATTTCAATCTAATTAAAGATTCATTAAAACTCCACTTAGTTTTAATCGTTAACTGGGTTAAAGAATCAGTGTCATTTTAAATACAGTTCACGATAAACCCAAAATCACATTCCATTAATTATCGGGTTAAAGAACGAGTGTTATTTAAAACACTGTTCACGATAAACCCAAAAATCAATATCAATTCAATTCCAATTAAATGTTGTTTAATTGGTACACTTCATTAAATCTAAATAAAAAGATTTAATCTTTTCTCAACTGGGTTCAAGAACAGTGTTAGTCAAGACACCATTCACGACAAACCCAAATCACATTTGATATTCAATACAAGGCTCTGAATAGAAAATATATCGGCTTATATTCAATATCAAATTCTACGATTAACAAATATCGTATTGGAAATAACGATATAAATATATATCTTTCAAATTACCATAACAACATCTGTATAATCACGAATTCCAACATCGAAATATTCCGAAGACAATTTCGATTCAAATCCACTCGAATGCAATCATTGGAAATTCTGGTTATTTTTAAAACCCTTTTTAAATCCAATTTATTTATTTAAAAATAAATAGAATTTTAATTCTAGTTCAAAACTAGTTCATTTCGATAAAAAATCTATTTTTATCTTTTCAAATATGGAGTTTTTCATCCCAATTCTTTCTAAATCATTTCTTATGGTTTTACACAAATTATTACTATTTTGAATAATTTTATCAAGGCCCGTACAGTCGATTTCCATCAACGGTCATCGAACTGCACTTACAGCGACCTTTTTCAAATTTGATTTGGACGTATCTTCAAATCCAACCGTTAGATTTTGAATTTCTAATATTCATTAGAAAGCTCTTTTCGATACGAACCCAACGGTTCCGGTTTCAGGAGAATCCGACGGTCGGATCTCCCGCAATGTCTATTCGAAGTCAATGGTCGAAATTCGCGAACTGCCGCGGCGCGGCGCTTTCTATTCAGGTCATTTTATTATATATATAATATATATAATATATACTTCGTCGATTTCCTTTTAAAACGTGCTTTATAAATCATTTTAAATTCATTTTCAAAACAGTTTCAACTTCAGGTTCAATTTCAAATCAAAATTGAATATTCCAATATAAATTCGTTTTAAATTCATTTCAAATTTATTTCAATTCAAATAGATTTTGAATTCACCTTCATTTCGTTTTCAATTCAATTCAATTTCAATTCGAATCCATTTATATTAAATTTCAATTCGAATTCATTTATATTCAATTTCAATTCGAATTCATTTCTATTCTAATTTCAAATCATTTCAGTGTATTTCAAATTTCAAATCAATTCAGTTTAATTCGAATTTCAATTCACTTTAAATATAATTCGAATTTCAATTCTTTTCAAAGTATTAGATTTTGAAATCACTTTCGATATTCATTATAAAATGAATAAAATCGATATAAATATCGTTCACGTCTAAATGGCGTCAATCTATCAACGCGGCTTCATATATTTCGATTTTCAAATATTCTATTTCAAATATTTCTAATTCAAATATTTCTATTTCGAAACTGGAATGAGGCCCAAACAATTACCATATAATGTTAATTATATGGATTTTCTACAACACATGTATATATCAACAACGATGAATAGTCAACCATCATCCAAAGTGCATTCTACACTGTATAAGCATCAAATATAAATATTCAACGCTTATAACAGCCTGTCAATCAATCGATCGACATACAACTAAACAATCGGGATTAGTGTACGTCAAATATCATCCCAATACCCGTGTGGGGTTTCAAGCAATCAAACACAGATTTTATTTGTGCAGTTGGGCGATGTGTAAAATTTATCGTCCCAATCAATGTCCTTCAAATAGGTGTACATAAACAAACCGTCCGGTTTGTAAATGAATATTTATTTATTCTCATTCACGTTAAAAATTATATTTTTAACGATCAAACTATTTTATTCAACCTATGAATATTCTATTCGGTTCATTTATTAAATAAAATGTTATCTTTATTTTTCTAACTTATTTTAGAAAATTTCGGCGGCATAACGACACGATACTAGAAACGGGACAAGGCCTAGCCTTATCCCCGGTCTAGTGAAGGCCCACGCCATTCACACATCAATCACAACAATTTCATTTCACCAAACAATTCAATTCTAAACCAACTAATCTAACCAACTACACAACCAAACAATTAAACAAACAAGCCATCCATGGTCTGTGGATGACGGGTGTCGGGTGCTACTAAACACCGTCTACATCCTAGCATATATATATATATATAACTAGAAAAATTAAATTGAAAGGTGAGAAGTTCTCACCAATAGCTATCCAATCATCTTGACTCTTCTAATGTAGGAATCTTCGTTCTTGCATCTTTGTCACGTTCTCTGCCCGGATTCTCTACATATGTAAAAACCGAATTTTTACTTTGCTACTCAATATATAAAAATTGAATTTTTACTTTGCTATTCAATATATAAAAATCTCGCCCTTTTAACTATATAAAGATTTTGCCTTTTCAAAATTTAAAGATTTCATCACTATAAAAATCACCTCCTTATTTCAACGTATATATAATAAAAATCAGATTTTTATTTCGCTACATATACAAAGATGATATTTCTAATATTCCTATCATGTAAAAATTATATTTCTAATTCTCTACATAAACAAAAATCATATTTTTATAGTCGCTATATAGTAAAGACTATATTTTTAATACTTTAAAAATATAAAAATCATATTTTTGTCATCGCCATTATATTTTTATATTTGCTACTATATAAGAATTATATTTTTATATAATTAAAAATTACTTCTTTCTTTGATTAAAAATTACTACTCCCATACGATGTATACATTCTTTAAAATCACTTCTTTGAAACAATGTCCTTTATATAAAAAATCTCGTTTTCATTCTATATAAAAATTCAATCTTATTACTTGCTATTCATATCAAAAATCATATTATTTCTTTCTATAAAAAAAACAAGACTAACTTTATATATATTTTTAAAACTTTCTATTTATATATATATATAGCATAGATTTTTATCTATGCTATAATACCTAAAAATCATATTTTTCTCCTCTTTGTTTTTCATATTTAAAAATAAATAATAAAAAAAATATCAATATTGATTTTTTTTCAAACATATATTTTCTTTCCCAAAAACTGATTTTATTTAAACTGTTAAAACAAAACAAAAACTAGAAACATATAAGTTATTAAACCTTTATGTTGTCGTTCTTCTTCTGTTGGGTTTTACGAAATAGGTCAGCCGCTAGGGCTTCAGCTCGGCATCGCTCCAATCACCGTGGAGAGGATCGGACACCACCACGCGACGCAGCCTCGAGACCGCCACCCCCCCCATGAACGACGTCACCTTCGGTGCTCCATGGAGGCGCCAAATCGGGTTCGAACGATGACTGTTTGGAGCGAAGGCTCTCGCTGGATACACGACGATGAGTGGTCAAACTTGTCTGGATCTGGAGCTCACACAAATCCCTTCGATTCCCCTTTGCAGTCTTTGATTTTTATTGAATGGGTTTAAAAAAAAGAGAGGGGAAAGGATCGAGATAGTTTCGCCGTGTACTGAGTGGAAGGAGGCGGGATTTTGACCAAGGAAGGGGTTTGACCGCGTGTAATGAGAAGGTAGGGTTAGACCAGGGATTATATATAAATTTTATAATTTTATTTAATTCGAAAATTAGTTGTTTAACATCACGAACTTCAAATCAAACCCAACGACTGCCGACCCTAGCTAAATACCCCCATTCCGAACACAATGGGACACGCTTCGTAATCCAATTCGATCGTTACGATCAGTTTCCATTCAAATCAAAATATAAATCAGTATATATTCAATTTGAACGTACATTTCAATTTACTGGGCCCACATAAGGACCCTAAAAATTCCCAAAAAATATTTTCTAGCTTCGTATTGACGATACGGTCCTAACAAAACTAGTTTCGTCGAATTCTGAGACCGTTGGAAAAATGGCCAATTTCCAGTCGATTAAAATCAACTAAAACTGGTCAAACGCGTTTTCCTTTGCCACACTCACATATTGATTCGGAAAATTATGAAATTTGAAACCTAGCAATAATATGACATCACGGTTCCAACAAAAGTGGTTTCGTCGAAATCCGAGGTCGTTTGCAGAATTTCCATTTTTAAGGGCCTGAATTCCATAGCGACTATTCAGAATTTTCAACTGGACATATCTTTTGATTCCCGCTATGAAATCTTGGTTTTTCGGATTCGTTGGAAAGATATTATCAATTAGGTCCTAATGTTTTTGGTTTCGCTAAAATCCGGATTGTTTTGCACCCGGTACATTCAATTGAAGTTTGAAATCCAATTATCGAACTACCGCGCCATTTTCAATTCTATTTATAATTATATATAATTATTTATATTCTAACGACGATGCGTATAATATATACATCGAATTCTATTCGAAATAAATTTCTCGTCGATTTTATTTAAAATAATTCATTTTAAATATTCAAAATTCGTTAAAATTGCCAAAATAAAAATTTTAAACTGGCCCAGAATTTCCGGGTTATTACAATCTCCCCCACTTAAAACTTTTCGTCCCCGAAAAGGAACAAAGTCGAAAGTGGTTTGATTAATCAACTCTACGTTCGATCTGGCTTCCATTCTCTAACTTTTCAGTTTCTGAGAATTTTCAAAAATTTCAAAAATTTGGCTAACACCCTAAATTTTCGAAAAATTTCGCCATAACCTCCCCTACAACAGGAGCATCGGGAAATCTCAAATAGCTTCCCCGGTCCTTCAGATCTCAAAAAGAAAAAGAAAAAGCCAAGCGGCTAGCCAATAGGCTCATAAAATCATCATCACCCAAACAAAACAGTAAATTATATAGTAAACATGTACCTATTTGTCGGGCAAACAAATTTTATTCTTCGGCTCTAGCCTCTTTGCTATGACCTGTTCAATGTAAGTATAGGTATATGCAAGCAAATGCGACCAATTTTCAATACAATTCAATATTTGGTTCAATTAGGCTAAATGGTTAAAAATTATCAACCAAATAAACAAACAACACAAACATCAATCAATTAGTGAATTAGAGTTTCAAATTCATAATTTTGATACATATACAAAAATCAGAGTTTTGATGCCAAATCACAACAATAAGCCCTATCTAGTTTTGGTTCTCACACCAGTCTAATGGAGATATATAAATATCACATCTTCAAAACACGAACATAAATTCTGATGATGATCGATCAATCATCAGAACCATCTCCGGGTGTCTAGAATGTGATTCTATATCTATCCAGTATATTAAAATTTCAAATACACGTTTGCAAGGCGTATATGCAAAATCTTTATATACTGGACTGTCCAAATCAATATAAACTAAATAATCAAATACGAATAATTGATTTTAAATTTTCAAAACAAAATTGTTTCCAATTGAAAAATATACCCTTCACACTCGTTCTAGGATACTACTGATCCTATCTCTAACGAGTCATTCTAATTGGATATTGCTAATCCAATACCTGATGAATTCTTTCGTATGGTTCTAATGTGTCTTGTTCTCGAGCTCTGTAAACCAAAGCTCTGATACCAACTGTGACGAAAAGGAATTTCGCTCAGTCCGAACCAGTCGCTAAACCGACCCAGACCGTTCGAAACGCCCTATCGTTTGAGAACACGACAAAATAGAACGCATACAAAAGAACATTTCACTGTATATTACAACAATGCATCAGAATACAAGAATATACAGAGTATAAATGAATATTACACAGAAATATCAGAGATTTAAATTACATTTAAATACATCGCAGCGGAAAATAATACAATACACAACTAGAAGAGATATACGGATACAAAGCTTTCCGGATATCGTTCCAGCTGTAAACCAGGATCCTGTGAATATAAATCTGCAAAACCAAAACTACTAGCTGCCCGTGCGGAAAATAGGGGCACCCAGAGTTTAGGTTAAAACAATAAACTCCAGGTCAGTCATGTGACTGGTGTGAGAACTAAAACAGTTATTATTCTTTATTTTAAAGTTAGGTAAATCAAGGGACCACGTCGTATAACACGGAACGGGTTTCCTCCCAAGAATACCAGTGCATAAAACAAACAGCGCAATGCTAAATAAAGAAAAATGAAGCTATTATAAGACCCAGGTCCTATCACACAATGCAACGCAAGCCGGGGGATAGGGTTTTCCCGTATAACAGCCAAAGAATGCTTGATACGTTTAAAACAAATCATTTGATACTATTATAAGTGCATAGTGTATAAAACAACTTCAAATCATAAGTATCAATCATAGGCGGCATGGGTACCATATATCATGTCGCCATATATAGGTTTACAAATAAAACCGCAAAGTCACGTATTTGGAAATTGGATTTCCATCTATGAACCGAGGCAAAAGATAGTCCTCAACCGATTCGAGACTCTCTAGCCCGAGCCTCAGGACCCAGACTCAGGTGGGCCCTTGGATCGTCAGGGCCGGTCCACCGATGTGGATTAAACTTAAACCCTGAACATGCGTTCCCCCGCCCTATGGGGCGTAAATGAGCCAACGAATGACTCCATCGGACCCAGATCGTCCGATCAAACCGAGGCGCCTCGCAACAGCAACAACCACATAAGTCAAACTCGTCAGGGCGTGTAAAACCACTGACGCCACTTCTAACTGGAAAGAAACGCATGCCCTCCCTGAGGTCCGTCTCCCGTTTTTGGTTCATACCGGGTGTGAAACTCGCGAAGTAAACGTTACACAAAGCTACGCCACAAAGGCCGTGCTTTGATCATCACCACAAGACTTTGCTTTTCAACAGAAGCCTCGATCAATTGCCACTTAGGCATGCCACACAGGCAATTCACTCCATGCGTTTGATATACATCAATATATAACCCTTGAGCTCGTACGTCTCAGAGAAGGGCGTTAAGCAAGAGAATAAATTCTCCGCCGCCAAACAGATATATATTTAATAGAGATCAATCACACGGACTAAAATCCAATGTCAGACACACAGTCCATTTACAAGTCCGTTCTGGGTCTGAACGAAACCGGAGGCACCTAGTACCCCGCATATCCATCGATCTCCAAGTACATCTGGACGATCACCAACTGTTTCCATCTTCTTGGGTGTACAGCCCAATCAAGATCATCAGTAATCACCCAAACGACGTGAAGACTTCCGGTCTTCGACCATCGTCTTCATCTTCGACTTATCGTCGTATCAGTTATTCAAAATGGGATAAACCCGGTTTTTCCGAATAACTCGCGTATATTTTAAATAAGTGTTACACAAACACAACATACGCCTCATTCCAATTTATTAGTCACTAACCATAAATTAATCAAGAGAATAATTCCCCAAATATTAACCCCGAAGGCCGAAACCAACATCAGATCAATATCCAGAGAACCATTCTGCTTGGCTAACCGACAGTTAGTTTCTAAATTTCACATTCATAGGGAGAGGTTCTCATTAATTTTATCAAAGATAAATTCTTGAATTTATTATTTAAACTACTTTTGAATATAAATTCAAACTAGTCGAGATTAACGAACTTTACCGAAGTAATCATTTGTTTTAATTTCCCAATCCCAACCTATTCATCCCATGAAGTAAAACTGGTAATACTTCATATCTAACACCACGGTGTTATCGGTAAATTCAATTACCATTTCACGTTCAAATCTAATTAAAGATTTAACTATCGCCTGGAGCAAAACTGGTGATACTCCATTCTTGATCATTTCAATCTAATTAAAGATTCATTAAAACTCCACTTAGTTTTAATCGTTAACTGGGTTAAAGAATTAGTGTCATTTAAAACACAGTTCACGATAAACCCAAAATCACATTCCATTAATTATCGGGTTAAAGAACGAGTGTTATTTAAAACACTGTTCACGATAAACCCAAAAATCAATATCAATTCAATTCCAATTAAATGTTGTTTAATTGGTACACTTCATTAAATCTAAATAAAAAGATTTAATCTTTTCTCAACTGGGTTCAAGAACAGTGTTAGTCAAGACACCATTCACGACAAACCCAAATCACATTTGATATTCAATACAAGGCTCTGAATAGAAAATATATCGGCTTATATTCAATATCAAATTCTACGATTAACAAATATCGTATTGGAAATAACGATATAAATATATTTCTTTCAAATTACCATAACAACATCTGTATAATCACGAATTCCAACATCGAAATATTCCGAAGACAATTTCGATTCAAATCCACTCCAATGCAATCATTGGAAATTCTGGTTATTTTTAAAACCCTTTTTAAATCCAATTTATTTATTTAAAAATAAATAGAATTTTAATTCTAGTTCAAAACTAGTTCATTTCGATAAAAAATCTATTTTTATCTTTTCAAATATGGAGTTTTTCATCCCAATTCTTTCTAAATCATTTCTTATGGTTTTACACAAATTATTACTATTTTGAATAATTTTATCAAGGCCCGTACAGTCGATTTCCATCAACGGTCATCGAACTGCACTTACAGCGACCTTTTTCAAATTTGATTTGGACGTATCTCCAAATCCAACCGTTAGATTTTGAATTTCTAATATTCATTAGAAAGCTCTTTTCGATACGAACCCAACGGTTTCGGTTTCAGGAGAATCCAACGGTCGGATCTCCCGCAATGTCCATTCGAAGTCAATGGTCGAAATTCGCGAACTGTCGCGGCGCGGCGCGTTCTATTCAGGCCATTTTATTATATATATAATATATACTTCGTCGATTTCCTTTTAAAACGTGCTTTATAAATCGTTTTAAATTCATTTTCAAAACAGTTTCAACTTCAGGTTCAATTTCAAATCAAAATTGAATATTCCAATATAAATTCGTTTTAAATTCATTTCAAATTGATTTCAATTCAAATAGATTTTGAATTCACCTTCAGTTCGTTTTCAATTCAATTCAATTTCAATTCGAATCCATTTATATTAAATTTCAATTCGAATTCATTTATATTCAATTTCAATTCGAATTCATTTCTATTCTAATTTCAAATCATTTCAGTGTATTTCAAATTTCAAATCAATTCAGTTTAATTCGAATTTCAATTCACTTTAAATATAATTCGAATTTCAATTCTTTTCAAAGTATTAGATTTTGAAATCACTTTCGATATTCATTATAAAATGAATAAAATCGATATAAATATCGTTCACGTCTAAATGGCGTCAATCTATCAACGCGGCTTCATATATTTCGATTTTCAAATATTCTATTTCAAATATTTCTAATTCAAATATTTCTATTTCGAAACTGGAATGAGGCCCAAACAATTACCATATAATGTTAATTATATGGATTTTCTACAACACATGTATATATCAACAACGATGAATAGTCAACCATCATCCAAAGTGCATTCTACACTGTATAAGCATCAAATATAAATATTCAATGCTTATAACAGCCTGTCAATCAATCGATCGACATACAACTAAACAATCGGGATTAGTGTACATCAAATATCATCCCAATACCCGTGTGGGGTTTCAAGCAATCAAACACAGATTTTATTTGTGCAGTTGGGCGATGTGTAAAATTTATCGTCCCAATCAATGTCCTTCAAATAGGTGTACATAAACAAACCGTCCGGTTTGTAAATGAATATTTATTTATTCTCATTCACGTTAAAAATTATATTTTTAACGATCAAACTATTTTATTCAACCTATGAATATTCTATTCGGTTCATTTATTAAATAAAATGTTATCTTTATTTTTCTAACTTATTTTAGAAAATTTCGGCGGCATAACGGCACGATACTAGAAACGGGACAAGGCCTAGCCTTATCCCCGGTCTAGTGAAGGCCCACGCCATTCACACATCAATCACAACAATTTCATTTCACCAAACAATTCAATTCCAAACCAACTAATCTAACCAACTACACAACCAAACAATTAAACAAACAAGCCATCCATGGTCTGTGGATGACGGGTGTCGGGTGCTACTAAACACCGTCTACATCCTAGCATATATATATATATAACTAGAAAAATTAAATTGAAAGGTGAGAAGTTCTCACCAATAGCTATATAATCATCTTGACTCTTCTAATGTAGGAATCTTCGTTCTTGCATCTTTGTCACGTTCTCTGCCCGGATTCTCTACATATGTAAAAACCGAATTTTTACTTTGCTACTCAATATATAAAAATCGAATTTTTACTTTGCTATTCAATATATAAAAATCTCGCCCTTTTAACTATATAAAGATTTCGCCTTTTCAAAATTTAAAGATTTCATCACTATAAAAATCACCTCCTTATTTCAACGTATATATAATAAAAATCAGATTTTTATTTCGCTACATATACAAAGATGATATTTCTAATATTCCTATCATGTAAAAATTATATTTCTAATTCTCTACATAAACAAAAATCATATTTTTATAGTCGCTATATAGTAAAGACTATATTTTTAATACTTTAAAAATATAAAAATCATATTTTTGTCATCGCCATTATATTTTTATATTTGCTACTATATAAGAATTATATTTTTATATAATTAAAAATTACTTCTTTCTTTGATTAAAAATTACTACTCCCATACGATGTATACATTCTTTAAAATCACTTCTTTGAAACAATGTCCTTTATATAAAAATCTCGTTTTCATTCTATATAAAAATTCAATCTTATTACTTGCTATTCATATCAAAAATCATATTATTTCTTTCTATAAAAAAAACAAGACTAACTTAATATATATTTTTAAAACTTTCTATTTATATATATAGCATAGATTTTTATTCTATGCTATAATACATAAAAATCATATTTTTCTCCTCTTTGTTTTTCATATTTAAAAATAAATAATAATAAAAAAATATCAATATTGATTTTTTTTCAAACATATGTTTTCTTTCCCAAAAACTGATTTTATTTAAACTGTTAAAACAAAACAAAAACTAGAAACAGATAAGTTATTAAACCTTTATGTTGTCGTTCTTCTTCTGTTGGGTTTTACGAAATAGGTCAGCCGCTAGGGCTTCAGCTCGGCATCGCTCCAATCACCGTGGAGAGGATCGGACACCACCACGCGACGCAGCCTCGAGACCGCCACCCCCCCATGAACGACGTCACCTTCGGTGCTCCATGGAGGCGCCAAATCGGGTTCGAACGATGACTGTTTGGAGCGAAGGCTCTCGCTGGATACACGACGATGAGTGGTCAAACTTGTATGGATCTGGAGCTCACACAAATCCCTTCGATTCCCCTTTGCAGTCTTTGATTTTTATTGAATGGGTTTAAAGAAAAGAGAGGGGAAAGGATCGAGATAGTTTCGCCGTGTACTGAGTGGAAGGAGGCGGGATTTTGACCAAGGAAGGGGTTTGACCGCGTGTAATGAGAAGGTAGGGTTAGACCAGGGATTATATATAAATTTTATAATTTTATTTAATTCGAAAATTAGTTGTTTAACATCACGAACTTCAAATCAAACCCAACGACTGCCGACCCTAGCTAAATACCCCCATTCCGAACACAATGGGACACGCTTCGTAATCCAATTTGATCGTTATGATCAGTTTCCATTCAAATCAAAATATAAATCAGTATATATTCAATTTGAACGTACATTTCAATTTACTGGGCCCACATAAGGACTCTAAAAATTCCCAAAAAATATTTTCTAGCTTCGTATTGACGATACGGTCCTAACAAAACTAGTTTCGTCAAATTCTGAGACCGTTGGAAAAATGGCCAATTTCCAGTCGATTAAAATCAACTAAAACTGGTCAAACGCGTTTTCCTTTGCCACACTCACATATTGATTCGAAAAATTATGAAATTTGAAACCTAGCAATAATATGACATCACGGTTCCAACAAAAGTGGTTTCGTCGAAATCCGAGGTCGTTTGCAAAATTCCCATTTTTAAGGGCCTGAATTCCATAGCGACTATTCAGAATTTTCAACTGGACATATCTTTTGATTCCTGCTATGAAATCTTGGTTTTTCGGATTCGTTGGAAAGATATTATCAATTAGGTCCTAATGTTTTTGGTTTCGCTAAAATCCGGATTGTTTTGCACCCGGTACATTCAATTGAAGTTTGAAATCCAATTATCGAACTACCGCGCCATTTTCAATTCTATTTATAATTATATATAATTATTTATATTCTAACGACGACGCGTATAATATATACGTCGAATTCTATTCGAAATAAATTTCTCGTCGATTTTATTTAAAATAATTCATTTTAAATATTCAAAATTCGTTAAAATTGCCAAAATAAAAATTTTAAACTGGCCCAGAATTTCCGGGTTATTACAAAACTGGACATTACTTTCAAATTATAAAGTGAAATTTCAGTTTCTCAGATTCGTTAGAAAGATATGATTAAACAGATTTAAATATTTCTTGTTTTACTGAATCCGATTTATTTTGAATCCTGTACATTCAATTAAAGTTCAAATTCAAAATTTCAAACTGCAGCGCTGTTTTAAACTCCTTTTATAATTAAACTAAATTTATTCGTTTTATCTTCGATTAAAATAAATTTTTAGTCATTATTATTTAAAATAAATTATTTTAAATATTAAAATCCATTAAAATTTCTAAAATAAAAATTTTAAATTGGCCCCAAAATTTCCAGATTGTTACAATCGCCCCCACTTAAAATCTTTTCGTCCTCGAAAAGGAACGTAGCTAAATGTTGTTTAATTAACTAACTCAATTAAATATTATTTATTGGTTTCAATAATTTTGTTTAGTTAAATTAGTTATCATTTCTATAATTTTGTTAGTTAAACCAATAATTAAACATCACAACCAGCAATCAATTAGGTAATTAACTTTTCAAATATATAACTTTTATATAGTCATAAATCATATTTTTAGTTCAAATCACAGCAATATATCCTATCTAAGTTTTGGTTCTCATACCAGTCAATGGAAATATATAGATATACCACCTTTGAAACTCGAACATAAATTCTGACGATGGTGCACCGATCATCAGAATTATCTTCGGGCGACTAGAGTGTGATTCTATATCTATCAAGTATATTAAAACTTCGAATATCCGTTAATTACTCGTATATTCGAAATCTTTATATACTCGATTGTCCACATTAAAATATAGTAATATACTCAAATACGTATTTTAAGATAAAATTTTCAAAACTAAATTTGTTTTCATTTTTATTTTAAAGAAAATAATACTCTTCACACTCGTTCTAGGATACTATTGATCCTATCTCTAGCGAGTTATTCTCATTGGATATTTCTAATCCAATCTCTTCTTTCGTTCGGTTCTAATGTGTCCTGTTCTCGAGCTCCGTAAACCAAAGCTCTGATACCAAATGAAACGACCCAAACTTCCTAGTAAAGGAAAGCCTGGATTGCTTTGAGAACAATACACATTAGAACACAAACTGAAGAACATTTTATTGCTGATTACAACAATTACATCAGAGTACAATAATATAACAGAGTATGAATACTTATTACACAATAGAGATACAATAATATTAGAGATTTAAATTACATTTAAATAACAGCGGAAAATAATACAAATATACAACCGAAAGGAATACACGGATACCGAGCTTTCCGAATACCGCTTCAGTTGTAAACCAGGATCCTGTAAATATATCTGCAAAAGCTACTCGACTGCCCGTGTGGAAAATATGGGCACCCAAGTTTGCCAGTGAAACAAACTACAGGTCAGTCATGGGACTGGTATGAGAAATCTTAACTTAACTTATCTAATAATAATAAGGCTAATCACAGGACCACGCCGCTAACGCGGAATGGGTTTACTCCATTAGATTTCCAGTGCATAAAATAAAGTAAATCGTTAAACAACGCAATGCTTTTTAGAAAGATGAAACCATTATAAGACCCAAGTCCCATCACACAATGTAACGCAAACCGGAGGATAGGGTTTTACCCTATAACGGTCAAAAGATGCTTGATACGATAAAAACGGATTTAGTATTAGTGTGTATATGTTTTAATAAAAACATTTCAAATATAAATGTATCAATCCTAAACGGCATGGGTACCATATATCATGTCGCCATACTAGTTCTACAATCAAAACCGCAAGGTCGTATTGGAAATTGGATTTCCATCATGAGTCGAGGCCAGGGGCAAGCTCCTCTCTGATTCGAGACACTCTAGCAAATGCCTCAGGATCCCCGGCAGTGAACCCTTGGAGCAGTAGGGCCGGTCCCCGCCTATTGGCAGTGGATTGGTTATGCCTGAACACACGTTTCCCGGTTCCTTTGAACCTATAGTATGACCACTAACGGTCTATAAAAATCCGAGGCGCCTCAAAATCCATCATCCACATAAGTAAAATGTCAGCCAGTTTAAGCACCGACACTACCACTAGCTAGAAAGAAACGTGTGCACTCCCTACGGTCCATATCCCGTTTTTGACCCATACCGGGGTGTGAGGCTCGCGAAGTCACGCTATACACAAAGCTATGTCGTACTAGGCTATACTTTGATCATCCCACAAGGCTCTGCTTTTCAACAAAAGCCTTGATCATTTGCATCTTGGCGTGCCATATTGACAATTCACGCCATGCGATCAATCACTATTAATATATACCAGGGTGTTAAGTAGAGAATAAATTCTCACCACCAAACAGACATACATTAATAGAAATCGATTTAATTCACATGGAACGAAATCCAATGTCAGACATGCATCCATTTACAAGTCCGTTCTGGGTCTGAACGAAACAGGAGACACCTGAGAGGTCCTCGCATATCCGAAACAATCAACAATAGTGCGGATGGCAACCACTGAAGCCCCTTCAAGGTAGCTACTCCCATCATGGGTCTCAGCAGCAACACATCCATCTGATGTGAAGATCGTCGGTCTTCAACCACCGTCTTCATCTTCGACTCTTCATCGTCGTAGTAATTATTCGGAATGGGTTAAAACCGGTCTTTCCGAATAACTCTCATATTTTTATAATTAAAAATCGAGTACTATAAAAACACTCCAACGTCTCATTCCAATTCATAATATTCTTCTAATAAAATATTCGCATTATTCTATCAAAGATAAATTCTTTAAACTAACTTTAAATCTTTTCTTTAAGGATTTATCAAAACTCAAATTTGGTTTTAAATACCAAAAATCATCATTAAATGATTATTTAAATTTAAGAAATTAATCTTATCTTTAACTGGGTTAAAGAACTAATGTCATTTAAAACATAGTTCACGGTAAACCCAAAATCATCTTCCATTGAATACAGAATCTTCACAGAAATCAAATCAATATATAATCGTTATAAAATTCTGTATCCGACCAATAATATAAATGGAATAATGGCAATGCCTCTTTAAATTCCATATGTAGTATCGGTCTTCTTCTACATAAGCTTACCTCGGTTATTATAAATTCGAATTCCATCCAATCCCAATTTAATATATTAAATTGGAAAACTTTACTTTTGGAAAATTCCCATTTAAATCTTAAATAAAGATTTATAAATTCCAAATCATATTTTCACTGTCTGTTGGGTTAAAGAACACATGTCGCTTAAAAATACAGTTCACAATAAACCCAACTCACATTCCTTTTTATTTCCAATTTCTAAGTATAACTGAAAACTTTAATAATCTTAATTAAAAGATTTATTATTTTCATACGGGGTTTAAGAACAGTGTTATTTAAGACACTATTCACGACAAATCCAAAATCCAATTTATTCAATTTAATCTTCAATTAGATATTAGCAAATTGGAAAACTTCATTAAATCTTAACTTAATGATTCATTCTAGTTAATAACTAGCTCATTCAATAAAATATATTTTTCTAAAATATATTCTTTTCTAAAATATTCTTTTTTTTTTCTAAGACATTTTCTAAAATATTCTTCATTAGAATGTTACTCACTCTATAACCATATATTGTATGTAATCAACAATCATGATAAATAATTATTAAACATCCAAATGACGACCAAAGTGGAATTTATAATTGTGTGAGCATTACAGTAAATAACTAACGCTCATCACAGATTATCAATCCATCGATTGACAGAAAACTAAATATTGGGATTAGTGTGTGTACAATATCATCCCAAAACCCGTGAGGGGTTTCATCCATCAAACAGATAATAAATTATTTGTGCACTTGGGCGATGTGTGAAAATTATCGTTCCAATCACATAAATAAGTCGTGTAACTTGTAAATGGGAGTGTAATATTCAAACTTGAGTATAGTAAACATTAATCTCTAATATATCAAACATTTCAACCTCACAGACATATGTTTCAGTTCTTTTTATTGTGAACAAATGGCAATAAAAATCTAGCCTTTTATTTCCATTCATTTTTATTGTTAAAAAATGACGATAAAAACCTTACTTTTATTTCAATCCTCATTATTGTTAACAAATGACGATAAAATCTTAACTCTTATTTATTTACCAAAAGTATATTTTTGGTCTCATTCATTTATAAATGACAAAATGAATATTTTACTACCTCCTTTTTTTTAAAATGACAAAAAAGTCTCTTTTATTCTAATTCTTTTAAAGTGACAAAAATTGTAATTTTGTCTAATTCCCTTTAATGTACAAAATATGATCATTTTGTCAAATTCCTGTCAATGTACAAAATATGATACTTTTTCCTAATCTTTTAAATGTAACAAAATATGATAATTTGTCTAATCTTTTAATGTGACAAAAATGACTATTTTGTCTAACCTTTTTAATGTGAACAAAAATGTTTCTACTATTCACTAATCAAGTTTGACACAAAAAGTGGTATTTTTCTAATTCAGCACTTCATATTGTAATCAATATGATAAAAAAACATAATTTCTAATTCTACACTTTTTATTGTAACAAATATGGCAATAAAAACATAATTTCTTTTTATTGAAAAAGAATGTTACATAAAAATCTGTTCTTTTTATTTAGGACCATTTTACATAAAGATGTAATCTTAAATTTTTATTCTTCAAAATAAAAAAACAATTTTACATAAAAATATAATTCTCTAGTTTTATTCTTTTGTTTCATAGAAAATGTAAACTTCTATTTAATCTTTTAATTACATAAAAAAAATGTAAATTTCTATTAAACCTTTTTACTTACATATAAAATGTAAATTCCTTTATTTCCTTTATTCCCTTTATTTACATTGAAAAATGTAAATTCTTTTAATTCCTTTTGTTTACATTGAAAATGTAAATTCTTTTTATTTACATAAGAAAAATGTAAATTTCAATACTTTGATTTGATTACATATAAAGATGTAATTTTTTTTATACTTCATTCTTTTTAATGTATAAAAATACACCTCTTCCAATTCATTCTTTTAAATGAATAAAAATATACATTTCCTAATTCATTCTTTTAAATGTATAAAAATATACATTTTCTAATCCATTCTTTTAAATGTATAAAAATATACATTTTCTAATTCATTCCTTTAAAATGACCAAAATTGATAAATTTGCCTAATCCTTTTAATGTAAACAAAATGAAAAATTTGTCTATTTCTTTTTAATGTAAACAAAATATGAATTTCGTTATATCCTTTTTAATGTAAACAAAATATGATAAATTTTGTGTAATCCTTTTTATGTAAACAAAATGTAAATTTTGTCAAATTCTTTTTAAATAAACAATAATGTAAATCTTTGTCTATTTCTTTTAAATATACAAAAATGTATATTTTTCTACTCTTTCTATTATTAACATTAAAAATGGGTCATTAATGTGGAATATATTTCATAATGAAATATGTATATTTTTCTACTCTTTTTACTTGTAACTAAATTGACAAATAAAACTTGTCTTAACATTCTACTACAATATAAATAGAAAGGTAACTTATAATTTGAAAGTAAAAATGCAACTTTTATTTTAATGTTTTATTTGCATTAATGAATGTAAATAAAAGAACAAACTTATTTCCAATGTATATTTGCACTAGTGAATGCAAATAAAAGAACAAACTATATTTTAATGCATATTTGCATTTGTGAATGCAAATAAAAGAACAGACTTTATTTTCAATACATATTTGCATCTGTAAATGCAAATAAAAGAACAAGTTTTATTGACAATTAAAAAGTGATTTTATTTGTAAAATAAGTTATACATTTCTAATCTAAACAAATAAGAAGATAATTTTTATTTGTTTACAACTCTATTTTAATGGAAAATTTCATTCAAAAAGGTGATTTCTATTTTAACGTATGCTTTTGTTCTAATATAATATGTTAAACAAAATGATAATTTACTCTAATCTTTTTATTTATTTAAATCAAACATGAAAAATAAAAAAAAAATTGTTTTTATTTTATACTTCAAATGTTGACACACATGAATATAAAATATTCTATATATACAATAATATATGATTTTATCGTATACACAAGATTCTAACAACTATAAATACACAATCAAAATCAATTGTTCATCAAAATCACAGCATAGTCAAACTTTTAAATGAATATATACAAACAACCTGAATTTTATACTGAATGAACACAATAAAATAAATAAACATTTAATTTTAATCTTAAAATAGAAATCTCACCTCGATTTGTCTGAACAGTTCAGATCTGAATTTTGCTCAAATTCTAGTTTGCTCTATTTCAGCTCTAGTCAGCGTCATCATGAAGTACTCTTCGATACGAGTCCAACGCAATTCAGTTTGTCTGATTCCGACCTCATATGAATAAGTTACGATTTAATTTGTGATGCTAATAATTTAAATATAATTATTTAAATCAATTAAATAATTTTAGTCCATCTTCCACCTTATACAGAACTCGACCGATAGTTTCAGCCACTTAGTTCAAAATTTGGTCTTTAAATTTCGATCCAATCTTACAGCTTGGGGACGATCGGGTGACAGGATGTGGGAGGGCTCGGAGGCGCGCACGACCGGGATGATCGCCGGCGAACTCGGCGGCGTGTGGTGGGCCCAGCGGCGGTCAAGACTGGCTGACTTTGGTTGGCTCATTCTCTCGATCCAGGTGACGATAACGGTTGATGGCTGTATGGATGTGAAGAGCGGGGGAAGTACTACAAAATTCTCGAGAGGACGGAGGTCTGAAATTGAATGGATGAGGAGAATTTAATCAAGGAAGAAGGGAGTACGGTGGCCATTGGAGTATACCAGGCGGCGGCTAGGTCATAAGGGAATAGGGTTACGTATATGTAGCGTATTTAGACCGTATATATACTGTATTTATTTTATTTATTAATTCTTTTAATTCAAAAATTATTGTTTGACGTCACGTACTCCAGATCAAATCCAACGAGTGTCGCCCCCAGCGTAATACCCCCATTCCGGGCACAATGGAACATGTTTCATAACCCAATTCGGCTGTTACGGTATGTTTTTCTTTAATTTAAAATATAAATCAATTTATATTTAATTTAAATGTACATCTTAAATTACCGAGGCTAAATACTACCTCTAAAAATTACAGAAAAATTGTTTCTGGTTATGTTTTGACGATACGGTTCTAACAAGACTAATTTCGTCGAATTCTGAGACCGTTTGAAAAATGGCTATTTTTAAGTCGTTTAAATTTGACTGAAACTGACAAAACACGTTTTCTTTTACCATGCTCACATATTAATTCGAAAAATTATGAAAATTGAAACTTAGCAATAATTTGACATTCCGGTTCCAACAAAAGTGGTTTCGTCGAAAACCGAGGTCGTTTGAAAAATGACAATTTTTAAGGGCTAAATATTATATTAATATATATATATATATATAAATTCTATAGCGACTTTTCTAAATTTTAAACTGGACATAACTTTCAGATTATAAAGTGAAATTTCAGTTTCTCTGATTCGTTAGAAAGATATGATTAAACAGATTTAAATATTTCTTGTTTTACTGAAATCCGATTTATTTTGAATCCTGTACATTCAGTTAAAGTTCAAATTCAAAATTTCAAACTGCAGCGCTGTTTTATACTCCTCTTATAATTAAACTAAATTTATTCGTTTTAACTTCGATTAAAATAAATTTTTAGTCATTATTATTTAAAATAAATTATTTTAAATATTAAAATCCATTAAAATTTCTAAAATAAAAATTTTAAATTGGGCCCAAAATTTCTGGGTTGTTACAGGTGGCATGTAACAACAAAGGATTACTTTTGTTACGATTAATTGCCGCCATGAGCATATATGTGCTCTAGGGGATGTAGGTATATTCAATCATGATGCTGACACCAAGAGGGTTTCGTTTAGCTATTTGTAGTGTCTGTATGTTGAATGAAGTGCTCGCACATGAAGACGCTTTTGGGGGGCCGAAAAATTTCAACATGTTATCAGAGCTGATGGTTCGAGGGGACCAATATGATGCAACATTGACTTAAGTTTGCTCCAATATGTAGCTTGAGCTCCGGATTCCCATTATGGTGGGGTTATATGTTAGATCATGATCTGGCCCAATCATAGAATAAAGACTCTTCGTAGGAAACAACCTGGTGAAACTACTTAGAGGTGGTAGTGACCTAAGCCGAATCGTTGAAGGTGTTCGTGATATTTCCAAGTGTTTGAGGACTCTGTATAACTTCAAGTTCTGTTTATAAATTCTCGCCAATGTGGAGATCTATTAAGATGTGGCTTGCATTGTATGAGAGTGGATACGTAGATTGGATATGTAATTAGTCTCACATCACAGGATATCTTAAACAGGACGGGGGGGGGGGTGTCTGTATATTAGTGGCATGTAACAACAAGAGATTTATTTTGTTACAATTAATTGTCGCCATGAAAATATGTGTGCCCTGGGGGATTACGGATATTCAATCATGACGCTGGCACCAAAATGGCTTCTTTTAGTGGTTTGTAGTGCCTTTACACTGAATAAAGTGCATGCATATGAAGATGCTTTTGGGATGCCGAAAAAATTCAACATATTGACTGTATTTTTTCTTATTTCATTATGAGACTTCTATGCAGTTAAAGCCCCGCTGAATACCCACAATATCCTCATTATAGTCCATAGCACTCATCAACCGCTACGCTATTTCAGTTTAGCACTAATGAATGGTAGATCCACTTCTAGCCCCGTTATTTTCCGCTGCATCTGGTAAATCAAGGTATTTTAGCATACGCTTTAGCAATATTAGTATATAAAGTTTGATTTGACTAGTTCCCTTTTCAAAAAATTCAGTAAAGTTAGCTTAAAGGGATAAATTTAAGGCATAAGTGCCTAATATATAGTAGCAATCAATTACATTTATCAAATTTAGCATGCAAACTATGATATTCCGTGATCGTCTTATATAAGGTTGACTAATATTAGTTTCTTGTACAAATATAATGTGAGAAGCATGATTCATTAATTTTCAAATATTTGATTCTACATTTAATGAAACTTTTTGTGCCTCCACTATTTCCCTGCTTTATTCCCTCTACACCTTTGTACACCTCCGCCGCTATAGAACCGCTAAGCGTTTTAACCAGTGGTGTAGCTAGGATATAATGTTGTGTAGACACGAGGTGGATATAGTTTGATATGAAAACTTCAAATGTAAACCATTTTTAGATGACACCGATTTACAAAACGTTCATAAAATACTTGTACTAAATCCAAAAGGCATGTGGTGTTGTCTCTTGCTTTAATGTTGGTTGGAGAAACTGTAGTAAAGGAACACATTTTGGAGAAATGCATGTAAGGTGCTTGCGCAAATGTAGTGCATCAAACCTGTACCAAATGTTGTAGGGAGCATAGCTCAAATAATGGATCACCTTTTGTTTTTTGTGAAAATGTTGGGGTAGGCACGTGCCTACCCTATTTGCATTGTGGCTCTGCCCTTGGCTTTAACTCTATAGGACTTCACTATATATATAACAAAATATTTCTTAGTCTAATATTTCAATACAAGATAGTGATCCGATTTAGGATGAATTCTAATATAATAATCAAATTTTTTTATGATAATAATATTTATTCATTTTGACACATTAATATATATATATATATATATGTATGTATGTGCATATATATATATATATATATAGTGTGTGTGTATGCACATGTGTATACACACATACTCTCGCGCACACATATACGCACACATATGTGTATGTGCGCACGCGCGCATATATTAGTTTTGAGACGTAATAAATAACTTTGATTTGATACAAAACTAAGTTCATTCTTAAAAATGTTGTTTTGATGCAACATCTTATACGTTAAATTAAAATTCCATATATGAACTCATTTAATACATACATATGTGTGTGTATAATATATATATATATATATATTGAATTTTTTCAAGAGGGATACCGTCTGGAGTCATAAAACCAAACCTAATGCACTTAACCCGGTCTGCGATCAGTGCCAGCCATGAGCAAATCAGGGCCCTGGGCCAAAAAAAATTAAGGCCCAAATTTTACATAGAAATATAATACAGTGCAAAAACGATGAAAGAAATAGAAAATAAGCTTGTCCAGTAAACACAACAGGGCTCGAACCTTGGCCGCAAGGATGGTAGATGGACATGTTACCATTAAGCTACCACAACGTTACAGTAGAAAGAACAGTTAAATATTATTAGTTTCGTTTATAATGTAAAAACCCAAAACATTAAGGCCTCTCTTTTCCTTCCTCCTCCTCCTCCCATACCCGAGGCCCTAGGCGACCACCTGGTTCGCCTAGGCTCAGGCTAGGCTTGTCCGCGAGCACCACATAAGTGCACTACTACAAAAGTGGGCAAATTCGACACTATTCTTCTGTGGCCGTAGATCAAAAAAGCGTTGCCGTAGGCCCTTTTTTCAAATAGGCAACACCAGGGGGGCGTGGCATCCGCGGCCGTTGCATTAGCCATCTAATGCAACGCTTTTGTCCATCTACGGCCACGGAAAGAAAGCGTTGCCTTAAGTAGAACTTTTGCCCTATTGCAACAGCATATCCATGTAATGCAACAACATAAAACGTTGCCTTAAGTAGAAGCCAGACCCTGGCTTCCAGCTCATGATAGTGGGGTCCGCATTGACTTTCCACGTTAGCTGTCAACGTGGCACATGCCACGTCAGCTCGCCACGTCAGCTGCACATGTGTCACATGCCACGTCAGCTATCCACGTGGTGCCACGTAAGCCGTGGGGCCCACGTGTCGTACCATTGTGGAATTAATAATGTTAAACTTAATGCAACACCACAGTACAGTCTAATACAACACCACAGCACAGTCTAATGCAACACCACAGCACAGTCTAACGCAACACCACAAAAATCAAATGCGACACCAGGAAAAAATCAACTGCAGCTGTAATACAACCCTGTAATTACAGATTCTGCAGTACATATATTCAATCCAAAACATTGTACCACATTCATACATATATACCAAAATATTCATACAACAATTCCTCCCAAAACATTCATCACCACAGTCAGACCAACCAATTATATATACCAACTCACAAGTATCATCACCAACACATTCCACAAGTACTGCCATCACCAAAACATACCACAAGTACTGTCATCACAAACACATACCACAAGTGCCATCATTTAAAAGAACAATCCGAATATATCACAAGTGCTAACACATACCATCCAAATACTTCAGTCAGTTGCCGGGGTTGAAGGAGTACAATTGTCAGCATCTTCATCACTTGTTGTGGTGACACAAAGGTCTCCGACATCTAAATTTTGATCTGGATTGGCTTCACCTAGCTTTTTTAACACCCACGACACGTTCTCTTTAACTTTTCTATTCACCTTTTCCTCCAAGTCCGCCTCCAGCTCTTGCCTTATTTTTTTTGTCAACTCTTGGACATAGTTGTCCAAAGAACCAGGATTTGGAGACTTTTCAACCAATTTGCCTCGCCTTCCTACAAGCCAGTTATGCGTGTGCCTCTTCCCACCAGAAACCAGTGCATCTGCCTCAGCAATGTTTCCAGCATCCACCATTGCTTGCACCTTCGCCTACAAAATGAAAACCAGGCAAGCATATAGATAAATAGGCAGCTGGCAGGAATGAATTTATTAACAGAACTGGTTCTCTTTCAAACTAACTATATATGTGTTCGATTTAATATGCAGGTCCAACAAACGTACAATGTGCCAATTATACTGACACAAGTATTGCTATTTAAGTATCTAATTATATATGTACTCACGTATTTGGCCTTCAGTTCATCCGTGTTAGTCTTGTAACTTCGACCCGGTTCTCGTTTATAAGTTTCTAGATAAACCAAGGCAGCGGATGGGGAGGCTTTTTCTGGGTCCTTCTTTCTCTGTCAAGTATTAGGATTACCAATAATTCAATGATATAACAAATTAGAATTATCATGTGGTCAATTCAACTCAATCACAATAAAAAATAACTTAAGTTCAGAAAAACACATACTATCTTTTCTTTGGCTACTGCATGAGTTTTGGGACCCATGGTATGTGTCTCATTCAACGAATTACGATGCGCGGAATTAGAATCAGCTAGGGCCTGGAAATCCAAAAAAAAATAGCACTAAACAAGGATAATGTGAACTACTAAAGATTAGAATTAAACAAGATAATGTGAACTAATAAACATTATACAAATGTGAATATCATTAAAGTCGTACCTGAACTGCTTCATCCCCCCAGTAGTCCAAGAGCATTTTAAAATCCTCCAAAGGAATTGTACTGGGCCTATTTGCAAGCCTTTCCTCATCAGTTGAGTATTTTTTATAATACCTTGTTTTGATGCGAGACTTGTACTGCCTCCAAGAGTCGTTAAGCGTGTTCAAGACCCACTTGTGTCCTTCTTCCGGTATGACATACCTAGCCTACAATATAGCAATCACAAAATTTAGGAAACAAACTAATTAAGTAAAACCAAACATTTAGGAAGTCAGTTGAACTGTATATGTTTAAGGAAATTAGATTGTACCAGAGCATAATCCAACATTTGTCGCTTTAATTGATCAGGAACCACATGCCAATTGATGTAAGTAAGAGACACATTATCCTTTGCTAGTGTACCAAGAAAATTGCTTAACTCTGTAATATTATCAGAAACTGGCTGGCCATCCTCATTCAACTCAATGACTACTTTATCATCAGGGGTTCTAGCATGCACCTTGGTCATTTTTGACTTCCCTCTAGGATTTTTTGGACCTTGTACTTTATCTACCAGGTTCAAAAATGTGAATAGAAAAAAGACACACTCAACAGTGCAGTGCAGTGCATAGATAAAGAAACATTATTATTTATATATATACCTGTACCTGCTTCATGTTCCTGTGCAATCCATTCCTGCTCTAATCGATCGGTAAGATTTTCCATTGTTAGAGGCGCTTCAACATTCTGCTTTTGACGTTTCCGCATCGCTAAATAAGCAGCAACTGAACCAGCAGCTTCACATGAACTGGTTGATTGTTTGAACAATTTGCTACATGTAGGTTTTAAAACGGATGGCCGAGACGTTGTAGGTTTTATAACTCCTGAAAAAGACGGTGTAGGGTTCGTAAGTTTCTTTAATGTTTCTGTCTGTTTCTACCGGTTACTGAGTTTCTTTGGAGTGGGAGTGAATGTCAGGATCAAATCCTTGTTGGAGCCAGCTTTCTTTGGAGGGGGGGGGTGCGCTTCATCGCTTCCTTCTCAATTTCAATGGCTGCATTGGTTCGCGCACGAGTTCTCGGTCCAGGTAAAAGATCCTTTGACTTAACAATTTTGATTCTCTACAATTAAGTTGAAGTTCAAGATTTTTTACGTTCATAAAGGCAAATACAATAAGTAATAAACAAATAACTTCTTTATACCTCCGAATCTGATGAATCATCAGTGACGTCTTCACCAGCATTGTCTGGGATGTATTTATCACTTCCAGCAACATCTTTACATTTATCTTTCTTATTTCGTGCGGCAGCCTCTTTCATACAACTAACCAATGAAGGCACCCCAAGTGATCTACTAACTGCATCATTTTCTTGCATGCGCGCGATTCGCTCTTGTTCATACTTCGTCAAAACTGATGGTTGTGAGAACTGCAAGCAGATTGGCATTATTACTCACCATCGATGATAAATTTAAGCTAGTTAACCAAATAGAGTTGACGTATAAACAGTTCTTGCTATTTTGACAGAATGCATGCACAAAGAACAAACAGTTACTTGAATTAGCTGCAGCCTTCATGGTCGGAATAAGATTTCATCCGGATTAATAAAACTGAAAAGAAAACTGAAAAATACCTGAACATCAGCTTCATTCTCTCGGGTAACATCATCTTTACCTGTTTCATTTTCTACATTTAATTTCCTCCAGGTTCCTTTGTCCGTCACAGTAACATCTTCTTCATCATTATCCATATCAGGCTCCGACGATAGTTTGTTCTGACCCACTTGAGTTGGGTTGTTTTTCATCATTTTGTGTTGCTGCTGAAGTCTATGTGCAGTAGTATACTTGCGCTTTGCAACCGGCTTCTTAGCAGAACCTGGAACAATAAAAATAATAACGATGGCCTCCTTCAAAGTTCTGTACACACACACATAGATATATATAAGAATGGATCTATATTACATATACATATATACCTTGAATTATGTTTTTCCTTGGCCGTATGATTACATGTGGCTGCAGTTGAATCAACGGCTCACTGTCTTTGTCAATGGTGTTGTCGATGTAAAAAACCACGTCTTCTTGCTTATTGCAGCCCTGTACGTACTCGTTTACGTCCTTGTCATTCAGTATTAGCTGCCAGCCACCCCTCGTTCCTTTTCTGATGTAGACTCCTCCTATTTCAGTGTAATGGAGACAATCTTTAACAAAGTCCATAAGCACACTGTAAGAAAACCGGTCTACATCATATTTTGTTACTACGAAGGATTCTCCGCCAACGTAACATGCCCTTCGAAACTGTCCACCATGTTGCAGTCGGATATTAATAAGTTCATCCATCATGTACAAAATGAATACATTAGAACAAGGTACATGCATGTTAAAGTGGACAAAAAACAACAACTATAACATTTTGGTCTATAACCAATTTAGATGACAGTAAAGAACATAGCATTAAATCATAAAACATGCGAACATTGTAGATTGCAATATGAGAAAAGAGTGCCAAATATATTCATCAAAGATAATAATTTCCAGCTAAAAAAAAGGTGCCAAATACATCATGAATTAGACCAAATTAAAGCAATAAGAAAGAGGAATTTTTTGTCCTAACAAGACGGAACAGGATCAGGAACTTCTGCTTCTAGTTCTGTTTCTAGTTGTATTACGGGGACATCATCCCTAATCCAACCCCCATCAACAATTTCTGGTTCTAGTTCACCAGCTATGCCCATATCATGTGGTTGCGTATTGCTCATGTCTTCTTCCATTGCATTCTCATTTTCAGTATCACACCAATCTCTCGGCAATTTTTTAATAACGTAATGACTGTTCTTTTCAACTGCATCTTCCACATAAAATACTTGCTGCACTTGCGAAGACAGGACATAAGGATCAGTTTTATGGCACTTGCTAAAATTTACTCGAGTAAGACCATATGAATCTTTTTCCTCTTGGTACCAGCAACACTTAAAAAGGACCACTGTGAAAGCTCCCCAATAATCAAGCTCAAAAATTTCTTCGATTGATCCGTAGTAATTGACATCACCCACTATTGGGTTTTGGTCTTTCGAACTTGCAAAGCTGGTGGTTTTGGCAGTCAAAAATACACCACTATTTTGTGTAGTACATCAAGAATCTCTAAATTTTGTGTGGAATCTATATCCATTTACTATATAACCGGTAAACTTCCTAGCTACTCGATTAGGACCTAATGCAAACACCTCTACATCTGTTGAAATCTTGTCCTTTTTCAGAACCTCTTCTTTAAGCCAATTCCAAAACTCTTCGAAATGTTCTCGTTCCCTCTTGTATCTTCTTCTGTTTGCAAGACCATCCACAAAAGTTCGATGAACCCTAAATAATAATTACGGTCAAAAAACTACGAAATGCAGATGTTAATTTATAGTTAAGGAAAATGATATAGGAACTTAAGAACTTACTCGATCAAACTCTCAATTTCTTTATTACCGGAATTGAACAGAAAATAGCGATGCGTTGCCTTCCAAACTGCATCTTTCAAATTGAACATCTTTCCATCTTTATTCTTCTTTGTTCCAATATGATATTCCAAATCTGTTTGACATCTTCCAAAATCAATCGACGTGTTTTCTGTTCCTCCATCAACGCTTAAAAATCTTGAACAGAAGGTCACACACTCTTCTGCTAAGTAACCTTCTGCAATCGAACCTTCCGGTCTGTTTCTATTTCGCACATAAGATTTCAACTTTCCTAGATATCGCTCAATTGGATACATGCATCTAAGATGTTCAGGCCCACCGTATTCGATTTCTCTGCATAAATGAACAGGCAAGTGTACCATTATATCGAAAAAAGCCTGTGGAAAAATCATTTCAAAATGACAAAGTATCTCTATAATTTCTTTTTGCAGCCTCTTGATATCATCCACTTCGATAACCTTGCTCCATAGTCCTCTAAGGAATGCACTAAATCTGATCATTGATAACGCAACCTAGGGTTTTGACGCTTTCTTCACAGCAAATTGTAACAAATAGTGGAGTATGAAATGAGCATCATGGCTCTTATATCCCACAACCGTTCTCTCTTTTACGTGCACGTACCGACTAACATTCGAGGCACAACCGTAGGGCAGTTTGGCGTTCTTCAATACAGAGCAAAATATTTCTTTTTCCTTGTTTGTCATATCAAATATTGCAGCTCTAATTTCAACATGCTTTCCATCACCACATTCAACAGGATGAAGGGCCTTCCTTATGCCCAATTCCTGTAAATCCAAACGAGCATTTAGGTGATCCTTCGACATGCGACCTATATTAAGTAAAGTACCTAATATTTTGTCGCATATGTTCTTCTCTATGTGCATGGCATCCAGGTTATGTCGAAGGGGATTATGACACCAATATGGTAAGTCAAACAGTATTGACCTCTTTTTAAAAGGGCCGTCACTTTTACCAGGTTTCTTCGTCTTATTCCCAAACCGATTTTTGAACCCCCGCAATAACTCTTCAATATCAGTTCCTGATAATATTTCTGGAATGCTCCCCATTTCAGTTTCGCCATTAAATCTCCTCTTATCTAGCCTCCACTTATGTGTCGGATCAAGAAACTTTCTATGGTTCATATAACACATTTTTTTGCTATGCTTCAAATAATTTGAAGAAGTTTCGTAATGGCATACTGGACACGCTAGTTTCCCCTTCGTGCTCCAACCTGACAACACGACATATCCCGGAAAATCACTAATGGTCCATAAGACGCTTGCACGTAAATTAAAATTCCCATCAGTCAAGGAATCATATGTTTCGACGCCAACATTCCATAACGCTTTCAATTCCGCAACTAAAGGCTGCATATATACGTCAATACTGTTCTTTGGAGAATCTGGACCAGATATTAATGTTGAAAGAATCAAATTCTCTTGTTTCATACATAACCAAGGCGGAAGATTGTAGTTTACCAACACAATTGGCCATGTACTATAACTTGAATTCATTGAACGATATGGATTAAATCCATCAGATGCTAGACCCAATCTAACATTACGATTTTCTGATGAAAAATCAGGATAGCGAGCATCCATCATCTTCCATGCCACACCATCAGCCGGATGTCTTAATTTTCCATCTTCTTTTCGTTCCACTTGGTGCCATCTCATAAGCTTGGAAAATTCTTTGCACATAAACATCCTTTGTAACCTTGGTCTTAGAGGAAAGTACCTCATAACATTTGCCGGCACTTTGGGAATCGACTTTGGTGGATCATTATTATCAACGATGTCTTCCTTTTCTTTTACAGCCCATCTCGAAAAACCACAAATGTCACAAGCTTCTTTATCTTTATTCTCTGCCCAATATAACATGCAATGGTTTGGGCAGGCATGTATTTTATGGTAATTAAGACCTAAATCCTTAATGACATTCTTTGCAGCGTAGGAAGACAAAGGCAGCTGGGCATCAGGAAAGGCTTCTTTTATAAGCTTTAGTAATTCCCCAAACGCAGACTCGTTAATTCCATAAGCACACTTTAAATGATAAAGCCTGATCAAGAAACTTAGTCGAGAAAATTTAGTGCAGCCAGGATATAACGGTTTTTTTCCTTCTTTAACATGCCGATAAAATTTCTCGGCCTCTGGATTTGGTTCTACTACAAAGTCCTTGGGATTTTGACCAAATTTGTAACCCGCACACTTGAACATCACATCTAAATTATCCTCAAAATCCATCTCCATTGCACAATCCATATGGTCATCAACACCTATTAATTTTGTCTGTGAAACTTCACAAATCCACCCGGTATGTAATGGAGAAGGGCCATTAAAAATAAGATGATCGTATATGACATTTTCACAATACCAATTACGTTCTGTACATTTTTTGCAGGGGCACTTCATCTCATCACCTACTTTATAAATGGGAAATGCATTTCTTAGAAAAGCTGTTACCCCTCTTACATATTCTGCGCTCGATCTCGAAAGTCCTATCCATATGTAATACTCACTATCCATTGCCACAATCTAACCACGGCTTAGTAAGACTAAATTTGATACCCCTAAGAGTTTCAAGACACGAACAAGGGCTACCCTGTAATGTTAGACTAAATTAGAAATAAAAACAAAACAAGTTAATAATTTACAAATATACATAATCAGTGTGATGATACAAGGACGATTGTTTTGATATGAATTATCACTGACTTTTGGAACTGAGTTACCAAGAGAATACGTACATAAAACAAGCAACTAAGGATACTGAACACAAATGCATAACATTACATGACTGCACCAAAACAAAACAGTACAGATACAAAGACTATACAGGTGATACATAGACGATACAGTTGTATCTAATACAAAGAACGATGCAATAATTTAATTTTGTCGTCTAATGTTTAGCCCTTGAAGCTGGTCGTTAAGTCTACTAACATCAGTTCGAAAACCAATAACATGATTTTGCAGCGTTGTAAGTTGATGTTGTATCTCATTTGCGTACTCAGCGGCTCGACTTGGAAACTGTTGGTCAATCCACTGCCAAAAGTACACCCTATGGGATAAACCCGACATCTAAAATAACGACGACCAATGTTGAATCCAATCGAAATAACATCTTCTGCAGCGGCATACCCACAATGACACATTATGATTGGTGAGTCAGCATGTTTTTCGTTAACCACTTGGTTGTTTTGATGCTGACGACGCAAACGACTATGCCGTCGCATCGTCCTTTCTTCACGTCGTTCTTCTTCTCGCCGTTGTCTTCGGAGTTCTTCTTGCTCTAGTTCATACTCAAGCAAATCATCATAGTACCTTTCTTGCATCTCTATATAAAAATCAATAGGAGTTTCTGGTGATGATGGGTTTGACAGTCCTAGATCACCCATGCCCAGGGTATCTTCGTAGTCATACGATGTAGGAAGAGATATAGGCATTATTTAACTACAAACAGAAATAGACATTTGAACATTCATATTGGATTTCTTTTATCCTCTAAATTTTGTTAACACCTTTGGAAATAGGCATTATTTACCAATACATCAATGGTTTGGCAAACATAAAAATACAGAACTTGCACAATTTCAACACATGCAAACATATAAATACAACACTTCAAGTATAAAAACCCTAATTTAAGGTAATCGGTATACCCAAATCACCCAGAGACTTTGAACGCAGATCAAAATAAGTTAGAGATGAAATCAACTAAATAAAACCTAAATGATGAAGCCCTAACTACCTGTAATTGTCCTAAACGATCCAAATTGGAGGTGTAAAGTTCGTAAAATAGGAGCAATCGAAGGTTTATAGTTTGTAACCTGAGGAAGAGTAGCAATCAGAGGCGTTCTTAGATGGATTTCGTGGAGAGAGAAACGGACAGAAGGAGGAGTACCGGAGAAATTTGTTTTGGGGGGGAGTATTTCGTGAATGGGGAAACTATCGCGCCAAATTTTCACTAAGCTGTAGCAAGGATCAGCTTGAACCGTTGGATTAATCAACATCTACGGTTATTTATTTGTTTAAACTGATAACGCGGATCGCTGACCTGGCATGTATTTATGTAATGCAACACTATGAACTGGTGTTGCAAGGATCGGCAAGAACCGTTGGATTAATCAACATCTACGGTTATTTATTTGTTTAAACTGATAACGCGGATCGCTGACCTAGCATGTATTTATGTAATGCAACACTTTGAACTGGTGTTGCAAGTCACAGCACAAGAATTTCAACCGCAACACTGTGTTCACATCTAATGCAACAACAAATGAATGTTGTTGCAGAAGATCAAAGAATGCATAGCTTTCGCCACACTTTTCATGCAACGCACACAAATTAGTGTCGAATATGCCCACTTTTGTAGTAGTGGTGGCTGATCATAATGTATGCACATGGTAAGCTCTTAGCATGTCATTCTAGGTTTCGAAACCGCACCACTGTTACCATGGTACAAGTCCTTAACTACAGGGCTACTGCTGCGGACAATATATATATATATATATACATATATATACGAAAAGTTTATATGAACACAAAATTGAACACAACAATTCTTAGCCATTATACCATCCTCAAAATTTCACCCTCCACATAATGACAAACAAATCTAATGGTCCACAATTTGGGTCTCTAAATTTGTGTCACGATAGCCGCTTTTATATACACACACATACACCCTCTGTTCGCGTACAAATTTTGGCATGTTATTGTTGGTGGTGCATCAGACATATCCGACATCCCAATGGAGCTAATCCACCTGTTTATCTCGTTCAAGCAAGTATATTCATAGATGGTGGAAGCGACATTTTATAAATATTTTAACAATGCTAAACCTATTTAAATTTATATATTTATAATTTTCTAAAACTAATCATTTATGTAAATTATGTTCATTTGAAATGCAATTTTTTAAGTAATGAAGTGTTTATGTAACGTTGTATAAATCAATTGGTGATTGACTGAAATGAACATATCTTTTTTGTCACAACCATCATATTCGTTTGTTGTTTGAATTTAAATTAAAACAATAAACAAGATATATCATTCTTGGATGGAATGTTATCACAAGAGCCCACAGCTTTACTGGTTAAGTTGATCGTCCCCTCCACCTCTACGTGGGGGATTCCCAGACTCGTGTAGTGACAAACATTTAGAGAATTATATTTTATCGTTGTGTTTCCAATGTAGTTATTTTAGATGTATTTCAAATTTTGTAATGTTATTTCATTTAAATTAATCTTGTATTACACAATTAAACAAATAAATACAAAACAATTAAATTAAAAATCATTAGTTAAATATCTTGTTTAATAAAATGTTTAAACGCTAATAGTATCCGCAAATGCGTATCCAATCCATCGATGTACCACTCGAGGTACTATGTTTAATACTTTGTTTAATACCTTGTGTTTTTTTTGAAGAAAATAAAAAACATTATTTCTAGGCTCAAAGCCCAGTAGCCCACTATCAAGTGATAAAAAACATAAAAACCGACACCCCCAAATACAAACCCTAGCCGACATCAGTTGCTAGAGTTAAAACATTATCTCAATGACAATGGCATGTCTCAACTAATCTCAGAAAACACAAACCCTAGCCAACATTAGTTGCTAGGGTTAAAACACTTGAAGCAGATCCATTACGGTGGCTTACAGCTTGTTAATTTGTCCCTCTCATCATGGTGATTACGATTTATCATCTTGAAATTGTTGTGAGATTTCGGATCTGCTTCAAACGTTAAGTTGTTTATATCTCCACGTAGTGACGAACTGCTGCCTCCTTTGTTCCAGCAAGATAAGTGATATTATTAAGCTTGCTAATGTAATGATATTTTCCAAATCTTTGTTCTTCAATATCTTTAAATCCCCAATCTTCATGCTTTTCAGCAGAACTACCATCAGAAACACTGTTGGAGGTCCTTCTCGTCAAGTTGTAAATTTCAGGTAAGCTTGAATTAGCTAATATGTTCTCCGAATTATTAACACAATTATTCATTATATTCATCATTCTTCCCTTTGTATGTTTAGCTTGACTAACTTTTTCTGAATCTCCAAGAAGGGTGCCCTTTCTGTAGATGCTAGCATGCTCTTCAATTCTTTGACCATGTAATTCTAGTGGGTTATTTGGATTTGCTCCTAGGCTGCAATGAGCCTCTAAAACACTAGTGGAGGCATTCTTGTCATTCCCTGTAAAAGATAAATTAAAATACTTAGTATTTTTACTGTTAATCCCAAAATTGGAATCAACACCAAAGGTAATAAAATGTACTTCTCAAAATGAGCCACAAAATAGTAGAAAAGTGACTAAAGGACACAAAATTTTATAGTGGTTCGATCAAACTTGGTCTACATCCACTTTGGAATTCATTCTCATTACTTTCTCAATGATTACATTGCATACAATTATTTCGATTGCATCCATCTCTTCTGTCTTTAAAATTATCCACTTAGATCTCTAAGGATTAATAGAAGAAATAGAGGTGAGGCATTTGAAGAGTAAAAATATGACAGTAGATCTATGAGCTAATAAAGAGATTCCGATGAATTCCATGGTGAATTGAATGCATGATCTTCGTTGAATGGTCATGATTAGATGTTAGAATGGCTTGAATTGGTAGAGAATGCACCTGGGCAGCCCATCGGGGTTATCAAATTCGGTCCCCATTAATGTGTGGTTGGTCCTCTATTTATAGGAGTGAGGAGGAGCCAAAATATAGTATACAGGCCACCGGTCGGTCTGGAACTTATTTACGGAGAATGACACTGGCCAGCTGTACCCAATTGCCAATCAGCTGCCAACAGGACCGATCGGTCTAAATTGGAACCGACCGATCAGTATTTTTTCCTTTTCTTTCCTGGAATTGACCAGCCCTAAATCTTGTGATACGACCGATTGGCTATACCACGTCCTGACCGATCGATGTGATGGGATTTTACCAAAGTCAGCTGTCAATGGTACGGATTGGCCTAAGTTAGAATCAACCGATCGATACTACTTTTCTTCTTTGTTAATGCAGCCGCCTATTTCGGAGCTCTAGAATATGATCGATCGGCTTTTTATCTCTTAATCGACCGTTATGATGATCTTTGACACCAACATGTATCCTTAGGACGGACTGATTTGTACGTGTACTTCAGGCCGATCGGTTTTATTGAAGGCAAATTGAATTAAGGACTCCAAAGATGATACTTACCGATCGGTGCCTACGCTCCAGGCCGATCGGTTGCAGATTGAACCAAGAAACTTCTGGTCTTTCCCTGTGTCTTGATCTATCAATGTGTGCACAATTTTGAGGAGTAAACATTTCCCCTCGGAGTTTATAATTTATTGTATTGCAAAAAACCGTGAACTCTGAAATGAACGTACGTCTTTGTAGCAGATTGATGGATCATTCATATCGTGCTTTGCTTATGGTGCAACCAATCAGATTAAATAGGCTCAAGCGAAATGGACTTTCATGGGCCGATCGGTCCATCTGCTCTTATATAGGCCGATCGAGTTAACTGGGAATTCGAATGGCTTGTTTACTTCCAACCTTTATATAGGTGTTGCACCTTCATTTTATTCCCTTACAAACTCGAAGCACTTTAATGGCGGCTCTTACTTCCTGAAGAAATCTCATGCCCAACATACTTCGATTCGACAAACCCTCTTGAATCATAGTCGATCGCGCACTCTCCTTCATCATAATTGATCGCTCCATAAGAATCCGAGTTCGCCTTCGAATCTAGTCAACACCGCAACCACATATCAATTCCAGGTACTCATTTAGTTCCCAAATGTCGAATTCCTGTATGCTTGCAGGAATTGAGTCGGATTTTGAACAGAACTGGATAATGGTTTCGAATTTTGTCATTAAAATGATGTGAATCGAGATTATATTTGATAGTAATGAAGTTGTGGTTGTGCTTGAGGAATTTGAAATGCAGTATTCCCCTTAAAACTTTGATTTTGATTCTTTGCTCACAAGGTGTTTGACAAATTGCTTGAATCAGAAACCTTTAGTTTTGTGTCATATTCCTTTTGATGTTATGTGTATTACTTTTTCCCATGTTGAATGTTGCTTGCTAATTGCGTTAGGGCTGACTGTAGTTACACTTGATTTAGAGGAAGTTATGGATTTTAGGAATGCACCAGGACTGATCGGTCATCACCAACCTTTTGGAGAATTAATTGTATTGCTCAATTGGTTTTGGACATCGACCGGTTGGTATTAAGCTTCTGGGGGATCGGAGGTATCGGTCGGTCTTGCTGAAAACCGACTAGTTAGTTTTAAATCCTCTGGGGATTAATGGTACCGATCGGCCAGTCCTAGGTACCATTCGGTGTTGTAATCCCCGTAAGGGTTGAGCATACCGATCGGTCAGCCTTGGATACTAGCACCGATCGACCAGTTTCAATCCTTTACCGGATTGACAGCACCGATCGGCCCGTGTTCAACACTGACCATCGACATTAACCCCCTCAGATTGGTTAGTACCGACCGTAACCTTGTGTTTCATGCTGTTTTCATAACTTTTCTATAATCGATAACTTAAGTGTAACCTCCTTCTATTGCCATCTGTCACAAGACATCTGGTACCGATCGGTTGAGCTAGTTTGGTACTTGTTGATCCAATAACTCCTTTTGGCCATGAACCTTAAGCACAAAACTCTCCTACAACATATCACTTGGACATTCTGGGTCTCTATATTCTGTCGATGAATTTGAATGATGAATTTGTATCGCAGTGTTTCGTAGACTATTTAGTCACACATCTTTCATACAAACTTGGCCATTCAAATACTAGTTCGTACCAAAATTTGGAACCGACTAATTGGTTATAGATTTCAAGTTCCACTTTTATGTTGTTGTATATAATGACTTTTATTCTAGGAAGTGCGCATCTGTAGTTTATTCTCAAACACCACTATTTGTGTAAGATGTCTACCAGTCATACAGGAATTAGGGAGATCTTAAGAAAGGACAACTCTCGGAAACTCCATAGATCGGACGAGCTTCCTTTGCCTGATAGTCAGACCACTTCCGATCAACCCTCTTGGCTTCTTCCTTTGTTGCTCCAACTCTGGCCGACCTTCAAACAATCACCGACAGGCCTTGTTATACTCCTGGGTCGTGCAGCTCTAAGCTTGCTAAACGATTCGAGGGTTGGTGTCTACAGGGGTTGCACTTTGACCAATTTAACCTGGATATATACCCATCAGACAAACGATCAATCCTTGATGATATGGACGTTATAAACAAATCACTCGCTGGGACAACTTGATGCTGCTAAGAGTTGGCTGGAGAGGCATTTTGACCTTATCAGAAACTATATCGTGCACAAACTGGGTGCCTGAAGTACATTCTTTTGTGATCTTCAAAGGCTAAACAGGGAGAATATCGAATGCATCTCTACTTTAGAGAAGGGTAAAGCTGCGCTTATCCAGGCTCTCAAATCCCGGGACAAGATTATTGCAGAATTAGCAAGCCTTAGGGACAAGACGGAAATGGCTGGTACACTCCCTTCCCTCTCTGCTTTTGTTGGGAAACGACCTAGTGATGGAAAGAACAAAAAGAGGACATAACCTTCCTGTTTCACCTTTGTTATTTCCTTCTATGCACTTATGTTTTAGACCGGTTGTATATATGAGTGCCAGCCCTTGCTTACTACTTTTATGCTATCCTACGCCTGAAACTTCTGTGTTGGATTTGTGACTATGTGACTTGCTTTGTGATTCTATGATCTGGTCTTGTGCCTTCGTGATTATGAAATATATTTTGCTCACTGTACTTAAGCTTTCACTTTAGCTTTGTCGCACTTTATTGCTCTACATTCCACACTTGCTGACTTTTCATATTTACAACGCAAAATTTCATATTGCAAGCCATTCGTTATCATGACACTTGACTTCGTTTGATCAATTTTACTAGATTTCCCTATATCTAACTAGGGCTATTTTTGAGATTTCTTTTCCATGAATATCCACCTTTGAACTTATCAAAGTTTTCAATTTCGCCTTAATCATTTCAAGGTTCCACTTTGTTGGTCAAATTAGTCCTTGTAGATGCTAAACCTTTAATGTAGGGTTGTGACGAGTTTGTGGTATGTTTTAGAAGTGAGCATTATTAAACCTCTTTGATGCGGTGGTAATGCCCCTATACCAGAATTTTTCACAAACTTTAAAGGTTGGACATGACATTTTGTGATTGCCTTCATTTGGAATCTCTTGGCCACGTGTTCTTGCCATTATAGAATTTCTTGGCATGATCATAATCAAAGGTTTCCAGTCTAGTCAATCCAACTCATACCTTTTTGTGAGGATGAATTTTTGTTTCTGCGCCGCTGCTTAAGAGGTCTATATTTTAAGCGATTTCAATCATATTTCTCGCTAGCCTGGCAATCCAGGCCTTTCGGAGATTATATTTGAACATATGCCCCCGGAGAGGTCTTATTTTTCGTGCCTCCAAAGAGGTACTTGCAAACCCATTATTCGTTGTGACTGAATGATTCAACTACTTGTAGAATTTGTAGGGCGCCTTCGAGAAGGTCTTTGGGTCCGTCACTAACTAGATTTGGAAGATCCGGCTTATGATCGGATGCCTCCGAAGGTGTCTTTAGAATCCATCAGTAACTGAATTTGGAAGACCCAGCATCAATAGTTGGATTTGGAAGATCCAACATCTGTTCGAAGCCCCTGAAGAGGTCTTTTAAAGCCCAGGGTCTGTCGTAATTGTTCCATGTATTAATGGCACTGACGATCGACTGGGTGCCCCTTGAGGAGTTCTTTGGTTTTTAAAAACCCAGTGTTTGTCGCTCTCGGGCCATGTATCAATGGCACCTGCGATCAACTAGGTGCACCTCAGGGAGGTCTTTAATTCAAAGTCCCAGTATTAGACCATGTAAAAATGGCACTGACAATTAACTGTGTGCCCCTCTGGGAGGTCTTTGGTTTAGAGTTGTATCATTTCATGGAGAGCACGCTGGTTCATTTACCAGGTTTTGCCATGATTTGTTAGAACTAAGGTCCTGGACCTTGCATTTAAGAAGGTGCCCCTTTGGTGAAATTCACAACCTTATTTATAGTTTGAACATCCTATCATTTGACCGTTCAATTCCTGGTGCCCCTTATTTAAAATGTTGTGCTCCACACCTTTTGTATTTGCTGTGAATAATGTTTTAAGTATTGAGCAATGGGGCATTTGAGCTGTACCCATAATGACGTGCTGTAATGGTCACCAAGGTTCTTTAGGTCATAAATGTGTCGACGTTTTCTTAGGAGACCTACAATCGAAATCGAATTTAAGCTACTAGTAAACAAGAGTTTGCAATTGTACGATTTAGGCAAGTAAAGCAATTTCTTTCATTTGTATGTACAGAACTTGTAACATTGTTGCAAGGTATTTACAATGCATGATGTTTACAACTTGTAAAATGAAAGAACAATTAAACAAAATAGTGACGAAGATGTATGCTATTCCTTGCTCTCGGGAGTTGTCGAATGTGCCATCTGAGAATTTTTGACTTATCATATACGGCCCTTCCCAGTTGGGTCCAAATACTCCAGTTCTTGTCATGGTTCTTTTTAGAATAAGGTCCCAAACTTGGAAGGCTCTTTGTTTCACTTTAGTATTAAAGTAGCGAGCTATCCTTCTTTGATGAAACAATGACTCAAAGTTCTGCTTCTTTTGTTTTTTCCTCAAGCAAAACAAGTGCTTCGAGCTACAATATCTCATTCTCCTCCTGATTGAAGTAGATTCTTCGGTGAGTGGGAACTTCCAGTTCCACCGGAATCATAGCCTCGGATCCAAACGCGAGTGGGAATGGAGTGTGCCCAGTTGCAGTTTTATGAGTTGCATGATATGCCCATAGTGCAATAGGAAGCTCATCTACCCAACCACCTTTAGCTTTTTCAATACGTTTCTTGTTGGTTGACTTCAAAATTTTATTGATTGCTTTGACTTGCCCATTGGCCTACGGATGAGCAACTGCTGCAAAACTCTTCTTAATCTTGTATTTAGCATAGAAATCTAGGAATTCACTACTCTTAAATTGAGTTCCGTTATCGGTGATTATTTTTCGAGGTACCCCAAATCGGCAGATAATGTTCTTTAAAACAAAGTTGATCACCTTTTTTAATGTAATAGTTGATAACGGTTCCGCTTTAGCCCATTTAGTGAAGTATTCCACTGCCATGATTGCATATTTCATATTTGACTTAGCTGTAGGCAATGCCCCAATCAAATCTATGCCCCATACGGTGAACGGCCATAGACTGACCATTTGGGTCAATTCAATGAGAGGTGGTCTTGGAATCTTCGCAAATCTTTGGCATCTAACACATTTCTTGGCATAAGTCATTGCATCCAGGTTCATATTGGGACAAAAGTAGCCATATCGCAGAATTTTCTTGGCCAGTGTTTGACCGTCTGTGTGACCTCTACATTCTCCCTCTTGTAATTCTGCCAAGATTGCTCTGGACTCTTCCTTAGTTACACATCACAGCAATGGCATGGAGAATCCTCGCATATACAACCTTCTGTCCTGGATAAGGTATAATGGAGCTTTGTGCGATATCTTTCTTCGTTTTTTTGGCTCTTCTGGAAGTGTTCCATTGAGGATATATTCCTTAATTGGAGTCATCCAGGACATAGGTTCCTCGAAGTTTTCATTATCTAGTCTATATCTGCTTCTTCAATGGAGGGAGTTGAAAGGACTTCAACGGGAATCAATCCCAACAACTGCGCATCTGAGGAACTGGCATACTTCGCAAGAGAACCTGCCTTTGAATTTTCCACCCTAGGAATGTGAGATATTATGTAGTAGTCAAGGTCGTTAAGAAGTTCCATAGCTTTGGTAAGATAGGCAGGAATGTTTCCAAGTTTGGTTTGGAATTCCTTTAGGATTTACATACCACCAGTTGTGAGTCACTAAGGATTTGCAGGGTTTTTAGATTCAATTCCTTTGCCAGCTTTAGACCTGCGATTAATGCTTCATATTCAGCTTCATTGTTAGTTGATGGGAATTCTAATCCTAAAGCCTAGCATAAGGAATGACCTTCTGGAGTTTCTAGGACAATTCCGGCCCCTAAACAGTAATCATTTCTGGATTCGTCTATGTATAGCTTCCAGCCAGACACCATCTTTGCTGGCTCCTCTATTTCCTCTCCCCTATCCATGAACTTGGCGATGAAATCTTCTAAGGCTTACCATTAATAGCCCTTCGAGGGTGATAAGTGATGTCAGATTTACTGAGCTCTGTGTTCCACTTTAGTAACCTTCCCGATGTATTCGGGCGAAAGAGAACTTGTCTTAGCGGTTGGTCGGCGAGAACCTTTATAGGATGGGATTGGAAATATGAACGTAGCTTCTTTGGGGCGATGAGCAGACAATATGCAAGATTTTCTAACTTTGGGTAGTTTAGTTCTGCCCGAGCGAGCCTCTTACTAATGTAGTAGACTGGCCATCGAACCTTGGCATCTTCCCAGATAAGCACAGCGCTTAAGGCATGTGATGAGACAACCAAATATAGGAACAACTCTTCTCCATCTTTGGGCTTAGAAAGCATTGGTGGCGACCCCATGTGCTCAATCAACTCTTCAAAAGCCGTTTGACACTTAGGAGTCCATTGAAAATCTTTCTTCCCTTTTTTCAAAGCATCGAAGAGTGGAATGCACCGATCCGTTGCCTTAAAAATGAATCGGTTAAGTGCAGCTACTTTCCCTTTCAGGCTTTGAAGTTCTTTTTTTATCCTCGGAGCTCGCATTTCCCGTAAGGCTGTGACTTGGGAAGGATTCGCCTCAATGCCTCTGGCGTTGACCATGAATCTGAGAAACTTTCCTGATGCAACTCCAAACGAACATTTGAGCGGATTGAGCTTCATTCTGTATTTTATGAGAATATGAAAATTTTCAGCCAAATTTTCAAGGTGGTCCTCAGCTTTCATTGAATTTACCAGCATATCATCCACGTAGTCTTCCGTTGTGTTTCCAATTTGGGATTTGGACATGGAACTCACAAGGCGTCGATATGTCGCTCCTGTGTTTTTTAGTCCGAACGACATTACTTTATAACAATACAAGCCTCTTTCTGTTATGATACTTGTGTTCTCTTCATCTGGCTTATGCATCATAATCTGATTGTACCCAGAGCATGCATCCATAAAAGATAACAGCTCATGCCTTGCCGTGGCATCAACAAGTTGATCAATTCTAGGTAGCGGGAAACTATCTTTGGGGCATGCCTTGTTGAGGTCTGAATAGTCTATGCACACTCTCCACTTGTCGTTGGACTTTTTAACAAGAACTGGATTAGAAACCCGATCGGGTTATGTAGATTCTCGTATAAAGTTATGTTTGAATAACCTATCTACCTCCTCTTTTAATGCTACAGATCTCTCAAGTCCTTGAATTCGTCTTTTTTGTTTTACAAGAGTTAAACTAGGATTAATATTCAGCTTATGCGCAATTACATCAGGCGATATTTCACACATATCGGAATGTGTCCAGGCGAAAACATATAAATTTGCCTTTAGAAACAAAATCAAATCCTTTTGCAGCTTTAGGCCCAGTTGAGAACCTATTTTCAAGAATCGGTTGGGGTCTTTATCATGAACTGAGATGGAGATTGTGGCTTCAACCGGAGCTGTTATATCCTGCCCCACACTGGACCTTCTTGGATCGATCTTCTTCTAAGCTCCACTATGCTCGCCAGTGTGCGGGCCCCGCCCTAATAACTATAAGGGGAGGGGACGAATGTGGAGCGGAGGCTCCATAATGTAACAACCCGGAAATTCTGAGCCAATTTAAATTTTTTATTTTGGCAATTTTAATGAATTTTGAATATTTAAAATGAATTATTTTAAATAATAACGACGAGAAATTTATTTTGAATAGAATTAGAACGTGTATATTTATAAAGATCGTCGTTAGAATATAAATATTTATTTATCATTATAAAAGGAATTGAAAATGGCGCGGTAGTTCGATAATTCGATTTCAAATTTCAATTGAACATACCGGGTGCAAAATAAACCGGATTTTAGCGAAACCAAAAATATTAGAATCTAGCTGAAAATATCTTTCCAACGAATCTGAAAAATCGAAATTTCATAGCGGGAATCAAAAGTTATGCCCAGTTGAAAATTCAGAATAGTCGTTATGTAAATTTTACAGGGCCCAAAAAGTCAAATTTTGCATACGGATGAATTTGGACTCGAAACCACTTCCATTGAGTTCAAAATGCCGTTTATAACTCCGAAAAGTATAAGCTTCGATATATTCCGATATCCGGAATAGTGGGAATTGGCAGGAGCTTTTCGGTTAGCAAAACATAGCCCTTAAAAAGTGAAATTTTGCATACGAGCTCAGAATTCGACGAGATAAATTTTTCTGGATTCATAATGACAAATCATTGTTGAGTTCCAAAGAGCGCGTCAAACGGAGTCAGTATGTGGCCGTGCGAAGCAAAACCATTTGTTCAAAAGTGGGCAACCATTTTACAAAGGAACATTATTGATACGACCTCAGAATTCGATTTCGTTTTTTTTTCTCGATTCGTATCGTCTAAAAATGGTTAAATCCAAAAGGGCGTGATTTTTGAAGTTAGCATGTGAGCGTGCAAGAAGAAATGGTGCGCCAAAATCGCATTTTTAGAGCTTATCTGAGCATTTTTGAGAATTTTAACGGACGGTCAAACGAACTCGGAATTCGACGAAACTTGTTTCGTTGGACTCGTCTTCACGTCTACTATCTCGTGTCCGAAATCCGCGGCGATTGGAGATCGTTAGCGTTCAGGCTATACGCGAGAAACTAGCATATAATCATTTTTTCTCCTTCTCTTCACTCACTTTTCTCTCTTCCTCCTTTCTTCCTCTTTCTTCATTAATGGGGACCTCAACACCATGCCACCGCTACCACCCTCCTCCACCGCCCACTGCCGCCCGCCGTCGGCCACCACCTCCTCCTTCCTCCTCCTCCTCTCTCCCCTCTCCTCTCTCTTAATTAGCAACCCTAGCCCCCAAATCACCAACCACCACCACCGCGGCCACCTCGGGCCCCACCACCGCCCTTAGCACCCTCCCCCACGTCCATCAGGCCCGCCACCGCCCGCTGGCCACCCAACTCCGGCCGTAGGACCCACTACACTCAAAAATTTATTTTCACCAAAATTCCCGTTTTGCACAAAACACCCCGGACTGTTTCGGCTATATCTCTCAAACGGTGCGTTTCTGGCCAAAGTCCCTCTAAACCAAAGTTGTAGAGCACGAAATTCTCTTCAATTTGGCTATATGGAAGTCATGTTTTGGAGTTCGGAACTGCTCGGAAAACGCGTTCAAAGTCTGCTGTCTGAAAGTGGTAAAATTTGTGTACTTTCGGGAATTCTGGCGAATTGGAGCATTTTCGGCAAAAAGACCCTTAGGAGAAAGTTGTCAGGAATGACGCGTTTAAGCTAGAAAAAAGATGGTGTGAAGATTGAAGCTCGTTTGCAAATTCTGGAACCCGAACAGCGAAACCGGACGTTAAAAAAAAGTGAGTTTTCTCCGCTTTAAAGCTTCTATGGTTTTTGACGAATGAAGTAGAATAAAATTATGATTTTTATATTATAGGAAGAATAAAAATATGATTTTTATATAGTAGAGATAATAAAAATACGATTTTTATATTATATAGATAGTAAAGATTTGATCTTTACTGTATGAATAGCGGTATAAAAATAGAATTTTTATCTATATAGTAGTAGAATAAAAATGTGATTTTTATATACATAGCAACAATATAAAAATGTGATTTTTATGTATGTAGTGACTACGGGCAGTGAAATTGGCAAAAAGGCGAGCATGACGAAGATTTCTACATAAGAAGAGTCGTGGCGTTTGGTTTAGCTAGTCGGTGAGAACTTCTCACTCTAAATTTCTTTTTCTAGTTATATATATATACTAGGATGCAGATGGTGTTTAGTAGCACCCGACACCATCGTCCATGGACTTGTTTGTTTGGTTGTGTAGTTGGTTAGATTATTTGATTTGAATTTGGTTGTTTGGTGAATTGAAATTGGTTTGATTGATATGTGTATGGCGTGGGCCATTATTAGACCGGGGTTAAGGCTAGGCCTTGTCCCGTTTCTAGTATCGTGCAGTTATGCCGCCGAAATTTTCTAAAATAAGTTAGAAAAATAAAGATATCATTTTATTTAATAAATGAACCGAATAGAATATTCATAGGTTGAATAAAATAATTTGGTCATTAAAAATATAATTTTTAACGTGAATGTGAATAAAATAAATATTCGTTTACAAACCGGACTGTTTGTTTATGTACACCTATTTGAAGGACATTGATTGGGACGATAAATTTTACACATCGCCCAACTGCACAAATAAAAATCTATGTTTGTTGATTTGAAACCCCACACGGGTATTGGGATAAAATACGGCATACACTAATCCCAATAATTAGTTGTATGTCGATCGATGGATCGACAGACTGTTATAAGCGTTAGATATCTATATTTGATACTTATACAGTGTAGTGCACTTTGGATGATGGTTGATTATTTATCGTTGCTATTATATACATGTGTTGTGTGGAATCCATATAATTAACTTTATATGGTGATTGACTGGGCCTTATTCCAATTGGGAAAATAAAGAATATTATAAAATAAAGGTTCATGTGTTGACCGTACTCATCCGTTGAGATTAGTCATGTGTTGAACGAAATATTTTAACAATGAAATTTACATTTTTATCATTATAAAATAATGGTTCATGTGTTGATAGTACTCATCCGTTGAGATTAGTCATGTGTTGAACGAAATATTTTAACAATAAAATTTACATCTTTATCATATATAGAATTAGAAACTAACTGGAAAATAGATAAGATGAGTGGTCTCCTGGATATTGATCTGATGTTGGTTTCGGCCTTCGGGGTAAATATTCAGGGAATCATTCTCTTACTAATTTACGGTTGGAGTCTGATTTAAATCAAACGATAGATACCATAATTTTTATAAAATATATTAAATAACAAAAATAGTCATACGGGGACAGTACTCATTCGTTGAGATTAGTCATGTGTTAACACAAATATAGAGTCATGTAATTGAAGGAAATATAGATTCATTTGTTGAATAGAATAACGAAGTTATTGAAAAATATAAAGCCGTGTTGATTAGAGATGCGCTATTTTGATGCGAACGATATTTATATCGATTATATTCGTTTTTATAATGAATATTGAACAGAGATAAAAATCGAATATTTAAAATAGAAAACGAATTTGAATTGAATTGAATAGAAAACGAATTTGATTTGAATGGAATAGAAAATGAATTTGATTTGAATTGAATAGAAAATGAATTCGAATTGAAATGAATTTGAAATTTGAATTGAATTGAAATGCATTTAAAACGAATCTATAAGGGAAAAATTCAATTTTGATTTGGATTTGAAATGAAGGTTAAAATTGTTTTTGAAACGAATTTAAAACTATTAATAAAATTCGTTTTAAATAGAAATCGACGAAATGTATATTATATATATTATATATATATATAATATAATAGCCTGAATAGAATGCGCCGCCCCGCGGTAGTTCGCGAATTTCGACCATTGACTTCGAACGGATATTACGGGAGATCCGACCGTCGGATTCTCCTAAATCTGGAACCATTGGGTTCGTATCGAAAAGAGATTTCTAACAAATATTAGAAATTTGAAATCTAACGGTTGGATTTGGAGATACGTCCAAATCAAATTTGGAAAAGGTCGTTGTAAGTGCAGTTCGATGGCCGTTGTTGGAAATCGACTGTACGGGCCTTGATAAAATTATCAAAAACATCAATAATTTGAGTAAAATCATAAGAAATGATTTGTGAAGAACTGGGATGAAAAATCCCACATTTGTAAAGATAAAAATAGATTTTTATCGAAATGAACTAGTTTTGAACTAGAATTAAAATCCTATTATTTTTAAATAAATAAATTGAATTAGAATTGATTTGTGGGTTTATCGTGAATGGTGTTTTAAATAACACTTGTTCTTTAACCCGACAATAAAAAGAATGTGATTCGGGTTTACCGTGAATTGTGTTTTAAATGACATTAGTTCTTTAACCCAGTAAAAGGAGTTTTAATGAATCTGTAATTAGATTGAAATGTGAATTGATAATTTAAATTATCAAATTTGGAAAATGAGCGAGGATGGAGTATCACCAGTTTTGCTCCAAGCGATAGTTAAATCTTTAATTAGATTTGAACGTGAAATGGTAATTAATTTTACCGATAACACCGTGGTATTAGATATGAAGTATTACCAGTTTTGCTTCATGGGATGAATACGTTTGGATTGGGAAATAAAATAAATAATTACTTCGGTGTGGTTCGCTAATCCCGTCTAGTTTGAAAACCCATAATTTGGTTTGAAATGACATCTAAAGGAAGATTCAAGGATAAATTTTAAAGAATTTATCTTTGATAAAATTAATGGTAACCTTTCCCTAAGAATTGAAATTTAGAAACTAGCTGTAGGTTAGTTAAGAAGAATGGTTTCCTGGGTATTGATCTGATGTTGGTTTCGGCCTTCGGGGTTAATATTTGGGGAATTGCTCTCTTACTGATTTACGGTTAGTGACTAATGAGTTGGAATGAGGCGTATGTTGTGTTTGTGTAACATTTGTTTTAATATACGCGGGTTGTTCGGAAAGGCCGGGTTTATACCCATTCTGAGTAACCGATTCGACGATAAGTCGAAGATGATGGCGGTGGTCGAAGACCAGAAGTCTTCATATCGTTTGGATAATTACTGATGATCCTGATTGGGCTGTACACCCAATAGGATGGAAATAGTTGGTGGTCGTCCAGACGTACTTGGAGATCGATGGATATGCGAGGAAAGTGCCTCCGGTTTCGTTCAGACCCAGAACGAACTTGTAAATGGATTGTGTGTCTGACATTGGATTTTATTCTGTGTTGATTGATTTCTGTTAAATATATATCTGTTTGGCGGCGGAGAATTTATTCTCTTGCTTAACGCCCTTCTCTGAGACGTATGAGCTTAGAGGTTATATATCGATAGATATCAATCGCATGACATGAATTGCCTGTGTGGGACGCTGAGTTGCATGGATCAAGGCTTCTGTTGAAAAGCAAAGTCTTGTGGTTGATGATCAAAGCACGGCCTTTGTGGCGTAGCTTTGTGTATAACGTGAATTCGCGAGCCTCACACCTCGGTATGAGTCAAAAACGTGATAAGGACTGCAGGGAGAGCACGACGTTTCTTTCTAGCTTTGGTGGTGTCAGTGACTTACCAGCCCTGACATTTATATACTTTTCACCTATGTGGTTGTTGGATGAGGCGCCTCGATTTTAGGTCTGTAAGGACCGGGAAACGTGTGTTCAGGAATTGCCAATCCTCAAACATAAGAGAGGACCGGCCCTGAAGCATCCAAGGGTTGCCCAGAGTGCGTAGCCCTGGGACATTTGCTAGAGTGTCTCGAAAGCGGAGAGGAGCTTGCCCCTTGCCTCGACTCATGACGGAAATCCAATTTCCAATATGAGATATTTCGGTTTTATTTGTAGAGCCTAGTATGGCGACATGATAGATGATACCCATGCCGCCTAGGATTGATATTTATGATTGAAAATGTTTTGACACTATACACCTATTATAGTATCAAATGATTTGTTTTAAACGTATCAAGCATTATTTGGCTATTATAAGGGAAAACCCTATCCTCCGGCTTGCGTTGCATTGTGTGATGGGACCTGGATCTTATAATAGCTTCATTTTTCGAAAAAGCATTGCGTTGTTTATTGTTATGCACTGGTATTCTTGGGAGGAAACCCGTTCTGTGTTATACGGCGTGGTCCCTTGAATTACTCTCTTTTAAAATAAAGTTTTAATAACTGTTTTAGTTCTCACACCAGTCACATGACTGACCTGGAGTTTATTGTTTTAACCTAAACTCTGGGTGCCCTTATTTTCGACACGGGCAGCTAGTAGTTTTGGTTTTTCAGATTTATATTCACAGGATCATGATCTACAGCTGGAACGATGCTCGGAAAGCTCTGTATCCGTGTATTACTTTCAGTCGTGTTTTGTATTATATTTCCGCTGCTATGTAACTTATTGTAATCTCTGATATTTATCAGATGTAATTTATTCATTTATACTCTGTATATTCTTGTATCTGATGGAATTGTTGTAATAACAATGAAATGTTCTTCCGTCTGCGTTCATTTGTGTGTTGTTCTCAAAGTATCCGCTCTTTCCTTCACGGGGAAGTAACGGGTCCTTACAGTGGTATCAGAGCTTTGGTTTACAAAGCTCGAGAACAAGACACATTAGAACCATATGAAAGAATTCATCAGATATTGGATTAGTAATATCCAATTAGAATGACTCGTTAGAGATAGGATCAGTAGTATCCTAGAACGAGTGTGAAGAGTATATTTTTCAAATGAAAACAATTTTGTTTTGAAATTTAAATCGTTTTATACGTATTTGAATAATTTATTTATGTTGATTTGGACAATCTAGTATATAAAGGTTTTGCATGTACGCGTCATGAACGTATATTTGAAGTTTTAATATATTAGATAGATATAGAGTCACACTCTAGTCGCCCGGACATGGTCCTGATGATGAAGTATACCATCACCAGTATTTATTTTCGAGTGACGAAGGTGTGATATCTATATATTTCCATTAGACTGGTGTGAGAACCAAAACTAGATAGGTTTATTGTTGTGATTTGGCATCAAAAACATGTTTTTCTGTATATATATCAAATTATGAATTTGAAAAGCTAATTCACTAATTGATTGATGGTTGTGTTGTATGATTATTTATTTAAACCATTATGTGAATGAATGATGAATTTAGGCTTAATTGAACCAAATATTGAATTGTATTGTAAATTATTTGCAAATGCATCCATATACATATATATGTTTGAACAGGTAAATGGATTAGCTGTTGAGTAAATAATTTATTTGCGTGCCCGACAAATAGTAAACCTTAATGAGTTGGATGCGCACTTTTATTATTAAATCAACTCCTGTGAGTGCCATTGGATGCGGAGTGCTGGTTATTCTGCGTGTAATTAATAAATGTCGCCATAGGATAGTAACAATTAATTTTGAACTACATTGCATGGCATACTTCCTGAAGATGGCATACTTCTTGAAGATCGCATACTTCATCATATACCACACAAGCATTTGGAGCTTGTGTGACGAGGTGGAAGATTTACCATATGAGCGAGAGGCTTGTATGGCGATGACTATATATTACAGGTTGAATTGATGACAGATATGGACTATATATTACAGGTTGAACTGATGACTGACATGGACAATATAAAATTGTAATGGTAAAATCGCCAGATTAATAAAAACCCCACACGGGTCTGAGTTGACAATAATCACGTCTCTCTAGTCATTAGATACGGCACATGGATTATTTATTTCCTACACGGGACGAGGTGACGAGAATTTATTCTCTGGAGCTATTAAAATACACACTCCCTCAGGCTTTGACAGGGTGACGAGAATTTATTCTCTGGAGTTATTATCTATACACGCTCCCCTGTAAACACCAGAATATATCACTATAAATATGTGTATGCTTTATAGGATTTATTGGGTACCTAATACGGCCCAATAAATTTCCAAACCCCTCCCCGTACAAAGGAGGTTATGGCGAAATTTTTCAAAAATTCCGGGTGTTAGCCAAATTTTTGAAGAATTTGAAAATTCTCAGAAACTGAAAAGTTGGAGAATGGAAGCTAGAATAAACGCTGAGTTGGTTTTTAAAACAACTTTCGGCTTCGTTCCTTTTCGGGGACGAAAATTTTTAAGTGGGGGATAATGTAACAACCCGGAAATTCTGAGCCAATTTAAATTTTTTATTTTGGCAATTTTAATGAATTTTGAATATTTAAAATGAATTATTTTAAATAATAATGACGAGAAATTTATTTTGCACAGAATTAGAACGTGTATATTTATATAGATCATCGTTAGAATATAAATATTTATTTATCATTATAAAAGGAATTGAAAATGGCGCGGTAGTTCGATAATTCAATTTCAAATTTCAATTGAACATACCGGGTGCAAAATAAACCGGATTTTAGCGAAACCAAAAATATTAGAATCTAGTTGAAAATATCTTTCCAACGAATCTGAAAAATCGAAATTTCATAGCGGGAATCAAAAGTTATGCCCAGTTGAAAATTCAGAATATGCGTTATGTAAATTTTACATGGCCCAAAAAGTCAAATTTTGCATACGGATGAATTTGACTCGAAACCACTTCCATTGAGTTCAAAATGCCGTTTATAACTCCGAAAAGTATAAGCTTCGATATATTCCGATATCTGGAATAGTGGCAATTGGCAGGAGCTTTTCGGTTAGCAAAACATAGCCCTTAAAAAGTGAAATTTTGCATACGAGCTCAGACTTCGACGAGATAAATTTTTCTGGATTCATAATGACAAATCATTGTTGAGTTCCAAAGAGCGCGTCGAACGGAGTCAGTATGTGGCCGTGCGAAGCAAAACCATTTGTTCAAAAGTGGGCAGTCATTTTACAAAGGAACATTATTGATACGACCTCAGAATTCGATTTCGTTTTTTTTTCTAGATTCGTATTGTCTAAAAATGGTTAAATCCAAAAGGACGTGATTTTTGAAGTTAGCATGTGAGCGTGCAAGAAGAAATGGTGCGCCAAAATCGCATTTTTAGAGCTTATCTGAGCATTTTTGAGAATTTTAATGGACGGTCAAATGAACTCGGAATTCGACAAAACTTGTTTCGTTGGACTCGTCTTCACATCTACTATCTCGTGTCCGAAATCCGCGGCGATTGGAGATCGTTAGCGTTCAGGCGATACGCGAGAAACTAGCATATAATCACTTTTTCTCCTTCTCTTCACTCACTTTTCTCTCTTCCTCCTTTCTTCCTTTTTCTTCATTAATGGGGACCTCAACCCCATGCCACCGCTGCCACCCTACTCCACCGTCCACCGCCGCCCGCCATCGGCCACTGCCACCACCTCCTCCTTCCTCCTCCTCCTCTCTCCCCTCTCCTCTCTCTTAATTAGCAACCCTAGCCCCCAAATCACCAACCACCACCACCGCGGCTACCTCGGGCCCCACCACCGCCCTTAGCACCCTCCCCCATGTCCATCAGGCCCACCACCGCCCGCTGGCCACCCAACTCTGGCCGTGGGCCCCGCTACACTCAAAAATTCATTTTCACCAAAATTCCCGTTTTGCACAAAACACCCCGGACTGTTTCGGCTATATCTCTCAAACGGTGCGTTTCTGGCCAAAGTCCCTCTAAACCAAAGTTGTAGAGCACGAAATTCTCTTCAATTTGGCTATATGGAAGTCATGTTTTGGAGTTCGGAACTGCTCGGAAAACGCGTTCAAAGTCTGCTGTCTGAAAGTGGTAAAATTTGTGTACTTTCGGGAATTCTGGCGAATTGGAGCATTTTCGGCAAAAAGACCCTTAGGAGAAAGTTGTCCGGAATGACGCGTTTAAGCTAGAAAAAAGATAGTGTGAAGATTGAAGCTCGTTTGCAAATTCTGGAACCCGAACAGCGAAACCGGACGTTAAAAAAAAGTGAGTTTTCTCCGCTTTAAAGCTTCTATGGTTTTTGACGAATGAAGTAGAATAAAATTATGATTTTTATATTATAGAAAGAATAAAAATATGATTTTTATATAGTAGAGATAATAAAAATACGATTTTTATATTATATAGATAGTAAAGATTTGATCTTTACTGTAAGAACAGCGGTATAAAAATAGAATTTTTATCTATATAGTAGTAGAATAAAAATGTGATTTTTATATACATAGCAACAATATAAAAATGTGATTTTTATGTATGTAGTGACTACGGGCAGTGAAATTGGCAAAAAGGCGAGCATGACGAAGATTTCTACATAAGAAGAGTCGTGGCGTTTGGTTTAGCTAGTCGGTGAGAACTTCTCACTCTAAATTTCTTTTTCTAGTTATATATATATACTAGGATGCAGATGGTGTTTAGTAGCACCCGACACCATCGTCCACAGACCATGGACTTGTTTGTTTGGTTGTGTAGTTGGTTAGATTATTTGATTTGAATTTGGTTGTTTGGTGAATTGAAATTGGTTTGATTGATATGTGTATGGCGTGGGCCATTATTAGACCGGGGTTAAGGCTAGGCCTTGTCCCGTTTCTAGTATCGTGCCGTTATGCCGCCGAAATTTTCTAAAATAAGTTAGAAAAATAAAGATATCATATTATTTAATAAATGAACCGAATAGAATATTCATAGGTTGAATAAAATAATTTGGTCGTTAAAAATATAATTTTTAACGTGAATGTGAATAAAATAAATATTCATTTACAAACCGGACGGTTTGTTTATGTACACCTATTTGAAGGACATTGATTGGGACGATAAATTTTACACATCGCCCAACTGCATAAATAAAAATCTATGTTTGTTGATTTGAAACCCCACAAGGGTATTGGGTTAAAATACGGCATACACTAATCCCAATAATTAGTTGTATGTCGATCGATGGATCGACAGGCTGTTATAAGCGTTAGATGTCTATAGTTGATTCTTATACAGTGTAGTGCACTTTGGATGATGGTTGATTATTTATCGTTGCTATTATATACATGTGTTGTATGGAATCCATATAATTAACTTTATATGGTGATTGATTGTGCCTCATTCCAATTGGGGAAATAAAGAATATTATAAAATAAAGGTTCATGTGTTGACCGTACTCATCCGTTGAGATTAGTCATGTGTTGAACGAAATATTTTAACAAGGAAATTTACATTTTTATCATTATAAAATAAAGGTTCATGTGTTGACAGTACTCATCCGTTGAGATTAGTCATGTGTTGAACGAAATATTTTAACAATAAAATTTACATCTTTGTCATATATAGGATTAGAAACTAACTGGAAAATAGATAAGATGAGTGGTCTCCTAGATATTGATCTGATGTTGGTTTCGGCCGTTGGGGTTAATATTCATGGAACCATTCTCTTACTAATTTACGGTTGGAGTCTGATTTAAATCAAACGATAGATACCATAATTTTTATAAAATATATTAAATAACAAAAATAGTCACACAGGGACATTACTCATTCATTGAGATTAGTCATGTGTTGACACAAATATAGAGTCATGTAATTGAAAGAAATATAGATTCATTTGTTGAATAGAATAACGAAGTTATTGAAAAATATAAAGCCGTGTTGATTAGAGATGCGCTATTTTGATGCGAACGATATTTATATCGATTATATTCGTTTTTATAATGAATATTGAAAAGAGATAAAAATCGAATATTTATAATAGAAAACGAATTTGAATTGAATTGAATAGAAAACGAATTTGATTTGAATGGAGTAGAAAACGAATTTGGTTTGAATTGAATAGAAAATGAATTCGAATTGAAATGAATTTGAAATTTGAATTGAAATGTATTTAAAACGAATCTATAAGGGAAAATTCATTTTTGATTTGGATTTGAAATGATGGTTAAAATTGTTTTTGAAACGAGTTTAAAACTATTTATAAAATTCGTTTTAAATAGAAATCGACGAAATATATATTATATATAATATATATAATATAATGGCCTGAATAGAACGCGCCGCGCCGCGGCAGTTCGCGAATTTCGACCATTGACTTCGAACGGATATTACGGGAGATCCGACCGTCGGATTCTCCTAAAACCGGACCCGTTGGGTTCGTATCGAAAAGAGCTTTCTAACGAATATTAGAAATTTGAAATCTAACGGTTGGATTTGGAGATACGTCCAAATCAAATTTGGAAAAGGTCGCTGTAAGTGCAGTTCGATGGCCGTTGTTGGAAATCGACTGTACGGGCCTTGATAAAATTATCAAAAATATCAATAATTTGTGTAAAATCATAAGAAATGATTTGTGAAGAACTGGGATGAAAAATCCCACATTTGTAAAGATAAAAATAGACTTTTATCGAAATTAACTAGTTTTGAACTAGAATTAAAATCCTATTATTTTTAAATAAATAAATTGAATTAGAATTGATTTGTGGGTTTATCGTGAACGGTGTTTTAAATAACACTTGTTCTTTAACCCGACAATAAAAAGAATGTGATTTGGGTTTATCGTGAACTGCGTTTTAAATGACATTAGTTCTTTAACCCAGTAAAAGGAGTTTTAATGAATCTGTAATTAGATTGAAATGTGAATTGATAATTTAAATTATCAAATTTGGAAAATGAGCGAGGATGGATTATCACCAGTTTTGCTCCAAGCGATAGTTAAATCTTTAATTAGATTTGAACGTGAAATGGTAATTAATTTTACCGATAACACTGTGGTATTAGATATGGAGTATTACCAGTTTTGCTTCATGGGATGAATAGGTTGGGATTGGGAAATAAAATAAATAATTACTTCGGTGTGGTTCGCTAATCCCGTCTAGTTTGAAAAACCATAATTTGGTTTGAAATGACATCTAAAGGAAGATTCAAGGATAAATTTTAAAGAATTTATCTTTGATAAAATTAATGGGAACCTTTCCCTAAGAATTGAAATTTAGAAACTAGCTGTAGGTTAGTTAAGAAGAATGGTTTCCTGGGTATTGATCTGATGTTGGTTTCGGCCTTCGGGGTTAATATTTGGGGAATTGCTCTCTTACTGATTTACGGTTAGTGACTAATGAATTGGAATGAGGCGTATGTTGTGTTTGTGTAACATTTGTTTTAATATACGCGGGTTGTTCGGAAAGGCCGGGTTTATACCCATTTGAATAACCGATTCGACGATAAGTCGAAGATGATGACGGTGGTCGAAGACCAGAAGTCTTCACATCGTTTAGATAATTACTGATGATCCTGATTGGGATGTACACCAAAGAGGATGGAAATAGTTGATGGTCGTCCAGACGTACTTGGAGATCGATGGATATGCGAGGAAAGTGCCTCCGGTTTCGTTCAGACCCAGAACGAACTTGTAAATGGATTGTGTGTCTGACATTGGATTTTATTCTGTGTTGATTGATTTCTGTTAAATATATATCTGTTTGGCGGCGGAGAATTTATTCTCTTGCTTAACTCCCTTCTCTGAGACGTACGAGCTTAGAGGTTATATATCGATAGATATCAATCGCATGGCATGAATTGCTTGTGTGGGATGCTGAGTTGCATGGATCAAGGCTTCTGTTGAAAAGCAAAGTCTTGTGGCTGATGATCAAAGCATGACCTTTGTGGCGTAGCTTTGTATATAACGTGAATTCGCGAGCCTCACACCTCGGTATGAGTCAAAAACGGGATAAGGACTACAGGGAGAGCACGACGTTTCTTTCTAGCTTTGGTGGTGTCAGTGACTTACCAGCCCTGACATTTATATACTTTTCACCTATGTGGTTGTTGGATGAGGCGCCTCGATTTTAGGTCTGTAAGGACCGGGAAACGTGTGTTCAGGAATTGCCAATCCTCAAACGTAAGAGAGGACCGGCCCTGAAGCATCCAAGGGTTGCCCAGAGTGCGTAGCCCTGGGACATTTGCTAGAGTGTCTCGAAAGTGGAGAGGAGCTTGCCCCTTGCCTCGACTCATGACGGAAACCAATTTCTAATACGAGATATTTCGGTTTTATTTGTAGAGCCTAGTATGGCGACATGATAGATGGTACCCATGCCGCCTAGGATTGATATTTATGATTGAAAATGTTTTGACACTATACACCTATTATAGTATCAAATGATTTGTTTTAAACGTATCAAGCATTATTTGGCTATTATAAGGGAAAACTCTATCCTCCGGCTTGCGTTGCATTGTGTGATGGGACCTGGGTCTTATAATAGCTTCATTTTTTGAAAAAGCATTGCGTTGTTTATTGTTATGCACTGGTATTCTTGAGAGGAAACCCGTTCCGTGTTATACGGCGTGGTCCCTTGAATTACTCTCTTTTAAAATAAAGTTTTAATAACTGTTTTAGTTCTCACACCAGTCACATGACTGACCTGGAGTTTATTGTTTTAACCTAAACTCTGGGTGCCCTTATTTTCGACATGGGCAGTTAGTAGTTTTGGTTTTGCAGATTTGTATTCACAGGATCCTGATCTACAGCTGGAACGATGCTCGGAAAGCTCTGTATCCGTGTATTACTTTCAGTTGTGTTTTGTATTATTTTTCCGCTGCTATGTAACTTATTGTAATCTCTGATATTTATCGAATGTAATTTATTCATTTATACTCTGTATATTCTTGTATCTGATGGAATTGTGGTAATAACAATGAAATGTTCTTCCGTCTGCGTTCATTTGTGTGTTTTTCTCAAAGTATCCACTCTTTCCTTCACGGGAAAGTAACGGGTCCTTACAATATCCTTCTTTACTTCTTTCTTCCTAACTTCAACAAGTTCCTCCATATAACATTCTCTCGCTGCCTGTTGGTCGCCTTTAATTACGCCAATTCCATTTTCAGTAGGGAATTTCATTGTTAGGCACCACGGAGCCATTGTTATCCTAAAGGCTGCGAGGATTGTCTTCCAAGGAAGGCATTATATGCTAAAAGCTCATCGACTATAAGAAATCTTGTTCTATAGCAACCTTCTTTTCCCCTTCTCCGAGTTCAACGAGCAAGTTGATGATGCCAATTGGTTGAGTGGGTTGCCCTGTGAACCCGTGGATCTTGTTTTGGCAAGCCTTCACGTCATCCATGGAAAGTTTCATCCTGTTGAATGCATTAATGAAGAGGACATTGATGGATGCCCCACTATCAACCATGACTCTTCTTACTACGGATGGACCCAAGCCAACAGTGATCACCATTGGATCTACCGTTGGTGTTAGCAATCCATCCGAGTCTCTTTCCTTGAATACAATATCATCCCATGGAGTATTTGGCACCTTTGCCAGAAAAGCTTCGTGCATGATCATGAGTTATCCTTTAGGAATGCCCTTCATCTCATTAGTGTACTTATCAATGTCTCCCCAGCTTCTTCTGGCTGGATGAGGCCCGCCTGAAAAGGTATTGATGATTTGTCATGGAATAACTGCAACCGGAGCGTTTTCATTCTGCCTAGGCTGTACCATAGACGTTCCTTTTCCTTGAGCGGTCTGAGTGTTTTGCGGTTTCTTTGCATATTGCTGAAGTCCGTTCTTTCTTATCAATTCCTCAATAAGGATTTTCAGATTTCTATACTCATTTGTATTGTGGCCCGATTGGTTATGAAATCGGCAGAACCTTCTTGATTTTATCGCGGCATCACTACCTTTGCTGGCTTCAGTGTTGGATACTCTTCACTATCTTTGGTTGTCTTGAAGATGTTCTATACAGTGTCGTTCAAACGAGTCAATTTTGAATTTTTAAAGAATCGAAATTTCTTGTTGGCACGATTATCTTTTCCATCATTCCCCCTTTCCTGACTACTGGGATTTTCTGGCCACTTTCCGCATCATTACTTTTCTTCTCAGGTTGTATGTTGCTTTCAAGAACATCCATGGCATAGGCTAGATCTTCATCCACACCTATATACTTCTCATCTTTTTCAAATAGTTCCTCAAGCATACTTGGTTTCTTCTTCTTTATCCATCGTCCAAGCTTAGTTTTCTTGTTTATGGCTCCCTTCAAAGCCATTAAGTCCAAACGAGGCTCGTAATTCCCAACCTCCGTTGCAGCAGTACTGAAGCGGGTTAGAAAATCTCTGATGGGATCTCCTGGCCTTTGCTCAAGTTCATTCAACTCCATGACATCTTGCACTTTCAAATCTTGGAGTCTGAATTGCTCTCTGAATAGCTTGGCCAAGGTAGCAAAATCATCTACAGATATGGGTGGTAACTTTGTGAACCAAAGTGAGGCCACCCCTTCAAGGTAAGTTGGAAAGTACAAGCATTTCAACTCGTCTGTGGCACATGCTCCATCCTTATGTTGATCATATTTAAACAAGAACACATTGGGATCACTAGTCCCTTTGTAAGCTTGCACTGTCGGGGGTTTGAACTTATTTGAATATGGAGCCATCTTGATACTCTCCGTGAGTGGGGTTTTGGTAGGAGCAAACCCCCTCTCCTTCTCATCGTCTTACTTTATCAAGCTCTTTTCCATGATTTTTCGGACCATTTTCGATATGCGCTCCTCTTCATTGAGCTGGTCCACGGGGCGACGTCGTTATCCTTGCCAGATGCTTGCCCAAAAAAACGTTCTTGGTTCAGATTTCGGGGCCGTGGGCCTCCCGCTTGGGAGGTGCCCCTTTGGTGGTTCCAAGCGCTTGTTGAGAGGTCGCTTTATCGAAGTGGTTGCACATAGGTGGTTTTGTTTCTTTATATTATGGATCATTAGGATTTGCAACCTCTTGAACAGAATTTCCTCGACTTGGATTTAAGGAGGAAGAACCCGCATTTTCTGTATAATTTGTTTGAGCAGATTTAGCATGAGCGGCATCCACGGTAACTTTTACAGTAGTGGCCTGCATGGCGAACATAGACTCAAGCTTCTTTATTATGGCATTATTTGCAATGTCCATTTGGCTTGTTAAACATGCGACAACTTCATTAAACTCTCTTCTCGTTATGGGTGTTCCAACCTTAGAAGTTTATCCAACTTCGAATTGGTTGGTGAGCGGAGTATTTTCGTTGTTGGGCGGTGTTGTCAATCTCTTAGACAGTTTTGCTAGCAATCTTCTTTGATGGTATACCCATGATTTCAGACAAGGACTTGAATTTGAAAGCAAGTTTTTCATTGGCCTAGATCGTAGTCTTGTAGGATTTATGACAAAAGTAGGCGTAGAACCTTAATGCAAGGCCTTCAGCCTTGTGAGAGAGCATGAGAATAGTATTGACGAATGCGGCCTCACGATGGGCGCCAAATGTTAATCTCAAAATTGGGATCAACACCAAAGGTAACATTGGAGCCACAAAATAATAGAAAAATGAGTAAATGACACAAAATTTTATAGTGATTCGATCAAACTTGATCTACATCCACTTTGGAATTCATTCTCATTACTTTCTCAACGATTACAATGCATACAATCATTTCAATTACATCCATCTCTTCTATATTTCAAATTATCCACTTAGATCTCTAAGGATTAATAGAAGAAATAGAGGAGAGGCCTTTGGAGAGTATAAATATGATGGTAGATCTATGAGCTTTCGGGAAATAAAGGGATTCCGAAAGATTCCATGGTGAATTGAATGCATGATCTTCATTGAATGAACATGATTAAATGTTAGAATGGCTTGAATCGGTCAAGAATTCACTTCGGCAGCCCTTCCGTGTCATCAAATTCGGTCCCTATTAATGTGGGTTCGGTCCTCTATTTATAGTAGTGAGGAGGAGCCAAAATATAGTATACAGGCCACCGGTCGGTCTAGAACTTATTTACGGAGAATGACACTGGCAAGCTGTACCCAGTTGTCAATCAGCTGCCAACAGGACTAATTGGTCTAAATTGGAACCGGCCAATCGATATTGTTTCCTTTTCTTTCCTAGAACTACAGGCCCTCGCTCTTGCGATACGACCGATCAGCTATACCACGTCTTAACCTATCAGTGTGATGGGATTTTACCAAAGTCATCTGTCAATGAGACCGATCGACCTATGTTAGAACCGACTAGTCGATATTACTTTTCTTCTTTGCTAATGTAGCCGCCCATTCTGGAACTCTAGAGTATGACCGATCTGCTTTATATCTCTTAACCAACCGTTTTGATGATCATTGACCCCATCATGTATCTTCAAGACTGACTGATTGGTACATGTACTTCATGTCGATCAATTGTATTGAAGGCAAATTGAATTTAGGGCTCCAAAGATGATACTGACCGATCGGTGCCAACGCTCCAGGCCGATCGGTTGTAGATTGAACCAAGGAACTTCTGGTCTTTCCCTGTGTTTTGATCCATCAATGTGTGCACGATTTTGAGGAGTAAGCATTTACCTTTGTTGTTGTTAACTTGATCATAAAAAACATGATTTCTCCCATTTATGTTATGTGATTGCAGGTTTTGACCAGCGCCTCCACGAAGGGAGACAGAGTGTGGGTTGCAACCATTATAGCATGATGCAAAGCTTATGAACATATAATTATTGGAGAAATTAATGTTCTGAAGTTCTCCAAAATTATGCTGCTTGAAGATTATGAATCTTTCAAATCTAAAATCATCTTTATCGGTATTTTCCATATGCTCAGAATTATTCTGATGTTGATGCTTGTTAAGCTTATTAATAAGGATACGACAGTCAGAATAAATTAAAGTCCAAATTTGAAAACTGCTTTTTTCTTTATTGTCATGTGATCTGTTGTTTCTTTCCTTCTATATGTGAAAGACAATAGTAGTAATGATAATTGAAGCAATCTTGAACTCTTTAGATTTGACTTTGAATTTTTTCAGAAAGAAATTAGCAGCATCTCTAATGTTTTGAATCCTTATAGAATGATTGATACTCAAGTTGTATTTGGATAATTTCCATATATGACTTGAGAATGAACAATCAAAAAAATAAATGATCCAAGTTTTCTGGGAGTTTTTGCAGAGTAAACAAGTGCTTTCACCATTTTTGTTCCATTTTGAGCATCTGTCTCTTGTGCACAACTTGTTTAATATAGCAAAGTATGAACAATGAGCCATTTTAGGACAGTTAGCTTTATTCCAAATGATTTTGTGCCAATAGTTTTCCACTTCATCACCTCTTAAAAATCCCCAAGTTTTTTTAAAGGAGAATTTCCTTGTAGATGTAAGCTTCCATTCCCAAACATCACTCTAAAGATTTGAAGAAATGCTTTGATCATAAATAAAATTTCTAAAAACATCATCTCCTTGATGTTTTGAAGTATTCCAGCTCTGATTTTCAATAATGTAATCAACATTTTCTTTACTACCTCCCAGAATGCACATATTATTCCAACCCAAAAGATTTAGTAGAGATTTTCCATTTATCCAAGGATCAAACCAAAATCTGGTTTGTTTGCCATCCTTGAATTTTCTTTCAATAAGTTTTGAACTAGTTTCTTTACAATTGAGGATATTTTTCCAAGTGTACGGATGATAATTTTCAGCCCTTGTAGTCCAAAAGTTTGGTTTTTAAGATATTTGTCCTTCATCCACCTGGCCCGTAGTGAATTTCCGTTAATAAATTTCCAAAATAATTTCAGTTTGCATGTTTCACTCAAGTCTCTTATGTTTCCAATGCCTAATCCACCATATTTTTTTGGTTTGCAAACTTTATCCCAAGCTATTTTGTGATATTTGCCTTTCCAAATAAAATTTGCACATTGACTTTCAATCTTCTGTATTGCTTTCATGGGAATGTTATGAGTTTGCAGCCAGTACATGATGATAGCAGTGATGACAGTATGTGTCAATTCCACCCTGCCAACAATAGAGAGTAGCCTTGCAGACCAACCTTCTAATTTACCTTGTATACAATCATATAATTTTGATCAGTCCCTTTCATTCAAATGATTAGAGCTAAGAGGTAGTCCAAGGTATTTAACTGGTAGATTCCCCTCCTTAAATTAATAATGTTGAGAATGTCATTTTTATTTTTACAACCACAGCTGAAATATATCTTAGATTTGCTTTCACTGACTTTTAAGCCTGCATTGTCCTCCAACTTCCCAAAGATATTAGAAATTGCTATAGCACTAGAGATGTCTCCAGTAGCAAAAATTAAAAGATCATCATCATAAAGTAAATGGGTAATGGTAGGTTTAACCCTATTAACAGGTTTTAAATTGCCATTGACAAAATCAATTTCTAAAGGTAACGACAAGTATTCCATAACTAGAGTGAATAAGGGGATAATGGATTTCCTTATCTAATACCCTTATTACTACGAAGGAAATCTTTTGGGGATCCATTAATAAGAATGGAGAATGTAACATCCCGAGATTTTGCGATAATTTTGTAACAACCCAGATTTTCAGAACCAATTTAAAATTTTTATTTTAGCTATTTTATGGATTTTGAATATTTAAATTGATTAATTTTAAATAATAACGATTTAAAATTTATTTAAATCGAAGTTAGAACGTATAAATTTATTTTAATTATAAAACCAGCCTGGAATGGCGCGGTAGTTTGAAAATTCGATTTCAAATTTTAAATGAATGTACAGGATTCAAAATAAATCGAATTTCAGTAAAACAAGAAATATTAGAATCTATTTAATTATATCTTTTAGACGAATGTGAAAAATCTAGATTTCATAACAAGAATTGAAAGTTATATCTAGTTTAAAATTTGAAATAATAGCTATGGAATTTATATACATATTAATATAATATATAGCCCTTACAAAATGGCCATTTTGCAAATGACCTCCATTTTCGATGAAACCACTTTTGTTGGATCCGGAATGCCAAATTATTGCTAGGTTCCAATTTTCAAAATTTTTGGAATTAATATAAGAGCGTGGTGAATTTAAACGCGTTTGGTACTTTTAGTTTGAATTTAATCGACTGGAAAATGGTCATTGTTCAAACGGCCTCCGAATTCGACAAAATTAGTTTTGTTAGGACTGTATCATCAAAACACAGATAGATTTATATTTTTGGAATTTTTGGAGTTAGTATGTGGCCCCAGTAAATTAAAAAATACGCTTAAGTTCAATATATATTGATTTATATTTTAATTAAAAGAAAAACTGATCGTAACAGCCGAATTGGGTTACGAAATATATCCTATTATGTCCGGAATGGAGGTATTTGGTTGAGGGCAATAGTCGGTGGGTTTGATTTGGGGTTCGTCTAGAAAAGTTGCTTTTTGGAAGCTATTATAAATAGAAAAAACCTAACCCTAGTTTTATAAAATAGAAAAAAGGGCACCTCGCCGTTCAAAACCATCGGCTCCCTTTTCAATCTCGCGCTGCCTCACCTAGCACCAGCGCCGCCGCGCCAGCCGCCGGAGCACCTCCACCAGCCATCGACGACCCCCCCCCCCCCCCGTTGTGCCACCGCCTCTCCCCTTTCCCCTTCTTCAAGTTAAAAGCCCCCCCACCCCCCACAACGGAAAACCGCCACTGCCACCCCCAGTCCACCAGCAGCCAGCTGCGACACCCCACCACCACCAGCATCTCGCCGCCACCCATCCCCACTCCCGTTTCCAACCGTGGGCCCCCCTTTTATAAAAATCAAATTTTTATATTTTTCAGTTTTGCAAAAACACCCCTGAACTGTTTTAGCTAATATCTTTCAAACCGAGTCCCTATGGCCAAAACTCCAGTACCAAAATTGGAGAGCACGATTTTCTCTTCGATTTGAGTATATGGAAGTCAGACTTTGGATTGCGGAGTCATCCGAAAAATGCATCCAAAGTCAGCAGTCCAAATTGTGTCTTTTCGCGATTTATGATGAAATGGACCAATTTTGGAAGAAAGGCCATTAGGCGAAAGTTGTCCAAAATGGCGCGTTTGGCTAGAAAACAAGACGACATGAAGATTGGAGCTCATTTGCAAATTATGAGATCAGAACAACGAATCAGAACTTCAGAAAAACATAGCGGAGTGGATCCCAAAGTGAGAACTCCTTCTCACTTAATTTATTTTACAGTTAAAAATATTTTAGGTTGCAGATGGGGCTCAATAGCCCCCGACACTATTTATTGTACAAACCATGTTGTTTGATTTGGATTGTATTATGGAAATTTGGATGTTGATTGTAAAATTGGTTGTGGATTGATTATGAATTGAATGGAATTGGTTTGTGCATGGCGCGAGCCAGTATTAGGCGAGGGATAAGGCTAGACCTTATTCCGGTTTTAATATCGTGCCGTTATGTTGCCTAAATTTTCTAAAATGTGTTAGAAAAATTAATAGCTAGTTTAAAATATTATTTTCAACATATATATGAGATATATAAAATGGCTATGTTATGAAATAATGCTAGTTCGCTAAAAATATTATTTTTAGTTTATAACTGCGATGAATAAAATTATTTAGGCGTTGTATAGAATTTTATAAGTAAAGTTATAAAATTCTATATATTTATTGGATAGTTAAAAATAAGTTTACACATCCATTTTCAAGTCGGACGACTTGTTTATGCTCGCCTATGAGAATCAATGTTTTTGAGTCCGGACGTGAAATAAAATAAATAAATCTAGCATTATCTTTCTTTATCCTTTTGGCACTCACTCTAATATATTGTTTCTAAGATATAAACTTGATTGCGCCTATTTTTGTGATATCGATTGGGACGATAAATTTTACATATCGTCCAACTGCACAAATAATACACAGTATTTATTGGTTGTAACTCCATACGGGTATTGGGATGATATTTGAAATACACTAATCCCAATTGTTTAGTTGTATGTCAATCGATTCGTTGACAACTGTTGTAAGCATTAATTATTTATATTTAATACTTATGCGGTTGTGTGGTACACTCTGGATGATGGTTTATTGGTTATGATTGTTGTTGTATACATGTATTGTATGAAATCCATATAAATAAACTATATGGTAATTGATTGGACCTGATTCCAATTCGGAAAATTAAGAATATTTTAAAAGAATGAATATTTTAAAATAACGAATATTTTAAAATAATATTCTGTAAAGGATTAAAATATGATTTTGATGTCCGATCTTGGACGGACACAAAAATGTTGAAATGTGTAAAGTTGTGTTGATTAGATTTGTGCCATTTTAATGCGAATGATATTTACATTGATTTTATTCATTTTCATAATGAATATTGAAAAGGAAATTATTTCAAAATATGATATTTTGAAAATATTATCATTTAAATATTACAATGACAATGAGTATTCAATTTTGATTTAAAATTGAAATGAAAGTGGGAATCGTTTTAAAACGAATTTATAAACGATTTATAAAATACACTTTAAATGGAAATCGACGAAATATATATAATATACATAATATATATTTAATGGCCTGAGTAGAACGCGTTGCGCCGCGACCGTTCACGAATTTCAACCATTGACTTCGAATAAACATTACAGGTGATTCGACCCTCAGATTCTCCTAACACTAGAGCCGTTAGGTTCGTATCAAAAAGAGCTTTCCAATGAATATAAAAAAATTAAAATCTAATAGTTGGATTTGGAATTATGTCCAAATCAAATTGAAAAAACTCGTTGTAAGTGCAGTTCGATGACCGTTTATGGAAATCGACTAAAAGGGCCTTAATAAAATTATTAAAAATATTAATAATTTATGTAAAATCATAATAAATTATTTGGAAAGAATTTGGATGAAAAATTCCACATTTATGAAGATAAAAATATATTTTTATCAAATTGAACTAGTTATTAACTAGATTTAAAATCCAATAATTTTTAAATAAATAAATTAGATTTATAAAAAGGGTTCTAATAAAACCAAAAATTTCCAATATATAAATTGGAATGGATTTGAATAGAAATCATCTTCGGAATATTTTGATATTGGATTCCGTGACTATACGGATATTGTGGAGGAATTTGGAAGATAGATATATATCGTTATTCCCATTACAATATGTGTTGGTTTCAGAATTTGATATTGAATATAAGACGATATAATTTCTATTTAGAGCCTTATATTTAATATTGAATTGGATTTTGGGTTTGTCGTGAATGGTGTTTTTAATAACACTGTTCTTAAACCCGGTTGAGAAAAGAATAAATCTTGTGATTAAAATTTAATGAAGTTTTCCAATTAATTAATATTTAATTGGAATTGAATTGAAATTGGATTTTTGGGTTTATCGTGAATTGTGTTTTAAATAACACTTGTTCTTTAACCCGATTAACAGTGAAATGTAATTTGGAATATATAAATCTTTTTATTAAGATTTAATGGAAATTTTCCAAAGTAAAGTTTTCCAATTTAATATATTAAATTGGAATTAAATGGAATTCGATTTGGTAATAATCGAAGTGAACTTCTGTGGAGGAAGATTGTTAATATATATGGAATTTAAAAGGCTTTGTCATTACTCCATTTATATTAATAGTCAGATACGGGAATGGATATAGATTATATATTGATTTGTTTCCCGTGAAGATTCCATAATTAATCGAATGTGATTTTGGGTTTGTAACGAACAGGGGTTTTCGACCCCGAAAATCAACATAAAATACCATGTCAATCTTTCAAGCATCGAAAACACCAGAACATTATTAGAAAGAAATTAGAGGGTGAGATAAGAACGATAGAAAGTTAGAATAGAAGAAGAAGATTAACAACCCAACATCATCAGAGTCTCACATCGCAGTGGAACAAAATGTAATATAGAAATAAACTTTATAGAGAGCTTTGAAATAAAAAATTACAATCATCAGAGTACATTAATACACCTGGACAGTTATAATAATATGTCCTTATATACATCACACAGCGGAATAATCCTAGATAATATCATACGTCTGAACTCTTTAGCTCGTCTTTCGACTTCACAACATCCGATAACCTGAACCTGTACAGCCCGGTCTAACCCGAGCATTACAAATACCGGGTCAGTCTGGTGAACAAGAGTGAGAAAAACTCATTTAAGTTTAAGGGTGCCATCCAACTTGATCTTAAAGTTAAAAATCTTTTCAAAAGAAAAGGGTAATAGTAAGACCAGCCCACACACAAAAACGGATGGTTTTTACCTTACTATAACCCAAAACATTTTGAAATCATATCTTATTCTTATATTATGATAGTGTCTAAATACAAATAAATAGAATCTAGCGGAATGCTTGCATCTCACGCTCCACATATATAGTACATAAACAAAACCGCGGGCGCTTATTTGGAGATTGGATCCCGACTATGACAAGGTATGGAACCACCTTCCGATAGTGTATCTCTAGAGGCGAATACACTGGGTTTAATAAGAACGTCTTGCAACCCGGCCCACACATGACCGACCACTCATTTCGCTTGAGTGTATCGAATGTATATCACCAGTGATTGGGAGCAACCCACTGTTTCCCGAAAAGGGACAGCATCGATAGATTAAACAAGCAAAAGGAATTTCTCTAGATAGGTGATCATACACCCTAATGGGTGAGACCCACATACCCATGCTGCCTGCCCGATTTTAATCATTTAGCGGTTGATGTGGCTTGAGGTTATAATCAATTTTTGGAACATCCGGCCATCTTTCACATTGTCCACACGTCATCCAGGAACAGGATGAACCGAAGGCACCCTCCTACCACATCCAAGGAATCACCCTATGGATCAGTAACTAGTAGTCCTTGCAAATCCGTAGATTTCAACCATGATAGAATCACAGTATATCTCTAGGGATCAGCTAGAGATTGTAAGTAACTCTTCCGTTTTATGAAGATCTACGGTCTTCAATTGCTCTATCTCGATCAGCATCTTCGACGTATTTGTATTTATTGGTCGGAATGGCTTTCGAATAAAAATTCGATCCCAGTCTTTCCGTACCAATACCGTTGGTCAGATTTTGATAGTCGGTTATTTAACTATCAAAATAAACAATCATCAAAATAAAATTAATCCATTGGTTTAGTATATAGCGTCACTTGGCCATTAAAAATGATATATCACTTGTAATACCAAAATAATATCGCAATTTTAATATATAAATATTCTCAAATCATTTTATTAATATACTTAGAAAAATATCTTAAAACAATATCCAAATTCTCGTTAACTACCATTTCAAAACATTTTCTGCAACATTATTTATTATCTAAAATTGGGAAATCGATTCATCTTATCCTTTTAAACAATTGTTACGATATCTCCTTTGGTTCGTTATTTGATCACCATAATTATCACTTCCCTTTTGAATCAACCCACTCCAAATCTCATTTTCTTCATTTTGAAAATTACATTATATTTTCACCAATCTCCTTTTTATTTCTTTATGGAAATATCATTCCATGTTCTCAAGCCCCTCTTTATATTGGATCATTATATATTCCCAAATTTCATCAAATAATGTTACACTATTATCTCTCAAAATAAATCACATCTAATATTTCCACCATTACAATTCATACCGTCCTTCGATAATCCTGGAGTCGTTCAAGTTGGGGTATTTTAATTACCTCTCAGACCTTGATCAACAATATCCTTATCTTGAGATAGATATGAATTGTAATTCTTGAACCTAAATTTCGTTTTAACGCCAACAATTACCTTTTCACTCTTTTATTTAACATACGGTTTTGCAAACCTTCTTACTTTTGAATTCTCCTTTTTTTTAAATATGACATCATTACTAATTTCATTGATCTCGTAAATGGTAAATAAAGCATTAACTTTTAAATCTTAACTTCTTTAAATTTATTAGCTTCATTAACGGGATTTTATTTCAAATCCTATTATTCAATCTTTATCAAATTCAATTACACTAAATCCCTTTTTAAAACTTCCAATCATTCTCTTTGGAAAATCATATTTCAAATCTCAACCATTTCACTTAATGTCCTTATTGAGCAACATTAATTTCAAATTAACGCTTTAACGCCACATCCTTTTTATAAACTCGTTTATACAACTCTGGTTTAATATCAAACCGTTTTCCATCCTGATTTCTTTACTTAACTCAAAAATTAAGTAACATTTATTTTAAGCTCATCATTTTTTCTTAAAATCATTTCATAATTTAACTTACCAAACCCATTTTGAATATAAACCCGTTCATAAACTCCATTTGAAATTCAATTATATCTCATTATTGCTTTGTTTACTTAAATGAACTTTATTTAAGAAATAATTCCTTAAATTGTTATTAATTAGAAACTATAATTCACTTCATCACTAACTGTAATTAATATTAAATTTCTTTTTAAAATCTTATTAAATTAAACCACTATTTGTTAAATTATCTCATTAGATTAATCGGCACAAACTAATTTAATTTAATACTCAATTTTAGTTGAAACAGTTGGCTTGGCCCATTTAAAACATGATTAACTCATACTAACTCGTCTTTTCATTTAAATTAATAAATAATATTCATTAATTTAAATAATCCATTTCAAAATAATCTTATTGTAATTATTTCTTAAAAACAATTAATCGTAGTTATAATCGTTTCATAGTGGTCTAACAATCTTATTAATAGAAGAATTTTCTTTGTAAAATATAAAGCACGTGCTTCGCGCACGGTCGGTTTTGGTGCTAAAATGGAGATTGTTGGTTAAACAATTTTACACATATGTGGTTAGTTTATTTACTTTATAAACTACATTTTAAAATAATATATTTAAAAAAAAAGTTATAAAGTAAATTTCATCACTTCATTTTTATCGATTTACTTTACAGTAAATCAATCTTTATAAAACAGTTTGTACTTTAGTTGTCTGCTATAAATTCCTCAACCAACATCCCCCATTGGTTAATAACCAAGAAATTGTTGAATTTAGATTCAACAAACAACCACCGAGTCAATAATCCAATCATGTCGGTTAAACAGTTCATATAATGATCATACGCAAATAAACAATCAATTCAACTGATAGTGGTCCACCAAAATAAGAATTCAAGAATCCAATTTATTTTAAATACGTTTATATTGTTATAAATGTAACCAATAAGGTAAGTTACCACTATTGGGAATAATCGTTAAAATAACGATGTCATTTCATTTAAATTAAACAACCGTTTAATTTAAATAACAGATATAATATTTAACAACATCCAAACAATCATCAAATCAATCAACAGTTAGCAAACATGACATACAAATAATAAACCCGACTTATAATAATTATAAGTGGGAAAACTGAGTGAGTTTACTCACTTTGGGTTTCCATTCGTCGTCAAAACCGTTGGCTCTAGCTAAATTAAACCAGTGTTTAATTTAGCTGACAAATTTCAGTTGCTTTCAACTCCGTCCAATCTAGCTTCAAAATGTTACGTCCGTCGATGTGGTTACAACGCGATTGCTGGTGTTTGATTCTGTTAATATACAAGAACGTTATATATATCAAATGCCTACGATCTAATTCAATAAATTAATAGCTTAGTTAAATAATTAATTCATACTAATTATATACAAATTTAATTGGTCACGAGATCACTTTCCTTAGGCTCAGGTATGCAAGTTACTGACATATAGCCATTTCATACATATATAATTTACGGTATGTGATATATGTTTGTTATTCGTATTTTTAATCAATAATGTACTCCTAATTACATATAACGGTCACGTTCATTAGATATTCTAAGCCACATAGTTAGGCGCCAAGAACAAAATATCCCACATTTACTGTTCGAACTAATATATATAAATTAATTCATACTTATGTAAGCCAACTTCTTTCCACCCTAGGTATTGCTTCATTTGAAACTTTCACTTCACACACAAGGTCCCATGCCCTATTCCTTACATACCGGTTTACTGTTGCATGCATATTTCGAAACGAATGATTCGTTTCTTCTTTTATATATTTTATTTTCCTGAAGTCCACTTTGCAAAACAGTCTGCCATAATCCCCATAAACCACTCACGCCACCGCATGTATTTCTTCCATCAGTTTTGTAACAACCCGTATTTTCAATAACCTGTAATAACATAAATCGAGGCAGAATTTAATTTATAAATCTGAATCAAGGGAAACGGGCTATGCCATTGCGTTCGTCTCGGAAAAATATGCGAAATAGAGTCCGAGTTTTCGAAAATTGGAGTCTGTATGACCCGATTAAGGCCCAACGAAGTTTTCAGAAAAATTCAAAGTAAAAACAGATTTCAAATTCAAGTTTGAATTTAGAAATTTGGGCCAGTTTGGGCAAGGCGGGAAAATTCCCGCCAGAGCACCCAAGTCGACAGCCCTGTCGACTTGGGAGTCGACTTGGTTGGACCCAAGTCGACAGCCCTGTCGACTTGGCTGTCGACTTGGTCCAGCCGGGCAGTTTTGCCTGGTGCACCATTTTGGGTTTGTGTTGAGTTTGGGGGCCAGATTCGGTTTTGAGGGCTGAGATTAGAACTAGGGTTTAATCCTAAGGTTGAAACTAATCCTAATCTCTATAAATAAGCCCCTAACCTAACCCTAAATCATCATTATTCACTCAAGTAACTAAACTATGGCAAAATCAATCCTCTCATGGCCTCCACTCTCTTCATAAAATTCCTAAATAAATTTCTAAGTGATTTTCCATGCATACAAGTGTTTTCAAACTTGTATGAGCATCATTAGCTTGCATTCAAGTCAAGTTTCTATATTTGCATCATAAAGAAAGAGTTTTGATCATTTTGGCTCAAAGGTTTTTATGTTAGAGCTTGCATTTTGGGTCTATTTGATTGCATAAGGGCTTTGTCATATCTTTTGTGCCTTCATAAGTATTGTAAGCCCTATTCTACTTTCATACTTAAACTCTAAAGTTAAATGTATGATATGCAAGTTTGCCATGATATGCAAGTTTACTATGTCATGTTATGCAAGTTTGAGATGTTATGATATGCAAGTTTACTATGTCATGTTATGCAAGTTTGCCATGTTATGAAATGCAAGTTTATCATGTTATGTTATGCAAGTATGCCATGTTATGATATGCAAGTTTATCATGTTATGTTATGCAAGTTTGCCATGTTATGATATGCAAGTTTATCATGTTATGTTATGCAAGTTTGAGATGCAAGTTCGTCATATGATATGCAAGTATGTTATGCAAGTTTGGGGTGATCATTTTGTTCATGTTATCATGCTATGCAAGCTTATCTTGAGTATATGAACATAAAGCTTCAAGCTTTATGCTAAAGGTTGCATTTTGGCAACATGTAAGTTATCATATCCCTTATGATAACTTGCATGTGAGGCTAAATGCGAACTTATGGCCATTTCTACATGTCATTTATCACCATGTATCACCAATATGCTAAATTTGGTTTTATGCATGCTTTTGAGACCTAAAAATGTAATATGCAAGTATATGAACACATGTACATTTCATATGCCACCATGTTGAACTTGTGGCTTCAACACCTTTATGTCATGATTATGCCAAGTTCCCTCTTTCTATCCTTTATGCGCTATTGCGATATGTAAGCGATGGGATTGTGTTTGGGGTTGGGTAAACTTAAAAGACATAAAAACATAAGCTTGGGAATTTACCTATTAAGTTAGGTCTACCCTTTGGGAATTTACCTATTAAGTTAGGTCTACCCAATTGCTTGAAAATTTGTAACATGTTTTGGAAACATGATGGACATGACACTTAGAAAAGATAAGTGTGACCAACTCGAGGTTGGGTTGAGTTTGTAGCGTAAACCTACCCGGAACCGACCGGCTTAACTAGTTGCTACAAACAATAGGACCCAATGTGAGAAGTTGGCCATGTTGTACCTTGAACCCGAGGTTAGACCAAGTTGTGGTGTAAAGCTACCCGGACCCGCCCGGCTTAACTAGTAACCACAACAAGGTCTAATGTGAGAGGTTAAGGCGCATTAAATTAATTAATGCCTCGTGATTAGGGTTAAGTCATGGTCCACTTAATACTTAACCAATTTGGGCTTGGTAGATTAATCAGGGTTAAGTCTTGAACTCACCGTTACACTTAACCAAGTTAATCCATGATTAGCAAGAGGGTTAAACCGTACTTAACCCACTAGAAAAATCCTAGCAATGGGGGTCCACTCCGGCAGTAATCCCAAGTTTGTATCATTATGGCCCTAGGGACTAGGCTAGGGTGCGGGGCACGATTACTAAACTGGAGGTAAGTGACCAAAAACGACGGCAGAGTGGTACGCCGGTGTAGTTCCGGGCGGACTTATGGTCGTGCACATAGTCCGAAGCCGGGGAAAACATGCACGGGTACCAGTAGATCGAGACTGTGCACGCATGTTTATGGTGTCCAGGGGTTGCCACCCTAGGGCTTGATACACCCGACGGGAGACCCGGCACAGTCTGACTACAATTATGTTTGGGCCGTATGGACACCAACACGTGACGAGTTAGGCTTATAGGGAGCCGATCGACTAGACTATTTGGTTAGACCTTGTATTAGGGTCACTTCATGTTATTGGGCCAAAGCTTGGGCCAAGGGATCAATACTTGTTTATTCAAGTCATGTTAGTTTGCTAGTACACCTGTGGTGCAAAACCTTAAACCTGATTATGCGATGACACCTTTATCTACCTTGTTAGTTAATCATCATGCTAGTATGCTGTTATCCTTAAGTTCATCCCTGCTTCTCATGCTAGTTAACTTTATCAGTTTACATTGATTGTAGTAGGGCTTACTCAGTCTTTTTGACTGACCTGTTTTCCTTTCGCCTCTTTTCTTCCGTTTCCCCCCCAGGTTCTCAGGGTGGGAATATTGGAGCTTAGCTTGGATTTCTGATCGCTTGCTTGTGGGATTTTAGCTCATGTACGGTCTTGACATGAAGCTAGCTATGGTTATCACTTATTTTGGGGATAGTACTTATGTATTTCAGTTTTTCAGTAATGTTGTTTTTATCTAGACTTGTGTATTTGGAAAGTTGACATTATGTTGTATCAGACTTGTTTTGAAATAGATTGAAATCTTCCGCTGTTTTACTTATCTTATTTACTCTGTTTACATATATACATATGTTCTTGTTCTGCCTTGATATATCATTATGCATGTTTACCTGATTCAAACGCCCCTCCAAAGTCAGAGTGCTTGTAAGAGACACCCTGGCGGAGGTGGGGTGTTACATTTGGTATCAGAGCCTATGGTTTACGAGAAGGAACAAAAAGGTTTTTAGAAAAACTTTTGGAAAACTATTTTCAAAACCAAGTATAAAGTATTTTCCAAAGAAAAGTCTAGTTTATTTTAAAAGCTATTCCCCAAAAAGCCATTAGCAAAATTCCTTCGTTTTTCTCCATTCTGAATCTATCTTTTTCTTCGTTTTCAGTATGGCCAATAACTTTGCCATTCCGGAGGGAGTGCACGTACCTGTTTGGTATAAGAGACTTTTGGAGGCTAGGGCGACCGAAGCCGGCCCCGCAAATGTTACTCCTCCTCTGGTAGTTAATGTTCCTCCTCCTCCTGTCACTGACGTTCCTCCTCCTCCTGTCGTTGAGGTTCCTCTCCCTCCTCCCCCTCAGCATCCTCAAGCTGACTTCGCAAAGATTTGCCAAGACTTTAAGGCGATGGGTTGCAAGAACTTTCGAGGCACCGAGACTTTTGTAGAGGCTAGGAATTGGTTGAAAGAAACTGAAGATCTTTTTGCCTTCTTTGATATAGATGATCGTAGGAAGGTTTTATTGGAAGTGTGGTTGCTAAAGGAAGAAGCTGCACGTTGGTGGGTGGTCACCACCGCTACTAGGCCAATTGAGACTTGGGATGACTTTCGGGGAAAGTTTGGACTAAGGTTCTTGTCACTAAAGCAAGGGGACATGACTATTAGGGAATACATAGATAAGTTTAATCAACTGGCTCGGGTCGGTTTAGACTTGGTCAACACAGCTCAGAAGAAGGCCCTATACTTTGCTCTAGGATTAAACGAGCCATTACATGGTTTGGCCATGTCTCATATACCCTTGGGGGCAACTTTCGGGAGTTTGGTGAATATGGCCCTACTCAATGAAGAGAATAGGAGTGACAAGAAGGAGATCAAGATGAATGGTACTCAAGCCAAGAAGACCGATTCCCAGTGGAAAGGAAATCAGGGTAATCCAAGTGGTCAGAGCAGTCAAGGCAATCAGAACAAGAACAAGAACAAGAGTCAAGGCAACAAGGGGAACAACAACAAGGGCAATAACAAAAAGGGAAAGTGCTATTATTGCGGTTGAGTTGGGCATCTTATTAAGGATTGTAAGAAGAGGAAAAGGGAGAATGGTGAATGCTTTTTCTGCGGTGAGACTGGACATTTCAGTAAGGATTGCCCGAAGAAGCAAGGGCAAGGCCAGGGTCAGACTCAGAGTGCTGGACCTTCAGGAGGGCAAGTTCATGCTCTCAATGTCGCTCCAGTTCCCGATCGAGGTAGTATCTCTGTTGAGAAGCCTTGTATATATTTCTGATTTTTCAGTTCGTACCTTGTTTGATTGTGGTGCATCGCATAGTTTATCTCGTCTGATCTAGTTGAAAGTTTGCACCTAAGTACTAGTCTAGTTAATGATCCCGTGTGTGTTTCAAATCCAATTGGGGGTTCCGCCCATTTGTCTATTATCTAGGTGGATTTGAATTCTCATGTGATGCTTATATTCTCGATTTCATGGGGTATGGGTTGATTTTTGGGCATGGATGGGTTGTCCAGTTTTGGAGCCATCCTTGATTTTTGAGCATAGGCTTGTGAGGCTCATGACTCGCCTCGGTAATACCCTAAAAAATTCTAGTAACCCTACGAGTCCCGTCATGTTGTGTTGTCTTGAATCCCTCAACTCGTCTATCGATAGTTTGTAATCGGTGAGGGTGGTCCGAGAATATCCTGATATCTTGGGTGAAGTGAAGGGGGTTACCCCTAAACGAGAGATAGATTTTCCGCATTTATCTGGTTGATAATGCCAAGATAGTTTCGTGGCCGGTTAGGCACATGGTCCCGCAAGATGAGAGTTAAGGAAGCAAGTCAAGGAGTTGCTTGAGAAGAACTTCATTAGATGAAGTATATCTGAATGGGGAGCGCCTGTAGTATTTACTACCAAGGCAGATGGTTCTCTTCGACTTTGTGTTGATTATCGTGAGTTAAACGAAGAGAATAGACAACCATTGCCAAGGATCGATGATTTGTTTGATCAGCTTGTAGGAACATCTGTTTTCTCTTGATCTTGCTACTGGATTCCATCAGCTCAGAGTAGCTGAGGATAGTATAGACAAGACTGCGTTCAGAACTCCGGATGGATTCTTAGAATGGCTGGTCATGCCATTCGGTTTGACTAATGCACCCGCCTACTTCGTGGACTTGATGAGTAGGGTGTTCAGGGAGTTCTTGAACAAGTTTGTCGTGGTCTTCGTAGATGATATTCTGATCTTCTCTAAGGATGAGGAAGAGCATGCAAGGCATCTCGTGGAGGTGATGGATACGCTTAGAGCACATCAGTTGAAGGCCAAGTTCTCCAAGTGTCATTTTGGAGAAAAAGGAGTTAGATTTCTTGGGCACATAGTTTCTAAGCAAGGCTTAGCGGTGGATCCCGCTAAGGTAGTTGCAGTTCAGGATTGGAAGACTCCAAGGAATGCAACCGAAGTAAGAAGTTCTCTCAGTTTAGTTAGTTAGTAAGCGTCCCTTGAGTTTAGACCTACCCTTCTGGATCAAGTAGGGACTTCACAGAAAGAAGACCCGCAGTTAGTCGAGATCATGGACAAGTTGACTCGAGGCGAGATGGTAAGTCACCTCGCTATAGATGACAAGGGATGGCTAAGACGCGATGAGAGAAAGAAGGTTCTTGAAGATGCACATCACCTGAGGAGGTGACCGAGTTTGTCCCAAGGTGCATGTTGTGCCAACAGGTTAAAGGCCGAGTCATAGAAGCCCGGTGGGCTATTACATCCATTGGAGGTCCCCGCAATGGAAGTAGTAAAGCGTCACGAATGATTCCGTGGATGGACTGCCTAGGTCAAGGAAAGAGAATATGAGCATGTGGGTCATGGTAGGTAGACTCACGAAGAGTGCTCATTTCACTCCGGTAAAGAGCGAAAGGACTGCATCATAGCTAGCGACAGTTTACTTTCAAGAAATAAAGCGGTTGCACGAGGTTCCCTAAAGTATAGTTAGTAACCATGACTCAATCTTCACCAGCCAGTTTTGGAATAGTCTACGGGAAGTCATGGGGAAGCGACTGAATCTAAGTACGACCTATCATTCACAGGCGAATGGTTCATTTCGTTCAAGCATGAGTTATAGAAAATCACGTTAGTAAGAGCAATTGGCAACGTGGATTGGTATTTCCAAGAAAAGTTCTGCTGCGTGGAATACTTTATAGTAAGAAAACGAGATCCAGGATTCACTAGTGAATTTTGGAGAGCTTGCAGGAAACCATGAGGTCATAGTTATGTTTAAGCCAAGAATGATAGAAGAGTAAGAAAAAGACGGTCAAAGCACAGTGGAGTTAAGCTCAAGGAAATGTGGCTTAGAAGACTAAAGGCTAGATACGCGCATCATATCTCTTTCTAAGAGTATATCCTTGATCCTTATTTTCCGGTGGAACTTACTCGCATGTTATCTTTTTACGTATATCCTCTCGGTCCCATTCTCGGTCCTATTTCTGTCGGGAGGTATGACTTATTGACTAGTAATACATGTTAGGGTTTGAAGGAGTCCGTTAGGTTGACTAAACCTTTTGGGCTTTTATAGAATATGGGTCAGGGTTAGAAAGGGATTTCTTGTAATCCAAAAAGGAGTATATCTTGCTTATCTTCCCGATCTCTTGTAGCATATCTTTCTTTTGCTATCCATGTTTGTCTTGATTATCTAGTTTATCGTGTTAATCTTGTCATGAGAACCTTAGGTAGAAACCCTTTGGATGAAACATGTGTTTGAAACATGTTATGCTTGATGTTTGCAAGTGGTTGCAAGTGGTTGCAAGTGGTTACTCGTGGATGCATTATACACGTTAGGCACTAGATCGGCTCACACACTCCTCATATTGCATATGCATGAGTGTTTATGCTTATTCATGGATGAAAATTTTTGTGTTATCACATGGATGTTGCATATGGATGTATGTTATGTGCACACATATAGATGTTATACATTATGTTAGGAATTGCATACATATGGATTCATTTCACTAACATAATTTGCATTGATGATATTTGCATTAGATAAGTACATATACACACACCTTTGCATATGTTCATACAACATTTAGAATCTTGTAAGGACAATGATTGCTCGTGGATGATGTTTTGAGTAGATGGATGTTGGATGGTAGGATACGTTCTTCCTAACTTGAAGATTTCGGGGACGAAATCCTTTAAGGAGGGGAGAATGTAACAACCCGTATTTTCAATAACCTGTTATAACATAAATCAAGGCAGAATTTAATTTATAAATCTGAATCAAGGGAAACGGGCTATGCCATTGCGTTCGTCTCGGAAAAATACGTGAAATAGAGTCCGAGTTTTCGAAAATCGGAGTCCGTATGACCCGATTAAGGCCCAACGAAGTTTTCAGAAAAATTCAAAGTAAAAACAGATTTCAAATTCAAGTTTGAATTTAGAAATTTGGGCCAGTTTGGGCCAGGCGGGAAAATTCCCGCCAGAGCACCCAAGTCGACAGCCCTGTCGACTTGGGAGTCGACTTGGTTGGACCCAAGTCGACAGCCCTGTCGACTTGGCTGTCGACTTGGTCCAGCCGGGCAGTTTTGCCTGGTGCACCATTTTGGGTTTGTGTTGAGTTTGGGGGCCAGATTCGGTTTTGAGGGCTGAGATTAGAACTAGGGTTTAATCCTAAGGTTGAAACTAATCCTAATCTCTATAAATAAGCCCCTAACCTAACCCTAAATCATCATTATTCACTCAAGTAACTAAACTATGGCAAAATCAATCCTCTCATGGCCTCCACTCTCTTCATAAAATTCCTAAATAAATTTCTAAGTGATTTTCCATGCATACAAGTGTTTTCAAACTTGTATGAGCATCATTAGCTTGCATTCAAGTCAAGTTTCTATATTTGCATCATAAAGAAAGAGTTTTGATCATTTTGGCTCAAAGGTTTTTATGTTAGAGCTTGCATTTTGGGTCTATTTGATTGCATAAGGGCTTTGTCATATCTTTTGTGCCTTCATAAGTATTGTAAGCCCTATTCTACTTTCATACTTAAACTCTAAAGTTAAATGTATGATATGCAAGTTTGTCATGATATGCAAGTTTACTATGTCATGTTATGCAAGTTTGAGATGTTATGATATGCAAGTTTACTATGTCATGTTATGCAAGTTTGCCATGTTATGAAATGCAAGTTTATCATGTTATATTATGCAAGTATGCCATGTTATGATATGCAAGTTTATCATGTTATGTTATGCAAGTTTGCCATGTTATGATATGCAAGTTTATCATGTTATGTTATGCAAGTTTGAGATGCAAGTTCGTCATATGATATGCAAGTATGTTATGCAAGTTTGGGGTGATCATTTTGTTCATGTTATCATGCTATGCAAGCTTATCTTGAGTATATGAACATAAAGCTTCAAGCTTTATGCTAAAGGTTGCATTTTGGCAACATGTAAGTTATCATATCCCTTATGATAACTTGCATGTGAGGCTAAATGCGAACTTATGGCCATTTCTACATGTCATTTATCACCATGTATCACCAATATGCTAAGTTGGGTTTTATGCATGCTTTTGATACCTAAAAATGTAATATGCAAGTATATGAACACATGTACATTTCATATGCCACCATGTTGAACTTGTGGCTTCAACACCTTTATGTCATGATTATGTCAAGTTCCCTCTTTCTATCCTTTATGCGCTATTGCGATATGTAAGCGATGGGATTGCGTTTGGGGTTGGGTAAACTTAAAAGACATAAAAACATAAGCTTGGGAATTTACCTATTAAGTTAGGTCTACCCTTTGGGAATTTACCTATTAAGTTAGGTCTACCCAATTGCTTGAAAATTTGTAACATGTTTTGGAAACATGATGGACATGACACTTAGAAAAGATAAGTGTGACCAACTCGAGGTTGGGTTGAGTTTGTAGCGTAAACCTACCCGGAACCGACCGGCTTAACTAGTTGCTACAAACAATAGGACCCAATGTGAGAAGTTGGCCATGTTGTACCTTGAACCCGAGGTTAGACCAAGTTGTGGTGTAAAGCTACCCGGACCCGCCCGGCTTAACTAGTAACCACAACAAGGTCTAATGTGAGAGGTTAAGGCGCATTAAATTAATTAATGCCTCGTGATTAGGGTTAAGTCATGGTCCACTTAATACTTAACCAATTTGGGCTTGGTAGATTAATCAGGGTTAAGTCTTGAACTCATCGTTACACTTAACCAAGTTAATCCATGATTAGCAAGAGGGTTAAACCGTACTTAACCCACTAGAAAAATCCTAGCAATGGGGGTCCACTCCGGCAGTAATCCCAAGTTTGTATCATTATGGCCCTAGGGACTAGGCTAGGGTGCGGGGCACGATTACTGAACTGGAGGTAAGTGACCAAAAACGACGGCAGAGTGGTACGCCGGTGTAGTTCCGGGCGGACTTATGGTCGTGCACATAGTACGAAGCCGGGGAAAACATGCACGGGTACCAGTAGATCGAGACTGTGCACGCATGTTTATGGTGTCCAGGGGTTGCCACCCTAGGGCTTGATACACCCGACGGGAGACCCGGCACAGTCTGACTACAATTATGTTTGGGCCGTATGGACACCAACACGTGACGAGTTAGGCTTATAGGGAGCCGATCGACTAGACCGTTTGGTTAGACCTTGTATTAGGGTCACTTCATGTTATTGGGCCAAAGCTTGGGCCAAGGGATCAATACTTGTTTATTCAAGTCATGTTAGTTTGCTAGTACACCTGTGGTGCAAAACCTTAAACCTGATTATGCGATGACACCTTTATCTACCTTGTTAGTTAATCATCATGCTAGTATGTTGTTATCCTTAAGTTCATCCCTGCTTCTCATGCTAGTTAACTTTATCAGTTTACATTGATTGTAGTCGGGCTTACTCAGTCTTTTTGACTGACCTGTTTTCCTTTCGCCTCTTTTCTTCCGTTTCCCCCCCCAGGTTCTCAGGGTGGGAATATTGGAGCTTAGCTTGGATTTCTGATCGCTTGCTTGTGGGATTTTAGCTCATGTACGGTCTTGACATGAAGCTAGCTATGGTTATCACTTATTTTGGCGATAGTACTTATGTATTTCAGTTTTTCAGTAATGTTGTTTTTATCTAGACTTGTGTATTTGGAAAGTTGACATTATGTTGTATCAGACTTGTTTTGAAATAGATTGAAATCTTCCGCTGTTTTACTTATCTTATTTACTCTGTTTACATATATACATATGTTCTTGTTCTGCCTTGATATATCATTATGCATGTTTACCTGATTCAAACGCCCCTCCAAAGTCAGAGTGCTTGCAAGAGACACCCTGACGGAGGTGGGGTGTTACAAGTTTACTCATTCCCCTCCCGCTTCTTAGCAAATTCGAACCATACTGTTGCAAAGTGCAATCTATCTCCACGGTCTTAGCTTAGGTCCACGTCCTAGTTTTAGACAGTACAACCCCGGACTTCCTTCCTCTTCTCGTTAGATTCGCATGCCCTTTTCTCTTGTCTAACGTATCAACTCTAGTACCCATTGGAACCTGCAACCCTTTCATGTCATACATTGAACGCAACCCCTTTTCAAAACATGCTACTTTCTTATGCAACAGAGAGTCACAACTCTCTTCTTATATAGATCTTCTATGTGAATTAGACCCACATCTTCCATCTGTAGTGAACGACGCATGCTCCCATGCAAACAACTCATCACCTCACTTTCGTCGGTCCCATGCAAATAACTCATCACCACACTTTCGTCGGTCCCATGCTCGACCTTCCCAAACCCAACAGCGTACATCCCCTTCATTTCTCTAGTTTCACCTTTCTTCCCAATAGCACCCTTATGTTGTAGTGTTGCTCCATTTGAGTCTTGGTTCATGCTTCTTCGAACACCCCTACATCTCAACGCCACTTTACCAACCATATAACCATTAACAACCCCTTAAAGTACCACCACCGACTCCGCCTCTCATCCCCTTCCCGTTCGCTGTTTACCATATGACGTGTTGGATGTTGTCCGATATATAATTTAAAGGAGGAGATCAGACCTTATATTTACTAAATGGAAACAAAAAGGAAAGTTTGGGGTTTGCTGAGACCAAATAGCAAAATGGGCATGTATATGTATAGAGAAGAATAGGATGTCACTTTCAATGTACTGGACGTGGTCGGCACGTCTTTATGATGTCATTTTCATCTGTAAAATTCGGTTGGCAAGGTTACTGAGACGTCAATTCAATGAGTCTCCTTCGTCGACAATTGAAAAGAAAAGGCGTAGTAGGTAGGCAACTTTGTACCCTACTCAGGGTGGCTGCAATATTGTTCTTTCATTTTGTTTCATTTTGTTAGCTTTACTAGATAAGTCTGACTTATTCAAGGACACACATGTACCTCTTATTTAATTTGCTCAAGTACTGTCCAAGATAATATAGTAGGAAGGTAGCTGGCCTATGTTTTCTTTTCCAATAGCTGTGTGGAGAGTTGATGTTCACCGCAGTAGCATGCGTATTGGTTTTGTAGGAGATAATAGGTAGGCAGTCTTCACATTAGGCTGTGTACTTTTGCTTTGAAAATACTTGTTTCCGTTTCCTTAAATGTGAAGCTTGTATATTGGCACTAAAATGGATCTACGAGTATCTGTGTATTACGGTGGATATATATTTCTTAGGAGTGAAAAAATACATAAAAATACATAAACAATAAGCTACTTGCATTGGTAGTCTTAGGAAAAAATGGAGTTAGGCTACAGAGGAAAGTGGGAGTGAAAAGTTATTTGTGTGGGTATGTTACTTAAGGCTTAAGCAGACGCATTTTTTAATGTTTAATTCCATACATCATTTAAATAAGTGAACTAAATATTAAAATCCATCGATATTTCAATTATAATATTTAAAATAAATATAAATATTCAGAGAAAAATCTGGGTCGTTACATTCTTCCACCCTTAAAAGAATTTCGTCCCCAAAATTGCTAGTAAGAAGAATGCTCCAAACCAAATTTATTTTCAAAATAATTATATTAAATATTATCAAAAATAATTTCTAAGTTTAAAAAGTTATGAAAATTCGCTAGCACCTCCACTACATGCCTCAATCTAAACAACAAACGCCACTCTGGTCCCCACATCGATCAAAAGAAAGCAGTGCCAATTGTCTACCCATCTCAGGGGTTTAAAGTCAATCACCAAATATTAAGGTGTACCTATTTGTCGGGCAACCAGTACTCTTGTAATAACCTGGAAAATCTGAAGAAGGTTGAGAATTTTAAATTGGCTATTTTGGTGGATTTTAAATAATAACGACGAAAATGGTGTTAATTGATGCTTGAAAATAAATATAATTACTTTGAATTATAAACAAGGCCTGAAATGGCGCGGCAGATTCAAAAATTGAATTCAAACTTTGACTGACTGTACCTGGTGCAAAATAAAACGGATTTTGGTGAAACCAAAAATATTTAAATCTGTTAGTGAATATATTTCTAACAAATCTAAAAAATCGAAGTTTCGTAGCGGGAAGCAAAAGTTATGGCCAAATTAATTTTCAGAAAGGTCGCTATAGAGTTTATATAGCCCGTGAAAATGGCCATTTTGCAAACGACCTCAGAATTCGACAAAACCACTTTTGTTGGATCTGGGATGTCAAACTATTGCTAGGTTTTAAATTTCATAATTTTTTAGGCTAGTATGTGAGCGTGGCAAAGGAAAATGTGTTTGGTCGATTTCAGTTAAATTGGATCGACCAGAAAAGGGCCATTTTTCAAACGACCTCAGAATTCGACGAAACTAGTTTTGTTGGGACCGTATCGTCAAAACGTAGCTGGATTTATTTTTCTGGAATTTTTAGAATCAGTATGTGGCCGCGGCAAATTGAAATGTACGCTCAAATTAAATATTGAATGTGTTATATTTTAATTTGGGGGAAAACTGACTGAAACAATCGAATGGGCCTACGAAACATATCCCATTGTGCTCGGAATGGGGGTAATTAGCTAGGGATGATAGGCGTTGGGTTTGGATTGGAGTTCGTGTGAGGCAAGGGGTATTTTTGGGTTTTTAAAAATATATAAAAAATAAAAAAATCTTATAAGCCAATCACTTTTCCCTCTCCCCGTCAAACCTTCAGATCAAAGGCAGAAAGCAGTTCAATCCTTCCCATCCATTTTCTGTCCAAACCACTTCGATTTGGACCTCGACCCAGTTGAGGATTTTTAAGAGCTCGACGAGAGCTTCAAATCCATACCCACCACCATCAGTTTCGTCGCCAGTTGGAGGAGAATCACCTCCGGGAAGGTGCGGCCTTTCAACCGCCGCCGCCGACGGTAGGGACCACCGAGTGGGCCCACACCACCGTGCGCAGGTGCGCCCTCCGCCCCCCTTCGACGCTGCGTAGTCCGATCGTCTAACCCCTTCACGGATTTCACGAAAAATCAATACCTAGTTTCGAACCAGTTTTGAGAGGTATGGCTGATTATAATTTAAACTATTCTATGGCACTTTAAAGCGCTACGGTTTTTGATTTCACTGTAAAAATCATATCTTTTTCGTTTATTGACGAAATTCAATGAAACAAGAGATAGTGGACTCGTGCGGACGTCTTCTACATTCTAGAAGAGACCCGATATTTTTTTTAGCCTTCTGCTATTTTTGGTGGACTGGAACCCAATGTGAGATTTTTGAATTATAAAAGATATGGAAATGATGATGTATAAATTATATATTCGAAGTATGAGTTATATAAGCGTTGTACACCTGATGTATAAGCATTGTATATGTTGTATGTTCGATGTATAAGTTATATATGCGTTGTAAAAATTATATATTTGCTGAAAAGGAAGTGAAATATACTTATAATATATATATATATATACATGCCCCTCGTCCACAAACCATGGACGATATTTATTGGTTGTGACTGATGTGAAAATTGGTTGATAGCGAATGGTTGATTAGAATTGTTTGTGGTTGAAATTGATTGATTGTGGTTGAAAAATACACGTTTGTGGTTGAGAATTATTTGGTTGAAACCACATAGGATTAGTTTATGGAAAAGAAAAAAATAAACATGCCGCCTGCGCGCGAACTAGATACATGAAATCCCCATTGTCAAAAGCTGCGAGGCTTTAAGGTAGAGCGAGGAGCCATACTAGGGACGGTCCCGGTTTTAACTACCCTGTCGTTATGCTGCCGAAATTTTCTGAAATATTTCTGTGTTTTATTTAAATTCATGTGTTGATTAGAAATTCCTGTGTGGAGATAAAATAAACAAAAATCATGTGTTGAATTAAATATATGTTGGATAAAAATATCGTTTTTATCAAATATGTGAAGTGAAAATAGTTTTGAAATCGAAGAATCGATTATATCACTTCACATATTTGATAAAAACGATATTTTTATCCAATAGATATTTATTTCAACACATGAATTTTGTTTATTTTATCTCCACACAGGAATTTCTATTCAACACATGAATTTAAATAAAACACAGAAATATTTTAGAAAATTTCGGCAGCATAACGGCAGGGTAGTTAAAACCGGGACCGTCCCTAGTACGGCTCCTCGCTCTACCTTAAAGCCTCGCAGCTTTTGACAATGGGGATTTCATGCATCTAGTTCGCACGCAGGCGACATGTTTATTTTTTTCTTTTCCATAAACTAATCCTATGTGGTTTCAACCAAATAATTCTCAACCACAAACGGGTATTTTTCAACCACAATCAATCAATTTCAACCACAAACAATTCTAATCAACCATTTGCTATCAACCAATTTTCACACCAGTCACAACCAATAAATATCGTCCATGGTTTGTGGACGAGGAGCGTATATATATATATATATATATATATATATATATAAGTATATTTCACTTCCTTTTCAACAGATATATAATTTTTACAACGCATATATAACTTATACATCGAACATAAAACTTATACAACGCTTATACATGAGGTGTACAATGCTTATATAACTCATACTTCGAATATATAATTTATACGTCGTCATTTCCATATCATTTATAATTCATAAATCTTACATTGGGTTCCACTCCACCAAAAACAGCAGAAGGCTCAAAAAAATATTCGGTCTCTTCTAGAATGTAGAAGACGTCCGCACGAGTCCACTGTCTCTTGTTTCAATGAATTTCGTCAACAAACGAAAAAGATATGATTTTTACAGTGAAATTAAAAACCATAGCGCTTTAAAGTGCTATAGAATAGTTTAAATTATAACCAGCCGTACCTCTCAGAACTGGTTCGAAACTAGGTATTGATTTTTCGTGAAATCCGTGAAGGGGTTGGACGATCGGACTACGCAGCGTCGAAGGGGAGTGGTGGGCGCACCTGCGCGCGGTGGAGTGGGCCCACTCGGTGGTCCCTCCCGTCGACAGCGGCGGTTGAAAGGCCGCACATTCCCAGAGGTGATTCTCCTCCAACTGGCGACGAAACTGATGGTGGTGGGTATGGATTTGAAGCTCTCGCCGAGCTCTTCAAAATCCTCAACTGGGTCGAGGTATGAATCGAAGTGGTTTGGCCAGAAAATGGATGGGAAGGATTGAGCTGCTTTCCGCCTTCGATCTGAAGGTTTGACGGGGAGAGAGAAAAGTGATTGGCCTATCAGATTTATTTATTTATTTATATATTTTTAAAAACCCAAAAATACCCCTTGCCTCACACTAACTCCAATCCAAACCCAATGCCAGTCGTCCCTAGCTAATTACCCTCATTCCGAACACAATGGGATATGTTTCGTAGGCCCATTCGACTGTTTCAATCAGTTTTCCTCCAAATAAAAATATAACACATTCAATATTTAATTTGAACATAAATTTCAATTTTCCAGGGCCACATACTGATTCTAAAAATTCAAGAAAAATAAATCCAGCTATGTTTTGATGATACGGTCCCAACAAAACTAGTTTCGTCGAATTCTGAGGTCGTTTGAAAAATGGCCCTTTTCTAGTCGATCCAATTTAACTGAAATCGACCAAACATATTTTCCTTTGCAACGCTCACATAATAGCTTCAAAAATTATGAAATTTGAAACCTGACAATAGTTTGACATCCGGATACAACAAAAGTGGTTTCGTCGAATTCTGAGGTTGTTTGCAAAATGGCCATTTTCACGGGCTATATAAACTCTATAGCGGCCTTTCTGAAAATTCATTTGGCCATAACTTTTGCTTCCCGCTACGAAACTTCGATTTTTCGGATTCGTTACAAAGATATTCACTAACAGATTTAAACATTTTTGGTATCATTAAAATCCGTTTTATTTTGCACCCGGTACAGTCAGTCAAAGTTTGAATTCAATTTTTGAAACTGCTGCGCCATATCAAGCCTTGTTTATAATTCAAAGTAATTATATTTATTTTCAAGCGTCGATTAACACCATTTTCGTCATTATTATTTAAAATATTTATTTTAAATATTTAAAATCCACCAAAATAGCCAATTTAAAATTTTCAAACTGGTTCAGATTTTCCGGGTTATTACAACTCTAGCCACGATGCAAAGCAACAATCAGTTCTTCCTTCTCCAATCCTGCACTTGATCTTGTTATCTAATGCAAATTACTTAGTTTCATTTCATATTGAATTTATTTCTTTAGTTTTCAATTCCTTACGGTTCAAGAATTTTATTATTCAACCAATTTATTATCTAATAAACATCCAAGGCATAATCAACACTGCCGAGTTATCCATATTAACTTATTTTTAAGTTAGCTTCTGATTTATTTAATCATATATTAAAATTTCTTATTCACAAATTCTATGATTTAAATTCTCTTCTGGTTTTATTGAACCCTTCAAATTTGTAATCCAATATGGATTAATTTAAACAAATTAAACACATTTAATAAAATTACATCTTTTTATATAAAAATATGTTTCGGGCAAATTAATTCATCTACCCATTTTACAAAACAATATTGTATTTATTGTCAGTTCATATTGAACTGTCAAATAACACAATACAAAACATTTGTATATAAAATTTACAATTACGCTCTCTCATATATATAAACTCAATCTCAATCTAGGGTATTACTAACCCCATCTCTATCGAGTTATACCACAGAACCAAGGTTATTCTTAAACCATTGCTCTGATACCACTGTAACGAACAGGGATTTTCGACCCCGAAAATCAACACAAAATACCATGTCAATCTTTCAAGCATCGAAAACACCAGAACGTTATTAGAAAGAAATTAGAGGGTGAGATAAGAAAGATAGACAGTTAGAATAGAAGAAGAAGATTAACAACACAACATCATCAGAGTCTCACATCACAGTGGAACAAAATATAATATAGAAATAAACTTTATAGAGAGCTTTGAAATAAAAACTTACAATCATTAGAGTACATCAATACACCTGGACAATTATAATAATATGTCCTCATATACCTCACACAACGGAATAATCCTAGATAATATCATACGTCTGAACACTTTCAGCTCGTCTTTGGACTTCGCAGCATCCGAAAACCTGAACCTGTACAGCCCGGTCTAACCCGAGCATTACAAATACCGGGTCAGTCTGGTGTACCAGAGTGAGAAAAACTCATTTAAGTTTAAGGGTGCCATCCAACTTGATCTTAAAGTTAAAAATCTTTTCAAATGAAAAGGGTAATAGTAAGACCAACCCACACACAAAAACGGGCAGTTTTTACCTTACTATAACCCAAAACATTTTGAAATCATATCTTATTATGATGGTGTCTAAATATAAATAAATAGAATCTAGCGGAACGCTTGCATCTTACGCTCCACATATATAGTATGCAAACAAAACCGCGGGCGCTTATTTGGAGATTGGATCCCAACTTTGACAAGGTATGGAACCACCTGCCGATAGTGTATCTCTAGAGACGAATACACTGGGTTTAACAAGAACGCCTTGCAACCCGGCCCACACATGACCGACCACTCATTTCGCTTGAGTGCATCGAATGTATATCACCAACGGTTGGGAGTGACCCACCATTTCCTGAAAAGGGACAGCATCGACAGATTTAAGAAGCAAAAGGAATTTCTCTAGATAGGTGATCATACACCCTAATGGGTGAGACCCACATAGCCATGTTGCCAGCCCGATTTTTGTCATTTCGCGGTTGATGAGGCTTGAGGTTATAATCGATTTTTGGAACATCCGGTCATCTTTCACATTGTCCACACATCATCCAGGAACATGATGAATTGTAACGACCCGTATTTCACCCGACCCGATCGATCAAAAGATCGACCAAGACCGTTCAAAACCCGAATACGTTAACTTTGGGAATACAACACAACAGAACAAATAACAACAGACTTTTATGAACATTATAATAATGTTACATCATAGTACAGAATATCAGAGTACATGGGTAAATAATACATCGGAAGATAAATTACAATAGATATAATACAATGCGGCGGAATGATTAAATTAATCACAGTGGAAGACTACCAATGCTCTGGATACAGCTCTAAGCTTCGATCCAGAATCCTGCTCAATATATCTGCAAAATAAGCTACTCGACTGCCCATGTGGAAGAGAGGGCACCCGAGTTTGCAAAGTAAATCAAACTACGGGTCAGTCATGGGACTGGTGTGAGAAATCTTTATTTAACTTATCTAATAAGTAGGCTAATCACAGGACCACGCCGCTATCGTGGAACGAGTTTACTCCATTGGATTGCCAGTGCATAAATAAAGTAAATCGTTAAAAACAACACAATGCTTTTTAGAAAAATGAAACCACTATAAGACTCAGGTCCCATCACACAATGCAATGCAAGCCGGAGGATTGAGTTTTACCTTATAATGGTAAAAAATGCTAGATACCATAAAAATGGATTTGATATTATTACTAGTGTATATATGTTTTTAAAAACCTTTCAATCATAATGTATTAATCATAGACAACATAGCTACCATATACTATATCGCCACATATAGGTATACAATCAAAACCGCAGGATGTCGTATTGGAGGTTAGATTTTCATCAAGAGTCAAGGCTAGGAACGATCTCCTGACCGATTCGAGACACTCTAGCAATGTCTCAGGATTCAGACGCTGGCGAACCCTTGGATCCTGCAGGGTCGGTCCCCCAATAGTGCAATGGGTGGGATTGGAAATTCTTGAACACAAGCTTCCCGATCCTATTGGACCTATAAATTGGCCATTGCGGCCAATAAAATCCGATGCGCCTCAAAATCCATCAACCACATAAGTAAAATGTTGGGCCGTGTTAAACTAAACACCATTTCTAGCTAGAAAGAAACATATGCACTCCCTGCGTTCCCTTGCTCCGTTTTTGACTCATACCGGGGTGTGAGGATCGCAAGGCAACGAAATACACAAAGCTATGCCTAAATAGGCTATGCTTTGATCATCATCCACAAAGCTTTGCCTTTCAACAAAAGCCTTGATCAATTGCATCTTGGCATGCCACATTGACAGTCCATACCATGCGATTGATATCCATCAACACACAACCTCTAAGGGTGTTAAGCAAGAGAATAAATTCTCCGCCACCAATGATTGTATATTAATAGAAATCAATTTACATAGAACGAAATTCAATGTCAGACACACATCCATTTACAAGTCCGTTCTGGGTCTGAACGGAACCGGAGGCACCTTATACCTTGCATATCCGAACGATCAACAATACATTCGGACAACTACCACTGGAACCTTTTCAAGGCAGCAACTCCAATCAAAGGCATCAGTAGTCCTCATCCATTCGATGTGAAGATCACTGGTCTTCAACCACCGTCTTCATCTTCGACTTTTAATCGTCGTAGTAATTATTCAGAATGGGTTAAACCCGGTCATTCCAAATAACCCGTGTATTTTTATAATTAAAAATCAAGTGTTATAAGGATACATCCAACGCCTCTTTCCAATTCAGAATATTCTTCAAATAAAATATTCATATTATTAGGGAAACGTTCCCATTAATTTTATCAAAGATAAAATCCTTTAAATTTATTCTTAAATCTTATTTTCAAAGATTTATTAAAATTCCAATTCAGTTTTAATGTCAAAAATCACTACTTTACAATTATTCCAATTTAAGAAATAAATATTATTTTTAACTAGGTCAAAGAATCAATGTCATTTATAACATTGTTCACGATAAACCCAAAATCATTTTCCAATAAATAAATATAAATTGAAATACCAATAATCTTAGTTGAAAGATTTATTCTTTATTTAAAATAAATCCTTTGTTTAAAAAAAACATTCTTTATATAAAAGATATTCTGAATCGGAAAGCGACTCAATCATTTACCATATAACTTTGGTTATATGGATTTCATACATCGTATGTAATTAACAACAATAATAATTAATCATCAAACCATCCATTCAACATCCAAAGTGAAGTTCTCAACTGTGTGAGCATTAAATGAAATAATATTGCTCATCCAAGCCTATCAATCTATCGATTGACATATGAATAAATATTGGGACTAGTGTATATCAATATCATCCCAATACCCAGGTGGGGTTTTCATCCAACAACAGTACATATAAATAAATAATTGGTTAATTAATTTAACCAATTTTAATACTATCAACAAGTTGATAATGATGGACATAAATGATATTTTATTCCTAATGTTGAAAATAAAATATATTTGACTCGCATAATTTCTTTTACATTTCTAATATATAATAGAATGTAATTTACTTATATGACATTATTGTGGATGACAAATAAAAGATAATTTACATTATACTTTACTTGTATGTAATTATCCTTAATTTTAACACATTAAAATATTTATTTCAAATTTGCATACAAATTCTAATGTATGCATTAATGTATAGAAATGTCGCTTTAACTCACCTATACATTCTAAAGTATGGTTTGACCAAGAATATAAATTTTATATTTGAATATGAATTTTAATATGAGTTTGCAAATATAAATGATTGTTATATTCGCATATAAATTCTGTTTCAACAAAATGTATAAGAAGAGTGATACCTTCATTTGCCAAATATTCTATTTTATCAAAATACTATTTGTGTTTAATTCTTATTTGATAAAAATGTCCTTTTTGGTTTCAACCAATATAATTCGACAAAATGAATGTTTGATTCAACTAATATAAATAGACAAAAGTGATTATTTTGTTTCAACCTTTTTAAAATGACAAAATTAAATAAATTTTGTCTCATTCTATGTAACGACCCAGAAAATCTAAACCAATTTAATTTTTTTTAAATTGGCTAAAATAATGGACTTTAAATATTTAAAATAAATATTTTCAATAATAGAGATGAAAACTGAGTTTTAATCGACAATTGAAAATGAATATAATTAATTATAATTATAAACAAGGCCTGAAGAGGCGCTGCAGTTTCAAAAAAATCGAATTCAAGCTTTGTCGGACTGTACCGGGTGCAAAACAAAACGGATTTTAGTGAAACCAAAAATATTTAAATCTATTAGTGAATGCCTTTCTAACGAATCCGAAAAATCGAATTTTCATAGCGGGAAGCAAAAGTTATGGCCGAATGAATTTTCAGCAAGGTCGCTATGAAATTTATATAGCCCGTGAAATTGGCCATTTTGCATACGACCTCGGAATTCGACGAAACCACTTTTGTTGGATCCGGGATGAGAAGTTATTGCTAGGTTTCAAATTTCATAATTTTTGAAGCTAGTATGTGAGCGTGGCAAAGGAAAATGTATTTTGGTCATTTACAGTTAAATTGGATCGACCAAAAATGGGCCTTTTTGCAAACGGTCTCAGAATTCGATGAAACTAGTTTTGTTGGGACCGTATCGTCAAAACATAGCTAGATTTATTTTTCTGGAATTTTTCGAATCAGTTTGTGGGCCTGGCAAATTGAAATGTACGTTCAAATTAAATATTGAATGTTTTATATTTTGATTTGAATGGAAATTGACTGAAACAGTCGAATGGGCCTACAAAACATATCCCATTGTGTTCGGAATGGGGGTAAAACACTAGGGACGACAGTCGTTGGGTTCGAAAAGGAGTTCAGTTTAGAAAACACTATTTTCAAATTAAATAAACCTCCCGGCCAATAGAAATTTTCTTTCATTAATTTAAAAAAATAAATCAAAAACCCTCCACCGTTCAGAGAAACCGACGATCCTCGTCGTTCACCCCTTTCCGCCCACGCCGCCGCCGCTACAGGCCGTTCCAGACCCTGCTACCACCGCCGTTCGCTCCGCCTCCTCCCCCTCTACAAATCCGACCCATCGCCGACCCCCATCGCCTCCGCCATCGCCGGAATCACCCCCACGGACTTCCGACCTTCCCATCGCCAGATCTGCTCCGATCCGCCACCATCTCCGACCCCACCACTAGCGACCTGACGCCCTCGACCTCCTCTATGACGCCATCACCTCCGATCAGAACCACGACGCACGGATTTCGCGAAAACAGCGAATCCCCTTTTGAACGAACAATAAAGGTAATTCCTTTATACGTTTTAAACACTTTAGAGTGTTGCAAACTTTGAAAAATCGTATCTTGCTCGTTTCTTAACGAAATTTGATGAAACAGGAAACATCGTGATCGTGTCGACGCCTTCTACATTTTAGAAGAGACCGCATATTTTTCTGAGCCTTCTGCTATTTTTGGTGGAGTGGAACCCAATGTGAGATTTCTGATAAAAAAAACAATATGGAAAACGACGATGTATAAATTATATAGTCGATGTATGAGTTATATATGCGTTGTACACCTCATGTATAAGCGTTGTATAAGTTGTACGGTTGATGTATAAGTTGTATATGCGTTGTAAAAATTATATATGTGTTGAAATAAAAGTGAATTGCTATATATATATATATATATATATATATATATATATATATATATATATACACGCCCCTCGTCCACAAACCATGGACGATATTTATTGGTTGAAATTGTTGTGAAAATTGATTGATAGCGAATGGTTGTTTGGGATTGTTTGTGGTTGATGTTGATTGATTATGGTTGAAAAATACCCATTTGTGGTTGAGAAATATTTGGTTGAAACCACATAGGATTAGTTTGTGGAAATGAAATAAATATATACATGCCGCCTGCGTGCGAACTAGATGCATGGTTTCCATTGTCAAAAACCGCGAGGTTTTAAGGTAGAGCGAGGAGCCGTACTAGGGACGGTCCCGGTTTTAACTACCCTGCCGTTATGCTGCCGAAATTTTGAATAATATTCGTGTGTTTGAATTATTTTCATTTTCTTAAACTATATTTATTCATTGAATAGAAAACCTTCATGTGTTGAATTGATATTCATTCGTTGATTAGAAATTCATGTGTTGAATGGTATTCGTGTTTCAAATATAAAAATCACATTTTTAACTATATATAGAAACTATAGAAAACCTTCATGTGTTGAATCGATATTCATTCGTTGATTTGAAATTCATGTGTTGAATGATATTCATATTTTGAAATAAATTGTTTGATAATAAAAATCACCTTTTATCGACTATATGAACTGTGTAAAATAATCTCGTTTTGAAAGAAATTGTTTTATAAGAAAAATCCTATTTTTATCACCGATATAAACTATATAAAATAATAGTGGTTTGAAATGAATTGTTTTACAATAAAAATCACATTTTTATTATATACATGAATCGTTGAAATGTGAAGTGTTAAAAATAGCCACTCGTTCAAATAAACATATATGAGTTGAAATATTCATTAATTAGCTAATGATATAATTTTTGCCTATACATGCAACATTAGAATGAATGGTGTTTTTAAACCAAAAGAAATCGAATATGAAGTTGAATAGAAAATGATAAGTGATAAGAACTATATATATGTACATGCATATTTATTGAACAGGTTATAGCAAAGGGGCTGGAGAAGAGGAATAAAATTTTGTGCCCGACAAATAGGTACACATTTACTGTTTTGTTTGGGTGATGATTTTATGAGCCTGTTGGCTAGCCGCTTGGCTTTTTCTTTTTCTTTTTGACATGAGACGCCCGTGTGGCTATTTGGGAATTTTTCCCAGCCCTCCCGTACAAAGGAGGTTATGGCGAAATTTTCCAAAATTTTAAGGCGTTAGGGAAATATTTGAAGTGAAAACGATATAGGAATTTTTGAATGAACTATATTTATATAAATATATAAATATAAATAAAATTAAAACGAAATGTGGCCGTGCAGTTCGCATTTTGAAAACGTGATTTCAAACGATTATATAGGGAGATCCGACCATTGGATTTTCCCGAAACCGCAACCGTCGGGTTCGCCTTGGAAATATCTTTCCAACGGCCCCAACTTTGTAAAAATCCAACGGTTGGATTGTCTGAAATGTTTAATTCAAATCTGAAGAAAAACAACGCCAGAAACGATTATATATATATATATATATATATTTAATCGAATAACGACGCTGCAGTTCGTATTTTGAAATCGAAACTTCAAACGATTGTACCGGGAGATCCGACCGTCGGATTTTCCCGAAACTGGGTCCGTTGGATTCGTTTTGAAAAGACCTTTCTAATGATGTAAATTTTGTGAAGATCCAACGGTTAGATTTTCAGATATGTGTAAATCAAATCTGAAGAAAAACAGCGCCAGGGCCGCGCTATGGCACGTAGCGTCGTTTTGAATAAATGGGCTATTTTAAAATAAATAAAAATAGCGATAAATCGTTTTAAAATATCATAAACGATATGGAATGGGAATAAACTGAATTGGCTCGATTTATGTGGTATTTGATGGTTGTAGGTGTTTGGTGTGAAAATTACATTAAAGAACAAAATTGGTGTTGTCGAATAATTTAACCATTGAAATAAATTGATTTAAAATTCTAAATATTCGTAAATTGTTTGAAAAGGCCGAGTTGATTCTCATTTCAAATAATTGACCGACGATTGAAAGTCGAAGATGAAGACGGTGGTCGAAGACCGGAGATCTTCACCTCGTTTGGATGGTAACCGAGGTCCTAATTGGGAGGCATCCCGAAATATGGATGATGAGTGGTGATCGTCCAGACGTACGTGGTGATCGATGGGTTTGCGAGGTATTTAGTGCCTCCGGTTTCGTTCAGACCCAGAACGGAATTGTAAATGGACTGTGTGTCTGACATTGGATTTTATTCTGTGTTGATTGATCCCTATTAAATATACATCTGTTTGGCGGCGGAGAATTTATTCTTTTGCTTAACGCCCTTCTCTGAAACGCACGAGCTCAGAGGTTGTATATCGATGGACATCAGTCGCATGGCATGAATTGCCTGTGTGGCATGCTAAGATGCAGTGATCAGGGCTTCTGTTGAAAAGCAAAGTCTTGTGGTGATGATCAAAGCACCGCCAGTGAGGCGTGGCTTTGTGTATAACGTAAAATCGCGAGCCTCACACCCCGGTATGAACTAGAAACGGGAGAAGGACATCAGGGAGGGCCTGCATTTCTTTCTAGCTAGGGTAGTGTCAGTGACCTACCAGCCCTGACATTTATATACTTTTCACCTATGTGGTTGTTGCTGTTGCGAGGCGCCTCGGTTTGATCGGACGATCCGGGTCCGATGGAGCCATTCGTTGGCTCGTTTACGCCCCCAAAGGGCGGGGAGACGCAGTGTTCAGGCATAATAATCCACATCGGTGGACCGGCCCTGACGATCCAAGGGGCAGTTGCGGCTGTTCCTGAGACACGGGCTAGAGCGTCTCGAATTCGATAAGGACTATCTTTTGCCTTGGTTCATGACGGAAATCCAATTTCCAAATACGTGACTGTGCGGTTTTGATTGTATACCTATATATATGGCGACATAGTGGTATGGGGCATTAATGCCGTCTATGATTGATAGTTATGATTTGAAATTGTTTTCAAGACATATAAACACTAGCAATAATATCAAATGCCTTTGTTTTATTCGTATCAAGCATATTTTGGTCGTTATAAGGAAAAACTCTATCCTCCGGTTTGCGTTGCATTGTGTGATGGGAACTGAGTCTTATAACGGCTTCATTTATATAAAATGCATTGCGTTGTTTTAAAAGAATGATTTGTTTAAAGCACTGACAATCCAATGGAGTAAACCCGTTCCACGAAAGTGGCGTGGTCCTGTGATTGGCCATATTATATATGTGTTGAATGGATTTCTCATACCAGTCCCATGACTGACTCGTAGTTTGTTTCACTTTCAAACTCGGGTGCCCCTTTTTCTACACGGGCAGCCTTGTATTCAGGTTTAGCTGGTTCTTTCTGGATAGCTGGAGCTGAAGATGGATTCTATCATTTATCTCTTTTTATGCTGTTCAGCTCCTATTGTACATATTTTGTTTGTTTCCGCTGTAGACATTTATGTATAGCTGAACTGTATTTGTTCTAAGTAAGATCCTGTATACGGTGTAACTCTGATGATTACTTTTATCCAGTATATTCTATTGTTCATTATCTGGTGTATTTATTTAATTTTGTTCTGCTATTATCTGTTTCTGTGTTATATTCCAAAGATAACCCTTATTTCCGTCTAGAACGGGATTTCAGGTCGTCTCAACGTGGTATCAGAGCCTTGGTTAAGCTTAGTTCTGGAATATAACATTTGAACGAACTCGTCAGAAATAGAACCAGTATTGTTCTAGGACGGGTAACTTTATACAGATAGGATTAGCAATATCCTAGTATGAGTAAAGCAGAATGAAATTACACCTCGATAGACACATTTACACTTGAAGTATATGTTTCTATGTTTGAAAATTTTCTTCTCTGTGACCTAACACTTGATCTGCCATTTGCAGAAGTACTAGAAAATGAGTGTCAGAAACAGGAGAAATGCAGAACCCGATCTAGAGGCTTTATTCAAGAGGTATCGAAATCTGGGCGGAGCACAGTTCTCGGGAAATGAATCTATTATTCAAACTCAAGCTTGGGTGAGCTCTGCAGAAAGAATATTTGGGCGTTTCCAACTAAGGGACGACCAGAAAAGATTAGTAGCATCGTGGGCACTCAATGGAGAAGATTTAATATGGTGGGAAACGATCATCAAAGATAATCCAGAAGGTGATATCACCTGGGATAGATTCAAAGAGATTTTCCTAGGAAGATTTACTCCTCCCGAAGCAACCGAGCGATTATGTGATGAATTTTCTTATCTAATACAAGGTGATATGACCATCCCTAAATATCATAAGAAATTCAACGAACTTGCTCACTTTGCTCCTCATCTGATTCAAGATCCAAAGAGGAAAAATCTGAGATTTATTCATGGCCTGCAAAGGAGAAATCAGAATAGTGTAATGAGGAATGTGAAGCTTCCTTTTTCTGAAATGATTTATATGGCTTATCAGTATGAAGATCTCGATAAGAAAGGAATGTTGCGCGACGAAGAAGAAGTCTGTTGTAGTGACAAAGAAGAGTCGGAAACTGATATTCCTGAAGCCAGTACAAAGTCTGATGTCAGTAAGAAGCCCAGTTCCAAGAGAGAAAGGGCTAAATCTGGAAAGAAACCAGTAAAGACCGCCACTTGCTCTAACTGCCATCTGAAGGGGCATTTGTCTATAAACTGCGGACCCTTAAGGAAGCGATTAAAAGGTGGACTTCAATCCAAAGAAGGACTTCAAGCAAATAGAAAATGCAATCTCTGCCACCAGGCGGGTCATGTAAAGCAAGATTGCTGGCAGTTGAAAAAGACTGAAATAGTTCAAGTGAATGAAGTAGCAGAAACTTTGGATCCCTCAGCAAGTCAAGAAAGGGCTGATGTTTTAGAAGGCACGCTTACTATCAAAAACATTCCAGTCAAAGTACTGTTTGACACAGGCGCGTCCCGAAGCTTTATTGCAAAGAGTGCCGCTAAGAAGCTAGATTTGAATTTGAGGAAGCTCAAGGAACCAATGACCGTCCAGGATCCTGTCGGGGGTTCTATCAATCTCAGTTGGATTTGTGCAGTACCTGTCTCCTTTTCTTGCTATAAATTCCCTATTATCTCTATCATTATGAATTTTAATGAATTCGATCTTATTCTGGGATTGGATTGGCTAACCAAATATGAAGCAGAGGTTAGATGCGCCGAAAGAGTTGTTAGGGCTAGGATTAAATCAGGAAATTATATAACCATACCCTGTGAAGGTCAGAAATCTAATAGAAAAGACTTCTGGGCAGCTTTGAATGTTTCTCCAGCCCAAATAGAGAATGTCCCTGAAATCACAGAGAATATTCCCGACCTCATCAAAGACATTCCTGTCGTCAAAAATTATGCGGATGTGTTTGAAGAAGTTGTTCGCTTACCTCCGCAGAGAGAAATAGATTTCAAAATTGCTTTAATTCCCAATGCAAGGCCGGTAGTTCACGCTATTCGAAGAATGTCCTTGAAAGAGAAAGAGGAATTAGACAATCAAACACGACAGCTAGTATGGAAAGGTCTGATCAGGCCCAGTTTCTCTGATTGGGGTGCAGCAGTGGTATTTGTCCCAAAATCTGACGGTACTCTACGGCTATGCGTGGACTATCGTGATCTGAACAAGCAGACAATAAAGAACAAATATCCATTGCCACGGATAGATGATTTGTTGGATCGACTAAATGGGGCACAGGTATTCTCAAGAATGGACCTAGCTACCGGTTTCCATCAACTTCGAATTGCCGGAGAGTGTGTTCCAATGACAGCATTCAAAGGTCCCGACTTATTCTACGAGTGGTTAGTAATGACGTTCGGTTTATGTAACGCTCCAGCTTATTTCGTCGATCTAATGAACAGGGTGTTCAGAGGAGTTTTGAATAAATTTGTTCTGGTTTTTATTGATGATATTCTAATCTTCTCTAAATCAAAGGCCGAGCATGAAAAACATTTGGAACAAGTGTTAGAAATCCTCAGGAGAAATGTATTGAAAGCAAAGTTTTCCAAATGTATATTCTGGCAAGATGAAGTGAAATTTCTGGGCCACGTCGTATCGAAAGAAGGAATTGCTGTGGATCCAAGCAAAATCACAGCTATTCAGAACTGGAAACAGCCTAGTACTCCCACTGAAGTCCGCAGTTTTCTCGGATTGGCTAGTTATTACCAGAAATTCGTTAAAGACTTTTCGAAGATATCTGGTCACTTAACGAAGCTTACAAAGAAGCATTCTAAATTCAAATGGACTCCAGAAAGTGAGGAGGCTTTTGAAGAGCTAAAGTTAAGACTAACGACTGCTCCAGTGTTAACTATCATCGATGGCAACCAAGATTTAAAAGTCTGGACTGATGCATCTAGAGAAGGCCTTGGCGCAGTGTTAATGCAAAGGGGTCAAGTGATTGCTTATGCTAGCCGTCAATTGAAGCCGCACGAGAAAAACAATGTCACTCATGATCTTGAGTTATTGGCGATAGTATTCGCTTTGAAAATCTGGAGACACTATCTTCTGGGTGAGAGATTTGAACTGTTTACAGATCATCAGTCGCTAAAGTATCTATTCACTCAGAAAGACCTGAATCTGAGGCAACAACGTTGGCTAGAGTTCCTTGCAGCATATGACTTTGAAATTATATATACTCCAGGGAAAGCCAATGTCGTGGCCGATGCTCTGAGTCGAAAGAATGTAATGATCGCCAGCTTTATCATCACGACTTCCTTGATTGACAAAATATCTATTCTGCAGAAGGAGGATAACTTTATTAAGGATATGATCAAAAGGATTCAGAAAAGCGAACCCTCGTGTTTTCAAATAGATAACGACGAGACCCTGAGATTGAAAGGAAGGATTTGTGTTCCCGACGTCCCAGAGTTAAAAAGGGAAGTGTTAGACGAGTGTCACAAGTCCAAGCTGAGTATCCATCCTAGTGTGGCCAAAATGTATCACGATCTCAAAAGAACATTCTAGTGGAAGGCTATGAAAAGAGATGTTTCAATATATGTTAGCTGATGCCCTACTTGCCAGCTAGTCAAGAGTGACCAACAGAAATTGGCTGGATTATTACAACCGCTAGAAGTTCCTGGTTGGAAGTGGGAGCATATTTCCATGGATTTCATTGATGGTCTGCCCAGAACCAGAAAAGGGAATGACAGTATTTGGGTGATCGTAGATCGCTTCACGAAGACCGCCCATTTCATACCTGTCAGATCAAACAGAACTGCCCAGAGTCTGGCGCAGATTTACTTCAGGGAAATAGTTAGACTACATGGAGTGCCGCTCAGTATAGTCAGTGATAGAGATACAATATTCACTAGCAAATTCTGGGAAGCATTTCAGGTCGAGCTGGGAACGAAATTAAACCTAAGCACCGCTTATCATCCTCAGACAGACGGTCAGACTGAAAGGGTGAATCGTATTTTAGAAGATCTATTGCGGGCTTGTGTTATAGATTTCGGTGGATCATGGGAAGACCATCTTCATCTGGTTGAATTCTCTTATAACAACAGCTACCAGGCGAGTCTGACAATGTCTCCATTCGAAGCATTGTATGGTAAACCGTGCCGATCTCCTGCTTGTTGGGTCGAACCAGGTAATAGACTTGTGTTGGGTCCTGATATGATTCGAGAAGCTGCCGACAAAGTCGATTTTATTAAGAAGCGATTACTCGCCGCTCAAAGCCGACAAAAGAGCTATGCCGATAGAAGAAGAAGAGATATATCCTTTGCTGTTGGCGACTATGTATATTTGAAAGTATCGCCGATGAGAGGAGTTATCCGGTTCGGTAAAACTGGAAAGTTGGCGCCCAAATTCATAGGTCCGTTTCCTATTCTGGAATGGATTGGAACTCTCGCATATAAAGTCAAATTGCCTGACTGGTTGCCTGGAGTTCATGATGTATTTCACATATCTCAACTTCGAAAGCACGTTCATGATCCAGACTTGATCGTGGAAGAAGCAGCTCAACAGGATATTGAAATTACTCCCGAATTAGCTGTGAGAAGAGAGCCGCTAAAGATAATAGGCAAAGAAACCAAAGAGCTGAGGAACAAGAAGGTTCGCTTAGTCAAAGTGCAATGGAGTGGAGATCCACGAGATTGTACTTGGGAAACTGAGGAGAGCATTCAGAAAGCTTATCCTAGATGCCGAGTGGATATCTCTGATTGACTCCGGTGCAAGGTACATTTACCATACTTTGCATTACCATTTAATTCCCTATTCTGTTGCTATTTTCTTCCCATGGATGTGCACTATTTATTCTATACTCTGAGTGATTTCTAAAGGAATATAGGATTTGATTAGTATATTTTTGGAAGATTAAAAACAAATTGGTTGTTGTGTTGTATGATTGTAGATTTATCAAACCACTTTCGACTTTGTTCCTTTTCGGGGACGAAAAGTTTTAAGTGGGGGAGATTGTAACGACCCAGAAAATCTGAACCAATTTAATTTTTTTTAAATTGGCTAAAATAATGGACTTTAAATATTTAAAATAAATATTTTCAATAATAGAGATGAAAACTGAGTTTGAATCGACAATTGAAAATGAATATAATTAATTATAATTATAAACAAGGCCTGAAGAGGCGCTGCAGTTTCAAAAAAATTGAATTCAAGCTTTGTCGGACTGTACCGGGTGCAAAACAAAACGGATTTTAGTGAAACCAAAAATATTTAAATCTATTAGTGAATACCTTTCTATCGAATCCGAAAAATCGAATTTTCATAGCGGGAAGCAAAAGTTATGGCCGAATGAATTTTCAGCAAGGTCGCTATGGAATTTATATAGCCCGTGAAATTGGCCATTTTGCATACGACCTCAGAATTCGACGAAACCACTTTTGTTGGATCCGGGATGAGAAGTTATTGCTAGGTTTCAAATTTCATAATTTTTGAAGCTAGTATGTGAGCGTGGCAAAGGAAAATGTGTTTTGGTCATTTACAGTTAAATTGGATCGACCAAAAATGGGCCTTTTTGCAAACGGTCTCAGAATTCGACGAAACTAGTTTTGTTGGGACCGTATCGTCAAAACATAGCTAGATTTATTTTTCTGGAATTTTTCGAATCAGTTTGTGGCCCTGGCAAATTGAAATGTACGTTCAAATTAAATATTGAATGTTTTATATTTTGATTTGAATGGAAACTGACTGAAACAGTCGAATGGGCCTACAAAACATATCTTATTGTGTTCGGAATGGGGGTAAAACGCTAGGGACGACAGTCGTTGGGTTCGAAAAGGAGTTCAGTTTAGAAAACACTATTTTCAAATTAAATAAACCTCCCGGCCAATAGAAATTTTCTTTCATTAATTTTAAAAAAAAAATCAAAAACCCTCCACCGTTCAGAGAAACCGACGATCCTCGTCGTTCACCCCTTTCCGCCCACGCCGCCGCCGCTACAGGCCGTTCCAGACCCTGCCACCACCGTCGTTCGCTCCGCCTCCTCCCCCTCTACAAATCCGACCCATCGCCGACCCCCATCGCCGGCATCGCCCCCACGAACTTCCGACCTTCCCATCGCCAGATCCGCTCCGATCCGCCACCATCTCCGACCCCACCACCAGCGACCTGACGCCCTCGACCTCCTCTACGACGCCATCACCTCCGATCAGACCCACGACGCACAGATTTCGCGAAAAAAGCGAATCCCCTTTTGAACGAACAATAAAGGTAATTCCTTTATACGTTTAAACACTTTAGAGTGTTGCAAACTTTGAAAAATCGTATCTTGCTCGTTTCTTAACGAAATTCGATGAAACTGGAAACATCGTGACCGTGTCGACGCCTTCTACATTTTAGAAGAGACCGCATATTTTTCTGAGCCTTCTGCTATTTTTGGTGGAGTGGAACCCAATGCGAGATTTCTGATAAAAAAAAACAATATGGAAAACGATGATGTATAAATTATATAGTCGATGTATGAGTTATATAAGCGTTGTACACCTCATGTATAAGCGTTGTATAAGTTGTACGTTTGATGTATAAGTTGTATATGCGTTGTAAAAATTATATATGTGTTGAAATAAAAGTGAATTGCTATATATATATATATATACGCCTCTCGTCCACAAACCATGGACGATATTTATTGGTTGAAATTGTTGTGAAAATTGATTGATAGCGAATGGTTGTTTGGGATTGTTTGTGGTTGATGTTGATTGATTGTGGTTGAAAAATACCCGTTTGTGGTTGAGAAATATTTGGTTGAAACCACATAGGATTAGTTTGTGGAAATGAAATAAATATATACATGCCGCCTGCGTGCGAACTAGATGCATGGTTCCCATTGTCAAAAACCGCGAGGTTTTAAGGTAGAGCGAGGAGCCGTACTAGGGACGGTCCCGGTTTTAACTACCCTGCCGTTATGCTGCCGAAATTTTGAATAATATTCGTGTGTTTGAATTATTTTCATTTGCTTAAACTATATTTATTCATTGAATAGAAAACCTTCATGTGTTGAATTGATATTCATTCGTTGATTAGAAATTCATGTGTTGAATGGTATTCGTGTTTCAAATATAAAAATCACATTTTTAACTATATATAGAAACTATAGAAAACCTTCATGTGTTGAATCGATATTCATTCGTTGATTTGAAATTCATGTGTTGAATGGTATTCATATTTTGAAATAAATTGTTTGATAATAAAAATCACCTTTTATCGACTATATGAACTGTGTAAAATAATCTCGTTTTGAAAGAAATTGTTTTATAAGAAAAAACCTATTTTTATCACCGATATAAACTATATAAAATAATAGTGGTTTGAAATGAATTGTTTTACAATAAAAATCACATTTTTATTATATACATGAATCGTTGAAATGTAAAGTGTTAAAAATAGCCACTCGTTCAAATAAACATATATGAGTTGAAATATTCATTAATTAGCAAATGATATGATTTTTTCCTATACATGCAACATTAGAATGAATGGTGTTTTTAAACCAAAAGAAATCGAATATGAAGCTGAATAGAAAATGATAAGTGATAAGAACTATATATATGTACATGCATATTTATTGAACAGGTTATAGCAAAGGGGCTAGAGAAGAGGAATAAAATTTTGTGCCCGACAAATAGGTACACATTTACTGTTTTGTTTGGGTGATGATTTTATGAGCCTGTTGGCTAGCCGCTTGGCTTTTTCTTTTTCTTTTTGACATGAGACGCCCGTGTGGCTATTTGGGAATTTTTCCCAGCCCTCCCGTACAAAGGAGGTTATGGCGAAATTTTCCAAAATTTTAAGGCGTTAGGGAAATATTTGAAGTGAAAACGATATAGGAATTTTTGAATGAACTATATTTATATAAATATAAATAAAATTAAAACGAAATGTGGCCGTGCAGTTCGCATTTTGAAAACGTGATTTCAAACGATTATATCGGGAGATCCGACCATTGGATTTTCCCGAAACCGCAACCGTAGGGTTCGCCTTGGAAATATCTTTCCAACGGCACCAACTTTGTAAAAATCCAACGGTTGGATTGTCTGGAATGTTTAATTCAAATCTGAAGAAAAACAGCGCCAGAAACGATTATATTTATATATATAAATATAATTATATTTAATCGAATAACGACGCTGTAGTTCGTATTTTGAAATCGAAACTTCAAACGATTGTACCGGGAGATCCGACCGTCGGATTTTCCCGAAACTGGGACCGTTGGATTCGTTTTGAAAAGACCTTTCTAATGATGTAAATTTTGTGAAGATCCAACAGTTAGATTTTCAGATATGTGTAAATCAAATCTGAAGAAAAACAGCGCCACGGCCGCGCTATGGCCTGAAGCATCGTTTTGAATAAATGGGCTATTTTAAAATAAATAAAAATAGCGATAAATCGTTTTAAAATATCATAAACGATATGGAATGGGAATAAACTGAATTGGCTCGATTTATGTGGTATTTGATGGTTGTAGGTGTTTGGTGTGAAAATTACATTAAAGAACAAAATTGGTGTTGTCGAATAATTTAACCATTGAAATAAATTGATTTAAAATTCTAAATATTCGTAAATTGTTTGAAAAGGCCGAGTTGATTCTCATTTCAAATAATTGACCGACGATTGAAAGTCGAAGATGAAGACGGTGGTCGAAGACCGGAGATCTTCACCTCGTTTGGATGGTAACTGAGGTCCTGATTGGGAGACATCCCGAAATATGGATGATGAGTGGTGATCGTCCAGACGTATGTGGTGATCGATGGGTTTGCGAGGTATTTAGTGCCTCCGGTTTCGTTCAGACCCAGAACGGACTTGTAAATGGACTGTGTGTCTGACATTGGATTTTATTCTGTGTTGATTGATCCCTATTAAATATACATCTGTTTGGCGGCGGAGAATTTATTCTTTTGCTTAACGCCCTTCTCTGAAACGCACGAGCTCAGAGGTTGTATATCGATGGACATCGGTCGCATGGCATGAATTGCCTGTGTGGCATGCTAAGATGCAGTGATCAGGGCTTCTGTTGAAAAGCAAAGTCTTGTGGTGATGATCAAAGCACCGCCAGTGAGGCGTGGCTTTGTGTATAACGTAAAATCGCGAGCCTCACACCTCGGTATGAACCAGAAACGGGAGAAGGACATCAGGGAGGGCCTGCGTTTCTTTCTAGCTAGGGTGGTGTCAGTGACCTACCAGCCCTGACATTTATATACTTTTCACCTATGTGGTTGTTGCTGTTGCGAGGCGCCTCGGTTTGATCGGACGATCCGGGTCCGATGGAGCCATTCGTTGGCTCGTTTACGCCCCAAAGGGCGGGGAGACGCAGTGTTCAGGCATAATAATCCACATCGGTGGACCGGCCCTGACGATCCAAGGGGCAGTTGCGGCTGTTCCTGAGACACGGGCTAGAGCGTCTCGAATTCGATAAGGACTATCTTTTGCCTTGGTTCATGACGGAAATCCAATTTCCAAATACGTGACTATGCGGTTTTGATTGTATACCTATATATATGGCGACATAGTGGTATGGGGCATTAATGCCGTCTATGATTGATAGTTATGATATGAAATTGTTTTCAAAACATATAAACACTAGCAATAATATCAAATGCCTTTGTTTTATTCGTATCAAGCATATTTTGGTCGTTATAAGGAAAAACTCTATCCTCCGGTTTGCGTTGCATTGTGTGATGGGAACTGAGTCTTATAACGACTTCATTTATATAAAATGCATTGCGTTGTTTTAAAAGAATGATTTGTTTAAAGCACTGACAATCTAATGGAGTAAACCCGTTCCACGAAAGTGGCGTGGTCCTGTGATTGGCCATATTATATATGTGTTGAATGGATTTCTCATACCAGTCCCATGACTGACTCGTAGTTTGTTTCACTTTCAAACTCGGGTGCCCCTTTTTCTACACGGGCAGCCTTGTATTCAGGTTTAGCTGGTTCTTTCTGGATAGCTGGAGCTGAAGATGGATTCTATCATTTATCTCTTTTTATGCTGTTCAGCTCCTATTGTACATATTTTGTTTGTTTCCGCTGTAGACATTTATGTATAGCTGAACTGTATTTGTTCTAAGTAAGATCTTGTATACTGTGTAACTCTGATGATTACTTTTATCTAGTATATTCTATTGTTCATTATCTGGTGTATTTATTTAATTTTGTTCTGCTATTATCTGTTTCTGTGTTATATTCCAAAGATAACCCTTGTTTCCGTCTAGAACGGGATTTCGGGTCGTCTCATTCTATTTAAATGATAAAAATGTATCTTTTTGATTGCAACAAAAGGACAAATAAACCTTCTCTATCTTTTTACTCTTTTTATTGAAGCCAAGATGACACTAAAAATATACCTTCTTAAATCTAATCTTTTTATTTTAATCTATGATGAAAATAAAATCATTTTATTTATTTTAACAAAAATACAACTACGATGAATTTATTTTATCGTAATCCTTTTATTTACTCTAGTTTAAAAGTAAAAATGATATTTTTTTTAATCCTGATCTTTTATTTATATCTAAATTGTAATAAAAGTGTAACTTCTTAAACTATGCTTTTTATTTGTATCAAAAATGCAAATAAAAGGTAATACTTTAATTTATGGTTTATATGCATCAAGGAATGCAAAAAAAAAAACAACTTTTATCTTCATGTTTTATTTGCATCAAAGGATGCAAATAAAAATGCAACTTTTCTAATTCAAGGTTTTATTTGCAACAAGGAATGCAAATAAAAATTCAACCTTTAATTCCGTATTTTATTTGCATCAAGGAATGCAAATAAATATGCAACTTTTAATTTCATAGTTTATTTGCATCAAGGAATGCAAATAAAAAATTCAACTTTTAAATACGATGTTTATTTCCATTAAGGAATGCAAATAAAAATTCAACTTTTAAATACTATGTTTATTTGCATTAAGGAATGCAAATAAAATTTTAACTTTTAAATACTATGTTTATTTGCATTAAAGAATGCAAATAAAAATTTAACTTTTAAATACTATGTTTATTTGCATTAAAAATGCAAATAAAATAAGACTTTTTATTGCAACGTTTTATTTGCATCAAAGAATGCAAATAAAAAATAACTTTTTATTTCAATGTTTATTTGCATCAAAGAATGCAAATAAAAATATAATCTGAAGCAGCCCAAACTTCCCCAGTCTCCGAAGAGAAGAGAAAGAACGAATTACTTTGAGGACAAGACAAATCAGAACGCACACAGAAGAACATTTCATTGTATATTACAACTATTCATTAGAATACAAGAATATACAGAGTATAAACAAATAATATAAATTCGACAAATATCAGATATTACAATACATTACATAGCAGCGGAAATTAATACAAAATACAACTGAAGGAGATATACGGATATAAAGCTTTTCGGATATCGTTCCAGCTGTAAACCAGGATCCTATGAATATAAAACTGCAAAACGAAAACTACTAGCTGCCCGTGTCAAAATAAGGGCACCCAGAGTTTAGGTTAAAACAATAAACTCCATGTCAGTCATGGGACTGGTGTGAGAACTAAAACAGTTGTTAATCTTTATTTTTAAAGTTAGGCAAATCAAGGGACCACGCCGTATAACACGGAATGGGTTTCCTCCCAAGAATACCAGTGCATAAAACAAACAACGCAATGCTAAATAAAGAAAAATGAAGCTATTATAAGACCCAGTTTCCATCACACAATGCAACGCAAGCCAGAGGATAGGGTTTTTACCGTATAATAGCCAAGAATGCTTGATACGTTTAAAACAAAACTTTTGATACTATAATAAGTGTATAGTGTATAAAACAACTTCAAATCATAAGTATCAATTATAGACGGCATGAGTGCCCCATCCCACTATGTCGCCATATATAGGATTACAACTAAAACCGAATTATCACGTAATGGAAATTGGATTTTTGTCTGTGAACCGAGGCCAGGGATCGTCCTCTACCGGTTCGAGACGCTCTAGCCCGTGTCTCAGGCAAGCGCGCAGGCAAGCCTTGGATCGTTAGGGCCGATCCACCGATGTGGATTATCATGCCTGAACACTATGTTTCCCCACCCTATGGGGTGACAATGAGTCCAATGACTCCATCGGTCCCGGATCGACCGATATATCCGAGGTGCCTCGCAACAGCAACAACCACATAAGTCAAACTCGTCGGGGGCATGTAAAACCACTGACGCCACTTCTAGCTAGAAGGAAACGCATGCCTTCCCTGAGGTCCTTCTCCCGTTTCTGGTTCACTACCGGCGTGTGAGGCTCGCGAATCAACGCTACACAAAGCTATGCCACACAGGCCGTGCTTTGATCATCAACCACAAGACTCTGCTTTTCAACAGAAGCCTTGATCATATTGCCACTTAGGCATGCCACACAGGCAATTGACTCTATGCATTTGATATCCATCAGTATATAACCCCTGAGCTCGTACGTCTCAGAGAAGGGCGTTAAGCAAGAGAATAAATTCTCCGCTGCCAAACAGATTTATATTTAATAGAAATAAATCACACAGATTGAAATCCAATGTCAGACACACAGTCCATTTACAAGTTCGTTCTGGGTCTGAACGAAACCGGAGGCACCTAGTACCCCGCATATCCATCGATCACCAAGTACGTCTGGACGACCACTAACTGATTCCCTCCTCTTGGGTGTACGGCCCAATCAAGATCATCAATAATCACCCAAATGACGTGAAGACCTCCAGTCTTCAACCACCGTCTTCATCTTCGACAACACGTCGAATTAGTTATTCAGAATGGGATAAACCCGGTCTTTCTGAATAACTCGCGTATATAATAAACCAGTGTTACACAAACACAACATACGCCTCATTCCAATTCAGAATATTCTTTTATTCAAATATTCTTATACTTTGGGAAAGGTTCTCATTAATTTTATCGAAGATAAATTCTTTAAATTTATTCCTTAATCTCCTTTGAATATCAATTCAAACTAGACGGGATTAGCGAACCACACCGAAGTAATCATTTATTTTATTTCCCAATTTCCACTTATTCATCTCATGAAGTAAAACTGGTCATACTTCATATCTAACCCCACAGTGTTATCGGTAAATTCAATTACCATTTCACGTTAAAATCTAATTAAAGATTTAACTATGGCCTGGAGCAAAACTGGTGATACTCCATTCTCGATCTTTTCAATCTAATTGAAGATTCATTAAAACTCCACTTAGTTTTAATCTTTAATTGGGTTAAAGAATCAGTGTCATTTAAAACACGGTTCACGATAAACCCAAAATCACATTCCATTAATTTTCGGGTTAAAGAACAAGTGTTATTTAAAACACTGTTCACGATAAACCCAAAAATCAATACCAATTCAATTCCAATTAAATATTATTTAATTGGTACACTTCATTAAATCTAAATAAAAAGATTTAATCTTTTTCTCCACTGGGCTTAAGAGCAGTGTTAGTGAAGACACCATTCACGACAAACCCAAATAACGTTTGAGATTAAATACAAGGCTCTGAATAGAAAATATACCGGCTTATATTCAATATCAAATTCTACGACCAACAAATATCGTATTGGAAATAACGATATAAATATATCTTTCAAATTTCCATAACAATATCTGTATAATCACGAAATCCAACATCGAAATATTCCAAAGACAATTTCGATTCAAATCTATTCTGATTCACTAATTGGAAATTCTGGTTATTTTCAAAACCATTTCAAATCCAATTTATTTATTTTAAAAATAAATAGAGTTATAATTATAGTTCAAAATTAGTTCATTTCGATAAAAATCTATTTTTATCTTTTCAAATATGGAGTTTTTCATCCCAATTCTTCACAAATCATTTCTTATGATTTTACACAAATTATTGATATTTTTAATAATTTTATCAAGGCCCGTAAAGTCGATTTCCATCAACGGCCATCGAACTGCACTTACAGCGACCTTTTCTAAATTTGATTTGGACAAATTCGTTTTAAATTCATTTCAAATTGATTTCAATTCAAATCGATTTTCAGTTCAATTTCAATATGTTTTAAATTCAATTCAAAACGATTTCAATCTAATTCGAATTTCAATTCTATTCAGTTTAATTCGAATTTCATTTCAATTCAATTTAATTCGAATTTCAATTCCTTTCAAAATATCATATTTTGAAATCACTTTCGATATTCATTGTAAAATGAATAAAATCGATATAAATATCGTTCACGTCAATCTAATCAACACGGCTTCATATAATTCTATTTTCAAATATTCTTTTTCAAATATTTCTTTTTCAAATATTTCTTATTCAAATATTCTATTTCAAAACTGGAATGAGTCCCAATCAATTACCATATAATGTTAATTATATGGATTTTCTACCACACGTATATAACAGCAACGATAAATCATCAACCATCATCCACAGTGCGTTCTACACTGTATAAGCATCAAATATAAATATTTAACGCTTATAACAGTCTGTCCATCAATCGATCGACATACAACTAACTATTGGGATTAGTGTATGTTATATATCACCCCAATACCCGTGTGGGGTTTTCAAACAATCAAACACATATTTTATTTGTGCAGTTGGGCGATGTGTAAAATTTATCGTCCCAATCAATATCAGTCAAATGTGTGTATATAAACAAATCATCTGATTTGTTTATATTTATTTCATTTCAAATACACGTTAAAAATTCTATTTTTAAGTACAAAGTATTTTAACTATATAAATATTTTATTCCATTTCACATCACATCACACAATCAACTACACATCAAAATCAAACAAACAAGCATACAAGCCGTCCATGGTCTGTGGACGACGGGTGTCGGGTGCTACTAAACACCGTCTACATCCTAGTATATATTTCAAACTAGAAATAAAAATAAATGTGAGGAGTTCTCACAAAAGCTATCCCAACTCCACGACACTTCAAATGTAGAAGTCTTCGCCGTTCCTTCTTTCCTTACTTTCATCATCCGTAATCACTACATATATAAAAATCACATTTTTACTTCGCTATTCAATATATAAAAATCGAATTTTTACTTTGCTATTCAATATATAAAAATCGAATTTTTACTTTGCTATTCAATATATAAAAATCGAATTTTTACTTAGCTATTCTATATATAAAAATCGAATTTTTATATTCGCTACATCATAATAAAAATCATATTTTCCTATCAAAAAAATCATAGCTTTTCTAGCGACAAAAATCCAATTTTTATTCCTTTACTTCACATATATTTTATCATACAAAAATTCCCTCTTTTATTATTATAAATCGAATCTTCCTCTAATCAAATATCGAATCTTTCTATTGTTAAAACTGAAATCTTTGTATAAATAAAATATATACTTTATGGCGACTAATAATATAAACTGATTTTTTTTTGTCCTCCTATTTACACTAAACAAATAGAAATAAATGGACAAAATGGTATAAGAAAAGCTTACTGGGCGGATTCGGGGGCGAGGGCGGTGGCTCAGGGCGCTGGAGGTCGGAGGGGGAAGCGATGCTGGTGGGGTGGGCGGAGCAACGCGCAGCGGTGGTTCTTCATGGGGCAGGGGGGTTTTGGGTTGTTTCAGAAGAGGGAGGGAGAAAGGAAGGAGGAGAGGGCGTAGAGGAGGAGGGCGACGGCCTGAGGAGGAGGTGGAGGCGGATCGACGTGGGGTGGGGGGGCAGCGTGCGATTGGGGAGGCGCGATTCTCTTTTTAATTTTATTTTATTTTCTTCTGAAATGAAATCGGGGGGGCTGATAAAAGGAGAGAGAGGGAAAGTAGAGAGAGAGGGTTCTATTATTATTTTATTTATTTTTCATTTCAAAAAGTTGACTTTTATTTTGAACTCAGAATCAAACCCACCGCCTGTCGTCCATAGCTAATTACCCCCATTCTAAACACAATGGGATATGTATCATAAGATGGTTCGATCGTTTCGATTAGTTTTCGTCAAAGTCAACATATAACTCTATATATTGAATTTGAACGCACATTTCAATTTATCGGGGTCACATACTAACTCGAAAAATTCCAGAAAAATATTTTCTAGCCTCATATTAACAATACGGTCCTAACAAAACTAGTTTCGTCAAATTCCGAGACCGTTTGAAAAATGGCCATTTTCCAGTCGATTAAAATCAACTAAAATTGGTCAAACGCGTTTTCCTTTGCCACGCTCACATATTGATTCGAAAAATTATGAAATTTGAAACCTAGCAATAACTTGACATCGCGGATCCAACAAAAGTGGTTTCATCGAAATCCGAGGTCGCTTGCAAGATGGCCATTTTTAAAGGCCGAAATTCCAAAGCGTCTATTCTGAAATTTCAACTGGGCATAACTTTTTACTCCCGCTATGAAATTCCAATCTTTCGGATTCGTTGGAAAGATATTCACAAATAGATTCTAATATTTTTGATTTCACTAAAATCCGGATTGATTTGCACCCGGTACATTCAATTGAAATTTGAAATCGAATTATCGAACTACCGCGCCATTTTCAATTCCTTTTATAATTTAAAATAAATATTTATATTCTAACGACGAGCTATATAAATATATACGTTCGAATTCTTTTCAAAATAAATTTATCGTCGATATTATTTAAAATAATTCATTTTAAATAATCAAAATTCGATAAAATTGCCGAAATAAAAAATTTAAATTGGCTCGGATTTCCGGGTTATTACAATCTCCCCCACTTAAAACTTTTCGTCCCCGAAAAGGAACGAAGCTGAAAGTTGTTTAACAAATCAACTCAACTTTCATTATTTTCATTACGGCTTAAGTTCTTCAACTTTTCAGTTTCTAAGAACTTTTCAAATTTTTCAAAAATTTGGCTAACACCCTAAATTTTCGAAAATTTCGCCATAACCTCCCCAGCACCGGGAGCACCGGGAAAATTCCGAAATTGCCATACAGGCCCTCTGATCTCAAAAAGAAAAACAAAAAGCCAATCGGCTCATAAAATCATCATCACCCAAACAAAACAGTAAATTATGGTAAACATGTACCTATTTGTCGGGCAAACAATTTTATTCTTCTGCTCTAGCCTCCATGCTATGACCTGTTCAATGTAAGTACATGAATATGCATGCAAATGCGACAAATTTCCAATACAATTCACTATTTGGCCTAAAGGTTCAACATTTAATTAATTAACCAATAATCAAACAACACAATCAGCAATCAATTAGTGAATTATCATTTCAAATTCATAACTTTGTTATATAGTCAAAAATCACATTCTTGATGCCAAATCACAACAATAGACCCTATCTAATTTTGGTTCTCACGCCAGTCAATAGGAAATATATATATATATATCACACCTTCGAAACTCGAATACTAATTCTGATGATGTCTAGACTATCATCAGAATCGTCTCCGGGCGACTAGAGTGTGATTCTATATCTATCCAGTATATTAAAACTTCGAATACACGCGGAACAGACGTATATGCAAAATCTATATATATCGGATATTCCAAATTCAATACAAATAATTATTCAAATACGTATAAAACGATTAAAATTTCAAAAACAAAATTTGTTTTTATTTTAAAATATACTCTTCACACCCGTTCTAGGATACTACTGATCCTATCTCTAACGAGTCATTCCCATTGGATACTACTAATCCAATTTCTGATGAATTCTTTCGTTTGGTTCTAATGTGTCTTGTTCTCTGAGCTTTGTAAACTAAAGCTCTGATACCAAATGAAGCGACCCGAACTTCCTCGGTCTCCGAAGAGAAGAGAAAGAACGAATTACTTTGAGGACAAGACAAATCAGAACGCACACAGAAGAACATTTCATTGTATATTACAACTATTCATCAGAATACAAGAATATACAGAGTATAAACAAATAATATACATTCGACAAATATCCGAGATTATAATACATTACATAGCAGCGAAAATAATACTAAATACAACTGAAGGAGATATACGGATACAAAGCTTTCCAGATATCGTCCCAGCTGTAAACCAGGATCTTGTGAAAATAAATCTGCAAAACCAAAACTACTAGCTGCCCGTGTCAAAATAAGGGCACCCAGAGTTCAGGTTAAAACAATAAACTCCAGGTCAGTCATAGGATTGGTGTGAGAACTAAAACAGTTATTAATCTTTATTTTTAAAGTTAGGCAAATCAAGGGACCACGCCGTATAACACGGAACGGGTTTCCTCCCAAGAATACCAGTGCATAAAACAAACAGCGCAATGCTAAATAAAGAAAAATGAAGCTATTATAAGACCCAGTTTCCATCACACAATGCAACGCAAGCCAGAGGATAGGGTTTTTACCGTATAATAGCCAAGAATGCTTGATACGTTTAAAACAAATCTTTTGATACTATAATAAGTGTATAGTGTATAAAACAACTTCAAATCATAAGTATCAATCATAGACGGCATGAGTGCCCCATCCCACTATGTCGCCATATATAGGATTACAACTAAAACCGAATTATCATGTATTGGAAATTGGATTTCCGTCTGTGAACCGAGGCCAGGGATCGTCCTCTAGCGATTCGAGACGCTCTAGCCCGTGTTTCAGGCAAGCGCGCAGGCAAGCCTTGGATCGTCAGGGCCGGTCCACCGATATGGATTATTATGTCTGAACACTACGTTTCCCCACCCTATGGGGTGTCAATGAGTCCAATGACTCCATCGGTCCCGGATCGACCGATATATCCGAGGTGCCTCGCAACAGCAACAACCACATAAGTCAAACTCGTCAGGGCGTGTAAAACCACTGACGCAACTTCTAGCTAGAAGGAAACGCATGCCCTCCCTGAGGTCCTTCTCCCGTTTCTGGTTCACTACCGGCGTGTGAGGCTCGCGAATCAACGCTACACAAAGCTATGCCACACAGGCCGTGCTTTGATCATCAACCACAAGACTCTGCTTTTCAACAGAAGCCTTGATCATATTGCCACTTAGGCATGCCACACAAGAAATTCACTCTATGCATTTGATATCCATCAGTATATAACCCCTGAGCTCGTACGTCTCAGAGAAGGACGTTAAGCAAGAGAATAAATTTTCCGCCGCCAAACAGATATATATTTAATAGAAATCAATCACACAGTCTGAAATCCAATGTCAGACACACAGTCCATTTACAAGTTCGTTCTGGGTCTGAACGAAACCGGAGGCACCTAGTACCCCGCATATCCATCGATCTCCAAGTACGTCTGGACGACCACTAACTGATTCCCTCCTCTTGGGTGTACGGCCCAATCAAGATCATCAGTAATCACCCAAACGACATGAAGACCTCCGGTCTTCAATCACCGCCTTCATCTTCGACACCACGTCGAATTAGTTATTCAGAATGGGATAAACCCGGTCTTTCTGAATAACTCGCGTATATAATAAACCAGTGTTACACAAACACAACATACGCCTCATTCCAATTCATAATATTCTTTTATTCAAATATTATTATACTTTAGGAAAGGTTCCCATTAATTTTATCAAAGATAAATTCTTTAAAGTTATTCCTTAATCTCCTTTGAATATCAATTCAAACTAGACGGGATTAGCGAACCTCACCGAAGTAATCATTTATTTTATTTCCCAATTCCCACTTATTCATCCCATGAAGTAAAACTGGTCATACTTCATATCTAACCCCACAGTGTTATCGGTAAATTCAATTACCATTTCACGTTCAAATCTAATTAAAGATTTAACTATCGCCTGGAGCAAAACTGGTGATAATCCATTCTCGATCTTTTCAATCTAATTGAAGATTCATTAAAACTCCACTTAGTTTTAATCTTTAACTGGGTTTAAGAATCAGTGTCATTTAAAACACAGTTCACGATAAACCCAAAATCACATTCCATTAATTATCGGGTTAAAGAACAAGTGTTATTTAAAACACTGTTCACGATAAACCCAAAAATCAATACCAATTCAATTCCAATTAAATATTATTTAATTGGTACACTTCATTAAATCTAAATAAAAAGATTTAATCTTTTTCTCCACTGGGCTTAAGAACAGTGTTAATGAAGACACCATTCACGACAAACCCAAATCACGTTTGATATTAAATACACGGCTCTGAATAGAAAATATACCGGCTTATATTCAATATCAAATTCTACGACCAACAAATATCGTATTGGAAATAATGATATAAATATATCTTTCAAATTTCCATAACAATATCTGTATAATCACGAAATCCAACATCGAAATATTCCAAAGACAATTTCGATTCAAATCTATTCCAATTCACTTATTGGAAATTCTGGTTATTTTTAAAACCATTTCAAATCCAATTTATTTATTTTAAAAATAAATAGAGTTATAATTATAGTTCAAAACTAGTTCATTTCGATAAAAATCTATTTTTATCTTTTCAAATATGGAGTTTTTCATTCCAATACTTCACAAATCATTTCTTATGATTTTACACAAATTATTGATATTTTTAATAATTTCATCAAGGCCCGTGCAGTCAATTTCCATCAACGACCATCGAATTGCACTTACAGCGACCTTTTCTAAATTTGATTTGGACACAATTCCAAATCCAACCGTTAGATTTCTAATTTTTAATATTCGTTAGAAAGCACTTTTCGATACGAACCCAACGGTTCTGGTTTTAGGAGAATCCGACGGTCGGATCTCCGTAATATCCGTTCGAAGTCAATGGTCGAAATTCGCGAACTACCGCGGCGCGGCGCGTTCTATTCAAGCCATTATATTATATATATAATATATACTTCGTCGATTTCCCTTTAAAACGTATTTTATAAATCGTTTTAAATTCGTTTTCAAAATGATTTCAACTTCCTTTTCAAATTCAAATCAAAATTGAATTTTCCCTTACAAATTCGTTTTAAATTCATTTCAAATTGATTTCAATTCAAATCGATTTTCAGTTCAATTTCAATACGTTTTAAATTCAATTCAAAACGATTTCAATCTAATTCGAATTTCAATTCTATTCAGTTTAATTCGAATTTCATTTCAATTCAATTTAATTCGAATTTTAATTCCTTTCAAAATATCATATTTTGAAATCACTTTCGATATTCATTGTAAAATGAATAAAATCGATATAAATATCGTTCACGTCAAAATGGCGTCAATCTAATCAACACGGCTTCATATATTTCTATTTTTAAATATTCTATTTCAAATATTTCTTTTTCAAATATTTCTTATTCAAATATTCTCTTTCAAAACTGGAATGAGTCCCAATCAATTACCATATAATGTTAATTATATGGATTTTCTACCACACGTATATAACAGCAACGATAAATCATCAACCATCATCCACAGTGCGTTCCACACTGTATAAGCATCATATATAAATATTTAACACTTATAACAGTCTGTCCATCAATCGATCGACATACAACTAACCATTGGGATTAGTGTATGTCATATATCACCCCAATACCCGTGTGGGGTTTTCAAACAATCAAACCCAGATTTTATTTGTGCAGTTGGGCGATGTGTAAAATTTATCGTCCCAATCAATATCAGTCAAATGTTTGTATATAAACAAATCATCTGATTTGTTTATATTTATTTCATTTCAAATACACGTTAAAAATTCTATTTTCAACTATAAAATATTTTAACTATATAAATATTTTATTCCATTTCACATCACATCACACAATCAACTACACATCAAAATCAAACAAACAAGCATACAAGCTGTCCATGGTCTGTGGACGACGGGTGTCGGGTGCTACTAAACACCGTCTACATCCTAGTATATATTTCAAACTAGAAATAAAAATAAAGGTGAGGAGTTCTCACCAAAGCTATCCCAACTCCACGACACTTCAAATGTAGAAGTCTTCGCCGTTCCTTCTTTCCTTACTTTCATCATCCGTAATCACTACATATTTAAAAATCACATTTTTACTTCGCTATTCAATATATAAAAATCGAATTTTTTACTTTGCTATTCAATATATAAAAATCGAATTTTTACTTTGATATTCAATATACAAAAATCGAATTTTTACTTTGTTATTCAATATATAAAAATCGAATTTTTACTTAGCTATTCTATATATAAAAATCGAATTTTTATATTTGCTACATCATAATAAAAATCATATTTTCCTATCAACAAAATCATAGCTTTTCTAGCGAAAAAAATCCAATTTTTATTCCTTTACTTCACATATATTTTATCATACAAAAATCCCCTCTTTTATTATTAAAAATCGAATCTTCCTCTAATCAAAAATCGAATCTTTCTATTGTTAAAACTGAAATCTTTGTATAAATAAAATATATACTTTATGGCGACTAAAAATATAAACTGATTTTTTTCCTCCTAATTACACTAAACAAATAGAAATAAATGGACAAAATGGTATAAGAAAAGCTTATTGGGCGGATTCGGAGGCGAGGGCGGCGGCTCAGGGCGCTGGAGGTCGGAGGGGGAAGCGATGTTGGTGGGGTGGGCGGAGCAGCGCGCGGCGGTGGTACTTCATGGGACAGGGGGTTTTGGGTTGTTTCAGAAGAGGGAGGGAGAAAGGAAGGAGGAGAGGGCGTAGAGGAGGAGGGCGGCGGCCTGAGGAGGAGGTGGAGGGCGGATCGACGTGGGGTGGGGGCAGCGTGCGATTGGGGAGGCACAATTCTCTTTTTTTTTCTTTTTTTTTTGAAATGAAATCGGGGGGGATGATAAAAGGAGGGAGAGGGTAAGTAGAGAGAGGGTTCTATTATTATTTTATTTATTTTTCATTTCAAAAAGTTGACTTTTATTTTGAACTCAGAATTAATCCCACCGCCTGTCATCCATAGTTAATTACCCCCATTTTGAACACAATGGGATATGTATCGTAAGCTGGTTCGATCGTTTCGATCAGTTTTCGTCAAAATCAACATATAACTCTATATATTGAATTTGAACGCACATTTTAATTTATCGGGGTCACATACTAACTCGAAAAATTCCAGAAAAATATTTTCTAGCCTCGTATTGACAATACGGTCCTAACAAAACTAGTTTCGTCAAATTCCGAGAACGTTTGAAAAATGGCCATTTTCTAGTCGATTAAAATCAACTGAAATTGGTCAAACGTGTTTTCCTTTGCCACGCTAACATATTGATTCGAAAAATTATGAAAATTGAAACTCAGCAATAACTTGACATCACGGATCCAACAAAATTGGTTTCGTCGAAATCCGAGGTCGTTTGCAAAATGGCCATTTTTTAGGGCTGAAATTCCATAGCGACTATTCTGAAATTTCAACTGGGCATAACTTTTTAATCCCGCTTTGAAATTCCAATCTTTCGGATTCGTTGGAAAGATATTCACAAATAGATTCTAATATTTTTGGTTTCACTAAAATCCGGTTTATTTTGCACACGGTACATTCAATTGAAATTTGAAATCGAATTATCGAACTACCGCGCCATTTCAATTCCTTTTATAATTTAAAATAAATATTTATATTCTAACGACGAGCTATATAAATATATACGTTCGAATTCTTTTCAAAATAAATTTCTCGTCGATATTATTTAAAATAATTCATTTTAAATAATCAAAATTCGCTAAAATTGCCGAAATAAAAATTTTAAATTGGCTCGGATTTCCGGGTTATTACATAATCTTTTTACTATGATGTTTATTGGCATCTATATATGCAAATAAAATATAACTTTTAAACTACGTTGTTTATTTGTATTCAAGAATGCAGATAGAAATTCGACCTTTAAATACGGTGTTTATTTGCATCAAAGAATGCAAATAAAAATATAATCCTTTTAACTACGATGTTCTTTTAAATCATTTACTTTTATTTCTATCTAAAATATAAACTAAAAATGTCATATTCATTCTAGTGTTTTAGTTTGCATTTATAATTGCAAAAATGAAATTTTAACTCTAATGTTTGTTTGCATCTAAAATTTCAAATAAAATATAGTTTTACTTCTAATGTTTTGTTTGCATCTAAAATAGCAAACAAAAATATAACTTTCCTTATTTCAATGCATATTTGCGTTAGAAAATGCAAATAAAAGAATATTTTATATTTCAATATATATTTGCATAAAAGAATGCAAATAAAAGTACATTTAATATTTCTACGTATATTTGCATAAACGAATGCGAATAAAAGAATCATCTTTATTTATTTAAATTCTTTTTTATTGTAAACAACATTACATAGAAATGTAATCTTTTAATTTTTATTCAATTGCATGAAAAATGTAATTTTTACTTTTAAATCTAATTACACTAAAAATGTAACTTTAATATCTAACTTTTTATTTCATGTTTAATTTACAACAAGGAATGCAAATAAAAATGTAATTTTTCTTTTATTCTAGTTTTATTTGCGAAAAGGGATGCAAATAAAAATGTAACTTTTTATTTCTAATTTTGTTTGTATTAGTGAATGTAAATGAAAGAGCAAACTTCATTTTTCATATATATTTGCATTTGTGAAATGCAGATAAAAGAACAAATTTTATTTTTACATATATATTTGCATTAGTGGATGCAAATAAAAAGAACAAATTTTATTTCCAAGTTTATTTACATTAATGAATGTAAATAAAAGACCAAGCTTTAATTTCAATGTATGTTTGCATTTGTGAAATGCAAAATAAAGAACAAATTTCATTTCTATATATATTTGCATTAGTGAATGCAAATAAAAGGACAAATTTTATATTCCTATATTTTATTTGCATTGTGGAATGCAAAGAAAAAGTGTACTCTTTATTTTCATGACATATTTGCACTGAAAAATGTAGATAAAAAGTGAACTTTTAATTTCTATGTTTATTTGCATTGAGGAATGTAGATAAAAAGTGTACTTTTATTTCCAATGTTTTTTTTGCATAGTGGAATGCAAATAAAAAGTGAAACTTATATTCCTATGTTATATTTGTGTAAAAGAACACAAATAAAAAGTCAATTTCTATATAACATAATATTGAGCATTTGAATTGATAAACTAAATCTACTCGAAAATGATAACATAGTATTGTGTGTTGAATTGATAAAATAAATCAATTCAAAAATGATAAATTGAATTGACAATCAAATTGACTAACAAATTCAATTCAATACTCTTTTTTTATCCACATTATCCACAATTATTGACAAAAGGGAAAATGTTTTATTTGACTAACATGTATGGATCTAAAATTTAAACAACAGATCTATCATATATACACATAGAATAAACATATCAATCATCAAAATTGCATCACATCGCATAACTAATTACTTAACACACATATAATTATTTATCAGCGATAAAAATAATTAAATGGATTAAATAATTCAAATCAGAAATTTCACATCGTTATTGAGTTCTGCGTTGTTCAGATCCAAAATTTGTCAAAAATTCAACTTGCTCAGAATCAGGTCTAGTCAGTTTCATCACGAAGATCTCGGTCTCACGATCGCGGCGCACCTGAAATCGTTCGAATCTGAGTCCGTACGAGCTAGATATGGTTTAATTAAGATTGGATAATTTGAATTTGTTAAATTGTAAAGTCAAAGTATGGAAAAAATCAAAGCTACCTCATCTTCATCCTCCCAACATTTAAGTCGTTACATTCATTTCCTTTGAACCCATAGAGTTCAAAACTAGGTTTCCAATTATCTCTGAATTTCTAAAGCTGGAAGACGATCAGGTGGTATGACATCGAAGAGGGAGGAGAGGGCTTGGTAGCGCCCTAGGTGGTGGTCAACTCGGTGGGGACAAGGGGGTGCGGCGGGTACATCAAGGCAGCGGGTTTGGTGATCAAATCCGGGCAATTTACTTCACCAAAACCTTGTCATGTCCGTATCAAATTGAAGAGGAAGAAAATTCTACAATAAGTTATAATGGATCATTCGAATTCATTGAGAAGATTGGGAGTATTTGAGGAATGAAATTCGGACATTTCTTGCCATGAATGATGAGGGCGGCGGCTGGAGCAAATAGATTAGGGTTAGGGGTTTTGTCATTTAGTGAATATTTATATTAATTAATTAGTTAATTACCCAATTAAGGCCCGATTATCAACTTTTTCCGATTTTAGTCCAACGACTGTCGTTCCTACCTATTTACCCCCATTCCGGACTCATTTGGCTATGTCCCGCAAGCCCAAACAACTGTTTTGACCCAGTTTTCTTTAATTTAAAATTTAAATCTTTTATTTTTAATTCAACCGTACAAATAAATTCACCGGGGCCACAAATTAACTACAAAAATTCCCGAAAAATATATTTAGCTATGTTTTGATACTGCAGACCTAGGAAAATTAATTTCGTTCAATTCTGAGCCCTGTTTGAAAAATGGCCATTTTCAAGTTGATTAAAGTTGACCGAAATTGACAAAACACGTTTACATTTACTGTGCTCACATATAAATTCTAAAAATCATGGAAAATTAAACTTAACAATAATTAGACATTCCGGTTCCAAAAAAAGTGGTTTCGTCGAAAACAGAGGTCGTTTGAAAAATGGCTATTTTTAATATTAAAAAATATATATAAATTCTACAACGACTATTCTGATTTTTAAACTGGGCATAACTTTTGATTCCCACTATGAAATTTCAATTTTTCAGATTTGTTGGAAAGATATTTTTAAATAGATTCTAATATTTTTGGTTTCACTAAAATCCGGTTTATTTTGCATCTTGTACATTCGGTCAAAGTTCAAGTTTGACTTTTCAAACTACCTTGCTATTTCTAACTCCTTTTATAATTAAAATTAAAATTTTCGTTCTAACTTCGATTTAAATAAATTTTCTTGTCGTTATTATTTAAAATAAATTATTTTTACTAGTAAAATTTCTATAAAAAAATTTTGTAAATTGGTTCAGAATTTGCGGGTTATTACAATCTCCCCCACTTAAAATCTTTTCGTCCTCGAAAAGGAACGAAGCTAAATGTTATTAAATTAACCAACTCAACTTTTAATTTTAATCAATTTTCAGCTTAGTTCAATATTTAATTTGATTTATCTAAATTTATCATTCTTTTTTATATATTGGTTAAATTAGTTAAACTAATTATCAAACATCACAACCAGCAATCAATTAGGTGATTAACTTTTCAAATATATATATATATATATAAAAATTTTATATATAGTCAAAAGATCATATTTTTAGTGCAAATCACAGCAATAGACTCTATCTAGTTTTGGGTCTCACACCAGTCATTGGAAATATATAGATATACCACTTTTGAAACTCGAACATAAATTCTGATGATGTTTCGAAGCACCATCAGAACATCTCCGAGCGACTAAAGTGTAATTCTATATCTATCTAGTATATTTGAGGTTTCGAATACACGCTAGCTAGGCGTATATGCGAAATTTTTATATACTCGATTGTCCAAGATAAAATAAAATAATATATTTAAATACGTATAATTAGATTTTAAATTTTAAAAACTAAATTTGTTTGCATTTTTAATTTTAAAAATAAATACTCTTCACACTCGTTCTAGGATACTGCTGATCCCATCTATAACGAGTTATTCTTATTGGATATTACTAGTCCAATCTCTGATGAGTCTTTTGTTCAGTTCTAACGAGTTGTACCCCAAAGATTTGAGCTAACCAAAGCTCTGATACCAACTGTAACGACCCAGATTTCACCCGACCCGATCGATCGAAAGATCGACCAAGACCGTTCAAAACTCAAATACATTAACTTTGGGAATACAACACAACATAACAAATAACAACAAAATTTCACAAACATTATAATAATGTTACATCAGAGTACATGGGTAAATAATACAGTGGAAGATAAATTACAATAGATATAATACAATGCAGCGGAATGATGAAATTAATCACAGCGGAAGACTATCAATGCTCTGGACACAGCTCTAAGCTTCGATCCAGAATCCTGCTCAATATATCTGCAAAATAAGCTACTCGACTGCCCGTGTGGAAGAGAGGGAACCCGAGCTTGCAAAGTGAAACAAACTACGGGTCAGTAATGGGACTGGTGTGAGAAATCTTTATTTAACTTATCTAATATGTAGGCTAATCACAGGACCACGCCGCTATCGCGGAACGGGTTTACTCCATTGGATTGCCAGTGCATAAATAAAGTAAATCGTTAAAAACAACGCAATGCATTTTAGAAAAATGAAACCATTATAAGACTCAGGTTTCATCACACAATGCAACGCAAGCCGGAGGATAGACTTCTACCTTATAATGGTCAAAAATGCTTCATACGATAAAAACGGATTTGATATTATTACTAGTGTATATATGTTTTTAAAAACCTTTCAATCATAATGTATTAATCATAGACGGCATAGCTACCATATACTATGTCGCCATATATAGGTACACAATCAAAACAGCAGGATGTCGTATTGAAGGTTGGATTTCCATCAAGAGTCAAGGCTAGGAACGATCTCCCGACAGATTCGAGACACTTTAGCAATGTCTCAGGATTCGGACGCTGGCGAACCCTTGGATCCTACAGGGCTGGTCCCCCAATAGTGCAATGGGTTGGATTGGCAATTCCTGAACACGCGCTTCCCGATCCTATTGGACCTATAAATTGGCCATTGCAGCCAATAAAATCCGAGGCGCCTCAAAATCCATCAACCACATAAGTAAAATGCTGGGCTGTGTTAAACCCAAACACCACTTCTAGCTAGAAAGAAACGTGTGCACTCCCTGCGTTCGCTTGCTCCGTTTTTGACTCATACCGGGGTGTGAGGCTCGCATGGCCACAAAATACACAAAGCTATGCCTAAATAGGCTATGCCTTGATCATCATCAACAAGGCTCTGCTTTTCAACAAAAGCCATGATCAATTGCATCTTGGCATGCCACATTGATAGTCCATACCATGCGATTGATAACAATCAACACACAACCTCTAAGGGTGTTAAGCAAGAGAATAAATTCTCTGCCACCAACGGTTATATATTAATAGAAATCAATTTACGTAGAACAAAACTCAATGTCAGACACACATCCATTTACATGTCCGTTTTGGGTCTGAATGGAACCGGAGGCACCTTATACCTTGCATATCCAAACGATCAACAATACGTCCGGACAACTACCACTGGAACCTTTTCAAGGCAACAACTCCAATCAAAGGCATCAGTAGTCCTCATCCATTCGATGTGAAGATCGCCGGTCTTCAACCACCGTCTTCATCTTCAACTTTTAATCGTCGTAGTAATTATTCAGAATGGGTTAAACCCGGTCATTCTGAATAACCCGCGTATTTTTATAATTGAAAATCAAGTGTTATAAGGATACATCCAACGCCACTTTCCAATTCAGAATATTCTTCAAATAAAATATATTATTAGGGAAAGGTTCCCATTAATTTTATCAAAGATAAAATCCTTTAAATTTATTTTTAAATCTTATTTTCAAAGATTTATTAAAATTCCAATTCAGTTTTAATGTCAAAAATCACTACTTACAATCACTACAACAGATTTACCTTTTAATAGCACATGAAAAACGCTATAATAGGCTACCATAGCATTAGTGACGACGCTATATAATGACATGTTATAATAGCCCTGATATATCTTATAGCTCAAATCTAAAAGCTATAGTATTATACATTTTATAGCACACGTTCAACACCATGAAATGTTTTACATAGCGTTTAGACCTTGCAATTATATTTGCTTATTAAAATCTCAGCTTATTTTTTTATAGCATTATCAATATTTTCATAGCACATATTCATTGGTATGAAAAATATTTTCCATAGCATTATCATTGTTTACATAGCTCATATTCAGTGATATGAAAAGTTATCCACGCGATTTAATAGCATTTCACATTTTAATTTCATAAGTGGAGTTTTTCGCTATGAATATTTGTAGTATATATAGCATTATCGGTGTTTTCATAGCACACATTCAAAGATATGAAAAGATTTTCCACACTCTTTAATTTTTTACATAGCATTCTTCTTTTATTTCCATAAGTGCAATTTTCCGCTATTAATATTTTTTATATATAGCACATATTTTAGCTATGATCTTTATATAGAAAATCTCTAATTTAATTGTGCACAACTCAAACAATTAAGCAGTAAATTCACAAGACAAAACTGTCGATAGCAAAAAACTAATACCAAAAGCACATTTAATTTCAATTACAAAGTCATAGTTAATAAATCTACTGATAAATATAGAAATAAGTTAATATACATGTTTTTCAAACATTGTTTCAAAACAAGATTACATGTAAAATCACTTAGTCTTCAGCTGGTAACCTCGTCCAACTTCTAGAACCTGCAATTTACATCACAAATTACAGTCTTATAACAAAGAAAAATGCAAGAAACACAATTACAAGCACAGGTTACATTCTTATAGAAATGTTTATTATCTTATAGTTTGTCAGTATGATTATTGTATACAGGTTCTATCTTAGTGGGCTTACGCATTTCAAAAGAACGGTGCACTAATTACTTCAGTTCACTCAGCAATTAAAATAACTTGTACATGAATATGGCCAGACTGAAATTTGAATGTGAACTATAATCTGAATGTGAACTATACAGACTTATAATCTAAATATGAATTATACTGCAAGATTAAGAATTGTAGCTCTTACAGTTTACCTGAAATATCACATTGCAACTTGGTCGGTTCTTTGGTTGCCGATACCAACAATACACCTGAAATATCATGCAAACAATAAGGTTTAGGAAGCTAAATTATTGTTGTTATGTATGACAGTGTAATAGGAAAATATAGGAAATTCTAACTGAAAACTATCACTTTGGTAGCATGATTAAATTTTGTATGAAACTTAACAACCATATGCAGACGTGGTCAAACTTGATTAGTCATGTATGCTAACATATGCAGACGTGGTAAAACTTGCAAACCATTTTTAAACTGAAAACATCACTGAGCTAAATTATTGTTGTACATACTAGACTCTCCAAGACTCCAACTATAATTAACACGAAGGGCACTATAAAACATTAGCCAGCTTCTTTGATTTTTGAGTCTTGTAAACGCATTTACATCTTAAAGGACCACAAATTCTCGTAGTAAATCTAACAAATTATAAGGTGAGTACAGACTCTGTGATTATGAATATTTGATTTGTAACAAATCAAAATTGGCAAACATGATAAGTAAACCAAGTAATTCTGAAAACAAACATAATAATGGATGTGAGGGTGACAAGACCAGAATGGAATATGTACATTATAAAGGTAAGTAGGGTCTCAATCCTAAACTTTGAGGACCATTAGCAAGTTGCTATCGAAGAACAACAATTTAACTACTCCATAATTTGGGACAAACTGATGTGTAATTTGTTTGGTAGTGAAATATTTTTATCTTGAGGCCTGGGGGATACTGAGGCTAATATAACAACAATAATATAAACTTGATGCCTGTAACTGCGATAAATTGGCACAAGGTAATAATTCATAAATATCACATGATCTAATAAAACCAAAAAAAATTACCTGCCTAAACTCCTGAGACACATGCAAAGTAACCATGAATCACTACTCTATTAAACTGCCTCTGTTATATCTTCACCTGCAAAAAAATGTAACGTATTCCTTTCACATGAGCAATATTTACAACGAATAAAGTAATGATTTAGATTCATAATACATAGTGGAAATGAAACTAATAGTTACATGTTTATATTCGTTGTTATGATAAAATCTACATAGTCCATACAATTCTGTGGAACAGATGATAGGAGAAATTATGACCTGATAATAGTTTTTTTTTTAATGCCTAAACAAAAAATTCATCCCATTAACTAATAGCTTAGCTCATACACCCATACACGTCTACCATTTGCATATATTAATTTAATTAACATAGTTAGTTTTTATAAATTTAATTAATTTATTATAAAACATGGTTAACTTAATTGAATATATTAGCATGTTATACTAGCATGTACACTAATGGTCACTAACCAAGGATATGAATTAGTGATTTATAATCTTCCTTGTTTTTTTTCTTTGGTAATTTCTAAAGGTTCATTTTAATGTATTTTCATTATAGTATAAATACTTCCATATCAATGCAAGAAGACAGACCCACCAAATAACAATGTAGACAAACAATTTCAAAAGATTTTCCAGTAAGAGAGACTTAAAGTAAGAATGCTGTGTGATCAAATATACCTTTTTTTCTTTTAGAAACAAAGTTATTTTATAAATGTATTAATATTTACCATGTATACATTTTTGGATTATATACCAGTTTGCCAATTGTCATGCAGCAATTCACATACAAAGATAAAATAATTTCTCTCCCTCTTTTTTTTGAAACAATCAATGTAAAAATCAACTTCAACAATGGGTTGTTACTTAACATGTCAAACATTCTTAAAGAAACGCCTTTTGATTGGTGACACAATTACAACGAGATAGAAAATTGATTAAAAGAACATCTATTATACGAACATCTTAAAATTTGAGCTTAATTCAGGAAAGTTCCTTTACTTTTAGGCTAAGTTTGATCATGCAAACTTCCTAATAAAATCCATGAATTATATTGTGGTGATACTATAAGATCATAATCAGTGTTTTTATATCAGTACTGTCTTTGTATATACTTAGACCTGAAAATTGTAATTCATGGTAGGGAACATGAGGTAAAAACAACGATAATGCAGTAAGGATGTAGGGAATAAGCTACGAATTTCCCAGAACATTAAGTATAACCCGACATGGTGGAAAAAGGTAATACTTGAAAACTGAATGAACCAGCCAAATTGAAATAACATCTAAATGTCAACATATTGTATAAGGAAACACATACCCTTGCATTTATAGTCCATACTTAAAATTTTGTTTCAGTGGTCCACGTTCCCTGGACACTTTTATGTTTACTAACATGCCTTGTCCGAAGCTTCACAACATTCCTCCCCAATGCATTTCTCAGCCTAATCGCATGTAACATTATTTCTGCTGGTTCTAAATTCTTCACACAGACCACTCTCTCACTATGGTTCTTGTAGTAAGCTTTCAAGTGAGGATAGTTGACCACGATGGAGTTCTGTTACAATTTCTAGTTGGGGATTCTTTTCTTTGAATGCTAGCAACTGAGAATCCATAAATGCCCTGACTCCTCTGCTACTGCCTCCTCAATCACTAAAACAGACAATAATCTTCTGTAATTTCCAAACACCTCTTAATGCCATTTCCTATATCACTTCAATTTGTCGAGGTCGTGCGGAAATCCTAGAAACAGAGAAGGCGAACGCGAACGGAAATCTCAAAGAAGACAAGGCGAAGGCGAAAGGCAATCTTCGAAGTAGAGAAGTGTAGTCGAACTAAATAGCGATTTTTTTCCTTTTTTATTTTTTTATATAAATCTTGCATGTGTGATCAAATATACTTGTATAGTCTATAAAAGCAAGAAAGAAAATAGGTTAGAGTAAATCAAAGATGATTATAGAGAAGAAGTTTTACATAGCATGGCTCATGTAGATTACCTGAAAATTGCAGTTGCTTGCTGCATCGCATTTGCTAATTCACACTTTGCATACTCGATCTCTTTAAGAAACCTTTGTATCATCTTAAGCAGCAATGGGCAAGGTAAAAGTTATCTCTTATTGAACAAAGTTGAAATACATCAAATTTATCATAGGTGCTCAAATAACTTCAGGTATTGGTCATGCAGCTACTTGGAATACAAGGAAAAATGAGTTGATCATCTTGACAACGATGGATCAGAAACTTACGCTACAAGCTCAAACTCAGGTTGTTTAACTAGGAAGACAACCAACAAGTCATTGATACAGTACTAGCAATCATGGCAACAACACATACACTTGACTTCTTCTAACCAAACTTACATTGTGATTTTCTGTTCCCGTCTCGGTTTTTTTTTTAAAAGGCTGCTAATCACATATACAAGCCGTAGTATTCAATTCGGGTTAAAAACATTTCTCATTTCCCATTATAATGGAACAACTCGTATGCTTATGAAAAGCTTAAATAAATTTGCGCTTCTTTGTCGTTCATGTATTAAATCCAACACAGGAAAAATTATATGAGAAAGTGAGTTACTAAAAAAATGAGAAAAAGGCTACTCTTTCGAACAAGCAGAAAAACAGTGGCATAATTGCAAAAACACTTGAAAAGACAAGAGAGATGGTGAGGTATTCATACGCTAAATACAAAGTTGGCATGAACTCTTTAGATTCTACAGTCTTGGAAATCTACCGCCTCCGAGAGAAGCAGCTTGCCTTAAAATTACTTGAGCTTGTTCGTAGTTCTCTTCATTTTCTTGCTGTATAAACCATAAACATTATATCGTTATATACTAATATACCATTATATTACTCAAACCAAGATAACATAATATTAACCACCATATTAAAACCAAAACTAAAAACACGTGATGGTTTAGGATTACAATCTAAGCCAACAGATCTTTTATCTATGGTCAGAACCTAAAAAAAACATAAACTCTCAGTAGCACAATTACATGTAGGATGTATCTGTACATATGTAGGTATAACGTATGTATGTATGTATGTAGGGGAAGAAGAGGTATATAGATTCAATTCTTTGAAAATCTCGCTTCACCCCCTTCTATCTTTTTGTGCAAAAAGACTATGTGGAAGTGAACTGTTGTAGATGTGTTCTATTTGTTAGTGAGATCATCTATGTAAATCTCGCTCCCCTGCTTTGAATTTTTTAAAATAGGGATGTACTTGTGAATCATGTGCATTCATTTAAACCAATCAAAATTGTTTGATAGACTGGACTGGGTTTATTTGATATTGTTACTTATTTATTTTAAAATAATAGTGTAGCTTTGATTCACTCCAGATCGAAAGAACGAACATGATTAACTAGTGTATCCCTATAGAGGGGCCAAATCCAGTTAAAGGACCAAAATCACCTCAAGCTGGGGAAGGAAGACACAAGTTGTAGCAGCAAAAGCCACTTGACAGGTTGAACTACCAAATATCCGCAGGCAATCTGTTGGAAGAAGAAAATGCAGGTGAACATATGAATCTACAAGAAAAAAACAGATAACAAAGGTTAGTATTTCTAGCAATTATATAGAAAATTGGGAAGCAGCAACAGTGGGTAGAACATAAAGCAATAGCGACCCACACGAATAGATGCACAATTCAAATTTGACAATTGTTTGTTTAAGAGCATCGACCCTAGTGCAAAAAAATATAGATATATCAGCATATTCAATGTATAATAATAGAGGTAGATTCAGCTTAGTAGTATTGGAGATTAAAAGTGAACCACATACATAACCCATTGTCAGAAAATAAAGTCTTGCTATACAGACATTCACTTTTGTTTATTGAATTCGGTAGTCAATGGCTCTTTGTTAGCTTGGTGCAATGGTAATGTATAGTTGGACATAATGTGTGTAAATGGAAGCATGCATGCCTTGGTAAACAGTTTTAGAAGTGGCTTAAATGTACGGTTTGTTTTGTAAAATGGCCTAAACTGAGAAAAATGCAATTTCAAACGTACCAGTGGTCATCAAAGCAGATTTGATAGCAGCAGGAGACCAAGTTGGGTGAAAGACTTGACATAGGCAGCAGTGCCAGTTGCATGTGGGCATGCCATAGACGTGCCAGAGATTATATCATACAAAGAAAATGGAGATGACACTGGAGACCATGCAGCCAATATATCAGCTCCAGGAGCGGACAAGTCAGGCTATTTGAATGTGAACAATTAGGTTAATTTGTTAGAAAGATTTATCATGACTGAATTTAATTTGTATGAAACTAGATGAAGTTACCTTTAGAATATCTTTGGTGATGGGATTCGGCCCTCCTGATGAGAAGTAAATAATGTAAGGAGCTTCAAGGTCATCAACTACCTGACTCTTTGAAATAGTAGCTGTTGCGTTAGTGCTGTCAAAATTTACACTGTGTTGGTTTTTTGGTACTTGAACTACTTCTACTGAAGGACATTAAATTACCAGCATACTCAAGTAATTCTAAAAATTTACTGAAAAGGGTTCTCAAGGCTTCCAATAGTTCCAAAACCATAAGGCGAAGTTCGGGAATTTTATGTAGAAAGACATATTTTTCCCTTAAAGATATTAGACAATTAACCATATAAAGAATATTTTGTATGCACCTTGACTCAGAGACGTACTGGGAAACATTTGCACCATACTGGCGCCCTCAAACACTAAGAGTTAATGGGAAAATGTAGGCCACATCCAAATCGGCTTGCATTATCCCACCAACAGCACCATCTTCAAAAAGACCAGTTCCAGCATTAATCGGGTCACAAAGAACAATTTTCCCCTTCACTAAATTTTTGTCCATAGTCCCATTAGAGCAAAGTCTGCAATAAATTGAGGCTTAATATTCTTTTCTATCGTCAATTTACAAGTAATTAAGTCATCTGCTGAAAATAAAATTTTAAATGCTTTACGGGTTTATATTTACCTGGACACAGAACTATTGAAGCCTAGGGCAACACGACATGTTTCCTGCATACACAAGTGGATACATTTTGTCCTCCAAGCCAACAATGTTGATTGCCATTCCCTAACATATGAAGAGGAAGAAGAAAAGGCCATGGGTTTAATTGGTCATATATTTGAAGATGGCTAACGTATATGTCATTACGAGTAATGGTCAAACTCATAATGTTTGGCGTTAGAACCAAGTCACTCTTATTGCATCAATGTAAATAAACAAGAAAAAAATTATAGGAAGACAATAACAATTAATATACCTGATAATTATGACCATTGCCCAAAATTTTAGAAACAAACTTCCTATCAATTGTACTAGCAGCAACTGTCATCATCCAAGGGGCATAATTTTCTATAGACCGAGGTACGTCATTCCCAACAGAACAAGACGTCAAAATGCCTTTTTTCATGGCATGGAAAGATCCAATGGCAGTTGCATCTTCAAAGTAATTATCCACAGCTTCGCCACCGATCGAAAAGGAAATCACATCAACGCCGTCAGCAATCGCATCATCGAATGGAGCAAGTATATCTGCATTATAACATTCGTTCGTCCAACATACCTTGTAAACTGCGATACAGGCGGAGGGCACTCCTCCATTATAGCAAGTATATCATTTCTCACTCATGTCACATGGATCAAACATATAAATATAAACTTGTGACTAATATTACGAGACTAGAAATGATACCAAATAAACGTCGTTGACTTGCTGTGACCATATTGGTCTCAATTTCCATGGTAAAGGCTTTAGTGAAAAGATATCTACAACCAAAAATGTGTTGCATCGGACATTAAGAAAATACTTGTTGCACGTGAAATTGGCAGGAGTTTGACAAATTCCTTTCTATTTGCTTAAAGGTGGACCATATACCACATCGGTAAAACTTTCAGACTCTGGCCGAACTCCATTATCAATCATTCCGACTATCGCATCACTCTCAAATTTCACCCTACTTGCTATTTTTGGAAAGCCCAAAAAGTCCCATGATTTTTAGTGTGGAGCTTTCTTGCTTTGTTGGGAATGACCGAAACTAGTTGATCCATTCCTGTCACAGAGTAAATTACGATCACAATCATGTTATCTTCCAATCTTTTATCCTATAATGATTTTGGAACATGTTATTAATCTAATTTTGAACATCTTATATAGAGTTTCTACTTTCTACATCAGTTACAATGCACACAATGATAAGGCGTGTCCCTTAAGTTTTTCCGACTCTTCTATGACAGTAAATATTTGAGAAAACTAAACATATAGGAATGCAAGTATAAGTACAAATCATAGGAACCTTTTCAACTTATTTACGAAATATCAAAACTCTGGTATCTCAGTACAATAAAATAATGGTTTTGGTCCAAAATAGTTGATATCACATTAGCACATTTTGTTGGGGTTATCATTGTCTTAATAGTGAATCAGAAAAACCAAATGAATTCAAAAATAGAAGGAATCGACTTCCAATATTTTAGTTATAACAACTTACAGAAGAAGATAAAACATATGAAGAAGGGCAAAGTTTGATACCCAACTATATACTTACCAACCATCCTTGTTACTTCTTCGGCTGAGAGATGTGCCACAAAGCCATTGATCCTCTTGAAACTATGAACTAAACAAAAACAATCACTTAATTAACACTTCTAGCTCTGAACTCCTTATCATATTTGGCTATTTGCATGCAATATTCACACCAATAAATTATTAACAGTTCATTATTCTCTAATGATATTAATCTTTGGTCTGATTTATATCGATAGTTCAATAGATTATTGTTGATACTTTAGATTACACAACAAACAAAAACAATCACTTAATTAACCAAAACCTGGATGAGTAATTAAATTACTGAACAGCTTCACAATTGATTTGGACAGATTTGACATGAATCGGAGACGGCGGCCAGTTTTTTTCATGGTGACTGCTGCTGGAGTGACGTTGATGAAGTGAACTGAAAATCGATTACCGAAATGAACATAGGTTAAGAAATTAAACTGTAATAAAATCAAAAATATTACCTATTTTAGATGATTTCGTCGTTGATTAGGATTAACCTACGACAATCCACTGAATCGACGATGGTCCACTTATATGATTCTGGAGTGAATCGATCGACTTGCTGGTGTGCTAAATTGACGATGGTGGAATGTCTGATTGATCGATTTACTGGTTTTCCTACAGTTTGTCGAGTGAACTGAAGAAATTAGGTATTCACGAGATAATGGGTAAAGTGATGGGTTTGATGGAGGGATTTTTTTAATTTGGCGGTCTTGAGTTTTATTTTATCCCGCCTCTGTTTCTTCGCTCCCGCCTTTTTTACCAGCAAGGGGAATATAGCGGAACAGACGTATGTATAGCATAATTTATTTGTTATTTCTTTGCTTTTTTTATATAGCACAATTTATGCATTATTATTTTTTCTTTAAATATTTTATTATAGCACTTTAATGTAAGGCTGTGATACAATGCTATGTATATCATATTTTCTTGTAGCGAATTATTCCAATTTAAGAAATAAATCTTATTTTTAACTGGGTAAAAGAATCAATGTCATTTAAAACATTGTTCACGATAAACCCAAAATCATTTTCCAATATATAAATATAAATTGAAATACCAATAATCTTAGTTGAAAGATTTATTCTTTATTTAAAAGAAATCGTTTGTTTAAAAAAAAACATTCTTTATATAAAAGATATTCTAAATCGGAAAGCGACTCAATCATTTACCATATAACTTTGGTTATATGGATTTCATACATCGTATGTAAATAACAACAATAATAATTAATCATCAAACCATCCATTCAACATATAAAGTGAAGTTCTCAACTGTGTGAGCATTAAATGAAACAATAATGCTCATCGCAGCCTGTCAATCTATCGATCGACATATGAATAAATATTGGGACTTGTGTATATCAATATCATCCCAATACCCGTGTGTGGTTTTCAGCCAACAACAGTACATATAAATAAATAATTGGTTAATTACTTTAACCAATTTTAATACTATCAACATGTTGATAATGATGGACAAAAATGATATTTTATTCCTATTGTTGGAAATAAAATATATTTGACTCGCATAATTTCTTTTACATTTCTAATATATAATAGAATGTAATTTATTTGTATGACATTATTGTGGATGACAAATAAAAGATAATTTACATTATACTTTACTTGTATGTAATTATCCTTAATTTTAACACATAAAAATATTTTTTTCAAATTTGCATACAAATTCTAATGTATGCATTAATGTATAGAAATGTCGCTTTAACTCACCTATACATTCTAAAGTATGGTTTGACCAAGAATATAAATTTTGATATAAGTTTGCAAATATAAATGATTGTTATATTTGCATATAAATTCTATTTCAACAAAATGTATAAGAAGAGTGATATCATCATTTGCCGATAATTCTATTTTATCAAAATACTATTTGTGTTTAATTCTTATTTGACAAAAATGCCTTTTTGGTTTCAACCAATATAATTCGACAAAATGAATGTTTGATTCAACTAATATAAATAGACAAAAGTGATTATTTTGTTTCAACCTTTTTAAAATGACAAATTAAATAAATTTTGTCTCATTCTATTTAAATGATAAAAATGTATCTTTTTGTATTGCAACAAAAGGACAAATAAACCTTTTCTATCTTTTTATTCTTTTTATTGAAGCCAAGATGACACTAAAAATATACCCTCTTAATTCTAATCTTTTTATTTTGATCTATAATGAAAATAAAATCATTTTATTTATTTTAACAAAATTACAACTACGATGAATTCATTTTATCCCAATCCTTTTATTTACTCTAGTTTAAAAGTAAAAATGATATTTTTTTAATCCTGTTCTTTTATTTATATCTAAATGGTAATAAAAGTGTAACTTCTTAAACTATGCTTTTTATTTGCATCTAAAATGCAAATAAAAGTAATACTTTAATTTATGATTTATTTGCATCAAGGAATGCAAATAAAAATACAACTTTTATCTTCATGTTTTATTTGCATCAAAGGATGCAAATAAAAATGTAACTTTTCTAATTCAAGGTTTTATTTGCAACAAGGAATGCAAATAAAAATTCAACCTTTAATTCCGTATTTTATTTGCATCAAGGAATGCAAATAAATATGCAACTTTTAATTTCATAGTTTATTTGCATCAAAGAATCCAAATAAAAATTCAACTTTTAAATACGATTTTATTTGCATTAAGGAATGCAAATAAAAATTCAACTTTTAAATACTATGTTTATTTGCATTGAGGAATGCAAATAAAAATTTAACTTTTAAATACTATGTTTATTTGCATTAAAGAATGCAAATAAAATTTTAACTTTTAAATATTATGTTTATTTGCATTAAGGAATGCAAATAAAATAAGACTATTTATTACAATGTTTTATTTGCATCAAAGAATGCAAATAAAATATAACTTTTTATTTCAATGTTTATTTGCATCAAAGAATGCAAATAAAAATATAATCCTTTTACTATGATGTTTATTGGCATCTAAATATGCAAATAAAATATAGCCTTTAAACTACGTTGTTTATTTGCATTCAAGAATGCAGATAGAAATTCGACCTTTAAATACGGTGTTTATTTGCATCAAAGACTGCAAATAAAAATATAATCCTTTTAAATACGATGTTCTTTTAAATCATATTTTTTTTTTCTATCTAAAATATAAACTAAAAATGTCATATTCATTCTAGTGTTTTTGTTTGCATTTATAATTGAAAAATGAAATTTTAACTCTAATGTTTATTTGCATCTAAAATTTCAAATAAAATATAGTTTTACTTCTAATGTTTTGCTTGCATCTAAAATAACAAACAAAAATATAGCTTTCTTTATTTCAATGCGTATTTGCGTTAGAGAATGCAAATAAAAGAGTATTTTATATTTCAATATATATTAGAATAAAAGAATGCAAATAAAAGAGCAATTTTCTATTTCTATGTATATTTTGCATAAAAGAATGCAAATAAAAGTACATTTTATATTTCTACGTATATTTGCATAAACGAATGCAAATAAAAGAACCATCTTTATTTATTTAAATTCTTTTTATTGTAAACAACATTAAATAGAAATGTAATCTTTTAATTTTTATTCAATTACATGAAAAATGTAATTTTTACTTTTAAATCTAATTACATTAAAAATGTAACTTTAATATCTAACTTTTTATTTCATGTTTTATTTACAACAAGGAATGCAAATAAAAATATAATTTTTCTTTTTTTCTAGTTTTATTTGCGACATGGGATGCAAATAAAAATGTAACTTTTTATTTCTAGTTTTGTTTGTATTAGTGAATGTAAATGAAAGAACAAACTTTATTTTTCATGTATATTTGCATTTGTGAAATGCAGATAAAAGAACAAATTTTATTTTTACATATATATTTGCATTAGCGAATGCAAATAAAAAGAACAAATTTTATTTTCAAGTTTATTTACATTAGTGAATGTAAATAAAAGAACAAGTTTTAATTTCAATGTATGTTTGCATTTGTGAAATGCAAAATAAAGAACAAATTTCATTTCTATATATATTTGCATTAGTGAATGCAAATAAAAGGACAAACTTTAGATTCTTATATTTTATTTGCTCTGTGGAATGGAAATAAAAAGTGTACTCTTTATTTTCAAGACATATTTGCACTGAAAAAAGCAGATAAAAAGTGAACTTTTAATTTCTACGTTTATTTGCATTAAGGAATGCAGATAAAAAGTGTACTTTTATTTCCAATGTTTTATTTGCATAGTGGAATGCAAATAAAAAGTGAAACTTATATTCCTATGTTATATTTGTGTTAAAGAACACAAATAAAAAGTCAATTTCAATATAACATAATATTGAGCATTTGAATTGATAAACTAAATCAACTCGAAAATGATAACATAGTATTGTGTGTTGAATTGATAAACTAAATCAATCCAAAAATGATAACATAGTTTTTTTTTACTGATATTGAATTGACAATCAAATTGACTAATTGACCAACAAATTCAATTCAATACTCATTTTTTTTATCCACATGATCCACAATTATTGGCAAAAGGGAAAATGTTTTATTTGACTAACATGTATAGATCTAAAATTTAAACAACAGATCTATCATACATACACACAGAATAAACAGATCAATCATCAAAATTGCATCACATCGCATAGCTAATTACTTAACACACATATAATTATTTATCAACGATAAAAATAATTAAACTGATTAAATAATTCAAATCGGAAATCTCACATCGTTATTGAGTTCTGCGCTATTCAGATCCAAAATTTGTCAAAAATTCAACTTGCTCAGGATCAGGTCTAGTCAGTTTCATCGCGAAGATCTCGGTCTCACGATCGCGGCGCACCTGAAATCGTTCGAATCCGAGTACGTACGAGCAAGATATGGTTTAATTAAGATTGGATAATTTGAATTTGTTAAATTGTAAAGTCAAAGTATGGAAAAAGTCAAAGCTACCTCATCTTCCTCCTCCCAACATTTATGTCGTTACTTTCATTTCCTTTGAACCCATAGAGTTCAAAACTAGGTTTCCAATTATCTCTGAATTTATGAAGCTTGAAGACGATCGGGTGGTATGACATCGAAGAGGGAGGAGAGGGCTTGGTAGCGCCCTAGGTGGTGGTCAACTCGGTAGGGACAAGGGGTTGCGGCGGGTCTCAAGGCAACGGGTTTGTGATCAAATCCGGGCAATTTACTTCATGAAACCTCATCATGTCCGTATCAAATCGAAGAGGAAGAAGAGTTCTACAATAAGTTCTAAAAGATCATTCGAAATCATTGAGAGGATTGGGAGTATTTGAGGAATAAAATTCGGACATTTCTGGTCATGAATGATGAGGGCGGCGGCTGGAGCAAATAGATTAGGGTTAGGGGTTTTGTCATTTAGTGAATATTTATATTAATTAACTAATTACCCAATTAAGGCCCGATTACCAACTTTGTCCGATTTCAGCCCAACGACTGTCGTTCTTACCTATTTACCCCCAGTTCGGACTCAACTGGCTATGTCTTGCAAGCCCAAACGACTGTTTTGACCCAGTTTTCTTTAATATAAAATTTAAGTCATTTATTTTTAATTCAACCGTACAAATAAATTCACCGGGGCCACAAATTAACTTCAAAAATTCCCGGAAAATATATTTAGCTATGTTTTGACGCTGCGGACCTAGGAAAATTAATTTCGTTCAATTCTGAGCCCTGTTTGAAAAATGGCCATTTTCAAGTTGATTAAAATTGACCGAAATTGACAAAACACGTTTATATTTACTGTGCTCACATATAAATTCTAAAAATTATGGAAAATTAAACTTAACAATAATCCGACATTCCGGTTCCAACAAAAGTGGTTTCATAGAAAATAGAAGTTGTTCGAAAAATGGCTATTTTTAATAGTAAAAAATATATATAAATTCTACAACGACTATTCTGATTTTTAAACTGGGAATAACTTTTGATTCACGCTATGAAATTTTAATTTTTCGGATTCATTGGAAAGATATTTTTAAATAGAGTCTAATACTTTTGGTTTCACTAAAATCCGGTTATTTTTGCATCTTGTACATTCGGTCAAAGTTCAAGTTTGACTTTTCAAACTACCGTGCTATTTCTAACTCCTTTTATAATTAAAATTAAAATTTTCATTCTAACTTCGATTTAAATAAATTTTCTTGTTGTTATTATTTAAAGTAAATTATTTTACTAGTAAAATTTCTAAAATAAATATTTTAAATTGGTTCAGAATTTGCAGGTTATTACATGAACCGAAGGCACCCTCCTACCACATCCTGGGAATCACTCTATAGATCAGTAACGAGTAGTCCTTGCAAATCCATAGATTTCGACCATGACAGAATCACAGTATATCTCTAGGGATCAGCTAGAGATTGTAAGTATATGAAGATCTACGGTCTTCAATTTCTCTATCTCGATCAGCATCTTCGACGTATTCGTTTTTATTGGTCGGAATGGTTTTCGAATATAAATTCGATCCCGGTCTTTCCGTACCAATACCGTTGGTCAGATTTTGATAGTCGGTTATTTAACTATCAAAATAAACAATCATCAAAATAAAATAAATCCATTGGTTGAGTATATAACGTCACTTGGGCATTAAAAATGATATATCACTTATAATATCAAAATAATATCGCAGTTTTAATACACAAATATTCTCAAATCATTATATTAATATACTTAGAAAAATATCTTAAACAAATATCCAAATTCTCGTTAACTACCATTTCAAAACATTTTCTGCAACATTATTTATTATCTAAAATTGGGAAATCGATTCATCTTATCCTTTTAAACAATTGTTACGATATCTCCTTTGGTTCGTTATTTGAACACCATAATTATCACTTCCCTTTTGAATCAACCCATTCCAAATCTCATTTTCTTCATTTTGAAAATATCGTTATATTTTCACCAATCTCCTTTTTATTTCTTTATGGAAATATCATTCCATGTTCTCAAGCCCCTCTTTATATTGGATTATTATATATTCCCAAATTTCATTAAATAATGTTACACTATTATCTGTCAAAATAAATCACTTCTAATATTTCCACCATTACAATTCATACTGTCCTTCGATAATCCTAGAGTCATTCAAGTTGGAGTATTTTAATTACCTCTCAGACCTTGATCAAAAATATTCTTATCTTGAGATAGATATGAATTGTAATTCCAGAACCTACATTTCATTTTAACGCCAACAATTACCCTTTCACTCTTTTATTTAACATACGGTTTTGCAAACCTTCTTACTTTTGAATTCTCCTTTTTTTTAAATATAATATCATTACTAATTTCATTGATCTCGTAAATGGTAAATAAAGCATTTACTTTTAAATCTTAACTTCTTTAAATTTATTAGCTTCATTAACGGGATTTTATTTCAAATCCTATTATTCAATCTTTACCAAATTCAATTACACTAAATCCCTTTTTAAAACTTCCGATCATTCTCTTTGGAAAATCATAATTCAAATCTCAACCATTTCACTTAATGTCCTTATTGAGCAACATTAAGTTCAAATTAATGCTTTAACGCCACATCCTTTTTATAAACTCGTTTATACAACTCTGGTTTAATATCAAACCGTTTTCCATCCTGATTTCTTTACTTAACTCAAAATTTAAGTAACGTTTATTTTAAGCTCATCATTTTTGCTTAAAATCATTTTATAATTTAACTTAACAAACCCAGTTTGAATATGAACCCATTCAAAAACTCGCTTTGAAATTCAGTTATATCTCATTATTGCTTTGATTACTTAAATGAACTTTATTTAAGAAATAATTCCTTAAATTGTTATTAATTAGAAATTATAATTCACTTCATCAATAACTGTAATTAATATTAAATTTCTTTTTAAAATCTTATTAAATTAAACCACTATTCATTAAATTATCTCATTAGATTAATCAGCACAAACTAATTTAATTTAATACTCAATTTTAGTTGAGACAGTTGGCTTGGCCCATTTAAAACGTGATTAACTCATACTAACTCGTCTTTTCATTCAAATTAATAAATAATATTAATTAATTTAAATAATCCATTTCAAAATAATCTTATTATAATTGTTCCTTAAAAACAATTAATTGTAGTTATAATCGTTTCACAGTTGTTTAACAATCTTATTAATACAAGAATTTTCTTTATAAAATATAAAGCACGTTGAGACGACCCCAAACCCCGTATTGACGGTGGCAAGGGTAATCTTTGGAATATAACACAGAAACAGATAATAGCAGAACAGAATTAAATAAATACACCAGCTAATGTATAATAGAATACACCGGATAAACGTAATCATCAGAGTTACACAGTATACAGGATCATACTTAGTACAAATACAGTTCAGCTATTCATAAATGTCTACAGCGGAAACAAACAAAATATGTACAATAGGAGCTGAACAGCATAAAAAGAGATAAATAATAGAATCCATCTTCAGCTCCAGCTATCCATAGAAAGAGCCAGCTAAACCTGAATACAAGGCTGCCCATGTAGAAAAAGGGGCACCCGAGTTTGAAAGTGAAACAAACTACGAGTCAGTCATGGGACTGGTATGAGAAATCTACTCAACACATTTATAATATGGCTAATCACAGGACCACGCCACTTTCGTGGAACGGGTTTACTCCATTGGATTGCCAGTGCTTTAAAACAAATCTTTATTTTAAACATCGCAATGCTTTTTATAAAAATGAAGCCATTATAAGACTCAGTTCCCATCACACAATGCAACGCAAACCAGAGGATAGAGTTTTACCTTATAATGGCCAAAATATGGTCGATACGAATAAAGCAAAAGCAATTGATATTATTACTAGTGTTTATATGTTTCAAAAACAATTTCGAATCATAACTATCAATCATAGACGGCATTAATGCCCCATACCACTATGTCTCCATATATAGGTATACAATCAAAACTGCACAGTCACGTATTTGGAAATTGGATTTCCGTCATGAACCAAGGCAAAAGATAGTCCTTACCGAATTCGCGACTCTCTAGCCCGAGCCACAGGATCAGAACGCATCAACCCTTTAGATCGTCAGGGCCGGTCCACCGATGTGGATTATTATGCCTGAACACCACGTTTCCCCGCCCTTTGGGGCGTAAATGAGCCAACGAATGACTCCATCGGACCCGGATCGTCCGATCAAACCGAGGCGCCTCGCAACAACAACAACAACCACATAAGTCAAACTCGTTAGGGCATGTAAAAACACCGACACAACTCCTAGCTAGAAGGAAACGCATGCCCTCCCTGAGGTCCTTCTCCCGTTTCTGGTTCATACCGGGGAGTGAGGCTCGCGGATTCACATTATACACAAAGCTACGCCACACCGGTGGTGCTTTGATCATCACCACAAGGCTTTGCTTTTCAACAGAAGCCCTGATCATTTGCCACTTAGGCATGTCACACTAACAATTCATGCCATGCGACTGATGTCCATCGATATACAACCTCTGAGCTCGTGCGTTTCAGAGAAGGGCGTTGAGCAAAAGAATAAATTCTCCGCCGCCAAACAGATATATATTTAACGGAGATCAATCAACACAGAATGAAATCCAATGTCAGACACACAGTCCATTTACAAGTCCGTTCTGGGTCTGAACGAAACCGGAGGCACTATATACCTCGCGAACCCATCGACCACCACGTACGCCTGGACGATCACCACTCATTATCCATATTTCGGGATGCCTCCCAATCAGGACCTCGGTTCCCATCCAAACGAGGTGAAGATCTCCGGCCTTCGACCATCGTCTTCATTTTCGATTTCTTATCGTCGATTCAGTTATTCAGAATGGGATAAACCCGGTCTTTTTGAGCAACTCGCGTATATAATAAACAAGTGCAACACTAACATACACATGCATCATCTCAATTCATTAGTCACTAACCGTCAATCAGTAAGAGAACGATTTCCCAAATATTAACCCCGAACGCCGAAACCAACATCAGATCAACACCCAGGAAACCATTCGACTTAGCCAACCTTCAGTTAATTTCTAAATCACATCCATATCGTTTATAATATTTTATAACGATTTATCGCTATTTTTATTTAATTTAAAATAGCCAATTTATTCAAAACGACGCTTCGGGCCATAACGCAGCCGTGGCGCTATTTTTCTTCAGATTTGATTTACACATATCTGAAAATCTAACCGTTGGATCTTCACAAAATTTACATCATTAGAAATATCTTTTCAAAACGAATCCAACGGTTCCAGTTTTGGGAAAATCCGACGGTCGGATCTCCCGGTATAATCGTTTGAAGTTTCGATTTCAAAATACGAACTGCAGCGTCGTTATTCGATTAAATATAATTTTATTTTTATATATAAAAATATAATCTATTCTGGCGCTGTTTTTCTTCAGATTTGAATTAAACATTCCAGACAATCCAACCGTTGGATTTTTACAAAGTTGGTGTCGTTAGAAAGATGTTTCCAAAGCGAACCCAACGGTTGCGATTTAGGAAAATCCGATGGTTGGATCTCCCGGTATAATCGTTTGAAATCACGGTTTCAAAATACGAACTGCAGCGTCGTTATTCGATATATTTCAATTCTATTTATATATATATATATATATCGATTCTTCGATTTCAAAGCTATATTCTTTTCATACATGTGATAAAAATGATATTTTTATCTAACTGTCTTCTATTTCAACACTTCACTATATTTAACAATTCATGTATATAATAAAAATGTGATTTTTATTGTAAAACAATTCATTTCAAAACACTATTATTTTATATAGTTCATACAGGTAATAAAAATAGGATTTTTATTATAAAACAATTTCTTTCAAAACAAGGTTACTTTATATAGTTCATATAGATGATAGAAATGTGATTTTTATTATAAAACAATTTATTTCAAAATATGAATACCATTCAACACATGAATTTCAATTCAACGAATGAATATCGACTCAACACATGAAGGCTCTCTATTCAACGAATAAATATAGTTTCAACAAATGAAAATAATTCAAACACATGAATATTATTCAAAATTTCGGCAGCATAACGGTAGGGTAGTTAAAACCGGGACCGTCCCTAGTACGGCTCCTCGCTCTACCTTAAAACCTCGTGGTTTTTGACAATGGGGAATCATGCATCTAGTTCGCACGTAGGCGGCATGTATATTTATTTCATTTCCACAAACTAATCCTATGTGGTTTCAACCAAATATTTCTCAACCACAAATGGGTATTTTTCAACCACAATCAATCAATATCAACCACAAACAATTCCAATCAACCATTCACTATCAATCAATTTTCACACCAATCACAACCAATAAATATCGTCCATGGTTTGTGGACGAGGGGCATATATATATATAATAGCAATTCACTTCTATTTCAGCACATATATAATTTTTACAACGCATATACAACTTATACATCGAACGTACAACTTATACAATGCTTATACAAGAGGTGTATAACGCTTATATAACTCATACATCGACTATATAATTTATACATCGTCGTTTTCCATATCGTTTATAAATTAGAAATCTCACATTGGGTTCCACTCCACCAAAAATAGCAGAAGGTTCAGAAAAATATGCGGTCTCTTCTAAAATGTAGAAGACGTCCACACGGGTCCACTATCTCTTGTTTCACTGAATTTCGTCAAGAAATGAAAAAGATATGATTTTTACAGTGAAATCAAAAACCGTAGCGCTTTAAAGTGCTATTAAATAGTTTAATATAATTTCAGCCGTCAACTCTCTGATTTGTTCAAAACTAGGTTTCAGCTTTTCTCGAAATCCGTGTAGCGGTTGCTCGATCGGATTTCACCACGGGGTAGGGCCTGGAGAGGCGCACGTGCGCCAGGGAGGAGGTCCAGTTCGATGGTTCCTGGCGGGATCGACGGCGGTTGAAAGTCGTGAACTTTGAAGCGTTGGATCTCGACGATGGCGCAGCTACAGGGGTCGAGTCAGGTATGGATGTGGAGAGGGGATCGAGATCTTCAAAAAGTTGAACTGGAGCAGGGTCCGGTTCTTCCTGGTTTGGTCGGAAAATGGATGGGAAGATTTGAACACCCACCGTCGTTTATCGCGACCGTGGAGAGAGGAAACAGAGAGAGAGAGAGAGAGAGAGAGAGACAATGAACGGCCAATCAGATTATTTTATTTATTTATATATTTTTAAATTTAGAAAATACCCTCTTTCACTCACGAACCCCAATCCAGACCCAACGACTGTCGTCCCTAGCTAAATACCCCCATTCCGAAAACAATGGGATATGTTTTGAAGGCCCATTCGACTGTTTCAGTCAGTTTTCCTTCAAATTAAAATATAAAACATTCAATATTTGATTTGAACGTACATTTCAATTTGTCGGGGCCACATACTGATTCTAAAAATTCCCGAAAAATAAATCTAGCTATGTTTTGACGATACGGTCCTAACAAAACTAGTTTCGTCGAATTTTGAGACCGTTTGCAAAAAGGCCCATTTCTGGTCGATCCAATTTAACTATAATTGACCAAAACACGTTTTCATTTGCCACGCTCACATACTAGCTTCAAAAATTATGAAATTTGAAACCTAGCGTTAAATTCACATCCCGGACCCAACAAAAGAGGTTTCGTCGAATTCCGAGGTCGTATGCAAAATGGCCAATTTCACGGGCTATATAAATTCCATAGCGACCTTTCTGAAAATTCATTTGGTCATAACTTTTGCTTTCCGCTATGAAACTTCAATTTTTCAGATTCATTAGAAAGGTATTCACTAACAGATTTAAATATTTTTAGTTTCACTCAAATCCGTTTTGTTTTGCACTTGATACAGTCCGATAAAGTTTGAATTCAATTTTTGAAATTGCAGCGCCTTTTCAGGCCTTGTTTATAATTAGAATTAATTATATTCGTTTTCAATTGTCGATTCAAACTCAGTTTTCATTGCTATTATTTAAAATATTTATTTTAAATATTTAAAATCCACTATTTTTGTGACGATCCCAAAATCCGAGGGGCGGTATTAAGGATAATCATTGGGATATAACACATTAATCATCATAGCAGAGTACAAATAATAGCAGAAATAATAAATAGAATAATTTTACATGGATATGACAGCGGAATCACAACATGTAAAAACATCAGAATAGCACAGCGTAGGATATAACTTAGTAAATAAAAGAGAAGTGATCAGTCATCATCGCCAGAGGCGGAATACATACATGTAGTGAGACATAATAAGGGTACCAGTCTACATTGCCGAAGGCGGTACATATACATACAATAAGAAGTACAGAAAGTAAATCAGTCTGCATCGCCCGTGGCAGAATCATAATATAAGTACAGTAATGGCGGAAAATGTCAAAGTCGTCTCTGTGAAGTCAGCCTCGCCATGAGCCAAAATGCACTCTATGCAACAGTGCAGAACCAAAAACAACCTGTCACCTGTGAACTAGGCTGCCCGTGTGAAAATAAGGGCACCCGCGTTTGCAAAGTGAAACAAACAACGAGTCAGTCATGGGGACTGGTATGAGGAATCTATTTAACAGTTAAACAACAGTAATAGCAAATCATAGGACCACGCCACTTTCGCGGAACAGGTTTACTCCAGTGATTGCTAGTGCATTTAAAACAAAGTAAATTCTTTAAAACAACGCAATGCTTTTAAAAAGAATGAAGCCATTTTAAGACTCAAGTCCCATCACACAATGCAATGCAATGCAATGCAACGCAAGCCGTAGGATAGAGTTTTACCTTATAATGGCCAAATATGCTTGATACGTATAAAGCAAAATCAATTGATATTATTACTAGTGCATATATGTTTCAAAAATGAATAGCATCATAAATATCAATCCTAAGCGGCATAGCTACCATCTACTATGTCGCCATACTAGTTCTACAATCAAGTCCGTTATTTCGTATTGGAAATTGGATTTCCGTCATGAGTCGAGGCAAGGGGCAAGCTCCTCTCCGCTTCGAGACATTCTAGCAAATGCCTCAGGACTACACACTCTGGGCAACCCTTGGATCTTCAGGGCCGGTCCTCTCTTACGTTTGAGGATTATTTATTCCTGAACACACGTTTCCCGGTCCTTACAGACCTATAATCGAGGCGCCTCGCATTCCAACAACCACATAGGTGAAAAATAGATATATATGTCAGGGCTGGTAAGTCACTGAAACCACCATAGCTAGAAAGAAACGTCGTGCTCTCCCTACAGTCTGTATCCCGTTTTTAACTCATACCAAGGTGTGAGGCTCGCGAATCCATGCTATACACAAAGCCAGGCCACGTAGACCGTGCTTTGATCATCATCCACATGACTTTGCTTTGCAACAGAAGCCTTGATCACAGCATCTTGGCATGCCACATAGGCAGTCCACTCCATACGATTGATTTCCACCTATATATAACCTCTGAGCTCGTACGTCTCAGAGAAGGGCGTTAAGCAAAAGAATAAATCCTCCGCCGCCAAACAGATATATATTTAACAGAGATCAATCAGTATAGAACAAAATCCAATGTCAGACACACGGTCCATTTACAAGTTCGTTCTGGGTCTGAACGAAACCGGAGGCGTCAAATTCCTCGTATATCCGTCCAATCAACACATACGTTCAGACGGCTACTACTTCCGTTCCTTCAAGGTAGCTACTCCGGTCAGGTACCTCAGCAGCGCCCATCCAACCGATACGAAGATCGTCGGTCTTGAATCGTCTTTGCATTTTCCAATTCGAATCGCTCGATAAATTATTTGAAATGAGGGTTAGCTCGGCCTTTTCAAATAATTCACGTAATTAGAATTTAAATCGATTCTTTCCATGGTTATATTATTCGACATCCATCTTTCAGTTTTTTTTTGTGTTATTTTCGTGTCAAACACATACAACCATCAAATATCAAACAATTCAAGCCCAAATGGGTCTATTTGCAATCTATGTTGCTTATAACATTTTATAACGATTTTTCGCCATTTTTATTTATTTAAAAATGGCCATATTTAATTAAACGACGTTTCAGGTCGTGCCGTGGCACTGGCGCTGTTTTTCCCCTAATTTGTTTTACACAAATCAGAAAATCTAACCGTTGGATTTCGACAAAGTCTATATCAGTGGGAAGATATTCCCAAAGTGAACCCAACGGTTTCAATTTCGTAAGAATCCGACGGTCGGATCTTCCACACTAGTTGTTTGAAGTTACGGTTTCAAAATTCGAACTGCAGCGTCGTTATTCGATTTAATTTAATTATATTTATATTTATATATAAATACAAACGATTCTGGCGCTGTTTTTCTTCAGATTTGAATTAAACATTCCGGACAATCCAACCGTTGGATTTTTACAAGGTTGGTGCCGTTGGGAAGATATTTCCAAGGAGAACCCAGCGGTTGCGGTTTTGGGAAAATCCGATGGTCGGATTTCTCGTACTAATCGTTTCAAATTACGATTCCGAAACACGAACTGCACGGCTTCGATTCCTTTTAATTATATTTATAATTATATATATAAATATAGCTCATTCTATAATTCCAACTATAGTTCATTCTATATTCCCAACTTCGTTTTCACTTCAAATATTTCTCTAACGCCTTAATATCTCGAAAAATTTCGCCATAACCTCCTTTGTACCGGGAGGGGTTTGGAAATTTATTGGGCCGTGTTAGGTACCCAATAAATCCTAAAAAGCATCCACATATTTATAGTGATATATTCTGGTGTTTACGGTGGAGCATATATAGATAATCACTCCAAAGAATAAATTCTCGTCACCCCGTTTCCGTGTGGAAATAAATAGTCCATGTGCCGTATCTAATAACTAGAGCGACGTGATTATTGTCAACTCCAGACCCGTGTGGGGTTTTTATTAATCTGGCAATTTATCGTTATATTTTATATAGTCCATATCAGTCATCAGTTCAACCTGTAGTATATAGTCATATCCATACAAGCCTCTCGCTCGTATGGTAGATCTTCCACCTCGTCACACAAGCTCCAATTGCTTATGTGGAATATGATGAAGTATGCCTATCGTCAAGAAGTATGCCAGGTAATGTAGTTCAAAATTAATTGTTACTATCCTATGGCGATGTTTACTATTTCACACAGAATAACCAGCACTCCGCATCCAATGGCATTCACAGGAGTTGATATAAAAATAAAATTGCGCAGCCAACTCATCAAGGTTTACCTATTTGTCGGGCACGCAAATAATTTCTTTACTCTACAGCTAATCCATTTTTCCTGTTCAACACATGTATGTATATGCAGAACAAAGCCAATAATAATATTTCTAGCAAACTATTATTTATTTCAACACGTGTGTATTTTTATCAAAGCGTATACATGATAAAAGAAATATTTTTATCATCAAAAATATTTATTCAACACGTGAATGTTTTTAACACTTCATATCACAATAAAAATGTAGTTTTTATTGTCGATTCATTTTATTTTAACATACGATAACATTCAACACATGAATTTCAACTCGACGAACGAATTTCAATTCAACACATGAATATTCTCTATAGTTTGTATATATATAAAAATGTGATTTTTATCGCTAAAGCTATTTGTTTAAATTCAAATAATATTCAACACATGAATTTTGATTCAACGAATGAATTTCAACTCAACACATGAATATTCGCTATAGTTTGTATATATATAAAAATGTGATTTTTATCGCTAAAGCTATTTGTTTAAATTCAAATAATATTCAACACATGAATTTTGATTCAACGAATGAATTTCAACTCAATACATGAATATTCGCTATAGTTTGAATATATATAAAAATGTGATTTTTATCGCTAAAGCTATTTGTTTAAATTCAAATAATATTCAACACATGAATTTTCGCTATAGTTTGAATATATATAAAAATGTGATTTTTATTGCTAAAGCTATCTGTTTAAATTCAAATAATATTCAACACATGAATTTTGATTCAACGAATGAATTTCAACTCAACACATGAATATTTCAGAAAATTTCGGCAGCATAACGGCAGGGTAGTTAAAACCGGGACCGTCCTTAGTACGGCTCCTCGCTCTACCTTAAAACCTCGTGGTTTTTGACAATGGGGATCATGCATCTAGTTCGCACGCAGGCGGCATGTTTTATTTTCAATTCCACAATCCTATTCTAATTTGTTTCAACCACAAGAGGGTATTTTTCAACCACAAGGGTATTTTTCAACCACAAAGGTATTTTTCAACCACAATATCAACCACAAACAATTATTCCCAACCATTCGTCATACCATATAATATCACGTCAATCACAAGCAATAAATATCGTCCATGGTCTGTGGACGAGGGGAGTATATATATATATATATTATAATTCACTTGCATTTCATCACAATTCAAAGCATATATGTTTCATTCAACGCTTGTATAATTTATACATCGCTAACATAACTTATACAACACATGTACATAAGGTATACAATGCGTATATTATTTACACTTCGCTTATATAATCTATACAACGCGATTCCATTCACACAATTCAGTTTAGATTCCTCATATTGGTTATTGCAGTGCTAAAAATCATAGGAAGATCAGAAAAATCCGCGGCTTCTTCTAGAATGTAGAGAGCCTCCTTGCGGTCACGGTGTCTCCTGTTTCATCAAATTTCGTTAAAGAACGAAAAAGATATTATTTTTCAAAGTTTTGCAACGCTTTATAGTGTTATTTTCATTTCAGAATTTCGAAGCAGAAAGGTTTTCAAACCTTCAAAACTAGGTTTTGATTTTAAAGTCAAACCGTACCTTGTTGCTCCGATCAGGCCCTGCGACGTTGAAGGGCTACGAATCAGCTCTCGATCGGTGGTGGTGGCGTCTGACTCGGCGGCTCCAGCAGGTCGCGGCGACGCTCCAAAGGGGCTGACTTCCTCCTGGAAATTCGACGCGTACGATCGATGGTTTTCGACGAGGCTTGGTCTGATTTAAAGAGGGGAGGGAGGCGATCAGAATCTTCAACTGGAGGTGGCGGCGAAACTGGCTGCGGCGGCGGGAAAAACGATGGGAAGCTTCGAGCTCGATGTACCGTCGAGAACGCCTGGCGGCTAGGGTTTTTTAGATATTTTCTGAAAATAAAATAATAAAAGAAAAAATGTGATTGGCCAATGGTTTTATAGGAAATTTTAAATAGTGTTTTCACAAACGAACTCGAAATCAAACCCAACGACTGTCGCCGCTAGCTAAATACCCCCATTCCGGACACAATGGGATATGTTTCGTTGGCCAATTCGACTGTTATAGTCAGTTATTTTTCAAATTAAAATATAAAACATTTAATATTTAATTCGAACGTACATTTCAATTATTCAAATTCTTTGGTAATAACCAATTTTAAAAATTTTAAATTGGTTCACATTTTTCGGGTTATTACAATTTTATCCAATTTAAAAAATTTAAATTGGTTCAGATTTTCTGGGTCGTTACACACGTGCTTCGCACATGGTCGATTTTGGTGCTAAAATGGTGATTGTTGGTTAAACAATTTTACACACTTGTGTTTAGTTTATTTACTTTATAAACTATATTTTAAAATAATATATTTAAAAATATATATTTAGTTATAAAGTAAATTTCATCACTTCATTTTTATCGATTTATCTGACGGTAAATCAATCTTTATAAAACAGTTTGTACTTTGGCCATCTGCTATAAATTCCTCAACCAACATCTCACATTGGTTAATAACCAAGAAATTGTTGAATTTAGATCCATCAAACAACCACCGAGTCAATAATCCAATCATGTCGGTTAAACAGTTCATATAATGATCATACGCAAATAAACAATCAATCCAACTGATAGTGGTCCACCAAAATAAGAATTCAAGCATCCAATTTATTTTAAATACGTTCATATTGTTATAAACGTAAACTATAAGGTAAGTTACCTCTATTGGGAATAATCGTTAAAATAACGATGTCATTTCATTTAAATTAAACAAGCATTTAATTTAAATAACAGATATAATATTTAACAACATCCAAACAATCATCAAATCAATCAACAGTTAGCAAACATGACATACAAATAATAAAACCGACTTATAATAATTATAAGTGGGAGAACTGAGTGAGTTTACTCACCTTGGGTTTCCATTTGTTGTCAAAACAGTTGGCTCCAGTTAAATTAAACCAGTTTTAATTTAGCTGACAAATTTCAGTTTCTTTCAACTCCGTCCAATCTAGATTCAAAATGTTACGTACGTCGATGTGGTTACAACGCTACTGTTGGTGTTTGATTTTGTTAATATACAAGAATGTTATATATATCGAATGCCTATGATCTAATTCAATAAATTAATAGCTTATATAAATAATTAATTCATACTAATTATATACTAATTTAATTAGTCACGGGCTCACTTTCCTTAGGCTCAGGTATGCAAGGTACTGACATATAGCCATTTCATACATATATAATTTATGGTATGTGATATATGTTCGTTATTCAGCATTTTTAATCATTAATGTACTCCTAATTACATATAACGGTCACGTTCATTAGATGTTCTAAGCCACATAGTTAGGCGCCAGGAACAAAATATCCCACATTTCCTGTTCGAACTAATATATATAAATTAATTCAGAGTTAACGTTAGTCGACTTCTTTCCACCCCAGGTATTGCTTCATTTGAAACTTTCACTTCACACACAAGGTCCCTTGCCCCATTCCTCACGTACCGGTTTACTGCTACATGTATATTTTGAAACAAATGATTCGTTTCTTCTTTTATATATTTTATTTTCCTGAAGCCCACTTTGCAAAATAGTCCGCCATAATCCCCATAAACCACTCACACCACCGCATGTATTTCTTCCATCAGTTTACACGTTCCCCTCCCGCTCTTTAGCAAATTCGAACCATACTGTTGCAAAGTGGAATCTATCTCCACGGTCTTAGCTTAGGTCCACGTCCTAATTTTAGACAGTACAACCCCGGACTTCCTTCTTCTTCTCATTAGATTCGCATGCCCTTTTCTCTTATCTAACGTATCAACTCTAGTACCCACTGGAACCTGAAACCCTTTCATGCCATACATTGAACGCAACCCCTTTTCAAACATGCCACTTTCTTATGCAACAGAGAGTCACAACTCTCTTCTTATATAGATCTTCTATGTGAATTAGCCCCACATCTTCCATCTGTAGTGAACGACGCACGCTCCCATGCAAACAACTCATAACTCACTTCCGTCGGTCCCATGCTCGACCTTCCCAAACCCAACAACGTACATCCCCTTCATTTCTCCAGTTTCACCTTTCTTCCCAATAGCACCCTCACGCTGTAGTGTTGCTCCATTTGAGTCTTGGTCCATGCTTCTTCGAACACCCCTACATCTCAATGCCACTTTACCAACCATATAACCATTAACAACCCCTTGAAGTACCACCGCCGACTCCGCCTCTCATCCCCTTCCCGTTCGATGTTTACCTTATGATGCGTTGGAGGTTGTCGAATATATAATTTAAAGGAGGAGATCGGACCTTATATTTACTGAAAGGAAACAAAAAGGAAAGTTTGGGGTTTGCTGAGATCAAATAGAAAAATGGGCATGTATATATATAGAGAAGAATAGGATGTCACTTTCAATGTACTGGACGTGGTCGGCACGTCTTTATGATGTTGTTTTCATCTATAAAACGTGGTTAACAAGGTTACTGAGACGTCAATTCAACGAGTCTCCTTGGTCGACAATTGAAAAGAAAAGGCGTAGTAGGTAGGCGGCTTTGTACCCTACTCAGGGTGGCTGCAATATTGTTCTTTCATTATGTTTCATTTTGTTAGCTGTACTAGGTAAGTCTGACTTATTCAAGGACACACATGTGCCTCTTATTTAATTTGCTCAAGTACTGTCCAAGATAATAGAGTAGGATGGTAGCTAGCCTATGTTTTCTTTTCCAATAGCTGTGTAGAGAGTTGATGTTCACCGCAGTAGCATGCGTATTGGTTTTGTAGGAGATAATAGGTAGGCAGTCTTCACATTAGGCTGTGTACTTTTTCTTTGAAAATACTTGTTTCCGTTTCCTTAAATGTGAAGCTTGTATATTGGCACTAAAATGGATCTGCGGGTATCTGTGTATTACGGTGGATCTATATTTCTTAGGAGTGAAAAAAATACATAAAAATACATAAACAATAAGCTATTTGCGTTGGTAGGCTTAGGAAAAGATGGAGTTAGGCTACAGAGGAAAATGGGAGTGAAAAGATATTTGTGTGGGTATGTTACTTAAGGCTTAAGCAGATGCATTTTTTTATGTTTGATTTCATACATCGTTTAAATAAGTGAACTAAATATTAAAATCCATCAATATTTCGATTATAATATTTGAAATAAATTTAAATATTCAGAGAAAAATCCGGGTCGTTACAGGGTTTATCGTGAACTGTCTTTTAAATGATATTGGTTTTTTAATCCAGTTAAAGACAGGATTTCATGTCTAACATTGTATTTCGAACTGTATTGTTAATCTCTGCTAAATATATATCTATTTGGTGGCGGAGAGTTTATTCTCTTGCTTAACACCCTTCTCTGAGACTTATGAGCTTAGAGGTTACATATCGGCAAAAATCAGTGGTACGGTGCAGATTGTCGATGCGACATGTTTGATTTTCCAAAGTTAAATAATCATAATAGTGATTGATGGAAGACTAAAAATAAGTGGAGTTTTAATGAATCTTTTATTAGATTAAAATTTGAATGTGATAATATAAATTATCAAATTTGGGAAATGATCGAGAATGGAGTACCACCAGTTTTACACCAAGTGATAGTTAAATCCTTAATCAGATTTGAACATGAAATGGTAATTAAATTTACTGATAACACCGTGGTGTTAGATATGGACTATTACCAGTTTTTCTTCATGGGATGAATAGTTTGGGATTAGGATTAATGAACACATGTCGGTAAGGCACGATAATCCCAACTAGTTGATAAACGTTAATTTGGTTTAGAATTGATATCCAAAGGAAGATTAAAGTATAAATTTAAAAGAGTTTATATTTGATAAAACTAATGGGAACCTTTCCCAAAGGATATGAATATTTGAATTAAAGAATATTCAGAATTGGAATGAGGCGTATGTTGTCTTTTTACAGCACTTGATTATAAGATATGTGAATCGTTCGGAAAGGTCGGGTTTATACCCATTCTGAATAATTGATTTGACAATAAGTCGACGATGAAGTCGGTGGTTGAAGACCAGAGTTATTCACACCATTTGGATGATTATTAATGTCTTGATTGGAATGTACACCCAAGACAAGGTAATAAGTAGTGATCATCTAGACGCACTTGGAGATCGATCGGATATGTGAGGACCTCTCTCCTGTATTGGACATATGGGATGAGGAATAAGGTGCCTCTGGTTTCGTTCAAACCTAGAACAAACTAGTAAATGGATGTGTGTATGACGTTGGAATTTATTATGTGTTGATTAATTTCTACTAAATATATATCTATTTGGTGGTAGAGAATTTATTCTCTTGCTTAACACCCTTCTAAGACGTACGAGCTTAGAGGTTATATATCGATAGCCATCAGTCGCATGGCATGAATTGTCAGTGTGGCATGCTGAGATGCAAATGGTCAAGGCTTTTGTTGAAAAGAAAAGTCTTGTGGTTGATGATCAAAGCACAGCTTTAAATAGCATAGCTTTGTGTATAGCATTAATTCGTGAGCCTCACACCTCGGTATGAGTAAAAAACGGGATAAGGGACCTAAGGATTGCATGATGTTTCATTCTAGCTATGGGTGGTGTCATGGTATGGAGCCCAGACATTTATTTATTTTTACCTATGTGGATGATGGATTGCTAGGAGCCTCGGATATATCGATTACTACGGAGCCGATGGATAGGTCCTATAGGACCGGGAAACGTGTGTTCAGGAATAACTAATTCTCAAACGTAAGGGAGGTCCGACCCTGGAAGATCCAAGGGTTTGCTGCGGCGAACGATGAGGCATTTTCTAGAGTGCCTTGAAGCCGGTGAGGAGTACATCTCTTGCCTCAACTCGTGACGGAAATCGAATTTCCAATACTCGGCATTTCAGTTTTAATTGTAGAACTAGTTTGGCGACATAGTAGGATGGGGTACTATGCCATCTGTGATTGATACATTTATATTTGAAGTTGATTTTGACACTATATACTTATAATAATATCAAAATGATTTGTTTTTATAAACGTACCATGCATGTTTGCTATTATAAGGTAAAACTCTATCCTCCGGGTTGCGTTGCATTGTGTGATGGGACCTGAGTCTTATAATAGAATCATTTTTTTCAAAAAGTATTGAGCTGTTTGTTATATGCACTGGTATTCTTAGAAGGAAATCTGTTCCGTGTTATACGGCGTGGTCCCTTGATTTACTTTATTTCTAAAGTAAAGTTTTAAATAACTGTTTTTTTCCTCACACCAGTCCCATGACTGACCTGGAGTTTATTGTTTTAACCTAAACTCTGGGTGCCCATATTTTCTACACAGGCAGCTAGTAGTTTTGGTTTTGCAAATATTATTTTCCCAGGATCCTGGATTTACAACTAGAGCTATATTCGGAAAGCTCTGTATCTGTGTATCTCTTTCAGTTGTGTTATGTATTATTTTTCCGCTGCTAATGTAATATATTTTAATCTCTGAGATTTTCCTGATGTATATTATTATTTGAACTCTGTTATATTCTTGTACTCTGATGTAAATGTTATAATAGCAATGAAACGTTTTTCTGTTTGTGTTCTGATTTATCGTATTCTCAACTCAATCTGAGCTTCCCCGTAAGGGCGAGTTTGGGTTGTTTCATTGTGGTATCAGAGCTCTGGTTTACAGAGCTCGAGAACAAGACACATTAGAACCAAACGAAAGAATTCATCAGAGATTGGATTAGTAACATCCAATAAGAATGACACGTTAGAGATAGCATCAGTAGTATCCTAGAACGAGTGTGAAGAGTGTTATTTTTGAAATAAAAATGAAAACAAATTTTGTTTTGAAAATTTAAACCCTATAGTACGTATTTGAGTATTTTATTTTATATTGACTTTGGACAATCGAGTATATGAAGATTTTGAATATACGCATAATTAACATGTATTTGAAGCCTCAAATATACCGGATAGATATAGAATCACACTCTAGTCGCCCGAAGATGGTTCTGATGATGGCATGTCATCATCAGCATTTATGTTCAATTTTTGAAAGTGGGATATCTATATATTTCCAATTGACTGGTGTGAGAACCAAAACAAGATAGGGTTTATTGTTTATGATTTAGCATCAAAAATATGATTTTTTGACTAGATAAAAATTATGTGTTTGGAAATTTAATCAACTAATTGATTGATGGTTGTGTTGTATGATAATTGGTGCGACTAAATAAAAATATTGGACTAATAAAACCAATAGGAAAATGTAAGGCAAATTTAGCCAAATCAAGCAAAATATTGAACTTATTTGGAAATTGTTTGAAATTGCATACATATACATACATATGTGTAAACAGGTCAAAGCAGGGAAGCTAAGAAGAGGAATCAAATTGTATGCCCGACAAATAGGTACATGTTTAATATTTTCTTGGGTTTTGATGATTTTATAAGCAGATTGGCTTTTTCTTTTTCTTTTGAATTGTTGAGGGCCCTGTGAGGCAAGTTGCGGTTTTAAAGTCTCCCCGTACAAAGGAGGTTATGGTGAAATTTTTCGAAAATTTAGGGTGTTATCCAATTTTTTGAAAAATTAGAAAATTCTTAAAAACCGAAAAGTTGAAGAATGAACGCCAGAATGAAAGTTAAGTTGGTTAGTTAAACAACTTTCAGCTCCGTTCCTTTTCGAGGACGAAAAGATTTTAAGTGGGGGAGGTTGTAACAACCCAGATTTTCAGAACCAATTTAAAATTTTTATTTTAGCTATTTTTATGGATTTTGAATATTTAAAAAGATTTATTTTAAATAATAACGATTTAAAATTTATTTAAATTGAAGTTAGAATGTATAAATTTGTTTTAATTATAAAAACGAGCCTGCAATGGCGCGGTAGTTTGAAAATTCGATTTCAAATTTCAAATGAATGTATAGGATTCAAAATAAATCGAATTTCAGTAAAACAAGAAATATTAGAATCTATTTAATTATATATTTCTAACTAGTGTGAAAAATCCAGATTTCATAATGAGAATTGGAAGTTATGTCCAGTTTAAAATTAGAAATAGTCGTTATGGAATTTATATATATTTTAATATAATATAAAGCCCTTAAAAATAGCCATTTTGCAAACGATCTCCATTTTCGATGAAACCACTTTTGTTGGATCCGGAATGTCAAATTATTGCTAGGTTCCAATTTTCATAATTTTTGTAATTAATATGTGAGCTAGTATTTAAACGCGTTTCGTAACTTTAGTTTGAATTTAATCGATGGGAAAATGGCCACTTTTCAAACGGCCTCCAAATTCGATGAAAATAGTTTTGTTAGGACCGTATCATCAATACATAGCTAGATTTATTTTTCTGGAATTTTTGAAGTCAGTATGTGGTCCCAGTAAATCAAAAAGTACGCTTAAGTTTAATTTATATTGATTTATATTTTAATTTAAATAAAACTGATTGTAACAGCCGAAGTGGGTTACGAAACATATCCCATTGCATCCGGAATGGGGATATTTGGTTAGAGGCGACAGTCAGTGGGTTTGATTTGGAGTTCGTTTGGAAAAGTTGCTTTTTAGAAACTATCATAAATAGGAAAAAAACATAACCCTAGTTTTATAAAATAGAAAAAAGGAGCACCCCGTCGTTCAAAACCGTCAGCCCCCTTTTCAATCTCGCGCCGCCTCCCCGGCACTAGCGCCGCCGCGCCAGCCGCCGGAGCTCCTCCCCCAACCGTCGACGACCACCGCCCCCCTGTTGTGCCACCGCCTCTCCCCTTTCACCCTCTTCAAGTCAAAAGTCCCTCACCCCCCCCCCCCCCCCACACACGCACACAACGGAAAACTACCAACGCCACACCCTGGTTCCACCACCGGCTAGCCGCGACACCCCACCACCACCAGCACCCTGGCGCCGCTCATCCCCGCTCCCCTTTCCGACCGTATCAAATTTTTATATTTTTCAGATTTGCAAAAACACCCCTGAACTGTTTTAGCCAATATCTTCCAAACCAAGTCCCTATGGCCAAAAGTCCACAGTACCAAAATCGAAGAGCACGATTTTCTTTTCGATTTGAGTATATGAAAGTCAGATTTTGGATTGCGGAGTCACCCGAAAAACGCATCCAAAGTTAGCAGTCCAAATTGTGTCTTTTCACAATTTCTGGCGGAGTGGACCAATTTCGGAAGAAAGGCCAATAGGTGAAAGTTGTTCGAAATGGCGCATTTAGGCTGGAAAACAAGATGGCGTGAAGATTGGAGCTCGTTTGTAAATTCTAGGATCAGAACAATGAATCAGAACTTCAGAAAGGCACGGTGGAGTGGATCCCAAAGTGAGAACTCCTTCTCACTTAATTTATTTTACAGTTAAAAATATTTTAGGTTGCAGACGAGGCTTAGTAGCCCCCAACACTATTTATTGTACAAACCATGTTGTTTGATTTGGATTGTATTGTGAAAATTTGGATGTTGATTATAAAAATGGTTGTGTATTGATTGAGAATTGACTGGAATTGGTTTGTGCATGGCGCAAGCCAGTATTAGGCGAGGGATAAGGCTAGACCATATTCCTATTTTAATATCGCACTGTTATACTGCCGAAATTTTCTAAAATGTGTTAGAAAAATTAATAGCTAGTTAAAAATAATATTTTTGATGTATATATGAGATATATAAAATGGCTGTGTTACGGAATAAATACTAGTTCGCTAAAAATATTATCTTTAGTTTATAACTGTGACGAATAAAATTATTTAGGCGTTGTATAGAATTTTATAAGCTAAGTTATAAAATTCTATATATTTATTCGATAGTTAAAAATAAGTTTTCATATCCATTTACAAGTCAGAAGACTTGTTTATGCTCGCCTATTTTTGTGATATCGATTGGGACGATAAATTTTACACATCGCCCAACTACACAAACAATATACAGTATTTGTTGGTTGAAACCCCACTCAGGTATTGGGATGATATTTGACATACACTAATCCCAATTGTTTAGTTATATGTCGATCGATTGGTTGACAGGCTGTTGTAAGCATTAATTATTTATATTTAATGCTTAGGCAGTTGTGTAATACACTATGGATGATGGTTGATTGGTTATGATTGTTGTTGTATACATGTATTGTATGAAATCCATATAAATAAATTATATGGTAACTGATTGGGTCTGATTCCAATTCGAAAAATTAAGAATATTCTAAAATAAAGAATATTTGAAAAGAACGAATATTTTAAAATAACGAATATTTTAAAATAATATTATGTAAAGGATTAAAATATGATTTTGATGTCCGATCTTGGACGGACACGAAAATATTGAAATGTTTGAAGTCGTGTTGATTAAATTTGCGCCATTTTAATGCGAATGATATTTATATCGATTTTATTCATTTTCATAATGAATATCGAAAAGGATATTATTTCAAAATATTATATTTTGAAAATATTATCATTTAAATATTATAATGATAAGAAATATTCAATTTTGATTTAAAATTGAAATGAAAGTGGGAATCATTTTAAAACGAATTTATAAATGATTTATAAAATAAGTTTTAAATGGAAATGGATGAAATATATATATAATATATATATATAATATATATTTAATGGCCTGAATAGAATGCGCCGCGCCGCAACCGTCCACGAATTTCGACCATTGACTTCGAATTGATATTACGGGAGATTCGACTGTCGGATTCTCCTAAAACCAGAACCGTTGGTTTCGTATCGAAAATAGCTTTCTAAAGATTATAATAGATTTGAAATCTAACTGTTGGATTTGGAATTATGTCCAAAGCAAATTTGTAAAAGGTCGTTGTTAGTGCAGTTCAATGACCGTTTATGGAAATCGACTGAAAGGGACTTAATAAAATTATTTAAAATATTAATAATTTGTGTAAAATCAAAATAAATGATTTGGAAAGAATTTGGATGACAAATTCCACATTTGTGAAGATAAAAATATATTTTTATCAACTTGAACTAGTTATTAACTAGATTTAAAATCCAATAATTTTTGAATAAATAAATTGGATTTATAAAAAGGGTTTTAATAAAACCAGAAATTTCCAATATATAAATTAGAATGGATTTGAATAGAAATCATCTTCGGAATATTTCGATATTGGATTCGTGATTATACGGATATTGTTGAGGAATTTGGAAGATAGATATATATCGTAATTCCCCATACGATATGTGTTGGTTTCAGATTTTGATATTGAATATAAGCCGATAAAATTTCTGTTTAGAGACTTATATTTAATATCAAATTGGATATTGGGTTTGTCATGAATGGCGCCTTTAATAACACTGTTCTTAAACCTAGTTGATAAAATAATAAATCTTGTAATTAAGATTTAGTGAAGTTTACCAATTAATTAATATATAATTGGAATTGATTTGAAATTGGATTTTTGGGTTTATCGTGAACTTTGTTTTAAATAACACTTGTTCTTTAACCCGATTAACAGTGAAATGTGATTTGAAATATATAAATCTTTTTATTAAGATTTAACGGAAATTTTCCAAAGTAAAGTTTTCTAATTTAATATATTAAATTGGAATTGAATGGAATTCGATTTGGTAATAATCGAAGTGAACTTCTGTGGAGGAAGACTGTTAATATATATGGAATTTAAAAGGCTTTATCGTTATTCCATTTATATTACTAGTCGGATACGGAAATTGATATCGATTATATATTGATCTGTTTCCGTGAAGATCCCATAATCAATGGAATATGATTTTGGGTTTATCATGAACTATGTTTTAAATGACATTGGTTCTTTGACCCAGTTAAAGATAGGATTTCATGTCTAACATTGTATTTTGAACTGTATTGTTGATCTTGCTAAATATATATCTGTTTGGTGGCGGAGAATTTATACTCTTGCTTAACACTATTCTCTAAGACGTACGAGCTTAGAGGTTATATATCGGAAGAAATCAGTGGTACGGTGTGGATTGTCGATGCGGCATGTTTGATTTCCCAAAGTTAAATAATCATTAATAATGATTGTTGGAAGATTATAACTAAGTGGAGTTTTAATAAATCTCTAATTAGATTAAAATGTGAATGTGATAATTTAAATTATCAAATTTGGGAAATGATCGAGAATGGAGTACCACCAGTTTTACTCTAAGCGATAGTTAAATCTTTAATTAGATTTGAAATGGTAATTAAATTTACTAATAATACCATGGTGTTAGATATGGAGTATTACCAATTTTGCCCCATGGGATGAATAAGTTGGGATTGGGATTAATGAACAAATGGTTACTTGGGTAAGACTCGATAATCCTGACTAGTTGATAAACCTTAATTTGGTTTAGAATTGATATCCAAAGGAAGATTAAAGTATAAATTTAATAGAACTTATATTTGATAAAATTAATGGGAACCTTTCCTAAAGGATATGAATATTTGAATAAAATAATATTCATAATTGGAATTAGGCGTAAGTTGTGTTTTTACAACACTTGATTATAAGGCAGGTGAATTATTTGGAAAGGCTAGGTTTATACCCATTTTGAGTAATTAATTCGACGATAAGTCGACGATGAAGATGGTGGTTGAAGACCGGAGTTATTCACATTGTTCGGATGATTACTGATGTCTTGATTGGGTTGTTCACCCAAGACAAGTTAATACGTGGTGATCGTCTAGACGTACTTGGAGATCGACCGGATATGCGAGGACCTCTCTCCTGTATTGGACATAGGGGACGAGGAATAAGATGCCTCCGGTTTCGTTCAGACCCAAAACAAACTAGCAAATGGATGTGTGTCTGACATTGGAATTTATTCTGTGTTGATTGATTTCTATCAAATATATATCTGTTTAGTGGCAGAGAATTTATTCTCTTGCTTAACACGCTTCTCTGAGATGTACGAGCTTCGAGGTTATATATCGGTAGACATCAGTCGCAAGGCGTGAATTATCAGTGTGGCATGCTGAGATGCAAATGATCAAGGATTTTGTTGAAAAGCAAAGTTTTGTGGTTCGTGATCAAAGCACGGCTTTAAATAGCATAGCTTTGTGTATAGCGTTAATTCGTTAGCCTCACGCCTCGGTATGAGTCAAAAACGGGATAAGGGACCCAAGGAGTGCCCGATGTTCTCTTCTAGCTATAGGCGGTGTCATGTTGTGGAGCCCAAACATTTATTTATTTTACCTATGTGGATGATGGATTGCTAGGCGTCTCGGATATATCTGTTACTACGGAGCCGAAGGATAGGTCCTTTAGGACCGGGAAACGTGTGTTCAGGAATAACTAATCCTAAAACGTAAGGGAGGACCGGCCTTGGAGGATTCAAGGGTTCACTGCGGGGAACCCTGAGGCATTTGCTAGAGTGTCTCAAAGCCGGCAAGGAGTACACCCCTTTCCTCGACTCATGACGGAAATCCAATTTTCAATACGTGACATTTTGGTTTTAATTGTAGAACTGGTATGGCGACATAGTAGGATGGGGTACTATGCCATCTATGATTGATACATTTATATTTGATGTTTATTTTGACACTGTACACTTATAGTAATATCAAAATGGTTTGTTTTTAAACGTACCAAGCATGTTTGGCTATTATAAGGTAAAACTCTATCCTCCGGCGGCATAGTGTGATGGGACCAGAGTCTTATAATAGCTTCATTTTTCCAAAAAGCATTGCGTTGTTTGTTATATGCACATGTATTCTTGAGAGGAAACCTGTTCCATGTTATATGGCGTGGTCTCTTGATTTACTTTATTTCTAAAGTAAAGTTTTAAATAACTGTTTCAGTTCTCACAACAGTCTCATGACTGACCTGGAGTTTATTGTTTTAACCTAATCTCTGGGTGCCCATATTTTTGACAAAGGCAGCTAGTAGTTTTGGTTTTACAGATATTATTTTCCCAGGATCCTGGATTTACAGCTAGAGCTATATTCAAAAAGCTCTGTATCTGTGTATCTCTTTCAATTGTGTTATGTATTATTTTTCCGTTGCTAATGTAATGTATTTTAATCAATGAGATTTTTCTGATGTATATTATTATTTGAACTCTGTTATATTCTTGTACTCTGATGCAAATGTTATAATAGCAATGAAAATTTCTTCTGTTTGTGTTCTGATTTGTCGTATTCTCAACTCAATCCGGGCTTTCCCGTAAGGGTGAGTTTGGGTCGTTACAAATTTAAAATAAAATTTTAATGTGATTTTAAACAAAATTGTTTTAAATATTAAAATTAATGTTTTATGTTATAGAATGTTGAAATATGAACTTAACCTGATTATTTGAGAATTTATTCTCAATGGCTATGTATGATAATGACAGTGCTTGATAAATCCATTTATAATGGAATTTGAAATTTATATTGAATTCTTTGGATTTAATTAAGTCAATAAATTTAAACCGTACATATTGAAATTGCATTAATGTATGGTGGAAACTTAAATAAACCATTTAAGTAATTAATTTAACTTATTTTGATAATTGTAACGTGTATTGGTTGTACATAAATTTGTGATTTTGTTTATATTGGTTAACATTGAAAGTTGGAATTTATATTAATATATTTTAACGAAATTGATTGGTCTAATCAATAACTTAACAAAATTTGTATTTGTAAATAATGAAAATTGGTTCCATAATTGTTGATTTATAAGTTTATATGAATTTTATTTTGATTTGAATAAAATTTATAATTCTTTGAACTCAATTTAAAGGTGATTAAGCGAAAATGAATATTTTAATATATTAATGAACTAGTTAAAATTGTCATTTTGCAAACGATCTTGAAATTTGATGAAATTAATTTTATTGGATCCAGAATTGTAAATTATTGTAAAATCTAAAATTTCATAGCCAACGTAGTTATCGTTTGACTGTAAGAATTTAAATCGTGTAGAAATTTGTGTGTATAGTTTAATTAAGTAATTGAGATTTAGAAAAAACCGCTAGAGACTTAGGAATTAGGCTTTAAAACATATTCCATTGCATTTAGAAGGCATCTAAAACCTATTGTTAGGCTATAAGTAGGCATGATTTGGACTCAGTCCGAATTTTGGCTTAAATACACGCAAAAAGAGAGGAATTTTATATTAAAATAACAAATCCAAAACCCTAATTTTCAGAGTCGCGTGTTATTTTCGAAGGCCACCAAAATTCGATTCTTCCATGATTATAGTCTGCAAATCCATTCAACGAAATTTGATGATTCCAAAGCGAAAAATGTAATGCTCGATCTCCTCTTCGCATCCGTACGGTGATTTGTGGTAGATCGAAGCGGATTCGCCATAAATTGGCCACAAAGGGTATGTGGTTTTGGCGATTTTCTCGGCTGTGGGAATCACCATGTTCGACGGTGCTTCGGTCGATCAAAGAGCAGGGTACGACGGTCGCGGTGGTAGGGTTAGATCGGACCTTGGTGCTCGGATGGCGGCGCGTGGTGATATGTACGAAGGCGGTTTGGGTTTAACGACTTCAAAAAAAACACGCTAGAATGATGAAGAAGAAAGGCGGCACCTTAACGTGCTGATGTGGAATTGACTTTAGGGTGAGGGAAATTATTTAATTATTTTATTTATTTTGAAATTCAATCGCGTTAGTGCTTATAACTTTTTCATACGAGATTCAATTGAGACATGGTTTATTGCGTTGGAATCATATCGACGAACTCTTCGTGATGACACTAATTTGGACGGATAATGAGATAGTTAAATTTTGGGCTAAATTTTGGACTCCAATCTCATTTGAAATCAAGGTGAGTGATTAAACCCACTAACACCTAGTGAGTGATTAAACCCACTAACACCTAACTAAAATATTTGATTGTTAGTTAAATTAAATTTATGTTATGGTATGATCATATTGTTTGTTGTTTGATTGTTTAAACTGCTTATTTGTGTTACTCGGCATAGACAATACAATTTAATTTAATTGTTGTTCTAATTGTATGGTTAGAATTTAATTTCTAGTTCAAAAACCTCATACCTGATGACTAGTAACTAATATTATATTGAACTGTTTATATGTAATGATTTTGATGGATACCTTGAATTTATATAATTAATGTATTGATATGTAATTCATCTTGTTATCGACATTGTTTATATATGTTATTGATTTTTGTTGATTAATCCCAGCCATTACGCTAGATGTTACAGGCATCAAATAAACATGGGATTAATCATCGAAATGAATTAAGAACGTAGGTTGAAATGATAACTACCCATGACCATGATTTGGATTGGAATGATATATATATATATCCCTTCCCAAAATACTAAAATTAAATTTTAAGTATTACTTGGTCATAGGATAGAAAACTATATACGGACATCGGTTGGTTAAATAAATTTTTTTAACTGTGGCTCTTGAAATATTGTTTTAAACACATTATAGATGTTGTTTTATAAAACGATTTATTTTGAATTTGAAGGTGGATTTTGAAATATAAAAGCTAAAGTAAATTTTTGATGTTGTAAATTGAAGTTAAAAAATCAATTGAATGTAAATTGAATTTATTGAAATTGAATTCGTTATCCATATTTGAAATTTGCTTTAAATTAATTTGATTTAAAGTTTTATTTAAATTATAAAATTGAGAATTTATAAGTTGAAATAATTCAAAGTGAGAATTATAATTGAAATTTCAAATATTTGAATTGAAATGTTAAGTCAAATTGTCTGAATCGAACTGTTGAATCGAATTGGGAAGTTGGGTCCTTTTGAATTGAGATATCGATATTTAGTCGACTTGATTTGAAACTGGAATATGATTCCACTTTGTTTTTTTAACGATTCTAACTCCAGCTATAGTATTTTAAACCATTTTATAAACTATATTATTAATAATTATTTTTCTTTATAAACTATTTTACCTTATTACTATTTTATTTTTATTAATTATTTTAAATAAACCATTTTAATAATTAACTATTTATTTTATAAACCACTTTAATATTTTAACTATAATCTGGTAATTCTATTTTAAATACGAACTATTTATTTTCAAACTATTTCAATTATATTTCTAAACTATTTTAAAAATACTTTTAACTATTTTAATATCCAAATTATTTCAAAGTTGGAGTTGTTACATGATTTTAAGACTGGTTTAAAATGGAGATTTTAATATGAAATATTCTATTTTGACTACTGAAATGTGTTTAAAGAAAATATGATATTTTGGTATCAATTACGAATCTCTTTGAAATGTAAAAGAACTGACTGGTGTGAAAAATGTAAATGTTTGGTTGTTAAAGGGAACGGGATCGGATATTGTCATACTCTCTACCAATACCCAAAACCACTTTAAAAACTGTGTAAACGGTGGATTTCCAGAATGAAGTAAGTTGGTTTGGCGAACGCTAGTGGAATGAAGTAAGAGAACGATGATGGATGTCCTTGACTTCGATTCATAATTCAAATGACTAAAACAGGGCTATACCGGACCAAGTGGGGTTAGCTACCTCCATCGGCAACACTTCTTCCTTTATTATTATAGTCCCTTGGTTTGACTGATTTGATTGGATGCGCATTCGTGATTTGGGACTTTTGTTCGAGGTGGGCGGTAGCCATGGCTATGCATTACCCGCAGTCCGGGAATGTAACTAGTATATTCCTACTTTGGGAATTCCTTGTGCCTTGTCATATTATCCTAATCGAGCCCCCTACGATTTTGATTTAACGTTTTTGTATCACGGCGCATCCCTATCCGCCGACGTACTGGTGTGTTATATGCAAACTGTACGACAACGGTATAAACGATGTAACGGTAATAATGATAATCCCGCTTACGCTATTTTAATATATTGCATTTAACCATAGACACTATTATAATGGCATATTATATTATATAGCATCTACTTTAACGGATCCTTAGGAGATATAAATTCCCTTAACATCCCTTAAGCTATTGCACTCATATTATCACATGAATTTGATGTAACTGATATGAGAATATTTTAGTTCGGATCCGAGTGTTTTCGTCTTTTCATTTGTGCTCAGGTCAGCCTAATGTAACAAACTGGAATTTACGAACCGATTTAAAAAAATTATTTTAGCTATTTCAACGGGTTTTGAATATTTAAAATAATTTATTTTAAGTAGTAACGACTAAAAATTTATATAAATCAAAGTTAGAACATATAAATTTATTTTTATTATAAAACGAACTTGAGATGGCGCGGTAATTTGAAAATTCGATTTTTAATTTCAAATGAATGTACCTAATTCAATATAAATCGGATTTTAGTAAAACGAGAAACATTTGAATCTATTTAATTATATCTTTCTAACAAATGTGAAAATTACAGATCTCATAATATAAATTGTAAGTTATGTCCAGTTTAAAATTTAAAATAGTCGCTATGGAATTTATATATATATTAATATAATATATAGCCCTTAAAAATAGCCTTTTTGCAAACGACCTCCATTTTCGACGAAACCACTTTTGTTGGATCCAGAATGTCAAATTATTATTAGGTTTAAAATTTCATAATTTTTGGAATTAGTATGTGAGCGTGGTAAATTTAAACGTGTTTGCAATTTCAGTTTAAATTTAATCGACTGAAAAAAAGCCATTTGTCAAACGGCCTCCAAATTCAACGAAATTAGTTTTGCTAAGACCGTATCATCAAAACATAGTTAGATTTATTTTTCTATAATTTTTGGAGTCAGTATGTGACCCTGGTAAATTAAAATGTACGTTTAAATTCGATATATATTGATTTATATTTTATTTTTCATGAAAAATGATCAAAACAATCGAATTGGCTTAAGAAACATATCTCGTTGTGTTCGGAATGGGAGTATTTAGCTAAGGGCGACAGTCGTTGGGATCTGTTTGGAGTTTGGATGTAAAAATGTCCAAACTAGACAAGTTAGAAATTAAATAATAATATTTTATTAGTATAATTCTAAGGCACTACTCAGAACTCGCCACTATTTCAGATTTCAAAGGCCAGGAAACTCCAAAAGATATCCACAAATATCTCTTAATCCACCAGGTATTTTCAAAATCTTCCAGCACCAAATTTTATCAACACAACGAGATCCGTATGGTGATCGGATATGATTGATTTTAGCATGGAGATTTGGGTGAATTTTGATCTCGAAGGCTGCGCGTATTGGGGCGATTTCCGAGGCCATAGGTCCCTCGAGTTTCTTGTTGTCGTTCGAGTTAGGGGGTAGCACCATGGCACTTCGAATGGGGACCTCCGATCAACTTCTGGCAGTCTAGGGGAGGTGCAACATGAAGATTTAAAGGGGGCGATGGATTTTGATTTTTGTACAGAAGTAGACGATAGAGAAGGACGTTTAAAAATGTAATTAGGATTTTTGTTAATTTAATTTATTAAATTAATTATCAATGCAAATACCTTATATAATTGATATCTTTTTCATATGAGGTCAGAATCGGACAAACTGAAGTGTGTTGGAGTCCTCTTGTTGGGAGCTACGCAATGGGGGTAGACTAGAATGAAAACAGGAACTGTTGGAGTTTTTAATTAAATTAAACGATCGTTTAATTTTATTCAAACCATCTTCAAATAAAGAATGGCGGAGTGGAACCCAATGTGAGAATTCTCTCACTAAAATTTTGTACATTTATTTAATTTATTTAATGACTGTAAATATATATAAATTGCCAATATAGATTTTTATCTGTCGTATGTTATTTATTTTTGGAGTTCAACACACAAATTCGCACAAATCACATAAATTGGAAGCGATGTATGGATATTACCGGCACTCGGAATTCATACTCCACGAATGGCCACTTATGGCGCCGTAAATGGCACTGGGTAGTTGAGTATTTATTTATTTGAATGATTTGGTGATTTGTGATGATGATTTTGTGATATTTAACACGTTAGAAATGTCAATATTAAACTAATAGATAAAAGGGGACAAAATAATCATTTATATATTAAATAGTAAAATTGGTTAATTAGAAGAATAATTCAAACCGAATTAGAATTGGTTAAATTTATTAACCAATGATTTATTTAAATAGACTGTTGTTGTTTGAAAACCTCACACGGGTCTTGGGATGATATACTGATCACACATCTCCCTTGTGATTAGTGGTATGTCAATCGATGGGTTGACAGGCTGTGATGAGCGTTATTTATTTATTTTAATGCTTATACAGCTGTAAATTGCACTTTAGGTGATGTTTGAATGTGTAATGATTATTTACCATTATTGTTGAATACATGCGATGTATGAAATCCATATAACCGAAATTATATGGTAATTGATTGAGTCGCATTCCGATTCAGAAATAACAAATATTTTAAAATAATATTTAGTAAATAATTAAATTGATGAACGAATATTTTAAAATATTCACTGAGTAATCAAAATATGATATTGATGTCCGATTTTGGATTGACTCGAAAATATTGGAATATATGAAGTTGAGTAAGTAGCTAAACGTCGTTTTAACCAAACGGGTTTATTGATCGATTTTATTTAGTTTATAATAAATATCGAATAGGAAATGTATTTAAAAATATGATATTTTGAAAATATTATCATTTTAATATTATAATGATATGGAATATTCAAATTTGATTTAAAATTGAAAATGAAGTTGAAATCATTTTAAAATGAATTTATAAATGATTTATAAAATACGTTTTAAATAGAAATTAATGATATTATCCATATATATATAATGATTTGAATAGAATGCGTTGCGCAATGACCGTTAGCGAATTTCAACCATTAACTTCAAATTGATGTAACGGGAGATCCGACCATCTGATTGACCTAAAACCAGAACCGTTGGGTTCATATCGAAAAGAGCTTTCCAAGGATAATAAGAGATTTGAAATCTAATAGTTAGATTTTAAAATATATCCAAATCAATTTCAGAAAAGGTCGTTATGGATGCAGTTCGGTGGCCGTTATTGCAAATCGAATTTAAGGACCGTAATAAAATTATTAAAAATATGAAAAAATTGTGTAAAATCATTAAAAAAAAATTGGAACTTTTATGGATGAAAATTCCAAGTTTGGAAAGACAAAAATATACTTTTATCGAAATGAACTAGTTATTAACCAGAATAATAATCCAATGTTTTTAAATAAATAAATTGGATTTGAAAAGGTTTTGATATAACCAGTATTTTCCAACATATGAATTGGAAAGGATTTAAATGGAAATAATCTTCGGAATATTTCAATATTGGATTCCGTGATTATATGGGTATTGTTGAGGAATTTGGAAGATATATATATCGTTATTCCCAATACGATATTTGTTGGTTTCAGAATTTGATATTAAATGTAAGCCGATATAATTTCTATTCAGAGCCTTGTATTTAATATCAAATTGGATTTTGGGTTGTCGTGAATGGTGTCTTTATTAACACTGTTCTTAAACCCCATTGAGAAGGAATAAATCTTTTAATTAAGATTTAGAGAAATTTACCAATTAATTAATTTAATTGGATTTGAAACGAAAGTTGATTTGGGGCTTATTATGAATGATGTTTTAAATAACATCTGTTCTTTAATCCAATTAACAGTAAAGTTAAGATTTGGAATTTATAGATCTTTTATTAATATTTAATGGAATTTTTCCTAAGTGAAGTTTTCCAATTTAATACATTAAATTGGAATTGAATGGAATTCGATTTAATAATAATCGAGACAAGCTTCGGTGAATGAAGACCGTTACTATATATGGAATTTAAAAGGCTTTGCCGTTATTTCATTTATATTATTAGTCTGATACAGAAATTTATATCAATTATATATTGATCTATTTTCCACGAAGATTCCATATTTGATGAAAGTTGATTTGGATTTATTGTAAACTGTGTTTTAAATGACATTGATTCTTTAACCCAGTTAAAGGCAGGATTAATTTCTTAAAGTTGAACAATCATAAAGTAATGATTTTTGATATTAAAACTGAACTGGAGTTTTAATGAATCTTTTATTAGATTGAAATGAGAATAAGATAAATAAATTTATTGAATTCATGAAATGATCGAGAATGGAGTACCGCCAGTTTTACTCCAGGCGATAGGTTAATCTTTAAGTAGATTTGAACGTGAAATGGTAATTAAATTTACCGATAACACCGTGGGAATTAGACGGCACTACCAGTTTCGCTCCATGGGATGAATAGGTTGGGATTGGAAAAATAAATGATTACTTGGCAAGGCTCGATAATCCCGACTAATTTTATAAACCTTAATTTGATTCAGAATTATTAAAGGATAAAATAAATCTTTTGAAATTGATATTCAAAGGAAGATTAAAGATTAATTTTAAATGAATTTATCTTTTATAAAATTAATGGGAAGCTTTCCCTAAAAATGTGAATATTTGAATAAAAGAATATTCTGAATTGGAAAGAGGCGTATGATGTGTTTTTATAGCACTTGATTATTGATTATAAAATAAGTGAGTTATTCGAAAAGACTGAGTTTATCCTGTTCTGAATAATTGATACGATGACTAAAAGTCGATAATGAAAACGGCGGTTGAAGACCGGAGATTTTCACATCTTATGGATGATTACTGATGTCTTGATTGGGTTGTACACCCAAGATAAGGAAATAATTGGTGATCCTCCAGACGTACTTGGAGATCGACCGGATATGCGAGGACCTCTCTCCTGTATTGGACATATGGGACGAGGAATAAGGTGACTCCGGTTTCGTTCAGACCCAGAACGGACTTGTAAATAGATGTGTGTTTGACATTGGATTTCATTCTGTATTGATTGATCTCTATTAATTTTATATCTGTTTGGCGACGAAGAATTTATTCTCTTGCTTAACGCCCTTCTCTGAGACGTACGAGCTTAGAGGTTATATATTGATAGACATCAGTTGCATGGCATGGATTTTCAATGTCGCATGCTAAGATGCAAATAATCAAGGCTTTGTTTGAAAAGCAGAGTTTTGTGGATGATGATCAAAGTATGGATTTAATTAGCATAGCTTTGTGTATATCGTTAATTCTCGAGCTTCACAACTGATATGTGTCAAAAACGGGTTGAGGGGCCATTGGGAGTGCATGACGTTTCTTTCTAGCTAGGAGTAGTGTCATGGTATGGAGCCCAAACATTTTTACTTATGTGGATGATGGATTTCGAGGCGCCTCGGATATTGATCGCTACTGGCCAAGTGATAGGTCCGATAGGACCGGGAAACGTGTGTTTAGGAATAACCAATCCACTAAAGTAAGTATTGACCGGCCCATCCGTTCCCAGGGTTCACTGCAAGGGATCCTAAGGCATTTGCTAGAGTGTCTCGAATCGGTGAGGACCCATCCCTTGCCTCGACTCATTGATGGAAATCCAATTTCCAATACGTGACTTTTCGGTTTTAGTTGTAAACCTAGTATGGCGGTATAATATAGGGTACCTATGTCGTCTAGGACTGATACATTTATATTGAAGTTGTTTTAACACTATACACTTATAGTACTATCAAAATGATTTTTTTTAAACATACCAAGCATGTTTGGCTATTATAAGGGAAAACTCTATTCTTCGGCTTGCGTTGCATTGTGTGATGGGACCTGAGTCTTATAATAGCTTTATTTTCCAAAAAGCATAGCGTTGTTTTGTTTTAATTTAGATTCATGTGGAGAAAGCCCGTTCCGTGTTATAGGGCATGGTCCCATGATTTCTCTACTATTGAATTAAAGATTTAATAACTGTTTTAGTTCTCACACCAGTCCTATGATTGACTTGAAGTTTATTGGGTCTACCTAAACTCTGGGTGCCCATATTTTCCACACGGGCAATCTGTAGTTTTGGTTTTGCAGATTTCTTTTCCCAGGATCTTGGATTACAGCTTGGAGCTATATCCAGAAAGTTTTGTATCCATATATCTCTTTCAGTTGTGTCAGTTGTTATTTTCCGCTACTATGTATTTTAAATCTCTTATAATTTTATTTTCAATTGTAATATTTATTCATACTCTGATATCTTGTACTCCGATGTAATTATTGCAATAGCAATGAAATATTCTATTATCTGTGTCTGATGCGTCGTGTTCTCAAAACAATCTGTTGTTTTCCGTCTCTTCAGAGATAAGGGGATCTCGGGTCGTTATAGTTTGGTATCAGAGCTTTGGTTTACAAAGCTCGGAGAACATGGCACATTTGAACCAAACGAAAGAATTCATCGGAGATAGGATTAGTAATATCCTATGAGAACGACTCATTAGAGATAGGGTTAGTAGTACCCTAGAATGAGTTCGAAGAGTATTATTTATAAAAAATGAATTTGATTTTGAAATTTATATCTTATTATATGTATTTGAGTATTTTAAATTGATTTTGGACTATCGAGTATAAGGAGAATTTTCATATACGTCTGATCCACGTGTATTTGAAGTCTCAAATATACTGGGTAGATATAGAATCACACTCTAGTTGCCCGGAGATGATTCTGATAATTGACATGTCATCATAAGCATTTATGTTAGAGTTTAGAAAGTGGATATCTATATATTTCCAATTGACTTGTGTGAGAACCAAACCTAGTTAGAATTTATTGTTTTTGATCAGACACGGAAAAATATGATTTTTAAATATATATATAAGTTATATATTTGAAAAGCTAATCAACTAATTGATTGATGGTTGTGTTGTGTGACTATTAGTTGAACTAATAAAAATATTGGAATGATAAATCTGATATGAGAATGAAATTTAATTTAAGCCACATCGAATATTGAATTAAATTGAAAATTAATTGGGATTTTAACAACCCGGAAATCCAAGACAAATTAAAATTTTTATTTTGGCAATTTTAATGAATTTTGAATATTTAAAATGATTTATTTTAAATAATGATGATGAGAAATTTATTTTGAATAGAATTAGAATGAATATATTTATTGGAATCGACGTTAGAATATAAATATTTATTTTAAATTATAAAAAGAATTGAAAATGGCGCGGTAGTTCGAAAATTCGATTTCGAAGTTTAAATGAATGTATAGGATTCAAAATAAAACGGATTTTAGCGAAACCAAAAATATTAGAATCTATTTGAGAATATCTTTCCAACGAATCCGAAAAATTGAAATTTCGTAGCGGGAATAAAAAGATACGCCCAGTTGAAAATTCAGAACAGTCGCTATGGAATTCTGGCCCTTAAAAATGGAAATTTTGCAAACGACCTTCGTTTTCGACGAAACCACTTTTTTTGGATCCGGGATGTCAAGTTATTGCTAGATTCCAAAATTCATAATTTTCTGAATCAATATGTGAGCGTGGCAAAGGAAAACGCGTTTGACCAGTTTTAGTTGATTTTAATCAATGGGAAAATGGCCATTTTTCAAACGGCCTTAGAATTTGACGAAATTAGTTTTGTTAGGACTGTATCGTCAATACGAGGTTAGAAAATATTTTTCGGGAATTTTTAGAGTCCGTATGTAACCCGGTAAATTGAAATGTGCGTTGAAATCAAATTTGAACGTTAAATTAAATTATATTTTAATTTGAACGGAAACTGATTGTAACAGCCGAACCGGCTCATGATACATACCCATTGTGTTCGGGATGGGGGTAATACGCTAGGGACGACAGTCGTTGGGCCTTGTTTGGGGTTCAAAAGAAAAGTCAACTTTTTGATATATAAAATAATATAAAATATGATAAATATATTTTCTCACATAACTCTCCCTCACTCTCTCTCTCTCTTCGTTCAACAAAAAAAAGAGAAAGCGAAGGGGGATGAAAGTCGCATGTCGCCGCTGGCAGCGATCGCACCCTCCCCCCCAACCCGCTCTGCCTCCGCCAGAAACACCCCCTCCAGCCTTTCTCCATTCGATTTCCCCCTCCCCCCTGAAAACCCAAAGTCCTCCGCCCCAAAACCCTATAGCGCCGCCGCTCCAGGCTTTCCCCCACCTCCGTCGCACCCTGATGCCCTGAACCCGCCTGTACCGACCACCTCTGACCTCCCCAAGCCGCCACTTTCCCCTTTTGCTCCACCTCGTCGGCAATTAACCCCTTGTAAGTTCATTATTTATTTATTTAGTTTGTTTAAACATTAAAAATCTGATATATTTTTAGTGTAGGAAGTTAGGATTTTTATCTACCTAGAGAGCACTATAAAAATCGTATTTTTATATAGGTGGTAGCAAATAAAAATTTGAATTTTCTTTATAGGAATAGCGTATTAAAATTTGATTTTTATACATATAGCGAAGTGATAAAAATATGATTTTGTTTATAGAAAAGATTAGATTTTTGATATGATAAAGATTTGATTTTATTTTTGTAATAGGAAAGTTTATATTTTTATGTGAATTATATTAGAATAAAAACATGATTTAACAAAATAAAAATATGATTTTTATATAATAGAGAATATAAAAATATGACTTTTATATACTAGAGAATATAAAATTGTTATTTTTATATGAAAGGCGGGATAAAAATATAATCTTTATTAGAAGAAGAGCGATATAAAAATATAATTTTTATTATGAAGTTAGCGAGATAAAAATATAATCTTTATTAGAAGAAGAGCGATATAAAAATAGAATTTTTATTATGAAGTTAGCATGATAAAAATATGATCTTTATTATATGAACACCGTTATAAAAATAGAATTTTTATCCATGTAGCGTAGTTATAAAAATGCGATTTTTTATATACATAGCATCAATATAAAATGTGATTTTTATATATGTAGTGAATACGGGCCACGAAAGTGACAAAATGAGGACACGGCAAAATTTTCTACATATGAAGAGTCGTGGCGTTTGGTTTAGCTTCTCGGTGAGAACTCCTCACTTTTATTTTTATTTCTAGTTTGAAATATATACTAGGATGCAGACGGTGCTTAGCAGCACCCGACACCCGTCGTCCACAGACCATGGACAACTTGTTTGTTTGATTTCGTTTGGATTGATTTGTTTGTGTGAAAATTGATTGTGAGGTGGAATGAATAGAATAAATTTCATGTGTTGAATAGAAAAAAAAATCATGTGTTGAACAGAATAAAATTCATGTGTTGAATAGAACAAAATTCATGTGTTGAATTAAAATATATATTCATGTGTTGAATAGAATAAAATTCATGTATTGAAATAAAATATATATTCATGTGTTGAAATAAAATAAATATTCATTTACAAATCGAACGATTTGTTTATGTACACCGATTTGACTGATATTAATTGGGACGATAAATTTTACACATCGCCCAACTACACAAATAAAATCTGTGTTTGATTGTTTGTAACCCCACATGGGTGTTGGGATGAAATTGGACATACACTAATCCCAATAATTAGATATATGTCGATCGATTGATTGACAGGCTGTTATAAGCATTGACTATTTATATTTGATGCTTATACAGTGTAGAATGCACTCTGGATGATGGTTGATTATTTATCGTTGCAATTATATACATGTGTTGTATGGAATCCATATAAGTAACATTATATGGTAATTGAGTGTGTCTCATTCCAATTTAGAAAATAAATTATATTCATGTGTTGAATAAACAAAATAGTCAAGTGTTGACAATACTCATGTGTTGAGAATATTCATATGTTGAAACCATTCATGTGTTGAATAGAATAAAATTCATGTGTTGAATAAAAGAAAATTCATGTGTTGAAGAAAATATTCATTTGTTGAATAGAATAACGAAGTTATTGAAATATATAAAGCCATGGTGATTAGATTGATGTCGTTTTGACATGAACGATATTTATATCGATTTTATTCATTTTTATAATGAATATAGAAAAGGAAGTGATTTCAAAATATAACGTTTTGAAAATATTATCATTTATAGATTAATGATATGGAATATTCAATTTTGATTAGAAATTGAATATGAAGTTGAAATCGTTTCGAAAGCGAATTTAAAATGATTTATGAAATACATTTTAAAAGGAAATCGACGAAATATATATAATATATACATTATATATTAAATGGCCTGAATAGAACGCGCCGCGCCGCGGTAGTTCACGAATTTCGACCATTGACTTCGAATGGATATTACGGGAGATCCGACCATCGGATTCTCCTAAAACCGGAACCGTTGGGTTCGTATCAAAAAGAGCTTTCTAACGAATATTAGAGATTTGAAATCTAATGGTTGAATTTGGAATTATGTCCAAATCAAATTTGGAAAAGTTAGCTGTAAGTGCAGTTCGATGGCCGTTGATGGAAATCGACTGTATGGGTCTTGATAAAATTATTAAAAATAGTAATAATTTGTGTAAAATCATAAGAAATGATTTGGAAATAATTGGGATGAAAAACTCCATTTTTGAAAAGATAAAAATAGATTTTTATCGAAATGAACTAGTTTTGAACTAGAATTGTAATTCCATTTATTTTTAAAATAAATAAATTGGATTTGAAATGGTTTTGAAAATAACCAGAATTTTCAATAATTGAATTGGAATGGATGTGAATCGAAATTGTCTTTGGAATGTTTCGATGTTGGATTTCGTGATTATACAGATATTGTTATGGGAATTTGAAAGGTATATTTATATCGTTATTTCCAATACGATATTTGTTGGTCGTAGAATTTGATATTGAATATTAGCCGATATATTTTATATTTAGAGCCTTGTATTTAATATCAAATGGGAATTGGGTTTGTTGTGAACTGTGTTTTGATGACATTTGTTCTTTAACCCGATTTACAGTGAAATGTGATTTGGAATTTATAAATCTTTTGTTAAGATTTAAAGGAGATTTTTCCAAAGTAAAGTTTTCCAATTTAATAAAATAAATTGGAATAGAATGGAATTCGATTTGGTAATAATCTAAGTGAATTTCTATGGAGGAATACAACTAATATATCTGGAACTTAAAAGGCTTTGCCGTTATTCCATTTATATTATTAGTCGGATATGGAAGTTTATATTGATTTTATATATATATATATATATATATCGATTTGTTTTCCATGAAGATTCCAATGTAAATGGAATGTGATTTTGGGTTTATCGTGAACCGTGTTTTAAATGACATTGGTTCTTTAACCCGGTTAAAGACAGGATATTGATTTTTGGGAAGATTAAAACTAAGTGGAGTTTTAACGAATCTTTAATTAGATTGAAATGATCGAGAATGGGGTATCACCAGTTTTGCTCCAGGCGATAGTTAAATCTTTAATTAGATTTGAACGTGAAATGGTAATTGAATTTACCGATAACACCGTGGTGTTAGATATGAAGTATTACCAGTTTTACTTCATGGGATGAATAGGTTGGGATTGGGAAATTAAAACAAATGATTACTTCGGTAAGGTTCGTTAATCCCGACTAGTTTGGATAAACCATAATTTGGTTTGAATTGATATTCAAAAGAAGATTAAAGAATAAATTTAAAGAATTTATCTTTGATAAAATTAATGGGAACCTTTCCCAAAGTATAAGAATGTTTTAATAAAAGAATATTCTAAATTGGAATGAGGCGTATGTTGTGTTTGTGCAACACTTGTTTATTATATACGCGGGTTATTTAGAAAGACCGAGTTTATCCCATTCTAAATAACTGATTCGACGATGTGTCGAGGATGAAGACGGTGGTCGAAGACCAGAGGTCTTCACATCGTTTGGGTGATTACTGATGATCTTGATTGGGTTGTACGCCCAAGAGGAGGGATTCAGTTGGTGATCGTCCAGATGTACTTGGAGATCGATGGATATGCGAGGTACAAGGTGCCTCCGGTTTCGTTCAGACCCTGAACGAATTTGTAAATGGACTGTGTGTCTGACATTGGATTTTATTCTATGTGATTGATTTCTATTAAATATATATCTGTTTGGTGGCGGAGAATTTATTCTCTTGCCTAACGCCCTTCTCTAAGACGTACGAGCTAAGAGGTTATATATTGATGGATATCAATCGCATGGAGTGAACTGCCTATGTGGCATGCCTAAGTGGAAAATGATCAAGACTTTTGTTGAAAAGCAAAGTCTTGTGGCTGATGATCAAAGCACCGTCTTTGTGGCATAGCTTTGTGTAGCATTAATTCGTGAGCCTCACACCCCGGTTGTGAACCAAAAACGGGAGAGGACCTCAGGGAGGGCATGTGTTTCCTTCCAGCTATGGTGGTGTCAGTGACCTACTAGCCCTAACATTTATATTATTTTCACCTGTGTGGTTGTTGCTGTTGCCAGGCGCCTCCGATATATCGGTGACTATGTGGAGCCGATGGAGTCATTTGGCTCATTTATGCCCTAAAGGGCGGGGAAACGCAGTGTTCAGGCATTTTAATCCACATCGGTGGACCGGCCCTGACGATCCAAAGGCTTGACCGAGTACTTGCCTGAGACTCGGGCTAGACAGTCTCGAATTCGGTAGAGGACTTTCTTTTGCCTCGGTTCACAGATGGAAATCCAACTTCCAAATATGTGACATTTGCGGTTTTGATTGTAGAGCCTAGTATTGGCGACATGATATATGGTACTCATGCCGTCTAGGATTGATACATTTATATTTGAAGTTGTTTTATACACTAGGCACTTATAATAGTATCAAATGATTTGTTTTAACGTACCAAGCATGTTTGGCTATTATAAGGGAAAACCCTATCCCCCGGCTTGTGTTGCATTGTGTGATAGGACCTAGGTCTTATAATAGCTTCGTTTTTCCAAAAAACATTGCGCTGTTTTGTTATGTGCACTGATATTCTTGGGAGGAGGAAACCTGTTCCGTGTTATACGGCGTGGTCCCTTGATATATCTGATTAAAGTAAAGTTTTAAATAACTGTTTTAGTTCTCACACCAGTCACATGACTGACCTGGAGTTTATTGTTTTAACCTAAACTCTGGGTGCCCCTATTTTCGACACGGGCAGCTAGTAGTTTTGGTTTGCAGATTTATATTCAAAGGATCCTGGTTTACGGCTAGAATGATACTCGGAAAGCTCTGTATCCGTGTATTACTTTCAGTTGTGTTTTGTATTATTTTTCCGCTGCGATGTAATTTAAATCTCTGATGTTTTCTGTGTAATATTTATTTATACTCTGTATATTCTTGTATTCTGATGGAATTGTTGTAATAAGCAATGAAATGTTCTTCTGTTTGCGTTCTAATTTGTCGTGTTCTCAAAACAATCAGGGGTTTCGAACGGTCTTGGTCGGTTTAGCGATCGACTCAGATTGAGCGAAATTCCTTTTCGTCACATTTTGTATCAGAGCTTTTGTTTACAGAGCTCGAGAACAAGACACATCAGAACCAAATGAAAGAATTCATCAGAGATTGGATTAGTAATATCCAATAAGAATGCTTCGTTAGAGATGAGATCAGTAGTATCTTAGTACAAGTGTGAAGAGTGATGTTTTTAAAATAAAATTGAAAACAATTTTTGTTTTGAAAATTTAAATCATATTTTACGTATTTGAATATTTATTTTAAATTGATTTGGACAATCGAGTATATGGAGATTTTAATATACGTCTGATCCACGTGTATTAGAAGCCTTATCAGAGCTTTTGTTTACAGAGCTCGAGAACAAGACACATCAGAACCAAATGAAAGAATTCATCAGAGATTGGATTAGTAATATCCAATAAGAATGCTTCGTTAGAGATGAGATCAGTAGTATATTAGAACAAGTGTGAAGAGTGATGTTTTTAAAATAAAATTGAAAACAATTTTTGTTTTGAAAATTTAAATCATATTTTACGTATTTGAATATTAATTTTAAATTGATTTGGACAATCTAGTATATGGAGATTTTAATATACGTCTGATCCACGTGTATTAGAAGCCTCAAATATATTCAATTGGTATAGAATCACATTCTAGTTGCCCGGAGATGATGCTGATAATGACCATGGCATCATCAGTATTTGTGTTCGAGTTTCGAAAGTGGGATTTCTAAATGATTCCAATTGATTGGTGTGAGAACCAAAACTAGATAGGGCTTGTTATTGTGATTTGGCATCAAAAATCTGATTTTTGGCTATATATCAAAGTTATGAGTTTGAAATGAAAATCAACTAATTGATTGCTGATTGTGTTGTTTGATTATTGTTTGATTAATTAAAATTTGAACCTTTAGCCAAATTGAACCGAATATTGAATTGTATTGAAATTTTGTCGCATTTGCATACATATACATATACTTACATTGAGCAGGTCATAGCAACGAGGCTAGAGAAGAGGAATAAAACTGTTTGCTCGACAAATAGGTACATGTTTATTGTATTTCTTGGGTTTGGATGATTTTATGAGCCGAATGGCTGTCTCTTTTTCTTTTTGGATTGGTGAGGGCCATAGGAGGCTATTTGAAATATCCCGAAGCTCCCAGTGCAGGGGAGGTTATGGCAAAAAAATTCGAAAATTTAGGGTGTTAGCCAAATTTTTGAAAAATTTGTAAAGTTCTTAGAAACTGAAAAGTTGAAGAACTTAGGCCATAATGAAAATAATGGAAGTTGAGTTGGTTTGTAAAACAACTTTCAGCTTCGTTCTTTTCGGGTATGAAAAGTTTTAAGTGGGGGAGATTGTAACAACCTGGAAATCCGAGCCAATTTAAAAATTTTATTTTGGCAATTTTAATGAATTTTGAATATTTAAAATGATTTATTTTAAATAATGACGACGAGAAATTTATTTTGAATAGAATTAGAATGAATATATTTATTGGAATCGACGTTAGAATATAAATATTTATTTTAAATTATAAAAAGAATTGAAAATGGCGTGGTAGTTCGAAAATTCGATTTCAAAGTTCAAATGAATGTACAGGATTCAAAGTAAGCCCGATTTTAGCGATACCAAAAATATTAGAATCTATTTGAGAATATATTTCCAATGAATCTGAAAAATTGAAATTTCATAACGGGAATAAAAAGATACGCCCAGTTGAAAATTCAGAATAGTCATTATGGAATTCTGGCCCTTAAAATTGGAAATTTTGCAAACGACCTTCGTTTTCGACGAAACCACTTTTGTTGGATCCAGGATGTCAAGTTATTGCTAGATTCCAAAATTCATAATTTTCTGAATCAATATGTGAGCATGGCAAAGGAAAACGCGTTTGACCAGTTTTAGTTGATTTTAATCGATGGGAAAATGGCAATTTTTCAAATGGCCTTAGAATTTGATGAAATTAGTTTTGTTAGGACCGTATCGTCAATACGAGGTTAGAAAATATTTTTCGGAAAATTTTAGAGTCTGTATGTAACCCGGTAAATTGAAATGTGCGTTGAAATAAATTTTAAATGTTAAATCAATTTATATTTTAATTTGAACGGAAACTGATCGTAACAGCCGAACTGGCTCACGATACATATTCCATTGTGTTCGGGATGGGGGTAATACGCTTGGGACGACAGTCGTTGGGCCTCGTTTAGGGTTCAAAAGAAAAGTCAACTTTTTGATATTTATAAAATAATATAAAATATAATATAAATATATATTCTCACCAACTCTCCCTCATTCTCACTCTCTCTCTCTTCGTTCAATATAAAAAAAGAAAAAGCGAAGGGGGGTGAAAGCCGCGCGCAGCCGCTGGCAGCGATCATACCCCCCCCCCCAACCCGCTCTGCCTCCGCCGGAAACACCCCCTCCAGCCCTTCTCCGTTCGATTTCCCCCTCCCCCCTGAAAACCCAAAGTCCTCTGCCCCAAAACCCTATAGCGTCGCCGCTCCAGGCTTTCCCCCTCCTCCGTCGCACCCTGATGCCCTGAACCCGCCTGCGCCGACCACGTCTGACCTCCCCAAGCCGCCACTCTCCCCTATTGCTCCACCTCGTCGGCAATTAACCCCATGTAAGTTCATTATTTATTTATTTAGTTTGTTTTATTTATTTAAACATTAAAAATCTGATAAAAATATGATTTTTATACATATAGCGAGGTGATAAAAATATGATTTTGTTTATAGAAAAGATTATATTTTTGATATGATAAAGATTTGATTTTATTATTGTAATAGGAAAGTTTATATTTTTATGTGAATTATATTAGAATCAAAACATGATTTTTATCATAAGGATAACAATATAAAAATAGGATTTTTATATAATAGAGAATATAAAAATATGACTTTTATGTACTAGAGAATATAAAAATGTGATTTATATATGAGTGGCAAGATAAAAATATAATCTTTATTAGAAGAAGAGCGATATAAAAATATAATTTTTATTATGAAGTTAGCAAGATAAAAATATAATCTTTATTAGAAGAAGAGCGATATAAAAATATAAATTTTATTATGAAGTTAGCAAGATAAAAATATAATCTTTTATTAGAAGAAGAGCGATATAAAAATATAATTTTTATTATGAAGTTAGCGTGATAAAAATATGATCTTTATTATATGAACACCGTTATAAAAATAGAATTTTTATCCATGTAACGTAGTTATAAAAATGTGATTTTTTATATACATAACAATAATATAAAAATGTGATTTTTATATATGTAGTGAATACGGACAACGAAAGTGACAAAAGGCGGACGCGGCAAAATTTTCTACATATGAAGAGTCGCGGCGTTTTGTTTAGCTTCTCGGTGAGAACTCCTCACTTTTATTTTTATTCCTAGTTTGAAATATATACTAGGATGCAGACGGTGCTTAGCAGCACCCGACACCCGTCGTCCCCAGACCATGGACGACTTGTTTGTTTGATTTCGTTTTGATTGATTTGTTTGTGTGAAAATAGATTGTGAGGTGGAATGAATAGAATAAATTTCATGTGTTGAATAGAAAAAAAATTCATGTGTTAATAGAATAAAATTCATGTGTTAAGTAGAATAAAATTCATGTGTTGAATTAAAATATATATTCATGTGTTGAATAGAATAAAATTCATGTGTTGAAATAAAATATATATTCATGTGTTGAAATAAAATATATATTCATTTTCAAATCGAACGATTTGTTTATATACACCGCTTTGACTGATATTGGTTGGGACGATAAATTTTACACATCGCCCAACTTCACAAATAAAATCTGTGTTTGATTGTTTGAAACCCCACATGGGTGTTGGGATGAAATTGGACGTACACTAATCCCAATAATTAGCTGTATGTTGATCGATTGATTGACAGGCTGTTATAAGCGTTGAATATTTATATTTGATGCTTATACAGTGTAGAATGCACTAAGGATGATGGTTGATTATTTATCGTTGCTATTATATACATGTGTTGTATGGAATCCATATAAGTAATATTATATGGTAATTGAGTGGGTCTCATTCCAAATTAGAAAATAAACTATATTCATGTGTTGAATAAACAAAATAGTCATGTGTTGACAATACTCATGTGTTGAGAATATTCATATGTTGAAACCATTCATGTGTTGAATAGAATATATATTCATGTGTTGAAAAGAATAAAATTCATGTGTTGAATAAAAGAAAATTCATGTGTTGAACAAAATATTCATTTGTTGAATAGAATAACAAAGTTATTGAAATATATAAAGCCGTGTTGATTGGATTGACGCCATTTTGACGTAAATGATATTTATATCGATTTTATTCATTTTTATAATGAATATAAAAAAGGAAGTGATTTCAAAATATAACGTTTTGAAAATATTATCATTTATAGATTAATGATATGGAATATTCAATTTTGATTAGAAATTGAATATGAAGTTGAAATCATTTCGAAAATGAATTTAAAACGATTTATAAACTACTTTTTAAAAGGAAATCGACGAAATATATATAATATATATTATATATATTAAACAGCCTGAATAGAACGCGCCGCACCGCGGCAGTTTGCGAATTACGACCATTGACTTCGAATGGATATTACGGGAGATCCGACCATCAGATTCTCCTAAAACCGAAACGTTGGGTTTGTATCGAAAAGAGCTTTTTAACGAATATTAGAGATTTGAAATCTAACGGTTGAATTTGGAATTATGTCCAAATCAAATTTGGAAAAGGTCGCGGTTAGTGAAGTTCGATGGCCGTTTGATGGAAATTGACTGTATGGGCCTTGATAAAATTATTAAAAATAGTAATAATTTGTGTAAAATCATAAGAAATGATTTGGAAAGAATTGGGATGAAAAACTCCATATTTGAAAAGATAAAAATAGATTTCTATCGAAATGAACTAGTTTTGAACTAGAATTGTAATTCCATTTATTTTTAAAATAAATAAATTGGATTTGAAATGGTTTTGAAAATAACCAGAATTTCCAATAATTGAATTGGAACGGATGTGAATTGAAATTGTCTTTGGAATATTTCGATGTTGGATTTCATGATTATACAGATATTATTATGGGAATTTGAAAGATATATTTATATCGTTATTTTCAATACGATATTTGTTGGTCGTAGAATTTGATATTGAATATAAGCTGATATATTTTCTATTTAGAGCCTTGTATTTAATATCAAAAGGGAATTGGGTTTGTTGTGAACTATGTTTTGATGACATTCATTGTTTAACCTGATTTACAGTGAAATGTGATTTGGAATTTATAAATCTTTTGTTAAGATTTAAAGGAGAATTTCCAAAGTAAAGTTTTCCAATTTAATAAAATAAATTGGAATAGAATGGAATTCGATTTGGTAATAATCGAAGTGAATTTTTGTGGAGGAAGACAACTAATATATCTGGAATTTAAAAGGCTTTGCCATTATTCCATTTATATTACTAGTCGGATATGGAAGTTTATATCGATTATATATATCGATTTGTTTTCCATGAAGATTCCATTGTAAATGGAATGTGATTTTGGGTTTATCGTGAACCGTGTTTTAAATGGCATTGGTTCTTTAACCCGGTTAAAGACAGGATATTGATTTTTGGGAAGATTAAAATCAAGTGGAGTTTTAATGAATCTTTAATTAGATTGAAATTATCCAGAATGGGGTATCACCGGTTTTGCTCCAGGCGATAGTTAAATCTTTAATTAGATTTGAACGTGAAATGGTAATTGAATCTACCGATAACACCGTGGTGTTAGGTATAAAGTATTACCAGTTTTACTTCATGGGATGAATAGGTTGGGATTGGGAAATTAAAACAAATGATTACTTCGGTAAGGTTCGTTAATCCCGACTAGTTTGGATAAACCATAATTTGGTTTGAATTGATATTCAGAAGAAGATTAAAGAATAAATTTAAAGAATTTATCTTTGATAAAATTAATGGAACCTTTCCCAAAGTATAAGAATATTTGAATAAAAGAATATTCTAAATTGGAATGAGGTGTATGTTGTGTTTGTGTAACACTTGTTTATTATATACGCGGGTTATTCAGCTGATTCGACAATGTGTCGAGGATGAAGACGGTGGTCGAAGACCGGAGGTCTTCACATTTTTTGGGTGATTACTAATGATCTTGATTAGGTTGTACACCCAAGAGGAGGGATTCAGTTGGTGATCGTCCAGACGTACCTGGAGATCGATGGATATGCGAGGTACAAGGTGCCTCCGGTTTCGTTCAGGCCCAGAACGAACTTGTAAATGGACTGTGTGTTTGACATTGGATTTTATTCTGTGTGATTGATTTCTATTAAATATGTATCTGTTCAGCAGCGGAGAATTTATTCTCTTGCTTAACGCCCTTCTCTGAGACGTACGAGCTAAGAGGTTATATATTGATGGATATCAATCACATGGAGTGAACTCCTGTGTGGCATGCCTAAGTGGCAAATGATCAAGGCTTTTGTTGAAAAGCAAAGTCTTGAGGCTGATAATCAAAGCACCGCCTGTGTGGCATAGCTTTGTGTAGCGTTAATTCGCGAGCCTCACACCCTGGTTGTGAACCAGAAACGGGAGAGGACCTCAGGGAGGGCATGCGTTTCCTTCTAGCTAGGGTGATGTCAGTGACCTACCAGTCCTGACATTTATATTATTTTCACCTGTGTGGTTGCTGCTGTTGCGAGGCGCCTCAGATATATCGGTGACTGTGTGGAGCCGATGGAGTCATTTGGCTCATTTACGCCCCAAAGGGCGGGGAAACGTAGTGTTCAGGCATTTTAATCCACATCGGTGGACCGGCCCTAACGATCCAAAGGCTTGACAGAGTACTTGCCTGAGACTCGGGCTAGACTGTCTCGAATTCGGTAGAGGATTATCTTTTGTCTTGGTTCACAGATGGAAATCCAACTTCCAAATACGTGACATTTGCGGTTTTGATTGTAGAGCCTAGTATTGGCGACATGATATATGGTACCCATGCCGTCTAGGATTGATACATTTATATTTGAAGTTGTTTTATACACTATGCACTTATAATAGTATCAAATGATTTGTTTTAACATACCAAGCATGTTTGGCTATTCTAAGGGAAAACCTTATCCCCCGGCTTGCGTTGCATTGTGTGATAGGACCTGGGTCTTATAATAGCTTCATTTTTTCAAAAAGCATTGCGCTGTTTTGTTATATGCACTGATATTCTTGGGAGGAAACCCGTTCCGTTTATACGGCGTGGTCACTTGATATATCTGATTTAAAGTAAAGTTTTAAATAACTTTTTAGTTCTCACACCAGTCACATGACTGACCCGGGGTTCATTTTTTTAACCTAAACTCTGGGTGCCCCTATTTTCGACACAGGCAGCTAGTAGTTTTGGTTGTGCAGATTTATATTCACAGGATCCTGGTTTACAGCTAGAACGATATTCGGAAAGCTTTGTATCCGTGTATTACTTTCAGTTGTGTTTTGTATTATTTTTCCGCTGCGACGTAATTTAAATCTCTGATGTTTTCTGTGTAATATTTATTTATACTCTGTATATTCTTGTATTCTGATGGAATTGTTGTAATATGCAATGAAATGTTCTTCTGTTTGCGTTCTAATTTTTCGTGTTCTCAAAACAATCAGGGGTTTCGAACGGTTTTGGTCGGTTTAGCGATCGACTCAGATCGAGCGAAATTCCTTTTCGTCACAGGAATTGCATGCATATACATGTATATACATTTGTTGAACAGGTTATGGATTTACCGTTGAGTAGAGAATTAATTTGTGTGCCCGACAAATAGGTACACCTAAATGAGTTGGTTGCGCAATTTTATTTATATAAACTCATGTGAATGAAATTGGATGCGTTGTGATGGTTGTTCTGTGTGAGATTATAAACCACGCCATAGGATGGCAACAAATAAATTATGAACTACATCGCATGGCATACTGCATGAAGACAACATATCATATCATATTTCATGTAAGCATTTGGCGCTTATATAACGAGGTTTGATTTACCATACGGGCGAGATGCTTGTATGGCGATGACCATACGTTCTCCCTTGTACACAAATAGCTCATAAAAATTGTGTATGCTTTTTTTTTATTTATTGGGTGCCTAATACGTCCCAATAAATTTTTCAGACCCTCCCCATACAAAGGAAGTTATGGCGAAATTTTTCGAAAATTTAAGGTATTAGCTAAATTTTTGAGAAATTAGGAAATTCTTAGAAACTGAAAAGTTAAAGAATGAAAGTTGAGTTGGTTAGTTAAACAACTTTCAGCTCCGTTCCTATAAGAGAATGAAAAGATTTTAAGTGCGGAGATTGTAACAACCCGAAATTTCTAAACCAATTTAAAAAATTTATTTTAGCTATTTTAGTGGGTTCTGAATATTTAAAATGATTTATTTTAAATAATAACGACTAAATTTTTAAAATCGAAGTTAGAACATATAAATTTATTTTGATTATAAAATCGACTGCAAAAAGACCATTATTCAAACGACCTCCAAATTCAACGAAATTAGTTTTATTAGGACCGTATCGTCAAAACATAGCTAGATTTATTTTTCAGTAATTTTTGGAGTCAGTATGTGACCCTGGTAAATAAAAATGTACATTTAAATTTAATATATATATATATTTATATTTTATTTTTGATGAAAACTGATCAAAACAATCGAATTGGCTTAAGAAATATATGCCATTGTGCTTGAAATGGGGGTATTTAGCCGAAGGCGACAGTCGTTGGGATTCGGTTGGAATTCGTTTGGAATTCGGATGTAAAAATGTCAAAACTAAATAAATTAGAAATTAAATTATAATATTTTATTAGTATATATACTCAAATTTCCATAAAACACTAGGGCAATAATCAGAATGCGCCGCCATTTCAGGTTTCAAAGGCCAGGAAACTCCAAACGATATCCACAAATTTCTCTTAATCCGCTAATTATTTTCAAAATCTTCTAGCACCAAAATTTATCAGCACGTCGAGATCAGTATGGTGATCAGATATGATTGATTTTAGCTTTGAGATTTGGTGGAATTCTGATCTCGAAGGCTACGCGTATTGGGGCGATTTCGGGGGCCATAGGGCCCTCGAGTTTCTTGCTGTCGTTCGAGTTGGGGGGTAGCGCCATGGCGCTTCGATTGGGGACCTCCGATCAACTTCTGGCGGTCTAGGGGAGATGCGACATGAAGATTTAAAGGGAGCGATGGGTTTCGGTTTTTGTATAGAAGAAGACGATGGAGAAGGACGTTTAAAAATGTAATTAGGAATGTTGTTAATTTAATTTAATTATATTATTAATTAATTATTAATGTAAAAACCTTGTAAAATTGATATTTTTTCATATAAGGTCAGAATCAGACAAACTGAAGTGCGTTGGAATCCTCTTGTCGAGAGCTACGCAATGGAGCAGACTAGAATGAAAACGGGAAATATTGGAGTTTTTAATAAAATTAAACGATCATCTAATTTTATTCAAACCATCTTCAAATAAAGAATGGCGGAGTAGAACCCAATGTGAGAATCCTCTCACTAAAATTTTGTACAGTTATTTAATTTATTTAAAGACTGTAAATATATAGAAATTGCCAATATAGATTTTTAACTATCGTATGTTATTTATTTTTGGAGTTTAAACATGAATTCGCACAAATAACATAAGTTGGAAGCGATGTATGGATATTACTGAGACTCGGATTTCATACTCTGCGAATGACCGCTTATAGCGCCGTAAATGGCATTGGGTAGTTGAGTGTTTATTTATTTGGATGATTTGTGTATTGTGATGATGATTTTGGGATATTCAACACGTTAGAAATGTAAATATTAGACTGATAGATAAAAGGGACAAAATAATCATTTATATATTAAACAGTAAATTTGGTTAATTAGAAAAATAATTCAAACCGAATTAGAATTGGTTAAATTTATTAACCAATGATTTATTCAAATAGACTGTTTTTTGAAAACCCCCACACGGGCCTTGGGATGATATTCTGATCACAAATCTCTCTTATGATTAGTGGTATGTGAATCGATGGGTTGATAGACTGTGATGAGTGTTATTTATTTATTTTAATGCTTATACAGTTGTAAATTGCACTATGGGTGATGTTTGAATGTGTAATGATTATTTATCATTATTGTTGAATACATGCGATGTATGTAATCCATATAACTGAAATTATATGGTAATTGATTGTATTGCATTCCGATTCAAAAATAACGAATATTTTAAAATAATGAATATTTTAAAATAACGAATATTTTACAATAATATTTCGTGAACAATTTAATTAATGAACAAATATTTTAAAATAATATTCATTGAGTAATCAAAATATGATTTTGATGTCCGATTTTGGATGGACACGAAAATATTGGAATAAATGAAGCTGAGTAAGTAGCTAAACGTTGTTTTAACCGAACTGGTTTATCGATCGATTTTATTTAGTTTATAATAAATATCGAAAAGGAAATGGATTTCAAAATCTTTTATTTTGAAAATATTATCATTTTACTATTATAATAGTATGGAATACTCAATTTTGATTTAAAATTGAAAACGAAGTTGAAATTGTTTAAAATGAATTTATATACGATTTATAAAATACGTTTTAAATAGAAATCGATGATATATATTATATATATAATGGTTGGAATAGGAATAGAACGCACCCCGCAACGACCGTTCGCGAATTTCAACCATTAACTTCATATTGATGTAACGAGAGATCCGACCGTCGGATTCTCCTAAAACCGGAACCTTGGGTTCGTATCGAAAAGAGCTTTCCAATGATAACAAGAGATTTGAAATCTAACGGTTAGATTTTAAAATATATCCAAATCAATTTCAGAAAAGGTTGCTATGAATGCAGTTCGGTGGCCGTTATTGGAAACCGACTGTAAGGACCTTAATAAAATTATTAAAAATATGGAAAAATTGTATAAAATATGAGATGACCCCAAACCCCGTACTGACGGCGGCAAGGGTAATCCGTGGAATATAACACAGAAACAGATAATAGCAGAACCAAATTAAATAAATACACCAGATAATGAACAATAGAATATATAAAAGTAATCATCAGAGTTACACAGTATACAGGATCTTACTTAGTACAAATACAGTTCAGCTATACATAAATGTCTACAGCGGAAATAAACAAAATATGTACAATAGGAGCTGAAAAGCATAAAAAGAGATAAATAATAGAATCCATCTTCAGCTCCAGCTATCCAGAAAGAACCAGCTAAACCTGAATACAAGGCTGCCCGTGTAGAAAAAGGGGCACCCGAGTTTGAAAGTGAAACAAACTACGAGTCAGTCATGGGACTGGTATGAGAAATCTACTCAACACATACATAATATGGCCAATCACAGGACCACGCCACTTTCGTGGAACGGGTTTACTCCATTGGATTGCCAGTGCTTTAAAACAAATCTTTCTTTTAAACATCGCAATGCTTTTTATAAAAAATGAAGCCATTATAAGACTCAGTTCCCATCACACAATGCAACGCAAACCAGAGGATAGAGTTTTACCTTATAACGGCCAAAATATGCTTGATACGAATAAAACAAAGGCAATTGATATTATTGCTAGTGTTTATATGTTTTGAAAACAATTTCAAATCATAACTATCAATCATAGACGGCATGGGTACCATATATCATGTCGCCATATATATATACAATCAAAACTGCACGATGTCGTATTTGGAAATTGGATTTCCGTCATGAACCAAGGCAAAAGATAGTCCTTACCGACTTCGAGACAATCTAGCCCATGTCTCAGGGCCCAGACTCAGGTGGGCCCTTGGATCGTCAGGGTCGGTCCACCGATGTAGATTATTATGCCTAAACACTACGTTTCTCCGCCCTATGGGGCGTAAACGAGCCAACGAATGGCTCCATCGGTCCCGGATCGACCGATATATCTGAGGCGCCTCGCAACAGCAACGACCACATAGATGAAAAGTATATAAATGTCAGGGCTGGTAGGTCACTGACACCACCCTAGCTAGAAAGAAACGCATGCCCTCTCTGAGGTCCTTCTCCCGTTTCTGGTTCATACCGGGGTGTGAGGCTCGCGAATTCACATTATACACAAAGCTACGCCACACAGGCGGGGCTTTGATCATCACCACAAGACTTTGCTTTTCAACAGAAGCCCTGATCACTGCATCTTAGCATGCCACGCAGGCAATTCATGTCATGCGACTGATGTCCATCGATATACAACCTCTAAGCTCGTGCATTTCAGAGAAGGGCGTTAAGCAAAAGAATAAATTCTCCGCCACCAAACAGATGTATATTTAATAGAGATCAATCAACACAGAATAAAATCCAATGTCAGACACACAGTCCATTTACAAGTCCGCTCTGGGTCTGAACGAAACCGAAGGCACTAAATACCTCGCAAACCCATCGATCACCACGTACGTCTGGACGATCACCACTCATTATCCATATTTCAGGATGCCTCCCAATCAAGACCTCGGTTACCATCCAAAAGAGGTGAAGATCTCCGGTCTTCGACCATCGTCTTCATCTTCGATTTATTATCGTCGATTCAGTTATTCAGAATGGGAAAAACCCGGTCTTTCTGAGCAACTCGCGTATATAATAAACAAGTGCAACACTAACATATACACGTATCATTTCAATTCATTAGTCACTAACCGTCAATCAGTAAGAGAACGATTTCCCAAATATTAACCCCGAAGGCCGAAACCAACATCAGATCAACACCCAGGAAATTATTCGACTTAGCCAACCTTCAGTTAATTTCTAAATCACATCCATATTGTTTATAATATTTTATAACGATTTATCGCTATTTTTATTTATTTTAAAATAGCCAATATATTCAAAACGACGCTTCGGGCCATAACGTGACCGTGGCGCTGTTTTTCTTCAGATTTGATTTACACATATCTGAAAATCTAACCGTTGGATCTTCACAAAATTTACATCATTAGAAAGATCTTTTCAAAACGAATCCAACAGTTCCAGTTTCGGGAAAATCCGACGGTCGGATCTCCCGGTACGATCGTTTGAAGTTTCGATTTCAAAATACGAACTGCAGCGTCGTTATTCGATTAAATATAATTATATATATATAATCGTTTCTGGCGCTGTTTTTCTTCAGATTTGAATTAAACATTCCAGACAATCCAACCGTTGGATTTTTACAAAGTTGGTGCCGTTGGAAAGATTTTTCCAAAGCGAACCCAACGGTTGCGGTTTCGGGAAAATCCAATGGTCGGATTTCCCGCACTAGTTGTTTGAAATCATGGTTTCAAAACATGAACTGCACGACCACGTTTCGTTTTAATTTAGTTATATTTATATATATTTATATAAATATAGTTCATTCAACAATTTCACTATCGTTTTCACTTCAAATATTTCACTAACGCCTTTAAATTTTGGAAAATTTCGCCATAACCTCCTTTGTACGGGAGGGGCTGGGAAAATTCCCAAATAGCCACACGAGCGTCTCATGTCAAAAAGAAAAAGGAAAAGCCAAGCGGCTAGCCAACAGGCTCATAAAATCATCACCCAAACAAAACAGTAAATGTGTACCTATTTGTCGGGCACAAAATTTTATTCCTCTTCTCTAGCCCCTTTGCTATAACCTGTTCAATAAATATGCATGTACATATATATCATTCTTATTATTTATTATTTTCCATTCAACTTCATATTTGATTCCATTTGGTTTAAAAACACCATTCATTCTAATGTTGCATGCATAGGCAAAAATCATATCATTAGCTAATTAATGAATATTTCGACTCATGCATATTTATTTGAACAAGTTGCTATTTTTAACACTTCCCATTTCAACAATTCATGTATATAATAAAAATGTGATTTTTATTGTAAAACAATTCATTTCAAAACACTATTATTTTATATAGTTGATAACAGGTGATTTTGATTATGAAACAATTTATTTCAAAATATGAATACCATTCAACACATGAATTTCTATTCAACGAATGAATATCGATTCAACACATGAAGGTTTTCTATAGTTTTTATATATAGATAAAAATGTGATTTTTATATTTAAAACACGAATACCATTCCACACATGAATTTCTATTCAACGAATGAATATCGATTCAACACATGAAGGTTTTCTATAGTTTCTATATATAGATAAAAATGTGATTTTTATATTTAAAACACGAATACCATTCAACACATGAATTTCTAATCAATGAATGAATATCGATTCAACACATGAAGGTTTTCTATAGTTTTTATATATAGATAAAAATGTGATTTTTATATTTAAAACACGAATACCATTCAACACATGAATTTCTAATCAACGAATGAATATCGATTCAACACATGAAGGTTTTCTATTCAATGAATAAATATAGTTTCAGCAAATGAAAATAATTCAAACACATGAATATTATTCAAAATTTCGGCAGCATAATGGCAGGGTAGTTAAAACCGGGACCGTCCCTAGTACGGCTCCTCGCTCTACCTTAAAACCTCGTGGATTTTGACAATGGGAATCATGCATCTAGTTCGCACGCAGGCGGCATGTATATATTTATCTCATTTCCACAAACTAATCCTATGTGGTTTCAACCAAATATTTCTCAACCACAAATGGGTATTTTTCAACCACAAACAATCCCAAACAACCATTCGCTATCAATCAATTTTCACACCAATCACAATCAATAAATATCGTCCATGGTTTGTGGACGTGGGGCGTATATATATATATATATATATATATATATATATATATATATATATATATATATATATATATTTATATATAGCAATTCACTTCTATTTCAACACATATATCAATTATTCTATGTATGTATAATTCATACTTCGCTCATATAGCTTACACCACGCATGTACGTGAGGTATACAACACGTGTGTAATTTATATTTCGCTAATATAAATTATACACGACATTTTCCATTCAAATTTATTTAATTTAGATTTCTCACTTTGGTTTGTTGCTTCGCTAAAAATCGTAGATGACTCAGAAATATCCGCGGCTTCTTCTACTGGGTAGAGAGCTTCCTTGCGGTCCCGATGTTTCCTGTTTCATCGAATTTCGTCAACACACTAAAAAGATATGATTTTTCAAAGTGTAAACATCAAAAAAACTCACCTTTCACAAAGGTTCAAAACTAGGTTTACGGTTTTCGCGAGAATCGAGGCACGAGGGGATGATCGGAGGGTTGGACGTGGAAGAGGGAAGAGAGGGCTTCCTATCGGTGGTGGTTTGGCGGCGTTCGGTGGTCGGGATCGTCGGCGGTGGCGCTGGGAAGGTCGGCGCTTGGGAGCCTCGATTCAGGCAGAGGAGGGGTTGGTCGGCGTCGAACTGGGGTCGGATCTGACGGGGAGGCGAAGGCGGTTCGAGCGGCGGTGGTGGCGGAGGCTGGAAGCGGCGGCAGCGGCGGCGATCGGGCCTGGAAGGGGGAAGCGGGTTTCGCCGTTGGTTTTGGGGTTTTTTTTTTAAATAATGAATGGAGAAATATGATTGGTCGATGGTTTTATTAAATTTTTAAATAGTATTTTCTCAAACGAACTCCTTTTCAAACCCAACGACTGTCGCCCCTAGCTAAATACCCCCATCCTGGACACAATGGGATATGTTTCGTAGGCCAATTCGACTGTTACAGTCAGTTATTTTTCAAATTAAAGTATAAAACATTTAATTTTTAACTTTGAACGTACATTTCAATTTGCCAGGGCCACAAACTGATTCGAAACATTCCAGAAAAATAAATCTAGCTATGTCTTGACGATACGGTCCTAACAAAACTAGTTTCGTCGAATTCTGAGATCGTTTGCAAAAAGGCCCATTTCTGGTCGATCCAATTTAACTGTAATTGACCAAAACACGTTTTCCTTTGCCACGCTCACATACTAGCTTCAAAAATTATGAAATTTGAAACCTAGCAATAACTTCACATCCCGGATCCAACAAAAGTGGTTTCGTCGAATTCCGAGGTCGTATGCAAAATAGCCAATTTCACGGGCTATATAAATTCCATAGCGACCTTTCTGAAAATTCATTCGGCCATAACTTTTGCTTTCCGCTATGAAAATTCGATTTTTCAGATTCATTAGAAAGGTATTCACTAACAGATTTAAATATTTTTGGTTTCACTAAAATCCGTTTTGTTTTTCACCCGGTACAGTCCGACAAAGTTTGAATTCAATTTTTGAAACTGCAGCGCCTTTTCAAGCCTTGTTTATAATTATAATTAATTATATTCGTTTTCAATTGTCGATTCAAACTCACTTTTCATTGCCATTATTTAAAATATTTATTTTAAATATTTAAAATCCATTATTTTAGCCAATTTAAAATTTTTAAATTGGTTCAGATTTTCTGGGTCGTTACAAAATCATAATAAATGATTTGGAAGTTTGGAAAGATAAAAATATACTTTTATCAAAATAAACTAATTATTAACTAGAATAATAATCCAATGTATTTAAATAAGTAAATTGGATTTGAAATGGTTTTGATATAACCAGAACTTTCCCACATATGAATCGGAAAGGATTTAAATGGAAATAATCTTCGGAATATTTCGATATTGGATTCCGTGATTATACATATATTGCTGAGGAATTTGGAAGATATATATCGTTATCCCCAATACGATATTTGTTGGTTTCAGAATTTGATATTGAATATAAGCCGATATAATTTCTATTCAGAGCCTTGTATTTAATATCAAACAGGATTTTGGGTTTGTCATGAATGGTGTATTTATTAACACTGTTCTTAAACCCCGTTGAGAAGGAATAAATCTTTTAATTAAGATTTAGAGAAATTTACTAATTAATTAATTTAATTGGAATTGAAATAAAAGTTCATTTTGGGGTTTATTATCAATGATGTTTTAAATAACATCTGTTCTTTAATCCAATTAACGGTGACGTTAAGATTTAAAATTTATAAATCTTTTATTAATATTTAATGGAATTTTTCCAAAGTGAAGATTTCCAATTTAATACTTAATAATAATCGAGATTAGCTTCGCTGAATGAAGACGGTTACTATATATGGAATTTAAAAGGCTTTGCCATTATTCCATTTATATTATTGTTCTGATATAGAAATTTATATCAATTATATATTGATTTGTTTTCCGTGAAGATTCCATATTTGATGGAAGTTGATTTGGGTTTATTGTGAACTGTGTTTTAAATGACATTGATTCTTTAACCCAATTAAAGATGGGATTAATTTCTTAAAGTTGAATAATCATAAAGTAATGATTTTTGATATTAAAACTGAACTAGAGTTTTAGTGAATCTTTAACTAGATTGAAATGAGAATAAGATAATTAAATTTATCGAATTCATGAAATGATCGAGAATGGAGTACCGCCAGTTTTACTACAGACGATAATTAAATCTTTAATTAGATTTGAATGTGAAATGGAAATTAAATTTACCGATAACATCGTGGGTGTTAGATATGAGGCACTACCAGTTTTGCTCCATAGGATGAATAGGTTGGGATTGGAAAAATAAATTATTACTTCAGTAAGGCTCGATAATCCCGACTAGTTTTATAAACCTTAATTTGATTCAAAATTAATAAAGGATGAAATAAAATCTTCTGAAATTGATATTCAAAGGAAGATTAAAGATTAATTTTAAAAGAACTTATCTTTGATAAAATTAATGGGAAGCTTTCCCTAAAAATGTGAATATTTGAATAAAACAATATTCTAAATTGGAATGAGGCATATGATGTGTTTTTATAGCACTTGATTATTGATTATAAAATACGCGAGTTATTCGGAAAGACCAGGTTTATCTCATTCTAAATAATTGATACGACGGCTAAAAGTCGACGATGAAGACATGGTTGAAGACCGGAGATTTTCACATCGTTTGGATGAATACTGATGTCTTGAGTGGGTTGTACACCCAAGACAAGGTAATAAGTGGTGATCGTCCAGACGTACTTGGAGATCGACTGGATATCCGAGGACCTCTCTCCTGTATTGGACATATGGGACGAGGAATAAGGTGCCTCCGGCTTCGTTCCGAACCAGGACGGACTTGTAAATGGATGTGTGTCTGACATTGGATTTCATTCTGTGTTGATTGATTTCTATTAAAAAAAAATTTGGCAGCGGAGAATTTATTCTCTTGCTTAACGCCCTTCTCTGAGACGTAAGAGCTTAGATGTGATATATTGATAGACATCAGTTGTGGCGTGGATTGTCAATGGGGCATGCTAAGATGCAAATGGTCAAGGCTTTTGTTGAAAAGTAGAGTCTTGTGGATGATGATCAAACTATGGCTTTAATTAGCATAGCTTTGTGTATAGTGTTAATTCGCGAGCTTCACACCCGGTGTGAGTCAAAAACGGGTTAAGGGACCGTTGGGAGTGCATGACATTTATTTTTAGCTAGGAGTGGTGTCATGGTATGGAGCCCAGACATTTTTACTTATATGGATGATGGATTGCGAGGTGCCTCGGATATTGGTCGCTACTGGCCAAGCGATAGGTCTGATAGGACCGGGAAACGTGTGTTTAAGAATAACCAATCCACTGAATTAAGTGTGGACCGGCCCTTCCGTTCCCAGGGTTCACTGCGAGGAATCCTGATGCATTTGCTAGAGTGTCTCGAATCGGTGAGGAGCCATCCCTTGCCTTGAATCATAGATGGAAATCCAATTTCCAATACGTGACTTTTCTGTTTTAGTTGTAAACCTAGTATGGCGGCATAATATATGGTACCTATGTTGTCTAGGATTGATACATTTATATTGAAGTTGTTTTGACACTATACACTTATAGTGATATCAAAATGATTTGTTTTAAACGTACCAAGCATGTTTAGCTATTATAAGGGAAAACTCTACTTTCCGGCTTGCGTTGCATTGTGTGATGGGACCTCAATGTTATAATAACTTCATTTTCCAAAAAGCATAGCGTTGTTTTGTTTTAATTTAGATTCATGTGGAGAAAGCCCATTCTGTGTTATACGGCGTGGTCTCATGATTTCCCAACTTTTAAATTAAAGATTTAATAACTGTTTTAGTTCTCACACCAGTCCCATGACTGACTCGGAGTTTATTGTTTCTACCTAAACTCTGGGTGCCCATAATTTCCATACGACCAGTCAATAGTTTTGGTGTTGCAGAATTCTTTTCCTAGTATCTTGGATTACAACTGGAGATATATCCGGAAAGCTTTGTATCTGTACATCTCTTTCAGTTGTGTCAGTTGTTATTTTCCACAGCTATACATTTTAAATCTCTGATAATTTTATTTCCAATGTATAATATTTGTTCATACTTTCATATCTTGTACTCCGATGTAATTATTGTAATTGCAATGAAATATTCTAATGTCTATGTCTGATGCGACATGTTCTCAAAACAATCCGCTATTTTCCGTCTCTTCGGAGATAGGAGTTCTCGGGTTGTTATACCTAAGTTTTTAGTTATTGACGATACCATTACGAAGATGAAGATGGAGCTCAATAGACGTATTATTATTATTATTATTATTTCGCTGCAAATATTGGTATGGTTATTATAGTTAACTTTGATAATTGTTGTAAAATATAATTAAATATATGTTTTAACAGCTTCATGAACTGTTATTTATTTACTATTTTTTTCATTCCGTTGTGAGATTCTGTGATTGTTTTTCTTCTTCTTTTTTTCTTATTTTAATCCCAGTAATTATCTGTATTTTTGATTTGTTTAAGTCGACATTTGTGGATCATTGTCAATTTAAATTCTCTCAATCCGTTCAACGAAACTCGATGATTCCAACGCCAAAAATGTAGTGCTCGATCTCCTCTTCGCATCCATACGGTGATTCTTGATAGATCGAAGCGGATTCGCCAGAAATTGGCCACAAAGGGTATGCGGTTTTAGGGCTTTTCTCGGCTGTAGGGATCACCATGTTCAACGATGCTTAGGCTGATAGGAGAGCAGGGTACAGAGGTCGCGGTGGTAGGGTTAGATCGGACCCTGGTGGCTCGGATGGCGGCGCGTGGTGATAGGGAGTAAGGTGGTTTAGGTTCAACGGCTTTAGAAAAAACACGCTGGAACGATGAAGAATAAAGGTGGCACCTTAACGTGCTGATGTGGCATTGACTTTAGGGTGAGGAAAATTATTTAATTATTTCATTTGTTTTGGAATTCAATCGCGTTAACGCTTATAACTTTTTCATACGAGCTCCAATTGACCGCGGTTTATTGCGTTGGAATCATATCGACGAGCTCTTTGCGATGGCACTGATTTGGACGGATTATTAAATTTCGAATTCCAATCTCGTTTGAAATCAAGGTGAGTTATTAAACCCACTCACATCTAACTAAACTATTTGATTGTTAGTTAAATTAAATTTATGATATGATTGTATTGTTTGTTGTTTGATTGTTTAAACTGCTTATTTGTTTTAATCGGCATAGACAGTATAATTTAATTTAATTGTTGTTATAAATTGTATAGTTAGAATTTAATTTCTAGTTTAAAAACCTCATACCTAATGACTATTAACTGATATTATATTGAACTGTTTATATGTAATGATTTTGATGGATGCCTTGAATTTATACATTTAATGTATTGATATGCAATTCATCTTGTTATCGACATTGTTTATGTATGTTATTGATTTTTGTTGATTGATCCCAACAATTACCCTAGATGTTACGGGCATCAAATAAGCCCAGGATTAATCATTGAAATGAATTAAGAACCTAGGTTGAAATGATAAATACCCATGACCTTGATTTGGATTGAAATGATATATATCCTTTCCCAAAATACTAAAATTAAATTTTAAGTATTACTTGGTCATAGGATAGAAAATTGTATATGGACACCGGTTGGTTAAATAAAATTTGTTTTAACCATGACTCTTGAAATATTGTTTTAAAGACATTATAGACGTTGTTTTATAAATCGATTTATTTTGAATTTGAAGGTAGATTTTGAAATATAAAAGCTAAATTAAATTTTTGATGTTGTAAATTGAAGCTAAATGAATTGAATGTAAATTGAATTTATCGAAATTGAATTCGTTATCCATCTTTGAAGTTTGCTTTAAATTAACTTGATTTAAAGTTTTATTTAAATTGTAAACTTGAGATTTTATAAGTTGAAATAATTCAAAGTGAGAATTATAATTGAAATTTCAAATATTTGAATTGAATTGTTAAGTCAAATTGTTTGAATCGAACTATTGAGTCGAATTGAAATAGAAATGAGAAGTTGAGTCCTTTTGAATTGAGATATAGAAACTTAGTCGAGTTGATTTGAAACTGGGATATGATTCCACTTTGTTATTTTTAACGATTCTAATTCCAGCTACAGTATTTTAAACCATTTTATAAACTATTTTATTACTAATTATTTTTCTTTGTAGACTATTTTACCTTATAAATATTTTATTTTTATTAATTATTTTAAATAAACCATTTTAATAATTAACTATTTATTTTATAAGCCACTTTAATATTTAAACTATAGATTTTACTAAATCTGATAATTCTATTTTAAATACAAACTATTTATATTCGAACTATTTCAATTATATGTCTAAACTATTTTAAGAATACTTTTAACTATTTCAATATCCAAATTATTTTAAAGTTGGAATTATTTCAATATTTTAAGTTTAGTTTTAAATGGAGATTTTAATATGAAATATTCTTTTTTGACTATTGAAATGTGTTTAAAGACAAATATGATATTTTGATATGAAGTATGAATCTCTTTGAAATGTAAAAGAATTGACCAGTGTGAAAAATGTAAATGTTTGGTTGTTAAAGAGACCGGGATCGGATATTGTCATACTCTCTGCCAATACCGAAAACAACTTTAACAATTGTGTACGCGGTGGAGTTCCAGAATGAAATAGGTTGGTTTGGCGAACGTTATTGGATTGAAGTAAGAGAACGATGATGGATGTCCTTGACCTTCGGTTCATAATTAAAATGACTAAAACAGGGATATACCGAACCAAGTGGGGTTAGCTACCTCCATCGGCAACACTTTTTACTCAATTATTATAGTCCCTCGGTTTGATTGATTTGATGCGCATCCATGATTTGGGAGCGTTGTCCAAGGTGGGCGGTACCCATGGCTATGTGTTACCACCAGTCTGGCGTGCAACTTGTATATTCCTACTCTGGGCCTTCCGCGTGTGCCTTTTCATATTATCCTGATTGAGCCCCCCTACGATTTTGATTTAACGTTGTCGTATCATGGTGCATCCATATCCACCGACGTACTGGTGTATTATATGAAAATTGTATGACAACGGTATAAACGACGTAAGGGTAATAAGGAATTTCCATCTCCTAAGGATCTGTTAAACTAGATACTATATAATATAATACAATATCAGAATAATGTCTATGGTTAAATATAAAATATTAAAATAGCATAAGAGGGACTACATCTCTTAAGTTATTGCACTCATATTATCACTTGAATTTGATTTAACTGATATGAGAATATTTTAGTGTTGATTCGAGTGTTTTTGTCTTTTCATTTGTGCTCGGGTCAGTCTAAGTTTTCAGTTATTGAAGACACCATTACGAAGATTAAGACGAAGCTCAACAGTCATATTATTATTATTATTCCACTTCAAATATTGGTATGTTTATTATAGTTAACTCTGATAATTGTTGTAAAATATAATCAAATATATGTTTTAGCAGCTTCATGAACTGTTATTTATTTGTTATATTTTGTCCTTCTGATGTGAGACTCTATGATTGTTTTTCTTCTTTCTTATTTTCTTATTTTAATCTCAATAACTATTTGTATTTTTGATTTGTTTAAGTCGACATTTGAGGATCATTGTCGATTTGAACGGTCAAAAATGTCGGTCGTTACATAACATTATTGATACAATCTCCAATCAAGTTACAGAATTTACTATCAATCCAAAATTCTTTCAAGACATGAAGAATAATGCTTCTATTAATTTTATCAAAAGCTTTATGCAGATCAATTTTAATACACATGTGATTACTGTTCTTAGAATTAAAATGCCTAATCATCTCATGACCAAGTAAAGTGTTTTCAAAAATAAGCCTCCTAGGTATGGAAGCACTTTGATTTTCTGAAATAATAAACTTGAGAAAAACATCATGCCTATTGCAAAGAATATTTGAGATGATTTTATAAATGAAGTTACAACATGCAATAGGCCTGAAGTCTTCCAACCCATTTGGCACTTTAACTTTAGGGATAAGAGTTAAAAAAGGTGTGATTAGAATTTCTTTGCAGCTTTCCAGTGTTAAAAAAATCATTGATAACCCCTAATAATTGAGATTTAAGATCATCCCAATGAAATTTATAGAATTTAGCACCAAACCCATCTGGTCTAGGACTTTTGTCATTATTAGCCATAAAGACAATGTTTTTGATCTCCAAAGTATCAATAGGGGCTAATAAAATCTCATGACAGTTATTATTAACAATATACTTAAAATTTATTTTGGGGAATACAGATTTATAAGAATTTATATTATACAGAGAAGTAAATTATTTTAAAGCTTCCCCCTCAATAAATCCAGCATCATTAATAATAATTCCATTGTTGTCCAAAATTTTGCCAATATCATTATTTTGTTTCCTAACATTCATCTTAGCATTAAAAAAAATTGATGCTTCACCAACTTGTGTAAGCCAATTAACCTTGGCCTTTTGTCTAATATTTACAGCTTGAATATGAAGAAAATTGGCAAGTTCATCCCGAGCTTTAAAAAAAGCAGCAACTTTAGAAGGGTCTGAGCTATCATCATCTATATCAGTTTGCAGATTTTCACACCTATCCCTAATAGTTTTGATTTCAATATTTTTCTTAGATGTATATGCCACTTTTTGAGATTATTTTTGACTACTTTCAGAGTTTTGTTATATTAATTGAGCAGTACCATAATAATCATGTGAAAGACTATTTTTAACTACCCCTTTTTATGATTTGTCAAATGTCCAGCCATTAACAAATCTGAAAGGGTCGTTAAAAGTAGTGTTAAAATCAGAATCCAAATAAACTTTCAAGGGAGTGTGGTCACTTTTGGCTTGCAAGAGAGTACAACATTTAAAATTCTTAAAATAGTCCATGAAATACTGATTTAAAAGGACTCTATCTAACTTATAGTGTATGTTTCTAAATTCACCTGATTTCTAGGTGAATTTGTTACCATATAAAGTAGCTTCATATAGTCCAATTTTAATCAAGAAATCATTTGGTATATCAAGCTTTTTGAAAGGAAGAGGGTTACCCTATCTTTTTTCATGTGAGTGAATAATAGTATTGAAATCCCATAGTAACCAGGGGGAATCAATACTATTATTCAAATTGATCAAACTATTCCAAAGATCAAGTCTAACTCTTTCACTATTAGAGGCGTAGATGAAAGTAATAAATAGCTTACAACCCCCCTTATTTTTGAAAGAACAGTGAATAAACTGAAAGTCTAATGAATAGTCAGAAAGATCCCATATACTAGAGTTCCAGAATATTAAAATCCTGCCATACCCTCATTTGCTATTGTTGTGTATGAAATTCCAATTTTGCAGATTTTTAATATGACAAATCAAAGATTTTAGTATCGTCCGTTTTATGTTCCAATACACCTAAAATGTCAGGTTTATGAATTTGAATTAAGTTGCTTAAATCTAACTTTTTTTCGGGGAGGGGGGGATTGTATCCCTTAACATTCCAACATATATTCGACATAATAAAAGATAAAGGATATGTGAAAGGATACATAGTACTTCAGCTAATTGCTGAAAGCACTATCGTCCTCCTTAACCCACATCTTGACTCCTTTTTTCTTGCATTGATTGTTGTCCTTGACGCCAAGCTGATCCATTCAGTTTTCATTCTTAGAAATGAATTTTTTTCCTGAAATTGGCATCATTAGCGTCTTCTATAATATCTGAAGTATTAAGCTCGCTGAGCTTTTTGAACCTATTTTTCTTCTTTTTTGCTTTTGTTTGTAGAGTTAGCCACCGAAGTGTAAGTGTTGATTGCTTTCTGGATAGCTTCATCTGATAAGATTTTATGAGCATTTGGAGATAAGCTTCCAGTTAGCAAGGATGGATCCATTGATTTCGGTCCTTTAGATAAATCAAGATGACTGGAACAGGCCGCAACATCATCAACATTTGTATTATTATGAACTGTAATTATTCTTGGGTCTTCTTTGAGGCAAGAAGACTCAATGACCATTTCTGATGTTGCCTCTGTATTTTTTCCTGATTAACTCCAGTATTAACAACTAAATCAACGATGGGTGCTTAAGAAGCATTCCCATTGTTGATATCAAGGTTAATGCTCGAACATAATTCAATTAGTGGCATAGCATTAGATGACGCCCTACCATCTTGATTTGGAACGCTTCTTGATATGGTGGTTGTGTTATTTGCAGCTTCCATATCAGCCGAATCCATTCTTGATGTCTTTTGTTGAGAATTGCCATTTACAACTTCTGGCGATGTTTCCACTTGAATATCTGAGTATCTTCGGTACATTGCTCGAACATAGGATCAACATAAGTTTTTTCTTTCCATTATTTTTTAACACTGCAGTTTTCTGTACTGTGTCCAAAGCATTTACAAAAGGTGCACCTTGGTGGGATCCACTCAAACTGAATTTCTTGTGTTATTTCTTCTCTGTCATGCATCTTAATATGAGCTTCATTGGGCAGTTCAGGATCTGCTTTGATTTCAACTAATATTTTTGCAAAGCTAAGTCTTGTTTCGTTAGCAGTGTGCTCATCTAGTTTAAGTGGATTACCCATAAACTTGTGATGGCACTAAAAGCCTCCTTGTCCGATAATCTAAGACATAACTCCGGTAGTTTAATCCATACCGAAATTGAACTTAAAATATCCCTATCGAGTCTTGGACCATTTTTTAATAATGATGACCCTCCCATTAATAAAATATGGTCCTTTTTCATTATATTGTCACAGTCAATTTCATTAGAGAAACGAATAATAAAAACCCCATTATTTCGAGTGAAAATTTCGAAAGTACCGGTATGATTCCATGTTCGAGTAATGTATTTCCTAAAATGATGATAGGGTGGTCCGTTGCCATATACAAAACAATATTATGTCGAATTCCTCTATCCAAGCGTTTATAAATCCCTATCGACCTCGTCAGCTAAACGCGTCGATCTCGAATTCATATACCACTCAACAGATCAATCAACACAATATAAAACAGTTTTTATATAAATCTACAAATACGTTCACTCGTATATATACACTCAAACTCAATCTAGAGTATTTCTAACTCAATAGCAACTATAGAACTGCTCCATTTGCATTATGTTCTTCTACTGATCTCCTCCTTCACAAGTATCATCTTCTTGTTGTTGAATTGGAACGACTCTATGTAATTGAGATCAAAATCAGAATTTGATCCCCATTTTTCACCATATCAGCCCAGGTACTCGATGGTTTACAAATTCCTGGTGAGTTATTCCAAAACCCATTGTTACCCTTAAATTCAGATCTTGATTGTCTGAAATCAGATCTTGGATTGGTTCTTGCAGTCGGTCTTGAACCAGGCGGGACATGCATCGGTCCAGTAGAGATTTGATATGGCTTTCCGGATTTAATGGGATTTTTGTTTGGTGACTCTGGGACTCGATTGGGTTTCGTTCTCCTATTTACTGTTTGGAAGTCATCCTCATCAACAAAAATGAAATTGAGTGCTTCTGGAGGGGGATTATGAGTTCGTAGAGGAGGAGAGAGAAATAGGGTGGATGAAGAAGATCCTCCATACTGATCAGGATTAAAGACAAAGATAGGGTTGTTGGTGATCTTCATTTCAGCCATGGATGATGAAGAGAGTTTTTTTGTAAGATGCGTTGCTCGTGTAATACCTTGTTCAATATTCGGTCACATGACTCACATTCACTGCAAACGCGCCCTTAGTATATACACACGGAAAACTAATTATGAACAGTGAAATCGCGAAATAGATATTGCATCAGTACTCAGCATCTAATGAGCATCCTAATAGCGAAATTACAACTTTATTGGCCTAGCACTTAAGATGATATATATTGCTTTGACAATTGCTTTTAGGGTGTGTTCTTAACGAACGTGAGCGTGGCATTTGAGCGTGTCATTTGAGCGTGGTACTGTAGCGAAGGGGAAATGTGTTTTTAGCTACAAACGGGGTATTTGAGCGTGATATTTTAATTGTTAATTTGTTTGTTTTGAGTTAATTAAATACTAATTTCGGTTGAACAAAATGACTACATTTCATTACACAAAAGAAAATAAAAACATAAATACGACAGAAATACAATAACACGATGACATGAACTTCCTACTTGTTGCTATTTATCAGATAAATTTGGTATTCTTGGTCGTGGCGTTTGTCTGCAAGCCCTCTAATCAACCAGCTTTTCGCTATCTCATCCGAAAGAGCAGTGAACATATCATTTATTTTGGGGTCCAACACAAATAATAGTGCGTCTGCAACATCAAACTCACCCGTTGCTCCAAGACGTTGCATACGAGCTACCGTATTTGCATAAGTTGTAGAACTTCCCGTTGATTCCACGCTAGTACCCGTATTAGGACTATCAGAGTGCGTTCGAGATTTTTTCATCAGTCTCTCGTGCATTAGGTCAATGAGCATAGCCATCTTATCGTCACTTTCACCACGTTTTCTTCTTGAATTTTGACGTGCAGTTGGTTGAATGAGCGGATTCATTGGAATTTGGGTTGACGGAGGGATTTTTGGAGCTTCACAATTTGGTGTATTCATTGAAGTTTGTTGCAGTGGAGGATTTGATGGCGAATTCAAGTTTAGAATATGATTATTTTGCGTGTCTTCCAATGGTTCCAAAAACCCGTCGAAATTCCATGTCCTGTCAAACGTGCTTTGTGTTGATGGCGGCGTGCCAGTCTGCGACGGTTGTACACTAGCAGCAGGAGTGTACGACGATTGACCAGTTGCATTCGTCCCACGAAATAATTGTTGCATCAGCTCTAAGTTTTCTATTGGTCGTTTCTTATATTTCAAGACACTCGTTCCAAATTCCTAAATGTAAGAAATAAATTATAAGAAACTGTCTACAAAGGAATGGTAACAAAATAAATTTACAGACCTTAACACGATCTTCCCACCATTCATCGCTTCCAGAGACCGTTCCTTTGTATGCATCCCAACCCGCGCCAGTCTTGTTCATCAGTGCATCCCATTTCATCCAATCCCGTCGAAGACTGTCATATTTGTTTCGGATCTTGGTTTCGTCAATCCGTACGATGTCTGGAATGGTTTCTATTGCATCGTTGAACTTTTCTGCAATTGCTTTATGTACACCTTTTTTGTTGATGTCACAAGCACCATATGCATCAACCGAACATTGCAGCATAATCTGAGTTGCAGTAAACGACCAGTGTGCAACCTTTCGATTGGTCATACTAAAAAATGGAAAATTTAATAATGTGGAAGAAAATTTTAGAAGAAGAATGGAGGAGTGTAGCGTGGATGAAGAGGAAGGTGTAGGTGAGAGGGTTTTATAGGTGTGTGGGAGAAACATTGAAAATCAAGCCGTTGGCGTCCGACGCGTCGGACGCATCGGACGCCAACGGCTTGATTTTCAACGTTCAGCAATCGTTTCATTTGAATGTGGAAAATGGTATTCGCGTCCGACGCGAACAAAAATTACAGCGTGCCATTTATTTGCTGCGAGTCGGACGCGAACAAAAATTCCAGCATGTCATTTATTTGCTGCGAACGCACCCTTAATGTTTTTTAACGTTAGCTATGACATTTGTGGTTTCCAACCAACAAGGACCATCACTGTAAACCGGTCAACTTTCATGATAAGAGCTTCAGAATTTGACAATTTTAATTTATTTGCCAGTTGAGCTATGTAATTCATTTTCTCCACTTAACCATCTTCCAGCTGTAGACTGTGATTAGAAAAAAAGGAATGGCTATGTAATGTTAAATTCTGAAAGCAAATAATTTCAGTTGAGTACGTAGTATACTAATAACGGCCGGCTTATACACAATGTGCCTTGCATAGTTGCATATAATCTTGGCATTATTTGCTGGCATCTTCTTATTCTTCGTTTTCGTCAACTCAAAAATATTAGGCTTGCATGTTTCATTGTCTTATTATACAACCCAGCTATGATTCCTTTAAATCTTTGTTTAAATATGATCATACACTTCAATGTAATTAACAAATTAATTTATATCATCACATTATTATTATTATTTTCCTCCTTTTATCTCAATCTTTATCACAGGATTCTAACAAAGATATCTGGAAAAATAAAATAAAAAATTAACACTGTAAGTATTTTTATTTTTATTTTTTTTTATTTTTTATTTTTCAAATCATATTGTAGTTTAAAGAGTACTGTAACACTTACCAAATGATCTACAGAAAGACGTGTTGCAGTTTCAGTGTGTCGGAGATTTTCATGTTGATTATGAAAGAAAATCCAAGTAATCCTATAACTGGAGATATCTTGTTGACTGAATAACAGTATACATAAAGAGCGCCAGCAGGGACGTCATATATCACATTAGATGCTGCCTTCGTTTTCCTAGGATTACAACTCGCATTCAAATGACGAAGTCTTCAGCAAGAAAACACAAAAGAAAGTAAAGAAACAGTCCCTAGATTGGACAAAATCTAAGTAGTATTTCTTTTGATTCAATCAATTTCTTGTTGTAGATGCTCACAAGGCATCATAAGAATAACCTACTAAATCATAAAGAATACTCACATGACCATTTTGCACCATATAAAATCGACTTGGTCTGATTTTTCAAACCAATTCACAGATAAAATGTTTATTTTAACCATGTCAACTTCAGTTTAATAGAAGAACTAGTCCTACCCTCCCTTATATATATACACACTCACGGACACAGACAGACGCGCCTTCCAATTAGTCCCACACCACCGAAAGCTAAAAATGCCTGAACAATACCAGAGAGCTTCTTCCTTCACTGCAATAGCAATCAGAAGTCGGTCCATCATAAAAAGCTTCAGGCACAGCCAAGTCGTGTCCATGGATCAAATTCAAGAAGACGAGCTCGAGGAACTCGACCGCTTCCAATCCTACGTCACAAATCAACTTTTAGCGGCCGCAAAAGAGCCTGTGGTTTCTTCAGCTCAGTTTCTGCATAAGCTACTTGATTCGTTCTTGAACACACAAGATGAATTCAGAGCTTTGTTGGCCAACAACCCAGGCTTGTTTGCTTCGAGATCTTCATCGGAGAAGACGTTCGTGAACTTTCTAGACAACTCCGTGAAATCGCTGGACGTATGCAACGAGCTGGCTCAGACCATGCAGTCCATCCGGGACTGGAACAAAAATGCAAGCATCGCGGCCGTGGCGGTTAAGAACTCTCAACACAGCCGTGCGAGAAGAGCTCTGTTGAAGCTGAAGAAGGAGTTTCAGCCACCAGCGATGACGACAATCCTGAGCGTGCCACGAGGCGTGATGTCGATGGGTGGGGCGGAGGTGGCCCTGTGCACGATGAGTTATGTGACGGTGTTTGTCATGAACGCTGTGGTGGGTGTGGTTGGGGGTGGTAGTTTGGGTGAAGGGAGCAATATGGCGAGTGGGAGCGGCAGACAGATGGGGTGGGGGATGCCGGTGTTTGGGGTGCTGGAGAGGAAATGGAAGGAGGTCGGGGGTGTGAGGAAGGAGGTGGAGAAGTGCGGGAGGGAGTTGATGGAGTGCGAGGAAGTGGGTAAGGCGGCAGAGGTGGAGGAGGCGAGTTTGAGGCTGGAGGAAGAGTTGGGCGTTTTGGAGAGGAGGGTGAGGGAGGTGTTTGGTAGGATTGTTAGGTGTAGGGAGGATGTCCTCAGGTGTTTGGAAAATGGTGAGGATTGATTTGGCGTTTGTATTTTGTTTTGTAAATATGTCTGTACGTTGTTTTGCATTTGGTTTCGGGTGTGTAGCAGTGTTAATTTGGTTGGTTCATTTTTTAGATTGGGATTTTGGTGTTGATATTTTTGATGGTTTAGTGCATGATGTTCAGTCGAAACTACTGGTGATGAGAAAACACATGACAAGTAAAATTGGACTTAAATAGCGTCTTGTGGATTGTAGGGATCCAAATGGATTTTTCATTTTATAATTTGGTTATGTGTTTGAAAGGAGATGATGAAAACGAAAGAACAAACTGATGAATACGCCAAAGTTAAGAACTAAAATAAATAGAGAACAAGAACTTGGTTGTACACGACAACTAAGTTAGACCGCCTTAGTTGAGAATCAAACCTTTGAACCTTTGGCATGTTATTAAGTGTCTTAACCAGTTTGAATAAGGTGTTTTTCATTTAAATGCATCTTGTTAATGCGGTGTAGTTTAAATCGTGTTATCAATACAATTTGACCACTAACATCAATCGGAGTGCTATTTGCATTGCATACCGTCTTACCATAATCCAACCTAATTTGGTTCTGAACGCTTATTATTTATGTAATATCAAAACACGAATACATATTGTTTCAAAAGCGTAAGCATTTGATTAACTTTGTGAAATATTCTTATATAACTTTTTAAATATTATATTCTTTTTTCATATAATCTCCCTGGTAAATTGGAAAATAAAACCATTTTGTTATTATTGTAGATGTTTAAGAATCTGACGTTGATTTCAATCATTTAGAGTAGAAATATTCAAATATATTAACTTTCTATATAATTCAAGTAATAACTTTAACAATTATTATAATTATATCTTTAGTACCTCATTTTTTTTGTATCGAGAAGAACTACCGAAAATGACTTTTTATATCATTTAAATTGGATCTACCAAATAATTTTTTTACTAATTCAAATTGATTATTTACAAATACTATCAAATGTTAATATTTAAAAATTAAAAATATATAACAAATAAAATTCATTATCAAGTTCATTCTTTCCTATTTAATAAAACAAATAGAGATTAAACCAAAAAAAATTAACGTTGAAACTTCAAAATAAAAATTGAAACATCCACATTTCATTTCAACAACGCAAAACTATAACGAAATTTCAGTTTAAATCATTTCCTTTTGAATCCTTGAACATACGGCTTTTTATGCAAGAAGCACGTGTCATAATCAACTTGTGAAGCGGGTAAAGCGAGCAACGTAACAGTAACACTGTATTACGTATTCACCGTATTATTCATTTACATGTAGATGTTCAGGCACTCATTTATGTTGAACTTCATTTAGTATGTCAAACATTGTTTACCAACAAAAAGTTTACTAAATTTGAGTTTAAAAAATGATTTTGATGTTAATGTTACAAGTTAGGAACATAGCAAGTTGCTGCAACTAGGGATGAGCAGGGGAACCAATTACAAACCGAAACCGCATAAAACCAATAAAAATCGCATTTTAAAAAACCGTACCGAAATAAAAACGATGAAACCGCACCGTTAGTATGGTCCGGGTTCGGTTTTTATCTTTTTTCAAAACGCAAAACCGAAACCGCACCGATATGATTTATGAATTCTTTATTGTAATCATATCCGGCGCTTCTCAAGCACAGAACCTGCTTCCTATTTAGCCTTCACTACTTGCATTCGAACAACGCTTTGTCTTGTATCTTTCAAACCAGTCACTTGAACTTATTTCATGACAACAAGCTAGGTTTGATTCACAGTTATTTGTTACCTTCACATATGTATTCCGAAGATGAATTGAGAAATGACATTTTTTTTCATTTGATCTAGCATTTAATAAGCTCAATCCTGATGAATATGCTACATAATAGATTCCTTTTTCAGCATATGAGTCATGTTCTACATGCTTCTCAGCCAACATTCAGTTACCAGTTCTCAACCAACGTTCAACTCATGCTTCTCAGTAAACAATGCCTTTTTTTATTTATCGGTTTTGAAATCGAAACTGCACTTTTAAAACCGATCTGCACCAACGGTACTTGCTTCGGTTCTGGTTCCTACTTTTGAAAACCGCACCCTAGTGGTTTCGAATGCGGTTTTAAGTCAAATCGCACTATGCTCATCCCTAGCTACAATGGTCTTAAAAGCGCAATGAATTGGACTTGAACAAGGGTTTTGGTTAAGGAATCTATCCGTGTGTAACGGTTCATATATGAATTTTAAGATACAACCGAACCACCTACTCGTGTTTCATATGTAGTATCTGACGTGGACCCGAAGTTGAAGCATCAAATCGCGTACCCAGTATCTCCAAGTCAGCAAGTGGGCTGTTTTTCTTCTTTCCATTCATGTGAAGACGGCTACCCTCAAAAGAGTACGGAGTTAAACAAAGTTGTCAGCACTAATTTTGACAATTGTTCTTTTGAAGACATACAAAAAGTGCCCGTACCATGTATTATATCGCGCAAGGGAAAAAAATGGACTCCTCCCAACTTAACACGGTTTTCCAAAATATTAGACAACCAGATTGACAATATCCGTGCTTCGCACACTCAGTTGTTGAAGTATTTGAACGGTAATAAAAGAATTTAGTATAAGACAGTAATCTTGGAAAAACAACGTCTGGACGTGTGTCTTGGTTAAGGTTGTGTTATACATAGTACGTACATATATCTTTTAGTGCGTGGACTGAATGGGTAAATATAAGAGAATGTCGGCTGTAACATAGATTAAGCATATATGTAATACAATAGTGGGCTGGACAATAGTGGGCTGGACTCTAACCCACTTAGCTTATCTTTTTCTTTTCAGTCTTTTTAGCCTGTAAGGCAATTGTATATATATTCGAACCGCTTTGTACAAGCAAAGAACATTCTGTAATTCAATCTCTTTTATCCTTCAATAGAAAATCATCAACATTTAAATTCTCAAAAGCTTTCTTGGTATCGGAGCCAACAAGTGCCTCACGGCAAATCTAAATACTTAAATAAAGAGTTTAAATCTTCATATCCATCAGATTATTGCTTCATCATTTGGATATGGCTCATCAGAGGAGATACCTCATCATTTGAGAGAAGATACATCACATTGTCCACTGCCTCGCCTGAAAACAAGTTGTCAGGGCTGCATCTGAACAATTTTTGATATACCTTCTATTATCAGAATTAAAAGATCGCCAGAAAATAAACCAAGAACTCAAGAAAATCATCAAAACAGGTAAGAGCCGTGCCTAGAGATATCTTCAGAATAAGGTACGATTTAATCAAGCATAAATTCATCACAAGAAATCTCTGGCTGCTGCATACCTGTCTGAGAAATCCTCGGATTCTTGATTGATAGTGGCATTCTTATGTTCTGATTTCTTAATAATTCTATCATCATTTGTCTATCACTATGGTTGATCCAACATTCTCAGCAACATCAGACAATAGTCAGACTGTGTCCAATGAACCTGGGCCTGTAAATCCAACAACAAAGACTGTTATTAGTCTTAAGAGTCAATTAATTACAATACATCTTGAAGAAGATAACTATCTTCTTTGGAAATTACAAGTTGAAACAGCTATTCAAGGATATGGGCTTGAAGGATATACTCTTGGCACTGTTGATATTCCAGCCAAGTATATTACAGATGCAAACAATAGAACAGTTGCAAATGAGAAATATATACAGTATCATCGACAAGATAGACTCATCAGTTCTTGGTTGCTATCATCTATAAGTGCAAATCTATTGCCACAAGTTATTGGATGTACCTCTGCTTATGATATCTGGACTACAGTGGAAAAAGAATTCAATAATCAATGTTCTGCCAAAGTTCTTCACTACAAGAATCAGTTGCAAAGTGTTAAAATGGAGAATTTGTCCATGAGAGAGTATAGCTAAAGTTAAAAGGCTATGTGACTTGCTAAATGCTACTGGAAACAGGGTGTCAAATAGTGATCAAGTCTTGTACTTAGTCAATGGTCTTAGCAATGATTATGAAGCTGTTGTTGCGGTAATAACTTCTCAAAAAATAATACCTGCTATTGATGAGGTACATTCTATTTTGCTCTCTCATGAGGCAAGAATAAATGCCAAGAAGCCACAAGAAATGGATTATACAGTAAACTTCACTACTGGGTTCAAAGGCAAAAATCAGAATTTCAATAATAATAATAGAAATGATCAGTCTTACCCAAGAGGTGGCAGTGCAAGAAGAGGACGTGGCAGAGGTAGATGGACCAATACAAACAGGCCAAAGTGTCAAATTTGTGAGAAGATGGGTCACACAGCTTTGAACTGCTACTTCAGATTCCACACTAATTACACAGCCAACCAGAATCATAGGAACAATGGTAATCCTAGTGTGAACATGACTTTATCTCAATCTGAAAATAGCAGCCAAGACAATACAAGCAGAAATGGTAATCAAAATGACACTGCAAAACTTGAAACTGTGCAAGATGATAGCTGGTACCCAGATTCTGGAGCTACTCATCATATTACAAACAGTCTTGACAATCTTAATCTGGGATGCAGAGATTATAGAGGTAATAATTCTATCTTATAAGGCAATGGTAAAAGCATTAACATTACCCACATTAGAGATACAAATCTAAATGGTAGGAGACAATTATATTTACACAATCTTTTAAGAGTTCCAAAGATCAAGAAAAAATTAATAAGTGTTTCTCAGTGTGCTCAAGACAATAATGTCTTTTTTGAATTTTACCCTAAATATTGCTTAGTTAGGGACATTCTAACTAGAGAACCCATTTTACAGGGTAACATGACAGGTGGTCTTTACAAGTTCAACACTGTTAGAAGTAACAGTATGATAAAAAGAGGAAAACACTGTAATTTGAATGTTCTTGACAAGGCTGATTGCAGCAAAAAATTCTTTGATCTTTGGCATTACAAACTTGGTCACCCAAGTGCCAAAATTGTAATGAAAATACTAGATAAAAACAATATTCAGTACAGTAATGTCTCTTTACCATATATTTGTGAGTATTGTCAGGTAGGTAAAAGTCACAAACTGCCATTCTTTGACTCTGAAACAGTTTACACTGAACCACTGCAGTTAATTGCTACAGATTTATGGGGTCCAGCTCCTATAAATTCAGATTTTGGATTTAAATATTATATTGCTTTTGTAGATGCTTACTCAAGACACACTTGGATCTATTTTCTAAAGGCCAAATCTGAAACCATTAATGTTGTTACTAATTTCATTTCTATGGCTGAAAGGCAATTTAATACCTTAGTTAAAATAATTCAGTCTGATGGTGGCAGTGAATTTAAGAGTTTAAACCAGTACTTCACTAAGAAGGGAATTATTCACAGGATTACTTGTCCATATACTTCACAGCAAAATGGACTTGTTGAACGAAAACACAGGCACATTGTTGAGTCTGGTTTAACTCTACTGGCTCAAGCTAAACTACCCTTAAAATTTTGGCCAGAGGCCTTTAGTACATCTGTATACTTAATCAATAGGCAACCAACTAAGGTACTGAAATATATGACACTACTGGAAAGATTGTACAATATAAAACCTGACTATAAAGGCTTGAAACCTTTTGGGTGCTTATGTTTTCCTTATTTGAGACCCTATAACTCTAAAAAGTTGAATTTCAGATCAAAACCCTATACCTTTTTGGGGTACACTACTAAACAAAAGGGATACAAGTGTATGGATGAAAATGGTAAGATATATATAAGTAGACATGTTGTATTTGATGAAACTGTGTTTCCTTTTAGCAGTAAACAAATCACAACTACTAGTAAGGTAAGAAATCCAAATGTTTCAATACCTGAAATCCCAATCTATTCTGAAAACTGGGATAATAATGATGAAAGAGAGGCTGCTGAGTCAAGTAAAACATCACAAATTCAGTCAGAAGAAGGTGATGAATCACAGCAACCCAGCCTCGCCTCACACAATCCTGAAAATTCAGAAAACCAAGGGTTAGAAGAGGAAAACACAGGTTCACAAAGTACAAGATCTGAATATTCATCAGATGCAGATAATGACAGCAACTTACCATCACCTGTGCCACCAATTCAGATCAGCCATCCTATGATCACTAGAGCTAAAAGTGGTATTTTCAAACCAAAAACATATATGACTTCATCCAGTGATTGTGAACCTGATTCTTTTGAACAGGCTATCAAAAACAAAGACTGGAAGAAAGCCATGGATGAGGAATATGATGCACTCATCAGAAACAAAACCTGGGAGCTTGTATGTCCACCTGCCAATAAAAATATTGTTGGGTGCAGGTGGACATACAAACTTAAAAGGAACCCAGATGGGTCAATAAATAAGTATAAAGCCAGGCTAGTTGCAAAGGGATTTACTCAGGAGTATGGGTTTGATTTTAATCAAACTTTCTCACCTGTAGTGAAACCTACAACCATTAGGCTCATTCTTACTATAGCCCTATGTAAAAGATGGCATGTTAAACACTTAGATGTTAACAATGCCTTCTTAAATGGTATTCTTGAAGAAGAAATATATATGAGGTAGCCACAAGGCTACAATCTCAACAAAAACTTAGTATGCAAATTAAATAAAGCCATTTATGGCCTAAAACAGGCCCCTAGAGTTTGGTTTGATAGATTGAAAAATACCCTAATTAATTTGGGATATCAGTCTACCAAATCAGACAGCTCATTGTTTACCAAAATAAATGGCTCTATAGCAATTTACATACTAGTATACGTTGATGACCTCATCATAACAGGTAATAATACTGATGATATTGACAAGCTGACACAGTACTTAGATAAACAGTTTTCCATCAAAAATTTAGGGGATCTAAACTATTTTTTGGGCATAGAAGTATTAAGAACTGAATCTGAAATAATTCTATGTCAAAGAAAATATATAACTGAGTTGCTTGTCAAAACAAAAATGATAAATGCCAAACCCCAATCTACTCCAATGATAAGTAGTCAGAATTATTCAAAATATGGGGGAGAGGCTATTTTTAATGCAACCGAATACAGGAGTATTATTGGTGCACTTCAATATGCAACAATAACACGTCCTGATATATCATATAGTGTGAATAAACTTTCTCAATTCATGCAGAATCCTAAGGACATTCACTGGAAAGCTGTCAAAAGAGTTCTGCGCTATTTAAAAGGGACAGTTAACTATGGACTGCAACTAAAGACCAGTCAACATTTGCACATAACTGGATATGCAGATGCTGACTGGGCTTCAGATCCTGATGATCGTAGATCAACCAGCGGCTACTGCATATATTTTGGTCAAAGTCTGATATCATGGTGCTCAAAGAAACAACCTACAATCTCCAGATCCAGCACTGAAGCCGAATACAGGAGCATAGCTAATGCAACAGCTGAAATCAAGTGGCTACTGTCTCTATTATCAGAACTCAAATTAAAGCCTACAGCAAAACCTATATTATGGTGTGACAATAGAAGCGCAGTGTTCATGACAGAAAACCCTATACAACATGCAAGAACCAAACATATTGAGATAGATGTCCATTTCGTCAGAGAAGCAGTTCAAAGAGGAGAAATCCAAGTAAACCACATACCTGGGTTCTATCAGAGAGCTGACATATTAACTAAAGCTATATCAGTGAAGAACTATACCAGACTTAGAGATGAGCTCAACATCGTTGACCAAGCTAGGCTTCAAAAAGATAATACTGAAGAAAGAGCTAGATCGAGCCTTACAATCACCAAAGAAAACTTCAAGAAAGCTCAGAACCCAAGTAATGAAGACGGCGCTACTGCTAATCTGTTGATTAGAAAAGACAAAGTTCATGATAGGGTCAAAAATCACAATTTGAAGATAGATAAGGAGGATAGAAGAAGAAGTGGAATCGCCGCTCAAATCGACTTATTTCCCAGCTCGACATGGCGAAACTAGGGTTTCTGAAACCTTAAGTTTCGTGGGGGAGTATAAGAGAATGTCGGCTGTAACATAGATTAAGAATATATGTAATACAATAGTGGGCTGGACAATAGTGGGCTGGACTCTAACCCACTTAGCTTATCTTTTTCTTTTCAGTCTTTTTAGCCTGTAAGGCAATTTTATATATATTCGAACCGCTTTGTACAAGCAAAGAACATTCTGTAATTCAATCTCTTTTATCCTTCAATAGAAAATCATCAACATTTAAATTCTCAAAAGCTTTCTGTAAAGAACAAAACTACTTGAGTCCATTATGTATAGTGAATTCAAGCTGGTTTGGTCATTTTTTGGCTGTTTGAGAGTTCAGTTTTATGTAATCGTTTATATTCTTTTCATCTTATTTGTATAAGGCATGCTTATCCCGTTGATATACTAAGAAGAAGTCATGTTCTTCAATGATATGTACTAATTCAATTGCTTGTTACGCATAAGATATTTGTCTTAGTAATCAAAATGTTTCACTAATAACTGTTATTGAACTTTGCATACTATATGGCCAGCCTAGCTAAAAGGCTTGTCTAAGACATCACACTTTCAATCTTGATCACTCACGTTACGATGCTGCATCTTCAACAATAACATATTATTCAAAGGGTAAGTTGTCTAAAATAAACACATATTCAAAGTAAGATTGAATTGGATTGAGTTGGACTACCTCAACTAAACGTCCCTTTTCAAGCTTTTAAATTCTTGGATGTTGTTTGTATTTTAATAGCTGCAAGCAGTAATTTTCCATCTTTTAAATCTCCAAGTAAACTTCCAATAGCTTTTAACATGAAGATAACATGTTATGAGAAAATAACAAAAGTGACGACGAAGATGAAAGATCAATATAGTAGATGGGCACCGAATAATGGTTTTCTAAATGTACAGTTGATAAAGTACCAAGGAAGTATGTATATAAGTCCACTCCAGTAAATAAACAAACGGATTTACACCTTCATCACAGACTGGTCCTTGCCACTTTTAGCTATTTTTCATTTGTTTACAAATGAGATTCTGTTGGAAGCGTGTATAGAACTCACAACAAAAAACAATGCTTTCTTTGAATCAAACACACAAACTAACTTTGTTTATTTCTCACAAATACAAATGATACAACTACTTTTTTCTCTCTTAAAAATAAAGAGCTTCAGCTCTCTCTTTCTTTCCTCTCTTATGTTGCTTTGTTTTACTTTGGTGTGTATATTAGTTCACATAAAGCTTCATATATATAGGCAATGCATGCATCTTCATTGACATCATCTCTTACATCATTGTCTACTTCCACCAACCACCCCTTTTGAATTCATATGCACTTAGTCTAAGTTGTACACTACACACATTTTCTTCATGCATGCAATAATATAAGATAATATGCCTACCTTATTTTTAGGATGGGTTGGTGAGTTTGAAAAACTTTAACACTCCCCCTCAAACTCGACTTACCATTCCGAGCTTCTTTTTCATTTTATGAAATATCTCCAGTTTCAACGGCTTCGTAAAGATATCTGCTAAATTTTCTTCGGTCCTGCAATGTACTAGCTCCACAATTTTATCGTTCACCTGTTCTCGAATAAAATGATATTTTATGTTGATGTGCTTGCTTCGACTATGTGACACGGGATTCTTCGCAAGTGAAATAGCGGATTTATTATCCACGTAAATAGTAATTGAATCTTCCTTTGCAAGATTTAATTCGCCCAATATGTAGCCTAGCCACATAGCTTGACATGTTGCTGCAGCTGCAATATACTCCGCTTCACATGTCGATAGAGCAATTGTCTGTTGCTTCTTTGATGACCACGAAAATATCGCCGAACTGATATGAAAAGCATACCCTGATGTGCTTTTCCCATCATCCAAATCACCGCCATAATCACTGTCTGAGTAGCCAACTAATTTCGAATTTTGTGAATGAGTGTAAAACAACCCATGATCAAGTGTACCTTTTATGTAGCGCAAAATTCTTTTAGCTTCCATGAAATGATCTTGCTTTGGCTTCTCCATGTACCTACTAACCAATCCAACCACGTACATAATATTGGGACGAGTGAAAGTTAGATACCTTAAACTTCCAACCAAACTTTTGAACAACGTTGGATTTACCAACTCTCTGGTTGAATCAATTCTTAGCTTTATGCTTGCATCTGCTGGTGTGCTCACTGGTTTGGAATTTTCCATTCTGAATTTGCTTAAAATCTGCTCTGCGTATTTTTTCTGTGACATAAAAATCCCCTCTTTGTTTTGCTTGACTTTCGACTCCAAGAAAGTACTACATTTTACCAATATTTGTCATCTCAAATTCGTTAGTCATAACTTTCTTAAAATCATCAAACATACCAGGGTTGTTCCCAGTGAAGATCATGCCATCCACGTACAAGCACACGATCATAATATCTCCCCCTGAATTTGTTTTTGTGTAGAGTGCATGCTCGTATGGACTCTTGACAAAACCATTTTTCTGAAAGTATTCATCAACCCTTGTGTTCCATGCTCGCGGAGCTTGCTTCAAACCATATAAAGCTTTCTTCAGTTTGTAGACTTTGTTTTCCTGGCCTTTCTGAACATATCCAGGAGGTTGCTCGATGTAAACTTCTTCTTCGAGATAGCCATTCAAGAATGCTGACTTTACATCCATCTGATAAATCTTCCACTGATTCTGTGCTGCAAGTGCTGTTAGAAGTCTTATGGTATCAACTCTTGCAACTGGAGCAAATACCTCATCATAATCAATTCTGTATCTCTGTTTGTAGCCTTTAACCACTAGCCTTGCCTTGTACTTTTCCACTTCTCCATCTTGATTTGTCTTTGTCTTGTAGACCCATTTGACACCGATTGCTTTGTGTCCTTCTGGAAGATATGTGAGCTCCCAAGTGTCATTCTTCTTTATTGCACCAATTTCTTCATCCATGGCTTTGTTCCATTTGCTTTCTTCACTAGCTTCCTCAAATGTCACTGGATCACATTCACCCATTAAACAAAATAATGAGTAATCAAAAGTTGTTTGTACCGGACTTGTTGCCTCATAGATATTATCCAGACTCCGCATTCTTCTCGGTACTCCCTCTGAACTATTGCTGCTTCTTGAACTTGATGGCATTGAAGCATGAGTCTGTTGATTAGGGCTTTCTGGAGGAGTCTGATCATCATTTCCATCACTGTCTATATCAGCGTCATCATCGTCATTATCATCATCATTAAAGAATAGACCTGCAACTTTTCTTTCTTCCGTGCTCCATCTCCAGTGATCTGATTCTTCAAATTCAACATCTCGAGAAATGATTAATTTCTTTGTGAGTGGGTTATAAAGTCTGTAGGCCTTACTTCTTTTGTCATATCCGATAAAAATACATTTATCTCCTTTGTCATCCAGCTTCTTTATTTTCTGATCGGGAACATGTGCATATGCAACACATCCGAAAATTCGGAGATGTCCAATTGATGGTTTACTACCACTCCATGCTTCATTTGGAGTTCTGTTTCGGACACTTTTTGTTGGACAACGATTCAACAAATAAACAGCGCATAGTACAACTTCAGCCCAAAAGCTTCTTGGCATGTGCTTTTCCTTCACCATACTTCTCGCCATATCAAGAATAGTGCGATTCTTTCTTTCAGCAACGCCATTTTGTTGTGGAGTGTATGCTGTTGTCAACTGGTGATTGATTCCATGTGTCCTGCAAAATTGTTTAAACAAGTTTGAAGTATACTCGCCTCCTCTGTCTGATCTGAGTACCTTCACATAATGTCCATTTTGCTTTTCAGTCATTACTTTGAACTCCTTGAATTTATCAAGAGCCTCTGCTTTTTCTTTCAGAATATATACCCAACTTTTTCTGTTAAAGTCATCAATAAATGTTAGGTAATACCTGCTCCCGCCAAGTGATGTAATATCAAATGGACCAGCTATGTCAGTGTGAACAATTTCTAGTGGCCTCCTAGCTCTCCATGATTTTCCAACAGGAAAACTTTGTCTGTGTTGCTTTCCTCTGATGCAAGCATCACATAGTTGATTTGGTTCATTGATTTCTGGCAAACCATCCACCATCTTTGTCCTTGATAATAATTTTAAGCCAGTAAATCCAAGATGACCAAATCTCAGATGCCATAACCATGAATCATTTTTAATAACCGACTTCAAGCATTTTCCCACTTTCGTCTGCATATCAAGTGTGAATAGACGATTCTTTGACATCTCCACATTGGCGATCAACTCTTGAACTTGATTTCTGATAATGAGAGAATTGTCCTGCATCTGTATATTATATCCTTTCTCCACTAGTTGACCAAGACTGATGATATTGGTTTTCAAAGCAGGAATATAATAAACATCATTTATGTATTTTTTTTCTCATCATTCTTTGACACAATTGTAATTGTACCTTTCCCTTTGACTGGAATCTTTGAAGAATCGCCGAATGTTACTTCTCCTTTGATAGTGTCGTCTATCTCCGTAAATAAATCTTTGTGGCCAGTCATATGATTGCCAGCGCCTGAATCAAGATACCAAACATTCTTCTTGCCTTCTTCTTCTCCTTTGTAAGTGAGGAACATAGCAGTTCCCACATCTTTGTCTTCTTTTGCTGCAGCAAAATGACTTCATTCTTCTACTTTTGGAGATCTACACTCGTAACTGAAGTGACCGTATTTATTGCAATTATAACATTGTAAATGAGACCTGTCACCTCGTTGTTGAAATATGCCCCTTCCTCGGCCTCTGAAATTTTGACCGCGACCAGATTGTTGATAGCATTCATTATTTTGACCTCTGTTAAAAGGTTGCCTTCCACATCCACGTCCGCCTCGGTAGCCACCTCTTCCACGAGCATAACTGCTACTGTTTGAACTGTCACTTATGTATATCTTACTTTGCAAAGCCTTCTCTAAATGATTTGTATCATCGTACTGGTTCATCCGTTGCTCATGCGCTTGAAGCGAACCAACAAGCTCGTCAATCGAGATTGTGGACAAATCTTTTGACTCTTCGATTGATGTAACAACATAATCAAATTTTCTTGTTAACGAACGTAGAAGCTTTTCCATCACTCGAACATCATCGAGACTTTCGCCGTTTCTTTTCATTTCATTTGTCACCGTTTTTAAACGCGTAACATATTCATCGATGCTTTCCGAACTTTTCATTTTTATATTTTCGAACTCGCCACGTAGTAACTGAAGTCGTACCTTTTTTACTTTCTCAGCTCCTTGGCATGATTTCTGCAGAATCTCCCACGCATTTTTTGATGTTTTTGCTTCCGAGATTTTTTCAAAGGTCGATTCGTCAACCCCTTGAAAAATCATGAACCAAGCTTTCTTGTCTTTTTTCCGGGATTCTTTCAACGTCGTCTTCTCGTCATTGGATAAACGTGCTTCAGCAGTTGCATTTACGGGTTCGATGTACCCTTTTTCGACAATATCCCAATTATCATAGGAACCGAGTAACACCTTCATTTGGATACTCCAGTTCCCATAATTTGTAGCCGTTAACTTTCGGATTTGTTGTTGCATCATATTCGCCATCTTCCACGAACGGAACCTTCGCTCTGATACCACTTGTTGGAAGCGTGTATAGAACTCACAACAAAAAACGATGCTTTCTTTGAATCAAACACACAAACTAACTTTGTTTAATTCTCACAAATACAAATGATACAACTACTTTTTTCTCTCTTAAAAATAAAGAGCTTCAGCTCTCTCTTTCTTTCCTCTCTTATGTTGCTTTGTTTCACTTTGGTGTGTATATTCGTTCACATAAAGCTTCATATATATAGGCAATGCATGCATCTTCATTGACATCATCTCTTACATCATTGTCTACTTCCACCAACCACCCATTTTGAATTCATATGCACTTAGTCTAAGTTGTACACTACACACATTTTCTTCATGCATGCAATAATATAAGATAATATGCCTACCTTATTTTTAGGATGGGTTGGTGAGTTTGAAAAACTTTAACAGATTCCATTTGGAAACACAAACCTGCAATGTAATTAGTAAAAGAATTATACATATATTTGTACATATTTATATATGTAGATATGTCAGTATGTATGTAAATACATGTGTTGCTGTGTACATACATATATATCAATATGCATACATATGTATGTATAACCAGGCATGTGCTTATGTGAACAACAGAATATTTTTCCTTTCTCTCAATGTGTAACACAGGATTCTAAGTTCTAACAAAGATATCTGGAAAAATAAAATAAAAATTAACACTATAAACTAAAGCAGTTTTTTTTTTAGCCAAATCATACTATAGTTTAAAGAGTACTGTAATCATTTACCAAAAAAATCCACAGAAAGACGTGTTGCAGTGTCAGTGTGTCAAAGATTTTCTTGTTGATTATGAAAGAAAACTACAGTTCAGTAAACATAAAGAGCGCCAACAGCGTCACCAGTATTTCACATTAGATGTTGCCTTCATTTTCCTAAGATTACAACTCGCATTCAAATGACGAAGTCTTCAGTAAGAAAACATGGAAGGAGGTAAAGAAACAACCCTAGATTTGACAAAATCAAGTAGTATTTCTTTTGATTCAATCAATTTCTTATTGTAGATGCTCATAAGGCATCATAAGAATAACCTACAAAATCATAAGAATACCCACACGACCATTTTACACCATATAAAATCGACCTTGCCTGATTTTAGATGAAATGTTTATTTTAACCATGTCAACTTCAATTTAAAAGAAGAACTAGTCCCACCCTCTCTTATATATATACACACTCATAGACAGACGCGTCTTCCAAGGTTAGATTTTTATTTAGAGGAGAGCGAGAGAATTAAGGTGAAACAGAAAGAAGACTACATTGTTATTCCTTGATTAAGATAAGAAAATACAAAGCTATAAATAGATGTTGGAAATAATCTTGGCTTTTCAGGAAACAAATAATTGTATTGTTAAATTAGCAATTGTATTAATGAATTGAATAAAAGGCAAAATCTAGAATTCCTATTTTAGATATTCTAGATAAGGCATTCCTAGAATACTCTAGAGAATGCAATTCATTATAAAAGCAAGGCAATAATGTTGATGTATGAATGCAATCAAAATTTGTAATCAAAAGGAAAGCAATGAAAATTTCCTCCCTATTAAAATAATCCTCTCAAAAATTCCTCCTTCTCTTAAAAAATATTCCTAACAGTGGTATCAGAGCCCTAGATCCTTGCAATTAAAAAAAAAGTGCAAATTAATGGCTTCTCCAAGCAATACTTCAGCAAGCATCAACTCCACCTATAGCAATGTCCAAGTTCCTTTATTTGAAGGAGAAAATTATGATTTTTGGGTAGTAAAAATGGAGACTTTATTCATCTCCTTGGATGTCTTGTAGTTCATCAAGCAAGGATATGAAGACTCAACAGCTGCGGCAGAACGTACAACAGCTCAAACTGAAGTATTAAAAAAGAAAAGAATCACAGATGCTGGAGTTCTTGGAATGATTCAAAGAGGAGTGTCAAACACCATATTCCCAAAAATTATGAGAGCAAAAACAGCCAAGAAAGCATGGGAAATCTTGCAACAAGAGTTTGAAGGGGATTCAAAGGTGAGAACTGTCAAACTTCAATCTCTAAAGAGAGATTTTGAAAATGAAAAAATGAAAGAAAATGAAAGTTTGAATGAGTATTTTAATAGGCTGTCCGAATTAGTGAATCAAATGAAGTCTCATGGAGATATAATTGACGATCGTTGATAAAATTTTGATAAGCTTAACTGAAAAATTTGATCCTATGGTGGCTGTTATAGAAGAAACCAAAGATTTGTCAAACATGACTGTTCAAGGCTTGATGGGTTCACTTAGATCCTACGAGCAAAGGTTGTTACGCCGTATGGAAAAGACGGTTGAAAACGCATTTCAGTCCAAACTCACCACTCAATGCAACAATGACAAAACAATAAAACAAAATAATGGCGAGTCTTCTAGAGGTGGCAGATTTGGCAAAGGAAGAGGAAGAAATTCACGCGGAAGAGGTCGAGGCACCTATGGCGGAAGAGGAAGAGATGAAGGAACAAATAAATGGTGTGGAATTTGCCAAAAAAGCTCTCATGAAGAAAAGGACTGCTGGAACAAAGGAAAGTCACAATGTCATAATTGCAAAAGGTTAGGGCACATTCAAAAGGACTGCCGCCTTGGTAAGCCACATAACACAGCACTTGTCGGAGCGGAAGATATGGAAGGGAGCTTATTCTTTGCTGGTCAAAAGGCAACTGAAGAATATAAGAATATATGGTACCTGGACAGCGGATGTAGCAATCATATGACAGGAGACAAAAGTGCATTCATTGACATAGATTCTTCATTTGGTTCAAGAGTTAAACTTGGCAATGGAGAGTATGTTGAAGTTGAAGGCAAAGGCAGCATTGGAGTTGCAACAAAGCAAGGAGGTAAAGTTATTCATGATACCTTTTATGTTCCTAAATTAGATGAGAATTTGTTGAGCATTGGACTACTTTTAGAGCATGATTATTCTCTTCAATTTGAGAATCGAGAATGTAAAATTTTTGATTCAAAAGGAAAAGTTGTTGCAGTAATAAAAATGACACAAAATAGAAGCTTTCCCCTTCATCTCAATTATGAGAAAAATCATAGCTTCATGGCAAAAAAGGAAGACGACACTAGTTTATGGCATAAGAGACTTGGGCACTTAAACTACAATAGTCTCACATTGCTTTCACAAAAGAAGATGGTGTACGGGTTGCCAACAATAAAAAAAAAGAACATGGAGTATGTGAAGGCTGCGTACTTGGCAAACATCATCGGCAACCGTTTCCAAAAGAAGGATCAAGGAGAGCCAAAGAAGTGTTGGAATTAGTACACACGGATGTATGCGGTCCTATGAGCACATTATCTCATGCTCAAAATAGGTACTTTATTTTATTCATTGATGATTTGACCCGCATGACATGGGTTCATTTTATAAGACAAAAATCTGAAGTGTTTGTTATATTTAAGAAGTTTAAAGCTTTTGTTGAGAAACAAAGTGGGAGGTCCATAAAAGTTTTGAGAAGTGACAGGGGAAAGGAGTATAACTCCAATGATTTTGATAAATTTTGTGAAGAAGAAGGTGTGGAGAGGCAACTAACCGTTAGCTATACACCTCAGCAAAACGGTGTATCCGAAAGGAAGAATCAAACAGTGATGGAGATGGCTAAATCAATGTTGTTTGAGAAAGGCATGCCTAAAGAATTTTGGCCCGAGGCTGTAAATACAGCTGTGTATTTGCTGAATAGATGTCCAACAAAAGCTGTATGGAATATGACGCCGTTTGAAGCGTGGAGTGGAAGAAAGCCTTCAGTGAATCATCTTAGAGTCTTTGGGAGTATTTGCTATGCTCAAATTCCTAAAGAAAAAAGGACAAAGCTTCAAGAAGCAAGTGAAAGATGCATTTTTATTGGCTATAGTTCTGTGTTAAAGGGCTATAGACTTTACAACTTGAAGACAAAGAAAGTAATCATCAGTAGAGATGTTGCATTTGATGAGAAGACATCTTGGAATTGGCAAAAGGAGAAAGTGGAGGATAAAACTGTTCCAGCAGTAATTTTAGAACAAAATCCAACTACACTTGCAAATAACCAATGTGATTCATCTACACCAAGTTCTCCATCTAGCACTTCATCCTCAACAAGCCATAATTCATCATCTCCAAGCTCAACCCCAATAAAAATGAGGAGTTTGGATGATATTTTTGCTAGGTGCAACTATTGCGCAATGGAACCAGAAAATTTTGAAGAAGCGGTTAAGGAAGATGCTTGGAGGAAGGCAATGCAAGAAGAGATGGATGCACTTGAAAGGAACAAAACATGGATGTTGGTTGATAAGCCAAAAGAAAAAGAAACCATTGGAGTAAAATGGATCTACAAAGTGAAGCATAATCCAAATAGTTCAGTTCAAAAGAACAAAGCGAGACTTATTGCAAAGGGCTATTCTCAACAGCCCGGTATTGACTACGAAGAGACATTCGCTCCAGTGGCACGTCTTGACACCATTAGAGCTTTAATATCACTTGCAGCCCAAAAAGGATGGAAGCTATATCAGCTAGATGTAAAATCGGCATTCTTGAATGGAGAATTGAAAGAAGATGTGTACGTGGAGCAGCCTCTGGGATTTGAGATTAAAGGACAAGAAGGAAAAGTTTACAAACTAAAGAAAGCGATTTATGGGCTAAAACAAGCACCACGAGCATGGTATAACAATATTGACAACTACTTCATGGAGAAAGGCTTTGAGAAGAGCAAAAATGAGGCTACTTTGTATGTCAAACGGCAAGTTATGGACGGTATTCTAATTATTGCACTTTATGTAGATGATTTAATTTATACTGGAAACAATTTAAAGTTGATTGAAGATTTTAGAAAAGAAATGATGAAAAAATATGAAGTGAATGATTTGGGCTTGCTGCATTTTTTCCTTGGAATAGAAATCTCTCAAGGTGATGATGGAGTTTTTATTTGTCAAAAGAAATATGCTGAGAAAATATTGAGAAAGTTTGGGATGCTTGGGTGTAATCCGGTTGATACACCGCTAGTTGTGAATGAAAAGCTAAAAAAAGAAGATGGGGGAAGGAAGATTGATGCTAGTTACTACAGAAGTCTAGTTGGTAATTTATTTTACCTTACTAATACAAGACCTGACATCATGTTTGCAGCCAGCCTACTTTCTCGTTTCATGAATGATCCTAGTCATATCCATCTAGGCGCAACAAAAATGGTGCTGAGATATATTCAAGGCACTTTGGACTATGGGATCAAATATGAAAACAATGTTGAAACTAATTAAATTGGGTTTTGCGATAGTGACTGGGCAGGAAGTATAGATGACATGAAAAGCACTTCTGGATATGTGTTTTCTCTTGGATCAAGAGCATTTTCTTGGTGTTCGAAGAAGCAACAAACAGTTGCTCAGTCTTCTGCAGAAGCTGAATATATTTCAGCTGGCCTAGCTACCCAACAAGCAATATGGTTGAAGAAAATACTAAATGATTTTGGTGAGAAACAAGAAGCTGTGACTATCCATTGTGACAACAAATCAGCCATTGCTATAGCTAAGAATCCAGTCCATCATGGAAGAACAAAGCATATAGCCATTAAACATCATTTCATTCGAGAAGCAATTGAAAATGAAGAGGTGCAGCTGAATTTTTGCAAAACAAATAATCAAGTTGCTGATATTTTCACAAATGCATTAAAGCCTGATAATTTTAAAAGATTGCGAGATCTTCTTGGAGTTCAAAAACCAAGCTTACGGGGGAATGTTGGAAATAATCTTGGCTTTTCAGGAAACAAATAATTGTATTGTTAAATTAGCAATTGTATTAATGAATTGAATAAAAGGCAAAATCTAGAATTCCTATTTTAGATATTCTAGATAAGGCATTCCTAGAATACTCTAGAGAATGCAATGCATTATAAAAGCAAGGCAATAAAGTTGATGTATGAATGCAATCAAAATTTGTAATCAAAAGGAAAGCAATGAAAATTTCCTCCCCATTAAAATAATCCTCTCAAAAATTCCTCCTTCTTCTCTTAAAAAATATTCCTAACAATAGATAATAAAACAACAAACTACTCCTAAACTTAAGCCACTAAGAAAACCACAACACCACTTCTACCACGCAAATAGCACACATGTGTTGACTTCTTCTTAAGCATGTGCTAACTCTAACACCCTCCCTTAAACTGAATATGCTAATATTTTGTTTATAACTGCGATTCTCACTTTCTTCATTGTCTTACATAGACGACATCCGTCACAAGTTTCATCTCTTCATGGTTAGACATGCTCAACTGTTTCATGTTGATTGGTTCTTCACTCATTAACCATCAACAAATATTCTTGTTTTTCTCATCGACCTCTCCACTCGGGTCGTCTCTTGATACTACTGTATCTGTCATCCCCCCAACAAGCTAGAGTTGCGGCTCTTCATCCTTTGCTTGTTCGATGACACAAAACCAAGTCTTCTTCACTCGCCTACTTCACTTGTAGGCATGTCTAACTTCTCATAGACATATCATCAAACAGTTATCTTTGAGCAACTCCACAAATGTCCAACACTACATGTACAACTGACGTTCTACTCTTCGTCATCTTCTTCTCTAACAGTGTTCGCACCGTAACTTCACTGCCTTCAACTGGCACTGTCATCCCTTCTTTTCCAAACCTATCTAAAAATGCACCACAACACTTTGTCTTGTATCTTTCAAACCAGTCACTTGAACTTGTTTCATGACAACAAGCTAGGTTTGATTCACAGTTATTTGTTACCTTCACATATGTATTCCAAAGATGAATTGAGAAATGACATTTTTTTCATTTGATCTAGCATTTAATAAGCTCAATCTTGATGAATATGCTACATAATAGATTCCTTTTTCAGCATATGAGTCATGTTCTACATGCTTCTCAGCAAACATTCAGTTACCAGTTCTCAACCAACGTTCAACTCATGCTTCTCAGTAAACAATGCCTTTTTTTATTTATCGGTTTTGAAATCGAAACCGCACTTCTAAAACCGATCTGCACCAACGGTACTTGCTTCGGTTCTGGTTTCTACTTTTGAAAACCGCATCCTAGTGGTTTCGAATGCGGTTTTAAGTCAAATCGCACTATGCTCATCCCTAGCTACAATGGTCTTAAAAGCGCAATGAATTGGACTTGAACAAGGGTTTTGGTTAAGGAATCTATCCGTGTGTAACGGTTCATATATGAATTTTAAGATACAACCGAACCACCTACTCGTGTTTCATATGTAGTATCTGACGTGGACCCGAAGTTGAAGCATCAAATCGCGTACCCAGTATCTCCAAGTCAGCAAGTGGGCTGTTTTTCTTCTTTCCATTCATGTGAAGACGGCTACCCTCAAAAGAGTACGGAGTTAAACAAAGTTGTCAGCACTAATTTTGACAATTGTTCTTTTGAAGACATACAAAAAGTGCCCGTACCATGTATTATATCGCGCAAGGGAAAAAAATGGACTCCTCCCAACTTAACACGGTTTTCCAAAATATTAGACAACCAGATTGACAATATCCGTGCTTCGCACACTCAGTTGTTGAAGTATTTGAACGGTAATAAAAGAATTTAGTATAAGACAGTAATCTTGGAAAAACAACGTCTGGACGTGTGTCTTGGTTAAGGTTGTGTTATACATAGTACATACATATATCTTTTAGTGCGTGGACTGAATGGGTAAAGAACAAAACTACTTGAGTCCATTATGTATAGTGAATTCAAGCTGGTTTGGTCATTTTTTGGTTGTTTGAGAGTTCAGTTTTATGTAATCGTTTATATTCTTTTCATCTTATTTGTATAAGGCATGCTTATCTCGTTGATATACTACGAAGAAGTCATGTTCTTCTATGATATACTAATTCAATTGCTTATTACGCATAAGATATTTGTCTTAGTAATCAAAATGTTTCACTAATAACTGTTATTGAACTTTGCATACTATATGGCCAGCCTAGCTAAAAGGCTTGTCTAAGACATCACACTTTCAATCTTGATCACTCACGTTACGCTGCTGCATCTTCAACAATAACATAGTATTCAAAGGGTAAGTTGTCTAAAACAAACACATATTCAAAGTAAGATTGAATTGGATTGAGTTGGACTACCTCAACTAAACGTCCCTTTTCAAGCTTTTAAATTCTTGGATGTTGTTTGTATTTTAATAGCTGCAAGCAGTAATTTTCCATCTTTTAAATCTCCAAGTAAACTTCCAATAGCTTTTAACAGGAAGATAACATGTTATGAGAAAATGACAAAAGTGACGATGAAGATGAAAGATCAATATAGTAGATGGGCACCGGAAAATGGTTTTCTAAATGCCTAAGCTCAGCAATATACAGTTGATAAAGTACCAAGGAAGTATGTATATAAGTCCACTCCATTAAATAAACAAACGGATTTACACCTTCATCAGAGACTGGTCCTTGCCACTTTTAGCTATTTTTCATTTGTTTACAAATGAGATTCTGTTGGAAGCGTGTATAGAACTCACAACAAAAAACGATGCTTTCTTTGAATCAAACACACAAACTAACTTTGTTTATTTCTCACAAATACAAATGATACAACTACTTTTTTTCTCTCTTAAAAATAAAGAGCTTCAACTCTTTCTTTCTTTCCTCTCTTATGTTGCTTTGTTTCACTTTGGTGTGTATATTAGTTCACATAAAGCTTCATATATATAGGCAATGCATGCATCTTCATTGACATCATCTCTTACATCATTGTCTACTTCCACCAACCACCCCTTTTGAATTCATATGCACTTAGTCTAAGTTGTACACTACACACATTTTCTTCATGCATGCAATAATATAAGATAATATGCCTACCTTATTTTTAGGATGGATTAGTGAGTTTGAAAAACTTTAACACTCCCCCTCAAACTCAACTTACCATTCCGAGCTTCTTTTTCATTTTATGAAATATCTCCGGTTTCAACGGCTTCGTAAAGATATCTGCTAAATTTTCTTCGGTCCTGCAATGTACTAGCTCCACAATTTTATCGTTCACCTGTTCTCGAATAAAATGATATTTTATGTTGATGTGCTTGCTTCGACTATGTGACACGGGATTCTTCGCAAGTGAAATAGCGGATTTATTATCCACGTAAATAGTAACTGAATCTTCCTTTGTAAGATTTAATTCGCCCAATATGTAGCCTGGCCACATAGCTTGACATGTTGTTGCTGCAGCTGCAATATACTCCGCTTCACATGTCGATAGAGCAACTGTCTGTTGCTTCTTTGATGACCACGAAAATATCGCCGAACCGATATGAAAAGCATACCCTGATGTGCTTTTCCCATCATCCAAATCACCGCCATAATCACTGTCTGAGTAGCCAACTAATTTTGAATTTTGTGAATGAGTGTAAAACAACCCATGATCAAGTGTACCTTTTATGTAGCGCAAAATTCTTTTAGCTTCCATGAAATGATCTTGCTTTGGCTTCTCCATGTACCTACTAACCAATCCAACCGCATACATAATATCAGGACGAGTGAAAGTTAGATACCTTAAACTTCCAACCAAACTTTTGAACAACGTTGGATTTACCAACTCTCTGCTTGAATCAATTCTCAGCTTTATGCTTGCATCTGCTGGTGTGCTCACTGGTTTGCAATTTTCCATTCTGAATTTGCTTAAAATCTGCTCTGCGTATTTTTTTTGTGACATAAAAATCCCCTCTTTGTTTTGCTTGACTTCGACTCCAAGAAAGTACTACATTTTACCAATATCTGTCATCTCAAATTCGTTAGTCATAACTTTCTTAAAATCATCAAACATACCAGGGTTGTTCCCAGTGAAGATCATGTCATCCACGTACAAGCACACGATCATAATATCTCCCCCTGAATTTGTTTTTGTGTAGAGTGCATGCTCGTATGGACTCTTGACAAAACCATTTTTATGAAAGTATTCATCAACCCTTGTGTTCCATGCTCGCGGAGCTTGCTTCAAACCATATAAAGCTTTCTTCAGTTTGTAGACTTTGTTTTCCTGGCCTTTCTGAATATATCCAGGAGGTTGCTCGATGTAAACTTCTTCTTCGAGATAGCCATTCAAGAATGCTGATTTTACATCCATCTGATAAATCTTCCACTGATTCTGTGCTTCAAGTGTTGTTAGAAGTCTTATGGTATCAACTCTTGCAACTGGAGCAAATACCTCATCATAATCAATTCCGTATCTCTGTTTGTAGCCTTTAGCCACTAGCATTGCCTTGTACTTTTCCACTTCTCCATCTTGATTTGTCTTTGTCTTGTAGTCCCATTTGACACCGATTGCTTTGTGTCCTTCTGGAAGATATGTGAGCTCCCAAGTGTCATTCTTCTTTATTGCACCAATTTCTTCATCCATGGCTTTGTTCCATTTGCTTTCTTCACTAGCTTCCTCAAATGTCACTAGATCACAATCAACCATTAAACAAAATAATGAGTAATCAAAAGTTGTTTGTACCGGACTTGTTGCCTCATAGATATTATCCAGACTCCGCATTCTTCTCGGTACACTACAAGAAAAATACCCTATTGCAACTAGCAATTTGCAACAGGCCTCAAATGTCAGTTGTAGTAAATGATATTTAACAACAGACCTTTCGTAGTTGTTGCAATAGATAAGATTTAACAACAGGCTTTTCCATCCTGTTGCGAAAAGTATATTTTTCGCAACAGCGCTTCCATGCCTGTTGCGAAAACATACTTTTTGCAACTTCTCTTTCATCCCTGTTGCAATAGACATATTATTTGCAACTACATTCAAAGCAATTGCAAAAAATATATATTTAGCAATTGTTTTCACCAGTTGCGATAACTGTAAAATTTTTGCAACAGGAAATGACATTTGCAAAAAACGCACTTTTAAAAATTATTTTTCCCCAAGTAATATTTGATTATAATATAAGAAGTATAAGCATAATAGTTAATATATATATATACACATATATATACACGTATACATATATATACACACACAAACATATACATATATATATATATATTAATTTGTAATTGCGCTTCTAGACCTGTTGTAAAAAGTTATCTTTAGCAAGTGTTTTCACCACTTGCAATAATTAATTAATAAACAATAAATACTATTAAGGAGTAATTGATGGTTAATAATAATTTGTTGTATGAGTTAATTTATAATTTTTTGATAGAGGTATTTTTATGAATTAATTAATACTTTCTGCTTATCATTAATAATTATTTTTATATTTCTAATGTTATATTTAATTACTAATAATCAATAAATTGTGTTTTTTTAACAATTGGTAAAGCCAGTTGCGAAAAATAGACTTTTAAATATTATTTTTCTCCATCTTTGGTAAGCGTAATTACTATTAAATACAAAAGTACGAAATAATAGGTAATATTTAGTTATAACTTGATACATATTAAGTAATATTAATTAATAGAAATGAATTAATACTTAAATAATTTATCATGGTTAGTTATTAATACTGTGTAAATTATATTTAACAATTATTAATTACGTTTAATAATTAATAATTCTAATTAACAACAAATAATAAATAATTAATAAATATTCTTTTATATTATATTTAACAAGTAATATTCAATTATAAATAAGAAGTAAAACTACTAGTAATTAAACGTCATTAAGTTGGATAATTAATATTAGTATATATTTTTATTACTTAGTATTTAATAATTATTATTGATACTTTATGTTTTTTATTCAAAGTTACGAAAACATCCAAATCTGCGTTTAACTTGTGTTTTACAACCTGCGTTTCAAAATTTAGAAAACATCAAAACGTTAGTAAACACGAACCGTTCACAATCTGAATTTATCCAGCATTTTACAAGCTGGGAAAACAAACATGTTTAGGGTTAAAGTAAAAAGAGGCGGCATCCTAAAATTTCAGATCCCGCTGAAGTTTCACCGCCTACCTCTTCCTCATTAAACCTAAATCAAAAAACTCATTGTTGCAAAATCCTTAAAACCATTCATCTCCATTCACCACCTACCTCTTCGCCATTATCTCCATACTCTGCCTTCGCCCTTTCCTTCTCCCTTTTCCTTCCCTCGCCGCCTAATTACTTCCGCGTCAAGGAACCATCAGCACTCGAAATCCAGATCTCCCCAAAACCCTAAACCCAAATACCAACAAAACCACAAATCAAGAAACCATCTTAAAGCTCGTGAATCGGTCCGTGAGTTATCGCTGTCATTTTTTCCCAGTTCTTATAAAAATTGGGCTCCAATTTCTAATGGAGGGGAATGTGCCGACGTAAGATGGTTGATCTGGGCAGAGATCGTCGGGGTTCGCTGGTAGTGAAAGGGATGGGTGGTGTTGTTGCTGCAAGCGAGGGATAGTTCATGTTTTTCCTTCGTGGTAGGCTTGGTTTTTGTTAGAACGGGAGGAAGAAGGAGAGTGGTCAGAGCTAGGGGTGGACAGAGGCAAGTCGGAGGTTGCGTGGGTAGGTGGTGGGAGATAAGTCATGGGTGGGTGAACTGCGACTGGGAGAAAGTAACGAGTGGATGATTATTGGCCAATCCTTTAGGTCATGTAATCCCAAAATAACAGCTCCATTTTCTAAAAACAAAGTAAAATTACTAGTCAGATTAAAGCTTCCTGTCAGCCACCTTCTAGTCGGTACATTAACCTGCGCCCCACCTCTCTATTTTAAGTTCATGAGCCTTTGCCACAGCCTTCCTAAAAGCCTTGGTATTCAATGTTTTTCCATCCCCCATAGCGCCAAATTCTACTATTGAGAAAACAATTTTATTTGCACCGATTTCATTATTGAAAAACCTCGTACATGTATCTCCTGATCCATGGTTTGCGAAACTAAAAGCCGATCCTTTGGATTTGATGACAACGGACGGTGATGAACGTATCAGTGCAAGACCGGCAAACGCGACGAATGCAGGGTTAGCATCGCTGAAGTGGGTCTCGTCAGTAGTTTCCAGAGCTTGTTTGTTTTCGTAAATGCAACGGAGATAAGCCATGGCTGCTCGTCTGATATATCCGTTAAATCAGAATCAGGTTCATGTTATATAGTTGATGACATATATATTTTATATATTATAAATAGTGAATTGTAGAGGTTATTGTCATCATTTTTATTACTATTGATGACATTACTTAGAAGAGTTGCATCATTATTAATGATGTTAGTTGCAATTTCGTGCTTCATTGACAGGTGTGTTACCGAAGTACTTTAGTTCTGAGTGGTCTTTTGCACGGTTTCATCTGCCGGAGGTTACACGATATAATGCTGCTTTTGGAAACACTGTAAATATCATTAGCATGGATGGCAGGTATTACTCATCCTGGATCCTACTTCTTATTGTTTTGTTTATCACGTCACAGGCAGAATCACAGGATTATGCTGTTTACACTTTTTCATGTGTTTGGTGATAGTAGATTACAACATATTAAAAGAAACCATGGGTTTGACTGAATTAAGCCTACTGAATACTCAGTGGAACATTTTCAAAATGAACATTCGTTGAAGTAATGACATATGCAAAAGTTAAATTCAATAATTATGTGCAAAGGGTTCCTATTTTTTAAAGCGGTGGTAATTACAGAATTGTGATTATATAATGCAAAATTGTCAATCAGCTACAAAATTATCATCAGAGGTTGGGATTGCCTGCGGACTTTGAAATAAATGTGCAGGATAAATGCAATTCTCAAAAGGGCATTGTTTGCCATTTTTTAAGGCTGGCAAATGGGCTTATTATTTGTGGGCAAGTTCGTGAAATAGTAATGTTGGTATTTATATTTGTCACCTAATATAGGCATGAAACTAGAAACGTATGTAACAATACCTTCATGTGCTTGTTCTTGCCCAAAGTTGCTTTGTCATTATTATGCCCTGTTCAAAGAAAAGCCTTTATAAAACATATAGTTTTATCTTCTAATCTGCATGGTAAAAAATAACTTTTCCAGTCTTTAAATTTTATAGTGCAATCCCTAAGTGATCAATAATATAATTCAAAAGAACATTTTTTTTACTAGAAGTTGTAAATAAATAGAAAATTCACCTTAAGTGGTGCTGGCAGTAAAAGTTAAGGTTAGGTGTTTGACACTTGTAATTGGTTAAAGTTTTTGGCACATGAATTTCCTTGTCCTATCTAGCTCTAATAGGAGAATATTTGCTTCAATTCCTGTATCTGGTATGTCTTCTTTGAGTTCTGCTAAATTCGTTTGTAATATTTGTGTTTGCCAAATGATCCGGGGTATGTTGTGCTGGTATATCTTTTACTGCATACATGTTACTATTTGGAGTTGTTTTTTGTCATTTTTGTGCTTTCGTTTCCTTCTATAAGCATTTCTCTCATCTTGGTATTCTTGGTTGGTACAGAGTCTATTTTTAAGATGATTCTAGGATGATATGAGCCAAGCCTTTGTTTTCATGTGCAGCTTTTTTGGAAGTCTTCGCTTGATAAGCTTTCTTTTCCATTTCTAATAAAGTAAGTTGCCTAGCACACTAGAATTCTTCACATTTCAATTTAAATAGTTATTTCATATATGTTTTATTATTGCATGTCAATTCTAGGTTTTTATTTGTTGTAGAGTTCACTGGAATGACATACATATTTCTGGATAGCCATGTGTATGTTCGTGATCGACAACAAGCTTGGAGCATGAACTGCAGATTTGTTCTAGTGAACTGATGATATTTATTCTCTTGTTATAGTTTATGTATGATAGATTAGAAATATGAGTAGAAACTATTCTATTCGAAAAAAATATGTTGTGTGAGTGAAGAAATTGTTATACATGAATAATGTATGAAAACTGTAGAAATTTTTATTGTAATTGTTTGTACTATTTAAACTTTGTTAAAATAAATTTTTTATTTGTTTATTTCATTCTGTGATGTACACTATTACTAAAATAAATATATTTAATATGTAATATCTATAAGCTGTAATATTTTTTTTCTAGATTTATGAATCAATTGCAACGGGCATATACCGTTGCAAAATGGTTTGTTGCAACAGCAAAAGCTTGTTGCAAAAAAAGTATACCGCAACATCTTATTGCAACAGGCAGAAAATGTTGCAGACTTTTAGCAACTTCGGCTATACCAACAGGCGCAGGCCAGTTGCAATAGGTCTATTGCAACAGATATCGCCTGTTGCGGAAAGTGTTTTTTGTTGTAGTGGTACTCCCTCTGAACTATTGCTGCTTCTTGAACTTGATGGCATTGAAGCATGAGTCTGTTGATTAGGGCTTTCTGGAGGAGTCTGATCATCATTTCCATCACCGTCTATATCAGCGTCATCATCGTCATTATCATCATCATTAAAGAATAGACCTGCAACTTTTCTTTTTTCCGTGCTCCATCTCCAGTGATCTGATTCTTCAAATTCAACATCTCGAGAAATGATTAATTTCTTTGTGAGTGGGTTATAAAGTCTGTAGGCCTTACTTCTTTTGTCATATCCGATAAAAATACATTTATCTCCTTTGTCATCCAGCTTCTTTCTTTTCTGATCGGGAACATGTGCATATGCAACACATCCGAAAATTCGGAGATGTCCAACTGATGGTTTACTACCACTCCATGCTTCATTTGGAGTTCTGTTTCGGACACTTTTTGTTGGACAACGATTCAACAAATAAACAGTGCATAGTACAGCTTCAGCCCAAAAGCTTCTTGGCATGTGCTTTTCCTTCACCATACTTCTCGCCATATCAAGAATAGTGCGATTCTTTCTTTCAGCAACGCCATTTTGTTGTGGAGTGTATGCTGTTGTCAACTGGTGATTGATTCCATGTGTCCTGCAAAATTGTTTAAACAAGTTTGAAGTATACTCGCCTCCTCTGTCTGATCTGAGTACCTTCACATAATGTCCACTTTGTTTTTCAATCATTGCTTTGAACTCCTTGAATTTATCAAGAGCCTCTGCTTTTTCTTTTAGAATATATACCCAACTTTTTCTGCTAAAGTCATCAATAAATGTTAGGTAATACCTGCTCCCGCCAAGTGATGTAATATCAAATGGACCAGCTATGTCAGTGTGAACAATTTCTAGTGGCCTCCTAGCTCTCCATGATTTTCCAACAGGAAAACTTTGTCTGTGTTGCTTTCCTCTGATGCAAGCATCACATAGTTGATTTGGTTCATTGATTTCTGGCAAACCATCCACCATCTTTGTCCTTGATAATAATTTTAAGCCAGTAAATCCAAGATGACCAAATCTCAGATGCCATAACCATGAATCATTTTTAATAACCGACTTCAAGCATTTTCCCACTTTCGTCTGCATATCAAGTGTGAATAGACGATTCTTTGACATCTCCACATTGGCGATCAACTCTTGAACTTGATTTCTGATAATGAGAGAATTGTCCTGCATCTGTGTATTATATCCTTTCTCCACTAGTTGACCAAGACTGATGATATTGGTTTTCAAAGCAGGAATATAATAAACATCATTTATGTATTTTTTTTTCTCATCATTCTTTCACACAATTGTAATTGTACCTTTCCCTTTGACTGGAATCTTTGAAGAATCGCCGAATGTTACTTCTCCTTTGATAGTGTCGTCTATCTCCGTAAATAAATCTTTGTGGCCAGTCATATGATTGCTAGCGCCTGAATCAAGATACCAAACATTCTTCTTGCCTTCTTCTTCTCCTTTGTAAGTGAGGAACATAGCAGTTCCCACATCTTTGTCTTCTTTTGCTGCAGCAAAATGACTTCTTTCATCTACTTTTGGAGATCTACCCTCGTAACTGAAGTGACCGTATTTATTGCAATTATAACATTGTAAATGAGACCCTGTCACCTCGTTGTTGAAATATGCCTCTTCCTCGGCCTCTGAAATTTTGACCGCGACCAGATTGTTGATATCCTTCATTATTTTGACCTCTGTTAAAAGGTTGCCTTCCACATCCACGTCCGCCTCGGTAGCCACCTCTATAGCCACCTCTTCCACGAGCATAACTGCTACTGTTTGAACTGTCACTTATGTATATCTTACTTTGCAAAGCCTTCTCTAAATGATTTGTATCATCGTACTGGTTCATCCGTTGCTCATGCGCTTGAAGCGAACCAACAAGCTCGTCAATCGAGATTATGGATATATCTTTTGACTCTTCGATTGATGTAACAACATAATCAAATTTTCTTGTTAACGAACGTAGAAGCTTTTCCATCACTCGAACATCATCGAGACTTTCGCCGTTTCTTTTCATTTCATTTGTCACCGTTTTTAAACGCGTAACATATTCATCGATGCTTTCCGGACTTTTCATTTTTATATTTTCGAACTCGCCACGTAGTAACTGAAGTCGTACCTTTTATACTTTCTCAGCTCCTTGGCATGATTTCTGTAGAATCTCCCACGCATTTTTTGATGTTTTTGCTTCCGAGATTTTTTCGAAGGTCGATTCGTCAACCCCTTGAAAAATCATGAACAAAGCTTTCTTGTCTTTTTTCCGGGATTCTTTCAACGCCGTCTTCTCGTCATTGGATAAATGTGCTTCAACAGTTGCATTTACGGGTTCGATGTACCCTTTTTCGACAATATCCCAATTATCATAGGAACCGAGTAACACCTTCATTTGGATACTCCAGTTCCCATAATTTGTAGCCGTCAACTTTGGGATTTGTTGTTGCATCATATTCGCCATCTTCCACGAACTGAACCTTCGCTCTGATACCACTTGCTGGAAGCGTGTATAGAACTCACAACAAAAAACGATGCTTTCTTTGAATCAAACACACAAACTAACTTTGTTTATTTCTCACAAATACAAATGATACAACTACTTTTTTCTCTCTTAAAAATAAAGAGCTTCAGCTCTCTCTTTCTTTCCTCTCTTATGTTGCTTTGTTTCACTTTGGTGTGTATATAAGTTCACATAAAGCTTCATATATATAGGCAATGCATGCATCTTCATTGACATCATCTCTTACATCATTGTCTACTTCCACCAACCACCCATTTTGAATTCATATGCACTTAGTCTAAGTTGTACACTACACACATTTTCTTCATGCATGCAACAATATAAGATAATATGCCCACCTTATTTTTAGGATGGGTTGGTGAGTTTGAAAAACTTTAACAGATTCCATTTGGAAACACAAACCTGCAATGTAATTAGTAAAAGAATTATTCATATATTTGTACATATTTATATATGTAGGTATGTCAGTATGTATGTAAATACATGTGTTACTGTGTACATACATATATTTCAATATGCATACATATGTATGTATAACCAGGCATGTGCTTATGTGAAGAACATAATATTTTTCCTTTCCCTCAATGTGTAACACAGGATTCTAAGTTCTAACAAAGATATCTGGAAAAATAAAATAAAAATTAACACTATAAACTAAAGCAGTTTTTTTTAGCCAAATCATACTATAGTTTAAAGAGTACTGTAATCATTTACCAAAAAAATCCACAGAAAGACGTGTTGCAGTGTCAGTGTGTCAGAGATTTTCTTGTTGATTATGAAAGAAAACTACAGTTCAGTAAACATAAAGAGCGCCAACAGCGTCACCAGTATTTCACATTAGATGTTGCCTTCATTTTCCTAAGATTATAACTCGCATTCAAATGACGAAGTCTTCAGTAAGAAAACATGGAAGGAGATAAAGAAACAGCCCTAGATTTGACAAAATCAAGTAGTATTTCTTTTGATTCAATCAATTTCTTGTTGTAGATGCTCATAAGGCATCATAAGAATAACCTACAAAATCATAAGAATACCCACACGACCATTTTACACCATATAAAATCGACCTTGTCTGATTTTAGATGAAATGTTTATTTTAACCATGTCAACTTCAATTTAAAAGAAGAACTAGTCCCACCCACTCTTATATATACACACACTCATAGACAGACGCGTCTTCCAAGGTTAGATTTTTATTTAGAGGAGAGCGAGAGATTTATGGTGAAACAGAAAGAAGACTACATTGTTATTCCTTGATTAAGATAAGAAAATACAAAGCTATAAATAGATGTTGGAAATAATCTTGGCTTTTCAGGAAACAAATAATTGTATTGTTAAATTAGCAATTGTATTAATGAATTGAATAAAAGGCCAAATCTAGAATTCCTATTTTAGATATTCTAGATAAGGCATTCCTAGAATACTCTGGAGAATGCAATGCATTATAAAAGCAAGGCAATAAAGTTGATGTATGAATGCAATCAAAATTTGTAATCAAAAGGAAAGCAATGAAAATTTCCTTCCTATTAAAATAATCCTCTCAAAAATTCCTCCTTCTTCTCTTAAAAAATATTCCTAACAGTGGTATCAGAGCCCTAGATCCTTGCAATTAAAAAAAAAGTGCAAAGTAATGGCTTCTCCAAGCAATACTTCAGCAAGCATCAACTCCACCTATAGCAATGTCCAAGTTCCTTTATTTGAAGGAGAAAATTATGATTTTTGGGCAGTAAAAATGGAGACTTTGTTCATCTCCTTGGATGTCTTGGAGTTCATCAAGCAAGGATATGAAGACTCAACAGCTGCGACAGAACGTACAGCAGCTCAAACTGAAGTATTAAAAAAGAAAAGAATCACAGATGCTGGAGTTCTTGGAATGATTCAAAGAGGAGTGTCAAACACCATATTCCCAAGAATTATGAGAGCAAAAACAGTCAAGGAAGCATGGGAAATCTTGCAACAAGAGTTTGAAGGGGATTCAAAGGTGAGAACTGTCAAACTTCAATCTTTAAAGAGAGATTTTGAAAATGAAAATATGAAAGAAAATGAAAGTTTGAATGAGTATTTTAATAGGCTGTCCGAATTAGTGAATCAAATTAAGTCTCATGGAGATATAATTGACGATCGTAGAATCGTTGATAAAATTTTGATAAGCTTAACTGAAAATTTGATCCTATGGTGGCTGTTATAGAAGAAACCAAAGATTTGTCAAACATGACTGTTCAAGGCTTGATGGGTTTACTTAGATCCTACGAGCAAAGGTTGTTACGCCGTATGGAAAAGACGGTTGAAAACGCATTTCAGTCCAAACTCACCACTCAATGCAACAATGACAAAACAATAAAACAAAATAATGGCGAGTCTTCTAGAGGTGGCAGATTTGGCAAAGGAAGAGGAAGAAATTCACGCGGAAGAGGTCGAGGCACCTATGGCGGAAGAGGAAGAGATGAAGGAACATATAAATGGTGTGGAATTTGCCAAAAAAGCTCTCATGAAGAAAAGGACTGCTGGAACAAAGGAAAGCCACAATGTCATAATTGCAAAAGGTTTGGGCACATTCGAAAGGACTGTCGCCTTGGTAAGCCACATAACACAGCATTTGCCGGAGCGGAAGATATGGAAGGGAGCTTGTTCTTTGCTTGTCAAAAGGAAACTGAAGAATATAAGAATATATGGTACCTGGACAACGGATGTAGCAATCATATGACAGGAGACAAAAGTGCATTCATTGACATAGATTCTTCATTTGGTTCGAAAGTTAAACTTGGCAATGGAGAGTATGTTGAAGTTGAAGGCAAAGGCAGCATTGGAGTTGCTACAAAGCAAGGAGGTAAAGTTATTCATGATACCTTTTATGTTCCTAAATTAGATGAGAATTTGTTGAGCATTGGACAACTTTTAGAGCATGATTATTCTCTTCAATTTGAGAATCGAGAATGTAAAATTTTTGATTCAAAAGGAAAAGTTGTTGCTGTAAAAAAAATGACACAAAACAGAAGCTTTCCCCTTCATATCAATTATGAGAAAAATCATAGCTTCATGGCAAAAAAGGAAGACGACACTAGTTTATGGCATAAGAGACTTGGGCACTTAAACTACAATAGTCTCACATTGCTTTCACAAAAGAAGATGGTGTACGGGTTGCCAACAATAAAAAAAAGTAGAACATGGAGTATGTGAAGGCTGCGTACTTGGCAAACATCATCGGCAATCGTTTCCAAAAGAAGGATCAAGGAGAGCCAAAGAAGTGTTGGAATTAGTACACACTGATGTATGCGGTCCTATGAGCACATTATCTCATGCTCAAAACAGGTACTTTATTTTATTCATTGATGATTTGACCCGCATGACATGGATTTATTTTATGAGACAAAAATCTGAAGTTTTGTTGTATTTAAGAAGTTTAAAGCTTTTGTTGAGAAACAAAGTGGCAGGTCCATAAAAGTTTTGAGAAGTGACAGGAGAAAGGAGTATAACTCCAATGATTTTGATAAATTTTGCGAAGAAGAAGGTATGGAGAGGCAACTAACCGTTAGCTATACACCTCAGCAAAACGGTGTATCCGAAAGGATGAATCAAACAGTGATGGAGATGGCTAAATCAATGTTGTTTGAGAAAGGCATGCCTAAAGAATTTTGGCCCGAGGCTGTAAATACAGCTGTGTATTTGCTGAATAGATGTCCAACAAAAGCTGTATGGAATATGATGCCGTTTGAAGCGTGGAGTGGAAGAAAGCCTTCAGTGAATCATCTTAGAGTCTTTGGGAGTATTTGCTATGCTCAAATTCCTAAAGAGAAAAGGACAAAGCTTCAAGAAGCAAGTGAAAGATGCATTTTTATTGGCTATAGTTCTGTGTCAAAGGGCTATAGACTTTACAACTTGAAGACAAAGAAAGTAATCATCAGTAGAGATGTTGCATTTGATGAGAAGACATCTTGGAATTGGCAAAAGGAGAAACTGGAGGATAAAACTGTTCCAGCAGTAATTTTAGAACAAAATCCAACTACACTTGCAAATAACCAATGTGATTCATCTACACCAAGTTCTCCATCTAGCACTTCATCCTCAACAAGCCATAATTCATCATCTCCAAGCTCAACCCCAATAAAAATGAGGAGTTTGGATGATATTTTTGCTAGGTGCAACTATTGCGCAATGGAACCAGAAAATTTTGAAGAAGCGGTTAAGGAAGATGCTTGGAGGAAGGCAATGCAAGAAGAGATGGATGCACTTGAAAGGAACAAAACATTGATGTTGGTTGATAAGCCAAAAGACAAAGAAACCATTGGAGTAAAATGGATCTACAAAGTGAAGCATAATCCAGATGGTTCAGTTCAAAAGAATAAAGCGAGACTTGTTGCAAAGGGCTATTCTCAACAGCCCGGTATTGACTACGAAGAGACATTCGCTCCAGTGGCACGTCTTGACACCATTAGAGCTTTAATATTACTTGCAGCCCAAAAAGGATGGAAGCTATATCAGCTAGATGTAAAATCGGCATTCTTGAATGGAGAATTGAAAGAAGATGTGTACGTGGAGCAGCCTCAGGGATTTGAGATTAAAGGACAAGAAGGAAAAGTTTACAAACTAAAGAAAGCGCTTTATGGGCTAAAACAAGCACCACGAGCACGGTATAGCAATATTGACAACTACTTCATGGAGAAAGGCTTTGAGAAGAGCAAAAATGAGGCTACTTTGTATGTCAAACGGCAAGGTATGGACGGTATTCTAATTATTGCACTTTATGTAGATGATTTAATTTATACCGGAAACAATTTAAAGTTGATTGAAGATTTTAGAAAAGAAATGATGAAAAAATATGAAATGAATGATTTGGGCTTGCTGCATTTTTTCCTTGGAATAGAAATCTCTCAAGGTGACGATGGAGTTTTTATTTGTCAAAAGAAATATGCTGAGAAAATATTGAGAAAGTTTGGGATGCTTGGGTGTAATCTGGTTGATACACCGCTAGTTGTGAATGAAAAGCTAAAAAAAGAAGATGGGGGAAGGAAGATTGATGCTAGTTACTAAAGAAGTCTAGTTGGTAATTTATTTTACCTTACTAATACAAGACCTGACATCATGTTTGCCGCCAGCCTACTTTCTCGTTTCATGAATGATCCTAGTCATCTAGGTGCAACAAAAAGGGTGCTGAGATATATTCAAGGCACTTTGGACTATGGGATCAAATATGAAAATAATGTTGAAACTAATTTAATTGGGTTTTGCGATAGTGACTGGGCAGGAAGTATATATGACATGAAAAGCACTTCTGGATGTGTTTTCTCTTGGATCAGGAGCATTTTCTTGGTGTTCGAAGAAGCAACAAACAGTTGCTCAGTCTTCTGCAGAAGCTGAATATATTTCAGCTGGCCTAGCTACCCAACAAGCAATATGGTTTTTCACAAAACAAATAATCAAGTTGCTGATATTTTCACAAAAGCATTAAAGCCTGATAATTTTAAAAGATTGTGAGATCTTCTTGGAGTTCAAAAACCAAGCTTATGGGGGAATGTTGGAAATAATCTTGGTTTTTCAGGAAACAAATAATTGTATTGTTAAATTAGCAATTGTATTAATGAATTGAATAAAAGGCAAAATCTAGAATTCCTATTTTAGATATTCTAGATAAGGCATTCCTAGAATACTCTAGAGAATGCAATGCATTATAAAAGCAAGACAATAAAGTTGATGTATGAATGCAATCAAAATTTGTAATCAAAGGGAAAGCAATGAAAATTTCCTCCCCATTAAAATAATCCTCTCAAAAATTCCTCCTTCTTCTCTTAAAAAATATTCCTAACAATAGATAATAAAACAACAAACTACTCCTAAACTTAAGCCACTAAGAAAACCACAACACCACTTCTACCACGCAAATAGCACACATGTGTTGACTTCTTCTTAAGCATGTGCTAACTCTAACAATTAGTCCCACACCACCGAAAACTGAAAATGCCTGAACAATACCAGAGAGCTTCTTCCTTCACTGCGATAGCAATCAGAAGTCGGTCCATCATAAACAGCTTCAGGCACACCCAAGTCGTGTCCACGGATCAAATTCAAGAAGACGAGCTCGAGGAACTCGACCGCTTCCAATCCTACGTCACAAATCAACTTTTAGCGGCCGCAAAAGAGCCTGTGGTTTCTTCAGCTCAGTTTCTGCATAAGCTACTTCATTCGTTCTTGAACGTACAAGATGAATTCAGAACTCTATTGGCCAACAACCCGGGCTTGTTTGCTTCGAGATCTTCATTGGAGAAGACGTTCATGAACTTTCTAGACAACTCTGTGAAATCGCTGGACGTATGCAACGAGCTGGCTCAGACCATGCAGTCCATCCGGGACTGGAACAAAAATGCAAGCATCGCGGCCGTGGCGGTTAAGAACTCTAGCCACAGCCGTGCGAGAAGAGCTCTGTTGAAGCTGAAGAAGGAGTTTCAGTCACCAGCGATGACGACAATCCTGAGCGTGCCACGAGGCGTGATGTCGATGGGTGGGGCGGAGGTGGCCCTGTGCACGATGAGTTATGTGACGGTGTTTGTCATGAACGCTGTGGTGGGTGTGGTTGGGGGTGGTAGTTTGGATGAAGGGAGCAATATGGCGAGTGGGAGCGGCAGACAGATGGGGTGGGGGATGCCGGTGTTTGGGGGTGCTGGAGAGGAAATGGAAGGAGGTCGGGGGTGTGAGGAAGGAGGTGGAGAAGTGTGGGAGGGAGTTGATGGAGTGCGAGGAAGTGGGTAAGGCGGCGGAGGTGGAGGAGGCGAGTTTGAGGCTGGAGGAAGAGTTGGGGGTTTTGGAGAGGAGGGTGAGGGAGGTGTTTGGTAGGATTGTTAGGTGTAGGGAGGATGTCCTCAGGTGTTTGGAAAATGGTGAGGATTGATTTGGCGTTTGTATTTTGTTTTGTAAATATGTCTGTACGTTGTTTTGCATTTGGTTTCGGGTGTGTGGCAGTGTTAATTTGGTTGGTTCATTTTTTAGATTGGGATTTTGGTGTTGATATTTTTGATGGTTTAGTGCTTGATGTTCAGTCGAAACTACTGTTGATGAGAAAACACATGACAAGTAAAATTGGACTTAAACAGCGTCTTGTGGATTGTAGGGATCCAAATGGATTTTTCATTTTATAATTTGGTTATGTGTTTGAAAGGAGATGATGAAAACGAAAGAACAAACTGATGAATACGCCAAAGTTAAGAACTAAAATAAATAGAGAACAAGAACTTGGTTGTACACGACAACTAATTTAGACCGCCTTAGTTGAGAATCAAACCTTTGAACCTTTTGCATGTTATTAAGTGTCTTAACCAGTTTGAATAAGGTGTTTTTCATTTAAATGCATCTTGTTAATGCAGTGTAGTTTAAATCGTGTTATCAATACAGTTTGACCACTAACATCAATCGGAGTGCTATTTGCATTGCATACTGTCTTACCATAATCCAACCTAATTTGGTTCTGATCGCTTATTGGTTAGGTAATATCAAAACACGAATACATATTGTTTAAAAAGCGTAAGCATTTGATTAACTTTCTGAAATATTCTTATATAACTTTTTAAATATTATATTATTTTTTCATATAATCTCCCTGGTAAATTGGAAACTAAAACCTTTTTGTTATTATTGTAGATGTTTAAGAATCTGAAGTTGATTTCCATCATTTAGAGTAGAAATATTCAAATATATTAACTTTCTATATAATTCAAGTAATACCTTTAACAATTATTATAATAATATCTTTAGTACCTCTTTTTTTTGTATCGAGAAGAACTACCGAAAATGACTTTTTATATCATTTAAATTGGATCTACCAAATAATTTTTTTACTAATTCAAATTGATTATTTACAAATACTATCAAATCTTAATATTTAAAAATTAAAAATATATAACAAATAAAATTCATTATCAAGTTCATTCTTTCCTATTTAATAAAACAAATAGAGATTAAACCAAAAAAAATAAAAAATTGAAACATCCACATATCATTTCAACAACGCAAAACTATAACGAAATTTCAGTTTAAATCATTTCCTTTTGAATCCTTGAACATACGGCTTTTTATGCAAGAAGCACGTGTCATAATCAACTTGTGAAGCGGGTGTAGCGAGCAACGTAACAGTAACACTGTATTACGTATTCACCGTATTGTTCATTTACATGTAGATGTTCTGGCACTCATTTATGTTGAACTTCATTTAGTATGTCAAACATTATTTACCAACAAAGTTTACTAAATTTGAGTTTAAAAAATGATTTTGATGTTAATGTTACAAGTTAGGAACACAGCAAGTTGCTGCAACTAGGGATGAGCAGGGAAACCAATTACAAACCGAAACCACATAAAACGATAAAAATCGCATTTTAAAAAACCGTACCGAAATAAAACCGATGAAACCGCACCGTTAGTATGGTCCAGGTTCGGTTTTTATCTTTTTTCAAACCGCAAAACCGAAACCGCACCGATATGGTTTATGAATTCTTTATTGTAATCATATCTGGCGCTTCTCAAGCACAGAACCTGCTTCCTATTTAGCCTTCACTACTTGCATTCGAACAACACTTTGTCTTGTAACTTTCAAACCAGTCACTTGAACTTGTTTCATGACAACAGGCTAGGTTTGATTCACAGTTATTTGTTACCTTCACATATGTATTCCAAAGATGAATTGAGAAATTACATTTTTTTTCATTTGATCTAGCATTTAATTAGCTCAATCCCGATGAATATGCTACATAATAGATTCCTTTTTCAGCATATGAGTCATGTTCTACATGCTTCTCAGCCAACATTCAGTTAACAGTTCTCAACCAACGTTCAAATACCGCTTCTCAGTAAACAATGCTTTTTTTATTTATCGGTTTTGAAATCGAAACCGCACTTTTAAAATCGACCTGCACCAACGGTACTTGTTTCGGTTTTGGTTCCTACTTTTGAAAATCGCACCCTAGCGGTTTCGAGTGCGGTTTTAAGTCAAAACCGTACCAAACAGCACCATGCTCATCCCTAGCAATTGCCTGAAAAGCCCAATGAGTTGGACTTGAACAAGGGTTTTGGTTACGGAATCTATCCGTGTGTAACGGTTCATATATGAATTTTAAGGTACAACCGAACCACCTACTCGTGTTTCATATGTAGTATCTGACGTGGACCCGAAGTTGAAGCATCAAATCGCGTACCCAGCATCTCCAAGTCAGCAAGTGAGGTTGTTTTTCTTCTTTCCATTCATGTGAAGACGACTACGCAGTTAAACAAAATTGTCGGCACTAATTTTGACAATTGTTCTTTTGAAGACATACAAAAAGTGCATATCACGCAAGGGGAAAAAATGGACTCCTCCCAGCTTAACACGGTTTTCCAAAATATTAGACAACTAGATTGACAATATCCGTGCTTCGCACACTCAGCTGTTAAAGTATTTGAACGGTAATAAAAGAATTTAGTATAAGACAGTAATCTTGGAAAAACAACGTCTGGACGTGTGTCTATTTACCATTAGTGCATTAGTTCATCATGTTAAATATATACAGGTTTCTTGGTTAAGGTTGTGTTATACATAGTACATACATATATCTTTTAGTGCGTGGACTGAATGGGTAAAGAACAAAACTACTTGAGTCCATTATGTATAGTGAATTCAAGCTGGTTTGGTCATTTTTTGGTTGTTTGAGAGTTCAGTTTTATTTAATCGTTTATATTCTTTTCATCTTATTTGTATAAGGCATGCTTATCTCGTTGATATACTACGAAGAAGTCATGTTCTTCTATGATATACTAATTCAATTGCTTATTACGCATAAGATATTTGTCTTAGTAATCAAAATGTTTCACTAATAACTGTTATTGAACTTTGCATACTATATGGCCAGCCTAGCTAAAAGGCTTGTCTAAGACATCACACTTTCAATCTTGATCACTCACGTTACGCTGCTGCATCTTCAACAATAACATAGTATTCAAAGGGTAAGTTGTCTAAAATAAACACATATTCAAAGTAAGATTGAATTGGATTGAGTTGGACCACCTCAACTAAACGTCCCTTTTCAAGCTCTTGAATTCTTGGATGTTGTTTGTATTTTAATAGCTGCAAGCAGTAACTTTCCATTTTTTAAATCTCCAAGTAAACTTCCAATAGCTTTTAACATGAAGATAACATGTTATGAGAAAATAACAAAAGTGACGACGAAGATGAAAGATCAATATAGTAGATGGGCACCGGATAATGGTTTTCTAAATGCGTAAGCTCAGCAGTATACAGTTGATAAAGAACCAAGGAAGTATGTATATAAGTCCACTCCAGTAAATAAACAAACGGATTTACACCTTCATCAGCTATTTTTCATTTGTTTACAAATGAGATTCCATTTGGGAACACAAACTTGCAATGTAATTAGTAAAAGAATTATACATATATTTAATATTTGTACAAAGTTATATATGTAGGTATGTCAGTATGTATGTAAATACATGTGTTACTGTGTACATACATATATATATATATCAATATGGATATATATGTTAGAAACCAATCACTAGAAACGCCTAAAAACCGTTTCTATGAACAGCAACGCCTTTAAGCGTCAGCAATACTGATTCAATGATATTGCAAATTGCAACAGCAAAGTTCAGCCACAAACATGCAAGGGAATGCACTGGAACAGTAAATATTCAGAGAAAGAGAAGAAGACAGCACCGAATAATGTCCGAGTCCAGCGAGTGCTGTTCCCTTGAAACGAAATTGCTCCCTTTATGGCGCGTAAGGTTTCCGAGCAATCGTCTCCCAAGGTTGAAACGGAACCGTCTCTGCGATGATGCGCTACACCCGCAGAGCCTTGACGAACGCAAGGTAGTTGTTTGATTTCAGAACAGAGTATCGAGGAGGAAGACAAAGAGCGGAGAAAGCAGAATTTAAAAAAAAATTCTTTTGATTCGAATTCTGTAGGCCTTTATATAGGGTGGAAGAGACACTTTTTCATGAACAGGGGCATCTGTTGGAAAGGTTGCGACCCTTTACCAACAGAAATCACCGTTGGCATTTGCGCGGCTGATTTCAAAAATACGACGTTTTCCGCAGCGCAGCCCATCGGAGGCCCAATTGATCATCAGACCCCAAGAGCCCCAAGGCCCAAGGCCCTTATCTTTGACCCTTTAAATATTAACATGAATTTTTATCATGCCATAGTTCATGCCATTGCCTCTTTCTTCCATCTCCTCTTTCTTTTGTAATAACATATCAAGCCTTAGTATAAGTAGTGACAAATGTGTTAGTTTTCCCCGATGTGGGACTAAATGAATTTTGCCAAAACCTACTCATTCATTTCCAACAATATATATGTATGTATAACCAGGCATGTGCTAATGTGAACAACAGAATATTTTTCCTTTCCCTCAATGTGTAACACAGGATTCCAAGTTCTAACAAAGATATCTGGAAAAATAAAATAAAAATTAACACTATAAACTAAAGCAGTTTTTTTTTAGCCAAATCATATTATAGTTTAAAGAGTACTGTAATCATTTACCAAAAAAATCTACAGAAAGACGTGTTGCAGTGTCAGTGTGTCAGAGATTTTCTTGTTGATTATGAAAGAAAACTACAGTTCAGTAAACATAAAGAGCGCCAACAGCGTCACCAGTATTTCACATTAGATGTTGCCTTCATTTTCCTAAGATTACAACTCGCATTCAAATGGCGAAGTCTTCAGTAAGAAAACATGGAAGGGAGTAAAGAAACAGCCCTAGATTTGACAAAATCAAGCAATATTTCTTTTGATTCAATCATTTTCTTGTTGTAGATGCTCACAAGGCATCATAAGAATAACCTACTAAATCATAAGAATACTCACATGACCATTTTGCACCAAAAAAAACCGACCTTGTCTGATTTTAGATAAAATGTTTATTTTAACCATGTCAACTTCAATTTGAAAGAAGAACTAGTCCCACCCTGTCTTATATATATACACACTCAAAGACAGACGCGTCTTCCAATTAGTCCCACACCACCGAAAACTGAAAATGCCTGAACAATACCAGAGAGCTTCTTCCTTCACTGCGATAGCAATCTGAAGTCGGTCCATCATAAACAGCTTCAGGCATAGCCAAGTAGTGTCCATGGATCAAATTCAAGAAGACGGGCTCGAGGAACTCGATCGCTTCCAATCTTACGTCACGAATCAACTTTTAGCTGCCGCAAAAGAGCCTGTGGTTTCTTCAGCTCAGTTTCTGCATAAGCTATTTGATTCGCTCTTGAACATACAAGATGAATTCAGAGCTCTGTTGGCCAACAACCCGGGCTTGTTTGCTTTGAGATCTTCATCGGAGAAGACGTTCGTGAACTTTCTAGACAACTCCGTGAAATCGCTGGACGTATGCAACGAGCTGGCTCAGACCATGCAGTCCATCCGCGACTGGAACAAAAATGCAAGCATCGCGGCCGTGGCAATTAAGAACTCTCAGCACAGCCGTGCGAGGAGAGCTCTGTTGAAGCTGAAGGAGTTTCAGCCACCAGCGATGACGACAATCCTGAGCGTGCCACGAGGCGTGACGTCGATGGGTGGGGCAGAGGTGGCCCTGTGCACGATGAGTTATTTGACGGTGTTTGTCATGAACGCTGTGGTGGGTGTAGTTGGGGGTGGTGGTTTGGGTGAAGGGAGCAATATGGCGAGTGGGAGCGGCAGACAGATGGGGTGGGGGATGCCGGTGTTTGGGGTACTGTAGAGGAAATTGAAGGAGGTCGGGGGTGTGAGGAAGGAGGTGGAGAAATGTGGGAGGGAGTTGATGGAGTGTGAGGAAGTGGGTAAGGCGGCGGAGGTGGAGGAGGCGAGTTTGAGGCTGGAGGAAGAGTTGGGGGTTTTGGAGAGGAGGGTGAGGGAGGTGTTTGGTAGGATTGTTAGGTGTAGGGAGGATGTCCTCAGGTGTTTGGAAAATGGTGAGGATTGATTTGGCGTTTGTATTTTGTTTTGTAAATATGTCTGTACGTTGTTTTGCATTTGGTTTCGGGTGTGTGGCAGTGTTAATTTGGTTGGTTCATTTTTTAGATTGGGATTTTGGTGTTGATATTTTTGATGGTTTAGTGCTTGATGTTCAGTCGAAACTACTGTTGATGAGAAAACACATGACAAGTAAAATTGGACTTAAACAGCGTCTTGTGGATTGTAGGGATCCAAATGGATTTTTCATTTTATAATTTGGTTATGTGTTTGAAAGGAGATGATGAAAACGAAAGAACAAACTGATGAATACGCCAAAGTTAAGAACTAAAATAAATAGAGAACAAGAACTTGGTTGTACACGACAACTAATTTAGACCGCCTTAGTTGAGAATCAAACCTTTGAACCTTTTGCATGTTATTAAGTGTCTTAACCAGTTTGAATAAGGTGTTTTTCATTTAAATGCATCTTGTTAATGCAGTGTAGTTTAAATCGTGTTATCAATACAGTTTGACCACTAACATCAATCGGAGTGCTATTTGCATTGCATACTGTCTTACCATAATCCAACCTAATTTGGTTCTGATCGCTTATTGGTTAGGTAATATCAAAACACGAATACATATTGTTTAAAAAGCGTAAGCATTTGATTAACTTTCTGAAATATTCTTATATAACTTTTTAAATATTATATTATTTTTTCATATAATCTCCCTGGTAAATTGGAAACTAAAACCTTTTTGTTATTATTGTAGATGTTTAAGAATCTGAAGTTGATTTCAATCATTTAGAGTAGAAATATTCAAATATATTAACTTTCTATATAATTCAAGTAATACCTTTAACAATTATTATAATAATATCTTTAGTACCTCTTTTTTTTGTATCGAGAAGAACTACCGAAAATGACTTTTTATATCATTTAAATTGGATCTACCAAATAATTTTTTTACTAATTCAAATTGATTATTTACAAATACTATCAAATCTTAATATTTAAAAATTAAAAATATATAACAAATAAAATTCATTATCAAGTTCATTCTTTCCTATTTAATAAAACAAATAGAGATTAAACCAAAAAAAATAAAAAATTGAAACATCCACATATCATTTCAACAACGCAAAACTATAACGAAATTTCAGTTTAAATCATTTCCTTTTGAATCCTTGAACATACGGCTTTTTATGCAAGAAGCACGTGTCATAATCAACTTGTGAAGCGGGTGTAGCGAGCAACGTAACAGTAACACTGTATTACGTATTCACCGTATTGTTCATTTACATGTAGATGTTCTGGCACTCATTTATGTTGAACTTCATTTAGTATGTCAAACATTGTTTACCAACAAAGTTTACTAAATTTGAGTTTAAAAAATGATTTTGATGTTAATGTTACAAGTTAGGAACACAGCAAGTTGCTGCAACTAGGGATGAGCAGGGAAACCAATTACAAACCGAAACCACATAAAACGATAAAAATCGCATTTTAAAAAACCGTACCGAAATAAAACCGATGAAACCGCACCGTTAGTATGGTCCAGGTTCAGTTTTTATCTTTTTTCAAACCGCAAAACCGAAACCGCACCGATATGGTTTATGAATTCTTTATTGTAATCATATCTGGCGCTTCTCAAGCACAGAACCTGCTTCCTATTTAGCCTTCACTACTTGCATTCGAACAACACTTTGTCTTGTAACTTTCAAACCAGTCACTTGAACTTGTTTCATGACAACAGGCTAGGTTTGATTCACAGTTATTTGTTACCTTCACATATGTATTCCAAAGATGAATTGAGAAATTACATTTTTTTTCATTTGATCTAGCATTTAATTAGCTCAATCCCGATGAATATGCTACATAATAGATTCCTTTTTCAGCATATGAGTCATGTTCTACATGCTTCTCAGCCAACATTCAGTTAACAGTTCTCAACCAACGTTCAAATACCGCTTCTCAGTAAACAATGCTTTTTTTATTTATCGGTTTTGAAATCGAAACCGCACTTTTAAAATCGACATGCACCAACGGTACTTGTTTCGGTTTTGGTTCCTACTTTTGAAAATCGCACCCTAGCGGTTTCGAGTGCGGTTTTAAGTCAAAACCGTACCAAACAGCACCATGCTCATCCCTAGCAATTGCCTGAAAAGCCCAATGAGTTGGACTTGAACAAGGGTTTTGGTTACGGAATCTATCCGTGTGTAACGGTTCATATATGAATTTTAAGGTACAACCGAACCACCTACTCGTGTTTCATATGTAGTATCTGACGTGGACCCGAAGTTGAAGCATCAAATCGCGTACCCAGCATCTCCAAGTCAGCAAGTGAGGTTGTTTTTCTTCTTTCCATTCATGTGAAGACGACTACGCAGTTAAACAAAATTGTCGGCACTAATTTTGACAATTGTTCTTTTGAAGACATACAAAAAGTGCATATCACGCAAGGGAAAAAAATGGACTCCTCCCAGCTTAACACGGTTTTCCAAAATATTAGACAACTAGATTGACAATATCCGTGCTTCGCACACTCAGCTGTTGAAGTATTTGAACGGTAATAAAAGAATTTAGTATAAGACAGTAATCTTGGAAAAACAACGTCTGGACGTGTGTCTATTTACCATTAGTGCATTAGTTCATCATGTTAAATATATACAGGTTTCTTGGTTAAGGTTGTGTTATACATAGTACATACATATATCTTTTAGTGCGTGGACTGAATGGGTAAAGAACAAAACTACTTGAGTCCATTATGTATAGTGAATTCAAGCTGGTTTGGTCATTTTTTGGTTGTTTGAGAGTTCAGTTTTATTTAATCGTTTATATTCTTTTCATCTTATTTGTATAAGGCATGCTTATCTCGTTGATATACTACGAAGAAGTCATGTTCTTCTATGATATACTAATTCAATTGCTTATTACGCATAAGATATTTGTCTTAGTAATCAAAATGTTTCACTAATAACTGTTATTGAACTTTGCATACTATATGGCCAGCCTAGCTAAAAGGCTTGTCTAAGACATCACACTTTCAATCTTGATCACTCACGTTACGCTGCTGCATCTTCAACAATAACATAGTATTCAAAGGGTAAGTTGTCTAAAATAAACACATATTCAAAGTAAGATTGAATTGGATTGAGTTGGACCACCTCAACTAAACGTCCCTTTTCAAGCTCTTGAATTCTTGGATGTTGTTTGTATTTTAATAGCTGCAAGCAGTAACTTTCCATTTTTTAAATCTCCAAGTAAACTTCCAATAGCTTTTAACATGAAGATAACATGTTATGAGAAAATAACAAAAGTGACGACGAAGATGAAAGATCAATATAGTAGATGGGCACCGGATAATGGTTTTCTAAATGCGTAAGCTCAGCAGTATACAGTTGATAAAGAACCAAGGAAGTATGTATATAAGTCCACTCCAGTAAATAAACAAACGGATTTACACCTTCATCAGCTATTTTTCATTTGTTTACAAATGAGATTCCATTTGGGAACACAAACTTGCAATGTAATTAGTAAAAGAATTATACATATATTTAATATTTGTACAAAGTTATATATGTAGGTATGTCAGTATGTATGTAAATACATGTGTTACTGTGTACATACATATATATATATATCAATATGGATATATATGTTAGAAACCAATCACTAGAAACGCCTAAAAACCGTTTCTATGAACAGCAACGCCTTTAAGCGTCAGCAATACTGATTCAATGATATTGCAAATTGCAACAGCAAAGTTCAGCCACAAACATGCAAGGGAATGCACTGGAACAGTAAATATTCAGAGAAAGAGAAGAAGACAGCACCGAATAATGTCCGAGTCCAGCGAGTGCTGTTCCCTTGAAACGAAATTGCTCCCTTTACGGCGCGTAAGGTTTCCGAGCAATCGTCTCCCAAGGTTGAAACGGAACCGTCTCTGCGATGATGCGCTACACCCGCAGAGCCTTGACGAACGCAAGGTAGTTGTTTGATTTCAGAACAGAGTATCGAGGAGGAAGACAAAGAGCGGAGAAAGCAGAATTTAAAAAAAAAATCTTTTGATTCGAATTCTGTAGGCCTTTATATAGGGTGGAAGAGACACTTTTTCATGAACAGGGGCATCTGTTGGAAAGGTTGCGACCCTTTACCAACAGAAATCACCGTTGGCATTTGCGCGGCTGATTTCAAAAATACGACGTTTTCCGCAGCGCAGCCCATCGGAGGCCCAATTGATCATCAGACCCCAAGAGCCCCAAGGCCCAAGGCCCTTATCTTTGACCCTTTAAATATTAACATGAATTTTTATCATGCCATAGTTCATGCCATTGCCTCTTTCTTCCATCTCCTCTTTCTTTTGTAATAACATATCAAGCCTTAGTATAAGTAGTGACAAATGTGTTAGTTTTCCCCGATGTGGGACTAAATGAATTTTGCCAAAACCTACTCATTCATTTCCAACAATATATATGTATGTATAACCAGGCATGTGCTAATGTGAACAACAGAATATTTTTCCTTTCCCTCAATGTGTAACACAGGATTCCAAGTTCTAACAAAGATATCTGGAAAAATAAAATAAAAATTAACACTATAAACTAAAGCAGTTTTTTTTTAGCCAAATCATATTATAGTTTAAAGAGTACTGTAATCATTTACCAAAAAAATCTACAGAAAGACGTGTTGCAGTGTCAGTGTGTCAGAGATTTTCTTGTTGATTATGAAAGAAAACTACAGTTCAGTAAACATAAAGAGCGCCAACAGCGTCACCAGTATTTCACATTAGATGTTGCCTTCATTTTCCTAAGATTACAACTCGCATTCAAATGGCGAAGTCTTCAGTAAGAAAACATGGAAGGGAGTAAAGAAACAGCCCTAGATTTGACAAAATCAAGCAGTATTTCTTTTGATTCAATCATTTTCTTGTTGTAGATGCTCACAAGGCATCATAAGAATAACCTACTAAATCATAAGAATACTCACATGACCATTTTGCACCAAAAAAAACCGACCTTGTCTGATTTTAGATAAAATGTTTATTTTAACCATGTCAACTTCAATTTGAAAGAAGAACTAGTCCCACCCTGTCTTATATATATACACACTCAAAGACAGACGCGTCTTCCAATTAGTCCCACACCACCGAAAACTGAAAATGCCTGAACAATACCAGAGAGCTTCTTCCTTCACTGCGATAGCAATCTGAAGTCGGTCCATCATAAACAGCTTCAGGCATAGCCAAGTAGTGTCCATGGATCAAATTCAAGAAGACGGGCTCGAGGAACTCGATCGCTTCCAATCTTACGTCACGAATCAACTTTTAGCTGCCGCAAAAGAGCCTGTGGTTTCTTCAGCTCAGTTTCTGCATAAGCTATTTGATTCGCTCTTGAACATACAAGATGAATTCAGAGCTCTGTTGGCCAACAACCCGGGCTTGTTTGCTTCGAGATCTTCATCGGAGAAGACGTTCGTGAACTTTCTAGACAACTCCGTGAAATCGCTGGACGTATGCAACGAGCTGGCTCAGACCATGCAGTCCATCCGCGACTGGAACAAAAATGCAAGCATCGCGGCCGTGGCAATTAAGAACTCTCAGCACAGCCGTGCGAGGAGAGCTCTGTTGAAGCTGAAGGAGTTTCAGCCACCAGCGATGACGACAATCCTGAGCGTGCCACGAGGCGTGACGTCGATGGGTGGGGCAGAGGTGGCCCTGTGCACGATGAGTTATTTGACGGTGTTTGTCATGAACGCTGTGGTGGGTGTAGTTGGGGGTGGTGGTTTGGGTGAAGGGAGCAATATGGCGAGTGGGAGCGGCAGACAGATGGGGTGGGGGATGCCGGTGTTTGGGGTACTGGAGAGGAAATTGAAGGAGGTCGGGGGTGTGAGGAAGGAGGTGGAGAAATGTGGGAGGGAGTTGATGGAGTGTGAGGAAGTGGGTAAGGCGGCGGAGGTGGAGGAGGCGAGTTTGAGGCTGGAGGAAGAGTTAGACGTTTTGGAGAGGAGGGTGAGGGAGGTGTTTGGTAGGATTGTCGGGTGTAGGGAGGATGTCCTCAGGTGTTTGGAAAATGGCGAGGATTGATTTGGCGTTTGTACTTATGTTTTGTAGAAAAATCTGTTTGTTGTTTTGCGTTTGTTCTTGGGTGTGTAGCAGATGTTAGGTTTGTTGGTTCATTTTTTAGATCAGATTTTGGTTGATATTTTTGATGGTTTAGCGCATGTTCCAGTCAAAACTAGCGCTGACGAAAAAAATACATGACAAGTATAATAGCACTTATAAAGCGTTTTGTGCATTGTAGAGATCCAAATCGATTTTTCATTTTATAATTTGGTGATGTATATTAAATTGGGAGGAGATGATGAAAAAATAAAGCAAAAGAACTAACTGATGAATACGGCAACGTTTAGAATTAAAATAAATGAAGAAGAAGGATTTGGCTACCTTTCGTATCCAATTTACTTCAGTTTTTTTTTTTTTTTTTTTTTTAATAAATTTACATATAAGTTTGTAATATATGACATGCATATTGAATTCATTTTGCATGTAATCATTATTTATGTATAACTTTTTACAAAATTTCGAGTTAAAGGATTGTTTTTAATATTAGTGTTACAAGTCAAGAATGCAACAACGAGTCTAGAAGCCCAAAGAATTGGCCTTGGACAAGGGTTTTGATTACAGGATGTAACAAATCATATCTGGATTTTAAGATGCAACCGAACAACCTACTTGTGTTTGATAACAAAATACAATATAACTTTACATATGGTGATTCATATATAGTATTTATTGACCAACATTTTGGCAAAATCCGTCGTAACATGGATTTTTAAGATATACTCTCGGAATTGCAGAATCAACATTCTAAATCTCGGTTCAACTTCTATTCGGGTCGACCAAACTTGGTTCAACCCAAATCGGTCGTGCCTCAAGAAGAAACACATTTCTCCAAACCTAGATTAAAGCTCTGAGGGTCGGATTGATCGATCGAGCAGGTCGATCCCAGTTACACTGACCCGATCCACGCGCTACACAATAAAGCCCGATTCACAAGGCAAGTTAATTGGTCAGCTCTGGCCTATTCTATCTCACCCGCTCCAGGTTTCGAGATACACGTGTGTCCTAAATTTCGAGAAGAACTATTCCTTAGCAGGAGACTAGGTCCCACCGCCTACAACTGATTTTCTAGATCGAGCGATACATGGCCAAACTAGCATCGGATAGCTGCCACGTGGCACATTAATCAACTCAAATTTCTATCTTAAATAGCCCAATCCTGAAATAGAAAAAGAGGGCTTTAGGATCTGGAGATTCTTTTTACCCAAAAGTAGAAACCTTCTAGGGGTTCGGCTGTCTTAACCATACAGGCCGATCGAACCGTACTGAAACACAAGGATTTTGAGTATAAACCATTTCTTTCTTTACTTTCTTTCAATCAAACAACTGTAACATGTAATCGACAGTATAAATAGAGATTATAAAGTAGGTGTAGGCTTGGATTAAGCCAAACCACTATAAAGTTGTGGTGAGATCCTTGTGTTTATTTATTTTCTTGCATTTTGTGATTGGGACTGTAAGAATACTTTGTGATTTATGTGTGGATTACGCACTCTGGGTGTTGATAGTCATAAGACCAACTTTTGACATCAACACTTTGGCGCGCTAGGAGGGGGTGACAACGACCTTCAGCAATTTCTAAGCTTGAAAGGATTTGGATGGCTATTTGTTGAAAACCAATGGTGAAACAGAAGAAGAATGGAATATCTACCCACACTCAAGCCGTAAGCACCACAGGCGCATCAGACTTAGAGACAGGGGCAAGCTTGGAGGCCTTCTCTCATGAAGAACCATCCCAATACTTAACTAGGGATGAGATAGCACAAATGACACATCAAGATGAACTCCTCAAAAAATAGCAAGAAACGATGAACATTTTCTTCGCTCGGATGGAAGGAGGACCGAGCAACCAGGCATCACTCCCTACAAGAGGCGAAGCTGAGGCAACGACTATGTTTCAGATCGATGAAATTCGAGCCCCAGATCGGTCCAAAGACCTACCACCATTTGGTTTGACTCAACTCCCGGGTCGACCAATCTCTGGACCGATGCAACCTCCAATTCGATCGGATCCTGACTCGGTGCAACCTTCATTCGACCCTGTATCTTACCATAAACTGGACTTACGCTGCCTCCGACTCGACCTTGCCAGCACGTCGATCCGAATATAACTTGGGACAACAACCCTACATCTCTCCACAACTGCAATACCACATCAGCTCCCAATGCAACGGAGGGAAACGCTACCGTAAATCACTCTCATGTCTCCCCAGATGAGGGCAACACCGAACCAAGAACTGGGAATGCTATTCTAGGTCGATTCGATCTTACCGACGCTTATATGGTTCGGCCCAACACGCATGCCAACCCGAGGACCCTAGATAATCTGGAACCAACAACCGAGTCTTAGGACTACCTTCACCCATCACTCATGGCCCGCACCAGGCCGACCTCGAGCGCACAAGGCATGATTCCACATCGGCTGAGTTTCGCGTTGAAGCCATAGGTGCAGAATTGGATTTGTGGCAACGACTTCTTGGAGATGGGAATCAAATTGTCGGTATTATTAGACGCTTCACTCGAGGCGCTACTTCTCATGAAGACGTGGACAACGTCCATCGCAGTCCTTTCACACGGGAAATCAGGAACTCTCGCAACCTGCCTGACTTCAAACTTCAAGCTTTGGAGTCATACAACGTTATATCCTACCATACATCTCATGCATTATATGCATCACATGGAAGTACTATCGGCATCAGTTAATGTCATGCCTAAGTGCTTCCCTTTTTATTTGACTGACATCGTTGTCATGTGGTTTCGGCAACTAACATCTGAGTCGATCAACAGCTGGAACATGTTGGTCACCGGCTTCATCAAGCAATTCAAGGTCCATATATCTCGGCCCAAGAGTGTCATGTTTCTCACATCTATTAAGCCACGGTCCGACGAGACCTAACTCTCTTTCCTCGAAAGATTCGATGTCACTGTGGTATCAGTAGATCGATCGGAGCTATCTATGGTGCTCATGGCCGCCATGGCTAGCATTTTGGACAGAGCGAACTTCAAAATCTCCCTTTAAAGGGATCTCGTAGAGACATTGGAGATTTCTACTCTGAGGCAGATAGGTTCCTTCGGCAATGGGATGTTAATTTCAAGATGGATAGTCTCGATGTACTTTCTATGAAGGATGGAGGCCCATTTATCGCTGTTCAGAACAAAGGAAAGGGAAAGATCCCGAAGAAAAGTGACACGAATTTGCGGTTCCGGAGAGAGCCCAAATACGACAGATATACTGAACTCAATTCCTTACTTCTAGACATATACCTCGACATGCGAGGAACTCTTCCTTTTCCTAAGCCTCCCAGGAAGGAGCCAACTCAAAAAGAGCGTTAGTCAGGAAAGCACTACATGTTTCACGATATGGTAGATCATGACACCAATGACTGTAAACACTTACGTAATCTCATCGAAGAACGGGTAGACGTGGAGAACTACCTGAGTATGTTAAGAAACCTACGACATTCGCACCGCCACTGCTACTTCCCCATGCTCCTAAGAATGGTCCCCATGCTCCTAAGAATGGTCCCCATCCTCAACCGAGCAATTGTGGCATTATCATTAACAGATCTGAATTAGATCATCGTGGATATACCATATTTCTTAGGATATAAGAAATATATTTCCATTGCTTTAATTTTTTAAGACTCACGTATGTATGGTGGTTAGGCTTTAGCCCTCGGACATATCCTGCTCTCGACAATACATTTATCCTACGAATAAATGGCTATATTGAAGTATACACGTATAGGGTTAGGATTTAATCCCAAGGCGTGCTCTGGATTCAATCATAAACCAATCAGGATTTGTTTTGGTTCTGTAATAATTTTTGGCGTTAATAAAATCTATTTCTCAAGCATGGATTATGTTTGACGAATGTAAGTATCTTGTCAGGATGTGACAAGGTTCTCAATCTAAATTAGAGTACGACTTATACTCATCTTTATACCTTAGCTATGGCTGATACCTAGGCACACACTCCACTCGTTAGGATGTGACGAACATAATTCTCTCTCAAAACGGGTATGGATTATATTCAAATCGAATTCCTAAGTGCGGATCACGCTTAGGAGAATCATACTACCTTGTCAGGATTTGGCAAGGAAATCCCACCAAAATATCAAGTATGGTTTATAATCACTTTTATTGTATGGATTATACCCTGAGTATGGTTTATACTCACTCTCACGGTATGGATTATACACTGAGTATGGTTTATGCTCAAAACTGACATCCAAGCATGGTTTATGCTTGAAAAGGTTAAGCGGTGTTATCAGGATTTAACACATTGGTTTTGCCTACCTTCTTTGCAGGTATGGATTACACTTGTGATCGAGTTGGTCCGGCGAGGCCCTGTTCTTCTCTGACTTATTTTGGCCTTAATACGATCCCAAGCGATCGCTGGTTTTATGGCCTTCTTATAATATGGTCCGGCGTGGCCATGGATTTCTGGCTTCATGTTATTACTTAATACAATCCAGCGTGATCGTGGCATTCTAGACTTCTACTCACACTGGATTTCTACGGATTATGGATTTCTCGAATTATCTATAACACATCTCTCTTTATCAAGATATATATGTTTTAGGCAGAAAGGGCTGACCATCTTTTCGGCAAAGCTGTAACAACCCGTATTTTTAAGGCAGACTCTCAGAATTGTAGAATCAACATTCTAACTCCCGGTTTGACTTCTATTCGGGTCGACCAAACTTGGTTCGACCCGAACCAGCCGTCCTCAAGACAAAGCACCTTTCTCCAAACTTGGATTAAAACTCTGAAGGTCAGATCGATCGATCGATTGAACGGGTCGACGACAGTTACACCAAACCGGTCCATGCGCTACACAACATAGCCCGGTTCTCAAGGACACTTAATTAGTCAGTTCAACCTATTCTATCTCACTCGCTCCAGGTTTTGAGCTACACGTGTGCCTCAAATTTCGAGAAGAACTATTGCTCAGCAGGAGACCAGGTCCCGGCTTAAGCTACACGTGGCTGAACTAACATCAGATAGCCGCCACGTGGCACATCGATCGCCCCGAATTTCTACATATAAATAGTTCATTCCTGAAATAGAAAAGGGGGATTTTGGATCTGGAGATTCTTTTTACCCAAAAATAGAAACCTTCTTTGAAAACAAGGGGTTTCGATGTATTAACCATACAGGCCGATCGAACCGTACTGAAACACAAGGATTTTATGTATAAACCATTTGTTTCTCTACTTTCTTTCAATCAAACAACTGTAACCTATAATCGACAGTATAAACAGAGATTATAAAGTGGACGTAGGCTTGGATTAAACCGAAATACTATAAAGTTGTTGTGTGCTCCTTATATTTATTTATTTTCTTGCATCTCGTGATTAGAATTGTGAGAATACTTTGTGATTTGTTTGTGGATAACGCACTTGGGGTTTGATAGTCATAAGACCAACTTTTGATGTCAACAATATTTGACGTGGACCCAAAGTTAAAGCGTCAAACAGCGTACCCAATATCTCCTAGTCAGCAAGTTGGTTGTTTTTCTTCCATTCATGTGAAGACGGCTACCATCGAAAGAGTACGGAGTTTGAAAAAAAATTCTCCGTAATAATTTTGACAATTTTTCGATTAAAGGCATACAAAAGTGCCTGTACCATGTATTATGTCATGCAAGGAAAAAATGTACTCACCCCAGCTTAACGTCGTTTTCCTAACATATTAGATAAATTGTGGTTTTTTTTAAAAAAATTCTTTTTTTTTACTATAAAATTATTGACTAGCTTTTTTGCAACGCAGTCGCACGTCAAGATTATGGTTAGCGCCACACTCAAGTTTCGAGAATGTCATTGGAAAACATAAAGCGATTTTGTCAAACTCGTGATGTATTTAGAAAATGTTGGAAAAGTCGTTAATAAGCTTGGAAAATCCGGCATGGTAAAAATACATAATTGACTCCGTCCGATCAGATCAAAATCCTTGATCGTGTTGATCCGATCACATGGCATAACTCGTCGATGAAAATATTTGGAATTTGGTAAATTTTAGTTTCGGCACTCAAAAACAGCTGATCAACATGACACAATCCCTAAAAATGGGTTGAGCAAATCGATACATCAAAAGTTAGCACTTGGCAATTTTCATGATTTAGCATATTCAAATCTTGTGATCAACACATGGAAATCACTCGTTTTCACGAGCGTGCACCGGGAGGATCAGACTCCGAATTTGGCACGGCTCTGGGTTTGGATATTTTGTATTATAGCCGAGATGCGAAAATTTTGGATTGCATTGCATCCAGCATCTCGAAAATACATGTGCGAATCAGTGATACGATGCGAAATTTCGTGAAGGGAGACTTAAGATGCGAAGGATCTAGCAAAGCGAGATATGATTTTTGGCTAAGAAGTGGGGATGAGAAATGTCTGATCGACACTGTACGAGAAACGAAATTCCTATATGAAAAGCAATGGATTGGGATGCGAAATCTTGTCCAAGGCCAGGATGCGAAATGGCAAAAGAAAATTTGGCAAGACTGTTTCCACGGACAGATCACTCGATTTTGCCTGGGAAATATGGGCCTGGAAAGATTTTTGGGGATTCAAAAATACACCACTTCGGGATGCGATATTTTGCAAGCGACTAGATAATTTGGCTATCTTTTCAGTATACGAATTTTGCAACCCCTTGGGATATGAAATTTGGGCTAATGCCTCCAAACCTCACCTACAAATACCTCCTTACTTGGCATTTTAAGGGGTTGGCATTTTTGGACTTTGCCTATACTTTGGCATGCGGTATTGGAGCTCTCAAACACCATTAATGGCTGCCATCATCATCTTCGTGGCTATTGGACATTGCTTGGACTTCTAAAGGTTACATAAACGTTTGTCTACAACCTTTTGGAATTCACTTGGACTTTTGGACATTGAAGCTATTTCTTTGACATTGTTGCACACTTTGGCTCAAAGAAGAAGAAAAAGGGCATTTTGGTTAAAGTTATGAATTAACAGGCTATTTGTTATTCAATTGTACAACTTTACATAAACAAATTGTCCGAAATTGTACAAGCGTTGTAATCGACAAATATATGATGAATGATTATTATAAAGTGGACGTGGGCGTTAGTGTTACCTTTACATTTCTTATATTTTGGATATTTGGACTGCACGTTTACTGTTAAACTTACACTGGGGGGTTGGCATGCGTAAATGACCAATTTCCCATGTCAACACTTTGACGCACAAAAAAGAGGCGTAATAACTTCGCCTTCTGTTGTTGGTTTTGGTTCTCAGATTTGTTTTTGGTTTTCAACTTCGGTTACAGATTTTGGATTCGATTTTGTTTCAAAAACAGAACTCGCTCACTTTTCAACATGGTTAGGCGCAAGAAGTTGGACTCTATTGCCGAAGCTCAAGGTAGCGGAAGTGAAGAAAGTCAAGAACTTTCTTCGAATAAGATTCCCTCGAACTTTGTTACTCGAAAAGATGTGGATGATATTTTTAAAGGTTTGGCTACGGATTTGAACGGTCGCCTTGAGCAACTGGAGGAAGCGTTGACTACTTTTCTCGCTCGGATTGAGGCTAGACTCGGAAGTACTGGAAGGCCGACAGGTAGGCAAATATTATTGGGGAAAGTGCTAGTGTTTCGCAAGTTGCGATTAGGAATTTCGAGGGACCCCGGAAACTAATCAGCAGGACCGCTCCGATCCTCCGGCAGGTGTTGTTCCTGTTACACTCGGGGGCACCCCTAATCCCAAAGTTCCAGCCCATGACGCCTTGGTTAGTCAAATCGCGGGCTCTACTATTGGTAATGTGGCTCAAGTGTATTTGCGTGCAGTTTGGATGGTAATGCTCCCACTATTCCGAGAGTAAGGATTATACCTGATGCTGCTCCTCAAGTTGGGATTCAGCTAGATATTCTTATTGCTAATCAACCGGTTGCTAACATGGACTTAAACACTGGGGGCCCCAGTTTCGCTTTGGATAACTTGAATTAGTTGCTCGCTTTTGGTAATGAATCTCAAATCGTGGATGTTATTCTTCGATTTACTCGAGGTGGTGCCACTACTTAGGATTTGGATTGTGTTACTCGTAGTCTATTCCCTTTGGATATCAGGAGTTGTTGTAAGCTACCGGACTTCAAATTGCCGATGTTGGAAGCTCATGATGGTCAGAAGGATCTGACTGCTCACTTGATGCGCTATGTACGACATATGGAAGTTCTCTCTACTTCAGAAAGTGTCATGGAAATGTGTTTACCGCTTTACTTGATAGACATTTTTGTTATGTGGTTCAGGCAGCTGGAAACGAATTTCATTCATTCTTGGAATGCTTTGGTTGGCAGGTTCGTCGAGCAGTTCAGAGTTCACATCGCCTGTCCAAAAAGCGTTATGACTCTAACAGCTATCAAACAGAAGTCAGGCGAGACTCTGTGTAAGTTCTTGAAAAGGTTTAATGCGGCGATGTCAATCGGTTGACAAACCAGATCCGTCCATGGTTTTGATGGTCGCGATCTCTGGTATGCTGGATAAGTATGACTTTAAAACTTTATTGCATCAGGACCCACCGAGGGATCTCGGCGAGTTCTATTTCGAAGCGGAAAGGTTTCTTTGTGAGGAGGATGTGAGGACTGATAAAAAGGTTCTCGAGGCTAATGTGGTTAAGGATGGGACACCGTCCAACTCTGGTAAAGCTAAGGATTCTGGTACAAGTAGACCTTCTTCAGGGAATGACCTAAGCATGGCTTGGAAGCAGCCTAAGTTCATGTCTTATTCAGAACTTACTCACACCCTTGAAGAGATTTACTTGGACTTTTATCCCACTGCTCCTTTCAGAAATTGTGACGACCCGCCCCGCATTAGCCGACATATCTAATAAAAGTGCGCTGTGCCAATGCCCGACTAGCACAGGATGGTCGCCAAAGAAAGGAAAAGATAGGAATTTGAACTAACAAGGAACCTATAGAATGTCTTATAGCGCATGGAATAAAATATAATAATAACATACTTGACATGAAACAGACGAGACAGTGCATGAGCTGAAAACTTAAACCATCGTAGCAGCGGAAAATCCAAAATACAGTTTATGATCCATAAACATTATTACAATTTCAAAATACTGTCTCTAAAGCAAGAGAAAGGAAAGGTACACTACTAATGCCCAAAGCAGTGACCATGAACACCACAGGGAGAATATATGTAGATAATACGTAGGAGCCTCCTGCTCATCTCTGGATCAGCTACTCGTGCATAACCAGCTAACCTGTCTCTAGTCTGCTCGTTTAGGAGCACCCAGAGTAATAAGAAGAAACATAAAACTCTGGGTCAGACAAAAGTATGGTATGAGCGATAAGAAGTAAAACAGAACAATAACAGGTATACTAACCATACCTGAACCAGGACCTGCAACCAAAGAGTTAGCACAACAAGATGTACAATACTCTAAGGTGACACTAACATATGGTGTAAAGATACGGGGGTGGGGGTGTGCATGTCATAATGATGGCAAACAATCAAGCATAACAACCATCCTCACATCTCTCACTCGGTGCGTAAAGCATACGACATCCACCACCCTGATCACCCAGATCCTTGGTATGATCACTCTGCCTCATGGAGTCATGGCGACTCCACTGCACTGATCCATAGCCACTAGTCCTTGCTATGTCCATTCTGCCCCCATGAAGTCATAACGACTCCACTGCACTGGCTCATATCCATGCTACGATCACTCTGCCCCATGGAGTAATAACTACCCCACTGCACTAATCTGTAGCCTAACAATCGTCTCTCGGTGGTGAATTAAAACTATGGACGTCAACAACTCCTTAGCACACGTCCCACAGCAAAGTCCAACTATGAAGTTAACTCGTTGGTTCCCAACTGGATCCTGAGTAACGACTTCCCATTTGGACTACCTTTGCATCTCGGGTTTGGTCATTATCTCGTTCGCACCTCAGTTTCCATTCATGTCCATACTTCAGCTCAGATATGCTCGATTCGTGACTCCTTCATTCATGGCGCTACAGTTCGTGACTCGTGGGCGGCTCGTGATGAGCATCTGGGTCGTGGTCCTCCTCCAAGCATGGATCGTGGTCCTCCTCCAAGCATGGATCATGGTCCTCCTCCAAGCAAGGATCGTGGTCCTTCCCCAAGCATGGATCGTGGTCCACCAAATGGTTCGGGTCATGCTCCCCAGAGTGGTTCAGGTCAGTTCATGTTCCTTCCACCGAGTCGAGTCGTGCCATCATGCCACTGTCGGATCGGTTCGTGGTCATCGTTCAAGAGCAAGCCACATAACTCCAGATGCAAGAAGGTCGTGACTAACGGTTCGAGTCGTGGAGCTCTCCAGGTGGGCGGGTCGATTCGGTGTCACCATTCACGAGCGGATCGTGGTCGAGTAGGGGGGATCCGATCCGGTCCTGTTCTGGGTCATTTCCTGCAACTTTTCCAGCGACTGTTTTAAGCCACACGACGGCGTTTTCGACCATTCTAACTATTCTAAACAATCACAAAGCATACCATACAGTCATAGCAACATGTATAATCAACCACAAACACCAAAACAACAATTTGATATGTTAAAACGGATCAAACATGCCCAAAACCCATATTTTTCCCTTAATCATTTTTAACAATAACTAATGATAGGATTAGCAAAACTTAACCAAATTAACCCAAACTTCCAACAGAGGTCTAAAATAATATTTAAGAATTTCTAAACATTTTTCTAGATTTTTAACATGCATTACTCCGTTAATTAACACTAATCACCCTAATTAACTGTAATTAGTGTGAAAATAATGCTAATCACTCATTTTTCCCACAATTAAAACTTTCAGAACTGAAACTCCTCTGATTTGGGCGAATAACAATGTCTAACAGTAGTTCTAAATCAGAAATGGTGCTATTTCTCCTTGATTTGATGTTGCTAAGCTTAATCCTTGATTAGAGAGCGATTTGGGATGAAATTAGAAGGTGGAGGCCAATGTTAGGGTTTCTAAGATGTAAATGGTGGCTATAAAACTGAAATAGAATGAAAACCTAACTCATTTCAGCCTCCCCATAACCCTAATCCCGAAATGGGTTATGGGCTCATTCACTAATCACCTCATTTGGTCCGGTTAAGCAGTTTTTCACCTTTTAAACCTTATTTCGTCCATATCTCCCAAATGGTAAGTCCGTTTTTCACATGTGACCACTCTAGGGAAAGGTAAACCATCATCCGGATCTAATGGAAGTGGTTTCAGGTCAAAATTCCTTACCAATCAAAAGTTACGACCAAAACAAGATCAGCTAGGGGTAAAATGGTCATTCAAAAATCGACAAAAATCATGAACATGGTAAATGACCCCAATAGTCATCTCCCAAAGTTACATGACCATACAACTTCGTATGTGAGAGAAATAAATGTTCTACGATCCTTCGATGCGTAGGATGCGGGTCGTTACATTCTCCCTCCTTTAAGAAATTTCGCCCCAGAAATTCCTTAACTAAGAAACAAACAAAGGACTCTGCATGCCTACCAATCATTCACAACAATCAAACATGCAAAACAACAAACAAGTCTATCCTAGCATGCGGAAAACTAAATTGCGATTACGATCTGACCAGGCAATGAGTTCTGAATATGTCTTCCTAATGCTCTCCTCTGTCTCCCAAGTACAGTATTTCTCATTCTCACCCCACTGAACTTTGACTAGTTTCACCGCTTTCCTCCGAAGTTGCTTCGTATCGTGCTCGACAATACGAATCGACTTGTGGTTCCCAAACGCCTCGGGTTCAACCTCGATATCGTCCAACTGATCCGATGAAATAGTCAACTAGGGTCGTGCATGGATTTCCTTAACCGGGAAACATGAAATACGTTATGAACTCTTGCCATCTTCTCTGGTAATTCAACTTTATATGCCAAATTCCCAACTTGCCCGAGGATTGGGAATGGACCAACAAATCTTGGTGTTAACTTGCCTCTCCTACCAAATCGTATCACACTCTTTAATGGAGAAATCTTAACAAAAACCAAGTCACCAGTGGAGAATTTTAAATCTCTTCTCCTCTTATCCGCATAACTCTTCTGCCAATCTTGGGCAGCCTTCATTTGCTGTTGAATGATCTTAATCTTGCCTGAAGTTTCTCTTATCACATCTGGTCCGAGCACAAACTTCTCACCAGTTTTTAACCAACATGACGGTGAGTTGCTCGGTCTTCCGTACAAAGCTTCATATGGAGCCATACCAATACTAGATTCATAACTGTTATTATATGTGAACTCCACTAGATGTAAATGGTCATCCCATGATCCACCAAAATCCAATATGCAAGCTCTTAAGAGGTCTTCTAATATACGATTCACCCTCTCTGTCTAACCGTCGGTTTGAGGATGATACACGGTACTGAGATGTAGTTCTGACCCTAGAGCCTCTTGTAAGTTCTTCCAAAACCCACTAGTAAACAACGGGTCTCGGTCACTCACAATGCTTTTATGTACTCCATGAAATCTCACTACCCATTTCATATATAGTTCCGCTAACTTAGTTGCTGTTCTATTCGACTTGACGAGTATAAACCTTGCACTCTTAGTCAATCGGTCCACAATCACCCAAATGCTATCATGGCCCGATCTAGTTCTTGGTAACCCATCAATGAAATCCATTGAGACTTGTTCCCATTTCCATTCGGGAATTTCCAATGGCTGTAACAAACCACTAAGATTCTTTTACTCAGCTTTAACTAGTTGGCAATTCATGCACTTGGATATAAACTTCCAACGTCTCTTTTCATCCCTTCCCAGTAGTAGATTTGCTTCACATCTCGATACATTTTGTTACCACCGGGATGTATAGTCAGTTTTGAGTGATGACATTCTCTAAGCACTTCATCTCTCAATCCATTGACATTGGGCACAACTAGTCTACCATTCTTTTTAAGCCATCCATCTCGATCAAGCCCATACTTATCCATCTCTTTGTCGATTCCCATCTCTAACTTGGAGATGATTTCCAATAAGTTAGGATCGTCCCTCTGACTGGAACTAATCCGCTCAATCAAAGTGGGTCTGATCGTCAAACTTGCTAACATTTCTGGATCCAATTCGCACTTTGGTCTGAAATCATACCCAGCGATGTACTCCAGTTGCTTCCATTCTAGAAACATAGCCCCTAAACTAGCATGTCTTATACTCAATGCATCAGCTACCGCATTGCCATTTCCTGGTGTATATGCGATATCGAAATCATAGGAAGCCAAGAATTCTAATCATCTTTGCTGTCGGAGATTTAGGTCCTTCTGAGAGAAAGGATACTTTAACGATTTATGATCGGTAAACAACTCGTCCCAAGAGGTAATGTCTCCACATCTTCAATGTGAACACGATCGCTGCCAATTCCAAATCATGGGTAGGATATCTTCTCTCACAGGGTTTCAGTTGCCGACTAGCATAAGCTACAACCCTACCTCCTTGCATCAATACAGCACCTAGTCCGGTACCACATGCATCTGTGTATACCGTCATCTCTTCATTCCCTTTAGGAATGACTAACACTGGTGCACATTTCAACTTTTACTTTAGACTCTTAAATGCATTCTCGCACTTTTCGTCCCAGACGAAAGCTTGATTTTTCTTGGTCAACTGAGTCAATGTTGCTACTATCTTGGAGAAGTCTTGGATAAACTTAGGATAATATCCAGCCAATCCCAAGAAACTTCTTACATTTGTTGCATTCTTGGGCGTAGACCAATCCTGTACCGTAGCCACCTTCGCAGGGTCCATGGCAATACCATTCTCTGAAACAACATGGCCCAAGAATCTCACTTCCCTCCTCCAGAAGTGACACTTAGAAAAAATTTCTTTCAATTGGTGTTTTCTCAACACCTCCATCACTATCCTCAAGTGTTCCTTGTGTTCTTCCTCTGTCCTCGAATAAACCAAGATATCGTCTACGAACACAAGAACAAACTTATTCAATTGATCCCTGAATTCCCTATTCATAAGATCCACAAAATACGTTGGTGCATTGGTCAACCCGAATGGCATGACCAACCACTCATAAAATCCAGATGGCGTCTGAAAGGCCGTTTTAGCTATACTCACAGCTTCCGCTCTAAGCTGATGAAAATCTGTCGCGAGATCCAACTGGGAGAACACCCTCGCACCACTTAACTGATCAAACAAATCATCTATCCGTGGTAGAGGATACTTATACTTTCTCGTCACCTTATTCAATTCGCGGTAGTCCACACACAATCGAAGGGAACCATTTACCTTGGTAGCAAACACAACTGGTGCTCCCCACTCAGAAACACTTCTTCGGATAAATCCCTTCTTCAACAGATCGCTTACTTGCACCCCGAGCTCTCGCTGCTCCCTTGGTGCCATACAGCGAAGTAGCATCACTATAGGTCTGACATCTTTCACTAAATCAATACGAAACTCAATCTCTCGGTGTGGTGGAAGTCCGGTCACTTCCTCGAAGACGTCCGGATACTGGCCAGCCACGGGCACATCTAACAACTCATTATGCAGGATGTCGAGAGAATTTAGTAAACTAGCCATTACCCCATCACTAGGTAGACCACCAAACACTACCCTCCGCCCATCATCTGCTCTAACTGTCTCCAAAAAGCCCTCACAGTCTACCATCACCCCATATCTTTGGAGCCAATTGACTCCCAAAATAATGCCAAACCCAGTAAAGCCCAAAACAAAGCAATCACAAGAAAACATACATCCATGCTTCGATAAGACCACATTACGACAAATCATGCTAAGGCTAGTTGAACCACCAATCGGGTTCGTCACCACTAAAGGTCTGTCGACTATCTCAGGTTCCAATCCCAACCTATCTACCAGGTCACTAGATATGAAGGAACGGAAAGCTCCGGTATCAAGCAATACTCGAACAGGAACATCATAAATAGAAAGCATACCTTGAATGATGACATTCTTTCCTTTCTCCGCCGCGATTGGGGCATTTGATGAAGAAGGAACAACATTAATAGCATATGCTTTCACAATCTGCTTCTCTTTAGCGGGTTGCGGACATTTATACTTGTGATGTCCCACTTGGCCGCAGTTGAAGCACTTCCTGTCCGCTGGCTTTGCTCGACATTCTTTAGCATAATGGCCCTTCTTGCCACAGCTAAAACATTCAACATCTTTCTTATTCTTCTTCTTCTGGCCCTCCTTGGTCTGATTCTGCTTTCTCTTATTCTGAGAACCATTCTTGCCTCCACCGCTTGCTTGCGGTTTTGGCTCCTCTGCAGATGCAACCTCAGTCTTCGACTTAGGGTAAAGACTCTCGGACCTCAATGCTTTCCCCATAATCGATTCAAATGTCTCATCGATGTGGTTAATAAGTTTTCCCCCAAGTATCCATCCAAACCAGTTATAAGCTTCTCATTCTTCTTCTCGGCAGTATCGATAAGTGATAGTCCATACTTCGATAAGGTATCGAACTTTGAAACATACTCTGAGGCTGCCCTACCGTTCTGCTTAAGCTCCAGAAATTTCCTAAACAACTCTGATTTCTGAGCAGTTGGGATAAACTTATCACTGAATCGGGCCTTAAATTGATCCCATGTAACTTGATCCTCTGGAGTAGCCGCCTTAATAGCATTCCACCAATTCATCGCCCGTCCTTGCAACTGACGGGATGCTAGCTTTCTCTTCGTCGCATCCTCGATACCCGTCTTCGAAGATGCGCTTACAGTTATCCAACCAATCCTGAACTTCTATAGCCGATTCCGTTGGAATGGCTTTCCACCAAGGCTAGTGTAATCCTTGCATAGCTTGGCGAAATCGGCCCTAGGCGCCTGCACCGCTGCACCACCACCATTTGCAGCATTAGGAACTGCTCCTTGCACATTTCTAAGCATCTCTCTCATGAAGTCAGTGAACATCGTCATCATATTAGGAGCATTCCCATTATTAGCTCCTCTACCAGTACCTCTAGTATATCGGCTCATCGTTCAATCTGTAAGGAGAAAACGATTAACCATCTCTTAAGTGGTGCCAGTGCAATAAGACTTCATCCTTAAATATACTAATAGTGTATATATATAGCTTTTGAAAACCAAAATATCAAAAATACGCGCTTTCATATACGTACTAACTCTCTCTGGTGTCTTCCCTAGGTTAACTACGCAACCTAGAGCTCTGATACCAAATGTGATGACCCGCCCCGCACCAGCAGACATTTCAAATGAAAGTGCATTGTGCCAATGCCCGACTAGCACAGGACGGTCGCCAAAGAAAGGAAAAGAAAGGAATTTGTACTAACAAGGAACAGTAGAATGTCTCATAGCTCATGGAATAAAATATAATAATAACATACTTGACATAAAACAGGCGAGACAGTGCATAAGCTGAAAACTTAAACCATCGTAGCAGCAAAAAATCCAAAATACAGCTTATGATCCATAACGATTATTAGAACTTCAAAATACTGTCTCTAAAGCAAGAAAAAGGAAAGATACACTACTAATGCCCAAAGCAGTGACCATCAACAACACAGGAAAAATATATGTAGATAATACGTAGGAGCCTCCTGCTCGTCTCTGGATCAACTACTCATGCATAACCAGCTAACCTGTCTCTAGTCTGCTCGATTAGGAGCACCTAGAGTAATAAGAAAAGACATAAAACTCTAGGTCAGACAAAAGTCTGGTATGAGCGATAAGAAGTAAAACAGAACAATAGAAGGTATACTAACCATAACTGAACCTGGACCTGCAACCAAAGAGTTAGCACAACAAGATGTACAATACTCTAAGGTGACACTAACATATGGTGTAAAGATACAGGGGTGGGGGTGTGCATGTCATAATGATGACAAACAATCAAGCATAACAACCATCCTCACATCTCTCACTCGGTGCGTAAAGCATACGACATCCACCACTCTGATCACCCAAATCCTTGCTATGATCACTCTGCCCTATGGAGTCATGGCGACTCCACTGCACTGATCCATAGCCACTAGTTCTTACTTTGTCCACTCTGCCCCCATGAAGTCATAACGACTCCACTGCACTGGCTCATAGCCATGCTACAATCACTCTACCCCATGGAGTAATAACTACCACGCTGCACTGATCTGTAGCCTAACAATCGTCTCTCGGTGGTGAATCAAAGCTATGGACGTCGACAACTCCTTAGCACACGTCCCGCAGCAAATTCCAACTATGAAGTTAACTCGTTCGTTCCCAACTGGATCCTGAGTAATGACTTCCCGTTTGGACTACCTTTGTATCTCGGGTTTGGTCATTATCCTGTTCGCACCTCAGTTTCCATTCGTGTCCATACTTCAGCTCAGATATGCTCAATTCGTGACTCCTTCATTCATGGCGCTACAGTTCGTGACTCGTAGGCGGCTCGTGATGAGCATTGGGTCGTGGTCCTCCTCCAAGCATGGATCATGGTCCTCCTCCAAGCATGGATCGTGGTCCTCCTCCAAGCACGGATCGTGGTCCTTCTCCAAGCGTGGATCGTGGTCCACCAAACGGTTCGGGTCGTGCTCCCCGGAGTGGTTCAGGTCAGTTCATGTTCTTTCCACCAGGTCGAGTCGTGCCATCATGCCACGGTCGGATCGGTTCGTGGTCATCGTTCCAGAGCTGGTTGGTTCAGAGAACTCCAGATGCAAGCAGGTCGTGACTAACATTTCGAGGTGTGGAGCTCTCCAGGTGGGCGGGTCGGTTTGGTGTCACCATTCACGAGCGGGTCGGGGTCGAGTAGGGGTGATCCGATCCGGTCCTGTTCTGGGTCATATCCTGCAACTTTTCCAGCGACTGTTTTACGCCACACGACAGCGATTTCGACCATTCTAACTATTCTAAACAATCACAAAGCATACCATACAGTCATAGCAACATGTATAATCAACCACAAACACCAAAACAACAATTTGATATGTTAAAACGGATCAAACATGCCCAAAACCCATATTTTTCCCTTAATCATTTTTAACAATAACTAATGATAGGATTAGAAAAACTTAACCAAATTAAGCCAAACTTCCAACAGAGGTATAAAATAATATTTAAGAATTTCCAAACATCTTTCCAAATTTTTAACATGCATAACTTCGCTAATTAACACTAATCACCCTAATTAACTGTAATTAGTGTGAAAAGAATGCTAATCACTCACCTTTGCCAAAATTAAAACTTTCATAACTGAAACTCCTCTAATTTGGGCGAATACCAATGTCTAATAGCAGTCTAACTCAGAAATGGTGCTATTTCTCCTTGATTTGATGTTGCTAAGCTTAATTCTTGATTAAAGAGCGATTTGGGATGAAATTAGAAGGTAGAGGCCATTGTTAGGGTTTCTAAGAGGTAAATGATGGCTAGAAAACTGAAATAGAATGAAAACCTAACTCATTTCAACCTCCCCATAAACCTAATCCCGAAATGGGTTATGGGCCCATTCGCTAATCACTTCATTTGGCCCGGTTAGGCAGTTTTTCACCTTCTAACCCTTATTTCGTCCATATCTCCCAAACGGTTAGTCCGTTTTTCACATATGACCATCTACGGAAAGGTAAACCATCATCCGGATCTAATGGAAGTGGTTTCAGGTCAAAATTCCTTACCAATAAAAAGTTAGCGCCAAAACAAGATCAGCTAGGGGTAAAACGGTCATTCAAAAATCAGCAAAAATCATGAACATGGGAAATGACCCCAATATTCGTCTCCCAAAGTTACATGACCATACAACTTCGTATGTGAGAGAAATAAATATTCTACGATCCTTCGATGCGTAGGATGTGGGTCGTTACAGAAATCCTCCCGTGAGGGAGTCGACTCAAAGAGAAAAGGATACTGGTCGACATTGCTTGTTTTATGATCTCGATGGTCATAATACAAACGATTATCGACATCTCAGATATATGATTGAGGAACATGTCAGACGCGATGAGCTGGCACGGTTTGTTCGGACTCGGGCTATTGCGATAGGACTGGCATAACCCCCTCATGCCACTCAGGATAGGTCCGGTCCCAACACTCGCCCCGACAGCATAATTATCTACTACGATTAGTTCTGGCTCTTGTGTCTCGGATTCAGGCCTCCTGAACATCAGTATCCTCTAGCTTGTGGTTTCTGGTCTTCTGGCATTGCAAATTCTTTGGTTACATAGCTCTTGGTTTTGATTGGATTTTTGGATTTTGGTCTTGGCATTTTAGTATATTGGTTCTTGCTCTTACTGGTTCTTTGGTCTTCTTCGGCTTTCTAGATTTGGGGTTCTGACTTTTTCTGGTTTTTGATTTTGGTTTTCTTGGCTTCTCGAGCTTAGGTTTAGCTCTGGCTCTGTCTGGACTTGGTTATTCGGGCTCCATCCCATGATTTTGACTTTATAGGCTTCGCCCCTCTAGAAGTATCTTTTTGGCGTTCTGGTTGTCGATGCTTGAGTTGACCTACCCATGTACGGGAGTTTTTATAATTCCTAAGCATGCTCTTTGCTCGATAACACACCATCATCCTCTGGTTATTAATAAAATGGACATGTTCTGGCTTTTCTTAGTCGTCTTGCTTCGGCAGGGGCGCCTTGAATCACTCTGGCTTTTCTTGGTCGTCTTGCTTTAACAAGGCCGCCTTGAACATTTCTGGCTACTCTTGGTTGCCTTGCTCCAGCAAAGCCTCCTTGAGATATTTTGGTTTTGGAGCTGGAATGGTTTAGTCTAATTACCCATGCAAGGGAACATGCATGCTCTTCGTTGACAATGAACCATTCAGTCCCCTTCACGAATGAATTTGAAATCAAAAACTGCTAAGTCTGCATTCCTATGTACGGGAACAGACATCCCTAGGCATGCTTTTTACGGACAATAAACCATTAAGTTTTCTTTTCTGGTTTTACTAAAAACTCCAAAGTTTTATGAATTTAATAAAAATTATTTCATTTGTCGGGATGATGGTGACGAAGTGAGGAAATCAGAAATCGGATTACGAACTCTAAGCACCCCAGTCCACGGTTTCTGACTATTCTTGGTCAACTTACCCAGGAAAGGCCACCTTGAACTTTTTTGGCTCTTTTTGGTCATCTTGTCCCGGCAAGGCCGCCTTGAACTCTTCTGGCTATTGTTGGTCATATTGCCTTGGCAAGATCGCCTTGAACTCGTCTGGTTATTTGGCTATCTGGATATTAATTACTTTGGATTTATGGATTTTGGGTTTTCCCGACTATGGCTATTCTGGTTATCCAGGTTCTTGGACCCCTGTAGTCCCCCAGTTATTTTGGCTACTTTGATTATTCTGGTTGTTTGATTAATCTATTTATCTCTCAAGAAATGATCCAGAGCGATCGTCGACTTTCATTGGATTTCAGGCTTTGGTTTTATGGTTAATACGATCTAGCCTGATCATGGATTTCTGGTTTTATGGTCAATATGATCCGGTGGATTTCTGGTTAATACGATCCGGCGTGATTGTGCCTCTTCGGTTTTTTGGTTATAGAAGTTCACTTCAGGCTTCTCCTGGCTTTGGTTTTTGGATTCCTGGATTTCTAATTTACTCGCAAAACACTCTTCCTTTGATAAAAAAAGATGTGTTTTAAGGGGCAAAGTGTTGACCGCTTTTTGGCAAAGGAGTCACACGTCAAGATTATGGTTAGCGATGTGCTCATTCTCGAGAACGTCGTTGGAAAATATAAAGCGACTTGGTCGAAGTCATGACGTGTTCGAAAAAGGTTCGAAAAGTCGTTAATAAGCTTGGAAAATTTGGCACGATAATTTTTTTTGATCGACTTGGTCCGATCAACTCAAAATCCTTGAGTGTGTCGGTCCGATCACATAGCAAAACTTGTCGATGGAAAAATATTTGGAATCTAGTAATTCCTACTTCATGCACTCAAAAATTGTTGATCGACATGGCACGGTCACTAAAAATGGGTTGCACAACTCGATAGATCAAAAGTTGCACTTGGCTATTTTCATGATTTGGCACGTTCAAATCTAGTGATCAACCATGGAAATCACTCGCTTTCACGAGCGCGCACCAAATAGATCAGGCTCCGGATTTGGCCCGACTCTGGGTTTGGATATTTTGCATCATAGCCAGGATGCAAAAATTCTGGATTGCATCGCATCCGACATTTCAAAAACATGTGTGCGCATCGGTGATACGATGTGAAATTTCGTGAAGGGAGACGTGGAATGCGCAGGATCTAGCAAGGCGGGATACAATTTTTGGCTAAGGAGCAGGGATGCAAAATCCCCTGATTGATACAATGCGTGATACGGAATTCCCGGGTGCAAAGCTATGGATTACGATGTGAAATGTTGACCAAGGTCAGGTTATGAAGTGGGAAAAAGAAATATGGCAAGACTGTTTTCATGGAAGGATCACTCGGTTTTGCACGGGCAACACGGGCTTGGCAAGCTATTTTGGGGATTCGAAAATACACTACTCCAGGATGAGATTTTTTGCAAGCGACTTGGTTCTTTGGCTATCTTTTCGGGATGTGAATTTTGCATCCCGTTGGGATACAAAATTCGGGCTGATGCCTCCAAACCTCACCTATACATACCCCATTGCTTGGCATTCTAAGGGGTTGTCATTTTCTGATTTTGTCTATACTTTGGCATGCGGGATTGGAGCTCTCAAGCACCATTAATGGCTGCCATCAACATCTTCATGACTATTGGATGTTGCTTGAATTTCTAAACATTACATAAACATATGTCTACAACTTTTTGGCATTCACTAGAACTTCTAGACATTGAAGCTATTTCTTGGACATTGTTGCACACTTTGGCTCAATGAAGAAGGTCATTTTGGTCAAAATTATGAATTAACAAGCTATTTGTTATTCAATTGTACAACTTTATATACAAAAATTGTCTGAACTTGTACAAGTACTGTAATCGACAAATATATGATGAATGATTACTATAAAGTAGACGTAGACGTTAGTGCCGAACCACTATGAAAGTTGTGTGTCCTTTTACATTTCTCGTACTTTGGATATTTGGATTGCAAGTTCACTGTTAAATTTACATTTTGGGTTTGGGGTGCGCAAATAATCAATTTCCTACGCCAACAAAAATTAATACTTAATTAACTATTGTAACAGAGTTACATAGCATTAGTTGTACATTGTCAAAAACGACTCACTACTTGAAAATACAACCATACTGACCATCTAATGAATCTAAAGTGGGCTATCGCAAACCAAATCTCAAGACACATATATTTTGATCAACATAACATCCAACTTTAACACAAAAACACATCATCAATCCAGTGCATGCGTGTCCCTCAAAACCAAACCCTACCTTCTGCAAGCCACGTGCACTCTTATCCTCAATAGTTTGCTTTACTCTCCTTATCTTCTTTAAATAATAACAAAATCCTGATACGAAGACTATGGCGCTACAAATGCAAAATGCACCTCACAAATCACAAACTGAAAAACAAAGAAAAAGTACAAATGATGCAGAAATTAGTCACTCCACTTAAGAAGGGAAGACAATTACCGCCTGAGAATGCCTTAAAAGTAGTGGTAGTAGGAGCGGAACAAGGGAGTGACTAGTACGAGAAATTGTGTACGTGCCTTATCAGTAGTGAAGAAACCTCTGGAGGGAGGATCGTGAATTTGATTCTTAATCAAACTAAGTTATTCTTTTTCATTTTTGCTTCTTATTTTTGAGAGAAGAATATAAACGTCCATTTGCGCGAGTGTTGTCCTAGCTTGAGAAAATAATGCTTTGTTCTTGTATATTTGATTACACCTCTCTGTCCCAACATGTCAAACTGCCGTAGTTAAATAAACATCTAAGATTTCAGTCATGTGTTTATTAAAATGATTAGCATATGTAATTGCATAAACAATCTCTATCAGTTTGTAGTAATGGAAAATTGGGACCTTGAAATTCTGAATTATAGAGTACCATGCATTACGGGAATACTCACATTTAAAAAAACATGCTTTTTACGCTCTATGCACATATTATTATTTGATTGGCTTATCTTGTCTAAGGTATTCAACCTATCTGTCAATGCAAAATATGTGCACATAGACATCGATGTACACGTAAATCTACACATTTTCACTCATATATATAGTCTTGTTTTAGTTAAATAAATAAACATATTAGGGTATTTTACATGATTAAATCATGATCTAAATGTTTTCAAATTATCACTTATTTGGGGGTAAAATAGTCATTTGTTCATGTGCTAATTTTTGATAAAATTTACTTGTACATTTTAATTGTTTTTTGTAGGAATTTAGAAGTAAATTTGAAGAGGATTTCATGAAATGTGAAGATACGTATGCACATACACAAGAAAAGGGAAATTATTCATCTCATGGATAATGGAGGACCACATTTACCCACCTAACCCGCCTTTCTTAAGGCTACAAATTAGGGGATATTTCACTAGTTAAAAAAGATAAAAGAGCTTCATGCATTTAGAATGAATGGTTAAGAGCTAATGATATGAAATTTCTACACATGAAGAGGGAATTTTGGGTAGTTCTCAGAAAAGGAGATTAAGGTTTTGATCATGTTTATATATAACCTTATGTTTCATATATCTTCTTTTCTCTCATTATCTATATGCAAGTGTATGTCGAAGTGAATAGTAAAAATGACTTCCTAGCCTTCTCTTTTATATCACTTTTACATTCTATTTAATGTTCATTTCTTCTTACATTTGTTTAGTTGTTAATCTATTTTCCTTCTTTCTTTTGTCTTTGATTTTGTTGTTTTCAGTGTTGAAATCTATTTGTGTTATAATGATAATACAAATGAGGAGCTAAACCACTACAACTTAGGGGAAATGAAGTTTTCTCTCTTATTTATGCAGATTCAACATAATTAAATGTTAATGATCTCTTTTATGTTTAATGAGAATGGATGTTTTTGTGTATTTGTGTTTCATGTTGCATTTGATAGCTTTTTTGTTCATTTCATAACATGGAGGCTATGCTTCTTTTGTGATTTACAAATTGTCTCTTCATCTAAATATGATCGTGGCAATGAAAATGAAGTTTTAATTAAAATTTGAAGATCTATGTTACTAATTAATAGTAAATAGATCATGCTTAAACTAGATTTTGATTTTATTTTCTATTTCTTGTTTCATGAAAGTGAAAAAGTAAGATTAGTGTGTATTATAGTTTGATGGCTTATTTTTTATTAAGAAATAACTCAAATAGGCAATGCTTATGATAATTACATCACTAATCCTACTTAGAATAAAAAGAGATCATTATGTGATTTTATGTTGATCTATGTTAAGAAAGAGGAAAGTGAAGTTACCTCTAAATTGGTTTTTAATCTAATGGTTTTAATCCCAATTTTAGCTTACTTTTTGCTTCTACTTTTTTATTCACAATCTCAAGTTGATTTAATTTGATTGAACTGAATTTTAAAATTAATTCTTCTTCGTGGATGGACCCATATTCACTACGTACTATAAGCGTATGTTGTGCGTTTGTGGTTTATTACACATCACGCGATGGAATTTCTAATACAATAAAAAAATTTGTAGCATTGAAAAAATATTTTAGGAGAGTTAGTGTGGTCCCATACGTGTTGATACCACGAAACAATCAGATTTTTGACTGTATATTGCTCCAAGCTGATTTCATTGTAAATTGGCCATTATGAGCTGGTAGCTACCACCAGTAATCATTTTTAGAGTTAGTACTATGTTGATATTTGCAATAAGTTGTTGAAGATAAATATGAAACAGAGCAGGAGGGGCAACCCATTGTGATCCAAAAATAATTCAACAACTTCTCTAGTACCCCCACGATTTTTACACGAGATGTTGCCATCCCAAATTTTGAATTAACGATTGACCATGTAATCATAGGTTGAATAGATGCTAATACCCATACCGTTTGCAATATTTTATTGATTAATCCATTATAGAGACCCCTTAAGTTGAGAGTGATCTTCCATGTATTAGAAGCATTGGTATCAACCCGAATAATCCAAAAAAAATATTTGTCACAATATTTGTCCCTCATCCGTTGCGCCCGAATACATTCTTGCTTTAGGAAATGCCACAATAACTTCAAATCGGAAGCAAGTTGAAAACCCTGGATCTTCTGTAATCCTAAACCCCCTTTCTTCTTATGTGTACAAACACTTTCCCAATATATTTTATGTTGCTTGCTGATCCAAAGTAAACTAGCATATAGCTATTCAATTTTCTTCATCACCATATGAAGTATTTGACGGAATTAAACCCAACCACTGGAAAAATCATAACTTTTATTAACTCCAAATTACCGCTTATATTTAGTCATCTTATTGTCCAGGCCCCTAGTTTAGTCTTCATCTTATCTATTAACCTATTGTGATCTGAAGTTTTCTACACAAAATTGCTCTATGGTATTCGTAAATGCAAAATCAGCAATCAAGCTTGATTTATAGTTGGAATATTAGATATTTCTTGCTTTCTTGTAATCCCTTTACTGAAAAAAGATTTGATTTTTGATATTTAATATCCAAACCAGACCATTTTTAAGATTCTTAAGAACTGAATTAATAGATTCTACACTTATCAAGTTAGGTATTGTTTGGTTTAAAGTATATTTTGAGTTTTGAGTTTTCAATTACGATAACAAAACATAAGAAAAATTAAGGGATGACGAAGGGAGTGAAAGGGTGATGGAGGGTACTACGTAAAGAAGAGAGGGACGATGGAATGATATATTATCTCTCTTTCTTGTGTTAATTCCGAAATAGGGAAAACAAATAAAAGTTGTTTTCTATTTTGCATGTTAACTTTGTTTTTTAAAATGACCATTTTTGGCGTTATACATGTATCTTTAATATTTTCTATGAGCAAAAAGTAAAAAACAAAGTTTGTAAACCAAAAGCCGCATAGAGAAATGAAACAAATCCCTTAACATGCTCTATATCCATAGAAATGATAGAACCGCTGTTGCAATTGCGAACAAATAAAGGAATAGAGGATCCCTTTTTCACAAACCCTAATTGCTGTCAAAGAACCCATGCGTTCTGTCATCAATAATCAGAGAGAAACTAGGTATAGAAATACAAGTGAAAATTAATTTTACAAGAGATATTGGAAAACCCATGCATAAATGCATGTGACAAAAAATTCGCGACTAATTTTATTATAAGTTTTATGCAAACCCACTTTCAAATACATGTTGTTGGACCACTTATGATTAATAGTATGTAATAACTCATATGCCAAAAGTGAATTTTCAGAGATGTCCCTACCTAAGTGCAACTCCAATAAAGGTTCAATTCATACCCTAAATCATGAATTGTGCCCAAAACCCCTTCCAACATCCATTGTTCCCCTGAATATTCAAGGGAAAATTACGGGACCAATTCTGAATCCAAAATTGGCCCCGTACGCCGATTTTATCAGAGTTAACGTGGCGAGACGATTTTTTCGGCTCGCACCAAAAAATCGGCTCGCCACGTGAGATGCCAATAAAATCGGCTCGTCATCTCCAATGTTTGATAATCGTTGCCCACTGACTAAAGAACAAAAAAAGGGTCTTATTTCCCCAATGGCTATAAAACGGTCAATACTTTTCAAACAGCTATATTTTCACTTTTAAATAGTTCGATTCTACCATTTTACATCACAACATATTCACAATTCTCTTTTATCTCTTTAATCTAAACAAACTCCTACACTATAATGTCGTCGCTATTTGGAAATTTTTCACATCCGACGATGGACGGAAGCCAGTTTTCGCAAGGCAACACGAGCAATTTTTTCGGAACTCAATCAAGCAAATAAAGAACCATGCCATGGACAGACCAAGAGGACACCGATCAATGCACCATCTATTGTCATTTCTCACAAGATTCGGCAACGGGGAACGACCAATCAAATACTAAATTTTGGAAAAAAATTAAGAACGCCTTCGTTGAGAAGCATCCAGAATGCCTACAGACGTTATCGGCGATTCAAGGCCTTTTTGGAAAAATAAGCCGTCAACCAACGTTTTATGAATCACAAGTGTACAAAATAAAGACTGCGAATCCAAGAAGCATGGGAGGAGAAGATAATATGGTATATTTTCTTACTACTTACATTAGTGGTTGGTAGATTGTTTTTATGATTCATATTACCTTTTTTAAACAGAAACGAATGGAAAACGAGGAGTTCAAGAAGCTTTTTCCTAGAGAAAATGAGATGAAAAGACCACAATATTACCAGTTTATGCATTGTTATGATCTGCTTACTAGTCAACCAAAATGGAATTCAGGACTTGCTAAGAGCCTCCGCGATGTTCAAACCGCTAGCAAGAGCAAGAAAAAAGCTTCTAAATCTGGGTATTCTTCCAGTCCAAGCGAGTCAACTGCCAAAATTTCTCAATGTGAAGGGGAAAACCTACTTGATGAGTTCAATGCCACGATTGACGAAGATTTTAGACCCGAGGAAGTCAAAGTTGCAAAAAGGAGGGGCAAAACAACGAATGAGCTTGAAGGAAAAGTGAACGCATGCCACGAAGAACACAGTCGCAGAGATGAAGCAATATGTGTGGAAGCCAAGGAAAAAATAGAAGTTATGAAAATGTTTGCTGATCTGAAAGAGAAGAAGCTACAAATTCTAGCGGAGGAGTTAGCGTATAAGAAAGAGCAAGTAGCGTATAAGAAAGAACAAGAAGAGATTGCTATCATTTGCCTCGCTATGTTTTTTCGGACGTGCTTTTGCTTTGTGAACTTCAACTACTTGTTGAGTACCACGATCACTTTCATTTTGAACTGGTTCGTCCGCATCTTCTACTTATGTATCTGGAATAAATCCACCCTCTTTCTCCTCCTCCTTGTTCCGTTCATACTCATCAAACATTTTATCCATTAGTTCATCACTTATTTCCCAATCGTCCATTTAAGCTACACAGAAACAAAAAATGTATTATCTATACAAAGAAGTACTTGAACACGTAGAAGAAAAAAGAGTAATGGTTTCTCACCTTAATGTCGTGGTTGATGTAGAACGCACAAATAATAGTTATGGTTGGGGGATGAAGTATGAACTATTTAAACAAGTGGGGGTGATTGTTGATAAAGTTGTGTCATCATTAGTTGAGTTGTAGAATAGATACATATGACATGACTACACTATATCCTCAACAGTTGAGTTGCTATGGCTCTGCCGTGTAACAGTTGATGTTACTACACTCTGCAACACTCGGGTAAAGTGCCATAGTTTGTCCAACGAAAGGAAACAACATGACTTGGCAAGTCATACTGATTAAAGATGACATGTGCACTGCTTTAATAAAGCAAAGCACTAAATCAGGGGACTTGTCAGCCTTTACGACCACTCATCCCTCTTCCTTTAAATTTAGCACTTTTGAATTCTTAGGCTTGTCGATTTATTCATTTTATCTAGCTGCCACTTTTCAAGTAGTTCAACATGTCTTCTTGGGAATTGGATGATGAAACCATGGTCGAAATGTACGATCAATTTGAAAGAAATAAGCAACCAGTCGAGTTTGTGTCCGAAACACAATTGGAAGATCAAGTGGAAGCTGGAGTAGTGGAGTCTGAGCTCTTCAGTGCCACACAACCGAACTTTGCCATCCCACGTATTGGACCTCTTCAAAAAACCCACAATACTCGATTAAGGGAAGTAATTGCTCCGGAGAACCCGGATAGGTCAAGCTCCAGCATGATGGGTCGTTCAGTACTTTGCTACTGGGGAGTAAAATGTAATGTGGTTGTTTCTAAAAGCCAAAGCAATGCAAGTTGTCGCTTTTATGGTTGCAAAGCGTACATTACTGCACTTAACCGACAGGGGTTGGAACATTGTAATTTTTTCTCATGGATCGATCCACCACTGACGGAGAGGGGTGTCACGTACGCTATAGAGATGCAAGCAGAGGTAAGTCGATTGGAACAGTTGAATGTTGCTGCAACGGATGAAATGTTGTATGGGTTCTACGGTGCGTCCCGAAACTAGGGTCTTAGTTATATGGTACTATGTCTTATTTCCCTATATTGTGTTCCACGTTATGTCGTACTTTATCGTAGTTGTATGTTGGGTCGAACATTCACTATATCATGTATCTTGTATTTTTCTATATTGAAGAAAGATTGTACGCAAGCTAAAAGGTATTATTTATATCTATGAATGCAAATGAGTTAAAAACTCGGGCCGTCCCTTTTTAAATTAAACATTTCAATATACAAAAGAGTTAATAAGTAGGATCATACTCATCCACTTGAGCATTATTCCTGACAAATGCTTTGGAAATCGCATCACATAAAGCAAAGTGGAACCAGTGACCGTTCACATCATGGCAGTACGAAAAGTAGATTCCCTACAGTATTATGTCAGGCGAACCAGTGTCGGAAAGCACGTAAAGCACAGTCGTAACAGTGACCGGTAACATCATTATTTATTTTATTGATTTGTACACTACACAGCTATATGTTTCTATCAAATTACTCACAACTTACCTCACTCAAACAACTTTGTTCTCATTCTTGTACTACCTCCTCCTTTTATCACTCATTCAAAATGCCTTCTTGGCCATCAAGTACAGACACCGATGAACAGGCATACGAATAGATGAGACTACAGGAGCTTAAGGACGAATTCCAATTTCTAAACCAAATAAGACTTCAGGATGAACCATCGCATGAACTGGGAAACGTACATCTTCCACATGAAGCCCAAGTACCACATGTTCAACTATAGTTGAACAGGCGGTTGCTCAGCCACAACAAGAAGTAGACGTGTATCGAGTACCATGGTATGAACATGAAGTTAATTCTTATCCAGTTTGTTGCTACTGCGGTTATGTGGTTAAAGTTGTGGTTCGAGCAGAGGGCAACAATATAGGTCGGTAGATGCAGAAATGTCCATCCTATCCAAACGGATGCAATTACACGGAATGGATAGACGAACCTTTGTGCCCAAGGGGAATAACATATGCAAACGAACTGGAATGAGAGATTAGACGTCTCCAAAATGATATTGAACAGTTGCGATTGAACATAATGAGACTCCCTTGAGCTTGAACGTAACATGTAGTTGGCTTAGGTAATTATTTCCTATGTTTGCTTTGATGTTTTAGTTGCCAGCTACTATCATTAGTTGTTGTATCTTTATGACCTATTGTATCTGTATGCCTATTTTTAGTTTTATCGTTATGTGAAATATTAGTTGTATCATGTTGATCATGACCACTTGCTTCGTTATGAGTATAACCAATTGTAGCTGAATCTCCTGGGGTTGAACATAACATTTAGTTTGTTTGTGTATTTATTTTCCCGTTTTACTCTACTCCGGTCTAATCATTCATTGTATCATTTATAGTGTTTCCAAACACTAAATAACCGTAGTAGGAATAAAATAAGTATTTATAGTTTATATCTTCTATAATTACTTCGATCTAATTGTTCGTTGTATCATTTATAGTGTTTTCAAACATCGTATATCAATCTTAAACATTAATTAACCATATAAGTATTTTTCAAAATATTAACAGCCACGCGCCGATTTTACCGGCTCGTGAGCTGACAAGCCGATTTTATCAGCGCACGCTGATAAAATCAAAGCGCGCAGATAAAATCGGCTCGCCCCTGTTGGGCACATCTACCCAACCACCCCTGAATCTTACGAGTCATAATATTACGACCCGTAAGTCTGTTGGAGTAGCTCTAAAATGAAAGCCATCTGATTTAGGCAAATACTCACATACAAATAGGGGTGTGAATCGGTCGGACCGGACCGGACGGAGGTGTGTTCAGTTTCTGTCCTAAAAAAAATCGGACCGAACACGGACCAAAAAAATTCTCAGACAAATTTCGTTGTCCTAATTCGTGTCCTAAATAAAATCGGTCGGACACGGACATGTTCGGACCGATCGGACTCGGTCGGACATGGCTTTTTATATCACATTTTGTACATTTTACTAGAATTTCTCTCAACAATATTTCGAATTACAAGTAATTCGGACGAATTCGGACGAGCTCGGACCGGACATGATTTTTTTCTCGTACAAATTTTGTTGTCCTAACTCGTGTCCTAAATGAAAATCGGACGGACTCGAACGGACGTATTTCGGTCACGGACACGAACGGACGTCGGACATTCGAACAAAATTTACAGCCCTACATACAAATACCTCTTGAGACAGTTACAAAGGATATTCACTATGGTTTTGTAAATCACATCATAACAGAAAATTGGACGGTAATCTGGATATAGGATTAGCACTATCTTTCTTTGGCACCAGTATAGTAAATGTATAATTGATTTCTTTTAATATTTTTCCACTTGCGAAAATTGGACCTGTTTAATTCGTTCAGACTCGAACGAATCAAACGGAACCAGACATTACAAGTTTGGCATAATAATATTCTAATACTTGATCAAGTGCAGTACTTTTAACCAGCGTATCTCCAAGTTTTGCAGGATCCAAATCTTTCGGTACCGTGTATTCCTCAGCTTCATCTTTTAACCAAGAAATTTTTTCAATACAAACGAAGTAGGCACAATATAAGTATATAAAACTATTCATTGGATAGCACATTATTCTTTGGATGAACTGCACTCTACAATGACACATAAAACTTGAAACTAAAAGTAAATACTCATCATAACGTATAGAGATCATAAACATATAATTTAGAACATATAAATGGAAACGAATATATGAAATAAAGCCACAAGTCATTCATATATTAAAGTTGGTAATGTTGCACACAATTCAAAATAACTTTTCTACTATCATAAATAGAAACTCGCAAGGCAGTAGCCATTTTTAGCTTCCCAACAGCAAAAAAGTGTCAATATAATATGCAAGTTTCCTCCATCTGAAAAACAACAACAAAAATTGTTAGAGACATACATAACAATACATAAAAGGGGGAAGGGGGATTTTTGTTCTAAAGCTGATATACATGTGGAAATTAAACACTAAATATGTGCATCCAAAGACCATGTACACAATAAACTCTATCTATACGGAAACTAACATGCATTGACGATCTATTACATTATTTATCTTCATAAATTTGGACCTGTATAAAACATCCATGTCCAAAATTATTTACATGTGAAAAAAATGAAGCTTAAGATCAAGTTCTCACCTAAAATCATGTATATGAGAAGCCACAGAATACAAATACTCATTGTACATACAACTGTGCCTAATTGAAACTGATAAAAAAATTAATTCAATGATTCATTCAATACAGATTATCGAAAGCAAGTATTAGTATTTGGTTTCACATTTTCATACATGACTGCTTGAAAACGGTGTAAAAAATGTTTAAACTATTAAACTTTACATTTTCATACAACCAGATTTTGTACACATACTTGAAACTAATGTACATACATGACCACATGAAGCTTTATGTTTGGAGAATTAGAGCTTACATTCGATCAAGACTTAATTACTATAAACCTGATGTAGTCAAGACTAGCATAATGTGAGACAATGCAGACTTCATATCCAAACTATATATTCATTTGGGATCATGTGTATGTTTGAAGTTACACATATTCAGTATATTTAACACCTTGTTATACATAAAATTCACCTATTTGAAAATTAGTATATCTCTATAACTAAATTTCCTTTAAAAAAAAACTTTTATTCAAAGAAAATGCATTGCCACGCTTATACAAAACAGAAGCACTTGAAGTTAGATATATATAAAACTGTCATACATTCATAAACATTAAAAAGCACTAATAAAGAAATCAACCAATAATAAACATGAAATATGACACAATCATGCATTTATACCCTATTTACTTGTGATATGAACTATTCATAATTCTACTATTTGGTTATATTCATAGGTAAGCTCATCATCATCCAAATCTGAATGATTTATGCATATACAGACATTACACTTAGCAATTAGCACGGACAAAAGAATTAAGCAAAAGTTTAATTACCTACGAGCTTGTTTCCAATCCAATTCAGTCAAATTTTATGTGCCATGTGCCTTCTTCTTCATGTCATACCTTGTCCAAAAAAAGTATAACATGTTATTAGAAAAGCAGTACAATAATGATAATTCAATAAACAAGAAATATCTGACTGTTATCTTAAAAAAATTCACAGCGTTATGCTGTCAAACAACGAAGAATGTTATTAGAAAACAATATAACGATTATAATTCAATAAGCATGAAATTTATGGATATGATACTACAGAAGATGAAGATATAATTTACCTCTTTCAATGCATAGTTGGATCGCAACGAATCGCCACAACATATTAAAGCTTCACCTGTTTTAGACTTTAAAGAACTTCTAAGCTGATCAAGAATCATACCACCGACACTGAATGCAAATGCAGAAGTAACACTACTTACTGGAATAAAAGGTATATCGCGAGCCATTCTTGATAATATTTTATATTTCGACGCATTGAATTTCCACTAGTCCAAGATATTGAATTTATCTTCTGACCTATTATATTTATAATGAAGTTCTTTCAAATATACATCCGACTCCAATTCTGATGGTTCTATAATATCAGACTCTTCGGCCCATATTTCAAATTTAGACCTACTCTTTGTTAATGATCTACCTTTAGAATCATTATTATTATCACTTTTTCTGCTAAAATAAGTATTTGGTGGCGCATTCAAAACATGGGAAGTTATAGCTCCGTTATAACCCCACAAAATCCCTACTATAGCCCATAGTACTCTTCAACCGCTATGCTATTTCAATTTAGCGATAATGAACAGTTGATCAACTTTAATCCCCGGTATTTTCTGTTACATCCGCTAAATCAAGGTTTTTAACACCCTTCTTAGCCATATTAATAGCCAAATCTTGATTTGACTTGTTCCCTTTCTAAAATAATAAATAATATTTGCGTATAGAGCTAATTTTGAAGCGTAAATGTCATATACATGGTAAATATCTATTATAGTTATCAAATTTATTGTGCATAACCATGTTATTCTTTGATTTTTTTTACGTAAGACTAATTAATATTTGTTTCTTCTACACATAAAATGTGAGATTGATAATTAATTAATGTTAAATATTTAGTTTTTTTTATTTAATGAACTTTTTTGCGACTATGCTATATCCCTGTTATTTTCCTGCTTAATCTCCGCTACACTTTTTTGCACCCCCACCGCTATAAAATTGCTCAGCGCTTTAACTGACAGTTCAAAACATACTCAAAATGTAGATCTTGCAAAGAAGCGATATATTTCATGTTTTGGTCTGATTCAGCTGTAGGGTAATTTTTTGGAAAGCAAAATTCAAGTAGTTTCATTTTGTATCTTGGGTTTAGGACAACAACAATTGACATTAAAAGGTTGCATTCAACCCATAAAACTTTATCTTCATCTTATTCACCATTTAACTCATATAAAAATGTTTTCAAATTCAACAACTCATCATTCAATATTTGTATAATCTCCCAAAGTTCAGGAAGAAATAAATTTGAAGTTGGATATGAAGTCCACAAAAAAAAAAAAAAAAAAAAAAAAAAAAAAAAGGTAAGCTTCACTAAAGATTTCTAGAATTTCACATACCAATTCGGCCTTTTCCCAATCCAATGTAGAAGGAAGCCAGGTGTAACATGGATCTCTCTCTTGAACATAGAAAACACCTTCTTAAATTTAAGCTCGCACTCTAGAATTTCATATATCGAATTCCAACGAGTAGAAACATCAAGGACTAAGTGTTTAGAGATCAGAAGCTGTAGCTATTTAACTATATCTACAAACTTGTTCAGTCGTTGACGAGACATTTTATAATACGTCACACTTTCATGGATATTTTGTAATACACCTTTTACTTCACTCAATTTGTCTTGCACCATTAGATACAAAATATGTGCACAACATCTAACATGGAAGATCTTCCCTTTAAAATAAAGTTTATCCTTTAATGCAAAGTTTTCTTTTAATGTTCTCATAACTAAACCATTAGATGATGCATTATCTAATGTGATTGAAGATATTTTATTCTCTACCCTCCAATCTACAAGATATGCAAAAATAGCATCAGCAATAGCAAGGCTACTACGTGGTGGTGCTAGACTGCTAAAGTTTAGAATATGTTTTTGTAATTTCAAACTTGTGTCCACAAAATGACATGTAATGCACATATATCCTATAGTTTGATTTGACGTCAACAAGTCGGTTGTTTGTTGTTAAACTTACTCTTCCCACACCCCTAAGTGTCTCCTTCAATTTCTTCTTCTCATTTTCATATACTTTCATGCATCACTTTTAATAATTAACCGTGAAACTTGCTACTATACTAGATTCAACGTTTGAGAATACAAGATAAAAAATTCATTTTCAACCATTCTAAATGGATATTCATGCGCAATTACCATTATATCCATTATTTATCTAATTTTTCCTTACCATATTTATGGAGAAATAATTTCCGAATCAAATCGCTATCATCTAATGTTTTTCCTTTCAAAAATTCTTTTCCTAAATTTTTTGTTGCTTTTGCCTAGCAATGCGAATACGACATTTACTTAAATGTCTTTTGAACGTAGTTGTACATCCATATTTTTTAATAGTTATTTTTTTGTACAATGGATACACATACCATAACTTCTAATGGTTCCATCTTTAGTTTCTTCGGTGTGTCTTTCGAACTCGAGCCAAACTTCTGATTTCCTTTTTCTTGTTTTCTCTTCGATGTCGTTGATCAAAATTTAGGTTCCATCATCGCTGATAATTTCTTCCTAAGACCGCTTGTTACTTATATCAACATTACCTAAAATAATGCAAAAATTAAATATTAAAAAACAAATTTTTTTTTATATTGGTAGCAAGTTGAGTTAAAGTGTTGTGCGAGAAGATTGCGCGAATGCGGAAGCACAATAAACATGATCTAGATTTGCCAGCTGAATATCAATCTAATCTGATAGCAATTATTACATATCAACATAGTAAATAACTATAATAGAGAAACAAAGAGACACACAATATTTATACTGGTTCCACTATCATCGAGATAGCGTACGTCCAGTCCAGAGAGATGTTATTCCACATGATAGAATTACAAGAAATTGAAAAAACATGAGTTTACATATCTAAACCAGAAGGGACACCATTGGGGATCACTGACTCCACGCCAGGATGAGTTTACAAAGAAGTCTACCCCTCAATATATAGTCAGTGCAAATCTATGTGAGTCATCAATTAAATTACCAACATATGGTAATAAAATAATGGAGGCTAATTACAATAGCAACAAATGCGCACACATAGAAAGTAAATCAATCCCTTTCCTTAGGGTAGATGGAAGAAATTAATGCATGTACTTATTTCTTTCCATCTCATGCAAATGCAATCAATTAATCTATGCATTTCCATAATAAACAAATATTTACTTTCCATCTATTTGTGATTTTGTATCAGCTAAATTTAACACTCCACCTTGATGCGAAATCACATATTTTTAATATCCATCTCGAATAAAATTCTCTTCACACATAAAACTCTTCAACAGAACTCCACCTTAAATTAAAATCTCACAATGAGATAGAAACCAAAAATGAATATTTGCCTAATGGGTTCCAAGAAAGCTACCCTCCATCACACCATATTAACGAGCGCAGACTACGTCCCCGCACGCCAACAAAATGTCGCGTATATCCAAAATCGAAAAAAATGCAGATCTTAAAATAATCTCAATACTACCAAGACAAAAAATAATTCTCTCAATCACCAATTCAAAAACAGAGCCAAAATCCAAATCTCTGTATGCAAGATAATTACCTCTCCTTCCACATACCTGCATGTATCACCTCCTTTAAGATGGCATCAAAAAATCGACAGTGTATCGCAGTTACATAAAATCCACCAAAATCAGCTCCATGAACTGAACTTTCCAAGATGGCATCACAAGTCGATAAGTTTGAGTGGCATCAAATCCATCATCAAAATCAGCTACATCAGATACAATTTCTAAATCCAATGGTCCTTTCAACACATTAAACTTTTATCATCAAAATCTCATATAAAAGCGAGCATTTCTCAACTGAACTTGATGTTATACAGTTTTCAAACACTTGGAAAGGTCGCTAACACCTCCAGTTGTTCGTCTTTACTCGCTACCACCTCTAAGCAATTTCTCCAAGCTATTTTCTATGAAGTCACATTCTTGAACAAACATATAACTCCACCTTAATGAGAATCCAAAGCTCAAGCTACATCAAAGTTTCAAGCCTGGAACACTTTTCTCTCTCAACATAATCTTCTCCACCAAAGTCTCCTTTTCTCCCAAAATAGTAATAGCATAATCGCCACTGAATCTACCAACCTTTGTAGAAATAATTGATGCACAATTTAAAACAAATCGCCTTGCTCCGATACCAACCTGTTGTGCGTGAAGATTGCGCGAATGAGGAAGCACAATAAACAGGATCTAGATTTTCCAATTGAACATCAACCTAATCTGATAGCAATTATTCTATTACATATCAACAAAATAGTAAGTAACTATAACAGAGAAACAAAGAGACGCGCAATATTTATACTGGTTCCACTATCATCGAGATAATGTACGTCTAGTCCAGAAGAGAGAGATTTTATTCCACATGAGAGAATTACAAGAGATTACAAAAACAAGAGTTTACATATCTTAACCAGAAGGGACATCATTGGGGATCACTGGCTCCACGCCAGGATGGGTTTACAAAGAAGTCTACCCCTCAATATATAGTCAGTGCAAATCTATGTGAGTTATCAATTAAATTACCAACATATGGTAATAAAATAATGGAGGCTAATTACAATAGCAACAAATGCGCACACCTAGAAAATCAATCAATCCCTTTCCTTAGGGTAGATGGAAGAAATTAATGTCTTTATTTATTTCTTTCCATCTCATGCAAATGCAATCAATTAATTTATGCATTTCCATAATAAACAAATATTTACTTTCCATCTATTTGTGATTTTGTATCACCTAAATTTAACATAAAGAAGATTAAGAATTCATTCTAAAGGCCAACATAAGAGCAAATATTATAACTTTGCTAAATTTTCTAAACGCTGAAACAAAGATAAGTGACAAAAATAGTGCAACGTACTTGATTTTATAAACGTTGATACAAAGTTTAATATTTCTCCAAAAAAATTCATGCAACAACCCAATCAATGGTGAATATTTTGTCCATACAGGTTGCAATTTGCAAACCATTCGGCTTACTGCAAATGAACATAAATATATAAAAGCATCAAATCTCAAACTACTCATTTAAAAAAAAAAGTGAATAGGTAAATAGCAACAACTAGTTAGACTTTGTTCCAGCATTTATGATTGTCAGAAATCACAAAAAATATACAATAAATCAGATAACAAAGAGAATAGTGCTGCTAGATATACTGATTACGAAATGAAAATTAATTAAATAAAATTTTCTCTTACTTCAGCATTTAAGGTTTTTCGCTCTGAAAATGTTCGGATGTTGGTACGAAGTAGAGTGAAACAACAAAATTTCTAGGTTAATAAAGATGTAGACCAAAGGAACAGGTAAAGAAAATTACTCTAAAATTTAAGAAAATTAAGAACGACTAAATCTTACTACTTACCTATAAGCTGCGATGCAGAAACCATCAATAGAAATGATATACTCTGGATTGATTTCATCGAATTGATTTCTTATTAGGGTTTGTGATCCATTTATAATTTTGATTTGAGTTAGGGTTCTGGAAGTGTTTTGAAACATCTGGATCTAGTACGATATGGGTGAAAGAAAGCATGAGGAAGACGAAGCGGTCATCTTGAAAAGAAGGAAAATAATAATTGGGATAGATTTCCCAAAGGCCAAATTCTATTCAGACCCGAAAAATAGCTGAGTAGCCCTTTTTTTTTTTTAAAACTTTCACATGACCAAAATACCCTTTACATCGTAGAGTCACTACTAGGTTATGTAGATTACCTCGTAGAGTCTCTACGAGGTAATGCTACTAACCTCGTAGGGGCCCTACGAGGTAATGCTACCAACCTCGTAGGCCAACTGCGTGGTTGGACCACAATCCCCACACCCGCACTGCGTGATTGACGAAAACGTGTAAAAAAAATATATTCAGCGAAGGGTATTTCTGTCCAACGAAATTTAAACTAAAAAGGGGGGGCTACTCAGTTATTTTTCGGGTCTGAATAGAATTTGCCTTCCCAAAGATATATTTGATAGAGAGAGCATTAATATTGTAATACATAACGCTAATGCACTCTTTTAGCATATGTTAATGGACAATTTCGGTCATTTGGTCCGGACGCTTCACGTTCGAGCTCGAATGGGAATTTTCGGATGGACCGCAAACGATGTCCTAATTTTGACCGTTACGTATTTGAATGGGCAAATGGTCGAACTAAATTTTGGGTCGGACACAAACGGATAGTGGACAGTTTTTTTTATTCACATCCCTGGTAATAAACTCTCAAGAATTATATTAATTTGGAAAGTACGAAATAACCATATCCTGCAACTGAGAAGAATCCAAACTGAAGCACCACGCTCATCAACAATTCCATGCATGCTCTTTTTCTACTTACTAGTAGTCATTTTGGAATATAAAAAACCGCGTATATTGGTTCCTCTATTGCAACCACTTAACTTTATTTTTGCTTGATTTCAACTGCATGATCGTACATAAAGCATATAATTGAAATATGTTACTTTTATAGTCATTCAGCAATCAGGAGACCATGGTCATCTGGATTTGCCAATAACTGGCTATACAATTGATCATTCTTCTCCTTCTAAGGCATTGATGATTGTAGGTAAAGAAGTCCTATTTCTGTTCCACATTTTCAGCGAAGCTTTAACACTTTTAAGTTTACATGAAAATCAATATAAACCATTCTCTTGACTCCTACCAGTCCAAGTAAATTTTATTAGTTTACTATAAACATTTATATTAGACCACAAATTATTATATTGAAACGAAACAGACGGATGACCCCTTTGCGAGTTATAATTTAATTGCAACAAAATAGGGCAGTGATCACTTGTTGAATGGGGTAATAAAAGTGCATAAAAGATAAGGAATATTTTTTGGATATCCTAATTAACAAAATTCTACAAATCCTGTTATGGGTAGAAAGGTTTTTACCTCCCCACAATGAAAATTTATTACTAGTCCGATGAATTTCAGTAAGTCCTGGAATGTTTATAGTGTAAAAAATCATCATCTGCATGTAAAGAAGTTGTTAAAGACCTAACTCTGTCTGCCTGCCTCATACAAAACCATGCTAAAGTCCCCAAAATAATCCACAGACCCGAAGCAAGCCAAGACAAACTTATAATATGATCCCATAAAGTGCGTCGTTGAAATGAATAATGTAATCCATAAATAGTCGAATAAAGTAATTTAAACAACAGTATTCAGTAGTACACCAGTCACAAGTCACAACCTATTGATCCATATGCATAACATTAAACTGCTAATAAAAGGTACTCCATAATATACATATTTGACTTTTTCCATTCGAAACTTCATTCGTACAATAGGATCAATCGGGTAGTTAACCTTTCACAAAACGATGCATGCTATCCTTTACAAACCTATGCTCAAAAAATGCCACAACTGACAACTTGAATTTGCTAATATGATCCAATATATTAAGTTTTCTGGTTGGGGAATTCATTTCCGTAACATTCTGCAATGAGCCTGCCCGGAAAGTGCCTAAATTCCGATCCAGAAAAGGTCCATCGACTTGATTGTCTTTTGAATGTAGTCGTACATTCATCTTTTGTAATATTTATCCTTTTCGTACAATGTATACACATACCATAACTTCTAATTGTTCCATCTTTAGTTTCTTCTGTATGTCTTTGGAACTCGAGCCAACCTTCTGATTTCCTTTTTCTTGTTTTCTCTTCGATGTCGTTGACAACATCCTTAGCTTTATGATTTGTTTGTTCATCATCTCCATCTTTCAAAACTTAGTTGCCATCATCTCTGATAATTTGTTCCTGAGACTGCTTGTTACTCATATCAACATCACCTAAAATAATGCAAAAATTAAATATTAAAAAACAAAATTTCTTATATTGGTAGCAAATTGGGTTAAAGAAGATTAATATTTCATTCTAAAGGACAAAACAATAGCAAATATTATAACTTTACTAAATTTTCTAAATGCTGAAACAAAGATAAGTGACAAAAATAGTGTAATTATACTTGATTTTATAAATGTTGAAACAAAGTTTAATATTTCTCTAAAAAATTTCATGCAACAACGCAATCAATGGTGACAATTTTGTCTATACAGGTTGCAATTTGCAAATCATTCGGCTTACTGCAAATGAACATAAATATATAAAAGCATCAAATCTCAAACTACTCATTTTAAAAAAAGTGAATAGGTAAATAGCAACAACTAGTTAGACTTTGTTCCAACATTTATGATTGATAGAAATCACAAAAAATATACAATAAATCAAATACCAAAGAGAATAGTGCTGCTAGATATACTGATTATGAAATGAAAATGAAATAAATAAAATTTGCTCTTACTTCAGCATTTAAGGTTTTTCGCTTTGAAAATATTCGGATATTGGAACGAAGTAGAGTGAAACAACAAAATTTCTAGGTTAACAAAGATGCAGACAAAAGGAACAGGTAAAGAAATTTACTCTAAAATTTAAGGAAATTAAGAACGACTAAATCTTACTGCTTACCTATAGGCTGTGATGCAGAAACCATTAATAGAAACGATATACTACGGATTGATTTTATCTGAGTGATTTCTTATTAGGGTTTGAGAGCCATTTATAATTTTGATTTGAGTTGGGGATCTGGAAGTGTTTTGAAACATCTGGATCTAGTATGATATGTGTGAAAGGAAGCATGAGGAAGTCGAAGCGTTCATCTTGAGATAAAGGAAAGTAATAATTGGGATAGATTTCCCAAAGATATATTTGATAGAGTATTAATATTGTAATACATATCGCTAACGCACTCTTTTAGCATGTGTTAAGGGACAATTTCGGTCTCATTTGGTCTGGACGCTTCACGTTTGAGCTCGAACGAGAATTTTCGAACGGACCGCAAATGATGTCATAATTTTAGTCGTTGCTTATTCGGATAGGCAAACCGTCGAACTAAATTTTGGGTCGGACACGAACGGACAATGGACGGTTTTGTTTGATTTACGGCCCCAGTAATAAACTCTAAAATTTTATTAATTTTGAAAGTACGAAATAGCCATATCCTACGATTGAGAAGAATCCATAATTGAAACACCATGCTCATTAACAATTCCATTAATGCTCTTTCTCTGCTTACTAGTAGTCATTTTGAAATTAAAAAACCGCATACATTGGTCCCCCTTTTGCAACCATTTAACTTTAGATTTTTGCTTGATTTCAACTGCATGATTGTACATAAATCACTCTAATGTAAATATGTTACTTTTATATTCATTCAGGAATTAGGAGACCATGGTAATCTAGATTTTCCAAGTACTGGTTATACAATTGATCATTCTTCTCCCTCAAGACATTGATGATTGAAGATAAAGCAGTCCTACTTTTATTCCACATTTTCAGGGAAGACCTAACACTTTTAAGTTTACATAAAAATTAATATAAACCATGTTGGAAATGAACGAGAAGATTAGGGAAAAAGAGGTAATGTGGTAGTAGAGGAATACAAAGAAAAAAAGTCCCACATTGTGTATGTTTTTTTGATATATCTCCATAAATACCAAAGCCCCACGTGATATATCAAACAAATAACATGAGCACATAAGGACTTGAATGAATGGGCTATGTAGGCATTGGGCTTTCATATTAAATATTAAAATGTCAAAGATAAGGGCCTTGGGGTCTCGTGATCCAATAGGCCGCCGACTGTTTAATACGCGGAAAATGGTTTCTTTTTACGCGAATGCGACCGTTTGGACCAGCAGATGCATCTGTTCGCCTGAACAGTGATCAGATGCGACTGTTTGAACCAGCGCGCCTGTACGGACAGTCGCGACTACCCAGAAAGGCACCCCTCCGCCGCTATATAGGGTCGGTCTAACAGAGTCACTGATAATCAGAAAGTTAGTTCATTCTGTCTCCTTCTTCTTTACTGTTGCTCTGTTCCTAAAATAACTTACTTGAGTTCTTCATTGCTCTACAATTGTAAGCACTACATTGCAGAGATCGGTCCATTTCATCTTGGAAAACAATTTCTCATATACCTTCAGCACCGTAGAGGGGGCAATATTGTTTCAAGGAAATAGATTTACTCTGAACTCGGACATTACTGACAGGTACTTCTTTCTGCTCTTTGTTTTGCTACGGTTTTTTACTGTTGCAAATCTGGTCATGCTTTTTGCCGTTGCTAATATTGATTCTAGCTCAAATTAGTAACACTTCTTGACGTGACAATTGGTTAGTGATAATATATTGATTACTATCAGGTTCGTACTATATTTGCATTATTACGAACAACAATCTTGAAACAATATTTTCGTTTCGCAGAAAACGATAATGGCCAAAGGCAATAGTGGTACTGCTGCGCCAACACCATATGTAACCAATCCTTTTGCACCCGTGGTTACACCAATGGCACTATCTCACGGAGAAAGGCCAGAAAAGTTCACCGGAGCGGACTTCAAACATTGGCAGCAAAAAATGCTATTTTACTTGACAACATTGGGCCTTGCAAGTTATCTTACAGAAGATGCTCCAATCGTTGCAGAATTGGAACCAGATCCAGTTAAAGTTGAAGCCCTTACTTCTTGGAAAAATTCTGATTTCATGTGTAAAAATTACATCTTGAATGGCCTCGACAACAGTGTATACAATGTGTACAGCACTGTTGCAACATCCAAACAACTCTGGTTAGATTTGGAAAAGAAGTACAAAACTGAAGATACAGGCATGAAGAAATTCATCGCTAGGAAATTTCATGACTTCAAAATGGTCGACACAAAAGTTGTGATCAACCAACTTCAAGAACTGCAACTTATCATTCGTCAACTAGAAGATGAAAAGATGACCCTTAGCGAATCTTTTCAAGTTGTCGCTGCTATTGAGAAGCTTCCTCCATCGTGGAAGGACTTCAACAACTGCCTAAAGCATAAGCGCAAAGAAATGACAATGGAGGAACTTGTCATTCAATTGAGAATTGAGGAAGATAATAGAAATTCTAAAAAGAAGATTTCTCAAAATGTGGTTGCCAAAGAAAACGTTGTCGAGACGGACAAGTCCAATAAGAGAAAACATGACAACCAACCTAAGAAGTCAAAGAGATTCAAGGGGTCATGCCATAATTGTGGAAAGAAGGGTCATAAAGCTGCAGAATGTCGCGGTCCACCCAAAAATAAGAAATCAGAAGTAAATGTGGCGGAAGTTTCAGACGGTGTTTCTGAAATGGACTTGTGTGTAGTTGTTTCAGAATGCAACCTTGTTGGCAACAACAAGGAGTGGTTTGTAGACACTGGAGCCACTAGGCATATATGCTCGAATAAGTGGATGTTCACAAACTACAAAAGTGCTAATAATGAAGAACAACTGTTTATGGGTTAACTCGTCCACATCAAAGGTCGAAGGCAAGGGAAAGATTGTGCTGAAATTGACTTCTGGAAAAGAACTCACTCTAAATGATGTTCTACATGTTCCAGAAATTCACAAGAATCTAATTTTAGGATCGTTGCTCAGCAAGCATGGCTTCAGACTGACATTTGTGGTTGATAAATTTGTGTTGTCTAAGAACGAAGTGTACATAGGAAAGGGTTATGTATGTGATGGCCTATTTAAGGCGAATGTAACCACTGTTGTACCAAACAATGATATGAATAAAATTAAATCTTCTGCTTATATGGTTGACTCTCCTAGTCTATGGCATTCTAGTCTAGATCATGTGAATTTTAATACTTTACAAAAACTAATCAATCTAGAATTCATACCTAAGTGTAGAATTGATTCAAATTACAAATGTCAAATTTGTGCTGAAGCCAAATTGACAAGAACCTCATTTCATCATGTTGAAAGAGAAACCGAACCTCTAGACTTAATACATACTGATGTATGCGACTTGAAAATGTGTCAAACTAGAGGAGGAAAAAGGTACTTCATCACCTTTATAGATGATTGTACAAGATACTGTTATGTATATCTCCTAAAAAGTAAGGATGAGGCATTCGATATGTTTAAACAGTATAAAGCAGAAGTTGAGAATCAACTAAACAGAAAAATTAAAGCTTTAAGAAGTGATAAAGGAGGAGAATATGAGTTTCCATTTGAGGAATTCTGTGTTGAGCATGGTATAATACACCAAACTACAACTCCTTATTCACCTCAATCCAATGGAATACTCTCGTATACTGGGAAGTATTATGTATGTCATGAATTGCATTAGACCTGATATTGCGTATGCTGTAAGCAAGCTAAGTAGATATACTAGCAATCCTGGTAAAAATCATTGGAAAGCAATAATCAGAGTCCTAGGATATCTAAAGTATACACAAACCTATGTGTTGCAATATGATAAGTATCCTTCAGAAGTAGAAGGATATAGTGATGCCAATTGGATAACGGGCTCAAATGGCACAAAATCCACAAGTGGATATGTGTTTACATTAGGAAATGAAGAAATTTTATGGAAATCATCCAAATAGACTTGCATAGCAAGGTCAACAATGGAATCTGAGTTCATTGCTTTGGATAAAGCCGCGGAAGAAGCAGATTGGCTTAAGGTTTTTTTAGAGAACATTCCAAATTGGGAAAAACCAGTACCTCTAATATGTATACATTGTGATAGTCAATCTACTATAGGATGGGTGAATAGTACATTGTATAATGGTAAATCTAGACATATTCGTCGTAGGCATAAAACCATAAGACAACTTCTCTCTAATGGAGTTATCACTATAGACTATGTAAGGTCAAAGAATAACATTGCGGATCCACTAACTAAAGGCTTGCCTAGAGAGAAATTTCAAAACTTATCGATGGGAATGGGTTTAAGACCTATAATCTAAAAGTTTTTCTAAACAGAAACCCCACCTAGTTGACTGGAGATCCCAAGATCTAGGTTCAAAGGGACAACTAAGTTTATAGATAAACTTAATGGCACTGTTAAAATACTAACCATTCCTATGATAAGTCAGTGCACAACCCATCGGAGAATTGGATAAGCTTAGCTTTTAATGATATCTATACTGTGGTTTTATAAAAGACCCAAGTGGAGTATTACGGGATACTCTTTATAGAATCACCTACGTGAGTGTGAAGGCGCCGCTTCAAAAAGAATTGTAAGGTCGAATTCTTTAAACACTCAGGAGACAAGCAGGTGTTCATGGAAAAAACGAACACAAACAGAGAACCAAGGGGTTTAGAATAACTTAGCATGTATTATTGTTATATACTTACACAAAAGACTTACAGTTCAAAGACAATCTAGTCCACGGATTCGCCAGTAGGTTATAACGATAAACACTAGGAAAAGTTCAAGGCCATTGCGCTACTTTTACTAATACGTTAAATGTTTCACAAAATTTAAGAACAAAATTAAGTAACCTCTCTTTCATGTGGGGGATTGTTGGAAATGAATGAGAAGGTTAGGGAAGAAGAGGTTATGTGGGAGTAGAGAAATACGAAGAAACAAAGTCCCACATTGTGTATTTTGTGGATATATCTCCATAAAACCAAAGCCCCACATGATATATCAAACAAATGATATGAGCACATAAGGACTTAAATGAATGGCTATGTAGGCATTGGGCTTTCATATTAAATATTAAAATGTCAAAGATAAGGGCCTTGGGCCTTGGGGCTCTTGGGGTCTCGTGATCCAATGGGTCGCCGACTGTTTAATACGCGGAAAATGGTTTCTTTTTACACGAATGCGACCGTTTGGACCGGTGGATGCGTCTGTTCGCCTGAACAGTGATCAGATGCGACCGTTTGAACCAGCGCGCCTGTACGGACAGTCACGACTGCCCAGAAAGGCACCCCTCCACTGCTATATATGGACCGTCTGACAGAGCCACTGATAATCAGAAAGTTAGTTCATTCTGTCTCCTTCTTCTTTACTGCTGCTCTGTTCTTAAAATAACTTACTTGAGTTCGTCGTTACTCTGCAACTGCAAGCGCTACATTGCAGAGATCGGTCCGTTTCATCTTGGGAAACAATTGCTCATGTACCTTCAGCGCCTTATATGGGGCAATATTGTTTCAAGGGACAGATTTACTCCGAATTCGGACATTACTGACAAGTACTTCTTTCTGCTCTTTGTTTTGCTACAGCTTTTTACAGTAGCAAATCTGGTCACGCTTTTTGCCGTTGCTAATTTTGATTCTAGTTCAAATTAGTAACACTTCTTGACGTGACAATTGGATAGTGACAATATATTGATTGCTATCAGGTTCGTACTATATTTGCATTATTATGAACAACAATCTTGAAACAATATTTTCGTTTTGCAGATAACAATAATGGCTAAAAGAAATAGTGGTACTGCTGCGCCAACACCACCTGTAACTAATCCTTTTGCACCTGTGGTTACACCAATGGCATTGTCTCACGGAGAAAGGCCAGAAAAGTTCACCGAAGCAGACTTCAAACGTTGGCAGCAAAAAATGCTATTTTACTTGACAACATTGGGCCTTGCAAAGTATCTTACAGAAGATGCTCCAGTCGTTGCAGAATTGGAACCAGATCCAGTTAAAGTTGAAGCCCTTACTGCTTGGAAAAATTCCGATTTCATGTGTAAAAATTACATCTTGAATAGCCACGACAACAGTCTATACAATGTGTACTGCACTGTTGCAACATCCAAACAACTCTGGTTGGCTTTGGAAAAGAAATATAAAACTGAAGATGCAGGCATGAAGAAATTCATCGCTGGGAAATTTCTTACCTTCAAAATGGTCAACACAAAAGCTGTGATCAACCAAATTCAAGAACTGCAACTTATCATTCGTCAACTAGAAGATGAAAAGATGACCCTTAGCGAATCTTTTCAAGTTGCCGCTGCTATTGAGAAGCTTCCTCTATCGTGGAATGACTTCAAGAACTACCTAAAGCACAAGCGCAAAGAAATGACAATGGAGGAACTTGTAGTTCGATTGAGAATTGAGGAAGATAATAGAAATTATGAAAAGAAGATTTCTCGAAATGTGGTTCCAAAGCAAACGTTGGCGAGATGGACAAGTCCAATAAGAGAAAACAAGACAACCAACCTAAGAAGTCAAAGAAATTCAAGGGGTCATGCCATAATTTTGGTAAGAAGGGTCATAAAGCTGCAGAATGTCGCGGCCCACCCGAAAATAAAAAATCAGAAGTAAATGTGGCGGGAGTTTCAGACGTTGTTTCTGAAATGGACTTGTGTGCAGTTGTTTTAGAATGCAACCTGGTTGGCAACAACAAGGAGTGGTTTGTAGACACTGGAGCCACTAGGCATATATGCTCGAATAAGTGGATGTTACCAAACTACAAAAGTGCTAGTAATGAAAAACAACTGTTTATGGGTAACTCGTCCACATCAAAGGTAGAAGGCAAGGGAAAGATTATGCTGAAATTGACTTCTGGAAAAGAACTCACTATAAATGATGTTCTACATGTTCTAGAAATTCGCAAGAATCTAATTTCAGGATCGTTGCTCAGTAAGCATGGCTTCAAACAGACATTTATGGCTGATAAATTTGTGATGTCTAAGAACGGAGTGTACATAGGAAAGGGTTATGTACGTGATGGCCTATTTAAGGCTAATGTAACCACTGTTGTACCAAACAATGATATGAATAAAATTAAATCTTCTGCTTATATGGTTGACTCTCCTAATGTATGGCATTCTAGACTAGGTCATGTGAATGTTGATACTTTACAAAAACTGATCAATCTAGAATTCATACCTAAGTGTAGAATTGATTCAAATTACAAATGTCAAATTTGTGCTGAAACCAAATTGACAAGAACCTCATTTCATCATGTTGAAAGAGAAACTGAACCTCTAGACTTAATACAAACTGATGTATGCGACTTGAAAATGTGTCAAACTAGAGGCGGAAAAAGGTACTTCATCACCTTTATAGATTATTGTACAAGATACTATTATGTATATCTCCTTAAAAGTAAGGATGAGGCATTCGATATGTTTAAATAGTATAAAGCAGAAGTTGAGAATCAACTCAACAGAAAAATTAAAGCTTTAAGAAGTGATAGAGGAGAAGAATATGAGTTTCCATTTGAGGAATTCTGTGTTGAGCATGGTATAATACACCAAACTACAACTCCTTATTCACCTCAATCCAATGGTATAGCCGAACGGAAAAATAGAACTCTTAAACAAATGATGAATGCCGTATTAATAAGCTCTGGCTTGCCAGATAATTTTTGGGAAGAAGTTATTCATTCGTAAATTCATATTTTAGATAAAATACCACAAAAGAAAACGTCTAAGACTCCCCATGAACTTTGGAAAAACATACCACCATCCTATAAGTATTTAAAAGTGTGGGGTGTCTTGCCAAAGTAGAACACTATAACTAGATAACGCTGAAGCCTCCTGCTCCAAGCTCCTTTAGATAGATCTGTAAAATCCTGAACTACTTGACTGCCCGTACAAATTTAGGCACCCAAGAGTTTAGGTAGAACAAAACAAAATAAACTCTGGGTCAGTCATGGGACTGGTATGAGTAAACAATTTAAAACAGTTTCAGAAACTAAATGATATCTCATAAGACCATGCCGTATAACACAGAACGGGTTTTTTTCCTTATGAGGATCCAAACACCTAACTTAACTTTCAAAATCCCTTTCAAAGGATCGATAATCTTTATATCAAAACTCTTTTGATATTATAATAATGTCTAACTCAAATAAATAACCATCTAGTGGAACGTTTGCATCTTACGTTCCACATATATGATATACAATCATAAACCGCGTGCTCTTATTGGATATTGGATTCCGACTATGACAAGGTATGGAACCACCTACCGCTGGTGTATCTCTAGAGGAGAATACACCGAGTTCAACAAGAACATCTTGCAACTCAGCCACACATGACTGACCACTCATTTCGCTTGAGTGTATCGAATGTATATCACCAACGGTTGGGATCAACAACTATTTCCTGAATGGGACAGCATTGAATAGAATAAGGAATTAAATGAATCTCTAGATAGGTGATGATACACCCTAATGGGAGCTAACCACATAGCCATGTTGCCTGCCCGATTTTTGTCATTTCCCGGTTGTTGAGGCCTGAGGCTACGATTACTTCTCTCATTGATAACACGATCACTTTGAATGCCACATTATCAGATCCGTTAATCATTAATTCGTTTACATAAATATTCTGGATGTTATGCTAAGGGAATAAATCCGTTGCAACCATATATATTTATACAGACCAACCCATGCGATCATTGGAAATATTCTGTCAGACATTCGTCCATTTACGTTCGTTCTGGGATTGAACGAAATAGAAGGCACAATTTCCATTAATAGAAAAAGCCCTTGCACTCTACTCCGTCTTCGATTATCTTCATATAATCTGATTCGCAATGCTACTGCCAATACAGAGTGGTTCTTTGGATAATAATCCAACCGGTCTCTCCATATTAACAACGATGGTCAAAACATCAATAGTCTGTGATTTAACTATCGAATAAAAACAAGTGTTTCGATAGTCTATGATTTAACTATCGAAGAAAAAAAGTGTTCATCCAAATATCAAACAATCACTTAGCCCTTAATTAATATTCCACTAATTAAATCACTTCTCCATTTCTTTATCAATATTTGTTAACCAAATATTTTCGATAATCAACTTGGCCTTTTACGTTAATTGGAAAACATTTCCATATATCGTCTTCTTTTATTTTCAATACACAGAAAATATATTCTGTTTATAATTGGAAAATATTCCAATTACTTATCTCCTTCCCGACCATTCATTTTTAGACTTAGGAAATATTTATAATCATATTTCCAAACTTTCACTTCTTCGGGTTAAAACGAATGTTGTGTAAAACATCGCTACGAAAACCCAAACACTGCATTCAACTAACTCTTGTTCACACATTCCTCTTTGAGACTGGATCTTGCTATTTATCGGTTAAAAACGAGATCAATCAAATTGGGGGTATAACTACCTCTCAGACCTTGACTGAAAACATCCTTAACTTCAAAACGGACAAGACCACTTACCTCGAATAGTTAACATCATATAAAACCAATTTCCATTTTTAAAACATATATACAATTCCCTTTCTATTTCTAGATTATCGATTTCCTTTTTGTTTATAATATTCTATTTTCAAGTTCGTTTCCTTGTCAAATTTTATATACATCGATACGTTGATTTCTAACTATCAAATTATCTTAAAAATATTTTAACTCCTTAAATTCCCGGAAAAATTCGCCATAACCTCCTTTGTACCGGGAGCATCGGGAAAATCCCCAAACCGCCACACAGGTCCTCTCCAATCCAAAAAGAAAAAGAAAAGCCAAGCGGCTAGCCGATACGGCGCATAAAAACCCATATGTGAATTAAATACATACCTTTTTGTCGAGCACTATATTTATATCTCTTCTAATACTTCATTCCATACCACATGTATTTCTAATTCATTTCAACTTAATACACTCGTTTTTACTCAACTCGTTAATTAACTCTTTGCCTATTTCACTTGTATATTTGAATATACCATGTTTACATATATTTCAACTTAATTATAAACTAATTTAACTCCAATTTTCTACTCAGGTTTCATATTTGATTTCGAATATACATTTACAATTCCAATTCACTTTCCAAAGTCTTATTTCGATTCAAAACTTTGATTAACTAATTTCTCTTCTACTTAGTTAATTCTATTCAATAATCAAAAAATATGATTATTGTTTCAAAAATCATTTCATTTACTTCACTTGAGTTCATATATTTTTGATAACTCAAGTATAGATTTTTCTAATGAACAATCGGATTTTTATTTGCTTAAAATCCTTTTATAAATTTAAATAAACCGTTATGGTTTTTAAACGATTATGGCACTGCTTTTCTGAAAATTTGATTTTGACATAACACAAAATCTATAAGACGAAATCCAAATTTTTCTCTTCCATTAGAAAACTATTATCAAATCGGTCCTGACGATTCTTGTTTCAAGGAATTCCGACTTCAATTGAGTTCTGTATACTCAATTGAAGTTCAAATCGTCAATTTACGAACTGCAGCGCTGCGGCGAGTTCGTTTTAATTATATTTATATATATAAACTTTAAACTTTGTTTATAATAACTTCAACTCCATTCTGATATATTTTTAATATATATCAAATCCAATTTTCCAATTCAACATAATATTTCCGATCTTCTAAAATTGTCGATTTTCCCTAAATCGGAAATAAATTTATTTATACTTTGATCTTCTATATTCAAATTCCATTTCAATTCTATTTGAATTTCCCATATTCAAATTACATTTCAATTCTATTTGAATTCTATATTCAAATTCCATTTCAATTCTATATTCAAATTCCATTTCAATTCTATTTGAATTCTATATATTCAAACTCCATATTGAATTTCTATATTCAAATTCTATATTTGAATTTTCTATATTCAATTTAACTTCTATTTAAATAAATTCGAATTAATCAAATTCATAAATCCTTACGGATTTATTTTAGTTCAGTTTATATTTTGACATCAGAATAAATTCCATCGTTTATTCCTTTAAACGATTTCCCCTATTTCTATTTTTAAATTCACATTTGAATTTAAATATTCAAATTATCCAAATGATAATTTTTCCACTTTCTATTTACAAACCCCATTTTTTAAACAAGTCTCGCTTTCAAATAAAATATTTCTTCTTTGGAAAAATATATTTCCCTTCCCAAAGTCACACTTGTATTTCTATTTTTTGAATTATCCAATGATAATTCATTTCACTTTATTTATAAACTTTGTTTATAAATGAACTAATTGTTTTTATTCTTTAAAACAAGTTAATATTTCAAATCTATTTAAAAATTCCAATTCTATTTGAGAAAAATAGAATTTCCCTTTTAAATCTCGAATATCCCTTTCAGGACATTTTTATAAATTAACACTTAGGCCTAGTGATATTTAAACACCAAATAACCAATTATTTATTTCAGGTTTTCTAACACATCATATATGACAGTATATATGCATATAAATAAACAAACAGATAATATATTTTTGAGGGATCCAGTTGGATCCCTCCAACCTGTTTTCCTGCATCCAAATATATTAATCAACATAAATAATACCCATCCTGCCTCGAGGCAGGATATCGCGGTATGAAGGTCATCCACTAATATATATTTGTGGGGTGCATAGGGAAATCATCCGCTAATGGTACCGCGGGCATCCGCTAATGAGACTGCGGGAACAATCCAATCATCAACCCAATATATATAATAGTTAACCCTAAATAACTAATATATTTAAATCAACCAGAAAGCATTCAAACAAGCAATAAAAAATTATTTTTAACGAATAAAGATAATTCTAATTAGAGAGGTGAGTGAGATTTACTCACCTCAATTTGTGATAGGAATTGGAATGTTTTTGTTAAATTGAAATCAAACCAGCATAAAACTTCTCCCGAGCTCTTGCTGCTATCTCGAATAAATTCTAATCTAAAAATGTATGAACGAATTAAAGGTGGCTAACAATTTAATTAACTAGCTAGTTTTTAATTAAATAATTTAAGTATTTTACCTTAATTCCTCTCATTTTCATTGCTCGGTAAAAACACTCTAAACCAATGAAAACAACGACCTTCCCAAAGCCTCTGTAACTGCTCCACCATCCATGGTTGACATCTCCCCATTCACCTTATTACTAAAAACAAATATCAAACCTCCCGTCCTTCCTGTAGTTCACCATTTCCGTGATTATGTTCTTCAATACGAAACCAACCTCCACCACTTTGTTAACATACGACAACCAAAATACTACCTCATTGTGTACAGCTGCTACTTTTCCCAATTTCAACTCCAGAATCAACACAGCCCGGTTCCCTTTTATGAAATCCATCACTGTGTACTGTTTGAACCAGAACCCTTTCTTTTTCCAGAAACTGTAAAAGCTGACAGCCTTAGATCATCAAAGACCTACCTTCACTGACCTTCGTATTCCGAGTCATGACCATTGATGAACGCGTCACCCTTCCATTCACTTACCCGTAAAACAACTCGATTCGAAAACATTGGATTTTGCCAAAATCCGCAAACAACTGTTGCAACTTCGAGTCGGAAAACTACCTCCTACGGTGATCGGAGTTCACCCGACTTTGCCAGTTTGTCTAGCAACCCTCCCTCCCTTGAATCGCGAGCTTCCCAAACTATTGAACTCGCTTCTAGATCTCCTTCGAATTCCTACAACAACCACAACTTAATCTTCATCGTCGGTCGCGACTCCTATTTTGACCCCCAAATTGATTTTGATTTTGATAACGTTTGTTTCTCTCGAATGACATATCAAGGCATCGATCCCTTTTTAAATTTGACTGTGAACGAAGGAAAGGATTTGGCCATTTCGGGTTTTTCTTTGAGGCTTTCGATTTCTTTCTCTCGATTGGAAACAAACGGGGAAGGTAGTAAAATTGGAGAACGGGATGGAAAAGAAAGGGCCACAGTTATGGTTTTGTATAAGCATTGGTGGATGGATTTACTTCCATTCAAATACTGGAGGACTAGATGAAAACAGAGAAGGGTATCGTGCTTTTAAAGAGGAAGGGTGTGTCTTTGAATGGAACAACGAGGTTATTTTTGTGTGGAGATGGAGATATACATGGGTTTTGTTTATGTCCACACAAAGAAAGAATTTTACTTCATTTTATTTTAATTCGTTTTAATTAGCTTTTATCCGGTATCCTAAAATTAAAACACTTCATGATTCCGAACTCCTTTCTGAACCCAACAACTGACAATCTTAGGGTAATATTACCATTCCGAACACACTGGAATGAGTTATGAAGTCAAATTTTATCATCTGAAGGAGATATTGATTTAAACCAATATCAGTTAAATTTCAAATCAATTTATTCTTTGAAAATAAATCAATATTATTATTCTGATTCAAACAGAATTTCGTATTGATTATCTGAACTGACTTTATTTCAGTTTTAAATTTGAATTTAATTTACTTCGTATTACGATAATTTAATCTATTCGATATTAAATCGAAATTGATTATTAAGAATTGATAACTTAATATAAATAATTCATTTATATTATCAACTAAATATTTAAATCCATATTAAACATTTAAAAATAAATCGATAAGAAATCCGGGTCATTACACTCTAACTTCTTTCTATTAACAGTCGGGATTCGATATTAGGATTTTTGGCGAGTGATACGTGGTTATGTATTATTGTCAAAAATTCGAGCCTCGAATTTTTCCCGGGCCGTTACAGTGGTATCAGAGCAATTGGTTTAGTGATAACCTTGGCTCTGTGGTGTAACTCGATAGAGATTGGGTTAGTAATACCCTAGATTGAGTTGGGTGTATATATATTGAGAGCGCGTATTTGTATTTGAATATAAATTTTCTTTAAATATTTTGTGAAGAGGGTAAATGAAATAATTTTTCCAAATTATATTTTTATAGAAAGGAAATTATTTATCAAATTATTGAGATATCTGATGGTTGGATTGATTTGAATAAAATTAAAACTGAGTATGGAAATACGACTTACTTTGGTTGAGTCGAGTTAAATTAGAAATGGATATAGTGTTTGGAATTAAATAAAATACGTTTGGAATTTGGTAATCGAACTAACAATGGAATAAGAAATCAAATTGATATGAACCAATTGATATTGGAATATGTTAAACCATAGTGAAAACAAACAAGAAATAGTAAGGTTGAATCTGAATGATTTGGTTGGATGGTTTTACCTTGTTTGTTTGGTTGTTGGATGCTTTGTATATAATTCACCCGTAGTTAAATTTAAAAGTTGAATAAATTGAAAACTTCAGTAAATAAATTCAGTATAATAAGTTTGATTGGAAACCAAAAGATTAAACCCAATAATGAATCCAAGTGTTTGATTTTGGGATTTGTGTAATCACATGTATATCATTGGAATATTATTTCATATATTGTTACTTACCTGGTAAATGCAGTTAAGTACAGGTATGAGACAACTTTTGAGAATAGAATTGGATTGCGTAGATTGCTATTAATTGAGAATTTTACTTGATAACGCTCGCAAAAAGGTACGCCTACGCCAAATATAAATTTTTGGATTTTGGTTTGGGTTTTGAGATCTGATTTTGGATTTTCCAACCATGAGAGTCGATGTATATATATTTGTTGAACCTACAATATTGCAGATGTTCCTCCGTGCAGGGGAGACTCTGCCGAAATTTTTCCAAAATTTAAGGAGTCAGTTTTTTTTAAAGATTTTTGGGAAATTTTGTTATTTGGAATAAATTGGGTTTAAAACCAATTAAATTAATTTTGGAAATAAAGCCATGTTTTTTAATTAAATATTTTTGTAAAAATAATGGGGCTGTACTATTCTTTCTACCTTGGCAATTTCGAGGACAAAATTCCTTTAAGGGGGAAGGAATGTAATGACCCGTATTTTCTGGCCAATTATTTAAATTATTTTATTATTTAAAATGTCAGTTTGAATTTAAATAATTGAATTTAATTGTTTTGAATATTAATTAATGATATAAACAGAATAATATAATATATTAATTCCATAATATTTGGAAACTGCTGAATTTGCAAGTATAGTGTGTATCGGCAAAATAAAAAGGGTTAATATTGTTTCTATTGAAAATATATTGGCGATTTCGTTTATTTAACGACAGTTAAACGAATAATTTATAATTTAATTATAAAACGAGCTGCAGCGGCGCGGTAGTTCGTATTTGGAGTTTTGAACTTCAATTGATCGTATAGGATTCAAAATATATCGGATTTTCTCGAAACAAGAAACGTCAGGACTGATTGGACAATATCTTTCTAATGGAAGAGAAAAATATAGTTTTCATAGTGTAGATTTCATTTTATGTCCAAATCAAATTTTAAAATAGTCGCTATGGAATTCCTTTAAAATTTATAATGATTTAATTATAAATAAAGGGGTTTTTAGACATTTTGAATATCGAACTAGCTTGGAATTCAACCCAAGATATTTTATTTTAAAAATATATGCAATTTTGGTCGAGTTTGACTAATTACAATATTTTAATATTTTTATATTGAAGAATTTTTAAATTGGTTTGTTTAATTTAAATTGGACCATTTAAAAGGGACTTTATTCAAACGACCTCCGTTTTCGACGAAACAAATTTTTTTGAGACCAAAACAGTAAATTATTGCTAGATTTCAAGTTGCACGTCAATCGGAGTTATTTTGTGATCGTAGCAAAATAAAATGCAAATATAAACGACCATTTGGACGTGAAAGAGCACCGTTCGAGCAAACGGACTCGGAATTCAACGAAACAAGATTCATTAGGACCATATCGTCAAATTATATTATGACGTCCATTTTTATCATGAACGGAGCTTGTATGTAACCATAGTAGCCAATAAACAATGTTCAAAATAGCGATAACCACGAAATAAAAATCATTAGTCAACATCGCTTGTTACATTAGGTTAAAATATAATAAATCCCACTTATATATACCCCCAAATCAGAATTTCTCCAGCCAAGTTCATTTCCGTCCATGAAATTTGCAAATAAGTCCCTAATCAATATACAATTTATTTCTCTCGATCCGTGAAGAATTTTCTATGGGGACCTGAAGCAAAAACGTAGATCGGGTCAAGTGCTAGATATGATAAAAAGTTGGGGAAGTTTCGTCGAGTGTGGTGGCCGGGAATCGCGATGAACGGTGAGAAACTATTTTCAGTTTTGGTGGAGATTGGGTTAACAATCGATGATGGAGTCTAAGGCAAGGTCGTAGGGGAGGAAGAGGACTATGTTTTTGTCTTTGGTCTGAAACGGCCTGTGGTGGTCGATGTGGTTATTGAACGGAGATGAAGATTTGGGGGTGATTTCTTAAAAACAACGATCGGACTTGGGCTATTTCCGGTAGCAGGAGGGTTCGTTGTGGCAAGGGGCTGATGGTCGAAGATGGTGCAGGGCATGGCGAAGTCTATGGCGGTGGTGCGGTCGACCGTAAGGGTCTGAGGCATCGGAATTTTGGGTTTGAATGAAAATGGGTTCAGGGCGTTTTCTGGACTAACGAGGGTGTTAGGTGGTCAGGGGTTTTGGGCCTGGGGGCTGCTTCGAGTCACGGTGCTGGTGGATGGTCGGAGCGATGCTCAGATCGCCTGAAGGCGGCGTGGTGAGGCTTCGAAGGGAAGGGGTTATCGGATTTTCAATGAAGAGGAAGGAGCATCGGGTTTCAATGGAAGGGAAGGGAGAATCCGCATCTCTTATTGCTGACGTGGACCGACATTTAAAAGGGTAATTATTGGTTTAAGGATAATTATAATTTAAGTTAATTAATTATAAATATACATTTTATCCAAATGGTATTTATTCGATATCTTTTGCATACGTTAACGAAATTCAGTGAAACTGAATCCGTTGGGATCATAGCGACGGAGGCTACGCATATGCGCTGGTCCAGTCAGAAACGGGAGCAGTTGGAATTCTATGTAATTTTAAATGCAGTTTGAAATTATATGGAAATGGTGCTGAAACCATCGACTGAAAACAATGGTGAGTTAATTCTCACACTTCTCTGGACTGCTATGATGTGATAAATCCATATAATTTTAAAATATCATTTAAATTGGTTGATTGGATGCTATGGTTGCTATTGGTTGTTACTGTTTTATTGGTTGACTTTATTTTTTCGCCATTTTAATGCGTTATATTAATGAAATCATTTCGTATGTGTTATGTGATGCAGGGAAGAACAGGTTGGAGGAATCAAACCGGATTCCTCAGATTTATTTTATGTTATTTGTTATATTTCTCATATATGTGAATTGACACCTCTAAATGATATCAAACCTGTTCAGATTGAATAGACGGTAAATTGTGTTGTGTTTTTAATCAATAGACCTTGTTGATTAAGCAACTAGCAGTAATGGCCTAAAATCTGTTACTTACGACGTCGTTTTGCCGCTAGGCGAGCTGACGAAGATTTTAGTTATAAATTTATTTTTATAACTGAAATGAATTTTGAAGTTTTTTATACAAGTTAATTAAAATAGAAATTTTATAAATATATTTATATTTATAATCATGATTTTATATAAGAATTTATTTAAATATTTTATATAATGAAATATTTTGTTAGAAGGGCAAAAACCAATATATTGATTTGTAAAATTGAATAAGTGTTTTACAAAACAATTAAATGATATTTTTTTAATTAATTAAGTTATTAATTAATTTAAGAGAGGGGAAACGGTGAATGAATATCAGTTAAGAATTAACTGATGTTGACGGTCGACAAAGGAGACTATTTTAGTTGAAGTTGACAATTTGGTTGATTTGATTTTGATAAATCAAATCGAAAATTTTCAAATATTTGTTAAGCTTAACAAAGGTTGCTAACAATTAGTTAATCTTTGATTAACTATATTGTAAAAATGATTAACAAGTTAATTATCGTAAATGAGGTTAATTATAGTTTAATGATCTTTTTTTAAAAGGTTAATGTGACGGCCTTGGAATTTCGCTCGATCCGAATCAGTCGTTAAACCGATCTAGACCGTTCGAAACCCCTGAACGTTGAGAACAGGACAAATCAGAACGCAGACAAAAGAACATTTCACTTGTTATTACAACAATTGCATCAGATACAAGAATATACAGAGTATAAATGAATAAATTACATTCGATAAATATCAGAGATTACAATAAATTACATAGCAGCGGAAAATAATACAAAGAACAACTGAAGGTGATATATGGATACGGAGCTTTCCGGATATCATTCCAGCTGTAAACCAGGATCCTGTTGATATAAATCTGCAAAACCAAAACTACTAGCTGCCCGTGCAGAAAATAGGGGCACCCAAAGTTTAGGTTAAAACAATAAACTCCAGGTCAGTCATGTGACTGGTGTGAGAACTAAAACAGTTATTTAAACTTTACTTTAAAAGAGAGTAATTCAAGGGACCATGCCGTATAACACGGAACGGGTTTCCTCCCAAGAATACCAGTGCATAGAATAAACAACGCAATGCTTTTTCGAAAAATGAAGCTATTATAAGACCCAGGTCCCATCACACAATGCAACGCAAGCCGGAGGATAGGGTTTTACCTTATAACAGCCAAACATGCTTGATACGTTTAAAACAAATCATTTGATACTATAATAAGTGTATAGTGTCAAAACATTTCAATCATAAATATCAATCATAGGCGGCATAGCTACCATCTATTATGTCGCCATACTAGTTCTACAATTAAAGACGAATTACACGTATTGGAAATTGGATTTCCGTCATGAGTCGAGGCAAGGGGCAAGCTCCTCTCCACGTTTGAGATACTCTAGCAAATGTCCCAGGGCTACGCACTCTGGGCAACCCCTGGATGCTTCAGGGCCGGTCCTCACTTACGTTAGAGGATTATTTATTCCTGAACACACGTTTCCCGGTCCTTACAGACCTATAATTGAGGCGCCTCATCCAACAACCACAAAGGTGAAAAGTATATATATGTCAGGGCTGGTAAGTCACTGACACCACCAAAGCTAGAAAGAAACGTCGTGCTCTCCCTGCAGTCTGTATCCCGTTTTTAACTCATACCGAGGTGTGAGGCTCGCGAATTCACGTTATACACAAAGCTGCCACGTAGGCCGTGCTTTGATCATCAACCACAAGACTCTGCTTTTCAACAAAAGCCTTGATCATTGCATCTTAGCGTGCCACACAGGCAATTCATGCCATGCGACTGATGTCCATCGATATACAACCTCTGAGCTCGTACGTCTCAGAGAAGGGCGTTAAGCAAAAGAATAAATTCTCCGCCGCCAAACAGATGTATATTTAATAGAAATCAATCAACACAGAATAAAATCCAATGTCAGACACACAATCCATTTACAAGTCCGTTCTGGGTCTGAACGAAACCGGAGGCACTTTCCTCGCATATCCATCCGTCTCCAGGTACGTCTGGACGACCACCAACTATTTCCATCCTCTTGGGTGTACAGCCCAATCAGGATCGTCAGTAATAATCCAAACGATGTGAAGACCTCCTGTCTTCAACCACCGTCTTCATCTTCGACATATCGTCGAATCGGTTATTCAGAATGGGTATAAACCCGGCCTTCCCGAACAACCCGCGTATATTTAAAAACAAATGTTACGCAAACACAACATACGCCTCATTCCAATTCATTAGTCACTAACCGCAAATTAGCAAGGGAACAATTTCCTAAACATTAACCCCGAAGGCCGAAACCAACATCAGATCAATACCCAGGAAACCATTCTTCTTAGCCAACCTACAACTAGTTTCTAAATTTCACATTATTAGGGAAAGGTTCCCATTAATTTTATCCAAGATAAATTCTTTAAAATTTATCCTGTAATCTTCCTTTGGATGTCGTTTCAAACCAAATTATGGTTTTTCTAAACTAGTCGAGATTAGCGAACCACACCGAAGTAATTATTTATTTTATTTCCCAATCCCAACCTATTCATCCCATGAAGCAAAACTGGTAATACTCCATATCTAACACCATGGTGTTATTGGTAAAATTGATTACCATTTCACGTTCAAATCTAATTAAAGATTTAACTATCGCTTTGGAGTAAAACTGGTAATACTCCATTCCCGCTTATTTCTAAATTTGATAATTTAGATTATAGATTCACATTTCAATCTAATTGCAGATTCGTTAGAACTCCTTTTACTGGGTTAAAGAACTAGGTGTTATTTAAAACACAGTTCACGACAAACCCAAATCACATTCTATTTGTTATCCGGTTAAAGAACTAGTGTTATTTAAAACACTGTTCACGATAAACCCATTTCAAATTCAATCAAATATATTAGAAATTCCGATTATTTAAAACCCCTTTTTAAATCTAATTTATTTATTTAAAAATAATTGGGTTTTAAATTTGGTTCAAAACTAGTTTTTTTTGATAAAAATCCATTTTTACCTTTTCAAATATGGAGTTTTTCACCCCAATTTTTCCCAAATCATTTCTTATGATTTTACACAAATTATTACTATTTTTAAAAATTTTATTAAGGCCCGTACAATCGATTTCCAACAATGGCCATCGAACTGCACTTACAGCGACCTTTTTCAAATTTGATTTGGACGTAACTCCAAATCCAACCGTTATATTTCAAATTTCTAATATTCGTTAGAAAGCTCTTTTCGATACGAACCCAACGGTTCCGGTTTTAGGAGAATCCGACGGTCGGATCTCCCGTAATGTCCGTTTGAAATAAATGGTCGAAATTCACGAACTGCCGCGGCGCGGCGCGTTCTATTCAGGCCATTATATTATATATAATATATATATAATATATATTTCGTCGATTTCTATTTAAAACGAATTTTATAGATGGTTTTTAAATTCGTTTCAAAAACATTTCAACTTCTATTTCAATTCAAATCAAAATTGAATTTTTCCTTATAAATTCGTTTTAAAATTCATTTCAATTCAATTCAAATTTCAATTCAATTTGAATTCATTTCAATTCGCTTTCAATTCAATTTGAATTCGTTTTCAATTCAATTCAAATTGGTTTTCTATTCGATTCAAATTCATTTTCTATTCAAATCAAATTCGTTTCGTTTTCTATTTGAATCTAATTCATTATATATTCAATTGAAATCAAATCCGTTATATATTCAATTCGAATTCAATTCGTTTTCAATTCAATTTGAATTCGATTCGTTATATATTTAATTGAAATCAAATTGGTTTTCTATTCCATTCAATTCGAAATTGTTTTATATTCAATTCATTTCGAAATCGTTTTATATTCAATTCATTTCGAAATCGTTTTATATTCAATTCATTTCGAAATCGTTTTATATTCAATTCATTTCGAAATCGTTTTATATTCAATTCATTTCGAAATCGTTTTATATTCAATTCATTTCGAAATCGTTTTATATTCAATTCATTTCGAAATCGTTTTATATTCAATTCAAATCGAAATCGTTATATATTCAATTACGAATGTAATCGATATAAATATCGTTCGCGTCAAAATAGCGCATCACTAATCAACACGGCTTTATATATTCTATTTCAAATATTTCTTTTTGTCAACACACGACTAATCTCAACGAATGAGTACCGTCCACGTGTGACTATTTTTGTTAAAATATCTCGTTCAACACATGACTAATCTCAACGGATGAGTACAGTCAACACATGAACCTTTATTTTATATTGATAAAGATGTAAATTTTATTATTAAAATATTTCGTTCAACACATGACTAATCTCAACGGATGAGTATAGTCAACACATGAACCTTTATTTTATATTATAAAGGTGTAAATTTTATTATTAAAATATTTCGTTCAACACATGACTAATCTCAACGGATGAGTATAGTCAACACATGAACCTTTATTTTATAATATTCTTTATTTTTCTAAATTGGAATGAGGCCCAATCAATCACCATATAAAATTAATTATATGGATTTTCATACAACACGTGTGTATAATAGCATTGAAAAATAATCAACCATCAACCAAAGTGCACTACACAGTATAAGCATCAAATATAGATATCTAACGCTTATAACAGCCTGTCAATCAATCGATCGACATATTTTATCAATCAGGATGAGTGAACTTCAAATTTCATCCCAACACCCGTGTGGGGTTTCAAACAATCAAACACAGATTTTATTTGTGCAGTTGGGTGATGTGTAAAATTTATCGACCCAATCAATGTCCTTCAAATAGGTGTACATAAACAAACCGTCCGGTTTGTAAATGAATATTTTATTTTATTCACTTCACGTTAAAAATTATATTTTTAACGATAAAACATTTTATTTTAAACATATGAATTTCTATTCAGTTCATTCCTTAAAAAAATGATATTTTTATTTTTCTAACATATTTTAGAAAATTTCGGCGGCATAACGGCACAATAGTAGAAACGGGACGAGGCCTAGCCTTATCCCCGGTCTAGTGAAGGCCCACGCCATTCACATATCAATCAAATTAATTTCAATTCACCCAACAGTCAAATTCAGCTCAAATAATCCAACTAATCTACGCAACCAAACAAACAAGTCCATGGTCTGTGGACGATTGTGTCGGGTGCTACTAAGCACCGTCTGCATCCTAGTATAAATATATAATTAGAAAATGAAATTGAAGAGTGAGAAATTCTCACAGATAGCTATCCAATATCACGACTCTTCATTTAGAGAAGTCTTCGTCGTTATCGCATCTTCGTCATCTTCGTTGCCCGTAGCCACTACATATATAGAAATCACACATTTTTATATTTTGATGTCTTTAAAATAAAAATCACATTTTTATTTATTCACTTTCAATTTAAAAATCATATTTTTATAATCACTTCATATATTTAAAAATCGAATTTTTACTTCGCTATTCAATATATAAAAATCAAATTTTTACTACTATGTTATATAGATAAAAATTATATTTTTATCACGCTATTTTCCATATAAAGATTTCGCCTTTTCTAAAATAAAGATTTCGCCTTTATAAAACATAGACTTCGCCCTTTCAAATTTAAAGATTTCATCCTTATAAAAATCTCATTTTTATTTTTCTACACATATAAAGATGATATTTTTAATATTCCTATCATGTAAAAATTATATTTTTAATTCTCCACCTAAACAAAAATCATACTTCTACCACTTCTATATAGTAAAGATTATATTTTTAATACTTTAAAAATATAAAAATCATATTTTTAATTCTTTAAAAATATAAAAATTATATTTTTATCCTCTTCCTTATATAAAAATTATATCTTTATACTACTACTCTTTTTTTTCTAAAGGCCTAACCCTTTTATTTTAAAATAAAAATCAGTTTTACCATAATAATAATTAAATAAATAAAAATAAGAACTTACATTGTTTTTTGAAAGGATGGGGTGGCTTCGCTGTTGAACTTCGAAAGGGGGGGGTTTGCTTGCGTCGGTTGACACCAGGAGGGGGGGATGGGTACGGGGGTCGTCGGACGGAGGAGGGGAGGGGTTCTTCTCGCGATCGATCGAACTGGGGGGGTCTGACTTCGTCGCGCGGTCTTGGAGTGAGGGAGGGCGGCCACGCCTGTGGCGCGATGGCGCAGCGTGAGGGGGAGGCAGCGGTGGCCCACCCCCAGGCGGCGCGGTGCGTTAGTTAGGGCACGAAGCCCCCCTCTTTTTTCTTTTTTTTGATTTTGAAAAGTGAATTGAAATTATCGGGGGGGGGGGGGGCTGGGTAGTTAAGGGAAGAAAGGGTTTTCTTTTATTTTTATTATTTAATTATTTAATTTGGCAAAAAGTTGACTTTCACATACGACCTCGAAACGAGGCCCACCGCCTGTCGTCCATAGCGTTTTACCCCCATTCCGAATACAATGGGATATGTATCGTAAGCTGATTCGGTCGTTTCGATCAGTTTCCGTTGAATTTACATTTAAATCACTATATTGAATTTTAAACGTACATTTCAAATTACCGGGGTCACATACTAACTAGAAAAATTCCCAAAAAATATTTTCTAGCTTCGTATTGACGATACGGTCCTAATAAAACTAGTTTCGTCGAATTCTGAGACCGTTGGAAAAATGGCCAATTTCCAGTCGATTAAAATCAACTGAAACTGGTCAAACGCGTTTTCCTTTGCCACGCTCACATATTGATTCGAAAAATTATGAAATTTGGAATCTAGCAATAATTTTACATTGCGGATCCAACAAAAGTGGTTTCGTCGAAATCCGAGATCATTTGCAAAATGTCTATTTTTAAGGGCCTTAATTCCATAGCGACTATTCAGAATTTTCAACTGGACATATCTTTTTATTCCCGCTATGAAATTTCGATTTGTCGGATTTGTTGGAAAGATATTATCAATTAGATCCTAATGTTTTTGGTTTCATTAAAATCCGGATTATTTTGCACCCGGTACATTCAATTGAAGTTTGAAATCGAATTATCGAACTACCGCGCCATTTTCAATTCTATTTATAATTATATATAATTATTTATATTCTAACGGCGACGTATATAATATATACGTCGAATTATATTCAAAATAAATTTTCTCGTCGATATTATTTAAAATAATCCATTTTAAATATCAAAATTCGCTAAAATTGCCAAAATAAAAATTTTAAACTGGCCCAGATTTTCCGGGTTATTACAATCTCCCCCACTTAAAACTTTTCGTCCCCGAAAAGGAACAAAGTCGAAAGTGGTTTGATTAATCAGCTCTACGTTCGATCTGGCTTCCATTCTCCAACTTTTCAGTTTCTGAGAATTTTCAAATTTTCAAAAATTTGGCTAACACCCTAAATTTTCGAAAAATTTCGCCATAACCTCCCCTGCACCGGGAGCATCGGGGAATTTCAAATAGCTTCCCCGGTCCTTCTAATCTCAAAAAGAAAAAGAAAAAGCCAAGCGGCTAGCCAATAGGCTCATAAAATCATCATCACCCAAACAAAACAGTAAATTATGTATTAAACATGTACCTATTTGTCGGGCAAACAAATTTTATTCTCTGCTCTAGCCTCCTTGCTATGACCTGTTCAATGTAAGTATATGTATATGCAAGCAAAAGCAACCAATTTTCAATATAGTTCAATATTTGATGCAATCAGGCATAAATGGTTAAAATTATCAAACAAATAAACCAACAACACAAACATCAATCAATTAGTGAATTAGAGTTTCAAATTCATAACTTTGATATATATAAAGAAAATCATGTTTTGATGTCAAATCATAACAAATGTATTCTAGCTATATAAGTTTTGGTTCTCACACCAGTCTAATGGAAATATATAGAAAATCACACCTTCGTCACTCGAATATAAATTCTGACGACGAGTACTCAACCATCAGAATCATCTTCGGGCCACTAGAGTATGATTCTATATCTACCCAGTATATTAAAACTTCGCATATACGTTCATGACGCGTATGTGAAAAACCTTTATATAGTGGATTGTCCATATTTAAAATAAATAAATAATCAAATACGTTTAAAACGATTTAAATTTTCAAAACAAAATTGTTTTCATTTGAAAAATATACTCTTCACACTCGTTCTAGGATACTACTGATCATATCTCTAACGGGTCATTCTAATTGGATATTACTAATCCAATATCTGATGAATTCTTTTGTATGGTTCTAATGTGTCTTGTTCTCGAGCTCTGTAAACCAAAGCTCTGATACCAAATGTGACGGCCTTGGAATTTCGCTCGATCCGAATCAGTCGTTAAACCGATCTAGACCGTTCGAAACCCCTGATCGTTGAGAACAGGACAAATCAGAACGCAGACAAAAGAACATTTCACTTGTTATTACAACAATTGCATCAGATACAAGAATATACAGAGTATAAATGAATAAACTACATTCAATAAATATCAGAGATTACAATAAATTACATAGCAGCGGAAAATAATACAAAGCACAACTGAAGGTGATATACGGATACAGAGCTTTCCGGATATCATTCCAGCTGTAAACCAGGATCCTGTTGATATAAATCTGCAAAACCAAAACTACTAGCTGCCCGTGCGGAAAATAGGGGCACCCAGAGTTTAGGTTAAAACAATAAACTCCAGGTCAGTCATGTGACTGGTGTGAGAACTAAAACAGTTATTTAAACTTTACTTTAAAAGAGAGTATTTCAAGGGACCATGCCGTATAACACGGAACGGGTTTCCTCCCAAGAATACCAGTGCATAGAATAAACAACGCAATGCTTTTTCGAAAATCGAAGCTATTATAAGACCCAGGTCCCATCACACAATGCAACGCAAGCCGGAGGATAGGGTTTTACCTTATAACATCCAAATATGCTTGATACGTTTAAAACAAATCATTTGATACTATAATAAGTGTATAGTGTCAAAACATTTCAATCATAAATATCAATCATAGGCGGCATAGCTACCATCTACTATGTCGCCATACTAGTTCTACAATTAAAGACGAATTACACGTATTGGAAATTGGATTTCCGTCATGAGTCGAGGCAAGGGGCAAGCTCCTCTCCGCGTTCGAGACACTCTAGCAAATGTCCCAGGGCTACGCACTCTGGGCAACCCCTGGATGCTTCAGGGCTGGTCCTCACTTACGTTAGAGGATTATTTATTCCTGAACACACGTTTCCCGGTCCTTACAGACCTATAATCGAGGCGCCTCATCCAACAACCACAAAGGTGAAAAGTATATATATGTCAGGGCTGATAAGTCACTGACACCACCAAAGCTAGAAAGAAACGTCGTGCTCTCCCTGCAGTCCGTATCCCGTTTTTAACTCATACCGAGGTGTGAGGCTCGCGAATTCACGTTATACACAAAGCTGCCACGTAGGCCGTGCTTTGATCATCAACCACAAGACTCTGCTTTTCAACAAAAGCCTTGATCATTGCATCTTAGCGTGCCACACAGGAAATTCATGCCATGCGACTGATGTCCATCGATATACAACCTCTGAGCTCGTACGTCTCAGAGAAGGGCGTTAAGCAAAAGAATAAATTCTCCGCCGCCAAACAGATGTATATTTGATAGAAATCAATCAACACAGAATAAAATCCAATGTCAGACACACAATCCATTTACAAGTCCGTTCTGGGTCTGAACGAAACCGAAGGCACTTTCCTCGCATATCCATCCGTCTCCAGGTACGTCTGGACGACCACCAACTATTTCCATCCTCTTGGGTGTACAGCCCAATCAGGATCGTCAGTAATAATCCAAACGATGTGAAGACTTCCGGTCTTCAACCACCGTCTTCATCTTCGATATATCGTCGAATCGGTTATTCAGAATGGGTATAAACCCGGCCTTCCCAAACAACCCGCGTATATTTAAAAACAAATGTTACGCAAACACAACATACGCCTCATTCCAATTCATTAGTCACTAACCGCAAATTAGCAAGGGAACAATTTCCTAAACATTAACCCCGAAGGCCGAAACCAACATCAGATCAATACCCAGGAAACCATTCTTCTTACCCAACCTACAGCTAGTTTCTAAATTTCACATTATTAGGGAAAGGTTCCCATTAATTTTATCCAAGATAAATTCTTTAAAATTTATCCTGTAATCTTCCTTTGGATGTCGTTTCAAACCAAATTATGGTTTTTCTAAACTAGTCGAGATTAGCGAACCACACCGAAGTAATTATTTATTTTATTTCCTAATCCTAACCTATTCATCCCATGAAGCAAAACTGGTAATACTCCATATCTAACACCATGGTGTTATTGGTAAAATTGATTACCATTTCACGTTCAAATCTAATTAAAGATTTAACTATCGCTTTGGAGTAAAACTGGTAATACTCCATTCCCGCTTCTTTCTAAATTTGATAATTTAGATTATAGATTCACATTTCAATCTAATTGCAGATTCGTTAGAACTCCTTTTACTGGGTTAAAGAACTAGGTGTTATTTAAAACACAGTTCACGACAAACCCAAATCACATTCTATTTGTTATCCGGTTAAAGAACTAGTGTTATTTAAAACACTGTTCACGATAAACCCATTTCAAATTCAATCAATTATATTAGAAATTCCGATTATTTAAAACCCCTTTTTAAATCTAATTTATTTATTTAAAAATAATTGGGTTTTAAATTTGGTTCAAAACTAGTTTATTTCGATAAAAATCCATTTTTACCTTTTCAAATATGGAGTTTTTCACCCCAATTTTTCCCAAATCATTTCTTATGATTTTACACAAATTATTACTATTTTTAAAAAATTTATTAAGGCCCGTACAATCGATTTCCAACAATGGCCATCGAACTGCACTTACAACGACCTTTTTCAAATTTGATTTGGACGTAACTCCAAATCCAACCGTTTTATTTCAAATTTCTAATATTCGTTAGAAAGCTCTTTTCGATACGAACCCAACGGTTCCGGTTTTAGGAGAATCCGACGGTCGGATCTCCCGTAATGTCCGTTTGAAATAAATGGTCGACATTCATGAACTGCCGCGGCGCGGCGCGTTCTATTCAGGCCATTATATTATATATAATATATATATAATATATATTTCATCGATTTCTATTTAAAACGAATTTTATAGATGGTTTTTAAATTCGTTTCAAAAACATTTCAACTTCTATTTCAATTCAAATCAAAATTGAATTTTTCCTTATAAATTCGTTTTAAAATTCATTTCAATTCAATTCAAATTTCAATTCAATTTGAATTCATTTCAATACGCTTTCAATTCAATTTGAATTGGTTTTCAATTCAATTCAATTCAATTCAAACTGGTTTTCTATTCGATTCAAATTCATTTTCTATTCAAATCAAATTTGTTTCGTTTTCTATTTGAATCCAATTCATTATATATTCAATTGAAATCAAATCCGTTATATATTCAATTCGAATTCAATTCGTTTTCAATTCAATTTGAATTCGATTCGTTATATATTCAATTGAAATCAAATTGGTTTTCTATTCCATTCAATTCGAAATCGTTTTATATTCAATTCATTTCGAAATCGTTTTATATTCAATTCATTTCGAAATCGTTTTATATTCAATTCATTTCGAAATCGTTTTATATTCAATTCATTTCGAAATCGTTTTATATTCAATTCATTTCAAAATCGTTTTATATTCAATTCATTTTGAAATCGTTTTATATTCAATTCAAATCGAAATCGTTATATATTCAATTACGAACGTAATCGATATAAATATCGTTCGCGTCAAAATGGCGCATCACTAATCAACACGGCTTTATATATTCTATTTCAAATATTTCTTTTTGTCAACACACGACTAATCTCAACGAATGAGTACCGTCCACGTGTGACTATTTTTGTTAAAATATCTCGTTCAACACATGACTAATCTCAACGGATGAGTACAGTCAACACATGAACCTTTATTTTATATTGATAAAGATGTAAATTTTATTATTAAAATATTTCGTTCAACACATGACTAATCTCAACGGATGAGTATAGTCAACACATGAACCTTTATTTTATATTATAAAGGTGTAAATTTTATTATTAAAATATTTCGTTCAACACATGACTAATCTCAACGGATGAGTATAGTCAACACATGAACCTTTATTTTATAATATTCTTTATTTTTCTAAATTGGAATGAGGCCCGATCAATCACCATATAAAATTAATTATATGGATTTTCATACAACACGTGTGTATAATAGCATTGAAAAATAATCAACCATCAACCAAAGTGCACTACACTGTATAAGCATCAAATATAGATATCTAATGCTTATAACAGCCTGTCAATCAATCGATCGACATATTTTATCAATCAGGATGAGTGAACTTCAAATTTCATCCCAACACCCGTGTGGGGTTTCAAACAATCAAACACAGATTTTATTTGTGCAGTTGGGTGATGTGTAAAATTTATCGACCCAATCAATGTCCTTCAAATAGGTGTACATAAACAAACCGTCCGGTTTGTAAATGAATATTTTATTTTATTCACTTCACGTTAAAAATTATATTTTTAACGATAAAACATTTTATTTTAACATATGAATTTCTATTCAGTTCATTCCTTAAAAAAATGATATTTTTATTTTTCTAACATATTTTAGAAAATTTCGGCGGCATAACGACACGATACTAGAAACGGGACGAGGCCTAGCCTTATCCCCGGTCTAGTGAAGGCCCACGCCATTCACACATCAATCAAATTAATTTCAATTCACCCAACAGTCAAATTCAGCTCAAATAATCCAACTAATCTACGCAACCAAACAAACAAGTCCATGGTCTGTGGACGATTGTGTCGGGTGCTACTAAGCACCGTCTGCATCCTAGTATAAATATATAATTAGAAAATGAAATTGAAGAGTGAGAAATTCTCACAGATAGCTATCCAATATCACGACTCTTCATTTAGAGAAGTCTTCGTCGTTATCGCATCTTCGTCATCTTCGTTGCCCGTAGCCACTACATATATAGAAATCACACATTTTTATATTTTGATGTCTTTAAAATAAAAATCACATTTTTATTTATTCACTTTCAATTTAAAAATCATATTTTTATAATCACTTCATATATTTAAAAATCGAATTTTTACTTCGCTATTCAATATATAAAAATCGAATTTTTACTACTATGTTATATAGATAAAAATTATATTTTTATCACGCTATTTTCCATATAAAGATTTCGCCTTTTCTAAAATAAAGATTTCGCCTTTATAAAACATAGACTTCGCCCTTTCAAATTTAAAGATTTCATCCTTATAAAAATCTCATTTTTATTTTTCTACACATATAAAAATTATATTTTTAATTCTCTACCTAAACAAAAATCATACTTCTACCACTTCTATATAGTAAAGATTATATTTTTAATATTTTAAAAATATAAAAATCATATTTTTAATTCTTTAAAAATATAAAAATTATATTTTTATCCTCTTCCTTATATAAAAATTATATCTTTATACTACTACTCTCTTTATTTTTTTTTATTTTAAAGTCCTAACCCTTTTATTTTAAAATAAAAATCAGTTTTACCATAATAATAATTAAATAAATAAAAATAAGAACTTACATTGTTTTTTGAAAGGAGGGGGTGGCTTCGCTGTTGAACTTCGAAAGGGGGGGGTTTGCTTGCGTCGGTTGACACCAGGAGGGGGGGATGGGTACGGGGGTCGTCGGACGGAGGAGGGGAGGGGTTCTTCTCGCGATCGATCGAACTGGGGGGGTCTGACTTCGTCGCGCGGTCTTGGAGTGAGGGAGGGCGGGCACGCCTGTGGCGCGATGGCGCAGCGTGAGGGGGAGGCGGCGGTGGCCCACCCCCAGGCGGTGCGGTGCGTTAGTTAGGGCACGAAGCCCCCTTTTTTTTTGATTTTGAAAAGTGAATTGAAATTATCGGGGGGGGGGGCCTGGGTAGTTAAGGGAAGAAAGGGTTTTCTTTTATTTTAATTTTTATTATTTAATTATTTAATTTGGCAAAAAGTTGACTTTCACATATGACCTCGAAACGAGGCCCACCGCCTGTCGTTCATAGCGTTTTACCCCCATTCCGAACACAATGGGATATGTATCGTAAGCTGATTCGGTCGTTTCGATCAGTTTCCGTTTAATTTACATTTAAATCACTATATTGAATTTTAAACGTACATTTCAAATTACCGGGGTCACATACTAACTAGAAAAATTCCCAAAAAATATTTTCTAGCTTCGTATTGACGATACGGTCCTAATAAAACTAGTTTCGTCGAATTCTGAGACCGTTGGAAAAATGGCCAATTTCCAGTCGATTAAAATCAACTGAAACTGGTCAAACGCATTTTCCTTTGCCACGCTCACATATTGATTCGAAAAATTATGAAATTTGGAATCTAGCAATAATTTTACATTGCGGATCCAACAAAAGTGGTTTCGTCGAAATCCGAGATCATTTGCAAAATGTCTATTTTTAAGGGCCTGAATTCCATAGCGACTATTCAGAATTTTCAACTGGACATATCTTTTTATTCCCGCTATGAAATTTCGATTTGTCGGATTTGTTGGAAAGATATTATCAATTAGATCCTAATGTTTTTGGTTTCATTAAAATCCGGATTATTTTGCACCCGGTACATTCAATTGAAGTTTGAAATCGAATTATCGAACTACCGCGCCATTTTCATTTCTATTTATAATTATATATAATTATTTATATTCTAACGGCGACGTATATAATATATACATCGAATTATATTCAAAATAAATTTTCTCGTCGATATTATTTAAAATAATCCATTTTAAATATCAAAATTCGCTAAAATTGCCAAAATAAAAATTTTAAACTGGCCCAGATTTTCTGGGTTATTACAGTTAATTATTTTATTTCAGTCAATAATGGAATTAGTTGATGTAGTTAATGTTATAATTAATTATTATTTTAATTAATTAAAGCGATTACTTTTTAATTAGAATTTAATTAAGAAGTAACCCAGCAGCGATAAGATGGAGTAAGGTTAATAAGAATTTTATAAGAAAAGAATTGAAAATCAGTTAATAGTTTAACTGATTTGTTTTAAATTAATCTAATCAATAATTTCAAAAAAATATGAATTTTGTTAGCAATTAGTTAATCTTTGATTAACTATACTTTAAAGGAGATTACCAAACTTGAAGTTTGTTAATAAAGTTAATTATTATTTTATAATCCCTTAAAATGACCAATTACCCTATCTCTAGTTAATAATGGAATTAACTATGATAAAAGGGTTTAATGTTAAAATAAATTATCATTTTAAATAATGATAATCAAAGTGATCACTTTTAAGGGTGAATTAAATTAAAAGTGATCCAATGGAAATAAGTTTAATTAAGGTATAATAGGGGTTATTAAAAAGGGTTTTTATCCGAATTTACAAACAAAGTTCGTAAAATGACTCGTAAGTCAATACGAGAGTTCCAATAATAATTTACTTAATTAAGTAACGTGAGTTTGGTTAAAATAAGGCTTAAAAAGGGGGTTTGGTATATTTACTTAATATATTAAGTAAAGTTATTCTAAGGAAATTACCAATGGAATAAATGGGTTAAAATACCATGTTGGAATCTAATGGTAAAGAAGATTTGGTCGAGGAAGTTTACTTAATTAAGGAATGGGAATTAATGTGTAAAGTGGGTTTCAAATGAAAGCAAAATGGTTTATAAAATCATAGGGAATAGATGCGGGAATGGAATACCAGGGTTTTAAGTTGCAAACTCTTATTGTCTGGAGATAAGAACGGGGTCGATCAAGGTCTGAGAGGTAATTAAAATTCCCCAGCTTGGGCGACTTCACTATTGTCAGAAGCTGATATTGGTTTGCAATGGTCGAGGATGTTGAGAATAATTTATTGAGAAAATATTGCCAATAGTAATTTGTAAGGATTTTAAAAATAAAATAAAACCATTGGTTTTAATTAAAAAGAGTATTATTTTGGTCAGGCGCGAAATATGATTTTATCTATATAATGTAATTAAAAAGATAACACTATTCCCAAAGAAATTAAATACTATTTTTGGTAAGCGCATTTGTTCAAAAGAAATAAGTCGATAGACTTTAGTTTTTCATCGAGATAAGAGATAAGGACCGCTATGGGTTTTTTTAAATGGAATTGTATATTGGAAATTTAATTGAATTTCCATAAGCATGATCGTGTTAAAGTTAATAAATCCATTTAAAGTTATAGATTAAGAAGTACGATTTGTGAGGTTAGTTTAACCATATAAATTTGGAAGTGAAACCTATATCGATTAGGTAAGTATATACATACCAAACGATATTTCCAAATGATAAAAGAAACAAGAAGTGGATTTTAAACGATAATAGTATTTTCAATGGTAAGGAATATGAAAAGGTTTTGAAAATAGAAACTAGGTTTCCAGGATAAGTGAAGTAAAGAACAATTTATGAAATATAGTAGTATATTTTGGGATAAAGTAAATAATAAGGGAATTTTGTTAAATACATGATTCCAAATAGAATATTGGTAAATATTTCAAAGTAAGGAAAAAACCACAAGGATTTATTGAGATAGAATTTAGAAAATCAATGAAATAATTTAATGAAGTATTTTAAATATAAACAACCTGAGCTGCCAATGTATTTAAAATCACTGTTATGTTTTGATAGTTAAACAACCGACTATCAAATGGAATATTCTATTTACCTGTTGACGAGTTATTTTGAAGAGACCGGAATGGGAACTAGACCCAAAACCACTTTGAATCAACTGTGCGATCGCGACTAACGTGCAAACGATAAAGATGGAGCATTGAAGACCATAGATCTTCATAAATGGAAGAACCACTTACAATCTCTGATTCGACGCTGAGATATACTGAGGTTTTGTCATGGTTGAAATCTATGGTTTGCAAGGACTTCTCGCTACTGATCCTTGGGGTGATTCCTATATAGGATGCGGTAGGAGGGTACCTTCGGTTCATCCTGTTCCTGGATGACTTGTATGGACGAGTGTCTGACAGAGTTTTTCCAGATGGCCACGAACATTGATTTCTTCAAACATGCCTAGTGTATTTTTGAGGACGTCAATCAGTGATTTGACGGATCTGACGATGTGGCATTCAAAGTGATGTGCTTATAAAAAAAGGAAGAAAATCCTAGCCTTAAGCCTCATCAACCGGGAAATGACAAAAATCGAGCAGGCAGCATGGCTACGTTGGTCGCTCCCATTATGGTGTATAATCACCTATCTAGAGAAATTTCATTTTCCTTCTTTAATCTATTTCGATGCTGTCCCTTTTCGGGAAACAGTGGTTTGAACCCAACCGTTGGTGATATACATTCGATACACTCAAGTGAAATGAGTGGTCGGTCATGTGTGGGCCGGGTTGCAAGATGTTCTTGTTGAACCCAGTGTATTCGCCTCTAGAGATACACTATCGGCAGGTGGTCCCATACCTTTTCATAGTCGGAATCCAATTTCTAATAAGCGCCTGCGGTTTTTGGATTTTATACTATATATGTAGAGCGTGAGATGCAAGTGTTCTGCTAGATTGTTATTTATGGGTGGTTTGATAGACACTATTATAATACCAGATAAGATATTGATTTCCAAAATGTTTTGGGTTATAGTAAGGTAAAAACCGTCCATGTTTATGTGTGGACTGGTCTTACTGTTGTCCTTTTATTTCAAAAGGATTTCCAAAGTTAAACCAGTTGTTTTTGCTTTGAATTTATCACTGAAAGTATTCCAGACTGACCCGGTGAATTTTTCTTTGCTTCAAATGTGCTCGGGTCAGACCGAGTATATTTTCAGGTTAGCTTTCGCTTGGAGTTTTAGGAGCCGGAAGCAGGAGGCTTCACCGTTAGTTATTCAAAGTTATTTCCGATGTGTCTGATATATGATGTACTCTGATGATTAGTATGTATATATATACAGTTTCTTTTGTAAATAGATTTGATGTATTATATTTATTCGTGCCGCTGTGAGAGTCTAATGTGTTCTTCTTCTTTTTCTTTTATTCTAACATTTCTTTCTTTCTTTTCTCACCCTCTAACTTCTTTCTATTAACAGTCGGGGGTTCGATACTTGGATTTTTGGCGAGTGATACGGGGTTATGTGTTATTGTCAAAAATTCGAGCGTCGAATTTTTCCGGGGCCGTTACATGTACGGACAGTCGCAACTACCCAGAAAGGCACCCCTCCGCCGCTATATATGGACGGTCTAACAGAGCCACTGATAATCAGAAAGTTAGTTAATTTTGTCTCCTTCTTCTTTACTACTGATCTGTTCATAAAATAACTTACTTGAGTTCGTCGTTGGTCTGCAACTGTAAGCGCTACATTATAGAGATCGGTCCGTTTCATCTTGGGAAACAATTGCTCATATACCTTCAGCGCCGTAGAGGGGGCAATATTGTTTCAAGGAAACATATTTACTCTGAACTCGGACATTACTGACAGGTACTTCTTTCTGCTCTTTGTTTTGCTACGGTTTTTTGCTGTTGCAAATCTGGTCATGCTTTTTGCCGTTGCTAATTTTGATTCTAGTTCAAATTAGTAACACTTCTTGACGTGACAATTGGATAGCGACAATATATTGATTGCTATCAGGTTCGTACTATATTTGCATTATTACGAACAACAATCTTGAAACAATATTTTCGTTTTGCAGAAAACGATGAGGGCTAAAAGCAATAGTGGTACTACTGCGCCAACACCACCTGTAATCAATCCTTTTGCACCTGTGGTTACACCAATGGCACTGTCTCACGGAGAAAGGCCAGAAAAGTTCACCGGAGCGGACTTCAAACGTTGGGAGCAAAAAATTCTATTTTACTTGACAACATTGGGCCTTGGAAAGTATCTTACAGAAGATGCTCCAGTCGTTGCAGAATTGGAAATGGATCCAGTTAAAGTTGAAGCCCTTACTGCTTGGAAAATTCTGATTTCATGTGTAAACATTACATCTTGAATGGCCTCGACAACAGCCTATACAATGTGTACTGCACTGTTGCAACATCCAAACAACTCTTTTTGGCTTTTGAAAAGAAGTATAAAACTGAAGATGCAGGCATGAAGAAACTCATCGATGGAAAATTTCTTGACTTCAAAATGTTCGACACAAAAGTTGTGATCAACCAAATTCAAGAATTGCAACTTATCATTCGTCAACTAGAAGATGAAAAGATGACCCTTAGCGAATCTTTTCGTGTTGTCGCTGCTATTGAGAAGCTTCCTCCATCGTGGAAGGACTTCAAGAACTACCTAAAGAACAAGCGCAAAGAAATGACAATGGAGGAACTTGTAGTTCGATTGAGAATTGAGGAAGATAATAGAAATTCTGAAAAGAAGATTTCTAAAAATGTAGTTGCCAAAGCAAACGTTGTCGAGATGGACAAGTACAATAAGAGAAAACAAGACAACCAACCTAAGAAGTCAAAGAAATTCAAGGGGTCATGCCATAATTGTGGAAATAAGGGTCATAAAGCTGCAGAATGTCGCGGCCACCTAAAAAGAAGAAATCAGAAGTAAATGTGGAAGAAGTTTTAGACGGTGTTTCTGAAATGGACTTGTGTGCAGTAGTTTCAGAATGCAACCTTGTTGGCAACAACAAGGAGTGGTTTGTAGACACTGGAGCCACTAGGCATATATGCTCGAATAAGTGGATGTTCACAAACTACAAAAGTGCTACTAATGGAGAACAATTGTTTATGGGTAACTTGTCCACATCAAAGGTCGAAGGCAAGGAAAAGGTTGTGCTGAAATTGACTTCTGGAAAAGAACTCACACTAAATGATGTTCTACATGTTCCAGAAATTCGCTAGAATCTAATTTCAAGATCGTTGCTCAGCAAGCATGGCTTCAAACTGACATTTGTGGCTGATAAATTTGTGTTGTCTAAGAATGGAGTGTACATAGGAAAGGGTTATGTATGTGATGGCCTATTTAAGGCTAATGTAACCACTATTGTACCAAACAATGATATGAATAAAATTGAATCTTCTGCTTATATGGTTGACTCTCCTAATCTATGGCATTCTAGACTAGGTCATGTGAATTTTGATACTTGACTAAAACTGATCAATCTAGAATTCATACCTAAGTGTAGAATTGATTCAATTTACAAATGTCAAATTTGTGCTGAAGCCAAATTGACAAGAAACTCATTTCATCATGTTGAAAGAGAAACTGAACCTCTAGACTTAATACATACTGATGTATGCGGCTCGAAAATGTGTCAAACTAGAGGAGGAAAAAGGTACTTCATCACCTTTATAGATGATTGTACAAGATACTGTTATGTATATCTCCTTAAAAGTAAGGATGAGGCATTCGATATGTTTAAACAATATAAAGCAAAAGTTGAGAATCAACTCAACAAAAAAATTAAAGCTTTAAGAAGTGATAAAGGAGGAGAATATGAGCTTCCATTTGAGGAATTCTGTGCTGAGCATGGTATAATACACCAAACTACAGCTCCTTATTCACCTCAATCCAATGGTATAGCCGAAGGGAAAAATAGAACTCTTAAAGAAATGACGAATGCCTTATTAATAAGCTCTAGCATTCCAGGTAATTTTTCGGGAGAAGCTATTCTTTCGACCAATCATATTTTAAATAAAATACCACAAAAGAAAACGTCTAAGACTCCCCATGAACTTTGGATAAACAGACCACCATCTTACAAATGCTTAAAAGTGTGGGGGTGTGTTGCCAAAGTAGAAATTCCAAAACCGAAAAAGGTCAAAATAGGACCGAAGACTATAGATTGCATATTCATTGGATATGCTCATAATAGTAGTGCATATCGATTTTTGGTGTACAAATCTGGAATTGATGACATTCATGAAAACACCATTATCGAGTCTCGAAATGCAAGATTCTTTGAACACATTTATCCTCTAAAAACCTCTATTGAAACAAGTGCTCAAAAGAGTCCAAGAGATCCAGATACTCCTGAGGATAACGTTGATCAAAGAAAAATGAATGATGAAACTGAGATAGAGGAACCAAGAAGGAGCAAACGACAAAGGACCTCTAAATTCTTTGGACCTGATTTCTATGCACATATGATAGAAAATGAACCTCTAACTTACCAACAAGCAATGCATCTCCTGATGCTCCTTATTGGGAAGAAGCCGTCAATAGTGAAATAGAATCCATTTTACAAAACCATACGTGGGAACTAGTGGATCTTCCTAAAGGATCAAAACCACTAGGATATAAATGGATATTTAAGAAGAAAATAAAGGCTGACGACTCAATAGAAAAGTATAAAGCAAGATTTGTAATAAAAGGATTCAGACAAAAGAAAGATCTGGATTACTTTGGTACATACTCACTAGTTACCAGAATAACATCAATTAGGATGCTTATTGCAATCATATCTATATTGAATTTGGAAATACACCAAATGGATGTAAAAACTGCGTTTTTGAACGGTGAACTGGAAGAGGAAATATATATGCAGCAACCAAAAGGGTTTCTAAGCCTAGGAAATGAAAATAAAGGGTGCAAGTTAGTGAAATCTCATTATGGACTTAAACAACCACCAAAATAATGGCATGAGAAATTTGACGAAACAATGTTATCAAATGAACTCAAAATAAATGAATCAGATAAATGCGTCTATACAAAATGTATAGATGCTGGATATGTCATTTTTTTATCTCTACGTTGATGATTACTGATCCTAGGAAATAATAAGGTCATAATAAAATCTATGAAGGACATGTTATCCTCTAGATTTGATATGAAGGACCTAGGAGTGGCCGATGTAATTTTGGGTGTAAAAATTATAAAGACACCATAGGGATATGCATTATCCCAGTCACACTACATTGCTAAAGTTCTTGAAAAATTCAAGCAGCATAATATAACTACTGCAAAATCACCAGTAGATATGAACCAAATTGGGTAAAGAACGCTGGTGATAGTATATATCAGCTGGAATACTCTCGTATACTGGGAAGTATTATGTATGTCATGAATTGCACTAGACTTGGTATTGCGTACGTTGTAAGCAAGCTAAGTAGATATACCAGCAATCCTGGTAAAAATCATTGGAAAGCAATAATCAGAGTCCTAGGATATCTAAAGTATACACAAACCTATGTGTTGCAATATGATAAGTAACCTTCAGTACTAGAAAGATATAGTGATGCCAATTGGATAACGGGCTCAAATGACACAAAATCCACAAGTGGATATGTGTTTACATTAGGAAATGGAGCAATTTCGTGGAAATCATCCAAACTGACTTGCATAGCAAGGTCAACAATGGAATCCGAGTTCATTGCTTTAGATAAAGCCATGGGAGAAGCAGATTGGCTTAAGGGATTTTTTAGAGGACATTCCAAATTGGGAAAAACCAGTACCTCCAATATGTATACATTGTGATAGTCAATCTGCTGTAGGAAGGGCGAATAGTATATTGTATAATGGTAAATCTAAACATATTCGTCATAGGCATAAAACCATAAGACAACTTCTCTCTAATGGAGTTGTCACTATAGACTATGTAAGGTCAAAGAATAACATTGCGGATCCACTAACTAAAGGCTTGCCTAGAGAGAAAGTTCAAAACTTATCGATGGGAATGGGTTTAAGACCTATAATCTAAAAGTTTTTCTAAACGGAAACCCCACCTAGTTGACTGGAGATCCCAAGATCTAGGTTCAAAGGGACAACTAAATTTATTGATAAACTTAATGGCACTGTTAAAATACAAACCATTCTAATGATAAGTTAGTGCACAACCCGTCGGAGAATAGGATAAGCTTAGCTCTATATGATGTCTATACTATGGTGTTATAAAAGACCCAAATGGAGTATCACCGGATACTCTTTATAGAATCACCTATGTGAGTGTGAAGTCGCCGCTTCAAAAAGAATTGTAAGGTCGAATTCTTTAAACACTCATGAGACAAGCAACTGTTCATGGCAAAAACGAACACAAACAGAGAACCAAGGGGTTTAGAAACACTTAGCGTGTATTATCTTTATATACTTACACAAAAGGCTTACAGTTCAAAGACAATCTAGTCCACTAATTCGCCGGTAGGTTATAACGATAAACACTAGGAAAAGTTCAAGGCCATTGCGCTACTTTTACCTATACGTTAAATGTTTCACAAAATTTTAGAACAAAGTTAAGTAACCTCTCATTCATGGGGGGGATTGTTGGAAATGAATGAGATGGTTAGGGACGAAGAGGTTATGTGGTAGCAGAGAAATACAAAGAAACAAAGACCCGCATTGTGTATGTTTTGTGGATATATCTCCATAAATACCAAAGCCCCACATGATATACCAAGCAAATGACATGAGCACATAAGGACTTGAATGAATGGGCTTTGTAGGCATTGAGATTTCATATTAAATATTAAAATGTCAAAGATATGGGCCTTGGGCCTTGGAGCTCTTGGGGTCTCGTGATCCACTGGGCCGCCGACTGTTTAATACGCGGAAAATCGTTTCTTTTTACGCGAATGCGACCGTTTGGACCAGCGGATGCGTCTGTTCGCCTGAACAGCGATTAGATGCGACCTTTTGAACTAGCGCGCCTGTACGGATAGTCGCGACTACCTAGAAAGGCACCCCTCCGCCGCTATATATGGACGGTCTGACAGAGCCACTGATAATCAGAAAGTTAGTTCATTCTGTCTCCTTCTTCTTTACTGTTGCTCTGTTCTTAAAATAACTTACTTGAGTTCGTCGTTGCCCTACAACTATAAGCGCTACATTTCAGAGATCGACCCGTTTCATCTTGGGAAACAATTGCTCATATACCTTCAGTGTCGTAGAGGGGGAAATATAGTTTCAAGGAAACAGATTTACTCTGAACTTGAACATTAATGACAGGTACTTCTTTCTGCTCTTTGTTTTGCTATGGTTTTTTACTGTTGCAAATTTGGTCACGCTTTTTGCTGTTGCTTATTTTAATTCAAGTTCAAATTAGTAACACTTCTTGACGTGACAATTGGATAGTGACAATATATTGATTGCTATCAGGTTCGTACTATATTTGCATTATTACGAACAACAATCTTGAAACAATATTTTTCTTTTGTAGAAAACGATAATGGCTAAAAGCAATAGTGGTACTGCTGCACCAACACCACCTGTAACCAATCCTTTTGCACCTGTGGTTACACCAATGGCACTGTATCACGGAGAAAGGCCAGAAAAGTTCACCGGAGCGGACTTCAAACATTGGCAGAAAAAAATGCTATTTTACTTGACAACATTGGGCTTTGCAAAGTATCTTACAGAAGATGCTCCAGTCGTTGCAGAATTGGAACCAGATCCAGTTAAAGTTGAAGCCCTTACTGCTTGGAAAAACTCTGATTTCATGTGTAAAAATTACATCTTGAATGGCCTCGACAACAGTCTATACAATGTGTACTGCACTGTTGCAACATCCAAATAACTCTGGTTGGCTTTGGAAAAGAAGTATAAAACTGAAGATGCAGGCAAGAAATTCATCGATGGGAAATTTCTTGACTTCAAAATGGTCGACAAACAAGCTGTGATCAACCAAATTCAAGAACTGCAACTTATCATTCGTCAACTAGAAGATGAAAAGATGACCCTTAGCGAATCTTTTCAATTTGCCGCTGCTATTGAGAATCTTCCTCCATCGTGGAAGGACTTCAAGAACTACCTAAAGCACAAGCGTAAAGAAATGACAATGGAGGAACTTGTAGTTCAATTGAGAATTAAGGAAGATAATAGAAATTCTAAAAAGAAGATTTCTCAAAATGTGGTTGCCAAAGCAAACGTTGTCGAGACGGACAAGTCCAATAAGAGAAAACGTGACAACCAACCTAAGAAGTCAAAGAAATTCAAGGGTTCATGCCATAATTGTGGAAAAAGGGTCATAAAGCTGCAGAATGTCGCGGCCCACCCAAAAAGAAGAAATCAGAAGTAAATGTGGTGGAAGTTTCAAACGGTGTTTCTGAAATGGACTTGTGTGCAGTTATTCCAGAATGCAACTTTGTTGGCAACAACAAGGAGTGGTTTGTAGACACTGGAGCCACTAGGCATATATGCTCGAATAAGTGGATGTTCACAAACTACAAAAGTGCTACTAATGAAGAACAACTGTTTATGGGTAACTCGTCCACATCAAAGGTCGAAGGCAAGGGAAAGATTGTGCTGAAATTGACTTATGGAAAAGAACTCACCCTAAATGATGCTCTACATGTTCCAGAAGTTCGCAAGAATCTAATTTCAGGATCGTTGCTCAGCAAGCATGGCTTCAAACTGACATTTGTGGCTGAAAAATTTGTGTTGTCTAAGAATAAAGTGTACATAGGAAAGGGTAATGTATGTGATGGCCTATTCAAGGCTAATGTAACCACTATTGTACCAAACAATGATATGAATAAAATTGAATCTTCTGCTTATATGGTTGACTCTCCTAATCTATGGAATTCTTGACTAGGTCATGTGAATTTTGATATTTTACAAAAACTGATCAATCTAGAATTCATACCTAAATGTAGAATTGATTCAAATTACAAATGTCAAATTTGTGCTGAAGCCAAATTGACAAGAACCTCATTTCATCATGTTGAAAGAGAAACCGAACCTTTAGACTTAATACATACTGATGTATGCTACTTGAAAATGTGTCAAACTAGAGGAGGAAAAAGGTACTTCATCACCTTTATAGATGATTGTACAAGATACTGTTATGTATATCTCCTTAAAAGTAAGGAAGAGGCATTCGATATGTTTAAACAGTATAAAGCAGAAGTTGAGAATCAACTCAACAGAAAAATTAAAGTTTTAAGAAGTGATAGAGGAGGAGAATATGAGTTTCCATTTGAGGAATTCTGTGCTGAGCATGGTATAATACACCAAACTACAACTCCTTATTCACCTCAATCCAATGGTATAGCCGAACGGAAAAATAGAACTCTTGTAGATATGATGAATCCCTTATTAATAAGCTCTGGCTTGCCAGATAATTTTTGGGGAGAAGCTATTCTTTTGGCAAATCATATTTTAAATAAAATACCACGAAAGAAAATGTCTGAGGCTCCCCATGAACTTTGGAAAAACAGACCACCAACCTATAAATACTTAAAAGTGTGGGGGTGTCTTGCCAAAGTAGAAATTCCAAAAGAAAAAAGGTCAAAATAGGACCGAAGACTATTGATTGCATATTCATTGGATATGCTCATAATAGTAGTGCATATCGATTTTTGGTGTACAAATATGAAATTGATGACATTCATGAAAACACCATTATTGAGTCTCGAAATGCAAGATTCTTTGAACACATTTATCCTCTAAAAACCTCTATTGAAACAAGTGCTCAAAAGAGGCCAAGAGATCCAGATACTCCCGAGGATAATGCTGATCAAAGAAAAATGAATGATGAAACTGAGATAGAGGAACCGAGAAGGAGCAAACAACAAAGGACCTCTAAATCCTTTGGACCTGATTTCTATGCATATATGATAGAAATAGAACCTCTAACTTACCAACAAGAAATGTCATCTCCCGATGCTTCTTATTGGAAAGAAGCCGTCAATAGTGAAATAGAATCCATTCTACAAAACCATACGTGGGAACTAGTGGATCTCGCTAAAGGATCAAAACCACTAGGATATAAATGGATAATTAAGAAGAAACTAAAGGCTGACGGCTCAATAGACAAGTATAAAGTGAGACTTGTAATAAAAGGATTCGAACAAAAGAAAGATCTGGATTACTTTGATACATACTCACTGGTTACCAGAATAACATCAATTAGGATGCTTATTGCAATCGCATCTATATTGAATTTGGAAATACACCAAATGGATGTAAAAACTGCATTTTTAAACGGTGAACTGGAAGAGGAAATATATATGCAGCAATCCGAAGGGTTTCTAAGCCTAGGAAATGAAAATAAGGTGTGCAAGTTAGTGAAATCTCTTTATGGCCATAAACAAGCACCAAAACAATGGCATGAGAAATTTGATGAAACAATGTTATCAAATGGATTCAAAATAAAAAAAATCAGATAATGCGTCTATATAAAATGTATAGATGTTGGATATGTCATTGTTTGTCTCTACATTGATGATTTACTGATCCTAGGAAATAATAAGGTCATAATAAAATCTACGAAGGACATGCTATCCTCTAAATTTGATATGAAGGACCTAGGAGTGGCCGATGTAATTTTGGGTGTAAAAATTATAAAGACACCGCAGGGATATGCGTTATCTCAGTCACATTACATTGCTAAAATTCTTGAAAAATTCAAGCAGCATAATACAACTACTGCAAAATCACCAGTAGATATGAACCAAAATTGGGTAAAGAACACTGGTGATAGTATATATCAGCTGGAATACTCTCGTATACTAGGATGTATTATGTATGTCATGAATTATACTAGACCTGATATTGCGTACACTGTAAGCAAGCTAAGTAGATATACCAGCAATCCAGGTAAAAATCATTGGAAAGCAATAATCAAAGTCCTAGGATATCTAAAGTATACACAAACCTATGTGCTGCAATATGATAAGTATCCTTCAGTAGTAGAAGGATATAGTGATGCCAATTGGATAACGGGCTCAAATGACACAAAATCCACAAGTGGATATGTGTTTACATTAGGAAATGGAGCAATTTTGTGGAAATCATCCAAATAGACTTGCTTAGCAAGGTCAACAATGGAATATGAGTTCATTGCTTTGGATAAAGCCGCGGAAGAAGCAGATTGGCTTAAGGGGTTTTTAGAGGACATTCCAAATTGGGAAAAACCAGTACCTCCAATATGTATATATTGTGATAGTCAACCTACTATAGGAAGGGCGAATAGTACATTGTATAATGGTAAATCTAGACATATTCGTCGTAGGCATAAAACCATAAGACAACTTCTCTCTAATGGAGTTATCATTATAGACTATGCAAGGTCAAAGGATAACATTGCGGATCCACTAACTAAAGGCTTGCCTAGAGAGAAAGATCAAAACTTATCGATGGGAATGGGTTTAAGACCTATAATCTAAAAGTTTTTCTAAATGGAAACCCCACCTAGTTGACTGGAGATCCCAAGATCTAGGTTCAAAGGGACAACTAAGTTTATAGATAAATTTAATGGCACTGTTAAAATACAAACTATTCCTATAATAAGTCAGTGCACAACCCTTCAGAGAATAGGATAAGATTAGCTTTTAATGATATCTACACTTTGGTGTCATAAAAGATCCAAGTGGAGTATTACGGGATACTCTTTAAGAATCACCTACATGAGTGTGAAGGCGCCGCTTCAAAAAGAATTGTAAGGTCGAATTCTTTAAACACTCATGAGACCAAGCAGGTGTTCATGGGAAAAACGAACACAAACAGAGAACTAAGGGGTTTAGAAACACTTAGCATGTATTATCTTTATATACTTACACAAAGGACTTACAGTTCAAAGACAATCTAGTCCACTGATTCGCCAGTAGGTTATAACGATAAACACTAGGAAAAGTTCAAGGCCATTGCGCTACTTTTACCGATACGTTAAATGTTTCACAACATTTAAGAACAAAATTAAGAAACCTCTCATTCATGTGGGGGATTGTTGGAAATGAATGAGAAGGTTTGGGAAGAAGAGGTTATGTGGTAGTAGAGAAATACAAAGAAACAAAGTCCCACATTGTGTATGTTTTGTGGATATATCTCCATAAATACCAAAGTCTTACATGATATATCAAACAAACGACATGAGCACATAAGGACTTGAATGAATGGGCTATGTAGGCATTGGGCTTTCATATTAAATATTAAAATGTCAAAGATAAGGGCCTTGGGCCTTGGGGCTCTTGGGGTCTCGTGATCCAATCGGCCGCCGACTGTTTGATATGCGGAAAATGGTTTCTTTTTACGCGAATGCGACCGTTTGGACCAGTGGATGCGTCTGTTCGCCTGAACAGTGATCAGATGCTACAGTCTGAACCGGCACGCCAGTACGAACAGTCGCGACTACCTAGAAAGGCACCCCTCCGCCGCTATATATGGACGATCTGGTAGAGCTACAGATAATCAGAAAGTTAGTTCATTTTGTCTCCTTCTTCTTTACTGCTACTCTGTTCTTAAAATAACTTACTTGAGTTCATCGTTGGTCTGCAACTGTAAGCGCTACATTACAGAGATCGGTCCGTTTCATCTGGGGAAACAATTGCTCATATACCTTCAGCGCCGTAGAGGGGGCAATATTGTTTCAAGGAAACATATTTACTCTGAACTTGGACATTACTGACAGGTACTTCTTTCTGCTCTTTGTTTAGCCACATTTTCAGACTGCTGCAAATCTCGTCATGCTTTTTGCCGTTGCTAATTTTGATTCTAGTTCAAATTAATAACACTTCTTGACATGACAATTGGATAGGGACAATATATTGATTGCTATCAGGTTCGTACTATATTTGCATTATTATAAACAACAATTTTGAAACAATTTTTTTCGTTTTGCAGAAAACGATAATGGCTAAAAGCAATAGTGGTACTGCTGCGCCAACACCACCTGTAACCAACCCTTTTGCCCCCTTGGTTACACCAATGGCACTGTCTCTTGGAGAAAGGCCAGAAAAGTTCATTGGATCAGACTTCAAACGTTGGCAGCAAAAAATATTATTTTACTTGACAACATTGGGCCTTGCAAAGTATATTACAGAAGATGCTCCAGTTGTTGCAAAATTGGAACTAGATCCCGTTAAAGTTGAAGCCCTTACTACTTGGAAAAATTCTGATTTCATGTGTAAAAATTACATCTTGAATGGCCTCGACAACAGTCTATACAATGTGTTCTGCACTATTGCAACATCCAAACAACTCTGCTTGGCTTTGGAAAAGAAGTATAAAACTAAAGATGCAGGCATGAAGAAATTCATCGCTGGGAAATTTATTGACTTCAAAATGGTCCACACAAAAGTTGTGATCAACCAAATTCAAGAACTACAACTTATCATTCATGAACTAGAAGATGAAAAGATGACCCTTAGCAAATCTTTTCAAGTTGCCGCTGCTATTGAGAATCTTCCTCCATCGTGGAAGGACTTCAAGAACTACCTAAAGCACAAGCGCAAAGAAATGACAATGGAGGAACTTGTAGTTCGATTGAGAATTGAGGAAGATAATAGAAATTCTGAAAAGAAGATTTCTCAAAATGTGGTTATCAAAGTAAACGTTGTCGAGACGGACAAGTCCAATAAGAGAAAACATGACAACCAACCTAAGAAGTCAAAGAAAGTCAAGGGATCATGCCATAATTATGGAAAGAAGGGTCATAAAGCTGCAGAATGTCGCGGTCCACCCAAAAAGAAGAAATCATAAGTAAATATGGTGGAAGTTTCAGACGGTGTTTCTGAAATGGACTTGTGTGCAGTTGTTTCAGAATGCAACCTTGTTGGCAACAACAAGGAGTGGTTTGTAGACACTGGAGAAACTAGGCATATATGCTCGAATAAGTGGATGTTCACAAACTATAAAAGTGCTACTAATGAAGAACAACTGTTTATGGGTAACTCGTCCCCATCAAAGGTCAAAGGCAAGGGAAAGATTGTGCTAAAATTGACTTTGGGAAAAGAACTCACTCTAAATGATGTTCTACATGTCCCAGAAATTCGCAAGAATCTAATTTCAGGATCGTTGCTTAGCAAGCATTGCTTCAAACTGACATTTTGGCTGAAAAATTTGTGTTGTCTAAGAATGGAGTGTACTTAGTAAAGGGTTATGTATGTGATGGCCTATTTAAGGCTAACGCAACCACTGTTATACCAAACATTTGATATGAATAAAATTGAATCTTCTGCTTATATGGTTGACTCTCCTAATCTATAGCATTCTAGAATAGGTCATGTGAATTTTGATACTTTACAAAAACTGATCAATCTAGAATTCATACCTAAGCGTAGAATTGATTCAAATTACAAATGTAAAATTTGTGCTGAAGCTAAATTGAAAAGAACCTCATTTCATCATGTCGAAAGAGAAACCGAACCTCTAGAATTAATACATACTGATGTATGCGACTTGAAAATGTGTCAAACTAGAGGTGGAAAAAGGTACTTCATCACCGTTATAGATGATTGTACAAGTTCCTGTTATGTATATCTCCTTAAAAGTAAGGATGAGGCATTCGATATGTTTAAACAGTATAAAGCAGAAGTTGAGAATCAACTCAACAAAAAAATTAAAGTTTTGAGAAGTGATAGAGGAGGAGAATATGAGTTTCCATTTGAGGACTTATGTGCTAAGCATGGTATAATACACCAAACTACAGCTCCTTATTCACCTCAATCCAATGGTATAGTCGAATGGAAAAATAGAACTCTTAAAGAAATGATGAATGCCTTATTAATAAGCTCTGGCTTGCCAAATAATTTTTGGGGAGAAGCTATTCTTTTGGCAAATCATATTTGAAATAAAATACCACGAAAGAAAACGTCTAGGACTCCCCATGAACTTTGGAAAAACAGACCACCATCCTATAAATACATAAAAGTGTGGGGGTGTCTTGCCAAAGTAGAAATTCCAAAACCGAAAAAGGTCAAAATAGGACCGAAGACTATAGATTGCAAATTCATTAAATATGCTCATAATAGTAGTGCATATCAATTTTTGGTGTACAAATCAGAAATTGATGACATTCATGAAAACACCATTATCGAGTCTCGAAATGCAAGATTCTTTGAACACATTTATCCTCTAATACCCTCTATTGAAACAAGTGCTCAAAAGAGGCCAAGAGATCCAGATACTCCCGAGGATAATGCTGATCAAAGAAAAATGAATGATGAAACTGAGATAGAGGAACCGAGAAGGAGCAAATGACAAAGGACCTCTAAATCCTTTGGACCTTATTTCTATGCATATATGATAGAAAATGAACCTCTGGCTTACCAATAAGCAATGTCATCTCCCGATGCTCCTTATTGGAAAGAAGCCGTCAATAGTGAAATAGAATTCATTCTACAAAACCATACGTGGGAACTAGTGGAGGATCAAAACCACTAGGATATAAATGGATATTTAATAAGAAATTAAAGGCTGAAGGCTCAATAGAAAAGTATAAAGTAAGACTTGTAATAAAAGGATTCAGACAAAAGAAAGATCTGGATTACTTTGATACATGCTCACCAGTTACCAGAATAACATCAATTAGGATGCTTATTGCAATCGCATCTATATTGAATTTGGAAATACACCAAATGGATGTGAAACCTGCGTTTTTGAACGGTGAACTGGAAGAGGAAATATATATGCAGCAACCAGAAGGGTTTCTAGGCCCAGGAAATGGAAATAAGGTGTGCAAGTTAGTGAAATCTCTTTGTGGCCTTAAATAAGCACCAAAACAATGGCATGATAAATTTGATGAAACAATGTAATCAAATGAATTCAATATAAATGAATCAGATAAATGCGTCTATATAAATTGTATAAATATTGGATATGTCACTGTTTGTCTCTACGTTGATGATTTACTGATCCTAGGAAATAATAAGGCCATAATAAAATCTACGAAGGACATACTATCGTCTAGATTTGATATGAAGGACCTAGGAGTGGCCGATGTAATTTTGGGTGTAAAAATTATAAAGATACCACAGGGATATGCGTTATCTCAGTCACATTACATTGCTAAAAAATTTGAAAAATTCGCAGCATAATATAACTACTGCAAAATCACCAGTAGATATGAACCAAAATTGGGTAAAGAACACTGGTGATAGTATATATCAGCTGGAATACTCTCGTATACAGGGAAGTATTATGTATGTCATGAATTGCACTAGACTTGATATTGCGTACGCTGTAAGCAAGCTAAGTAGATATACCAGCAATCCTGGTAAAAATCATTGGAAAGCAATAATCAGAATCCTAGGATATCTAAAGTATACAAAAACCTATGTGTTGCAATATGATAAGTATCCTTCAGTAGTAGAAGGATATAGTGATACCAATTGGATAACGGGTTCAAATGACACAAAATCCACAAGTGGATATGTGTTTACATTAGGAAATGGAGCAATTTCGTGGACATCATCAAAACAGATTTGCATAGCAAGGTCAACAATGGAATCAGAGTTCATTGCTTTGGATAAAGCCGCGGAAGAAGCAGATTGGCTTAAGGGGTTTTTAGAGGACATTCCAAATTGAAAAAAAACCAGTACCTCCAATATGTATACATTGTGATAGTCAATCTGATATAGGAAGGGCGAATAGTACATTGTATAATGGTAAATCCAGACATATTTGTCGTAGGCTTAAAACCATAAGACATCTTCTCTCTAATGGAGTTATCACTATATACTATGCAAGGTCAAAGGATAACATTGTGGATCCACTAACTAAAGGCTTGCCTGGAGAGAAAGTTCAAAACTTATCGATGGGAATGGGTTTAAGACCTATAATCTTAAAGTTTTTCTAAACGGAAACCCCACCTAGTTGACTGGAGATCCCAAGATCTAGGTTCAAAGGGACAAATAAGTTTATAGATAAACTTAATGACACTGTTAAAATACAAACCATTCCTATGATAAATCAGTGCACAACCCGTCGGAGAATAGGATAAGCTTAGCTTTTAATGATGTCTATACTATGGTGTTATAAAAGACCCAAGTGGAGTATTATGGGATACTCTTTATAGAATCACCTACGTGAGTGTGAAGGCGCCGCTTCAAAAAGAATTGTAAGGTCGAATTCTTTAAACACTCATGAGACCAAGTAGGTGTTCATGGCAGAAACGAACAAAAACGGAGAACCAAGGGGTTTAGAAACACTTAGCGTGTATTATCTTTATATACTTACACAAAAGGCTTACAGTTCAAAGACAATCTAGTCCAATGATTCGCCAGTAGGTTATAACGATAAACACTAGGAAATGTTCAAGGCCATTGCGCTACTTTTACCGATACGTTAAATGTTTCACAAAATTTATGAACAAAATTAAGTAACCTCTCATTCATGTGGGGGATTGTTGGAAATGAATGAGAAGGTTAGGGAAGAAGAGGTTATGTGGTAGTAGAGAAATACAGAGAAACAAAGTCCTACATTGTGTATGTTTTATGGATATATCTCCATAAATACCAAAGCCCCACATGATATATCAAAAAATGACATGAGCACATAAGGACTTGGATGACTGGGCAATGTAGGCATTGGGCTTTCATATTCAATATTAAAATGTCAAAGATAAGGGCCTTGGGCCTTGGGGCTCTTGGGTCTCGTGATCCAATGGGTCGCCGACTGTTTAATACGCGGAAAATGGTTTCTTTTTACGAGAATGCGACTGTTTGGACCAGCGGATGCGTCTGTTCACCTGAACAGTGATCAGATGCGACCTTTTGAACCTGCGCGCCTGTACGGACAGTCGCGACTACCCAGAAAGGCACCCCTCCACCGCTATATATGGACGGTCTGATAGAGTCACTGATAATCAGAAAGTTGTTCATTCTGTCTCCTTCTTCTTTATTACTACTCTGTTCTTAAAATAACTTGAGTTCGTCGTTGCTCTGCAACTGTAAGCACTACATTGTAGAGATCGGTCCGATTCATCTTGGGAAACAATTGCTCATATACCATCAGTGCCGTAGAGGGGGCAATATTGTTTCAAGGAAACAGATTTACTCTGAACTCGGACATTACTGACAAGTACTCTTTCTGCTCTTTGTTTTGCTACGGTTTTTTACTGTTGCAAATATGGTCACGCTTTTTGCCGTTGCTAATTTTGATTCTAGTTCAAATTAGTAACACTTCTTGATGTGACAATTGGATAGTGACAATATATTGATTGCTATCAGGTTCGTACTATATTTGCATTATTACGAACAACAAACCATTCCCTTCACTCCTACTAGTCCAAGTAGATTTTATTAGTTCACTACAAACATTTTTATTAGACCATAAATTATTATATTGAAACGAAACAGACCGATGACCCCTTTGCGAGTTATAATTTAATTCCAACAAAATAGGGCGGTAATCACTTGTTGAATGGGGTAATAAAAGTACAGAAAAGGTAGGGAATATTTCCTGGAAATCCTAAATAGCAAAATTCTGCCAATCCTAGTATCGGTAGAAAGGTCTTTACCTCTCCACCATGAAAATTTAATACTAGTCTCATGCATTTTAGTAAGTCCTGTAGTGTTTATAGTGTAAAAAAATCATCATCTACATGTCGAGAAGTTGTTGAAGACCCAACTATGTCTGTCTTATACAAAATCGTGTTAAATTCCCCTGACATAATCCACAGAAGCAAAGTATGCCGAGACAAACTTATAATATGATCCCATAAGGTGCGTCAATGAAATGGATAATATGATCCATAAACGGTCGAGTAAAGTAATATAAAACCCCAGTATTCAGTAGTACACCAGTCAAACCTGTTGATCCATATGCATAACATTAAACTGCCGATAAAAGGTATTCCATAATATAAATATTTGAGTATTTCCATTTGAAAGTTCATTCATACAATAGGACCAATCAAATAAGTAGCCTTTCACAAAACGATGCATGCTCTCGTTTACCAACTTATGCTCAAACAGTGCAACAACTGACCTCTTGAATTTTCTAATTTGATCCAATATTTTAAGTTTTCTAGTGGGGGAATTCATTTCCGTAACATTGTGTAATAAAACCACTCAGAATGGGCCTAAATTCCGATCCAGAAAAGGCACATCGGAACTTAGAGTCATTCTAAATGGATCGTTGGTTCCTATAAGAAAATACTAAAAATAGATATCAGAGAGAAATCTAAATGAAATAGAATCTCACACAACGGAAGGGACAAAATATAATATCTCATAAATATATATACCATAGATAAAACCATAAATGTCAAATACAACAAGTCTCAGAAGATAACAGGTACATCAATAATTATCCTAAAATACATGATAACAACAATAATAATAGTACTATTGCCAAGAAAGGGTGCTCCTCAAGAAATCACTAATCATCGCTGATGTAGGGTCCTCGTCTACTAACTTGTTTATGTTAAGAGGAGGAAGGTCAGATCATAAAGTTCTGGTGAATGAAAAACATATAAGTTTAGGAATGATTATTTCCTATATTTAGCGGTGTAAACTCTTTATGTTATGTCTACGTAACAAACATATACAATTAAACATATAAGACGGACATCCTCACAGTCACTTAAGGCCTATTTGTAAATCTAAGGGCGGACATCCCTACAATCACTGAACATCCCCACAAATAAATCTAAGGGCAGACATCCTTACAACCACTTAATATCCTATGAGGCGGGCTATACCTAGTCGCTTATGGCCATTATCTATTTTATTAAGAGTGGACATCCTTATAGTCAATTAATACCCATAGATGAACCCTAGCCACTTAATACCTCGTCCTAACGTCAACGTCACAAAATATATATACTCTCTTTGTAGGTCGAGAAATAGTAATGACCACTTAATACCAGGTGTAGGTAGGAGCGCAACACCATTTAAGACCCTCCCAGTGGACCATATTGTTGCTATCTACTTGTCCCCATGGGGTGAACTCCTAGACATTTAATACTTCCCTTAGACGGTGGTACTTTTAGGCCTTTCATATAAACTGTCCTTATGCGAGCTCTCACTAAGCTCCTAAATAAGAAGCAGACATTACTTAGAGAACTACCATACTTATACACTAGCGTCTAATAAGACCATTTAATACCTTATATAAGAGAAAGGCAGACCCAAAGACCACTCGAATCCTCGAAGGGCTGGTCCCATAACATGGGTCCAGAACCAAGGAGTGAACCTTAGGAACAAACCTAGTCCTAACCACTTAATACCCAACAAGAGGCAGGCCAACCACATACTACCTTTTCCAATGTTGGTCTACTGCACACACACACACATACATATATATACACACACACACACACATTAGGTATCTCACATTAATCCATCCATTTATAGATGCTGGATTTGTCAGGTGGTTCCTCCTAGGCTTCTACTACAAGCTAGGCTTTTAACCTCACATCTAAGTGTACTAATTATAATGGCCCATGACACCTAGACCTCTCACATTAAACAATCTTACTTGTAGATGCTTGATATGCCAGCCGCTTCCAGGCAGGCTTCTACAACAAATAATGGTTAACCTCATGTCTCTGTGTCATTAATTATAATTAAAGCCATTAACTCACAGACATGCATACAAATTTGTATGGGGACATTCAAATTCAAATTCATTTAAATATATTTAGTACGCACTTAATACGAATTGATATTATATTTATTACGCTATTAATATATATAAATATAGATGTGAATTATGTGAATGAGATTAACGTCCTAACCACGTTTGAAATATCAATCCTAACAATCACTAATATGGTATACAAGTTAATTTCTCCATCAATTTACATGGTCCAACATGCATATTCACAATAAAATGATAAAAAGGGAAATAACAACATCAACATACAACTTGTAACCAAGGCTTGAATGATTACTTCAATAATAGAATAGAGACAAGGCGTAATATTCCTAAATAGATAAGTAAAAATCCTCAATTTGGTACTAATCCATTTTTTATAATTTTCGTGTACGAAACGTTAGTACTTTAATAATTTTAAAATAATACGTTCAAACAATCCATTTCAGAAATACAGGTTTAAACCTATTCAGATTGCAATATTCAAGTCCTTAAGCTTTTGCAACCAAAATATACATATATATGAATTTGCAGATTTAAAATAAGAGAATTAGACCAAATTTGAGAATCATACCAACACCCAAATATCGTTTCTTCTATTACATCATTATCCAAACCCAATTAAAATTGATTGACGATTTTTACGTACCAACATAAATAATGTAAGATTTAATGGAGTTGATATTATTTTCTTTTCGTATAAACCCAAATCTTCCTTAGCACAATAATCCAAATTTATACTATCAAATCATACACTACGCCATAGATTGCATACTGCAACACAGGAGAAGTGATGCAGAAAGTGCCGAAATGTGTTACTGTAGGCAAAAAAATGATCTTTAGCGACACTTTCTCGGTGTTGCATTTTGCCGCTTTGCCTTAGAGTCAAAGGCAACACCTTTGTGGCCCTATGGAAAAATCGGTACAGGTGTTGCCACAAGTACCACTAAAACAAAAATACCCTTTCACAACTGCCAAAAAAAGTTGTAATATGTCTATCATAACTGGCATGCGCCACTAGTTATATTGCAATCGTAATAAAGTCAACCTTTTTTACAACTATTTCCAGCAGTTGTTAAATTCTGTTTCACAACTGTTAAAAGTAATTACACCTCAACTGCTATTAATCAAAAATGCATAACATTATTATAACATAGTATTCAAACACAGTATTTTATTCAAATAAATATTTTATTTCAACATTTCAAATGGTATAAATTTTTTGACTCCATTATTGTACATTCCCGGGTATATTACAGAATCATTCATATTTACATACATTCCTCACTATATTATCACTCGATTCACTCATATACAGAATCATGCATACAACCATAAGCAAGAAAAAATACACAAAAATGATTATATAAACCAAAAGCCCTTTCTAATGTGATGATATGTTAGTCATGTACAATCCATTGTGGATTGTATTCTACAATGCGCTCTTACAATTTTTCAACAGTGAAAAGAAATATTTTAATGAAAGGCTGAAAAAACTTGGTAGAATAGAGAAATAAAAGCAACTTACCAAGACTAATAGCTTACTAATGACAAAATGTGAAGTCTAGAAAACAAAATAGAATAGTGAAATGAAAAAAGCAAACCAAGATTACCAGCTTATGAGCTCTTCATCAGGCGGAGCCATTTGCAAGAGCCAACAAACATTCTGCACATAAATTCATAAGACAAGTGCTGGTTCAAGTCTTATTCTATATCGGAATAATACAAAAAAGATAGAAGTTCATGAAAATGGAGGGCATTTCAGCTATGAGTTGCTATTTTACTCTTAGACTAGGACAGTTCAGTTGGTTTATCGATCTACCATGTTGAAAATATTTACTGAACATAATAAAATTTGTATAACTTACTATATATCCAAAAGGAATCAGATCATCCATTTTTTTTGACAAGCCGTTATAGACATTGTAAACGTATATGGCCAAGTAATAGTATGCTTCTCCCTGCTCGGCTAACTACTGCTCCAATATGCTAAAGCAACATTTCAAAAATAAAATCTGAGTAATTTCCATTATGTTTCTCTCTACTCGGCCAACTACCGGTCCAATATGCTCATTTGCAACACAAATTGGAACTAAATGGCTCTCACTGGTACCACTTGGTGACCTCCCCTATTACAATTAACACTAGTGAATGATAATTTGAAACATAAAAGGTAATGTTAGAAGCAATTCATGACTTCTCGCCAATTCATTATCTACATTAAATTGAGTCAAATATTAGTTAAATGACCAATAGCTGGATGATGCAGTTTTTCAACACAGAACCAGTTGATAAACAGATAATTCATTTAACTTCGATTAGTCAATTCTGTCAACTTTTTGTTTCGACTCAAATAACCTTTTCATGTGCGATCATTCGGCTTATATTATTGTTTCATGACTTTTTGTATGTTAGTGATGATGAATTCTTGCTATACTATAAAAACGGTAGCATGAGTTATTTGATCCATAAAAGATTAGATGTTGGAAACGATTTTATTAAATAGTGAAAAGAACATGCTACTTAAAATGCAGTTGTCACTCAGGTATGTATTAATACAAAAAGTTTGAGGAAGGTATTGTGGTGGCCCTATTGCTACATACACTGATTTTGTTACTTCAATTATGGATTATGTGTATATATATTTTTTGTGTCAATATGTATTCATATATATAAAGAGAGGAAGATTGACTTAATCAGTAGCGTCCAAAAATAGATAACAGAGAAAGAACATACCTTTGTAGTAGTTGTTGGAGATTCTGCTGTCGGGAAATCAAAGATAATAGGAAGATTCACCAAAGATGAGTTTAGTTTTGATTCCAAGTCTACAATTGGTGTTGAGTTCCAGACTCGATCGATCACTATTAATAAGAAGCGTATAAAAGCATAAATCTAGGACACTGCTGGACAAGAAAGGTAAGAGTTGAGTTCATATCAGTTAAACCTACCATGCTATAATAAGTGAATTTTACAGATGGTTCATTATCAAGTTCACTATATTCATTTGTTTTCAGTTAAACATTAAACCAACAATTAATACATCCTGACAACAACAATATACATACATTATAAACATTAAACCAAATATCTGTATATACATCAACTTTCTATGGAAAGCCTACCCAAATCTAGGCATATTTGGACTACCAAATCAACATGTTAACGTAAACAGATCTTAACACACAAGAAAACTGCAAAAACTATAAAATGGAATTTGAAAAAAAGACAAACTTTATACACTAATATGCTGCTAATCGAACTCTTTTATGCCGCCAAATCAATGTCACATTTGATGGAAGTAATTTTTACTTAATCATCTAATATCAAACTTTATAACATCACCAAACATGCTTACACAAATAATCACTCTATAAAAACTAAAGCTTGTGTTGTTTTCCAGATGAACGATGCGGCTTCTTATTTATGACAATCTCCCAGCCTTCATCATTCCTCGTTTCTTTAGTCTCTTCCTATACAACACATTCAAAGAATTCAAAAAGTTAGTGCAACACAAAACAGTAAAGTAATGTTTGTCCTAAAGTTCCAGTAAACTAACATTTGGTTGTCTCCTATATGACTGTTGTTGCTTCTTATCATTACCAACTATTTCCCAGTTATCATCATTTCTTCCGTTGTTTTCTTCCTACAAAATCCACATAATACAAACCCGTCATTATAAAACCATGAAGTTGGTTGTTTCGAACGAAATCCAATGGAAAAACAAGCCTACCTTTCAGGTACCAAATGACTAGAGTGGCTATCAGTTTTTTTTTCTCGTATTCATTTTCTTCTTCATCTTCATCTTTTACCTTCGAAACAACCTAGCAAGAAACCCAAAATTTTGGAAGATCGGCAAAGATTACATTTTTATAGATAGGAAGCTGAAAATACCACAACCGAAGTGGATCTAGAACGCATTTCAGTCTGATTACTGATGGGATTGTCTTCATCGTTGTCTTATTTATCTTCAGACTTGTTTAAAGATACACTGGTTAAGCCGTGAACAAGATCAACTGACACGACCCGAACTTCCCCATAAAGGAAAGCCCGGATTGAGTTGAGAACATGACAAATTAGAACACAGACAGAAGAACATTTCATTGCTTAATACAAAATTTACATCAGAGTACAAGAATATACAGAGTATGAACAAATAATATACTTTTGATAAATATCAACGATTTACAATTTTACAAGGCAGCGGAAAGTAATACAAAACACAACTGAAAGGGATATACGGATACAGAGCTTTCCGAATATCATTCCAGCTGTAAACCAGGATCCCATGAATATAAATCTGCAAACCAAAACCACTAGCTGTCCGTGTGGAAAATAAGGGCACCTAGAGTTTAGGTTAAAACAATATACTCCAGGTCAGTCATGTGACTGGTGTGAGAACTAAAAACTGTTATTAAATCTTTACTTTAAAAATAAAGTAAATCAAGGGACCACGCCGTATAACACGGAACGGGTTTCGTCCCAAGAATACTAGTGCATAGAATGAACAACGCAATCTTTTTGAAAAAATGAAGCTATTATAAGACCTAGGTCCCATCACACAATGCAACGCAAGCCGGAGGATAGGGTTTTCCCTTATAATAGCCAAACATGCTTGGTACATTTAAAACAAATCATTTGATATTGTTATAAGTGTATAGTGTCAAAACAACTTCAAATATAAATGTATCAATCCTAGACGGCATGTGTACCATATATCATGTCGCCATATTAGGCTCTGCAATCAAAACCGAAATGTCACGTATTGGAAATTGGATTTTTGTCATAAGTCTAGGTAAGGGATGTACTCCTAACCGCTTCGAGACACTCTAGCAAATGTCTCGGGACTACACACTCTGGGCAACCCCTGGATCCTCCAAGGCCGTTCCACACTTACGTTAGTGGATTAGTATTCCTGAACACATGTTTCCCAGTCCTATCAGACCTATCCATCGGCTCTATAGAGACCGATATAACTGAGGCGCCACGCATTCCAACAACCACATAGGTAAAAATATAAAAATGTCTGGGCTTACAAAACCCCAACACCACCCATAGCTAGAAAGAAACGTCATGTCCTCCTTGGGTCCCTTATCCCCTTTTTAATTCATACCGAGGTGTGAGGCTCGCGAATTAACGCTATGCACAAAGCTATGCTATATTAAAATCGTTCTTTGATCATCAACCACAAGACTCTACTTTTCAATAGAAGCCTTGATCATTTGCAACTCAGTATGCCACAGAGGCAATTCACGCCATGCGACTGGTGTCTATCGATATATAACCTCTGAGCTCGTACGTCTCAGAGAAGAGAGTTAAGCAAGAGAATAAATTCTCCGCCGCCAAACAGATATATATTTAATAGAAATCAATCAACACAAAATTAAATCCAATGTCAAACACACATCCATTTAACAATTCGTTCTGGATCTGAATGAAACCGGAGGCACCTTATTCCCCGTCCCATATGTCCAATACAGGAGAGAGGTCCTCGCATATCCAGTTGATCTCCAAGTACTCTAGACGATCACCACTTACTACCTCGCCTTGGGTGTACTGCCCAATCAAGACATCAGTAATCATCCAAACGATGTGAAGACCTCCGGTCTTCAACCACCGTCTTCATCGTTGACATATCGTCGAATTAGTTATTCAGAATGGGTATGAACCCGGCCTTTCCGAATAACTCGCGTATATAATAAAAACACAACATAAGCCTCATTCCAATTCTGAATATTCTTTTATTTAAATATTCACATCTTTAGGGATTTGTTCCCATTATTTTATCAAAGATAAATTCTTTAAAATTTATTATTTAATCTTCCTTTGGATATCATTCAAACCATATTAAGGTTTTCCAAACTAGTCGGGATTAACGCACCTTACCGAAGTAATCATTTATTTAACTTCCCAATCCCGACCTATTCATCCCATGGAGCAAAACTGGTATTACTCCATAACTAACACCACGGTGTTATCGGTAAAATTAATTACCATTTCCCGTTCAAATCCAATTAAAGATTTTACTATTGCTAAGAGCAAAATTGGTGATACTCCATTCTCGATCATTTCCCAAATTTGATAATTTAAATTATCAATTCACATTTCAATCTAATTAAAGATCCATTGAAACTCCACTTAGTTTCAGTCTTTCCAAAAATCAATATTAATGATTATTTAACTTTGGAAACACAAACATGTCGCATCGACAATCTACACCATACTATTGATTTCTACCATATATAACCTCTAAGATCGTACGTCTTAGAGAAGGGTGTTAAGCAAGAGAATAAATCCTCCGCCACCAAACAGATATATATTTAGGAGAGATCAACCATACAGTTCGAAATACAATGACAGACATGTAATCCTGCCTTTAACTGGGTTAAAGAACTAATGTCGTTTAAAACACAGTTCATGATAAACCCAAATCACATTCCATTAATTATGGAATCTTCACGGAAAAACAAATCGATATCAATTTCCGTATCCGACTAATAACATAAATGGAATAACGGTAAAGCCTTTTAAATTCCATATGTATTAACAATCTTTCTCCACAGAAGTTCACTTCGATTATTATCAAATCGAATTCCATTCAATTCCAATTTAATATATTAAATTAGAATAATTTACTTTGGAAAATTCTCGTTAAATCTTAATAAAAAGATTTATAAATTCCAAATCACATTTCACTATAAATCGGGTTAAAGAACGAATGTTGTTAAAAACACAGTTCACAATAAACCCAATTTACATTCCATTTTCAATTCCAATTAAATGTTAATTAATTGGAAACTCTAATAATTTTTATTAAAAGATTTATTCTTTTCTCAACTGGGTTTAAGAATAGTGTTATTTAAGACACCATTCACAACAAACCCAAAATCTCATTTGATATCAAATATAAGGCTCTGAATAGAAATTATATCGGCTTATATTCAATATCAAATTCTGAGATCAATAAATATCGTATTGGGAATAACGGTATATATATATATATATCTTCCAAATTCCTCTACAGTATCTGTATAATCACGGAATCCAATATCGAAATATTACGATGAGAATTTCGATTCAAACCCATTCCAATTCATATATTGGAAATTCTGGTTATTATTTTTAAAACCATTTCAAATCCAATTTATTTATTTAAAAATATTGGATTTATAATTCTAGTTCATAACTAGTTCATTTCGATATAAATATATTTATTTCTTTTCAAATATGGAATTTTTCATCCCAATTCTTTTCAAATCATTTATTATGATTTTACACAAATTAATGATATTTTTAATAATTTTATTAAGGCCCGTACAGTCGATTTCCATAAACGGTCATCGAACTGCACTTACAGTGACCTTTTCCAAATTTGATTTGGACATAATTCCAAATCCAACCATTAGATTTCAAATTCCTCATATTCATTGTTAAGATCTTTTCGATACGAACCAAACGGTTCTGGTTTTAGGAGAATCCGACGGTCGGATCTCCCGTAATGTCCATTCGAAGTTATTGGTCGAAATTCGCGAACTTCCGTGGCATGTCGCGTTCTATTCGGGCCATTATATATAATATATATATATATATTTCGTCGATTTCCATTTAAAACGTAATTGATAAATCATTTTAAATTCGTTTTCAAAACAATTTCAACTTCATATTCAATTTCAAATAAAAATAGAATATTCCATATCATCGATGTATAAATGATAGTATTTTCAAAACATTAGATTTTTAAATCACTTCCTTTTCGATATTCATTATAAAAATGAATAAAATCGATATAAATATCGTTCACATCAAAATGGCGTTAATCTAATCAACACGGCTTTATATATTCAAATATTTTCGTTTCCATCCCAAATCGGACATCAAAATCAGATTTGGATCTTTTACTAAATATAATTTTAAAATATTCATTATTTTAAAATATTCATTATTTTAAAATATTCGTTATTTTAAAATATTCATTCTTTCTGAACTGGAATCAGACACAGTCAATTACCATATAATGTTATTTATATGGATTTCATACAACAAATGTACACAACAATAATCAAACACAGTCAACCATCATCCAGAGTGCATTACACAACTAGATAAGCGTTAAGTATAAATAATCAAAGCTTATAACAGCCTGTCATCCAATCGATTGACATACAACTAAATATTGGGATTAGTGTATGCCCAATATCATCCTAATACCCGTGTGGGGTTTTCAAACAACAAACACTGATTATTATTTGTGCAGTTGGGCGATGTGTAAAATATATCGTCCTAATCAATATCTGTTAAATGAGTGTACATAAACAAATCGTCTGATTTGTGAATGAATATTTATTCTATTCATATACTTGTTAAAATTTATATTTTTAACGATAAAATATTTATTTCAACACATGAATATTTTCTGCAGTTCATTTATATAATAATGATATTTTTATCATTCAAATATTTTTATTCAGCATATGAATATTTACACAGTCCATTTCACACCACAATCAATTTTCACAACATAATCAAACAAACAAGTCGTCTATGGTCTGTGGACGACGGGTGTCAGGTGTTGCTAAGCACCGTTTGCATCCTAGTATATATTTTAACTAGAAAATAAAATTAAAGTGAGAAGTTCTCACCGCTGGGATCCACTCCGCTGTGCTTTATTGTTGCTCAGATTCGTTGTTCTGATTCCAACGCAATCTGTTTCACGAAATTTATATTAAAAATCGCATTTTTTTCATTTCAGTTTTCTATAAAAAATCATATTTTTACATCGCTATTTCATATATAAAAATTATATTTTTATCTCTTCATTCAAATAAACAAAAATCCATTTTTTATCGCTTCGCTATATATATATAAATCAATTTTTTATATCATTAAAAATCATATTTTTATATAATTAAAAATCATATCTTTCCTATGTTAAAAATACATTCTTTTCTATTATAAAAATCTCACCTTTTCATATTTAAAAATCTCATTTTTCCTTATATAAAAATCTCGTCTTTCCTTATTTAAAAATCTCATCTTTCCTTATATATAAATCTCGTCTTTCCTAAGATAAAATCGTAACTTTATCGTATAAAAAATCATATCTTTATCATATAAAAATCAAGTCTTGTCTACACAAATAAAAATCAAATCTTGTCTACACAAAAATCATAATTTTAATCAAACAAAAATTATTTTTTTAGTCAAATAAAAATCCATTCTTTTATCATATAAAAATCCTACTTCTATTAGCATCAAAATCTAATTTCTGTTAGCATAAAAATTCAATTTCTATAAATAAAAAAACTTACATCGATTCGGAGGAGGTGCTGGTGGTGCGGCGGTGGAAGGGAGAGGTTCAGGTGGCGGCAGTGGGGTGGCGCTGGTCGTGGTGGGGCCGAGGATGGCATTGGTGGCGCGATCTCCGTTGGTTTAGGGTTTCCATTCGAATTGGGGGTAGAGGGAGGCCATTGGCGGTGGGTGGTGACCGGAGTGGCGCGGTGGAGGGACGAGGTGGCGGTGGTCCGACGATGAGGTGGCGCGGTGGCTGCAATGGGGATCGTGCGATGTTTTCCCCCTTTTTTTCTTAATCTCGATTTCATATGAACGTGGAAAGAGGATGTGAGGGAGAGGAGTTATATAATATTAAATTTAATTTAATTTAATTTTCCCAAAAAAGTTGACTCTCCATCAGAACCCCAAATCGAACCCAACGACTGTCACCTTAGCTAATTACCCCCATTCCGAAGACAATGAGATATGTTTCGTAACCCAATTCGGCTGTTATGATCAGCTTCCATCAAAATCAAAATATAAATCTATATACTAATTTTGAACGCACATTTCAATTTACTAGGGCCACATACGGACCCCAAAAATTCTAGAAAAATAAATCTGGCTATGTTTTTACGATACAGTCCTAACAAAACTAATTTCACCAAATTTGGAAACCCTTTGAAAAATGGTCATTTTTCTGGTCGATCCAAATTGGCTGAAATTAACAAAACACGTTTTCTTTTGCCACACTCACATATTGATTCCAAAAATTATGAAAATTGTAATCTAGCAATAATTTGACATTCCAGATCCAACAAAAGTGGTCTCGTCAAAAATGGAGGTCATTTGCAAAATCACTATTTTAAAGGGCTAAGATTCCATAGCGACTATTCTGAATTTTCAACTGGGCATAACTTTTATTCTCGCTATGAAATTTCAATTTTTCAGATTTAGTTCAAAGATATTTTCGAACAGATTCAAATATTTATGATTTCACCAAAATCCGGTTTATTATTTTGAATCCTGTACATTCATTTGAAATTTGAAATCGAATTTTCAAACTACCGCACCATTTCTAATTCCTTTTATAATTAAAATAAGTATTTATATTATAACTTCGATTTAAATAAATTTATACATTCTAATTCTATTCAAAATAAATTTCTAGTCTTTATTATTTAAAATAAATCATTTTAAATATTCAAAATTCATTAAAATTGCCAAAATAAAAATTTTAAGTTGGTTCTGATTTTCCAGGTTGTTACATCAACCATTTGAAATAGTTGAGGCTTGTTTAGGTCTGAGAGAGCAGTGAAGAGACCAGTTGAAATGTACAAAGAAAGGCGTTTGATTATGGAGTATGTTTGTGAAACTTACCTCCAAACCCATGGAGTAGCTTCAAGATCCCAAAAGAGGAAAAATTAAATTGTCTTTTTAGCAGATCTAGGGTTAGGGCTGTCGTTGGGTAAAAGCAGACGAATCTGGGAACAGAACAGGAGATGGATAGGAAAACTTCAAAATGAATTGGAATGAATTTGTGATTTGTTGAATTAGGCAAATCCTACTTTTTGATCCGCGAAGCCGCTATATTTTTTTCCTGAAGTGAAAAAGAAACGAAGGCACTGAATTATGTTACCGGGAAAATGAAATTTTAGGGGTAAATTAGCTGAGGCGGTGAAGGAAAAGCAAATTTACGCAAATTGCTAATGTGGACCATTGGATTGGTTTCACATAGATTGATAATTTTTTAATTTGAACATATCTATAGCTACTACAACACAGTGTGATATCTATGCTAACATCTTGAAGTGTGTGTTGCAATAGACAAAAATCAGCATAACTATCGTTACATTGTAGCTAGCAACACCTTGTATTTTCGTTGCGGTAGGCCATCTATAGCGTAGTGATAGTAAATAGAAAAATTAAATGATTTCTACTCACATTGAGTAGAAATAGAAAACAATGGAATTTGCCGTAGAATTGAAATCTGGATTCAACCTATGAAATCCTAGTCCAATCCTTCTATTATATATATATATATAAGAATTAGAATCTCGTATATATATATACACATAAACCAAAATTTCAGAATTCTATATCTATAGAAAACTTAGATTAGAGAAGGTAGAATGAAGATAAGAGAGGTAGAAGAGATCCTAACCTTTCTCTGGAAATTGGCAATGGAAAAAGGGCATAATAGAGGCATTCGAGGAATGAGAATAGAGTTTTGAGTGTGGTTAAAGAGCTCTTTTTATAGTTGCAGGTGCAAGTGTAGACCTTTAGATTATTTAGATTAAATCTGGACGGTCCAACTGATGCACTTCGTACAAAACTCCCTAACAGAATACACTCTCCCCACCTTTACACCTAGGAGGGCAAGCGACACCTAGGTTGACGCTCCTCTTATAGGAGCAGTCGACCCCGCTTCTAAATTTGGCTGGGAGAATTTAATTCTCCTGGAATATTTCTTTGTTATAAATTATGAATATTTATTTCCTTAGATTGATTATTCTTGTCCCCTATTGCATGTGAATATATACACATAATTTCAAATTCACTGGGAATATTCTTTTCATTCCAATTCATAATTAATACATTCTAGATATATATGTGTGTGTGTGTGTATTCTATTTAAATTTCGAACTTTGTGTTTTAATATTTACACACAATTTGTTTTATTAATATCTTTTACACGCGGACCCTGTTTTCAGTAAATAAAATACAAAAATGGATCAGAATCTCGCCACGAACGCAATAACAATACTTTCGGTCCTAAGCAGTCTTCATTCTCTATTGAATCAAAGTGATATTCTCCATAGACTCACAAATAAGGTCTAGTTCGAGTAGAATATTGTTGATAGTTTCCCACCAAGTAGGCGATTTGCATGGCTGCCGGTACAATGCCTCGTAAGGGGCCATACAAGTCGCCGCTTGGTAACTATTATTATACGGAAATTCTACCAAAGGCAAGCGCTTCTCGCAAGCTCCTCCAAAACTGATGATCTAGATTCTAAGAAGATCCTCTAGAACTTTGTTGACTCTCTCTGTCTGACCATCAGTTTGTAAATGGTAGGTTGTACTCAAACCAGCATCATTCCTAAAGCTTCCAGAAGGATCTTCCAAACTCACTAGTAAACAATGGATCTCTATCACTAATTATAGTGGTCGGAATCCCATATAGTCTAACAACTTCTTTGATATACGACTAAGACAATAAAGCTGCGATCCTACTCTTCTTGATTGGAATAAAATGGGCGCTCTTTGTTAACCGATCCACGATGACCCAAATAGCTTCATTTCCTTTTTGACTCTTAGAAAGCCCATCAGCAAAATCCATATAAATTTGTTCCCATTTCCAAGTAGGAATCTCTAAGCGTAATAACATTCCTCCAAGCTTTCCTTGCTCGGCCTTGACATTTTGGAAAGTCAAACATCTAGCAAAAATTTCGCAATGTCCTTCTTCATTGCTTCCCAATAAAAGCAACTTCTCATATTTCTAAACATATTGTCTCCCCCGGGGTGTATGGTCATCCTTGACTATGACACTCCCTTAGAATCTCCTTCGTAAGGTCAGGGATACAAAGCCAGCCATCTTTCCTCAAACTACCACTACTATTAAGAGAATATCTATCCGAATGAGAAAAAGATTCTTCCTTGGGAATCTTTTCCACTAATGACCTCAACTCATCATCATGTTCTTGATCATTATTAATTCTTTCTCTAAAAACTAGTCTTACCTCCGTAACTTTAAGAAATCCTTAGGCTGCCTTAAACGGAGGTTGCAAATTAAAATTAAAAAAAACCTCTAACTGCCTTCGCATGGTGATCGAACTAAGGGTAACATGTCTCTGAATCAAAGCGTTGGCTACAACATTACCCTTCTCAAGAGTATACTAAATGGAAAAATCGAAAGATGGTAGATATCCCATCCATCGCTGTTGTCAAAGGTTCAGATCCCGCTGAGAAAACAAATATATAAGAGACTTGTGGTCGGTGAATAGCTCAAACTTCTCACCTAAAAGGTAATGTATCTACATCTTTAGGGAAAAATACTACAGTTGCTAACTCTAAGTCATGGACGGAGTACCTTTTCTGTAATGTCCCGTACTTTTACGGAATAATAATTAATTTATTTAATTATTTAAATAGTAATTTAGAGATTTAAAATGGTTCAATTAAATAATATTGAATATTTAATTAATATTTATAATATAAAAATATATTATAATTCCGAGTTAGTCGAAAATAACTGAATTCACAATATTGTGTGAATTAGATCATTTATGATATTTAATTCAGTTTAGAATTGAATTAGAATAACGAATATATTATTTGAATGACAGTTGAACGTATAATTATAATCGAGCTCGAAATGGCGCTGTAGTCCGTAATTTGGCAATTCGAACTGTAAACGAATATACAGAATCCGTTTTATGTCGGATTTCTGTGAAACAAGAAACGTTCGGGGCTGGTGAAGTATATTTTTCTAATGGAAGAGAAAAATCGGGATTTCATCATGTAGATTTTTATTTATGTCCAAATCAAATTTTCGAAAAGTCGCTATGGAATTCCTTTATAATTTATAATGATTTATTTATATTATAAATGAATTTTTCAATATAAATTGAATATCGATTCAACCGGGATTTGAATATCGAGTTATAAATCCAATTGGAGTTGTATGATATTCTATTGGGAATATATACGATAATATTTATTTATAAATATAAAATATAATTATTTTTAAATATATTAATATTTAAAAGGGTTTATTTAGAGCTTTACAGGAGGAAGAAGGGGTTAGGAGCAATCAACCATGATTTAGGAGGAGCTTAAGGTTTTTAATTGATCAAATTGCTAGGGTTGTTTTCAAGTTGAAAGAACGAGGAGGAGAAGGAACTCTCAAGGGAGATTAACGGTGATTTTTAGGGAAGAAGGATCGGAGTATATTGTTCATTTCAGGTTTGGGCCTTAGGTAAAAAGATAAAGCCCATTTGAATTTTATTCAAGTTAATTTAATTAAATAGCGTTCAAACTTGTATAATTCATAATGGTTGCATACGGTATCAGAATTTGACAAAACAAGATCCGTTGGGATCGTATGGACGACGGCTACGCAATGGAACTGAATGGGAGTGAATTGGGGCTCGTTACAATTTATAGCGAAATAAATTGTCCAATCTAAATCGAAGATAATTTATCGTTATTTAACGATAAATTACCAATGTGAGTAAATCTCACTAACTCTGTACAGTTTATATTTTTATAAAGATAATCTAGTAATGATAAATGTTATTTGACTGCTGTGTGATGATTGTTTGGTTGAATTGCTTATGTATTGGTTGAAATTATAGATAATGATATATATATATATAAAAATCGTTAATCAAACATTGATTCTGTTTATCAGAATATTTCATATCGAAATGAAATCATTGTCATTATATTGTTTAACATCTGTGTATGCAGGGAAATAGGTCGGAGGAATCCAATTGGATTCCTCAACATTTATTTTACTGTTTTTCATATATGGTGATATATGATATGACATATAATCTATTGTTGATGATATGTGTTAGAATGATATTGATCATTTTTATTTGGTATTTTAAATACCATAAGAAATACAAAATTATAAAAAGGGAATTTTCAATGTTATATTGAAAAAGAAATATATATATAAAATCAAAGGATTTTATAAATAGAAATATTTTTAAAATTAATGGGATTATTAGTTAGAAGGTAAATATTATTATATAAAATAAAAATGATATCGAAAAGGGAAATTTTATATGAAATAAACAGGATGTTGAAAAGGAAAATATTTATAAGAAATATATAGAATTATAAGAGAAATTATTTGGAAAACAAATCGAATTATATAAAGAAATATTATTCACATTCTATGTGAAAGATTAGATTAAAGTAAATATTTTGCAAATAAAATATCATAAAGTAATTTGGGGTTTAAATTAGGAATTTAAAGGGAATTATTGGAATTAGAAACTGACTGGAAATTAGTTGAGTTGAATAGCTTTCTGGGTATCGATCTGATGTTGGTTTCGGCCTTCGAGACTAATACGTAGGGAGTTGTTCTCTTACTAGTTCACAATTAGAGACTGATATATGTGAGAAGATAGAGATGAGAATAAAAATGGAAACGTTTTCCAATATTAATAAGGTATATTTTCTAAATTCAGAAAATAAGAATTTCTATATATATATATATATGGAAATAGGGAATGGGTAAATGAATAAATTAATGATAAATTAATTTAAGAGATAAACGATGATTGATGATTGATCGATAGAATCCCCATCTGGAAATAATATCGTTGTTTGTACACATGTTTTTCTTTGATAGTTAAATCACCAGCTATCAAAGTTTTTAACCATTTTCCGTTGTTAATACGGAGAGACCGGGATCAGATATATTATCTGAAAACCACTCCGTATGGCATTAGCGCTGCGAATCAAATATGATGAAGATAATTGAAGACGGAGTTATGCAAGGGCTGTTCAGAAAATCCTAGGTAGAAATTGCCTAAGATGGATTTACAGAATAGTGCCTTCGGATTGTCCAGTCCTAGGACAACTAGTATGGACGAACGTCTGACAGAGTATGTCTGGTAGATCGCGTAAGTTGATCGTTTCAAACGTATTTACGTTGGTGGTGGAGGAATTCGTTTCTCTTATCTTATACCCATGGTATTTTTGGGGGAATCAATTTGTGATTTGACGGGTATGACGATGTGGCATTCAAAGCAAATGAAGGAGTGATCTGTTAAAAGATACGTTGTGACCTCAAGCCTCATCAATTGGGAAATGACAGAAATCGGGCAGGCAGCATGGCTTAGTGGGTCGCACCCAAGTAGGGTATATTGTCACCATCTAGAGAATATTCATACTTGTTACTTCTTTCAATTCTATATCTCCCGAGAACGGTTAAGTTGGTATACTAACCGTAAGGTGACAATATATTTGGAACATTCAAGCGAAATGAATGGCTAGTCATGTGTGGCCGAGTTGCAAGATATTCTTGTTGAACTCCAATGTATCGCTTCTAGAGTACACCGATCGGAAGGTGGTTCCATGTAACACGCCGTATTTTTTATGAACATAAAAATAACAAAACAAAGTATACTTAATTTTCAAAAGAAGAATTAAGGAAAATGGATTATGCCATTACGTTCGACTCGAAATTCTGCTTGAGATAGAGTCCGAGTTTGCGTAAATCGGACTTCGTATGAAGAAGTTATGGCATTCAGAAGTTTTCAGAAAATTTAAACAGCTCAGTCCAAAATTCAAAGTTCGAAATTCAAAACACACACCCGTGATGGGTGGTAAATTTCCCGCCTAGGACCCAGGTCGACCAGGGGATCGACCTGGGTAGAACAGGTCGGCCATGGGGTCGACCTGGGGGTCGACCTCCCCCCTATTTCCAGATCCGTGGACAGATTCGTTTTTCTGTATTTAGACGCCCGTTCTGACCAGATTCGTTGCTCCTAAGCTATTTAAACACCCCCAAAGCTCACTTTCTCTCCACACAATTTCATTAAGCCTATACTGTATCCTAATACATATTAATATAAATCAATGGCGTCGCTACTCTGCTGAAACCTAAGCTAGAACTAGTGCTTCTTTTTCTTCCAATCTGAATAGGATTAAAAGAGAACAACTACAACCCCTTTTTCTTTTAGAATCCAACCAAGGTTAGTACAGTTATTTTCAGATATGAAATTTAATTATGATCTTGACATGGTTATAAATCTGAATTGGAGATTATGCATATTCTTGTTTGTCAGATCTGTTTTTCTGTGTAGATCTATCTTATTCCTGTTTATTAGATATGTTTTTCTGTGTAAATCTATCTTATTCCTGTTTATCAGATCTGTTTTTCTGTGTAGATCTATCTTATTCCTGTTTATCAGATCTATTCTTCTGTGTAGATCTATCTTATTATTGTAACTATTATGTATCTCTTCCTTCCTTCTATTCTATAGCCAGGCTGCCACGAGCCTGAGCCAAATCTCATAAGAGATTGACGCGCGAATGCTAAATTTGGGGAAAATAGTGAATGATGCATAATTGAACATGACTGATTTGTGACTGATTTGGGAAAAGAATATATGTTGTAATTTAAGATCTAGATCTGGGCATACTATATATGATAGTCTGTGATTTGGAAGAAGGAGAATTATTTTGTACATGACTTAGGCGTAAAGATCTATTAAAATAGGATAACTATTAATTGTGAATACGCCTAAATGGGGATTTTGGATATTTAGCATACACTGAAATCAAAGGCTATAATTTGGCATAATTCGTATTGTATATCATGATTTGGGTTTTTTGGAGAATATTCTGTACTATGTAATTTTAACTAAAAATTTGGGGCATATGTTATATTGTGAATTATGACCATAATTTAGGCATGTAAAATTAGGCTTAATTTTATGATTAAGCGAGGTATGTCAATGGAATTTTAAGGGATGATTAAATCTGTTAAATTGCCTAATCTGCTAAATCTATTGAAACTGAATACGGTAATTTGGGGTATGAAAATCTGTAGACTCGATCTAAAATTGAGCAAAACATGTTGATAGAACTTTGGAAAATCTGCTTGGCATAATTAGTCTGATATTGGCATAATTTGTGAATGAATACTTTAGCTAAAAATAAGAATGCTGAGACACGAGGTTAGACTCTGTTTGCGGTAGAAGCCTGCCTGGACCCAACCAGCTTAACCAGCAACCGCAAAATGTCAGTCTAATGTGAGAGTTCGTAGGCATAAAGATGCTTAGACACGAGATTAGGTTTGGCTTGTGGCAGAAGTCTGCCCGGAACCGCCCGGCACATCCAGCAGCCACAAGCTACCGACCTAATGTGAGAGGTCTGTGCATTAGTAATTAATTAATGAAAATCTAGAATAAATATGATGCCTAAAACGTGTTGGGTGGATAAGGTTAAATCAACTGGACTGATGAATCTAATAAACCCGCTTGAAAATCTGTAGGCCCAATACAAGGTTAGGTGAAACAATCTGTAAGTCCGTCAATCTGTATATCTTATCTGTTAGTCTGAAAACTTGTTAATCTGTATATCTGATCCGTTAGTCTGAAAACTTGTTAATCTGTATATCTGATCCGTTAGTCTGAAAACTTGTTAACTTGTATGTCTGATCTGAGAACTAGTCAATCTGGACTTTGTACATCTGAAATCTACAGGCAAGTTAATCTGAAATATGTTAGTCTGGGAACACAAGGTTAGGAGGGGTAATTACTTATGTCATCTGTTGTTTGGGACCCATATTAGTCAGTAACCCTTTCTGGTATCAATATTATGACCCAACACTAGGTAGGGGTCCAGGGCACGCTTACTGAACTAATTGTAAGAGGTTCACTCTGATAATGGCGAGGGGTGTTGATGGGGCATTCCAACCGGGTCATGTGCGTGCATGGATCTGGTTTGCTCTGAGGATGTAAGACACTGTGACATCTGTAAATAGGTCTGTGACTATAGGTTGTCACTTTAGGGAGTGATACACCCTTCTGTGGGGCCGATACAGGGTATTTATGTATTAGGGAGCCGATCGATTGGGGTAGAATTTAGGGTACACTTAGTTCTGTTTGTTTCTGTTAGGGTACCGTCTGTTTCTGTTGGGGTGGTAATACATGTCTATTTCTATGTGGTACCGTCCGTTGGGGTGGTAAAGGCCCCTTACTAGTGTATACCTAATTCTAATATTCTGTTTCCGTAGGGGTTATTCTGTTTCTGTCTCTGTTCGGGTGGTAAAGGCCCATTACTAGCATTCTGTTTCTGTAACGTCTGTCTCTGTTCGGGTGGTAAAGGCCCATTACTAGCATTCTGTTTCTGTACCGTCTGTCTCTGTTCGGGTGGTAAAGGCCCATTACTAGCATTCTGTTTCTAAACGTCTCTGTTAGGGTGGTAAAGGCCCATTTCTAGCATCGTGTTTCTGAAGAGATCATTCTGTTTTCTGTTTAGACATTAGGACAACACCTAATTCTGTTATACTAGTATTACTGCAGAGGAGTGAAAACCAAGTAAGAAGCTTAGTTTAGCCTGTATCATTTTGTCTCTTCTGTTAACCTACTACTCCTATTATGGTTATCTCTCATCCAATTTTATTTACATGTCATGATATTGTTATCTGTTTATATGCTGAAATTCACTGGACTCGCCGGACTTATGTCTGACCTAGTTTGTTTCGCCTCTTTTCTTCCGTTCCCCCCAGGTTCTTAGGGTGGATACATAGGAGCTTGATTCAGGTTCCAACTGCTAGAAGTGCTTGAAATATTGCTTGGATTTGATTCTACCTATTTATGGCATTCTCTGTTGGGGATTATGGCTTTAAAATTATGCATTTTGAAGGATTTTATATTAGACTGATATTTGTGTACTTGGGTTTTGGTATTGTGATGTAACCAAACTTATTTCTGTTTTCTGCTGTAATAAATTTATAAATTTTTCGAGTACTACTTTACATATCTGTCTTGTAAATTTCTGTTCTGTTTACTTATAACATTCCACCGAAGTTAAGGAATTCCCTTTGTGAGTGACCTTAACGGAAGTGGGGTGTTACATTCCATGCCTTATCAGAGTTGGAAATCCATTACCGAATAATAGCCTATGGTTTTGATTATATATTATATATGTAGAACGTGAGATGAAAGCGTTCTACTAGATTTCTATTTACTTGATCTCGACATTTTTATAATATCAAACAAGTATCGTTTTAGAAAAATATTTTGGGTTATCATAAGGTAAAAACCATCCGTGTTTATGTGTGGATTGGTCTTATGATTGTCCTTTGTTTCAAAAGGATTTTGTAAAAGTTAAACAAATGATTTGAGTTTACTCACACCAGTCACATGACTGACCCAGAGTTTATTTTGTTTTCCCTAAACTCTTGGGTGCCCAATTTTGTACGGGCAGTCAAGTAGTCAGGATTTTACAGATACTAAGAGCTTGGAGCAGGAGGCTTCAGGATTTTATAGCAATTGTTTATTTCCGTTGTGTTGTAAGTATTGTACTCTGATAATGTTACTACATACATATACTAATTTTATTTCAAAGATATGTTATCTATTATATGTTGTTCGTTCCGCTGTGAGATTCGTGTTACCCTGATGTTGTTGTATGTTCTTCTGCTTCTTCTATTCTAATTTCTATCTTATCTATTATCACCCTCTAACTTCTTTCATGGACTATCCGATGTTTCCGGTTCTTGGATGTTCGACATTGAGTTTATGTCGATAATCAAGGTCGCAAATTCCCGGGTCGTTACATTTTCTCATGATCCTTCAGTTGTCTACTTGCGTAGGAAACTACTCTACCCTCCCGTATAAGTACCGCTCCTAAACTTGTCCCATAGGCATCGTTAAAGATTATAAACATCTTTGTTCCATCCGAAATAACAAGAATAGGCACATTTGTGAGAGATTCCTTCAACCTCTCAAAGGCAACACCACACTCCTCAATTCATACAAATCTATGATCCTTTTTCGTCAATTGGGTTAGAGGAGTTGCAATCCTTTTAAAGTCCTTGATAAATTTCCAGTAGTAGCCTGTTAACCAATGGAAACTCCTAACTTCATTGCATTGTGAGGTATCCTCCATTCTTGAACGTCCTCTACCTTAGCGCGGTCTACTGCTAATCTTTTTCCTGAAACAATATGCCATAGAAACTTGGCTTCTCTATTTCAAAAGTGACACTTCGAGAATTTGGCCTTGAGCTGGTTTTCCCTCGAAATTCCTAGGACTTTTCTTAAGTGGTCTTCGTATTCCTTAAATTCATTGGAGAAAGTAAGAATGCCATCGGTGAATTGAACCATTATTGCATGCCCTTAAATACTCTACTCGTAAGGTCTACAAAGAAAGCGAGGGAATTTGTGATTCCAAAAGGAATAACCTCCCACTTGAACAACCCATCTGGTGTTCTAAAGGCTGTCTTAGGGTTACTTTCATCTGAAATCCTCAACTGGTAAAATTCGATAGCCAGATCTAACTGAGAAAATATTTGGGCACCCCCCATAGTCAAACAAATCATTAATCCTTGGTAAGGTGTATATATTATTCTTAGTCGGTTTATTTATTTCCCTACAATCCACACATAACCTCAAAGATCCATTAGATTTCGTAGCAAACACTACTGGTGCACCCCACTTAGACGTATTTCTCCGAATAAACCCTTTTTGCAATAACTCAGATATTTGTCTATCTAGTTCTCTCCTTTCCTTAGGAGACATGTACCTTTAAGGCAATGCTACAGGCCTTGCATCCTTTTCGAGGTCTATTCTAAATGATATTCCTCTATAGGGTGGGAGTCCTACAACCTCCTCAAAAACAACTAGAAACTCATATACAATCAGCACCGAAGATAGTCCTTCTAAATCAAACTATAAGGAAAATAAGGCCAAATCCATATTCCCAGTTCTACAAGGGATATTTAAGCTGCAGCCTACACGACTTCTCAAGCAAACGACTCTCCTATCGCAGTTTAGGATGACCCCATAAAATTATAGCTAGTCTGTTTGTAGAATGAGAATATACCCCTCGAACTCAAGTACATACGCGTCACAAAAGAAGTCGACATCGCCGATGTCCAATACTAGGTCTTTACATACAAACAAAAGTTGCATAGTCCCTCTGATAGGGTTGGACACCTCTATCGGATGGTTAGCAAAGAATAAGGGAAGTTTCAAAGAATCAACAATCTTCCTAGCAATGAAGGAGTGGGTGACTCCCGAATCAAACAGATTACACAAAGAAATTCCTATGATAGAAATTATACCTTCCAACGCTAGTTGCCTTTGATCTCTAGGAGGTTGACTTCAAATCGGTGGCATAGTTTTGTCCACTTTTCACAACTCTTGGTTTAGGGCAGTCCCTAGCCAAGTGTCCATCCATGATAGTTAAAGCATTTACCTTTGATTTCTAGCTTTGCTAAGTTCACTTTGCAGTCCTTCTCCTCATGTCCTTTTTGTGGCACCTTGAACACATGTTGGCTTCCTTAAATTTACCTCCTTTCTTCTTCTTAAGCCAAAAGTTTTTTTCTCTTCCCAAATCTAGAGGTACCTTCCCCTTTATCATTTTTAACTTCCTTAATCTACTGACTTCATGTATAGGATAGCTGTCTCAATAAGGGCTTCGAACGTAGCTCTAAACATCACCTGGGCCAATAGAATTTCCCTCAACGGAGAATTCAATCCTTTAACAAACCTAAGGGATTTATTTATAGGGCTGTCCACTAACCCTCTTTCAAACTTGGATAATTCCGCAAATCTTGCTACAAATTCTCTCAGACTTAACTCCCCAAACTTAAACTGAATAAACTTTTCCATATGTAGGCTCATCTCAAAATTAGGTATGAACTTAGTCTCGAAGCGGGTCCTAAGCTCTTCCCATGTAAACAATCTAACTGCATTCTCTTTTGAAATCAAGTTCCACAACTCTAGGGCTCTCCCTTTAAATGGCAAGCCGCTACTCTACGCTTAAGCTGGTCACCCCAATCGGTAGCCTTGAAGATCTGTTTGCACTTGATTACCCATCTTTAGCTTCAAGGAAGCTCTTGGTTCCCAAAAATGGACTACCTCCTAAGTTCACATAATCTTTGTAGTGACGGGGAAAGTTTAGAGCCCCTTCAGTGGGCTAAGATATTGGTTTCGCTGGGCAGGATTGGTAGTAGGCACCTGTTCAAAAGTCCTAAGGTACCGTTGGAACCATTTATGCAAGTATCAAGGCCTTGCCGGGTTCCCCTGCTCGGGCTGGTCATCGGTTATTTCTACTATCTGTAAAAGGATTTAGTGGAATTCCTAAGATATTATCAAGTTCCAAAAAGGAAGGAAGATAAGGTTGTGTAGTATAATTGCGTATGTTTGTAGGGTATACTATATATATAGTTTTGAAAACCTTTTCAAGTAACAAATATGTCTCTTTGACGTATATTTCTTGTAACCGGGTAACCTATGCTCTGATACCAAATGTAAAAACTCCCCGGAATGGGAATAAATTCCGACCCAAAAAAGGCTCATCGGAACTTAGGGTCATTATAAATGGATCATTGGTTCCTGTAAGGAAATACTAAAAACAGATATCACAGAACAATCTAAATAAAAACAGAATCTCACATAGTGGAAGAGATAAAATATAATATCTCAGAAATAGATGTACCATAGATAAAATCATAAATGTCAAATACAACAAGTCTTAGAAGATAACAGGTACATCAATAATTATCCCAAAATGCATGATAACAACAATAATAGTACTTTTGCCAAGAATAACTAAATCTACATCGAAAGGCTCCACCTCCAAGAAATCACTAATCATTGCTGATGCAGGGTCCTCACCTACTAACCTGTTTATGTTAAGAGGAGGGAGGTTAAAACATAAAGTTCTGGTGAATGAAAAGCATATATGTTTTGGAATGACCGTTTCCGATATTTGGAAGTGTAAACTTTTAATGTTATGCCTACGCAGAAAACCTATGCAAATAAACATACAAGGCGGATATCCTCACAGTGATTTACGGCTTATATATAATTCTAAGGGCGGATATCCTTACAGTCACTTAATACCCCACAAATAAATCTAAGGGCGAACATCCTTACAATAGCTTAATACCCTACGAGGCGTGTTATACCTAGTCACTGAAGGCCATTATCTAATTTATTAGGGATGGACATCCTTACAGTCACTTAATAGCAATGGCGGACCCCTAACCACTTAAGACCTTGCCCAAATTTCAACGTCACAAAATATATATACTCTCTTTATAGATCAAGAAATAGTAATGACCACTTAATACCAGGTTTAGGTAGGAGCCGACACCATTTAAGTACATTCTGGCGGACCATCTTGTTTCCATCTAGTTGTCCCTACAGGTGAACTCCTAGTCACTTAGTAATTCCCTTAGGCGGTGGTTCTTTTAGGCATTTCATATAAATTGTCCCTAGGTCAGCCCTCACTAAGCCCCTAGATAAGAAGCGGACATTACTTGGAGAACTAACCTACTCATACGCGCTATCGTCTAATAAGAGAAAGACAGACACAAAGACCACTTAAATCCTCGAAGGGTGGGTCATGTGGCTTGAGTCCAGAACCAAGGAGTGAATGTTAGGAACAAACCTAGTCCTAACCACTTAACACCCAACAAGAGGTAGGCCTGTCACTTAATACCTTTCCTAAGGAAGGTCTACTTCACACACAAACGTGTATATATATACAAACACACACAAATACACACTAGACATCTCAAGTTAACCCGTCCACTTGTGGATGCTAGATTTGTAGGGTGGTTCCAAGTAGGCTTCTACTACAAGCTGGGATTAACCTCGCATCAAAGTGTACTAATTATAATGGCCATGACACCTAGACGTCTCATATTAACCAGTCTTATTTGTAGAAAATGGATGTGTCGGTCGGTTCTGGGTAGGCTTCTACTACAAGAAATGGTTAATCTCGTGTCTATGTGTCATTAATTATAACTAAAGCCATTAACTCATATGCATATAAATTCCTATGGGGACATTTATATTCAAATTTCTAGTTTAAACGTATTTAGTACACACTTAATATGCATTAATATAATGTTTTTTACGCTATTAATATATATATATATATATAGGCATGAATTATGCGAACGAGATTAACGTCTTAACCACGTTTAAAATGTTAATCCTAACAATCAATAATAAGGTATACAAGTTAATTTCCCTATCAATTTACATGGTCCAACATGCATATTCACAATAAAATGATAAAAAGGGAAACAACAATATCAACATACAACTTGTAACCAATGCTTGAATTATTACTTCAATAACAGAATAAAGACAAGGTGTAATATTCCTAAATATATAAGAAAAATCCTCAATTTGGTAATAATCCACTTTTTATGAAGTTTTCATGTACAAAACCTTAATACTTTGCAAGTAATACGTTCAAACAATCCATTAAAAAATATGTTTAAACCTATTTAGATTGCAATATTCAAGTCCTTAAGCTTTCGCAGCTAATATATATATATATATATATATATATATATATATGCAGATTTAAAATAAGAGAATTAGACCAAAATCAAAAATCATACCAACACCCAAACATCCTTTCTTCTATTACATCAATAATCCAAACCCAACCAAAATTGATTGATTACTTCTATGTACCAACATAAATAATGGAAGGTTTAAGGGATTTGATATTATTTTCTTTTTGTATAAACCCAAATCTTCCCAGCACAATAATCCAAATTATACTATCAAATCATAATAAATAGCAAACTTGAATGATTTCCACTAACATTGATTTAAGATTGAAAACGGTTAAATTTGTTGTAGAATTGAAACATGGATTCAACCTACGAAACTGTGCTCCAATCCTTTTGTTATATATATATATATAAGAATTAGAATCTCGTATGTATATAAACCAAATTTCCAGAATTCTATATCTGTATAAAACTTAGATTAGGGAAGTTAGAATGAAGATAAGAGAGGTAAAAGAGACCATAACCTTTCTCTGGTAATTGGTGATGGAAGAAGGGCAGAATGGAGACATATAAAGCAATGAGAATAGGGTTATGAATGTGGCTAGGAGCTCCTTTCATAGTTGCAAGTGTAAGTTTAGACCGTTAGATTATTTTACATTAAATCTGGATGGTCCAATTAAAGTAATTTGTATAAAACTCCCTAACAAAACACACTCCCCTCACCTTAACACCCAGGAGGGCGATCGATCCCCAGGTCGACCCCTCTTATAGGGGCGATCGACTCACTTCTGGGGTCGGTTGGGAGAATTTAATTCTCCTGGAACGTTTCTTTGTTATAAATTCTAAATATTTATTTCCTTATATTGATTATTCTTGTCCCCAATTGTATGTGAATATATACACAATTTCAAATACACTTGGAATATTCTTTTCATGCCAATTCATAATTAATATATTCCTGGTGTGTGTGTGTGTGTATATATATATTCTATTTGAATTTCAAACTTTGGGTGTAAATATTTATGCACAACTTGTTTTATTAATATCTTTTAAATACAGACTCCGTTTTCAATAAATAAAATATGAAAACAGATTAGAATCTTGTCACGAAAGCAATAGCAATACTTTCAAGGTCCAATTATCCAAAATTTCCTTTTAGCCCATTAACTTATTATTATGTATTTTAAATTAAATTATCTTATATCTATTTAGGTTTATTTCATGGGGTGTTATATATTCCAAAACAAAAGCGCCATAAAAATTAAACAGAATCCTCCGTGCTTGCATTTCTCTAGCTATCACTCACTTTATTCCTGTTGCTTCGTCTACTATTACCCTTAAGTATACCCATCCTTTTGGTCCATGCAGGGTTACTAATAATGCCTTCTTCCGATTTTATTTCCTAAAAAGTAAAATTATTCTCTGCTTTCCTGCTCCGACGAGTAATCCGAAGGCTTGAAGAAGCAAACTTGGAAGATAGATCAGCTTACCTATTGCTATTTGGATATGAATTAGTTTGCTGCAAAGGTTTGGTGTAACTTGACTCCCCCTTCACTGTATTATTAGCATTTTCTGTGTTCATGGGTACAACATGCATTTTGGTCTCATTTTCCTTGTACTCAAGTGCAACTGGCATCTCAGAGAAATTATGTTCATTCATAGGCTACTTTTATGGACACTATTCCCATTATCTAATGTCGTCTGCTCACCTACATTATTGTTTGTTATTACATTTGTGCTTGACTCAACTTGCATTTCATCTACATTATTTACACTTGCTCCAATAACACACACAGCTATGGAATTCTTCCACTTTGTTCTCACCACTTGAACAAGATAGATTTCCACTTTTGTAGTACATCTCATATTATTAACGGTATTAGACCGAAAATATTCAATCGAAGGCTGGAGCATAGTAAGACACCTTTGACTCCACTAGTAACTCAGCCCATGCTTTGACGTTACGCTTTGGAGCAGAAGTAGCAGCTTGAGAATTACCCTGAGCACCATAAGCTTCTTGCAAAGTTGGAAATTCAGATGGTCTAATACAATGATCACCATCTAAATATGGCTTATTCCTATTGCTACCTTCAGCTGAATACATGTTTTTTGCATGTAAATGGTTAGCATATATGGGTTGGTTATGGCATTCCTTTTCTTAAATTGATGAGTGAATTTTGACAAGGTTTAATAGGTCAGTGGTAGATGACTTCTCAAACGTTGCTCATTTTCCTAAACTACAAAACAGTAACTCCATCTCCTCTATTATCCTTAACTTTGCCAAACTCTAAATGAAAAATACAGAAACACTTATCCATAATCTTTTTTAGAAATCTCTACTCATTTGTATTAAATACAATCAAAACTTTTGTTTTTAAAGATTTACTTCAACAATATCAACGTCTCTATACTTTCGATCAACCCAGAAATGAATATATAAACTGTAGTTTTTTCATAGATTTATAACTAAAAATTGTCTACTGTTGTAATAGTTATTATTGTAGAATGACTTCCAAATTTATTCTTGCATTATATGCAATTTTGATGGTGAATTGATTATTTATGATTGATTATTTATGACTGAATATGTGAAAAGTATGTTGGTGAATCTTACAAACCAGCAAAAATCTGTAGAAGATCCAGCTTTGACGGTCAAGATAAATAATATGTACACAAAGCAATTAAGAGAAAATTGAAAGAGTTTGATATTGATTAAGGTTCTGTTCATAGCTCAATTTTGGTCCATTTCTGTTTTGGACGGTCCGTAATGAAAACGGGTCAAATGAACCGTTTTCGCATTGGAAAAAACACAAGCTATTAGTGTCAAATGCATCCAACACCATCAGCTCATTTTTTCTTCTCCTCTACAAAACAACTTCATCCTATCTTCATCCTTTTCCAACTTCCATCACATCTACACCCCATACCTTCATATATTTCTTTCTACAAAATAATGGTTGATTCGGAAATAAATTTCAACATATACAACTTGTAACTATTATTGAAGCGTATTACTATAGAAGAAGTAGTGATATCTACCAGATTAACATGCTGGAATTTACCTATTTAATGTGGGCAGAAACACGTTGAATAATCATCAAGAATGTTGTCAACAAAATTTTCGAATGAATAAATTTTGTTTTCTCTAGTTAAGCGATAGACTGTAAAATTATGGTCGGGTTACAACGAAAAGCATTAATGTTCGAAAAATGGCACTCGCATTTGTAGACATTAACACTACAGTGCTCTCTAATCGACAAAAGACCGAAAGATTTAAACTATTTAGTAACAAAAATTTAATTTTCTTTTATGTTGTTTTAGACACCGTACAATTACTTGCTATAGACACCATCAAGCTAGTTGACCCTTAATTCAATGTTATTCACGATGAAATTAGAACTTCAAGTCACTACAATCGATATATCATAAACTGTGTTGATGCAATAGACGGTGTACACGTAATGACACACTTACCTCAATATCAAGTTGTTCCATATATAGGACGTAAGGTTACGCTATACAGAATATCATAGTAGTGCGCTCGTTAAATTTACCTTTTATCCATGTTGTCACTAGTTGAGAAAATATTTCACATGATAGTGAAATTTTAATTTAGTTGTACATGATAAAAGCTTAAATTTTCATTATCCGCTTTTGAACAAACATTATGTAATTAATTTGGATTTTTCACTTCAAAATGGGTATTCATCGTTGTATCATACACTGTATGAACAACAACGGTTTCCAACGGCTACCAGCCATTGGCGATCGTTGGTAATTCTGTTGGAAACCCCGTTGGTATACACTTCAATAGCTATCAACACTTTCCAACGCCACAAGTGCTTTTTCCAATGGCCTCGAACATCTAAGGTGGACATGTGAAAGAAATTGTTGACCAAACAACCATTGGAAACCATTATAAATCATTGAAAAATACCATTGGAAGCCATTAAAAATGAATGGCCTATAAGCCATTGTCGCCCATTGGAAATATGGGTATTTTTCTTCTTTAGAATTTAGATAGCTTACTCTCAGGCATCCAAAATCTCAAATATTTCATAAAAGCTCATTTGGAGCATAAATATAATAATAACACTCACATATATACCCAAACATAATAGTAAACCCAAATAATGCACATATAGTCTAGTATACTCAACATAAACCAATATATACAACATCCAACAAAAAATTAAACCAACATCATACAAACCAACATAAACCATCATTTAAAATAATGTTTAAAACAACATTCAAAGCAGTAATAATATATACATTCCATCATAATATATCAACCAAATCCTCACCCACTCAAATCATATGTATACATAACAATAAAACATAACAAATCATATCTCAAATCACTCTCCCCAGGAACCACAAGATGAAGGAAATTGTTTGTACTAGTCTGTGAACTCCGTAAAACGCTGATTCAGCTGTTCCATTTGTCCTTCATGGTAGTGATCACATTCCTTAAGCGCAACAATCTGGACTTGTAGGTGTGGAATTTCCTCTTTGTCCCAAGCCTTCTATTATGCCTTCTGAGATGTCTTAGCCTGTAAATAAATTTAAGTTGTCAGTGTTTCATAATTTCAATTCATGTAAATTTCTGTTTCCATTAAATTATCAAAGGAAGTATGATATATGTTTACTATAATCCATCACAATGTGCAATAGTTTCGGACATGCAGCAGAATAATTATTTTAATTTTAAATTTAAATTTACCACTTGGTTCCTTAATCCATAGTGTCTGTTGCGGGTCAGTGGTTCCATGATAGCTTCAAAAATGGTATCCTCCCCGTCAATAGTCAAGTTGCTCGCCCAGTGAAGGAGATGTGCCTGTGCTTGCTAGAACCTTTGTTGTTATGTAGAATATAGTTGAATTTAGATAATGTTATTTTAATTAACTTATAACTTTTAGTTAATTATGTTATACTTATGCAGTATTTTCTTTCTCATCATGGTCCCAGCAGTATGAAATTGAGCTTGAATTGTCAATTTGGCTCACCATATGAGTATGCGCGAAAACATCGCAATAAGACATTAGAGCATCATGCTATCTCTACTGAAATATGCACGTATAAATATATATTATATATTGCTATATTATCTATCTTTTAACAACTTAGACTTAATTAAAATCTTCAACTGTTTATCTTAATTATAAATATACCAAGTCCTCGTGGTGATGTTGAAATGACTTGGAACCACCGCGATGTGTGACGGGTTATTGCTCCTATTTGCTAAATTTCTTTGGGACTCCCTCTACAAATTTAAGTTGAAAAAACTTTCTTTACATTTCTAATTTATATATTAATTGCGTAGAGTAATTTAAATTAAATATGCAGTAAATTTACTTGAAACTCCTTATTGCTCCACAAATTGACAAAATTACCCCACACATTAGCACTCGTCCAATTAGGCTTCTTTCCAGCTGTTTTTATGCTATTCATTGTTTCTCTATAGTTCTTTGCAATTTTACTATTCTAGTGGTGTTGTACGAGAGAAATATCAGCATCCTAAAGGTCCACTGAACCCTGCACATTTGAGAAAATAAGAGTTATACACTTTTATAAATAGTATAAACATGAGTTTATTATATCCTATAAACATGAATTGATATAATGTATTTCTAATGTATAAAGTGACATTATATAAATTTACCTAATAAACATGGCAATGTTCTATAAATAACATGATATTATATAAAGTGTTCTATAAATAAGAAGGAATTGTGTAGTGTTCTATAAATAAGTTGACAATGTATAAAGTGTTCCTTATAAACATGAATTGATATTTAAAATAAAAATAAAAATATACCAAAAAAAATCTTTCAAATAGTCTCCTTCATAATATCTAGAATTAACGTTAACTTATGCCAACATGCCATCATGCAACTCATGTATGTCTATCTTGATATCCCTAGAACTATATTAGACGGCTCTAGCTCAAATCCACTGTGTTGGACTGGAAAAAACATTTAATATTTCATGATTATTGTATATATTTATAATATATTGTACATAGATCAAATTTGATTTGAAACTTAATACTTACCCTCCATTTTCTTTAGGATTGTAACCACACCACAGAGTGCACTGGCTTCTATGATGGACCGCTACCATCACCACCCGTAGGAGGAGCAATCTCTCTTTGAGAGGAAGAGGGAGACCTAGAATGTGAAGAGGTATGTCTATGTGATGATGTATCTATAGTATATATTATAGACAAACATTATAGCAGAATATAGAAGGACTGTGTAAAACATACCTTACGACATAATATAAAAAGACTACGATAATATCATATTAGCATAACTTATCATTTTTAATGGAAACAGTATAACGTTAAAAAAATACAAATTTACCTTCTCAAAATAAGTATTATTGATCAGTACTCGTTGCTTTTGGATTCAGACTTTGATTCGTACACTATATTTTGTTCCTCTATAGTCACAAGTGATTCACTTAATGCATTTGATTCTTCGTTTAGAGGTCCAAAATCTGTTTGATCATCGGTTATTATTATTCCTTTTTTCCTATATATCTACTTAGTAAGCTTGTTCATCAGGAATATTCTGTTCATCAAATGTAAACATTGCCTTTGTTTTAAAAACAACCAACCAATCTATTTTATCTCTTCTTATAGATAGGTAAGAAGCATAATAAACTTAAAGAGCTTGTTTGGAAAGTAAAAAATGATCGTACTCATAATAACGCGAAATATGTTTTATTTTAATACTATTATATTCTGTGTGCACGTGGATTCCAGAAACTGGAACATTGTTGAACAAGTTGCATTTAAACAAAAATACTTCTCTCGCGGATTGTGTGAAATATGTCAATTGCAAAACCAAGGTTAGTACGCCATAAAAATTATTTATACGATCATTTGGATCATCACTTACTTTAACAAATACACCGGTATTATTAGTTAATTTTCCCGCACCACATTCTTTGGTATTAAATTTATATCCATTGACAAAGAATATTGGATAGGTCTTGACTTTCCTTTTCGGTCCCATGGCTAAATGTTTTAATCCTTCATCTACAACACAATTTGTTGTATCAAAAACATAATTAGAAAATCAAGTAGCTAATTTTTTGATGATATCACCGTTTGGATGTTGTGATTCGTAAACACTGCAATTATAGAACAAATGTTGCATTATGATTAAGATGCACGTGTGCATATTTGTATATAAGCATGTGTTAATGATATAAAAGTATTAGGGCGAATATAAGTATAAACCTAACAAAAGGTTCAACTTCATAGCATTTGAGAAGAGTATATGTCTGTGCTACATGATAATCTCTAACCATACTTCCACACATTTACTAGCAAGCTAACAATATTTAAAAAAAAAACAGATAAAGTCTCTTGAAAATCATCTTGATCATCATTATGCGTAGTAATGCCAAATGATATGTTCATATGGTTACTAAAATAATGCGAGAGAAAACGAAGCTTCTTCTTTAATGTATAATTTGCAAATCAGACCTTTAACTCATGTTTTCTCTCTTTTTAAAAAAAATGATTTAAGTACCTACTAAGAATTATTTTAAATTAATTTTTTACATATGTAATTAAACCAATATTTAACGAATCAAATATTGATGTACCTTTCAAATGGATGCATCCATCCATATTGCACAGTCCCTCAAAGATGTGGTTTTAATGGAAGATGAATAAGTAAATGCTCCATTACATTGAAAAAAATGGAGGATTTTTTTTTAATTTGCAGAGAAATATAGAGAATTCTTCCTTAAGTTTACGTAGATGATCAACTTTTAATGTAGTTGAATAAAACTCTTAATAAAACAGACTAAATTCTTTTACAATAGTTCAAATTTTTATGGGTAATAGTTCTTTGAAAGCGAGGGGTAAGAAGTTTTCCATCATAACATGACATTCGTGGCTTTTCATCCCACTAATTCTATTGTTCTTATAGTCGATGCATCTACGAAGATTAGAAGATATACCATCCAAGAATCTTAATCCTCCCACACATTTTAAAAGTATTTTAACTTGATTATTGTCTAGCTCATAGCACGTGTTAACGGCAAAAAATGTCGTAAACACCTAACATTACAATTAATAGGAATTATTAATTTGGTCGTATAGACAAGAGTGGAAAGTGGTAAATAACACAAGAGATTTATAGTGGTTCGGCCTTGAAAGAGGCATATGTCCACTTTGAAGAGTCGTTGGAATATTATTTATCACCAAAGATTACAAGGTTGAGACTATCATACGACATCTCCTTACATTCATTTCTAAGTTATATAATCTCATAATTATCATATATTTCATATATTAGGAAAAATACAGTTTTGCCCTTCTTCTTCCTCAAAGTGGAGATGCATTAAAGGAGCTCTCAAGAGGTCTTAAGTTCACCACTTCCAACCCTTTTGAAGTGTGAGGCCAAGGGGTATTTATAGGAGAGAGGTTAGGTAAGAGTAGGTAAAAATAGGGTACCACACCCAGAATTTCGCACCTGACCCTCACGCATGCACATATTTCGAACCACCCCCCTCGGGTGCAAATTTACCCCACCGGGTGCGAAATTCGTATCCCTTAAAGGCACGAATTTTGTACCCGAGTGGTTCGAATTTCATACGCTGCTGGGTATGAAATTCGCACCCCTTGAGGATAGAAATTCGTACCCTACAGAGCATGAATTTCGTACCCCTTGGGGGTACGAAATTCGCACCCCAACGGGTACGAATTTCGCACCCTACTCGGTGCGAATTTTGCACCCCGAGGGGTACAAAGCTCATACCCCGTGGGGTGCGAAAACTGTATGCACGGGTGCTTAGGGGATCTAGACTTTGACTCGCGACTCTTTGGGGTTTGAGGTCTTGGTTTGGCAATGTTTGGAGGAGCGGCGAGGTTCGTGGAAGTTGTTGGTTGAATCTTGACTTTGGAGGAACTGCGCCCGGACACACTTGATGGCTCGCCTTCAGCTCAGAGCACGGCTCGCATTCGGCTCGGCTACGGACTGATACTGATGGAGGTCACGTTCGAGGGATGCAACATTCTGCTAGTGGTCAGACTCGAGTCTTCTAGTACAGGCAACGCCTCTGGGCTGTAATATCGCTCGATATGTTAAGTCGAGCGTGTCTTGCATACTTTTGGGAACCGGACCAAAAGGTCTGTTAACATTTGCCCCCTCATAGTATGCTTTTTGTTAACGGGACGTGCTTTGAAGTGAGATGAGTCTAATATGGGCGAAAGAATCTCCATGCGGTGCTTAGTGATTGGTCACGACCTTCCCTTGAGTTGTATGCCGAGAGCACACTACTTTAGAGCGGTTGGGACGGCTTGTCGAAATATATTGGTATGAGCTTAGGATTCCAACATTGCTAAGAGCTTTGACTAGTTTGAGTCTTGTGGCTTGGGTTGGAACCTATTCAAGGCATTTAGTTCCTGTAGATTAAAGACAATAAATGTTAGTTGCCGACTCCCGATTGCACCGAAGTGCAAACAGTTCATTATCGAATCATAATTGCATATGCAATCACAAGTTTGCACGTGGTTTTGTGCGATGCGATCTGAGCTGGAATAGGTAACATGAAAGTGAATTGTACGCCCTGGGCTTGCGATTGCGTAATTTTAGTTTTTGAAATGTTTTAGGATCAGGAGCCAACTGTTTGGTGTTCATACTTGAACCATTAAAGCTTGTGAGCATGGATTTGGTTAACGAATCAAGTCAGACTGTTTGATTGAGATTTCAAAAGCATATATGCATGGTCATTGCCATGGCTTACGCGCGAGATCGTCCTAAATGGTTACTGAAACGTCGTTGGGATGGAGCTCGACTGTTTGGAGTATCCGCTAAATCACTTGGATTTGTAAGCTCAAAGTCGTTCAACGATCCGAGATGGTCCCAATGATTAAAGTTTTGTCAATTCGTATATGCGAGTGTCATTGTTAGGACAATACTTGGCATATGTCATGACATGTATTCGCGAAGATTTTCCATTGGAGCAAGGTCATACCCAAATGCTAAGTGTGCACTTTGACGATTGGACATTTGGTGAATACACAAGTGGTCGCTAAGCCGTGATTGATTTGGGGCTTCGAAGTTAAGTGGATGTGGTCGTAGCCTGATGTATGATCCCGAATTCCGATCCCGGAATGCTCGCTTGGAGCATGCTGATCCCCTGATTGTAGTTGCTTCTTTTCTTCTCTTCTCTGGACAGAAAATCAGCTTAAGGCATAGAGGATACCAAAATACTTCTTTTGTACTTTGGATGTTCGAGGTGTTGTTAGGTTTTCAGGAGAATGAAAGAGAGATATGGAAAGAAAGAGGGCTTTCGGATTTGCCACTCAAGAACGTGGCGCGGTGGATTTTGGAAAACAGAAGTAAGAGTTCGGATAAAAGTTGCTAAGTATGTGAGAATACGGGATTGGACTTCTTATCTTGGGCACTTAATGAACCCTCTTGGTTTTTCAAGGGTCGAAGTTGGTTTGAGGGTCATGATAACCTAGGAAGCGTACGGGAGCAAGAAATAGAACTTCATGACTTTGCCAAGCCCTGGCTTCGATCTTGAGTTAGTAAACTTGAACCTTTGCATGGCATCGCATGATTGGGTCAGTATGGGTGAGTTGTGGTCTTGTGACACGGTTCTCGAGGAATGGACTTGCTTGGACTGACAGCTCGAATGTGTATGTAGGATGGACATACAATTGAGCCGTTAGTCTCGGGATCCGATCAATAACCCTACCATGACGTAGTCGCATCTTGACTCAGGCATTGCGCTGGCGGTTGGTGATGGTCATGGCGTTAGATTGTTGAGGATAAAGGCTGCCATCATGCTCCGGAGTGTCCACTTTTGAGGAGTCCGAGCGCTGATGGAAAGCCGAAAAAACCTCCAGGTGCTGATGGATTGCCTTTATTGCGAGGTGGAGGCGCTTTCAAGATGGTGGCTCTGAGGGATGCGGTGAAGATGACACCGGTGCAGGGACTGAAGGGGAGCTGACTGGGCCCTGTGATGGCCAGGCCTGGTGTGATAATAAGTAGAGCGCTGCCCCCAAGCCTGAGTACCTTCTAGATTCTGTTCGACATCAGGGACAAGTTAGCAAGTTCGGACCATTGCTTAATGTTGAATGTATGGATTGTAAGTGAAGTCGAATGTAACACAACTGATAGGCGAATCATTCTGGAAATGAACTTATTCAGACTGACTGCTCGTATATGCACATAAGATGTGGACATATGGTCGAGTCATTAGCCCCAACACAATTATGTCGTAACCATTTTCTGACCCAAAAATGGTGTTGCTGGTTACCGGTAATCACCGCCTTAGTTATTAAAACTAGATGTCATCACTGTATTCCGATGCTCTTATAAGTAGGAAGCTTTTGCGTCGAGAGGTTTGGGTCAGCTTCGCGTTACGTTTCAGTATGAGTTTGCTGGCAGGGTGTTGAGACTTTCGGAACCCAATGAACCGGCCATGGGAACTCGAGAACTTGCGTCGAGATATGAATTTTTTATTTTACGTACTGAGAACATGTCTAAATTCCCTTGTTCCTCGGAGGACTAGTGATTATGTTGCTTCCCTTGTCTTTCGGTTCGGGCCTCCACACCCGGCCTGCCTAGTATTGGTGGAAGGTCAGAAGCTTCCGAGTCCCGAGCTTTTGGGTATGAGTTATCCTTGAGACGAGGTGGGTGTTCCTCTTTATAAATGGTTACTTTGAAGCTTGCGGCGATGGTCATGCTAGTGCAAGGATAGGTGAAGGACTACCCCCGAGCTCGAGTACTTTCCAATTAAAGAGGATGCGAGCGATGAACCCTCAAAAGTCAAATAGTTGCCTCTTTTGCTGGGTAGCCCCCCTTGGAGTGGAGGCGACACCAGGCTTTTCCCCTTGCTTCCTCAAGCGTTTGAGGCCCGGTTTGTGGCAAAGTCTGAGGAGCTGGAAGGGAAGAGGGATAGGATGAGGCTGCCATACAAGATGCATGGGCAAAGGCTAGGCAGGATGCCGAGGAGAAATCTATCCCTATGGTGGCAAAGAAGTAGGCCGATGTTGAGGTGGAGAAGGAGAGGGCCTCTGAGTAGGCTTGGAAAAAGGAAAACCGTCGTTGATGCCTACCAAAAGAGGGCGAGGGGACCCTTAGCAAACTTGAAGTGGATGCAGTTATGCGACTCCAGGCCAGGAGTTAGCCGATCAGAAGGCTGCCGAAGATGCCAAGAAGAGAATGAAGTTGGGCGTCAAGAAGGCTTGGCAATAAAATCCCAGGCTGCATTGGTCCTTGCTTCTTACATCGTCCCTAGGCCATTGCCACATATTTCCCTCTGGGAGGTTACGATAATTACAAGCAGCGAGGATGATGGCGGGAGGCGCGCATCTATGTCTCGTGAGTTTGTTACTCCTATGAAGAGTAAAGGATGAGGAAGCGGTTCTGGAAGGAAGGTGCCCATCACCGGTGGTGACTTGCCTAGTATCTAACCTGTATAGAAAAAAGAAAAGAAAAGAGAGGGATGAGTAGCATCAGTAATTGTTAAAGGAATTATAGATACTTTGGGTTAGGTAAACCGATAGTATATGCGAGTGCGGTCCTCGCTTTTGGTCCTTAAAGACATGGTATGGTATTCATGTACACCTTGTCATCAGTGAGAAGAGATGTTAGACATGTAGTCTATTCGGTGTGTGTGTGTGTGTGTGAAAATGAAATATGAATTAGCAAAGATTGCGATTTATGTCAAGTGTTCGGATGTTCTTTTCATGTTTTCCAGCGTCGTGTACTTGCATGAGCGCATTTGTTGTTACACTTAACAAAAATGCAATCGAAGACCGCGCTCTGGGTCGATTATTCCAGAGAGGCGTGATAGAGCGCTGGATTTTAGTAAGTTTCCCTTAACTTAGGAAACCCTATTTTGCGAAGCCAGGCTAGTTTCCTGCTGTTTTGGGCTGCCTGGAGTAAGTCCCAAGTAGAGCTAAGGTGTAGGACGTTGAGTCGTCCGGTGGGGGGCTCTCCCGTCGTTCATTCGGGTTGTTGCGAGAGACAGCGTCGCTTATTCGCCGGAGAAAAGCCCGAATCATCAGACAGTAGGGTCCGATCATGGCCATGGTTGCACCTAAACCTTTAGAGCTTCGGGGAGAAAACGATTTAATGTCAGTCTCGATGCTGTGCCATGATTCGATAGATGCCCGAATCTTGACCCAAGGGGTCAGTTGAAGCCATGTGAGTAGTTAGCCTCGCGTTAGGTTGACTGATGGGCTGCCCCCAAGTCCTGGGACTTGAAGGCTGAACGACATATCCTCGGTCTAGGTGCTGGGCCGAGATTCGAGTTAGTGGTTATTTATACTCGGTCGCGTCACGGGCCGGCGACTCGACTAGCGTTGTCGGCTCTCGTGCTCGGGGTGTCGGTCGTAGCCAGTGGTGTTTGTCCTCAATGTTGGCTCGAGGCTTGGATGGCGGCATTGGCTCCCGTGCTTGGGGTGCTAATGCGGCGATCTAGAGTTATTGTGCAGAAGTCAGCTGTAATGGTTAGTCAAACATGTCATGCACGAAGTAAGCGAGAAGTAAGCACGAAAGGGACACAGGAAACTGAACATCATTTCTATGAATAACTTTGGCAGTGATAGCCTTTACAATGCCTTGAATTGCAAGAAAACAAAACATCATTGGAAAGCATAAGCAACTATGCACTAAGTTATGTAAAATAGCGATGAAGAAGTTCGTTGTTCCACGCCCTTGGAAGCTCGACTCCGTCCACGGTTGAGAGTTTGTAAGTCCCATTGTTGAACTTCCACTATATGACGTACAGGCCTTCCCATCGAGGAGCGAGGCCAATCGGTGGAGGAATGACCTGTTTTAGGATGAGGTTGCCGATGTCGAGGTCCTTATGATGGACTTTTGAGTTGTCGGGCCACTCATTATCATTGGGCGGCGGCTCTGAGTTCAGCTTTGTTCCTTTTTTCTCCGAGTAAATCATGCGATCCCAAAATTAAGTTTGATTGGTCTTAGGATCAAATTAGGTTACTTGATGAGATTGTAGCTTCATCTCAATGGGGATGACAGCTTTGGATCCCTAAGCAAGGGCAAAGAGAGTGTGGCTGGTTGCTGACTTGTGAGTGGTTCGATAGGCCCATAGGGCCAGAGGACGTTCGTCTGCCCACATGCCCCCGACTTTTTCCAAATGCTTCTTAATGATGAATTTAATCACTTTGATGACAGCCTCGACTTGCCCATTGGCTTGAGGATGAGCCACCGCTGAAAATATCTTCTCAATGTTGCGCCGCTAACAGAAGGTTTTGAACTCGGTGTTCCCATACTGAGTTCCATTATCGGAGATGATGGCTTAAGGGACACTGTAGCAGGTGATGATGTTCCAAACAACGAAGTTGATTATTTTCTTGGTGGTTATTATGGCAAGAGCTTCGGCTTCTGCCCATTTGGTAAAGTAGTCAACGGCGACGACAGGATAACATGCACCGTATCTGGCCATTGGAAGTTTAATCCGTGATTGGCGTCGTTATGGGCTACGCACCTCAATAATGGGACAGAGAAGCCTCTGCACTAGAGTACTACATCCATGAGGATGTAGCGAGAGGACTGGCGAGTGAGCGCTCGTCTTTCTTTTTAGCGTCCCGAGAGGGTCCCGTGTTGCAAATAGTTCTTGATTGGTGTCACCCAAGATTCAGGTTTGGATTCGGCATTCATGACCACCCCGGTTCGCACTTTCTTAATACTTGGGGAATTGAGCACTTCGACCGAGGCGAATCCCATGAGCTGTGAATCCTTGGAGCTGGCCAATTTGGCTAGTGAATCTGCATTTTCATTTTGTTCTTGGGGAATGTGAGTGATGACAAAGTGGTCAAAATTTGTGAGCAATTTCTGAACCTGGGTCAGATACAGGGTGAGTCGTTCCCCCTTGGCTTGATATTCTCCCTGTACCTGGCGCACAATGAGTTGTGAATCAGAGAAGATTTGGAGGGTCTTTAACTTACGTTTAATCGCAATTCTAAGTCCGGCTATCAAAGCCTCATACTCTGCGTAGTTGTTGGTAGCAGGGAAGTTGAGCTTTAATGCGTAGCATATCGGGCATTCCTCTGGGGTGATGAGAACAATTCCGACTCCAGAACATTTGCTGTTGGAGGACCCATCCCCGAATAATTTCCATTGAGCATCGAGAGCTTCGATATCCTCTGTAGTAGTATCCATAGGAGTAGTGAATTCTACTATGAAATCAGCGAGAGCTTGTCCGAGGATGGCTCGACGGGGATGAATGTTATCTGAAATTGGCTCGGCTCCATACTCCACTTTAATAGTCGTCCAGACGCCTCGGATTGTTGTAGGACCGGTCGTAGCGGCTGGTCGGCATAAACCTTTATGGGATGAGACTAGAAGTATGGTCTAAGCTTCCGAGAGGAAATCAATAAGCAGAATGGTAGTTTCTCAAGCTTCGGATGATTCTTCTCTGCCCCTATCAATCATTTTCTCATGTAGTAAATGGGTCGTTAGGCAAGCCTTTGAGGCACACTAATGTCGAGTTGATTGCCTCCATGGATTTCCCAATTTGGTTTTTGAAGATACGATTAATCATTCGTTGATAAGTGGCGTCGACATTCTTGAGACCGAAGGGTATGATGCGATAGCTGTAAAGTTCAAGATTGGTTATGAAAGAGGTAGGATCTTGATCAAGGAGGTACATAAGAATCTGATTGTAACCTGAATATGCGTCCATGAAGGATAAGAGCTGATATCTGGCGGTCTAATCGACGAGGCGATCGATATTTGGAAATGGGAAGCTATCCTTAGGACATGCTTCGTTTAAGTCAGAAAAGTCAATGCAAGTTCTTAAACTGACGTTTGCTTTCTTAACCAAAACCGGGTTGGAGACCCATTCGGGTTAGTCGGCTTCGCGGATGAAGTTGTCGTTGAGTAGGCGGTCTACCTCTTCCTCGAGGGCTCTGGACCTTTCGAATCCCAAGAAGCAACATTTTTGCTTGGCCGGAGGCATCGTAGGATCAAGATTTAACTGATGACAAGCGATTGCGAGGTCGATGCCCCTCATGACTGAGTGAATCCATGCAAACATGTCTAGATTAGCCCTTAGGAAATTCATAAGATCTTCTTTTATTGCGAGGTGGAGTTGCGATCCGATTTTTAGTACCCTCGTTGGATCGTCGGGTTTGATCGGAAAATCCACCGTAGGTTCAACTAGAGTAGCCCTTTCGTACTCAGGCTCTTCGTCCCTCCTTGGCTTTTCTCTTGTCCTTATTGCGTGCATTCTTCCATTGTATTGCATAACATTCTCTGGCATTAGTTTGGTCGCTTCTAACTGTTCCAATCCTGTTTTCATTTGGGAATTTCATTAGAAGAGACTAGGGCGACATGCAGATCTGAAACTCTATGAGGAAAGGGGGCATCCAAAGAAAGCATTGTAAGGGGAATTGATATATACAACCACAAAAGTGAGGATTCGGACGTGGCCACGATCCCCCTCGCCTAGCTTTACAGGAAAATCGATCATTCCCACTGAGCAACTAGAAGCCCCGTTGAAGCCGTGGATCATGGCACGACATGGCTTTAAGTCCTTTGTTTCCAATTTCATCTGGTCGTAAGCAGCTTTGAAAATAATGTTGAACGAGCTTCCCAAGTCAATTAATACTTTTCGGACAAAAGCACACCGATCTGAGCCGTGATAACTAGCGGATCGATGGTCGGGATCTCAACCCCCGTAGAATCTCACGGATAAGCTTCTCGATTACATCCTTGAGCTAACGACATTCATTGGTGTTATGTCCGTACATGTCGTGGTAGCAGTAGTTGTGACGGCAAGGAATTTCGCTCGGTCCGAACCAGTCGCTAAACCGATCCAGGCCGTTCGAAACGCCCTGTCGTTTGAGAACAGGACAAATCAGAACGCATACAGAAGAACATTTCATTGCTATATTACAACAATGCATCAGATTACTAGAATATACAGAGTATAAAAGAATATTACACAGAAATATCAGAGATTTAAATTACATTTAAATACATAGCAGCGGAAAATAATACAATAAACAACTAGAAGAGATATACGGATACAAAGCTTTCCGGATATCGTTCCAGCTGTAAACCAGGATCCTGTGAATATAAATCTGCAAAACCAAAACTACTAGCTGCCCGTGTCAAAATAAGGGCACCCAGAGTTTAGGTTAAAACAATAAACTCCAGGTCAGTCATGTGACTGGTGTGAGAACTAAAACAGTTAATCTTTATTTTAAATCATTAGGTAAATCAAGGGACCACGCCGTATAACACGGAACGGGTTTCCTCCCAAGAATACCAGTGCATAAAACAAACAGCGCAATGCTAAATAAAGAAAAATGAAGCTGTTATAAGACCCAGGTCCTATCACACAATGCAACGCAAGCCGGGGGATAGGGTTTTCCCTTATAACAGCCAAAGAATGCTTGATACGTTTTAAAACAAATCATTTGATACTATTATAAGTGCATAGTGTATAAAACAACTTCAAATCATAAGTATCAATCATAGGCGGCATGGGTACCATATATCATGTCGCCATATATAGGTTTACAAATAAAACCGCAAACGTCACGTATTTGGAAATTGGATTTCCGTCTATGAACCGAGGCAAAAGATAGTCCTCAACCGATTCGAGACGCTCTAGCCCGTGTCTCAGGCAAGCGCGCAGGCAAGCCTTGGAGCGACAGGGCCGGTCCACCGATGTGGATTATTATGCCTGAACACTACATCTCCCCACCCTATGGGGTGTAAGTCTGGTCCGTCAGCCGACCAGAATGCATCGGCCGAAACCGATATAACCGAGGCGCCTCGCAACAGCAACAACCACATAAGTCAAACTCGTCAGGGCGTGTAAAACCACTGACGCCACTTCTAGCTAGAAAGAAACGCAAGTCCTCCCTGAGGTCCATCTCCCGTTTTTGGTTCATACCGGGTGTGAAACACGCGAGGTAAACGTTACACAAAGCTACGCCACAAAGGCCGTGCTTTGATCATCACCATAAGACTTTGCTTTTCAACAGAAGCCTCGATCAATTGCCACTTAGGCATGCCACACAGGCAATTCACTCCATGCGTTTGATATCCATCAATATATAACCCCTGAGCTCGTACGTCTCAGAGAAGGGCGTTAAGCAAGAGAATAAATTCTCTGCCGCCAAACAGATATATATTTAATAGAGATCAATCACACAGACTAAAATCCAATGTTAGACACACAGTCCATTTACAAGTCCGTTCTAGGTCTGAACGAAACCGGAGGCACCTAGTACCTCGCATATCCATCGATCTCCAAGTACGTCTGGACAATCACCAACTGTTTCCATCTTCTTGGGTGTACAGCCCAATCAAGATCATCAGTTATCACCCAAACGACGTGAAGACCTCCGGTCTTCGACCACCGTCTTCATCTTCGACACCACGTCGAATCAGTTATTCAGAATGGGATAAACCCGGTCTTTCTGAATAACTCGCGTATATTTTATAAAAGTGCTACACAAACACAACATACGCCTCATTCCAATTCAGAATATTCTTTTATTCAAATATTCCTATACTTTGGGAAAAGTTCCCATAAATTTTATCCAAGATAAATTCTTTAAATTTATTCTTTAATCTCCTCTGAATATCAATTCAAACTAGTCGGGATTAGCGAACCACACCGAAGTAATCATTTATTTTATTTCCCAATCCCAACCTATTCATCCCATGAAGTAAAACTGGTAATACTTCATATCTAACACCACAGTGTTATCGGTAAATTCAATTACCATTTCACGTTCAAATCTAATTAAAGATTTAACCATCGCCTGGAGCAAAACTGGTGATACTCCATTCTCGATCTTTTCAATCTAATTAAAGATTCATTAAAACTCCACTTAGTTTTAATCGTTAACTGGGTTAAAGAATCAGTGTCATTTAAAACACGGTTCACGATAAACCCAAAATCACATTCATTAATTATCGGGTTAAAGAACGAGTGTTGTTTAAAACACTGTTCACGATAAACCCAAAAATCAATATCAATTCAATTCCAATTAAATATTATTTAATTGGTACACTTCATTAAATCTAAATAAAAAGATTTAATCCTTTCTCCACTGGGTTCAAGAACAGTGTTAATGAAGACACCATTCACGACAAACCCAAATCACATTTGATATTCAATACAAGGCTCTGAATAGAAAATATATCGGCTTATATTCAATATCAAATTTTACGATTAACCAATGTCGTATTGGAAATAACGATATATATATCTTTCAAATTTCCATAACAACACCTATATAATCACGAATTCCAACATCGAAATATTCCGAAGACAATTTCGATTCAAATCCACTCCAATGCAATCATTGGATATTTTGGTTATTTTCAAAACCCTTTTTAAATTCAATTTATTTATTTAAAAATAAATAGAATTATATTTCTAGTTCAAAAACTAGTTCATTTCGATAAAAATCTATTTTTATCTTTTCAAATATGGAGTTTTTCATCCCAAATCTTTCTAAATCATTTCTTATGATTTTACACAAATTATTACTATTTTTAATAATTTTATCAAGGCCCGTACAGTCGATTTCCATCAATGGTCATCGAACTGCACTTACAGCGACCTTTTTCAAATTTGATTTGGACATAATTCCAAATCCAACCGTTAGATTTCTAATTTCTCATATTCGTTAGAAAGCTCTTTTCGATACGAACCCAACGGTTCCGATTTTAGGAGAATCCGACGGTCGGATCTCCCGTAATGTCCGTTTGAAATAAATGGTCGAAATTTACGAACTGCCGCGGCGCGGCGCGTTCTATTCAGGCCATTATATTATATATATAATATATATAGTATATATTTCGTCGATTTCTATTCAAAACGAATTATATAAATAGTTTTAAAATTCGTTTCAATATCTATTTCAACTTCCATTTCAATTCAATTCAAAATTGAATTCTTCTTTATAAATTCGTTTTAAAATTCATTTCTATTCAATTCAAATTTCAATTCAATTTGAATTCATATTCAATTCAATTCATTTCGAAATCGTTTTCAATTCAATTCATTTCGAAATCGTTTTCAATTCAATTCATTTCGAAATCGTTTTCAATTCAATTCATTTCGAAATCGTTTTCAATTCAATTCATTTCGAAATCGTTTTCAATTCAATTCATTTCGAAATCGTTTTCAATTCAATTCATTTCGAAATCGTTTTCAATTCAATTCATTTCGAAATCGTTTTCAATTCAATTCATTTCGAAATCGTTTTCAATTCAATTCATTTTGAAATCGTTTTCAATTCAATTCATTTCGAAATCGTTTACGTCAAAATGGCGTCAATCTAATCAACACGGCTTCATAAATTTCTATTTTTCAAATATTCTATTTCAAATATTTCTTTTTCAAAATAGTTGTTATTATCAAAATATTTGGTTCAACACATGACCAATCTCAATAGATGAGTACTGTCAACACATGAACCTTTATTTTATATTGTTCTTTATTTTTCAAATTGGAATGAGGCCCAATCAATTACCATATAAAGTTAATTATATGGATTTTCATGCATTACACACATATAATAGCATTGAAAAATAATCAACCATCAACCAAAGTGCACTACACTGTATAAGCATCAAATATAGATATCTAACGCTTATAACAGCCTGTCAATCAATCGATCGACATATATAATCAATCAGGATGAGTGAACTTCAAATTTCATCCTAACACCCGTGTGGGGTTTCAAACAATCAAACACAGATTTAGTTGTGCAGTTGGGCGATGTGTAAAATTTATCGTCCCAATCAATGTCCTTCAAATAAGTGTACATAAACAAACCGTCTGGTTTGTAAATGAATATTTATTTATTCACATTCACGTTAAAAATTATATTTTTAACGATAAAACATTTTATTTCAACATATGAATTTCTATTCAATTCATTTATTCGATAAAATGATATTTTTATTTTTCTAACTTATTTTAGAAAATTTCGGCGGCATAACGGCACGATACTAGAAACGGGACGAGGCCTAGCCTTATCCCCGGTCTAGTGAAGGCCCACGCCATTCACACATCAATCAAATTCACCAAACCATTCAATTCAAACCAAATAATTTGACCAACTACACAACCAAACAATTTAACAAACAAGCCATCCATGGTCTGTGGATGACGGGTGTCAGGTGCTACTAAGCACCGTCTGCATCCTAGTATATATATATAACTAGAAAAAGAATTTTGAGTGAGAAGTTCTCACCGATAGCTATCCAAACATCTTGACTCTTCTTTCTCGTCTTTTGTTACCTTCGTCGCCCGCTTTCACTACCTATGTAAAAATCGAATTTTTACTTCGCTATTCAATATATAAAAATCGAATTTTTATTTCAAAGTTCAATATATAAAAATCGAATTTTTATTTCAAAGTCATATAGATAAAAATTCCATTTCAATTCTAAAGTTTTCGCCTTTATAAAAATAAAGTTTTCGCCTTTATAAAAATAAAGTTTTCATCATTATAAAAATCATCACTTTACTTCAACGTATATAAAATAAAAATCAGATTTTTGTTTCGCTACATATACAAAGATGATATTTTTATCTTCCTACCATATAAAAGATTATATTTTTAATTCTTTAAAAATATAAAAACTATATTTTTAATACTTTAAAAATATAAAAACTATATTTTTAATACTTTAAAAATATAAAAATCATATTTTTAATTCTTTTATAATATAAAAATCATATCTTTTCTTTAAAAAAACATTTCTTTTCAACTAATCAAAAATCTAAACCTTCCAAACTGAAAAATCGGATTTTTATAACACTAAAAATCCTATCTTTATGTGATTAAAACTGAAATCAAACAATGTTTGTATATATATATTTATTTCTAAACTGAACTTAGATCACTTAAAAACCCTATTTTTAATTACTTTAAATAAATAAAACAAAGCAGAGAACAAAATAAAACTTACAGGCTAAAGCGGTGGGGTTGACGACGCCGTGGGGGTGCTGATGGGCGGAGAGCGGTGCAGGTGGCAGGCGGAGGTGGTTTGGTTGGGTTTTGGGCTGTGGAGCTACTCCGTTCGAATTGGGGATGGGTTCGGTTTTGGGGAATAGGGAGGATCGCACGAGGGGGGGGGGCGAGCGGAGGAGGTGCGGTTAAGGCTGGGGGGGGTGCTCCGACGAGCAACGGCGGTGGTGGGGGCCCCCCAACAGCTGGCGACGCGTTTCCCCCTTTGAATTTCTTTTTTTTTCTTTAATCGATCTGTAAAGTGAAAAGGGGGAGAGAGGATAGAGTAAAAAAAAGGGGGGGGGTTTATAATTTTTATTTATTATTTTATTATTCATTTAAGTTGACTTTTCACACTAACTCGAAATCAAGCCCACCACCTGTCGTCTATAGCTCTTTACCCCCATTCCGAACACAATGGGATATGTATCGCAAGCTGATTCGATCGTTTGAATCAGTTTCCGTTGAATTTACATTTAAATCACTATATTGAATTTTAAACGTACTTTTCAAATTACCGGGGTCACATATTAACTCTAAAAATTCCAGAAAAATATTTTCTAGCTTCGTATTGACGATACGGTCCTAACAAAACTAGTTTCGTCGAATTCTGAGACCATTTGAAAAATGGCCAATTTCCAGTCGATTAAAATCAACTAAAACCGGTCAAACGCGTTTTCCTTTGCCACGCTCACATATTGATTCGAAAAATTATGAAATTTGAAACCTAGCAATAACTTTACATCACGGACCCAACAAAACTGGTTTCGTCGAAATCCGAGGTCGTTTGCAAAATGTCCATTTTTAAGGGCCTGAATTCCATAGCGACTATTCAGAATTTTCAACTAGACATATCTTTTAATTCCCGCTATGAAATTTCGATCTTTCGGATTCGTTGGAAAGATATTCACTATTAGATTCCATTAATTTTGGTTTCACTAAAATCCGGATTGTTTTACACCCGGTACATTCAATTGAAGTTTGAAATCGAATTATCGAACTACCGCGCCATTTTCAATTCTATTTATAATTATATATAAATATTTATATTCTAACTACGGCGTATATAAATATATACGTTCTAATTATATTCAAAATAAATTTCTCGTCGATATTATTTAAAATAATTCATTTTAAATATTCAAAATTCTTTAAAATTGCCAATTTAAAAATTTCAAACTGGCTCGCATTTTCCGGGTTGTTACAATCTCCCCCACTTAAAACTTTTCGTCCCCGAAAAGGAACAAAGTCGAAAGTGGTTTGATTAATCAACTCTACGTTCGATCTGGCTTCCACTCTCCAACTTTTCAGTTTCTGAGAATTTCCAAAATTTCAAAAATTTGGCTAGCACCCTAAATTTTCGAAAAATTTCGCCATAACCTCCCCTGCAATGGGAGCATCGGGGAATTTCAAATAGCTTCCCCGGTCCTTCAGATCTCAAAAAGAAAAAGCCAAGCGGCTAGCCAATAGGCTCATAAAATCATCATCACCCAAACAAAACAGTAAATTACGTAGTAAACATGTACCTATTTGTCAGGCAAACAAATTTTATTCTCTGGCTCTAGCCTCCTTGCTATGACCTGTTCAATGTAAGTACATGTATGCAAGCAAATGCAACCAATTTTCAATATAATTCAATATGTGATTCAATTAGGCTAAATGGCTAAAAATTAGCAAACAAATAAACAAACAACACAAACATCAATCAATTAGTGAATTAGAGTTTTCAAATTGATAACTTTGATACATATACAAAAATCAGATTTTTGATGTCAATTCACAACAATGTATTCTAGCTATATTGGTTTTGGTTCTCACACCAGTCTAATGGAAACATATAGAAATCACACCTTCGAAACACGAAAATAAATACTGGTGATGGCGCGCCATCATCAGAATCATGTCCGGGCGACTAGAGTGTGACTCTATATCTATCCAGTATATTAAAATTTCGAATACACGCGGATCAGACGTATACGCACAATCTATATATACTGGATTGTCCACATCAATATAAATAGATAATCAAATACGAATAATTGATTTAATTTTTCAAAACAAAATTTGTTTTCATTTGAAAAATATACTCTTCACACTCGTTCTAGGATACTACTGATCCCATCTCTAACGAATCATTCCCATTGGATTTTACTAATCCAATATCTGATGAATTCTTTCGTATGGTTCTAATGTGCCTTGTTCTCTGCTTTGTAAACCAAAGCTCTGATACCAACTGTGATGGCAAGGAATTTCGCTCGGTCCGAACCAGTCGCTAAACCGATCCAGGCCGTTCGAAACGCCCTGTCGTTTGAGAACAGGACAAATCAGAACGCATACAGAAGAACATTTCATTGCTATATTACAACAATGCATCAGATTACTAGAATATACAGAGTATAAAAGAATATTACACAGAAATATCAGAGATTTAAATTACATTTAAATACATAGCAGCGGAAAATAATACAATAAACAACTAGAAGAGATATACGGATACAAAGCTTTCCGGATATCGTTCCAGCTGTAAACCAGGATCCTGTGAATATAAATCTGCAAAACCAAAACTACTAGCTGCCCGTGTCAAAATAAGGGCACCCAGAGTTTAGGTTAAAACAATAAACTCCAGGTCAGTCATGTGACTGGTGTGAGAACTAAAACAGTTAATCTTTATTTTAAATCATTAGGTAAATCAAAGGACCACGCCGTATAACACGGAACGGGTTTCCTCCCAAGAATACCAGTGCATAAAACAAACAGCGCAATGCTAAATAAAGAAAAATGAAGCTGTTATAAGACCCAGGTCCTATCACACAATGCAACGCAAGCCGGGGGATAGGGTTTTCCCTTATAACAGCCAAAGAATGCTTGATACGTTTTAAAACAAATCATTTGATACTATTATAAGTGCATAGTGTATAAAACAACTTCAAATCATAAGTATCAATCATAGGCGGCATGGGTACCATATATCATGTCGCCATATATAGGTTTACAAATAAAACCGCAAACGTCACGTATTTGGAAATTGGATTTCCGTCTATGAACCGAGGCAAAAGATAGTCCTCAACCGATTCGAGACGCTCTAGCCCGTGTCTCAGGCAAGCGCGCATGCAAGCCTTGGAGCGACAGGGCCGGTCCACCGATGTGGATTATTATGCCTGAACACTACGTCTCCCCACCCTATGGGGTGTAAGTCTGGTCCGTCAGCCGACCAGAATGCATCGGCCGAAACCGATATAACCGAGGCGCCTCGCAACAGCAACAACCACATAAGTCAAACTCGTCAGGGCGTGTAAAACCACTGACGCCACTTCTAGCTAGAAAGAAACGCAAGTCCTCCCTGAGGTCCGTCTCCCGTTTTTGGTTCATACCGGGTGTGAAACACGCGAGGTAAACGTTACACAAAGCTACGCCACAAAGGCCGTGCTTTGATCATCACCACAAGACTTTGCTTTTCAACAGAAGCCTCGATCAATTGCCACTTAGGCATGCCACACAGGCAATTCACTCCATGCGTTTGATATCCATCAATATATAACCCCTGAGCTCGTACGTCTCAGAGAAGGGCGTTAAGCAAGAGAATAAATTCTCTGCCGCCAAACAGATATATATTTAATAGAGATCAATCACACAGACTAAAATCCAATGTCAGACACACAGTCCATTTACAAGTCCGTTCTGGGTCTGAACGAAACCGGAGGCACCTAGTACCTCGCATATCCATCGATCTCCAAGTACGTCTGGACAATCACCAACTGTTTCCATCTTCTTGGGTGTACAGCCCAATCAAGATCATCAGTTATCACCCAAACGACGTGAAGACCTCCGGTCTTCGACCACCGTCTTCATCTTCGACACCACGTCGAATCAGTTATTCAGAATGGGATAAACCCGGTCTTTCTGAATAACTCGCGTATATATTATAAAAGTGCTACACAAACACAACATACGCCTCATTCCAATTCAGAATATTCTTTTATTCAAATATTCCTATACTTTGGGAAAAGTTCCCATAAATTTTATCCAAGATAAATTCTTTAAATTTATTCTTTAATCTCCTCTGAATATCAATTCAAACTAGTCGGGATTAGCGAACCACACCGAAGTAATCATTTATTTTATTTCCCAATCCCAACCTATTCATCCCATGAAGTAAAACTGGTAATACTTCATATCTAACACCACAGTGTTATCGGTAAATTCAATTACCATTTCACGTTCAAATCTAATTAAAGATTTAACCATCGCCTGGAGCAAAACTGGTGATACTCCATTCTCGATCTTTTCAATCTAATTAAAGATTCATTAAAACTCCACTTAGTTTTAATCGTTAACTGGGTTAAAGAATCAGTGTCATTTAAAACACGGTTCACGATAAACCCAAAATCACATTCATTAATTATCGGGTTAAAGAACGAGTGTTGTTTAAAACACTGTTCACGATAAACCCAAAAATCAATATCAATTCAATTCCAATTAAATATTATTTAATTGGTACACTTCATTAAATCTAAATAAAAAGATTTAATCCTTTCTCCACTGGGTTCAAGAACAGTGTTAATGAAGACACCATTCACGACAAACCCAAATCACATTTGATATTCAATACAAGGCTCTGAATAGAAAATATATCGGCTTATATTCAATATCAAATTTTACGATTAACCAATGTCGTATTGGAAATAACGATATATATATCTTTCAAATTTCCATAACAACACCTATATAATCACGAATTCCAACATCGAAATATTCCGAAGACAATTTCGATTCAAATCCACTCCAATGCAATCATTGGATATTTTGGTTATTTTCAAAACCCTTTTTAAATTCAATTTATTTATTTAAAAATAAATAGAATTATATTTCTAGTTCAAAAACTAGTTCATTTCGATAAAAATCTATTTTTATCTTTTCAAATATGGAGTTTTTCATCCCAAATCTTTCTAAATCATTTCTTATGATTTTACACAAATTATTACTATTTTTAATAATTTTATCAAGGCCCGTACAGTCGATTTCCATCAATGGTCATCGAACTGCACTTACAGCGACCTTTTTCAAATTTGATTTGGACATAATTCCAAATCCAACCGTTAGATTTCTAATTTCTCATATTCGTTAGAAAGCTCTTTTCGATACGAACCCAACGGTTCCGATTTTAGGAGAATCCGACGGTCGGATCTCCCGTAATGTCCGTTTGAAATAAATGGTCGAAATTTATGAACTGCCGCGGCGCGGCGCGTTCTATTCAGGCCATTATATTATATATATAATATATATAGTATATATTTCGTCGATTTCTATTCAAAACGAATTATATAAATAGTTTTAAAATTCGTTTCAATATCTATTTCAACTTCCATTTCAATTCAATTCAAAATTGAATTCTTCTTTATAAATTCGTTTTAAAATTCATTTCTATTCAATTCAAATTTCAATTCAATTTGAATTCATATTCAATTCAATTCATTTCGAAATCGTTTTCAATTCAATTCATTTCGAAATCGTTTTCAATTCAATTCATTTCGAAATCGTTTTCAATTCAATTCATTTCGAAATCGTTTTCAATTCAATTCATTTCGAAATCGTTTTCAATTCAATTCATTTCGAAATCGTTTTCAATTCAATTCATTTCGAAATCGTTTTCAATTCAATTCATTTCGAAATCGTTTTCAATTCATTTCGAAATCGTTTTCAATTCAATTCATTTCGAAATCGTTTTCAATTCAATTCATTTCGAAATCGTTTTCAATTCAATTCATTTCGAAATCGTTTTCAATTCAATTCATTTCGAAATCGTTTTCAATTCAATTCATTTCGAAATCGTTTACGTCAAAATGGCGTCAATCTAATCAACACGGCTTCATAAATTTCTATTTTTCAAATATTCTATTTCAAATATTTCTTTTTCAAAATAGTTGTTATTATCAAAATATTTGGTTCAACACATGACCAATCTCAATAGATGAGTACTGTCAACACATGAACCTTTATTTTATATTGTTCTTTATTTTTCAAATTGGAATGAGGCCCAATCAATTACCATATAAAGTTAATTATATGGATTTTCATGCATTACACACATATAATAGCATTGAAAAATAATCAACCATCAACCAAAGTGCACTACACTGTATAAGCATCAAATATAGATATCTAACGCTTATAACAGCCTGTCAATCAATCGATCGACATATATAATCAATCAGGATGAGTGAACTTCAAATTTCATCCTAACACCCGTGTGGGGTTTCAAACAATCAAACACAGATTTAGTTGTGCAGTTGGGCGATGTGTAAAATTTATCGTCCCAATCAATGTCCTTCAAATAAGTGTACATAAACAAACCGTCTGGTTTGTAAATGAATATTTATTTATTCACATTCACGTTAAAAATTATATTTTTAACGATAAAACATTTTATTTCAACATATGAATTTCTATTCAATTCATTTATTCAATAAAATGATATTTTTATTTTTCTAACTTATTTTAGAAAATTTCGGCGGCATAACGGCACGATACTAGAAACGGGACGAGGCCTAGCCTTATCCCCGGTCTAGTGAAGGCCCACGCCATTCACACATCAATCAAATTCACCAAACCATTCAATTCAAACCAAATAATTTGACCAACTACACAACCAAACAATTTAACAAACAAGCCATCCATGGTCTGTGGATGACGGGTGTCAGGTGCTACTAAGCACCGTCTGCATCCTAGTATATATATATAACTAGAAAAAGAATTTTGAGTGAGAAGTTCTCACCGATAGCTATCCAAACATCTTGACTCTTCTTTCTCGCCTTTTGTTACCTTCGTCGCCCGCTTTCACTACCTATGTAAAAATCGAATTTTTACTTCGCTATTCAATATATAAAAATCGAATTTTTATTTCAAAGTTCAATATATAAAAATCGAATTTTTATTTCAAAGTCATATAGATAAAAATTCCATTTCAATTCTAAAGTTTTCGCCTTTATAAAAATAAAGTTTTCGCCTTTATAAAAATAAAGTTTTCGCCTTTATAAAAATAAAGTTTTCATCATTATAAAAATCATCACTTTACTTCAACGTATATAAAATAAAAATCAGATTTTTATTTCGCTACATATACAAAGATGATATTTTTATCTTCCTACCATATAAAAGATTATATTTTTAATTCTTTAAAAATATAAAAACTATATTTTTAATACTTTAAAAATATAAAAACTATATTTTTAATACTTTAAAAATATAAAAATCATATTTTTAATTCTTTTATAATATAAAAATCATATCTTTTCTTCAAAAAAACATTTCTTTTCAACTAATCAAAAATCTAAACCTTCCAAACTGAAAAATCGGATTTTTATAACACTAAAAATCCTATCTTTATGTGATTAAAACTGAAATCAAACAATGTTTGTATATATATATTTATTTCTAAACTGAACTTAGATCACTTAAAAACCCTATTTTTAATTACTTTAAATAAATAAAACAAAGCAGAGAACAAAATAAAACTTACAGGCTAAAGCGGTGGGGTTGACGACGCCGTGGGGGTGCTGATGGGCGGAGAGCGGTGCAGGTGGCAGGCGGAGGTGGTTTGGTTGGGTTTTGGGCTGTGGAGCTACTCCGTTCGAATTGGGGATGGGTTCGGTTTTGGGGAATAGGGAGGATCGCACGAGGGGGGGGCGAGCGGAGGAGGTGCGGTTAAGGCTGGGGGGGGGTGCTCCGACGAGCAACGGCGGTGGTGGGGGCCCCCCAACAGCTGGCGACGCGTTTCCCCCTTTGAATTTCTTTTTTTTCTTTAATCGATCTGTAAAGTGAAAAGGGGGAGAGAGGATAGAGTAAAAAAAAGGGGGGGGTTTATAATTTTTATTTATTATTTTATTATTCATTTAAGTTGACTTTTCACACTAACTCGAAATCAAGCCCACCGCCTGTCGTCTATAGCTCTTTACCCCCATTCCGAACACAATGGGATATGTATCGCAAGCTGATTCGATCGTTTGAATCAGTTTCCGTTGAATTTACATTTAAATCACTATATTGAATTTTAAATGTACTTTTCAAATTACCGGGGTCACATATTAACTCTAAAAATTCCAGAAAAATATTTTCTAGCTTCGTATTGACGATACGGTCCTAACAAAACTAGTTTCGTCGAATTCTGAGACCGTTTGAAAAATGGCCAATTTCCAGTCGATTAAAATCAACTGAAACCGGTCAAACGCGTTTTCCTTTGCCACGCTCACATATTGATTCGAAAAATTATGAAATTTGAAACCTAGCAATAACTTTACATCACGGACCCAACAAAACTGGTTTCGTCGAAATCCGAGGTCGTTTGCAAAATGTCCATTTTTAAGGGCCTGAATTCCATAGCGACTATTCAGAATTTTCAACTGGACATATCTTTTAATTCCCGCTATGAAATTTCGATCTTTCGGATTCGTTGGAAAGATATTCACTATTAGATTCCATTAATTTTGGTTTCACTAAAATCCGGATTGTTTTACACCCGGTACATTCAATTGAAGTTTGAAATCGAATTATCGAACTACCGCGCCATTTTCAATTCTATTTATAATTATATATAAATATTTATATTCTAACTACGGCGTATATAAATATATACGTTCTAATTATATTCAAAATAAATTTCTCGTCGATATTATTCAAAATAATTCATTTTAAATATTCAAAATTCTTTAAAATTGCCAATTTAAAAATTTCAAACTGGCTCGCATTTTCCGGGTTGTTACAGTAGTACATTCCCGTATTTCTCTCGAGGTCAGTTGATTCTTTGGTGTGCGGCTTCTTATATGGTAGTTTGTTGCATATCTCCAAGTAAATTATTTCTAAGTCTTCATTCAGCAGGGTGTAAGCCTCGAAGGCTTGGTAAGGGCCGAGTTTTCTTGACTCAGTCGGGGCTTGACTGTTTTCCGACCACCTTGCCTACCATTATCCGGTCTTAACCTCTAGGGACCGACCCCCTTGTTCTGATCAAAGGGCTTTCCTACTTGTTTTCCTCTGAAGTTGTTATTTGCAGCGTCCGCTTGAGGATCGTTGGGGATGCTGGTTTCGGAGACCCGGTTCCGCCTTTCTTCCTCTTGGCATAACTACTACCCCACCTTTTCGTAGAAAGCGTCGAGGCTTTTCAGCTGCTTCCAATCAATCGTGGCTCCGAATTCGTAAGTAGGAAGGACACCTTTTGCTAACTGAAAGAGTATGGTGAGAGGGTTCGGATCCTCAACCTCGGCGAGGGCGACGTCGAATCGAGAAAGGTAACTTTTTAGCGACTCAGCGGGCCCTTCGTATAGGTTGGACAAAGTGAGGGCGTTCTTTGGAGTTCGGATATGCACCCTAAATTGCTTGACCAACTCTATCGCTAACTGGCCGAAGTTGTTAATGGAATCAAGTGGGAGGCGAGAGAACCATAACAAAGCGGTTCCTGATAAGAAGAATGGGAAGCACTTTCATTTGACCGGGTCGTTGCCCCGGCTCGAGTTCATTTTCCATTCATATCGGTTTAGGAAGGTACAGGGATCGGTTGTGCCGTCGTAGAGCAGCATCTGTGGCATGCTGAAGCGCTGCACCCACTCAGCATCGTTTACCCTTCTTGTGAAGGGGTTGCGCCTAATGTGTGCCTCCCATGAATCTTGTGCGTTCCCTCGCATTTCCCTCATGATCCTTTGGACCATGTCGGGAAGATAAGTTGGATGGGGATCCGGCATCGGGATCCATGGATTTTGACGAGGTTCAAGAGTTCTATTGTGAGGGCGTCTTCTATGATGGATGTCTGGGTCATCTTCTTCCATATCCTCGGCATCTATTATCGATTTTGGTACGGATGTTGAGGCGGAGCGGGGTGATGTGGATCCTGTTCTAGATGAGCGCGGGCCGTTAGGATAGTAGGCCCATTGTCCAGATTAGTCACCGTCGGGTCTCGTCGAGGAAGGGGCTAGTTGGTCGGGCCCGGTCTGTCATTGATGATCAAGCGAGAATGGTCTCGGTGTTATGCCTCCTCGCTATATGTGACTGTAGTTCGTCGCCGTTGGCGTGGACATTGCCGTTGTCGTTACCATTGTCAAGTGCGTTGGTGCGGACGACGACGTTGTTGATGAGACTAAACCTCCTTCTTTGATGCGGGCCCTTAGACTCGGAAGAGGAAGTTTCTGAGATAGTTGGTCGAGCTCGAGCGTTGTTCCGAGTTAGTTGAAGTCGAGCGACAATGCGCTGACTTTCTTGAAGTTGTCGCATAAGGTCGATGTTATTTCTTAATGCTTGATTGAGCTCGACTGTTGTGCTCTCATATTTTTTATTAAGCGCGCGGATCTGATCTTGTGTTGCGGGTGCTTTGGGGTCCACAGTAGGAGGGACGTTTTCATTAGCGGTCGGGATATCCGCTGGCTGAGGCTGTTCAGATGTTCTGTCTTCGGCTGCAGCTGAAGAGCCGACCATTGCGTTCTTTGGTCGCTTTGCCATCGTGAGCGGACTCGGCAACAGGTTTAGCAAAGGAACCTAAAGCTCGTCGAAGTCGAGATGACAAGGAGCGACATAGGCGCAAATTCGAGTTTTCTCAGTGAAAGCACCAAATGTTGACAGCAAAAAATGTCGTAAACACCCAAGATTCCAATTACTAGGAATTATTAATTTAGTCTTATAGACAAGAGTGGAAAGCGGTAAATAACACGAGAGATTTATAGTGGTTCGGCCTTGAGAGAGAGACCTCCGTCCACTTTGAAGAGTCGTTGGAATATTGTTTATCACCAAAGATTAGAAGATTGAGACTATCACAAGACATCTCCTTACGTTCATTTCTAAGTTATATGATGTCATAATTATCACATGTTTCATATATTAGGAAAAAGACACTTTTTCCCTTCTTCTTCCTCAAAGTGGAGATGTCGTTAAAGGAGCTCTCAAGAGGTATTAAGTTCACCAATTCCAAACCCTTTGAAGTGTGAGGCCAAGTGGTATTTATAGGAGAGAGGTTATGTAGGGGTAGGTAAAAATAGGGGACCATACCCATAATTTCGCACCTGACCCTCACGCATGCACATATTTCGAACCCACCTTAGGTGTGAAATTCACACTCCATGGGGTGAGAAATTCGCACCCTGTTGGGTGCGAATTTCGTACCCCTTAGGGGTACGAATTTCGTACCAGAGGGGTTCAAATTTCGTACCCTGCTGGGTATGAAATTTGCACCCATTGGGGGTATGAAATCTGTACCGCGATGTTTCGTATTTCATACCCCGCAGGGCAAGAAGTTCGTACCCCGCAGGGGGTATGAAATTCGCACCCGAAGGGGTACGAATTTCGCACCCAGTATCGCACCCCGAGGGGTTCGAAGTTCATGCCCCGAGGGCGCGAAGACTGTATGCACTTGTGCTTGTGGGCTCAAGACTTGGACTCGCGACTCTTTGGGGTTCGAGGTCTTGGTTTGGAAATGTTTGGAGGAGCGGCGAGATATGCAGAAGTTGTTGGCTGAATCCTGACTTTGGAGGCACTACTCCTGGACCTGCTTGACGGCTCGCCTTCGGCTCGGCTGCGGACGGATACTGTAGTGTCCCGAATTTCCGATACCATTTGAGCTGACCCAATAACACAAGTCCTACCCAAATTGCGCTAGAAACCAAAAAACTAATAGAAAGAAAATAGAGGGTGAGAATAGATAAGATAGAACCTTAGAATAGAAGAAGAAGAACATACATTATCAAAGTAACACGAATCTCACAGTGGAACGAACAACATATAATTGATAATATGTCCTTGAAATAAAATCCGTATATGTATACAGTAACATTATCAGAGTACAACACTTACAACACAGCGGAATAACAATAGCTATATAAAATCCTGAAGCCTCCTGCTCCAGCTCTTCAAGTATATCTGTAAAATCCTGACTACTTGGCTTCCCGTACAAAATTGGGCACCCAAAAGTTTAGGGAAAACAAAACGAAATAAACTCTGGGTAGGTCATGGGACATGTGTAAGTAAAACAGTTTAAAACAGTTTGAGCAATTAAACGATATCTAATAAGACCACGTCGTATAATGGAGGTTTTTCCCTTACGAGAATCCAAAATAATCTTTGTATCAAAATTCTTTTGATATTATAATAGTGTCTATCAACCACAATATAATAATCATCTAGCAGAAACGCTTTCATCTCACGTTCTACATATATAATATACAATCAAAACCGCGAGCACTTATTAGATAATGGATTACCAACTATGACAAGGTATGGAACCACCTTCCGATAGTGTACCTCTAGAGAGGAATACACTGGGTTCAACAAGAACATCTTGCAACCCGGCCATACATGACTGACCACTCATTTCGCTTGAGTGTATCAAATGTATATCACCAACGGTTGGGATCAGTAATCGTTTCCCGAATGGGACAACATCGAATAGATTAAAGAAGTAATTGAAACTCTAGATCAGGTGACAATACACCCTAATTGGAAGCAACCCACTTAGCCATGCTGCCTTCCAGATTTTTGTATTTTCCCGGTTGTGAGGCTAGATGCCACGCTTATCTCTGACAGATCACACAATTATTCACTTTGAATGTCACATCATCATACCCGCCAAATCACAAATTGATTTCCCTAAAAATACAACGAATAACTAGCTAAGAGAAACGAATTCCTCCGCCACCAACTTAAATACGTTTGAAGAGATCAACTTACATGATCCATTAAATATACTCTGTCAGACATTCTTCCATACAGGTCATCCTGGGACTGGACAAACCGAAGGCACTATTATGTAAACATGACAGCCCCTGCATAACTCCGTCTTCAATTATCTTCATCATATTTGATCACAACGCTAATGCCATACAGAGTGTTTTTCAGATAACATATCTGATCCCGGTCTCTCCGTATTGACAACGGAAATGGTCAAAATCTTTGATAGTCGGTGATTTAACTATCAAAGGAAAACATGTGTACAAACAACGGTCGTATTTCCAAATGGAAATCTTACCGAGCAAATCATCAATCAACACTGATCCACTTTAATTTAATTTTTCATTCAGTTATCCATTTCCCTATTCCTGTTTCCATATATTTAACATTTCTTATTTTATAAATTTAGAAAATATACATTATTAACAATGGAAAACATTTCCATTTCTTATTTTCTATATTTGAAAACATTTCTAATTCTTATTTGGAAAACATTTCCAAAACTCCTACATTTGGATTTAAACCGATGTTAAAATAAAACATCGCCATGCCAACTCAAAACATTACACTCATTAACTAAATTCACTTAACCAACCTTCACTATCGAACCTTAACCATTCCTTAGTTAAAAACAGAGTCAATCATGTTAGGGTATAACTACCTCTCAGACCTTAACTGAACAACGGTTCTAACTTCGAAATAGACAAAGTTCACCTTCTAAATCTTTAACAAACTTCCTTACGTAACTCTCGGATTCTACTTATGAATCCACTTCTTTTACAGAAGTCATTGATTATAACTATAGCGTTATTATCCCTACTTCTGAAATATCTAACTTCAAAATATAACTTTTATTCCTTAATTTAACTAAATAGACAATTTATAAATAAAACACTAAATCTTGATTAAAAACGGAAAGTGTACTTTCCCGAATTCGATATAATCGAATTTGAACGCGTAACTCTCTTTCGAATAATCTCTATTCGATAACTCCTTTTCATAATCCTATGTTTGATTACTCCTTTCGAATAAACTTTATTCGATAATCTTCTTTCGAATAACTATATTCGAATAACTCCGTTCTAATAACTAATATTCTATAATCTCTCTTTCTCTCTATTTGAATAAACTATATTCGATTAATTCCTTTCGAATAAACTATGTTCGATAATCTCCTTTCGAATAAACTATATTCGATAATTTTCTTTTCGAATAAACTACATTTGATAACTCCTTTCCAATAAACTATATTCGATAATCTTCTTTCGAATAAACTATACTCGATAATCTCCTTTCGAATAAACTATATTCGATAATCTTCTTTTCGAATAAACAATATTCGATAACTCTAATCCGACTAATTCTAATTCGACTAACTCTAATTCGACTAACTCTAATTCGACTAACTCCTATTTCAATTAACTTTATTCAAATAACTAATATTCGACTAACTCTTGTTCGATTAACTCTATTCAATTAACTCTAACTCGATTAACTCTAATCGATTAACTCTAGTTTGATTTAACTCCAATCGATTAACTCTAACTCAGTAAGCTCCTTTCAATTAACTCTAACTCGATTAACTCCTTTCAATTAACTCTAACTCGATTAACTCTAATCGATTAATTCTAATTCGATTAACTCTAATCGATTAACTCTAACTCGATTAACTCCTTTCAATTAACTCAAACTCGATTAACTCCTTTTCATAATCTTATTTATGTTCCAAATAAATATTCCTTTTATAGTTTTATTTCTTTAACAAATAATTATTTCCTTTTCAATTCTATTTATTTAACAAATAAATATTCTTTTCCAATTCTATTTATAAACGTTTTACAAATATTCCCTTTTCAATTCTATTTGTAAATGTTTTACAAATATTCCCTTTTCAATTCTATTTGTAAATGTTTTACAAATATTCCCTTTTCAATTCGATTTGTAAATGTTTTACAAATATTCCCTCTTTCTATTTGTTCTACAAATATTTCCTCTTTCTATTTGTTCTAAAAATATTTCCTCTCTCTATTTTATCACATTTATTTCCCCTAAATATTTCCTTTTATAATACCATATTTATTTTCCATAAATATTTCCTTTTCAAAAAACCTTTTTGATTTTATAACTATTTTCTTTTATAAAATCCTTTTCCTTTTAAATATAAAATCCATTGATTTTATATAAATAATTTATTTTCAAAATACACTTTGAAAATCCACTTTTCTACATCCCAGTATTTCTTACGGTATTTAAAATACCAAATAACAATGATCAATATCATTTAACACACATAATCAACAACAGATTATATATCACATCATATATTACAATATATGAAAAGAATAGTATTATAAATATTGTGGAATCCAGTTTGATTCCTCCAACCTGTTTTCCCTGCATCACAGATGTTCAAAAATATAATTAATATCGATTCCATTTCAATATGAAATATTCTGATAAACAGAATCAATATTTGATTAACGACTTATATGTAGTTATATTTATATTTTCAACCAATCAATCAGCAATTCAATCAAACAATCAACACATAGATACCAGTCATCATTTATCAGTTCTAAATATACGTTATAAAAATATGAACTTGTAAAGTTGGTGAGTTTTACTCACATTGGTAATTTATCATTAAATAACGATAAATTATCGTTGATTCAGATCGGACAATTTATTTTGCTATAAATTGTAATGGGCTCCAATTCAATCCTAGCCGGTTCCATTGTGTAGGTGTCGTCCGTACGATCCTAACGGATCCAGTTTTGTCCAATTCCGATATCGTATGATAAAGTTACGATATTAAGAAGTTAACATATACTTAAATAAAATAAAACATGAATTTTATTTTAATGGGCCTTAACCTTTTTCTTCCGGCCCATGTTCCTTCTTATCCGACCTGTTTTCCCCTTCTTCCCCGATTGAAATTACACGCTCCAGTAAACTTTGAATGGCCATTTCCGCAACTTCTCATGGCTCGTTCTCCCTCTCCTCTCAGTGAAAATCCAAACAAAAATCATCACTAAATTCTCTTTCAAAACTATTTCACATCATACCCTCAAAGAAGAACTCGAGTTCAACTTCATCATCACGGTTTCTCAGTCTCGCGGCACTATCCTGAAACCAGCGACACAAATTTTCATCGAGTTCCATGAAAATTCGCATACACTTTCTACTCGATGCAACAAACCTCACTTCAACACTCACTTCTTCGATTGAATCCCCAATCCCTCGCCAAACCGAACCCTAGCGTTTACTGTAGAAAACGCAACATACAAAATGTTGTTCGAACCATGCAAAACCTCCACTAGATTGAAGACCCTTCTCCCAGGGATTCAAATACATAAACATTTGGATTTTAGGATTTTGTATGATTTTCTTTTGATTTTTGAAAGCCATCAATTTTCTATGTGAAGAAAATAACTTGCGGCCTAGTTTGTTTGACCGGAGAGAGTAAAGTAATTAGGTTTAGGATTTTAAGGTGTATTTATAGGAATAATATACTATTTTTATATTCGATTAAAATATTCATTTTTATCTCCTACGCTATTTGTATCTGCCTTTAAAATTCCTGTGATCACAGACAATACCCAAAAATCACGAAAATGGGCGTGTAGCTACAGTTCGACATTGCGGACCTAATGAAACTTGTTTCGTCGAATTCCGACTCCGTTTGCTCACACAACGTATTTTTACAGTCAAATTATCGATTGTACTTCACATTAAAATCCCGTGCGGCCACATACTGAGTTCAAAAATCATGAAAATTGAAATCTAGCAATAATTTAATATTGCAGATCCAACAAAATTAGTTTCCTTGAAAACGGAGGTCGTTTGCAAAACTGACTATTTTTAAAGCTCTAAATAACCCATTTAAATATATAAATATATTTAAAAACAATTAAATTAAACATAAATAAATTTATATTATCGTATATATTCACAATAGAATATCGTACAACTCCAATTGGATTTATAACTCGATATTTCAAAATTCCCAGTTATATCGATATTCGATTTATATTTAAAATCCTTTTATAATATATATATATATTTATAAATTTCAAAGGAATTCCATAGCGACTTTTCTAAAATTTGATTTGAATATAAATCAAAATCTACATGACGAAATCCCGAATTTTCTCTTCCATTAGAAAAATGTACTTCACCAGCTCCTAACGTTTCTTGTTTCACAGAAATCCGGCTTAAACGGATTTTGTATATTCAGTTGAAGTTCAAATCGCCAATTAACGAACTGCCACGCCATTTCAAGCTCGATTTTAATTATAATATAAATTATATGTTCAACTGTCGTTCAAATAATATATTTGTTATTCTAATTCAAACTCTAAGCTGAATTAAATATTTTAAATTGTCCAGTTCACATTATATTGTCAATTCACTATTTCCGACTATTTCGGAATTAAATATATTATTCTATTATTTAAATTAATTAAATATTCAATATTATTTAGTTAAACAACCATTTAATTCTCTAAATCGCTATTTAAATAATTAAATTAATTAATTATTTAACTGTACAAATACGGGACAATACATTCTTTCCCCCTTAAAATAATTTCGTCCTCGAAATTGCTAAGGTAGAAAACAAACCCTATTGACTGGTTAGAACTTACTTGTTCACTTCTTAACTTCAGTTTCAACTGAACCAATTTAATTTCAATTAAATATCTATTCATTTCTATTAACGAAAATTTTCAAAAATCCTGAAAATTTTCTAACACCTTAACTTTTTGAAAAATTTCGCCAGCACCTCCTTTGTGTTGGTCAATAGCTCAAACTCCAACTCGCCTCTCTAGGCCTTCTTCAACCCAAAAGAAAATCAAACAGCCAAGCGGCTTGCCAATTCGGCTCATCAAAATCTCAAACCCATATAAACAAAAACTTGTACCTTTTTGTCGGGCATATCATTATATCCTTTGCATCTATTACCAATTCAACATATACCAGTATCATTCCAATCAAACTGCAATTAGTTCATCCTCAACACAATCATTTGTTTAATCCAAAGTCAAATTCCATTCAAAGTCCGATCTCAAATTTCCAAACTCTTAGCTTATCAACTCAATTCCATTCCAAATTATTCTCTAACCAAATCCAGTTTTATTTAACTTGATTCAAGTTAAATTCTAATTTACTTATTTATCTTTACCATCTCGATTTATTTAACTTAATAAGTTAAGTTTAAATTCTAGAATTTAAATAATTGGGTTTTTTATTTCAAATCAATTTGAAATCATAATAACAATTCAAAACCCTTGAATTTATGAATGACTTGTTTTCGTAAAACAAATTAAAAACAAAATCTTTGGTAGTAATCCGTCACTTAGAAACTAAAAATGAACACCGAGGATGCAGCTGTCATCATCGGAATCTATTTTCCAGCAATCGAAGTGAGTTCAATACTATATCACTTTCAAAATCATATTTAAACATTTCCACTTTGAAATACATTTCAAATTATCATTCACAATGTTTGTAAAACATTTCTACAATCTCCCAGGATTTTAAAACTTCCAAATACTTAACCCAAATTCATTTGCAAATACCATCCCAGGTTTCCAGTGTTTAATTCCAATTCTGATTTAAATTTAGATTCAATTCAATTAATAACACTTATACGAATTCTACTTAGTTATATATATAACCATTTAATTTATAATCTTACTCGATTATAATAACAACCAATATATCCAATATATTATAATTCCAACATATATATTTTCTCTATATCAAAATATACTTTGGGTAAAATTATTTTCATTTACCCTCTTTTCAAAACATATTGTGTCAACCCATCGTATTTGAGTGTTTAGAAACTCCTACCGATACAGTGGATCAAACCGATCGATCAGAACCCATAAACAACCCAACCAATAAATCTACACAATATAAAACCATTTTATATCAAATAACAAATACGCGCTCATATATATATATACTCAACTCAATCCAGGGTATTACTAACCCTATCTCTACTGAGTCACGCCACAGAGCCAAGGTTATCACTTAACCTTATGCTCTGATACCAACTGCAGTGTCCCGAATTTCCGGTACCATTTGAGCTAACCCAATTACACAAGTCCAACCCAAATTGCACTAGAAACCAGAAAACTAATAGAAAGAAAACAAAGGGTGAGAATATATAAGACAGAACCTTAGAATAGAAGACGAAGTAGAACATACAACATCTGAGTAACACGAATCTCACAGCGGAACGAACAACATATAATAGATAACATATCGTTGAAATAAAATCAGTATATGTATACAGTAACATGATCAGAGTACAACACTTACAACACAGCGGAATAACAATAGCTCCATAAAATCCTGAAGCCTCCTGCTCCAGCTCTTCAAGTATATCTACAAAATCCTGACTACTTGACTGCCCGTACAAAATTAGGCACCCAAAAGTTTAGGGAAAACAAAACAAAATAAACTCTGGGTCGGTCATGGGACTAGTGTGAGTAAAACAGTTTAAAACATTTTGAGCAATTAAACGATATCTCATAAGACCACGCCGTATAACGGAATGGATTTTTCCCTTATGAGAATCCAAAATAATCTTTGTATCAAAATTCTTTTGATATTATAATAGTGTCTATCAACCACAATATAATAATCGTCTAGCAGAAACGCTTTTATCTCACGTTCTACATATATAATATACAATCAAAACCGCGAGCACTTATTGGATAATGGATTACCAACTATGACAAGGTATGGAACCACCTTCTGACAGTGTACCACTAGAGAGGAATACACTGGGTTCAACAAGAGCATCTTGCAACCTGGCCACACATGACCGACCACTCATTTCGCCTGAGTGTATCGAATGTATATCACTAACGGTTGGGATCAGTTACCATTTCCCGAATGGGACAGCATCGAATAGATTAAAGAAGTAAATGAAACTCTAGATCAGGTGACAATACTCCCTAATTGGAAGCAAGCCACTTAGCCATGCTGCCTGCCCGATTTTTGCCATTTACCGGTTGTGAGGCTAGAGGCCACGCTTATCTCTGACAGATCACACAATTATTCACTTTGAAAGTCACATCGTCATACCCGCCAATCACAAATTTATTTCCCCAAAAATACAACGGGTGTACAGCTAAGAGAAACGAATTCCTCCGCCACCAAACGTAAATACGTTTGAAGAGATCAACTTAAGTGATCCATTAAATATACTCTGTCAGACATTCTTCCGTACAGGTCATCCTGGGACTGGACAAATCGAAGACACTATTCTGTAAACAGGACAGCCCTTGCATAACTCCATCTTCAATTATCTTCATCATATTTGATCACAACGCTAATGCCATACGGAGTGGTTTTTCAAATAACATATTTGATCCCGGTCTCTCCGTATTGACAACGAAAATGGTCAAAATCTTCGATAGTCGGTGATTTAACTATCAAAGGAAAACATGTGTACAAACAACGGTCGTATTTCCAAATGGAAATCTTACCGAGCAAATCATCAATCAACACTGATCCACTTTAATTTAATTTGTCATTCAATTATCTATTTCCCTATTCCTGTTTCCATATATTCAACATTTCTTATTTTTTAAATTTAGAAAACATACGTTATTAACAATGGAAAACATTTCCATTTCTTATTTTCTATTTTAGAAAACATTTTTGATTCTTATTTGGAAAACATTTCCAAAACTCCTACATTTGGATTTAAACAGATGTTTAAATAAAACATCGCTATGCCAACTCAAAACATTAAACTCATTAACTAAATTCACTTAACCAACCTTCACCATCGAACCTTAACCATTCCTTAGTTAAAAACAGAGTCAATCAAGTTGGGGTATAACTACCTCTTAGACCTTAACTGAACAACGTTTCTAACTTCGAAATAGACATAGTTCACCTTCTAAATCTTTAACAAACTTCCTTACGTAACTCTCGGATTCTATTTATGAATCCACTTCTTTTACAGATGTCATTGATTATAACTATAGCTTTATAATCCCTACTTCTGAAATATATAACTTCAAAATATAACTTTTATTCCTTAATTTAACTAAATAGACAATTTATAAACAAATCACTAAATCTTGATTAAAAACGGAAAGTGTACTTTCCCGAATTTGATATAATCGAATTTGAACGTGTAACTCTCTTTCGAATAATCTCTATTCGATAACTCCTTTTCATAATCCTATATTCGATTACTCCTTTCGAATAAACTTTATTCGATAATCTTCTTTCGAATAACGATATTCGACTAACTCCATTCGAATAACTAATATTCGATAATCTCTCTTTCTCTCTATTTGAATAAACTATATTCAGTTAATTCCTTTCGAATAAACTATATTTGATAATCTCCTTTCGAATAAACTATATTCAATAATCTTCTTTTCGAATAAACTATATTCCTTTACTCCTTTCGAATAAACTATATTCAATAATCTCCTATCGAATAAACTATATTCAATAATCTCCTTTTGAGTAAACTATATTCGATAATCTTCTTTTCCGATAAACTATATTCGATAACTCTAATCCGACTAATTCTAATTCAACTAACTCTAATTCGACTAACTCTAATTCGACTAACTCTAATTCGACTAACTCTATTCGAATAACTAATATTCGACTAACTCTTGTTCGATTAACTCTATTCAATTAACTCTAACTCGATTAACTCTAATCGATTAACTCTAATTCGATTTAACTCTAATTGATTAACTCTAACTCGATTAACTCCTTTCAATTAACTCTAACTCGATTAACTCCTTTCAATTAACTCTAACTCGATTAACTCTAATCGATTAATTCTAATTCGATTACCTCTAATCGATTAACTCTAACTCGATTAACTCCTTTCAGTTAACTCTAACTCGATTAACTCCTTTTCATAATCCTATTATTTTCCAAATAAATATTTCGTTTATAATTTTATTTATTTAACAAATAAATATTTCCTTTTCAATTCTATTTATTTAACAAATAATTATTCTTTTCCAATTCTATTTGTAAATGTTTTACAAATATTCCCTTTTCAATTATATTTGTAAATGATTTACAAATATTCCCTCTTTCTATTTGTTCTACAAATATTTCCTCTTTCTATTTGTTCTACAAATATTTCCTCTCTCTATTTTATCAAATTTATTTCCCCTAAATATTTCCTTTTATAATACCATATTTATTTTCCATAAACATTTCCTTTTCAAAAACCCTTTTTGATTTTATAACTATTTTCTTTTATAAAATCCTTTTTCTTTTATACATAAAATCCATTGATTTTATATAAATAATTTATTTTCAAAATACACTTAGAAAATCCCCTTTTCTACAACCCAGTATTTCTTACGGTATTTAAAATACCAAATAACAATGATCGATATCATTCAACACACATAATCAACAACAGATTATATATCACATCATATATTACAATATAAGAAAAGAACAGTATTATAAATATTAAGGAATCCAGTTGGATTCCTCCAACCTGTTTCCCTGCATCACAGATGTTAAACAATATAATTAATATCGATTCCGTTTCAATATGAAATCTTCTGATAAACAGAATCAATATTTGATCAATGACTTATATATATAATTATATTTATATTTTCAACCAATCAATCAGCAATTCAATCAAATAATCAACACACAAATTTTAGTCATCATTTATCAAATCTAAATATACGTTATAAAAATATGAACTGGTAGAGTTGGTGAGTTTTACTGACATTGGTAATTTATCGTTAAATAACGATAAATTATCGTTGATTCAGATCGGACAATTTATTTTGCTATAAATTGTAATGGGCTCCAATTCAATCCCAGTAGGTTCCATAGTGTAGGTGACATCCGTACGATCCTAACGGATCTGGTTTTGTCCGATTCTGATATCGTATGATAAAGTTACGATATTAAGAAGTTAACATATACTTAAATAAAATAAAACATGGATTTTATTTTAATGCGCCTTAACCTTTTTCTTCCAGCCCATGTTCCTTCTTATCCAACCCGTTTCCCCCTTCTTCCCCGATTGAATTACACGCTCTAGTAAACTTCGAATGGCCGTTTCCACAACTTCTCATAGCTCGTTTTCCCTCTCCTCTCAGTGAAAATCCAAACAAAAATCATCACTAAATTCCCCTTTCAAAACTCTTTCACGTCATACCCTCAAAGAAGAACTCGAGTTCAACTTCATCATCGTCGTTTCTCAGTCTCGCGGCACTATCCTGAAACCAACGACACAAATTTTCATCGAATTCCATGAAAATTCGCATACACTTTCTACTTGATGCAACAAACCTCACTTCAACACTAATTTCTTCAATTGAATCCCCAATCCCTCGCCAAACCGAACCCTAACGTTTACTGTAGAAAACGCAGCATACAATATGGTGTTCGAACCATGAAAAACCACCACTAGATTGAAGACCTTCCTCCCAGGGACTCAAATACAGAAACATTTGGATTTTAGGATTGTGTATGATTTTCTTTTGATTTTTAAAAGCCATCGATTTTCTATGTGAAGAAAATAACTGGCGGCCTAGTTTGTTTGACCGGAGAGTGTAAAGTAATTAGGTTTAGGATTTTAAGGGGTATTTATAGGAATAATATATTATTTTTATATTCGATTAAAATATTCATTTTTTCTCCTATGCTATTTGTATCTGCCGTTAAAAATTCCTGTGATCACAGATAATACCCAAAAATCATGAAAATTGGCATGTAGCTACAGTTCGACATTGCGGACCCAACGAAACTTGTTTCGTCGAATTTCGACTCCGTTTACTCACACAACGTATTTTTAAAGTCAAATTATCGACTGTATTTCACATTAAAATCCCGTACGACCACATACTGACTTCAAAAATCACGAAAACTGAAATCTAGCAATAATTTAATATTACGGATCCAACAAAATAGTTTCATTGAAAACGGAGGTCGTTTGCAAAACTGGCTATTTTTAAAATCTCTAAATAACCCATTTAAATATACAAATATATTTAAAAACAATTAAATTAAATATAAATAAATTTATATTATCGTATATATTCACAATAGAATATCATACAGCTCCAATTGGATTTATAACTCGATATTTCAAAATTCCCAGTTATATCGATATTCGATTTATATTTAAAATCCTTTTATAATATAAATATATATTTATAAATTTCAAAGGAATTCCATTGCGACTTTTCTAAAATTTGATTTAAACATAAATCAAAATCTACACGAAGAAATCCCGATTTTTCTCTTCCATTAGAAAAATATACTTCACCAACTCCTAACGTTTCTTGTTTCACAGTAATCCGGCTTATAACGGATTCTGTATATTCGGTTGAAATTCAAATCGCCAATTAACGAGCTACCACGCCATTTCAAGCTCGATACTATCGTTCAAATAATATATTCGTTATTCTAATTCAAATTCTAAATTGAATTAAATATTTTAAATTGTCCAGTTCACATTATATTGTCAATTCATTATTTTCGACTATTTCTGAATTAAATATGTTATTCTATTATTTAAATTAATTAAATAGTCAATATTATTTAATTAAACAACCATTTAATTCTCTAAATCACTATTTAAATAATTAAATAAATTAATTTTTTGATCGTACAAATACGGGACATTACAGATATTGATAGAGGTCGCATTCGAGGGATGCAGCATTCTGTTAGTGGCCAGATTCGAGTCTTGTGGTACTGGCAATGCCTCTTGGTTGTAATATCGCACGATATGTTGAGTCGAGTGTATCTTGCATACTTTTGGAAACCGGACCAAAAGGCCGGTTAACAGCATGCTTTTGGTTCCTTATGTCATTTGGCTTTATATGAAGCTCAAAACGATTACATATTACTTCAATATCACGTCTTGATTTCAAATCATCTTTCATCTTTCCCTTGACATTCAAAATTATATTAAACACATTATCAAATATGTTTTTCTCATTATGCAATATGTCAATGTTACGACGAATCAAGAGATTTTTCCAATAAGATAACTCCTAAAATATGCTTTGTTTGCACCAATTATGAATCAATGATATACCTTGAATTTAATTTGTCCTCTGGTCTCATGTATCTTTGGATAATCCTTTACGAGTTCATAAATATCTTCGCTTGACTAAACCATAGGTGGTCTCAAAGTTTCATGTCTATTAGCTGTAAAGTTTTTTCTTATCTCTTCTAAAAAGATAATTAATATGAAGAAAACATCGATGACAGTTAAACCACATAATTTTCTTTCCATGAGATAAAGAAAATACTCATGTTTCTTCCATGCAGTAAGGACAAGTTAGATGACCAACCGTACTCCAGTCTGAAAGCATTAAATACGCACGAAAATCGCTGATTGTCCACAACGAAGAAGCATACATGTGTAAGTTCTTTTTTGTGAAATATCATATGTTTCTACTCCTTTCTACCACAATTTTTTTAATTATTCAATCATAGATTGTAATTAAACATCAATTTCTTATGTCGAATCATTAGCGTCAGGGACGACAACTTTGAGAAACATATAAGGTGTCTTCATACACATCCACGGAGGTAAATTATAAGATGTGACAATTATAGGTCAGGATGAATATTTAGAACCAAATAGGGAAAATGATGAAAAACCATCTATACATAAACCAATTCTAACATTACGTCACTTGGATGCAAAATATGATATTTCTAGTCAAAATACTTCCATGCTTTCCCATCAACTGGTTGTGTTAATGTATCTTCTTCCCGTGTTCCCACACCATGCCATATCATTTGTTGCGTGGTTATAGAAGATGTATATAAACTTTGAAGTTTAGGAGTAATAGCTAAATAATGCATATGTTTGTTGTAGAATTCATTTCCTTTTTTCTTTCTTTGGTTTGTACTTTTCCTGATCACATATTTTACGATTCCTAAGATTGATATCTTCTTTCCAAAATAGCATGCAACCGTTTATACATGTATATATTTTTTCATATAGTAAACCAAATACAAACATTAGTTTTTCTTTCTTTATAATGACTTTTGCATATTAAAGTATTGAGAGGCATATGTCGCTTCGCAGCTTGTACAACAACTGTAAATCCAACTTATGTGAGGTTGTAGCTTGATTTTATTGCAACATATTCAACAGTTATTGATAATTGAGTTCCGGGTGTACATCCTTCCCAAAGGGTTTTCTTAGCGGCATCTAATAAATCATAACTGTTTTTGGCCCTAATGTTTGGTTCTTCTTCAGTATTACCATCGTCATCAGTAAATTAAGGAACATTGAACGTGCATCATATTTAACTATATATTCTACTAGATTAGTCATAGCAATGTCATTACTCATTACCTCCTCAACTTGCATAAGATTATATGCTACCAGTTTTCCGTGATGATTCCAAACCAAATAGTTTGGCACAAAACCATATTAACGCAAATGAACTCTAACCATTTCTAGTTTAAATGCTTTAACAATTTGCATTTACTACATGGATAACAATTTTCTCATCATTTCCGTTATTACTTAAAGCAAAATCAATAAAAATGCAAACACCATTATTGAAATATCCATTTATTAAGCCTCCAGTTTCCTTTTGTTATTTTTACATCCAGCCCTTTCCAATAAAATAATTGTCCATTTACCCTAAATATATAATTAAAAGTATGATATAAATTTGCATTGACATTTTTTTAAAATAATTTCATTCGTGAATGTTACATTATAATTGATCATTGACACTTTGTTGATGGGTCATCCTACCTCTCATAACAAATACAATAATGTAGCTAAATCGCATATTTTTTAATTTGAATGACTCAACAAAATTTCGGCAGCACTTCACTTTAGTTCCTTGAACAATACACAATTGCTTGTACACAGGGAACATAAAGGAAGTACTGTCAAAATTTTATGAATCGTTTAAGATGAAATGCTTTATGAGATTTAATCACATTATCGTGTTCGTAACTTGTCCAATACAAGGACAAATCCAATAAGTATTGTATATTATGAATATAGATGTCCGTTCTGGTAAAAAAACGAATATTCACTTAATGATCATATATAACACTTATCAGCCGGAGCCAAAAAACACCCTAAGGGTTTTATGAATACAATATATTACATATTTTATACTTATTAAAAAAATTAGCATTCGACCTATATGAAATCATAGAAATTTTCATGTTAAAAAATATATCTTCTTCTGCATTTTCCAATAACTTAATAACAAAAAATGTATATGTAAAGCAACAAATTCTAAAGAAATTAAGCCTTGAATGGGTTAATTCGTATCAACCGTAGGTATATAGAGTTTACCACATATACGCACATTTTTAAAACTCAATCAAACTAACTGTACGTTATAAAATTTAATATCATTTTTGATAATTTCTAGGAAACATAAACTAATTATGCTCATTCACACTAAACGTCCCCAACAAGCCTAAAATCGCTTAAATATTCAACTTATATGCATATAATTCTATTGTCATACAAACTATATAAACTAGCAATACATAGATTAATAACAAAAATTAGGCCTCAACAAACTACACTATACATACAATAAGGCAATACAAATACGCAAATAATAAACCTAACACTAAATTAACAAATGTAATTAAAGAGGGGATTAGGGCTTATACCTTTTTAGATGAGATTAGGAGGCTAAAGAGAAAGAGATGGAGGTTTCCAAGTGTTGGAAAGGCTAGGGAAGGACAGAATGGCAGTGGATGATGGTTTTGGAGGAGGAAAGGGATTTTGGAGGAGGATTTAGGATGAAATTCAAATGGGGAAGAAAAGTAGGTTATGTTATTTTGCTAGTGATTTAGACACGGCTACCAACATGCGTCAATGGGAATAAACCAACGGCTTCCAAAGGAAATAATTTTTAGTTTATAAGAAAAATCCAAAAAATACTAACCATTGAAAGTCGTTGCCAGCCATTGCCACCTCCCCCGTTGGTATATACTATTTGTTTAGTAGAGATAATGTTAGATATTATATTCCTCATTTTCAAGAAACCGCAAATCAATCGAAATTGTAAATGAAACTTTGAGGTTTCTTCCATTCAAGTTTACGCATGACAATTGAGAAAACATTTGAAACATGGAATAGAAAATGTTTTATTTTAAATAATATGCCATCGTACTCACTGGAAACTCAAGTAAAAGTTGTTATAGCTACATTGGCTATATAATGTAGATTATCCATGTTTTATGGCTTATGATGATAACCCTGATATTATTCTAGGGAAATACGTATAGAAATATCATAGTACGGGAACTAGAACAAACAGAGCATGTAAAAGGTTTAATGACATGGAAACAATTAGAGATGAAACTGTTACAACACGGCTACATTAATTGATTATAATATAGTTTGTATTTGTTAGTATTGTATAATCATATGTATTTATTTCAGTTTCTGCAGTATCATTTCATCTCAATAAAAAAAATTATTACACAAATAAAATAAATAATTAGCTAACTATAAGTAAATTAGAATTTTGCACTAAAACACCCCGTTGGAGTCGCGAACGTGTACCTTAATTCACTTCCAACTTGTTTAAATACTCCGTTTAAGTTCTCCGCTTAAATATTGGTTACTGTTACATGCAAGTTCATTATAAGTATGTGTTAAGTTTGTCGGTTGCATTTTTTGGATGGGGTTTTGTGGTTATATTTATAATGGTTTAGTCCATGGTATTCCAATCAAAACATCTATGAGTGAAAAGATAATTGACAAATACAATTCAACATAAAAGCATCACGAGAGTTACATTGATCATATTGGTTTTTCATTTATAATTTGGTGATGTGTGTAGAAGAATACACAAAGCTAACATTTCATATTGATTGGCTAATAGGAATTTTATAAATTTTGACATGTCAAAATAAATAAATAGTTGTAATAATGATGAACATGTAAATAGTTTTGACTAAATTTATAAAAGCTTGGATTAATCTATTTAACAATTATAAACCATGAATATATATTTATTTTTTATTTTTTTCAAAAAAGTGATGTTTGACCGCGGTAGCATAGCCATACTAGCATAAATTAATATAAATACCCAACTAGCATGGAAGTTGATAGCCAAAAATAACCCGGTATCTGAATAGTACCCAAAACATGCAGTGTAAATACCTAAAGAGAGCATATGAAGCTACCATAAATATATACAACTGTAATTAATATCAAGGGAAAAGTAATTACCAACTAATTGGTTTAAAAATTTAGTAAATTATAGTTTTATACAGAGAATAGAATAATTAAAAGTTTATTTTTTTGAAAATAACATATCATGTAATAACCACCTATTTTAAACGATTTTAGACCGACAAAACCACATCTGTCAAACATAAACCATTCAAGATTTTTTTTGGCAAGGCCAACCATTTTTGTAGTGATCCGTAACACTTTTCATTGCAATAAATAACAAAATAATAATATACAGGAGATAGGTAGATTGCCTAACTACTACATACATTTTACAGTTCGAGACTAGACACCACGCAAGGTGCAATTTTTTTTTTTTTGGAAATTTGGTATAGCTTTTATTAAGGCTATTTTAGCCCAAGCAAGCCCAATAAGGCAAATGATTACAACCGCAATATGTTAATAGTTATAACGTACTTAGTTAAAAAATCGACAGCACATCACATTAATTAATCAAAAATTATTCATCTCCTTCCTCCGATGCCTCTCACAGAGCTGTGAAAATATAGAAAGTGACCTAGCGCCTATAATCAACTGATCCAATTACAAATCAAAAAATAACAAGGTAAATTCACACAGTCTTCTAGAAAAGCAGTCACAACACTACATTCACCACAAAGCAAAAAAAAACACTATAGCTGCTTAAGTAATCTCATCGAACACTCATAAGCCTACAGCCATAAATTTGCAACAATCAACATAGGAGAAGCAAGCAGCATTACATGAGATAATTCCAACCTCACTACAGCCAACAAGCAGACAAGTCCAGAGGAGTACAAAAGAACCAGCAGTGGAAACACACCATTAACAACCCCAGAAACCACCGTAGTGAATATCATCATATCCTAAAAGCGAGATAGAGCAGCACTCTAGAAAGAGAAAATAATGTACTACACGAGAACCACACCCCAAACAGAGACCAGTAACCAAGAAATGAAGAAAACCAACACAACCCCACTCACGCGCAGTTCATGTACAACCACTCCATAGAGAAGACAAAGTAACTCAATAGACAAATTTTACCCAAGTCGAAACGTTCACATAAACACCACAAACCATTCACTGGTAGTTCCACTGACAGACCAACAAATACCTAAACAGATCTAAAACAAAAAATCACAAAAACAACGACCACAAAAATTGATGAACTATTAATGAGGATTTAATATAAGAAATAAAAGAGAAAATAAAAAAACAAAATACATTGTCTCACAGTGGAAGTACAACATATAATAAGAACATAATTAAAAGTTAAATCAGTTTACAAATATAATTTTCAATATCAAAGTTAAACAACTATTAGACATACCAAATAATTTTTACAGTGCGATGGTTAGCTATTCATGGACTAAACTAAAGTATTCTTTTCATTTCTAATGACACTTAAAAAAATTAGAAAGATATTTTTTATAAAAGATAAATATAAATTAATACAGAAGTGAAACGAGCATCCCATACCCGAAAGGTACCCCATATAGGCCTTCCCCGAATCCCACCAGTCACTAAGGTAAACAAAGTGGAAAAAACACCAATTTCTATACCGCTTCCGGAGGAACGAAGAAAAAGGGGATGTTTTGTTAATGGGATAAAGAAACTGTTTATAGCCGTTGCGATATAAACTACTATACTCATACGAGCCGCAGGAACATAGGTGGGTCGGTGCTGTCGGATTCGTACCAGGGCTTGTTCGATCGGAGCTCCTTCTTCGGCTTGTTTTAAATGTAGCGGAATAATACTAAATACATATGAATGTCAAGCTCCATCTTTGTAGCATCCCACTTTTGGATTTGGTTCAACTCGGTAATTAAATCAACTTAAAGTGTTTTGGATTGTTTAGAGTACTTACACATTGGAGCAAACCAAAATGAACTTTCAATTATCATTACAATAATTCTACATCAGAGTACATGAATATACCAAAGTATACCGAAATTACATATACAATGGAAAACTACAATGCTCAGCGGAAGACTGAAATACCATGAACTCTATCCAAGCACCAAACATGCAATGCGCCAAAAAAACAGTTACAAAGCCTAAACTACTAGCTGACCGTGTGGAAAATATGGGCACCCAGTGTTTAGGGAAAGAAGAATAAACTCTGAGTTAGTCATAGGGCTGGTGTGAGAACAAAAACAATTATTTAAAATCATTTTTTAAGTAAGGTAATTCATAAGGCCATGCTTTATAACACGGAACGAGTTCCCTCTCATGAATACCAGTGTATAAAATTTGCAATGCTTTTTGGAAAATAAAGCTACCATAAGATCTCGTGCCATACACACAATGCAAATGCACATTTGGGTGAGGTTTCCCATATGATAACAAAAAATGCTTGATACATGAAAATTCTCTTATATTATTATTAGTGCATAGTGTGAAAATCACTTTCGCAAATAAATGTATCAATCTTAGCCAACGCGTGTACCATAATATTACGCAGACCTCCTAAGCGTTTTACGCAGAATCTACAATAGAAAGCCGTACAGGCACGTAGCGGATTATCCGGGTTCAGAATTGTATATCGACCCAAGCCATTCACAAAGTGTTTTTTTTTCGAACAAATGACCAAGGCTAAGGAACTTCCCTACCGAATGGATATGCCTCTAGCAAACGTCCGGAGAAGTAAACCCTTCTCTGCCAACACAAGACCGTCGGTGCTATCTAAGCCATGTCGCACAAGTATGTCATTTCTCGGTCGTTATCGGTCTTTTGTATAGGTACCCGAATTTCCAACAAAACCACAATAGTAAAATACATGGGCTCCATACCATAACACTACCTCATAATAGCCATATAGTACACACCTTGGCTCCATACCATAGCGTTGCTTCAAAAATCTAGAAGGAAATGGTCATCCTTTAAGGGGCGAGACCCCCATAACCTTATTGCATCCTTTCCTGTTTTGTCCATTTCTGAGATGTGAGGCTTGTCGAAGTCTCATTACGCAAAGCTATGCTTAACTAAGCCCTGCTTTGATCATTAATAGCTCATCACTTAGCATGCCATATTGTCAATTCACAACATATAATCAGTGTCTATTAATATATAACCCTCTGAGTACATAAGTCTCAAAGGAGGGTGTCAAGCTAAGAGAATAAATTCTCCACCACCAACTGATATAACATCAAATGGAAACCAATTGGTTATTTCATAAAATACAATGTCAGACACACATCTATTTACAAATCTGTTCTAGGTCTGAACAAAACCGAAGGCACCTTATTCCTCGTCTAATAAAGCAGAGAGGCTCTTATAAATCCTGAAAATCTCCAAGTATGTCCAGACCACTGTCACAATATAACCTCATAACAGGTGTATTACTCAAGGCATCAACAATAATTCAAATGATGTGAAGATCCCCGGTCTTCAACTATCATCTTCGACATCTTCAAAAATCGTCGTATAGTTATTTTGGATGGGTTGAAAACCCAATCTTTTCGAATAACTAGTGCATTTTTAAAACGTGTGAAGAATACACAGAGATATACCAAGTTTTCATACAATTTTGGTTATTGTTTTGATTTCAATTTAAACCTTAACAAAAGGTTATTACCCAAATAAAATTCTATTCCCATTTCATTAAATGGAACACATAGGAAGACATCATTCCCACTCTATCGGTCTAGGATATTTTCTACCTACGATAGAATGTAACAAGCTCTTCACCCCTAATCCGTATCTACATTTATTTGGTAAGTTAAAATTACCTTCCTTAATCCCTTTTTCACTTCTTTAATTCAAATATTTACTCAAGATTTATTAAAAATATAACTTAGTTTTAAATCTTCAAAATCATTCTTCAATGATTGCTTAACTTTAGAAGCCAATCCTATCTTTAACTTGGTTAAAGAATACATATTATTCAAGACATCATTCACGACTAACCCAACGTCCAAATTGATATCAAAAATAAGGTTATAAATAGAAGTCGTATTGTCTTATATTCAACATCAAATTCTTAAATCAACAAACACTGTATAGGGAATAATGGTAAAAATATCTTCCAAATTCCTCAATGGTATCCGTATAACTACGAAATTCAATATCGAAATATCCGAAAATAATTTCTATTTAAACCCAATAAAGTTAGGTTTGAAACTTTTTAGTTTAATTTTAAACTAAATTTTGAAATATTGATTGACTATGTTAAGTAAATCAGGTCAAAAAGTCCATAAAACTCAAGTCATAGTTCAGAAATTCACAATTCCAACTCAAAACAATTTAAAACCATTAACTATGATTTATCCATTTTTTCAATAAATTTTATAGGGCCCTTTCAGTCGATTTCCAATTACAGTCACAAATTGCTACTATATCGACCTTTTCAAAAACATTTTTGAACTTATCTTAAAATGTAACCGTTGGATTTTTAAACCTTCTCTTGTATTTGCAACTCTTTTCATTTTGAATCCAACATTTTTAGTTTTGGGAAAATCCAACGATCGGATCTCCTGGTACATTGATTTAAAGTTAATGGTCGAAATTTGCGAACTACCACTACATGACTAGTCCTATTCAGATCAGACTTCGATTTATAAATAAAACATATCGAATTACTCCCAAAATATTTTATTAATTATATAAAACATATATAATTAGTTTTCAAAACTATATTTCAATTTTTCTCTTTAAAATCAAATATTCCATTATTTAATCATTTTAATATTATTCAAACCATTAAAATAATATTATTTTTTAAAACTTATTATTTTAAATCCAATTTTTCCTTAAGTCCATCATAAAAATAAATCATATAGTTTGAAAAATAAAATCTTATTAAAACATTTCCCGAATACCCAAACCAAACTTCACTTTTTAAAGTTGTTATTCATTCTTAGTTAAATTTGAAAACATGCCTTAATTATTTAAAATTAATTCAAATCATTCTTAATTTTACGAAAACTATCCATAATTACTCAAAATATGTTTCCAAATCGTTTCAGATTTAAAATTCAAAAATTATTTTTTCACTGAATATTTTATTAATAAAGTATTCATTTTCTTAATTGGAATAAAATTCAACCAATCACCATATAATCCAATTTGTATGGATTTCACACATCATTATCATCTAGTAATAGTTATTCACAATTATTAACATCCAATTTTCACATAGTGGTATCATCAGCATAAGTGTTAAGATTATTAACACTTAGTACCGAATCAAACCATTGTTAACTAAGGTATTAAACCTCATCAACACTTTAATTTCCATCATTGGCAAAACAAATTCACATGATCACACCTCACATTCAAATAATCATTCATAGCATATCAATACCAACCAATTGTCAACCCAATAACAACAGTATCACATACCATTCAATATCACAGGTTTACCAATATTTCTTAGTTTACTAAGTGGACATGGTGAATCAATTTTTCGTGTTACTAAGTAACTCAACTACTACTAACATCATCATTTCAACCTCTTGTTGGCTCAAAAATTAACAAATTTAAACATTAAAACCACGTCGCATAGCATTAGCATATCAATCACATAGCAATTTATCACCAACACATTCCTTAGCTAATATAACCAAAGTAATTAACTAAAAGTGGGGGTAAAGTTCTCACCACAGCTATGCACACCACGACTCTTCTTATGTAGGAATTATCTAATTACGATGTAACACCAAGATTTCCTTAACAACCAAAATCGTGACATTTTCAACCCAACTACTTCAAACTATAACGTATATATATAGTACTTATAAAGGGAAAATGTGGAATCTTTTCAAATGGAATAAATACACATAAAAATGGAAACAATACAAGCGGTAGTTACTGAAACTACTTCTTCCACAATCCCACGAACTACACCGCTTGTACCTCCACCTACTACAGTTGCAACCTCTCCTCCCGACCCAGCATCTCCTTTACGACCCAAAACCTACGTTGTCGTCGTCCGATAGCCTGTTGAATGTCCTTCTTCTTTTCCAAACCTTCAACTTCAATACACCAAACCACCAGCTTCGTATGTCTGCATTCCCCAAGAAACTTTTGAAAAATCAAAGGACGCATGGCAAAATACTTTGGTTTTGAATCCTGTTGATTTTCGGCATTCTGTGAAGAGGCTGAAAAATTACATTACTAAAGTATGGAAACCAACTGGAGAATATTTCGTTCATATTGCGCCTTCTTACAAGTTCAATGTCAGGTTTGAACACAAAACTGATTTTCAAAAGGTTATTATGACTTCCACATACCCTTATTTTGGCAAATTTCTGATGGTTGATAAACGGACTCCTGGCTATGATTACAGTAAGTTTAACACTGCTAATGTTCAAGTTTGGGTTAAATTTTATAATTTCGATATGGAGTTATGGACATTAGAATCATTTTCCATGATTGCCAGTTTTATTGTTGTACCACTTAAAGTTGACCGAAAAACTAATATAAAGACCTTTACCCAATTTGCTCTAATTCATCTATCCATTTCATTAAACACAAATTTAATTACAGAAATTCCCATTTTAATGCACAATGGTGTGAAGAAGGTCATTACTATTGAATACGAATTTATTCCTCCAAAGTGTGAGAAATGTAAATTATTTGGTCATAGAGATTTTATTCATGCAACTCACACGGAAGCTCGATTAACGACAAAAGAGCCTTCCCCTGTAGATTCACATTCAACCAATGATCAGGTCGATCAACAACATATTTTCTCCAAAAATTCACAAAGTAAAGCCGATGAGTTAATTTTTTTAGATCAAGAGCTCCCTTCATCCATTACAGCAGATGACTTGTCTCATGTAGCAGACTCCCTACCGGAGGATCCACCTGCAGAACAAACTCCCGATATTTCCAACCTCATTACCAAAAATGCCACATATCTGGACAAAGCCAAAGGTAAGCAAGTGGTGAGTAATGCTCCTTCTAAAAGAAGTTTAAGGAGCTCCAATGTTACCAAATGACATTACTTACCTGGAATGTCAAGGGCATGAACAATTTGACTCACATCAAATACATTCTCAAGCTCCTACACAGATTTAAACCAACCATAGTTAGTTTAGTAGAGCACGAATTATCACCTAATAATTTAACGATTTTCAAGCAAAGAATCCCAGCTACCTGGGATTTAGTAACCAACAATTCTTCTCATACTTTAGGCATAATTCTTATAGCATGGGATATATCAATCTAGACTACTAGTATTCTAGCATCATCTTCTCAGCATTTAATAGTTTCTGCAGCAAATACAGGAGGACTGAATATTATTTTCACAGTAATTTATGCAAGTAATTCGTACATTGATCGGCAAGAACCGTGGCAGAACATAATAAAATAATCCAGTAATTATAACACAAGTTGGATTCTCATGGGAGATTTCAATAATGTCTCCTCTTTTAGTGATAAAAAAGGAGGCTTACCCATCCCATTTCAACATTTGCGCTCGTTTAATAACTATTTACTACAAGCAGGCTTAAACGAAATTCGACCTTTGGGTCTCAACTTTACTTAGAGAACAAGAAGAGTATCTACTCATATTGACAAAATATTGGTAAATAATACTTGTCTGCAGCTACTGTATAACATGAAGGCCTTATTATCCTTTTCACAAATGTTTGGCGATCATAACCCTTTGATTTTGCATCTTCTAACACAGGCTTGAAAAGCTTTCCATTTAGATATCAGAATGACTGGCACTTGAAGGAGGGTTACATGGAGGCTATTAATCAAGGTTTAACTGTTAGCTTAGGTAATTTTCCTGCATACTCTTTCCAAAGCAAGATCACTGCTTGTAAATCGGCGTTGAAAGCTTGGAATCGATTACAGCGGAAGGAAAACGAATTGCTGGCATATTTGGAAAGTCAACTTCATGAATTAGAGGCTACAGCTGATCAAGATCCATTAAATCTAGAGCTTTACGACACTATGCTTAATGTGAAACATCAAGTCACAACTATGGAGAAGATTAGTGCCTACAGCTTTAAACAAAAATCAAAAATTTCTTGGTTGCAGCAGGGAGATATGAATTCAAAAAAATTTACTCTAAAATGTCCACCAGACATTTTGGAAACAACATTAAGGCATTGATTACTCCTGAAGGTAATTTCTTGATTGATCCAAAAGACATTGAACAAGAAGCAATTACATACTATGAACAACTTTTCAATGGTTCCCCTACCACTGACTTCCTATATTTTGAACCAATATCTACTATTAATGAAGCAGGGCAAGCATATCTTCTGAAAGACATTGACTCATCTGAAGTCAAATCAGCAGTTTTTTCCACTCATGAAGACTCGAGTCCCGGCCTCGACGGCTTCAATTCCAAATTTTATAAGATACATTGGGAATCTATTAAAGAGGATTTGTTATATGCAATCAATAACATGTTTCACACAGCCATAATTCCTAAACGTACTAATCATATGTTCATCACGTTGATTCCCAAGAACGACAGACCATCAAGCATTACTAAGTTACGTCCAATATTGTGTTGTAATGTGTATTACAAAATATTCAGTAAGGTGCTCTCCAATCGGTTGAAGGTCTTCTTGCCTTCTTTAATTTCTGACAACTAATCCGCTTTCATTATTGGTCGATATAGTGGTGAGAATATCTTGCTTGCTCACGAATTGCTTAGGGACTATAGGAAACCGGGCTTTGCAAAATTTTGTGCCAAAATCGATCTAAGCAAGGCATATGACTCTATCAGTAGAGAATTGATTTGCTACATCATGTCGAAGATGGGATTTCCCGCACATTTTATTAACATAATTTATTCTTGTATTTTTTCCCCTTCTTTTTCCATTCTAATTCAAGGAACTCCAAAGGGTTATATTATTATCAATAGGGGTATATGCCAAGGCGATCCGCTATCACCTTATTTGTTTACCATTGCAATGGAGTATTTTTCCCTTCTGATGAACGAGGCCATAGCCTCTAGAAAATTTATACCCTCTTCTTCAGTTACTCCCACAGTTTCTTACCTCCTTTACGCTGATGACCTAATGGTTTTTGGTAGAGCCTCTATGATTTCTACATCTGCTCTTCAAACGGTATTTCAGAAATTATATTATCACACAGGGCTATCGGTTAACAATGCTAAGTCACGACTGTTTTTCAATCATAATGTTTCTCAGTCTGCAATGATCTAGCAAGTGCTTGGTTTCCGAATTGGCTTCCTTCCTATCGAATACTTAGGAGTGCCACTGTCATCCACTTATCTACATTATGCAGAATGTCAATCTTTGCTTGCAAAAGTTCAGAAAAAGTTTCAAGGTTGGAATATCAATTATCTTAGCTTTGCTGGACGTGCGAAGCTAATTCATTCTGTAATCACTCCCACTGTTTTTTACTGGCTTCTGATATACCAATCGCCGAAATCCATTTTGGACAAGCTTAACACACTTTGCGCTGACTTCTTTTGGGGATGGCATAATCATAAGGCTGCTTGGAAAACGATTTGTAAACCTAAATTTGAAGGTGGAGTAGGATTAAAGTATTTTTCGAACTTAAAAAAAAAAAATCAGTGGTGATAAAACTTATGTGGAACTTTCTGACAAGGAATAATTTATGGACAAGGTGGATGCCAGCCAAATATTGTGACGGTAAGCAATTCTGGTCAATTAACATTGACAATAACGCCTCCAGCACATGGAAATCCATTCTACGACTTCGCTCTTCAGGTAAACAATTATTTAATAAGGTAATAGTAAATGGATTATCCTCATCTGTTTGGTTCGACCCCTGGTTGAATTGTAAATGTTTGGTTGACATTTTGGGCTTCCACCGATTGCAAGTTATTGGACATGAGTTTGATACAATAGCATATATAGTTATCGGTGAGTCATTGCGCCCTCTAACACACCCAGCAGCTAGGGAGCTGGCTTCTGAAATCTACCAAGTTAGCCTTCAACCGTCCAAAACAGCTGATTATTGTGAATGGTGCGAGGGGGGTCAATTCTCTTTTTCTAAAGCCTAGGCAAAAATACGCACACAAGGTGTCTATAATCCATTTTACAGGGTTATTTGGTATTCAAAGAATAGCCGTCGTACGTCTTTCATCACGTACTTAGCTTCTTTGGATCGGCTTCGCACCAAAACTCGGTTATAAGCATATGGCATTGTTACAAACAGTTCATGTTCATTGTGTAACATGTTCGATGAAAATATCAATCATCTCTTTTTCCAATGCAAATATTCTTCCATTGTATGGGGCTCGATTAAACGATTACCGTGGCTCAATCCATCTATTCAGGGGTCTCTGATTGATGAACTAAAGATGATTTTTTCTACTTTTAAAACTAAAGACCAAGTTCAGGACATAGCATTTGGTTCTATTACATGCTCGGTCTATTATCTATGGCAAGAGCATAATGCTCATGTATTTACGGAAAGAAGGCTGGATGTGTATACTAGATTACAACAGATCATAAAGGAGGTTTCTTATCTTGTTAGAAATAATGGTAGTGAAATGACATCGACCAGTAGAAACTTCGATCTGCTAGCGAGATGGAGAGTGGAATTATCTGATAACGGCTGAAGTATCAGACATGTGGAGGTTTAGAGAAAGGAAGCGGTTCTATTGTATTTTCTTTGCTCTGTTTTTTGTTATACCGATGATGAATGAATGTTGTATCACTATTAGTTCAAATATGTGTACTATTTTTCCTTGCAAGGTACCCAGTAGGGGGGTTGCAAGGTTTTAACTAGGCACATATATGAATTTTTATTTATTGGTATAGTAATAAAGTCTACCAATTTTCCAAAAAAAAACAATCTTTGCAAATGGAACTTGGCCTAAGGGGGTAGGTTGGTCACGCAGGGGATGTGTACGGTAGGGGAGGTGGTGCATGAGTTTCTAGGGGTGGGGGGCGGTGCAGGAGGGTGTTAGGAGGTATAGGGTAGTAAGTGGAGAAATGGTGTAAAAATTGAATTTTTAAAGGGAAAGGGGGGTTTTGTCAAGGTAGGGGCCCACGACCTGAGATAGGAGGGGCATTGGGGGATGGTGTTGGTCGGAGGGGCGAAAGGAGGAGCTAGGGTGGGTGATGCTAGGGTGGAAGGTGTTTGCAATAAGTGGTGAAGGAAGGAGAAATGGAAATGGAAGCTTAAGGAAAAGGGAATTTGCAAAATAAAAATGGTTTTTCTCCCTTTCATGACACTTAAGGAAGGATAAAGCTTCACAGAATGATAATTAAGGAAGGGGGAGTGGCTTGGAGATGTGTTGTCTCATTTTAGAAGAGTGTAGGATTTTGTGCTAAAGGGAAATGATTCCTTTAATAAAAACTTAATTTAATACTTAAGGTTTAAGTAAGGAAGGCGGTATCTCCGTTTAAATTAACTGTAAACTCTATAGAACCATTTGTACATGTTAATAGGTCCTTAAGTTTGTCATTAACCATTTAAAATAAAATCGAAGGGTTTCCAAATAGTCATTTACAAATATAAACCTCTAAACGATTTAAATTTCCAATTAAAAACCAATATACATAAACTAATGATCTTTATAGATAAACTTTAACTAGAAAATTTTATAAACGAGTTCATTATCATATATATAAACTTTTAAACTTTTTAAGTCTATCTTATCAATATTTTAAATCTTTCAATATTACCCAAAACTGCTTAATTTTAAGTCAGATGTCAATAAGATGATTCTTATACGTTTTCAATTCGTATGATCAAACTTTAAGTCCAATCAATACGAAAATTGAAAGCCTACTATATTTCACTAATATGGATCCAATAAAACTGGTTTCTTCGAATTCGAGGACCATTTGAAAAATGGCCTTTTTCTAAGCTATTATAAAATTTTAACTGATTTTTCGATACACGCTTTTATTTTTGTATGCTTTCACACTAACTCCGATTTACTTGAAATTTGAAACCTTATCATAATTTAACGTTACAGATCTGACAAAACAAGTTTCAACGAAATCCGAGATCGTTTACAAAATGTCTATTTTTAGGCTATTAAAATAACAGGAAACTAATGACAAGGACAATCGGCCCTAATAATTTATCCATAAGGACACGCGCTTAAAAATTTATCCAAAAGGACATAACCCTAAAAATTTCCGTTGCTCATTCCTCTCTTTCGATTTTGTATAACGAAATCAGCAAATCAAAACTAACGAAATCATCTCAACTGGAAATCGAATGAAAACAAATCCGCGGGATCTCCTATAGTCGAACGTCGAAAATCAATCGAAACAACAAAATAATCGATCTCAAAAATCAACCTCGACTGAATTTTTTTTTTTTGTTGCTATAATCATTATAATTTAATGTTCATTTCTATCGATTAGGTTTTTTTATTTCGCAAGGTGATTCATGGTTTTTTCGGTTCTCCAATTTTAATGATCGGCTATTCGGCTGTTGGGTATCGGTTTTATATTTTTTTGGTATTATTTTTGTTTATTTAACACTATTTTATATTCGTTTGTTGGGTTTTTAATGTTGTATTTATTTTGTAGTTGTATTGTTGCATTATCTATGTATTAAAGTTGAACATATTTCATTATAATCAACCAAATTGTGGTGTAACTTTTTTTGCATTAGTTTTAGTTTTGAAATAGTTCAGCAGTTTTTAGGTATCAGTTTGCAATTTATTTAGGTATCAGTTTTCTTGTATTAATAGTGTTATGTTGTTTTGGTGCTATTTTACTTTTGTTCTTGTACTGCTGCATTAGTTTTGCTACTCAAACGAATTTATTTCATTTTAAACCATCAAATTGTGATTCAAACATTTTCTGTTTTACTTCTGTCATTAAATATTATAACAGTTTTTAGGTATCAGTTTTATATTTTTTTTAGGTATCAGTTTTATGGCTTATTAGTATATGAGAACCGTGGCAAGTAGGTAGATTTGTGTTGTTTGCTTTGGTAATTGACTTTTTTGATACACAACGTTAACTCAAACTAATACTCACTGATAAAAAAAACCCACCTACTCAATTCAAATCTCACAAAAATAATATTTATTCTCAATAATACCTACTGATTAAAAAATAATAGCAATCAATTCAATTCAATTATCACAAAAATGATATTATTCTCCGTAATACACAATAATACCCACTTGTATCATATGATACCTACAATGATACATAACTGATTTAATAGGATACATTGTTTTCCTACACAATCTAAGTACATAGAACATTGTTCCCCATTCCAAGCATGTATTCATGCATTTACTTTTATTTGTACACAATCCAGTCTTGAATTCAAGTAAATTCCAGCAGCATGCAGTATCTGCAAGTATTTCATACACAATCAAAACATACACCTACATAATACTGTAAATTCAACTAGAAATTATAAAACTGATACCTAAAAAAATATGAAATTGATACCGGAAAACTGCTATGATGTAAATTCAACTAGAAAATATAAAACTAATACCTAAAAAATTATAAAACTGATATGTAGAAACTGCTATGATGTAAACTCAACTAGAAAATATAAAACTGATACCTAAAAAAAATATAAATACCTAAAAAAAATATAAAACTAATACCTAAAAACTACTATGATGTAAATTCAAATAGAAAATATAAAACTGATACCTAAAAAAATATAAAACTGATACCTAAAAAAGTATAAAACTGATACCTAAAAACTGCTATGATTTAAATTTAACTAGAAAATATAAAACTGATACCTAAACAAATATAGAACTGATACCTAAAAACTGCTATGATATTTTAAAGAAAAACTAATACAAAAAATGTTTACATCCCACTTTGATTGATTAAAATGACATAATTTTGATTGAGTTGCAAATATAATGCAACAGTACAAGTACAAAATTGATATGGCACCAAAATTATAAAGATAAAAGCATAACACTGTTAATTCAGGAAAAATGATACTTTGAAAAATATTAAACTGATACCTAAAAACTGCTGCTAAATTCACAAACACAAAAAGTATTTTCCATCGCTCAACTTTGTCGTTCATCTCTCTTGTTCGATTTTCTACAACGAATTCACGAAATCAAAAATCACGAAATCATCTTTACCGCCTACCGAATCAAAATCCACGGCTCCTTCATGAATCGACGAAGCCGATTAAAACGATAAAATTAGGCAAATCGAATAAATTAAGGAGCTCGAACGATTCTAAAGATGATGAACGAGAGAGATGTTTGAAGATCAAATCATGGAGAAAAAAACCGTGTTGAAGAAAAATTGAACGAGAAAAAAATCATGCGAGATAAGAGCGACGAAGAAGAAATAGGGCACATGATTTAGGGAATTAAAATAGAATTAGTGTATCGTCCTTTTGGTTAAATTTTTAATGGGTTGTCCTTATGAATAAAAATGCCCTTAATTTTGTCCTTGTTGTTAATTGTCCCTTAAAATAATATCAAATTATTGATTTTAATATATTCACTTTTAAATTGATTTTGAAAATTACTAATCTTATTTTAACTTCATTAAGATATTAAACAAAGTTAGAATTCATTTTCCAAATTTTTTAAGTCTAGATTCAATATCTAATGAAATTTGAAATTTAAATCAAACTTATCCATTTAAAAATGAATTTAAATACATTTAAATTCATATTTTAAATTGACTAAAAATTGGGTCGTTACATTCTCCCATAATTAAAAAGATTTCGTTCTCGAAATCGATGATGGAACCGAAGTTCATTTAATTAACCAAAGAATCCATATCCTATCGAACTTAACTCTGAACTTAAGTCCATAAGTTATATGTATATATCACCAATGGAGAATATCTTTTTTGATTCTCATTCGAACACACAACTTATTTCTGAACTAGTATTGATCCTTCGATCCCTTAGTACATACACTGATCGGGCCCTTGAACAAAAAACTCTAGCTTTCCTTACATAGCTCTCAACTAGGATAGAAAACTCAAGCAACTAACCAGAAACCCTCATCCAGGTTCGTCTTCAGACATTGAGTAATAAATCCTTTCTTGGATTGGTGTAAATACACCTCTTAAATTCCACACTCGAGTAGAATCAATTTGAGGAAATGATCCACATAAACTCACATAGTTATTCCTACGTTTTTTCTTTCTTTCTTAACTTATCCAATCCAATCAAATCTTATTTGACTTCACTTAAGTTAAACTTTAATTTGTTTGGTTCACGTTTATCTTTTTCAATCTGTTTAACTTGTGCTAGTTAAATGTAAAACTCAAATCATCTTATCTAATTCCTTTATCTTGACTATTCAAATCATCATCAACCAGGTTTAAGAATATCTTGACGTTTCAATTGGAATTATATAGTCATCCCATTTTGGAAACTCGAAAATAAACACCGGTAATGCCTTGATAATCACCAGAATCATCCCCAAGCGACTAGAATGTGATACTATATCTTCTAGTATACCTAAGACTTTGTATATATGCTTGCAAGGTGTATATTCAAAATCTTCTTATACTCGATAGTTCAACCTCAACATCAAATAAAATACTCAACTCTTATTTAATAGTTAAATTGATTAGCACACCTCACAACCAACAATCAATTGGTTGATTAACTTTTCAAATTTATATGTTATCAAATCATATATCTTTTATATACTCAAAATATATTTTCAAAGTCAAAGTCATTTATATGTAAAACACATATACGTTTCTTATATATAATAATCTCAAACTCATTCTAAGGTACTACTAACCCTATCTCTAATGAGACTTCTTTTATAGGATATTACTAATCCCACCTTTGATGATTCTTTTCATCCTGTTCTAATGAGTCATACTCCCAAAGCTTTGTAAACCAAAGCTATGATACCAATTATGTAACATCCCACTTTTGGGTTTGGTTCAACCTGGTAATTAAACCGACATAAATTGTTCTCAAAGGTGGATTGTTAGAAGTACCAACACATTGGAACAAAACAGAATGAACTTTCCATTATCAGTACAATAATTTTACATCAGAGTACAAGAATATACCAGAGTATAACGAAATTACATACATAGCGAAAACTACAATGCTAAGTGGAAGACTGAAATACCATGAACTCTGTCCAAGCTCCATATATGCAATGCTAAAAAAACGACTATAAAACCTAAACTAATAGCTGCCTATATGCAAAATATGAGCACCCAAAGTTTAAGGAAAGAACAATAAACTCTGAGTTGGTCATGGGACAGGTGTGAGAACCAAAACAATTTTTTAAAATTATTTTTACAGTAAGGTAATTCAAATGGCCACGCCGTATAACACGGAACAGGTTCCCTCTCATAAATACCAGTGTATAAAATTCAAAATGCTTTTTGGAAAATGAAGCTACCAAAAGATCTCGCGCCACACACATAATGCAAACACACACTAGGGCGAGGTTTCCCTTATGATAACCAAAAATGCTTGTTACATGAAAATTCTCTTATATAATTGTTAGTACACAGTGTGAAAATCATTTTCGCAAATAAATGTATCAATCTTAGCCAGCATAGGTACCATAATATTATACTGACCTGCTATGCGTTTTACAATGTATTTACAACAGAAAGCCGTACGGGCATGTAGCAGATGATTCAGGTTCGGAATCGTATACCGACCCAAACCATTCACAAAGTGGTTTTTTTTCCAACAAATGACCAAGGCTAAGGAACTTCCTTATCGAATGGGTACACCTCTAGCAAACGTCTCGAGAAGTAAACCCTTCTCTGCCAACACATGGTCGTTGTTGCTATTCAAGCTATGCGGCATGAGTATGTCATTTTCTGGTCGTTACCGACCATTTTTCTATGGGTACCCGAATTTACAACAAAACCACGATAGTAGAATGCCTAGGCTCTATACTGTAGCACTAGCTCATAACACCACATAGCATGCACATGGGCTTCATATCATAGTGTTGCTTCAAAAATCTAGAAGGAAATGGTCATCCCCTATGGGGCATGACCTTCATAACCTTGCTGCATCCTTTCTTGTTCAGGCCATTTTTAGGATGTGAGGCTTGCCGAAGTCTCATTACATAAAGCTACGCTTAACGAAACCCTGCTTTGATCATCAATAGCTCATCATTTAGCATGCCACATTGTAATTCATAACATATAATCAGTGCCTATTAATATATAATCCTCTAAGTACATAAGTCTCATAGGAGGGTGTTAAGCTAAGAGAATAAATTCTCAGCCATAAATTGATATAACATCAATATAAACCAATAGGTTATGTCGCAAAATACAACGTCAGACACACATCCATTTATAAGTTCGCTCTAGTTATGAACGAAACCAAAGGCACAGTATTCCTCGTCCAATAATAGAGAGAGGCCCTTGCAAATCTGAAAAATCTCCAAGTCCGTCCGAACAACTGTCATAATATAATCTCATAATGGGAATACATCCCGAGGCATCAACAATAATCCAAACAATGTGAAGATCCCCAGTCTTTAATCACCGTCTTCGATATCTTCAAAAATCATCGTATAGTTATTTAGAATGGGTTGAAAACCCGGTCTTTCCAAATAACTAGCGCATTTTTAAAATGTGTGAAGAATACACAGAGATATCACAAGTTTTCATACAATTTGGGATTATTCTTTTGATTTCAATTTAAACCTTGACAGGAAGGTTACTACCCAAATCAAATTCCTATTCCCATTTCATTTAATGGAACACAGAGGAAGACACCATTCCCATTCTCAGTCCAAGGAAATTTCTACCTGCGATAGAATGTAACAAGCTCTTCACCCCTAATCCATATCTACATTAATTTTGGTAAGTTCAAATTACCTTCCTTAATCCGTTTTTGACTTCCTTCATTCAAATATTTACTCAAAATTTATTAAAACTCTAACTTAGTTTTAAATCTTCAAAATCATTCTTCGATGATTGCTTAAATTTGGAAGCCAATCCTGTCTTTAACAAGGTTAAAGAATAGATGTTATTCAAGACATCATTCACGACTAACCCAAAGTCCAACTTGATATCAAATATAAGGTTTTAAATATAAATCATATCAGTCCAACATCAAATTCTGAAAACAATAAACACTGTATAGGGAATAACGATACAAACATATTCCAAATTCCTCAATGGTATCCATATAACTACGGAATTTAATATCGAAATATATGAAGATTATTTCTATTCAAACCCAATGAAGTTTGGTTTGAAACTTTCTAGTTTAATTTTGAACTAAATTTCAAAATATTAATTGACTATATTATGTAAATCAGGTCAAAAAGTCCATAAAATTCAAATCATTATCAAAACTTCACAATTCCTCCATAAAACAATTTAAAACCATTAATTATGATTTACCAATTATTTCCATATTAAAAAAAAATTATAATGCCCTTTCAGTTGATTTCCAATTACAGTCACTGAATTGCTTCTGTAGCGATCTTTTCAAAAATAGTTTTGAAATTATCATAAAATTTAACCGTTGGATTTTTAAACTATCTCTTGTATTTGAAAACACTTTTCATTTTTAGTTTTGGGAAAATCCAGCGACTGGATCTCCTGGCACATCGATTTAATGTTAATGGTCGAAATTCGCGAACTATCATTGCGCGGCTAGTCCTATTCAGACTAAACTTTGATTTGTAATTAAAAACAAATCGAATTACTCCCAAAATATTTTATTAATTATATAAAACATATATAGTTATTTTTGGAAACTATATTTCAATTATTTCTCTTTAAAATCAAATATCCCATTATTTAGTTCATTAAAATAATATTTTTTTTTTCAAAACTTATTATTTTATATCCAAATTTTCCTGAATTCCATCATAAAAATAAATAAGATAGTTTGTAAAACAAAACTTTAGTAAAACATTTCCCGGATACCCAAACCAAACTTCACTTTTTAAAATTACTATTTATTCTCAATTTAAATTTGAAAACATGCCTTAATTCATTTAAAACTAATTCAAATCAAATTCTTACTTTTACGAAAATTATTCGTAATTACTCAAACAATGTTTCCAAATCATTTTGGATTTAAAATTTTATTTTTCACTAAATATTTTATTAAAAAAATATTTATTTAAATTCCAAACTGGAATAAAATTCAGCCGATCACTATACAATCAAATTTATATGGATTTCACACATCATTAACATCCAATAATAGTTATTCACAAATGTTAACATATAATTTTGACATAGTGGTATCATCAGCATAAGTGTTAAGATCATTGATACTTAGTAACCAATCAAACCATTGTTAACTAAGGTATTAAACCTCATCAACACTTAAATTTCCATCATTGGAAAAACAAATTCACATGATCACACCTCACATTCAAATAATCATTCATATCATATCAATACCAACCAATTGTCAACCCAGTATCAACAATATCACATACTATCCAATATCATAGGTTTACCAATATTTCTTAACATACTAAGTGAACATGGTGAATCAATTTTCCGTGTTACTAAGTGATTAACTTAACTACTACTAACATCATCATTTTAACCTCTTGTTGGCTTAAAAATTAACAAATTTAAACATGCAAACCACGTCACATGGCATTAACATATCAACCACATAAAAATTTATTACCAACACGTTCCTTAACAAATTTAACCAAAGCAGTTAACTAAAAATGGGTGTAAAGTACTCATCATAGCTATGCACACCACGACTCTTCTTATGTAGGAATTATCTAACTACGATGCAACACCAAGATTTCCTTAATAGCCAAAATCGCGACATTTTCAACCCAACTACTTCAAACTATAACGTATATATAATATATAGTACTTATAAAGGGAAAATGTGGAATCTTTGCAAATGGAACATGGTCTAAGGGGGTAGGTCAGTCACGTAGGGGCTGTGTAGGGTAGGAGAGGCAGTGCATGAGTTTCGAGGAGTAGGGGAGGTGTAGGAGGGTGTTAGGAGGTGTAGTGTAGTGTAGAAGTGAAGAAATGGTGTAAAAATTGAATTTTTAAAGGGAAAGGGAGTTTTTGTCAAGGTGGAGGCCCATGACCTAAGATAGGAGGGGCACTGGGGGATGGTGTTGGTCAGTGGGACGGAAGGAGGAGCTGGGCTAGGTGGTGGCAAGAAGTGGTAAAGGCGGGATAAATGGAAATGGAAGCTTAAGGAAAAGGGAATTTGCAAAATAAAAATGGTTTCTCTCTCTTTCATGACACTTAAGGAAGGAGAAAGCTTCATGGAATGACAACTAAGGAGGAGGGGAGTGGCTTGGAGATGTATTGTCTCATTTTAAAGGAGTGTAGGATTTTGTGCTAAAGGGAAATGATTCCTTTAATAAAAAATTAATTTAATACTTAAGGTTTAAGTAAGGAAGGTAGTATCTCCATTTAAATTAATTGTAAACTCTATAAAACCATTAGTACATGTTAATAGGTCCTTAAGGTTCTCATTAACCATTTAAAATAAAATCAAAGGGTTTCCAAATAGTCGTTTACGAATATAAACCTCTAAACTATTTTAATTTCCAATTGAAAAACAATATACATAAACTAATGTTCTTTATAGATATAATTTAACTAGAAAACTTTATAAATGAGTTCATTATCATAAGTATAAATGTTTTAATCTAATTTATCAATATTTCAAACCCTTCAGTATTACCCAAAACTGCTTAATTTCAAGTCAAATTTCAGTAAGATGATTCCTACATGTTTTCAATTTGTATGATCAAACCGTAAGTCCAATCAACACGAAATTTGAAACCCTATTATATTTCACTAATACGGATCCAATGAAACTGGTCTAGTCGAATTCGGAGACCGTTTGAAAAATGTTCCTTTTCTAAGCTATTATAGAATTTCAAACTGATTTTTCGATACGTGTTCATATACTACAACAAAACTTGTTTTCAGTTACATTTATTAGCGGCGTTTGAATATTTAGTGCAGCCACCGCTCATTCACGAAAATTAAAGTAAACGAAGGAACGCTGCTACTTTATTCCCGCCACGAATTAACAAAATTTGGGATATCTTTTCACTCGGTCACTCAAAATTCATTTTGGCTCTTGCTCCTACAGTCCTATACAGTACGAAACCCTAAAAGAAACCACCTCCGCACCTCGGTGTCATTTCTGCTTGCTGTTCCATTTAACTTTGGCTTGGGACCCTTACTACTCAAGCAACGATTCCAGTCTTCACCACCGCTTCTCTCAACTAGTTCAGATAAAGGTAATCCAAAAATAAACTTTATTTTGAGTTTTTAATCTTGAGTTTGTGCAAAGGAAAAGGATTGTTGCTTGATTTCATTAGATCTATTCAGTTTATTTTGAAATTAAAATTAAAAATTAGATATTTTTCTTTTATCCAGATATGAAATTAAAAGCACCATTGAAAGATATTTGAGATTTCTTCATTAGCATTTGCAAAATATTTTTAAACTTATTTACTTTAGTGAATCTTCATTTCGGTTGAAGAAGTAGTGGATTTAAGGTTTTATTATTGATTGCATATAAGAGTAAGCCATATTCATAGTGAGAAATAAGCTTGAAGCTTCAGCCTTTTCATTTATCGAGGATGTTATTATTGATAGTATTCATAGAAAAAATGATTCAATAACTATAGAAACTCCAATTTCAGAGCAGTAGCGCCTATTGATAATGTTGAGTTGGGTATAATGAGGAGAATACAAATTTTCAGTATAATGGAGTTAATATATAGGAAACTGCTGATTCTAGTACCTCGGCATATTATCTAAATTGATTGGCCGAAACTCTAAGCATTGTACTACCCACACTTCTTAGAATTGCAGTGGAGATGTCTTGGCAGCCAACTGAAATAACAAAAATCTTGAGAAATATAGGTATCGTTTATAGACTTTATCCATAGCTAAAGTAGATTGTAGTGTCTGCTTAACCTGTATTTGATTACTTTATCCCATAGCTAAAGTGGGATGATACAGTTTACCAGCAAAGCAACTTTTTTGGAGATGTATTCAAGCTTTACGAGGCCTGCTAACACTTAATATGTAGTTGGCTTCAAATTACATGATATTTTTTATTTTTTATATCAAAGATGGAAATAAATCAATAATTATTTTACGTAACCTTAATTTAAACAAAATTTTGTAATCCAATAAAAATTAGTTGAAGATCTTTTATTTACGTTATCAGGTAGCAGGGATGTTTCTGAGTTGGGTTACTTAAAATGAGATCTATTTTCTTTTTTAATATATAACATCCAACTAACTAGTATTATAATCATTTTCTGTAAGTTCATATGCATAACAGAGTTCTTCCAAGATACACCAGAGACGACAATAACAATCTAGATGCGCTAGAAATATATGGTTTCAGGTCTTGAATTTCTAGCCATAGACGTGGAAGTATATCTTTATAGGTAAGGATATTATCTGTGTGTATCCATATATACAGAAGTGTTTTTCATGTTACAAACATGCAACTCAAATGGTTGTGTATTATTTGTTATTTCAAGCATTGATGTGCATATATCATTATATTGATTGTAACTTTTAATTATGTCAGCATTTCCATCTCCTAGGGAAAAAGAATATCGATTGTATTATTAAGAATAGCATGTAGGATTAATTTAATGTAAATGTCCATTTTTCTTAGGTCATTGTAACATGTTAGCTTATAGATATTGCTGTAAAGATGGATAAATTTTTAATTTTCAAATAGTTTTTTTCCTTAGTTCGTATAAACTACTTTTGAAATAAGTTTTGAAGTTAACATTCTTCATTAACGTAATTGAAATATATTATTAGCATTCAAATTAAAGAAATAAAAAAATATCACAAAATCAATTCAAATTCTATCTCATAATAATTAGTAAAAATGCAACAATGAAAATTTGTTAGATTTAAATTGGCAGAGCATTATTGGACTGGAATTTCAATTGTTGGTTTAAGGACTATTGCATGGTATAGTTGACTATGGTGGTAGGGTCGCTAGACGATGATGCAGATTGCAGAGGTCAACTGATGCAGAAACAAAATAGGTAAACTAATGCAGATACAATTTTGATAGCTTTCGAGCAAGGTTATAGACGTCTAATTGAATCTTCATTAGTTAGAATCTGAGGTCCTGCTGAGGCTTTTGTTGATGTGTTCATGCCATTCTAAAAATTCTTATGCACAAGGCTATAAATGGGACACCAGTATTAAAGCAGTGTCCAACTCTTTGAGTGGAGGTTGGTAATGCAGTTTTTGAATCATTGGATAAGATGAAGGAGCTCCATGACTTCCAGTTCAGAACACTTCCAGATGGACCTCCAGTGCTTACAGACGATCCTAACATGTCCCAAGATACTCCATCTTTGGTTCACGCAGTTAGAACCAAGCTCAAAAAGCCTCTTGTTAAACTTGTACATAGCTTGAATGACACAGCCAGCTCTGAAGTGCCTCCTGTCACCTGTGTTATTTCCGATAACGTCACGAGTTTCACGGTTGACGTTGCCCATGAGTTCGGGCTTCCGGTTGTCTTCTTTTGTTCCGCAAGTGCTTGTGGATATATGGGTTTCAGTCAGTACGAAGAGCTTGTGCGCCGCTTATTGGTGCCACTTAAAAGTATTTACAAGTTTTAGTTTAGCCGCCTTACCTTAAAATAAATGATATTATCTATGTTATGTTGTAGGTGATAAAGATCCATACAACGGATACCTGGATATACCACTAGATTGGATACCAAGAATGAAAAACATGCGCCTGAAAGACCTACCAAGCTTTCTACGCGTTACCAACATCAACGACCTCCTATTCAACTTCCTCTGCGAAGAAGCACAAATGGAAAGTAAAGCAACCACGATCATAATGAACACGTTCGATGATTTAGAAAGCTCAGTCATCAAAGCAATGTCATCCATCCTGCCACCCATGTACACAGTTGGGCCTCTAACATTGCTCAGTCACCATATACCCGACCAAACAGTGGTCGGATCCAACAACATATGGAAAGTGGATGCGGCCTGTTTGGAGTGGTTGGACGAACGTGAACCTGAGTCGGTGATTTACGTGAACTTCGGAAGCAGGGCGCTGATCATTCATGCACAGTTTATTGAGTTCATAGGGGGTTTGTATGACAGTGAGATGGATTTTCTATGGGTGGTTCGGCCTGACATTTTGTTGGAAGGGGAAGCCATTATACCGGAGGAGTTTACTGAGAAGACAAAAGGAAAAGGATGCGTGAGTATGTGGTGCCCGCAGGAAGAGGTGCTGATGCATGAGGCAGTCGGAGGGTTTTTAACGCACTGTGGATGGAATTCAATGATGGAGGCGATCAGTACAGGGGTTCCTTTGATATGTTGGCCATATTTTGTGGATCAACAGTCGAATTGGAGGTAGGTGTGTACCGAGTGGGGGATCAGAATGGAGGTTGATAATGATGTGAAGAAAGAAGAGGAGGGTAGGATGATCAGAGGGTGATGGTGGGGGAAGGTGGGAAGGCGATGAGAAAATTTGTTTTCCCACATTTGTAGCACCAATGTGGGAGTGGCATTAGTTAATCATATATGTGCTATGTGCATGCATTAAATTGTTTTTTAGAAAACAAAATTGCAGGTGTTGTGGCTGTCGTTTACAGCAGCACAACAGGGTTGCAGTCCACTGTGGAAAATTGTGCCAGCAACTCACAATATATATGCATATATATATATGCATATATATATATATATATATATATATATATAATAATGAAAATAAAATAATGGTTTTAGAAATTTGCTAGAAGTGAGTTCTATTATAGTACTTTTGGAAAATACAATAATTAGGTTTGACTTTAACTTCCAAATTAATGTACAATTTTTAGCAATTTCATTTTATTTCAAAGCTATGTCTTTAATATTGGTGTAGTGTCACATAATTCATCTACTTATGTAATATGACCAACTTTACTTTGGAATATTCAATTATAGACCACAATAGATTGTGTATGATCTGCCTCTTTTACAAAATTATATATATATATATATATATATATATATATATATATATATATATATATATATATTGATATGTTGATAGCATTGGTTTATTTTCTGCAAAAATAATGAAACTTATCCCTCCATGCGCTATATTGATTTGTAGGGAGATTGCTAATTTTGCAGATTATGCAAAACTAATAAGGATTGGATTGCTACTTTAACAACATTTTTGACAGAAGCTGTTTGCGTGGAATGCAAACTGGACATGGATTAGAAAATCTGTTGAGAAAGTTATGCGTTGACATTTGCCAGGAGCTGGCTAACATGCTCAGGGAAGAGATACTGTGAGCTCCAGATGAGATAATTCCAGATCAAAACAGGGAGCTCTAAACTCGTTAACTTTACTGAATTTGAATTCTAAAAATACCGTACCTTTTAGAGCAGTCAACAATTCTCACCTTATTTTTACAAACTTCATTTCACAGTTCCTTTAAATGTATATATTCAAAATTACACACTCCAATTTGAAAGAATTTAAAGTAGCATATTTTTTATTCTGATGAAACTAAGTTTGGTCAATTCGAGATGAGAGATAAATAGGTCCTTTAAAACTTTTTTTTGTTTAAAATATGATTCCATACGAGTATCATTGACTTTGAGTTATATATGAGTAAAATTCCAAGGGTACCCTTCCTGCACATGTCTTGGATATATGTTCTGTTTTTATGACTTCATGGGAATATGTAGTTTGGAATATGAAACTTGATTTCCGGGAAACCTGTCATTTTAAAAAGTATCCATATTCAAATCTTGATAAGGGTCAGGCTTAATATTGATTTCCTATATAAACATGAGTTGTCAAGGATTGTATAATTCAAATATATACCAACAATACTTATACAATTTTAACTGAATTATGTTTTCATTAATGCTCGCTGAGCATAATATATGTCAGTTTTATTTGACAAAAAGAAAAAAAGAATCAAGACAAAACAATCAAGCAGAAGAATAACAAGAACAAGAAGAGAGCATAGAATTGAAAATCTCAATCTCTCTCGCCCCCCCCCCCCCCCTCCATCCACTCTGATTCAATTACTTTCTTCCATTCAATTCACACATTCTGGTGAATCAGAATGGGATATGACGATGCAAACATAGAAGAGAATGGATCCAAATTAAGGTCCCGCAGTTTGATGAGAAGAAAGCAGATTGATTCAAATAGAGTTGGGAATTCAAGCGGCCATTCAAAACTTGTTAAAGAATTGCCTGTTCTTTAGCTTATTCCAATTGGTAGTTTATTGGAATTCGATTTCTCCCTTTTTTCCCTCTCATGCATTTGATGTTTTATGGAGTGTTGATTGATAAAGGCGAGGTCTTTTTTCCCTGCCCAGTTGGGGGTGTTACTTTGAGGAATTTATACAATTAGGATTTTTCTTTTTTAACTGTAAACCACTTTTTAAATAGTATTACCAGTTTCTAGCCTATTTTAGATGTATGTCACTTTTGGCTGTTTGTTTGAGCATCTCGTCCATGCAAAGTACTTAATTTATACCGGCCACATTTGAAAAATTTCAAGTGCGGTGGCTTTACGGTTTGGGCTACCATGGTCGGCCGTCTAAGGCCAGCCAAAAACAAAATATAAGCACATTGTTTTATAATATGTTTACAAGTGTGGTATGTCATTGGTATTTTGTTATGTTTACTTCTGTGTGTGCATGTCATGATATGTAATAAAAACCAGAATTGAATTCTCTATGTTTCCCTGTAATCCAAGTATTCAAGCACATTGTGTTATAATATAAAAATCTAGTTGACTTTTTTGGTTGATCAGTTAGTCTTTTGCTTTTAAAATTTTCCCTCATCTTTATTAAAAAATAAGCTTATAAAATGCTTCTTTCTTCTCTAAACTGAAGCACCAAACCTGGCAATTACTTTATTTTTTGGGATTAAAGTAAGAAATCTGTTAACAAGTCTGCTTAAACTTATATTAGGGTTATAACTAAACTTCGTTGTAATTTCAATTTATCTAGTTTTCTTACGTAGCCCAACATTTTTACTTTGAAAACTGATGCTAGATGGGTTGAAAAATAGTGCCAAATGGTTGTGTATATCCCATCTACTAATGAAGGGTGAGATCTAACAACCGTAACACTGCTTAGAGCAATTACAGACTGTATACAAAATGAGTCTGCTACTGAACAAAATTATTGTTGCAAGGTACTTGAGTATAATATGTCAACAATTGAGGATATTATTTTGGACAGTTATTGGTTCTACCATAGGAGCAGGAGTTTATGTTCTCGTGGTCATTGTTGCCTGAGCAGGGCCTGCTCTGATCATTTCATTTCTGATAGCTGGTATAGCTGCTGCACTTTCAGCATTCTGTTATGCTGAATTGGCAAGTCGCTGTCCTTCTGCTGGAAGTGCCTATCATTATACATATATTTGTGTTGGAGAAAGGTTGTCTGTTAATTAGATGTAAAATTATATAGTAAGTAGCTAGATAATCTTAAGAATGGAAGTCATAAATATGAATCAAAGGATGTGTTTCTTTTCTACAGTGTTGCATGGGTGATGGATGGGCCCTAATTCTCGAGTATGGTATTGGTGGTTCAGCTGCTTGAGGGATATCCCCAAATTTGGTATGTATTTATTTTAGTTCTACCAAACTGTCATGCAATTGAATTTTAGCATACTTTTTGTTTGTGTGATTTGCACCATGTTTTGTACTTTATTTCTCCCAATCTGGATAATAATACCTCATAAATCTTCATTTACTGTGCCCTGTACCTATCACCGAAATGAATTATATGTAATAGAAAGAATTATAGTATATAGGTCTCCTCCATTGTGTATTGGTACTAGTATTTATTATGCAGTAGTTACTAATGAATTCTGATTTCTGCATAGTGAGGGCTTCCATGCTGCGAGTTTTTGTGTTTTATAAATTTGTAACTCATCCCTCTGTTATATGACCAGTTGAATTGTCATATTATGTTGTTGTCATGTTAATTTGTCATTATATCCAGTAAGTAGCCAATTTTTTTTAATCTTTTCAGGTGTAGTGACACTTGCTTATGACATTTAAGGTGGAAGTCAATATTCAAATATTTCTACACACTATTGATTGATGGATGAAATCTGAATTGTAGTTAATATATTGCTAATCGAATATGTTTACAAATTTTATTTTGTTTGTGCTGACAATTACACTCACATTTTAATAACTAACTAGGGAAAACTGTGATGTTTATTTCATGCAATTGTACATGCATACTTAGTTATTTTAGTTTGCACACTTTACTCCTTTCCTGTATGATGGCTTAAATGCCACTTATTGCCTATAGCTGCCAAAACTTATTTTGTATTATGTGCATTCTTCTATTGTTTCAAGATTTTATGCAAAGCTAGGATGTCCAGGTGCAGTCGTTATCAATTTAGGGGAGAAAAGTTACATCCTAAGATTTGCTACTAAAGTCGACATTATAAATACAACTACGGAGAAGACCGCAGTCTTGCTGACGGTAATTTTATATTGATCAGTTTATTTTTTCCTTCTAAAGACTCCTAGATATTTTTCAGGTTGAATGGAACAAATTTTAAAAGTTGTTTGATTTTGTTGGATAAATTATTAAATTAAATTAATCAAGTTATATGTAACTAAATTGTAAAACTTAACCATGTTTTAACAAAACTAAAAGTTTATAAAAAAATAACTAAATTAAATAAATTACAAAAGAATTTATTAAGTTTCACAAAATATCTAACTAAGCTAACTAAATTTTGAAAAATCAACTAGGTTTATTTTCATAATTAAGTTTATATGAATTAAGTAAGACTTATAGAAATGTAATTAAGTCGAATTCTTGCTTCCCTTTGATACACCTTGCTATCTCCATTTGTTCACTCATTTTTTACATAACCACATCTTTTAGTCTCTGTAGTCATCTTCGTTAGGATCTGCCGTTGTTTTTGGTTCCCTTTGATTCCCGCTACTCTTCTACTGCTCATGTTTGAGTGCACCTTCACCTTCATCGACTCGTTGCCTTCCTCTTCCACGTCAGTTTTTGCCTTGCTAGTTCACGATCTGCTTTCTTGACTTCTGGGCATTATCCATCACTGTTTTCTTCTCATACCACTTTGTTCAGATTTGCTCAAAACCACTCTCCCTTGTAGCAAGCCACTCGAGATTGGATTTTTGCTATGGTGTGGGTCCTCTCGACATGCTGGGTTAGTTGGTTTGGGTTAGTCTTGTCTTGGCTTTGGTCTTCGGGAGGAGGCAGTTATGTTTGTGTTTTGTCAATGGTTGGGATAGTTATTTGTTGACTGTTTGCTAGGTGGTTCTAGGCTAGGTTGTTGGTTGTCCTCCGGTAGCGGTGTTGACGTTTCGTCTTGTGTTTTGGCTGAGCATAGTGGCTTGATTGGTTCTGACTGTTTCTGGAATCTTTTATTTCGGTTTTTTTGTCTGTAGCCTGCATTTTGATGTGGTTATAGGTTATGTTTTTATATCACCGCCAATTTCACAACCTGAATGTGTTTCCCCTTAGCGATTGCTTTGCAATGGAGACGGTCATTTGTTTGGGTTGTCCAGTTTTAGTTTGTGGTTCTTGATGCAACCTATGCTGTTTTTATATTGTTAATCGCCTTGTTATGGGATAAGTCATGTTTCAATGCAAGTATTCTATTTGAGAAAATGGCTTTTTCTGTATTCCTACCGTGAATGAAATTTGGTTGATGCAAGCATGGTTTGTCTACTTCTTGCCGATGCTTTGGGCATGGCCTCTGCCATAAAGTGATAAGCTAGTGATATTATTCTCACTCTGCGCAGTAATTGCTATTTTGTAATGGGTTTGTCTTATAGGCAGCTGTCAATTTTAATGTATGTAAAGCCTGCCTTCTGGCAGACCGTGGTGTTATTTTCTCCCTGTATGGGGATGTGCTAATGGTTTGTTAAAATTTCAAAATCAGTTTCTATACCAAAAAAAAAAAAAAAAAAAAAAATCATAATTCATGAATCAAATAAAAAGAATGAATAATTATCAACTATTCTACAGGATTCCCTTTACGATGCTAGTATTGCGGAAGGATGTAAAGCTGGTATGTAACCTTTCTGAAGTGATCCAAATAATGTTGGCTTTTCTTTTGATCATGCTTGGTTGGATGGCGTTGGATGGCAGTATGGTCATTTGGTATATCTAGCACTATTTCTTTAAACCTGAATGATGGTGCAAGTTGGTTGCCTCTTGAGGTGAGCGGGCAAGTCTTTTTTGTTAATGCTATTTGAGTTTTATAGTCTTGGTAGTTTTTCAGAAATTACAAACATTTCTTCCAATGGTACTTCTAAAACAACTTATTGATAATTTAACAACTTATAGTCTTGGTAGTTTACTATTATCTTTCCTGTTTCTCTTTGTATAATGTATTTCTTCTTACCCATAGACTCACTCGTGGTAGCATATGTCAGCGTAGTATGTATGCTTGTGTGTGTGTGTGTGCGCGCGCGCGCGCGCGTGTGTGTGTACATACATATATGTCAGAAATTCATAAGGATTTTTAAGGTTCATGGTTTTGATTTCTACGTTCATACTGATATCGTATGTGCTTAAGTGGTGTTGTAATATATGCTTTCAGATATTGCTCCTTAATCGTAGCCTCTCTTTTCTTAGTAGGCCCGTCTTTTTAATTACCTGTTGACATTTCTGTATTTTGATTTATGGTTTAAGCCAACCTTTTGTGCATTTGATGTTGTGTTTTTGTAAATCGTCAATACTCCTTTGATAAGTATATATTAAATCAGCAGTTATAATGACTATTTCAATGACTCTGGTTAAGTTTTGGCTGAGGAGGTAGAATTTTTCAGTATTTGTGAAAATGATCAAACATGATGTGAACATTACATATATAAAAAATCGATTTACTTTGGGAAACATTGTTACAAGAAAGATGGTAGAATTGGCGATTAAAGGTATGGAGGGAGATATGGAGACTCCCTCCTTATGTATGTTGAATGTCTGTGTAAACCTGACAATGTAATATACAAGGAAACATATTCATATTAAAAAAAGTTGTGTCACTGCTGCTAAATTATTTATTTATTGTTTATACAATACCAAGCATATATCATCCTCATCGTCTGTATTACATTTGCAGATTTTCTCGGTTAGCTTATTTTGGACTGGAGCTGTTCTTTGTAAATTGTAATACAGTCCATGCTATAGTATCCGGCATGGTGTTCCTTGTTCTTATCCATGGTGGTAGAAGGGAAGCGTCAATGCCTTCAAGTCCAATATTAAAAACATTGCGCTATGCGCTTACAACTTCTTTTGGGAGTATATGTTATGGATCTCTCTTTACCGCTGCTATACGAACACTAAGATGGGGGGTACGTATACACCATTCTATATCAATATATGGCAAAAAGAGATATTTTTTGCAGTCATTCTATAATGATTTATTTTCTAAAATGCTTCTAGATCAGAGGTATCCGATCGAAGATAGGCAACAACGAGTGCTTGCTTTGCTGCGTTGATTTCCTTTTTCACATGGTGGAGATGCTAGTTCGTTTTTTCAACAAATATGCGTATGTTCAGGTGTGCACTTTCCCTATGGCTATTCTAAAATACTTCTAACTTGATCTGAAAAGCCAATTTATGTCATAATGCACTTGAACTTGTGCTGTAAAAATGTTCATAAATATCATCAACACATACTTGTGATTATAAGTAGATTTTTAGATGTTTCAATGCCTTTTCTTTTCACATACAACATAGATTGCAGTGAATGGAAAGGGATTCAACCACTCAGCAAGAAGTGTAAGACCAGTGAAGTTCCATGGATTTCTTAAGCACCATATGCTTAAAGGTAAAAATGTCTACATATTTGTCCAAGTGTCTTAGTTTAGCAATGTTATTATCAATAAGACAAGGCGATAAACATGTACATCAATGATCGAGTTTTGGTATCTATATCCAAATTGGAAATTTTAAACTGCAGTTTGTTAATTAAAATATACGATGATTAGATCATGACTCATATTTGAACCATGTTAATCTACGTGCTCTTATCACATAGTTGAATACCATATGTTTTCTTTAATTTCCCTCCTGATCATATATATGTCACACTACATTTTATATGCATCATTTGATAATTCAAAATTATGATCAAACAATATATATTGTTGTGCCTATAAAAAATGTGAATAGGAGGTTTGTTAAGGTACTCTAGGTATGACGTAATGTTATTGTGGAGGACCCCAACTCTTTAATCAAAGCGACAACATGTTCAAGTATTGTGGCTGACTGAAAGCTGAACTAAGTAGCAAGATTATATAGATAGCAGCAAACAAATGTCATTAGTGTTTGATCTAACCAAACTAAACATATGTTTTTATATACTGTTTACCAACTATGATAATTGAAAACACTTTAGACCAGCATGTCATCTATTATTAAAATTATGTTTAACAGTTTAAGAACCTAAACTACATGAGTTTGCAGTGCAATTAATCACCAAATATCATCATTCATAGTCAAAATATGTTACACATACAATCTTCTAGTAGCATGCAACCTCCAACAAAAAGACAAGCATTCATCTTATTGTTTCCTTTGACATAAACTATTGTTTGAATATTACTCGATAATTCATGGCAAATTTTTATTATTGATTATCAACCTTGTCTGCAGGTAATTAGATTTTTTGGAGTGAGGATCATCAACAACAATGAACATGATTTTAATTGTTATATGTATTATGATATTTGTTAGTACTTATTGTGTAAACTTGTTTCTGAATGCCCGTGGTATGTGAATTTGTTGATTTTGTGAAACAACTATTATTTAAATGGTTATGGAAAATACTTATGTGACCACTGTGTTTTTAGTTGTTTGAGTATAATGATTATGTGATTGTTGTTGATTTTAATATGATTACTCTATGATTGGTTGCTGGAATAAACAATTAACATTATACAGTAGCATTTAAAATATGCTGTAAAACAATCAATATGTTTTAGTAGCGTTTAAAAAATGCTACAGGAACAAATGTAATGCGCTGTTTGAATTTTTAGTTCCGTAAAATAAATGCAACTAAAAGTTTTTAGCTGCACCAAATACACGCTACAGAAAAGCAAAAAATGACCCACGTAAAAAGCTTTGGTAACGTTTGGAAAACGCGACTATACAGAAGATTTGGTAGCGTTTATTAAAACGCACAAAAAAGACAAGACTTTTAGTTGTGGGACCTGTAGTAGCGTTCATTAAAACGCTACCAAAAGGTTTTGGTAGCGTTTTTCAAACCCTGCTAAAGGTATTTTTTGGTGTATTGGACGCCTACACAACTCCGGTTTGCGTGAAATCTAAAACCTTATTTGTAACACCCTGAATTTTCTGTGACTATTAAAAGAACGAATTGAAATTTTCTGTGAATAGATTCCAAGTTTTCGTAAATCGGACTTCGTATGAGGAAGTTATGGCCCTCAGAAGTTTCAGTTATTTAAATAAATTAATAACAGTTCAGAATTAAAATTCAAAATTCAAAATTCAAACAAGGAAGCGGGCTGGGCGGGATTTCTCCCGCCCAAGGCCAAGTCGACCAAGGGGTCGACCTCCCCTATACAGGTCGACCTATACCCCGGGGCAGATCTGGAATGAGATGATCCTGATTTGTTGCTGAGTCTTTCTTGACCTGTTGCTGAGTCACTAGGGCATATGTGGTTGCTGAGTCACTAGGGCATAGGTGGCAATTCTGGATAACTCTGTCTAGTCCGGACGATTGTGATTGCTCCTATGATAATCTAACGGCTTATGTTGATTTAAAGTTCTGTATAAGCACGCATAGACTCAAGCCCTAAACCTAAAACTAAATTAGTCTCTTGGCCTCCATGTTGCTGCTAGAATAGTTCTTCTTCCTAAAGCTTAGGGATTTGCAAGTCAGAAATCTAATACAAAACGACAAACGAATTATTCTCTTCTCTAATCCGTCTTTGTGAGTACAATTTCTTTCACAAAATAATTAATAAATTAATTATGATGAGTTCTAATTTGGATTATGAGAACATGCCTGTTGAATCATGTGACGTTACTTAATTTTGTTATCGTTTGTTTGTGAACATATGACAGTTTTGTTAACTTATGTTAGTAGATCTATTTCATATTCCAATTACATTTGTTTAACTTGATTCACTTTATGACATCAGTTTATATGCAAGTCTGTATGCGAATTATACACAAGTTTGTATGTGAATCAGGTATATATATATACATGCGGGTTTATATGTAAAACGTGTGATATTAGTATACATGTTTAAATTCATGATGTTGGTTCATATGTCTAAACACATGCTAGATTTAATTCATTTTGTGACATTTACATGTCCAAATCATATGCAAGTGTAAATGTAAATCTTAATTTACATATCTAAATTATATGCTAGTTTATATATAAGTTTGGATGTGAATCATATGCTAGTTTATATGTAAGATTGTATGCGAATCATATGCAAGTCTTAATTTACATGTCTAAATTGCATATGCAAGTTTAATACAAGTTTGTATGTAGATCATATGCAAGTTTATGCGAAAACCATGTTCATATATGCAAGTTAACCTTTATGTGTATAGATCTATGCAAATCATATCTTATATAAGTTAATCCATGCCAGTTTGTATTTTATGCAAATTATGCCTATTGCCTATGCAAGTTATTGATTATGCAAATTTATGATTATATAAATTATAATCATGCAAGTTTTGATCCATGCTAGCCTATTTTTATTTGCAAGTTAGATCTATTTTTACGTGTTATGCAAGTTGTGATGTTTTTGTGAGTTAGGCTATTTGCTAGCCTACGTATTATATGTATTACACGTACGAACAATGTGGGGGCAATGGGAAAATATTAAAAATTAATATTGTGAAAATTGGCATAAAATGGCTTAAAAGCATATAATAAATTTGAGACATTAATTGTCCTAATTTATATGCATAGAAATTATGGACATAATTTAGGTGACAATTATGGACATAAATTAATTTGGAAGTTATTGACAATTTGAAATAGGAATATTAATTCAAATTGGGGTTGAACAATAATGTGCAATAATAAATGCTTGAGACACGAGGTTAGACTCGTTTGTGGTATAAGACTACCAGACCCGCCCGGCACATCCAGCAACCACAAACGGTAGTTTAATGTGAGAGGTCAAAGGCATAAATTAAATGAGTAACAAATGCCTAAGACACGATGTTAGACTCGTTTGTGGTATAAGACTGCCCGGACCCGCCCGGCACATCCAACAACCGCAAACGACAGTCTAATGTCAGAGGTCGTAGGTAAAATTAAAAGATGCTTAGACACGAGGTTAAGTCTGGCTTGTGGTGGAAGTCTGCCCGGAACCGCCCGGCATATCCAGCGGCCACAAGCAATCGACTTAATGTGAGAGGTTTATGCATTAATAATTAATTAATGCTGATCAAAGACGAATATGAATGACAAACAGAAGTTTGGTTGAGTTGAGTAATTCTTTGAGTACCAATCTGATGTTGATTTCGGTCTTCGGGGTTGATACTTAGGGAGTTATTCTCTTAACCAATGTATCTGTGAAATAAGATGTACTTAATCATAAATTAAGTAAAACATGTTATACGATATATATATATATATGATATATTAATTTGAAAATTGGATAGGGTTAAGACAAACTTAACCAATAATACATATTGATCTGATAAGTGGATAGGGTTAAGACCAACTTATCCAATAATATACATATAAGTGGATAGGGTTAAGACCAACTTAACCAATAATATATAAATGGATAGGGTTAAGACCAGCTTAACCAGTAATATATATATATATATATATATATTAATCTGATAAGCGGATAGGGTTAAGACAAGCTTAACCAATAACACATATTGATTTGATAAGTGGGTGACATGGGTGACATGTGGGATATAATTATAAACACTTAACCAAGTTGAAACATGTAAGAAGACATGAATAAGAGGGGGTTAAGTGGGAAATCTTAGTGGGGACCAAGCATAGGTGGAAAGCTTATGTCAAGTGTGGAGACCCTTTTCAACCAGTAACCCATTTAGTATCTAAGTGAGCTCGATCTAGATCGAGGACGGGACACGCTTACTGGGTTTGATTGTAAGAGGTCAAAACGGGCTAGCGGTGGCAACGCAAGTCCAACGAGGTCATGTGCGTGCGTGGGCCCGGGCTGGTAGGTAAGACGTTGTTGCATCGTGTAGGTATAAGCCGTGCATCTTTAGTGGTATCGGGTTGCCACTTTGGGGAGTGATACACCTCACTGTGAGACCAGCACGGGTATCTACGAGTTAGGGAGCCAATCTAATGGGGAAGGTAGTGGGTACGACTAGCGAAGATAGGAGCAGGCGGCACCTACGAAGACAGCTAGGAGTCCAACTACCATATTATGAATAAATGTTGTAATTAGAATGGGGAGGGTAGTGCGTACAACTAGTGGAGATAGGAGCAGGCGGCACCTATGAAGACAGCTAGGGGTACACGTAACTACCATTATTATTATTATTTTCAGTAGGCGGGATCAACTTTTAGGGTGACTAGTAATGATGCAGTATAGTAATTATCCTATAGTGATTAGGAGCGCGATTAACGCCAGTATATTCCTCTTGTTTGTTTTGTCTTGCCCACTTGCTTCACAGTCATTCCTTGTTTTACCAGTTTATGCCTTATCCTAATTACTTTAATAATTATATTGTTAAAGTTATTGGACTCGCCAGACTTTATGTCTGACCCCCTTTGTTTTCGCCTCTTTTCTTCCTCCCCTCCCCCCCCCCCCCCAGGTTCTCAGGGTGGGTCTAGTGCTAGTGGAGCTTGATTTGGATCTCTTTCTCTCTCTTTTGGAAGTGCTTGGATTGCTGAAAGTAAACTTTAGCTCATCTCTTTTATGGCTACTTATGTTGGGATTATGCTTTTTACTTTATGTACTCAGAAAATAATTTGTCAAGATGGATATTAAGTGTACTTGGTTTTACTATTGGATTATGATGTTGTTGTAATCAAAATTATTTCTCCGCTGCAATAAAATTTGTTTTAATTATTTTTTCAAGTACCAATATATGTATCTGCCTTGTTATATTCTCTTCTATACACCAATAATACTCCATGAAAGTTAATGCATTCCCTTTGAGAGTGACATTAATGGACGCAGGGTGTTACACGTGGTATTAGAGCTGAAGGTTTCCAAGAACAGATAAGATATTTTGAAAAACTGTTTTTCAAAGGCATTTTTATAAAGAAATACTTTCAAAAATAGGTTTTAAGGAGCGTATTTTAAGAGAAAAGTTTATTTCAAAAAACATAACCCCCAAGAGCCATATATCTTTCCTTCGAATCTCCGTTTTAAATCTCTTCCTCTTTCCTTTTTGAATTTCTTCCTCCATGTATAGACGCTTTGTCTAAGATATGTAAGAACTTCCGTACGATGGGCGAAAAACTACTTCATGGGACTGGAACATTTGTCAAAGCTAGAAGGAAGTGGAGGACTTGTTGGTACCTTTAAGATAGACGATGGGAGGAAGGTTCAATTAGCCGCTTTGTTAATCAAGGACGAAGCCTCATTTTGGTAGGAGGTCACGAATGGAGAATGTGCAGGAGAGACATGGATAGGACACACGATAAGAAAGTAGATCCAAAGAAAGGCGGTAAGGATAATAAGGGGCCAAGAGAAAAGGAAGGGCCACACTTGTGAAATACCTGACTACTTAAATAAAGATGTTCGAAAGAAGAAGAAGACTAGTTGTTATCGTTACGGAGAAACAGGACATCTTATTAGGATCATCCAAAGAAGCAAAAGGCTGGAGATCGATGTTTGGAACATATATTGATTTGATACAAAGATGTCCAATCACATATGCTTAACCAATAATATATATTGATTTGATAAGCGGATAGGGTTAAGACAAGCTTAACCAATAACACATGTTGATTTGATAAGTGGGTAACATGGGTGACATGTGGGATATAATTATAAACACTTAACCAAGTTGAAACATGTAAGAAGACATGAATAAGAGGGGGTTAAGTGGGAAATCCTAGTGGGGACCAAGCATAGGTGGAAAGCTTGTGTCAAGTGTGGGGACCCTTTTCAACCAGTAACCCATTTAGTATCTAAGTGAGCTCGATCTAGATCGAGGACGGGACACGCTTACTGGGTTTGATTGTAAGAGGTCAAAACGGGCTAGCGGTGGCAACGCAAGTCCAACGAGGTCATGTGCGTGCGTGGGCCCGGGCTGGTAGGTAAGACGTTGTTGCATCGTGTAGGTATAAGCCGTGCATCTTTAGTGGTATCGGGTTGCCACTTTGGGGAGTGATACACCTCACTGTGAGACCAGCACGGGTATCTACGAGTTAGGGAGCCAATCAAATGGGGAAGGTAGTGGGTACGACTAGCGAAGATAGGAGCAGGCGGCACCTACGAAGACAGCTAGGAGTCCAACTACCATATTATGAATAAATGTTGTAATTAGAATGGGGAGGGTAGTGCGTACAACTAGTGGAGATAGGAGCAGGCGACACCTATGAAGACAGCTAGGGGTACACGTAACTACCATTATTATTATTATTTTCAGTAGGCGGGATCAACTTTTAGGGTGACTAGTAATGATGCAGTATAGTAATTATCCTATAGTGATTAGGAGCGCGATTAACGCCAGTATATTCCTCTTGTTTGTTTTGTCTTGCCCACTTGCTTCACAGTCATTCCTTGTTTTACCAGTTTATGCCTTATCCTAATTACTTTAATAATTATATTGTTATAGTTATTGGATTCGCCAAACTTTTTGTCTGACCCCCTTTGTTTTCGCCTCTTTTCTTCCTCCCCCCCCCTCAAGTTCTCAGGGTGGGTCTAGTGCGAGTGGGGCTTGATTTGATCTCTTTCTCTCTCTTTTGGAAGTGCTTGGATTGCTGAAAGTAAAGTTAGCTCATCTCTTTAATGGCTACTTATGTTGGGGTTATGCTTTTTACTTTATGTACTCAGACAACAATTTGTCAAGATGGATATTAAGTGTACTTGGTTTTACTGCTGGGTTATGATGTTGTTGTAATCAAAACTATTTCTCCGCTGCAATAAAAGTTGTTTTAATTTTTTTTCAAGTACCAATATATGTATCTGCCTTGTTATATTCTGTTCTATACACCAATAATACTCCATGAAAGTTAATGCATTCCCTTTGAGAGTGACATTAACGGATGTGGGCTGTTACATTATCATAATTTAATGTTACATTATCATAATTTAATGTTACAGATCCAATAAAATTAATTTCATCGAAATCCGAGATCATTTGCAAATGTCTATTTTTAGGCTATTAAAGCAATTTCAAATTATTGAATTTTAATATATTCATTTTTGAATTGATTTTAAAAGTTCACTAATCTAATTTTAACTTCAGTAGGATATAAAACAAAATTGTAATTCATTTCCCAAAATTTTCAAGTCTAGATTCAATATCTAATGAAATTTGAAATTTAAATCAGACTTATCCATTTAAAAATGAATTCAAATATATTTAAATTCATATTTTTAAATTGACTAAAAATTCGGGTCATTACAATCTTGATCTTCAGATCACGGTCTTCGCTAAGCTAGAATAATTCAGGCTAACCTGAGCATAATGAAAACCATACACTCGAGTCAGGACTAAATTATCTCATGTAAATCAAATCAAAAGTATGATATTAGAGTAAAAATAACTTAAGAGATTTAACGGGAATTTCCATCTCCTAAGGATCCATTAAATGATTAACTATAATAAAATATGTTATTATAGTAATGTCTATCAATAAAGTATAACGTTGGAACTAGCGTTAAGGGTTTACCCATATCTCCCTTGACACATTTTTATAAAAACATTAAAATCTATACAGTGTTGTAAACCCACCATAAATGTAACAAGTTGAATTTTTAATAGGTTTGTAATTAATAATTTGACATGAATTTATAATTTAAATATTTAAAAACTTCAAATTATTTTGAAACTAAATAAAGTAACTGAATATGATTTTGGAAATGAACATAACAAGTACTGTTTGAATAGCGAAATTAAATAATTACCAAATATAAAATTAATTGTCTAACCAGCTTAATTTGTGTTATTCAAATTTAAGTATTTTTATAAAAGCTTAAATTCAAATAATAAAATTGGGTTAATAAATATTTTAAATTACCAAATTTGATAAAATGTAAAATTTTCTAGAAAAGCCAGTTTTAGTCAAGATTGGTTTCTAAGCTAAAATTTAAGTTGTCAAAATTTGAATTCATCTTTTGTATGAATCTACACTGAATAACATCCAGCATTTTTAGGTTCGTTGAAATTCAATTTCGTTTGTTCCGAATTTATGTTTGAACCGTAATAATGCGCAAAATGGACAATGTTTGTGTATTAATCTATCACCGTTCTTTTTACTTATTCATTTGGTGTGTTTTTGTGTTTAGGCTAGATGAATGTATGTTTTCGACTTTCATATGTCCAACACAAATTCCTTAACCTCTTACGTTAAATTTCTGAAGTGACTTTTTGGTTTAAAAACAAAAACTTTGTATTCTTTTTCCTTTTCATTCCCCTTCATCTCTCTAGAAACTTCCTGAGAAATCCATGGCCTCTTCCTCCTCCTAGATCTAAAAATTTCTCATCTCATCTTCCTCCTCCCTTAAATAAAAAATAAATTCAAATCCAATCTCCTCTTTCTTCCTCCTTTCAAATCCAAAACCCAAAATCCTAACCCTACTCCCTTTATTCTCTTTTATATTTTTATTTTATTTTTGTTTTTTCTGCTTTGTCTTCCCGTTGCCAAAACTTCCTATTAGAAAATATGAATTCACTTTTCCTTTATTTATATTAGACGAAATTATAATAGCTGCAACTTGTATGTTGAATACTTTTTCAGATTTCAGAATCTTCTATGCTAAAATCATGAACCATTAGGGCCGATTTTCGGCCTTAGATTTCCGATGTGAAAAATGAGTATTATTGTTTTAGTCATATCTCTCGCAACATTTTATGAAATTCAGTTTTTCGTTTTTTTCAAATGGTGTAAAATTGAAATTTCTACAATTTTTATGTTGAACACGTTTTCAGATTTCAAATTATTCCATATCTAAACTGCCAATCTTTCAGATGCATTTTAGGGCCCAGATTTATGATTCAAAAATTTATTTGTCGCTATTTTGATCATATATTCTTCAAATTTTATCGAAAATCAATTTCTTTTTTCTTTTAAATTGAGGATAAAAGAATTTGTAACAACTTTCAGTTTATGACTTTTCCCAATTCTGATGTAGTCCAAAAAAATAATTCCAAACTAGCCAAAAATTTATTCAATTTTTATAAAATTCTGGTAAAAGTCTACCCTTGCCTTTACCTTGCTCTTTGTGCCGAGATGTATATTTGTGTGGTTGAAGTTGGTATAGGTGTTTGAATTTTACTTGAGCTTGGGTTGATTCAAGTTGATAGTTCAATTCGTTGATTTATCAACTCCTATTTCAGTATTCGTGTCTGTTTCAGCCTGTGTCGTCTATTTCTATTTTTCCACGCAATGTGTGAATCCTCATTGAGTAACAACTCATATATATGAATTGATATCATTTGAAATGACACATGAAATGTTAGGATTGCTCAAGAAAACTCAATTATTTGTTTGTGCACATATGACACACACACTGTTGACATATATAACATGAAATTATTCATTATGATATGTGTTGATTTTTGTGTGCTAATTTAAATGTTATATTCATTTTGTTCTTATCCTACGAGTTCTCTTTATATATGTAAAACCATTATGGGTTGAAATGGTATATACTTGAATCATTGTATTGATTTAGGAATATCGACTAAAATTTCTGGGATGCGGGTTATAATGATAAATATCCATAAATTTTAAATCATGGATTGAGATGATATATATATACCTGTATCACTTAGACTAGGTAGAAAATTATATCTGGACAATGGTGGTCTGTTTTGAAAGTATTTTCTAAATTTATAAAATTTTCTGATTTGATAAAGTATTTCAAAGATTTAAAATTGAAATTTTATTTAAACTTATATTTTGATTATTCAATAAAAAATTAAATCTAAATTTGAAAATAAAATTATATGTTATAAATGTTAACGTATAAGTTAATATTTAATATAAATTCAAGATTTTAAATTATACTACTATTTTATTTTAAAGTTAAAATAATATAAACTATTTTAACAGATAAATAAATGAATCTTTTATTATAGTATAAATATTGTTTAAATTTTAAAACTATACTTTTTTATAAAATATAATTATATAAAAAGGTTTAAAGAGTAGTTACAAATATAACGATAACATGATGGGTCTACTGATAAAATTGAAATGTAATTAATCAAGTAAGATGAATTGATTCTCATAAGACGTGAATTTAATATTTAATGGGTTTTGATGAATCTGTTATGATTAAGAAACTTAATAAATTAGTTTGATAATAATTTATCAAGTAAATGTTTTGAATCTAAATATAACCAAAGTTAAATTTTTATAATTGATTGATGGAAATTTACATTCAATTGATATGAACTTTTTTTTTGAAATTTGGTTCCCTTTATTACTTATAATAAAAAGTACACATACAAGGATACATTACACCACCTATACATAAATTCAAACAAGAGATAAAATCGCTGCTTCCCGCTTCTCCTTCAGCCGATCTCTTATTATCTTCAACAAGCGTCGTTTAACTCAATTCCCCATTTAGAAAGTAAATGTAAGTTCCTAGAAGTATTCTTCGTTGAGCTGCCATTATTCACCACCAGATAATATATCTCCCTTTCAATCTGTCGTTGCTTGATCATAACATCGCATGGTTTGTTTCGAAAAATTCTATGATTATGTTCCTCCCAAACATAATATATAGTAGTTGTTACAGCAGCATAAGCCAGATCTTGTACCTGATCTCCAGAGTTGTAGGTATTATGAACTTGCCTAATTTTGTCTTCCAAGAATGGTTGCATTGTAGAAGGTAACTCTAATTTCATTTTCATAGAAGTCTAGATGAATGCAGCGTAATCACAATTGAAAATGAGGTGATCATTAGTTTCGACTCCACGTTGACATAGCACACATGAGGTGTTTGAAACTATTCCAAACCGGGCAAGTCGCTCTCTGGTATTTAAGCGGTTTAGAAGTGCCAAGTATGAAATAAACGACATTCTCCTACTGTTTTTGGTATGCCAGATGACGCTTAAGTGTGGTTGTACTCCTCCATCAACACGTATCATTTGCATCCCTTTGGAACTTTATCAAAATGATGATTTGAATTCTTAAGAATAAAAGTTGAATAACCCAACTTGAATACTATTTTGAAATGAATTGAACATGAGAATTTGTTGCTTAAAGTTTAAAATTGATTTGAAGGAATTTGTTAAATTTTAAATTAAGGAAGCTGAATTTTGAAAATAAGGATAATTGGTTTGGATTGGACTATTTTAAATTATTTGAAATTTTTAGTGTTTTATATTAAACTCTTTTAAATTATACTATTCAAAATTAATTATTCTTTATAACTATCTTTGAAACACCCCCACACTCCTTAATGTCAACCATATCAGGATTCGTTTAGGTTTATGAAGCGCTTAGGTATAAATTTACAACACAGAGGCTAAAATTCACAAGACAGAAATATAAAACACAGCGGAAACTTTAAAACATTATTTAAATAAGAAAGTCAAATCATAGTATTTATTACATTTCAAAAGACTATATATTAGTCATCATAAACCAAACATATTATCTCTTGGAAAATACCAGAGTACATAAGTAAAACCATAAAACCATCCCTTGCATGTGTCAATACAATGATCAGAAAACAAGAAGTGAACCAAGACATGAATCTGAAAAAGTCTGAATCCAAAATGAACCAAATAATCAAGAATCGCTGCCGATACCCTTGTAACACCCCACGTCCGTTTGTGTCACTCACAAAGGGAATGCACTAAGTTCTGTGGAGCATTTAGGGTAAAAGATGCAGATAAATTACAAGACAGACAGAAATTAAACAGCGGAAAATAAAACTTTGCTTTATTGATAAAATGATTTGTACAACAATTTCTTTACAATATCAGAGTATCATCTGTCTTACAAAATAAAGAAGCATAAAACAACATTTATATTCCCCAATTGTAGCAAGAGCTAGCCATAGCATCTGAAAAGAGAATCCAAGCAAAACTTCGACAAATCTTCAAGCTTGGAAAGAGTGACAATCCAACTTAGCCTGAGCTATACTATTCCCTTCTTTACTACCGGGGGGGGGGGGAGAACGGAAGAAAAGAAGACGAAAGAAAAACGGAGTCAGACATAAAGCCTGAGTAAGTTCAGTAACTTCTAACATATGAACATGGGGAAAACAAAATGACATGAATTAACTGAATACAAGATAACACCATGATGATAGGGTCAGCAAGGTTAGACAAGATCAACACAAGATATACTAAGATAAGATAAACTGGATATGCTCTAATACTTTCGCCGCTTCGCTATTTCCTTTATATTGGTTTCTATATCTCTGCACCACCTAACTAGTGTCCCAACTAGTAACGGTAACGTGATCCCAATCCCTGTATTTTCCATTGCCATCGGGCATCCATTTGCCTATTTATAACCTAGATCTAATCTGGGGTTTTCTATCAAGTGCTTTCTAGATTTAATTAGAGTTTACGCTATCTGCTGAACGCTTATCGGATTCAGAGTTTATGCCACCTAGTCCAACTAGGGATTATGTGAACGATGCCCCCAAGTCTAGGACACACTACCTAGAGTGGTACATGTTCCTATACTTCCCCACGCATGTATCGCGAATCGTTATCGCTTGTCTAGAAGCACATGTCCTGTAATGTGCGACCCGAGTCCTGTGACAGGGCAAATCAAGGAATACAGAACTCGGTCGGGAGCTTTCAGATATCTACCGATGCAGATGCTAAGGTCTGTTTTTATTCCAGTGGCTATGGTCCCACTTGACCCCTCCCTCAGCTAATGAAAGGCACACCTTGAAAAATGAGAACTATACGCCGGCCCCCGGTGCCCCACTATCCTATGGCCATCCTCACCCATAACTAGATATCAAGTATATGGTCTTTTGGAGTTCTCCGCCTTTCCGCATCACGTATCTCGATTGACTCAAGATGGATGGTAGATGACGAGTTGCTATCACAGGGCTACCGTTTGCTCGCCGAATCACGCCGGTCCATCCTAGTCTTTAGGTTGCCATATATTGCAACCAAGGCATACCCCTGGTTCTTCTACGCAGACCTTAACCTCTGTGAGCCCAGGAGGATCATCTGCAGCCTCACAGAGGGATACCAAGAGTACCCTCACGTCCCCTCGAAGCCTTGGGCTTCGTAACCCAATCCGTTGGAGCCTTCTTTTTAATCAGACGGACGTTCGCTCCTCCTCGTGTTATACTAAGAATTACTACTTAGTTTTGTTAACTAAGGTTTACCACTTAGTTTCCAGAATCGTTGTTTTCTTAACTAAGGTTTGCTACTTAGTTCTTTTTCCTGTCAACTCGGATTGGTTATGTAACACCCCACGTCCGTTAGTGTCACTCACAAAGGGAATGCACTAAGTTCTGTGGAGCATTTAGGGTAAAAGATGCAGATAAATTACAAGACAGACAGAATTTAAACAGCGAAAAATAAAACTTTGCTTTATTGATAAAATAGTTTGTACAAAGATTTCTTTACAATATCAGACTGTCATCTGTCTTACAAAATAAAGAAGCATAAAAATACATTTATATTTTGCCCAAACCGCATTCCCACCGTTCGTATAATCGTGATTCAGTCTAGATTTCTAAATAAAGCTAGGTTCGTAGAAAATAGGGAATGAACCAAAGATGCTATGCGAAAGATAGACATACTAACTGGCATAAAAAGGGTTGAATAACGACGTCGGTTCAAGAACATGGGTAGACCTAACTTAATAGGTAAATTCCCAAAGTCTAACACCAACGAAAACCAAGGATAGACAGAATAGAAAGATCAGGTTTAGACCCAATTTCACAGCAACCCTTTCCTAGTCAGAAATCATAGGTGTTTAGTCACAGTTGTCCTTGTTATGTCATAGGCAATAGTTTATGTTTCCAAATCAAAAGCATAAGCTTAGTTAAGGAGATAATTCTCATAGTCACAGTCACAGTCATAGGAAATGTCCATAGTCATAAGCAATGTTCATAGTCATAGGCAATGTTCATAGTCATAGGCAATGTCCATAGTCATAGGCAACGTTCACAGTCATAGGCAATGTTCATAGTCAAAGAGGCATACAGTCTTATTTGTCCTTGAATCATAACAATTCTTGATTAGGTCCAAGAATATATGCACTGATTCGAATAGAGAGAGAGAGAGAGAGAAATTTCGCATATTCTTTTATTCCTTTAATTTCATGTCACGAACAAAGAAAAACGTTCAAATCAAAAAATAACTGACTTACAGAGATTAGATTAGAACAGAAAGATGGCGTTGCTAAGATTTGTAGAAAAACAGTCGTTGAAGTCGTTTGGACCTCCTATTGAATCCTAGCTTGACTTGAACCCCTTCTTGAAAATCTTTTAGCAGCATTTCCTCGTCTTGGTTTATTTTATATTTATTTATATATTTTAGAGGAGGAGGAGAAGCCATGTCTAACAAGAATCTTTGCAGCATAAAGGTAGAAAAGAATTGTGAATAGAGAAGAAGACCAGAGCTGTTTATATAGTGTTAGGCGGACGAACCTGGTCAGAAAACATGACCAAATACAGCAGAACGAACCAGGTGCAGAAAGCTGGAAAAAGAGGGCAGGTCGACACCCGTGTCGACTGGGCAGTCGACATGGGGGGGTGGTGTCGACTGTGCAGTCGACACCCCTGTCGACTTGACCTGAGCGGGAATTTTCCCGCCCTGCCCCCTGCGCATTTGAATTCGAATTTAACTCTAGTTTAAACTGTCTTGAACTTGGAATTTTCTAAAAACTTTGACGGGCCATATCTTGGTCATACGGACTCCGATTTTCGAAAACTCAGACTCTATTTCGCGTATTTTTCCGAGACGAACCCAATGGCGCAGCCCATTTCCCTTGATTTGCGAATCTTAGTGTTACAGAATTACGGGGTGTTACATTCTCCCCCACTTAAAAGGATTTCGTCCCCGAAATCTCCAAGTTAGGAAGAATGTGTCCTACCATCCAATCACCCATCTACTCAACCATTCAATCACCAGCATCCATTGTCCTTAAAAGATTTCTAATGCCTTCATGTTCATATGCATAGTGTGTGTATATGTCTTTATCTAATGCAAAATCAGGCGGTCTACTGATTCAGTTGACCTCCTTAATGCGAATCATGTCAGTGCCATGCGTCCAACCATGTATGCAAACATCTCTAGTTATGTAAATACTACATGCGTGCACAGCCATTCATCCATATGCAACATCCATATGATAACATATCAAGTTCAACTTACAAACAAATACATATCTGTAAATGCAATATGAAAGCGTCCGAACTTGATCTAGTGCCTAATGCGTATGCATATGCATTCACGAGCAACCATTCAACCATAACATGTTTCATATACATGTTTACATCCATTGGCTTCTACCTAAGGATCGATGTTATGTCCTAGAGGATATACTTTGGAAAGAGAGGAACAATTATGTGTAAAGCTCCTACAAATAAAAGGAATCAAGGATGCACCCAAGAAAAAAGGGTATGATGCTAGTATCTAGCCTTCTTGAGCTTTACTCCACTGTATCTTAACTAATTTAACTTCACGATTGTGAAGTTTCTGACCTCCATCTCTAAAGTAAACAGATGTCAACTATGATACCAAGTGTATGTACTAAGATGGTTAGAGGTCTCTCCTCTTAGCTTATCCATCACGCTATAACTATGAGGGTAAAAAGGTCACTACGCACTTTCTAGAGTGCCTTCCACAACTATTCATTTCTCACGCAAACCACCCTTGTCGAACTCGACATTCCTCAAGAACAAGCCCCAAAGGCCTAAACCAATATCAGACAAGCATCCAAGGAATATCGCCTCTGAATTTAGACGATCTACGTGAGATGATATAAGCAAACTCGATAGCTATCCTCAAATCCCTAAAAATAGACTGGTCGGACCACCAATTGGATTTGAGACTCTAGTGGGATCTTTCTACTATACAAGTACTATGGTGTAGAGACTCAACTAAGGAAGTGGATATAAACAAATGCGAAGTGGTAAATCCAAAGGAAAGAGTACGAACAGCACAACTAGACTCTGCCAACAGAACTTTACTACCTTTCTCCTAGGTACGCTTGGTGGTGAAAGTATGTACTCGCCCTTCTGAAAATCTTGTTCCTCGTTCTTGCCCTTGTCCCTAGTTATATGCCCTATCATACCCTAGTAAAGATACTCCCTCTTGTCTTAGTTTTTATGATTTCTTCCCCCTTTGTGAGCTAAATCTACATCCATGAATTCCTCATCCTCGGGTTGTGCTCCTTAGCCAAACTCCTCATCCCCTTCTGTGTGTAGTCATGTTGACAAATCCCTCGAAAGCTGCCTCCATCGTAAGGAAAACCCTACTAAGCTTGGAAGAAAGCTAACCGCGGGTGAAACTACTACGGTTATAGATGGAAGTCGGGCACTACTTCGCCCATCGATGAGGTTACCTCCCAGAAAGCCAGGATCCCCAGAGACTCAAGAAAGAAGGAGACAAGAATTCAAACAGAGGAAGAGAAGACAATGCGTATGGCTTTGGGGAATATGCCTTTAAAACAAATCTTTTCTCTTGAAAATGCTTCTTTTAAAACCGTTTTGAAAATAATTTTTCAAATCTTTTATCTGATCCAGTAACCTTCAGCTCTTATACCACGTGTAACACCCCACGTCCGTTAGTGTCACTCACAAAGGGAATGCACTAAGTTCTGTGGAGCATTTAGGGTAAAAGATGCGGATAAATTACAAGACAGAAAGAATTTAAACAGCGGAAAATAAAACTTTGCTTTATTGATAAAATAGTTTGTACAAAGATTTCTTTACAATATCAGAGTGTCATCTATCTTACAAAATAAAGAAGCATAAAAATACATTTATATTTTGCCCAAACCGCATTCCCACCGTTCGTATAATCGTGATTCAGTCTAGATTTCTAAATAAAGCTAGGTTCGTAGAAAATAGGGAATGAACCAAAGATGCTATGCGAAAGATAGACATACTAACTGGCATAAAAAGGGTTGAATAACGACGTCGGTTCAAGAACATGGGTAGACCTTACTTAATAGGTAAATTCCCAAGGTCTAACACCAACGAAAACCAAGGATAGACAGAATAGAAAGATCAGGCTTAGACCCAATTTCACAGCAACCCTTTCCTAGTCAGAAATCATAGGTGTTTAGTCACAGTTGTCCTTGTTATGTCATAGGCAATAGTTTATGTTTCCAAATCAAAAGCATAAGCTTAGTCAAGGAGATAATTCTCATAGTCACAGTCACAGTCATAGGCAATGTCCATAGTCATAGGCAATGTTCATAGTCATAGGCAATGTTCATAGTCATAGGCAATGTCCATAGTCATAGGCAACGTTCACAGTCATAGGCAATGTTCATAGTCAAAGAGGCATACAGTCTTATTTGTCCTTGAATCATAACAGTTCTTGATTAGGTCCAAGAATATAGGCACTGATTTGAATAGAGAGAGAGATTTGGCATATTCTTTTATTCCTTTAATTTCATGTCACGAACAAAGAAAAACGTTCAAATCTAAAAATAACTGACTTACAGAGATTAGATTAGAACAGAAAGATGGCGTTGCTAAGATTTGTAGAAAAACAATCGTTGAAGTCGTTTGGACCTCCTCTTGAATCCTAGCTTGACTTGAACCCCTTCTTGAAAATCTTTTAGCAGCGTTTCTTCGTCTTGGTTTATTTTATATTTATTTATATATTTTAGAGGAGGAGGAGAAGCCATGTCTAACAAGAATCTTTGCAGCATAAAGGTAGAAAAGAATTGTGAATAGAGAAGAAGACCAGGGTTGTTTATATAGTGTTAGGCAGACGAACCTGGTCAGAAAACGTGACCAAATACAGCAGAACGAACCAGGTGCAGAAAGCTGGAAAAAGCGGGCAGGTCGACACCCGTGTCGACTGAGCAGTCGACATGGGGGGGGGGGGGGGTCGACTGTGCAGTCGACACCCCTGTCGACTTGACCTGGGCGGGAATTTTCCCGCCCTGCCCCCTGCGCGTTTGAATTCGAATTTAACTCTAGTTTAAACTGTTTTGAACTTGGAATTTTCTGAAAACTTTGATGGGCCATATCTTGGTCATACGGACTCCGATTTTCGAAAACTCGGACTCTATTTCGCGTATTTTTCCGAGACGAACGCAATGCCGCAGCCCGTTTCCCTTGATTTTGATTTTAACTTTTAATTCTTCCTTGATTTGCGAATCTTAGTGTTACAGAATTACGGGGTGTTACAGGTTAAGTGTCATTAGTCAATTCCAGCTAACTTAACCCCCTTCATTTATCCTGTTAAACTGGTTAAGTGTTATCAGTAATTCATGTTGACTTAACCCTACCACAAACCAAGTTATATTGGTTAAGTATTCCTTATTACTTAACCCTACCCATTCATCCTGTATTGGTTAAGTGTTCCTTTTAACTTAACCTTGCCCGTCTGTTTCAACCAACATATTATTAATGGTTAAGTATTATCCCTTCATGTTTTAGACTTAACCCTATTCCTTCATAACAATCTGTCGATTAAGTGTTCAAGCTTACTTAACCCTACGGTCTAGCCCAGCTAACATATCAAATTGGCTAAGTGTATTTACTTAACCCCAACCTCTAGTCTAGTTAACATATTAATTTGGCTAAATGTTTTCTTAGTTACTTAACCCCTACAAATCTGGTCTTGTTACCATAGGTTTGGTTAAGTGTCCCTATGGACTTAGCCCTCCCATTCTAGCCTGACTGTGTCCAGTTGGTTAAGTGTTCCTATGGACTTAACCCTCCCATCCTAGCTTAACTGTGTTAAGTGTCTGTATGAACCTAACCCCACCCATTGGTTTGGTTATCTTGTTGAATTGGTTAAGTGTCTTAGTTAACTTAACCCTACCATTCTTGTTCTAGCTTTAATTAAATAGGTTAAAGCCGCGACCACTCACATTAGACAGATATTGTTGCAAATACTGGATGTGCCGGTTGGTTCCGGGCAGGTTTATATCGCAACTCAGTCTAACCTCGGGTTAGGCATATTCGTGTTTTCTAAGTTCAAAGGGTTTTGATTAGTTTTCAAATCAGGTTTTGAAAGTAACCATCCCGTCCGTCGGATCAGTTAGGGATAGCCAGGGAGAGCAGGAAACTTGTATTTTCCAAACCCAAGCCTAGACACTATCCTCTCTGTCACCCTAGAACTTTCTGGCGTGTTATTAAAAGAGATGTCATTAATAAACCTTTCTTTTGTCTAAATTTACCTTTTCTCATTTAGGACAAATCCTATAAGTAAATTATTCCTTATTTACTTATTTCCCAATTTCTCTTTTAATGTAAATTGTCAACATTCATTCTTATGGCCCATTTTCCCCTCTATATCATATTTATGCTTTTTGGTATGTAAACTATACCAAATTAAGTGTCACTAACCATGATTTTGCTAAACCTGACAATTACTCCCAATTATGGCCAATTTCAAATTTATGCCGATATACTTATCATGCCAAATTAGCTAATCCAATCCTGATTTAACATTCTAATTACAGTTCCTATCAAACTAGACTTATTATTCTAGTTCACAATTCATGTAAATGCTAGATTTACAAGTTAATACTAGATTCAAATTACACATCCTATAATTCATGTCAAATTTATCCCATTTGCATTTCTATGAACATGCCATAATACATGTTCCCAAATCATGCCAGTTTCCAGGTTAAAAACTATGTTTTTGGTAAATTTCATATTTTACCCGAATCGTATTCCCACCGTTCGTATAATCGTGATTCAATCTAGATTATAAATAAAGCTAGATTCGTCGATAAAAGGGAATGAACAAAAATGCCATGAAAGAACGGACATAACAACTGGCATAAGATGGTAGTTCACAGGCATATAGATTACGACGTAGGTTCAAGAGCGTGGGTAGACCTAACTTAATAGGTAAATTCCCAAGATCTAAAACCAAGAATAGACAGAGTAGGTTCAGAACATGGGTAGACCTAACTTAATAGGTAAATTCCCAAGGTCTAAAACCAAAGAAAACCAAGAACAGACAGAATAGATAATCGGGTTTAGACCCAATTATATAGTCACAAAACTTAAGCAACACTTTCCTATTCATGAATCATAGGTGTTTAATCACAGTTGTCCTTGTTATGTCATAGGAAATAGTTTATGTTTCCTAATCAAAGGCATAGGCTTAGTTAAGGAGATAATTCTCATAGTCACAGTCATAGGCAGTGTTCATAGTCGTAGGCAATGTTCATAGTCATAGGCAATGTTCATAGTCAAAGAGGCATATGGTTTTAAGGTCCATAGTTTCATAGTCACAGTCTCACTTGTCCTTGAATCATAACAGTTCTTGATTAGGTCCAAGAGTAGAGGCACTGATTCGAATAGAGAGAGATTTGGCATATTCTTTTATTCCTTTAATTTCATGTCACGAACAGAGAAAAACGTTCAAATCTAAAAAGTAACCAACTTACAGAGATTAGACTAGAATAGAAAGATGGCGTTGCTATGATTCGTAGAAAATCAGTCGTTGAAGTCGTTTGAACCTCCTATTGAATCCTAGCTTGACTTGAACCTCTTCTTGAAAATCTTTTAGCAGCATTTCCTCGTCTTGGTTTATTTTATATATTATTTATTTTATACATTTTCTCAGAGGCAGCATAAGGATAGAAAAGAATTGTGAATAGAGAAGGAGACTAAGCCTGTTTATATAGTGTAGAAGTCAACGAATCTGGTCAGAATGGTGTCCAGATACAGAGAAACGAATCAGGTTCAGAAAGCTGGAAAAAGCGGGGGGGGGGGGGGGGTCGACCCCAAGGTCGACTACCCAGTCGAACTGGGTGCCTTGGGCGGGAAAATTCCCGCCCAGCCCAATCTGGGTCTGTTTTTGAATTCCGAACTCGTTTTTCTGAACTGTTTTGAAATTTGAACTTTGCTGAATCTTCTGGAGGCCATATCTTCCTCATACGGACTCCGATTTACGCAAACTCGGACTCGTTTTCATGCAGAATTCCGAGACGAACGCAATGTCGCAGTCCGTTTCCCTAGGTTTTGATTTTAATATTTAATTCTGCCTTGATTTGTGAATCTTAGTATTACAGAATTACAGGGTGTTACATTCTCCCCCAAAAGGATTTCGTCCCCGAAATCTTCAAGTTAGGAAGAATGTGTCCTACCATCCAATCACCCATCTACTCAACCATTCAATCACAGGCAATCATTGTCCTTAAAAGGATTTCTAATTCTTTCATGTTCATATGCATAGTGTGTGTATATGTCTTTATCTAATGCAAAATCAGGCGGTCTACTGATTCAGTTGACCTCCTTAATGCGAATCATGTCAGTGTCATGCGTCCAATCATGTATGAAAGCATCTCTAGTTATGTAAATACTATAGTGTGCATAGCCATTCATCCATATGCAACATCCATATGATAGCATATCAAGTTCAACTTACAAACAAATACATATCTGTAAATGCAATATGAAAGCGTCCGAACTTGATCTAGTGCCTAATACGTATGCATATGCATTCACGAGCAACCATTAGCAACCACTTGCAACCATCAACCATAACATGTTTCAAATACATGTTTACATCCATTGGCTTCTTTCTAAAGATCGAAGGTACGACCCAGAGGATATACCTTGGAAAGAGAGAAACAAATATGCGTAAAGCTCCTAAACAAAGAAATCAAGGATGCACCCTTAAGGAAAAAGGGTATGATGCTAGTATCTAGCCTTCTTGAGCTTTACTCCACTGTATCTTATTTTAACTTCACGATTGTGAAGTTTCTGATCTCCATTTCCAAAATAAACAGATGTCAATCACGGTACCAAGTATATGTACTAAGATGATTAGAGGTCTCCCTCTTATCCGCTGTGCCATAACTATAAGGGTCGAAAGGTTACTACGTGCTTTTTAGAGTGCCTGCCACAACTATTCATCTCTCACGCAACCCATCCTAGTCGAACTCGACATTCCTCAAGTACAAGCCCCAAAGGCCTAAACCAATATCAGACAAGCACCCAAGGAATATCTCCTCCGAATTTAGACGTGAGATGATATAGCTATTCTCAAATCCCTACTTACCAAAAATAAACTGGTCGGACCACCAATTGGATTTTGAGACTCTAGTGGGATCTTTCTACTATGCAAGTACTATGGTGCAGAGACTCAACTATGGAAGTGGATATGAACAAATGCGAAGCGCTAAAACCAAAGGAAAGAGTACGAACAACAAAACTAGACTCTTCCAACAGAACTTTACTACCTTTCTCTGAGGTACGCTTAGTGGTGAAAGTATGTACTTGCCCTTCTGAAAATCTAGTTCCTCGTTCTTGTCATTGTCCTTAATTATATGCCCTATCATACCCTAGTAAAGATACTTCCTCTTGCCTTAGATTTTATAATTTCTTCCTCCTTCGTGAGCTAAATCTACATAAATGAATTCCTCATCCTAGGGTTGTGTTCCTTTGCCAAACTCCTCATCCTCTTCCGGGTGTAACCATGTTGACGAATCTCTCGAAAGTTGCTTCCATCATACAGAAAACCTTATAAGCTTGAAAGAAAACTGGCCGTAGGTGAAACAACTACGGCTATGGATGGAAGTCGGGCTCTACTTCGCCCATCGATGAGGTTACCTCCCAGAAAGCCAGGAGCCCCAGAGACTCAAGAAAGAAGGAGACAAGAATTCAAACAGAGGAAGAGAAGATAGTGCGTATGGCTTTTGGGGAATATGCCTTTAAAACAAATCTTTTCTTTTGAAAGTGCTTCTTTTAAAACCGTTTTGAAAATAATTTTTCAAATCCTTTATCTGATCTAGTAACCTTCAGCTCTGGTACCACGTGTAACACCCCACGTCCGTTAGTGTCACTCACAAAGGGAATGCACTAAGTTTTGTGGAGCATTTAGGGTTAAAGATGCAGATAAATTACAAGACAGACAGAAATTAAACAGCGGAAAATAAAACTTTGCTTTATTGATAAAATGATTTGTACAACAATTTCTTTACAATATCAGAGTATCATCTGTCTTACAAAATAAAGAAGCATAAAACAACATTTATATTCCCCAATTGTAGCAAGAGCCAGCCATAGCATCTGAAAAGAGAATCCAAGCAAAACTTCGACAAATCTTCAAGCTTGGAAAGAGTGACAATCCAACTTAGCCTGAGCTATACTATTCCCTTCTTTACTACCGGGGGGGGGGGGGGGGACGGAAGAAAAGAAGACGAAAGAAAAACGGAGTCAGACATAAAGCCTGAGTAAGTTCAGTAACTTCTAGCATATGAACATGGGGAAAACAAAACGACATGAATTAACTGAATACAAGATAACACCATGATGATAGGGTCAGCAAGGTTAGACAAGATCAACACAAGATATACTAAGATAACATAAACTGGATATGCTCTAATACTTTCGCCGCTTCGCTATTTCCTTTATACTGGTTTCTATATCTCTGCACCACCTAACTAGTGTCCCAACTAGTAACGGTAACGTGATCCCAATCCCTGTATTTTCCATTGCCATCGGGCATCCATTTGCTTATTTATTACCTAGATCTAATCTGGGGTTTTCTATCAAGTGCTTTCCAGATTTAATTAGAGTTTACGCTATCTGTTGAACGCTTCTCGGATTCAGAGTTTATGCCACCTAGTCCAACTAGGGATTATGCGAACGATGCCCCCAAGTCTAGGACACACTACCTAGAGTGGTACATGTTCCTATACTTCCCCACGCATGTATCGTGAATCGTTATCGCTTGTCTCGATGCACATGTCCTGTAATGTGCGACCCGAGTCCTGTGACAGGGCAAATCAAGGAATACAGAACTCGGTCGGGAGCTTTCAGATATCTGCCGATGCAGATGCTAAGGTCAGTTTTTATTCCAGTGGCTATGGTCCCACTTGACCCCTCCCTCAACTAATGAAAGGCACACCTTGAAAAATGAGAACTATACGCCGGCCCCCGGTGCCCACTTATCCTATGGCCATCCTCACCCATAACTAGATAGCAAGTATATGGTCTTTTGGAGTTCTCCGCCTTTCCGCTTCACGTATCTCGATTGACTCAAGATGGATGGTAGACGACGATTTGCTATCACAGGGCTACCGTTTGCTCGCCGAATCACGCCGGTCCATCCTAGTCTTTAGGTTGCCATATATTGAAACCAAGGCATAACCCTGGTTCTTGTACGCAGACCTTAACCTCTGTGAGCCCAGGAGGATCATCTGCAGCCTCACGGAGGGATACCAAGAGTACCCACACGTCCCCTCGAAGCCTCGGGCTTCGTAACCCAATCCGTTGGAGCCTTCTTTTTAATCAAACGAACGTTCGCTCCTCCTCGTGTTATACTAAGAATTACTACTTAGTTTTGTCGACTAAGGTTTACCACTTAGTTTCCAGAATCGTTGTTTTCTTAACTAAGGTTTACTATTTAGTTCTTTTTCCCGTCAACTCGGATTGGTTAAGTGTCATTAGTCAATTCCAGCTAACTTAACCCCCTTCATTTATCCTGTTAAACTGGTTAAGTGTTATCAGTAATCCATGTTGACTTAACCATACCACAAACCAAGTTATATTGGTTAAGTATTCCTTATTACTTAACCCTACCCATTCATCCTGTATTGGTTAAGTGTTCCTTTTAACTTAACCCTGCCCGTCTGTTTCAACCAACATATTATTAATGGTTAAGTATTATCCCTTCATGTTTTAGACTTAACCCTATTCCTTCATAACAATCTGTCGGTTAACTGTTCAAGCTTACTTAACCCTACGGTCTAGCCCAACTAACATATCAAATTGGCTAAGTGTATTTACTTAACCCCAACCTCTAGTCTAGTTAACATATTAATTTGGCTAAATGTTTTCTTAGTTACTTAACCCCTACAAATCTGGTTTTGTTACCATAGGTTTGGTTAAGTGTCCCTATGGACTTAGCCCTCCCATTCTAGCCTGAGTGTGTCCAGTTGGTTAAGTGTTCCTATGGACTTAACCCTCCCATCCTAGCTTAACTGTGTTAAGTGTCTGTATGAACCTAACCCCACCCATCGGTTTGGTTATCTTGTTGAATTGGTTAAGTGTCTTAGTTAACTTAACTCTACCATTCTTGTTCTAGCTTTAATTAAATAGATTAAAGCCGCTACCACTCACATTAGACAGATATTGTTGCGAATACTGGATGTGCCGGTTGGTTCCGGGCAGGTTTATATCGCAACTCAGTCTAACCTCGGGTTAGGCATATTCGTGTTTTCTAAGTTCAAAGGGTTTTGATTAGTTTTCAAATCAGGTTTTGAAAGTAACCATCCCGTCCGTCGGATCAGTTAGGGATAGCCAGGGAGAGCAGGAAACTTGTATTTTCCAAACCCAAGCCTAGACACTATCCTCTCTGTCACCCTAGAACTTTCTGGCGTGTTATTAAAAGAGATGTCGTTAATAAACCTTTCTTTTGTCTAAATTTACCTTTTCTCATTTAGGACAAATCCTATATGTAAATTATTCCTAATTTACTTATTTCCAAATTTCTCTTTTAATGTAAATTATCAACATTCATTCTTATGGCCCATTTTCCCCTCTATATCATATTTATGCTTTTTGGTATGTAAACTATACCAAATTAAGTGTCACTAACCATTGATTTTGCTAAACCTGACAATTACTCCCAATTATGGCCAATTTCAAATTTATGCCGATATACTTATCATGCCAAATTAGCTAATCCAATCCTGATTTAACATTCTAATTACAGTTCCTGTCAAACTAGACTTATTATTCTAGTTCACAATTCATGTAAATGCTAGATTTACAAGTTAATACTAGATTCAAATTACACATCCTATAATTCATGTCAAATTTATCCCATTTGCATTTCTATGAACATGCCATAATACATGTTCCCAAATCATGCCAGTTTCCAGGTTAAAAACTATGTTTTTGGTAAATTTCATATTTTGCCCAAATCGTATTCCCACCGTTCGTATAATCGTGATTCAATCTAGATTATAAATAAAGCTAGATTCGTCGAAAAATGGAATGAACAAAAATGCCATGAAAGAACGGACATAAAAACTGGCATAAGATGGTAGTTCACATGCATATAGATTACGACGTAGGTTCAAGAGCGTGGGTAGACCTAACTTAATAGGTAAATTCCCAAGATCTAAAACGAAGAATAGACAGAGTAGGTTCAGAACATGGGTAGACCTAACTTAATAGGTAAATTCCCAAGGTCTAAAACCAAAGAAAACCAAGAACAGACAGAATAGATAATCGGGTTTAGACCCAATTTTATAGTCACAAAACTTAAGCAACACTTTCCTATTCATGAATCATAGGTGTTTAATCACAGTTGTCCTTGTTATGTCATAGGCAATAGTTTATGTTTCCTAATCAAAGGCATAGGCTTAGTCAAGGAGATAATTCTCATAGTCACAGTCATAGGCAGTGTTCATAGTCATAGGCAATGTTCATAGTCAAAGAGGCATATGGTTTTAAGGTCCATAGTTTCATAGTCACAGTCTCACTTGTCCTTGAATCATAACAGTTCTTGATTAGGTCCAAGAGTATAGGCACTGATTCGAATAGAGAGAGAGAGATTTGGCATATTCTTTTATTCCTTTAATTTCATGTCACGAACAGAGAAAAACGTTCAAATATAAAAAGTAACCAACTTACAGAGATTAGATTAGAATAGAAAGATGGCGTTGCTATGATTCGTAGAAAATCAGTCGTTGAAGTCGTTTGAACCTCCTCTTGAATCCTAGCTTGACTTGAACCTCTTCTTGAAAATCTTTTAGCAGCATTTCCTCGTCTTGGTTTATTTTATAAATTATTTATTTTATACATTTTCTCAGAGGCAGCATAAGGATAGAAAAGAATTGTGAATAGAGAAGGAGACTAAGGTTGTTTATATAGTGTAGAAGTCAACGAATCTGGTCAGAATGGCGTCCAGATACAGAGAAACGAATCAGGTTCAGAAAGCTGGAAAAAGCGGGGGGGGGGGGTTGACCCCCAGGTCGACTACCCAGTCGACCTGGGTGCCTTGGGCGGGAAAATTCCCGCCCAGCCCAATCTGGGTCTGTTTTTGAATTCCGAACTCGTTTTCCTGAACTGTTTTGAAATTTGAACTTTGCTGAATCTTCTGGGGGCCATATCTTCCTCATACGGACTCTGATTTACGCAAACTCAGACTCGTTTTCATGCAGAATTCCGAGACGAACGCAATGGCGCAGCCCTTTTCCCTTGGTTTTGATTTTAATATTTAATTCTGCCTTGATTTGTGAATCTTAGTATTACAGAATTACGGGGTGTTACAACCCTCCACCCTAGGAATTGCGAGATGGGAAGGAAGAGAGAAGGAGAAAACAAACTAGGTCAGACATACGTCTGGTGAGTTCTAGTAATTTCTAGCATGAGCATAAGATAAGGAAGAATTTAGACAGATGAATAGTTCTAAAAGAAATAGACATAAAATCATAAATGAAATAGAAGGAAAGATAAACATGAATGTTGATAGGCTTCTCATTCATATCTGAGATTGCTGCACTAACTACCAAGATATCATAATTAGGTTTTACCTAATTGTTACCAGTCGATCGGCTCTTTTACCTATAATGTGATAATCTATGTAAACTATGAAATTCGGGGTTATCAATCCCGGACCTATCAACTAAAAGGACATATCAGTTAAGCACATGCGTAACAGTGGCTTATCTTCTCCAATTGGCATGATGCACGCTCATCATCCCACCGGACGGGCCCGTACGCACCTCGTTTGAACCTCTTACTATCCAGGACAGTAAAGTGTACCCTAGCATCTACCTAGTGTGAGATCTCCATGATAAAAAGGGATACTTATCGATACGGGTAGTCTTGGTCCCCATTCATTATTTTATTAGGCCTCTTATCTTCCCCAATCATCCCTGCACTGCCAGAACGGACCTAAACTAGGATTTCATTATGTTATTAGGCCTCATGTTTTCCCCAATTAATCCTACGCTGCCGGAACGGGCCTAATCCACAAGTCACTTATCTTCCCCAATCAGCCCCACGTTGTCGGAACGGATTCCCTCTATCTTAGCTTATTAATTTTATCAGTTTTAACTTAACACAATTTAAGTTTATAAATAAGCCTAATATAACCTCATATTATATCCCTAGGTTGTATTAACATTCCTAATTAATGTTATCTTTTTATATAACCCATTCCCCGTTACTCAACGTTCAATTAAGTTCAATCTTATTCGAGTTCATATGTTTGCATGTTCTCCAATTACGTATTAGGGTTAATCCCCAATTTACAGTCAAATATTGGTTATAATATTTAATCAGTTCTAACAAGCCCAAGATCCCTTTTTAATCCAATTTTAAACATTATTCCAATTTAAAGAAAAAACGACGATAAAGGCTTAGGCTATCTTCAAGCCAAGGCTCAGCGCTAAAAGAAAAAAGGAAACGGTCTAGGCTACTCATAAGGCCTAGATTCGAAAATAATCAAAATGAGTAAACTAGGCCATAAGCATAACTGTAAATAAACTATAACAAAGAAGGGGATTGAAGAAGAATAATAACATATAAATAATAAACACCTGGAAAGAAATAGGCATAGACAGTAAATAAACTACAACAACTTACAGAAAAACTAAACATATAAATACTATAAACATAAAACTTGCAAATTAAAGCTATCTAACCATAAAAACTTTCCTACACAAATAAATAATCTAAAAATTACATAAAAACTCACAGATTTGATGATCAAAGCTTTCCCCATGGCATTCTTCTTAAATCTAGCAGAACCTTTACCTCTAAAAATGTTTATATAAATAAATATTTAAAAGTATAGAACTTCTTTATCCCCATAAAAGATTAAATATTTGGCTCTTCCTAATTTTGAGGATGAAGAAGAGGAGAGAAGAGAGAATGGATGTAAAGAAATGAGAAAGTCTTTACTAGTTTATTTATAAGGTTTGATGGATTCCCTTAACCGTTCGAATTTAAGATTAGATCTGGTCCAACCATGTCATCGGACCAATAAGAAAGTGCCATGTCGACCCTTAACTTAAAATAGGACAATAAAACAACGCCAACTCAGAAAAATAACAATGGAAAATAACAAACGTTCGCTGCCTTGCGTGCAGGCCAAGGCACGTAGAATTCTCGACCTAGGTCGACCTACCCGCCTACCTGGGTCAACCCACCTTGGCATGGGTTGACACACGTGTCGACCCAAGTGAGTTAGGTCGCCCATTGACCGTTTGTTCCATATGTATATATATTTTAATTTTACGACTTCTTCTTTAATCCATAACTAATTCACTTTAACTCTGGTTTTAGCAATCCAAGTGTCCATCTTTATCAGAAAAATACAACGAACCCAATGGTGCTACTCCCGTCGTCTAATTCTGAATATTACTGATTAATATTTATTTTATAATCTTTTACATTTAATCATTGTTTATTAAAATTCAGGGTGTTGCATTCTCCCCTCCTTAAAGGATTTCATCCCCAAAATCTCCAAGGCTAAGAGAATGTTATAAATGTTATTGACCATTATATACCTCCATCTACTCAACCATCAACCATTGCATCCACTGTCCTTAAATTTTCTAAACCATTTATGAACATATGCAAAGGTGTTGTGTATATGTCCCTAAGCTAATGCAGAAATCAAGCTGTCTACTGATTCAGTTGACCTCCTTAATGCAATTCATGTATGTTCCATATATCCAATATGTATGCAAAGGAACCCTAATGATACATATAAAATTCTATATGTGTGCGACAACCATTCATAAAAATGCAACATCCAAGTGATGATTCAACCATTTTTCATCCATATAAAAAAAATGCGCACACATCCATATGCAATTATGTAAGTGTCCTAGCTCTGCCGATCTCTAAATAGTGCCTAATGTGTGTATATGCATCCACTACATCCACTTGGAAATACTTGCATCCACGTGAATCCATTCAACCATAACATGTTTTAAATCATTTCTTACCATCCATAGGCTTCTACCCAAGACTATGATTCAAACGATAGAAAAAGTAGATTCAAATTCAAAGCTTAGGAAAGGACTAAGAGCATACTCACAAAGAGAAACAAAAAAGAAGCATGAACCCTATCCTCTGGTTCCCAAGTCGCGTCATCACTATCCTCTCCCCCACTGAATCTTAACAAGCTTGATCTCTTTATTCTTTGGCTTATTCACCTCAGATCCTAGTACTCGAGTAGGAACTCTCCTGATAGATGTCTTCCTCTCTACCTCGATATCCTCTAGAGTACTCAGCTCTACTACTACCGCAGAATTATATAAGTACTTTCACCAGTGCGAAACATGGAATATGTCATGAACTCCTACTAGTCTCTCCAGTGGTCTAACTTTATAGCCATCGGACCTATCCTCTCTACTATAAGGAATAACCCTACGAACCTCGGCGCCAACTTCCTTGCTGATCCGAACCGAGTAACGCTCCTCAAAGGTGGCACCTTGGCAAAATCTATGTCTCTAACCTTGAACTCTAGATCTGTCCTTTGCTTATCTGCATACGAATTATATCTATCCTGAGTTGACTTCATCTGTCTCTGAATCAAATCTATCTTTTTTGAGGTCTCTCTAACCATCTCAGGTCCAAGTAGAAGTCCATCCATGGACTCCCACCAACATGTTGGCAATCTGCAGGGTCATCCATATAATGCCTCGAATGGAGCGATACATATACTCGTCTAATAGCTGTTATTATATGTGAACTCTACTAATGGGAGATGCTTTTCTGAAATCCCTCCGAATTCTAGGATACACAGCCGTAATAAGTCCTCGAAAATCCTATTAACCTTCTCTGTATGTTCATCCATTCGAGGGTGATAGGCAGTGCTAAGTCGTAGCTATATCCCAAATGCCACCTGCAGGCTCCTCCAAAACTCGCTCATAAAGATGAGGTCTCGATCACTAACAATACTAGAGGGAAACCTATAAAGTCGAACGATCTCTCTAATATACACTAATGCTAACCAAGCTACCATCGTCTTACTCTTAGTCGGGATAAAGTGAGCACTCTTACTCAATCTATCGACTATAACCCGAATACTGGTGTTGTCCTTCCTCGATCTGGGCGACCCATCTTTGAAGTCCATCGAGATGCTCTCCCACTTCCACTGTGGCACATCTAAAGGCTGAAGTATTTCACCAGGCTTCTTCTACTCAGCCTTTACTCTCTAACAAGTCATACACTGAGTTACATACTCTTCCATGTTCTTCTTCATACCTATCCAATAAAAGACCCTTCTCATATCTCTATACATCTTATCACCTTCCGGATGGGTAGACATCAAAGAGTGTTGAGCCTCCTTTAAAACCGATCTCAACAAATCATCAACTCGAGGAACACACAATCTCCCATCACAATGTAGCCACCCTCTCACATCCATATATACCTAGAAAGGTGATTAAAGGTTTCTCCTCTATTGAGTCGGTCCATGATATCCGCTAACTGCTGATCATCGCTGACTAGATCCAATGCACTCTAAGTGAGTAGGTCACCCCTCTAACGATGCCAGTAATCCTGGTACATAGTCCGTAGATGGTCTAATATCGAACGATGAGACGAACTTCAAACTCTGCCACTCTAAGAACAATGGACTCAAAGTCATTCTCTTCCTACTCAATGCATCTTCTACTACATTCCCCTTCCTAGGGTATATGCTATCCCGAAGTCATAAGATGCAAGGAACTCCATCCGGCGTTGCTATCGCAAATAAAGATATTTTTGCGAGAACAAGTACTTTAGAGACTTATGATCTGTGTAAAGCTCAAACTTCTCACCTAATAAATAATGTCTCCAAGACTTAAGTGTAAACACTATCGCCGCTAGCTCCAAATCATGGATAAGGTAGTTCTTCTCATGTACCCTCAACTGCCTACTCCCTTAGCAGATAACGCTACCCTCCTGCATAAGTACCGCACCTAAATCCGTGTTGCAAGCATCCGTTTATATGGTGAACATCTTTATACCATCGGGAGAGTCAATACTGGAGTTGATGTTAAAGCCTTCTTCAATGTCAAGAATTCATCCTCGCAATCCACGACCCAAGAAAAAAACTAAGTTCTTCTTTGTTAGGCGGGTTAGCGGAGCTGAGATCCGTGCAAAATCCTTGGTGAACATCCAATAGTATCTTGCCAAACCTAAAAAGCTCCTTACTTCTGTCACATTCTTGGGGATTTCCAATCCTGAACTATGACAACTTCAACGGGATCCACCGCTATACCATCACTAGAGACAACATGCCCTAAGAACCTTACCTCTTTCAGCCAAAAGTGGCACTCAGAAAACTTTGCCTTCAACTGATGTGCACGGAGAGTATGGAGGACCTTTCTGAAGTGCAAGGCATGTTCCTCGCTCCTCGAGAATACCAAGATATCATCAACGAATACCACCACGGACTTATTCAGGTACTCCCTAAATACCCAGCTCATCAAATCCACAAAATACGCTGGTGCATTGGTTAGCCCAAAAGACATAACCAGCCACTCAAAGAATACATCGAGAGTCCTAAAATAAGTCTTGTCTATGCTATCATCTGCACCCTAAGCTGATGAAAACCTGTAGCTAAATCCAACTACGAGAAAACTAAAGCACCCACTAACCGATCAAACAAGTCATCTATTTGAGGGAGTGGGTGTCTATTCTTCTTCGTGAGCTTATTCAATTCTCTGTAATCCACACATAGACGGAGAGAACCATCCGCATTATTCGCGAAGACGACTGGTGCTCCCCACTCAGAAATACTCTGTCTAAAAAACCTTTCACGAACAACTCACCCACTTACTTACTTAGCTCCCTCCTCTCTCTCTCGAAGCCATGTGGCGCACTGGCAACGCAACAGGCTTAAAATTTTCCACCAAGTAAATCCAAAAATATATCTCTTTCCAAGGAGGTATCCCTCTTACATCCTCGAATATGTCCGGAAAGTCTCTAACTACGGGCGCCAAACTAGGATCGTCGAAAGAAGCATCTAGGGGATCCATGAAACTAAGCATGACTGACCCTCGTCGGTCGCAAGAAATCTCGAGTGTCCTACCGTGGTATATCAAAAGCCTCACAATTTTTCTTTCACAGTCAAGAATGACACCATACATGACTAGTCAATCTATCCCTAGAATATGCCCATTACCCATAAAACCCATTAAAAATGCATCACACTCAAACTCGATGCCAAGGCTAGAATTCCTCAAACCCCTACACATCATAGATAGGTGAGCCATGCCTCATATAAGGTTTGATACAACTACTAGATCAGAAACTACATAAGTATCTAGATGTAGATTATTAACAACAGAACTAGACATGAAAGAATAGAAGCACCTGAATCGAGCAAGGTCCTAATGGGAAAATAGAAAAGAGAATTAAAATCTTCTATAATGACCTTTCCACCTCTGTCCTGACTGCTACCGCCAGTCTGAGTCGCCTCAAGCATATAAACCTATGCTTTGTATGTACCTGCTACTTGTCCCTACTTCTAAGGGAACTGCTTGCTATAATGTCCCATCTGTCTGCATTGAAAACAAGCATTCTTCTTAGCTGTCTTATTACAAACCTTGATGAAGTGCCCCATCATACCACACCCATGACAATTCACTTCCTTCTTGATTTGTGCTCTATCTGGCTACTCTCCATGTTTCAATGCACCTTTCTTAGGCCACCGCTTATTCTTTCCAATACCTGTCTTGGCCACCTCAGCCTTATCCTCTTGTTTACTCTCCTTTCCATCCTCATGCATAAGAGCCATATTCACAAGCCTCTCAAACGTAGCTCACATCGGAATATGCATCAGTGCTAGTCTTTGGAGGGTTTGGTTCAGTCCCCGCGTAAACCTTGATGCCTTCTTATGTGTAGTATTAACCAGATCTAAGCCAAATCTTGCCAGCTCATTGAAGTTATTCACATACTACTTAACGGACATATTACCCTGTTTCAGACTCAAGAACTTCTCCAACCGCATCCCTTCTCAAGCTTACGATAAAAAAATTCTCGAATATATCCTTGAACTCATCCTATGTCTTTATGGCTCACTCTGCCTCACCTACCTCCCACCAATATGACGCCTCTCCTTTCAGTTACTAGGAAGCCCACTGAATCCTTTCCCTGTCATCAAGCTCTAATAATCCAAACACACGATCGGTCTCTTTCAACCAATTACAAGCATCAACAAAACTCTTGGATCTATGAAATGGCTTGCCGCCCATAGTCGAAAATTCCTTATAGAGATTAAAGAAATTAACCTCTAGAATCGATGGAACTACCATGACTACCGTAGGAGGTGGGGAATTTCCTTGACCTTTGACAGAAGTTGTAGCTTCAACACATCTACAGAGCCATACCAAAATGGGAACACCCTCTGGAAAATTGAGAGCTCCAGACATGCTATAAGATAGAGACAAGGATTCAAAAAAAGTACCAAGGAAATATTGTAGTTGACTTACGGGGATATTTTTTAAAAGTAAGTTTTGCCTGAAAATACTTTACTTTTGAAAACACTTATTCAAAAGAAATCTATGATCTTGTAACCTTAGGTTTTGATACTAAATGGAACACTCTACACCCATTAACGCCACCCGTATGAGGATGCGTTAAGGTTTATGAAGCGCTTAAGTATAAAGTAAAACATAGAGACTAAAATTCAAAAGACAGAAGTATAAAACACAACGGAAACTTTAAAACATTATTTAAATAAGCAAGTCAAATCGCAAGACTTATTACATTTCAAAATACTAGATAGTAGTCATCATAAATCAAACATACTGTCTCATGGAAAATATTATAGTACATAAGTAAAACCATACATCCATCCCTCTCATATGTCAATACAATGATCAGAAACAAGAAGTGAACTAATACATGAATCTGGAAAGAGTCTGAATCCAAGCTGAACCAAATAATCAAGAATCGTTGTTGAGACCCTTATAATTTAGGTATAACTAATTATAACACAATTTAAGTCTGTCATCCTAATTAATGTTATCTTTTTATACAACCCATTCCCCCGTTACAATTTATCTCCTGATAATGTTTGATTAAATTGTATAACTTGTGTCTTATAATTAGGTATTGTGGTAGATTACAAATTCTATCATCTTAGGAACTATTTTTTTTACTTGTGCTCTCAAACAGGGATGACCGAGCCCTTAGACGAGACCATATCAGGATGAACTGAGTGAGTCCCAGTTCAATCAGGTGATGATTGTAGAGTATTTTTTGTACCACACAGGTATAACTTGTTTAATCATAGAGGTATAACTTGAATTTATCTCCTGATAATGTTTGATTAAATTGTATAATTTGTGTCTTATAAATAAGTACTGTGGTAGATAACAAAGTCTGCCATCCAAGGAACTACGATTTCTACTTGTGCTCTTATGCAGGGACGAGGCATAAGTAATAATTTCCAAAAGATCAAAATTTTCAATGGTGCAGTTCGTTACATAAGTTATTACTTGTGCAACCAACAACACCTTTGGAAATTTTGATCTTTCGGATTACTTATGCTTGTGGTTTCAGCGGAGCTGTTCGCAGCAATAAGAATGTTGTCCAAGTTGGTGGGATAAGGCTAGCAAAAGGGGGATCTTTGTATTACTCTAATCCTACTAACTACTGACAATGTTCCTATTAGTATCGGATAGCTCTACAGGAACCACAATTAAGCCTTACCCCTAGCTTGAAAAGGAAGCACTGCTGCTGCAGATATATTAGACACTTTATATATGAGTTTCTGCTTTACGTTATGTTTGAAAGTTGCTTGTCACCTTGTTTACTATGAAACCAGACTAGATACACTTGATAACACTTGGTATCATTGGTACTTATATGATAATCATGAACCCAGGTTTCGAACTGAAAATTTTGAACCAAAGTTCATTTACATGATGATATGTATACATTATTCCTGTGACCTTTGTTTTGTCTTGATGTCCATTTTGTTTTGGATTGTCTTCTTTTCCATGCCATAAATAATGTGTCGACTGGTCGAACCTTGCATGTTTGTATGCACTTCATTTTTTCAGCCTTGTTCACTGATTTTTGCAGTTGTATGTTTGTGTGCACTTCATTTTTTCAACCTGTTTGTAACCCAAATATCATGAGTAGTGTGGGAAATTGATGGTATATTGATGTTTTGGTTGATACTGGAAGGTGCAAGAAGACACTTTGATAACTGATGGCGATCCAAAGGAGGTTACTTATGAGGCAGTAGAACAAACACAAGCTGATCATCTTGCTGTTCGAAGTCGTAGGTTATTAGAAGTTGTTTGTGTGCACTTCATTTTTTCAGCCTTGTTCAATGACTTGTATAGCTACATGTTGATTCAAATACATGTATTATTGTGGGTATGTAAAGCTAGCGTGAGAAAACCATTTGCCTTCTGATAATATGTGCTTAAATAAGATGTATTATTTTTCTTGATCATGTGTTAAATAAGATGTTTAATTTTTCTTAATGATGTGTTAAATAAGAAGTTTTATTGCTCTTGATCATGTATTCTAGTATTATTATCGTTTGATATGTCTTGGAATGATTATATATGTATGGGCAACAGAGCAATTAGTTACCGCTTTGAACTGTATCTAACGGATCAGTTCGATACGGCCATATGTCATATCTGTTGAGAAAATTAGGCAAGGTTTAAAGCCATATCTAGTCATTAAAGATGCCATTTTTAGTTATGGATAAGAGCTGTGTTAAACATCATTAGAATCGGCTAATAGCCACAGCTAAATTACATTTATGGTGTAGTGTCCCCAACCCGATTCTCCATCGTCCATCCTATTAAATCAAAAACCACAACTCGCACCTTTATCTGAACACCACTGTCGCCTCCGACCACCGAGCTCCACCAAATAAGACTAGCATCATCGCCTTATCGTCCTCCACAACTTTTGTGTAGAGACCTCCGCCCAACAACCAACTCATTCGCCATGAAAAATAAAAAATCTAAAACTTCCACATTCACGGTTATCTTCCTCTACCCTCTGCCAATGTGACACCCCACGTTCGTTAATGGCACTCTTTATCAGAATGCATTAAGTTTAGTGAAGCGGTATAGGTAAACTGTAATAGAAACATTACAAGACATATATAAAACAACAGCGGAATTAAAAACTTAATCTATTAAATAGAAAAGCTTCGTGGTTCAAACCCAATTACATAATAAGTCTGGAATACTGAAAACATAAAACATCTGCCTTATACAAAAATCACCATCGGAGTATAATAATACATAAAAAGAGCATAATCCCCAAAATATAGCCATAGTAGAGAAGGTACGAAATCAAGCAGTACATCTAAGCAGCTCCAAGTAAGAGGAAAGAAGAATTTTGATCACACTTGAGTATTCCCACTTGAGGACCTAGGATGGAAACAAAAGAGAAAGAAGAGGAAACAAAATGGGTCGGACATAAAGACTGGCGAGTCTAGTTACTTTTAGCATATAAATAAGTAAAAGCATCATGACAGGCATATAAGTTGGAGAGAGATAACAATGTCATAAGGCAGGTATAACACGGTAAACAGGATAAACGGAAGATGCATTGCGCTTCTCTAGTACTTTTCTCTCTTTCTCTCTCTCATTCTCTCTCTTTTTCTCACTTTCTGTACCAATACTAGTATAACAACAACAAGATGGTCCCAACAAATACAAGATGGTAGAATTAGGTGTACTTCTAGTGATAGGTTTTACCCCATACAATAATAGGTAGCCCAAAAGAACTGACAGGTGTTAACCCCCAACGACAAGAATGGGCCCCTAAACAAGTAAGATTAGATGTACCCTAATTACTACCCTCAATCGATTGGCTTCCTAACTCGTAGATACCTTGTGCTGGCCCTACAGTAGGATCTTCCTAAAGTGGCAACCCTTTGTTTATAAGATATGCACAAACCGTATCTATAGACGTCATAATGTCTTATCTTCCCTAGTAGGTAGACCTATGCACACACATGACTCCATTGGAACGCGTCATCAAACACCCTCACTCAAGTGACCTCTTATAATCAGCTTAGTAAGTGTGCCCAGACCTCGACCTAGTTCGGGGTTCCCCGTTTGATACCAAGATGGGTTATTGACTAAAATGGGTCCCACACGACAGATGATACAAGCTTCTCCTTAGGCTTGCATCCCCACTACTAGGATTTCAACAGGTTATGCCTACTGGTTTAACAAGATTGCATAACCCCAACAAGTTAAGTTTGTAGGCCTATATATATAAATATTACCCATGGCTCCAAGATTTACTCAACCCTCCTACTGATTCAAACAAGTTTACTTAACCCCTACTGTAATAACCCGGAAATCTGAGCCAATTTAAAATTTTTATTTTGGCAATTTTAACAAATTTTGAATATTTAAACTGAATTATTTTAAATAATAACGACGAGAAATTTATTATGAATAGAATTCGAACGTATATATTATATAGATCGTCGTTAGAATATAAATACTTATATATAATTATAAAAGGAATTGAAAATGTCGCGGTAGTTCGATAATTCGATTTCAAACTTCAATTGAATGAACAGGGTGCAAAACAATCCGGATTTTAGTGAAACCAAAAATAATGGAATCTACTTGAGAATATGTTTCCAACAAATCCGAAAAATTGAAATTTCATAGCGGGGATAAAAAGTTATGTCCAGTTGAAAATTCAGAATAGTCGCTATGGAATTCAGGCCCTTAAAAATGGAAATTTTGCAAACGACTTCGGATTTCGACAAAACCACTTTTGTTGGATCCGCGATTTCAAATAATTGCTAGATTCCAAATTTCATAATTTTTCGAATCAATATGTGAGCTGGCATAGGAAAACGCGTTTGACCAGTTTCAGTTGATTTTAATCGACTGGAAAATGACCATTTTTCAAAAGGTCTCAGAATTCAATGAAACTAGTTTTGTTAGGACCGTATCATCAATACGAAGCTAGAAAATATTTTTTGGGAATTTTTAAAGTTAGTACGTGACCCCGGTAAATTGAAATGCGCGTTCAAATTCAATATATAGAGTTATATTTTGATTTTGACGAAAACTGATCGAAATGATCGAATCAGCCTACGTGACATATCCCATTGTGTTCGGAATGGGGGTAATTAGCTAGGGGCGACAATCATTGGGTTCGATTTTGAGTTGAAAATAAAAAGCTGCTTTTTGAGAGATAAAATAATTTAAAATTATTAAATATAATATTATAACTCCCTTAGCCCCCTTTCCCTTTTCTCCTTCCACGTCACAATTAGGTTTAGAAAAAAAATTATAAAAAGAAAATCCCCCGCCTGGACGCTCCATCGCCCGCCACCGCCGACGCTCCATCACCAGCGCTCCCCCTGTGCTCCTCCGACCTCCTCCAGTCCACCGTCGGTCCCCCCTTCATCCCCAGCCGTCGCGATTGAAACCCACCCCCTCCAAATCGATAAAACCGCCACGTCACAGCCCTAGACTCCACCGCCTATCCCCCCCCCCACCGACGAACCCCTCTCCTCCTCCCTTCCGCTCTCTTTCCTTCCTCTCCTCTTCGAACTGACGCCCCAATCCCCTTTTCCGCCGCCTTCAGCCCAATGGGGCTACCGCCGCCACCCAGATGAACCCCCGCGCCCCTGGCCGAGCTCCACCACTTCGGCGAGCAACTGCGACCCCTTCCCCTTTGCGCCATTGTAAGTTTTATTTATTTATTCATTTTTATTTATATTATTTTCAATTTTAATATAGTATTTAGGAAAAAATATGTATGCGATTTTTCTTATGAAGGTAAAGAAGAAAAATTCGATTTTTCTTATGAAGATAAAGAAGTAAAGATTCGATTTTTAGTCCTATGGAGTGGTGATAAAAATATGATCTTTATAGAGAAAACTAATCTATAAAAATGTGATTTTTTATTCATTTGAAAACCGTATAAAGGCGTGATTCTTACTCATTTGAAAACCGTATAAAGGTGTGATTTTTATTCATTTGAAAACGAATAGAAGTGAAGATAAGAATTTGATTTTTATATAATCTAGAGAATAAAAATACGATTTTTATATATATGAAGTAGCATTGTAAATATATAAAGTGAAATAAAAACCTGAACCTTATTTTATCATGAAGTAAAGGGAATATAAAAATGTGATTTTTATATATGTAGTGGCTACGGGCAACGAAAGTGACAAAAGGCGAGAACGACGAAGATTTCCTACATATGAAGAGTCATGGCGTTTGGATTAGCTTCGGTGAGAACTTCTCACCTTTAATTTAATTTTTCTAGTTAAAAATATATACTATGATGCAGACAGTGTTTAGTAGCATCCGACACCCGTCGTCCATAGACCATGGACGGCTTGTATGCTTGGTTGTTTGATTTTGATGTGTAGTTGATTGTGTGATGTGTTGTGAAATGAAATAAAATATTTATATAGTTAAAAATATTTTATAGTTAAAAATAGAATTTTTAACGTGTATTTAAAATGAAATAAATATAAACAAATCGGACGATTTGTTTATATACACACATTTGACTGATATTGATTGGGACGATAAATTTTACACATCGCCCAACTGCACAAATAAAATCTGTGTTTGATTGATTAAAACCCCACACGGGTATTGGGATGATATATGACATACGCTAATCCCAATAATTAGTTGTATGTCGATCGATTGATTGACAGACTGTTATAAGCGTTAAATATTTATATTTGATGCTTATACAGTGTAGAACGCACTTTGGATGATGGTTGATGATTTATCGTTGCTGTTATATACGTGTGGTAGAAAATCCATATAATTAACATTATATGGTGATTGATTGGGACTCATTCCAGTTTTGAAAAGAAATATTTGAAATAGAAATATTTGAAAAAGAAATATTTTAAATAGAAATATTTGAAAAAGAAATATTTTAAATAGAAATATTTGAAAGAGAAATATTTGAAATAGAAATATTTGAAAAAGAAATATTTGAAATAGAATATTTGAAAATAGAAATATATGGAGCCGTGTTGATTAGATTGACGCCATATTGACGTGAACGATATTTATGTCGATTTATTCAATTTTCAATGTATATTGAAAGTGATTTCAAAATTTGAATTATATTGAAAATAATCAAAATTCGAATTGAAATCGAAAGGAATTGAATTCAAATTGAAATTGAAAAGAAATTCAAATTAAATTGAAATCGATTTGAAATGAATTTAAAACGAATTCATATTGTAATATTCAATTTTGATTTGAAATTGAATATGAAGTTGAAACTGTTTTGAAAATGAATTTAAAACGATTTATAAAGCACGTTTTGAATTGAAATCGACGAAGTATATATTATATGTATTATATATATTATATAATGGCCTGAATAGAACGCGCCGCGCCGCGGCAGTTCGCGAATTTTGATCATTGACTTCGAATGGATATTGCGGGAGATCCGACTGTCGGATTCTCCTAAAACCAGAACCGTTGGGTTCGTATCGAAAAGAGATTTCTAGAGAATATTAGAAATTTGAAATCTAACGGTTGGATTTGGAATTATGTCCAAATCAAATTTGGAAAAGGTCGTTGTAAGTGAAGTTCGATGACCGTTGATGGACATCGACTGTACGGGCCTTGATAAAATTATTAAAAATATCAATAATTTATGTAAAATCATAAGAAATGATTTGTGAAGAATTGGGATGAAAAACTCCATATTTGAAAAGATAAAAATAGAATTTTATCGAAATGAACTAGTTTTGAGCTAGAATAATAATTTATTTATTTTTAAAATAAATAAATTGGATTTGAAATGGTTTTGAAAATAACCAGAATTTCCAATATTTGAATTGGAATGGATTTGAATCAAAATTGTCTTCGGAATATTTCGATGTTGGGTTTTGTGATTATACAGATGTTGTTATGGAAATTTGAAAGATATATATATATATATATCGTTATTTCCAATACGATATTTGTTGGTCGTAGAATTTGATATTGAATATAAGCCGATATATTTTCTATTCAGAGCCTTGTATTTAATATCAAATGTGATTTGGGTTTGTCGTGAATGGTGTCTTCATTAACACTGTTCTTAAGCCCAGCTGAGGAAAAGATTAAAACTTTTTATTTGGATTTAATGAAGTGTACCAATTAAATAATATTTAATTGGAATTGAATTGGTATTGATTTTTGGGTTTATCGTGAACAGTGTTTTATATAACACTTGTTCTTTAACCCAATAATTAATGAAATGTGATTTTGGGTTGTCATGAACGGTATCTTCAATAATATTGTTCTTAGACCCAAAGGAGTTAAGAAAATCAGAAACTAACTAGAGATTAGTTAAGTTGAATGGTTCTTGGGGTATTGATCTGATGTTGGTTTCGGCCTTCGGGGTTAATACTTAGGGAATTGCTCACTTGCTATTTTACGGTTAGGGACTGATTGAAATGTGATGTGATTTTGGGGGTTATCGTGAACCGTGTTTTAAAAGACACTGATTCTTTAACCCAGTTAAAGATTAAAACTAAGTGGAGTTTTAATGAATCTTTAATTGGATTGAAAAGATCGAGAATGGAGTATCACCAGTTTTGCTCCAGGCGATAGTTAAATCTTTAATTAGATTTGAACGTGAAATGGTAATTGAATTTACCGATAACACCGTGGTGTTAGATATGAAGTATTACCGGTTTTACTTCATAGGATGAATAGGTTGGGATTGGGAAATTAAAACAAATGATTACTTCGGTAAGGTTCGTTAATCCCGACTAGTTTGAAGTGAAATTCAAAAGGAAGATTAAAGAATAAATTTAAAAGAATTTATCTTTGATAAAATTAATGGGAACCTTTCCCTAAGGATGTGAAATTTAGAAACTAGCTGTAGGTTGGCTAAGCAGAGTGATTTCCTGGGTATTGATCTGATGTTGGTTTCGACCTTCGGGGTTAATGTTTGGGGAATTATTCTCTTGCTAATTTGCGGTTAGTGACTGATGAATTGGAATGAGGCGTATGTTGTGTTTGTGTAACATTTGTTTATTATATACGCGAGTTATTCGGAAAGACCGAGTTTATCCCGTTCTGAATAACTGATACGACGATAAGTCGAAGATGAAGACGGTGGTTGAAGACCGGAGGTCTTCACGTCGTTTGGATAATTACTGATGATCTTGATTGGGTCGTACACCCAAGAGGAGGGAATCAGTTGGTGATCGTCCAGACGTACTTGGAGATCGATGGATATGCGGGGTACTAGGTGCCTCCGGTTTCGTTCAGACCCAGAACGGACTTGTAAATGGACTGTGTGTCTGACATTGGATTTCATTCCGTGTGACTGATATCGGTTGCATAGAGTGGCTTGCCTGTGTGGCATGCTAAGATGCAAATGATCAAAGCTTATGTTGAATAGCAGAGTCTTGTGGTTGATGATCAAAGCACGGCCTGTGTGGCGTAGCTTTGTGTAACGTTGATTCACGAGCCTCACACCCTGGTGGTGATCCAAAAACGGGTGAGGACCTCAGGGAGGACATGCGTTTCTTTCTAGCTAGAAGTGGTGTCAGTGGTTTTACACGCCCTGACAAGTTTGACTTATGTGGTTGTTGTTGTTGCGAGGCGCCTCGGTTAGATCGGACGATCCGGGTCCGATGGAGCCATTCGTTGGCTCATTTACGCCCCAAAGGGAGGGGAAACGCAGTGTTCAGGCATTTTAATCCACATCGGTGGACCGGCCCTGACGATCCAAGGGTCGATGCGCTCTGACCCTGAGGCTCGGGCTAGAGAGTCTCGAAGTCGGTGAGGACTATCTTTTGCCTCAGTTCACGGACGGAAATCCAATTTCCAAATACGTGACATTTGCGGTTTTATTTGTAGATCCTAGTATGGCGACATAGTGGGATGGGGCGCTTATGCCGCCTATGATTGATACTTATGATTTGAAGTTGATTTTTACACTATGCACTTATAATAGTATCAAATGATTTGTTTTAAACGTATCAAGCGTTCTTGGCTATTATAAGGTAAAAACCCTATCCTCCGGCTGGCTTTGCATTGTGTGATGGTAACTGGGTCTTATAATTGCTTCATTGTTCTTTATTTAGCATTGCACTATTGTTTTATGCACTGGTATTCTCGGGAGGAAACCCGTTCCGTGTTATACGGCGTGGTCCCTTGATTTACCTAACTTTAAACAAAGATTTACAACTGTTTTAGTTCTCACACCAATCCCATGACTGACCTAGAGTTTATTATTTTGACCTAAACTCTGGGTGCCCTTATTTTGACATGGGCAGCTAGTAGTTTTGGTTTTGCAGATTTATATTCACAGGATCCTGGTTTACAACTGGAACGATATCCGGAAAGCTTTGTATCCGCGTATTACTTCTAGTTGTGTATTGTATTATTTTCCGCTGCTATGTAATTTATTGTAATCTCTGATATTTTATGAACTGTAATATTTATTTATACTCTGTATATTCTTGTAATCTGATGGAACTGTTGTAATATACAATGAAATGTTCTTCCGTCTGCATTCTTCTGTGGCTTGTTCTCGACTCAATCCGCGCTTTCCCGCAAGGGGGAGTTCGGGTCGTTTCATCGTGGTATCAGAGCTTTGGTTTACAAAGCTCAGAGAACAAGACACGTTAGAACCAAACGAAAGGATTCATCAGAAATTGGATTAGTAATATCCAATTAGAATGACTCGTTAGAGATGGGATCAGTAGTATCCTAGAATGAGTGTGAAGTGTATATTTTTGAAATATAAAATGAAAACAAGTTTTGTTTTGAAATTTAAATCAATTATTCGTATTTGATTATTTATTTATATGAATTTGGACAATCCAATATATAAAGATTTTGTATATATGTCTTGCAAACGTGTGTTCGAAGTTTTAATATACTGGATAGATATAGAATCCCTCTAGTTGCCCGGGGATAATTCTGGTGAATGGGCACCATCGCCAGTATTTATTTTCGAGTTTCGAAAGTAAGATTTCTATATATTTCCATTAGACTGGTGTGAGAACCGAAACTAGATAGGGCTTATCGTTATGATTTGGCATCAAAAATCTGTTTTTTGACTATGTATCAAAGTTATGAATTTCAAAAGCTAATCAACTAATTGATTGATGGTTGTGTTGTTGATTATTGGTTGATTTATTAAAATTTGTACCATATAGCCCAATTGAACCAAATAGTGAACTGTATTTAAAATTGCTTGAAATTTGCATGCATATACATGTATATCTACTGAACAGGTCATAGCAAGGAGGCTAGAGCAAAGAATAAAATTGTTTGCCCGACAAATAGGTACATGTTTACCATAATTTACTGTTTTATTTGGGTGATGATGATTTTATGAGCCGATTGGGTAGCCGCTTGGCTTTTTCTTTTTCTTTTTGAGATCAAAGGGCCTATATGGCAATTTCGGGATTTTCCCGGTGCTCCCGGTGCAGGGGAGGTTATGGAGAAATTTTTCGAAAATTTAGGGTGTTAGCCAAATTTTTGAGAAATTTGAAAAGTTCTTAGAAACTGAAAAGTTGAAGAACTTAAGCCGTAGTAAAAATAACGAAAGTTGAGTTGATTTGTTAAACAACTTTTGGCTTTGTTCCTTTTCGGGGACGAAAAGTTTTAAGTGGGGGAGATTGTAATAACCCGGAAATCTGAGCCAATTTAAAATTTTTATTTTGGCAATTTTAACAAATTTTGAATATTTAAAATGAATTATTTTAAATAATAACGATGAGAAATTTATTTTGAATAGAATTCAAACGTATATATTATATAGATCGTCGTCAGAATATAAATATTTATATATAATTATAAAAGGAATTGAAAATGGCGCGGTAGTTCGATAATTCGATTTCAAACTTCAATTGAATGTACCGGGTGCAAAACAATCCGGATTTTAGTGAAACCAAAAATAATGGAATCTAATTGAGAATATCTTTCTAACGAATCCGAAAAATTGAAATTTCATAGCGGGGATAAAAAGTTACGTCCAGTTGAAAATTCAGAATAGTCGCTATGGACTTCAGGCCTTTAAAAATGGAAACTTTGCAAACGACTTCAGATTTCGATGAAACTACTTTTGTTGGATCCGCAATGTCAAATAATTGCTAGATTCCAATTTTCATAATTTTTCGAATCAGTATATGAGCGTGGCATAGGAAAACGTGTTTGACCAGTTTCAGTTGATTTTAATCGACTGGAAAATGACCATTTTTTAAACAAGCTCAGAATTCAACGAAACTAGTTTTGTTAGGACCGTATCGTTAATACGAAGCTAGAAAAAAAATTCGGGAATTTTTAAGGTTAGTATGTGACCCCAGTAAATTGAAATGCGCGTTCAAATTCAATATATAGAGTTATATTTTGATTTTGAAGAAAACTGATCGAAATGATCGAATCAGCCTGCGTGACATATCCCACTGTGTTCGGAATGGGAGTAATTAGCTAGGGGCGACAGTCGTTGGGTACGATTTTGAGTTGAAAATAAAAAGCTACTTTTTGAGAGATAAAATAATTTAAAATTATTAAATATAATATTATAACTCCCTTAGCCCCCTTTCCCTTTTCTCCTTCCACGTCAGAATTAGGTTTAGAAAAAAAATTATAAAAAGAAAATCCACCGCCTGGACGCTCCATCGCCCGCCACCGCCGACGCTCCATCGCCAGCGCTCCCCCTGTGCTCCCCCGACCTCCTCTAGTCCACCGCCGGTCCCCCCTTCATCCCCAGCCATCGCGATTGAAACCCACCCCCTCCAAATCGATAAAACCGCCACGTCACAGCCCTAGACTCCACCGCCTGTCCCCCTCCCCACACCGATGAACCCCTCTCCTCCTCCCTTCTGCTCTCTTTCCTTCCTCTCCTCTTCGAACTGACGCCCCAATCCCCTTTTCCGCCGCCTTCAGCCCAATGGGGCTACCGCCGCCACCCAAATGAACCCCCACGCCCCTGGCTGAGCTCCACCACTTCGGCGAGCAACTGCGACCCCTTCCCCTTTGCGCCATTGTAAGTTTTGTTTATTTATTCATTTTTATTTATATTATTTTCAGTTTTAATATAGTATTTAGGAAAAAATATGTATGCGATTTTTCTTATGAAGGTAAAGAAGAAAAATTCGATTTTTCTTATGAAGATAAAGAAGTAAAGATTCGATTTTTAGTCCTATGGAGTGGTGATAAAAATATGATCTTTATAGAGAAAACTAATCTATAAAAATGTGATTTTTATTCATTTGAAAACCGTATAAAGGCGTGATTCTTACTCATTTGAAAACCGTATAAAGGTGTGATTTTTATTCATTTGAAAACGAATAGAAGTGAAGATAAGAATTTGATTTTTATATAATCTAGAGAATAAAAATACGATTTTTATATATATGAAGTAGCGTTGTAAATATATGAAGTGAAATAAAAACCTGAACCTTATTTTATCATGAAGTAAAGGGAATATAAAAATGTGATTTTTATATATGTAGTGGCTACGGGCAACAAAAGTGACAAAAGGCGAGAACGACGAAGATTTCCTACATATGAAGAGTCGTGGCATTTGGATTAGCTTCGGTGAGAACTTCTCACCTTTAGTTTAATTTTTCTAGTTAAAAATATATACTAGGATGCAGACGGTGATTAGTAGCACCCGACACCCGTCGTCCACAGACCATGGACGGCTTGTATGCTTGGTTTTTTGATTTTGATGTGTAGTTGATTGTGTGATGTGTTGTGAAATGAAATAAAATATTTATATAGTTAAAAATATTTTATAGTTAAAAATAGAATTTTTAACGTGTATTTAAAATGAAATAAATATAAACAAATCGGACGATTTGTTTATATACACACATTTGACTGATATTGATTGGGACGATAAATTTTACACATCGCCCAACTGCACAAATAAAATCTGTGTTTGATTGATTGAAACCCCACACGGGTATTGGGATGATATATGACATACACTAATCCTAATAATTAGTTGTATGTCGATCGATTGATTGACAGACTGTTATAAGCGTTAAATATTTATATTTGATGCTTATACAGTGTAGAACGCACTTTGGATGATGGTTGATGATTTATCGTTGCTGTTATATACGTGTGGTAGAAAATCCATATAATTAACATTATATGGTAATTGATTGGGACTCATTCCAGTTTTGAAAAGAAATATTTAAAATAGAAATATTTGAAAAAGAAATATTTGAAATAGAAATATTTGAAAAAGAAATATTTGAAATAGAAATATTTGAAAGAGAAATATTTAAAACAGAAATATTTGAAAAAGAAATATTTGAAATAGAATATTTGAAAATAGAAATATATGGAGCCGTGTTGATTAGATTGACGCCATTTTGACATGAACGATATTTATATCGATTTATTCAATTTTCAATGTATATTGAAAGTGATTTCGAAATTTGAATTATATTGAAAATAATCGAAATTCGAATTGAAATCGAAAGGAATTGAATTCAAATTGAAATTGAAAAGAAATTCGGATTAAATTGAAATTGAATTGAAATCGATTTGAAATGAATTTAAAACGAATTTACATTGGAATATTCAATTTTGATTTGAAATTGAATATGAAGTTGAAACTGTTTTGAAAATGAATTTAAAACGATTTATAAAGCACGTTTTGATTTGAAATCAACAAAGTATATATTATATATATTATATATATATAATATAATGGCCTGAATAGAACGCGTCGCGCCGCGGCAGTTCGCGAATTTCGACCATTGACTTCGAATGGATATTGCGGGAGATCCGGCCGTCGGATTCTCCTAAAACCGGAACCGTTGGGTTCGTATCGAAAAGAGCTTTCTAAAGAATATTAGAAATTTGAAATCTAACGGTTTGATTTGGAATTATTTCCAAATCAAATTTGGAAAAGGTCGTTGTAAGTGCAGTTCGATGGCCGTTGATGGACATCGACTGTACGGGCCTTGATAAAATTATTAAAAATATCAATAATTTATGTAAAATCATAAGAAATGATTTGTGAAGAATTGGGATGAAAAACTCCATATTTGAAAAGATAAAAATAGATTTTTATCGAAATGAACTAGTTTTGAGCTAGAATAATAATTTATTTATTTTTAAAATAAATAAATTGGATTTGAAATGGTTTTGAAAATAACCAGAATTTCCAATATTTGAATTGGAATGGATTTGAATCAAAATTGTCTTAAGAATATTTCGATGTTGGGTTTCGTGATTATACAGATGTTGTTATGGAAATTTGAAAGATATAGATATATATATATATATCGTTATTTCCAATACGATATTTGTTGGTCGTAGAATTTGATATTGAATATAAGCCGATATATTTTCTATTCAGAGCCTTGTATTTAATATCAAATGTGATTTGGGTTTGTCGTGAATGGTGTCTTCATTAACACTGTTCTTAAGCCCAGCTGAGGAAAAGATTAAATCTTTTTATTTGGATTTAATGAAGTGTACCAATTAAATAATATTTAATTGGAATTGAATTGGTATTGATTTTTGGGTTTATCGTGAACAGTGTTTTATATAACACTTGTTCTTTAACCCGATAATTAATGAAATGTGATTTTGGGTTGTCGTGAACGGTATCTTCAATAATACTGTTCTTAGACCCAAAGGAGTTAAGAAAATCAGAAACTAACTGGAGATTAGTTAAGTTGAATGGTTCCTGGGGTATTGATCTGATGTTGGTTTCGCCTTCGGGGTTAATACTTAGGGAATTGCTCACTTGCTATTTTACGGTTAGGGACTGATTGAAATGTGATGTGATTTTGGGGGTTATCGTGAACCGTGTTTTAAAAGACACTGATTCTTTAACCCAGTTAAAGATTAAAACTAAGTGGAGTTTTAATGAATCTTTAATTGGATTGAAAAGATCGAGAATGGAGTATCACTAGTTTTGCTCCAGGCGATAGTTAAATCTTTAATTAGATTTGAACGTGAAATGGTAATTGAATTTACCGATAACACCGTGGTGTTAGACATGAAGTATTACTAGTTTTACTTCATGGGATGAATAGGTTGGGATTGGGAAATTAAAACAAATGATTACTTCGGTAAGGTTCGTTAATCCCGAATAGTTTGAAGTGAAATTCAAAAGGAAGATTAAAGAATAAATTTAAAAGAATTTATCTTTGATAAAATTAATGGGAACCTTTCCGTAAGGATGTGAAATTTAGAAACTAGCTGTAGGTTGGCTAAGCAGAGTGATTTCCTGGGTATTGATCTGATGTTGGTTTCGATCTTCGGGGTTAATGTTTGGGGAATTATTCTCTTGCTAATTTGCGGTTAGTGACTGATGAATTGGAATGAGGCGTATGTTGTGTTTGTGTAACACTTGTTTATTATATACGCGAGTTATTCGGAAAGACCGGGTTTATCCCATTCTGAATAACTGATACGACGATAAGTCGAAGATGAAGACGGTGGTTGAAGACCAGAGGTCTTCACGTCGTTTGGATAATTACTGATGATCTTGATTAGGTCGTACACCCAAGAGGAGGGAATCAGTTGGTGATCGTCCAAACGTACTTGGGGATCGATGGATATGCGGGGTACTAGGTGCCTCCGGTTTCGTTCAGACCCAGAACGGACTTTTAAATGGACTGTGTGTCTAACATTGGATTACTAACAGGCATAGGCAAACTAATAGAACAGGGATGTCATGAATAGGCATATGAGATCTAATCGGTAAATTAGATATACAAGTAGTGGCAGATCTATTGTGATTCAGATTACTAACAGGCATAGGATTAGATCCAAACTTATAAAGATGTCAAGATTACATTTTAGGTGTTTATATCTAAAAATAACATAGACTGACTGTGATTGGATCTAAAGAACAGAAGATTGATTGTAGATGTTGAAGCACAGATCTCTGAATACGTATAACTTGTTGTTGAAGAAGAATAGGCTATTTTATTCTGAGTGTGGGGCAGCACCTTGTTGTAACCATTGGTTTAGATGAATAAAATAATGGGATTAAGGTCCTTTATATAGCCTAGGGTTAATGAATCTGGTCAGAAAACAAGTCCATGTACGCATAACTGAATCTGCCTCGGATCTGGGCGGTCGACATGGGTGTCGACACCCCTGTTATGGTGTCAACCCATGGGTCGACACCCTTAGGGTGGGGTCAACCCCTGACGGGTCGATTTCCCATCTAATTCTCCCGCCTTTGATTTTGATTTTCTGGATTAGTCTTATTTATATATAAATGTCTCATATGTAATTCTGGGAAATTGTTTCATGATCCATCACGACCTTCTTTAATGGCGGCAGTGGCATTTTCCTTTTCTTCTCCATCCTCCTCCTCCGCCTTCGCTTCAGCCTTTCCACCTCTTCCTTTGCACCTATCTCCTCATAAACTCCCAGACCCACCTCCTCCTAGGGTTAATTCCTCTCCTGTGAAAGATTTTCAACCATATTCAAATTTCGCTTCTAAAGCTTCCCTTCCTTCATTCATGAAATCTGATTACGGCTCCCTCTTCAAAGCTTTTCCTCGTAATGCTGGCTCTTATCAGCCTTGTCAATTTGACATTGATGGAGGTAGTAAGAAGAAAACAATTCCAAATCTGATTAAAAACGAAGGAATCAAATATTGGAGTAATTACCTCGTTGGTTTCTTTCTTGATGGTTCGTTATCATATCCTGATGTTTCTAACTATCTTAAAAGGCACTGGAGCTTAAGTGGTGAGGTTGATATTTTTTTCTTATGGTTTTCATTTTTATTTTAAATTCTCTAATGATGTTGATTGGGAGAAAATTCTCCACTTTGACCCAATCTTTATTCGAGGGAGAATGTTCATCATAACGGTATGGGATCCTTCAATTGGGGGTGCTCAATCTCAAATTAAAAAAATACCAATTTGGTTCCGTCTGTATAGAATATCGATGATTCTCTGGACATTGATGGGTATCAACTGGCTTGTGAATCATGTTGGTAGGCTTATTTTTTATGACAAAAGTACAGAGAGAATAAGTAGATTTAGATATGCGAAGGATTTAGTGGAGGTGTCCCCAGATTTTGAGCTTCCTGATTCGATTGAATTAGATGATTTGTGTGATTGTTGTCCTTCAGTGAAAATTGAATACGGTTGGAGACCTATGATTTGTATTAACTGTAAAGTTTTTGGTCACAATTCTTCCTTTTGTGAGTTAAATTCGCAGAATAATTTGGTTAATGATAGCCAATTTGGTGTTAATATGGAAGAGCTACCTCAGTATCAAGCAGGTTTTGTAAATGTTGATAATTTAAAGAGGAATTTTCAAGCTGATAAGAATAATTGGACTTATGTCATTCCCAAGAAAAAACAAATATGGATGAGGAAGAATATTAATACGAATCCTGATAATATAGTAAATAATGATGAAGCTGGAAATGTGAGTGCAAATCAATTTGAAGTTTTGGCAGCGGGTTGTGAGGAAAATGTTGGAGGTGGTACTGTTAATGATCTTAATTTGGTTTAGCTTAGAAATTTGGAGTTGGTGTCGATCCAAGCAAGAATATATCTGTTAATGGAACTGTTTCTGCTTATGGTGAAGGTGACAAGTTCATAGATGATTCATATGTTTGTCAATGTAAATAAACAGTTTTTTGGAGATAATAATGGTCCAAAAGTCAATACTTCCATTAAAGAAAGTAATAATGGGGATGAGTCTTGTATGACTGCATCGGTCTCTTATTCTTTATTTGGAAATTTGTTTGATGTAAATGCTGAAGTTGTGAATTTTTCTTCTACTGCTAGTTCTGGTGTCTCTACATAAAAGTCTATTCCTTCTACTTCACTGCAGAATAATTCTTCCACCTCTAATGCTTCTATGTCTTGCTTATCCACTTTTAGTTCTAAAGCTTCTGCTACTTCTTCTCGTTCTATGTCTTCGATTGCAAATAGTATGCCTTCTCCTTATGCTCATCTTAAACCTCCTTCTAGTGTTATGCTTCCTCCTACTAATGTCCAAGGATCTAGGTTGACTTTCCCATCTAGTAATCCTTCCCTGTTATCCAATGCTGTTTCTACTAGAGCAATGCCATTCAAGTCTAAATCTAAGAGTGGTAAATTGGAAGGGAAATTTTGGAAAGACTCTGATGAGGGTACTGATATTGATGAAGGTATTGAATATAAAGATGAAGATGTTATTCCTTTAAGTAGTGGATTGAAATCAGTTTAAAGGCATACGAGACGAAATCCAATTTAAATTGATTTTTGGTTTCGGAGTAAGCATGTTGTTTCTTCTTGTTCAAGTGACTCATTGCATTTGTAATATTCTCATATTGAGATGGTTTGTTGTTAGAGATTCTTGATTTATTTTTGGAGGTGGGCTCCCTCAAGATGGCATATTTCAGGTTGGCAATCTTGGCGGTTTGATGAATAGTGAGTGGCAGGAATTTGGGAGCATTTTGCCTGGATTTGGATTTTTGATCACTGGCAGTTTTGAGTTTTTTTTGGTTCAAATGTAGTTTGATATTGTTTTTTTTCTCATTACTGCTTAATTAAGTGTCAATAGTGTTGGTATAGCTATAGAGTTGATTGAACGTTCTTTGTAATTTCTTGTGGTGTGAATAAAAGTAAAATTGCCTTTCAAAATGTCTCATATGTATATAAACTTCAAAACTTGATTCTTCTTCATATGTTGTCCGTTTTACGCAAACTTGGGCTCTATCTTAAGCATAATTCTGAGACGAACGCAATGGTGTAGTCCATTTTACTAATTCTTAATGTTTAATTAAGTATTCTTTAGTTTATCATTTTAATGTGTTATAAAATTATGGGATGTTACAACCACAGTTGATCTACGACCATCAAACTCTAGGCGAAGGTAGATCTCGACCTCCTCTAAAGTTTCCTAGTTGGACCCATCTCCTAATTCCTAAGGGTTAAGGAGTTAAAAGTTTATTATTGAAGAAAGTTTGCTTTTTCTTGCTGAAAGAAAAAATAAACGGGAGGGTAACGTATTTATAGAAGAAGAAACGTGAGGATCACAGTTACATGGGGATGAAGGAATTGCGTAGCTTCTAGGAAAAGGTTTGAGGTAGATTTGCTTCAAAATGAAGATATTAGTTTATTTATTTTATTTTATTTATTAATATTTAAACTACCACTATACAACGTTGAACGTTTAATATTCGTAACTCCATACACAAACTCCAAACACGATGAAAATGGATACACTGCTATGTCTTAATGTTCCGGACCCAATGAAATTCGTTTGGTTAAAATCTAACTCCATTTGCAAAAATAGCTTTATTTTGATTTCAAATTAATGGTCGGTTCAAATTTAAATATCACATGCTCACAAAACAACTCCTATTGGCGCTAAATTTGAAATCTAATAATAATTAGCTATTATGGACTTAATAAAATCCATTTCATCGAAAAAGGAGGCCGTTTGAAAAATAGCTATTTCAAAGGCTTAAGTAATATCGATAAAATATAAGTAAATGCAAAACAATTCAATTTAATAATAATAAATTATTATTGTCGTATATATCCAAATGGAAAAAATATATAGCTTCAAATATAAACCAATATGGATTTATAACTCAACATTAACATTTTTGAGTTAAATGATATCCAAATGATATAAAAATTCCTTTTGACTTATTAAATAAACGTTATAGTTTATAAACGATTCCATAGACACTTTCTGAAAATTTGAGTTGGACATAGCTCACAATTTACAAGATAAAAATCTTGATTTTCTCTTTCATTAGAAAACTATAATCTAATAGATTCGAACGTTTCTTGTTTCAAAAATTCCGACTTAGAGTGGATTTTGTATATTCAATTGAAGTTCAAAACTTAATATTACGAACTACCGCGCAACTGCGAGCTCGTTTTAAATTAAATAAAAATTAATACGTTCATTCATCGTTTTATAAATGAATTCTATATTAAAAATCCATTAATATTTCAAATATAACATTTAAAACCAGTTCAAATTCAAATGATTGAAAAAACCACGTCGTTACAATAGCGACTTTTCCAAAAATAGTTTGACACGTAACTTGGGATTTATATATTGAATTTTGGAAATTCCTTTTCTATTTGAAAACTATTATCTTTAGGAAGCAAACATTTTTCATTTCAAAGAAATCCGAATTAAATTGCTCTTGTTATAAGCGTTAGAAGTTTATAGTGGAAATTCATGAACTGTCGTAACACGACTAGTCCTATTCAGACCATATTTTAATTTGAATTCAATACTCATCCAGTTTACTTTAAATATGATTATAAGCTTTATAAAACATATTTAAACCTATTTGAAAACAATATTTCAAAATTTAACTTTAAAATTCAAATATATTTTTGGTATAGCCGACCGATTTTTATTGTAATCTGTAATACTTATTATTATAACAAATAATAATTACAATAGTTACACGAGTGTGGCAGATTGCCAATCTACAATTTCGGTTTTTAAGATGGTCCGTCCACTATGTATGACATTTATAGTGGGCTGTCCACAGTATCTTTTCTAGATTACAGTACAGGAGCTAGCTAAAGTATTAGACTACTATTTTATCATGACTATAAAACTCCACGTAGGAGGATAAATCAATATACATTACATATTATGAAATGTAGTTCAAATTACATTTTAAATCCCTAAACAACTCAAACAAACTAATAGTACTAGGAGTACTATAACAGTACAACTTAGCAAATGAAACTACATAACGTAACATCAACTATGGGGATTCAAACATTAGCATGACAATAGTTGTACAAGACAACTAACAAGAAAGAGCCTAAACACATTCCATCCTTCGGGAGAAGGGCAGCAGTGGACAGAAACTAAAAGTAGGCTAAGACCATAGGTCTAAACCCATCACGACCTTGAATGACATGGGAAAATAGCCTGTACGCCATCAGAGGTTGGTTGAGCACTGCCAGGCCAACATGGAAGGGAAAGAGCTTCTCTGACCATTCAAAAAAAAAATACGAGCTAGGCTACACTTGGATTGCTGAGAGAAAGAAGTAGAACGGACCAGTTCACTATGAAACCCAAATAAAACTCAACCGAACGAAATTGCATAGCGAAGCACGTTATCAGAATAATTAACATAGTTGTTTTCAAAGAAAGCAAGTGCAATACCCCTGACCCAAACCGGCAAATTGCGAGCAAATGGTTCACCATGTCGCTAGGGAGGAGAACAAAGGCATGAGCAAGCTGTTGAAACTAACACCCAAGCCCATGAAGAAAATACACTAGACTCCAAGTAAAAACAAATCAAAAACCCAGAAGACCATCACTACAACCCCAAGCACACACGTGCATGCAACGTAATCAATACCCTCAAGTTGACGAACATTGAATATCCAACCAACACAAACCCCATCACGACCACAGAGGTGAGACGTGACTCTTACGTCATGCTAGAAGTTACTATAAGCACTGCGAGGGTGCCAAATCCTACTCCCCAGGCAAGAAAACTACTAATTTGAGAAACCAACAAAACCATCAAAAACCAAAAACAGAACAATATACGACACCCACAACAAACCCCAAAGTCCCTGACTTGGTTAGACATTCACCGGACAGACACACCAAGCACTGTATAGGTGCAAATTTGCGAGGTTACCTGGTGATGCACATTATAGATAATCGTTCAGAAGAGGAGCACATATCATCCCATCAAGGCAGAAAGCAGAAAAGTTGGAATCTCCTAGAAGATGCCACCATGCACTGAAGAATATGGATACCTGGACGGTGTTGGGCCTATAGATGGGTCGAGGAGCGATTTGAAAAAAGAGGAAGTATTCTAGTGTATAGGGTTCATGCCCGAAATCAAAATTGAGATCCATGGAAAGTCCATGCATGGCGTAAGCAGATTTAGGTGAAGAAGAGAGATTATTGAATGATTCTGAGGAGAGAAATGGAAGAAGCGATGAGACAAAGAAGTTGGAAGACGGGGTAGCAATCTGTCGCCATTAATAGGCTTCTCATGAAGCTCTCGAACCCTTATTTTTTAATGATGTGAATTAGATTATTAAATGAATATTATATTATTATTTAATTATTAAATAATATTATTTTTCAAAATTAATCCTTTCAAACCCAAACTTTCTTGAAATCAAATTAAATATAATGTAAGATAGTTGGAACAATCAATTTGACTTTTCGACATCATTTACATGCCAAACTCAACTTCAATTTTTTATTTACTATTCAAAATCGATTTCAAATTTAAATATGTCATTTATATTTGAAATAATTTTCAAATAAATTTCCACCTTTAAAAAAGTTTTTGATAAATACCTTAATTTCATTTCCAAACCATTTAGGATTTAAATTTCCAACTTTTATTTTTATCCATTATTTCAATGAATAAAATATTCATTTATATTATGCGAGACTTATTCGATACCCATATATTTCCATATATGTGGGTGTAACATGTGCAGTGAACATATTATCACTACTGATAACCATATCAATATCCATAACATTCATTTATCCATCACAACATATATACCATAATAATATATGTGTATACGCGTTTTGTTAATAAACGCTTATGTTTTAACTAATAGCTAATTAGCCATACATTCACAACCATTATCATAACATCCAAAATCGACAAATATAAATGTTCATTTGGTTTTCACGTTTCACAATGTTTCGAGCCTGGTATGTATTCCTTTCTATCAAGCATTTTACGTTTAGCCCCTGCTTAGTGAGTGTTTGAATTGGTTGTGCATATCGTGTTCTTGTGAGGTTGGATGGGCTAGAATGGGATGTATGATATTTAATGTCATAATGGTGTCGTCTTGTAATGATCTATTTATTGGCAGTTTTGTTTTTGATTTGGTTCAATGTTGTGTGAGATGTTTCATCATTTTTTGGGGCGTAGGAGCTACATTATGTGTTTTCACACTGGCAAATGTTTGGTTGTTCTTTGTCAATCCCTTCTTTTGGCCCGGTTTGGCATGATGTTATGATTTTCTAGAATATCACTGCCACTATCCTTTTTAATATACCAGGTGAAGCCTTATGCTCTCGTTCATGTTGATATGTATGGTGGTTCCCTTACCTTCCTTCACTGGTCTTACTATGCTGGAGCATGATGTTATGCTACACTAATGTGATTCCTCTGGGCGTTTCGAAGGTGATGCAGATTGGTTTCATCCTGAGATCATGTTGCAGTGCACTTCAGCGGCTCAAAAGTCAGATAAATTTGCCATGGTCTTAAGGTATTTTTGGGGTACATTGCTTGCGTCCCCTCTGGTTAAAGCTTAAATGCTATGATGTGACTTTGTGCTGCAAGTGTCAGCTGTACCTCTATAAGGTGCTGTGATGATGCTATTTTGAATAGTGAACGTTACTCTCTTGATTTATGGTCTGTTTGTGTCCTTTGTCACTTATGTGTATATCACTTCTTTTGAAGAATGCAATCAGCTATGTAATTTTCTCCCTTCGTGGAGGTTATCGAGTAGTCTAGTATATATAACTAGTTCATGATTGAAATCTTGTTTAGATGTTGTCGATGGACCATTATAAAATTCGTTTGTAGTGGACAATCCACTTTAAAAACCAAACTAGCAGTCTGGAAATCTGCCAAATTCCATACTTATTTTAATGATTATTTGTTATAATAATAAGTGTTATAGATAATTATAGAAACCGGTCGTCTTTGCCCAAAAAAAAAAAATATAAGTGTCAACAATTATTTATATAATATATATATAAACTCCTGTACTTATTGTAATGAAATTACCCTAGATTGACTGTTGCTTCAACAATTATTTATATAATATATATATATAATTTCTTATATATATATATATAACAAGAGGGGTCCGTAGGGGTTGGAGGCACAACGAGGGGTGGGGTTAGCGGCAGGGGGCAGCGAGGGTATGGGAAAGGCGTTAGGGGGGCGTGAAGGAGGAGGGGGATGTGTATGGGAGGAGGTGGCTAGTGGAATCCAAAAAAAGGAGGAGGGGAAGGAGGAAGAAGGAGAGGCTTCTAGGCGATGGAAGCAATAGCCACTAAGAAGAAGAAAAAGGTAAATGAAAGAAAAAGTATGAATGAAATGAAATGGGTTAGGGTTGTTTACATAGGAAGAAAGGAGGGTAAGGAGGTAAATGTGCATGGGGAAAACCATGGGATTATCACATAGTTTTGTCAAAAGCATAAGTGGTAAAGTAAAACCATGTGCTTTAGGAAGGTATGGTTTCTACCTAACCATTTGTCACACTTTTGTTACACTTTTAGAAGTGTTTCAAGTGTTATGTTATTAATTTTTGCTATGCAACAATCTAGGCCAATGTTTGACAACTCCGATCAAACGAAAAATGGTGCTAATGAATTCTATGATGTTACTAGTCGATTAAACCTTATTATTCTTAATCAAAACTCATGTTCATATTTGTTTTTTAATTGAGTATTATAAACTAAAATCTTGGTTTTTAAATTGACAAAATTTTCTTAAAAATTGACAAAAGTTTTGACAAAAATTCTAGGATGTTACATTATCCCGTCCTTAAAGAAATTTTTCCCTCGAAATCGAAAAAGAAGGGAATAGAAAAAAGGAAATGGATAAAGGAGATAAATTTGCTAAGGAGTTAGATATCCCCACGACATTTGGGATAAAACTTCTACAAATAATCCTCGGTTTCCCAAGTAGAATCATTAGGATTGCCACATCACTATACCTTGACAAGCTTTACAATATTGTTCATCAATCTCTTTTCATCGCGATTAATAATCTTGATAGGCTCTCTTACGACTGCTAAGTTGGGTGTAATCTCTAAGTCCTGCTGAGTAGCCTCTTCAATGGTTTGGTCTGGATCGTGCACATACTTCTGTACACTAGATACGTAGAAAACATCAATGTATTCCAAATAGCCATACATGTAGCTAAACTCTATAACCTAAGGGTCTAATCCTTTCCAGAATAGGAAACGGTCCAATATATCGTGGTGCTAGTTTTGTTGTCTTTCCAAACCTTATAACTCCACGCATCGGTGAAACTTTCAAAAATACCAAGTCTCCAACAGTGAATTTCAAAGCTCTTCTTCTACAATCGACATAATTCTTTTGTTGATTCTGGGTTGTTTTCAACTTCTTTTTAATCAAATCCACCTTCTCTATGGCCTCTCCGATCATATCGTGTCCAAGAACAAGTCTACCTCCAGACTCTATCTAACAAGCGGATGATTTGCAAGGACGACCATATAGTACTTCGAAAGGTGCCATCTTAATGCTAGCTTGATAACTGTTGTTATAAGAAAACCCGATCAAAGGCAAATGACTTTCCCATGATCCTCCAAAGTCAAGGACGCGTGCTTGTAAAAGATCCTCCAATATCCCATTAACTCTTTCTATTTGTCCGTCTGACTATGGATGATACATAGTGCTGAAATTTAGTTTAGTTCCTAAAGCATCCTGGAAAGCTTCCCAAACAAGACTAGTGAAGATTGGATCTCGATCGCTTACTAGGCTACTCGATATCCCATGTAATCTAACAATCTCTTTTATATATAATTATGCTAGGCTTGTAGCATTTTTAGATGGTTTTAATGGGTTGAAATGGCACTCTTGGTTAAACGATCCACAATAACCCATACACCTTCTTTGCCTCTACGAGTACAGGGTAACCCATCTATGAAATCCATCAAAACTTAGTCCCATTTCCACTTTGGTATTTCCAAGGGATGAAGCAATCCTATAGTTTTCTGCTAATCATTTTTAATTTGTTGGCAAGTAGCACACCGGCCAACGTATATTAATATGTCCCTCTTTATTGTTTTCCACCAGAAAGTACATTTAATATCACGATACTTCTTTTTGGAGTTCTTCAATGTTTGGGACACATATTCTCACTTTCAATCTCAGAGTGACTTTATCATCGATTTCAAAACTTGAACTTTCACCTTGTCGATTACTTCCAGCAATTATTTATAGAAATTCGTCTTTGTTTTTCTTATTGGAAATTTTCTCTATAAGAGTTGGAGTGATGACCAGGTAAGCAATGACAGTGTGCTTCTGGCTTAAGGCATAGACAACTACGTTGGCTTTCTCGGAAGTATATTGAATATCCAAATCGTAAGAGGCTAGAAATTCCAACCAATGTTGCTGCCTTAAACTCAAATCTTTTTGAGTGATTAGGTATTTCAGAGACTTGTGGACCATGAATGATTCAAACTTCTCTCCTAGAAGATAATGCCTCCATATCTTTAAAGAAATTATTACAGCTAATAGCTCTAAGTCATGAGTCGGATAATTTTTTCATGTGGCCTTAGTTGTCTACTTGCATAAGCAATAACTCTTCCTTCTTGCATCAAAACTGTACCGACTCCTTCTTTAAATGCATCAGTGTAAACAGGCAATCCTTTATTTCCATAAATAATAGCTAAGGTTGGGGTAGTAGTTAGCCTTTTCTTTAACTTTATGAAAGGGTCTTAACACTTGGGGGACCAGACAAACTTTGCATTCTTTATTGTCAACTTTGTCAAAGGTGAGGCTATCTTAGAAAAATCCTGAACAAACTTCTTGTAATATCCATCTAATTTTAAGAAACTTTGGATGTCTCTTGAGGTTAAGGGACGCTTCCAATCTAGAATAACACTTTCCTGGGTTTACTAAGATTCCTTTTTCAGATACGATATGTCCAAGAAACTTGACTTCTTTTTCCCAAAAATGACATTTCAAAAAATTTGCTTTAAGTACATTTCCCCTCAATATTTCTAAAATAATCCTCAAATGCTTTGCATGATCCTCTTCGGTTTTTGAGTAGACAAGAGTATTATCGATGAAAACCAATACGAATTTATTCAATACTTCCCGAAATACTCTGGTCATTAGGTCCACGAAATAAGTGGGGGCATTAGTCAATCCAAATGGCATTTCTACCATTTGTAAAAAGTATCAGGTCCTCTAAAGAGGTCAAATGGATATGATCTCTGACAATTCTAAGTTGATGAAAACCTGTGGCTAAATACATTTTTGAGAAAAATTGGGCACCGCTAAATTGGTCGAATATGTCATATATTCGAGGCAAAGGGTTTTTTGTTCTTAAGAGTTTGCTTATTAAGGTCTCTATAGTCGACACATAACCGAAAAGGAACCACCAGACTTGGCTACAAATATCACAACTGACCCCCAGCTTGAACGACTTGGTTGTATAGATCTTTCTCCAAAAGTTCTTGATTTTGTTTATTTAGCTCTTCATTTTCCTTCGGTGCCATTTTATCACTAGGATGGAAAATAGGTCTAGCATTAGGTATTAAATCAATTCTAAGCTCAATTTGTCTATATAGAGGGAAACTTTTAACTTCTTTAAATACATGGGGAAATTTTCTGACGACGGGTATAATTTCAATGTCAACATTAGGGTAACCCAAATCATACATCAATCTATCTCTTTTTGGACTAGGGTCTTCACAAGATAATTTAGTAAACTTTCCTGACTTTGTTTTTACTAATACCTTCTATTTACATGATCTAACTTTTCTTTATACTCAATTAACCAATTCATTCCAAGTATAATTTCAAATTCATCAAAATCTAAAATAAATAGGTCGAAAGGGGATTGATGATGCGAATAAGAGATAGGGACTTCTTTACAATATAGACATAGAGTAGTAGGGCCTCCTACTGGATTTTCACGCAGTGGATTCTCAATGAATTTTGTTTAAGGTTTAACTCTTCTATTGTATGTTTCGATATGAAGCTATATGTAGCACCAGTATCGAACAGAACTCAAACTAATTTATCACAAACGAAAATATTACCTTCTAACACTTCTTTACCTTTGTCATTCCTTGAAGTTGAGGGCTCGTACTTTATATCATAAACCTTTGCCACCTCTTCCTACTTCATTATGGGACAATCCTTAATCAGATGTCAAGACTTTTAGCAGTTATAGCATTCTCTAGTCTCCTAATTCGGCTTTGATTTCTTTGATTTGCTACACTTGCTTGAATAATGCCATTTCTCATGGAAGTTGTAACATATAACATTCTGGAGATAATCTTGTGACATCACACGTTTGTTAATGTCATTATTAAGAGAATGCATTAAGTTTCGTGAAGCGCAATAGGTAAACAACAACTAAATTTACAAGATAGATATAAATAATGCAGCGGAAAACTTAAAACTTTTATTAACCATTCAACCCAAAATTACAGCATTATATTTTTCCCAAATACCAAAAGTAATCTTTCTCATAATCAGAGTACAAAAACCATAATAATATCCCTCAAATATCATTACAAATATCATAGACGAATAAACGAAAGAAAGTATATGAAAAGGAGAGCTATCCAAGTCCTAGCAGAATCACGATCTCCACTACTAACCACTCCCACTCTGAGAACCTGAGGGGGGAGAAGGAAGAGAGAGAGAAGAAACAAAAAGGTTCAGACATAAAGTCTGGCGAGTTCCAGTAATTTTTAGCATAAGTATATGAAAAGGTTTCAAGATAGATAAATAATACTGGTAGAGAAAGAACAGTAAAACATGTATATACACACGAGATAAACGAGATGTCAAAACAAGATAAAGGAAGATTAAACTTCTCATTCATTTCCCAAGAATTAAGTTAACTGCACCAACTTAGTAGTATTAACAGGACTAGGTGTTACCCTAGTTATTACCCATGCGATCGACTCCCTATTACCCGAATACCCTGTGTTAGCCCCGGCAGTAGGGTGTATCAGTCCCTAACCTAGCAATTTATAGAACATAGACCTATTCGTAAGTGTTACAGCGTTTTGGTTTCCCGTAGTCAAACCCATGCACGCTCATGGCTCCACTGGAATGCGCATGTACCCATCCCCTAAACCTTGAACCTCTTATAATCCATTTCAGTAAAGCGTGCCCTGACCCCTCTTAGTGCGGAGCCCCTACCGAGATACCAATAGGGATAGTGACCGATATGGGTTCCACACAACTTGACAAAAGCCACCCCCAAGGCTTGTGTCCTCGTGTACATAGGATTTAAGAGTCTCAAAAACCTAATACAAGTACTAGACTTGGGACCTCTTAGCTTATTAATTAAAAGTTGTAACTTAGCATGTTTAAGTTCATTAATAAGTCCGGTTTTAAAACGACAATTATCTAAATGTTATTGGTGTACAACCCCTTCACCAACAAGCACCTTCCCAGATGTATGATTAGACTTACCGTAATCCATTTTACTTAGTTTTTACATCTGATACTCATATACTTTTGTATGTCATACTTAATCTTACATTAAGTCCAATCCAACCGATTAACATGTTGCATGTTCCTTCAAACATGTAATTAACCCAATTTAATAGATTAACATGTAATTTACCTAATCCAATAGATTTAACATGTAATTATCCCACTTTAATATATTAACATGTAATTATCCTAATCTAATAAATTAACATGTAATTATCCCAATTTAACAAGTAATTACCCTAGTCTAATATATTAACATGTAATTATCCCAATTCTTACAGTAAAGGGTTCCAATACACAATATGCCCAATTTCAGATCTAACATTAATTAGTGTCCAAAACCTTTTTAAATAATCAAATCTAAAAATGACATGAAACTCACAATGATACTTGGTGAAGAGGATGGTATCTCTTTATGTATGAATATGTCGCTGTAGAAAAGGTCAACTTTAACCTTTTATTATTGAGAGCAGTCCGAATTGTCCTTGCTATTATATATTTGGGCAGCACCTCAGTAGTTCTATATATATATATATAATTCTTGGAAAATGATTTAGAGGAAGAAGAAGGAAGAATGATTTTGTGTGTAGAAAAAATTAGGTTGCATGCCTTTATATAGACTACCTAGGACAATCCACCACCGTTAGATACTAGATTTTCAATTTTAGCCATACACGTAATGCTAAGTCAATGAACGAACCCAGTATTATAAACAGTCCAAGTTTAGAACTCAGAATCCACCCAGCATGTTGGTGGGTCGACCCACCGACATACTATGTTGACCCATGGGTCGACCCCACATGACTTGGGTCGACCTAGGCCCGTTTTGGGTCGTCCTATACCTGTTGTTTCGCGTTAATTCTGCATTGTTTTCGGTTTGAATTATTTTGAATATATTTATATATAACCTCCATATATATATATACAAACTTCTTATGTCCATAACTACGTTATCTGTTGTACGCAAACTTAGGGTCTATCTGAACCAAAATTCCAAGACGATCATAACGGTAATGTTAGTTTTACATAATTCTGAACATTTAATCAAGTAATTTCCATTTTATTATTTTTATTATACTATTACAATGTATTAAACTATGGGGTGTTACAAATCTTCCCAGGTTTCTTTCTTCCCTTTGTTCTGCCCTTTGCTTTTTCCTGTTAAACTTTATTTTCTTTTAGTTGCTGCTAATATTGCCTTCCTTCTCTTCAGGTGTCTTCTGCTTATCTAAAGTCACAAATCTATATCCCATATCCACCAAGTCAACAAACGACTGCTTCACATGTGCAATCATCCTCTCGTGGTACTTCTGTTTCATTCCCTTGATAAACCTCTCGTTCTTCTTTATCGGGGTGTTAATCAGCTCTTTTCCGAAACGAGACAGCTCATTAAACTTGTTTAAGTACTCCTCAAAAGACATATATCTCTTCTTGAGATCCATGATTTCTTCATACATCCTAGAAATTCCCGGTGAAGGTACTCATCGTTCCTTAAAATTTCCTTTGAATTATTCCCATTAAATGTCATCTTCTCTTCCCTGAATGATAGTTTCCCACCATACTGCAGACTCATCCTAAAATTGACAAGTAGCCAATATATTTTTCTTATCATCCTCCAAGTTCAAACCTTTTAAAATCTTATCACATGAATTGATTCAGGATTGAGCCTCTATGATATCTGGAGCTACTTTAAATGGCTTTCCACTCAAATTCGTATAATGCTAGTTGAGAACATGAAGACTGAGTTGTATTTGAGCTTGAATTGTCTCCTTCTCAACTATTACAGTGTCACAACCATTGGTGGTGGTATTGCTTCCTCTTCCATGCCTACTTCTACCACTTATTTTTCACTATCTGTAAATAGTACAAAAATGCTTATTAGGGTATATGGACGAATTTATTTTAGGGATTTATGGAACAATTAAGAGTCCTTATACTCCATCAGATTTTACTCATCCTAGGGTATTACTAACCCTTTTCTAATGAGCGTTTTAATGAGTTATACCCCAAAGCTTTGTATGAATCAAAGCTCTGGTACCAACTGTGATGACCCAGAATTACGACCTTCGAAAATCGGCATTTGACACAACTCAAGCATCAAACGTCGGAGATTCAAACGCTGGATTCCTAAATGTCTGGGGTTATAATACATTACAAAACAATCAAAATGGAATAAAGTAGCCTCTCATCAATATAATATGAGATACATCAGAGATACAAAAGTAACAGTGGAAAATAAACTAAAGAGAGAGAATCCAAAATATGCTTCATCTTCACCTCAAATATCCAAAAGATAATCCATAAAAGCTAAAGTTGACCCACAAAATATGCTTCCATAGAAAGATCCAAAAAACAAGCTCCAAAACACCGCTATAAACTTGATTCTTATGCTGCCCATATAGAAAATACAAACACCCAGAGTTTTAAGGGAAAAAATGATAAACTCCAGGTCAGCCATGGGACAAGTGTGAGAAGACAATATATTTGTTATTTTAGTAAAACCCATAATTCTTTTGAAAAATGAAGCTGCTACAAGATCTCACGGAACACATACCATGCAAACGCATACTTGAAAGATGTTTCTCCTTATGATAGCCAAACATGCTTGATATGCGAAAACATTTGCTATTATTAGTAGTACATAGTGTGGAAATCACTGTCGAAAATAAATGTATCAATCTTAGCTGGATGGGTACCGTATATTATGTCAACATATAAGTTTACAACTAAATCCATACAAATTCGTAGTCGAGAATGGATTTCCAACAAATAACCGGGCTAACAAACTTCCTTACCGATGGGTACATTTCTAGAGGAATATCCCGAGAACAACTTAAGTTCTCTTCCAACACAAGGTTGGGAACTCCTTTAACTAGATCATACCTGAGTATATCATCTCCCGGTCGTTACCAACCTTAAACCAGGGCCTCGAAACATCAACAACCATAAAAGTAGATGTTTCCACATATGTAATAACTTGGCTCCATACCATGGTTCACTTTTTATCTAGTAGGAGATGATAACCCATAACCTTGCCGCATCTTTCCTATTTTGGCTATTTTTGAGGGTGTATGGCTTGTCGAAGCCTTGTTACACAAAGCTACGTCTAACTAAGCCGTGCTTTGATCATAAATAGCATATCACTCAGTATGCCACACTGTTATTTCATAATATACGATTGGTAATTACTAACTATTTCACCATTGAGCTTGTACGTCTCAAAGAAGGGTGTTAAGCTAAGAGATAACCTCTCTGCTACCAACAGAAATATGTTTAGTAAATATCAATCAATACATCACAAAATACAATGTCAGACACACATCCATACAATTCCGATTTGAGTCTGAACGAATCCGAAGGAACTTTATTCCTCGTCCAATAAAGGAGAAAATCCCTTGTGAATCCGAAAATTACTAAAATATGTCTGGACATACTGCTAAATAAAATCTCAATACTGGAGTAACCCAGTAAAGAGAAAGTCAACAGTAGTCCTTTTGATGTGAAGATTTCCGGTCTTCAACATCGTCTTCTAATATCTTTGATTTCTCTATTATGTCGTGTTCTTATTTAGAATGGTCTTCAAACATAAGTTCTGAACCCGGACTTTCTAAATAACAACCGTTATTTAAAACCATGTGGATATAGGGTCTTTGATTAAGTCTCGGCTTAAACTCAAATTAAAATACTCATTACTCATTTTACGTCAATCCCTAAGGTTTAGAAGATAATTATTAAGTTTCAAACCTTTTAAAATTTCATACTTGATAATAGTGTTTAAAAGCATTACTAAATGGTATTCCAAAGGAGCCAATTTTACTATTTTTGTTTAAACAACTTCTAATCTTCATAATTTTGATCCAAAATCTTTTACTATGATTTATAAAAAAAATCCAGCTTTTAATCATTTTTAAAAATATGTTTCATTTGATTTCCAATTTGGCCACTAAACTGCACTTATAGCAACTTTTCCAAAAAATAGTTTTATACATAACTTGGAATTTATATATTGAATTTTGAAAAATACTTTACCTTTTGAAAATTATTATTTTTAGGAAGCAAACATTTTTCTTTTGAAGAAATCCGATTTAAATTGCACCTGTTATAAGCGTTCGAAGTTCATAGTCAAAATTCGCGAACTACCGTAGCGCGACTAGTCCTATTCTGACCATATTTTAATTTAAATTCGAAACTCATTCGATAAAACTTCAAATGTGATTATAATATTTATAAAACATATTTAAACCTATTTGAAAACAATACTTCAATTTAACTTTAAAATTCAAATATTCATATTAAATGAATACTATATTATTATTTTATTATTAAATAATATTATTTTTCAAAATTAATATTTTCAAACTCAAACTTTCCTAAAATCAAATTAAATATAATATGAGATAGGTAGAACAATCAATTTCAGTTTTCAACATCATTTATATACAGAACGCAACTTTAATTTTTGAATTTACTATTTAAAACCGATTTCAAATTTAAACATGCCATTTATATTTGAAATAATTTTCAAATAAATTTTCACCTAAATTTCATTTCCAAACCATTTTGGATTTAAAATTCAACTTTTATTTTTATCCATTATGTAAATGAATAAAATATTCATTTATAATATCCGAGACTTATTCAATACCCATATATTTTCATATATGTAGGTGTAACATGTGTAGTGAACATATTATCACTACTAATAACCATATCAATATCCATAACATCCATTCATCCATTATCATACCATAATAATATATGTACATAAGCGTTTTGATAATAAATGCTTATGCTTTAATTAATAGCTAATTAACCATACATTCACAACAATTATCATAACATCCAAAATCAAAAAATATAATTGTCGAGTTTCTCACCTTTAGGTTCCATTCCACCAGACTTTTATTGTAGGACCTATAGCCTACTGAAATTACCCTGGACTGACCGTTGCTTCAACAATTATATATATATATATATAAGAGGAGTAGGCTGTGTGGGTTGGAGGAGGGGGTTAGGGGCATTAAGGGGGCGTGGAGGTAGGAGAGGGGCGTCAAGGGGGCCATTGAGGAGGAGGGGGACATGGATGGGGAGGAGGTGTCTAATGGAAGAGAAAAGAAGGAGGAGGGGAAGGAGGAAGAAAAAGGGGCTTTTAGGCTATGAAAGCTATGGCTACTAAGAAGAATAAGGTAGAAAGAAAGAAGAAGTGTGAATGAACTAGAAGGGGTTAGGGTGGTTTATATAGGAAGAAAGGGATGGTAAGGAGATAAATGTGCAAGGGGGAAAACCATGGGCTTAACACATGGTTTTGTCAAAAGTATAAGTGGTAAAGTGAAATCATGTGCTTTAGGAAGGCATGGTTTCAACCTAACCATTTGTTACACTTTTAGAAGTGTTTCAAGTGTTATGTTGCTAATTTTTGTTATACAACAATCCTAAGCCAATGGTTGACAATTCCGATCAAACGACAAATGGTGCTAACAAATTCTAACATCGTTATTAGCCGATTAAACCTTACTATTCTTTATTAAAACTCAGGTTCATATTCTAATGGAGCATGTTGGCTTTAGCTCTTAGAGCATCAAAAAGCCGCCTCACTAGAGAGTGTTCCTACAAAGATGTATTAGTGTTAGAACAATTTTGAAATTTAAAACTTTGAATGTGGTTTTGTTGATTTTTAATATTTGTGGATAGCCTTGACAATATGTCTCCTCACTGTAGAGTTTAAGAATATTTTCGGTGTATCAATGTTTGGCATGCATCCTGTACATCAAGTTACCATACACATGAACAGACTAGGCCTTTTTAATAGCATCCATAAAAAAGGGTGGTCGGTCTATGAATTGAAGAATTTAAAAGTAGAGGGAGGTTTAGAGAAGAAGGTGTCAAAATGGACAACAACAGGGGTGCAGTCGCATAGAGAGGTGTAGGTAGCTTCAGAGAATAAATTAGGCTAGCGCACATCGCCTCATGATTTACAAAGACCCTATCGAGTTAAGAAAAAATTCTTTTCCCCACCCTATAGCCTTCTCGCTGGGCATTCACATAAGTCCGCCAGAAAAATCGCATTGTTAAGAGGCTCTAGCTCTTTAATAAAAAGGGGGAGCACCACCAGTTCTATTGTAATGACCTTCTATTTTTAACCATTTATGTCGATAATAAAACCAACTCAAATCATTCAAAACAGCAGTTTGTTATTACTGCAAGGTTAAATATAAAATCATCACAGAATCGTAGACAAATCACAAACAGACAAAATAAGAATATCTCATAGTAATATAAATAAAATACGATATTAGTTCAAAATTTGTGCACAATATCAGAGTTATAGAATCAGATACAGTGGAAGTCTAAATAAAATGGCTTTCTAATAGAAAATGAGAAACTAACATAAATAGATAGGTGGTGTCTTCAACAAGTCTCTAACTTCTAAAGGTGAATCTCAATAATATAGTACTCGGTCTGACCCGAGTACAAAGTAAAACAAAACATTCGATCATGACTAACATTCTTATGGAAGTAAATCAACTCAAGTGAAATGTTTAAATGAAATGCACAAGTAACCTAAAGGATGTTTTGGATTCTCATCCTCTAAGGATCTGTTAAACTAGATATTATATAATACAATACGCTATTATAATCGTGTCTATGGTAAATATACTACTGAAAATAACGCAAGAGGGATTACATTTTCGCCTTTACATTGCTTATAAACATTTTTGTAAACATTACATATAAAACACTAGTTAAACGGTCGGTAGATAAGGATGCGCTGCTATATGAAAACGTCGAATCAAAATCATAGTGGGTTTAATCAGGAAAATTTGACAAGGCACATGAGGCAATACCCAGAGTATGATTCTACCAATTACATGCCCAGACCGGTGGTAACACATAGTCACAACTACCACGCACCTTGAACAACGCTGCCAAAATCAAAGAGAGCCCTATCAGATGACAAAGTAATATATATGGTACTGAAAAAGTGTGTTCGATAAGAGGTGTTGCCTCAATTAATCACGGTATAGGTCATGTTTTAGTTATTTCAATTATGACCCAAAGGTCATGGCTACCCATCTTCATTCTTTTACTTCATTCCAGTAGTGTTCTCCAAACCAGCCTATTTCATTTGGATTCTCCACCATGTGCACAGTTGTTCAAGTGGTTCCTGGTACTAGTAAAGAGAATTATAATATTCGACCTCGGTTTCTTTAACAACCAAACGTTTATTTCACACCGTGGTCGTTTATATTAAAAATCATAATCAAAATATCATAAATCAAGTAACAACAATATTGATTTATATTCAAATAATTGAGTTCAAATATTTTAATGTCATAAATTATATTCAAATTAGTTCATTATTTGACTAAAATTCAAAATTTTAGATTTTATATTTAAAAACAGCTCTTTAATTTTGGAGAATGGAGTTTTGATGACAACAACCTTATATCAATATTAATTGATTATAAATTATATACTAACATCTCTTTCTAGAATATACACACACACATATGAATGATTTGTATACAGAAATTAATACTGAAGATCGTATAGTTTTAGAGATTTAGAGATTTAGAATTCAGAGAAGATTCAAGACTCATGCGTAATAAAGATATCATGGGTTCAAAATAAATATAGTAATAGAGTTAAGTTTATATGTAAGACTCTGAATAGCACTCCAGGTTCAAATTCAAATTCTATTTTTTAAATTTTGATTTTCAAATTTTGATTTTCAAATTCTAATTTTAATTAGTTTTTCTATCTTAATTTTGATTTCAAACTTAAGTTTTAAAGTTTATATATACTTGTATAGTTATATACTTGTAATTTTATATTTTTATAGTTTAAACTTTATAATTTTTTAAATATGTTTATCTAACTTTTATTTATGTTTTCATATGATTTTATACTTTATAATACTCATTTATATCACTATATTTTAATTTAATGATTTCCAGAATTATATATATATATATAGTTAAATACTTGAAAATATTTAAAAATTAAAATTTTTAATACCTATATGTCGACATACATAATAGTATACATCGACATACAAATGTCACTTTTTCAATTTTCAAAGAAAATGTCTTTTCACTATTTGTAACGTTCCAGAAGCATTGCAACCTTTCAAATCCTATAAATAGGAGTTGATTTCGAATTTTTAACCATTATTCTTCTCCATCTTCACCCCTTTTCATCCCTCCATTATTATTTCATTTTTTATTAATTTATACACATCTACTCTGCCAATTTATATTCTAAATTCATAAAACTTCTTCTCTTCTCTTCTCATTCTCTACTCATTACTCTCTGAATTGAAGTGTTATTGAAGCGTTATAGGGCTGTTGTAATCGTTTAGGATTGTTTGGGAAAGGGTGTGTTCCTTGTAGCCCTGAAATCAAGGAAAGGAAACAGTGTTAACCTTGTGGCCGTTAAATAAAGGGTGGGGGAATCGGTGTTAACCTTGTATCCGTGAAATCAAGGGGATTGTACTTAGATATTGATTTAGTAATAAAACTCTGTGCAATGTAGCGTTGCGTGGGAATGGACATAGGAGTAATCCGAACCAGTATAAAATCTAGTGTGTTCTTTCCTTTTTTGCATTTTACTTTTGTTTATTTCTGTATTTTTGTTTGATTCTATGTCTGTGATCATCTTTGTGGTGTGTAATTCGTATAGTAGATCATATAAGTTTTAGATTTTCTTAAATTCCTTGAAAACACTATTCACCCCTCCCCTTTTAGTGTTAGTTTTTCCTTAAGATACGTAATCCACATTCTCTAACATTTAACAAATCACATTTTGATTTCAAATCAATATTACAAATAAAATATTCAAAATCTTTATACTAACTTCAGACTTAATGACTCGGATTGGAAATAGACTTTCTTTTAAAATAGAAAATAGAATATAACATAGTTAAATTTAAAAAATAAATATATCAATATAAAATATCTTGATTTAAAAACAATTATAAAATATTTAATAATTTAAATTTAAACAAAATCGTTCAATTTTAAAATAGTTATAAAATATATAATAGTTAAATTAAATATAAATGAATGAAATGACGGGTCTCAAAGTAAACCTCTCAAAATCTGACATGAAAACTACGGGTCTCAACAGCCATCAAATGCATGAAATCTCAGCAAAAACTGGTCTTCAAACCAGTAGAGATACCATATCCTATCTCGTTCTTCCACTGACTACTGTTAAGATCACCACTATTCAGTGCATGCCCTTATATAGTAGAATTACAGCTAGAATGTCATACTGGACGAGTAGACTTTTAAGTCAGGCAGGCCGTCTCACATTGATTAAAGCAGTTGTGTTCTCCGTGCAAGTTTACTGGGCTAGTGTGACGACCCCAAACCCCGTGCAGACGGTGGCAAGGGTTATCTTTGGAATATAACACAGAAACAGATAATAGCAGAACAGAATTAAATAAATACACCAGATAATGAATAATAGAATATACTGGATAAGAGTAATCATCAGAGTTACACAGTATACAGGATCATACTTAGTACAAATACAGTTCAGCTATACATAAATGTCTACAGCGGAAACAAACAAAATATGTACAATAGGAGCTGAACAGCATAAAAAGAGATAAATAATGGAATCCATCTTCAGCTCCAACTCTCTAGAAAGAACCAGCTAACCTGAATACAAGGCTGCCTGTGAAGAAAAAGGGGGCACCTGAGTTTGAAAGTGAAACAAACTACGAGTCAGTCATGGGACTGGTATGAGAAATCTACTCAACACATTCAAAATATGGCTAATCACAGGACCACGCCACTTTCGTGGAACGGGTTTACTCCATCGGATTGCCAGTGCTTTAAAAACAAATCTTTCTTTTAAACATCGCAATGCTTCTTATAAAAATGAAGCCATTATAAGACTCAGTTCCCATCACACAATGCAACGCAAACCGGAGGATAGAGTTTTTACCTTATAATGGCCAAGATATGCTTGATACGAATAAAAAAAAAGGCATTTGATATTATTGCTAGTGTTTACATCTTTTGAAAACAATTTCAAATCATAACTATCAATCATAGACAGCATTAATGCCCCATACCACTATGTCGCCATATATAGGTATACAATCAAAACCGCACAGTCACGTATTTGGAAATTGGATTTCCGTCATGAACCAAGGCAAAAGATAGTCCTTACCGAATTCGAGACAATCTAGCCCATGTCTCAGGAACAGCCGCAACTGCCCCCTGGATCGTCAGGGCCGGTCCACCGATGTGGATTATTATGCCTGAACACTACGTCTCCCCGCCCTATGGGGCGTAAATGAGCCAACGAATGACTCCATCGGTCCCGCATCGACCGATAAATCCGAGGCGCCTCGCAACAGCAACAACCACATAAGTCAAACTCGTCAGGGCATGTAAAACCACTGACGCCACTTCTAGCTAGAAAGAAACGCAGGCCCTCCCTGATGTCCTCTCCCGTTTCTGGTTCATATCGAGGTGTGAGGCTCGCGATTTCACGTCATACACAAAGCTACGCCACACAGGCGGTGCTTTGATCATCTCCACAAGATTTTGCTTTTCAACAGAAGCCCTGTTCATTTGCCACTTAGGCATGCCACACTAGCAATCCATGCCATGCGACTGATGTCCATCGATATACAACCTCTGAGCTCGTGCGTTTCAGAGAAGGGCGTTAAGAAAAAGAATAAATTCTCCACCGCCAAACAGATGTATATTTAACAGAGATCAATCAACACAGAATAAAATCCAATGTCAGACACACAGTCCATTTACAAGTCTGTTCTGGGTCTGAACGAAACCGGAGGCACTATATACCTCGCAAACCCATCGATCACCACGTACGTCTGGACGATCACCACTCATTATCCATATTTCGGGATGCCTCCCAATCAAGACCTCGGTTACCACCCAAACGAGGTGAAGATCTCCGGTCTTCGACCACCGTCTTCATCTTCGACTTTCAATCGTCGGTCAATTATTTGAAATGAGAATTAACTCGTCTTTTTCAAATAATTCACGTATATTTAGATTTTCAAATCAATTTATTTCAATGGTTAAATCATTCGACAACACCAATTTTGTTCTTTAATGTAATTTTCACACCAAACACATTCAACCATCAAATACCACATAAATCGAGCAAATTCAGTTTATTTCCATTCCATATCGTTTATAAATTAGAAATCTCACATTGGGTTCCACTCCACCAAAAATAGCAGAAGGGTCAGAAAAATATGCGGTCTCCTCTAAAATGTAGAAGATGTCCACACGGTCACGATGTTTCCTGTTTCATCGAATTTCGTCAAGAAACGAAAAAGATATGATTTTTCAAAGTTCAGATGTAATTAAAAGACCCACCTTTCACGATGGTTCAAAACTAGGTTTTGATGTTTCGATCAAACCGTTGCGCGATAGGAGAATCAGCTCACACAGCGTCGAAGAGCTTCGAACCACCTTCCCGGCGCCGGTGGTTTCACTCCGTTTGGTGGCGCCCTAAAGGCTCGGCGGCGCTCCAAAGTCGTTGACTTTGAGCACCCGTATCTCCCTCCACACTTGATGATAACTAGCAAACCTTAGATAGATTTAAAGAGGAGACGAAGAGCTTTGAAATGAATCAAGAATCACTCGATTTCATTGTGAAACATGGGAGAAATCGAAGAGAGAAGGTGGCGACATCATTTCCGTCGTGCGCAGTATACATCGGGGAGAGAGAAGATGGTCACTGGCCAATGAGATATTTTCTTTATATTTATATTTTTTTAAATGTCGAAAATACCCCCTTTCCCACACGAACGCTAATTCAAACCCAACGACTGTCGTCTCTAGCGTTTTACCCCCATTCCGAACATAATGGGATATGTTTCGTAGGCCCATTCGACTGTTTCAGTCAGTTTTTCTTCAAATTAAAATATATAACATTCAATATTCAATTTGAACGTACATTTCAATTTGCCAGGGCCACAAACTGATTCGAAAAATTCCAGAAAAATAAATCTAGCTATGTTTTGATGATATGGTCCCAGCAAAACTAGTTTCATCGAATTCTGAGATCGTTTGCAAAAAGGCCCATTTCTGGTCGATCCAATTTAACTATAATTGACCAAAACACGTTTTCCTTTGCCACGCTCACATACTAGCTTCAAAAATTATGAAATTTGAAACCTAGCAATAACTTCACATCCCGGATCCAACAAAAGAGGTTTCGTCGAATTCCGAGGTCATATGCAAAATGGCCAATTTCACGGGCTATATAAATTCCATAGCGACCTTTCTGAAAATTCATTTGGCCATAACTTTTGCTTTCCGCTATGAAAATTCGATTTTTCAGATTCGTTAGAAAGGTATTCACTAATAGATTTAAATATTTTTGGTTTCACTCAAATCCGTTTTGTTTTGCACCCGGTACAGTCCGACAAAGTTTGAATTCAATTTTTGAAACTGCAGCGCCATTTCAGGCCTAGTTTATAATTATAATTAATTATATTCGTTTTCAAACGTCGATTCAAACTCACTTCTCATTGCTATAATTTAAAATATTTATTTTAAATATTTAAAATCCATTATTTTAGCCAATTTAAAAAATTTAAATTGGTTCAGATTTTCTAGGTCGTTACAGCTAGGACCAACATTCTGCCCACTAAACTCGTCAATATGTTAAGATCCGCTATAATGGCGTTCCTTTGGACTGGTCGAATGGAAGGTAAATATCACGCCCCTATTGCTTTTAAAATGACTGAAAACCCTTTATGCAAGGGTGGACTTGGTATAGTGAACATTTCTAAATGGAACAAAGCTGCAATTATAAAACATTTCGATTGCTTCCTTAACTTATGTCCTAGTATTTGTGTAACACCCCGTACTTTCTATTAACGTTATAATCCTATGATACTTAATTTAAAATGTGATAATTAAGGGAACGGGCTATGCCATTGTGTTCGTCTCGGAATTCTGGTTTGAGATAGAGTCCGAGTTTGTGTGAATTGGACTTCGCATGAAGAAGTTATGGCTGTTAGAAGTTTCAGAAATTCGAATAAATTCAAACAGTTCGAAAACGAGTTCAAAATTCAAACAGAAGCCAGAAGCGGGCTGGGCGGGAAAATTCCCGCCCAGGCAGGTCGACCACGGGGTCGACCCTAGTGTCGACCTCCCCCTTTGAGGTCGACCTGAGGGTCGACCTGGCCCCCGGCTAGATCTGAAATTTGAACATTTGCTGACTCGCTGCTGAGTCACTAGGGTTTCTGGATGGTCCTGATCAAGTCTGAGTGGATGTGATTAACCCTAGGTTCATCTGATGGCTATAATCAAACTAAAATTCTATATAAACAACTCAATGCCTAACCTAAAAACACACAGAAAAATAAACCTGGAACTAAGATGCTGTCAGTAGAAGACTTGGAGTAGCCGTCACCATTTCCAATTCAAAGACAAGCTAAAGAACTTGAATCAAGAATAAAATTAAAACTAGTTTAATTCAACGATCTTCATCAAAGGCGCGCATCTCCAATTTCAGAATTCAGATTTCAGAACGCAAGAATTTCTTTTAGTTTGTAAGTTAGTTGTTACGCAGATTTAAACATTTCTTTCGACTGAATCATGACATGTTGTAATTGGAATATAGTACGATGCTTATGTATAAGATTTGATTCTCGTTTATCTTAAAATATCGTTGAAAATTAATCTTGTCTTTATGTTTGTGGCGATGAACATGTTGTATATTTCATATCTATATGCTTATGGCAATGAACATGTTGTATATCTTATGTCTATATGTTTGGGTGATGCATAACATTATATGTTATTACGATTGAGTAAAGAACTTATTATGCCAACAAAAATGGTAAAACATGTCATGTTGTAATTTGGTGGTTATTTGCAAGCTTAGGATCTAAATCACATGTTTACATGTTAGATTTACATTTATGAATATTTAGAACTATGCAAGTTGAATCTATTTATGTTGTAAAAGTGGAATTGTAGTCCGCTCATGTTGTTAACATCATGCTAAATTTTGATAAGAAAATGATTAGATAGGTTTCTTATGTTTTGACATACATAAGATTATATGCCAAGTTGTAGGTTGAAACTGTGATTATATGTTAAACTTTCATGCTAGACCTTTGTCAAGTTTACATGACCATTAGATTCAACTTAGTCACAAGTTCACCTTTGCCTAATTGATTAAAGTTAAAGATATACATCTATGCCAAGTTACATGTGATAAGTTTAATGTATGCTATTTTATGTTTATGTCATGTTCTTTGTTTATTACCCCTTTTTTTTATGGGTTTGGTCTAATTTTCTAGCCCAACATTTTATGTGATTTACGCATACATTCCACGGGGGTAGCGATGGGAAATATGAAAATTCATGGCATAGATTTGTTGGTATATTTGATATACCACTTATGTTGAGCAAAATCACAGGATAATTATGTCATGATTAAATTAAATTAATTCACATAAAGAAATTTGACATATATAGAAAAATATGAATTTAGAAAAGACGTATATGCCTAACCCGAGGTTAGACTGAGTTGTGGTGTAAATCTGCCCGTAACCGACCGGCATATCCAGTGACCACAACAAGACCTGTCTAATGTGGGTGGTTAGTGCATCAAGCCCAAAAAGAACCCGAGGTTAGACTGAGTTGTGGTGTAAATCTGCCCGGAACCGACCGGCATATCCAGTGACCACAACAAGATCTGTCTAATGTGAGTGGTTGGTGCTTTAATAAATTAAAGCTAAGTTAGGACTGGTAGGGTTAAGTAAATTAGGAAAACACTTAACTGATTCAACATGTTAACTAAAACGAATGGGATGGGTTAGGTAAACTTGGACACTTAACCAAATGAACATGTTGATTAGAAAACCCTAGTAACGGAGACCCATTTCAGCAGTAACCCACATAGATGTATCATGGTACCCTGAACTAGGCAGGGTAGGGCACAATTACTGGGCTGAACTATAAGCGGTCAAAACGTCGGCGGTTGGTGGGCCAGTGTAGGTTCCGGCAGAGTATGGGCGTGCACGTACTCCGGAGTGGAAAAATCAGGCACTGGGCATCAGTAGTGCACACTGTGCATCTTGAATCGTGTCGGGTTGCCACCAGAGGGACTGGTACACCCCATGGTGGGACTAACACAGGTGACTACAATCAAGCGGGGCCGAAGTACACATGACTTGAATACATGCGAGTAGGAGCTGATCACTAAGGGGATCGTTTGTTGTAAACACGTGGGCTAGTCGAACCAATGGTTAAGTAGGTGCAGAGACTATAGTAATGGGTGCGATCACACGTCCCTCTTATCTTATATTAGGGTATTGTCCTATGTTCTGTTATCACTGTCATGATCCCTTTTCTTGTTTAAATACTAGTAACCACTGAACTTACCAGACTTATTGTCAGACCCGTTTTCTTTCGTCTTTTTTTCTTCCGTCCCCCCCCCCCCCCCCTCAGGTCCACAGGGAGGAAATACTCCAGCTTAAATCAGACTCTTTACAAGCTTGAAGAAAGTAGATGTATGACTTGGACTCACTTGCATTGGCTATGGCTTTGGATATGGTCCTTGGGGATTTATGCATTTTTATTTTTTGGTTTATGCTTCTTTATTGAATAATCAAGACAGAAATTATGGTGTAATGTTTTGAAGTTGTTTTGAGGCAATTTGATGTAATGCTTTTGTATTGAACTACGTATGAAATAAATATTTGAATTTCGCTGCTTAAATTTATCTGTCTTGTAAATTTTTCTGTGTCTTGTACCTATAACCCTCCACCAAAGTTAAGGTATTCCCTTTGTGAGTGACCTTAATGGAGGTGGGGTGTTACAATTTGTGTGGAGTGGTCGGCAGTGCATGTCATTAAGGGAAAAAACTTTTGGTTCCATGGTACAACTGCAGAAGTTATCATGGACTTGGAGAAGCATATTCAAGCAACGTGAGCTGCTTCTACCGCACTTCTAGTATAAAATTAACAACAGCTCGAACGTTAGCTTATGGAATGATATATGGATATCGAATGGCCTAATTCTTGCCAGAGTACTTGCAAATATGGAAATGGAGGTCACTGGCATTAGTAGAAATACATTAGTTTGCCAATACATAAATTCGACTGGTGTTTCTCTGCCATTGACAGTTGTGCCGAAGATTAACCTGCTATGGAGTGAAGCTCACAATATCAAAGTAGGTGAAGAATCAACTAGCATTACCAAGTGGGCTAAGGTGGAACGGATGTATGAAGTAAAGAGCATGTATCATAATCTGATGGGTCATGAATCTATGTTACGGTGCAGTTAGAATAAGAAGATTTGGTACTCTGACAATGGTGCTAAGGAGAATCTTCTCCTTTGGAAAGTTGTAAACAAAGCTGTTTTAACCAAAGATAAGCTACTCGCACGTGGTATGCAAATTGATTCGTCATGTATGCTATGTGATGATAATGTCGAGACTCTTTATCACCTTTTACTCGAATGTTCTACCTCCTTCAACATCTGGACGGATCTTATGCATTCGATCAAAAGAAGTGGTGCCAGTCATAACAGTATTGCAAAATGGGGAAACATGGAGAAGAAGATGAGTAGAAAAAGTAACAAAGGACGATTACTTTGCTTTACTCTAAAAAAATTCATAGCTTCTATCTAGAGGGAGAGAAACTGTAGGGTCTTCAAACCTGCCGAGGCTAAGAGCTTGGAGCAACAGTCAAAAAGTGTTAGGTTGGGGGTTAAAAATGGTCTGAAACTTTTGAGCTTTACATTTGATCTGGGTATCATGCGAAGTCTCTATTAATTTGGTTACTGTGTTTATGTGTTTTCCTTGTTTCTAGTGTTGTAGTGTACTGTGTTTCTATGTACTCTTATGTGTGTTGTTCCTCACTCTTTCCCCGGTACATTAATGAAAGTGGTAGGGGTCCACTCAACCTCGGGGGCCTTCCTAAAATATAATTAGTAATAAAATAATTAGTTATATAAAGTAGTAAGAATAGTTTAATGTAACATTATTCTAGTTTAAAAGTATTTTAGTTTTAAATTATACTCCAATCTGAACCACACATCCATCTTTCCAAGGTTCAATTTATTATCAATTCAGATTTTAAGACTTCAATTTATATCAAATTCAACCTTAAACCATATATTCTTAATTCCAATTCATTTCAAAATAGCATTCAAGTTAGGTTTCGGTTTTATTACTTAAATCAGTTACTTCAAATTCATCTCAAATTTACTTTAAATCACATCTTAATGATTTCATACAAGTTAAACCTATATTTTCCATTTACTCAATCCTAAATATTTAACTTCAATTGTATTTAGATTCTAACATTTACTTACTAAATTGTTATCAAATCCATTTATTAAGTTTCATAATCACAACAAATTTCTATAAAAATCAATTTCATTATTTTCTAAATAACATCTTAAATCAATTTAACTTAGTTTGATGAATTACATTTCAATAAAGTCATTTAAACAAATTAAATTGTAATTACATTTCTAACTTTTCCTTTAAACTTTTCATAATCTTAAAATGTTAAGAAAATCTATATTTATATTATTATAAAAAATCTATATTTATATTAAATTTAAAACTTTAAATAATATTAGAATAAAATAAAATAAAAATATTTATTAAATTACTTATAAAATAATTTAAACTTAAAAAATAATATTATAATTAAAAATTCGTAAAATGGATTTATTAAATCAAAATATATTTATAGTTTAGGAAAATACTTTTTAAAATGGGCTAATAATGTCCATGTATAATTTTCTACCTAGGCCAAGTTATACTATATGTATTATTTTAATCTGTGTTGAAATTCGAATCTCGGGTATATATCATTTCAACCTGCATTCCGAACTGGTTCAGTACATTTTCTAAATCTATACAGTGGTTTGGTTATATATATATATCATTTCAACCCATAATGATTTTGTTAAATCTACAGGGGACTTACCGTGTGAAAACATAAAATTAAAACATTACAATACTAATATATCACATAGCAAATTCATATCATGTCATTTATATCAATAACAATTAAGACATATCATACATGTCATAAACATGTTTCACAAAATAGCATCATTTCATATCATAAATGCAAATTTTGATTTTGTATAACAATCATGTCAACTAAAACAATTTTAACATTTCAAAATTTACCATTCACATGTCTTGAATCATACTTTCACAAAATGTTTATCAAGTGTGAGATAAACTCACCTTTCATGCCACTAAATGGAGATGATAAACGAATGGTAACGAATACAGAAAACAAGATGCACAACTCCGACTATAAGCACAACTACAAGTTGTCTGACACCATGGCAGGAATAAAATCACAAATCAATACCCTATGAAATTTAGAAAAAGCAAGTATAGAGGTTTTGGCTAAGACTGATGGATTTTTTTTAATCAAAATCTTACAAAAAAACAAAAATTTTTTTGGACATTCTGATTTAAATTTTAGACTAGCTAACCTAAAAATTTGAAAAAGTTATAAATAGAATTTTTTCTGAAAATTCTTTTCTTTTCAACAAAAAAAAGGAAAATGGGTTTTCGATAAAATTTGAAGAAGATGTAAAACCGATAGACAAATTTTTGGACAAGAAACCTAGACCCAAAAATGTGTTTGAAAGATTGATGATTTTGACACATAAGGTTTTGAAATATGAAAAAGTATTCAAAATAAAAGTTGTAGCTATTTCAATTCACTTAACCTGAAATAAATGAAAAAAAGGATTCTAGTTTTCTAATAGGAAGTTACAGCCGCCGGAAGACAAGGCAAAATCTGAAACATAATAGAAAATAAAAAACATGTAATCAGATTTAGGGTTTGTGGATTTTGGGTTCGGGTTGTGTGGCATGACCAGTGGGTGCAACAAAGCTCAGGAGGTTCCAAGCATCTAGTTAGGTAGTGCAAAGGTTAAGTGGCTGGCTGCTTTGGTGGTTGGTGGTAGAGTTTGGTTGCTAGTAAGGAGGGAAACAATGGGTTTTCAAGAGAAAAAGGATATGGGTTTTAGGATTTCTAGGTTTTGAGATTTATAGGAATTGAGAGAGAGGATTAGAGATTTAGAAATTTGTTTTGATTTATGAATCTAGATGGAGAGAGGCCATAGAAATTTTTAGGAAGAAATATTTGCAAAGGAAGAAGAAGAAAGACAATGATATGATTTTGGAAATAAAAAATAAAGAGGATATTTGGCTTTCTTTTTGTATTCTAGGATTTGAAATTTGTGAAAAGAAGAGAGATGGAGTTGACTGAGTTTTTTTTTTTTGTAGAGAAATGAATTGGGGAAGAAGGAGAAATCTTTTGGTGAATGAATGTGAAGTCATGAGAAAGAACACACGTATAATAAATTAACAGAATCTCTACAAATTCAAATATGGAATAATAATAAGCTATGAGGTGGAAAAGCTTTCCCATGAAGCTAAAGGAAGAATACAATAAATAATTCAAAAAAAAAGTGATAGTAAAAAGCACACTAACACTATATGTTTTGCACATTTTACACTGAAAAACTCATATCTTAAGAAAACAGAAGCAGATTTTGATGAAATGAAAAATTCTAAACAACTCAAAATTCAAAGTAGAATCATAAAAAATAATAATTTCAACCTTTAAGACGCTTAGATTTTCAATTTAAATTCAAATGTTGACCGAATTTTTACCAAAATCGACTTTTAGAGAAATTTTCATTTAAAAAACTGGCAAAAGTATTACTCAATATTACAAGTTTACTATTTAAATTATTAGAATGGAATTAAATTCAAATAATAATATAAATCAAGTTAACTCAATAATTAAAGTCTATATTGACAACTATTCAATATCCATTGTCAGATGGTTCCCTACTCATGTTTGTATAGAGAGATCCAATTCATTTATTTCATAAAATTCAATAATAAATTAAGTCTTAATTTTTTTGAAAACTAAAATTTCAATTAATTCATCTTCTAAAAAAATTCAAAATCTCATGTTGTTACATCTATCGGTGGTTTTCAGCATGCAGTTCAAATCACCCATAACCAAGCAAGGTATATTATTATGCTTCAAGTTACTTCTTTTTTTAGTAATGGATCTCTAAGGCCAGTGCATTTTGTGCATAAAAAAGTGCAAAGAAAATGAGAATTGGAAGCAAGATGGTGTACAGAGAGGTGGTAGTCTTGTTTTGTGCATGATAAGAGGGTTGTTTGAAATACAGATGGGTTCCATATGAATATAATTCTACCGAACGGGGCAGGAAACAAATTATTAACTTGATTCCAATCACTTTTAATGCTTTGCACTGCTTATCCAAGTTCGCATCATTGTATTTGTCTCCAAAACTTCTAACATTTGAAGGTTATAAAAATGGATCAGAGTGTTCACTTCCATTTGCCGAGAAATATTGTTACCCCTTTTATATTCCAGCATCTTATATTATCAATTATGGAGAGGCTTAGTTTGAAGCGACGTGGATGAGAAGTCTTGCGTAGTGAAAATTTTGATTTAGAGAGAGAGTGTGTATGTGTGTGTGAGAGAGAGAGAGAGACAAGGCTAGCCAAATCAAATGTTTTCCTATGTCTCTATCATGAGATTTACTATGAGTTTTCCTTGGTGAGAACTTAAGTGTAATTTTTGAAGAATGATGGGTCTAGAAGAATTCAGATTAAAAAAACTAGAATAGGAGGGTTAACAGTCAAGGAGAGTAAAATTGGACAATTGGATGTGAAAAGGTTGGGAGGAAGCTAAGTGAAGCTGGCGAGCGCCAAGAATATAAGGTCGTGACAAGGAGCTAAGGGCAGTAAAAGAGGAGGAGCAAGCAGACGCTGGTTGCATATTAGTATTATCTACTATGGTACTGCATGGACCAACAACGACATATGTGCTTGTAAAAGAAGCTATTGAATTAGAGAAAGCATGTAGAGTTGCATGGCTTTGCATGGACTAACATAATAAAGTGGAGTCTTCACTAAATGTGGATAGAAAGAGTAAAATGTGGAAGGACCTCATAGAGTCGACGGGCAGGAAACGGTCGAATTAACAAGTAGCAGTTTTGAATGTGGAGATTTGCAGCTAAAGCGCTCAGCGGTTCCATAGCGAGATAAAGCGGAGAAATAGCGGGGCTATAGCGGAAGCACAGAAAGGTTCATTAGACATTGAAATCAAATATTTAAAACTAATTAATTATCATTCCTACATTATTTGTGTAGAAGAAACCAATGTTAATTAATCTTATGTAGCAAAACTGTAACGACCCAGAAAATTCGGCATTCAAATTTTCGACAATAATACATACTACTGTATTACTTGCCAAAAACCCCAGTATCGAAATCCCAGATTGTTAATATAAAGAAATTAGAGGATGAGAAAGAAAGAAATATTAGAATAGAAGAAAAAAGAAGAACATCACGTCAGAATCTCACAGCGAGGCGAATAAAATATAATATTCAATATAACTTGAAAGAAATAATCTATCTATATACATACCATTTATCAGAGTACAACATACATCAGTCACAGTTGAAATAAACTTTATATAACTATCGGTGAAGCCTCCTGCTTCCATCTCCTGAAACTTCAAGCAAAAACCTAACCTATGAATATACTCGGTCTGACCCGAGCACATTTGAAGCAAAGCAAAATTCACACGGATCAGTCTGGAATAATTTCAGTGATAAATTCACAGCTTAAACAACTTGTTTAACTTTGGAAATCCTTTTAAATGAAAGGATAATAGCAAGACCAACCCACACATAAACTTGGAAGGTTTTTACCTTACCCAAAACATTTTTGATATATAAAAATCCAGTGATATTATAATAGTGTCTATCAAACCACAAATAAATAATCATCTAGCAGAACGCTTGCACCTCACGCTCTACATATTTATTATAAAATCAAAAACTGCAAGGCACTTATTGGAAATTGGATTCCAACCATGACAAGGTATGGGACCACCTTCCGATCAGTGTACTCTAGAGGGGATATAATAGGTTCAACAAGAACATCTTGCAACCTGGCCATACATGACTGACCACTCATTTAGCTTAAGTGTATCAAATATATTGTCACCCATTATGGTTTTAAGGGCTCACCGTACATCTGCGGAGATTCAAAAAATGAAAGAAGAACAAATATGAATTTTCTCTAGATGGTGACAATATATCCTACTTGGGAATGACCCACCTAGCCATGCTGCCTGCCCGATTTTTGTCATTTCCTGGTAGATGAGGCATGAGGTCACGTTTACCTTTCAGAATATCAAATCAATATTACTTTGAATACCATATCGTCAAATCCGTCAAATCACTAATTGATGTCCACAAATATACTTTGGGTGTTAAGAAAAAGAATTTCTCTGCCACCAAACTTGGTATATTTGTAAAAAAATCAATCGTACGTGATCATTTGGAGATACTTTATCAGACATTCGTCCATACAAGTTATCCAGAAACAGAATGAACTGAAAGCACCCTCCTACTGCATCCTATATAGGAATCATCCCAAGGATCAGTAGCGAGAAGTCCTTGCAATCTGAAGATTTCAATCACGACAGAAGCACAATCAAAGATCTCTTCTTGCAAGTCAGAGAAATTTATCAAGTGGTTCTTCCGCTCATAAAGATCAATGGTCTTCAATGCTCTATCTTGATAGGCCTGCAAGTTAGTCGTGAGCATACAGTTGATTCGAAGTGGTTTTGGGTCTAGTTCCCATCCTGGTCTCTTCGAAACAACACGTTAAAAAGTCCAAAAGAATAATTCATTTGATAGACGGTTATTTAACTGTCAAATCATAACAGCACTGTTAAGTACATTGGCCACTCAGATCCTTTATATCAAAACACTTCATCTAACCATTTCATTGATTCTTATAAATCGATTATAATTTCTTATCTTACAAAAACTCTTTTGTTTTTGTCCTTGAAAACAATAACCGATACCCGTTTTCGAATAACGTATTTACCAAACTTCCCTTTTTATTTCATTTGTCAGGAAATATTACTATACTTCATAAACATCTTTTTTATTTCCTTATCTTGGAAACATCGCTTTGTATTCTTAAAATCCTTTTCGTATTTCCTTACATTAAAAATATCACTATAGCTTCGTAAAACTACTTTCCATTTCCTTTACCATTTGAAATATTGTTATAAATACACTTAACCCCTCGATCTAAGTTTCATTACCAATCTTATGTGGTCAAAATAACGTCAAGTGACATACTTCTTAAAATGTAACCTTAAATGGTTTTATTAACTTTGAAACAATCGTGCTTATGGAAATTATAATTATATCTCCAATGTACAATTCCATTTCACAACCAATATCACTCTTTAATCCTTATCTTCCATGGAAACCAAAATTTGTCAACTTATTTCAACGAATAAGTGCACTTACCGAAACATACTATTTCATTACTTCGGAGATAGTGTTATATACTTAATCATTTTATATAAGTATGGTCATACTTCGTATTTGGCCCAAACGATGTCTAATAATATACTGTTTATTCTTAAACCCTATGGTTTTATTATACTACTAATTCCTTACAAATTAATATTGCAATATTTTTCTTAATAAGTTATTTCCACATCCTTCACCGTTGCAAACTAATATTATCTTTTGATAATAGTGAAGTCATTCAAGTTGGGGTATTTTAATTACCTATCAGACCTTGATCGACAACGTTCTTATCTCAGACAATAAAAGTTTGCAACTCAAAAATCTGATATATCATTCCCATTTTCATTTACTACGATTTTATGAATCCCTTCTTTTATTTGAAAATCCACTTTACACGCCAATTCCATTTAGTTAATTAAATAAAATCAAATTGAAACTCCTGCCTTAGCTTACACATCACATTTACTAACTTGGTTTGTAAATTTGGATTATAATCCTATTATAAAACTCTTACTAAATCTTTAATCAAATCTTATCGCCACTTGACCATTTCTTAATTGAATTCGGATTAAAAAGTAATCGCTTTAATTATTATTAATTAAAATAATAATTAACTTAAATATTAACTACATTAAAAATTGTTAACTTCATTAATAACTAAAAATGGAATAATTAATCATTTTTAAAAGCTTATTAAATAATAATTAACTTTAATAACAATAAACAATTTGGTAATTACTTTAAAATATAGTTAATCAAAGATTAACTAACGTTTAACAACCTTCATTAAGTTTAACGAATATTTGGAAGACTATTGATTAGGTTAATTTAAATCAAATTAACCCAATCGTACATTTCAATTTAAAAGAGTTGACTATGCCAACCATAAACGTCAGTTAAACGATTAACATATTTCAGTCATTCTTTCCCCTTGGATTAATTATATAACTAGATTTATTTAAAAACATTATTTAATTGTTTTATAAAACAATTATTCAATTTTTACTAACCCATAGGTTAGTTTTTAACTTTTCTGTTCTTAAAACTCAATAATGACATAAGAATTTGTTATACAAAACATATAATAAATTCTTTTATAAAATATGATTATAAATATTTAAATGTATTTATAAACTTCTAATTTAATTAACTTATATAAAATAATTTGAAAACCTCAATTCAATTATAGAATAAATTTATAACTTAAACCCATGTTAATCCGCCTTACGACAAAACGACATCTTAAAAATAATACATTTTAGGCCATTCACTGCCAATTCCTTAATCAACACTTTCTATTGATTAAAACACTACAATAATTAACATCCATTCAATCATCAACATACAAACATGGTTTAATGTCATTTGGGGTAAAAAATTCATATATATGAATAATATGAACAACAAATGATATACAATTTATTTGAGGAATCCGATTGGATTCCTCCAACCTGTTCTTCCCTGCATCACATATCATAATAATATATGAAATGAATTTTCAATAATCTATTATTTTTAAACGACGAAATATAAATAACTTCAACCAATCAAACAACAAACAACCAATAGCATCCATAACATCCAGTTGACCAATTTATACTTATTAACGATAAATTATATTTTTATATGAATTTAACACATCACAGAATCCCAGAAAGCGTGAGAATTAACTCACCTTTATTTTTGATTGACAGTTCGTGTGTTTCACATAATTTTAAACAACGTTTAAAATTACATGAAATTCAGACTTCATCCAATTCTGACCGAACCAGCTCTGCAATGTTGTAATTTTCGTTGCGATTCCAATGAGTCCAATTTCGCTGAATTCCGATAATGTATGGATAAGTTACAGGTATTACAAATATATAAATATACTTATATATGTTAATTATATTTAATTATTACTAACCCATAATTAATAATCTTAACCACTTGCCACGTCATCAATACTTAACGCGGTTTCCTCGACCAGAAATCTCTCAACCCCAACTTTTGTTCTCTTGTAAAACCCAAAGATTTATCACGTTATATTTTAAAACTAATTCAAATTATCCTATAACTAATGCTATTGCTAACATTAAACTATTAATTAATTATTAAATTTTAATTAACACTAACCCCTGATTACATTACCTTAAACAATCACACGTCATTAATCCACGCGCTTTCTTCTATCTAAACCTCTCCTCCTCGATCTCTGAGAACTTGATTTTCTCCCCCCAACCATAAAAACAAATATGTTCCTTAAAACATGGGGTATATACTATTTTCCCACTTAATCCATGTCATCCCTTGTCACTGTGCAAACGCATTTTCCCTTCACCAAAATCATGGTACCCGATTGCTCTCTAAAGCAAAGAAAATCCGATCTTCTCGTTTCCTTTTCTGCAAATAACTTGACACAATAAACTTGCCGTCGGCGCCTCAATATTTCACTGGACCCCATGATGTTGATCCTGCCAGAACCGCCACTCATCCCTCCGCCATCGCCAGTGACCCCCGGTCCCAGTTTGATCCCAGTCATCCTGAAATCAACCTCGACCGCAACCCCTTCGACCCAAAATCCAACCACCTCGCGCCGCCATAGCCAACGCCACCACCTGGAATCAATCAGCGTCGCCATCCTCTACCCTTATTCTTCAGATGCCTTCGCCTATTGATGATCATAGCTCGCCCACTCCTTGAAAGTCCCATCATAGCTTTCGAAATCAACCCAGAAAACTTCACCTCCGTTCAACTACCATTCGCCACCGCTATAGGACCTTTCAGGCACCCTGACAAAAAGCAAAAAGGTTCCCTTATGTCTCCTCTACATCTTCTCTTGAGATCTGAACACCTGAAATTGACCCGAGCTCCTCCAAAACACCAAAGAACGAAACCCATTTCTTGTAGTTATGTGTGATTTCCAATCGAATCAAGCGAGGTTTGGCCATGAAATTTTTACGTCAGCTCCACCTCACTATGCTCTTCAACTTTTCTTCAGAACACATTCGCCTTTTCTCGACAGAAACGGAGATTTAAATTATATTGGGAATGTGGACTTTTTTGCAAAACTACTGTATGGAATTGGAGTTTGGGGATGATGGTTTGATGTTAGATGTATATATATAGTGGAAAAAATATATTAATTTAAGGTGATGTGACTAACAATATTTTTTCTCATGCCTATCGTCATTTCCAAACGATGCTTATTCGTTCCTGTGATCACATACAATCTCCGTTCGTGATGAAAATGGACATCATGGTATAATCCGACATTATGGTCCCAATGGAACTTGTTTCGTCGAATTCCGAGTCCGTTTGTGAAAACGGCTCTCCTTCACATTCAAATGGTCAATTTATTCGCATTTAATTTTGCCACGCTCACAGAATAACTCCAATTGAGGCGAAATTTGAAATCTAGCAATAATTAATTATTACGGTCTCAATAAAATTTGTTTCGTCGAAAACGGAGATCGTTTGAATAAAGTCCCTTTTAAGGGTCCAATTTAAATTAAAATAAATTAATTTAAAAATACATCAATATGATAATAATAAAATATTATTATTGGCCATACTCGACCAAAATCTCATATAGTTTCATAATAAATTATCTCAAGTTGAAATCTAAGCCAAATTGATATTAAATATATTTATAATCCCTTTTTTTAAATAAATAAACGTTATAATTTATAAAGGAATTCCATAGCAACTATCTGAAAATTTCATTTGTATATAAAACAAATCTACAACATGGAAACTCAATTTTTCTCTTTCATTAGAAAAGTATTATCCACTAGATTAGGACACTTCTTGTTTCAAAGAAATCCTATATTGGATCCTGTACATCCATTTAAAGTTCAAAACGCAATATTACGAACTACCGCGCCACTACAACTCGTTTTATAATTAATTTATCAATTAAACGTTCTAACGTCGTTAAATAAACCGATATATTAATATAATTTAATATAAACAATATTGAACTATTTTAGATTGCCCTTTCACATTATATTGCAAATTCAACATTTTTTGAATGTTTTTGAATTAAAAATATTATTATATTATTTATATTAATAAAATATTCAAAATAATTAAATTCAAATTGATGTTTTAAATAATAAAATAATTTAAATAATTGGCCAGAAAATACGGGAAATTACAGAAACCAAAGAATATCATGGTTATGCACAATAGATTTAATGACTATAAAATACTTCTACAGTATATTAGACAACTATGCATTAAAATTAGCTCTTTACACTAAGTTTATTAATATTTTTATAAAGAAAACTAGTCAAATCTTGCTCTATGTATAAATAATGCTAAAGTGGATGCTAAATATCCTTGATTTAGTGGATGCAGCGGAAGATAGCGGGGCTAAAAGCGGATCCATTGTTCATCGGTGGTAAATCGAAATAGCGTAGCAGTTGAAGAGCACTATGAGCTATAGCAGAGATTCTATGGGGCTTTAACTGCATAGATGTGGAGGAACAGTCTTAGTCGATGGAAGAGAAAGTGTATTGGTAGTCGTTTTGCTACCTATAGAAGAATGAATATAATTGTTTGATCCAGCCATTAGTTTTCTTTTAATATTGCATTTGCTTCTTCTTGGCCAAGATGATGTTCATTTTCTTATATTTTAGCCTACCCCAATCACCATCACCAGTTAGAGATTTATTTGAAGTGTACAATTAGCATGCTTCAATTTTACTACCTTGCGAAATGTCTTCGTTTGCCCCTCAACAGCCTCAACAACATTCAAAAAATGATTGCTTTCTTGTAATCATTTAATATGAGGCCAGAAGATTTTCCTATCTCATAAATGTTTGTCTTCCAAGCATATTTAACATGCACATTTACGGTTTTATAATCATCCAAATTCATAGAAATCACATTGGCAATATTTTGGTTGTCTCCACCTCGACCATGACCTTGGTGTATTTAAAATGCTTCTATTTTTCAGCAGATTCATCTAAGCATGCCACTCTCCCCAAACAACTTGAAATCAATTCGATTCCCATGAATGTCCTATAGACCGTTGGTATGTTCGATAAATACACCCACACTGGGATGGATCGAACTGATTCATGGATAGAGTCTATGGAAGTGTTTCATTGCTTGATAGTAAAGACTTCCCCCTAATAATAATAAGTTCAGCTTTAGTTACCTTAGTTCCTTTTTCTTCACTCTCTAAATAAAAGAAAAACATTTTACCATTGCATTTGACCATTATACCTTATGTACTCCACCGTACCAACTTCAAGTGATTCAAAACCACCGTGTATGAGAGGTTTTATCAAAAAAACCATAATAAAAATACCCTAAGCTTTTTTACCATCTTCAACCACCGCAGCAAGCGACAACATTGCTTTTGTCTCTAAGAGTATCACCTTGATGTTCTAAAATCTATATCGAGTAGCGTTTCGTGGTAGCGTTTTGAAAAGTGAAGTCCATTCTTTACCACTCAGGAGGTTTTGCTTAAGGTTAGTAGAGAGGGGGATATGCATCTCCTGTAACTGGAACCGGACGGGGGACATAATGGTGGAAGGAGGCGGATTTGGAGGTCGAGGAGGGATGGATGAAACTGGATCTGGAGGTGAAAGAGAAGGAACGTGTAGAGGCTCGGACATAGTTTGGGAACCTCTGTGGTCGGAGTGGAAAGTGTTGTATAAAACAATTATATGATTTTTGTTTGATGATAACAAACATATATATATATATTATAAATGTGTATTCATTGTACTATTCTACTACGTCACATACAGAAATAACTAATTATATTTAAATAGAATACTATTGCACAAGAATTTAAATATTCAAACAATATTTTATTTAAATACATTATTTTATTTTCAACATTTCAATAGTACAAATTTTACAACTCCACAATATTTACATTTCACTATATTACAATACATTTAATTTCAGTTTCATTTCTTACATTAGTTCCTCACTACAAACTCTCGGTTTCACTCAGTTACACAGCCACTTTGTTGTTCAAGCACATATGCATTTAGATTCACTCAGCTCACTCATATACAAGTTTCTCTCACTGACATATCATTGTTTCTTCATTCTGCTTCAATCAGTCTAGTCACCTGCATACCTATCACAGAAACACACACAGTAAACTGGAACAATATAATTTTAAATTCTAGCAGATATAATTTTATTTTAAAATTTATTTGCCTCATAATTTTGGTGTGTTTCTCATCATATTTTTTGATTTGGTCTGATATACATATTCATCCATCTATGTCTAGACTGCTTGTGATATTCACAGTGATTCACTGTAAATACCACAAGGTAGACAGTGTCTCTAGTGCTCATATATATATATATATATATTCTGCACATACACAATACATGTATACACATACATGTGTATGCACATATATTTTGCGCAGGGGAAATACGATCAAACATTGAAATAGCAAGGGACAAATTAATCAAGATTAATATGTTCAGGTGAAGCTTGACAACACATGAATGATGCAGTATCCATGAAAATACAAGTGCAACAAAACAGGAATGACAACACACAAAATACAAGCACACATATATATACACATGTTTGTGTATACATAGACATGTATGTATATGGTGGCATGCACAAATACATGCACGCGTCAAAACTGGATCAGGTCAATACAAGATGTGGCAAGCAACATGGATTGTCAGTCAACACTTCAAGCGCAAATGAGAATACACACACGTATATATACACCTGTTTGTGTTTTTATATATATGTGTGTGTGTGTGTGTGTGTTTGTGTGTGTGTGGAGCACAAACAGTGCAACATATCAAGTGCTTCATGTGCAGTATACACAAGCTCGAGCACATACAAGACTGCAAAAAAACATATGGACTCATAACAAGTCAAATATGCATAGAGCAACCAAATAATTGTACAAGACTTGGAACATGTCAAATTAGCATGCAAGATCAAATACATGTCCAAACATGATTCAGCATGGACAAGACAAAACAAGTCAATGGGCAGCATCTACACAACACCACACAAAGGCTCATGGCAAAAGTAAACAAGAATGCCATGAAACACATGTAAACACAAGAAAATGGACAAACAAAATTGGCTACAACTGTCGACACACACACACACACACACACACACACATATATATATATATATGTTGGTATATATATGTATGGAATTCGAACATTATATACATATATACACATGTGTGTCTGTATATGTGTGTATGTGTGTATTCATATGTATGCAGCTATGAAGTCATGAACAAGCTAGAGTACACAGTGGACACACAGTGAGTAACTCAATGGAGCAGAGCACAACTTGACATGGTGCACAACAAGTATCAAGACAATTTCCAGAAACATTTTCCAGAAACAACACAGTAGATAACATGTGACAAAGTGGAGCAAATAGAACACAAAGGCAACAGTGCAGTTTTTTGTACATAACAAACAAATTCAAGTGTACACAAGGCAGTTTGCACTTCTCATCATATACAAGAGCTCAAGATAGTGCAAGTATGCAAGCTTAAACTCAAGGAAAATGGATGGCATGCAAAGCACAAACTCGAGCAGATGCATGGCTCAAGAACAAGGCTCAAAGAAGCAAGCCAGTAGCATGAATTATATAACACAACATGGATATGTGATATGTATGAATATATGCATGGCAGAGAAACTCAGGTCATATGATACACATGACCATGTACACACAAAGAATGTGATGACAGATCAGGAGGGAAGTCTATTCGAATAGCGTGCAAAAACAAGGAGAAGATTACTTTCGAAATTTGTGCATGTTGGCTAGCTTCGTAACCTAGCCACACAAAGCTCGGGTACTCATGATCAAGTGGGAAAAATAATTCATGTGCTCACGATTCCAGAATGAAAGGCTCGGCTCGAAGTATCCGGCTCAAGGTGTTTGGGTAGGAGTCACCAGATTGATGCTATCGACTCGCGTAATGGAGGACATGCGCGATAAAGAGCCAGGTCACCGGCTCAACTCGAGGTATGGTGATTCGATCCCCACCATATGAAAAAAGAAATAAAGGCTTGGTCGAGCCCACGTTCGCCCCCATTACCTGAGAAACGCGGATCCACCGACACGTATCATGAACCGCCAGTGCAACTACCTCTCCACTCACTCACGAATTGCTCCGAGATTTCAGGGATGAGCACCACCTCATCCCGTGACCCGCCTGTAGTTTTTTCCTATAAATAGCCCAGGATTTGTCATTTTTTGGGATCTTTTGGCACTTAAGAGACTACACCTCCACCATTATAATATTTCCTCTACTTTATTCAGATTTTACTCAAATTGCTGAGACATTGAGAGAGATATCATTGTATTTGTCAGATTGAGTGGATATCTATCTTGTATTTGTAATCAATCAGTCAATCAAAAACATATAAAGTTGATGTTGGCTCATTAACGCCGAACCACTATAAATCGTGTGTGCTTGCTGCTTTTTATTCTATTTTGAGTTACAATTCTCTATAATTCGTAGTCTATTGGGTGTTAGGACCATTTTTTGGTCTAACATTTTGGTGCTTTCACTGAGAACTGAATTCTCAGCACTCCGGATTGTCATTCCACTGTTTGGATTTCTAAATCCAAAGAGATAGTCCGCATTTTCATCATTTATGAAGATTTCATTGAACTCAACTTATCCGTTTCATGGATCCAAAGAGAACTAAAGAACCGCAAACTTCCCAAGAAAACGAGACGAGTGAAGATCGAAGAGATGATGTGTCGGAACTTGTTAACGTCAGGCCATAGGCGATCGGATCACAGGGGGCAACCCGAGCCGAGGAAGTTGTTGCGACCCGAACCGGTAGTGGAGGGAAGGATGCCTCTGAACACTAGGTCGGGGCTCGACCCGATAGGGGTGACCCGAACCTGTCTGCTAGCATGGATGTTCCTACTCGAGCTGATTCTAATGCTCAAACTCCAGTTGTAACTACCAACCATCAACTCCCTGCTTATGCGCCCGTCTCACAGATGGATTTCTCACACTTGCTCGATATGTTGGATAGAATTAATGACACCTTAGAGGCACAACGACGTGATAGTGATGCTATGCGAGAAAACATGAATACTATGAGTAGATAGATAAACGATCTTGTAGGTAGGGAACGCCTTCTCCAACCCATCGTCTGACTGCTTACTATACATCTTCTTCGGAGGAAAGGAATCAATGTCAGAGAAGGCCATATGAGAGACACATGAATCTCGAGCAAATGACTTACGACTCATTGAGATCCCACGAAGACGCAGCCCGTGTTTTGGGACCAAATGATCCCTACTTGAGAGAGCCAATGTTACTACCAATGTGGGGATCTCATGTCCTTCCTAGGGATATGAATATCACCAATCCTACCTAGCGACAAATCCCCCAACCCACTCATCATGTGAATGACTGGGACCACGGAGGGCAAGGGAATTCAAATGCCACTAGAGATCGAAGGATGTCACCTGACGTAGGGAATGGATGTATTAGAAGAACCATAAGTGCAGATCCCAGGCCAACGCTAACCAATGCTGAAGTGGAAGCAATGGTACACCAAATTATGGCTAACAGTAGGGGCTACACTAATGAAGATTGGGGTATTGATCATAGCCACACCCTTTTCACTGATGACATTTTGAATTTTCAGTTCACCAGACGGTTCAATCTGCCCACTATGAACCGATATAAAGGAAGAACTGATCCAAGGCAACATTTGATGATGTATTCTTGGTACATGAACGTAGCTGCAACCCCTGATGTTGTAAAATGCAAGGCTTTTCCAATATATCTCGAAGATGTCACATTGATGTGGTTCACTCGGCTTCCTCCTCGATCGATTTCTAGTTTCAGAGAGTTAAGCGAGAGCTTCATGAATCAGTTCCGACTCCACGCCCGGGAATCTAAGAGTGTCATTGAGCTATCTGTAATCAAACAAGCTCCTGGGGAGATTCTGAAATAATATTTGGATATTTCTAATTTGGTAGTTACAGAAGTGAGTGACCCGCACGAGAAGATCATCCTGGTGGCACTCATAGATGGAGTTGATAAAGACACTGAGTTCAGAAGGTACTTAGCTGGAAAACCACCACTAACTCGGGATTTGTTTTATGAGAAGGCAAATATTCGTCCGAGGAAATATATGACAACCAAAAGAGAAAGTCTGACGAAATCCCTAGAGAGGACATTCAGAGCAACATCGCCATCAAGCAGTGTGGTGACAGCGCAGGAAAGGTTGAAGTAAATGTCGGTAACAAGAATGGAGGGAATGACCGCCAAAGCGGGAACGACGACAAAAGAAATAGGAATTGGAGAAACGATTCCAAAAAGAGGCATCGATTTCAATCTTTTGAGAGCTACACGCCGCTGAGTGATACTTTGGAGAATATTTATTTGGATACTTACAATGTTGTACAATACAAGAAACCTCCACCTAGAGATTGGACTGAAAAGGAGTGTGAAACTGGGAATTTCTGTTTATTTCACGAGACTTACGGCCACTCTACGAATGAGTGTCACCGTCTGAGGGGTGTTGTAGAAAAGTTGCTTCGTGCAGGGAACCTGGATGAGTACAAGGTTGCCTCTAAGGATATGAGGCAAGGAGTATCCGCTCTAAATCAAAACCAGCCTTCTTTTAGACCTGCTGCCCAGCGAAAGAGAAAAGGCATAGTCATTAACACTGTGGTCGGGGGACCACATCCAGCTGGATCTAGCAACAGAGCAATGGAACAGTATGTTAATGCCGCCAAACACCCGGAAGTGGGAGAGTGTAGCAATCTTGAAGAGGCTGCGCCCGCGAAACAGCAAAAGATAGCAACAGATGATGTCATCTTCCGAGACAAAGAGAGTGTAGGAGGTGAAACACCTAGTGTCGACCCGTTGGTGATAACTACTACCATCGGGCCTGCATTGGTACGGAAAGTCCTTGTGGACTGCGGGAGTTCCATTAACATCTTGTTTAAAAAAGTGTTTGACCAAATGAAGTTGGAAATGAAGGACTTAAATCCATATGGAGGTTAGATATGTGGCTTTAATGGATCGTCAACTGCTCCGATTGGAATGGTGGATTTATCTATAGAGCTAGGGGAAGGAGATCGTCGAAGAGTAAGGATCCTCCCGTTTGTGGTTATGGACATTGATTCGCCCTACAAAGCCTTTTTAGACCAACAGGCCCTTGCTGAGTTCAGGGACTACCTTGCACCCTAGTGAATGTTGCTAAAGTTCCCAACCGAAGTTGGAGTGGGAATGGTTCGCGACGACCAAGTCACTGTAATAGCCTATTATATGGCAGAACTGAAGATGCTACGCAATGGAAAACATGTAGAACCCAAAAGTACTTCACCTCCTATCGAGGAGGGCTCGACATAGCAAGTAAAAGGAACACTGCCGAGGGAGTCATCTGACGACCTGCCCGAGGGTATCGATCCCAGAGAGGACGAAGAACTAGGATGCAGGAAGGCGACCCCTAATGAGGAAACTATAGACATTCCGATCGATAACGACGACCCAAAAAAGGTCTTGAAAATCAGATCTCACTTGGACCCCCTCTGAACGAGGGAACTAACAGACTTTTTGAAAGCGAACTTGGATGTGTTCGCTTAGACCCATGCTGGTATGTGTGTAATATCTCCTTCAATCATAAGTCATTCACTAGCATAAACCCAAAACATCCTCCTATGAAATAAAAAAGGCGTATGCTTGGGACAGAGAGGTCGGTCGCCTTGAAGGAAGAAGTGAGAAAGTTGAGAGATAACGGATTCATCAGAGACTCGACGTACCCTGATTGGATATCAAACCCGTCCTAGTTAAGAAAGCCAATGGGAAGTGGCGTACATGCGTTGCTTTTTCAGATCTGAACAAAGCCTGCCAAAGGACAGGTTCCTACTCCCCAGAATTGACCAGTTGGTGGACTCAACGGCAGGGCATGAGGTTCTCTCTTTCATGGATGCATATTTAGGTTACAACCAGATTCCCTTGCATGTTCCCGATCAGGAGCATACCAGTTTTATCACATACTTGGGATTATATTATTATGTGGTGATGCCCTTTGGATTGAAGACTGCAGGAGCGACGTACCAACGCTTGAACCGAATGTTCTATCATCAAATAGGTAAGACGATGGAAATTTATGTAGATGATATGCTTGTGAAGTCCAAGCGATCGTCCGACCATACGAAGGACTCAGTAGAGATGTTTGGCATATTCCGATGATATGGAATGAAGATGAACCCTCTGAAGTGCTCATTCGGAGTTGCATTAGGAAAATTCCTCGGCTTCATAGTCAGCTCTCGTAGAATCGAGATTAATCTCGATCATATTGCACCAATTAGGAACATCTGTAACGGCTCGGATGTGCCCGGACTCAATCGATCGCAAAATCGACTAAGATCGTTCAAAACCCGAATACGTTAACTCTAGGAATACAACAACATCAGAACGATAACAGCAGACTTTTATTAACATCATAATAATGTTACATCAGAGTACAAAATATCAGAGTACATCGAATAAAATTATAGCGGAAGATAAATTACGGTAAAAACAATACAGTGCAGCGGAAATAAAATAACTAAGGCAGCGGAAGACAACTATGCTCTGGACGCAGCTTTAGGCTTCGATCCAAGATCCTGCTAAAGATAAATATCTACAAAAAGCTACTCGACGGCCCGTGTGAAAAAGATGGGCACCCGAGTTTGTCAGTGAAACAAATTACAGGCCAGTCATGGGACTGGTATGAGAAATCTAACTTAACTAATCTAATAATAAGGCTAATCACAGGACCACGCCGCTAACGCGGAACGGATTTACTCCATTGGATTGCCAGTGCCTAAAATAAAGTAAATCATTGAACAACGCAATGCCTTTTAGAAAAATGAAACCATTATAAGGCTCAAGTCCCATCACACAATGCAACGCAAACCGAAGGATAGAGTTTTACCTTATAATGGCCAAAAATGCTTGATACGATAAAAACGGGTTTGATATTATTATTAGTGTATATATGTTTCAAAAACATTTCAAAGTAAATGTATCAATCCTAGGAAGCACAGCTACCATATACTATGCCTCCATACTAGTAATACAATCAAGTCCGTAAGGTCGTATTGGGAATTGGGTTTCCATCATGACTCAAGACTAGGAACGATCTCCTTACCGGTTCGAGACACTCTAGCTAATGTCACAGGATCAGAGCTCGAGTGACCCTTGGATAGCTGTAGGGTCGGTCCACACTTGCGGTTTGTGGATTAGTTATTCCTGAACACACGTTTCCCGGTCCTATAGGACCAAACATCCGAGGCGCCTCATTCCATCATCCACATAAATAAAATGTCGGGCCGTGTAAAAACCCAAACACCACTTCTAGATAGAAAGATACGTGCTTCTCTCCCTGCGTTCCCTTCTCCCGTTTTAGACTCAACCGGGTTGTGAGGCTCGTGAAGCTACGCAATACACAAATCTATGCTTATTCAAGCCGTGCTTTGATCATCATCCACAAGGCCTGCTTTTCAACAAAAACCTTGATCCATGCATCTTAGCATGCCACATTGTCAATCCATACCATACCATTGATTCCTACCAATATATAACCTCTAAGCTCGTACGTCTCAGAGAAGGGTGTTAAACACCAAACAGATATATATTTAGCAGAGATCAACGAATACCGTATAAAGGAATACAACGTAAGACATACAATCCATTTTCAAGTCCGTTCTGGGTCTGAACGAAACCGGAGGCACCTTATACCTCGCATATCCGAACAATCAATAAGTAGTCTGGACGGCCACCATTGTAGCCCCTTCAAGGTAGTTACTCCAATCATGGGCGTCAATGGTAACTCATCCATTCGACGTGAAGATCGTCGGTCTTCAATCACCATCTTCAACTCTTCGACTTAGATCGACGAATAATCATTTGAAATGAGATTGAACTCGGACCTTTCAAATGATTCTCGCATATATATCATTTCAAATCATTTCTTATCATTAATATTAATTTATAACGATTAATCTCTATTTTTATTTATATAAAAATAATTGAATTTTATTTAATAACACTTCATGTCAATAGGCAACCTTTGCGCTGTTTTCACCCAAATTTGTTTTACAAATTTCTCTAAATCTAACCGTTGGATTTTAACACAATTCATATCGTTGGAAAGATCTTCCCAAGGCGAACCTAACGGTTTCAGTTTTGGGAAAATCCGACGGTCGGATATTTCAGCATAACTATTTAAAGTTACGATTGTCGAATCGCAAACTACCGCGCGCGATTCGTTTAATTATAATTTACTTATATATAATTATATATACATACAATTTCTTCGGCCATTTCATTATTGTGATTATCATAACAAGTAAAGAAAACTAGGTTTCATAACATTTTGATATATAACATAACACACAATAATGTTTATTTTATTTTAATTCACATACACATCCTTAACATAACAATGTATATTTTTCTTTTGCCCTCCAGTTCTCACAAAAATGTACTTTTCGTGTATCATTCCAATTTAACAAAAATGAAGATTTTTGTGTCTTTTAAATTTTCTAACAAAAATGTAATATATTTTGGTGTCAACCTCAATTCTACAAAAATGAATATATTTTTGTTTGTTTAATTCCAATGTAACAAAAATAATAGCTTTGTTATTCTTTCAACGCAAAACAAAAATAATAATTTTGTTTATATCTTTCAATGCAAAACCAAAATGATAATTTTGTGTCAATCTTTTCTATACAAACATAATGATGATCTTGTGTTTTAATCTTTTCACATGAAAATGTAAATTTCATACGTTTACTCTTTTTAATGAAATCAAATTCATTAAAATGTAAATTTCCATCGTCATGACATTCATTGAAAACCTATTTACATAAAAATGCAAATTTCATATCTTTAATCTTTTTAATGAAAATCCAATTACATGAAAATGTAGTTTTCATCTTAATTCTGTAAATTTCACTTCTAAATTCTTTTAATGAAAATCTATTTACATTAAAATGTGAATTTCACTTACTTTAATTCTAATTACATGAAAATGTAATTTTCTTCTTTAAGTACTACTTACATGAAAATGTCAATTAATCCTTTAATCTTAATTATATGAAAATGTAATTTTTCTCCTTAAATCTTAATACAATAAAAATGTAAATTTTCTTCTTAATCTAATACATAAAAATGTAAATTTTCTTTTTGATCTAATTACATTAAAAATGTAACTTTTCTTTTTAATCTAAAATACATTAAAAATGTAACTTTTTCTTTTTAATCTAAATTACATTAAAAGTGTAACTTTTTTTTCGTCACGGTAAAAATGTAAACTTCTATTAAAAATGTAAACTTTTCTTCTTTTTCTTATTTACACTAAAATGTAAACTTTTCTTAAAAATGTAAACTTTTCTTCTTACAATGTCAAAATATTTCCTTTTTATTACATTAAAGATGTAATTAAGATTACCATGTAAATTCTATTTCTTCTTATTACATTAAAATGTAAATAATTTTGCAGCGTCAACATCTAATCTTTTAATTACATAAATATGTAATTTTAATTTCAATGACAAAATCTTATCTTTTTAATTACATAAAAATGTAATTAATTTTATTCAATTACATGAAAAATGTAACTTCACTTGAAATCTTATTCTCATTACGGTGTAAATAATGTCATTTTCTATGTATTCTAATATCAAACAAAAAAAACATTTTATTTGTTAACATTTTTCTATGTTTTCTAATACCGTATAAAAGCATATTTTATAGGTAAATATTTTTAACCATTCATATTAACATAAAAAGAATACTTTATGTTTAATCTTTCTTAACATTTTATTTTAACATAAAAGAATACATTATGTTAAATCTTCCTTAACATTTTGTTTTAACATAAAAAGAATACTTTATGTTAAATCTTCCTTAACATTTTGTTTTAACTTAAAAAGAATACTTTATGTTAAATCTTCCTTAACATTTTGTTTTAACATAAAAAGAATACTTTATGTTAAATCTTCCTTAACATTTTGTTTTAACGTAAAAAGAATACTTTATGTTAAATCTTCCTTAACATTTTGTTTTAACGTGAAAAGAATACTTTGTGTTAAATCTTCCTTAGCATTTTGTTTTAACATAAAAAGAATACTTTGTGTTAAATCTTCCTTAGCATTTTGTTTTAACATAAAAAGAATACTTTATGTTAAATCTTCCTTAACATTTTGTTTTAACATAAAAAGAATACTTTATGTTAAATCTTTCTTAACATTTTATTTTAACATAAAAGAATACTTTATGTTAAATCTTTCTTAACATTTTGTTTTAAAAACAAATAAAAGATAACTTTGTTTGTCGTCAATTCTAACACAACAAAATATATAAAGTGTTATATTTTGTCTACCTAACATTTTATAACTAAATTGTTATTTTAACCAATCTCAACATTTTATATCTAAAATGTTATTTTTCTTTTACTTTAACAATTTTCTATTTAACAAAATGAACATTTTGTTATGACATATCTTTCTATTTAACAAAATAAATATTTTGTTTTACATACCTTTCTATTTAACAAAATATGACAACGTAATTTTTTTTTTGATGTAAATCTTTTATTTTAATATTTTGTTCGCTTCAAGGAATGCAAACAAAATACTACTTTTTTTACTAAACCAATTTTCCATTTTACACCAATGTCAAGTTTGGTGCTACATTCTCAATGAACAAATATAATGGTTTTTGTCTAACCATTGTCTAATATCACAAAAATGTCAAATTTGGTGTCACATAATTATTGAACAAAAATAGGAATTTTTGTTTTAACTAATTTCTAATCCAAATAAATAACACCACAAAGTGATTATTTTTATTTGATTTGGAAATTCTAATCCAAATAAATAAATAAACAATAATGATCTATTTTATTGAAATGGTGATTCTATTCCAAATCAGTAATATTACAAAATGGTTCATTATTTTCAACACATACAGATCTGTATTTATACACCACAAACAACAAATAATTCTGCCACAATCACATCACAGCAGATTTAGGACATATACAAATAATAGTTACACAGCAATTAAATTAAATAGATTAATTAACCATTTAAAAAAAAGAAATCTCACCGCTACTTTTCTGAATTTTCAAAGTCCTTGTTTATAGATCTGGTCACCGTCACTGCGAAATATTCTTTGACACGAGTCCGACGCAATTTAAATCATTCAATTCTGGTCAAGTTTGAATAAGTTATGCCATTTTGAACTTCAAACAATAACATAGGTAATTAACTAAATTAATTAAATAATTATTTACTTTAATCTTTGTCTCCTTCCTCCTGATAACACGCGCAAGAGACAACCCAACATCGCTCGTGTATCCTTCATGTCACACCCCTCCCTTTCACGAACTCCCATCAACTCCGTATGATTTTGTAGATCGAAGATTTCTCTTTGATTCTTGTCTAGAAATTGTGACTTAACCCTAAACGGATTGAGAATAATTGAGGCTGTAAAAATCGAACATCGTGGCCATTGAATGATGGTGGGCGGCGGCTAGGGTAAAATGAAATTAGGGTTTGTGTTTGGTATTGAGAAGGTATGAGATATTTTGTAGAGGTTGAGAATTTTTATTCTAGTCCTTGTCCATTTTAATCAACTTTAATAATAGTCCTTATGTTATAACATTATATTTTTTTCTAACTTTGCAAATAAACCCATTAATGTGCATTTCATTTTCAGTTTCAACCACGTATTATTAGTATACGCACAAAATTAAAACGTTATTTCTACTTTCTTTTATTACATGGTTTTATACCATCTATGACGCGCGTTTATTTTGCGCATTACCTTTGTAATTTATACCTAAATATATTTATATTTATAATTTCTTTTTCTTTTCATTTCTTCTTCTGCATGCACAATTCTTTGTTTTGCAGTGTATATTAATTATTTAACTAACTTGTTCCTCCCTTAATACATTCTTAAATCAATTTCATATGGTAAATGTTAGTTTCCTTTGTTATGCAATCTCATTTAGTTATTGCTGTCTATACAACTATTCCTCAGTTTGAATTCTTAATGTTAATTAATTATCCCATAATGATTGATTGCATTCTTATCAAATATTTCCCTTTATTCTACATCATATTAGATCTTTGATTTAAATGAAAATATTTAGATGTAGTAAATCAATCCTAATTAATTAAGTTACCAAATTTACGTATAATATATAATTGCTTCCCACATTAGAACTTCAAACATTAATAACTCAAATTTGAACTCCGTTCGAAGAATATTATATACGAAAATTGATGAAATAAACATCATAGACCAATGGTTTGGTTAAATTTCAACATATGCAAAATGTTCATTTTTCATTATTTTCAATTTTTATTAATTAAATTTATTTCATTAATTAATCACTACGGATTAAATGGTGAAGTTCCCATCGCCAAATTTGGACATTTATGATTAAAATAATTAAATTCATTTTCTTATTTAACTTATTATTACTTGTAAACTTTTGGGGTGTTACATTTTCTATCTAAATATATTGACATATATATATATGTAGAGAGAGAGAGAAAGTCTATGTATGCATGTAAAGTTTTATTAAATAATTTATGCACTATGAAATTAACACTCACAATATATAATATTTGATGAGATTTTTGAAACTAATTTAATGATTGCTCAATTTTACTAAGTTTAAGTCAAATAGACATGCAATAAAATGTGTGTAATTTAAAAATCATTGTTAGTAAACAAAATCTATCCTTAGTAAAAAGATTTAAAAGGAGCATGTGATATTGGAAGACATACTAATTAAATGTAAAACAACCAAACAAAATATGGATAAATACATGATAATTGTCATTGATGGCATGAATAACAAAGAAGATTAAAACCATATAAATTAAATAATACATAAACAAAATTAGAGTTCACTTAAATGTCGCCAAAGGTATGGGTATGTTGCTATAATTTATTAATCTAGAATATACATTATTTGAAATCTAATATTCAACAAAAATAACTAAATTTCATTAATAATATCATAATTTCATTTAGGACCAATTTATATTCAATAATTTAATTTAATAATTTAAAAATAATGAAATTTTAAATTCTGACGCAATTTCTAACATAACTTCTAAAAAAAAATTAAATTGGTTCATAATTTGCGGGTTGTTACAACATCAGAGAGCCGCGAAAGATTAAAGATGTCCAGAGCTTAGCAAGGAAGGTCGCAACATTAAGCATGTTTATTTCTAAGGCCACAGACAAGTGCGTTCCTTTCTTTGAACTGATAAAACGTGGGAAACGTAACTTCGAGTGGAACCCAGATTGCATAGAAGCTTTCCAGAACCTATTGGATCTTTTAGAGAAACCTCCAATACTGTCTAAGCCAGTGGACCATGAAGATTTTTTCGTGTATTTGGATGTGTCATCTCATGCAATTAGTTCGGCCCTGGTATGTGAGTAGGACAATATTCAAAGACTGGTGTATTATGTGAGCAAAAAGTTTGCGGCAGAAAAGCGCAACTATCCAAAGATTGAAAAACTTTCTTATAGCTTATTAATGTCTTCCAAAAAGCTCCGCCGCTATTTCCAAGCTCATCCGATCATTGTATACAACAATCAACTGCTCCGACAGGTCCTTCTACGACCTGAAGCATCTAGACGATTGCTTAAGTGGAATATTGAACTGAGCCAGTTCGACCTAAACTTCCAACCTAGAAAATCGATAAGGGACAAGAATTAGCCGATTTCATTGCTGAATTCACGATCTTTGAAGATGATGTGTCATACAAAGAGGCTGGCCCCTCAGGACAGAATCTAAAACTTAGCCCATGGAAGTTATATATAGATGGTGCTAAGAATGATCGACGGTCCGACGCCGGAATTGTTTTGAGAACTCTTGAAGCACGATCTATTTACTATGCTCTACGATTAGAGTTTTCCTTTACTAACAACGACTCCGAATGCGAGGCCCTGATTGTCGGGCTGAAACTTGCTAAGGAATTGGGAGTAGCGACGTTGAACATTTTTTGTGACTTTAAAATTGTTGTTTGTCGGGTTCAAAAGGAATTTCAAATAAAGGGACTGCGGCTCACAACTTACTTAGAAAAGATAGAGGAGCTATTAGATAGCCTAGAACATTATAACATATCCCATATTTCACGAGCGGAGAATCAAAAGGAGGATGGTTTGGCCAAGCTTGCTAGCTCCAATGACCAACAAGGAACAGAAATAGTTTCGATCGAAATAATAGAAATTCCGAGTATCGATCAGAAGGAAGTTGATTTAGCACTGGAGACCGAACCAGAAAGAGAGTCATGGATGACGCCAAAAATGAACTTCCTACAAAACAGAACACCCCCGACGAAAAAGAGTGAGAAGCGTGACATAGTTCACAAAGCTTCAAGATATGTTATATATAGAGAAGTTCTTTATCGACAAGGATTTCGATTCCCCTACACCGGTGTATAGCCCATGACGATGTCAAATGTGTGTTGAGTGAAGTGCACAAGGGTGAATGTGGAGACCACACTAAAGGTCAGACGTTGGCAAAGAAAATATTGTGGTATGGCTACTTCTGGCCTACCATGAATCGGGATGCAGCTAACTATTCACGACGCTGCGACAGGTGCCAGAAATTTGCGAAGATTCCCAGAGCACCTCCCAGCCAACTCAAGTCAATGGTGAGCCCGTGGCCATTCACCACATGGGGAATAGACATTACTGGAAGCCTGCCAATCACTAAAGGTGGGGGGAAGTATGCAATCGTGGCCATAGATTACTTTACCAAATGGGCATAAGCCAAGCCATTAACTATAATCACGACAAAGCGGGTGATTAAATTTGTGGTCAGAAACATAATTTAATGATTCAGGATTCCTAAAGCCATCATAACTGACAATGGAACCCAGTTCGATAGTACCGAATTCAAAGACTTTTGCCAAAAATACAAAATCGAGAAGAGATACATTGCAGTAGTTCACCCGCAATAGAATGGACAAGTCGAAGCAGTAAACAAAATCATTAAGTCCATTGTAAAGAAGCGATTGAAGCAGGTGAAAGCCATGTAGGTCGATGAATTTCCCTTGGCATTGTGGGCTTACCGAATGACCTACAAATCACCAATTAGTCATACCCCCTTCTCACTTTCATTCGAATCAGAAGCAGTCATTTCGGTGGAGTTGGAGGTTCCCTCTCACAGAACGACATATTATGATCCGATGACTAACAAGGCGCTTCTCCTTGAGTCCTTGGACATGATTAAGGAAAACAGAGATGAAGCAGACTTATGTGCCTCGAGGCATAAACAATAAGTTGCGTGGTACTACAACAGGAAGGTCTGACCTCGAACCTTTGAACCTAGGGACTAGGTTTTGAAACGCGTCTTCCCAACCCCTGTTTTCCTGGTTCTGAAATAGGAAGGGTCATATGCCATTCAACGAAAACTTTATAAAGGAGCTTTCAAGCTAACGACTATAGATGGCAATGAAATCCCCAGAGCGTGGAATTCCCAGCACTTGTGGCACTATTTGACTTAAGATTGTCTGGGTCTTTTGTTTTATAAACTACATAAAAAGGCACGACTTGCCTAGAACAGTCTAGTTGATATAAACAAAAGATTATAAAGTGGACGTAGGCTATAATTCGGCCGAACCACTATAAAAATATCGCGTGTCATTTACTTTTCTTGCATTTATTTCTTTATGTCCTGTGATTATTTTGATCTTGGTTTGAAACATAGGACATGAGTTAAAATCGAGGGCAAAAATGACACTCGAACCAGCGAGAACCCACCTTTTGAAACTAGGTGCAGAAGTTAAGCCGAAGCGAATGGAATGATTGTTCGTGTGATTTACTCCAACTCTCATAATCCGAGAGAAAGTATAAAGGACGGGAAGATGACGTCCCCAGGGCGTGATGGTGCACCACGATTAAAGACCTTCTTGACCACACTCTAATCTGAGCATACGACAGGAGAGTATAAAGGCGTTGAGAGCAAGCGCCATAAAAATGGGTTCCTACTCCACTGAAGGATTGGGGGCAAGAATAAAAGCTGAGCCCACACTCGCTATAGATGGTTTAGGGGCAATCTAACGTCGATCCTAATCAATCCCTGGCTAGACACTTTATTCAAGATTGATTGGGGGCATGCACACATCACACCCCCTTGTTGTTTATTACTTAGCGTAGTAATGATTCCTTATTCCAGAATTTATTGTTTGCAGGGATGCTGAATTGAAACCTATGACAGATCTGTGATGTGATTTATTATTTATAACTTAGATTAGTAGTGCATCATTTAACTGCATTCAATTAAAATAAATGATAAGCTTGCAAATATTTGACATTGCAGGAAAACTACTTTATTTACAAAAATGCAGATTTGCATAAAGGAACTAATCAAAAGCACGAGGGTCGCGCTCGCTACAACAACAGAAGGCTAGTGGAAAAAAAATGGAAAGACTGAGCCACATTTCACTTGGGCTCTGGGGAAGACTTGGACTTTTTAGCAGCATTAAGTTTCTCCTTCTCCTCTCTCTCAGCATCAATGAAGATACTTATCTTCGTTTTCTTGTTTGAAGGAGTTGCACTTAGATCGGCAGAAGATTTTTGAGCTAACTCTCTAGTGATCAAGCGAGTAGAAAGCTTGACAACCAATCTAGACCTAGAAGCAATTGCTGGATGGGATCAATGTTGAGGGGTTCTTCGGATTTTTCCTCAACTTTGGTTCTCAAAAGCTCATCATTTTTTGTTTTTCTTTGCGCAAAAGTCATGCCCTCTGTCTCACCCGAGTCCCCGATCACAACAACATAATCATCTTCCCCCTCTCCATCGCCATCGATGTTTTTTAAAGCCTCTATTATATCTCCATCCTTAGGAACCTCAGCACTGGATGACACGATGGATCAGTCTGCAACCTCCTCTTGTTTCTCTTGGGTTTCCTCAATAGGCTTAGCACCTAAAGAACGAGAAGCAATAGCTATTAGCTCAGGAAAGAATATGGGATTTTCTATTTTTTGCTCTATAGTACGACGATAGACTAAAATAGCTTTAGCAAATTGAGGCTAAAAGGTGGAGATACCTTCGGACGACTTATTGGTAGGAGTAGCTGAAGTTTCAGGGGATGACTCAGTGATTGAAGATAGGAGAGCTTCCTTTGGAATCTCAGGATGATCAGGATTGTACCCTTCTGTTTTGGTAGCCCCAGGGGCAGCAAATGAAGAACTAGAGCCTGTTTAAATAATTTCCTTCCCTTTGGCTTAGCGTCTCTCCTCCTCCATAACGACATGGATCAGTCTCCTACCCTCAGCCAAACGCTCCAGCTCCTCGCCTCTCAAATATGTCCTCATGAGCTCTTCTTCATCGAGGTGTCAACCTTAAACCGTCGCTTTTCATCATCAATAATTTAGTCCCACACATCGACCAGAGTTGACGGATACTCATTGATCCAAGAAATGTCTCGGGTTCGAATCACCAGAGCAAAGAACTCAATTATAAGCTCACTGTAGCCGTCTATTTCCTTTTGAGCTTCAACAAGTTGTGCGCGAGTATCAGCAGCAGACTCGATAGCAATGTTGGCATTCCCTTCGGCTAAGACTGCCCTCTCTTCTGCTTCTGCTAACTTAGCCTGTAGTTCGACGGTCTTCTTTGTTAACTCTTTCTTCTCTTGTTCGAGACAAGAACAAGATAAATTCGCCTCAGTACTCTCCGATTTAGCATCTTCAACATCCTTTTCCAAGGCTACGCTCCTGACTATGGGAATCAAGCTCAGTATAGTAGCGCTTTTGCAGTTCTTCATATTGTTTCTTATAATTATCGATGTCACGCTGCACTAAAGCAAGTTGGGCTTGTGCATCCCCAAGCTCTTTCTCTGTGTTCTTTATAGCTTTCTCGTCATATTCAACCATCTCCTTCATGTGACTCACGTTGGCTAACAAGTCTCGGATAATTTTGGAAAGATTTCTCGAATACTTGCGCATTTCCTTGTATTTTTTGTCAACAAAGTCAATCTTAACTTTGACTTCATCCGATGTTTGCGAACAAATTAAACAATTGTAAACAACTGTAAGATCCGTTCGGCTTTCCTAAATAATAAGGATTGTTGCAGAGGGTGTCGAACTCTGGGACCAAAAATTATTTTACTAATAAATCCAATTAAGTTATTCCAGGATTTTGGTTGATTGAAAACACAGAAAATAACAGCAATTAAATAAAAAGAGAGATTTATATAATAAGAGAAAGCAATTAGGGGATAATGGCATAGATTGGATTCATACTCATCAATATCCAACAAATAAATATGGATCTAATTCATGTTTCTGTCACACACATGAATCAACGATAAATAGGTTCTTAGAAACAAATAAGTAAATAACGATAAGCATAGCCTATGCAGGAGCTGAGCTCTTAAACAACCATAGGCTATCAGGAAAGATTCATTAATTAATTTCTAAAACCCTAAAATTAGATCTAAATTTGATAATTGTTAGATCGAACACGAATATACCTTGTGAAGGAGCATAGCTCTTAAGTGACACAGAATATGAAGGTTCAGATCGATCCCTTGATTCAGATCCAGATCTACATGTATAAAGTCCTCATCTATTAGCTATGTGATTCATGTTGAATCATATCTATTAGCGTCATCACCCCCCTAATCAAAGGGGATTAGCTAGACATAGGTAAAGAAGAAGAGAAACAGAAACTAAATAACATGAACATAAATAAAATAACAACTGAGAGAAAGGGAGAAGAAGAGTTTTATTCCAAGAAGAGAATTACAGAATAAAACTAAGTGTAATTACAAATGAAGGAGATACAGTGTATTTATAGTTACATTGGCCAAGACTAAGAGGCTAATTACACAATGTGGGAGAAATTCCCTTTTCTAAAATAACATATAAACCAGTGTGAACGCAACATGAATGAGAAGCCTTGCAAATGAGCTAATGTGAACGCAATGTGAATGGATTTGCAATTGGCATAGCTTGCGGGCATCAAATGACATCAAATTCAATTGTTTTGAGCATGAGTAGCAACTCCATAACATCTGCGACAAGCTATCTTTATGAAAAGGCATTGAATCATTAAATATGTGGCAGAAGGTGGTTGAATTGCAACATTTCTTCAAGCTTTAATCTTGCTCTCAAAATCAACACTCTTCATACACCAATTCTTCAAGCTTTTGAACAATTAAGTGCATTAATCCATTCATCATAAATAATCTAAAAACACAACTATAAATACACAGTACCAATTATTTTAAATATAAAGTAAGATAAATAAACGGATAAAATATACACATTTACGTGTATATCAAATACCCCCACACTTATCTTTTTATTCATCCTCGAATAAACTAAACTAAGATATGTCACACTTTCGTAGGAAATACGATTGCATTTAGCGTATGCAACAAGCCGCTAAACCCCTAGGTGTCCCTAGTACGACGAGTGTTGTCTCGTGAGGGTTTTCAGCGGATACTACCCACAAAATCCAAAGCGTCTTATGTACGCAGATTAATCAAACAATATATTTAAGGTCTTTCGTATTCCAAGGACTTTACCTGACTTCAATAATAACGGTTTAGTCCCAAATTGTCCATCCCATAATTGGTGCAAAAATGAACAAAAAATTTCAAGTTGAATCGTAATTCCTTGATAACATTGTAATTGTCTTGAAGGTTAAGAGTGTGGTGTCAACCAAAGTTCTACACATCGACAATGTGCATCCAATCATTTATTCATTTTTTTGAATAATTTTTTAATAATTTTGCACCAGTGTAACTGTAATGTATTGGATATGAGTTATGCATAGATGAAGGAGAAATTTGTAAGTTCTAAAATATTATTGATAAGAGGGCAAGTGTATTGGTTGAACTTCAAGCTACAAAAGATAAAGTAATACTAAGGCACATATAAACATTTTTGTTTCCTTTCATCTCCGCAACTGCTATCCTCACTTCTAGGTATGGTATGGTGGATGTGGATGGAATGGAATTGCTTTATAGTCAAGAATGATGAATGACTAATTTATTCTCAGAGATTTTCTCTTTTTTGCGATTTTTTTTCTTTTTTTCTTTTTCTTCTTTTTTTTTCTTTTCTTTTTACATGATGAATGATGAGTGGAGATGGAATGGAATGATACTGTATATTATTTCATTTGATTCCTCCTCTACTAAGAGGATCATAACCAACACTTCATGAAAGGAAAGTTTTGTGCCCTAGTTACTTTACTTCTATAACCCTAATTCAACACACAAGTCTAGATTGATGTTATATAAAAAACTAAAACAAACGATAAGCAAAGTTTCGTAAGATAGATAACCGATATAAAATAAGATGTGGTATATGGTTATCCTACATTAAAACAAGTACGGAGTGGGTAGTGTAATATTGGTATAAAAGTGACGTTTATGAACCTATTGAAAATAAATCAGTACAAGGTTCTTAAGTATACCAATATAAGAAAAACTTTTCGAAACATGGATGTAATTCGACTAAAACTTGGGTTTGAATATTGTGGGTTATAGAAGAAGAACGCTACAATGAGTCATTTCTCCTTAATTAGGCCAAGTGGATTTTAGAACTTACGATTTTGAAAATTTGAGTGGAAAAGAAAAAATTATGCATGAAAACGAACTAAGAAAATCCAACAAATGTAAGTGCAAAATCATTATTATTTGATTTTTTGATTAATTTTACTTGCACATTCTAACATGTATAACAAGGGTTGACACACTTACTCCAGAACACGACTAACATCTGCACAGTCTCAAGCTAGCATCTTAAAAAGACACATTACGACTCAATGAATAAATAATGTTTATTCCCATCACCCAATAATTCAACTTATCAAACAAGAACCAAGGTGTTATTTATGAATTTAAGTTAATCCTTGTTCAATGAATGACCTAGTTCATAACATTTGATTGCTGATGTAATGTAAATTCCCCCCACACTTGAGTGTGACTGTGTCCTCACAGTCTTAATCAGACATATCTTAGTGAAAGGAAAAATAAAATAAGAGACTATTTATATATGTACAAAAGAGGGTTAGTGTGTCTTACCGAATGTAACGTGGCTCATGGAGGACCATGAGCTCTTCCTCTTGGTTTGGTATTGGTTCCAAGTAAGGTTTAAGGCGTTGACCATTGACCTTATAGGATGATCCATTGGTTGGATTCTCAATTTCTGCCGCACCATACGGAAAAACAGTCCGTACAGTGTAAGGTCCTATCCATCTAGATTTTAACTTACCCGGAAATAAATGCAATCTTGAGTCATATAACAAAACTTTTTGACCTGGCATGAAAGTTTTACGTAAAATGGATTTATCATGAAAAACTTTCGTCTTATCCTTGTAAATTCGTTCATTTTCATAAGCATCATTTTGTAACACCCCACCTCCGCTAGGGTCACTCACAAAGGGAATGCACTAGTTTTGGAGGAGCGTTATCGACAGAAATATTATAAGACAGACATAAATAAAACAACGGAAGAATCAAAAGATAAATTTCATTATTTTCAAAATAGTCAAAGCCTTTTTCATCCAAAGTACCAAATAGCCAAAGTCATCATTTTCCATTACAACAATTTCTGTCTTGCATAAATAAAGAAGCATAAAAGCTTAAACAGCAAAAATAGCATAATTCCCCAAGATAGCAGAAAAGCAGTCATTAGCAGAGCTCAAGATCAAACCGTACATGAGCTGAACCGAAAGCAAGAGAAATCCAAGCTAAGTGCTAGAGTTTCCTCCCTGCGAACCGGGGGGGGGGGGACGAAAGAAAAAGAGGCGAAAGAAAACGGGTCAGTCATAAAGACTGGTAAGTCCTAGTGTCTTTCAGCATAAAAACAGGTAAAGGTAACATGACATGTATAAACTGAAAGTAAACATAAGGATGCTGTCAAGATGGGCAAGATAAACTTAGATAACATGATAAATCAAGTATAACATCACATGTTCAAGATTCGTTGCACCAACTGTACTAGTATCCCTAAACCCATGTCATATATTAACCATGAAATGATCCTTTGGCCCAATATCATGAAATGACCCATTTAGGGGTCCTATGGAATGATCCATTAATCGATCGGCTCCCTACAAGTTCTAGCTCGTCGTGTGTCTGTGTCATACTGCCCTATCACGAATGTAGTCACCTGTGCTAGGTCCACCATAGTGTGTATCAAGCCCTAGGGTGCCAACCATTAACACGAATCAAGCACGCACAGTGTAAACCTACTAATGCCCAATGCCTGCTTTTTCAACTCCGGACTACGTGCACGGCCATAGTCCGCCTGAACCGACATTGGCGCACCAACTCAGCCGACGTTCGGGTCGCCAACAATCAGCCCAGTAATTGTGCCCTACCCTGCCTAGTTCCAGGGTACCATGATACATCTAAGTGGGTTACTTCTGAAATGGACCGCGTAACTAGGGTTTCCATCCAACAGGTTAAGTGTTGTCATTTAAATTCGTGACTTAACCCTTATCAGTTTAGCATGTCAAGTTGGTTAAGTGTTGTCTTTCATGTTCATGACTTAACCCTATCATGTGGCATTAATTCATTAATGCACCCCCAACCTCTCACATCAGACCAGTTGTTGTGGTCACTGATATGCCGGGCGGTTCCGGGCAGATTTACACCACAACTCAGTCTGACCTCGGGTTTCAAGCGCGATATGACCAACTACCCACATTGGATCCTATTGTTTGCAGTAACTGGATTTGCCGGGCGGTTCCGGGCAGAATTACACTGCAAACTCAACCCAACCTCGAGTTGGCCATTTTCAAGTTCATTCTAGTGTCATGTCCATGTTCAAATTTCATGTCAAGTTCGTGTCAAGTTTCATGGCAAGTTTCATGTCAAGTTTCATGTCAAGTTTCATGTTTCAACTTATGCCTATTATCAAGTTCATGATTCATGTTCATAACCAATTCATGTTTTGCCTAATCTACCCAAATCGTATTCCCATCGCATGTAAACGTGAATCGATCTAAATTACAAGTAAATCCAAATCCAGAAACAAAGGGAATAACATCAAAACTATGATATGAAAAAAGGACGAGCATAAAGTGACAAAAGGGATTACAAGACTAGCATGACATAACTTGAGATAATTGGTTACAACATCACTGGCATATAGAAAATAATAGGATTTCAAATCTAGCATAATAAGGTGATAGTCATGGCATAAGGTGATTGTCCCAAACTTGTAAATAATAGACTGATTCAACATCACAGGCATGATAATGTTATGAGCATGAAAGAGTTTGATTTACAACATGAATAGGTCCAAATTGATTTCATAGCAATATTCCCAGATGTCAAGATCCAAGATGGAAACTAGAATAGATGTGAATCGATTATCATACTTAAGTCCAATTTCACTTTATCTCATGTCCAAATTACAATTAACAAGTTTAAATCTCAAAGTAATTAGAACTTACAAATCGTGGACTAAGAAATTGAGATGTAGAAGTTGAATCTAGAAACTAGTCGTCGAATTGTTGAATCGTTGAATCTTGATTTGATTGTAGCAGAAAATCCCCAATTTGTGAATCTTATGTTGCTTAAAGAAGAAGGTAGAAGAATTCCCTTGATTTGATTAACTTTATTTTTAATTTAATTTTTAAGAAGAAGAAGAAGAAGCCATGTCCATCAAGAATTTGTGCAGCATAAGGTTAGAGAAGAATGGTGTAAAGAGAATGGGGTTAGGGAGCTGTTTATATAGGATTAGGCGAATGAATCTAGACTGAAAACGAAACCAAAAACATCAGAATGAACTCAGGCTCAAAACTGGGTTTTGGCACCAGGTCGACCCCCAGGTCGACCATAGGGTCGACCTGGCCCCTGGGAGGTCGACCATAGTGTCAAACCCCATGTCGACCTGGTCCTGGGCGGGAAATTTCCCGCCCAGCCTGCGCTGGGGTTTGAATTCGAATTTCGAGCTGTTTTCGATTCTGAAAATTCCTGAAACTTCGGAGAGTCAAATCTCCCTCATACGGAATCCATTTTTCGAAAAATCGAACTCATTTCCAAGAAGAATTTCGAGATGAACGCAATGGCGCAACCCATTTCCCTTGATTCTTATTTTAAAAATTAATTCTGCCTTGATTTATGGTTTTAACATGTTATTAAAATACGGGGTGTTACATTCTCCTCTCCTTAAAGGATTTCGTCCCCGAAATCTTCAAGTTAAGAAGAATGCATCCTATCATCCAATCATCCATCTACTCAACCATCATCCACAAGAAACCATTGTCCTTAAAAGATTTCTAATGCTGTATGAACTTATGCAAGAGTGTGTGTATATGTACTTATCTATTGCAAAAGATTAGGCGGTTACTGATTCAGTAGACCTCCTTAATGCAAAATATGTTAGTGTAATGAGTCCAACATGTATGCAAGTTCCTAACATACTTTATAATCTCTACATGAGTGCACAAAAATTCATCCATATGCAACATCCAAATGATAACATATCAAGTTTCCATCTATGTACAAGTATAAGCACTCATGCATATGCAACATGAAAAATGTGACTGAGCCGGTCTAGTGCCTAATGTGTGTTATGCAACCACGAGCAACCACTTGCAACTACTTGCAATCATCAACCATAACATGTTTCAATCACATGTTTACATCCAAAAGGGTTCTACCTAAGGTTCTCAAGATAGGATCAAGAAGATAACAAGACAAACATGGATAGCAAAAGCATGTACATGATACGAAGGTATGTAAACTTATAGGGAAAAAAGATATCGAGAATGTACCCTAAAAAAGAATTGGGTATAGCGCGCGTATCTTCTCTTCGGTTTCCCAAGTTGCGTCTTCTTGGCATTCACTCCACTGTACTTTAACCAGCTTGACTTCTCAATTCCTTAGCTTCTTGATCTCCGTTCCTAAGATACGAATCGGAACACGCCTCAATATTGCTTCTTTTTCCACTTCTACGCCTTCAAGGATGCTTGGCTCAACCACTTCGGCAGACTCATGTAAGCACTTTCGGAGATGCGAAACGTGAAAGACATTGTGTACTCCGGCCAACCTCTCGGGTAACTCTACCTTATAGGCCATCTGTCCAATCCTCTCGATGATAGGGAACGGTCCTACGAACCTCGGTGCTAACTTTCCAACCGCTCCAAAGCGAACCACATTGCGTAAAGGAGAAACTTTTATAAAGACCATATCTTCGACTTCGAACTTTAGGTCTGTCCTTCTCTTGTCCGCGTAGGATTTCTGTCTATCTTGGGTCGTTTTCATCCGTCTTCGTATCAACTCAACCTTCTCGGAAGTGTCCCTTATCATGTCGGGTCCAAGTATGAGCTTGTCTGTCGACTCCCACCAACAAGTTGGTGACTTGCACGGTCTTCCGTATAAAGCTTCGAATGGTGTCATTCCTATGCTAGCTTGGTAACTATTGTTATACGCGAACTCAACAAGAGGTAGGTGATCTTCCCAAGTACCACCAAAGTCAAGAAGGCATAGTCTCAAGAGATCCTCTAGTACCCTATTTACCCTTTCGGTTTGTCCATCCGTCTGTGGGTGATAGGCCGTGGTTAAACTTAGTCGTGTACCCATTGCTTCTTGTAAACTATTCCAAAATTCACTAGTGAAAATCGGGTCACGATCGCTAATTATACTAGAAGGAACTCCGTGCAACCGTACTATTTCTTCGAGGTATATAGACGCTGGCCATGATGCGGTCCTCTTTCTCTTCACAAGAATGAAGTGAGCGCTCTTCGTGAGTCTGTCTACTATAACCCATATGCTAGTATTGCCTTTCCTTGACCTAGGCAATCCATCCACGAAATCCATCGAGACACTCTCCCATTTCCACTGCGGAATCTCCAAAGGATGCAATAGCCCACCGGGCTTTTTCGACTCGGCTTTTACTTGTTGGCACACCATGCACTTAGAAACGAATTCCGCCACGTCCTTTTTCATCCCGTTCCAAAAGAAAATGCGCTTCATATCCTTGTACATTTTATCCCCTCCGGGATGTATAGTCATCTTCGAGTGATGCGCCTCTTCGAGAACTATCTTTACTAAGCCTCCCACTTGTAGGACACATAATCTACCATCACGCCTTAGCCATCCCTTGTCATCTATGGCATACCTACTGAGGTGACTTGACATCTCACCTCTAATCAACTTGTCCATGATCTCGACTATCTGTGGGTCTTCCTACTGTGGAGTCCCTACTTGGTCTAGAAGAGATGCTAACGTGCTAGCCAACGACTCAACAATAGGTGTGAAATCAAAGGTTGCTATAAACTCTAGACTTTTCCTTTCAACAAACAAAGGACTCAAAGTCAACCTTTTCGTACTTAGCGCATCCGCCACCACGTTACCCTTGCCAGGGGTATAAGCTATATCGAAGTCATACGATGCCAAGAATTCCATCCACCTCTGTTGCCTTAGATTCAAATCTTTTTGAGAAAAGAGGTACTTAAGCGATTTGTGATCGGTATACAACTCGAACTTCTCACCTAGAAGATAGTGGCGCCAAGACTTAAGCGCAAAAACAATCGCGGCCAATTCCAAGTCATGTGTGGGATAGTTTTTCTCATGAACTTTAAGTTGTCTACCCCTATAGCGTATCACTTTCCCTTCTTGCATTAGGACAGCGCCTAATCCCGTGTCGCACGCATCTATGTACACCGTAAACATCTTACCTCCGTCGGGTAATGCCAAAACTGGAGCTATGGTAAGGGCTCTCTTAAGCCTTTGAAAAGCAACGTCACACTCTATGTCCCATGCAAAAGCTAGGTTCTTCTTCGTTAACCTAGTAAGAGGGGCTGAAATCTTAGCGAAGTCCTTAATGAACTTCCTATATAAGCCTGCCAAATCGAGAAAGCTTCTCACTTCCGTTGTGTTCTTAGGAACTTTCCAGTCTTGCACCGCAGCTACCTTAGCGGGGTCCACAACTATACCTTGCTTAGAAACTACATGTCCAAGAAACCGAACTTTTTCTCCAAAAATGACACTTGGAGAACTTAGCCTTTAACTCGCGTGCTCTAAGCGTATCCATGACTTCCTTGAGATGTCTAGCATGTTCTTCCTCATCCTTTGAGAAGATCAAAATATCGTCCACGAAGACCACCACAAACTTGTTAAGGAACTCCCTAAACACCCTACTCATCAAGTCTACGAAGTACGCGGGTGCATTCGTCAAACCAAACGACATGACGAGCCATTCAAAGAAACCGTCCTGAGTCCTAAACGCAGTCTTGTCAATGCTATCCTCAGCCACTCTAAGTTGATGGAATCCTGTAACTAGATCGAGTTGAGAGAAAATAGACGCTCCTACAAGCTGGTCGAACAAGTCGTCGATTCTCGGTAGTGGATGCCTATTCTTCTTAGTTAGCTTTTTTAACTCACGATAATCTACGCATAGACGAAGCGAACCATCCGCCTTAGTAGCGAATACCACCGGAGCACCCCGTTCAGAAATGCTTCGCCTAATGAAATTTTTCTCAAGCAACTCCTTAACTTGCTTACTAAGCTCTTTTCTCTCTCGCGGGGCCATGTGTCTAACGGGCAATGCAACCGGCTTAGCATTATCAACAAGTTATATACGGAAATCCATCTCGCGTTTAGGGGGTAACCCCTTAACCTTATCAAAGACATCGGGATATTCTCGGACTACCCTTACTGATTGCAAATCATCGATAGATGAGTCAAGAGATTCTAGATAACATAACATGACAGGACCCATAGGGTTACAAGAAATTTCAAGGGTATTACCAAGGCGAGTCACGAGTCTAACTACCTTTCGTTCACAATCGAGAATGGCTCCATTATTGGACAGCCAATCCATGCCTAGAATCAAACCGTATCCCATAAATCTGATAACATAAGCATTACACGTGAATTCTACGCTTAAGATAGAAATCCTCAAATCTACACAAATCATAGATAAATGAGCGGAGCCACCAATTGGAATTGAAACAATAATGGGATCCTCAACTAGACTAGTACTTAGATGCAGAGTTTCAACAATATCAGAAGAAATAAAAGTATGCGATGCGCCAGAATCAAACAAGGTTCGAACAGGATGATCAAAAAGATAGACTAAACTTTCGACACAAATATTTCCACCTCGTTCTTGCGGAGGTACCGTGAGAGCATGGACTTGTCCTCCAGAAGAAGGTCCAGCTCCCTGCCCTTGCTTCCTTGGGCAGGACTTAGCCATATGTCCTGTCTCACCACAGTGGAAACAGCCACCCATCTTCCTTTTCTTCTTCCTGTAGGCTTTGACCAGATGTTTAGGAGTGCCACAGAAATTACACTTTCTCTTTTCATGGGGTTTGTTGTTCTTCCCGCCTTTCTTTGGATCAGCCTTCTTGTTCTGTGATCCTTCCCCCTTCTTATCTTGAGGCACTTCTGCTTTTGCCTCATTCTTGCCCTTGTCTTCCTCATTTAAGAGTGCCATGTCTACTAACCTTTCGTAAGTAGCCCCCATAGGTATGTGGGTCATAACCAAGCTATGAAGTGGCTCATTCAATCCCTTGACAAAATGGAGAGCCTTCTTATGAGGAGTATTCACTAAGTCCAGTCCAAATCGAGCCAGCTGATTGAATTGATTGACGTACTCCTTAACCGTCATACTTCCTTGCTTAAGAGATAAGAACTTTTCCAACTGTTGACTTCGTTCAGCTTGTGAGAGGAATTTCATCTCAAACCTTATCCTGAAATCCATCCATGTGTCAACAGGTCTCTCAGCGTTAGTGACTTCCCAGCAATAGGAAGCTTCGTCTTTGAGCAACCATACTGCCAACTGTACCTTCTGCCTATCGTCCACCTCGAAGATAACGAACAGATCCTCAGTTTCTTTGGGCCAGTTCCTCGCTTCTACGAATGATTCAGTTCCCTTGAAATCCTTTCCACCCATGGTCCTAAAATCTCTACAGATCTTTGAGAAAGCATTCGCACGAGGAGGAACCGCTGCAGCTGGAGGAGGAATATCTGCTGGGCCTGCATCGTTGGCCCTGGCCTCTAAGTACCTCCTGAACCAGCCAGGTACTGGCACACACTCTGGAAGGTTAAGATTCCCAGACATGCTGAAATGAAAAAGAAGAGATTTAGAATGAGGAAACAAAGGATGGTGCTAATGGCTTTTGGGGAATAACCTTTAAATAAAACAAGACTTTTCTTGAAAAATGCTTCTTTGTAAACGGTTTTGAAAATAGTTTTAAAAACTTTTGCCCAGTCTGGTAACCTTCTGCTCTGATACCAAGTGTAACACCCCACCTCCTCTAGGGTCACTCACAAAGGGAATGCACTAGTTTTGGAGGAGCGTTATCGAGGTAAACAATCACAGAAATATTACAAGACATATATAAATAAAACATCGGAAGAATCAAAAGATAAATTTCATTACTTTCAAAATAGTCAAATCCTTTGTCATCCAAAGTACCAAATAGCCAAATTCATCATTTTCCATTACAACAATTTCTGTCTTGCATAAATAAAGAAGCATAAGAGCTTAAACAGCAAAAATAGCATAATTGCCCAAGATAGCAGAAATGCAGCCATAGTAGAGCTCAAGATCAAACCGTACATGAGCTGGACTGAAAGCAAGTGAAATCCAAGCTAAGTGCTAGAGTTTCCTCCCTAAGAACCTGGTGGGGAAATGAAAGAAAAAGAGGCAAAAGAAAACGGGTCAGTCATAAAGACTGGTAAGTCCTAGTGACTTTCAGCATAAAAACAGGTAAAGGTAACATGACATGTATAAACTGAAAGTAAACATAAGGATGCTGTCAAGATGGGCAAGATAGACTAAGATAACATGATAAATCAAGTATATATATCAAGCATAGCATCGCATGTTCAAGATTCGCTGCACCAACTGTACTAGTATCCCTAAACCCATGTCATATATTAACCATGAAATGATCGCTTGGCCCAATATCTTGAAATGACCCATTTCGGGGTCCTACGGAATGATCCATTAATCGATCGGCTCCCTACAAGTTCTAGTTCGTCATGTGTCTGTGTCATACGGCCCTATCACGAATGTAGTCACCTGTGCTAGGTCCACCATAGGGTTATCAAGCCCTAGGGTGCCAACCACCGACACGAATCAAGCACGCACAGTGTAAACCTACTGATGCCCAATGTCTGCTTTTTCAACTCCGGACTACGTGCACGACCACAGTCCGCCTGAACCTACACTGGCGCACCAACTCAGCCGTCGTTCTGGTCGTTTACAATCATCCCAGTAATCGTGCCCCACCCTGCCTAGTTCCAGGGTACCATGATACATCTAAGTGGGTTACTTCTGAAATGGACCGCGTAACTAGGGTTTTCGTCCAACAGGTTAAGTGTTGTCATTTAAATTCGTGACTTAACCCTTATCAGTTTAGCATGTCAAGTTGGTTAAGTGTTGTCTTTCATGTTCATGACTTAACCCTATCATGTGGCATTAATTCATTAATGCACCCCAACCTCTTACATCAGACCTGTTGTTGTGGTCACTGGATATGCCGAGCGATTCCGGGCAGATTTACACCACAACTCAGTCTGATCTTGGGTTTGAAGCGCGATATGACCAACTACCCACATTAGATCCTATTGTTTGAAGTAACTGGATTTGTCGGGCGGTTCCGGGCATAATTACACTGCAAACTCAACTCAACCTCGAGTTGGCCATTTTCAAGTTCATTCTAGTGTCATGTCCATGTTCAAATTTCATGTCAAGTTCGTGTCAAGTTTCATGGCAAGTTTCATGTTTCAACTTATGCCTATTATCAAGTTCATGATTCATGTTCATAACCAATTCATGTTTTTCCTAATCTACCCAAATCGTATTCCCATCACATGTAAACGTGAATCGATCTAAATTACAAGTAAATCCAAATCTAGAAACAAAGGAATAACATCAAAACTATGATAGGCAAAAAGGACGAGCATAAAGTGACAAAAGGGATTACAAGACTAGCATGACATAACTTGAGATAATTGGTTACAACATCACTAGCATATAGAAAATAATAGGATTTCAAATCTAGCATAATAAGGTGATAGTCATGGCATAAGGTGATAGTCCCAAACTTGTAAATAATAGACTGATTCAACATCACAGGCATGATAATGTTATGGACATGAAAGAGTTTGATTTCCAACATGAATAGGTCCAAACTAATTTCATAGCAATATTCCCAAATGTCAAGATCCAAGATGGAAACTAGAATAGACGTGAATCGATTATCATACTTAAGTCCAATTTCACTTTATCTCATGTCCAAATTACAATTAACAAGTTTAAAATCTCAAAGTAACTAGAACTTACAGATCGTGGACTAAGAAATTGAGATGCAAAAGTTGAATCTAGAAACTAGTCGTCAAATTGTTGAATCATTGAATCTTGATTTGATTGTAGCAGAAAATCCCCAATTTGCGAATCTTATGTTGCTTGAAGAAGAAGGTAGAAGAATTCCCTTGATTTGATTAACTTTATTTTTAATCTAATTTTGAAGAAGAAGAAGAAGAAGCCATGTCCATCAAGAATTTGTGCTGCATAAGGTTAGAGAAGAATGGTGTAAAGAGAATGGGGTTTGGGGGCTGTTTATATAGGATTAGGCGAATGAATCTAGACTGAAAACGAGACCAAAAACATCAGAATGAACCCAGGCTCAAAACTGGGTTTTGGCACCAAGTCGACCCCTAGGTCGACCATAGGGTCAACCTGGCCCTTGGGAGGTCGACCATAGTGTCGACCCCCAGGTCGAACTGGTCCTGGGCGGGAAATTTCCCGCCCAGCCTGCGCTGGGGTTTGAATTCGAATTTCGAGCTGTTTTCGATTCTGAAAAATCCTGAAACTTCGGAGGGTCATATCTCCCTCATACGGAATCCGTTTTTCGAAAACTCGGACTCGTTTCCAAGCAGAATTTCGAGATGAATGCAATGGCGCAACCCATTTCCCTTGATTCTTATTTTAATAATTAATTCTTCCTTGATTTATGGTTTTAACATGTTATTAAAATATGGGTTGTTACACATTTCGAATTTCATCAAGTTCATTAAGTTGAAGCTTCCTAAGTTCACCTGCTTGCTCTAAGTCAAGATTTAAAGTTTTTATTGCCCATAACGCCTTATGTTCTTGTTCAACTGGCAAGTGACATGGCTTACCAAAAATCAACCGATAAGGGGACATACCTAAGTTTGTTTTAAAAGTGGTGCGGTAAGCCCAAAGAGTGTCGGTTAACTTTTGGGATCAATCTTTGCGATTTCGATTCACAGTTTTCTCAAGGATTTGCTTAATCTGCATATTCGATACTTCAACCTGCCCACAAGTTTGAGGATTGTAAGGAGTGGATAACTTGTGGGTTATTGATTACTTTCTCATGAAGGCTTCAAAAGAACGATTACAGAAGTGTGTCCCGTTATCACTGATTATTGTGCGAGGTGTGCCAAACCTAGAGAAGATATTTTCTTTCAAGAAGCGCACAACAACCTCGTTATCGTTTGTTTTGCATGGAACAGCTTCGACCCATTTAGAAACATAATCTACAGCTAAGAGAATGTAAAGGTTCCCAAAAGAATTAGGGAAGAGTCCCATGAAGTCCATACCCCAAACATAAAAAATTTCGACCTCTAGAATGGGGTTTAAGGGCATCATATTCCGTTTAGAAATTTTCCCTAAGAATTGACATCGATCACAAGTTTTGCAAAATGCGTACGCGTCTTTGAAAAGGTTGGGCCAGTAGAAATTCGATTGGAGAACCTTTTCAGCTGTCTTTTTGGGACTGAAGTGACCACCACAGGCTTGGTCATGACAAAAAGAGAGGACACTGTGAGTTTCAGTGTCGGGAACACAACTTCGAATGATTTGATCGGGACAATACTTAAAAAGATAGGGGTGGTCCCAGAAAAAATGTTTCACTTGGGAAAAGAATTTGTGTTTATCCTGCTTGGACCAAAAAGAAGGGGTCTGCTTGGTGACTAAGTAGTTGACAATGTCAGCGAACCAAGGATCAGTTGATAGATAAAATAGCTGTTCATCAGGGAAATTCTCGTTGATCGGAAGAGAAGAAGACGTGGCATTTGGAAGACGAGACAAGTGGTCTGCAATAACATTATCAGATCCTTTTTTATCCTTAATGGTAAGGTCAAATTCTTGAAGTAGAAGGATCCAACGAATGAGACGAGCCTTAGCATCCTTTTTAGAGAAAAGGTACCTAAGTACGGAATAATCAGTATGAACAGTGATGTGTGAGCCAGCTAGATAAGGTCTGAATTTTTCTAAAGCGAAAACGATTGCCAAGAGTTCCTTTTCAGTGGTTGTATAATTGATTTGAGCATCGTTCAGTATCTTACTTGCGTAGTAAATGACATGAAGAATCTTATCGATACGTTGTCCTAAGACAGCGCCAACAGCGAAATTCGAGGCATCACATATGATTTTAAAAGGCAGCTTCCAATTAGGAGAGCAGATGATCGGGGCAGAGACAAATTCATTTTTAAGATGATCAAAAGATGAAATGCAATCAGAATTGAAGTCGAAAGGAACATCCTTACCAAGAAGACTGGTCAAAGTTCGAGTGATTTTGCTAAAATCCTTTACAAAGCGATGGTAAAAGCCAACATGACCTAAAAAGGATCGATGTCCTTAATGGATTTGGGAATGGGAAGATTCGAGATAACCTAAATTTTGGCTTTGTCTACTTCATTTCCTTTATTAGAGATGACATGTCCTAAAACAATGCCATGTTTGACCATGAAGTGACACTTTTCCCAATTAAGCGTTAAGTGTTTATCCTTGCAACGGTTAAGAACAAGATCCAGATGATGTAAACACTCAGTGTAAGAATCCCCGAAGATGGAAAAATCATCCATGAACACTTCCAAAAATCGCTCGATCATATCAGAAAAAAATGCTAATCATGCACATCTGGAAGGTTGCAGGTGCATTACAGATACCAAAAGGCATACGACGGTATGCAAATGTACCGAAGGGACAAGTGAAAGTGGTCTTTTCTTGGTCCTCAAGAGCAACAGAGATTTGATTGTAGCCCGAGTACCCGTAAAGGAAACAATAGTACTCATGAACGGCTAGTCGTTCCAACATTTGATCGATAAATGGAAGAGGGAAATGATCCTTACGTGTTGCAGCGTTAAGTTTCCTATAGTCAATGCAAACACGCCAACCGGTCTGGGTGTGGGTTGGGATAAGCTCGTTAGCTTCATTTTGGATCACGGTAATCCCTGATTTCTTAGGTATGACATGAATCGGACTAACCCATTGACTATCGGAAATTGGGTAGATGATTCCATTGTCAAGACATTTAAGGATTTCAGCACGAACTGCTTCTTTCATGATGGGGTTTAGTCGACGTTGGGGATCACGAGTGGGTTTGGCATCATCTATAAGGTGGATTCGATGTTGGATTATCGAAGGACTAATCCCCTTAATATCAGCCATGGACCAACCAATTGTTTCCTTATTTTTCTTTAGGACGGGAAGGAGCAATTGTTCCTGCTCTAAAGTAAGGTCAGAAGCGATAATGACAAGAAAAGTTTCATTGTCTCCTAAGTAAGCGTACTTAAGATGACTGGGCAGCACTTTGAGTTCAGATTTTGGGGACGACTCAACTGAAGAAACTAGCTGAGGGACAGACTCAATTGTGAGTGGCTCGACAGGAATCAAATCAGAGACTTTTTCGGGAATATCTTGAAACAAGGTTTCGTAATTCGATTCAATTTCGTTATTCAGATGTTTGAGATCGGGTTCATTATCGTAGGCTGAATGAATTTCAGAAAACTGATCCACGTAAGAGTTAGGAGAGTTTTCGGTTCTAAAGATGTTTAGCTCAACAGTCATGTTACCGAAAGAAAGTTTCATAGACCCATTTCTGCAGTTGATAAGCGCATTAGAGGTTGCTAAGAAGGTTCGTCCTAGAATCAAAGGGATCTGATTTGCAGGATTGCTTACCTGTTGAGTTTCTAGGACAATGAAATCAACTGGAAAGATAAATTTGCCTATTTTGATCAATACATCCTCGATTTCTCCTACAGGTTTCTTAATTGAACGGTCAGCAAGCTGAAGTGTAACCTTGGTGGGTTTCAGTTCTCCTAGCCCTGATTGGCGATAGACGGAATATGGAAGCAAGTTTACACTTGCACCTAAGTCTAGCAGGCATCTATCGATTTTCTTGTCCCTAATTGTACATGATATTGTGGGGCAGCTAGGATCTTTGTATTTCACTGGCATTGATAGGGACAAGAGTTTGCTTAGAGTTGCTGCCAGAAACACTTTCTTAGGTACATGTGTATGACGTTTTTGAGTGCACAAATCTTTTAGAAATTTCGCTACTGTGGAACTTGTTGTATAATATCTAAAAGAGGAATGTTCACTTTAACTTGCTTAAATATTTCAAGGATCTTTTCAAGTTGATCCATCTTTTTCCTAAGTCGGAGTCAATGAGGAAATGGAGCAGTCAACTCAGTAGGTTGGGCTTCTTGAGTTTGACTATGGTCCTTGTCAGAAATTGGCTCAATGTTTTGATCTAAGTTGGTCGAATTATCGGTAAGGTTTGGAAGATCGTTGAGTAAATCATTTGGGTTGACCACATGGTTGTCAATCTTTTTGCCGGATCTAAGAGTCGTGACCGCATTCAAGTGACTAAAGTTTAAATCTTGAATGATGTGAATTTGGTTGGGGTTTGAATTTTGCCCTCTAGGGCTTTGAATGGGTTGACTTAGAAACGTACCCTTTCCCTTTCACTTAATCTAGCGTTAAGTTGAGACATTTGTTTTTGAAGTTCACCCATTAGTTGATTCGTGTTTTGCATATATGAGTGTAACGTGTTGTCTAACTTGTTTTGATTTTCAACACTTTGCTTAGCCATTTGCGCTAATAGGTTGCTCACCTCAGATAAATTCCCCTCAATCATAGAAAGGCGTTTCTCATGTTGGGGTGCCACTGTTTGATTGGATTTTTGGAAAGGCGCCTGGTTTGAATTGTATTGATTTTGCCTAAAGAGAGGGTTCGAAGCATTATTCGGAAATGCTCGATTCGAGGGTCTGTTCATCAGGGAGTTATTTGGACCATAAGGAAGATTTGGGCGGTTATTAGGTCTATTGAAAGCATTCACTTGCTCAAGGGACTAAGGACAGTCATCAGCCGTATGATCAGAGTTAAGACATATGTGACACATGGCTTGGGAAACGTTATTAGACTGAGTGTGTGTTCTAACAACGTTCAGTATGGCATCAACAAGAGTATTAAAAGAAGACGAAGAAGAGGATTCAGCAGAATTACTACTGGATCGCGAACAGAGAGATTTTTCATTAGTTCGTTCCCATTGTTTCGATTTTTCTGCTAACTCGTCTAGAAATTCCCAAGCTTCTACATCAGTCTGTTTTAGAAAACTGCCCTGACACATGGATTCTAACATTTGTCTAGAACTATTATCGAGTCCATCGTATCATAACGACCATGTTTCATAACCACGATGGGGACAACTTAACAATAGTTCCTTAAATCTTTCGAAGTATTGCCAAAAAGATTAACCCCCTTTTTGGTGGAAATTAGAGATTTCGTTTTTGACTCTAACTGTTTTTTCTGGAGGGTAGAACTTTTTTAGGAAAACTGCTGTAAATTCATCCTATTTTTTAATTGAATTTGGAGGTAAGCTGAGAAACCATTTTTCTGCAGAGTCAGTTAGTGCGAATGGAATCAAACGAAGTTTAATACCATCCTCACATAACTGTTGTAATTTAAAGGGTGCACAAGCATATTCAAATCTCGTTAATAAACTATATGGTTCGTCATGAGAAAAATTACCGAATTTGGGAAGGATGTTTACCTGACTCGATCGGATTTCAAAGTGGTTACCCATAGGATTGGGTAACTGAATGCAAGAAGGAACAGAAACTCTATCGGGAAGGATTATGTCCACCAGGGTACGAGGTGCGGGTTCATTACCGATTTCTAAGGGTTGCTCGGGAAAATTGGTTTTTGAGGAAAGAGAAGGTGGTCTGATTCTAACCAAACGACGAGATTCTTGGTCACAGGTCCAAGTTTGCATGCACTAGAAAGAAGAAGAGAGTTCATCAAGGAAATTTAGACAATGGAGGAGTTCGGAAAGAGGTGAGAATGAAAAAAAAATGTTTTGAAAATGGGAGTTTTTTGGAAAAGTACGACCTACAGACTAATGAGGTTTAAAGGAAAAAAATGTTAAATTTTTTTAATTTGTTTTTCAAATTTTTATTTGTTTTTGAGGAATTTTGATTTTTTTTCCGAAACAATCACACATGGAAATTAGCTACAATGAAATTTTCTGTCCTTAATAGCTCCTAACCCAAAATTATATAGTGACACGTTTGATTACTTAGAACAAAAGACTTCTCAGCCAGTTAACGGACATGAGTTATCAGTGCACCAGGAATCGCCCTAGCAATACAACCGAAGGCTTAAGTACCTTCAGAGTAACAACCGATATAATATTTACAAATCACTGTAATATTTATAAACAGTTATTTCTCTACCGTAGTCTAGACACCAAGAAATAATTCGTTCCAAACAAATCAACTATCAAAATACAATTAAGCCCTATATGAGTCCGCGACTCCATTAAGTCCAATGTCTAACTATTATTATTAGTCAGATTCTATGATGAAATGCAATTTGTGGGCTAAGGAAAGGGTGATGAAATCCCTCACCTTATGTGAATTAGGGGTATTGCCCTTAACAGAATGAATACAGAGGCAGAAATAATAATTGCAGAAATTAAAAGATTTTACAAGTAAGTAGCTGCCCCTATAGAAGATTTTTACAAGCAATGTCTATATATTTTTTAGCAGTAGAGCAACTGTTGAGTTTTTGAAAATTCTCACCTAGATCGGCAGTCCGTCTAGTGTAGTTGAGTAGCGCTAGCACGATCACACCCCACTTGGCGTGCAACCGCTCGAAACTTGAATCGTCCGCCGCTTTCTATTGTTGTCGCCTTTTATTAATTGCTTGACTGCGCTGCGGCACGGATTTTTTTTTAAGACCTTTATCTAATTTCCGCTGTACCTGTTTTCGAAAAATTCACAAAAAAAATAGAGATTTCACACAATCGTGGATCCAACACTTCATGGAACACACAATAAAAATTTCTCCTTTTTTTTCTTTTTCAAGAGTACAAAAGTAAAACAAAACCGAGTGTAAACTAAAGTAAAACAAAAGTATTGGGCAAGTTCTCTACACGGCCCAGTAGCCCATGACCTAACCAGTCCTCAACACTGAAAAATACCAGACAAGATTATCAACGCACACAACTCTTAAACTATCCACTAAATTACTCCAAACATAATTTGCAAGGAAAGAAAAAAGAATAAATTATTCGCAAGAAAATTCGCAACAAAAATATCCACCAAATTACTTCGGATTCAGACTGATAATTGAGGATCTCGGATTTCAATTTTGTTGTTTCTCGAGTTTTGATTTTGGGAATTCGGGTTCGATTTGCATGGTGTCGTGATTTGCGAGGGGTGAGGAGGTGGAAATTTGCTGATGGAAACTTGCGCCTTTGACTTAGAATTTGAGCAGGTCGGATGATATGCAGGCTTCGGTTGAGGCTGGGAGGTGTTGATTCGACAGATAGGGGTTGGTGATTGTAGAAAAGTGGAAGTGAAGTGTGAATGGTGACTGACTATGTTTGGGGAATTGACAATAGCGGTTGTTGACTTTGGTTTCTGGCTTCGAGTTTGGGAAGTGTGGATTGATCGATTGATGAAAAGGTAAAGTTTTGAGGAATATTTGTACTGCCGATGTGGACTGAATTGTGTGATACTGTCGTGATGAGCAGAATTCTGTGAATGGTGGTGTGATAATTTCGGCTATGAGGTCAGGTGTAAGAGGAGATGTAAAGCGGTGGCGTTGGCAAGAAGGCTATGTATGAGGGGTTATGATTTGAATATGAAGACAGTTTGGTGATTGTGTATTATTTTGAACTTGTGTGGTGTGTAGGAGTGATGGCAGGCTGCGGTTATGAAGGTATTGAAAAAGTTTTGTGGTAGATGCGGTATGTAATAGGGCTTTCTATGTTTGGCAAATGGTGTGGAGTGGGTTGCTTTTGTCTGTCTCAGTTCGGTGTATGGAGGAGTATGGTATTTGACTGTAACGGTGGTGTTGCTGTATTGAGGTTGAGATGTGTGCAGACTTGAAGGGTGCGACTCTGATGGAATGTTGTTTATGTGGTTTGTACAAGTGGGTGGACTTTGTGAAGAGGAGTAGTTGAACGGTGATTGTTTGGTGAACTTTGGTCAGAACTGTGATGGATAGTATGGAGAGTGAGGTGCGGTGTGATTGGGTAGAAAGAGGGACGGGGCTATTGGTTGATGCGTTTGCTTGAGGCGAGGGTGGTTATAAGCGGAGATTTGCTGTTGAATGAAAGAGGAGTTGAAGCAAGTTTAAGGTCTGTGGTATGGTATGTGGATGGTCGGTTAATGGTTTGTGAAGTTGTTTGTTTGGATTGAAAAATGGTCAGAGCTGTTGTTGTATTAGAATAGAAAAAAACAGAGAAGGAACTGTGAAGGTTTTTGATGTGAATAGTGATTGAAGAGGGAGGAGCAGTGAAGACTAGGTGCAGAAAATCAATATGGAGAAAGAAAGTTGTAGATTTTTTTTTATTGCAAAAGAAATTGTAAAAAGGAATGAAAGATTATGTAGATGATTAATGAAAAGAGTTCTGGGAAAGAAAACAGAAAATAACCGGCAATTTTTTTTTAATGGACAGAAATCAAATTGTAAAAGGAAAAAAAAGAAAAAAAAAATTGAAAAGAAATAAAAAAAGAAAGAGATCAAAAAAGAAAGGCAAGGGTTTTATTTTTTTCTCTTGGTTTAGTTGATTATAATATCAATAATTTAATACTAAATCAACTACAAGATTTTTTTTCTATTTAAGAAAACAAAAGAAAAAATAAAAATAAAAATAAAATATAACCCAAAGGATTTTAAAATAAAAATTATTTTGGTCCTCGGCAACGGCGCCAAAATTTGTTTGCGAACAAATCAAACAATTGTAAACAACTGTAAGACCCGTTCGGCTTTCCTAAACAACAAGGATTGTTGTAGAGGGCGTCGAACTCTGGGACCAAAAATTATTTTACTAATAAATCCAATCAAGTTATTCCAGGATTTTGGTTGATTGAAAACACAGAAAATAACAGCAATTAAATAAAATGAGAGATTTATATAATAAGAGAAAGCAATTAGGGGAAAATGACATAGATTGTGTAACACCCCGCCTCCGCTAGGGTCACTCGCAAGGGAATGCACTAGCTTTAGAGGGGCATTATTGGTAAACATGCACAGAAATATCACAAGACAGAACATATAAAATAGCGGAAGTAAAATCGAACTTTCATAAACATTAATAATTAAGGTCTAAAGCCTTTTACATCAGAGTACATCAAAACCTGTCTTGCAATAATAAAGAAGCATAAAGACTTTTTCATAAATTATTCCCCAAGAAATAGCAGTAAAGTAGCCATAGCCAAGAAAAGTCCAAGCCATCCATGATGACCTTCAAGCAGAAGAAGTCCGAACTAAACAACAGTATTTCCTCCCTGTAACCTGGGGGGGAAACGGAAGAAAAGAGGCGAAACAAAACGGGTCAGTCAAAAAGACTAAGTAAGCCCTATCTACTATTAGTATAAAAACTGGTAAAGTTAACTGACATGAGAAACTGAGATGAGCATAAGCATGATAACAAGATAGATAAGCTAAATCAAAATAACAGGATGAACTACTGAACTCAGGTAAACTAAGGTGTCATGATAAACTACGATGTCAAGATAAAACAAGGCATCACATCGTCAGGTTTCTATCCAGTATACTATCCCAAGGTATCTACCCTGTATAACATCCCCCGGTATCTATCATGTATATTTCTCCTGGTTCTAACATGTATATTTGCTCTGCACCTCTCATACTAGTATCCCAGCCCGTGTCATGTGTTAACCATGAATGTCCCTTGCCCAATGTCATGTAATGGTCCATGTCAACCTAATATATAGCATATGTAGGTTTTTCCAACTCGTATGTTTCTTTCCATGTGTAAGTTCAGTCCTTTGCCGTAGGCCATACGGGCTTTCCCATGTAAACGTTTTATCCTTGAGGTTATTTTGGACTGCAACCCTTGATCTAATTATGTTTCCTTACCATGAACTATCGCGCGTTCACTTAGGATTTATGCCACCTAGGACCACTAGGGATTATGCTACCTAATGAACGTTTCCGTGTCTCGGTTTGGGTTCAGCCACCTAGGGCCACTAGGAATTATGCCACCCGTCAACCGCGCCCTTTATCCCACGTATGTATCGTGAATCGTTTTCCATGTCTAGACGCACATGTTCCTCAATGTGCCATCCGAGTTCCGTGCCAGGGCAAACCAAGAAATACAGAACTCGGTCGGGAGCTTTTAAGTCGTCTGCTGATGCAGATATTAAGGTCTGTTTTTGTACCCGTGGCTATGATCCCACGTGACCCCTCCCTCAACTACTGAAAGGCAAACCACGAAAAATCATGTATGAGAACTACACTAGGCCCATCGATGCCCAATTCCTGATAGCCATCCTCACCCATAACTTGATAGCTAGTATATGGTCTGTTGGGAGTTCCCTGCCTTTCCGTACGTACACGATTGACTAAAGATGGTAGGTAGTCGGCGACATGCTATCCCGGGGCGAAAACCAAGAATCGTCGACTCCACGCTAATCCATCCCAGTCTTTAGGTTGCTCGCATAGCAACCAAGGCATACTCTTGGCTCTTCTACCGCAGACCTTAACCCCTGTGAGGCCGGGTTTCATGGACCACTTGCCACCTCACAGAGGGATACCAAGAGTACCCTCTCGTTCCCCGAAGCTTCCGCTTCGGCACCCAGTTCGCTGGAGCTTTTATCCAAGTCAGATAACTTGCTCCTCCTCGTATACTAAGCGATGACCTACCGTATCAGGTTACTCATCCCTTTATGAACTAGTCCCATGTCCTTAGCTAAGAATTATTACTTAGTTACCCTTAACTAAGGTTTACCACTTAGCTTCCTTTCCCGTTATCCTTGATTAACCACGATTTTCTACCTAGTTCCTCTAACTAGGGTTTGTCTATTGGGTTAAGTGTTATCATTCAAGTCCATGACTTAACCCGCCCACGAATCACGTCAAGATTGGCTAAGTATTTAAGTTCAAGACTTAGCCCTACAAGTTGGTTAAGTGTACCCAGAGGCTCATGACTTAACCCTATAGAGTCAAATTGGTCAAGTACTAGTTTACCTTAATCCTATCGGATTATCTTGCTAGATTGATTAAGCATAGATTATCTTAATCCCATCAAATTATCGAGTCGGATTGGTTAAGTATAGGTTAGCTTAACCCCATCCTCTAATCGTACTACGATGGTTAAGTATATTCCAAAAAAGGTCTTGTGACTTAACCTTATCAGGTCCGCGTATTAGATTGGTTAAGTGTAGGTTACTTAACCTCATCAAATCATCATGTATAATTGGTTAAGTATGAGTTGCTTAACCCCATTAAATTATCACGTTAAGTTGGTTGAGTATTGGTTACTTAACCTCATTGAATTACCCAGTTTAAATTGGTTAAGTGTTTAACTTAACCCCATCGAATTACCGTGTTTAGATTAGTTAAGTGTGGATTACTTAACCCCATCTAATTACCGTGGTTAGATTAGTTAAGTATCAATTACTTAACCCCATCTAATTACCATGTTTAGATTAGTTAAGTCTTAATTACTTAACCCCGTCTAATTACCGTGTTTAGATTAGTTAAGCCTTAATTACTTAACCCCATTTAATTATCAAGTCGGATTAGTTAAGTGTAAATTACTTAACCCCGTCCCCTAATCACCTTGCATGGTTAAGTGTCATTAAGAAATCAAGCCCGGTCCCACTTAACCTACCCATTCGTGTCATATCGGTTAAGTGTCGTTAGTCAAATCAAGTTACTTAACCCACTTGTCCATGTCATATTTGGTTAAGAGTCATTAATCAAATTGTCTTAACCCTATTATGTGGCATTAATTACTTAATGCACCTTCACCTCTCACATTAGACTTTGTTGTGGTTACTAGTTAAGCCGGTCGGTTCCGGGTAGCTTTACACCACAACTTCGTCTAACCTCGGGTTCGAGCACAACATGACCAACTTCTCACATTGGGTCCTATTGTTTGCAAATACTAGTTAGGCCGGTCGGTTCCGGGTAGTTTTACGTTGCAAACTCATCCCAACCTCGAGTTGGCCACTTTCATATTTAGTCTAGTGTCATGTTCATATTCAAGTTTTCAAGCAATTGGGTAGACCTAACTTAATAGGTAAATTCCCAATGGGTAGACCTAACTTAATAGGTAAATTCCCAAGCTTATGTTTTTATGTATATTTACATGTCAACTTCCATGTTATCTTTCAAGTCATGTTTTCAAGTTGTATTTTCATGTCATTAGAAATTACCCATAACATAACCCAACGCTTTTAAACTCGCATATACGTTCGCAACAACGTAATGGATTAAAAGAAGAGACTTGGCAAAAGCATGTCAAAAATGGATATTAAGCCGCAAGTTAATCATGGTGGCAAATGAGGCACACATGTGTTCATTAACTTGCATGTTACATTCTTAAGCCTAAAAAATATGCATAAACCCAAACTTGGCACATAAACGAATCATGGTGACAAAAGACATGGAATGATGACTAGTAACTCGCATATATCATCATATAAGGGTTATGACTTCATATGCAAGTTGACATAAAGATTATGAGGGTTCTCATGTTGCATAATGCAACATTTCAACATAAAGGTTGTGGCTTTTTGCTCATAAGATCAAGATAATGACTTCATAAACTTGCATGACATGATAGCATAAATCATACTCAATGGTCAAACCCAAATTTGCAACATGAACATTTAACTTCATAGTTAATATCTAAGAGTAGGGAAAGGGCTTACATTGCTATGAAGGCCTAACTCGATTAAACTAAAGCTTGTGATGAAGCTTATGCATACCATCACCCAAAAACCCAAAGATGGATGCTCCAAATCGACAAAAACACCATCTTTATGAACAAAGATCAAAGCTTTTGCCTCGGAATCAACTTGAGAAGCTCTCATACTAACATAGGGACTCTCTAACACTCTCATGATCATGAAACCTCTCATAGAAATGAAGTGGAGGCTAGGATAGTTGAGTGGAGGCCATGAGAGTAGAAATTTTGCCATAGTTTAGTTACATGAGTGAATAATGAGGGTTTAGGGGAGGGTTAGGGGCTTATTTATAGAGGATTAGGCTAGTTAGGACCCTTAGATTAACCCTAGGACCAACCTGAACCGTCAGATCTCAAACCAGGCCCAAAAACCTAGCCATGATAGAAAATAGGTGCACCAGGCAAGACTGCTCGTCTGAACCAAGTCGACAGCCAAGTCGACAGGGCTGTCGACTTGGTCAGACCAAGTCGACTCCCAAGTCGACAGGGCTGTCGACTTGGGTACTGTGGCGGGAATTTTTCCCGCCTGGCCCTACTGGCCCAATTTTCCAAATTCAAGTTTGAATTTGAAATCTGTTTTTACTTAGAAATTTTCTGAAAACTTCGTTGGGCCTTAATCGGGTCATACGGACTCCGATTTTCGAAAACTCGGACTCTATTTCGCGTATTTTTCCGAGACGAACGCAATGGCATAGCCCGTTTAACTTGATTCAGAATTTAAAATTAAATTCTGCCTTGATTCTCGTCTTAATCATGTTATCGAAATACGGGTTGTTACATTCTCCCCACCTTTTAGGATTTCGTCCCCGAAATCTCCAAGTTAGGAAGAACATATCCTACCATCCATCATCCATCTACTCAAAACATCATCCACAAGCAACCATTGTCCTTAGATGATTTCTAATGCTGCATGAACATATGCAAAACGTGTGTGTATATGCTCCTTAGCTAATGCTAATGATCAGGCCTGAATGATCTTTCTAATGCAAGATATGTTAAGTGCCATGAATCCAACATGTATGCAAATAGTCCTAGTCATATAAGTACTATATGTGTGCGCAAACATTCATCCATATGCAACATCCACATGACAACACATTCAATTTCATCCATAAAGAAGTATAAATGCTCGTGCATATGCAACATGAAACGTGACCGCGTCAATCTAGTATCTAACGTGTATTCGCGCATCCACGAGCAACCACTTGCAACCATTTGCAACCATATCAATCATAACATGTCTCAAATACATGTTTACATCCATAGCGTTCTACCTAAGGTTCCCAAGATAAGATCGAGAAGATAGACAAGACAAACTCCTTACAGGGTTTGTAACAGAAACAGGACCGAGAGGATATCCACCAAGCGATAGCATGCAGGTAAGCTTTACAGGTGAACCAAGGATCAAAGATATACTCTTAAAAAGAGACGTGATGCGCGCGTCCAAGCCGCATTTCCATGAGCTTAATTCCATCGTGCCTTGACCGCCTTTGACTTCATGATTTCGTAGTTCCTTGATTCCTATTTCCAAGGTGTGAGTGGAACTCATTTCACTGTCGCCTCTCGTTTCACTTTCACTTATTCTTCCCCTAGTATGCTCGGCTCACACATGTTTGCGTACTCATACAAGCTCTCCAAAATTCACTAGTGAATTCTGGATCTCGTTTTCCGATGCCAATCCATGTTGCCAAGGGTTCTTACTAGGGTGATTCCCATAACTCATGCATAATCGAAACGAACCATCCGCCTTAGCAGTGAATTCTATTCGAGCGGATTACCAACAACTGCATCCCGGGATTCTAGGTAACTAACTATGACAGAACCCAAAAAGGTTACACGAGACTTCGAGGGTATCACCAAGATGAGCCGAGAGTCTAACTACCCTCTTTCCAAAACCGAGAATGGTATCCCTTACTGGATAACCACTTTACCCCTAGAATCCATCCGTAGCTTCAACAATAGAAGTGTTGCTTCTAATCTCAACACTTGGCATAGACGTTCTCAAATCCAACAAGTCATGAATAAATGGACCGACTCTCAAACTAGATTTTGGGACAAAAACTGGGATCTTCTACCATGCTAGTACTAAGGTGCAAAGACTCAACTATCCAAGCAGACTTAAATGATACGATGATCAAGACAAAGTCTGGACGGGATGATAGAAAAGAACGACTAAACCTTTACCAGAAACGACACCATTTCTTTTAGGTACCCTAGAAGTGGGAGCGTACTATTTCCCTCTCCGCTGATCTTGTCCTTGTCCTCCTCGATGGACTAAGCCATAACAACAGTTGCTTATCCTTAAGCTGGTATCCTTTACCCTTACTCTTATTATCCTTTCTTGTAACTTCGGTAACAAGTCTCTCGAGAACTTCCTCCATCGTACGGGAAACACCTATGTGGCTAGACAAAGATTAGTCACAGTTAGAACTACTGTGACCACAGATGAAGGAAAGAAAGGAAACTAAATTCAATCAAGGAATCAAAGGATGGTGCTAATGGCTTTTGGGGAATAGCCTTTAAAAACTTTTCTTGAAAAATGCTTCTTTGTAAACGGTTTCTCAAATAGTTTTTAGAAGGTTTTAAAAACTTTTGCCCAGTCTGGTAACCTTCTGCTCTGATACCAAATGTAACACCCCGCCTCCGCTAGGGTCACTCGCAAGGGAATGCACTAGCTTTAGAGGGGCATTATTGGTAAACATGCACAGAAATATCACAAGACAGAACATATAAAATAGCGGAAGTAAAATCGAACTTTCATAAACATTAATAATTAAGGTCTAAAGCCTTTTACATCAGAGTACATCAAAACCTGTCTTGCAATAATAAAGAAGCATAAAGACTTTTTCATAAATTATTCCCCAAGAAAAAGCAGTAAAGTAGCCATAGCCAAGAAAAGTCCAAGCCATCCATGATGACCTTCAAGTAGAAGAAGTCTGAACTAAACAACAGTATTTCCTCCCTGTAACCTGGGGGGAAACGGAAGAAAAGAGGCGAAACAAAACGGGTCAGTCAAAAAGACTGAGTAAGCCCTATCTACTATTAGTATAAAAACTGATAAAGTTAACTGACATGAGAAACTGAGATGAGCATAAGCATGATAACAAGATAGATAAGCTAAATCAAAATAACAGGATGAACTACTGAACTCAGGTAAACTAAGGTGTCATGATAAACTACGATGTCAAGATAAAACAAGGCATCACATCGTCAGGTTTCTATCCAGTATACTATCCCAAGGTATCTACCCTGTATAACATCCCCCGGTATCTATCATGTATATTTCTCCTGGTTCTAACATGTATATTTGCTCTGCACCTCTCGTACTAGTATCCCAGCCCGCGTCATGTGTTAACCATGAATGTCCCTTGCCCAATGTCATGTAATGGTCCATGTCAACCTAATATATAGCATATGTAGGTTTTCCCAACTCGTATGTTTCTTTCCATGTGTAAGTTCAGTCCTTTGCCGTAGGCCATACGGGCTTTCCCATGTAAACGTTTTATCCTTGAGGTTATTTTGGACTGCAACCCTTGATCTAATTATGTTTCCTTACCATGAACTATCGCGCGTTCACTTAGGATTTATGCCACCTAGGACCACTAGGGATTATGCTACCTAATGAACGTTTCCGTGTCTCGGTTTGGGTTCAGCCACCTAGGGCCACTAGGAATTATGCCACCCGTCAACCGCGCCCTTTATCCCACGTATGTATCGTGAATCGTTTTCCATGTCTAGACGCACATGTTCCTCAATGTGCCATCCGAGTTCCGTGCCAGGGCAAACCAAGAAATACAGAACTCGGTCGGGAGCTTTTAAGTCATCTGCTGATGCAGATATCAAGGTCTGTTTTTGTACCCGTGGCTATGGTCCCACGTGACCCCTCCCTCAACTACTGAAAGGCAAACCACGAAAAATCATGTATGAGAACTACACTAGGCCCATCGATGCCCAATTCCTGATAGCCATCCTCACCCATAACTTGATAGCTAGTATATGGTCTGTTGGGAGTTCCCTGCCTTTCCGTACGTACACGATTGACTAAAGATGGTAGGTAGTCGGCGACATGCTATCCCGGGGCGAAAACCAAGAATCGTCGACTCCACGCTAATCCATCCCAGTCTTTAGGTTGCTCGCATAGCAACCAAGGCATACTCTTGTCTCTTCTACCGCAGACCTTAACCCCTGTGAGGCCGGGTTTCATGGACCACTTGCCACCTCACAGAGGGATACCAAGAGTACCCTCTCGTTCCCCGAAGCTTCCGCTTCGGCACCCAGTTCGCTGGAGCTTTTATCCAAGTCAGATAACTTGCTCCTCCTCGTATACTAAGCGATGACCTACCGTATCAGGTTACTCATCCCTTTATGAACTAGTCCCATGTCCTTAGCTAAGAATTATTACTTAGTTACCCTTAACTAAGGTTTACCACTTAGCTTCCTTTCCCGTTATCCTTGATTAACCACGATTTTCTACCTAGTTCCTCTAACTAGGGTTTGTCTATTGGGTTAAGTGTTATCATTCAAGTCCATGACTTAACCCGCCCACGAATCACGTCAAGATTGGCTAAGTATTTAAGTTCAAGACTTAGCCCTACAAGTTGGTTAAGTGTACCCAGAGGCTCATGACTTAACCCTATCGAGTCAAATTGGTCAAGTACTAGTTTACCTTAATCCTATCGGATTATCTTGCTAGATTGATTAAGCATAGATTATCTTAATCCCATCAAATTATCGAGTCGGATTGGTTAAGTATAGGTTAGCTTAACCCCATCCTCTAATCGTACTACGATGGTTAAGTATATTCCAAAAAAGGTCTTGTGACTTAACCTTATCAGGTCCGCGTATTAGATTGGTTAAGTGTAGGTTACTTAACCTCATCAAATCATCATGTATAATTGGTTAAGTATGAGTTGCTTAACCCCATTAAATTATCACGTTAAGTTGGTTGAGTATTGGTTACTTAACCTCATTGAATTACCCAGTTTAAATTGGTTAAGTGTTTAACTTAACCCCATCGAATTACCGTGTTTAGATTAGTTAAGTGTGGATTACTTAACCCCATCTAATTACCGTGGTTAGATTAGTTAAGTATCAATTACTTAACCCCATCTAATTACCATGTTTAGATTAGTTAAGTCTTAATTACTTAACCCCGTCTAATTACCGTGTTTAGATTAGTTAAGCCTTAATTACTTAACCCCATTTAATTACCAAGTCGGATTAGTTAAGTGTAAATTACTTAACCCCGTCCCCTAATCACCTTGCATGGTTAAGTGTCATTAAGAAATCAAGCCCGGTCCCACTTAACCTACCCATTCGTGTCATATTGGTTAAGTGTCGTTAGTCAAATCAAGTTACTTAACCCACTTGTCCATGTCATATTTGGTTAAGAATCATTAATCAAATTGTCTTAACCCTATTATGTGGCATTAATTACTTAATGCACCTTCACCTCTCACATTAGACTTTGTTGTGGTTACTAGTTAAGCCGGTCGGTTCCGGGTAGCTTTACACCACAACTTCGTCTAACCTCGGGTTCGAGCACAACATGACCAACTTCTCACATTGGGTCCTATTGTTTGCAACTTCTAGTTAGGTCGGTCGGTTCCGGGTAGTTTTACGTTGCAAACTCATCCCAACCTCGAGTTGGCCACTTTCATATTTAGTCTAGTGTCATGTTCATATTCAAGTTTTCAAGCAATTGGGTAGACCTAACTTAATAGGTAAATTCCCAATGGGTAGACCTAACTTAATAGGTAAATTCCCAAGCTTATGTTTTTATGTATATTTACATGTCAACTTCCATGTTATCTTTCAAGTCATGTTTTCAAGTTGTATTTTCATGTCATTAGAAATTACCCATAACATAACCCAACGCTTTTAAACTCGCATATACGTTCGCAACAACGTAATGGATTAAAAGAAGAGACTTGGCAAAAGCATGTCAAAAATGGATATTAAGCCACAAGTTAATCATGGTGGAAAATGAGGCACACATGTGTTCATTAACTTGCATGTTACATTCTTAAGCCTCAAAAACATGCATAAACCCAAACTTGGCACATAAACGAATCATGGTGACAAAAGACATGGAATGATGACTAGTAACTCGCATATATCATCATATAAGGGTTATGACTTCATATGCAAGTTGACATAAAGATTATGAGGGTTCTCATGTTGCATAATGCAACATTTCAACATAAAGGTTGTGGCTTTTTGCTCATAAGATCAAGATAATGACTTCATAAACTTGCATGACATGATAGCATAAATCATACTCAATGGTCAAACCCAAATTTGCAACATGAACATTTAACTTCATAGTTAATATCTAAGAGTAGGGAAAGGGCTTACATTGCTATGAAGGCCTAACTCGATTAAACTAAAGCTTGTGATGAAGCTTATGCATACCATCACCCAAAAACCCAAAGATGGATGCTCCAAATCGACAAAAACACCATCTTTATGAACAAAGATCAAAGCTTTTGCCTCGGAATCAACTTGAGAAGCTCTCATACTAACATAGGGACTCTCTAACACTCTCATGATCATGAAACCTCTCATAGAAATGAAGTGGAGGCTAGGATAGTTGAGTGGAGGCCATGAGAGTAGAAATTTTGCCATAGTTTAGTTACATGAGTGAATAATGAGGGTTTAGGGGAGGGTTAGGGGCTTATTTATAGAGGATTAGGCTAGTTAGGACCCTTAGATTAACCCTAGGACCAACCTGAACCGTCAGATCTCAAACCAGGCCCAAAAACCTAGCCATGATAGAAAATAGGTGCACCAGGCAAGACTGCTCGTCTGAGCCAAGTCGACAGCCAAGTCGACAGGGCTAGTGACTTGGTCAGACCAAGTCGACTCCCAAGTCGACAGGGCTGTCGACTTGGGTACTGTGGCGGGAATTTTTCCCGCCTGGCCCTACTGGCCCAATTTTCCAAATTCAAGTTTGAATTTGAAATCTGTTTTTACTTAGAAATTTTCTGAAAACTTCGTTGGGCCTTAATCGGGTCATACGGACTCCGATTTTCGAAAACTCGGACTCTATTTCGCGTATTTTTCCGAGACGAACGCAATGGCATAGCCCGTTTAACTTGATTCAGAATTTAAAATTAAATTCTGCCTTGATTCTCGTCTTAATCATGTTATCGAAATACGGGTTGTTACAGATTGGATTCATACTCATCAATAGCCAACAAATATATATGGATCTAATTCATGTTTCTGTCACACACATGAATCAACGATAATTAGGTTCTTAGAAACAAATAAGTAAATAACGACAAGCATAGCCTATGCAGGAGCTGAGCTCTTAAACAACCATAGGCTATCAGGACAGATTCACTAATTAATTTCTAAAACCCTAAAATTAGATCTAAATCTGATAATTGTTAGATCGAACACGAATATACCCTGTGAAGGAGCATAGCTCTTAAACGACACAGAATATGAAGGTTCAGATCTAACCCTTGATTCAGATCCAGATCTAAATGTATAAAGTCCACATCTATTGGCTATGCGATTCATGTTGAATCATATCTATTAGCGTCATCACCCCCTAATCAAAGGGGATTAGCTAGACATAACTAAAGAAGAAGAGAAACAGAAACTAAATAACATGAACATAAATAAAATAACAACTGAGAGAAAGGGAGAAGAAGAGTTTTATTCCAAGAAGAGAATTACAGAATAAAACTAAGTGTAATTACAAATGAAGGAGATACAGTGTATTTATAGTTGCATTGGCCAAGACTAAGAGGCTAATTACACAATGTGGGACAAAATCCCTTTTCTAAAATAACACATAAATCAGTGTGAACGCAACATGAATGAGAGGCCTTGCAAATGAGCTAATGTGAACGCAGTGTGAATGGATTTGCAACTGGCATAGCTTGCGGGCATCAAATGATATCAAATTCATTTGTTTTGAGCATGAATAGGAACTCTATAACATCTGCGACAAGCTATCTTTATGAGAAGGCATTGAATCATTAAATATGTGGCAGAAGGTGGTTGAATAGCAACATTTCTTCAAGCTTTAATCTTGTTCTCAAAATCAACACTCTTCATACACCAATTCTTCAAGCTTTTCAATAATTAAGTGCATTAATCCATTTATCATAAATAATCTGAAAACACAACTATAAATACACAGCACCAATTATTTTAAATATAAAATAAGATAAATATGCGGATAAAATATACACAATTACGTGTATATCATCCGCCCAATCCGAAGATACCGACTCGAGGGCTGGGACAAAATGCATGTTTCCAAAATGTTGATCTAGAAATTCCTTCCTCAAAACCTTTAGTTTAGCCTCATTTTGGGTGCCAAGTATTACAGGCATCGTTGTAGTTATATCGATATTATGCCGCCTGGTGGCACAAGAGCTATTTTGCCTCTTTCTTGCTCTTTGCCTTAATCTTTGGTTTTGTCCTAAGGGTCTGAGCGCTTCTGTAATGATTGCCCATGAGGATGTGCTTCCTTCAGAGGAATAGGAGCTCTAGATGATGGCTTATCCCTCTCACAACGGTCTTGATGGCTCTTGTGCTTATCAGTATTTGATTTGTGAGGAGACCAATAGCGGGAAGATCGATGGTGTTGAGGTTGATGACGTCTCCTGTCATCTCTCCCATGGCTTTCACGTTGATTATGTTCGGTATCAGAGCCATATCTGGGTAAGCCTGCATGAACATTCTTGAGATTGTAATCCGACGAGGCATTCTTCCTGCAGACTATCATAAATATTAGAGTTGAGAACAGACATATTACATAAGTATTGTGATGTGCAGTGCTGATGCAGTGTGTGTCCTAAGTGATCCCCCCTAACGGACCAGAGCCTGGAGATTGGCTTATTTGTTCAATACCCCCGACTTTTGCGGGAGTGACATCTTCCTCGGAAGTAGGGAAGCAGGATCCCGTCCTGATATCTTGAGAAGTATAAATATCATCAGGCAAAGGAAGTTTTCCTAGGTCCTTAAATATGGACTCATCCAGTTGAGAATCATCGGCTCGAGATTTGGTTGGTGGCGGTGTCCTTGGAGAAGGTTGCCTTTCTGAAACAAAATCTTCTTTCGGATCAACATCCCGAGACTTGTCCATAAGTGTTCTGTTCAAAGCTTCATCATCCTGAATCGGCAATGGAAAAGGGCTTCTTGGAAGTATAATTGGATTTTCTTCTTCTATTATCTCTTTATCTCTCGAATGTAATTCCTGACCGAAACCTGTGTCTCCTTGACCTCTCGAACTCTCCCTTTTCTCAATTGGAGTTATAACCTGCCCCTCGACTGGGGGCACGTTGTCGGTTTTTGCATGAGGTATAGGGACTTGAACTGAGGGAACGTATTTTTAAGGTTTGCCTCCTTGACCGAGGCCCCGCCTTATATCAAGTAGGTGATGCCTGTGCAGAGTCTCATCTACTAAACACTTTCTGAAGCTAAGAAAGTCTGGGTTTCCATTCACTAAACGACTTAGTCGATCTTCATACAGTTGACCATGTTTCTCCTTGGGATTCAGAATTGCAAAGAGAATAGAATGATTAATACACTTGTTAATATGATTAAAGCAAATACCTGGAAGTCTAAAACTTACTGGATTATAGCCGTCTTCTCGCACACCCCTCTTGATGTTTGATGTAAAACCACTCGGGCTTTATATCTCCTACATTGTTGTAACCTTCATTCAAGACTTTCTTGTTGAGCACTGATTCGAAGTAAATAAAAGACGGAGTTCCATTTGAGCAATGCTTGAAGTGATAAAATAAGTTTAAGTCTTCGAAAGTGAGCTTCGTGCCCAAGAGCTCCGTATACGCCACATACAAAGTATACAAGTAAGCATATATGCATCGGGGTGGATGTAACGGCAAGGAATTTCGCTCGATCCGAATCGATCGTTAAACCGACTAAGACTGTTCGAAACCCCTGATCGTTTTGAGAACGGGACAAAATAGAACGCAAACAGAAGAACATTTCATTGTATATTACAACAATCCCATCAGATACAAGAATATACAGGGTATAAATGAATAAATTACATTCAACAAATATCAGAGATTACATTAAATTACATAGCAGCGGAAAAATATCCAAAACACAACTGAAAGTAATACACGGATACAGAGCTTTCCGAGCATCGTTCCAGCTGTAAATCAGGATCCTATGAATATAAATCTGCAAAACCCAAAACTACTAGCTGCCCGTGTCGAAAATAGGGGCGCCCAGAGTTTAGGTTAAAACAATAAACTCCAGGTCAGTCATGTGACTGGTGTGAGAACTAAAACAGTTATTTAAAACTTTACTTTAAAAGAGAGTAATTCAAGGGACCACGCCGTATAACACGGAACGAGTTTCCTCCCAAGAATACTAGTGCATATAACAAAACAACGCAATGCTTTCTGAAAAAATGAAGCTATTATAAGACCCAGGTCCCATCACACAATGCAACGCAAGCCAGAGGATAGGGTTTTCCCTTATAATAGCCAAACATGCTTGGTACGTTTAAAACAAATCACTTGATACTATAATAAGTGTATAGTGTCAAAACAATTCAATCATAAATATCAATCATAGGCGGCATGGGTACCATCTATCATGTCGCCATACTAGTTCTACAATTAAAACCGCAATATCACGTATTGGAAATTGGATTTCCGTCATGAGCCGAGGCAAGGGGAAAGCTCCTCTCCGATTCGAGACACTCTAGCAAATGTCCCAGGACCCCACTATGATCCCTGGATCTTCAGGGCCGGTCCTCACCTAACTTTGGAGGATTAATTATTCCTGAACACACGTTTCCCGGTCCTTACGGACCTATATCCGAGGCGCCTCGTATCCAACAACCACACAGGTGAAAAGTATATAAATGTCAGGGCTGGTAGGTCACTGACACCACCCTAGCTAGAAAGAAACGTCGTGCTCTCCCTGCAGTCACTATCCCGTTTTTGACTCATACCGAGGTGTGAGGCTCGCGAATTCACGTTATACACAAAGCTACGCCACACAGACCATGCTTTGATCATCAACCACAAGACTTTGTTTTTCAACAGAAGCCCTGTTCAATTGCCACTTACGCGTGCCACACTGGCAATTCACTCCATGCGACTGATGTCCATCGATATACAACCTCTGAGCTCGTACGTCTCAGAGAAGGGCGTTAAGCAAGAGAATAAATTCTCCACCGCCAAACAGATGTATATTTAATAGAGATCAATCAACACAGAATAAAATCCAATGTCAGACACACAATCCATTTACAAGTTCGTTCTGGGTCTGAACGAAACCGAAGGCACTTTCCTCGCATATCCATCCATCTCCAAGTACGTCTGGACGATCACCAACTGTTTCCCTCATCTTGGGTGTACAGCCCAATCGAGATCATCAGTAATCACCCAAACGATGTGAAGACTTCCGGTCTTCAACCACCGTCTTCCTCTTCGACATCTCGTCGAATCGGTTACTCAGAATGGGTATAAGCCCGGCCTTTCTGAATAACCCACGTATATGGTAAACAAATGTTACACAAACACAACGAATGCCTCATTCCAATTCAGAATATCCTTTTATTCACGAAATCACATTCTTAGGGAAAGGTTCCCATTAATTTTATCCAAGATAAATTCTTTTAAATTTATTCTTTAATCTTCCTTTGGATATCATTTCAAACTAGTTGGGATTAGCGAACCACACCGAAGTAATTATTTATTTTATTTCCCAATCCCAACCTATTCATCCCATGGGGCAAAATTGGAAATACTCCATATCTAACACCACGGTGTTATCGGTAAAATTAATTACCATTTCACGTTCAAATCTAATTAAAGATTTAACTATCGCATTGGAGCAAAACTGGTGGTACTCCATTCTCGATCCCCTTTCAGATTTGATAATTTAAATTATCAATTCACATTTCAATCTAATTAAAGATTCATTAAAACTCCACTTAGTTTTAATCTTTTCAAAAATCAATCCTGCCTCTAACTGGGTTAAAGAACCAATGTCATATAAAACACGATTCACGATAAACCCAAATCACATTCGATATTAAATACAAGGCTCTGAATAGAAAATATACCGGCTAATATTCAATATCAAATTCTGAAACCAACAAATATCGTATTGGAAATAACGATATAAAATATATCTTTCAAATTCCCATAACAATATCTGTATAGTCACGAAATCCAACATCGAAATATTCCGAAGATAATTTCGATTCAACTCCAGCCCAATTCACGTATTGGGAATATTGATTATTTTTTTAAAATCACTTTCAAATTCAATTTATTTATTTTAAAAATAAATTGATTATAATTCTAGTTCAAAACTAGTTCATTTCGATAAAAATCTATTTTTATCCTTTCAAATGTGGAATTTTTCAGCCCAATTTTTCCCAAATCATTTCTTATGATTTCACACGAATTATAGATATCTTTAATAATTTTATCAAGGCCCGTACAGTCGATTTCCATCAACGGCCATCGAACTGCACTTACATCGACCTTTTCCAAATTTGATTTGGACATAATTCCAAATCCAACCGTTAGATTTCAAATTTCTAATATTCATTGGAAAGCTCTTTTCGATACGAACCCAACGGTTCTGGTTTTAGGAGAATCCGACGGTCGGATATCCCGCAACGTCAATTCGAAGTCAATGGTCGAAATTCACGAACTGCCACGGCGCGGCACGTTCTATTCAGGCCATTATATATATATAATATATATATATATATATATATATATATTTCATCGATTTCTTTTTAAAACAAATTTTATAAATAGTTCTAAATTCGTTTCAAAAATAATTTCAACTTCACCTTCAATCTCAATTCGATTTGATTTCAATTCAATTCGAATTCATTTCAATTCAATTCAAATTCTAATTCGTTTTAATTCAAGTCAATTTGAATTTACTTTCTATTTAATTCAATTCGAATTCATTTCAAATTGATTTCAATTCAATTTCGGTTCGTTTTAAATTTCATTCAAAACGATTTCAATTCGTTTTTAATTCAATTTCAATTTAATTCAATTTGAATTCATTACTATTTAATTCGAATTCAAATTCACTTTCTATTTAATTCAAATTCAAATTCACTTTCTATTCAATTCGAGTTCAAATTCACTTTCTATTCAATTCGAATCGAATTCATTTTCTATTCGATTCGAATTCAATTCGAATTGATCAATAAAATTTCAATTTGAATTTTGATCTAATTTAATTTGAATTTCATTTCAAAATATTAAATTTTGAAATCACTTTTCAATATTCATTGTAAAACGAATAAAATCGATATAAATATCGTTCACGTCAAAATAGCGCAACTCTAATCAACACGGCTTTATATTTTTCAAAAACTTCTTTATTCTATTCAACAAATGAATATTTATTCTGTTCAACACATGAATCTATATTTCTTTCAACACACAACTATTTTTGTTATGTAAAATATTTTATAAAATCATGGTATCTATCGTTTGATTTTTAATTAGACTCCACCGTGAAGTAGTTCTAATTTTAAATATGATAAAGATGTAATTTTTATTGTTAAAATAATTTACTCAACATAGGAATAGTTTCAACACATGAACATCGTCAACACATGACTATTTTTATATTCAACACATGAATTTTCTTTTATAATATTCATTATTTTCCCGATTGGAATGAGGCCCAATCAATCACCATATAATGTTAATTATATGGATTCCATACAACACATGTATATAATAGCAACGATAAACAATCAACCAACATCCAAAGTGCACCACACAACTGCATAAGCATCAAATATAAATAATCGACGCTTACACAGTCTGTCGACCCATCGATCGACATACAATTAAATAATTGGGATTAGTGTACGCCAAATATCATCCCAACACCCGTGTGGGGTTTCAAATCAACACACACAGATTTTTATTTGTGCAGTTGGGCGATGTGTAAAATTTATCGACCCAATCAATATCAGTCAAATCAGTGTATATAAACAAATCGGCCGATTTGTTTATAAATATTTATTTATTCACATTCACGTTAAAAATTATATTTTTAACGATAAAATATTTATTTCAACTCATGAATATATTTTATTTTCGATTTCACATCAGCAACTCAAACAAATTTTTCACAACACATCAATCAAACAAACAAGCCATCCATGGTCTGTGGATGACGGGTGTCGGGTGCTGCTAAGCACCGTCTGCATCCTAGTATATATATATATAACTAGAAAAAGAAATTTAGAGTGAGAAGTTCTCACCGACTAGCTATCCCAACTCCACGACACTTCATTTAGAGAAATCTTCATCGTTCTCTCCCTTTGGTCACTTTCGTTGCCCGTAGCCACTACATATATAAAAATCGAAGTTTTACTTCGCTATTCAATATATAAAAATCATATTTTTACTTCGCCATTCAATATATAAAAATCGAATTTTTACTTCGCTATTCAATATATAAAAATCGAATTTTTACTTCGCCATTCAATATATAAAAATCGAATTTTTACTTCGCTATTCAATATATAAAAATCGAATTTTTACTTCGCTATTCAATATATAAAAATCGAATTTTTACTTCGCTATTCAATATATAAAAATCATATTTTTACTTCGCTACTTTATTAAAATATCGCCTTTCTTCTTTATAAAAATACCGCTACTTTCAAAATGAAAATCTAACTTTTCTACTATGAAAAATCCAATTTTCCTACAATGAAAAGTCTCATTTTACATCACATGTAAATCATATTTTTATTTTTATTTTTATCATTACAAATTATATCTTTTTAATGTTTCAAAATCACTACTTTCCTATGATAAAAACCATTACTTTCATAGGATAAAGATCATCACTTTCATAAGGAAAAAATCATTACTTTCTTATCAAAAATCATTCTTTTCATATTAAAAATCATTCTTTTACGTTTAAATATATAAATATAAAAATCAATTCTTTTTCAGCAATGCTATAAATAAAAATTGATTTTGATCTTCTAATATCAATTACTTTAAATAAATCAACATAAATAACTAAATAAATTAAAACAAAAACTTACAATGGGCTTGGGGGAGGGGGATGACGCGGCTGGCATCTAGGGAGGAAGGCGGAGGGGTGTAGTGGCGGCGGCGGCCCACAATTGGTCGGAGGGGGTGGCTGCTTCTCGATGGGGTGCTGGTTTTTTTCGATTTGGGGGTTTGGTGGGCTCTTGGCGCGGAGAGGGAGGGAAGAGAGGAGAGGGCGGCAGGGCACTGATGGAGGGTGGCGGCTCGTCGGCGATGGAGGAGGGTGGAGTAGGCGGTGGCTCCCCCGATCGACGTGTTTTTTTTTCTTTTCTTTTCGTTCGATCTGAATGAACGAAGGGGGGGGGGGGGCAGCGGTTTTGAAGGGGAGGGAGAGAGAGAGGTTTTTTTTTAACTTCAAAAAGTTGACTTTTACATACGACCTCTAAACGAGGCCCACCGCCTGTCGTCCATAGCTAATTACCCCCATTCCGAACACAATGGGATATGTATCGTAAGCTGATTCGATCATTTCGATCAGTTTCCGTCAAAATCAACATATAACTCTATATATTGATTTTGAATGCGCATTTCAATTTACTGGGGTCACATACTAGCTCGAAAAATTCCAGAAAAATATTTTCTAGCTTCGTATTGACGATATGGTCCTAACAAAACTAGTTTCATCGAATTCTGAGACCGTTTGAAAAATGGCCATTTTCCAGTCGATTAAAATCAACTAAAACTGGTCAAACGCGTTTTCCTTTGCCACGCTCACATATTGATTCGAAAAATTATGAAATTTGGAATCTAGCAATAATTTGACATCACGGACCCAACAAAAGTGGTTTCGTCGAAATCCGAGGTCGTTTGCAAAATTCCCATTTTTAAGGGCCTGAATTCCATAGCGGCTATTCAGAATATTCAATTGGACATATCTATTGATTCCCGCTATGAAATCTCAAATTTTCGGATTCGTTGGAAAGATATTATCAATTAGATCCTAATGTTTTTGGTTTCACTAAAATCCGGATTGTTTTGCACCCGGTACATTCAATTGAAGTTTGAAATCGAATTATCGAACTACCGCGCCATTTTCAATTCTATTTATAACTATATATAATTATTTATATTCTAACGACGACGTATATAATATATACGTTCGAATTATATTCAAAATAAATTTCTCGTCGATATTATTCAAAATAATTCATTTTAAATGTTCAAACTTCGCTAAAATTGCCAAAATAAAATTTTTAAACTGGCCCAGATTTTTGGGTTGTTACAATCTCCCCCACTTAAAACTTTTCGTCCCCAAAAAGGAACAAAGTCGAAAGTGGTTTGATTAATCAACTCTACGTTCGATCTGGCTTCCATTCTCCAACTTTTCAGTTTCTGAGAATTTTCAAATTCTTCAAAAATTTGGCTAACACCCGGAATTTTCGAAAAATTTCGCCATAACCTCCCTGCACCGGGAGCCACGGGAAAATCCCGAAATTGCCATACAGGCCTTCTGATCTCAAAAAGAAAAAGCCAAGCGGCTAGCCAATAGGCTCATAAAATCATCATCACCCAAACAAAATCAGTAAATTGTAGTAAACATGTACCTATTTGTCGGGCAAACAAATTTTATTCTTCTGCTCTAGCCTCCTTGCTATGACCTGTTCAATGTAAGCACATGTATATGCAAGCAAATGTGACCAATTTTCAATACAATTCAATATTCTATTCTATTAGGCTAAATGGTTCAAAATTATCAACAAATAAACAAACAACACAACCATCAATCAATTAGTGAATTAGAGTTTCAAATTCATAATTTTGATACATATATACAGAAAATCATGTTTTGATGCCAATTCACAACAATGTATTCTAGCTATATTTTGGTTCTCACACCAGTCTAAATGGAAATATATAGAAATCACACCTTCGAAACACGAACATAAATATTGATGATGCCATGGTCATTATCAACATCATCTCCGGGCGACTAGAGTGTAATTCTATATCTATCCAGTATATTAAAACTTCGACTATACGTTCATGACGCGTATACGCGAAATCTTTATATACTCGATTGTCCATATTCAAAATAAATAAATAATCAAATACGTATAAAGCGATTTAAATTTTCAAAACAATATTGTTTTCATTTGAAAAATATACTCTTCACACTTGTTCTAGGATACTACTGATCCTATCTGTAACGAGTCATTCTAATTGGATATTACTAATCCAATATCTGATGAATTCTTTTGCATGGTTCTAATGTGTCTTGTTCTCGAGCTCTGTAAACCAAAGCTCTGATACCACTGTAACGGTAAGGAATTTCGCTCGATCCGAATCGATCGTTAAACCGACTAAGACCGTTTGAAACCCCTGATCGTTTTGAGAACAGGACAAAATAGAACGCAAACAGAAGAACATTTCATTGTATATTACAAGAATATACAGAGTATAAATGAATAAATTACATTCAACAAATATTAGAGATTACAATAAATTACATAGCAGCGGAAAAATATCCAAAACACAACTGAAAGTAATACACGGATACAGAGCTTTCTGAGCATCGTTCCAGCTGTAAATCAGGATCCTGTGAATATAAATCTGCAAAACCCAAAACTACTAGTTGCCCGTGTCGAAAATAGGGGCACCCAAAGTTTAGGTTAAAATAATAAACTCCAGGTCAGTCATGTGACTGGTGTGAGAACTAAAACAGTTATTTAAAACTTTACTTTAAAAGAGAGTAATTCAAGGGACCACGCCGTATAACACGGAACGGGTTTCCTCCAAAGAATACTAGTGCATATAACAAAACAACGCAATCCTTTTTGGAAAAATGAAGCTATTATAAGACCCAGGTCCCATCACACAATGCAACGCAAGCCGGAGAATAGGGTTTTCCCTTATAATAGCCAAACATGCTTGATACGTTTAAAACAAATCACTTGATACTATAATAAGTGTATAGTGTCAAAACAATTCAATCATAAATATCAATCATAGGCGGCATGGGTACCATCTATCATGTCGCCATACTAGTTCTACAATTAAAACCGCAATATCACGTATTGGAAATTGGATTTCCGCCATGAGCCGAGGCAAGGGGCAAGCTCCTCTCCGATTCGAGACACTCTAGCAAATGTCCCATGACCCCACTATGATCCCTGGATCTTCAGGGCCGGTCCTCACCTAACTTTGGAGGATTAATTATTCCTGAACACACGTTTCCCGGTCCTTACAGACCTATATCCGAGGAGCCTCGTATCCAACAACCACACAGGTGAAAAGTATATAAATGTCAGGGCTGGTAGGTCACTGACACCACCCTAGCTAGAAAGAAACGTCGTGCTCTCCCTGCAGTCACTATCCCGTTTTTGACTCATACCGAGGTGTGAGGCTCGCGAATTAACGTTATACACAAAGCTACGCCACACAGACCATGCTTTGATCATCAACCACAAGACTTTGTTTTTCAACAGAAGCCCTGTTCAATTGCCACTTACGCGTGCCACACTGGCAATTCACTCCATGCGACTGATGTCCATCGATATACAACCTCTGAGCTCGTACGTCTCAGAGAAGGGCGTTAAGCAAGAGAATAAATTCTCCGCCGCCAAACAGATGTATATTTAATAGAGATCAATCAATACAAAATAAAATCCAATGTCAGACACACAATCCATTTACAAGTTCGTTATGGGTCTGAACGAAACCGGAGGCACTTTCCTCGCATATCCATCCATCTCCAAGTACGTCTAGACGATCACCAACTGTTTCCCTCATCTTGGGTGTACAGCCCAATCGAGATCATCAGTAATCACCCAAACGATGTGAAGACTTCCGGTCTTCAACCACCGTCTTCCTCTTCGACATCTCGTCGAATCGGTTACTCAGAATGGGTATAAGCCCGGCCTTTCTGAATAAACCACGTATATGGTAAACAAATGTTACACAAACACAACGAATGCCTCATTCCAATTCAGAATATCCTTTTATTCACGAAATCACATTCTTTGGGAAAGGTTCCCATTAATTTTATCCAAGATAAATTCTTCTAAATTTATTCTTTAATCTTCCTTTGGATATCATTTCAAACTAGTCGGGATTAGCGAACCACACCGAAGTAATTATTTATTTTATTTCCCAATCCCAACCTATTCATCCCATGGGGCAAAACTGGTAATACTCCATATCTAACACCACGGTGTTATCGGTAAAATTAATTACCATTTCACGTTCAAATCTAATTAAAGATTTAACTATCGCATTGGAGCAAAACTGGTGGTACTCCATTCTCGATCACCTTTCAGATATGATAATTTAAATTATCAATTCACATTTCAATCTAATTAAAGATTCATTAAAACTCCACTTAGTTTTAATCTTTTCAAAAATCAATCCTGCCTCTAACTGGGTTAAAGAACCAATGTCATATAAAACACGATTCACGATAAACCCAAATCACATTCGATATTAAATACAAGGCTCTGAATAGAAAATATACCGGCTTATATTCAATATCAAATTCAGAAACCAACAAATATCGTATTGGAAATAACGATATAAAATATATCTTTCAAATTCCCATAACAATATCTGTATAGTCACGAAATCCAACATCGAAATATTCCGAAGATAATTTCGATTCAACTCCAGCCCAATTCACGTATTGGGAATATTGATTTTTTTTTTTTAAAATCACTTTCAAATTCAATTTATATATTTTAAAAATAAATTGATTATAATTCTAGTTCAAAACTAGTTCATTTCGATAAAAATCTATTTTTATCCTTTCAAATGTGGAATTTTTCAGCCCAATTTTTCCCAAATCATTTCTTATGATTTTACACGAATTATAGATATTTTTAATAATTTTATCAAGGCCCGTACAGTCGATTTCCATCAACGGCCATCGAACTGCACTTACAGCGACCTTTTCCAAATTTGATTTGGACATAATTCCAAATCCAACCGTTAGATTTCAAATTTCTAATATTCATTGGAAAGCTCTTTTCGATACGAACCCAACGGTTCCGGTTTTAGGAGAATCCGATGGTCGGATCTCCCGCAACGTCAATTCGAAGTCAATGGTCGAAATGCACGAACTACAGCGGCGCGGCGCGTTCTATTCAGGCCATTATATAATATATATATATATATATATTATATATTTCGTCGATTTTTTTTTTAAAACGAATTTTATAAATAGTTCTAAATTCGTTTCAAAAACAATTTCAACTTCACCTTCAATCTCAAATCGATTTGATTTCAATTCAATTCGAATTCATTTCAATTCAATTCAAATTCTAATTCGTTTTAATTCAATTCAATTTGAATTTACTTTCTATTTAATTCAATTCGAATTCATTTCAAGTTGATTTCAATTAAATTTCGGTTCGTTTTAAATTTCATTCAAAACGATTTCAATTCGTTTTTAATTCAATTTCAATTTAATTCAATTTGAATTCATTACTATTTAATTCGAATTCAAATTCACTTTCTATTTAATTCGAATTCAAATTCACTTTCTATTCAATTCGAATTCAAATTCACTTTCTATTCAATTCGAATCGAATTCATTTTCTATTCGATTCGAATTCAATTCGAATTGATTCAATAAAATTTCAATTTGAATTTTGATCTAATTTAATTTGAATTTCATTTCAAAATATTAAATTTTGAAATCACTTTTCAATATTCATTGTAAAACGAATAAAATCGATATAAATATCGTTCACGTCAAAATAGCGCAACTCTAATCAACACGGCTTTATATTTTTCAAAAACTTCTTTATTCTATTCAACAAATGAATATTTATTCTGTTCAACACATGAATCTATATTTCTTTCAACACACAACTATTTTTGTTATGTAAAATATTTTATAAAATCATGGTATCTATCGTTTGATTTTTAATTAGACTCCACCGTGAAGTAGTTCTAATTTTAAATATGATAAAGATGTAATTTTTATTGTTAAAATAATTTACTCAACATAGGAATAGTTTCAACACATGAACATCGTCAACACATGACTATTTTTATATTCAACACATGAATTTTCTTTTATAATATTCATTATTTTCCCGATTGGAATGAGGCCCAATCAATCACCATATAATGTTAATTATATGGATTCCATACAACACATGTATATAATAGCAACGATAAACAATCAACCAACATCCAAAGTGCACCACACAACTGCATAAGCATCAAATATAAATAATCGACGCTTACACAGTCTGTCGACCCATCGATCGACATACAATTAAATAATTGGGATTAGTGTACGCCAAATATCATCCCAACACCCGTGTGGGGTTTCAAATCAACACACACAGATTTTTATTTGTGCAGTTGGGCGATGTGTAAAATTTATCGACCCAATCAATATCAGTCAAATCAGTGTATATAAACAAATCGGCCGATTTGTTTATAAATATTTATTTATTCACATTCACGTTAAAAATTATATTTTTAACGATAAAATATTTATTTCAACTCATGAATATATTTTATTTTCGATTTCACATCAGCAACTCAAACAAATTTTTCACAACACATCAATCAAACAAACAAGCCATCCATGGTCTGTGGATGACGGGTGTCGGGTGCTGCTAAGCACCGTCTGCATCCTAGTATATATATATATATATATAACTAGAAAAAGAAATTTAGAGTGAGAAGTTCTCACCGACTAGCTATCCCAACTCCACGACACTTCATTTAGAGAAATCTTCATCGTTTTCTCCCTTTGGTCACTTTCGTTGCCCGTAGCCACTACATATATAAAAATCGAATTTTTTACTTCGCTATTCAATATATAAAAATCATATTTTTACTTCGCCATTCAATATATAAAAATCGAATTTTTACTTCGCTATTCAATATATAAAAATCGAATTTTTACTTCGCCACTTTATAAAAATATCGCCTTTCTTCTTTATAAAAATACCGCTACTTTCAAAATGAAAATCTAACTTTTCTACTATGAAAAATCCAATTTTCCTACAATGAAAAGTCTCATTTTACATCACATGTAAATCGTGTTCTTATTTTTATTTTTATCATTAAAAATTATATCTTTTTAATGTTTCAAAATCACTACTTTCCTATGATAAAAACCATAACTTTCATAGGATAAAGATCATCACTTTCATAAGGTAAAAATCATTACTTTCTTATCAAAAATCATTCTTTTCATATTAAAAATCATTCTTTTACGTTTAAATATATAAATATAAATAAAAAAATCAATTCTTTTTCAGTAATGCTATAAATAAAAATTGATTTTGATCTTCTAATATCAATTACTTTAAATAAATCAACATAAATAACTAAATAAATTAAAACAAAAACTTACAATGGGCTTGGGGGAGGGGGATGACGCGACTGGCGTCTAGGGAGGAAGGCGGAGGGGTGTAGTGGCGGCGGCGGCCCACAATTGGTCGGAGGGGGTGGCTGCTTCTCGATGGGGTGCTGGTTTTTTTCGATTTGGGGGTTTGGTGGGCTCTTGGCGCGGAGAGGGAGGGAAGAGAGGAGAGGGCGGCAGGGCACTGATGGAGGGTGGCGGCTCGTAGGCGATGGAGGAGGGTGGAGTAGGCGGCGGCTCCCCCGATCGACGTGTTTTTTTTCTTTTCGTTCGATCTAAATGAACGAAGGGGGGGGGGCAGCGGTTTTGAAGGGGAGGGAGAGAGAGAGGTTTTTTTTTTAACTTCAAAAAGTTGACTTTTACATACGACCTCTAAACGAGGCCCACCGCCTGTCGTCCATAGCTAATTACCCCCATTCCGAACACAATGGGATATGTATCGTAAGCTGATTCGATCATTTCGATCAGTTTCCGTCAAAATCAACATATAACTCTATATATTGATTTTGAATGCGCATTTCAATTTACTGGGGTCACATACTAGCTCGAAAAATTCCAGAAAAATATTTTCTAGCTTCGTATTGACGATACGGTCCTAACAAAACTAGTTTCGTCGAATCTGAGACCGTTTGACAAATGGCCATTTTCCAGTCGATTAAAATCAACTAAAACTGGTCAAACGCGTTTTCCTTTGCCACGCTCACATATTGATTCGAAAAATTATGAAATTTGGAATCTAGCAATAATTTGGCATCACAGACCCAACAAAAGTGGTTTCGTCGAAATCCGAGGTCGTTTGCAAAATTCCCATTTTTAAGGGCCTGAATTCCATAGCGGCTATTCAGAATATTCAATTGGACATATCTTTTGATTCCCGCTATGAAATCTCAAATTTTCGGATTCGTTGGAAAGATATTATCAATTAGATCCTAATGTTTTTGGTTTCACTAAAATCCGGATTGTTTTGCACCCGGTACATTCAATTGAAGTTTGAAATCGAATTATCGAACTACCGCGCCATTTTCAATTCTATTTATAACTATATATAATTATTTATATTCTAACGACGACGTATATAATATATACGTTCGAATTATATTCAAAATAAATTTCTCGTCGATATTATTCAAAATAATTCATTTTAAATGTTCAAACTTCGCTAAAATTGCCAAAATAAAAATTTTAAACTGGCCCAGATTTTTGGGTTGTTACAATCTCCCCCACTTAAAACTTTTCGTCCCCAAAAAGGAACAAAGTCGAAAGTGGTTTGATTAATCAACTCTACGTTCGATCTGGCTTCCATTCTCCAACTTTTCAGTTTCTGAGAATTTTCAAATTCTTCAAAAATTTGGCTAACACCCGGAATTTTCGAAAAATTTCGCCATAACCTCCCTGCACCGGGAGCCACGGGAAAATCCCGAAATTGCCATACAGGCCTTCTGATCTCAAAAAGAAAAAGCCAAGCGGCTAGCCAATAGGCTCATAAAATCATCATCACCCAAACAAAATCAGTAAATTGTAGTAAACATGTACCTATTTGTCGGGCAAACAAATTTTATTCTTCTGCTCTAGCCTCCTTGCTATGACCTGTTCAATGTAAACACATGTATATGCAAGCAAATGTGACCAATTTTCAATACAATTCAATATTCTATTCTATTAGGCTAAATGGTTCAAAATTATCAACAAATAAACAAACAACACAACCATCAATCAATTAGTGAATTAGAGTTTCAAATTCATAATTTTGATACATATATACAGAAAATCATGTTTTGATGCCAATTCACAACAATGTATTCTAGCTATATTTTGGTTCTCACACCAGTCTAAATGGAAATATATAGAAATCACACCTTCGAAACACGAACATAAATATTGATGATGCCATGGTCATTATCAACATCATCTCCGGGCGACTAGAGTGTAATTCTATATCTATCCAGTATATTAAAACTTCGACTATACGTTCATGACGCGTATACGCGAAATCTTTATATACTCGATTGTCCATATTCAAAATAAATAAATAATCAAATACGTATAAAGCGATTTAAATTTTCAAAACAATATTGTTTTCATTTGAAAAATATACTCTTCACACTTGTTCTAGGATACTACTGATCCTATCTCTAACGAGTCATTCTAATTGGATATTACTAATCCAATATCTGATGAATTCTTTTGCATGGTTCTAATGTGTCTTGTTCTCGAGCTCTGTAAACCAAAGCTCTGATACCACTGTAACGGCAAGGAATTTCGCTCGATCCGAATCGATCGTTAAACTGACTAAGACCGTTTGAAACCCCTGATCGTTTTGAGAACAGGACAAAATAGAACGCAAACAGAAGAACATTTCATTGTATATTACAAGAATATACAGAGTATAAATGAATAAATTACATTCAACAAATATTAGAGATTACAATAAATTACATAGCAGCGGAAAAATATCCAAAACACAACTGGAAGTAATACACGGATACAGAGCTTTCTGAGCATCGTTCCAGCTGTAAATCAGGATCCTGTGAATATAAATCTGCAAAACCCAAAACTACTAGCTGCCCGTGTCGAAAATAGGGGCACCCAAAGTTTAGGTTAAAATAATAAACTCCAGGTCAGTCATGTGACTGGTGTGAGAACTAAAACAGTTATTTAAAACTTTACTTTAAAAGAGAGTAATTCAAGGGACCACGCCGTATAACACGGAACGGGTTTCCTCCCAAGAATACTAGTGCATATAACAAAACAACGCAATCCTTTTTGGAAAAATGAAGCTATTATAAGACCCAGGTCCCATCACACAATGCAACGCAAGCCGGAGAATAGGGTTTTCCCTTATAATAGCCAAACATGCTTGATACGTTTAAAACAAATCACTTGATACTATAATAAGTGTATAGTGTCAAAACAATTCAATCATAAATATCAATCATAGGCGGCATGGGTACCATCTATCATGTCGCCATACTAGTTCTACAATTAAAACCGCAATATCACGTATTGGAAATTGGATTTCCGCCATGAGCCGAGGCAAGGGGCAAGCTCCTCTCCGATTCGAGACACTCTAGCAAATGTCCCAGGACCCCACTATGATCCCTGGATCTTCAGGGCCGGTCCTCACCTAACTTTGGAGGATTAATTATTCCTGAACACACGTTTCCCGGTCCTTACAGACCTATATCCGAGGAGCCTCGTATCCAACAACCACACAGGTGAAAAGTATATAAATGTCAGGGCTGGTAGGTCACTGACACCACCCTAGCTAGAAAGAAACGTCGTGCTCTCCCTGCAGTCACTATCCCGTTTTTGACTCATACCGAGGTGTGAGGCTCGCGAATTAACGTTATACACAAAGCTACGCCACACAGACCATGCTTTGATCATCAACCACAAGACTTTGTTTTTCAACAGAAGCCCTGTTCAATTGCCACTTACGCGTGCCACACTGGCAATTCACTCCATGCGACTGATGTCCATCGATATACAACCTCTGAGCTCATACGTCTCAGAGAAGGGCGTTAAGCAAGAGAATAAATTCTCCGCCGCCAAACAGATGTATATTTAATAGAGATCAATCAATACAAAATAAAATCCAATGTCAGACACACAATCCATTTAAAAGTTCGTTCTGGGTCTGAACGAAACCGGAGGCACTTTCCTCGCATATCCATCCATCTCCAAGTACGTCTAGACGATCACCAACTGTTTCCCTCATCTTGGGTGTACAGCCCAATCGAGATCATCAGTAATCACCCAAACGATGTGAAGACTTCCGGTCTTCAACCACCGTCTTCCTCTTCGACATCTCGTCGAATCGGTTACTCAGAATGGGTATAAGCCCGGCCTTTCTGAATAAACCACGTATATGGTAAACAAATGTTACACAAACACAACGAATGCCTCATTCCAATTCAGAATATCCTTTTATTCACGAAATCACATTCTTTGGGAAAGGTTCCCATTAATTTTATCCAAGATAAATTCTTCTAAATTTATTCTTTAATCTTCCTTTGGATATCATTTCAAACTAGTCGGGATTAGCGAACCACACCGAAGTAATTATTTATTTTATTTCCCAATCCCAACCTATTCATCCCATGGGGCAAAACTGGTAATACTCCATATCTAACACCACGGTGTTATCGGTAAAATTAATTACCATTTCACGTTCAAATCTAATTAAAGATTTAACTATCGCATTGGAGCAAAACTGGTGGTACTCCATTCTCGATCACCTTTCAGATTTGGTAATTTAAATTATCAATTCACATTTCAATCTAATTAAAGATTCATTAAAACTCCACTTAGTTTTAATCTTTTCAAAAATCAATCCTGCCTCTAACTGGGTTAAAGAACCAATGTCATATAAAACACGATTCACGATAAACCCAAATCACATTCGATATTAAATACAAGGCTCTGAATAGAAAATATACCGGCTTATATTCAATATCAAATTCAGAAACCAACAAATATCGTATTGGAAATAACGATATAAAATATATCTTTAAAATTCCCATAACAATATCTGTATAGTCACGAAATCCAACATCGAAATATTCCGAAGATAATTTCGATTCAACTCCAGCCCAATTCACGTATTGGGAATATTGATTTTTTTTTTTAAAATCACTTTCAAATTCAATTTATATATTTTAAAAATAAATTGATTATAATTCTAGTTCAAAACTAGTTCATTTCGATAAAAATCTATTTTTATCCTTTCAAATGTGGAATTTTTCAGCCCAATTTTTCCCAAATCATTTCTTATGATTTTACACGAATTATAGATATTTTTAATAATTTTATCAAGGCCCGTACAGTCGATTTCCATCAACGGCCATCGAACTGCACTTACAGCGACCTTTTCCAAATTTGATTTGGACATAATTCCAAATCCAACCGTTAGATTTCAAATTTCTAATATTCATTGGAAAGCTCTTTTCGATACGAACCCAACGGTTCCGGTTTTAGGAGAATCCGATGGTCGGATCTCCCGCAACGTCAATTCGAAGTCAATGGTCGAAATGCACGAACTACAGCGGCGCGGCGCGTTCTATTCAGGCCATTATATAATATATATATATATATATATATTATATATTTCGTCGATTTTTTTTTAAAACGAATTTTATAAATAGTTCTAAATTCGTTTCAAAAACAATTTCAACTTCACCTTCAATCTCAAATCGATTTGATTTCAATTCAATTCGAATTCATTTCAATTCAATTCAAATTCTAATTCGTTTTAATTCAATTCAATTTGAATTTACTTTCTATTTAATTCAATTCGAATTCATTTCAAATTGATTTCAATTAAATTTCGGTTCGTTTTAAATTTCATTCAAAACGATTTCAATTCGTTTTTAATTCAATTTCAATTTAATTCAATTTGAATTCATTACTATTTAATTCGAATTCAAATTCACTTTCTATTTAATTCGAATTCAAATTCACTTTCTATTCAATTCGAATTCAAATTCACTTTCTATTCAATTCGAATCGAATTCATTTTCTATTCGATTCGAATTCAATTCGAATTGATTCAATAAAATTTCAATTTGAATTTTGATCTAATTTAATTTGAATTTCATTTCAAAATATTAAATTTTGAAATCACTTTTCAATATTCATTGTAAAACGAATAAAATCGATATAAATATCGTTCACGTCAAAATAGCGCAACTCTAATCAACACGGCTTTATATTTTTCAAAAACTTCTTTATTCTATTCAACAAATGAATATTTATTCTGTTCAACACATGAATCTATATTTCTTTCAACACACAACTATTTTTGTTATGTAAAATATTTTATAAAATCATGGTATCTATCGTTTGATTTTTAATTAGACTCCACCGTGAAGTAGTTCTAATTTTAAATATGATAAAGATGTAATTTTTATTGTTAAAATAATTTACTCAACATAGGAATAGTTTCAACACATGAACATCGTCAACACATGACTATTTTTATATTCAACACATGAATTTTCTTTTATAATATTCATTATTTTCCCGATTGGAATGAGGCCCAATCAATCACCATATAATGTTAATTATATGGATTCCATACAACACATGTATATAATAGCAACGATAAACAATCAACCAACATCCAAAGTGCACCACACAACTGCATAAGCATCAAATATAAATAATCGACGCTTACACAGTCTGTCGACCCATCGATCGACATACAATTAAATAATTGGGATTAGTGTACGCCAAATATCATCCCAACACCCGTGTGGGGTTTCAAATCAACACACACAGATTTTTATTTGTGCAGTTGGGCGATGTGTAAAATTTATCGACCCAATCAATATCAGTCAAATCAGTGTATATAAACAAATCGGCCGATTTGTTTATAAATATTTATTTATTCACATTCACGTTAAAAATTATATTTTTAACGATAAAATATTTATTTCAACTCATGAATATATTTTATTTTCGATTTCACATCAGCAACTCAAACAAATTTTTCACAACACATCAATCAAACAAACAAGCCATCCATGGTCTGTGGATGACGGGTGTCGGGTGCTGCTAAGCACCGTCTGCATCCTAGTATATATATATATATAACTAAAAAAAGAAATTTAGAGTGAGAAGTTCTCACCGACTTGCTATCCCAACTCCACGACACTTCATTTAGAGAAATCTTCATCGTTTTCTCCCTTTGGTCACTTTCGTTGCCCGTAGCCACTACATATATAAAAATCGAATTTTTTACTTCGCTATTCAATATATAAAAATCATATTTTTACTTCGCCATTCAATATATAAAAATTGAATTTTTACTTCGCTATTCAATATATAAAAATCGAATTTTTACTTCGCCACTTTATAAAAATATCGCCTTTCTTCTTTATAAAAATACCGCTACTTTCAAAATGAAAATCTAACTTTTCTACTATGAAAAATCCAATTTTCCTACAATGAAAAGTCTCATTTTACATCACATGTAAATCGTGTTTTTATTTTTATTTTTATCATTAAAAATTATATCTTTTTAATGTTTCAAAATCACTACTTTCCTATGATAAAAACCATTACTTTCATAGGATAAAGATCATCACTTTCATAAGGTAAAAATCATTACTTTCTTATCAAAAATCATTCTTTTCATATTAAAAATCATTCTTTTACGTTTAAATATATAAATATAAATAAAAAAATCAATTCTTTTTCAGCAATGCTATAAATAAAAATTGATTTTGATCTTCTAATATCAATTACTTTAAATAAATCAACATAAATAACTAAATAAATTAAAACAAAAACTTACAATGGGCTTGGGGGAGGGGGATGACGCGGCTGGCGTCTAGGGAGGAAGGCGGAGGGGTGTAGTGGCGGCGGCGGCCCACAATTGGTCGGAGGGGGTGGCTGCTTCTCGATGGGGTGCTGGTTTTTTTCGATTTGGGGGTTTGGTGGGCTCTTGGCGTGGAGAGGGAGGGAAGAGAGGAGAGGGCGGTGGGGCACTGATGGAGGGTGGCGGCTCGTCGGCGATGGAGGAGGGTGGAGTAGGCGGCGGTTCCCCCGATCGACGCGTTTTTTTTCCTCTTTTCGTTCGATCTGAATGAACGAAGGGGGGGCAGCGGTTTTGAAGGGGAGGGAGAGAGAGAGGTTTTTATTTTTATTTTTTTTAACTTCAAAAAGTTGACTTTTACATATGACCTCTAAACGAGGCGCACCGCCTGTCATCCATAGCTAATTACCCCCATTCCGAACACAATGGGATATGCATCGTAAGCTGATTCGATCATTTCGATCAGTTTCCGTCAAAATCAACATATACCTCTATATATTGATTTTGAATGCGCATTTCAATTTACTGGGGTCACATACTAGCTCGAAAAATTCCAGAAAAATATTTTCTAGCTTCGTATTGACGATAGGGTCCTAACAAAACTAGTTTCGTCGAATTCTGAGACCATTTGAAAAATGGCCATTTTCCAGTCGATTAAAATCAACTAAAACTGGTCAAACGCGTTTTCCTTTACCACGCTCACATATTGATTCGAAAAATTATGAAATTTGGAATATAACAATAATTTGACATCACGGACCCAACAAAAGTGGTTTCGTCGAAATCCGAGGTCGTTTGCAAAATTCCCATTTTTAAGGGCCTGAATTCCATAACGACTATTCAGAATTTTCAATTGGACATATCTTTTGATTCCCGCTATGAAATCTGGATTCATTGGAAAGATATTATCAATTAGATCCTAATGTTTTTGGTTTCACTAAAATCCGGATTGTTTTGCACCCGGTACATTCAATTGAAGTTTGAAATAGAATTATCGAACTACCGCGCCATTTTCAATTCTATTTATAATTATATATAATTATTTATATTCTAACGACGACGTATATAATATATACGTTCGAATTATATTCAAAATAAATTTCTCGTCGATATTATTCGAAATAATTCATTTTAAATGTTCAAACTTCGCTAAAATTGCCAAAATAAAAATTTTAAACTGGCCCAGATTTTCGGGTTGTTACAGTGGAGCTGCATAGGAGTTATACACAATCGTCTTAGACACTCGACGATGAACGGTGGAAATGGAGGAATGGCTCCCACTGAACACGTTATCTTGCTAATGGCCATATATCCTTTTGGCGGATTATGAGGTCTATTGGTGCTGGTTGCAACTGAGATATCTCCCCAAGGTATTCCATGCCTTAAGCATATTCTTCTAAGATTTATCTCATCAATTGTCGACTTCACGGAATCACATGGGGCATTTAAGATGACATCACTTTCAAACTCATCAGGGGCTCGGTTATCCCCTATTCCTCCTTCCTCCTCTTCATCTAATGACACTTCTCCTCCTGGTGATGTTACCTCTTTATGAATGTCTACTTCAAATTCCGAGCCTAAATTTTCCCAGTCCGAGTCTGATGGGAACACGTTGGGATTATAATAGCTAGTAGATTCTGGAGCTGTGCTTTTCTCGGACAATCTTGTTGAGCGTCTACCAGACATGTTTGTTGTGCTGATGAATAAACATCAAGGATTAGAGTATAGCTGCCCTTGAACCCCGTGTATGTGTGTGCTAATGTGTGCCAGTGTGTGCAAAACTGAAATGAGAAAACATATATAATAGGTAAACAAGCAGTTGGTTAACATATATCATTGAATTATATGTGTGTAGAGTCCAGAGCGTCCAATCCATAGGCTCTATCCTAACTGTCCACCAGTTCTCTTAAGCTGCAGTTAGTCTTGTTCAAGATGTACATTAACATGTTTAGTGGATTTGGGTTACTAGAGTCGGCTCGAGGTTGGGGGTTATCTCATGCATTAAGAAGACTTGCAGTCAATAATTGGCTCGTAAACATAGGGTCGACTCGCCCATAGGGATCGACTTGCATTCAAGGGCCGACTCGCATGTGGGCTTGGTTTGCACTTCAAAACCCGCTCATAAGGAAGATTCAACTCGCATATCAAGGACGGTTCGTGTGCTTAGATGGGATCGCGTCTTTGACTAACTCATATGTTTTGGTTTAGTCACGAATGGGGATCGGGTCGCTGAGGCTCGACCCGACCTGCCATGGTCCCCTACCATCTGCTCGACCTACTCCCACTAAAAAAACACTTTCTCTCAAAACATTCACCTTCAATTCTACACTCAGATATTGGGTTTATACACGAACCCGACAACCTCATTCTCTCCTTTCCATCCTTCAAACGTATACTTACTCAACTCTCTTACACCCTCGCTTCAAAACATGAAAGTGGTTAACCTCTAGTTCGACGCTTGAAGGTGAAAGTCAACACCAACGTCGATGGGACCTCGAGGTGAGCGAGGCTGAAGCTATTAATGAGAAACAATGGAAATCGATGCAAGAATCGCATCTAATTTACTTATAATTCAGATTGAAAGCAAGAATCAAAGTTATAACATAATATTTTGTAACCACCTATTCAATTGAATTTCGGATCTGGTAGAATAGGGAAAATTCGAAATTAAGGTTTCGGTGAGATGCTAAAATGTTTTACAGCGGTAAAAAGTAAATAAGAAAGTGGGGTAAAGGAACTTTATATATATTGTAGGAGATGGACTATTTGTATACCCACTGATATGATGGCTTTGCTCGACCTAGAAGCTCGGTGATGGAGTTGGCCCAAGGCTTCAAGGCTTAAGTGATGCAGCGCCTCACCCAAACACATATCGACTTAAGCGGCAATCGTTGAAGCCAAAGCCGACCCGATCGCCCATGCATGGCAGCAGTTCAAATATCCTTGACCCGATCCGCTCAGAATATCCCAAAGCGAAGCAAAAATGTAAGATCAAGAGAAGTTGTTGAAATTCATGTGCACATGCGTGAAAGAAAAATCAATAGAGAGATATATTGAGCAACTCGAATTCTTTCAATTTGAGTTGATAAAAGTTGAAGAATCTACCTGAGGAGCCATTTGCAATTTGGTATGAAGCCTGAAATCATCAAACATGGAAAAAATGATTGGAGATTCGATCCTGCATTTATAATCATTCCAGAAATCAAGAAGCGCGATTTCATAGAACGTCACAACTATATAGATAGACATGACTGTTGACATCTGCTAGTTCGAGAATGGACAGGTTGATTATTTTCAAAACACATCTCATTTCCAATAAGACATTATTCAAGGGGGCAAAATGTTGGCTAGCTTCGTAACCAAGCCACATAAAGCTCAGGTACTCATGATCAAGTGGGAAAAATAATTCACGTACTCACGATTTCAGAGTGAAGGGCTCGGCTCGAAGTATCCAGTTCGAGGTGTTTGGGTCGGAGTCACCAGATCGATGCTACCATCTCGCGAAATGGAGGACAAGCGCAATAAAGAGCCAGGTCACCGGCTCGACTCGAGGTATGGCGATCCGATCCCGCCATATGAAAAACAAGTAAAGACGTAGCTAAGCCCACGTTCACCCCATTACCCGGGAAACGCGGATCCACCGACACGTGTCACGAACCGCCAGTGCAACTGCCTCTTCACTCACTCACGAACCGCTCCGAGATTTCAGGGATAAGCTCCAGTCATCAAGAGAACCGCCTGCAGATTTTTCTTATAAATAGTCCAGGACTTGTCATTTTTTAGGATCTTTTGGCACTTCAGATACTCCACTTCCACATTATAATATTTCCTCTACTTTATTCAGATTTTACTCCAAATTGCTGAGTATAATTTGATAGACATTGAGAGATATATCATTGTATTTATGAGATTGCGTGATATCTGTCTTGTATTTGTAATCAATCTGTCAATCAGAAACATTGGACGTAGGCTCATTAACGCCGAACCACTATAAATCGTGTGTGCTTGTTGCTTTTTACTATGTTTTGAGTTAAAATTTTATATAATTCTTAGTCTATTGGGTGTTAGGACCACTTTTTGGTCTAACAGTGCAGTAATTGGAATTTTGGGCATGCAAGAAAATTGGAAAAGATTTAATGTGCACAAGCAAACTCGACAATAACATAAGCATGGAAAAATTTATCTTATATGGAATCATTCATTTGTCTCTAGGAATTCAAAGTATATACATGTGTAGTAGTTTTTTTAAAGAGATTGGCCAACAATTTTTGGAAAGTTTTTAATCACACATGAGAAATATTTCCAGATTTCCGAATGAGAAAAATTTGGCAGGCAATTGTTATGTTTCCAGATAATTGCAATTTTGGGAAAGATCTTATCAATGAAATTGAAGGGATCATTTTTTGGCAACATTGTTTTTATTTTCCGATTTAAATCATTCTAGAAATGGCAGGACGATTACATGATTCCAAAAATCAAGTGCGTTTACACGATCAAACAATCAAGCATAATCACCCAAGAATCATTTCTGGATATTCACGGCAAGGCAACAATCATGCAAATCAAGCCAAGGCAATGCATGAAATCAGAGAACGAATTCAAGGGTTTTCTATACCCTATTTAACACCGATTCATCATCGGCATTTTAGTGTTGAAAACCAAAGCAGCAATTCAAGAGAAAACAGAAAAATCAAATAAGTGTACTCACGGTTTTTCGATCGCAAAAGCCCAAATCGATCGACCAAGAAAGTAAGCATCAAAGCTATCATCGAATCAAATTTAATCAACAAACCAGGCACTGCGATTTGGATGAAGGAAAAAAACCCTAATTTGGGTCGACCGACATTTTCTTTTAAGAGATAGCAAAAAATAAGAGGCCAACTATTTTTTATATTAAAAGTTTTTTTTTAAATTGTTTTTATTTTCTTTTGTAACCGACCAATGTTTTTTTTGGTTTTCCTATAAAACTAAGGGTTTCTAGTTATAGGATTTATAACAAGGGTTTACGAGTTACGGGATTGTAATTTGGGGAAAATATGATCTTGGGGTTAAAGATCAGTACATGATTTTGAGCATAGTATCAGAACAGCTGGTAGCGGGTATCACGAGTTTATAGGGATTTTGTAAGTGTAGAGATTGCTTTAATTCTAGTAAAAAAATCTTGGGAATGCAATAGTAGGCAGGAGTTTGCTGAAGCTGCGTAAAATCTGTGTTATGTATTTTCTCTGCTGCAATCTATGCTATGATATTTTAATATATTATAAAACTCCAATAAACCCTATTCACCCCGTCTAGGGTTAATCTAGATCCAACAGAAAGCGTGGAAGGTTTTTGGGTAAAGGGATTTAGATCTGCGGAAGAAGAGGACATGGCTACGGTAACAAGTTTTTTTGGTTTTCGATATTATATATTGGTTTGAAGGGAGTTCTTGTTGTTACATGCTAATATAAAAAAGTGTGATAACTTACTTTAAATAGTTCCAGTCTAACCGAAAAATAGGAATAATATTTATACTTAGGTAGGATTTTACAATTTTTTTATATGGTTGTATGTGGAACAATAGGTAGAACATAATTTATGTAAAATGGATGTACATTTTAGGAAGTTCATGGTTGGACCAAAAGTCGGTGCATCCAAACCAACTATTAATGAAGAAGCGTTGAATTATCTAGAAATATATTTGCCGAAACATTTTTCATCCTAGTTTGAATAGTTCTAGTATGACCTAAAAATGGGAATGCTATTTGTATTTGGGTGGGATTCTACCCGTCCTTTTTAGATAGTTGCACGTGGAATAACATGCGGTACTTAAATTACATACGATGGACAGACATTTTGGGAAGTTCGCAGTCGAACCGAAAGATTGTGTTTCCAAATCAACTATTAATAAAGATATAAATCACACACTCACACACACGAATATATATATATATATATATATATATATATATATATATATATATATATATAGGGTTATATGACACCCCACTTTCGTGGCACTCCTTTTGTACACAAATAATAGCCACCCATTTATAATTAAATAAGTTAGTGGAGGGAGATAGAGTTAATGAAAAGAGAAAGAAACACAAATTTGTAGCGGAAAGCAGGGACGCTACAGGAGTGCTCCCGTAGCTCTATTTTAGATGCTCTTGATTTTATCTCAACACATACACAGGAAAAAGAAACATTAACATGAGTAATATATTGTCCGACTAACTAGAAGTGGATGAAGTGATTCATTAGGAGCGAGAGTGATTTGCTACTTATTTGCATGAAGGAAAATAAAAATAAAATTACAAGATTCACAAATAAATTGAATTTTCAACTTACAAATACAAATATCCAAACCAAATTAAATTTCATTAAAAATTTGGATAGTGCCTTAGAGCTAAGGACGCTCTACTCAACAATTTGATAGTATAAATGTGAGATACAATATACAAACCTTGATCTTTTAAGGAAGAGGCATTCCCTTCAGTCATGTTAGATAAGTATTTAATTAAGTGCTTTTTTTTGCATACGTAGGCTCAAAGAAAATTCGAGGCTTTGAAAAATTGAAGACCATGGGCCATTTATTTGATAGTTTTGTCTTAAAGTTTGACCGTTCAACGTTAAAGTGGTGTTAGAATCTACGATTCTAACAAAAAACAAGGTTGGGGTAGATGAAAAGTTAAAATGATTTTGAAAGTAAGAATCCACAAGGTATAACAATCAATGATAGGATTGTGAAGAATGTAAATTATACCAAATACATGTACATACGTGATGTTTTGAAGAAAAATAAAAGCAAATGAAACTAAGCTAACAATATCTGAATCATAGAATTCAATAATTTTAAAACACCACTGATATATAACAAATATTAATGACACTCCTCTTAAAATTTAATTGTTAAAGGGTGTTGTTATTGACACTCCAACTATTGTTAAGAGGGGGTCATTTTTTAAAAACACTCCACTTTTTAAAAAATTGTTAAGGGGCTACACAAACATATTATTTCACACTACTCAATATTCCTGTATTGCCCCTTCAAATTTGATTAAAAAAACTTATTCAACAACGAAAACCGAATTAAAATAAGCAGTTCATCACCATTGCACCGAATGCAGCACGTAATCAATTATATATGTATTCGACAATGATATATCAAAATTTAGTAATCATTTCAGTGTATTGCCTCCGTAATTATAAAATTCGGTATATTTATGTCGACCAAAAAAAATTTGTTCGATCATATTCCTCCGAAAATGTTTATCCTTTAGGGTTTAAAAAAATCGGTATATGTGAATCGGAAGAAAAAATATACTATGCCTCTTGCATAAGGTAAAATTACATTTATTTGTTAAGGGGCTAAATGGGTAATAAGGTAAAATTACCTTTAATTGTTAAGGGGCTACTTTCCTCATTGGTACTCCCCTTAATAATTTTTGAAAGAAAAAAAAATTGATCCCCTTTAACAATTTTTGGAGTGTCAATAACAATGCCCTTGTTAAAATATAAAAAGTTGACCCTTATTGACTCAAGATCTATTTTCAGGGCATGTAAAATCTGTAAAGAGAGAGCTTTTTTGTGTTGTATCAAGATCCGAATTAATAAAAATGATTTTCCACCCTCATTTCTTGTGCTTTTATTTTGTTTTTACAACAATGTACCATGACCAAACTCATTAGGGATGAGCGTTTGGTTGGTTCGGTTTATCCGATGATGGAAATTGACAAACCAAACTAAAACTGATAAAAATGAAAACCAAACCAAACCAACCAAACTTGGTTCGGTTGGTTATCCGATTTAACCGAACTAAAAATATTTTAGACCTTGCGTTTGTAGTATTAACTATAATTTGAAATATATCATAAATATATGATTAGAGTATTATCGTTTATGATTCTTATGCTTTTTAGAAGTAATTTTGACACATATGTGATGATTAAAATTTACTTGGATAACTAATCTAACCTAAAATATTTATTAAAATATTGATAATTTTGAAAAAATAATAAAAGTTCGGTTAATTTGGTTAAACCGATAACCAAATTAAATAATTTTTCAAACCGATTACAAACCGATCTTGTTTCAAAACCAAACCAAACCGACCAAAATTAATTGGTTCGGTCGGTTTATTTGATTTAACCAATTAATGTTCACCCCTAAAATTCCACTAAATTTGTTTTATGTGCACAAAGAATAATCTGGCAACATAAGTTGGATTATTCTCTACTTCAGTTTCAACCATGGCCGCAACTTCCGCGATCTCCTCCGTTTGTCCCTCTTTCACCCAATCCAAGCCCAGGTCCCTTTTTTCTGTTTCGCAATTTCTACCTCCTCAATCTGGCGGTCCAGCCCGCACCACTCTTTCCGTTCGCCCAATCTCAGCTATCAATTTAGAAGCACTAACAGCAGAAAATCCATCCAAATCAAAACCTGCTCCTTCTCTTCCGTTTAGAGTTGGCCATGGATTCGATTTACATCGTCTAGAGCCTGGATTGCCTCTTATTATTGGTGGCATTGACATTCCTCATGATCGTGGCTGCGAGGCTCATTCTGATGGTAATAATTTGATAGCTGTTTCCAGCAATTTTATTACTAATAAACTTTTTCGGTTCATGGATTTTGTATGATAGGTTTTTCAGTTATTTGATGGATTTTTAAAATGTTGCTAAGATAATGGTTGAACACGGTCATAAGATGTTCTGATGAGTTAAGCTTATAGACAAACTCAAAGACGCAAAATAATTAGTATAGAGTACTTAATTAAGCATCGCTATTCACTCCATAATTTACTCTAAATACCAGCATTACCGTGCAACGGTGGGAAAATTGACCGTTAGGGCATTAATATAAAATATAAAATTATTTGTTAAAATATATTTCAAGTTAGAATATTAAAAAAACCCATAGGGTACTTTAAGAGAAAATAAAAGTAATTAAAAAAAGGAAAATTCAATTAAAATGAATTTTACATGTAAACCAACTGGTAATGGCATTGTCTCATATGTTTCTTCATTCACAATGGAAGAAAGAATAACGTTAAGTTTCAAGTACCATTCATATTTTCTAGATAAGAAATATCTAACTTGTCCGACTATTCTATTATTCATGAAAATAAATCAAGTAAACACGAATAGTTGGACATTAATAAAGAAACACTAATAATAATATGTATCAAGCTTGCTATTCTAATTTGTAAAACTCATAAATGTGCATTTCTTGCATCCAAGCAAATTACAAACAAGTCCGCCCTTGCTAAATGACTAGTTAAGCAGACTCTTGGGTGAATATGTTAAGAATCTTCATATAATCATATTTATGTTCAATTGTTAATCTTTCTTCCTATAATACAACATAAGAGATAAATGATACTCTATATTATTATTACTCATTTTGTATGTAGGGCTATGTTTTACTCTGTGATCATATTGGCGTGCATAACCCAATTTTAATGTCAAATATCGGCTAATAATTCCTCAATAGCAACATGAGTTGTATTATTCTAGCTATATAAAAACTTCTTTAAACCAAGTTTACACAATACAGATATGATCATATGAAATATTTTCAACTTTGTTTCAGAATCAAAGTGTCAAAGAGTTGATATCCAAATTCAAGCAAATTCATATGAATAACTCCACATTTTCTATTAACACTACTAAGGGAAAAAATTTAAGAAATAAAATATAATTATAAAACCTCTTTAGCACTCTACCTGCAATCTACCCTCTTTCCCATCTCACACAAATCATCATCAAAAATCTATTTTCATGAATTTCATAGGTAATACACAAAATTAACATTATAAGCAAACAACTTGAAATTTACAACATAATCATGAGATTAAAAAAAAAAGAAGGAGAATAACATCTGAAACTGTCAAAAAAAAAAAAAAAAAACCATTATCATCGATCAAAGAATTCAAACCAATCTTGTGTTTCATGCAGTCTAGAAGTAAAAGAACCCAAAACGATCAATGAGGGTACAGTCAAAATATCATCTGTTACGATAGTACAACTAAAACGGAAAAGAATTGAGCATCCATATCAAAATTCAGACAGACAAATCAAAAAATAAACAAATAATTCATTTCTTGATTTAAGAGTGGAGCAATTATGTGCCATTCATGTTTGCTTACTAGAGAGAGATAGTGAAATATATACTATGATTAAATAAATGAATTCACAAATGTATTATGAGCAATTATATAATGACGTATTGTTTTTGGATAAGACTCAAGATATTTGAAAAAAAAGAAATATCTTATAGAAACAATCAACAATGGTTATATAGTTGAAAATTAGCTCCTATTTTAACTCAAGATTTATTTAGATATTTGAAATATTTTATATAAACGGCCAGACCTTTTCAACACAATATCAAGATTTGTCTAAATATTGTTACTCATGCTACATTAGCTTAACATAGAATTTTCTACGTGAAAAGACAATAATTCTGGAGATGCTTAAAATATATCCGTGCAAATTTAGCCTAAAATGGTATAACCGTACAACGGTGGGAAAAACCGACCATTTCGCTTTCTAAATTCAAAAAAATACACCATAGTTTTTCATTATGATGTAATAAAAATATTACAGTTTTTCATTATTTTCTATTGAATACACATTAGATGGAAGACAAGTGACCCCTCTTCTCATTTAGCTAAAACCGCAAACAATGTATTATCTCCATCAGTCTGTAACTTCAATCTGAATTGGAAGTCAATCCAAGCACAACGTTGTTGACTTGTTATGGTTTGAAAACTTGTAAAGTTTAACATGCATGCTAACGTGCTATTATTAAGGAACCAGAATGGATAATGAGATATTTAAGATAGATGTAATGTTGAAAAGTACTTAATTATTCATTGACATGGCCAGGTCTTTACCAATACTGTAATTACTGCATTAAGCTACGAAAATGATTAAGTAGATTTGTTGATAGAGTAATCTAAGAATAAAAAAGGGGCGACATTGAGCATAGTTGAAATTATAGCCAAAGTGCAAGACTAAAAGAAAGAACTTTGGGAAAAGGACATGAATGAATTCAATCCAATGATGTTTGAAGATGGAGTTGTAAAAGATGCAAAGCTATCAGATGCATTTAAGTCATTTTCACTTAGTTCAAAATTCGTCCATCATGGAATAAAAAACGATAATAGCGATGACCATGCAACACTAGAACATGTTTGTGCATTGCCTGATTATCAACACATGCTAATTGTTATGCTCATGCTACAACCACAGTCTTGATTTCTAGTTGTTTTTAGTCTAATTGTGTATTTTGGAATTTGAATGGTTGGTTTGTATTACAATTACATCGATCCAGCTGATAAAAATTTGAAACAGCCTCGTAATGATTTCATAGAACTACCTCACTTTAGCTAGATATCCTTATCCATGTTCCTGTGTTTGACCCATTTGCAAGCTTGAACCCGGATGACCCTATCTTGTCAGTAGCCTCAACTTCTATAAATAAAACTACTTAAATCACATACCGATAGTAGGACTTACACATAGAACGTAAGTAAAAATGATATCCATCAATGAAGGCCTGAAAGAATACTTGTATCAAGTTACCGTATAAATGTCAGTACTTACATATGAATTATACTGGAGCTCCAGTAAAGCCAATCACTCATCACTGACCGTAATAAGTGATTAAATACTTACTACCTCAGAAAGAGTCTAGCGGCACAGATCCACCTATAAATAACTTTGGATTTGAATCATCACATTCTTCTCACAACAGTTTCAATCTAGAATAAATGAAAATTCACACACACAAAGTTAGTTACATATTTTCCAGGTTCATATATAACAAAACTAAAAGAAGTGACTTTTTTGTATTTTTGACTAGATTTGAAGGGATAAATAGAACCTTGTGATCCTCCTCCCAAATATGAATTTAATAAAGCGTCGTACCTCACCCTTAAAGCTCAAAACTGGTACGCTAGCAAAATAGGTCATAGAAGAATCAAACCTTTTGTTGATATTTGATAAGATAAAGGTGTAAAATAACAAAAATCACAATAACTCACCTTATCGTACGTAGATCAGTTTATATCTTAAAGCAATAACTCAAAGTGCAACGAGCTCAATTTACGAAATCGTGCAAGCTTTAGGGCTCTTTTACTTTCCATGACTGAATTTGCACTAAAACTATTCTCTTGCTCTTTGTTGCTCTTCAAAATTGAATAGGTAAATATGTAAATATATAGTTTTACTTTTATAATCAAGAAACATGCTTATTCATTAATTGCATCAGTTAACTGGAACTATTAATTGGGTTAATTTCAGGAACTGTAGATTTGTCCATTATTATTCTAAACTCCACCACATCAGGTAGAAAATAGTTACCATAACATGTGGAAGAAGAAGAAAAAAAATACGACCAACAACATAAAATGCAAAAAATGTGTCAAGATTGGACTTATTATGGAACATAATCTATAAAAAAAGTACCACTTGTTCAGTCTAGTGAGGATCAAATATTAACAATGGCTTAACATAGTACCATTTATATAATCCAAATTATTTACCAAAAATAATACAGTTTAGAATCATTATACCTTACTCTAATAATGCAATGACCCAAAGTAGTGACGGGGTTAGGTTGCAATGTAAAAATGCAATGTACACTAATAGTAACTAAAATTGCACAAATCAGACTCCACTCGTTAGAATTGGAGTAATATGAATACGGAGTTATCCACTAGCATGGTAGCATTAACCATTTATTATCTTATACTAAAAAGGACAACCCGTTTTCGGAAGAAGCTATGGGAAGACCTCATTGAGTTCGAATTCTATGACATCTCACTGTGAAAGTCTCTATTCTCATTTAGAAAATCTTCTCATCTTATTCCAAAGTCTCCAACTAAAATTTTCAATACATAATCCGGTCTCTTTGTCAAAATCACAAAACAACAAGGATGTTCAATGTTCATTACTTTGTGCTCGAGAATATCAAATTTATTTGTTTTTGTAATGGACAATCAAAATCTGACCTTTAAAAGTGTTGCAACTTTGAAAAAAGATACTTGCTATCAGGATAACTTACTTTCAGGGCATAAAGTATTAAGTTCAATAATGCAATATAATGAGGATTTAGTGCTCATAAAGAAAAGATTGTTATTAGTAAATTGGAGAGTAGAAATCTGTTGCAACTTTGTACCTTTTTCGGCTCAACTCAGCCCTACGAATCAGATTCAATATTCTTGAAGCTTCTGCAAAACCGTAACAGGTTAAACCCTTTATAAAATAACCGATTCAACAATAATTCCATGTAAACCAACAAATCTCCCGCGTTTAATACGGTGAAGAAAGGAGGCTAGTCACACCTTTCGACATTGACGCGGTGGATTTAAGATGAGGGGGTTGCGTCGTGGATTTTGGGGATAGGATTTTCGTTTTTGATTAAAAATCGTAAAGAGAGAAACATGGATATATTAGCAGAACTGGAGAGAATAATGGGAAGTAACGAAAGAAATGAGGCGGGGGAGTACGAAGCGGAAGATATTTGCAATTTCAGAAGAGGAGAGGAACATAAGCATTATTTTTTGGCTTCAGAGAAATTGACTTTAGCTAGTGACAGTAAGCAAACCCCCCTAAAGGTCGGTTTGATCACCCGATTAAAATTTTCAAACATGGCATTATGATCCCACTTAAAAATATGCGCTAACACCCTACTTGGCCAACCTCTTATTTTATTATTTAAAATCCTAACTTCGCATCATTATTCTAATCAAAACCTTAAATCATAAACTTGCTTATTATAGACTTCGACTAAAAGAAAATTCCATCTCAAATTTTTTTATTACATACATTGTTTTCTTTTTCAGTAAAAAGATACAAAAAGAGATAATTGTTTGTGTTGAAATCTATCTCCTTCTTAGATCAATATGATTATTGTATATGACGAGTTAAGTAAAAATCAAAATTTCTTTTCTGGGTAAAGTTGATTGAAATTGATTCAGCTTGATAATGGTAAAAATTTAAGTTGTAATTTGACCAACATGATAATGTCATTTAGTTTCATTACAATTGCCATTAATTTACCATTATACCGTGTCCCTAAACTGTCTATTTCACTACTTGTGCTTACTGTATGCTCCAAAAATTCATTCATGTCTCATATAAAAAGGACCTTGGTTTAAACTTGCTCGTTAATTAGTTGTCAATTTGATGGGCTAAATTTTGAGTTCAAATGTCATATTCCCGTATACGTGTCCATGTGTCTCGGATGATGAATTCTTGTTTTTACTTTTATTTTAATAATCAGTAAATTCTATATTACATGTGTAAGATTGAATTTACTTGAGGACATAAGACATGCAAATATGGGGATATGATATTTGTATTTCAATATAAGATGGCTCGATCCTAAAAGAAGTAATTTGAAGCAATATACATGCAATTGACAATATAGTGAATATAGGATAAATTATGGTTAGAGGAGTATGCCTATTTTAATGTTCTGAATTTTTCTCCTTCATTTAAAATATTTTTTTAATCTTGTTGTTAAATGATGGTTTATTCAACTGTTCGAAGTGGTTTTTGATAAATCACGTTATCTGCACATAATTTCCTTGTAGGTTCTGTTGAATAAGCACATAACATGCCTTGAGTTGTTCATTCACACATCTACTTCTCGGGATCATCAAAACTAGAATCATTGATGAATTCGTTTATATTTAGGTTGTCTATATTGGTTTATGTGGAATAGCCATATATTCACCAGCGAGAGTACATATTCATTGTTTTTACAATATTGGATGCATGCTAATACACCATGCTTGACATATAACATAATCGAGATGTCGATATATATATATATATATATAATCATTCATTGTTTATACTAGGAGACGTGTTACTCCATTGCGTTGTGGATGCAATACTGGGGGCATTAGGGCTTCCTGACATTGGTCAGCTTTTTCCGGATTCTGATCCAAGATGGAAAGGAGCTGCTTCTTCTGTATTCATGAGAGAAGCTGTGAGTTTTTTATATTTGTTTTTTTATGCTAATTGAACTCATTATAGGTTCTTTTTGCATCATAACTTATTTATTTATTGATTTTTGAAGATTTAGTTTCGACTGAATTCCTATATGAGGTATAGGACTGCGTAGCAATAATGCATGTAGTAGGCTTACCATCAATGAAGTAATCGTACTGTAGGTTTTTTGGCTCTACAATTGTAAATCAAACCGATTTTTGATTTTACCCATTAAAAGATAAAAATAATCAAAGAACTCAAGTCGAATAACTCAACATTAAATCCTATAGTCACAAGCAATATAAGAGCATCTCCAATGCTTTATGAATTTGAATATAAAATCAAAGACACATCATCCACTAACATTTTTGTTAAAATTATTTTCTCCAATACAATTGTTGAATGGAATTTGAAGATGATATGTCAAAAACATTACTTGACATTGTGAAACATAATGTCTAGTAAGAGCATCTCCAACCTTAATTCAATATAATGTCAACAAATGCTTATATGTCCATGACTATTTCACAATGTGAAATATATAAAACCAGCTTCTACAATAAAATTTAAATTTGTTCTCCAATGCAAATGTCTAAAAACATTTAATTTTGTACATGTGTCATTTTAGGAATGTTTTAAAATTAAATAAGTAAAAACTAATGGTTATAGACTCATCCACATTGTCGACTACAATGTCTATTACTAGACATTATGTTTCATAATGTCAAGTAATGTTTTTGACACATCATCTTCAAATTCTATTCAACAATTGCATTGGAGAAAATAATTTTAGCAAAAATGTTAATGGATGATGTGACTTTGATTTTACATACAAATTTATAAAGCATTGGAGATGCTCTAACAGACATTGTAGTCTACAATGTGGATGAGCCTATAACTATTAGTTTTTACTTATTTAATTTCAAAACATTCCTAAAATGACACATGTACGAACTTGAATGTTTTTAGACATTTGCATTGGAGAACAAATTTAAATTTTATTGTAGAAGCTAGTTTTATATATTTCACATTGTGAAATAGTCATGACACATAAGCATTTGTTGATATTATATTGAATTAAGGTTGGAGATGCTCTAACAATAAAAGAGAGAACATAACTTTGACAAGATTAGATCAAACTCCATCAATCCTTTCTAGGGCTGTCAATGGGTCGTGTCGGGTCGGGTCGGGTCAAGTCGGGTTCGGGTTGATTTATAAATGGGTTGGGTCAACCCGTTTATTAAACAGGTCATATTTTCCCAACCCTAACCCGACCTGTTTATAAACAGGTTAACCCGACCCGACCCGCGTAACCCGTTTAACTAAATGGGTCATGCCAGGTCGGGTTTACCCGTTTGACCCATTGATAGATATTGCCTACTAATATAAGCAACAAAAGAGCTAAATCACCAACATGCACACTGTTATATAATCACTAACATGCAACAAGTTGCAAAGTCACCAACAGACAACATATATATAAAGCATGAAATCACCATATCCAAAAATCATTTTCTATACATAAGTATATATTCCCATAATGCATAAATTAAAGACTACCAATATGGAAGATATACAGTTGTTATAAGTAAAACATAACTAATATACAAGAATAAATTAGTAAAATATAACAACTTACATATACGAGCATACTGATTAGTGCATACATAAAAGATTAACACTAACAGTATACATAAAAGACTAACAGTATGGAAGAGGTACAACATATAATCGGGTTTGGCGGGTCAAAATTGGGTTAGCGGGTCAACCCTAAACCCACCCGTTTATAAACAGGTCAAATTCGGGTTGACCCGAAAATAACCCGCTAACTAAACGGGTCAGGTTAACCTGCTAAGTTCCGTGCGGGTTTCGGGTCGGGTCACGGGCCGTGTTGGAAATTGACAACCCTAATCCTTTCTGCCCAAACTTCTGTTACATTCAAGTTTCAACTATATGGTAGATTACAAAAGATTTAATCAACCTACAAGATTATTACAATGGTTATGGCCGCTCAGCAATCATGGAACATAGTTCCTGGAGGTCACGGGTCCAAATCCTATCTTGCTGCGTTGCGCTCTTCCTTAAGGTTTGGAGCGGTTATCCTCGATAAACCACTGACAAGTAGAGGATTGATACTCCTTGCTAGCTTAAAACATGGGACCGATGTGGCAGACAATCCAGTTTTCTGGCTTTACCCTCTGGAGTAAAGATTTTTAAATAATAATAATAATTGCCAATTTGAAAATTTGGTGTGTGTGTGTGTATATATATAATATCAATAATAATAATACCCAATTTAAATAGTAGCCTTTGAGATAGAATCATTCCTGATTTTATTTTATCTCTAATTAAGATGTAAAATTTGGTATATGTAAAACCCTAGATGAATAGTAAAAGTTAGATAAAAAAGAAATCGGTTTGGTGCATTAAAGGTGGCCAAAACATGACTAAAGAAATATGGGTTCAAGTGCGTTAAACGACCATCTGTGGAACAACAGTCAACTAATTGGCATTTGCAACATACTTCGCGTACACTGAGCATGCATAATGTTTGAAATGTGTAAAGACTTGTAGTTGAAAGGTGTTGCCTTCAATTTGTTAGCTATTGGTTGACCACCAACCTAGGTCAGTCAATCTGCAATTATTAATTCATTTCTCGTCGCTCTCTTCCTTTCCAATTCTGATATGCCTCTACTTCAACATAAATATAACCAATATCTAATCACTTTCATTTTGGTTTCTAGGATAAATTCTTTAGTGTTGAGTTTACACCTTCATGACGCCATTAGCTTGTCATCAAGCGAGTCAAGTTTACGCAGTGCTCAAACTTGTCCGTCGAAGCCAACCTCGTCATTTTGTTGGATTGTTCTTCAAGTTCAGCTTTTTTGAATTGGTTTTTACTTTCTCAATTATGAAAAAAACTTATCTGCTTTTGTGTGCTTTTTCCGCAAGCTATGAACGTGTTTATCTGTGATGTGAATCTTGTTCTGACCATATGAAGATGTCTCTAATTGTCTTTTGAACAACCAAAAAATCCTTTGATAATTGAAGTAAATACAAACTCATCTTTTTGCTTCCATAACAACGATCAACTCTACATTGGTCATTGATAAAACTACCATAGTTTGTAGGATTAACCTTCGTGAGATCACCTCTCTCTCTCTCGCGCGCGTTCCATATATACATATACATACATATACATACATACATATACATATATATATATATATGTGTGTGTGTGTGTGTATATATATATAAGGTGTATAGTCCTCTATCAACTTGAGTTTGTCTCTCTTTTTTCAAGCATAGCGCGCGCGTGCGTGCGGACACACACACACAAATATATATATATATATATATATATATATATATATATATATATATATATATAAGGTGTATAGTCCTCTATCAATTTGAGTTTGTCTCTCTCCTTTTTCAAGCATAATCCGAGTCATAGTAGTTTGTAAGAAAAATATCACTATCCCCATTTGCTAACTCCACCATACAACAAATCAGCATTAAAGTGTGTCACAAGTGCATATGTATCCTGTTCATTTCTTGTTGATGTTCCTTACAGTGATTAGATGCTCATGACTCCAACAACTTGAGCTAAATCTACATCATCATGTATATCTTGCTTCTTACGGCTCTCACATATGAGATATCCACAATGGTTTTTTTAAAATTCCATTACGGAAGAGATGTCAGTGGAGTATTTACCACTTATCAGGTTCATCTTCACCATTGAATATTGAATGTAAACATTATCGCTTTTTTTTGATAGACTCTCTTCACCGCTTGTCCCTAACTATCTCCATACCAAGAACCTTATGGGTCTTCCCTAAGCCTTTCATGTTGGGCACTATTTTCAAGTCCTTTGGCTGTACTCTATGATACGATTAGTATATCGTCCATACATAGTAACAAATTAATAATCTCTTCATCTTCAACAATCCTTGAAGCATCAAGAAAATCATCTGTAGGCATAATCATACTGAATATCTTGTACAATTGTCTTGGAGATTGTTTCCCTATGTGCAAAAACTTGTTAAATTTACAAATATGACACAGTCTACTTTACACTTAAATCACTATATTTGATTTATATAAATTTTCTTTTCAAGAATAAAATATGAAAATGAAAGAATATTCAAATTAATAATATTTTTAGTATTTATTAATTAGTATTAAGTAGTATTTTGAATTAAGTAGTATTTTAATTTTGAGTCTTTTTTCTCAATTTAGTTAATTATTTAACTGGAAGATCATAATGCAGGGAAATTCAGGCTGATGCAACAATTCTATAATAAAAGCATGCCTTGCAACTAAAGAAAAATAGGCCATTGAATTCATCTTTCTACTCGGAGCATTCCTTCATGATCAATCCGACTTTGTATCTTTGCTTAGCATCAACACACGTCTTTAAATTTTAGACATTTCTTGCAGTTGATCTGTCATATGATCATAAGCAAGCTCATCAAATCTCACATATCAACAGCAAACTTCTTTCAGAGCCGATCTTCAACTCGAGTAATCCATCTAGCTAAGGTATAACCTCATTAATTCCTTTGGTGATTGATACCACTTGTTGTCTTCAATTTATCATCACTTTGCTTGCTCCACCTTCAGCATAGCTTACAAAGTCACTTGTATGTTAGTCATCTTCTTTTTTGTGGGACAACACATCCCACACCCTTCACTCCTCTATACCGTAGGAAATACATCTTTTTCCTCTAAGTTCCAACTTAACTTTTTTTTTCATTCACATGAAGTGAAAAACAAAACACTCTAAAGTGTAAATAATCAGTATGTTCATTTTTGCCTACACTAATGAGAATCTTCAATTCAGTGGCAGTTGAATATGTGTGACAGATGATAAAACCATCATAGATAATGCCCCGGTGCACAATCCTCTTTGGCTTTGTTGTTAATCTCTAATACTTAGTTCTTTCTAGTAAAGTCATATTCATTTGCTAAACTTTTCCATTGATTGCAGATAACTCCGAGTGATGTTGTGTGTAACAGTGCCTTTGGATGCACAATAGTATGAATTTTTATGGCACTAATCCATCAGTATTTTTTGGTCTAAAAACTTTTAAAGACTTATTTTTGAAACATCTCAAAAGTCTCGTTCATTACCTCTAGAGGAAGAATCAAACTTTGCAGAAAAAAAAAGAAGAAGAAGAAGAAGAAGAAAGAATCATAATGTGGCAAAGTACATAAAACAACCTAGAATTAAACTAGAGTGTGTGCGTGCTAGTTAGAATATCTTTCTAGTGTATGCATATCAAATGCCAACAATAATAACAATAACAAAGCCTCATAAAATCCCTATTTCAAATGAGAAACACCATAATCAAATTTTTGTTGTATAATATCTCAAAGCTCTTTCCATCAACATGACTAGCACGGAGTTACCATGAATGAGTGGAATCTGAATCCCTCGAATTTACCACTGTAAAACTGGTCTATGACTGTTGAAACGCTTCAAAAATATAGATTTCTGACTCTTATCCTTTTCGGAACTATCGAGGAATCCTCTGTCATTTTCAATTTCTTGTTGTTTCCACCAACCGTCAAACCAACTCTTTACTTGTAGCACCAAATAAAAGAAAACCCCAACGTTAATTTAAAACAGATCCGATATCCACAAGAGTGGAAACAATACCATAAAACATTTAAATTTCATACTTAAAATACCAAATACCAATCATCCTACAAAAATTGTCATTGCTCATATAAAAATGCTCGTCCATGCTCCGTGTGGTGAAACAATATTTTTATGATGTTATATAAAATGGAGCTTCTAAATCGATATTCTACGAAGTTTTTACGTCTTCGTACACATTGTCAAAATGATTTGATGTAAATATAATACAATTTAACCTAGATTTCACCGATATCTTCCTCTGCCACAAGGTTTTTTGATCTTTGCTAAAACAACCTTTTGCATGGTTATCACGACGCCAAGTCGAGCCACTACCGTCTAAAAGACTAGTCGACAAGTCTTTTATATACATATATTTATTAGACTTAAATATATAATATATTTCGATATAATTATAAATTTATAATAAATTCATATTCAACAAAGATAACATTATAATAAGTTCAAATTTAACAAATATCCATAATAGATCCTAGTCACAACATAATAATACCCATAGTATCCATAATAGATCATAAAATGAGTATGAACTCAAGCAAAATCATCTATATCAATATCATCTCCATCTCCTTCTTCAACATCTCCATCTCCTTCTTCAGTGTTACTTTCCATTTCAACTTTTGTATATGTAATTAAAAACAAATAAGTTAATTTTGAATAAAAGTATATATACTAACATATAATTGTTAATAGTAAGAAGTTATAATATAGAAATCTTAACTGATTAAAAATAGGTGATAATTTTTTTAGTGAAATTAATAAAAGTGAATGTCATACCAACAACAGTGAGAAATAAAATTGCAGAGTATTATCCAGCTGTCACAATGAATTTGTAGAAAGGAATAAAATTCATATGCATAATTTAGTTCCAGTTAATCTAACGATAAATACAGTAAAACATTTGATTGTTGTTTACTAAAGTCTTTCTAACTATTTATTCAAAGGACCAACCCACTATTAAAATATCGATACCTGGCAGCAAGGAACCGCGAGGAGGAGTAGCGAGGAGGAGCTGCGAGCAGGTGTCGCCAGGAGGAGCCGAGCAGGAGCCGCGAGGAGCAGCAGCTGTCGATCCAAGAAATTAGGGTTTCTCTCTAGGCAAAATATCGATGTCGAGGTAAAGTATCGATTAGTAAAACATCGATCTATTTTTACTACTATCGAAAATTAGGGTTTCTAGGCCAGGTTCAGCCCATTACCGTCGAAATCAATAAGTCGATCATCGTCGAAATTCAGGGAGCAACATGTCGACGACTAGTCGTCGACGTGATAACAATGGTTATCACTATTAGGTGTCGCTCACATTGCGAGTGCGTGGGTTAAATAACAAATCACCATAGTTAAATGACAAATCGCATATGGTGAAAAATATGACATATAACGTGGTATACATAGGAGATTTGTGACATGTGATATTGTGAATTCATTTTGTTACAAACAAATGTTGCATTGACTACGTATATGCCCATTGAAAGACGATGAAGGGATGTCTAATTGAAACGTTGACACATTGGAAGCTTTGTTAGGTAGCACCATCACACACAGTGAAGCGCACAAACATGAGGATCTGCTGGAGTGTAACAACTCAGATTTTTAATGATGAATATTTAATTAACTTAAATATTTAAAACGATTAATTTTAAGAGTTAACGACTTCGAGGTAATTTAAAATGTCGATTTAAATTGAAAATTTAAAATATTGGGTTTAAAGTCCAATCAAGTTTATTTTGAAGCCATAGGAAATTATATTTGAATATAAATAATAATAAGGAATTATTATCGATGAATGCGAGTGATTGGAAATCGATTTATATTTTATCGATTTAATTTAACACATGAAAATATACAATTTTCAAATGATCTCGGATTTCAACGAAACTAATTTTATAAAATCCATAATGGTTAATTATTGTAAATTTTCAGTTTTAGGTTAATCAGAGTCGTTTTATGATCGTGCGCGATATAACCGCGTATCGATTTACGATTTGAAATTAAAATGTTGTTTTTGCACACAGTCTCGGAATTCGATGAAACCAGTTTCATCGGGATTGGAATATTAAAATATTATAGGATTTCAAATTTCGTAACAATCAGACGATCTATGTGGTCGTACGAGTGTAAAACGTTCAACACAAAATACGTATGAATATAATATAATAAATCATACCCTATAAATTATCCTAACTTCCTAAACCCTAAGTAAAGTTTCAGCTGCCACTATCTTCTCCTTCATCCTAAATATCGAATTTTATCTTCAAATCCATGATGTATTGGAGGAAGTGTTGAACGTGAAAGTTGTAGAGGGTGTCGAGTACTACCTACGGCCGGATTGTGGTGGCCAACGGTCGCCTATGGCGATCATAATTTGGGTTTGAACGTGGGGATGCAAGTTTCGGGTTTTGGGTCCCTGCACCTTCGTCGCCGACGAAGGGATCAGGGTGTCTGAAGAAAAAGTGAAAGGGAGAGGCTGGGAAAAGTACGGTCGGAGTTGGGTGACAGTCGGCGGCTTGTGGTGGCCGGGAGGAGTTAAAGGGTTTTCGTTCAACTGGGCTTTCACGGCGGTGTTGGGGGTGTTGGTGGTCAGAATGGCTGGCGGTGGCGCGCCTCAGAGAGGCCGAGGCGGCGGTGGGGTCGGGCTCTAGTGCAGCAGACAGCGCTGATGATCGATTTAAGTTGGCATGGGTTTTAACCTGGGAGTCGCAATATTGAAGAAGGGTTAGAAGGAGATTAGTTTAATTAATCTAGGTAACTAAATTAAGCTAATTATGTGGATTAATTTATAAACTATTTTAAATTCGTGTAAAACTTATAACGAGTATATCTTTATATGTGATCTCATTTCGACGAAACAAGCTGTGTTGGGTTCTTATTCGCGAAAACTACGCGTACAAGTTGGATTGGAGTAATTTGAAGCTAGTTGGATTTTTATGTAATTTCAAACGATCGTTTAAAATTATATAAAACATCATAAAACGTTGAATTGGAATGGATGGTGAGTTAACTCACACTTTCTAAAATACTAATGAACATTGATTTTGTATAGTAATTAATATTCATTGTTGTTAGTATAAATTGTGTGTTTGAATGATTTATTACTAAATTGGTTAGTTGTGGTTATATATTCCGGTGTATGAACGGATAATCTTTGACACTACCTGCTTTTAAGTGGAAGATTCATCTTAAATGAATTAGATTAGCATTTCTATTTTATATGCATATATAAAATGATATTATGAGCTGTGATGCAGAGAGACCAAGTTAGAGGGATCCAACAAAATTTTTCAAATGTTTTGAATGTTACTTGCTTCCATACTATTCAAATCTGAACTATTTAACCTAAGTAACGTTAAATATGTTTTGGATGTTGGTTGTTGAATTGAATTCAACACTGATGTGTCTTTAATCAATAAGCAGTATTGATTAAGTGATTGACAACAGATGACCTAAAATCCATCTTTTTAAGATGTCGATTCGCCGTCAGGTGAATTGACTAAGTTGAAGTTATAAATTTTATTTTTATAACTGAAGCAAGGTTTTGAAATTTTATTTTATATAAGTTATATAAAATAAAAGTATTATAAATAAATCAATATTTACAAATGGGTTTGTAAAGTAATTATAAAATGATTTGTATAATAAATTTCTGTGTTATAAGTTTTATAAGTAAGAAAGTCAGAAATTAACGTAAGGATAAATAGTTTGGAATAATTGTTTTTAAGAAATAATTAAGTGAGATTATATTAAATTAATTAAGTTAATTAATTAATTTAAAAAGGAAGGATTAATTGAACACATTTAGCTATGTTTTCAAGTTGACTAAGTCAACTGTTTTAATTGAATTGGTTATTAAATTAAATTGTTTTCAATTAATGTAATAGAAATAGTTTTGACAACAGTTGTTTAAAATTAATAAAGGTTCATAAAAATTAATTAATCTTTTAATGAATTGTGTATAAAGATAATTACCGAGTTGTTAATTATTAATGAAGTTAGTTATTATTTTAATAACTTTTTAAAGGGGATTAACTATTTTATTTTTCGTTAATAACGAAGTTAACTGTTTGTACTTTAGTTATTGATGTAGTTAATTATTATTTTAATTATAAATAGTTAAAGTGATTACCTTTTTAAAATGGAATTCACTGAAGGAAATTTATCAAGTTCGAAATGAGTTTTTAATTGAATTATGTAAAGGGTTTATAAAGGGATTTTGTAATAATCCAAGTTTTATAAACAAAATTTATAAAAAATATTTAAAGCTAATGCGATGGTTTTTAATAAGCGTTTACTTAATTATGAATTAAGTAAAAATGATTGTAATTGAAAGGAGATTTTCAAAAATGCAAAGGAAGGATGCTTAATGGATTTGTGTTAAGTATGTGGTAAATGGATCTTTGTAATAAATTTAAGTTGGAAACGAATAGCATTAAAGAGGTTTAAAGCTAAAGATTTGTGTTTTAGTAAACGTTTACTTAATAAACAAATTAAGTAAAAGTGATTATAAGTGAAATGAAAGGAGTTTTTTCAAATGCAAGTAATGGTTTATAAAAATCATATTTAAATTGAATAGTAAATAGGGATTGTGATATGTAGTTGGTATTAGTTTTTGGGTTACAGACTTTGATCTACCAAAAAATAAGAAAGTTGTCGGGTCAAGGTTTGAGAGGTAAATAAAAATACCTTAACTTAAACGACTTCATTGCTATCCGAGGGATGCTACTAGTTTGGAAATGGAAGTGTGGGAAATTAATTTATTATTACCATAAGTGATGTTATAAACTTTAATTTGAGAAGTTTATAATTTAATTAAAACTGTTTGAGTTTTATAACAAACAATGTATCATATGACATTGTTTGGACCAGATATGAATTATGACTATACTTATACCATTTGGTTAAGTATATAGCGCTATTTTCTAAGAAGTGAATATGGTTTTGTGAATACACTTATTCTAAAGAGATAAGTGTATGACTATCGTTTCAGAATAACGAAAATAAGAGATTTGTGAATAAACTTATTCCGTTGAGATAAGTACATGGAATCGATTTTCAAGAAATGATGAAATGATTTTAATGAATAATTTTAATTAAAAAAGTTTGTGCTGCTGATGTACTCAACTGTACTGTGTGATTTGATAGTTAAAGAACCGACTATCAATAAATTTCCTTTTAACTTATGACGTGTTGGTTCAAGAATCCGGGATCAGAACTGGATTCAAAATCACTTCGAACTGATTTTGCGTTTAAAAGTTGAATTTGCAGGTATGCTTATGCGTATTAAGATGATTTGAAAGCGTATACCTTTGGAGCGAAATGAGGTGCTCGCCGATGTCTCTGGTTAACTACCAAGATTATACTTGTAGTAGTAGTACCTACGTTCTGGGTTCTGCATGATGTAAGGACTTTTTGTTACTAATCTTAGGGGTTATCACGACAAGATGTAGTAAAAGAGTACCTTCGGTTTGTCCTGATCTGGACAACTTGTATGGATGGACGTTTGACATTGTATTTCTTAGACCACGTACGTTGATTTTTACAAATGTATATCCATTTGGTGACGGAGGAGACAAATTCTTTTCGCTTAACACTGAAAGTATCTTTGTGCAAATCAATTAGTGATTGACAGATGTGACAATGTGGCATTCAAAATTGAATGTGATACTTTTCAAAGGTAATCGTAGCCTCAAGTCTCATCAACCGGGAAATAACTAAAATGGGCTGACAGCAAAGTTATATGGGTCATTCTCATTAGAGATATCATCACCTGATCTAGAGAAATCAGTTGTCCCTTTTGTATGCTTCAAAATGAATACAGTTGATTGGCCCCAACCGTGGTGGTGATATATTTGGTACACTCAAGTTGAACGAGTGACCGTGTTTGTGTGGCCGGGTTGCAAGATGTTCTTGTTGATCCCCAGTGTTTTTATCTCTAGAGGAACACCGTTCAGGAGGTAGTTCCTTACCTAGTCATGTATGAAAATTCAATCTCCAATACGAGCGTACAGTTTTAGATGTAAACCAACTACGTCGAAAAGTGAGATGCAAACCTTTCAACTATATTCCTATTTTATTTGTGGATTATAGACATTATTATAATATCATTGGATTTGTAATAAAAATGATTGGGTTATCGTAAGGAAAAAACACGTGCCATGTTTATGTGTGATCGTGTCTTACGAGAGTTCCATTCTTTCAAGGATTTCTAAAAATTAAGCAAGTTGTTTGTGACGTGAGATATCTCATTGAAAGTATTTCAAACTCATCCGGGTGATTTTGCTTTTCCTCAAAATGCGTTCGAGTCAGACCGATTATATTTCCAGGTTTCGTTGGGTTTACTTGGAGCTGCAGGAGAGGAGCCAGAGTCGAGATATGTTCCCGTATTTTCTCATATAAATTTATTTCCGTTGTGTGTTGTATTTATCAGCATTGTACAGACAAATTGTATATGTTGATCTAGTTGTGTACTCTGATTTTGTAATCATGTATATAAAGTTTTCTCTTTGTGTAAAGAGTATTGATATATTACATTTTATTCATTCCGCTGTGAGATTTTATTCTGATCTGATTCTGTAGCGTTGGTGTTCTTCTTCTTCTCCTATTCTAACATTTCTTTTTTTCTTCTTCTCACACTTGTTTTTCATTCTTCTTTCTTCTAACTATTTGGGTTTTTGATACTTGAGTTGTTTGGCAAGTGAATACAAATAATGTATTAGTGTTAAAATTCGAGCGTCTATAATTTGGATGATTACATGGAGTGTCAAACCTCGGTATGATATCAAAGCCGATGAGGACTATCAGACAATTGTGAGAGTGACTGAAGCATGACTAGTTAAGGCTTAAGAAAAGAAGAGCGACTCACTGCATGAAGGACTCACTATCTCTTAGATGACTTGAGTGAAAGTGCTCGTCTTAAGGTGAAAATATGGTACATGCAGATAACTACGGAAAGAATCAGAAGTAGCCCGACCTAATCACAGAGCTTCTTCTGCATGCTCTGACGAAGTTTGAAGAAATGCTTGCTAATATGGAGATTGTTGGGTTTGGCTCGCATTGTGGGTGGATGAGTTGAATTTATAGTCCCCTCGTGGCAGGAAATATGACGTATAACGTGATATGCATATGAGATTCGTGGTATGTAACATTGAAAGGCGATGAATGAATGTTCAATCAGATACTAGCACATTGAATGCATCGTTAGGTGGCGCCATCATACACCATGAAGCATGCACGTATGGTGATGTGCTAGGGACTCAAAAATTGCATGGTAACTTGTCTATCAATACCTCTTATGTAATATTGCCTTGATGTTGGCAAGGCTAATATTGTTTCGATCATATAATATTTTCTAACCAATTTTTTACAAAGTTGTTACACATCGATTCAGATACATGAACTTTACAACAATCGAGGCAGACAGTTCGAAGAGATAATCAGATCACTCAAGAAATGAACAGAGACGTGAAGTTGTGAATAGCTGCACTCACTCAAATAACACTTTTGAATTAGCCAAGTGTGGAAATAATCATGGGAAAGCTAGGGTCCAATATGGACCTGGCGCGCAGAAGCTCAAACTTCAATGAAACTACGTTCACACTGTGTTATCATAGCGAGCGCTATAGCGTGCTATAGCGCATAGCAGCATAGGCTGCGTTATTCTACTTCTTATAACACAATGGTCCCTCATAACGCAGAAATAGCACGCTATTTTATCATAGCGCATATCGATACATAGTGGACTATTTTTTTTTTTTTTTTTTTAAGGTTTGGAGAGTATGTAAAAAAGTCTGGTTTGGTCCCATTTAATTTGAATAATAACGTAAGAGGTCCATTTTGTTTCCTATTTATACAATAACGTAACAAGTGAATCAACTTCTAACCTAGGGCAAAATTACTTTCTTCTTCAAATCAATTTATGTTGCTAGAAAATATGAAGCCGACTTCAATCAGTTTGTTTATTGCTTTATTCATTTGATTTTCGTGATTGACTTTACTTTTGTTTTCTCCTCCAAATCTGAATTTTAAAACTGCCCATGTCTTTTTTCTAAGACATTTTCCCCCTTTTATCTACTTTCTAGATGGACATACAAATTTCTTTTTGAACATACAATTTCATTTTTTTTTTTGAAATATTTTGAGCATATAGGTTTTGGTTTGTGTTTTTTTCCCATGTTAACCTTTTGCTGAGATTTTTTTTAAAAGAAAAAAAACTATTATATACTTTCTTGATGAACATGCATGCTTTCATATTTTATGTGAATTGTACTTCTCATGCATTTTTCATGTGTTAACTTTTTTTTGAGATCTTTCATATTTGCGAATTGTATTTTTCATGCATTTTTTAGTAGAATCTCTTCACAACTCACAAACAGAATAAATTTCATCATAAATCATTAATTTAAGAATAAATTTCAAGTTGTGTAAGACATAAATATGTTATATTCATCAATAGTTTTGAATGTACAATATGAAATTATTAATTTTTCTCTAACATAATTATATTTAACATTAAATAAAGATAACATATGCATGAAGTACGCTAGCATTGCATTTGGAGGCTTAAACGTCTTGAATATGGCACAAAATCTGCAACAAAAGCATTTAATTTCAGTTATGTATGATAATTCGATTAGTTGTATAAAAAAACATTATAGCGCCGCTATAGCGCATAGCGCAAAATAGCGCATAGCACAAGCCTTGCGCTATTTTGCGCTATTCGCTATTGACTACACTGCGTTCACAACTTGAAGACTAGAGAGCAATTTGGTAAACTAACTACATAAGGAGGAATGAGGTGCCTAGGAGACCCTACCCTAGGGATCGCCCCTCGTTTGGGGCAATCTTTATGTATCGCCGCTGATCCCCTAAAGGTGGGGCCATCCGGACCCCGCTTTTCTAGCTTGGTCATTTCACCCTTTCGGGCTCCCATGCGAAATTTGGATAGATCTGAGATCTTCAATAGCTATAAACACTAATACTCATGACACTAGAAAAATGTATCTTCTCTTGTAAATTACGCTGAAGCTCTACCATTTTCAAGAAACACCCACACTCTTTTTTTCTCTACCTTCATACAAACAAATGAACTGTATCTGTAATATACGATAGAATTAAATATTACTTCAAATTGATGTAGATCATCGTTTGCCGAAATGCTATAAAACATTATTTATTGACTTTTTTCGTATTTTGTGACTGTGATATATGACTGTGAACTACCTGTGATCTATCTGAATATTAGTGACCAAAAATATCACTAACAACATTTTGGCGTGCCAGGTTGGGGGAAATGATGACAACTTTATTCCAAAGAATCAAACAAACTTAGATAATTGCAAACCACAATCAACACACCGGAATCAAAGCTGATACATGAGGAATCGAACCTTAGCAGTAGGGGCCAAACTTCGGCCCAATACCTCGGGTCTGTACCGATCCCCTCCAAGGGGTCGGGTTCGAACCCTATCAACCGGGTGCATGATATCGTGACAACGCAATAAACCTTCAGATCGACCTGGAATTCATAACTTGGATACTGGACCGGCGAGAACACATTGTGAAATCAATCTGAATCAACTAGGGGGAATCCCCATTCAAGGAGATTGAACTGTAACTGATCCCTTGAGCCTTGGACTATGGCCTTAGGTTAGGTGTATGTTGGCACATTTTGACTTATGACTAACACGAATGCTCATGCAACATGAGTTCAGGATGCTAGTTGCAGGTTGTTTGAATAATGATGACGGATTTGTGGATGTTGTCCGTTACGCTGTGAGAGGTGACTTAGTAAATCTAGATGTGGAGAACGTGCATAAGAGTCTCTTCACTCCAAATATCATGAATGCAAAGAACCCACTAGACTTCAAATTTTTTGTGTTGGAAGCATATAATGGAAGACGGTATCCGCCTGTTCATTTGATGAGGTATATGAGACACTTAGATGTACCGAGAGCATCCGAGGAAGTTATGGCGAAATGCTTTACCTTGTACTTATCGGATATTGCAGTGTTGTGGTTCAGACAACTAGGAAATGGAATTATTGGAACTTGATCTGAGTTGGTGGACATGTTTATGGGTCAGTTTAGCGTTCACATCCCTTGACCCAAAAACGTTATGACTCTGACAACCATCAAACTAAGGACTGGAGACTCTCTGATATTTCTTAACCCATTTTAATGTAGCTGTTTTATTGGTGGATCTGTCGGATCTATCGATAGAGTTGATGGCTTATGTATCAAGAATTATGGATAACTCGAATTTTAAAGTTTCATTGGAACATAATCCCCTTAGGGATCTTTGAGGATCTTATCATGAGACTGATCTATTTCTCCGACAGAAAGACGCAAATGCATATTTTGAGGTCCTGGAAGTGAATGTCATTAAGGATGGTAGGCCGTCCGACTTAAAGAAAGACAAAGGAAAACAGAAGCTTAACGACAAATATGATCAATTGTAAAGAATGAGGATAGGACCGAGATTCTCTTCTTATGCAAATTCGAATGCAAACTTGAAAAGAATTTATATGAATACCAGGGAACACCCTCTGTATCCAAGACCTACGAGGAAGGAGCCCTCGAATCGTGAGCGAGCTCCCGGGAAATGTTGTTTGTTCCATGAAATTGAAAGACATGACACCGATGAATGCAAACTTTTGAAGGATGAAATCAAGGAGTCAGTCAAGAAAGCATAATTACTTCAATATGTCTTGAATAGAGCAGCGGTGACGGAACTAGAGCGGCCGTCAAATGCGTAGGATTGGAGCTGACCCAACTTCCAACGAGAGATCGTTATCAATCAATGACATGAAAATCAGATAGTACAACGGTTAAGTTGCTTACCCATGTATAAGAACTGAAGAGATCCTTAGGCATGCTCTTAGACGATGATAAATCCTTCCACTAACATTTGTCTTAATGAATTTGTAACAAAATAGCTAAGTCACTTATATTTGTATGAGATCCGACAAGATCCTTATGCAAGCTTTGAGATGACGATAAATCAATGATTTTTGATGCATTAAGACATGCTTTTTGCACTTCAGTAAAATTATTTTGACGAGCATGGTTTATGCTCGTCGAGTATGAAATCGGCAGCTGAATTTCTAACTTCAATAATCAGATGAATCGTCATATGTGATTTTCACACGGCAGTGGATAAACAATTTTGTCAAGAACTTGATAAGATCTTCTGTTTAAGATCGTCAGGTATGACTTATGCTTGGCAATGATCGGGTGGTTCCGAACGCGAATTCGCTCAGTCAGAATCGTTGAGTGTGGATTATGCTTGGCAAGAGTCCGGTGAGGCTAGAATCGTCAAGTATGCCTTATGTTTGGCATGTCGAGCCATTCCATGCACATGATTACTTGATCAGTATCGTTAGGTGTGGATAATGCTTAACAAGAGCCCGGTGAGTCTAGGATCGTCAAGTATGCCTTATGCTTGGCACAGGCGGGGTTGTTCCACTCATGGAACTGCTCGATCAGGATCGTCAAGTGTACATAACGTTTAGCAAGGATTGATGAGGCTGTGGATCGTTGAGTGCAGACAACGCTCGGCAAGAGTCTGGCGAGATTAGAATTGCCAAGTATGGATTATGCTTGGTATGAAAAGACCTAGATCGTCAAATGTGGACTATGCTTGATAGGAGCCCGACGAGGTTCAGATTGTTAAGTGTTGATTACGCCTGACACGAGAAAGCAAGGATCGACAATTGTGGATAACACTTGACATGGGTATGCTATGATTGTTAAGTATGGATTATGCTTAGCAAGGATCCGAAGAGATCAAAGATTCAGTCGGAGAGACTACATACTTGGATATCAGTTCAGAACAGCTGCGGATTTAGAAATCGTAAACGATCCGATGAGATCGTGAGTTTGGCTATTGGCTCGAAGCGGCGACGAACTTTATGAATGATCTGCAGTGATCATGGATTATGGACTTCAGACTAGTGACAATACAAAACACATTTTCCACAGTAAGATATGTTTTGGAAGGCAAGTGTTAATCTTTTTTTTTACAAGGCTGATGGGGTACACGAACTTTACAACCATAAAGGCAAACATCCCGGAGAGATGATTGGATCGCTAGAGAATCCTTCTGATAACACTATGAAATTGGCTAAACGTGGAAAAGACTCTGAAAAAGTTAGGGTTCGTTATGGATCCAGAGTATAGAAATTCAACTTTCATATTTCAAGGAGACTACGTTCACAACTCAAATCCCAGTGACCAACTTGGAAAACTAACCACATAAGGAGGAGGGGGGCCTAGGATACTCCCACATAGGGATCACCCCTTGTTTTAGGGGTATCCAAGATCTCTCAATAGGGACCGACATTGATTCCTCGATCGAGATCATTACCGATCCCCTGAATGTGGGGCTGTTCGGGCTCCACTTATAGGACTTGGTCGTTCCGTCTTTCCGTGCTTCGTTGCGAAATTTTGGATGGATTCGAGGTCTTCAGTAGCTATAATTCTTGACTCATGGCATTATAAAAATGGAATATTCTCTTAGAAACTACACAGAAGCTCTGCTATTTTCATGAGACACCTACATTTCTTTTCTTTCTACTTTCATACAAACAAATGAATTTTATATGTAATCTACAATATAATCAAAGATTACTTCAAGTTGACGTAGGTCCGCATTGCTGAACCACTATAAAACAATGTGTTCATTGAGTTGTTCCATATTTTGTGACCTTGATCTATGACCATGAACTACTTGTGATCTATCTGGGTGTTGGTTACAAAAACATTGCTAGCAATATCAAACTGATGAATGCTATATATATTTTAGGTGAAGAATAAAATAATGTAACTTAAGTGTTTCATTTGTAATACGTGGACCCACCACAATTAATTTCACAATGAGCTTAATAAGAGCATCCATGTGCTTTGATAGCGTATCTAATTTCATTTCAAAATCGTGATGCAGTTGTTGGACAATGATGTCATTCATCATTGACGTGTTCATATACGTTTTCTGTAATGCAACCTATAAGCTCAAACAATCAATCATTTAGACAATAAACAAAAATATAATTTTAACAAAGATTCAATCAGACTTGATCTATGTTCTGGATCGAACAACTTTTAGGACTTTCAATAATACGAAAAATTAGAAGAGATTAAATCAATGGATCTGGCCAACACAATATAGGTTAAATAAGTGACTTTTTTTTTTTTTGGATGTTGTTGGGCTAATGAAGACTAAATTAATTTAAATCTAACATAAATAAACTTTGAATAAAACCATTATTTTATTTGATTGATTAATAAAAGAATTTATTTGATTATACAAATAATATATAATGTGTACATGTGCATCAAATTTTATTTGATTATACAAATGATATATAATGCGTACATGTGCATCAAATACACATGTACGTGTACATGCATGTGCAATATATAATGTGAGTATGATTTAACATGTTTGTATCTAAGTGCAAAGATTTACATCACAAATGAGCCTCTTTATATGCAAATAAATTATTAAGACATATTTATATGAACATATGAGGTTTTTTTTTACTTCAAAGATACGTAGTTATATATATAATTATAATTATATAAAATTTAAAATCATTTATATATTTAAATGGTGGTACTGTGTTATATATGTTAACTAATTACAATTCAATTTAGATTAAAAAGGTTTAATAATATATTCTGAATTATATGAACATATACTTTTTTAATACATTAGAAATGATACTTGTATAAAATTTATCGGTATCAATTTGTATATGCATTACATACATGTGTGTGTATTATTTTTGAAAATTCAATTTTAATGTAAAAATGTTTTTAAATTAATTGTAAATTTGAAATTTTCATATATAACATGATTGAAAGTAAATGAGCATATATACAAAAAATATTTATATTTTGTTTCTAACAATCTTATATATATATATATATATATATATATATATATATATATATATATATATATATGTGTGTGTGTGTGTGTGTGTGTGTTTGTATCGATGAAAATGCATATAAGAATTCATGATATAAATCTAACCGATTGTAGAACGATAACATAAAGATTAGACATATAAATGATGTTTCCTTAGTTGTTGCCTGATTGTGACACTATATGCTGAATCTAATAAACCCGTAGAAAATGATTCAAACTCTTCCATAAATTGCTTGTTTCTAAAGAAATCCATGCTTCTTTATTTAATGTGATTAATTTTTTTGGTTTAAAATATTTGGAGGAGTAGCTATGATTTTCAGTCGAAAAGAGAGGGTGACACTAGAGCAAAAGTTCAAGTCAAATATGAGGGGTGTGTGTAGTGTTTTGTAAGAGAAGGAAGAGAGAGAAAAAGATCAAGACTCTTTCTTTTGTTTACCTAATTCAAAACTTAAATAAAAATATCACTCCCTCCCTTCCCCTTATTTAACCAGCCACCATTGATAAGCTAATGATTCTATTTTCCTTTTCAAACCATATAAGTAAACCATATTTTAAATTCAATTCAAATGCACATCAATATTATATAGATATGTATATAAATAACATTTATTTGTGTACTATTTCAATACCAATTCAAATAAGTCAAATGTAATTTTATAATTAATATTTTTTAAATATTAGTTAATTTAATTAATTATAACAAATATAATTTGAGTAAAGTAGGTGATATTCAGAATATTCAACATTGTAATTCACTCTTAGGCCCAGATTTATTTGACGATGAATATCAAACATTCGAATATTAACATTCATTTGCCACTTTAACTAGTGGTGAGACAATTTGGTTGAATTTATCACTTACACGATTTCAATAAAATCCAATTTTACTATTTTAAGATGTCTCGGTAGGGGAAGTTATTTACATCAGTTCTCTTTGTTAAAGGCTTTAAAATCTCGGATTTTGATCGCATCCTGTCTCAGGAATTATGCACAATATTTCGTATCGGACGAGATGTGTGTATCTAATGTATACACTTCAGATAATAAAATCCATTTCGGGATTATCTTGGAGTAACTTAAGCGTCCGAGATTGACATTTTAAAGATTTTCATGAAAATTGTTATTTGAATATGTAAACTTATTATTAACATGCACAATTCATGAGAAAATTGGATTTTTTTTTTTATATATAGAGAAAGCAGTCACATGATTATTTTGAATTTGATTAAATGAGTTCTACTCATTTGAATATTAAAAATAAAAAAAATAAACTAAAAATCAGCAATTTTTTGCACATGTTAAAAAATAAATAAAATAAAATTGTAGAGATAGTAAAAAAAAATGTCATAGTGTAATTTCTTTTGGATCCACAAAAAATTAGTGAAACATGTAAATGAAAAAACATCTTCTATTAAGATCTATTTCAAATTTTGTTTGATGTATTAATAACTTGAACGAGATTTGTATCAAATATGGCATTAACAAAAATTGATGTCTTGTTTTGCTAAATCTCGTCTCACTTAAGTTCGAAAATAAGATCTCGAATGAAATTTCAGGTGAGATAAACAAGATTTGAAACATTGTCTTCGTCAAAACAATATCACATTAGAACTTATAAATTTTGATTTTATTCGAAATTTCAATACCGTATACATCCACCTTGTATAATCTAAACACAAATTCGTTGATTTAATACACAATTATTAATGGCACACAGCGCGTACCGGCACCTCTTGCATTTGGACTTTACCGGGTCCCCGTTTTACGCTAGCGAGACGTGGAAACAAATGGAATCGATGAAGGCCTTTACTGATGCTCACAGTAGAGGTTTTCTTTGGAATGAGGGTCCCTTCTCTCTATGGGCTGCTTGGAATTCTGCTAGAATTCCAGTTTCCAAAATCCCAGTTTTCTCTTTCATCTGGGACAAGTGCATTCCACCAAAGGCCTTGATCCTTATGTGGAAACTCATGTATGAGGGGCTTCCACTGGATGATAAACTTACGAGGATTGACAGTTCTCTGATGTCTCGGTGTCGGTGTTGCCAATCTGGGTCGATGGAGTCGATTGCACACTTATTCGTGAATGGTGAGTGTCGATTGCGATTTGATCTTACTTTTGGAGACTTGATTGGTCTCTTGGGGATCCAATCTTCTCTACTTGACTTGCTTCGTGTTTGACGGGCTTGGGGTTTGGGTAAGGATTTTAGGTCGATCCTTAATAGGCTTATCCCCTATCTCATCTGTTGGCATCTTTGGTGTTCTCGAAACATAGAGGTGTTTGATGATTCCCCTCGTCTTCCATCATTCAAAAAGTTTCAGATGATGTCTATTTCACTTTTAGAGGGAGGCCCTTTACGGGCATCTTTTGTCCTTTGTCGGTAACTTTGGCGTGGTTTTTCTCTGTAACCCGGGCCTCGTCTCCCCGAGAGGGTGTAGGTGAGGTTTTTTTCCCCTCTCAGATTTTTGGATGGAAGTGTTGGCTTGGGATTGCGGTTTGGTAGATTCTGGTGTGTTGGTAGATGGAGTGTCTTTATGTTGGCTTTCCAGATGATTACTAATGGAGGGAGCACTCTTGGGAGATCTTGTGGGCCAGGTTGGATTTCATTTCGGGTGGTCGGTTTCTAGCCATGGGCAGGCTTTATGACTTGGTCTCTTCGGCTTGGAGTAGCTGGATCCCTGCTTCGCATTTGGTTCTTGCGTTGGGTTCTGGTTATTGTGATGTTTGTATTGTTGTCATGTATTTATTGTTTTTCTGGGCCGCTAGGCGATTCTTGTGTGTGATTCCCGTTTTGTTTCAGGACACGGTTGCGAGTTTTGCACTGAGGGTCCATTTTTGTAAGCCATTGGAGAAAGACTATTTTTCTTCTTTTTGGTATTTATATTTATTTTTATGAAGGAAAAGATGGCACACAGCGCAAAAAACATAAGCCTCTCCGAAGCCTTGGCGCATGGCGTGACAAATGACGCATGTTTCACACACACCCCCCCCCCCCCCCAATGAATATGAAAAGTTCAAAATATAATTTATATTTAACATATGTAATGAATTTTAGTAGACATTTTATAGAAAGCAACATCAAACATAATATCATAAACATAAAATTTCAAACATATTAGTCTTCAAAAGCTAAATCTAAGATGATAATACATATTATGGATAAACTAGAAAATTGAATTTGATTCAGCAATCATATTTTTTAAAATCAATAATTTGCATATTCAGATTCATAAGCTTTAGCATTTTCTTCATTTATCTCATATCGATTGACGATTTATTCGTTGGGATCGTAATTGGAACAGACAGATTGAAGTTCCTTGAGAATTAATTTAAAAAACATACATTCGAGATTATTTGTTTGATGCAATAATAATTAGAACAAACAGTTCAAAGTTCATTCGATGTTAATTTGAAGAATGCGCAACATCATTTGATCGGTGCAAGGGTGGTAGATGCGACCCTATGGTTACTGATTCTAGTTGGGTTGGGTTTGGTTTTGTTAAGTCTTAACTTGTAATTTTTAAAACGTTGATATGACTTAGAGTTCGATTCAGAGCGGGTCGTTTTAGATCCTGTTGGAAATAATGCAAAAAGCACGCGAGTTTTCTCGCATTTTTTTTCTAATGTTCCGAGTCTGATTTTATTTTTCCTCGACAGGGCCCAATACGAAATCCATCGGGTTTACATAGGTTTGATTTGGAATCGCAGATCTTGATTCCATGTGTCCATCATAGTACAGTGCAGCAATACTATAAATAAATACTTCAAAGTTTATTGAAAATTAGTTTGAAGTGCAACCGTATCATTGTATAAAATTTTTATAATACATTCAGTCATTTTTGAAGATTAGTTTGAATTGTGAAAAATGAAATTAGATTAAAAAAAGGTACAACACAATAAAATGATGAAGAAAGGTCAAACGCCACGTCATATGGAAGAAAGACGCGGATAAAACATTCAATATTTGCGCCATTTGCAGTCTTTCCATGTATATCCCGCCATGCAGAAGAAAGACGCATACACCGCATCGCGCTATGAATCAATAATAACATTTATCATTAACCAAACCTCTTTTGAACAGAGATTTTGACTCTGAGTTGACCACAGTTGATCGTGAATGTGATATGGCTAAGGAGATGAATTCTTTATTGAATAGTGTCTCACTTTCAGGGACCTAATTATATATGCTCGATAAACATCGTGTCGCGATTTACTATAATCAAAAGTGGAGCGTCCGCATTGGGGCAACTGGTGGGCTTTTTTGCAACTAAGAGCGCAGCTGTTAATGAAGTGCAAACAAACACAAAAGAGCACCAGGGAGCAAAAAAACCAACAAACAAGACGCTTTTTTCATTGTTTTTTTTTAAAAAAAAAAAAAAAAAAAAGAATGAAATGTTGAATTTTTTGCCCAGTCCAATCCCAAAAACCCTCTCCACTTAATAGTACTGGAGCCAAACACTTGAAACGAAACCGAAAAAGAAAGATAAAAAGCAAGATTAAAAAAAAAAGAACTTGAAACGCTTATTGACAAGTGGTTTTAGGTGCATTTTTTATTGTAGCAGCAGCGAAAAAAGCGAAACTAAGGCGCACTAAAAGACACAAAGGCGCGAAAAAACCCCAAGGCGCAAGCCTTGGGTTTTTCCTGCGCTTTTTTGCCTTGAATACATAGGTTACATTGCCTACCGTTTGAACAATGATACGTACTTTAGTCTCAAGGGATGTATCAGTATTCGATCTTGATACTTTTTTGCTTGAAATGTGTAAAGTGATGCTTATTTTAACTGTGGTAAATTACTTACGATTACAATACATTGTAACTCCCAGCACAAAACATAATAAAACAATAACAAGTATATAAAAGGAAGAAAACATTTTTTATTTCAAACAAGATTTTATTACTAAATTAGTAGTCTGCGATAAATTATTCATTTACTTCTGGGGCATCCTCATGGCATAGCCCTAATTCTACCACTTGATTGTTGCAAAGAGTGAGGCAAATTGAATTTTTCAGCCAGGAAGAAGTATTATTCGAAAAACAGTCGTAAGTCTTGTGTCAGATCTTTAGAGATTTTGTTTTATTCTCCTTCAGCCCAAATAATTTTCAATTACTATGGAGAATTGAACATGTATAAATCTGTAGATCAGTATCAATCGACGGACGAAAAACCAAGTGATACTGTGTGCTGAATGGGGTCCGAATCCAAACTAGAGGGTGGGTTTCAGGGACTGCAAAAATTCCATGTTCAGATACTTCCCGTGATAATCCTTTGATTGTATGTCAGTTATTGGAGATTTATTGCAAGAACAATCTTATGTAGAAAGCGAATCAAGTTACTCATGATCACAAACATGATTATGTCGTAAATTTTTAACTTAATGAGTCATAAATTAATACAAACTTATATTTGGGTGTTTATGTGTGTTGTTTTGGTTATGCCCCTATGTTACACCTCTAATCCAAACAAAATACATGGACGGGCTTGGCTACTATCAGTTAACCACTTCGTGGGGGCAGTTAATCAGTTGAAACTCGCCGAGTATATACAATGTACATAAAGGTTAAGATGTAGAAAGTGGGGACTTTTGGTTTGTGCCTTAATATTTACTGAACGACAGTCAGCCACCACCCTGATCGGTTAATTAATTTACTAATTTTTGCTCTTTTTTTTTTTCCCCCTCTTCTGCTTCTTCATGCGACTTCTCTTCCACTTCTTCATCATATTTGTACTGCCAAAAATTAACAATAATAAGTTTGATAGATTTTGCTTGTAGTGCTGCTTTTTGATGACATGGTTGTGGTATTTATACAAAATATTTTCATACATTGGTTCTCAAGCTTTTGATACCATAAACAATATACCATGCAGTCAATTCAAATGTTTTCAATGCTACCAATAATTGATCAATCATCAGATAGCAGTAACTTAAATGCTACCGAGTTAAAATATGCGTTCAAAGCCTCAAAATGTGTACATACACCTGCCAATTGCTTTGGTAAACATCAGTTTACACTGGGCAATTTTTATAATAATTAAAATTGTTGCCGACAAATAGAACTATGATCCAGATGTTTGGTTTGATTCATCCAAATATACATACTCAAAAGTCATTGATAATTGGTGTCTAGAGATTTTAACTACGGCACAACTCAAAATTTGTGGTTAAGACTGAGGATATCTAGCTTTATGTTATTTCACAGACTAAATCTGCGTCATGATGACTTATTTTTTTATCATTATTATATACAGTAGAGATCATCCATCAACTTTTCACATTTTCATGCAGTGTCATAAAAATAATTGGTGATAACATTGTCACACCATCTAAAGTTTAATTTGCATGGCTATACAACCACTGTAATAAGCTTATTTCTGTCTTTTCTTCTTCTTCTTTTTCTTTCCTTTCATATTCCAAAGTTGTCTGCTTGTGAAACTTTACAATCATTTGTATTCTGTACTGTTATTATAAAGTTCAGTTAAATTTATTTTGTAGGTGAGACTGATGCATGATGCGGGCTATGAACTTGGAAATATAGATGCAACTTTGATACTTCAAAAACCAAAACTGAGTCCACATAAAGAAAAAATAAGAGCCAGTTTATGCGATCTTTTAGGAGCAGATTCATCAGTTGTGAATATCAAAGCAAAAACCCATGAAAAGGTCGATAGTCTTGGTGAGAATAGGAGTATTGCAGCGCATACTGTAGTTCTTCTTATGCGAAAATGAGCATACTACCAGACTTCGTGTATACTGCATTTGATGGATTGTATTATTCATTTTCTCAGTTAAACCATACACCTTCTTTTGTAATCTAGAAAACATACTCATGTATAACTCAGTTGTGATAAATATTACAGAAAAAGTAATAAAAGTCGGTTGGATCTATTATTATGTTTGTGTATTTTTGGTCAGACAGCATGTTATCATTCTGCTGTTGTATTGATAATTTTCAAGCAAAGGAATTCCGAATTGTGGTACATCAAATATTCATGGATATTGCCTTCTGCAGCACATAATTTTGTTGTGTTGTTATTGTTACATTACTGTATTGTGTCCAATATTCTCTTATTTGATGCTGCATGCTGCAACTGCAACAAGCCAAGTACAGTGTTACGGTACAAATCGAACGTAACAAGATAGTTTATATAATGTTATATAATAGAGTTGCGGTACAAACGGCACGTAATACGAAAACCGCCCAGGCTAAATTGTAAAAACGGTGTCGAAAACCGGAGTGAATCATCTCTAAAGCAAATACCTCAAACTGAACCGATTCGCAACGATACGGTTAGGTTGTGGTTTGAAATATTGACCCAATCATATTAAACCGCACCGAATCAAATACTCGTCCTAGCTAGTAATTTTATGATAAAAATATAACTAATTCATATCTAATTTTTTACTTTAATAATGTTTATTTTTGTTGTTACATTAATAATAACCGTTATCACAAATGAAATTTTTATAGTTTCAGCATAATAGTTCCCATATCATTTTTCTAGATAATGTTAAATATAATCTTAATTATTTGAGTTCTCTTACTTAATGTAATTTATGCATTGATTAACGTTGATGTCTGATTAATGTACTAAAATAATTTCACTTTTTAATAAACATAAAATTGAAGTATTAATAGAGTTAGAATATAACTATCAATTCAAGATAAATACTGTGTTTTAATCTTTGAATGACACAATGTCTTACCATGGTAAATTGATCATTGATGAAAGTAAATCTCTTATTTCATATTTATTACGGGTTTGAAGTGGATCGAACCAAAACCAGATCGTATTATAGAACAAAACAGAACCGAAACCGAACCATCTGAACGGCTAACATAATGGTTTGTATTTTTGATCAACCGTTTGATGCGATGTGCAGTGGCGGATCTAGCCTTTAGATTGAGGTAGGGCCAAGCAAAAAAAAAATCACCCACATCACAAAATTGATCATAGTTATGCTGTATATATACCACTATATGTCCAACTACAACAAGTTTGTCATTACCATTGGCCCGTTGAAGTCCAAATGAAGCCTTTCTCTTTGCTGAGGTAGGGCAGCAGCTGTATTTTCAGGTAGGGCCAAAATCTGGGGCTGGTTATCACTTGCCTGATTCTCATTTTTCCAGGTATGGCGGCTGCCCTTGCTGGCCACAAGGTGCATCCGCCCCTGGCGATGTGGAAGCGGTTTAGACTCTAAACTACACCAGACCGAACCGCGCCCACCTCTATTATATAATACCGATTATTGTAGTTAAACCTTGCCTTAGCTTTCATGTCATTGTAGGGAAAAGAAAAACGTACAAAGACAACAAATTTCAACTTAAGTTCCAGCAGTCATTTCAGTTTAATTTTGTGAACTCTGAGGGTATAATGGGATGATATCTCATGCAGTATATATAATCAATTTTTCATCATGACTTATACAATATGCCTCTCCTACGTCTATATATAAGCATTACTTATCATAACAGGGATGAAGTAAAGCCGTCCTTTTAAAACAAAAAATGCCATATTTGCTGAAGAATTGATCATCATGTTGTGCTAGGCAAATGAATTACTTAATTTTGAAAACAACTCTCGCGTACATATAGTTGGTTAAGAATGAAAGCACATTTTATGCGTTTTTGCCAATAATAGAACAAAAAAAATCTAAAAATAAATATAGAGGAAAAGAAAAAGTGTGCATTTTAAGAAAGGGAAGAAAACTTTGAAAATAAAAGAGACATATCATCGTATATAGATTAAGTTACTTAACCAACCTTACTTCAAAATTTAACTTTCTTAATCGCTTTTGATTTGACTTAACCTACCCTGTCTATTTGGGGTCTTAATCATGTTCACTGTATTTAAAGTAACTGAAGAATTACGTTAATTAAAGCGTTCCAAGTGGTCTGTAAAACTGGTTCTGAATGCTACATCTGTGGAATGTGAAACAAATATCTTTCAACCCAAAATTATTGAAAAAAAAAAAAAAAAAAAAAAAAAGGGAGAAAAGAAAAAAACACTCAAGAGCTTCTGAAAATTTTATATATTATCGGTATTACGAAACTTAAACATCATACGGTTTGAACCATATAAAAATAGCTATAAATATTAAAATAGAGACCATGAGTTTCTAGACTGCTTCAACATTCGTCAGTGTTATAAATAATTTACATACACATCAAGGAGTTATACTACACAATTGTATAATAAATGAACTTAACAAATCAATAAAATTGTGCACATGATTCCTCTATTTAGCTAAACAGATGCAATTTAAAGCCATCTGTTTAAAGTGAATGAGTAATAATTCCATTTGGCACCTCCATTAGTGATGATTGCAGCATTTAAATGTAACACTATTGTCCGATCTCAATTCAATTATGTACCATATAGCTCATCAAGACATACACCAAATTGTGTTAACACCCTATCAAATCAAAAGCATGCTACTAGGACCATATGTTGCTGGGGAGAATAGTCCAGTTATTTGGAGTAAATAGTAAGCAAAAAAAAAAACTATTATTGAACAATGTATGTGAGATATGTCATAGTCCTAGAAAAATCATAATTTCCCTTATTATAAGCAAAAGAACTTGATCAGTAATCCCATTAAAACAGTGTACTTATTGAATATATTGTACTTGCATATAGGAAGTGTTCATATCATGTACACGTATATATGGTATGTTGTACATATTTATAGATACAGACAGGAGCAATGAAAAAAATGAGAAAGGGAGATAAAAAGTCGTTTTAAGAGTAGATAGAAATGAATAAGAGGGCCCAATTTAGTGAATATTTTATGATTGAAAACGACTAATTTTTCGGTTTTTGACATGATTTAAATGGTTAGTGGAAATAGAATATATAAATAGAAGACATAATTGTATTGTTCATCCTCTCCAAGCATAAAATCTAAGAGTTCTCTAGACTATATATATAAACTACAAAGTCTAAGAATTAAACATTAACGAATATATTGAAATGGGGCATCATTCATGCTGCAATCAGCAGAAGGTTAAAAGAGGATTATGGTCACCTGAAGAAGATGAGAAACTCATCAGATATATCTCTACACATGATTATGGATGTTGGAGTGAAGTTCCACAAAAAGCCGGTATATTTCTTCTTATTTTCTTATTGTTCAAACTTGTGCATGTAAAAGTCTAATCACACGTAACAATTTTGAAATATCTAAACATATGTATTGTAGGCCTGCAACGATGTGGAAAGAGTTGTCGGTTGAGATGGATAAACTACTTAAGACCAGACATTAGAAGAGGGAGCTTCACGCCTGAGGAGGAGAAGCTCATCATTAGCTTACATTCTATGGTTGGGAACAGGTCATTATGTTTATTTATTTTGATTTGACTTAATAATTCCCATCTTGATATTCATGTTTCATACCAGTTTTTTGGTAAACGTATGTTTATATGTTGATTTTCACATGGTGATTTTATGTATGCCCACTGTCAACGCATATAAATGTGTTCCCATGCTCTATATGTAACTATACCTATATACAACAATGTTATATATTGCAATGTGAAACCTACCACTATTATTGGCATGAAGCAATGGCTGTATAAGCAAACCTAGCAACTAAATACTTTAGTATTACTTTTTTTTTATTTTTTCCAGTTAAATACTTGGGAACAGATCTTGTTACAGAATTGTCTGATACTAAATTTTTATCTGCATGTGTACTGTTGTATCAATTAATTGGTAGATGGGCGCATATTGCAAGTCACTTACCAGGAAGAACAGACAATGAGATCAAGAACTACTGGAACTCATGGATCAAGAAGAAAATCGCACGAAAGCCTACAAGTACATCTCATTCGAAAATTCAAAATCATAATCTTATGATCAGCTCTTCAAGTCAAATAAACCTCTTTGAAATGCAAGACTCAACTATGAATTCAGGTCAAGAAAACACTATGTTTCCATTTGTCACGTTTGAAACCAACGTTAGTAACTTCAATATCAGCAATACGAACAACGTGGGTTACGCGGATAATATGATCATGGATGAAAATTATTTGCCTCCTTTGGTGGATAATACGGGGCTTACATTGAATATGGGAGATGTGGAACGTGGAAATATGTTCAGTGGAGATCAGATGTATGAAAATAAGGAAGAGCTCAGTGAGTATGTAGACCAGTCTCAGCACAATATTTGGGAGCAATTTGAAGGGCATAACGGGGATATTGTTCATGAGTTTTCGCCCTTTATGCCTAATATGGAAACTGTGGTTGGGTTGTATTCACTTCTGGACAACAAGTGCTGATTGTTTTGCTCTATATGCATCTCTGATAAAGGGCAGGTTCATCTATATATTGATAATAATCTGTGAATATATTGCGGGTTCCTTTTTTTTTTTTTTTTTTTTTTTTTTTTTGAATCTTGTTTATAGTTTTCTGTTTGCCCAGTGATGAAATAATTTCATGGAGAAGAATGAAACATATATGCATGTGATTTACTCCTGAGGTACATATGTAATCAATCACATAATTGATGTAACCGTTAGCTGGTTAGTATGTTGTTCCATACTTGTATACCATTATACATGTGACCAGTAATACTAACGAAGTTTCATTGAAAATTTACTTAATTTTATTGATGGGAAGACAGTAACAGAAATTTGTTTTGTATCAGTATGTGTGTGTGTGTATATATATCAAAAACACAGTTCAGATGGCACGAAAATTATATTTACAGTTTTGAAATATACTAAATCACCACGGATCACGTACTTTGTCATTTCGGTCGTCGCAACAAAATGCTTACGAAATCTTAACATCCCTGAAAAATGCGGGTTTAAAATGCTAGCCTAACGTTTCGGGACAAATGCAATTTTTTTTTTTTTTTTAGAAGATTACCGTACATTATATATATATATATATATATATATATATATATATATATATATATATATATATATATATATATATATATATATATATATATATATGCAAAGGAATAACATATTAGTCTACTGTTCAAAACTTATTGTATTCACACTTATATTCAACATTTTCGTATGTCACAATTTCAAACTGCACACAATTGAATTTTATTTAAGATTCTTGGTGGTTTATTTTCAAATGATGTCGGAGTGATTTTTTTAAAATAGTTTATTTATTATTTTATGAATTTCCCCTAAAGCACTTCGAAAATATGCCATAGTAATTTTATTTTTCTTCTGTTTGGAGTCAGGAGGAAATTACTGAAGCATGCATCAAATACAAATAATTGATAAAAAATTCTTTATTTCAATTGGAAACAAAATAGTCATCATACATATTAGACAAACCTAAAATTTCGTTTCGCTACAAACTGAGATATAGGAAAAGACAGACGAAACTGCATTTATCATTTAGGCAGCCCATTGAATCCATGTTTTCTTTAGAACGATAAAAGCAATTGATTTTTCAACAAACAGATAAGTGTGTACTCATGAGGAGAAAGTAAATATAATAGCAAAGCTATGCGTAGGTTGATATAATTGCACCATTGTTGACTAATATAAATTTACCCATCCATCGCATTCATCTTTTAGACTAGATAGGTAGGGATGGAGGATTGTGTCATGCTAGTAGGTTTGTAGGATATGCTTCCTATTATCAATCTGAGACCGTACAGTTAAAGCCTTAGCGGATTCAATACAGCAGAGGTGTAGAAAGTCTTAGTAAGATGTTAGAGATTTTATTATTTCAGATCTGGTGGGCTTATAATGTAATACAGTCCAATGTACATGCGGTTACAATACAAATGATCCATTGTGGCAGATCTATGACCATTGGTTGACGATCTGTTGCAATCGACTTACTTGTGACGATCTTTTGATTTCAATAGCTTTGATGAAGCTTCTGCTGCATAAGTTGACCTTTCAGGCGACTGGCATCGGCTTGCTTTACTGACACAGAGTTTTTCGTCTTTCAAAGATTTGACTTGATAGAGGCTGTGTCAGAATACCTGCGATTTGGTAAGATGAAGATACGTGTTTAGCTTAAAATTTATCCTTTATTACTAGTTCCCGAACAAAATAATTGTCTAGCTCGATGTGTTTTGTTCTGGAATGTAAGACCGAGTTAACTGTTAGTGCAATTGCACTGAAATTCTCACATCAAATCGTTACTTTGTCCCTTATATCAGTCTTTAGTTCAGTTAGTAGTTCAGTTAGTAGTTCGGTACTCAACCTCTATACTTGATCTTCACACAGTTGTTTGCTTTTTAACACACCATTATATTGGGCTTTTTTACTTAGAAAAACGCTGTAACCAGTTGTGGATTTTATGCCATCATAGTCGTTTGCCCAGTCAAAGTCAGGATAACCAGTGATATTGAGTTTGTTGCTCGATTTCATGATTAGGCCTTGATCAATTGTCCCCTTAAAATATCCTCAGTAACTTTTTTTGCTTTCTAGTGATTATTTAGGCGTTTATGCATAAACTGACTCACTTTGTTTACAATGTATGCGATGTCCGGTGTTGTAATAGTCACATATTGAAGAGCTCCTGCAATACTTCTATATAGCTTTTCAATTTCAAGAGTTTCTCATTTTTCTTTGTTGATATGTAAGTTGCTTGTCATTGGTATTGGAAGTGAGTTAGCCTGATCCATCTTTGATCTTACTAGAATTTCAGATATGTTTTTCTTTTGGCTTAAGTGCACCACATTATTTGATGTTCTTGCAGCTTCAATTCTAATGAAGTATTGTCTTTGATTGAAAACTCACTGTTTAAGTATTTAGTAGGGCTTCTGATTTCTTCTTCACTATTACATATAATTAAGAAGTCATCTACATAAATTAGTATATAGGCAGTAATGTTGTTAAAAAATTTAACAAACAATAAGTTGTCTGAATTTATGGAACTGTAGCTAAGCTTGGGTAGTATTAATTTTAGTTTTCAAACCAGACTCAAGGTACTTGCTTGAGTCCGTATATTGCTTTGTTTAGTTTGCAAATGGATTTTTCTCTTCTTTATTGCTTGAAGCCTTCGAGATGTCCCACGTATTCTTTTTCATGCAAATCACCATTTAAAAAAGAGTTATTTACATCCAATTGTTTAATGGTAGTATAATTCTGATAGATGATGGTTTCACAACAAATGAGAATGTTTATTTGAAATCAGTTCCATAGTGCTGCGAAAACCCTTTTGCAACTAGCCTTGACTTGTACTTAGAAATCGTACCATTTGCATTTTTCTCGATTCTATATATCCGTTTACACCCTATGCCATTCTGTCTTTCGGTAATGGAACTAAATTCCAGGTCTTGTTTCTTAGAAGAGCATTGAACTCTTCTTTCATAGCAACGCTCCACTTATCATTCATTATAGCCTGATGGTAAGTGGTAGGTTCCTCAGAGGTTTTTTCACTGCAGCCAGCTTTTGGATTAAATATGTCACTTTTGGCTTTTGTGATCATGTGATGTCCATTCTCAATTGGTGCATTATCACCACTTATGTTGTCTTCCTGCACACACGGTGCAGCGTTTCCTTGACTGCTACAACTAACATGTTGTTGTGAGACATTGTTTGTACTTTCAAATGATTTATTGTACATTTAACATGGTTTATCACTGATTAATGTGTGTTGAGAGTCTGAATCATCTTGAGGTGGTTGAATTTGGGTTTTAGCATTACAGTGCCTTTCCATCAAAACAATCTCACCATTGTATTCAGGTATAGAGGGTATTGAGAGTTTTGGATTATATATTTCCTTAGTTGTTTTGAACTCTTCTTACTAGATGGAAATACCCTCTCATTAAAAAATGCATGTCTGGATATATAAGTTCTTCCATTACTGTCTAAACACTTGTAACCCGTATAATTTGAGGCAAATCCTAAGAATGTGCATGGAGATAATCTATAATCAAGTTTGTGTGTGATGTATGGTCTAAAGTAGGGAAAGCACAAGCACCCAAATATTTTTAGTTCATTGTAGCTAGATTTAACAATTGATTAAATCTCAATTGGACATTTAAAATTCAGAACCTTTGTGCGTAATTTGTTGATTAGGTGTGCTGCTGTGGCAAAAGCATCAAACCAAAACTTTAGTGCTAGTAATGCTTGTGCAAGCAGTGCTAATCCTGTTTTAACTATGTGTTTGTGCTTTCTCTCCGTAAGACCATTTTGTTCATAAGTGTGTGGATAAGTTAATATGGGCAAAATTCCTCTTTTATTGTAGTAACCTTTTAGAGGTCAGAATGTTTTACCTCCATCAAACCGAATCATCTTTACCTAATGAATCAATTGCTTTTTTGCACTTATTATGAATTGTATCACTACATTGTGAATCTCAGATTTTGATTTTAAGAAATATATCTTCACATGTCCAGAATAGGCATCAATGAATGAAATATAATATTCCTAACTGTAATCAGCATTGACTGGAGCTGGTTCCCACAAATCAGTAACAGCTAGTTCAAATGGTTTTGCATACTTCATTTCAAAATTTTGAAATACAAGTTTATGACTTTTTCCTAATTGATAATAGGAACAGAAATAAGATTCATAATACTGATTACAATGTTACTATTATTAAACTTTGCCTTACAACTTTCATACATGTATGACCAAATTTACAGTGCCATATATCAGAAGTCTTATAAATTTTATCCTTTTTCAATTTTATCAAATTACAATAATATTCCATAGGGTTTGAATTTCCAACATCAAAATTTTATTGCTGTTTATATTCTCTACCCTTCAAGAGTTTTTCTTTATTTATAATATTTTTAACTAAACAATATTTTGGGTAAAATTCAAAGGATACATTATTGTTCCGTGACACTTTGCATACTCATAAGTTTTTTTGATATGTGATACTCTTAAAATATTAAAAGACCATTCAGACATAATTATTTTTGTATCTCTAGTACTGGTGTATCTCTAGCACTACTGTTTCCCATAGATAAAGATTGTTTATGTCTATATTCTTTAATACAAAGACTTAGGTTACTTAAGTCGTTGATGACATGGTTAGTGCTACAAAGTTAGGATATCATGCTTCATCTTGAATGTCATTGACTTTTTCTAATTTAGATACGCTTTCTGTGACAACCGCCTTGTACCAGCCAACACCCAACAACTTGCGCTGTGGCGGTGCTCAACTGATAAGAGGCGATCATCAAGGTTGAAATAAGAAAACCCATAAAACCTGTCGTATATCTCACAACGCATGGAATAAAATATAATAATAACATAAGACATGATATAAAACAGACGAGACATTGTATAAGCTGAAAAATGAATCATAAACATCAGAGTAGCAAATTCACATTACAACATAATATCTAATGAGTCATATATAGATACATCTATAAAATACTATATCTAAAAAAAGGCTACTAATGCCCGAAGTAGTGATAAACAGAAGAAAATAGGAATAAGAATATATATAATACATGGGTGCCTCTGCTCATCTCCAATTAGCTACCCGAGCACACCAACCTATCTATAATATGCTCATTTTAGAGCACCCAGAGTAATAAGAAGCAAGCGCATAAAACCCCAAGTCAGACAAAGTCTGGTGTGAGTGATAGAGATCTCAATCACTAAATATGATAACACAATAGGTATGGAGAGTCATACCTGACCTGGCCATGCTTCCAAAGAGTGAACACACACAATCATGTACTCTAATATGTGGTAATCATGATACTAAGTGTAAATGGAAGTGTGTGTGTCATAGTGATAACAACCATTCAATCATAACAAACGTCCTCACTTTTTTTCACTCAGTGCTTTGAACTCATGGCATCGAACACCTCGGCCACCCCTTCCAAGTTGCACTGGTAGGTCGGAACGTCAGCTGACTCAGCTACTCTCTATTCCGGCTACTAGGTCAAAACGTCAACAAACTTTAGAGGATAACCTTACCCAGTCTACAACATCAACGAGCTCTAGGGTCCGCGTGGATCAGGCCTAAATCGTCAACCAACTATGATCTCATCTTTATACTACTTCCCCAAGGGCATACTAAAGTGTCTTATGCTGGTGACTCGCTTTGCACACGTTCTCGCAGCAAAGTCCAATTTGGAAGTCACCTAGTTGGTTCCCGTATGGATCCTTGGTGGCAACTTCCCACTTAGATTTTCTTCGTGTCATGGATTTAGCTAGTCGTATTGGAGTTGGTCTTCAAAACTGTTTGATCGTTGTCGTGGAGAAGTACTACGCATGCATCTCCATCCAAAAACCCCCATCCTACACCCTCCTTTGGGTCGGCCCGTATCTAGATCAACAATATCTATCCGGATTGGCTACCATATCTGATAATCTGTTACTCCAAATGACTTGAAATTTGGCCTAGAGCTTTCTGGGACCTTTCTTTTCGTACCCACAAAATTTCATGCCAATCCGACAACTTTTTTCTAGCTCAGTCTGGTAGGAATGGAATGTTGAACCGAACTTCAAATTACTATAACTTGGTCTTCAGAACTCCAAACAACTTGAAACTTGTCCTAGAGCCTTTTAGCACCTTCCTTGTCATCTCCATAAATTCATGCCAACCTGAAAACATTTTTCTAGCTCGGTCTGGTCACATAGGGAATGTCCAACCAGAAATATTGAACCGAGAATGTTGAATCAAGAATGTTGAACTGAACTACGAAGCACTATAACTTGGTCTCTAGAGCTCCAAACGATTTAAAACTTAGCCAAGAGCCTTCTACGACCTTCCTTGTCGTCCCCACAAAATTTTGTGCCAATCTAACAACTTTTTTTGGGCTCGTCCTATTTGGGTAGGGAATGTCAAACTGGAATCTGTTGAGTGCATTTAACTGATTTTAACACTCTATTTCGCCACTCGATGACGTTTGCATCCATCCTAGTGCTCCTAGGCTCTGTCCTAATATACCAAACAACTAAAACAACATAAAGATCAATCAAACAAGATCAAAAAAGCCAAAGAAGAATATTTTCCCTTAATTTCTCAAATTTCAGGGTTCACAAATCAAGTCCAAATTAACCCAAACTTATAAATATGTCATAACATGATTAATAATGAATTACAAGCATTTTTAGGAGCAACCGATATGCTAATCTACTCAAATTAGTGCGTAAGAACACTTTTACTCACCTTAACCACCCTAAATAGGTTTGGTCTGAAAACAAAGAATCCTTGGCTTTGTTTCCTTTGTTATCTAGCAGCTTTTGTCTTGATGTGGTGCTGGTTTGACTTGATCTGCACTTAATTTGAATGTTGCATGCTTAAATGAGTGATTAAAGGTTGTGCAGGCCATTAATAGGTGTTTAGGAGCTTTTTGGATGTTGGGAAAGTGAATAGGGTGGATTCCCCTACCCCTTCAGCCACCATTAGATTATCCCACCTTAACTGGGTAGTGGACCTACCTACAAATGACCCAAATAGCTCATTTAAGTCTCTCCAATTTTATTTCACCTATTTCTCACAAACGGTAAGTCCGTTTACTTAATATGACCACTCTACGGAATGAGAAACTATCATCTGAATCCAATGGAAGTAGTTTCAGATCTCAATTCTTTACGAATCAAATGGTATGGGAGAAAAAAGATTCACTAGTGGTAAATTGGTCATATCAAAATTTGAAAAAATGGAGAAGGCAGAAAATGGCCCTATTAGTCATTTCCTGAATTTATATAGTCACACAACCTCATATGAAAATAATATAAATATTCTACGATCCTCAAATACGTAGAATATGGGTCGTTACATTCTCCTCCCTTAAGAAATTTCACCTTAAAATTCCTTAAACAACAAATAAAATTCTCCTACACGTCTATTAATCATCCACAGGCAATCAAGCACATCATAACTGTAACGAACTAGAATTTTGGTCCTAGAAAATCAACTTAAAATCCATGTCAATTATTCAGGAATCAAACATTTCGGAACATTAATAGAAAGAAACTAAAGGGTGAGAATAGATAATATAGAAAGTTAGAATAGGAGAAGAAGAATATAACAACATCAAAGTAAACATGAATCTCACAACGGAACGAATAAATATATTATAGAACATAACTCTGAAATAAAATCAGTATCTGTATACAATACCATTATCGGAGTACAACACTTATAACATAGCGGAAAATAAACAATAGCTATATAACCCTGAAGCCTCCTGCTCTAGCACTCCAAGTATATATGTAAAATCCCGACTACTTGACAGCCCGTACAAAATTGAGCACCCAAGTGTTTAGGGAAAGCAAACACAATAAACTCTGGGTTAGTCATGTGACTGATGTGAGTAAACTCAAACCATTTGTTTAACTTTTAAAATCCTTTTAAAAGAAAGAATAATCATAAGACCAACCACACATAAACATAAATGTTTTTTACCTTACGATAATCCAAAACATTCTTTTAAAAATCCGTACTCTTATGATATTTTAATAATGTCTAAATCAAATAAATAGCAATCTAGTGGAAAGCTTTCATCTCACGTTCCACATATATAATATATAATCGAAAACAGCAGGCGCTTATTGGTTAATGGATTCCAAATGGCAAGGTATGGGACCACCTTCCGATAGTGTATCTCTAGAGAGGAATACACTTGTTTCAACAAGAACATCTTGCAACTCAGGCTAAACATGACCGGTCACTCATTTCGCTTGAGTGTACCGAATGTATTATCACCAACGGTTGGGATCAGCAACCGTTTCCCGTAAGGGACAGCATCGAAATAGGCTAAAGAAGTAAATGAATTTTCTCTAGATCAGGTGACAATACACCCTAATTGGGAGCTACCCACTTAGCCATGCAACCTACCCGATTTTATACCATTTCCTGGTTGTAAGGCTAGAGGCCATAACGTACAGATTACAACTTTTATTTACTTTGAATGTCACATCGTCATACCCGTCAAATCACAAATTGATTTCCCCAAAAATACCACGGGTATACAACTAAGAGAAGCAAATTCCTCCGCCACAAAACGTAAATACGTTTGAAGTGATCAACTTACCGATCTATTAAATATACTTCGTCAGACATTCTTCCATACAGGTTATCCTGAGACTAGACAAACCGAAGGCACTATTCTGTAAACCCATCTTATGCAATTTCTACCTAGGATTTGCCAAAACAACCTTTGCATAAACTCCGTCTTCAATTATCTTCATCATATTTGATTCGCAACGCTAATGCCCATACAGAGTGGTTTTCTGATAATAAATTTGATTCCGGCCTCTCCATATTGACGACGGAAAAAATGGTCAAAACCTTGATAGTCGGTTATTTAACTATCAAAGGAAAACATCCATACACACAATGATCTTATTTCCAAATGGGAATTTTATCGGTCAATCATCAATCAACATTTTTCCCTTTAAATTAGTTTGTCATTAATTTATTCATTTTCCCATTTTCCATCTCCATATATTTGTAAATCCTTATTTTCTAAATTTAGAAAATAACATTATTAACATTGGAAAATATTTCCATTCCCTATTCACACATCACTATCCTCCCACATCTATCAGTCTCTAACTGTAAACTAGTAAGAGAACAACTTCCTAAGTATAAATCCCGAAGGCCGAAACCAACATCTTCAGTCAATTTCTAATTTCTTTTACTCCGTTTCTTAACTACTTATCAAATCATTACTTATGCAATTCTTGGATTCAGATTAAGAATCCAATTCTTTTATGAAAATATTGGTTATAATGATAACGTTATAATCCCTACTTTCGAAATATCTAACTTCAAAATATAACTTTTATTCATTAATTTGAATAAATAATAATTAATTTATTAAATAAATAAATATTGATTTACAAACCGGAAAGTAAATAGTACTTTCCTACATTCAATGTAGTCGAATTGTATTGTATAATTCTCTCTCGAAAAATCTTTATTCGATATTTCTCTTTTGACTATACTCGATAACTCTTTTTCGAATAAACTATATTTGATAACTCTCTTTCGAATAAACTATATTTGATAATTCTCTTTCGAATAAGCCATATTCGATAATTCTCTTTCGAATAAACTATATTCGATAATTCTCTTTCGAATAAACTATATTCGATAATTTCGCAAAACGTTTGCTTTTAAATCATTATTCACTTTAAAACGTGAATATCATTCCTTTACAGAAAACTGGACTCGTTCTATCAAATCAAAACTTGATTTCCTAATTTATATGCTAACACAGGTTTAAACTCCAATTACCGAATCATTCTACAACTTCGTATTTGTATTCCGTTTTATTTATCGAATCTCATTTTACTTGTCAACTTCAAAGTTGATTTCATTTAATAAGTCTATAATTCTCTATCGCCTTTATATTCGATTATAAAATATCGGTTTCAAGCCGAATATTAATTATCTTGTCAAATCCTGATTTATTTAATATATAATTTCTTAAAATAAATTATTTAATAACATTTGGCCTAGTCGAATTCTAATTACAAATCTCTATGGATTTTATTTTAATTCTATTCACATTTCGAACATCGAAATAAATTCCATCGTTTCTTTTTCAAAACGAATTCCCAATTTTCCGTTTTAAATTCACTACTGAATTTAAAACCGAAATTATCCACTGATAATTTTTTTTCCATTTATAAACATTGTTTATAAATCACACTACTTGTTTTTATTATTAAACAAGTTATTTATTTCAAGCCATTTGGATTTTCATTTCTATTTTTAAAATAGATTTTCCCATTTTCAAATTCATATTCCATTTTATAATTCCCTTTGTAAATGTTAAGTTTGCATTCCATTTTCAAATATCAGTGTTAAAACCAATTTTCACTTCTCTATATAAATTCAGATTTATATATTCAATTTATCAAATGATAAATACTTCCTTAATTGATAAACATACTTTTTAAATTATTCTTCTCAATTTATCTGATAAAAACCAATTTCTATTAAATATTTACTTTAACTCAATTTCCTATAATTCGTTTATATCTCGCCAATTCCGTTTTATAATTCTGTTAATTTCCAAAACTATATTTATTCCATAAATTTCTTTATTTACTTCTTATTATTTCCATAAAGTATTTTAACCAAAAACGGTCTTTTGCACTTCCATATATCTGTTAATAATTTTATACATGAGTTCCTTATTTAATTTTCAAATATCTCCTTTTATAAAATCCATTTGATTTTATAAAATTCTTTAAATTCAATATCCACTTCACAATTTTCTTTATTATAAATCCTTTGATTTTATATAAATATTTTTATTTCACTATACACTTTGAAAATTCCCTTTTTACATTCCAATATCACTTATGGTATTAAAATACCAAATCAAAAGGGTCAATCATCATCCAAACACACATAATCAATGACAGATGTTAATTACAAATGTTACCCCTCCAACCTGGTTTCCTGCATCACAAATGTTAATTACATAAATTATATCAGTTTCATATCAATACGAAGTTGTATAACAAACGAACTCAATATTTTAAACAACGAATTATATACATACTATATATATAAATTATCTCAACCAATTACCGACAATTCATCCAAACAATCATCACACACATCATTCAATCATTTTTATCAATTCTAAAATACGTTTATAAAAATATAAACTGGATAGAGTTAGTGAGTTTTACTCACATTGGTTGGTTATCGTTAAATAACGATAAGCGATTGTCGATTCAGATCAGGCAATTTATTTTGCTATAAATTGTAACGAGCTCTAATTCACTCCGAATCTGTTCCATTGTAGCCATCGTCCATACGATCACAACGGATCTTGTTTCGCTGAATTCTGGTAGCGTATGGAAAAGATATTAATTTTACAAGTTGGTATATATGTAATTAAATTTTAAAACTATACTTAGTTTGTTTAGTATATATGGGCTCACTAATTCTTGGCCCAATGACATATGTTCAAACCCATCAGTGCTCCCTTCTTCCTCCTGAACGCAATATCTCCTTTCCTGTAATACGTATACTCCATCCACGCCAGTATCAAACCTTCGATTCCACAAATCTATATAGTTCTTCAAACAGATTTCACCAATGTGCTTATCTTTCAATCTCCTCCATATCCACCCATCTACGCTCAACTCGATCTCACTTCTTCCTCGCTGGTTTGGACTATATCGCTACAGGTTCAACAACTGTTATTCCATCAGAAATCCATGAAATTCTCACACTAGATGCCGACAACCACCAGCAACTTAAATCAAATGTCAAAAACATACATTGATGCCCCCAATCCTCATATTGGTAAACCCTATGCATCATTGTTCATATTCGAACAACTGTAAATCACGTCGAACGAAGAAAGAACAACGTATAACTGAAGAGATACTCAGTATGAAATCGAATACACTAGTCTTGAGATTTATAGATTTTTCTAGGAATTTAAATCTATTTAAACTCTCGAATTATGTTTTGTTGAAGAACAAAATGTGACAGTGTGTTTTTCTATTGTCCGTGGGAGGAAGAAGATTTATTTTCAGTGGTGTTAGGGTAGTGTATTTATAGGAAGATTTAAATATATTTTTATTCCATTTTATATTGATTTTTAATCAACTGTTGTTTGTATTTGTTGTTTAAAAATCCATGTGATCACACATGATGTCCAATTCCAATGAAAATGGACAAAAGCTACAATTTGACATTACGGACCCAACGAAACTTGTTTCGTCGAATTCCGAGTTCATTTGCTCACACAATGCATTTTTAATGCCAAATTGTTGATTGCTTTTCACATTAAAATTCCGTACGGCCACATACTGACCTCAAAAATCACAAAAAATGAAATCTAGCAATAATTTAATATTTTGATCCAACAAAATTAGTTTCGTCGAAAACGGAGGTTGTTTGCAAAAATGGCTATTTTCTAAGGTCTAAAATAAACCAATTTAAATATAATATATTTAAGAACAATTAAATTTATTATTAATAAATTAATATTATCGTATATATTCACATAGAATACCATACTGCTCCAAAATATTCCTATCTGAATTTATAACCCGACATTTCAAATCCAGATTAAATCAGTATTCAATTTATATTAAAAATCCTTTTATAATATAAATAAATCGTTACAAATTATAAAGGAATTCCGTAGTGACTTTTCGAAAATTTGATTTGGACACAACTCACAATCTACACGACGAAATCTCAAAATTTTCTCTTCCATTAGAAAAATATACTTCACTAGCTCTGAAAGTTTCTTGTTTCATAGAAATCCGACTTAAAACGGATTTTGTATATTCGTTTAAAGTTCGAATCGCCAAATTACGAAATTCCGTGCCATTTCAGGTCGATTATAATTATAATATAATTATACGTTCAACTTTCATTATTTAGATGTATTCGTTACTTCAATTCAATTCTAAACTGAATTAAATCTCTTATAAATAATCCAGTTCACACAATATTGCGAATTCCACTATTTTCGACTATTTCGGAAATAAATATATTATTCTATTATTTATATTAATTAAATATTCAATATTATTTAATTAAACAACCATTTAAAATCTCTAAATCACTATTTAAATAATTAAATTAATTAATTATTATAATGCAAAAAATCTGGGACATTACATTCTTCCCCCCTGAAAATAATTTCGTCCTCCAAATTGCTTAAAATAATTTCATCCTCGAAATTGCTAAAGTAAAAAAACGCTATCAACTCTACTAACTAGATTTAAAAATATTTTGTTTTACTTATTAACTTCAGTTTCAACTGAACTAGTTAATTTTAACTAAAATATTAATTTATTCTTACTAACGAAAGTTTTCAAAAATCCTGAAAATTTTCTAAAATTTCGCCAGCACCTCCTTTTTATGGCTCAATCGGTACAATACAACTCTCCTCTCTAGGCCTTCTTCAATCCAAAAGAACATCAAATAGCCAAGTGGCTTGCCAAACAGGCTCATAAATCTCTTACCCAATATAAAATATAAACTTGTACCTTTTTGTTGGGCATCTCATTATATTCTTTCCATCTGCTACCCATTCAGCATATACCAATGCCATCCCAATCAATCTCCAATTGATTCATCCTCAAGCTCAACCATTTGGTTCTATCCAAGCCAAATTTCAATTCAAACTCAAGTACTATTCTTGATTCCAAATTCTTAAATCATCAACCCAATTCCATTCCAAAGTCTTGTCTCACAAATCCAACTATTTTACCTGGTTAATTTCCATACCCAAATTTCCAGTAACGAATAAATTTTCAAATTAGTTAACTATAATTCCAAATCTGATTTTTTATTTCAAAAATCAATCCATTTCAATTCAAATAATCTTTTCCTCGGAGTTTTAACCAACTTAGCTTTTCGAAAATCAAATTTTCCTTTTCAGAATTCGAAACAACTTGCTTTTCTCAAAACAATTCAAAATCAAAATCTTTAGTAGTAATCCGTATCTTAGAACTTGAAAGTGAACACTGATGGTGTGGCCAGCATCAACTGGGTTATTTCCCGGCGATTGAAGTGAGTTCAATACTATATCACTTTTCAAAACTCATATTTAAACATTACCATTTTGAAATTATTTCCAAAATATCCTTCTCAATGTTTGTAAAACCATTTAAAATCTCCCAGGATTTTAAAATTCCATATTTTTAATCGAAATCCATTTACAAACACTTATTCAAATTTCCAGAGTTTTAATTCCAGTCTTGGTTTGAATCGGGATTCAGTTCATCTTGGTTTATATATCTTACATTAATATGAATTCCGGTTGGTTATATCTAACATTTTGACTTTTTTATATTCTCATTCGATTATAATAACAACCAACATATCCAATATATTGTAATAATTCCAATATAAATCTTTATATCAAAATATAATTTGGGTAAAATTATTTCATTTACCCTCTTTTCAAAACATACTGTGTCGGTTCATCGTATTCAAGCATTTAGAAACTCCTATCGATACAGTAGATTAAACTGATCGAACAAAACTCATAAACAACTCAACCAATAAATCTCCACAATATAAAACAATTTTTATAAAATCTACAAATACGTTCTCTCGTAAATATATACCCAACTCAATCTCGGGCATTACTAACCCCATCTCTATTGAGTAATGCTACAAAGCCAAGGTAATCACTTAACCTTCAGCTTTGATACCACTGTAACGAACTGGAATTTTCGTTCCAGAAAATCAACATAAAACCCATGTCAATTATTCTGCCATCAAACATTCTAGAACATTAATAGAAAGAAGTTAGATGGTGAGAATAGATAAGATAGAAAGTTAGAATAGGAGAAGAAGAAGAACATAACAACATCAGAGTGAACACGAATTTCACAGTGGAACGAATAAATATATTATATAACATAACTTTGAAATAAAGTCAGTATCTGTATACAATACCATTATCGAAGTACAACACTTACAACATAGCGGAAAATAAACAATAACTATATAATCCTAAAGCCTCTTGCTCCTGCTCACCAAGTATATCACTAAAATCCCGACTACTTGACTGCCGTACAAAATTGAGCATCCAAGAGTTTAGCGAAAACAAACAAAATAAACTCTTTGTCAGTCATGTGATTGGTGTGAGTAAACTCCAACCATTTGTTTAACTTTTAGAATCCATTTAAAAGGAAGAATAATCATAAGACCAACCACACATAAGCACAGATGGTTTTTACCTTACGATAACCTAAAACATTCATTTAAAAATCCATACTCTTCTGATATTATAATAATGTCTAAAACAAATAAATAGTAATCTAGTGGAACTCTTTTATCTCACGTTCCACATATATAATATTTAATCGGAAACCGCAGGTGCTTATTGGTTAATGGATTCCAACTGGTAAGGTATGAGACTACCTTCTGACAGTGTATCTCCAGAGAGGAATACACTGGGTTCAACAAGAACATCTTGCAACCCGGGCTAAACATGACCGATCACTCATTTCGCTTGAGTGTACCGAATGTATTATCACCAACGGTTGGGATCAACAACCGTTTCCCGAAAGGGACAGCATCAAAATAGGTTAAAGAAGTAAATGAAATTTATCTAGATCAGGTGACAATACACCCTAATTGGGAGCTACCCACTTAGCCATGCGACCTACCTGATTTTATACCATTTCCTAGTTGTGTGGTTCGAGGCCATAACGTACAGATCACACCTTTTATTTACTTTGAATGTCACATCGTCATACCCTCCAAATCACAAATTGATATGCCCAAAAATACCATGGGTATATAGCTAAGAGAAACGAATTCCTCTGCCACCAAACGTAAATATTTTTGGAGAGATCTACCGACGTGATCTGTTAAATATACTCCATTAGACATTCTTCCATATAGGTTGTCCTGAGACTAGACAAACCGAAGGCACTATTCTGTAAACCCATCTTAGGCAATTTCTACTTAGGATTTGCTAGAACAACCCTTGCATAAACTCCGTCTTCAATTATCTTCATCATATATGATTCACAACGCTAATACCCATACGGAGTGGTTTTCAGAAATAAATCTGAATCCGGTCTCTCCGTATTGACGACGGAAAAATGGTCAAAACCATGATAGTCGGTTATTTGACTATCAAAGGAAGACATCCATACACACAATGACCTTATTTCCAAATGGAAATTTTATCGGTCAATCATCAATCAACATTTTTCCCTTTAAATTAATTTATCACTATTTTGTTCATTTCCCCGTTTTCCATCTCCATATATTTGTAAATCCTTATTTTCTAAATTTAGAAATTAATGTTATTAACATTGGAAAACATTTCCATTCCCTATTCACACATCATTATCCTCCCACATCTATCAGTCTCTAACTGTAAACTAGTAAGAGACAACAACTTCCTAAGTATACACCCCCAAGGCCGAAACTAATATCTGATCGATACCCAGAAAGTTGTTCAACGTAACTAATCTTCAATAAGTTTCTAATTTCTTTAACTTTGTTTCTTAACTTCTTGTCAAATCATTGCTTATGCAACTCTCATATTCAGTTTACGAATCCAATTCTTTTATGAAAATATTGGTTATAATGATAACGTTATAATCCCTACTTTCGAAACATCTAACTTCGAATTATAACTTTCATTCATTAATTTGAATAAATAATAATTAGTTTATTAAATAAATAAATCTTGATTTACAAACCGGAAAGTAAATAGTACTCTCCTACATTCGATATAGTCGAATTCCAATGTATAATTCTCTCTCGAAAAATCTTTATTCGATATCTCTCTTTTAGCTGTACTCGACAAATCTTTTTCGAAAAAACTCTATTTGATAACTCTTTTTTGAATAAACTATGTTCGATAACTCTCTTTCGAATAAACTATATTCGATAATTCTCTTTCAAATAAATTATATTTGATAATTCTCTTTCGAATAAACTATATTCGATAATTAACTATCGAATAAACTATATTCGATAATTCTAGAAAACGTTTGCTTTTAAATCGTTATTCACTTTAAAACATGAATATTATTCCTTTACAGAAAATTGGACTCGTTCTATCAAATCAAAACTTGATTTCCTAATTTATATACTAACACAGGTTTAAACTTCAATTATCGAGTCATTTTATAACTTCATATTTACATTCCATATTATTAATCAAATCTCGTTTACATGTCAACTTCATAGTTGATTTCATTTAATAAGTCTATAATTTTCTATCGCCTTTATATTCTATTATAAAATATCGGTTTCAAGCCGAATATTAATTATCTTGTCAAATCCCAATTTATTTAATATATAATTTCTTAAAATAAATTATTTTATAACATTTGTCCTAGTCGAATTCTAATTACAAATCTCTGTGGATTTTATTTTAATTCTATTCACATTTCGAACATCGAAATAAATTCCATCGTTTCTTTTCCAAAACAAATTCCCAATTTCCCGTTTTAAATTCACTACTGAATTTACAACCCAAATTATCCACTGATAATTATTTTTATTTCGTTTATAATCATCATTTATAAATCACACTACTTTTTTTTATTATTAAACAAGTTATTTATTTCTAGCCATTCGGAATTTCATTTCTATTTTTAAAATAGATTTCCCCCTTTTCAAATTCATATTCCATTTTATAATTCCCTTTATAAATGTTGAGTTTACATTCCATTTTCAAATATCGGTGTTAAAACCAATTTTCACTTCTCTATATAAATTCAGATTTATATATTTAATTTATCAAATGATAAATATTTCCTTAATCTGTAAACATCGTTTATAAATTATTGTTCTCAATTTATCTGTTAAGAAAAATTCTATTAAATATTTTTTTAAAATCAATTTCCTATAATTCTTTTATATCTCGCAATTTCCCTTTTATTTCCAAAACTATATTTATTCCATAAAGTTCTTTATTTACTTCTTATTATTTGCATTAAGTATTTTAACCAAAAACGGTCTTTTACACTTCCATATAACTATTAGTAATTTTATACAGAAGTTCCTTATTTAATTTTCAGATATCTTCTTTTATAAAATCCATTTGATTTTATAAAATTCTTTAAATTCAATATCCACTTCACAATTTTCTTTAATATAAAATCCTTTGATTTTATGTAGATATTTTTATTTCACTATACACTTTGAAAATTCCCTTTTCACATTCCAGTATCACTTATGGTATTAAAATACTAAATCAAAAGGGTCAATCATCATCCAAACACACATAATCATTGACAGATTATACACCACATCATATATCACAATATACGAAAAACATTATTGTAAATGTTGAGGAATCCAATTGGATCCCTCCAACCTGTTTCCTTGCATAACAGATGTTAAGCACATAAATTATATCAGTTTCATATCATGTATAACAAACAAGCTCAATATTTTAAACAATGACTTATATACATAATATATATATATATATATATATATATATATATATATAAATTATCTCAACCAATTACCGACAATTCATCCAAACAATCATCACACATAGCATTCAATCATTTTTATCAATTCTAAAATACGTTTATAAAATATAAACTGGATAGAATTAGTGAGTTTTACTCACATTTGTTGGTTATCGTTAAATAACGATAAGCGATCGTCGATTCAGATCAGGAAATTTATTTCGCTATAAATTGTAACAAGCTCCAATTCACTCTGAATGGTTCCGTTGTAGCCGTCGTCCATACGATCTCAATGGATTTTGTTTCGTTGAATTCTGGTACCGTATGGAAAAGATATTAATTATACAAGTTGGTATATATATAATTAAATTTTAAAACTAAACTTATTTTGTTTAGTATATATGGGCTCACTAAGTTTTGGCCCAATGCCACGTATTCAAATCCGTCAGTGCTCCCTTCTTCCTCCTGAATGCAATACCTCCTTTCTAGTAATACATATACTCCATCCACGCCATTATCAAACCTTCAATTCCCCAAATCTATATGGTTCTTCAAACTGATTTCACCAATGTGCTTATCTTCCAACTCTCCTCCATATCCACCCATCTACGCTCAACTCGTGCTAACTTCTTCCTCGTGGGTTTGGACTATATTGCTACAGGTTCAACAACAGTTATTCCACTAAAAATCCATGAAATTCTCACACTAGATGCTGACAACCACCAACAACTTAAATCAAAAGTCAAAAACGTACATTGATGCTCCCAATCCTCATATTGGTAAACCCTATGCGTCATTGTTTATATTCGAACAACTATAAATCACATCAAACGAAGAAAGAACAACATAGAACTGAAGAGATACTCAGTACGAACTTGAATACACTAGTCTTGGGATTTATAGATTTTTCTAGGAATATAAATCTATTTTTAAACTCTCGAATTATATTTTGTTAAAGAACAAAATGTGACGGCGTGTTTTTCTATTGTCCGTGGGAGTTAAAAGATTTAGGGTTAGTAGTGTTAGGGTAGTGTATTTGTAGGAAGATTTAAATATTTTTTTATTCTATTTTATATTGATTTTTAATCTACATTGTTTGTATTTGTTGTTTAAAAATCCATGTGATCACACACGATGTCCAATTCCATTGAAAATGGATACACAGCTATGGTTTGACATTACAGACCCAACGGAACGTGTTTCGTCGAATTCCGAGTCCGTTTGCTCACATAGAGCATTTTTAAAGCCAAATTGTTGGCTGTTTTTCACATTGAAATTCCGTACGGACACATACTGATTCCAAAAATCACAAAAAAATGAAATCAAGCAAGTATAATCACTTTAGCTTTCACTCCCCTAAACCTTGGCAAGCCTCACTGTTTTCCTCCTAAGATGTTCTGTATCGTGTCCAACAATACGAATTTGTCTATGGGTTAAAATGGCTTCTGGTTCCATCTCGATATCATCCAACTAATCTGGTGCGATAGTTGTATTGGAATCGTGCACAAACTTCCTCAAATGAGAAACATGGGACACATTGTGTACCCCAACCATCTTCTATGGCAGCTTGACTATATATTCCAATTTTCCAACCCGCTTAAGGAATGGAAATGGACTAACAAACCTCGGTGTGCCAACTTTCCCTTACTGATGTGCACGTAAATGTGCACATTTATATTCAAACATTTATTCTTATTTTAATTAAATAAATAACATAATTGGCTATTTCTATATGTTTTAAACCAAAATCCTAAAATTCTCAAATTGTCATGCATTCATCCTCATTTAAGGTGTAAAATGGTCACTTGTGCATGTTTTAATTTGTGATTGCATTTACTTGTTCTTTGTATTTGTTCTTATAGGAATTTTGGAGCACAAATGCATGCATACAAAGGAATGAGGAGGAAATAATTCTCATACATGATCATGGAGGACCCCACCTCTCAAATTACCCTCTTTTAAGCTTCTTATTAAAGACTAATTGAATAAGACTAAAGGTCTCATGCATCCTACATGACTCATTAGTGGCTAAGAGAGGATTAGAAGCTTTATGAAGGGGCATTTTTGTAAGGACCCGTAACTTCCCCGGTAAGGAAAGAGCGGATTGCTTTGAGGACAAGACCAATCAGAACGCAGACAAAAGAACATTTCATCGTTTATTACAACAATTCCATCAGAATACAAGAATATACAGAGTATGAATAAGTATTATACAACATATCAGAGATTTAAATTACATTTAAATACATCGCAGCGGAAAATAATACAAAAACACAATTAGAAGTAATGCACGGATACAAAGCTTTCCGAGCATCGTTCCAGCTGTAAATCAGGATCCTGTGAATATAAATATGCAAAACCAAAACTACTAGCTGCCCGTGTGGAAAATAAGGGCACCCAGAGTTTAGATTCAAACAATAAACTCCAGGTCAGTCATGGGACTGGTGTGAGAACTAAAACTGTTATTATTTTCATTAAAGAAGAGTAATTCAAGGGACCACGCCGTATGACACGGAACGGGTTTCCTCCCAAGAATACCAGTGCATAGAATAAACAACGCAATGCTTTTTCGAAAAATGAAGCTATTATAAGACCCAGGTCCCATCACACAATGCAACGCAAGCCGGAGGATAGGGTTTTCCCTTATAATAGCCAAACATGCTTGGTACGTTTAAAACAAATCACTTGATACTATTATATGTGTGTAGTGTCAAAACAATTTCAATCATAAATATCAATCATAAACGGCATGAGTACCATATATCATGTCGCCATACTAGTTCTACAATTAAAAACGCAATATCACGTATTGGAAATTGGATTTCCGTCATGAGTCGAGGCAAGGGGCAAGCTCCTCTCCGATTCGAGACACTCTAGCAAATGTCTCAGGACCCCACTATGATCCATGGATCTTCAGGGCCGGTCCTCACCTAACATTGGAGGATTAATTATTCCTGAGCACACGTTTCCCGGTCCTATAGGACCTATATCCGAGGCGCCTCGCATTCCAACAACCACACAGGTGAAAAGTATATAAATGTCAGGGCTGGTAGGTCACTGACATCACCCTAGCTAGAAAGAAACGTCGTGCTCTCCCTGTAGTCACTATCCTGTTTTTGATTTTTGACTCATACCGAGGTGTGAGGCTCGCGAATTCACGCTATACACAAAGCTGCGCCACACCGGCCGTGCTTTGATCATCAACCACAAGACTTTGCTTTTCAACAGAAGCCTTGATTAATTGCCACTTATGCGTGCCACACTGGCAATTCACTCCATGCGATTGATGTCCAGCGATATACAACCTCTGAGCTCGTACGTCTCAGAGAAGGGCGTTAAGCAAGAGAATAAATTCTGTGCCGCCAAACAGATGTATATTTAATAGAGATCAATCAACACTGAATAAAATCCAATGTCAGACACACAATCCATTTACAAGTTCGTTCTGGGTCTGAACGAAACCGGAGGCACTTTCCTCGCATATCCATCCATCTCCAAGTACGTCTGGACGATCACCAACTGTTTCCCTCATCTTGGGTGTACAGCCTAATCAAGGTCATCAGTAATCACCCAAACGATGTGAAGACTTCCGGTCTTCAACCATCGTCTTCATCTTCGACTTACCGTCGAATCGGTTATTCAGAATGGGTATAAACCCGGCCTTTCCGAATAACCCACGTATATAATAAACAAATGTTACACAAACACAACATACGCCTCATTCCAATTCAGAATATTCTTTTATTCACAAAATCACATTCTTAGGGAAAGGTTCCCATTAATTTTATCAAAGATAAATTCTTCTAAATTTATTCTTTATTCTCCCTTTGGATATCATTTCAAACCATATTATGGTTTTCCAAACTAGTCGGGATTAGCGAACTACACCGAAGTAATTATTTATTTTATTTCCCAATCCCAACCTATTCATCCCATGAAGCAAAACTGGTAATACTCCATATCTAACACCACGACGCTGTCGGTAAAATTAATTACCATTTCACGTTCAAATCTAATTAAAGATTTAACTATCGCTTTAGAGCAAAACTGGTGATACTCCATTCTCGATCACTTTTCAGATATGATAGTTTAAATTATCAATTCACTTTCAATCTAATTAAAGATTCATTAAAACTCCACTTAGTTTTAATCTTTTCAAAAATCAATATTCTGTCTTTAACTGGGTTAAAGAACCAATGTCCTCTAAAACACGGTTCACAATAAACCCAAAATCACAATTGATATTAAATACAAGGCTCTGAATAGAAAATATACCGGCTTATATTCAATATCAAATTCTGAAACCAACAAATATCGTATTGGAAATAACGATATAAAATATATCTTTCAAATTTCCACAACCATATCTGTATAATCACGAAATCCAACATCGAAATATTCCGAAGATAATTTTGATTCAAATCCACTTCCACTTTATATATATTGGAAATTCTGATTATTTTCAAAACCAATTCAAATTCAATTTATTTATTTCAAAAATGAATTGATTTTAATTCTAGTTCAAAACTAGTTCATTTCGATAAAAATCTATTTTTATCTTTTTAAATATGGAGTTTTTCATCCCAATTCTTCACAAATCATTTCTTACAATTTTACACAAATTATAGATATTTTTAATAATTTTATTAAGGCCCGTACAGTCGATTTCCATCAACGGCCATCGAACTGCACTTACAACGACCTTTTCCAAATTTGATTTGGACATAATTCCAAATCCAACCGTTAGATTTCAAATTTCAAATACTCATTGGAAATATTTTTTCGATACGAACCTAACGGTTCCGGTTTTAGGAGAATCCGACGGTCGGATCTCCCGCAACATCAATTCAAAGTCAATGGTCGAAATTCACGAACTGCCGCAGCGCGGTGCGTTCTATTCAGGCCATTATACATATAATATATATATACTATATATATATTTTATCGATTTCCTTTTAAAACGTATTTTATGAATCGTTTTAAATTCGTTTTCAAAACCATTTCAACTCTATATTCAATTTTCAATCAAAATTGAATATTTCATATCATTACTATATAAATGATAATATTTTCAAAACGTTATATTTTGAAATCACTACCTTTTCTATATTCATTATAAAAACGAATATAATCGATATAAATATCGATCGCATCAAAATGGCGCATCTCTAATCAACACGGCTTTATATATTTCAATAAATTCGTTATTCTATTCAACAAATGAATATATTCTATTCAACACATGAATCTATATTTCTTTCAACACATGACTAATCTCAACGCATGAGTACTGTCAACACACGACTATTTTTGTTATGTAATATATTTTATAAAATTATGGTATCTATCGTTTGATTTTTAATCAGATTCCACCGTGAAGTAGGTTCTAATCTTAAATATGATAACGATGTAAATTTTATTGTTAAAATATTTTACTCAACACATGAATAGTTTCAACACATGAATATTTTTATATTTTTATATTCTTTATTTTCCCAATTGGAACGAGGCCCAATCAATTACCATATAACGTTAATTATATGGATTCCATACAACACATGTATATAATAGCACTGACAAATAATCAACCATCATCCAAAGTGCACTACACTGTATAAGCTTCAAATATAGATAGCTAACGCTCATAACAGCCTGTCAATCAATCGATCGACATACAACTAATTATTGGGATTACTGTATGCCAAATATCATCCCAACACCCGTGTGGGGTTTCAAATCAACAAACACAGATATTTATTTGGCAGTTGGGCGATGTGTAAAATTTATCGACCCAATCAGTATCTTTCAAATAGGTGTACATAAACAAACCGTCCGGTTTGCAAAAGAATATTTATTTATTCACACTCACGTTAAAAGTTATACTTTTAACGACAATTAATTTATTTCAACACATTAATCTATATTATCGATTTCACATCAACATCACAAACAAATTTCACAACACATCAAATAAGCATACAAGCCGTCTATGGTCTGTGGACGACGGGTGTCGGGTGCTACTTAGCACCGTCTGCATCCTAGTATATATTTTAAATAGAAATTTGAAATAAAAGTGAGGAGTTCTCACCGAATCGCTAATCCAAACGCCACGACTCTTCTTATGTAGAAATATTCGTCGTGATCACCTTTTGTCACTTTCGTTGCCCGCTTTCACTACATATATAAAAATCACATTTTTATATTGTTGCTATGTATATAAAAATCATATTTTTATAATCACTCCATATGGATAAAAAAATCTTGCTACTATACAGATAAAAATTCTATTTTTACATCGCTACTATATAGATAAAAATTCTATTTTTACGTCGCTATTATATAGATAAAAATTCTATTTTTACATCGCTACTATATAGATAAAAATTCTATTTTTACAACGATGTTCATATAATAAAGATTATATTTTTATCACACTATTCTCTATACAAAGATTTCGCCTTTTCAAATATAAAGATTTCGCCTTTTCAAATATAAAGATTTAATCTTTACTATCTATATAATATAAAAAAAATCGTATTTTTAACCTCTATGTTATATAAAAATCACGCCTTTCATTATATAAAAATATCGTCTTTCATAGATTAAAAATCACTTCTTTATATCGTTAAAAATCTGTTCTTTCTTTATAAATAAAAATCATAACTTTATTCTCAAATTAAAAATCTCATCTTTAAAACAATTTCATTCGTATAAAAATCGCATCTTCAATTCTATGCTTTTATATATAAAGATCACTTCTTTGTTCGCATTTTATAGTAATAAAAATCATACTTTTAAAGCGTTAAAAAAATCATACTTTTACTTCTAAACGATTTCATATCAAAAATCCTATTTTTAAAGTGTTATATATATATATAAAAATCAGGTTTTAAATTAATAAAACTAAATAAAATAACATAAAAACTCATTGAAATCAATTGAAGGAAGGGTTGCTCCCATCGTTGGAAGGGGAGGAGCTTCGTTGGGGGTTTCTGGGGTTGCGCAGGTCAAGGCGAGGGGAAAGAGGTCGTCGAGGTGGCGGTTGTGGCAGGGATGCGGTGGATTGGGGTTTTGGGGATCTCCAAACAACACCCAACGACTAACGCCCCTAGCTAATTACCCCCATTTTGAATACAATGGGATATGAATCGTAAGCTGATTCGACTGTTTCGATCAGTTTTTGTCAAAATCAACATATAACACTATATATTGAATTTTGAACGCACATTTCAATTTGTTGGGGTCACATATTAACTCGAAAAATTCCAGAAAAATATTTTCTAGCTTCGTATTGACGATACGGTCCTAACAAAACTAGTTTTGTCGAATCCTGAGACCGCTTGAAAAATGACCATTTTCCAGTCGATTAAAATCAACTAAAACTGGTCAAACACGTTTTCCTTTGCCACGCTCACTTATTGATTCGAAAAATTATGAAATTTGAAACCTAGCAATAATTTGACATCGCGGATCTAACAAAAGAGGTTTCGTTGAAATCCGTGGTCATTTGCAAAATTGCTATTTTTAAGGGCTTGAATTCCATAACGACTATTCAGAATTTTCAATTGGACATATCTTTTGATCCCCGCTATAAAATTTCAGTTTTTCTGATTCGTTGGAAAGATATTCTCAATTAGATTCAAATATTTTTGGTTTCACTAAAATCCGGTTTATTTTGCAATCAGTATATTCATTTGAAGTTTGAAATCGAATTTTCGAACTACCGCGCCATTTTCAATTCATTTTATAATTATATATAATTATTTATATTCTAACTACGATTCGAATAAATATATACATTCTATTCTATTCAAAATAAATTTCTCGTCGTTATTATTTAAAATAATTCATTTTAAATAATCAAAATTCATCAAAATTGCCAAAATAAAATTTTTAAATTGGCTCGCATTTCCGGGTTGTTACAATTGGGGAGTTCCCAACAAATGCGGTTAGGGTTTTAGGTTAGAAACATGTATATATGCCCTTTTATGTGATGTAAATATCTCCTCTTTTTTATCCCCTTCTTTTGTTTAGTTGAGAAGAGCACAAGCTCTCTTGTATTTCCATGGCTACTTAGCCATTTTCTTTATGTAATTTCTTTATTTTGATGCAATAGAAATTCTATGATCTTTACTTTCATGTTCATTTACTTTATGTTCATAGCTTAGATTTACTTTATGTTCTTAGTTTAGCTCTATTCATGTTCTACTTAGTTTTTCTATCATTTTGCTTTATTTTATAATGTTGAAACTTACATGTGTTGATATGATAACACATATGTGACGACCTGGAATTTCGCTCGATCCGAATCGATCGTTAAACCGATCTAGACCGTTCAAAACCCGTGATCGTTTGAGAACAGGACAAATCAGAACGCAAACAGAAGAACATTTCATTGCTATTACAACAATTTCATCAGATACAAGAATATACAGAGTATAAATGAATAAATTACATTCGATAAATATCTGAGATTACAATAAATTACATAGCAGCGGAAAATAATACAAAGCACAACTGAAGGTGATATACAGATACAGAGCTTTCCGGATATCATTCCAGCTGTAAACCAGGATCCTGTGAATATAAATCTGCAAAACCAAAACTACTAGTTGCTCGTGTCGAAAATAGGGGCACCCAGAGTTTAGGTTAAAACAATAAACTCCAGGCCAGTCATGTGACTGGTGTGAGAACTAAAACAGTTATTTAAAGCTTTACTTTAAAAGAGAGTAATTTAAGGGACTACGCCGTATAACACGGAACGGGTTTCCTCCCAAGAATACCAGTGCATAGAATAAACAATGCAATGCTTTTTCGAAAAATGAAGCTATTATAAGACCCAGGTCCCGTCACACAATGCAATGCAAGACGAAGGATAGGGTTTTCCCTTATAATAGCCAAACATGCTTGGTACGTTTAAAACAAATCATTTGATACTATAGTAAGTGTATAGTGTCAAAACAATTTCAATCATAAATATAAATCATAGACGGCATAGCATCCCATGCTACTAGGTAGACATACTAGGCTCTACAAATAAAGCCGAAATATCTCGTATTGGAAATTGGATTTCCGTCATGAGTCGAGGCAAGGGGCAAGCTCCTCTCCGCTTCGAGACACTCTAGCAAATGCCTCAGGACTACACACTCTGGGTAACCCTTGGATCGGCTGGGCCGGTCCTCTCTTACGTTTGAGGATTAGCAATTCCTAAACACACGTTTCCCGGTCCTTACAGACCTAATATCGAGGCGCCTGATTCCAACAACCACAAAGGTGAAAAGTAGATATAAATGTCAGGGCTGGTAGGTCACTGACATCACCATAGCTAGAAAGAAACGTCGTGTCCTCCCAACGGTCCGTATCCCGTTTTTAACTCATACCGAGGTGTGAGGCTCGCGAATTCACGTTATACACAAAGCTGCCACATAGGCCGTGCTTTGATCATCAACCACAAGACTTTGCTTTTCAACAGAAGCCTTGATCCATGCAACTCAGCGTGCCACACAGGCAATTCATGCCATGCGATTGATATCTATCGATATATAATCTCTAAGCTCGTACGTCTCAAAGAAGGGCGTTAAGCAAGAGAATAAATTCTCTGTCGCCAAACAGATATATATTTAACAGAAATCAATCAACACAGAATAAAATCCAATGTCAGACACACAATCCATTTACTAGTTCGTTATTGGTCTGAACGAAACCGGAGGCACTTTCCTCACATATCCATCGATCTCCAAGTACGTCTGGACGATCACCAGCTGATTCCCTCATCTAGGGTGTACAGCCCAATCAAGATCATCAGTAATCACCCAAACGATGTGAAGACTTCCGGTCTTCAACCACCGTCTTCATCTTCGACTTATCGTCGAATCAGTTATTCAGAGTGGGTATAAACCCGGTCTTTCCGAACAACCCGTGTATATTAAAAACAAATGTTATACAAACACAACATACGCCTCATTCCAATTCAGCAGCCACTAACCGCAAATTAGCAAGAGAACAATTTCCCAAATATTAACCCCGAAGGCCAAAACCAACATCAGATCAATATCCAGGAAACCATTCTTCCTAACTAACTTACATCTAGTTTCTAAATTTCATATTCTTAGGGAAAGGTTCCCATTAATTTTATCCAAGATAAATTCTTTAAAATTTATCCTTTAATCTTCCTTTGGATATCATTTCAAACCAAATTATTGTTTTTCAAACTAGACGGGATTAGCGAACCACACCGAAGTAATTATGTATTTTATTTCCCAATCCCAACCTATTCATCCCATGAAGCAAAACTAGTAATACTCCATATCTAATACCATGGTGTTATCGGTAAAATTAATTACCATTCCACGTTCAAATCTAATTAAAGATTTGACTATCGTTTTGGAGCAAAACTGGTGATACTCCATTCTCGCTCACTTTCTAAATTTGATAATTTAAATTATCAATTCACATTTCAATCTAATTGTGGATTCATTGAAACTCCTTTTACTGGGTTAAAGAACTAATGTCATTTAAAACACAGTTCACGATAAACCCAAATCACATTCTATTTATTATCGGGTTAAAGAACAAGTGTTATTTTAAAACACTGTTCACGATAAACCCACAAATCAATTCTAATTCCATTCCACTCAAATAAATTAGAAATTCCGACTATTTAAAACCTCTTTTTAAATCCAATTTATTTGTTTAAAAATAATCGGGTTTTAAATTTAATTCAAATCTAGTTCATTTCGATAAAAGTCTATTTTTATCTTTTCAAATATGGAGTTTTTCATCCCAATTTTCCCCAAATCATTTCTTATGATTTTACACAAATTATTACTATTTTTAATAATTTTATAAAGGCCCGTACAGTCGATTTCCAACAACGGCCTTCGAACTACACTTACAGCGACCTTTTCCAAATTTGATTTGGACGTATCTCCAAATCCAACCGTTAGATTTCAAATTTCTAATATTCGTTAGAAAGCCCTTTTCGATACGAACCCAACGGTTCCAGTTTTAGGAGAATCCGACGGTCGGATCTCCCGTAATGTCCGTTCGAAATAAATGGTCGAAATTCACGAACTGCCGCGGCGCGACACGTTCTATTCAGGCCATTATATATATAATATATATATATATATATTATATATATTTCGTCGATTTCCTTTTAAAACGAATTTTATAAATAGATTCAAATTTGTTTCAAAAACAATTTCAACCTTTATTTCAATTTCAAATCAAAATTGAATTTTCTATTATAAATCCTTTTTACTTTCATTTCTATTTGATTTCAATTCAAATCGATTTTAATTCGATTCAAATTCATTTTCTTTTCAATTCAATTCAATTCAATTCAAATTCGTTTTCTTTTCAATTCAAATCAAATTCGTTTTTTATTCAATTCAAATCAAATTCGCTTTCTATTCAATTCAAATCAAATTCGCTTTCTATTCAATTCAAATCAAATTTGCTTTCTATTCAATTCAAATTCAATTCGTTTTCTATCCAATTCAAATTATATCCGCTTTCTATTCAATTCAAATCAAATTCGCTTTCTATTCAATTCAAATCAAATTTGTTTTCTATTCAATTCAAATCAAATTCAATTCGTTTTCTATTCAATTCAATTCAAATTCGTTTTCTATTCAATTCAATTTGAATTCGTTTTCTATTCAATTCAATTTGAATTCGTTTTCTATTCAATTCAATTCGAATTCGTTTTCTATTCAATTCAATTCGAATTCGTTTTCTATTCAATTCAAATCAAATTCTAAAAACGAATATAATCGATATAAATATCGTTCGCGTCAAAATGGCGCATCTCTAATCAACACGGCTTTATATATTTCAATAATTCCATTATTCTATTCAACAAATGAATATTTATCCTATTCAATACATGAATCTATATTTTTGTCAACACACGACTAATCTCAACGAATGAGTACTGTCCACGTGTGACTATTTTTGTTATTTAATAAATTTTTATAAAAATTATGGTATCTATTGTTTGATTTCAAATCAGACTCCAACCGTAAACTAGTAAGAGAACGATTCCCTAAATATTAACCCCGAAGGCCGAAACCAACATCAGATCAATATCCGGGAGACCACTCATTTTATCTATTTTCCAGTTAGTTTCTAATTTTATATATGATAAAGATGTAAATTTTATTGTTAAAATATTTCGTTCAACACATGACTAATCTCAACGGATGAGTACGGTCAACACATGAACCTTTATTTTATAATGATAAAGATATAAATTTTATTGTTAAAATATTTCGTTCAACACATGACTAATCTCAACGGATGAGTACGGTCAACACATGAACCTTTATTTTATAATATTCTTTATTTTCTAAACCAGAATGAGGCCCAATCAATCACCATATAAAGTTAATTACATGGATTCCATACAACACATGTATATAATAGCAACGATACATAATCAACCATCATCCAAAGTGCACTACACTGTATAAGCATCAAATATAGATATCTAATGCTTATAACAGCCTGTCAATCAATCGATCGACATACAACTAATTATTGGGATTAGTGTATGCCGTATTTTATCCCAATACCCGTGTGGGGTTTTAAATCAACAAACACAGGTTTTTATTTGTGCAGTTGGGCGATGTGTAAAATTTATCGTCCCAATCAAGGTCCTTCACATAGGTGTACATAAACAGACCGTCCGGTTTGTAAATGAATATTTATTTATTCACATTCACATTAAAAATTATATTTTTAATGATAATTAATTTATTTCAACACATTAATCTATATTATCGATTTCACATCAACATCACAAACAGTTTTCACAACACATCAATCAAACAAACAAGCCATCCATGGTCTGTGGATGACGGGTGTCTGGTGCTGCTAAGCACCGTCTGCATCCTAGTATATATATATAACTAGAAAAAGAAATTTAAAAGGTGAGAAGTTCTCACCAAAGCTATCCCAACTCCACGACACTTCTATTGTAGGAAATCATCACTGTTCTCGCCCTTTTGTCACTTTCGTTGCCCGTAGTCACTACATATATAAAAATCACATTTTTATTTTCATTTCAATATATAAAAATTGAATTTTTACTTCGTTATTCAATATATAAAAATAGAATTTTTACTTCGCTATTCAATATATAAAAAATCGAATTTTTACTTCGCTATTCAATATATAAAAATCGAATTTTTATTTCGCTGTTCAATATATAAAAATCACATTTTTATACTACTACTATATAGATAAAAATTCTATTTTTACACCGCTAAAAATTGTATCTTTTCTATTTTAAAAATCTTATCTTTTCTCTATCAAAAATCTTAACTTTCTGCTTCCTTTTATTAAATAAAATCAGAAAATAAAAGGATAAAACAAAAACAAACTGTACTGTACTTTGATTTCGTATGGAGAATATATAGCAATTCAAACATTCGATAATTAAAAATGTAATTAACTGAATTAAATAAAATAAAAATTAATTTTTTACCTTCGTTTGAAGGGGGTGTTCACTGTCGTCGAAGAAGGGGGTGCTCGTGTTGAGGCAGGGGTTTTGGGCGAGATTGGACGGGTTTAAATCGATGCAGAGGGAGAGAGAAGGGGCGGTGGGCCAGGAGAAGGGTCGCTGGAGGGGGGGGGGGCGACGGATCTGGTTGGCTTCAGGGTGGCTGCGTCCTCCCTGCTCGAGTTGGGGATAGTCTTGCGCGAGGTGGCGGTGCGATGGCAGCTCGGGGGTTTCCAGCGAGCAGGAAGTTGGAGGATGGGGGGGATGGGGTTTCGTGCGACGCGCTGGAGGATAGGGGAGATCAGAGGGAGGAGAGAGAGGCTACGGAAGGGGAGGGGGGGCTGCTCCGCCACCTGCGGCGGCGCGGTGTCCCTCGTGGAGGGGCGACGATCGTCGCTCCTTCCCTTTCTTTTTTTTTATATTTTATTTTGATTTCTCATTTTGAAGAAAACGGGGGGGGGGGGGGTATATGAATATAATTATTTATATTTTATTTTATTTTTATTCTCTAAAAAGTTACTTTACCATTCGATCTCAAAATAGGACCCACCGCCTGTCGTCCCTAGCGTATTACCCCCATTCTGAACACAATGGGATATGTTTCGTAGGCCAATTCCGTCGTTTCGACCAATTTTCGTTAGATTTAAAATACAAATCTATATATTCAATTATAAACGTACATTTCAATTTACTGGGGCCACATACTAACTCAAAAAATTCCAGAAAAATATTTTCCAGCTTCGTATTGACGATACGGTCCTAACAAAACTAATTTCGTCAAATTCTGAGACCGTTTGAAAAATGGCCATTTTCCAGTCGATTAAAATCAACTTAAACTGGTCAAACGCATTTTCCTTTGCCACGCTCACATATTGATTCGAAAAATTATGAAATTTGGAATATAGCAATCTCTTGACATCGCGGATCCAACAAAAGTGGTTTCGTCGAAATCCGAGGTCGTTTGCAAAATGGCTATTTTTAAGGGTCTGAATTCCATAGCGACTTTTCAGAATTTTCAACAGGACATATCTTTTGATTCCCACTATGAAATTTTGATTTTTCGGATTCGTTGTAATGATACTATCAAATAGATCCTATTATTTTTGTTTCACTAAAATCCGGTTTATTTTGCACCCGGTATGTTCAATTGAAGTTTGAAATTGAATTATCGAACTACCACGCCATTTTCAATTCCTTTTATAATTATAAATAATTATTTATATTCTAACGACGATCTATATAATATATATGCTTGAATTCTATTCAAAATAAATTCCTCGTCGTTTTTATTTAAAATAATTCATTTTAAATATTCAAAATTCGCTAAAATTGCCAAAATAAAAATTTTAAATTGGCTCGGATTTCCGGGTTATTACAATCTCCCCCACTTAAAACTTTTCGTCCCCGAAAAGGAACAAAGTCGGAAGTGGTTTGATCAATCAACTCTACGTTCTATCTGGCTTCCATTCTCCAACTTTTCAGTTTCTGAGAATTTTCAAATTCTTCAAAAATTTGGTTAACACCCTAAATTTTCGAAAAATTTCGCCATAACCTCCCCTGCACCGGGAGCACCGGGAAAATCCCGAAATTGCCATACAGGCCCTATGATCTCAAAAAGAAAAAGAAAAAGCCAAGCGGCTAGCCAATAGGCTCATAAAATCATCATCACCCAAACAAAACAGTAAATTATAGTAAACATGTACCTATTTGTCGGGCAAACAAATTTTATTCTCTGCTCTAACCTCCTTGCTATGACCTGTTCAATGTAAGTACATGTATATGGATGCAAATGCGACCAATTTTCAATACAGTTCAATATTTGGTTCAATTAGGCTAAATGGTTCAAAATTATCAAACAACTAAACAAACAACACAAACATCAATCAATTAGTGGATTAACGTTTCAAATTCATAAATTTGATACATAGTCAAAAATCATGTTTTTGATGCCAAATCACAACAATAAATCTAGCTATATTAGTTTTGGTTCTCACACCAGTCTAATGGAAATATATAGATATCACACCTTCGTCACTCGAAAATAAATGCTGATGATGTTTCGAACCACCATCAGAACAACTCCGGGCTACTAGAGTGCGGTTCTATATCTATCCGGTATATTAAAACTTCAAATATACGTTCATGAAGCGTATATGCAATATCTTTATATATCGGATTGTCCAAATTCAAAGTAAATAAATATTCAAATACGTATAAAACGATTTAAATTTCAAAACAAAATTGGTTTTCATTTGAAAAATATACTCTTCACACTCGTTCTAGGATACTACTGATCCTGTCTCTAACGAGTCATTCTAATTGGATATTACTAATCCAATATCCGATGAAGTCTTTCGTATGGTTCTAATGTGTCTTGCTCTCGAGGTCTGTAAACCAAAGCTCTGATACCAAATGTGACGGCCTGGAATTTCGCTCGATCCGAATCGATCGTTAAACCGATCTAGACCGTTCGAAACCCCTGATCGTTTGAGAACAGGACAAATCAGAACGCAAACAGAAGAACATTTCATTGCTATTACAACAATTTCATCAGATACAAGAATATACAGAGTATAAATGAATAAATTACATTCGATAAATATCAGAGGTTACAATAAATTACATAGCAGCGGAAAATAATACAAAGCACAACTGAAGGTGATATACGGATACAGAGCTTTCCGGATATCATTCCAGCTGTAAACCAGGATCCTGTGAATATAAATCTGCAAAACCAAAACTACTAGCTGCCCGTGTCAAAAATAGGGGCACCCAGAGTTTGGGTTAAAACAATAAACTCCAGGTCAGTCATGTGACTGGTGTGAGAACTAAGCAGTTATTTAAAGCTTTACTTTAAAAGAGAGTAATTCAAGGGACCACGCCGTATAACACGGAACGGGTTTCCTCCCAAGAATACCAGTGCATAGAATAAACAACGCAATGCTTTTTCGAAAAATGAAGCTATTATAAGACCCAGGTCCCATCACACAATGCAACGCAAGTCGGAGGATAGGGTTTTCCCTTATAATAGCCAAACATGCTTGGTACGTTTAAAACAAATCATTTGATACTATAGTAAGTGTATAGTGTCAAAACAATTTCAATCATAAATATAAATCATAGACGGCATAGCATCCCATGCTACTATGTCGACATACTAGGCTCTACAAATAAAGCCGAAATATCTCGTATTGGAAATTGGATTTCCGTCATGAGTCGAGGCAAGGGGCAAGCTCCTCTCCGCTTTGAGACACTCTAGCAAATGCCTCAGGACTACACATACTGGGTAACCCTTGGATCGGCTGGGCCGGTCCTCTCTTACGTTTGAGGATTGGCAATTCCTAAACACACGTTTCCCGGTCCTTACAGACCTAATATCGAGGCGCCTCATTCCAACAACCACAAAGGTGAAAAGTAGATATAAATGTCAGGGCTGGTAGGTCACTGACACCACCATAGCTAGAATGAAACGTCATGTCCTCCCAGTGGTCCGTATCCCGTTTTTAACTCATACCGAGGTGTGAGGCTCGCGAGTTCACGCTATACACAAAGCTGCCACGTAGGCCGTGCTTTGATCATCAACCACAAGACTTTACTTTTCAACAGAAGCCTTGATCCATGCAACTCAGCGTGCCACACAGGCAATTCATGCCATGCGATTGATATCTATCGATATATAACCTCTAAGCTCGTACGTCTCAGAGAAGGGCGTTAAGCAAGAGAATAAATTCTCCGCCGCCAAACAGATATATATTTAACAGAAATCAATCAACACAGAATAAAATCCAATGTCAGACACACAATCCATTTACTAGTTCGTTCTGGGTCTGAACGAAACCGGAGGCACTTTCCTCGCATATCCATCGATCTCCAAGTACGTCTGAACGATCACCAATTGATTCCCTCGTCTTGGGTGTACAACCCAATCAAGATCATCAGTAATCACCCAAACGATGTGAAGACTTCCGGTCTTCAACCACCGTCTTCATCTTCGACTTATCGTCGAATTGGTTATTCAGAATGGGTAAAAACCCGGTCTTTCCGAACAACCCGCGTATATTAAAAACAAATGTTACACAAACACAACATACGCCTCATTCCAATTCAGCAGCCACTAACCGCAAATTAGCAAGAGAACAATTTCCCAAATATTAACCCCGAAGGCTGAAACCAACATCAGATAAATATCCAGGAAACCATTCTTCTTAACTAACCTATAGCTAGTTTCTAAATTTCATATTCTTAGGGAAAGGTTCCCATTAATTTTATCCAAGATAAATTCTTTAAAATTTATCCTTTAATCTTCCTTTGCATATCATTTCAAACCAAATTATGGTTTTTCAAACTAGACGGGATTAGCGAACCACACCGAAGTAATTATGTATTTTATTTCCCAATCCCAACCTATTCATCCCATGAAGCAAAACTAGTAATACTCCATATCTAATACCACAGTGTTAACGGTAAAACTAATTACCATTCCACGTTCAAATCTAATTAAAGATTTGACTATCGTTTTGGAGCAAAACTGGTGATACTCCATTCTCGCTCACTTTCTAAATTTGATAATTTAAATTATCAATTCAAATTTCAATCTAATTGCGGATCCATTGAAACTCCTTTTACTGGGTTAAAGAACTAATGTCATTTAAAACACAGTTCACGATAAACCCAAATCACATTCTATTTATTATCGGGTTAAAGAACAAGTGTTATTTTAAAACACTGTTCACGATAAACCCACAAATCAATTCTAATTCCATTCCACTCAAATATATTAGAAATTCCGATTATTTAGAACCCCTTTTTAAATCCAATTTATTTGTTTAAAAATAATCGGGTTTTAAATTTAGTTCAAATCTAGTTCATTTCGATAAAAGTCTATTTTTATCTTTTCAAATATGGAGTTTTTCATCCCAATTTTTCCCAAATCATTTCTTATGATTTTACACAAATTATTACTATTTTTAATAATTTTATCAAGGCCCGTACAGTCGATTTCCAACAACGGCTATCGAACTGCACTTACAGCGACCTTTTCCAAATTTGATTTGGACGTATCTCCAAATCCAACCGTTAGATTTCAAATTTCTAATATTCGTTAGAAAGCTCTTTTCGATACGAACCCAACGGTTCTGGTTTTAGGAGAATCCGACGGTCGGATCTCCCGTAATGTCCGTTCGAAATAAATGGTCGAAATTCACGAACTGCCGCGGCGCGGCGTGTTCTATTCAGGCCATTATATATATAATATATATATATATATTATATATTTCGTCGATTTCCTTTTAAAATGAATTTTATAAATAGATTCAAATTTGTTTCAAAAACAATTTCAACCTTTATTTCAAATTCAAATCAAAATTGAATTTTCTATTATAAATCCTTTTTACTTTCATTTCTATTTGATTTCAATTCAAATCGATTTTAATTCGATTCGAATTCATTTTCTTTTCAATTCAATTCAATTCTATTTTGTTTTCTTTTCATTTCAAATCAAATTCGTTTTTTATTCAATTCAAATCAATTTCGCTTTCTATTTAATTCAAATCAAATTCGCTTTCTATTCAATTCAAATCAATTTCGCTTTCTATTCAATTCAAATTCAATTCGTTTTCTATCCAATTCAAATTATATTCGCTTTCTATTCAATTCAAATCAAATTCGCTTTCTATTCAATTCAAATCAAATTCGTTTTCTATTCAATTCAAATCAAATTCAATTCGTTTTCTATTCAATTCAATTCAAATTCGTTTTCTATTCAATTCAATTCAAACTCGTTTTCTATTCAATTCAATTCGAATTCGTTTTCTATTCAATTCAATTCGAATTCGTTTTCTATTCAATTCAATTCGAATTCGTTTTCTATTCAATTCAAATCAAATTCTAAAAACGAATATAATCGATATAAATATCGTTCGCGTCAAAATGGCGCATCTCTAATCAACACGGCTTTATATATTTCAATAATTCCGTTATTCTATTCAACAAATGAATATTTATCCTATTCAATACATGAATCTATATTTTTGTCAACACACGACTAATCTCAACGAATGAGTACTGTCCACGTGTGACTATTTTTGTTATTTAATAAATTTTTATAAAAATTATGGTATCTATCGTTTTATTTCAAATCAGACTCCAACCGTAAACTAGTAAGAGAACGATTCCCTAAATATTAACCCCGAAGGCCGAAACCAACATCAGATCAATATCCGGGAGACCACTCATTTTATCTATTTTCCAGTTAGTTTCTAATTTTATATATGATAAAGATGTAAATTTTATTGATAAAAAATTTCGTTCAACACATGACTAATCTCAACGGATGAGTACGGTCAACACATGAACCTTTATTTTATAATGATAAAGATATAAATTTTATTGTTAAAATATTTCGTTCAACACATGACTAATCTCAACGGATGAGTACGGTCAACACATGAACCTTTATTTTATAATATTCTTTATTTTCTAAACCGGAATGAGGCCCAATCAATCACCATATAAAGTTAATTACATGGATTCCATACAACACATGTATATAATAGCAACGATACATAATCAACCATCATCCAAAGTGCACTACACTGTATAAGCATCAAATATAGATATCTAATGCTTATAACAGCCTGTCAATCAATCGATCGACATACAACTAATTATTGGGATTAGTGTATGCCGTATTTTATCCCAATACCCGTGTGGGGTTTTAAATCAATAAACACAGGTTTTTATTTGTGCAGTTGGGCGATGTGTAAAATTTATCGTCCCAATCAAGGTCCTTCACATAGGTGTACATAAACAGACCGTCCGGTTTGTAAATGAATATTTATTTATTCACATTCACGTTAAAAATTATATTTTTAACGATAATTAATTTATTTCAACACATTAATCTATATTATCGATTTCACATCAACATCACAAACAGTTTTCACAACACATCAATCAAACAAACAAGCCATCCATGGTCTGTGGATGACGGGTGTCTGGTGCTGCTAAGCACCGTCTGCATCCTAGTATATATATATATATAACTAGAAAAAGAAATTTAAAAGGTGAGAAGTTCTCACCAAAGCTATCCCAACTCCACGACACTTCTATTGTAGGAAATCATCACTGTTCTCGCCCTTTTGTCACTTTCGTTGCCCGTAGTCACTACATATATAAAAATCACATTTTTATTTTCATTTCAATATATAAAAATTGAATTTTTACTTCGTTATTCAATATATAAAAATAGAATTTTTTACTTCGCTATTCAATATATAAAAAATCGAATTTTTACTTCGCTATTCAATATATAAAAATCGAATTTTTATTTCGCTATTCAATATATAAAAATCACATTTTTATACTACTACTATATAGATAAAATTTTTATTTTTACACCGCTGAAAATCGTATCTTTTCTACCTTAAAAATCTAATCTTTTCTCTATCAAAAATCTTAACTTTCTGCTTCCTTTTATTAAATAAAATCAGAAAATAAAAGGATAAAACAAAAACAAACTGTACTGTACTTTGATTTCGTATGGAGAATATATAGCAATTCAAACATTCGATAATTAAAAATGTAATTAACTGAATTAAATAAAATAAAAATTAATTTTTTACCTTCGTTTGAATGGGGCGTTCACCGTCGTCGAAGAAGGGGGTGCTCGTGTTGAGGCAGGGGTTTTGGGCGAGGTTGGACGGGTTTAAATCAAGGCAGAGGGAGAGAGAAGGGGCGGTGGACCGGGAGAAGGGTCACTAGAGGGGGGGGGGGGGCGACGGATCTGGTTGGCTTCAGGGTGGCTGCGTCCTCCCTGCTCGAGTTGGGGGAAGTCTTGCGCGCGTCGGAGGGGAGCGAGATGGGGGAGGTGCTGACGCGAAGTGGCGGTGCAATGGCGGCTCGGGGGTTTCTAGCGAGCAGGAAGTTGGAGGATGGGGGGGGGGGCGGGTTTCGTGCGACGCGCTGGAGGATAGGGGAGATCGGAGGGAGGAGAGAGAGGCTGCGGAAGGGGAGGGGCTGCTCCGCCACTTGCGGCGGCGCGGTGTCCCTCGTGGAGGGGCGACGATCGTCGCACCTTCCCCTTCTTTTTTTAATTTTATTTTGATTTCTGATTTTGAAGAAAACGGGGGGGGGGGGGGGTATATGAATATAATTATTTAAATTTTATTTTATTTTTATTCTCTAAAAAGTTACTTTACCATTCGATCTCAAAACGGGACCCACCGCCTATCGTCCCTAGCGTATTACCCCCATTCCGAACACAATGGGATATGTTTCGTAGGCCAATTCCATCGTTTCGACCAGTTTCCGTTAGATTTAAAATACAAATCTATATATTCAATTATAAACGTACATTTCAATTTACCGAGGCCACATACTAACTTGAAAAATTCCAGAAAAATATTTTCTAGCTTCGTATTGACGATACGGTCGTCAAATTCTGAGACCGTTTGAAAAATGGCCATTTTCCTGTCGATTAAAATCAACTGAAACTGGTCAAACGCATTTTCCTTTGCCACGCTCACATATTGATTCGAAAAATTATGAAATTTGGAATCTAGCAATCTCTTGTCATCGCGGATCCAACAAAAGTGGTTTCGTCGAAATCCGAGGTCGTTTGCAAAATGGCTATTTTTAAGGGCCTGAATTCCATAGCGACTATTCAGAATTTTCAACTGGACATATCTTTTGATTCCCGCTATGAAATTTTGATTTTTCGGACTCGTTGTAAAGATATTATCAAATAGATCCTATTATTTTTAGTTTCACTAAAATCCGGTTTATTTTGCACCCGGTATGTTCAATTGAAGTTTGAAATTGAATTATCGAACTACCGCGCCATTTTCAATTCCTTTTATAATTATAAATAATTATTTATATTATAACGACGATCTATATAATATATACGTTCGAATTCTATTCAAAATAAATTCCTCATCGTTTTTATTTAAAATAATTCATTTTAAATATTCAAAATTCGCTAAAATTGCCAAAATAAAATTTTTAAATTGGCTCGGATTTCCGGGTTATTACAATATAAGAGTGGCTAATCCCTTGATTTAGGAGTAATCATGCTCTCCAACTTTATGTAAGTTCAACATTTGTATGATTTATGATCTCTAATTTGTGCTTCATGTTAGTAAATGTTGATGTAAGTTTATACAAATGGTTTTGATAGTCTATATTTGTTGACAACAAAATAGGCTATGCTTAGGCAATGTAAACACAAATTACATCAATATTTGCTAAGTGGTTATTGATGCTGAAATGAAAGTAAGAACAAAATTTGATGGTCTATAGTTTTAGTTAATAATTCATAGGCTATACTTAGTATAACTTTGCTTTAGTTCCATTTTCATGAGAATCATAAGTGGTTTAAATATTGCATTTATATCACTTAATGGAGATCATAAATTGTATTTTTGATAACTTGCATAAATGTGCCTCTAAATTGTTTTCATTTCATATTTAGCTCTCAGCTTAGTTTATAGTTTTCATTAGCTTTTATTAGTTAAATCTTCACACGAATTTGGTTTAATTTGATTGAGTAAAATCCAGAGTTAATTCTTTCCCTGCTAATCGACTCGTATTCGCCACATACTAGTAATTGTACGCCGTGCGCTTGCGGTATTATCATGATATTTCATGTTAACGGTTTTCTAATTTAATAAAATATCCATTTAGCGAACAAGTTTTTGGTGCCATTGCCGGGGAAAGGATTTAATTTTAGTTTTATTCCTCGAATTAATTTTCTTGTTTGTTTTTCTAAAAAAAGAAGGAGAAATTTGTGTGTTGTTAATAGTTTTTTTGTTTTGTTTTAATCTTTTGTTGTTTCATTTTGTATGTGCTTGTTTTTGTGTTCATTTAAAAAAAAAGGAGTTGTGTGTTTTGTTCCATTTTGTTTTTGTGTTTTGTTTTACTGTTGTTTGTGTGTTTGTTTCTTTTCATTTGTTTGTATTTATTTTGTGTGTTGATAGATTTCATATTGTGTTAGTTCTTCTATTTCCTCTATCTTAAAAAAAAACTTGCCTTTTTTTCAATTCCTTCCATGTTTTCAATACAGTCTTTTCCTGGTACATTTGATTTCTTTCATTTGTAAAATTTCTTTCCCTCTTTCATTAATCTCTTTTCCTTATATAACATATCTATTAATTAGATTTGGTATTGTTGATTATGATCTTCTAATTAAGAGAGAGAAAATAATGCATTTTTTTAAAATTTCTTTCCCCTTTAATTGTCTTTGTTTTCAATTTCTTTCCCTTTTCTTTCATTTATTTCTTTCCTTTTTACATTTTTTATAAATAAAAAAAACCAAAAATTATTGCTTTCCTCTTTTGTTTTCTTTTCCTTGAATTCCTTCCCATTACTGCATATCTCGTCCCAATCTACATCTTCTCTCATCTTTAAAAGCCAAAACCTCAATAGTCCATCCTCATCATCACATCAAACCTTCATCATCACCACTGCTACACTGCTTTCAACCACATTGCATACTCCAAACAAAACATCCACCTCCAGTCATTACTCAACACCTACATCAATAGCCACCTACAGCAATAGCAGACTCCACTACAATCCAACATTGCTTCCCTCGACCAAACTCCTTCCAGAACTACACTGTTTCAAAACAGATTGTCAACAAAATACTCAACATCAATCGACTCAGAACAGCCATATAACCTGGACCATCTCATCTCACTTGCAACAATACCTGAGCACCAGCATCCAGTCCACAAACCTCATCACTGATAACTCCGTCAAACTCCGACCAACTTCACAACCATCCTCACTTCATCACATTCAGGTACGACTATCTTCTCAACTCCATATTCATATTCACGTCTCCACTCCTTAAAATTTTCTCAAACTCATACACCATCCATATCTACAATTACTACCTCCTCCTCTACAATCATACACCACAAACATCCTACCTAAACCCGAATAATTCCACTGCTAGTCCTCACAGTCCTTCTACCAACAACAAAGTCCACTTTCACACTGCAATCAACCTCGCTCAATCAACCACCTCTTCCCAAATATTCATCAACCCCATCGAGGAAACCACAACCACAATTCCAAACCAAAGCTATCCCATAACCGATTCGAAAACCAAATCGCAACGCCAAGACCGAAAATCTGACCTTCCTCAAATCACAAACAGTCGATTTCGAAACCCAACTGCAAATTTGAATACAAATCAAAATTTAACCCACCTGAAAAACCTAGGAACCCTAATGGAATCCCCCAAATCGCGATCTGAAAGCACCGTGATTTTACAAAAAAATTGTTTGAGTGATTGGTCTATTTTATAGACCCAAATCCAGTTTCTTCTTACAAATATACAGAGAAACCCAAAGGGAGCGATTTATTTCTTTTTTTTTGGGAACAATTTGTTTAGAATAAAATAAAAGAGGAAGACTTGGTATGTGCTGTGTATTTGGGATGCCATATATTATAGAGCAAAATTAGGTATGTGCTGTGTATTTGGGATGTCGTATATTTTGCCCTTATCTGATTGCATGACTTGAGTGCGCGGTTTGAGTGAGCGCTTGGCTTGTGCTTGAGCCTAGTTTTTGTTTTTGTTCAGTTTAGTTTTTCCTAGTTTTTTAAATTTTAGTTTAGTTTTTACAGTTTAGTTTCTGTTCCTGTTCAATTTTTCTTTTCATTTGTTTTATTTATTTACCTTTTCATAAAAAAAAGGAAATCCTCTCTTGTACATATATCTCTTCAGAATGTAGAAAGTAATGGATGGAGAATTGCTTACTTGCTTGGGATTGGTTTGCACAAACTGCTAGCTCAAAATCTGCGCTATCTTGCTTGCTTAAAAAAAAGCGCCGCTAAATAAAATTGCTAAAATTTTTGCATGCACTGGTATATGTTTTCTTTCCTTGTATTTATTTTATGCGCACTGTTGTTTGCTTGCATTTGCATAAAAAAAAATCCAAAAACAAAATAAAATTCATTGGTAGCTGCACTGTTAATTCACGTTTAATTTCTGTTTTGCATTCATCTTATTTTGTTTTTTTATTTTTCTAAGGACACTGTTATATTTTGACAACTTGATTTCTTTCTAACGATTTATTTTTCGGTGTTTAGACTACGGTAGAATAATAACTATTTATAAATATTATGGTGATTCATAAATATTATATCGGTTGTTCCTTTGAAGGTACTTAAACCTTCGGCTGCATTGATAGGGTGATTCCTGGTGCACCGATAACTCCTGTCCGTTAACTGGCTGAGAAATCTTTTGTTGAAATTAATCTAACCGTCATTATATAATTTTAGAAAAATTGTAAATAAGTAGGTAACATTCATATAGTTTCATTAGGTTCATGCATATATAAAAAGAACAAAAATCCAAAATCTAGAAAAAAAAAAACCAATTTTCTTTTGTGAATAAATTTTTTTTCTTAAAAAAAAGTCAAAAAAAAAACTTTCTTAAAAATGTCCCAATTTCCTTATCCTCATGAATTTTACGATAGTTATGAAAATCAATATAATCCATGTAATTTTAAACCAAATTCATATGGATATTTTAATAACAACTATTGTATGAACAATTTGGATTTTACACCACTAACTTTTCAAAATAATCCTGATTGTACACCACCAAATTTTCAAAATGATGATCAGCCCTCAATTCTTGAAATAAGTATTCAATCTCTACTTGAAGAAAGTCAAAAATTTAATGAATCAAGACAAAGATTAATTGAAGTAACGTGAAACAATTCAAGTCAAAGTTTTCAAAATAATCAAAATTCGAATTTACTTCCAAATTCAAACAATTTTGATTATAACCCTAACCAAATCAATTTCTATATCCAAAATGAATTTCAAATTCATAATGGAAATGTGAATCACTTTACACATGATTTTGGCAATGGGAATAATTTCAACTGTGGTGCAACTGAAATTTTTTGTTCTCAGCAAATTCAAATTGAAAGTTCTCATGTAAATAATTATAAATTTGATTTTGTTGAGAAAACGAATGAAATTCACAATAATCACACAAATTTGTTGTTTTAAGACTACTTGAATTTTCATGAAAACCAAAATAATCAAAATCGAATGTGTGATGATTCGACTGATGATCGACCTTTGCCCACAATTGATGATTTTCAACTAAAAACTTTTGAAATTGATGAAAATCTTAATGAAGTTGTTGAAAACTCTGTAATTGATTTGAATATAAATTCTCTTGAAAACAAATACGTCAAACTACAATTTGATCTTCCTCTCTCAGATTCTGAAATTTTTGAAAATTTAGCAACTTTAGATTGTCAACATGACAAAAATGATGAAGTTGTTAACAACTATTTAGGTGAGGACAACTTAGCAAAAACTTCTTGAACTTATTGACGATAATGTTGTTGGGTCTGAAACTGAAAATGAAAAATTTGAAAACTTTGAAAATTTTGAGGTTGAAAACAACGAAACTGCTGAATGTGATCTTAAGCACAACAACGATTTTTCTGAAACTGTTGAAACTCCTTGCGACTTGATCGTTTCAACTGAACCTCACTATGATCACTTGTTTTTCAATGTTAAATTTATGCAGTATATGAACTCTTTCTGGAATAACACTGTTTTTGAAAAATCACGATTTCGAAATTTACTGAAAATTCATTTGTTTGGTTTTTATTTTAGATTTACGAATGAACCTTTAGTTAACAAAATTTCAAATATCAAAGCGAAACCGAACAATATTTCTCAAAACAAGTGTGGGGATGAGAGTGATGCTTACGTCTCTCGATTTATATATCATCTGAATAAACCAAACTTTGTTTTTGAAGCTTTTATTGAACCTGGCTTGATGACCTCTCTTTAGCTGCTACAGAAATTCAATTCGATTTTAGGATCAATTGTAAGCTCAAAATTTTAAGATTAGCAACTCAAACTTTTGAAAAAATAAATTTTGTTTTTCCAAATCTGACATGTAATTTACAAACCTTCATGATTTGGTCTTTTGTGCTTAAATCGTGTCTCTCATACTTGAAGAGACAAATGAATCGGTCTTTAGAAGACTGTTTCACTTATTTCTTGTCAATATATTTTCTGATATACTATAAAAAATTTCTCTTGTAAATATAAGTCAAAATTTCAATATTTTCATTTTTTTCCCATTTGGGTGGGCTGTGGGGACACAGTCAAAATCAAATGTGGTGGGAGTTTCATATTTATTTTGGTTTTGCATAGAATTTTCCTTCCCTTTTTGTCATTCAAAAAAAAAAAAAAAAAAAAAAAAGAATTTTGCATTTCTATTTACTTTTAAATAAGACGTGATGGAGTTAGCATGCAATTTTGGTCGTTCGATTAAAATGTGGAGATTTACTTCTCTTAGTGGATAACGAAAGGAAAGTTTGAATTATGAGCAAATTAGATGTAACTGGTATATTGGGAAATTCGTAGGTAATGAGTATGAAATGTTTTCTGAATTGTAATCGGATTAAATGAATGGTTGATTTATACTACTTGTGATAACATTTTAGATCTTTTAAGTGAAGTTGTGCTGAGATATCCTCGCTTAACTCTCTCTCTTATGCTAAAGAAAAAGAATGTATATACATAATAGTAATCCAAGGGTATCCAACATTGCTAGTACATCTCGCGTTGGTGTGCAAACCCGCCAAGCTCTTTTCGACACCTTGTTGACAATGTCAACGTCGGTATATCTTGGTCTCATTTTATGAGTTGGACACCTAAGGATTACCGACATCTTGTTGACAAAGTCAGCGTCGGTCTGTACAATCTGCCAAGTGCTCTGTCCTAAACTCTCGTGGGTGGTATATCTTGGTCTTTTCAGTTAGGTATTTGTAAATAGTAATAATGTAAATATTTTTTAACAAAGAGTGAGTAAGCACTTTAAATCCAAGCACACTCTTCACTTATTCGATATAACTTGTTAACAAAAAGGAAGTTGAGATGCCGTTTTACGATTGTTGATATCGATTATAGAATTCATTTCATATTTGCACTATGTATCTACCAAAACAACTGGCCAAGCTAGAGGATTTTGGTTCGATAACATGACTTTTGTTTGAAGTTTTGATTAGTAACGGACTCAAATTTCATAGTGACGCTCCAAATTTGTGTTAACTCATCCGTGTAATATTTAAAAGTAAATTATCCATTTGTAAATATTTCTTTAAAACTTGCATTCATATCGTAAATATTTTCAAATCTTGTATTTTGTAAATATTTTTCGTATTTAACTTTTGGATTTTGTGGGTATTATCTGCTAAAAACCCTCACGAGACAACGCTCGTCCTACTGGGGACACCCAGAAGTTTAACGACTTGTTGCATACGCTCAATGCAATCGTGCTTCCTACGAAAACGGATTTAGCTTAGTTTTTACTTTATTTGACGACGAATAAAAAGATAAGTGTGGGGGTATTTGATGTGCACATAAATGTGCACATTTTTGTTCAAACATTTATTTTTATTTTAATTAAATAAATAACATAATTGGCTATTTCTACATGTTTTTAACCAAAATCCTAAAATTCTCAAATTGTCATTCATTCATCCTCATTTAAGGTGTAAAATGGTCACTTGTGCATGTTTTAATTTGTGATTGCATTTACTTGTTCTTTGTATTTGTCTTTTATAGGAATTTTGGAGCACAAATAATGCATATACATGAAGATTTGGAGCACAAATTCATGCATACAAAGGAATGAATAGGAAATAATTCTCATACTCTCAAATTACCATCTTTTAAGCTTCTTATTAAAGACTAATTGAATAAGACAAAAGGTCTCATGCATCCTACATGACTCATTAGTGTCTAAGAGAGGATTAGAAGCTTTATGAAGGGGCATTTTGAGGAGTTCCCAACAAATGTGATTAGGGTTTTGGGTTAGAAACTTGTATATATACCCTTTATGTGATGTAAGTATCTCCTCTTTTTTATCCCCTTCTTTAGTTTAGTTGAGAAGAGCACAAGCTGTCATGTATTTCCATGGCTATTTAGCCATTTTCTTTATATAACTTCTTTATTTTAATGCAATTTAAATTTTATGATCTTTACTTTCATGTTCATAGCTTAGATTTACTTTATATTCTTAGTTTAGCTCCATTCTTATTCTGCTTAGTTTTTCTTTCATTTTGCTTTATTTTCTAATGTTGAAACTTACATGTGTTGATATGATAACACATAAAAGTGGCTGATCCCTTGATTTAGGGGTATGATGCTCTCCAACTTTATGTAAGTTCAACATTTGTATGATTTGTGATCTCTAATTTGTGCTTCATGTTAGTTAATGTTGATGTAAGTTTATACAAATGGTTTTGATAGTCTATGTTTGTTGACAACAAAATAGGCTATGCTTAGTCAATGTAAACACAAATTACATCAATATTTGTTAAGTGGTTAAAGTAAGAACAAAATTTGATGGTCTGTAGTTTTAGTTAATAATTCATAGGCCATACTTAGAATAGTTTTGCTTTAGTTCCATTTTCATGAGAATCATAAGTGGTTTAAGTATTGCATTTATATCACTTAATGGAGATCATAAATTGTATTTTTGATAACTTACATAAATGTGAGAGTTGATTTGCCTCTAAATTGTTTTCATTTCATATTTAGCTTTGAACTTAATTTATAGTTTTCGTTAGATTTTATTAGTTAAATATTCACTCGAATTTGGTTTAATTTGATTGAGTAAAATCTAGAATTAGTTCTTTCCCTATGGATCGACTCGTATTCGCCACATACTAATAATTGTATGCCGTGCGCTTGCGGTATTATCATGATATTTCATGTTAACGGTTTTCTAATTTAATAGAATATCCGTTTAGCGATCACTTACTACTAGACCGAATCACATTCCTCCAAGGAGAATTCTTGACAAATACCAAATCGCCAATGGAGAACTCCAAATCTCTCCGTCTCTTATCAGTGTAGCTCTTCTGCATATCTCTGGTGTCTTTCATTCATTGCCCAATGATTTCAATCTTTTATGAAGTTTCTCTAACTGTATCTGGCCCAAGTATCTGTTTCTCACCCGCCTTCCATGGACATAAAGGAGCATTGTACGGTCTTCCATATAATGCTTAATATAGAGCCATACCATTGCATGACATGCAACTGTTATTGTATGCAATCTTAACCAAATGCAAATGGTCATCCCATGAACCTCCAAAATCAAGGACACACGCTCTCAAGAGTTCTTCTAATATGCGATTTACCCTTTCTGCCTGACCATCAGTTCAAGCGTGATAAGAGGTACCGAGATGTAACTTAGATCCCAAAGGTTCTCGTAAGCTCTTCCAGAATCCACTAATAAACAATGGATCTCGGTCACTCATAATGCTTTTTGGTACTCCATGGAATAGCACAACCCACTTCACATATAACTGTGCTAGCCTGGCTACCGTTCTATTTGATTTGGCAGGTATAAACCTGGCGCTCTTGGTCAGTTAATCCACATTGACCAAAATACTATCATGCCCCGCTAGAGTCATCAGCAAATCATCAATGAAGCCCATCGAAACTTGTTCCTATTACCACTCGGGAACTTCTAATGGTTGCAACAAGCCACTAGGGTTCTTCTGCTCAGCTTTAACCAAATGGTAATTTATGCACTTGGAGATGAATTTCCCAAAGTCCTTCTTAATTCCTTCCCTGTAGTACGTTCGCCTCATATCTCATTATATTTTGTTACTACCAGGATTTATAGTCAGTCTTTAGTGATGACACTCTTTAAGCACTTCATCTCTTAATCCATCGACCTCAGGCATAACCAATCTCCCTTTTTTCGAAATCAACCCTCACGATCGAATTTGTACATACTCTTAACCTCTTCATATATACCAGATCCTACTTTGCTAATGATCCCTAACAATCTAGGATCACTCCTCTTACTAGAACCGACCCGTTCAAACAAAGTTGGTACAATCGTTAAACTCGCCAACATCTCCATCTCCAATTGACATCTAGGTCTCAAGTCATAACCAGCTATAAACTCTAGTTGCTTCCATTCCAGAAACATAGCCCCCAACTGGCACGTCTTCTGCTTAACACACCAACGATCGCATTACTTTTTCCCGAGGTGTATGCGATCTTAAAATCATAGGAAACCGAGAATTCCAACCATTGTTATTGTTGAAATTTAAGTCTTTCTGAGAGAAAAATACTTCAATGACCTATGGTTGGTGAACAACCCAAACCTTTCTCCCAAAAGATAATGCCTCCATATCTTTAATGCAAACACAATTGCAGCTAATTCCAAATCATGTGTGGGGTACCTCTTCTCATGTGGTTTTAGTTGCCGAATAGCATAAGCAACAACTTTACCCCTTGTATTAATACCGCACCTATCCCGGTACCATAAGCATCAGTTCATATTGTCATCTCTTCATATCCTTTCAGAATAACCAACACTGGAGCACACGTCAACTTTTCCATTAGAGTCCTAAATGCACACTCACATCTTACATCCCAAACAAAAGCCTGATTCTCCTTAGTCAATTGAGTTAATGGTGCTACTATCTTAGAGAAGTCATGGATAAACTTATGGTAATATCCACCTAATCCCAAGAAACTTCTCACATTAGTTGCATTCTTGGTCGTAGACCACTCTTGTACTATCACCACCTTCGTAGGGTCCACACAATACATTTTTAGAACAACATGGCCTAAGAACCTCACTTCTCTCTTCTAGAAATGACATTTAGAAAACTTATCCTTTAACTGGTGTTTCCTTAACACCTCCATCATAATTCTCAAATTCTTCTTGTGCTCTTCTATTCATGAGTAGAGCAGAATATCACCAACGAATACAAGTAAAAACTTATTTAATTGATCTCTGAATGAGATCCAGAAAATATGATGGTGCGTTGGTCAATCTTAATGGCATAACCAACTACTTATAAAAATGGAAGGTGTCAAAAACGCTATCTAAGCTAGACTATCATTAGTTACTCATTGCTGATGAAATCCTACCGCAAGGTATAACCGGGAAAATATCCATGCTCCATTCGACTAATCAATCAAATTCTTTATTCGTGGAATAGGATACTTTTTTTTTCTCGTTACACTGTTCCGCTCACTATAGTCTACAAACAATCGAAGGGAACCATCCCCCTTTGTGGCGAATACAATAGGTGCTCCCCACTTGGAAATACTTCTCCAAATAAACCCCTACCTCATCTCTCACCGCTCTCTTGGTGCCGTTTATGAAGAGGCATAACTGTAGGTCTGACATCTTTCACTAAATCAATACGAAACTCATTCTCTTGATGTGGTGGAAGCTCGGTCAGTTCTTCGAAGATGTCTGGATACTCACTAGCAATCGGCACACCCAATTACTCATTGTGCGAGATGTCGAGGGAATACAGTAAACTCGCCATTACCTCATCACCAGGTAAACAACCCAACACTAACCTCCGCCCATCATCCTCCCAAATGGTTACCAAATACCTCTCACAATCCACCACTACCCCATAGCTCCGGAGTCAATCAACTTCGAGGATAACACCAAACCGAGTAAAGCCCAAAACAAAGCAATCACACAAAATATGCATCCATGACCTGATAAGACCAATCCATGACAAATCAAGAAAAGACTAATAGAGCCACTAATCTGGTTTGTCACAACTAAAAGGTTGGTCAACAATTTCGGGTTCCAATTCCAATCAATGTACCAGATCACCAGATATAAAGGAAAGGGAAGCACCCGTATTAAACAGAACTCGAACAGGAAAATCATAAACTGAAAGCATACATTGGATGATGATACTCTTTCCCTTCTCCACTGCTATTGGGCCATTAGTTGAAGAAGGAACAACATTATTAGCATATGCTTTCACCAATTGCTTCTGCTTGAGAGATTTGGGACAATCTTTCTAGATGTGTCCCGGCTTATCACAATTAAAGCATTTCTTTGTTCCCACGCTATAGTCTCTGCTGAAATGACCTTTCCTTCCATAATTATAGCAAGTCAACCCGGACTTCGGTTTCTTTTTCTGCCTTTCCTTTGACTAAAATGGTTTCCTCTTATTACGAAACTTTTTCTTGCCTACACCGCCCACGCATGGCTTTGACTCAACTTTAGAAGCATTGACAACGTCAGTCTTAGACTTAGGATAAAAGTTTTTGAACCATAAATCTTTTCTCACGATAGACTCGAAAGTCTCATTAATTTGATTTACAAGCTTCTCTCCTAAGTAATCATCTAGCCCTGTGACAAATTTCTCATTCTTCTTCTCTGCGGTATTGATAAAAGACATTCCATATTTGGACAAGGCGTCGGCCTCAACAATGTACTCCGAAACAATCCTAATATTTTGTTTAAGATTCACAAAATTTCGAAACAGCTCAACCAGAATAAACTATCCACATAAGAGGGCTTTAAATTTCTCTTAAGTAAACTGGTCATGGGGAGTTCATCTTTAATATTATTCCACCAATTCATAGCTCTGCCTTGAAGCTGATGCGTAGCCAACCTCCTCTTTATAGCGCAATTGAGTCCAAGGTCCCCAAAGATGCGCTCACAGGTATCAATCCAATCCTGGACTTCCATAGCCGACTCTGTTCCTTGGAACAGTTTACCATCAAAACTGGTGAAATCCTTATTTAATTTTACAAAGTCTGCCCTAGTTTCTTGCACAATTGCACTACCACCTTCGAAACATTCGAAGCAGATCCTTTTGCATTCCTAAGCATCTCTCTCATAAAACCAGTAAAAATCGCCTGCATATGAGGGGCATCAACATTGTTGGCTCCTGAGCCCACTCCTTCTTCAACTCCAAAAGCAGAGCTCCTAGAAATATTTCTTGCCGTACATCTCATCGTTTAATATGTAAAGAAGTCGATTAATCGTCTTTCAAGGAATTCTACTTAGCGGTGCATGTGTAGTGTGGCTAAGGTTTTATATCTCGGATATCGGTCGTGTTTCGTCTTGGGAATTTTATAGACTCGTTCTCGTATCGGGGGAGATCTCGGACGAGATGAGTCTAACTCGGGAGTTCGTCTTGGATTTTCATCTCGGGTCTGAAAGTTCATATCGGAACAATCTCGGGGTACATGATATGTTAAAAATGATGTTTTAACAAAATGGTTTTTATGAATGCTATTAAAAACATTGTAACTTAAACTTAAAGTGAAAATAACTTCATTATTCTTTATTTTACGAAAGATAATTCATACTCCAAATTGTACTATGTTTAAAAAAGAATCATTGTTAGACCCGAAACATTAAAAGGATCCAAAACATTAAAAAATTCAGCATAAATAGACCATAATTTCATAAGTAACATGTCTGTAAAAAGACGAATATGAAAATTATAAGCATTGTAAAACATATACGAATATACAATACAGTCATTTAACATGCAAAATGTAAAATAACAAAAGATTATTATGGCTAGATTTGAGTTTTTTAATTATAGTTCTAGTTTAGGCACAAATTTAAATTTTAACAAAAAAACAAAGATCTCGGACGATATTCCAGTATTTCATCTCGGTCGATATATCGTTCGATATTGCAATATCTCGGGCGATAAATTCGAAAGGAGATTTAGAGTGATATTTGATGTTTCGTTTCGGAAGGAGCCCAAAACGAGATCTCTGAGGAGATCTCGGGTGATATTTGTGAGATTTGAAATAGTGAGTGTGGCTTTCCTTAAATATACTAATTGTATATGTAAGTATTGTTTTGAAAACAAAAATACCAAAAATACACATTGTCATATACATTTTCTCATCCTCTGTTACTACCCACTTCAGTTAAACTACGCAACCTAAGCTCTGAGACCAAATGTGACGATCGTCCCATACCAACCGATACCCAATGAGTTGCATTGTGACGGTGCTCGACTAATAAGAGGTGATCATTAAGGTTGAAATAAGAAAACCCATAAAACCTATCGTATATCTCACAATGGCAGGGAATATAATATAATAATAAAATAAGCCGTGATATAAAACAGGCAAAACAATGTATAAGCTAAAAAATGAATCACAAACCTCAGAGTTGCAGATTCACATTACAACATGGTACCTAATGAGTCATATATGCATACATCTCCAAAATACCGTGCCTAAATAATAAAGTAAACAAAACATACTAATGCCCATAGAGATCAACAGAAGAAAATAGGATAAGAATATATATAATACGTTAGAGCCTCCTCTGGTTTCTCTCTGATGGCTGACCTGAAATCAAAAGTAGTTTTTTTCCAAATCAAATCATGAATTCTGATGCTATTTGTGTAACACCCCACGTCCGTTAGTGTCACTTACAAAGGGAATGCACTAAGTTCTGTGGAGCATTTAAGGTAAAAGATGCAGATAAATTACAAGACAGACAAAATTAAAACAGCGGGAAATAAAACTTTACTTTATTGATAAAATAGTTTGTACAACAATTGCTTTCCAATACCAGAGTATCATCTGCCTTAAAAATAAAGAAGCATAAAAATAACATTTGTATTCCCCAATGTAGCATAAACCATAGCAGCGGAAAAGAGAGTTTGAAGCGATATATCCAAGAGTCTTCAAGCTTGGGAAGAGAACTGAGCCTAAGTAATAACATTCCCTCCCTACGGACCTGGGGGGGGGGGGGAGATGGAAGACAAGAAAGCAAAAGAAAACAGAGTCAGACATTAAGTCTGGTAAGTTTAGTAACTTTCAGCATGTGAACAGGAAAAAGCAACACGACATGAATTAACTGAATATAAGATAATACCATAATGATAGGGTTAACAAGATAACATAAGATTTATGCAAGATGCTAAGGCAAGATGAGATATGCTTCCCTATTTTCTCTGCTTCGCTATTACCCTGTTATTCTGGATTCTATATCCCTACACCACCTAACTAGTGTCCCAACTAGAAATCTGTATAAAATGATAACGTGGTCACAATCCCCTAAATTGTGGTTGTTTCAGGTGTACATCTATTATTTATTACCTAGATCTAATCTAGGGTTTTTCTATCGAGTGCTCCCTAGATTCAACTAGGATTTACACGACTTATCTAATGCTTCACAGATTCAGGGTTTGTGCCACCTAGGTCCACTAGGGATTACGCTACTTGTCGAACGATGCCCCTAGTCTAGGACACATTACCTAGAGTGGTATATGTTCCTAGACTTTCCCCATGTATGCGTTGCGAATCGTTTATCGCTGTCTAGATGCACATGTTCTGAAATGTGCGACCCGAGTCCCGTGGCAGGGCTACTCTAGAAACACGGAACTCAGTCGGGAGCTTTTCAGATATCTGCCGGTGCAGACGCTAAGGTCTGTTTTTCTACCAGTGGTTATGGTCCCACGTGACCCCTCCTTCAACTAATGAAAGGAAATCCAAGAAAATCAAGTGCGAGAACTGTACTCTTGCCACCCTATGCCCTACTTTCCTATTGGCCAGCCTCACCCATAACTAGATAGCAAGTATATGGTCTGTTGGGAGTTCTCTTCCTTTCCGCATACGTACAACGATTGACTAAAGATGGTAGGTAGACGACGAGTTGCTATCACAGGGCTACTGGTCTCGCCGAATCACGCTGGTCCATCCTAGTCTTTAGGTTGCCTTATATTGCAACCAAGGCATACCCTTGGTTCTTCTAACGCAGACCTTAACCTTTGTGAGCCCAGGAGGATCATCTGCCACCTCACAGAGGGATACCAAGAGTATCCTCACTTCCCCTCGAAGCCTCAGGCTTCGTAACCCAATTCGTTGGAGCCTTCTTTAAGATCAGATGGACGTTCGCTCCTACTCGTGATAGACTAAGGATTACTACTTAGTTTCTCTAACTAAGGTTTACCACTTAGTTTGTTGAATCATCGTTTTCTTAACTAAGGTTTACGACTTAGTTCATATTAACTAAGGTTTACTACTTATTCCTTGTTTTTGTCAAGTCGGTTCAAGTTAACTTAACCCATTCCTTTGTCATGTTAGACTGGTTAAGTGTTATCAGTAGTTCATGTTGACTTAAACCTATCACAAACCAAGTTATATTGGTTAAGTATTTTCTTGTTACTTAACCTTTCCCATTCATCTTGAATTGGTTAAACGTTCCCTTTAACCTAAACTTGCCCATCTGTTTTAACTGTCATGTTATAGTGGTTAAGTTTTCCCTTAGCTAACTTAATCCTAACATCTGTTTAATTAACATATTCTAATGGTTAAGTATTGTCCCTTCGTGTTTTTAACTTAACCCTGTTCATTAATCCTGCTATGATGGCTAAGTGTTCCAAGTTTACTTAGCCCCACCTTCTAGTCTTAGTTAACATGTTAAATTGGCTAAGTGTATTAAACTTACTTAACCCCTACAAGTCTTGTCTTGTTAACATGTTAAGTGGTTAAGTGTCCACATTAGCCTAACCCCACTCATCGGATTTAGTTAACATGTTGAGTTGGTTAAGTGTTTTAGTTAACTTAACCCTACCATCCTCATCTAGTCTTAATTTATTCATTGAAGCACCGACCACTCACATTAGACATGTATTGTTGCGGTTACTGGACAGCCGATTGGTTCCGAGCAGGTTTACACCGTAACTCAGTCTATCCTCGGGTCCTTATTGGGCTTAATGCCTTAACCTCTCACATTGGATGGGTATTGTTGTGATTACTGGACAACCGGTTGGTTCCGGACAGGATTACATCACAACTCAATCCAACCTCGGGTTAGGCATATTCGTCTTTCCTAGATTTACATATTTATCCTCTTTGTCTATATGTAAATTGCTAACAAATTTGGCCTGTATCATAATCATATGTCGTGCCCGTTAATATACTCATATTCTAGGCCCAAGTCTTGATTTATCTATCACTTAACCCAACTTGCAGTTTTATGCCAACTTGGAACTAGTATTCCTATTTACAGTACATATTAAAACTAGATTTTATATTCTAGTTCATCATATATGCCCAAACTAGATTTATTATTCTAGTTTACCATTTTTACGTAAAACATAGTTTACTAGCCAATACTAGATTCAATGTATAAATTTACATATTCTCTAATTCATATTGAATTAGCCCAATTTGCATTTTAATAGTCATGTTATAATACATGTTCTAAATTATGTCAATCATAATCATGTTCATGTTCCAAACTATGCAAATTTCCAAGTTTACAACAACGTTTAAGTCAATCCCATGTTTTGCCCAAATCGTATTCCCCTCGTTTGTGTAATCGTGATTCATCCTAGATTATAAATAAATTTATATTCGTAGATAAAAGGGAATGAACCAGAATGATAGACATAATAATTGGCAAAAGATGATGATCCCAAATTCACTAATTACAGATCTAACACATTACACTGAATAAATTGATTAAAGCATCGCAGGCCTATGAATCTGGTATTATTATGACATGAAAAAGGTTGAATAATAATATGGGTTCAAGAATATGGGTAGACCTAACTTAATAGGTAAATTTCCAAAATCAAGATCCAAAGATAATTAAGAATAGGCTGAATAGATAATCAAGTCTAGATCCACTTTTATAGTCATAATCCTAGGCAATACTTTCCTAGTCATGAATCATAGGCGTTTAGCCACAATTGTCCTCGTTATGGTCATAGGCAATAAGTTCTTAGTCATGGTTTTCAAAGTCCTTATTATAGGCATAGGCGTCTTCTAATGTTCAAGAGTCATAGACAATAATTCTCATAGTCAATGAATCATAGTCATGAGTCACAGTTATTAATCACAATGGTTCTCAACCAGGTCCAAAGATATAAGCACCGATTCAAATAGAAAGATTGGTATGTTCCTTTATTCATTTAAATTCATGTCACAAATAGGAAAAAGGCATTCAGATTTGAAAAGTAACCAACTTACAGAGATTAGATTCGTACGAAAATAACCATTGAAGCTGTTTGAATCTTTACTTGAATCCTAACTTGATTTGAATCTCCTCTTGCAAGATTTGAGCAGCATATCCTCGCCATAGATTTATGTATTATTTAATTTATATTTATTTTAATTAGAATCAGAGCAGAGTATAAGCGTATAGAAGTTGTGAGGAGAAAATATGAAGTCTAGGGGTGTTTAAATAGGAGAATAGGAGTGTTTAGAGCCATCAGATCAGTCCAGAAGTCATCCGGTTCGTCAAAAAGGGTTAAAAATCATCACAGGCCCGATCTGCAGAAATGTGCCCAGGTCGACCCCTAGGTCGATTGCGCAGTCGACCTGGTCAGGGGGTAGACTACCCAGTCGACTCCCCAGTCGACCTGGGCTTGGGCGATTAATTTCCCGCCCAGCCTACTTCTGGGTTTGAATTCGAATTTTGAATTCGAATTTCGAGCAGTTTCAAATTATGAAATTTCCTAAAACTTCGGAGGGTCATATCTCCCTCATACGGACTCCGATTCTCGCAAACTCGGACTTGTTTCCAAGCAGAATTCTGAGACGAACGCAATGGAGTAGCCCGTTTCCCTTGATTTTGATTTTAAATTTTAATTCTGCCATGATTTGTGAATCTTAGTGTTACCAAAATTACGGGGTGTTACATTCTCCCCCTCTTAAAAGGATTTTGTCCCCGAAATCTTTAAGTTAGGAAGAATGTGTCCTACCATTCCGTCATCCATCTAATCAACCATTCAATCACATGCATTCATTGTCCTTAAAAAAGATTTCTAATGCTTTCATGTTCATATGCATAGTGTGTGTATATGTCTTTATCTAATGCAAAATCAGGCGGTCTACTGATTCAGTTGACCTCCTTAATGCGAATTATGTTCGTGCCATGTGTCCAATCATGTATGAAACTTCCCTAGTTATGTAAATACTACATGTGTGCATAGTCATCCATCCATATGCAACATCCATATGATAACATACCAAGTTAAATCCGTTAAGCAAATACATATATGCGAATGAAATATGAAAGTAACTAAGTCGTTATAGCGCATATGGTGTGTATATGCACCCACGAGCAACCACTTGCAACCATCAATCATAACATGTTTCAAATACATGTTAACATCCATTGGCTTCTACCTAAGGATCGATGATACGTCCTAGAGGATATACCTAAGAAGCTAGAAACAATTAGGCCTGAAACTCCTAGAGAAAGGATATACCCTTAAGAAAGAGGGTATGATGCATGTATCTAGTCTTCAGTCTTCTAAGTCGCATCCTCTTGAGCTTCACTCCACTGTACTTTAACCAATTGTTGATCGGGTAACTGGCCTTCCAAATTCAATTGGATACATCTGTGTACTCATGGACTATTCTAACGGATTACAAATCATCGATAAATGCATTAAGCGATTCTAGATAGCTAAGCCTAACTGATCCTTTTAGGATCACTCGAAATCTTGAGGGTATTTCCAAGGCATGTCAAAAAGTCCAACTTTCAGAATTACTAGCCAACTAGCCCATGCCAAGGATCAACTAATAGCTTATGGAACCAAAACATAAGCATTACGCTTAAACTCAACACTTAATGTGGCTATTCTCAAATTCCTATAAACCAAAGGTAAACGGGCCGAACCACCAATTTGGATCTGAGACTATTTGGGACCTTCTATAATACTAGGTGCAGAGATTCAACTATGGAAGCAGACATGAATAAATATGAGGGGCTAAAACCAAAAGAAAGAGTACGAACGAAAAAAAAACTAGACTCCTCCAACAGAACTTTACTGCCTTTCTCTTAGGTACGCTTAGTGGTGAAAGCATGTACTTGCCCTTTTATAAACCTTGTCCTTTGTCCTTAATTATATGCCCTATTATATCCTAGTAAAAGTACTTCCTCTTGACTTAGGCTTTATAATTCCTTCCTCTTTCGTGAGCCAAGTCCATATCCATGAATTCCTCATCCTTGGTTGTGCTCCTTTGCTAAACTCCTCATCTTCTTACTTGTGTAATCATGTTGACAGATCTCTCGAAAGCTGCCTCCATCGTACAGAAAACCCTACAAAGCTTAAAAGAAAACTGGCCGCAAGTGAAACTACTACGGCTATAGATGGAAGTCGGGCACTACTTCGCCCTTCGATGAGGTTACCTCCCAGAGAGACAGGAGCCCCAGAGACTCAAGAAAGAAGGAAACAAGGAACCAAACAGAGAATAAAAAAAAAGATAGTGCATATGGCTTTGGGGAATATGCCTTTAAAACAAAAAATTTCTTTTGAAACTGCTTCTTTTAAAACCGTTTTGAAAACAATTTTTCAAATCTTTTATCTGATCTGGTAACCTTCTGCTCTGATACCAAGTGTAACACCCCACGTCCGTTAGTGTCACTCACAAAGGGAACGCACTAAGTTCTGTGGAGCATTTAAGGTAAAAGATGCAGATAAATTACAAGACAGACAAAATTAAAACAGCGGGAAATAAAACTTTACTTTATTGATAAAATAGTTTGGACAACAATTGCTTTCCAATACCATAGTATCATCTGTCTTACAAAATAAAGAAGCATAAAAATAACATTTGTATTCCCCAATGTAGCATAAACCATAGCAGCGGAAAAGAGAGTCTGAAGCGATATATCCAAGAGTCTTCAAGCTTGGGAAGAGAATTGAGCCTAAGTAATAACATTCCCTCCCTACAGACCTGGGAGGGGGGGGGGAGACGGAAGACAAGAAAGCGAAAGAAAACAGAGTCAGACATTAAATCTGGTAAGTTCAGTAACTTTCAGCATGTGAACAGGAAAAAGCAACACGACATGAATTAACTGAATATAAGATAATACCATAATGATAGGGTTAACAAGACAACATAAGATTTATGCAAGATGCTAAGGCAAGATGAGATATGCTTCCCTATTTTCTCTGCTTCGCTATTACCCTGTTATTCTGGATTCTATATCCCTGCACCACTTAACTAGTGTCCCAACTAGAAATCTATATAAAATGATAACGTGGTCCCAATCCCCTAAGTTGTGGTTATTTCAGGTGTACATCTATTATTTATTACCTAGATCTAATCTAGGGTTTTTCTATTGAGTGCTCCCTAGATTTAACTAGGATTTATGCGAATTATCTAATGCTTCACAGATTCAGGGTTTATGCCACCTAGGTCTACTAGGGATTACGCTACCTATCGAACGATGCCCCCTAGTCTAGGACACACTACCTAGAGTGGTATATGTTCCTAGACTTTCCCCATGTATGTGTCGCGAATCGTTTATCGCTGTCTAGATGCACATGTCCTGAAATGTGCGACCCGACTCCCGTGGCCGGGCTACTCTAGAAACACGGAACTCGGTCGGGAGCTTTTCAGATATTTGCCAGTGCAGATGCTAAGGTCTGTTTTTCTACCAGTGGTTATGGTCCCACATGACCCCTCCCTCAACTAATGAAAGGCAATCCAAGAAAATCAAGCGCGAGAACTGTACTCTTGCCACCGTATGCCCTACTTTCCTATTGGCCAGCCTCACCCATAAATAGATAGCAAGTATATGGTCTGTTGGGAGTTCGCTGCCTTTCCGCATACGTACAACGATTGACTAAAGATGGTAGGTAGACGACGAGTTGCTATCACAGGGCTACTGGTCTCGCCGAATCACGCTGGTCCATCCTAGTCTTTAGGTTGCCTTATATTGCAACCAAGGCATACCCTTGGTTCTTCTAGCGCAGACCTTAACCTCTGTGAGCCCAGGAGGATCATCTGCCACCTCACAGAGGGTTACCAAGAGTATCCTCACGTCCCCTCCAAGCCTCAGGCTTCGTAACCCAATTCGTTGGAGCCTTCTTTAAGATCAGATGGACGTTCTCTCCTACTCGTGATATACTAAGGATTACTACTTAGTTTCTCTAACTAAGGTTTACCACTTATTTTGTTGAATCAGCGTTTTCTTAACTAAGGTTTACGACTTAGTTCATATTAACTAAGGTTTACTACTTATTTCTTGTTTTTGTCAAGTCGGTTCAAGTTAACTTAACCCATTCCATTGTCATGTTAGACTGGTTAAGTGTTATCAGTAGTTCATGTTGACTTAACCCTATCACAAACCAAGTTATATTGGTTAAGTATTTTCTTGTTACTTAACCCTACCCATTCATCTTGTATTGGTTAAACGTTCCCTTTATCCTAACCTTGCCCATCTGTTTTAACTGTCATGTTATAGTGTTTAAGTGTTCCCTTAGCTAACTTAATCCTAACATCTGTTTAATTAACATGTTCTAATGGTTAAGTATTGTCCCTTCATGTTTTTAACTTAACCCTATTCATTTATCCTGCTATGATGGCTAAGTGTTCCAAGTTTACTTAACCCCACCTTCTAGTCTTAGTTAACATGTTAAATTGGATAAGTGTATTAAACTTACTTAACCCCTACAAGTCTTGTCTTGTTAACATGTTAAGTGGTTAAGTGTCTAGATTAGCCTAACCCCACTCATCGGATTTAGTTAACATGTTGAGTTGGTTAAGTGTTTTAGTTAACTTAACCCTACCATTGTAATAACCCGGAAAATCTGGGCCAGTTTAAAATTTTTATTTTGGCAATTTTAGCGAATTTTGATTATTTAAAATGAAATATTTTAAATAATATCGACGAGAAATTTATTTTGAATATAATTCGAACGTATATATTCATACGCGTCGTCGTTAGAAAATAAATATTTATATATAATTATAAATAGAAGTGGAAATGGCGCGGTAGTTCGATAATTCGATTTCAAACTTCAATTGAAGGTACCGGGTGCAAAACAATCCGGATTTTAGTGAAACCAAAAACATTAGGATCTAATTGATAATATCTTTCCAACGAATCCGGCCAATCGAAATTTCATAGCGGGAATCAAAAGATATGTCCAGTTGAAAATTCTGAATAGTCGCTATGGAATTCAGGCCCTTAAAAATGGACATTTTGCAAATGACCTCGAATTTCGACGAAACCAGTTTTGTTGGATCCGCAGTGTCAAGTTATTGCTAGATTCCAAATTTCATAATTTTTCGATTCAATATGTGAGCGTGGCAAAGGAAAACGCGTTTGACCAGTTTCAGTTGATTTTAATCGACTGGAAAATGGCCATTTTTCTAACGGTCTCAGAATTCGACGAAACTAGTTTTGTTAGGACCGTATCGTCAATACGAAGCTAGAAAATATTTTTATGGGATTTATAGAGTTAGTATGTGACCCCGGTAATTTGAAATGTTCTTCTGTATGCGTTCTGTTGTGGCTTGTTCTCGAACTATCCGCCGCTTTCCTCACCGGGGAAGTTACGGGTTTTTACAACCATCCTCATCTAGTCTTAATTTATTCATTGAAGCACCGACCACTCACAATAGACAGGTATTGTTGCGGTTACTGGACAGCCGGTTGGTTCCGGGCAGGTGTAAACTGCAACTCAGTCTAACCTCGGGTCCTTATTGTGCTTAATGCCTTAACCTCTCACATTGGATAGGTATTGTTGTGATTATTGGACAGCCGGTTGGTTCCGGGCAGGTTTACATCACAACTCAATCCAACCTCGGGTTAGGCATATTCGTCTTTCCTAGATTTACATATTTATCCTCTTTGTCTATATGTAAATTGCTAACAAATTTGGCCTGTATCATAATCATAAGTCATGCCCGTTAATATACTCATATTCTAGGCCCAAGTCTTGATTTATCTATCACTTAACCCAACTTGCAGTTTTATGCCAACTTGGAACTAGTATCCCTATTTACAGTACAAATTAAAACTAGATTTTATATTCTAGTACATCATTTATGCCCAAACTAGATTTATTATTCTAGTTTACCATTTTTATCTAAAACATAGTTTACTAGCCAATACTAGATTCAATGTATAAATTTACATATTCTCTAATTCATATTGAATTAGCTCTATTTGCATTTTAATAGTCATGTTATAATACATGTTCTAAATTATGTCAATCATAATCATGTTCATGTTCCAAACTATGCAAATTTCCAAGTTTACAACCACGTTTAAGTCAATCCCATGTTTTGCCCAAATCGTATTCCCTTCGTTTGTGTAATCGTGATTCATCCTAGATTATAGATAAATCTATATTTGTAGATAAAAGGGAATGAACCAGAATGATAGGCATAATAATTGGCAAAAGATGATCCCAAATTCACTAATTACAGATCTAACACATTACACTGAATAAATTGATTAAAGCATCGCAGGGCTATGAACCTGGTATTATTATGACATGAAAAAGGTTGAATAATAATATGGGTTCAAGAATATGGGTAGACCTAACTTAATAGGTAAATTTCCAAAATCAAGATCCAAAGATAATTAAGAACAGGCTGAATAGATAATCAAGTCTAGATCCACTTTTATAGTCATAATCCTAGGCAATACTTTCCTAGTCATGAATCATAGGCGTTTAGCCACAATTGTCCTCATTATGGTCATAGGCAATAGGTTCTTAGTCATGGTTTTCAAAGTCCTTATTATAGGCATAGGCGTCTTCTTATGTTCAAGAGTCATAGACAATAATTCTCATAGACAATGAATCATAGTCATGAGTCACAGTTATTAATCACAATGGTTCTCAACCAGGTCCAAAGATATAAGCACCGATTCAAATAGAAAGATTGGTATGTTCCTTTATTCATTTAATTTCATGTCACAAATAGGAAAAATGCATTCAGATCTGAAAAGTAACCAACTTACAGAGATTAGATTCGTAGAAAAATAATCGTTGAAGCCGTTTGAATCTTTACTTGAATCCTAACTTGATTTGAATCTCCTCTTGCAAGATTTGAGCAGCATGTCCTCGCCTTAGATTTATGTATTATTTTATTTATATTTATTTTAATTAGAATCAGAGCAGAGTATAGGCATAGAGAAGCTGTGAGGAGAAAATATGAAGTATAGGGGTGTTTAAATAGGAGAATAGGAGTGTTTAGATCCATCAGATCGGTCCAGAAGTCATTCGGTTCGTCAAAAAGGGGTAAAAATCGTCACAGGCCCGATCTGCAGAAATGTGCCCAGGTCGACCCCCAGGTCGGCTGCGCAGTCGACCTGGTCGGGGGGGTCGACTACCCAGTCGACTCCCCAATCGACCTAGGCTTGGGCGGGTAATTTCCCGCCCAGCCTGCTTTTGGGTATGAATTCGAATTTTGAATTCGAATTTCGAGCTGTTTCAAATTCTGAAATTTCCTGAAACTTCGGAGGGTCATATCTCCCTCATATGGACTCCTATTCTCGCAAACTCGGACTCGTTTCCAAGCAGAATTCTGAGATGAACGCAATGGAGCAGCCCGTTTCCCTTGATTTTGATTTTAAAATTTAATTCTGCCTTGATTTTGAATCTTAGTGTTACCAAAATTACGGGGTGTTACATTCTCCCCCTCTTAAAAGGATTTCGTCCTCGAAATCTTTAAGTTAGGAAGAATGTGTCCTACCATTCCGTCATCCATCTAATAAACCATTCAATCACATGCATTCATTGTCCTTAAAAAAGATTTCTAATGCTTTCATGTTCATATGCATAGTGTGTGTATATGTCTTTATCTAATGCAAAATCAGGCGGTCTACTGATTCAGTTGACCTCCTTAATGCGAATTATGTTCGTGCCATGCGTCCAATCATGTATGCAACTTCCCTAGTTATGTAAATACTACATGTGTGCATAGTCATCCATCCATATGCAACATCCATATGATAACATACCAAGTTAAATCCGTTAAGCAATTACATATATGCGAATGAAATATGAAAGTAACTAAGTCGTTCTAGCGCATATGGTGTGTATATGCACCCACGAGCAACCACTTGCAACATCAATCATAACATGTTTCAAATACATGTTAACATCCATTGGCTTCTACCTAAGGATCGATGATACGTCCTAGAGGATATACCTAAGAAGCTAGAAACAATTAGGCTTGAAACTCTTAGAGAAAGGATATACCCTTAAGAAAGAGGGTATAATGCATGTATCTAGTCTTCAGTCTTCTAAGTCGCATCCTCTTGAGCTTCACTCCAGTGTACTTTAACCAATTGTTGATCGGGTAACTGGCCTTCCAAATTCAACTGGATACATCTGCGTACTCATGGACTATTCTAACGAATTACAAATCATCGATAAATGCATTAAGCGATTCTAGATAGCTAAGCCTAACTGATCCTTTTAGGATCACTCAAAATCTTGAGGGTATTTCCAAGGCATGTCAAAAAGTCTAACTTTTAGAATTACTAGCCAACCAGCCCATGCCTAGGATCAACTCATAGCTTATGGAACCAAAACATAAGCATTACGCTTAAACTCAACACTTAATGTGGCTGTTCTCAAATCCCTATAAACCAAAGGTAAACGGGCCGAACCACCAATTTGGATCTGAGACTATTTGGGACCTTTTACTATACTAAGGTGCAGAGATTCAACTATGGAAGCAGACAAGAATAAATATGAGGTGCTAAAACCAAAAGAAAGAGTACGAACGGAAAAAAAACTAGACTCCTCCAACAGAACTTTACTGCCTTTCTCTTAGGTATGCTTAGTGGTGAAAGCATGTACTTGTCTTTTTGAAAACCTTGTCCTTTGTCCTTAATTATGTGCCCTATTATATCCTAGTTAAAGTACTTCCTCTTGTCTTAGGCTTTATAATTCCTTCCTCCTTCGTGAGCCAAGTCCATATCCATGAATTCCTCATCCTTGGTTGTGCTCCTTTGCTAAACTGCTCATCTTCTTACTCGTGTAATCATGTTGACATATCTCTCGAAAGCTGCCTCCATCGTACAGAAAAACCTACAAAGCTTAAAAGAAAACTGGCCGCAAGTGAAACTACTACGGCTATAGATGGAAGTCGGGCACTACTTCGCCCTTCGATGAGGTTACCTCCCAAAGAGCCAGGAGCCCCAGAGACTCAAGAAAGAAGGAAACAAGGATCCAAACAGAGAATAAAATAAAAGATAGTGCATATGGCTTTGGGGAATATGCCTTTAAAACAAAAAATTTCTTTTGAAACTGCTTCTTTTAAAACCGTTTTGAAAACAATTTTTCAAATCTTTTATCTGATATGGTAACCTTCTGCTCTGATACCAAGTGTAACACCCCACGTCCGTTAGTGTCACTCACAAAGGGAATGCACTAGGTTCTGTGGAGCATTTAAGGTAAAAGATGCAGATAAATTACAAGACAGACAAAATTAAAACAGCGGGAAATAAAACTTTACTTTATTGATAAAATAGTTTGTACAACAATTGCTTTCCAATACCAGAGTATCATCTGTCTTACAAAATAAAGAAGCATAAAAATAACATTTGTATTCCCCAATGTAGCATAAACCATAGCAGCGGAAAAGAAGTCTGAAGCGATATATCCAAGAGTCTTCAAGCTTGGGAAGAGAACCGAGCCTAAGTAATAACATTCCCTCCCTACGGACCTTGGGGGGGTGGGGGAGACGGTAGACAAGAAAGTTAAAGAAAACAGAGTCAGACATTAAGTCTGGTAAGTTCAGTAACTTTCAGCATGTGAACAGGAAAAAGCAACACGACATGAATTAACTGAATATAAGATAATACCATAATGATAAGGTTAACAAGATAACATAAGATTTATGCAAGATGCTAAGGCAAGATGAGATATGCTTCCCTATTTTCTCTGCTTCGCTATTACCCTATTATCCTGGATTCTATGTCCCTGCACCACCTAACTAGTATCCCAACTAAAAATCTGTATAAAATGATAACATGGTCCCAATCCCCTAAGTTGTGGTTGTTTCAGGTGTACATCTATTATTTATTACCTAGATCTAATCTAGGGTTTTTCTATCGAGTGCTCCCTAGATTCAACTAGGATTTACGCGACTTATCTAATGCTTCACAGATTCAGGGTTTATGCCACCTAGGTCCACTAGGGATTACGCTACCTGTCCAACGATGCCCCTAGTCTAGGACACACTACCTAGAGTGGTACATGTTCCTAGACTTTCCCCACGTATGCGTCGCGAATCGTTTATCGCTGTCTAGATGCACATGTCCTGAAATGTGCGACCCGAGTCCCGTGGCAGGGCTACTCTAGAAACACGGAACTCGGTCGGGAGCTTTTCAGATATCTGTCGGTGCAGACGCTAAGGTATGTTTTTCTACCAGTGGTTATGGTCCCACGTGACCCCTCCCTCAACTAATGAAAGGCAATCCAAGAAAATCAAGTGCGAGAACTGTACTCTTGCCACCCTATGCCCTACTTTTCTATTGGCCAGCCTCACCCATAACTAGATAGCAAGTATATGGTCTGTTGGGAGTTCTCTGCCTTTCCACATACGTACAACGATTGACTAAAGATGGTAGGTAGACGACGAGTTGCTATCACAGGGCTACTGGTCTTGCCGAATCACGCTGGTCCATCCTAGTCTTTAGGTTGCCTTATATTGCAACCAAGGCATACCCTTGGTTCTTCTAACGCAGACCTTAACCTCTGTGAGCCCAGGAGGATCATCTGCCACCTCACAGAGGGATACCAAGAGTATCCTCACTTCTCCTCGAAGCCTCAGGCTTCGTAACCCAATTCATTGGGGCCTTCTTTAAGATCAGATGGACGTTCGTTCCTACTCGTGATATACTAAGGATTACTACTTAGTTTCTCTAACTAAGGTTTACCACTTAGTTTGTTGAATCATCGTTTTCTTAACTAAGGTTTATGACTTAGTTCATATTAACTAAGGTTTACTACTTATTTCTTGTTTTTGTCAAGTCAGTTCAAGTTAACTTAACCCATTCCTTTGTCATGTTAGAGTGGTTAAGTGCTATCAGTAGTTCATGTTGACTTAACCCTATCACAAACCAAGTTATATTGGTTAAGTATTTTCTTGTTACTTAACCCTACCCATTCATCTTATATTGGTTAAACGTTCCCTTTAACCTAACCTTGCCGATCTGTTTAAACTGTCATGTTATAGTGGTTAAGTGTTCCCTTAGCTAACTTAATCCTAACATCTGTTTAATTAACATGTTCTAATGGTTAAGTATTGTCCCTTCATGTTTTTAACTTAACCCTGTTCATTTATCCTTCTATGATGGCTAAGTGTTCTAAGTTTACTTAACCCCACCATCTAGTCTTAGTTAACATGTTAAATTGGCTAAGTGTATTAAACTTACTTAACCCCTACAAGTCTTGTCTTGTTAACATGTTAAGTGTTTAAGTGTCCAGATTAGCCTAACCCCACTCATCGGATTTAGTTAACATGTTGAGTTGGTTAAGTGTTTTAGTTAAATCAACCCTACCATCCTCATCTAGTCTTAATTTATTCATTGAAGCACCGACCACTCACATTAGACAGGTATTGTTGTGGTTACTGGACAGCCGGTTGGTTCCGGGCAGGTTTACACCGCAACTCAGTCTAACCTCGGGTCCTTATGGGGCTTAATGCCTTAACCTCTCACATTGGATAGGTATTGTTGTGATTACTGGACAGCCGGTTGGTTCCGGGCAGGTTTACATCACAACTCAATCCAACCTCGGGTTAGGCATATTCGTCTTTCCTAGATTTACATATTTATCCTCTTTGTCTATATGTAAATTGCTAACAAATTTGGCCTGTATCATAATCATATGTCGTGCCCGTTAATATACTCATATTCTAGGCCCAAATCTTGATTTATCTATCACTTAACCCAACTTGCAGTTTTATGCCAACTTGGAACTAGTATTCCTATTTACAGTACATATTAAAAATAGATTTTATATTCTAGTTCATCATTTATGCCCAAACTAGATTTATTATTCTAGTTTACCATTTTTACCTAAAACATAGTTTACTAGCCAATACTAGATTCAATGTATAAATTTACATATTCTCTAATTCATATTGAATTAGCCCAATTTGCATTTTAATAGTCATGTTATAATACACGTTCTAAATTATGTCAATCATAATCATGTTCATGTTCCAAACTATGCAAATTTCCAAGTTTACAACCACGTTTAAGTCAATCCCATGTTTTGCCCAAATCGTATTCCCCTCGTTTGTGTAATCGTGATTCATCCTAGATTATAGATAAATATATATTCGTAGATAAAAGGGAATGAACCAGAATGATAGACATAATAATTGGCAAAAGATGATGATCCCAAATTCACTAATTACAGATCTAACACATTACACTGAATAAATTGTTTAAAGCATCGCAGGCCTATGAATCTGGTATTATTATGACATGAAAAATGTTGAATAATAATATGGGTTCAAGAATATGGGTAGACCTAACTTAATAGGTAAATTTCCAAAATCAAGATCCAAAGATAATTAAGAACAGGCTGAATAGATAATCAAGTCTAGATCCACTTTTATAGTCATAATCCTAGGCAATACTTTCCTAGTCATGAATCATAGGCGTTTAGCCAAAATTGTCCCCATTGTGGTCATAGGCAATAGGTTCTTAGTCATGGTTTTCAAAGTCCTTATTATAGGCATAGGCGTCTTCTTATGTTCAAGAGTAATAGACAATAATTCTCATAGTCAATGAATCATAGTCATGAGTCACAGTTATTAATCACTATGGTTCTCAACCAGGTCCAAAGACATAAGCACCGATTCAAATAGAAAGATTGGTATGTTCCTTTATTCATTTAATTTCATGTCACAAATAGGAAAAAGGCATTCAGATTTGAAAAGTAACCAACTTACAGAGATTAGATTCGTAAAAAAATAATCGTTGAAGCCGTTTGAATCTTTACTTGAATCCTAACTTGATTTGAATCTCCTCTTGCAAGATTTGAGCAGCATATCCTCGCCTTAGATTTATGTATTATTTTATTTATATTTATTTTAATTAGAAATAGAGCAGAGTATAGGCGTAGAGAAGTTGTGAGGAGAAAATATGAAGTATAGTGGTGTTTAAATAGGAGAATAGGATTGTTTAGAGCCATCAGATCGGTCCAGAAGTCATCCGGTTCGTCAAAAAGGGGTAAAAATCGTCACAGGCCCGATCTGCAGAAATGTGCCCAGGTCGACCCCCAGGTCGACTGCGCAGTCGACCTGGTCAGGGTGGGTCGACTACCCAGTCGACCTGGGCTTGGGCGGGAAATTTCCCGCCTAGCCTGCTTCTGGGTTTGAATTTGAATTTTGAATTCGAATTTCGAGCTGTTTCAAATTCTGAAGTTTCCTGAAACTTCGGAGGGTCATATCTCCCTCATACGGAATCCGATTCTCGCAAACTCGGACTCATTTCCAAGAAGAATTCTGAGACGAACGCAGTGGAGCAGCCCGTTTCCCTTGATTTTGATTTTAAAATTTAATTCTGCCTTGATTTGTGAATCTTAGTGTTACCAAAATTACGGGGTGTTACAATTTGATTCTCTGATGCCTCCAATATTGTTGCTCTTTATCGGTCCAATTTGGCTTTGGGATGATCGAAAAATCTCGTGAGTAATTGTAATTTAATTTCTCTTATTCTCGAATAGAATTTTATTATGGATTTTTTATAAGTTGTCAGTGACGAATCGGTGAAATTTATAGGGTTTAGAACCCATGACCCTCATATTTCATTTTCATAGATGTGGCCTTGATAATGCCATGAGTACCCTTTCGATTTTGGAAATTTTGATTAAAAATTCTTGCCCAAAATTACCTTTTGATTTTTTGGAACATTTTTAGACAATAATTAATTATTGCTACAATTAAAAGATGAAGAATATGCTGGTTTGCATGAGAAAACTTCTTTCTAAATTTTCATTGATGATTCCTTTTTGGAAACACTTGCGTGATTGAAATATTATTTGCCAAAAATGAGATTTGAACAGATGTTGATATATTCCATATATTTTGGCCCCCTTTATTGTATTCCCTTCGAATTAGTCAAATTTCCTTGTTTTGCTTTATCACTTCCTTGTCATCTGATAAGTATAAATGATATATTTTGATCTTGAACACTATGAGTTTACTGCTTGAGATTATATTGCTACATCAGTTACCATCGCACAGTGTTGACATTTGACATATCCCTTGCATATATTTGACTTTGCTCCATATGTTTATGTACTATATTGTTGCATGTCATGTGAGCTAGTCCCTTATAGCTTTGCTATTTGCTTGTGGACATTTGTCAGTGAATATATCACTAACTTGTATTCTTTGCCACTAACTTGTAACCTTTGTTATGTACACCTTGTACTTCTTCATGATTGTAGAGCCTAAACTTGTCTTACTTGCATCTGCCAGTTGGATGGACTTGCTTTCATTTGTGTCCAGTTTTTGACTTCTATCGAATTGTTTATGACACTCAGTTGCCATGTACACTTGTATTTGTGTAATAGATGCTTGCACTTAAAAAATATGTTCCTTACTGTCCATGCACCATTTCTTTATGGCCATTGTAACTTTTGCTGTGCACATGCATTGTTGCACCTATGTTCACATGCTTGAACTAGTTTTGTTTTTGTTCACGACCTATAAGTGTGCTAGTCCCACGTTTATTGTATTCACTAATCTGAACTGCACCATGATTGAACTTCCTTGGCATCTCTCTCTTGAGATTATTGTGCCATGTCATCATGCACATTTTCCATGTTTTGTTAGCTCTAGTTGTAGTTGTTCATTGCTGACCCTTGGCAGACCTGACATACGTGTTTACTTGAACTGTTTTGATATGAACCATGACATCAAATTTGTGTTTGTGCACATCATTTGCTGGTTTCTTTGTGCTTGGACCAGATTCATGTATATTTTGCATTTGGAAGTTGATACTTGGCACTGTATATTTCTGGTGTTGAGCATCCTGAAGTGTTCTTGTACACTACCTCCATCACACACACACACACACACACACACATATATATATATATTCTTATTTGTATATGTGTGTTTCTGTGGGTACTTGCATGTACAATGATGCGCCTTCACACTTTGCGTACTGCTATTGTGTATACTTGCATTGTTGTTGAGTTGCTGCCTTATATACATACATGTGTGTGTGTGTATGTATACACACAAATGTGTGTGTGTGTGTGTGTGCGCTTATATCTGCTATTCCATGCTTCTTCGTTCAAGTGCTTGTCCATAATCATGTACTTGAAACTGTCATATGAAGAAGATCTTCATGTTGCACTTGGCACTTGTTGGGCTATTTCATGTATTTGTAAGTGTGTCTTCACCTTTTGTACTTGAGCTTGAACACTGCTTCACTTTTAAACTGCTGTGTGTTGTTCTTGCATGCTCCATTTCCCTTGTGCCATGTTTTGTGGTTCCTGTTTGTCAATGCTCCATGCAATTGAACCCACATGAGTTATGCTTGCCATAACTTTTGTTTTGTCCTAAAAGTTGTGCACTTATGCTTGATCATACTGTTCTGCCTTGCTTTTCTCGGCTTGCATGCCTTGTATACCCATGTTTGTTGCACCTTTCTGCCACTTGGTTTCATGTCAGGCCTACACCAGTTTGTGTTTTCTATTCCATTTTGGGCTTGCTTCCATGAACCAAGTAAATTTTGGTGTTGAACCTTGACTTTGATTATTGTTTCCATTTTTCCAGTCATACTGACTTGAGTTGCTTATATGCTCGACTTATGCATCTGCACATTATAATATATATGTATATATACATACACATGTATATGTATATATGTATTGTGCATGTGCAATTACATTCTCTATTTACATCAGCAGACCACTATATGATGTGTCGTGGCTGGTCAAAATCACCAGAACAAAATTGTGAGTTGAGGCTGGTCTTGATCAGCAGACCACTATGACTGTGTTGAGGCTGATCTGTAGGGACTAGATATATATAGTCTACCTTATGGTATTTACAATGAATCACTGTGAATATTACTAGCAGTCTATACTCAAATGTATATACATATTAGACCAAGTCTAGAAAAATGATGAGAAACACTCTAATATCTGAGCAAATAAAATTTAAAAATAAATTTATGTTTTTTTGTATTTTTTTGTTCTAGTTTACTGTGTGTGTTTCCGTGATAGGTATGCAGGTGAATGGACTGAATCTGAAGCAGACTGAAGACAGAGTGTGTCAATATATGATTGAATGAAATGTATATGAGTGAAATCTGAGTGTTGTAGTAAGGAAAGAATATAATATGAAATTGAATGTATATGTAAATTGACTGAATTATATTACAAAGAAATGTACAATAACGGAGTTAAATTTTTTACTATGTTGAAACAAAATATTAACTTGAATAAAAATACTATTTGAATATTAAATTCTTGTGAAAAAGCATTTTATTCAAAAATAATTATTTATTCAAGTATGAGATGAAATATAGAATAATACAATTACAAACACATTTATAGAATAATATATATGTTTATTATCATCAAACAAAAAACATATTGTTATATTCAACAATCTCTCCCTTTTGATGATGACAAACATACACAAAGATTTTAAGTGTGATAAATGTGTTTGACAGTGAAGTATAATACTCCCTTTATTTATATGTTCCCTCTACAACTGAACTACTCCTATATAGGTGCATATGAGTTAAAAAGAATGAATTGAATTTGAAATATTAAAAATATTCTTGAATTATTCACTCATCAATCAAAATCTTAATCATTCTCCTCCTTTTGTTATCAGCAAAAGGATATTCGAAATTGAAATAGTGATGAATATACACTAGAAATATAAATTCAAATCAAGAGAGAGACTGTATATCGTAAACCTCATATAATCAAACAAAAATCATATTATTCTTCAAACTAGAAGCAAATTTCACATTTTAGAATGATGGATTAACGAAGGATTTTATCAAATGGAGAGAGTTACAAAGCATATGAATTCCAATAATTTTTCAAATAAATTTTAAAAATTAAGCGCGAAATAGCAATGGATTTGGACAAAGGTAATAAATCCAAATCAAGAGAGAAAAATTCAAATTATCGCAAATCCTAAAGCTATCTACCAAAAAATCATAATACATCATAAATTAGTAACACATTTCAAAGTTCAAAAAATGGATTGATAGGTCGGTTTTTACATAACAAGGAGGATTTCTTATATATGCAATTTATTTTTTCTTTTCCTTCCCTTTTTTAATTTAAGAGCACATTAAATATGCATAACCATAAGGACTTTTAAATGATGTCAGTTGCAACTTAAATTATAAGCATTCTCTAACCATGTATGAACATATCTAGGTTTTTAAATGAGGTTAGAGTAACACTTATCATATAAAAATCCCCTCAGTATATAAAACCAAAATGAATGATAGAAATATGGTAGGAATAGAGATGGTTGTGAAATAAATTTCTAAATTAATCATATTATGAAATTATTCAAATGTACCAGGGTTTTTGAAAATTTTCAGCTCTCTCTTATTCTAAAAAATAATATAATCACATTTCCATATCAAATTTTGAAACTGTACTTTCTTTAATGATGTTAAAAAATTTGAACTCTCCACGTTGTATAAAACCATAATGAATGACGAAAAGATGATAGGAAAGAAGATGTTCATGAAATAAGCACCAATTCAAAGATCTTATGAAATCTGTTCAATCATCATGAGAATTTAAGTAATATCGCCTCTTGTTATGAAATATACTATGTCATAACTCATCAATATTTCATAGATCTAAAGATAATTTTGATGAGTTCCAAATATAGTTCAATTTGGTCAATAATATCATCTTTTGTATAATTATCAGTGAATGATTTTAAATTTGAAAATATCAATTTCAAGAGGGATACTAAAAGAACTATACAAGTGGAAAATCAGTTTAAAAAACAAACGGTTAAATGTGAAAATGTTTCAATACTTCTCAGACTGATATCACTTGTTGGTCCTAATTCCTATATTTACAATGCATCCAAGCCCAAGCAGATAAAACTAGCAATTCAATTCCTTTTATCATAAGAAACAAAAAAATTAGTTTCAAAGTAAGATTCACAAGAGATTTTTTTTACAATATATACAACATGTCCATGAGACAGTTAATGATTTGAAAGCAAGTTATTTGAAACCACTTGATGGAATTTATTTTCAAAAACCAAAACCAAATATGGTATTCATGAAAATAAATATACAATCAATCACAAATGATATCAAAAACAAGATAGTCAAGATTATTGTGGCAGTATAAAAAGCAAATCACTATTATCAAAAGGAAGAATAAAGAAAGAATAAAAGTAAGAATAAAAGGAAAAATAAAAAATTGAAAAAGTAACTTGAGTTTAGAGATCATACCTGAAATCGATGTGGACTAATGAATCTCTATCTTGACAATCATGGCTAAGGAACTATGAATGATATATTCAATGATGTGGAACAACTTGAATTTCCTATCTCTTGAGGTTGGTCCTTAGCTTCTTTGGTACCTAGTTGTTTATGGGATCGAGTGGTCTGTCAAAGGTTGTTTTACCACTCATTTCTTTGTTTACACCTTTTGGTACTCAAACCTGTTTATATAACAATCCATTTGCATCTACTAATGTCCCTTTAGGGACCTAAATTCGTTTAGTCTTACTCGAATTCTTCTTGATATCTTTTAGGATCCATGATTGTTTAAATGGATTGTTTCTAAACACGTTCTCATCTCGTTTATGATTTAAAATCCTTTTGAAATTATTAGAGTCCAAAATTTCAATTCGATCTTTTCAAAAGAAATTTGAAGAATTTTTAAAATCAATAGAATTTCATTTTTCGATTTGATCAATTTTGCCAAAGCCAAGACCATTCTTATTTCCAACAGAGAAAAGATTTTTCAATAACATATTCAATTATTTTTCTCTGTTAGAAAATACAACCAATGTTGTTTCAAGTCATTGAATTTTGGATTTAAGATCACTATATTCTTTCATTAAATTTGAACAATTATTAGTAGAGATCTCTCTCTTTTCAAAATCATTTTGTTTCAAAACCAAATTTTCATCTTTAAGCATTTTGATTTTGGCTTTAGATTCAAAAATCTCAAATTCAAAATGTTCAAACTTTTCAATCTCACGTTTTTTAAACTATTCAATCTAACATTTTTGCTCAAACTCGATTCAGTTTTCATCAAATTTTGTTTCTTGGAAATTTATGTTTGGAATTTTCATCCATCTTAAAAAAATTCAACTTCTTTTGCAAAAAAGTATTTTAACAAATTAATTCATCCTTGTTTTCTTTTGAATTCATGATTTCTTTTTGAAGTTTTTGAAGATTTTCATTATGATGAACTAAATCAGTTTTCAAATTGAAACAATTTTTGCAATATGAGTAATTTCTTGACATTTTTAAATTTTTATTACAAAACATTATTTTTGTTGATCAACTCAAGATTTTTAGATTTCAGAATTTTATTTTTCAATTTTAAACCATCAACAGTTTTAGTTAAATCATTACAAAGATAAACCAAATCTTTATATGAAAATCTCCTATCTCATCGTTTGTTGTGTCTCCATCAACTGATTCATCCAAATTATCATCTATATGTCCTATCAAGCATAAATCTTAACTTAAGTTGACTTTCAAGAGTGTTGAGTTATTATTGTCCTTTCTTTCAATGCATCGAGAGTTTTACAGATTTCCTGTGAAATTAAACAATGGGAGATATGGTTATATTGATCATCATTAATATAAGAATATAAAATTGCATAGCACAAGAATTAATAAGAATATCATTCTTATCTAACATATCGCCTCCTTATCTAGCACATCTCCTCCATTGATAATGATATCCCAATATTTAATATTAATAGATTTTAAATAAGGCTCCATTTTTGATTTCCTAAAAAAAAATATTCCATTAAAAAGAGTTGGGGTTATACTGGAAAAATTATTGCTAGACTAGAGTTAATAAAACACTGTCTCTGATACCGCTTGTAAAAACTAGATTAACCCTAGAAGGGAGGGGTTGAATAGGGTTTATTGCAGTTTTGAGGAATATAAAAAATATCACAGCTTATATCATAGCGGAATGAACAAATGTAGAAAGTAAACGACAAAGATTTTACCCAGCTTCGGTGAACCCCTTCCTACTGCTGCATTCCCTAAGGTCTCTTACTGAGGATTAAAACAATCTCCACGCTTACGATTCCCTGCAAACTCGTGACACCCGCCCCCAACTGTTTTAATCCTATGATCAAAACCCTACACTGATCTTTATCCCCTAAATCAGATTTTTCCATGAATTACAAACCCCTAACTCGCCTCGCTAGTTTAGAAAACCTATATATTGGTTGGCAAAAGATGAAACAACAAAATAAAGGTAAAACTAACAATACCCCAGTTAGATAATTTAAACAAGATATGCCGGTCTCTTTTATTTTATTTCTTTTGAACTATTGAAGAAATGTTGTCTTCCTCTGGTTGTCTCTCTGATTGCCGACCTGAAATCAAACTAGGGTTTTGTCCCCCAAATCAAATCATGAATTATGATGCTATTTAATTCTTTGATGCCTTGAATGTTGTTGCTCTTCTTTGATCCAGTTTGGCTTCGGGATGATTGAAAATCTCGTAGTAATTCTAATTTTATTTCTCCTATTCTCGAATAGATTTTCCATGTGGATTTTTCGATAAGTTGCCTATAATGAATCAGTGGCATTTATATGGTTTGGAACCCATGATTCTATGATTCATTTATGTAGATGTGGCCTTGATAATGCCGTGAGTACCCATTCGGTTTTGGGAATTCTTAATTAAAAAATCTTGCCCAAAAATGCCTTGCGATTTTCTAGAATGTTTTGAAACGAGAATTAATTCTTGTCACAATTAAAATATGTTGAATATGCTGGTTTGCATGAGAAAACTTCTTGCCAAATTTACATTTATGAATTCTGTCTGAAAACACTTGCGTGATTGAAATATTACCTGCCAAAAATTAGATTTGAACACATGTTGATATATTCCATTTATTTTGGGCCCTTTAACGTTTTTCTTTTGAATTGAACATTTTGCCTTGTTTTGCTTTATCACTACCTTGTCATCTGGTAAGGACAAATGATATATTTTGATCTTGAGCAATATGATTTTACTGCTTGAGATTATGTTGCTACATCAATTACCATAGTACTATGTTGACATTTGAAATACCCCTTGCATATGTTTGACTTTTCTCCATATGTTCATGTACTATATTGTTGCATGTCATGTGTGCTAGTCCCTTGTTGCTTTGTTGTTTTCTTGTGGTCATCTTCCAGTGCATATATCACTAACTTGTATTATTTGCCACTGACATATAACCATTGTTATGTTCACCTTGTACTTCTTCATGTTTGTTGAGATTGAACTTGTCCTACATGCTTCTACCAATTGGTTGGACCAGCTTGCATTTGTGTCCAATTTTTGACTTATGCCCAATTTTTTGTGACACAAGTTGCCATGCACACTTGCATTTGTGTAACCCATGCTTGCACTTAAAAAAATGTTCATTACTGGCCATGCACCATTTCTTTGTGGCCATTGTAACTTTTGTTGTGCACATGTATTGTTGCACCTATGTGCACATAATTGAACCAGTTTGGTTTTTGTTCACTGCCTATATGTATGCTAGTCCCATGTTTGTGGTATTCACTGATCTGAACTGCACCATGATTGAACTTCCTTGGTGTATCTCTTTAGATTGTTGTGCCATGTCATCATGCACATTTACCATATTTTGTTAGGTCCAGTTGTAGTTGTTATATTACTGTCCATTGGCAGACTTGGCACACATGTGTAATTGAACTGTTTTGATATGAACCACGTCATCTTGTTTGTGTTCGTGCACATTACTTGCTAGTTGCTTTGTGCGTGAACCTGATTCATGTATATTTGCATCTAGAAGTTGATACTTGGCATTGTATATGTTTGGCGTTGAGCATCCTGCAGTGTTCTTGTACACTACCTCCATCACACACACAAATATATTTTTGTTTGTATATATGTGTGTGTGGGTACTTGCATGTACATTAATGTGCATTTATACTTTGCATACTACTATTGTGTATGCTTGCATTGTTTTTGAGTTGCTGCCTTATATACATACATGTGTATATATACGCGGATGTGTATATATGTTTATATGTGTTTTTGTCTATTGTTCCATGCTTCTTTGTTCAAGTGCTTGTCCATATTCATCTACTTGAAACTGTCATATGAACCTGATCTTCATGTTGCACTTGGCACTTGTAACTTGATGGGATGTTTCATGTATTTGTATGTGTGTCTTTGCCTTTTGTATTTGAGCTTGTACACTGCTTCACTTTTGAATTAATGTATGTTGTTCTTGCATGTTCCTCTACCCTTGTGCCATGTCCTGTGGCTGCTGTTTAATGCTCCATGTAATTGAACCCATATGTATTATGCTTGCCATACCTTTTGTTTTGGCCTGAAAGTTGTGCATTTGTACTTGATCATGTTGCTCTGCCTTGCTTGTCTCGCCTTGCATGCCTTGTGCACACATGTTTGTTGCACCTTTCTACCACTTAGTTTCGTGTCAGGCCTGAACCAGTTTGTCTTTGCTATTCCATTTTGGGCTTGCTGCCTTGAACCAAGCTAATCTTGGTGTTGAACTTTAACCTTGATTATTGTTGCCATTTTGCCAATCACACTGACTTGAGTTGCTTACATGCTCGACTTATGCATCTACACATTATAATATATATGTGTATATACATACACATATATGCATACATGTACTGTGCATGTGCAATTATATTCTCTATTTGCATCATCATACCACTATACGATATGTCGTGGCTGGTCAAGATCACCAGACCACAAATGTGAGTTAAGGCTGGTCTTGATCAGTAGACTAGCTATGTTGAGGATGATTTGTAGGCACTAGATATATACAGTCTAACTTATGGTATTTACATTGAATCACTGTGAATATCACAACCAGTTTATACTCAAATGTATATACATATCAGACCAAGTCTAGAAAAATGATGAGAAACACACCAAAATTCTAAGGCAAATAAAATTAAAAATAAATTTATATTTGTCTGAATTTTAATCTATTTTGTTCTAGTTTATCGTGTGAGTTTCTGTGACAGGTATGCAGGTGACTGGACTAAATATGAAGCAGACTGAAGACTAAGTGTGTTAGTGTATGATTGTATGAAATGTATATGAGTGAAATATGAGTGTTGTAGTGAGGAAAGAATGTAATATGTAATTGAATGTATTTGTAAATTGACTAAATTACTTATAGAGAAACGTACAAAGTGGAGTTAAAAGTTTTTAATATTTCAAATGTTGAAATAAAATATTAATTTGAATAAAAATACCATTCGAATGTTAAATTCTTGTGCAATAACATTTTATTTAAAAATAAATATTTATTCCAGTATGGGATGAAATATAGAATAGTACAATTTTAAACACATTTATAGAATAATATATATATATATGTTTGTTATCATCAAACAAAAATCATATTGTTATATTCAACACATGTTACTTCCCTAAGGGGGTATTAAAGTATCTAATGCTGGTGGCTCCTTTTGCACACGTGCCTGCATCAAAGTCCAACTTGGAAGTCATCCCATTGGTTCCCGACTGGATCCTTAGTGGAAACTTCCCACTTAGACTTTGATCGTGTCTCAGATTTAGCTAGTCGTATTGGAGTTGGTTTTCAAAAGAGCTTGATCATCGTCGTGGATAAGTAATGCACACATTTCTTCATCTAGAAACGCCCATCCTACGCCCTTCTCTGGATCGACCTGTATATGGATCGACAATGTCAATTCAGATTGGCCACCATATCATGTACTATGGTATTCCAAACGACTTGAAACTTGTCCTAGAACATTCTGAGACTTCCTTGTCATCCCTAGAAAATTTCATTCCAATCTGATAATAATTTTCTGGCATGGCCTGGTACGATAGGCAATGTTGAACTGAGAACATTGAACCAAATTTCAAGGCACCATAACTTGGAATCCATAACTCCAAATGACTTGAAACACAGCCTAGAGCCTTCTAAGGCCTTCCTGTCTTCCTCACAAAATTTTATGCCAACCCGACAATATTTTTCTAGCTTAGACTGGTTGGATAGGGAATGTCGGATAAGGAATATGGAACTGAGTATATTGAACCAAGAATGTTGAATTGAACTTCAAGGCACCATAACTTGGCTTTAGAACTCTAAACCACTTGAAACTTAGTCTAGAGCCTTATGTGACCTTCCTTGTCATCCCCCCAAAGTTTCATGCCAATTTGACAACATTTTTCTGGCTCGGCCTGGTCAGATAGGAAATGTCAAACCAGAATCTGTTGAGTGCATTTAAGTGATTTTAATATCCTATTTCGCCACTCGACGGAATTTGTATCCATCCTAGTGTTCCTAGGCACTGTCCTAACACACCAAACAACTAAAACAACATATAGATCAACCAAATAAGATCAAAATACCCAAAGAAACATATTTTCCCTTAATTAGTCAAATTATGGTATTCATAAATCAATTCCAAATCAACCCAAACTTATATATGTGTCATGACATGATTAATAATGAATTATAACATTTTTAGGTATTTTTGTGGGCAACCCATATGCTAATGTATTCTAATTAGTGAGTAATAACGCTATTGCTCATCTTAATCACCCTAAATAGGTTAGGTCCAACAATTGAGAACCTTTGGCTTGGTTTCCTATGTTATGTAGCATCCTTTTTTCTTGTTGTGGTATTGGTTTGACTTGGTTTGCACTTAATTTGGTTGTTTAATGCTTAAACGAGTGAGTAAAGGTTGGTGGATGCCATTAATCGGTGGTTTTGAGCTTTTTGTGAGATAGGAAAGTGAATATGGGAGATTCCCCTAACCTTTCAGCCCCCATTAGGTTATACCAGCCGAAATGGGTTTTTGACCTACCCACAAATGACCCAAATAGCTCATTTAATCCTCTTTAATCATATTTCAGGTATTTCTCCTAAATGGTAAGTCCGTCTACTTAATGTGACCAGTTCACGAAATGGGAAACCATCATCTGAATCCAATGGAAGTGGTTTCAGGTATAAATTCTTTACGAATCAAATGTTTTGGATGAAACAAGATTCACTAGTGGAAAAATGGTTACATTAAATTTATAAAAAAATGGTGAAGGCAGAAAATGGCACCATTAGTTATTTTCCAATGTTATATAGTCATGGGACCTTATATGAAAATAATACAAATATCCTATGATCCTCGGATACGTAGAATACAAATCATTACATCCTCCTCCCTTAAAGAAATATCGCCCTCGAAATTCTTTAAACATCAAATACATTTGTCTCGCATGCCTATCAACCATCATAGGCAATCAAGCACACACACACACACATAGAAGGCATGAAAATAAAACAGTCTAAGTCTAACCTGGCATGAAGGATACTAATACAATAAAACTAATGATATCATGAATGGAAATTTAAGAGTGATGTAAAAAAAACTTACCAAATAAAGAGATTTGGATATAATGTCCTCTTGGTCTCAATCTCCCAAGTACAATAACTCTCACTTTCACTCCCCTAAACCTTGACAAGCCTCGTTATCTTCCTCCTAAGTTGTTTCGTATCGTGTCCAATAATACAAATTGGTCTACGGGTTACAGTGGCTTCTAGTTCCACCTCGATATCATCTAACTGATTTGGAATGATAGTTGTATTGGATTCGTGCACAATCTTCCTCAAATTGGAAACATGGAACACATTGTGTACGCCATCCATCATCTAAGGCAACTCAACTATATATGCCAAATTTCCAGCCTACTCAAGGACAAGAATTAGGCCAACAAACCTTGGTGCCAACTTCCCTTACTACCAAGCCGAATCACATTCCTCAAAGGATAAATCTTGACAAATACTAAATCTCCAATGGAGAGCTCCAAATCTCTCTACCACTTATCGGTGTAGCTCTTCTGCCTTTCTTGGGTGGCTTTCATTCATTGTCGAATGATTTCAATATTTTCTGCTGTTTCTCTAGCCATATCTAGCCGAAGTACCAATTTCTCACCCGCCTCCCTTCAACAAGAAGGAGTATTGCGCGGTCTTACGTATAATGCTTCATATGGAGCCATATCAATGCTTGATTGATAACTGTTATTATATGAAAACTCAGCCAAATGCAAATAGTCAGCCCATGGATCTCCAAAATTAGGACACACGCTCTCGAGAGATCTTCCAATATGTGATTTTGCTTTTATGTCTGACCATTAGTTTGAGAGCGATAAGTGGTACTGAGATGCGACTCAGATCCCAGAAATTATTGTAAACACTTCCATAATCCACTAGTAAACAATGGAAATCGATCACTCACAATGCCTTTTGGTACTCCATGGAGTCGCACCACCAACTTCACATGCAACTTTGTTAGCCTAGCTATTTGATTTGACGGGTATAAACCAGGCGCTCTTGGTTACTCAATCCACATTGACCCGAATACTATCATGCCCCGCTCGAGTCCTTGGCAAACTGTAAAACCCCGTATTTCAACTACACTAAAGAGGATAAATTAAAGAATAATTAATTTAATATCGAGAATTAAGGGAAATGGATAAATCCATTGCGTCCGTCTTGAAATTCTGGTCAAGATAGACACCTGGTTTGTGTTAAACGGATAATATATGAATAAGTTATGGATAGTAGAATTTTGGCGAAAAGAGCAGGAAAAACCGGCGCACTTGACAAGTGTGCCAAGGTAATTTTGCATTGGCGCATCTGTAAAGTGAGCCCATGTTAATTTTTGGCATATGGACCCAAGTGGGTGTTGACCCATGGCCCGATTCCCCCTAAGGCTGATGTGGCAGTCGAATTCTGGAGACTGAAAGCTATAAATATACCCTTATTTCTCTTATTTTCTCATACTGAAAACAATGGAGGCCATATGCTGTCAGTGCTGAAATGAATCTAAGCCTTTATTCTTCTACAAATTAAGTTTAACGATTCAAGTGTTTCAAGTGTAGATCTGAGATTCAAACTTCACTTTTCTCCTTCTATTCTTATAGATCCGATTATTGTGAGTTCAAGTTACCTTTAGAATTGAATAATTAAAAGTAAGACATGATATGACTGTGATTTAGGTATATGCTTAGGATTGAATCACGTTAGATCTACTTTTTGATTATAGATCTAATTCTATTTGGATCATTTTGTACCTATCATATTGAAGTCAATTTGGATCTTAACCGTTATCATGTAAAATCTACTTTTGATTGTGGATCTAATTCTTTTTAGATCATTTTATACCTATCATGTTGTGGTTATTTTGGATCTTAAACTTATTTATGTCAGGTCTAGTTTTGATTATGGATCTAATTCACTTTTTAGATCATTTGGTACTTATCATGTTGTGGTTATTTTCGATCTATCATTAGTTGGACATATTTTAGATTTAGATCTTAACTTTCGCCTAATTGTCATGACAAATCTACCTTGGTTTCACTGTTTAGATTACCTTGTTCCTATCATATTGCGGTTAAATAAGATCTATTATTAGTTTGACATCTAAATTATTATTTAGATCTTATCATGCCAGTTATGGCATCCCTATTTTGTTAAGATTGATTCTAATATCATATGTTCACTACATCCGTTCATATATGTCCATCTTATCATTATGTCGTTACATGATTATGCCACCACATGTTTATGTCAATCTTGTTAGAATAATCATTTCTGTCATCCTGTCCCTTTTATTTTAGCCAGGCTACTTTCTAGCGTAGGCATGACGTTAAATTATACGAATACGTTAAAATGGGAATGAGGGGAAAAAGGTATAAATTGGACATAATTTGTAAATGGAAAGTTTGGCATAAGTTAATGTTTTTTAACATGAATTTGGGCATATAATTAACTATGAACATAATTGGGGAAAAAGAGGCATGGACACCTATAAAGACATAGGTATAATTAATTAATAATTGAAATGCCTAGGATTACAGTAACTAGAAACTGTAATGGCACTTATGACACGAGGTTAGATTGTGCTTGCGTTGGAAGTCTGCTTGGAACCAACTGGCATATGCAGCGACCGCAAGTGGTGAATCTAATGTAAGAGGTCTAAGTGCACAAATACGAGATGTGCTATGACATGAGGTTAAGCCCGACTTATGGAAGAAGTCTGCCCGGAACCAACTAGTATATCCAGTGTCCACAAGTTGTAGGCCTAATGTGGGAGGTCTAACACATTTTAACCATAATTGATTATGGTAATAAAGATGTAAACTTAACCTAGTACCATAAAGATTGTATGAGCCTATTAAATCTGTGGGGTTAAGCAAACTTGTTAAATATTTAGGGTTGAGTAAACCTGTTAAATCTGTAAGGGTTATACGAACCTGTTAATTTAGAAAACTTAACCGGTTGAATATGTCAGGGTTATATTGACCCGTTAACTTGTAAAGTTTAACCCGTAAATCTAAAGGGGTTTATGTGAATATGTTAAATCTGTTAGGCATAATCTGTCAAAATCCTAGTTAGTTGGGGACACAAGATCTGTAAGGGTTGGCTTGTGTCATCTATTTTGTGGGACCCATATTAGTCAGTAACCCATTCTGGTATTAAAGGGGGACCCTGCACTAGGTAGTGGTCAGAGCACGCTTACTGAACTGATTATAAGAGGTTCATCTGAGAGGAGGTGTGTACTGGCGCATCCAACCAGACTTATGTGCATGCATGAGTACGACCTGCATCTGGGAAAATAAGCCGCCGTAGCACCAGTAAATAGGTCTGTGTCCTTCTATAGGTTGCCACTTTAGGAAGTAATACACCCTATTATGCAGCCGACACATGGTATTTACGGAATAGGGAGCCGAACGATTGGGAGGGGGTTAGTAAATATGGTACGTCTAGTCATGTCTATTTCGATGCGGTACTTGTGTTTCTGTCTGGGATAACACACGTTATTTCTGATTAGGTACCGTCTAATTTTGTTTGGGTTAAAACCCGTTACTAGAGTACACCTAAAACTACCATTATATGTCTATTGGGATCATCCTGTTTCTGTTAAGCAATTAGGGAGTATGTAATCCTGTTACATATCTGATATACTAGTATTAGTGCAGAGAAATCTCTAGAAGCGCAATATACTCTATCAAGTTTACCTCGTCATACTTGATGTTATCTTTCTTGCCCATCTTATATGCTTGTTATGATACTTTTACTTAATTACTTGCTAAAAGTAACTGGACTCGCCAGACTTTAAGTCTGACCCTTTTTGTTTCCTCTTCTTTCTTCCGTTTCCCCTTAGGTTCGCAGGGTGGGAATTTTTAGGCTTAGTCACGACTCGGTTATCATCTTGCTTGGAGCAGCTTTTGAAGTATTGCTCAGTTTCTATATTTAACTACTATGACTTTGTCTCTTTTGGGGAATTATGCTTTTTATGTATTTTCTGTATTCTGATGGTATAAGACAGAAGTTTTATATTATTGTAATGGGTTTTATGTAGTTTCAGACTTATGGTATTTTGGACCACGATGTTATGATTTATGCTTGAAATAAAATTTTAAATTTCGCTATTTCTTTTATATATATATATCTGTCTTGTAATATTTCTGTTTCTGTTTACCTATAATGCTTCACGAAACTTAATCCATTCCCTTAGTGAGTGACATCAATGTACGTGGGGTGTCACACTTGGTATCAGAGCTTAAGGCTACCAGATTGGATAAAAGATTTCAAAAATTATTTTCAAAAAGATTTTAAAAGAAAGCATTTTCAAAAGAAAAGTCTATTTGAAAAACATATTCCCTAAAGCCATATGTAATATCTCTCAATTCTCCGCTTGATTCCTTTTTCCTTTTATCTGGGGAACCGATTTTTCTCAAAAGGTGTCCCCATTGCGGCATGGTTCCACTAGCATGTTAAAACTACGACACATGTCGAAGTGCAATGAAGTGCCTAACCTCTATATGTAACCGTAGTAGTTTCACCTACGGCTAATTTTTTCTGAGCTTCGTAAGGATTTCAGTGTGATGGAGGCAGCTTTCGAGAGAGTTGTTAGCTTGTTATGCAAGGATGGTAAAAAGGAGAATAAGGGAGTTAGGGCTAAGGAGTACAACCCAAGAAGGAAAAAAATGGTGGCTTAGGAAGGGAACATAGATAAAGCTCAGATAAAGGTGAAAAGAAAGGGGCTAAGTTCGAGGAAATACAAAATAAGAAAATGTGGCACAATAAGAATAACAAGGGGCAGAAAGCACGACAAGGATCAAGGCAAAAAGAAATGCCATGGTTGTCGGAACATGGGTCATTTGGTCAAAGACTGCAAAAAAAGGAAGAATGCTTGCTTCAACTATGGTGAAATCAGACACTATAATAGGGGGTGCCCGAAGAAGCAAAGGCAGGACCAAAGGGCAGGATCTTCTAGAGGGCAGGTGCATGCTCTCGTGGCTGGTGTATCGGATAGAGGTAAGAAAGTTTTTGTAGAAGGTTTGATTTTCTCTTTCCAATCATCATGTTAGAACTTTTTAATTCAGGTGCTTTGCACTCTTTTATATCTGATTTTGTGATTAAGTCTCTACACCTTAGTACTAGTATGGTTTTGGATCCCGTTGTTGTCTCAAACCCTATTGGGTGTACGACTCATCTGTCTATGATTTGTCGGGGTTTGAGAATATATGTGTTAGGCGTCAAATTTTAATACGACGCATATGTACTTGGTTTTATAGGATACTGTCTGATTCTGGGGATGGATTGGCTAGCCATGTATGTTGCCATTCTAGATTGTTAGAGGAGGGTCGTTAAATTTCTGACTTTCCATTGGAAGACCTTCGAGATTTCTTGTGACCCTAAAGGGGTCCTTCATGCTTAGTTTCCTAGAATCTCCTGACGCAACTATTGATGATCTTCAATCTGTACCAGTAATTTGTGAGTATTCGGATGTTTTAAGGGGGTTCGGGGCTTACCTCCGAGGCACGTGATTGACTTTTGTATATACCTGGTGGACAATGCAAAGCCACTTGCATTATCTATGTGCCATATGGCTCCAAGGGAAAGGCGGGAGCTCAGCAAATAAGTAGGGAAGCTACTTGAAAAGGTGTTGGTTAGACGAAGCATATCAGAATAGGGTGCTTCGGTTGCATTTGCAACTAAGGCGTACAACTCTCTTCGCTTATGTGTGGATATTCATGTTGTTTTTCCACATTTCTTATTTATGGAAGTGTCTGCACGATACAACAGAGGTAGTTAAGCCGAGCATGCTTGAAGAAGTTGACGTAGAACGGGAGGCGATAATTAGACGAGTTCCTTTCTATATTCTTGGATCAGAAGTTAAGAAGCTACGTAACCAAGAGGATGCAACTTGGAGATCGAAGACAAGATTTTGCGCTTCGTACCCTTTTCTTTTCAAGGGAATGTTCTTAACTTCCTTTCGAAATCTTTTATTCATGCTTGTTTCTATCATTTATGTTTATCCTATCGATCGAATCTTCGACCTTTAGGTAGGGATCCTATGGATGAAAACATGTGTTTGAAACATGTTATGGTTGATGGATGCAAGTGGTTGCAAGTGTTTGTTAGTGGTTTCCCGTGGATGCATATACACACACATTAGGCACTAGATCGGCTCAATCATTCGCATAATGCATATGGATGTGTGTGCATTTTTCTTTCTTTTAATGGATGAAAATGGATGTATCATCATATGGATAGCGCATTTGGACGGATGATTGTGCACGCATGTAGAGCTTACATGTTATAATAGGATTATTTGCATACATGTTGGATTCATGACACTAACATACATTGCATTAAGGAGGTCGACTGAATCAATAGACCGCCTGATCTTTCACATTAGTGTTGGGACATATACACACACCTTTGCATATGCTCATATAAGCATTAGAAATTTTTAAGGACAATGGATGCCTGTGATTGGTGGATGATTAGATGGATGATGGATGGTAGGATACATTCTTCCTAACTTGGAGATTTCAGGGACAAAATCCTTTGAGTAGGGGAGAATGTAACTCCCCGTATTTCAACTACACTAAAGAAGATAAATTAAAGAATAATTAGTTTAATATCCCGAATTAAGTGAAACGGATTATGTCATTGCATCCGTATCGAAATTCTGGCCAAGATAGACACCTGGTTTGCGTAAATCGGAAAACATATGAAGAATTTATGGATAGTAAAAGTTTGTCGAAATGAGCAGGAAAAACCGAGTCAAGGTATTTTTGCACTGGCGCACCTGTAAGTGTGCCCATGTTAATTTTCGGCATCTGGACCCAACTGGGTGTCGACCCATGGCCGATTCCCCCAAGGGCTGATGTGGCAGTCGAATTCTGGAGGCTGGCAGCTATAAATATACCCTCATTTCTCTTGTTTTCTCATACTAAAAACAATGGAGGCCAAATGCTGTCAGTGCCTGAACCGAATCTAATCCTTTCTTTTTCTACAAATCAAGTTTAAATATTCAAGTGTTTCAGGTGTAGATCTGAGATACAAAATTCACTTTTTTCCTTCTATTCTTATAGATCTGATCCTTGTGAGTTCAAGTTACCTTTAAAATTAAATAATTAAAAGTAAGACATGATATGACTTTGATCTGGGTATATGCTTGGGATTGAATCATGTTAGATCTACTTTTTGATTATAGATCTAATTCTCTTTTGATCATTTTGTACCTATCATGTTGTAGTTGATTTGGATCTTAAATTTATCATGTTAGATCTAGTTTTTGATTGTAGAGCTAAATTTATTTAGATCATTTTATACCTATCATGTTGTAGTTTATTTGGATCTTAACCGTTATAATATCAAATCTACTTTTGAATGTGGATCTAATTCTTTTTTGATCATTTTGTACCTATCATGTTGTGGTTATTTTGGATCTTATCCTTATTTATGTCAGATCTAGTTTTGATTATGGATCTTATTCACTTTTTAGATCATTTGGTACTTGTCGTGTTGTGGTTGTTTTGGATCTGTCATTAGTTGGACATGTTTTATATTTAGATCTAAACTTTCACCTAATTATCATGACAAGTCTACCTTGGTTTCACTGTTTAGATTACCTTGTTCCTATCATATTGCGGTTAAATAGGATCTGTTACCAGTTTGACATCTAAATTATTATTTAGATCTTATCATGCCAGTTATGACATCCCTATTATGTTATGACTGATTCTAATATCACACGTTTACTATATACGTTCATATATGTCCATCTTATCATTATGTCATTTACATGATTTTGCCACCACTTGTTTATGTCAATCTTGTTAGAGTAATCATTTCTGTCACTCTGTCCCTCTTATTTTAGCCTGGCTACTTTCTAGCCTAGGAATGACGTTAAATTATGCGAATACGTTAAAATGGGAATAAGGGGAAAACGGTATAAATTGGGCATAATTTGTAAATGGAAAGTTTGGCATAACTTAATGTTTTTTAACATGAATTTGGGCATATAATTAATTATGGACATAATTGGGGTAAAAATGGCATGGACACCTACAAAGACATAGGTATAATTAATGAATAATTGAAATGCGTAGGATTACAGTAATTAGAAACTACAATGGCACTTATGACACGAGGTTAGATTGCACTTGCAGTGGAAGTATGCCCGGAACCGATCGACATATCCAACGACCGCAAGTGGTGAATCTAATGTGAGAGGTCTAAGTGCACAAATACTAGACGTGCTATGACACGAGGTGAAGCCCGACTTATGGAAGAAGTCTGCCCTGAACTGACCGACATATCCAGCGTCCACAAGTTTAGGACTAATGCGGGAGGTCTATCACATTTTAACCATAATTGAATATGGTAATAAAGATGAACACATAACCTAGTTGAATCCATAATGATTGTATGAGCCTTCTAAATCTGTGGGGTTAAGTAAATATGTTAAATCTGTGGGGTTGAGTAATCCTGTTAAATCTTTAAGGGTTATACGAATCTGTTAATTTAGAAAACTTAACCTGTTGAATATGTTGGGGTTATATTGACCCATTAACTTGTAAAGTTTAACCCGTTAATCTATAGGGGGTTACGTGAATATGTTAAATCTGTTAGGCATAACCTGTCAAAATCCTAGTTAGTTGGGGACACAAGATCTGTAAGGGTTGGCTTGTGTCATCTGTTGTGTGGGACCCATATTGGTCAGTAACCCATTCTGGTATTAGAGGGGGAGCCCACACTACGTAAGGGTCATGTCATGCTTACTGAACTGATTATAAGAGGTTCATCTGAGATGAGGTGTGTAATGGCGCATCCCAACGGACTCATATGCTTGCATGAGTACGGCATGCATCTGGGAAAATAAGTCGTTGTAGCACTAGTAAATAGGTCTGTGTCCTTCTGTAGGTTGCCACTTTAGGAAGTAATACACCCTATTGTGGGGCCAACATAGGGTATTTACGGAATAGGGAGCCGATCGATTAAGGGGGGGGGGGTAGTAAATAGGGTACATCTAGTCCTGTCTTTTTCTGTGGGGTACCTGTGTTTCTGTCTGGGCTAACACCCATTATTTCTGATTTAGGTACCGACAAATTTCATTTGGGTTCAAACCCGTTACTTGAGTACACCTAAAACTACCATTATATTTCTATTGGGATCATCCTGTTTCTATTAAGCAATTAGGAAGTATGTAATCCTATTACATATTTGTTATACTAGTATTGGTGCAGAGAAATCTCTAAAAGCGCAATATACTATATCATGTTTACCTCATCATACTTGATGTTATCTTTCTTGTCCATCTTATATGCCTGTCATGATACTTTTACTTATTTACTTGCTAAAAGTAACTAGACTCGGCAGACTTTATGTTTGACCCTTTTTGTTTTCCCTTCTTTCTTCCGTTCCCCCCCAGGTTTGCAGGGTGGGAATTCTCAGCCTTAGTCAGGACTCGATTATCATCTTGCTTGGAGCAGCTTTTGAAGTACTACTCAGTTTCTATCTTTAACTACTATGACTTTGTCTCTTTTGGGGAATTATGCTTTTTGTGTATTTTCTGTACTCTGATGGTACAAGATAGAAATTTTATATTATTTTAATGGGTTTTATGTAGTTTCAGACATATGGTATTTTGGACCACGATGTTATGATTTATGCTTGAAATAAAATTTTGAATTCCGTTATTCGTTTTATATCTGTCTTGTAATATTTATATTTCTGTTTATCTATAAAGCTTCACGAAACTTAATGCATTCCCTTCGTAAGTGGCAGTAACAGATGTGGGGTGTCACACTAACCATCAATAAAGCCCATCGAAACTTGCTCCCCTTTCCACTTGGGAACTTTTAGCAGTTGCACAGACCACTAGGGTTCTTCTGCTCAGCATTAACCAATTGGAGACGATTTCCTAACATCCTTCTAATTACTTCCTAGTTGTATGTTCGCCTCATATTTCGATACATTTTGTTACTATCAGGATATATAGTTAAAATTTAGTGATAACACTCTTTAAACACTTCATCTCTTAATCCATCGATGTCAGGTACATCCAATCTGCCACTTTTTCAAAGTCAAACCTCATGGTCGAGTTCATAAATAATCTTAACCTCTTCATCTATACCAGATTCCACTTTGTTAACAATTCCCAACAATCTAGGATCGCTCCTCTGACTAAAACCGATCTGTTCGACAAAAGTTGGTCAAATCATTAAATTTTCCAACATCTCCGGCTCCAATTGACATCTAGGTTCGAAGTTATAACCAACAATAAACTCTAATAGTTTCCATTCTAGAAACATATCCCCCAACTGGTTTGTCTAGTACTTAACGCATCAGCGCTCGCATTACCCTTTCCCGAGGTGTATGCAATACTAAAATCATAGGAAGCTAAGAATTCCAACCATCGTTGTTGATGGAGATTTATGTTTTTCTACTTAAATGACTTATGGTCAGTAAACAACTCAAACCTTTCTCCAAAAAAAAAAATACCTCTACTTATTTAATGCAAACACAATTGCAGTTAGTTCCAAATCATGTGTGGGGTGCCTCCTCTCATGTGGTTTTAGTTGGCGACTAGCATAAGCAACAATTTTACCCCTTTGCATCAATTCTGCACCTAATCCGGTACTATAAGCATCAGTGCATATAGTCATCTCTTTATTTCCTTTTGGAATAACCAACACTAGAGCACACGTCAACTTTTTCTTTAGACTCTTAAATGCATGCTCACATCTTACATTCCATAAAAAATCCCGATTCTTCTTAGTCAATTGAGTTAACAGTGTTGCTATCTTTGAGAAGTCATGGATAAACTTACAGTAATATCCAGCTAACCCTCAAAAACTTTTCACATCAGTTGCATTCTTTAGCGAAAACCACTTTCATATTGTCGCCACCTTCGCACGGTCCATGACAATACCATTTTCAGAAACTACATGACAATACGATTCATGAGATCCACAAAATATGTTGGTTCCTTGGTCAGTTTGAAAGGTATAACAAACCATGCATAAAAACTAGATGGCATCTGTAATGCTATCTTAGGAATATTCTCATTAGCTACTCATAGCATATGAAATCCTATCGGAAGGTCTAACTAGGAAAATATCCACGCTCCATTCAACTGATCAACCAAATCGTCTATTGGTAGTAGAGGATACTTGTTCTTTCTTGTCAGCTTGTTCAACTCATGGTAGTTTATACACAATCGAAGGGAATCATTTGCCTTTGTAGTGAATACAACAGGTGCTCCAGAGTTGGAAATACTTCTCTGAATAAACCCCTTCCTCAAGATGCCACTCACTTGCACCTCCAGCTCTCGCTGCTCTCATGGCCATTTGTCGAAGAGGCATAACTATAGGTCAGACATCTTTCACAAAATCAATGCGAACTCTATCTTTCGGTGCGGTGGAAACCCACTCATTTCCTCGAAGATGTCCGGATACTTGCTAGGAATAGGCACAACCAATAACTCATCGTGCGTGATGCCGAGAGAATACATAAAGCTAGCCTTCACCTCATCACCAAGTAAACAAATCAACACTACCCTCCACCCATCATCCGCCTCAATGGTCACAGAAAACCTCTCACACTCCATGACCACCTCATACCTCTGGAGCCAATCGACTTTGAGGATAGTACAAAACCCAATAAAGCCCAAAACAAAGCAATCACAGAAAACATGCATCCATGACTCGATAAGACCAGCCCACGACATATCATCCAAAGGCTAGTAGAACCACCAATCAGATTCGTCACAACTAAAAGGTCAGTCAATAATTTTGGGTTCCAACTCCAATCTATGTACCAGGTCACTAGACATAAAGGAAAGGGAAGCGCTAGAATTAAACAGATCTCGAACAATAAAATCATAAACTGAAAACATACATTAGATGACGGTTACCTTTCTCTTCTCTGCCGGTTGGGGAATTAGATGAAGAAGGAACAACATTAATAGCATATGCTTTCACCAACCTCTTCTGCTTGAGAGGTTCAGGACAATCTTTCTAAATGTGTCCCTGCTTGTCACAATTGCAACAATTCTTCGTTTCCACTGTATAGTCTCTACTGAAGTTACATTTCCTTCCACAATTATAGCAAATCAATTTGGACTTAGGTTTCTTTTTCTATCCTTCCTTAGGAAAAAATGGTCTCCTCTTATTAGGAAACTTTTTCTTGACTACACTACCTATGTGCGGCTTTGGCTCAACTTCAGAAGCATTGACAACATCAGTCTTCGACTTAGGATAAAGTCTCTCTGACCTCAAAGTTTTTCCCACGATAGACTAAAAAGTCTCATTAATATGATTTAAAAGCCTCTCTCCTAAGTAATCATCCAATGTGATGAATTTCTCATTCTTCTTCTTAGCAATATTGATAAAAGACATTCCATATTTGGACAAGGTTTTGAACTCAACAACGTACTTAGAAATAGCCCTACCATTTTGGTTAAGCTATGTAAACTTTTGAAATAGCTTCGACTTTTGAGAAGACATAATAAACTTCCCGCAGAATAGGGATTTATATTGCTTTCAAGTAAACTGGTCCTTGCGTGTAGCAGCTTTAATAGCATTCCACTAGTTCATAGCCCTGCCTTGAAGCTGACGCGAAGCTAACCTCCTCTTTGCAGCAACATCGAGTCCAAGGTCCTCAAAGATGCGCTTACAGGTATCAAGCCATTCCTGGATTTCTATTGCCAACTCTGTTCCTTGGGACAAGTTAACCCCGAAACTGGTAAAATCTTTATTTAATTTAGCAAAATCATCCGTCGGCGCCTGCACAATTGCACCACTACCTTCAGCAACATTTGAAGCAACGCCATGAGCATTCCTAAGCATCTATCCATAATAGCATTAAAAATTGTTGGCTAGCTTTTGGACCAAGCCACAAAGATTCAAAAACGTGTCTAATACGAAGTCTTGTTCATGAAGTTGCACCTTCCACAGTTCGCGATCGCCCTCATGACCACGATCCGATCCGATCTGATCCGCTCACACCAGCTCGATCCGATCCGTTCATACCAGCTCGATCCGTTCCAATCCTTGAAGCTGAGAGATGAAGGCCATGACTAAGTCATTCACGATCCGAAGATGAAGGATCTTGTGCCACCTGTCCATAACTGCCATTTTGACCATTTCTCCATCAAGCTACGAACCAGTCCAAGATCTTCGCGATTTGTGCCACGCGTTACCACAATCCGATTGCAGAAATCATCTACAAATAGCTCTAGACTTGGCATTTTTCAGGATCTTTGGGCAGTTCTGAGTGTTATTCCTACCATAACTGTCTTTGCATTATTTTTTATTAGTGGTAATTCGAAATCATTGAGTGAATCAACATTGTAAAAGTGAGATTCTGAGCGAAATCACTGATTGTACTCAAATCCTTCGTATAACAATAGATATAAAGTGGACATAGGCTCATTAACGCCGAACCACTATAAATCTTGTGTCTTTTCTGCTTTTCTCGCATTTTTCAGATATTAATCTCTGCATACTGAAATAATTTGGGTGTTAGACCCAATTTTGGATCTAACATTTTGGTGCTATCACTGAGAAACGAAGTCTCAGCATATTGCATTGTTGCTCTATTGTTTGGATATTCAAGTCCGAAGAAAACAGTCCAAAACTCCATAGTTTCGATTTTTGAAGATTTCAGTAATGCCAAGATATCATGGCTGGAAAGAAGTCTAAAGAAGTACGAGTTTCGCAAGCAAATGAAGCTGCAAACGAAGCTGTAGAAGAGAGCGCTCAGGAGCAGGTCGAAGTTCTATCACCGGATCGTGGACAGGAGGGGGCGATCCGATCCAATGAGGGCGTTGCAGCCCGATCTCAAGATAACGTCACCATCCCTCCTGCTAATCTTTCTGCGATCCGATCCCAGGGAACCACCACGAGCCGACGTCAAGAGGGTACCACGAGCCATCAGCCTAGGAGGACCACGATCCGAGCTGACAATCAGACTACTACCCGTCCTGGGAAGGAAATTATGGCTCATCCTGCTTGTGCTGGTACTTCTGCTCAACCTGGTTCGAGTTCCTTGCATATAAGAGAAGATGAGTATGACCAGTTCGACCCTTCTGCTCCAGTTACCGAAGGACATATGACTCACATACTTGAAGCGTTGGACAGGCAAACTGATGAATTGGCCGCTCAAAGGCAGGAGAGCTCATTGCTGCGTCAAAATATTACTGCCCTATGCAGACAAATCGACGATATTCAAAGGCAGGTTTCAACACCTCCAGCTCACCCTTTGTCCCCGGAACATACATCCTCGTCTAAAGAACCTCGTAGAAACCGATGATTTCCTCCATTGGAAAGGGCTGAGAATATAGAGGGGATTAATCAGGAAATCAATAACCGTAACTTAAATGAGCCCGTCCTACCGCCTAGGAATGGAGACGTTGTTGATCCTACTCAGAATCGACCCATTCTTCCTGCTCGCCGCACGACTGATCGCAGCAATAGGGGGCAGGGGAGTTCTGCTCAGGACTCAGACCTTGTAGCAGCACGTTAAAGAAAAGCTGGAGAGGCCCGCCAGGCAAGAAGTGCTGACCCCAAATCCACCCTAACCCATGCAAATGTCGAATCCATGATTAGGCAAGTGATGGTGGAAAGTCGCGGACAAAGAACCGAAGATTGGGGTATAGGCCGCAGTCATTCGCCCTTTACCGATGATATTTTAGAGGTTCGATTCCCAAGGAAATTTAACATGTCACATATGAACCGTTATGCAGGAAGGGCAGATCCAATCCAGCACCTGATGAGATATTCATGGTACATGAATGCATCTGCCGCTTCCGACGCTGTGAAGTGTAAGGCATTCCCAATATTCCTGGAGGATACAACGTTAATGTGGTTCACCTGTTCGCCAGTGCGATCGATCTCCAGTTTTAGAGAATTAAGTGAATAGTTTGTAAATCAGTTCCGGCTACATACCTAGAGATCTAAGAATGTCATTGAGTTATCCCTCATTTAGCAATGTCCGGACGAATCTTTAAGGTCCTATCTAGATTGCTTCAATTTAGCAGTCATAGAGGTTAGAGATTCCCATGAACAAACTATTTTGATGGCTTTGATTGACGGAGTGGACAAGGATACTGAGTTTGGAAGATACCTGGCCGGCAAACCACCGTTAACTAGAGAATTATTTAATGAAAAGGCCAACATCCGCTTGCGTTGAGAGGAAATTTACGCCAACCGAAATAGGAAGGCTACTGATAAGGAGGATATCCAAAGTAATGTGGCCATCAAGCAGATGGGAGATAGCCCAGGAAAAGTTGAAGTTAATATCGGGAACAAGAATCAAGGAAAAGGTCCCCAATAGGTGAATGATAATAACAATAATCGAAAGAGGAACCAAGGAAATAACTCTCAAAGAAGATCCAGGCTTAGGCCATTTGAGAGTTTTACACCGTTAAACGATACTCTGGAAAATATCTTTCTGGATACGTACAATGTTCTCCAGTATAAGAGGCCTCCTCCAAGAGATTCGACGGAGAAGGAATGTAAGACTGGGAAATTTTGCCTTTTTCACCAAACTCATGGTCACACCACAAATGAATGTCGTCATCTAAGGGATGTGGTCGAAAAGATACTCCGAGTAGGAAAGCTTGATGAATATAAGGTAACTCCTAGGGACAGGGGGTAAGCCGCACAAGCCCCGAACCAAAGCCAACCTGCTGCCAAACCAACGATTCAGCAAGAAGGAAAAAAATATCACTATCAATACCATAATTGGTGGGCTTCATCTGGTAGGGCACAGTTTTAGAGCTATGGATCAGTACGTGAATGCAGATAAACAACATTTTGATGTAGGGGAATGTAGCGATCACGAGGATCTTTCCCCGATTAAGCAACAGAAGACGATGTCTGATGATGTCATATTTCGCAATCAAGAAAGTATTGGAGTCCACTCCCCAACTGAAGACCCAATAGTAATCATTGTTACCATCGGCCCAGCTATAGTCCATAAAGTTCTAGTGGATAACGGAAGTTTGGTTAACATTTTATTTAAGAAAACATTCGGCCAAATGAAACTCGAGCCGAAGGATTTGAAACCACGCAAGGGTTGGATACGTGGATTTAATGGAGTTTCGACCGCTCCGATAGGATACGTGGAACTGTCGGTAACCCTTGGGGAAGGAGAACGCTAGAGAGTGAGGATCCTCCCCTTTGTGATTCTGGATATTGAGTCGCCATACAATGCCTTCTTGGGCCGACCAGCCCTAGCTAAATTCAGGGCCTGCATTGCACCCTGGTGCTTATTGTTGAAGTTCTCGACGGATGTCGGTGTGGGTATAGTCAGAGAAGATCAAGTGGTTGCATGAGCATGCTACATAGCGGAGCTGAAATTGCTCCGCAAAGGAAGAGATGTGGAAACAAAGGGCGCTCCTTCCTCTCCAAGGGAGGAAACGTTATAGCAACTAAAGAAAGTAACTTTGGGAGGGTCGCCCAGAGAGTTGCCCGAGGATATAAATCCCAGAGAGGATGAAGAGCCTGGGGGCAAAATGGCGACTCCCAATGAAGCAACTGTGGACGTACCAATTGGTGAGAGTGACCCAGAGAAGGTCATGAAGATTGGATCCTAGTTGGATCCTGTTCGAGCCAAAGAATTAACAAATTTCTTGAAATCTAACTTGGATGTATTCGCCTGGACCCATGCGGACATGTGTGGAATATCTCCCTCGATTATGAGTCATTCACTAAGCATCAACCCGAAACATCCTCCTTTCAAACAGAAAAGGCGAATGCTTGGCCCAAAGAGGTCTGCTGCCTTGAAGGAAGAAGTCGAAAAGCTGAGAAGTAATGTGTTTATTAAAGATTCCATATACCCTGATTGGATTTCAAACCCGGTTTTAGTGAAGAAGGCCAATGGAAAGTGGCGCACATGCATTGACTTCTCAGATCTAAACAAAGCCTGCCCAAAGGATAGCTTTTCGTTACCTAGAATCGATCAGCTCGTAGATTCGATGGCGGGTCATGAGCTTCTTTCTTTTATGGATGCCTACTCAGGGTACAACCAAATCCCCATGCATGTTCTGGACCAAGAGCATATCAGCTTCATTACCGATCTGGGACTATACTGTTACATAGCGATGCCTTTCGGTCTGAAGAATTCCGGTGCTACGTATCAAAGATTTGTGAATAGGATGTTCTACAACCAAATCGGGAAAACGATGGAGGTATACATCGACGACATGTTGGTAAAGTCCAGAAAATCATCCGACCATACTGCTTATTTAGCAGATCTGTTCGAAATTCTCCGGAAATACAGGATGAAGCTAAATCCTTTGAAATGCTCATTTGGGGTAGCATCCGGAAAATTCTTTGGGTTCGTCGTCATCTCGCGTGGAATTGAAATCAATCCCGATCAAATTACAACAGTCCCAAATATTCAAGAACCAAAGCAGATTTAAGATGTGCAAAGCCTTGCTAGAAAAGTGGCAGCGCTAAGCAGATTTATTTCCAAAGCTACAGATAAATTCATCCCATTTTTCGAGCTGATAAAGCGAGGTAGGCGCAACTTCAAATGGACTCCTGATTGTATAGAAGCATTCCAAAATTTGTTTAACCATCTGGAAAGACCCCCGATATTGTCTAAGCCTGTGGATCACGAAGATTTATTTGTGTACCTGGCAGTGTCATCCCACGCAATCAGTTCGTCTTTGGTAAGAGAGGAGGATAAGGTGCAAAGATCGGTGTACTATGTGAGTAAGAAATTGGCGGTCACAGAACGAAATTATCCAAAAATAGAGAAGCTGGCGTATAGCTTACTAATCGTATCTAGAAAACTTCGCCACTACTTCTAGGCTCATCCCATTACTGTGTACACCGATCACCCACTGAAGCAAGTTCTGCAAAGGCTAGAAGCATCAGGAAGGTTGCTCAAATGGAACATTGAGCTGAGTCAATTCGACCTAAACTTCCAACCCCGAAAGTTGATAAGAGGTTAGGCACTTGCAGACTTCATAGCGGAGTTTACCATCCCAGAAGATGATGCAGTAAGTGAAGAAGTCAATCCACTAAGATTACTCCTTGATCCTAGTGCCTGGAAATTTTATACTGACGGAGTCAAGAATGACAAACGATCTGGTGCCGGAGTGGTACTTGAAACTCCATAGAAACGGCTAATATACTGTGCTCTTAGATTGGAGTTCCACGCCACTAATAACGACTCCGAATATGAAGCTCTAATTGCTGGATTGAACCTCGCAAAGGAGTTGGAGATCACGAAACTAGACATCTTTTGTGATTTCAAGATAGTCGTGAACCAGGTCATTGGAGAGTTTCAGGCCAAGAGTCCAAGGCTGATATCATACTTGGAAAAAGTGAAGAAGTTGCTGGATGGTTTTGACCACCACAACATATCTCATATTCCTCGAACGGAGAATCAAAAAGCAGACAAGTTAGCGAAAATGGCTAGTTCTGATAATCCTCAAGATAAGGAGCTAGTCCCAATTGAAGTACTATAGTCTCCTAGCGTAGATCAGATGGAAGTTGATCTGGTACTAGAGATTGAACCTGAGAGGGAGTCATGGATGACCCCTCTAAAGAATTTTTTGATGAGTGGAACGCTTCCAGCAAAGAAAAGCGAGAGGCGTGCAGTTATATGAAAGGCTTCTCGATATGTGTTACAAGGCGAAGTCCTGTACAGACAAGGTTTCTCGATGCCCCTCCTCCGGTGCATCGCCCATGATGATGTCAAGCGTGTACTGAAAGAAGTCCACGAAGGTGAGTGTGGCGACCACACTAGAGGACAAACATTCGCAATGAAGATAGTACGATACAGCTATTTCTGGCCCATTATAAACAAGGATGCAACCAAGTATGCTGACATTGTGATGCATGTCAGAAGTTTTTCAAGATCCCTAGGGCACCTCCTAGCCAGTTGAAGACGATGATGAACCCGTGGCCCTTTGCTATTTGGGGAATCGATATAATTGAAAGCCTCCCCATAGCTAAGGGCGGAGCAAAATTCACCATAGTGGTCATAGATTACTTCACCAAATGGGTCGAGGCTGAGCCATTGACCACGATCACAATAAAGCGAGTGATCAACTTTGTCGTCATGAACATTATATGCCGATTTGGGATACCAAAAGTCATCATAACCGACAATGGAACCCAGTTTGATAGCACCGAATTTCGAGATTTCTGCTAGAAGTATCATATCGAGAAAAGATATACCTCTGTGGCACATTTGCAATCGAACGGACAGGTCGAAGCGGTGAACAAAGTGATTAAATCTATTTTGAAGAAAAGGTTGAAGCGGGCCAAAGCCATGTGGGTCGATGAATCACCGTTGGCTCTGTGGGCCTATAGGACAACATACAAGTCGGCGACGGGTCACACCCCATTTTCCCTCGCTTTTGGAGCTAAAGTGGTCATTCCGGTCGAGTTAGAAGTACCATCTCATCGAACCACTTATTATGATCCGATGACCAACAATGAGCTGCTCCTTGAGTCTCTGGATATGGTTGAAGAAAAGACGGTTGAAGCCGAGCTACGCGCCTTGAGGCACAAGTAACAGGTTGCTCGGTATTACAATAAGAAAGTCCGAGCTCGAACCTTCGAACCTGGAGCTTGGTTCTGAAGCGCGTCTTTCCACCTCTAGTACGTATGGGCCCAAAATGGGAAGGACCGTACTCCATTTTACGAAGGCTTGACAATGGAACCTTCAAACTAGCAACCGTGGATGGAGATGAAATCCCCAGAGTGTGGAATGCCCAGCATTTGCGGCCTTATCTGACTTGAAATTGTCAGTTTTACTCTTTTGTTGTCTAGGAGCGTGTAAAAAGGGTCGACTTCCTAGAACAGTCTGGTTACTTGAACAAAAGATTATAAAGTGGACATAGGTCATGATTCGACCGAACCATTGTAAAAATATCATGTGTCATTTACCTTTACTGCACCATTTCTTATCTGCTCTTTTATTTTGACTAATATAAATCATTACCATTTTGAAGTTTGTTTTAAATTATGCAGTTATCTTAAAATGGCTAATTCAAAATGCCATCTATTAGATCGGAAGGCTAACGGTAACTTAAGCTCCAAAAAGGTGCAGTGAGGTAAATCACACTACTGCTTGCACTTTAACTCTCGAGATTAGGGAGAGAGTATAAAGGACGCGAAGATAACGTCCCCAAGGCGTGAAGGTGCACCATGATAAAACTGCCTTGATAACACTCTAACCCGCTGAAGGACCGGGAGAGGATAAAGGCGCTAGAGACTTAGCGCCCCCAGACTCCTGCCCCGCTGAAGGATTGGTGAGCAGGATGAGAACCGAGCTCGAACTCTAACCCGCTGAAGGATCGGGAGAGTATAAAGGCGCTAGAGACTTAGCGCCACAAGAACTCTAGCCCCCTGAAGGATAGGGAGAGTATAAAGGCGCCAGAGACTTATCGCCACAAGAACTCTTACCCCGCTGAAGGATCGGGAGAGTATAAAGGCGCAGCAATGTATGGCGCCAAATGACATAAACCCCCCATTTCCGGGCATGGGGGCAGCATGAACATGACCCTAGTTAATCGTCAATAAGCCCTGGCTAGGGATTATAATAACGATTGATTGGGAGCATACACGTATGATACTGTACATTTACGAACACTACACGTTTACTTAGTACACAAACTTTTCAATGATTAACATTCATGACTTCAGTATTTAATTACGATTGTTCCAGTTATGATTATTTTTTAAGTTTTGTGATTTAGGATAATAAACTCTGCAGACATGGTAAACTTGTAGGTACATAATGGTGCAAAAGAAATAGATTTTCATTCACCAAAAGCAGGTTTACAAGAACAAGAAGCTAAACAAAAGTGAGGGCCACTCTCACAACTACATTTTTTGGCCAGTGGAAAGCCTAAAAGCAAAAATATGAGCTAATAAGTGCATTCTATTTATGCTTGGGAGATGACTTTGATTTCTTTTCCTTCTTCTGTCTCTCCAACTCCTCTTTGTTAGCATCAGAGAGGTCACTCTTCTTCCTCTTCCTCTTATCAACAGAGACTCCGGGGGAGAACTAGAATGTTGGAAGGCAAGTTGTGAAGTTATTGATCTAGACGAGAATTTTATGATCAGCCCGGTTTTGGGTCAACCTCCGAGATTGGAGGAACAAACAAAGAGTCCTGCTCCTCCTTACTCAAAACCAATTGTTTCTCTTTCCTAGACCGCATGTCGACCAAGGTCTCATTATCATTATTCTTGATTTCATCTGTGATGACCACATCGTCTTCTTCATCTCCATGACCACCCTCGGTGTCTTGGAAAGCCGCAATAACCTCAGCATCCGCAGGAGCATCAGTGCCGGATACCAGGGGTCCCACAATGAACTTCTCACTTGTTGTACCCTTGGTTTGCTTTGGAATCTCAGGAACTTCAACATCAGTGCCCGAGGGGACATCAAATTTCTCTACCTCCCTTCTCCTCTGCATTTTTCTCGACCAGTTTGACACCTATATCATGAGAAGCAAATGTTAGTGAATCGGGAGAGAATATGGGCATCTCAGTTGTCTGTCCCGTAAGACGACGACAAGTTACGACTACCTTGACGAATTGTGAAGAGAATATGGAGATACCTTCAGCCGGCTCCTCACCCAAATTTGTAGTGGTAGCTCCGACAACTGGAGGGGTTGTAGCCAAGGGAATCAACAGATCATCAGGGTTATATTCCTCAACTTCAGAGGTTTTGGTCTCCGCCATCGAGCTTGAGCCTTCATCAATCTTATTCTTGCCCTTAAGCTTAGTCTTCTCCCTCTCGATCTCTTCTCGGCTTCGAAAATTGCATCCCATACATTGACCAGAGTAACATGATAGTCTGGAATCCAAGAGATGTCTCGAGTCTTGATGACTTGACCAAAGAAGTCGAACAACAATTCCTCAAAACCAGCTATCTCTTTATCTTTTTCAGCGAGCTTATCAGCACCAGCAGTGGTCGACTCAAGAGCATTATTGGCGTTACTTTCAGCAAGAGCCGCATGCCCCTCAGCTTAGACAAGTTGATCATTTAAAACCTCTTTTTCTTTTTTGGCAAGAGCGAGACCGTCTTTTAATCTCGCCCTCTCTTTCTCCCAGGTAGCTTTCTCTGCATCAAAATGTTCCTGTGTTGTTTTCAGTTCAATGTTAATTGCCCTAAGATCTTCCACTTTCTTCTTCAGAGCCACCCGTTCCTTGCTGTTTGAATCAAGCTCAATGCGAAAACGCTTCCTAGCACTTTCCAGCTCTGATTTAGAATTCTCTGCATCTCGCCGAGCTAAAGCCAATTAGGCCTGTGCATCCTCTAGTTCTTTTTCCATTTTGCTCCTGGCCCTAGCATCGTTCTCAATTTTCACTCTGGACCTGGCCGCTTCCATTTCTAGGCGATGGATGGCATCTGAAAGATGAACATCATGCCTCTTCATCACCCTATATTGTTTGGCCACATGGCACATGTACCCTATCACCTCTGTGTCCCAATCCTCGGGGACCGGTTCAGGATCTAGAACGAACATCATCCTCTTAAAGAAAATATCAGGGAATTGCTTTCGCAAGCGCTCCAGCCTGGCCATAATCTCAGAATTGGGGGCAACATCCTGTGCAGTGGTAGTATCCAAACCATGCTCACTAGAGGAAACAAGAGTTGCCTTCCCCTTCTCCATGATTTTGCCCTCATCCTTGTTCTTGTCCTCTGGCTCGTGGTGTTTTTTAGAAGATTGGGCATGAGAAGGCATACTTTTCGGAGGAGTCATATATCTAGGAAGTTGCTTACCCCAAGCCGGTGGCAATGGACGACTGTGAGACTTTCCAGAACCTTGCTTTGATGGAGATCGAGATCATGTAGAATACAATTGATGAGAGTCCTGGGGCCGATGACTATCTCTTCCCCGGCTATCACTACGAACATGCTCGGGATTTGAATAAAGATTTGTTGTACCCTCACGTAAGGAGTGATAAGAGTAAGACCGCTTACAAGGAATCTCCCCTATAAAGGAAACAAACATATGTTAAAACCATGAACATCGATGGTGAAAGAGTGTAGTGGTGAGTGGTGCATGTGATTTGTGCATCCCGTGTAATTCCTCCCTAACAGACCAGGGTCTAGAGCTAGGATCGTCTGTGTGTTGTCTTTGTCCCCGATCAGGGCATTATCCTCCTCAGAAAGAGGAAAACGTGGTCCTCCTCCGAAGTCTTCATGCGTATAGATATCATCTGGTAGAAGAATCTTGTCTAATTCCCCGAGTATCTTAACCTCTGTTAACTCATCGTGAGCAGCAAACTCAACCAGTGGTGAAATTCTTAAGGGAGACTGCCCCTTAGAGGCCGGGATTTCTTTGGGCTCATTGGTTTGGACCTCATCTCCTTTATATACATTTAAATCTTCATCGTCTTGATCAATCATCGGTGAAGGACTCTTGCGAAGTTTAGTTGTCTCTATAACCTGAGAGGTTCCTTCTCCTTCAGCCGAGGGCACATATTTGTAAGGCTTACCACCCGTGCCAAGTCTGAATTTTATATCCAGAAGATGGTGCTTGTGAAGATTCTCGTCGGTGATGCATTTCTTTATTCTTAAGAAATCTGAGTTACTTTGGAGAAGGAGGGACAGTCGATCTTCATATATCGGACCTTCTGTTCTTGCAAAATTGTGATCTGCACGAAATAAAAGAGCACATTAGCATTTCAATTATGCAAGAAGGGCATGCATTGAGAAATTTAAACCTTACTTGATTGTAACCACTTCCTCGTGCACCCGACTTGATGCTTGATGTAAAACCAATCAGATTTAATATCACCTATATTGCTATGACTGTCCGGTAAAACTTTTCTTCCGGCAACTGGTTCGAAGAAAGAAAAGTTTGGAGCTCATGTGGATCGGTGTTTAAAATGGTAGTAGAATGTCAGATCCTTGAAAGTAAGTTCAGTTTGTAGCACCTCCGCATAAGCAATGTACAGAGTATACAGAGCCGCGTAGGCATTTGGATGGAGTTGCACAGGGGCAATGTGTAATTGTCTTAAGAGATCGACAACAAGTGGAGGGAAGGGAGGAATAACTCTTACCAAGCACATGAGTTGACTGACAATCATGTACCCTTCTGGGGCAGAATGAGGTCTATCTTCGCTTTCTGGAGTTTTCACATCATCCCAAGGAAACCCATGTTTCAAATATATCTTCTTAAGTTTTATATCATCCAATTTGGAGGCTAGAGAATCAGTGAGTTTTCTTCCTCAATTTCTTTAACACCTGGAATCTCATCAGGGGCTCGATCATCCTCATCTTCAAGAGATGTGCTCTCAGAAGTCGTTGACTCTATATTGGTATCCATCTCGTAATCAGGGTCGGATTTCTCCCCATCTGAATCTGAAGGAAGCACATCAGGATCATGATGTACTTATGTCTCTGGTTCGGTACCTTCCTCTGATGTCTCAGTCACTTATTTATCAGACATAGCTGTGTTGGCGAATAAAGATTAAAATATGATTATCAGATCCCCCGTGTGTGTAAGTGCAAGTGTGCATGTGCATACAATAAGGAAAGCATGAAGTTAATCAGATAAGCAGATAATGTCCGTTGTATGCTGTTAAGTTATGTTGATGCTCAGTCCAAAAAGTTCGTCTCGAAGGATCTAGCCTAACTGTCCATTTTTATTTATTTATTGCATTGCTTAAGTTAATGTTTTTCCGGGATCGTTAACCAAGATGGTTCGTTGAAGTCTGGGGGATCGGATCGCGGTATAAATGCAACTGCATGGAATTGGGATCAGATTGTGGGTGTCGGATCGCTGGCAAGCTATGCTAAAAAGGCAGCATCGACTCGTGATGCAGGCTGCGGATCGTAGAACGATCCAGCCCATGTCAGCTCTCCCTTACCCGAACAGATCGTGAAAGGAACCGTCGGTCTGTTCCACTCCACCTCTCCACTAACTAGTGCTCCCCCAATATATTACGGTCCAATCCGTTTTCTTGCACCTCCATCTTGCTTTCCTCCATTTTTTGCTGCCTCCACGAACCGAGCCTGACCCTAATCTATGATCCGACCTGACCTGCTCCTCTTCTTCTTCATCGACTCTCCTCTCCAACCTAACTCTTCTAGCTCAACCATGCAACAACAAACTCATTAAAGATCTTAGAACCACCGCATAATCATGAGCCATTGAAGAAAAACCCCACGGAAATCGAGATGCTCAAAAAAGAAGAGAAGAGATACAAGCAAGATTATCATTATAATTACCTTCTTTATTTTAAAAAAAAAGAGAGAAAATTTCGATTTGTCAAATTAGGGTTTTTGATGGAAAAAGGGAAGAAGAATGGTGGCTGGTAGAAAGAAAGGTAAAAGGTAAAGAGGGGGGGGGGGGGGGTAAATCAGCTTATATAGCCAAAGAGAAAACCCTTTGGTATTCTATTTTTTGTCCCATTCGATCCGATGGGCCTGATGGGCCACGGAGCATCTAAGGAGCCCGCTTTGGTCTGAATATGAACTTTTTTGGGTAACGGTCCATGGCACATAAGCCGATCCTATCCAGGCGTGTTGCACAGTTCATCACGGTCCGCGTGTAAAGTGACGATCTGAGGCCCAACGTGATTGGAAAATCTGGAGGATGGAATTCCAAATTTGTAGAAATACAAGAGTTATTAAATGCTACTTTTTACTATGGGTTTTGAGACTTACCGGACAATTTGATAGCAATATCTCCAGGAATTCAGGAGATGAAAATCACTCGAATAACAGAGAAATGACTGATGATACAACCCGATATTTATACAAGTCAAAGAGCGCGACTTCCTAAAGTAGTACCACATTTCAGACAGACACAACTTTTGATTCACATCATTTCATGAAAAGATAGCGCAGTACTTTCGAAGCATGTTCCATCCTTAATAAAACATACTTCGAGGGGGCAAAATGTTGGCTAGCTATTGGACCAAGCCACAAAGATTCAAACACAAGTCTAATACGAAGTCTTGTTCATGAAGTTGCACCTTCCACAGTTCGCGATCGCCCCCCATGACCATGACCACGATCTGATCCGATCCGATCTGCTCACACCAGCTCGATCCGATCCAATCCATTCATACTAGCTCGATCCGATCCAATCCCTGAAGCTGAGAGATGATGGCTATGACTAAGTCATTCACGATCCGAAGATGAAGGATCTTGTGCCACCTGTCCATAACTGCCATTTTGACCATTTCTCCATCATGCTACGAACCAGTCCGAGTTCTTCGGGATTTGTGCCATGCGTTACCACGATCCGCTTGCAAAAATCTCCTATAAATAGCTCTAGACTTGGCATTTTTCAGGATCTTTGGGCAGTTCTGAGTGTTATTCCTACCATAACTGTCTCTGCATTATTTTTTATCAGTGTTAATTCAAAATCATTGAATGAATCAAAATTTTAAAAGTGAGATTCAGAGCGAAATCACTGATTGTACTCAAATCCTTCGTATAATCATAGATATAAAGTGGAGTAGGCTCGTTAACGCCGAACCACTATATATCTTGTGTCTTTTCTGCTTTTCTCTAATTTTTCTAATATTAATCTTTTCATACTGAAATAATTTGGGTGTTAGACCCAATTTTGGATCCAACAAAAATCACCCTCATACCAGGAGCAATAATTGGCTTCTTAGCCTGCTCCTTCTTCAACTCCTGAAGCGGAGTTCCTAGCAGTGTTTCATGCCAGATGACTCATCATTCAATTTGTAAAGAAGTTGATTAGAAGTCTTCCTAAGGAATTCTACTTAGTAGTGCATGTGAGTGCAGCTTTACTTAAATATACTAATTGAAAAATCGATGTGTATGACTTAAGCAGGATATATATGGATATAGAGGAAATGTAGATGATATACAAACTAGCTAATATACAATAGTTACGCAGGTAAAAAGTTAAGCTATAAAAATATATCAGAAGTAAATGCAATAAGAAACGATACCAGCAGTTTTAATGGTTCAGACTTCCTGCCCTACGTCCTTTCCCGAAGCTCCTCTTCGGAATTCACTATCGTGCCCTCTCTTAACCCGGAGGAATAGGTCAGTACTCCTGAGCCCCCACTAAGGATGCCTCTCGCCTGAGCAACTATATAGGACTTCAACAATTACAATGTTTTAACTTCTACTTTGTGTTCTTGAATCAACACGGATAGTCAACAGTTTAAGTATACCCTTCCTATAATCTTATCCTCGAGTATATGATTTGAATGCAAAGATTTAAGGAAGATAATTGCTTGTTGAATCAATTGATATTAAATCAATTTAAGGATTCAACAAGTATTTGAATTTGGGAAAGCTTTTGTATTGCAAGATTGTAGAAATGAAATTCAGAAATTAGATAAGAAATAGAATGATTCCATGATTTGGAAATCATAAATGAAGTGTATATATAATGATAGAAAGGTAGCAATGGTTTATGAAGAGTTTCTGTAAAAAGTTGTGTCCATTTCCCTTGATCATTGAAGAGAAATCTCTTCATGAAAGAAGGCGACTCTTCATAAAAAAAGGTTTCTAGGACAAAGCAGTCGACTGGTTAAAAATCATCAGTTGACTGTTAAATTTAGAATTTAAATCGTATGGATAAAAACTTTTCAAAACTAGCCGTTCTATACAAAAATTCTCTGACCAGTCGACTAGTCATTTATCTGCCAATCGACTGGTAGAGAGGTTTTTTTTTGTATATTTTTGGCTTTTTAAAGCCTTATAAATATATATATTCTTTATTTTTATGTTCTTGTTATACTTGAGGATAGATTTTAACGAAATTTAACACGACTCATCGTATATATACATATTAAAAATCTTATCTCTATGACATGAATTCCATTATAATTTATTTTTTAGGCATTAATCAAAATCTTGGTATCAACATTCCCCCCATTTTTTATTGATGACAACACTTTCGACTTTCTCCCCCTGAATGTTTAGCTCCCCCTGAATTTCTGCAATATATTTTTTAGTTAATAAATTTATAAACTTACCATTTGATTTCTACAACAAAAATTGTTAGCACACATATTCAAGTAGCATGGAGTCATAAAATGTCATAGCACATATAGCATAAAATCAAATCATAAGAGAGATATTTTTCCTCCCCTTTGTCATCGATTAAAAATAAATTAAGGCATCATAAGAACAAGGTAATTGAATAAGAAATTTATGCTAAAATAAAAACATAATCATTTCAAGCAAGCATGATGTTCAACACAACCCAAAAACATAGTGGTTCCCACCATAAATTATTACACAACCAATAACATAAATAACAAGTTCAAAATAAAAAAAAAACTAAAGAAAATAACATACATATCGCACTACTAAGCTAAAATTCATCGGATTCGATACTTTCAGAAGAGGTCCAATTGAGAGGAGACATGGGTTGTTTCTTCGGATCCGTCACATGACCAGTGTTTACAAGTGTGCAAGAGATTGAATTCCACATCCTTACAAAAAATCCGTAATTTTGTCAAACTTTTTGTCCATTTTCTTATCCATTCTTTTAAGTCTTGCTTTTAGAAGGAGTTGGTTGCGTGCAACTACATCAAGTGCTTGTCTTGACGTTTGAGATGGTTCTGTTAGTTGGACATCTTCGGGATTAGCACAAACAGAACTTGATGATGGCTAATCCAAACTTCTCTTTCTCTAACTCTCTAAACTCATGATTCGAATGGTTGGAGGAAGCATATGCATTTGCTTCAAATTCTTCTTTTCCAATATTTTTTGTTTCAATTGTTTCAGAATCCGATTTTGGGAGTTTTGTATTTTCAAATTCCCTCATTAATTATTCTCCATAATGAAAATATGTAGTCAACCCTTGTGTATAGAGAAGGAGATGGTCCATAATTATTTGCATCCAATTAATCTTTACATGACCAAAGGTTGCATACAAAGCTCGAAAAGTGTCTGAATACACAAGATCATGTGTTCCGGATCTTGGTAGTATTGTTCGAGTAAGAACATGGTGAAGTACCCTTGCATTAGGTCATAGCCCTTTGGTTCGAGATCCGTCCTAGTTGTTATCAATAAAGAGATGATTTACTTCATCCCTTACATCATATTCACAATTTAACTCAGTTTAAGCTATCCCATCCATAGGTGAATTTAAAACGTGACCTACTCTATCAATAGAAATGAAGATAGGTTGCCCACAAACAAGACTCAACACACAATTTTGTGAATTAGTGGGATTTTGATGATCCAAGTTCATATCGGCTAAGAATAGCTTTATCACAGTGACATTAATTTTGATATTATATTGAGAATAATCTAAGAGTGATTCAAGTCTACCTTGATGAGCTAGTTGTTGTAATCCATAGGAATTAAAGTCTTCAAATTTTGCAAAAGGCCATGGGATGATATTCAATTTCGACAAAAGCTTCCATCTTTGTTTAGCTAGGTCATTCCAAAGCCATTGATTAATAGAGGATTTTGCCGTCTTCTTTGATCTTGTTCATGAAGATGATCCTGTGTCTATTTGACGTTTAGGGGCGATGACAAAATTTGGATTTTTCTAGGGTTTTTGGAAATTTTTAGATAGTTTGAGAAGTGAGAAAAATAAGGGGTATTGGGGTTATAAGTCACGATATAGCAGAAACTCAGTTTTCGGGTTTTCTCTTTACCAGTCGACTGGTTCATAATATACCAATCGACTAGTTGCTGATATATGAATATCAACCTTTATTTTCTAAGTTCTTTTCTTATGAAGATCAAGCTATCAATATAATTAGAAATATATTTTTATTAAGCAAAAATGATGAGAGAAATACACTTTGACTCCGATGAATAAAACACTAGAAACTTTGCATTATAGTTCAATGCAAGTCTTATTAAGCGAAAAGAAATATTCCTATGATTCGATAACTATTCTTCAGATGAGGTTGATTTCTGTGGTGTCCTAGCTCCCCCATTTTGTTGATAGTTCTTTTCCCATGAGTTTGGACTTTCCTTCTTATCTTTGTCGGTTTTCTTCCATGCACTCCATAAAGTAGAGGGTCTCTTTGATAATTCAGGAGTCGTAGAAAGAGGGTAATGCCTTGGTTCTAGGATTGCTGATCTTCCACAAATTCGAAGAGCTACAGTTTCAAGAAAAGTTAATCTATCTGAAGTTTGCTTTTGCTCATAATATATTTCTCTTTGTAATTTTAGTAGTCCAGGTTGATAATGTCGAATATCATCAATTTTGTCTTTTGTTGATGGAGACACTAAAATTTTCTTCTCTTCAGGCTTCCGGAGTGTATCCGGTTCGATACTCTTGCTACCGAAGAGTTGGTTCGTTGTTTGGAGTAGGAGACGTGATTATATTAATTGAATTGGATGAAGTTTTGTCTGAAGATTATGAAAAGTCGATGTGTACGACTTAAGCAGGATCTATATGGATATAGCGAAAATGTAGAAGATATAAAACTACCTAATATACAATGGTTACACAGGTAAAAAGTTAAGCTATAAAAATATGTCAAAAGTAAATGCAATAATAAAAAACACTAGGAATTTTATAATGCTTCGGAATTACCGCCCTACGTCCAGTCCCGAAGCTCCTCTTCGGAATTCATTATCATGCCCTCTCTTAACTCAAAGGAATAGGTCAGTACACCCAACCCCCAACAAGGATGCCTCTTGCTTGAGAAACTATATAGGACTTCAACATTTACAAGTGTTTTGACTTCTACTTTGTGTTCTTGAATCAACACGGATAGTCAACAGTTTAAGCACACCCTTCCTATAATCTTATCCTCGAGTATATGATTTGAATGCGAAGATTTAAGGAAGAAAATTGCTTGTTTAATCAAGTGATATTAAATCAATTCAAGGATTCAACTAGTATTTGAATTTGGGAAAGCTATTGTATCGCAAGAGTGTAGAAATGCAATTCAGAAATTAGATAAGAAAAATAGACTGATTCAGTGATTTGGAAATCATAAATGAAGTGCATACATAATGATAGAAAGGTAGCAATTCTTTATGAAGAGTTTCTGTAAAAAGTTGTGTCCATTTCCCTTGATCATTGAAGACAAATCTCTTCATGAAATAAGGTGACTCTTCATAAAAAGGTTTCTGGGCCAAATCACTAGACTAGTTAAAAATCATTAGTTGACTGGTTCAACTTAGACTTTAAAACATTTCGATGAAAACTTTTCAAAACTAGCCATTATATACAAAAATTCTCTGACTAATCAACTGGTCATTTATCTACCAGTCGACTGGTAGAGCTGTTTTTGTATATTTCTGGCTTTTTAAAGCCTTATAAATATATATTTTCTTTGTTTAGTATATTCTTGTTATACTGGAGGATAGATTTTAACATAATTCTAACACGACTCGTTATATGTGTGTGTGTATATATATAATCTTATCTCTATGACATGAATTCCATTGCAACTTCTTTTGTTGCCATTAATCAAAATCTTGGTATCAATATTCTCCCTCTTTTTAATTGATGACAACACTTCTGATTTTCTCCCCTTGAATGTTTAGCTCCCCCTGAATTTCTGCAATATATTTGTTAGTTCATAAATTTATAAACTTATTATTTGATTCATGCAACAAAAATTGATAGCACATATATTCACGTAGCATGGAATCATAAAATGTTATAGCATATATAGCATGGAATCAAATCATAACAGAGTTAATTTTATCCCCCTTTGTCCTCGATTAAAAAGAAATTAAGACATCATAAGCACAAATTAATCGAATAACAAATTGATGCTAAAATAAAAACATAATCATTTCAAGCAAGCATAATTTTCAACACAACCAAAAACATAGAGGTTCCTACCATAAATTATTTCACAACCAAAAGCATAAATAACAAATTCGAAATAAAAAGATACTAAAGCAAATAACATACATATCGCACTACTAATCTAAAAGTCATTGGATTCAGCACTTTCAGAAGAGGTCCAATTGAGAGGAGACATGGGTTGTTTCTCCGGATCCGTCACACGACCAGTGTTTACAAGAGTACAAGAGATTGAATTCCACATCCTTCCAAGAAAATCCTTAATTTTGTCAAATTTTTATCCATTTTCTTATCCATTCTTTTAAGTCTTGCTTCTAAAAGGAGTTGGTTGCACGCAACTACATCAAGAGCTTGTTTTAACATTTGGTATGGTTCCGTTAGTCGGACATCTTCGGGTTAGCACGAATAGAACTTGATGATGGTTGATCCAAACTTCTCTTTCTCCAACTCTCTAAACTCATGATTCGAATTGTTGGAGGAGTCATATGCATTTGCTTCAAATTCTTCTTATCCAATATTTTTATTTCAATTGTTTCCAACTCGGGTTTTTGGAGTTTTGCACTTTCAATGACCCTCATTAAGTATTCTCCAAAATGAAATTATGTAGTCAACCCTTGTATATAGCGAAGAAGATGGTCCATAATTATTTGCATCCAATTAATCTTTACATGACCAAAAGTTGCATACAAAGCTCAAAAAGTGTATGAATACAAAAGATCATGTATTCCAGATCTTGGTAATATTGTTCGAGTAAGAACATGGTGAAGTAACCTTGCATTAGGTCATAGCCCTTTGGTTCGAGATCTGTCCAAGTCGTCATTAATAAAAAGATGACTTACCTCATCCCTTACATCATATTCACAATTTAACTCAGTTAAAGATATCCCATCAGTAGGTGAATTTAAAACTTCACCTAGTCTATCAATAGAAATGAAGATAGGCTTCCCATTAACAAGACTCGACACACAATTTTGTGAGTTAGTGGGATTTTAATGATCCAAGTTCACATTGTACAAGAACAGCTTTATCATGGTGACATTAAATTTGTTAATGTTTTGAGAATAATTTAAGAGTGATTCAAGTCTACATTAATAGCAGAAACCCAGTTTTTGGGTTTTCTCTTTACCAGTTGACTGGTTCATCATATACCAATCGACTGGTTGCTGGTAGAATAGCAACCTTTATTTTCTGAATATTTTTTTTATGAAGATCAGGTTATCAATATAATTAGAAACATATTTTTATTAAGCAAAAATGATGAAAGAAATACACTTTGACTCCAATGAATAAAACACTAGAAACTTTGCATTATTGTTCAATTCAAGTCTTATTAAGCGAAAAGAAATATTCCTATGATTCGATAACTATTCTTCAGATGAGGTTGATTTCCATGGTGTCCTAGCTACCTTATTCTGTTGATAGTTCTTTTCCCACAAGTTTGGACTTTCCTTCTTATTTTGTTGGTTTTCTTCCATGCACTCCATAAAGTAGAGGGTCTCTTTGATGATTCAGGAGTCGTAGAAAGAGGGTAATGCCTTGGTTCTAGGACAGCTGATCTTCCACAAATTCGAAGAGCTACAGTTTCAAGAAAAGTTAATCTATCTGAAGTTTGCTTTTGCTCATAATATACTTCTCTTTGTAATTTTAGTTGTTCATGTTGATAATGTCGAATATCATCAATTTTGTCCTTTGTTGATGGAGAGACTAAAACTTCTCTTCTCTTCTTGGCTTCCGGAGTGTATTTGGTTCAATGCTCTTACCGCTGAAGAGTTGTTTCGTTATTTGGAGTAGGAGACGTGATGATATTAATTGAATCGGATGAAGTTTTGTTTGAAGATTTGTTTGGTGTTAATGGTGATTTTTCTTTCTTTGACATGATACACGAAGGTTTTTGGTCATCATTTCTTTATTAGTTTTAAAACGAAACACTTTTTCTCTAAAATTTATACAAACGTATATACTAAATATAGTATATCAAATGAATGGCAAGACTAATATTAACCATTCCTTTAAAAATAAATTTTGCTAAAAACTAGTTATTATATATGTTATAATGAATGATTTGTACGTTAGATAAAATGCTAAAATATAGTCTTAATTTAGTTTAACAGCAACTATATTAAGTAAACTATATGTTAAAAATGACTTACATAAATTAGTAAGTATTTGAGAATTCCTTTTTGGTCGAGCAAATTACAAACAAGAATATTTGTGGTACCTACAACAAATAAAAATAAAAATGGTACTCACTTCCCTCGTTAGGATCCTGAGGGTTAAGTCTTAGGAAGCCAAACACAAGAGGGTTTAGGATCCCTTTTGAAAAAATAATTATCATTATAATAAACAATTTTTTTAATATATTTATTCTTAATAAGAACATTATTTGTTTTTGGAATCCATATACTAATATTTGCCAAGTATTTTTTTTAGTTGAAATATTTAATTTGCTACTAGAAATTTCTAGTTTAATATTATAATTTTTAGAAATGGATTTCCTTTTTGTTTTAATTTTTTATCATACCTAGTTTTTTCTAATAAAAAACTGGTTGAGAGTTTTCTAATATTTTAGATAAATTCTCTCTTCCTTTGTTAAAATTATTAACGTTTTTAGAAATGCTTTCTAACTTAATTTTTAAACTAAAATTTTCTAATTCTATAATTTTAACTTTAGTATTTAGATCATGATTCTCAGAAGTTGGTAAATCGTTTTTATTCTTTTGAATCTCGATTTCTTGACTCAACATAGATATCCGAGAATTTGCTACTGAAAGAGATTCTTGTAATTTTCTAATTTCATTTTCTAAAATTATTTTCTCATCTTTTAAAAGATCTCTGTCAAATTCTGCTTTCTTTTTATCTTCGTTAGCTTGTTTAAACTTTCGCTTAAATATTTTCCTACATTCTAAGATTTCAGCATTAATTTCTACTAGTTCATCAAAACTAAAATAACTTATATCATTATCCTTAGCCATGAAGCATACGTTTGCTTGCTCACTATCACTGTTGCTGTCACTTTCAGAAGATGAATCCGAGTTATCCCAAGTGACTGAAAATGCTCGTCTCTTTGATTTTTCATTCTTGAGATTTTTCTTCAATTCTGGACAATTCTTTTGATAGTGTCCGGTCTTGTGACAATTAAAGCATTCTACCAGTGCAGGGTCAGGCTCTTTTGATGAATTGTTTTTCAATTTTGCTTTGGCCTTTTCTGTATTTTGGAAATTTTCTAAAATTATTTTCTACGAAAGTAATATCTTCTTCGTTTGAATCGAAATCTTCTTTCTCAGCATGGAAGCAATATTCTTCTTATCCTGTACAGGTGATTTCTTTGCATACAAATTTACTTTATAAGACATTAGATTACCAATCAACTCTTCTAGTTTTATGGTAGATCATTAGCTTCTTCGATTGCTAATACTTTTCTCTCTCATTCGTCCATTAAGGAGTTCAAAATTTTTGACGCTATATCAAAATCAGAATACTTTTCTCCTAATCCAAACAAAAAGTGATAAATATTTTGAAAACGTGAATACATATCATTTATGGATTCATTTTCGTTCATCTTAAAATTTTGAAACTGATTCTTAAGCATAGATATTTTGCTTTGTTTAACCTTGCTAGTACCTTCATGAGTAATTTTGAGTGTTCTCCAGATTTCATATGTTGTGTTGCACATACAAATCCGGTTAAACTCGTTTCTATCTAAAGCACCATGCAATATGTTCATAGCCTTAGCATTGGCACTAGCCTCTGCTTTTTCAGATGCAGACCATTCAGTAAATAGTGTAGTAGGTTGTGCATACTCTTTTTGTGCGATATTCCATGCATCAAAACTATTTGCTTACATGTATATCCTCATTCGTGTAGCCCAATAACTATAGTTCATGCCATTAAAGAAATGACTACTTACTGATTTGGAAATCATAAATGAAGTGTATATATAATGATAGAAAGATTGCAATTCATTATGAAGAGTTTTTGTAAAAAGTTGTGTCCATTTTTCTTGATCATTGAAGAGAAATCTCTTCAAGAAAGAAGGTGCCTCTTCATAGAAAAGGTTACGGGGTCTAATCGGTCGAATGGTTAAAAATCATCAGTTGACTGGTTGAATTTAGACTTTGAATCGTTTGGATAAAAACTTTTCAAAATTAGCCATTATTACAAAAATTGTCTGACCAGTCGACTAGTCATTTATCTACCAGTTGACTGGTCATTTATCTACTAGTCGACTGGTAGAGCTGTTTTTGTATTTTTCTAGCTTTTTAAAGCCTTATATATATTCTTTGATTTGTATATTCATGTTATACTTGAGGAAAGATTTTAACATAATTCTAACATAACTCATCGTGTGTATTATAACGACCCGGATTTTCAAACAATTTATTTCAAATATTTAATATGATTTTTAATATTAAGTTGATAATTTAAATCAATTTTTATATTGAGTTATCGATTTAGTAATCGAAATACGATTTATTTTGAATATATATAATTATCGTTATACGGGAATCTGAACTAATTCAATTAGAAATTACAACTGAGTCAGAATAATTCTAGTGATTAACATAAATTCTATTTGAACAGGAACGATAATAATAATATTTTATTATCATGAAATTTGTTGTTTTGAATTTAATTTATATCGATTTAAATTAATATATTCCTCATATGATCGAACTGGACTTCGAGACATGTCCTAGTATGTTCAGAATAGTGTTATAATGCTAGAAACGTCGGTTTTTGCGCTCGAGTTGGTGTTCATTACCGTAAATTATATTATTATAAAATAATACGGATAAGATCAAGATCAAATCGTATTAAGTAGAAGTCAAATCGAATTTAATAAAATTGAACTTAAAGCTAACCTATAATTTAATTTGCACAGACCAAATTCCTTCTTGCTAAGCATTCATTGTCTATAAAATCACGGCTATCTCCTCTTTTGTTGTTTTCATTTACATCTTCTGTAAATTAAAGCAAATGGAAGCTCCAAAAATATAAACCAATCCTCTAAATAAAATAAAATCCTTTTATTCTCTTTTAAAGTAGTGTTTCTCCCCTCTCAAATTTAATTCGATGTCCATTTCATTCCGGATCCACGAATCCCCCTTTCAAAATTTCTTCAATAAATTGTACAAAATAGAATCCTCAATAAAATTTGAGAAACTTGATTCAGTATATCTACTTCAACCTCCTTTTCAAAATCATATATATAGTCTTGAACTCGAATCCATTAACGACGAGCTAAGGTTCGAACAATGTGAGATTAGGAATCGTGATTAAGGATTCAAGGTTTTCAGAAGCTCGACGACAATGAGGAGCGCGAGCGCGAAGGTGTTACCGAGTATTGATGTGGTAATTTAAATTGGTAAACTAGTCGTTAAGAACGGAGTTAAGGAAATGTCAATTTTTATAATTTTTTGTTAGGAATCGTTAATTTAAAAAGTGTGTGTTTTATTTATATAAGGTGCAAAAAATTAATGCAAGTCGAATTGGACTTGTTACGGGAAATGGTATTCGTTTGGAAAATTTTGCGATCAATCGGAATCAGAATGGATCCAAATTTAAAACCCAGTGAGTAAATATCACTCAATTTATTATTTAGAATTATTTTTAGTCATTGAAAATAATTGATTCTCGTTTGGTTGCATTAAAATATTATTGTGGTTGTTATTAAATATATATATTAGTTATTTAGGATTGGTGTTTGTGGTTATTATATATATATTGTTGATTAAATAGTTCCCGCGGTACCATTAGCGGATGCCCGCAGTATCAATAGCGGATGACCCTATGTGCCCCACATTATGATAGTGGATGACCTTCTATACCGCGATATCCTGCCTCGAAGTAGGATGGATATTATTTATGTTGGCTAACATATGTGAATGCAGGAAATAGGTTAGAGGGATCCAACTGGATTCCTCAAAAATATTATTATTTGTTTGTTTTCATATATTATCATATATGATATGTAGAAAACCTATGGTTGATAATTACGTGTTTTTGATTGATTGAATATCACTGGGCCTAAATATTGTGATAAGTATATTTAGAGATTAAGAAGGGAAATCTATTTTTCCAAAAATAGAATTCGAATTTTGAATGGACTAGAAATATTTACTTTTTTGTAAAATAAAAACAAGTATTGAATTTATAAACGACATTTATAAATTTGATAATGCAGTGAATTTATAAACAGTGTTTATAAATAAAATGGAATGATTTTCATTGGATAATCAGGGAATTGAAATGAATTCATAAACGGTGTTTATAAATGAAGTGGAAAAATTATCATTTGATAATTTGAATATTTAAATTCAAATGTGAATTTAAAAATAGAAATGAGGAATCATTTTAAAGAAGTAAACGATGAAGTTTATTCTGATGCTCAGAATATAAATTAAACTAAAATAAATCTGTAAGGATTTATGAATTGAATTCGATTATTTCGAATTTAATGAAATAAAATATGTTTAGAAAATATATATTAGGGTTATATTAAATAGACGTTAAATTTAAATACGAAAATAGATTCTATGATATATATGGATAAGTTAAAATAAATAGAATATTCCAAAATAAGATTGTGGTTTTAAATAAATTTCGAAATGGAACTTGTTGGAATTTATAAAATAAGTAAATATATAAACAATTTTTATAAATATAGTGAATTAATTATTTGGAGATATTATGTAATTTTAAATTCAATTATGAATTTAAAATATAATTTGAAATCATTTCGAAAAAGAAACGACAGTTTTATTTTAGGATTCGGAATATAAAATGAATTAGGTTTCATGTAGATTTGAAATGGAACTTGTTTAAATATATGAAACAAGGAAGTTGAATTTATAAGCGGTGTTATAAATTTAGTGAAATAAATTATCATTTTATAATTTCGGAATTTAAATTCAAATATGAATTGGAAATCGTTTTGAAAAAGGAGTGATAGGTTTATTTTTGGAATTCGGAATATAAATTGTGATGAGATAAAGTAGAAGGATTTATAATTTGAAATTCGATTATATCGAATTTTATAAATAATTTATTTATAAAGGAATTAGAATTTAATATAGAGGATTGAATTATAAATAAATTTATAACCGAGATACGAAATAATCGACGTTTAAGGTAAATCAGAAATATTAATTTGAATTTGAAAAATTGGTTTAATATATATTAAAGTATATTAGAATGAAGTTAGAATTTATATATAAACGAAGTTTAAAACATTTATGCATTAAATATAATTAAAACGAATTCGCCGCAGCATGACAGTTCGTAAATTGGCGTTTCAAACTTCAATTGAGTATATGTAACTCAATTTAAGTCGGAATTCTTTGAAACAAGAATCGTCAGGGCCGATTTGATAATAGTTTTCTAATGGAAGAGAAAAATCTGGATTTCATCCCATAGATTTTGAGTTATGTCAAAATCAAATTTTCAGAAAAATAACATCAGAACCATTATAAAACCATAACGGTTTATTTAAATAAATAAAAGGATTTTTAAGTAAATAAAATTCGAATTTCCATTAGAAAAATCCAGAATGGAGATATAAAATAAACATGAACTCTAGTGATGTAAGTGAAATGATTTTTGAGACAAAAATAAAATTTTTAGTCATTAAATAGAACTAACTAATTTGAATAATAAATAGTTAATCGAAATTTGATACAAAATTGAACTTTGAATAAGTAAAGTGATTTGAGAAATTATATTCGAAATCGAAAAGGGAACTTGAATTGAAAATGGAATTCAATTTGTTTATGAGCAAGTTGATATTATATTTGAACATGTTATGTTCAAGCAAAAAAGTGAAATAGGCAAAATAGCTAATTAGAAAATAAATTAGCGAATTGGGTTAAGACGAATGGATTGAGTTGAAACCAAATGGGAATATTTGGATATGTGTTAAACAGGTTTGGAATGAAGTATATGAAGAGAAATAAATTGAAATGCTCGACCAAAAGGTACATATTTAATTTAATATGTGATTTTATGCACCGAACCAGCAAGCCGTTTGGCATTTAAATTTTCTTTTTGAATGGAAAGAGCCCAGAGAGGCGTTCTGTAGTTGTACCGAGTGACCCTTACAAAGGAGGTTATGGAGAAATTTTCCGAAAATTTAACGAATTGGAATATTTTTAAGAAAAACTAATGGTTAGAAATCGATGTATCGATATGTGTAGGATTCGATAAAGAAACGAAATTAAAAATAGAATATTGTAAACAAAAAGGAAATCTATAAATTAGATTTGTTAAAAATAGAAAGAGAACCATATACACGTTTTTGAAATGAATAATTGGTTTTTATGGTGTTGTTTATTCAAGGTAAGTGGTCTTGTCTGTTTTGAAGTTAAGGATGTTTTTAGTCAAGGTTTGAGAGGTAGTTATACCCCAACTTGATTGATTTCATTATTAACCGATAAATAACAAGATCTAGTCTCGAAGAGAGATGTTTAAAGAAATATAGTTGAATGAAACATTTTGGGTTGTTGTAACAATGTTTTATATAATATTCGTTTTAACTCAAAGAAGTGGAATTTTGAAAATATAATAAATAAATATTTCCTAAATTTAGAAATGAACGGGCGTGAAAGAGATAAGTAATTGGAATGTTTTCCAACTATAAATAGAAGATATTTTCTACGTATAGAAAATAAAAGAAGGCGATATATGGAAACATTTTCCAAATAGTGTAAAAGGCCAAGATGATTAGTGAAAATATTTGGTTAACAAATATTGATAAGGAAATGGAGTAGTGATTTAATTAATGAAATATTAATTAAGGGCCCAGTGATTGTTTGATGTTACGTATGGATGTTTGTTTTTCTTCGGTAGTTAAATAACCGATTATCGAAGTGTTTGCCAATATCATTGTCAATATGGAGAGATCAGTTGGATTATTATCCGAGAACCACTCCATATTGGCATTAACGTTGCGAATTAGTTTTCTATGAAGATAATTGAAGATGGAGTAAAGTACAAGGGCTTTTTCTATTAATGAAAATTGTGCCTTCGGTTTCGTTCAATTCCAGAATGAATGTAGATGGACGAGTGACTGACAGAGTATGTCCGATGATCATACATGTTGGTCTGTATAGATGTATGTGGTGGCGGAGAATTTATTCTCTTAGCGTAATATCCAGAATATATTTGCGCAAATCAATTAATGATTTACGGATCTGACAATGTGTCATTCAAAGTGATTTTCTTATCAATGAATGATAATAAGCGTATCCTCAAGCCTCAACAACCGGGAAATGACAAAAATCGGGCAGGAAACATGGCTAAGTGGGTAGCTCCCAATTAGGGTGTATTATCACCTATCTACAGAAATTCATTTCATTCTTTAGTCCTTTAAATGTTGTCCCATTCGGGAAAATGGTTGTTGGTCCCAACCGTTGGTGATATACATTCGATACTCTTAAGCGAAATGAGTGGTCGATTACTTGTGGTCGAGTTACAAGATGTTCTTGTTGAACCCAGTGTATTCTCCTCTAGAGATACACTATTGGAAGGTGGTTCCATACCTTGTCATAGTTGGAGATTCATTGCCCAATAAGTGCTAGTGGTTTTGACTATACATTATATATGCATATATGGAACGTGAGATGCAACGGTTCCACTAGATTTCTATTTATTTTATTTAGACACTATTATAATATAAAAATAGTTTTGATATAAAGATTATCGTTTATTTCAAAAGGATTTTGAAAGTTAAATCAAGTGTTTTGGATTCTCATAAGGGGAAAACCCGTTCCGTGTTATATGGCGTGGTCTTATGAGATATCATTTATTTTCTCAATTGTTTTAAATTATTTACTCATACCAGTCCCACGACTGACACAGAGTTTATTTTGTTTTGTTTTACCTAAACTCTTGGGTTCCCAATTTGTATAGGCAGTCAAGTAGTTCATGATTTTACAGATCTATCTAAAGGGGCTTGGAGCAGGAGGCTTAAGTGTTAGATATATAGTATTTTTATTTCCTCTGTGTTGTAATTGTGTACTCTGATAATTGTACTATATAGTTAAAATTTTGTATTTCAAAAGTTATGATATATTGTATTTTGTTCTGCTGTGATGTGAGATTCTGTATTGTTATTTCATTTCTTCTTCTACCTTTTTCTTCAAAAAAATGATTCGTACTTCTGTGATATTTGGGTTGGACGTGTGACGTATGTAGTCAACTCAGATAGTACGGATTTGCGATGGAAATAAATATATGTATATATTTGTGTGATTTAAAAAAGGATTTGAAATGAAAACCTAGGAATTTTAATTGTGGAATTGAAATTTAACTTGAGCAAGTTAAATAGATCGAAGTGAATAAATTGAGTAAAATCAATTTAAATACATATGACTTGAATATTAATTAGATGTGAATATGTGGATTGAAAACCATCCGAATTAAATGAATGTAAGCCTATATGATGTGGAACATGAATGGAAACAAAAGTTTTATGGGAATAAAATTTTGTTGAAATATGAAGAGTTGAGTTGAACATAAGTGGATTTTGAAAAGTAAATAGGTTCGTAGCATTTTTCTTACCTTAGTAATTTCGGAGACTAAATTCTTTTTAAGGGGGAAAAATGTAACGACTCGGATTTTCGAACAATTTATTTTAAATATTTAATATGATTTTTAATATTGAGTTGATAATATAAATCAATTTTTATATTGAGTTATCGATTTAGTAATCGAAATACGATTTATTTTGAATATATATAATTATCGTAATACGGGAATCTGAACTAATTCAATTAGAAATTACAACTGAGTTAGAATAATTCTAGTGATTAACATAAATTCTATTTGAATAGGAACGATAATAATAATATTTTATTATTGTGAAATTTATTGTTTTGAATTTAATTTATATCAATTTAAATTAATATATTCCTCATATGATCGAACTGGACTTCGAAACATGTCCCAGTGTGTTCAGAATAGTGTTATAACGCTAGAAACGCCGGTTGTTGCGCTAGAGTTGGTGTTTATTACCGTAAATTATATTATTATAAAATAATACAGATAAGATCAAGAACAAATCATATAAAGTAGTAGTCAAATCGAATTTAATAAAATTGTTCTTAAAGCTACCCTATAATTTAATTTGCACAGACCAAATTCCTTCGTTGCTAAGCATTCATTGTCTATAAAATCACGGCTATCTCCTCTTTTGTTTTTTTCATTTACATCTTCTGTAAATTAAAGCAAATGGAAGCTCCAAAAATATAAACCGCACCTCTAAATAAAATCAAATCCTTTTATTCTCTTTTAAAGTCGTGCTTCTCCCCTCTCAAATTCAGTTCGATGTCCATTTTATTCCAGATCCGCGAATCCCCCTTTCAAAATTTCTTCAATAAATTGTATAAAATAGAATCCCCAATAAAATTCGAGAAACTTGATTAAGTAAATATACTTCAACCTCCTCTTCAAAATCATATGTATAGTCTTGAACTCGAATCCATTAGTGACGAGCTAAGGTTCGAACGAGGTGAGATAAGGAATCGCGATTAAGGATTCGAGGTTTTAAAAAGCTCGACGGCAATGAGGAGTGCGAGCGCGGAGGTGTTACCAAGTGTTGACTTAATAACGCGATATTCAGGGATGGTTCAAGCGTTGTTCCAGGTCTTCGATTAGAATTGGTGTTCAATGGCCTTTGAAGTGGAGTCGATCGATTCAACGTGGAGCCGCCTTGGCGAGAGGTTGGAAGTGGTAGTGTCTGAGACCAATGATCGGAAGGGTGTTGGTTGCGATATCTGGAAGGCATTGATGAACAAATGGACTTGGCGATTGGGTTTGCAGTGAAATTTATGGGTGCACGATTTTCTTTCTGGGCCAGTGGATGCGTGGAAATTCGATCTATGTAGACGGTTGAAAGTGCTGCGAACTTTTAGGAAGCAGAAACCTAAAAGCAGTCCATTGTATTCACATTGTTGGAAGCAGGTTGAGTAGAATTTAAAACATGAATTAAGGTATGTGCAACGACCCGCAAATTCGAGCCCTTTGAGTCGACCAAATACCATACAAGTCCAACCCAAATTGCACGGAAATACGAATGATTAATAGAAAGAAATAAGAGGATAAGATAGGAAGATAAGATAGAACTAATAGAATAGAAGAAAAAGAAGAACACAACTAAGCAGAATCAGAGTAAACACGAATCTCACAGCGAAACGAATAAAATATGTTATATAACATAACTTTGAAATACAAATCTGTTTGTATATCCATATCATTATCAGAGTATAATACATCACATCACAGCGGAAAAAATCTTTAAATACTAACAGTGAAGACTCCTGCTTCAAGCTCCTCCAAGTGTATCTGTAAAAGCCTGAAACACTTGACTGCCCGTACAAATTTGGGCAACCAAGAGTTTAGGGAAAACAAACAAAATAAACTCTGGGTCAGTCATGGGACTGGTGTGAGTAAAATCCAACCATACGGTTTAACTTTGAAAATCCTTTTGAAACAAAAGGATAATAGTAAGACCAACCCACACATAAACATGGATGGTTTTTACCTTACTATAATCCAAAATATTTTGATATCAAAATCCAGTGATATTATAATAATGTCTAATCAAGTAAATAACCAAATAGCAGAACGCTTGCATCTCACGCTCTACATACATAGTATAAAATCAAAAACCGCAGGGCGCTTATTGGAGATTGGATTCCAACTATGACAAGGTATGGGACCACCTGTCGATAGTGTATCTCTAGAGGCAAATACACTGGGTTCAACAAGAACTTCTTGCAACCCGGCCTACACATGACCGACCACTCATTTCGCTTGAGTTTATCGAATGTATATCACCAACGGTTGGACTCAAACCACCGTTTCCCGAAAAGGGACATCATCGATAGATTAAAGAAGCAAAATGAATTTCTCTAGATAGGTGATTATACACCCTAATGGGAGCGACCCACGTAGCCATGCTGCCTGCCCGATTTTTGTCATTTCCCGGTTGTGAAGCTTGAGGCTACGCCTATCTCATAGAACATCTGACCACCATACACTTTGAATGCCACATCGTCAAACCTATCAAATCACTAGTTGATCTTCCTAAAAATATTGCAGGTATAAAAGCTAAGAGAAACGAATTTCTCCGCCACCAGACGTAATACCTTGAGAAGATCGTCTTATGTGACCGTTAGGAATACTTTGTCAGACATTCGTCCATACGAGTTGTCCTGGGACTGGACATGCCGAAAACACCATTGTGAAAACAGGACAACCCTTGCATTACACGCCGTCTTTAATTGTCTTTAGCATAATCAAATTCGCAGCGCTTATGCCTATACGGAGTGGTTTTCGAATAACATATCCAACCAGTCTCTCCGTATTGACAACGATGGTCAAAACACTTCGATAGTCGGTTATTTAACTATCGAAGTAAAAACAAACATCCATTCTAATGTATAACAAAACATCAAGCAATCACGCTTAAGTTTGGTCAACAGCGATAATTTATCGTCATAGTTTAAAACTTATCGTGCGTTGTAATATTCCCCTTTAACTAACCTCGACAGAACAGTCACGCTTAAGCTTAGTCAACAACGTTATTTTATCGCTATAGTTCTAAGACTTGTCATACGCTGTAATATTCTCTTTATAACTAACCTTGACATTCCTTTCCGTTACAAAAATCTTGACATCTCTTTCCGTTACAAAAATCTTGACATCTCTTTCCGTTACAAAAATCTTGACATCTCTTTCTTTTACAAAAATCTTGACATCTCTTTCCGTTCCAAACAAATATCATCCTTCGATAATGGTGAAGCCGTTCAAGTTAGGGTATTTTAATTACCTCTTAGACCTTGATCAACAACATTCTTATCTTAGAATAGATATAAGTTCGTAACTCTAACCCCTTATACTTTAAAATCCGTAATCGTGCTTCTTGCTATATTTTAAATATGGGTTTATGACGCCATATCCTTATTTTGAAAACTCGTTTATTTACATTAGCTTATACAAATCCATTATTTCTCTCCGCTTCGTCTTTCTTAGACAAATCCCTTATTAAACATTCCTCTTCGCTTTGTCTTCTTTAGACAAATCCCTTATACCTTAAGATCTTATTTAAACTAAATCATCTATTCGTTAATTTATTACATTAGATTAACCAGTCTAATCTAATTTAATTATATAACCAATTATTGATCAAAACAGTTTGCTTGGTAAATATTTAACCATGATTAACCCACTAATCAATTCTAAAAAATCTTTTCATTTTGAATAAATAACATTTATTAATCCAAATAATTTCACTTGTATCGATTACTATAAAAATAATAATTTATTTCTAAGTAACCTCATTTACTATTAAATAAACAATAATCGATTCTAACTAATCTAACTTAATATGAAATCAACCATAATCTATTTGTAAATATCTCATTTAATTGTTCTTAAAACAATAAATTCTTGTTATTAATCATCAAGTTAATCTCCTCCTACTTACTTATTAATCTTATTAATATAAGAATCTACTTTACCAAATCATTTAGTAAGTATGGTGAAACACGTGCTTCGCACACGGTGAGATTTTGGTAAAACAATAACGGTTAAAACAAATGATACATTTATGGTTGGTTGTTGCCACTTTCTTAATCAATATCATCTATTGATTAAATCAAAATAACGTTTGAATTTCCATTCAACGCTAATATCAACACAAGGTTTCAAAAGTCATTTGGGTTCAAACAGTGCATCTATATAAAACAAACAGTACATATAAATATTGAGGAATCCGGTTGGATTCCTCCAACCGGTTTCCCACATCAACAGATGTTAGTCAACAATTATCATTGGTTCCATCCCAGGGAATATTATAATCGATGGAATCCGTATCCAACCGGTGATGTGTACATATGCAACGATATATAATATTTCAACCAATTTAACCATAATCTGCCTAAACAACCATCACACATCATCAACCATTATTTAAAATATGATTTAAAATATTTTAAATAAAACAGAGTTAGTGAATTTACTCACCTTTGCGCGTTAACCGTTAAATAACGATTTGCGTCAGTCCAGCATCGCACGTTCAAATCCGTTTATGGTTCTTTTTCCCACTCGCGAGCACTACTCCGCATTCGAACCCTTGTTCAACGTCGCGATCGTCAGACACAAACTGCCTTTTACAGTACATGAATACGAGCCTAAAATAAAACCATCAACACCGTAACTACTCCTCACGCATGAGCCTCCAACTCCCCCAAGCGACGGGGTTCCCTTCTCAGTGCTTCACCTTCATGCCCGTGTACCCTCGTTACAGTTCATAGCAACTTCCTTTTTATTCCTATTTTCCCTTTTGACATTTGCACTATGACCCCACTAGCCTGCTATGAACACACTCCAGTGTCTCACGCCCTCCTGTTGTCTTTCTCTAATTCTTCAAAACGTAACTTGTTCATCCAAAGCACACCATTTTCCATCAATACTTTTCACGTTATTTGTATAATATACCTTCTTTTATAAGGCCTCACCCTTTATTATTCACGGCCCACATACCTATCATTTAAAACATGTCCAACTCCTCCCTTTTAGAACTAACTAAAACGTCCCTTACTTCATAATCTCCAAGCCATCCAACTATCTTCTCCATATTGCCACCATCCACTCCAGTTATTTTTTTCATACTATAATGCAACTCTCCACAAGCCATTCTCAATTTCATCAACTTGGACCTTCCACTTTAAAACGTATATATGTACACCTATTTTAATAACAGCTCTTCATACAAGAAACGTGCATCTCGACAGCACTCATGGATCCGCAATATCCATCTTCCCTCGTCGCAGTCCCATGCATGAATGCTACAGCCCCTTTTTTTTTCTTTTGTATACTTTTGTTTCCTTTCCACTTCCTGTTTTACGTTTAAATACTCCAGTATGAACACCACCGAAAATACCACGTCTCCACTTCCTTTTCACCATGGTTTCCATTCGGTCAACCCTCCTCTTCATCACAATTTCCGCATGTCCCCCATAGTAGCACAACTGCTTCTCCAAACCCAGCCATTTTGAACGCCCTCTCACCCTCAACTCCCCACTGACCGTCCTAGATCGAAGTATACATTAGGCCGAGCTGGTATATGTAAACTTTGGATTTTTAGAGAGTGGAATATGTTTAGACATTGAATTTGCCATGAAAGCTACAGACTGCCTTGTTGAGAGAAGAAAGGAAGGTGAAGTGTGCGTTATATATGAGTGAAGCACCTTGGCCATCACGTATTAGCGGATGTTGTAGGATGTACATCCTAAGAGAGTAGGAGTGTAGTCTCATAAATTTTGATTTGCCTTGATGTGAAAACACACGTTGTAATTTCGAAGGACCTTCGATGCCAAGTAATAGGGTCATGCCTACTTTAGTTATAGCTGGAGTTTGATTTTTAGTTTCCATTGAGGAAATCGGTTCCTCCTGAAGATCACGAGGCTCAGCGTGATGTTATAATACAGGGTAAGGTTACACAGGCTTCATTAAATTTGGTAAGAACAGGGTATGGTGTGTTGCTTACTTCTACGCTAAGGATTTGACGAGAAATGTTTTTCGAAGGAACTATTAAATGCAGGCAAAGCTGTTCATGCCTATTTAGGAACGTGGGACTATAGTGTACAATGTATTTCCTTGTCTTCCAAGGACCGTCTGCGTGATTTAACAACTCGTAGCTTGTAATTTCAAGCCAATGACTTAGCAGCAAAGTTTTGCCATACGATTTGATACTCTATGTTTGTAGATAGTGCATGAACACTCCATTTCCTTTTAGGTCTCTACGTCCCATTTAATGTCGATGCGTACGCAGTACGTTCCAACTACATATGCTAGCCGTGGAGTGTAGCAACTTATATTATATAAGGTTAAGGTTATTTTTAATATATACATATAAGAAATCACGTTGATTTATTGTTGTACCCGGTGGTTCTCCTATATATCCATTTTGTAAAGATGTTTCAGTGTTGGCTCAGTTTTGCAACTTAGGGTGTCATCAAGTAAGACCTCAACATACTCGGTCGGTACTAAATAAAAAATGTATACACATATATGTACCTATACAAATCAACCTTAATTCATACCCATCACGTAAATTTTGTTCATTTATGAACCGCTATCGACAAAAATAAAAATATCGTTGTGTCCAGCAAGGTGCCACGATCTCAAAAATATAATAATATCGGTAGATTAACTCATATTGTGAAACCCCAAAATATCGATATAGGGTGCAAAATACTCCAAATAAAAAGTTGTGTATTTAATTAATTAAAAATTACAGTAAAATTCTAAAAATTAAATTATAACTATGTCTCAAAAGAACCCTGTCCAAATTCGAATCCGGTATGTAGTTATTTCAAATAAACCATTATGGCCAAAAACAAATATACCGCTGCTTTTCTGAATATTTAATTTCGACATAACTTCCCGTTTAAAATACGAAATCTTAGTTTTTCACTTCCATTAGAAAGATACAGTTCAAAAGATTCCAACGCTTCTTGTTTCGAAGAAATCTGACTAATAACGAATCATGTACGCTCAGTTGAAGTTCAGAACGTTAAATTTCGAACTGCCGCGATATTACGGCCTCGATTATATTTAATATATATTTTCATACGTTCAACTTCGTTTCAATTAATATATAAATCCACTTATATTAGGTTTTCAATATTTAAAATGATTTAAATATTCAAATATAAACCGATAAAACTGCGGGACATAACATTCCTTCCCCCTTAAAATAATTTCGTCCTCGAAATTGCTAAGATAGGGAAAATGCTACAATCTCTGTTGTAAACATGTTAAAAATCTTTTTGGTTTACTTCATAATTTTAGTTTCAACTGAACTGATTAATTCCAATTAAATATTAATTCCTTCTTATTTCGAATATTTTCAAAATTCTGAAAATTCCCTAACAGCTTAAATTTTCAGAGAATTTTTGCCGGCATCTCCTCTGCACGGTTTATTCGGTACTACAACAACTTGACACTCTAGTCCTTCTCCAATCCAAAAGAAAATCTAATAGCCAAACGGCTTGCCCAAACTGACTCATAAAAATCTTATACTCGTATATAAACGTGTACCTTCTATGTTGGCCATTCAACTCTGTCTCTACCATCTGCTATCAAACCAGCATATATCCAAACATCGTTGGTTGATCTTCATCAATCCATTCTCAATCTTTCACTTGTTACCCAACCAAATTCTATTTTCAACTCCAATTTCATTTACATATTTATTTCTCAAATCAGTTATCTTCATCTCCAAATTCAAAAATCGATTCTTATTCTCCAAGAATCAATTCATTTTAATAACTCGAATCTCCAATATTTCGCTTTTACAATTTCCATTTTGGATGTTCCAAATTCACTCCAGTTTTGTTTATCTTAGTTTAAGTTCCACTTTTACCATTTTAACTCCATAAGTTAAATTTTTATTTCAGAATTCAAATTCCTGGGTTTCATTTCAAATCAGTTTGAAATCACATGTATTTCCATATAAAAATGACAAATTCAAACATTTGATAACTTATTTCCTCAAATCAATTCAAAAATCTTTGGTAGTAATCCGTCACTTAGAAACTCGAAAATGAACACCGATAACGCCGCGGTTCATCAACGGAATTATTTTCCAGTAATCAAAGTGAGTTCAATACTATATTACTTACAAAACTCATATTTAACACTTATATTTGAAAATTACTTCAAAATATCTTTCACAGCACTTGGAAAAAAATTTCAAATCTCCCAAGATTTTAAAATTCCCATATATTGAGATCAAAATTCATTTATAACACCTTTCCAGGTTACCATAGTTTAAATTCCAAATCCGATTCAAATTAAGATTTAGTTCATCTGATTTGTATTTTATACTTACGTGAATTTCGACTGGTTGTTTACATAACCAACTCAATTATAAATCTTATTTGATTATAATTATGATCATCTATGCAATATGCTATACTAATCTCAAGAATATACTTCTTTTTATTTTAAAATAAAATTTGGGTAGAATTATTTCATTTACCCAGCTTTTGAAACAATATTATGTTGAATTACTCTGTTCAAGAGTTTAGAAACACCTATCGATACAGTTTGCAACACAGTAATGGCCGGAATTTATAAATCACTCGCCAAACCAATCAACACAATATAAAATAGTTTTTATACCAATTTACAAATACGCGCTCATATATATACACTCAAACTCAATCCAGGGTATTACTAACCCCATCTCTACCGAGTCACGCCACAGAGCCAAGGTAATCACTTAACCTTCAGCTCTGATACCAACTGTAACGACCCGCAATTTCGAGCCCTTTGAGTCGACCAAATACCATACAAGTCCGACCCAAATTGCACGGAAATACGAATGATTAATAGAAAGAAATAAGAGGATGATATAGGAAGATAAGATAGAACTAATAGAATAAAAGAAAAAGAAGAACACAACTAAGCAGAATCAGAGTAAACACGAATCTCACAGTGGAACGAATAAAATATGTTATATAACATAACTTTGAAATACAAATCTGTTTGTATATCCATATCATTATCAGAGTATAATACATCATATCACAACAGAAATAATCTTTAAATACTAACAGTGAAGACTCCTGCTTCAAGATCCTCCAAGTGTATCTGTAAAAGCCTGAAACACTTGACTGCCCGTAAAATTTGGGCACCCAAGAGTTTAGGGAAAACAACCAAAATAAACTCTGGGTCAGTCATGGGACTGGTGTGAGTAAAATCCAACCATACGATTTTAACTTTGAAAATCCTTTTGAAACAAAAGGATAATAGTAAGATCAACCCACACATAAACATGGATGGTTTTTACCTTACTATAATCCAAAATATTTTGATATCAAAATCCAGTGATATTATAATAATGTCTAATCAAGTAAATAACCAAATAGCAGAACGCTTGCATCTCACGCTCTACATACATAGTATAAAATCAAAAACCGCAGGGCGCTTATTGGAGATTGGATTCCAACTATGACAAGGTATGGGACCACCTGCCGATAGTGTATCTCTAGAGGCAAATACACTGGGTTCAACAAGAACTTCTTGCAACCCGGCCCACACATGACCGACCACTCATTTCGCTTGAGTGTATCGAATGTATATCACCAACGGTTGGACTCAAACCACCGTTTCCCGAAAAGAGACAGCATCGATAGATTAAAGAAGCAAAATGAATTTCTCTAGATAGGTGATTATACACCCTAATGGGAGCGACCCACATAGCCATGCTGCCTGCCCGATATTTGTCATTTCCCGGTTGTGAAGCTTGAGGCTATGTCTATCTCTTAGAACATCTGGCCACCATACACTTTGAATGCCACATCGTCAAACCCATCAAATCACTAGTTGATCTTCCCAAAAATATTGCGGGTATAAAAGCTAAGAGAAACGAATTTTTCCACCACCAGACGTAATACCTTGAGAAGATCGTCTTATGTGACCGTTAGGAATACTTTGTCAGACATTCGTCCATACGAGTTGTCCTGGGACTGGACAAGAAGAAAACACCATACTGAAAACAGGACGACCCTTGCATTACACTCCGTCTTTAATTGTCTTCAACATAATAAATTCGCAGTAGTTTTTCCTATATGGAGTGGTTTTTGAATAATATATCCAATCGGTCTCTCTGTATTGACAACGATGGTCAAAACACTTTGATAGTCAGTTATTTAACGATCGAAGTAAAAACAAACATCCATTCTTATGTATAACTAAACATCAAGAAATCATGCTTAAGTTTGGTCAACAGCGCTAATTTATCGTTATAGTTTAAAACTTATCATACACTGTAATGTTCCCCTTTAACTAACCTCGACAGAGCAGTCACGGTTAAGCTTAGTCAACAGCGCTATTTTATCGCTATTGTTCGAAGACTTGTCATACACTATAATATTCTCTTTATAACTAACCCTGACATTCCTTTCCATTACAAAAATCTTGACATCTCTTTCCGTTACAAAAATCTTGACATCTCTTTCCGTTACAAAAATCTTGACATCTCTTTCCGTTCCAAATAAATATCATCCTTCGATAATAGTGAAGCCGTTCAAGTTGGCGTATTTTAATTACCTCTCAGACCTTGATCAACAACATATATTAGAACAGATATAAGTTCGTAACTCTAACCCCTTATACTTCAAAATCCGTAATCGTGCTTCTTGCTATATTTTAAATATGGTTTTATGACGCCATATCCTTATTTTGAAAACCCGGTTATGTAACACCCCACACCCGCTACGGTCACTCACTAAGGGAATGCCATAACATCGGTGGAGTATTTTAAGTGAATATAGAACAGAAAAATTACAACAAGACAGATATAAGTAATACTTGAGAATTTAAAACATCATTTCATTGCAGCGGAAAGTAAAACATGTTTGGTTACACCAAAACCATAAACAAGAGTCAAGTACATAATATCCATCCTGATAAAACAAAAGTACATAATCCCACTACATAACTTAATAGCCATAATAGAAAAGATAAACTGAGCTTTACATCCACGGTCCAAGCTCCAAAAGATAGATAAAGCAGTCTGATCAAAGCCCACTAGTGCTAGGCCCACTTTGATAACCTGAGGGTTGGGAAAAAGATAAAAACAACGGGGTCAGACATAAGTCTGAGCGAGTCCTATAACCTTAACAATACAATCAATAAAGTAATTAGGGTATGATATAAACAAGGTACGGTACCTCTGGGGATAATGACTACACTAAGTAGCCAACTAAACACAGGATGTACTAAGATAACCGAAAAGACGCATTTACCCACCCAAGGATAATTACTACACTGTACCACCCCAGATCTACCCACCCAAGCGTAATTCCTACAATGCACCACACCAATTTTACCCACCCAAGGGTAATTCCCACTTAAGGTTGATCCCACTAAGAGTACTTAGTAATTTTTAATAGTAGTTTCGTGTACCCCTAGCTGACTACATAGGTGCCGTCTGCCCCTATCTCCACTAGGTGTACCCACTACTCCCCAAGCGATCGGCTCCCTAACGTAGATACCCGTGCTGGCCCCACAGTGGGGTGTATCATTCCCCAAAGTGGCAACCTGATAATATCAATGGTGCACGGATTATACCTACATGATGCAACAACGTCTTACTTACCAGCCCGGGTCCACACACGCATATGAAACCCGTTGGACTTGCGTTGCCACCGCTAACCCGTTTTGGCCTCTTACAGTCAAGCCCAATATGCGTGTCCCGTCCTCGACTTGGGTCGAGCTCACAAAGATACGTTTGGGATATTGGTTGAAATGGGCCCCCACAAGCTACTACTTAAGCTTGTCATTTTATCTAGTGCATCCCACTTAACCCCTTTTAAAATCATGCCCACTTACATGTTAAGGTTTGGTTAAGTCATCTAATCATATTTCAATTGCCACTCAAGGCCCCCACAAGCTACTACTTAAGCTTGTCATTTAATCATATTTCAATTGCCACTTAAGGCCCCCACAAGCTACTACTTAAGCTTGTCATTTAATCATATTCCAATTGCCACTTAAGGCACCCACAAGCTACTACTTAAGCTTGTCATTTAATCATATTTCAATTGCCACTTAAGGCAACCACTAGATTTCCACATGCCACCCAAGGCACTTACTTGATTCCCACATGCCACCCAAGGCACTTACTTAACCCTTTAATCATGTTTAATTACATGTTCCACTTTGGTTAAGTATTCTAATCGTATTTTCTATTGCCACCCAAGGCAACCCACTAGTTTCCTTATGCCACCCAAGGCACCCCCACTAGTTACTACATGCCACCCAAGGCACCCACTTAACCCCTCATGCCTCACTACATGCTAATTTGGTTAAGTATTTCTTAATTAATTAAGATCGTAACCTTTGTAAAGACCTCTCACATTAGACTGTCTTTTATGGCTGCTGGATATGCCGGTTGGTTCCGGGCAGCCTTACACCATAACAGAGTCTAACCTCGTGTCTTTACACTTGTCACGTATTTAGTTTATGACTAAGACCTCTCACATTGGGCCAATCATTTGTAGCCGCTGGATTTGCCGGTCGGTTCCGGGCAGTCTTATGCTACAAAAGGGTCCAACCTCGTGTCTTAGTCGATTAATTACACCTAATTAATCACCCCCATAATTTGTATTAATTGTCCCTAATTAATTACCAATTTCAAGAATATGGGTAGACCTAACTCAATAGGTAAATTCCCATTTCCATAATATGGGTAGACCTAACTTAATAGGTAAATTCCCAATTCCATAATATGGGTAGACCTAACTTAATAGGTAAATTCCCAATTATGTCCATTCACTTTATGTTATGCTTAAGCATACCCATTTCACACCTTTTTATTAACATGCATATTAACCCCATCGTTCCCCACGTAATTCGTTCTCATAACATGACATAATGAAGGGAAGATTCATCACAAATGCCATGGGTTTAACCAATCATAGCATATAACTTTATCATGGGTTTAAAAGGTGTCAACTTGCATATATGAGCATACATTAAACCCAACTAGCATTTAACCCAAACTTGCATGAAGCACATATGTCACAAAGGGGGTAACTTGCATATGATTCTTATGTCATACAAAGGTGTGAACTTGCATAGCATGTCACATGTTAACTTGCATATAACCAAACACATAACTTGCATAACATGTTACATATGAACTTGCATATAATCATGCACATAACTTGCATATAACCAAACACATAACTTGCATAACATGTTACATATGAACTTGCATATAATCATGCACATAACTTGCATATAACCAAACACATAACTTGCATAACATGTTACATATGAACTTGCATATAATCATGCACACAACTTGCATTACATGTTACATATGAACTTGCATATAATCTCACGTATAGCTTGCATAACATGTTACATATGAACTTGCATATAATCTCACATATAGCTTGCATAACATGTTACATATGAATCAATGTTCAACATAGTGTTTTGCATAATGAGCATCATAAAACATAGCATTATACTTGCATAACATATAGCATAAAACTCGCAAAACACACAACATACACTATACTAAACTTGCATAAACACATTGATCCACAAACATAGCCATATCTTATCATATCCTATCATAATCAATTTAACAATTGATTATTAAGGCTATAGAAACTCACCACTAAACTCCAATAAGCAAACCCTTGCCAAAAATCACCCAAAAACTCTAGCCTTGAAAATAAAGCTTGCAACTTGATGATGAATGCAAGCTAATGATCACTCATACAACTTAAAGATGCTTGTATGAACATGAAAGCCTTCATAGAAATAGTTTAGAAAGAGGATGGAGGCTAGGATTTTGAGTGGAGGCCATGATCATAGAAAATTTTGGCATAGTTTAGTTAGAGGATAGGATTATGATCATTTAGGGCTAGCTTAGGGTCTTATTTATAGGATTAGGATGTGTTTTAGACCATTAGATTAACCCTAAATTAGATTAGGACCATCAGATCTCGGAAGCTTCCAGAAAATTGCCCCAAAACACAGCCAAACCCTAAAATGGTGCACCAGGCCAAACTGGCCGAGCACCCTCTGTCGACACCCAAGTCGACAGGGCTGTCGACTTGGTCCTAGCCAAGTCGACTGCCCAGTCGACCGGGCTTTCAACTTGGATAGCTAGGCGGGAATTTTCCCACCTGCGCCCAATGGTCCCAATTTCGAAATTTGAACCTGAATTTTAAATCTGTTTTGAACTTTGAATTTTCTGTAAACTTCATTGGGCCATAACTGGGCCATACGGACTCCGATTTACAAAATTTCGGACTCTATTTCGCGTATTTTTCCAAGACGAACGCAATGACGCAGCCCGTTTCCCCCAATTCTCACATCTGAGATTATTTATTCTGCAATTAGTGAATTTTAGCATTAACTGAAATTCGGGGTGTTACATTCTCCCCTCCTTAAAGGATTTCGTCCCCGAAATCTCTAAGCTAAGGAGAATGCATATCCTACCATCCAAACAACCATCTACTCAATCCATCAAACACGGGCATCCATTGTCCTTAAAACAATTTCTAATGATGTATGAGCATATGCAAAAAGTGTGTGTATATGTTCCCTATCTAATGTATGAACATATGCAAACCATGATAGTGCCATGCATCCATTATGTATGCGAGAGAACCCTATCGACACATGCAATATCTACATGAGTGCACAATCATTCACCAAAATGCATCATCCATATGATAACACAACCATTATACATCCATAAATATAGCTACCTACACACAATTATATGCAATATGCAATATGAAGTGATTGAGCCGATCTAGTGTCTAGAGTGTGTGTATATGCATCCACGAGCAACCACTAGCAAACACTTGCATCCACATGCATCCATCAATCATAACATGTCTCAAACACATGTTTCAACCATAGGTTTACCCTATATAAAGGTCAAAGGCACTAACAAGAGGACATACTAAAGATAAGATACGTACTAGACAAACGATAAAGGAGAAGTTAAAAGACATACCCTCAAAAAGGAATGGGTATAATGAACGCCTTTTCGCTTCCGTCTCCCAAGTAACGTTGCTCTCATCTTCTCCCCATTGCACTTTGACTAGTTGAACCTCCCTGTTTCTCAACCTCTTAATCTCTGACCCAAGGATGCGTGTAGGAGCTCGTCGAATAGTCGCATCACACTCTATCTCTACTTCTCTAAGCAAGCTCGGCTCTACCACCTCTACGGTCTCATGTAGGCACTTCCTCAAATGTGACACAGGGAATACATCATGTACACCGCTAAGTCTGTCGGGCAACTCCACTCTGTAGGCCATCTGTCCAATCCTTTCCTTAATAGGAAACGGTCTAACAAACCTTGGTGCTAACTTCCCAACAGATCCAAAGCGAACCACATTCCGTAACGGAGATACTTTGACAAAGACCATGTCCCCAACATCAAACTCAAGCTCTGTTCTCCTTTTGTCCGCATAAGATTTCTGTCTGTCTTGCGCCGCTTTCATCCTTCTTTTAATCAAATCAATCTTTTCCGAAGTCTCTCTAACCATATCGGGCCTAAGTAAAATCTTATCCGTAGATTCCCACCAACATGTAGGTAATCGACAAGGCCTTCCATAAAGAGCTTCGAAAGGAGCCATGCCAATACTAGACTGAAAGCTGTTATTATATGCGAACTCCACCAATGGAAGATGCTCTTCCCATGTACCTCCAAAATCCAAGATACATAGCCTCAAAAGGTCTTCTGAAATACGATTCACCCTCTCGGTCTGGCCGTCCGTCTGAGGATGATATGCGGTACTCAAACACAACTGAGTCCCTACCGCCTCTTGCAAACTCTTCCAAAACTCTCTAGTGAAGATAGGATCTCGACCGCTCACTATACTGGAAGGTACACCATGCAATCTAATAATCTCTCGAATGTAAACTGAAGCTAGCCATGGAGCAGTTCTCTTACTCTCCACGGGTATAAAATGGGCGCTCTTAGTAAGTCTGTCTACCACAACCCAAATTCCCGTATTACCCTTCCTCGATCTCGGTAATCCATCGAGACACTATCCCACTTCCATAGCGGAACCTCCAATGGGTGAAACAACCCACCGGGTTTCTTCTGCTCCGCTTTCACTTGCTAGCACACCAAGCATCTAGCGACATACTCGGCCACATCTTTCTTCATACCGGCCCAAAAGAAAACTCGCTTCATGTCTTGGTACATCTTGTCCCCACCGGGATGAATGGTCATCTTCGACCGATGTGCATCATCAAGTATAGCCTTCCTCAAACCCTCGTCTTGCGGTACACAAAGTCTACCATCTCTACGCAACCACCCCTTACCATCTAGGGTGTACCTACTCAAATGGCTGGATGACTCCCCCCCTTATGAGCTTCTCTACTAACTCAACCAACTGTGGGTCGTCTCGCTGTGCCTCGCCAATCCGTCCCAAAAGAGTAGGCCTAACCTCCAAGGAGGCTAGCAAACCGGGTACAAAATCAACGGAAGGTCTAAAGTCAAACATAGAAATAAACTCTAAGCTCCGTCGTTCAACGAACAATGAACTCGAGGACAACCTTTTTCTACTTAAGGAGTCCGCTACCACGTTACCCTTGCCATGGGTATACGCTATCTCAAACTCATAGGATGCTAAGAATCCCATCCACTTTTGCTGTCCTAAGACTATGCGCTCGAAGAGTCTCCAACACTTCCCTAAGATGTAGGGCATGCTCTTCTCCACTTTTAGAGAAAACCAGGATATTACCCCATCCAAAATCATCACAACTGTCCATCTCTCACGCAGACCACCCTTGTCGAACTCAGCATCCCCCAAATGCAAGCCCCAAAGGCCTAAACCAATATCAGACAAACACCCAAGGGATACCTCCTTCGAATTCAGACGACCTACGTGAGATGATACTAGTAAAAACGGCTAACTAATTAAGCCCTTGTCCAACTCTGGATGTCCTTGCCAGTCTCGCTCCAAAACCACCGTTTATCCCATAACTGGCTTTGCTCAACCTATTGAGCACATACGAAAACTTATTTCGCTCCTAGAAAAGACCAAGATGTCATTTACAAAGACCATCACGAACTTATTTAGGTACTCCCTAAACACCCTTCTCATCAAATCAATAAAGTATGCGGGGGCGTTCGTCAAACCAAATGGCATCACCAGCCACTCCTAAAAAAAACCATCCGGAGTCCTAAAGGCAGTCTTCTCTATACTATCCTCAGCCACTCTCAACTGACGAAACCCCGTGGCTAAGTCCAACTGCGAAAATACTGAGGCGCCAACTAACTGATCAAAGAGATCATCAATCCTCGGCAATGGGTGTCTATTCTTCTTTGTGAGTTTATTTAGTTTTCTTTGGCCTACACAAAGTCTGAGGGACCCATCCGCCTTCGTGCCAAAAACTACTGGAGCACCCCACTCCGATATACTTCGTCTTATGAACCCCTTCTCAAGCAAATCGCCTACTTTCTTATGGAGTTCCCTCCTCTCACGAGGAGCCATGTGGCACACTGGCCAAGATACTGGTTTGGCATTGTCTACCAGATATATTCGGAAGTCAATCTCCCGCTCCGGAGGTAAGCCCTTCACCTCCTCAAACACATCCGAGTATTCCCGGACCTCTCTAACAGATCGCAAACTCTAGACCGACGTGTCAAGCGATTCTGGATAACTTAGCATAACAGATTCCATGGGATTACAAGAGATCTCGAGAGTGTTACCCAAGCGGGTCATAAGCCTAACAACTCTCCCTTCAAAATCAAGAACGGCACCCCTACTGGATAACCAGTCCATGCCCAAAACTAACCCATAGCCCGTGAAGCCCAAAAAGCATCACATCTAAAATCAACGCTAAGTATAGAAACTTTCAAACCCAAACACATCATGGAGCCCCAATTGGGTTTGAAACAACTAAGGGATCATCTACTAAACTGGTGTCTAAGTGCAGTGACTCAACTAACAATGATGAGATAAACGAACTCAATGCGTCAGAATCAAATAAAGTTCGAACCGGATAATAAAGAAATCTAAATTCCAACCTAGACGGTCCTATCCCCATCTGGTACACTAGTAGTGAGGGAATACAACTTCCCTCCAGGAGATTCCGTACCTTGCCCTTGCCTCCTTGGACAATCCTAATAAGGTGTCTTATTCCTCCCAAAAGGATAACTACTAGCCTTCTTCTTCCCATTCTCCACTCGTAACCTCCCATCAATGAGGTTTCGTCCTTCATTAACCAAACAACTATTTGAGCCTTCCTCCCATCGTCTATCCCATAGGTACCTACAAGTCCTCCTCCTTCTTAAACCAACTTCTAATCCGACAAATGTCTAAGTCCCTTAAAGTGGTTTTCCATTCTTATCTATCTTAGAAAGATCATCTATACACGGAGGGGAAACTCAAAACGAGAGAGGAAGAGATTCAAAACGGAGAATTCGAAAGATAAAGATATGGCTATCGGGGATTATGCTTTTCTTTCAAAAACTTTTCTCTTAAAAGACATGCTTTTGAAAATACTCCTTTCAAAAATATTCTTAGAAAATAGTTTTTCTAAAATTTTTATCTGTTCTGGTAACCTTAAGCTCTGATACCACGTGTAACACCCCACACCCGCTACGGTCACTCACTAAGGGAATGCCATAACATCGGTGGAGTATTTTAAGTGAATATAGAACAGAAAAATTACAACAAGACAGATATAAGTAATACTTGAGAATTTAAAACATCATTTCGTTGCAGCGGAAAGTAAAACATGTTTGGTTACACCAAAACCATAAACAAGAGTCAAGTACATAATATCCATCCTGATAAAACAAAAGTACATAATCCCACTACATAACTTAATAGCAATAATAGAAAAGATAAACTGAGCTTTACATCCACGGTCCAAGCTCCAAAAGATAGATAAAGCAGTCTGATCAAAGCCCACTAGTGCTAGGCCCACTCTGATAACCTGAGGGTTGGGAAAAAGATAAAAACAACAGGGTCAGACATAAGTCTGAGCGAGTCCTATAACCTTAACAATACAATCATTAAAGTAATTAGGGTATAATATAAACAAGGTACGGTACCTCTGGGGATAATGACTACACTAAGTAGCCAACTAAACACAGGATGTACTAAGATAACCGAAAAGACGCATTTACCCACCCAAGGATAATTACTACACTGCACCACCCCAGATCTACCCACCCAAGGGTAATTCCTACACTGCACCACACCAGTTTTACCCACCCAAGGGTAATTCCCACTTAAGGTTGATCCCACTAAGAGTACTTAGTAATTTTTAATAGTAGTTTCGTGTACCCCTAGCTGACTACATAGGTGCCGTCTGCCCCTATCTCTACTAGGTGTACCCACTACTCCCCAAGCGATCGGCTCCCTAACGTAGATACCCGTGCTGGCCCCACAGTGGGGTGTATCATTCCCCAAAGTGGCAACCTGATAATATCAATGGTGCACGGCTTATACCTACACGATGCAACAACGTCTTACTTACCAGCCCGGGTCCACACGCGCATATGAAACCCGTTGGACTTGCGTTACCACCGCTAACCCGTTTTGGCCTCTTACAGTCAAGCCCAATATGCGTGTCCCGTCCTCGACTTGGGTCGAGCTCACAAAGATACGTTTGGGATATTGGTTGAAATGGGCCCCCACAAGATACTACTTAAGCTTGTCATTTTATCTAGTGCATCCCACTTAACCCCTTTTAAAATCATGCCCACTTACATGTTAAGGTTTGGTTAAGTCATCTAATCATATTTCAATTGCCACTCAAGCCCCTACAAGCTACTACTTAAGCTTGTCATTTAATCATATTTCAATTGCCACTTAAGGCCCCCACAAGCTACTACTTAAGCTTGTCATTTAATCATATTTCAATTGCCACTTAAGGCCCCCAGAAGCTACTACTTAAGCTTGTCATTTAATCATATTTCAATTGTCACTTAAGGCACCCACTAGATTTCCACATGCCACCCAAGGCACTTACTTGATTCCCACATGCCACCCAAGCCACTTACTTAACCCTTTAATCATGTTTATTTACATGTTCCACTTTGGTTAAGTATTCTAATCGTATTTTCTATTGCCACCCAAGGTAACCCACTAGTTTCCTTATGCCACCCAAGGCACCCCCACTAGTTACTACATGCCACCCAAGGCACCCACTTAACCCCTCATGCCTCACTACATGCTAATTTGGTTAAGTATTTCTTAATTAATTAAGATCGTAACCTTTGTAAAGACCTCTCACATTAGACTGTCTTTTATGGCAGCTGGATATGCCGGTTGGTTCCGGGCAGCCTTACACCATAACAGAGTCTAACCTCGTGTCTTTACACTTGTCACGTATTTAGTTTATGACTAAGACCTCTCACATTGGGCCAATCATTTGTAGCCGCTGGATTTGCCGGTCGGTTCCGGGCAGTCTTATGCTACAAAAGGGTCCAACCTCGTGTCTTAGTCGATTAATTACACCTAATTAATCACCCCCATAATTTGTATTAATTGTCCCTAATTAATTACCAATTTCAAGAATATGGGTAGACCTAACTCAATAGGTAAATTCCCAATTCCATAATATGGGTAGACCTAACTTAATAGGTAAATTCCCAATTCCATAATATGGGTAGACCTAACTTAATAGGTAAATTCCCAATTATGTCCATTCACTTTATGTTATGCTTAAGCATACCCATTTCACACCTTTTTATTAACATGCATATTAACCCCATCGTTCCCCACGTAATTCGTTCTCATAACATGACATAATAAAGAGAAGATTCATCACAAATGCCATGGGTTTAACCAATCATAGCATATAACTTTATCATGGGTTTAAAAGGTGTCAACTTGCATATATGAGCATACATTAAACCCAACTAGCATTTAACCCAAACTTGCATGAAGCACATATGTCACAAAGGGGGTAACTTGCATATGATTCTTATGTCATACAAAGGTGTGAACTTGCATAGCATGTCACATGTTAACTTGCATATAACCAAACACATAACTTGCATAACATGTTACATATGAACTTGCATATAATCATGCACATAACTTGCATATAACCAAACACATAACTTGCATAACATGTTACATATGAACTTGCATATAATCATGCACATAACTTGCATATAACCAAACACATAACTTGCATAACATGTTACATATGAACTTGCATATAATCATGCACACAACTTGCATTACATGTTACATATGAACTTGCATATAATCTCACATATAGCTTGCATAACATGTTACATATGAACTTGCATATAATCTTACATATAGCTTGCATAACATGTTACATATGAATCAATGTTCAACATAGTGTTTTGCATAATGAGCATCATAAAACATAGCATTATACTTGCATAACATATAGCATAAAACTCGCAAAACACACAACATACACTATACTAAACTTGCATAAACACATTGATCCACAAACATAGCCATACCTTATCATATCCTATCATAATCAATTTAACAATTGATTATTAAGGCTATAGAAACTCACCACTAAACTCCAATAAGCAAACCCTTGCCAAAAATCACCCAAAAACTCTAGCCTTGAAAATAAAGCTTGCAACTTGATGATGAATGCAAGCTAATGATCACTCATACAACTTAAAAATGCTTGTATGAACATGAAAGCCTTCATAGAAATAGTTTAGAAAGAGGATGGAGGCTAGGACTTTGAGTGGAGGCCATGATCATAGAAAATTTTGGCATAGTTTAGTTAGAGGATAGGATTATGATCATTTAGGGCTAGCTTAGGGTCTTATTTATAGGATTAGGATGTGTTTTAGACCATTAGATTAACCCTAAATTAGATTAGGACCATCAGATCTCGGAAGCTTCCAGAAAACAGCCCCAAAACACAGCCAAACCCTAAAATGGTGCACCAGGCCAAACTGGCCGAGCACCCCCTGTCGACACCCAAGTCGACAGGGCTGTCGACTTGGTCCTAGCCAAGTCGACTGCCCAGTCGACCGGGCTGTCGACTTGGGTAGCTAGGCGGGAATTTTCCCACCTGCGCCCAATGGTCCCAATTTCGAAATTTGAACCTGAATTTTAAATCTGTTTTGAACTTTGAATTTTCTGTAAACTTCATTGGGCCATAACTGGGCCATACGGACTCCGATTTACAAAATTTCGGACTCTATTTCGCGTATTTTTCCGAGACGAACGCAATAACGCAGCCCGTTTCCCCCAATTCTCACATCTGAGATTATTTATTCTGCAATTAGTGAATTTTAGCACTAACTGAAATTCGGGGTGTTACAGGTTATTTACATTAGCTTATACAAATCCATTATTTCTCTCCGCTTTGTCTTTCTTAGACAAATCCCTTATTAAACATTCCTCTTCGCTTTGTCTTCTTTAGACAAATCCCTTATACTTTAAGATCTTATTTAAACTAAATCAACTATTCGTTAATTTATTACATTAGATTAATCAACCCAATCTAATTTAACTATATAACCAATTATTGATCAAAACAGTTTGCTTGGTAAATATTTAGCCATGATTAACCCACTAATCAATTCTAACAAATCTTTTCATTTTGAATAAATAACATTTATTAATCCAAATAATTTCACTTGTATCGATTACTATAAAAATAATAATTTATTTCTAAGTAACCTCATTTACTATTAAATAAAAAATAATCGATTCTAACTAATCTTACTTAATATGAAATCAACCATAATCTATTTGTAAATATCTCATTTAATTGTTCTTAAAACAATAAATTCTTGTTATTAATCAACAAGTTAATCTCCGCCTACTTACTTATTAATCTTATTAATATAAGAATCTACTTTACCAAATCATTTAGTAAGTATGGTGAAACACGTGCTTCGCACACGGTGGGATTTTGGTAAAACAATAGCGGTTAAAACTAATGATACATTTATGGTTGGAAGTTGCCACTTTCTTAATCGATATCATCTATTGATTAAATCAAAATAACGTTTGAATTTCCATTCAACGCTGATATCAACACAAGGTTTCAAAAGTCATTTGGGTTCAAACAATGCATCTATATAAAACAAGCAGTATATATAAATATTGAGGAATCCGGTTGGATTCCTACAACCAGTTTCCCACATCCACAGATGTTAGTCAACAATTATCACTGATTCCATCCTAGGGAATATTATAATCTATGGAATCAGTATCCAACCGGTGATGTGTACATATGCAACGATATATAATATTTCAACCAATTTAACCATAATCTACCAAAACAACCATCACACAGCATTCAACCATTATTTAAAATATTATTTAAAATATTTTAAATAAAACAGAGTTAGTGAATTTACTCATCTTTGCGCGTTAACCGTTAAATAACGATTTGCATCAGTCCAGCAACGCACGTTCAAATCCGTTTATGCTTCTTTTTCGCACTCGCGAGCACTACTCCCCATTCGAACCCTTGTTCAACGTCGCGATCGTCAGACACAAACTGCCTTCTACAGTACATGAATACGAGCCTAAAATAAAACCGTCAACACCGTGACTACTCCTCACGCATGAGCCTCCAACTCCCTCAAGCGACGGGGTTCCCTTCTCAGTGCTTCACCTTCATTCCCGTGTACCCTCATTACAGTTCATAGCAACTTCCTTTTTATTCCTATTTTCCCTTTTGACATTTGCACTATGACCCCACTAGCCTGCTATGAACACACTCCGGTGTCTCACGCCCTCCTGTTGTCTTTCTCTATTTATTCAAAACGTAACTTGTTCATCCAAAGCACACCATTTGCCATCAATACTTTTCACGTTATTTGTATAATATACCTTCTTTTATAAGGCCTCACCCTTTATTATTCACGGCCCACATACCTATCATTTAAAACATGTCCAACTCATCCCTTCTAGAACTAACTGAAACGTCCCTTACTTCATAATCTCCAAGCCATCCAACTATCTTCTCCATATTGCCACCATCCGCTCCAGTTATTTGTTTCATCCTATAACGCAACTCTCCACAAGTCATTCTCAATTTGATCAACTTGGACCTTCCACTTTAAAACGTATATATGTACACCTATTTTAATAACAGCTCTTCATACAAGAACCGTGCATCTCAGCAGCAATCATGGATCCGCAATAACCATCTTCCCTCGTCGCAGTCCCATGCATGAACGCTACAGCCCTTTTTTTCCTTTTGTATACTTTTGTTTCCTTTCCACTTCCTGTTTTACGTTTAAATACTCCAGTATGAACACCACCGAAAATACCACGTCTCTACTTCCTTTTCACCATGGTTTCCATTCGGTCACCCCTCCTCTTTATCACAATTTCCGCATGTCCCCCATATCAGCATAACTGCTTCTCCAAACCCAGCCAGTTCGAACGCCCTCTCGCCCTCAACTCCCCACTGACCGTCTTAGATCGAAGTATACATTAGGCCGAGCTGGTATATGTAAACTTTGGATTTTTAGAGAGTGGAATTTGTTTAGACATTAAATTTGCCATGAAAGCTACGGACTGCCTTGTTGAGAGCAGAAAGGAAGCTGAAGTGTGCGTTATATATGAGTGAAGCACCTTGGCCATCACGTATTAGGGGATGTTGTAGGATCTACATCCTAAAAGATTAGGAGTGTAATCTCATAAATTTTGATTTGCCTTCATGTGAAAACACACGTTGTAATTTCCAAGGACCTTCGGTGCCAAGTAATAGGGTCATGCCTACTTTAGTTATAGCTGGAGTTTGATTTTTAGTTTCCATTGAGTAATTCGGTTCCTCCTGAAGATCACGAGGCTCAGCGTGATTTTATAATACAGGGTAAGGTTACACGGGCTTCATTAAATTTGATAGGAACAGGGTATGGTGTGTTGCCTACTTCTACGCTAAGGATTTGACGAGAAATGTTTTTCGAAGGGACTATTCAATGTAGGCAAAGTTGTTCATGCCTATTTATGAACGTGGGACTGTAGTGTACAGCGTATCTCCTTGTCTTCTAAGGACCGTCTCCATGATTTAACAACTCATAGCTTGTGATTTCAAGCCAATGACTTAGCAGCAAAGTTTTGCCATACGATTTGATACACTATGTTTGTAGGTAGTGCATGAACACTCCATTTCCTTTTAGGTCTCTACGTCCCATTTAATGTCGATGCGTACGCAGTACGTTCCAACTGCATATGCTAGCCGTGGAGTGTAGCAACTTATATTATATAAGGTTAAGGTTATTTTTAATATATACATATAAGAAATCACGTTGATTTATTATTGTACCCGGTGGTTCTCCTATATATCCATTTTGTAAAGATGTTTCAGTGTTGACTCAGTTTTGCAACTTAGGGTGTCATCAAGTAAGACCTCAACATATTCGGTCGGTACTAAATAAACAATGTATACACATATATGTACCTATACAAATCAACCTTAATTCGTTCCCATCACGTAAATTTTGTTCATTTACGAACCGCTATCGACAAAAATAAAAATATCATTGTGTCCAGCAAGGTGCCACGATCTCAAAAATATAATAATATCGATAGATTAACTCATATTGTGAAACCCCAAAATATCGATATAGGGTGCAAAATACTCCAAATAAATAGTTGTGTATTTATTTAATTAAAAATTACAGTAAAATTCTAAAAATTAAATTATAACTATGTCTCAAAAGAACCCTGTCCAAATTCGAATCCGGTATGTAGTTATTTCAAATAAACCATTATGGCCAAAAATGAATATACCGCTGCTTTTCTGAATATTTAATTTGGACATAACTTCCCATTTAAAATATGAAATATTGGTTTTTCACTTCCATTAGAAAGATACAATTCAACAGACTCCAACACTTCTTGTTTCGAAGAAATCCGACTAATAACGAATCATGTACGCTCAGTTGAAGTTCAGAACGTTAAATTTCGAACTACCGCGATATTACGGCCTCGATTATATTTAATATATATTTTCATACATTCAACTTTGTTTCAGTTAATATATAAATCCACTTATATTAGGTTTTCAATATTTAAACTGATTTAAATATTCAAATATAAACCGATAAAACTGTGGGACATTACAGTATGTATTTAAAATTGAAATCAGTTGTTTGTTTATTTTAATATTAATAATTAAGTCAAGGATAATTATATTATAAGTTGAAGCTCCCATAATTTATATGGAGATTGGTATAAGTTCACAAGCCGATTCAATTAAATTGTATAAACCAATATGGCTAGCTAATGTGGTAATTTAAATTGGTAAACTAGTCGTTAAAAATGGAGTTAAGGAAATTTTAATTTTTATACTTTTTTGTTAGGAATCGTTAATTTAAATAGTGTGTATTTTATTTATACAAGGTGCAAAATATTAATGCAAGTCAAATTGGACTCGTTGCGGGAAATGGTATTCATTAAGAAAATTTTGGGATCAATCGTAAATAGAATGGATCTAAATTAAAAATCTGGTGAGTAAATATCACTCAATTTATCATTTAGAATTATTTTTAGTCGTTAAAAATAATTGATGGTGATTTGGTTGCATTAAAATATTACTGTGGTTGTTATTAAATATATATTAGTTATTTAGAATTGGTATTTGTGGTTATTATATATATATATTGATGATTGTCTTGTTCCCGCAGTACCATTAGCGGATGCCCGAAATATCATTAGCGGATGACCCTATGTGCCCCATGCTATGATAGTGGATGACCTTATACCGCGATATCCTGCCTCAAAGCAGGATGTATATTATTAAGTTGGTTAACATCTGTGAATGCATGAAACAGGCTAGAGGGATCGAACTGGATTCCTTAAAAATATTATTATTTGTTTGTTTTCATATATTGTCATATATGACGTGTAGATAATCTATGGTTTATAATTGCGTGTTTTTGATTGATTGAATATCACTAGGCCTAAATATTGTGATAAGGATTATTAGAGATTTAAAAGGGAAATCTATTTTTCCAAAAATAGAATTCGAACTTTGAATGGACTAGAAATATTTACTTGTTTTGTAAAATAAAAACAAATGTTGAATTTATAAACGGCATTTATAAATTTGATAATGCAGTAAATAGTGTTTATAAATAAAATGGAATGGTTTTCATTGGATAATTAGAAAATTGAAATGAATTCATAAACGGTGTTTATAAATAAAGAGGAAAAATTATCATCTGATAATATGAATATTTAAATTCAAATGTGAATTTAAAAATAGAAATGGGGAACCCTTTTAAAGAAGTAAACGATGAAGTTTATTCTGATGCTCAGAATATAAATTGAATTAAAATAAATCTGTAAGGATTTATGAATTGAATTCGATTAGTTCGAATTTAACAAAATAAAATATGGTTAGAAAAGATATATTAGGATTACATTAAATAGAAGTTAAATTTAAATATGAAAATAGATTCTATGTTATATATGGATAAGTTGAATTAAATAGAATATTCCAAATTAAGATTGTGGTTTTAAATAAATTTCGAAATGGAGCCTGTTGGAATTTATAAAACAAGTAAATTTATAAACAATGTTTATAAATATAGTGAAATAATTATCTAGAGATATTCTGTAATTTTAAATTCAAGTATGAATTTAAAACATAATTTGATATCATTTCGAAAAAGAAACGACGGTTTTATTTCAGGATTCGGAATATTAAATGAATTGTGTTTCAAGTAGATTTGAAATGGAACTTGTTTTAATATATGAAACAAGGAAGTTGAATTTATTAACGGTGTCATAAATTTAGTGAAATAAATTATCGTTTGATAATCTAGGTGTTAGACCAAAAAATGGTCCTAACACCCAATTGATCATATTTTGCAAAGAATAATGAGAAATTATGAAGTGGACGTAGGCTCATTAACACCTAACCACTATAAATTTAGCAAGGAGAAGTGAAAGGCATGCCATTGCTCTTTATGCCTCAAGATATGACATGCAAGGCGACAATGCTTATTTCCCTTGGAAGGTTGTCCCAAGACAGACACCAACGAGACTCGATGCAGAATTCACCGCCCTGAATGATTGGACAAAATCACTAATCAGCCTTCCGCTAGATGGGAGATGAACGCGAATGAAACTTTTGACAAACGACGTTTTGGAGTTAGAAAGTGAAGATTTACAATTTCACTCCCTTCATCGACTCCATGATGAACTTCCTGCTGCACGGAATGCATTTAGCATGGAGAAGTGAAAGGCATGCCATCGCTCTTTATGCCTCAAGATATGACATGCAAGGCGACAATGCTTATTTCCCTTGGAAGGTTGTCCCAAGACAGACACCAACGAGACTCGTTGCAGAATTCACCGCCCTGAATGATTGGACAAAATCACTAATCAGCCTTCCGCTAGGTGGGAGATGAACGCGAATGAAACTTTTGACAAACGACGTTTCCGTGTCGGGACTTAGCAAATGAACGTTCACTCTGCGTCTGCTTTGTGGTTCTTAAGCAGCTCTCAAGGCCTCCTTTTGGTCGTCGCCTTGAGTCGCGTGAGAAGTTTAACATTGGGCATCAGCGTTAGCCTTCTGGACATGGCCCTTTACTTGTTTTCTACTAGCCTGCTATTATTGTGAGTGCGGGCTAATGTTCTTGACTAGTTATCCTCTGTAAATCTACCAAAAGAAAACAAAGCAGTATTCCTGCAATATCATACATTTGCAAGCTTGTTATATATATTTCAGTCAAATATACTTGTAGTCATAGCATTACTACACTGAGTAGCAAGCAATAAATCACATCACAAATCAGATAAGGGTATCAATTCAGTATCCCTGCAAATAAATAGCATATCATATTGCGACCATCATAAGGGTGTGATGTGTGCGTATGTACCCGATCAATAGTGAATAAGTGCCTGACCAGGGCTTTTGGGATTGATTAGGATCGACAGTGTATTGCCCCCCATGTCTAGAAATAAGGGGTTTGGGCTCAGCTTTCATTCTTGCCCCCTATCTTGCAGCGGGGAAGGAGCCCTTCCATGGAATTTAATCGCAATGCCTTTATACTCTCCTGTCGTATGCCTAGGATAGAGTTTGAACTCAGCTTTCAGTCTGCCCCCCAATTCTTCAGTGGGGTAGGAGTTCATTTGTCCTTGGCGCCTTTATACTCTCCCGTCGAATACCAAGGGTAGAGTGGAATCAAGGCAGTCTTTAGTCGTGGTGCACCTTGACGCCCTGTGGACATCGTCTTCCCTTCCTTTATACTCTTCCTCAAGTCATGGGGTTAGAGTTATTTAGGCGAACAGGCATATCATTTGCCCCGACGCTCCTTCTACACTCTATTTCCAAGAGCGAGAGTCCACCGTGTCGAGTGTCTTTCTCAAACTCGGTTTTAGTCCTTACTCCGCACTTCACTCTGGCGGATGGAGTTTTTTCGGGCAAGCGGTCGGATCACACTCGCCGAGGCGCTACCTCATAATCCCTGATTCATGGGTAGAGGTGGCCATTTGCAATAATCAAGTCTCTCTCGTCCCGTCGACTTATGAGATGGAGTTCAGTTGGACACTGCAATATCGTCCTTCAAATGTTCTCTCAAATCATGAAAGCCGGAGCCATGGATCGAGTGGTCTTTAATCAAGGTGCGCCCATCACATTCATCCTAGATGGGTACTTCTATTCAATCTCAGAGGGTAAGAGTTAGCCTGGAAAACAGTCGGAAAACGTTTGCAGAAGCTTTGCGTTCATCCGGTCAATCTATGGGAGGAGTGATTAGCACAGACCTTCGGGTACCTGCATCATTCATATCGCATGAATTAGTCATGTCAATAATTCAGGAAGCATGTAAGAGTAAATTGCATGATTAAAAAGTAAGCATATCAAGGGGCAATGCTGCCTCCTTTATTTGGATTCATGTAATCTGATGGTGTCAGACATAGGACTGAGTCATGTAGACGGTCGAATTGCATCTATCTGAAATCAAATTCCAACTTCAAAATGCAAAAGTCAATGCATAATTATCTTTAGCTCTTCCACATATGATTCTAGGAATGGACGTCATCTCAAATCCACCTTCAGCTATACAACCTCTTTTAGGCGGAGAGTGTGACCTTTTAAACGAGCGGTTCAGTCAAGCTTGTCATGATATTGCTCCATAACTCTATATGCGGGTGTTAGAAGTCTGATCGGTATCAAATTCTAGGTACCTACACCATCCACATATTATTTCATCTGAGTTAATTACATCAATAACTCAATAAGGATGCAAATATAAGAGTCATGGTTAAAGAGTAGTCCTGTTAAAGGAATGAATATGATTCTGTGCGAAAATGGCATTGCATGCTATCTGCATGTCCATTTTTCCTTGCTCAATCTCTGCTAGGGATGGCTTGATTGTGGTCTTGGAGTGACAAAGACAATTAGGAAAATACTATAAGCGAATGACAAGGTCATGTCTCCTTTAAATCACCTTTTTGCCCCCATGCTAAGGGCAAGGGTTGAATGTCAGGGAGTCATGCAAGCCTATCATGTATCCGCTTTGAATTAGATGATGTAATCATGAGCAATCGACGTTCGAATCTCCGGTTGCACCCAATGTCTGGGACACGAGTTACTTGAATAATCCTCGATGAAGGGAGTGAAATTGTAAATCTTCACTTTCTAACTCCAAAACGTCGTTTGTCAAAAGTTTCATTCGCGTTCATCTCCCATCTAGCGGAAGGCTGACTAGTTATTTTGTCCAATCATTCAGGGCGGTGAATTCTGCAACGAGTCTCATTGGTGTCTGTCTTGGGACAACCTTCCAAGGGAAATAAGCATTGTCGCCTTGCATGTCATATCTTGAGGCATAAAGAGCGATGGGATGCCTTTCACTTCTCCTCGCTAAATGCATTCCGTGCGGCAGGAAGTTCATCATGGAGTTGTCTATGACTCGATTCTGAGTTGTCGAAACTGTCTAACTTGGACAGATTATTGACCTTTTGATTTTCTGTTCAAAGGATGTAAGATATGCTATAACTTTCTAATCCATCCAACAGCTCTTCTACCTGTTCTAGGAAAGCTACGAGTTATAATCCCTTCATCTTGAATTTCCTTCGAATCAATACATCTCTAACACCGGGTCATCGATCATTCATTGCACCGTCGGTATACCATAATGGGTGCTTGTATTCATTTTTCATTTTGAAGGTCCATCTTCTTCATCTAACATATCCTCTTCGGGAATGGTAAATTTAGCGATGGATTCGACTAATGTTTGGGAATTGAGCAGTAGACAGAGTGAAATGTAAGCTCTGAATTCTGCTGGAGCTGGTCGGTCTAGACCTTAATCAGATAAACTTCAGTATGATAGAACAATTTGCGAGACTTTAAGTAATATTCATGTGTTATGTCCATAGGTCCAATCGTGGCGTGTGGTGGTTCAACTAGTACCTAACTATGGGTTCCAAGGTATGCTGACTTAACCCTTGTTCGATGGAAATCAGTCTTCCTCGATGCAGTTGACAACAAACAACAATTGCAAAGGTTCGTCAAGTTCTTCGGAAGGCTAACCGCAGGACATATTTCATTCATCACATCATACAATTGAAGCGTAGCTTTGAGACATTAAGATCCTTAGCTGCTTTCTGGTATCCCCTTATTAACAATCATGGTCACTAAGATCATAGGAATTATCTTCGGAGTAGTGCTCGGACCATTCCATATAACCATCATCCGATGCCCCGCCGATTGGACAAGTTCAAGTCGCATAAATAAGATGGTCACTACTCGTTAGCAAGCAACATCGGTTGCATTGGTGACATATATTCACTATCAGAACTAAGGAAGAGAAAGATGCTATGAGACAATCATTGTCTTGTATACTGTCCTTAATAACAAGCCGAATACTGATCAATAGCTCCTCAAATTGGCTTACCGATGTAAATAAGTGTCATGGATCTGGGAAGAATCCCAGTCGTTGCCAACCTGTTGTGATATTCTCAAATTATCCGTCTAATCTTCATTGACAAGCTTTGATAACTATTGTTAGCTAAAATGTACGCCGAGCCGAAGGCGAGGCCGTCAGCGAGTCCGGGCGCAGCGCCTGTGGGGGTCCGGGGAAAATGTGGGCACCGCACGATTTTTTCGATTTTGGACAATGGAGCCTTTTCTGAAATGATCAGAAAAATGTATTTTTTTCCCAAAAACAGCTATTTTGGTTCGGACCGGATCATGCCTTCCAGTAGCGGTTCGGAGTCGTCTTCACGTTGGGCCGGGTCGGACTAGTTCCTCCGAACCGGATCGGAGCATCATCAACTGGCCGGTTCGGGTCTTTTCCTGCGGTTCTGGGCGGATTGAATTTTTCATTTTATTAGGGTCGGATCGGACCCCTGGTCATTCGATCCGAACCGATGCTGCTATTACTAGTTCCAGTGTCTCAGTGTATAACTTCGTGGGGTCGGGTCGGACCCGACCCGAACTGAGTGGGGCTATCTGAACCGAAGCCATGCGATTTTGCATCAACTCAATCCGATCTGCTGGTCAACCACATCCGATCCAGAGACTTCTTCGAACTGGAAAGTCATTAAAAATGTTGAATTTGCAGGATTTCCTCATCGGACTTGGCGATCCAATAGTAGAATGGAGAATCCCTATATGTTGAGAATCTTCATTTCTCAGTGAAAGCACCAAAATGTTAGACCAAAAAATGGTCCTAACACCCAATTGATCATATTTTGCAGAGAATAATGAGGAATCATGAACTAAAAACAAGAAAAATCAGTCAACACACGAAATTTATAGTGATTCGGCGTTAATGAGCCTACGTCCACTTCATAATTTCTCATTTCATTCATGGATTACAATTACAATGAATTTAATCACTCAATCGCTCAAATACCATGAATAATTCTCTCCGAATTCATTGATTTTCATTGGAGAAGAAGCTGGTTATTGATGGGGGATTCGGCCATGGCTACCATGAATGAATGAGATCCCAAAAGCCCTGGCCAGGCACTTATTCACTATTGATCGGGGACATACACACACATCACACCCCTATGATGGCCGCAATATGATATGCTATTTATTTGCAGGGATACTGAATTGATACCCTTATCTGATTTGTGATGTGATTTATTGCTTGCTACTCAGTGTAGTAATGCTATGACTACAAGTATATTTGATTGAAATATATATAACAAGCTTGCAAATGTACGATATTGCAGGAATACCGCTTTGTTTTCTTTTGGTAGACAGAGGATAACTAGTCAAGAACACTAGCTCGCACTCGCAATAATAGCAGGCTAGTAGAAAACAAGTGAAGGGCCATGTCCAGAAGGCTAACGCTGATGCCCAATGCTAAACTTCTCACGCGACTCAAGGCGACGACTAAAAGGAGGCCTTGAGAGCTGCTTAAGAACCACAAAGCAGACGCAGAGTGAACGTCCATTTGCTAAGTCCCGACCGCCTTCCCAAGTGGATGGCTTTGGACAAGGGGGCACGCCATTGCTTCAACTTCTAGCTTGCAAGGAAAAAGATTCCTTGATACTCCGACTCAAGGGTTAAAAAGAAGGAAGATAGAACCTTCTTCCATGCTGAGGATGTTGGCGCAAGAGGTGCTACGAATGAAGGAGGTCAGAAGATTTCCTCTCGTGGTGATCCCTCAGCATATTAGACTAGCTATGAAACAGATGGAGCCATTGCTGAGTTGAGAACCCAGAGGGTTCGGCAAAATGAACTTCTCCGGAAGCGACAAAAAATGATGGATAACTTAGCTCGATCATTACCTGCTCTGCTGTGCAGATCGCATGAGGCCCTAAGATGAGTCGGCAACGTCGTCTTGGATAAAACAATATACAATCAACCTCCTCCCAGACATGTGCAGCATGCAATTTCCGACAATAAGATTTTGGATGAGAACGATGACAAACAAGGGTCAATGGAAATTTAAACGAAGTCCGACCAACCCTTGCTTCGAATCAGATGAATGCTTCAAATCCAACTCAACTTCGACATAAAGTTCCCCATTCCTTAATGAAGGGGGCAAGTGGAAGCATTTGAAGAGACTATAATTTGACCTTATCACCACCCAACTCCGATCCTTAGAAATTGGATGGGAGACCAAAGACTAATATGAGATGGACACGAATAAATCATTTTGTATCGATCTCTAACTCAAGTCTTGATGAGGGAATATGAATTCAAAGAAGACATGGATTTGATGCGCACCACTTAGAAAAACCTCCGTGGATGAGGGGCACCAGATATTAGTTCCGAGCAGTGGATCACCATCTAGAATTAAAAGACAGAAGCCTGATTGATAGCTATAGCATATGCGCAACCAAGAAGCCAGAGACTGGCTTCCACCAACTTCAAGACTTCATACCGGGGGCACTAGCGCTAAATTGGACAATTGGCGACAACTTCTCAAAGACGAGGGCCAGAATGCCAACATTAATTGATGCTTCGACTGAGCTCCGACGAGACCCTACATGCATTCCTTTGAAAGATTCAACGCCGCAGTGGCATCGGTAAATCGACCTGGACCATATATGGTGTTGATTGCAGTAGTATCTGGTATTATGGATATCTCAAGCTTCAAAATCTCTCTGCATCGAGACCCACCAAGAAAACTTGGCCGATTTACCTTTGAAACAAATCTCGGTATCTCTCTACCATGAGATTTTCATGGAAACATTGGAAAATCCTATCCTGAGACAGACAGATTCATGCAATAAGAGGGTGCTAATGTTGAAATGGATGATCTCAATGTCTTCTTGTCAAAATGGAGCACCATCTGACTCTTGAAATGATAAAGAGAAAAGAAAAGCCCCAGAAAAGACTAGCAGAAATGTACAATTTCGGAAAGGATCAATTTCATTGATCAAGCCCTCTATTTTGATTGTCAAGCTCAATGGAACCAAGCATGAGAGATAGACCCAACAAGACTATGATGGATATTTCGAATTGTGCCGAAGCATGAGTAAAGGAGCTCGAATAACTTCTTAATGATGTTCGCTCGGTTGCAAGATTGACGAGATTACTCGAATCTGTGGCTGATGCGAGGAGAGTGTCTAAGTTGGCTGATACTCAATGAGGCGATCAATGCTTTCTGACTAAACAGATAGGATGACCCCGACGCGAATGTAATTCGACCATTGCATACACAACTCCAACCCTTGACGACTTGAGAAAGGGCACAGAACAACGCAGGTTGACCAAGATTGCTGAAATTGTAGCTCTAATCCGATGTAAAGAAAGAAAGATTAGAGGCTAGAAGACCAGATGTTCCACTAACCTAGTCTAGCCCGCAACAATGCTGAGGGCATAAGCACTAACTTCGCTCATCCTCCACTGATGCAGGGAGCATGAGCATCAACTGCCAGACTAACTTTGAATATGACCTGGACTTGACGCTTAATTCAGAACATATAAACTATATCTCTGGAATATGACATGATTCGTCTTTACCGCTCAAGAAAGCCCACTAAAGGATCAAACATGACTTCAAAGACTTGTTCTACAGCTACATCGAATGGAGAATGTGGAGAATTCTTCAACTAACTTACGTTTGTAATGATCTTACGAGCACTGGTTTATATGATTTCAACGATGTCCCTTGCTGATTTGTATGTGATCACGAGACTATGAAAAAGACCTGAAACGGTCATTGATTTCTTTTAACATGATCTGATTACTATCCCAATGCCGGGATAGTCCCAAGACAAGCGCAAATGAAAGATTTGTGTACCAATTCTGATGTGGTCTATCCCAACAGCCTAGATGCTAGCTCAAATCCCGAAGATTCTTATACTACCCCATGATTTGGATGGCTAAGTTCATTCATTGACTTATATATAAAAAAAAGCCTGAATTAGTAACATACTTGACTTGCATAGGAAAACGGCGTCGTTTGGCAACGACCCGTGTATGTACGATCTCATACCGGAGCCAACGATCCTACATGATTATGATGAAGGAATTAGACCTCTTGATTCGACGAGGCCTAAACAGTTACCTGATCATTTTAACTACTCCTTCCATAGAATTTAGCCTGACTAGCGGCCATGGAAGTAACGCAACAATCTAATAAAACCTCCTCAAGAGTGTATGACGTTCTAAAAAGATTTAGCTCGACTTATTCAAAGCACATCTCATCTGAAATAAGATGTATTTTGGAGGGCAAAATGTTAGCCTGCTTTGTAACCAAGCTACCCAAAGCCAGGGACTTGGGTACAAACTTACATTGATTGGCGATCACTTGAGTGGAGTGATTGAAAGCTGCAAAACTTGAATTATTCATGCAAATGTCACCGGATCGGATCCCCCATTCGGATCGGATCGGATCCCTCCTTTCGGATCGGATCGGATCCCCCTCCCCGGATCGGATCGGAGTACCCTCTTCCCGAACCGCCTGAAGTATTCTGCATAGAAGCGCGTGCATGCATTCTGCTCGAACAACCGGTTCGGTTCAGATCCGATCCGAACTTACTGGACCTGCTTCTGCACATGGAGTTTGACCTCTTCTCTTGGCATAACCGACTCCTACAATTGCGGATCGGACTCCACTTGGCAAAGCATGACCTGGTAACCACTTTTCCACGTTCTCCACTACTTCTGAGATCTCCTCCGGTCACGCCACGTGGCCCATCCGAACCGGAACCGCCCAGAGCTTCTCTACAGCTATAAATACACCACAACATGGCCATTTGAAGGGACTTTGGGCATTTCATTCATTCATGGTAGCCATGGCCGAATTCCCCCATCAATAACCAGCTTCTTCTCCAATGAAAATCAATGAATTCGGAGAGAATTATTCATGGTATTTGAGCGATTGAGTGATTAAATTCATTGTAATTGTAATCCATGAATGAAATGAGAAATTATGAAGTGGACGTAGGCTCATTAACGCCGAACCACTATAAATTTCGTGTGTTGACTGATTTTTCTTGTTTTTAGTTCATGATTCCTCATTATTCTCTGCAAAATATGATCAATTGGGTGTTAGGACCATTTTTTGGTCTAACACTAGGAATTTAAATTCAAATATGAATTTAACAACGAATTGGAAATCGTTTCGAAAAAGGAGCGACGGGTTTATTTTTGGAATTCGGAATATAAATTGAGATGAGATAAAGTAGAAGGATTTATAATTTGAAATTCGATTATATCGAATTTCGTAAATAACTTATTTATAAAGGAATTAGAATTTAATATAGAAGATTGAATTATAAATAAATTTATAACCGAGATACGAAATAGTCGACAGTTAAGGTAAACCAGAAATATTGAGTTGAATTTGGAAAATTGGTTTAATATATATTAAAATATATTAGTATGATGTTAGAATTTATATATAAATGAAGTTTAAAATGTTTATATATTAAATGTAATTAAAACGAACTCACCGCAGTACGGTAGTTCGTAAATTGACGCTTTGAACTTCAATTAAGTATATAGAACTCAATTTAAGTCGGAATTCGTTGAAACAAGAATCTTCCAGACCGATTTGATAATTGTTTCTAACGTAAGAGAAAAATCTAGATTTCGTCTTCTAGATTTTGAGTTATGTCAATATCAAATTTTCATAAAAACAACGCTTGAACCATTATAAAACCATAACAGTTTATTTAAATAAATAAAAGTATACTTAAGTAAATAAAATTCGAATTTCCACTAGAAGAATCCAGACTAGGGATATAAAATAAATATGAATTCAGTGAAGTAAGTGAAATGATTTTTGAGACAAAAATCAGATTTTCAGTTATTGAATCGAATTAACTAATTTCAATAATAATTAGTTAATAGAAATTTGATATGAAATTGGACTTTGAATAAGTAAAGGTGATTTGGGAAATTATATTCGAAATCGAAAAGGGAACTTGAATTGAAAATGGAATTCAATTTGTTTATAAGCAAGTTGATATTATATTTTAACATGTTATGTTCAAGCTAAAAAGTGAAATAGGAAAAATAACTAATTAGAAAATAAATTAGAGAATAGGGTTAAGACGAATGGATTGAATTGAAACCAATTGGAAATATTTGGATATGTGTTAAGCAGGTTTGGAATGAAGTACATGAAAAGATATAAATTGAAATGCCTGACCAAAAGGTACATATTTAATTTAATATGAGATTTTATGCGGTGAATCGGCAAGACGCTGGGCATTTAAATTTCCTTTTTGAATGGAAAGAGCCCAGAGAGGCGTTTTGTAGTAGTACCAAGTGACCCTTACAAAGGAGGTTATGGCGAAATTTTCCGAAAGTTTAAGGAGTTAGAATATTTTTAAGAAAAACTAATAGTTAGAAATCGATGTATCGATATGTGTAGAATTCAATAAAGAAACAAAATTAAAAATAGAATATTGTAAACAAAAAGGAAATCTATAAATTAGATTTATTAAAATAGAAAGAGAATCGTATACACGTTTTTGAAATGAATAATTGGTTTTTATGGTGTTGTTTATTCGAGGTAAATGGTCTTGGCTGTTTTGAAATTAAGGATGTTTTCAGTCAAGGTTTGAGAGGTAGTTATACCCCAACTTGATTGATTTCATTATTAACCAATAAATAACAAGATTCGGTCTCAAAGAGAGAAGTTTAAAGAAATATAGTTGAATGAAATATTTTGGGTTGTTGTAACAATGTTTTATATAATATTCATTTTAACCCAAAGAAGTTGAATTTTGGAAATATAATAAATAAATATTTACTGAGTGTAGGAATGAACGAGCGTGAAAGAGATAAGTAATTGGAATGTTTTCCAATTATAAATAGAAGATATTTTCTACGTATAGAAACTAAAAGAAAGCGATATGTGGAAATGTTTTCCGAATAGTGTAAAAGGCCAAGATGATTATTGAAAATATTTGGTTAACAAATATTGATAAGGAAATGGAGTAGTGATTTAATTAATGAAATATTAATTTAGGGCCCAGTGATTATTTGATGTTATGAATGGATGTTTGTTTTTCTTCGATAGTTGAATAACCGACTATCGAAGTGTTTGCCAATATCGTTGTCAATATGGAGAAACCGGTTGGATTATTATCCGAGAACCACTCCGTATTGGCAGTAGCGTTGCGAATCAGATTTATATGAAGATAATCGAAGATGCAGTAAAGTGCAAGGGATTTTTCTATTAATGGAAATTGTTCCTTCGGTTTCGTTCAATCCTAGAACGAACGTATATGGACGAGTGTCTGACAGAGTATGTTTGATGATCATACATGTTGGTCTGTGTAGATATATATGGGGGTGGAGAATTTATTCTCTTAGCGTAATATCTAGAATATATTTGTGCAAATCAATTAATGATTTACGGAACTGACAATGTAACATTCAAAGTGATTCTGTTATCAACGAATGATAAGTAAGCGTAGCCTCATGCCTCAACAACCGAGAAATGACAAAAATCGGGCAGGCAGCATGGCTGAGTGGGTAGCTCCCAATTAGCGTATATTATCACCTATCTAGATAAATTCATTTCATTCTATATTCTATTCGATGCTATCCCATTTGGGAAAATGGTTGTTGATCCCAACCGTTGGTGATGTACATTCGATACACTCAAGCGAAATGAGTGGTCGGTAATGTGTGGCCAGGTTACAAGATGTTCTTGTTGAACCCAGTGTATTCTCCTCTAGAGATACACTATCGGAAGGTTGTTCCATACCTTGTCATAGTTGGAAATTCATTACCTAATAAGTGCTCGCGGTTTTGATTGTATATTATATACGTATATATGAAACGTGAGATGCAAACATTCCACTAGATTTATATTATTTGATTTAGACACTATTATAATGTCAAAAGAGTTTTGATACAAAGATTATCGTTTCTTTAAAAAGGATTTTGACAGTTAAATCAAATGTTTTGCATTCTCATAAAGGAAAAACCCGTTCCGTGTTATACGGCGTGGTCTTATGAGATATCGTTTATTTTCTCAAACTGTTATAAATTGTTTACTCATACCAGTCCCATTACAGACCCAAAGTTAATTTGTTTTGTTTTACCTAAACTCTTGTGTCCCCAATTTGTATGGGCGGTCAAATAGTTCAGGATTTTACAGATCTATCTAAAGGAGCTTTGAGTAGGAGGCTTCAGTGTTAGATATATAGTATTTTTATTTCCGCTGTGTTGTAAGTGTATACTTTGATAATTGTATGTTATACAGTTAAAATTTTGTATTTCAAAATTTATGATATATTCTATTTTGTTCCTCTGCGTTGTGAGATTCTGTGTTTTTATTTCTGTTCTTCTTCTACCTTTTTCTTCTAAAAAAATGATTTGTATTTTTGTGATATTTGGATTGGATGTGTGATGTTTGTAGTCAACTCAGATAGTACGAATTTGGGGCCATTACATATAATCTTATCTCTATGACATGAATTCCATTGCAACTTCTTTTGTTGGCATTAATCTAAATCTTGGTATCAACATTCTCCTCCTTTTTGATTGATGGTAACACTTCTGATTTTCTCCCACTAAATGTTTAGCTCCCCCTTAATTTCTGCAATATATTTATTAGTTCATAAATGTGTAAACTTACCATTTGATTCCTATAACAAAAATTGTTAGCACATATATTCAAGTAGCATGGAATCATAAAATGTTATAGCACATATAGCATGGAATCAAATCATAAGACAAATATTTTTCTCCCCTTTTGTCGTCGATTAAAAAGAAATTAAGACATCATAAGCACAAAGTAATCGAATAACAAATTAATGCTAAAATAAAAACATAATCATTTCAAGTAAGCATAATGTTCAACACAACCAAAAAAATAAGGGTTCCTACCATAAATTATTACACAACCAAAAGCATAAATAAAAAGTTTGAAATAAAAAGATACTAAAGCAAATAACATACATATCGCACTACTACGCTAAAAGTCATCGGATTTGGTACTTTCAGAAGAGGTCCAATTGAGAGGAAACATGGGTTGTTTCTCTGGATCCGTCACATGACCAGTGTTTACAAGAGTGAAAGAGATTGAATTCCACATCCTTACAAAAAAATCCATAACTTTGTTAAACTTTTTGTCCATTTTCTTATCCATTCTTTTAAGTCTTGCTTCTAGAAGGAGTTGGTTGCGCGCAACTACATCAAGTGCTTGTCTTGAAGTTTGCGATGGTTCCTTTAGTCGGACATCTTCTGGATTAGCTTGAATAGAACATAATGATGGTTGATCCAAACTTGTCTTTCTCCAACTCTCTAAACTCATGATTCGAATGGTTGGAGGAGGCATATGCATTTGCTTCAAATTCTTCTTATCCAATATTTCTATTACAATTTTTTCCAAATTGGGTTTTGGGAGTTTTGCACTTTCAAAGACCCTCATTAATTATTCTACATAATGGAAATACGTTGTCAACCCTTGTGTATAGAGAAGGAGATGGTCCATAATTGTTTGTATCCAATTAATCTTTACATGACTAAAAGTTGCATACAAAGCTCGAAAAGTGTCTGAATACACAAGAACATGTGTTCCGGATCTTGGTAGTATTGTTCGAGTAATAACATGGTGAAGTACCCTTGTATTAGGTCGTAGCCCTTTGGTTTGAGTTCTGCCTGAGTCGTCATCAATAAAGAGATGACTTACTTCATCCCTTACACCATATTCACAATTTAACTCGGTTAAAGCTATCCCATCCGTAGGTTAATTTAAAATTTGACCTAGTCTATCAATAAAAATGAAGATAGGTCACCCACAAACAAGTCTCCACACATAATTTTGTGAATTATTGGGATTTTGATGATCCAAATTCGTATTTTCCAAGAATAGCTTTATCATGGTGACATTAATTTTTTTTATTGTTTTGAGAATAATCTAAGAGTGATTCAAGTCTACCTTGATGTGCTAGTTGTTGTAATCCAAAGGAATTAAAGTCTTAAAAAATTTCAAAAGTCCCTAAGATGAATTTCAATTTTGATAAAAGCTTCCATCTTTGTCTAGCTAGGTCATTCCAAAGCCATTGATCAATAAAGGATTCTGATGTCTTCTTTGATCTTGTTCTTGAAAATGATCCTATGTCAACGTCTAAGGGCCATGATAAAATTCGAATTTTTCTAGGGTTTTTGGAAGTTTTTAGATAGTTTGAGAAGTGATAAAAATAAGGGATTATGGGGTTATAAGTCATAATACGCAAAAACCCATGTTTTAAGGTTTTCTTTTTACCAGTCGACTAGTTCATAATATACTAGTCGACTTGTTGCTGATAATATGAATAACAACCTTTATTTTCTGAATATTTTTTTATGAAGATCAAGCTATTAATATAATTAGAAATATACTTTTGTTAAGCAAAAATGATGAAAGAAATACACTTTGACTCTGATGAATAAAACACTAGAAACTTTGCATTATTATTCAATGTAAGTCTTATTAAGCGAAAAGAAATATTCCTATGATTTGATAACTATTCTTCAGAAGAGGTTGATTTCCGTGCTGTCCTTGCTCCCTCAATTTGTTGATAGTTCTTTTCCCACGAGTTTGGACTTTCCTTCTTATTTTTGTTGGTTTTCTTCCATGCACTCCATAAAGTATAGGGTCTCTTTGGTGATTCAAGAGTCGTAGAAAGGGGGTAATGCCTTGGTTTTAGGACAGCTGATCTTCCACAAATTCGAAGAGCTATAGTTTCAAGAAAAGTTAGTCTATATGAAGTTTACTTTAACTCATAATATATTTCTCTTTGTAATTTTAGTTTTTCATGTTGATAATGTCGAATATCATCAATTTTGTCTTTTGTTGATGGAGACACTGAAACTTTTCTTCTTGGCTTCCGGAGTGTATCCGATTCGATACTCCTTCCACCGAAGTGTTGGTTCGTTGTTTGGAGTAGGAGACGTGATGATATTAATTGAAATAGATGAAGTTTTGTCTGAAGATTTGGTTGGTGTTGGTGGGGATTTTTCTTTCTTTGACATGATACAAGAAGGTTTTTGGTTATCGTTTCTTTATTAGTTTTAAAACGAAACACTTTTTCTCTAGAATTTATATGAACATATATACTAAATATAGTATATCAAATAAATGGCAAAACTAATATTAACCATTCCTTTAAAATAAAATTTTCTTAATACAAGTTATTATATATGTTTTAATGAATGACTTGTACATCAGATAAAATGCTAAAATATAGTATGCCTTAATTTAGATTAGCAACGACTATATTAAGTAAACTATATATAAACAAAAAATAGCATTTCTTAGAAACATATGTTAAAAAATGACTTACATAAATGAGTAAGTATTTGAGAATTTCTTTTTGGTCGAGCTAGTTACAAACAAGAATATTTGTGGTACCTGCAACAAATAAAAATAAAAATGGTACCCACTTCCTTCGTTAGGGTCCTAAGGGTTAAGTCTTAGGAAGAGAAACCCCAAAGGGTTCATGATCCCTTTTGAAAAATAATTATAATTATAATGAACATAATCTAATTTTTTTAATATATTTATTCCTAGTAAGAACATTATTTGTTTTCGGAATCCATATATTAATATTTCCCAAGTGTTTTTCTTAGTAGAAATATTTGGTTTGCTAGTAGAAATTTCTGGTTTAATATAAGAATTTTTAGAACTGGATTTCCTTTTTGATTTAATTTTTTTAATCATACCCTTGTCCTTTCTTACAAAAAACTGGTTGAGAGTCTTCTAATATTTTAGATAAATTCCCTCTTCCGTTGTTAAAATTATTAATGTTTTTAGAAATTCTTTCTAACTTAATTTTTAAACTAAAATTTTCTAATTCTATAATTTTAACTTTAGTATTTAAATCATGATTCCCAGAAGTTAGTAAATCATTTTTAATCTTTTGAGTCTTTTTTCTTGACTCAACATGGATATCTGAGAATTTTCTACTGAAAGAGATTCTTGTATTTTTCTAATTTCATTTTCTAAAATTTCTTTCTCATCTTTTAAAAGATCTCTCTCAAATTCTGCTTTCTATTCATCTTCGTTAGCTTGTTTAAACTTTCACTTAAATATTTTCCTACATTCTAAAATTTCAGCATCAATTTCTACTAATTCATCAAAACTAAAATCACTTACATCATTATCCTTAGCCATGAAGCATACGTTTGCTTGCTCATTATCATTGTTGGTGTCACTTTCAGAAGATGAATCCGAGTTATCCCAAGTGACTGAAAATGCTCGTCTCTTTGATTTTTCCTTCTTGGATTTTTCTTCAATTCTGGACAATTCTTTTGATGGTGTCCAGTCTTGTGGCAACTAAAGCATTCTACTAGTGCAGGGTCAAGCTCTTTTGATGAATTGTTTTTCACATTTTTGCTTTGTCCTTTTTTGTATTTTAGAAATTTTCTAATTTTTTTTGCTATGAAAGCAATATCTTCTTTGTCTGAATCAGAATCTTCTTTCTCAGCATGAAGAGCAGTATTCTTCTTATCCTATGTCGGTGCTTTATTTGCCTGCAAATTTACTTCATAAGACATTAGATTACCAATCAACTCTTCTAGTTTCATGGTAGAGAGATCATTAGCTTCATCGATTGCTAATACTTTTCTCTCCCATTCATCTGTTAAAGAGTTCAATTTTTTTTACGCTATATCAAAATCAGAATACTTTTTCCTAATCCTAACAAAGAGTGATAAATATTTTGAAAACGTGAAGACATATCATTTATGGATTCATTTTCGTTCATCTTAAAAATTTGAAACTGATTCTCAAGCATAGATATTTTGCTTTATTTAACCTTGTTAGTACCTTCATGAGTAATTTTGAGTGTTCCCCAGATTTCATATGTTGTGTTGCATCTATAAATCCAGTTAAACTCGTTTCTATCTAAAGCACCATGCAATATGTTCATAGCCTTAGCATTGGCACTAGCCTCTGCTTTTTCAGATGCAGACCATTTAGTAAATAGTGTAGTAGGTTGTGTGTACACTTTTTGTGTGATATTCCATGCATCAAAACTATTTGTTTGCATTCATATCCTCATTCGTGTAGCCCAATAACTATAGTTCATGACATTAAAGAAAGGTGGTCTAGCAGTGGATTGGCCTTCAGAATATCTGGTGTTATTGCTAGTACTAGCGTTTTTATCCTTATTATATAAATATCAGATAACAGTTTTTACAGTTGAATGATGGCATTGCTTTGATACCAATTGAAAAGTCGGTGCGTACGACTTAAGCAGGATCTATATGGATATAGCAGTAATGTAGATGATATACAAACTAGCTAATATACAATAGTTATGCAGGTAAAAAGTTAAGATATAAAAGTATATCAAAAGTAAATGCAATAAGAAACGACACCAGGAATTTTATACTGGTTCAGACTTCCTTCAATAAGAAACTATCATGCCCTCTCTTAACCCAGAGGAATAGGTCAGTACACCCGAGCCCCAACAAGGATGCCTCTTTCTTGAGCAACTATATAGGACTTCAACATTTACAAGTGTTTTGATTTCTACTTTGTGTTCTTGAATCAACACGGATAGTCAACAGTTTAAGTACACCCTTCCTATAATCTTATCCTCGAGTATATGATTTGAATGCGAAGATTTAAGGAAGAAAATTGCTTGTTGAATCAAGTGATATTAAATCAATTCAAGGATTCAACAAGTAATTGAATTTGGGAAAGCTATTGTATCCAAGAGTGTAGAAATGCAATTCAGAAATTAGATAAGAAAAATAGAATGATTCGGTGATTTGGAAATCATAAATGAAGTGTATACATAATGATAGAAAGGTAGCAATTCTTTATGAAGAGTTTTTGTAAAAAGTTGTGTCCATTTTCCTTGATCATCGAAGAGAAATCTTTTCATAAAAGAAGGTGGCTCTTCATAAAAAAGGCTTCCGAGTCGAATCAGTCGACTGGTTAAAAATTTTCAGTTGACTGGTTGAATTTAGACTTTAAATATTTTGGATAAAAACTTTTCAAACTAGCCATTATATACAAAAATTCTTTGGCCAGTTGATTGGTCATTTATCTACCAGTCGGCTGGAAGAGCTATTTTTGTATATTTCTGGCTTTTTAAAGCCTTATAAATATATATATATATATATATATATTCTTTGTTTTGTATTTTCATGTTATACATGAGGATAGATTTAACATAATTCTAACACGACCCATCAAGTGTATGTGTGTGTATATAATATCATCTCTATGACATGAATTCCGTTGCAACTTCTTTTGTTGGCATTAATCAAAATCTTGGTATTAACACTAATTATATATATAGGTATAGTTTTGAAAACCCAAATGCCAAAAATACACACTGTCATATACATATACATATACTCATCCCTTGGTACTACCCACTTCAGTTAAACTACGCGACCTAAGCTCTGATACGAAATATGATGACTGCCCTGTACTAACCGATACCTAGCGAGTTGCGTTGTGAAACAACTCGACGAATAAGAGGCCATCATCAAGGTTGAAATAAGAAAACCCGTAAAACCTTTTGTATATCTCACAACACATGAAATAAAATATAACAATAACATAAGCCATGGTATAAAACAGGTGAGATAGTGTATAAGCTGAAAAATGAAATTAAAAATATCAGAGTAGCAGATTCACGTTACTGCATAATATCTAGTGAGTCATACATAGATACATTTCCAAAATACCATGTCGAAACAAAACACTACTGATATGCAACATAAACATCAGAGCCTCCTGCTCATCTCCGATCAGCAACCCAAGCACACCAACCTATCTCTAGTCTTCTCATCTAAGAGCACTTAGAGCAATAAGAAGCAAGGCTTAAAACCCCAAGTCATAGAAAATCTGGCGTGTGCGATAGTAATCTCAATCACTGAATAGGATAACTCCCATTGCACATCATGCTACATCCCCAAGGGCGTACTAAACTGTCTAATGTTGGTTACTCCATTTGTACATGTGCCCGCAACGATGTCCAACTTGGAAGTCACCCCATTGGTTCCCGTTTGGATCCTTGGTGGCAACTTCCCACTTAGACTTTCTTCATGTCTCAGATTTAGCTAGTCGTATTGGATTTGGTCATCAAAAGAGCTTGATTGTCATCATGGAGAAGTATTACGCAACGCATCTCCATCCAGAAACCCTCGTCTGACGTCCTCCTTCGGATCCACCCGTATCTGGATCAACAATGTCGATCCGGATTGGCTACCATATCCGGTAATCTGGTACTCTAAACAGCTTAAACTTGTCCTAGAGCCTTCCGGGACCTTCCTTGATGTCCACACAAAATTATGGCCCAATCCGATAATAATTTTCTAGCTTGGTCTGCTTGAATAGGGAATGTTGAATTGAGAAGTTGAACCGCACTTCAAGCATCATAACTTGTTCTGTAGAAATCCAACCGACTTGAAACTCTGATTAGAGCCTTTTGGGATCTTCTTTGTCGTCCCTATAAAATTTCATGTCAATCTGACAATATTTTCCAGCTCAGCCTGGTCGGATAGTGAATGTCTAATCGAGAATATCGAACCGAAAATGTTGAACCAAACTTTAAAGCTCCCTAACTTGGTCTCCAGATCTCCAAATGACTTGAAACTTGGCCTGTTGCCTTCGGAGACCTTGTCGTCGCTACAAAATTTCGCGCCAATATGGCAACATTTTTTGGGTTCGGCCTGGTCAGATAAGGATGTCGAACTGGAATCTGCTGAGTGTAATTAAATGATTTTAACACCCTATTTCGCCATCCGGCGTCATTTGGATCCATCCTTGTGTTCCTAAGCACTATCCTAACATATAAACAACTAAAATAATATATAGATCCACTAAACAGTATGAAAATACCCAAAGAAGCATATTTTTCCTTAATTCCTTAAATTTCATATTTCACAAATCAAGTCCAAATCAACCCAAACTTATATATTTGTCATAACATGATTAATAATAAATACAAGAATTTTTAGGTATTTTTATGAGCAACCCATATGCTACTATACTCTAATTAGTGAGTAAGAACACAATTACTCACTTAATCAACCTAAGTAGGTTAGGTCCAAAAATAGAGAATCTTTGGCTCGGTTCCCTATATTATGTAGCATCCTTTTTCCTTATGTGGTGTTGGTTTGACTTGATTTGCAATTAATTTGATCATTGGAAGCTTAAATGAGTGATTAAGGGTTGGTGAAGGCCATTAATGGGTGTTCAAGAGCTTTTGTGAAGTTGGCAAATTGAATATGGGAGATTCCCCTACCCCTTCAGCCCGCATTAAGTTGTTCCACACGAAATGGGTAGTGAACCTACCTACTAATGACCCAAATAGATCATTTATGTCTCTTCAATCTTATTTTAGCTATTTCTCCTAAATGGTAAGTCTGTTTACTTAATGTGACCACTCAACGGAATAAGAAACCACTATCTGAATCCATTAGAGGTGGTTTCAGGTCTAAATTCTTTATGAATCAAATATTGTGGGCGAAACAAAAGTCACTAGTGGTAAAATGGTCACATTAAAAAATGTTAAAGGTAGAAAATGGCCCCACTAGTTATTTCTCAAAGTTGTATAGTCATACGAACTCATATGAAAATAATTTAAATATTCTACTATCCTCAGATATATTGAATATGGATATATACATTCCCTCCTTAGGAGTTCTCACTCTCAAAATTCCTTAAATAACAAATAAAATTGACCCACATGCCTATCAATCATCCATAGGCAATCAAGAACACATATAATAAGCATGAAAATAAAACGATCTAAGTCTATTCTAGAATGCAAGATACTAATACAAGAAAACTGATGATATCACAAATAGAAATTTAAGAGTGATATATGAAAAATATTACCAAGTAAAGAGCTCCAAATAGGATGTCTTCATGTTATCCTCGGTCTCGTAAGTACAATCACTCTCGCTTTCATGCCCCTGAACCTTGACAAGCCTCACTGTCTTCCTTTTAAGCAATTTCGTATCGTGTCCAACAATGTGAATTGGTCCATGGGTTACAGTGGCTTTTGATTCCACCTCGATATCATCCAACTGGTCTGGTGTGATGGTTGTATTGGAATCATTCACAAACTTCCTAAAATGGGAAACATGGAACACACTGTGTACCCCGCCATCTTCTGAGGCAGCTCAACTATATACGCCAATTTTTCAAGCCTCTCAAGGACTGGATATACGCCAATAAACCATGGATCCAACTTTTCCTTACTACTAAACCGAATCACATTTCTCAAAAGAGAAATCTTGGAATTTACCAAATCGCCAATGGAGAACTCCAAATTTCTTCCTCTCTTAACGACGTAGATCTTTAACCTATCTTGGGTGGCTTTCACTCATTGCTGAATGTTTTCAATATTTTCAAGAAGATTCCCAAACCATATGCGACCCAATTATCAATTTCTTACCCGACTCCCACGGACACGAAGGAGTGTTGCACGATCTTCCATATAATGCTTTATATGGAGGTTTACCAATACTTGAATGATAACTGATATTGTATGCAAACTCAACCAAATGCAAATGGTCAGCCCATGAATGTCCAAAATCTAGGACACATGCTCTCAAGAGATCTTCTAATATGCGATTTACCCTTTTCGTCCTACCATCAATTTAGGGATGATAAGATGTACATATGTAACTCAAATCTCAAACTTCCTGTAAGTTCATCCAGAATCCACTAGTAAACAATGGATCTCGGTCACTCACAATGCCTTTTGGTACTCTATGGAATCACACCACCCACTTCACATACGACTTTGCTAGCCTAATTGTCGTTCTATTAGATTTGATGAGTATAAACCTGGCGCTTGAGTAATTGATCCACAATGAGCCAAATACTATCATGCCGCACTTGATTTCTCGGCAAACCATCAATGAAGCCCATCGACATTTGCTCCTATTTCCACTTGGGAACTTCTAACGGTTGCAATAGGCTACTACGGTTCTTCTGCTCAGCTTTAACCAATTGGGAATTTATGCATTTGGAGATGAATTTCCCTTATGTCCTTCTTCATTTCTTCCTAGTACTATGTTCGCCTCATATCTCAATACATTTTGTTACTACCGTGATGTATGATCAATCTTGAGTGATGACACTCTTTAAGCACTTCATCTCCTAATCCATCGACGTCGAGTACAACCAATCTCTCATTTTTCCGAGGACAATTCCCATAGTCGAGTTCATACATACTCTTTAACCTCTCCATTTATAACAGATTCCACTTTGGTAATGATCTCCAATAATCTAGGATCGCTCCTCTGACTAGAACCAATCCGTTCGACCAAAGTTTGTTTTATCATTAAACTCACCAACATCTCTGGCTTCAATTGACATCTAGGTCTGAAGTCATAATCAACAATAAAATCTAGGTGCTTCCATTCTAGAAACATAACTCCCAAACTGGCATGTCTCTTATTCAATGCATCTGCGACTACATTACCCTTTCCCGAGGTGTATGCGATATTAAAATCATAGGAAGCCAAGAATTCCGACTATCGTTGTTGATGAAGATTTAAGTTTTTTGAGAGAAAAGATACTTCAATGACTTGTATTCAGTAAACAACTAAAACCATTCTCCAAAATAACAATTTCTCCACATCTTTATGCAAACACAATTGCAACTAATTCCAAATCATGTGTAGGGTACCTCTTCTCATGTGGTTTTAGTCGCAGACTAGTTAAAGCGACAACTTTACCACCTTGCATCAATATTGCGTCTAATATGGTACCACAAGCATCAGTGTATATCGTCATCCCTTCAATTCCTTTTGGAATAACCAACACTGGAGCATACACGAACTTTTCCTTTAGACTTTAAAATGCACACTCACAAATTACATCCCATACAAAAGCATGATTCTTCTTAGTCAATTGAGTTAACGGTGCTGCTATCTTAGAGAAGTCCTGGATAAACTTACGGTAATATTAAGATAACCCCAAGAAAGTTCTCATATCAGTCGCATTCTTGGACGTAGACCGCACTTGCACTGTCGCCACCTTCGCAGGGTCCATGGAAATACAATTCTAGAGACCACATGACCCAAGATCCTCACTTCTCTCTTCCAGAAGTGAAATTTAGAGAACTTAGCCTTTAGTCGGTGTTTCCTTAACACGTCCATCACAATTCTCGAATGCTTCTTATGTTTTTCTTCTGTCCGTGGTTAGGCTAGAATATCATCAACGAATATAGGCCTGCACTTATTTAATTAATCTCTGAAATCATGATTAATGAGATATACAAAATATGTTGGTGCATTAGTCAGTTTGAACGACATAACCAGCCACTCATAAAAACCAAATTGCATTTGAAATGCTTCCTTAGGTACACTCTCATTAGCTACTCTTAGCTAATGAAATCCTATTGCAAGGTCTAACCGGGAAAATATCCTCCCTCCATTAAACTGATCAACTAAATCATCTATTCGTGGAATAAGATACTTGTTCTTTCTTGTCACCTTGTTTAGCTAAAGTTAGTCTACACACAATCGTAGGGAACCATACGCCTTTGTGGCGAATACAACAGGTGCTTCCCACTTGGAAATACTTCTCCAAATAAACCCCTTCCTCAAGAGGTCACTCACTTGCACCTCCAGCTTTCGCTGCTCCCTTGGTGCCATTGTCGAAGAGGGATAACTATAGGTCTGACATGTAACAACCCGCATTTTACATATCGGAAGATCGTAGAATATTTTTATTTTATTCCTTGAGGGTTGGATCATTCTCATCTTTTAATATGTTGCTTATGAGAATGTGAGACATATCCATAATATTTACTGATTTTGTTTGTGACCATTTTGAACCTATCAGTCTTGCACATGGGATAACTTCTGACTCAGGTCGAATCAGGGGGTGAGACCTATGCCATTGGAAAATAATTTGTGTTTGCCTTTCTGCTATTTTAAGATTTTCAGTTGGTTGTTCAAGTTTTGGGAGCCTAATGGATGATTTAGGGGAGGCCCATTAGTGGGTTGGTGGAAACTATAAATAAGGGGTAAGGGATATGGGAAATGGTTTTAGTTTTCCATTCTCTCATTTGGAGACCTTATGCTCCTCCTTCCTCTAACACCTTTCCACCATTAGAAATCCAAATCCAAGGAGGGAAATTGAAGATCTACACCATTGGAGGTTAGATCTACGTCAATTGAGACAAGGATTCATCAGATCAAGGTGTTTGGTGCGAGGTGCTTATTGTACGGATTCTTATTTCTACCATTTTAGCTTGTTTTGGAGAATTAGTGAGTAATATGTATCTCTCACGTGGATTCAATGTAGTGTATGAGTTTTTGTTCATATTTTCATCAATTTCAAGTATGTTTCCATAGATCTATGCATTGGCAAGTCCATTTTCACATAAATTACCCTATGATCTGATTTAATAAGTTTAGATAGGTAATTTTTATGACATTTCATATGAATGTGCAAGTTAGATTCATGGTTTTTCTCATATGTACATTTGTGGTGATTTTGGTGAATTTTACATGTTTGTTGATGGAAGTGTCATATCGATTTTATTAGTGATTTCATATCATGATTGTGGTCATTTTGGATGAATTGGATGAGTTGGTTTTATTGAACGAATCGTTTTGGCGAAGTTTTGGTCGAAAGTAGGGTTGCATTGAAGGATGCAGGTTTTGGGTCAAGGAAGCCAGGGTCGGTCGAACGTGGTGGGTTGGTGCCAAAAGTGTGTCTTGGAGAACAAGTCAGAAACCATGCCCTGGTCGACCGGCCTCAATTGGGCCGGGTCGGTCGTCTGGGTCGGTCTTGGTATGGGTTGGTCGAGTAGGTCTTAGGGTTCTGGTTTTGGAAGAAGTTTGGGTATGTCGGTCTATACGTTGAAGGTTAGTTGGTCGAGAAAGGCAATGGTCGGGCAAGCTTGGGTCATGCACCCAGGGACTGGTCGGTCTTCGGAGGGTCGGTCACGAGGAGTCGGTCACCTGGGAATTGGGTCAGTCGCATATGGCCAATTTTTAAAATTTTTACTTTTCGGGTATGACTCAGATTTAAATAAAAAGGGCTGAAAAAATATATTTGGGGGCAACCCCCAAACCCTAGCCGCAGCGCAGTGATGTGGTGACTTCATAGTGAATTTAATGAGGAATGACGAAGTGAAGTGATTTGTTCGTTGGATTTGAGGAATGTGGGGGTGACTCAAGGATGTATTGAGTTCATGTGAAGTAATTGCTCTAAAGTGTTCTAAGCTAATTAATAGTCGTAATTGATAACGACTAGAGATAAGAAGGCTGAGGAATTTCCGTTGTTGGAGGCTCTAGCCGACTCAAAGAAGGGATACAATTGAAGACCAATTGTGGGTCGAGTGCCCTGGGTGTGTATGGATTTGACACGTGTATAGCGTGTGGGTTTTGCTAGAACCGGGGCATCATGTGTGGTCCTTGACAATTGACGGCAAATTGTTGGTCAATCATAAGATAATGAGGGTTGCAAGGCATGGTTGGCGGTGATAGTTAAAGTCAGTTATGGATGTTTGAATGCTTGTCGTAATAATGGTCGAGTTGCTACTGCTATGTGTGAATGATTGTTCTGGTTGCCATGGATGAATTGTTATTCCTTTGGATGTATGGATCGTAAAGGCTATCACTGTCAGGTATAGGGAAGGCAAGTGAAAATTCTTCCTTCGAGATTGGTAGTCTAGTTGTTTATTTACCCATTCTCATATACTTTATTAATAAATTTTGTTAGTTGTTTTATCGCTCACTAAGACTGCTGTCCAACTCAAGGATTTATGTTTCCCTCTTATTACCTCGGGCTGTTCATCTGGTTGTGGATGGGCAGATTGAGTCGCAGGTGATAGGTGTTGCTTTAGTGAGGACGTTGATGTTGATCGATGGCGAGCAGGAGGCTCACGTACCAGTTTTATTTCTATCTAGTATTTGTTTCCGCTGTTTGCTTTTTCCTTGAGTGCTGTAGCGAGGCAAATTGTACAAACACTATTGTTGATATCCACATGTATGAAAATACTTTCTAGTTGTCATGAAAGCTTAATGTTTTATGCTTCACTATTACTACCTATTGTATTTGTTCTATTCTATTTTATCCTTGCATTGTGACTTTTTGACAGGTTCCTCTTATGTATCATACCTTGGTGATCATCCATAGCTGCCGTGCACACCTTTCAGCGCATTATTCCTCTTGTATAGTGCACGGGATGTGGGCGGCCGTTTCATGACATCTTTCCTTAAATTAATATGGAACTTAATCTCCCAGTGTGGTGGAATCCCGAATACTTCCTCATAGATGACCGGGTATTCTCTAGCAATAAGCACACCTAATAAATCATCGTGAAGGATATTAAGGGAATACAAAAAGCTAGAAATCACCTCATCACCAGGTAAACAACCCAACACCACCCTCCGTCCGTCATCTGCCCCAATGGTTACTGAGGACCTCTCGCAGTCCACTACCACCCCATACCTCTAGAGTGAGTCGACTCAAAGGACGGTAAATCCCAAAACAAAGCAATCATACGAAAACATACATCCAGGACTCAATAAGACCAACCGACGACAAATAATGTAAAGGCTAGTAGAACCACCAATAGGGTTTGTAACAACTAAAAGGTCAGTCAACAATTTTGAGTTGCAATTGCAATCTATGTACCAGGTCACTAGATATAAAGTAATGGGAAGCGCCGATATTAAACAGAACTTGAACAGGAAAATCACAGATTGAAAGCATATATTGGATCATGATAGCCTTTCCTTTCTCCATCGTTGTTGGGACATAAGACAAAGAAGGAACAATATTAATAACATATGCTTTCACCAACTGCTTATGCTTGAGAGGTTCAGGACAATCTTTCTAGATGTGTCCCAGCTTGTCACAATTGAAACATTTCTTTGTTCCCACTCTACAGTCTCTGCTGAAGTGACCTTTCCTTCCACAATTATAGCAAGTCTACTTGGACTTAGGTTTCTTATTCTCCCATTCCTTAGATTAAAATGGTTTCCCTTATTAGGAAACTTTTTCTTGCCTCCATCTTACACATAGGACTTTGGCTCAACTTCAGAAGCATGGATAACTCTAGTTTTTGACTTAGGATAAAGTCTTTCTTACCTCAAAAATTTTCCCACTATAGACTCAAAAGTCTCATCAATATGATTTACAAGCCTCTCTCCCAAATAATCATCCAACCCTTTGAAGAACTTCTCATTATTCTTCTAGATGGTATTGATAAAAGACATTACATATTTCGAAAAGGCGTCGAACTCAACAATGTACTCAGAAATAGTCTATTATTATGCTTAAGCTATGCAATGTTTTGAAACAGCTCCAACTTCTAAGTAGCCAGAATAAACTTCCGATAGAATAGGGCTTTAAATTGCTCCCAAAGAAACTGGTCCTTGGGAGTAGCAGCTTTAATAGCATTCCACCAATTCATAGCCTTTCCCTGAAGCTGACATGAAGCCGACCTCCTCTTTGTAGCATCATTGAGTCCAAGGTCCTTAAAGATGTTCTCACAAGTATCAATCCAATCTAGGACTTTCATGGCCGACTCCGTTCCTTGGAACGGTTTACCACCCCAACTGGTAGAATCCTTGATTAATTTAGCAAAGTCTGCCATGGGCACTTGTACAAGTGCACCACAACTTTTAGCAACATTCAGAGCAAATCCCTTAGCATTCCTAACCATCTCTCTCATAAAAGCAGTACAAATCGCCTGCATATCAGGAGCATTAACATTGTTGGTTCTTGATCCTACAACTTCTTCAATTCCAGAAGAGGAGGTCCAAGCAGTGTTTCTTGTCGGACTACTTGTAACAACCCGTATTTTTAATAACAGGTTATAATGTTAATCAAGGCAGAATTAAATTCTAAAATCTGAATCAAGGGAAACGGGCTGTGCCATTGCGTTCGTCTCGAAAAAATACGCGAAATAGAGTTCAAGTTTTCGAAAAACGGAGTCCGTATGACCAAGTTATGGCCCAATGAAGTTTTTAGAAAATTCTAAGCTCGAAAGCAATTCAAATTCGAATTACAACCAAGGCAGAATGGGCGGGAATTTTCCCGCCCCAGGTAGGGTCGACACCAGTGTCGACCCTCCCCAATGGGTCGACACCCATGTCGACCCAGGGGTCGACCCCCCCGGTCGGACCAATTTTTCTGGTGCACCATTTTGGCATGTTGGGTCTTGTTCTGTAAGTTTCTGACGGGAGTTGATGGCTCAGATTCAATTTAGGGTTGATCCTATGGTCTAAACTACCCCTAATCTCTATAAAAAGACCCCTAGACCTAGCCTAAACCCACATTAATCATTCCTACAACTAAATGCTGCCCAAATGTTCACTAATCATGGCCTCCACCTTCTTCATGAGAGCATGAGTGTCTCAAATCAATCTGTGTCATAAAGGAGCCATCTTTCTTAAGTAAAAGAGCCATCTTTCTTTGTCTTTGGGGTTATTCCTTCTTGTTCTCAAGTCTTGAAGTGGAGTTTATCGTCTTTCGTTGCGGATTTGCTAGTGTGGCTTCATCTCAATCTTATTTTATATTAATTCTAGTCTTCATAGCATTGTAAGCCCTATACTACTCTTAGATTCTAACTATGAAGTTAAATATGACATGTTGCAAGTTTGAGTTTGGGCCTAAGTATAATTTGTGCTTTGATTCTATCAAGTTATGCATAGATTTATCCTATGCATGTTGGTAAAGATCTCACCTTGACTTTGTGCATAGAAAGCTATGACCTTATATTTGAAATGTTGTATTATGCAACATGAGAACTCTCACAACCTATATGATAACTTGCATATAATGTTGTATGCGAACTTCTAGTCATCATCCTATGTCATCTAGGACCATGTATCACCTATTCGCTAAGTTTGAATGTTGTGCATGTAACATGCAAGTTTAAATGAACATATTTATGCCTCATATGCCACCATGTTTAACTTGTGGCCAACCTTATTACCTTATGCCCTTTTGTCATGTTTTTGCCAAGTTCCCTCTTTTGATCTATGTTATGTTATGCGAAACGTACAAGCGATGGGAATGCGTTGGGTTTGGGTAATATTAATGACATGAAAGCATGGTTTTAAAATATGACATGAACATTGACTTGTGATTATGGTTGTAAACATAATGATGGACATGACACTTAGAAAATATGAGTGTGGCCAACTGGAGGTTGGGTTGAGTTTGTAGCATAAATCTACCCGGAACCGACCGACTTAACTAGTGGCTACAAACAATAGGACCCAATGTGAGTAGTTGGTCATGTTGTGCTTAAACCCGAGGTTAGACTAGGTTGTGGTGTAAAGCTACCCGGACCCGCCCGGCTTAACTAGTAACCACAACAAGGTCTAATGTGAGAGGTTGGGTGCATTAAATTAATTAATGCCACATGATAGGGTTAAGACATGGACTACTTGAATATACTTAACCAATTAAACACGAAGGACTGATAGGGTGAAGTCATGAACTACTTGAATATACTTAACCAATTAAACCCGATGTATTGATAGGGTTAAGTCATGAACTGCTTGAATACACTTGACCAACTCAATACATTGTTAGGATAGGGTTAACCACACTTAACCCGCTTGAAACCCTAGTTACGTGGTCCTTTTCAGCAGTAACCTACTTGGAAGTATCATGGGTACCCTAGACTAGGCTAGGGTGGGGCACGATTACTGGACTGATTGTAAGAGACCAAAAGGGACGGCTGAAGGGTGCACCGGTTGTTCAGGCGGACCATGGTCGTGCACATTAAGTCCGGAGTTGAACATGGGCACTGGTAGGTTTAGACTGTGCATACTTGAATTGTGTCTGAGGTTTACATCTTAGGGCTGGATACACCCTAGGGTGGACCTTGCACAGTTAACTACATTCCATGATTAAGCCGTATGACACCTATACACGACGAGTTAGGCTTATAGGGAGCCGATCGACTAGACCGAGTAGTTGGACCTTGATTTAGGTCATCTCATGGGTTTGGGCCAACATTAGGCTAAGGGATCATTTCTTGTTTATACTTGACATGGATTTGAATACTAGTACACACCTGGTGCAACTTAACCTTGAATATGCGATGCCACACTTGATCTATCTTGTTAACTTTTCATCATGCCAGTTATCACCCTATGTTTCATCTCTGCTTTACATGTCCAGTTAACTTTATCAGTTTTTATACTGATAGTAGATAGGACTTACCAGTCTTTTGACTGACCCATTTTCTTTCGCCCCTTTTCTTCTGTTTCCCCCCCCCCCCAGGTTTACAGGGTGGGAACACTGGTACCTAGCTTGGATCTTTAGCTGCTTTTCTGGATAGCTCATGTACGGTTTGGATTTGAGCTCGCTATGGCTTTATTCTACCTTGGGGATAGTTACTTTATGTTATTTCCAGTTTTCAGTTTATGTTTCTAGACTATGTTTTGTGGAAAATAATGACCAAGTACTTTGATGTAACTTGACTATGGTTTTGAAATGTTAGTTTTATCCGCTGCTTTATTTACTCTGTTTTACTTATATGTTCTGTCTTGTGATATCTGCATGCATGTTTACCACGTTTAACGCCCCTCCAAAGCTAGTGTTCTTGCAAGAGCGGCACTGGCGGAGGTGGGGTGTTACATTTGGTATCAGAGCATAAGGTTTACAAGATTTGAGCAAAAGGTTTTTAAAACTTACCTTTTGAAATACTATTTTCAAAACCAATTAAGTACTTTCCAAGAAAAGTCTAGTTATTTTAAAAGGCTATTCCCCAAAAGCCATTAGCACTATCCTTCGTTTCCTCGTTCTGAATCTATCTTTTTCAGTATGGCCGATCTTAACCTTCCCGAGGGAGTAACCATTCCCGGATGGTTCCGGAGGTACTTGGAAGCTAGGGCCAACGATGTGGGCCCAACAAACACCCCCACCGTAACTGAGGTTCCTCCTCCTCCTCCTCCTCAGAATCCACAAGCGGATTTCGCAAAGGTTTTCAAGGACTTTAAGGCGATGGGTGGCAAGAATTTCATTGGGACGGAGACTTTTGTGGAGGCACGAAATTGGTTGAAAGAAACTGAAGATCTTTTCGCTATCTTTGATGTGGAAGACCATAGAAAGGTTTTATTGGAAGCATGGTTATTAAAAGAAGAAGCTGCTTATTGGTGGGAGGTCACCAATGCTACTAGACCTATAGAGACTTGGGCCGACTTTAGGACGAGGTTTGGGCTTAAGTTTCTATCATCTGCTGAGGCGAATCTGCAATTGGAGAAGTTTATATCTTTGAAGCAAGGGGACATGACAGTGAGGGAGTATGTGAATAAGTTTAACCAGCTTGCTCGATTCGGTTTGGACATGGTTAATACTCCCCAGAAGAAGGCTTTGCGCTTTGCACGAGGGTTGAATGAGCCATTACAAGGTTTATCCCTATCTGATATACCTATGGGGGCCACTTTTGAAGGCCTAGTAGACATGGCATTGCTTCAAGGAGATGATAAGAATGGCAAGAAAGAAGTCAAGGCTAATGAGACTCAAACCAAGAAGACGGACCCCAAGTGGGGAGGAAACCAGAGCAATCAGAACAACAAAAACAACAAGGGCAACAAGGCCAAGGCAAATGACCCAAGAAAATGCAACTTCTGTGGGATTGTTGGGCACATAGCCAAAGATGGCAGAAAGAAGAAGAGGAAGTTGGGCGAATGCTTTCATTGTGGAGATCCTGGACACCTTAGCAAGGATTGCCCCAAGAAGCAAGGACAAGGGCAAGGGAAGAATCAGCGTGCAGGACCTTCTGGAGGGCAAGTGCATGCCCTCAACACTGCTCCAGTTCAGGACCGAGGTAGTATTTCTGTAGAAAGCCTTGTTTATATTTCTGATTATCCTGTTCGCACCTTATTTGATTCTGACGCATCGCATAGTTTTATTTCTTCTGACATTGTTGAAAGTTTGCACCTAAGTACTAGTCTAGTTGAGGATCCCGTTAGTGTTTCAAATCCAATTGGGGGTTCCGCCCATCTATCTATGATTTGTGTGGATTTGAAGATTTCCATCTTGACCGTAGAATTCATGTGTAATGCTTATGTTCTCGGGTTCACGGGATACGGGTTGATCTTGGGCATGGATTGGTTGTCCAGTTATGGAGCCATCCTCGATTGTGAGCATAGGGTGGTGAGGCTCATGACTCGCCTCGGTAATACCCTAGAAATTTCTTGTAACCCTAGAGGTCCCATTATGTTATGTTATCTTGAATCTCTTGACTTGTCCGTCGATGATCTGCAATCTGTAAGGGTGGTCCGAGACTATCCTGATGTCTTTGAAGAAGTTAAGTGGTTACCCCCTAAACGAGAGATAGATTTCCGCATTTATCAAGTCGATAATGCCAAGCCAGTATCATTGCCCGTTAGGCACATGGCCCCACGTGAAAGAAGAGAGCTCAGTAAGCAAATCAAGTAGCTGCTTGAGAAATTTTTTATTAGGCAAAGCATTTCTGAATGGGGTGCTCCGGTGGTATTCGCTACTAAGGCAGATGGTTCGCTTCGTCTATGTGTTGATTATCGAGAGTTGAACAAGCTGACAAAGAAGAATAGGCACCCGTTACCGAGAATTGATGATCTCTTTGACCAGCTTGTAGGTGCTTCTGTTTTCTCTCAACTCGATCTAGCCACCGGATTCCATCAGCTTAGAGTGGCTGAGGATAGTATTGATAAGACTGCGTTTAGGACTCCAGATGGATTCTTTGAATGGCTTGTTATGCCATTCGGTTTGACTAATGCACCCGCATACTTCGTGGACTTGATGAGTAGGGTGTTCAGGGAGTTCCTTAACAAGTTTGTTGTTGACTTCGTGGATGATATTATGATCTTCTCAAAGGATGAGGAAGAGCATGCTAGGCATCTCAAGGAAGTGATGGATACGCTTAGAGCGCATCAGTTGAAAGCCAAGTTCTCCAAATGTCATTTCTGGAGAAGGGAAGTTCGGTTTCTTGGACATATAGTTTCTAAGCAAGGCAAAGCGATGGATCCCGCGAAAGTGGTTGTGGTTCAAGACTGGAAGACTCCTAGGAATGCAACCGAAGTAAGAAGCTTTCTTGGTCTGGCGGACTACTATAGGAAGTTCATCAGGGACTTCGCTAAGATTTCGGCCCCTCTTACTAAGTTGACAAAGAAGAACTTAGTCTTTGCATGGGACTTAGAGTGTGGGCTTGCTTTTCAAAGGCTCAAGAGAGCCCTTACCACTGCTCCAGTTTTGGCATTACCCGATGGCGGTAAGATGTTTACCGTGTACACCGATGCATGTGGCACGGGGTTAGGTGCTGTTCTGATGCAAGAGGGAAGGGTGATATGTTATGGGGGTAGGCAACTTAAAGTTCATGAGAAGAACTATCCCACTCATGATTTAGAGTTGGCGGCGATCATCTTTGCACTCAAATCCTGGCGCCACTATCTTCTAGGTGAAAGGTATGAGTTGTATACTGATCACAAGACACTCAAGTACCTCTTCTCGCAGAAAGATCTGAATCTAAGGCAGCAAAGGTGGATGGAATTCTTGGCATCATATGACTTCGAGATAGCTTACACCCCTGGCAAGGGTAATGTTGTGGCAGATGCACTAAGTAGAAGGAGGTTGACTTTGAGTCCCTTGTTTATTGAGATGAAGAACTTAGAGTTCTTGGCAACCTTTGATTTCACGACGGCTGTTGAGTCGATGACAGGTTCATTAACATCCCTTGAGCTTGGACCCACACTTCTGGATCAAGTAGGGACTTCACAGAAGGAAGACCCGCGGATAATTGAGACCATGGGCAAGTTGATCCGTGGTGAGACGTCTAGTCACCTTGCTAGATATACTATTGATGACAAGGGTTGGCTAAGGCGTGATGGAAGGCTATGCGTTCCACAAGTAGGAGACTTGGTGCATAAAGTTCTCGAAGAAGCACATCACTCAAAGAAGACTATACATCCTGGAGGAGATAAGATGTATAGAGATATGAAGCGCATTTTCTTTTGGGCCGGAATGAAGAAAGATGTGGCAGAGTATGTTTCAAAGTGCATGGTGTGCCAACAAGTGAAAGCCGAGTCGAAGAAACCCGGTGGGCTATTACATCCATTGGAGGTCCCGCAATAGAAGTGGGAGAGTATTTTTATGGATTTTGTGGATGGATTGCCTAAGTCAAGGAGAGGGAACACGAGCATATGGGTCGTAGTTGATAAACTTACGAAGAGTGCTCATTTCATTCCTGTAAAGATCAAGAGGACCGCATCATGGCTAGCATCTATTTATCTTCGAGAGATAGTGCGGTTGCATGGAGTTCCTTCTAGCATAGTTAGCGATCGTGACCCAATTTTCACTAGCCAGTTCCGGAATAGTTTGCAAGAAGCGATGGGTACGCGATTGAATCTGAGTACAGCCTATCACCCCTAGACGGATGGCCAAACCGAAAGGGTGAATAGAGTGCTAGAAGATCTTTTGAGGCTTTGTGTTCTTGACTTTGGTGGTACTTGGGAAGACCACCTTCCTCTTGTAGAGTTTGCTTATAATAATAGCTATCAAGCCAGCATAGGGATGGCACCATTTGAAGCTCTGTATGGGAGGCCGTGTAGGTCACCATCTTATTGGTGGGAGACAATAGATAGGCTTATACTTGGGCCCGATATAATACGGGACACATCCGAGAAAGTGGAATTGGTGAGAAGACGGATGAAAGCGGCCCAAGACAGACAGAAATCCTATGCTAACAAACGAAGGGTAGATTTGGAATTCGAAGTGGGAGACATGGTTTTCGTGAAGGTTTCTCCTTTGCGTAATGTGGTACGTTTTGGAGCAATTGGGAAGCTGGCACCAAGGTTTTTAGGACCCTTCCCTATCATAGAGAGAATTGTAAAGATGGCTTATAAGGTGGAATTGCCTGAGACGCTAGCCGGAGTGCATAATGTCTTTCATGTCTCGCATCTCCGAAAGTGCCTACATGAGTCCGCTGAGGTGGTTGAACCAAGCATTCTTGAAGACGTGGAGGTAGAGAAAGAGGCAACCTTGAGGAGAGCTCCGATTCGTATCTTGGGAATAGAGATCAAGAAGTTAAGGAATCGAGAAGTCAAATTGGTGAAAGTTCAGTGGAGTGAAGCCGATGAAGATGCAACTTGGGAAACCGAGGAGAAGATGCGTGGGCTTTATCCATTCCTTTTTGAGGGTACATTCTCAATCTCCTTTCTTAATCAGCATATCTTTCTTTTTGCTATCCATGTTTATCCCGTTTATCTTGTTAACCTTGTCATGAGAACCTTAAGTAGAAACCCTTTGGATGAAACAAGTATTTGAAACATGTTATGCTTGATGTTGGCAAGTGGTTGCAAGTGTTTGTAAGTGGATACTCGTGGATGCATGACACACATTAGGCACTAAAATCGGCTCACACACTTTCATATTGCATATGCATGAGTGCTTATACTTATTCATGGATGAAACTTGTTATGCTATCACGTGGATGTTGCATATGGGTGAATGTTATGTGCACTCATGTAGAGATTATAAATTATGTTAGGAATTTGCATACATATGGACTCATTTCACTAACATACTTTGCATTAAGGAGGTTTACTGAATCAGTAACCGCCTGATTTTTGCATTAGATAAGTACATATACACACACCTTTTGCATATGTTCATACAGCATTTAGAGTCTTTTTAAGGACAATGGTTACTTGTGGGTGATGTTTTGAGTAGATGGATGATGGATGGTAGGATACGTTCTTCCTAACTTGGAGATTTCGGGGACGAAATCCTTTAAGGAGGGGAGAATGTAACAACCCGTATTTTTAATAACAGGTTATAATGTTAATCAAGGCAGAATTAAATTCTAAAATCTGAATCAAGGGAAACGGGCTGTGCCATTGCGTTCGTCTCGGAAAAATACGCGAAATAGAGTCCAAGTTTTCGAAAAACGGAGTATGTATGACCAAGTTATGGCCCAATGAAGTTTTCAGAAAATTCTAAGCCCGAAAGCAGTTCAAATTCGAATTCAGATTCGAATTACAACCAAGGCAGAATGGGCGGGAATTTTCCCGCCCTAGGCAGGGTCGACATAGGGGTCGACACCAGTGTCGACCCCCCCAATGGGTCGACACCCATGTCGACCCAGGGGTCGACCCCCCCCCCCCCCCCCCGGTCGGACCAATTTTTCTAGTGCACCATTTTGGCATGTTGGGTCTTGTTCTGGAAGTTTCTGACGGGAGTTGATGGCTCAGATTCGATTTAGGGTTGATCCTATGGTCTAAACTACCCCTAATCTCTATAAAAATACCCCTAGACCTAGCCTAAACCCTCATTAATCATTCCTACAACTAAATGCTGCCCAAATGTTCACTAATCATGGCCTCCACCTTCTTCATGAGAGCATGAGTGTCTCAAATCAATCTATGTCATAAAGGAGCAATCTTTCTTAAGTAAAAGAGCCATATTTCTTTGTCTTTGGGGTTATTCCTTCTTGTTCTCAAGTCTTGAAGTGGAGTTTATCGTCTTTGGTTGCGGATTTGCTAGTGTGGCTTCGTCTCAATCTTATTTTATATTAATTCTAGTCTTCATAGCATTGTAAGCCCTATACTACTCTTAGATTCTAACTATGAAGTTAAATATGACATGTTGCAAGTTTGAGTTTGGGCTTAAGTATGATTTGTGCTTTGATTCTATCAAGTTATGCATAGATTTATCCTATGCATGTTGGTAAAGATCTCACCTTGACTTTGTGCATAGAAAGCTACGACCTTTGATTTGAAATGTTGCATTATGCAACATGAGAACTCTCACAACCTATATGATAACTTGCATATAATGTTGTATGCGAACTTCTAGTCATCATCCTATGTCATCTAGGACCATGTATCACCTATTCGCTAAGTTTGAATGTTGTGCATGTAACATGCAAGTTTAAATGAACATATTTATGCCTCATATGCCACCATGTTTAACTTATGGCCAACCTTATTACCTTATGCCCTTTTGTCATGTTTTTTCCAAGTTCCCTCTTTTGATCTATGTTATGTTATGCGAAACGTACATGCGATGGGAATGCGTTGGGTTTGGGTAATATTAATGACATGAAAGCATGGTTTTAAAATATGACATGAACATTGACTTGTGATTATGGTTGTAAACATAATGATGGACATGACACTTAGAAAATATGAGTGTGGCCAACTCGAGGTTGGGTTGAGTTTGTAGCATAAATCTACCCGGAACCGACCGGCTTAACTAGTGGCTACAAACAATAGGACCCAATGTGAGTAGTTGGTCATGTTGTGCTTAAACCCGAGGTTAGACTAGGTTGTGGTGTAAAGCTACCCGGACCCGCCCGACTTAACTAGTAACCACAACAAGGTCTAATGTGAGAGGTTGGGTGCATTAAATTAATTAATGCCACATGATAGGGTTAAGTCATGGACTACTTGAATATACTTAACCAATTAAACACGAAGGACTGATAGGGTTAAGTCATGAACTACTTGAATATACTTAACCAATTAAACCCGATGTATTGATAGGGTTAAGTCATGAACTGCTTGAATACACTTGACCAACTCAATACATGGTTAGGATAGGGTTGACCACACTTAACCTGCTTGAAACCCTAGTTACGTGGTCCTTTTCAGCAGTAACCTACTTGCAAGTATCATGGGTACCCTGGACTAGGCAAGGGTGGGGCACGATTACTGGACTGATTGTAAGAGACCAAAAGAGACAGCTGAAAGGTGCACCGGTTGTTCAGGCGGACCATGGTCGTGCACATTAAGTCCGGAGTTGAACATGGGCACCGGTAGGTTTAGACTGTGCATACTTGAATTGTGTCTGAGGTTTACACCTTAGGGCTGGATACACCCTAGGGTGGACCTTGCACAGTTAACTACATTCCATGATTAAGCCGTATGACACCGATACACGACGAGTTAGGCTTATAGGGAGCCGATCGACTAGACCGAGCAGTTGGACCTTGATTTAGGTCATCTCATGGGTTTGGGCCAACATTGGGCTAAGGGATCATTTCTTGTTTATACTTGACATGGATTGGAATACTAGTACACACCTGGTGCAACTTAACCTTGAATATGCGATGCCACACTTGATCTATCTTGTTAACTTTTCATCATGCCAGTTATCACCCTATGTTTCATCTCTGCTTTACATGTCCAGTTAACTTTATTAGTTTTTATACTGATAGTAGATAGGACTTACCAGTCTTTTGACTGACCCGTTTTCTTTCGCCTCTTTTCTTCCGTTCCCCCCCCCAGGTTTACAGGGTGGGAACACTGGTACCTAGCTTGGATCTTTAGCTGCTTTTCTGGATAGCTCATGTACGGTTTGGACTTGAGCTCGCTATGGCTTTATTCTACCTTGGGGATAGTTACTTTATGTTATTTCCAGTTTTCAGTTTAAGTTTCTAGACTATGTTTTGTGGAAAATAATGACCAAGTACTTTGATTTAACTTGACTATGGTTTTGAAATGTTAGTTTTATCCGCTGCTTTATTTACTATGTTTTACTTATATGTTCTGTCTTGTGATATCTGCATGCATGTTTACCGCGTTTAACGCCCCTCCAAAGCTAGTGTCCTTGCAAGAGCGGCACTGGCGGAGGTGGGGTGTTACACTACTCAACATTCAATCTGTAAAGAAGTCGATTAATCATCTTTCCAAAGAATTCTACTTAGCTATGCATGTGCAGTGCGACTTTCCTTAAATATACTAATTATATATATATATGTATGTATAGCTTTGAAAATCAAAATACCAAAAATACGCGCTCTCATATCTGTGAATCCATCCTCTGGCACTACCCACTTAGGTTAAACTATGCAACCTAAGCTCTATTACAAAATATGACGACAACCCCATACCAGCCGACACCCAGTAGGTTGCATTGTGGTGGTGCTCGACTAATAAGAGGCGATCATCGGGGTTGAAATAAAAAAACTCACAAAACCTATAATATATCTCACAATGCATGGAATAAAAAAATAAGCTATGATATAAAACAAGTGATATAATGTATAAGATGAAAATGAATCATAAGCATTGTAACACCCCGTAATTTTAAATATTAAAATTAACAATTTAAGAACACTTAATTTTAGGCGGAGAATTAAGGGAAATGGGTTTCTCCATTGCGTTCGTCTCGGAATTCTGCTTGAAATAGAGTCCAAGTTTTTGTAAATCGAACTTCGTTGAGGAAGTTATGGCCCTTAGAAGTTTCAGGAATTTAATAAATTAAAACAGCTCAGATTTAAATTCAAAATTCGAATTCAAACAAAGAAGCGGGTTGGGCGGGATTTTTCCCACCCCAGGCCAGGTCGACCAGGGGGTCGACCAGGTGGTCGACCTCCCCTATACAGGTCGACCTAGGGGTCGACCTACCCCCTCGGGCAGATCTGGACTATGACGATTTCTGACTTATGGCTGAGTCACTAGGGCTTAGTGGCGGTTTATGGATAGCTCTAATTCACCTGAGTGGTTCTAATTGCTCCTATGATAATCTAACGGCTTATATTGATTTAAATTTCTATATAAGCATGCATAGACTCAAGCTCTAAACCTAAACTAAATTGATGTCATGGCCTCCATGCCACTGCTGGAATAGTTCTTCTTCTTAAAGCTTAGGAATTGCAAGTCAGGATTCTAATACAAACAATGAACGAATTATTCTCTTCTCTAATCTGTCTTTGTGAGTACAATTTCTTTCACAAAATAATTAATAAATTAATTATGACGAGTTATAATTGGGATTATGAGAACATGTCTATTGAATCATGTGATGTTACTTAACTTTGTTAACGTCTGTTGGTGAAAATATGACAGTTTTGTTAACTTATGTTAGTAGTTCTATTTCATATGTCCAATCACATATGTTTAACTCGATTCATTTTATGACATCAATTTATATGCAAGTTTGGGATGTAAATCATATGCTAGTTTGTATGTGAATCATATGCAAGTCTGTATGCAAATTATACACAAGTTTATATATGAATCAAGTATATATATATAAATATACATATGCGAGTTTATATGTAAAACATGTGATATTAGTTTACATGCTTAAATTAATATGCAAGTTTGTAGGAATCCATATAGAAGTTTAGGTGAAAACCATATTCACATATGCAAGTTTAGGTGAAAACCAAATTCATATATGCAAGTTCACAATTTCATGTTTAGATCTATATTTAGATCCATGACAGTACATAGTTTATGCAAATTTATGTTCTATATGTCCATTGCCTATGCAAGTTATTGGCTATGCAAATTTATGTTATAATTCTTATTTGCATGTTAGATCTATTTTATGTATTATGCAAGTTGTGATGTTTCTTTTCTTATGAGTTAGACTATTTGCGAGTCTAGCATACTTCATATTAGACGTACGAACGACGTGGGGACAATGGAAAAATATTAAATATACATATTGTGAATTGGCATAAAAAGGCTTTAAAGGCATATAATTAATTTGAGGCACTAATTGGTATAATTTATATACCTGAAAAGTATGGACATAATTTAGGTGACAATTATGGACATAGACTAATTTGGAAATTATTGACAATTTAAATAGGGATAATTAATTTATATTGGGGTGAAATAATTATGTGTAACAATAAATGCCTAAGACAGGAGGTTAGACCCGTTTGTGGTATAGGACTGCCCGGACCCGCCCCGCAAATCCAACAACCACAAACGGTAGTCTAATGTGAGAGGTCTAAGGCATAAATTAAACGCGTAACAATTGTAAAGACACGAGGTTAAGCTCGTTTGCGGTATAAGACTGCCCAGACCCTCCTGGAAAATACAGCAACCACAAACGGTAGTCTAATGTGGGAGTTCTTACAAGGTTACGGTTATAATGAATTAAGTAACACTTAACCAAGATAAACATGTGGTGGGACATGGGGGTTAAGTTGGTGACATGAGTGACGTGTGAAATACAATTAGAAACATTTAACCAAGTTGAAACATGTAAAAAGACATGAATAAGAAGGGGTTAAGTGGGAAATCCTAGTGGGGACCAAGCATAGGTGGAAAGCTTGTGTCATGTATAGGGACCCTTTTCAAATCAGTAACCCATTAAGTATCTTTGTGAGCTCGAGCTTGGTCGAGGACGGGACACGCTTGCTGGGTTTGATTGTAAAAGGTCAAAATGGGTTAGTGGTGGCAACGCAAGTCCAATGTAGTCATGTGCGTGCGTGGGCCCGGGCTGGTAGGTAAGACGTTGTTGCATCGTGTAGATATAAGCTGTGCATCTTTAGTGGTATCGAGTTGCCACTTTGGGGATTGATACACCCCACTGTGGGACCAGCACGGGTATCTATGAGTTAGGGAGCCGATCGCATGGGGGTAGTGGGAACAACTAATGGAGATAGGGGCAGGCGACACCAATGAAGACAACTAGGGGTACACGGAACTTCCATTATCGTTGTTATGATTATTATGTTCAGTAGGCGGGATCAACTTTTATGGTGACTAGTAATGGTGCAGTATAGTAATTGTTCTATAGTGATTAGGAGCGTGATTAATGCCAGCATATTCCTCTTGTTCGTTTTGTCTTGAACATTTGCTTCACGGTCATGCCTTGTTTTACCAGTTTATGCCTTATCCGAATTACTTTAATAATTATATTGTTAAAGTTATTGGACTCGCCAGACTTTATGTCTGACCCCCTTTGTTTTCGCCTCTTTTCTTCCTTTTTCCCCCAGGTTCTTAGGGTGGGACTAGTGCTAGTGGAGCTTGACTTGGATCTCTTTTTCTCTCTTTTGGAAGTTCTTGGATTGCTGAAAGTAAAGTTCAACTGATCTCTTTTATGGCTACTTAATGCTTTTTTTACACTTTATGTATTTAGAAAACAATTTGTCAAGTTGGATATTAAGTGTACTTGGTTTTATTATTGGTTTTGATGTTGTTGTAACCAAACTATTTCTCCGCTGCAATAAAAGTTGTTTTTAAAATTTTCAAGTACCAATATATGTATCTGTCTTGTTATATTCTATTCTATACACCAATAATACTCCATTAAAGTTAATGCATTCCCTTTGAGAGTGACATTAATGGACGTGGGATGTTACAAGCATAGAGTAGCAGATTCACATTACAACATAATATCTAATGAGTCACATATAGATTCGTCTTCAAAATACTATGCCTAAACAAAACATAACTAATGCCCAAAGTAGTGATCAACAGAATAAAATATAAGAATATATATAATACGTGCGAGTCTCCTGCTCATCACTAATCAGCTACAAGATCACACCAACCCATCTCTGACCTGCTCATTCAAGAGCACCCAAAGTTATAAGAATAAAATCCCAAGTCAGACAAGGTATGGTGTGAGCGATAGTAATCTCAATCAAAAAACAGGATAACACAATAGGTATGGAGAGTCCTAGTTGACTTGGCCCAACATCTAATGAGTTAGAACGCATAATCATGCTCTACTCTATGGTAATCACAATACCGAGTTTAAATGGAAGTGTACGTGTCATAGTGATAACAACCATTCGATCATAAAAGACATCCTCAGTTCCTTTCACTCAGTGCTTTGAATTCACGGCATTGAACACCTCGGCCACCCTTTCCAAGTAGCATTGGTAGGTTAGAACATCAGCTGACTCTACCAACATTTCTCCATACCGACCACTAGGTCAAAACATCAATAGACTCTAGTAGACAACCCTACCTAGTCCGCAACATCAACGGGCTCTGGGGTCCATGTAGATCAGGTCTAAATCGTAAATCAACTCTGAACTCCTCCTCATGAAACTTTCCCGAGGGCATACTAAAGTGTCTAATGCCAGTGTCTCCTTTTGCACAAGTTCTTGCAGTGAAGTCCAACCTGGAAGTCACCCCGTTGGTTCCTGTCTAGATCCTTGGTGGCGACTTCCAACATAGACTTTCTTTGCATCTCGGATTTAGCTAGTCGTATTAAAGTAGGTCTTCAAAAGAGCATGATCATTGTCGTGGAGAAGTATTATGCATGCATCTCCATCTAGAAACCTCATTCTACGTTCTTCTCTGGATCGTCCCGTATCTGGAACGACAATGTCAATCTGTGTTGGCTAACATATCTAGAACTCCGGGACTCCAAACAACTTGAAAATTGGCCTAGATCCTTCTGGGACCTTCCTTGTTGTCCCTACAGAATTTCATGCAAATCTGACAAAATTTTCTAGCATGGGGTGGTCGGATAGGGAACGTTGAACCGAACTTAAAAGCACCATAACTTGGTCTCCACAACTTCAAACATCTTGAAACTTGGCGTAGAGCATTCTGGGATCTTCCTTGTAATCCCAACAAAATTTCCTGCTAATCCGACAATATTTTTTCGGCTTGGTCTAATCGAATAGGGAAAGTTGAACTGGGAATGTCTAACCGAGAATGTTGAGTGAAACTTAAAAGCACAATAATTTGGTCTTCAGAACTCCAAACAACTTGAAACTTCGCTTATAGACTTATGGGACCTTCCTTGTCATCAACACAAAATTTCATGTCAATTCGACGACATTTTAATGGCTTGGCCTAGTCGGATAGGTAATGTTGAACTAGAATCTGTTGAGTGCATTTAAGTGAAAGACTCTGTTCCACCACTCGACGGCATTTGCATCAATCCTAGTGTTCCTAGGCATAACATACCAATTAACTAAAACAATATACAAATCGACCAAACAAGATGAAAATACCCAAAGAAGCATATTTTCCCTTGAATCCTCAAATTACGGGGTTCTTAAATCAAGTCCAAATTAATCCAAACTTATGTATGTGTCATAACATGTTTAACAATGAATTATATGCATTTTTAGGTATTTTTATGAGCAACCCATTTGCTATCCACACTAATTAATGAGTAATAGAACTATTACCTAAATAGTTAGATCCGAAAATAGAGAATCTCTAGCTCGGTTTCCTATGTTTTGTAGCAACCTTTTTTTTTATTTAGTGTTGGTTTGACTTTATTTGCACTTAATTTGGTTGTTGGATGCTTAAATAAGTGACTAAAGGTTGGTGTAGACCATTAGTAGGTGTTTTGGAGCTTTTACGGAGTTGGAAAGGTGAATAGGGGAGATTCCCCTATGCCTTCATCCCCCAATATGTTATCCTACTAGGAAAGTGTAGTGGACTACATACTATTACCCAAATAGCCCATTTAAGCCTCTCTAATTTATTTTAGCTATTTCTCCCAAATGGTAAGTCCGTTTACGTGTTGTGACCACTCTATGGAATGAGAAATCATCATCCGAATCTAATGGAAGTAGTTTCTGATCTACATTCCTTATGAATCAAAATTTATGGACAAAACAAGATTCATTAGTGGTAAAATGGTCACATTAAAATTCGACAAAATTGGTGAAGGTAGAAAATGACACTATTAGTCATTTCTCAAAGTTACAGCCATATGACCTCATATGAAAATAATATAAATATTCTACTATCCTTCAATATCTATAATATGGATCGCTACAATCTTAGTGCTTTTATTGTCAGTCTGTCTGCTAATCATATTTGCACTAGGGTTGTTTCTGCCATTGTTGTTTGGTGTCTGAATTGTATTGTAATTGTTGTCAAACCTGAAGTAAAACTTGTTTGTTGTATGCCCAAATTTGTTTAGATCTAGCACTTCAAACTGTTGTTGTTGTTCCATCTGCTTGATCTACCTCTTTCTTTGCCAGATTGACCACCTCTCTGGTAAGCATTTGATTTGATTTCTTGAAGTATTTTCCCATTCTTGACTTTTGAATTTGCTTGTGGTGTATTTAACATTGTAATCAGGATTTGCTTCTCTCTTTTAATGTAATCTCCCATCATGATCCAAAAGTGTTGAGTATGCACTCTGGAGACCCAAGGTTGGTTCAACTGATGTTATGAAGGCAACAACTGCCTTATGTTCATCTTCTAAGTGACTGACAATGTATAATACTTGTTCACTCTCTAAAATTTTGTGCCAAACACACAAATGTTAATGACATAGGTTTTTGACTTTCATTAAGTGCTGATTCATTCTCCGTCGTTTTTTCCTTTATGCTCTGTAATTGTGTTTTATAGTGTAAAATCCCAGCTGAGGATTGAGTGGTAGAAGTTCTTTCGAGTGTTGACCAAATTTCATGGGAGGTTTTACATCTAATTATTTGTGGAATTAGTATAGCACCCACTGGTGACATTGACCATGAACTAACCAAATTATCTTTTCTCTATTGGGTAGTATAATCTTGATTTATAGTTAACTCATCTTCATTATCCCTCGTGTAAAGGGCTAGTACAACTTTTGTTCCATACATGTAGTCTTCTAACCCGTAACCCTTTACTGTTGTTACGATTTGCAGTTTCCAAAGCAAGAAATTTGACTGAACCAATTGAATTGAGATGATTTGACTCTTTGGCTTGATTATGGCTTTGATCATATCATGAGTGTTTTCAATAGCGGATTGGCATGTTCTTGCAAAAAAGTTTGGAGATTTTATCATGTCTCCTTTAGTCATCTTGAGAGTTTCAAGAATTTCAAGAGAAAAGAAGAAAGATAAATATTAGGAAAGAACTAGAGGTTGTGCAATCAAATCAGTAAATTTGGCGAATCTGCTATTTTTAGTTGGTACAGTGGTGATGAGTCAAGAGTCTGATGGTGGCTTTATGCAACCAACACGGTGGGGACGATAAGAAGATCTTTGATCTGCTACTTTAGGATGTCACAACCAAGGGATGATAATTGGTCTTTAAACAAGATCAATTACACTTGGGTTAGATCGAATGATTAATCTCATTTGGTGAAACATAATTCTGATGAAATATCGTAATGTTAAGTAATTCAACGATGCTACGATATTGTTTTAGATATTTTATTATTTCAGATTTGATGTAGAGAGATAAACTGAAAATGTATTGATTTATTTTGTGCCATAGTTCAATACGTATGTAGATTACTTGAACCGAGATATAAGAATTAGGCTTATGATGTAACACAGTCCCATATACATGCGGTTACAATACAGATGGATTTGAATATCTATTTTAACATAGGAATAAAACGAGGAAATAACTGAATATATGATATGACTCTAAAATAACATATAAAAATCATACTTAATATTTAAATAAATAAATAAATGATAATTAAATGAAAAACTAAAATTCGATCTAATTATAATTATTACATTCATAATTTTAAATTAAAAAAATGTGCACATGTATGTAAATAAATAAAAACATTTGTTTCACTTAATTAAATTTAATGAAATATGAGAGTATTTTGCTTTTAAAAATATATATTATAAAATTTAATTAAAAAAACTAGTTGTTTAATTTTTATAATGTATAAATATCAATTTTCAATTTATTTCTTTTATAAAAGATAATGCATAAATAATGGAACTAACGCGATATATAGAAAAGAGATGAATATAATAGGGCTTAAAGCAAAATGACTGACTTAGAGGCTACTTGGGAAAATTATAGTGGTAAAGATCCGCTATGGGATATAGAAGAGCTCTAGCGGGGTAACAACGACACATTAGCTGCACAGATCTAAAGAATATTGTTTTTGTTCTATATTTTTTATTATGATAATTAAATTATAGGATAAATTTTCAAAGGAGACCCAAATAACTTATTGTAAGTTTAGGTTTTATTTTAAAAGTAATTGCATAAACAAGCATCGTTTCCATATAGCTTGCAAATTTATGGAATGCACTAACTATTTTTTTTATAGCATGCACATTCCACAAATGCATATGTGTAATTTAGTACTTGATCATTTGTGGAAGCGCAAGTAATATTTTAGGTACGAAAAGAACAATCCTCGTTTCTTCATGCACGTTTCACTTCATTCCTTCCATTTCACCAAAAAAATTGAATTCTTACATTATTATAAGTTCGTATAGGATATCTTATTGTTCAGCCTTCCGATTAAAGAATGCTTCGTAAACACTTCTTCTAAAATAAAGATAATAATTTAGATTTTTCACAAAATTTAGTTTTTGAAGCTTAGTTTAATTTTTTTTGTAGATAGAGATAACAATTCAAACCTTATTTCACTACGATCAAGAATTATGGGTTGATGAAGATGGTAAACATTGGTATATTAGTGGTAAACATGAATTAGTGAAAACTAAAAATATCATAGCATTTCACAGCTTAAAAAATATGTATATAAAGTGATAAAAGTCAATCATCTCGATTTAAAAATAGTGATGAAATAAGCTAGAGTTGATGATATCCACACTGCCACCAACATAAAAATTTAGATAAAAGTATAATTGTAACACCCTAAAATTTAATACACTATAACCAAGTTTAGAGATAATAAATTGGGAATAAGTTAATTAAATATTCAAAACTAAGTAGAACCGACATTATCATTGCGTTCATCTCGGAATTCTAGTTTAGATGAACCCTAAGTTTGCGTAAAACTGACAAAGTTTTGGGCAATTAGAAGTTTGCATACATATAAGGAGTTTATATGTAAATATAAAATAAAAATATTCCAGAAAAATCAAACGAACGAAGCGAAAAACTAAGTGACAAGCAGGATCATGGTGGGATGACCCACACTTGGCTTGGGTCGACCCTAGGGTCGACCCAGAGGGTAGGTGGGTCGACCACAAACAAATCCGGGCAGGTTCATACTTTGAATCTGGATGATTTTTTGGGGTATGTTCATTGCTGACTTAGCATTATGTGTATGGTTAAGATTTAAACCCTAAGATCTAAAGGCTAAGATTGGCTCTATCCATCTATAAATAGGCGCCTTCTCCCATTCTGATTTACACCATTTCTTTATACCTTCTCCCTCTGTAAATCTGTTCTAAAATATAAAGGGGAATGCTGCTAAAGACTGGATCAAACAGAGACAACATCAGGACTTGCACACATACAACTTGGATTGGACTTTTTCTACGGCTTAGTGTTATATATATATAAGAGATTTATTCACTTCTTCACGAGGACCCACTGTGAGTTCTTGTCAATTGCAGATCTGATTTTTTAGACTTTGAACATGACAGTTAAATAAAACTGGTTAGGATCTACAATGTTACTAAAATAAATGTTATATATGTTTTCACTGTTAATCACCTATTCCATTAAGATAATTAAGCATATTCCTATGATGTTGAATAATTAACAAGTTAAATGTATCTATCTTCCTTTTCCTGTTTTCCATGTTTTATGTTTATTTCCAGTATTGTCTATATGCGTATGTGATTTGATTCTATTCTCCTTCCTCTTTTTTCCCTTTTTTATTTTACGCCAAGCTTAGGCTATACCCAATTAGAGCGTGCGTATATTTGGGGAAATATTAAATGATATAAAAAGTGGAATCTAGGCATGTTATGAAATTGGGATTGTTTAACTATAACTTGGGAAAGGGATATTATACACATGTTTAGACTTGTTGTAAAACCGATAAAAATGGATAATGTGTATATATTGCTATAACATGGTAGAAATAGATAATATGCATAAACCTGTGTACGTTGTAATTTAGGAACATAGTTAAGGAATAATATGCATATGAAATGGATGTGTTCAATTTGACTTAAAACAGACATTAAGTAAATGACCTGTTAGAATATGGTTAGTACTAGACGTAGGTTAATAAATTAAAATGTTGGGGGTATTGTATACATCTGGGTAGGTGTTTTGGGGAAGGCTTTTACACATAATAACATGTGATAATTACAACCACGCTTATTAGTAAACCTAAACCTGCTAGGTTAAACATGGGTATTAATAAGCAAAGAGGTGTCTCGTTATGTTGTTGTATCGAGTTTTGGGGACTCTTAAATCCTTGTTTTGGGGGAACGAGCTTAAGGGGGTTGGCTTGTTTCTGTCTGTTGTTTGGAACCGATATCACTCTGTGTGACAGCCCGCCCCGCACTAACCGACATTTCCTCCGAAAGTGCACTATACACATGTCTGCTAGCACGGGACGGTCGTCAAAGAAAGGAAAGAAGATGAAAGAACTAACAAAGAAACTTGCAGAGTATCTCACAACGCATGGAATAAAATATAATAGTAACATACTTGACGTAAAACAGGCGAGACAGTGCATGAGCTGAAAACTAAAACCATCATCATAGTAGCGGAAATCCAAAATATAGCTTATGATCCAACATCATTGTTACAACTTTAAAATTGTCTCTAAAGCAAATGAAAATAGAAGAAGGAGGTACACTACTAATGCCCAAGCAGTGACCTTAAATAACACAGGGAGAATATCTATATATCATACGTGGGAGCCTCCTACTCGTCTCCGGTACAGCTACTCGTGCATACCACCTAACCTATCTCTAGTTTGCTCATTTAGGAGCACCCAGAGTAATAAGAAGAGACATAAAACTCTGGGTCAGACAAAAGTCTGGTATGAGCGATAAGCAGCAAAACAAAACAATAACATGTATAATCCAATAATACTAGAACCTGGACCTATAACCGAAGAGTTAGCACTACATACCGTACAATACTCTAAGGTGCCACTAACAAATGGTATAAGGAATACGGGGGTGGGGGTGTGCATGTCATGGTGATGGCAAACAATCAAGCATAGCAACCATCCTCACATCTCTCATTCAGTGCGTAAAGCATACGATACCTGTTACTTTGGTCACCTAATTCCTTGGGCCATGACGGAGTCCAACCCCATACAACTATCACTACAAGCCCACCTTCTGTCTCTCAGTAGTGAACCAAAGTTACGGATACCGATAACCCCTTTGCACACATCCCGCAACAAAGTCCAATCATGAAGTTAACACGTTGGTTCCCAACTGGATCCTAAGTTCTAACTTATTATTTGGACTACCTTTGCATCTCAGGTTTGGTCTTATCTGGATCAGTTCAGTACTTCACTTCAGATCATACTCCCAGTTCAGTTCGTAATCCACGCCTCAAGTCCAGGCTCCTCGGTTCGGATCGGTCATGCATGCTCCAAGTCGGTTCGTGGTGTATACCCCAGTTCGAGTTGTGCTCCTTCCTCCAACGGTTCGGTTTAGAGTAGCATTCTCATTCGTGATCGATTCATGCTCCGGTTCGTGGTCCACCAAGCTAGAGCGGTTCGGATCGTGGGCTTCAGGTGTGCCGGTTCGGGTCGTGACATCCTTTCTCCAATGGTTCGGATCGGACGAAGCAACGGGTGGCGCTCAAACTGAAGTGATTCGGGTCATATGTCTCCCCAAGCTAGTGGGTCGGTTCGGTGCCACCTTCCACGAGCGGTTCAGATCAGGTAGTGCTCCACGATAGGGTTGGGTCATGCTTCCCTCCTCCGATCCGATCCGGTTTGGCTAATTTCCTGCACTTCTTTCCAGTGACTGTTTTACGCCATTCGACGGCGTTTTCGACCAATCTAACTTTTCTAATCAATCACAAAACATACCATATAGTCATAGCAACATGTATAATCAACCACTAACACCAGAATAATAATTTGATAGGTTAAAACGGATCAAACATAGCCAAAAACCCATATTTTCCCTTAAGCATGTTTAAACAAAACTAATGATAGGATTAGTAAAACTTAACCAAATTAACCCAAGTTTCTAACAGACGTCTAAAACAATATTTCAAAATTTATAAATATTTTTCCAGAATTTAATCATGCTTAAATTCGCTAATTAACACTAATTACCCTTAATTAACTATAATTAGTGAGGAACTATGCAAATCACTCACCTTTGCCACAAATTAAACTATAGATCTGAAATATCCTCTGTTTTGGGTCGAATCCCAATGCTTAGCAGTAGCTCCAACTCTGATTTGACACTAATCTTCCTTGATTTGGTGTGGATCTTCTTAATTATGATTAGAAGGTGATTTGGGTTGTTTTTAGAAATTGGAGGCCATGGCTAGGGTTAAAGATATGTTTGTGGCGGCTGGAAACTGACTAAAAACCGAAATTCCTAACACTAACAGCCTTTAAATACTTCTAATCCCGAAATCCCCCAGTGGGCCTAACTGTAATTCACCCGGTTAAGCCCACTAATGTTGTTTCACCTTCTGATCCTTAATTCAGCCATATCTCCCAAACAGTAAACCCATTTGGCTAATGACCACTCTACGGAAAGGTAAACCGTCATCTAGATCTAATGGAAGTGATTTCAGGTCAAAACTCCTTACCAATCAAAAGTTATGGTCAAAACATGATCAGCTAGGCGCAAAATGGTCATTTAAAAATCAACAAAAATCATGAACAAGGGAAATGACCTAGTCGTTCCCCAACGTTACATGACCATACGACTTCATACGAAAAAAGAAATAAATATTATACGATCCTCCGATGCATAGAATGCGGGTCGTTACATTCTCCCCCCCTTAAGAAAATTCGCCCCCGAAATTCCGTAACTAAGAAACAGATAATGGATCCCGCATGCCTACTAGCCATACACAACAATCAAACATGCAAAACAAACAAAACCAATCTGTCCTAGTATGCGGCTTACTAACAAGGGAAGAATCATCGCCGCTAAAATCTTACCCAGCAAAGAGCTTTGGATACGACTTTCTTATGTCATCCTCTACTTCCCAAGTACAGTCGTTCTCTCGCCATTGATTCCCATCTCTACCCTAGAGGTGATTTCCAATAGGTTAGGATTGTCCCTCTGACTGGAACCAATCCACTCAATCCATATCGATCTAATCGTCAAGCTTACTAGCGTTTCTGAATCCAATTCACACTTAGGTCTGAAGTCATATCCCGTGATATACTCTAGTTGCTTCCATTCCAGAAACATAGCCTCTAAACTGGCATGTCTTCTATCCAATGCATCAGCTACCAAACCCAGTCCGGTACTATGGCATCCGTCTATACTGTCATCTTCTTAGGTAATCCAACCCTATACGTCAAATTTCCAACTACATTCCAAATGTCCTTTCATGTCCAACTTGAGTCCTTCCTCCATTCGTACTACACGTCCAACGTACATTCACCTCCTAGAGGCAAACTAGACCCATCCAATGAACCTAGGTACTCCACTTATACCCGTATTGCACGTCCAACGTACATTCACCTTCTAAAGGTGAACTAGACTCATCCAATGAATCTAGGTACTTTACCTCCAAGTCCAAGTCCAACTTGAAGCTCCTATATCCGCTGAATCTCCAAGGTCAACGGACGCTCCACAATGCCTAACATACTTCAAGTCTAACGTAAAGTATTTTACACCCATCGTATCACCATGATCAACAAACCTATCCTATTTCCATTCAATAGGATCCTGCATGTGATACTCAAGAGAAGAATGGTAGGAACAAACACAACAACCATAGCATCCATCAAACAAATCCTATTTATCACCTGCCAAAGCCATGAATACGTCGATACCTGTATATCTGGTCCAACCAACATAGATAACTAATGGAAGCCCTGCCTCCAAACGGACTACCGTATGTCCAACGTACGTTTATCCTCCAAGGATAACTAGATCACGTCCAACGGATCCAAGGTAAGTGGGCGTCCCCAGTTACCCCTGCTTTTAGTCCGCCTGAAACACTCAAGTCCCACCCAAGTCTATTCATTATCTTGCTGCCCTCTCGAGTCCAACTCGAGCCAATCCAGTTCCTTGCAGCCTTCTCAAGTCTAACTCGAGTCAATCTATAACTCAGACCCAGTCTTGAGTATCCATTACCGACAAACTCTTGTCCAACATGAGTCTTCTCCCTATTTGTTGCATCTCCCAGATCAACGAACACATCCAATTCCTTCAAAGCTCTACTATCCAAAGAGTACATCAACATAAGGTCCTAAACATTCCATTACTTTGCATCTTTCTCGAGTCCCAGTCGAGTCATCTCATAACCCTATCGAGTCTAACTCGGGACAGTCCATACCATCGAATAGTCTTATCCTGTCACAGCTGCCCATTACTCCTCGAGTAAACCAAGATATTATCCAATGAAAATCACAACAACTACTTATCTCTCACGTAAACCATCCTAGTCGACTTCGACATTCCCCGAGCACAAGCCGTCAAATTCCTAAACCAATATCAGACAAGCACCCAAGGAAATATCTCCCTCGAGTTCAGACAGTATACGTGAGTTGATATGAGCAAAACATCCAAACACTCAAGCATCCATAACTAACTCTGGCTATCCTTGCCAATCTTACTTGAGACTACAATCGATCGCATGGCCAAGTCCTGACCAAACTAATGTACATCCAATGCACATTTGCTTCTCAAACCCCCGTTATCATCTTCATCATAAGGTAGGCGATCCAATACCACCTTTCGTCCATCATCAATTATAATGGTCGTCAAAGACTCTTCACAATCTACTATCACTCTATACCTTTAGAGTCAGTCGGCTCCCAAAATCAAACTAGACCTAGTAAAGCTCAAAATAAAGCAATCACAACAAACATACATCCAGGACTCGATAAGACCAAATTACGACAAAAACTACAAAGGCTAGTCAAACCATCTATCGGGTTTGTCACTACTAAAGGTCTATCGACTACCTCGGGTTCCAATTACAACCTATCTACCAGATCACTAGGTAAGAAGGAATGGGAAGTCCAGATATCAAACGAACTCGAACAGAAACATCTTAAATAGGAAGCATACCTCGAATAACAACACCTTTTTCCTTCTGCGCCGTAATTGGGGCATTCGACGAAGAAGGAACAGCGTTGACAGCATATGCTTTCATGATCTGCTTCTCCCTAGGAGGTTGTGGACATTCATTCTTGTGATGTCCTGCTTGGCCACAATCAAAGCACTTCCTTTCCTCAGGCTTTTCCGGAAAATCTCTGGCATAGTGGCCCTTATTGCCACATCTAAAGCACTCACCATCTTTCTTATTTTTCTTATTCCGACCATCCATGGTTTGGTCTTGTTTCCTCTTATTCTGGGAATTATTCTTGCCTCCACTGCCTGCTGGCGGCTTTGGCTCTTCTGCAGATGCAATAGCAACCTCAGTCTTTGGCTTAGGGTGAAGACTCTCTGACCTTAATGTCTTTCCTACAATCGATTCAAACGTCTCATCAATGTGGTTTATAAGTCTTTCCCCCAAGTACCCATCTAAACCAGTTATGAACTTCTCGTTCTTCTTCTCGGCAGTAACTATAAGGGATAATCCATATTTCGATAAAGTATCGAACTCAGCAAAATACTCCGAGACTGCCCTACCATTCTGCTTAAGCTCCAAGAACTTCCTAAACAATTCTGACTTCTGAGAAGCTGGAATAAAATTATCACTAAAACGAGTTCTAAACTGATCCCAAGTGACTTGATCCTCTGGAGTAGTTGCCTTAATAGCATTCCACCAATTCATTACTCGTCCTTGCAGCTGACGGGATGCTAGCCTTCTCTTCATCGCATCATTGATACCCAAGTCTTCAAAGATACGCTCACAGCTATTCAACCAATCTTGAACATCCGTAGCCGATTCCGTTCCATGGAGCGACTTCCCACCAAGACTAGTATAATCCTTATTCAGCTTGGCGAAATAAGCCCTAGGTGCCTGCACTACTGGACTACCACCATTACCAGCATTGGGAGCTGCCATCTGCACATCCCTAAGCATCTCCCTCATGAAGTTGGTGAACATCGCCCTCATATCAGGGTCATTCCTATTTTTAGCCCTTGGACCTGTGTTCCTCAAGTTTCGGCTCATCGTTCAATCTATAAAGAGAAAACGATTAACCATCTCTTCAGTGGTGCCAGTGCAGTGCGACTCCACCCTTAACTATACTAATAGTATATATATATATATAACTAGCTTTTGAAAACCAAAATATAACAAATACGCTCTCTCATATACGTATACTATCTATCCTTGATGTCTTCCCCTAGGTTAACTACGCAACCTAGAGCTCTGATACCAAGTGTGACGGCCCGCCCCGTACTAACCGACATTTCTTCCGAAAGTGTGCTGTACACATGTCCACTAGCACGGGACAGTCGTCAAAGAAAGGAAAGAAGATGAAAGAACTAACAAAGAAACCTGTAGAATGTCTCAAAGTGCATGGAATAAAATATAATAGTAACATACTTGACATAAAACAGGTGAGACAGTGCATAAGCTGAAAACTAAAACCATCATCATCATAGCAGCGGAAATCCAAAATATAGCTTATGATCCAACATCATTATTACAACTTTAAAACTATCTCTAAAGCAAAATAAAATAAAAGAAGGAGGTACACTACTAATGCCCAAGCAGTGACCTTCAATAACACAGGGAGAATATCTATATATCATACGTGGGAGCCTTATGCTCGTCTCCAGTATAGTCACTCGTGCATACCACATAACCTGTCTCTAGTCTGCTCGTTTAGGAGCACCCAAAGTAATAAGAAGAGACATAAAACTCCGGGTCAGACGAAAGTCCGGTATGAGCAATAAGCAACAAAACAAAACAATAACAGGTATAATCCAATCATACCTGAACCTGGACCTGCAACCAAAGAGTTAGCACTATATACCATACAATACGCTAAGGTGCCACTAACAAATGGTATAAGGAATACGGGGGTGGGGGTGTGCATGTCATGGTGATGGCAAACAATCAAGCATAGCAACCATCCTCACATCTCTCACTCAGTGCGTAAAGAATACGATACCCATTAATTTGGCCACCTATTTCTTTGTTCCATGACGGAGTCCAACCCTATACGACTATCACTACAAGCCAACCATCTATCTCTCAGTAGTGAACCAAAGTTACGGATCCCGATAACCCGTTTGCACACGTCCCGCATCAAAGTCCAATCGTGAAGTTAACTCGTTGGTTCCCAATTGGATCCCGAGTTCTAACTTCTCATTTGGACTACCTTTACATCTCGGGTTTGGTCTTCTACGGATCGGTTCGGTTCTTCACTTCAGATCGTACTCCCAGTTTAGTTCGTAGTCCACGTCTCAAGTCCAGGCTCCTCGGTTCGGATCAGTCATGCATGCTCCAAGTCGGTTCGTGGTGTATACCCCGGTTCGGGTCGTGCTCCATCCTCCAACGGTTCGGTTCGGAGTAGAATTCTCATTCGTGATCGACTCATGCTCCGGTTCGTGGTCCACCAAGCTAGAGTGGTTCGGATCGTGGGCTTCAGGTGCGCTGGTTCGGGTTGTGACATCCTTCCGCCAACGGTTCGGATCGAACGAAGCAACGGGTGGCGCTCAAACTGAAGCGATTTGGGTCATATGGCTCCCCAGGCCAACGGGTCGGTTCGGTGCCACCTTCCACGAGCGGTTCAGATCAGGTAGTGCTCCACGATCGGGTCGGGTCATGCTTCCCTCCTCCGATGCGATCCGGTTCGGCTAATTTCCTACACTTCTTTCCAGCGATTGTTTTACGCCATTCGACGACATTTTCGACCAATCTAACTTTTCTAATCAATCACAAAACATACCATACAGTCATAACAACATTTATAATCAACCACTAACACCAAAATAATAATTTGATAGGTTAAAACGGATCAAACATAGCCAAAAACCCATATTTTCCCTTAAGCATATTTAAACAAAACTAATGATAGGATTGGTAAAACTTAACCAAATTAACCCAAATTTCTAATAGAGGTCTAAAACAATATTTTGAAATTTTTAAATATTTTTCCAAAATTTAATCATGCTTAAATTCGATAATTAACACTAGTTACCCTTAATTAACCATAATTAGTGAGGAACTATGCAAATCACTCACCTTTGCCACAAATTAAACTATAGATCTGAAATATCCTCTGTTTAGGGTCAAATTCCAATGCTTAGCAACAACTTCAACTCTGATTTGACACTAATCTTCCTTGATTTAGTGTGGATCTTCTTGATTAGTGATTAGAAGGTGATTTGGGGGTGTTTTTAGAAAGTGAAGGCCATGGCTAGGGTTAAAGATATGTTTGTGGCGGCTGGAAAATGACTAAAAACCGAAATTCCTAACCCTAGCAGCCTTTAAATACTTCTAATCCCGAAATTCCCCAATGGGCCTAGCTGTTAATCACCCGCTTAAGCCCGCTAATGCTGTTTTTCAGCTTTTGAACCTTAATTCAGCCATATCTTCCAAACATTAAGCCCGTTTGGCTAATGTGACCACTCTACGGAATGGTAAACTATTATCTGGATCTGATGGAAGTAGTTTCAGGTCAAAACTTCTTACTAATCAAAAGTTATGGTCAAAACAAGATCAGTTAGGGGCAAAACGGTCATTAAAAACAACAAAAATCATGAACATGGGAAATGACCACAATAGTCGTTCCCCAATGTTACATGACCATGTGACTTCATACCAAAAAGAAATAAATATTCTACGATCCTCCGATGTGTAGAATGCGGGTCGTTACACTCTGTATCCCTGTTGGTATCTTATTAGAGGGGGCCTCGCACTAGGTAGGGACCAGGGTTGCTGTACTGAACTATATAGTAAGAGGTTTACATGAGGGTGCATATGGATGCATTCTGGAAGAGTCATGAGTGTGCATGGGTCCGAGTAGGGAAGATAAGACGCTGTAACGCTAGTAAATAGGTCTATGTTATATATTTGTTAGGTTAGGGGGTGATACATCCTATTGCAGGGGATGACACAAGAATTTACATAGTAGGGAGTCGTTCTCTTGGGTAGTAATTAGAGTACACCTAATTCTGTTGTTATGTAATTAGGTTAATACCTAGTATGGTTATGTAATTGGAGTACACCTAATCCTGCTGTTTAATCCTACTGTTTATTTCTGCTATTAATCGTGCTAATTTGTAATTAGGCTGAGAACCTAATCTTGTTGAACTTATTATACTAGTATTGATGCAGATATACATGTTTTAGGATATAAATGTGAAGGATTACTCGATCATAGTTTATTCCTGTTATTCTTGTTCATTATGCTATTCTGCTTAGCTTACTTGTTACCTTATTTGACACTGTACCTTTCTCATCATGTTGTATTTTGTTTGTCTTGTAAATTTTTTGTAATTCTTACCTGTTGCGTTTCACAGAACTTAATGCATTCTATTAGGAGTGACATTAACGGAGTCGGTTGCCACATTTGGTATTAGATCTGAAGATTACAAAATCAGAGGAAAAAAATTTAAATCTGCTTTCAAAAAGCGAAGTATTTTCAAGTAAAACCCTGTTTTTGAGAAACATATCCCCACAAGCCATAGTCAATATTCTCTCGATCTCTTGTTGAATCCTTTTTCTTTTCTTTTCAGCATGTCTAGGGCACCCAATCTTCCCAAGGGCATTCCTTCGACATTGTTCCGTAGGTATCTTGAGGCTACGTCATCTTCCGGAGGTCAAGGGGATGCTCCTCCCCAGCTGCAGCCTCTGTTGTTCCATCTCCACAAGTAGATAACTTCTCTAAGTTGTGCGAATACTTATATGCTATGGGAGGAAACCATTCCATGGTAGCGAAAGCTTTGTTGAAGCATGGAATTGGCTACGAAAGACAGAGAAGTTGTTTGAAATCTTTGAGATCGACGACCGAAGGAAGATACAAATGGCTGCATGGTAACTAAAGGATGAGGCTTCCTATTGGTGGGAAGTAATGCAAACTGGATAACTAGTAGCTACATGGGATGATTTCAGTAGAGATTCGAGATGAAATTCTTATCTCAGGAAGAGAAGGATTATAGATGGAGAGATTCTTGGCTTTAAAGCAAGGGAAAAATGACTGTTAAAGATTATATGAACAAGTTTAATCAAATGGCAAGGTTTGGACAAGACTTAGTGAATACGCCCCATAAGAAGGCTCTTAGATTTGCGAGAGGATTAAATCAACTTCTCCAAGGAATTGCTTTACCTCATATACTGATGGGGGAGACGTTTGAAAGGCTAGTTGATATGGCTCTTATGCACGAAGATGGTAAGGATGTGGAAAAAGACAGTAAGACAGAAGAGACACAGACTAAGGCAATAAACAGAAATGGTGACCCAGGAAAGGAAAGCAAAAGAAAGAGAAAGGAGGAAAGCTTGACAAGGCTGGGATAAAATAGTATATCAAGTGTCATGGTTGCGGAGCTATGGGTCATTTTGTGGAGGACCGCAGAAAGGCAAAGAAAGCCTGCTTTAATTGTGGACAAGTGGGACAGTCCACTAAGTAATGCCCTAGCAAGAAAGGAGAATGGGTAGGAACTTCTGGACAAGTTCATGGTTTGGAAGCAAGTGGACCAGTTTGTGGTAGGAAAGTCACAGTTCAAGGTTTGATTTTTCTTTTTGACTATCCTGTAGAACCCTGTTTGATTCTGGCGCTTTACATTCGTTTATATCTAGTTCTGTAGTAGATAGTATGCACCTTAACAGTAGTATAGTCTCAGATCCCATAGTGGTCTCAAACCCCGTAGAAGGACCGGCTCATTTATCCATAATGTGATTTTGAGAATTTCTATCTTTGGCATCGAATTTGAATGTGATGCATAAATGCTTGGTTTTATGGGCTGTGGTTTGTATCTCGGCATATATTGGCTAGCTATGTATGGTGCCATCCTTGATTGCAAAAAGAGAGTGGTTAGACTTCTTACTTGACATGGTAGGACTCTCAAGTTTTTCTGTGACCCACGAGGCTTGGTGATGCTCAGTTTTCTAGAATAACTTGATACTTCCGTTGACGATTTGCGATTTGTGCCTATAGTTAGAGACTACCCGAACGTATTTGGAGGTCAAGGGACTGGCTACAAAGCATGAGATAGACTTTCAGAATTATTTAGTAGAAAATGCAAATACATTTTCTCTATCAGTGCGCTACATGGCTCCTATAGAAAGGAGGGATCTAAACAAACAAGTAGGGGAGTTATTCAAGAAAGATTTTATTAGGCGAAGCATTTCAGAGTGGCGAGCTCCAGTCATCTCTGCAACTAAGGCGGATGTCTCACTTCGTCTATATGTGGATTATAGGGAGATGAATAAGCTCACTAAAAATAATAGGCACCCGCTACCGAGAATTGACGACCTGTTTGATCAAATAGATGGTGCATCAGTTATATCGCAGATGGATTTAGCCACGGGGTTTCATCGGTTAAGAGTAGCAGAGGACAACATTGATAAAACTGCATTCATAACTCCAGACGGCTTCTTCGAATGGTTAGTTATGCCTTTTGGGCTAACCAATGCATCCACCTTTTCGGGGACTTGATGAGCAGGGTGTTTAGGGAGTTTCTGAACAAGTTTGTGGTGGTCTTTATGGATGACATTCTGATCTTCTCAAAGAATGAGGAGTATGACAACCACTTAGGAGAGGTTCTATGTACTCTCAGGTCACAGTAACTTTAGGCTGAGTTTTCTAAGTGTCACTTTTGGAGAAAGGAAGTAAGGTTCCTAGGGCATGTGGTCTTCAAAAACGGGATAGTAGTGGACTCCGCAAAAATCATTGCAGTTCAAGATTGTAGGGCTCCAAAGAATGCAATGGAGGTGAGAAGTTTTATAGAGTTGGCGGGCTATTATAGAAAGTTTATCAAGGACTTTGAAAATGTGTCGGCCCTGCTTGCCTAATTAACGAAGAAGAACTTGGCCTTTTCGTGGAGCATCGATTGTGAGGATACCTTTCAGAGATTGAAGAGGGCTCTGACAACAGCCTCATTTCTGATCCTCCCAGATGGAAGCAAGATGTTCGCGTCTACACATATGCTTTTGGAATAAGGCTTGGTGTCGTTCTGATGCAAAAAGGGATAGTAGTATGCTATGATAGTTGATAGCTGAGGGTTCATGAGAAGAACTATCCTACCCTGATCTAGAGTTGGTTGCTATAGTGTTTGCATTAAAGTCTTGACGACACTATCTACTTGGAGAAAGATTTGATCTATATACGGATCATAAGTCGCTCAAGTACTTGTTCCAACAGAAGGATCTCAACCTAAGGCAGCAATGGTGGATGGAGTTTCTAGCGTCCTACGACTTCAAGATAGTTTATACCCCGGGCAAGGGTAATGTAGTGGTAGACGCATTGAGCAGGCAGAGGATGACTTTGAGTCTTCTATTCGTAGAAAGGCGAAGCTTGGAATACATCTCGACCTTTGATTTTAAGCCATCTACGGATTTCACATTAGGATTGTTAGCATCATTGGAGGTGCGACCTACTCTGTTGGAGCATATTGGATCTATGCAGTGGGAGGACCCGCAGATTTCAAACATCTTAGACAGGCTTGGTAAAGGAGAGACTTTTAGTCACCTTACTAGATATTCCGTGGACGTTAAAGGGTGGCCAATAAGAGATTTAAGTCTATGTGTCCCTAAGATTGTCTAACTGCTTAAGGCAACGCTAGAGGAAGCTCACCGTTCTTGGATGACAGTCCATTCGGATGGCGACAAAATGTGTCGAGATATGAAGAGGATTTTCTTTTGGACTAGCATAAAGAAAGACGTGGCAGAATTTGTAGATCGATGCTTTACTTGCCAAAGAGTAAAGGCTGAAAAAAGAAACCAGGCGGATTGCTTCAACCCTTAGATGTCCTACAATGGAAGTAGGAGAGCGTCTCTATGAATGTCATCGATGGATTTCCATGATCAAGAAAGGGAAATACAAGCATTTGGGGGATAGTGGATAGACTTATGAAGAGCGCTCATTTTATTCCTATTTAGAGTTAGAGGACGACGGCTTGGTTGGCATCAATATATCTTCAAGAGATTGTTTGATTGCATAAGGTAACTTCCAGTATAGTAAGCGACCGCGACCCCATCTTTACTAGTGAGTTCTGGAAGAGCTTACAAAAGGCATTAGGTACGCAACTACGTTTGAGCACAGCATTGAACATTAAGACAGATGGACAAACTGAGAGGGTGAATAGAGTTCTTGAGGATCTTTTAAGTCTGTGTATCCTAGACTTTGGAGGGACTTAGGAGGAGCACCTTCCTTTGGTGGAGTTCGCCTACAACAACCATTACCAATCGAGCATAGGCATGGCAACCTTCAAAGCATCATATGGACGACTTTGTAGATCACCGACTTGTTGGTGGGAGTCTACGGACATACTTCTACTTGGACCTGAAATGATTCGAGATACCTCCGATAAGATTGATCTTATTCGTCAAAGAACGAAGGCCACACAAGACAGACAATAATCTTATGCCGATTAAAGGAGGACTGATTTGGAATTTTAAGTGGGAGATATGGACTTCATTAAAGTGTCACCGCTAAGGAATGTACTTCGCTTTGGCTCAGTAGGGAAGCTAGCGCCGAGATTTGTTGGGGCCATTCCCTATAGTGGAGAGGATAGGACAGATGGCTTATAGGATTAAGACACCGGATAGATTGGCAGGCGTACACGATGTATTTCATGTTTCCCATTTGAGGAAATATCTCCATGTTACGACAGAGATAGTGTGACGGCCCGCCCCGCACCAACCGACATTTACTCCAAAAGTGCGCTGTACACATGTCTAGTTAGCACGGAACGGGTCGTGAGAAGAAAAGAAGGAAGGGAATTAACTAAACGAGAAACCTGTAGAATGTCTCACAGCGCATGGAATAAAATATAATAATAACATACTTGACATAAAACAGGTGAGACAGTGCATAAGCTGATAACTAATAATCAATGTCAACATCAGAGCAGCGGAAATCCAAATACAGCTTATTACAACTTTCCAAATTTACTGTCTCTAACAAAAGAAAGATAAAGTGGAAGATGCACCACCAATGCCCAAGCAGTGATCTTCAACAACACGGGGATAATACTATATATATATGTGTTACGTGGAAGCCTCCTGCTCGTCTCCGGATCATCTACCAGTGCATCACCAGCTAACCTGTCTCTAGTCTGCTCGTGTGAGCACCCAGAGTAATAAGAGGAGACATAAAACTTTGGGTCAGACATAAAGCCTGGTATGAGCGATAAGCATCTAAACAGAATAATAACAGGTATACTAAACCATACCTGAACCTTGACCTGCAACCAAAGAGTTAGTACCACATACCGTACAGTTCTCTAAGGTGCCATAATGAATAGTGTAAAGAATACGGGGGTGGGGTGTGTATGTCATAATGATAGCAAACAAACCATCCATAGCAACCATCCTCACATCCCTCACTCAGTGCGTAAAGCATACGACATCTACCACCTTGGAATACTAGACAAATTGAGGTAACGACGGATCCCGACTTGTAGAAACCCTGTTGTGACCAAGCTAAACATATGGAGTCATGACCAAACATTTCAATGACCCATTTCATTGATCGTAGCCCTTGGTTCTACCAATGCCATAATGGCCCTGAATCCGCCTTCGTACCTCCTACCATAGTGGTCCAAAGCTACAGACATCGTAAACCCCTTAGCACGCGTCCCGCGGCAAAGCCCAACCATGAAGCGAACTCATTGATTCCCATCTGAATCTTGAGCTCTAACTTCTCATTTGGACTTCCTTTGCATCTCGGGTTTGGTCGAATTGGAGTGGGTCTTCAAAAGAGTCATTGCGTAGTAGTAATAGCCCACGTACGGTTCGGTTCGGTGCTCCTCGTCTAGCTCGATTCGGTTCGGTGTAATCTTTCTGATCGGTTCGGTTCGGTGGTCCTTGTCTAGCTCGGTTCGGGTCGGGTACTTCACTTCGGGTCGGGTCGGTGTCCTCCTCCGGGTCGGGTCGGGTTACTGTCTTCCTTCCAGTTTTCTCCGATCAGCTCCCTCGTTTTCCATCTACTCCGATCCGATCCACTCCCGTTCTCCATCTACTCCGATCCGATCCGCTCCCGTTCTCCATCTACTCCGATCCGATCCGCTCCCTTCGCCTTGCTCCAGTCGTAGCCTTCCACTCTTGAGTCGATCCGATATGGTCTCCATATTTCTTCCGATCCGATCCCCTTGTCCGCTCCAACTCTAAGCAAAAGGCCTTCCTTCTCGCCAAGCCTCCTATGTGCCAAACTCCGATTCGGGTTTCCTGCCCAGTTCACATATCCGATCCGAGCCCTCATCCGATCCGATCCGGTTCGGAACCTGCACACTTCTGCAACTTTCCAGCGAGCTTTCTACGCCATTCGACGACGTTTTCGACCAATTTAACTATTCTAATCAATCATAAAACATACCATAGAGTCATAGCAACATGTAAGAGCAACCACAAACACCAAAACCATGAATTTACATGCCAAAATGGATCAAAGATGCCCAAAATCCTATTTTTCCCTTAAGCATGATTAAATAAGACTAATCATAGAATTAATAAAACTTAAATAAATCGAACCAAATTTCTAACAGAGGCATAAAATATTATTTAAGAATTTCTAGACATTTTTCCAGAATTTATTGGTGTATAAATTCGCTAATCTTCACTAATTACCCTTAATTAACTGTAATTAGTGCCAAAACAATGTTATCACTCACCTTTGCCACAACTAAAACCCCAAAACTGAAATATTCTCTGATTTGGCGCTGTTCCCAACCTTACACAGCAGCTCTACCTCGGTTCTCATGCTAATACTCCTTGATTTGATGTTTGCTAAGCCTAATCTTCAATTAGAAAGTGATTAAGAGGTGTTTTGAAGAGATTTAGAGGGTGGAGGCCATGGCTAGGTTAAGAGGAATCAATAGTGACGGCTGAAAAATGAGAAAAAGGTATTCTCCAAACCCTAACAGCCCTTTTAAACTCCTAATCCCGAAATTTCCCTTTGGGCCTAGCTGTTAATCACCCGGTTAAGCCCAATTAAGCTGTTTTTCACCATCTGAAACTTGTTTCAGCCATATCTCCCAAACGGTGAGTCCGTTTGGCTAATGTGACCACTCTACGGAAAGAGAAACCATCATCCGGAGCCAATGGAAGTGGTTTTAGGTCAAAATTCCTTTCCAGTCAAAAGTTATGGCCAAAACAGTACCAACTAGGGGTAAAATGGTCATTTAAAAATCGGGAAAATCATGGACATGGGAAATGACCCTAATAGTCGTCTCCCAAAGTTACATGACCATACGACTTGGTATGTGAATGAAATAAATATTCTATGATCCTATGATGCTTAGAATGCGGGTCGTTACACTCTCCCCCCCTTAAGAAATTTCGTCCCCGAAATTCCTTAACCCAAACATACAAAGGATCCCGCATGCCTAACAACCACATACAACAATCAAACATGCAAAACAAGCAACCAAGCTTATCCTAGCATGCGGAAAACTAAATCGAAGTCAAAATCTTACCAGGCAAAGAGTTCTGGATAAGTCTTCCTAATGTTCTCCTCCGTCTCCCAAGTACAATCATTCTCGTCCTCGCCCCACAGAACCTTGACTAGCTTCACCGCCTTCCTTCGAAGTTGTTTCATGTCATGCTCGACAATACGGGCCGGCTTGCGGTTCCCAACCGCCTCGGGTTCTACTTCGAAGTCCTCTAACTGATCAGGTGCAATAGTCATATCTGAGTCGTGGACGAACTTCCTTAGTTGGGAAACATGAAATACATTGTGAACTCCTGCCATTTTCTCTGGTAAGTCAATTCTATATGCCAAGTTCCCGACTCGTTCGAGAACAGGGAATGGGCCAACAAATCTTGGTGCCAACTTGCCTCTCCTGCCAAATCGTATTACGCTCTTCAACGGAGAAATCTTGACAAACACCAAGTCGCCAAAGGAGAATTTTAAGTCTCTTCTCCTCTTATCAGCATAACTCTTCTGCCTATCTTGGGCAGCCTTCATTCGTTGTTGAATGGTCTTGATTTTATCTGAAGTTTCCCTCACCACATCTGGTCCAAGCATAAATTTCTCGCCAGTCTCTATCCAACATGATGGTGAGTTACACGGTCTTCCGTACAAAGCTTCAAACGGAGCCATACCGATACTGGATTGGTAGCTATTATTATATGCAAACTCTACTAGATGCAAATGGTCATCCCATGATCCACCAAAATCCAATATACACGCTCTCAAGAGATCTTCCAAAATACGATTCACCCTCTCCGTCTGACCATCGGTCTGAGGATGATATACGGTACTGAGATGTAACTCTGACCCCAGAGCCTCTTGTAAGCTCTTCCAAAACCCACTAGTGAACAACGGGTCTCGGTCACTCACAATGCTTTTAGGTTCTCCATGAAATCTCACTACCCACTTCATATACAATTCTGCTAACTTAGCTGCCGTTCTGGTTGATTTGACTGGTATAAATCTTGCACTTTTAGTCAGTCGGTCTACAATCACCCAAATGCTATCATGTCCCGATCTAGTCCTTGGTAAACCATCGATGAAATCCATCGAGACTTGCTCCCATTTCCATTCGGGTATTTCTAAGGGCTGTAACAACCCACTAGGCTTCTATTGCTCGGCTTTAACTAGCTGGCAATTCATGCACTTGGATATAAACTTCCCAATGTCTCTTTTCATCCCTTCCCAGTAGTAGGTCTGCTTCATGTCTCGATACATCTTATTACCACCGGGGTGTATGGTCAGTTTTGAGTGATGACACCCTCTAAGCACTTCATCCCTCAATCCATTGACATTGGGTACGACTAATCTTCCATCCTTTCTAAGCCATCCATCTCGATCAAGCCCATACTTGTTCATCTCCTCATCGATACCCATCTCTAACTTGGAGATGATTTCCAATAGGTTAGGATCGTCCCTCTGACTAGAGCCCATCTGCTCAACCAAAGTGGGTCTGATCGTCAAACAGGCTAACATTTCTGGATCCAATTCGCACTTTGGTCTGAAATCATACCCAGCGATGTACTCCAGTTGCTTCCATTCTAGAAACATAGCCCCTAAGCTGGCATGTCTCCTACTCAATGCATCAGCCACCGCATTGCCCTTTCCCGGTGTATATGCGATGTCAAAATCATAGGAAGCTAAGAACTCTAACCATCTCTGCTGACGGAGATTCAGATCTTTCTGAGAGAAGAGATACTTTAACGACTTATGATCTGTAAACAGCTCAAATCTTTCTCCCAAGAGATAGGGTCTCCACATCTTCAACGCGAACACGATTGCTGCCAATTCTAAATCATGGGTAGGGTATCTTTTCTCGTGCGGCTTCAATTGCCGACTTGCATAAGCTACAACCCTACCGCTTTGCATCAATACAGCACCCAGTCCGGTACCACAGGCATCCGTGTATACCGTCATCTCTTCATTCCCCTTAGGAATGACTAACACTGGTGCGCTTGTCAACTTGTCCTTTAGACTCTTGAATGCATTCTCGCACCTTTCATCCTAGACAAAAGCTTGATTCTTCTGAGTCAACTGGGTCAATGGTGCTGCTGTCTTGGAGAAACCTTGGATAAACTTACGATAATATCCAGCCAATCCCAAGAAACTTCTTACGTCTGTTGCATTCTTGGGCGTAGGCCAATCCTGTACCGTAGCCACCTTTTCCGGGTCCACGGCAATCCCATTCTCTGATACAACATGGCCCAAGAATCTCACTTCCCTCTTCCAGAAGTGACACTTAAAAAACTTTGCTTTCAATTGGTGTTTTCTCAACACCTTCATCACTATTATTAAATGTCTCTTGTGTTCTTCCTCTGTCCTCGAGTAGACCAAAATATCATCAACGAACACAAGGACAAACTTATTCAACTGATCTCTGAATACCCTATTCATAAGATCCACAAAATATGCTGGGGCATTGGTCAGCCCGAATGGCATGACCAACCACTCATAAAATCCAGACGGCATCCGAAATGCCGTTTTAGCTATACTCTCAGCTTCCCCTCTAAGCTGATGAAAACCTGTCGCGAGGTCCAACTGAGAAAATACTCTCGCGCCACTTAACTGATCAAACAAATCATCTATCCGCGGTAGAGGATACTTGTTCTTCCTCGTCACTTTATTCAACTCGCGGTAGTCTACACATAAACGAAGGGAACCATCCGCCTTGGTAGCAAACACAACTGGTGCTCCCCATTCAGAAACACTCCTTCTGATAAATCCCTTCTTCAAAAGATCGCTGACTTGCACCTCGAGCTCTCGCTGCTCCCTTGGTGCCATACGACGAAGTGGCATCACTATAGGCCTGGCATCTTTTACCAAATCAATACGGAACTCAATCTCTCGGTGTGGTGGAAGTCCGGTCACTTCTTCGAAAATATCCGGATACTGGCCAACCACGGGCAAACCTGACAACTCACTATGCGGAATGTCAAGGGAGTTTAGAAAACTAGCCAATACCTCCTCACTGGGTAGACCACCAAACACTATCCTCCGCCCATCATCCGCTCTAGCTGTCACCAAAAAGCCCTCACAGTCTACCACCACCCCGTATCTTTGGAGCCAATCTACTCCCAAAATAATGCCAAACCCAGTAAAGCCCAAAACAAAGCAATCACAAACAAACATGCATCCATGATTCGATAAGACCACATTACGACAAATCATGCTAAGGCTAGTAGAACCACCAATCGGGTTCGTCACTACTAAAGGTCTATCGACAATCTTGGGCTCCAATCCCAACCTATCTACCAGGTCACTAGATATGAAAGAACTGGAAGCTCCGGTATCAAACAAAACTCTAACAGGAACATCGTAAACAGAAAGCATACCTTGAATGACGACATTCTTTCCTTTCTCCGCCGCAGTTGGGGCATTCGACGAAGAAGGAATAGCATTAAGGGCATATGCTTTCACCATTTGCTTTTCCTTTGGGGGTTGCGGACACTTGTCCTTGTGATGTCCCATTTGGCCACAGTTGAAGCACTTCCTATCCGCTGGCTTGGCACGACAATTACTAGCGTAATGGTCCTTCTTACCACAGCTGAAGCACTCAACATCTTGTTTATTCTTTTTCTTCTGGCCATCCTTAGTCTGGCTCTGCTTCCTTTTATTCTGGCAACCACCCTTGCCTCCACCACTTGCTTGTGGCTTTGGCTCATCTGCGGATGCAACCTCAGTCTTCGGTTTAGGGTAGAGACTCTCTGATCTTAATGCTTTCCCTACAATCGACTCAAACGTCTCGTCGATGTGGTTAATAAGCTTTTCCCCCAAATACTGATCCAAACCAGTTATGAATTTCCCATTCTTCTTCTCGGTAGTATCAATAAGAGATAACCCATATTTCGACAAAGTGTCGAATTCAGCAATATACTCCGAGACAGCTCTGCCATTCTGCTTGAGCTCTAAGAATTTCTTAAACAGCACTGACTTCTGAGCAGCTGGAATGAACTTCTCGCTAAAGCGAGCCTTAAACTACTCCCAAGTAATCTGATCTTCGGGAGTAGCTACCTTTATAGCATTCCACCAATTCATTGCCCGCCCTTGTAGCTGACGGGACGCTAGCTTTCTCTTCATCGCATCCTCGATACCCAAATCCTCGAAGATACGTTCGCAACTATCCAACCAATCTTGAACATCCGTGGCCGACTCCGTTCCGTGAAACAGCTTCCCACCAAGGCTAGTATAATCCTTATTCAGCTTGGCGAAATCGACCCTCGGCGCCTACACTATTGGACCACCACCATTTCCATCATTGGGAGCTGCCCTCCGTACATCTCTAAGCATTTCTCGCATGAGGTCAGTAAACATCATCCTCATGTCAGCAGCATTCCCATTATTGGCCCCTCTACTGGTACCTCTAACATATCAGCTCATCGTCAATCTGAAAAAGGAAATGATTAACGATCCCATAGTGGTGCTAGTGCAGCCCGACTTCATTCTTATACTACTAATAGTATATATATAGCTTTTAAAAACCAAAATAATTACAAATACGCTCTCTCGTATACGTATATTATCTCTCCCTGATAACTTCCCTAGGTTAACTACGCAACCTAGAGCTCTAATACCAAGTGTGACGGCCCGCCCCGCACCAACCGACATTTACTCCAAAAGTGTGCTGTACACATGTCTAGTTAGCACGGAACGGGTCGTGAGAAGAAAAGAAGGAAGGGAATTAACTAAACGAGAAACCTGTAGAATGTCTCACAGCGCATGGAATAAAATATAATAATAACATACTTGACATAAAACAGGTGAGACAGTGCATAAGCTGATAACTAATAATCAATGTCAACATCAGAGCAGCGGAAATCCAAATACAGCTTATTACAACTTTCCAAATTTACCGTCTCTAACAAAAGAAAGCTAAAGTGGAAGATGCACCACCAATGCCCAAGCAGTGATCTTCAACAACACGGGGAGAATACTATATATATGTGTGTTACGTGGAAGCCTCCTGCTCGTCTCCGGATCATCTACCCGTGCATCACCAGCTAACCTGTCTCTAGTCTGCTCGTGTGAGCACCCAAAGTAATAAGAGGAGACATAAAACTCTGGGTCTGACATAAAGCCTGGTATGAGCGATAAGCATCTAAACAGAATAATTACAGGTATACTAAACCATACCTGAACCTGGACCTGCAACCAAAGAGTTAGTACCACATACCGTACAGTTCTCTAAGGTGCCATAATGAATAGTGTAAAGAATACGGGGGTGGGGTGTGTATGTCATAATGATAGCAAACAAACCATCCATAGCAACCATCCTCACATCCCTCACTCAGTGCGTAAAGCATACGACTTCTACCACCTTGGAATAGTAGACAAATTGAGGTAACGACGAATCCCGACTTGTAGAAACCCTGCTGTGACCAAGCTAAACATATGGAGTCATGACCAAACATTTCAATGACCCATTTCATTGATCGTAGCCCTTAGTTCTACCAATGCCATAATGGCCCTGAATCCGCCTTCGTACCTCCTACCATAGTGGTCCAAAGCTACAGACATCGTAAACCTCTTAGCACGCGTCCCGCGGCAAAGCCCAACCATGAAGCGAACTCATTGATTCCCATCTGAATCTTGAGCTCTAACTTCTCATTTGGACTTCCTTTGCATCTCGGGTTTGGTCGAATTGGATTGGGTCTTCAAAAGAGTCATCGCGTAGTAGTAATAGCCCACGTACGGTTCGGTTCGGTGCTCCTCGTCTAGCTCGATTCGGTTCGGTGTAATCTTTCTGATCGGTTCGGTTCGGTGGTCCTTGTCTAGCTCGGTTCGGGTCGGGTACTTCACTTCGGGTCGGGTCGGTGTCCTCCTCCGGGTCGGGTCGGGTTACTGTCTTCCTTCCAGTTTTCTCCGATCAGCTCCCTCATTTTCCATCTACACCGATCCGATCCGCTCCCGTTCTCCATCTACTCCGATCCGATCCGCTCCCTTCGCCTTGCTCCAGTCGTGGCCTTCCACTCTTGAGTCGATCCGATCTGGTCTCCATATTTCTTCCGATCCGATCCCCTTGTCCGCTCCAACTCTAAGCAAAAGGCCTTCCTTCTCGCCAAGCCTCCTATGTGCCAAACTCCGGTTCAGGTCGGGTTTCCTGCCCAGTTCACATATCCGATCCGAGCCCTCATCCGATCCGATCCGGTTCGGAACCTGCACACTTCTGCAACTTTCCAGCGAGCTTTCTACGCCATTCGACGACGTTTTCGACCAATTTAACTATTCTAATCAATCATAAAACATACCATAGAGTCATAGCAACATGTAAGAGCAACCACAAACACCAAAACCATGAATTTACATGCCAAAATGGATCAAAGATGCCCAAAATCCTATTTTTCCCTTAAGCATGATTAAATAAGACTAATCATAGAATTAATAAAACTTAACTAAATCGAACCAAATTTCTAATAGAGGCATAAAATATTATTTAAGAATTTCTAGACATTTTCCAGAATTTATTGGTGTATAAATTCGCTGATCTTCACTAATTACCCTTAATTAACTGTAATTAGTGCCAAAACGATGCTATCACTCACCTTTGCCACAACTAAAACCCCAAAACTGAAATATTCTCTGATTTGGCGCTGTTCCCAACCTTACACAGCAGCTCTACCTCGGTTCTCGTGCTAATACTCCTTGATTTGATGTTTGCTAAGCCTAATCTTCAATTAGAAAGTGATTAAGAGGTGTTTTGAAGAGATTTAGAGGGTGGAGGCCATGGCTAGGTTAAGAGGAATGAATAGTGACGGCTGAAAAATGAGAAAAAGGTATTCCCCAAACCCTAACAGCCCTTTTAAACTCCTAATCCCGAAATTCCACTTTGGGCCTAGCTGTTAATCAACCGGTTAAGCCCAATTAAGCTGTTTTTCACCATCTGAAACTTGTTTCAGCCATATCTCCCAAACAGTTAGTCCGTTTGGCTAATGTGACCACTCTACGGAAAGAGAAACCATCATCCGGAGCCAATGGAAGTGGTTTTAGGTCAAAATTCCTTTCCAGTCAAAAGTTATGGCCAAAACAGTACCAACTAGGGGTAAAATGGTCATTTAAAAATCGGGAAAAATCATGGACATGGGAAATGACCCTAATAGTCGTCTCCCAAAGTTACATGACCATACGACTTCGTATGTGAATGAAATAAATATTCTATGATCCTATGATGCGTAGAATGCGGGTCGTTACAGATAGTAGAACCGAGCATACTTGAGGACGTGGAAGTTGAGAAGGAAGTATCGGTAAGACAAGTTCTCATTCATACCTTGGATCAGAAATCAAAAGGCTGTGTAATAAGTAAATCGCATTGGTTAAAGTGAAATGGGGAGAAGACCACGAAGATGCGACGTAGGAACCCAAAGATTGGATTCATGCTTCTTATCCTTTTTATTTTTGAAAGTACGTTCTTGACTTCTTTTTTAAGCTCTTACTTTGCATTTGCTTCTTCCATTCAAGTATATTTATCCTACCATTCAAATTTCGATCCTTAGGTAGTACCAATGGTTGGAAACATATGTTTGAAACATGTTACGGTTGATGGTTGCAAATGGATGCAATTATTTGCTAGTGGTTGTGCGTGGATGCACATATACACACTAGATTGGCTCAATCACTTGCATATTGCATATGGATGTGTGTGCATTTTAGTTTTTCTATAGATGGAAATGGGTGAATGATCATTTGAATGCTTCATTTGGATGGATGATTGTGCAAATATATAGAGTTTATATGTTATATTAGGATTATTTGCATACATTTGGGACTCATGGCACAAACATATATTACATTAAGGAGGTCAACTAAATCAGTCGACCGCCTGATTTTCGCATTAGTGTAAGGACATACACACACAACACCTTTTGCATATGTTCATACAAACATTAGAAATTTCATAAGGACAATGGATGCTTGTGGATGATGGATGAGTAGATGGTTGTAGGTGGATGTTAGGATAGTAACATTCTTCTTGACTTGGAGATTTCGGGGATGAAACCCTTTAAGTAGAGGAGAATGTAACACCCCAAAATTTAATATACTATAACCAAGTTTAAAGATAATAAACTGGGAGTAACTTAATTAAATATTTAAAATTAAGTAGAACTTGCATTAACTTTGCGTTCATCTTGGAATTCTGGTTCAAATGAACCCCAACTTTGTATAAAATTGAAAACGTATGAAGAAGTTATGGGCATTAGAAGTTTGTATACATATAAGGAGTTTATATGTAAATATAAAATAAAAATATTCCAAAAAAATCAAATGAAAAGCGGGACCGAGGGCCATTGTAGGACGACCCACAGTCGGGATGGTTCGACCCATGGTCGGATGGTCGACCCACAACAGATCTGGGCGGATTCATACTTCTAATCTGGACGATTTTTGGGGTATGTTCATTGTTGACTCAACATTATGTGTACGGTTAAGATTAAAACCCTAAAATCTAAAGGTTGAAGTTGACTCTGTGCATCTATAAATAGGTCGCTTCTCCCAATTCTGATTTACACCATTTCTTTATACCTTCTCCCTCTATAAATCTGTTCAAAAATATAAACATATAACGGGGGAATGCTACTAAATCTATTATATATATATAAGAAATTTATTCTCTTCTTCACCAAGACCCACTATGAGTTCATGTCATTTACAGATCTGATTTCTTAGCCTTTGAACATGACAACTAAATAAAACTGGTTAGGACCTGCAATGTTAGTAAAATAAATGTTATATATGTTTTCACTGTTAATCACCTATGCCGTTAAGATAAGTAAACATATGCTAGTGATGTTGGATAATTAACAAGCTATATGTATCTATCTTCCTTTTCCCATTTTCCATGTTTTATGTTTATTTCCAGTCTTGTCTATATTCCTATGTGATTTGATTTTATTATCCTTCTTCTTATTTTTTCCCTTCTTTATTTTATGCCAAGCCTACGCCTTTGGAAGCCTAAGCTATACCTAATTAGATTGCACGTATATTTTGGGCAATATTGAATGATATAAAAAGAGGAATTTAGGCATGTTATGAAATTGGGATTGTTTAACCATAACTGGGGAAAGGGATAATATACACAAGTTTAGACTTGCTGTAAAACTGATAAAAATGGATAATGTGTATATATTGTTATAACTTGGTAGAAACGGATAAAATGCATAAACCTGTGTAAATTGTATCTTGGGAACATAGTTTAGAAATAATATGCATATGAAATGGACATTTTTAATTTGACTTAAAACATACATTAAGTAAAAGACATGTTAGAATATGGTTAGTACCAGATGTAGGTCAATAAACTGAAATGTTGGGGTATTGTATACATTTGGGCAGGTGTTTTGGAGAAGGGTTGTACACATAATGACATGTCATAATTACAACCATGCTTATTAATAAACGTAAACCTGCTAGGTTAAATATGAGTATTAATAAGCTAAGGGGTTCCTTGTTCTGCTGTTGTACCAGGTTTTGAGGACTATTAATTCCTAGTTTTGGGGGCACAATCTTAGGGGGGTTTTCTTGTGTCAATCTGCTGTTTGGAACCCATATCGGTCAATATCCCTGTTGGTATCTTATTAGAGGGGGCCTCGCACTAGGTAGGGGCTAGGGCACGCTTTACTGAACTGGATAGTAAGAGGTTCTCATGGGGGTGGGTACGGGCGTGTTCCGGCAGAGTCATGAGTGTGCATGGGTCCGACTAGGGAAGATAAGATGTTGTAACACAAGTAAATAGGTCTATTTTATATAGTTGCTGGGTTAGGGAGTGATACACCCTACTACTGGGGCTGACATAGGGTATTTACATAGTAGGGACCCGATCGCTTGGGTAGTAATTAGGAACACCTAATCCTACTGTTGTGTAATTAGTTTAATACCTAATCTGGTTATGTAATTAGGGTATACCTAATCCTGCTATTTATTTCTGCTGTTAATCCTGCTGATATGTAATTAGGCTGAGAACCTAATCCTGTTGAACTTGTTATACTAGTATAATGCAGACATACATGTTTTAGGATATAAATGTGAAGCATTACTTGATCATAGTTTGTTCCTTTTATTCTTGTTCATTATGTTATTTTTCTTAGTTTACATGTTTCCTTATTTGACACTGTACCTTTCTCATCTAGTCTTATTTACCTGTCCTGGCATTTCTATTTTATGCACATTTGTAAATCACTGGAACTTGCCAAACTTTATGACTAACCCTTTTTTCGCCTCTTTCTCCCTTTCCCCCTTAGTTCCTCGGAGTGGAAGCACTCAACAGTGACTAGGATTTCTCTTACAGCTTGGATTTCTTAAGATGTACCGTTTTGACTTGCTCTCTACTTTACTCTGGCTTATGGCGAGGGATATGATTTTATGTACCCTGATAATTTGTTTTATGAGGTGGTTTATGAGATAGACCCGATGTTATTGGTTTTGCTGTAATTGGTTTAATGAGACTGTGCTTCATTTTGAATAATGAAGTTTAAAATTTTCCACAGCTTATTTTATCTGTCTTTTAAATTTCCTATAATGTTTACGTATTGCGCTTCACAGAACTTAATGCATTCTCTTAAGAGTGACACTAACGAACGTAGGGTGTAAAGTCCCGGTTTTTGACTACTTCTGTAATACAATTTATTATTGATTATTTTAATAATTTATTTAAATAATAAATTGTGAATATTAAATATGGGGAAATTCCAGCATATATTTTTATAGTTTAAAATCCCTTAACCTATATATATATATATATATATATAAACTAAGTAAACAATATTTGGTTTTGTTTTGTAATTTATTTTAACCCTTGTAATATAAATAATATTGGATTTAAATATTATTGAAAATTAGAATAATCATTTGTTGGAAAAATCATATGAGTATATTTTTAACTTGTATTATATATATAAGCGAATGTTGTTTTTAACTTATTATTTGCATCTAAATATTGATTTAAGCTTATGTAAGTATAAATAGAGATTTTCTTATTGAAATTTGTAAGTAAACTCTTAAATAAATAAGAATGTTGAAATTACTTCACATAAATGAAATCAATGAACTACATTGCATTATTTTCTTAAGAACTAAGTCAAAAGATTCAGTGTATTTAATACTGTAGAAATTCAATGTCTTGTATTACTTAAGTATGAAGTTGTTTCTTAGTACACATACACATTAACATGGCTTAATAAATGAGGTACGCTATAAACATGAGAATACAGGGTATATGCATGTGCAAGCCAACTGGTAATACAACATCATAGCTCATCAATCCACATCATAGTGGTAGATAGCCTAAGGTAGTATATATTGCGTAAGAGCTAAGCATTTTCATATTTAGATCCATTTTGCACAAGAATTTATACATGGTCGAAGCAAATGAAGTGACAAAAACAGTGGACATTCAATCAAAAGTATGAAACAACCATGTAGCGTAGGTTCTAGCATGTATTTCTTAGGAGTTAAGCATAGATTTTTAAACATTTTAAGTACATATATGTACACATAGATAGGCTAAACCCTATGTGTATAGCCGTGATTTATAGTCTGTGAAAAATGGATGGATGTTAACCAAACAAGACATCATTTTCAATCAAACATATACAACAGCTACTAAAAGCATAGCTGTATATTTTTCTGCCAATTAGAACATCTACAACATCACATCAAGTATGTTCCTTTTTCCATGAAATAACCCATTTGTTTATCATTTTGTTTCACCTATATATACCCTAGGATACTTCATAATCTCACTCACTAAAAATAGAATAAAAAACCTAGAAAAAATGGCAAAGAACAAAAAAAAACTTGTAAATTGAAGGGAAATGGAAGCAACAAATGTTAAAGAATGGGGAAAAATTTGAAACATAAGAGCAGTGTGTGAAGGAACATGAACTGGAAGTATAATTAACTGAATTCAAAACCAGAGGGCAAAAAAGGACAACAACCATTATAGCCTGAAATGTACGAAACTATGAATAATAGGTGAGTAAACTTCCCATTTAATCTCTTATTGAAATCTATATTGTGAGGTATATATATAATGATACCTATGTATGCATCTGAATGTGTTTAAATGAATTGATGTTCATCTGAATATGGAAAACATGGATGGAAATCTGGACATTTTATATAGCATGTAGCATATAAAACCAAAGCTCCATTTACATGAATAAACCAATGCCTTGAATCTAAAAATCCATAACCACAATCCTAATGAGTTTTAAACAGAATGTGTAACATCAAAGTAGTGTTGAAATGCCTGGAGTTTACAAAGAAAATAATTATACTTAATATATATATATATACATATATTCGTATATTTATAGAATACAGCAAAAAAGGTTTTATAAACCAAAATGTTGATCATCACGAAATGGAATTTCATGTGTATGAAGGTGTTGGTGGGTAGAAACTAGGAATTTTAAACTAGAAATCCAAATATTTAGCATTGTATATCTCGAGATATTTTTATTTTATATTTTTGGGTGAAAAAAAATTCTAGAGTTTGAGTTAGTAAAATCGAAACTGCTCTTTGGGGAGCTGCGAGGGTGGTAGATAAAGGTACGATCGGAGTCTAATGAATTCTGGTGCTCAGGGTTGATTGGGGGAGTTGATTTTTGGGTTTAAGTTTTGTTTTGGGAGTTTTTTTTATGGCTTCGTCTGGGGGTTTGGGGCAATCGAGTTCAACTTGTTTTGGGGTAGAGGAGCTCGTGAGGTCGGGGAGTTGGTCGGAGGTGGTGCACGAGGTTAGCATGGTCGGAGGTGATCAGAAAAGGTCTATATACGAATGAGTTGTAGATGCTTATTTCGAGTTGATGGCACGGAAAAAAGTTTTTTAGGATAGAGGTGTTGGAGGCGTGATGACCGGTCGATGATGGTCCTAATCAGTGAAGGGGTGTGTGGGTATGGTTACGGTGAACTCAGGACGGCCGGAGTAGCAATGCATATGCCCAGTGCATGGTACACAAGCTTCTGAAGCAGACATATGAAGTAAAGGAAAGAATTAGGAGAAGGAGAAGGTGAGTGGTTGTGTTCAGTAGAATTGAGGCAATTTGATCAAGCAGGTGTATGGGTTTGATCAAATAAGAAATGAAGGAGTGGGAGGTGGTAGTATTGAAAAAAACAAACAAAGTAAACATAAAAACAATGTAGAAAAGGATGGGCCTGGATTTTTGGCTAGTGGGCTCAAAAGGAAATAAGTAAAAGTAAGGTAAAGGAAAAAAACCAGTGGGGGAAAGAAGAGGGACCTCATCCTAGTTTCAAAAAGATAAAATAAAAGGGAAAGTTTTTAAATTAAAACTTACACAAATATTTATATATTAGTTGAAATATAATTAAATAAGAATGGGCTATTTAATGTAGTTTGGCTCGGCCCATTTAAATATAAAAGGGAAGAAATGTCTTAAGTTAAATTCTAAGGTCAATAGAACATAAAATATATTAATGTGTATATACCCCGAGTTAGATCAATAAAACATATTCGAATAATTTGGCTTGTATCTGTTTGGTCAAGTCGAACGTAGTATAACTCAATGTAAATTATCGAATTTAAGCATTTCGATTTAAAATGAATTGGTTTATTAGATATTTAAAAGTAGTTTTATCACTTAACCTAAATTTGGTTGTAATATACTAATCAGTCACTACACCAGAAATGACGTTTAGTAGCATTTAAAAAATGCTACCAAATCATTTGGGAGCGTTTTAAAGAACGCTACTACAGGTCATGCAACTAAAAGTCTGTTTCTTTTTTGTTGTGTTTTAATAAACGCTACCGAAAATTTCATATGACAGCGTTTTTCAACCGCTACCAAAATTTATTGTTACATTTATTTTTCATCACTATAAATTCAAGTCGTATTTTTTCATATGTATATGTAGCGTTTCTGAAACGCTACAAAAAGGTATTGAGTGTTTTGTAACATATATTTAATGCTACTATATAATGTTAATAGCTTAAATTATTTCCAAATTATTTCTAGCATCCAATTATGTAATAATCATCACAATCAGCCACAACCGTATAATTCTCATATTCAAACCAACAATTAACCATCATATAATCATTATATTCACATAATTAAAAACACGTTAGTCACATAAGAATCATCCATAATCATTTAGTGGTTTGACAAAACGAACAAATTCACATACCACAAGAATTCACAAAAATGTTAACTCAACAAATACTAACTAATATCATAATACGAGTAACGATTGAAGTTATATCCATTATTGTTGAGTCTTCACTTCGTGAAAGCTAATTACCTGTAAACAAGTTCAATAATCGTTAATTGCAATTTGTCATGAATTATCAAGTAGTATTTAAACAATATTAATTGATTGTTATTAAAACAAACACAAACAATCAAGCCATCCAAGTACACTAAAATTTACAAGTTTACCATAAAAGTCCGACCTTGCTCTCTTCAAAAGTCCAAAGCCTGCACAAGTATAAGCATAACATATAGTCAAACAATCTTATACTTATACATAAAACTTTGGCAAATTGGTTATATTATAATCATTTATAAAATATAGTAAATAAAAACTAAGTTAACTTTATAAACTTGTTTAATTTTAAAAACTAAGTTAATTTTTTTTAACTTAGTTAATTTATTATTATTATTATTAAAATTCAATTAACTTAATTATATTATCATTTTAAACTTATTTAGTTTTAACAAATTAGTTTAATTCACCATCAATATTATTATTTATAAAACTTTGTCAAATTATTTATAATATTATTATTTAAAATTTAGTTAACTTAAACTAAGCAAATTTTTATTAACTTGATTAAATTAATTAATTTTATTATCGCTGTTATTATTGAAACTCGGTTAACTTTATTATATCACTATTACTATCGTTATAAACTTAGTTAATTTTTATAACTTAATTAGTTCATCATAATCATTATCATCACTTCAACCCTCTACCCTTAACGAAATGACCAGACACCCCAAATACAACCAAACTTCAACCATTTAACTTTTCAGCCACATAAACCTCCTCAACAACCCAAAAACTGTGCATAAGCATGCGCTTATTCTCAACTCTATGGTCAATCGTGTAATGCCAATAAAAAACGTTTGAAGGAAACATACTGTTTTTCATGATGGATGGTGCAAGTCACGGTGGGGGAATTCTCAATTTCAGCCCGATTTTGATCTAACGCATATAAATGAGCACGGGTAGCAAACATTGATGCCTTCTTCATAGGCTCAGCTTCTTTCACAAAAATACTACAAATTTCACAATTCACTCTTTGAGTTTTACTGTCAGTTATGCTTGTAAATAAAAATGATTTAAGGAAATATACCATTCTATATGAGAGATGGTGCAACTACTGGAAGATGAATTCTCAATTTCAGCATGACTTTGAACTAACGTATCTAAATGAATATGGGTAGCAAACAGTGATGCTTTCATAGGCTCGGCTTCTTTCAGAGCATCATTATGAATTTCAGAATCCACTCTTCCAGTTCTGCTATCAGTAACTCTTATCAACTCTTCGCCGCCTCCTGTGAATTTAACCACAACAATTGAAAATATATTCACCAATATATTCATGTTTCTTATCAAACAAATAAGATTTAACCATCACTGACTGTCCGAATCAACTTTTCACTATCATTGCAATGTTTTGTGCATGTGCTTACTGTTGTAATCAGCGTCCTACAGGAGTACAGTTTTGTACACACAGTTGTTGGAATGATCATGCTTGGTCAATACAATAAAAATCAATTAAAATAAAACTATCAATCAAAGATGATGTTATCTTAACAAAAATGCCTACAAAACTCTAACTGCCATATTCTTTTACATATGAATTTTGAGGATCTAAGAGAAAGAGAGGAGTTAACTGCAAAATCAAGACGTATTCTGAAGTTCTTGATTACGACAACTAGTAATGTGATAATTCGGTACAAGGATTATTAGTCTCCCTACCTTTGCACTACTTTCCAAATTGTCAAAGTCGAACTAAATTACCCCCACCAACCTTTCAAATGCATATTAAACCAAGGGTAGCTTGGTCAAATCTTCGCAAACTGGGATTAGTGTAAAATATAGGGGTGTAGGCTCACTTTAGTCATCAATAAAATCAAATGGTAACATGTACGACTGCTATATGATGCTTTGTAAGAATCAATCTTTGTTCCGATAAGAAAATAACTATCATTCTGTTCAACTTGAACTTCAGGTGCCCTACTCAGAACTTTCCAGCATAGTTTCGTGTCCTGGAAATTAACAATAATGAATTATGCTAATATATCCAGGTATTACAAAACACAGAATTGGTATATATGCACAATAATGAATTGAGTTTGAATAAAACACATAAACATAAATATCAACATAAATAATGAATTGTGTAACATTATCAACATAAAAAAATATGGATCATTATCTTAATTGGTGATAGTTGTGGCTTCATATTTGTCCGACCGGCATTATATATATCTAGGTATGCTAAAACTAAGATGCCTCTACTTTCTGTCCTTAAGTTATATTATAAATAAATACTGATCATTATTATAATTGGTGACAGTTCGGGCCTTACTAGAAGCCTGCTAGAGCTGCTGCTTCTGAGAATAAACACTAACTTGGCTACCAATATGATTTTGATTAAATTATACTAAAGAAAAGGAAAAAACATACTAAAAACTGATATCAAATGTTGCATGATCTGAACTAGTTAAGAAACTTCTGATTTACCTAGTATGTGTTGCTGTGTAGCATGAATTCATGTTCTAATACAGATTCCTTGTCGCATGTGTATTCATATAGATTTCCTGAACTCTTAGGAAGCTCACGTCTTCTATTTCAGATTGATGCAAAATATACATGTAGTGAAGATTTATTATCATTATGGCTGAGAAGAAACAATATTAAATCACTTTCCATGTGCTATTTTATTAGAATCAAACTCCATTTTTCACAAGTGAGGAAGTTCGGGGGAAAAATCAATAACAAACAAATTAAATCAGTTTTTATGATCTCAAAACACCCTATGTAACTTATAATATCGTTGAATAATCTCTTTTTTCAGCTTGTAAACTTCAAAAATATTCATATTCCTACTCTTGGAAGTTTATATATTTCTTTCTTAACTCTTTCATGGTTAAATGGCTATACTATTTTAGTGAACTGAATTCAATATAAATTAGAGGTAGAAAATGTTACCTCTGCATATATGAGCCATGGTGTAGGCAAAAATGATTTTTCTCATGGTTAGAACACATCCATGAAAAAAGAAAATTGTAGTTACAAAAACGAATACCTGAATTATTTCAATGATAGGATTAGACCCACCAAGCATGTGAAACCTGTACCTCGAAACTCCAGCAACAAACAAAAAGATCCCAAGCATAACTAAAATCGTAGAAGAACCAAAATTCCAATCCCAACATAGGAAAACAACAAAACATCTTAATATAAGCAAAACAACCTTGTATGATGGAATCAAGGAAAGAAATCAACATATGACAAGGGTAAACAGCAAAATATTGGTGATAAAAGTCAAAGCATAATAACTGATATAAAGATTATGGAGACTAATTTTGCAGTAACATAAAGTATACAACCAATAAATGTAAAAAGTTCCATTGATATGCAAAGTCTGCTAAATGAACTGATTGAATATACGTATCACGTTAAAAATTTGTGTTTTTTTTTCAACAGAGACTATACCCTAAAGGAGACTTGAATGAACAAAATAATAATGCCTCTTGTGTTTGAGATTTTCTATGAAATAGAACTGTTAAAGCAGTGTGACGTAGCTAAACATAGCTTGCAACAAACCCAGCTCAAAGTAGCCATGGTACGTGTAGAACATCCTACAGAATTACACCTTTTATGTATATAAATTTCGGTAAAGGGTACTACGTTTCTGAGGGCGTGCATGAATATATAATAGGAATATAGTAAGTCCTACAAAATCAGTAATAACAATAAAGTAAAGAAGCCTTTTGCTGAATTTTCAACAGCAAGTTGCAAAAATGTGTTACATGGATGTTAACTGAATTCTTGTTTGCTTGATTTCAGAAATTTTACATAAAAGTTCACGAACCATTGGAGAGAGCAGAAAGCAAAAGAGAAAGAGGAAAAGGAGAATATGAAGAAACAATAAAATGTTAAAAGTGCTATATGACATTTTTTACATACCCTTGCTTTAGAAAGGGATATTTTCTATCAATTACATCTTTAGTTCTCCAACTTTACCTGCCATTAAAATAACAATATCTTAAGTTACGTATTTAACCAAAATATGAAGAAAAAGAAAAAGAGAAAATATGTGCCTTTCAATACATGCCTGCATTTTATGCCAATTCAACAAACTAACCTAAAATCTAATAGGCAGACAATATTACCCATTGGGTACGCTAGAATGGGGGTAAGGACACATGATCAGGTATGAGAAGCAGTGGGTTTTTGTAAGGTTTACGTTACCCGGAGATGGAGAAAACTAACCCAATCAATTTTTGCAACGCAGGTATTTTCTATCATACTTAAAATAAAACAAAATAATGACATATTACCACCATATATAATGACTTATCAAAGGGATAATCAGGTATAGGCAGACATATGATGTGATAGCACAACAACACTAAAATTTACCAGCAATTATGATACATGCATAGTGTGTTGTCTAATAATACACAAACGTCTCAGGTACACTAGTAGGCAGGTATCTTCTATAATACTTAAAAAAACGTTGGGGACTGTTGGTATGAACTTTGAGTTTTGTGTTTGTATCACGTATTTAAAAAGGCGGAGCAGGGTAATAGAGGGATGGAAAAATCATAGCTGTTCCATAAAGGAAAGAAGAAGGGAGATTTTTCCCCCCATGTTTATGATATTTCCCAAAAGACAGAAAGCAAGTTCCCTATTGTACAAGTTAAAAATAATTTTCCAAATTGCCATTTCGGAAATCCAATCTGTTTGGACTGCAATAAAATGCCAAAACAAAAATATTCTCAAACCATTTTCCAAATTGCCATTTTGGAAATCAATACTACTCTGTTTCTTACAGTTTTATAATCAAAACCTAACTAAATCTTCTCAAATCCTTGCTCTAATTCTAACTCGAACTCTAGTTCAGATCCTTTTGACTTAACTTACAAAATTTTACACCCTAAGAAATATATTTGTACAAAATCTACGTAACCAAAAAATCAAGTCCTAAAATAATCGAATCGCAAAATCAAATCGAAAAACAATTGAAATCTAAAAGGCATACCTATTTAGGGTTTACGTAGAAATCTCGAGCAACTAGGTAGTCTTGATTAAAATAGCTCAGAAGGACGAAGCGGACAATCACGACGATAACGATAGACGGTTGTACGAGGACATTGAAGACGGAGGAATCAAAGGATGAGGTGAATTTTACCGATACGAATATGGGAAAAGGGAAAAAATCTAGGTCTCAGATAAAAGAAAAGGGTAAAGTAATTGTTTTCTCTAAGCATGGAGGCGAGGAATAACGTGACAAAAAGAAATGCCGATAGATTATCTAAAGCAACAAAATTTTCTAAGGCGGGATGGGCGGTTTTTTTTGTCCAAATTGCAGAGAGAAATATGTTTAGCCGCTTTCACCCATGAATGCAACCAATTTACGTAACCAAAGGGGATTTTTCTTGTAGTGAGTAGAAATCTGTAATCTGGTAAAATCTGAATTGGGTGTCAAAATAAATGATTAAGTTGTGTGTAATTATGTTAATCGTGATTATATTATATGGACATCTATTAGTGGAAATAAAACACCAGTCCACTATATATTTGATTGACTTAATTGTTTGGGCACTCTGTTAGCAGAAATAAACACCGTTCTGCTAGTGTATGAGTTTGTCATATTTTATCCATTAATATATGATGTGGAGATATTGTATTATCAGTTGCTAATATTGAATTGTATTTATATGATTGTTTGTGCAAATTGGGTTAACGAGTTGAATGCCGGTTATTTTAAGAACTGTTATATACCGTTGGGACTGCTAAGTTATATTTTTTGTAAAGTAAATCCGAAATTGACTTTAGTTTATTAATTGGCTATTAATTGTTTTAAGAAACAGTTAAATGGATTATTTTAAATTGATTATATTATTATTAATTTTAAAAGGAAAGATCAAATTATAATCATTTTTTGTTTCCGCAAATGAATGGTAAGAAGTCAATCAGTTTTTAAATTAATACATTTTGAAGAAAAAAATAGTGTAATTAAATAACAGTTTAAATTTGGAAATTATCTCAAAAGGATGTTTTTTAACTTAATTAACCTTTTAATTAAGTAAGTGAAGAAGATAATTTTGTTTTAAAAGAAAAGGAAACCAAGTCGATCATTTAGATTAAATTTCCCTAGATTTAATATGAAGTTAAATTGATCAATGTTTCAAACAACAACAACATTGTTTTGAAATTGTTTTAAGATTTTGAAATCAAAGGGATTTACCAGGTTCTGGTTTTGTCGAATATTTTGGATATCAAACTTATATGAACCTTGAAAATAAGAATGATTTTAACTCAAGGTCAGAGAGCAAATTAAAATACCCTAACTTGATTGATTTCACTATTATCCAATAAATCATTTTAGTTGTGTCAGAATAAGTGTAAGAGTCAAATATCATTTTTAGTTATGAAATGGATATTCAAGAGTGAGATTATCACGTAAGATTGATAATAGAATTTTACAACTTGAGCAATACTTCTATTTTCAAATAAATGTATAAACAAGTTAATATTTGTATTTTCATAATCAAAGATTATTTAAATATGGCTTAGCAAAACCAATGGAAACAATCTATTTATTTCATTTTTTATTTGGTAGTTAAATAACCAACTATCAAATCTGAACCTTTTCGTTATTGTTTTCAAAGAGACCAAAGTCTAAATTCCACTTCGATTCAATTTATATGTTGTGAGCCAAAGATTATTGAAGACCATTGAAGATGAAGTTATGCAAGCGCTATTCAGTCAATCCTAGATAGAAATTTCCCAAGATGGATTTATAGGATAGTGCCTTCTGTTTGTCTGATCTCAGGACAAACTTGTATGGATGAATGCCTAACATAGTATATCTAATAAATCGCGTAAGTTGGTTTCTTCAAACGTATTTACATCTTGTGGCGGAGGAATTCATTTCTCTTAGCTTTACCCGAGATATTTTTGTGGAAATCAATCAGTGATTTGGCGGATTTGACAATGTTTCATTCAAAGTGAATGAAGATGTGTTATATCTAAAGGTATTTATAGCCTCAAGCTTCACAACTGGGAAATGAAAAAAATCGGACAGGCAGCACGGCTAAGTGGGTCGCTCCCAATTAGGGTGTATTGTCACCTATCTGGAGAAATTCCAGTTACGTCTTAAATCTTTCAATGCTGTCCCTTTCGAGAAATGGTGGGTAGCTTCTAACCGTTAGTGACAATATATTCGATACACTCAAGCGAAATGAGTGGTCGGCCGTTTGTGACCGGGTTAAAAGATGTTCTTGTTGAACCCAGTGTATTCCCCTTTAGAGATATACTATCAGAAGGTGGTTCCATACCTTGCCATAGTTGGAAATCCAGTATCCAATAAGCGCTTGCGGTTTTGATTATATACTATATATGTAGAGCGTAAGATGCAGGCGTTCTGCTAAATAATTATTATTTGTGGTTGATAGACACTATTATAATATCAGAAGAGTTTTTATATAAAGATGTTTTGGGTTATCATAAGGTAAAAACCATCCATGTTTATGCGTGGATCGTTCTTATGATTATCTTTTCTTTGAAAAGATATTCAAAGTTAAACAAAGTATTCTGAATTCTCATAAGACAAAAACTCATTCCGTGTTATATGGCGTGGTATTATAAGATATCGTTTATTTTCTCAAGTTGTTTTAAAATTGTTTACTCATACCAATCCTATGACTGACCCAGAGTTTATTTTTCTATGTTTTCCCTAAACTTTTGGGTGCCCAAATTGTACAGCCAGTCCAATAGTTTAGTATTTTAAAGGTTTATTTGAAGGAGCTTGGAGAAGGAGGCTTCAGTGTAGATATTTAAAGTTTTATTCTGTTGTGTTTTATATGTAATGTACTCTGATGATGCATGTAAGTTTTAGTACAGTTGTATTTTGAAAAGTGATTATGTATATATATTATATTTTATCCCGCTGCGATTGTGAGATTCTGTGTTGTTATTCAGTTCTATCTACTTTCTTCTATTCTAATTTTCTATCTCCCTATTTCTCATCCTCTAACTACTTTCAATTAATGATTTATATTTTTGTGCAATTTGGGTTGGACGTGAGTTGTATTCAGTCAATTCAAATGGTGCAGATTTGCAGGTAGTTACATGGGGTGTCACAATAATACATCATAACTCATCTAATTTTGTCACCTGCACAATGATTGCATCACCATGACCTATCATTTCATTTATCCATTGTAAAAGAAAAAACCTTGGGTTTAACAATAGTTTGGTACGAGCGGTAAATGACTCTGAAAAGCTAGCCTAGAAAATAGAAATTAGGCAGTGACTTATAAATTATACATGCTTTATACCAACAATAAAAGAGTTTAGACATAATAAGAAGATATAATATGCTACTCAAATGAATAAGATAACAGATTGATACTGAATTGGATAGAAGAATATAAGTTGCCCTGCCTCGATCCTATCTCTGGTACCCACTTAATAAGTGATAATCACATAGAAGAAAGCAATAATAACAGTCATAGAAAACATAACAACCATCAAGAAAGACCTAGCTATCACCCTCCAAAACATCAAAATATTTTAACTCACATGACCATCGTCGCTTATGTCAGGGAATAATGGAAGTCCAAGTTCTAGTTTAACTCTCATATCGTATAACAAAACGATATATACCTTCGAAATTATCACTATAGCTTTAAAATGGGTTCATAACTAGCCCACGAGCATCCCCACACATAGTGTAACAACCCATATTCTGATAATTTGATATTTAAATGTTTTATTTATATATTAATTGTTAATTAGATGATGGTTCCAAAATGCGACTTTTCATATACGATCGAATCAGGAGTTAAAACTACTTCCGTTGATGTTGGGTGGTTCTTATGTGAAGAAAAAACTCTAAGATCGCCATATTTTCAGTTGGACATTTTAATGCCAAAATGAACTGGATACGCATGTAAATTATCTTTTTATGGAGTGTTATGGAGTGCAATGTTAGGTTAAGACGAACCTTATATATATAGAACCATACTAGGGAGGTAATGCACGCAGAAGTGTTTCTGACGATCAAATATACCATTTAATCGTGCGAACTCTGAACACTTATTGATTTTGGTCGTGGAAATTAAATGTTTAGAAAAAGGGTTAGGTACCATGACAATGGAATTGGGCCTAGAGACATATTTCGCTGCGTTTAGAAGACCTTTGTATTTCCAAATCAATTGTCAACATATGTCGATCAAAGTCCATGTCAGTTGCGTTAATTTTGGCCATCCACCGAAACACAGGCACATACTTTGGGTGCAATAATATTTATTCTCAAATCATAATCCAACATTGAACGGTTTACGTTTCTCCTCTCAATCCATCCATATTTAGCAAAAATCCAAACATAAAAGCTGTTGTATCGTGGACACACCTCATCCATGTTTGCCATTTGTCGATAGTACCACCGACGTGGCCAAAAATGGAGGAAAAATGAAAATAGATTGTAATAACCCGGAAATGCGAGCCAATTTAAATTTTTTATTTAGGCAATCTTAGCGAATTTTGAATATTTAAAACGAATTATTTTAAATAATATCGACGAGAAATTTATTTTGAATATAATTCAAACGTATATATTATATACGCGTCGTCGTTAGAATATAAATATTTATATATAATTATAAATAGGAATTGAAAATGGCGCGGTAGTTCGATAATTCGATTTCAAACTTCAATGGAATGTACCGGGTGCAAAACAATCCGGATTTTAGTGAAACCAAAAACATTAGGATCTAATTGACAATATCTTTCCAACGAATCCGAAAAATCAAAATTTCATAGCGGGAATCAAAAGATATGTCCAGTTGAAAATTCTGAATAGTCGCTATGGAATTCAGGCCCTTAAAAATAAACATTTTGCAAACGACCTCGGATTTCGATGAAACCACTTTTGTTAGGACCGTATCGTCAATACGAAGCTAGAAAATATTTTTCTAGAATTTTTCTAGTTAGTATGCGACCCCGGTAATTTGAAATGTACGTTTAAAATTCAATATAGTGATTTAAATGTAAACTCAACGGAAACTGATCAAAACGATCGAATCAGCTTACGATACATATCCCATTGTGTTCGGAATGGGGGTAAAACGCTATGGACGACAGGCGGTGGGCCTCGTTTAGAGGTCATATGAAAAAGTCAACTTTTAGATAATTAAATAAATAAATAAAACACCCCCACTCACCTCTCTCTCTCCTCTCCCCTTAAATCTCTCTGGCCCCTCCCCCTTTTTGATTTTAATCGACAGTCAGTAATAAAAAAAAAAGGAGAAGGAAGGGCGACGATCGCCCATCGTCGCCGCCACCAAGCGTGTCGCGCCGCCCTCGCGTTCACCCCCCTCCTCTTTCCCCCCAGCCACCTGAACGAGAACCGAAGCCTCCACCTAAACCACCGCGACACCCTCCAAACCCCCCCTCGATCGATGCATCGCAGACCCGCCCCATTGGAAATCGAGCACCGCACCCCCCCCCCCCAGGGAAACCCGAACCCTAGCCCTCCCTCCCAACTGCCGACGAGGCCTCCAGCCTCTGACCCACCGCCTCGACGCCCTCCGACGCCCACCAGAGCCCAAACCCCCTCCGAATCGATAAAGCTGTAAGTTTTATTGATTTATTTATTTTTGTTTTGTTTTTTTTATATTATTAGGTATGATTAGCATTATTTTGAAAACTGAAATTAGGGATGTTTTGAAAATATAAATGGCAATGTTTTGAAAGTATAGAAAAGATTTGATTTTTCGAATAGAAAAGATTGGATTTTTAAATTAGTTAAGTTAGGATTTTTTAAAATAGAAGGGGCATGGTCTTTAAAATAAAAATAGCAGTATGAAAGTGGAGTAAAAATATGATTTTTATATTTTTAAAGTAATAAAAATATGATTTTTATATTTTTAAAGTATTAAAAATATAATCTTTACTATATAGAAGATGTAAAAATATAATTTTTGTCTATGTAGAGAATTAAAAAAATATTTTTTTACATGATAGGAATATTAGAAATATCATCTTTATATGTGTAGCAAAATAAAAGTGTGATTTTTACAATGATATATTTGAAAAGGCGAAGTCTTTATATTTGAAAAGTTGAAATCTATATATTTGAAAAGGCGAGATCTTTATATAGAGAATAGCGATGTAAAAATAGAATTTTTATCTATATAGTAGCGGTGTGAAAGTAGGAATTTTACCCATATAGCGCGATTATAAAAATTCAATTTTTATATATTGAATAGCATAGTAAAAATTCGACTTTTATATATTGAATAACGAAGTAAAAATTCGATTTTTACATATGTAGTGGCTACGGGCAACGAAGATGACAAAGATGCGATAACGATGAAGATTTCTATCAATGAAGAGTCGTGGTATTGGATAGCTTTCGGTGAGAATTTCTCACTCTTCAATTTCTTTTCTAGTTATATATATATACTAGGATGCAGAAGGTGCTTAGTAGCACCCGACACAATCGTCCACAGACCATGGACTTGTTTGTTTGGTTGCATAGATTAGTTAGATGATTTGATTTGAATTTGGTTGTTTGGTGATTTTGATTGATGTGTGAATGGCGTGGGCCTTCACTAGACCGGGGATAAGGCTAGGCCTTGTCCCGTTTCTAGTATCGTGCCGTTATGCCGCCGAAATTTCCTAAAATATGTTAGAAAAATAAAAATATCATTTTTATTGGGTAAATGAACTGAATAGAAATTCATATGTTGAAATAAAATGTTTTATCGTTAAAAAATTTAATTTTTAACGTGAATATGAATATAGTGAATAAAATAAAATATTCATTTACAAACCGGACGGTTTGTTGATGTACACCTATTTGAAGGACATTGATTGGGTCGATAAATTTTACACATCGCCCAACTGCACAACTAAAATCTGTGTTTGATTGTTTGAAACCCCTCACAGGTGTTGGGATGAAATTTGAAGTTCACTCATCTTGATTTATTAAATATGTCGATCGATTGATTGACAGGCTATTATAAGCATTAGATGTCTATATTTGATGCTTATACAGTGTAGTGCACTTTGGTTGATGGTTGATTATTTTTCAATGCTATTATATGCATGTGTGGTATGGAATCCATATAGTTAATGCCATATGGTAATTGATTGGGCCTCATTCCAATTTAGAAAATAAAGAATATTATAATATAAAGGTTCATGTGTTGACTGTACTCGTCCGTTGAGATTAGTCATGTGTTGAACGAAATATTTTAACAATAAAATTCACATCTCTATCATATATGAAATCAGAAATTAACTGGAAGATAGATAAGATGAGTGGTCTCCTGAATATTGATCTGATGTGGGTTTCGGCCTTCGGGGTTAATATTTAGGGAATCGTTCTCTTACTAATTTACGGTTGGAGTCTGATTTGATATCAAACGATAGATACCCTAATTTTTATAAAATATATTAAATAACAAAAATAGTCACACGTGGACAGTACTCATTCGTTGAGATTAGTCGTGTGTTGACAAAAATAAATATTCATTTGTTGAATAGAATATTTGAAAATAGAAATATATGAAGCCGTGTTGATTAGATTGACGCCATTTTGACGTGAATGATATTTATATCGATTTTATTCATTTTAAAATGAATTTTGAAAAAAAAACGAATTCGAATTGAATTGAATAGATAACGAATTCGAATTGAATTGAATAGATAACGAATTCGAATTGAATTGAATAGATAACGAATTCGAATTGAATTGAATAGATAACGAATTCGAATTGAATTGGAAACGAATTGAAATGAATTCAAATTGAATTAAATTTTGAATTGAATAGAAATGAATTTTAAAACAAATTTATAAGGAAAAATTCAATTTTGATTTGAGTTTGAAATGGAAGTTGAAAATGTTTTTGAAACGAATTCAAAACCTATTTATAAAATTCTTTTTAAATAGAAATCGACGAAATATTATATATATATATAATATAATGGCCTGAATAGAACGCGTCGCGCCGCGGCAGTTCGTGAATTTCGACCATTTATTTCAAACGGACATTACGGGAGATCCGACCGTCGGATTCTCCTAAAACCGGAACCTTGGGTTCGTATCGAAAAAATCTTCCTAACGAATATTAGAAATTCAAAATCTAACAGTTGGATTTGGAGATACGTCCAAATCAAATTTGAAAAAGGTTGCTATAAGTGCAGTTCGATGGCCATTGTTGGAAATCGTCTGTATGGGCCTTGCAAAAATTATTAAAAATAGTAATAATTCATCTAAAATCATAAGAAATAATTTTGGAAAAATTGGGATGAAAAACTCCATATTTGAAAAGATGAAAATAGATTTTTATCAAAATGAACTAGTTTTGAACTAAAATTAAAATCCATTTATTTTTAAATAAATAAATTGGATTTGAAATGGGTTTTCAATAAAATTGATTTATGGGTTTATCGTGAACTGTGTTTTAAATAACACCAGCTCTTTAACCCGATAATAAATAGAATGTGATTTGGGTTCGTCATAAACTGTGTTTTAAAAGACATTAGTTCTTTAACCCAATAAAAGGAGTTTTAATGAATCTGCAATTAGATTTGAATGTGAAATGGTAATTAATTTTACCGATAACACCATGGTGTTAGATATGGAGTATTACCAGTTTTGCTTCTTGGGATGAATAGGTTGGGATTGGGAAATAAAATAAATAATTACTTCGATGTGGTTCGCTAATCTCTACTAGTTTGAAAAACCATAATTTTGTTTGAAATGTCATCCAAAGGAAGATTAAAGGATAAATTTTAAAGAATTTATCTTGGATAAAATTAATGGGAACCTTTCCCTAAAAATGTGATTTTGTGAATAAAAGAATATTCGGAATTGGAATGAGGCGTATGTTGTGTTGGTGTAACATTTGTTTTTAATATACGCGGGTTGTTCGGAAAGGCCGGGTTTATACCCATTCTGAATAACCGATTCGACGATATGTCGAAGATGAAGACGGTGGTTGATGACCGGAAGTCTTCACATCGTTTGGATTATTACTGACGATCCTGATTGGGCTGTACACCCAAGAGGATGGAAATAGTTGGTGGTCGTCCAGACGTACTTGGAGATGGATGGATATGCGAGGAAAGTGCCTCCGGTTTCGTTCAGACCCAGAACGGACTTGTAAATGGATTGTGTGTCTGACATTGGATTTTATTCTATGTTGATTGATTTCTGTTAAATATATATCTGTTTGGCGGCAGAGAATTTATTCTCTTGCTTAACGCCCTTCTCTAAGACGTACGAGCTTAGAGGTTATATATCGATAGATATCAATCGCACGGCATGAATTGCCTGTGTGGCACGCTAAGATGCAATGATCAAGGCTTCTGTTGAAAAGCAAAGTCTTGTGGTTGATGATCAAAGCACAGCCTACGTGGCAGCTTTGTGTATAACGTGAATTCACGAGCCTCACACCTCGGTATGAGTCAAAAACGGGATACGGACTGCAGGGAGAGCACGACGTTTCTTTCTAGCTTTGGTGGTGTCAGTGACTTACCAGCCCTGACATTTATATACTTTTCACCTATGTGGTTGTTGGAATGCGAGGCGCCTCGATTATAGGTCTGTAAGGACCGGGAAACGTGTGTTCAGGAATAAATAATCCTCTAACGTAAGTGAGGACCAACCCTGAAGCATCCAGGATTGCCCAGAGTGTGTAGTCCTGAGACATTTGCTAGAGTGTCTCGAACGCGGAGAGGAGCTTGCCCCTTGCCTCGGCTCATGACGGAATCCCATTTCCAATACGTGATATTGCGGTTTTAATTGTAGAACTAGTATGGCGACATGATATATGGTACCCATGCCGTCTATGATTTATATTTATGATTGAAATTGTTTTGACACTATACACTTATTATAGTATCAAATGATTTGTTTTAAACGTACCAAGCATGTTTGGCTATTATAAGGGAAAACCCTATCCTCCGGCTTGCGTTGCATTGTGTGATGGGACCTGGGTCTTATAATAGCTTCATTTTTCGAAAAAGCATTGCGTTGTTTATTCTATGCACTAGTATTCTTGGGAGAAAACCCGTTCCGTGTTATACGGCGTGGTCCCTTGAATTACTCTCTTTTAAAGTAAAGTTTAAATAACTGTTTTAGTTCTCACACCAGTCACATGACTGACCTAGAGTTTATTTTTTTAACCTAAACTCTGGATGCCCCTATTTCCACACGGGCAGCTAGTAGTTTTGGTTTTGCAGATTTATATTCACAGGATCCTGGTTTACAGCTGGAATGATGCTCGGAAAGCTCTGTATCCGTGTATCACCTTCAGTTGTGTTTTGTATTATTTTCCGCTGCTATGTAATATATTGTAATCTCTGATATTTATCGAATGTAATTTATTCATTCATACTCTGTATATTCTTGTATCTGATGGAATTGTTGTAATAACAATGAAATGTTCTTCCGTCTGTGTTCTGATTTGTCCTGTTCTCAAACGATCAGGGGTTTCGAACGGTCTAAATCGGTTTAACGACTGATTCAGATCAAGCGAAATTCCCGGCCGTCACATTTGGTATCAGAGCTTTGGTTTACAGAGCTCGAGAACAAGACACATTAGAACCATACGAAAGAATTCATCAGATATTGGATTAGTAATATCCAATTAGAATGACTCGTTAGAGATGGGATCAGTAGTATCCTAGAACGAGTGTGAAGAGTATATTTTTCAAATGAAAACAATTTTTTTTGAAAATTTAAATTGCTTTATACGTATTTGATTATTTATTTATTTTGATTTTGGACAATCCAGTATATAAAGGTTTTGCATATACGCGTCATGAACGTATATTCGAAGTTTTAATATATTAGATAGATATAGAGTCACACTCTAGTCGCCCGGAGATGATTCTACTGATGACTATATAGCATCAGTAGTGTGTGTTCGAGTTTCGAAGGTGTGATTTTCTATATATTTCCATTAGATTGGTGTGAGAACCAAAACTTATATAGCTAGAACACATTGTTGTGAATTGGCATCAAAAACATGATTTTCTGTATATATATCAAAATTATGAATTTGAAAACTCTAATCCACTAATTGATTGATGTTTGTGTTGTTTGTTTGTTTGTTTGATAATTTTGAACCATTTAGCCTAATTGAATCAAATATTGAATTATATTAAAAACTGGTCGCATTTGCTTGCATATACATATACTTACATTGAACAGGTCATAGCAAGGAGGCTAGAGCAGAGAATAAAATTTGTTTTCCCGACAAATAGGTACATGTTTACTATAATTTACTGTTTTGTTTGGGTGATGATGATTTTATGAGCCTATTGGCTAGCCGCTTGGCTTTTTCTTTTCCTTTTTTAGATCAGAAGGCCTGTATGGAAATTTTGGGATTTTCCCGCGGCTCCCGGTGGAGGGGAGGTTATGGCGAAATTTTTCGAAAATTTAGGGTGTTAGCCAAATTTTTGAAAATTTGAAAATTCTCAGAAACTGAAAAGTTGGAGAATGGAAGCCAGATCGAACGTAGAGCTGATTAATCAAACCACTTTCGACTTTGTTCCTTTTCGGGGACGAAAAGTTTTAAGTAGGGGAGATTGTAATAACCCGGAAATGCGAGCCAATTTAAAATTTTTATTTAGGCAATCTTAGCGAATTTTGAATATTTAAAATGAATTATTTGAAATAATATCGACGAGAAATTTATTTTGAATATAATTCAAACGTATATATTATATACGCGTCGTCGTTAGAATATAAATATTTATATATAATTATAAATAGGAATTGAAAATGGCGCGGTAGTTCGATAATTCGATTTCAAACTTCAATGGAATGTACCGGGTGCAAAACAATCCGGATTTTAGTGAAACCAAAAACATTAGGATCTAATTGACAATATCTTTCCAACGAATCCGAAAAATCAAAATTTCATAGCGGGAATCAAAAGATATGTCCAGTTGAAAATTCTGAATAGTCGCTATGGAATTCAGGCCCTTAAAAATAGACATTTTGCAAACGACCTCGGATTTCGACGAAACCACTTTTGTTAGGACCGTATCGTCAATATGAAGCTAGAAAATATTTTTCTGGAATTTTTCTAGTTAGTATGCGACCCCGGTAATTTGAAATGTACGTTTAAAATTCAATATAGTGATTTAAATGTAAACTCAACGGAAACTGATCAAAACGATCGAATCAGCTTACGATACACATCCCATTGTGTTCGGAATGGGGGTAAAACGCTATGGACGACAGGCGGTGGGCCTCGTTTAGAGGTCGTATGAAAAAGTCAACTTTTAGATAATTAAATAAATAAATAAAACACCCCCACTCACCTCTCTCTCTCCTCTCCCCTTAAATCTCTCTGGCCCCTCCCCCTTTTTGATTTTAATCGACAGTCAGTAATAAAAAAAGGGAGAAGGAAGGGCGACGATCGCCCATCGCCGCCGCCACCAAGGGCGTCGCGCCGCCCTCGCGTTCACCCCCTCCTCTTTCCCCCCAGCCACCTGAACGAGAACCGAAGCGTCCCCCTAAACCACCGCGACACCCTCCAAACCCCCCCTCGATCGATGCATCGCAGACCCCCCACCCCCCATCGGAAATCGAGCACCGCACCCCCCACCAGGGAAACCCGAACCCTAGCCCTCCCTCCCAACCGCCGACGAGGCCTCCAGCCTCTGACCCATCGCCTCGACGCCCTCCGACGCTCACCAGAGCCCAAACCCCCTCCGAATCGATAAAGCTGTAAGTTTTATTGATTTATTTATTTTTGTTTTGTTTTTTTATATTATTAGGTATGATTAGCATTATTTTGAAAACTGAAATTAGGGATGTTTTGAAAAAATAAATGGCGATGTTTTTAAAGTATAGAAAAGATTTGATTTTTTGAATAGAAAAGATTGGATTTTTAAATTAGTTAAGTTAGGATTTTTTAAAATAGAAGGGGCATGGTCTTTAAAATAAAAATAGCAATATGAAAGTGGAGTAAAAATATGATTTTTATATTTTTAAAGTAATAAAAATATGATTTTTATATTTTTAAAGTATTAAAAATATAATCTTTACTATATAGAAGATGTAAAAATATAATTTTTGTCTATGTAGAGAATTAAAAATATTTTTTTTTACATGATAGGAATATTAGAAATATCATCTTTATATGTGTAGCAAAATAAAAGTGTGATTTTTACAATGATATATTTGAAAAGGCGAAGTCTTTATATTTGAAAAGTTGAAATCTATATATTTGAAAAGGCGAAGTCTTTATATTTGAAAAGTTGAAATCTATATATTTGAAAAGGCGAGATCTTTATATAGAGAATAGCGATGTAAAAATAGAATTTTTATCTATATAGCAGCGGTGTGAAAGTAGGAATTTTACCCATATAGCGCGATTATAAAAATTCGATTTTTATATATTGAATAGCATAGTAAAAATTCGACTTTTATATATTGAATAACGAAGTAAAAATTCGATTTTTACATATGTAGTGGTTACGGGCAACGAATATGACAAAGATGCGATAACGATGAAGATTTCTATCAATGAAGAGTCGTGGTATTGGATAGCTTTCAGTGAGAATTTCTCACTCTTCAATTTCTTTTCTAGTGAGAATTTCTCACTCTTCAATTTCTTTTCTAGTTATATATATATACTAGGATGCATACGGTACTTAGTAGCACCCGACACAATCGTCCACAGACCATGGACTTGTTTGTTTGGTTGCATAGATTAGTTAGATGATTTGATTTGAATTGGTTGTTTGTTGATTTTGATTGATGTGTGAATGGCGTGGGCCTTCACTAGACCGGGAATAAGGCTAGGCCTTGTCCCGTTACTAGTCTCGTGCCGTTATGCCGCCGAAATTTCCTAAAATATGTTAGAAAAATAAAAATATCATTTTTATTGGGTCAATGAACTGAATAGAAATTCATATGTTGAAATAAAATGTTTTATCGTTAAAAATATAATTTTTAACGTGAATATGAATATAGTGAATAAAATAAAATATTCATTTACAAACCGGACGGTTTGTTGATGTACACCTATTTGAAGGACATTGATTGGGTCGATAAATTTTACACATCGCCCAACTACACAACTAAAATTTGTGTTTGATTGTTTGAAACCCCTCACGGGTGTTTGGATGAAATTTGAAGTTCACTCATCCTGATTGATTAAATATGTCGATAAATTGATTGACAGACTGTTATAAGCATTGGATGTCTATATTTGATGCTTATACAGTGTAGTGCACTTTGGTTGATGGTTGATTATTTTTCAATGCTATTATATGCATGTGTGGTATGGAATCCATATAGTTAACGCCATATGGTAATTGATTGGGCCTCATTCCAATTTAGAAAATAAAGAATATTATAATATAAAGGTTCATGTGTTGACTGTACTCGTCCGTTGAGATTAGTCATGTGTTGAACGAAATATTTTAACAATAAAATTCACATCTCTATCATATATGAAATTGGAAATTAACTGGAAGATAGATAAGATGAGTGGTCTCCTGAATATTGATCTGATGTTGGTTTCGGCCTTCGGGGTTAATATTTAGGGAATCGTTCTCTTACTAATTTACGGTTGGAGTCTGATTTGATATCAAACGATAGATACCCTAATTTTTATAAAATACATTAAATAACAAAAATAGTCACACGTGGACAGTACTCATTCGTTGAGATTAGTCGTGTGTTGACAAAAATAAATATTCATTTGTTGAATAAAATATTTGAAAATAGAAATATATGAAGCCGTGTTGATTAGATTGACGCCATTTTGACGTGAACGATATTTATATCGATTTTATTCATTTTAAAATGAATTTAAAAAAAAACGAATTTGAATTGAATTGAATAGATAACGAATTCGAATTGAATTGAATAGATAACGAATTCGAATTGAATTGAATAGATAACGAATTCGAATTGAATTGGAAACGAATTGAAATGAATTCAAATTGAATTGAAATTTGAATTGAATAGAAATGAATTTTAAAATGAATTTATAAGGAAAAATTCAATTTTGATTTGAATTTGAAATGGAAGTTGAAAATGTTTTTGAAACGAATTCAAAACCTATTTATAAAATTCTTTTTAAATAGTAATCGATGAAATATATATTATATATATATAAATAATATAATGGCCTGAATAGAACGCTTCGCGCCGCGGTAGTTCGTGAATTTCGACCATTTATTTCAAACGGACATTACGGGAGATCCGACCGTCGGATTCTCCTAAAACCGGAACCGTTTGGTTCGTATCGAAAAGAGCTTTCAAACGAATATTAGAAATTCAAAATCTAACGGTTGGATTTGGAGATACGTCCAAATCAAATTTGAAAAAGGTCGTTATAAGTGCAGTTCGATGGCCATTGCTAGAAATCGACTGTACGGGCCTTGATAAAATTATTAAAAATAGTAATAATTCGTCTAAAATCATAAGAAAGAATTTGGGAAAAATTGGGATGAAAAACTCCATATTTGAAAAGGTGAAAATAGATTTTTATCAAAATGAACTAGTTTTGAACTAAAATTAAAATCCATTTATTTTTAAATAAATAAATTGGATTTGAAATGGGTTTTAAATAAAATTGATTTATGGGTTTATCATGAACTGTGTTTTAAATAACACCAGTTCTTTAACCCGATAATAAATAGAATGTGATTTGGGTTCGTCGTAAACTGTGTTTTAAAAGACATTAGTTCTTTAACCCAATAAAAGGAGTTTTAATGAATCTGCAATTAGATTTGAATGTGAAATGGTAATTAATTTTACCGATAACATCATGGTGTTAGATATGGAGTATTACCAGTTTTGCTTTATGGGATGAATAGGTTGGGATTAGGAAATAAAATAAATAATTACTTCGATGTGGTTCGCTAATCTCGACTAGTTTGAAAAACCATAATTTGGTTTGAAATGTCATCCAAAGGAAGATTAAAGGATAAATTTTAAAGAATTTATCTTGAATAAAATTAATGGGAACCTTTCCCTAAAAATGTGATTTTGTGAATAAAAGAATATTCTGAATTGGAATGAGGCGTATGTTGTGTTGGTGTAACATTTGTTTTTAATATACGCGGGTTGTTCGGAAAGGCCGGGTTTATACCCATTCTGAATAACCGATTCGACGATATGTCGAAGATGAAGACGGTGGTTGATGACCGGAAGTCTTCACATCGTTTGGATTATTACTGACGATCCTGATTGGGCTGTACACCCAAGAGGATGGAAATAGTTGGTGGTCGTCCAGACGTGCTTGGAGATGGATGGATATGCGAGGAAAGTGCCTCCGGTTTCGTTCAGACCCAGAACGGACTTGTAAATGGATTGTGTGTCTGACATTGGATTTTACTCTGTGTTGATTGATTTCTGTTAAATATATATCTGTTTGGCGGCGGAGAATTTATTCTCTTGCTTAACGCCCTTCTCTGAGACGTACGAGCTTAGATGTAAGGACCCGTAACTTCCCCGTGAAGGAAAGCACGAATACTTTGAGAACAATACACAAATGGACGCAGACGGAAGAACATTTCATTGCTATTACAACAATTCCATCAGATACAAGAATATACAGAGTATAAATGAATAAATTACATTCGACAAATATCAGAGATTACAATAAAGTACATAGCAGCGGAAAAATATACAAAACACAACTAGAAGTGATACACGGATACAGAGCTTTCCGAGCATCGTTCCAGCTGTTAATCAGGACCCTGTGGATATAAATCTGCAAAACCAAAACTACTAGCTGCCCGTGTGGAAAATAGGGGCACCCAGAGTTTAGGTTAAAACAATAAACTTCAGGTCAGTCATGTGACTGGTGTGAGAACTAAAACAGTTATTAATATTGGTTTTAAAGTTAGGTAAATCAAGGGACCACGCCGTATAACACGGAACGGGTTTCCTCCCAAGAATACCAGTGCATAGAACAAACAGCGCAATGCTAAATAGAGAAAAATGAAGCTGTTATAAGACCCCAGTCCCATCACACAATGCAACGCAAGCCGGAGGATAGGGTTTTCCCTTATAACAGCCAAAGCATGCTTGATACGTTTAAATCACATTATTTGATACTATTATAAGTGTATAGTGTCAAAACAGTTTCAATCATAAATATCAATCATAGGCGGCATGGGTACCATCTATCATGTCGCCATACTAGTTCTACAATTAAAACCGCAATATCACGTATTGGAAATTGGATTTCCGTCATGAGCCGAGGCAAGGGGCAAGCTCCTCTCCGCGTTCGAGACACTCTAACAAATGTCCCAGGACCCCACTATGATCCTTGGATCTTCAGGGCCGGTCCTCTCTTACTTTTGAGGATTAGTTATTCCTGAACACAAGTTTCCCGGTCCTTACAGACCTATATCCGAGGCGCCTCGCATTCCAACAACCACACAGGTGAAAAGTATATAAATGTCAGGGCTGGTAGGTCACTGACACCACCCTAGCTAGAAAGAAACGTCGTGCTCTCCCTGCAGTCACTATCCCGTTTTTGACTCATACCGAGGTGTGAGGCTCGCGAATTCACGTTATACACAAAGCTACGCCACACAGGCCGTGCTTTGATCATCAACCACAAGACTTTGCTTTTCAACAGAAGCCTTGATCAATTGCCACTTACGCATGCCACACTGGCAATTCACTCCATGCGACTGATGTCCATCGATATACAACCTCTGAGCTCGTACGTCTCAGAGAAGGGCGTTAAGCAAGAGAATAAATTCTCCGCCGCCAAACAGATGTATATTTAATAGAGATCAATCAACACAGAATAAAATCCAATGTCAGACACACAATCCATTTACAAGTTCGTTCTGGGTCTGAACGAAACCGGAGGCACTTTCCTCGCATATCCATCGATCTCCAAGTACGTCTGGACGATCACCAACTGTTTCCCTCATCTTGGGTGTACAACCCAATTAAGATCATCAGTAATCACCCAAACGATGTGAAGACTTCTGGTCTTCAACCACCGTCTTCATCTTCGACATCTCGTCGAATCGGTTATTCAGAATGGGTATAAACCCGGCCTTTCTGGATAACCCACATATATAATAAACGAATGTTACACAAACACAACAAACGCCTCATTCCAATTCAGAATATTCTTTTATTCACAAAATCACATTTTTAGGGAAAGGTTCCCATTAATTTTATCCAAGATAAATTCTTCTAAATTTATCCTATAATCTTCCTTTGGATATCATTTCAAACTAGTCGGGATTAACGAACCACACCGAAGTAATTATTTATTTTATTTCCCAATCCCAACCTATATATCCCATAGAGCAAAACTGGTGATACTCCATTTCTAACACCACGGTGTTATCGGTAAAATTAATTACCATTTCACGTTCAAATCTAATTACAGATTTAACTACCGCTTTGGAGCAAAACTGGTGATACTCCATTCTCGATCACCTTTCAAATTTGATAATTTAAATTATCAATTCACATTTTTAATCTAATTAAAGATTCATTAAAACTCCACTTAGTTTTAATCTTCTCAAAAACCAATATTATATCTTTAACTGGGTTAAAGAACCAATGTCTTCTAAAACACGATTCACGACAAACCCAAATCACATTTGATATTAAATACAAGGCTCTGAATAGAAAATATATCGGCTTATATTCAATATCAAATTCTGAAACCAACATATATCGTATTGGCAATAACGATATAAAATATATCTTTCAAATTCCCATAACAATATCTGTATAGTCACGAAATCCAACATCGAAATATCCCGAAGATAATTTCGATTCAACTCCAGTCCAATTCACTTATTGGAAATCATCGATTATTTTCAAAATCACTTTCAAATTCAATTTATTTATTTCAAAAATAAATTGATTTTAATTCTAGTTCAAAACTAGTTCATTTCGACAAAATCCATTTTTATCCTTTCAAATGTGGAATTTTTCAGCCCAATTCTTTCCAATTCACATATTATGATTTTACACAAATTATAGATATTTTTAATAATTTTATCAAGGCCCGTACAGTCGATTTCCATCAACGGCCATCGAACTGCACTTACAACGACCTTTTTCAAATTTGATTTGGACATGATTCCAAATCCAACCGTTAGATTTCAAATTTCTAATATTCATTGGAAATCTCTTTTCGATACGAACCCAACGGTTCCGGTTTTAGGAGAATCCGACGGTCGGATCTCCCGCAATGTCCGTTTGAAATAAATGGTCGAAATTCACGAACTGCCGCGGCGCGGCGCGTTATATTCAGGCCATTATATTATATATATATAATATATATTTCGTCGATTTCCTTTTAAAACGAATTTTATAAATCGTTTTAAAATCGTTTCGAAAGCCATTTCAACTTTCTTTTCAATTCAAATCAAAATTGAATTCTTCTTTATAAATTCGTTTTAAAATTCATTTCTATTCAATTCAGATTTTAATTCAATTTGAATTCATTTCAATTCACTTTCAATTCAATTTGAATTCGTTTTCAATTCAATTCATTTCGAAATCGTTTTCAATTCAATTCATTTCGAAATCGTTTTCAATTCAATTCATTTCGAAATCGTTTTCAATTCAATTCATTTCGAAATCGTTTTCAATTCAATTCATTTCGAAATCGTTTTCAATTCAATTCATTTCGAAATCGTTTTCAATTCAATTCATTTCAATTCGAATAAAATCGATATAAATATCGTTCACGTCAAAATAACGCATCTCTAATCAACACGGCTTTATATTTCACTAATTCGTCATTCTATTCAACAAATGAATATTTGTTCCATTCAACACATGAATTTATATTTCTTTCAACACACGACTAATCTCAACACATGAGTACTGTCAACGCCTCACTATTTTTGTTATGTAAAATATTTTATAAAACTATGGTATCTATCGTTTGATTTTTAATTAGACTTCTAGTGGGAAGTAGTTCTAATCTTAAATATGATAAAGTTGTAAATTTAATTGTATAAAATATTTCACTCAACACATGCACATCGTCAACACATGACTATTTTTATATTCAACACATGAATTTTCTTTTATAATATTCCTTATTGTCCCAATTGGAATGAGGCCCAATCAATCACCATATAATGTTAATTATATGGATTCCATACAACACATGTATATAATAGCATGGAAAAATAATCAATTATCAACCAAAGTGCACTACACTGTATAAGCATCAAATATAGATATCTGACGCTTATAACAGCCTGTCAATCAATCGATCGACATATTTAATCAATCAGGATGAGTGAACTTCAAATTTCATCCCAACACCCGTGTGGGGTTTCAAACAATCAAACACATATTTTATTTGTGCAGTTGGGCGATGTGTAAAATTTATCAACCCAATCAATATCAGTCAAATCAGTGTAAATAAACAAATCGGCCGATTTGTTTATAAATATTTATTTATTCACTTTCACGTTAAAAATTATATTTTTACTGTCAAAAATATTTATTTCAACACTTGAATTTCTATTCAGTTCATTTATTCAATAAAATGATATTTTTATTTTTCTAACATATTTTAGAAAATTTCGGCGGCATAACGGCACGATACTAGAAACGGGACGAGGCCTAGCCTTATCCCCGGTCTAGTGAAGGCCCACGCCATTCACACATCAATCAAATCACTTTCGTTATGCAAACCACAAAATTTGGAGTAAGAGTCTAACCTAGCTTTACTCCTTCGCCTTATAACGGCGCACGTCTAATCCTAACCCATTTATCGATTCGATTTTCCACACCACAAACCACATTCAAACCAATATCGCAATCAATCACCAAACAGCCAAACAAACAAGTCCATGGTCTGTGGACGATTGTGTCGGGTGCTACTAAACACCGTCTGCATCCTAGTATATATATAACTAGAAAATAAGTTGAAGAGTGAGAAATTCTCACCGAAAGCTATCCAATACCACGACACTCCTATTGTAGAGATCTTCGTCGTTCTCGCCTTTTTTTTCTCCTTTGTTGCCCGTAGCCACTACATATAGAAATCATACATTTTTATATTTCGATGTCTTTAAAATAAAAATCACATTTTTATTTATTCACTTTCAATTTAAAAATCATATTTTTACTTCGATGTTCAATATATAAAAATCATATTTTTATCACGCTATTTTCCATATAAAGATTTCGCCTTTTCAAATTTAAAGATTTCATCTTTATAAAAACCTCATTTTTATTTTCCTACACATATAAAGATTATATTTTTAATATTCCTATGATGTAAAAATTATATTTTTATTACTTTAAAAAAATAAAAATCATATCTTACTTCTTCTACTTCATAAAATTCCGTCTTTTCTATTTTAAAGATCACATCTTTTCTTTTATAAAGTTTAAATCTTTAAAAAAAAATCAGTTTTTAAACAAACAAAAAAACAGTTTTTAAACTTAAAATCGAAATTAGTTTTAAACTTTAAAATAAAAACAGTATTTAATCTTTTTTTTTCAGTTTATATAAAACAAAAATAAAATAAATAAAAAGAAAAAAAAGACTTACAGGGGGGGGGGGGGGTTGGGCGTTCGCTAGCGTCGGAGGTCGGAGGGCTCGCTGGGGGTAGCAGGGCGGCATTCGATTCAGCTAGAGGAAGGGAGAGAAGAGGAGCAGGCGGTGGTGGGTTTCGGGTGGCTTGCGTCGATCGAAGGAGGGGAGGGGGTTTTATTTGGGAAGGAGGAGGAAGGACAGGAGGGGTCCGCCGTGGGTGGTGGTGGCGCCGTCGAGCGCGGCGGCTCAGCCGGGGGGGGGGGGGGCGATGCGGCGGCGGCTCCCCCCGTCGCTCTCGTCTCCTTCTCTCTCTTTTTTTTTTCTTTAATTCGATCTGAAAAGATAGAGGGGGGCCGGCGGGTTAAAGGGGGAGATTTAATTTTTTTTTTTTTTATTAATTTAATTATTTTATTTCAATTCAAAAAGTCTACTTTTTCAAACGACCTCTAAACGAGGTCCACCGCCTGTCGTCCCTAGCGTTTCAGCCCCATTCCAAACACAATGGGATATGTATCGTAGGCTGATTCGGCTGTTACAATCAGTTTCCGTTAAATTTACATTTAAATCACTTTATTGAATTTTAAACGTACATTTCGAATTACCGGGGTCACATACTAACTCTAAAAATTCCCGAAAAATATTTTCTAGCTTCGTATTGACGATACGGTCCTAACAAAACTAGTTTCGTTGAATTCTGAGACCGTTAGAAAAATGGCCAATTTCCAGTCGATTAAAATTAACTAAAACCGGACAAACGCGTTTTCCTTTGCCACGCTCACATATTGATTCGAAAAATTATGAAATTTGGAATCTAGCAATAATCTTACATCACGGATCCAACAAAAGTGGTTTCGTCGAAATCTGAGGTCGTTTGCAAAATGTCCATTTTTAAGGGCCTGAATTCCATAGCGACTATTCAGAATTTTCAACTGGACATATCTTTTGATTCCCGCTATGAAATTTTGATTTGTCGGATTCGTTGGAAAGATATTATCAATTAGATCCTAATGTTTTTGGTTTCACTAAAATCCGGATTGTTTTGCACCCGGTATGTTCAATGGAAGTTTGAAATCGAATTATCGAACTACCGCGCCATTTTCAATTCTATTATAATTATATATAATTATTTATATTCTAACGACGACGTATATAATATATACGTTGAATTCTATTCAAAATAAATTTCACGTCGATTTTATTTAAAATAATTCATTTTAAATGTTCAAAATTTGCTAAAATTGCCAAAATAAAAATTTCAAACTGGCTCGCATTTTACGGGTTATTACAATCTCCCCCACTTAAAACTTTTCGTCCCCGAAAAGGAACAAAGTCGAAAGTGGTTTGATTAATCAACTCTACGTTCGATCTGGCTTGCCTTCTCCAACTTTTTAGTTTCTGAGAATTTTCAAAATTTCAAAAATTTGGCTAACACCCTAAATTTTCGAAAAATTTCGCCATAACCTCCCCTGCACCGGAGCATCGGGGAATTTCAAATAGCTTCCCCGGTCCTTCAGATCTCAAAAAGAAAAAGAAAAAGCCAAGCGGCTAGCCAATAGGCTCACAAAATCGTCATCACCCAAACAAAACAGGAAATTATGTAGTAAACATGTACCTATTTGTCGGGCAAACAAATTTTATTCTCTGCTCTAGCCTCCTTGCTATGACCTGTTCAATGTAAGTATATATATGCATGCATATGCGACCAATTTTCAATACAATTCAATATTTGGTTCAATTAGGCATAATGGTTCAAAATTAGCAAACAAATGAACAAACAACACAAACATCAATCAATTAGTGAATTTAACGTTTCAAATTCATAATTTTGATATATATAAAGAAAATCATGTTTTGATGCCAAATCACAACAATGTATTCTAGCTATATTAGTTTTGGTTCTCACACCAGTCTAATGGAAATATATAGAAAATCACACCTTCGAAACTCGAACATAAATGTTGATGATGCGATCGCTATCATCAATATCATCTCCGGGCGACTAGGGTGTGATGCTATATCTATCCAATATATTAAAACTTCGAATATACGTTCATGACGCGTATATGCAAAACCTTTATATACTAGATTGTCCATAATCAAAATAAATAAATATTCAAATACATAAAAAGTGATTTAAATTTCTAAACAAAATTGTTTTCATTTGAAAAATATACTCTTCACACTCGTTCTAGGATACTACTGATCCTATCTCTAACGAGCCATTCTAATTGGATGTTGCTAATCCAATATCTGATGAATTCTTTCGTATGGTTCTAATGTGTCTTGTTCTCGAGCTCTGTAAACCAAAGCTCTGATACCACTGTAAGGACCCGTAACTTCCCTATGAAGGAAAGCACGAATACTTTGAGAACAATACACAAATGGACGCAGACGGAAGAACATTTCATTGCTATTACAACAATTCCATCAGATACAAGAATATACAGAGTATAAATGAATAAATTACATTCGACAAATATCAGAGATTACAATAAAGTACATAGCAGCGAAAAAATATACAAAACACAACTAGAAGTGATACACGGATACAGAGCTTTCCGAGCATCGTTCCAGCTGTTAATCAGGACCCTGTGGATATAAATCTGCAAAACCAAAACTACTAGCTGCCCGTGTGGAAAATAGGGGCACCCAGAGTTTAGGTTAAAACAATAAACTCCAGGTCAGTCATGTGACTGGTGTGAGAACTAAAACAGTTATTAATATTGGTTTTAAAGTTAGGTAAATCAAGGGACCACGCCGTATAACACGGAACGGGTTTCCTCCCAAGAATACCAGTGCATAGAACAAACAGCGCAATGCTAAATAGAGAAAAATGAAGCTGTTATAAGACCCCAGTCCCATCACACAATGCAACGCAAGCCGGAGGATAGGGTTTTCCCTTATAACAGCCAAAGCATGCTTGATACGTTTAAATCACATTATTTGATACTATTATAAGTGTATAGTGTCAAAACAGTTTCAACCATAAATATCAATCATAGGCGGCATGGGTACCATCTATCATGTCGCCATACTAGTTCTACAATTAAAACCGCAATATCACGTATTGGAAATTGGATTTCCGTCATGAGCCGAGGCAAGGGGCAAGCTCCTCTCCGCGTTCGAGACACTCTAGCAAATGTCCCAGGACCCCACTATGATCCTTGGATCTTCAGGGCCGGTCCTCTCTTACTTTTGAGGATTAGTTATTCCTGAACACACGTTTCCCGGTCCTTACAGACCTATATCCGAGGCGCCTCGCATTCCAACAACCACACAGGTGAAAAGTATATAAATGTCAGGGCTGGTAGGTCACTGACACCACCCTAGCTAGAAAGAAACGTCGTGCTCTCCCTGCAGTCACTATCCCGTTTTTGACTCATACCGAGGTGTGAGGCTCGCGAATTCACGTTATACACAAAGCTACGCCACACAGGCCGTGCTTTGATCATCAACCACAAGACTTTGCTTTTCAACAGAAGCCTTGATCAATTGCCACTTACGCATGCCACACTGGCAATTCACTCCATGCGACTGATGTCCATCGATATACAACCTCTGAGCTCGTACGTCTCAGAGAAGGGCGTTAAGCAAGAGAATAAATTCTCCGTTGCCAAACAGATGTATATTTAATAGAGATCAATCAACACAGAATAAAATCCAATGTCAGACACACAATCCATTTACAAGTTCGTTCTGGGTCTGAACGAAACCGGAGGCACTTTCCTCGCATATCCATCGATCTCCAAGTACGTCTGGACGATCACCAACTGTTTCCCTCATCTTGGGTGTACAGCCCAATTAAGATCATCAGTAATCACCCAAACGATGTGAAGACTTCCGGTCTTCAACCACCGTCTTCATCTTCGACATCTCGTCGAATCGGTTATTCAGAATGGGTATAAACCCGGCCTTTCTGGATAACCCATGTATATAATAAACGAATGTTACACAAACACAACAAACGCCTCATTCCAATTCAGAATATTCTTTTATTCACAAAATCACATTTTTAGGGAAAGGTTCCCATTAATTTTATCCAAGATAAATTCTTCTAAATTTATCCTATAATCTTCCTTTGGATATCATTTCAAACTTGTCGGGATTAACGAACCACACCGAAGTAATTATTTATTTTATTTCCCAATCCCAACCTATATATCCCATAGAGCAAAACTGGTGATACTCCATTTCTAACACCACGGTGTTATCGGTAAAATTAATTACCATTTCACGTTCAAATCTAATTACAGATTTAACTACCGCTTTGGAGCAAAACTGGTGATACTCCATTCTCGATCACCTTTCAAATTTGATAATTTAAATTATCAATTCACATTTTTAATCTAATTAAAGATTCATTAAAACTCCACTTAGTTTTAATCTTCTCAAAAATCAATATTATGTCTTTAACTGGGTTAAAGAACCAATGTCTTCTAAAACACGATTCACGACAAACCCAAATCACATTTGATATTAAATACAAGGCTCTGAATAGAAAATATATCGGCTTATATTCAATATCAAATTCTGAAACCAACATATATCGTATTGGCAATAACGATATAAAATATATCTTTCAAATTCCCATAACAATATCTGTATAGTCACGAAATCCAACATCGAAATATCCCGAAGATAATTTCGATTCAACTCCAGTCCAATTCACTTATTGGAAATCATCGATTATTTTCAAAATCACTTTCAAATTCAATTTATTTATTTCGAAAATAAATTGATTTTAATTCTAGTTCAAAACTAGTTCATTTCGACAAAATCCATTTTTATCCTTTCAAATGTGGAATTTTTCAGCCCAATTCTTTCCAATTCACATATTATGATTTTACACAAATTATAGATATTTTTAATAATTTTATCAAGGCCCGTACAGTCGATTTCCATCAACGGCCATCGAACTGCACTTACAGCGACCTTTTTCAAATTTGATTTGGACATGATTCCAAATCCAATCGTTAGATTTCAAATTTCTAATATTCATTGGAAAGCTCTTTTCGATACGAACCCAACGATTCCGGTTTTAGGAGAATCCGACGGTCGGATCTCCCGCAATGTCCGTTTGAAATAAATGGTCGAAATTCACGAACTACCGCGGCGCGGCGCGTTCTATTCAGGCCATTATATTATATATATATAATATATATTTCGTCGATTTCCTTTTAAAACGAATTTTATAAATCGTTTTAAAATCGTTTCGAAAGCCATTTCAACTTTCTTTTCAATTCAAATCAAAATTGAATTCTTCTTTATAAATTCGTTTTAAAATTCATTTCTATTCAATTCAGATTTTAATTCAATTTGAATTCATTTCAATTCACTTTCAATTCAATTTGAATTCGTTTTCAATTCAATTCATTTCGAAATCGTTTTCAATTCAATTCATTTCGAAATCGTTTTCAATTCAATTCATTTCGAAATCGTTTTCAATTCAATTCATTTCGAAATCGTTTTCAATTCAATTCATTTCAATTCGAATAAAATCGATATAAATATCGTTCACGTCAAAATAACGCATCTCTAATCAACACGGCTTTATATTTCACTAATTCGTCATTCTATTCAACAAATGAATATTTGTTCCATTCAACACATGAATTTATATTTCTTTCAACACACGACTAATCTCAACAAATGAGTACTGTCAACGCCTCACTATTTTTGTTATGTAAAATATTTTATAAAACTATGGTATCTATCGTTTGATTTTTAATTAGACTTCTACTGGGAAGTAGTTCTAATCTTAAATATGATAAAGATGTAAATTTCATTGTATAAAATATTTCACTCAACACATGCACATCGTCAACACATGACTATTTTTATATTCAACACATGAATTTTCTTTTATAATATTCCTTATTGTCCCAATTGGAATGAGGCCCAATCAATCACCATATAATGTTAATTATATGGATTCCATACAACACATGTATATAATAGCATGGAAAAATAATCAATTATCAACCAAAGTGCACTACACTGTATAAGCATCAAATATAGATATCTGACGCTTATAACAGCCTGTCAATCAATCGATCGACATATTTAATCAATCAGGATGAGTGAACTTCAAATTTCATCCCAACACCCGTGTGGGGTTTCAAACAATCAAACACATATTTTATTTGTGCAATTGGGCGATGTGTAAAATTTATCAACCCAATCAATATCAGTCAAATCAGTGTAAATAAACAAATCGGCCGATTTGTTTATAAATATTTATTTATTCACTTTCACGTTAAAAATTATATTTTTACTGTCAAAAATATTTATTTCAACACTTGAATTTCTATTCAGTTCATTTATTCAATAAAATGATATTTTTATTTTTCTAACATATTTTAGAAAATTTCGGCGGCATAACGGCACGATACTAGAAACGGGACGAGGCCTAGCCTTATCCCCGGTCTAGTGAAGGCCCCCGCCATTCACACATCAATCAAATCACTTTCGTTATGCAAACCACAAAATTTGGAGTAAGAGTCTAACCTAGCCTTACTCCTTCGCCTTATAACGGCGCACGTCTAATCCTAACCCATTTATCGATTCGATTTTCCACACCACAAACCACATTCAAACCAATATCGCAATCAATCACCAAACAACCAAACAAACAAGTCCATGGTCTGTGGACGATTGTGTCGGGTGCTACTAAACACCGTCTGCATCCTAGTATATATATATAACTAGAAAATAAGTTGAAGAGTGAGAAATTCTCACCGAAAGCTATCCAATACCATGACACTCCTATTGTAGAGATCTTCGTCGTTCTCGCCTTTTTTTCTCCTTTGTTGCCCGTAGCCACTACATATAGAAATCATACATTTTTATATTTCGATGTCTTTAAAATAAAAATCACATTTTTATTTATTCACTTTCAATTTAAAAATCATATTTTTACTTCGATGTTCAATATATAAAAATCATATTTTTATCACGCTATTTTCCATATAAAGATTTCGCCTTTTCAAATTTAAAGATTTCATCTTTATAAAAACCTCATTTTTATTTTCCTACACATATAAAGATTATATTTTTAATATTCCTATGATGTAAAAATTATATTTTTATTACTTTAAAAATATAAAAATCATATCTTACTTCTTCTACTTCATAAAATTCCGTCTTTTCTATTTTAAAGATCACATCTTTTCTTTTATAAAGTTTAAATCTTTTAAAAAAAAATCAGTTTTTAAACAAACAAAAAAACAGTTTTTAAACTTAAAATCGAAATTAGTTTTAAACTTTAAAATAAAAACAGTATTTAATCTTTTTTTTCTTCAGTTTATATAAAACAAAAATAAAATAAATAAAAAGAAAAAAAAGACTTACAGGGGGGGGTTTGGGCGTTCGCTAGCGTCGGAGGTCGGAGGGCTCGCTGGGGGTAGTAGGGCGGCTTTCGATTCAGCTAGAGGAAGGGAGAGAAGAGGAGCAGGCGGTGGTGGGTTTCGGGTGGCTTGCGTCGATCGAAGGAGGGGAGGGGGTTTTATTTGGGAAGGAGGAGGAAGGACAGGGGGGTCCGCCGTGGGTGGTGGTGGCGCCGTCGAGCGCAGCGGCTCGATCGAGGGGGGGGGGCGATGCGGCGGCGGCTCCCCCCGTCGCTCTCGTCTCCTTCTCTCTCTTTTTTTTTCTTTAATTCGATCTGAAAAGATAGAGGGGGGCCAGCGGGTTAAAGGGGGAGATTTAAATTTTTTTTTATTAATTTAATTATTTTATTTCAATTCAAAAAGTCAACTTTTTCAAACGACCTCTAAACGAGGTCCACCGCCTGTCGTCCCTAGCATTTCAGCCCCATTCCGAACACAATGGGATATGTATCGTAGGCTGATTCGGCTGTTACAATCAGTTTCCGTTAAATTTACATTTAAATCACTTTACTGAATTTTAAACGTACATTTCGAATTACCGGGGTCACATACTAACTCTAAAAATTCCCGAAAAATATTTTCTAGCTTCGTATTGACAATACGGTCCTAACAAAACTAGTTTCGTCGAATTCTGAGACCGTTAGAAAAATGGCCAATTTCCAGTCGATTAAAATCAACTTAAACCGGACAAACGCGTTTTCCTTTGCCACGCTCACATATTGATTCGAAAAATTATGAAATTTGGAATCTAGCAATAATCTTACATCACAGATCCAACAAAAGTGGTTTCGTCGAAATTCGAGGTCGTTTGCAAAATGTCCATTTTTAAGGGCCTGAATTCCATAGCGACTATTCAGAATTTTCAACTGGACATATCTTTTGATTCCCGCTATGAAATTTTGATTTGTCGGATTCGTTGGAAAGATATTATCAATTAGATCCTAATGTTTTTGGTTTCACTAAAATCCGGATTGTTTTGCACCCGGTATGTTCAATTGAAGTTTGAAATCGAATTATCGAACTACCGTGCCATTTTCAATTCTATTATAATTATATATAATTATTTATATTCTAACGACGACGTATATAATATATACGTTGAATTCTATTCAAAATAAATTTCACGTCGATTTTATTTAAAATAATTCATTTTAAATGTTCAAAATTTGCTAAAATTGCCAAAATAAAAATTTCAAACTGGCTCGCATTTTACGGGTTATTACATTAGAGGTTATATATCGATAGATATCAATCGCACGGCATGAATTGCCTGTGTGCACGCTAAGATGCAATGATCAAGGCTTCTGTTGAAAAGCAAAGTCTTGTGGTTGATGATCAAAGCACAGCCTACGTGGCAGCTTTGTGTATAACGTGAATTCACGAGCCTCACACCTCGGTATGAGTCAAAAACGGGATACGGACTGCAGGGAGAGCACGACGTTTCTTTCTAGCTTTGGTGGTGTCAGTGACTTACCAGCCCTGACATTTATATACTTTTCACCTATGTGGTTGTTGGAATGCGAGGCGCCTCGATTATAGGTCTGTAAGGACCGGGAAACGTGTGTTCAGGAATAAATAATCCTCTAACGTAAGTGAGGACCGACCCTGAAGCATCCAGGATTGCCCAGAGTGTGTAGTCCTGAGACATTTGCTAGAGTGTCTCGAACGCGGAGAGGAGCTTGCCCCTTGCCTCGGCTCATGACGGAATCCAATTTCCAATACGTGATATTGCGGTTTTAATTGTAGAACTAGTATGGCGACATGATATATGGTACCCATGCCGTCTATGATTTATATTTATGATTGAAATTGTTTTGACACTATACACTTATTATAGTATCAAATGATTTGTTTTAAACGTACCAAGCATGTTTGGCTATTATAAGGGAAAACCCTATCCTTCGGCTTGCGTTGCATTGTGTGATGGGACCTGGGTCTTATAATAGCTTCATTTTTCGAAAAAGCATTGCGTTGTTTATTCTATGCACTAGTATTCTTGGGAGAAAACCCGTTCCGTGTTATACGGCGTGGTCCCTTGAATTACTCTCTTTTAAAGTAAAGTTTAAATAATTGTTTTAGTTCTCACACCAGTCACATGACTGACCTGGAGTTTATTGTTTTTAACCTAAACTCTGGGTGCCCCTATTTCCACACGGGCAGCTAGTAGTTTTGGTTTTGCAGATTTATATTCACAGGATCCTGGTTTACAGCTGGAATGATGCTCGGAAAGCTCTGTATCCGTGTATCACCTTCAGTTGTGTTTTATATTATTTTCCGCTACTATGTAATATATTGTAATCTCTGATATTTATCGAATGTAATTTATTCATTCATACTCTGTATATTCTTGTATCTGATGGAATTGTTGTAATAACAATGAAATGTTCTTCCGTCTGTGTTCTGATTTGTCCTGTTCTTAAACGATCAGGGGTTTCGAACGGTCTAGATCGGTTTAACGACTGATTCGGATCGAGCGAAATTCCCGGCCGTCACATAGATAGCTTACACGTTTGGATTGCATAGCCTTTATCGTCAAGAATTAAATAATGGCATCTGAAGGAAATGTGTGAAGAAGAGAAAAATGAAGAGAATGGAGGTGGCCTGGGATCAAACGGAGGTCGAAGGAGAGAGAAATATTGATTCTATTATTATAGGTTTTTAGGCTTTTTGGACATACAAAGGAGAATTAGGGAGCCAGGTCTGGTCGTAAAGTGAGGTGTTAGGGAAAAGCTTTAGCTAGTGGCTGCGAGGCAATTTCTAGTAGTCGAAGGTGGTGGTGGCATACCCTTGAAGTGGATGGGTCTGACCAGGTTCTAGCTTTAGGGTTTTAAACAGGTTCAAGTATGAACACTGTTATAGTTTGCTACAAACTGGTTCAGTGTGAAAACACTTTTGTCGCTTCAAGCTAATTCAAATGTAAACAAGGTTATGGCTTGTTGACATAACATGATCTGATTAGTCGATGAGTTTTATCTATTTATTATTAATTCCATTTAAACTTCGAAATTCTAAATAGTGTAACTTTGCATACGAGGTCCATTTTGGACGCTTTTTATTCCATTGGGCTCGCATGGGAGAGCTTTACATTTTGCCATTAGTTTGGAATGATTTAGCTATGGTGAGTGTTAATGGATCTCACTAAAATATAATTGTTTTTACAATATTAAATTCACATTTTTAAGTGATTTTCAATTATAAAATGTGATTTATAGAATAGTTGAACATGTTTATTAACTAATGAAAGAATTTAAAATGCGAATTGAGCTTTTTAGTCTAAAATATCACATTTTACCTATTCATGATTATTGCATGCTATTTTGATCATACAACTAGATTTAAGATATCTGTACACTTACACTGCTTTTATTGATTTAGATAGATTCTACCTAATTTATTGATATTATTATGGATGTTTGTATGATTTTTAGACATTTGTTAGATTTTTGGTTAAAAGGTTGCTTGTTTACGGAGTTTGGTTAAAAACGTCATTTGTATGCGGTATGGGACTAGGAAACTCATCTGCTAGAGTTTTGTGTATATTGATCAAATCCAAACGAATGCACATTGACGGAGCTCACAAGTGAGACTCGAACATGTGAGATATGTTCATGAAGGTGCATCGGAGCATGCAAAATAATTTGCGGATGTGGGAGCACTAAAGCATGTAGATTAACTCAATGATGGAGCAACATTGGAGCTTGGCGCCGGATCTAGAGACAGGGGATGGATTGAACATTTTCACTTAACAGTATTTAACCTATTTTAGTTGAATACATGACTAGAATTATCTTTATCGATTACTATGAAGAAGTCGATATTGATTACTATTGATATTATCCATTTTGGTTGATTTGTCATGGAAGATTATGAAGCTCCGAGAAGTGGCATATGATAGATCATTAGACAGTGGTTTCTGCATTGTGGCTATCTGCACAATGGTTTTGGCGTAAGGCATGGATGTGGTGCTTCAATATAGTATTTTTGTCATTCAACAATGGTGATTCTACGATGGGAAGAAAGGCTTCTACAGTGGATGGATTTTCCTCTAAGATGTAGGGGAGATGTATTAATATAACTATCAAAGGAGGAACGGTTATCACTTACAGTCAGTGATGTTACTATGTAGTGATAGTGTAGTAGAAGTTTGTCGAAATTTCAACCTGCCAAAGTTTTTTGATCAACCGAGAGGATAAATTCGGATGAGTGTCTTATAAATTGCTTAGAAATGGATTTTGGTACAGAGAACATATGCAAAGGTGTAATCGTTTTTTAGAACTTTGGCAGGCCTTTGACAGAGGAGCATAAGGACAGACCAGAGTCTATCAAAGTTTTGCTCTGATCTGCCCGGATCTTAGATGTAACGACCTACTTTTTTGATCGCTTCAAGTCTGTAATTAAACAAACTCAAACCTTTCGAAACAACAGATTTTTATTGCTTACGGGGTTTAACAGAATCAAATCAAAGAATCACAAAATAAAATAAAATTCAATATCTCATATCGGATACATTTTTACAAAAGTTATCAGAGTTACATATAGTGGAATAGTTTACATAAATTTATAACATATAACATTTGATAGACAAATGAACAAAGCGAGTGTCTTCACGAATCTTCAACTTTGTCAAGTGCAAATCCTACGATGTAATAATCAACCTGACCTGAGCATTATGCAAAATAAGAAACAATCGAGCTAGAATTAACTGTATTCAAGTAAATAAATTTTAATAAAATACTTAAACAAAATATTTAATCCTAACATCTTAATTTTAACATATATGTCGCATATTTATGGTCAATACATTAGCATAACATGTGTTTAAGTAAGCACTATCTCAATTCCGTAGAGAAAGTGTGTGCAAGCTAATGTACTCCAGGATTACAAAACAAGGAAAAAAGACAATTTATGCAACACATGGGTTCAAGATTGAAAGCCATGTGACATGGTATATGTAAAATAGCATAAAATGTTTGTCCAGGTTTCCAAATTTTATAAAACAAGGTAAATTTATGTAAACACAATACGAGCTACAAGTTACAAATCAAGTCAGGGGTATATACAACATGTGTACAACAGGGCATGAAAGAATTAACCACGCATCATGTGATTTGAGATGCAAGCATGGCATGACATGTTTTTCATGTATTACAAATTCTAGAATGAGGGCATCAAGGGTGCATCATGTAATTGTTGTGGCGAAGGATGGTGCAATTTGTGCTAATGCATGAACGTACAAAAATGCCAAGTACTCACATACGCCTATATATATATATATATATATATATATATATATGTATGTATGTGTGTGTGTGTGAGTGTGCGCGTATGTTTGTGTGTGTGCGCGCGTGTGTGTGTATGCATATACTAACACACATACACGCATAGTTAGTTATGTAAAATTTGTTGACAAGGTGAAAACTATGGATAGTTCAGCATTGATATTTGATATGTATAAGCACCATATATGTATGCACAAATATGTGTGCATATACATATAAATATATAATTTAAATATGCAGGTTTGTGTGATTCAAAAGCAACTGAAAAACGATATTATGAGTGCGCCACAACAACACGTGGAGTAAAAGAAAAGAAGTGCCAAGATTTTCAAAAGATGGTTATAAAAAAGTTGTTTCAGATCATGGAAAAGCATCGGCCAACTTGGAGATAATTGGAGGAAACCAGGATGATGGCGTGCTTCCATGAGGAAGGCGGGGGCGATTTCATTTTCCATTTGAAGGGGAAAGGCGTTGATTAGATTTTTTTTGATCGAAGATAAAATGAAGAGGAAAGGGGTTAGATTTTAATTGGATTTCTTTCTATGCACGAAAAAAAGAAGTATGCAGCAGAGTAAACAAAGTACGTGGCATAAATTCAGGAATTTGATGATAGTTGTTAACTGAATTTGGAAATGTTTACAAGTGCTGTTTGAATTTATTTAAGTTACAAATGTAACATTTGTTTTTTTTCGTTTTTCTTTCGTTAAAATGAAAATACAAATCTATGTGAGTGCACTTGTTAAGGAAATACAGATGAGATCCTGAATGAATGTTATTCGTTCTTCTTAGAATTTAATCTAGTATTTTAATTTATATTCACTCAAATCCTAATAATGTTTTAATTTTAAAATTTTATTTGTAAATCAACACTATATATAAAATCTGATTTCGGGTTTATTTTAAACAAGTTCTAGATTAAGTTATTGTTTATTCTATATCTTTTGAACAAACAAATATATTTTAAATTGTCTATTCAAAAACCAAATTCAAATGTATAAAAGAATCTAGATTGTAATTTCTAAGATAAATTTTAGGTTTATATTACAAACTCAAGTTAAATATCCAAAATAGGTTAAATTAGTTATATTGTTATACAAACACTTCATTTTAACTAAATCATTCATATTTATATGTCAAAATTTTATTCATACTTAAGGTTTTATTCAAAAAGAATAAAGTTTAAGTAAATTAGCTTTAAATTTCAAAAAAATGAAATCTAAAGTATAAACATTTATTTTAACATTAAATTATAAATTAACTTCATATTTAAACATCAAAATATTGGGTCGTCACTATCTTCCCTACTCAAAGTTTTTCGTCCTGGAAAAGGAGAGCTTGTTAAAATTTACTTAACTATATAACTGTAATATTCTTACTTATAAATTTTTTACTAAGCTTGAAAACTTATTAAAGAAAAAATAAATTATAGGGTTTTTTTAAAAGGGTTTTTGCCCCAAGGACAAAAGGAACAAGAAATTGTTTCATAAGGACAAAGGTCAAAATTTTATCCTCAAGGAAAAAAATTTGGTGTAAAGGGAGGAATTCAGGGGCCCACTATAATTCCTTCCTTTACACTTAAACTTGTCCTTATGGACACCCCCTTGTCCTTATGGAATATTTTTTTGTTCATTTTGTCCTTCAGGGTTCCTGTATTTTAGAATTCAGAATTCCCCATGCAATCAAATTTCCAAAACTCTTTCCATTAAATCTTGAATTTGCTAAACTTATGCTTGGAAAATAAAATCTTTGCTTGGAATTTTTTTGGAAAGAATGAAGATAGAAAGATAAGTGCTTTGATATATTTTGGAATAGTGAGTTTGAAATACATTTGAACCCTCAAAAATATATATTTCATTTCAATAGTTTCACTTCAATTATTGAAATACCGTATCAAATCATAGTTAAAAAATATTTGTACACATAAAATTCACTTAGGTTAAAACAAGTTATAGGTTCAAAACTCAAAAATAGTTTATTTAATTCGTTTTAACTTACAAGTTTCATTTACTATGAAAGTTTCCATAACCTCATTTAAATCTCTAAAGTCTTTTCATAAAAAAATAATCTATTAACTTAAATTTGAACATAAATTTTTCTTGATGGAAATTAACGAAAAGGTAATTTGTTATATTTAAAAGTTGTGGTCTTGTAAAATGTTTAAAATCTCTTTTTATTTTATTATGTTAGAGTTGTATAAGTTTTAATTTCAAATTATTGATTTGTTATTTAAAGTTTAAAAATACTTGAAAGCTCGAAGATTAACAAATTTGTTGTCGTCCTTGTAGATTTTAGACATACGATTGCCAAGCGCATGACTAAAATCTCCAGTACTTAATGTACTTGTTTCAACTCCCAATGAAAATACTTAAAATCTTTTAAAAATATATATGGAAAGCAAGTTCCCCTACGAAGCGCATTCGCACGACAGTTACACTACTATCCTATGCAGTTAAAGCCCCGTAATATCCCCGCTATAGCCCATAGCGCCCTTCGCTATGCTATTTAAATTTAACGTTGATGAACAGTAGATCCACTTTTAGCCCCGCTATTTCCGGTTGCATCCGCTAAATCAACACTTTTTTACCATCCTCTTTAGCAATATTAATATATACACTACACCATGTATGCTAATTAAGCTGTTTTTTTACCTGTATCTGAAGCTCTTAAATATGGCAAAAACCCATATCAAAAAATGGCGTGTTATATTTTTAGATATGGCTATATACCGTATCTCACTAGTGATAACATACGACTACTAGCCGTATCTAAATCATATTTAGACACGACCTTTATCCGTATCTAATTATATATGTGTGTGCACATATTTGTATACGTGATTATATATATATAAACAGAAACTGTAGCACATATTTTTCATTACACAGCATATATACCACAATATATATATACTCAAAGCATTACAAAAATTTTCATAACACGAACTCAATGTATAATATACAAACATATACAAAGGAAACTATCAAATATTTTTATAATAGTACGAACTAACAAAAAAAGGTAAAAATATATGATCAGCCTGATATAACTCCAGTTGAGGCCGGGAAGATTGAGCGTACGTGTTGATCATGCCGATGAAATCCACGTGTTTGCTGTAAATCAAAGCAGTATGAGAATAAGCTAGCTGATGCTGATAAAGTTTTAAAGCAGCATAAATATTTATATATATACACAGTTTAAAACAAAAGCTTACAATGCCAACATGATGATTGGTAGTAAAACTAAATTGTGATAGCCAGCCTGTGTTCCAGCAACACAAAAGCACCAAAATCTATAGGGAAAAAGAAGTAATTTTATGCCTAATTGCACACAAAATATCATGTCTTTATGTTCGTACTGATAATAGTGAAGAGCATATCATGTCTTCGTGCTCGTGTGTGCATATTTGTCAATTATATGTATAACATGTTTATGTAATTCTACTAACATGATTTCATGAACTTGTAACCTTCATACCAGCATCTCACAAGCTTTGTGGTTTAACATGACTTCCGACATCATATATAGCCGATACACCTCCCCACTTTTTCTGTTTTCTCTAACAGGACTGCATATAAATTCATGAAACAAGTTACAAATACTTCACTGGACAGGAGATCGACATTGTAACTCACTAAAGCATACAGAAATGAGCTAAAATGGAACTTGTTTAATGACATATATATATAAATGATACGTAGACTGAAATGTCTTCTATTATTACGTACTGACTGAGTTTAAGTCAAATTACACCACGTATATGTCTCAGTCAGTACATTGTAATAAGTCAGTACATTGTAACAGTGTACTCCAACGGCTAAAGATATCAAACCATCATCTTTGGATGACAAACATACTCGACTTTCTGATTAAGAATTTACTGGAAGATCCACCAGGTGGTTGCATTTTAGCTCACGCATAGGGTCAATAATCCATGCTAATTAGTTTCATTCAAATGTCAAATGCTGCTTCACTTAAACTTTTGGAAAAAGCTGATTTCACTTGCAACTTTCAGTTTCTTTGAAGTAGACTTTGTAGTGCAAGGTAACTTACACTACAATCTCTGCTACAAAGTAGGGGAAAGCTGCTAGTGAAAGCATCTTTTTACTATGGTTAAGTGCAGCAACATCCGTCATTTGGATGAAGCTAATTAGCATGGATACCCAACCCTACGTGTCAGCTAAAATGCATCCACCTGGTGGATCACCCAGTAAAATATTAACCACAAAGTCGAGTAATCATCCATCTACCAAAATTTTCAACAAACCTGTTAAAATATTTTCAATACACTTGTTATCTCTTAAAACAGAGTAAACTTGTTATAAGACAACCTAATTTAAATTTCAAATATAAGGCAAACAAACAGTCAAATGACGATGAAATCATGGTTAAATATTAAACTATAGAAATATCCATTTGCTTAGTTTAAGAAATGGACAACTTTTATTTGCTAAATAGTTAAACTATAAATCAGTGACAACTTGTACATGAATGTGGTTACTACATTTCAGATTCAACGTGGCAAGCGATCAAAAGAACATATCAACAAACCTGTTAAACTTATTGTTATTTCTTTGTTTCATGGATATATATACTGCAATCTAAAATTATACCATACATGTTTCAATTCAATTCAATTGAAATAGCTAACACACTAACAACCAGCTAACACACTAGTACCATACATTTCTGATTCCAGGGTATAACAACCAGCTAACACACTAGTACATACCAATTCAATTGAAATAGCTAACAAACTAATACAAAGTAGCAATCGTCTTACACACAAAGACTTCAACTTGTTCCTTAATCCCTACTATCAGGCATGCACAACACAGTTCAATTGAAACCGCTAACACACTAACACAAAGTAGCAATCAACTAACACGCAAAGACTTCAACTTGTTCCCTAATCCCTACTATCAGGCTTGCACAACACAATTCAATTGTAATAGCTAACAAACTAACAAAAAGTAAGGGTCCGCTAACACGCAAAGACTTCAACTTGTTCCCTAATCCCCACTATCGGACATGCAAAACACAATTCAATTGAAACACATACCTGCGGTCAACGAAGGGCTACGGAATAAGGGTTGATACGTCGAAGGAGAGGGTTGTTCGTTTCTGTCGGTAGGGGAGATTCGAGGTAAACGTGGAGGCACGATTTGGTGACCGAACACCCTAATTTGGGTTTTCGGTCAACATCAAAGTAAAACAAAAGGAAAAGGGAGCAGCCAAAATTTTAATTCGGAGTGCCTAGTGGGGTGCACAATATGATACGCATTCGGTTTGGCCAAAAGCCATATCAAATTAACTGATCCGGAGCTTCGTTGATGGTCAGTTAGATTTAGGGTATTTGGGGAGGTGCGGATCGCAAAATGTAGTTTGATACAGATCTTAGCACTATCAAATATGATACGACTTTAAACCGTATTCTATGTCCGCATCCTGGTGTGTAAAAATGGTTGTTATGGTATAGTGATATATATATATATATATCTTGATTCGACTAGTTGTCTTTTGGAAAAATCAATAAAGTTAGTGTAAAGAGCTAATTTAAGGCATTAATGTCCAATATATTATAAAAATCTAGGATAATCATCAAATCTAGTGTGTGTATCCATGATATTCTTTGATACTAATAAATATAATTGATTAATATCAGTTTCTTCTACTTATATACTGTGAGAACGATAACTAGTTAATTTAAAATATTTTGTTTCACTTCTTGTGAACCTTTTTGCACCTCTGCTATATCCCAACTATTTCCCTGCTTTATCCGCGCTACACTTTTTTTCAACTCCACCGCTATGGAACCACTAAGCGCTTTAACAGCCCAGCTACTATCTTTGTAGAGTAGATTGTACTACAGGTATCACACACCTCGAATTCCACCATGGTTTTTTTTCCATAGATCGTAGTGACATGGATGTTACACCACTATTCCAGTAGAGTCTCTTGGACCGTAGGCATCACGCCCCTCAAATTTTTCTATAGTGTCTAGATCGTAGTTACAAAGTGGTTACGTCACTATCCCAGTAGAGTCGCTTGTACTGTTGGCATCGCACCCCTCGAATTATACTAGAATAAATCAATCAGTATAGTATATCAAACATAATATCACCGAGTGAGATTCCAATTTCAATGAATACTTTCATCAATGAAGATCCAACGTAGTTATGATTTTCAATGGACTTTGTGTCCTAAATGTCACCTATCGAGTAGGCATACACTGGAAGGTACTTCCCCATATCTTTGATTTTGTAAACATATGACACTACATAAACAGTACTTCATTTCATGTTTTGCATATATTGCACTTATATAGATGTCAATTTACATAAGATTTTCTTTCCAAATTATGTTTTTCAACATATCGTTCTTATATAAATTTCATTATATAATATGTGAACTTCAATTAATTACCTTCCAAATCAAAAGTTTCAAATAACTTCATTCTTATATAAATTATATATATATATGTGTGTGTGTGTGTGTGTGTGTGTGTTTGTGTGTTTTTCGAAAACCTCATATCATATATCCAAAAATCGAAGATTCTTGAAATTTCATTTCGGTCATTCAATTTTGATTTATCAATCAATTTAGATATTTGGAAATTTCAAATTTGAATTCATATATACAAATCAATTCATTCCCAAAACTTCACAATTACACATTCCCAACATCGCTATTCAATTGAATCTTTACATTTAATCATTTTGCACTTAAATTGCTCGGATCGAAAATATATCCTTTTCTCCCAAATATTTAAGTTATAAGCAAAATAGTTTAAGTAATAATAGTAAGCTTGATATAAAATAATAAGTTTGAATAAAGTAATTTGATTTTTGCTAAAATAAGATTGAATAAATTATACAGGTTTTGGTGTAATATAGTTTAAATAAATTGGATAGGTTTGATAAAATAGGTTCTAATAAATTAGATTGGTTTTGGTATAAAATAAGTTTGCATGAATTATTCTAATCGAAAATAGGTTTGGTATAGAATATTTAAATAAGATATTTAAGCTTATACAAAGTAATTTAAATAAGATAGATAAATTTAATATTTTAGTTCAAATAAAATTGTGGTAAAACATAATAATGGTTGTAAAATAAATAATACTTGTTTTAAGAAACAATCCAATTCAAATCAATTATTCAAACTTTCCAAAATTTTAGTTAACATTGAGTCTGATGTCAAAGTTAAACTCAAATTTAACTTAGGAATCAATTGGAAACATTTCAAGTTGAACCAAGGGTTCAAGTTAGATCATCACTCAAATTCCCTAATTAAATACTCAACTTTGATTTGATTTGATGTTTGAATTCTTCATTCATTCCATATTATTGGTCTTAATCCAACTTTTAATTTTTCAAATATTAAGTTTATCACTTAAATTGATTCTTTACAAGTTAAATTTTTATCATATGAAATCATTAAACTTACTAAATCCTCTTGTTAAGAAACTCAAATTTAAATTTTATAACTATTTAAACCTTGCATTTATCTTCCATTTTCAAAACAACCAACTAGGTCTTTAATAATTAAAACCATTCACTGAATTAGTTAAGTTCAAATTTATATCTTCAAATTAAATATTTAAAAACATAAATCTAAGCTTGAAATATAAATTTAATAGAAAAACCAGTTTGATTCATTGTAATGTCCCGGTTTTTTAGCTGGTCTTTGTTAGCGATAAATATTGATTTAATAGATAATTAAATCATAGAATATGTTTACTAAACAAGCTAAAGCAAGTATAAATTTATGCAGGAAGTTGTCACGGCTAGGACAAGTATCTTTGTCATTGAACGCATGATGTATGGAGAAATGCCTCAAATGAAAATATCAAAATGCATGTGAAAATAAAACAAAGAAGAAGCAAGTCATATGAAGTCAAGATCATTATTTGATTTAGCCGTGAATAGAATAGCTAAAATAGGAAAGCACCATCACCTAAGGATCCTAAATAGCAACTTGCAAATATATAATTCTTGTTTGCAAAATATCTAAGCATTTTATAATGCAAATAAAATCAAATGAAATCTAAGAAAGTATGTGAACCATGTGCAGCATTTAAGGAGGTTAAGGTTGGATAGATTTTGCTTCTAGAAGAGAATCATATGAAGTAAATATCTAAAGGTGATGTAACCAAAATAGTATAGCTAGGATTCACAAACCATCACCTAAAAACTAGCAATAAGCAACTTGCAAATATAAAAGAATTGTTTACAAAATATCAAGCAACAAAACTATTTTTATTACAATAAAAAGTTGTCCTTATGTGTCTACATAATCCAAGGCAAATCGGCTTCATTAAATGAGTTATGGCAAGTGTTTCTAGAACCTAAAGTAAAGACAAGGATTTGTATAAAATATGGTATAAAATACGTGAAACAAATCCTATAGGATTTAGGGAATGGGGAGTCTAAAGCTAGCAAACACTGTAGCACCTACAAGCCTTAAGTATTAAGAAATGAATTGTTTATGGTGAGAACTGGCTATAAATATACCCTTGAACCCATACATTTCTACACACCAAAAAGCTGAGTTGATCAAGTAGCAGGAAAGGGAAAGCTAATAAGTGAGTAAACCTCACTTCTAATGCTTATTTAGATTATTATTTTTGATGTTAGGTAGTTACATATTGATCTTTGTGTAATTTATTTGGTTGTTTCAATGTAATGGGAAGAAACTTAAGTAAGGTAAACCTGGAAATAAATAAAAACTGTGAACAATCTATGTGAACAAACCCACCCTTTTCACCCCATTGAAAACTATTGTTGTTTGTATGAGATAGGCATAAGCATATATGCTTCTGAATTCATTAAATCTAGTTAATTACATCTTCATGTTAGAACTGAGGAACAAAAACATGTAACTGAAATCAAACCAGTGAAAATTAAGTAGCAGCAGTAGTACTTTGATAGTAAACTCCTTCCTTTGTTCCTTTTAACCATTACTGCTAGTATAGGGTGTGATGCAGACCCTATATATATATGTTCTTTGATATGCAGTATAGATAGTGTGATTCTCCATATCAAAACAGGAAACAAATATATGTGCATATAAACTAAATCACAAGGCTCTGTTTTCCTGTTTTCAAACACCTTCCACTTCAAAGAAAATCAAGTACTCCAACTATCGAAAGATTTAAACAAAAAGGTAAAAACAAAAGTTATTTCAAATTAAGTTTAGTATGTATTAAAATTGGTTTCAGCCCCTAATATGCTATGGGTCAGTACCAGTTTGATATTTACAGGAGATAACCAATAATTGATCAAAATTCAACTATGTTAATCCAAGGATTCAGGCTTGCTAGTCTGTTAAGGATGTAAAGCCATGATTTTTAAAAGAGAAAGTAGGATTTCTAGTTGTGTAAATCAGTGGGAACTCGAGGATAGCTGTATTTCGGTCCTAAGGCTTTTCCGATCACCCACGATGGCCGGAGACCCTGGAACTCACTGAGGAGCAGCGTGGAGGGGTAAGGAGTCGGGGAAAAATAGAAAATGATTTTTCAATTAAGGGAATTTTGGGATAAAAGTCAATTTGGGTTTTTAGGGTTCATGTTGGGTTCGAGTTTTTAAATTGGATTTTTGTGGGATAGGGTTGATCGAGTGCAACGTCACTTGGTGGGGAGTCGCGTCGGGAGTTGGAGAGTTGATCGGTGGTTGTTTCAGGTGAAGTTGTGGATGGAGTTGGCCATGCGGATCGGGTTTTTCGAGGAACCTGGGTGGTGTATTATTCGAATGGTTAATGGTGGAGAGTGATTTGGGGACGAAGAAGTTTTAGGGACATGACAGTGGGTCGGTGGCGATACTGGAAGGTGATGGCACTTGTGGGGGGTGGCACGACGACGTTCTGATGATGGGAGCTGGTGTACACGTGCACGATGAGGAATGTACACTACAGTGTACATTGTTGAGGGCAAATAGGTTGTTTTAGTTTGGATAAGGATGTTACTGAAGCATTTGAACAAAAGAAAGGAAGGGTGAATAGTGGAAAGTAACAGAAGTAGATCAAACCGACAAGTTCGACTATGAGAGTTCGACCAGTTTGAAGTTAAAAATATGTGAATAAATAATTTAAATTAATTATTTAAATTATTTATAATTAAATAATCATAAAGGAATAAATAAAAAGGGAAGGAAGAGTTTGAAACATCGCCCGAGCAGAAATAACAAAAGAAGTAAAAATACAGTGTGCGAAGCACGGGCATTTCCAAATGATAAGTAAAACTGAACAAAACACTGTATGAAACACATACACCTCAACTGATTATTTTTAAAGGGATAATTAAACTTTTCTGATACGACCCAGGTAAACAAACACTGTTTGTAAAGGGATAATTAATCTGTAGCTGAGTAATACACATGATGAAATCGATAAACATTTATCGACTGTAAAAAGATATTCGTACATCGTTTCGAAGAGTCCGGAATAGATATTCCACTTCGATTCGAAGTATACGACGCATATCAGAATGCTGAGGTCAACGAGGTGCAAGCGTTATTTTAAATAGTATTTTTGGTCTGTTCAGTCCCAGGACAAACCCGAATGGACGAGTGTCTGACAACGTATGTCAGTTAGATTCTACACATCGTCTTACGTAAGTATATTACGTTGGTAGCGGAGAAATTCGTTTCTCTTAGCTTTATTACCCGTGATATATTTGGGTAATCGAATGGGTATTTCTGACAGATAGGACGATGTGGCATTCAAATAAATTGAAGAGAAATCTGTCAGAAGGATAAACGTGACCTCAAACCCTCACAACCAGGAAGTAACAAAAGTTGGGCTAGGCAGCATGGCTAGTTGGGTCATTCCCAAGCAGGGTGTATTATCACCATCTAGAGAAATTCCTATTTTCTTCTTAATCTATATTTCGCTGCTGCAGCTTTCGGAAACGGTGGGTCGCTCCCAACCGTGGGGGTGATAATATATTCGTCACACTCAAGCTAAATGAGTGGACGGTCATGTGTGGCCGGGTTGCAAGACGTTCTTGTTGAACCTGCAGTGTATACCCTCTAGAGTACACTGATCGGTGGGTGCTCCCATACCCTGTCTGTTGGAATCCAATCTCCAATAAGAGCCCTGCGGTTTATGATTTTATACTATATATGTGAACGTGAGATGCAAGCGTTTCACTAGATGGTTATCTATTTGATAAAAACTTTTCGTAATATCAAACGTTTTGATATAAAATACTTAGATCATTATCCAGATATTAGACATGGATTGACCTATGATTTCTAAAGTAAATAAACTTGTCAACATGGAAACCTAAATCCTCATTCCTTGTTTACATCTCTTATCTATGTTTACTCACACCAGTCCCCCGACTGACCCAGAGTTTATTTTCTGTGTTTCTTAAACTCTTGGGTACTCATAATATTTATTATGAGTAGACAAGTAGTCCAGGTAGGCAAGTGGAATCTATGAAGTTCAAGACCAAGACCAGTATTATACCTAGTTCTATGTATCCAGTTTAAGTATCTGTTTATTTCAGTCATGATGTATAATTATGCTGTTGTAAAATGATGTACTCTGATGTAACAAACTCTGTTATGTAATATATTATTTTGTGAAATTCCACTGTGAGATTAATTCCGCTGTGTAATTCTGATGTCTTCTTATTCTTCTATTCTATAAGTTCTACCTTTTCTATCTCATCTTCTAAATTCTTTCAATAATGACACGGTTTTCGAGGCATTGAAAATCGCGCCGTTACAGTTGGTATCAGAGCTTAGTTTTTTTTGAACACCTAGGCTTAGAGTGAGCATCGAGAGAGCGTATTTTTACTAAAAACTATTTTAGTATGGGTCGTCCTTAGTTCTCAACCATAGTTATTAACCTTAGTTATCAACCCTAGTTATTTGGTTAATTTACCCTTAAAGACTGGTTTCCGAATGAGTATTAACTCTCGAATCATTTACTCAGAAGTTGACAATGAGTTCTCAAGCAAGGCGAGGCCGAGGAGCAAGTAGGGCGACTACAACCAATGGGCACACTATTAATCAAACCCAAGTGGATACGACTGAAGTAGTCCAAGCTCCAACGCAGCCAAATTTCGCAATGATCTGCAAAAACTACACTACTCTGGGAGGAAAGACTTTTAAGGGAACAGAATCACTGGTTGATGTCCAAGCGTGGATTAGATCGTGTGAAAAGATTTTTAAAGGACTGAAGTTGGATGACGAGTACAAACGTCTCTTAGCTTCATGGAATCTAGAGGGAGCTGCAGCAATCTGGTGGGACGCCCAAACTGCAAACACTCCGGAGGGAGATTTCACTTGGGAGAAGTTCAAAGAAGCTTTTGAAGCCCAGTACCTGCCAGCGACTGGGAAGACCAGGATGTACCGAGACTTTATTGACTTAAAGCAAGGAGACCTGTCCGTGACTGAGTACGAGAACAAGTTCAATGCATTATCAAGCTTTGGACCAGAGTTGGTAAATACTTCACTGAAGAAGAACGAAATGTTCATAGCTGGATTAAAGGATAGTCTGCAAGGCCGTATGATGGGGCATCTGAAAGACCCATTTGTGGAACTAGTGGACTTAGCACTCAGGTATGAAGCCTTGGATGCGAGGAAACCCACAGCAGCGAAGGGTCAAACTGGAGAAATTAGTGGAGAAAACTCTCGAAAGAGGAAATTCAATCCAAACTGGGAGAACAAGGAAAAGGGAGATACAGGGGAGGAGAAGTATGAAAATCGTTTCAAGAATGTTTTGTGTCACAACTGCAAACAGAAGGGACATATAGCTAGATTTTGTAAGGAGCCAAAAGGTAAGGAACCTGAACAAACCCAACAGCAACCTCAACAGCAGCAGCAGAACCAGAATCAAAGAAATGAAATGGTGATAAAGAACCTTTGTTTCAATTGCCATCAGCCTGGACACATGATCAGGAACTGCCCACTGATGAAGAAGGCACCACAGCCTAATGTTTACGCTATCATGAATGAGCCGTCAACTTCTGGGGACACGAAGGAAAAAGGAATCATGAAAAGTACCTACACAGTGTCAGAGGAGTAGGATGGAGGAATGAGTTGAACTATATATCAATATATATATGATATGATAGTCTACAACTTGAATCAGTCAAGTGTAGCACTAGTATGGTAATATGATATGTATGCCTAGTACGAGTTTGAGTCTAATGTATAATTAGAGTGTACTAAGTGATTATGATATGGAATATCACCTTTGGGAAAATCTTTCTATCTTTCTTACTTTAATTTCGGGGACGAAATTCTTTTAAGGGGGGTGGACTGTAATGTCCCGGTTTTTTAGCTGGTCTTTGTTAGCGATAAATATTGATTTAATAGATAATTAAATCATAGAATATGTTTACTAAACAAGCTAAAGCAAGTATAAATTTATGCAGGAAGTTGTCACGGCTAGGACAAGTATCTTTGTCATTGAACGCATGATGTATGGAGAAATGCCTCAAATGAAAATATCAAAATGCATGTGAAAATAAAACAAAGAAGAAGCAAGTCATATGAAGTCAAGATCATTATTTGATTTAGCCGTGAATAGAATAGCTAAAATAGGAAAGCACCATCACCTAAGGATCCTAAATAGCAACTTGCAAATATATAATTCTTGTTTGCAAAATATCTAAGCATTTTATAATGCAAATAAAATCAAATGAAATCTAAGAAAGTATGTGAACCATGTGCAGCATTTAAGGAGGTTAAGGTTGGATAGATTTTGCTTCTAGAAGAGAATCATATGAAGTAAATATCTAAAGGTGATGTAACCAAAATAGTATAGCTAGGATTCACAAACCATCACCTAAAAACTAGCAATAAGCAACTTGCAAATATAAAAGAATTGTTTACAAAATATCAAGCAACAAAACTATTTTTATTACAATAAAAAGTTGTCCTTATGTGTCTACATAATCCAAGGCAAATCGGCTTCATTAAATGAGTTATGGCAAGTGTTTCTAGAACCTAAAGTAAAGACAAGGATTTGTATAAAATATGGTATAAAATACGTGAAACAAATCCTATAGGATTTAGGGAATGGGGAGTCTAAAGCTAGCAAACACTGTAGCACCTACAAGCCTTAAGTATTAAGAAATGAATTGTTTATGGTGAGAACTGGCTATAAATATACCCTTGAACCCATACATTTCTACACACCAAAAAGCTGAGTTGATCAAGTAGCAGGAAAGGGAAAGCTAATAAGTGAGTAAACCTCACTTCTAATGCTTATTTAGATTATTATTTTTGATGTTAGGTAGTTACATATTGATCTTTGTGTAATTTATTTGGTTGTTTCAATGTAATGGGAAGAAACTTAAGTAAGGTAAACCTGGAAATAAATAAAAACTGTGAACAATCTATGTGAACAAACCCACCCTTTTCACCCCATTGAAAACTATTGTTGTTTGTATGAGATAGGCATAAGCATATATGCTTCTGAATTCATTAAATCTAGTTAATTACATCTTCATGTTAGAACTGAGGAACAAAAACATGTAACTGAAATCAAACCAGTGAAAATTAAGTAGCAGCAGTAGTACTTTGATAGTAAACTCCTTCCTTTGTTCCTTTTAACCATTACTGCTAGTATAGGGTGTGATGCAGACCCTATATATATATGTTCTTTGATATGCAGTATAGATAGTGTGATTCTCCATATCAAAACAGGAAACAAATATATGTGCATATAAACTAAATCACAAGGCTCTGTTTTCCTGTTTTCAAACACCTTCCACTTCAAAGAAAATCAAGTACTCCAACTATCGAAAGATTTAAACAAAAAGGTAAAAACAAAAGTTATTTCAAATTAAGTTTAGTATGTATTAAAATTGGTTTCAGCCCCTAATATGCTATGGGTCAGTACCAGTTTGATATTTACAGGAGATAACCAATAATTGATCAAAATTCAACTATGTTAATCCAAGGATTCAGGCTTGCTAGTCTGTTAAGGATGTAAAGCCATGATTTTTAAAAGAGAAAGTAGGATTTCTAGTTGTGTAAATCAGTGGGAACTCGAGGATAGCTGTATTTCGGTCCTAAGGCTTTTCCGATCACCCACGATGGCCGGAGACCCTGGAACTCACTGAGGAGCAGCGTGGAGGGGTAAGGAGTCGGGGAAAAATAGAAAATGATTTTTCAATTAAGGGAATTTTGGGATAAAAGTCAATTTGGGTTTTTAGGGTTCATGTTGGGTTCGAGTTTTTAAATTGGATTTTTGTGGGATAGGGTTGATCGAGTGCAACGTCACTTGGTGGGGAGTCGCGTCGGGAGTTGGAGAGTTGATCGGTGGTTGTTTCAGGTGAAGTTGTGGATGGAGTTGGCCATGCGGATCGGGTTTTTCGAGGAACCTGGGTGGTGTATTATTCGAATGGTTAATGGTGGAGAGTGATTTGGGGACGAAGAAGTTTTAGGGACATGACAGTGGGTCGGTGGCGATACTGGAAGGTGATGGCACTTGTGGGGGGTGGCACGACGACGTTCTGATGATGGGAGCTGGTGTACACGTGCACGATGAGGAATGTACACTACAGTGTACATTGTTGAGGGCAAATAGGTTGTTTTAGTTTGGATAAGGATGTTACTGAAGCATTTGAACAAAAGAAAGGAAGGGTGAATAGTGGAAAGTAACAGAAGTAGATCAAACCGACAAGTTCGACTATGAGAGTTCGACCAGTTTGAAGTTAAAAATATGTGAATAAATAATTTAAATTAATTATTTAAATTATTTATAATTAAATAATCATAAAGGAATAAATAAAAAGGGAAGGAAGAGTTTGAAACATCGCCCGAGCAGAAATAACAAAAGAAGTAAAAATACAGTGTGCGAAGCACGGGCATTTCCAAATGATAAGTAAAACTGAACAAAACACTGTATGAAACACATACACCTCAACTGATTATTTTTAAAGGGATAATTAAACTTTTCTGATACGACCCAGGTAAACAAACACTGTTTGTAAAGGGATAATTAATCTGTAGCTGAGTAATACACATGATGAAATCGATAAACATTTATCGACTGTAAAAAGATATTCGTACATCGTTTCGAAGAGTCCGGAATAGATATTCCACTTCGATTCGAAGTATACGACGCATATCAGAATGCTGAGGTCAACGAGGTGCAAGCGTTATTTTAAATAGTATTTTTGGTCTGTTCAGTCCCAGGACAAACCCGAATGGACGAGTGTCTGACAACGTATGTCAGTTAGATTCTACACATCGTCTTACGTAAGTATATTACGTTGGTAGCGGAGAAATTCGTTTCTCTTAGCTTTATTACCCGTGATATATTTGGGTAATCGAATGGGTATTTCTGACAGATAGGACGATGTGGCATTCAAATAAATTGAAGAGAAATCTGTCAGAAGGATAAACGTGACCTCAAACCCTCACAACCAGGAAGTAACAAAAGTTGGGCTAGGCAGCATGGCTAGTTGGGTCATTCCCAAGCAGGGTGTATTATCACCATCTAGAGAAATTCCTATTTTCTTCTTAATCTATATTTCGCTGCTGCAGCTTTCGGAAACGGTGGGTCGCTCCCAACCGTGGGGGTGATAATATATTCGTCACACTCAAGCTAAATGAGTGGACGGTCATGTGTGGCCGGGTTGCAAGACGTTCTTGTTGAACCTGCAGTGTATACCCTCTAGAGTACACTGATCGGTGGGTGCTCCCATACCCTGTCTGTTGGAATCCAATCTCCAATAAGAGCCCTGCGGTTTATGATTTTATACTATATATGTGAACGTGAGATGCAAGCGTTTCACTAGATGGTTATCTATTTGATAAAAACTTTTCGTAATATCAAACGTTTTGATATAAAATACTTAGATCATTATCCAGATATTAGACATGGATTGACCTATGATTTCTAAAGTAAATAAACTTGTCAACATGGAAACCTAAATCCTCATTCCTTGTTTACATCTCTTATCTATGTTTACTCACACCAGTCCCCCGACTGACCCAGAGTTTATTTTCTGTGTTTCTTAAACTCTTGGGTACTCATAATATTTATTATGAGTAGACAAGTAGTCCAGGTAGGCAAGTGGAATCTATGAAGTTCAAGACCAAGACCAGTATTATACCTAGTTCTATGTATCCAGTTTAAGTATCTGTTTATTTCAGTCATGATGTATAATTATGCTGTTGTAAAATGATGTACTCTGATGTAACAAACTCTGTTATGTAATATATTATTTTGTGAAATTCCACTGTGAGATTAATTCCGCTGTGTAATTCTGATGTCTTCTTATTCTTCTATTCTATAAGTTCTACCTTTTCTATCTCATCTTCTAAATTCTTTCAATAATGACACGGTTTTCGAGGCATTGAAAATCGCGCCGTTACATTCATAAAGTCAAGCTTGTACAAAATAATTTATCCTCTCAAATGTTACTTTGTTTAAAAATTATTTCTTAAAAATAATTTTTATCCAAAACATTTCATACTCACAAAATTTCCTCCAATTCCATTTTTGATATTTTAATTGCTTTGAGCTTATTTAGAATGTACTCAATTTAACACTCAAATCTCGTAAGTAAATGTTAGATTATTCAAATAGCCAAAACAAACTTTCCATTTAATAATCGAATGTAAATATTTGATCATTTCTTCAAGATGTCTCTTTACGATGTACCATTATATTATCCTAATATATAGAATTATATACCGTTTAATCCAAAACTCAAGAATCAACTCTAGATTCTATATTAATCATTCGAAATATACGCATATTTGTATATCAAACCATTCTTTAGAAATAAAATTTGTTTGACCAAGATAAACTAGTATACCATAGTGGTCTCTCCCACTTTAAAACTCGAGAATAAATTCCGGTGACATAAAATTATCATCAGAATTATCTTATAGCAACAAAGTAGTTTCTCCATTCATATATTTTATTTTCTTGAAAATATTTTTGGAAAACAACTTGAGACCTTTCTATTAGAAAATACTTTTATATACTACTAGCATTGTTTTCTAAAAGTTAGAAATCAATTTCAAAATTTTCCAAAAATAAATTCTCAAGTTTTAATCAAACGATCCTCTTTAGTTATAAATAAATTGATATGTCATTTCCTTCCATAATTTGGCTTCATTTGATTGAATGGAATACGCATCTCTTATTTCTTTTCAAATGTTTAACATTTTCAACTTATTAATCCATTCATCATACATGCTTTATTTTGTAAACATTTCCAAAATTTCAACAAATCATCTTACAGAACCATTTGTTCTTATAATAGGTATTTTCAGAATACTTGATTCAAATTCGATGGTGAATAAACTAGCTTTTATTAATTCACTTATCCTAAATTTCTTCGATAAATTTCGAGCAACTCGACAATGAATTTCGAATGGAATAGAGATTCAAATCTAATGGAACCTAATCAAAGAGAAGCTATCAAGGGAATAGATTCGAAGAGTGGGGATTTGGAAAAGGAATTTTAAATTTGTAATACTCTATATTTTCAAAATAATTTATATTTCAAAATAGGCTCTCTCTAGAGTGATTTTAGTGACTAATCTACTCACTCTATACCCGATGTCTAATGAGTTTAAACCTCATGGGCTAATTTTTAAATCAAACCAAAGCAAGATACTATGTTGTAACAACCTGCTTTTTCGATTTCTTCAAGTCGCTAATCAAACAAACTCAAACCATTCAATACAACAGATTATTATAGCTTACAACATTAAACGGAATCAAATCAAAGAATCACAAAATAAAATAACTTTCTATATCTCACAACGAATACATTTTTACAAAAAATATCAAAGTTAATTTTTTTTTATAAAGCACAAGAGTATTACATAAATTTTTAACGTATAACATTTGGCAAAAACGAACCAAGGCGAGCGTCCTCACGAATCTTCAGCTTCGTCAACTATAAATCCTAACCTGTAATACTTGGTTTAATCCGTGCGTTATGCAAAATACAAAACACTCGAGTTATCATTAACTTTATTTAAGTAAATGAACTTCAATAAAATACTAAAATAAAATAGTTAATCGTAACCTATTAAGTTTTAGATATATGTCACATATTTATAGTCAATATAAAGGTGCAGAATGCATTTAACTAGGCAATGTCACAATTTCATCGAGCAAGAGTGTGTAAACTAATGTACTTCAGGATAACAAAACAAGGCACAAAGACAATTTAGGCAGTACATGCATTTACGGTTGAAAGCCATGAGATAGGGTATACGTGTGATAGCATATAATATTTGTCCAGGTTTCCAAATTTTATAAAACAAAGTAAATTTTTGTAAATACAATATGAGCTCCAAGCTACAAATCAAATCAGGGGTATATACGAATGTCTATAACAGGGCACGAAAGAATTATCCACGCATCATGTGATTTGGGATGCAAGCATGGCGTGACATGTGCATAAATGTTTCGGGTTTTAATAATTCAAGAATGAGGGCAGCAAGGGCGCAGCGTGTAATAGCTGTGGGAAAGCATGGTGCAATTTATGCAAATGCAAGAAAGTGCAAAAATGCCAAATACTTACATACGCCTATGAATATATGTATATATAAACACACACACACATACACTAACACACATATACACATATTTATGTAAAATTTGTTGACAAGGTGGAAACTATGATAGTTTAGTATTGATATTGGAAATGCACAAGCACCATATATGTATACACAGATATGGGCATATACATATATAATTCAAATATGCTAGTTCATGTGATTTGAATGTAGAAAATTAATTGAAGAGAAAGAGATGAAGAAGATTTCGGAAGACAAATTTTTATTCCTTATTTTTTTCTCAATATTTTTCTATTTTTGATTGACATGAGATGCTTCTTTTATACATACTTTTCTAAATAAAAGAAAATTCTAGATAAGATCACAATTATGCATTTCCAAATATAATCAAATAAGCAAATCCGGAAATGTATATTGCAATTAACATATGCAATATATGATTGCATTTAGTGCAATTTAATTTATTGCCAACAATGTCTCCCTTAAATTAAACTTGCTTCTTGTTTCCAAATTCTCTGCACTTCTTCTGAAGACTTGTCTACTATATGCCTTTGTCAAAATATCAGTCATCTGATCACTTGTTTGCAATATCTCGATTTTGATTCCTTTATACCTAACGTGCTTTGGCTAGAAAAAAATAGAAAATTTCCAAGTTTTCTTTCTCATCGGCTTCTCTTCTTTTGCTTCTTCACTGGTTGAGACTCTAGGTTTTGCTTTAGCTGTTTGTTTTGATTTAGGCTCTTGCTTTTCTTCTATTTTCTCATTGCCTACGTTGCCTGCTGAAGCTCCTTATTCGAATATTGCAAGCTCCTGTCCAACATTCCCTGTTGGCGTAACACCAGTGCCACCAGCAATTCTTGCAGCTGTGTTGCCCACCAGATTAACATACAAGTTTGGGGTAACCATCACATCAAATTGTTCCGGCTTTGACACAAGTTGCATACAACAATTGTCGATTATGATTTCATTGTACTCGATTCCAGGGTATTCTTTTGCTATATCACTGCATGACTCCAGAAATAATCCATTAGCTAGCTTCATGATATTGGTTTTATGTACAGCCGTGACTTTCTTCCAATCATTCAGATACGCATACTTAAATGCATACTTTTCTATTCCAAACATGCCCAATATCTCAGTAGGCTGTTCAAAACCCACTTCTTTTTCTACAATGTTTTTCATCGCAGTAGAACTCTTACTGACCTTTGCTGGATCACCCTTATTTATGACGTGCTTATTATTCCCAACATAACTCTCATGACCTAAAGACTGTTTTGTGCTCTCTTCAATGCCAACTACTATGTCGGAGCTCTTCTTATACTCTTGAACTTCCAAAACACCTACTTTTTTTTTCTTCCTTCTTCTATTTTGTCTCAAGCATACCAACATTTTGATTATCTTTATCACATATATCTATTTCGACTTCAGCTGAAATAAGGGAATCTGATGCCTTCTTAGCATCAGAACTCTCAATCTTATTCTTCATACTGTTGTGCTTCATTGTGCCGGCATCAACCGGATTCAGACTCTTTTCAGCGACGAGATCTGAAACTGCCATCTCTTTCTTTCTCCCTCGCTTCGTGTCAGAAACAAGATTATCATGTTCGGAATCCTCTCTTGATTCATCGAATTTCTTCTCATTTTTTTCTTCTTTAGCAGCTTCTTTAACCATCTTTTCATCTTCTTTTTTGTTCTCTACCGAAGTCACCTCAACATGACTTGTAATGGTAATTTGTACTGACTTCTCATCTTCTTTATTCGCCATTAGGGTCTCCTCAGCATGGTCTATATCTCTCTCTCTGCTTTTGTGTTATCCATTGCATACACCTCTTTCAATAAATTCCACGAACCTTTTGCGAATTTTTCTCCATGAATATGTCTCTATGCTTCTCCATCAACGTTCTCACTCATCAAAAAATGAGCTTGAAGATCTTTCCGTCTCAAGCTTACAAATGCTTTACTCTCTTTCTCCTTCATGTTTTTAACATCTTTTGGCCATTCGTAGTCACATTCAACAACCTCCCATAATCCTTTGGAGATCGACTCTTCTTTCTTTTTATTACTCCACTCTTCGAAATTTTCTTTTGTGAGAACAAACGATGAGAAAAATAGCATTGTCATAGTTTCAACCTGACGCTCTAATACCAATTTGTAGAAAATTAATTAAAGAGAAAGAGATGAAGAAGATTTTGGAAGACAAATTTTTATTCCTTATTTTTTCTCAATATTTTTCTATTTTTGATTGACATGAGATGCTTCTTTTATACATGCTTTTCTAAATAAAAGAAAATTCTAGATAAGATCACAATTATACTTTTCCAAACATAATCAAATAAGCAAATCCGGAAATGTATATTGCAATTAACATATGCAATATATGATTGCATTTATTGCAATTTAATTTATTGCCAACATTGAACAACTACCGAACAACGGTATTGCGACTGCAACTAAACAACACATGTATTAAAAGAAAAGAAGGGCCAAGATTTACTAATTTGGTTATAAATAAATTGTTTCAGGTCATGGACAAAAAGAGGCCAACATGATATAAGACAGGGAATTACATATACAGGTGTATTCAATACATGAGAGTATATGCATACAACACACACACACACACACACATTTACGCACCCACGTTAACACAGATATATGAAATCACCATATACCACATTTATAAGCAAGTGATTCAAGATTTATTCAAATGAACCATAGAAATAAATAGTTCTTGCAATTACAATTTTTTTCCAGAAAATCGTCAACCTAGAATCTGGTTATAGAATCAACAACACGGTAACATATACATGAATCTAATATATGTTTCTAATTTACATCAGGACAGGTGTAATAGGTCACAAGCAACAGTGCAACAGCGGTGGCACAAGCAGAAGGCAACTCAACAACAAATGCACATGTATATACATACATGTATATACACATACATTCAATATACAGGTGTACAAAAAATCAGGGCAGTATGGAATGAGGTACGTAATAAAACGTAACATGCCTCAATTTTAAGCAAGACACAAGCACAAATATACAATGCTGAAGTTGGTCGGGGAATGCTAGTAGGGCAGAATCACAAGTACAATGGAAATCACACAAATGCAAGGAAGTATAGGTTGTCAATACAATATGCCATGGAAAACATGCAATCAGTGGTACTAAATAAGTTAGAATTGATAATCACAACAAGGAGCAGCTAATATCATATTATGGACAACAAACAATCATTTACAGGTCATGGGTTCAAAGTACAATAGTAAGATTAATGTAAAACAGTGGGACATGAGATTTCAAGTGCAGGATAGCAAACATAATGCCATGACACAATAAAATAGCATGATGCAAGGAGTACAAAAGTACTTAGTTTCAAACACAAAATGCAACAGACCAGTGAGTACACAACAACAAGCACGGTGTGGATATAACTAAGATACTTACTGTTATATTGAAATATATAGGTTCCGCTACACCTCTTATATTGCACGTGAACTATCCCCCTTAATCTCGACAACCCATTTCCCCACTTATTCTCTCTCTTCCCACTAAGAATAATACTGAAATGGAAAGAGAGAGAATGGGTGGGGAAATGGATAATGGAGATTAAGGGGGAGAGTTCACGAGCAATATAAGAGGCGTAGCGGAACCCTCCCTATATATATATATATTGATGTTAAATATTTGAATTAAAGTCAATAATGAGATGAAACTCACCCTAAATCAGTAGTAGCTTAGGTGGAGGAGCGGCTTCGACGTGGTTGTGCTGACGGCAAGGAGGATACGAAGTTTGTACATGGACCGATGATGGAGGCTACGACTTTGATTTGGGCGATGGGTTTGAGAATCAATTTAAGGGGGTTCGAATTGATTTAGGGGGTTCGATTGGCAAGGGATTGATTCCTTTCTTCGATCTAGGGTTGAGTTGATTGAGGGAGGAAGAGAGGATTAGGGCCAGCTTGGGTATGATTGCAGGAAGCCAGGGTAACAGTGTGCTTTCATGATTTCGATTTAAAGGAGAAGGATGTTGATTAAGAAATTTTTTGATCGAAGATAAAATGAAAACGAGAGGGGTTAGATTTTAAGGGTGCTGCTAAATGCAAATCAAATTACTCAATGAAAATCGAGGAAATTACACTATTGTCCTTCCTATTTTTTGTGCAAATACCATACAGATATTAAATATTGTACAAATATTAATGAAATTAATTGTTTGGAAAAAATAAAACATAAAAGACAAGTGACGGTTGGCTCATTGCACAAAAAAGTAGGAAGGAAAATGCTGTAATTTCCTCGATTTGCATTGAGTAATTTTTATTTGCATTTAGCAATCATGGATTTCAATCAGGTTTCTTTCTGTGCATGAAGGGAAGAAGGACGCAGCAGAGTAGGCATAACACGTGGCATAAATTCAGAAATTTAAGGATAGTTGTTAACTTAATTTAGAAATGTTTACAGGTGTCGTTTGAATTTATTTAAGTTACAAATATACAATTTGTCTTTCTTTTTATTCTTTCTATTGCTTTCGTTAAAATGAAAAGACAAATCTATGTGAGTCCACCTGTTAGGGAAATACAGATGAGATACAAAATGAATTGTATTCATTCTTCTTAGAATTTAGTCTAGTATTTTAATTTATTTTCACTCAAATCCTAACAACGTTTTAATTTTAAGAGTTTGTTTAAAAATCAACAATACATATTAAATTTGATTTCATGTTTATTTTAAACAAGTTCTAGATTAACTTATTGTTTATTCTATTTATTTCGAATCTACAAATATATTATGAAGCTGAGGTGAGGGTGAGATATGGTTGGATGCCAGAAATTTGCACTACATGTAACTCTTTTAGTCATTTACATGAAACCTATACTAGGAAACCCTCGACATCGACCCCTGGTCCTGTTCCCTCTTCTGAGCGAGTTCCTCTCCCTAGACCGCCTATCATGAAGTGGGTTAAGAAAGTTGTCAGCCCACCGATTGATATTCAGGACCCTGTTCAGAAGATGTCTACCCCATGTGGTAACGATAGTGTGGTTTATTATGAAAGTTTGGATGATGATGTCATGATTGGTAACCAAGTATAGACAATGACTACCCTATGTGAATGAGAATATGGAAAATAATGATAGTACTTCTGAAGAGGATGATGGTATCTATTGGCTCTCTGGTGACCAATCTTGGCTTCATTACAAATCTGGGATGAGATATGATCCCTTAGAAAAAATGTATTATATCTATGTTAATGATATGGAAGATAATTATAGAAGACTGGAATATAAAGTTATAGGTGAAGGGTTTGAGCTCACTAAGGAGGGTGAGCTAGCTGAGATGAACAATTCTTTTTTGTATGATTCTACATGGGATTAGGAATGCGAATTTCATAGTCCTAACCCTTGTTATGTTCCTAACCTTGCCGTACTCTTTTCATAGTATGTCAACGTTATAGGATCTAGTGATAGCTCCAGCTATTCCTCTAATAGGAATTCGTTTGGATTCATATTAAGTTGCAGTATTTGAGTTGAGTTTTTAGCTTTTAGCTTAGGAGTATCTGTACACATTCGATTAGGTAAATAGATTGCAACTATACTTGAGTTGAGTTTCATATCAACCTAGTTACAGATATTGGACTAGGAGCAATGTCTTTAGAGCTTACAAGAGCGAAAGACGAGCAAATATCCATTTCCATTCTTGGACGACTTGTTTGATCAGCTCAAAATGCGAGGTGGTTCTTTCATTTGGACTTTTCGAGCAATTGGAATTTGGTTATTCACGGTGTACAATGAGCCCTATTATGTATCTATGGCTGAATGGTTAACACACCCAACTCATAATTGGAAAATTCATAGGTTCAATTCTTGCTGGATGCACACAAATGGGAAACGTTAAATAAGTCTATAACCAATAGAGAGTAGTTAGATATGGTGTGTAGATTACATCATTTCACCCTGTTTTGACATTGATTAGTTGGTTATGTCTTCAGGATAACTAATGACTCGATATATTTTATGGATTTCTTTGATCGAGCTCCATGATATCACTTAGATGAGTTGTGCTTGTGCTACCTGATCGTATTTTCGTCTTGATATTGATGAGGAGAGATCACAAAGCATGGTAGTGCTCGAGTATAGATGGTGAGAAAACACCAATTGATGACTTGAATTTGGAGTTCCATTTCGTAATGAGCGTAATGAGATTCTTGAGTCACGTTGCCTTAAGTAGGATATGTGAAGGTTCTGATAGTTTGAAGTTTGAGTTAACTCATGCGAGTTACAGATTCAAAACCTAGTTGAAAAGTTGGCAGAGATACCAATATCACTCATTCCTTGAGAGAACAAGGAGCTGATAACATCCACTTGTGTTTCTTAAGAGGTGCAGTGTTTACATTGAAATGGAGGTACATCTTTAGTCGATGACCAAAACTACACGAGACAGTGTATCCGACTCTCGATTCGAAGTAGGTAAAGATGGAGTTTGTTTTGGAAATTTGGAGGTATTAGTTATTATGGAAAGAGATAAGTTTTTTTAGTGACGTCACATCATTAGTTTCCCTATTCTCAAAGAGTGATATCGACCTTCATCAACAACGATGGTTGAGGCTCCTAGCCTCCTAGTGCAGTTGTTGTGTTGATGGACATTGCTCACACTAATCACTGGTCATGACTCCAAAAATTGAAATGATGTGGTGACCATGGTGGTTAGTTCATATCTGGATGGATCGAAGATCATCTAGTAATGATGTATAGGAAGCGTCAAGTAATCCCCTATAATTACTTGGGATTTGTTGGTGGATGCAAGAACAATTATCGATGGTTGTCATCAATAGGTTGCCAAAAGATGGAGGATAATATGATACACTTAAGTTACATCCGATTTTTTAACAAAAGATGTTGGATTTATATTACTTATTCTTGATAAGATGGAAACCAAGTTTTTAAGGATTAGATGCCCTATTCAATGCCTTATACTAGGTAGAATAGTATCCTCTGTACTAGGGTAGACATGCATGTTATTTTTTGTGTCTGCTATTATTTTATTCATGTATATTTGACTATTGACGTTCACTTGACTATTTGTGCTTATAGCAATTATTATTAAATAACTAAATGAGAATCCAAGGATATCATATGCCATTATAATAAATGATATATAACTTAATCCACTTACTTTAAAGCACTTCAAAATTCCAAATTTGATCCAAACCGAATCCTATTATCCATATTCTTCCCCTTTATAATCTCTATTTGGAATCACAGACTGGAATACATACAAATCCATTATTTTGGATCTAAAAAATGTAATTTGGCTAAATATAAGACTAGATATGGAATTTTACTTCATACGAATGACCTTTTGATGTGAATCCCATCCTAGATCTACTATCATCTTCCTACAATGAAAGTAAAAAATTGTATTATATAATTTATGAGGTCTTGAAAAAGAAAGAAAAGTGATAGGGCTTGCTTGCGAACTTAGAATAAAATGAGTTTGGTGGCTAGCTCTTTATGTTTTGTTATAAGGTGTAGTGTGGTTCATTCGATTTAGAAAGAACACAATCTATTTGTTAATATGGCCAAGAAGACAGGGTTTTAAACCATTTTCAAGTCGACAGCTCCACTTAGGTGGTCGGCCACCAAGGTCGGGATAGCCCAAGGGAGGTCGACCAGGCTCAGTCAAAATGTGTATAACAATGCATGATATTTTTATTTTTGTATAGTCTCTTTGTTTACATTCTTGATATGACAATAAATATTGATACTGAGATGTTGTTTCTACCTTGGTGCATTTAAATGATTTTATAGCCTAGGTATGGGAGGTTACTTTGGGCTTTTATTTTCTTTTGTTCGGATGAGACACATTTGGCTAGTTGTAGTTTGTTCGGATCGAGCTGCACAAAGAAGGTACCTTCGGAATTTTCCGCGAACCAAGCAAAAGTTGGAAGAGAAATTATGTAACATTCGATGATTTGATGAATTATCTTCTAGTCCCAAAATGTAAGATTTTTCATACTATCAAATCAGGACTTGAAACCACTTCCATTGAGTTCGGATGGTTCGTTATGCGAATGAAGAGAATAAGACTCACCATATTTTGAGATTTGATATTTCAAGTATAAGCCAATCCCGATATGCATGAAACTTGTCATTTCAGAGTGTATTATCGAGTTATGACGAAATTTATATTTCAAAACAGTAGTGGTAAGATGATACATGTAGATGAGTTTTGTAACTATTGGATTAACCGTTTGGACGTGTGAGTTCCAAACGCATGTCAATTCCAATTTTGGAAACTGAATGTTTGAAAAAGGGGTTAGGTGCCATAGAATTTGGAATTTGGTCTCCATATATATTTCATTTCTTTCAGAAGGTGTTTTTATGTCTAGATCGACTACCGACATTGTAACAACCCTGGTTTTAGTCGGTTACCTGCTATAGCGATTAATGAATTACAATGTGGATTTTTGTTGGTTAATAATGAAATCCATGTTTAAAAAAAATAGTGATTTGTTGGGGAGAATAAGAATTTATTAATTTAAAAGTGAAAATCTAAGAGGAAAGTATTTGGTTATCGTTGGGATCCTGGTGAAATATGCATATATATATGTACATGGATGCATATAAATGTATAGATAAAAAATAAATGTGAAGTTAAGATAAATAAGATTTTCTTTTATCCATGAGAATTTAGAAGGGAAATTAGCATAAAAATATATATGTACATATTAGGTTTTGTGATAAGTAAAATTAAAGGCCTAGATGAAGAACCAGTGTTAAAAATGATTTGTAAATGTGTTTTGAGACAAAATATAATTTTTTATGATTTTTGGGCAAAATTTGTTGAGGTAAATTTTAAAATGTGAGTAAAGAGTCAATTTGATGTTTTACAATAGTTCTTAAGTGTTTTGTGGCAATAAAATGTAAAAATGTTGATTTTTGCTGTAAAAATAAATAAACAAAAATGGATGTATTGAAAATAAATTTTTATAAGTTGCTAAAACTTCTCCGTAAGCAAAATAAAGCTTTTGTTCTTTAAAACATTTGAATTGTCAATGTTTCTAAAGAAATGAAATTTGTTTGCAAATGGCAATATTTGTAACTTTAAATGGTTAATAACTAGAAATATTTTTAAAACGGATGATTAAACTTGTATTAACACTCTTATTATGTACAAATGATGGAATGAACAAAAATAGTTGTTAATGCGTAAATATGTGATAAGCATGGCATTATTGGCTTAATTGGTGTTAAATTGATTAATAAGGCCTAAACCTCCATTAGTGGCTTTATTAGACTTATGGGTTTTTAATTTAATAATTAAAGAGTGATGTTTCCGGAAAAAGAGAGGAGGGTACATATTCCTCCTCCTGCCTTCTTCTCAAATGACAGAAAAAGGGAAAACGTAGGGGGACTAATTTTCTACCAAACCGTAATTTCTAATTCTGAAAAATTAGTGCAATTAAAGAGAAAATGAAGATCTCAGTAGGTAATCCCTTTAAAACAATGTCTTAATCCATCTCCATTCTCTAATTATATATCTTTTTATTGTAACTGATTTCATTGCTTTTGCATGTCACAATAAAAGAGAAGGCAATTTCAAGCTCCAAATCTCAAATTTGCATCAAATTCTTGTTGTTGATTCTCTTTTCAGGTGAGTGAACGTCACAACTTCTAGTTGAAATCATTTACAAGTGGTATTCTCTGAATTTATTGTGTTTTTGAGATGATTTGAATCGATTCGATGTAGTGCATTATTTCTGAGTTACATCCCGTATTCCTGAAAATGCAGTGTAGTGAAACAAGCATATCTTCCATGTTTCTTGTCCGATTTAGCTCAATTTTTTTTTGAAAACTAGACTCAATAACAAACTTTTTCTATTCGGATTGTTTTTCGAATTTTGCCATTTAATAGGCCCGAAACAGATTTCAAAATGATAGTATAATTCTGTCTTTTGCCTAATTTTCTGAGTTGAAACATGAAATTGTTTTAGCCATAACTTTTTCGTTTTTAATCAGAATTTGATAATTCTTGATGATTCGCAAAGCTGAATGCTTAAGCTACAACTTTTGTTCAATATGCTCTACAAAATTTTAAAGTATTCTGACCTCAAATCATCATTGATCGTCGCTGTCCTGTCGAATACATGCAGAAGGATGAGTTTTAAACTGTTAGTAAAATGACCATAACATTTTCGTTTTTAATCGGAATTCGATAATTCTTGATGATTCAGAAAGATGAAAACCTAAACTACAACTTTCGTTCAATATGTTATATAAAAATTTGAAGTTTTATAAGCTAAAATCATCATTATTTGTCATAATACTGTCGAATATGTGCAGCAGGCTGAGTTTTCGTTTGTTAGTAAAATGATCAAAACTTTTGAACTATTAATCGGAATTCAATCGTCTTGTACATTATGGAAAGCTTGAATTATATGCAACATAATTTTATTCATGGCGTTTAAATATCTGGCTGTTTAGTAGCTTGAAACAGCGGATTTTGTCCGCTGTCTTATATTTTGCTTCATGTTGTTGGGGGCATTAGTTATTCCCAAATTACTTAAAATTGTTTTGCATCTTTTTGGTGTCGATGATCATCATGTGAATGGCAATTCTTGAAAGAAAAACCACATTTAGCTACGATTCACATTATTGAATCAATGCTGTTTTGGGTGAAAATCAATGGTGTAATCTCGTTAAACCTTGTCGTCTTTATACACGTTTTCAAAACTGGTTTTAATAAAATATTTCCAAATGATTTATGAAATTAACAACTAATTTTTTGTGTGTACTTTATTAATATAAAACCGATTTTATTCCTGCTATAGAGGGAATGGTTTCTATGTTAATAATTACATATATTATTTGGAAAACTGGTTTTATAAATTGCTTTTGCAAAAAGTTATTTTCTAAATTTATAAAAGTTTGCACACGCTATTGCACCTTTCATGTAACACCCCACATTTTTAATATAATTAAAAATGTACAAATATGTATATATGCATAGATAGGTAAATAATGGTGATTATAATGAAAAATTAATTCATACATTGAAGAGTAAGGAAATTAATGCGATAACAATGTGTGTAATCGAAGAGATGAGAAAATAAAATTACTTAGTTTAAATATCAGGAATTAAGTAAAACGAACATCACCATTGCGTCTATCTCAGAATTCAGGTCAAGATAAACACCTGGTTTGTGTAAAACGGACATCATATGAAGAAGTTATTATGCCTAGAAGTTTGTATACGCACAAGAGAAATAAATATACATATATATATATATATATATGTATATATATATACATAAACAAATTAAAATATAAAATAAGGATTGCATGTAATAAATACGTGCACTGAAAAAAAATGTAATGCATGCATTAAAAGAAAGAAAGGATTGGTTGCATGCAATGTAAATATGTTGCATGCACTGATTTGCAAACATAATGCATTAACATTAAAAGAAAAAGATTCATGCAATGGTTTAATTTAAGTATTGTAACTAACATGAAAAAGATAAGTAAGGATAGAACAATAATTATCATTGTTCTAAGACTTACTAACAAAAGACTTCATAACTCAGTTGATTAAGACATTGGATTTGTAACATGGAGGTCCGGGTTCGAATCCCGGCGGCGGCATAATTTTTATCTTTGTTTAGAGGGCCAACTGAACATGCAAATATATGTACGTATACAAATTCAAAATTTGAAAAGATAAGAACGTACATATAAGGAAATAAAGAAAATATACGTATATATATATGCATGAATATATGTATACAAAAGATAAAATTCAAGATAATGCCACATTCAATGACATATGGCAAGAATCAAATAACGGTGCAAAATCATTTGAATTTTGAAAATAAAACGAAAATTGTGCGTATATTTATAAGCGTAAAACGGTCGTTAGAGTAATTGTATACATATAAGAATATTTCGTGTGAATAAAACAGTTAAATAAATTCCAAAAATTCAAAAGTTCAAAAATGAAATTTCTATTCCAAAACAATTCAAACATTCGAAATTCGAATTTCTGCGCCAAAACAGCTTGCGGGACCCAATGTTGACTCAGCGCTGCGTGTACGATAAGATTTGGCTAGATTCATCTACGAACCTAGACTATTTTCTTAACTGGGTTCAATGCTGACTCAGCGCTTCTTGTACGACAAGGTCTTGAGCACTTATATAAACACCCCTAAGGCTACAGTTTTCTCTACACATCTTCATTATGCCTATACTCTTACCTAATTCATATCAAAATAAATCAAAGATGGGGTTATGCTGCTCAAGTTCTTCGTTAGAATTCAAGTAGAGAATCAAATGCTAATTCAACGACTTCAACAACTATATTCTAAGAACCAAATCTAAATTAGAGGATCGATAATCTACGTCAAGGCATAGCTTTTCAGTTTCAAAAATCAGATCCCAGAATTCAAGGTCCGTTCTTAAATCAGTGAGTGGGATTATAAAACACTTCATGCATAATAGTATTATTATCGTTCATCATTCCTCAGCTAAAATTCATGTTGCAATTTAAAATAATTTTTGTTTGCTTAATCTATTCCTCTTCCCTATTCTTCCTTTTTATTTTTGAAACTTTGGCTACCTTCGAGCCAAGGTCAACAGTGCGTAAATTATAGTTATTTGGGAAGAGCCTGAGATTTAATCGATGAATTAGGAAATTTGGGTAAAAAGATTATTACACGAAAAAGCAGAAATGGGTTAAGTAGCACTTGACATATGAATAAGCTTAACCAACATATGAGGAATGATAGCAACCTGTTAGGAACACATGTATGGGAAACTGAAATAATAGGTATAGCCTATTAATAGGATTATAAGCATGAACATAAATTGGGGGGTTTTGGTAAAGCTTGAATTTGAGACTTAAAAATTGGATATGCCGTTAAGATCCTTGAAACATAATTAAAAATGGAATATGTTGGACAACCCATGTTTTTATGTAATTATGGAACTCGACACATAACATGAAATTGACAATTGTGGCATAACTTGAACATGAACATGATTGTGAATTTGTAATTGACATTTGATATCTAGAATGAACATGAACATGCTTGTAAATTTATAATTGGCCTATGACACCTAGAATAGACATGAATTGTTAATTGGCTAAACAAGAAACATGGCTAACTCGAGGTTAGAATGAGTTTGCGGTGTAATCCTGCCCGGAACCGCCTGCACATCCAATGACTGCAAAAAATAGGTTCTATTGTGAGAAGTTAGTCATAACGTGCTTCAAACCCAAGGTTAGATTGAGTTGTGGTGTAATCCTGCCCGGAACCAACCGGCACATCCAGTGACCGCAACAATAGGTCTAATGTAAGAGGTTAGGCATTAATAATTAATTAATGCTAATGACACATGCTAATATGGTAAGGTTAAGTCAACATGAAACACTAGACAACACTTAACCAATTTGACATGATATATGGGTGAATTAAGTCAACGTGAACCGCTAGATAACACTTAACCAATTTGACATGATATATGGGTGGGTTAAGTCAACATGAACTGATAGAGAACACTTAACCAATTTAGCATGGTACGTAGGTTGAATTAAATACGTGATTGGCGTTAAGTCAACTTGGACACATGGGCAAACTTAACCAATATAACAGTATCAAAGCAAGGAAAAGTGGGGAATGATAAGATTAAATAATAGATAAACTTATCCTAAGGATAAGAAATGAATGACTTAAGATGTAATACAAGACTCGAAGGGTGGGATGACTTATACCATGAAATAAGTTAATCTAAGCCGGAAATGTGGGAAAACACCTGTACGCTATCATTTGATAAAGAGAACTTAAGTCATGCTTGAATTCATTGGTAAACCATAGTTAAAAGAAACTAAGTAACAAACCTTAGTTAAAGAGAACTAAGTAACAGAAACTAAGTATCAGACCTTGGTTAAGAGAACCAAGTAATAAACATTAGTTAAGAGGACTAAGTTGTAAACCTTAGTTAAGAAAATGAACGATTAAGAGAACTAAGTAGTACACCTTAGTTAAGAGGACTAAGTAGTAAACCTTAGTTAAGAAAGCTAACGATTCAAGAAACTAAGTAGTGAACCTTATTTAAGAAAGCTAACGATTCAGGATACTAAGTAGTAAACCTTAGTTAGGTGAATTAAATAGTAAACCTTAGTCAAGAAAGCCAAGTAGAACACGAGGAGGAGCGAATGTCCATCTGATCATGAAGAAGGCTCCAACGAACTAGGTTATGAAGCATGCGGCTTCGAGGGGATGTGAGGGTACTCTTGGTATCCCTCTATGAGGTTGCAGATGATCCTTCTGGGCTCACGGAGGTTAAGGTCTGCATTAGAATAGCCAAGGTTATGCTTTGGTTGCAATATAAGCAACCTAAAGACTAAGATGGGTCAGCGTGAGGCGGCGATATCTTGTTTAGCCTTGTGATAGCACGTCGTCGTGTACCTACCATCTTGAGTCAATTGTGATACGCAAGCGGAAAGGCGGAGAACTCCAAAAGACCATATACTTTGCTATCTTGTTATGAGTGATGGTGGCCAATAGGTTTGTGAGGGCATAGAGGGCCTGCGTACAGTTCTCATTCTTGATTTTCTTGGGTGCCTTTCATTAGTTGAGGGAGGGTTCAAGTGGGACCATAGCCACATACAGATAAAACAGACCTTAGCATCTGCATCGGAAGATAACTTAAAGCTCTCGACCGAGTTCCGTGTTTCTTGATTAGCCCTGCCACAGGACTCGGGCCACACATATAGAGGACATGTGCAACTAGATATCTAGCACGTTTAACGACACGATTGGGACGTAAAGTCTAGGAACATATATCGCTCTGGGTAGTGTGTCCTAGACAAGAGGGCATTGTTCGATAGGTAGCATAAACCCTACTAGCACTAGGAAGCATAAACCCTGGTCGGATCGAGAAAGCATTCAATAGGTTGCATAAACCCCAGTGGGCCTGGGTTGCATAAACCCTGGTTGAATCTAGGAAGCGCTGGATAGAAAACCCTAAATTAGATCTAGGTAATAAATGGAATCTAGCAAGATCAAGAGTGGTAGTCCAAACGATTTCGAGAATGGTCGCACTACACTAAAGTAGTATAGATTTACATGGTTAAGCCCGTACGACATACAGCAAGGGACTGTATATATACATGGAAAGGATTATACGAGTTAGGGGTATCTACATGTATGTTGTATTAGGTTAATCTACTAGTGGGACATGAGTATAGCCTAGAGAGCTAATATCGCAAATAACCTAATAAGCAAGAAAATATAACTGAACGGTATATGTAGGATTATACAGAAGTTTATTCTAAGTCCACTCACGCAGAACTTATGTTCTGACCCCCTCCTCATTACATACTTTCAGGTTAGGTTCATGACAAAGATTGTATAAGCTTTGGTTACTGGTTAAGCAGTATGTTTTATAAGGTAAAGCTATATTTATAGTATGTTATACTTTGAATTCCTTATGCTGTAAGATGCTTACGAATTCTAACATGTTTTCTTTATCTTTGTCTTTTTCTATATGATACCAGAGCGCCCAACTCGGGTTTCGATAGATTGGGTTTTTGAAAAAAATTCGGTCTGTCGAAATCCAGGTTGTTACATCTGGTATCAGAGCTTCGGTTTAGTGATCTTAGGGAGATAATAAGTGAACATATTTGTATTTTATAAAATATAAATATATTATATATATAAACCTAAATCCACAAAGTAGCCCGCTAGGAAGGGAAAGAGTTAGGATAGCTATTTTGTACACCAAAAGGAATGAACCTAGAAATTTTAAGACCCTTAGGTGGTTTGGTTGGAAAGTGTACAGTATGATTTGGCATTGGAGAAATAATGTATCCCATAAGAATTAAAACTGAAATGTTGTTATTTTAGAGTAGTGGGTTTATAAGTGAAACCTTATAAGTAAGAAAAAGGTTAAAATGTGGAAAATGGATTAGGAATATATGTAGTTGAGAAAATTGATTTGGAAAGTGCCTGGGAAAGCCTAGTTGAGTTGAAAGACCCACTTTGAGTCTAACCCAATAATAAACTTTTAAGAAGTTGAATTTGTAAAAGAGTTTGTGGTGTTTTTCAAGTTTTAATCCTAAAAGTGTTTTTGATGTTTAAGAAAAATATGTAAAGGACATATTCAGTGCATGTTGGATTTTTAAAGTAAAGTGGTGTATACTTTGGTAAAATAATGATTTCTTGTTTCAAAAGAACTCTCTCATTAAAAAGTGCATAATATAGAGTATATATAGCTCGCTAGTTTTCATATTATAATATATGAAAGGATTGAAAAGAAAGTGTTGCGTTTTGTAAAAGAAAATTCTATTCTGTTAACAATAAATTTTGATTATTGATTTACGAAGAAATTTTGTTGGTTGGACAAAATAAGTTGTAGGAATAGAATAGATGTCTGCATCTTATAGCGAGTAGTTAAATTAACATTGTAATTAGAAACAATGTAAGCCCGATAGTTGTCCTTGTATACTCCAGTTTTGTGATTTGAAAAAAATGTTTTGCAATTTATTCTGTAACATGTTTTTATGGTTTGGCAAAAACAAGTTTTGGAGAAGAAAACAAAGTTTTAACACTTTTAAATTTTTAAAGAAAAATGAAAAGAAAAGAAAGGAGGCCAAACCATGTTTTAAAAAGAATGAATTAGGTAAGGATTAGTGCCTAGAAAAGGATGAGAAAAAGTTAAAGCTATGAATTAAACAATTGGTACCAAATAGAGATTGTTTGAGTTGAGTGATTCTCTGAGTGTCAATCTGATGTTGATTTCGGTCTTCGGGGTTGATATTTAAGGAGTTACTCTCTTGCCAATTTACAGTCAGGGATTAGCTAATATTAAACTAATGGAAAATTCCTGTAGAATGCATAAGCATTGAGAAACCTAGGTTTATTGCTTGAGAAAGAGAGAAAAACTATAGGCTAGTAATGCACAACAAGGACTAGTAGTGACTACTACGTAGTAAAGGGCAAGTAAGTGGGTAGATCCTGTTGTGTGGACTCGCAATTATCTGAGATGACAAAGTCCTAAGATTCTAGGCCCATAGTAGTAGCTATGTAGGATGTTGTTTGAGTTGAAAACATAAAAAGCTTATTTGAAATAATAAACTTAAGTAATTGGATTAAGTCAAATAAGCTACGAAAGAGAAAAGCCTAAGATAACAAGAGACAATAAATTCAGTAAGGCAACAAATGTGACAGGAAAAGAAAATGGAAATCTTCAGAAAAAGATGAATAAATATGAAATTATTCCAAGAATAAGATGAAAGAGAAAGGAGAGTTTTCTTATGTGGTTGTGCTTGGATAGGAAAGTAGGAAGTTTTTATAGAATAGTTATATAAAATTCCGAGTGCAATTATAAAAGGTACAACAGAAAATGTAAATTCTTGCGTTTTATATCTTTTTGTAACATAAGAAATCGAATTTAGAAAATTAGATTTTTCTAAATTTCAAATTTAATGATGGTTGGTAGGGTTTTGGATGCGACAGTTGGGTGAACCATGCTCTTATTCTATAGGAGTATGGGAAAACTTGGATGAAAAATATTTTGATTTTTCAAGAATATTGCATTCATATAGAACTGCAAGTATATTTAGGATGTGAGCATCATGTTTTGAAAGGGTTTTTAAAATTTGCATACATATACGTGGATCCAAATTAGGCATACATACTTTAGTATGATGTATCTCACTTTGCACATGTGTACAATGTTTTCAACAATTGGATGCAAATTGGATGGATGGATATTGCGAGGGATTATCTATTTTACTCTTATCGAATTTCGGGGATGGAATTCTTTAAGGGTGGGAGAATGTAACACCCCACATTTTTAATATAATTAAAAATGTAAATATGTATATATGCATAGATAGGTAAATAATGGAGATGTATAATGATTAATTAATTCATACATTAAAGAGTAAGGAAATTAATGCGATAACAATGTGTGTAATAGAAGAGATGAGAAAATAAAAATACTTAGTTTAAATATTAGGAATTAAGTAAAATGGACATCACCATTGCTTCCGTCTCGAAATTCTGGTCAAGATAGACACCTGGTTTGTGTAAAACGGACATCATATGAAGAAGTTATTAAGCCTAGAAGTTTGTACACGAATAAAAGAAATATATATATATATATGTGTATATATATACACAAACAAATTAAAATATAAAAAATAAAATATGGATTGCATGTAATAAATACATGCACTGAAAAAAAATATGTAATGCATGCATTAAAAGAAAGAAAGGATTGGTTGCATGCAATGTAAATATGTTGCATGCACTGATTTGCAAACATAATGCATTATAATTAAAAGAAAAATATTCATCCAATGGTTTAATTTAAGTATTGTAACTAACATGAAAAAGAGAAGTAAGGAGAGAACAATAATTATCATTGTTCTAAGACTTATTAACAAAAGACTTCATAGCTCAGTTGGTTAAGATATTGGATTTGTAACATGGAGGTCGGTTCACTTCACAATAAAGATCATACTTTTATATCTTCTCCATAATAAAAATTATATTTTTATTTTAAATAAAAACCTTATCTTTATTTCAAATAAAATCTTGTCTTTATTTGAAGTGATTGCATATAAAAGAAAAAAAGAAAATCTAATCTTTATTTGGTAATAAAAATCGAATCTTTCCACTTATAAACATCTATGCTTTTCTATATAAAAATCTATGTTTCTCCTATATAAAACTCTATGTTTTTCCTATATAAAACTCTATGTTTTCCTCATATAAAAATCTATGCTTTGTAAATATAAAAAAAACAGTTTTGTAAATATATAAAATATCAGTTTTTATACTCTAAATAAAAATCATTAAAAACTGACCTTTTTCGAGTGTGTGTGGGGGGGGGGGGGGGGAGGGGTTTGTGGCGCGCTGGCCATCAACGATCGGCGGTGCTGCTCAGGGCGTCGGGCTTGGGATTTAAATGGGTTTGGGACTGAGGTGCGCGGATTGCTGAATGGGGAAGGAGAAGAGGATGGAGCGGAGGGACTGAACTCCGGCGATGGCGAACTCCATTTCGATTATTTCAATCTAATTAAAGATTCATTAAAACTCCACTCAGTTTTAATCGTTAACTGGGTTAAAGAATCAGTGTCATTTAAAACACGGTTCACGATAAACCCAAAATCACTTTCATTAATTATCGGGTTAAAGAACAAGTGTTATTTAAAACACTGTTCACGATAAACCCAAAAATCAATATCAATTCAATTCCAATTAAATATTATTTAATTGGTACACTTCATTAAATCTAAATAAAAAGATTTAATCTTTTCCCAACTGGGTTCAAGAACAGTGTTAGTGAAGACACCATTCACGACAAACCCAAATCACATTTGATATTAAATGCAAGGCTCTGAATAGGAAATATCCCGGCTTATATTCAATATCAAATTCTACCATTAACAAATGTCGTATTGGAAATAACGATATAAAAATATATATCTTTCAAATTTCCATAACAACATCTGTATAATCCCGAATTCCAACATCGAAATATTCCGAAGACAATTTCGATTCAAATCCACTCCAATGCAATCATTGGATATTCTGGTTATTTTCAAAACCCTTTTCAAATTCAATTTATTTATTTAAAAATAAATAGAATTATATTTCTAGTTCAAAACTAGTTCATTCCGATAAAAATCTATTTTTATCTTTTCAAATAGGGAGTTTTTCATCCCAATTCTTTCTAAATCATTTCTTATGATTTTACACAAATTATTACTATTTTTAATAATTTTATCAAGGCCCGTACAGTCGATTTCCATCAATGGCCATCGAACTGCACTTACAGCGACCTATCATTTTTGGTTTCACTAAAATCCGGATTGTTTTGCACCCGGTACATTCAATTGAAGTTTGAAATCGAATTATCGAACTACTGCGCCATTTTCAATTCTATTTATAATTATATATAAATATTTATATTCTAACGACGACGCGTATAATATATACGTTCGATTTATATTCAAAATAATTTTCTCGTCGATATTATTTAAAATAATTCATTTTGAATATTCAAAATTCGCTAAAATTGCCAAATTAAAAATTTTAAACTGGCCCAGATTTTCGGGTTGTTACAGGTTCGAACTCCGGCGACGGCATAATTTTTATTTTTGTTTTAAAGAGGGCCAAACGAACATGCAAATATATGTATGTATACAAATTCAAATTTTGAAAAGATAAGAACGTACATATAAGGAAATAAAGAAAATATATGTATATATATGAGAATATATATATATGCATAAATATATGTATACAAAAGATAAAATTCAAGATAATGCTACAGTCAATGAAATATGGCAAGAATCAAATAATGGTGCAACATCATTTGAATTTTGAAAATAAAACGAAAATTATGCGTATATATATACGCGTAAAATGGTCGGTAGAGTAATTGTATACATAAAAGAATATTGAATAACAGAAATTCAAAAGTTCAAAAATCAAATTTCTACGCCAGAACAATTCAAACATTCAAAATTCGAATTTTTATGCCAAAACAGCTTGCGGGACCCAATGCTGACTCAGCGCTGCGTGTACGATAAGATTTTGCTAGATTCATCAGCGAACCTGGACTATTTTCTTAACCGGGTTCAATGTTGACTCAGCGCCGCGTGTACGATAAGGTCTTGAGCACCTATATAAACACCCCTAAGGCTACAGTTTTCTCTACACATCTTCATTATGCCTATATTCTTCCCTAATTCATATCCAAATAAATCAATGACGGGGTTATGCTGCTCATGTTCTTCGTTAGAATTCAAGTAGAGAATCAAAGGCTAATTCAAAGACTTCAACAACTATTTTCTAAGAATAAAATCTAAATTAGAGGATCAATAATCTACGTCAAGGGATAGCTTTTCAGTTTCAGAAATCAGATCCCAGAATTCAAGATCCGTTCTTAAATCAGTCAGTGGGGTTACAATACACTTCATGCATAATAGTATTATTATCGTTCGTCATTCCTCAGTTAAAATTCATGTTGCAATTTAAAATAATCTTTGTATGCTTAATCTATTCCTCTTCCCTATTCTTCCTTTTTATTTTTGAAACTTTGGCTACCTTCGAGCCAAGGTCAACAACGCGTAAATTATAGTTATTTGGGAAGAGCTTGAGATTTAATCGATGAATTAGACAATTTGGGTAAAAAGATTATTACACGAATGGTTGTGTAAGCAAAGTAGAAATGGGTTAAGTAGCACTTGACATATGAATAAGCTTAACCAACATATGAGGAATGATAGCAACCTATTAGAAACACATGTATGGGAAACTGAAATAATAGGTATAGCCTATTAACGGGATTATAAGCATGAACATAAATTGGAGTTTTTGAATAAAGCTTGAATTTGAGACTTGAAAATTGGATATGTCGTTAAGAGCCTAGAAACATAATTAAAAATGGAATATGTTAGACAAACCATGTTTTTATGTAATTATGGAACTCGACACATAACATGAAATTGACAATAGTGGCATAACTTGAACATGAACATGCTGTGAATTGGTAATTGGCATTTGATATCTAGAATGAACGTGAACATGCTTGTAAATTTATAATTGGCCTATGACACCTAAAATAGACATGAATTGTTAATTGGCTAAACATGAAACATGGCTAACTTGAGGTTAGAATGAGTTTGCGGTGTAATCCTGCCCGGAACCGCCTGGCACATCCAGTGACCGCAAACAAAAGGTTCTATTGTGAGAAGTTAGTCATAACGTGCTTGAAACCCGAGTTTAGATTGAGTTGTGGTGTAATCCTGCCCGGAACCAAACGGCGCATCCAGTGACCACAACAATAGGTCTAATGTGAGAGGCTGGGCATTAATAATTAATTAATGCTAATGACACATGCTAGTATGGTAAGGTTAAGTAAACATGAAACAATAGACAACACTTAACCAATTTGACATGATATATGGGTGGGTTAAGTCAACGTGAACTGCTAGATAACACGTAACCAATTTGACATGATATATGGGCGGGTTAAGTCAACATGAACTGATAGAGAACACTTAACCAATTTAGCATGGTACGTGGGTTGAATTAAATACGTGATTGGGGGTTAAGTCAACTTGGACACATGAGAAAACTTAACCAATATAACAGTATCAAAGCAAGGAAAAGTGGGGAATGATAAGATTAAATAATAGATAAACTTATCCTAAGGATAAGAAATGATTGACTTAAGATGTAATACAAGACTCGAAGGGTGGGACGACTTATACCATGAAATAAGTTAATCTAAGCTGGAAATGTGGGAAAACACACGTACGCTATCATTTGATAAAGAGAACTTAAGTCATGCTTGAATTCATTGGTAAACCTTAGTTAAAAGAAACTAAGTAACAAACCTTAGTTAAAGAGAACTAAGTAACAGAAACTAAGTATCAGACCTTGGTTAAGAGAACCAAGTAATAAACATTAGTTAAGAGGACTAAGTTGTAAACCTTAGTTAAGAAAACGAACGATTAAGAGAACTAAGTAGCAAACCTTAGTTAAGAGGACTAAGTAGTAAACCTTAGTTAAGAAAGCTAACGATTCAGGAAACTAAGTAGTGAACCTTATTTAAGAAAGCTAACGATTCAGGAAACTAAGTAGTAAACCTTAGTTAGGTGAATTAAATAGTAAACCTTAGTCAAGAAAGCCAAGCAGAACACGAGGAGGAGCGAACGTCCATCTGATCATGAAGAAGGCTCTAATGAACTGGGTTACGAAGCACGCGGCTTCGAGGGGACGTGAGGGTACCCTTGGTATCCCTCTATGAGGTTGCAGATTATCCTCTTGGGCTCACAGTGGTTATGATATGCGTTAGAAGAGTCAAGGGTATGCCTTGGTTGCAATATAAGCAACCTAAAGACTAGGATGGGTCAGCGTGAGGCGGCGATATCTTGTTTAGCCCTGTGATAGCACGTCGTCGTCCACCTACCATCTTGATTCAATCGTGATACGCAAGCGGAAAGGCGGAGAACTCCAAAAGACCATATACTTTGCTATCTAGTTATGGGTGAGGGTGTCCAATAGGTTTGTGGGGGCATAGAGGGCCTGCGTACAGTTCTCATTCTTGATTTTCTTGGCTGCCTTTCATTAGTTGAGGGAGGGGTCAAGTGGGACCATAGCCACACGCAGATAAAACAGACCTTAGCATCTGCATCGACAGATAACTTAAAGCTCCCGACAGAGTTCTGTCTTTCTTGATTCACCCTCCCACGGGACTCGAGCCGCACACATAGAGGACATGTTCAACTAGATATCTAGCACGTTTAACGACACAATTGGGACGTAAAGTCTAGGAACATATATCGCTCTGGGTAGTGTGTCCTAGACTAGGGGGCATTGTTCGATAGGTAGCATAAACCCTACTGGCCCTAGGTAGCATATACCCTGGTCGGATCTAGAAAGCGTTCAATAGTAGCATAAACCCCAGCTGGCCTGGGTAGCATAAACCCTGGTTGAATCTAGGAAGCGCTGGATAGAAAACCCTAAATTAGATCTAAGTAATAAACGAATCTAGCAAGATCAATAGTGGTAGTCCAAACAATTTTGAGAATGGTGGCACTACACTAAAGTAGTATAGATTTACATGAAGAAGCCCATACAACATACGGCAAGGGGATGTATAATACATGGAAAGGATTATAATAGTTGGGGGTATCTACATATACGTTGTATTAGGTTAATTTACTAATGGGACATGAGTATAGCCTAGAGAGCTAATATCGCGAATAACCTAATAAACAAGAAAATATAACTGAATGGTATATGTAGGATTATACAGAAGTTTATTCTAAGTCCACTCACATAGAACTTATGTTCTGACCCCCTCCTCGTTACATACTTCCGGGTTAGGTTCATGACAGATATGGTATAAGCTTTGGATACTGGTTAGGCAGTATGTTTCATAAGGTAAAGCTATATTTAAAGTACATTTGTAACACCCCGTAATTCTGTAACACTAGGATTCACGAATCAAGGCAGAGTTAAATTTTAAAATCAGAATCAAGGGAAACAGGCTCCGCCATCGCGTTCGTCTCGGAATTCTACATGAAAACGAGTCCGAGTTTGCGTGAATCGGAGTCTGTATGAGGAAGATATGGCCTCCGGAAGATTCAGCGAAGTTTAAATTTCAAAACAGGTCAGAAACGCGAATTCAAATTCAAAATCAGACCCGGATTGGGCTGGGTGGGAATTTTCCCGCCCAAGGCACCCAAGTCGACTGGGTAGTCGACCTGGGTCACCCAGGTCGACTGGTAGTCGACCTGGGGGTCGACCCCCCTGCTTTTTCCAACTTTCTGAACCTGGTTCGTTCTGATGTATTTGGTCACGTTTTCTGACCAGGTTCGTCCGCCTAACACTATATAAACAGCCCTGGTCTTCTTCTCTATTCACAATTCTTTTCTATCCTTATGCTGCCTTTGAGAAAATATATAAATAAATAATATATAAAATAAATCAACACGAGGAAATGCTGCTAAAGATTTTCACGAGGAGGTTCAAGTCAAGCTAGGATTCAAGAGGAGGTTCAAACGACTGTTTTTCTACGAATCATAGCAACGCCATCTTCCTATTCTAATCTAATCTCTGTAAGTCAGTTATTTCTAGATTTGAACGTTTTCTCTATTCGTGACATGAAATTAAAGGAATAAAAGAGTATGCCAATTCTTTCTATTTGAATCAGTGCCTGTTTCTTTGGCCCAAATTAAGAACTGTTATGATTCAAGGACAAATAAGACTGTGACTATGAAACTATGGACCTTAGAACCATATGCCTCTTTGACTATGAACATTGCCTATGACCATGAACATTGCCTATGTCCATGAACATTGACTATGACTGTGACTATGAGGATTATTTCCTAGACTATGAACACAAGCCTATGCCCTTGACTAGAAAGCATAAACTATTGCCGATGACATAACAAGGACAACTGTGATTAAACACCTATGATTCATGACAAGGAAAGTGTTGCTTAAGTTTTGTGACTATAAAATTGGGTCTAAACCCGATTTTCTATTCTGTCTGTTCTTGGTTTTCTTTAGTTGTAGACCTTGGGAATTTACCTATTAAGTTAGGTCTACCCATGTTCTTGAACCTACTCTGTCTATTCTTGGTTTTAGATCTTGGGAATTTACCTATTAAGTTAGGTCTACCCACGCTCTTGAACCTACGTCGTAATCTATATGCCTGTGAACTACCATCTTATGCCAGTTGTTATGTTCATTCTTTTGTGACATTTTGGTTCATTCCCTTTTATCGACGAATCTAGATTTATTTATAATCTAGATTGAATCACGATTATACAAACGGTGGGAATACAATTTGGGCAAAATAAGAAAATTTACTAAAAACGTAGTTTTTAACTTGGAAATTGGCATAAATTGGGAACATGTATTATGGCATATTCATAGGAATGCAAATTGGATAAATTTGACATGAACTATAGATTATGTAACCTAAATCTAGTATCAACGTGTAAATCTAGCATTTACATGAATAGTGAACTAGAGTAATAAGTCTAGTTTGACATGAATTAGAATGTTGAATCGGAATTGGATTAGCTAATTTGGCATAATAGGTATATTGGCATAAATTTGAAATTGGCCATAATTGGGAGTAGTTGGCAGGTTTAGCAAAATCATGGTTAGTGACGCTTAATTTGGTATAGTTTACATACCAAAAAACATAGATATGATTTAGAGGGGGAAATGGGCCATAGAAATAAATGTAGACAATTTACATTAAAAGAGTAATTGGGAAATAAGTAAATTAGGATTAATCTACTTATAGAATTTGTCCAAAATGAGGAAAGGAAAATTTAGACAAATTAAAGGTTTCTTAACGACATCTCTTTTAATAACACACCAGAAAGTTCTAGGGTGACAGAGAGGATAGTGTCTAGGCTTGAGTTTGGAAAATACAAGTTTCCTGCTCTCCCTGGCTATCCCTAACTGATCCGACGAACGGGATGGTTACCTTCAAAACCCGATTTGAAAATTAATCAAAACCCTTTGAGCTTAGAAAACACGAATATGCCTAACCCGAGGTTAGACTGAGTTGCGATGTAAACCTGCCCGGAACCACCCGGCACATCCAGTAATCGCAACAATACCTGTCTAATGTGAGTGGTCGAGGATTTAGTCTATTTAATTAAAGCTAGAACAAGAATGGTAGGGTTAAGTTAACTAAGACACTTAACCAATTCAACATGGTAATTAGACCGGTGGGTGGGGTTAGGTTCATACAGACACTTAACAAAGTTAAGCTAGAACGGGAGGGTTAAGTCCATAGGAACGCTTAACCAACTTGACACAGTTAAGCTAGAATGGGAGGGTTAAGTCCATAGGAACACTTAACCAACTTGACACAGTTGAGCTAGAATGGGAGGGCTAAGTCCATAGGGACACTTAACCAAATTAACATGTGAACTAGACTAGAAGGTGGGGTTAAGTAAAGTTAATACACTTAGCCAAATTTACATGTTAATTAGACTAGAGGTTGGGGTTAAGTAAAATTTAATACACTTAGCCAATTTGATATGTTAGCTGGACTAGACCGCGGGGTTAAGTAAGCTTGATCACTTAACCGACAGATTGTTATGAAGGAATAGGGTTAAGTCTAAAACATGAAGGGAAAATACTTAACCATTAATAATATGTTGGTTGAAACAGACGGGCAAGGTTAAGTTAAAAGGAACACTTAACCAATACAGGGTGAATGGGTAGGGTTAAGTAATAAGGAAGACTTAACCAATATAACTTGGTTTGTGGTAGGGTTAAGTCAACATGAATTACTGATAACACTTAACCAGTTTAACAGGATAAATGAAGGGGGTTAAGTTAGCTGGAATTGACTAATGACACTTAACCAATCCGAGTTGACGGGAAAGTGAACTAAGTAGTAAACCTTAGTTAAGAAAACAATGATTCTAGAAACTAAGTGGTAAATCTTAGTTAGTAAAACTAAGTAGTAATTCTTAGTATAACATGGGAAGGAGCGAATGTCCGTCTGAGTAAAAAGGAGGCTCCAACGAATTGGGTTACGAAGCCCAAGGCTTCGAGGGGACGTGAGGGTACTCTTGGTATCCCTCTGTGAGGCTGCAGATGATCCTCCTAGGCTCACAGAGGTTAAGGTCTGCGTAGAAGAACCAGGGGTATGCCTTCGTTGCAATACATGGCAACCTAAAGACCAAGATGGACCAGTGTGATTCAGCGAGAAAAACGGTAGCCCTGTGATAGCAACTCGTCGTCTATCATCCATCTTGAGTCAGTCGAGATACGTGAAGCGGAAAGGCGGAGAACTCCAAAAGACCATATACTTGCTATCTAGTTATGGGTGAGGATGGCCATAGGATAACGGGGCACCGGGGGCCTGCGTATAGTTCTCATTTTTCAAGGTGTGCCTTTCATTAGTTGAGGGAGGGGTCAAGTGGGACCAAGTTCTGTGTTTTTTGATTTGCCCTGCTACAGGACTCGGGTCGCACATTACAGGACATGTGTGTCTAGACAAGCGATAACGATTCGCGATACATGCGTGGGGAAGTATAGGAACATATACCACTCTAGGTAGTGTGTCCTAGACTTGGGGGCATCGTTCGTCAGGTAGCATAATCCCTAGTTGAACTAGGTGGCATAAACCCTGAATCCGAAAAGCGTTCAGCAGATATTGTAACTCTAGTTGAATCTAGAAAGCACTTGATAGAAAACCCTAGACTAAGATCTAGGTAAATAAATAATAAATGGATGCCCGATGGCAATGGAAATTACAGGGATTGGGATCACGTTATCATTACTAGTTGGGACACTAGTTAGGTGGTGCAGAGATATAGAAACCAATATAAAGGAAATAGTGAAGCGGCGAAAGTATTAGAGCATATCCAGTTTATCTTAGCTTAGCATATCCTGTGATTATCTTGTCTAATCTTGCTGACCCTATCGTCATGGTGTAATCTTGTATTCAGTTAATTCATGTCGATTTGTTTTTCCATGTTCACATGCTAGAAGTTACTGAACTTACTCAGGCTTTATGTCTGACTCTGTTTTTCTTTCGTCTTCTTGTCTTCCGTTTCCCCCCTCCAGGTAGTAAAGGAGGGAATAGTATAGCTCAGGTTAAGTTGGATTGTCACTCTTTCCCAGCTTGAAGATTTGTCGAAGTTTTGCTTGGATTCTCTTTCCAGATGCTATGGCTGGCTCTTGCTAAAATTGGGGAATATAAATGTTGTTTTATGCTTCTTTATTTTGTAAGACAGATGATACTATGATATTGTAAAGAAATCGTTGTACAAACTATTTCATCAATAAAGCAAAGTTTTATTTTCCGCTGTTTAATTTCCGTCTATCTTGTAATTTATCTGCATCTTTTACCCGAAATGCTACACAGAACTTAGTGCATTCCCTTTGTGAGTGACACTAACGGACGTGGGGTGTTACAATATTATACTTTGAATTCCTTCCACTGTAAGTTGCTTACGAATTCTGACATGTTTTCTTTATCTCTGTCTTTTTCCGCAGGATACCCAATCGCCCAACTTGGGTTTCGATAGATTGGGTTTTTGAAAAAAATCGGTCTGTCGGAATCCGGGTTGTTACATTTCAAAAGACATGTTTGCAATTAAACGTATTGTAAACCTTGTGGTATGGGACACATAGGTATATAATATCGGTTAATTTCATACTCGTCAATCGAAACCAAATTGATGTTTCCCTATGTTGGGTATTTCTGTCGAAGTGGGGGTATTCCATTGATCTTATGGGTTTTCTATGTTGCTTTGAGATTCCTAGTGTGGAGTAGACTAACTTGTGGTAAATCGATCAGTGACATGTGCGGTATGGGACGTATTGATTTCACTTTTTGAGTTACTATTCGTCCGTCTGTGATACATCTTGTTGTTGTGCCAGTACTAGACTCGAGAGGAGCCTTATATGTTCGCATTTACTTGATCGAAGTGGTCAAGTATACCCAACCGAGGTGGGTTGCGATAAAATTATGTAGGACTGAGACGAGTCGTATACTCGACCGTGATAGGTTGTAGTATAGGTGCGCACCAGACCGAGATGGGTCATTGTGTCAATTATACTCGACCGTGACAGATTGAGCTTACTTGATCGTGGCGGGTCATAGTAGAAATTTGTTGGACCAAGACGGGTCATCTTACTCAATCGAGGCAGAACCTAGTGAATTGCATATATAAAGTACTTGGCAAGAAGATTCTTTCTATTGATAATTGTGCAACTTGGTTGTCATAGGGTCCATCCATATAATTGTATCAATGTGGGGAAAACTATTGTTTTGGATCCATATCTATGTATCGTTGATTCTTAGCCTTTAGGCTATCTGGTGCTATTTTATATGAAGCAGCCTTATTGCTTTAAGACCAGTGGTTGGTTTTTTTGAAGGAGTATTAGTGATGCTTTAAATTCGGTTGTGTAATCTTGTTGATCCTAAGTCTTTCTTGGCTAGTTGTTGATATTTCATGAAGTGTTCACTTCGGGTGAACAAACACATATGCAAGTATAAGTCACATCCATGACGATGATTATTGTATTATTTCCTCATTTTTGATCTATTCTGGAGATTGCAACTCTTGGAATTTCTTGTGGTCGTAAACTTGTGTGAATCTCTAATCGTCATGACGTGGAGTTTTCACGTCATATTACCCTCTATAGAATACCACTTATCTGTGCTTATTATTTATTATATGACGTTATAATATTTCAACTAGACTGATCCGTGTGTGTTAATGCTCGGGTCAGACCGAGTATTTACAGGTAGTTATGGAAGTTGTTCTTTACTTCGAAGCTTGCCCTTTTGACGGACTTCTTCACTTTATATTTCTTGGACAAGTTTTGTTATACTCATATTCGTGCTTGACACCTTTTGATGTATGTGTGTGTATATATATATTCTTTTGTGGGAATGTAACGGTGTATACGTATTTGTATTGTACTTGATGTGTGTAAAAAATTATATATATATATATATATATATATATAACTGTGTTATGTTCTGTGATCTGTGATTTATTATATTATATCTGTCTTGTTCTGAATCGATCCTAAAACCCTGGTGATATTGTATTAAGTAATAAGTATGTCGAACCACAAAAAAAAGAACTAGAGCCTTAAGCGACATACTTAGGACTTGTTTAATACAAGATTACAAGAGGTTTCTCCTATCCAGCCCTATTCTCCGCCTTGATAGACAGTATTACTCTGTAATACTCTTTACTAAGGTGGGTCTCGGGTTGGGGCGTTACATTTTGGTATTAGAGCAGTGTTCAAAACAAAATGTGATAAAACACAGAACATTATACATAGAACATTACATCGAGGTGCATTACAAAGAACATGTCATACCCTCTTGGTTGTCAACAATCGAGTCCTTGAGCTTCCTTTATCTTTTGGAAACATATCTCGGAATACTGATATAATTTCTAGGTGTTCCACTTTTGTTGAATTGAATCGATTTTATCTTAGCTTGAGTATAATCCCATTCTATCTTAATTTTCAGCTATGTCGAGTGGTGGTCAAGGTCGAGCTTCAGGTGCAGAGTCGTCCAGTGGTTCCCAATCTGAAGGGGTACATATGTCGACCGACAGATTATTGAGCTTATTAGGATCACTCAGTCCACTGTTTCATCCCGTTCTTCTCCTCCATGCAAGTCAGTGTTTGCGCGTATGTGTAGTTATTTCATCCACCTCGATGGCAAGCCATTCAGTGGCACCAAACCAATATTAGATGTCCAAGCTTGGGTTCGTACTTGCGAGCGTAAATTTACTCGCATGGAGATTTCTAATCATCAGTGTGTCCTTGTAGCATCAACCATGCTACAAGGTCGTGCTTTTGATTGGTATGAGCTTCTTATTGCAGAGCTAGGTGAGGCTACCCTTGAGTGGGAGCAGTTTAGGGAGCGATTTGAACCTAAGTTCATGCCTGAATCTGAGAAGTCTATCTTGGCTTGACGTTTCCTTGAGCTTAAGCAAGGGAAATCGATAGTTATGGTATATGTTACCTTATTCGAAGCATTGTCTAAGTATGGTCTTGAGCACATTAGTACTTCTTGCAAGAAAAATCTCAAGTTTGTTACAGGCCTTGGAAAACATTTGAAGAAATCTCTCTTGTTACATTTTGAGACTTTCCTTTGATGATTTAGTACATGCGGCCCTTCAACTTAAAGAGATCGAAAAGGAAGTTGATAGTGATGTTAAGTTGGAAGATCGGAAAAACTCGAATAAGAAACATCTTCCTAACTGTGAGTCCAAGCTTTTTTCTCATCAGAAAAAGAAGTGGAAAGGATCTATTTCTTATAATTTTGTTGTTTCTAAGAAGGTTAAGCCTTTAGAATGCCACGATTGTGGATCTCGTGATCACTTTGCAGAGATTGCCCTTAACACTACACTTGTCGTTACTGTAGGCAAGAAGGACTTATGGCCTTTGCTTTCCCTAAGAAGAAAAAGAATTCTAATGCGAGTAATCTTGTTGTAGCTACCGTGTCTGGTACATCCTCTCAGCCTTGAGGTACTCTTTTATCTTTGTGAGATATTTAATTTCTTGATTAGTAATCCTACTTGGAGCGTGGTGTCGCACTCATTGGTTGGGAAAGAGTACATAGTGGTGCTCTTTTCTTTTCTTTTCTGATGACTATAATATTGTCCTTTTCGAGACAATGAATTCCTTTCCTTGCAATGTTTGGGTTTGATAATCTTTGGATTGGTTTGTATTTAAACCATTTCAAAGGATGCTTTGAGATGTTTTCTAGAGTAGCCACTTACCATATAATTCATGGGATAAACTTAAATCTATTCATGTGTGGTCTCCTTAGAGAATTGTTGGTGTAAAGTTTGTCCATGTTGGGGGGAACCATCCTATTGGCTGTTTGGATATTGATACGGTATAATCTTTTAAGTTAACTTTAAGGAACAAGTTTAATTAAAGTAAAAGCAAGAGAGTAAGTTGGAGCTTATGAGAGAGTGAGTAAGTTAATCTCAGTGCGCAATGGAAGCTGGTTGATTTATTTGGCTGTGCACGAGGAACTATTTAAAACATATATATTCCTAAGAGTAAAGTAATAAAGATGACAGTTTTTTTAGGCTAAATAAAAATTCAATTAACATGATTGGTTATTAGAAGAAGGGACATGGTTATTGATTGTGTTGTGTAACGACCCGCAAATCCGTACTATCTGAGTTGACTAATAACACCACACGTCCAACCCAGATTGCACAGAAATACGAATCATTAATAGAAAGAAGTTAGAGGATGAGAAATAGAAAGGAAGAAATATTAGAATAGGAGAAAAACGAAGATCACAAACTCACAACGGAATGAATAAAATATATTAGGTAACATATACTTTGAAATACAATTCGGTAACTTTATATACATAACATCATCAGAGCACAACAGCTATTTCTGGAATAGTTATAAACACCTGTTTCCAAATACAAACATGGTACACAGCGGAATATATGATAGTCTATAGCTAACTGGTGAAGCCTCCTGCTTCCAGCTCTTCCAAGTGAATCTGAAAAATCCCAACTACTTGACTGCCCATACAAATTTGGGCACCCAAGAATTTAGGGAAAACAAAAACAAAATAAACTCTGGGTCAGTCATGGGACTGGTGTGAGTAAACTCCAACCATTTGTTTAACTTTCAAAATCCTTTCGAAAGAAAGGATAATAATAAGACCAACCCACACATAAACATGGATGGTTTTTACCATACTATTACCCAAAACACTTTGATACGAAAATTCAGCGATATTATAATAGGGTCTAAATCAAATAAATAATAATCTAGCGGAACGCTTGCATCTCACGCTCCATATATAATATAAAATCAAAAAATCGCAGGGTGCTTATTGGAGATTGGATTCCGACTATGACAAGGTATGGAACTACCTTCCGATCAGTGTACTCTAGAAGGGATACACTGGGTTCAACAAGAACGTCTTGCAACCCAGCCCACACATGACCGACCACTCATTTCACTTGAGTGTATCGAATGTATATCACCAACAGTTAGGATCGGCAACCGTTTCCCGAAAAGGGACAACATCGATAGATTAAAGAAGTAAAAGGAATTTCTCTAGATAGGTGATTATACACCCTAATGGGAGCGACCCACATAGCCATGCTGCTTGCCCGATTTTTGTCATTTCCCGGTTGTTGAGGCCTAAGGCTACAATTTTTTATCATTCATAATAGCACAATCACTTTGAATGCCACATTGTCAGATCCATAAATCATTAATTGATTTGCACAAATATATTCTGGATATTATGCTAAGGGAATAAATCCGTTGCCACCATATATATTTGTACAGACCAACATATTCGATCATTGGAAATACTCCGTCAGACATTCGTCCATATACGTTTGTTCTGGGATTGAACGAAACCGAAGGCACAATTTCTATTAACAGAAAAGTCCTTGCACTTTACTCCATCTTCGGTTATCTTCTTATAATCTGATTCGCAACGCTACTGCCAATATGGAGTGGTTCTCGGATAATAATCCAACCGGTCTCTCCATATTGACAACGATATTTGCAAACTCTTCGATAGTCGGTTATTCAACTATCGAAGAAAAGCAAACATCCAATCCAACCATCAAACAAACCACTGGGCCTCTTAATTAATATTTTATCAATTATATCACTACTTAAATTCCTTACAAATATTTGTTAACCAAATATTTTCAATTATCAACTTGGCCTTTTCGCTATTTGGAAAACATTTCCGTATATCGCCTTCTTTTATTTTCTATACATATTAAAATTGGAAAACATTCCAATTACTTATCTCTTTCACGCCCGTTCATTTCTGTGCTTAGGAAATATTTATTTATTATATTTCCACAATTCCACATCCTTGGGTTAAAACTAATGTTGTGTAAAACATCGTTACAACAACCCAAATTACTGCATTCAACTAACTCTTATTCAAACATTTCTCTTCGAGACTGGATCTTTCTATTTATCGATCAAAAATGAAATCAAACAAGTTGGTGTATAACTACCTCTCAGACCTTGACTGAAAACATCCTTAACTACAAAACGAACAAGACCACTTACCTCGAATAATCAACATCGTAAAACCAATTATTCATTTTTAAACCCGCATACGTTTCTCTTTCTAATTTTATCAGATTTAATTATAGATTTCTTTTTGTTAAAAATATTCAATTTTTAAGTTCATTTCCTTATCGAATTCTACATATATCGATATATAGATTTCTAATTATCAAATTATCTTAAAAATATTCTAACTCCTTAAATTTCCGGAAAATTTCTCCATAATCTCCTTTGTACCGGCAAATAGTTCAAACCTCAGCTCGCCTCTCTAGGCCCTTTCCATTCAAAAACAAAATCAAAAAGCCAAGTGGCTTGCCGATTCGGCGCACAAAACCTCATATGGAATTTAAACATGTACCTTTTTGTCGGGCACATAAATTAAAATCTTCATATGCTTCATTCCATACCTGTCTAATCTATGTTCACCTGCTTTCAATTCAATTCAACTAAATCCAACTGTTTGAATTCAATTTCGCCCATTTATCCTTTTATTAGCTTCTTAGCCTATTCCACTTGTTATTTGAACATATCATGTTCGTATGTATTTTAGTTTGCTTATAAATCAATTGAATCCCATTTTCATTTCAGGTTCCATATTCGATTTCGAATATGAAATTCACATGTCTCATTTACTTATCAAAAGAAACATCTCGATCAAAAATTTGATTTAACAAATTATTCTTCCACTTAGTTAATTCTTTTTGAAAATAAATAACTGGTTTTGTTTCAAAAATCAATCCATTTGCTCCACTCGAGTTCATATTTATTTTATAACTCAAGTCCAGATTTTTCAAACGGAAATTCGGATTTTATTTGCTTAAAAATCCTTATATTTATTTATATGAACCATTACGGTTTTTAAACGATTTTGGCGCTGCTTTTCTGAAAATTTGATTTGACAGAACTCAAAATCTATCAGACGAAATCCATATTTTTCTCTTCTATTAGAAAATTATTATCAAACCGGTGCTGATGATTCTTGTTTTAAAGAATTTCGACTTAAATTGAGTTCTGTATACTCAAATGAAGTTCGAAATGCCAACTCGCGAACTGTCACGCTGCGGCGAGTTCGTTTTAATTATATCTGTATATGTAAACTTTTTGAATTTCGTTTATAATCAATCCAACTTCATTCTAATATATTTTTAATATATATCAAATCAAATTTTCCAATTCAACATAATATTTCCGATTTTCTAAAATTTTCGATTTTTCCTAACTCGGAAATAAATTTATTTATACTTCGATCTTTTATATTAAATTCCAATTCCTTTAACAAATTATAAATCCTTTGGATTTATTTCTATTATGTTTAAAAATTCGCATTCTGGACTATATTTCGTCGTTCCCATTTCGAAATGATTTGAACTTTCTATTTTCAAATTCTCTTTTCAATTCTATTTGAATTTTCCATATTCAAATTCCATTTGAATTTTCTACATTCAAATTTAATTTGAATTTTTTATATTCAAATTCTATTTGAAATTTCTACATTCAAATTCCATTTGAATTTTCTACTTTCAAATTATATTTTCAATTCTATTTGAATTTTCTGTATTCAAATTCTATTTTCAATTCTATTTAACTTCTATTTAAATAAATTCGAATTAATCGTATTCAAACCATAAATCCTTACGGATTTATTTTAGTTAAACTTATATTCTGAACATTAGAATAAATTCCATCGTTTATTTCTTTAAAAAAATTTCCCCATTTTATTTTTAAGTTCACATTTGAATTTAAATATTCAAATTATCCAGTGATAAGTTTTCCACTTTATTTATAAACATCATTTATAAATTCATTTCAATTTCACACATTATTCAATTTATAAACATCGTTTATAAATTCAATACTTGTTTTATTTATTTAAAACAAGTAAATATTTTTAGCACATTCTAAATCCGAATTCTATTTTTAAAAAATAGAATTTTCCTTTTAAATGTCCAAATCTCTTCCCACAATATTTTTATAAATTAACATTTTGGCCTCAGTAATATTTAAACAGTCAAACCACTCAATTATCAATAACACATCATATATGATAATATATGTGAAAGCAAACAAATAATAATATTTTTGAGGAATCCAGTTGGATCCCTCCAACTGTTTTCCTGCATCCACAGATGTTAGTCAACATAAATAATACCCATCCTGCTTCGTGGCAAGATATCGTGGTACAGAAGGTCATCCACTATCATAGCATGGGGCGTATAGGGTCATCCGCTAATGATACTGCGGGAATCCGCTATTGGTACTGCAGGAATCCAACCAATCACCAATATATATATATATATATAATAGCCACAATACCAATCCTAAATAACTAATATATATTTAATATATCCAAAAAAAAACCAATGCAAGCAAACAACCAATGAACAATTATTTTTAACTGATAAAAATAATTCTAAATAAGATTTGAGTGAGGTTTACTCACCTGATATTTAGTTGTGATCTGTTCTGATTCCATTTTAATTCCTGATTTCGTTTAGAAATAACTCCCAATCTGATTTTGATTTACTCCATAAACTTCGAACAAATCCCATCATGACTCGTTTGACCCAAGCGGGCGTCGTATGACAAACAAATAAAGTATTTTAAATATTTACCCATTTAAAATATTTACTGTTTTCTTAATAAAAATTTAACAAATTTAATTACCTTTAAATTTCTAATTCTGCTTCAAACCAAAAACGCTGTTGCCATTCACTTCTAACTGCCACCATTAGATTTCCAGCGCCCCCATCATCCATTCAATTGTTGAAACTCCAGCTCTCCACATCCTTACTATGGAATCAACACCCCTAGTTTGTCCTTGTCTACTCCACCCTCACCAGATTCTCCAGAAACCATGTGACTCATCCTTCAGTCGCATAATGAGACGACCCGAAATCCCGTTCAGACGGAGACAAGGGTTATCTTAGGAATATAACACAGAAACAGACAATAGCAGAACATAATTAAGTAAATACACCAGATAATGAACAATAAAATATACTGGATAAAAGTAATCATCAGAGTTACACAGTATACAGGATCTTACTTAGTACCAATACAGTTCAGCTATACATAAATGTCTACAGCGGAAACAAACAAAATATGTACAAGAGGAGCTAAACAGCATAAAAAGAGATAAATGATAGAATCCATCTTCAGCTCCAGCTATCCAGGAAGAACCAGCTAAACCTGAATACAAGGCTGCCCGTGTAGAAAAAGGGGCACCCGAGTTTGAAAGTGAAACAAACTACGAGTCAGTCATGGGATTGGTATGAGAAATCTATTCAACACATATATAATATGGCTAATCACAGGACCACGCCACTTTCGTGGAACGGGTTTACTCCATTGGATTGCCAGTGCTTTGAAACAAATCTTCCTTTTAAACATCGCTGTGCTTTTTATAAAAATGAAGCCATTATAAGACTCAGTTCCCATCACACAATGCAACGCAAACCGGAGGATTGAGTTTTTACCTTATAATGGCCAAAATATGCTTGATACTAATAAAACAAAGGCATCTTATATTATTACTAGTGTTTATATGTTTTGAAAACAATTTCAAATCATAACTATCAATCATAGACGGCATTAATGCCCCATACCACTATGTCGCCATATATAGGTATACAATCAAATTCGCACGATGTCGTATTTGGAAATTGGATTTCCGTCCTGAACTAAGGCAAAAGATAGTCCTTACCGAATTCGAGACGCTCTAGCCCGTGTCTCAGGCAAGTACTCAGTCAAGCCTTTGGATCGTCAGGGCCGGTCCACCGATGTGGATTAAAATACCTGAACAATACGTTTCCCCGCCCTTTGGGGCGTCAACGAGCCAAAGAATGACTCCATCGGACCCGGATCGTCCGATCAAACCGAGGCGCCTCGCAACAGCAACAACCACATAGGTGAAAAGTATATAAATGTCAGGGCTGGTAGGTCACTGACACCACTCTAGCTAGAAAGAAACGCATGCCCTCCCTGAGGTCCTTCTCCCGTTTCTGGTTCATACCGGGGTGTGAGGCTCGCGAATTTACGTTATACACAAAGCTAGGCCACACAGGCGGTGCTTTGATCATCACCACAAGACTTTGCTTTTCAACAGAAGCCCTGATCACTGCATCTCAGCATGCCACACAGGCAATCCATGCCATGCGACTGATATCCATCGATATACAACCTCTGAGCTTGTGCGTCTCAGAGAAGGGCGTTAAGCAAAAGAATAAATTCTCCGCCGCCAAACAGATGTATATTTAACAGAAATCAATCAACACAGAATAAACTCCAATGTCAGACACACAGTTTATTTACAAGTCCGTTCTGGGTCTGAACGAAACCGGAGGCACTAAATACCTCGCAAACCCATCGATTTTCACGTACGTCTGGACGATCACCACTCATTATCCATATTTCGGGATGCCTCCCAATCAGGACCTCGGTTACCATCCAAACGAGGTGAAGATCTCCGGTCTTCGACCATCGTCTTCATCTTCGACTTTCAATCGTCGGTCAATTATTTGAAATGAGAATTAACTCGGCCTTTTCAAATAATTCGCGTATATTTAGAATTTCAAATCAATTTATTTCAATGGTTAAATTATTCGACAACACCAATTTTGTTCTTTAATGTAATTTTCACACCAAACACATTCAACCATCAAATATAACATAAATCGAGCAAATTCAGTTTATTTCCATTCCATATTGTTTATGATATTTTATAACGATTTATCGCTATTTTTGTTTATTTTAAAATAGCCAATTTATTCAAAACGACGCTTCGGGCCATAACGCGGCCGTGGCGCTGTTTTTCTTCAGATTTGATTTACACATATCTAAAAATCTAACCGTTGGATCTTCACAAAATTTACATCATTAGAAAGGTCTTTTCAAAACGAATCCAACGGTTCCAGTTTCAGGAAAATCCGACGGTCGGATCTCCCGGTACAATCGTTTGAATTTTCGATTTCAAAATACGAACTGCAGCGTCGTTATTCGATTAATTATAATTATATTTATATTTATATAAAAATATAATCATTTCTGGCGCTGTTTTTCTTCAGAATTGAATCAAACATTCCAGACAATCCAACCGTTGGATTTTTACAAGGTTGGTGCCGTTGGAAAGATTATTCCAAGGCGAACCCGACGGTTGAGGTTTCGGGAAAATCCAATGGTCGGATTTCCCGCACTAGTTGTTTGAAATCACGGTTTCAAAATACGAACTGCACGGCCTCGTTTCGTTTTAATTTTATTTATATTTATATATTTATATAAATATAGTTCATTCAATGATTTCAATATCGTTTTCACTTCAAATATTTCACTAACGCCTTAAAATTTTGGAAAATTTCGCCATAACCTCCCCTGCACCGGGAGCATCGGGAAATCTCAAATAGCTTCCCCGGTCCTTCTAATCTCAAAAAGAAAAAGAAAAAGCCAACAGGCTCATAAAATCATCACCCAAACAAAATAGTAAATGTGTACCTATTTGTCGGGCACAAAATTTTATTCCTCTTCTTTAGCCCCTTTGCTATAACCTGTTCAATGAATATGCATGTACATATATATAGTTCTTATCATTTATCATTTTCTATTCAACTTCATATTTGATTTCTATTTGGTTTAAAAACACCATTCATTCTAATGTTACATACATAGGTACAAATCATATCATTAGCTAATTAATGAATATTTCAACTCATATATATTTATTTGAACAAGTGGCTATTTTTAACACTTCACATTTCAACGATTCATGCATATAATAAAAATGTGATTTTTATTGTAAAACAACTCATTTCAAAACACTATTATTTTATATATTTCATATTGGGGATAAAAATAGGATTTTTCTTATAAAACAATTTCTTTCAAAACGAGATTATTTTACTCAGTTCATATAGTCGATAAAAGGTGATTTTTATTATCAAACAGTTTATTTCAAAATATGAATACCATTCAACACATGAATTTCTATTCAACGAATGAATATCGATTCAACACATGAAGGTTTTTCTATAGTTTCTATATATAGATAGAAATGTGATTTTTATATTTTAAAACGCGAATACCCTTCAACACATGAATTTCTAATCAACGAATGAATATCAATTCAACACATGAAGGTTTTTCTAATCAACGAATGAATATCGATTCAACACATGAAGGTTTTCTATAGTTTCTATATATAGATAAAAATGGGTTTTTAATATTTAAAACGCGAATACCATTCAACACATGAATTTCTAATCAACGAATGAATATCGATTCAACACATGAAGGTTTTCTATTCAATGAATAAATATAGTTTTAGCAAATGAAAATAATTCAAACACATGAATATTATTCAAAATTTCGGCAGCATAATGGCAGGGTAGTTAAAACCGGGACCGTCCCTAGTACGGCTCCTCACTCTACCTTAAAACCTCGCGGTTTTTGACAATGGGGATCATGCATCTAGTTCGCACGCAGGCGGCATGTATATATTTATTTCATTTCCACAAACTAATCCTATGTGGTTTCAACCAAATATTTCTCAACCACAAATGGGTATTTTTCAACCGCAATCAATCAATATCAAACACAAACAATCCCAAACAATCATTCGCTATCAATCAATTTTCACACCAATCACAATCAATAAATATCGTCCATGGTTTGTGGACGAGGGGCGTATATATATATATATATATATATATATATATATATAGCAATTCACTTTTATTTCAACACATATATAAATTTTACAACGCATATATAACTTATACATCGAACGTACAACTTATACAACGCTTATACAAGAGATGTACAACGCTTATATAACTCATACATCGACTATATAATTTATACATCGTCGTTTTCCATATTGTTTTTAAATCAGAAATCTCACCTTGGGTTCCACTCCACCAAAAATAGCAGAAGGCTCAGAAAAATACGCGGTCTCTTCTAAAATGTAGAAGGCGTCCACATGATCTCGATGTTTCCTTTTTCATCGAATTTCATATTTATAAAAATATAATATTTATCGCCACTTCTATCTGGAGAAAACTAATTTTTTTCTTCACTGTTCCATATGGAAAATTCGATCTTTTCTATGAAGAAAAATCATAACTTTCTTCGTATAAAAATCTAATCTTTTCATTTTGAAAAATCAAAACTTTACTTCATTAAAAATCCAACCTTTCTATGCTAATATCACATATAAAAATCCGACCTTTCTATGCTAATATCAAATATAAAAATCCGACCTTTCTATGCTAATATCACATATAAAAATCCGACCTTTCTATGCTAATATCACATATAAAAATCCGACCTTTCTATGTTAATATCACATATAAAAATCCGACCTTTCTATGCTAATATCACATATAAAAATCCGACCTTTCTATGTTAATATCGCATATAAAAATCAAAATCTGAAAAGGAAGTTCAGTGTTTAATTATCTAAATAAAAAGAGGAAGGAACGCTCACTGTTTTGCTTCAGGAGGTCACGACAGAAAGGCTCACTGTCGGAGGAGGGCTGAGGCGCGCCGGGGGGGAGGGGGGCTGGGGACGTCGGAAGTGGCGCCAGTGGTGGCTGGGGCTTGCGGAGGAGGGCGGTGGTCGTTGGCCTCGGCGGCGCGGTCTTCGATGGTGCTCGTTGGTCCCGGAGTTCGCGAATGGGAGTTCGCCTGAAGGAGGAGAGAGAGAGAACGAGAGGGGGGGTCTCGAGGAGGAGCGAGGTGGTCCTGGGGGAGGGCGGTGATGGCGGCGTTCCTCCTGGATCGGGGAGGAAATCGATTTTCAGAAAAAAAAAAGGGCTCGTGTTTTATGAAAGAACAGAAAGGAGGGAGGGGTTTTTTATAAATATTTATATTTATATTTAATTTTAAATTCAAAAAGGTTGCTTTTTACCACGAACTCGAAAACAAGCTCACCGACTGTCGTCCTTAGCATATTACCCCCATTCCGAACACAGTGGGACATGTATCGTAAGCTGATTCGACTGTTTCGATCAGTTTCCGTCAAAACCAACATATAACTCTATATATTGAATTTGAACACTCATTTCAGTTTGCCAGGGCCACATACTAACTAGAAAAATTCCCGAATAATATTTTATGGCTTCGTATTGACGATACGGTCCTAACAAAACTAGTTTCGTCGAATTCTGAGACCGTTTGAAAAATGGCCAATTTCCAGTCGATTAAAATCAACTGAAAATGGTCAAACGCGTTTTCCTTCGCCACGCTCGCATACTGATTCGAAAAATTATGAAATTTGGAATCTAGCAATAATTTGACACTGCGGATCCAACAAAAGTGGTTTCGTCGAAATCCGAGGTCGTTTGCAAAATGTCCATTTTTAAGGGCCTGAATTCCATAGCGACTATTCAGAATTTTCAACCGGACATATCTTTTGATTCCCGCTATCAAATTTCGATTTTTCAGATTCGTTTGAAAGGTATTCACTAACAGATTTAAATATTTTTGGTTTCACTAAAATCCGTTTTGTTTTGCACCCAGTATAGTCCGACAAAGTATGAATTCAATTTTTGAAACTGCAGCGCCATTTCAGGCCTTGTTTATAATTATTATTAATTATATTCGTTTTCAATTATCGATTCAAACTCAGTTTTCATCGCCATTATTTAAAATATTTATTTTAAATATTTAAAATCCATTATTTTAGCCAATTTAAAAATTTTAAATTGGTTCAGATTTTCTGGGTCGTTACAATCTCCCCCACTTAAAACTTTTCGTCCCCGAAAAGGAACAAAGTCGAAAGTGGTTTGATAAATCTACAATCACACAACACAACCAACAATCCAATCGTTTTAACTTTTCAAAAATATACTGATCAGCTTCTATTTTCTTTTTAAAATCATTCAGACCATAGAATTTAAAAGTTCACATCCATGGAAAGAAAATAACAACAGAATAGAGAATTATATGGTAATGCAAAGTATGGCAAATGTACCTTGCACCGGAGTCAATCAGAGACATCTACTCGGCATCTAGGATAAGCTTTCTGAATGCTCTCCTCGGTTTCCCAAGTACAATCTCGCGGATCCCCACTCCATTGCACTTTGACTAAGTGAACCTTCTTGTTCCTCAGCTCTTTGGTTTCTTTGCCGATAATCTTTAACGGCTCTCTCCTCACGGCTAATTCGGGAGTAATTTCAATATCCTGTTGAGCTGCTTCTTCCACGATCAAGTCTGGATCATGAACGTGCTTTCGAAGTTGAGATATATGAAATACATCATGAACTCCAGGCAACCAATCTGGCAATTTGACCCTATAAGCGAGAGTCCCTATCCGTTCCAGAATAGGAAACGGACCAATGAATTTAGGCGCCAACTTTCCAGTTTTACCGAACCGGATTACTCCTCTCATCGGCGATACTTTCAAATATACATAGTCGCCAACAACAAAGGATATATCTCTTCTTCTCCTATCGGCATAGCTCTTTTGTCGGCTTTGAGTGGCGAGTAATCGCTTCTTGATAAAATCGACTTTATCGGCGGCTTCTCGAATCATATCTGGACCCAACAAAAGTCTATTTCCTGGTTCGACCCAACAAGTAGGAGATCGGCACGGTCTACCATACAATGCCTCAAATGGCGACATTGTCAGACTCGCCTGGTAGCTGTTGTTATAAGAGAATTCAGCCAAATGCAGATTGTCTTCCCATGATCCACCGAAATCTAGAACATAAGCCCGCAATAGATCTTCTAAAATATGATTCACCCTCTCAGTCTGACCGTCTGTCTGAGGATGATAAGCGGTGCTCAAGTTCAACTTCGTTCCCAGCTCGACTTGAAATGCTTCCCAGAATTTGCTAGTGAATATTGTATCTCTATCACTGACTATACTGAGCGGCACTCCATGCAGTCTAACTATTTCCCTGAAGTATATCTGCGCCAGACTCTGAGCGGTTCTATTTGATCTGACAGGTATGAAATGGGCGGTCTTCGTGAAGCGATCTACGATCACCCAAATACTGTCATTTCCTTTTCTGGTTCTGGGCAGACCATCGATGAAATCCATAGAAATATGTTCCCACTTCCAACCAGGAACCTCTAGCGGTTGTAATAATCCAGCCAATTTCTGTTGGTCGCTTTTGACTAGCTGGCAAGTAGGGCATCGGCTAACGTATATTGAAACGTCTCTTTTCATAGCCTTCCACCGGAATGTTCGTTTGAGATCGTTATACATTTTGGCCACACCAGGATGGATACTCAGCTTGAACTTGTGACACTCGTCTAATACTTCCCTTTTTAACTCTGGGATATCAGGAACACAAATCCTTCCTTTCAACCTCAAGGTCTCGTCGTTATCTATTTGAAAACACGAGGGTTCGCCTTTCTGAATCCTTTTGATCATACCTTTAATAAAATTATCCTCCTTCTGAAGAATAGATATTTTGTCAATCAAGGAAGTCGTGATCATAAAGTTGGCGATCATTACATTCTTTCGACTCAGTGCATCGGCCACGACGTTGGCTTTCCCGGGATTATATATAATTTCAAAGTCATATGCTGCAAGAAACTCTAGCCAACGCTGCTACCTCAAATTCAAGTCCTTCTGAGTGAACAGATACTTTAACGACTGGTGATCTGTAAACAGTTCAAATCTCTCGCCCAGAAGATAGTGTCTCCAGATTTTCAAAGCGAATATTATAGCCAATAACTCAAGATCACGAGTTACATAGTTTTTCTCGTGCGGCTTCAGTTGACGGCTAGCATAAGCAATCACTTGGCCTCTTTGCATTAACACTGCGCCAAGGCCTTCTCTAGAAGCATCAGTCCAGACCTTTAAATCCTGGTTGCCATCGATGATGGTTAGCACTGGAGCAGTTGTAAGTCTTAACTTTAGCTCTTCAAAAGCCTCCTCACTCTCTGGAGTCCATTTGAATTTAGAGTGCTTCTTCGTAAGCTTTGTTAAATGACCAGATATCTTCGAAAAGCCTTTAACGAACTTTCGGTAATAGCTAGCCAATCCGAGAAAACTGCGGACTTCAGTGGGGGTACTGGGCTGTTTCCAATTCTGAATAGCTGTGATTTTGCTTGGATCCACAACAATTCCTTCTTTCGATACGACGTGGCCCAGAAATTTCACTTCATCCTGCCAGAATATACATTTGGAAAACTTTGCTTTCAATACATTTCTCCTGAGGATTTCTAACACTTGTTCCAAATGTTTTTCATGTTCGGCTTTCGATTTAGAGAAGATTAGAATATCGTCAATAAAAACCAGAACAAATTTATTCAATACTCCTCTGAATACCCTGTTCATCAGATCGACGAAGTAAGCAAGAGCGTTACATAAGCCGAATGGCATTACTAACCACTCATAGAATAAATCGGGGCCTCTGAATGCTGTCATTGGAACACACTCTTCGGCAATTCGAAGTTGATGGAAGCCTGTAGCTAGGTCCATCCTTGAGAATACTTGTGCGCCATTTAATCGGTCCAACAAATCATCAATCCGGGGCAATGGATATTTGTTCTTTATTGTCTGTTTGTTCAGATCCCGATAATCCACACATAGATGTAGAGTACCGTCGGATTTTGGGACAAACACCACTGCTGCACCCCAATCAGAGAAACTAGGCCTGATTAGACCTTTCCATACTAGCTGTCGTGTTTGATTGTCTAATTCCTCTTTCTCTTTCAAGGACATTCTTCGAATAGCGTGAACTACCGGCCTTGCATTGGGAATCAAAGCAATTTTGAAATCAATTTCTCTTTGCGGAGGTAAGAGAACGACTTCTTCGAACACATCCGCATAATTCTTGACGACAGGGATATCTTTGATGAGGTCAGGAATATTCTCTGTGACTTCAGCGACATTTTCTATTTGGGCTGGAAAAACATTCAAAGCTGCCCAGAAGTCTTTTCTATTAGTATTTTGACATTCACAGGGAATGGTTATATAATCACCTGATTTAATCTTGGCCTTTACGACTCTGTCGGCGCATTTAACTTCAGCTTCATATTTGGTCAACCAGTCTAATCCCAAGATAAGATCAAACTCCTTAAAATTCATGACGGCTGCGATGGTAGGAAACCGATATCGAGAAAAGGAAACCGACACCCCACATATCCAACTGAGATCTATGGAACCGCCAACCGGATTCTGGACAGTCATTGGTTCCTTCAGCTTTTTCAAATTCAAATCCAGTTTCTTAGCTGCACCTTTGGCAATGAAACTTCGTGACGCGCCTGTGTCAAACAGTACTTTGACTGGAATGTTTTTGACAGTAAGTGTGCCTTCTAAAACATCGGGCCTTTCCTGAGCAGACGAAGATGCAGGCACTTCTGCTACTTCATTTACATGTACTGCTTCAGATATCTTTGATGGTGGACACTCCCGTGCAATATGGCCTGCCTGGTGGCACTTATGGCATTTCCTGTCTCCATGGGGGTTCTTTTGTTTCTTAGTGGGCTTATATCCACTCTTTATCCGCTTCTTTAAGGGCCCGCAATTTATCGACAAATGTCCTTTCTTATTGCAGTTAGAGCAAATAGCAGTTGTTACGGGTTCCTTCTTAGATTTAGCCCTTTTTCTCTTGGCACTGGGCTTCTTACTGGCTTCAGGAATATCAGTTCCCGACTCTTCTTTGTCACTACAACAGACTTCTTCTTCGTCGCGCAACATTCCTTTCTTATGGAGATCTTCATACTGATAAGCCATATAAATCATTTCAGAAAAAGGAAGCTTCACATTCCTCATTGCACTATTCTGATATTTCCTTTGCAGGCCATGAATAAATCGCAGATTTTTCCTCTTTGGATCTTGAACCAGATGAGGAGCAAAGTGAGCAAGTTCGTTGAATTTCTTATGATATTCTGGAATGGTCATATCACCTTGTATTAGATAAGAAAATTCATCACATAATCTCTCGGTTGATTCGGGAGGAGTAAGTCTTTCTAGGAAAATCACTTTGAATCTGTCCCAGGTGATATCACCTTCTGGATTATCTTTGATGATTGTTTCCCACTAGATTAAATCTTCTTCTTTGAGCGCCCAAGATGCTACTAACCGTTTCTGGTCATCTCTCAGCTGGATACGCTCAAAAATTCTTTCGACAGAACTCACCCAAGCTTGAGTTTGAATTATAGATTCATTGCCAGAGAACTGTGCTCCGTTCAGATTCCGATATCTCTTTAATAGAGCCTCTAGATCGGGTTCTGCATTTCTCCTGTTTCTGGTACTCATTTTTCTAGTACTTCTGCAAATGGCAGATCAAGTGTCAGGTCATAGAAAAGATATTTTAAAACATAGAAACACATACTTGAATGTAAATGTGCCTATCGAGGTGCAATTTCATTCTGCTTTACTCATACTAGGATATTGTTGATCTTATCTGTATAGAGTTACCCGTCCTAGAACACTACTGGTTCTATTTCTGGAGAGTTCGTTCAAATGTTATATTCCAGAACTAAGCTTAACCAAAGCTCTGATACCACGTTGAGACGACCCGAAATCCCGTTCAGACGGAGACAAGGGTTATCTTAGGAATATAACACAGAAACAGACAATAGCAGAACATAATTAAGTAAATACACCAGATAATGAACAATAGAATATACTGGATAAAAGTAATCATCAGAGTTACACAGTATACAGGATCTTACTTAGTACCAATACAGTTCAGCTATACGTAAATGTCTACAGCGGAAACAAACAAAATATGTACAAGAGGAGTTGAACAGCATAAAAAGAGATAAATGATAGAATCCATCTTCAGCTCCAGCTATCCAGGAAGAACCAGCTAAACCTGAATACAAGGCTGCCCGTGTAGAAAAAGGGGCACCCGAGTTTGAAAGTGAAACAAACTACGAGTCAGTCATGGGATTGGTATGAGAAATCTATTCAACACATATATAATATGGCTAATCACAGGACCACGCCACTTTCGTGGAACGGGTTTACTCCATTGGATTGCCAGTGCTTTGAAACAAATCTTCCTTTTAAACATCGCTATGCTTTTTATAAAAATGAAGCCATTATAAGACTCAGTTCCCATCACACAATGCAACGCAAACCGGAGGATAGAGTTTTTACCTTATAACGGCCAAAATATGCTTGATACTAATAAAACAAAGGCATCTTATATTATTACTAGTGTTTATATGTTTTGAAAACAATTTCAAATCATAACTATCAATCATAGATGGCATTAATGCCCCATACCACTATGTCGCCATATATAGGTATACAATCAAAATTGCACGATGTCGTATTTGAAAATTGGATTTCCGTCCTGAACCAAGGCAAAAGATAGTCCTTACCGAATTCGAGACGCTCTAGCCCGTGTCTCAGGCAAGTACTCAGTCAAGCCTTTGGATCGTCAGGGTCGGTCCACCGATGTGGATTAAAATACCTGAACAATACGTTTCCCCACCCTTTGGGGCGTCAACGAGCCAACGAATGACTCCATCGGACCCGGATCGTCCGATCAAACCGAGGCGCCTCGCAACAGCAACAACCACATAGGTGAAAAGTATATAAATGTCAGGGCTGGTAGGTCACTGACACCACCCTAGCTAGAAAGAAACGCATGCCCTCCCTGAGGTCCTTCTCCCGTTTCTGGTTCATACCGGGGTGTGAGGCTCGCGAATTTACGTTATACACAAAGCTACGCCACACAGGCGGTGCTTTGATCATCACCACAAGACTTTGCTTTTCAACAGAAGCCCTGATCACTGCATCTCAGCATGCCACACAGGCAATCCATGCCATGCGACTGATATCCATCGATATACAACCTCTGAGCTCGTGCGTCTCAGAGAAGGGCGTTAAGCAAAAAAATAAATTCTCCGCCGCCAAACAGATGTATATTTAACAGAAATCAATCAACACAGAATAAACTCCAATGTCAGACACACAGTCCATTTACAAGTCCGTTCTGGGTTTGAACGAAACCGGAGGCACTAAATACCTCGCAAACCCATCGATTTTCACATACGTCCGGACGATCACCACTCATTATCCATATTTCGGGATGCCTCCCAATCAGGACCTCGGTTACCATCCAAACGAGGTGAAGATCTCCGGTCTTCGACCATCGTCTTCATCTTCGACTTTCAATCGTCGGTCAATTATTTGAAATGAGAATTAACTCGGCCTTTTCAAATAATTCGCGTATATTTAGAATTTCAAATCAATTTATTTCAATGGTTAAATTATTCGACAACACCAATTTTGTTCTTTAATGTAATTTTCACACCAAACACATTCAACCATCAAATACAACATAAATCGAGCAAATTCAGTTTATTTCCATTCCATATTGTTTATGATATTTTATAACGATTTATCGCTATTTTTGTTTATTTTAAAATAGCCAATTTATTCAAAACGACGCTTCGGGCCATAACGCGGTCGTGGCGCTGTTTTTCTTCAGATTTGATTTACACATATCTGAAAATCTAACCGTTGAATCTTCACAAAATTTACATCATTAGAAAGGTCTTTTCAAAACGAATCCAACGGTTCCAGTTTCAGGAAAATCCGACGGTCGGATGTCCTGGTACAATCGTTTGAATTTTCGATTTCAAAATACGAACTGCAGCGTCGTTATTCGATTAATTATTATTATATTTATATTTATATATAAATATAATCGTTTCTGGCGCTGTTTTTCTTCAGATTTGAATCAAACATTCCAGACAATCCAACCGTTGGATTTTTACAAGGTTGGTGCCGTTGGAAAGATTATTCCAAGGCGAACCCGACGGTTGAGGTTTCGGGAAAATCCAATGGTCGGATTTCCCGCACTAGTTGTTTGAAATCACGGTTTCAAAATACGAACTGCACGGCCTCGTTTCGTTTTAATTTTATTTATATTTATATATTTGTATAAATATAGTTCATTCAATGATTTCAATATCGTTTTCACTTCAAATATTTCACTAACGCCTTAAAATTTTGGAAAATTTCGCCATAACCTCCCCTGCACCGGGAGCATCGAGAAATCTCAAATAGCTTCCCCGGTCCTTCTAATCTCAAAAAGAAAAAGAAAAAGCCAAGCGGCTAGCCAACAGGCTCATAAAATCATCACCCAAACAAAACAGTAAATGTGTACCTATTTGTCGGGCACAAAATTTTATTGCTCTTCTTTAGCCCCTTTGCTATAACATGTTCAATGAATATGCATGTACATATATATAGTTCTTATCATTTATCATTTTCTATTCAACTTCATATTTGATTTCTATTTGGTTTAAAAACACCATTCATTCTAATGTTACATACATAGGTACAAATCATATCATTAGCTAATTAATGAATATTTCAACTCATATATATTTATTTGAACAAGTGGCTATTTTTAACACTTCACATTTCAACGATTCATGCATATAATAAAAATGTGATTTTTATTGTAAAACAACTCATTTCAAAACACTATTATTTTATATATTTCATATTGGGGATAAAAATAGGATTTTTCTTATAAAACAATTTCTTTCAAAACGAGATTATTTTACTCAGTTCATATAGTCGATAAAAGGTGATTTTTATTATCAAACAATTTATTTCAAAATATGAATACCATTCAACACATGAATTTCTATTCAACGAATGAATATCGATTCAACACATGAAGGTTTTCTATAGTTTCTATATATAGATAGAAATGTGATTTTTATATTTTAAAACGCGAATACCCTTCAACACATGAATTTCTAATCAACGAATGAATATCAATTCAACACATGAAGGTTTTTCTAATCAACGAATGAATATCGATTCAACACATGAAGGTTTTCTATAGTTTCTATATATAGATAAAAATGGGATTTTTATATTTAAAACGCGAATACCATTCAACACATGAATTTCTAATCAACGAATGAATATCGATTCAACACATGAAGGTTTTCTATTCAATGAATAAATATAGTTTTAGCAAATGAAAATAATTCAAACACATGAATATTATTCAAAATTTCGGCAGCATAACGACAGGGTAGTTAAAACCGGGACCGTCCCTAGTACGGCTCCTCGCTCTACCTTAAAACCTCGCGGTTTTTGACAATGGGGATCATGCATCTAGTTCGCACGCAGGCGGCATGTATATATTTATTTCATTTCCACAAACTAATCCTATGTGGTTTCAACCAAATATTTCTCAACCACAAATGGGTATTTTTCAACCGCAATCAATCAATGTCAAACACAAACAATCCCAAACAATCATTCGCTATCAATCAATTTTCACACCAATCACAATCAATAAATATCGTCCATGGTTTGTGGACGAGGGGCGTATATATATATATATATATATATATATAGCAATTCACTTTTATTTCAACACATATATAAATTTTACAACGCATATATAACTTATACATCGAACGTACAACTTATACAACGCTTATACAAGAGATGTACAACGCTTATATAACTCATACATCGACTATATAATTTATACATCGTCGTTTTCCATATTTTTTTAAATCAGAAATCTCACCTTGGGTTCCACTCCACCAAAAATAGCAGAAGGCTCAGAAAAATACGCGGTCTCTTCCAAAATGTAGAAGGCGTCCACACGATCTCGATGTTTCCTGTTTCATCGAATTTCATATTTATAAAAATATAATATTTATCGCCACTTCTATCTGGAGAAAACTAATTTTTTTCTTCACTGTTCCATATGGAAAATTCGATCTTTTCTATGAAGAAAAATCATAACTTTCTTCGTATAAAAATCTAATCTTTTCATTTTGAAAAATCAAAACTTTACTTCATTAAAAATCCAACCTTTCTATGCTAATATCACATATAAAAATCCGACCTTTCTATGCTAATATCACATATAAAAATCCGACCTTTCTATGCTAATATCACATATAAAAATCCGACCTTTCTATGTTAATATCGCATATAAAAATCAAAATCTGAAAAGGAAGTTCAGTGTTTAATTATCTAAATAAAAAGAGGAAGGAACGCTCACTGTTTTGCTTCAGGAGGTCACGACAGAAAGGCTCACTGTCGGAGGAGGGCTGAGGCGCGTCGGGGGGGGGGGGGGGCTGGGGACGTCGGAAGTGGCGCCAGTGGTGGCTAGGGTCTTGCGGAGGAGGGCGGTGGTCGTTGGCCTCGGCGGCGCGGTCTTCGATGGTGCTCGTTGGTCCCGGAGTTCGCGAATGGGAGTTCGCCTGAAGGAGGAGAGAGAGAGAACGAGAGGGGGGGTCTCGAGGCGGAGCGAGGTGGTCCTGGGGGAGGGCGGTGATGGCGGCGTTCCTCCTGGATCGGGGAGGAAATCGATTTTCAGAAAGAAAAAAAAGGGCTCGTGTTTTATGAAAGAACAGAAAGGAGGGAGGGGGGTTTTATAAATTTTTATATTTAATTTTAATTTTAAATTCAAAAAGGTTGCTTTTTACCACGAACTCGAAATCAAGCTCACCGACTGTCGTCCTTAGCATATTACCCCCATTCCGAACACAATGGGACATGTTTCGTAAGCTGATTCGACTGTTTTGATCAGTTTCCGTCAAAACCAACATATAACTCTATATATTGAATTTGAACACTCATTTCAGTTTGCCAGGGCCACATACTAACTAGAAAAATTCCCAAATAATATTTTCTGGCTTCGTATTGACGATACGGTCCTAACAAAACTAGTTTCGTCGAATTCTGAGACCGTTTGAAAAATGGCCAATTTCCAGTCGATTAAAATCAACTAAAAATGGTCAAACGTGTTTTCCTTCGCCACGCTCACATACTGATTCGAAAAATTATGAAATTTGGAATTTAGCAATAATTTGACACTGCGGATCCAACAAAAGTGGTTTCGTCGAAATCCGAGGTCGTTTGCAAAATGTCCATTTTTAAGGGCCTGAATTCCATAGCGACTATTCAGAATTTTCAACCGGACATATCTTTTGATTCCCGCTATCAAATTTCGATTTTTCAGATTCGTTAGAAAGGTATTCACTAACAGATTTAAATATTTTTGATTTCACTAAAATCCGTTTTGTTTTGCACCCAGTATAGTCCGACAAAGTTTGAATTCAATTTTTGAAACTGCAACGCCATTTCAGGCCTTGTTTATAATTATAATTAATTATATTCGTTTTCAATTGTCGATTCAAACTCAGTTTTCATCGCCATTATTTAAAATATTTATTTTAAATATTTAAAATCCATTATTTTAGCCAATTTGAAAATTTTAAATTGGTTCAGATTTTCTGGGTCGTTACACATAACCTAATCATCGACATCGGCTTCCTCCAATTCGCACCACTCACAATACCCGAACCCCTCACCTCAGATCGATATTACGTTCATTTCCTCCATTCGATTTGGATTCATTCTCGAATCCATTTCTGAAACTCTCGACTTGGACTAACCCTAAATTGTGCAAGCGATTGCATCGTTATCCCCTTAAAATCAAACGCGAGATTTCCCCCTAAATCGGACTACATCGTTCGACTGCCTGGTCACCAGCGCTCCTAGTAATATTGCTGTTGAACATCGCGATTTGCCCCTTGGTCATCACAATCCAAATCCTTAAGTCACGAGTCCCAGGAATCTTTGTGCGCGGCTTAAATTTGATGTTGTAGGATTTTACTGGAGTTGATTTGGAATTCGAAAAGGAGGAGATTGGGGCGGCTTTTATTTCATTTCCAATTTAGTTTTGGTTTAGACGATTTTAATTTAGAAAATGGGGTAAGATTATGATGACTAAGATATATAGTTGTTAACAAGGAACAAAAGTACGCGCCATTTATTTCTTTGTATTTGGTTTGTAAATCGACCATTACGATTTTGGTTTACAGAAGGAAGAAATGAGAGGTGTTTGCGTTTCTTTATAGATGGAGAGCCTTCTTCATTAAGGAATAGGTAGCTTTATGGTACACAAAAATTAATAACGATTTGATTTGTATTAAACACGATTAGACATAAAGGAATTTTTATTCTTTTTAAATAGATATCGACTTGATTTCGATCCTATCCACTAAAAATATATCGGGGTTCATTAATTTAAACCACGAACCGCTACTTTAACATAACCACTATTGTTTCAACAGTGTAACACTATTCTGAACTAACTGAACATATTTTGATATTTAATTTCAACGTATTTACCATATTAAATTAATATAATATAATTTTAATTTAAAAAAATAAATCTCTCGATAATAAATTATTATTATTATCATATATATTTATATAGAATTTATGCCAGTCAATCAAATTGTTTTGATTTGGTTTTTAACTTTGATTTCAATTATATTTCGGATTATGATTATTTAATATATTCGATATTAAATCGAAATTGCTTTTTAAATCGATAAGTAAATATGAAAATTCATTTATATTATCAATTCAATATTTAAAACGATATTAAATATTTAAAATAAACTGATCAGAAATCTGGATCGTTACATGTTAACATGTCTAGACGTGGCTTAAGAGCTCTGGTCGAGACAAGGGACACCTTGGGTCGATAGGGGTTCCAAAGCTTCGTATGAGGCATATTGACATGAGAAAAATAACCAATGGTTAAAGAGTGGATTTATCCAAGTTAATTGATTCATAAACTTAAGTAAAAAAAATTGAAACTTGCACATTATGTAGTCGTCATAAGAGTTTTGATAGTCGTTCTGTTATTTTACTTGCATCCTATATATATGTTTTATCAAAATTTTGAAAATATATATTGTGTGAAGTTAATTAGATCATTTGGAAATTCAAAGTTTAACTTTGATTTAGGAAATCTAAGAGATAAGTAGTATAATTTTTGATAAAATTCTTTTACTTCTATTTTGGTGCATTGAAATAAGTAAATTTTTTGAAATTTATAAATATTGCAATATGAGATTTAACTTATGAGAAGTGAATGGTTATTGAATATAATTAGTAGTTTTGATACCTTGAGTAAAACAAAGATTTGAAATGAAGTTTTAAAAGGAAGTTGAGAATTTAGATAAATGAATTCTATGTTATCTCACTGAGTCGAGTCTAGAAAAAAAATGTTAAACCTATACTCTATTTGAGTAGCCATTTGGGAATGTGCCTTTATTCAAGATGAGAATAAGCATTGAATCACACGTACTCTTATTTTATTAATTAAAATAAACATTTTGAATAATCTAGTGGTTATTTTAGCTCTTCGGGCTTTTCTTGAGTTTGGGTGATAGGAAAGGTAGTGAGAGGAATATGGCACTTGATGATAGTGCCACTCTGCATCATCAAACCTATCGATTGTGATAATTTCTTTTAACACTTTCTGGTTGATCCTCTTGTGTTGGAAACGCGTCTCTATCTTGCTTATCGAGGAATTGTTTTATGAGTGTTGAATCTATGTTCGTGTTTCTCTTTTGATATTATAAAAGTTCTGTCTTGTTGTATCTCTCTCGTAGCCTTTCGCCCATGATCTTGCTTCGAAGGATTAACGCCTATGCAATTCTCGATAATCGAGTAATCTTGAATATTGTGTCTAGATGAATGTTTGAGAGTGATTAATGTACATATCCTTACTCGTCTCTTTCCAAGCTTGAGAATGGGGATTTTAAACTCAAACTCATTTCATTTCTCGTGTGTTTCTTGTGTTGATGGAATAAATTAGGTTGTTATAACCTATTCCTATAGAAATTGCGAGGATGCAATTTTTGTAAGGGAGGAAGTCTGTAACAACCCTGGTTTTAGTCGGTTACCTGCTATAGCGATTAATGAATTATAATGGGGATTTTTGTTGGTTAATAATGAAATCCATGTTTTTTTTAAAAATAGTGCTTTGTTGGGGGAAATGAGAATTTATTAATTTAAAATTGAACATCTGAGAGGAGAATATTTGGTTATCGTTGGGATCCTGGTGAAATATGCATATATATGTACATGGATGCATATAAATGTATAGATAGAAAACAAGTGTGAAGTTAAGATAAATAAGATTTTCTTTTATCCATGAGAATTTAGGAGGCAAATTAGCATAAAAATATATATGTACATATTTGGTATTGCGATAAGTAAAATTGAAGGCCTAGATGAAGAACAAGTGTTAAAAAGAATTTGTAAATGGATTTTAAGACAAAATATAAATATCTATGTTTTTTGGTCAAAATTTATTGAGGTAAATTGTAAAATGTGAGTAAAGAGTAAATTTGATGTTTAACGATAGTTCTTAAGTATTTTGTGGCAATAAAATGTAGAAATGTTGATTTTTGCCGTAAAAATAAATAAATAAAAATGGATATGTTAAAAATAAATTTTTATAAGTTGCTAAAACTTTTTCGTAAGCAAAATAAAGCTTTTGTTCTTTAAAACATTTGAATTGTCAATGTTTCTAAAGAAATGAAATTTGTTTGCAAATGGCAATATTTGTAAACTTTAATGGCTAATAATTAGAAATAATTTAAAAGGGGTTATTAAACTTGTGTTAACACTCTTATTATGTATAAATGGTGGAATGAACAAGAAAAATGGTTGTTAATGTGCAAACATGTGTTAAGCATGGCATTATTGGCTTAATTGGTGTTAAATTGATTAATTAAGGCCTAAACCTCCATTAGTGGCTTTATTAGACTTATGGGCCTTTGATTTAGTAATTAAAGAGGGATCTTTCTGGGAAAAGAGAGGAGGGTATGTATTCCTCCTCCTCCTTCTTCTTCTCAATGACAGAAAAAGGGGAAAACGCAGGGGAACTAATTTTCTACCAAACCATAATTTCTAGTTCTAAAAATTAGTGCAATTAAAGAGAAAATGAAGATCTCCAGCAAGAAATCCCTCTAAAACCATGTCTTAATCCATCTTCAAACTCTGATTATAAATCTTTTTACTGTAATTGATTTCATTGCTTTTGCATGTCACAATAAAACTCTTTTTAGGCTTTGAGAAGGCAATTTCAAGCTCCAAATCCCAAATTTGCATCAAATTCTTGTTATTGATTCTCTTTTCAGGTGATTGAACCTCACAACTTCTAGTTGAAATCATTTACAAGTGGTATTCTCTGAATTTATTGTGTTTTTGAGATTATTTGATTCGATTCGGTGTAGTGCATTATTTCTGAGTTACATCCCGTATTCCTGAAAATGTAGTGTAGTAAAATAAGCATATCTTCCATGTTTCTTATCCGATTTAGCTCAAAATTTTATTTTTGAAAACTAGACTCAATAAGAAACATTTTCTGTTCAGATTGTTTTTCGAAATTTTGCCATTCGATAGGCCTGAAACAGATTTCGAAATGATAGTATAATTCTGTCTTTTGCCTAATTTTCTGAGCTGAAACATGAAATTGTTTTAGCCATAGCTTTTTCGTTTTTAATCAGAATTTGATAATTCTTGATGATTCGGAAAGCTAAAAACCTAAGCTACAATCTTTTTCAATATGCTCTGCAAAATTTTGAAGTATTCTAAGCTCAAATCATCATTGTTCGTCATTGTCATGTTGCATGTAGCAGGCTGGGTTTTAAACTGTTAGTAAAATGACCATAGCTTTTTCTTTTTTAACCGGAATTCGATAATTCTGGATGATTCAGAAAGCTGAAAACCTAAGCTACAACTTTTGTTCAATATGTTATATAAAATTTTAAGTTTTATAAGCAAAAATCATCATTATTTTTCGCAATCCTGTCAAATACATGCAGCAGGCTGAGTTTTCGATTGTTAGTAAAATGATCATAACTTTTGAACTACTTATCGGAACTGAATTATCTTGTACATTCTGGAAAGTTTGAATTATATGCAACAGAAATTAATTCATAGCGTCTAAATATCTTGCTGTTTCGTAGCTTGAAACAGCGGATTTTCTCCACTTTCTTGTATTTTGCTTCATGTTGTTGGGGCATTAGTTATTCCCAAATTACTTAAAATTGTTCTGCATCTTTTTGGTGTCGATGATCGTCATGTGAATGGAATTTCTGGAAAGAAAAGCCACATTTAGCTGCGATTCACGTTATTGAATCGATGCTGTTTTGGGTGAAAGTCGATGTTGTAATCTCGTTAAACCTTGTCGTCTCTGCACACGTTTTCAAAACTGGTTTTAATAAAATATTTCCAAATGATTTATGAAATTAACAACTAATTATTATTATTATTTGGTGTACTTTATTAATATAAAACCTATTTTATTCCAGCTATAGAGGAAAAGGTTTCTATGTTAATAATTACATATACTATTAGGAAAACTCGTTTTATAAATTACTTTTGTCAAAAGTTATTTTCTAAATTTATAAAAATATGCACACGCTATTGTATCTTTCAAGAAGACATGTTTGCAATTAAATGGTATTGCAAAACCTTGTGGTATGGGACATGTAGGTATATAATATCGGTTAATTTCGTACTCATGAATCGAAACCAAATTGATGTTTCTCTATGTTGGGTATTTCCATTGAAGTGGGGTATTCCATTGATCTTATGGGTTTTCTATGTTGCTTTGAGATTCCTAGTGTGGAGTAGACTAACTTGTGGTAAATCGATTAGTGAAACGTGCGATACAGGACGTATTTATTTCACTTTTTGAGTTACTATTCGTAAGTCTGTGACACATCTTGTTGTTGTGCCAGTACTAGACTCGAGAGGAGCTTATATATACGCATTTACTTGATTGAAGTGGTCAAGTATACCCAACCGAGGCGGGTTGCGGTAAAATTATGTAGGACTGAGACGAGTCATATACTCGACCGACATAGGTTGTAGTATGGGTGCGCACTAGACCGAGACGGGTCATTGTGTCAACTATACTCGACCGTGACAGGTTGAGCCTAGTTGATCGTGGCAGGTCATAGTAGAAATTTGTTGGATCAAGACGGGTCATCTTACTCGATCAAGGTGGAACATAGAGAATTGCGTATATAAAGTACTTGGCAAGAAGATTCTTTCTATTGATAATTGTGCAACTTGGTTGTCATAGGATCCATCCTTATAATTGTATCAATGCGGGGAAAACTATTGTTTTGGATCCATATCTATGTCTCGTTGATTCTTAGCCATTAGGCTATTTGGTGCTATTTTATATGAAGCATCCTTATTGCTTTAAGACCAGTGGTTGGTTTTTTTTGAAGGAGTGTTATTGATGCTTTAAATCCAGTTGTGTAATCTTGTTGATCCTTAGTCTTTCTTGGCTAGTTATTGATATTTCATGAAGTGTTCACTTCGGGTGAACAAACACATATGCGAGTATAAGTCACATACATGACGATGATGGTTGTATTATTTCCTCATTTTTGACCTATTCTGGAGATTACGTCTCTAGCAATTTCTTGTGGTCGTCAACTTGTGTGTATCTTTAATCATCATGACGTGGAGTTTTCATGTCATATTACCCTCTAAAGAATACCATTTGTCTGTGCTTATTATTTATTATATGATGTTATAATATTTCAACTAGGCTGATCCGTGTGTGTTATTGCTCGGGTCAGACCGAGTATTTATAGGTAATTACGGAAGTTGTTCTTTACTTCGTAGATTACCCTTTTGATGAACTTCTTCACTTTATATTTCTTGGACAAGTTTTGTTGTACTCATATTCGTGCTTGACACCTTTTGATGTATATACATATTCTTTTATGGGAATGTAACAGCGTATACGTATTTGTATTGTACCTGATGCGTGTAAAAAATTATATATATGTAACTGTGTTATGTTCTATGATCTGTGATTTATTATATTATATCTGTCTTTTTCTAAATCGATCCTGAAACCCTAGTGATATTGTATTAAGTAATAAGTATGTCGAACCACAAAAAAAAAAAAACCAGAGCCTTTATCGACGTACTTAGGACTTGTTTAACATAAGATTACAAGAGGTCGCTCCTATCCAGCCCTATTCTCTGCCTTAATAAACAGTATTACTCTGTAATACTCTTTACTAAGGTGGGTCTCGGGGTGGGGCGTTACAGACATGTGTCAAATGGAGTCCAAATCAATTTGGCCCCTTTTTTTACCTTTATTATTGATACAGTCACATACTTTACATATAATGATAATTTTATTCTCAAACCCTAACCCTAGCCCTCATGGATCCCTAACATTCAATGGTTTACATTTGCTCCTCTCGATCCGTCCACTTTTAGCTAAATCTTCTAACATGAATGTTGTTCATATCGTCGATACGAAAGTATCATAGGCCTCCGTTCATCGATCAATCATCAATGTGCACGAAAATTAAGAAAAAATTGACTGTTCAATTTTGGATTTTTGGATTGCATAAGCCATATCTTGTGAATTAACTCATGCAACCAAAAAGAAACATGTGGGGAATCGAAAAAAAGAGAATGGTTATGGTTTGTGGACGATCAAAGGTTGGAAGAGAGATATCTATGTTTTAGTGATTCTGGGTTTTGGCTTTTCCAGGTGGTCGGAGGTATTTCAGGCGCATGGGTCTCAGGAAAAGGTAAGGGAGGTGGCATGAATGGTGGTAGCATGACAGTCCCATGTGTCGGAGGTTGCAGAGATGGATCCTTGAAGTAGAAGGGTCTGATAAGAATTTTAAATATAGGTTTAAAACTGATTTAAGTGTAAATTACGATTGTGGTTTTCTCGAACTAGTTTAGGTGTGGGCACGGTTCTGGTTTGCTTGAAATGGTTAGGATGTGAACTAGATTATGTTTTTCTCCAACTGGTTCAGGTGTGAGCAAGATAGTGGCATGTTGATGAGTTTTACTTATTTGTTTTTTATTTCGTTCTAAATCCAAACTTCTAACTAGCTTAACTTTTTCATTTGAGCTTCATTTTAGATGCAAACTATTTCCTTTGGACTCGTATTGAAGTGCCCTACATTATGACACTATGTTAGGCTGATTTGACTAAGGTGAGTGATTGTCTCTTATTGAAGTGCAATTGTTAGTACAATACACAATTAAAGTTTTAGAGTGATAAAAACTCTTAAAATATTATTTTTAGGATAGTTGGACCAATTAAATAGTAAATAAAAAATTTAAATATAATTTTGATAGTTTTAACTTGAATATCACATTTTTACCCATATGCGCTCTATAACGCGCTATTTTTGCACTATCACTAAATCTGAATTATTTTGACACTAGACCCACAATAATTACTTTAGATTAGTTCTTTTACGTCATGGATGTTTATATGTTATTTTAGATATTAATAGGATTATTAGTTGAATAGTTTCTTGTTCTCGTAGTTTGGTTGAAAACACCGTTCGTACGTGGCATAAGACTAGGAAAATCTCATCCGCTAGAGCTTAGGGTATCGATCAAGCACACACCAGGTGCATATTGATTGAGGGAAAAACTGACAATTGACTCAAAAATATGAACTAGATTCACTAAGGAGTATCGTAGTGTGCATGCTAATGTGAAGATAGAGGAACCCTGTAGTGTAGCAACTGATTACAAGATGGAGCAGCATTAGAGCTTGGCAACTGATTAGATGATGGAGCAACATTGGGGTTTACTAACAAATCTAAAGGTGGAGGATGGACTTAGCGATGAGTGAGTAATTCATGATGAATGTCGGGCGTTTTAACTTCATGTGTACGTAATCAGTCTTGGTTAAATACATGACCAAAGTGGTTATTTTCAATTACTATGAAATGGTCTATATCAACTACTACTATTGTTGGACATTTGGCTAATTAGAGTTGGACGGTAATGTATCTTGGAGCAGTACATTAAGGATGTTCAATTGATAATGGTTTCAACTTAGTGGCCCTCAATCAGAAGTTTTGGTGTTAGGCAAGGATGTGGTCCTTCAACACAGTGATTCATTATTTGACGATGGTGATTCCACAATGGGAAGTGAGGATTCAATGGCAGATGGATTTTCTCTAAGACGCAGAAAAGACAACATTATATCATATTATGGTATTGTCAAAGGATGATGAATTATCACTTACTGTGTCACCCCACATCCGTTAATGTCACTCAAAAGAGAATGCATCAAGTTTCGTAAAGCGCAATAAGTAAATAGTATAGATATAGAATAAGCAGCGGAAAATTTTAACTTCATGATTAAAAATAAAACATAGTCTCATAAGGTTACGTCAAAACCAGTTACATCAAAACCAACTATCTCAAATCTTCCTCATAAAACAAAGTAACAGAGTACAGTAATGTAAGATCATATCCTTCATACTAAGTCAAACGGGTACATCTAAAAAATTCCAGATCCAAGCTAAAAGAGAAAGTCCTAATCAATGAGGAGTGCTACAACTCTGAGGACTCAAGGGGAAAGGAAGAAAGAAGCAAAAACAAAAAGGGTCAAACATAAAGTCTGGCGAGTTCCTGTGATTTTCAAATATGCATAAAATAGGAATACCAAGACAGGTTAACATGACTCAATGAGAAAGTACAATATCATATAAGGTAACTTTAACACCCCGTAATTTTAACAAAATTAAAGAGAATAAATTAGATATAAATTAATTTAATATTCAGAATTAAGGGAAACAGATTGCTCCATTGCGCCCGTCTCGAAATTCTGGTTAAGATATACATTTGGTTTGCGTAAAACAGACACCGTATGAAGAAGTTATGAAGGTTTGAAGTTTGTATACGCGCAAGGTAATTATATATATAAAAGGTCCAGAATTCAAAATCAGGTCCAGAAATTTCATAATCGTTCAAATCACGAAAATCTGGGTAAGCGGGAAAATTCCCGCCCAGGGGAGTTGACCCCCGAGGGGGGAGGGGTTGACCCTTCTAGGGCTGACGTGGCGGGTGGTTCTGGGGACTGGCAGCTATATACATGGCCTCATTTTTCTAGTTTTCTCACACTGAAATCAATGGTGACCTAAACGTTGTTGGTGCCTGGACAGAATCAAATACTTTTCCTCATCGGCAATCATAGTTTAGAGATTCAAGTGTGGATCTGTGATTCAATTTCCATTTTTCCTCCTTCTATTCTTCTAGATCCGAACACAGTGTGTTTAAGTTATCTTTAGATTTGAATAATTAAAATTAAAACCTGATATGACTGTAATTTGGATCAATCCCTGGGACTGAATCATATCAGATCTATTGGAATTTGTGAACCCATGGTATTCTGAATTAACTATGACTTGGATCTCAACCTTTATCATGTCCGATCTACTTTTGATTGTAGATCTAATTTACTATTTAGATCATCTTGTACCTATCATGTTTGTGGTAAAATTGGATCTTTCATTAGTTGGACATTTAAATCCTTGTTTAGATCTAATCATGCTCGTTATGACATCCCTACTATGTTAGACCCAATTTATTATCACAAGTTCACCAGATTCGTTCTTATATGTCCATCTTAACATTATGCCATTATATGTTTATGTTAACTTTTGTTAGAATAATAATTTCTATCATCTTCTCTTCACCCTTTTCCCTTTTACTTTATTATAGCCAGGCTACTTTCGAGCCTAGGCATGCTGCTGAAATAAGCAAACGCATTAAACAGGGAACGAGGGGAAAACCTTGAAATTGGGAATAATTTGTAATTGGGGAATTTGGCATAACTTGAATAATGTTTATGTATATGAATTTGGACATATAATCCACTATGAACATAATTGGGGGGAAAGAGGCATGAAGCCTATAACGACATAGGGCAAAATTAGCTAATAATGAAATTCCTAGGATTATAGTTACTAGAACTGTAACTACGCCTAGACACGAGGTTAGATTACATTTATGGTGGAAGTCTGCCCGGAACCGCCCGTGATATCCAGCTACCACAAGTGGTGAATCTAATGTGAGAGGTCTAGGTGCACAAACACGAGATGTGCTAAGACACAAGGTTAATCCCGATTTGTGGAATAAGTCTGTCCGGGCCTTCCCGGCATGTCCAACATCCAAAAATGGTAGGCTTAATGTGGGAGGTTTAGCATACTGTAACCAAAAATGAAAATATGGTAATAAACCTTGAATACTTAACCTATTTGAATCCATAAGGATTGTATGAACATGAACTTGAATATGGGTTAAGTAAATTTGGTTGAACAGTCGGTGGGTTAAGTAAATCTGAGGGGGTGGGTAATATTTATATATAGGCCCACAAACTTAACCTAAGGGACTTATGTAATTATAGACACCAATAGGTATACATAACTAGTGGAAATCCTAGTGGGGATACAAGACAAGGGGAAGAGATAGTATCATCTTGTGTGGGACCCATTTCAGTCAGCAACCCATATATCGGTATCGAACGAGTACTACGCCCTAGGTCGGAGTTGGGGCACGCTTACTGGGCTGATTGTAAGAGATCCAAACGTGGACGGTGTGGGCAGCACAAACCGACTAGGGACAAGTGCGTGCATGGGCCGGGCAGAGGGGGATAAGATGACCGTGACGCTTGTAGATATGGTTGTGCACATCAAAGAAGGGTTACCACTTTAGGAAGTTATACCTCCTACTGTGGGATCGGCACAGGGTATCTACGGAGTAGGGAGCCGATCAATTAGGGTAGTAGTTAGGGTGCACCTAGACTTTGGCAAAAAGTTTAGGAGCCTGTTAGGATTGGGCTGCCTGTGGATTGTATAGGGTTAAAACCTCTCACCAGAAGTACGCCTAAGTTTACCATCTTATAATTGTTGGGATCATCTCATTTCTGGTTATACTAGTATCGGTGCAGAGTAATCATTAGGGAAGCGTGTACACTTTATCATGTTTACCTTGTCATACTTACCTTTTATGAAGTTATCTTTCCTATCCACTTATATGCCTGTCATGATACTTATTTACTTGCTAAAAGTAACTAGACTTGCCAGACTTATGTCTGACTCTTTTTGTTTCCTCTTCTCTCTTCCGTTCCCCCCCCCCCCAGTTCGCAGGGTAGGAATACTTAGGCCTAAATCAGGACTCACTTATCATCTTGCTAGGAGCTGCTTTTGAAGTATTACTCAAGCTCTAATTTTACCACTATGGATTTGTCTCTTTTGGGGAATTATGCTTTTTTCTTTTATGTATTTCTGTACTTTGATGGTACAAGACATAAGCTTTATATTATTATAATGGGTTTTATGTAGTTCCAGACTTGTGATATTTTGGACCATAATGTTATGAATTATGTTTTTAATAAAAAATTAATTTTTCTGCTGTCTTTTATATTTGTCTTGTAATATTTCTTTGTCTGTTTACTTATAACGCTTCACGAAACTTAATGCATTCTCTTAATGAGTGACACCAATGGATGTGGGGTGTCACATTTGGTATCAAGCTGAATGTTACCGGATTAGATAAAAGTTTTTTGAAAATTATTTTCAAAATGATTTTAAAAGAAAGCATTTTCAAAAAGAAAAGTTTGTTTTGAAAAACATATTCCCCAAAGCCATAAGTAATATCTTTCGATCCTTTTTCTGAATCTCTTCCCTTTTCCTTTTCAGCATGTCTGGGGAATCTAATATTCCTGAAGGCGTTATGATACCATACTGGTTCCGTAGGTATCTAGAGGCCACAGTGCCTGGCGGAGGTCAAGCTGACGTTCCTCCCCTAGCTGCACCCATCGTTGCTCCTCCTCCCTTACAAAAGAAGATAATTTCACTAAGATCTACAAAGATTTCTATGCCATGGGAGGGAAGCCATTCAGTGGAATCGAAACTTTCATAGAGGCAAGGAATTGGCTCAAGGAGACTGAGGACTTGTTTGGAATTTTCGAAAAAGTGGAAGATCGAAGGGAGATTCAATTAGTTATTTGGCTACTGAAAGATGAAGCTTCGTTCTGGTGGGAAGTCACCCAAGCTGGACGTCCGGTGGAGACATGGGATGATTTTAGGTAGGGGTTTGAAATGAAGTTTCTTTCTCAAGCTCAGAAAAGCATGCAAATGGACAGGTTCTTGGCGCTCAAACGAGGAAACATGACTGTTAAAGAATATGTGAACAAGTTCAATCAACCTGCGAGATTTGGATTGTAACTGGTAGACACTCCGCATAAGAAATCTTTATGGTTTGTTAAAGGGATGAATGAACCCCTTCATGGGTTAGCTATGTCTCATATTCCAATGGGAGCTACTTTTGAAAGGCTTGTTGATATGGACTTGATGCATGAGGAAGACAAGGGAGAAAAGAAGGAATTTAATGCTGAGGAAACAATGCAAAACAAGAAGGTATGGCCCAAGAAAGGACAAGGATAACAACAAAAGAAAGGCAGAAAGAACGACAAGGCTAAGGATAAGAGGAAGTGTCACAGATGTGGACGAGAGGGTCACTTGGTAAAGGACTTCTAAAGAAGGAAGAATACATTCTTTAGTTATGGAGAGGTCTGACACTTTACTAGGGAGTGCCAAAAGAAATAGGGACCACAGGGACAAGGTCAAAGGGCAGGAGCTTCTAGAGGGTAGGTGCATGCTCTCACGACCAGTGCTCCAGATAGAGGTAGGAAAATTTCCATGGAAGGTTTGATTTCTCTTTCCAGTCATCCTATTAGAACTCTTTTTGATTCTGGCGCTTCACATTCATTTATACCTAGTTCTGTAGTTGAATCTCTGCACCTAAATACTAGTATGATAGTGGATCCCATTGTTGTCTCAAACCCCATTGGTGGTTCGGCTCATTTGTTTATGATTTGTCAGGGTTTGAGAATATCTATCTTATGCATCGAGTTTGAGTGCAACGCGTATGTGCTCGATTTTATGGGCTACCGTTTAATTCTATAAATGGATTGGCTAGCCATGTATGGTGCCATTCTGGATTGTGAGAAGAGGTTCGTTAGGCTTCTGACTGGTCATTGGAGGACCCTCGATATTTCTTGTGACCCACAAGGGTAGTTATGCTTAGTTCCCTAGAGTCCCTTGATGCATCTGTCGATGATCTGCAATCTATTCTAGTAGTTCGATATTATCCTGATGTTTTTGATGAGGTACGAGGCTTGACTCTGTGGCGTGAAATCGATTTTTGTATATATTTGGTAATGCAAAGCCAGTTGCATTACCTGTGCGCCATAAGGTTTCAAGTAAAGGAGGGATCTTAGCAAGTAGGTAGGGGAGCTACTTGAGAAAGGATTTACTAGGCGAAGCATATCTGAATGAGGTGCTCCAGTAGTATTCGCGACTAAGGCAGATGGTTCACTTCACTTGTGTGTGGACTATAGAGAGTTGAACAAACTCAGTAAGAAGAACAGGCACCCACTTCCGAGGATAGATGACTTGTTTGACCAACTTGTTGGTGCCTCGGTATTTTCTCAGTTAGACTTGGCCACTGGGTTTCATCAGTTGAGGGTGGATGAGGACAATATAGATAAGACCGCTTTTAGGACTCCAGACAGTTTCTTTGAATGGCTCGTTATGCCTTCTGGGTTGACGAATGCACCCGCCTATTTTATTAATCTGATGAGTAGGGTGTTTCAGGAGTTTCTAAATAAACTTGTCGTGGTCTTTGTTGATTATACCTTGATCTTCTCAAAGAGCGAAGAAGAGCATGCCCAACATATGAGGGAAGTTTTGAAAATTATCCGTGTGCATCAGCTTAAGGAAAAATTCTCCAAATGCCATTTTTGAAGAAAAGAGGTGAGATTCCTAGGGCATGTAGTTTCTAAAGAAGGAATAATAGTAGATCCCGCGAAGATGGTTGCTGTTCAGGACTGGCATATTCCAAAGAATGCAACGGAGGTGAGAAGCTTTTTGGGACTAGCAGGCTAATATAGGAAGTTCATTAAGGACTTCGCAATGATGTCAACCCCACTCACCAGGTTGATAAAGAAGAACTTGGCATTTTCGTGGGATATAGATTGTGATGTTGCTTTCCAACGATTGAAGAAGGCTCTAGCAACAGCCCCAGTCTTGACCTTGCATGATGGAAATAAAGTGCTTACATTTTACACTGATGCATGTGGTACAGGGCTTGGTGTGGTTCTGATGCAAGAAGGGAAGGTAGTGTGTTATGGGGAGAGAAAACTAATGGTTCATGAGAAGAACTACCCTACCCATGATTTAGAGCTAGCTTCCATAGTATTCGCACTTAAGATGTGGCGTCATTATTCTCTTGGAGAGAAGTTCGAATTGTACACTGATCATAAACCTCTGAAGTACCTGTTCTCGCAGAAGGATCTTAAATTAAGGCAACAAAGGTGGATGGAGTTCCTAGCTTCTTATGATTTTGAGATTGCTTATATCCCTGGTAAGGGTATTGTGGTGGCAGACGCACTAAGTAGCAAGAGGATGGCCTTAAGTCCCCTGTTTATGGAGAGGAAAAGCTTGGAGTTCATATCGACTTTTGACTTTAGACCCTCCATCGAGCTTTTGCCCAGTTTGTTTGCATCGCTAGAGATACGGCCTATTCTTATGGACCAAATAGGAACTTTGCGGCGATATGATCCACAGATTTTAGACAAATTCAAATTTAAATAGCTTATTGATAGGCATCATAACTTTTAAATCATCTCAAATACAACATCAAAACTGAACAAGAGTTAGAACAAAAATAAGCTAATCAAATCATCATGTCGATAATTGTTGTTGTTGTTCCGAGAGTAAAAGACAACAACAACAATTATTGACATGATGATTTGATTAACTTATTTTTTTCTAACTCTTGTTCAGTTTTGATGTTGTATTTGAGATGATCTGAAAGCTATGATGCCTATCAATACTTGGATAGGCTCGGTAAAAGGGAGACTTCTAGTCACCTCAATAGATATTCCATAGACGATAAAGGGTGGTTGTGACATGATGGAAGGCTTTGTGTCCCCCAAACTGGAAGTTTGATAAAAACAGTCCTAGAAGAAGCCCATCATTCTAAGATGAATATTCATCCAGGTGGCGATAAGTTGTATAGGGATATGAAGAGGATTTTCTTTTGGGTTGGAATGAAGAAAGATGTGGCAGATTTTGTTTCCCAACGTTTGGTTTGCCAACAAGTCAAAGCTGAGCAAAAGAAGCCAACGGTTCACTTCATCATTTGGGGGTTCCTCAGTGGAAGTGGGAGAGCATCTCTATGGATTTCATAGATGGCTTGCCTAGATCAAAGAAAGGCAACACCAATATTTGGGTGGTAGTAGATATACTTACTAAGAGCGCTCATTTCATTCTGGTTAAGAGCAAGAGGACGACAACATGGTTAGCAATAGTTTATGTTCGTGAGATCGTCCGTCTTCATGGAGTACCTTCCAGTATCATAAGTGACCGTGACCCCATATCCACTAGTGAATTTTGGAGGAGCTTGCAAGAAGCATTAGGTACACAGTTATGTTTGAGCACCGCTTATCATCCTCAGACCAATGGACAGACGGAGAGGGTGAACAGAGTTCTTGAGGATCATTTAAGGCTGTGTATCCCAGACTTCAGAGGGACTTGGGAAGAGCATCTTCCTTTAGTATAATTCGCCTACAACAACAATTATCAAGCTAGCATTGGCATGGCACCCTTCGAAGCATTGTACGGACGACCTGTAGATCGCCAACTTGTTGGTGGGAATCTATAGAAAGGCTATTACTTGGACCAGATATGTTTAGAGAAACGTCCAAGAAGATTGATCTTATTAGACGACGAATGAAGACCGCTCAAGATAGGCAGAAATCTTACGCAGACAAGAGAAGAACTGACATTGAATTTGAATTAGGAGATATGGTTTTCATTAAAGTGTCACCTTTGAGGAATGTGGTTCGCTTCAGATCTGTAGGGAAGTTGGCACCAAGATCTGTAGGGCCATTTCCCATAACAAAAAGGATTAGCCAAATGACCTATAGAGTAAAGCTGCCAGAGAGACTATCTGGAATTCATGATGTTTTCCACGTTTCTCATTTATGGAAGTGCCTGCATGATACCGAAGAAGTAGTTGAGCTAAGTGTATTGGAAGAAGTAGAGGCGGAACGGGAGGCGACATTCAGATGAGTTCCTTCCCGTATTCTTGGATTAGAAATTAAGAAGCTACGCAATAGAGAAGTCGTGTTGGTGAAAGTTCGGTGGGGAGATAACCCAAAGGATGTAACTTGGGTGATCGAAGACAAGATTCGTGCTTTGTACCCTTTTCTTTTCGAGGGTATGTTCTTAAATCATTTTCTAAAGCTTTTACCTATGTTTGTTTCCATCATTTATGTATGTCCTATCGATTGAATCTTCGACCTTTAGGTAGGAATCCATGGATGTAAACATGTGTTTGAGACATGTTATGTTTGATGGATGCAAGTGTTTGCTAGTGGTTGCTCGTGGATGCATATACACACACATTAGGCACTAGATCGGCTCAATCACTCTTATACTACATATAGATGTGTGTGCATTTTTTTTCCTTTTAATGGATGGAAATGGATGTATCATCATATGGATGTTGCATTTGGATGGATGATTGTGCACCCATATATAACATACATGTTATAATATGATTATTGCATACATGTTGGATTCATGGCACTAACATACATTGTATTAAGGAGGTCGACTGAATCAGTAGACCACCTGATCTTCGCATTAGTATTAGGACATATACACACACCATTGCATATGTTCATAAAATCATTAGAAGTTTTTAAGGACAATGGATGCCAATGATTGGTGGATGAGTAGATGATAGGATATACATTCTTCTTAACTTGGAGATTTCAGGGACGAAATCCTTTGAGTAGGGGAGAATGTAACACCTCGTAATTTTCACAACATTAAAGAGGATAAATTAAATACTAATTAATTTAACATTCAGAATTAAGGGAAACAGACTACTCCATCTCGAAATTCTGGTCAAGATAGACATTTGGTTTGCGTAAAACGGACTTCGTATGAAGTAGTTATGAAGGTTTGAAGTTTGTATACATTCAAGATAAATATATATATATATATATACATACATGCATATATATATATATATGTATATGTACATACATACATACATACATATACATTTATATATATAAGGTCCATAATTCAAAATTAGGTTCGGAAATTTCAAAATCATTCAAATCACGAAAATCTAGGTGAGCGGGAAAATTCCTGCCTAGGGGAGTCGACCCTTTTAATGGGGGTGTCGATCCCTCGGTCGACCCCCTAAGGGGGGTCAAACCACTTAGGGCTGACGTGGAAGGTCGGTTCTGGGGGCTGACAGCTTTATATACAACCTCATTTTTCTAGTTTTCTCACACTGAAATCAATCGAGGCCTAAATGTTGTCGGTGCCTGGACTGAATCAAATCCTTTTCCTCATCGGCAATCAAAGTTTAGAGATTCAAGTGTAGATCTGTGATTCAATATCCGTTTTTCCTCCCCCTATTCTTCTAGATTCAAACATAATGGGTTTAAGTTACCTTTAGATTTGAATAATTAAAAGTAAAATATGATATGACTGTAATTTGATCTATCCCTGGGACTAAATCATTTCAGATCTATTATAATTTGTGAACTCATGATATTCTGAATTAACTATGACTTGGATATCAACCTTTATCATGTCAAATCTACTTTTGATTATAGAACTAATTTACTGTTAGTACATCTTGTACCTATCATGTTTGTGGTTAAATTGGACCTCTCATTAGCTGGATATTTAAAACCTTGTTTAGATCTAATCATGCCTATTATGACATCCCTACTATATTAGAACTAATTTGTTATCACAAGTTCACCGTATCCGTTCTTATATGTCCATCTTAAATTATTACATTATATGTTTATGTGAATTTTAGTTATAATAATCATTTCTGTCATCTTCTCTTCACATTTTTTCCTTTTACTTTATTATAGCCAGGCTACTTTCGAGCCTAGGCATGCCGCTGAAATTAGCGAACGATTTAAACAGGAAACGAGGGGGAAAACATTGAAATTGGGCTTAATTTGTAAATGGGGAATTTGGCATAATTTGAATAATGTTCATGTATATGAATTTGGACATATAATTCACTATGAACATAATTGGGGAAAAAGGGGGCATGAAACCTATAAACTTATGTGACGTAGGTAAAAATTGGCTAATAATGAAATGCTTAGGATTACAATAATTAGAATTGTAACTGCTTCTAAACACGAGGTTAGATTACTCTTGTGGTAGAAGTCTTCCCGGAACTGCAGGGCATTTCCAGCAACCACAAGCGGTGAATCTAATGTGAGAGGTCTAGGTGCACAAACACGAGACGTGTTAAGACACGAGGTTAAGCCTGATTTGTGGAATAAGTCTGCCCAGACCCACCCGGCATGTCCAGCATCCACAAATGGTAGGCTTAATGTGGGAGTTCTAGCATACTGTAGCCAAAAATGAAAATATGGTAGTAAACCTTGAATACTTAACCTAGTTGAATCCATAAGGATTGTATGAACATGAACTCGAATAGGGCTTAAGTCAATTTGCTTGAACAATGGGTGGGTTAAGTAAATCTGAAGGGGTGGGTAATTTTTATGTGTAGGCCCACAAAATTAACCTAAGGGGGTTATGTAATTAAAGACACCAATAAATATACATAACCTATTGAAATCCTAGTAGGGACACAAGACAAGGGGAGTGCTTGTATCATCCTATGTGGGACATGTTTCAGTCAGTAACCTATATAACGGTATCGAACGAGTACTCCGCCTTAGGTCAGAGTTGGGGCACGCTTACTGGGTTGATTGTAAGAGATTCAAACGTGGAGGACGGTGTGGGCGGCGCAAACCGACCGGGGACATGTGTGTGCATGGGCCGGGCTGAGGGGGATAAGACGACCGTGACACCAGTATATATGGTTGTGCACATCAAAGAAAGGTTGCTACTGTAGGAAGTGATATCTCATACTGTAGGACCAACACAGGGTATCTATGGAGTAGGAGCCGATCGATTAGGGTCGTAGTTAGGGTACACCTTTACTTTGGTAAAAAGTTTAGGAGCCTGTTAGGATTGGGCTATCTGTGGATTGTTTGGGGTTTAAACCTCTCACCAGAAGTACGCCTAAGTCTATCATCATATGATTGTTGGGATCATCTCATTTCTGGTTATACTTGTATCAGTGTAGAGTAATCATTAGGAAAGCGTGTACGCTCTATTATGTTTACCTTGTCATACTTACCTTTTATGATGTTATCTTTCTTATCCACCTTATATGTCTGTCATGATACTTTTACTTATTTACTTGCTAAAAGTAACTAGAATCGACAGACTTTATGTTTGACCCATTTTGTTTCCTCTTCTCTCTTTCGTCCTCCCCCCTCCAGGTTTGCAGGGTAGGAATACTCAGGCCTAAATCAGGACTCGCTTATCATCTTGCTAGGAGCTTCTTTTGAAGTATTGCTCAAGCTATCATCTTTACCACTATGGCTTTGTCTCTTTTAGGGAATTATGCCTTTTCTTTTATGTATTTCTGTACTTTGATGGTATAAGACAGAAGCTTTATATTCTTGTAATGGGTTTTATGTAGTTCCAGACTTGTGATATTTTGGACCATGATGTTATGAATTATGTTTTAAATAAAATTTTAAATTCCGCTGCTATCTTTTATATCTGTCTTGTAATGTTTCTATGTCTGTTTACATATAACGCTTCATGAAACTTAATGCATTTTCTTAATGAGTGACATTAACGGGCGTGGTGTGTCACAACAACAGATAAACTAAACAGAACAACATGATAGACATGAATAACAGGAAATAACTATGACCGAGTAATGCTTCACATTTATATCCCTAAAACGGGTTATGCATGCACTAATACTAGTATAATAGGTTTAGGCGTTAGCCTACTTACTTAACAAAAACAATAGGATAAAACAACAAATTTTAACAACAGAATTAGGCATACCCTAATTACATAACAGGATTAGGTGTTATTCTAAATACATAAAAGGATTAGGTGTTAACCTAATTACATAACAGCAAGATTAGGTGTACCCTAATTACTACCCATACAATCGACACCCTAATACGTAAATACTCTGTGTCAACCCTGGCAGTAAGGCCTATCACTCCATAACCCAACAATTTATACAACATAGACCTATTTACTGGTGTTACAGCGGGTTAGTTTCCATAATCGGACTTATGCACGCTCATGACTCCGCCGGAACGTGCCAATACCTACCTTCCCTATGTGAATCTCTTACTATCTAGTTCAGTAAAGCATACCCTGGCCCCTACCTAGTATGAGGCCCTCTAACAAAATACCAATAGGGATACTGATTGATATAGGGCCCAAATAGCGGATTGACACAAGCCAAACTCCCTAAGCTTGTTTCCCCAAGTAACTAGCATTTGAGAGTCCCCAAAACTCGATACAGCAGCAAAACGGGGGGCCTCTTTAGCTTATTAATAATCACGTTTAACCTAGCAGGTTTAGGTTTACTATTAATCATGGTTGTAATATTACATGTCATTATGTGTGTACAACCCTTCCCCAAAACACCCGCCAGATGTATGTATTACTATAATGATTCAGTTTATTAGCCTGCATCCGATACTTACAATATTCCAACATGTCATTTACTTAATGTCAGTATTAAGTCAAACCTAACATGTCTATACATATGCGTACTATTCATCCAATTATGTCCCTAAATTACATTATGTACAGATTTATGCATATTATCCATTTCTATCAATTTACAACAAGTATACACACATTTCCCCTTTTTATCAATTCACAACAAGTATAAACATGTGCAAATTATCCCTTTCCCAAATTATAGTTAAACAGTCCTCAATTTAACCATATGCCTAAATTTCCCATTTTATGAAATTTCTTATTATCCAAAATTTTTAATATGCAAACTTTTAATCGAACAGGGCCTAGGCTTCTAAAGGCCTATGCTTAAAGGGAAAACAGAGGAAGGAGAATAGAATCAAATCACATAAGCATATAGGCAAGACTGGAAATAAACTAAAACATCAGAAATAGAGAAAAGGAAGATAGATACACATAACTTATTAATTATCCAGCACTAAAGGCATGTGTTTTACTTATAACAACGACATAGGTGATTAATAGTGAAAAACATGTATAGCAACTATCTTATAAACCTTGTATATTTTAACCCAATTTTATTTTAGCTATCATGTTATAGTCTAAGAAATCAGATCTGAAAATGAAAGGGAACTCATAGTGGGTCTAGGTGAAGAAGAGATTAAATCTCTTATATATATATAACTATATGACATAGAAAAGCCCAATCCAATCGCTTTTTTTGTTGTATGTAAATCCTTAACATTGTCTCTGTTAATCTAGGCTTCAGCAGCATTCCCCCATTATATATTTTTATTTCAGAATAGATTCATAGAGGCAGAAGGTATGAAGAAATTGTGTGTATTGGAATGGGAGAAGCCACCTATTTGTAGATTCACAGATTCAACCTTACCCAGTAAATTCTAGGGTTTTAATCCAAACCGTACATGTAGCGTTGAGTTAGCAATGAATCTAGTAAGAAAAATAGTCCAGGTACAAAAATTTGAATCTGCCTAGATCATCGTTGGGTCGACCCACCGGCCCGTTGGGATGACCCAACCGACCTTAGGTCGACTCTTAAGTCGACCCAAGTCGACTCTTAAGTCGACCCAAGACGACCCAGGTCGACTGTGGATCGTCCCACAACGGTATGGTTTCCTAGTTAAATTACCGCTTTATCCCGTTTAAATATTTTTGAGTTATATTTATATTATATTCATATATAAGCTCCTATATGTATACAAACTTCAAATGCTCAAAAATTCCAAACTTCTAATGCTCATAACTTCTTCATACGTTGTCTATTTTACGCATACTTGGGTTCTATCTGAACCAAAATTCTGAGGTGAACACAATGGTAAAGCCGGTTTCACTTAATTTTGAGTATTTAATTAAGTAATTCCCGTTTTATTATCTTTAAAGTATGGTTATAGTGTATTAAATTTTGGGTTGTTACATTCTCCCCTACTTAAAAGATTTTATCCTCGAAATCTTCAAGTTAAGAAGAATGTTACTATCCTAACAACCATCTGCTCATCTGCAGGCATCCATTGTCCTTAAGAATTTCTAATTCTTATATGAACATATGTAAAAGTGTTGTGTGTATATATCCCTATGCTCCGAAAATCAGGCGGTCAAATGATTCAGTTGACCTCCTTAATGCAATATATGTTTTTGCCATTAATCCAAAAAATATGCAATTTACCTAATATACATATAAAACTCTATATGTGTGCATAATCGTTCACCAAAATGCAACATCCATATAATGATTCACCAATTTCCGTCCATAGAAAATTAAAATGCACACACATCCTTATGCAATATATAAGTGATTGAGATGATCTAGTGCCTAGTGTGTGTATATGCATCCACGATCAACCACTAGCAAACACTTGCATCCACTTGCAACCATCAGTCGTAGCATGTTTCAAACACATGTTTCTACCAAAGGATCGAAGGTTCGAACGATAGAGTAAATATACTTGAATGATAGCAGCAAATGCAAAGTAAAAGCTTGGAAAAGAATTCAAGAACGTACTTGCAAAAAGAAAAGGATAAGAAGCGTAACCCCTACTTTGGGTTCCCATGTTGCATCTTCACGGTCTTTTCCCACCTTTACCAATCTGATTTCTTTATTACATAGCTTCTTGATTTCTGATCCAAGGATATGAGTAGGAAATCTTCTCATCGATGCTTCCTTCTCAACTTTCACGTCTTCAAGTACGCTTGGCTTTATTATTCGGCTGTATCATGTTGACGTTTCCTCAAATGGGAAACGTAAAGCACATCATGTGCGCCCGCTAGTCTGTCCGGTAGCTTAACCCTATACTTCATCTGACCTATCCTCTCCACTATAGGGAATGGCCCTACAAATCTTGGTGCCCACTTCCCCACTGAACCAAATCGAACTACATTCCTAAGCGGTGATACTTTAATGAAGACCATATCTCCGAATTTAGATTCGAAATCAGTCCTTTTTTTTTGGCATAGGATTTCTGTCTGTCTTGAGTTGCTTTCAATCTTCGACGGATAAGATCAATCTTCTCGGAAGTATCTCAAATCATCTCAGTTCCAAGTAGAAGTCTGTCTGTACACTCCCACCAACAAGTCGGCGATCTACAAGGTCATCGATATAATGCTTCGAAGGGTTCCATTCCTACGCTCGATTGGTAACTGTTGTTGTAGGAGAACTCAACCAATGGGAGATGCTCCACCCAAGTCCCACCAAAATCTAGGACAGATTCTTAAAAGATCCTCAAGAACTCTATTCACCCTCTCGGTCTGTTCATTGGTCCTAGGGTAGTATTGCGTGCTTTAACGTAGCTGAGTACCTAAAGCATCTTGTAAGCTCTTCCAAAACTCACTAGTAAATAAGGGACACAATCACTTACTATGATGAAAGGTATACTATGCAGTCAGACTATCTCTTGAAGGTATACTGATGCTAGCCTTGCCAACATCCTCTTTCTCTTAACAGGAATAAATTGAACGCTCTTCGTAAGTCTATCCACTATCACCCAAATTCTCGTATTGCCCTTCCTTGATTGGTGCAATCCATCATTGAAATCCATAGAGATGCTCTCCCACTTCCATTATGGGACATCCAAGGTCTGAAGTAATACGAAAGGTTTCCTTTGTTCAGCCTTTACTCGCTGGCACGCCAAGCATCGAGCTGCAAATTCTGCCACATCCTTCTTTACGCCAGTCCAAAAGAAAACTTTCTTCATGTCTCGATACATCTTTTTGTTGCCCGGATGAATAGTCATCCGAGAATGATGGGTTTCCTCAAGCACTGCCTTTAGCAATTCCCCAATCCTAGGGACACATAGCCTTTCATCTCGCCTTAGCCAACCTTTCTCGTCCACGGTATATCTAGCAAGGTGACTGGAAGTCTCTCCTCTACCAGGCTTGTCTAAGACGTCTGCTATCTATGGGTCCTCCTACTGTATAGATCCAATACGCTCTAATAGAGTAGGTCGCACCTGCAAAGATGCTAACAATCCCAATTTGAAATCCGTGGATGGTTTAAAATCAAAGTTCGAGATGTACTCCAAGCTCTGCCTTTCTACGAATAGAGGACTCAAAGCCATCCTATGCCTACTCAATGCATCCACCACTACATTACCCTTGCCCTGGGTATAAGCTATCTCAAAGTCGCAGGACGCTAGGAACTCTATCCACCGTTGCTGCCTTAGGTTGAGATCCTTCTGTGAAAATAAGTATTTAAGCGACTTATGATCCGTTATAACTCAAATCTTTCTCCAAGTAGATAATGTCGAAAAGACTTCAATGCGAACACTATTGCAGACAACTCTAGATCATGGGTAGGGTAGTTCTTCTCATGAACCCTTAACTGTCTGCTACCATAGCATACTACACTTCCCTCTTGCATCAGAACGACACCAAGCCCTATGCCACAAGCATCTGTGTAGACCGTGAACATCTTGCTTCCATCTGGGAGAGTCAGAACTAGGGCTGTTGTCAGAGCCCTCTTCTGTCTCTGAAAGTCATCCTTACAATCAATGCTCCATGGAAAAGCCAAGCTCTTTTTCATCAGTCGGGGAAGCAGGGATGATACCCTTGCAAAGTCCTTGATAAAATTTATATAATAGCCTGCAGATCCTAGAAAACTACTCATCTCCATCTCAATCTTTAGAACCCTCCAATCATGAACCGCGACGACTTTAGCAGGGTCCACTGCTATACCTCCTTGGAGACCACAAGCCCTAGGAACCTTACTTCCTTCCTCCAAAAGTGACACTTACAAAACTTTGCCTTGAGCTGATGAGATATGAGAGCACGTAGAACCTCTCCTCAGTGTAAGGCATGCTCATTCTCATTCTTTGAGAAGATCGAAATGTCATCCGCAAAGACCACCACAACTTGTTCAGAAACTCTCTAAACACCCTACTCATCTTTTCCATAAAATATGCGTATGCATTGGTTAGCCCAAAAGGCATAACTAGCCATTCAAAGAAACCGTTTGGAGTTTTGAATGTAGTCTTATCAATGTTGTCTTCTGCCACTCTCAATTGATGAAACATGTAACACCCCATGTCCATTAATGTCACTCACAAAGGGAATGCATTAACTTCTATGGAGCGTTTTAAGTGAGTATAGAACAGAAACTTAACAACAAGACAGATATAAACAGTACTTGAAAAATTAAAAACTTTATTTCATTGCAGCGGAAAATACATATGTTTGATTACATCATTAAAACCAGAGCCAAGTACATAATATCCATCTTGGCTAAATCAAAGAAAATAAATGAAAAGACATAATCCCCAATACAAAATAGCCATAAATAAAAGAGAGGCTGAACTTTACTTCAGCGATCCAAGCAATCTTCTAAAAGCAAGAAGCACAGCTGTCCAAAATAAAACTCCACTGGTGCTAGTTCCAACTTGAGCACCTGGGGGGGGGGGGAGAAGTAAAGAGGAGGAAACAAAGGGGTCATACATAAAGTCTGGCAAGTGCGATAACTTTAACAATATAATCACCAAATAACTAGGCTAAGGCATAAGTTGGAAAATCAGGAAATGACCATGAACCATTGAGTATGGCAGAGTAAACAAGGAAACAGGATGAACAATGATATCGTTAAAGCGCACCTAACCAACTATAAGATAATTACTAAACTACATCAACACTATGAGATAATTGCTAAACTGCACCACCACTAGTCACCCAAAGTTTGATCCCGTCTACAGAACTTAATAATAATATTGGTAGTTTCGTGCACCCCTAGCTGCCTTCATAAGTGCCGCCTGCCCCTATCTCCACTAGGTGTACCCACTACCCCTAAGCGATCGGCTCCCTAACTTGTAGATACCTGTGCTGGTCCCACAGTGGGGTGTATAACTCCCCAAAATGGCAACCCAATACTACCAGAGACACACGGCTTATACCTACATGATGCAACAACGTCTTACCTACCAGCCCGGGCCCACACACGCACATGAACCCGTTGGACTTGCGTTGCCACCGCTAACCCGTTTTGGCCTCTTACAGTCAAGCCCAGTATGCGTGTCCCGTCCTCGACTTGGGTCGAGCCCACAAAGATAAGTATGGGTTACTGGTTGAAATGTGCCCCTATTACTTGACATAAGCTATCCACCTAAGCTTGGTCCCCTCTAGTACATCCCACTTAACCCACTTCTTATTCATGTTTCAATTACATGTTTCAATTTTGTTTAAGTATTTCTAATCATATTTCAAATGCCGCCCAAGGCACCCACTAGATTCCACATGCCACCCAAGGCACCCACTTAACCTCTTCATGTTCCACTACATGTTTATCTGGTTAAGTGTTTCTTAATTCATTAAGACCGTAACCTCATAAAGACCTCTCACATTAGACTGGCATTTGTGGCAGCTGGATTTGCTGGGCGGGTCCGGGCAGTCTTGCACCACAAAAGAGCCTAACTCGTGTCTTTACAATTGTTACGTATTTAATTTATGCCTAAGACCTCCCACATTAGACTGGCATTTGTGGCAGCTGGATTTGTCGAGCGGGTCCGGGCAGTCTTACACCACAAAAGAGCCCAACCTCGTATCTTAGACGATTAATTACTCCTAATTAATCATTCCCCAATTTGAATTACTTTCCCTATTCAAATTATCAATTAATTCCAAATTTAACTATGTCCCTAATTGACTCAATTATGTCCATCTATTTATGGTATGTAAAATCATACCATTTTTCATCACAAGTTTATTTTATGCCTTTTAAGGCATCTATGCCGATTAAATCTTTTAATATTATCCCCTTTTACCCCACGTTGTACGTTTATTCGTTGAACGTAAAATATATGTTAGACTCGAATAGTCTAACTCATGGAATAAAGAGAAAACATCACAACATACATATAATTAAAACTAGATCTAAACATAAGGGGTGAACTTGCATGTGTGAAGGATGTTCTACATCTAAAACTTGCAAAGGCCAAAGTTACAACTTGCATAAAACTACATATGTCATAGACCCAAATCTAAAGGTGCGAATTTGTTTGGATAATGGTCACAAACTTGCATAAATCATGTATGTCATAGATCTACATCTAAAGGTGTAATCTTGCATAGGCAGTAACCACAAACTTGCATAACATGATTCATATTCAAACATATGTATTCATATAAACTTGCATATGTGATTTATGCAACATAACAATAGTATAAACTTACATCTAAACATGTAAACCAGCATGTAGAATTTGGGATATAACTCACACATGTCATAGCCTAACTTTAGATCTAAAATAGGTGTCATGAAGCATATAAGGTTATACATATAATTTTCCCCAACTTGCATACGATTCATGTCTTAATAAAAATCTAAACTTGCATACATACTTATGATTTATCATATGAATCAACATACCCAAACTAGCATATGAACAACATGGTGATTTGATTATACATAAGCCAATCATAAAATTACAACATAGATGATCACAACTTTACAAGATAGCATCATAGAATCTACAACATAAACATCACAGTTTTACTACATGAATAATAACATGCGGTCAATAATTCACATCATATCCAAATAGTCCACATCATAACTCAATCCAATTAATTTGCTTACTATTTTATTAAAATTATCGAACTCACAATTCAGAGAAGGTCTTGAATTCTGAATTCTGAGTTCTGAAGTTGTAATAGCTTTCCCTTGAAGAAGATTCGTTGTTAAAGTTGAAAAGGATTGATTTAGACTAGCTTTCTTCCTCTTTAATTGGTGGCGGCTATGCTGAGTTGCTAGGTGACGGCATGGAGGCCATGAATCTAATTTTGTTTTGATTTTAGGGTTTGAGTATAGAGGTGTTTTTATAGAGTTTAGGATTAATTTAGGCCATCCGATCAACCTAGAAGTAACATGAACCATCCAAACAAGATAGGGTGACACCTCAGCCATAATGACTCAGCACAGTGTATTAAATGTTCATTTTTTTTCTATAATTTACATATTTTTTATTTATGACAAATTCCATATGTAAATTATTCCCATTTTAATTATGATATAACTATATTTTTAATTATGCTCACAATTAATGGTATATTAAATATACCATTTCATGAACCAATCTATGCCATGTAATTTTCATGTTTATCCTTCATATTTATATATAAATTATAAATCTATTATTGCTAATTACATATTCTCCCTTTTACCATATACATTAATTACCCATATACAAATATCCCTTTATACATGCATAAATCTTTCTTACCTTTAATTTGTCATAAAAGCCAATCAAAGAAGGCCACATAAAAAAACAATCAATGACAACCAAAAATGCGCCACGTACGCCACATGTTGCGTACACGTCATATATATATATGTGTATATATATATATATTTTCTATATAAATATATATTATTTTTCTTTTTATCTATCTTCCCAATTACCCATTTTCACACTAAACCACATTTTGAACTGTGTTCACACTAAGCCATTCCCCTAAAACAAAAATATGGCGCTGGCGGGGATCGAACTTTGTACCCCTTGTATGCAAGTCACGTGTTCCAACCAAATGAACTACTAAGTCTTTTGCTTACAAACCTTAGAACAATGCTAAACATTTATTCTTTTCTCATTCTTTTTTTTCATGTTTTGCTGCAATATTTAATTTAAAGATATCTTTTTCATATGGAATCCAATTTACGCAAACTCGGACTCTATCTCAACCAGAATTCTGAGACGAACACAATGGCGCAACCCATTTCCCTTAATTATCACGTCTGAGATTAATTATTCTTTAATTTATTTAATTCGATTATTCAAAAATCTGGGGTGTTACATTCTCCCCTCCTTAAATGATTTCGCCCCCGAAATCTCGAAGTCAAGGAGAATGCATATCCTAACATCCAAACAATCATCTACTCAACCATAAAACACAGGCATCCATTGTCCTTATAGAATTTCTAATGTTGTATGAACGTATGCAAAAAGTGCGTGTATATGTTCCTTTTCTAATGCAAAATCAGGCGGTCTACTGATTCAGTTGACCTCCTTAATGCAAACCATGATAGTGCCATGCGTCCATTATGTATGCGAAAGAATCCTATCGATACATATTATCTCTACATGCGTGCACAACCATTCACCAAAATGCAACATCCATATGATAGTACAACCATTGTACATCCATTACTTAAATATGTACACACATTTATATGCAATATGCAATATGAAGTGACTGAGCCGATCTAGTGCCTAAAGTGTGTGTATATGCATCCACGAGAAACCACTAGCAAACACTTGCATCCACATGCATCCATCATACATAACATGTCTCAAATACATGTTTCAACCATAGTTTCTACCTAAAGGTCGAAGACTCGATCGATATGATACAACTAAGTGACAGAGGCAGGTACGATTAAAACAAAATCTTTGTTCCTATCAGACATCGGTTTAAGAGAATAACCCCCTAAGTATCAACCTCGAAGACCGAAATCAACATCAGATTGTTACGCATAGAATCGCTTCCATTAAACAAATGCCCAACTGGATGTCTACTTCCTGCTTCGAGTAAAAACCCTTAACCTTATCAGAAATATTCAGATACTTACAGACTACTGGTACAAATCAGATTATCAAATGATTCTTATGGAACCAAGCATGAAAAAAAACCCCAGAATGTACGCGTCATAGTCAACTTAACGCCCAACACAGATACCCTCAAACCCCAACTTATCACAAACAGATGGGTCGTAACCCTCATGGGTTTGAGTCTACAGCGGGATCAGAAACAAGACTAATATTAAAGTGCAGAGTATCAATTACAGAATCAAAATGCCAGAATCAAAAAGAGTTTTAACTCAACAATCATATAAGCAAATTAAACCATCTACAGAAATTTTTCTTATTTCTATCCAATCTACCAGCCTCGAGGGTATTCGCCTGTCCTCCAGAAGTAGGTCCTGTCCTCTGCCTTTTCCTTGGGCAGTCCTTAATCAGATGTCCCACTTTGCCACAGTTGAAGCAAGTGCCCTTCCTCTTCCTGCAATCCTTGTTCAGATGGGTCGAGTTTCCACAAGTAAATCACTTCTTCTCCTTCTTATCTTCAGACTTCTCATCCTTCTTTTGTGTTTCCTTTTTGGGCCCCGTTTTTTTATTCTGTTGTCCTTTGAGCTTTTCTTCATTTTTCTCACTTTTGGCTTCCTCTTCATGCATTAACACCATGTCAACCAATTTCTCGAAGGTAGCCCCTATAGGAATGTGGGTCATAGCTAACCCATGAAGCGGCTCGTTCAAACCCTTAACAAATCTCAGGGCCTTCTTTTCTGGTGTATTCACCAAATCCAAGTCAAATCTGGCCAACTGATTGAACTTGTTGACATATTCTTTCACTGATAGATTCCCCTACTTTGACGCCAAAAACCTTTCCATGTATAAATTCTCTTCAGCCCGTGAGAGAAACTTTGCTTCAAACCTCTGCCTGAAATCTGGCCATGTATCAACTGGACGCTCTCCATTAGTGACCTCCTACCAAAACGAGGCCTCATCCTTCATTAGCCAGGCAGCTAACTGGACCTTTCTTCCATCATCCACTTCAAAGATTCCAAATAATTCTTCCACCTCCTTTAGCCAGTTTCGAGCTTTAACAAATGTTTCCGTTCCGTGAAAAGGTTTTCCACCCATTGCCCGAAAGTCCTTACATATCTTAGCAAAAGTATCGACACGAGAAGGAGGAGGAGGAGCATTTGCTGGACCTGCGGTTGCAGACCTAGCCTCGAGATATTGACGAAACCAACCCGGTACATGAACACCCTCTGGTATCTCAGATGCTTCAGACATGCTGAAACGAAAAAGGAAAGATTCAATACAAAAGAACCGAAGGAAAGATATATGGCCCTTGGGGTTATGCTTTCTAAAATAAGCTTTTCTCTTGAAAATACTTTCTTTAAAACATACTTTTGAAGGTACTTCTTTATAAAATTGTTTTTGAAAAACAACTTTTCAAAATTCATATCTGTTCTGGTAACCTTCAGCTCTGATACCACGTGTAACACCCCATGTCCATTAATGTCACTCACAAAGGGAATGCATTAACTTCTATGGAGCGTTTTAAGTGAGTACAGAACAGAAACTTAACAACTAGATGGATATAAACAGTACTTGAAAAATTAAAAACTTTATTTCATTACAGCAGAAAATACATATGTTTGATTACATCATCAAAACCAGAGCCAAGTACATAATATCCATCTTGACTAAATCAAATTACATAAATTGAAAGACATAATCCCCAATACAAAATAGCCATAAATTAAAGAGAGGCTGAACTTTACTTCAGCGATCCAAGCAGTCTTCTAAAAGCAAGAAGCACAACTGTCCAAAATCAAGCTCCACTGGTGCTAGTTCCAACCTGAGCACTTGGGGGGGGGGGGAGGAAGAAAAGAGGAGGAAACAAAGGGGTCAAGCATAAAGTCTGGCGAGTGCGATAACTTTAACAATATAATTACCAAAGTAACTAGGCTAAGGCATAAGTTGGAAAATCAGGAAATGACCATGAACCATTGAGTATGGCAGAGTAAACAAGGAAACAGGATGAACAACGATATCGTTAAAGCGCATCTAACCCACTGTAAGATAATTACTAAACTACACCAACACTATGAGATAATTGCTATACTGCACCACCACTAGTATGCTGCACCACCATTAGTCACCCTAAGGTTGATCTCACCTACATAACTTAATAATAATATTGGTAGTTTCGTGCACCCCTAGCTGCCTTCATAGGTGTCGCCTACCCCTATCTCCACTAGGTGTACCCACCACCCCCAAGCGATCGGCTCCCTAACTCGTACCCGTGCTGGTCCCACAGTGGGGTGTATCACACCCCAAAGTGGCAACCTAATACTACCAGAGATGCACGGCTTATACCTACACGATGCAACAACATCTTACCTACCAGCCCGGGCCCACACATGCCCATGAACCCGTTGGACTTGCGTTGCCACCGCTAACCCGTTTTGGCCTCTTACAGTTAAGCCCAGTATGCGTGTCCCATCCTCGACTTTGGTCTAGCCCACAAGATACGTATGGGTTACTGGTTGAAATGGGCCCCCATTACTTGACACAAGCTATCCACCTAAGCTTGGTCCCCTCTAGTACATCCCACTTAACCCACTTCTTATTCATGTTTCAATTACATGTTTCAATTTTAGTTAAGTATTTCTAATCGTATTTCAAATGCCACACAAGGCACCCACTAGATTCCACATGCCACCCAAGGCACCCACTTAACCCCCTCATGTCCCACTACATGTTTATCTGGTTAAGTGTTTCTTAATTCATTAAGACTGTAACCTCATAAAGACCTCTCACATTAGACTGGCATTTGTGGCAGCTGGATTTGTCGGGCGGGTCCTGGCAGTCTTACACCACAAAAGAGCCTAACCTCGTGTCTTTACAATTGTTACATATTTGATTTATGCCTAAGACCTCCCACATTAGACTGGCATTTGTGGCAGCTGGATTTTTCGGGCGGGTCCGGGCAGTCTTACACCACAAAAGAGCCTAACCTCGTGTCTTAGACGATTAATTACTCCTAATTAATCATTCCCCAATTTGAATTACTTTCCCTATTCAAATTATCAATTAATTCCAAATTTAACTATGGCCATAATTGACTCAATTATGTCCATCTATTTTTGGTATGTAAAATCATACCAATTTTCATCAAAAAAATATTTTATGCCTTTTAAGGCATCTATGCCAATTAAATCTTTTAATATTATCCCCTTTTACCCTACATTGTACATTTATTCGTTTAACGTAAAATATATGTTGGACTCGAATAGTCTAACTCATGGAATAAAGAGAAAACATCACAACATACATATAATTAAAACTAGATCTAAACATAAGGGGTGAACTTGCATGTGTGAAGGATGTTCTACATCTAAAACTTGCATAGGCCAAAGTTACAACTTGCAAAAAACTACATATGTCATAGACCCAAATCTAAAGGTGTGAACTTGTTGGGATAATGGTCACAAACTTGCATAAATCATGTATGTCATAGATCTACATCTAAAGGTATAATCTTGCATAGGTAGTAAACATGATTTATATTCAAACACATGTATTCATATAAACTTGCATATGTGATTTATGCAACATAACAATAGTATAAACATACATCTAAACATGTAAACCAGCATGTAGAATGTGGCATATAACTCACACATGTCATAGCCTAACTTTAGATCTAAAATAGGTGTCATGAAGCATATAAGGTTATATATATAATTTTCCCCAACTTGCATATGATTCATGTCTTAATAAAAATCTAAACTTGCATACATACTTATGATTTATCATATGAATCAACATACCCAAACTAGCATATGAACAACATGGTGATTCGATTATACATAAGCCAATCATAAAATTACAACATAGATGATCACAACTTTATTAGATAACATCTTAGAATTTGCAACATAAACATCACAATTTTACTACATGAATAATAACATATGGTCAATAATTCACATCATATCCAAATAGTCCACATCATAACTCAATCCAATTAATTTTCTAATTATTTTATTAAAATTATCGAACTCACAATTCAGAGAAGGTCTTGAATTTTGAATTCTGAGTTCTGAAGTTGTAATAGCTTTCCCTTGAAGAAGATTCGTTGTTAAAGTTGAAAAGAATTGATTTAGACTAGCTTTCTTCCTCTTTAATTAGTGGCGGCTATGCAGAGTTGCTAGGTGACGGCATGGAGGCCATGAATCTAATTTTGTTTTGATTTTAGGGTTTGAGTCTAGAGGTGTTTTTATAGAGTTTAGGATAAATTTAGGCCATCCGATCAACCTAGAAGCAACCTGAACCATCCAAACAAGATGGGGTGACACCTCAGCCCTAATGACTCGGCACAGTGTATTAAATGTTCATTTTTTTCTATAATTTACCTATTTATTATTTATGACAAATTCCATATGTAAATTATTCCCATTTTAATTATGCCATAACTATATTTTTAATTATGCTCACAATTAATGGTATACTAAATATACCATTTCGTGAACCAATCTATGTCATGTAATTTTCATGTTTATCCTTCATATTTATATGTAAATTATAAATCTATTATTGTTAATTACATATTCTTCCTTTTACCGTATACATTAATTACCCATATAAAAATATCCATTTATACATGCATAAATCTTTCTTACCTTTAATTTGTCATAAAAGCCAATCAAAGAAGGCCACATAAAAAAACAATCATTGACAACCAAAAATGCACCACGTACGCCACATAATGTGTACACGTCATATATATATATATATTCTATATATATATATTCTTTTTCTTTTTATCTATCTTCCCAATTACCCATTTTCACACTAAACCACTATTTGAACTGTGTTCACACTAAGCCATTTTAAGCCATTCCCCTAAAACAAAAATATGGCGCTGGCGGGGATCGAACTTTGTACCCCTTGTATGCAAGTCACATGTAACACCCCGTAATTTGAACATAAAAATTCACAAATTAAAGTATACTTAATTAAGTGAAATGGGTTGCGCAGAGAGATATATATATTGATATATATATATATATAATTGAAAAATAAATAAATAAATATGCAAAAATGTTCAAAACAGCGAATTGGGAGAGGGGAATAACCGAACCGGCCGATTTTTGAGGTCGACCTGAGCCTGCTAGGTCGACTAGGGGTTAATCCAGGGTGTTTGGCTGTCAACCCGTGGGCCGATTCGCTCAAATGAAGATTTTGCATTTGAATGGTTCTCATGGTTCAGCTTTAATCTAAAGGCCCTAGATGGTTCCTACACTTGACTTCTTCCCCAAGACATTGCTTTGATGGCTTGGATTGAATCTAGGGTTAATCCTATGGCTAATACTATCCTAATCCTCTATAAATAGACCCCTAAACCTAGCCTAAATCACCATTATTCAATCCTACAACTAAACTATGCCAAAATGATTCCTCATCATGGCCTCCACTTCAACCCATGGCCTCCATCTTCTTCTTCATGATAGCTTAAGTGTTCTAAGCTAGTTTCAAAGTAAAGGAGCCTCTTTTCTTCATTCATGAGAGATTCTATGATCATTTGAGTGATTTCATGTTTGTATGAGAGTTCATAAGTTGCATTCTAGCCAAAGTTGCAACATTTTCTTGACCAAAAAGCAAGGATCTTGCATGAGAGCTCATAAGCTTCATTCAAAGCCAAAGTTGAAACCTTTTTTCTTCAAAGCAAGGATTTTTATTGATATTTGCTCAAGGGTTTCATTTGGAGCTTGTTCTTTTGGGGTTTTTGGGTGATAGCATGAATGGCTTCGTCTCAAGCTTTGTTTTATATGTTGATTTGTGCCTTCATAGCATTGTAAGCCCCCTCCTACTCTTAGATATTAACTATAAAGTTAAATGAATGTTGCAAGTTTTGGTTTGATCATTAAGTATGATACATGCTATCATGTTATGCAAGTCTATAAGTCATTACCTTGATCTTGTTGGTTAAAAGCTATAACCTTTATGTTTAAGTGTTGCATTATGCAACATGAGAACCCTTATAACCTTTAGGTTAACTTGCATATGAAGTCATAACCCTTATGTGATGTTATATGCGAGTTACTTGTCATCATTTCATGTCATCTATGACCATGTATCACCTATTTGCCAAGTTTGAATGTTATGCATGTTTTTGAGGCTTGACAATGTAACATGCAAGTTTGTGAGCACATTTATGCCTCATTTCTACCATGTTTAACTTGTGGCCTTATACCCCTTTTTTTCATGCCTTTGCCAAGTTCCTTCTTTTAAAACATTATACGTTGTTGCGAATGTATATGCGAGTTTAAAAGCGTTGGGGTTATGTTATGGGTAAACTTTAATGACATGAAACATGATTTGGGTAAATTGGTATAAACGTGACAACATGTAACTTTGGCTATGAGCATGGGACTTGGAAACTTGACACGTATGGGTTGTAAGTGTAACAAGACACTAGACCAAACATGAAAATGACCAACTCGAGGTTGGGTTGAGTTTGTAGCATAAATCTACCCGGACCCGCCCGGCTTAACTAGTGGCTACAAACAATAGTATCCAATGTGAGAAGTTGGTCACGTCGCGCTTAAGACCCGAGGTTAGACTAGGTTGTGGTGTAAAACTACCCGGACCCGCCCGGCTTAACTAGTAACCACAACAAGGTCTAATGTGAGAGGTTAAGAGTGCATTAATTAAATTAATGCCACATGATAAGGTTAAGTAAATTTGACTAATGACACTTAACCGATATGACACAAATGGGTAGGTTAAGTGGGACCGGGCTTGATTTCTTAATGACACTTAACCATACAAGACAATTAGGGGATGGGGTTAAGTAATTTACGCTTAACTAATCCGACTGGGTAATTAGATGGGGTTAAGTAATCCACACTTAACTAATCTAAACACGGTAATTAGATGGGGTTAAGTAACTTAGACTTAACTAATCTAAATACGGTAATTAGATGGGGTTAAGTAACTTAGACTTAACTAATCTAAACACGGTAATTAGATGGGGTTAAGTAACCTTCACTTAACTAATCTAAACACGGTAATTCGGTGGGGTTAAGTTAAACACTTAACCAATCTAAATGCGTTAATTCAATGAGGTTAAGTAACCAATACTTAACCAGTTTAACACGGTAATTTAATGGGGTTAAGTAACTTATACTTAACCAATTATACGTGATGATTTGATGAGGTTAAGTAACCTATACTTAACCAATCTAATAGGTGGACCTGATAGGTTAAGTCACAAGACTTTTAAAAGTAGGCTTAACCATTGTAATACGATTAGTGGATGGGGTTAAGCTAACCCATGCTTAACCAATCCGACTCGATAATCTGATGGGATTAAGATAATCTATGCTTAATCAATCTAACATGATAATCTGATAGGGTTAAGACAAATAAATACTTAACCAATCTGACTTGATAAGGTTAAGTCATGGGCTTCTTGGTACAATTAACCAACCTGTAGGGCTAAGCCTTGAACTTGAGTACTTAGACAATCTTGACATGATTCGTAGGCGGGTTAAGTCATGAACTTGGATAACAACACTTAACCCATTTGACAAAACCCTAGCTCAGGGGACTAGGTTGGAAATCGTAGTAAACAAGGATAGTGGAAAGAGGGGCTAAGTGGTAAACCTTAGTTAAGGGTAACTAAGTAATAATTCTTAGCTAAGGACATGGACTAGTTCATAAAGAGATGAGTAACCTGGTACGGTAGGTCATCGCTTAGTATACGAGGAGGAGCAAGTTATCTGACTTGGATAAAAGCTCCAACGAACTGGGTGACGAAGCGGAAGCTTCGGGGAACGTGAGGGTACTCTTGGTATCCCTCTGTGAGGTGGCGTGTGGTCCATGAAACCCGGCCTCACAGAGGATAAGGTCTGCGGTAGAAGAGCCAAGAGTATGCCTTGGTTGCTATGCGAGCGACCTTAAGACTAGGATGGATTAGCGTGGAGTCGACGATACTTGATTTTGCCTCGGGATAGCATGTCGCCGACTACCTACCATCTTTAGTCAATCGTGTACGTACGAAAAGGCAGGGAACTCCCAAAAGACCATATACTAGCTATCAAGTTATGGGTGAGGTTGGCTATCTGGAAATGGGCATCGATGGGCCTTAGTGTAGCTCTCATACATGATTTTTCTTGGATTGCCTTTCAGTAGTTGAGGGAGGGGTCACGTGGGACCATAGCCACAGGTACAAAAACAGACCTTGATATCTGCATCAGCAGACGACTTAAAGCTCCCGACCGAGTTCCGTATTTCTTGATTTGCCCTGGCACGGAACTCGGATGGCACATTGAGGAACATGTGCATCTAGACATGGAAAACGATTCACGATACATACGTGGGATAAAGGGCGCGGTTGACGGGTGGCATAATCCCTAGTGGCCCTAGGTGGCTGAACCCAAACCGAGACACGGAAACGTTCATTAGGTAGCATAATCCCTAGTGGTCCTAGGTGGCATAAATCCTAAGTGGACACGCGATAGTTCATGGTAAGGAAACATAACTAGATCGAGGGTAGCAGTCCAAAATAACTTCAAGGATAAAACGTTTACATGGGAAAGCCCGTATGGCCTACGGCAAAGGACTGAACTTATACATGGAAGGAAACATACGAGTTGGAAAAACCTACATATGCTATATATATTAGAGGACATGGACCATTACATGACATTGGGCAAGGGACATTCATAGTTGACACATGACACGGGTTGGGATACTAGTACGAGGGGTGCAGACCAAAAATACATGATACATACCTTAGGATGTTATACATGGTAGATACCTTGGGATAGTATACTTGATAGAAACCTGACGATGTGGTACCTTGATTTATCTTGACACCGTAGTTTATCATGACACACTCGTTTATCTTGGTACAGTAGTTCATCCTGTTATTTTGGTTTAGCTTATCTATCTTGTCATCATACTTATGTTCATCTTAGTTCCTCATGCCAATTAACTTTACTAGTTTATATACTGATAGTAGATAGGGCTTACCAGTCTTTATGACTGACCCTGTTTTCTTTCGGCTCTTGTCTTCCGTTCCCCCTCAGGTTACAGGGAGGAAATGCTATTGTAAGTTTGGACTTCTTCTGTTTGAAGGTCATCACGCATGGCTTGGACTTCTCTTGGCTATGGCTACTTTACTGTTTTACTTGGGGAATAATTTATGAAATGGCTTTATGCTTCTTTATTATTGCAAGACAGGTTTTGATGTATTTTGATGTAAAAGGCTTTAGACCTTATTTTACAAGGTAATGAAATTTGTTTTACTTCCGCTGTTTTATATATATATATATATATATATGTTCTGTCTTGTAATATTTCTGTACATGTTTACCAATAATACCCCTCTAAAGCTAGTGCATTCCTTTGCGAGTGACCCAAGCGGAGGTGGGGTGTTACATTTGGTATCAGAGCAGAAGGTTACCAGACTGGGCAAAAGTTTTTAAAACCTTCTGAAAACTATTTGAGAAACCGTTTTACAAAGAAGCATTTTTCAAGAAAAGTTTGTTTTAAAAGGCTATTCCCCAAAGGCCATTAGCATTATCCTTTGATTCCTTGATTGAATCTCCTTTCCTTTCTTTCCTCCATCTGTGGTCGCAGTTGTTCTAACTGTGACTAATCTTTGTCTAGCCACGTAGGTGTTTTCCCGTACGATGGAGGTGGTTCTCGAGAGACCTATTGCCGTGGTATAAGGAAGGATAAGAAGAGTAGGGATAAAGGACGAGAGCTTAAGGATAAGCAACTGTTGCTATGGCTTAGTCCATCAAGGAGGACAAGGACAAGATCATCGGAGAGGGCAATTGTACGCTCCCATTTCTAGGGTACCTAAAAGAAATGGTACCGTTTCTGGTAAAGGTTTAGTCGTTCTTTTCTATCATCCCGTCCAGACTTTGTCTTGATCATCGTATCATTTAAGTCTGCTTGGATAGTTTAGTCTCTGCACCTTAGTACTAGCATGGTAGAGGATCCCAGTTTTTGTCCCAAAATCTGGTTGGAGAGTCGGTCCATTTATTCATGACTTGTTGGATTTGAGAACGTCTATGCCAAGTGTTGAGATTAGAAGCAATACTTCTATTGTTGAGCCATGGATGGATTCTAGGGGTAAAGTGGTTATCCAGTAAGGAATACCATTCTCGGTTTTTGAAAAGAGGGTAGTCAGACTCTTGGCTTGCTTTGGTAATACCTTCGAAGTCTCGTGTAACCTTTTGGGTTCTGTCATGGTTGGTTAACTAGAATCTCTTGATGCATTTATCGGAAATCTCTGATCCAATCGAGTAACGTCCGCCAATAAGACGGATGGTTCATTCCGCTTAAGCATGGGTTATAGGAATCACCCTAGTAAGTGCATGTGGTAACATGGATTAGCATCGTTGAACGAGATCCAGAATTCACTAGTGAATTTTGGAGAGCTTGCATGAGTACGTAGATATGGTTGCGCCATGTATACTAGGGAAAGAATAAATGAAAGTGGAACGAGAGGCGACAGTGAAAAGAGTTCCGACTCATACCTTGGAAATAGGAATCAAGGAACTACGAAATCATGAAGTCAAAGGCAGTCAAGGCACACTGGAATTAGGCTCAAGGAAATGCGGATTAGACGCGCGCATCGTGTCTCTTTTTAAGAGTATATCTTTGATCCTTGGTTCACCTGTAGAGCCTGCTTGCATGCTATCGCTTAGTGGATATCCTCTCGGTCCTGTTTCTGTTACAAACCCCGTAAGGAGTTTGTCTTGTTTATCTCCTCGATCTTATCTTGGGAACCTTAGATAGAACTCTATGGATGTAAACATGTATTTGAAACATGTTATGATTGATATGGTTGCAAATGGTTGCAAGTGGTTGCTCGTGGATGCGCGAATACACATTAGATACTTGATTGACGTGGTCACGTTTCATGTTGCACATGCACGAGTATTTATACTTGTTTATGGATGAAATTGAATGTATTATCATGCGGATGTTGCATATGAATGAATGTTTGTGCACGCATATAGTACTTATATGACTAGGACTATTAGCATACATGTTGGACTCATGGCACTAAACATATTTTGCATTAGAAAGATCATTCAGGCATGATCATTAGCATTAGCTAAGGAGCATATACACACACGTTCTGCATATGTTCATATGGCATTAGAAATCGTCTAAGGACAATGGTTGCCTGTGGATGATTTTTTGAGTAGATGGATGATGGATAGTAGGATACGTTCTTCCTAACTTGGAGATTTCGGGGATGAAATCCTTTAAGGAGGGGAGAATGTAACACCCCGTAATTTGAACATAAAAATTCACAAATTAAAGTATACTTAATTAAGTGAAATGGGTTGCGCAGAGAAATATATATATATTGATATATATATATATAATTGAAAATTAAATAAATAAATATGCAAAAATGTTCAAAACAGCGAATTGGGAGAGGGGAATAACCGAACTGGCCGATTTTTGAGGTTGACCCGAGCTCGCTGGGTCGACTAGTGGTTAATCCAGGGTGTTTGGCTGTCAACCCGTGGGCCGATTCGCTCAAATGCAGATTTTGCATTTGAATGGTTCTCATGGTTCAGCTTTAATCTAAAGGCCCTAGATGGTTCTTACACTTGACTTCTTCCCCAAGACATGCTTTGATGGCTTGGATTGAATCTAGGGTTAATCCTATGGCTAATACTATCCTAATCCTCTATAAAAAGACCCCTAAACCTAGCCTAAATCACCATTATTCAATCCTACAACTAAACTATGCCAAAATGATTCCTCATCATGGCCTCCACTTCAACCCATGGCCTCCATCTTCTTCTTCATGATAGCTTAAGTGTTCTAAGCTAGTTTCAAAGTAAAGGAGCCTCTTTTCTTCATTCATGAGAGATTCTATGATCATTTGAGTGATTTCATGTTTGTATGAGAGTTCATAAGTTGCATTCTAGCCAAAGTTGCAACCTTTTCTTGACCAAAAAGCAAGGATTTTGCATGAGAGCTCATAAGCTTCATTCAAAGCCAAAGTTGAAACCTTTCTTCTTCAAAGCAAGGATTTTTATTGATATTTGCTCAAGGGTTTCATTTGGAGCTTGTTCTTTTGGGGGTTTTGGGTGATAGCATGAATGGCTTCGTCTCAAGCTTTGTTTTATATGTTGATTTGTGCCTTCATAGCATTGTAAGCCCCCTCCTACTCTTAGATATTAACTATAAATTTAAATGAATGTTGCAAGTTTGGGTTTGATCATTAAGTATGATACATGCTATCATGTTATGCAAGTCTATAAAGTCATTACCTTGATCTTGTAGGTTAAAAGCTATAACCTTTATGTTGAAATGTTGCATTATGCAACATGAGAACCCTCATAACCTTTAGGTTAACTTGCATATGAAGTCATAACATTTATGTGATGTTATATGCGAGTTACTTGTCATCATTTCATGTCATCTACGACCATGTATCACCTATTTGCCAAGTTTGAATGTTATGCATGTTTTTGAGGCTTGACAATGTAACATGCAAGTTTGTGAGCACATTTATGCCTCATTTCCACCATGTTTAACTTGTGGCCTTATACCCCTTTTTTTTCATGCCTTTGCCAAGTTCCTTCTTTTAAAACATTATACGTTGTTGCGAATGTATATGCGAGTTTAAAAGCGTTGGGGTTATGTTATGGGTAAACTTTAATGACATGAAACATGATTTGGGTAAATTGGTATAAACGTGACAACATGTAACTTTGGCTATGAGCATGGGACTTGGAAACTTGACACGTATGGGTTGTAAGTGTAACAAGACACTAGACCAAACATGAAAATGGCCAACTCGAGGTTGGGTTGAGTTTGTAGCATAAATCTACCCGGACCCGCCCGGCTTAACTAGTGGCTACAAACAATAGGATCCAATGTGAGAAGTTGGTCATGTCGCGCTTAAGACCCGAGGTTAGACTAGGTTGTGGTGTAAAACTACCCGGACCCGCCCGGCTTAACTAGTAACCACAACAAGGTCTAATGTGAGAGGTTAAGAGTGCATTAATTAAATTAATGCCACATGATAAGGTTAAGTAAATTTGACTAATGACACTTAACCGATATGACACGAATGGGTAGGTTAAGTGGGACCAGGCTTGATTTCTTAATGACACTTAACCATACAAGACAATTAGGGGATGGGGTTAAGTAATTTACGCTTAACTAATCCGACTGGGTAATTAAATGGGGTTAAGTAATCCACACTTAACTAATCTAAACACGGTAATTAGATGGGGTTAAGTAACTTATACTTAACTAATCTAAACACGGTAATTAGATGGGGTTAAGTAACTTAGACTTAACTATCTAAACACGGTAATTAGATGGGGTTAAGTAACCTTCACTTAACTAATCTAAACACGGTAATTCGGTGGGGTTAAGTTAAACACTTAACCAATCTAAATGCGTTAATTCAATGAGGTTAAGTAACCAATACTTAACCAATTTAACACGGTAATTTAATGGGGTTAAGTAACTTATACTTAACCAATTATACGTGATGATTTGATGAGGTTAAGTAACCTATACTTAACCAATCTAATAGGTGGACCTGATAGGGTTAAGTCACAAGACTTTTAAAAGTAGGCTTAACCATTGTAATACGATTAGTGGATGGGGTTAAGCTAACCCATGCTTAACCAATCCGACTCGATAATCTGATGGGATTAAGATAATCTATGCTTAATCAATCTAACATGATAATCTGATAGGGTTAAGACAAATAAATACTTAACCAATCTGACTTGATAAGGTTAAGTCATGAGCTTCTTGGTACATTAACCAACCTGTAGGGCTAAGCCTTGAACTTGAGTACTTAGCCAATCTTCACATGATTCGTAGGCGGGTTAAGTCATGAACTTGGATAACAACACTTAACCCATTTGACAAAACCCTAGCTCAGGGGACTAGGTTGGAAATCGTAGTTAACAAGGATAGTGGAAAGAGGGGCTAAGTGGTAAACCTTAGTTAAGGGTAACTAAGTAATAATTCTTAGCTAAGGACATGGACTAGTTCATTAAGAGATGAGTAACCTGGTACGGTAGGTCATCGCTTAGTATACGAGGAGGAGCAAGTTATCTGACTTGGATAAAAGCTCCAGCGAACTGGGTGACGAAGCGGAAGCTTCGGGGAACGTGAGGGTACTCTTGGTATCCCTCTGTGAGGTGGCGTGTGGTCCATGAAACCCGGCCTCACAGAGGTTAAGGTCTGCAGTAGAAGAGCCAAGAGTATGCCTTGGTTGCTATGCGAGCGACCTAAAGACTAGGATGGATTAGCGTGGGGTCGACGATACTTGATTTTTCCCCGGGATAGCATGTCGCCGACTACCTACCATCTTTAGTCAATCGTGTACGTACGGAAAGGCAGGGAACTCCCAAAAGACCATATACTAGCTATCAAGTTATGGGTGAGGTTAGCTATCTGGAAGTGGGCATCGATGGGCCTTAGTGTAGTTCTCATACATGATTTTTCTTGGATTGCCTTTCAGTAGTTGAGGGAGGGGTCACGTGGGACCATAGCCACGGGTACAAAAACAGACCTTGATATCTGCATCAGCAGACGACTTAAAGCTCCCGACCGAGTTCCGTATTTCTTGATTTGCCCTGGCACGGAACTCGGATGGCACATTGAGGAACATGTGCATCTAGACATGGAAAACGATTCACGATACATACGTGGGATAAAGGGCGCGGTTGACGGGTGGCATAATCCCTAGTGGCCCTAGGTGGCTGAACCCAAACCGAGACACGGAAACGTTCATTAGGTAGCATAATCCCTAGTGGTCCTAGGTGGCATAAATCCTAAGTGGACACGCGATAGTTCATGGTAAGGAAACATAACTAGATCGAGGGTAGCAGTCCAAAATAACTTCAAGGATAAAACGTTTACATGGGAAAGCCCGTATGGCCTACGGCAAAGGACTGAACTTATACATGGAAGGAAACATACGAGTTGGAAAAACCTACATATGCTATATATATTAGAGGACATGGACCATTACATGACATTGGGCAAGGGACATTCATAGTTGACACATGACACGGGTTGGGATACTAGTACGAGGGGTGCTGACCAAAAATACATGATACATACCTTAGAATGTTATACATGGTAGATACCTTGGGATAGTATACTTGATAGAAACCTGACGATGTGGTACCTTGCTTTATCTTGACACCGTAGTTTATCATGACACACTCATTTATCTTGGTACAGTAGTTCATCCTGTTATTTTGGTTTAGCTTATCTATCTTGTCATCATACTTATGTTCATCTTAGTTCCTCATGCCAGTTAACTTTACTAGTTTATATACTGATAGTAGATAGGGCTTACCAGTCTTTATGACTGACCCTGTTTTCTTTCGGCTCTTGTCTTCCGTTCCCCCTCAGGTTACAGGGAGGAAATGCTATTGTTAGTTTGGACTTCTTCTGTTTGAAGGTCATCACGCATGGCTTGGACTTCTCTTGGCTATGGCTACTTTACTGTTTTACTTGGGGAATAATTTATGAAATGGCTTTATGCTTCTTTATTATTGCAAGACAGGTTTTGATGTATTTTCTTGTAAAAGGCTTTAGACCTTATTTTACAAGGTAATGAAATTTGTTTTACTTCCGCTGTTATATATATATATATGTTCTGTCTTGTAATATTTCTGTACATGTTTACCAATAATACCCCTCTAAAGCTAGTGCATTCCTTTGCGAGTGACCCTAGCGGAGGTGGGGTGTTACATCACATGTTCCAATCAAATGAGCTACTAAGTCTTTTTCTTACAAACCTTAGAACAATGCTAAACATTTATTATTTTCTCATTCTTTTTTTTTCATGTTTTGCTGCAATATTTAATTTAAAGACATCTATTTCATACGACATCCAATTTACGCAAACTTGGACTCTATCTCAACTAGAATTCTGAGATGAACACAATGGCGCTACCCGTTTCCCTTAATTCTCACATCTGAGATTAATTATTCTTTAATTTAGTAAATTCGATTTTTCAAAAATCCGGGGTGTTACAAAACCCCATGGACAAATCCATCTGCGAGAAAACTAATGAGCCTACTAGCTGATCAAACAGGTCGTCAATCCTCGGTAGCGGGTGCCTATTCTTCCTAGTGGGCTTATTCAGCTCCCTATAATCCACACACAGGCAAAGTGAGTCATCCAGCTTAGTTGCAAAAACGACTGGAGCTCTCCATTTTGATATGCTTCTCCTAATAAAACCTTTCTCGAATGGCTCCCATACTTGCTTGCTAAGCTCCGTCCTCTCTCTAGGAGTTACGTGGTGCACTGGTAGAGCAACTGGCTTCGCATTCTATACCAAGTAAATATGGAAGTCTGTCTCACTCCTTGGAGATAATCCCTTAGCTTCCTCAAACACATCCTGGTAATCTCTGACTATGGGCACAGATCGTAAATCATCAACAGATGTATCAAGTGATTCTATAAAACTGAGCATCACCGACCCCCGTGGGCACAAGAAATTTCGAGAGTCCTACCGTGATAAGTAAGAATCCTAACCACTCTCTTTTCGCAATCAAGGATGACACCATACATGGCTAGCCAATCCATGCTTATAACCAAACCATATCCCATAAAGCCCAACATGTATGCGTCGCATTCAAACTCGACGCCCATGATAGAAATTCTCAAACCCTACATATCATGAATAAATGAGCCATACCTCCTATGGGGTTTGATACCACTAAAGGATCAAAAACTATACAATTGTTAAGGTGTGAACTAACTACTAAAGAACTGCAAATAAACGATTGTGAAGCATCGAAATAAAACAGGGTTCTAACAATATAATCAAAAAGGGAAATCAAACATTTAACCGTAACTTTCCTACCTCGATCAGGTCCACTAGCCTCAAGAGCGTGCACTTGTCGAAAAGTTCCTACCCCTTGGCCTTTCTTGCTCGGGCATTGCTTAATGAAGTGTCGCACTTGTTCATAATTAAAGCAGGCTTTCTTCGGCTTTCTACAGTCCTTCAAAAAATGACCCATAGCCCCGCAACCATGACACTTGATATCTATCTTGATCTGAGCCTTGTCAGGCTTTCCGCCTTTCTCTTTATTTTGCTTTCCTTTCCTGGGACACCATTTCTGTTTCTCTCCCTTAGCATGTGTCTCTTCTGTCTTACTATCTTTCTTCACATCCTTTCCATCTTCGTGAATAATAGCCATGTCAACCAGCCACTCAAACGTTGCCCCAACGGTATATGAGATAAAAAAAAGTCCTTGGAGAGGTTGATTCAACTCTCTCGCAAATCTAAGAGCCTTCTTATGGGAAGTATTCACCAAGTCCATACCAAATCACCCTACTTGATTGAACTTATTCACATAATCCTTAACAGACATGTCCCCTTGCTTTAAAGCCAAGAATCTCTCCATCTGTAATCTCTCTTCAGTCTGAGATAAAAACTTCATCCCAAATCTCTCTTTGAAATCATCCCAAGTAGCTGTTGGTTGTCCTACCTGCGTTACTTCCCACCAGTAAGAAGTTTCGACCTTTAGTTTCCACGTAGACAACTGTATCTTTCTTCTATCATCGATCTCAAAAGGACCAAACACGTTCTCTGTTTCTCTTAGCCAATTCCGTGCTGCAACATATCTCTCGGTACCTAGGAATGCTTTTCCTTCTATAGTGCAAAAGCCTTTACATAGCTTCGAAAAGTTATCCACTCGTGGAGGTGGAGCTACTGCGGCTGTAACCGGGGGTGGGGAATCTCCTTGACCTACAGCAGGTGTAGTAGCCTCAAGATACCTATGGAACCATGTCAGTAATGGAATGCCCTTGGGAAGATTGGGTGCCCGGACATGCTGAAAAGAGAAGAAACAAAAGATTCAACAAAAGATTGAGAAAATATCGGATATGGCTTGAGGAAATATGTTGTTCAAAAACATATTTTTAATTGAAAATATTTTGCTTTTGAAAACAATTTTAAAAACTTTTTGTTCGATCTTGTAACCTTCGGCTCTGGTACCAAATGTGACACCCCATGTCCGTTAATGTCACTCATAAGAGAATGCATTAAGTTTCGTGAAGCGCAATAGGTAAACAGTATAAAAATTCACAAGATAGATATAAAATAAAAAGTGGAAAATTTCAACTTCATTATTAAAAATAAAACGTAGTCTCAACAGGTTACATCAAAGCCAGTTCAATCAGAACCAAGTATCTCAAATCTGCCTCATAAAACAAAGTAACAGAGTACAGTAATATATAACCATATCCATCATAGAAAGCCATAACAGAGTAGAAAGCAAGTCAAAACGGTACATCTCAAAAAGTACAGATCCAAGCTAAAAGAGAAAGTCTTAATCACTAAGGAGTGTTACCACTCTAAGGACCTAGGGGGAAAAGGAAGAAAGAAGCAAAAACAAAAAGAGTCAAACATAAAGTCTGGCGAGTTCCATTGGTTTCCAAATATGCATAAAATAGGAATACCAAGGCAGGTAAACAAGACTAGATGAAAAAGTACAGTATCATATAAGGTAACAAATAAACTAAATAGAACAACATGATAGACTGGAATAACAAGAATTAACTATGATCGAGTAATGATTCACATTTGTATACTTAAAACAGGTTATGTCTACACCAGTACTAGTATAATAGGTTTAGGCATTATCCTTTTTACTTAACAGAAACAACGAGATTAAACAGCTACATTTAACAGCAGGATTAGGCATACCCTAATTACATAACACTGTTAAGTGTTACCCTGATTACATAACAGGATTAGGTGTTATCCTAATTACATAATAGCAGGCTTAGGTGTACCCTAAATACTACCCATGCGATCGGCTCACTAATACATAAAAACCATGTGTCAGCCCTGATAGTAGGGTGTATCACTCCCTAACCCAACAACTTATATGACACCGACCTATTTACTAGTGTTACAGTGACTTAGTTCCCCTAATCGGACTCATAGACGCTCATGACTCTGCCGAAACAGTCCCGTACCCACCTTCCCTCTGTGAACCTCTTACTATCCAGTTTATTCATGCGTGCCCTGGCCCGTATGTAGTGCGAGGCTCTCTGACAAAATACCAATAGGGATACTGACTGATATGGGTTCCAAACAACAGTTCGACACCGGCCAAAGCCCCCAAGCTTGTGCGCCCAAGTAACTTGGATTTAAGAGTCCCTAAAACCCGATAAAACAGTAGAATGAGGGACCTCTTTAGCTTATTAATAATCATGCTTAACCTAGCAGGTTAGGTTTACTAATAATTGTGGTTGTAATATTACACGTCATTATGTTCGTACAACCCTTCCCCAAATCACCTGCCTAGATGTATGTTATACTGCAGTGATTCTGTTTATTAGCCTATATATGGTACTTACAATATTCCAACATGTCATTTACTTAAAGTCTGTATTAAGTCAAACCTAACATGTTTATACATATGCATGTTATTCATCCAATTAAATCCCCAAATTACATCATGTACAGATTTATGCATATTATCAATTTTTATCAATTTATAACAAGTATACACACATTTCTCCCTTTTATTAATTCAGGCAAGTATAAACATGTCCTTTCCCAAATTATAGTTAAACAATCCTCAATTTAACCATATCCCTAAGTTTTCCTTTTAATGCCATTTCTTATTATCCACATTTTATTATACGCAAACTTTTAATCAAGCAGGGCCTAGGCTTCTAAAGGCCTAGGCTTAGCTTAAGCAAAAAGGGAAAATAGAGGAAGGAGAATAGAATCAAATCACATAGCATATAGGCAAGATTGGAAATAAACTAAAAAAGTAGAAATAGGGTAAAGGAAGATATATACATATAACTTATTACTTATTCAACAATAAAGGCATGTGTTTTACTTATAACGACATAGGTGATTAACAGTGAAAAACTTGTATAGCAAGTATCCTATAAACACTGTATATTCTAACTCAATTTTACTTAACTGTCATGTTATAGTCTAAAATTCAGATCTGAAAATGACAGGGAACTCACGGTCTTGGTGAAGAAGAGATTAAATCTCCTATATATATATACAAATAACTATATGCCATAGAAAAGTCCAGTCCAATCCCTTTTGTTGTTGTATGTAAATCCAGAATGTTGTCTCTATAGATCTAAACTTCAGCAGCATTCCCCCATTATATATTTCTATTTCAAAATAGATTCAAAGAGGCAGACGGTATAGAGAAATTGTGTGTATTGGAATGGGAGAAGCCACCTATTTATAGATTCACAAATTCAACCTTAGCCTTTAGATTCTTGGGTTTTGATCCGAACCGTACATATAGCGCTGAGTCAGCAATGAATCTAGAAAAAAAAACAGTCCAGGTACCGAAATCTTAATCTGCCTAGATCGTCGCTGGGTCATCCCATGGCCGACCCAACCGACCTTGGGTCGACCAATATGTAGACCCAGGTCGACTGTGGGTCGCTCCACAATGGTCTGGTTTCCTGATTAAGTTCCCACTTCATCTCATTTGAATATTTTTGAACTACATTTATATTATATTTGTATATAAGCCCCCTATATGTATACGAACTTCTAATGATCATAACTTCTTCATACATTGCCCATTTTACGCAAACTTAGGGTCTATCCGAACTAGAATTCAGAGACGAACGCAACAATAAAGCCCTTTTCACTTAATTCTGGATATTTTATTAAGTAATTCTAATTTTATATCTTTAAATATGGTTATAGTGCATTAAGTTTTGGGGTTGTTACACTTACAGTTAGTGTTGTTATGGCGTAATGCTAATTTGATAGAATTTTCCAATGTTTTAACTTGCCAATAATTTAATTGATCGAGAGAATGACTTCAAGTGAGAAACTTATAAATAGTCTAGAGATGAATTCTATTACGGAGAACATGTGGAAAGGATTTATTTGTATTCAAGGCTTTAATACGCCTTTGTAGGAGGAGCACAAGGATGGATTGGTGTATGTGGATGTTTTGATCTGATCGGCACGGACACAAGGGCCCGTTGATGCTTTTGGACTGGGTAGGGTTATCGTTCACAGTCAGTGATGCTATATTGTAGCAATAGTTTGGCAAAGCTTCTCAATATTTTAACATGCTGATGCTTTTATTAGGTTGGGTGACCAAAATCCATACACTTGATGCACTGACTGAGTGAATGCGAGGGTAGATGATGGATGTTATGGATGTTTACTTATTTATCAACACATTAGTACTTAGGAATCTTTGACATTACATTTGACATAGCGCAACATATATACGGTGTTATGTTCTAACTCTATGGATACTAGGGGATGTCAGGTATGATTCCCTATACCATCTACATCTTGTATTATTACAACTATTGCAATATTCTGATATTTACTTATCGCTCATATCAGACTGTTGTTTGACTAAAGATTTTATGTTACCTCTTATTACCTTGGTTATTCTTCGACGATGCCGATGAGTAGGTTTGGTAATAAGTTTAAATATTATTCAGAGCTATACAGGTGAATTAGCTGGAGGTGGCTTCTTTTCATATTTATACTTGCACTAGTTTTTATTCCACTTTGTGACATTGTGGAGCCATGACAGATGCTGACTATTTATCAAAGAGTTTATTAGTGAGTTCATTTATCTCTTATATAAACTCTAATTATATGTGACTGTATGAGCGAATATACTCTAATAACATGGTTCACATAGTTATTATTGTCTCTTCCATTTTTTATGTGCGATTATGATTACATTTTATTTAATGCGCTGTAAGATATATGATAAATTCTATGTTTATGTAATTTGTTCCTTTCTTCCTCTTCTCTTCTACTTCCTTCTCTTCCACTCCATATATCTTCTTTCTTCTATTTCTTTCCCTAGATAATCATTTTTCCTCAATTGAGTGTCTGTACAACACACTATTGAATTACATGAGCATCAATAGTGCTGGGCGGTCGTCACATTTGGCATCATAGCTTAGGTGGAATTATTTAACCTATGCAGTATTGAAATAGTGAGTTAGTAAATATGAAAGAGTAAACATTTATATATATTTTGGTTTTCGAAACAATGTATTAGTAATGTGTATATATATAGAGTATATGTTGTTTTGCACATGAGTGCCAATGATGTGGTTTTCTTTATTAGCAATTGGTCGTCCTAACTACATATCTGAGACTATCTAGAAATGAGAAATACTAGTAACTATTCCGTCCTTGGAGTTGATAAATGTAACACCCCACATCCGTTAGTGTCACTCACAAAGGGAATGCACTAAGTTCTGTGGAGCATTTAGGGTAAAAGATGCAGATAAATTACAAGACAGACAGAAATTAAACAGCGGAAAATAAAACTTTGCTTTATTGATAAAATAGTTTGTACAATGGTTTGTTTACAATATCAGAGTATCATCTGTCTTACAAAATAAAGAAGCATAAAAACAACATTTATATTTCCCGATTTTAGCAAGAGCCAGCCATAGCATCTAAAAAGAGAATCCAAGCAAACTTCGATGAATCTTCAAGCTGGGAAAGAGTGGTAGTCCAACTTAACCTGAGCTAAACTATTCCCTCCTTTACTACCTGGGGGGGGGGGGAATGGAAGAAAAGAAGATGAAAGAAAAACAGAGTCATACATAAAGCCTGAGTAAGTTCAGTAACTTCTAGCATGTGAACATGGAAAAACTAAACGACATGAATTAACTGAATACAAGATTACACCATGACGATGGGGTCAACAAGATTAGACAAGGTAATCACAAGATATGCTAAGATAAGATAAACTAGATACGCTCTAATACTTTCGCCGCTTCGCTATTTCCTTGTTATACTGGTTTCTATATCTCTGCACCACCTATCTAGTGTCCCAACTAGTAACGATAACGTGATCCCAAACCCTTTATTTTCCATTGCCTTCCGGCATACATTCATTATTTATTACCTAGATCAAATCTAGGGTTTTCTATCAAGTGCTTTCAAGATTTAGCTAGAGTTTACGCTATTTGCTGAACGCTTCTCGGATTCAGGATTTATGCCACCTAGTCCAACTAGGGATTATGCTACCTGTCGAACGATGCCCCCAAGTCTAGGACACACTACCTAGAGTGGTATATGTTCCTATACTTCCCCACGCATGTATCGCGAATCGTTATCACTTGTCTAGATGCACATGTCCTGTAATGTGCGGTCCAAGTCCTATGACAGAGCGAATCAAGGAATACAGAACTCGGTCGGAAGCTTTCAGATATCTACCGATGCAGATGCTAAGGTCTGTTTTTATTCCGGTGGCTATGGTCCCACTTGACCCCTCCCTCAACTAATGAAAGGCACACCTTGTAAAATGAGAACTATACGCCGACCCCCGGTGCCCCTCTATCCTATGGCCATCCTCACCCATAACTAGATAGCAAGTATATGGTCTTTTGGAGTTCTCCTCATTTCCGCTTCACGTATCTCTATTGACTCAAGATGGATGGAAGACGACAAGTCGCTATCACAGGGCTACCATTTGCTCGCCGAATCACGCCGGTCCATCCCAGTCTTTAGGTTGCCATGTATTGCAACCAAGGCATACCCCTGGTTCTTCTAGGCAGACCTTAACCTCTGTGGGCCCAGGCGGAACATTTGCAGCCTCATAGAGGGATACCAAGAGTACCCTCACGTCCCCTCGAAGCCTCGGGCTTCGTAACCCAATTCATTGGAGCCTTCTCTCTACTCAGACGGACATTCGCTCCTTCCGGTGTTATACTAAGAATTACTACTTAGTTTTACTAACTAAGATTTACCACTTAGTTTCCAGAATCGTTGTTTTCTTAACTAAGGTTCACTACTTAGTTCCCTTTCCCGTCAATTTGGATTGGTTAAGTGTCATTAGTCAATTCAAGCCAACTTAACCCTCTTCATTCATCCTGTTATACTGGTTAAGTGTTAACAGTAGTTCATGTTGACTTAACCCCATCACAAACCAAGTTATATTGGTTAAGTATTTCTTATTACTTAACCCTACCCATTCACCCCGTATTGGTTAAGTGTTCCTTTCTAACTTAACCTTGCCCGTCTGTCTTAACTAACATGTTATTAATGGTTAAGTATTACCCCTTCATGTTTAGACTTAACCCTATTCTTTTATCACAATCTGATGGTTAAGTGTTCAAGTTTACTTAACCCTACGGTCTAGCCCAGCTAACATATCAAATTGGCTAGGTGTATTAGATTTTATTTAACCCCAACCTCTAGTCTAGATAACATGTTAATTTGGCTAAGTGTATTAACTTTACTTTACCCCTACAAATCTTGTCTTGCTACCTTGAGTTTGGTTAAGTGTCTCTATGGACTTAGCCCTCCTATCCTAGCTTAACTGCGTTAAGTGTCAGTCTGAACCTAACCCTACCCATCAGTTTAGTTATCATGTTGAACTGGTTAAGTGTCTTAGTTAACTTAACCCTACCTTTCTTGTTCTAGCTTTAACTAAATAAATTAAAGCCGCGACCACTCACATTAGACAGATATTGTTGCGAATACTGGATGTGCCGGTTGGTTCCGGGCAGGTTTACATCGCAACTCAGTATAACCTCGGGTTAGGCATATTCGTGTTTTCTAAGTTCAAAGGGGTTTTGATTAGTTTTCAAATTAGGTTTTGAAAGAAACCATCCCGTCCGTCGGATCAGTTAGGGATAGCCAGGGAGAGCAGGAAACTTGTATTTCCCAAACTCAAGCCTAGACACTATCCTCTCTGTCACCGTAGAACTTTCTGGCTTATTATTAAAAGAGATGTCGTTAATAAACCTTTAATTTGTCTAAATTCACATTTCCTCATTTAGGCCAGATTCTATAGGTAAATTATTCCTAATTTACTTATTTCCTTGTTACTCTTTTAATGTAAATTGTCTACATTTATTTCTATGGCCCATTTCCCTTCCTAAATCATATTTATGCTTTTTGGTATGTAAACTATACCAAATTAAGTGTCACTAACCATGATTTTTCTAAACCTGACAGTTACTCTCAATTATGGCCAATTTCACATTTATGCCAATATACTTACCGTGCCAAATTATCTAATCCAATTCCGATTAAACATTCTAATTCACGTCAAACTAGACTTATTACTCTAGTTCACTATTCATGTAAATGCTAGATTTACATGTCAATACTAGATTCAAATTACACATCTTATAATTCATGTCAAATTTATCCAATTTGCATTTCTATGAACATGCCATAATACATGTTCCCAATTTATGCCAATTTCCATGTTAAACTACGTTTTTAGTAAATTTCATATTTTGCCCAAACCGCATTCCCACCGTTCGTATAATCGTGATTCATTCTAGATTATAAATAAAGCCAGGTTCGTAGAAAATAGGGAATGAACCAAAGATGCTATGCAAAGGATAGACATACTAACTGGCATAAAAAGGGTTTGAATAACGACGTCGGTTCAAGAACATGGGTAGACCTAACTTAATAGGTAAATTCCCAAGGTCTAAAAACCAAGGATAGACAGAATAGAGATGCAGGTTCAAGAACATGGGTAGACCTAACTTAATAGGTAAATTCCCATGGTCTAAAACCAAAGAAAACCAAGGACAGGCAGAATAAATAATCGGGTTTTGACCCAATCTCATAATCACAGAACTTAAGCAACACTTTCCTAGTCATGAATCATAGGTGTTTAATCACAGATGTCCTTGTTATGTCATAGGCAATAGTTTATGTTTTCTAATCAAAGGCATAAGTTTAGTCAAGGAAATAATCCTCATAGTCATAGTCACAGTCATAGGCAATGTTCATAGTCATAGGCAATGTCCATAGTCATAGGCAAATGTTCATAGTCATAGGCATATGGTTTTAAGGTCCATAGTTTCATAGTCACAGTCTTATTTGTCCTCGAATCATAACAGTTCTTAATTAAGTCCAAGAGTATAGGCACTGATTCGAATAGAGAGAGAGAGATTTGGCATATTCTTTTATTCCTTTAATTCATGTCACGAACAGAGAGAAACGTTCAAATCTAAAAAGTAACCGACTTACAGAGATTAGATTAGAATAGAAAGATGGCGTCGCTATGATTCATAGAAAAACAATCGTTGCAGTCGTTCGAATCTTCACTTGAATTCTAGCTTGAATCTCCTCTTTGAAAGTCTTTGAGCAGCACCTCCTCGTCTTGATTTATTTTATATATATTATTTTATTTATTATTTAATTAAGAGGAGGAGAGGAAGCCATGTTCACTAAGAATCTTTGCAGCATAAGGGTAGATTAGAATTGGGAATAGAGAAGGAGTCTAGGGCTGTTTATATAGTGTAGAAGTCAACGAATCTGGTCAGGATGGCGTTCGAATACAGAAGAACGAACCAGGTGCAGAAAACAGGAAAAAGCAGGGGGGTCGACCCCCAGGTCGACTACCCAGTCGACCTGGGTGACCCAGGCCGACTACCCAGTCGACCTGGGTGTCCCAGGCCGACTACCCAGTCGACCTGGGTGCCTTGGGCGGGAAAATTCCCGCCCTGCCCAATCTGGGTCTGTTTTTGAATTTCGAACTCGACCAGTTTTGAAATCTGAACTTCACTGAATCTTCAGGAGGCCATATCTTCCTCATACGGACTCCGATTTATGCAAACTCGGACTCGTTTTCATGTAGAATTCCGAGACGAACGCAATGGTGCAACCCGTTTCCATTGATTTTGATTTTAACTTTTAATTCTGCCCTGATTTGTGAATCCTACTGTTACAGAATTACAGGGTGTTACATTCTCCCCCACTTAAAAGGATTTCGTCCCCGAAATCTTCAAGTTAGGAAGAATGTGTCCTACCATCCAATCACCCATCTACTCAACCATTCAACCACAGGCATTCATTGTCTTTAAAAGATTTTCTAATGCGTTCATGTTCATATGCTTAGTGTGTGTATATGTCTTTGTCTAATGCAAAATCAGGCGGTCTACTGATTCAGTTGACCTCCTAAATGCGAATCATGTCAGTGCCATGCGTCCAATCATGTATGCAAGCATCCATAGTTATTTAAATACTACATTCATGCACAACCATTAATCCATATGCAATATCCATATGATAACATATCAGGCTCAACTTACAAACAAATACATATCTGTAAATGCAATATGAAAGCATCCGAACTGACCTAGCGCCTAATACGTATGCATATGCATCCACGAGCAACCATTAGCAATCACTTGCAACCACCAACCATAACATGTTTCAAACACATGTTTACATCCATTGGCTTCTACCTAAGGATCGAAGATACGACCTAGGTGATATACTTTGGAAAGAGAGAACCAATTATGCGTAAAGCTCCTACACAAAGAAATCAAGGATGCACCATTAAGAAAAAGGGTATGACGCTAGTATCTAGCCCTCTTGAGCTTTACTCCACTGTATCTTAACTAATATAACTTCACGATTGTGAAGTTTCTGACCTCCCTTTTCCAAAATAAACATATGTCAATCACGGTACCAAGTATATGTACTAAGATGATTAGAGGTTTCCCTCTTATCCGCCATGCGATAACTATAAGAGTCGAAAGGTCACTACGTGCTCTTTGGAGTACCTGCCACAACTATTCGTCTCTCACGCAAACCATCCAAACCGAACTCGACATTCCTTAAGTACAAGCCCCAAAGACCTAAACCAATATCAGACAAGCACCCAAGGAATATCTCCCCCGAATTTAGACGATCTACGTGAGATGATATAAGCAGACTCGATAGCTATTCTCAAATCCCTACTAACCAAAAATAAACTGGTCGAACCACCAATTGGATTTGAGACTCTAGTGGGATCTTTCTACTATACAAGTACTATGGTGCAGAGACCCAACTATGGAAGTGGATATGAACAGATGAGAAGCGCTAGAACCTAAGGAAATAGTACGAACAGAAAACTAGACTCTTCCAACCAGACTACCTTTCTCCTAGGTACGCTTGTCCTTCTGAAAATCTCATCCTCGTTCTTGCCCTTGTCCTTAAGTATATGCCCTATCATACCCTAGTAAAGATATTTCCTCTTGTCTTAGGTTTTATAATTTCTTCCTCCTTCATGAGCTAAATCTACATCCATGAATTCCTCATCCTAGGGTTGTGCTCCTTTGCCAAACTCCTCATCTCCTTCCGTGTGTAGTCATGTTGACAAATCTCTCGAAACCTGCCTCCATCGTCCGGAAAACCCTATGAGCTTCGAAAGAAAACTGCCCGTAGATGAAACAACTACGGCTATGGGTGGAAGCCGGGCACTACTTTGCTCTTCGATGAGGTTACCACCCAGAAAACCAGGAGCCCCAGAGACTCAAGAAAGAAGGAGACAAGAATTTAAACAGAGGAAGAGAAGATAGTGTGTATGGCATTAGGGAATATGTCTTTAAAACAAATCTTTTCTCTTGAAAATGCTTCTTTAAAAACCGTTTTGAAAATAATTTTTCAAATCCTTTATCTGATCTGGTAACCTTCAGCTCTGATACCACGTTTAACACCCCACATCCGTTAGTGTCACTCACAAAGGGAATGCACTAAGTTCTGTGGAGCATTTAGGGTAAAAGATGCAGATAAATTACAAGACAGACAGAAATTTAACAGCGGAAAATAAAACTTTGCTTTATTAATAAAATAGTTTGTACAATGGTTTGTTTACAATATCAGAGTATCATCTGTCTTACAAAATAAAGAAGCATAAAAACAACATTTATATTTCCCGATTTTAGCAAGAGCCAGCCATAGCATCTGAAAAGAGAATCCAAGCAAACTTCGACGAATCTTCAAGCTGGGAAAGAGTGGCAGTCCAACTTAACCTAAGCTAAACTATTCCCTCCTTTACTACCTGGGGGGGAATGGAAGAAAAGAAGACGAAAGAAAAACAGAGTCAGACATAAAGCCTGAGTAAGTTCAGTAACTTCTAGCATGTGAACATGGAAAAACGAAACGACATGAATTAACTGAATACAAGATTACACCATGACGATAGGGTCAACAAGATTAGACAAGGTAATCACAAGATATGCTAAGATAAGATAAACTAGATACGCTCTAATACTTTCGCCACTTCGCTATTTCCTTGTTATACTGGTTTCTATATCTCTGCACCGCCTATCTAGTGTCCCAACTAGTAACGATAACGTGATCCCAATCCCTGTATTTTCCATTGCCTTCCGGCATACATTCATTATTTATTACCTAGATCAAATCTAGGGTTTTCTATCAAGTGCTTTCAAGATTTAGCTAGAGTTTACGCTATCTGCTGAACGCTTCTCGGATTTAGGATTTATGCCACCTAGTCCAACTAGGGATTATGCTACCTGTCGAACGATGCCCCTAAGTCTAGGACACACTACCTAGAGTGGTATATGTTCCTATACTTCCCCACGCATGTATCGCGAATCGTTATCGCTTGTCTAGATGCACATGTCCTGTAATGTGCGGTCCAAGTCATGTGACAGAGCGAATCAAGGAATACAGAACTCGGTCGGGAGCTTTCAGATATCTGCCGACGCAGATGCTAAGGTCTGTTTTTATTCCAGTGGCTATGGTCCCACTTGACCCCTCCCTCAACTAATGAAAGGCACACCTTGTAAAATGAGAACTATACGCCGGCCCCCGGTGCGCCTCTATCCTATGGCCATCCTCACACATAACTAGATAGCAAGTATATGGTCTTTTGGTGTTCTCCGCCTTTCCGCTTCACGTATCTCGATTGACTCAAGATGGATGGTAGACGACGAGTCGCTATCACAGGGCTACCATTTGCTCGTCGAATCATGCCGGTCCATCCCAGTCTTTAGGTTGCCATGTATTGCAACCAAGGCATACCCCTGGTTCTTCTACGCAGACCTTAACCTCTGTGGGCCCAGGCGGATCATCTGCAGCCTCGTAGAGGGATACCAAGAGTACCCTCACATCCCCTCGAAGCCTCGGGCTTCGTAACCCAATTCATTGGAGCCTTCTCTCTACTCAGATGGACATTCGCTCCTTCCCATGTTATACTAAGAATTACTACTTAGTTTTACTAACTAAGATTTACCACTTAGTTTCTAGAATCGTTGTTTTCTTAACTAAGGTTTACTACTTAGTTCCCTTTCCCATCAATTTGGATTGGTTAAGTGTCATTAGTCAAGTCAAGCCAACTTAACCCTCTTCATTCATCCTGTTATACTGGTTAAGTGTTATCAGTAATTCATGTTGACTTAACCCCATCACAAACCAAGTTATATTGGTTAAGTATTTCTTATTACTTAACCCTACCCATTCACTCCGTATTGGTTAAGAGTTCCTTTTTAACTTAACCTTGCCCGTCTGTCTTAACTAACATGTTATTAATGGTTAAGTATTATCCCTTCATGTTTAGACTTAACCCTATTCTTTTATCACAATCCGTCGGATCAGTTAGGGATAGCCAGGGAGAGCAGGAAACTTGTATTTCCCAAACTCAAGCCTAGACACTATCCTCTCTGTCACCCTAGAACTTTCTGGCTTATTATTAAAAGAGATGTCATTAATAAACCTTTAATTTGTCTAAATTCACATTTCCTCATTTAGGCCAGATTCTATAGGTAAATTATTCCTAATTTACTTATTTCCCTATTACCCTTTTAATGTAAATTGTCTACATTTATTTCTATGGCCCATTTCCCTTCCTAAATCATATTTATGCTTTTTGGTATGTAAACTATACCAAATTAAGTGTCACTAACCATGATTTTTCTAAACCTGGCAGTTATTCTCAATTATGGCCAATTTCACATTTATGCCAATATACTTACCGTGCCAAATTAGCTAATCCAATTCCGATTCAATATTCTAATTCACGTCAAACTAGACTTATTACTCTAGTTCACTATTCATGTAAATGCTAGATTTACATGTCAATACTAGATTCAAATTACACATCTTATAATTCATGTCAAATTTATCCAATTTGCATTTCTATGAACATGCCATAATACATGTTCCCAATTTATGCCAATTTCCATGTTAAACTACGTTTTTAGTAAATTTCATATTTTGCCCAAACCGCATTACGACCGTTCGTATAATCGTGATTCATTCTAGATCATAAATATAGCTAGGTTCGTAGAAAATAGGGAATGAACCAAAGATGCTATGCAAAGGTTAGACATACTAACTGGCATAAAAAGGGTTTGAATAACGACGTCGGTTCAAGAAAATGGGTAGACCTAACTTAATAGGTACATTCCCAAGGTCTAAGAACCAAGGATAGACAGAATAGAGATGCAGGTTCAAGAACATGGGTAGACCTAATTTAATAGGTAAATTCCCATGGTCTAAAACCAAAGAAAACCAAGGACAGGAAGAATAAATAATCGGGTTTAGACCCAATCTCATAATCACAGAACTTAAGCAACACTTTCCTAGTCATGAATCATAGGTGTTTAATCACAGATGTCCTTGTTATGTCATAGGCAATAGTTTATGTTTTCTAATCAAAGGCATAGGTTTAGTCAAGGAAATAATCCTCATAGTCATAGTCACAGTCATAGGCAATGTTCATAGTCATAGGCAATGTCCATAGTCATAGGCAAATGTTCATAGTCATAGGCATATGGTTTTAAGGTCCGTAGTTCCATAGTCACAGTCTTATTTGTCCTCGAATCATAACAGTTTTTAATTAAGTCCAAGAGTATAGGCACTGATTCGAATAGAGAGAGAGATTTGGCATATTCTTTTATTCCTTTAATTCATGTCACGAACAGAGAGAAACGTTCAAATCTAAAAAGTAACCGACTTACAGAGATTAGATTAGAATAGAAAGAAGGCATTGCTATGATTCGTAGAAAAACAATCGTTGCAGTCGTTCGAATCTTCACTTGAATTCTAGCTTGAATCTCCTCTTTGAAAGTCTTTGAGCAGCACCTCCTCGTCTTGATTTATTTTATATATATTATTTTATTTATTATTTAATTAACAGGAGGAGAGGAAGCCATGTTCACTAAGAATCTTTGCAGCATAGGGGTAGATAAGAATTGTGAATAGAGAAGGAGTCTAGGGCTGTTTATATAGTGTAGAAGTCAACGAATCTGGTCAGGATGGCGTCCGAATACAGAAGAACGAACCAGGTGAAGAAAACAGGAAAAAGCAGGGGGGTCGACCCCTAAGTCAACACCCAGTCGACCTGGGTGCCTTAGGGGGGAAAATTCCCGCCCTGCCCAATCTGGGTCTGTTTTTGAATTTCGAACTCGACCAGTTTTGAAATCTGAACTTCGCTGAATCTTCCGGAGGCCATATCTTCCTCATACGGACTCCGATAAACGCAAACTCGGACTCGTTTTCATGCATAATTCCGAGACAAACGCAATGGCGTAGCCCGTTTCCCTTGATTTTGATTTTAACTTTTAATTCTGCCATGATTTGTGAATCCTAGTGTTACAGAATTACGGGGTGTTACAATAAATGGGAAAGATCAATAAACATTAGTCTCATTTCATGTAATATATTCTCAATCACGAGATTCCCTGATTTATCCGATTAGTTTTAGTACTCAAATTTAGAGAGTCGGCTATGCCGAACGATATAGGTACTCAGGTGTTTATGTGAATAAATGTACCTAGGAACATGGTCAACTATATTGGTGCAAGGTAGGTTTGTTTTCTTGCTATGAGTTCCTCAATGACTTGTAGTTAGATAAGGAAGTGAATTAGGAGATTACTCCTCCAAAGCTCTAAGGATGAATCTGAATTGGTTGAGAGTTCTTGTAGCTTCAATTCCATACTTAGAAGAAACTTTCCTTGTCTTCTTTAAAGTCGGTGTCGAATGAGGATTTCACAAGTTCAAGCAAGATAATGTTTCTACGTCGGAGTCTACGACTGAATTTAATGTGTTGTCAAAGTACACTTGTTCTTTCGTGAATGCTCTACACAAAAGTGTTGCATAGAAATTTGTATCTGGGTCGAGGATTGACTCTAAAGCTGTTTCATTTCATTTAGTGGAAGTGTGATGGCCTTGATGAGTTGATGAGGAAAGTTCACGATGTTTGAGCTTACCCGTTTAAGAGTTCTCCTGTTTAAACGGACTGATTGAGGAAAATAATGTATCGATTGTCTTTTCTGTTTATCGGGTTCTCCTCCAATAAGGGAGAAGTTAAACAACATCACTACAAGGATATGATTTACAGTAATGGCATTCCCATACATATTTTTTTACCGTTGAGACTTCATCGTCCCATCTGATCATATGGTTTGACGGATGGAATGGGATTGGGACGCCGATAGTCAATCTGATTATTTTGATTATGACTTCCCATTGTGAGCTTAATTGGACTATATATGTGTAATATCACTTGTTTGGTAAGTAGAGATTAATATTGTGGATGATTGCATTATATATAGCATTCAGTTTCGAGACCCGAGGTGGGGGAGTGTTACAACATAAGTTGTACGTACTTTGTAGTATACATGGTTTATCCAAACTTAATCTAATCGATTCTTGTTTACTTGTTTGGTAGTTGTTTGTTAATTGATTATTTCAAACTCAATTAATTTAGTATTAGAGCTTGGAAGTCAAATTGTTGGGAGAATAGAAAATGGCAGTGGTTGTGAAGGATTGTTGGTGATGATAGTGGGCTAGGACATTTTACTCTTCAATAGTGAGTCATCCTTGATTTGACGATAGTGGGCTGAGACTATGTTCTTCAGTAGCGAGTTGTTTTGGCAGGATGATAGCGGGCTAAGACATTGATTTCTCTAGTAGTGAGTTGTCATCTGAGTTAGTTGCCAGAGATTATATAGACATATTCAATGAGGTGACAATATTATCATCACACTTGAGTTGGATTCCGTATCGATCTGTTTTTGGTTATCAAACCAGTGGTCATGCCTTTAGGGCATGTGGTACCCATGTAATAGGCGATAATAAATTCTAGATGGCTTAACGGATTAGCCATGTGGTAAGAGGGTAACTACTCAATTGGACTCTCTAAGGGAATATAGTCATGGAGAGTAGTTGGATGGAGATTACAACGTCCCATATGTTGCTTTGATTCTATTAGTTGGTTATTTCATTCGGGTTTACCATGATTCATTATGTTTTGTTTGTTTCTTATAACGTATTTTAAGATATCACTTTAAGAAGTTGTGGTTATGCTATCTGATTGCATTTTTGTCTTTCCATTAATGAAGAGAAACAAAAAAACATTGGTGATGTTTTTAGTTGGTGTAGAGAAAACCGGTGTTGATGGTTTAGCCTGTTGGAGTATCACTTTAAGTGGAGGGAGGTGAGATGTATAAGTTATGTTACCATGATTAGTATGTCTCTATTAATCTTGTGAGGGTTACAAAAGTTTGGAATTTGAGGTCACCCATAGGAGTTAAGAACTTAAATCCTGGTTGAGGAGTTGGTGAGTTTATCAGCATCGCTCATTTATTGTAAAAGTGAGAAGTTAATAACATTCATTTGTTTATGTTGCTTAAGTAGGTATGGTGATGATGATGATGAATGGATAAATGTCATGGTACCAAGTTTTCTCTTCTCCGATGGTGATCTCGACCTTCGTTAGTTGTGACAATTAGATCCCCTAGCGTCTTGTATAGTTATTATGTTTTAGTTAGAGATGTACCAATTTAGGAACGATATTCCATTAGTGGACGTTGCTTATATTAATGACCGATTATGACCCTAAAACTTGGAGTAATGTGGTGCACACTCAATAGTAGAGGTTGGTTTATATAAAACAAGTGTTTCTTATTCCTAACAACATTAGAGGAGAGAGAGATCAAACATTCATATTAGATGGATGGATGGATGATTAGTTTGTTCATGAAGGAATGAAAGCATCAAGTAGTCCTCTATAACTACTTGCTATTCGTGGGTGGATGTAAGAGCAATTATCGGTTATTTCGTCAATAGTTTGCCAAGGGTTCAAGGTGTTATGATGACATTCGAGTAATATCTGGTTCATTGGTGAGAGATGTTGGATTTACTTTGTTTATTCTTGATAAGACGGCAACCAAGTTTTTCTAGTCAAATAAGGATTTGATTTCTCATTTAATGTCTTATAGTATGTAGAATAGTATAATGCATGCTAGGCTAGGTATGGATATTATTTTTGGTGATTGTTATTACTTTCCAATCAATGTTTTATTGTTGATGTTCTTATGACTTTTTATGCTTATATGATGATTAGACATGTAGGGTAGTTATATTTTTGTGTAGTATTATTGTTTCCATATGTGACTTAACAATAAATGTTATTTTTAGTTGTGGTTTCTACCCTTGGTACATTCTTGATGATTTTATGCCCCAAAATAATAGAGGCCACTTTAGGCTTATATTTTCTTTTGTTGAGTTGATCTACATTTGGCTAGCTGTAGTTTGTCCTGATCGAACCGCACCGGTGAGAGGCTACAAAATTTTTCATAATCTAAGTAAAAATTGGAAGAGAAGTTGCTTATCAAAGATGTCTTCCAACTAGAGGGTTTTCACTTTTATTTTTCATTACTTGTTCTTTGAAATTAAGTGTGCAATGTAGATGTTTGGCTCAGCTATATGGATCTCGGATTTGATTGTGACTAAACTAAGAATAGAAATTATGGCTCTACGCTAAATTCTGAGTCTATTTCCTCGGTGATGATTACTTTCAACAGTTGTTCTTGAGTGCAATGATTGATGATTTATCTTCTATCATCATTTATTCGACAGTGTTGGGCAGTTTTGTTTCATCCTTGAGGATTTTAGGGACGAAATCCTTTATGGAGGAAAGAATGAGACGACCTATGTTTTGGTGATTGAATATTATTCGTTAATTAGTTGACGGTACCAAAATGTGAGTTTTCACATACGATCAAACTAGGACTTGAAATCACTTTCGTTTGGTTTGGATAGTTCATTATGTGAAGGAAAAGTATCAGGATCGCCATATTTTAGGATTTGATGCTTTAGGGGCAATACAGTCTCAATACTAGCGACAGTTGCCATTTTGGTATTATTGTGTCGGATTATGATGAATTTATTATTTTTAGAATCGTAGTGGCGAGGTGATGCACGCATGAGAGTTTCATTATGATAAGATTTACTTGTTAGTCGTGTGAGCTTTAAACGCGTGTCAACTTCAATTCTAGAAATTGAATGTTTGGAAAAAAAGTTAGGTGCCACGGAAATTGGTATAGTCTTGAGACATATTCCATTGCATTCAGAAGGTGTTTTTATGTCTAAATCGACTATCGGTACATGTCAATTGGAGTTCGGATCCATTCGACCTGTTTTGGAGCTTCCACTATAAATACAGGCACATGCTTTGAGAATAATTGTATTTTTATTGTTAAACCCTAATCCTAACAGCATGAAAACCTTACCATTCAATGATTCTGATTGCTCCTCTTAATCTGCCTACTTTTAGCAAAAACCCTCAACCAGGAAGTTATTTGTATCGCCAATAAGAATTTGTCCATTTTCTACGTTCGTCAATTAGATCATCGAGGTGCATGAAAATCGAGAAAAACATGGACTTTCCATGCTTTAATTCTAGGCAGTACAAGCCACATTGTTGAGAACTAGCTCATGCCACCAAGACAAATAGTGTGGGGAATTGAAAATCGAGAAGATTGGCAGTCGTTTGAGGTCGATCAGAGGTTGGAAGAGAGAGGAATGTCTGTTATAGCGATTTTGGTTTAATGGATTTTCTAGGTGGTCAGGGACATTTCTAGCAGAGGGGTTTAAAGCAAAGAATGAGAGATAGAAGTTAGATTAGTGGTGGCGTGGCAGTCGCAGGTGGTAGAGGTGGCTATGGGTGGTCCTTGAAGTGGAAGGGTCTGATCAGGTTTTAAGTATAGGATTTGATCTGGTTCAGGCATGAATATGATTTTTGTTTGCTTGACCGAATTCAGGTGTGAACATGTTTGTGGTTGGCTCAAACTGGTTCAGGTGTGAATACAGATGTAGTTTGCTTGGACTGATTCAGGTGCGAATAAGGTTGTGTCTTGCTTGTGAGATTTATTTATTTATTTATAATTCCATTCAAACTTCGAACTTCTAACTAGCTTAATTTTTTCATTCAAGATCCATTTTGGATGAGATTAATTCTTTTGGACTCATTTTGAAGAGATCTACACTAAGCGCTGGTTTGGATTGATTTGGCTGAAGCGAGTGATATCGTCTCTCATTGAACTATAATTGTTTATATAGTATAAAATTAACGTTTTAAAATAATTTAAAAATCTTAAAATGCAATTTACAAGATAATCAGACCTAGTCAATAATAAAAATAAGAATTAAAAACTAGATTGGATAGTTTTAACCTGAATATCAACTTTTTTCTCATTCATGCTATTTCGACACTATCGATTGATTTGAACTATTTTGACACCAAACCCACACTATCCCCTTTGTATTACAGATGTTATTATCTGTATTTGTACGTTATTTTGGACAATTATAGGATTATTGGTTGCGTGGTTGTTTGTTTGCATAGTTTGGTTGAAATTGTCGTTCGTAGTCGACACAGGACTAGGAAAACCTCATCTGATATAGCTTGGTGTATCGATCAAATGCATACAATGCGCATATTATTTGAGCACATAAATGATGATAGACTCAAACAAATGAGTTAGATTCATGTATAAATATCAGAGCATGCATGTTGATGTGAAGATGGTGGAATACTGGAGTGTAGGGGCTGATTAGAAGATTGAAGAACATTGGAGCTTAGCAACTGATAGACGATGGAGAAGCGTTGGAGTTGGCGGTGGATCTAAAGAGAGAGGATGAACTTGGTAATATCTTGCATTTTGTGATGAATGCCAGAGGTTTTCACATTAATTTATTTAACTAATTTTAGTTAAATACATGATCAGATTTGTTGTTATCGATTACTATGTTGTGGTTGATATTGACAGCTATTTTTGTTGGCCGCTTTGGAAAATTTGACGTCGATGATTATGCAGTGTTAAGGAGTCGAATATGGTTGTTCAATCGATAGTCAATATAGTGGATTTTAGGCTAGTGGTTTTGGTATGAGGAAAGTATGGTGTCTCAACGCAGTGATTCATCATACGACGATAGTGATTCCACGATGGGAAACGAGATTCAATGATTTATGTCTTTTCTTTGAGATGTAGAGAAGACAAAACTATGTTTTATTAAGGCTAGTTTTAAAGGGGGGTGAGTTATCATTTATGGTTAGTGATGTTATGACATAGTGATTGTTTTTCAGAATTTGTCGATATTTTAACCTGCTATCAATTTGGTCAATTGAGATGATGACTTCAGAATAGTGTCTTATGGAATAGAAATAGATTCTTTTATCAAGACCATGTGCAAAGAAGTTATTGGTACTCGATACTTTGGCACACTTTTAAGAGAGGAGCACAAGGATGGATCTAAATATGTAGACCTTTTGACCCGATATGCCCATACCGTAGAGCCTGTGACATTTTGGACTGGATAGGGTTATTATTCATAGTCGGTGACATTACGGCCTGGTGATTATCTGACAAATTTTATCGATGTTTTAACCTACTGGTTCTTTGGTGGATTGGGTTAAAAAGTACCAAATACAATATACTTAATGCACTGTGCAAGTGAGTATTTGGATAGATGATAAATTCTATGAATGTTTATTTGTTTATCATCACTTTAGTACTTAGGCATTATTCACACATCTGACATGACATATGACATGGGATATCATATACCTAGTATTGTGCGCCAATTTTGTGAATTCAGGGACATGTTAGTTATGATTCTTAATACGATATGCACTCAACTTTTATAGTATTTATGATTTACTTATCGCTTATGAAAGACTATTGTCTAACCTAAGGTTTTATTTTCCCTCTTATTACCTTAGGCACTCATCGACATTGTTGATGAGTAGGCAAGGTAATATATGTAAACATTTCTCAGTGATGAATAGATGGATTTGCTAGAGGTGGTGCATTCTCATATTTATACCATTGTTTATTCCGTTTAGTGACACTGTGGAGCTAGAAAACGCTGACTATTTATTGAAGATAGTTTGTTAGTGAGTTTATTCATCTCTTGTATAGATTATATTTTTGTGTGATTGTATGGGCTAGTATACTCTGGTCATATGGTTTATATAATTATTAATGTCTTGCCGTTTATATATGTGATTATTATATTTTATCTGATGTGTTATGAGATATACGACTAATTTTATGTTTATGTAATGTGTTCCTTTGTTCCTCTTCTCCTTTATGTCCTCCTCTTCCTTCCTATTTCTCATCATTTCTTTTATTTATTTTCCTTGACAGTTGATTTGCATTGATTGGGTGCCTATACAGTGCATTATTAGGTTATATAGGCACCGGTTGTGTAGGTAGATAATCCCATTTGCTACTAGAGCTAAAGTTGCATTGTTTAGCCTAAACGGTACTAAAATCAAGAGTTAATACATATGAGAGATTACATGTTTTTATATCTTTTGGTTTTTAGAACTGTTTATTCATAATGTATGTATAGTATAGGTTGTTTTGCATACGATTGCCATTATTGTAATTTTCTCTATTAGCGACCGATCGTCCTAACCATTTATCTGAGATTATCTAGCAAACGAAAAATACTGCTAACTACTCCAACCTTAGAGTTGAGAATTCGGTGTGATCAAGGACTACTATCCTTGATTCATGTAATATGTTCTTAGTGGTGGAACATATTACTATTTGGGATGTCCCAATTTCTATACATAGTTCTTATACTCAAGTGCATATTGTTGACTATGCTGAGCTAAGTAGATACTCAAGTGTCCATTTGGTGCAATGTTCTTTGGAACAGGTCAATAATAATGGTGCATGGTTGGTTTTTTTTCTTTCTAGGAGTTTCTTCGATGACTTTGAAGTTGGCTGGTGAATTGAAGTAGGTACTTCTAGGAAACCTCAAGGTTGAATCTGAATTGGTTGATAGTTCTTATAGCTTTGATTCCGTAAATATCAATTGGCTAGAGATTAATTTCTAGTCCGCTTCGAAGAAATTTGCCTTGACTTCTTCAAACCAAGCGTTGAATGACAAGTTAATTGCTTGATTATGGCCATAGTTTAGCATCAGAGTCTATGACTAAATCCATCTTGTTGTCATAGTACAATCATTCTTTTGAGAATGTTCTATATAAAAAAGTCAGATAGAAGTTTCTGACTGTGTAGAATATTGACTCGGAAGGTAATTGATTTCCTTTGATGGAAGAATGTTGGCCTTGACGAGTTGACGAGGAAAACTCACAATGTTCGACATCATAACATATTATGAGTTGTCCTATTTATATGGACCAATCGTGGAAACATATGTATCAATCGTCGTTCCTATTTCGACAAGTGCTCCCTCGATAAAATGAAGGGAGACAACACCACTGCAAGCGATGATTTCCACCAATGGTGTTCCTATACATATTTTGTTTTAATGTTGAGATTTCATCATTTTATCTGATCTTACAGTTTGATGGATGGAATGGGATTGGAACTCGAGATAATCAATTTGCTTATTTTGATTGTGATGATCGTGTCGTGGGCTTACTTGGACTATATGTTTTGTAATATTTAGTGTTTGATCGCTAAAGATTAACACTATGGATAATTGCAGCATCTATAAAGTTTAATTTTGGACCTCAAGGTGGGGCAGTTTTACATCGTGGATTGTCTGTACTTGGCAGTATAACTGGCTCATAAAAACTTAATCTCATCGAGTCATGTTTTCTTGTTTGATATTTGTTTGTCTATTGACTGTTTCAAACTCAATTAATTTACTATTAGGATCAAGAAGTCTACTTATTAGAGGATACAAAATGTTGGTGGTTGTGAGAGGTTTTTGATGATGGTAGTAGTCTAGGACATTTTGCTCTTTAATAGTGAGTTGCCCTTGATTTTGCAATAGAGTGTTGATAATTTGATCTTCTATAAGTGAGTATCTTATGGTTGGATGATAACGGGCTTAGATGGTGAGTTCTCTAGTAGCGATTTGTCATCTGAGTTAATAGCTGCAGATTATCTGGGAACATTCAAAGATGTAACTATATTACCATTGTAATTGAATTGGTAGTCATGCCTCTAGGGCATGTGGTACCCATGGAGTGGGCGAACAACAATTCCTGATGGCAAAATAGTTCTAGCATGTAGTGAGAGAGTGATCTCTCAGTTGAGCTTCCAGAGAAAATCTTGTCAACAAACAGTAGATAGCAACATCTCATAGGCTACTTTAAGTTGATTGGTAGATTACGCCATTCTTGTTGACCGACGATTCTACATGTTTTGTTGGTTTCTTGCAACGTGTTCCTAGATATAACTTTTAGAAGTTATGGTTGGGCCACTTGGTCATATTTTTTGTCTTTCCATTGATGAAGAGAAAGCACAAGACATTGTGATATTATGCTATTGGCATGGAGAAAACACCAATCGATGGTTTAGCTCGTTGGAGTATCACTTCAGGAGGAAGGAAGTGAGATGTTTGGGTCACGTTACCTTGAGTAGGATTTCTACAATAACCCTATGTAGGTGGTGGAAGTTTGGATTTTGAGTTAACTAATAGGAGTTGAGTACCCGAAGCCTGATTTGGGAGTGGTGAGTCTACCGACATCGCTCATTTCTCGTAAGAGTGAATAGCTAATAAATACCTTTTATTTACGTTGCTTAGTTAAGCTCAATGTTGATGCTAAATGGAGGTTGTCGTGTCCTTAATCGGTGACCCAAATTGCATGAGAAAGAGTATCTGACTTTTGATTCAGAGTCGGTGGCAAAGGAGTTTGCTTTGTAGACTTGTAGGCATTAGAATAGTTTAGTGATATATATTATCGGGTTTTCTCTTCTTTGCAAGTTATAATCCCTTGGTCAGTAGCGATGGTTAGCACTACTAATGTTCTCGTGGAGATGTTGTGTTTACATTGGAGTTGTACCAATTTAGGAGCAGTTTCCCGTTTATGGATATTGCTTTTATTTGTTGCAGGTTATAACCTAAAAGTTAGACTAATATAGTGAAGACTCGACATAGTGGTTGATTTCGTATAGAAGAGGTTTTACTTGCTCCTAACATCGTTGGAGGAGAGTGATCCATCATTCATATCAGATGGACATATGATTAGCTACTTTGTGCTCGAATGGAAGCACTGAGCAGTTCCTACAATTATACTACTTGATATCCGTGGGTTGTTGCCGAAGCAATTATCGAACATTTTCATCCGTAGGCTACTAAGGATTGGATAGTATGATGACGCTCTCATAATAGTTGATTCATTGATGAGATATGTTTGATTTGTATAACTTATTCTCGATAAATGGAAACCAAGTTTGTTGATTCATATATGGATTGGATGTCCTATTTAATGTCATATACTATATTAGATAGTATATTGCATGTTGGATAGGTATGGATGTTATTTATGATGATGTTATAATTATCCCATGTATGTTTAATTGTTAATGTACTCACGGCTGTTTGTTCTTGTATGATTGTTAGGCATGCAGGGAAGTTATGTTTTTTTTGTCGTCTAATTATTTCCATATGCGACTTTAAAATAAATACGGTTTTTAGTCTTTGTTTTCTCTCTTGTTGCATTCTTGATGACCTTATGACCCTAAATATAGCTGGAAACTTTAGGTTTTTGTTTGCTTTTGTTGGGTTATGCCATATTTGGCTAGTTGTAGTTTTTTCGAGTCGATCTATGCAAAGCGTATGCTAACGTAATTTTCTACGAACCAATGCAAAGTTAGAAGAGAAGTTTCTTATTTAAGATGTCTTCCAACTAGAGGGTTGTCACTTTACATTCTACTACCCATTGGTTTGGAAAAAAGTGTGCAATATAAATGATTGGCTTAGCTACATCATTCTCGGATTTTATAGTGATTGAACTTATGAATGGCGATTATGGATCTATGCAAAATTACGATTTTATTTCCTTATTGTTATTGCTTTAAATAGTTGCTCTTGAGGGCGGCAAGTGATAATTTATCTTATATCGTCACTTATTTGAAGCATTGGGCTATCTTATTTCATCCTTAAGGATTTCAGGGACGAAATCCGTTAAGTAAGAGAGAATGTAACGACCCATATTTTGGCGATTGGATATTTACATATTAATCATTAATTAATTGATGTTTCCAAAATGGGCATTTTCACATAGGATCAAATTAAGACCTAAGACCAATTCTGTTGTGTTCAGATGGTTTGTTCGGTGAAGAAAAGGTATATGGATCAACATATTCGATATTTCACGTTTCAAGGGGAAAATGGTTTCAGTACGCGTGAAAGTTATGGTTTCGAGGCATAGTTTCGAATTACGATGAAATTTTCATTTTATAACTGTAGTGGTGAGGAGATCCATGCAAACAAGTTTTTTTGCTATTGATTTTACCATTTGATCTTATGAGCTCTATATGTGCATCAATTTCAATCTTGGAAATTAATTGTTCGGAAAAAGGGTTAGATACCAAAGTGACTAGAATTTTGTCTGAAGACATATTTCATTATGTCTATAAGGCATTTTTATGTCTGGATCGACTATCAGCACTAGTCAATCAGAGTTCAGATCAATTCGTCCCATTTTGGGCCTTTCAATATAAATATGGGAACATATTTTGAGAATAATTTTTTTTTTCTCGAACCCTAAGCCTAGCCACCATAGAAACTCTTAAGTTTAATGAACCATGTTGCTTCTCTCAATCTTTCAACTTTTAGTAAAGCTCCCCACACAAAAGTTGTTCGTATCATCGATGCGAAGTCTTCCTTGGTCTCCGTCCATCGATCAGATCATTGGCATGCAAAGAAATTTAGAAAAACATAAATTGTCTAGTTTTTTTATTTTTAGTTCACACAGACCAAATTGTCAAGAATTCGATGACACTAATAGTAAAAGTGTGAATAATTGCAAAAGGAACAGAACGCAAATGGTTTGTGACCGATCAGAGGTAGTAAGAGAGGGAAATGTATTTTAAGTGATTTCTATTTTTTATCTTTATTGAGTTTTTAGAGGAGATTCAGAGGGAGGGGTTCCGAGCGAAGTTTGAGGAAATGAAGGCAGTCAGAATAATGGTGGCATGGCTATCCCAGGTACCCGGAGATGATTATAATGGGTCCTTGAAGTGAAAGGGTCTGATCAGGTTTTTAAGTTTTTTTTTTTTTTTTGAAATGGTTAAGGTGTGAATAGGATTGTGGTTTGCTCTAACTGGTCCAGATGTGAACAAATTTTGGTTTGCTCGAACCGCTAATGGAGTGACAGGTGGATAGCTTTATGTACTTTTTTAATTTTGTTTAGATGCCTGATTTCTAACTAGCATAATTTTAGCATATAGCTCTGTTTTGGACGCGGTTACTTTCTTTAAACATGTTTTGAAGATCTCTACGATAAGACATTAGTTTGGACTGATTTGGCTAAGCTAAGTGATATTGTCTCTCACTGAGCTTTGATTATTTTTGCAATATAAATTTGATGGTTTAAAGTGATTTAAAATATTGAAATTTTATTTAAGAACAGTTGGACATAGTAACTAATAAATAAAAGAGTTAAAAGTAATTTGGATAGCTTTAACCTAAATATCACTTTTTTGCCTATTTGTGTGCTATTATGCGCTTTTTTACACTATCCCTAAATCTGAATATTTTGACTAACTAATCACTTCAAATGCATTCTATTTTCATTATGGATATTATTATCGACATTTGTATGTTATTTTAGATAATTATAGGATTATTAGCTGCATGGTTGCTTGTTTGCATGGTTTGGTTGAAGTGCCATTCGTAAGCAATATAGGACCAGGAAAACATCATCTAATAGAGTTTAGTGTATCGATCAAACGCACACAAGGCACATATTGATTGAGTACACAAGTGATGATAGACTGGAACTTTTGAGATAAATTCATAAACATGTATCGGAGCGTGCAAGCAAATGTGGAGACGGTGGAACACTGGATTGTTGGGACGGATTAGAAGATGGTGCAACATTGGAGCTTAGAAATTGATTAGATGATAGTGCAATGTTGCTGTTCGATAATGGATCCAAAGGCAGAGGATAGACTTGGCGACAAGCTTAGAATTTACGATGAATGTCGAATGTTTTTGCTTGATATGTATTTAATCAATTTTGGTTAAATACATGATTGGAGTGATCGTTATTGATAATTATGGAGTGATCGATAATGATTACTATCTTGTTGGTCACCTTAACTTATTTGACGTGGACGATGATGCGGCTTCGAGGAGCACGATATGGTGGTTTAATCGATAGTGGTTTCTACATCGTGGCTCTTTTACAAATGGTTTAAGTGTAAGGCATAAATGTGGTGCTTTGATGGAATGGTTCGTTATTCGGCGATGGTGATTTCACAATGGGAAGAGAAGATTTGGCCATGGCTGGATTTTCTTAGAGGTGCATAAATGATGATATTATGTCGTATTGAAGAGACTGTCGGAAGAGGATGATTTATCACTTACTATTAGTAAAGTTATGACGTAGTGATAGTTTGGTAGAATTTATAAACATTTTAACTTGCGAATGATTTGATCGATCAAGAGGATGACTTTAGATGAGATTCTTATGGACGGTTTAGTGATGGATTTTATTGTGGAGAACGTGTGCAAAGGAGTTATTCAAGACTTTGCTATGCCTTTGAGGGAGGGGAATAAGGATGGATCAGAGTTGATTAAATTTTGACATGATCTTTACGGGCCTCAAAGCCTGCTTACATTCTGGACTGGGTTGATTTACCATTTACAATCAGTGACATTATGAGGTAACAGTAGTTTGACAGAGCTTGTTGACATTCTAACCTACCAATACTTTAATGGATTGAGTGACTAAGTTCGTATACTTGACGCATTGAGTGAGTGAATGTGAGGATAAATGGTGGATGCTATGAGTGTTTACTTTTTTATCATCACTTTAGCAATTATGAATATATCACACATTTGACATGGCATTTGACATAGGAATATATGTATCTTATGTTATGTGCTAACTATATGGATGAAGAGATATGTCATATATGATTCTTCGTACCATCTACGGCTTATACTATTAGAACTTTTACAGTATTTTGAGATTTGCTTATATCTCACATAAGACTGTTGCCTGTCTCAAGGTTTTATGCTCCCTCTCATTACCTTGGATACTCATCTACTATCCTAATGAGTAGGTTTGGTAACAGTTGTAAACATTATTCCAAGTTGCGCAAGTGGCTAAGCTGGAGGTGGCATGTTATCATATTTATACCTACACTATTATTTATTCCATTGTGTGATACTATGGACCCGTGATAGTGCAGAATGTTTATCACAGATAATTACTCGATGAGTTTATTTATCTCTTGTATAAACTCTGTTTATATGTGATTGTATGAGCCAATATAGTCTGATATACGGTTTATATGGTTATTATTGTCTCCTTTGTTTTATATTTGTGATTATTATCATATTTTATTTGATGTGTTGTGAGATATACGATTGGTTCTTTGTTTACATAATATGCTTTTTTCTACTTCTTTTTACTTCCCTTCCTTTGGATACCTCTTCTTTTCTTCTATTTTTATCCCTAGACAATTGTTTTTCATCGTTTGGGCACCTATGCAATACACCTTTTAGTTATATGAGCACTTGTGGTATTGGGCGGTCATCATAAGTTGCTTAGTTGAGTTGTATTCTAACAGAAGGTTATCACTTTTATTCTTCATTATCTGTTTGTTCGGAAACAAGGGTATAACATATATATTTGGTTTAACAACATTGGCCCTGGTCTTGATTGTGGTTGTATCTAGGAATAAGAATGATTGCTCCATACCAAATACTAAGTCTATTTCCTTTGTGATGATCGCTTTCGATGGTTATTCTTTAGAGCGGTGAGTGACAATTTGTCTTGTGTCACCACTTGTTTGGGAGAGTTGGTCGTGTCATTTTATCTGTGAGGATTTTAAGGAAGAAATCCTTTAATAAGGGAGAATGTAAAGGCCTGTATTTTAATGATTCGATATTTAAATAATAATCATTAATTAATTGATAGTTTAAAATGTGACCAGATCATAACTTGAAGCCGTTTCAATTAAGTTCATATGGTTTTTTATGTGAAGAGAAGTACAAGGATCGCCATACTCAAGATCGAACATTTTGATGTTAAAATACGGTCTTGACACATGCAAAAACTATCACTTTGGTGTGCAGTATTGGATTACAATGAAACTTATTTTTTCTGAAATATAGCAGAGAGGTAATGCATCAGACATTTTTAGTGGTAATCAAATGTTACCACTAGATTATACGAACTCTAAATGTGTGCCAATAAAAATTGTGGAAATTTAATGTCCGAGAAAGGGTTAGGCATCAAAGAAGATGGAATTAGGCATTGATACATATTCTATTGTGTTTAGATGAGCTTTATATGTTTAGATCACCTGTCGTATGTCGATTGAACGTCATGTTAGTTCGGTCAATTTTGGACCATCCATTATAATCATGGGAATGTACTCTAAGAATAATAATATATTATTCTCAAACCCTACCCGTAGTTGTCATGAAAACCTTAACATTGAATGATTCACATTTCTCCTCTCAATTCCTCCACTTTTAGCCAAAACTCCCAACATGAAAATTGTTTATAGCATTATCCATTTTCGTAATGTATCAATTGAACCTCTAACATGGTCAAAACTCGAGGAGAACCAAATTAGGCCATTTTCACATTTGGCTCGCATAGCTATAGCGACCCATACTTTTATGATCAGGTACTTAAATATTAATTGTTAATTAACGGTTTCAAAATATGAATTTTCACAAATGGTCAAATCAGGACTCGAGGAGACTTCATTATGTTTGGATAGTTCGTTACCTGCAAGAAAATATATGGATTAATATATTTCGAGATAGGGCGGTTTGTTGGTCTGAAATAGTCCAAAAGTGAATTATCATCATGAGGAGCAGTCTCGGATCATAAAGGAACTCATATCATTGGAACCATATCATTGAGATGATGCCGGCCTTCAAGTTTCGCAGAGATCGAAAGAACCTTCTGACCATGCGAAATTAAAACACGCATCGATGCTCATTTGGAATTTTTTTTATAATGGATATAATATTGTACACGTTCAACCCCGGCCTTTACCAAAACAAACCTAGGAACTATTCTCTATCATCAAATCCACAACTTACTGTCCTATTACATATGAAATTCCACTCCCTTTGTTGATTGTAAAATAAAAATCAAAGAATATCCTAAACGATTAATTCCAAAATCACATTCATTGGACTCTCGTGTGACCCCGTTCGAACCCATGTTAATTTCATGGTCTACAATTACACTAATGGTGATCAATGTTTTGAGCTTGGTGTCAAGGTTTTTTTCTGGCAATATGGTCGATGAGGTGCAAACTGGAGACCACGAATGGATTCCCCTTTGCGATACGTTCCTAACTTCGTCTTTGGTGTAAGGTTCAAACAGATTTGGTGGTTTATGAAAATTTAGGAAAGCAACTAAGCCATAGCGACATGTTTTGATGAGAGGGTTCAGGTTCTGTAGCACCGATGCTAGGAGATTGAGCATCAATAAGAGGCGCAATGACATGAGCTTCATTAAATTTTGAGGAGCAAAGAAACCGGAATGGAAGCGCGAGGCATGCTATTTTTGGGTTTTCATATTTCAAGTTATGCACACAACAAGAATGGATTAGTAGCAGGAAAAATAATTTTTGTAGGTAATTAATTAATGTTAAGCATGGTTTAAATCAATTTGATTATTTCAAATAATCCCATAACTTGTATATTGTACATCTTTTGCTTATGAGGTCCATTTACCACGTCATACTTTCGTTCGACTCATATTAACGAGCTATACGTTTTAGAATAGGTTTGGGGTGATTTGGCCTAGGTGAGTGATATTGTCTTGCATTGAATTTTAATTGTTTGTACAGTATAAATTGGCATTTTAAAGTGATTTCCAAATATAAAATGTAATATCTATGATAATAAAACATAATAAATAATAAATAAGAAGATTAAAAAGTGATTTAAATATTTTTAACTTATATACGATATTTTTCCATTTATGCACTATTTTGACCATATTGTTAGATAGGCAATTTTAATGCTTATTCCACTTTGACTTCTTTAGACAGGTTTTACTTATTTTACTGATACTATTATGGATGTTCGTATGCTAATTTAGGGATTTTTGTGACAATTGGTTACACGGTTGAATTATTTTCTTAGTTTAGTTAAAAACGCCATTCATAGGCAATCTATTGTTAGGAAATCTAATTGCTAGTGTTGGTGCTTGTCGATAAAATGTACATGTCGATGTATATTAATTATGCGCGAAAGAATGATAAACTCGAATGGACAAGATAAATTCACGAAGGAGCTTCGGGTGTAGATTGGATTGAACGAAGGAGCAACATCGGTGCTTTGTGACGGATTCAATAACGGAGCAACAATGGAGCTTGGTGATCGACCTGAAGATGACAGATGTACTCGTCAATCAACTTGGATTTCGAAATGAATGCCAGGAATTCTCACTTGTTATGTATTTAACCAATTTCGGTTAAATAAATGATCAGAATGTCCATTATCGATTATTATAGAGTGATTGATACCAACTACTATTGCTAATAGCTATTTAGTTAGTTTGACAGTGATGCGGTTCCAAGGAGCAAGTAGTGATGGTTAGTTTGACAGTGACTTCGATGCAATGGCTCTTCGCCTAACGGTTTAGCATTAGGCAAGGTTGTGATGCATCAACACTATTATTTGTCATTCGGAGATGGTGATTCCATGATGGAACTAGGGCTTCTACAATGGACGACTTTTATCTAAGAGGCAAAGTGGGTGATGACAGGCCAGATTTGAGGAACTATTAGTGGATGGTTAGCAGATAGGATATTTTATGAAAGGAGATGATTGTTGCAACACCCTAAATTTTCTATGTCTATTAAAAGAAAGAATTAAAGAATACTTGATTTTTTAAATTGAGAATTAAGGGAAATGGGTTACACCATTGCGTTCATCTCGAAATTCTGCTTGGAATAGAGTCCAAGTTTTCGTAAATCGGACTCCGTATGAGGAAGTTATGGCCCTCAGAAGTTTCAGAAATTTAAATAAATTAAAAACAGTTCAGTAAAAAATTCAAAATTCAAACGAAATGCAAAGAAGCGGGCTGGGCGGGATTTATCCCGCCCCAGGCCAGGTCGACCAAGAGGTCGACCTCCCCTATACAGGTCGATCTGGGGGCCGACCTACCCCCCTCGCCCAGATCGAAAACAGTGACGATTCTGACTAGTTGCTTACTCTTTTCTGAAATGTTGCTGAGTCACTAGGGCATATGTGGCAATTCAGGATAACTCTATATAGTCTGGACGATTATGGTTGCTCCTAGAATAATCTAACGGCTCACATAAGATTAAACTTCTATAAAAGCAACCCTAATCCTCAAACCATAAATCACACAAATTCATTCCAAGGAGCCACCATGCTGTCCATGATCGTTCTATCCTGGCCACCATTTCTTCCTCAATTAGAAAACAAGTTAAAAGCTATGAGTCAGAACTTACTTAGAGAATTGATAGTCTTCTTCAAGGGACTGCTTTTAAAATTTAGAAAACAGATCCCAGAAAATGTGAAAACCCGTAACTTCCCCGTAAAGGAAAGCGTCGGATAGTTCGAGAACAAGCCACAACATAACTCATACAGAAGAACATTTCAGTGTATATTACAACAATGCATCAGATTACAAGAATATACAGAGTATAAAAGAATATTACACAGAAATATCAGAGATTTAAATTACATTTAAATACATCGCAGCGGAAAATAATACAATACACAACTAGAAGGAGATATACGGATACAAAGCTTTCCGGATATCGTTCCAGCTGTAAACCAGGATCCTGTGAATATAAATCTGCAAAACCAAAACTACTAGCTGCCCGTGTCGAAAATAAGGGCACCCAAAGTTTAGGTTAAAACAATAAACTCCAGGTCAGTCATGTGACTGGTGTGAGAACTAAAACAGTTATTAATCTTTATTTTCAAAGTTAGGTAAATCAAGGGACCACGCCGCATAACACGGAACGGGTTTCCTCCCAAGAATACCCGTGCATGAAACAAACAACGCAATGCTAAATAAAGAAAAATGAAGCTGTTATAAGACCCAGGTCCTATCACACAATGCAACGCAAGCCGGGGGATAGGGTTTTCCCTTATAACAGCCAAAGAATGCTTGATACGTTTAAAACAAATCATTTGATACTATTATAAGTTCATAGTGTATAAAACAACTTCAAATCATAAGTATCAATCATAGGCGGCATGGGTACCATATATCATGTCGCCATACTAGGCTCTACAAATAAAACCGCAAATGTCACGTATTTGGAAATTGGATTTCCTTCTATGAACCGAGGCTAGGGATCATCCTCACCGAATTCGTGACTCTCTAGCCCGAGCCACAGGCAAGCGCGCAGGCAAGCCTTTAGATCCTCAGGGCCGGTCCACCGATGTGGATTATTATGCCTGAACACTACGTCTCCCTACCCTATGGGGTGTAAGTCTGGTCCGTCAGCCGACCAGAATGCATCGGCCGAAACCGATATAACCGAGGCGCCTCGTAACAGCAACAACCACATAAGTCAAACTCGTCAGGGCGTGTAAAACCACTGACGCCACTTTTAGCTAGAAAGAAACACATGCCCTCCCTGACGTCCTCTCCCGTTTTTGGTTCATACCGGGTGTGAAACTCGCGAAGCAAACGTTACACAATGCTACGCCACAAAGGCCTGGCTTTGATCATCACCACAAGACTTTGCTTTTCAACAGAAGCCTCGATCAATTGCCACTTAGGCATGCCACACAGGCAATTCACTCCATGCGTTTGATATCCATCAATATATAACCCCTGAGCTCGTGCGTCTCAGAGAAGGGCGTTAAGCAAGAGAATAAATTCTCCGCCGCCAAACAGATATATATTTAATAGAGATCAATCACACGGACCAAAATCCAATGTCAGACACACAGTCCATTTACAAGTCCGTTCTGGGTCTGAACGAAACCGGAGGCACCTAGTACCCCGCATATCCATCGATCTCCAAGTACGTCTGGACGATCACTAACTGTTTCCATCTTCTTGGGTGTACAGCCCAATCAAGATCATCAGTAATTATCCAAACGATGTGAAGACCTCCGGTCTTCGACCATCGTCTTCATCTTCGACTTATCGTCGTATCAGTTATTCAGAATGGGATAAACCCGGTCTTTCCGAATAACTCGCGTATATTTTAAATAAGTGTTACACAAACACAACATACGCCTCATTCCAATTCATCAGTCACTAACCGTAAATTAATCAAGAGAATAATTCCCCAAATATTAACCCCGAAGGCCGAAACCAACATCAGATCAATATCCAGAAAACCATTCTGCTTAGCCAACCGACAGTTAGTTTCTAAATTTCACATTCATAGGGAAAGGTTCCCATTAATTTTATCCCAGATAAATTTCTTGAATTTATTCTTTAATCTATTTTTGAATATCAATTCAAGCTAGTCGGGATTAGCGAACCTTACCGAAGTAATCATTTGTTTTAATTTCCCAATCCCAACCTATTCATCCCATGAAGTAAAACTGGTTATACTTCATATCTAACACCACGGTGTTATCGGTAAATTCAATTACCATTTCACGTTCAAATCTAATTAAAGATTTAACTATCGCCTGGAGCAAAACTGGTGGTACTCCATTTTCGATCTTTTCAATCTAATTAAAGATTCATTAAAACTCCACTTAGTTTTAATCTTCGACTGGGTTAAAGAATCAGTGTCATTTAAAACACGGTTCACGATAAACCCAAAATCACATTCCATTAATTATCGGGTTAAAGAACAAGTGTTATTTGAAACACTGTTCACGATAAACCCAAAAATCATTCCATTAATTATCGGGTTAAAGAACAAGTGTTATTTAAAACACTGCTCACGATAAACCCAAAAATCAATACCAATTCAATTCCAATTAAATATCATTTAATTGGTACACTTCATTAAATCTAAATAAAAAGATTTAATCTTTTCTCAACTGGGTTCAAGAACAGTGTTAGTGAAGACACCATTCACGACAAACCCAAATCACATTTGATATTCAATATAAGGCTCTGAATAGAAAATATATCGGCTTATATTCAATATCAAATTCTACGATTAACAAATGTCGTATTGGAAATAACGATATAAATATATATCTTTCAAATTTCCATAACAACATCTGTATTATCACGAAATCCAACATCGAAATAATCCAAAGACAATTTCGATTCAGATCCACTCCAATATAATTATTGGAAATTCCGGTTATTTTCAAATCCATTTCAAATTCGATTTATTTATTTAAAAATAAATAGAATTATAATTCTAGTTCAAAACTAGTTCAATTCGATAAAAATCTATTTTTATCTTTTCAAATATGGAGTTTTTCATCCCAAATCTTCACAAATCATTTCTTATGATTTTACACAAATTATTGCTATTTTTAATAATTTTATCAAGGCCCGTACAGTCGATTTCCATCAACGGCCATCGAACTGCACTTACAACGACCTTTTTCGAATTTGATTTGGACGTATCTCCAAATCCAACCGTTAGATTTCAAATTTCTAACATTCGTTAGAAAGCTCTTTTCGATACGAACCCAACGGTTCCGGTTTTAGGAGAATCCGACGGTCGGATCTCCCGTAATGTCCGTTTGAAATAAATGGTCGAAATTCACGAACTGCCGCGGCGCGACGCGTTCTATTCAGGCCATTATATTATATATATAATATATATAATATATATTTCGTCGATTCCTATTTAAAACGAATTATATAAATAGTTTTAAATTCATTTCAAAAGCAATTTCAACTTCCCTTTTCAATTCAAATCAAAATTGAATTCTCCTTTATAAGTTCGTTTTAAAATTCATTTCTATTCAATTCAAATTTCAATTCAATTTGAATTCATTTCAATTCGCTTTCAATTCAATTTGAATTCGTTTTCAATTCATTTCGAAATCGTTTTCTACTCGATTCAAATTGGTTTTCTATTCGATTCAATTCAAATTGGTTTTCTATTCGATTCAATTCAAATTGTTTTTCTATTCAATTCATTTCGAAATCGTTTTCAATTCAATTCATATTGGTTTTCTATTCGATTCAATTCAAATTGGTTTTCTATTCAATTCATTTCGAAATCGTTTTCAATTCAATTCATTTCAAAATGAATAAAATCGATATAAATATCGTTCACGTCAAAATGGCGTCAATCTAATCAACACGGCTTCATATATTTCTATTTTCAAATATTCTATTTCAAATATTTCTTTTTCAAAATAGTTGTTATTATCAAAATATTTCGTTCAACACATGACCAATCTCAATGGATGAGTACTGTCAACACATGAACCTTTATTTTATATTGATAAAGATGTAAATTTTATTACTAAAATATTTCGTTCAACACATGACTAATCTCAATGGATGAGTACTGTCAACACATGAACCTTTATTTTATATTGATAAAGATGTAAATTTTATTACTAAAATATTTCGTTCAACACATGACCAATCTCAATGGATGAGTACTGTCAACACATGAACCTTTATTTTATATTATTCTTTATTTTCTAAATTGGAATGAGGCCCAATCAATCACCATATAATGTTAATTATATGGATTTTCATACAACACATGTATATAATAGCATTGAAAAATAATCAACCCTCAACCAAAGTGCACTACACTGTATAAGCATCAAATATAGATATCTAACGCTTATAACAGCCTGTCAATCAATCGATCGACATATTTAATCAATCAGGATGAGTGAACTTCATATTTCATCCCAACACCCGTGTGGGGTTTCAAACCATCAAACAAATATTTTATTCGTGCGGTTGGGCGATGTGTAAAATTTATCGACCCAATCAATGTCCTCTAAATAGGTGCACATAAACAAACCGTCCGGTTTGTAAATGAATATTTTATTTTATTCACTTCCACGTTAAAACTATATTTTTAACGATAAAATATTTTATTTAACTTATGAATGCTCTATTCAGTCCATTTATTCAATAAAATGATATTTTTATTTTTCTAACATATTTTAGAAAATTTCGGCGGCATAACGGCACGATACTAGAAACGGGACGAGGCCTAGCCTTATCCCCGGTCTAGTGAAGGCCCACGCCATTCACACATCAATCAAATCAATTTTATTTCACCAAACAATTCAGTTCAAACCAAATAATCTAACCAACTACACAACCAAACAATTTAACAAACAAGCCATCCATGGTCTGTGGATGACGGGTGTCGGGTGCTACTAAGCACCGTCTGCATCCTAGTATATATATATATATATATATGTATGTATGTATAACTAGAATAAGAAAATTAGAGTGAGGAGTTCTCACCGATAGCTATCCAACTCCACGACTCTTCATTTATAGAAATCTTCGTCGTTCTCACCTTTTGTCACTTTCGTTGCCCGTATTCACTACATATATAAAAATCACATTTTTATATTCTCTATTATGTAAAAATCATATTTTAAATTCGCTACTTCGTTATAAAAATCGTATTTTTATATTGCTAACTTCATAATAAAGAACTTATTTTTATATTGATGTTCGTAGGGTAAAAATCATATTTTTACTTTGCCACATAAATGAAAATCCCCTTTTTAATTTGATCAAAAATCATTTCTTTTCCCTATGAAAAATCGTATCTTTACCTAATGAAAAATCTTACATTTCCTTCGCTAAAAATCTAATCTTTCATGAATTAAAAATATAATCTTTTCACATTCAAAAATTAAAGCTTTTTTAAATTAAAAATCAAATATTTTCTCATGAACACACTATAAAAATCCTATCATTTTATATAAACAAAATCATATCTTTCGATAGGCAAAAATTATAACTTTTTTTTTTTAGATAAAAATCTTAACTTTTGATAATGCTACTACTCATATAAAGATTACATTTTCATATAGATAAAAAATCGATTTTTTCATACTAAAAATCAAATCTTTCATATAGAAAAATTCAGTCTTTCGTTAGCTACCTCCTATGAGAAAAATCATCTCTTTTCTATTATATAAAAATCAGAAGAAAAAAAACAATGTTTTAATATCTATAAATAAAAAGAAAAAGAATAAGTAAATAAATTAGCAAAAGGGGACGTACTGTATTGAAGGGGGGGGGGGTTCGCCAGAACGGCGGTCGAAGGCTGGAGTGTCGGCGACGTTGCAGGCGGAGGGGCCTAGGGCTGGCGATGGTGGCCTACTCCAGCGATTTGGGGGTTTACGACAAGTTATAGGGTTTTGAGGGAGAGGGAGGGCCATCGATGGCGTCAGAGGGGAGGGGAGTGACGCGGCCGGTCGGTGGTGGACGGAGCTCCGACTTCGACGCTGGGGGGGCGTGGAGCGAGATCGGGTTCGAGTGTTTCCCTTTTTTTTTTTTGACTGAAGGTCAACGGGGAGAGAGAGGAATTAGGGGTGAGGATATATATATTATTTAATTTAATTTATTTTTAAATTTTCACCCATAAAGTTACCTTTAATTTCGACCTCGAAACGAGACCCAACGACTGTCATCCATAGCTAATTACCCCGATTCCGAACACAATGCGATATGTATCGTAAGCTGATTCGATCGTTTCGATCAGTTTCCGTTAAAGCCAACATATAACTCTATATATTGAATTTGAACGCGCATTTCTATTTACTGGGGTCACATACTAACTCTTAAAATTCCAGAAAAATATTTTCTAGACTCGTATTGTCGATACAGTCCTAACAAAACTAATTTCGTTGAATTCTGAGACCGTTGGAAAAATGGCCATTTTCCAGTCGATTAAAATCAACTGAAACTGGTCAAACGCGTTTTCCTTCGCCACGCTCACATATTGATTCGAAAAATTATGAAATTTGGAATCTAGCAATAATTTGACACTGCGGATCCAACAAAAGTGGTTTCGTCGAAATCCGAGGTCGTTTGCAAAATTTCCATTTTTAAGGGCCTGAATTCCATAGCGACTATTCAGAAATTTCAACTGGACATATCTTTTGATTCCCGCAATGAAATCTTGATTTGTCGGATTCGTTGGAAAGATATTCACAATTAGATCCTAATGTTTTTGGTTTCACTAAAATCCGGATTGTTTTGCACCCGGTACATTCAATTGAAGTTTGAAATCGAATTATCGAACTACCGCGCCATTTTCAATTCTATTTATAATTATATATAAATATTTATATTCTAACGACGGCGTATATAATATATACGTTCTAATTCTATTCAAAATAAATTTTTCATCGATATTATTTAAAATAATCTATTTTAAATATTCAAAATTCGCTAAAATTGCCAAAATAAAAATTTCAAACTGGCTCGCATTTTACGGGTTGTTACAATCTCCCCCACTTAAAACTTTTCGTCCCCGAAAAGGAACAAGGTCGAAAGTGGTTTGATTATTCAGCTCTACGCTCCATCTGGCTTCCATTCTCCAACTCTTTAGTTTCTGAGAATTTTCAAAATTTCAAAAATTTGGCTAACACCCTAAATTTTTGAAAAATTTCGCCATAACCTCCCCTGCACCGGGAGCATCGGGAATTTCAAATAGCTTCCCCGGTCCTTCAGATCTCAAAAAGAAAAAGAAAAAGCCAAGCGGCTAGCCATTAGGCTCATAAAATCATCACCACCCAAACAAAACAGTAAATTATGTAATAAACATGTACCTATTTGTCGGGCAAACAAATTTTATTCTCTGCTCTGGCCTCCTTGCTATGACCTGTTCAATGATATACTTGTATATGCAAGCAAATGCGACCAATTTTCAATATAATTCAATATGCGATTGAATTAGGCTAAATGGCTAAGAATTAGCAAACAAATAAACAAACAACACAAACATCAATCAATTAGTTGATTAGCTTTTCCAAATTCATAAATTTGATATATATACAAAAAATTATGTTTTTGATGCCAATTCACAACAAAGGGTTCTAGCTATATAAGTTTTGGTTCTCACACCAGCCTAATGGAAATATATAGAAAATCACACCTTCGAAACACGAACATAAATACTGATGATGTCATGATAATCATCAGTACCATCTTCGGGCGACTAGAGTGTGATGCTATATCTATCCAATATATGAAAACTTCGAATACACGCGGATCAGACGTATACGCAAAATCTATATATACTGGATTGTCCACATTAATATAAATAAATAATCAAATACGAATAGTTGATTTAGATTTTCAAAACAAGATTGTTTTCATTAGAAAAATATACTCTTCACACCCGTTCTAGGATACTACTGATCCTATCTCTAACGAGTCATTCTGATTGGATATTACTAATCCAATATCTGATGAATTCTTTCGTATGGTTCTAATGTGTCTTGTTCTCTGAGCTTTGTAAACCAAAGCTCTGATACCAACTGTGAAAACCCGTAACTTCCCCGTAAAGGAAAGCGTTGGATAGTTCGAGAACAAGCCACAACATAACTCATACAGAAGAACATTTCACTGTATATTACAACAATGCATCAGATTACAAGAATATACAGAGTATAAAAGAATATTACACAGAAATATCAGAGATTTAAATTACATTTAAATACATCGCAGCGGAAAATAATACAATACACAACTAGAAGGAGATATACGGATACAAAGCTTTCCGGATATCGTTCCAGCTGTAAACCAGGATCCTGTGAATATAAATCTGCAAAACCAAAACTACTAGCTGCCTGTGTCGAAAATAAGGGCACCCAAAGTTTAGGTTAAAACAATAAACTCCAGGTCAGTCATGTGACTGGTGTGAGAACTAAAACAGTTATTAATCTTTATTTTCAAAGTTAGGTAAATCAAGGGACCACGCCGCATAACACGGAACGGGTTTCCTCCCAAGAATACCAGTGCATGAAACAAACAACGCAATGCTAAATAAAGAAAAATGAAGCTGTTATAAGACCCAGGTCCTATCACACAATGCAACGCAAGCCGGGGGATAGGGTTTTCCCTTATAACAGCCAAAGAATGCTTGATACGTTTAAAACAAATCATTTGATACTATTATAAGTGCATAGTGTATAAAACAACTTCAAATCATAAGTATCAATCATAGGCGGCATGGGTACCATATATCATGTCGCCATACTAGGCTCTACAAATAAAACCGCAAATGTCACGTATTTGGAAATTGGATTTCCTTCTATGAACCGAGGCTAGGGATCGTCCTCACCGAATTTGTGACTCTCTAGCCCGAGCCACAGGCAAGCGCGCAGGCAAGCCTTTAGATCCTCAGGGCCGGTCCACCGATGTGGATTATGTGACGGCAAGGAATCTCGCTCGGTCCGAACCAGTCGCTAAACCGACCCAGACCGTTCGAAACACCCGATCGTTTGAGAACACGACAAAACAGAACGCATACAGAAGAACATTTCACTGTATATTACAACAATGCATCAGATTACAAGAATATACAGAGTATAAAAGAATAAATATTACACAGAAATATCAGAGATTACAATGAATTACATAGCAGCGGAAAATAATACAATACACAACTAGAAGTAGATATACGGATACAAAGCTTTCCGGATATCGTTCCAGCTGTAAACTAGGATCCTGCGAATATAAATCTGCAAAACCAAAACTACTAGCTGCCCGTGTCAAAATAAGGGCACCCAGAGTTTAGGTTAAAACAATAAACTCCAGGTCAGTCATGTGACTGGTGTGAGAACTAAAAACAGTTAATCTTTATTTTTAAAGGTAAATCAAGGGACCACGCCGTATAACACGGAACGGGTTTCCTCCCAAGAATACCAGTGCATAAAACAAACAGCGCAATGCTAAATAAAGAAAGATGAAGCTGTTATAAGACCCAGGTCCTATCACACAATGCAACGCAAGCCGGGGGATAGGGTTTTCCCTTATAACAGCCAAAGAATGCTTGATACGTTTAAAACAAATCTTTTGATACTATAATAAGTGCATAGTGTATAAAACAACTTCAAATCATAAGTATCAATCATAGGCGACATGAGCGTCCCATGCCACTATGTCGCCATATATAGGTTTACAAATAAAACCGCCAAGTCATGTATTTGGAAATTGGATTTCCGTCTATGAACCGAGGCAAAAGATAGTCCTCAACCGATTCGTGACTCTCTAGCCCGAGCCACAGGAACAGCCGCAACTGCCCCATGGAGCGACAGGGCCGGTCCACCGATGTGGATTATAGTGCCTGAACAATACGTTTCCCCGCCCTTTGGGGCGTAAATGAGCCAACTAAATGACTCCATCGGTTCGAGAACGACCGATCAATCCGAGGCGCCTCGCAACAGCAACAACCACATAAGTCAAACTCGTCAGGGCGTGTAAAACCACTGATGCCACTTCTAACTAGAAAGAAACGCATGCCCTCCCTGAGGTCCTCTCCCGTTTTTGGTTCACAACCGGGGTGCGAAACTCGCGAAGCTAACGTTACACAAAGCTACGCCACAAAGGCCGTGCTTTGATCATCACCACAAGACTTTGCTTTTCAACAGAAGCCTCGATCAATTGCCACTTAGGCATGCCACACAGGCAATTCACTCCATGTGTTTGATATCCATCAATATATAACCCCTGAGCTCGTACGTCTCAGAGAAGGGCGTTAAGCAAGAGAATAAATTCTCCGCCGCCAAACAGATATATATTTAATAGAAATCAATCACACAGACTAAAATCCAATGTCAGACACACAGTCCATTTACAAGTCCGTTCTGGGTCTGAACGAAACCGGAGGCACCTAGTACCCCGCATATCGATCGATCTCCAAGTACGTCTGGACGATCACTAACTGTTTCCATCTTCTTGGGTGTACAGCCCAATCAAGATCATCAGTTATCACCCAAACGACGTGAAGACCTCCGGTCTTCGACCATCGTCTTCATCTTCGACTTATCGTCGTTTCAGTTATTCAGAATGGGATAAACCCGGTCTTTCCGAATAACTCGCGTATATATTATAAAAGTGTTACACAAACACAACATACGCCTCATTCCAACTCATTAGTCATTAACCGTAAATTAATCAAGAGAATAATTCCCCAAATATTAACCCCGAAGGCCGAAACCAACATCAGATCAATATCCAGAAAACCATTCTACTTAGCTAACCGACAGTTAGTTTCTAAATTTCACGTTCAAATCTAATTAAAGATTTAACTATCGCCTGGAGCAAAACTGGTGATACTCCATTCTCGATCTTTTCAATCTAATTAAAGATTCATTAAAACTCCACTTAGTTTTAATCTGTGACTGGGTTAAAGAATCAGTGTCATTTAAAACACGGTTCACGATAAACCCAAAGTCACATCCCATTAATTATCGGGTTAAAGAACAAGTGTTATTTAAAACACTGTTCACGATAAACCCAAAAATCAATATCAATTCAATTCCAATTAAATATTATTTAATTGGTACACTTCATTAAATCTAAATAAAAAGATTTAATCATTTCTCAACTGGGTTCAAGAACAGTGTTAGTGAAGACACCATTCACGACAAACCCAAATCACATTCGATATTCAATACAAGGCTCTGAATAGAAAATATATCGGCTTATATTCAATATCAAATTCTACGACTAACAAATGTCGTATTGGAAATAACGATATAAATATATATATCTTTCAAATTTCCATAACAACACCTGTATAATCACGAATTCCAACATCGAAATATTCCGAAGACAATTTCGATTCAAATCCACTCCAATGCAATCATTGGAAATTTTGGTTATTTTTAAAACCCTTTTTAAATTCAATTTATTTGTTTAAAAATAAATAGAATTATAATTCTAGTTCAAAACTAGTTCATTTCGATAAAAAAAACTATTTTTATCTTTTCAAATATGGAGTTTTTCATCCCAATTCTTTCTAAATCATTTCTTATGATTTTTCACAAATTATTACTATTTTTAATAATTTTATCAAGGCCCGTACAGTCGATTTCCATCAATGGCCATCGAACTGCACTTACAGCGACCTTTTTCGAATTTGATTTGGACATAATTCCAAATCCAACCGTTAGATTTCAAATTTCTAACATTCATTAGAAAGCTCTTTTCGATATGAACCCAACGGTTCCGGTTTTAGGAGAATCCGACGGTCGGATCTCCCGTAATGTCCGTTTGAAATAAATGGTCGAAATTCGCGAACTGCCGCGGCGCGGCGCGTTCTATTCAGGCCATTATATTATATATATATATATTTCGTCGATTTCTATTTAAAAAACGAATTATATAAATGGTTTTGAATTCGTTTCGAAAACATTTTCAACTTCCATTTCAATTCAAATCAAAAATTGAATTCTTCTTTATAAATTCGTTTCAAAATTCATTTCTATTCAATTCAAATTTCAATTCAATTTGAATTCATTTCAATTCGCTTTCAATTCAATTTGAATTCGTTTTCAATTCATTTCATTTCGAAATCGTTTTCAATTCATTTTGAATTCGTTTTCAATTCAATTCATTTCGAAATCGTTTTCAATTCATTTTCATTTCGAAATCGTTTTCAATTCTATTCTATTCGAAATCGTTTAATTCGATATAAATATCGTTTACGTCAAAATGGCGTCAATCTAATCAACACGGCTTCATAAATTTCTATTTTCAAATATTCTATTTCAAATATTTCTTTTTCAAAATAGTTGTTATTATCAAAATATTTCGTTCAACACATGACCAATCTCAATGAATGAGTACTGTCAACACATGAACTTTTATTTTATAATATTCTTTATTTTTCAAATTGGAATGAGACCCAATCAATTACCATATAAAGTTAATTATATGGATTTTCATACAACACATGTATATCATAGCATTGAAAAATAATCAACCATCAACCAAAGTGCACTACACTGTATAAGCATCAAATATAGATATTCAACGCTTAAAACAGCCTGTCAATCAACCGATCGACATAATTAATAAATCAGGATGAGTGAACTTCAAATTTCATCCCAACACCCGTGTGGGGTTTCAAACAATCAAACACACATTTTATTTGTGCTGTTGGGCGATGTGCAAAATTTATCGACCCAATCAATGTCCTTCAAATAGGTGTACATAAACAAACCGTCCGGCTTGTAAATGAATATTTATTTATTTATTCACATTCACGTTAAAAATTATATTTTTAACGATAAAACATTTTATTTTAACATATGAATTTCTATTCAGTTCATTCTTTAAATAAAATGGTATTTTTATTTTTCTAACATATTTTAAAAAATTTCGGCGGCATAACGGCACGATACTAGAAACGGGACGAGGCCTAGCCTTATCCCCGGTCTAGTGAAGGCCCACGCCATTCACTCATCAATCAAATCAATTTCATTTTGCAAACCACAAAATTTGGAGTAAGGGTCTAACCTAGCCTTACTCCTACGCCTTATAACGGCGCACGTCTAATCCTAACCAATTTATCGATTCGATTTTTCACATCACAAACCACATTCAAACCAATATCGCAATCAATCACCAAATAATCAAACAAACAAGTCCATGGTCTGTGGACGATTGTGTCGGGTGCTACTAAGCACCGTCTGCATCCTAGTATATATATATATAACTAGAAAAATAAATTGAAAGGTGAGAAATTCTCACATAAAGCTATCCTAGCTCCACGGCACTTCATTTGCAGAAGTCTTCGTCGTTTCGCCCTTTTTGAACCTCCGTTGTCCGCTTTCACTACCTATGTAAAAATCGAATTTTTACTTCGCTATTCCATATATAAAAATCGAATTTTTATTTCAAAGTTCAATATATAAAAATCGAATTTTTATTTCAAAGTTCAATATATAAAAATCGAATTTTTATCGCTATGTCAAATAGATAAAAATTATATTTTTATCACGCTATTTTCCACATAAAGATTTCGCCTTTTCTAAAATAAAGATTTAGCCTTTTCAAAAATAAAGTTTTCGCCTTTATAAAAATAAAGTTTTCGCCTTTATAAAAATAAAGTTTTCTTCTTATAAAAAATCACCACTTTATCTCAACGTATATAAAATAAAAATCAGATTTTTATTTCGTTACATACACAAAGATGATATCTTTATATTCTCTATCCTATAAAGATTATATTTTCAATACTTTAAAAAAATAAAAATCATATTTTTAATACTTTAAAAATATAAAGATCATATTTTTACAAAAATATAGATCCCGCCTTTTCCATTTTAAAGATCGAATCTTTTCTTTTACCTTTTCAAGTTTAAATCTTTTCTCCTTTTAAAATCTAAATCTTTAATCAGTTTTTAAATGCTAATAAAAAATCAAAACAGTTTTAAATTACTAATTAAAATTCAGTTTTTAAATGCTAATTAAAAAACCAAAACAGTTTTAAATTACTAATTAAAAATAAAAACAGTTTTAAATTACTTATTAAAATTCAGTTTTTAAAATTCCTTAAAATAAAAACAGTTTTTAATCCCTTTTTTTTCTTCAGTTTATATAAACAAAATAAAATAATAAAAATAAAAAAAATAAAAAGAAAAAGGAAGACTTACAGAGAGGGGGGCTTCGGGTAAAAAGAAGAGGGACAGAGGAGGAGATCGGCGAGGGGGCCGGTTAGGCTTAGGCGGTTAAGGGGGTGGGCGACGACTGTCGCGAGGTCGAGGAGGGGAAGCAAGGGGGTCGCGGTGGTTGTTCGATGGTCGTGGGAGGAGGAGATGAAGCATCGGCGGTGGCAGCGTCGCTGGGGGGGGCGCGATGTGGTGTCCGCCTAGGGCTTCGGTCCGATTCTTTTTTTTTTTTCTTTAGAAATGAATTTGGATGGGGGGGGGGGGGCAGACGGTTAAAAGGGGGAAAAGGGTTTTTTCTGATTGGTGGAAAAACAATATATATATTATTTTTATTTTATTTAATTCATTTTAAAAGTAAAAATCATCACGAACAGCAAATCAAACTCAACGAATGTCGCTCCTAGCTAATTACCCCCGTCCCGGACACAATGGAATATGTTTCGTAGGCCATTTTGACTGTTACAGTCAGTTATTCCTCAAATTAAAGTATAAAACATTTAATTTTCAAATTTGAACGTACATTTCAAATTACCGGGGTCACATACTAACTAGAAAAATTCCAGAAAAATATTTTCTAGCTTCGTATTGACGATACGGTCCTAACAAAACTAGTTTCGTTGAATTCTGAGACCGTTTGAAAAATGGCCAATTTCCAGTCGATTAAATTCAACTGAAACTGGTCAAACGCGTTTTCCTTTGCCACGCTCACATATTGATTCGAAAAATTATGAAATTTGGAATCTAGCAATAACCTTACATCACGGACCCAACAAAACTGATTTCGTCGAAATCCGAGGTCGTTTGCAAAATGTCTATTTTTAAGGGCCTGAATTTCATAGCGACTATTTCTAATTTTAAACTGGACATACCTTATTATTTCTAAGATGAAATCTCAGTTTGTTAACTTCGTTACAAAGATATAGTTATACAGATTCAAATATTTCTTGTTTCGTTCAATTCTGACTTATATTGAATTCTGTATATTCATTTGAAATTAGAAATCGAATTTTCGAACTACCGCGCCATTTTCAATTCCTTTTATAATTATATATAATTATTATATATTCTAACGACGACGTATATAATATATACGTTAGAATTATGTTCAAAATAAATTTCTCGTCGATATTATTTAAAATAATCTATTTTAAATATTCAAAATTCGCTAAAATTGCCAAAATAAAAATTTCAAACTGGCTCGCATTTTACGGGTTGTTACAATCTCCCCCACTTAAAACTTTTCGTCCCCGAAAAGGAACAAAGTCGAAAGTGGTTTGATTATTCAGCTCTACGATCGATCAGGCTTCCATTCTCCAACTCTTTAGTTTCTGAGAATTTTCAAAATTTCAAAAATTTGGCTAACACCCTAAATTTTCGAAAAATTTCGCCATAACCTCCCCTGCACCGGGAGCATCGGGGAATTTCAAATAGCTTCCCCGGTCCTTCAGATCTCAAAAAGAAAATGAAAAAGCCAAGCGGCTAGCCAATAGGCTCATAAAATCATCATCACCCAAACAAAACAGTAAATTATGTAGTAAACAGGTACCTATTTGTCGGGCAAACAAATTTTATTCTCTGCTCTAGCCTCCTTGCTATGACCTGTTCAATGATATATATGTATATGCAAGCAAATGCAACCAATTCTCAATATAGTTCAATATTTGATTCAGTTAGGCATAAGGGTTCAAAATTATCAAACAATTAAACAACCAACACAAACATCAATCAATTAGTGAATTAGAGTTTCAAATTCATAACTTTGATACTTAGTCAAAAATCAGATTTTTGATGCCAAATCACAACAATAAGCCCTATCTAATTTTGATTCTCACACCAGTCTAATGGAAATATATAGATGTTACACGTTCGTCACTCGAATATAAATTCTGATGATGATATATCAATCATCAGAATCACCCCCGGGCGACTAGAGCGTAATTCTATATCTATCCAGTATATTAAAACTTCGAATACACGCGGATCAGACGTATACGCAAAATCTATATATACTGGATTGTCCAACTCAATATAAATAGATAATCAAATACGAATAATTGATTTAAATTTTCAAAACAAAAATTTGTTTTCACTTTCAAAAATATACTCTTCACACTCGTTCTAGGATACTACTGATCCCATCTCTAACGAGTCATTCTCGTTGGATATTACTAATCCAATATCTGATGAATTCTTTCGTAAGGTTCTAATGTGCCTTGTTCTCTGAGCTTTGTAAACCAAAGCTCTGATACCAACTGTGACGGCAAGGAATCTCGCTCGGTCCGAACCAGTCGCTAAACCGACCCAGACCGTTCGAAACACCCGATCGTTTGAGAACACGACAAAACAGAACGCATACAGAAGAACATTTCACTGTATATTACAACAATGCATCAGATTACAAGAATATACAGAGTATAAAAGAATAAATATTACACAGAAATATCAGAGATTACAATGAATTACATAGCAGCGGAAAATAATACAATACACAACTAGAAGTAGATATACGGATAAAAGCTTTCCGGATATCGTTCCAGCTGTAAACCAGGATCCTGCGAATATAAATCTGCAAAACCAAAACTACTAGCTGCCCGTGTCAAAATAAGGGCACCCAGAGTTTAGGTTAAAACAATAAACTCTAGGTCAGTCATGTGACTGGTGTGAGAACTAAAAACAGTTAATCTTTATTTTTAAAGGTAAATCAAGGGACCACGCCGTATAACACGGAACGGGTTTCCTCCCAAGAATACCAGTGCATAAAACAAACAGCGCAATGCTAAATAAAGAAAGATGAAGCTGTTATAAGACCCAGGTCCTATCACACAATGCAACGCAAGCCGGGGGATAGGGTTTTCCCTTATAACAGCCAAAGAATGCTTGATACGTTTAAAACAAATCTTTTGATACTATAATAAGTGCATAGTGTATAAAACAACTTCAAATCATAAGTATCAATCATAGGCGACATGAGCGTCCCATGCCACTATGTCGCCATATATAGGTTTACAAATAAAACCGCCAAGTCACGTATTTGGAAATTGGATTTCCGTCTATGAACCGAGGCAAAAGATAGTCCTCAACCGATTCGTGACTCTCTAGCCCGAGCCACAGGAACAGCCGCAACTTCCCCATGGAGCGACAGGGTCGGTCCACCGATGTGGATTATAGTGCCTGAACAATACGTTTCCCCGCCCTTTGGGGCGTAAATGAGCCAACTAAATGACTCCATCGGTTCGAGAACGACCGATCAATCCGAGGCGCCTCGCAACAGCAACAACCACATAAGTCAAACTCGTCAGGGCGTGTAAAACCACTGATGCCACTTCTAACTAGAAAGAAACGCATGCCCTCCCTGAGGTCCTCTCCCGTTTTTGGTTCACAACCGGGGTGCGAAACTCGCGAAGCTAACGTTACACAAAGCTACGCCACAAAGGCCGTGCTTTGATCATCACCACAAGACTTTGCTTTTCAACAGAAGCCTCGATCAATTGCCACTTAGGCATGCCACACAGGCAATTCACTCCATGTGTTTGATATCCATCAATATATAACCCCTGAGCTCGTACGTCTCAGAGAAGGGCGTTAAGCAAGAGAATAAATTCTCCGTCGCCAAACAGATATATATTTAATAGAAATCAATCACACAGACTAAAATCCAATGTCAGACACACAGTCCATTTACAAGTCCGTTCTGGGTCTGAACGAAACCGGAGGCACCTAGTACCCCGCATATCCATCGATCTCCAAGTACGTCTGGACGATCACTAACTGTTTCCATCTTCTTGGGTGTACAGCCCAATCAAGATCATCAGTTATCACCCAAACGACGTGAAGACCTCCGGTCTTCGACCATCGTCTTCATCTTCGACTTATCGTCGTATCAGTTATTCAGAATGGGATAAACCCGGTCTTTCCGAATAACTCGCGTATATATTATAAAAGTGTTACACAAACACAACATACGCCTCATTCCAACTCATTAGTCATTAACCGTAAATTAATCAAGAGAATAATTCCCCAAATATTAACCCCGAAGGCCGAAACCAACATCAGATCAATATCCAGAAAACCATTCTACTTAGCTAACCGACAGTTAGTTTCTAAATTTCACGTTCAAATCTAATTAAAGATTTAACTATCGCCTGGAGCAAAACTGGTGATACTCCATTCTCGATCTTTTCAATCTAATTAAAGATTCATTAAAACTCCACTTAGTTTTAATCTGTGACTGGGTTAAAGAATCAGTGTCATTTAAAACACGGTTCACGATAAACCCAAAGTCACATCCCATTAATTATCGGGTTAAAGAACAAGTGTTATTTAAAACACTGTTCACGATAAACCCAAAAATCAATATCAATTCAATTCCAATTAAATATTATTTAATTGGTACACTTCATTAAATCTAAATAAAAAGATTTAATCATTTCTCAACTGGGTTCAAGAACAGTGTTAGTGAAGACACCATTCACGACAAACCCAAATCACATTCGATATTCAATACAAGGCTCTGAATAGAAAATATATCGGCTTATATTCAATATCAAATTCTACGACTAACAAATGTCGTATTGGAAATAACGATATAAATATATATATCTTTCAAATTTCCATAACAACACCTGTATAATCACGAATTCCAACATCGAAATATTCCAAAGACAATTTCGATTCAAATCCACTCCAATGCAATCATTGGAAATTTTGGTTATTTTTAAAACCCTTTTTAAATTCAATTTATTTGTTTAAAAATAAATAGAATTATAATTCTAGTTCAAAACTAGTTCATTTCGATAAAAAAACTATTTTTATCTTTTCAAATATGGAGTTTTTCATCCCAATTCTTTCTAAATCATTTCTTATGATTTTTCACAAATTATTACTATTTTTAATAATTTTATCAAGGCCCGTACAGTCGATTTCCATCAATGGCCATCGAACTGCACTTACAGCGACCTTTTTCGAATTTGATTTGGACATAATTCCAAATCCAACCGTTAGATTTCAAATTTCTAACATTCATTAGAAAGCTCTTTTCGATACGAACCCAACGGTTCCGGTTTTAGGAGAATCCGACGGTCGGATCTCCCGTAATGTCCGTTTGAAATAAATGGTCGAAATTCGCGAACTGCCGCGGCGCGGCGCGTTCTATTCAGGCCATTATATTATATATATATATATTTCGTCGATTTCTATTTAAAAAACGAATTATATAAATGATTTTGAATTCGTTTCGAAAACATTTTCAACTTCCATTTCAATTCAAATCAAAAATTGAATTCTTCTTTATAAATTCGTTTCAAAATTCATTTCTATTCAATTCAAATTTCAATTCAATTTGAATTCATTTCAATTCGCTTTCAATTCAATTTGAATTCGTTTTCAATTCATTTCATTTCGAAATCGTTTTCAATTCATTTTGAATTCGTTTTCAATTCAATTCATTTCGAAATCGTTTTCAATTCATTTTCATTTCGAAATCGTTTTCAATTCTATTCTATTCGAAATCGTTTAATTCGATATAAATATCGTTTACGTCAAAATGGCGTCAATCTAATCAACACGGCTTCATAAATTTCTATTTTCAAATATTCTATTTCAAATATTTCTTTTTCAAAATAGTTGTTATTATCAAAATATTTCGTTCAACACATGACCAATCTCAATGAATGAGTACTGTCAACACATGAACTTTTATTTTATAATATTCTTTATTTTTCAAATTGGAATGAGACCCAATCAATTACCATATAAAGTTAATTATATGGATTTTCATACAACACATGTATATCATAGCATTGAAAAATAATCAACCATCAACCAAAGTGCACTACACTGTATAAGCATCAAATATAGATATTCAACGCTTAAAACAGCCTGTCAATCAACCGATCGACATAATTAATAAATCAGGATGAGTGAACTTCAAATTTCATCCCAACACCCGTGTGGGGTTTCAAACAATCAAACACACATTTTATTTGTGCTGTTGGGCGATGTGCAAAATTTATCGACCCAATCAATGTCCTTCAAATAGGTGTACATAAACAAACCGTCCGGCTTGTAAATGAATATTTATTTATTTATTCACATTCACGTTAAAAATTATATTTTTAACGATAAAACATTTTATTTTAACATATGAATTTCTATTCAGTTCATTCTTTAAATAAAATGGTATTTTTATTTTTCTAACATATTTTAAAAAATTTCGGCGGCATAACGGCACGATACTAGAAACGGGACGAGGCCTAGCCTTATCCCCGGTCTAGTGAAGGCCCACGCCATTCACTCATCAATCAAATCAATTTCATTTTGCAAACCACAAAATTTGGAGTAAGGGTCTAACCTAGCCTTACTCCTACGCCTTATAACGGCGCACGTCTAATCCTAACCAATTTATCGATTCGATTTTTCACATCACAAACCACATTCAAACCAATATCGCAATCAATCACCAAATAATCAAACAAACAAGTCCATGGTCTGTGGACGATTGTGTCGGGTGCTACTAAGCACCGTCTGCATCCTAGTATATATATATATAACTAGAAAAATAAATTGAAAGGTGAGAAATTCTCACATAAAGCTATCCTAGCTCCACGGCACTTCATTTGCAGAAGTCTTCGTCGTTTCGCCCTTTTTGAACCTCCGTTGTCCGCTTTCACTACCTATGTAAAAATCGAATTTTTACTTCGCTATTCCATATATAAAAATCGAATTTTTATTTCAAAGTTCAATATATAAAAATCGAATTTTTATTTCAAAGTTCAATATATAAAAATCGAATTTTTATCGCTATGTCAAATAGATAAAAATTATATTTTTATCACGCTATTTTCCACATAAAGATTTCGCCTTTTCTAAAATAAAGATTTAGCCTTTTCAAAAATAAAGTTTTCGCCTTTATAAAAATAAAGTTTTCGCCTTTATAAAAATAAAGTTTTCTTCTTATAAAAAATCACCACTTTATCTCAACGTATATAAAATAAAAATCAGATTTTTATTTCGTTACATACACAAAGATGATATCTTTATATTCTCTATCCTATAAAGATTATATTTTCAATACTTTAAAAAAATAAAAATCATATTTTTAATACTTTAAAAATATAAAGATCATATTTTTACAAAAATATAGATCCCGCCTTTTCCATTTTAAAGATCGAATCTTTTCTTTTACCTTTTCAAGTTTAAATCTTTTCTCCTTTTAAAATCTAAATCTTTAATCAGTTTTTAAATGCTAATAAAAAATCAAAACAGTTTTAAATTACTAATTAAAATTCAGTTTTTAAATGCTAATTAAAAAACCAAAACAGTTTTAAATTACTAATTAAAAATAAAAACAGTTTTAAATTACTTATTAAAATTCAGTTTTTAAAATTCCTTAAAATAAAAACAGTTTTTAATCCCTTTTTTTTCTTCAGTTTATATAAACAAAATAAAATAATAAAAATAAAAAAAATAAAAAGAAAAAGGAAGACTTACAGAGAGGGGGGCTTCGGGTAAAAAGAAGAGGGACAGAGGAGGAGATCGGCGAGGGGGCCGGTTAGGCTTAGGCGGTTAAGGGGGTGGGCGACGACTGTCGCGAGGTCGAGGAGGGGAAGCAAGGGGGTCGCGGTGGTTGTTCGATGGTCGTGGGAGGAGGAGATGAAGCATCGGCGGTGGCAGCGTCGCTGGGGGGGGCGCGATGTGGTGTCCGCCTAGGGCTTCGGTCCGATTCTTTTTTTTTTTTTCTTTAGAAATGAATTTGGATGGGGGGGGGGGCAGACGGTTAAAAGGGGGAAAAGGGTTTTTTCTGATTGGTGGAAAAACAATATATATATTATTTTTATTTTATTTAATTCATTTTAAAAGTAAAAATCATCACGAACAGCAAATCAAACTCAACGAATGTCGCTCCTAGCTAATTACCCCCGTCCCGGACACAATGGAATATGTTTCGTAGGCCATTTTGACTGTTACAGTCAGTTATTCCTCAAATTAAAGTATAAAACATTTAATTTTCAAATTTGAACGTACATTTCAAATTACCGGGGTCACATACTAACTAGAAAAATTCCAGAAAAATATTTTCTAGCTTCGTATTGACGATACGGTCCTAACAAAACTAGTTTCGTTGAATTCTGAGACCGTTTGAAAAATGGCCAATTTCCAGTCGATTAAATTCAACTGAAACTGGTCAAACGCGTTTTCCTTTGCCACGCTCACATATTGATTCGAAAAATTATGAAATTTGGAATCTAGCAATAACCTTACATCACGGACCCAACAAAACTGATTTCGTCGAAATCCGAGGTCGTTTGCAAAATGTCTATTTTTAAGGGCCTGAATTTCATAGCGACTATTTCTAATTTTAAACTGGACATACCTTATTATTTCTAAGATGAAATCTCAGTTTGTTAACTTCGTTACAAAGATATAGTTATACAGATTCAAATATTTCTTGTTTCGTTCAATTCTGACTTATATTGAATTCTGTATATTCATTTGAAATTAGAAATCGAATTTTCGAACTACCGCGCCATTTTCAATTCCTTTTATAATTATATATAATTATTATATATTCTAACGACGACGTATATAATATATACGTTAGAATTATGTTCAAAATAAATTTCTCGTCGATATTATTTAAAATAATCTATTTTAAATATTCAAAATTCGCTAAAATTGCCAAAATAAAAATTTCAAACTGGCTCGCATTTTACGGGTTGTTACAATCTCCCCCACTTAAAACTTTTCGTCCCCGAAAAGGAACAAAGTCGAAAGTGGTTTGATTATTCAGCTCTACGATCGATCAGGCTTCCATTCTCCAACTCTTTAGTTTCTGAGAATTTTCAAAATTTCAAAAATTTGGCTAACACCCTAAATTTTCGAAAAATTTCGCCATAACCTCCCCTGCACCGGGAGCATCGGGGAATTTCAAATAGCTTCCCCGGTCCTTCAGATCTCAAAAAGAAAATGAAAAAGCCAAGCGGCTAGCCAATAGGCTCATAAAATCATCATCACCCAAACAAAACAGTAAATTATGTAGTAAACAGGTACCTATTTGTCGGGCAAACAAATTTTATTCTCTGCTCTAGCCTCCTTGCTATGACCTGTTCAATGATATATATGTATATGCAAGCAAATGCAACCAATTCTCAATATAGTTCAATATTTGATTCAGTTAGGCATAAGGGTTCAAAATTATCAAACAATTAAACAACCAACACAAACATCAATCAATTAGTGAATTAGAGTTTCAAATTCATAACTTTGATACTTAGTCAAAAATCAGATTTTTGATGCCAAATCACAACAATAAGCCCTATCTAATTTTGATTCTCACACCAGTCTAATGGAAATATATAGATGTTACACGTTCGTCACTCGAATATAAATTCTGATGATGATATATCAATCATCAGAATCACCCCCGGGCGACTAGAGCGTAATTCTATATCTATCCAGTATATTAAAACTTCGAATACACGCGGATCAGACGTATACGCAAAATCTATATATACTGGATTGTCCAACTCAATATAAATAGATAATCAAATACGAATAATTGATTTAAATTTTCAGAACAAAAATTTGTTTTCACTTTCAAAAATATACTCTTCACACTCGTTCTAGGATACTACTGATCCCATCTCTAACGAGTCATTCTCGTTGGATATTACTAATCCAATATCTGATGAATTCTTTCGTAAGGTTCTAATGTGCCTTGTTCTCTGAGCTTTGTAAACCAAAGCTCTGATACCAACTGTGACGGCAAGGAATCTCGCTCGGTCCGAACCAGTCGCTAAACCGACCCAGACCGTTCGAAACACCCGATCGTTTGAGAACACGACAAAACAGAACGCATACAGAAGAACATTTCACTGTATATTACAACAATGCATCAGATTACAAGAATATACAGAGTATAAAAGAATAAATATTACACAGAAATATCAGAGATTACAATGAATTACATAGCAGCGGAAAATAATACAATACACAACTAGAAGTAGATATACGGATAAAAGCTTTCCGGATATCGTTCCAGCTGTAAACCAGGATCCTGCGAATATAAATCTGCAAAACCAAAACTACTAGCTGCCCGTGTCAAAATAAGGGCACCCAGAGTTTAGGTTAAAACAATAAACTCTAGGTCAGTCATGTGACTGGTGTGAGAACTAAAAACAGTTAATCTTTATTTTTAAAGGTAAATCAAGGGACCACGCCGTATAACACGGAACGGGTTTCCTCCCAAGAATACCAGTGCATAAAACAAACAGCGCAATGCTAAATAAAGAAAGATGAAGCTGTTATAAGACCCAGGTCCTATCACACAATGCAACGCAAGCCGGGGGATAGGGTTTTCCCTTATAACAGCCAAAGAATGCTTGATACGTTTAAAACAAATCTTTTGATACTATAATAAGTGCATAGTGTATAAAACAACTTCAAATCATAAGTATCAATCATAGGCGACATGAGCGTCCCATGCCACTATGTCGCCATATATAGGTTTACAAATAAAACCGCCAAGTCACGTATTTGGAAATTGGATTTCCGTCTATGAACCGAGGCAAAAGATAGTCCTCAACCGATTCGTGACTCTCTAGCCCGAGCCACAGGAACAGCCGCAACTTCCCCATGGAGCGACAGGGCCGGTCCACCGATGTGGATTATAGTGCCTGAACAATACGTTTCCCCGCCCTTTGGGGCGTAAATGAGCCAACTAAATGACTCCATCGGTTCGAGAACGACCGATCAATCCGAGGCGCCTCGCAACAGCAACAACCACATAAGTCAAACTCGTCAGGGCGTGTAAAACCACTGATGCCACTTCTAACTAGAAAGAAACGCATGCCCTCCCTGAGGTCCTCTCCCGTTTTTGGTTCACAACCGGGGTGCGAAACTCGCGAAGCTAACGTTACACAAAGCTACGCCACAAAGGCCGTGCTTTGATCATCACCACAAGACTTTGCTTTTCAACAGAAGCCTCGATCAATTGCCACTTAGGCATGCCACACAGGCAATTCACTCCATGTGTTTGATATCCATCAATATATAACCCCTGAGCTCGTACGTCTCAGAGAAGGGCGTTAAGCAAGAGAATAAATTCTCCGTCGCCAAACAGATATATATTTAATAGAAATCAATCACACAGACTAAAATCCAATGTCAGACACACAGTCCATTTACAAGTCCGTTCTGGGTCTGAACGAAACCGGAGGCACCTAGTACCCCGCATATCCATCGATCTCCAAGTACGTCTGGACGATCACTAACTGTTTCCATCTTCTTGGGTGTACATCCCAATCAAGATCATCAGTTATCACCCAAACGACGTGAAGACCTCCGGTCTTCGACCATCGTCTTCATCTTCGACTTATCGTCGTATCAGTTATTCAGAATGGGATAAACCCGGTCTTTCCGAATAACTCGCGTATATATTATAAAAGTGTTACACAAACACAACATACGCCTCATTCCAACTCATTAGTCATTAACCGTAAATTAATCAAGAGAATAATTCCCCAAATATTAACCCCGAAGGCCGAAACCAACATCAGATCAATATCCAGAAAACCATTCTACTTAGCTAACCGACAGTTAGTTTCTAAATTTCACGTTCAAATCTAATTAAAGATTTAACTATCGCCTGGAGCAAAACTGGTGATACTCCATTCTCGATCTTTTCAATCTAATTAAAGATTCATTAAAACTCCACTTAGTTTTAATCTGTGACTGGGTTAAAGAATCAGTGTCATTTAAAACACGGTTCACGATAAACCCAAAGTCACATCCCATTAATTATCGGGTTAAAGAACAAGTGTTATTTAAAACACTGTTCACGATAAACCCAAAAATCAATATCAATTCAATTCCAATTAAATATTATTTAATTGGTACACTTCATTAAATCTAAATAAAAAGATTTAATCATTTCTCAACTGGGTTCAAGAACAGTGTTAGTGAAGACACCATTCACGACAAACCCAAATCACATTCGATATTCAATACAAGGCTCTGAATAGAAAATATATCGGCTTATATTCAATATCAAATTCTACGACTAACAAATGTCGTATTGGAAATAACGATATAAATATATATATCTTTCAAATTTCCATAACAACACCTGTATAATCACGAATTCCAACATCGAAATATTCCAAAGACAATTTCGATTCAAATCCACTCCAATGCAATCATTGGAAATTTTGGTTATTTTTAAAACCCTTTTTAAATTCAATTTATTTGTTTAAAAATAAATAGAATTATAATTCTAGTTCAAAACTAGTTCATTTCGATAAAAAAACTATTTTTATCTTTTCAAATATGGAGTTTTTCATCCCAATTCTTTCTAAATCATTTCTTATGATTTTTCACAAATTATTACTATTTTTAATAATTTTATCAAGGCCCGTACAGTCGATTTCCATCAATGGCCATCGAACTGCACTTACAGCGACCTTTTTCGAATTTGATTTGGACATAATTCCAAATCCAACCGTTAGATTTCAAATTTCTAACATTCATTAGAAAGCTCTTTTCGATACGAACCCAACGGTTCCGGTTTTAGGAGAATCCGACGGTCGGATCTCCCGTAATGTCCGTTTGAAATAAATGGTCGAAATTCGCGAACTGCCGCGGCGCGGCGCGTTCTATTCAGGCCATTATATTATATATATATATATTTCGTCGATTTCTATTTAAAAAACGAATTATATAAATGGTTTTGAATTCGTTTCGAAAACATTTTCAACTTCCATTTCAATTCAAATCAAAAATTGAATTCTTCTTTATAAATTCGTTTCAAAATTCATTTCTATTCAATTCAAATTTCAATTCAATTTGAATTCATTTCAATTCGCTTTCAATTCAATTTGAATTCGTTTTCAATTCATTTCATTTCGAAATCGTTTTCAATTCATTTTGAATTCGTTTTCAATTCAATTCATTTCGAAATCGTTTTCAATTCATTTTCATTTCGAAATCGTTTTCAATTCTATTCTATTCGAAATCGTTTAATTCGATATAAATATCGTTTACGTCAAAATGGCGTCAATCTAATCAACACGGCTTCATAAATTTCTATTTTCAAATATTCTATTTCAAATATTTCTTTTTCAAAATAGTTGTTATTATCAAAATATTTCGTTCAACACATGACCAATCTCAATGAATGAGTACTGTCAACACATGAACTTTTATTTTATAATATTCTTTATTTTTCAAATTGGAATGAGACCCAATCAATTACCATATAAAGTTAATTATATGGATTTTCATACAACACATGTATATCATAGCATTGAAAAATAATCAACCATCAACCAAAGTGCACTACACTGTATAAGCATCAAATATAGATATTCAACGCTTAAAACAGCCTGTCAATCAACCGATCGACATAATTAATAAATCAGGATGAGTGAACTTCAAATTTCATCCCAACACCCGTGTGGGGTTTCAAACAATCAAACACACATTTTATTTGTGCTGTTGGGCGATGTGCAAAATTTATCGACCCAATCAATGTCCTTCAAATAGGTGTACATAAACAAACCGTCCGGCTTGTAAATGAATATTTATTTATTCACATTCACGTTAAAAATTATATTTTTAACGATAAAACATTTTATTTTAACATATGAATTTCTATTCAGTTCATTCTTTAAATAAAATGGTATTTTTATTTTTCTAACATATTTTAGAAAATTTCGGCGGCATAACGGCACGATACTAGAAACGGGACGAGGCCTAGCCTTATCCCCGGTCTAGTGAAGGCCCACGCCATTCACTCATCAATCAAATCAATTTCATTTTGCAAACCACAAAATTTGGAGTAAGGGTCTAACCTAGCCTTACTCCTACGCCTTATAACGGCGCACGTCTAATCCTAACCAATTTATCGATTCGATTTTTCACATCACAAACCACATTCAAACCAATATCGCAATCAATCACCAAATAATCAAACAAACAAGTCCATGGTCTGTGGACGATTGTGTCGGGTGCTACTAAGCACCGTCTGCATCCTAGTATATATATATATATATATAACTAGAAAAATAAATTGAAAGGTGAGAAATTCTCACATAAAGCTATCCTAGCTCCACGGCACTTCATTTGCAGAAGTCTTCGTCGTTTCGCCCTTTTTGAACCTCCGTTGTCCGCTTTCACTACCTATGTAAAAATCGAATTTTTACTTCGCTATTCCATATATAAAAATCGAATTTTTATTTCAAAGTTCAATATATAAAAATCGAATTTTTATTTCAAAGTTCAATATATAAAAATCGAATTTTTATCGCTATGTCAAATAGATAAAAATTATATTTTTATCACGCTATTTTCCACATAAAGATTTCGCCTTTTCTAAAATAAAGATTTAGCCTTTTCAAAAATAAAGTTTTCGCCTTTATAAAAATAAAGTTTTCGCCTTTATAAAAATAAAGTTTTCGCCTTTATAAAAATAAAGTTTTCTTCTTATAAAAAATCACCACTTTATCTCAACGTATATAAAATAAAAATCAGATTTTTATTTCGTTACATACACAAAGATGATATCTTTATATTCTCTATCCTATAAAGATTATATTTTCAATACTTTAAAAAAATAAAAATCATATTTTTAATACTTTAAAAATATAAAGATCATATTTTTACAAAAATATAGATCCCGCCTTTTCCATTTTAAAGATCGAATCTTTTCTTTTACCTTTTCAAGTTTAAATCTTTTCTCCTTTTAAAATCTAAATCTTTAATCAGTTTTTAAATGCTAATAAAAAATCAAAACAGTTTTAAATTACTAATTAAAATTCAGTTTTTAAATGCTAATTAAAAAACCAAAACAGTTTTAAATTACTAATTAAAAATAAAAACAGTTTTAAATTACTTATTAAAATTCAGTTTTTAAAATTCCTTAAAATAAAAACAGTTTTTAATCCCTTTTTTTTCTTCAGTTTATATAAACAAAATAAAATAATAAAAATAAAAAAAATAAAAAGAAAAAGGAAGACTTACAGAGAGGGGGGCTTCGGGTAAAAAGAAGAGGGACAGAGGAGGAGATCGGCGAGGGGGGCGGTTAGGCTTAGGCGGTTAAGGGGGTGGGCGACGACTGTCGCGAGGTCGAGGAGGGGAAGCAAGGGGGGTCGCGGTGGTTGTTCGATGGTCGTGGGAGGAGGAGATGAAGCATCGGCGGTGGCAGCGTCGCTGGGGGGGGGGGCGCGATGTGGTGTCCGCCTAGGGCTTCGGTCCGATTCTCTTTTTTTTTTCTTTAGAAATGAATTTGGACGGGGGGGGGGGGGGGCAGACGGTTAAAAGGGGGAAAAGGGTTTTTTCTGATTGGTGGAAAAACAATATATATATTATTTTTATTTTATTTAATTCATTTTAAAAGTAAAAATCATCACGAACAGCAAATCAAACTCAACGAATGTCGCTCCTAGCTAATTACCCCCGTCCCGGACACAATGGAATATGTTTCGTAGGCCATTTTGACTGTTACAGTCAGTTATTCCTCAAATTAAAGTATAAAACATTTAATTTTCAAATTTGAACGTACATTTCAAATTACCGGGGTCACATACTAACTAGAAAAATTCCAGAAAAATATTTTCTAGCTTCGTATTGACGATACGGTCCTAACAAAACTAGTTTCGTTGAATTCTGAGACCGTTTGAAAAATGGCCAATTTCCAGTCGATTAAATTCAACTGAAACTGGTCAAACGTGTTTTCCTTTGCCACGCTCACATATTGATTCGAAAAATTATGAAATTTGGAATCTAGCAATAACCTTACATCACGGACCCAACAAAATTGATTTCGTCGAAATCCGAGGTCGTTTGCAAAATGTCTATTTTTAAGGGCCTGAATTCCATAGCGACTATTTCTAATTTTAAACTGGACATACCTTATTATTTCTAAGATGAAATCTCAGTTTGTTAACTTCGTTACAAAGATATAGTTATACAGATTCAAATATTTCTTGTTTCGGTCAATTCTGACTTATATTGAATTCTGTATATTCATTTGAAATTAGAAATCGAATTTTCGAACTACCGCGCCATTTTCAATTCCTTTTATAATTATATATAATTATTATATATTCTAACGACGACGTATATAATATATACGTTAGAATTATGTTCAAAATAAATTTCTCGTCGATATTATTTAAAATAATCTATTTTAAATATTCAAAATTCGCTAAAATTGCCAAAATAAAAATTTCAAACTGGCTCGCATTTTACGGGTTGTTACAGATTATTATGCCTGAACACTACGTCTCCCCACCCTATGGGGTGTAAGTCTGGTCCGTCAGCCGACCAGAATGCATCGGCCGAAACCGATATAACCGAGGCGCCTCGCAACAGCAACAACCACATAAGTCAAACTCGTCAGGGCGTGTAAAACCACTGACGCCACTTCTAGCTAGAAAGAAACGCATGCCCTCCCTGACGTCCTCTCCCGTTTTTGGTTCATACCGGGTGTGAAACACGCGAAGCAAACGTTACACAAAGCTACGCCACAAAGGCCTGGCTTTGATCATCACCACAAGACTTTGCTTTTCAACAGAAGCCTCGATCAATTGCCACTTAGGCATGCCACACAGGCAATTCACTCCATGCGTTTGATATCCATCAATATATAACCCCTGAGCTCGTGCGTCTCAGAGAAGGGCGTTAAGCAAGAGAATAAATTCTCCGCCGCCAAACAGATATATATTTAATAGAGATCAATCACACGGACTAAAATCCAATGTCAGACACAAAGTCCATTTACAAGTCCGTTCTGGGTCTGAACGAAACCGGAGGCACCTAGTACCCCGCATATCCATCGATCTCCAAGTACGTCTGGACGATCACTAACTGTTTCCATCTTCTTGGGTGTACAGCCCAATCAAGATCATCAGTAATTATCCAAACGACGTGAAGACCTCCGGTCTTCGACCATCGCCTTCATCTTCGACTTATCGTCGTATCAGTTATTCAGAATGGGATAAACCCGGTCTTTCCGAATAACTCGCGTATATTTTAAATAAGTGTTACACAAACACAACATACGCCTCATTCCAATTCATCAGTCACTAACCGTAAATTAATCAAGAGAATAATTCCCCAAATATTAACCCCGAAGGCCGAAACCAACATCAGATCAATATCCAGAAAACCATTCTGCTTAGCCAACCGACAGTTAGTTTCTAAATTTCACATTCATAGGGAAACGTTCCCATTAATTTTATCCCAGATAAATTTCTTGAATTTATTCTTTAATCTATTTTTGAATATCAATTCAAGCTAGTCGGGATTAGCGAACCTTACCGAAGTAATCATTTGTTTTAATTTCCCAATCCCAACCTATTCATCCCATGAAGTAAAACTGGTTATACTTCATATCTAACACCACGGTGTTATCGGTAAATTCAATTACCATTTCACGTTCAAATCTAATTAAAGATTTAACTATCGCCTGGAGCAAAACTGGTGGTACTCCATTTTCGATCTTTTCAATCTAATTAAAGATTCATTAAAACTCCACTTAGTTTTAATCTTCGACTGGGTTAAAGAATCAGTGTCATTTAAAACACGGTTCACGATAAACCCAAAATCACATTCCATTAATTATCGGGTTAAAGAACAAGTGTTATTTGAAACACTGTTCACGATAAACCCAAAAATCATTCCATTAATTATCGGGTTAAAGAACAAGTGTTGTTTAAAACACTGTTCACGATAAACCCAAAAATCAATACCAATTCAATTCCAATTAAATATCATTTAATTGGTACACTTCATTAAATTTAAATAAAAAGATTTAATCTTTTCTCAACTGGGTTCAAGAACAGTGTTAGTGAAGACACCATTCACGACAAACCCAAATCACATTTGATATTCAATATAAGGCTCTGAATAGAAAATATATCGGCTTATATTCAATATCAAATTCTACGATTAACAAATGTCGTATTGGAAATAACGATATAAATATATATCTTTCAAATTTCCATAACAACATCTGTATCATCACGAAATCCAACATCGAAATAATCCAAAGACAATTTCGATTCAGATCCACTCCAATATAATTATTGGAAATTCTGGTTATTTTCAAATCCATTTCAAATTCGATTTATTTATTTAAAAATAAATAGAATTATAATTCTAGTTCAAAACTAGTTCAATTCGATAAAAATCTATTTTTATCTTTTCAAATATGGAGTTTTTCATCCCAAATCTTCACAAATCATTTCTTATGATTTTACACAAATTATTGCTATTTTTAATAATTTTATCAAGGCCCGTACAGTCGATTTCCATCAACGGCCATCGAACTGCACTTATAGCGACCTTTTTCGAATTTGATTTGGACGTATCTCCAAATCCAACCGTTAGATTTCAAATTTCTAACATTCGTTAGAAAGCTCTTTTGGATACAAACCCAACGATTCCGGTTTTAGGAGAATCCGACGGTCGGATCTCCCGTAATGTCCGTTTGAAATAAATGGTCGAAATTCACGAACTGCCGCGGCGCGGCGCGTTCTACTCAGGCCATTATATTATATATATAATATATATAATATATATTTCGTCGATTCCTATTTAAAACGAATTATATAAATAGTTTTAAATTCATTTCAAAAGCAATTTCAACTTCCCTTTTCAATTCAAATCAAAATTGAATTCTCCTTTATAAGTTCGTTTTAAAATTCATTTCTATTCAATTCAAATTTCAATTCAATTTGAATTCATTTCAATTCGCTTTCAATTCAATTTGAATTCGTTTTCAATTCATTTCGAAATCGTTTTCTACTCGATTCAAATTGGTTTTCTATTCGATTCAATTCAAATTGGTTTTCTATTCGATTCAATTCAAATTGGTTTTCTATTCAATTCATTTCGAAATCGTTTTCAATTCAATTCATATTGGTTTTCTATTCGATTCAATTCAAATTGGTTTTCTATTCAATTCATTTCGAAATCGTTTTCAATTCAATTCATTTCAAAATGAATAAAATCGATATAAATATCGTTCACGTCAAAATGGCGTCAATCTAATCAACACGGCTTCATATATTTCTATTTTCAAATATTCTATTTCAAATATTTCTTTTTCAAAATAGTTGTTATTATCAAAATATTTCGTTCAACACATGACCAATCTCAATGGATGAGTACTGTCAACACATGAACCTTTATTTTATATTGATAAAGATGTAAATTTTATTACTAAAATATTTCGTTCAATACATGACTAATCTCAATGGATGAGTACTATCAACACATGAACCTTTATTTTATATTGATAAAGATGTAAATTTTATTACTAAAATATTTCGTTCAACACATGACCAATCTCAATGGATGAGTACTGTCAACACATGAACCTTTATTTTATATTATTCTTTATTTTCTAAATTGGAATGAGGCCCAATCAATCACCATATAATGTTAATTATATGGATTTTCATACAACACATGTATATAATAGCATTGAAAAATAATCAACCCTCAACCAAAGTGCACTACACTGTATAAGCATCAAATATAGATATCTAACGCTTATAACAGCCTGTCAATCAATCGATCGACATATTTAATCAATCAGGATGAGTGAACTTCATATTTCATCCCAACACCCGTGTGGGGTTTCAAACCATCAAACAAATATTTTATTCGTGCGGTTGGGCGATGTGTAAAATTTATCGACCCAATCAATGTCCTTTAAATAGGTGCACATAAACAAACCGTCCGGTTTGTAAATGAATATTTTATTTTATTCACTTCCACGTTAAAACTATATTTTTAACGATAAAATATTTTATTTAACTTATGAATGCTCTATTCAGTCCATTTATTCAATAAAATGATATTTTTATTTTTCTAACATATTTTAGAAAATTTCGGCGGCATAACGGCATGATACTAGAAACGGGACGAGGCCTAGCCTTATCCCCGGTCTAGTGAAGGCCCACGCCATTCACACATCAATCAAATCAATTTTATTTCACCAAACAATTCAGTTCAAACCAAATAATCTAACCAACTACACAACCAAACAATTTAACAAACAAGCCATCCATGGTCTGTGGATGATGGGTGTCGGGTGCTACTAAGCACCGTCTGCATCCTAGTATATATATATATATATATATATGTATGTATAACTAGAATAAGAAAATTAGAGTGAGGAGTTCTCACCGATAGCTATCCAACTCCACGACTCTTCATTTATAGAAATCTTCGTCGTTCTCGCCTTTTGTCACTTTCGTTGCCCGTATTCACTACATATATAAAAATCACATTTTTATATTCTCTATTATGTAAAAATCATATTTTAAATTCGCTACTTCGTTATAAAAATCGTATTTTTATATTGCTAACTTCATAATAAAGAACTTTTTTTTATATTGATGTTCGTAGGGTAAAAATCATATTTTTACTTTGCCACATAAATGAAAATCCCCTTTTTAATTTGATCAAAAATCATTTCTTTTCCCTATGAAAAATCGTATCTTTACCTAATGAAAAATCTTACATTTCCTTCGCTAAAAATCTAATCTTTCATGAATTAAAAATATAATCTTTTCACATTTAAAAATTAAAGCTTTTTTAAATTAAAAATCAAATATTTTCTCATGAACACACTATAAAAATCCTATCATTTTATATAAACAAAATCATATCTTTCGATAGGCAAAAATTATAACTTTTTTTTTTAGATAAAAATCTTAACTTTTGATAATGCTACTACTCATATAAAGATTACATTTTCATATAGATAAAAAAATCGAATTTTTCATACTAAAAATCAAATCTTTCGTATAGAAAAATTCAGTCTTTCGTTAGCTACCTCCTATGAGAAAAATCATCTCTTTTCTATTATATAAAAATCAGAAAAAAAAACAATGTTTTAATATCTATAAATAAAAAGAAAAAGAATAAGTAAATAAATTAGCAAAAGGGGACGTACTGTATTGAAGGGGGGGGGGGGGTTTCGCCAGAACGGCGGTCGAAGGCTGGAGTGTCGGCGACGTTGCAGGCGGAGGGGCCTAGGGCTGGCGATGGTGGCCTACTCCAGCGATTTGGGGGTTTACGACAAGTTATAGGGTTTTGAGGGAGAGGGAGGGCCATCGATGGCGTCAGAGGGGAGGGGAGTGACGCGGCCGGTCGGTGGTGGACGGAGCTCCGACTTCGACGCTGGGGGGGGCGTGGAGCGAGATCGGGTTCGAGCGTTTCCCTTTTTTTTTTTTTTTGACTGAAGGTCAACGGGGAGAGAGAGGAATTAGGGGTGAGGATATATATATTATTTAATTTAATTTATTTTTAAAATTTCTCCCATAAAGTTACCTTTAATTTCGACCTCGAAACGAGACCCAACGACTGTCATCCATAGCTAATTACCCCGATTCCGAACACAATGCGATATGTATCGTAAGCTGATTCGATCGTTTCGATCAGTTTCCGTTAAAACCAACATATAACTCTATATATTGAATTTGAACGCGCATTTCTATTTACTGGGGTCACATACTAACTCTTAAAATTCCAGAAAAATATTTTCTAGACTCGTATTGTCGATACAGTCCTAACAAAACTAATTTCGTTGAATTCTGAGACCGTTGGAAAAATGGCTATTTTCCAGTCGATTAAAATCAACTGAAACTGGTCAAACGCGTTTTCCTTCGCCACGCTCACATATTGATTCGAAAAATTATGAAATTTGGAATCTAGCAATAATTTGACACTGCGGATCCAAAAAAAGTGGTTTCGTCGAAATCCGAGGTCGTTTGCAAAATTTCCATTTTTAAGGGCCTGAATTCCATAGCGACTATTCAGAAATTTCAACTGGACATATCTTTTGATTCCCGCAATGAAATCTTGATTTGTCGGATTCGTTGGAAAGATATTCACAATTAGATCCTAATGTTTTTGGTTTCACTAAAATCCGGATTGTTTTGCACCCGGTACATTCAATTGAAGTTTGAAATCGAATTATCGAACTACCGCGCCATTTTCAATTCTATTTATAATTATATATAAATATTTATATTCTAACGACGGCGTATATAATATATACGTTCTAATTCTATTCAAAATAAATTTTTCGTCGATATTATTTAAAATAATTCATTTTAAATAATCAAAATTCGCTAGAATTGCCAAAATAAAAATTTTAAACTGGCCCAGATTTTCGGGTTATTACAGAAAACAAGACTTTCTTTTGTTTGTAAGTCCTGTTATTATTTTGATGTGAATGATTAAAAGTTATGATTTGTAATAAAATGAAAACTAGCGATATTCCTAGTTGTAAGATAATGATGATGCTGCTTCATGCCTGTTCTTGTAACGATTCTATTGTATATGCTAATGAGATTAATGTGGTTATTATGTTGGTGTTAAACCAATCATGTATTATGTAAAGTTTTGTGACCTATTCATGTTATGTTACATGCAAGTTTTTTGGCTATGTGGTTATTATGTTGATGTAAACCAATCATGTAAAATTGGTGATTCATTCATGTTATGTTACATGTTAGTTATTAGGCCAAGACATGTATTATGTTTAGATTTACATTTATATCTATGAAAATTGGATCCAAGATTAAAGTTCACACTCACATGCCTAGTTGAACTTGTGTAAAACCATATGCTTAAGATTCATGTTTGTTGGATCCAAGACAAAAGTTCATATTTACATGCCTTTTTAAACTTTTGTAATTCCATATGTTTAAGATTCATGATTATTGGAGCCAAATTAAAAGTTCTCATTCACATGTCTAGTTGAACTTGTGTAATTCTATATGCTTAAGGTTTATGTTCATTGGACCCAAAATAAAAGTTTACATTTACATGCCTAGTTGGATTTGGGTAATTTCATATCCTTAAAGACTCATGTTAGTCGGATCCAAAAATGCAAGTTCATTATTTTATGCCACATTTACGTGACACATGTTTAGTTAGTTCCTTATTATTTTATGTTGTGTGAATGGTACGTGCTCCCTTCTTTCCCCTTTTGTATATAAGATAGGCTAAGTTACGAGCCTATCATTCTATGTGAATTTTGCGAACGTATGATGGGGGTAACGTTGGGAAAACGTTAGAAATTATTACTATTGGCATAATTTGGCCCATAAATAAATGAATGGTTAGTGGCATAAAAATGGTATGATTTATATACCAAAAATTGAAAATATGATTTACAGGGTAAATGGGGCATGACTTGAATGGCAATAATTGTGGATAACTTACGTACAAATTTGAAAGATAAATATGTAAATTAAGTAAAAGACGAATATGCCTAACCCGAGGTTAGATTGAGTTACGGTGTAAGACTGCCCGGAACCGCCCGGCACATCCAGCAACTGTAATAATATATATCTAATGTGAGAGGCTAGTGCATCAAGCCCAAAAGAACCCGAGGTTAGATTGAGTTGTGGTGTAAGACTGCCCGGAACCGACCCGCGCATCCAGCAACCGCAACAATACATATCTAATGTGAGTGGTTGGTGCATTAATGAATGAATTAAAGCTCAGAAAAGAATGGTAGGGTTAAGTTAATTAAGGAAACACTTAACCAATGCAACATGTTAACTAAACTGATGGGTGGGGTTAGGTTAATTTGAGAAAACTTTACCATTTTAACATGTTGATTAGGTAGTAACGGGGACTTATTTCAGCAGTAACCCACATAGATGTATCATGGTACCCTGAACTAGGCAGGGTGGGGCACGATTACTGGGCTGATTATAAGTGGTCAAAACAACGGCGGGTGGTGCGTCGGTGTAGGATCCGATGGAGTGCGGTCGTGCACGTACTTCGAAGTGGAAAAAGCAGGCACTGGGCATCAGTAGTTATAATCTGTGCATCTAGAATTGTGTCGGGTTGCCACCATAGGACTTGACACAACCCATGGTGGGACCAGCACGGGTATCTATAATCATGCAGGGCCGAATGACACAAGTGGTAAACATATGCGAGTAGTAGTCGATCGATAAAAAGGGGGATCATTTATCTTAAACACATGGTGCTAGTTGAAACTCTTGTAAGGGGGTGTAGAGAAGTAAAATGGATGCTATAGCATATTCAGCCTTATTATCTTATTTCTAGGGTGTTGTCCTAGATTTAGTTTATTCATGTCATTACCCTTTTCTTGTTTACATGCTAAATAGTCACTGGACTTACCAGACTCATGTCTGACCCATTTTCTTTCATCTTCTTTTCTTCCATCCCCCTAGTTTCGCAGGGAGGGAATATTTCAGCTTAGATCGGATCATTTCCAGCTTGAAAGAGGGTAGATGTATTGCTTGGAATCTTTTTCCTTGGGCTATAGCTTTGGATACTCTTTTATTGGGGATTTATGCTACCTTATTGTTGTTTTAATGCTTCTTTATGTTTTAATTCAAGACAGGGATTTTGTTATAATAATTTGGAAGTTTGTTTGAGATAGTTGTTGTAATGTTTTAACTAAACGACGTATTTATGAAATAAATTTAGTTTTTCGCTGTTTATATGTCTGTCTTGTTAATTATCTGTATCTTTTACCTATAATGCTCCACCGGAGTTAAGGCATTCCGTTTGTGAGTGACCTTAACGAAGGCGGCGTGTTTCACTTAGTATCAGAGCCGATGGTTGCCAAATCAGATAAAATTTTTGGAAACTATTTTTCAAAAAGAAGTTTAAAGAAGCATTTTCAAGAAAATGTGTTGTTTAAAAAGGTATGATTCCCCCTAAAGCCATGTGCACTATCTTCCTATTCTTTGTTTTGAATCTTTTTCCTTTTCGTTTTAGCATGTCTGGGGATCTTAACCTTCCAGAGGGTGTACCGGTACCTGGCTGGTTCAGAAGGTACCTAGAGGCCAGTGCTAATGATGCAGGCCCAGCAGACGTTACTCCTCCCCCAGTCACAGCTGTTCCTCCTCCTCCTCGTACAAATGCTTTCTCCAAGATATGTAGGGATTTTCGAGCCATGGGTGGAAAGAACTTTAATGAAACTGAGTCATTTGTAGAAGCAAGAAACTGGCTCAAAAAAACGAGGATCTATTTGTTATCTTCGAAGTGGACGATAGGAAGAAGATACAGTTGGTCGTGTGGTTGCTTAAAGATGAAGCCTCTTATTGGTGGGAATTCACTAATTCTGAGAGACCAATTGAAACTTGGGAGGATTTCAGAATGAGGTTTGAAATGAAATTCCTCTTACAAGCTAAATGTAGCCTACAGATGGAAAAATTCTTAGTTCTCAAATAGGGAAGTATGTCAGTCAAGGAATACGTCAACCAATTCAACCAGTTATGTGACGATCCCAAAATCCGTGTGATGGTATTAAGGATAATCATTGGAGTATAACACATCAATCATCATAACAGAGTACAGATAATAGCGAAAACAATAAATAGAATAATTTTACATAGATATGACAGCGGATTCATAACATGTAACAACATCAGAATTGCACAATGTAGGATATAACTTAGTAAATAAAGGGGGAATGATCAGTCACCATCGCCAGAGGTGGAATATATACATGCAGTGAGACATAATAAGGGTATCAGTCTACATCGCCGAATGCGGTACATATACATACGATAATAAGTACTAGAAGTAAAGCAGTCTGCATCGCCTGTGGCGGGAACATAATATAAATACAATAATGGCGAAAAATGTCAAAGTCATCTCGGTGGAGTCAGCCTCGCCATGAGCCAAAAGTGCATTCCATACTACAGTGCTGAGCCAAAAACAACCTGTCACCTGTGAACTAGGCTGCCTGTGTGAAAATAAGGGCACCCGCGTTTGCAAAGTGAAACATACAACGAGTCAGTCATGGGGACTGGTATGAGAAATCTACTTAACAGTTTAAAACAACAGTAATAAGCAAATCATAGGACCACGCCACTTTCGTGGAACGGGTTTACTCCAGTGATTGATGGTGCATTTAAAACAAAGTAAATTCTTTAAAACAACGCAATGCTTTTAAAAAGAATGTAGCCATTATAAGACTCAAGTCCCATCATACAATGCAACGCAAGCCGGAGGATAGAGTTTTACCTTATAATGGCCAAATATGCTTAATACGTGTAAAGAAAAATCATTTGATATTATTACTAGTGCATATATGTTTCAAAAACGAATAGCATCATAAATATAAATCATAGGCGGCATAGCTACCATCTACTATGTCGCCATACTAGTTCTACAATCGAATCCGTTATTTCGTATTGGAAATTGGATTTCCGTCAAGAGTCGAGGCAAGGGGAAAGCTCCTCTCTGCTTTGAGGCACTCTAGCAAATGCCTCAGGACTACACACTTTGGGTAACCCCTGGATGCTTCAGGCTGGTCCTCTCTTACGTTTGAGGATTGGCAATTCCTGAACACACGTTTCCCGGTCCTTACAGACCTAATATCGAGGCGCCTCACATTCCAACAACCACATAGGTGAAAAGTAGATATATATGTCAGGGCTGGTAGGTCACTGATACCACCATAGCTAGAAAGAAACATCGTGCTCTCCCTGCAGTCCTTATCCCGTTTTTAACTCATACCGAGGTGTGAGGCTCGCGAATCCACGCTATACACAATGCCAGGCCACGTAGGTCGTGCTTTGATCACCAAACACAAGACTTTGCTTTGCAACAGAAGCCTTGATCACAGCATCTTGGCATGCCACATAGACAATCCACTCCATACGACCGATTTCTATCGATATATAACCTCTGAGCTCGTACGTCTCAAAAAAGGGCGTTAAGCAAAAGAATAAATTCTCCGCCGCCAAACAGATATATATTTAAAAGAGATCAATCAGTATAAAACAAAATCCAATGTCAGACACACAGTCCATTTACAAGTCCGTTCTGGGTCTGAACGAAACCGGAGGCGTCAAATTCCTCGTATATCCGTACAATCAACACATACGTTCAGACGGCTACTACTTCCGTTCCTTCACGGTAGCTACTCCAATCAGGAACCTCAGCAGCGCCCATCCAACCGATACGAAGATCGTCGGTCTTGAATCATCTTTGTATTTTCCAATTCAAATCGTTCGATCAATTATTTGAAATGAGGGTTAGCTCGGCCTTTTCAAATAATTCACGTAATTAGAATTCAAATCAATTCTTTCCATGGTTATATTATTCGGCATTCATATTACAGTTCTTTAGTATAATTTTTGTGTCAAACACATACAACCATAAAATATCAAGTAGATCAAGCCAAACTGGTTTATTTCCAATCTATGTTGCTTATAATATTTTATAACGATTTTTCGCCATTTTTATTTATTTAAAAATGGCCATATTTAATTAAATGACGTTTCAGGTCGTGCCGTGGCACTAGCGCTGTTTTTCCCCTAATTTTTTTTACACATATCGGAAAATTTAACCGTTGGATTTTTACAAAGTCTATACCACTGGGAAGATATTCCCAAAGCGAACCCAACGGTTCCAGTTTCGTGAAAATCCAACGGTCGGATCTTCCACACTACTCGTTTGAAGTTACGGTTTCAAAATTCAAACTACAGCGTCGTTATTTCATTTAATTTAATTATATTTATATATATAAATATAAACGATTCTGGCACTGTTTTTCTTCAGATTTGAATTGAACATTCCAGACAATCCAACCGTTGGATTTTTACAATGTTGCGGTTTCGGGAAAATCCGATGGTCGGATTTCTCGTACTAATCGATTCAAATTACGATTCCAAAACACGAACCGCACGGCATCGATTCCTTTCAATTCTATTTATATTTATATATATATAAATATAGTTCATTCCTTTATTTCAACATCGTTTTCACTTCAAATATTTCACTAACGCCTTAATATTTCAAAAAATTTCGCCATAACCTCCTTTGTACGGGAAGGGGTTTGGAAATTTATTGGGCCGTGTTAGGTACCCAATAAATCCTATAAAGCATCCACATATTTATAGTGATATATTCTGGTGTTTACAGGGGAGCGTGTATAGATAATAACTCCAGAGAATAAATTCTCGTCACCCTGTCAAGCCTGAGGGAGTGTGTATTTTTAATTACTCCAGAGGATAAATCCTCGTCACCTCGTCCCGTATGGGAATAAACAGTCCATGTGCCATATCTAATGACTAGAGAGACGTGATTATTGTCAACTCCAGACCCGTGTGGGGTTTTTATTAATCTGGCAATTTATCGTTATATTTTATATAGTCCATATCAGTCATCAGTTCAACCTGTAGTATATAATCATCGCCATACAAGCCTCTCGCTCGTATGGTAAATCTTCCACCTCGTCACACAAGCTCCAAATGTTTATGTGGAATATGATGAAGTATGCCTATCGTCAAGGTGTATGCCATGTAGTGTAGTTCAAAATAAATTGTTACTATCCTATGGCGATGTTTATTATTTCACATAGAATAACCAGCACTCCGCATCCAATGGCATTCACAGGAGTTGATATAAAAATAAAATTGCGCAGCCAACTCATCAAGGCTTACCTAATAGTCGGGCACGCAAATAATTTCTTTACTCTACAGCTAATCCATTTTTTCCTGTTCGACACATGTATATATATGTAGAACAAAGCTAATAATAATATTTCAAGCAAACTAATATTTATTTCAACACATGTGTATTTTTATCAAGGAGTATACATGATAAAAGAAATATTTTTATCATCAAAAATATTTATCCAACACGTGAATGTTTTTAACACTTCATATTCACAATAAAAATGTAGTTTTTATTCTCTATTCATTTTATTTTAAAATACGATAACATTCAACACATGAATTTCAATTCAACGAATGATTTTCAATTCAACACATGAATATTCTCTATAGTTTGTATATATATAAAAATGTGATTTTTATCGCTAAAGCTATTTATTTAAAATTCGAATAATATTCAACACATGAATTTCAACTCGACGAACGAATTTCAATTCAACACATGAATATTCTCTATAGTTTGTATATATATATATGTGATTTTTATCGTTAAATTATTTTATTTAAAATTCGAATAATATTCAACACATGAATGTCAACTCGACGAACGAATTTCAATTCAACACATGAATATTCTCTATAGTTTGTATATATATAAAAAAAAGTGATTTTTATCGTTAAATCTATTTATTTAAAATTCGAATAATATTCAACACATGAATTTCAACTCGACGAACGAATTTCAATTCAACACATGAATATTCTCTATAGTTTGTATATATATATAAATGTGATTTTTATCGCTAAAGCTATTTGTTTAAAATTCGAATAATATTCAACACATGAATTTCAACTCGACGAACGAATTTCAATTCAACACATGAATATTCTCTATAGTTTGTATATATATATATAAAAATGTGATTTTTATCGCTAAAGTTATTTATTTAAAATTCGAATAATATTCAACACATGAATTTGAACTCTACGAACGAATTTCAATTCAACACATGAATATTGGTTTCAACATATGTAATTAATTTCAACAAATGAAAATTATTCTAACACATGAATATTTCAGAAAATTTCGGCAGCATAACGGCAGGGTAGTTAAAACCGGGACCGTCTCTAGTACGGCTCCTCGCTCTACCTTAAAACCTCGCGGTTTTTGACAATGGGGATCATGCATCTAGTTCGCATGCAGGCGGCATGTTTCATTTTCATTTCCACAATCCTATTCTAATTTGTTTCAACCACAAGAGGGTATTTTTCAACCACAAAGGTATTTTTCAACCACAATATCAACCACAAACAATTATTTCCAACCATTCGTCATACCATATAATATCACGCCAATCATAAGCAATAAATATCGTCCATGGTCTGTGGACGAGGGGAGTGTATATATATATATTATTTCTATAATTCACTTGCATTCCATCACAATTCAAAGCATATATGTTTCATACAACGCTTGTATAATTTATACATCACTAATATAACTTATACAACACATGTACATGAGGTATACAATGCGTATATAATTTACACTTCTCTTATATAATTTATACAACACGATTCCATTCACACAATTTAGTTTAGATTCCTCACATTGGTTTTTGAAGTGCTAAAAATCGTATGAAGATCAGAAAAATCCGCGGCTTCTGCTAGATGGTAGAGAGCCTCCCTGCGGTCCCGATGTTTCCTGTTTCATCGAATTTTGTTAACACACTAAAAAGATATGATTTTTCAAAGTTTTGCAACACTTAAAAGTGTTATTTTCAATTCAGAAATTTCAAAGAAGAATGTTTTTCAAACCTTCAAAACTAGGTTTTTAATCCACGATCAATCCGTGCTGTTTCGTCTCGATCGGATGTTGCGACGTCGAAGAGCTTCGAGCAGGCTTCTCAGCGCCTATGGTGGCAGTGAACTCGGCGGCTCCAGGGATGGTCGGCGGCGCTCCAAAGGTGAAGACTTCCTGGCTGAAATTCGACGCGAATACGGGATGGTTTCAGACGAGGCTTGGTTTGATTGAAAGAGGGGAGGAAGGCAATTGGAAAAGCCAACTTGAGGTGGCGGCGAAATCGCCTGTGGCGGCGGCGATCGAGCCGGGAAGATTTGAAAGGGTTGCACCGTTCGTTCGTGGGGGGTTCGACTGATTTTTCTGATGTGAGAAAAAGTGAAGATATTTTCTATTATATTTAAATTTTAAATTCCTATAATATCCTTTCTAGCCAACATACACCAATTTCAACCCAACAACTGTCGCCCCTAGCTAAATACCCCCATTCCGGACACAATGGGATATGTTTCGTTGGCCAATTCGATTGTTACAGTCAGTTATTTTTCAAATTAAAGTATATAACATTTAATATTCAATTTGAACGTACATTTCAATTTTTCAGGGCCACAAACTGAATCGAAAAATTCCAGAAAAATAAATCTAGCTTTGTTTTGACGATACGGTCCCAACAAAACCAGTTTCGTCGAATTTTGAGCTCGTATGCAAAATGTCCATTTTCAGGTCGACCCATTTTAACAGAAATTAACCAATCACATTTTCCTTTGCCCCGCTCATATACTAGCTTCAAAAATTATGAAATTTGAAACCTAGCAATAATTTGACATCCCGGATCCAACAAAAGTGGTTTCATCGAATTCCGAGGTCGTATGCAAAATATCTATTTTCAAGGGCTATGTATTCTATATAGCGACCTTTCTGAAAATTCATTTGGCCATAACTTTTGATTCCTGTTATGAAACTTCAATTTTTCAGATTCGTTAGAAAGGTATTCATAAACAGATTTAAATATTTTTGGTTTCGCTAAAATTTGTTATATTTTCCACCCGGTACAGTCAGACAAAGCTTGTATTCAAATTTTCAAACTGCCTCACTATCCCCAATTCATTACTTTATTGAAATATGCTATTTCAATTGTTTAAATTCTTTGACAATAACCAATTTTAAAAATTTTAAATTGGTTCACATTTTCCGGGTTATTACAAGTTGGCTTGATTCGGACTGGAGTTAGTGAACACTCCCCATAAGAAGGCTCTCCGTTTTGTTAAAGTGTTGAATGAGCCACTGCACATCCTATCTATGTTCCATATATCTACGGGTGCAACTTATGAGAGACTGGTGGACATGGCACTGCTACAGGAGGAAGACAAGGATGGCAAGAAAGAGACAAAGTTGGAAGTACCTCACAATAAGAAAGTAGAGGGATCACAAAATAAGAAGATAGACTCAAAGAAGGGGGGAAGAACAACAAACCCCATGACAAGAGGAAGTGTAATTTTTGTGGCATTCCTGGATATCTGATTAAGGACTACAGAAAGAAAAAGAGGAAGATGGGTGGCTGTTTTCACTGTGACGTGATATGACACATGGCTAAGGACTGCCTAAGAAAGAAAGGGCAAGGGCAGAGGACTGGATCTACTTCTGGAGGGCAGGTTCACGCTCTCATGGCACCTCCACAAGAAGGAGGTAGAAATATTTCTATTGAGAGTTTAATTTATCTTTTTGATCATCCTGTTCGTACACTCTTTGATTCTGGCGCATCGCACTCTTTTATATCCACTGCTTTAGCTGAATCTCTACATCTAGACACCAATATAGTAGAGGATCCCTTGCTTGTTTCAAATCCAATTGGGGGCTCGACCTATTTGTCTATGATTTGTTTGGATTTGGAAATTTCTATACTAAGCGTTGGGTTTAGATGTAATGCCTATGTTTTGGGCTTTACGGTCTATGGGTTGATTCTAGGCATGGATTGGTTATCCAGTAATGGTGCCATCCTCGATTGTGAAAAGAGAGTGGTTAGACTTATGACTCGCCTCAGTAACACCCTCGAAATCTCTTGTAATTCCATACACTCTGTTATGCTTAGCTACCTAGAATCTCTTGATGCGTCTGTTGAAAACTTGTAGTCTGTTAGAGTAGTCCGTGAATACTCAAATGTATTCAAAGAGGTGAAGGGCTTACCTCCGAAGTGGGAGATAGACTTCCGCATATACCTTGTAGATAATGCAAAACCCGTAGCTCTACCCGTTAGACACATGGCTCCAAGGGAGAGATAAGAGCTCAGCAAGCAAGTCAAAGAGCTGCTTGAAAAAGGGTTTATAAGACAGAGTATTTCTGAATGAGTTTCTCCAGTAGTATTCGCAACCAAAGCGAATGGTTCACTTCACCTATGCGTTGATTATAGGGAGCTAAACAAGCTGACCAGGAAGTATAGGCACCCACTTCCAAGAATAAATGACTTGTTTTATCAGCTTGTAGGTGCGTCGGTTTTCTCCCAACTAGATCTGGCTAACGGGTTTCATCAGCTAAGAGTGGCTGAAGACAGCATCGATAAGACCGCGTTCAGAACTCCGGATTATTTCTTTGAATGGCTTGTCATGCCTTTCGGCTTATCAAACGCACCCGCTTACTTCGTTGACCTGATGAGCAAGGTGTTCAGGGAGTTCCTTAATAAGTTTGTGGTGGTCTTCGCAGACGACATTTTGATTTTCTCCAAGAATGAAGAAGAGCATGCTTTGCACTTAAGGATAGTCATGGATACTCCTCATGCACATCAACTGAAAGCCAAATTCTCCAAATGTCATTTCTGGAGATAAGAAGTGAGGTTTCTTGGACATGTGGTGTCTAAAGAGGGGATAGCTGTGGACCCCGCAAAAGTAGTTGCGGTGCAAGACTGGGAGGTTCCATAGAATGCAACCGAAGTCCGAAGCTTTCTCAGGCTAGCGGGATTTTACCGAAAGTTCATTAAAGACTTTGCGAAAATCTCAGCCCCACTCACAAGATTGACAAAGAAGAACCTTACTTTCGCTTGGGATTTGGATTGCGATATTGCTTTCCAACGTTTGAAAAGGGCTCTAACAATAGCCCCGGTTCTGACATTGCCTGGTGGGAGCAAAATGTTTACCGTATACACAGACGCATGCGAACAAGATTAGGCGCTGTCTTGATGTAAGAAGGCAAGGTAGTTTGTTATAGGGGAAGGCAGTTAAAGGCACATGAGAAGAACTACCCAACTCATGATTTGGAGCTAGCCGCCATTGTTTTCGCTCTTAAGTCATGGCGTCATTATCTACTAGGAGAAAGGTTTGAATTGTTTGCTGAACATAAATCATTAAAGTACCTTTTCTCACACAAAGATCTCAACTTAAGACAACAAAGGTGGATGGAATTTCTGGCCTCATATGATTTTGAGATTTCCTATACCCCTGGCAAAGGCAATTTAGTAGCAGATGCCTTGAGTAGAAAGAAGCTGACCTTAAGTCCTCTCTTTGTAGAAAGGCAAAGCTTCGAGTACATAGAAAACTTTAACTTTAGGCCCTCCTCTGAAATTGTACCTGGTCTGTTTGCATCGCTAGAGGTGCGACCTATTCTTTTGGACTCAATAGGAACCGCGCAATGGGAAGACCCTTAGCTAGTTGATATGATGGATAAGCTAGTTAGGGGTGAGACTTTTAGTTACCTCAATAGATACTCCATCGATGATAAGGGTTAGTTGAGATGGGATGGAAGGCTATGCGTCCGACAAGCAAGGGATTTGGTGAAGACGGTTCTCGAAGAAGCACACCATTCTAAGCTGGCCATACACCCAGGCGGAGACAAGATTTATAAAGACATAAAAATGGTTTTCTTTTGGAATGGCATGAACAAGGATGTAGCTGAGTTCGTCGCTAAGTTCTTGATATGCCAGTAAGTCAATGCGGAGTAGAAGAAGCCTTGTGGTCTACTTCATCCTCTTGAGGTCCCACAGTGGAAGTGGGAAAGCATTTCTATGGACTTTGTTGATGGGTTGCCTAGGTCAAGAGGGGGCAATACCAGTATATGGGTAATAGTGGACAGGCTCACTAAAAGCGCTTGCTTTATACCTGTTAAGAGTAGGAGGACTGCCTCGTCCCTAGCATCCATTTATCTTAAAGATATAGTTCGACCCCATGGAATACCCTCCAGCATAGTGAGTGATCGAGATCCTATCTTTACAAGTTAGTTTTGGAGGAGTTTGCAGGAGGTTGTAGGCGCACAATTATGCTTAAGCACGGCCTATCACCCCTAAACCGTTGGTCAGATGTAAAGGGTTAACAAAGTATTGGAAGACCTCTTGAGATTGTGCATTCTCGACTTTGGAGGAACATGGGAAGATCATCTTCCTTTGGTGGAATTCGCTTACAACAATAGCTACCAAGCCACTATAGGCATGGCACCCATAGAAACTTTATATGGAAGGCCATGCCGATCACCAACTTGTTGGTGGGAGTCTACAAACAAGCTCGTACTTGGCTTAGACATGATTAGAGAAACCTCAGAAAAGTTGGACTTGATAAGAAGACGGATGAAGACTGCACAAGATAGACAGAAATACTACGCAGACAAAAGAAGGACCGATCTTGAGTTTGAGGTTGGAGATAGGGTGTTCCTTAAATTATCTCCTTTGAGGAATGTCATTCGCTTTGGATTAATAGGAAATATAGCACCAAGATTTGTAGGACCATTTCCTATCATTGAAAGGATTGGGACGATGGCTTACAGAGTAGAGCTACCCAAAAGGCTGGCTGGAGTTCATAATGTTTTTCATGTTTCTCAACTACGAAAGTGCTTACATGAATCTGAGGAAGTTGTGGAGCCAAGTATACTAGAGGAAATAGAAGTGGAACGAGAAGCGACTGTGAGAAGAGTTCCAACTCGTATCTGGGTACGGAAGTCAAAAAGCTATGCAACCGAGAAGTTAAGCTTGTTAAAGTTCAATGGAGTGACACTGAGGAAGATGCGACTTGGGAAACTGAGAGAAAAATACGCGCAGCCTGCCCTTTTCTATTTGAGGGTACCTCCTTAATCTCTTTTTCCATAAGTTTATTCATGCTTATATCTATCTTTTAAGTATATCTCCTCGGCCCTATTCTTTATCCTTAGCTAGAAACTAATGGATGTAAACATGTATTTGAAACATGTTATGATTGATGGTTGCGAGTTATTGCAAGTGGTTGCTAGTGGTTGCTCGTGGATGCATATACACACACACACTAAGTACTAGATCGGCTCAGTCACTTTCATATTGCATGTGCATATATGTATTTGTATATGGATTGAAACTTGGAATGTTATCATATGGAAATTGCATTTGTATGGATGATTGTGCACTCATATAAAAAGTATGATTAGGAACAATTTCATGCATAATGGACTCATGGCACAGGCATAATTTGCATTAAGGAGGTCAACTGAATCAGTAGACCGCCTGATTTTGCTTTAGATAAGGACATGTACACACACTATGCATATGATCATGAAAGTATTAGAAGTCTTTTAAGGACAATGGATGCCTGTGTTTGATTGTTGAGTAGATGGACGTTTGGATGGTAGGATATACATTCTTCTTGACTTGAAGATTTCGGGGACGAAATCCTTTAAGGTGGAGAGAATGTAACACCCTGAATTTTCCGTGTCTATTAAAAGAAAGAATTAAAGAATACTCAATTCTTTAAAGTGAGAATTAAGGGAAATGGGTTATGCCATTGTGTTCATCTCGAAATTCTGCTTGGAATAGAGTCCAAGTTTTCATAAATTGAACTTCGTATGAGAAAGTTATGGCCCACAGAAATTTCAGAAATTTATATAAATTAAAAACAGTTTAGTTAAAAATTCAAAATTCAAACGAAAAGCAAAGAAGCGGGCTGGGCAGGATTTCTCCGCCCTAGGCCAGGTCGACCAGGGGGCGAGCAAGGGGTTGACCTCCCATATACAGGTCGGCAAGGTGGTCGACTTGGGGGTCGACCTACTCCCTTGCCCAGATCCAAAACAGTGACGATTTTGACTAGTTGCTGAGTCCTTTCTGACCTGTTGCTGAGTCACTAGGGCATAGATGGCAATTCTGGATAAATCTATCTAGTTTGGATGATTGTAATTGCTCCTAGAACGGTCTAACGACTCACATAAGATTAAACTTCTATAAAAGCAACCCTAATCCTCAAACCCTAAATCACACAAATTCATTCCAAGGAGCCACCATGCTGTCCATGATCGTTCTAGCCTAGCCACCATTTCTTCTTCAATTAGAAAACAAGTTCAAAGCTATGAATCAAAACTTACTTACAGAATTGATAGTCTTCTTCAAGGGATTGTTTTCAAATTAAGAAAACAAATCCCATAAAACAAGACTTTCTTTTGTTTGTAAGTCCTGTTATTATTTAGATGTGAACGATTAAAGTTATGATTTTTAATAAAATGAAAACTAGCGTTATTCCTAGTTGTAAGATAATGATGATGCTGATTCATCCCTATTCTTGTAACGATTCTATCGTATATGCTTATGAGATTATTGTGGTTATTATGTTGTTAAACCAATCATGTATTATGTAAAGTTTGGTGGCTTATTCATGTTATGTTACATGCAAGTTGTTAGACTATGTGGTTATTATTTTGATGTAAACAAATCATGTAAAATTGGTGATTCATTCATGTTATGTTACATGCAAGTTATTAGGACAAGACATATATTATGTTTAGGTTTACATCCAGATCTATGAAAATTGGATCCAGGATTAAATATCACTCACATGCCTAGTTGAACTTATGTAAGACCATATGCTTAAGATTCATGTCTGTTGGATCCAAGATAAAAGTTCATATTTACATGCCTTGTTAAACTTGTGTAATTTTATATGTTTGAGATTCATGATTATTGGATCCAAATTGAAAGTTCACATTCACATGTCTAGTCGAACTTGTGTAATTCTATATGCTTAAGGTTTATGTTCATTGGGCCCAAAATAAAAGTTTACATTTACATGCCTAGTTGGATTTGGGTAATTTCATATGCTTAAAGACTCATGTTAGTTGGATCCAAAAATGCAAGTTCATTATTTTATGCCACATTCACATGACGCATGTTTAGTTAGTTCCTTATTATTTTATGTTGTGTGAATGGTACATGCTCCCTTCTTTCCTCTTTTGTATATAAGTTAGGCTAAGTTACGAGCCTAACATTCTATGTGAATTTTGCGAACGTATGATGGGGGTAACATTGGGAAAACCTTAGAAATTATTATTATTGGCATAATTTGTCCCATAAATAAATGAATGGCTAGTGGTATAAAAATGGTATAATTTATATACCAAAAATTGAAAATATGATTTAGAGGGTAAATGGGGCATGACTTGAATGGCAATAATTGTGGATAATTTACATATAAATTTGAAAGATAAATATGTAAATTGTGACGGCAAGGAATCTCGCTCGGTCCGAACCAGTCGCTAAACCGACCCAGACCGTTCGAAACGCCCTATCGTTCGAGAACACGACAAAACAGAACGCATACAGAAGAACATTTCATTGTATATAACAACAATGCATCAGATTACAAGAATATACAGAGTATAAATGAATATTACACAGAAATATCAGAGATTTAAATTACATTTAAATACATAGCAGCGGAAAATAATACAATACACAACTAGAAAGAGATATACGGATACAAAGCTTTCCGGATATCGTTCCAGCTGTAAACCAGGATCCTGTGAATATAAATCTGCAAAAACCGAAACTACTAGCTGCCCGTGTCAAAATAAGGGCACCCAGAGTTTAGGTTAAAACAATAAACTCCAGGTCAGTCATGTGACTGGTGTGAGAACTAAAACAGTTAATCTTTATTTTCAAAGGTAAATCAAGGGACCACGCCGTATAACACGGAACGGGTTTCCTCCCAAGAATACCAGTGCATAAAACAACAGCGCAATGCTAAATAAAGAAAAATGAAGCTGTTATAAGACCCAGGTCCTATCACACAATGCAATCGCAAGCCGGGGGATAGGGTTTTCCCTTATAACAGCCAAAGAATGCTTGATACGCTTAAAACAAATCATTTGATACTACTATAAGTGCATAGTGTATAAAACAACTTCAAATCATAAGTATCAATCATAGGCGGCATGGGTACCATATATCATGTCGCCATATATAGGTTTACAAATAAAACCGCAAATGTCACGTATTTGGAAATTGGATTTCCATCTATGAACCGAGGCAAAAGATAGTCCTCAACCGATTCGAGACGCTCTAGCCCGCCCCTCAGGCAAGCGCGCAGGCAAGCCTTGGATCGTCAGGGCCGGTCCACACGGAGTGGATTATTATGCCTGAACAATACGTCTCCCCACCCTATGGGGTGTAAGTCTGGTCCGTCAGCCGACCAGAATGCATTCGGCCGAAACCGATATAACCGAGGCGCCTCGCAACCGCAACAACCACATAAGTCAAACTCGTCAGGGCGTGTAAAACCACTGACGCCACTTCTAGCTAGAAAGAAACGCAAGTCCTCCCTGAGGTCCGTCTCCCGTTTTTGATTCATACCGGGTGTGAAACTCGCGAATCAAACGTTACACAAAGCTACGCCACAAAGGCCGTGCTTTGATCATCAACCACAAGAATTTGCTTTTCAACAGAAGCCTTGATCATTTGCATCTTAGCATGCCACACAGGCAAACCATCCTATGCAACCGATATCAGTCACACAGAATGAAATCCGATGTCAGACACACAGTCCATTTACAAGTCCGTCCTGGGTCTGAACGAAACCGGAGGCACCTAGTACCCCGCATATCCATCGATCTCCAAGTACGTCTGGACGATCACTAACTGTTTCCATCTTCTTGGGTGTACAGCCCAATCAAGATCATCAGTAATTACCCAAACGACGTGAAGACCTCCGGTCTTCGACCATCGTCTTCATCTTCGACTTATCGTCGTATCAGTTATTCAGAATGGGGTAAACCCGGTCTTTCCGAATAACTCGCGTATATTTTAAGTAAGTGTTACACAAACACAACATACGCCTCATTCCAATTCATTAGTCACTAATCGTAAATTAATCAAGAGAATAATTCCCCAAATATTAACCCCGAGGGCCGAAACCAACATCAGATCAATATCCAGAAAACCATTCTGCTTGGCTAACCGCCAGTTAGTTTCTAAATTTCGCATTCAAATCTAATTAAAGATTTAACTATCGCCTGGAGCAAAACTGGTGATACTCCATTCTCGATCTTTTCAATCTAATTAAAGATTCATTAAAACTCCACTTAGTTTTAATCTGTGACTGGGTTAAAGAATCAGTGTCATTTAAAACACGGCTCACGATAAACCCAAAGTCACATCCCATTAATTATCGGGTTAAAGAACAAGTGTTATTTAAAACACTGTTCACGATAAACCCAAAAATCAATATCCATTCAATTCCAATTAAATATTATTTAATTGGTACACTTCATTAAATCTAAATAAAAAGATTTAATCTTTTCTCAACTGGGTTCAAGAACAGTGTTAGTGAAGACACCATTCACAACAAACCCAAATCACATTCATTAATTATCGGGTTAAAGAACAAGTGTTATTTAAAACACTGTTCACGATAAACCCAAAAATCAATATCCATTCAATTCCAATTAAATATTATTTAATTGGTACACTTCATTAAATCTAAATAAAAAGATTTAATCATTTCTCAACTGGGTTCAAGAATAGTGTTAGTGAAGACACCATTCACGACAAACCCAAATCACATTCATTAATTATCGGGTTAAAGAACAAGTGTTATTTAAAACACTGTTCACGATAAACCCAAAAATCAATATCAATTCAATTCCAATTAAATATTATTTAATTGGTACACTTCATTAAATCTAAATAAAAAGATTTAATCATTTCTCAACTGGGTTCAAGAATAGTGTTAGTAAAGACACCATTCACGACAAACCCAAATCACATTCGATATTCAATACAAGGCTCTGAATAGAAAATATATCGGCTTATATTCAATATCGAATTCTACGACTAACAAATGTCGTATTGGAAATAACGATATAAATATATATCTTTCAAATTTCCATAACAGCACTTGTATAATCACGAATTCCAACATCGAAATATTCCGAAGACAATTTCGATTCAAATCCACCCCAATGCAATTATTGGAAATTTTGGTTATTTTCAAAACCCTTTTCGAATTCAATTTATTTATTTAAAAATAAATAGAATTATAATTCTAGTTCAAAACTAGTTCATTTCGATAAAAATCTATTTTTATCTTTTCAAATATGGAGTTTTTCATCCCAAATCTTCACAAATCATTTCTTATGATTTTACATAAATTATTACTATTTTTAATAATTTTATCAAGGCCCGTACAGTCGATTTCCATCAACGGCCATCGAACTGCACTTACAGCGACCTTTTTCGAATTTGATTTGGACGTATCTCCAAATCCAACCGTTAGATTTCAAATTTCTAACCTTCTTTAGAAAGCTCTTTTCGATACGAACCCAACGGTTCCGGTTTTAGGAGAATCCGACGGTCGGATCTCCCGTAATGTCCGTTTGAAATAAATGGTCGAAATTCGCGAACTGCCGCGGCGCGGCGCGTTCTATTCAGGCCATTATATTATATATATAATATATATAATATATATTTCGTCGATTTCTATTTAAAACGAATTATATAAATAGTTTTAAATTCGTTTCAAATTCTATTTCAACTTCTATTTCAATTCAAAGCAAAATTGAATTCTTCTTTATAAATTCGTTTAAAAATTCATTTCTATTCAATTCGAATTTCAATTCAATTTGAATTCATTTCAATTCACTTTCAATTCAATTCACTTTGAATTCGTTTTCAATTCAATTCATTTCGAAATCACTTTCAATTCAATTCACTTTGAATTCGTTTTCAATTCAATTCATTTCGAAATCACTTTCAATTCAATTCACTTTGAATTCGTTTTCAATTTCAATTCAATTCACTTTGAATTCGTTTTCAATTCAATTCATTTCGAAATCACTTTCAATTCAATTCGAATTCGTTTTCAATTCAATTCATTTCGAAATCACTTTCAATTCAATTCACTTTGAATTCGTTTTCAATTCAATTCATTTCGAAATCGTTTTCAATTCAATTCATTTCGAAATCGTTTTCAATTCAATTCATTTCGAAATCGTTTTCAATTCAATTCATTTCGAAATCGCTTTCAATTCAATTCACTTCGAAATCGTTTTCAATTCAATTCATTTCGAAATCACTTTCAATTCAATTCGAATTCGTTTTCAATTCAATTCATTTCGAAATCACTTTCAATTCAATTCACTTTGAATTCGTTTTCAATTCAATTCATTTCGAAATCGTTTTCAATTCAATTCATTTCGAAATCGTTTTCAATTCAATTCATTTCGAAATCGTTTTCAATTCAATTCATTTCGAAATCGCTTTCAATTCAATTCACTTCGAAATCGTTTTCAATTCAATTCCTTTCGAAATCGTTTTCAATTCAATTCGAAATCGATAAAATCGATATAAATATCGTTCACGTCAAAATGGCGTCAATCTAATCAACACGGCTTCATAAAGTTCTATTTTCAAATATTCTATTTCAAATATTTCTTTTTCAAATACTTCTATTTTAAAACTGGAATGAGGCCCAATCAATTACCATATAAAGTTAATTATATGGATTTTCATACAACACATGTATAATAGCCTTGAAAAATAATCAACCATCAACCAAAGTGCACTACACTGTATAAGCATCAAATATAGACATTTAACGCTTATAGCAGCTTGTCAATCAATCGATCGACATATTTAATCAATCAGGATGAGTGAACTTCAAATTTCATCCTAACACCCGTGTGGGGTTTCAAACAATCAAACACATGTTTTATTTGTGCAGTTAGGCGATGTGTAAAATTTATCGACCCAATCAACGTCATTCAAATAGGTGTACATAAACAAACCGTCCGGTTTGTAAATGAATATTTATTTATTCACATTCACGTTAAAAATTATATTTTTAACGATAACACGTTTTATTTTAACATATGAATTTCTATTCAGTTCATTCGTTAAATAAAATGCTATTTTTATTTTTCTAACTTATTTTAGAAAATTTCGGCGGCATAACGGCACGATACTAGAAACGGGACAAGGCCTAGCCTTATCCCCGGTCTAGTGAAGGCCCACGCCATTCACTCATCAATCAAATCAATTTCATTTTGCAAACCACAAAATTTGGAGTAAGGGTCTAACCTAGCCTTACTCCTACGCCTTATAACGGCGCACGTCTAATCCTAACCAATTTATCGATTCGATTTTTCACACCACAAACCACATTCAAACCAATATCGCAATCAATCACCAAACAGTCAAACAAACAAGTCCATGGTCTGTGGACGGTTGTGTCGGGTGCTACTAAGCACCGTCTGCATCCTAGTATAAATATATATCTAGAAAAGAAATAGAAAGGTGAGAAATTCTCACATATAGCTATCCTAGCTCCACGGCACTTCTAATGCAGAATTCTTCGTCGACCTCGCCTTTTTGTCGCTTTCGCCCGTATTCTCTACATATGTAAAAATCTCATTTTTACCTCGCTATTCAATATATAAAAAAAAAATCGAATTTTTACTTTGCTATTCAATATATAAAAATCGAATTTTTACTTTGCTATTCAATATATAAAAATTGAATTTTTACTTTGCTATTCAATATATAAAAATTCCATTTTTCTATCGAAGTTCAATTTATAAAAATTTTATTTTTCTCTCGAAGTTCTATATATAAAAATTTTATTTTTCTCTCGAAGTTCTATATATAAAAATCATATTTTTATCTCGAAGTTCTATATATAAAAATCATATTTTTATCTCAAAGTTCTATATATAAAAATCATATTTTTATCTCGAAGTTCTATATATAAAAATCATATTTTTATCTCGAAGTTCTATATATAAAAATCATATTTTTATCTCGAAGTTCTATATATAAAAATCATATTTTTCGATTTATAAAAAATCAAGTCTTTGGTATTCAAACCTTTTTCTAAAAATCAGTTTTTATAACCTAAACAAAATTCAGTTTTTAAACTTTTATAAAATTCAGTTTTAACTATATAAAAAAAACAGTTTTAACTATATATAAAAAAAAACAAATGAATAAATAAACTTACAGGGGGGAACAGTTGCGCGTCGGAGCAGCAGAGGGGGGGGGGGGGTCGGCGGCTTCAGCTTCGCATACGAGTGGGCTCGTCGATGTAGGGGGGGTGCGGTGGGCTCGTCGATGGAGGGGGGAGGTGCGGTGGGCTCGTCGATGGAGGGGGGAGGTGCGGTGGGCTCGTCGATGGAGGGGGGAGGTGCGGTGGGCTCGTCGATGGAGGGGGGGGGAAGGTGCGGTGATGGGCGGCGGCGCCTCAGGGGGGGGCGGCTGTCGATAACTAGGGTTTTTTTTTTTTTTTATCTCTGAAAAAAAAATCGATTTGAAAATAAAAAGAAAAGGGGGAGGGGCCAGAACGAAATAAAGGGGAAGGGTTTAGTTTTTTTATTTATTTATTTAATTTAATTATTTTATTCAAAAAGTTGACTTCCTCATACGACCTCTAAACGAGGCCCACCGCCTGTCGTCCATAGCGTTTTACCCCCATTCCGAACACAATGGGACATGTTTCGTATGTTGATTCGATCGTTTGAATCAGTTTCCATTGAATTAACATTTAAATCACTATATTGAATTTTAAACGTACATTTCAAATTACCGGGGTCACATACTAAGTAGAAAAATTCCTGAAAAATATTTTCTAGCTTCGTATTGACGATACGGTCCTAACAAAACTAGTTTCGTTGAATTCTGAGACCGTTAGAAAAATGGCCAATTTCCAGTCGATTAAAATCAACTGAAATGGTCAAAACGCGTTTTCCTTTGCCACGCTCACATATTGATTCGAAAAATTATGAAACTTGGAATCTAGCAATAATTTAACATCACGGACCCAACAAAACTGGTTTCGTCGAAATCCGAGGTCGTTTGCAAAATGGCTATTTTTAAGGGCCTTATATATATAAAAATATATATAATTCCACAGCGACTATTCTGAATTTTCAACTGGACATATCTTATCACTTCTAAAATGAAATCTCAGTTTGTTAACTTTGTTACAAAGATATAGTTATACAGATTCAAATATTTCTTGTTTCGTTCAATTCTGACTTATATTGAATTCTGTATATTCATTTGAAATTAGAAATCGAATTTTCGAACTACCGCGCCATTTTCAATTCCTTTTATAATTATATATAAATATTTATATTCTAACGACGACGTATATAATATATACGTTCTAATTATATTCAAAATAAATTTTCGTCGATATTATTTAAAATAATCCATTTTAAATATTCAAAATTCGCCAAAATTGCCAAAATAAAAATTTTAAACTGGCCCAGATTTTCCGGGTTGTTACAATCTCCCCCACTTAAAACTTTTCGTCCCCGAAAAGGAACAAAGTCGAAAGTGGTTTGATTAATCAACTCTACGCTCGATCTTGCTTCCATTCTCCAACTCTTTAGTTTCTGAGAATTTTCAAAATTTCAAAAATTTGGCTAACACCCTAAATTTTCGAAAAATTTCGCCATAACCTCCCCTGCACCGGGAGCATCGGGGAATTTCAAATAGCTTCCCCGGTCCTTCAGATCTCAAAAAGAAAAAGAAAAAGCCAAGCGGCTAGCCAATAGGCTCACAAAATCATCATCACCCAAACAAAACAGTAAATTATGTAATAAACATGTACCTATTTGTCGGGCAAACAAATTTTATTCTCTGCTCTAGCCTCCTTGCTATGACCTGTTCAATGATATACAAGTATATGCAAGCAAATGCGACCAATTTTCAATACAGTTCAATATTTGATATAATTAGGCTAAATGGTTAAAAATTAGCAAACAAATAAACAAACAACACAAACATCAATCAATTAGTGAATTAGAGTTTCAAATTCATAATTTTGATACATATACAAAAATCATGTTTTTGATGCCAAATCACAACATTAAATCTATCTATATTAGTTTTGGTTCTCACCCCAGTCTAATGGAAATATATAGATATCACACCTTCGAAACACGAATATAAATATTGATAATGCGGCCGCATTACCAAAATTATCTCCGGGCGACTAGAGTGTGATTCTATATCTATCCAGTATATTAAAATTTCAAATACACGCGGATCAGACGTATACGCAAAATCTATATATACTGGATTGTCCACATCAATATAAATAAATAATCAAATACGAATAATTGATTTTAAATTTTCAAAACAAATTTGACTTTCATTTTAAAAATATACTCTTCACCCTCGTTCTAGGATACTACTGATCCTATCTCTAACGAGTCATTCTAATTGGATATTACTAATCCAATATCTGATGAATTCTTTCGTATGTTTCTAATGTGTCTTGTTCTCTGCTTTGTAAACCAAAGCTCTGATACCAACTGTGACGGCAAGGAATCTCGCTCGGTCCGAACCAATCGCTAAACCGACCCAGACCGTTCGAAACGCCCTATCGTTCGAGAACACGACAAAATAGAACGCATACAGAAGAACATTTCATTGTATATAACAACAATGCATCAGATTACAAGAATATACAGAGTATAAATGAATATTACACAGAAATATCAGAGATTTAAATTACATTTAAATACATAGCAGCGGAAAATAATACAATACACAACTAGAAAGAGATATACGGATACAAAGCTTTCCGGATATCGTTCCAGCTGTAAACCAGGATCCTGTGAATATAAATCTGCAAAAACCGAAACTACTAGCTGCCCGTGTCAAAATAAGGGCACCCAGAGTTTAGGTTAAAACAATAAACTCCAGGTCAGTCATGTGACTGGTGTGAGAACTAAAACAGTTAATCTTTATTTTCAAAGGTAAATCAAGGGACCACGCCGTATAACACGGAACGGGTTTCCTCCCAAGAATACCAGTGCATAAAACAACAGCGCAATGCTAAATAAAGAAAAATGAAGCTGTTATAAGACCCAGGTCCTATCACACAATGCAATCGCAAGCCGGGGGATAGGGTTTTCCCTTATAACAGCCAAAGAATGCTTGATACGCTTAAAACAAATCATTTGATACTACTATAAGTGCATAGTGTATAAAACAACTTCAAATCATAAGTATCAATCATAGGCGGCATGGGTACCATATATCATGTCGCCATATATAGGTTTACAAATAAAACCGCAAATGTCACGTATTTGGAAATTGGATTTCCATCTATGAACCGAGGCAAAAGATAGTCCTCAACCGATTCGAGACGCTCTAGCCCGCCCCTCAGGCAAGCGCGCAGGCAAGCCTTGGATCGTCAGGGCCGGTCCACACGGAGTGGATTATTATGCCTGAACAATACGTCTCCCCACCCTATGGGGTGTAAGTCTGGTCCGTCAGCCGACCAGAATGCATTCGGCCGAAACCGATATAACCGAGGCGCCTCGCAACCGCAACAACCACATAAGTCAAACTCGTCAGGGCGTGTAAAACCACTGACGCCACTTCTAGCTAGAAAGAAACGCAAGTCCTCCCTGAGGTCCGTCTCCCGTTTTTGATTCATACCGGGTGTGAAACTCGCGAATCAAACGTTACACAAAGCTACGCCACAAAGGCCGTGCTTTGATCATCAACCACAAGACTTTGCTTTTCAACAGAAGCCTTGATCATTTGCATCTTAGCATGCCACACAGGCAAACCATCCTATGCAACCGATATCAGTCACACAGAATGAAATCCGATGTCAGACACACAGTCCATTTACAAGTCCGTCCTGGGTCTGAACGAAACCGGAGGCACCTAGTACCCCGCATATCCATCGATCTCCAAGTACGTCTGGACGATCACTAACTGTTTCCATCTTCTTGGGTGTACAGCCCAATCAAGATCATCAGTAATTACCCAAACGACGTGAAGACCTCCGGTCTTCGACCATCGTCTTCATCTTCGACTTATCGTCGTATCAGTTATTCAGAATGGGGTAAACCCGGTCTTTCCGAATAACTCGCGTATATTTTAAGTAAGTGTTACACAAACACAACATACGCCTCATTCCAATTCATTAGTCACTAATCGTAAATTAATCAAGAGAATAATTCCCCAAATATTAACCCCGAGGGCCGAAACCAACATCAGATCAATATCCAGAAAACCATTCTGCTTGGCTAACCGCCAGTTAGTTTCTAAATTTCACATTCAAATCTAATTAAAGATTTAACTATCGCCTGGAGCAAAACTGGTGATACTCCATTCTCGATCTTTTCAATCTAATTAAAGATTCATTAAAACTCCACTTAGTTTTAATCTGTGACTGGGTTAAAGAATCAGTGTCATTTAAAACACGACTCACGATAAACCCAAAGTCACATCCCATTAATTATCGGGTTAAAGAACAAGTGTTATTTAAAACACTGTTCACGATAAACCCAAAAATCAATATCCATTCAATTCCAATTAAATATTATTTAATTGGTACACTTCATTAAATCTAAATAAAAAGATTTAATCTTTTCTCAACTGGGTTCAAGAACAGTGTTAGTGAAGACACCATTCACAACAAACCCAAATCACATTCATTAATTATCGGGTTAAAGAACAAGTGTTATTTAAAACACTGTTCACGATAAACCCAAAAATCAATATCCATTCAATTCCAATTAAATATTATTTAATTGGTACACTTCATTAAATCTAAATAAAAAGATTTAATCATTTCTCAACTGGGTTCAAGAATAGTGTTAGTGAAGACACCATTCACGACAAACCCAAATCACATTCATTAATTATCGGGTTAAAGAACAAGTGTTATTTAAAACACTGTTCACGATAAACCCAAAAATCAATATCAATTCAATTCCAATTAAATATTATTTAATTGGTACACTTCATTAAATCTAAATAAAAAGATTTAATCATTTCTCAACTGGGTTCAAGAATAGTGTTAGTAAAGACACCATTCACGACAAACCCAAATCACATTCGATATTCAATACAAGGCTCTGAATAGAAAATATATCGGCTTATATTCAATATCGAATTCTACGACTAACAAATGTCGTATTGGAAATAACGATATAAATATATATCTTTCAAATTTCCATAACAGCACTTGTATAATCACGAATTCCAACATCGAAATATTCCGAAGACAATTTCGATTCAAATCCACCCCAATGCAATTATTGGAAATTTTGGTTATTTTCAAAACCCTTTTCGAATTCAATTTATTTATTTAAAAATAAATAGAATTATAATTCTAGTTCAAAACTAGTTCATTTCGATAAAAATCTATTTTTATCTTTTCAAATATGGAGTTTTTCATCCCAAATCTTCACAAATCATTTCTTATGATTTTACATAAATTATTACTATTTTTAATAATTTTATCAAGGCCCGTACAGTCGATTTCCATCAACGGCCATCGAACTGCACTTACAGCGACCTTTTTCGAATTTGATTTGGACGTATCTCCAAATCCAACCGTTAGATTTCAAATTTCTAACCTTCTTTAGAAAGCTCTTTTCGATACGAACCCAACGGTTCCGGTTTTAGGAGAATCCGACGGTCGGATCTCCCGTAATGTCCGTTTGAAATAAATGGTCGAAATTCGCGAACTGCCGCGGCGCGGCGCGTTCTATTCAGGCCATTATATTATATATATAATATATATAATATATATTTCGTCGATTTCTATTTAAAACGAATTATATAAATAGTTTTAAATTCGTTTCAAATTCTATTTCAACTTCTATTTCAATTCAAAGCAAAATTGAATTCTTCTTTATAAATTCGTTTAAAAATTCATTTCTATTCAATTCGAATTTCAATTCAATTTGAATTCATTTCAATTCACTTTCAATTCAATTCACTTTGAATTCGTTTTCAATTCAATTCATTTCGAAATCACTTTCAATTCAATTCACTTTGAATTCGTTTTCAATTCAATTCATTTCGAAATCACTTTCAATTCAATTCACTTTGAATTCGTTTTCAATTTCAATTCAATTCACTTTGAATTCGTTTTCAATTCAATTCATTTCGAAATCACTTTCAATTCAATTCGAATTCGTTTTCAATTCAATTCATTTCGAAATCACTTTCAATTCAATTCACTTTGAATTCGTTTTCGATTCAATTCATTTCGAAATCGTTTTCAATTCAATTCATTTCGAAATCGTTTTCAATTCAATTCATTTCGAAATCGTTTTCAATTCAATTCATTTCGAAATCGCTTTCAATTCAATTCACTTCGAAATCGTTTTCAATTCAATTCATTTCGAAATCACTTTCAATTCAATTCGAATTCGTTTTCAATTCAATTCATTTCGAAATCACTTTCAATTCAATTCACTTTGAATTCGTTTTCAATTCAATTCATTTCGAAATCGTTTTCAATTCAATTCATTTCGAAATCGTTTTCAATTCAATTCATTTCGAAATCGTTTTCAATTCAATTCATTTCGAAATCGCTTTCAATTCAATTCACTTCGAAATCGTTTTCAATTCAATTCCTTTCGAAATCGTTTTCAATTCAATTCGAAATCGATAAAATCGATATAAATATCGTTCACGTCAAAATGGCGTCAATCTAATCAACACGGCTTCATAAAGTTCTATTTTCAAATATTCTATTTCAAATATTTCTTTTTCAAATACTTCTATTTTAAAACTGGAATGAGGCCCAATCAATTACCATATAAAGTTAATTATATGGATTTTCATACAACACATGTATAATAGCCTTGAAAAATAATCAACCATCAACCAAAGTGCACTACACTGTATAAGCATCAAATATAGACATTTAACGCTTATAGCAGCTTGTCAATCAATCGATCGACATATTTAATCAATCAGGATGAGTGAACTTCAAATTTCATCCTAACACCCGTGTGGGGTTTCAAACAATCAAACACATGTTTTATTTGTGCAGTTAGGCGATGTGTAAAATTTATCGACCCAATCAACGTCATTCAAATAGGTGTACATAAACAAACCGTCTGGTTTGTAAATGAATATTTATTTATTCACATTCACGTTAAAAATTATATTTTTAACGATAACACGTTTTATTTTAACATATGAATTTCTATTCAGTTCATTCGTTAAATAAAATGCTATTTTTATTTTTCTAACTTATTTTAGAAAATTTCGGCGGCATAACGGCACGATACTAGAAACGGGACAAGGCCTAGCCTTATCCCCGGTCTAGTGAAGGCCCACGCCATTCACTCATCAATCAAATCAATTTCATTTTGCAAACCACAAAATTTGGAGTAAGGGTCTAACCTAGCCTTACTCCTACGCCTTATAACGGCGCACGTCTAATCCTAACCAATTTATCGATTCGATTTTTCACACCACAAACCACATTCAAACCAATATCGCAATCAATCACCAAACAGTCAAACAAACAAGTCCATGGTCTGTGGACGGTTGTGTCGGGTGCTACTAAGCACCGTCTGCATCCTAGTATAAATATATATCTAGAAAAGAAATAGAAAGGTGAGAAATTCTCACATATAGCTATCCTAGCTCCACGGCACTTCTAATGCAGAATTCTTCGTCGACCTCGCCTTTTTGTCGCTTTCGCCCGTATTCTCTACATATGTAAAAATCTCATTTTTACCTCGCTATTCAATATATAAAAAAAAAATCGAATTTTTACTTTGCTATTCAATATATAAAAATCGAATTTTTACTTTGCTATTCAATATATAAAAATTGAATTTTTACTTTGCTATTCAATATATAAAAATTCCATTTTTCTATCGAAGTTCAATTTATAAAAATTTTATTTTTCTCTCGAAGTTCTATATATAAAAATTTTATTTTTCTCTCGAAGTTCTATATATAAAAATCATATTTTTATCTCGAAGTTCTATATATAAAAATCATATTTTTATCTCGAAGTTCTATATATAAAAATCATATTTTTATCTCGAAGTTCTATATATAAAAATCATATTTTTATCTCGAAGTTCTATATATAAAAATCATATTTTTATCTCGAAGTTCTATATATAAAAATCATATTTTTCGATTTATAAAAAATCAAGTCTTTGGTATTCAAACCTTTTTCTAAAAATCAGTTTTTATAACCTAAACAAAATTCAGTTTTTAAACTTTTATAAAATTCAGTTTTAACTATATAAAAAAAAACAGTTTTAACTATATATAAAAAAAAACAAATGAATAAATAAACTTACAGGGGGGAACAGTTGCGCGTCGGAGCAGCAGAGGGGGGGGGGTCGGCGGCTTCAACTTCGCATACGAGTGGGCTCGTCGATGTAGGGGGGGTGCGGTGGGCTCGTCGATGGAGGGGGGAGGTGCGGTGGACTCGTCGATGGAGGGGGGAGGTGCGGTGGGCTCGTCGATGGAGGGGGGAGGTGCGGTGGGCTCGTCGATGGAGGGGGGGGGGAAGGTGCGGTGATGGGCGGCGGCGCCTCAGGGGGGGGCGGCTGTCGATAACTAGGGTTTTTTTTTTTTTTTTTTTTTATCTCTGAAAAAAAAAATCGATTTGAAAATAAAAAGAAAAGGGGGAGGGGCCAGAACGAAATAAAGGGGAAGGGTTTAGTTTTTTTTTTTATTTATTTAATTTAATTATTTTATTCAAAAAGTTGACTTCCTCATACGACCTCTAAACGAGGCCCACCGCCTGTCGTCCATAGCGTTTTACCCCCATTCCGAACACAATGGGACATGTTTCGTATGTTGATTCGATCGTTTGAATCAGTTTCCATTGAATTAACATTTAAATCACTATATTGAATTTTAAACGTACATTTCAAATTACCGGGGTCACATACTAAGTAGAAAAATTCCTGAAAAATATTTTCTAGCTTCGTATTGACGATACGGTCCTAACAAAACTAGTTTCGTTGAATTCTGAGACCGTTAGAAAAATGGCCAATTTCCAGTCGATTAAAATCAACTGAAATGGTCAAAACGCGTTTTCCTTTGCCACGCTCACATATTGATTCGAAAAATTATGAAACTTGGAATCTAGCAATAATTTAACATCACGGACCCAACAAAACTGGTTTCGTCGAAATCCGAGGTCGTTTGCAAAATGGCTATTTTTAAGGGCCTTATATATATAAAAATATATATAATTCCACAGCGACTATTCTGAATTTTCAACTGGACATATCTTATCACTTCTAAAATGAAATCTCAGTTTGTTAACTTTGTTACAAAGATATAGTTATACAGATTCAAATATTTCTTGTTTCGTTCAATTCTGACTTATATTGAATTCTGTATATTCATTTGAAATTAGAAATCGAATTTTCGAACTACCGCGCCATTTTCAATTCCTTTTATAATTATATATAAATATTTATATTCTAACGACGACGTATATAATATATACGTTCTAATTATATTCAAAATAAATTTTCGTCGATATTATTTAAAATAATCCATTTTAAATATTCAAAATTCGCCAAAATTGCCAAAATAAAAATTTTAAACTGGCCCAGATTTTCCGGGTTGTTACATAAATTAAGGAAAAGACAAATATGCCTAACCTGAGGTTAGATTAAGTTACGGTGTAAAACTGCCCGGAACCGCTTGGCACATCCAGCAACCGTAACAATATATATCTAATGTGAGAGGTTAGTGCATCAAGCCCAAAAGAACCCGAGGTTAAATTGAGTTGCGGTGTAAGACTCTCGGAACCTACCGGTACATCCAGCAACCGCAACAATACATATCTAATGTGAGTGGTAGGTGCTTTAATGATTGAATTAAGGCTAAGACAAGAATGGTACGGTTAAGTTAATTAAAGCAACACTTAACCAATGCAACATGTTAACTAAACTGACGGGTGGGTTAGGTTAATTTGAGAACACTTAACCATTTTAACATGTTGATTAGGAAACCCTAGTAACGGGGACCCATTTCATCAGTAACCCACATAGATGTATCGTGGTACCCTGAACTAGGAAGGGTGTGGCACGATTACTGGGCTGATTATAAGCGGTCAAAACAACGACGGGTGGAGCGTCAGTGTAGGTTCCGATGGAGTGCGGTCGTGCACGTACTCCGGAGTTGAAAAATCAGGCACTGTGCATCAGTAGTTATACTCTGTGCATCATGAATTGTGTCGGGTATAATCATGCGGGGCCGAACGACATAAGTGGTAAACGTATGCGAGTAGGAGCCGATCGATAAAAAGGTGTAACGAATCGGATTTTCAGCCATTGAATTCTCAATATTTAAATTTGTTATTTGAATTATATCTAGGAATTTATAAGAAATTATTTAATAAAACGATATTTAAATGTATAATTTATAATATAAATCTAAAACTAGTTCGAAATAGTTGCGGTAGTTAGAAATTTACGATTTAAACTTCAAATGGATGTACAAGACCCAGTATAAATCAAAATTCCTTGAAATAAGAAATGTTCGAAACTATTTGATTATATTTTTCTAACGAAAGTGGAAAAGCGAGATTTCATCTTGGAGATGGAGAATTATGTACAAATCGAAATTTCAAATAGTCGCTACAGACTTGTTTATAAAGCGTAAAGATTTATATAAATTAATTTTATATATTGAATATCATTTCAACTCAAAATTCAATATATTAAGTTATTATAGAATTTTTGATTTTTCCGCAATCGGAGCTCGTATTGAATCATACGAATTTTAAACGTGAGGTGTAAATAACGCATTAAATAACAAGATCGCTGGTACAATACCATCGCTTTCAAAAATCTTCACAAAATCACACCACACCAGCATAAAATCTCGCAAAAATCTAGTAGGATCATTTCAGAATCTTTGCGCAAATTTACAAATCCTATATATCCTTTCCATCTCAGAAATTTCGGCTATAAATATATCTACCAAATATTAAATATATCCTAGCACATCTCGGTGATTTTTGACCGAAACGCTCAGTAAGACCATGTGCAAATCCATCCATCCATGTGTACGACCCATGTGTCACCTTTTCAAACATGTCAGTATAGGTTCTGCAAGGCTGATTGATAGTATAGTAAAATATATCATAAAATAATCTGCAACCAATGTTTACACGATACTGTAAATTTTGAATTAAAAACTTTGTTGTTTTCTTCCATTCCAGCTCGACAATATTAGATCACTCCATCGTTTTCAAGTCCATAGCAAATATTTTGAAGATCCTGACAAATTTAAACATCTGTATATTCATCAATTTCGGCTATACACTGTTGATAAATTGACCCCAGAGAGCAACACCTTCTGAAAACACTTTCACACACTAGCATGTTCCAGTTATTTCATTGGATCTACACTCCCTTACATTGGTTCCAGCGAATAAAAAAAACTAAATAAGAAGTTAATATAAACGTTACACTATATTTTCTAATCGGCCTATCATCAACACAGATCTGCACATGAACAATGGCAGACCCACAAGCTAAACTAAACGAATCCAGCTTCTTAAACTGTACATGGGGCTACGCCGAGCAAATTGGGAATCACCTACTGCGTACATTGTAGGAAAGAAAATGCACGCACTGGGTAAATCTGAGCCTAGATGCCTACCCTACTTTCCTACTTGCGTGGCCACCAAACTATCTTGTTATATAAATACACTGCTTCACCAAGCCAGATGAAACAAAATGCTCCTAAACCGAAAAGAAATGGCAACAGCAATTTGTGTACATCCATAAATATTTCTAAAACTAAAACAAATTGGAAACCCCACTAAATAACTTAGTTTTTGATCCATTTAACTCATAAGAAGATAAGCTCCAATCCCATATCACTGTTCCGTGGTGCGATCCAAGTTCAGGGGCTAGTTCAACGCTTGGGCTGGTTGGCGTCGACTGTAGGAGAGGCCGGAGGGGGTTTCAATGATGGTTCTAGTTCGTGACGCCTGGGCGTTTCCATGGTGAGAGTTTCATCAAGTTCCACGACAAGAAATTTCGCCACCGTGTAGATTGCCGCGCAGGAAGGCATGGTGTATGATGCATAGAGGATGGGGGTGCGAAGAAGCTATTGTCGAGCTCATTTTATTGATAGCAGGCGAGTACGGCGTGGGATGGTGAGGCGTTTGGTAGAGTTTGCATCTTGGGTAGTTGAAAAGGATAGAGGTGCTGTAATGGAAAGGAAAGCTTCATACTGGAGCATGTTCGATGACTGTAAGAAGGATAGACTATGGAGGATAATGGGTCAAGTATTTTGATGAGGGTGGTGCACTTTGTGATGGGGAATTCGGTAGTATGTTCTGTTTGTGGAAGGATGTTGAGTACTTGCCGATGTAGAGGGGAGGAAAAGTTGATGTCTGGAAGGAATAAGGTTGTCAATTTCTTCTTTTAGATTAGCAAAGTTATGGCCGTAGTTGCTGGGTGGGGAGACTTGAAGGCTAGGTCATTAGTGGGTTGAAAATCATTGTGATAGAATGGGGAGCGACATTTTTATAAAGTAGAAGAAGTTTTTATATGTGGAGTTGGTTTTATAACAGATCGATGGTGAGGTAGAAATTTGTGTGAAGGGAAATTTAACATGCCTAATCGAGATGCCAGGAGTAATTAACCATTATTAAAGCTAATTAATAATTTATTTAGATGATTTATTAGTTTAATTAAATAACTTATATTATTTATAATCGGTGCAAACATTATCAGAATCAAACCCGGCCGGATCCGTTGGAATCATAACAACGCCATCTACGTTGTGGAACTGACGTGATTGAGAAAGGAGCAACTGAAATTTTATGGAAAAAAATCAAATGCTTGTTTGACTTTAAAACGGAATAAAAGCAGAACTGTCAATTGCAAAACAAGGTGAGTAAACTCACTAACTCTGCCTCGTTTATATTTTTGTAAACGAGTTTTAATTTTATTTATAATAATTTTATACTGTTTGATGGTTGCTTGGTTGAATAGTTGATAAAATTGGTCGATATGATAACATCATTGATCGATTATTAGTTCTGATATTTCATATTAATGTGAAATAATATTTTTGATGTTATTAACATCTGTGGATGCAGGAAAATAGGTTTGAGGGATCCAACTGGATTCCTCAACATTTTATTTACTATTTTATTTATTGTGATATATGATTGGTAATTAGTAACATTGTAGTTGAATTACACTGGTCCCATAATTTGGTATTTAATTACTGTAAAACATTTTATAATGGAGAAAAGAAATTTGTGATTTTAAAAAGGAAATTATTTCCACAAATAGAAAGTAGATTTCAAATAGATTTAAAATAGAAACTTGTTTAATAAATATATAAAGTAGTTAGATTTATAAATGATGTTTATAAATAAAGTGAAATATTTATCATTGGATAATGTAAAAATATAAATTCAAGTTAAATTTATACAAGCAAAGTGGAATTCGGTGTTGACACCGATATTTGAAGTGGGAATTAAACGTTGTAGTTGTCAAAAGAAATTTGAGTTGAGAAAAAGATAATTCAAATGGGAATTTGAATAAGAAATCGGTTTCAAAAGGAAACAATGGGTTTTATTCCAAATTTGGAATATAAAATACATTAAGATAGATCCAATGGATTAATAAACGAGAAGTGTTAATTGAGTAACAGTTCTATAAACAGAGTTTATAAATGAAACAGAATATGATATGGCTTTAAAAATAAACTCGATAACTAGAAGTAGAGCAGTAATGATACTCAAGTTGATTTGAATAAACGAGTTTAGATTCCTATCATGGAGTGAAATTCATATTTGAAATGAATAACAGTTTGAAAGCAAACGTTTACAAATGAAAGGGGTTACAAAGGAATATGGTAATGATTTGGAAATGATAAATTCAAAAGTGAATTTAGAATTTGAGATAACCTGAAATGGTAGATAAATTCTAAAGTTCAGAATATTTATCGAATATAGAGTATTCGAATGAGAGTTGTTTATTGGAATTCGATTATATCGTATTTAGGGAAGTAGTTATTTTACTTTCCGTTTGAATCAAATTTAATAATTTATTTATTTACTTATTAAATTATTTATTGAAATAAATCAATATAAGTTGCATTTTTATAAACCAAATATTTGTAAATAGCGATTTTAAACGCTGCCGTTTTAATAAATGTTTTGATAAATCAAAATAGCAATTTTAACGCTGCCGTTATAATAAATGTTTTGTAAATCTAAACAGCGATCTTAACACTATTGTTATAATAAATGTTCTATAATTCTATACATCGATTGTAATGCTATCGTTAAAAGTAATGTTTTATAAATCAAATATTTGGAAACAGCGATTATAACGCTACCGTTATAATCAAAGTTTTTCCGTGAAAGAAGTGAGTTCGTAGATTGGATCCGAAAGTTGCATAAGCGATGTTTGGTTTAAACTTGTGAGCTTTGAATATTTCAAAGTTGAGAAGGTCTGTGAGGTAATTATACCCTAGCTTGATTAACTTCATGATTGATGGAGGAATGGTTAAGGTTCGATAGTGAAGATTGGTTAGCGATATAGTTAGTTAATAAACGATTAATGGTTTGATTTGTAATAACGATGTTTTATAACATCACGTTAATATTAAAGGATTTTGAAATGTTTTTCCCCAAATAAAATGAGAGTTATTTTCTACGCGTAATGGATTGGTCAACGAGGAATTAAGGAATGGAAGATGGAAATATTTTCTGGTAATAATAAGGTATATTTTCTAAATATAGAAAATAAGGATTTCATTAATATATATAAAAATGTTTTCTTACTGGAATAAGGGATATTTTCTCGAATAGAGAAATTATAATATTGGAAATGTTTTTCAAAGAATCGAGAGGGGAAATCGAGTTTCAAAAGGATATGAAAGATGGGAAATGGGAATTGTAAATGATAATATAATAAAGAATTGATTTAAAGGGGCCCAGTGATGTTTGATGCTTGATAGGTATGATTTCCAATTGGAAATAGGACCGTTGAGTATATGGATGTTTTCTTTGATAGATAAATCACCGGCTATCAAAGTTTTGATTTATTTTATACCTCCGTTGTCAATACGGAGAGACCGGGATCATATTTAATATCTAAAAACCACTCCGTATTGGCACAAGCGTTACGATTCAACTTATGTTGAAGAGATTATGAAGACGGAGTAAAGTGCAAGGGCTGTTCTGTTAATCCTAGGTAGAATTTGCCTAAGGTGGATTAAAAAAATGGTGCCTTCGGTTTGTCCAGACCCAGGAAAACTTGTAAGGACGAGTGTCTGACAGAGTATTTCCAAAGGGATTACGTACATTGATTCCTTCAAACGTACGAAGTTAGTGGAAAACAAGGGAAATTTCTTTAGCCTAACAATCTAAATATTTTTGTGCGAATCAATTAGTGATTTCCGATGGATCTGACGTTGTGGCATTCAAAGTGAATGGTGTCCAGAGGTTCTGGAAGATAATTCAAACCTCAAGCCTCACAACCAAGAATTAACAAAAATCGGGCAAGCATCATGGTTATATGGGTCGCTCCTATTAGGATGTATAATCACCTATCTAGAGAAATTCCATTTGCTTCTTTAAATCTATCGATGTTGTCCCTTTCGGGAAACGGTTGCTGATCCCAACCGTTGGTGATAAACATTCGACACACTCAAGCGAAATTAGTGGTCGGTCATGTGTGGGCTGGGCTGCAAGATTTTCTTGTAGAACCCCAGTGTATCCCCTCTAGAGTACACTGATCAGAAGGTGGTTCCATACCTTGTCATGTTGGAAATCCAATCTCCAATAATTGCCCTGCGGTTTTTGATTTTATATTATATATGGAGCATGAGATGCAAGCGTTCCACTATATTCTATTTATTTGATGTAGACACTATTATAAAATCACCGGATTTGATATCAAAATATTTGGGTCATCGTAAGGTAAAAACCATCTGTGTTTATGTGTGGATCATTATTACGATTATCTTTTCTTTTAAAGGGTTTTTAAAAGTAAAACCAATGGTTGGAGTTTACTCATACCAGTCCCATGACTGACCCAGAGTTTATTTTGTTTGTTTTTCCCTAAACTCTTGGGTGCCCAAATTTGTACGGGCAATCAAGTAGTCGGGATTTTACAGATTCACTTGGAGGAGCTTGAAGCACGAGGCTTCACCAGTTAGCTATAGACTATCATATTTTCCGTTGTGTATCATGTTTATATCTGGAAACAGGTGTGTATAACTGTTCCAGGGATAACTGTTGTGCTCTGATGATGGTATGTATATATAGTTACTGATTTGTATTTCAAAAGTTATGTTATATAATATATTTTATTCGTTCTGCTATGAGTTTTGTGTTCTTCATTTTCTTCTATTCTAATATTTCTTTCTTCTATTTCTTATCCTCTAACTTCTTTCTAATAATGATTCGTATTTCTGTGCAATTTGGGTTGGACGTGTAGTGCAATTAGTTGACTCAAAGGGTATGGAAATTCGGGTCGTTACAAAAGGGGGATCATTTATCTTGAACACATGGTGCTAGTTGAAACACTTGTAAGGGGGTGCAGAAAAGTAAAATGGGTGCGATAGCATATTCTGCCTTATTATCTTATTTCTAGGGTGTTGTCCTAGATTCAGTTTATTCATTCATAACCCTTTTCTTGTTTACATGCTAAATAGTCACTGGACTTACCAGACTCATCTCTGACCCATTTTCTTTCGTCTTCTTTTCTTTCGGTCCCCCCCCCCGGTCCGTAGGGAGGGAATACTTCAGCTCAGATCGGATCATTTCCAGCTTGAAGAGAGTATATATATTGCTTGGAATCTTTTTCCTTGGGCTATGGCTTTGGATACTCTCTTATTGGGGATTTGTGCTACCTTACTATTGTTTTAATGCTTCTTAATGTTTTAATTCAAGGCAGAGATTTTGTTGTATAATTTGGAAGTTGGTTTGAGATAGTTTTTGTAATGTTTCAACCGAACCACGTATTTATGAAATAAATTTATTTTTTCCACTGTTTATATGTCTATCTTGATAATTATCTGTAATTTTTACCTATAATGCTCCACTGGAGTTAAGGCATTCCCTTTGTGAGTGACCTCAATGAAGGCAGGGTGTTTCAATTGTCTAGGGTCGCTCCCAGTCATGATGACCTTGGGGAAGCCATAAAGGCAGTTCCAAGATATACTCTACTACGGATAATGCATGTAAAACGATTACGACATTCGTAGGCCCTAATGTACTCATGAAGTGGGCATGAGTGAACTAGGGATAGTACTAGACTATGGCGTAGTCTAGCATCGTAGACTATGGAGTAGTCTTGTTCCCAGCCGAATAAGGGGCATGGACTCAAATATTGAAGAAATTAGGACATATAATAGTTCTTGGCTATGGGATAGTCATACAATTATCATATATCTGACGCACTGAGCTAGTGGCTATGATGATGGATGCTATATTTGTTTAATCATTTTTTCCTTAAGGATGGCATATGATGTGGATATAACCAATTCAGATATCTAGACTCAAAAGTATTCTGATGTAGAACACACCCATGATGATTACCGTAAAGTATCATATATCTTTATATGTGCTGATTTTGTGGATGTAGGAGCCGGATAGGTATGATCCTCCATACCGTCTATAACATATAATATTATGACTTTTACTTTCATTGAGATTTGCTTTTCACTCGCACTAGACTATTGTCTGACCTAAGGTTTTATATTTACTCTTATTACATTGGGTACTTATCGATGATGCTATTGAGTAGGCTAGGTAATAGGTATGAACATCATCAGAGCTGCTTAAATAGATTAGTAGGATGTAATGTCTTTTCATACTTACATTTGTATTATGATTATTTATTACACCATATGACACTATGGATCCTTGATAATGCCATGTATTCTTATTAGAGATAGTTTACCATTTGAGTCTATTTATCTATGACAACCGTCTCGTACCTCCTGCACCAAACTACGGAAAGGTGCACTATATGACGTGCTAGGCCGATACATACGATCATCCTGGTAGAATAATTCGAAAACAGAACCTATCATATAACTCATAGCGCATGGATAATATATAATAATAAAATATACAGTAGGATATAGTAATGAAGCACAAATGAATAGAGAATAAAATTTCCATAAACCATAGAATCTTGGGTACAATACTTCTCGATACATGAATCTCTAAATACAACATGCCTCACTACATCCCTCAGAGTCACATTAACATCAACATATACAATGTAAATAGAAAAGAAAATACTAAATAGATAATAGTAGTACACCAACCTTCTTCTCATCATCGCACAACATCAACGGCACAAAACCTGCAACCTACTACTCACTCTACCCATCAATAGCATTGATGAACAACCCAAGGTAATAGGAGGGAAACATAAAACTTTGAGTTAGATAACAATCTTAGTGAGCCATAAAATAACTAACAACAGTTACATAGGATAATATGAGTATAGGCGGACCGACCGACCGATCTACCATGCAGACATCAAGCTAACACGTGGAAACCATCTATTACATGTCACATCAGAAATAGGAAAGGTAAACCCCAATCTCACTTTTCTTCATCAACCGATAGTGATAGCCTACCTAGAGAAAATAGATAAGAAAGCACACAATCAGTCATAACATCCATTGCATCCAATATACTAGCTATCACCGTCTATAGCCTTGAATCCATCGATAATCAAACTTTCTTTTATCGTTCAAAAAGGATAATTTAAAAACCCAGTTCTAGCCAAACTAATATATGCTATCGTGATTCTTATGTTTATCTTCTCCCGTTCTAGACAACTAGGCCCATCATGACTTCCCAGGGTGTACGATCTCTTGAATTTGACCCTAACGGGCGTCACCATGGTACCCCTGCTTTTAGTCTGTTATAACAGTTCGTTTAGTGACGATTCCATGGCACATAAAAACTGTCAGCCTTTAATTTCGGTGACTCAATTCATTCTCGAACCATTCCATTTTCATTTAGGATTGACTCCCATCCTATCAATCCATCAACTTACCGGGTCGTATATTGAATCACGACCAATGTCACATCAATTGGGCTTCGACCACTCCAATGCGAGCTCATAATCGAACCACCATCAATCTTTGAGTTGCACATCAATCATCTGAAGTCCATTTCAATCCAAACTTCACCAGCAATCCTCGGAGATCAAAAGAATCAAGCCCACAAAAATCCAGCACCATCCGACCTCCCCTGATGGGTTGGTGTCGAACCATCATGGGTCACCGACCCATGCACTTAGACTGTTTTGGCTAAGTGCCTCCACCTCTTCACTATATAGCTCAAGAACTCCCTACAGGTCCAATTCCCTATCGATTTGACACTCCTACAAAAACTTATGCCGGTCCATTTTCTTTTCAAGCAATCCGCCTTCAATCAATTCATACCAACTTCGAATGACCTGAAAATCTTTCAGTAGCCTCGATTTATCACTAGGTGCTCCATAGAATTTCCAAGGTCATGCAACTTATCCCCATGGGTCGATGCCGACCTATCACGGGTCGGTGCCGACCTATCATGGGTCAGTGCCGACCCATGCCCTTAGCGTATTCGGCATTTTATTTTTTGTACCTTCTTACATTGATTTCCAGAGCGCCTCTGCCAACTTTCATCTGAGTCCTATCATTTGGATTAGCGATTTGCTTTGTTATTCAATCCTATGATTCTACGGTAAACAATCTAACATACAACTCAAGCAATGCAATCAATTTAATCAAAATAAACATCAATCCATGCAACAATGATCATACAAACATGAGCAATTAATAAACATAACATAGACATATCACAATAATGAGATCTAACACGATTTGGTTTTAAACATATGAATACACATGATTAATCTAACAATTAACCGATCAATATGATCAAATTAGGTTTCGCAGGATTTCTAAATTTGAGTTAAACATATATGATCAGATCTAAGGTGATTTTAAAGTGAAACATATGAATATGATCTTAATTTTCCCATATAATCTGTAGTTTCTATGTGAGATATCTATCACTTACCAAATGCTTGATTTGATGTTGATTCAATGAGATTAAATATAAATAGTGTAGAAACCCCTTGAATCTGATGCAATCTAATCCCCTTTGATGATGATCTACCCTCTAGACTTAATCGACAATGAATTTAATATGAAGAAATGGAGAAATAGGGTTTCATGTTGAACCGGAGAATCACAGATGCCCAACCTAAAACTTTGAATAAAGAGAGTAACTCTAGTTCTCTCCCCAGGTCCCCCCTTATTTATATCTGTTGGTCATAGGTCTAATGGGTTTGGCTAATCAGCCTATTAGTTGGCTGACCAGTCAGCCTAAACGGCAGTTGAAACTAGAAACAACGATTCCTCCCAAACCGTTAAACCAACTCCTTCATATGACCACTCTACGGAATTGTAAACAACCATTCTGATTCAATGGAATCAACCTCAGCACTTGATTCGATCACTATCAAAAGTTATATCCCAACTAGAAAACTTAATGAAAAAATGGTCATAATTGAATTTGGTGAAAATCATGAACATGTCTCACATTCCCATGAACAACATATTAAAAACCGAGAATAATCTGACCACTAGGGAAATAAATATAACTATTTTTTGATCGGTCGATATGTAAAATATAGTCCATTACATTCTTCCCCCATTTATGAATTTAACCCCTGAAATCCCAAACAATCACAAGCAAACAAGGTATTTCGCATGCCTACCAACAACGAGCAGCCAATCTACCATGCAAACTAGCATCAAACAATCCATGCATTCAAATTCCTATCCTAGCATGCGGAACTCTAATAGCATAAGACACAATGGCATAAGCAAAATACGATGTATGGGACATACCACATTAAGAGTTCTGGATGGGTCGACCTCATACTCTTTTCCGTTTCTCACGTGCAATCGTCATTGTTCTCTCTCCATTGTGCCTTGACTAGCTTAACAACCTTCCTCCTAAGTTGTTTCATGTCATTTCCCATGACGCGAAGCAGCTCACGAGGCTTAGAAACTTCGGGTTCGACTTCAGAGATACTGTAACATTCGATTCACGGATGAAATTCCCTAGAAATGATACGTGAAACACATTATGCACACTCTCCATTTTCTCATGTAAATCCAATCTATAAGCGAGCTTTCCAATACGCTCGATAACCAGAGATAGCCCAAAAACCTTGGCGATATCTTTCCTTTCTTTCCAAAACGAACGGTAGTCCTTTGAGGAGAAATCTTAACAAATGCCATATCTCCAATTGAGAATTCCAAATCGTTTCTCCGCTTACCAGCATAACTTTTATGATGATATTGCGCTGCCTTCATTCGTTGCCGAATGACTTCAATATTATCTGTAGTTTCTCTTATCATCTCAGGCCTAAGTACCAACTTTTCGCCAGTTTCTAACCAACAAAATGGAGAATTACACGGTCTCCCGTACAACGCCTCATATGGTGCCATTCCAATACTCGACTGGTAGCTGTTATTGTAAGAAAATTCAACTAAATGCAGATGATCTTCTGTTGATCCTCCAAAATCCAATACATAAGCTTATAGAATATCTTCCAATACTCGATTAACCCTTTCAGTCTGACCATCCGTCTGGGGATGATAAGTCATACTCAAACATAGCTCGGTTCCCAACTTCTCTTGAAATCTCTTCCAGAATCCACTTGTGAACAACGGATCTCTATCACTAACAATACCCTTAGAAATTCCACGGAATCGAACTATCCACTTAAGATATAATTCAGCCAACTTCAATGCCGTCCTAGTCAATCTGACAGGAATAAATCTTGCGCTTTTGGTCAAGCGATCATGACAACCCAAATACTATCGTTATTTGCTCTTGTCCTAGATAATCCATGAATTAAATTCATCAACACCTATTCCCATTTCCATGTAGGAACTTCCAATGGCTGTAACAATCCACTTGGCCTTTTATGTTTGGCTTTAACTAGTACAGTTCATACATTTGGAGATTAATTTCCCAACATCCCTCTTCATACCTTCACAATAGTAAACTTGTTTCATATCTCAGTACATCTTATTACCACTAGGATGAATTGTCAACCTAGAGTGATGAAACTCCCTCAAATCTTCATTTCTTAACCCTTCCAAACCAGGAACAACTAGTCGCTCGTTCTTACGAAGCCAACCATGTCGATCAACTTTGAAATCCTTAATTTCCACGTGTTCTACTCTCATCTCTAATATTTGAATGATTACCATAAGCTTATCATCTCGCTTTTGACTTTCGTCAATCCTTTCGACGAGAGGCCTAGTTGATAAGTCAGCTTACATCTCAAGTTCTAACTCACAATGAGGTCTAGAATCAAATCAGGCCAAATAATCGAGATGTTTCTATACAAAAAACATGGCTCCCAAACTAGCATGTCTTCAACTTAATGCATCGACCACTGCGTTACCTTTTGCTAGAGTATATGCTATTCTAAAATCATACGATGCCAAAAAAAATCTAACCATCGCTGCTGTCGTAGATTCAGTTCCTTCTAGGAGAAAAGATACTTTAAAGACTTATGATCCATGAACAACACAAATCTAACTCCCAACAAATAATGTCTCCAAATCTTCAGAGCAAATAAAATCTCCGCTAACTCCAAATTGTGAGTGGGGTAATTCCTTTCATGCGGCTTCAGTTGTTGACTTTCATAAGCCATAACTCTATCCTTTTGCATAGCACCACTTCAAGTCTAGTGCCACATGCGTCGGTATATAATACCATCTCTTCGTTCCTATTAATAACAGTCAAAACAAGTGCACTTGTCAGTCTCTCTTTCAGAATTCCAAAGGCTTTCTCACACTTCGCATCCCACGCGAAGACATGATTCTTCTTTGTTAACCGGTTAATGGTGCAGCTATCTTAGAGAAATCCTTGATAAATCATTGATAATATCCTGCTAAACCAAGGAAATTTCTAACATTCATCGCATTCTTGGGTCGATTCCAATCTTTTATTGTTTCTACCTTAGCGGGATCTACCACTATTCCTTTTTCTGATATGACATGACCCAAGAACCTTACTTCTTCCTTCCAGTAGTGACACTTCGAAAACTTGGCTCTCGGTTGATGTTTTCGTAAGATTCCCAAAACAATTCTCAATTGCGTCTTATATTCTTCTTCATTACTTGAGTAAACCAATATGTGTCCATGAGCACAAGTAAGAACTTGTTCAACTAATCCCAGAAAACTCGATTCACAAGATCCACAAAATATGCTGGTGCATTAGTTAACCAAAATGGCATTACCAGCCACTCGTAAAATCCAAATGGTGTCCTAAAAGCAATCTTCGACACACTATCCCTAACCACTCTCAATTGGTGAAATCTTATTACCAAATCTATTTAGGAAAACACCTTAGCTACATGAAGCTGATCAAACAAGTCATCGATTTTGGGTAATGGATACTTGTTCTTCTTGATCACCTTATTCAGCTCATGATAATCCATGCATAATCGTAACGATCCACCAGCCTTGGTCCTAAACACAACGGTGCACCCCATTCGGGTTTGCTTCTCCGAGTGAATTCATTACTCGAAAGATCGATCAGTTACACCTGTAACTCTCACTATTCTTTAGGCATCATTAGCCTAAGAGGCAAAATAATAGGCTTGGCTTCATCCACTAAATCAATCTGAAACCCAATCTCTCGCTGCGGCGACAACCCTCTCACTTCGTCAAACACATCACAAAACTCTAATACGATTGGCATAGATGACAACCCATCCCGTGGAATCACAAGAGAATATAAAAAGATAACCAGGAGTTTGTCCTCTGGTAGACAATGTATCACAATCGTTCCCCTTCCATATTCCCGATTGTCACTTAAGCTTCTTGCAATCCAGGACAGCTGCATACTTCTTGAGTCATTCCATACCCAAAATATTCCTAAACACAACAGGTTCAAATCAAAACAATCACACATAAAAGAGCAACAATGACCCGATAAAACTTGACCACGACAAAGCATAGAAAGACTTGACGAACCCCTTATTGGATTAATCACAACTAATGGATTATCAACAATCTCTGATTATAAACTTAATTTGGAAACAAAATCATTACAAATAAAAGAATGTGATTCTTTAGTATCAAACAAAACTCGAACTGAAACATCTCGAACATAAAGCGTACCTTGCACAACAACACTCTTTCCCTTCTCCTCTGCAATCAGACTCCTCGAGGAAGACGACACAACATCCAAAGCATATGCTCTCATAACCTTCTTATCCTTTGGTTTGGTTCTAATAATTTTTCTTTATAAGCCTAGGATTATCATAGTTAAAGCACTTCATTTCCACCTTCGCATTCTTACAATCTTTGGAACGACGGCCCTTCTGGATAGTTATAGTAGTTAATCTCGCCCTTTGGCTTCTTCTGGCCATTCTTTCCTTGTTGTTACTAGTTCCTCTTACCGTTACATCTTTTCTTATTATTACCACCTTGTTGTGGTTTCGAATCCTCCTTTTTATTCTCAACAACAGCCTCAACCTTTTGTGGAAACAAACTTTCCTTCCCCTAAGCCTTCTCAACAAACTTCTCAAAAGAGTCATCAACATGATCGATCAATTGTTTTCCAATATTCTCAGCTAATCCAAAATGAATTTCTTGTTCTTTTGGTATGGAGTCTCAATATACAAATGACCATATTTAGATAAAGCTTCAAACTTGGCCATATAGTCAAACACTGGTCGACCTCCTTGCTTAAGCTCAACAAATTTCTTAAACGACATCGATTTTTGCCCCGTAGAAATGAACTTCTCCTCAAACTTAGTTCTAAATTGATCCCAAGTAATTTGGACCTCTGTTATCTCCAAAGTAATAGAGTTCCAATAATCCATCGTTCGTCCTTGTTGCTGGCATGATGCAAGCTTCCTCTTAGTTGCATTGTCAATTCCTAAGTCTCTAAAAATTCGAGCACACATATACAACTAATTCTGAACTTCAACGTCGGTTCTGTCCCAACAAACAACTTTCCGCTTAGAGAAGCGTTGTCCTTGTAGAGCTTCACAAAATCAATAACATTAGGTGCCTGCACAAGAAAACCACCATTTACTACGGCTTCTGGAGTGGGCATCCTCCTCATGATCGCTTCCATCATAGCCTCGAACATAGCAGGATAATCGAGTATAGTAGCCGCAACTCCCAACTGGCTTTCCTCACCTACTCCTCCAGTCGCAGGATCATCCCTAGTAGCATGTCTCGAAGTTCATCGACTCATCCTTACTCTGAAACAAAGGTCAATTCACATTACAAAAAGCCGCATTGGTGTTCAAGTGTGTACTAACCTACTGTACTATACTATATACATAGATAATACAGTAATCGTCCAAATAAAATTACAAATACGTCTCTCATAAGCATTTATGTTCATGAATTATGGGTAAAATTGATTATCTGATATGAAATGTGACAACCGCCACATACCTCCTGCACCGAACTAAGGAAAGGTGTGCTGTATGACGTGCCAGGACGATACAAAATGATCATTAGGGTAGAAAAAATTGAAAACAGAACCTATCGTATAACTCACAACTCTTGGATAATATGTAATAATTAATTATACAACATGATATAGTAATGAAGCACAACTGAACAGAGAATCAAATTTACATAAACCATAGAATCTTGGGTATAATACCTCTCGATACAGGAATCTCTAAATGCAACCTGCCTCATTACATCCCTCGGAGACTCAAAAACATAAAAATACAACGGAAGTAGAGAAGAAAATACTAAATAGATATTAATAGTATGCCAGTCTCCTGCTCATCATTGCATAGAATCAACAACACTAAACCTGTAACATACTACTCAGTCTGCTCATCAACAACATTGATGAATAAGCTAAGGTAATAAGAGAGAAACATAAAACCTTGAGTCAAACAATAGTCTTAGTGATTGATAAAATAATTAACAACAGTTACATAGGATAATATAAGTATAAGCGGATAGACCAACTGATTTGCCCAGTAACCATAAAGTTAATACATGAAAACCATCCATCACATGTAACATCGGAAATAGGAAAGAACAACCTTGATCCTTCTTCTCTTCATCAACCTACGGTGATAGCCTACCTAGAGAAAATAGATAAGAAAGCACATAATCAGCTATAAATTGTAACACCCCGTATTTTCTATGAATATTAAAATAACGAATTAAAGAATAGTTAATTTTAAAAGTGGGAATTAAGTAAAATGGGTTGCGTCATTGCATTCATCTTGGAATTCTGGTTGGAATACAGTCTGAGTTTGCGTACATAGGACTCCGTATGAGGAAGTTATGAAGCATAAAAGATTTCAGTTCAAAGGATAATTAAATTAAACAATAATTAAAAATCAGAAAACAAATTCAAATTTCGAAAATCAGCCAATAAAGATGAGCGGGAAAAATCCCGCCTGAGGGTGTCGTCCCACCTCGGGGGTGTCGACATAGGTGTCGACCCCCTATAGAGGTGTCGACAGGGGTGTCGACCCCCCTATAGGGGTGTCGACCCCTATATTCCCAGATCTGGGCGACGAATTCTGAAGGATTAGGGCTTATGTGTTGCATTGTGGTTGGCTGGGTGATGTGTCTCTTTGGTTTGGACGGCTCTGATGACTCCTATGCTAATCTAAAGGCCATAGTTTGTCTAACACTTCTATAAATACATATCTAAACTTAACCCTAACCTCATGACCCTATTCTATGGTGCTTCCATGCTGTCCATCTCTAAACTAGCCTAGGCTCCTCCTTCTCCAAACTAGAAATCAAATTAGAGAGCTTCAAATTGAAGAAAAGGTTTTCCTCTTCCATCAACAAAGAAAAATTAGAATCGCTACAACGTCAACTAATTCTCTTTTTCTAATCCTATCACTGTAAGTTCATTTATTATTCAGATTTGAACTCATAAAAGAAATCTTGACCGTAATGAATCGAATCTAGAACTATGCCTAATTGTAAGATAATCAATTCCGATTCATGCTTATTCTTTTGTCAAATCTAAAATTACCTATGCCTATGAGACTATTATGATTGAACCTATCATGTTGTACATTAAATTAGTAATTTTTTTTATGTTCAATCCTATCGAATCTGTATACCTTTGATGTATTTTCCTTAGTTTGCTTATATTCACTGTTAATGTACAACATGCCTATTGGAATTAATTCTTGTGTTTGGTACACCTTTACATGCCTATTTTCCCTTATGTCAATTCTTGTGTTTCTTCTCTATCCCCGTTCCGTTTTATTTTATAAGTACTTGGAATTTGGAAAACTTGTTGAATCTTATTGTATGTGCGACTGTAAAGCGGGGAATTGGTTATAGCTTATTAGAGTAATCTTAGACACAAAAAGTATATTGGTCATAACTGGAATTGACAACAATTATGGATAATTGGAATACAAATTGGTGAATGGTAAATATGTAAATTGGTTAAAAGATGATCATGCCTAACCCGAGGTTAGATTGAGTTGCGGTGTAAGACTGCTCAGAACCACCCGGCACATCCAGCAACTGTAACAACATGTCTAATGTGAGAGGTTAGCGCACCAATCCCAAAACCCGAGGTTAGAATGAGTTTGTGGTAGAAGTCTGCCCGGAACCGCCGGGCGCATCCAGCAACTGCAACCAACAGTTCTAATGTGGGAGGTTGGTGCATTAATAAATTAATTAATGCCAATGAACATACATGTTAAGAATGGTAATTTTAAGTAACACATGAATAAGCGACACTTAACCAATGCAACATGTTAAATAAACAAATAGGTGGGGTTAGGTTAAACTAAGAACACTTAACCGTTATAACATGTTGATTAGGAAACCCTAGCAACGAGTACCCATTTCAGCAGTAACCAACATAGATGTAACACGGTACCCTGAACTAGGCAGGGTGGGGCATGATTACTAGGTTGATTATAAGCAGTCAAAATAGCGGCAAGTGGTGCATCAGTGGAGTACAGGCGTGCACATACTCCAAAGTGGAAAAATTAGGCACTGGGCATTAGTAGTTATACACTGTGCATCTTGAATTGTGTCGGTTTGCCATCATAAGGATTGATACACCCCATGGTGTGACCAACACAGGTTTCTACAAATAAGCGGGGACGAATGATACAAGTAATAAACACATGCGAGTAGAAGCTGATCGATAAAGGGATCATTTTATTATGAACATATGAGGCTAGTTGAAACAAGTGTTAGTAAGTGAAGAGAAATAGAAATGGGTGCGATAGGATATTCAATTTATCTTGCCTTATCTTGTCTTATGTTATCTTGTTACTATGGTATTGTCTTATATTCGGTTTATTCATGTCATGATCCTTTTTCTTGTTTACATGCTGAAAATCACTGGGCTTACAAGGCTTTATGTCTGACCCATTTTCTTTCGTCCCCCCTCCCCCCGGGTCCATAGGGAGGGAATAATTCAGCTTAGTTCAGACCTTTTCTAGCTTGAAGAGAGTAGATGTATTGCTTGGATTCTCTTTTCTTGGGCTATGGCTGTGGTTACACTTTTATTGGGGATTTTTGCTTCTTCATTACTGTTTTATGCTTCTTTATGTATTTGGAGTTTTGAATCAAGATAGAGGTTTTATTGTAATGATTTGGAAGTTGGGTTTTGAGACAATGGTTGTAATGTTTGACTGAACCACACTACTTGTGAAATGATTTCAGTTTTTCCACTATTTGTATGTTTGTCTTGTAAATTATCTGTATCTTTTACCTATAATGCTTCACCAAAGTTAATGCATTCCCTTTGTGAGTGACCTTAATGGAGGTGGGGTGTTTCACTTGGTATCGGAGCTGGTGGTTACCAAATCAAATAAAAGTTTTTGAAAACTATTTTACAAAAAGGAGTTTTAAAGAAGCATTTTCAAGAAAAGTGTTGTTTTATTTTAAAGGCATATTCCCCAAAGCCATATGCACTATCTTTCTATCCTTTGTTTTGAATCTTTTTCTTTTCATTTTAGCATGTCTGGGGATCTTAATCTTCCAGAGGGATTGCAAGTACCTGGTTGGTTCCATGGTATTTAGAGGCTACGGGCCCCGCCGAAGGACAAGCGGACGCTCCTCATCCCCTAGCCGTAGATGTTGCTCCTCCTCCTCCCCCAGCTGCGGATGCCATTCCTCCTTCTCCTCCGGGTTCGAATGTTTTCTCGAAGATATATTGGGACTTTCGAGCTATGGGCGGAAACAACTTTAATGGGACTAAATCACTCATGGAAGCAAGAAACTGGCTCAAGAAAACAGAAGATCTGTTTGTTGTCTTCGAAGTGGACGATAGGAGGAAGATACAGCTGACTATATGGTTACTTAAGGATGAAGCCTCTTTTTGGTGGGATGTTACTAATGCTAAGTGACCAGTTGAGACATGGGAGGACTTCAGAATGAGGTTTGCGATGAAGTTCCTCTCGCAAGCTGAACAAAGCCTACAGATGGAAAAGTTCTTAGAACTCAAACAGGGAAGCCTATCGGTTAAGGAATACGTCAACTAGTTCAACAGTTGGCTAGATTCGGACTGGAGTTGGTAAACTCTCCACATAAAAGGCTCTACGTTTCGCTAAAGGGTTAAATGAGCCACTGCATGGCCTAGCTATGTCCTATATACCAATGGGAGCGACTTATGAGAGACTAATGGACATGGTACTGTTACATGAGGAAAGAAAGGGCGAGAAGAAAGAGGTGAAGATGGAAAAACCTCTAAACAAGAAAGTGGAGGAATCACAAAATAAGAAAACGGATTATAAGAAGGGTGGAAAGACTAGCAAACCCCGTGACAAGAGGAAGTGTAATTTTTGTGGCTTACCTGGACATCCGATTAAGGACTGCAGAAAGAAGAAGAGGAAGATGGGTGGTTTTTTTTATGTGGCGAGGCAGTACATATGGCTAAGGATTTCCCAAGAAGGCAAGGGCAAGGCAGAGGACAGGATCTACTTCTGGAGGGAAGATTCATGCTCTCACAGCACCTATGCAAGCAAGAGGCAGAAATATTTCTGTTGAAAGTTTAGTTTATCTTTCTGATCATCCTATTCGTACTCTTTTTGATTCTGGTGCATTGCACTCTTTTATATCTACTGCTTTAGTTGAATATCTGCACCTAGATACCAGTATAGTAGAGGATCCCATGGTCGTTTCAAATCCAATTGGGGGTTCGGCTTATTTATCAATGATTTGTTTGGATTTAGAAATTTCTGTACTAAGCGCTGGGTTTAGATGCAATACTTATGTTTTGGGTTTCACTGGTTATGGGTTGATTCTAGGCATGGATTGGTTATCCAGTAATGGTGCCATCCTCAATTGTGAAAAGAGAGAGGTTAGACTTTTGACTCACCTCGGTAATACTCTCCAAATCTCTTGTAATCCTATGAATTCTGTTATGCTTAGCTACCTAGAATCTCTAGATGCGTCTATTGAAAATTTGCAATCTGTTAGAGTAGTCCGTGAGTACTCGGATGCCTTTGAAGAAGTGAAGGGTTTAACTCCAAAGCGAGAGATAGATTTCCGCATATACCTAGTTGATAATGCAAAACCAGTTGCTTTACCCATTAGACACATGGCTTCAAGGGAAAGGAAAGAGCTCAGCAAGCAAGTTAAAGAGTTGCTCGAAAAGGGGTTCATAAGGTGGAGTATTTTTGAATGGGGTGCTCTAGTAGTGTTCGCAACCAAAGCGGATTATTCACTTCGCCTATGCGTGGATTACAGAGAGCTAAACAAGCTGACTAAGAAGAATAGGCACCCACTTCTCAGAATAGATGACTTGTTCGACCAGCTCGTAGGTGCATCAGTTTTCTTCCAACTAGATCTGGCTACCGGATTTCATTAGCTAAGAGTGGCTGAAGACAGCATAGATAAGACTGCGTTCAGGGCTCCAGATGGTTTCTTTGAATGGCTTGTCATGCCTTCCAGTTTGACAAATGCACCTGCCTATTTCGTAGACTTCATGAGTCAGTGTTTAGGGAGTTCCTAAATAAATTTGTAGTAGTCATCGTGGACGACATTTTGATTTTCTCAAAAAATGAGGAAGAACATGCTTTGCATTTAAGGGAAGTTATGGATACTCTTCGAGCACATCGGCTTAAAGCAAAATTCTCCAAATGACATTTTTGGAGAGAAGAAGTAAGGATTCTTGGACATGTGGTGTCCAAAGAAGGGATAGCTGTGGATCCCGCAAAAGTAGTGGCGGTGCAAGATTGGAAGATTCCAAGTAATGCAACTGAAGTATGAAGTTTTCTCGGACTAGCGGGCTATTACAGAAAGTTCATTAAAGAATTTGCGAAGATCTCAACCCCACTTACTAGATTGATGAAGAAGAACCTAACTTTTGCTTGGGATTTGGATTGTGATGTTACTTTTCAACGATTGAAGAAGGCTCTAACAACAGCTCCAGTTCTGACATTGCCTGATGGAAGTAAGATGTTTACAGTATATATAGACGCATGCGGCGTGGGGTTAGGCGTTGTCTTGATGCAAGAAGGTAAGGTAGTTTGTTATGGAGGAAGGCAATTGAAGGTACATGAAAAAACTACCCAACTCATGATTTGGAACTAGCTTCCATTGTTTCCGCTCTTAAGTCATGGCATCATTACCTATTAGGAGAAAGGTTTGAATTGTTTACTGACCATAAATCATTAAAATACCTTTTCTCACAAAAAGATCTTAACTTAAGATAGCAAAGGTGGATGGAATTTCTTTCCTCATACGATTTTGAGATTGCTTATACCCCTGGCAATGGTAATGTGGTAGTAGACGCCTTAAGTAGGAAAAAGCTGACATTAAGTCCTCTCTTTATAGAAAGGAAAAACTTGGAGTACATAGCAACCTTTGACTTTAGACCCTCCTTTGAGTTTGTATCTGGGTTGTTAGCATCGCTAGAGGTGCGGCCTATGCTTTTGGGCTCAATAGGAGCTGTGCAACGTGAAGACCCTCAGATAGTTGATGTAATTGATAAGTTAATTATAGGTGAGACTTATAGTCACCTCAATAGATACTCCATAGATGACAAGGGTTAGTTGAGATGGGATGGAAGACTATGTGTCCCACAAGCAAGGGATTTGGTGAAGACAGTTCTTAAAGAAGCACACCATTCTAAGTTGACCATACACCCAGGTGGAGACAAGATGTATAAAGGCATACAAACGGTTTTCTTTTGGAATGGCATGAAGAAGGATGTAGCTGAATTCGTCTCTAAGTGCTTAGTATGCCAGCAAGTCAAGGTGGAGCAGAAGAAGCCTGGTGGTCCGCTTTATCCTCTAGAGATCCCACAGTGGAAATGGGATAGCATTTCGATTGACTTTATAGATAGGTTGCCTAGGTCAAGAAGGGGCAATACCAGTATTTGGGTAATAGTTGACAGGCTCACTAAAAGGGCACACTTTATACCGATTAAGAGTAGGAGGACTGCTTCATCATTAGCATCCATTTATCTTAAAGAAGTAGTTCGACTGCATGGGATAACCTCTAGCATAGTAAGTGATCGAGATCCTATCTTTACGAGTGAATTTTGGAAGAGTTTGCAAGAGGCTGTAGGCACACAGCTATGCTTAAGCACTGCCTGTCACCCTCAAACCGACGGTCAGACTAAAAGGGTGAACAGAGTATTAGAAGATCATTTGAGATTGTGCATTCTTAATTTTGGAGGAACGTGGGAAGATCATCTTCCATTGGTGGAGTTCGCCTACAACAATAGATACCAAGCCGCCATAGGCATGGCCCCCTTTCAGGCTTTATATGGAAGACCATGTTGATCACCAACTTATTGGTGGGAATCAACAGACAAGCTCATACTTGGTCCTGACATGATCAGATAGACTTCGGAGAAGGTGGACTTAATACGAAGACGAATGAAGACCGCTCAAGATAGACAGAAGTCATACGCGGATAAAAGAAGGACCGACCTTGAGTTTTAGATTGGAGACAGAGATTTCCTTAAAGTATCTCCTTTGAAGAAGGTCGTTCACTTTGGATCCATAGGAAAATTGGCACCAAGATTTGTAGGGCCATTTCCTATCATCGAGAGGATTGAAACGATGGCTTATAGATTAGAGTTGCCCGAAAGATTGGCTGGAGTTCATAATATTTTTCATGTTTCTCATCTACGAAAGTGCTTACATGAGTCTGCAAAAGTGGTGGAGTCGAGCATACTAGAAGAAGTATAAATGGAACGAGAAGTAATGGTGAGAAGAGTTCCAATTCTTATCTTGGGAACAGGAGTAAAGAATCTATGCAATCGTGAGATCAAGCTAGTTAAAGTACAATGGAGTGATGCTGAAGAAGACGCGACTTGGGAGACTGAAGACAAGATACACGCAACCTGCCCTTGTCTTTTTGAGGGTACATCCTTGATCTCCTTTTCATAAGTTTATGCATGCTTGTATCTGTCTTTTAAGTATATCTCCTCGGTTAAGTAGAAACCGATGAATGTATACATGTATCTGAAACATGTTATGATTGATGGTTGCAAGTAGTTGCCCGTGGATGCATATACACACATATTAGATATTAGATCGGCCCAATCACTTTCATATTGCATATGCATATATGTATTTGTATATGGATTGGAACTTGATGTGTTATCATATGGATGTTTCATTTGTATGAATGATTGTGCACTCATGTAGAAGTTATAAAGCACGATTAGGAATAATCGCATACATAATGGACTCATGGCACTGACATAATTTACATTAAGGAGGTCAACTGAATCAGTAGACTGCCTGATTTTGCATTAGATAAGGACATATACACACATTATGCATATGATCATGAAAGCATTAGAAATCTTTTTTTAGGACAATGGATGCATGTGATTGATGGTTGAGTAGATGGATGTTGGATGTTAGGATACATTCTTCTTAACTTAGAGATTTCGGGGATGAAATCCTTTGAGGGGAGAATGTAACACCCCGTATTTTTTATGAATATAAAAATAACGAATTAAAGAATACTTAATTTTAAAAGTGGGAATTAAGTAAAATGGGTAGCGCCATTGCGTTCGTCTTGGAATTCTGGTTGGTAGAGCCCAAGTTTGCGTAAATTGGACTCTGTATGAGGAAGTTATGAAGCTTAGAAGATTTCAGTTCAAAGCAGAATTAAATTAAATAATAATTAAAAATCAGAAAACAATTTCAAATTTCGTAAATCAGCCAATAAAAGATGAGCAGGAAAAATCCCGCCCAAGTGTGTCGACCCCCCTAGGGGGTGTCGACCCCTATCTTCCCAGATCTGGGTGACGAATTCTGAAGGATTAGGGCTTATGTCTCGCACTGTGGTTGGTTGGGTGACGTGTCTGTTTGGATTGGATGGCTCTGATGACTCCTATGCTAATATAAAGGCCATAGTTTGTCTAAAACATCTATAAATACATATCTAAACTTAACCCTAACCTCATAACCCTATTCTATGGTGTCTCCATGTTGTCCATTTCTAAACTAGCCTCCTTCTTCTCCAAACTAGAAATCAAATTAGAGAGCTTCAAATTGAAGAAGAGGTTTTCCGCTTCAATCAACAAAGAAAGATTAGAATCGCTATGTCAACTAATTCTCTTTTTCTAATCCTATCGTTGTAAGTTCAGTTCAGATTTAAACACATAATAGAAATCATGACTGTAATGAATCGAATCTAGAATTATGCCTAATTGTAAGATAATCAATTCTGATTCATGCTTATTCTTTTATTAAATCTTAAATTACCTATGCCTATGAGACAGTTGTGATTGAACCTATAATGTTGTAACATCAAATTAGTAATTTCTTTATGTTCAATCCTATCGAATCTGTGTACCTATGATGTATTTACCTTAGTTTGCTCATATTCATTGTTAATGTACAACATCCTATTGGAACAATGATTCTTGTGTTTGGTATAACTTTACATGCCTATTTCCCCTTATGTCAATTCTTGTGTTTCTTCTCTATCCCCTTTCCATTTTATTTTACGACTACTTGGAATTTGGAAACCTTGTTGAATCTTGTTGTACGTGCGATTGTAACGCGGGGAATTAGGTATAACTTATTGGAGTAATCTTGGACATAACAAGTATATTGGTCATAACTTGAATTGACTACAATTATGGATAATTGGCATTCAAAAATCTGGACTTGGACATGAATGGTAAATAGGTAAATTGGTTAAAAGATGATCATGCCTAACCTGAGGTTAGATTGAGTTTCGGTGTAAGACTGCCCTGAACCACCCAGCACATCCAGTAACCGCAACAACAAGTCTAATGTGAGAGGTTGGCGCATCAAGCCCAAAACCCGAGGTTAGAATGAGTTTGCGGTAGAAGTCTTCCTGGAACCGTCCGGCAGATCCAGCAACCGCAAACAACAGTTCTAATGTGAGAGGTTGGTGCATTAATAAATTAATTAATGTTGGTGTATAGACATACTAAGAATGGTAAAGTTACGTAACATATGAATAAGCGACACTTAACCAATGCAATATGTTAATTAAATAAATGAGTGGGGTTAGGTTAAATTGAGAACACTTAACTCTTATAACATGTTGATTAGGACCCTAGCAACGAGGACCCATTTCAATAGTAACCCACATAGCTGTATCACTTTACCCTAAACTAGGCAGGGTGGGGCACGATTACTGGGCTGATTATAAGCAGTAAAAATTGCGGCAGGTGGTGCGTCAGTGTAGGTTCCGACGGAGTACAGGCATGCACATACTCCGTAGTGGAAAAATCAGGCACTGGGAATCAGTAGTTATACCTGTACATCTTGAATTGTGTCGGGTTGCCATCATAGAGAGTGATACACCCCGTAGTGGGACCAGCACAGGTATCTACAAACAAGCAGGGCCGAAAGATACAAGTAATAAATACAAGCGAGTAGAAGCTGATCGATAAAGGGATCATTTTATTATGAACACATGAGGCTAGTTGAAACAATTGTTAGTAGGTGTAGAGAAATAGAAATGGGTGCGATAGCATATTCAGTTTATGTTGCCTTATTTTGTCTTATGTTATCTTGTTACTATCGTATTGTCTTATATTCGATTTATTCATATCATGATCATTTTTCTTGTTTGCATGCTGAAAATCACTGGGCTTACCAAGCTTTATGTCTGACCCATTTCCTTCACTTTCCCCCCTCCCCCCAGGTCCATAGGGAGGGAATACATCAGCTTAGTTCAAAACTTTTCCAGCTTAAAGAGAGTAGATGTATTGCTTGGATTCACTTTTCTTGGGATATGGATGTGTTTACACTTTTATTGGGGATTTATGTTGCTTTACTACTGTTTTATGCTTCTTTATGTATTTGGAGTTTTGAATCAAGACAGAGGTTTTATTGTAATAATTTGGAAGTTGGGTTTGGAGACAATGGTTGTAATGTTTTGACTGAACCACGCTGCTTATGAAATGATTTACGTTTTTCCGCTGTTTGTATGTCTGTCTTGTAAATTATCTGTATCTTTTACCTATAATGCTTCACCAAATTTAATGCATTCCCTTTGTGAGTGACCTTAACAGAGGTGGGGTGTTTCAAATATCCTAGCTATCACCGTCTACAGCCTTGATTCCACCGATAATCGAACTTGCTTTCATCGTTCGAAAGGGCTAATAGAAAACTCTAGTTCTAGCCAAACTACCATATGCCATCGTGGCTCTTACATTTGTCTTCTCCCATTCTCGAAAAATAGGCCCATCATGACTACCTATTGTATACTTTCTCTCGAATTTGATCCTAATGGCATCCCCACAATACCCTTGCTTTTAGTCTACTAGAACATTTCGATTGCCGACGATTCCTTTGCACAAAAAAACTGTAAGCCTTTCATCTTGGCAAATCAAATCATTCTTAAACCATTCCATTATCATCCAGGATTGACTCCCATCATGTCAATTCATCCATCATCTTACTGAATCATATATCGAATCACGACCAGTATCACATTAAGCTGGCTTCGACCACTCAATTACGAGTTCAAATCGAAGCCCCATTCATCTTTAAGTTGCAAATCAATAATCGGAACTCCATTTCAATCTGAACTTCACTAGCAACTCCCTAAGATTAGAAGAATCAAGCCCACAATAATGCAGCACCATCTGACCTCCCCTGATGGGTCGGTGCCGACCCATGCACTTAGTCAATTTTGGTTAAGTCCCTCCAACTCTTAACTATATAGCTCGAGTGCTCCATTTCGTTCCAATTCCCTATCGATTTGACACTCCTATAGAAAATTATGCATGTCCATTCTCTTCTCGAACAATCCGCCTTCAACCCATCTAAACCCACTTTGAATGACCTGAAATTCTTCCAGTAGCCTCGATTTATCACCACGGTGCTTCCATAGAATTTCCAAGGTCATATGACCTATCCCTATGTGTCGGTGCCAACCTATCATGGGTTGGTGCCGATCCATTTCCTTAGTGTTTTTTAGTATTATATTTTTTGTGCCTTCTTGCGTTGCTTTCTAGAGTGCCTGTGCCAATTTTCGTCTGAATTTCATCATTCAAATCTCTGATTTGTTCCACTCGTCAATCCTATGATTCTACGACAAATAATCTAACATACAACTTAAGATATGCAATTAATTCATCAAAACAAACATCAATCCATACTGCAATGATCATACGAACATGAGCAATCCATAAATATAGCATAAACATATCACAATTATGAGATCTAACACGATTTGGATCTAAACATATGAATACACATGATTAATCTAACAATTATCCGATTAATATGATCAAATTAGGTTTCCTAGGGTTTCTAAATTTGAGTTAAACATGATGATAAGATCTAAGGTGATTTTGACATGAAACATACGAATATGATCCTAATTTACCGATATAATCTGTAGCTTCCGTGTGAGAGATATTTATCACTCACCTAATGCTTGATTTGATGTGGATTCAATGAGATCGGATCTGTGCAGCACTGAAACCCCTTGAATTCGATGCAATATAATGTGATCCAATCACCTTATATGATGATCTATCCTCTAGATGTAATGTACAGTGAATTTGATATGAAGAAAGTGGAGAAATAGGATTTCAGGTTGAACAGGAGAATCACAGAAGTCCAACCTAAAACTTAGAACGAAGAGAGTAACCCTAGTTCTCTCCCCAAGTCCACCTATTTATATATGTTGGCTATAGGTCTACTGAGTTTGGCTAATCAGCTCATTGGCTTGTTGACCAGTTTGGCTAAATGACAGTTAAAACTTAAAATAGAGATTCCTCCCAAATCGCTAAACCAAATCCTTCATGTGACCACAATATGGAATTGTAAACAATCATTCCAATCCAGTGAAATTGATCTTAGCACCTGATTTGATCCCTATCAAAAGTTATAGCCCAACCAATAAACTAAAGGGGAAAATGGTCAAAATTTAATTTTGTAAAAATCATCGACAGGTCTCACATTCCCATGAACAACGTGTTAAAAAATGAGAATGGTCCGACTACTAAGGAATAAAATACAATTAATTTATGATCGGTCGATACATAAAATACGGGTCGTTAGAGCCTAAATTGCATTATTTGAGCTAAGCAATATCGAAATTAAGAGTTAAAATTTTCCATAGAATGTATTGGTATATATTTTTGGTCTTCAGCTTATGTATAAATAGTATATATAGTATAGGTTGAGTTATATGAGATTGCCACTGGATTAGTTTTCTTTATTTATGATTGATCATCCTAACCACTTACTTGAGATGATTTAGCAAACGAGATACTAGTACTTGCTCCGTTTTTGGAGTTAAGAACAAAGTAGAATCAAGGACTACTGTGACAACCCACGTCTGTCAATGACACTCACTAACCCAACGCACGGAAATCCTTACAAAGCTAGAGAAAATTAGCCGTAGGTGAAACTACTGCTGCTATAGATGGAGGTTAGGCACTTCATTGCCCTTCGACATGTGTCGTAGTCTTGACATGCCTACGGAACCATGCCGCAATAGGAACATCTTTTGGGAAGGGTTGGTTCCCCAAACAAAAAGAAAAAGGAATCAAGCGGAGAATCAAGAGATGTTACATATGGCTTTGGGGAATATGCTTTTCAAAATAGACTTTTCTTTTTGAAAAATGCTTTCTTATAAAACCTTTTTGAAAATAATTTTCAAAAACTTTTATCTAATCTGGTAACCTTCAGCTCTGATATCAAGTGTGACACCCCACGTCTGTTAATGTCACTCACTAAGGGAATGCATTAAGTTTCGTGAAGAATTATTGGTGAACAAAAACAGAAATATTACAAGATAGATATAAAAGCTATAGCGGAATTTAAATTTTTATTTCAAACATAAATCATAACAACATGGTTCAAAATACCATAAGTCTAAAACTACATAAAACCCATTACAATAATATAACTTCTGTCTTGTACCATCAGAGTACATAAATACTTAAAAAGCATAATTCCCCAAAAAGAGACAAAGCCATATTGGAGATAAGAACTTGAGCCATACTTCGAAAGCAACTCCTAGCAAGATGATAAACAAGTCCTGACTAAGCCTGAGTAGTCCCACCCTGAGAACCCTGGGGGGGGGGGGGAACAGAAGAAAAAAAAGGAAACAAAAAGGGTTACACATAAAGTTTGGCGAGTCTAGTTACTTTTAGCAAATAAATAAATAAAAGCAGCATGACATGCATATATAGTGAGAGATAACTACATAAAAGACAGGTATGACGTGATAAACACGATAGAGTATGTTGCACTTCTCTAATGATTTCTATTTCTCCGCATAATACTAGTATACAGCCAGAACGAGATGATCCCTAACATGTACAAGATGGTAGACTTAGGCATACTTCTGGTGAGAGGATTTAACCCCATACAATCCACAGGCAGCCCCAATAACGAACTCCTAAACTTACCATAGTCTAGATATACCCTAACTACTACCCTAATCGATCGGCGCCCTACTCCGTAGGTACCCTGTGTTGGCCCCACAATATGATGTATCACTTCCTAAAGTGGCAACCCTTCATTTTCAAGATATGCACAACCATATCTACTCATGTCACAACGTCTTAATTCCCGTAGCAAGTTGGACCCATGCATGCACATGACTCTGTGGTTTCCTTCGCTGTTGACACCATCCCTTCGTTTTGGATCTCTTACGATCAGCCCAGTAGGCGTGCCCCTACTTTGACCTGGTTCGGAGTACTCGTTTGATACCTAGATGGGTTACTAACTGAAACGGGCCCCATACACAAGTTGATACAATCTCCCCTAGGCTTGCATCCCCACTGCTAGGATTTCAACTGGTTATACCTAACAGTCCAACAGGTAAAACAAGTTAAGTTCTCGAGTCTATATATGTAAATATTACCTCACCGCCACAAGATTTACTTAGCCCTCACTGATCCAAGCAAGTTTACTTAACAAAGTTGCATAACCCCAAAATATAAAATAGGTTAAGTTAGTGGGCCTATATATATAAATATTACCCACCGCCACAAGATTTACTTAACCCACTCACTGTTTCAACCTTGTTCACTTAACCCCTATTCAAGTTAACATGTTCATGCAATCCCTATGGATTCAACTAGGTTAAGTATTCCAATTCGTTACCATGTCCATTTATGGTCATAATGGACTACACCTCCTACAATAGTCTAGCAACTTGTGGATGCTGGATATGCCGGTCGGGTCCGGGCAGACTTCTCCCACAAGTTAGGCCTAACCTCGTATTTTAGCCCGTCTCGTATTTGTGCACTTAGACCCCTCACATTAGATTCAACATTTGCAGTTGCTGGATATGTCGGTCGGGTACAGGCAGACTTCCACCACAAATGCAATATAACCTCGTGTCATAAGTGTAGTTACAGCAGTTTTCTAATTACTGTAATCGTAGGCATTTTAATTATTAACTAGTTAATTATACCTATGTCTTTATAGTTGTTCATGCCCATTCACCCAATTATATTCATAATGGATTATATGTCCAAATTCATATTCATCATTCAAGTTATGCCAATTTTAATGTTTTCCCCCGTTCTCTAACTAACGGATACGCATATATTTGGCATCACGTTTAGGCTAGAAAATAGCCTAGCCATAAACAATAAAAGGGAAAGATGACAATAGTGATTATTTTAACAAAAGTGACATAAACATGTAATTGGCATAGTGATAAGGTGGACATATAAAAATAGATCTATTGAGAATATGATAATAAAACTAGATCTAACATACTAAGGATGTCATAATAGGCATGAATAAATAAGGATTCATATATGTAATTAGTGACAGATCTAAATTGATCACCACATGATAGGTACAAGATGATCTAGATGGAGAAATAAATCTAAGCAAGGTTTTAATTGTCCAAATAATGACAGATCCAAATTAGCCACAATGATAGACAAAGGTTAATATCCATAAATGTGACATGATAAATTAACCACAAGCGAATTAGACCTATAAAGGTAGATCTAGCATGAAAAGTTTAAGATCCATAAATGTGACATGATAAATTGACCACAAGAGAATTAGATCTATAAAGGTAGATCTAGCATGATAATATTTAAGATCTACAAATGTGACATGATAAATTAACCACAAGCAAATTAGATCTATAAAGATAGATCTCGCATGATAATATTTAAGATCCACAATTGTGACATGATAAATTAACCACAAGCGAATTAGATCTGTAAACGTAGATCCAGCATGATAATATTTAAGATCCACAATTGTGACATGATAAATTAACCACAAACGAATTAGATCTATAAATGTATATCTAGCATGATAATATTTCATATCCACAATTATGACATGATAAATTAACAAGTGAATTTAGATCTATAAAGGTAGATCTAGCATGATAATATTTAAGATCCGCATCATAGTTATGTCATAGATTCAAAAGTCCTAATAGATCTGATATGATAAATATTTAGATCCAAGTCATAAAATATTATAGATTCACAAATTATGATAGATCCAATATGACTCAATCATAGGCATATATCCAAATCATGGTCAAATCACATTTACTTTTAATCATTTAAATCTAAAAGTAACTAACACACAGTGTTTGGATTTTATAAGACAGAAAAGAAATTGTTGGTGTTGAATCTCAGATTTATTCTTGAAACACTTGAATCTTTAATCTTGATCTGTAGAAGAAGAAAGTATTAGACTCAGTTCAGGCACTGATAGCGTTTAGCTTCCATTGTTTTTAGTATGAGAAAACAAGAGATATAGGGGCATATTTATTGCTGCCGGCCTCCAGAATTCGAACGCCACCTCAGCCCTAAGGGGAATCGGGCCACGGGTCGACACACACATGGGTCTAGATGCCCTAAAACTTACATGGGCGCACTTTACAGGTGCGCCAGTGCAAAAATACATTGGCGTTCTTGTCAAGTGCAACAGTTTATCCTGATTTCATCGTAAAACTTCTATCGTCCACAACTTCATACGTTATCAGTTTTACGCAAACCTGATGTCTATCTTGACCAGAATTTCGAGACAAACGCAATGGCGAAGTCTGTTTCCCTTAATTATGAATATTAAATTAATTATTCTTTAATTTATCTACTTTAGTGTAGTTAAAATGCGGGGTGTTACATTCTCACCTACTCAAAGGATTTCGTCCCCGACATCTCCAAGTTAAGAAGAATGTATCCTACCATCCATCATCGATCCACTCATCCACCAATTACAGGCACCCATTGTCCTTAAATTTTTCTAATGCATATATAAACGTATGCAAAGGTGTGTGTATATGTCCCAACACTAATTCAAAAGATCAGGCGGTCTACTGATTCAGTTGACCTCCTTAATGCAATGTATGTTAGTGTCATGAATCCAACATGTATTCAGATAGTCTTATTATAACATGTAATTTCTATATGTGTGCACAATCATCCATCCAAATGCAACATCAATATGATGATACGTCCACTTTCATCCATGAAGAAAAAGAAAAATGCACACATATTCATATGCAATATGAGAGTGATTGAGCCGATCTAGAGCCTAATGTGTGTATATGCTTCCACGAGCAACCACTAGCAACCACTTGCATCCATTTGCATCCATCAAACATAATATGTCTCAAACACATGTTTAAAATCATGGGATTTCTACCTAAATGTCGAAAATTCGATCGATAGGATATACTCAGATGACAGAAGCAAATGCGAATAAAAGCTTTTGGAAGAGAAGTTAAGAACATTCCCTTGAAAAGAAAAGGGTACCAAGCGCAAAAATCTTTTCTTCGGTTTCCCAAGTTGCATCTTCTTGGTTGTCTCCCTACCGACCCTTCACCAACTTGACTTCTCGTTTGCATTGCTTCTTAACCTCCGATCCAAGTAAAAGTCATTCTGTAGATCCCCACCAACAAGTCGGTGATCTACGTCCATATAATGCTTCGAAGTGTTCCATGCCAATGCCTGCTTGATGACTATTGTTGTGGGCAAACTCTACTAAAGGAAGGTGCTCTTCGCAAGTCCCTCCGAAGTCTAGGATACATAGCCTTAAAAGATACTCTAGAACTCTGTTCACCCTCTCCATCTGTCCATCGGTCTGAGGATGATAAGCGGTGCTCAAACATAACTGTGTACCTAACGCTTCTTGCAAGATCCTCCAAAATTCATTGGTGAAAATGGGATCACGATAACTTATGATACTGGAAGGTACTCCATGAAGACGGTCTATCTTACGAACGTAAACTATTGCCAACCATGTTGTCATCCTCTTATTCTTAATTGGTATGAAATGAGCTCTCTTAGTAAGCCTGTCTACTACCACCTAAATGCTGGTGTTGCTCCTCCTTGATCTAGGTAAACCATTGATGAAATCCATGAAGATGCTCTCCTACTTTCACTCGGGACCTCTAAAGGATGAAGTAAACCACCGGGCTCCCTTTGCTCAACTTTGACTTACTGGCAAGTCAGGCATTGAGAAACAAACTCTGCTGCATCTTTCTTCATCCCATCCCAAAAGAAAACCCTTTTTCAGGTAGCTCCCCAACTTGTTTCCTGAGCTCTCTTCTTTATCTTGGAGCCATATGGCACACATGCAATGCAACTGGCTTTGCATTGTCCACTAAGTATATATGGAAATCAATCTCGCACCATGGGGGTAAACCCCATACCTCATCAAAAACATCAGAATAATCTCTGACTAGTGGAATAGATTGCAAATCATCTATAGATGCATCAAGTGACTCTAGAAAACTAAGCATAACAGACACTTAGGGTCACAAGAAATCGCGAGGGTCCTCCCTTGGCAAGTCAGAAGCCTAACAACCCTTCTCTCACAATCCATAATGGCACCATATGTGGTTAGCTAGTCCATCCCTAGAATCAACCCATAGCCCATGAACCCAAGCATATGCGCGTCGCACTCGAACTGGACGCCCAACACCGATATTCTCAAACCCCGACAAACCACCTATGGGGTTTGAGAGTACAACGGGATCCACTACCATACTAGTATTTAAGTGTACAGATACAACTATAGAATTAGATATAAACGAATGCGAAGCGCTAGAATAAAAAAGAGTTTATATAGGATGATTGGAAAGAGAAATCAAACCTTCCACAGAAACTTTCCTACCTCTATCTGGAGCACTGTCCACAAGAGCATTCGCTTTCCCTCCAGAGGTTCCCGCCCTTTGACCTTGTCCCTGCTTCCTTGGGAAGTCCCTAGAATAGTGTCCAACCTCTCCACAAATGAAGCAAGCATTCTTCCTTTTACTGCAATCCTTGGCCAAGTGACCCTCTCGCCCACAACTATGGCACTTCCTCTTATCCTTAGCCTTGTCATTCTTTCCTCCCTTCTTCTGTTGTTGTTGCCGTCTTTTCTTGTGCCATACCTTTTTATTTTGTGTTTCCTCAACCTTAACTTATTTTTCACCTTTATTTGAACTTTGTCTATGATCCGTTCCCAGGCCATCATTTTTCTCATCCTTGGGCTATGCTCCTTAGTCCTAACTCCCTTATTCTCCTTTTTACCATATTTGTTTAACAAACTAATAAGTCTCTCGAAAGCTGCCTCCATCGCGCGGAAATCCTTACAAAGCTAGAGAAAATTAGCCGCAGGTGAAACTACTGCTGCAATAGATGGAGGTTAGGCACTTCATTATCCTTCGACATGTGTCGTAGTCTTAACATGCCTACGGAACCATGCCGTAATGGAGACACCTTTTGGGAAGGGTTGGTTCCCCAGACAAAAAGAGAAAGGAATCAAATGGAGAATCGAGAGATATTACATAAGGCTTCGGGGAATATGCTTTTCAAAATAGACTTTTCTTTTTGAAAAATGCTTTCTTTTAAAACATTTTTGAAAATAATTTTCAAAAACTTTTATCCATTCTAGAAACCTTCAGCTCTGATATCAAGTGTGACACCCCACGTCCGTTAATGTTACTCACTAAGGGAATGCATTAAGTTTCGTGAAGCATTATTGGTAAAAAAAAAAAACAGAAATATTTCAAGACATATATAAAAGCAACAACGGAATTTAAATTTTTATTTCAAACATAAATCATAACATCGTGGTTCAAAATACCATAAGTCTGAAACTACATAAAACCCATTACAATAATATAACTTCTGTCTTGCACCATGAGTACATAAATACTTAAAAAGCATAATTCCCCAAAATGAGACAAAGCCATAGTGGAGATAAGAACTTGAGCCATACCTCGAAAGCAGCTCCTAGCAATATGATAACTGAGTCCTGACTAAGCCTGAGTATTCCCACCCCGAGAACCCTAGGGGGTAAACGGAAGAAATAAGAGGAAACAAAAAGGGTCAGATATAAAGTTTGGTGAGTCTAGTTACTTTTAGCAAGTAAATAAATAAAAGTAGCATGATAGGCATATAAAGTGGATAAGAGAGATAACTACATAAAAGACAGGTGTGACAGGATAAACACGATAGAGTATGGTGCGCTTCTCTAATGATTTCTACTTCTCTGCATTAATAATAGTATATTACCAAATTGAGATGATCCCCAACATGTCCAAGATGATAGACTTAGGCGTACTTCAAGTGAGAGGTTTTAACCCTATACAATCCACAGGCAGCCCCAATAACGGACTCCTAAACTTACTAGACTCTAGATATACCCTAACTACTACCTTAATCGATCATCTCCCAAATCCGTAGATACCCTGTGCCGGCCCCACACTAGGATGTATCACTTCCTAAAGTGGCAACCCTTCATTTTCAAGATGTGCACAACCATATCTACTGATGTCATAGCGTCTTAATTCCCATAGCAAGCCGGACCCATACACGCACATGACTCCCTTGGTTTCCTGGGCTGTTGACACCGCCCCTTCATTTGGATCTCTTACAATCAACCTAGTAAGCGTGCCCCTACTCCGACATAGTCCGGAGTACTCGTTTGACACCTATATTGGTTACTAACTGAAATGGGTCCCACACACAAGATGATACAAGCTCCCCCTAGGCTTGCATCCCCACTACTAGGATTTCAACTGCTTATGCCTAATAGTCCAATAGGTGAAACAAGTTAAGTAGTCGGGCCTATATATGTAAATATTACCCCATCGCCACAAGATTTACTTAACCCTCACTGATCCAAGCAAGTTTACTTAACAAAGTTGCATAACCCCAAAGTATAAAATAAGTTTAAGTTTCTGGGCCTATATTTATAAATATTACCCACCACAAGAAGATTTAGTTAACCCACCCACTGTTTCAACCAAGTTTACTTAACTCCTATTCAAGTTAACATGTTCATACAATCCCTATGGATTCAACTAGATTAAATATTCCAATTCATTACCATGTCCATTTATGGTTATAATGGACTAGACCTTCAACATTAGGCCTGCAACTTGTGGATGCTGGATATGCCGGTCGGGTCCGGGCAGACTTCTCCCACAAGTTGGGCCTAACCTCGTGCCTTAGCCAATCTCGTATTTGTGCACTTAGACCCCTTACTTTAGATTCAACATTTGCAGTTGCTGGATATGCCGGTCGGGTCCGGGGAGACTTCCACCACAAATGCAATCTAACCTCGTGTCATAAGTGCAGTTGCAGGTTTCTAATTACTGTAATCGTAGGCATTTTAATTATTAACCAATTAATTATACCTATGTCTTTATAGGTGTTCATGCCCATTTACCCAATTATATTCATAATGGATTATATGTCCAAATTCATATTCATCATTCAAGTTATGCCAATTCTAATGTTTTCCCCCGTTCCCTAACTAACGCATTCGCATATATTTGGCGTCATGTCTAGGCTAGAAAGTAGCCTAGCCATAAACAATAAAAGAGAAAGATGACAATAGTGATTATTTTAACAAAAGTGACATAAACATGTATTTGGAATAGTCATAAGGTGGACATATAAAAATAGATCTAGTGAGCATGTGAAAATAAAACTAGATCTAACATACTAAAGATGTCGTAATAGGCACGAATAAATAAGGATTCAAATGTCCAATTAATGACAGATCTAAATTAATCACCACATGATAGGTATAAGATGATCTAGATGGAGAAATTAATCTAAGCAAGGTTTTAACTGTCCAAATAATGACAGATCCAAATTAGCCACAATAAAAGATAAAGTTTAATATCCACAAATGTGACATGATAAATTAACCACAAGGAATTAAATCTATAAAGGTATATCTAGCATGACAAGTTTAAGATCCACAAATGTGACATAATAAATTAACCACAAGCGAATTAGATCTATAAAGGTAGATCTAGCATGATAATATTTAAGATCCACAAATGTGACATGATAAATTAACCACAAGTGAATTAGAAATATAAAGGTAGATCTAACATGATAATATTTAAGATCCACAATTGTGACATGATAAATTAACCACAAGCGAATTAGATCTATAAAGGTAGATCTAGCATGATAATATTTAAGATCCACAATTGTGACATGATAAATTAACCACAAGCGAATTAGATCTATAAAGGTAGATCTAACATGATGATATTTAAGATCCACAATTGTGACATGAAAAATTAACCACAAGTGAATTAGATCTATAAAGGTAGATCTAGCATGATAATATTTAAGATCCACATCACTGTTATGTCATAGATTCAAAAGTCCAATAGATATGATATGATAAAGATTTAGATCCAAGTCATAGAATATTATAGGTTCACAAATTATGATAGATCCAGTATGATTCAGTCACAGGCATATATCGAAATCACAGTCATATCACGTTTACTTTTAGTCATTTAAATCTAAAAGTAACTAACTCACAAATTTTGGTTTTAGAAGATAGAAAAGAAATTGTTGGTGTTGAATCTCAAATATGTTCTTGAAACACTTGAATCTTTAAACTTGATTTGTCAAAGAAGAAAGGATTAGGCTCAATTCAGCCACTGACAGCATTTGGCCTCCATTGTTTTTAGTATGAGAAAACAAGAGATATGGGGGTATATTTATAGTTGCCAGCCTTTAGAGTTTGAATCCCACCTCAGGCCTAGGGTGAATCTGGCCGTGGGTCGACACCCACATGGGTCTGGATGGCCAAAAACTTACATGGGTGCACTTTACAGGTGCGCCAGTGCAAAAATACATTGGCGCACTTGTCAAGTGCGCAAGTTTATCCTGCTTTCATCATGAAAATTCTACCGTCCATAACTTCTTCATATGTTATCCGTTTTACGCAAACCAGGTGTCTATCTTGACCAGAATTTCGAGACGGGTGCAATGGCGCAGTCCATTTCCCTTAGTTCTGAATATTAAGTTAATTATTCTTCAATTTAACTTCTTTAGTGTAGTTAAAATGCAGGGTGTAACATTCTCCCCTACTCAAAGGATTTCATCCCCGAAATCACCAAGTTAAGAAGAATGTATCCTACCATCCATCATTCGTTTACTCATCCACCAATCATAGGCATCCATTGTCCTTAAAATTTTCTAATGCTTATATGAACATATGCAAAGGCGTGTGTATCCATCTACTCACCCAGTAGAAGGTTAAGATCCCCAGACATGCTGAAACGGAAAAGAAAAGATTCAAAACAAAGGATACAAAGATAGTGCATATGGCTTTGGGGGGATTATGCCTTTTAAAACAACAATTTTTCTTAAAAACGCTTCTTTAAACTTCTTTTTGAAAATTAGTTTTCCAAAAATTTATTTGATATGGCAACCATCAGATCTGATACTAAGTGAACACCCCACCTCCGTTAAGGTCACTCACAAGGGAATGCCTTAACTTCGGTGGAGCATTATAGGTAAAAGATACAGATAATTTTCAAGACATACATATAAACAGCAGAAAAACTAAATTTATTTCATAAGTACGTGGTTCAGTTAAAACATTACAACAACTGTCTCAACCCAACTTCCAAATTATTACAAAAAATCTCTATCTTGAATCAAAACATAAAGAAGCATTAAAACAACAGTAAGGCAGTTTAAATCCCCAATAAGAGAGTTTCCAATACCTTAGCCCAAGGAAAAAGATTCCAAGCAATACATATACTCTCTTCAAGCTAGAAACGATCCGATCTAGGCTGAAGTATTCCCTCCCTGCAAACCTGGGGGGGGGGAGGGGACGGAAGAAAAGAAGGCAAAAGAAAATGGGTCATACATGAGTTTGGTTAGTCCAGTGATTATTTAGCATGTAAACAACAAAAATTATTACGACTTGAATAAACTGAATCTAGGAGAACACCCTAGGAATAAGATAATAAGGCTGATTATGCTATCGCACTCATTTCAACTTCTCTTCACCCCCTTACAAGTGTTTCAACTAGCACCGTCTGTTCAAGATAAATGATCCCCTTTTTATTGATCGGCTCCTACTCGTATACGTTTACCACTTGTGTCATTTGGCCCCGCATGATTGTAGATACCTGTGCTAGTCCCACCATGGGGTGTATCAAGTCCTATGGTGGCAACCCGACACAGTTCAAGATGCAAAGAGTATAACTACTGATGCCCAGTGCCTGCTTTTTCAACTCTAGAGTACGTGCACGACCGCACTCCGTCGGAACCTACACTAACGCACCACCCGCCGTTGTTTTGACCACTTATAATCAGCCCAGTAATCGTGCCCCACCCTTCCTAGTTCAGGGTACCGTGATACATCTATGTGGGTTACTGCTGAAATGGGTCCCCGTTACTAGGGGTTTCTAATCAACATGTTAAAATGGTTAAGTGTTCTCAGATTAACCTAACCCCACCAATCAGTTTAGTTAACATGTTGTATTGGTTAAGTGTTGCCTTAATTAACTTAACCTTACCATTCCTGTCTTAGCTTTAATTCATTCATTGAAGCACCAACCACTCACATTAGATATGTATTGTTGTGTTTGCTGGATGTGCCGGTCAGTTCCGGGCAGTCTTACACCGCAATCAATCTAACCTCGGGTTCTTTTGGGCTTGCTGCACTAATCTCTCACATTAGATATATATTGTTATGGTTGTTGGATGTGCCGGTCTGTAACATACCGTATTTTTGGTAGTCAAATATTTAATTTAATTTATTTTTTTAAATATTATATTTGGAGTATTTAAGGATTTTAATATTTAATTCGTTATCAAAACGAAATTTGAACGTTATATATATATAAATATAAAACGAGCTCGAAATGGCGCAGTAGTTCGTAAAATGGAGTTTTGAACTTCAACTCGATATACAGGATCCGATATAAGTCGAATTTCCATGAAACAAGAAACGTTGAAACCGTATTGATTATAATTTTCTAATGAAAGAGAAAAATTCAGATTTCATATTATAGTTTGTTAGTTATAGCTAAATCAAATTTTGAAATAGTAGCTATGCTATTAAATTATAGGCTTTTAAAATAGCCATTTTGCAAACGGAGTTCGTTTTCGAAGAAATCAGTTTCATTGGGACCGTAACGTTAAATTATTGTATGCTGTTGAATTGCATGGAAAACCGATGTCGTATTTGACTACGATAGCTGTAAACGCCCAGTTATTTCCTATAGCACGTAATTAAATTAATTAAATTTAATAGAGAGATATTTGAATGTAACTTGAACAAACGATCGAATTTAGCTGCGAAACTAGTTCCGTTGAGTTCGTATTGTCGATTAGAGTCAGGATAGGTATATAGTTTGTTATTTTTGGAGACCGGGTGATTTGGCACCGAAATTTGCATTGCGGTGCGTACAAAAATAGCCTACTGGAGAAACAGTTTCAGAATGCGATGAAACTGGTGTCGTTAGATTCGTATTGATTAATTATTGTAGGATTGCAAAGTTTCAAGTTGATTGAATTTATTTATTGATCGTTGAAAATTTAAACGCGTGTTTTTCACTGGTTTTATAAAGGATTTTTTTTCAAACGATGTTGGAATTCTACGAAACTTGTCCCATTGGGTCCGGAATATTTTTCTATGATAGGATTAGCCTTTCTATCAGAAAACGGTGATCGTACGTGAGTTTTATCGCGTTACTTCACGGTGAAGTTTCAGTATATATTATAATACTATTATATGGTTCCAAATCCTCGATATATATATATATATATATCCATCGCAAGCGGTCAAAACCTAATATGTAGTCAACCTTCATTTTTGCGCCTCCACTTTCAGCAAAGAACGGACCAAAACTCATAAGCCTTTCCCCATTTTTCCTTTTAATCCAAGATATATTTCTTAAAACCATCAACCAAGGATACGTTCAATTTCATTAGCTTATTGATATGACTGGCGGTGATCAAGTTCTGGTGTCTGTTTTGGCCGGAAATGGTTCTCGATGTGGCTACTGTTCGAGAGGGTTTACTGGTAAGAGACGGGATCGAGTCGACTGCGGTTTTGGGTGGTGGCAGAGGAGGCTCCGTCATAGGCGTTGTTGGCTCCAGATACGGTCACGGAGGTATGTGAGGAGATCGGTGGTAAATGAAAAGCATGTGTAACAGGAAATCACGATGGAGAGATCCTGGAACAGAAACGGTTTAAACAAAGGATCTGGAATGAACGAAATTAAGTTGGCCTGGGTATTTTGCTAACCTAATGTCATTAAGTTAAACCAAATTTAAATTAAGAAATTTATATTTACCTTAACCTAATTGCTATGTTAAATCGTACCAAGTGTTGAAACAAAAGAATGAGGGAAAGTCGGACGTGCTACTTTTGGGTTGGCATGATTTGCGGAAACAAAACATGATTGTTTTTTTAGTAAGCAATTAATTGGAACGTAAGCTTTAATTTAGTTAACTATAATTTAATTTAGAAAAACCTTAGTTAATAAAATTGTGCCTATATTGGTGTTTGAACAGGAAATCCTTATGCAGCATGAACAATCGGGAGGATGAAAGAAAAGACTTCGGCATTATTTAATAAACAAAGAAAACTAATTACTTAAGTGTGTAATTCATTTTAAATCCACTATTTAATTATGAAAATGTTTAACTTATGTCATAACAATTATGTTTGGTATAGGTTGTTCGAACAAAAGAGAACAGTCTAACCAGAGGGAACAAAAGTAATCGGGCCATGTTTTCCCTCCAACCATGTAATCAGTGAATAATTAAAAATATATAAGTAATTAAGGAAATTTAATTATAATCTGTAAGTGCCAATATTAAATTATGAATATCTTTTTAATTGTATCATCAGAATTAGATAAAACAAGATACGCCAGACTCACATTGACAAACATTACGTCATGAGGATGCTCTGAACAGAAATAGAGACAATAGAGATTTATAGTTAAATCAAACAACTGTTTAATTTAACTGTAATTAACTGTTTCAACAACGGTATCAACTCAAGGTGAGTTAAACTCACTCAGTTCACCCCATTTATATTTTATATAAATTGGGTTTTTATTTTGTGTGCTCTTGTTGCTATTGCTTGACTGTTTGCTAGTTATATATTTATTTTGTTGATTTAACTGACGAAATTAGACCGTGTTTAATTTCAGTGAAATACCAAACCGTTATTTTAACGATTTGTTCCAATAAAGGTAACTTACCTAATTGGTCATGTTTATTTATAAACATGTTTAATTTGTTGGATTATTTGAATTGCGTGCGGTTGATGGTTGTTATTTATTTTTATCAGTTAAATGAAAATGGAGGGATCTGATTTGTGATAACAAATTTGTATACAGGGAAGACCGGGTTGGAGGGATCCAACGGGATTCCTCAAATATATTGTTTATTTCATATTATCAAATATGAACTGTTCTAATTTGGGTGATTGATTAAATTATTGATTCGCACTGGGAATTTAACCTGTGTTTTCTTTAAACCAATGGGTGGTATTGGTTGAGTATTTGGCAGCGTATGACCTATAAATCAATCGTTTTATAAATATTGATTCACCGTCAGGTGAGTCAATAAAGATGAAGTTATAAAATTTATTTTATAACTGGAGATAGATTTTGAAATATATTATTTTGAATAAAAGTTTATAAAAGGGAAATATTATTTATTAAAGGCTTTCATTTATTATAAATTGATTTTTAAAAGTAAATCTGAGATTAATCAGATTTATAAATATGGGAATAGAAATTAACCAAATGGTTAAAATTTGGAAAATTGGTTTGTTAAGAATTTATTTAAATTAATTGTGTTATTAATTAATTTAAAGTGAGAACGAATTGGAATGGGTCAACAACATAACCGCGCCTTGAGTAGACTAAGTCAACCATTGTAATTGGAATTGATTTAAATCAGTTTGATTTGAATTAATCTAATAAAATAGTTTAATGAACATTGTTTTAATTTTAATAAGTTTTAAAAAGGGATTTACTATTCATTTGAGTAATAAAGAAATGAACTACTGAAGTAGTTAGTGATTAAAGTAAATTATTATTTTTAATAATAATAATTTAGGAAAGTACCTTTTAAATGGAAATTCATTTAAAGAGTAATCAATGTGAAGCGAAATAGAGTGGAATGGTGAAAGAAATTATGAACGGATTTTATATTTAAACCCTGAATTTTTAAAATGAAGTTATAAAGAGAAGTTAAGCGAATACGATAGAGTAAACTAAATGTTTACTTAATATTTGAATTTAGTAAAAGGAATTAAGAACAAAAGGGTTTATAATAATACTGGGTTATGTAAACGAGGTTTGAGATGTAAAGGCGTTAATTTTAAATTAACATTACTTAAAAATGAGATTAAGTAAAAAGGGGAAATGGAAATAAGATTTCCAAAGCGTGGAATGGTTGAATAGATTTGAAAGGAGATTGATAAAAGGGAATTTGGGGTAAAGAAGTGGGTTGTAGGATTTGATAACCAAATCCGAATTATAAATGATCTTGGTTAAAGGAGTCGAGTTAAAAGTGATGCTTTATAAAGAAGTTACTTAATTATTGAATAAAGAAAGATCGGGAATATTTGAGAAAGAGATTTTCAAAGAGTAAGAAGGTTTTATGAAACCATATTTGAATAAAGTAGTGAAATGGAATTTGTATTGATATTGGAATGAAGTATCAGTTATTAGATTACAACTTATATTTATCTTTAGATATGAACATTTTTGGTCAAGGTCTGAGAGGTAATTAAAATACCCAACTTGAACGACTTTAGGATTATCTGAGGATGATATAAGTTGTAATGGTAAAGGAGGTTAGTGAAATTTATTATTTCATTAGAGAAATAATAACGCAACATTTTGGTGGAAATTTGGAAAACATATATATATATATAATAAGGATTCCAAAGTAAAAGGGAAACAAAAAGGAATTATGGGAAATTAAAATGATATTTTTGAATTAGAAAGGAAACGTAAAGTTGAGTTCTATTCTAGGAAGATAAGTATGGGTTATTGTTTCAGGTAGTGAAATAAAAGTTATTTCGTAATGTTGTTTTACGGAGAATAAGTTAAATTGAATTCATAATATTAGATAATAATGTGGCTAATGTTTTGAAAGTGAAAACAGACAAATCAGATATGATATAGGACTTTCCTCAGTGTTAAAATGAATTTGTTTAAAGTAAAATCTTATGTTAAATAAGAAGCGAGAAAACTATATTTATAATATCGAAAGATCTAGTAGTATTAAATTTACATTTGTTTTTAAGGGCCAAGTGGTGCTGAATACTGAACTAGTAAACACATTGGATTGTCATGATTGAAACACTATTTATTTTGATAGTTAAATCACCGACTATCAAATCTGTTCAATACGATTGTTAGTACGGAAAGACCGGGATCGAAATTATATTCGAAAACCATTCCGACCAACAAATTCGTGAAGATATTAGAACAAGATTGAGATGGAGCGTTGAAGACCGTAGATCTTCATAAACGGAAGAACCACTAAGATTCTCTGCCTTGCAAGCAGAGATAAACTGTGGTTCTATCGTGATTGGAATCTACGGTTTGTAAGGACTTCTCGCTACAGATCCATGGGGTAATTCTTATATTGGATGCAATAGGAGAGTACCTTCGGTTCATCCTGTTCCTGGATGACTTGTATGGAAGGATGTCTGACAGAGTATTTCCAAAGGGATCACGTACGTTGATTTTTACAAACGTATTTCTGTTAGTGGCGGAGAGGGGCACTTCTCTTAGCTTAACGACCAGAGTATTTTTGTGGACGTCAATTAGTGATATCTGGTGGATCTGACGATGTGGCATTCAAAGTGAATGGTGACCAAATATTCCAAAAGGAAATTCTGACTTCAAGCCTCATCCACCGGGAAATGACAAAAATCGGGCAGGCAGCATGGCTATGTGGGTCGCTCCCATTAGGGTGTATAATCACCTATCTAGAGAAATTCTTTTTGCTTCTTTAATCTATTTCGATGCTGTCCCTTTTCGGGAAACGGTGGTTTGAGCCCAACCGTTGGTGATGTACATTCGATACACTCAAGCAAAATGAGTGGTCGGTCGTGTGAGGGCCGGGTAGCAAGACGTTCTTGTTAAACCCACTGTATTCGCCTTTAGAGATACACTATCGGCAGGTGGTCCCATACCTTGTCATTATCGGAATCCAATTTCCAATAAGCGCCCGCCGTTTTGATTGTATACTATTTATGTGGAGCGTGAGATGCAAGCATTCCACTAGATTGCTATTTACATGTATTTAGACACTATTATAATATCAGAAAAGATATTGTTTTCAAAAATATTTTGGGTTATCGTTAGGTAAAAATCATCCGTATTTATGTGTGGATTTGGTCTTATGAATATCCTTTTTCTTTCAAAAAGATTTTGACTTTAAAAATCTAATTGTGTGATACCCTTAATACTGTGCGACTGACCCGGTGTTTTGTAAATGCTCGGGTTAGCCCGGGTGTACAGGTTCAGCTTATCGAATGCTGTGAAGAGATGTGCTGGAAGAGTCCAGATGTATGATATTATATAGCTACTATTCCGCTGTGTGTTGTACATGGAACAGGTTATTATAATTGTCCAGTTGTGTGTTATACTCTAATATTATAAGTATTTCTAAAAGCTCTCAATAAAGTTTTATTTCTGTATTATACTTTGTTCTGCTGCGACGTGAGACTCTGATTCTGTGTTGTGCTGGTTCTTCTTCTTCTTCTTATTTCTTATATTACTTTATTTCTTATCTCACCCTCTAAATTCTTTCTAATAACATTCCGGTGTTTGCAAGGTCGGCATGAGATACGAGAAATGTATTTATGTCGATTTCCGGGGCCGAAAATACCTAGGTCGTTACACGGTCGGTTCCGAGCAGTCTTACGCTGTAACTCAATCTAACCTCGGGTTAGGCATATTCGTCTTTTACTTAATTTACATATTTACCTTTCATATTTATATGTAAATTATCCACAATTATTGCCATTCAAGTCATGCCCAATTTTTCCTGTAAATCATGTTCAAAATTTTTGGTATATAAATTATACCATTTTTATGCCACTAATCATTCATATATTTATAGGCCAAATTATGCCAATAATATAAATTTAAGGTTTTTCCCAACGTTACCCCCGTCATACGTTCGCTAAATTCACATAGAATGTTAGGCTCGTAACTTAGCCTAACTTATATAAAAAAGAAGAAAGAAGGGAGCATGAACCATTCATACAATATATTAAGGATCTAACGAAACATGTGTCATATAAAATTGGCATAAAACAATGAACTTGCATTTTTGGTTCCAATCAACATGATTCTTAAGCATATGAAATTACCCAAATCTAACTAGGCATGTAAATGTAAACTTGCAATTTGGATCCAATAAATATGAATCTCAAGCATATAGGATTAGACAAGTTCAACTAGGCATGTGAATGTGAACTTTTATTTTGGATCCAGTAAACATGAATCTTAAGCACATGGAATTACACAAATTCAACTAGGCATGTGAATGTGAACTTTTATTTTGGATCCAATAAACATGAATTTTACACATATGGATTCCATATTCAACTAGGCATGTGAATGTGAACTTTTATTTTGGATCCAATAAACATGAATCTTAAGCATATGGAATTACACAAGTTCAACTAGGCATGTAAATGTAAATTTTTATCTTGGATCAAATTTTCATAGATCTAAATGTAGATCTAAACATAATACATGTCTTAACCTAACAATTGCATGTAACATAACATGAAAAAGTCACCAAATTTACATAATACATGATTGGTTTAGCATCAGCATAATAACCACAATAGCCTAACAACTTGCATGTAACATAACATGAATAAGTCACCGAAATTACATAAAACACGATTGGTTTAACGTCAGTATAATAACCACAATAGTCTCACAAGAGTATACGATAGAATCGTTACAAGAATAGACATGAATCAGCATCATCATTATCTTACAACTAGGAATAACGCTAGTTTTCACTATATTACAAATCATAACTTTTAATCGTACACATCTAAATAATAACAGGACTTACAAACAAAAGAAAGTCTTGTTTACTGGGATCTGTTTTCTAAAATTGAAAAGCAATCCCTGGAAGAAGACTATCAATTCTCTAAGTTAGGTTTGATCCGTAGCTTTTTACTTGTTTTCTAATTGAAGAAGAAATGGTGGCTAGGTTAGGACGATCATGGAGAACACGGTGGCTCCTTGGAATGAATTTGTGCGATTTAGGGTTGAGGAATAGGGTAGCTTTTATAGAGTTTTAAACTTATGTGCGCTGTTAGATCATCTTTGGAGTAATCACAACCGTCCCTGCCAGATAGAGTTATCCAGAATTGCCACCTATGCCCTAGTGACTCAGCAACAGGTCAGAAAATACTCAGCAACAAGTCAGAATTGTCATTGTTTTGGATCTGGGCGATGAGGGTAGGTCGACCCCCAGGTCGACCCCCGGTCGACCTGTATAGGGGAGGTCGACCTGGCCTCGGACGAGAAAAATCCCGCCCAGCCCGCTTCTTCATCTTTCGTTTGAATTTTGAATTTTAAATCTGAGCTGTTATAATTTATTTAAATTTATGAATCTTCTGAGGCCCATAACTTCTTCATACGAAGTCCGATTTACGAAAACTTGGAATCATTCCAAGTAGAATTTCAAGACAAATGCAATGGCTTAACCCGTTTCCCTTAGTTCTAACTTTAAAAATTAAGTATTCTTTAATTCCTTCTTATAATAGACACAGAAAATTCAGGGTGTTACATTCTCCCCTCCTTAAAGGATTTCGTCCCCGAAATCTTCTAGTCAAGAAGAATGTATATCCCACCATCCAATCGTCCATCTACTCAACCATCAAACACATGCGTCCATTGTCCTTAAAAAGACTTCTAATGCTTTCATGATCATATGCATAGTGTGTGTATATGTCCGTATCTAATGCAAAATCAGGCGGTCTACTGATTCAGTTGACCTCCTTAATGCAAATTATGTCGGTGCCATGAGTCCATTATGCATGAAATTGTTCCTAATCATACTTTTTATATGAATGCACAATCATCCATACAAATGCAACGTCCATATGATAACATTCAAAGTTTCAATCCATATACAAATACATATATGCATATGCAATATGAAAGTGACTGAGCCGAGCTTGTACTTAGTGTGTGTGTATTTGCATCCACGAGCAACCACCAGCAACCACTTGCAACCATCAATCATAACATGTTTCAAATATATGTTTACATCCATTGGTTTCTACCTAAGGATAAAGAATAAGACCGAGGAGATATACTTAAAAGATAGATATAAGCATGTATAAACTTATGGAAAAAGAGATCACCCTCAAAAAGAAAAGGTTGGATGCGCGTATTTTTCTCTCAGTTTCCCAAGTCGCGTCTTCCTCAGCGTCACTCCAATGAAATTTAACAATCTTGACTTCACGGATGCATAGCCTTTTGTCCTCCATACCCAAGATACGAGTTGGAACTCTTCTCACAGTCGCTTCTCATTCCACTTCTACTTTCTCTAGTATACTTGGCTCTACAAATTCCGCAGACTCATGTAAGCACTTACGTAATTGAGAAACATGAAAAACATTATGAACTCCAGCTAGTCTTTAGGGTAGCTCTACTCTGTAAGCCATCGTCCCAATCTTTTCAATAATAGGAAATGGTCCTACAAATCTTGATGCCAACTTTCCTACGGGCCCAAAGCGAATGACATTCCTCAAAGGAGATACTTTAAGGAACACCCTATCTCCAACCTCAAACTCAAGGTCGGACCATCTTTTGTCTATGTTGGATTTCTGTCTATCTTGTGTGGTCTTCATTCATCTTCTTATCAAGTCCACCTTCTCTGAAGTTTCTCTAATCATGACTTGGCCCAAGTACGAGCTTGTCTGTAGACTTCCACCAACAAGTTGGTAATCGGCATGGTCTTCCATATAAAGCCTCGATGGGTGCCATGACTATGGTGGCTTGGTAGCTATTGTTGTAAGCGAATTCCACCAAAGGAAGATGATCCTCCCATGTTCCTCCAAAGTCGAGAATGCACAATCTCAAGAGGTCTTCCAATACCTTGTTCACCCTTTCCGTCTGACCGTCGATTTGGAGGTGATAGGCCGTGCTTAAGCATAATTGTGTGCCTACAGCCTCTTGCAAACTCTTCCAAAACTCGCTTGTAAAGATAGGATCTCGATCACTCACTATGCTGGAGGGTACCCCATGGTGTCGAACTATCTCTTTAAGATAAATGGATGCTAAAGACGAGGCAGTCCTTCTACTCTTAACAGGAATAAAGTGAGCACTCTTAGTGAGCCTATCCACTATTACACAAATACTGGTACTGCCCCTTCTTGACCTAGGCAACCCATCAACAAAGTCCATCGAAATGCTATCCCGTGACAAAAAGGAATTCCGCTCGATCCGAACCAGTCGCTAAACCGATCTAGACTGTTCGAAACGCCTGGTCGTTTTGAGAACAGGACAAAATAGAACGCAGACGGAAGAACATTTCATTGTATATTACAACAATTCCATCGGATACAAGAATATACACAGTATAAATGAATAAAATACATTCGATAAATATCAGAGATTACAATACATTACATAGCAGCGGAAAATAATACAAAATATAACTGAAGAAGATACACAAATACAAAGCTTTCCGGATATCGTTCCAGATGTAAACCAGGATCTTGTGAATATAAATCTGCAAAACCAAAACTACTAGCTTCCCGTGTCGAAAATAAGGGCACCCAGAGTTTAGGTTAAAATAATAAACTCCAGGTTAGTCATGGGACTGGTGTGAGAACTAAAACAGTTGTTAATCTTTATTTTAAAGTTAGGCAAATCAAGGGACCACGCCGTATAACATGGAACGGGTTTCCTCCCAAGAATACCAGTGCATAAACAAACAACGCAATGCTAAATAAAGAAAAATGAAGCTATTATAAGACTCAGTTCCCATCACACAATGCAACGCAAGCCGGAGGATAGGGTTTTTACCTTATAATAGCCAAGAATGCTTGATACGTTTAAAACAGATCATTTGATACTATTATAAGTGCATAGTGTATAAAACAACTTCAAATCATAAGTATCAATCATATGCGACAAGAGCGTCCCATGCCACTATGTCGCCATATATAGGTTTACAAATAAAACCGCAAAGGTCATGTATTTGGAAATTGGATTTCCATCTATGAACCGAGGCAAAAGATAGTGCTCAACCGATTCGAGATGCTCTAGCCCGTGTCTCAGGAACAGCCGCAACTGCCCCTTGGATCGTCAGGGCCGGTCCACCGATGTGGATTATTATGCCTGAACACTACTTCTCCCCACCCCATTGTCAATGAGTCCAATGACTCCATCGGTCCCGGATCGACCGATATATCCGAGGCGCCTCGCAACAGCAACAACCACATAATTCAAACTCGTCAGGGCATGTAAAACCACTGACGCCACTTCTAGCTAGAAGGAAACGCATGCCCTCCCTGAGGTCCGTCTCCCCTTTTTAGTTCACACCGGGGTGTGAGGCTCGCGAATCAACGTTACACAAAGCTATGCCACAAAGGCCGTGCTTTGATCATCCACCACAAGACTCTTCTTTTCAACAGAAGCCTTGATCATTTGCCACTTAGGCATGCCACACAGGCAATTCACTCTATGCGTTTGATATCCATCAGTATATAACCCCTGAGCTCGTACGTCTCTGAGAAGGGCGTTAAGCAAGAGAATAAATTCTCCGCCGCCAAACAGATATATATTTAATAGAAATCAATCACACAGACTAAAATCCAATGTCAGACACATAGTCCATTTACAAGTTCGTTCTGGGTCTGAACGAAACCGGAGGCACCTAGTACCCCGCATATCCATCGATCTCCAAGTACGTCTGGACGATCACCAACTGATTCCATCTTCTTGGGTGTACATCCCAATCAAGATCATCAGTAATCACCCAAACGACGTGAAGACCTCCGGTCTTCGACCACCATCTTCATCTTCGACTTATCGTCGTATCAGTTATTCAGAATGGGATAAACCCGGTCTTTCTGAATAACTAGCGTATATAATAAATACGTGCTACACAAACACACCATACGCCTCATTCCAATTCAGAATATTCTTTTATTCAAATATTCTTATATTTTGGGAAAGGTTCCCATTAATTTTATCAAAGATAAATTTCTTTAAATTTATTCTTTAATCTCCTTTTTGAATATCAATTCAAACTAGTCGGGATTAGCAAACCACACCGAAGTAATCATTTATTTTATTTCCCTATCCCAACCTATTCATCCCATGTAGTAAAACTGGTAATACTTCATATCTAACACCACGGTGTTATCGGTAAATTCAATTACCATTTCACGTTCAAATCTAATTAAAGATTTAACTATCGCCTAGAGTAAAACCGGTGATACTCCATTCTAACACCTTTTCAATCTAATTAAAGATTCATTAAAACTCCACTTAGTTTTAATCTTTAACTGGGTTAAAGAATCGGTGTCATTTAAAACACGGTACACGATAAACCCAAAATCACATTCCATTAATTATCGGGTTAAAGAACAATTGTTATTTAAAACACTGTTCACGATAAACCCATAAATCAATATCAATTCAATTAAATATTATTTAATTGGTACACTTCCTTAAATCTAAATAAAAAGATTTAATCTTTTCTCAACGGGGCTTAAGAACAGTGTTAATGAAAACACCATACATGACAAACCCAAATCACATTTGATATTAAATACAAGGCTCTGAATAGAAAATATATCGGCTTATATTCAACATCAAATTCTACGACCAACAAATATAGTATTGGAAATAACGATATATATATATATATATATCTTTCAAATTTCCATAACAACATCTGTATAATCACGAAATCCAACATCGAAATATTCCAAAGACAATTTCGATTCAAATCCATTCCAATTCAATTATTGGAAATTCTGGTTATATTTCAAAACCATTTCAAACTCACTTTATTTATTTTAAAAATAAAGAAATTACTATTCTAGTTCAAAACTAGTTCATTTCGATAAAAATCTATTTTTATCTTTACAAATATGGATTTTTTCATCCCAATTCTTCACAAATCAATTCTTATGATTTTACACAAATTATTACTATTTTTACTAATTTTATCGAGGCCCGTACAGTCGATTTCCATCAACGGCCATCGAACTGCATTTACAGCGACCTTTTTCAAATTTGATTTGGACATAATTCCAAATCCAACCGTTAGATTTCAAATTTCAAATATCCATTAGAAAGTTCTTTTCGATACGAACCCAACGGTTTCGGTTTTAGGAGAATCCGACGGTCGGATCTCCCGCAATATCCGTTCGAAGTCAATGGTCGAAATTCGCGAACTGCCGTGGCGCGGTGCGTTCTATTCCGGCCATTATATTATATATATATATATATAATATATATAATATATACTTCGTCGATTTCCTTTTAAAACGTATTATATAAATCGTTTTAAATTCATTTTCAAAACGATTTCAACTTCATTTCTAATTCAATTTCAATTCAAATTCATTTATATTCAATTTCAATTCGAATTCATTTATTTTCAATTTCAATTCGAATTCATTTATTTTCAATTTCAATTCGAATTCGTTTTATTCATTTTCAATTCGAATTCATTTCTATTCAGTTTAATTCGAATTTCAATTCTTTTCGAAATATCAGAATTTGAAATCACTTTCGATATTCATTATAAAATGAATAAAATCGATATAAATATCGTTCACGTCAAAATAGCGTCAATCTATTCAACACGGCTTCAAATATTCCTATTTTCAAATATTCTATTTCAAATATTTCTATTTCAAGTATTTCTATTTCAAATATTCTACTTCAAATATTCTATTTCAAATATTTCTATTTCAAGTATTTCTATTTCAAATATTCTACTTCAAATATTCTATTTCAAATATTCTACTTCAAATATTCTATTTCAAATATTTCTTTTTCAAAACTGGAATGAGGCCCAATCAATTACCATATAATGTTAATTATATGGATTTTCTACAACGCATGTATACAATAACAAAGACGAATAATCAACCATCATCCAAAGTGCATTCTACGATGTACAAGCATCAAATATAAATATTTAACGCTCATAACAGTCTGTCCATCCATCAATCGACATACAGCTAATTATTGGGACTAGTGTATGTCATATATCATCCCAATACCCGTGTGGGGTTTCAAACAATCAAACACAGATTTTATTTGTGCAGTTGGGCGATGTGTAAAATTTATCGTCCCAATCAATATCAGTCAAATGTGTGTATATAAACAAATCGTTCGGTTTGTTTATATTACTTTATTTCATTTCATATACACGTTAAAAATTCTATTTTTAACTATAAAATATTTTTAACTATATAAATATTTTATTTCATTTCACAACACTTCACACAATCAACTACACATCAAAATCAAACAAACAAGCATACAAGCCGTCCATGGTCTGTGGACGACGGGTGTCGGGTGCTACTAAACACCGTCTGCATCCTAGTATATATATAACTAGAAAATTAAATTAAAGAGTGAGAAATTCTCACCGAATTGCTGATCCAATCCCACGACTCTTCTTAGGTAGAAATCTTCGTCGTTCTCGCCCTTTTGTCAATTTTCACTGCCCGTATTCTCTACATATATAAAAATCGAATTTTTACTTCGCTATTCAATATATAAAATCGAATTTTTACTTTGCTATTCAATATATAAAAATCGAATTTTTACTTCGCTATTCAACATATAAAAATCGAATTTTTACTTCGGTATTCAACATATAAAAATTGAATTTTTACTTCGCTATTCAATATATAAAAATCGAATTTTTACTTCGCTATTCAATATATAAAAATCGAATTTTTACTTCGCTATTCAATATATAAAATCGAATTTTTACTTTGCTATTCAATATATAAAAATCTAATCTTTCCATTGCTACTTCATGTATAAAAATCTAATTTTTATACTTTTACTTCCTATGTAAAAATCATAGCTTAATAAAGCTAAAATCCTATTTTTATCAAGCTAAAAATCAGTTCTTTCTTCATAATAAAAATGTCGCCTTTCTTACTTTAAAAAAAATGTAAACTTTTTAATTTCGAAACACCAATCCTTTTAATTCTAGGTTATTCATATAAAATCTGAAAATAAAAATCAATGGCTTAACATCTATAAAACAGATTTTTCTTAATCTCTAAAATGCAACTTAAACTAAATAAAAAAATAAAATAACCTAAAAAGCTCACCACTTTTGATTTTCAGCGAAGGGGGGGAGAGTTTGGGGTGCTCGAAGTGCTGGAGGGGCTCGCCGTCACGCCTGTGGTGGTGGGTGGCGAACCGCGGTGGTTCTGGGTGGAAGGGGGTGCTATTTTCGTTTTGGGGGAGGAAGATGGTGCGGTTTCAGGAGAGGAAGGAGGGAAGAGAGAGGAGGAAGAGGGGAGGCGCGCCGGGGGGCTGCGGCGGTGCTCCGCCTGGAGGCGGCGGCTGCTATCGCGCCCTTGTTTTTTTTTTCGGTTGTTCTGTCGATTAGAAAAGGGAGGAGGGAGAGAGAAGGAAAGGCGTAGGGGGTTATATATAAAATTTAATTTAATTATTATTTATTTCCAATAAAAGTTGACTTTTCGCTTGAGCTCAAAATCAAGTCCACCAACTGCCTTCCATAGCTAATTACCCCCGTTCCGAACACAATGGGATATGTATCGTAGGCTGATTCGACTGTTTCGATCAGTTTTCGTCAAAATCAACATATAACTCTATAGTCTATATATTGAATTTAAACGCGCATTTCAATTTACTGGGCCCACATACGAACTCTAAAAATTCCCGAAAAATATTTTCTAGCTTCATATTGACGATACGGTCCTAACAAAACCAATTTCGTCAAATTCTGAGACTGTTAGAAAAATGGCCATTTTCCAGTCAATTAAAATCAACTGAAATGGTCAAAACACGTTTTACTTCGCCATGCTCACATATTGATTCGAAAAATTATGAAATTTGGAATCTAGCAATAATTTGACATCACGGATCCAACGAAAGTGGTTTCGTCGAAATCCGAGGTCGTTTGCAAAATTCCCATTTTTAAGGGCCTGAATTCCATAGCGACTATTCTGAAATTTCAACTGGACATAACTTTTTATCCTTGCTATGAAATTTTGATTTTTCGGATTCGCTGAAAAGATATTCACAAATAGATTCTACTATTTTTGGTATCGCTAAAATCCGGTTTATTTTGCACCCGGTACATTCATTTGAAGTTTGAAATCGAATTATCGAACTACCATGCCATTTTCAATTCCTTTTATAAATATAAATAAATATTTGTATTCTATCGTCGATTCAAATGAATATATACGTTTGAATTATATTCAAAATAAATTTCTCGTCAATATTATTTAAAATAATTCATTTTAAATAATCAAAATTCGCTAAAATTGCCAAAATAAAAAAATTTAAACTGGCCCAGATTTCCAGGTTATTACAATCTCCCCCACTTAAAACTTTTCATTCCCTAAAAGGAATGAAGCCGAAAGTTGTTTAACTAATCAACTCAACTTCCTTTATTTTGATTACGGCTTAAGTTCTTCAACTTTTCAGTTTCTAAGAACTTTTCAAATTTTTCAAAAATTTGGCTAACACCCAAAATTTTCGAAAAATTTCGCCATAACCTCCCCTGCAGCGGGAGCACGGGAAAATCCCGAAATTGCCATACAGGCCTTCTGATCTCAAAAAGAAAAAGAAAAAGAAAAAGAAAAAGCCAAGCAGCTAGCCAATCGGCTCATAAAATCATCATCACCCAAACAAAACAGTAAATTATGATAAACATGTACCTATTTGTCGGGCAAACAAATTTTATTCTTCTGCTCTAGCCTCTTTGCTATGACCTATTCAATGTAAGTACATGTACATGCATGCAAATGCGACAAATTTTCAATACAATTCACTATTTGATACAATTTGGCTAAAGGTTCAACATTTTAATTAATTAACTATAATCAAACAACACAATTAGGAATCAATTAGTTGATTATCATTTCAAATTTATAACTTTGATATATAGTCTAAAAATCAGATTTTTGATGCAAAATCACAACAATAAGCCCTATCTAATTTTGGTTCTCACACCAGTCAATAGGAAATATATAGATATTACATGTTCGTCACTCGAATATAAATTCTGATGATGATATATCAATCATCAGAATCACCCCCGGGCGACTAGAGTGTAACTCTATATCTATCAAATATATCAAAACTTCGAATACACGCTAGCTAGGCACATACGCAAAATCTTTATATATTGGATAGTCCTAATCAATATGAAATAAATAATCAAATACGAATAATTGATTTTAAATTTTCAAAACAAAATTTGTTTCATTTTAAAAAATATACTCTTCACACTCGTTCTAGGATACTACTGATCCTATCTCTAACGAGTCATTCTCGTTGGATATTACTAATCCAATATCTGATGAATTCTTTCGTATGGTTCTAAGGTGCCTTGTTCTCTGAGCTTTATAAACCAATGCTCTGATACCAAATGTGACGAAAAGGAATTCCGCTCGATCTGAACCAGTCGCTAAACCGATCTAGACCGTTCGAAACGCCTGGTCGTTTTGAGAACAGGACAAAATAGAACGCAGACGGAAGAACATTTCATTGTATATTACAACAATTCCATCAGATACAAGAATATACAGAGTATAAATGAATAAAATACATTCGATAAATATCAGAGATTACAATACATTACATAGCAGCGGAAAATAATACAAAATACAACTGAAGAAGATACACGGATACAAAGCATTCCGGATATCGTTCCAGCTGTAAACCAGGATCCTGTGAATATAAATCTGCAAATCCAAAACTACTAGCTGCCCGTGTCGAAAATAAGGGCACCCAGAGTTTAAGTTAAAACAATAAACTCCAGGTCAGTCATAGGACTGGTGTGAGAACTAAAACAGTTGTTAATCTTTATTTTAAAGTTAGGCAAATCAAGAGACCACGCCGTATAACACGTAACGGGTTTCCTCCCAAGAATACCAGTGCATAAACAAACAACGCAATGCTAAATAAAGAAAAATGAAGCTGTTATAAGACCCAGTTCCCATCACGCAATGCAACGCTAGCCGGAGGATAGGGTTTTTACCTTATAATAGCCAAGAATGCTTGATACGTTTAAAACAGATCATTTGATACTATTATAAGTTCATAGTGTATAAAACAACTTCAAATCATAAGTATCAATCATATGCGACATGAGCGTAACATGCCACTATGTCGCCATATATAGGTTTACAAATAAAACCGCAAAGGTCACGTATTTGGAAATTGGATTTCCATCTATGAACCGAGGCAAAAGATAGTCCTCAACCGATTCGAGACGCTCTAGCCCACGTCTTAGGAACAACCGCAACTGCCCCTTGGATCGTCATGGAAGGTCCACCGATGTGGATTATTATGCATGAACACTACGTCTCCCCACCCTATGGGGTGTAAATGAGTCCAATGACTCCATCGGTCCCGGATCGATCGATATATCCGAGGCGCCTCGCAACAACAACAACCACATAAGTCAAACTCGTCAGGGCATGTAAAACCACTGACGCCACTTCTAGCTAGAAGGAAACGCATGCCCTCCCTGAGGTCCGTCTCCCATTTTTGGTTCACACCGGGGTGTGAGGCTCGCGAATCAACGTTACACAAAGCTATGCCACAAAGGCCGTGCTTTGATCATCCACCACAAGACTCTGCTTTTCAACAGAAGCCTTGATCATTTGCCACTTAGGCATGCCACACAGGTAATTCACTCTATGCGTTTGATATCCATCGGTATATAACCCCTGAGCTCGTACGTCTCAGAGAAGGGCGTTAAGCAAGAGAATAAATTCTCCGCCGCCAAACAGATATATATTTAATTGAAATCAATCACGCAGACTAAAATCCAATGTCAGACACACAGTCCATTTACAAGTTCGTTCTGGGTCTGAACGAAACCGGAGGCACCTAGTACCCCGCATATCCGTCGATCTCCAAGTACGTCTGGACGATCACCAACTAATTCCATCTTCTTGGATGTAAATCCCAATCAAGATCATTAGTAATCACCCAAACGAAGTGAAGACCTCCGGTCTTCGACCACCGTCTTCATCTTCGACTTATCGTCGTATCAGTTATTCAGAATGGGATAAACCTGGTCTTTCTGAATAACTAGCGTGTATATTAAATACGTGCTACACAAACACAACATACGCCTCATTCCAATTCAGAATATTCTTTTATTCAAATATTCTTATATTTTGGGAAAGGTTCCCATTAATTTTATCAAAGATAAATTTCTTTAAATTTATTCTCTAATCTCCTTTTTGAATATCAATTCAAACTAGTCGGGATTAGCGAACCACACCGAAGTAATCATTTATTTTATTTCCCAATCCCAACCTATTCATCCCATGAAGTAAAACTGGTAATACTTCATATCTAACACCACGGTGTTATCGGTAAATTCAATTACCATTTCACGTTCAAATCTATTTAAAGATTTAACTACCGCCTGGAGTAAAACTGGTGATACTCCATTCTAACACCTTTTCAATCTAATTAAAGATTCATTAAAACTCCACTTAGTTTTAATCTTTAACTAGGTTAAAGAATCGGTGTCATTTAAAACACGGTACATGATAAACCCAAAATCACATTCCATTAATTATCGGGTTAAAGAACAAGTGTTATTTAAAACACTATTCACGATAAACCCAAAAATCAATATCAATTCAATTAAATATTATTTAATTGGTACACTTCCTTAAATCTAAATAAAAAGATTTAATCTTTCCTCAACGGGGCTTAAGAACAGTGTTAATGAAAACACCATTCACGACAAACCCAAATCACATTTGATATTAAATACAAGGCTCTGAATAGTAAATATATCGGCTTATATTCAACATCAAATTCTACGACCAACAAATATCGTATTGGAAATAACGATATATATATATCTTTCAAATTTCCATAACAACATCTGTATAATCACGAAATCCAACATCGAAATATTCCAAAGACAATTTCGATTCAAATCCATTCCAATTCAATTATTGGAAATTCTGGTTATATTTCAAAACCATTTCAAACTCACTTTATTTATTTTAAAAATAAAGAAATTACTATTCTAGTTCAAAACTAGTTCATTTCGATAAAAATCTATTTTTATCTTTACAAATATGGATTTTTTCATCCCAATTCTTCACAAATCAATTCTTATGATTTTACACAAATTATTACTATTTTTACTAATTTTATCGAGGCCCGTACAATCGATTTCCATCAACGGCCATCGAACTGCATTTACAGCGACCTTTTTCAAATTTGATTTGGACATAATTCCAAATCCAACCGTTAGATTTCAAATTTCAAATATCCATTAGAAAGTTCTTTTCGATACGAACCCAACGGTTTCGGTTTTAGGAGAATCCGACGGTCGGATCTCCCGCAATATCCGTTCGAAGTCAATGGTCGAAATTCACGAACTGCCGTGGCGCGGTGCGTTCTATTCCGGCCATTATATTATATATATATATATAATATATATAATATATACTTCGTCGATTTCCTTTTAAAACGTATTATATAAATCGTTTTAAATTCATTTTCAAAACGATTTCAACTTCATTTCTAATTCAATTTCAATTCAAATTCATTTATATTCAATTTCAATTCGAATTCATTTATTTTCAATTTCAATTCGAATTCATTTATTTTCAATTTCAATTCGAATTCGTTTTATTCATTTTCAATTCGAATTCATTTCTATTCAGTTTAATTCGAATTTCAATTCTTTTCGAAATATCAGAATTTGAAATCACTTTCGATATTCATTATAAAATGAATAAAATCGATATAAATATCGTTCACGTCAAAATAGCGTCAATCTATTCAACACGGCTTCAAATATTCCTATTTTCAAATATTCTATTTCAAATATTTCTATTTCAAGTATTTCTATTTCAAATATTCTACTTCAAATATTCTATTTCAAATATTTCTATTTCAAGTATTTCTATTTCAAATATTCTACTTCAAATATTCTATTTCAAATATTCTACTTCAAATATTCTATTTCAAATATTTCTTTTTCAAAACTGGAATGAGGCCCAATCAATTACCATATAATGTTAATTATATGGATTTTCTACAACGCATGTATACAATAACAAAGACGAATAATCAACCATCATCCAAAGTGCATTCTACGATGTACAAGCATCAAATATAAATATTTAACGCTCATAACAGTCTGTCCATCCATCAATCGACATACAGCTAATTATTGGGACTAGTGTATGTCATATATCATCCCAATACCCGTGTGGGGTTTCAAACAATCAAACACAGATTTTATTTGTGCAGTTGGGCGATGTGTAAAATTTATCGTCCCAATCAATATCAGTCAAATGTGTGTATATAAACAAATCGTTCGGTTTGTTTATATTACTTTATTTCATTTCATATACACGTTAAAAATTCTATTTTTAACTATAAAATATTTTTAACTATATAAATATTTTATTTCATTTCACAACACTTCACACAATCAACTACACATCAAAATCAAACAAACAAGCATACAAGCCGTCCATGGTCTGTGGACGACGGGTGTCGGGTGCTACTAAACACCGTCTGCATCCTAGTATATATATAACTAGAAAATTAAATTAAAGAGTGAGAAATTCTCACCGAATTGCTGATCCAATCCCACGACTCTTCTTAGGTAGAAATCTTCATCGTTCTCGCCATTTTGTCAATTTTCACTGCCCGTATTCTCTACATATATAAAAATCGAATTTTTACTTCGCTATTCAATATATAAAATCGAATTTTTACTTTGCTATTCAATATATAAAAATCGAATTTTTACTTCGCTATTCAACATATAAAAATCGAATTTTTACTTCGGTATTCAACATATAAAAATCGAATTTTTACTTCGCTATTCAATATATAAAAATCGAATTTTTACTTCGCTATTCAATATATAAAAATCGAATTTTTACTTCGCTATTCAATATATAAAATCGAATTTTTACTTCGCTATTCAATATATAAAAATCTAATCTTTCCATTGCTACTTCATGTATAAAAATCGAATTTTTATACTTTTACTTCCTATGTAAAAATCATAGCTTAATAAAGCTAAAATCCTATTTTTATCAAGCTAAAAATCAGTTCTTTCTTCATAATAAAAATGTCGCCTTTCTTACTTTAAAAAAATGTAAACTTTTTAATTTCGAAACACCAATCCTTTTAATTCTAGGTTATTCATATAAAATCTGAAAATAAAAATCAATGGCTTAACATCTATAAAACAGATTTTTCTTAATCTCTAAAATGCAACTTAAACTAAATAAATAAATAAAATAACCTAAAAAGCTCACCACTTTTGATTTTCAGCGAAGGGGGGGGGGGGAGTTTGGAGTGCTCGAAGTGCTGGAGGGGCTCGCCGTCACGCCTGTAGTGGTGGGTGGTGAACCACGGTGGTTCTGGGTGGATGGGGGTGCGGTTTTCGTTTTGGGGGAGGCAGATGGTGCGGTTTCAGGAGAGGATGGAGGGAAGAGAGAGGAGGAAGAGGGGAGGCGCGCCGGGGGGGTGCGGCGGTGCTCCTCCTGGAGGCGGCGGCTGCTATCGCGCCCTCGTTTTTTTTTCGGTTGTTCCTTCGATTAGAAAAGGGAGGAGGGAGAGAGAAGGAAAGGGGTAGGGGGTTATATATAAAATTTAATTTAATTTTTATTTATTTCCAATAAAAGTTGACTTTTCGTTTGAGCTCAAAATCAAGTCCACCGACTGCCGTCCATAGCTAATTACCCCCGTTCCGAACACAATGGGATATGTATCGTAGGCTGATTCAACTGTTTCGATCATTTTTCGTCAAAATCAACATATAACTCTATAGTCTATATATTGAATTTGAACGCGCATTTCAATTTACTGGGCCCACATATGAACTCTAAAAATTCCCGAAAAATATTTTCTAGCTTCATATTGACGATACGGTCCTAACAAAACTAATTTCGTCAAATTCTGAGACTGTTAGAAAAATGGCCATTTTCCAGTCGATTAAAATCAACTAAAATGGTCAAAACACGTTTTACTTCGCCACGCTCACATATTGATTCAAAAAATTATGCAATTTGGAATCTAGTAATAATTTGACATCACGGATCCAAAGAAAGTGGTTTCGTCGAAATCCGAGGTCGTTTGCAAAATTCCCATTTTTAAGGGCCTGAATTCCATTACAACTATTCTGAAATTTCAACTGGACATAACTTTTTATCCCAGCTATGAAATTTTGATTTTTCGGATTCGTTGAAAAGATATTCACAAATAGATTCTATTATTTTTGGTTTTGCTAAAATCCGGTTTATTTTGCACCCGGTACATTCATTTGAAGTTTGAAATCGAATTATCGAACTACTACGCCATTTTCAATTCCTTTTATAAATATAAATAAATATTTATGTTCTATCATCGATTCAAACGAATATATACGTTCGAATTATATTCAAAATAATTTTCTCGTCGATGTTATTTAAAATAATTCATTTTAAATAATCAAAATTCGCTAAAATTGCCAAAATAAAAAAATTTAAACTGGCCCAGATTTCCGGGTTATTACATATCCCATTTCCCTTATGGGACCTCTAGAGGATGAAGCAAACCACTAGGCTTCTTCTGCTCTACTTTGACTTGTTGGCATATCAAGCACTTAGCGACGAACTTAGCTACATCCCTCTTCTTGACATTCCAAAAGAAAACCCTTTTTATGTCTTTATACATCTTGTCTCCACCTGGGTGTATGGTCAGCTTAGAATGGTGTGTTCTTCGAGAACCGTTTTCACCAAATCCCTTGCTTGTGGGACGCATAGTCTTCCATCCCGTCTCAACCAACCCTTATCATTGATGGAGTATCTATTGAGGTGACTAGAAGTCTCACCCCTAATTAGCTTATCCATCATATCAACTAGCTGAGGGTCTTCTCGTTGCGTGGTTCCTATTGAGTCCAAAAGAGTAGGCCGCACCTCTAGCAATGCTAATAGACCAGGTACAATTTCAGAGGAGGGTCTAAAGTCCAAGTTTGCTATGTACTCCAAGCTTTGCCTTTCTAAAAGAGAGGACTCAGGGTCAGCTTCTTTCTACTCAAGGCGTCTGCTACCACATTACACTTGCCAGGGGTATAGGAGATCTCAAAATCATATGAGGCCAGAAATTCCATCCACCTTTGTTGTCTTAAGTTAAGATCTTTCTGTGAGAAAAGGTACTTTAACGATTTATGGTCAGTAAACAATTCAATCCTTTCTCCCAGTAGATAATGACGCCATGACTTAAGAGCGAAAACAATGGCAGCTAGTTCCAAATCAAAAGTTGGGTAGTTCTTCTCATGTGCCTTCAATTGCCTTCCCCCATAACGAACTACCTTGCCTTCTTGCATCAAGACAGCGCCTAATCCTGTACCGCATGCGTCTGTGTATATGGTAAACATTTTGCACCCATCAGGCACTGTCAGAACTGGGGTTGTTGTTAGAGCCCTTTTCAAATGTTGGAAAGTAATATCGCAATCCAAATCCCAAACGAAAGTTAGGTTCTTCTTTGTCTATTTTGTGAGTGGGGCTGAGTTTTTTGCAAAGTCTTTAATGAACTTTCGGTAAAAGCCCGCTAGCTGGACAAAGCTTCAGACTTTGGTTGCATTCCGTGGAACCTTCCAATCTTGCACCGCAACTACTTTTGTGGGGTCCATAGTTATCCCCTCTTTGGACACCACATGTCCAAGAAACCTCACTTATTCTCTCAAGAAATGACATATGGAGAATTTGGCTTTTAGGTGGTGTGCACGAAGAATATCCATGACTTCCCTTAAGTGCAAAGCACGCTCTTCTTCATTCTATGAGAAAATCAAAATGTCGTCCATGAAGAACACCACAAACTTATTAAGGAACTCCCTGAACACCCTGCTCATCAAGTCAAAAAAAATAAGCGGGTGCGTTTGTCAAGACGAAAGGCATGACAAGCCATTTTAAGAAACCATCCGGGGTTCTGAACGCGGTCTTATCAATGTTGTCTTCAGCCACTCTTAGCTGATGGAACCCGGTAGCCAGATCCAGTTGGGAGAAAACCAATGCACTTACAAGCTGATCAAACCAGTCGTCTATTCTTGGAAGTGGGTCCCTATTCTTTTTTGTCAGCTTGTTTAGCTCTCTATAGTCAACGCATAGGCGAAATGAACCATCTGCTTTGGTTGTGAATACTACTGGAGCACCCCGTTTAGAAATACTCTGCCTTATAAACCCTTTTTCGAGTAGCTCTTTAACTTGCTTGCTGAGCTCTCTTTCCTCTCCCTTGGAGCCATGTGTCTAGCGAGTAGAGCTACGGGTTTTGCATTATCAACAAGGTATATGCGGAAGTCTATCTCCCACTTCGGAGGTAAGCCCTTCACATCTTCAAATACATCTGAATATTCACGGACTACTCTAACAGACTGCAAGTTTTCAACAGACGCATCAAGAGATTCTAGGTAGTTAAGAATAACAGAATGTATGGGATTACAAGAGATTGAGAGAGTGTTACCGAGGCGAATCATAAGTCTAACCACTCACTTTTCACAATCGAGGATGGCACCATTACTGGATAACCAATCCATGCCTAGAATCAACCCATAGCCCGTGAAGCCCAAAACATAGGCATTACATCTAAACCCAACGCTTAGTATAGAAATTTCCAAATCCAAACAAATCATTGACAAATAGGCCGAGCCCCCAATTGGATTTGAAACAACCAAGGGATCCTCTACTATACTAGTGTCTAGGTGCAGAGATTCAACTAAAGCAGTGGATATAAAAGAGTGCGATGTGCCAGAATCAAAGAGTGTATGAGCAAGACGATCAAAAAGATAAACTAAACTCCCAACATAAATATTTCTACCTCGTTCTTGCGGAGTTGCTATGAGAGCGTGAACCTGGCCTCCAGAAGTAGATCAGTCATCTGCCCTTACCCTTGTTTCTTGGGTAGTCCTTAGCCATGTGCTCCGTCTCACCGCAGTGCAAACAACCACCCTTCTTCCTCTTTTTCTTTCTGCAGTCCTTAATCAGATGTCCAGGAATTCCACAAAAATTACAATTCCTCTTATCACGGAGTTTGTTGTTCTTCCTGCCCTTCTTTGAGTCTGTCTTCTTATTCTGCGATCCCCCTACTTTCTTATTTTGAGGTACTTCCACATTTGCCTCTTTCTTGCCATCCTTGTCTTCCTCTTGTAGTAGTGCCATGTCCACTAGTCTCTCATAAGTTGCACCCATATGTATATGGGACATAGCTAGGCTGTGCAGTGGCTCATTCAACCCCTTAACAAAATGGAGAGCCTTCTTATGGGGAGTGTTCACTAACTCCAGTCCGAATCTAGCCAGCTGGTTGAATTGGTTGACGTATTCCTTGACCGATATACTTCCCTGTTTGAGAGATAAAAAGTTCTCCATCTGTAGGCTTCGTTCATCTTGTGAGAGGACTTTCATTTCAAACCTCATTCTGAAATCCTCCCAAGTTTCAACTGGTCTCTCAGCATTAGTAACTTCCCATCAACAAGAGGCTTCGTCTTTAAGAAACCATACAGCCAACTATATCTTCTTCCTATCGTCCACTTCGAAGATAACAAACAAATCCTCGATTTTTTTGAGCTAGATTCTTGCTTCTACAAATGACTCAGTCCCATTAAAGTTCTTTCCAACCATGGCTCGAAAATCCCTACATATCTTGGAGAAAACATTTGCACGAGGAGGAGGAGGAGGAACAGCTGCAACTGGGGGAGGAGTAACGTCTGTCAGGCCTGCATCATTAGCCCTAGCCTCTGGGTACCTTCTGAACCAGCCAGGTACCGGTACACCCTATGGAAGGTTAAGATCCCCAGACATGCTGAAACGAAAAAGAAAAGATTCAAAATAGAGGATAGAAAGATAGTGCATATGGCTTGAAGGGGATTATGCCTTTTAAAACAACACTTTTTCTTGGAAACGCTTCTTTAAACATCTTTTTGAAAATTAGTTTTCCAAAAATTTATCTAATTTGGCAACCATCAGCTCTGATACCAAGTGGAACACCCCACCTCCGTTAAGGTCACTCACAAGGGAATGCCTTAACTTTGTGGAGCATTATAGGTAAAAGATACAGATAATTTTCAAGACAGACATATAAACAGCGGAAAAACTAAATTTATTTCATAAGTACGTGGTTCAGTTAAAACATTACAACAACTATCTCAACCCAACTTCCAAATTATTACAACAAAATCTCTGTCTTGGATTAAAACATATAGAAGCATTAAAACAACAGTAAGGCAGCATAAATCCCCAGTAAGAGAGTATCCAAAGCCATAGCCCAAGGAAAAAAATTCCAAGAAATACATCTACTCTCTTCAAGATGGAAATGATCCGATCTAAGCTGAAGTATTCCCTCCCTGCAGACCTAGGGGGAACGGAAGAAAAGAAGGCGAAAGAAAATGGGTCAGACATGAGTCTGGTTAGTCTAGTGATTATTTAGCATGTAAACAACAAAAAGGATTACGACTTGAATAAACTGAATCTAGGAGAACACCCTACGAATAAGATAATAAGACTGAATATGCTATCGCACTCATTTCAACTTCTCTGCACCCCCTTTACAAGTGTTTCAACTAGCACCGTGAGTTTAAGATAAATGATCCCCTTTTTATCGATCATCTCCTACTCGTATACGTTTACCACTTGTGTCATTCAGCCCCGCATGATTGTAGATACATGTGTTGGTCCCACTATGGGGTGTATCAAGTCCAATGGTGGCAACCCAACACAATTCGAGATGCATAAAGTATAACTACTGATGCCCAGTGCCTGCTTTTTCAACTCCGGAGTACGTGCACGACCGCACTCCATCAGAACCTACAATGATGCACCACCCACCATTTTTTTGATCGCTTATAATTAGCCCAGTAATCGTGCCCCACCTTGCCTTGTTCAGGGTACCGTGATATATCTATGTGGGTTACTGCTGAAATGGGTCCCCGTTACTAGGGTTTTCTAATCAACATGTTAAAATGGTTAAGTGTTCTCATATTAACCTAACCCCACCCATCAGTTTAGTTAACATGTAGTATTGGTTAAGTGTTTCCTTAATTAACTTAACCCTACCATTCCTATCTTAGCTTTAATTCATTCATTAAAGCACTAACCACTCACATTAGATATGTATTGTTGCGGTTACTGGATGTGCCGGTCGGTTCCGGACATTTTTACACCGCAACTCAATCTAAACTCGGGTTCTTTTGGGCTTGCTGCACTAACCTCTCATATTAGATATATATTGTTACTATTACTGGATGTGTCGGTCGAATCCGGGCATTCTTACACCGTAACTCAATCTAACCTAGGGTTAGGTATATTCGTCTTTTACTTAATTTACATATTTACCTTTCATATTTATATGTAAATTATCCACCATTATTACCATTCAATTCATGCCCAATTTTTCCTCTAAATCATATTCAAAATTTTTGGTATCTAAATTATACCATTTTTATGCCACTAATCATTCATATATTTATGGGCCAAATTATGCCAATAATATAAATTTAACATTTTTCCCAACGTTACCCCCGTCATACGTTCGCAAAATTCACATAGAATGTTAGGCTCGTAACTTAGCCTAACTTATATACAAAAGGGGTAAGAAGGGAGCATGATCCATTCATACAACATAATAAGGATCTAACTAAACATATGTCATATAAAATTGGCATAAAACAATGAATTTGCATTTTTGGATCCAATCAACATGAGTCTTAAGCATATGAAATTACCCAAATCCAACTAGGCATGTGAATGTAAACTTGCAATTGGGATCCAGTAAATATGAATCTCAAGCATATAGAATTACACAAGTTCAACTAGGCATGTGAATGTGAATTTTTATTTTGGATCCAATAAACATGAATCTTAAGCATATGGAATTACACAAATTCAACTAGGCATCTGAATTTGAACTTTTATTTTGGATCCAATAAACATGAATCTTAAGCATATGGAATTACACAATTCAACTAGGCATGTGAATGTGAACTTTTATTTCGGATCCAATAAACATAAATCTTAAGCATATGGAATTACACAAGTTCAACTAGGCATGTAAATGTAAACTTTTATCTTGGATCCAGTTTTCATAGATCTAAACATAATACATGTCTTAGCCCAACAACTTGCATGTAACATAACATGAAAAAGCCACCAAATTTACATAATACAAGATTGGTTTAACATCGACATAATAACCACAATAGCCTAACAACTTGCATGTAACATAACATGAATAAGTCACCAAATTTACATAATACACGATTGGTTTAACATCAACATAATAACCACTATAGTCACACAAGCATATACGATAGAATCGTTACAAAAATAGACATGAATCAGCATCATCGTTGTCTTACAACTAGGAATAACGCTAGTTTTCACTTTATTACAAATCATAACTTTTAATCGTGCACATCTAAATAATAACAGGACTTACAAACAAAAGAAAGTCTTATTTTCTGGGATTTTTTTCTGAAACTGAAAAGAAATCCCTTGAAGAAGACTATCAATTCTCTAAGATAGTTTTGATTCATAGCTTTTTACTTGTTTTCTAATTGAAGAAGAAATGGTGGCCAGGCTAGAATGATCATGGACAACATGGTGGCTCCTTGGAATGAATTTGTGTGATTTAGAGTTGAGGAATATGGTTCCTTTTATTGAGTTTTAAACTTATATGAGCCGTTAGATAATCTTAGGAGCAATCACAACCATCCAGGCCAGATAGAGTTATCCAGAATTGCCACTTATGCCCTAGTGACTCAGCAACAAGTCAGAAAAGACTCAGCAACAAGTCAGAATCGTCATTGTTTTGGATCTGGTCAAATGGGGTAGGTCGACCCCTAGGTCGACCCCCTGGTTGACTTGTATAGGGGAGGACGACCCCCTGGTCGACCTAGCCTGGGGCATGAAAAATCCTGCCCAGCCCGCTACTTCGTCTTTTGTTTGAATTTTGAATTTTGAATTTTAAATCTTAGCTGTTTAAATTTATTTAAATTTCTGAAACTTCTGAGGGCCATAACTTCTTCATACGAAGTACGATTTACGAAAACTTGGACTCTATCCCAAGCAAAATTTTGAGACGAACGCAATGGTATAACCCGTTTCCCTTAATTCTCAATTTAAAAATTAAGTATTCTTTAATTCGTTCTTATAATAGACACAGAAAATTCAGGGTGTTACAGTATGTATATAATATAGTTATTCAGTTTACTAGCCTACACCTGGTACTTACATTTTCATAACATGTTATCTACATAATATTTGTATTAAGTCTAATCTATCATGTATACATATATGCATATTATCCATTTTCATTATATTTCCAAATTACAGCATGTACAAGTAAGGTTGTTATGATAACGACAATCTTACCATTACTGTACTATTACCTAGCTAAAAGTTACCAATAATTTGTAATATTAGCATACCAATTCTATTGATATGGTAACGGTAAAATTACCGTCTGTTATGGTAAATATATTGGTAATAAAATTTGAAAACCATTGGTAATGGTAAATTTACCGACAAGTTAATATCTTTAAACAGTAACCATTGACCGGATCCATTGGATTTTGTTTATGCTAGATCTAAGCCTTCTATTATTAGGTTTTCTACTTACCTGTCAAAAGCAGTCGCTACTTATTTCCTTCCTCATTTATTTTTCCCATTCTGCATCATTTTACATTTTTACCATTTACTACTTCACGGTTCTACACTTCTACTTCTACATTGTAAGAAGATTGAAAAATTGAAAAATAAAATCATCGTTATTCTCTTCGTTACCTCCGCTTTTATTTATATTTACAGCAAAGATGGAATCGGTTCACTCAAATGTTTTAAATCAAGTAGAAGATGAGGGAATTGCTACTCATCTCGTTCCTACAATAGAAACTGAAAGTGAAGCTGCTCAGTCAATCACTATATCTTTAACAGGTAAAAATCGCAAAAGATTAATCCTCAGCTTTCCTATTTCGTGTGTTCTTTTTGCTTGAACAATGTCAAATCCTTCATAAAATTATCTCACAATTTCTAACCAGATAACTAATTAATTACATAGGTCATGATAATGGCTTTTTAACTAAGCTTTGTGGGACTTTTATTGTTTTGCACACAGTACTTCAACGTTACTTTGAAGATTTTAGTCCACATCAATATATTTGTTTATGTATGCTTTCCTTCGTTATCATACTTCCGCGTTACTTTTTTTGTTTTATTGTTTTAGTCTCATAAAACCAAGTATATACATTTTTTGCAGTTTTGTTTATATTCATTTTTTCAGTTTTAGTTCTTTTGTTTTTCTTGCACCTTTGTTTATACTTAGTTTTGTTTATTGCTTATATTCAATTAGTGTAACTGATTTCATAGTTAATTTTCAGGTAAGATGGAAGTTTCATGAGTATGGAATTCGCAAACAAGGAAACGAAAGTGGATGCCGATGGAAAAGCTTACCAAGTCGAGTTTGCAAGGCATGTAAAAAAGAAATAAAAGCTGATAGTAAGACTTATGGAACCACAGGTATAGAGAATCATTTATCAAAAGTAATGTAAGAAATCTCCCTCTTATAGTCATATCTTAATTGCAAAAATTCAAACGATGCTTTCACAAGATAGCATGGGAGGAGCATTGGTTCCTTATACGTTTGACCAAAAAAAGTGTGAGGATTACCATGAATTAGAATTAAATAGGTTCACTATACTTTAAAGTTTCAAACAACTAGTTGAAAAAAAAAATGAATACCCTACAACATATAACTGATATATGTGCATAATATAATGATGAATACCCAGTAACATATCAATGAAAGTCAAAAATGGTTTTTGTGCACTTTACTTCAGAAAACCATTCAAGAAAACGATAAATATCCGGTCTGGCTTGCAGCATGCCACAAGTTTAACTGGTACTTTATAATACTCCTATCCTTCTTATTTTGAAATGCTTGCAAGCATAAAGAAAATCTTATCATGGATGATCCTTTTGGAACTTTAATTATCATGGTTAACTATTTATTTAACATATGCTCAAGCAAATTCATTATACCAAATGCTCCACGGTATGCAAATATCATTTGAACATAATTGTTGTGTTTGAGTGTGAGGCCAAACACGTTTTAAAAATATATGAATATATGTTATATTTAATATGGTTGCTTCTTTGGTTTTCATGTTTTGTCAGTTATCATTTCATGCGCCGTTATGTTTATCTTTCTAGTTTTAACACCCATGCTAGTTCAATGGAATTCATCTTTTTTGTGCGGGTATGCCAAACTCACAAGGTTCATCTTTAGAACTACCATCTTCATCACGCCCACCTTTTCACCCATACTGTTAAATCAATACATGGTTTCTCTTTTGGATGGTGCTTGGACTATTGAGTATAATATATTACCACATTTTGGATTTGTTCCTTGTTGTAGTGAAAATTCCATATTGTTGTCATATTACGTATTAAATATTAATGTCTTACTATTCCCATATTTTGTATTAATGCTTTACTATTGCCATGCATGGAAATATGGAATGGAATGCTTACTCTATGTTGCTGTTTTGAAAATATATAGGCACATTTTTGTCTTTGAATCTGAGAATTGATTTCAAAATTCTATGCACTTGAATTTTATTTTTTACATGTTTTTTTTTCAACGGTAAATGTAACGACCCGGGGATTTGCGACCTTGGTTATCGACATAAACTCAATGTCGACTATTCAAGCATCGGAAATACCGAAACGTCAATAGAAAGAAGTTAGAGGGTGAGAATAGATAAGATAGAAAATTTGAATAGAAGTAGAAGAACACAACTACAACAACATCAGAGTAACACGAATCTCATAGCAGAACGAATAAAATATATTATATAACATAAATTTGGAATAAAACAATATTGGTATACAATACTATTATCAAAGTACAACACTTACAACATAGCGGAAATAACAGTAGCTATATAATCCTGAAGCCTCCTGCTCCAGCTCTCCAAGTATCTATAAAATCCCGACTACTTGACTGCCCGTACAAAATTAGGCACCCAAGAGTTTAGGGGAAAAAAACAAAATAAACTTTGGGTCAGTCATGTGACTGGTGTGAGTAAACTCCAACCATTTGTTTAACTTTTAAAATCCTTTTAAAAGAAAGATTAATCATAAGACCAATCCACATATAAACATGGATTGTTTTTATCTTACGATAACCCAAAACATTCTTATAAAATCCATACTCTTCTGATATTATAATAATGTCTAAATAAAATAAATTGCAATCTAGTGGAATGCTTTCATCTCACGTTCCACATATATAATATACAATCGAAAACCACTGACTCTTATTGGGTAATGGATTTTCAACTATGACAAGGTATGGAACCACCTTCCGATCAGTGTACTCTAGAAGCGGTACACCGGAGTTCAATAAGAACATCTTGTAACTCAGCCATACATGATCGGCCATTCATTTCGCTTGAATGCTCCGAGTATATTGTCATCTTACAGTTGTACCAACATAACCATTCCCGGGAGATACAGAATTGAAAGAAGTAACAAATATGAATATTCTCCAGATGGTGACAACATACCCTACTTGGGTGCGACCCACTTAGCCATGATGCCTGCCCGAATTCTATCATTTCCCAGTTGATAAGGCTTGAGGTCATAACGTATCTTTTAACAGTTCACTCCTTCATTTATTTTGAATGTCACATCATCATACCCATCAAATCACAAATTGATTTCCCTTAAAATACCACAGGTATAAGCTAAGAGAAACGAATTCCTCCGCCACCAACGTAAATACGTTTGAAACGATTAACTTACGCGATCTACCAGATATATTCTATTAGACATTCGTCCATTCAAGTCGTCCTGGGACTGGACAACTCGAAGGCAATATTCTATAAATCCATCTTAGGCAATTTCTACCAAGGATTTACTGAACAACCCTTGCAAAACTCCATCTTCAATTATCTTCATCATATTTGATTCACAACGCTAGTGCCATACGGAGTGGTTTTCAGATAATATATTTGATCCTGGTCTCTCCATATTGACCATGGAAATGGTCAAAATCTTTGATAGTTGGTGATTTAACTATCAAAGGAAAACATGTGTACAAACAATGGTCATATTTCCAAATGGAAATCTTACCAATCAATCATCATTTCATTTCCCAATTTCCCATTTATCATATCCACATATTCATAAATTCCTTATTTTCTAAAATTAGAAAATATACGTTATTAACTTTGGAAAAAGTTTCCATTTCTATTTCACGCATCAATATCTTCCTACCTCTATTAGTCTCTAACTGTAAACTAGTAAGAGAACAACTTCCCAAGCATACACCCCGAAGGCCGAAACTAACATCAGATCGATACCCAGAAAGCCATTCAACTCAACTAATTTCCAGTCAGTTTCTAATTTCAGTAATTCCATTTAAATTCCTAATTCAAACCCCAAATTCCTTTATAATATTTTATTTGCATAATATTTACTTTAATCTAATTTTTCACATAGAATGTGAATAATATTTCATTATATAAACAAAACAGTTTGATTTCATATTTAAAAACAATATATCAAACCCAAATTCTATTTATATTTTTATTATCAGAATTATTCATACAAATCTTATTTCATTTCCAACATTTATACTCTCATTGCAAATTTCCTTTATAACTACTACGTTCACATTCCATTCCAATTGTCGGTGTTAAACCCGATTTTACTTCTCTATATAAATTCAAATTTATATATTCAATTTATTAAATGATAAATATTTCCTTAATTTATAAACATCATTTATAAATTATTCTCCTTAATTTATCTGTTAAACAGATTTTTATTAAATATTTATTTTAAATCAATATCATATTACACCCATATGCGAAGCACGAGTCTAAACCTTCCTAATGTAAATTTTTCTTTTTATAAAATTCTATTCATTTTCCAAATATTTCCATTTATAATTCTATTTACTTTCCAAATAAGTATTCCTTTTATAATTATATTTATTTTCCAAATAAATATTCCATTTCTAATTATATTTATTTTATAACTATTTCCTTTTATAATTATATTTATTTTCCAAATAAATATTTCATGTGTAATATCCTATTTATTTCCTATAAATATTTCATTTAAAATATCATATTTATTTCATATAAATATTTCATTTATAAAATACACTTCGAAAATTCCCTTTTTACATTCCAGTATTTCTTATGGTATGTAAAATACCAATTAAACAGACCAGTGTCATCATAATCAGTCACAAGTTTTATATCACATCATATATCACAATATATGAAAACAAATAGTATTATAAATATTGAGGAATACAGTTGGATCCCTCCAGCCTGTTTCCCTACATCTACATATGTTAAAAAATATAAATAACATTGATTTCATTTCAATATGAAATATTCTGATAAACAAAATCAATATTTGATTAACGATTTATATATATATCGTTATCTATAATTTCAACCAATAAATCAGTAGTTCAACCAAACAATAAACACATAGCAATCAATCATCATTTATCAATACTAGTTATATTTATAAAAATATAAACTGTATAGAGTTAGCGAGATTTACTCACATTGGACAGTTATCATCAAATAACGATAATTGTCAGTTGATTCAGACAGACAATTTATTTCGCTATAAATTGTAACGAGCTCTGATCCACTCCCAATCAGTTCCATTGTGTAGCCACCGTCCATACGATCCCAATGGATCTGATAGTTCTAAATTCTGATACAGTATGGGTGAAATATCGCAATATCAAGTTTGAAATAGCATTTAAATTAATTCTACTTTGATTAAAATGAACTCGGGCCTTACCCAAACCATTTCCGGACCATTCCCCATTTAAGACCTATGGCCGATTACTATTTCTTCTTCCTCCTAGAACAGAAACCACAACTCCATTATTTCCTCCTCCATTACCCGATCTTCATCCCCAAACCACTCCCTCTCCTTTCAATTAAAAATCCAACTAATTATACCAACAATCTTGTCATGATCTCCTCTTCTACCTGATATAAATCTCGTGCAACTCGAACATGAAATGAAAATTGCTTCGATAGGCTTCAACAGCAAATCCAGATTATCGCGCATCCCTTTTCCTGATTAAAATCCACCAAAAACTCATAGAAGATGTTATTTGATCTCAGGAATCCAACTAACATCACTATTCTTCGAATCGATGTTTAAATCTCCTATGATTCTTAACCCTAGGTATTGCTGGTTTAAGTACAGCAAAAAAAAAGACATCGAAACAAAAAAATGGATATACAGTCGAAGACAACTGCTCAGGAAATCCATATATAATTGTTTCACGATCTATAGATTTTAGTTTGATTGGTTTTGGATTTTTAAAGGTGGACAAATTTACTAAAAAATGAAAATTGACGGCAGAAATAACATTGATCAAAGAAATGAAGAACATTAGGTTTAGGTTGATTTATTTATAGGAAAGATTAGCCTACCAAGGAAGATTCGTATATTTAAATATTAATTTATATCATACTGCTGCTTGTATTTGTCTTTTAAAAATTCGTATGATCACATACGATATCCAAATTCGATGAAAATGGACATGTAGTTACATTTTGACATTACGGACCCAACGAAACTTGTTTTGTCAAATTCCGACTCCGTTTGCTCACACAGTGTATTTTTACAGTCAAATAATTGACTTTTTTCACATTAAAATTCCGTACGATAACATATTGACTCCAAAAATCACGAATATTGAAATCTAGCAATAATTTAAAATTTCAGATCCAACAAAATTAGTTTCGTCGAAATCAGAGCTCATTTGTAAAAGTGGTTATTTTTAAAGCTTTAAATAAACCCATTTAAATATTAAATATATTTAAAAATAATTTAAATTAATATTATCGTATATATTTACATGGAATATAATACAGCTCCAAAATATTCCTATCTGAATCTATAACTCGGCATTTCAAATCCAGATTAAATCAATATTCAATTTATATTAAAAATCCTTTTATAATATAAATAAATCATTATAAATTATAAAGGAATTCCATAACGACTTTTCGAAAATTTGATTTGGACACAACTCACAATCTACACGGCGAAACCCCGATTTTTCTCTTCCAATAGAAAAATAACTTCACTAGCTCCGAACGTTTCTTTTTTCACAGAAATCCGACTTAAAACGGATTTTGTATATTCATTTAAAGTTCGAATCGCCAAATTACGAACTGCCACGCCATTTTGAGCTCGATTATAATTACAATATAAATTATACGGTCAACAGACATTTATAGATAAATTCGTTAATATAATTCAATTCCGAACTGAATTAAATATTATAGATAATCCAATTCACACAATATTGTGAATTCTACTATTTCTGATTATTTCAGAATTAAATATGTTATTCTATTTTTTATATTAATTAAATATTCATTACTATTTAATTAAATAACCATTTAAATCTCTAAATCTCTATTTAAATTATTAAATAAATAAATTATTATACTGTAAAAATACGGGACATCACATTCTTCCCCCTTAAAATAATTTCGTCCTCGAAATTGCTAAGGTAGAAAACATCTCTATTGACTGGTTAAAAATTATTAGTTTATTTCTTAAATTTTACTTTTACTAACCCAATCAATTACAATTAAAATATTAATTTACTTTTATTAACGAAAATTTTCAAAAATCCTAAAAAAAATTTAACATCCGAAATTTCTGAAAAATTTCGCTAGCACCTACTTTGTACGGCTCATGTAACACCCCACCTCCGCCAGGGTGGCTCTTGCAAGCACTCTGACTTTGGAGGGGCGTTTGAATCAGGTAAACATGCATAATGATATATCAAGGCAGAACAAGAACATATGTATATATGTAAACAGAGTAAATAACATAGATAAAACAGCGGAAGATTTTCAAACCATTTCAAAACAAGTCTAGTACAACATAATGTCAACTTTCCAAATAAAAAAGTCTAGATAAAACAACATCAACTGAAAAACTGAAATACATAAGTACTATCCCCAAAATAAGTGATAACCATAGCTAGCTTCATGTCGAAACCGTACATGAGCTGAAATCCCACAAGCAAGCAATCCAAAATCCAAGCTAGGCTCCAACGTTCCCTCCCTGAGAACCTGGGGGGGGGGGGGAACGGAAGAAAAGAGACGAAAGAAAACAGGTCAGTCAAAAAGACTGAGTAAGCCCTACTACAATCAATGTAAACTGATAAAGTTAACTGGCATGAGCAGCAGGGATGAACATAAGGATAACAACATACTAGCATGATGATTAACTAACAAGATAGATAAAGGTGTCATCGCATGATCATGATTAAGGTTTTGCACCCCAGGTGTACTAGCAAACTAACATGACTGGAATAAACAAGTATTGATCCCTTGGCCCAAGCTTTGGCCCAATAACATGAAATGACCCTAATACGAGGTCCAACCAAACGGTCTAGTCGATCGGCTCCCTAAAAGCCTAACTCGTCACGCGTTGGTGTCAATACGGCCCAAACATAATTGTAGTCAGACTGTGCAGGGTCTCCCGTCGGGTGTATCAAGCCCTAGGGTGGCAACCCCTGGACACCATAAGAATGAGTGCACAGTCTCGATCTACTGGTACCCGTGCATGCTTTCCTCGGCTTCGGACTATGTGCACGACCATGGTCCGCCCGGAACTACACCGGCGTACCCTCTGCCGTCGCTTTTGGTCACTTACCTCCAGTCCAGTAATCGTGCTCCCTCCCTAGCCTAGACCCTAGGGTCATGATGATACGAACTTGGGATTACTGCTGGAGTGGGCCCCCATTGCTAGGATTTTTCTAGTGGGTTAAGTACGGTTTAACCCTCTTGCTAATCATGGATTAACTTGGTTAAGTGTAACGATGAGTTCACGACTTAACCCCGATTAATCTATCGAGCCCAAATTGGTTAAGTACTAAGTGGACCATGACTTAACCCTAATCATGAGGCATTAATTAATTAATGTGCCTTAACCTCTCACATTAGACCTTGTTGTGGTTACTAGTTAAGCCGGGCGGGTCCGGGTAGCTTTACACCACAACTTGGCCTAACCTCGGGTTCAAGGTACAACATGGCCAACTTCTCACATTGGGTCCTATTATTTGTAGCAACTAGTTAAGCCGGTCGGTTCCGGGTAGGTTTACGCTACAAACTCAACCCAACCTCGAGTTGGTCACACTTATCTTTTCTAAGTGTCATGTCCATCATGTTTCCAAAACATGTTACAAATTTTCAAGCAATTGGGTAGACCTAACTTAATAGGTAAATTCCCAATGGGTAGACCTAACTTAATAGGTAAATTCCCAAGCTTATGTTTTTATGTCTTTTAAGTTTACCCAACCCCAAACGCAATCCCATCGCTTACATATCGCAATAGCGCATAAAGGATAGAAAGAGGGAACTTGGCATAATCATGACATAAAGGTATTGAAGCCACAAGTTTAACATGGTGGCATATGAAAGGTACATATGTTCATATACTTGCATATCACATATTTTGGCCTCAAAAGCATGCATAAAACCAAACTTAGCATATTGGTGATACATGGTGATAAATGACATGTAAAAATGGCCATAAGTTCGCATCTAGCCTCACATGCAAGTTATCATAAGAGATATGATAACTTACATGTTGCCAAAATGCAACCTTTAGCATAAAGCTTGAAGCTTTATGTTCATAAACCCAAGATAAGCTTGCATAACATGATAACATGAGCCAAATAATCAACCCAAACTTGCATAACACAACTTGCATATCATATGACAAACTTGCATATCAAACTTGCATAACATAACATGATGAACTTGCATATCATATCATAGTATACTTGCATAACATGATAAACTTGCATATTACATCATAGAAAACTTGCATAACATGATAAACTTGCATATCATATCATAGAAAACTTGCATAACATGATAAACTTGCATATCATATCATAATGATCAAACACAACTTGCATCATTCATTAACTTTAGAGTTTAAGTATGAAAGTAGAAAAGGGCTTACAATGCCAAAGCCCTTATGAAATCAAATAAACCCAAAATGCAAGCAAAACCCTTGAGCCAAAATGATCAAAACTCCTTCTTTATGATGCAAATATAGAAACTTGACTTGAATGCAAGCTAATGATACTCATACAAGCTTGAAAACACTTGTATGCATGGAAAATCTCATAGAAATTTATTTAGAAATTTTATGAAGAGAGTGGAGGCCATGAGAGGATTGATTTTGCCATAGTTTAGTTGTAGGATTGATTAATGATGATTTAGGGCTAGCTTAGGGTCTTATTTATAGATTAGGAAAGTGTTTTAGGCCATAGGATTAAACCCTAGTTGCAATCTCAGCCCTTAAAACCGAATCTGGCCCCCAAGCTCAACACAATCTCTAAATGGTGCACCAGGCTAAATAGCCCGGCTGGACCAACTCGACAGCCAAGTCGACAGGGCTGTCGACTTGGGTCCAACCAAGTCGACTCCCAAGTCGACAGGGCTGTCGACTTGGGTGCTCTGGCGGGAATTTTCCCGCCTGGCCCAAACTTACCCTAATCTCCAATTTCAAACTTGAATTTGAAATCTGTTTTTATTTTGAAATTTTCTGAAATCTTCGTTGGGCCTTAATCGGGTCATACGGACTCCGATTTTCGAAAATTCGGACTCTATTTCGCGTATTTTTCCGAGACGAACGCAATGGCATAGCTCGTTTCCCTTGATTCAGATTTTAGAATTAAATTCTGCCTCGATTTATGTTATAACAGGTTATTGAAAATACGGGTTGTTACATTCTCCCCTCCTTAAAGGATTTCGTCCCCGAAATCTTCAAGTTGGGAAGAACGTATCCTACCATCCAATCATCCATCTACTAAAAACATCATCCACGATCAATCATTGTCCTTACAAGATTCTAAATGTTGTATGAACATATGCAAAGGTGTGTGTATATGTCCTTATCTAATGCAAATATCCTCAATGCAAATTATGTTAGTGAAATGAATCCATATGTATGCAATTCCTAACATAATGTATAACATCTATATGTGTGCACATAACATACATCCATATGCAACATCCATGTGATAACACAAAAATTTTCATCCATGAATAAGCATAAACACTCATGCATATGCAATATGAGGAGTGTGTGAGCCGATCTAGTGCCTAACGTGTATAATGCATCCACGAGTAACCACTTGCAAACACTTGCAACCACTTGCAACCATCAAGCATAACATGTTTCAAACACATGTTTCATCCAAAGGGTTTCTACCTAAGGTTCTCATGACAAGATTAACACGATAAACTAGATAAACATGGATAATAAAGAGAAAGATATGCTAACAAAGAAAAGAGATTGAGAGTGTACCCTAAAAAAAGGAATGGATAAAGCCCACGCATCTTCTCCTCGGTTTCCCAAGTTGCGTCCTCTTCGGCTTCACCCCATTGAACCTTCACCAACTTGACCTCTCGATTCCTTAGCTTCTTGGTCTCCGTCCCCAAGATACGAATCGGAGCTCTCCTCAAGGTAGCCTCTTTCTCCACTTCCACATCTTTCAGAACACTTGGCTCAACAACCTCTACTGATTCATGTAAACACTTCCGGAGATGCGAGACATGAAAAACATCGTGTACTCCGGCAAGCTTCTCGGGCAACTTCACTCTATATGCCATCTGCCCGATCCTCTCTATAATAGGGAATGGTCCAACAAACCTTGGTGCTAACTTCCCAACGGCTCCAAATCGGACCACATTCCGCAAAGGAGAAACCTTCACGAAAACCATATCCCCAACATCAAACTCCAAATCAGTTCTTCGCTTATCAGCATAGGATTTCTGTCGGTCTTGGGCCGCTTTCATCCGTCTCCGAATCAACTCGACCTTCTCGGATGTATCTCTGATCATATCAGGCCCAAGTATAAGCTTATCTGTAGTCTCCCACCAACATGTAGGCGACTTGCACGGCCTTCCATATAAAGCTTCGAATGGTGCCATCCCTATGCTTGCCTGATAACTATTATTATATGCAAACTCAACAAGAGGAAGATGGTCTTCCCAAGTACCACCAAAATCCAGAATACAAAGCCTCAACAGATCCTCGAGTACCCTATTCACCCTTTCGGTTTGACCGTCCGTCTGTGGGTGATAAGCAGTACTTAGATTCAACCTCGTGCCCATGGCTTCTTGCAAGCTATTCCAGAATCGACTTGTAAAGATTGGGTCACGGTCACTGACTATACTAGAAGGGACTCCATGTAGTCTCACAATCTCACGAATATATACAGACGCTAGCCAAGATGCGGTCCTCTTGCTCTTCACCGGAAGGAAATGAGCACTCTTCGTAAGTCTATCCAAATAACCCAAATGCTCGTATTCCCTTTCCTTGACCTTGGTAGCCCATCGATAAAATCCATGGAAATACTCTCCCACTTCCATAGTGGAACGTCTAGAGGATGCAATAGCCCACCGGGCTTCTTCGACTCGGCCTTAACTTGCTGGCAAATGATACATCTGGAGACAAACTCTGCCACATCCTTCTTCATCCCAGGCCAAAAGAAAATGCGCTTCATATCTTTATACATCTTATCTCCGCCCGGATGTATAGTCAACTTAGAGCGATGTGCTTCCTCCAGAACTTTTCTTACTAAATCTTCTACCATTGGAACACATAACCTTCCGTCTCTCCTCAGCCAACCCTTGTCATCAATAGAATATCGAGCGAGATGACTAGACGCCTCTCCTCGAATCAGCTTATCCATAATCTCAACTATCTGAGGGTCTTCTCTCTGCGAAGCCCCAACTTGATCAAGAAGGGGAGGTCTGAGTTCCAGAGATGCTAAAGAATCGGTCATCGACTCAACCGCCAAAGAGAAATCAAAGGTTGCCACATACTCTAAATTCTTCATCTCAACGAATAGAGGACTTAGGGTCAACCTTCTTCTACTCAATGCATCTGCTACCACATTCCCCTTGCCAGGGGTATAAGCTATCTCAAAATCGTAGGACGCCAAGAATTCCATCCATCTTTGTTGCCTCAGATTCAGATCCTTCTGAGAAAAGAGATACTTCAATGACTTGTGATCGGTATAAAGCTCAAATCTTTCTCCCAGAAGATAATGGCACCAAGCCTTGAGTGCATATACTATTGCTGCCAACTCTAAGTCATGAGTGGGATAATTCTTCTCATGCACTTTGAGTTGTCTACCGCCAAAGCATATCACTCTTCCTTCTTGCATCAGAACAGCTCCTAACCCCGTGCCACATGCATCGGTGTATACTGTAAATAACTTCCCTCCATCGGGCAAAGCTAGAACAGGTGCGGATGTAAGAGCTCTCTTGAGCTTCTGAAAAGCAAGCTCGCATTCTATGCTCCAAGCAAAAACTAAATTCTTCTTCGTCAACTTAGTGAGAGGAGCGGAAATCTTCGCGAATTCCTAAATGAACTTCCGGTAAAAGCCTGCAAGACCTAGAAAACTTCTTACTTCGGTTGCATTCCTTGGAGTCTTCCAATCCTGAACTGCAACTACCTTAGCAGGATCCACCGCTAAGCCTTGCTTAGATACTATATGCCCAAGGAATCTAACTTCCCTTCTCCAAAAGTGACACTTGGAGAACTTGGCCTTCAACTGATGCGCTCTAAGCGTATCCATCACCTCCACGAGATGCCTTGCGTGCTCTTCCTCATCCTTAGAGAAGATCAGAATATCATCTACGAAGACCACGACAAACTTGTTCAAGAACTCTCTGAACACCCTACTCATCAAGTCCACGAAATATGCGGGTGCATTAGTCAAACCGAACGGCATGACAAGCCATTCGAATAATCCATCTGGAGTCCTGAACGCAGTCTTGTCTATACTATCTTCAGCTTCCCTGAGCTGATGGAATCCAGTAGCAAGATCAAGCTGAGAGAAAACAGAAGCACCGACAAGCTGGTCAAAGAGATCATCGATCCTCGGTAACAGGTGTCTGTTCTTCTTAGTCAGCTTATTCAACTCTCGATAGTCAACACAAAGTCGGAGAGAACCATCTGCCTTGGTAGCAAATACCACAGGCGCTCCCCATTCAGATATACTTCGTCTAATGAAGTTCTTCTCAAGCAACTCCTTCACTTGCTTACTTAGCTCCCGCCTTTCACGCGGAGCCATATGCCGAACGGGCAAAGAAACCGGCTTTGCATTATCCACCAGATAAATGCGGAAATCAATCTCTCGCTTAGGGGGCAACCCCCTAACTTCATCAAAAACATCCGAATACTCTCGAACCACTCTTACAGACTGAAGAGTTTCCATTGACGAGTCGAGTGATTCAAGATAGCACAACATGACGGGACCTCTCGGATCACAAGAAATCTCTAGGGTGTTTCCGAGGCGAGTCACGAGCCTCACAACCCTATGCTCACAATCAAGGATAGCTCCATATCTGGACAGCCAATCCATGCCCAATATCAATCCGTATCCCCTAAAACCAAGAACATAAGCACTGCACAAGAACTCTACACTCAGTATAGAGATCCTCAAATCCCCACATATTATAGACAAATGGGCGGAACCCCCAATTGGATTTGAGACACAGACGGGATCATCTACCAAGCTAGTACTAAGGTGCAAACTATCAACAAGATCAGATGAGATAAAGCTATGCGATGCACCAGAATCAAATAAGGTACGAACTGGAAAATCAGAAATATATACAAGGCTCTCAACAGAAATACTACCTCGATCGGGAACTGGAGCGGTATTGAGAGCATGAACTTGCCCTCCTGAAGGTCCAGCACGCTGAGTCTGACCCTGGCCTTGCCCTCGCTTCTTCGGGCAATCCTTACTGAAATGTCCAGTCTCACCACAGAAAAAACATTCACCATTCTTCCTTTTCCTCTTCTTACAATCCTTAATAAGATGCCCAACTGAACCGCAATAATGGCACTTCCCCTTGTTGTTCTTGCCCTTGTTGTTGTTCCCCTTGTTGCCTTGACTCTTGTTCTTGTTCTGATTGCCTTGACTGCCCTGGCCACTTGGATTACCCTGATTTCCTTTCCCCTGGGAATCAGTCTTCTTGGCTTGAGTATCATTCATCTTGACCTCTTTCTTGACATCTCCCTGAAGTAACGCCATATCAACCAAGCTCTCAAACGTGGCCCCATGGGGAATATGTGACATAGCCAATCCCTGCAACGGCTCATTCAATCCCCTAGCAAAACGAAGAGCCTTCTTCTGAGGAGTATTAACCATATCCAAGCCAAAACGAGCTAACTGATTGAACTTGTTCACATATTCTTTGACAGACATATCTCCTTGTTTCAAAGTTATGAACCTCTCCATTTCCAGATTCTCCTCAGCAGAAGATAGAAACTTAAGCATGAACCTTGCCCTGAAATCGGCCCAAGTCTCAACAGGCCTAGTACCATTGGTGACTTCCCACCAATAAGCGGCTTCATCCTTCATAAGCCAAACCGCCAACAAGGTCTTCCTCTGATCGTCTAACCCAAAGATAGCAAATAAATCCTCGGTCTCTTTCAACCAATTTCTGGCCTCTACAAAAGTCTCAGGGCCTTGAAAGTTCTTGACACCCATTGCTTTGAAATCTTTGCAAGTCTTTGCGAAGTCAGCTTGAGGATGCTGAGGGGGAGGAGGAAGAGGAACCTCAGCGACAGGAGGAGGAGGAACATTAACTACTGGAGGAGGAGGAGCATTAACTACTGGAGGAGGAGGAGGAACGTCCGCGGGGCCGGCTTCGGTCGCCCTAGCCTCCAAAAGTCTCCTATACCAAACAGGTACGTGCACTCCCTCTGGAATAGCAAAATTATCGGTCATACTGAAAACGAAGAAAAAGACAAATTTAGAATGGAGGAAAACGAAGGAATTTTGCTAATGGCTTTTTGGGGAATAGCCTTTAAAATAAACTAGACTTTTCTTTGGAAAATACTTTATACTTTGTTTTGAAAATAGTTTTCCAAAAGTTTTCTAAAAATCTTTTTGTTCCTTCTCGTAAACCATAAGCTCTGATACCAAATGTAACACCCCACCTCCGCCAGGGTGGCTCTTGCAAGCACTCTGACTTTGGAGGGGCGTTTGAATCAGGTAAACATGCATAATGATATATCAAGGCAGAACAAGAACATATGTATATATGTAAACAGAGTAAATAACATAGATAAAACAGCGGAAGATTTTCAAACCATTTCAAAACAAGTCTGGTACAACATAATGTCAACTTTCCAAATAAACAAGTCTAGATAAAACAACATCAACTGAAAAACTGAAATACATAAGTACTATCCCCAAAATAAGTGATAACCATAGCTAGCTTCATGTCGAAACCGTACATGAGCTGAAATCCCACAAGCAAGCAATCCAAAATCCAAGCTAGGCTCCAACGTTCCCTCCCTGAGAACCTGGGGGGGGGAACGGAAGAAAAGAGACGAAAGAAAACAGGTCAGTCAAAAAGACTGAGTAAGCCCTACTACAATCAATGTAAACTGATAAAGTTAACTGGCATGAACAGCAGGGATGAACATAAGGATAACAACATACTAGCATGATGATTAACTAACAAGATAGATAAAGGTGTCATCGCATGATCAGGATTAAGGTTTTGCACCCCAGGTGTACTAGCAAACTAACATGACTGGAATAAACAAGTATTGATCCCTTGGCCCAAGCTTTGGCCCAATAACATGAAATGACCCTAATACGAGGTCCAACCAAACGGTCTAGTCGATCGGCTCCCTAAAAGCCTAACTCGTCACGCGTTGGTGTCAATACGGCCCAAACATAATTGTAGTCAGACTGTGCAGGGTCTCCCGTCGGGTGTATCAAGCCCTAGGGTGGCAACCCCTGGACACCATAAGCATGAGTGCACAGTCTCGATCTACTGGTACCCGTCCATGCTTTCCCCGGCTTCAGACTATGTGCACGACCATGGTCCGCCCGGAACTACACCGGCGTACCCTCTGCCGTCGCTTTTGGTCACTTACCTCCAGTCCAGTAATCGTGCTCCCTCCCTAGCCTAGACCCTAGGGTCATGATGATACGAACTTGGGATTACTGCTGGAGTGGGCCCCCATTACTAGGATTTTTCTAGTGGGTTAAGTACAGTTTAACCCTCTTGCTAATCATGGATTAACTTGGTTAAGTGTAACGATGAGTTCACGACTTAACCCCGATTAATCTATCGAGCCCAAATTGGTTAAGTACTAAGTGGACCATCACTTAACCCTAATCATGAGGCATTAATTAATTAATGTGCCTTAACCTCTCACATTAGACCTTGTTGTGGTTACTAGTTAAGCCGGGCGGGTCCGGGTAGCTTTACACCACAACTTGGTCTAACCTCGGGTTCAAGGTACAACATGGCCAACTTCTCACATTGGGTCCTATTGTTTGTAGCAACTAGTTAAGTCGGTCGGTTCCGGGTAGGTTTACGCTACAAACTCAACCCAACCTCGAGTTGGTCACACTTATCTTTTCTAAGTGTCATGTCCATCATGTTTCCAAAACATGTTACAAATTTTCAAGCAATTGGGTAGACCTAACTTAATAGGTAAATTCCCAATGGGTAGACCTAACTTAATAGGTAAATTCCCAAGCTTATGTTTTTATGTCTTTTAAGTTTACCCAACCCCAAACGCAATCCCATCGCTTACATATCGCAATAGCGCATAAAGGATAGAAAGAGGGAACTTGGCATAATCATGACATAAAGGTATTGAAGCCACAAGTTTAACATGGTGGCATATGAAAGGTACATATGTTCATATACTTGCATATCACATATTTTGGCCTCAAAAGCATGCATAAAACCAAACTTAGCATATTGGTGATACATGGTGATAAATGACATGTAAAAATGGCCATAAGTTCGCATCTAGCCTCACATGCAAGTTATCATAAGAGATATGATAACTTACATGTTGCCAAAATGCAACCTTTAGCATAAAGCTTGAAGCTTTATGTTCATAAACCCAAGATAAGCTTGCATAACATGATAACATGAGACAAATAATCAACCCAAACTTGCATAACACAACTTGCATATCATATGACAAACTTGCATATCAAACTTGCATAACATAACATGATGAACTTGCATATCATATCATAGCATACTTGCATAACATGATAAACTTGCATATTACATCATAGAAAACTTGCATAACATGATAAACTTGCATATCATATCATAGAAAACTTGCATAACATGATAAACTTGCATATCATATCATAATGATCAAACACAACTTGCATCATTCATTAACTTTAGAGTTTAAGTATGAAAGTAGAAAAGGGCTTACAATGCCAAAGCCCTTATGAAATCAAATAAACCCAAAATGCAAGCAAAACCCTTGAGCCAAAATGATCAAAACTCCTTCTTTATGATGCAAATATAGAAACTTGACTTGAATGCAAGCTAATGATACTCATACAAGCTTGAAAACACTTGTATGCATGGAAAATCTCATAGAAATTTATTTAGGAATTTTATGAAGAGAGTGGAGACCATGAGAGGATTGATTTTGCCATAGTTTAGTTGTAGGATTGATTAATGATGATTTAGGGCTAGCTTAGGGTCTTATTTATATATTAGGCAAGTGTTATAGGCCATAGGATTAAACCCTAGTTGCAATCTCAGCCCTTAAAACCGAATCTGGCCCCCAAGCTCAACACAATCTCTAAATGGTGCACCAGGCTAAACAACCCGGCTGGACCAAGTCGACAGGGCTGTCGACTTGGGTCCAACCAAGTCGACTCCCAAGTCGACAGGGCTGTCGACTTGGGTGCTCTGGCGGGAATTTTCCCGCCTGGCCCAAACTTACCCTAATCTCCAATTTCAAACTTGAATTTGAAATCTGTTTTTACTTTGAAATTTTCTGAAAACTTCGTTGGGCCTTAATCGGGTCATACGGACTCCGATTTTCGAAAACTCGGACTCTATTTCACGTATTTTTCCGAGACGAACGCAATGGCATAGCCCGTTTCCCTTGATTCAGATTTTAGAATTAAATTCTGCCTCGATTTATGTTATAACAGGTTATTGAAAATACGGGTTGTTACAGCTCAATCGGTACAACTACAACTCATCTTTCTCGGCCTTATCCAACCCAAAAGAAAATCAAACAGCCAAGCGGCTTGCCAAATGGGTTCATAAATCACCAAACTCATATATAATAATCTTGTACCTTTTTGTCGGGCATGTCATTATATCCTTTCCATCTGCTACAAATTCAGCATATACCAATGTAATCCCAATCAAACGCCAATCAATTTATACTCATTTGCTTATATCCAAACCAAATCACATTTCAACTCAAGTTCCATTCTCGATTCTGAACTCTTAACTCACCAATCCAATACCACTTCAGATTCCTAACTCACAATCCAATTTTATTCGACATCATTCTAATCCAATTTAATTTCAATTGCTTTTACAAATTCCTATTTAATTTTTTTTAATTCAAACAGTCTCTTCCTAGGAGTGTTAAACAATTTACCCTTTTCAAAAATCAAATATACCCTTTCGAAATCAAAACAACTTGTTTCCTTAAAACAATTCAAAAAAAAAATCATTGGTAGTAATCTGTCACTTAGAAACTCGAAAATGAATACCGATGATGTCCGGATCATCATCGGAATCATTTTCCAGCGATCGAAGGGAGTTCAATACTATATCACTTTTCAAGACTCATTCCAAATACTTAAATTTTGAAATACATTTCAAATACCATTAACAATGCTTGTAAAACAATTTAAATTCTCCCAGGATTTTAAAATTCTCATATATTTAATCCAAGTCCATTTAAAAATACTTTTCATGTTTCCGGAATTTTAATTATTAAAAAATACTATCCCTATCTCTATGGGTTTACGCCACAGAGCCAAGGTAATTACATAATCTTCAGCTCTGAGACCACTGTAAAGACCCAGGGATTTGCGACCTTGGTTATCGACATAAACTCAATGTCGACTATTCAAGCATCAGAAATACTGGAACGTCAATAGAAAGAAGTTAGAGGGTGACAATCGATAAGATAGAAAATTTGACTAGAAGAAGAAGAACACAACTACAACAATATCAGAGTAACACGAATGTCACAGCGGAATGAATAAAATAAATTATATAACATAACTTTGGAATAAAACAATATCGGTATACAATATTATTATCTGAGTACAACACTTACAACACAGCGGTATTAACAATAGCTACATAATCCTAAAGCCTCCTTCTCCAGCTCTCCAAGTATTTGTAAGAACCGACTACTTGACTACCCGTACAAAATTGGGCACCCAAGAGTTTACGGAAAACAAAACAAAATAAACTTTGGGTCAGTCATGTGACTGGTGTGAGTAAACTCCAACCATTTGTTTAACTTTTAAAATACTTTTAAAAGAACGAATAATCATAAGACCAATCCACATATAAACACGGATGGTTTTTATCTTACGATGACCCAAAACATTCATTTAAAATCCATAATCTTCTGATATTATAATAATGTCTAAATCAAATAAATAACACTCTAGTGGAATGCTTTCATCTCACGTTCTACATATATAATATACAATCAAAAACTGCGTACTCTTATTGGGTAATGGATTTCCAACTATGACAAGGTATTGAACTACCTTCCGATCAGTGTACTCTAGAAGCGATACACTAGAGTTCAACAAGAACATCTTGTAACTGGGCCACACATGACCGACCATTCTATTTATAATATTTTATTTGTAAAATATTTACTTACATCTAATTTTTCACATAGAATGTGAATATTATTTCTTTATATAATCAAAATAGTTTGACTTCGTATTTAAAAATAGTATCTCAAGCCCAAATTCTATTTATATTTTTATTTGCAGAGTTATTCATAAAAATCTTATTTAATTTCCAACATTTATAATCTCATTGCATGTAATAACACGGAATATCTGAGCCAATTTAATTTTTTTTATTTTGGCAATTTTAATGAATTTTGAATATTCAAAATAATTATTTTAAATAATATCGAAGAGAAATTTATTTTCAATATAATTCGAACGTATATATTTATATAGATTGTCGTTAGAAAATAAATATTTATATATATATATAAGGAATTGAAAATGGCGCGGTAGTTCGATAATTCGATTTCAAAATTCAAATGAATGTACAGGATTCAAAATAAACCGGATTTTAGCGAAACCAAAAATATTTGAATCTAACTGAGAATATCTTTCCAACAAATCCGAAAAATCGAAATTTCATAGCGGGAATCAAAAGATATGTCCAGTTGAAAATTCAGAATAGTCGCTATGGAATTCCGGCCCTTAAAAATGGAAATTTTGCAACGACCTCGGTTTTCGATAAAACAACCTTTTTTGGATTCGTGATGTCAAGTTATTGCTTGATTCCAAAATTCGTAATTTTTTGAATGAATATGTGAGCGTGGCAAAGGAAAACGCGTTTGACCAGTTTCGGTTGATTTTAATCAATTGGAAATCTCCATTTATCAAACAGTCTCAGAATTGGATGAAACTAGTTTTGTTAGGACTGTATCGTCAATACGAAGCTAGAAAATATTTTTTGGGAATTTTCAGAGTCCATACGCGGCCTCGGTAAATTGAAATGTGCATTCAAATTCAATATATAGAGTTATATATTGATTTCGACGAAAACTGATTGAAACGATCGAATCAACCTATGATACATATCCCATTGTGTTCAGAATGGGGGTAATACGCTAGGGACGACAGTCGTTGGGTTTGATTTCGTGTTTGAATGAAAAGTAAATAGTTTGGGAGATAAATAATAAAATAAATAAATTAACATAAATCTAACTCCTAACCCTCTCTCTCCTTTACACTAAGGCCCTCCCCCGTTCGTTTTTTTCCAAATCAGACGAAAATAAAAAAAAGAAAGGAAGGAGACCGCGCAGCGCAGCCGCGCGATCCGCCCCCCCACCGACGTAGGTGGCGCCGCCCACCACCACCGCCGAGCGGTGTCAGGCCTACCCTCCCTCTCCTCCTGAAACAAACACACCCCCTTTATACCCTAACCGCCTCCAAGTAGACCCCCTCAGACCTCCTCTAGCGCCGCCGAGCCCCCTCAGCTCCATCTCCGACCACCAGCGCAGCTCCTCTAGCCCCGTCAGTCTCCGAAGCTGCCATCTCCACTTCAAACTCCACCGTGAGCTTTAATTTTGATTTCATTCATTCGTGTAACTTAAAAACCTGATTTTTTTATACATGTAGATGATTAAAAACAGGATCTTTATATACGTAAAGGATTAAAAACATAATTTAAAAATATGAGGCGAGTTAAAAATGTGATACTTTATATGTATGAATAGAAAGACTATATTTTTATATGATAGGAATGTTAAAAATATAATTTTTATACTAGTGGCGTGTTAAAAATATGATTTTTATTCATGTAGAGTAATAAAAATATAATTTTTACTATATTACTAGCAGGATAAAAATATAATTTTTATTATGAATTTAGCGAGATAAAAATAGAATTTTTACCTATATAGTAGAGGTATAAAAATGTGATTTTTATCCATATAGCATAGTTATAAAAATTCAATTTTTATATATTGAGTAGCGAAGTAAAAATTCAATTTTTATATATTGAATAGCGAAGTAAAAATTCGATTTTTATATATTGAATAGCGAAGTAAAAATTCGATTTTTATATATTGAATAGCGAAGTAAAAATTCAATTTTTATATATTGAATAGCGAAGTAAAAATTCGATTTTTATATATTGAATAGTGAAGTAAAAGATTCGATTTTTATATATTGAATAGCGAAGTAAAAATTTGATTTTTATATATTGAATAGCGAAGTAAAAATTCTATTTTTATATATGTAGTGATAGCGGGCAACGAAAGTGACAAAAGGGCGAGAACGGCAAAGATTTCTACATATTAAGAGTAGTGGCGTTGGTTTAACTAGTCGGTGAGAACTTCTCACTTTAAATTGTATTTTCTAGTTATAAAAATATATACTAGGATGCAGATGGTGCTTAGCAGCACCCGACACCCGTCATCCACAGACCATGGATGGCTTGTATGTTTGATTGTTTGTTGTGGTGAAAATTGATTGTATGATGTGAAATGAAATAAAATATTTATATAGATAAAAGTATTTTATCGTTAAAAATATAATTTTTAACGCAAATGTGAATAAATAAATATTTATAAACAAATTAGACGATTTGTTTATATACACTGGTTTGACTGATATTGATTGGGACGATAAATTTTACACGTCCCCCAACTGCACAAATAAAATCTGTGTTTGATTGTCTAAAAACCCCACACGGGTATTAGGATGATATTTGGCATACACTTATCCCAATTATTTAGTTGTATGTCGATCGATTGGTCGACAGACTGGGTGAGCATTAATTATTTATATTTAATGCTTATGCAGTTGTGTGGTGCACTTTGGTAATTGATTGGGCCTCATTCCAATTGGGAAAATAAAGAATATTATAAAATATAGATTCATGTGTTGAGATTAGTCAGGTGTTGAATGAAATATTTTAACAATAAAATTTACATCTTTATCATATATAAAATTAGAAACTAACTGGAAAATAGATAAGATGAATGGTTTCCTTGATATTGATCTGATGTTGGTTTCGGCCTTCGGGGTTAATATTTAGGGAATTGCTCTCTTGCTAATTTACGGTTGGAGTCCGATTAGAAATTAAACGATAGAAATCAAAACTTTATAAAATATATTGAATAACAAAAATAGTCACATGTGGATGGTACTCATTTGTTGAGATTAGTCATGTGTTGAAAAAAAATATCGATTCATATGTTGAATAGAATAAATATTCATTTTTTGAATAGAATAACGAAGTTATTGAAAAATATAAAGCCGTGTTGATTAGAGATGCGTTATTTTGACACGAACGATATTTATATCGATTATATTCGTTTTTATAATGAATATTGAAAAGAGATAAAAAAATTGAATTGAATAGAAAACGAATTCGAATTGAATTGAATAGAAAATGAATTCAGAATTGAATTGAAAACGAACTGAAATAGAATTGAAATCGATTTGAATTGAAATCAAATAGAAATGAAGGTACAAGAATTTATAATGGAAAGTTTAATTTTGATTTGAATTTGAAATGAAAGTTGAAATTGTTTTTGAAACAAATTAGAAACGATTTATAAAATTCGTTTTGAAAGGAAATCGACGAAATATATATAATATATATATTGTATATATAATGGCCTGAATAGAACGCGCCGCGCCGCGGCAGTTTGTGAATTTCGACCATTGATTTCGAACGGACATTACGGGAGATCCGACCGTCGGATTCTCCTAAAACTGGAACCATTGGGTTCGTATCAAAAGGATCTTTCTAACGAATATTAGAAATTTTATATCTAACGGTTGGATTTGGAGATATGTCCAAATCAATTTCAGAAAAGATCGTTGTAACTGTAGTTCGATGGCCGTTGTTGAAAATCTACTGTACGGGCCTTGATAAAATTATCAAAAATATCAATATTTGGGTAAAATCATAAAAAATGATTTGTGAACAACTGAAATAAAAAATCCCACATTAGTAAAGATAAAAATAGATTTTTATCGAAATGAACTAGTTTTGAACTAAATTTAAAACCCAATTATTTTTAAATAAATAAATTGGATTTGAAAGGGGTTTTAAATAATCAGAATTTCTAATATATTTGGTTGGAACTGAATTAGAATTGATTTGTGGGTATCGTGAACTGTGTTTTAAATGACATTAGTTCTTTAACCCAGTAAAGGGAGATTTAATGAATCTGCAATTAGATTGAAATGTGAATTGATAATTTAAATTATCAAATTTGGAAAATGAGCGAGAATGGAGTATCACCAGTTTTGCTCCAAGCGATAGTTAAATCTTTAATTAGATTTGAACGTTAAATGGTAATTAATCTTACCGATAACACCGTGGTATTAGATATGGAGTATTACCAGTTTTGCTTCATGGGATGAATAGGTTGGGCTTGGGAAATAAATAAATAATTACTTCGGTGTGGTTCGCTATTCCCGAATAGTTTGGAAAACCATAATTTGGTTTGAAATGATATCCAAAGGAAGATTAAAGAATAAATTTTAAAGAATTTATCTTTGATAAAATTAATGGGAACCTTTCCCTAAGAATGTGAAATTTAGGAACTAACTGGGGATCAGTTAAGTAGAATGGTTTCCTGGATATTGATCTGATGTTGGTTTCGGCCTTCGGGGTTAATATTTAGGGAAATTTTCTCTTTTTAATTTACGGTTAGTGACTGATGAATTGGAATGAGGCGTATGTTGTGATTGTGTAACATTTGTTTATTATATATGCGGATTATTCGGAAAGGCCGGGTTTATACCCATTCTGAATAACCGATTCGACGAAATGTCGAAGATGAAGACGGTGGTCGAAGACCGGAAGTCATCACATCGTTTGGGTGATTACAGATGATCTTGATTGGGCTGTACACCCAAGATGAGGGAATCAGTTGGTGATCGTCCAGACATACTTGGAGATAGATGGATATACGAGGAAAGTGCCTCCGGTTTCGTTCAGACCCAGAACGAACTTGTAAATGGACTATGTGTCTGACATTGGATTTTATTCTGTGTTGATTGATCTATATTAAATATACATCTGTTTGGCGGCGAAGAATTTATTCTCTTGCTTAACGCCCTTCTCTGAGACGTACGAGCTCAGCGGTTGTATATCAATGGACATCAGTCACATGGCATGAATTGCCTGTGTGGCACGCCTAAGTGGCAATTGATCAAGGCTTCTGTTGAAAACCAAAGTCTTGTGGTTGATGATCAAAGCATGACATGTGTGGCGCAGCTTTGTGTATAACGTGTATTCGCGAGCCTCACATCTCGGTATGTGTCAAAAACGGGATAAGGATTGCAGGGAGAGCACGACGTTTCTTTCTAGCTGTGGGTGGTGTTAGTGCTTAAACTGGATGACGTATATTTTTTTTTTACCTATGTGGTTGATGGATGCGAGGCGCCTCGATTTTAGGTCTGTTAGGACTGGGAAACATGTGTTCAGGAATAATCAATCCTCAAACGTAAGGGAGGACCGACCCTGAAGATCCAGGGGTTAACCAGAGTGTGTAGTCCCAAGGCATTTGCTAGAGTGTCTCGAAGCGGAGAGGAGCTTGCCCCTTGCCTCGACTCATGACGAAAATCCAATTTACAATACGTGATATCTTCGGTTTTATTTGGAGAGCCTAGTATGGCAACATAGTGGGATGGGGCACTTATGCCGTCTATGATTTATACCTTATGACTAAAGTTGTTTTCTTCACTTATAGTAATAATACAAGTTGAACTTTCACGTATCAAGCATTTTTAGCTGTTATAAGGTAAAACCCTCTCCTCCGGCTTGCGTTGCATTGTGTGATGGGACCTAGGTCTTATAACAGCTTCATTCTTCTTTATTTAGCATTGCGTTGTTGTCTTATGCACTGTTATTCTTGGGGTAAAAACCCGTTCTGTGTTATACGGCGTGGTCCCTCGATTTACCTAACTTTAAAAACAAAGATTAATAATTGTTTTAGTTCTCACACCAGTCACATGACTGACCTGGAGTTTATTGTTTTAACCTAAGCTCTAGGTGCCCTTATTTTCGACACGGGCAACTAGTAGTTTTGGTTTTGCATATTTATACTCACAGGATCCTAATTTACAGCTGGAACGATATCCGGAAAGCTCTGTATCCGTGTATTACTTTCAGTTGTGTTTGTATTATTTTCCGCTGCCATGTAATTTATTGTAATCTCTGATATTTATCGAATGTATTTTATTCATTAGTACTCTGTATATTCTTGTATTCTTATGGAATTGTTGTAATAAGCAATGAAATGTTCTTCTGTTTGAGTTCTGGTTCGTCTTGTACTCACGGTAATTCGTCCTTTCTCTTCTCTTCGGAGATGGGGAAGTTCGGGTCGCTACATTTGGTATTAGAGCTCTGGTTTATAGAGCTCGAGAACAAGACACATTAGAACCAAACGAAAGAATTCATCAGATATTGGATTAGTAATATCCAATTAGAATGACTCGTTAGAGATAGGATCAGTAGTATCCTAGAATGAATGTGAAGAGTATATTTTTAAAATAATAATGAAAACAATTTTTGTTTTGAAAATTTAAACCAGTTTATACGTATTTGAATATTTTATCTATATTGATTTGGACAGTCGAATATATAAAGATTTTTCATATACGCGTGACGAACGTATATTCGAAGTTTTAATATACTGGATAGATATCGAATCACATTCTAGACACCTGAGATGATTCTGATGATTGATATATCATCATCATAATTTTTGTTCGTGTTTTGAACGTGTGATATCTATATATTTCCATAGACAGGTGTGAGAACCAAAAATAGATAGATTTATTGTTGTGAGTTGGCATCAAAAACATGATTTTATATATATATATATATCAAAATTATGAGTTTGAAACGATAATTCACTAATTGATTGCTGGTTGTGTTGTTTGATTATTGTTTGATTAATTAAATGTTGAAACTTAAGCCAAATTGAACCAAATAGCGAGTGTATTGAAAATTAATCGCATTTGCTTGCATATATATGTACTTACATTGAACAAGTCATAGCAAGGAGGCTAGAACAGAAGAATAAAATTGTTTGCCCGATAAATAGGTACATGTTTACCATAATTTACTGTTTTGTTTGGGTGATGATGATTTTATGAGCCGATTATCTAGCCGCTTGCCTTTTTCTTTTGGATTGAAGAAGGCCATGGGAGGCTATATGAAATATCCCGAAGTCCCCAGTGCAGGGGAGGTTATGGCAAAAAATTTCGAAAATTTACGGTGTTAGCCAAATTTTTGAAAAATTTGAAAAGTTCTTAGAAACTGAAAGGTTGAAGAACTTAAGCCGTAAAGAAAATATTGGGAGTTCAGTTGATTAGTCTAACAACTTTCGGCTTCATTCCATTTCGGGGACAAAAAGTTTTAAGTGGGGGAGATTGTAATAACCTGGAATATCTGAGCCAATTTAAAATTTTTATTTTGGCAATTTTAATGAATTTTGAATATTCAAAATGATTATTTTAAATAATATCGACGAGAAATTTATTTTCAATATAATTCGAATGCATATATTTATATAGATCGTCGTTAGAAAATAAATATTTATTTATATATATAAAAGGAATTGAAAATGGCGCGGTAGTTCGATAATTCGATTTCAAAGTTCAAATGAATGTACAGGATTCAAAATAAACCGGATTTTAGCAAAACCAAAAATATTTGAATCTAATTGAGAAGATCTTTCCAACAAATCTGAAAAATCGAAATTTCATAGCGGGAATCAAAAGATATGTCCAGTTGAAAATTCAGAATAGTCGCTATGGAATTCCAGCCTTTAAAAATGGAAATTTTGCAAACGACCTCAGTTTTCGACGAAACCACTTTTGTTGGATCCATGATGTCAAGTTATTGCTAGATTCCAAAATTCGTAATTTTTCGAATCAATATGTGAGCGTGGCAAAGGAAAACGTGTTTGACCAGTTTTAGTTGATTTTAATCGACTGGAAAATGGCCATTTTTCAAACAGTCTCAGAATTGGATGAAACTAGTTTTGTTAGGACCGTATCGTCAGTACGAAGCTATAAAATATTTTTCAGGAATTTTTAGAGTCCATACGTGGCCTCGGTAAATTGAAATGTGCATTCAAATTCAATATATAGAGTTATATATTGATTTCGATGAAAACTGATCGAAACGATCGAATCAACCTACAATACATATCCCATTGTGTTCAGAATGGGGTTAATACGCTAGGGACGACAGTCATTGGGTTTGATTTTGTGTTTGAATGAAAAGTCAACAGTTTGGGAGATAAATAATAAAATAAATAAATTAATATAAACCTAACTCCTAACCCTCTCTCTCCTTTACACTAAGGCCCTCCTCCGTTCGTCTTTTTCTTCAAATCGGATGAAAAAAAAGAAAGAAGAAGGGAAGGAGACCGCGCAGTGCAGCCGCGCGATCCCCCCCCCCCCCCCCCGATGTTGGTGGCGCCGCCCACCACCACCGCTGAGCGGTGTCAGCCCCTCCCTCTCCTCCCGAAACAAGCGCACCCCCTTTAAACCATAACCTCCGCCAAGTAGACCCCCTTCGACCTCCTCCTGCGCCGCCGAGCCCCCTCAACTCCATCTCCGACCACCGACGCAGCTCCTATAGCCCCGTTAGTCTCGGAAGCCTCCATCTCCACTTCAAACTCCATCGTGAGCTTTAATTTCAATTTCATTTATTCGTGTAACTTAAAAACCATATTTTTATACATGTAGATGATTAAAAACAGGATCTTTAAATATGTATAGGATTAAAAACATAATTTTTAAATATGAGGCGAGTTAAAAATGTGATACTTTATAAGTATGAATAGAAAGACAATATTTTTATATGATAGGAATGTTAAAAATATAATTTTTATACTAGTGGCGTGTTAAAAATATGATTTTTATTCATGTAGAGTAATAAAAATATAATTTTAATTATATTACTAGCAAGATAAAAATATATTTTTTATTATGAAGTTAGCGGGATAAAAATTGAATTTTTACCTATATAGCAGCGGTATAAAAATGTGATTTTTATCCATATAGCATAGTTATAAAAATTCGATTTTTATATATTGAATAGCGAAGTAAAAATTCGATTTTTATATATTGAATAGCGAAGTAAAAATTCAATTTTTATATATTGAATAGCGAAGTAAAAATTCGATTTTTATATATTGAATAGCGAAGTAAAAATTCGATTTTTATATATTGAACAGCAAAGTAAAAATTCGATTTTTATATGTTGAATAGCGAAGTAAAAAATTTCATTTTTATATATTGAATAGCGAAGTAAAAATTCGAGTTTTATATATTGAATAGCGAAGTAAAAATTTGATTTTTATATATTGAATAGCGAAGTAAAAATTCGATTTGTATATATGTAGTGATAGCGGGCAACGAAAGTGACAAAAGGGCGAGAACGGCGAAGATTTCTACATATGAAGAGTCCTGGCTTTGGTTTAGCTAGTCGGTGAGAACTTCTCACTTTAAATTTTATTTTCGAGTTATAAAAATATATACTAGGATGCAGACGGTGCTTAGCAGCACCCGACACCCGTCATCCACAGACCATGGATGGCTTGTATGTTTGATTGTTTGTTGTGGTGAAAATTGATTGTACGATATGAAATGAAATAAAATATTTATATAGTTAAAAGTATTTTATCGTTAAAAATATAATTTTTAACGTGAATGTGAATAAATAAATATTTATAAACAAATCAGACGATTTGTTTATATACACTGGTTTGACTGATATTGATTGGGACAATAAATTTTACACGTCGCCCAACTACACAAATAAAATCTGTGTTTGATTGTCTGAAAACCCCACACGGGTATTGGAATGATATTTGGCATACACTAATCCCAATTATTTAGTTGTATGTCGATAGATTGGTCGACAGACTGGGTGAGCATTAATTATTTATATTTAATGCTTATGCAGTTGTGTGGTGCACTTTGGGTGATGATTGATTGTTTACCGTTGCTATTATATACAAGTGTTGTACGGAATCCATATAATTAACATTATATGGTAATTGATTGGACCTCATTCCAATTGGGAAAATAAAGAATATTATAAAATATAGATTCATGTGTTGACAATACTCATTCGTTGAGATTAGTCAGGTGTTGTATGAAATATTTTAACAATAAAATTTACATCTTTATCATATATAAAATTAGAAACTAACTGGAAAATAGATAAGATGAATGGTTTCCTGGATATTGATCTGATTTTGGTTTTGGCCTACGGGGTTAATATTTAGGGAATTGCTCTCTTACTAATTTACGGTTGGAGTCTGATTAGAAATTAAACGATAGAAATCATAATTTTATAAAATATATTGAATAACAAAAATAGTCACATGTGGACGGTACTCATTTGTTGAGATTAGTCATGTGTTGAAAAAAAAAATAGATTCATATGTTGAATAGAATAAATATTCATTTGTTGAGTAGAATAACGAAGTTGTTGAAAAATATAAAGCCGTTGTTGATTAGAGATGCGCTATTTTGACGTGAACAATATTTATATCGATTATATTCGTTTTTATAATGAATATTGAAAAGAGATAAAAAATTGAATTTAATAGAAAACGAATTCGAATTGAATTGAATAGAAAATGAATTCAGAATTGAATTGAATTCAATTGAAAACGAACTGAAATAGAATTGAAATCGATTTGAATTGAAATCAAATAGAAATGAAGGTAAAAGAATTTATAATGGAAAGTTCAATTTTGATTTGAATTTGAAATGAAAGTTGAAATTGTTTTTGAAACAAATCAGAAACGATTTATAAAATACGTTTTGAAAGGAAATCGACGAAATATATATAATATATATATTATATATATAATGGTCTGAATAGAACGCGTCGCGCCGCGGTAGTTCGTGAATTTTGACCATTGATTTCGAACGGACATCACGGGAAATCTGACCGTCGGATTCTCCTAAAACTAAAACCGTTGGGTTTGTATCGAAAAGAGCTTTCTAACGAATATTAGAAATTTGAAATCTAACGGTTGGATTTGGAGATATGTCCAAATCAATTTTAGAAAAGGTCGCTGTAAGTGCAGTTCGATGGCTGTTGTTGAGAATCGACTGTACAGGCCTTGATAAAATTATCAAAAATATCAATAATTTTTGTAAAATCATAAGAAATGATTTGTGAACTACTGGAATGAAAAATCCCACATTAGTAAAGATAAAAATAGATTTTTATCGAAATGAACTAGTTTTGAACTAAATTTAAAAACCAATTATTTTTAAATAAATAAATTGGATTTGAAAGGGGTTTTAAATAATCAGAATTTCTAATATATTTGATTGGAATTGAATTAGAATTGATTTGTGGGTATCGTGAACTGTGTTTTAAATGACATTAGTTCTTTAACCCAGTAAAGGGAGTTTTAATGAATCTGCAATTAGATTGAAATGTGAATTGATAATTTAAATCATCAAATTTGGAAAATGAGCGAGAATGGAGTATCACCAGTTTTGCTCCAAGCGATTGTAAAATCTTTAATTAGATTTTAACGTTAAATGGTAATTAATCTTACCGATAACACGGTGGTATTAGATATGGAGTATTACCGGTTTTGCTTCATGGGATGAATAGGTTGGGATTGGGAAATAAAATAAATAATTACTTCTATGTGGTTCGCTAATCCCGACTAGTTTGGAAAACCATAATTTGGTTTGAAATGATATCCAAAGGAAGATTAAAGAATAAATTTTAAAGAATTTATCTTTGATAAAATTAATGGGAACCTTTCCCTAAGAATGTGAAATATAGGAACTAACTGGGGATCAGTTAAGTAGAATGGTTTCCTGGATATTGATCTGATGTTGGTTTCGGCCTTCGGGGTTAATATTTGGATAATTGTTCTCTTGCTAATTTACGGTTAGTGACTGATGAATTGGAATGAGGCGTATGTTGTGTTTGTGTAACATTTGTTTATTATATACGCGGGTTATTCGGAAAAGTCGGGTTTATACCCATTCTGAATAACCGATTCGATGAAATGTCGAAGATGAAGATGGTGGTCGAAGACCGGAAGTCTTCACATCGTTTGGGTGATTACTGATGATATTGATTGGGTTGTACACCCAAGATGAGGGAATCAGTTGGTGATCGTCCAGACGTACTTGGAGATCGATGGATATGCAAGGAAAGTGCCTCCGGTTTCGTTCAGACCCAGAATGAACTTGTAAATGGACTGTGTGTCTGACATTGGATTTTATTCTGTGTTGATTGATCTCTATTAAATACACATCTGTTTGGCGGCGGAAAATTTATTCTCTAGCTTAACGCCCTTCTCTGAGATGTACGAGCTCAGAGGTTGTATATCGATGGACATCAGTCGCATGGCTTGAATTGCCTGTGTGGCACGCCTAAGTGGCAATTGATCAAGGCTTCTATTGAAAAGCAAAGTCTTGTGGTTGATGATCAAAGCACGGCCTGTGTGGCGCAGCTTTGTGTATAACGTGAATTCATGAGCCTCACACGTCGGTATGTGTCAAAAACGGGATAAGGACTACAGAGAGATCATGACGTTTCTTTCTAGCTATGGGTGGTGTTAGTGCTTAAACTGGCTGACATTTATATATATTTTTACCTATGTAGTTGTTTGATGCGAGTCGCCTCGATTTTAAGTCTGTTAGGACCGGGAAACGTGTGTTCAGGACTAATTAATCCTCAAACGTAAGGGAGGACCGGCCCTGAAGATCCAGGGGTTACCCAGAGTTTGTAGTCCCGAGGCATTTGCTAGAGTGTCTCGAAGCGGAGAGGAGCTTGCCCCTTGCCTCGACTCATGATGGAAATCCAATTTCCAATACGTGATATCTTCGGTTTTATTTGTAGAGCCTAGTATGGCGACATAGTGGGATGGGGCACTTATGCCGTCTATGATTTATACATTATGATTGAAGTTGTTTTCTTCACTTATAGTAATAATACTAGATGAACTTTCACGTATCAAGCATTTTTGGCTGTTATAAGGTAAAACCCTATCCTCCGGCTTGCGTTGCATTGTGTGATGGGACCTGGGTCTTATAACAGCTTCATTCTTCTTTACTTAGCATTGCGTTGTTGTCTTGTGCACTGGTATTATTGGGGTAAAAACCCGTTCCGTGTTATATGGCATGGTCCCTCGATTTACCTAACTTTAAAAACAAAGATTAATAACTGTTTTAGTTCTCACACCGGTCACATGACTGACCTGGAGTTTATTGTTTTAACCTAAACTCTGGGTGCCCTTATTTTCGACATGGGCAGCTAGTATTTTTGGTTTTGCAGATTTATATTCACAGGATCCTGATTTACAGCTGGAACGATATCCGGAAAGCTCTGTATCCGTGTATTACTTTCAGTTGTGTTTGTATTATTTTCCGCTACTACGTAATTTATTGTAATCTCTGATGTTTATCGAATGTATTTTATTCATTGTACTCTGTATATTCTTGTATTCTGATGGAATTGTTGTAATAAGCAATGAAATTCTGTTTGCGTTTTGATTCGTCTTGTACTCACGGTAATTCATCCTTTCTCTTCTCTTCGGAGATGGGGAAGTTCGGGTCGCTGCATTGCAAATTTCCTATATAACTACTACGTTCGCTTTCCATTTCAATTATTGGTGTTAAAACTGATTTTACTTCTCTATTTAAATTCTAATTTATATATTCAATTTATCGAATGATAAATATTTCCTTAATTTATAAACATCGTTTATAAATTATTCTCCTCATTTATCTGTTAAACAAATTTCTATTAAATATTTACTTTAAATCAATATCATGTTACACCCGTGTGCGAAGCACGGGTCTAAACCATCCTAATGTAAAATTCTCTTTTTATAAAATTCTATTCATTTTCCGAATATTTCCTTTTATAATTCTATTTACTTTCTAAATAAATATTCCTTTTATAATTATATTTATTTTCCAAATAAATATTACAGTTATAATTATATTTATTTTTTAACTATTTCCTTTTATAATTTTATTTATTTTCCAAATAAATATTTCTTTTATAATATCCTATTTATTTCCTATAAATATTTCATTACATTTATTTCATATAAATATTTCATTTATAGAATACACTTTGAAAATTCCCTTTTTGAATTCCAATATTTCTTATGGTATGTAAAATACCAATTAAACATACCAGTGTCATCATAATCAATCACAGGTTTTATATCACATCATATATCACAATATATGAAAACAAACAGTATCATAAATATTGAGGAATCCAATTGGATCCCTCCAACCTATTTCCCTGCATCCACAGATGTTAAACAATATAAATAACATCGATTTCGTTTCAATATGAAATATTCTGATAAACAGAATCAATATTTGATTAATGATTTATATGTATCGTTATCTATAATTTCAACAAATAAATCAGCAATTCAACCAAACAATCAACACATAGCAATCAGTCATCATTTATCAATACTAGATTATATTTATAAAAATATAAGCTATACAAAGTTAGTGAGATTTATTTACATTGGACAGTTATCGTCAAATAACGATAATTGTCGGTTGATTCAGACAGACAATTTATTTCGCTATAAGTTGTAACGAGCTCCAATCCACTCTCGGTTAGTTCCATTGTGTATCTACCATACATACGATCCCAACGGATCTGACCGTTCGAAATTCTGATACACTATGGGTGAAATATCGCATTAACAAGTTTAAACTAGCATTTAAATTAATTCTACTTTAATTAAAATGAACTCGGGCCTTACCCAAACCATTTCCGGCCCATTCCCCATTTAAGACCCACGGCCGATTACTATTTCTTCTTCCTCTTAGAACAGAAACTGCAACTCAAGTATTCCTCCTCCATTACCCAATCTTCATCCCCAAGCCTCTCCCTCTCCTTTCAATTAAAAATCCGACTAATTATACCAACAATCTCGTTGTGATCTCCTCTTCTACCTGATATAAATCTCGTGCAATCCGAACATGAAACGAAAATGGCGTTGATAGGCTTCAACAGCAAATCTAGATTATCGCGTGTCCCTTTTCCTGATCTGAATCCACAAAAAACTCATAGAAGATGCTATTTGATCTCAAGAATCCAACTAACATCACTATTCTTCGAATCGATGTTTAAATCTCTTATGATTCTTAGCCTTAGGTATCGCTGGTTTAAGTACAGAGAAAAAATGACAACGAATACAGAAAAATGTATATAGTCGAAGACAATTGCTCAGGGAATCCATATATAATCGTTTCATGATCTATAGATTTTAGTTGGATTGATTTTGGATTTTTAAAGTTGGATAAATTTACTGAAAAATGAAAAAAGACGGCGGAAATAACATTGACCAGAGATAAAGAACTTTAGGTTTAGGTTGGTTTATTTATAGGAAAGGTTAGCTTACCAAGGAAGAGTCGTATATTTAAAATTAACTTATATCGTGCTGCTGTTTGTATTTGTCTTCTAAAAATTTGTATGATCACATACGATATCCAAATTCGACGAAAATGGACATGCAGTTACATTTTGACATTACGGACCCAACGAAACTTGTTTCGTCAAATTTTGACTCCGTTTGCTCACATAGCGTATTTTCAAAGTCAAATAATTGACTGTTTTTCACATTAAAATTCCGTACGGTCACATATTGACTCCAAAAATCATGAATGTTGAAATCCAGCAATAATTTAATATTTCCGATCCAACAAAATTAGTTTCCTCGAAATCAGAGGTCATTTGTAAAAATGGCTATTTTTAAAGCTCTAAATAAACCCATTTAAATACTACATATATTTAAAAATAATTTAATTTAATATTAATACATTAATATTATCGTATATATTCAAATGGATATAATACAGCTCCAAAATATTCGTATCTGAATCTATAACTCGACATTTCAAATCCAGATTAAATCAGTATTCAATTTATATTAAAAAAATCCTTTTATAATATAAATAAATCGTTATAAATTACAAAGGAATTCCTTAGAAACTTTTCGAAAATGTGATTTGGACACAACTCATAATCAACACGGCGAAAACCTAATTTTTCTCTTTCATTAGAAAAATATACTTCACCAGCTCCGAACGTTTCTTATTTCGCAGAAATCCGAGTTAAAAACAGATTCTATATATTCGTTTAAAGTTTGAATCACCAAATTATGAACTGCCATGCCATTTTGAGCTCGATTATAATTATAATATAAATTATACATTCAACTGATATTTATAAATAAATTCGTTAATATAATTCAATTCCAAACTGAATTAAATAGTATAGATAATCCAATTTACACAATATTGTGAATTCTAATATTTTTGACTATTTCAGAATTAAATATATTATTCTTTTTTTATATTAATTAAATATTCATTATTATTTAATTAAATAACCATTTAAATCTCTAAATTGCTTTTTGAATAATTAAATAAATTAATTATACATACCGTAAAAATATGGGACATTACAGTAAATTTACCATTACCTAAGATCGGTATACCGACTGTTGGTATATCGATGATTTTGGTAACGGTAAAAGTTTTGATTTTAGATTTACCGATGGTATTGGTACGATAAAAAAATACTTTATCGGTAGCGGTAACCATCACCGTTACAGCCCTATGTACAAGTGTATGCTTATTATCCCGAACTACAGCATGTATGTGTATTATCCCAAATTACAGCAAGTATGCATATTATCCCTTTTTTATAATATTCCCAAATTACATCAAGTATGCATATTATCCCTTTATATCATATTCCTAAATTTCAATCAAAAGTCCTCAAATTATTATATGCCCCTAAATTCTCCTTTTTCATGTCATTTCATATTATCCCAATTTCAATTATACGTAATCTTAAATCGGAAATGGCCTAGGCTCTCGATCGCCTAGGCTCAGCATAAATAAAAAGGGAAAAACAGAAGGAGAAGAACAGAATCAAGTCAACCGAATAAATAGGAATATAAACAATACTATAAATAAAATTGCAGAATAGGGATAGGAAAGATAGATAACTGATAAATGAAATGACAAGTAAAAGAACATGTATTACTGTAACAACTGTATAAATGAATAATAGTAAAAGAACAATATAGAAAACAACTTATAAGTATTGTATGTTTAAGATCCACTTTTATTTATTGTTATAATACTTTCCTAAATATCAGATCTGAAAATAACTTGAACTCACAGGGCTAGGTATTTGGTTTAGAAACGGTTATTGAAAAAGATTGTATGTAGATCTTGAAATTATCTTTGTAGATCTAGGCTTCAGCAGCGTCTTCCCATTATATATATTTATTTAGAATTGATCCATGGAGGAAGAGGATATGAAGAATAATTCTTAACCTTTAGATTTTAGGTTTTTAAATCTAGCCATACAAGTCATCCAATGAACCTAGCAAACTAAATAGTCTAGGTATAACAAAAAGAATTTGCCTGGCATGTTGTTGGGTCGACCCCATCAATGCATAGGTCGACCTATAGGTTGACCCAGGCCCATGTTTGGTTGTCCTACAACGTTCGTCTTTTGCGCGTTATTTTCAGTTTGAAGTAATTCAAATATATTTAAATTTATTCTCCTTATATATATACACACACAAATTTCTAAGGTTCATTACTTCTTCATACGTTATCCGTTTTATGCAAACTTGGGGTCTATCTGAACCACAATTCCAAGACGAACGCAATGGCGAAGTTGGCTTTACTTAATTCTTAATATCTAATTATATAACATTCATTTTGTTGCCTATACTGTATGTTTATAGTGTATTAAATTTTGTGATGTTACATTCTCCCCTACTTAAAGGATTTCATCCCTGAATCCAAGTCATGAAGAATGTTATTATTCTAACAATCACCTACAACCATCTACTCATCCATCGTCCACTAGAATCCATTGTCCTTGAGAATTTCTAATGCTTGTATGAACATATGCAAAAGGTTTTGTGTGTATATGTCCAGTGCGAAAATTAAACTATCGACTAGTTTAGTTGACCTCGTTAATGCAATATACGTCTGTGCCATATATCCAATATGTACGCAAAAGAGTCCTAATATAACATATAAGTTCTATATGTGTGCAAAATCACTCATCCGAATGCAACAGCCATATGATGTTTCAGCCATTTCCATCCATAGAAAATTAAAATGCGCACATATACATATGCAATATGTAAGTGCTTGAGCCGATCTAGTGCCTAGTGTGTGTGTATGCATCCACGAGAAACCACTAGCAAACACTTGCATCCACTTGCAACCATCAATCATAACATGTCTCAAACACATGTTTTTCCATTGGTTTTTCTACCTAAGGATCGAAGGTTCAAACCATAGGAAAATATACTCAAATGATAGAAGAAAATGAGAAATACAAAAGCTCCAAAAAGAAATTAAGAACATACTATTAAAATAAAAGGGTAAGAAGCACAAATCTTGCCTTCGATTTCCCTTGTTGCGTCTTTGCGGTCTTCTCCCTATTGAATCTTCACTAATCTGATTTATTTGTTGCGTAGCATCTTAATCTCTGTCCCAAGACTACGAGTCAGAACTCTTCTCACCGATGCTTCCTTCTCAATCTCTACATCTTCAAGTGTGCTTGGCTCCACTACCTCTGTTGTATCGTATATACATTTCCTCAAATGGGAAACATGGAACTTGTCGTGTACGCCTACCAATCTGTCTGGCGGTTTAATCCTATAGGCCATCTTGCCTATCCTCTCCACTATAGAGAATGGTCCTATGAATCTCGGCGCCAACTTCCCTACTGAGCCAAAGTGAGCTACATTCCTCAGCAGTGATACTTTGATGAAGACCATATCTCCTACTTCGAATTCCAAATCGGTCCTCCTCTCATTGGCATATGACTTCTGCTTGTCTTAAGCCATCTTCATATGTCGTCGAACAAGATAAATCTTCTCACATGTCTCTCGAATCATCTTCGGTCCAAGTAGAAGTTTGTCCAGAGACTCCCACCAACAAGTTGGCCATCTACAAGGTCGTCCGTATAGTTCCTCGAAGGGTTCCATGCGTATGCTCATCTGATAACTGTTGTTGTAGGAAAAATCAACCAATGGGAGATGCTCATCCCAAGTCCCTCTAAAATCTAGGATACACAGTCTCAGAAGATCCTAAGAACCCCATTAAACTTGTCAGTATGTCCATCGATCTGAGGGTGGTATGTTGTGCTCGAACGTAACTGTGTACCTAATGCCTCTTGTAAGCTCTCCCAAAACTCACTAGTGAATTGAGGTCACTGTCACATACTATACTAGAAGGTACCTCATGAAGTCGGACTATCTCTCAAAGGTATACTGATGCTAGCCAAGATGTCATCCTCTTACTCTTAACAAGAATAAAGTGAGCACTCTTCGTAATTCTATTTACTATCACCCAAATACTGGTGTTGCCCTTCCTCGATCTAGGAAGTCCATCAATGAAGTCCATAAAGATTCTCTCCCACTTTCATTGTGGGACATCCAAGGGATGAAGCAATCCACTAAGTTTCAATTGTTCAATCTTAACTTGCTGGCAAACATTGGGCCACACATTCTGCCACATCCTTCTTCATGCTAGTCCAAAAGAAAGCTCTCTTCACGTCTCGATACATCTTGTCGCCGCCCGGATAGATAGTCATTTGAGAATGATGAGACTCTCAAGGAATCTCCTCAATAAATCTCTATCTCAGTAACACAAAGCCTTCCATCTCATCGTATCCACCCTTTATCAGCCACAAGTTATCTAATAAGGTGACTAGAGTCTCTCACCTACTAAGCCTATCCAAGATGTCTACCATCTGCGATCCTCTTGCTGTATGGATCCAATATGCTCCATGAGAGTAGGATGTATTGTCATCGATGACAAAAAAATCAAGTGTGAAATCCGTAGATGGCCTAAAATCGATTGTCGATATAAACTCCAGGCTCCGCCACTCTACGAATAGAGGACTCAAAATCATCCTATGCCTACTCAATGCGTCCGCCACTACATTATACTTTCCTGGGGTATAAGCTATCACAAAGTCGTAGGACGATGGGAATTCCATGAACTGTTGCTGCCTCAGATTAAGATCCTTCTGTGAAAACTAGTATTTGAGCGACTTATGATCTGTGTATCAAATCTTTTTCAAAGTAGATAATGTTGTCAAGACTTCAACGCGAACACTATAGTAGCCAACTCTAGGTCATGGGTAGTGTAGTTCTTCTCATGAACTCTTAACTATCTGCTTTCATAGCATACTACCCTTCCCTCTTACATCAAGACGACACCAAGTCTTATGCCACAAGCATCTATGTAGACTGTGAACATCTTTCTTCCGTCATGGAGAGTTAGAACAGGGGTTGTTGCAAGATCCCGCTTCAACCTCTGAAAATCATCCTCACAATCGATGCTCCATAAAAAAGCTAAGTTCTTCTTGGTCAATCAGGTGAGTGGGGCTGAAATACTCGCAAAGTCCATGATAAACTTTCTATAATAGCTTTCCAACCCTAGAAAACTTCTCACCTCCATTGCATTCTTCAGAGCCCTTCAATCTTGAACTGCGACGACTTTAGCGAGGTCCACAGCTATCCCATCCTTGGAGACTACATGCCCTAGAAATCTTACTTCCTTTCTCAAAAAAAGACACTTAGAAAATTTTCCCTTAAGTTGATGTGACCTGAGAGTGCGTAGAACCTCTACTAAGTGTATGGCACGTTCCTCCTCATTCCTAGAGAAGATCAGAATATCATCCACCAAGACCACAACAAACTTGATAATAAACTCTCTAACACCCTACTCATCAAGTCCACAAAATATGTGGGTGCAATGGTCAACCCAAAAGGAATAACCAACCACTCAAAGAAACCATCTGGAGTTTTGAAAGCAGTCTTATCAATAATGTCCTCTACTACTCTCAACTGATGAAATCTCGTAGCCAATTCCATATGCGAGAAAACTGATGCGCCTACTAGATGATCAAACAAGTCATCAATCCTCGATAGTGGGTTCCTATTCATCTTGGTGAGCTTATTAAGCTCCCTATAATCCACACATAGATGAAGTGAGCCATCTGCCTTAGTTGCAAGTACGACAGGAGCTCCCCACTTTAATATGTTTCATCTAATAAATTCTTTCTCGAAAAGCTCCCTTATTTGCTTGCTAAGCTCCCTCCTCTCTCTAGGAGTCATGTGATGCACTAGTAAAGCGACCGGCTTTGCATTCTCTACCAAGTAAATCTGGAAGTCTACTTACGCCTTGAAGGTAATCCCCTAACCTCATCAAACACGTCTGGATAATCTTTGACTATGGGCGCTGATATCAAATCGTCAACAGAAGTATCAAGCGAATCTAGGAAACTAAGCATGACTAACCCCATGGGTCACATGAAATCCTGATAGTTCTCCCTTGGCACATCATAAGCCTCACAACTCTCCTCTCACAATCTAGGATGGCACCATAAATGGCTGGCCAATACATTCCCAGAATCAAACCATAGCCCATAAAACCCAGCACATGCATTGCATTCAAACTCGACACATAAGATATATATTCGCAAACCCTACCTATCATGGATAAATGAGTCGTACCTCCTATGGGGTTTGAGACTACTACAGGATCAGAGACTATAATAGTATTAATGTGTAGACTATCATGTACAAAACTGGATATAAATGAATGAGAAGCGCTAGAATCAAAAAGGGTTCTAATAGGATAGTCAAAAAGGGAAATCAAACCGTCAACAATGACTTACCTACCTCGATCATCCTCAAGAGAACTTGTCCAGAAGATCTTACCCATTGTCCTTGCTTTCTAGGGCATAGCATAGAGAAGTGTCCCATTTGACCGCGATTAAAAGAGGCTTTCTTTGTCTTTCTGTAGTCTTTCACAAAATGACCCAAAATCTGCAACCATGGCACTTGACATCTTTCTTGATCTGAGCCTTGTCAGGCTTCCTTCCTTTCTTTTACGAACCCTTCTTGGGCTACCACTTATTTTTCTCGCCCTTAGCTTGTAACACCCCGAATTTTTTAACGATATTAAAGAGGATAAATTAAATAATAATTAATTTAATATTTAGAACTAAGTGAAATGGGTTATTCCATTGCGTGCATCTCGGAATTCTGCTTGAGATAGAGTCCGAGTTTGTGTAAAACAGATAAAGTATGAAGAAGTTATGGAAGGCTAAAGTTTTGCAATGAAAATAGAATGCACTGGCGCACTTGACAAGTGCACTAGTGTATTTTTGCACTGGCGTACCTACCAAGTGCGCCCAGGACAGTTTCTGGGTGTCTGGGCCTTTTTCGAGTGAGTGACGACCCGTTACCTTACCCAATTTTATTAGGGCTGAGGTGGCATCCGAATTCTGTAACCCAACAGCTATAAATATATCTCATATCCTTTGTTTTCTTCACAAAGAAACATTGGTGTCCAGGCTTTGCTGGATTTTGAACTGAATTAGGATCTCTCATCTACTTCTAAAGCTTATCAAATTCTAAGATTCAAACATAGACTCAACACATTTTCTATCATTATAGCAATCCAATCACAGTGAGTTCTAGTTGCTTTTAGGTTTAGATAAATAATAGTGAAACTATGAAAGACTATGATGTGGATACGATTGTAGACTTTAAATCTATGATATTGTTAGATCTCATGCTATATTATGATAGATCTATTTCTTTGGATCCAATTCAATTATTCTACTATGTTATCATTACGGATCTTGGTTTGTAACTTTTATGATATGCTACAATGCAGATGTATGTAGATCTATTCTATGTGATCTAAAATTATTATGTTAGATCTATCCTATGTGATCTAAAATTTTCACTTTATGATTCATGTTAGATCTATCCTATGTGATTTAAAATTGCCACCATATGATTCATGTTAGATCTATCCTACGTGATTTAAAATTGTCACTTTATAATCATGTTTTATGCTAAATCCACATTATGATCATGTTTTATGCTAGATCCACTTTATGATCATGTTTTATGCTAGATCCACTTATGAACATGTTTTATGCTAGATCTATTTTATGATCATATCTTCTGCTATGATAGATCTATCTCTCGAGATCAAATTCAATTGTGATTGTCCTAGTATGTTATTTTTGTTTCATTTGGATAGATCAAATCATTTATGTGAACCATGAACATATGCCACCTTGATTTGATTAGGATTGGGTCCACACCTTTATCTTAATTGTAACCTCTATGATGTGGATTTGGGTAGATCTATTTATAAACCTGTAGATCTAAACCTTTATTTATGATTAGATCTAATTTAATCTAGAGCATGCGGAAATTTTTATGTAGATCTAAAGCAATATTTATTTTAGATCCCATTATGATGATGATTACATGTTCATGACAATATGTATGTTCACCTTGATATGATGTTAATTACATGTCTGTTCCCTTTGTTATCATACTAGTATATTTATGCCAATATATGTGGAAACTATCACTGCTATCATATTCCATTTTTCATTGTTATAGCTAGACTACTTATTAGCCTAGATGCTACCAAAATACATGCGAATCTGTTTGTGAAGGAAACGGGGGAAAAGGAATTTATAATTGGCATGTAATCTTCAAATGAACTGATATGTAAACTTTAATTAAAAATTGCATAATTTGAACATGAACATTTACGGACATGTAATTCAAATTATTGGAAAAAATATGTATTGACACCCAAAAAGGGAAAGGTTTAATTAATTGATTAATTAATTAAACATAGAATGTTTAGTTATTACAATTAGGAATTGTAATTGAACTTATGATACGAGGTTAGGTTGCATTAGTGGTAGAAGTCTGACCCGACCGACATATCCAGCAGCTACTTTTGTCGAACCTAATGCGGGAGGTCTAAGTACGCGAATACGAATTGGGCTAAGACACGTGGTTAGTCCCAACTGTGGAATAAGACTGCCTGGACCCGACCAGCATATCTAGCATCCACATGTTGTAGGCCTAATGTGGGAGGTCTAGCCCATTATAAACCATAAATGGACATGGTAATGAATCAGACTACCTAACCTAATCTAATCCATAAGGGATTGTATGAATATGAACTAAATATAGGGTTAATTAAAACATGCTTGGATCAGTAGGACGGATAAGTAAATCTTGGGTTAGTGAGTAATATTTGTATATATATGCCAACAAACTTAACATGTCGAGGTTATGTAATTAAAGACATTGTTAGGTAAGCATAACTAGTGAAAATCCTAGTAGTGGGGATGCAAGACAAAGGGGAGAGCTTGCATCATCTTATGTGGGACCCATTTCAGTCAGTAACCCTTAAATAGGTATCAAAAGGGTACTCCGAACTAGGTCGGAGTGGGGCATGCTTACTGAGCTGATTGTTAGAGATCCAAACGTGGAGGCGGTGTGGACGGCGCGTTCCAACGGGGTCATGTGCATGCATGACTCCGCCTGCTGGGAAAGATAAGATGCTGTGACATCAGTAGATATGGTTGTGCATCCGAAAAATTAAGGGTTGCCACTTTAGGGAGTAATATACCCTACTGTGGGCCAGCACAGGGTATCTACAAAGTAGGAAGCCGAACGATTGGTAGATCTCATGCTATATTATGATAGATCTATTTCTTGGATACAATTCAAATTTTCTACTATGTTATCATTATGGATCTTGTGTTGTAACTTTTATGATATGCTATGATGCAGATGTATGTAGACCTATTCTATGTGATCTAAAATTATCATGTTATATCTATCCTATGTGATCAAAAAATTTCACCTTATGATTCATGTTGCATCTATCCTATGTGATTTAAAATTGTCACCTTATGATTCATGTTAGATCTATCCTATGTGATTTAAAATTGTCACTTTATGATCATGTTTTATGCTAGATCCACTTTATGATCATGTTTTATGCTAGATCCACTTTATGATCATGTTTTATGCTAGATCCACTTATGATCATGTTTTATGCTAGATCTATTTTATAATCATATTTTATGCTATGATAGATCTATCTCTCGAGATCCAATTCAATTGTGATTGTCCTAGTATGTTATTTTTGTTTCATTTAGATAGATCAAATCATTTATGTGAACCTTGAACATATTCCACCTTGAATTGATTAGGATTGGGTCCACACCTTTATCTTAATTGTAACCTCTATGATGTGGATTTGGGTAGATCTATTTATAAACCTGTAGATCTAAACCATTATTTATGATTAGATCTAATTTAGTCTATTAGATCTAGAGCATGTGGACATTTTTGTGTAGATCTAAAGCAATACTTATGTTAGATCCTGTTATGATGATGATTACATATTCATGACAATATATATGTTCACCTTGATATGATGTTAATTACATGTCCATTCACATTGTTATCATACTAGTATGTTTATGCCAACATATATGGAAACTATCACCGCTATCATATTCCCTTTTTCATCGTTATGGCTAGACTACTTATTTGCCTAGATGCCGCGAAAATACATGCGAATATGTTAGTAAAGGAAATGGAGGAAAAGGGATTTATAATTGGCATGTAATCATTAAATGAATTGATATGTAATTCAAATTATTGGGAAAAATAGGTATTGACAACTATAAAAGGAAAAGATTAATTAATTGCGAAATTAATTAAAAATGGCATAACTTGAATATGAACATTTATGGACATGTAATTCAAATTATTGGGCAAAATATGTATTGACACCCAAAAAGGGAAAGGTTTAATTAATTGATTAATTAATTAAAAATGGAATGTTTACTAATTACAATTAGGAATTTTAATTGTACTTATGACACGAGGTTAGGTTACATTAGTGGTGGAAGTCTGCCCGGACCCGACCGGCATATCCAGCAGCCACTATTGTTGAACCTAATGAGGGTGGTTTAAGTACGCGAATATGAATCGGGCTAAGACATGAGGTTAGGCCTAACTATGGAATAAGACTGCCCGGACCGGACTGGCATATCCAGCATCCACATGTTGTAGGCCTAATGTGTGAGGTCTAGCCCATTATAAACCATAAATGGACATGGTAATGAATCAGACTAAACCTAATCTAATCCATAAGGGATTGTATGAATATGAATTAAATATAGGGTCAAGTAAAATATGCTTGGATCAGTAGGAGGGTTAAGTACATCTTGGGTTGGTGGGTAATATTTGTATATATAGGCCCACAAACTTAACCTGTCAGGGTTATGTAATTAAAGACATTGTTAGGTAAGGATAACCAGTGGAAATCCTTGTAGCGAGGATGCAAGTAAAAGGGGAGAGCTTGCATCATCTTGTGTGGGACCCATTTTAGTCGGTAACCCTTAAATAGGTATCAAACGGGTACTCCGAACTAGGTCGGAGTGGGGCACACTTACTGAGTTGAATGTAAGAGATCCAAAGGTGGAGGCGGTGCTGACGGCGCGTTCCAACGTGGTCATGTGCGTGCATGACTCCGCCTGCTGGGGAAGATAAGACGCTGTGACATCAGTAGATGGTTGCGCATCCGAAAAATTAAGGGTTGCCACTTTAGGGAGTAATACACCCTACTGTAGGGCCAGCACAGGGTATCTAAAGAGTAGGGAGCCAATCGATTGGGGGGTAGTAAATAGGGTATATCTTGTCCTGTCTGTTTCTGTGGGGTACCTGTGTTTCTGTCTGGGCTAACACCCGTTATTTCTGTTTAGGTACCAGTTCTGTTTGGGTTAAAACCCGTTACTAGAGTACACCTAAAACTACCATTATGTTTCTGTTGGGGTCATCCTGTTTTTACTAGGCAATTAGGGAATATGTAATCCTATTACATATCTGTTATACTAGTATTGGTGCAGTGCAAGGAAAGTATTAAGAAGCGATATCTATTCTATCCTTCTGTCTTATTTACCTTGTTATGCCTGTCATTTATGTATTGATTTCTCTTATCCACTTTGTATGCCTATCATGTTACTTTTATTTATCTACTGGCTAAAAGTAACTAGACTTGCCAGACTTATTGTTTTACCCTTTTTGTTTCTCCTTCTTTCTTCCGTTCCCTCCCCCTAGGTTCTCAAGGGAGTAAATTCTCAGGCTTAGTCAGGATTCTACTATCATCTTGCTTGGAACTTCTAGATGTATTGCTCAAGGTTCTATCTTTGCTACTATGGCTTATGATTTAGGGATTATGCTATCTTTATTATTGTACTCTGATATTTAAATACAAGAAAGAAGTTTTAATGATAAACAGAGTTCATGTATTTTCAGATATATGGTGTAACCATGCTTTATGATTAATAAAAGTTGTTTTTATTCCGCTGCAAAAATTTTATATCTATCTTGTAGTGTTTCAGTTCTATTTACTAGAACGCTTCATGAAACTTAATGCATTCCCTTTGTGAGTGACATTAACGGACGTGCGGTGTTACATAGCATGTACTTCCTTAGTCTTACTGTATTTCTTCTCGTTGTTGTCGTCATTGTGCAATAGAGCCATGTTAAACTGCCTCTCAAACGTTACCCCTATCAGTATATGTGACAATGCAAGTCTTTGGAGAGGTTGATTCAACCCTCTCGCAAACCTAAGGGCCTTCTTATGGGGGTGTATTTACGAAGTCCAGGTAGAATCTCAACAGCTGATTAAACTTGTTGACATGTTTCTTAACAGACATGTTATCTTGTTTCAAAGCCAAGAATCTCTCCATCTGTAAACCTTCTTCCACCTGAGATAAAAACGTCATCTCAAATCTCCATATGAAATCATCCCGAGTAGCTATTGGTTGTCCCTGTGTCACTTCCCACCAGTTCGAAGCCTTATCCTTCAGTTGTGTAATGACCCGCATTTTTCGGCGATATATTAATTAATTAATTTAGTTATTTAAATAGAGTATAGAGGATTTAATGGTCATTGAATTAAATAATAGTGAATATTTAATTAAAATAATAATTAAATAATATATTTAATTCTGAAATAATCAGAATTGGCTGAAATGGCGATATGGTGTGAATTGGGAAATTCAAAATATATAATTCAGTTTAAAATTGAATTACGATAACGAATATATTTAATTAATGATGGTTGAACATATAATTTATACTATAATTATAATCGAGCTCAAAATGGCGCGGAAGTTCACGAATTGGCGATTCGAACTTTAAACGAATATACAGAAGCCGTTTTAACTTGGATTTCTGTGAAACAAGAAACGTTCAGAGCTGGTGAAGTATATTTTTCTAATGGAAGAGAAAAATCGAGATTTCGTCGTGTAGATTTTGATTTATGATCAAATCAAATTTTCGAATAGTCGCTCTGAAATCGTTTATCAACCAGAACGATATATTTAATTTTACTTAAATATTGGCCTCGAATTTAAACAAGCCCTTTGAGACGTAGTGATAATTTAATTTTTAGAATTTTACTGTAATTTTTAATTAATTAAATATGCAACTTTTTATTTGGAGTATTTTGCACCCTTAACCAATATTTTGGGGTTTCACAATATGAGTTAATCTACCGGTATGATCGGGGTACTGAGCTCGACATAACGTCATTTTTATTTATGTCCGTGCTTAAGTGGAATTTTACGCAATGGGGTATACACTGGAACTAATCAAGCTAATTCATTTTGGCACTAAACCATGAAAAAATATTTTAAACATTTGGATGGCTCATCTTCAATCACTGTAGACAAATACACCTAAGGTTTTAAATGGCTTCGGACCAGGAAATACCTATTCAAACGTGGTCCCTTTTTGTCCATCCACTCAACATCATTTTTGGCTTCTCAAAACATAAAACATGGCTGTTAAAATTCCTTAAAGCAACACCTATATAAACGCGAGAAAGCTGAAAACAAATGATTGGAAAAATATATAGAGAGCGACCATTCTTAAAGCCACTATACAAGGAAGGAAATGCGTTCAAACTGGGCACGTGAGTGGTGATTCTATCGAGCTCGAAGTGATAAACACAGTGGTTAGCTCAGTTCAAATAAACATGGTGCAAGATTCAAGGAATGAAAGCATTTTTGGCATAACTAAATATCATGTTTCAGTTCATTTTTGGGGTGAGGGACTAAATAAAGGTACTGGGAAAGTAAGGGGTGCGGAGGAGTATACGAGCGTGCATGGATGTGGTGGCGCGAGCTGTTCTGGGGGGTGATAATGGTGGAGAGGATGTGAATGGGAGAGTGGAGACTGAAGGTGGAAATCACAATAGAGTATGAGTTGTGCAAATGGTGTATGTTTGAGGGGTGTTGGAGTCAGTACATGCAGGCGCATGGGGGAAAGAGAAGGCAGGTGGATGGGTAAAATGGCAGATAGGACCATGGGGAGAGCTGTGCGTGTATACCAAGAATGGAGGAGCCGTGTGGGAAAGTGGACCGTTCTTTGCAAGCCCATTTATTTAATTTAAAAATTTTAATTATAGAAGAAGGCCATTTGAAGTAGGCGGACGTGGTTTAGTTGGGGAAGGTAGGGGGCCAGAATTGTTTTGGGCCAAGTATATAGAAAAGAATTTCGCAAATTCAGATCCGTTGGGATCGTATGGACGATGGCTATGTCATGGCACTGACTGCGAGCGAATCTGAGCTCGTTACAATTTATCGCAAAATAAATTGTCCGTCTGAATCAAGCGATGGTTATCGTTATTAACGATGATCGTCCAATGTGAGTAAAACTCACCAACTCTGAACAGTTCTATTTTTATAACGTATATTTAGAACTGATAAATGATGAGTGATTGCTGTGTGTTAAATGTTTGGTTGAATTGTTTGTGTACTGATTGAAATCATAGATAACGATATATATATATATATAAATCGTTAATCAAAAACTGATTCTGTTTAGCCGAATATTTCATATTGAAATGAAATAGTGTTAATTATATTGTTTAACATCTGTGATGCAGGGAAACGGGTTGGAGGGATTCAACTGGACTCCTTAATATTTATAATATTGTTCTGTTCATATATTGTAATATATGATGTGATATATGATATGTTTGATTATGTGTGTTTAAATGATATCAATCATTGTGGTTTGCTATATTAAATACCATAAGGAATACTGAATATAGAAAGATAAATTTTCAAAGACTTATTGAAAATGAAATTTTTATAAAATCAAAGAATTTATAAAAAGGAATATTTATTAGAAAATAAATAGAATAAATTTAAAAATGGTAAAGAGAATAGGGTATGGTTTTTGAGTAACTGGAACTTGATATACGTTGATTGAGTTGAGTGAATTTCAAAGTGTTGATCTGATGTTGGTTTCGGCCTTCGGGATTAACATTGAGGAATTTATTCACTTACCAATTTATAATGAGGATCTAATGAATAGAAGTGAAGTAGTAAAAAGGAGTATTTATTGTAAAACAAATAGAATTGAAATGGAATATTGATTTGTTAAATAAATAGAAGTATAAAGGGATCTTTTATTTAGAAAATAAATAACACAAATCGAAAGAGAAATATTTGTAAAATAAATAGAATAAAGGATTATTTATTTAGAAAATAAATAGAGGAGTTAATCGAATCGAGTAAATCGAAAGGAGTTAATCGAACATAGTTAATCAAAATGGAGTTAGATAAAAATTAGAAACTGACTAGAGGTTAATAAGATGAATGGTTTCCTGAGTATCGATCTGATGTTGGTTTCGGCCTTCAAGGTTTATACTTAGGAAGTTGTTCTCTTGTTAGTTTATAGTTAGAGTCTGATAGATGTGGAAGAATAGTGCTACATAAGTAAGCCATGGAAATGTTTTCCAGTGTTAATAACATATATTTTCTAATTATAGAAAATAGAGATAAATGTTAAATGATGATTGACCGATAAAATTTCCATATGGAAATAATATCGTTGTTTGTACACGTGTTTTTATTTGATAGTTAACTCACCGACTATCGAAGTTTTTGACCATTTTAACGTTGTTAATATGGAGAGACCGGTTGGATTATTATCCGAAGAACCACGCCGTATTGGCATATGCGTTGCGAATCATATATGCCAAAGATAATTGAAGACGGAGTAAAGTGCAAGGGCTGTTGTATAAATCTTAGGTAAAGATTGCCTAAGATGGATATACTGAATGGTGCCTTCATTTTTTCCATTCCCAGGACAACTTGTATGGAAGAAGATCTGATAGAGTATATCTAATAGATCACGTAAGTTGATCTCTTCAAACGTATTTACGTTTGGTGGAGGAGGAATTCATTTCTCTTAGCTGTATACCCGTGGTATTTTTGGGGAAATCAATTTGTGATTTGGCGGGTATGACGATGTGACATTCAAAGTGAATAAATGTGTGATTTGTCAGAGATAAGCGTAGCTTCTAGCCTCACATCCGGTAAATGACAGAAATCGGTCAGGCAGCATGGCTATGTAGGTCGCACCTATTAGGGTGTATAATCACCTGATCTAGAGTTTCATTTACTTCTAAAAATCTATTGTTGATGCTGTCCCATTCGGGAAACGGTTGCTGATCCCAACCATTGGTGATATACATTCTATACTTTCAAGCGAAATGAGTGGTCGGTCATGTGTGGCCGGGTTGCAAGATGTTCTTGTTGAACCCAATGTATTCCTCTCTAGAGGTACACTAGCGAAAGGTGGTTCCATACCTTGTCATAGTTGGAAATCCATTACCCAATACGTGCTTGCGGTTTTGATTGTATACTATATATGTAGAACGTGAGATGAAAGCATTTCTGCTAGATGATTATTATATTATGGTTGATAGACATTATTATAATATCAAAAGGTTTTTGACATAAAGATATTTTTGATTCTCATAAGGGAAAAACCCGTTCCGTTATATGGAGTAGTCTTATGAGATATCGATTACTTATTCAAACTGTTTTAAACTGTTTTACTCATACAAGTCCATGTGTGTGCTTAGTGCATGTGTCGCATGATAGGGGGTTCTTGCTTTTCGTTAGGTGGCGAACGGGAGACTCTTACTCCTACATGTCCCGAGTAATGGGTTGGTTGTGAAGTCGAAAGGCTGGCCATAATATATGGTGCTGGCGCAATAATGTAAGCCACAGTGGGGTACTACCTTGCTGCTTGGGGAAGGAGAGGATGGTTGCAAAGCCTACTCAAATTTTCGGGTCGTTACAGTTGGTATCAGAGCTTAAGGTTAAGTTTTACCTTGACTCTGTGGCGTGACTCGGTAGAGATAGGGTTAGTAATACCCTAGATTGAGTTTGAGTGTATGTATACGAGAGCGTATTTGTTATTCAATATAAAATGGTTTTATATTGTGGAGATTTATTGATTGAGTGGCTTATGAATTTCTGGTCGATCACTTTGATCCACTGTATCGATAGGAGTTACTAAACACTCGAATACGATGAACCGACACTGTATGTTTTGAAAAGAGGTAAACGAAATAATTCTACCCGAATTATATTTTGATATAAAGGATTTATATTGAAATGATTATAATATATTGGATGTGTTGGTCACTATTAAAATTGAATAAGATTATAAAATGTGAAATGGTTATGTAAATAGCCAATCAGAATTCGAATCAGTGAAATACGTGAAATCAGATGAATTAAATCTGAAACTAAAATCAGGATTGAAATTAAAACCCTGGAAATTGGAAAGGTGTTTGTAAATGGATTTGAATTGAATATATGAGAATTTTAAAATCCTGGGAGAGTTTAAATTGTATTCCAAGCATTTGTGAATGATATTTTGAACTAATTTCAAAATAAAAGTGTTTAAGAATGATTTTGAAAGTGATATTGTATTGAACTCACTTCGATAACTGGAAAATAATTCTGATAAAGTGTTCATTTTCAAGTTCTAAGTGACGGATTACTACCAAAGATTTTCATTTTTGAATTGTTTTGAGACAAGCAAGTTGGGTTGAATTTGAAAAAGGGATATTTGATTTTGGAAAAGCAAAGCTGTTCAAAATTCCAAGGAAGAGAATGTTTGAATTAAAAACAAATTTATATAGGAATTTGTGAAACCGAGCTGGAACTGAATTAAGCCCAATTAACTGGAAATTGAATTGGATAAGAGATATCAAGTAAGTTGGGTTGATGAGTTAAGAATTTAAAAATCGAAAATGGAACTTTGATTTGAAATTGAATTCGACTTAGGTATAAGCGAATGGTTGGATTTGTGGATAAAAACAGATTGGAATTTGATTGGGATGACCCTTGTATCTGCTGAATTAATAACGGGTGGAAAGGATATAATGATATGCTGACAAAAGGTACAAGTTTATGTTTCTATTGGATATAAGATTTATGAGTCGAATTGGCAAGTCGCTTGGCTGTTTGATTTTCTTTTGGGTTGGAGATGGCTTAGAGAGGCGAGTTGGAGTTTGACCTATTGACCAGTTCAAAGGAAGTGCTGGCTAAATTTTTCAAAAAGTTAAGGTGTTAGAATATTTTCAGGATTTTTGAAAATTTTCGTTGATAATAATTAATTGATAATTTAATTGAAATTAAATTGGTTCAGTTGAAACTGAATTTAAGAAGTGAACAAATAAGTTCTAACCAGTCGATAGGGCTTGTTTTCTACCTTAGCAATTTCGAGGACGAAATTATTTTTAGTGGGGAAGATTGTAATGACCCAGATTTTTTGGCGATATAATAATTAATTTACTTATTTATTTAAATAGAGCTTAGAGGATTTGATGGTCATTGAATTAAATAATAGTGAATATTTAATTAAAATAATAATTAAATAATATATTTAATTCTGAAATAATCAGAATTGGCTGAAATGGCGATATGGTGTGGACTGGGAAATTCAAAATATATAATCCAGTTTAAAATTGAATTACGATAACGAAGATATTTTATTAACGATGGTTGAGCGTATAATATATTATAATTATAATCGAGCTCAAAATGGTGTGGCAGTTCGCGAATTGGCGATTCGAACTTTAAACGAATATACTGAAGCCGTTTTAACTCGGATTTTTGTGAAACAAGAAACGTTCAGAGCTGGTGAAGTATATTTTTCTAATGGAAGAGAAAAATCGAGATTTCATAGTGTAGATTTTGATTTATGATTAAATCAAATTTTCGAATAGTCGATATGAAATCGTTTATCAACCAGAATGATATATTTAATTTTAATTAAATATTGGCCTCGAATTTAGACAAGTCCTTTGAGATGTAGTGATAATTTAATTTTTAAAATTTTACTGTAATTTTTAGTTAATTAAATATGCAACTTTTTATTTGGTGTATTTTGCAACTTAACCAATATTTTTGGGTTTCACAATATGAGTTAATCTACCGGTATTATTATATTTTAAGGATCGGGGTACTGAGCTCAACACAACGACATTTTTATTTCTGTCCATGCTTAAGTGGAATTTTACGCAATGGGGTATACACTAGAACTAATCAAGCTAATTCCATTTGGCACCAAACCATGCACAAAATATTTTAATCATTTGGATGGCTCATCTTCAATCACGTGTAGACAAATACACCTAAGGTTTTAAATGGCTTCGGACCAGGAAATACCTATTCAAACGTGCTCCCTTTTTGTCCATCCACTCAACATCATTTTTAGCTTCTCAAAACAAAAAACGTGGCTATTGAAACTCCTCAAAGCAACACCTATATAAATGCGAGAAAGCTGAAAACAAATGGTGGGAAAAAATATATAGCGACCATTCTTAGAGCCACTATACAGGGAAGGAAATGCATTCTAAATGGGCACGTGTGTGGTGATTCTGTCGAGCTCGAAGTGATAAACACAGCGGTTAGCTCTGTTCAAATAAACATGGTGCAAGATTCAAGGAATGGAAGCATTTTTGGCATAAATAAAGATCACGTTCCAGTTCATTTTTGCGGTGAGGGATTAAATAAAGGTACTGGGAAGGCGCGAGCTATTCCGGGGGATGATAATGGTGGAGCGGACGCGAATGGGAGCGTGGAGACTGAAGGTGGAAATCATAGTGGAGTATGAGTTGTGCAAATAGTGTATGTTTGAGGGTGTTGGAGTCAGTACATGCAGGCGCATGGGGGAGTGAGAAGGCAGGTGGATGGGTGAAAATGGCGGATAGGACCATGGGGAGAGCTGTGCGTGTATTTCATGAATGGAGGAGCCGTGTGGGAAAGTGGACCGTTCTTTGCGAGCCCATTTATTTAATTTAAAAATTTTAATCATAGAAGAAGGCCATTCAAAATAGGCGGACGTGGATTAGCTAGGGAAGTTAGTGGGCCAGAATTGTTTTGGGCCGAGAATATAGAAAAGAATTTCGCAAATTCAGATCCGTTGGGATCGTATGGACGGTGGCTACGCCATGGCACTGACTGCGAGTGAATCTGAGCTCGTTACAATTTATCGCAAAATAAATTGTCCGTCTGAATCAAGAGATGGTTATCGTTATTAACGATGATCGTCCAATGTGAGTAAAACTCACCAACTCTGAATAGTTCTTTTTTTATAACGTATATTTAGAACTGATAAATGATGACTGATTGCTGTGTGTTAACTGTTTGGTTGAATTGTTTGTGTATTGATTGAAATCATAGATAACGATAAATATATAGATCATTATTCAAATATTGATTCTGTTTAGCAGAATATTTCATATTGAAATGAAACAAATGTTAATTATACTGTTTAACATCTGTGATGTAGGGAAACAGGTTGGAGGGGTTCAACTGGAGTACTCAATATTTATAATATTGTTCTGTTCATATATTGTAATATATGATGTGATATATGATCTATTTGATTATGTGTGTTTAAATGATATCGATCATTGTGGTTTGCTATATTAAATACCATAAGGAATACTGAATCTAGAAAGAGAAATTTTCAAAGAGTTATTGAAAATGAAATATTTATAAAATCAAAGAATTTATAAAAAGGAATATTTATTAGAAAATAAATAGAATCGATTTAAAAATTGTAAAGAGAATAGGGTATGGTTTTTGAGTAACTGGAACTTGTTATACGTTGATTGAGTTGAGTGAATTTCAAAGTGTTGATCTAATGTTGGTTTCGGCCTTCGGGATTAACATTGAGGAATTTATTCACTTACCAATTTATAATGAGGATCTAATGAATGGAAGTGAAGTGGTAAAAAGGAGTATTTATTGTAAAACAAATAGAATTGAAATGGAATATTGATTTGTTAAATAAATAGAAGTATAAAAGGATCTTTTATGTAGAAAATAAATAACACAAATCAAAAGAGAAATATTTGTAAAATGAATAGAATAAAGGATTATTTATTTAGAAAATAAATAGAGGAGTTAATCGAATCGAGTAAATCGAAAGGAGTTAATCGAACATAGTTAATCAAAACAGAGTTAGACAAAAATTAGAAACTGACTAGAGGTTAATAAGTTGAATGGTTTCTTGAGTATCAATCTGTTGTTAGTTTCGGCCTTCGGGATTTATACTTAGGAAGTTGTTCTCTTGTTAGTTTATAGTTAAAGTCTGATAGATGTGGAAGAATAGTGATACGTAAGTAAGCCATGGAAATGTTTTCCAGTGTTAATAACATATATTTTCTAATTATAGAAAATAGAGATAAATGTTAAATGATGATTGATCGATAAAATTTCCATCTAGAAATAATATCGTTGTTTGTACAAGTGTTTTTATTTGATAGTTAACTCACCGACTATCGAAGTTTTTGACCATTTTAACGTTGTTAATATGGAGAGACCGGTTGGATTATTATCCGAAGAACCACTCCGTATTGGCATAAGCGTTGCGAATCATATATGCCAAAGATAATTGAAGACGGCGTAAAGTATAAGGGCTGTTGTATAAACCTTAGGTAAAGATTGCCTAAGATGGATATACTGAATGGTGCCTTCGTTTTGTCCAGTCCTAGACAACTAGTATGGAAGAAGGTCTGATAGAGTATATCTAATAGATCGCGTAAGTTGATCTCTTCAAATGTATTTACGTTTGGTGGCGGAGGAATTCGTTTCTCTTAGCTGTATACCCATGGTATTTTTGGGGAAATCCATTTGTGATTTGGCGGGTATGATGATGTGACATTCAAAGTGAATAAATGTGTGATCTGTCAGAGATAAGCGTAGCTTCTAGCCTCACATCCGGTAAATGACAGAAATCGGGCAGGCAGCATGGCTATGTAGGTCGCACTTATTAGGGTGTATAATCACCTGATCTAGAGTTTCATTTACTTCTAAAAATCTATTGTTGATGCTGTCCCATTCGGGAAACGGTTGCTGATCCCAACCGTTGGTGATATACATTCGATACACTCAAGCGAAATGAGTGGTCGGTCACGTGTGGCCGGGTTACAAGATGTTCTTGTTGAACACAGTGTATTCCTCTCTAGTGGTACACTAGCGAAAGGTGGTTCCATACCTTGTCATAGTTGGAAATCCATTACCCAATACGTGCTTCCGGTTTTGATTGTATACTATATATGTAGAACATGAGATGAAAGCGTTTCTGCTAGATGATTATTATATTGTGGTTGATAGACATTATTATAATATCAAAAGGTTTTTGATATAAAGATATTTTTGGATTCTCATAAGGGAAAAACCCGTTCCGTTATACGGTATAGTCTTATGAGATATCGATTGCTTGTTCAAACTGTTTTAAACTGTTTTACTCATACCAGTCTCATGACTGACCCGGAGCTTACTTTGTTTTGTTTTCCCTAAACTCTTGGGTGCCCAATTTTGTATGGGTAGTCAAGTAGTCGGGATTTACATATACTTGAAGAGCTGGAGCAGGAGGCTTCAGGATCATATAGCTATAGTTTATTTCCGCTGTGTTGTAAGTGCTGTACTTGATGATGATATGTATATTCAAGTACAATCTTTTATTTCAAAGATATGTTATCTATTATATGTTATTCGTTCCGCTGTGAGGTTCGTGTTACTTTGATGTTGTGTTCTTCTTCTTCTTCTATTCTAAGTTTCTATCATATCTTTCCTCACCCTCTAATTTCTTTCATTAACTACTGGTATTTTTTGATGTTTGGTTAGTCGTCGTTGAGTTTATGTCGATAATCAAAGTCGCTCAAAAACCGGGTTGTTACAAGTTGCCAAGAGGCCAACTGTATCTTCCTTCTATCATCGAGCTCAAAAAGACCAAACACATTCTCCATTTCTCTTAGCCAATTGCGCACCTCAACAAAACTCTCGGTACCTCGGAACGGTTTTCCTCCCATAGCACAAATGTCCTTACAAAGCTTAGAAAATTTATTTACTCGTTGAGGTGGAGTTACTTCAGCTACAATTGGGGTGGGCATCGACTTGAACTCCTGCAGGTGTCGTAGCCTCTACATACCTATGGAAACATGTCAGTAGTGAAATGCCCTCAGGAAGATTTGGTTCCCCCGACATGCTGAAAGGAGAAGTAACAGAGATTCACCAAAACATCAAAAGAATATTAAATATAGCTTGAAGGGATATGTCTTTTTTTCAAAAAAAGGTTACATTTTGAAAATACTTTGCTTTTGTAAACAATTTTTCAAAACTTTTCTATGATCTTGTAACCTTCAGCTCTGTTACCAAATGTTAAACCCCACATCCGTTAATGTAACTTATAAGAGAATGCATTAAGTTTCATGGAGCGCAATAGGTAAATAGTAACAGAAATTCACAAGACAGAGAGAAATAAGAAGCGGAAAATCAACTTTATTATTGAATATAAAACATAGTTTCAAATCTAGTTACATCATCAAGCCAGTTACTTCAAAAACCAAGTACTTCAAATAACCCATTTGTGTTATAGTGCAAAATATCAGAGTGCTATAAAACAAAGCCATATCCCTCAAAGCAAGTCATAGAAAAGAAGAAAAATAACCAAAGCGGTTCTTCTAAGAAAGTTTGGATCCAAACAGAAAGAGAAAGTCCTAATCACTGAGGAGTACTATCAATCTGAGGACCTGAGGGGGGAAGGAAGAGAAAAAAGAGAAAAAATAAGTCAAAAATAAAGCCTGGCGAGTTCCAGTGATTTTTAATATATGCAAAAAATAGAGGTATTAAGATAGATAAACAAGACCGGATGAGAAAGTATAGTAGTATATAAGGAAATAGGTAACAAGGTAAATTGAAATAGCATAAATAAATAGGATAAATAGTAATTAAGTAATGCTTCTCATCTATGTCCCTAAAACAAGTTTCTACACCAATACTAGTATAATAGGATTAGATATTAATCTAATTACATAACAGCAGGATTAAACAACAGGATTAGGTGTTACCCTAATTACATAACAGGATTAGGTGTTACCCTAATTACTACCCACGTGATCGCCTTCCTACTACGTAAATACCCCGTGTCAGCCCCAGCAGTTTGGTGTACCACTCCCTAACCCAGCAACTTATATCACACAGACCTATTTACTTGTGTTACAGTGTCTTAGTATCCCTATTCGGACCCATGCACGCTCATGACTCCACCGGAACGCGTCTGTTCCCACCTTCCTCGTTTGACCCTCTTACTATCTAGTTCTGTAAAGCGTGCCCATACCCTTACCTAGTGCAAGGTCCTATAACAAAATACCAACTGAGATACTAACTAATACAGGTTCCACATAGTAAGATTGACACAACCCAAACACCCTAAGCTTGTGTCTCCAAGTAACTAGAATTTAAGAGTCCCCAAAATACGATACGACAACAGAACAAGGACCTCTTGGCTTGTTAATAATCAAGTTTAACTTAGCAGGTTTAAGTTCATTAATAAGCATAGTTGTAATATGTAAGGACCCGTAACTTCCCCATGAAGGAAATAACGGATACTTTGAGAACAACACACATCGGAACACAGACGGAAGAACATTTCATTGTTATTACAACAATTCCATCAGATACAAGAATTTACAGAGTATAAATGAATAAATATTAAAAGAAAATATCAGAGATTTAGATTACATTTAAATACATCACAGCGGAAAATAATACAAAAGCACAACTAGAAGTAATGCACGGATACAGAGCTTTCCGAGCATCGTTCCAGCTGTAAATCAGGATCGTGTGAATATAAATCTGCAAAACCAAAACTACTAGCTGCCCGTGTCGAAAATAGGGGCACCCAGAGTTTAGGTTAAAACAATAAACTCCAGGTCAGTCATGTGACAGGTGTGAGAACTAAAACAGTTATTTAAAACTTTACTTTAAAAGAGAGTAATTCAAGGGACCACACCGTATAACACGGAACGGATTTCGTCCCAAGAATACTAGTGCATATAACAAAACAGCGCAATGCTCTTTGGAAAAATGAAGCTATTATAAGACCCAGGTCCCATCACACAACGCAACGCAAGCCGGAGGATAGGGTTTTCCCTTATAATAGCCAAACATGCTTAGTACGTTTAAAACAAATCACTTGATACTATTATAAGTGTATAGTGTCAAAACAATTCAAATCATAAATATCAATCATTATCGGCATGGGTACCATCTATCATGTCGCTATACTAGGCTCTACAAATAAAACCGCAATATCACGTATTGGAAATTGGATTTCCGTCATGAGTCGAGGCAAGGGGCACGCTCCTCTCCGATTCGAGACACTCTAGCAAATGCCTCAGGACCCCACTATGATCCTTTGGAACCTCCAAGGCCGGTCCTCTCTTACTTTTGAGGATTAGTTATTCCTAAACACACGTTTCCCGGTCCTTACAGACCTATATCCGAGGCGCCTCGTATCCAACAACCACACAGGTGAAAAGTATATAAATGTCAGGGCTGGTAGGTCACTGACACCACCATAGCTAGAAAGAAACGTCGTGCACTCCTTGGGTTCGTATCCCGTTTTTGACTCATACCGAGGTGTGAGGCTCGCGAATTCACGTTATACACAAAGCTACGCCACACAGTCCGTGCTTTGATCATTAACCACAAGAATTTGCTTTTCAACAGAAGCCTTGATCAATTGCCACTAACGCGTGCCACACTGGCAATTCACTCCATGCGACTGATGTCCATCGATATACAACCTCTGAGCTCGTACGTCTCAGAGAAGGGCGTTAAGCAAGAGAATAAATTCTCCGCCGCCAAACAGATGTATATTTAATAGAGATCAATCAACACAGAATAAAATCCAATGTCAGAAACACAATCCATTTACAAGTTCGTTCTGGGTCTGAACGAAACCGGAGGCACTTTCCTCGCATATCCATCCATCTCCAAGTACGTCTAGACGATCACCAACTGTTTCCCTCATCTTGGGTGTACAGCCCAATCGAGATCATCAGTAATCACCCAGACGATGTGAAGACTTCCGGTCTTTAACCACCGTCTTCATCTTCGACATCTCGTCGAATCGGTTATTCAGAATGGGTATAAACCCGGCCTTTCTGAATATCCCACGTATATAGTAAACAAATGTTACACAAACACAACGAACGCCTCATTCCAACTCAGAATATTCTTTTATTCACAAAATCACATTCTTAGGGAAAGGTTCCCATTAATTTTATCCAAGATAAATTCTTATAAATTTATTCTTTAATCTTCCTTTGGATATCATTTCTAACTAGTCGGGATTAGCGAGCCACACAGAAGTAATTATTTATTTTATTTCCCAATCCCAACCTATTCATCCCCTGGAGCAAAACTGGTAATACACCATATCCAACACCACGGTGTTATCGGTAAAATTAATTACCATTTCACGTTCAAATCTAATTAAAGATTTAACTATCGCTTTGGAGAAAAACTGGTGGTACTCAATTCTCCATCATCTTTCAGATTTGATAATTTAAATTATCAATTCACATTTCAATCTAATTAAAGATTCATTAAAACTCCACTTAGTTTTAATCTTTTCAAAAATCAATATCCTGTCCTTAACTGGGTTAAAGAACCAATTTCACCTAAAACACGATTCACGATAAACCCAAAATCACACTCTATTGTTAATCGGGTTAAAGAACAGGTGTTGTTCAAAACACCGCTCATGATAAACCCAAAAACCAATTCAAATTCAATTCCAATTAAATATTATTTAATTGATACACTTCATTAAATCTAAATAGAAAGATTTAATCTTTTTCTCTATTGGGCTTAAGAACAATGTTAATGAAGACACCATTCACAACAAACCCAAATCACATTTGATATTAAATACTAGGCTCTGAATAGAAAGTATACCGACTTATATTCAATATCAAATCCTGAAACCAACAAATATCGTACTGGGAATAACGATATAAAATATATCTTTCAAATTCCCATAACAATATCTGTATAATCACGAAATCCAACATCAAAATATTCCGAAGATAATTTCGATTCAACTCCAGTCCAATTCACGTACTGGGAATATTGATTATTTTTAAAATCACTTTCAAATTCAATTTATTTATTTCAAAAATAAATTGATTTTAATTCTAGTTCAAAACTAGTTCATTTCAACAAAAATATATTTTTATCCTTTCAAATGGGGAATTTTTCGTCCCAGTTCTTTCCAATTCATATATTATGATTTTACACAAATTATTAATATTTTTAATAATTTTATCAAGGCACGTACAGTCGATTTCCATCAACGTCCATCGAACTGCACTTACAACAACCTTTTCTGAAATTGATTTGGACATAATTCCAAATCCAACCGTTAGATTTCAAATTTCTAATATTCATTGGAAAGCTCTTTTTGATACGAACCCAACAGTTCGGGTTTTAGGAGAATCTCACGGTCGGATCTCCCGCAACGTCAATTTGAAGTCAATGGTCGAAATTCACGAACTGCCGCGGCGCGGCGCGTTCTATTCGGGCCATTATATATATAACATATAAATTCTATATATTTTTTGTTGATTTCCCTTTAAAACATATTTTATAAATCGTTTTAAATTCGTTTTCAAAACCATTTCAACTCTATATTCAATTTCAAATCAAAATTGGATATATCCTATCATTACTATATCAATGATAATATTTCAAAACGTTATATTTTGAAATCACTTCCTTTTCGATATTGGAATAAAATAGATAAAAATATCATTCACGTCAAAATAGCGCAACTCTAGTCAACACGGCTTTATATATTTCAATAAATTCGTTACTCTATTCAACAAATGAATATTTATTCTATTCAACACATGATTCTATATTTCTTTCAACACACGACTAATCTCAACACATGAGTACTGCCAACACACGACTACTTTTGTTATGTAAAATATTTTATAAAACTATGGTATCTATCGTTTGATTTTTCAATTAGACTCCTACTTTAAAGTAGTTCTAATTTTAAATATGATAAAGATGTAAATTTTATTATTAAAATATTTTACTCAACACATAAATAGTTTCAACATATGACCATCGTCAACACATGACTATTTTTATATTCAACACATGAATTTTATTTTATAATATTCATTATGTTCCCAATTGGAATGAGGCCCAATCAATTACCATATAACGTTAATTATATGGATTCCATACAACACATGTATATAATAGCAACGATAAACAATCAACCATCATCCAAAGTGCACCACACAACTGCATAAGCATCAAATATAAACAATCAACGCTTACACAATCTGTTGACCAATCGATCGACATACAATTAAATAATTGGGATTAGTGTACGCCAAAAATCATCCCAACACCTGTGTGGGGTTTCAAATCAACAAACACTGAATATTATTTGTGCAGTTGGACGATGTGTAAAATTTATCATCCCAATCAATATAAGTCAAATCAGTTTATATAAACAAATCGGCCGATTTGTTTACAAATATTTATTTATTCACATTCACATTAAAAATTATATTTTCAATGATAAAATATTTTTAACTATATAAATATTTTATTTCCTTTCAACACAAGAATATTTTATTATTCAATCATTCCACAAAACAATCAATTTTCACAACACATCAATCAAACAAACAAGCCGTCCATGGTCTGTGGACGACGGGTGTCGGGTGCTGCTAAGCACCGTCTGCATCCTAGCATATATATATAACTAGAAAAAGAAATTTAGAGTGAGAAGTTCTCACCGACTAGCTAATCCAATCATCTCGACTCTTCTTATGTAGAAGTCTTCGCCGTTCTCGCCTTTTGTCACTTTCGTTGCCCGTAGCCACTACATATATAAAAGTCACATTTTTATATTGTTGCTATGTATATAAAAATCACATTTTTATAATCACTCCATATGGATAAAAATTCTATTTTTACACCGCTACTATATAGATAAAAATTCTATTTTTACATCGCTACTATATAAATAAAAATTCTATTTTTATAACGATGCTCGTATAATAAAGATTATATTTTTATCACACTATTTTCTATATAAAGATTTCGCCTTTTCAAATATAAAGATTTCGCCTTTTCAAATATAAAGATTTATCCTTTTCTATTTCATCACTATAAAAATCACATTTTTATTTTGCTACATATATAAAGATGATATTTTTACTATATTTACTATATAAAAATTGTATTTTTATAAATTTAAAAATCACTTCTTTTCCAACATAAAAATCGATTCTTTTACAATTTAAAAATCATATCTTTTATTGATTAAAAATCACTACTTTCATATGATAAAAATCATTGCTTCTATAAGGTAAAAATCGTCACTTTTATACCTAATATATTTAAAAACTGATTTTAAATAATACTTTATAAATAGGAAAAACCGATTTTAATCTATATATATATAAAAGAAAACACTGTAAAGGAAATTAAATAAATGAATAAATAAAAGCTCACTGTTCTTGCGCGAAGGAGCAAACGGAGGAGGTGGAGTTGAAAGAGGGCGGTGGAGGCTTCGGCTGAAATGGAGAAGGAAGAGAAGGGTATGGAGGAGGGCGAGGCGCGAGGTAGGCGGAGCAGAAGGGGAGAAGGGTGGCGTCGGAGGATGGCTTGGCGGAGGTTGCGCGGGGGTTTCAGGAGGGGCTTTTTCACGTCGAGGGGGGGGGTCTGGGGTAGAAAAGGTAGCGGAGGAGAAGAAGAAGGGGAGGGGAAGGAAGTGCGGCGGCCGATGGAGGTGGCGCCTCTCTGGTGGCGGCGGCAGAACTATCGGGGAGGGGATGGCAGGGAATCGCGATCCCTCCCCCGTTTCTTTCTTTATTTTTTATTTTTTTTCTTTCCGATTGAATGAACTGAAAAGGGGGGGCAGAGGGTATAGAAGGAGGGAAGAGGGTTTTATTTATTTATTTTATTTTATTCCAAAAATCAACTTTTATTTTCGACCTCAAAACGAGGCCCACCGCCTGTCGTCCATAGCAAATTACTCCCATTCCGAACACAATGGGATATGTATCGTAAGCCGATTCGACTGTTTCGATCAGTTTTCGTCAAATTTACATTTAAATTACTATATTGAATTTTAAACGTACATTTCAATTTACTTGGGTCACATACTAACTCGAAAAATTCCAGAAAAATATTTTCTAGCTTCGTATTGGTGATACGGTCCTAACAAAACTAGTTTCGTCAAATTCTGAGCCGTTGGAAAAATGGCCATTTTCCAGTCGATTAAAATCAAGTGAAACAGGTCAAACGCGTTTTCCTTCGCCACGCTCACATATTGATTCGAAAATTATGAAATTTGGAATCTAGCAATAACTTGACATCATGGATCCAACAAAAGTGGTTTCGTCGAAATCCGAGGTCGTTTGCAAAATAGCTATTTTTAAGGGCCTGAATTCCATAGCGACTATTCAGGATTTTCAACTGGACATATCTTTTGATCCCCGCTATGAAATTTCAATTTTTCGGATTCGTCGGAAAGATATTCTCAATTAGATTCTAATATTTTTGGTTTCGTTAAAATCCGGTTTATTTTGCACACGGTACATTCAATTGAAGTTTGAAATCGAATTATCGAACTACCGCGCCATTTTCAATTCCTTTTATAATTATATATAATTATTTATATTCTAACGACGACGTATATAATATATACGTTGAACTCTATTCAAAATAAATTTCTCGTCGATTTTATTTAAAATAATTCATTTTAAATAATCAAAATTCGCTAAAATTGCCAAAATAAAAATTTTAAACTGGCTCGCATTTCCGGGTTGTTACAATCTCCCCCACTTAAAACTTTTCGTCCCTGAAAAGGAACGAAGCCGAAAGTTATTTGATTTATTAATTCTACGTTCGATCTGGCTTCCATTCTCCAACTTTTCAGTTTCAGAGAATTTTCAAATTCTTCAAAAATTTAGCTAACACCCGGAATTTTCGAAAAATTTCGCCATAACCTCCTTTATACGGGGAGAGGTTTGGAAATTTTTTAGGCCGTATTAGGTAACCAATAAATCCTAATAAGCATACACATATTTATAGTGATATATTCTGGTGTTTACAGGGGAGCGTGTATTGATAATAACTCCAGAGAATAAATTCTCGTCACCCTGTCAAAGCCTGAGGGAGTGTGTATTTTAAATGCTCCAGAGGATAAATCCTCGTCACCTCGTCCCGTTTGGGAAATAAATAGTCCATGTGCCGTATCTAATAACTAGAAAGACATGATTATTGTCAACTCTAGACTCGTGTGGGGTTTTTTATTAATCTGGCAATTTTATCGTTACAATTTAGATAGTCCATATCAGTCATCAGTTCAGCCTGTAAAATGTAGTCATCGCCATACAAGCCTCTCGCTCGTATGGTAAATCTTCCACCTCGTCACACAAGCTCCAAATGCTTATGTGGTATATGATGAAGTATGCCTATCTTCCAGAAGTATGCCATGTAATGTAGTTCAAAATTTATTGTTGCTATCCTATGGCGATGTTTATTATTTCACACAGAATAACCAGCACTCCGCATCCAATGGCATTCACAGGAGTTGATATAATAATATTTCGCATCCAACTCATTAAGGTTTACCTATTTGTCGGGCACGCAAATAAAATCTTTACTCAACAGCTATCCAATTTCCTGTTCAAACATATATAATGCACAAGTATATAATTCTAACTATTTTCTAATCAGTTCAATGTGTGATTTAATTGAATAAATTTGTTCTGGTTTTTATTGATCATATTCTAATCTTCTCTAAATCAAAGGCCGAAAAGGAACATAACAATGGAAGCCGAAAGTTGTTTAACAAATCAACTCAACTTCCATTATTTTGACTACGGCTTAAGTTCTTCAACTTTTCAGTTTCTAAGAACTTTTCAAATTTTTCAAAAATTTGGCTAACACCCTAAATTTTCGAAAAATTTCGCCATAACCTCCTCTGCACCGGGAGCACCGGGAAAATCCCGAAATTGCCATACAGGCCTTCTGATCTCAAAAAGAAAAAGAAAAAGCCAAGCAGCTAGCCAATCGGCTCATAAAATCATCATCACCCAAACAAAACAGTAAATTATGGTAAACATGTACCTATTTGTCGGGCTAACAAATTTTATTCTTCTGCTCTAGCCTCCTTGCTATGACCTGTTCAGTGTAAGTACATGTATATGCAAGCAAATGCAACCAATTTTCAATACAATTCAATATTTGATTCAATTAGGCTAAAAGGTTCAAAATTATCAAACAAATAGACAAACAACACAAACATCAATTAATTAGTGGATTAACGTTTCAAATTCATAATTTTGATATATAGTCAAAAATCATGTTTTTGATGCCAATTCACAACAATGTATTCTAGCTATATTTTGGTTCTCACACCAGTCTAATGGAAATATATAGAAATCACACCTTCGTCACTCGAAAATAAATACTGGTAACGCTGCAGCATTATCAGAACCATCCACGGGCAACTAGAGTGTGATCCTATATCTATCTAGTATATTAAAACTTCGAATATACATTCATGACGCGTATACGCGAAATCTATATATACTCGATTGTCCATATTAAAAATAAATAAATATTCAAATATGTATAAAGTGATTTAAATTTTTAAAACAATATTGTTTTCATTTGAAAAATATACGCTTCACACTCTTTCTAGGATACTACTGATCCTATCTCTAACGAGTCATTCTAACTGGATATTACTAATCCAATATCTGATGAATTCTTTCGTATGGTTCTAATGTGTCTTGTTCTCGAGCTCTATAAACCAAAGCTCTGATACCACTGTAAGGACCCGTAACTTCCCCATGAAGGAAAGAGCGGATACTATGAGAACAACACACATCGGAACACAGACGGAAGAACATTTCATTGTTATTACAACAATTCCATCAGATACAAGAATATACAGAGTATAAATGAATAAATATTACAAAGAAAATATCAGAGATTTAGATTACATTTAAATACATCGCAGCGGAAAATAATACAAAAGCACAACTAGAAGTAATGCACAGATACAGAGCTTTCCGAGCATCGTTCCAGCTGTAAATCAGGATCTTGTGAATATAAATCTGCAAAACCAAAACTACTAGCTGCCCGTGTTGAAAATAGGGGCACCCAGAGTTTAGGTTAAAACAATAAACTCCAGGTCAGTCATGTGACTGGTGTGAGAACTAAAACAGTTATTTAAAACTTTACTTTAAAAAAGAGTAATTCAAGGGACCACGCCGTATAACACGGAACGGGTTTCCTCCCAAAAACACTAGTGCATATAACAAAACAATGCAATGCTCTGTTGAAAAATGAAGCTATTATAAGACCCAGGTCCCATCACACAATGCAACGCAAGCCGGAGGATAGGGTTTTCCCTGATAACAGCCAAACATGCTTGGTACGTTTAAAACTAATCACTTGATAGTATTATAAGTGTATAGTGTCAAAAAGATTCAAATCATAAATATCAATCATAGGCGGAATGACTACCATCTATCATGTCGCCATACTAGGCTCTACAAATAAACCGCAATATTACGTATTGGAAATTGGATTTCTGTCATGAGTAGAGGCAAGGGGCAAGCTCCTCTCCGATTCGAGACACTCTAGCAAATGCCTCAGGACCTCACTATGAACCTTTGGAACCTCCAAGGCCGGTCCTCTCTTACTTTTGAGGATTAGTTATTCCTGAACACACGTTTCCCAGTCCTTACAGACCTATATCCGAGGCGCCTCGTTTCCAACAACCACATAGGTGAAAAGTATATAAATGTCAGGGCTGGTAGGTCACTGACACCACCATAGCTAGAAAGAAACGTCGTGCACTCCTTGGGTTCCTATCCCGTTTTTTACTCATACCGAGGTGTGAGGCTCGCGAATTCACGTTATACACAAAGCTATGCCACACAAGCCGTGCTTTGATCATTAACCATAAGACTTTGCTTTTCAACAGAAGCCTTGATCAATTGCCACTTACGCGTGCCACACAGGCAATCCACTCCATGCGAGTGATGTCCATCGATATACAACCTCTGAGCTCGTACGTCTCAGAGAAGGGCGTTAAGCAAGAGAATAAATTCTCCGCCGCCAAACAGATGTACATTTAATAGAGATCAATCAACATAGAATAAAATCCAATGTCAGACACACAATCCATTTACAAGTTCGTTCTGGGTCTGAACGAAACCGGAGGCACTTTCCTCGCATATCCATCCATCTCCAAGAACGTCTAGACGATCACCAACTGTTTCCCTCATCTTGGGTGTATAGCCCAATCGAGATCATCAGTAATCACCCAGACGATGTGAAGACTTACGGTCTTTAACCACCGTCTTCATCTTCGACATCTCGTCGAATCGGTTATTCAGAATGGGTATAAACCCGGCCTTTCTGAATATCCCACGTATATAGTAAATAAATGTTACACAAACACAACGAACGCCTCATTCCAACTCAGAATATTCTTTTATTCACAAAATCACATTCTTAGGGAAAGGTTCCTATTAATTTTATCCAAGATAAATTCTTCTAAATTTATTCTTTAATCTTCCTTTGGATATCATTTCTAACTAATCGGGATTAGCGAGCCACACCGAAGTAATTATTTATTTTATTTCCCAATCCCAACCTATTCATTCCCTGGAGCAAAACTGGTAATACTCCATATCTAACACCACGGTGTTATCGGTAAAATTAATTACCATTTCATGTTCAAATCTAATTAAAGATTTAATTATCGCTTTGGAGCAAAACTGGTGGTACTCCATGCTCCATCACCTTTCAGATTTGATAATTTAAATTATCAATTCACATAAGATTCATTAAAACTCCACTTAGTTTTAATCTTTTCAAAAATCAATATCTTGTCCTTAACCGGGTTAAAGAACCAATGTCACCTATAACACGATTCACGATAAACCCAAAATCACACTCTATTGTTAATCGGGTTAAAGAACAAGTGTTGTTCAAAACACCGCTCATGATAAACCCAAAAACCAATTCAAATTCAATTCCAATTAAATATTATTTAATTGATACACTTCATTAAATCTAAATAGAAAGATTTAATCTTTTTCTCTATTGGGCTTAAGAACAATATTAATGAAGACACCATTCACGACAAAACCAAATCACATTTGATATTAAATACTAGGCTCTGAATAGAAAGTATACCAGCTTATAATCAATATCAAATCCTGAAACCGACAAATATCGTATTGGGAATAACGATATAAAATATATCTTTCAAATTCCCATAACAATATTTGTATAGTCACGAAATCCAACATCGAAATATTCCGAAGATAATTTCGATTCAACTCCAGTCCAATTCGCGTATTGGGAATATTGATTATTTTTAAAATCACTTTCAAATTCAATTTATTTATTTTAAAAATAAATTGATTTTAATTCTAGTTCAAAACTAGTTCATTTCAGCAAAAATATATTTTTATCCTTTCAAATAGGGAATTTTTCATCCCAGTTCTTTGCAAATCATATATTATGATTTTACACAAATTATTAATATTTTTAATAATTTTATCAAGGCCCGTACAGTCGATTTCCATCAACGGCCATCGAACTGCACTTATAACGACCTTTTCTGAAATTGATTTGGACATAATTACAAATCCAACCGTTAGATTTCAAATTTCTAATATTCATTGGAAAGCTCTTTTCGATATGAACCCAACGGTTCCGGTTTTAGGAGAATCCGACGGTCGGATCTCCTGCAACGTCGATTTGAAGTCAATGGTCGAAATTCACGAACTGCCGCGGCGCGGCGCGTTCTATTCGGGCCATTATATATATAATGTATATATATTATATACATATTTCATCGATTTCCTTTTAAAAGGTATTTTATAAATCGTTTTAAATTCGTTTTCAAAACCATTTCAACTCTATATTCAATTTCAAATCAAAATTGGATATATCCTATCATTACTATATCAATGATAATATTTCAAAACGTTATATTTTGAAATCACTTCCTTTTCGATATTTGAATAAAATCGATATAAATATCATTCACGTCAAAATAGCGCAACTCTAGTCAACACGGCTTTATATATTTCAATAAATTCGTTACTCTATTCAACAAATGAATATTTATTCTATTCAACACATGATTCTATATTTCTTTCAACACACGACTAATCTCAACACATGAGTACTGCCAACACACGACTACTTTTGTTATGTAAAATATTTTATAAAACTATGGTATCTATCGTTTGATTTTTCAATTAGACTCCTACTTTAAAGTAGTTCTAATTTTAAATATGATAAAGATGTAAATTTTATTATTAAAATATTTTACTCAACACATAAATAGTTTCAACATATGACCATCGTCAACACATGACTATTTTTATATTCAACACATGAATTTTATTTTATAATATTCATTATGTTCCCAATTGGAATGAGGCCCAATCAATTACCATATAACGTTAATTATATGGATTCCATACAACACATGTATATAATAGCAACGATAAACAATCAACCATCATCCAAAGTGCACCACACAACTGCATATGCATCAAATATAAACAATCAACGCTTACACAATCTGTTGACCAATCGATCGACATACAATTAAATAATTGGGATTAGTGTACGCCAAAAATCATCCCAACACCTGTGTGGGGTTTCAAATCAACAAACACTGAATATTATTTGTGCAGTTGGGCGATGTGTAAAATTTATCATCCCAATCAATATAAGTCAAATCAGTTTATATTAACAAATCGGCCGATTTGTTTATAAATATTTATTTATTCACATTCACATTAAAAATTATATTTTTAATGATAAAATATTTCTAACTATATAAATATTTTATTTCCTTTCAACACAAGAATATTTTATTATTCAATCATTCTACAGCACAATCAATTTTCACAACACATCAATCAAACAAACAAGCCGTCCATGGTCTGTGGACGACGGGTGTCGGGTGCTGCTAAGCACCGTCTGCATCCTAGCATATATATATATAACTAGAAAAAGAAATTTAGAGTGAGAAGTGCTCACCGACTAGCTAATACAATCATCTCGACTCTTCTTATGTAGAAGTCTTCGCCGTTCTCGCCTTTTGTCACTTTCGTTGCCCGTAGCCACTACATATATAAAAATCACATTTTTATATTGTTGCTATGTATATAAAAATCACATTTTTATAATCACTCCATATGGATAAAAATTCTATTTTTACACCGCTACTATATAGATAAAAATTCTATTTTTACATCGCTCCTATATAAATACAAATTCTATTTTTATAACGATGTTCGTATAATAAAGATTGTATTTTTATCACGCTATTCTCTATATAAAGATTTCGCCTTTTCAAATATAAAGATTTCGCCTTTTCAAATATAAAGATTTCGCCTTTTCTATTTCATCACTATAAAAATCACATTTTTATTTTGCTACATATATAAAGATGATATTTTTACTATATTTACTATATAAAAATCGTATTTTTATAAATTTAAAAATCACTTCTTTTCCAACATAAAAATTGATTCTTTTACAATTTAAAAATCATATCTTTTATTGATTAAAAATCACTACTTTCATATGATAAAAATCATTACTTCTATAAGGTAAAAATCATCACTTCTATACCTAATATATTTTAAAACTGATTTTAAATAATACTTTATAAATAGGAAAAACCGATTTTAATCTATATGTATATAAAAGAAAACACTGTAAAGGAAATTAAATAAATGAATAAATAAAAGCTCACAGTTCTTGAGCGAAGGAGCAAACGGAGGAGGTGGAGTTGACGGAGGGCGGTGGAGGCTTCGGCTGAAATGGAGAAGGAAGAGAGGGTTATGGAGGAGGGCGAGGCGCGAGGTAGGTGGAGCAGATGGGGAGAAGGGTGGCATCGGAGGATGGCTTGGCAGAGGTTGCGCGGGGGTTTCAGGAGGGGTTTTTTCACGTCGAGGGGGGGTTTGGGGTAGAAAAGGCAGCGGAGGAGAAGAAGAAGGGAAGGGGAAGGAAGTGCGGCGCCCGATGGAGGTGGCGCCCCTCTGGTGGCGGCGGCGGAACTATCGGGGACGGGGAGGCAGGGGATCGCGATCCCTCCACCCTTTCTTTCTTTATTTTTTATTTTTTTTCTTTCCGATTGAATGAACTGAAAAGGGGGGGGGTCAGAGGGTATAGAAGGAGGGAAGAGGTTTTTTTTAATTTATTTTATTTTATTTAATTCCAAAAAGCAACTTTTATTTTCGACCTCAAAACGAGGCCCACTGCCTGTCGTCCATAGCTAATTACCCCCATACCGAACACAATGGGATATGTATCGTAAGCCAATTCGACTGTTTCGATCAGTTTTCGTCAAATTTACATTTAAATCACTATATTGAATTTTAAACATACATTTCAATTTACTGGGGTCACATACTAACTCGAAAAATTCCAGAAAAATATTTTCTAGCTTCGTATTGGCGATACGGTCCTAACAAAACTAGTTTCGTCGAATTTTGAGGCCGTTGGAAAAATGGCCATTTTCCCGTCGATTAAAATCAACTGAAACTGGTCAAATGCGTTTTCCTTTGCCACGCTCACATAATGATTCGAAAAATTATGAAATTTGGAATCTAGAAATAATTTGACATCACGGATCCAATAAAAGAGGTTTTGTCGAAATCCGAGGTCGTTTGCAAAATGGCTATTTTTATGGGCTTGAATTCCATAGCGACTATTCAGGATTTTCAACTGGACATATCTTTTGATCCCCGCTATGAAATTTCAATTTTTCGGATTCATTGGAAAGATATTCTCAGTTAGATTCTAATATTTTTTGTTTCGTTAAAATCCGGTTTATTTTGCACCCGGTACATTCAATTGAAGTTTGAAATCGAATTATCAAACTACCGCGTCATTTTCAATTCCTTTTATAATTATTTATATTCTGACAATGACATATATAATATATACGTTGAATTCTATTCAAAATAAATTTTTCGTTGATTTTATTTAAAATAATTCATTTTAAATAATCAAAATTCGCTAAAATTGCCAAAATAAAAATTTTAAACTGGCTCGCATTTCCGGGTTGTTACATAATATTATATTTTTTTGTAAATATTATTACGTGTACAACCCTTCCCCAAAACAAGCACCTGCCCAGATGTATATATATAATATAGTAATTTAGTTTGCTAGCCTACATCTGGTACTTACATTTTCATAACATGTTATCTACTTAATGTTTGTATTAATTCTAATATATCATGTATACATACATGCATATTATCCAATTTCATTATATTCTTAAATTACAATATGTACAAGAATATGCATATTATCCCAAACTACAGCATGTACGTATATTATTCTTAATTACAGTAAGTATGCATATTATCCCTTTTTTAATCATATTCCCAAATTACAACAAGGATGCATATTATCCCGTTTTATCATATTCCCAAATTACAGTCAAAAGTCCTTAAATTATTATATTCCCCTAATTTCTCCGTTCTCATGTCATTTCATATTATCCCGATTTCAATCATATGCAATCTTAAATCAGAAATGGCCTAGGCTCTCGATGGCCTAGGCTCAGCGTAAGACCCATTGGGCGACCCCATCAATGCATGGGTCAACCGAGGCCCAAGTTGGGTCATTCAACAAAGTTTGTCTTCTGCATATTGTTTTCGATTTGAATTAATTTGAATATATTTATATCTATTCTCCCTATATATACAAACTTCTAAGGTTCATAACTTCTTCATACGTTATCCGTTTTACATAAATATGTGGTTTATTTGAACCAGAATTCCAAAAAGAACGCTACGGTAAAGTTAGTTTTACTTAATTCTGAATATTTAATTATACAATATTCATTTTATTTCCTTTATTGAATGGTTATATTGTATTAATTTTGGGGTGTTACAGAATTCGATGTGTTATCAAAGTACAGTCCCATTTCTCCACTATCACTCCATGTAGGGAGTTTAAATTTATGGCTGGGTTGAGTGATCAACTCGGAACGTGATTGATTTCGTTCAACGAGAAGATAATGGCTTAATGGAGTTTATCAAGGAAACTCATGATATTCGAGCTTATACCCTGCATGGGGGGTATCCTTCTTTATAAGGACAAATTGTAGAGACATATGCATGCTCTATCGTTTATGTTTCATCGAGTGCTCCGTTGATGAAAAAAGGGAAGCAACGTCATTACTCAAAATATGCTTTCCACAAAGTGAATTTCTATATATCTTCTAGTTTAGTGTTGGGTTTCATCATTTCATATGATCTTATTGGTAGACGGATGGAATGGATTGGGACTCGTGATAATTAATTTACTTTTGTTGATTGTGATTTACCATATTGATGGCTCAGTTAAACTATATATGTGTATGACATCCCATGTTTGGTCTCCTGAAATTAATATGATGGATGACTGCAGCTTCCATAGTTCTTTGTTTCTGGTCTCGAGGCAGCGGAGTATCACAAAGTAGCTTGTTTATACTTGGTAGTGTACATGGTTCATCAAAACCCAAATCTCATCAATTCATATTTGCTTGTTTGTTAGTTTGGTCTCTATTGATTTCTTTAGGCATAACTATTTTAGTATTAAACACTAGAAATTAATTTATTAAGAGGATACGAAACGTCAGTGGTCGTGAGAGGTTGTTGGTGACAAAAGTGGGCTAGTACATTTTGTTCTTCTATAGTGAGCCATTCTTGATTTAGTGATAATTGGATGAGACCTTAATCTTTAGTTGGAAAATCACTTATTATTAGACAATAGTAGTCTAAGACATTGAGTTCACTAGTAGCGAGTCATCATCTGAGCAACGAGCTTGAGATTATCTAGAAATATTCAATAAGATAACCAGATTACCGGCTTACCACTATAATTGAGTTGAGTTTCATATTTATCTGGTTAGAGATGTTGAATTAGTATTTATGCCTCTAACTCGTATGAAAACCATGGAGGAGGAGACAAGAAAGTAGCCATTCCTATCTCTAGGAAACTTGTCAGATCGGCCCTAGGGTAGGAGGATGTTCTTTTAATTGGGAATCCCAAGGGGATTTTTCCTACTGTGAGTAGTTGGGTGGTGTATGACGATTACAACATTTTATATGTTTCATTGATTTTGATTGATTGGTTATGCCATTCAGGCTAACGAGCAAGTCAGAATATTTTGTTGATTTCTTGGACCATGTTCCGAAATATCACTTTTATGAGTTGTGCTTATGCTATTCGATGATATTTTCATCTTCCCATGAATGAAGGGAAAGCACCAAGCCCGATTATTGATTGTGTTGCAGGTTCTGAGGAAGCACCATTTATTGGAGTTACATTGTCGATCGGAGAAGTAAAGTGTTTGGGTCATGATGACATACGTAGATGCAATAACCCAAATTTCAATGGACTTGAATTTTTTGCAAAATGCTAAAATCCAAGTCCACTGAAACTCAAGTTTGTTTGTTCTGTATTCTGAAGAAAGGAGGACATAAATATATCAGATCTCACAATAAATATCTCACAGATGAACTGGACAACATATTAAAATAAGTAGATACTTACCATAATAATGACACTGACTAACAAGTGTCTCTTAGTTGTAAAATCTCTGCCTCCTGTCTAACTCGCGGGTTTGTTATAAGGAGGGGATTAGAATGAAAAGTCTTGGTGAATGGAAAAATTACACTTTCTATAAATAAAATTACATATACTGTTCTATTGATGGTTTACCTTTATTAAGTTATCTGGGTATATTACACATTACACTTCGAATTTATATATAGCTATATGCTTAACATATCAACGTATTGCTCATAGGACCCTCCTCAAGAAATCTCCATCTCCGTGCTTCGAACGCACACTTGATTTCCATGACCACGTTACGTAAGTGTACTAGGCCACGCTATGAAAAAGTATCAAGCCTTCATTGCCATGCTATGAAAGCATACTATCTACCATCTAAGTTCCACTACGGAATTCAATTGTGGGATTCCTATATTTGTAAAAAACAGCATCGTTAGGTCTACAATAAAGATATCCATATATTGGTCTGTCTCTTTTTTTTTCTTGGTGGCTACATCCCCACTAGACCCCCTCTCAACTGATGAATGATAATTCCAAGAGCTAAGTGACTATGCCCCCAACAAACAATTTAAGCATGAAAATTGATGTTGTCCCTCATCCGATGTCTCGATAGTGGTTTAACTGCATCCTTTCCCATACTCACTCTAAATAACGATGTCAGATAGAGTTGTCAATTTCCTACAAGACCTGAAACCCACACGTAAATTAGCTAGTTAACCCGACCCATTTAATTCGCCAGTCATTTTCGGCTCAACTCAAATTTGACCCATTTATAAACGAGTGGGTTTAGGGTTGACCCGCTAACCCGATTTTGATGCGCCAAACCTGATTATATGTTGTATCTCTTCATATTGTTAGTCTTTTATGTATGCAGTAATCAGTATGCTTATATATTCTTGTGTAAGTTGTTATATTTTACTAATTTATTCTTGTATGCTAATATTTATATTTTACTTATAACAACTGTATCTCTTCCATGTTATTTGTCTTTTATGTATGCATTATGCTTATATATTCTTATGTATGGAGAATGGTTGTTTATATGGTGATTTAATGCTTTATACATGTGTTGCATGTTAGTGATTTTGTAACTTGTATCATGATGATGGTTTTGTAACTTGTTGTCCATTAGCTATTATATAATAGTTTCGTCTGTTGGTGATTTGGTTCCTTTCTTGTTTATATCAATGGGAAATATTTGCCAGTGGGTCAAACGGGTAAACCAGATTCGACATGACCCGACATGACCTGTAACAACCCGAAAATCTGGGCCAGTTTAAAAATTTTATTTTGCAATTTTAGTGAATTTTCAACATTTAAAATAGATTATTTTAAATAATGTCGACGAAAAATTTATTTTAAATAGAATTCGAACATATATATTATATGCGCCGTCGTTAGAATATAAATATTTATATATAATTATAAATAGAATTGAAAATGGCGCAGTAGTTCGATAATTCGATTTCAAACTTCAATTGAATGTACCGGGTGCAAAATAAACTGGATTTTAGTGAAACCAAAAATAATGGAATCTAATAGTGACTATCTTTCCAACGAATCCGAAAAATCGAAATTTCATAGCGGGAATCAAAAGATACGTCCAATAGAAAATTCTGAATAGTCGCTATGGAATTCAGGCCCTTAAAAATGGAATTTTTGCAAACGACCTCGGATTTCGACGAAACCACTTTTGTTGGGTCCATGATGTAAAGTTATTGCTAGATTTAAAATTTCATAACTTTTCGAATCAATATGTGAGCGTGGCAGAGGAAAAAGCGTTTGGCCAGTTTTAGTTGATTTTAATCGACTGGAAAATGGCCATTTTTCAAACGGTCTCAGAATTTGACGAAATTAGTTTTGTTAGGGCCGCATCGTCAATACGAAGCTAGAAAATATTTTTCTGGAATTTTTCTAGTTAGTATGTGGCCCCAGTAAGTAGAAATGCGCGTTCAAATTCAATATATAGAGTTATATGTTGATTTCGACGAAAACTGGTCGAAACGAACGAATCAGCCTACGATACATATCCCATTGTGTTCGGAATGGGGGTAATTAGCTATGGACGACAGGCGGTGGGCTTGATTTCGAGTTCGAAATAAAAAGTTGCTTTTTGAAATTAAATAAATTAAAATAAAATAAAAATATCTCTCTCCCTCCTCTCTTAAGTCAACCCTCCCCATTCACTTCGTTCAAATCAAAAAAAAGGGGGCAACAGCCCGTCGATCCACGTCGCCGCCCAAGGGGGGGCATCGCCGCCACCGTTTGCCTCGACGCCTCCCTTCTCCCGACTCCCTCCTCCTACCTGAAGCCGACGCTTCCCTCTTCCCTCCTCTGACCATTCGCGAGCCAACGAACCCCCCCTCCACAGCCAAACCCAAACTGGCGGCACCCCGCTTCGACCTCCCCACGGCCCAGCGACCTTCACCGACCACCCACAACCACTGTTGGTCCCCCATTCACCTGAAAACCCTCGCTAAAACCCCCCTGCTCCTCCTGACTGCGCTGCACCGCATCACCAGAGGGCTGACGCCGACCACCCTAGTCTCTCTCGACCACAGACTTCGGCGCGACACTCCCCCGACCACCTGTAAGTTTGATTTTTATTTATTTGAGAAAATCAATGTTTTCTTGTTCAGTTTTATATAGGATTAGCCTATTTAAATTTCAGATTTTTATTGTATAGAAAAATTTAGATCTTTATAATAGAAAAGAAAAGATTTTTATTTTAAATAAAGATTAGTTTTTACGGATGAAAGGATAAAGATTATATTTTTGAAACTGTAAAGATTATATTTTTGACACTATAAAGAATTGATTGAATTGATTTTCATGACATGAAAGATTTGATTTTTCTTAAATAGAAAGATTTGATTTTTTTTTGAAAAAGAGAAAAGATACAGTTTTAATATAGGTAAAGATATAAAGTTAAGATTTTTAATTAGCGAAAGATGGGATTTTTCTATATTGAATAGCGAAGTAAAAATTCGATTTTTCTATATTGCATAGCAAAGTAAAAATTCGATTTTTATATATTGAATAGCAAAGTAAAAAATTTGATTTTTATATATTGAATAGAAAAGTAAAAATTCGATTTTTATATATTGAATAGCAAAGTAAAAATTTGATTTTTAGATATTGAATAGCAAAGTAAAAATTCGATTTTAATATATTGAATAGCAAGATAGAAATTCGGTTTTTATATATTGAATAGCAAAGTAAAAATTCGATTTTTATATATTGAATAGCAAAGTAAAAATGTGATTTTTATATATGTAGTGAATACGGGCAACGAAAGTGTCAGACGGCGAAGATTTCCTACATATGAAGTGTCATGGAGTTGGCATGGCTTTGGTGAGAATTTCTCACCTTTTACTTTATTTTCTAGTTAAAATATATATACTAGGATGCAGACGGTGTTTAGTAGCACCCGACACCCGTCGTCCACAGACCATGGACGGCTTGTATGCTTGTTTGTTTGATTTTGTTGTGTAGTTGATTGTGTGATGTGATGTGAAATGAAATAAAATATTTATATAGTTAAAAATATTTTATAGTTAAAAATAGAATTTTTAACGTGGATATGAAATGAAATAAAAATAAACAAATCGGACGATTTGTTTATACACACACATTTGACAGATATTGATTGGGATGATAAATTTTACACATCGCCCAACTGCACAAATAAAATCTGTGTTTGATTGTTTGAAACCCCACACGGGTATTGGGATGATATTTGATGTACACCAATCCCGATTGTTTAGTTGTATGTCGATTGATTGATTGACAGACTGTTATAAGCGTTGAAGATTTATATTTGATGCTTATACAGTGTAGAATGCACTTTGGATGATGGTTGATTATTCATCATTGTTGATATATACATGTGTTGTAGAAAATACATATAATTAACATTATATGGTAATTGGTTGGACCTCATTCCAGTTTCGAAATAGAAATATTTGAAGAGGAATATTTGAAATAGAAATATTTGAAGAGTAATATTTGAATAGAAATATTTGAAATAGAAATATTTGAAATAAAAATATTTGAAATAAAAATATTTGAAATAGAAATATTTGAAATAGAAATATTTGAAGAGGAATATTTGAATAGAAATATTTGAAATAGAATATTTAAAAGTAGAAACATATGAAGCCGTGTTGGTTAGATTGACGCCATTTTGACGTGAACTTTATATCGATTTTATTCATTCTTCAATGAATATTGAATAGATTTGAAATTGAATAGATTTGAAATTCGAACTATATTGAAATGAATTGAAATTCGAATTATATTTAAAGTGAATTGAAATTCGAATTAAACTAAATTGATTTGAAATTCGAAATACATTGAAATGATTTGAAATTCGAATAGAAATGAATTCGAATTGAATTTGAATAGAAATGAATTCGAATTGAAATTTAATAGAATTGAATACGAATCAAAATTTAATTGAAAACGAATCGAAATCGAATTAAAATCAATTTGAATTAAAATCGATTTGAAATGAATTTAAAACGAATTTATATTGGAAAATTCAATTTTTATTTGAATTTGAAATGAAGTTGAAATCGTTTCGAAAATGAATTTAAAACGATTTATAAAGCACGTTTTAAAAGGAAATCGACGAAGTATATATTATATATATTATATATATAATATAATGGCCTGAATAGAACGCGCCGCGCCGCGGCAGTTCGCGAATTTCGACCATTGACTTCAAACGGATATTACGGGAGACCCGACCGTCGGATTCTCCTAAAACCGGAACTGTTGGGTTCTTATCGAAAAGAGCTTTCTAACGAATATTAGAAATTTGAAATCTAATGGTTGGATTTGGAATTATGTCCAAATCAAATTTGAAAAAGGTCGCTGTAAGTGCAGTTCGATGGCCATTGATGGAAATCGACTGTACGGGCCTTGATAAAATTATTAAAAATAGTAGTAATTTGTGTAAAATCATAAGAAATGATTTAGAAAGAATTGGGATGAAAACTCCATATTTGAAAAGATAAAAATAGATTTTTATCGAAATGAACTAGTTTTGAACTAGAATAGTAATTTATTTATTTTAAAAAAAAAAAAAATTGGATTTGAAATGGTTTTGAAAATAACCAAAACTTCCAATAATTGCATTGGAAAGGATTTGAATCGAAATTGTCTTCGGAAAATTTCGATGTTGGGTTTCGTGATTATACAGATGTTGTTATGGAAATTTGAAAGATATAGATATATATATCGTTATTTCCAATACGATATCTGTTGGTCGTAGAATTTGATATTGAATATAAGCCGATATATTTTCTATTCAGAGCCTTGTATTTAATATCAAATGTGATTTGGGTTTGTCGTGAATGGTGTCTTCTTTAACACTGTTCTTAAGTCCAGTTGAGAAAAGATTAAATCTTTTTATTTAGATTTAATGAAGTGTACCAATTAAATGATATTTAATTGGAATTGAATTCGAATTGATTTTTGGGTTTATCGTGAACAGTGTTTTGAATAACACTTGTTCTTTAACCCGATAATTAATGTGATGTGATTTTGGGTTTATCGTGAACCCTGTTTTTAAATGACACTGATTCTTTAACCCGGTCACAGATTAAAACTAAGTGGAGTTTTAATGAATCTTTAATTAGATTGAAATAATCGAGAATGGAGTATCACCAGTTTTGCTCCAGGCGTTAGTTAAATCTTTAATTAGATTTGAACGTGAAATGGTAATTGAAATTACCGATAACACCATGGTGTTAGATACGAAGTAAGACCCGTTTGACTTCATGGGATGAATAGGTTGGGATTGGGAAATTAAAACCAATGATTACTTCAGTCAGGTTCGTTAATCTCGACTAGTTGAATCGAAATTCAAAAGGAGATTAGAGAATAAATTCAAGGAATTTATCTTGGATAAAATTAATGGGAACCTTTCCCTATGAATGTGAAATTTAGAAACTAACTGTCGGTTAGCCAAGCAGAATGGTTTTCTGGATATTGATCTGATGTTGGTTTCGGCCTTCGGGGTTAAGATTTGGGGAATTATTCTCTTAATTAATTTACGGTTAGTGACTGATGAATTGGAATGAGGCGTATGTTGTGTTTGTGTAACACTTATTTAAAATATACGCGAGTTATTCGGAAAGACCGGGTTTATCCCATTCTGAATAACTGATACGACGATAAGTCGAAGATGAAGACGGTGGTTGAAGACCGGAAGTCTTCACATCGTTTGGGTGATTACTGATGATCTTGATTAGGCTATACACCCAAGATGAGGGAATCAATCAGTGGTCGTCCAGATGTGCTTGGAGATCGATGGATATGCGCGGAAAGTGCCTCCGGTTTCGTTCAGACCCAGAACGGACTTGTAAATGGACTGAGTGTCTGACATTGGATTTCATTCTGTGTGACTGATATCAGTTGCATAGAGTGTTTTGCCTGTGTGGCATGCTAAGATGCAATTGATCGAGGCTTCTGTTGAAAAGCAAAGTCTTGTGGTGATAATCAAAGCACAGCCTGTGTGGCACAGCTTTGTGTAACGTGAATTTGCGAGCCTCACACCCCGGTTGTGAACCAAAAACGGAAGAGGACATTAGGGAGGGCATGCATTTCTTTCTAGCTAGGGTGGTGTCAGTGACCTACCAGCCCTGACATTTATATACTTTTCACCTGTGTGGCTGTTGCTGTTGCGAGGCGCCTCGGTTTGATCGGATGATCCGGGTCCGATGGAGTCATTCGTTGGCTCATTTACGCCCCAAAGGGCGGGGAAACGTAGTGTTCAGGCATAATAATCCACATCGGTGGACCGGCCCTGACGATCTAAAGGGTTAATGCGTTCTGATCATGAGGCTCGGGCTAGAGAGTCTCGAATCGGTAGAGGATGAACCCTAGCCTCGGTTCATAGATGGAAATCCAATTTCCAAATACGTGACATTTGCGGTTTTAATTGTAGAACTAGTATGGCGGCATGATATATGGTAACCATGGCGCCTATGATTGATATTTATGATTGAAATTGTTTTAAACACTATATATTATAGTATCAAATGATTTGTTTTAAACGTATCAAGCATTCTTTGGCTGTTATAAGGGAAAACTCTATCCCCCGGCTTGCGTTGCATTGTGTGATAGGACCTGGGTCATATAACAGCTTCATTTTTCTTTATTTAGCGTTGCGCTGTTTGTTTTATGCACTGGTTTTCTTGGGAGGAAACCCGTTCCGTGTTATATGGCGTGGTCCCTTGATTTACCGAACTTTAAAAATAAAGAATAATAACTGTTTTAGTTCTCACATCAGTCACATGACTGACCTGGAGTTTATTGTTTTAACCTAAACTCTGGGTGCCCTTATTTTGATACGGGCAGCTAGTAGTTTTGGTTTTGTAGATTTATATTCATAGGATCCTGGTTTACAGCTGGAATGATATCCGGAAAGCTTTGTATCCGTATATCTCTTCTAGTTGTGTTTTGTATTATTTTCCGCTGCGATGTATTTAAATGTAATTTAAATCTCTGATATTTCTATGATGTATATTCGCTTATACTCTGTATATTCTTGTAATCTGATGCAGTGTTGTGATATACAATGAAATGTTCTCCCGTCTGCGTTCTTCTGTGTGTTGTTCTCGAACTATCCGCGCTTTCCTTTACGGGGAAGTTTCGGGTTTTACAGTTGGTATCAGAGCTTTGTTTTACAAAGCTCAGAGAACCAGGCACATTAGAACCAAACGAAAGAATCATCAGATATTGGATTAGCAATATCCAATGAGAATGACTCGTTAGAGATGGGATCAGTAGTATCCTAGAACGAGTGTGGAGAGTATATTTTTCAAAGGAAAACAATTCTGTTTTGAAATTTAAATCGTTTTACACGTATTTGAATAATTTATTTATATTGATTTTGGACAATTCAGTATATAAAGAATTTGCATATACGCCTTGTAAACGTATATTCAAAGTTTTAATATATTGGATAGATATAGCATCGCACTCTAGTCGCCCGGAGATGATATTGATGATAGCGATCGCATCATCAACATTTATGTTCGAGTTTCGAAGGTGGGATTTCTATATATTTCCATTAGACTGGTGTGAGAACCAAAACTAGATAGTGCTTATTGTTGTGATTTGGCACCAAAAATGAGATTTTTGACTATATATCAAAGTTATGAATTTGAGATGATAATTCACTAATTGATTGATGGTTGTGTTGTTTGATTATTGTTTGAATAATTAAATGTTGAAACTTTAACCAAATTGGTCAAATAGTGAATTGTATTGAAATTTGGTCGCATTTGCTTGCATATACTTGTACTTACATTGAACAGGTCATAGCAAGGAGGCTGGAGCAGAGAATAAAATTTGTTTTCCCGACAAAAAGGTACATGTTTATCATAATTTACTGTTTTGTTTGGGTGATGATGATTTTATGAGCCGATTGGCTAGCCGCTTGGCTTTTTCTTTTTCTTTTTGAGATCAGAAGGCCTATATGGCAATTTCGGGATTTTCCCGTGGCTCCTGGTGCATGGGAGGTTATGGCGAATTTTTTTGAAAATTTAGGGTGTTAGCCAAATTTTTGAAAAGTTGAAAATTCTCAAAAACTGAAAAGTTGGAGAATGGAAGCCAGATCGAACGTAGAGTTGATTAATCAAACCACTTTCGACTTTGTTCCTTTTCGGGGATGAAAAGTTTTAAGTGGGGGAGATTGTAACAACCCGAAAATCTGGGCCAGTTTAAAGTTTTTATTTTGCAATTTTAGTGAATTCTCAACATTTAAAATAGATTATTTTAAATAATGTCGACGAAAAATTTATTTTAAATAGAATTCGAACGTATATATTATATGCGCCGTCGTTAGAATATAAATATTTATATATAATTATAAATAGAATTGAAAATGGCACGGTAGTTCGATAATTCGATTTCAAACTTCAATTGAATGTACCGGGTACAAAATAAACCGGATTTTAGTAAAACCAAAAATAATGGAATCTAATAGTGACAATCTTTCCAACGAATCCGAAAAATCGAAATTTCATAGCGGGAATCAAAAGATACGTCCAGTTGAAAATTCTGAATAGTTGCTATGGATTCAGGCCCTTAAAAATGGAATTTTTGCAAACGACCTCGGATTTCGACGAAACCACTTTTGTTGGGTCCGTGATGTAAAGTTATTGCTAGATTTCAAATTTCAAATTTCATAATTTTTCGAATCAATATGTGAGCGTGGCAGAGGAAAACGCGTTTGGCCAGTTTCAGTTGATTTTAATCGACTGGAAAATGGCCATTTTTCAAACGGTCTCAGAATTTGATGAAATTAGTTTTGTTAGGACCGTATCGTCAATACGAAGCTAGAAAATATTTTTCTGGAATTTTTCTAGTTAGTATGTGGCCCCAGTAGGTAGAAATGCGCGTTCAAATTCAATATATAGAGTTATATGTTGATTTTGACGAAAACTGATCGAAACGAACGAATCAGCCTACGATACATATCCCATTGTGTTCGAAATGGGGGTAATTAGCTATGGACGACAGGCGGTGGGCTTGATTTCGAGTTCGAAATAAAAAGTTGCTTTTTGAAATTAAATAATTAAATAAATTAAAATAAAATAAAAATATCTCTCTCCCTCCTCTCTTAAGTCAACCCTCCCCATTCACTTCGTTCAAATCAAAAATAATAATAAAAAGGGGCAACAGCCCATCGATCCACGTCGCCGCCCAAGGGGGGGGGCATCATCGCCATCGTTTGCCTCGATGCCTCCCTCCTCCCGATTCCCTCCTCCTACCTGAAGCCGACGCTTCCCTCTCCCCTCCTCTGACCATTCGCGAGCCAACGAACCCCCCCTCCACAGCCAAACCCCGACCGGCGCCACCCCGCTTCGACCTCCCCTCGGCCCAGCGACCTTCACCGACCACCCACAACCACTGTGTGTCCCCCATTCACTGAAAACCCTCGCTAAAACCCCCTTGCTCCTCCTGACCGCGCTGCACCGCACCACCAGAGGGCTGACACCGACCACCCTAGTCTCTCTCGACCACAGACTCCGGCGCGACACTCCCCCGACCACCTGTAAGTTTGATTTTTATTTATTTGAGAAAATCAATGTTTTCTTGTTCAGTTTTATATAGGATTAGCCTATTTAAATTTCAGATTTTTATTGTATAGAAAAGTTTAGATCTTTATAATAGAAAAGAAAAGATTTTTATTTTAAATAAAGATTAGTTTTTACGGAGGAAAGGATAAAGATTATATTTTTGAAACTATAAAGATTATATTTTTGACACTATAAAGAATTGATTGAATTGATTTTCATGACATGAAAGATTTTATTTTTCATAAATAGAAAGATTTGATTTTTTTTTGAAAAAGAGAAAAGATACGGTTTTAATATAGGTAAATATATAAAGTTAAGATTTTTAATTAGCGAAAGATGGGATTTTTCTATATTGAATAGCGAAGTAAAAATTCGATTTATCTATACTTAATAGCAAAGTAAAAATTCGATTTTTATATATTGAATAGCAAAGTAAAAATTCGATTTTTATATATTGAATAGAAAAGTAAAAATTCGATTTTTATATATTGAATAGCAAAGTAAAAATTCGATTTTTAGATATTGAATAGCAAAGTAAAAATTCGATTTTTATATATTGAATAGCAAGATAGAAATTCGATTTTTATATATTGAATAGCAAAGTAAAAATTCGATTTTTATATATTGAATAGCAAAGTAAAATTGTGATTTTTATATATGTAGTGAATACGGGCAACGAAAGTGTCAGACGACGAAGATTTCCTACATATGAAGTGTCGTGGAGTTGGGATGGCTTTGGTGAGAATTTCTCACCTTTTATTTTATTTTCTAGTTAAAATATATATACTAGGATGCAGACGGTGTTTAGTAGCACCCGACACCCGTCGTCCACAGACAATGGACGGCTTGTACGCTTGTTTGTTTGATTTTGCTGTGTAGTTGTTTGTGTGATGTGATGTGAAATGAAATAAAATATTTATATAGTTAAAAATATTTTATAGTTAAAAATAGAATTTTTAACGTGGATATGAAATGAAATAAAAATAAACAAATCGGACGATTTGTTTATACACACACATTTGACTGATATTGATTGGGACGATAAATTTTACACATCGCCCAACTGCACAAATAAAATTTGTGTTTGATTGTTTGAAACCCCACACGGGTATTGGGATGATATTTGATGTACACCAATCCCGATTGTTTAGTTGTATGTCGATCGATTGATTGACAGACTGTTATAAGCGTTGAAGACTTATATTTGATGCTTATACAGTGTAGAATGCACTTTAGATGATGGTTGATTATTCATCGTTGTTGATATATACATGTGTTGTAGAAAATCCATATAATTAACATTATATGGTAATTGGTTAGGCCTCATTCCAGTTTCGAAATAGAAATATTTGAAGAGGAATATTTGAAATAGAAATATTTGAAGAGGAATATTTGAATAGAAATATTTGAAATAAAAATATTTGAAATAAAAATATTTGAAATAAAAATATTTGAAATAGAAATATTTGAAGAGGAATATTTGAATAGAAATATTTGAAATAGAATATTTGAAAATAGAAACATATGAAGCCGTGTTGGTTAGATTGACGCCATTTTGATGTGAACTTTATATCGATTTTATTCATTCTTCAATGAATATTGAATAGATTTAAAATTGAATAGATTTGAAATTGAATAGATTTGAAATGCGAACTATATTGAAATGAATTGAAATTTGAATTATATTTAAAGTGAATTGAAATTCGGATTAAACTGAATTGATTTGAAATTCGAAATACATTGAAATGATTTGAAATTCGAATAGAAATGAATTCGAATTGAATTTGAATAGAAATGAATTCGAATTGAAATTTAATAGAATTGAATACGAATCAAAATTTAATTGAAAATGAATCGAAATCGAATTAAAATCAATTTGAATTAAAATCGATTTGAAATGAATTTAAAACGAATTTATATTGGAAAATTCAATTTTTATTAGAATTTGAAATGAAGTTGAAATCATTTCGAAAATGAATTTAAAACGATTTATAAAGAAGATTTTAAAAGGAAATCGACGAAGTATATATTATATATGTTATATATATAATATAATGGCCTGAATAGAACGCGCCGCGCCGTGGCAGTTCGCGAATTTCGACCATTGACTTCGAATGGATATTACGGGAGATCCGACCGTCGGATTCTCCTAAAACTGGAACCGTTGGGTTCGTATCGAAAAGAGCTTTCTAACGAATATTAGAAATTTGAAATCTAACGGTTGGATTTGGAATTATGTCCAAATCAAATTTGAAAAAGGTCGCTGTAAGTGCAGTTCGATGGCCATTGATGGAAATCGACTGTACGGGCCTTGATAAAATTATTAAAAATAGTAATAATTTGTGTGAAATCATAAGAAATGATTTAGAAAGAATTGGGATGAAAAACTCCATATTTAAAAAGATAAAAATAGATTTTTATCAAAATGAACTAGTTTTAAACTATAATAGTAATTTATTTATTTTTAAAATAAATAAATTGGATTTGAAATGGTTTTGAAAATAACCAGAACTTCCAATATTTGCATTGGAAAGTATTTGAATCGAAATTGTCTTCGGAATATTTCGATGTTGGGTTTCGTGATTATGCAGATGTTGTTATGGAAATTTGAAAGATATAGATATATATATCGTTATTTCCAATAAGATATCTGTTGGTCGTAGAATTTGATATTGAATATAAGCCGATATATTTTCTATTCAGAGCCTTGTATTTAATATCAAATGTGATTTGGGTTTGTCGTGAATGGTGTCTTCGTTAACACTGTTCTTAAGCCTAGTTGAGAAAAGATTAAATCCTTTTATTTAGATTTAATGAAGTGTACCAATTAAATGATATTTAATTGGAATTGAATTCGAATTGATTTTTGGGTTTATCGTGAACAGTGTTTTGAATAACACTTGTTCTTTAACCCGATAATTAATGTGATGTGATTTTGGGTTTATCGTGAACCCTGTTTTTAAATGACACTGATTCTTTAACCCAGTCACAGATTAAAACTAAGTGGAGTTTTAATGAATCTTTAATTAGATTGAAATAATCGAGAATGGAGTATCACCAGTTTTGCTCCAGGCGTTAGTTAAATCTTTAATTAGATTTGAACGTGAAATGGTAATTGAATTTACCGATAACACCGTGGTGTTAGATATGAAGTAAGACCCGTTTGACTTCATGGGATGAATAGGTTGGGATTGGAAAATTAAAACCAATGATTACTTCGGTAAGGTTCGTTAATCTCGACTAGTTGAATCGAAATTCAAAAGGAGATTAGAGAATAAATTCAAGGAATTTATCTTGGATAAAATTAATGGGAACCTTTCCCTATGAATGTGAAATTTAGAAACTAACTGTCGGTTAGCCAAGCAAAATGGTTTTCTGGATATTGATCTGATGTTGGTTTCGGCCTTCGGGGTTAAGATTTGGGGAATTATTCTCTTGATTAATTTACGGTTAGTGACTGATGAATTGGAATGAGGCGTATGTTGTGTTTGTGTAACACTTATTTAAAATATACGCGAGTTATTCGGAAAGACCGGGTTTATTCCATTCTGAATAACTGATACGACGATAAGTCGAAGATGAAGACGGTGGTTGAAGACCGGAAGTCTTCACATCGTTTGGGTGATTACTGATGATCTTGATTGGGCTGTACACCCAAGATGAGGGAATCAATCGGTTGTCGTCCAGATGTGCTTGGAGATCAATGGATATGCGAGGAAAGTGCCTCCGGTTTCGTTCAGACCCAGAACGGACTTGTAAATGGACTGAGTGTCTGACATTGGATTTCATTCTGTGTGACTGATATCAGTTGCATAGAGTGGTTTGCCTGTGTGGCATGCTAAGATGCAATTGATCGAGGCTTCTGTTGAAAAGCAAAGTCTTGTGGTGATGATCAAAGCACAGCCTGTGTGGCACAGCTTTGTGTAACGTGAATTCGCGAGCCTCACACCCCGGTTGTGAACCAAAAACGGGAGAGGACATCAGGGAGGGCATGCGTTTCTTTCTAGCTAGGGTGGTGTCAGTGACCTACCAGCCCTGACATTTATATACTTTTCACCTGTGTGGTTGTTGTTGTTGCGAGGCGCCTCGGTTTGATCGGACGATCCGGGTCCGATGAAGTCATTCGTTGGCTCATTTACACCCCAAAGGGCGGGGAAACGTAGTGTTCAGGCATAATAATCCACATCGGTGGACCGGCCCTGACGATCTAAAGGGTTGATGCGTTCTGATCCTGAGGCTCGGGCTAGAGAGTCTCGAATCGGTAGAGGACGATCCCTTGCCTCGGTTCATAGATGGAAATCCAATTTCCAAATACGTGACATTTGCGGTTTTAATTGTAGAACTAGTATGGCGACATGATATATGGTACCCATGCCTCCTATGATTGATATTTATGATTGAAATTGTTTTAAACACTATACACTTTTTATAGTATCAAATGATTTGTTTTAAACGTATCAAGCATTTTTTGGCTGTTATAAGGGAAAACTCTATCCCCCGGCTTGCGTTGCATTGTGTGATAGGACCTGGGTCTTATAACAGCTTCATTTTTCTTTATTTAGCATTGCGCTGTTTGTTTTATGCACTGGTGTTCTTGGGAGGAAACCCATTCCGTGTTATACGGCGTGGTCCCTTGATTTACCGAACTTTAAAAATAAAGAATAATAACTGTTTTAGTTCTCACACCAGTCACATGACTGACTTGGAGTTTATTGTTTTAACCTAAACTCTGGGTGCCCTTATTTTGACACGGGCAGCTAGTAGTTTCGGTTTTGCAGATTTATATTCATAGGATCCTGGTTTACAGCTGGAATGATATCCGGAAAGCTTTGTATCCGTATATCTCTTCTAGTTGTGTATTGTATAATTTTCCGCTGCGATGTATTTAAATGTAATTTAAATCTCTGATATTTCTGTGTAATGTATATTCATTTATACTCTGTATATTCTTGTTATCTGATGCAGTGTTGTAATATACAATGAAATGTTCTCCCGTCTGCGTTCTTCTGTGTGTTGTTCTCGAACTATCCGCGCTTTCCTTTACGGGGAAGTTTCGGGTTTTTACACGACCCATTTAGTTAGAAGGGTTACACGGGTCGGGTTTGGTCAACCCGTTTATAAACACGTCGTCTTTGGGTTAGGAAAAAAATGACTCGTTTAATAAACAGGTTGACTCAACCTGTTTATAAATCAATCCGACTTGACCTGATCCGAAACGACCTATTGATAGCCTTAATGTTAGGTATCTCCCGATCTACTATCCTTTTTGGGTCCTGACCACGAAGCCTGCTCTAAGAGCCGAGGAAACCGCCGAATCCTAAAAATTATCCCGTTAGTCTTCTGGCTTTCCTCAACATAATTTTGGCTAAGGCATATACTATGGAAGGGACCGTACTGACCTTCCTCTGGGGTACAACTTTGTTTGGCCTACCTTAGAGGGTCATCTCAGAGTATCCTCATATCCTATAGAAGTCTCGAACTTCCTTCTATACCCGTCTAATATCAAGTTGGACATACTCTTACCATGTCTTTGGACAATTATGATGATTTTCCCCATTAGGCTCTTCATTCCTTCAGATGGTCCAAAATCATATCGCAATTTTATTAGACCCTATATCAAATTTACCATTATGTGTTTTACTTACTTTTCTTTTTGTTGATTTACAATATTATTCAATCCATTAAATATGAATTTTAATTACTTGTTTATCAACTTTAGAAGTTACCATAAATCCATCGAATAACCATAAATGCTTATTTATAAGGCCAAGATAGAACCATAAAATTGCCTAATCATAAGGCCACCATAGAACCATTGAATTGCCTAATCACAAAGCCACCATAAAATTTCTTATTAAACTTAAATCATAATTTTAAGTTTATTCATCATAAGTTTTCCTTGTTTCATTTTACTTTTTAAATTATAATTTTTATATAGTTATAATTTTACTTTCATAATAGGACCATTGCCATAGAATTATGTACCATTGCAATAGAATTGCGCTTACTAAACTAAATTTAGAATTGTAAGTTTATAATAAGCCTTTATTATTGTTTTCTCTATATAACATCTTTCATTTATGTTACCTTTTTTCTATCAATCTTTGCAATTTATTCTTTAGGAAGTTAGGCATGTTTCTAATTGATTTGTTATTAAAACTGTACCAAACATATTTCCATAGCTCAAGGTAACTACAATATAAGTTCATAGTTGTAAGACATTCCTTTCCATTATTTTTAGGCGATTGAACAGTGCGCAATACGGAAAAATCCCTATTCACTAAAAGAAAAGGTCATATAGACATTGGCTAAAAAACGATGTCCTCGTTTTTCTAGAGCGATGTCTTTGTCGGTGATGTCTAAAGTACCCCTTTTTTAAATCAGTTAAAAGATGATGTTAAAGTAGCTTTAAGACATCATAAACTAATAAAATTAACTTTTGTAATAAGTATTTTACCATATCAGCTTTGACTGATGTCTATAATGGATTTATACTGATGTTTATGATCACTTGTTTATGTTGTTTTCTCATTTCATATACAAAAATAAATATTTATTAAATGAAATATTATTGCATAGAATTTAATATTCAAACCGTATTTTTATTTAATTAATATTTTATTTCAACATGAAATAACATAAATTTATGACTCCAACTATTTTACATTCACATTTCTAATACACAGTTCAATACATTACAGAATCAGCTTTGCATTGCCACCTCGCTACAATACTCATCACTCTAGCTGACTTGATCCTGATTTTCATTGTCTAGCTTATGCTCCAGCTGTCCATTCTTTTGTACCTGTCACGTACATTTCTATGGCAGTAAACTATAAAACATAATATAATTTGGAAATGCGTTTAGACATCCTATAATTCACTAAATTACGAGTATATCAAACCCATGAGAAACTACCGAAATATATCATGTGTAACAATTATGGAACATGTTGTAGAACATTTATTGGAAGCTAACAATACCTATAAAGCTCTATAATCTTATTACGCAATTCAGTATGGTAAACTGAGTTTGCACAACTCAGTTTGCGCAAAGTGAGTTGGCGCTACTCAGTTTACCCAACTGGCACAAACTCAGTTTACCCGACTGAGTTTGCACAAACTCAGTTTACCCAAATGAGTTTGCAAAAACTCAGGTTTTCCAACTGAGTTTGTGCAAACTTAGTTTGCATAACTGAGTTCTTATATCTAAAGTACCTTGGTAACAACTTTGTTGTATAAATAAACTAATTGTTTAATATATTTAAAGTACTATTTATTGACAAAGTGCGACAATAAACATCAACAGTCGCTTAATATAAAGATAAGGTATAATATAACATAACCAATCAAAATGGGATTATGAGCTTCCTTTTATCAATTATGGGACGTAGTTTTGGGACACTGACTTGAAATGTAGTTTTGGGAGATTTTGATAGGTTCCATATAAATGAGATCAAAAAATAAAACGAACAAAAATACACATGCATTATAAACTACCTCCTGATTGAATTTAACCCGATAAATATAGGAAAATATGGACTAGAAGTATTAAGGAAGCGCTGTAGGGAAACATGAACAGAGCACAATTGAATCATCTGGACTGAATTTTCATAAGAATGTGAAGATACTGCATCCCTACATCCAGTGCATGAGAACTGCCAGTTCATAGGCAAAAACCAGAAGCCATATGCATGTATATTTGATGGCCAGTAAGCTGCACTGTATTACATTTGATATAATCGAATCCAAAGTATGTTCATGTATAAGAGTACGATACTTGGGATAACAAGTCAATGAGAGCTTAAAAATGCTTGTTGTGTTTCAATATTAATCATCTCAAGTCAATGAGAGTTGTAACTTCAAACGGGATTATCCTATATATTTTCCTTTAGTGCCTATATGTACCACTAAGAGGAACACCAAGGTCTGGGTTTGGGTCTGGTTCAAAGGTTTGGTTCTAGTTTGTGTAACACCCTGAAATTTTTGTGTCTATTAAAAGAACAAATTAAAGAATACTTAATTTTTAATTAAGAATTAAGGGAAACGGGTTACACCATTGCATTCATCTTGAAATTCTGCTTGCAATAGAGTCCAAATTTTCGAAAATCAGACTTTGTATTAGGAAGTTATGGCACTTATAAGTTTCAGCAATTTAAATATATTGAAAACGGTTCTGAGTTAACATTCAAAATTCAAACAAAATACCAAAACGCGGGCTGGGCGGGATTTCTCCCGCCCCAGACCAGGTCGACCAAGGGGTTGACCTGGGGGTCGACCTCCCCTAAACAGGTCGTCCAGGGGGTCGACCTAGGGGTTGACCTACTCCCCTCTCCCAGATCCAAAACAATGATGATTTTGACTAGTTGTTGAGTCTTTTCTGACCTGTTGCTAAGTCAGTAGGGCATAGGTGGAAATTATGGATAACTCTATCTAGTCTAAACGGTTGTGATTGCTCCTAGAATGATCTACCTCAAACCTTAAATCACACAAATTCATTCCAAGGAGCCACCATGCTACCCATGATCGTTCTAGCCTAGCCACCATTTCTTCTTCAATTGGAAAACAAGTTAAAGCTACGAATCAAAACTAACTTAGAGAATTGATAGTCATCTTCAAGGGATTGCTTTTCAAATTCAGAAAACAGATCCCAGAAAACAAGACTTTCTTTTGTTTGTAAGTCCTGTTATTATTTAGATGTGAACATTTAAAAAGTTATGATTGGTAATAAAATGAAAACTAGCGTTATTCCTAGTTGTAAGATAATGATGATGCTAATTCATGCCTATTCTTGTAACAATTCATCGTATATGCTTATGAGACTATTGTGGTTATTATGTTGGTGTTAAACCAATCATGTATTATGTAAAGTTTGGTGACTTATTCATGTTATGTTACATGCAGGTTGTTAGGCTATGTGGTTATTATGTTGATGTAAACCAATCATGTAAAATTGGTGACTTATTCATGTTATGTTACATGCAAGCTGTTAGGCCAAGACATGTATTATGTTTAGATCTACATTTAGATCTATGAAAATTGGATGCAAGATTAAAGTTCACACTCACATTCCTAGTTGAGCTTGTGTAAAACCATATGCTTAAGATTCATGTCTGTTGGATCCAAAATAAAAGTTCATATTTACATGCCTTGTTGAACTTGTGTAATTCCATATGTTTAAGATTCATGATTATTGGATCCAAATTAAAAGTTCACATTCACATGTCTTGTTGAACTTGTGAAATTCTATATGCTTAAGGTTTATGTTTATTGGACCCAAAATAAAAGTTTACATTTACATGCCTAGTTGGATTTGGATAATTTCATATGCTTAAAGACTCATGTTAGTTGGATCCAAAAACTGCAAGTTCGTTATTATATGCCACATTTACATGACACATGTTTAGTTAGATCCTTATTATTTATGTTGTGTGAATGGTACATGCTCCCTTCTTTCCCCTTTTGTACATAAGTTAGGCTAAGTTACGAGCCTAACATTTTATGTGAATTTTGCGAACGTATGACGGGGGTAACATTGGGAAAACCTTAAAAGTTATTATTATTGGCATAATTTGGCTCATAAATAAATGAATGGTTAGTGGCAAAAAAATGGTATAATTTATATACCAAATTTTTTAAATATGATTTAGAGGGTAATTGGGGCATGACTTGAATGGCAATAATTGTGGATAATTTACATATAAATTTGAAAGATAAATATGTAAATTAAGTAAAAGACGAATATGTCTAACCCGAGTTTAAATTGAGTTACGATGTAAGACTGCCTGGAACCGCCCGGCACATCCAGCAACCATAACAATATATATCTAATGTGAGAGGTTAGTTCTTCAAACCCAAAAGAACCCGAGGTTAGATTGAGTTGAGGTGTATTACTGTCCGGAACCAACCAGCACATCCAGCAACCGCAACAGTACATATCTAATGTGAGTGGTTGGTGCTTTAATGAATGAACTAAAGCTAAGACATGAATGGTAGGGTTAAGTTTATTAAGGCAACACTTAACCAATGCAATATGTTAACTAAACTAATGGGTGGGGTTAGGTTAATTTGAGAACACTTAACCATTTTAACATGTTGATTATGAAACCCTAGTAACGAGGACCCATTTCAGCAGTAACCCACAAGGATGTATCACGGTACCCTGAACTAGGCAGGGTGGGGGCACGATTACTGGATTGATTATAAGAGGTCAAAACAAAGGTGGGTGGTGCGTCAGTGTAGCTTTCGACGGAGTGCGGTCGTGCACACAATTCGGAGTGGAAAAAGTAGGCATTGGGCATTTGTAGTTATACTCTGTGCATCTTGAATTGTGTCGGGTTGTCACTATAGGACTTGGTACACCCCATGGTGGGACCAGCACAAGTATCAACAATCATGCGGGGCCGAATGACACAAATGGTAAACGTACACGAGTAGGAGCCGATCGATGAAAGAGGATCATTTATCTTGAATACATGGTGCTAGTTGAAACACTTGTAAGGGGTTGCAAATGAGTAAAATGGGTGCGATAGCATATTCAGCCTTATTATCTTATTTCTAGGGTGTTGTCCTAGATTCAGTTTATTCATGTCATAACCCTTTTTCTTGTTTATATATTAAATAGTCACTGGACTTACCAGACTCATGTCTGACCCATTTTCTTTCGTCTTCTTTTCTTCCACCCCCCCCCCCCGGTCCGCTGGGAGGGAATACTTCAGCTTAGATCGGATCATTTCTAGCTTGAAGAGAGAGATGTATTGCTTGGAATCTTTTTCCTTGGGTTATGGCTTTGAATACTCTCTTATTGGGGATTTATGCTACCTTACTGCTGTTTTAATGCTTCTTTATGTTTTTATTCAAGACAGAGGTCTTGTTGTAATAATTTGGAATTTTGTTGAGACAGTTGTTGTAATGTTTTAACTGAACCACGTACTTATGAAATAAATTTAGTTTTTCCACTGTTTATATGTCTGTCTTGTTAATTATCTGTATCTTTTACCTATAATGCTCCACCGGAGTTAAGGAATTCCCTTTGTGAGTGACCTTAACGAAGGCGGGGTGTTTCAGTTTGGATCTAAGTTTTTTATTTTGTTCTCTTTTCAGTTTGAATCTACAAATCTATTTGGGTAGGATGTTTGGACATCTAAATCTTGAATTTACTGCATTTGCCTTCAAATATCGAATTAGATAACCTGAATCTAATATTTTTTCTATTTCTAAAGAATTTGGAGGAGAAAGGGAATGGAAAGGCTTCAGCGCGCTCTCAAAAAATATTAGTTTGACTGCTAGATCCTATAGGTTTATTTATAGATTTCCAAACTTTATTTATATGTTTGATATTAAATAATAAAATCCAAGTGATTCAACAAAACAAAATACGTCGTCAATATGTGGCTAGGGTCAACCTATACCCATATTGGGTCGGCACATACGGGTCGACCCAACCCACATATTTCGACCCATGGGTGGACACAAGGGTTAAACCAACCCCGAAGTGGGTAGACCCAAGTGTATTTTGACGCGCTTGGTATATTTGTTTTTCATTTTATTTTTTCTGCATATTTATTTTTTCCACCGTTTCTTTTTATTTTATTATTTTCATTCCTTCATATTAATTTTCTTCTATTTCTAGTTTAAGCATGTTAATTCTTATGATCATTATTAAAAAAATTATTTTTATTTTTGGTTTATTTAAATATTCTTCCATTCTTAACGCACATTAAATTTCAATTTCAAACAAGGTTATATGTGCATATATTCTTGAAACAAATATATCCATGCATATATACACATATTTTTTTTTTTTGAATTAGAACGTTACTTAACTATCATCATTAAACCCCACTTATTATGTGATTTAATTCCATTTACAACGTGCATTTATTTTTAAATTCAAATATGTGTTACTTGAATTTATCTCTATGTATATATATATATATTTATGAAATAAATATATACATGTGTGTTTACATTCGTTTACCTTTTAGAATTATTTGTCTTCTTTCAAGTTTTAATTTTATTCCCATTTATGTCTTTATTGATGTCATTAATGATGCATATTGTTAATTAAAGGAACGTTGCAATTTAACATTAATTTTTTGAGCAAGACAGTTTAGAGCTGTTCTACACAACTGATTCATAAATATGCTAAATAGAATATACGGTCAATAGGCCCGACCGTTAGCCTCACCAAAGCTGGAAAATAAGTGTTCAAGAAGTACAAATTAGGTTTGGTAAAAATAAAATAGTGCAAACATAAAACACAAGATCGACAAAGCAAAAAGCCAAAGAAGCAGCCTCAATAAGTCTAAAGCTAAATCAGATCTGGAATGAAACCAAAGTACTGGTCTCAAGGCACGAGATGAACATCATGAAGAGATGGATGAGCTGATTACTATGGATGGGGAAAGATCCTCATGTAGCGTGCTCCCTCCATCTCTGAGCTTCTCAAAGATTCTTTCAAGATGTTATTCCTGTCGGTCAATCTACGCTTGAAGGGCACTTAAATGTCAACACTTGACAAATAGAGAATAAATGAGTTAATTTATTGCAAAGTGGAATACTATATATTTGCATTCCTTTGAAGCATTTACTGTTACGTTCGAGCCAGATGTTCCAAGAAAAGGAAACGATAAATGAATCTAGATTTGGGGATGAGGGAGAGTACTGCTAGTAGTCAATGTTATGAAAAGAGGGCAGTATGAAGCCAAGTAAATGGGCAACAATAGCTGACCAGATGAAGAAGCTGAAGCACAATAATTAAAAAGGTGTTGAATAGATTCTTCAGCATGGAGATAGAGGACACATATGGGTCAATTTGGAGTTTTTTTTATTAATCTATCTTTATTGTTGATTCTTCCATGCGCCAAGCACTATAAAAAGAAGAGGACTCCAAATGGCGCAGATATCTTCCAAAGTCTGGGGAAGGTGAACGATCTGCCATTGAGTGTGAGGAATTTAAAACAAGATTTGGCCGAGAATGATAGGTTGGAAGTGAGGATCCAAGTGAATTTATCCGGATCAAGGGGAAGTAGGTGGTTTGAATAATGTAGCAAACTTCAAGGAGCTCTGTAAGCACATTGGGAGGAAAGTATGAGGGGAGAGTGATGGAAGGAGGGATTAAAAGCACAGCCTCATGGAAAGATCGTAGGATGGGGAGTGTTGGGGTAGAGGGCAGGATAGGGGTGGGCCAAAGGACAACTATAGAACCAGGAATCGTGTCAGAAGGACCATAAGGTGTCATTACCAATGTGGATGGAGAAAGGTTCCTGATGTGGGGAAGGAATGAAGAACTCCATTCCAAAAGGGTGAGGGGTGTATCTAGGGAGGAGCATGTAGAATGGAAGCTGGGTTGTTGTTGGAGTAAAGGGAAAGGACCCATGATTTCCAAACGAAATCGCTGGTGGCAAGACAATGCCATATCCATTTGGATAGTCCGGCGAGGTTCAACAGTCGTTGATCAGGAATTCCCAATCCATTAGAATGGACGTCCATGTTAATAGATCTCCAATGTACAAGTGACGAGCAATCCCGCCATTCTAAAGAAAAGAGCGTCTAAGTTTGTCAATCCTGGTTATGGTCCAGGCGGGGAGCCTGGTGAACAAAGAACCAATATAAAGCAAGGCTGATAGGATATATTTGACAAGGGTCAGACAGCCTGTAGTAGAGAGAGGAGGCCTTCCAACAAGCAAGTTTGGATTTAAATTTGGCTATGAGGGGGATTCAATCGATGTGGGTGAACTTAGTAGGGCATAAGGGAATATCATGATAGGACAACGAGAATTCGTTGAGACGACAATTCAGGACATTAGTAATTGCTAGGACAATCGAATCGGCCTCACCAAGCATGATAATAGAGATCTTCGAGAAATTGATGGAGAGACCAGAGATAAATTCGTAGGAGTAGAGTAAGACTTCCAGGCAATGGATATTATTAGGGGTAGAAGTTGTGAAGAGGATAGTGTCATCTACAAAGTGAATACTAGTGGTGAGTGGATCCTTGGGGCAGTGTTGGATACCACTAAGAATATTGCGGCCTAGGGCAAGCTTGATCATTTGGTTAAGGACGTCATCAATCAAGATGAAAATAAGCAGGGACAGAGGATCACCTTGGCACAAACCAGTCTGGATTAAATTAGTCCCCAGTCAATGTTGTTGGTGGAAACTGTTGAGAAGATGGAGTCAAGAATGTGGGAGATCTAGTCACACCAGCGCAAGGGAAAACCTCTGTAGGAAAGAATTTGGGTCAGAAAGTTTTAGTTATTAGTATCAATGGCCTTGAAAGAATCGATCATTAGCAGAACTCTAGCATTTTAGGTATGATGGAAGAAAGAGATACTCTCTTAAACTATGGCAATGCAATCATGAATATTACGGTTGAGAAAAAAGGCGGATTGTAACTCACTAATAAGAAAGGATATATAGGTTTTAAGCGATTGGCGAGGACCTTAGTAATGCATTTGAATGAACTATTATGGAGACTGATTCGATGGAAGCTATTGGGGTTTGTAGCTCCTTCACGCTTAGGAAGAAGAATGATCTTAGCGTAGTTCAAGCGGCTGATGCAAGAAGGGTCAGAGTGGATCTCACGGAATAGGTTCAGAATTCAGACTTGATGAGGTCGCGAAGTGCAAAAAGAAGGAGGGTCCAAAACCATCTAGTCTTGTAGATTTGTTGACATCCATGGCTTTAAGTGCAAGGAGAATCTCGTTCACTGTGAAGGATCATCGTAGGGAATGTGGGATTGCCTAGGTTAAAGAAGATTCCAGTTAATAGGAGGAGTAGAGGATGATTGGTGACCAAGAAGGTTACGGAAATGAGTAGTAAAGTTGGCATTGATGGCATGAGGATCATTTGAGAAGAAATCGACATCGCGGATTTCAGGGATAACATTGTTACGCATTCTACCGTTAGCGAACCAGTGGAAGTAAGCCATTTTTCAATCACTTTCAGCTAACCAGCAAGTAGTAGGACATTGTCTCCAACCCAATTCCTATTGTATGAGAAGCCAATGGAGATCCGGTTCGAGATCATACAACTTTTGGGAGTCCACCTGATTTAGAGGGAGAGACTCTTCTTCGATATTAATCTCAAGGATTTCACTCTATAAAGTAGTTATGCAACGTCTAATTGAACACCAAATGTTGCTAGCCTAGGGCCTGATAAGTTTGTGGAGACAACGAAGCTTGGAAACTAGATAGGCGACTGTTGATTGGGAGGTCGGGAAGGATGACCAAGTAGTACAAACAAAGTCATCGAAGCCAAGTTCAAAAAGCTAGGGGCATTCGAAACGAAAGGGCGATTAGTAGATAAAGGCGTTTCAGAAACCAAGAGGATAGGGAAATGCTCCAAGAGAGTGGAGGCCAACCCATGGACAGATTAGAGAGGGTGGATGTCGTCCCAATGAGTGTTCAGGAGAAAGTGGTCAAGTTTGACAAGCGGTGGGCTAGAGCGACGACTAGATCAGCTGAAACGTCTATTGTTTATAAGGGGATCAATGAGGGAGTAGTAGTTAATAAAATCATTTAAGGCATCAGAATCAAGAGAAGAAGCAACAGAGTTACGCTAGCTAGTCCCATATCTGACATTGAAGTCACCACCGAGGAGCCAAGGGCCAGCGTGAGACAGACCCAAGTTGGCACAATATTGCAAGAGGGAAAGTCTTTCAAAGCTAGTGAGGGGACAATAGATATTGTAAAATAGATAAACGACATTGGAAGAACGATGGTGAAGAAGAACGTGAAAGGCAGAAGCCAATTCAACAAAATGAAGGTGAACCCAAAAAGAGTTATTCTAGGTGGAGATAATATCGGTCCTGGATACAATGGCATCAACGGTATCCCAACTCAAAAATAGTGGGCCTAAATTTTTTTAATAGGTGTGGGGTCACTATGTTTGGATTCTTAAAGAAAATGATATCCAGGTGCAAAGGGGAACGAATAAAATTAACTGCAAATCATTTATTGGGTCCCCTAACCCCCAAACATTCTAGAAAAGAATCTTCATTACGAAAATGACATTCCTCCCTTTTCAAATGATTGCATGATATAATAATGTTCGTTAGGAACATTAGCACCTATGCAACAAGACAACTTCTTATTAAGAGAACAATTTTCACACGAAAAATTAATGGGCTGAAAATCGCTACTCGTAGTGAAATAAGAGTTACTAGAATAAGCAGAATTGAGTCTCGCACTCCATTTGTTTAGTAGAAATGAAAGTGTTGGCGCCAATTTTGGGTTTTAGCCATTGGTTGGTGGAGGAGTAGTGGGAGTCTCTAGGTAATTGGATGGGGAAGGGTTAATAGGCAGTGCAGTTCTCTGAATGGGGACTGGGTCTGATAAGTCCAAATCAGATAGAGGGCCCATCCTCGGTTTAGAGGAAGGCCAACAGTCCCAACCTAGTGGACTCATAACTTCTAGCTAGGTGTCAGGAATAGGATCAGCAGCCACGGGTAGAGGGGTAGTGGTGAGGGGTAGAACCGGTGATGAAAGTTCAGGAAGGGTGGCTCCGATGAGCATGGAATTGAAGCAGTAGTCAGGCTCTAGGGAGTGGATAGGGATGGAAGTTGGAGTGGGTCCATAAAAAAATTGTGGTTGTTCTCGAAGCGGTTGCCAAGGAGGAGGTCATCGGGAAATAAGATAGGATGAAAATGGTCCTAGTGCTCCATGGTGGTGATGTAATGGGAGTTGGCAAGGAAAACAGAGTGGGAGCAAGGAAGGTTGATGAATCTCAGAACCCTAACCCTCACGAAGACAAAGCAGAAGTCGTGTTGCGCCTGACCGCAATCATTAGCACAGAGGTAGATCTCGATGGTGTAAATGGTGGTAGAGAGGGATTCAGGGTCGTGACAAAGGTGAGTAGGGAACCCTCCTAATCCTGACCCAAGTAGTGGGCCACATTTCTCTGGAGAAGACTTCAGAGGCAGGCAACCATGGTTCAAGAGCTGGAGAACCGCCTAGTTTGGTGAGGTAGCGACGGTTGATGGCAGCGATGTAAAGATCAGTGGAGGGAAATAAATGAGGAAGTGGTGGTCGGTTAGGATGTAGACAGTTCAGTCCTGGTGGAAGAAGGTGTCAAATAGAGAAGATCTTACCATGTGGAGGATTTAGTAACCCACCACAATGGAAGCTCTGACCAAGTGCGCGATGTTTTGGGGAGGTCCATTAACAAAAGAGCAGGAGAAGAATCAGAGTTAGGAGAAGATTCAGATTTAGGAGAAGAAATGAATTGAGTATGTGATTTAGGGAGTGAGAGGGGTTTTTGTTGTTGATCGGCACGTGGCTGGAGAGAGAACGGGATTGGACCGCTAAATCATGATTGAAAGAAGAAGGGGCAGGGGTTGCATCATATTTCGAGGCAGAAAGTGTTTGACAAAAGTGAATAATTTTCGGTTGAATTAAAACGACCCGAGCTTCCTCGGTAAGGAAAGCCTGGATTGAGTTGAGGACAAGCCACATCGAGATGCAAATAGAAGAACATTTCATTGCTTATTACAAAAATTTCATCAGAATACAAGAATATTACAGAGTATGAATGAATAAAATGCATTTGATAGATATCATAGATTACAATACATTACATAGCAGCGGAAAACAATAATACAATACACAACTAAAAGAGATATACGGATACAGAGCTTTCCGGATATCATTCCAGCTATAAACCAGGTTCCTGTGAATATAAATCTGCAAAACCAAAACTACTAACTGCCGGTGCGGAAAATAAGGGCACCTAGAGTTTAGGTTAAAACAATAAACTCCAGGTCAGTCATGTGACTGGTGTGAGAACTAAAATAGTTATTAATCTTTATTTTAAAGTCAAGTAAATCAAGGGACCACGCCGTATAACACGGAATGGGTTTCCTCCCAAGAATACCAGTGCATGAAACAAACAGCGCAATGCTAAATAAAGAAAAATGAAGCTATTATAAGACCCAGCTCCCATCACATAATGCAATGCAAGCCGGAGGATAGGGTTTTTACCTTATAATAGCCAAAGAATGCTTGAGATGCTAAATTTCATGTTTTATTATTACTATAAGTGTATAGTATCAAAAACAATTTCAATCATAAGTATCAATCATAGACGGCATAAGTGCCCCATACCACTATGTCGCCATACTAGGCTCTACAATCGAAATCGCAAAGTCACGTATCGGAAGTTGGATTTCCATCTGTGAACCGAGGCAAAAGATAGTCCTCACCGAATTCGAGATGCTCTAGCCCGTGTCTCAGGATCAGAGCTCGAGTGACCCTTGGATCGTCAGGGCCGGTCCACCGATGTGGAATAAAATGCTTGAACACTGCGTTTCCCGCCTTTTGGGGCGTTAATGGGCCAAATGACTCCATCGGCTCCACTCAATCACCGATATATCCGAGGTGCCTCGCAACAGCAGCAACCACACAGGTGAAAATAATACGAATGTCAGGGCTGGTAGGTCACTTACACCACCCTAGCTAGAAGGAAACGCATGCCCTCCCTGATGTCCTCTCCTGTTTTTGGTTCACAACCGGGGTGTGTGGCTCGCGAATCAACGTTACACAAAGCTATGCTACACAGGCGGTGCTTTGATCATTTACCACAAGATTCTTCTTTTCAACAAAAGTCTTGATCATTTGCCACTTACGCATGCCACACAGGCAATTCACTCCATGCGATTGATATCCATCAATATATAACTCCTGAGCTCGTACGTCTCACAGAAGGGCGTTAAGCAAGAGAATAAATTCTCCGCCGCCAAATAGATATATATTTAATAGAAATCAATCACACAGAATAAAATCGAACGTCAGACACACAGTCCATTTATAAGTTCGCTCTGGGTCTGAACGAAACCGGAGGCACCTTGTACCTCGCATATCCATCGATCTCCAAGTACGTCTGGACGATCACCAACTGATTCCCTCCTCTTGGGTATACAACCCAATAAAGATCATCAGTAATCACCCAAACGATGTGAAGACCTCCAGTCTTCAACCACAGTCTTCATCCTCGACACATCGTCGAATCAGTTATTCAGAATGGGTTAAACCCGGTCTTTCTGAATAACTCGCGTATATAATAAACAAGTGTTACACAAACACAACATACGCCTCATTCCAATTCAGAATATTCTTTAATTCAAATATCCTTATACTTTGGGAAAGGTTCCCATTAATTTTATCAAAGATAAATTCTTTAAATTTATTCTTTAATCTTCCTTCGAATATCAATTCAAATTAGTCGGGGTTAGCAAACCACACCGAAGTAATCAATTATTTTATTTCCCAATCCCAACCTATTCATCCCATGAAGTAAAACTGGTATACTTCATATCTAATACCACAGTGTTATCGGTAAATTCAACTACCATTTCACGTTCAAATCTAATTAAAGATTTAACTATCGCCTGGAGCAAAACTGGTGATACTCCATTCTCGATCATTTCACTCTAATTTAAGATTCATTAAAACTCCACTTGGTTTTAATCTCCCCAAAAATCAATATTAATGATTGTTTAACTTGGGAAATCATATCCTGTCTTTAACTGGGTTAAAGAACCAATGTCATTTAAAACACGGTTCACTGTAAACCCAAAATCAAATTCCATTAATTATCGGGTTAAAGAACAAGTGTTATTTAAAACACCGTTCACGATAAACCCAAAAATCAATTCAAATTCAATTCCAATTAAATACCATTTAATTGGTACACTTCATTAAATCTAAATAAAAAGATTTTATCTTTTTCACAACTAGGTGTAAGAATAGTGTTAATGAAAACACCATTCACGACAAACCCAAATCCCATTTGATATTAAATACAAGGCTCTGAATAGAAAATATATCGGCTTATATTCAATATCAAATTCTACGACCAATAAATATCGTATTGGAAATAACGATATAAATATATCTTTCAAATTTCCATAACAATATCTGTATAATCACGAAATCCAACATCGAAATATTCCAAAGACAATTTCGATTCAAATCCATTCCAATTCAATTATTGGAAATTCTGGTTACTTTTAAAACCCTTTCAAATCCACTTTATTTATTTCAAAAATAAATGGATTATAATTCTAGTTCAAAACTAGTTCCTTTCGATAAAAATCTATTTTTATCTTTTCAAATATGGAGTTTTTCATCCCAATTCTTCCCAAATCATTTCTTACGATTTTACACTAATTATTGATATTTTTAATAATTTTATCAAGGCCTGTACAGTCGATTTCCATCACCAGCCATCGAACTGCACTTACAGCGACCTTTTCCAAATTTGATTTGGACATAATTCCAAATCCAACCATTAGATTTCTAATTTCTAATATTCGTTAGAAAGCTCTTTTTGATACGAACCCAACGGTTCTTGTTTTAGGAGAATCCGACGGTTGGATCTCCCGTAATATCCATTCGAAGTCAATGGTCGAAATTCACGAACTGTCGCGGCGCGGCGCGTTCTATTCAGGCCATTATATTATATATATAATATATATTTCATCGATTTCAATTCAAAACGTATTTTACAAATCGTTTTAACATCATTTTAAAAACGATTTCAACTTCATATTCAATTTCAAATCAAAATTGAATATTTCATATCATTAATCTATAAATGATAATATTTTCAAAACGTTATATTTTGAAATCAATTCCTATTCGATATTCATTATAAAAATGAATAAAATCGATATAAATATCGTTCGCGTCAAAATGGCGCATATCTAACCAACACGGCATTATATATTTCAATACCTTCGTTATTTTATTCAACAAATGAATATTTTCTTCAACACATGAATATATATATTTTATTCAACACATGAATTTTCTTTCTATTCAACACATGAATTTTTATTCTATTCAACGCGTGAATTTTTATTCTATTCAACACATGAATTTTCTATCTATTCAACACATGAATTTTTATTCCATTCAACACATGAATTTTCTTTCTATTCAACACATGAATTTTTATTATAATATTCCTTATTTTCCAAATTAGAATGAGGCCCAATAAATTACCATATAATATTAATTATATGGATTTTCTACAACACATGTATATAACAACAACGATAAATCATCAACCATCATCCAGAGTGCACCACACAACTGCGTAAGCATTAAATATAAATAATTAACGCTTACACAGTCTGTCAACCCATCGGTCGACATACTACTAAACTATTGGGATTAGTGTACGTCAATATCATCCCAACACCCATGAGGGGTTTCAAATCAACCAACATAGATTTTTATTTGTGCAGTTGGGCGATGTGTAAAATTTACCGTCCCAATCAATATCAGTCAAATCAGTGTATATAAACAAATCTCCGATTTGTTTATTACTATTTATTTTATATACACGTTCAAAATTATACTTTTAACTATAAAATAATTTGCACTATAAAATATTTTATTCCATTCCACATCACACAATAAAATTTCACAACATAGAAATCAAACAAACAAGTCATCCATGGTCTGTGGACAATGGGTGTCAGGTGCTACTAAGCACCGTCTGCTTCCTAGTATATATTTCAACTAGAAATTAAAATAAAAGTGAGGAGTTCTCACCTAAAATCTAAACCAAACACCGCGACTCTTCATATGTAGAAAATCTTCTCCATGCTCAGCTTTTGTCACTTTCGTCGTCCGTATTCGCTACATATATAAAAATCACATTTTTATATCGCTACAACGTATATAAAAATCGTATTTTTATATTCTCTATTTTATAAAAATTATATTTTTATAATCTCTATTAAATAAAAATCATATCTTTATAATCACTACTATATAAAAAATTTATTTTTAATCCGTTAGTCTTTATCCTCACTACTTCATGATAAAAATAAAGTTCATATTCTTGTTTCACTTCTTATACTGTGAAGATTATATTTTTATTTCACTTCATATAATATAAAGTTCATATTTTTACTTTGCTACTGAACATATATATATATATATATATATATATATATAAATCTCAACTTTCATGCATATAGAAAGGTGATTTTTATCTAGCTGTCATATTTATAAAAAAAACGGTTCTTTTCACATATAAAAATTCAATCTTTCTTCGCTAATATCATATATAAAATTCCAACCTTTCTTCTTATAAAAATCAATCCTTTTCTAAATCAAAAATCATTTCTTTATCTATATAAAAATCATTCCTTTATGTTCATGAGAACGTTATGAAACTCAAGTCTTTATACTCATGAAAATGTTATAAAAATCCAGGCTTTATATATATAAAAATATAAACTTTTCTACATTAAAAATCACTATAAATTGAATTTTATTTTATTTAGACTATGTTATATAAAACTGTTTTTCTTGAAGGCCAATTTGTATTAAAAACTGAAAATATAAAATATAAAATAAATGTAAATTAATAAAATACTCACTATATCTCAGTTTTACTGCGTATGGGGCTCACAATCGTCTTCAGGCAGTGGAGGAGGAGCGCGGTGGGCCGGAGAGGGGGTCGCGGTCTGGTTTGGGAACGGCGACGACTTCCGTTATGGGTTAGGGCTTCTAGGGGTCTCTGGGTTCGCAAGGCTGGGTTGCGATTGGATGGGGGTGAAGGAAGGGGAGGCGACGTTAGGGAGGCCAGCCACTGGCGGCGGCTTGCAATGCGACGGGCTCCACCCCTTTTTTTGCTTCGTTCTGGAGTTGACTCGATAAAGAGAAAGGGAGAGTAGAGAAGGTAAGTATATATTTGTTTATTTTATTATTTTATTTACTCTATTTGGTTTCAAAAGGTAAGTTTTTATTTCGAACTACAATTCGAGTCCAACAACTTTCATCCCCAGCTAATTACCCCCATTCCGAACACAGTGGAATATGTATCGTAAGCCGGTTCGACTGTTTCAATCAGTTTTCATCAAAATCAAAATATAAATATATATATTGAATTTGAATGCACATTTCAATTTACCGGGGCCACATACTGACTCTAAAAAATTTCAGAAAAAATTATTTATATCTTCGTATTGACGATATGGTCCTAACCAAACTAATTTCGTCGAATTCTGAGACCCTTTGAAAAATGGCCATTTTCCGGTCGATTAAAATCAACTGAAACTGGTCAAACGCGTTTTCCTTTGCCACGCTCACATATTGATTTGAAAAATTATGAATTTTGGAATCTAGCAATAACATGACATCACGGATCCAACAAAAGTGGTTTCGTCGAAACCGAGGTCGTTTGCAAAATTTCCTTTTTTAAGGGCTAGAATTCCATAGCGACTATTCTGAAATTTCAACCGGGCATAACTTTTTATTCCCACTATGAAATCTCAATTTTTCGGATTGTTGGAAAGATATTCTCAATTAGATTCTAACATTTTAGGTTTTGCTAAAATCCGGTTTATTTTGAATCCTGTACATGCATTTGAAATTTGAAATCGAATTTTCGAACTACCACGCCATTTTCAATTCCTTTTATATTTAAAATAAAATATTTATATTCTAACGATGATCTATATAAATATATACGTTCTAATTCTATTCAAAATAAATTTCTCATCGTTATTATTTAAAATAATTCATTTTAAATATTCAAAATTCAATAAAATTGCCAAAATAAAAATTTTAAATTGGCTCGGATTTCCGGGTTATTACATGAATTACCAAGAAATTACAACTTAAACACTTCTTAGGGATCCAATAGGAACGTGCCACATGTTGCTTGCTTGAACAGTGAAATCAATGTTGTTTGATTTTAAAATTCAAGTGTGCGCGAATGGAGACGAAGGGAGTGGGAAGACCCCGCTTGGTTAAAAACTGGTTATTCAACTGAGATGGTAAGGATGATTGGTGATCAGCCGGCTGGAAATCCACCATCACACCTTAATAGAAATGCTTCGAAGTTGGAGGGTTAGGAAGAGGGGGTGGAAGCGAGGACGAGATGCGAGGATGAGCAAAGATTTGGGATTCCACCACCATCGAGTCATTGTTCGCAGATGGATAGATGAGTCGGGGGAGAGGCGATGGCGGCAGTCTTATGTAGAGAGGGAGAAGCAGAGGTTGGAGGAATCAATGGAGTTGTAGAGGATGAGGAAGACATGGTTTTAAGATCGACAATCATTCAAACCATTCAAACATTAGAGTTTTGGAATTTAACATTAATTACTTTCCGTTACTTTCAGGTCTAATTCTATTTACGGTGCGCGTTAACTTTCAAATTCAAACGCTACTGTTTCTGAAATTAATGTGCACATATATTTTTGAAATAAGTATATATACGTATATTTACATAAGACCTCGAACATTAACAACTCTTCCGTATGAAATTCAGTCAGAACATATTATATATGTAAATTAATAAGAAAATCGCCACGAACATAATATTTACGTTTTAAAGCGAAATTATGAAAATCTCAAAATATTTTTTTTCAATATTAATTATTTTTGGGATTACTTTGTTAATCTTTATTATTTAAAATGCGGAGTGTTGCATAGGATGTCGATGTGGATCTTACGAAGGACATTATTGTTTGAAAGCTGAAGTTAACTTATGAGAATATATGTTTACTCGATTCAAGTGGGAACGAGGAGACGATAATATGCACTTGACTGTGATGTTTGATTAGGTGCAATGTTGGTGCTATGAGGAAAGTTTGTCGTGGCTTACTCGGTAACCAAAACCGTGCATAGAGATTTGAAGGCATTATTTTCTAGGGAATGGGCTATAGTTGCTTCATATGGTTGGGATTTCTCTTTCCTAAGAGTTATCTCAACCTTTGCTAGCATCATAAATGTGGATTTGGCCTCTTATGACTTTGTTGTTTTACATAGTGCATAGGGGAAGTGCAGTTTTTTATGTCTTGAGTTAGGGATGTACTATTTTAGGAGCAGTATCCCTCTATTGGGCATTACTTGTGTTTACTACAGGTTATGACTCCATAACTTAAGTGGATGTAGTTTTAACCCGTCCATGGTGGTTGGTTCTGTAATGAATAGGTGCTTCATGTTTTCAACTTTGTTAAAAGTGGATAGTTAAGCATACTTTTTGTGGTGAATGTGACTTTGGCCAACAAGTACTAGATGGGATGAATTGAGTAGTTCCTTATGCATATTCGATATTCCTAGATGAATACTATAATAATTGTCGATGTTCTAATGGGTAAGTTGCCAAAGAATTGAGGACAGTATGATAGCACTTGATTCATATCTGTTTTGTTGTCGAGAGATGCTAGATTCATTTTCCAAATGTTTAGAATGGCGATCAAGTTGTAGAGTCATATGCGCATTGGATATTATGTTTGATGTCTTATATTAGTTTTATTAGAACCTTGCATGCTATGGTAGATACAAATGTTATTTTAATGACTACTACGATTTTGTTTATGCATGTTTGATTGATGATGTTTGAAAAGTCTAATTATGTTTATATAATTGTTAGGCATACAGGATAGTTGTATTTTTGTTTAGCCTATTTGATCCATGTATGACTTGACATGCATACGTTAAGTAAATCCTACTTATGTAACATGCTGATTTTCATTGTTGATTTCTACCGTTGTGTTTTATCCTCTTTATTGAGAACAAATCCATATACAAAGAGCTAAGGCCTGATTGTTTGGATACTTACTTTCTTTTATCCGCATTTGAATTCTAAGCTTGCGTTAAAAGAGGTATGTAGTAGATGTAGAATTTTTGTTTTTTCCCTTGGTGCATTTCTGATGACTTTATTCCCTATATATGGAAGGCCATATTTTGGCTTTTTTCTTTCGTTTGTTGGATTGGGCCATATTTGGCAAGTTGTAATTTTCTGGATCAAGCCTAGTAGAGGAAGTGCTGCCGATTTTTCTGTAATAACCCAGAATTTTGGAAATAAATAAATTAGTTATTTAATTAGACATTTCAAAAATAGGAATCTCAGCAAATTATGGAATTTGATCTTGAAATTTTCACCGTTGCATTTGTCATGAAATTCTGGTCAATTTTCATGTTTGTAGTTTCGCGAACAGAGTTTATATGAAAAAGTTACAGACGAAATATGAGAAACAAACAGAAATAATAAAATAGAATATATAGATATTTAATACCATTTATAACCTGCCTTTACTAGGAGATTTTTCTCAAGGGCGGTCGACACCCTTGATAAAGAGATTGACCGCTTCGGGAAATTTTAGCCCAGTGGGGGCTAGGGTTAAATTGGTTTTATTATATAAAACTTTTACATGGATGGATGAATGTTTTTTTAATTAAATCTAATGGGCTTGCGTCTTTCTAACACCTATAAATAAAAGGTTAGACCCTCATTCTTTTGCACCTATTTCTGAGGGAAACAGCAGAGCTATGCCATTTTCCTTTCTCTTCAAAAAAATTCTAAAACAAAAATATGTTCATATACAATCAATCAAACATAAACCATATATATTTGAAAGGGATGATCAGATTAAGTGGAAAAGGATATAGATTGGCATTAGGTTCTTCATCATTATATTTCTCCCCTCTTTTATTATTTTCTTGCAAATCTACAAATCTGAAAGTATCCTCTTTTCAGAATAATAGTAAATCTGTAAAAATTTAGGAATTGTAGGCCTGAAAGATTATTCATTCAGACTCAAATTTGGATGCTTTCAGGTTAGTGGGATACCTACATAAAGTACACAATTAATATGATTATTTCATTTGAATTAAATCTGAAATATTGTTCAGCAGATCTGTTGTAGTTTTTGTCAGTTCTAAAGAATATTTGTGGTTTTGGATATTATTATTTTGTAGGCTTATTAGTTTGTTCATACCATTGCCTATAATTGTATTCAAAAATATTGTGGTTACTGTAAACAACATGGATCTGGAAATCATTCCCATAAATCACCGTTAAATTGTAGTTTTATTCCAGATCTATAGTTTTGGTGTTGATTTGTAAATTATGTAAATTTTGTTAAAAGATATGAGCCGGTCTGTGTTCGGTTTTGTTTGGATTTTAACTTAGTTATTGTAAATAATGCATTTTTGCTCTTTTCTAATAAAAGACATTATTTGAAGTCAATAAGAAATAATTACCAAAACAAAAAGGAAAGAGTTGTGTAAAATCATGTACAGACAAAGATTTTAATATGTTTGTGTATAGTTTAAATCAGCCACTTCATAAACATGCATATTATGTATTTATGATCTAAAATATGTTTATTCCACTTTTAAAATATTTAGGCATAATTTACAATAATTACGGTTAACGGCCTTTTTTAAGATTTAGAATCTTATTACAAAATTGAGTGCAAAAAAGAATGTTTGGTTGTTATCTTAAACCAAGACATTGAATTTAATAACAATAATAATAAAAGTAAAAGAATAGTAACTACGATAATTACACGAAAATATATATATACACACACACATTATGCATTAAAATCTACATAAACAACGAAATACATATTATAATTAATGCTTGAGTGTTTGAATGGTTTTCATTTTATGGAATTATACATAAAAATTTAATCCATATTAAATGAAAATATATATTATGACTGTTGTAGCAATTAATGTAATTAATTTACTATAAATAAGATCATACAGAAATAGTAACCATTATAACCATCGTTCTTTGAAGGAAAACAAATTAAATTGGGTAGTTAGGCCTAATGGTTTCAATTCAAAATAATGACTAGGAATAAGAATTGTAACTCCAAATTAAGTAAGTAAATATTTTTTATAACATATAATATATATATATATACACGAAATAAATCAAATTAAAGTAAATTCAAAAATTTTAAGGAGTTACGATAATAAGATTAAAAATAAAAAAGGATTGATATAATATGGACATTTCATTGTTAATTAATGTCTTAGGAAAATTATGAATGTTAGGTTCATAAATGACATTAATTAAAATCAATGGCAGAAAATAACAATTAAGGGGTTAATTAGCGCCTTAGAAAAATTTGACCTTATGGTCATAAATGGCAATAACCCTATTAAATAGAAATAGATGTAATAAAAAGGGAATTAATGGGTATTGGTTGTCGTTTGAAAATACTAAGTCCAATAAGGAAACAATGAAATAAATATCCTAGGACAAGAAGGATACAACTTCCCTTATTTTAGACTAGCAAATGTAGCACTAATAATTAAAATTTAGAATTGGACTTAGTAGGTTAATGATGCGAGGTTGGTTGCCTTATTTCGACAGAAGTCTGCACTTTCCAACAGTTGAATATATATCCAACAGACATGAGACATCAATAACCATAGGAACCCGTGACGACAGTTAGTTTGCATATGCAAACTATTTTTGTAAGGAGAAACTAAATGGGAATAACTCAATATCGTGATATGCTTTTGGGATTAAGGCCTTAAGTGGTTAGATCCACCTTTAAAAAGGTATTAAGCTATCACGTAGCCCATCTCCCATAAGTGAAAACATCAAAGGCTAATTGGGTACGAGTTCGATAGTCTTCACGAATAGTCCTATTTCTCAGGTCTTAAGTAGCTTGGGTCGAGGGGTCCACATGGGAATTGGTCTTGAAATGTCAGGTATGGAATTTCCATAGGGCTACCCTACGGGATGTACTAAGCAACTAGGAGATCATCCAATAAGGCCAGCTAGATAGTAACGAGGGGACACACCACCGGGTGGCCTTAGACGATGTGCTACGTCTACCTAACCGAGTGGTCTTAAGCGGCTGGTTACTAACTCTTGCCTTATGCGGGGAATAGGTTTATATGCATGAATAAAGGAAAGCTTAATTAGTAGGACCTGTAGTTAGTGTCCTCTAATTTATATCAATGTAGGATAAACCATCGAAAGGGAATTAAGTGACTAATAGGTCTGCCTAGGGTCTTAAGAGATCGAAAAGATCCATCGTTATCTATCATTTGATTGTGAGGTCTTAAGTGGCAATATATATACATATATATATATATATATATAATTAATTAACCTCCATATGATTAGTGAGTAGTTGAGAGCCCACTCTTAGTTTTGGTAATTGGTCAAATGATGGTTTAAAGGCTTCATAAATATGCATAAAAGTTCTATCTTAGTATCGTTAGCGTTGGGAATGCTACCTTGGGTATGGTAGATAGATTCATGCGTAAATGTTTACAAGGTTAAGTTAGAATTACTAGCCTTGATAGACATATGTCTCTGGTTAAGCCAAACGGGATACATCTATGCATTGTAGACTTGTTACACTCCTTTTGTTCACCAGAAATTATTCTGCTGACCCCCTCCTTATTACAATCTCCCAGGTTGTCTCAAGAAGGTCAGGTTCTCATAGATGTTTAAGTTTGGTTTTCGGTTTTCATTCTCTCTCATACTCAGTATTGACGTAGTGACTCACTCTTATAAGGTAGTTACCCGAGTTGATACTAGACTATCCTCTTTTGTTTCCACTGTGAGTTATTTTATTGTACTCTGATTATGCTCATGCTCATTTATTTGATGGTACCAGATATACACTGTCGGCTATGCTTGGATGGGTTTGAGTTTCGATTTTGTTGAAATTTAGGCTTTGGAAAGTGTGGAGTGTTACATTTGATATCAGAGCATAGGTTAAACGACCAGTGGAGTTAGTTAAATTAGAATTTATGAGAGAACGTACTCAATTTTCTTTTCTATTTTCTTCGTCTTTCTTACTCGACTTTAAATTATTTAGACGACGAAATAGTCATGGGCCTATTTATATAGATTGGGTCTTAAGCGACTACGAGTTGAAATATGTTGAGTCCGAGTTTCTAGCCAATTTTGTCATACCCCCATAGTACATTGACATTTTCATTGTGGAGAGCATGGGGACGACATATGTTGGATTCCATGGATTTGAGTTTGGAGACTGGACCAAAATCTAGCAACGGAGGTAGTAATGGTTTCTGTTTTCGTTGGTAATTCTAGTCTGATACCTTTTCTTGGTCTGAAACGGGAAGATCACATAAATATGTCGTATCCATCTAGAAATATAATAATGAGGTATTTCCATTAGATGCTTCGTTAAAATTTTGGTTGTTCTTTTGTAGAAAATATTCTTTTGAGTCTTGAGTCTTGTAATCGAAGGAATATCTGTAATGACCCAAAAATCCAGTCCAATTTGAGCTGACCAAAAACACAAGTCCAACCACAAATTAAACTGAAAATCGGGAAATTAATAGAAATAAAACAGAGGGTGAGGAAAGATAAGATAGAAACGTAGAATAGAAGAAGAAGAAGAACACAACATCAGAGTAACACGAATCTCACAGCGGAACGAATAACATATAATATATGTAACATAACTTTGAAATATACATCTGTACTTGAATATACATCATTACCAAAGTATAACACTTACAACACAGTGGAAATAACTATAGCTATAGGATCCTGAAGCCTCCTGCTCCACCTCTTCAAGTATCTGTAAATCCCGACTACTTGACTGCCAGTACAAATTTTGGCACCCAAGAGTTTAGGGAAAACAAAACAAATAAACTCCGGGTCAGTCATGGGACTGGTATGAGTAAAACAGTTTTAAAATAGTTTAAACAAGTAAACGAAATCTCATAAGACCACGCCGTATAACGGAACGGGTTTTTCCCTTATGAGAATCCAAGATATCTTTATATCAAAAACCTTTTGATATTATAATAATGTCTATCAACCACAATATAATAATCATCTAGCAGAAATGCTTTCATCTCACGTTCTACATATATAGTATACAATCAAAACCGCAAGCATGTATTGGGTAATGGATTTCCAACTATGACAAGGTATGGAACCACCTTTCGCTAGTGTACCTCTAGAAGGAATACATTGGGTTCAACAAGAACATCTTGCAACCCGGCCACACATAACCGACCACTCATTTCGCTTGAGTGTATCGAATGTATATCACCAACGGTTGGGATCAGCAATCGTTTCCCGAATGGGACAACATCAATAATAGATTTTTAGAAATAAATGAAACTCTAGATCAGGTGATTATACACCCTACTTCGGAGCGACCGACTTAGCCATGCTGCCTGCCCGATTTCTGTCATTTACCGAATGTGAGGCTAGAAGCTACGCTTTATCATCACACCAGATTCACTTTGAATGCCACATCATCAAATCTATCAAATCACCGATTGACATCCTCAAAAATACATTATGTGTTCGCTAAAAGAAGTTTCCTTCTCCGCTTCCACTCTTGGTATGGTTGGAGAAATCAATATACGTGATCGTCTGCAAATACTCTGTTAGACATCCATCCATACAAGTCATCCAGGAATAGGATGAACCGAAGGCACTATTCAATACATCCACCTTAGGCACTATTATCTAAGACTTACACAATAGCCCTTGCACTTTACTCCGTCTTCAATTTTCTTTGGCATATATGATTCGCAACCCTTATGCCAATACAGAGTGGTTCTTTGGATAATAATCCAACCGATCTCTCCATATTAACAACGTTAAAATGGTCAAAACTTCGATAGTCTGTGAGTTAACTATCAAAGAAAAACAAGTGTGCAAACAACGATATTATTTCCAGATGGAAATTATATCAAACAAACATCATTTAACATTAATCTCTTTAGTTCATTTTATATCTCCTGTTTCCCTACATTCAACATTTGCTATTTTCTATATTTAGAAAATATACGTTATTAACACTGGAAACATTTCCATTCCTTGTTTTCTGTATTTAGATAAACATTTATGATTCTTGTTTGGAAAACATTTCCTAAACTACTACATTTGGATTAAGCAGATGTTCAGATAAAACATCGCTATGCCAACTCAACCATTTCCTTTAATTACTAAATTCACTTTACCGCCCTTTTCTGCCGAACCTTAACCGTTCCTTAGTTAAAAATGAAACCAATCAAGTTGGGGTAGAACTACCTCTCAGACCTTAACCGAACAACATTTCTAACCTTGAAATAGGCAAAGTTCACTTTAAATTTCTTTAATTAACTTCCTTACTTAACCATTCTTTCCAATAACTATATTCGATTAACTCTTTTCACTTAACTCTTATCAATTAACTCTATTGGATGACCCTATTGGATTAACTCTATTTGCTTAACTCTATTTGATTTACTCTATTCACTTAACTCCTGTCGAATAAACTAGATTCGATAACTCCTCTAACTCAATTCGAATAAACTGTATTCGATTAACTCCTCTAACTCTATTCGAATAAACTGTATTCGATTAACTCCTCTAACTCTATTCGAATAGACTGTATTCGATTAACTCCTCTAACTCTATTCGAACAAACTGTTCGATAACTACTCTAACTCTATTCGAATAAACTATTCTATAACTACTCTAACTTTATTCGAATAAACTATTCGATAACTACTTTCAAATAACTAGATTTGATAACTCCTCTCCAATAACTAGATTCGATAACTCCGTTCGAATAACTAAATTCGATTAACTCACCTCGAATAACCAATATTTGATTATTCTTCTCTCGAATACACTACATTAAATAACTCTCCTTCGAATAAGTGATATTCGATAACTCTACTCGATTAACTCCTATTTGATTAACTCTAATTAGTTAACTATAACTCTAACTGGTCAACCCTCACTGATTTACTCTAATCGATCATTTCTAACTCTAAGTGATTTCTCTTATTCGAATAAATCCTATTTGATAACGTTTATTCATTTATAAAGATTTACTTTTGGTAATGGTTCTTCACTTTATAAATGTTCTCTTTAATAACGTTATTTCACTTTTACAAGTGTGTTGTACCCATTCTATTTAAAACTATCGGTGTTAAAACCGATATCTCTTATCTATATAAGTTCAGACTTATATATTCCATTTATCGAATGATAAATAAATTACTGAATTTATAAATATCATTTATAAATTTATCTATTCCATTTATCTGTTTTTCTCCATATATAAGTTCTGACTTTTATATATATGTGTATATATATATATATATATTTATCACAAGATAAATATTCCCTTTTAAATCCTATTTGTTAATGGTTTACAAATATCCCCTTTTTTCTAATCTATTTGTTTTGCTAATATTTTCCTTTATATTTGTTTGACAAATATAACTCCTTTTTATTTGATTCACAAATATTTTTCTTTAACTCTGTTGAATTTATAATTACTTCCTTATATAAAAATCCTTTTTCCTTTCATATATAAAATCCAATGATTTTATATAATTAGATGATTTTCAAAATATACTTTGAAAATCTCCTTTTATCTTTCTAGTATTTCTTATGGTTTTTTACATACAATATAACAACGATAAAAATCGTCCAAACACATATAATCAACAACAGATTATATATCACATCATATATCACAATATATGAATCACAGTAAAATAAATGTTGAGGAATCCAGTTGGATTCCTCCAACCTGTTTCCCTGCATCACAGATGTTAAACAATATAGATAACATCACTTTCAGTTCCCTATGATATATTCTGTTAAACAGAATCAATATAGAAATTCAACTAACTGACTAGCAGTTCAATCAAACAGTCAACACACAGTCAATCAGCCAATATTTAACAGTTCTATAAATACTGTTGAAAATAAACTTGGTTTTTAATAGGAAACATTAATTAGTGACATATTTAAGAAAGGTCAAGATAAATGGTAATTTACTATTTAGGTTTTATGAGAGGTTTCAATGTTGCTATTAATTAGGAAAAGATATTCCTAGAATATTACAAATCTAGAAGGTTCTATTGTATGTTATAAATAAGAGTTTGTCTCATTTGTATGCATGTATGACGGAAGAATTAAGAAAAGAAAAGAGTAATAAAGCAATTTAAAAGTTTTCCTCTTTTCCAAATATTCCTTTTTCTCATTAATCTATTCCTCTTCCTCCCCAAAAATTCTAACAAAGTGGTATCAGAGCAACGTTAATTAGTGAAGGTGTGATAAATTGGAAAACAATGGAATGGTTTTCCTCCAATATCCTCGTCTCACAAAAGAAAATTATGAGAAATGGTGTCTTCGAATGAAAGCTTTACTTGGTGGACAAAAAGTGTGGGAGATCGTAGACAAAGGCTACGACAAGCCAGAAAATGAAACTGCATTATCTCAAGTGGAGAAGGAAGCATTAACAAAGATGAAGGAAAAAGATCAATATGCACTTAGCCTCATTCATCAATGTTTGGATGATTCAATGTTAGAAAAAGTAGCGGATGCAGCCACTTCAAACGAAGCCTGGGAAATTTTGGAAAAATCTTTCCAAGGAGTTGAGAAAGTAAAGAAAGTTAAGCTTCAATCGCTAAGGAGTGATCTCGAAGCAATGAAGAAGAGTGAATCCGAATCGACTTCGGATTACTTTACAAGGGTGAAGGCGAATGTGAATCAGTCAAAAGGCTATGGAGAAAAAATTGCTGATGTTCGAGTGGTGGAGAAGAAGTTAAAAGCTGAAGAGAAGCTGATGAGAGAGAAAGCTGCTAAAGAAGAAATCGAGGAGGAAGTCGTGGAAGAATATGAAGTAGAAGAAGAAGATGACATAAAAGAAGAGAAAGAAGAAGTCTGTGACCAGAATAAAGCGAGTGAAAAACTTATTCATGTGGAGGAGAAAAATGGTGATAAAGTTGCTGATGTAAACTTCAAAGAGGATTTAAAAATTGAGAATGGTGAAAAGAATAAAGACATGATAGATAAATGGATAATCGAAGCGGAAGAGGGCGTAAAGGATGGCATGGGGATAAAGGACGTTGAAGAAAGTTACAGTGAAATAAAAGAGGTTGCAGAAACAAAAGACAAAGGAGATAATAAAAATAAGAATATCGAGATGAGTGACCCTGACGATGCTAAGGTCAATGATGATTCAATAAAAAAGGATGCTTGGGAAAATGCGAAGGAGGCAGAAGAATGTAAAGGAGGTCCTGATGGTGTTCTTAATGTGATCTCTGGTTCTGGCTCCACAGCTAGTGCAGCCTTTGCTAGTCACATGGATGTTAACGAGCATGCTCATTTTGCATTGTTCTTTAACCAAGGACAATGTTATTGTGCTGGTTCTCGTACTTTTATGCATGAAAAAATATATGATGAGTTCATGGTAAAGTCAAAAGCTCATGGTATGAGTCATGTAGTCGGTGATCCTTTTAAGAAAAGTGATAACAAAAGAAATGAAAATAAAGAAGTGAAAGAAGCTCAATACACTATTAGATATTTCAAGTACAAGAAAAATTTGGAAGTTATGAATGAATGGAAAGATGACTTATATGACTCATTCAAAGTTAATGACACCGGAATTAAATGGAAGCTAGAGCACACACTTTTTGGAACATCTTGTGCGAATGGAGGAGGACAAAAAGAATGGAGCACTGTTGAAGAAATTGCATCGAAGATCTTCATATTGGGAAAGAGGAAGAAATGAAAGAAGAAATAATTTCTTTAGTTCTGCCAAAACACGTGAGATACAAAGAAATCTGTTTGGAATAATAAAACCAAGTTTAAGGGGAGATGTTGAAAATAAACTTGGTTTTTAATAGGAAACATTACTTAGTGACATATTTAAGAAAGGTCAAGATAAATGGTAATTTGCTATTTAGGGTTTATGAGAGGTTTTAATGTTGCTATTAATTAGGAAAAGATATTCCTAGAATATTACAAATCTAGAAGGTTCTATTGTATGTTATAAATAAGAGTTTGTCTCATTTGTATGCATGTATGAAGGAAGAATTAAGAAAAGAAAAGAGTAATAAAGTAATTAAAAGTTTTCCTCTTTTCCAAATATTCCTTTTTCTCATTAATCTATTCCTCTTCCTCCCCAAAAATTCTAACAAATACAACATGAAATTATATACTGTTCAGAGTTAGTGAGATTTACTCACAGTTGCATGAAACGACCCTAACTTCCCCGGTGAGGAAAGTCCGGATTGAGTCGAGGACAAGCCATAAAAGAACGCAGACAGAAGAACATTTCATTGTATATTACAACAATTCCATCAGAATACAAGAATATACAGAGTATGAATAAATGAAATACATTCGATAAATATCAGAGATTACAATACATTTCATAGTAACGGAAAATAATACAAAATACAACTGAAGAAGATACACAGATACAAAGCTTTCTGGATATCTTTCCAGCTGTAAACCAGGTTCCTGTGAATATAAATCTGCAAAACCAAAACTACTAGCTGCCCGTGCGGAAAATAGGGGCACCCAGAGTTTAGGTTAAAACAATAAACTCCAGGTCAGTCATGTGACTGGTGTGAGAACTAAAACAGTTGTAAATCTTTATTTTAAAGTTAGGTAAATCAAGGGACCACGCCGCTAATGCGGAACGGGTTTCCTCCCAAGAATACCAGTGCATAAAACAAACAGCGCAATGCTAAATAAAGAAAAATGAAGCTATTATAAGACCCAGGTCCTATCACACAATGCAACGCAAGCCAGTGGATAGGGTTTTCCTTATAATAGCCAAACATGCTTAGTACGTTTAAAACAAATCATTTGATACTATTTTAAGTGCATAGTGTATAAAATAACTTCAAATCATAAGTATCAATCATAGACGGCATAAGCGCCTCATCCCACTATGTCGCCATATATAGGATTACAACTAAAATCGAAACGTCACGTATTGGAAGTTGGATTTCCATCTGTGAACCGAGGAAAAAGATAGTCCTCTACCGAATTCGAGACGCTCTAGCCCGTGTCTTAGGAACAGAACGCATCGTCCCTTGGATCGTCAGGGCCGGTCCACCGATGTGGATTAAAATGCCTGAACACTGCGTTTCCCTGCCCTTTGGGGCGTAGGTGAGCCAACTAAATGACTCCATCGGTTCGAGAACGACCGATATATCCGAGGCGCCTCGCAACAGCAACAACCACATAAGTCAAACTCGTCAGGGCGAGTAAAACCACTGACGCCACTTCTAACTAGAAGGAAACGCATGCCCTCCCTGATGTCCTCTCCCGTTTCTGGTTCAAAACCGGGGTGTGAGGCTCGCGAATTCACGTTACACAAAGCTATGCCACACAGGCCGTGCTTTGATCATCAACCACAATACTCTGCTTTTCAACAGAAGCCTTGATCATTTGCATCTTAGCATGCCACATAGGAAAACCACTCTATGCAACCGATATCAGTCACACAGAATGAAATCCAATGTCAGACACACAATCCATTTACAAGTTCGTTCTGGGTCTGAACGAAACCGGAGGCACCTAGTACCCCGCAAATCCATCAATCTCCAAGTACGTCTGGACGATCACCAACTGATTCCCTCCTCTTGGGTGTACGGCCCAATCAAGATCATCATTAATTATCCAAACGACGTGAAGACCTCCAGTCTTCAACCATCGTCTTCATCTTCAACTAATCGTCGAATCAGTTATACAGAATGGGATAAACCCGGTCTTTCCGAATAACTCGCGTATATAATAAATAAGTGTTACACAAACACAACATACGCCTCATTCCAATTCATCAGTCACTACCCGTAAATTAACCAGAGAATATTTCCCCAAATATTAACCCCGAAGGCCGAAACCAACATCAGATCAATAACCAGGAAACCGTTCTGCTTAGCTAACCTACAGTTAGTTTCTAAATTTCACATTCTTAGGGAAAGGTTCCCATTAATTTTATCAAAGATAAACTCTTTTAAATTTATTCTTTAATCTTTCTTTGAATATCACTTCAAATTAGCCGGGATTAGCGAACCACACCAAAGTAATCATTTATTTCAATTTCCCAATCCCAACCTATTCATCCCATGAAGTAAAACCAGTAATACTTCATATCTAACACCACGGTGTTATCGGTAAATTCAATTACCATTTCACGTTCAAATCTAATTAAAGATTTAACTATCGCCTGGAGCAAAACTGGTGATACTCCATTCTCGATCTTTTCACTCTAATTAAAGATTCATTAAAACTCCACTTAGTTTTAATCTTTGACTGGGTTAAAGAATCAGTGTCATTTAAAACACGGTTCACGATAAACCCCAAAATCACATCATGTTTCAATCAGTCCCTAACCATAAATTAGCAAGTGAGCAATTCCCTAAGTATTAACCCCGAAGGCCGAAACCAACATTAGATCAATACCCCAGAAACCATTCAACTTAACCTATCACCAATTAGTTTCTGATTTTCTTAACTCCTTTGGGTCTAAGAACACTATTATTGAAGGTACCGTTCACGACAACCCAAAATCAGAATCTATTAATTATCGGGTTAAAGAACAAGTGTTATTTAAAATAATTTTCGTGATAAACCCAAAAATCAATAACAATTAAATATTATTTAATTGGTACACTTCATTAAATCTAAATAAAAAGGTTTAATCTTTTTCTCAACTGGGCTTAAGAATAGTGTTAATGAAGACACCATTCACGACAAACCCAAATCACATTTGATATTAAATACAAGGCTCTGAATAAAAAATATATTGGCTTATATTCAATATTAAATTCTATGACCAACAAACATCGTATTGGAAATAACGATATCTATATATCTTTCAAATTTCCATAACATTATCTGTATAATCACGAAATCCAACATTGAAATATTCCAAAGACAATTTCGATTCAAATCCATTACAATTCAATTATTGGAAATTCTGGTTTCTTTTAAAACCATTTCAAATCCAATTTATTTATTTAAAAATAAATAGAATTATAATTCTAGTTCAAAACTAGTTCATTTCGATAAAAATCTATTTTTATCTTTTCAAATATGGAGTTTTTCATCCCAATTCTTCCCAAATCATTTCTTATGATTTTACACAAATTATGGATATTTTTAACCATTTTATCAAGGCCCGTACAGTCAATTTCCATCAACGGCCATCGAACTGCACTTACAACGACCTTTTCCAAATTTGATTTGGACCTAATCCCAAATCCAACCGTTAGATTTCAAATCTCTAATATTTGTTAGAAAGCTCTTTTGATACGAACCCAACGGTTCCGGTTTTAGGGGAATCCGACGGCCGGATCTCCCGCAATATCCATTCGAAGTCAATGGTCGAAATTCGGGAACTGTTGCGGCGCGGCGCGTTCTATTCAGGCCATTATATATGTAATATATATATATATTATATTATATTTCGTTGATTCCCTTTTAAAACGTATTTTATAAATCGTTTTAAATTCGTTTTCAAAACGATTTCAACTTCTTTTCAAATTCAAATCAAAATTGAATTTTTTCCTTATAAATTCGTTTTAAATTCATTTCAAATTGATTTCAATTCAATTCGATTTTTAATTCAATTTTAGTTCGTTTTCAATTTAACTCAATTTTAATTCGAATTCATTTATATTCAATTTCAATTCGAATTCATTTCTATTCAATTTCAATTCGAATTCATTTCTATTCAGTTTAATTCAAATTTCAATTCTTTTCAACATATCATATTTTGAAATCACTTTCGATATTCATTATAAAACGAATAAAATCGATATAAATATCGTTCACATCAAAATGGCGTCAATCTAATAAACACAGCTTCATATATTTCTATTTTCAAATATTCTATTTCAAATATTTCTTTTTCAAATATTTCTTTTCAAATATTTCTATTCAAATATTTCTTTTTCAAATATTTCTATTCAAATATTTCTTTTTCACATATTTCGATTCAAAACTGGAATGAGGCCCAATCAATTACCATTGATTTTATTTCTATGGATTTCCATACAACGCATGTATATATCAACAATGATAAATAATCAACCATCATCCAAGGTGCATTCTACACTGTATAAGCATCAAATAAAAATATTTAACACTTATAACAGTCTGTCAATCAATCGATCGACCTACAACTAATTATTGGGATTAGTGTATGTCATATATCTTCCCAATACTTGTGTGGGGTTTCAAACAATCAAACACGGATTTTATTTGTGCAGTTGGGCGATGTGTAAAATTTATCGTCCCAATCAATATCAGTCAAATGTGTGTATATAAACAAATCGTCCGATTTGTTTATTTTTATTTCATTTCATATACACGTTAAAAATTCTATTTTTAACTATAAATTTTTCCACTATAAAATATTTTATTTCAACTATATAAATATTTTATTTCATTTCACATCACATCACACAATCAACTACACATCAAAATCAAACAAACAAGCATACAAGCCGTCCATGGTCTTGGACGACGGGTGTCGTGTGCTACTAAACACCTTCTGCATCCTAGTATATATTTTAACTAGAAAATTTAATTAAAAGTGAGAAGTTCTCACCAAAGCTAAACCAAACGCCACGACTCTTCATATGTAGAAATCTTCGTCGTTCTCGCCTTTTGTCACTTTCGTTGCCCGTAGCCACTACATATATATAAATCACATTTTTATATTGTTGCTATGTATATAAGAAACATATTTTTACACCGCTACTATATAGATAAAAATTCTATTTCTACACCGCTACTATATAGATAAAAATTCTATTTTTACACCGCTACTATATTGATAAAAATTCTATTTTTACACCGCTACTATATAGATAAAAATTCTATTTTTATAACGGTGTTAATATAATAAAGATTATATTTTTATCATGCTATTCTTTATATAAAATTTCGCCTTTTCAAATATAAAGATTTCGCCTTTTCAAATATAATAAAAATCATATTTTTTTTCTCTTTCAGTAATATAGAAATTATATTTTTATTCTTTCTATCATATAAAAATCTTCACTTTTTCTTGTTTTCCATGATAAAAGTGCAAACCTTTTCGTAAATATAACCCTAACTTTTCTTCTTTTTCAACTGCATATAAATCACTTTTTTATGACTAAAATCCTAACTCGATGTATATAGAAAAATCATGGCTTTTTATATTTAAATAAAATCGGAGAAAATGAGAAAAGTAAAACAAAAATAAAAACATACAGTAATTGGAGAGGAGGGGGCTGCCATCGTTCGCCGTGGTGGTGCTGGTGCGGTGGAGGCGGCGCTGACCGTGGGGTGCGGCAGAGGTGGTTTTAGGGGGGGGGGGGCTAGGGCAGATTCCGTTCGAATTGGGGGGGATTTCGTTTGGGTTCGTGGGTCCTACAAAACGGAGGAGGAAGGAGGGTCTGGAGGAGGGGGATCCGGCGACTGGTGGCTCAACGGCGGTGGGCGACACTGGCTTGGAAGAGGGGGGGGGGACGGTGCGAAAACGATTGGAATTTAGAATGGGGGGGGGTTGACTGAGTGAATGGAGATAAAGGGGGGGTTATTGAATGTATATATTTATATAATTTAATTATATTTTAATTTTCAAAAGTAACTTTTTATTTTCGAACTCGAAATCAAACCCACCACCTGTCGTCCATGCTAATTACCACCATTTTGAACACAATGGGATATGTATCGTAAGCTGATTCGATCATTTCGATCAGTTTCCGTCAAAATCAACATATAACTCTATATATTGAACTTGAATGCACATTTCAATTTACCAGGGCTACATACTAACTAGAAAAATTCCCGAAAAATATTTTCTAACTTCGTATTGACGATACGGTCCTAACAAAACTAATTTCATCGAATTCTGAGACCGTTTGAAAAATGGCTAATTTCCAGTCGATTAAAATCAACTGAAACTGGTCAAACGCATTTTCCTTTGCCACGCTCACATATTAATTCGAAAAATTATGAAATTTGAACCCTAGCAATAACTTGACATCACGTATCCAACAAAAGTGGTTTCGTCGAAATCCGAGGTTGTTTGCAAAATGGTCATTTTCAAGGGCCGAAATTCCATAGCGACTATTCTGAATTTTCAACTGGACATAACTTTTGATTCCCGCTATGAAATTTTGATTTCTCGGGTTCGTTGGAAAGATATTCTCAATTAGATTCAAATATTTTTGGTTTCACTAAAATCCGGTTTATTTTGAATCTTGTACATTCATTTGAACTTTGAAATCGAATTATCGAACTACCACGCCATTTTCAATTCCTTTTATAATTTAAAATAAATATTTATATTCTAACGACGATCTATATAAATATATACGTTCTAATTCTATTCAAAATAAATTTTTCGTCGTTACTATTTAAAATAATTCATTTTAAATATTCAAAATTCGCTAAAATTGCCAAAATAAAAATTTTAAATTGGCTCGGATTTCCGGATTATTGCATTGCGCATTAATCGTTAAATAACAGTTTGCGTTATTTGACTCAGTCGAACAATTTATTTTTCCATAAATTGTAACAATCTCCGCTGGACTTCCAGTCAGTTCCAGTTCGTAGTGCTCGTCCATACGATCCCAACGCAACTTACGGTCCGTCAATCTGATATCGTATGTAGAAGATACAAACATTACAAGTTAATACACTTCAATTGGATATTAAATAAAAACTAGGCTTTTCATTTTTGAAACGGGCATCACCCTTATAACCTCTGGCCCATTACCATATCCAAGCCCGCACAAACCCGGTACCCTTTTCTTCTCCAAACCGCCGTGACCTTCTCCTCACGAGAACACTATTTCCCAAACCTTGAGCCCCTCTCTCTTCTTCTTCTTGCCATCAATCTCCATCAGAACATCGCCATTCTCTTCCTTATTTCCAACTCTTCCTCCTACCCTCAGTCAAGTCCAACTCGAGGTCCCCTTCTCTTGCCTGCATTCGAACAGTAGGCGGAAAACCCACAGCAGGTATCGACTCTTTTTACTTCGATAAAATCCCCACAATCCAAACAAGATGCTACGTTTCCCCCTGAATCTGAATTCGAACTCTAAATAATGCATCGACGCTTGTATCCCTCGAATACCCCAACCCTAGGTTTTGCTGCAAAATCCACCATCATAGAACCATCGTCGAACCCCACAAAAGCAGCCTCACATCAAAGAGAAACCCTTCCTGATTCCGAATCTATATATGTTTTAATTTAAGGAATTTCGTGGATATTTCTTTTGATTTTTGAAGTTGAGAATCCACGTTTGATTTTACTGGAAGAAGAAAACATACGGCGCAAATTTCCTTTGACTACAGAAAAGTGAAAACTAGAGTTTAAGGGAGTAAGTATGGGTATTTATAGGAAGACAAAATATCTAGATATTTTGTTTACATATTTTCTTTTATCATTTTTATATTCGTTCTTCCTTTCTAAAAATTCGTGTGGCCACACATAATATCCAAAAATCACGGAAATTAACATGTAGCTACGGTTTGACATTACGGTCCCAACGAAACTGGTTTCGTCGAATTCCAACTTTGTTTGCAAAAGTGGCCATTTTTAAAGATATAAATAGCCTATTTAAATATATAAATATATTTAAATATAATTAAATTTAATATTTTAATATAAATATTATCGTCTATATTCACAGTAGAATACCATACAGCTCTACTGGGATTTATAACTCGATATTTCAAATCTGGGTCAACCCGATATTCGATTTATATTGAAATTGCTTTTTAAAATATAAATAATTCCTTTATAAATTATAAAGGAATTCCACAGTGACTTTTCTAAAATTTGATTTGGACGTAAATCAAAATCTACCCGACGAAATCTAGATTTTTCTCTTCCACTAGAAAGATATACTCCACCAGCTCCACACGTTTCTTGTTTCACAGAAATCCGGCTTAAAACGAATCCTATACATTCAGTTGAAGTTCGAATTGCCAATTTACGAACTGCAGCGCCATCTCGAGCTCGATTTTAATTATAATATAATTATACGTTCAAACTGTCGTTTATATAATATATTCGTTATTCAAATCAAATTCCAAGCTGAATTAAATATCACAGATGATCCAGTTCACACCATATCGCCATTTCAGCTAATTCTGATTAGTTCAGAATTAAATGTATTATTTAATTTATTATTTTAATTAAATATTCACCATTATTTAATTAAACCACCATTAAATTTTCTATTTCACTATTTATATAATTAAATAAATTAATTATAATACCTCTGCCAATGCGGGTCATTACATTCTTCCCCACTTAAAATAATTTCGTCCTCGAAATTGCTAAGGTAGAGAACGACCCTATCGATTGGTTAGATCATATTTTTTCACTTCTTAACTTCAGTTTCAACTGAATTAATTTAATTTCAATTGAACTATTGATTTAATTCTATTAACAAATATTTTCAAAAATCCTGAAAATTTTCTAACGCCTTAACTCTTCGAAAAATTTCGCCAGCACCTCCTTTGTACTGGTCAATCGGTCAAACTCCCACTCGCCTCTCTGGGCCATCTCCATCCCAAAAGTATATCAAACAGCCAAGCGACTTGCCAATTCGGCTCACAAATCTTATATCCAATAGAAATACAAACTTGTACCTTTTTGTCGGCATATCATTGTATCCCTTCCACCTGTTTTCAATTCAGCGGATACAAGGGTCATCCCAATCAAATTCCAATCTGCTTTTATCCACAACACAACTATTCGCCTATATCCGAGCCAAATATCATTTTAACTCGAGCTTCTTCTCGATTCCCAACTCTTAACTTGATTATCACATTACACTTCAAATTTGAATCTCATAATCCAATTTTTCTTGATATCATTCTAATTCAATCTCAGTTAACACTTTACTAGCTTTACTTTAATTCAATTTTGCTTTCACAAATTTCTGTTAAATTTGTTTTTAATTCAAGCAATCTTTCCCTGGGAGTTTTTAAACAGTTTACTCCTTTAAAAATCAAATTTTCCTTTTGAACATGTCACTGAGACTTAATTAATATTCCATTAGTTAAATCACTTCTCTATTTCTTTATCAATATTTGTTAACCAAATATTTTCAATAACCATATTAGCCTTTTATGTTATTTGGAAAACATTTCCGAGTATCGCCTTCCTTTATTTTCTAAACTTTAGAAAATATATGCTATTTATAATTGGAAAATATTCCAATTACTTATCTCTTTTCCGATCTCGTTTATTTCTATACTTAGGAAATATTCTTTATTATATTTCCAAGCTTACACTTATTTGGGTTAAAACGAATGTTGTGTAAAAGATCGTTACGACAACCCAAAAAATATATTCAACTAACTCTTATTCAACATTGATCTTCGAGCCTGAAATCTTACTATTTATTTGTTAACAATGAAATCAATCAAGTTGGGGTATAACTACCTCTCAGACCTTGACTGAATAACATTTATAACGTCAAAACAGATATGACTACTTACTCGAATAATCAATTCCATACAACTACTTATTCACTTTTAAACACGTATACGCTTCCTCTTTCTATTCTTACTAGATTTTATTCTTAATCTTCCTTTCTGATTTTACTATTCTATTTCTAAGTTCGTTTCCTTATCGATCGATACATTGATTTCTAACTATCAAATTATCTTAAAAATATTCTAACTCCTTAAATTCCCGGAAAAAATCGCTATAACCTCCTTTGTACCAGGAGCATCGGGATATTTCAAATATCCTCCCATGACCCTCACCAATCCAAAAGAAAAAGAAAAAGCCAAGCGGCTAGCCGATACGGTGCATAAAATCTCATATATGAATTAAATACATACCTTTTCGTCGAGCATTCTATTTATATACCTTCATACCTTATCCATATCTATCTCATGTATATTTATACCTGGCTAATCTATTTTAACTATACCTGATCGTTTTAACTCAATCCATTAATTAATTTGTTAATTAACTCTTTAGTCTATTCCACTTTTTATATTTGAACATGACATGTTCAAATATATTTTAACTTGCTTATTAACTAATTTGAATCCAAATTTCAAATTTAAGTTCTATATTTGATTTCGAATATCCATTTACAAATCCAATTCACCTTTCAAAGTTCAACTTCAAATTCAAAACTCGATTAACTAATTCCTCTTCGACTTAGTTAATTATATTCAATTTCTATTCAAATTTTATATTACTTCTATTATTCAAATTTTATATATCAATTAATATTCAAATTCTGTATATCAAATTATATAGTTTAAATTCCATTTGAATTCTATATTCAAATTCCATTTCACCATCGATATTCAAATCCTATATTTGAATTCCTTTATATTTTCTATATTTGAATTCCATTTGAATTTCTATATTCAAACTCTATTTGAATTTCTATATTCAAACTCTATTTCAATTCTATTGAATTTCATATATTCAAACTCCGTTTATTTAAATCTTCTTTATTCAAATCTCATTTGAATTTCTATATTCAAATCCCCTTTGAATTTTCTATATTCAAATTGATTTGAATTTTCTATATTCAAATTCCCTTTGGATTTTCTTATTTAAATTCTATGTTTGAACTTCCTTTATTCAAATTCCTTTTCAAACTTTCTTTATTCATTCTTTAAATAAGTCTCGATTTTAATTCCTTTTGAAATCGATATTTCTACCTTTGGAAAATAGATTTCCCTTTCAATTTCACACTTGTATTTTTTATTTATGAATTATCCAATGATAATTCTTTTCACTTCATTTATAAACTTCGTTTATAAAAGAACTATTTATAAACTTCATTTATAAAGGAACTTCTCGTTTTATTTCTTTTAAAACAAGCTAATATTTCAAATCTAGTTAAAAATTCAAATTCTATTATCCAAATTCTATTATCCAAATTCTATATTTTAAATCCCATTTTGAAATTCAACACAACTTGTCTTTCCCAAAACAAAATTCAAGAATCTATTTTCTAGCGATCGAAGTGAGTTCAATACTATAAAACCATTTATAAACATTTCCACTTTGAAATTCATTTCAAAATATAATTCACACTGCTTGTAAAACAAATTTAAAATCTCCCAAGATCTTAAATTTTCCTTATTTTAAATCCAAATCCATTTACAAACACTTATCCTATTTTCCAGAATTTTAATTCAATTTCTGGTTTAAATTTCAGATTTAACTCATCTGATTTCACGTATTTCACTTATATGAATTCTGATTGGTTATTTACATAACCATTTAATTTATAATCTTACTTGATTATAATAACAACCAATATATCCAATATATATCAAAATATACTTTGGGTAAAATTATTTTCATTTACCCTCTTTTCAAAACATATCGTGTCGACCCATCGTATTCGAGTGTTTATAAACTCCTACCGATACAGTGGATCAAACTGATCGACCAGAACCCATAAACAACTTAACCAATAAATCTTCACAATATAAAATTATTTTTTTATATCATCTACAAATACGCTCACTCGTATACAGTCAAACTCAATCTAGGGTATTACTAACCCTATCTCTACCGAGTCATGCCACAAAGCCAAGGTAATTCACTTAACTTAAGCTCTGATACCAATTGTAATGACCCCAAAATCCGGTCCAATTTGAGCTGACCAAAAACACAAGTCCAACACCAAATTAAACTGAAAATCAGGAAATTAATAGAAAGAAAACAGAGGGTGATGAAAGATAAGTGTAACAACCCGGAAAATCTGGGCCAGTTTAAAATTTTTATTTTGGCAATTTTAGCGAATTTTGAATATTTAAAATAGATTATTTTAAATAAAATCAACGAGAAATTTATTTTGAATATAATTCGAGCGTATATATTATATACGTCGTCGTTAGAATATAAAAATTTATATATAATTATAAATAGAATTGAAAATGGCGCGGTAGTTCGATAATTCGATTTCAAACTTCAATTGAATGTACCGGGTGCAAAACAATCCGGATTTTAGTGAAACCAAAAATAATGGAATCTAATAGTGAATATCTTTCCAACGAATCCGAATAATCAAATTTTCATAGCGGGAATCAAAAGATATGTCCAGTAGAAAATTCTGAATAGTCGCTATGGAATTCAGGCCCTTAAAAATGGACATTTTGCAAACGACCTCGGATTTCGACGAAACCAGTTTTGTTGGGTCCGTGATGTTAAGTTATTGCTAGATTCCAAATTTCATAATTTTTCGAATCGATATGTGAGCGTGGCAAAGGAAAACGCGTTTGACCAGTTTCAGTTGATTTTAATCGACTGGAAATTGGCCATTTTTCAAACGGTCTCAGAATTCAACGAAACTAGTTTTGTTAGGACCGTATTGTCAATACGAAGCTAGAAAATATTTTTCTGGAATTTTAAGTGTTAGTATGTGACCCCGGTGATTTGAAATGTACATTTAAAATTCAATATAGCGATTTAAATGTAAATTCAACAGAAACTTATCGAGACGATCGAATCAGCTTGCGATACATATCCCATAGTGTTCAGAATGGGGGTGAAACGCTATGGACGGCAGGCGGTGGACCTCGTTTCGAGGTCGTAAGTAAAAGTCAACTATTTGCAGAATTAAATAATTAAATAATTAAAATAAATAATAAAAAAAAATAAAACCCTCCCTTATACGTTCTGGCCCCCCCTTACTCTTCAAAACAGAAAATCGAAACAAAAAAAAAAGAAAAAGAAAAAAAAACTCTCCTCGACGAATCGAAGCCGCCGCTTCCAGGCGGAGCACCGCCGAGCTCCCATCGTGCTGGCCACCCGCCGCCGCAGGCAAACCCCCCCATCTCCTTTCTCCTTTCGTGCCCTCACAACCCCAGACCCGTCGTTCGCTGCTACTTCAGGCGTTCATGGGTCCACCGAACTCCACGCTGGCGGAGGCGTGGGTAGCTGACGTCCAGGGTGACGTCGGGAGAAGCTTCGATCATCGACCGGTCAAGGCAGGCGCTAGCAGTTTGGAGCCCTAGCTTTAAAGATTGGGTTCGGTTTCTCCTGGAATCAAGCGGAGAAGAAGGGAGTTCGACGCTAAACAAAGGAGAAAGGTAACACTTTGTTTAAAATCAGTTTTAAAAGCATTTTTATAATCAGTTTAAAACAATTTTATAATCAGTTCAAAACAGTTTTAAAAAAAAAATTCAGTTTAAGATCAGTAAATTTGTTTGTTTTTTTAAATAACATACTTTGTTTTGAAAATCGAAATAACATACTTTGTTTTGAAAATCGAAATAACATACTTTGTTTTGAAAATCGAAATAACATACTTTGTTTTGAAAATCGAAAAAAACATACTGTTTTGAAAATAGAAAGTGAAAAAGATTAGATCTTTGAAATGGAAAAGGCGGAATCTATATAAATAAAAATTCGATTTTTATATATTGAACATTGAAATAAAATTTCGATTTTTATGTATTGAACTTTTAAATAAAAATTCAATTTTTATATATTGAACTTCGATAAAAAAATTCGATTTTTATATATTGAACTTCGATAAAAAATTCGATTTTTATATATTGAACTTCGATAGAAAAATAGAATTTTTATATATTGAACTTCGATAGAAAAATAGAATTTTTATATATTGAACTTCGATAAAAAAATAGAATTTTTATATATTGAACTTCGATAGAAAAATAGAATTTTTATATATTGAACTTCGATAGAAAAATAGAATTTTTATATATTGAACTTCGATAGAAAAATAGAATTTTTATATATTGAACTTCGATAGAAAAATAGAATTTTTATATATTGAACTTCGATAGAAAAATAGAATTTTTATATATTGAACATCAAAGAAAAAATTCGATTTTTATATATTGAATAGCGAACTAAAAATTCGATTTTTATATATTGAATAGCGAACTAAAAATCCGATTTTTATATATTGAATAGCATAGTAAAAATTCAATTTTTGCATATGTAGAGAATACGGGCAATGAAAGTGAAGAAAGGCGATAACGACGAAGACTTCTGCAAAAGGAGAGTCAAGATGATTGGATAGCTATATGTGAGAACTTCTCACTCAAATTCTATTTTTCTAGTTATATATATATACTAGGATGCAGACGGTGCTTATTAGAAGCACCCGACACCCGTCCACATACCATGGACTTGTTTGTTTGGTTGTGTAGTTGGTTAGATTATTTGATTTGGATTTGATTGATTGGTTGAATGGGAAATTGATTAAAATTGATATGTGAATGGCGTGGGCCTTCACTAGTCCGGGGATAAGGCTAGGCCTCGTCCCGTTTCTAGTATCGTGCCGTTATGCCGCCGAAATTTTCTAAAATATGTTAGAAAAATAAAAAATATCATTTTATTGAATAAATGAATTGAATAGAAATTCATAGGTTGAAATAAAATGTTTTATCGTTAAAAATATAATTTTTAACGTGAATATGAAAATAGTGGAGTGAATAAATAAATATTCATTTACAAACCAGATGGTTTGTTTATGTACACTTATTTGAAGGACATTGATTGGGACGATAAATTTTACACATCGCCCAACTGCACAACTAAAATCTGTGTTTGATTGTTTGAAACCCCACACGGGTGTTGGGATGAAATATGAATTTCACTCATCCCGATTGATTAAATATGTCGATCGATTGATTGACAGGCTGTTATGAGCGTTGAATATCTATATTTGATGCTTATACAGTGTAGTGCACTTTGGTTGATGGTTGATTATTTTCAATGCTATTATATACATGTGTTGTATGAAAATCCATATAATTAATTTTATATGGTAATTGATTGGGCCTCATTCCAGTTTTGAAAAAGAAATATTTGAAAAAGAAATATTTGAAATAGAATATTTGAAAATAAAGGAATATATGAAGCCGTGTTGATTAGATTGACGCCATTTTGACGTGAACGATATTTATATCGATTTTAAAAGTGATTTCGAAATAAATTGAATTGAAGTGATTTCGAAATGAATTGAATTGAAAACGATTTCGAAATGAATTGAATTGAAAACGATTTCGAAATGAATTGAATTGAAAACGAATTCAAATTGAATCGAAAGTGAATTGAAATGAATTCAAATTGAATTGAAATTTGAATTGAATAGAAATGAATTTTAAAACGAATTTATAAAGAAGAATTCAATTTTGATTTGAATTGAAAAGAAAGTTGAAATTGCTTTTGAAATGAAATTAAAACGATTTATAAAATTCGTTTTAAATAGAAATCGACGAAATATATATTATATATATATTATATATAATATAATGGCCTGAATAGAACGCGCCGCGCCGCGGCAGTTCGCGAATTTCGACCATTTATTTCAAACGGACATTACGGGAGATCCGACCGTCGGATTCTCCTAAAACCGGAACCGTTGGGTTCGTATCGAAAAGAGCTTTCTAACGAATATTAGAAATTTGAAATCTAACGGTTGGATTTGGAATTATGTCCAAATCAAATTCGAAAAAGGTCGCTGTAAGTGCAGTTCGATGGCCGTTGATGGAAATCGACTGTACGGGCCTTGATAAAATTATTAAAAATAGTAATAATTTATGTAAAATCATAAGAAATGATTTAGAAAGTATTGGGATAAAAAACTCCATATTTGAAAAGATAAAAATAGATTTTTATCGAAATGAACTAGTTTTGAACTAGAATTATAATTCTATTTATTTTTAAATAAATAAATTGAATTCAAAAAGGGTTTTAAAAATAACCAAAATTTCCAATGATTGCATTGGTGTGGATTTGAATCGAAATTGTCTTCGGAATATTTCGATGTTGTAATTCGTGATGATACAGGTGTTGTTATGGAAATTTGAAAGATATATATATTTATATCGTTATTTCCAATACGACATTTGTTAGTCGTAGAATTCAATATTGAATATAAGCCGATATATTTTCTATTCAGAGCCTTGTATTGAATATCGAATGTGATTTGGGTTTGTCGTGAATGGTGTCTTCACTAACACTGTTCTTGAACCCAGTTGAGAAAAGATTAAATCTTTTGATTTAGATTTAATGAAGTGTACCAATTAAATAATATTTAATTGGAATTGAATTGATATTGATTTTTGGGTTTATCGTGAACAGTGTTTTAAATAACACTTGTTCTTTAACCCGATAATTAACGAATGTGATTTGGGTTTGTCGTGAATGGTGTCTTCACTAACACTGTTCTTGAACCCAGTTGAGAAAAGATTAAATCTTTTGATTTAGATTTAATGAAGTGTACCAATTAAATAATATTTAATTGGAATTGAATTGATATTGATTTTTGGGTTTATCGTGAACAGTGTTTTAAATAACACTCGTTCTTTAACCCGATAATCAATGATATGTGCTTTGGGTTTGTCGTGAATGGTGTCTTTACTAACACTGTTCTTGAACCCAGTTGAGAAAAGATTAAATCTTTTTATTTAGATTTAATGAAGTGTACCAATTAAATAATATTTAATTGGAATTGAATTGATATTGATTTTTGGGTTTATCGTGAACAGTGTTTTAAATAACACTTGTTCTTTAACCCGATAATTAATGAATGTGATTTGGGTTTGTCGTGAATGGTGTCTTCACTAACACTGTTCTTGAACCCAGTTGAGAAAAGATTAAATCTTTTGATTTAGGTTTAATGAAGTGCACCAATTAAATGATATTTAATTGGAATTGAATGGATATTGATTTTTGGGTTTATCGTGAACAGTGTTTTAAATAACACTTGTTCTTTAACTCGATAATTAATGGGATGTGACTTTGGGTTTATCGTGAACCGTGTTTTAAATGACACTGATTCTTTAACCCAGTCACAGATTAAAACTAAGTGGAGTTTTAATGAATCTTTAATTAGATTGAAAAGATCGAGAATGGAGTATCACCAGTTTTGCTCCAGGCGATAGTTAAATCTTTAATTAGATTTGAACGTGAAATTTAGAAACTAACTGTCGGTTAGCTAAGTAGAATGGTTTTCTGGATATTGATCTGATGTTGGTTTCGGCCTTCGGGGTTAATATTTGGGGAATTATTCTCTTGATTAATTTACGGTTAATGACTAATGAGTTGGAATGAGGCGTATGTTGTGTTTGTGTAACACTTTTATAATATATACGCGAGTTATTCGGAAAGACCGGGTTTATCCCATTCTGAATAACTGATACGACGATAAGTCGAAGATGAAGACGATGGTCGAAGACCGGAGGTCTTCACGTCGTTTGGGTGATAACTGATGATCTTGATTGGGCTGTACACCCAAGAAGATGGAAACAGTTGGTGATCGTCCAGACGTGCTTGGAGATCGATGGGTATGCGGGGTACTAGGTGCCTCCGGTTTCGTTCAGACCCAGAACGGACTTGTAAATGGACTGTGTGTCTGACATCGGATTTCATTCTGTGTGACTGATATCGGTTGCATATGATGGTTTGCCTGTGTGGCATGCTAAGATGCAAATGATCAAGGCTTCTGTTGAAAAGCAAAGTCTTGTGGTGATGATCAAAGCACGGCCTTTGTGGCGTAGCTTTGTGTAACGTTTACCTCGCGTGTTTCACACCAGGTATGAACCAAAAACGGGAGACGGACCTCAGGGAGGACTTGCGTTTCTTTCTAGTTAGAAGTGGCGTCAGTGGTTTTACACGCCCTGACGAGTTTGACTTATGTGGTTGTTGCTGTTGCGAGGCGCCTCGGTTATATCGGTTTCGGCCGATGCATTCTGGTCGGCTGACGGACCAGACTTACACCCCATAGGGTGGGGAAACGTAGTGTTCAGGCATAATAATCCACATCGGTGGACCGGCCCTGACGATCTAAAGGCTTGCCTGTGCGCTTGCCTGTGGCTCGGGCTAGAGAGTCACGAATCGGTAGAGGACGATCCCTGGCCTCGGTTCATAGAAGGAAATCCAATTTCCAAATACGTGACTTTGCGGTTTTATTTGTAAACCTATATATGGCGACATAGTGGCATGGGACGCTCATGCCGCCTATGATTGATACTTATGATTTGAAGTTGTTTTATACACTATGAACTTATTATAGTATCAAATGATTTGTTTTAAACGTATCAAGCATTCTTTGGCTGTTATAAGGGAAAACCCTATCCTCGGCTGCGTTGCATTGTGTGATGGGACCTGGGTCTTATAACAGCTTCATTTTTCTTTATTTAGCATTGCGCTGTTTGTTTTATGCACTGGTATTCTTGGGAGGAAACCCGTTCCGTGTTATACGGCGTGGTCCCTTGATTTACCTAATGATTTAAAATAAAGATTAATAACTGTTTTAGTTCTCACACCAGTCACATGACTGACCTGGAGTTTATTGTTTTAACCTAAACTCTGGGTGCCCCTATTTTCGACACGGGCAGCTAGTAGTTTTGGTTTTGCAGATTTATATTCACAGGATCCTGGTTTACAGCTGGAACGATATCCGGAAAGCTTTGTATCCGTATATCTCTTCTAGTTGTGTATTCTATTATTTTCCGCTGCTATGTATTTAAATGTAATTTAAATCTCTGATATTTCTGTGTAATATTCATTTATACTCTGTATATTCTTGTAATCTGATGCATTGTTGTAATATACGATGAAACGTTCTTCTGTATGCGTTCTGTTGTGGCTTGTTCTCGAACTATCCGTCGCTTTCCTTTACGGGGAAGTTACGGGTTTTTACAGTTGGTATCAGAGCTTTGGTTTACAAAGCTCAGAGAACAAGACACATTAGAACCGAATGAAAGAATTCATCAGATGATTGGATAAGTAATATCCAATGGGAATGACTCGTTAGAGATAGGATCAGTAGTATCCTAGAACGAGTGTGAAGAGTATATTTTTAAAATTGAAAACAAAATTTTGTTTTGAAAATTTAAATCAACTATTCGTATTTGATTATTTGTTTATATTGAATATGGACAATCCAATATATAAAGGTTTTGTATATACGCGTCATGAACGTATATTCGAAGTTTTAATATACTGGATAGATATAGGATTACACTGTAGTCGCCCGGAGATGGTATTGATGATAGCGATCGCATCATCAACATTTATGTTCGAGTTTCGAAGGTGTGATTTTCTATATATTTCCATTAGGCTGGTGTGAGAACCAAAACTTATATATAGCTAGAATACATTGTTGTGAATTGGCATCAAAAAACATGATTTTTGTATATGTATCAAAATTATGAATTTCAAACTCTAATCAACTAATTGATTGATGTTTGTGTTGTTTGTTCATTTGTTTGCTAATTTTGAACCTTTATGCCTAATTGAACCAAATATTGAATTGTATTGAAATCGGTTGCATTTGCTTGCATATACATATATATCATTGAACAGGTCATAGCAAGGAGGCTAGAGCCAGAGAATAAAATTTGTTTGCCCGACAAATAGGTACATGTTTACTACATAATTTCCTGTTTTGTTTGGGTGATGATGATTTTGTGAGCCTATTGGCTAGCCGCTTGGCTTTTTCTTTTCCTTTTTGAGATCTGAAGGACCGGGGAAGCTATTTGAAATTCCCCGATGCTCCCGGTGCAGGGGAGGTTATGGCGAAATTTTTCGAAAATTTAGGGTGTTAGCCAAATTTTTGAAATTTTGAAAATTCTCAGAAACTGAAAAGTTGGAGAATGGAAGCCAGGACGAGCGTAGAGTTGAATTATCAAACCACTTTCGACTTTGTTCCTTTTCGGGGACGAAAAGTTTTAAGTGGGGGAGATTGTAACAACCCGGAAAATCTGGGCCAGTTTAAAATTTTTATTTTGGCAATTTTAGCGAATTTTGAATATTTAAAATAGATTATTTTAAATAAAATCAACGAGAAATTTATTTTGAATATAATTCGAGCGTATATATTATATACGTCGTCGTTAGAATATAAAAAATTATATATAATTATAAATAGAATTGAAAATGGCGCGGTAGTTCGATAATTCGATTTCAAACTTCAATTGAATGTACCGGGTGCAAAACAATCCGGATTTTAGTGAAACCAAAAATAATGGAATCTAATAGTGAATATCTTTCCAACGAATCCGAATAATCAAATTTTCATAGCGGGAATCAAAAGATATGTCCAGTAGAAAATTCTGAATAGTCGCTATGGAATTCAGGCCCTTAAAAATGGACATTTTGCAAACGACCTCGGATTTCGACGAAACCAGTTTTGTTGGGTCCGTGATGTTAAGTTATTGCTAGATTCCAAATTTCATAATTTTTCGAATCGATATGTGAGCGTGGCAAAGGAAAACGCGTTTGACCAGTTTCAGTTGATTTTAATCGACTGGAAATTGGCCATTTTTCAAACGGTCTCAGAATTCAACGAAACTAGTTTTGTTAGGACCGTATTGTCAATACGAAGCTAGAAAATATTTTTCTGGAATTTTAAGTGTTAGTATGTGACCCCGGTGATTTGAAATGTACATTTAAAATTCAATATAGCGATTTAAATGTAAATTCAACAGAAACTTATCGAGACGATCGAATCAGCTTGCGATACATATCCCATAGTGTTCAGAATGGGGGTGAAACGCTATGGACGGCAGGCGGTGGACCTCGTTTCGAGGTCGTAAGTAAAAGTCAACTATTTGCAGAATTAAATAATTAAATAATTAAAATAAATAATAATAAAAAAATAAAACCCTCCCTTATACGTTCTGGCCCCCCCCCTTACTCTTCAAAACAGAAAATCGAAACAAAAAAAAGAAAAAGAAAAAAAAACTCTCCTCGACGAATCGAAGCCGCCGCTTCCAGGCGGAGCACCGCCGAGCTCCCATCGTGCTGGCCACCCGCCGCCGCAGGCAAACCCCCCCCATCTCCTTTCTCCGTTCGTGCCCTCACAACCCCAGACCCGTCGTTCGCTGCTACTTCAGGCGTTCATGGGTCCACCGAACTCCACGCTGGCGGAGGCGTGGGTAGCTGACGTCCAGGGTGACGTCGGGAGAAGCTTCGATCATCGACCGGTCAAGGCAGGCGCTAGCAGTTTGGAGCCCTAGCTTTAAAGATTGGGTTCGGTTTCTCCTGGAATCAAGCGGAGAAGAAGGGAGTTCGACGCTAAACAAAGGAGAAAGGTAACACTTTGTTTAAAATCAGTTTTAAAAGCATTTTTATAATCAGTTTAAAACAATTTTATAATCAGTTCAAAACAGTTTTAAAAAAAAAATTCAGTTTAAGATCAGTAAATTTGTTTGTTTTTTTAAATAACATACTTTGTTTTGAAAATCGAAATAACATACTTTGTTTTGAAAATCGAAATAACATACTTTGTTTTGAAAATCGAAATAACATACTTTGTTTTGAAAATCGAAAAAAACATACTGTTTTGAAAATAGAAAGTGAAAAAGATTAGATCTTTGAAATGGAAAAGGCGGAATCTATATAAATAAAAATTCGATTTTTATATATTGAACATTGAAATAAAATTTCGATTTTTATGTATTGAACTTTTAAATAAAAATTCAATTTTTATATATTGAACTTCGATAAAAAAATTCGATTTTTATATATTGAACTTCGATAAAAAATTCGATTTTTATATATTGAACTTCGATAGAAAAATAGAATTTTTATATATTGAACTTCGATAGAAAAATAGAATTTTTATATATTGAACTTCGATAGAAAAATAGAATTTTTATATATTGAACTTCGATAGAAAAATAGAATTTTTATATATTGAACTTCGATAGAAAAATAGAATTTTTATATATTGAACTTCGATAGAAAAATAGAATTTTTATATATTGAACATCAAAGAAAAAATTCGATTTTTATATATTGAATAGCGAACTAAAAATTCGATTTTTATATATTGAATAGCGAACTAAAAATCCGATTTTTATATATTGAATAGCATAGTAAAAATTCAATTTTTGCATATGTAGAGAATACGGGCAATGAAAGTGAAGAAAGGCGATAACGACGAAGACTTCTGCAAAAGGAGAGTCAAGATGATTGGATAGCTATATGTGAGAACTTCTCACTCAAATTCTATTTTTCTAGTTATATATATATACTAGGATGCAGACGGTGCTTATTAGAAGCACCCGACACCCGTCCACATACCATGGACTTGTTTGTTTGGTTGTGTAGTTGGTTAGATTATTTGATTTGGATTTGATTGATTGGTTGAATGGGAAATTGATTAAAATTGATATGTGAATGGCGTGGGCCTTCACTAGTCCGGGGATAAGGCTAGGCCTCGTCCCGTTTCTAGTATCGTGCCGTTATGCCGCCGAAATTTTCTAAAATATGTTAGAAAAATAAAAATATCATTTTATTGTATAAATGAATTGAATAGAAATTCATAGGTTGAAATAAAATGTTTTATCGTTAAAAATATAATTTTTAACGTGAATATGAAAATAGTGGAGTGAATAAATAAATATTCATTTACAAACCAGATGGTTTGTTTATGTACACTTATTTGAAGGACATTGATTGGGACGATAAATTTTACACATCGCCCAACTGCACAACTAAAATCTGTGTTTGATTGTTTGAAACCCCACACGGGTGTTGGGATGAAATATGAATTTCACTCATCCCGATTGATTAAATATGTCGATCGATTGATTGACAGGCTGTTATGAGCGTTGAATATCTATATTTGATGCTTATACAGTGTAGTGCACTTTGGTTGATGGTTGATTATTTTCAATGCTATTATATACATGTGTTGTATGAAAATCCATATAATTAATTTTATATGGTAATTGATTGGGCCTCATTCCAGTTTTGAAAAAGAAATATTTGAAAAAGAAATATTTGAAATAGAATATTTGAAAATAAAGGAATATATGAAGCCGTGTTGATTAGATTGACGCCATTTTGACGTGAACGATATTTATATCGATTTTAAAAGTGATTTCGAAATAAATTGAATTGAAGTGATTTCGAAATGAATTGAATTGAAAACGATTTCGAAATGAATTGAATTGAAAACGATTTCGAAATGAATTGAATTGAAAACGAATTCAAATTGAATCGAAAGTGAATTGAAATGAATTCAAATTGAATTGAAATTTGAATTGAATAGAAATGAATTTTAAAACGAATTTATAAAGAAGAATTCAATTTTGATTTGAATTGAAAAGAAAGTTGAAATTGCTTTTGAAATGAAATTAAAACGATTTATAAAATTCGTTTTAAATAGAAATCGACGAAATATATATTATATATATATTATATATAATATAATGGCCTGAATAGAACGCGCCGCGCCGCGGCAGTTCGCGAATTTCGACCATTTATTTCAAACGGACATTACGGGAGATCCGACCGTCGGATTCTCCTAAAACCGGAACCGTTGGGTTCGTATCGAAAAGAGCTTTCTAACGAATATTAGAAATTTGAAATCTAACGGTTGGATTTGGAATTATGTCCAAATCAAATTCGAAAAAGGTCGCTGTAAGTGCAGTTCGATGGCCGTTGATGGAAATCGACTGTACGGGCCTTGATAAAATTATTAAAAATAGTAATAATTTATGTAAAATCATAAGAAATGATTTAGAAAGTATTGGGATAAAAAACTCCATATTTGAAAAGATAAAAATAGATTTTTATCGAAATGAACTAGTTTTGAACTAGAATTATAATTCTATTTATTTTTAAATAAATAAATTGAATTCAAAAAGGGTTTTAAAAATAACCAAAATTTCCAATGATTGCATTGGTGTGGATTTGAATCGAAATTGTCTTCGGAATATTTCGATGTTGTAATTCGTGATGATACAGGTGTTGTTATGGAAATTTGAAAGATATATATATTTATATCGTTATTTCCAATACGACATTTGTTAGTCGTAGAATTCGATATTGAATATAAGCCGATATATTTTCTATTCAGAGCCTTGTATTGAATATCGAATGTGATTTGGGTTTGTCGTGAATGGTGTCTTCACTAACACTGTTCTTGAACCCAGTTGAGAAAAGATTAAATCTTTTGATTTAGATTTAATGAAGTGTACCAATTAAATAATATTTAATTGGAATTGAATTGATATTGATTTTTGGGTTTATCGTGAACAGTGTTTTAAATAACACTTGTTCTTTAACCCGATAATTAACGAATGTGATTTGGGTTTGTCGTGAATGGTGTCTTCACTAACACTGTTCTTGAACCCAGTTGAGAAAAGATTAAATCTTTTGATTTAGATTTAATGAAGTGTACCAATTAAATAATATTTAATTGGAATTGAATTGATATTGATTTTTGGGTTTATCGTGAACAGTGTTTTAAATAACACTCGTTCTTTAACCCGATAATCAATGATATGTGATTTGGGTTTGTCGTGAATGGTGTCTTTACTAACACTGTTCTTGAACCCAGTTGAGAAAAGATTAAATCTTTTTATTTAGATTTAATGAAGTGTACCAATTAAATAATATTTAATTGGAATTGAATTGATATTGATTTTTGGGTTTATCGTGAACAGTGTTTTAAATAACACTTGTTCTTTAACCCGATAATTAATGAATGTGATTTGGGTTTGTCGTGAATGGTGTCTTCACTAACACTGTTCTTGAACCCAGTTGAGAAAAGATTAAATCTTTTGATTTAGGTTTAATGAAGTGCACCAATTAAATGATATTTAATTGGAATTGAATGGATATTGATTTTTGGGTTTATCGTGAACAGTGTTTTAAATAACACTTGTTCTTTAACCCGATAATTAATGGGATGTGACTTTGGGTTTATCGTGAACCGTGTTTTAAATGACACTGATTCTTTAACCCAGTCACAGATTAAAACTAAGTGGAGTTTTAATGAATCTTTAATTAGATTGAAAAGATCGAGAATGGAGTATCACCAGTTTTGCTCCAGGCGATAGTTAAATCTTTAATTAGATTTGAACGTGAAATTTAGAAACTAACTGTCGGTTAGCTAAGTAGAATGATTTTCTGGATATTGATCTGATGTTGGTTTCGGCCTTCGGGGTTAATATTTGGGGAATTATTCTCTTGATTAATTTACGGTTAATGACTAATGAGTTGGAATGAGGCGTATGTTGTGTTTGTGTAACACTTTTATAATATATACGCGAGTTATTCGGAAAGACCGGGTTTATCCCATTCTGAATAACTGATACGACGATAAGTCGAAGATGAAGACGATGGTCGAAGACCGGAGGTCTTCACGTCGTTTGGGTGATAACTGATGATCTTGATTGGGCTGTACACCCAAGAAGATGGAAACAGTTAGTGATCGTCCAGACGTGCTTGGAGATCGATGGGTATGCGGGGTACTAGGTGCCTCCGGTTTCGTTCAGACCCAGAACGGACTTGTAAATGGACTGTGTGTCTGACATCGGATTACATTCTGTGTGACTGATATCGGTTGCATATGATGGTTTGCCTGTGTGGCATGCTAAGATGCAAATGATCAAGGCTTCTGTTGAAAAGCAAAGTCTTGTGGTGATGATCAAAGCACGGCCTTTGTGGCGTAGCTTTGTGTAACGTTTACCTCGCGTGTTTCACACCAGGTATGAACCAAAAACGGGAGACGGACCTCAGGGAGGACTTGCGTTTCTTTCTAGTTAGAAGTGGCGTCAGTGGTTTTACACGCCCTGACGAGTTTGACTTATGTGGTTGTTGCTGTTGCGAGGCGCCTCGGTTATATCGGTTTCGGCCGATGCATTCTGGTCGGCTGACGGACCAGACTTACACCCCATAGGGTGGGGAAACGTAGTGTTCAGGCATAATAATCCACATCGGTGGACCGGCCCTGACGATCTAAAGGCTTGCCTGCGCGCTTGCCTGTGGCTCGGGCTAGAGAGTCACGAATCGGTAGAGGACGATCCCTGGCCTCGGTTCACAGAAGGAAATCCAATTTCCAAATACGTGACTTTGCGGTTTTATTTGTAAACCTATATATGGCGACATAGTGGCATGGGACGCTCATGCCGCCTATGATTGATACTTATGATTTGAAGTTGTTTTATACACTATGAACTTATTATAGTATCAAATGATTTGTTTTAAACGTATCAAGCATTCTTTGGCTGTTATAAGGGAAAACCCTATCCTCGGCTGCGTTGCATTGTGTGATGGGACCTGGGTCTTATAACAGCTTCATTTTTCTTTATTTAGCATTGCGCTGTTTGTTTTATGCACTGGTATTCTTGGGAGGAAACCCGTTCCGTGTTATACGGCGTGGTCCCTTGATTTACCTAATGATTTAAAATAAAGATTAATAACTGTTTTAGTTCTCACACCAGTCACATGACTGACCTGGAGTTTATTGTTTTAACCTAAACTCTAGGTGCCCCTATTTTCGACACGGGCAGCTAGTAGTTTTGGTTTTGCAGATTTATATTCACAGGATCCTGGTTTACAGCTGGAACGATATCCGGAAAGCTTTGTATCCGTATATCTCTTCTAGTTGTGTATTCTATTATTTTCCGCTGCTATGTATTTAAATGTAATTTAAATCTCTGATATTTCTGTGTAATATTCATTTATACTCTGTATATTCTTGTAATCTGATGCATTGTTGTAATATACGATGAAACGTTCTTCTGTATGCGTTCTGTTGTGGCTTGTTCTCGAACTATCCGTCGCTTTCCTTTACGGGGAAGTTACGGGTTTTTACAATAAGATAGAAACTTAGAATAGAAGAAGAAGAAGAACACAACATCAGAGTAACACGAATCTCACAACGGAACAAATAACATATAATATATGTAACATAACTTTGAAATATACATCTGTACTTGAATATACATCATTATCAAAGTATAACACTTACAACACAGCGGAAATAACTATAGCTATAGGATCCTGAAGCCTCCTGCTCCAGCTATTCAAGTATTTGTAAATCCCAACTACTTGACTGCCCGTACAAATTTAGGCACCCAAGAGTTTAGGGAAAACAAAACAAATAAACTCCGGGTCAGTCATGGGACTGGTACGAGTAAAATAGTTTTAAAACAGTTTGAACAAGTAAACGATATCTCATAAGACTACGCCGTATAATGAAACGGGTTTTTCCCTTATGAGAATCCAAGATATCTTTATATCAAAAACCTTTTGATGTTATAATAATGTCTATCAACCACAATATAATACTCATCTAGCAGAAACGCTTTCATCTCACGTTCTACATATATAATATACAATCAAAACCGCAAGCACGTATTGGGTAATGGATTTCCAACTATGACAAGGTATGGAACCACCTTTCGCTAGTGTACCTCTAGAAGGAATACACTGGGCTCAACAAGAACATCTTGCAACCCGGCCACACATGACCGACCACTCATTTCGCTTGAGTGTATCGAATGTATATCACCAACGGTTGGGATCAGCAACTGTTTCCCAAATGGGACAGCATCAACAATAGATTTTTAGAAATAAATGAAACTCTAGATCAGGTGATTATACACCCTACTTCGAAGCGACCGACTTAGCCATGCTGCCTGCCCGATTTCTGTCATTTACCAAATGTGAGGCTAGAAGGTACGCTTTATCATCAGACCAGAATCACTTTGAATGCCACATTATCAAATCCATCCAATCACCGATTGACGTCCTCAACAATACATTATGTGTTAGCTAAAAGAAGTTTCCTTCTCCACCTCCACTCTTGGTACGGTTGGAGAAATGAATATACGTGATCGTCTGGAAATACTCTGTCAGACATTCGTTCATACCAGTCATCCAGGAACAAGATGAACAGAAGGCACTATTCAGTACATCTATCTTAGGCACTGTTATCTAAGACTTATACAATATCCCTTGCACTTTACTCCGTCTTCAATTTTCTTTGGCATATATGATTCGCAACACTTATGCCAATACAGAGTGGTTCTTTGGATAATAATCCCACCGGTCTCTCCATATTAACAATGTTAAAATGGTCAAAACTTCGATAGTCTGTGAGTTAACTATCAAAGAAAAACAAGTGTGCAAACAACGATATTATTTCCAGATGGAAATTATATCGAACAAACATCATTTAACATTAACCTCTTTAGTTCATTTTACATCTCCTGTTTCCCTATATTCAACATTTGCTATTTTCTATATTTAGAAAATATACGTTATTAACAATGGAAACATTTCCAATCCTTGTTTTCTGTATTTAGAAAAACATTTCTGATTCTTGTTTGGAAAACATTTCCAAAACTCCTACGTTTGGATTAAGCAGATGTTTGGATAAAACATCGCTATGCCAACTCAACCATTTCCTTTAATTACTAAATTCACTTTACCACCCTTTTCTGCCGAACCTTAACCATTCCTTAGTTAAAAACGAAACCAATCAAGTTGGGGTAGAACTACCTCTCAGACCTTAACTGAACAACATTTCTAACCTTGAAATAGGCAAAGTTCGCTTTAAATTTCTTTAACTAACTTCCTTACTTAACCTTTCTTTCGAATAACTATATTCGATTAACTCTTTAATTAACTCTATTGGACTGACCCTATTGGATTAACTCTATTTGCTTAACTCTATTTGATTTACTCTATTCACTTAACTCCTGTCGAATAAACTAGCTTCGATAACTCCTCTAACTCTATTCAAATAAACTATATTCGATTAACTCCTCTAACTCTATTCGAATAAACTGTATTCGATTAAATCCTCTAACTCTATTCGAATAAACTGTATTCGATTAACTCCTCTAACTCTATTCGAATAAACTATTCGATGACTACTCTAACTCTATTCGAATAAACTATTCGATAACTACTCTAACTCTATTCGAATAAACTATTCGATAACTACTTTCAAATAACTAGATTTGATAACTCCTCTCGAATAACTAGATTCGATAACTCCGCTCGAATAACTAAATTCGATTAACTCACCTCGAATAACCAATATTCGATTATTCCTCTCTCTCGAATACACTACATTCGATAACTCTACTTCGAATAAGTGATATTCGATAACTCCACTCGATTAACTCCTATTCGATTAACTCTAATTAGTTAACTCTAACTCTAACTGGTCAACCCTCACTGATTTACTCTAATCGATCATTTCTAACTCTAATCGATTTCTCTTATTCGAATAACTCCTATTTGATAACGTTTATTCATTTATTAAGATTTACTATTGGTAACGGTTCTTCACTTTATAAATGTTCTCTTTAATAACGTTACTTCACTTTTACAAGTGTGTTGTACCCATTCTATTTAAAACTATCGGTGTTAAAACCAATGTCTGTTATCTATATAAGTTCAGACTTATATATTCCATTTATCGAATGATAAGTAAATTACTAAATTTATAAATATCATTTATAAATTTATCTATTCCATTTATCTGTTTTTCTCCATATATAATTTCTGACTTATATATATATATATATATATATCTATTTATCACAAGATAAATATTCCCTTTTAAATCCTATTTGTTAATGGTTTAAAAATATCCCCTTTTTTCTAATCTATTTTTTTGTAAATATTTTCCTTTATATTTGTTTGACAAATATAACTCCTTTTCATTTGATTCACAAATATTTTTCTTTAACTCTATTGATTTTATAATTACTTCCTTATATAAAAATCCTTTTTCCTTTTATATATAAAATCCAGTGATTTTGTATAATTAAATGATTTTCAAAATATACTTTGAAAATCTCCTTTTATCTTTCTAGTATTTCTTATGGTTTTTAACATACCATATAACAACGATAAAAATCGTCCAAACACATATAATCAACAACAGATTATATATCACATCATATATCACAATATATGAATCGTAGTAAAATAAATGTTGAGGAATCCAGTTGGATTCCTCTAACCTGTTTCCCTGCATCACAGATGTTAAACAATATAGATAACATCACTTTCAGTCCCCTATGATATATTCTGTTAAACAAAATCAATATAGAAATTCAACTAACTAACTAGCAGTTCAATCAAACAGTCAACACACAGTCAACCAGCCAATATTTAACAGTTCTAAAAATACAACATGAAATTATAAACTGTTCAGAGTTAGTGAGATTTACTCACATTTGTGCGTTAACTGTTAAATAACGGTTTGCTTTATTTGACTCAGTCGGACAATTTATTTTGCCATAAATTGTAACAAGCTCCAATGGACTTCCAGTCAGTTCCAGTGCGTAGTGCTCATCCATACGATCCCAACGCAACTTACGGTCCGTCAATCTGATATCGTATGTAGAAGATACGAACATTACAAGTTAATACACTTTAATTGGATATTAAATAAAAACTAGGCTTTTCATTTTTGAAACGGGCCTCACCCTTATAACCTCCGGCCCGTTACCATATCCAAGCCCGCACAAACCCGGTACCCTTTTCTTATCCAACCCGCCGTGACCTGCTCCTCACGAGAACACTATTTCCCAAACCTTGAGCCCCTCTCTCTTCTTCTTCTTGCCATCGATCTCCATCAGAACATCGCCATTCTCTCCCTTATTTCCAACTCTTCCTCCTACCCTTAGCCAAGTCCAACTCGAGGTCCCCTTCCCTTGCCTGTGTTCGAACAGTAGGAGGAAAACCCATAGCAGGTATCGACTCTTTTTACTTCGATAAAATCCCCACAATCCAAACAAGAGGCTACGTTTCCCCCTGAATCTGAATTCGAACTCTAAATAATGCATCGACGCTTGTATCCCTCGAATACCCCAACCCTAGGTTTCGCTGCAAAATCCACCATCATAGAACCGTCGTCGAACCCCACAAAAGCAGCCTCACATCGAAGAGAAACCCTTCCTAAATCCAAATCTATATATGTTTTGATTTAAGGAATTTCGTGGATATTTCTTTTGATTTTTGAATTCCGACTTCATTTGCAAAAGTGGCTATTTTTAAAGCTCTAAATAGCCTATTTAAATATATAAATATATTTAAATATAATTAAATTTAATATTTTAAAATAAATATTATCGTATATATTCATAGTGGAATACCATACAGCTCTACTGGGATTTATAACTCGATATTTCAAATCTGGGTCAACCCGATATTCGATTTATATTGAAATTCCTTTTTAAAATATAAATAATTCCTTTATAAATTATAAAGGAATTCCACAGCGACTTTTCTAAAATTTGTTTTGGACGTAAATCAAAATCTACCCGACAAAATCCAGAATTTTCTCTTCCACTAGAAAGATATACTCCACCAGCTCCACACGTTTCTTGTTTCACAGAAATCCGGCTTAAAACGAATCCTGTACATTCAGTTGAAGTTCGAATCGCCAATTTACGAACTGCAGAGCCATTTCGAGCTCGATTTTAATTATAATATAATTATACATTCAGACTGTCGTTTATATAATATATTCGTTATTCAAATCAAATTCCAAGCTGAATTAAATATCACAGATGATCCAGTTCACACCAGATCGCCATTTCAGCTAATTCTGATTAGTTCAGAATTAAATATATTATTTAATTTATTATTTTAATTAAATATTCACCATTATTTAATTAAACCACCATTAAATTTACTATATCACTATTTATATAATTAAATAAATTAATTATAATACCTCTGCCAATGCGGGTCATTACAATATCCATTTTTAAAACTGTTTGGAAAAATAAAATGGATTTTGAAAGTTTTAAAATTATGATTCTGGAAAATAGTTTTATAATTTTAATATTTGAAATAAATTCGCATTTTAGAGTTGTTTGGATTTTGTGTAATTTAATAAATAACCTAGTTGGTAAAAAGAAGGAAATTGGAAGTGACAAGGAATATGCCTTAAAACTTAAAAATAATTGACACCCATTCATTGTGATTTTTAGTGTCCCTCTTTATATATAAATATATATATATATATATACATTGGAATTATCACAATTAGTCTTCGAAAATTTTAAAATCCCAATGTTTTGGAATGCAGAAAGGTTTTCTCAATTAGTAATAAAAGACTGGAATAAAAATAATAATAAAATGGATTCATACTACGAAGCCTTTAGTTTATAATAAATAATATCCATTTCGAAATGCTATAAATTTTCCTTCGAAAAGGCTAAGGAAAAAAATCCTTCGTCCTGATATATGGGATATTTGATTTGAGAATCGTCTATTTATTTGTTTATTAGCTATGTAAAGTGAATGTAACAACTCGGATTTCACCCGGACCTAATCGACCGCTAAATCGACTAAGACCGTACAAAACCCGAATATGCTAACACTGGGAATACAACACATCAAGACAGATAACAGCAGACTATTATAGACATTACACTAATGTTACATCAGAGTACATCGATAAATAATAATACAACGGAAGATAATTTACAATAAATGTAATACACTACAGCGAAACAATTAAATTAACACAGCGGAAGACTACCAATGCTCTGAACACAGCTCTAAGCTTTGATCCAGAATCCTGCTCAGTATATCTGCAAAATATGCTACTCGACTGCCCGTGTGGAAAAGAGGGCACCCAAGTTTGCAAAGTGAAACAAACTACGGGTCAGTCATAGGACCGGTATGAGAAATCTTTCCTAACTTGTCCAATAATAAGACTAATCACAGGACCACGTCGCTAACGCGGAACGGGTTTACTCCATTGGATTGTTAGTGCATGAAATAAAGTAAATCATTAAACCACGCAATGCTTTTTAGAAAATTGAAACCATTACAAGACTCAAGTCCTATCACACAATGCAACGCAAACTGGAGGACAGAGTTTTACCTTATAATGGTAAAAAATGCTTGATATGATAAAATGGATTTGATATTATTATTAGTGTATATATGTTTCAAAAACATTTCAATCATAATGTATCAATCATACACGGCATAGTACCCCATCCTACTATGTCGCCATACTAGTTCTACAATCAAAACCGCATGGTATCGTATTGGAAGTTGGAATTCCATCATGAGCCAAGGCTAGGAACGATCTCCTTACTGATTCGAGACACTCTAGCAATGTCTCAGGATCCCCCGCGGTGAACCCTTGGATAATGTATGGCCAGTCCACAAATAAAATTAGTGGATTAGTTATGCCTTAACACACGCTTCACGGTCCTATTGAACCTATAATTTGGCCATTGGAGACCAATACATCGGAGGCCTCGAAAATTCCATCATCCACATAAGTAAAATGTCAGGGCTGGTAAGTCGCTGACACCACTTCTAGCTAGAAAGAAACGTGTGCATTCCCTGCGTTCCCTTGCTCCGTTTCTGACTCTTACCGGGGTTGAGGCTCGCGAGGTCACGCTATACACAAAGCTACACCTAAATAGGCCGTGCTTTGATCATCAACCACAAGGCCCTGATTTTCAACAAAAACCTTGATCATTTGCATCTTGGCATGTCACATTGACAATTCATGCCATGTGATCGATCACTACTAATATATAACCTTTGAGCTCGTGCATCTCAGAGAAGGGTGTTATGAAAGAGAATAAATTCTCCGCCACCACAAATATATATTAAATAGAAATCAATTTAATTACATGGAATGAAATCCAATGTTAGACACACATCCATTTACAAGTCCGTTCTGGGTCTGAATGAAACCGGAGTCACCTTATTCCTCGTCCCGTATGTCCAGTACGAAAGTGAGGTGCTCACTTATCCAGACAATCAATAGGTACGTCCGGACAAACTACCACTTTAACCCTTTACTGTGAGCTACCCAATGCCGGGCATCAATAGTCGTCCATTTAATGTGAAGATCGCTGGTCTTTAACCACCGTCTTCATCTTCGACTCTTAATCATCGTAGTAATTATTCAAATTGGGTTAAACTGGGTCTTTCCGAATAACTTGCATATTTTATAATTAAAATCAAGTGCTATAAAGACACATCATACGCCTCATTCCAATTGAAAATGTTCTTTAATAAAATATCCATATTAAAAGGGTAAAGATCCCCATCAATTTTATCAAAGATAAATTCTTCTAAATTTAGTTTTTAATCTTCTTTTTAAAGATTCAATAAAACTACAATTTGATTTTTATATCAAAAATCATTAATTTATGATTATTCAACTTTTAAGAACTTAATCTTATCTATAACTGGGTTAAAGAACCAATGTCATTTAAAACACAGTTCATGATAAACCCAAAATCATCTTCCATTAAATATGGAATTTTCACAGAAATTAAACCAATATATAATCGGTATAAATTTCCGTATCAGACTAATAACATAAATCCAATAATGGCAAAGCCTTTTAAATTCCATATATAGTAACAGTCTTCTTTTACAGAAGCCTATCTCGATTATTATCAAATCGAATTTCCACTCAATTCCAATATAATATATTAAATTGGAAAAACTTAACTTTGGAAAATTTCCTTTTAAATCTAAATAAAAAGATTTATAAATTATAAATCATATTTTCACTGTTAATTGGGTTAAAGAACAAATGTCGTTTAAAACACAGTTCATGATAAACCCAATTCACCTATCATTTTATTCCAATTTCTAAATATAATTGGAACTTTAATAATCTTAATTAAAAGATTTATTCTTTCATATGGGGTTTAAGAACAGTGTTAATTAAGACACCATCCACGACAACCCAAAATCAAATTCTTTTATTTAATTCTAATTTAATATTAATTAATTAGAAGACTTCACTAAATCTTAATTTAAATGATTTATTCTAGTTAATAACTAGTTCATTTCAATAAAAATATATTTTATCTTTTGTCCATCCAAAAACGAACATAGAAATCATCATTTTATTTTTCGTTGAATATTATTTTAAAATATTCGTTATTTAAATATAAATCTTTATATAAAAAGATTCTTTATATAAAATATTCTTTATATTACAATATTCTTTATTTAAAAGATATTTTGAATCGGAATGTGACTCAATCATTTACCATATAATTTTGGTTATATGGACTACATACATTGCATGAACACAACAATAATGATAAATAATCATTGAGCAATCAATTCACATCCAGAGTGAAATTTTTAACTCTGTAAGCATTAAAATGAATAAATAATGCTCATCGCAGCCTGTCAATCCATCTATTGACACACAACTAAATATTGGGACTAGTGTATGTCAAATATCATCCCAATATATGTATGGGGTTTTCAGCCAACAACAATTTATCTAAATAAATAATTGGTTGATGAATTTAACTTATTTTAATTCTGCTAACATGTTGATGATAATGAATAAAACATGTTATTATATTCCTAGTGCTGAATAAAAATATATTTTACTCACATAATTTCCCTATACATTTCTAATGTCTGATAAACGTTAATTTAATTACATGGCATTGTTACTGACGACAAATAAAGATAATTTTCATTTCCTTTATTTGTATGCAATTCCTATCTTTAAATTTAACAAATAAAAAGAAATTGTTTTATTTGTATATCTTTTTAGTATATAACCTGACACATATAAATGTCTATATTAAATTGCATAAACATTCTAATGGATACATTAACATATAAAAATGTCACTTTAGTTTACATACGAATTCTAATGTATGTTTTGACCAATAATAGGATTCTTATATTTGCATATAAATTCTAATGTATGTTATGCAAATAAAAGTGATTATTATATTTGCATATAAATTATATTTCAACAAAATATATAAAAAGTGATACATCCATTTTGTTGCAACACGAACCTATTTAACAAAATGCTATTTGTGTTTAACTCTTTTATTTAACAAAAATGTGATTTTTATTTCATTTCAAATCTAAATAACAAAAATGTAATTTTTGTTTTCAACCGTCATATTTAACAAAATGTAATTTTTGTTTCGCCTATTGTATTTTGACAAAAATAACTATTTTGTTTCACTAATCTATTTGGCCCAAAAATATTCATTTTGATAAAAATGTGTATTTTGATTCAACTAATCTATCTTCACTAAAACGTATATTTTGACAAAAATATATGGTTTGATTCAACTGATCTATTTTGACAAAAATGAATATTTTGACAAAATGTATATTTTTCTTCCACTGACCTATTTCAACAAAACAATAAAGATAGTGACTTTGTTTTGTTGACAAATCTATTTCAACAAAACAATAAAAATGATAACTTAGTTTTATCGGCAATTCTAATTCAACAAAACAAATAAAAGTGACGTATTTGTTTTGTCGACAATTCTAATTCAAACAAACAAATGAAAGTGATGTGTTTGTTTGTTTACATTTTTCTATTCAACATAACAAATTAAAATGATAATTTTATTTGTTTACAGTTTCTATTTTACTAAAACAATATTATTGTTTTAACACAAATCTATTTAACAAAAATGTTATTTTTGTTTTAACCATTATATTTTGACAAAAATGCCAAATCTGTTTCAACTGTTACATTTTGACAAAAGGCGACAAATTTGTTTTTTTACTATTACATTTGACAAAAGTGGCAAATTTGGGTTTAACTTTTACATTTGACAAAAAATTTAATTTTGTTTAACTCTAACCTTATTTAACAAAAACGAAATTTTTATTAAGTTCAATCTTTTCATTGAAACTATGAGCAATAAAAATATAATCTTTCATATTAGTTCTTTTTATTTAAACAAAGTGAAAGTAAAAACGTGATCTTTAATACTTATCTTTTCATTGCAACAAAATTTATAATAAAAATATATCTTTCTATTTTACTCTTTTTATTGTAACTAAAATAATAATAAAAATATATCTGTCACTTTATTCTCTTTTATTGTAACTAAATGACAATAAAACATATTTTTAATTCTACTCTTTTCATGATAGTAAAACTTATCTTTAATTTTACTCTTTTTGTTTTTGTTGAACAAAATGACAACAAAATGAAATCTTTTTATAATAATATTTTATTTCTAATCTTTTTATTCTAGTCTTTTTGACACAAATGTTAAATTTGTTTCAATAACATGTTTTGACACAAATGATAATTTTTATTTCAATTTACATGTTTTGTCAAAAGGTTATTTTCATTTCAACTAACATGTTTTGATAAAAAGGTTATATTTATTTCAACTAACATGTTTGACAAAAATGACAATTTTATATCATATAAAATGACAACAAAAATGATACTTTCAACTCTTTTATTTTTATTGCATATAAAATGTAAATAAAAATGCAACTTTAAAATCTATCCTTCTCATTACAACTAAAATGACAATAAAAATATTTTCTTTGTATCAATTCTTTTTATTGTAACTAACTTGACAATAAAAATGTTATTTGTAAATCTATCCTTTTTATTATAACTAAATTGACAATAAAAATGTTACTTTAAACCCATTCTTTTTATTGCATATAAAATGACAATAAAAGTGTTTCTTCTTAATCTACACTTTTTATTGTATATAAAATGACAATAAAAATGTTACTTTTAAATCTCAACTCTATTTCATTGTAACTAATTGAAAATAAAAATGAAATCCTTTTATTCCAATTCTAATCTTTGTATATAATCTTTTAATTGAAACATAATGACACTAAAATTATGTTTCTTTTAGTTGAAACAACATGATGCTAAAAATATATTTCTTTTTAAATCAACTTCTAACAAAACCAATAAATTGGTAACTTTATTTTGTTGGTTATCCAATCTCAACAAAAGTGATCCTTTTGTTTTGACACAACTCTATATTTCAAGTTTCAATAAAATTGAATACTTTTGTTATTGAAGGAAAAACCTAAGCAAATCTGTGTTCAGGTTTCTAAATAAAAATGATATTTTTATAATTGAACAAATCAATACCCATGGATCTGAATGAAAGATGAAGTCTTTACTATAAAACAAATCTATATTCTTGGGTATAAAACGAAAGTAAAGTTTTTATTTCAAATCCAAGTCCATATTCGTAGATCTAAAATAAAAATATGATTTTTATTTCAAATGCAATCAATATCTATAGATCTAAAATAAAAGTATGATTTTTATTTCAAATCCAAGACTAATAGTAACCTACAGATTCAAGAGGAAGAATTTTCAATGCAAATCTAAATCTAACCAAACACATACATCACAATCATCATAATCAACAAGCAACTAATACAATATCATACATCGCAGATCTGAATTAATTAATATACATACATGGAATTTAAATAACGAGAGATAATTAAATTTTAACTATTTTTAAATATATAAATCTCACGGTCGTTTAAATACGAATAGTTCAGATCTGAAAATTTAGCCAAAATTCGATCTGCTCAGAATTGGTCCTAGTCAGTCTAGAAACGCAGATCCTGGGCTCACGATCACAGCGCTTCCTGTTTTGTCGATTTCATTATCGTTTGAGTAAGATACGAAATTTTAAAGTTAACAACATTTTAAAGTTAATTAAGGAATAAATTAAAAAGGGTTTTAATCTTTTTTCCTCCCTCAACATCGGCCGTGAGTTTCAAGTATGGGTTCCATCTTAGGGTTTGGTTTTGCACGAACACCGAGGCTCCGGGGTTTGATCAGGTCGCACGACGTGGAGAGCCTAGGGGAGGCGCACCGTTGCTAGAAGTGGGGCTCCCTGTGATGCTGACCTGGTGGCACGGTTTTCCAATGAATGGCGTCAGTTTAGCTAGGTCACTCAGCCAACACAGGGTACAAAAACAAATCTCTACCGCTGATTAGAAAGATCGTGAGGTGCTTTTCTATTTTGTCTTTGGGTTGGGGTTCTAATTCAGATTGGATTGGTAGGAATTTGGGATTCAAATTCTGAGAATTGTGGCCATTGGAATTGAACGAAGGCGGCTCTGTAGAAAACCTAGGTTTATACGTATACGCGTGTATGTATATACGTATTTCTATTTTTTATTTATTTAATTCTCCTTAGATCCAAAAATATCCTTTAGCCCATACAAACTCCAACTCAAACCCAACGAGTGTCCCCTCTAGATAAATACCCCCATTCTGGACTCAATGGGATATGTCATGTCAACCTGTTTGATCGTCTCCAGCCTATTTTCTTTAAGTGAATATATAAATCGTTTAATTATTTAATTTGATCGTACATTTAAATTCACCGGGACCACACAGTGACTCCAAAAATTACAGAAAATTTATTTCTAGTTATGTTTTGATGATACAATCCTAACAAAACTAATTTCATCGAATTTGGAGACCATTTGAAAAATGGTCATTTTCTGGCCGATTAAATTTGACTGAAATCGACAAAACACATATTGATTTACCACGCTCACATATTTCTTCAAAAATTATGAAATTTGGAATCTAGCAATAATTTGACATTCCGGATACAACAAAAATGGTTTCATCGAAAATGAAGGTCGTTTGAAAAATGGCTATTTTTACGGGCTATATATTATATTAAATTCTACAGCGACTATTCTAAATATTAAACTGGACATAACTTTTGGTTCCCGCTATGAAATTTCAATTTTTCAGATTCATTGGAAAGATATTTTTAAATAGATTTAAATATTTTTGGTTTTACCAAAATCCGATTTATATTGCATCTTGTACAGCCAGTCAAAGTTCAAATTCAAAATTTCAAACTACCACGCTATTTCTAACTCCTTTTATAATTAAAATAAAATTTTCATTATACTTTGATTTAAATAAATTTTTTATTGTTATTATTTAAAATATTAAAATTCACTAAAATTTCTAAAATGAAAATTTTAAATTAGTTCCAAAATTCTGGGTTGTTACAGTGAAAATCTGTTTTAATTTTTATTACGGATTTCTAGCTGAATTATTTTGGAAATTCGTTCGTTCATTGTGTGACCACAACATCATTGTTAAGACTACTTTAAATCCTTAGAGTCGGTTCGGAGTTTGACTGCGGTCTTTCATACCGCTGTGATAAGGATTATTATTTTTTGTAATGCGTCAAATATGATGCGGGACTATTAATATTTTAATCCATTCTAATAATTTCAAGGTTCAGTCTTTTCCTAAAGCCCATTTGATATATCACCGTTTAGCGTAAATCCTAGAGTGGACAACTTGTTGATAAGCTTTGGTACAACATGGACCTAGGATTAAACAATAAAATTTGTGCCTAAATCACCCCCTTAACTTCTTTATTTCATCCTTCTTTCCTCATCTAGCCTAACCATTTCTTCATTCTTCTTCTCTTTCTTTGTGGTTGCCTCATCTGCTCCATTTTCTATGCTTCTTTGCATATTAGATCTCACCCTATTAATACTCCAAGATCTAATTCAATTTCTTCTCTCCGATCATTTCTTAGTCCTTAGTACCTACTTGCACTACCTGTTCTTTCTAATACCATTAAAGTTTTATCCTTGAGGAGAGATCATTTTGTTGGATCAGAATGAGCGAAAGGTCTCACTACTTTAGGGATAAGAAAATTTGTCGTGGCAGTTGGACTTGCACCAACCCTTTTCTTTGAGATCTTAGGATATGACTGCTGGTTGTGCTGCATTGTCTTTGTATATCTTGTTGGAATAGATTTTGGTAAAGGCGATCGTCGTTTGAGCGATGAAGATTAAGCTATCTTTGGATGGTTCTTCCGAAGAGAATCTCAATGATATTTTAGAGGCATCTATGTTTACACAGACTTAAATGGTCTTTTGCTGTCAAGCTTTGGAGATTTAGCAGCACATCTCTTTTTCTTAATATCGACTTTTGTGTTCAGATCTGTAACAAAACTACCCATGTTGATGTGTGACGCATTTAACACATTGTTCCGATAATGGGAAGTTATGACTAGATTTGTGTAGCATCCCATAATTTTTTGTATATTTAAATTTCTATTTAAATTAAATAAATTGGAATATATTATGAAAAATCCATTTTTGTTGGTTTTAATGTTGATAATTATCTGGATTAAGTATAAGTAGATTTTTCAAATTTCATTTTTATTTAAAAGGGCTATAATTTAAAATTTAATATTTAAATAATCAAATTTATTTGAGTGGGTTAATTTAAATGTAGAATTCAAATTTAAATTGGGATTGGTGGGACTTTTAAGTCGTTGAGTAATAATTGAAATTCAAATCAAAAATTTTAATAACCAAACTTGAGAACTTAGGATTGGTGAAATCGATTCATAAGCTTTACTTAAGTTGTAATTTGATTTGCATAGAATTTTTAAATATTTAAGTTAAAGGAATTCAAATTTGGATTGTTAAAAGATGGAATTTAAGTTGTTTAAATTGAATTTGAAATTCCAATTTTTAAATTTGAAAATAATCAAAGGTGGAACTTAAAAGTTATAAAATAAATTTATAGAATTATATCTAAGTTATAATTTGGTTGAATTTGAATTTTATAAATATTTAAATTTGAATTAAAACAATTGATGGGACAATTGAATATTTTATTCATTTAATTAACTAAGAAATTTAACTGTTTTGGCAACTGTCTCGGAATTCGACGAAACTGGCGCTATTGGATCCGGAACGATGAATTATAGCAGGATTCTAGTTTGCGTTACAATCCGACTTATCGTTGGACCGTACGAGAGAGAGTGTGAAAGGAATCAATGAAATAAGATAACTGCGTGTTTATCATATTTGGGCCTCCTTTTACATATAAATAAATTTCCACCTCCTCCTTATTAGCCTATTCACTATTATACGTTCATTTTCCCCATCAAAAATTTTCCATAGCTGAAGAAATTTATCAAACCCTAGTTTCAAAAGAAATCCAACTCAAAAATTTAATCTCCCCAAACAATGGCAAATTATACATCAAAACGAAGAGCTCGACGATACAAACCTACGGGTGCCCTCAGATTTGACATGCAGTAAGCGAGGTGGCCAGAAATCACGGTCAAAGGTTCTAGAATTCGAAATTCTAGGGTTTGGTTTGGGGGTTTCCGATTTCAGCAACAATTGAGGAAACCAAGACCTGGGTATTGTAGAGGGTTGTCATCCGAGTTCAACGGTGGTGGTCATTGCGTTTATAGTTGATTGGAGTGCCGGAATTTGGTCATTAAAGGGTTGGATACACTTCCGTTCATCGTTCCGTCGCAGGCGCAGGGGGCCATCGGAGTTGGGATGGCTGGTACTGGCGGATGCGCCTCGAGGTGGGGATTCTATCGTGGGTGGTCGGAGCTTCTCCGATGGTCTGAGGTGTGCGTACGAGATGGTCAAAGTCAGCGGAAGTTGGGTTCTTTCTTCGGTTGATTTACTGTAGGCGAGCGGGAAAGAGGGAGCCCCTCTGCTGACGTGGCAACTGGTCATTGGGTGAGAAAAATTATTTAATAATTTTATATATTTTAAAATTCAAATAATAAAACGCTTATAACTTGTACATACGAGCTCGGTTTTGGACGTGGTTGGTTGCATTGGGATCGTGGAGGAGTTGCGGACGTTTTGGCACTAACCTGGCTGCGTTTAGAGACTGTGAAATTTTGGGCTATGGTTGGACGTTCGATCCACTAAGGACCCAAAGGTGAGTGATTCTTCGCTCACGAAATACTGAATTATTCCCATATTTATTGAATTAAATTATGAAGTAAGTTTGGTTGCATGGTTGTGTTGGACTGTTGATGTGTGGTTTAAATTTAACATGCAAGTGTGTTAACATGCAATTTAATTAATTGATTTGTTATTAAATTAAATTTAAATTTCTAGTTGAACTCGAACCCTTGTAAAATCCTGAAACAGTTTAATGCTGATCAGTTGAATGAAATGGTTGTGATTGATGTTGGTTGAAATTTATTACTGAATTTATAGTGACAATTTTATGCTCCTTATTCAGTATATTGTAATGCTTGTTGATTTTGACGATAAATCCCATTTACCCTTGATGTTGCGGGCATCTAATGAACCCGGGATTTATCGATAAAATGAATTAAGAACACGGAGTGAAATGATAAATCTCTGTGACCCTGATTTGGATTGAAATGATAGATCCATCCCTGAAATATCGAGAAATAAAATTTAAAATCACTTGGCCATTGGATAGATAATTATATACAGACATCGGTTGGTTAAATGATTTTTTTAAATATTTGAAATTTTATTTGATAGAATTTCATTTAAAGAAATGTGTCGATACTCGATAACTCAATTCTTTGAAGATTCTAAACTGGGATGTTGATTTAAAAGGGTTAAAGGAATTTTCCAAAACAAAGGGGAAATATTTAAATTGGGATTTGAGTATGATTTAAATCTTTCAAATTAAGAGTTTGGATTACAAGGAAATAAATTCTTATGGAATACAAGTTTTGGTAAATTTGGAAATCAAGGGTATTTGAGTTGCTTTAACTCAGTTCAAATATATATTTGAACTCTTGAAATCAAATAGTTGTTTTGAACGGGGTTGAAAAGAGATATGGAATTTAATGAACTCCGTTGAGACCGGAGGATAGATTCAAGTATTGAAATTTGGAAGGAAGGAAGATTTTGATCAGAGAAATTTATTTTTAAGTATATTTATACAATTGATTCCAAATAATTATTCTTGCTTTAAATTTATTACTTACCTTTACTTATAACTATTGTATTTTAAATAAACTTTTCCTTATAATTCATTTTTCCAAAATTTCTAGTAAACCTATATTTAAGTAAATATATAATATTTAAATTACTAATTTATTTTAATTACTATATCCTATATGTATATCTATATATTTATTTATATAAAATTTATTTTATTATTATTTTTATTATTACTATTGTTATTATTATATATAACCATTTAGTTTACAAGTGTTTTGGAATTATAAATTTCTTCCAAATGGAAATGCTTGAGTTGAACCGCTGGTTCAAATAGAGTTGAGATAAGAATCCATGATAATTTGAAATCTTTGAGATAAATTATATTCTATTTGAGTATAAGTCGTTTTGAAATATTATATGATTATAATATAATGATATGAAATATATTCTAGTTTTAGAATATAATCGGTTTGGGTATGATTATGAAAGGTTGATATGAAAATTTGATTCGTTTGAATATAAATTGAGTTCCAAGCAGAAGATGATATTTTGATATGAAAGCGAACCTTTATCAAATATAAAAGAACCGACCGATGTGAAAGATGTAAGTGTTGGTTGTTAAAGAGACCGGAGTCGACATACGACATACTCTCTGTCAGTGTCGATACCACTTTGACTACTGTGAACGTTTTGACGTATCCAGAACGAGATATGATGACTTGGAGTCGATTATTGAATCGAAGAAGATGATCGAGGATGAAATAGCCCTGACCTTCGGGTCAGAATTGAAATGACTAAAACAGGAGCTATACCGTGACTAACTGAGGTAGCACCTTTGATCGGACACACTTCTTCGATACTATTTCTATGACTATGATGATGATGATTTGGGCCCATTTATGACTTTGGGAGTGTGTACCGAGGTGGGCGGTAGTGGCTGCTATGCGGTACCACCGGTCCGGGAGTGCAATTGGTAGAATCCTACCCTGGGCATTGCCTCGAGTGCCTTGTCATATATATCCATATCGAGCCCCATACGATTTTGATTTAGCATTGCCTTCTATGGAGTGCCCTCTGATAACACCAGTACAGTGAATTTACGGTACTATATAGACTGTTGGTGCCTATAAACGACGTAAGGGTAATATGGTAATCCCGCTTACGCTATTTTCAGTAATTATACTTTACTGGATAGACACTATCATAATAGCGTACTATATTATGTATGTATTAATTTAACGGATCCTTGAGAGATGGAAAAATCCCGTAACATCTCTTGAGTTACTGTACCCATGACACTGATGTTATTTCATCTTTTAATTTGACTAATATGAGAATGATTTAGTGCTGATCCGAGTGTTTGTTGTGTTTTCCTTTTTATACAATACGCTCGGGTCAGCAGGCGTTTGCAGTTAACAGGGATGACTGTGACTAAGAGATCGAAGACGAAGATTTGGTATATCTATTATCTATACATATGTATATCCGCTGCATTATTTCCGCTGCTTATTATGTACAACTGTATGTATATGTAACTCTGATAATCATTGAATGTTATAACCGATGTATACATTAAACTGCTTTTAAACTGCTATTTGTTTATTATATGTTGTCCTTCCGTTGTGAGGTTCTGTGATTGGTTTTTCTCTTCTTTCTTTCCTTTCTTCTTTTTTCCAATAACTACCTGCATTTGCGATTTGTTTGGGTCGACATGTGTGGTTTACTGTCGACTTGAATGGTCAAAAATGTGGGTCGTTACAATTTGGTATCAGAGCGATGGTTAGCGATAACCTTGGCTCTGTTTGGGAATAAACTCATTAGAGATAGGGTTAGAAACGCCCTAGAATGAGTTTGAGAGTATATATGAGAGAGCGTACTTGTATTTTTGATATAAAATGGTTTTATATTGTGTTGGTAATTCTGTAGAGTATTTATGGATTCTGGTCAATTTATGGGACGCCATGGAATCGACAAGAATTTCTAAATACTTGAACAGAATGGATCGACATAATATGGTTTCGATAATATTTGATATGTTAAGTATAGTATTATTGGTTTTAGTATACATTAAGTTATTACCGGTGGTGGTTGATTAAATAATAAATCAAATGGACGGGACAAATTAAATGGTTAAAAGGGTTTAAAAATAATAGGTATAAAAGACATTAGGCAAATATATCTTGGGAATAGGATAGAAATGAACTTGGAACTTGATCCTGGGGTACTTTCGAAATAGTTTTGTCAAAATTTTGAAATAATATTGTATTATAAGTATTTTCGAAAGGAATGGTTCAAAGAATTTTAAAAGAAACAAGTGTGTAATCCCTTATTGGACCTTAGAAACGATGTCGGTAATGAGTGCACACATTATCGACGTTTATTCTGAAGCGTCTAAGTGGGGGAGACCACCCGTATTTTCATAACTATTTTGAAAGGATTTTTGGATTTAAATTCCTATAGTATAAGTATGTATATGAGTATAGGTAAATGATATTAAAACTGAGTTTAAGATTTAACAAGAATTGAAATTTTTATATTCTTCCTTAGATTAAAGTTTGGGTTTAAAATTCATATGGTAGGGTTTTCTATAAAATAACATAAGCACATATAGTATTTTAAACTTGGTTTTAAACCCGGAATCAAGGTATTTAAGTTCGCCTTGGCTAATAATGTTGAATATGTATTAAGGTAACTCGATTCGTTAGAATTTAGATTTTTAACTAAGAAGCAGACTTAAGTATTATAAGAGGAAGAAATGGTCGTTAAAACGCTTAAGGTGAGCGATAATTAAGCTTAGCAAATTCCAAATTTAGTTGATATAAGCATTAGAGAAACATGTAAGTTAACTATGAAATAAAACTCGACTAAAGTCGACCAAGAATGAAATGGAAGATTTAGTGTGTAAATAAGAAAGGAAATAGCCTATGCTTTGGTTAATTAATAAGTATGTGAAGTTAGTCGAGAAGGAATTGAAAAGAAATTTAAGGTAATAAAGTGTGAATGGTCGATAAATTAAAATAGGGAATTAGATGGTGAATTAGTGTACATGTGAAATTGAGGCGTATAAGTCTAAATGGGGTAAAACCTCGTTAGCACATTACGTTGAATGGAAATCTAAGTAAATAGTGAAATAAATGTAGTGTAAATCCTATTATCAACGGAATAGGAGTTAAGTTGAGTAAAGAAATTGAATTAAATAAAGTATACTTAAGAAATCAAATAGGAATTGATTGAGAACTGAGTATAAATTTGACTTTATGAACCATCCTTATTTTGAATCATTATTTGAGAGTCGAATAAATAAGTTGAGTGAATGGAATATCGTTTAATTTAAAATGAAAATGGGAAAGAGTGAATAAGAAATGGTTAAGTAAAAGAAAACAACTTAAGGGAATTAAATGGGTTGATTTAGAATTCATATGGATAATTGGATTGATTAAATATAATATGATTAATACAAACAACTAACGGGTAATGAATTAAAGGATCAACGTAATCAAGTTCGTTGAAAATTTTAAAATGAATTAATGGTTCAATACAATCAAGTTAGTTTGGAAAGTAAAACAATGAAATTTAATGAACATGACGAGATAGAATGGTTTATATAAAGACCATAACTAATCTAACTCCATTAATATAAGACCGAAGCTAACTAAAAATCGGACGAAGAAAATAGAAATACGAAATCGAACTAAAGGTTAGTCGAGTCAAGTGAGTTGACTCGATAAAAGTTAACTTAAAGGAACCGCATAAAGATTGATTTAAAATTTAATACTTAGGAAAGAATGAGTCTCGAAATGTGGTATATTGATTCATAATAATGAATTCAAGGGATTTAAATAAATCGAGTCGGTTGAGAACGTTAAATGAATTCAGGTTATTTCGAGACGTAATACTTGAAAACGAAACGAGAAGTGAATAAAATATATTGGAATGAAGTTCAATATAATATGGGTGAATGAATAAGAAAATAGTGAATGAAAGAAAATTTGACCAAGGTCAATGAATCAATGTTTTAATATAATCGAATAAAATTCGGAAAAGTAAATGAATTCGAGTTTGACTAAAATTGACTTTTAAAAATAAAATGGGAAATGAATAGAAATACTCGGAAATTGAGTAAGAAATTCAATGCGAATCCATTTCTCGAGTAAAGTAGTGATGATAAAGTGAGGTCATAACGAATTCACAAATTTTCTTTCCTGGAAGTGTGGAACTCCAATTATATAAGTCGACGTTCATGCGAAAATCTGAATTGTTCGATAGGCTGTAGTAGAATAGTCATAACTTTTTAATGGCTGATCGGAATTCGACAACTCCAGACTTTTTTAGAAAACTCGAAAGCAGAACTAAAACTTTTGTTAATAGAGCCATGTCAAATTTTTATGTTTATTAGGCTGAAGACCAAGAACTAGTCGTAGTTGTATGTATAGAAAATAAAAATCTGAACTGAATAGCGATATTGTTTTGACCATAACTCTCTAACGGAGCATTGAATTTTAATGTGCGAGTACATTTCGGAAAGGCCAGGACGTAAACTAAAACTTTTTCGTAAAGTGTTAAGCCTAAATCTGATGTTTAAGGGGTTAAAAACTGGGTAAAACATTTCAGATCTGCATTTTCAGTGTGCAGGCTCAAGTGTTCACTTTTATTAAAACAGTCATAACTTTTGGACGGATTATCCGAATTCGACGAATCCGGACAATTTGGAAAGCTGGAAACAAATACTACAACTTGTTAATAGGGTGTCTTAAGCAAATTCCATCATTTATTAAGAGATAATCGACGATTTGTTTGCTGGCCGGTTGCTAATAAGTTGTTTTGTAGTTGATATGCTTGAATATATGTTGTATAGATTATATGCCATTGCTATGTATTGTTGTGTGTTTAATTCTAATGCATGTTTGAGTGTTTAGTAGGTGCAAGAAAGGGGTTATGCGTTAGAGCTCGCTTGCGCTAAGTATTAAGGTGATAAGGTAAGAAAACCGCAAAATAAACGCTAAAAGAGGTACGTGTTTGGGTTTATATGGGTTTTGTGTTTTTCCCCTTATACAGGTATGCCCCATCGATGATGAGATGTATATTTTGGGTTGATATATGTATCAAGATTTTTCCCGGGGCCCTCCGTACAAGGGAGATGCTGCCGAAATTTTCCGTGATTTCGGGAGTTATAAAATTCATTAGTCTTACAATTATATAACTTATTTTATAATTATTTGATTTGAATTGAAATAGATATGTGCTTCATATCGTTTCGTTCTCTTTTCGAGGACGAAAAGATTTTTAGTGGGGGAGAATGTAACATCCCATAATTTTTTGTATATTTAAATTTCTATTTAAATTAAATAAATTGGAATATATTATGAAAAATCCATTTTTGTTGGTTTTAATGTTGATAATTATCTGGATTAAGTATAAGTAGATTTTTCAAATTTAATTTTTATTTAAAAGGGCTGTAATTTGAAATTTAATATTTAAAAAATCAACTTTATTTGAGTGGGTTAATTTAAAAGTAGAATTCAAATTTAAATTGGGATTGGTGGGACTTTTAAGTCGTTGAGTAATAATTGAAATTCAAATCAAAAATTTAAATAACCTAACTTGAGAACTTAGGATTGGTGAAATCGATTCATAAGCTTTACTTAAGTTGTAATTTTATTTGCATAGAATTTTTAAATATTTAAGTGAAAGGAATTCAAATTTGGATTGTTAAAAGATGCAATTTAAGTTGTTTAAATTGAATTTGAAATTCCAATTTTTAAATTTGAAAATAATCAAAGGTGGAACTTAAAAGTTATAAAATAAATTTATAGAATTATATTTAAGTTATAATTTGGTTGAATTTGAATTTTATAAATATTTAAATTTGAATTAAAACAATTGATGGGACAATTGAATATTTTATTCATTTAATTAACTAAGAAATTTAACTGTTTTGGCAACTGTCTCGGAATTCGACGAAACTGGCGCTATTGGATCCGGAACGATGAATTATAGCAGGATTCTAGTTTGCGTTACAATCCGACTTATCGTTGGACCGTATGAGAGAGAGTGTGAAAGGAATCAATGAAATAAGATAACTGCGTGTTTATCACATTTGGGCCTCCTTTTACATATAAATAAATTTCCACCTCCTCCTTATCAGCCTATTCACTATTACACGTTCATTTTCCCCATCAAAACTTTTCCATAGCTGAAGAAATTTATCAAACCCTAGTTTCAAAAGAAAATCCAACTCAAAAATTTAATCTCCCCAAACAATGACAAATTATACATCAAAACGAAGAGCTCGACGATACAAACCTACGGGTGCCCTCAGATTTTACATGCAGTAAGCAAGGTGGCCAGAAATCACGGTCAAAGGTTCTAGAATTCGAAATTCTAGGGTTTGGTCTGGGGGTTTCCGATTTAAGCAACAATCGAGGAAACCAAGACCTGGGTATTGTAGAGGGTTGTCATCCGAGTTCAACGGTGGTTGTAAGGACCCGTAACTTCCCCGTGAAGGAAAGCACGAATACTTTGAGAACAACACACAAATGAACGCAGACGGAAGAACATTTCATTGTTATTACAACAATTCCATCAGATACAAGAATATACAGAGTAGAATTGAATAAATTACATTCGATAAATATCAGAGATTACAATAAATTTCATAGCATCGGAAAATAATACAAAATCACAACTGAAGGTGATACACGGATACAGAGCTTTCCGGATATCATTCCAGTTGTAAACCAGGAACCTGTGAATATAAATCTGCAAAACCAAAACTACTAGCTGCCCGTGCGGAAAATAGGGGCACCCAGAGTTTATGTTAAAACAATAAACTCCAGGTCAGTCATGGGACTGGTGTGAGAACTAAAACAGTTATTAATATTGGTTTTAAAGTTTGGTAACTCAAGGGACCACGCCGTATAACACGGAACGGGTTTCCTCCCAAGAATACCAGTGCATAGAACAAACAGCGCGATGCTAAATAAAGAAAAATGAAGCTGTTATAAGACCCAGGTCCCATCACACAATGCAACGCAAGCCGGAGGATAGGGTTTTTACCTTATAACAGCCAAAGCATGCTTGATACGTTTAAAACACATTATTTTGATTTTACTATAAGTATATAGTGTCAAAACAATTTCAATCATAAATATCAATCATAGGCGGCGGTTCATCGGGGAGGGGCGGCGGCTCCTCCCCCGTCGCTCTCTTCCTTTTTTTTTTTTTTTTGAAATCGATTTCTGAATTTGAGAAGGGGGGGGGCAACGTATAAGGGAAGAGATTTTTTTTATTTAATTTAATTATTTTATTTTTCAAAAAGTTGACTTTCACATATGACCTCTAAACGAGGCCCACCGCCTGTCGTCCATAGCGTTTTACCCCCATTCCGAACACAATGGGATATGTATCGTAGGTTGATTTGATCGTTTGAATCAGTTTCCGTTAAATTTACATTTAAATCACTATATTGAATTTTAAACGTACATTTCAATTTACCGGGGTCACATACGAACTCTATAAATTGCAGAAAAATATTTTCTAGCTTCGTATTGACGATACGGTCCTAACAAAACTAGTTTCGTCGAATTCTGAGACCGTTAGAAAAATGGCCAATTTCCAGTCGATTAAAATCAACTGAAACTGGTTAAACGCGTTTTCCTTTGCCACGCTCACATATTGATTCGAAAAATTATGAAATTTGGAATCTAGCAATAGTTCGACATCACGGACCCGACAAAAGTGGTTTCGTCGAAATCCGAGGTCGTTTGCAAAATGTCTATTTTTAAGGGCCTGAATTACATAGCGACTATTCAGAATTTTCAACTGGACATAGCTTTTGATTCCCGCTATGAAATTTTGATTTTTCGGATTCGTTGGAAAGATATTCTCTATTAGATCCTATTATTTTTGGTTTCACTAAAATCCGGATTGTTTTGCACTCGGTACATTCAATTGAAGTTTGAAATTGAATTATCGAACTACCGCGCCATTTTCAATTCCATTTATAATTATATATAATTATTTATATTCTAACGACGACGTATATAATATATACGTTCTATTTATATTCAAATTAAATTTCTCGTCGATATTATTTAAAATAATTCATTTTAAATGTTCAAAATTCGCTAAAATTGCCAAAATAAAAATTTTAAACTGGCCCAGATTTTCGGGTTGTTACAGTGGTGGTCATTGCGTTTATAGTTGATTGGAGTGCCGGAATTTGGTAATTAAAGGGTTGGATACCCTTCCGTTCATCGTTCCGTCGCAGGCGCAGGGGGGCATCGGAGTTGGGATGGCTGGTACTGGCGGACGCGCCTCGAGGTGGGGATTCTATCGCGGGTGGTCGGAGCTTCTCCGATGGTCTGAGGTGTGCGTACGAGATGGTCAAAGTCGGCGGAAGTTGGGTTCTTTCTTCGGTTGATTTACTGTAGGCGAGCGGGAAAGAGGGAGCCCCTCTGCTGACGTGGCAACTGGTCATTGGGTGAGAAAAATTATTTATTAATTTTATATATTTTAAAATTCAAATAATAAAACGCTTATAACTTGTACATACGAGCTCGGTTTTGGACGTTGTTGGTTGCGTTGGGATCGTGGCGGAGTTGCGGACGTTTTGGCACTAACCTGGTTGCGTTTAGAGACTGTGAAATTTTGGGCTATGGTTGGACGTTCGATCCACTAAGGACCCAAAGGTGAGTGATTCTTCGCTCACGAAATACTGAATTATTCCCATATTTATTGAATTAAATTATGAAGTAAGTTTGGTTGCATGGTTGTGTTGGATTGTTGATGTGTGGTTTAAATTTAACATGCAAGTGTGTTAACATGCAATTTAAGTAATTGATTTGATATTAAATTAAATTTAAATTTCTAGTTGAATTCGAACCCTTGTAAAATCCTGAAACAGTTTAATGCTGATCAGTTGAATGAAATGGTTTTGATGGATGTTGGTTGAAATTTATTACTGAATTTATAGTGACAATTTTATGCTCCTTATTCAGTATATTGTAATGCATGTTGATTTTGACGATAAATCCCATTTACCCTTGATGTTGCAGGCATCTAATGAACCCGGGATTTATTGATAAAATGAATTAAGAACACGGAGTGAAATGATAAATCTCTGTGACCCTGATTTGGATTGAAATGATAGATCCATCCCTGAAATATCGAGAAATTAAATTTAAAATCACTTGGCTATTGGATAGATAATTATATACAGACATCGGTTGGTTAAATGATTTTTTTAAATATTTGAAATTTTATTTGATAAAATTTCATTTAAAGAAATGTGTCGATACTCGATAACTCAATTCTTTGAAGATTCTGAACTGGGATGTTGATTTAAAAGGGTTAAAGGAATTTTCCAAAACAAAGGGGAAATATTTAAATTGGGATTTGAGTATGATTTAAATCTTTCAAATTAAGAGTTTGGATTACAAGGAAATAAATTCTTATGGAATATAAGTTTTGGGAAATTTGGAAATCAAGGGTATTTGAGTTGTTTTAACTCAGTTCTAATATATATTTGAACTCTTGAAATCAAATAGTTGTTTTGAACGGGGTTGAAAAGAGATATGGAATTTAATGAACTCCGTTGAGACCGGAGGATAGATTCAAGTATTGAAATTTGGAAGGAAGGAAGATTTTGATTAGAGAAATTTATTTTTAAATATATTTATTCAATTGATTCCAAATAATTATTCTTGCTTTAAATTTATTACTTACCTTTACTTATAACTATTGTATTTTAAATAAATTTTTCCTTATAATTCATTTTTCCAAAATTTCTAGTAAACCTATATTTAAGTAAATATATAATATTTAAATTACTAATTTATTTTAATTACTATATCCTATATGTATATCTATATATTTATTTATATAAAATTTATTTTATTATTATTTTTATTATTACTATTGTTATTATTATATATAAACATTTAGTTTACAAGTGTTTTGGAATTATAAATTTCTTCCGAATGGAAATGCTTGAGTTGAACCGCTGGTTCAAATAGAGTTGAGATAAGAATCCATGATAATTTGAAATCTTTGAGATAAATTATATTCTATTTGAGTATAAATCGTTTTGAAATATTATATGATTATAATATAATGATATGAAATATATTCTAGTTTTAGAATATAATCGGTTTGGGTATGATTATGAAAGGTTGATATGAAAATTTGATTCGTTTGAATATAAATTGAGTTCCAAGCAGAAGATGATATTTTGATATGAAAGCGAACCTTTATCAAATATAAAAGAACCGACCGATGTGAAAGATGTAAGCGTTGGTTGTTAAAGAGACCGGAGTCGACATACGACATACTCTCTGTCAGTGTCGATACCACTTTGACTACTGTGAACGTTTTGACGTATCCAGAACGAGATATGATGACTTGGAGTCGATTATTGAATCGAAGAAGATGATCGAGGACGAAATAGCCCTGACCTTCGGGTCAGAATTGAAATGACTAAAACAGGAGCTATACCGTGACTAACTGAGGTAGCACCTTTGATCGGACACACTTCTTCGATACTATTTCTATGACTATGATGATGATGATTTGGGCCCATTTATGACTTTGGGAGTGTGTTCCGAGGTGGGCGGTAGTGGCTGCTATGCGTTACCACCGGTCCGGGAGTGCAATTGGTAGAATCCTACCCTGGGCATTGCCTCGAGTGCCTTGTCATATATATCCATATCGAGCCCCATACGATTTTGATTTAGCATTGCCTTCTATGGAGTGCCCTCTGATAACACCAGTACGGTGAATTTACGGTACTGTATAGACTGTTGGTGCCTATAAACGGCGTAAGGGTAATATGGTAATCCCGCTTACGCTATTTTCAGTAATTATACTTTACTGGATAGACACTATCATAATAGCGTACTATATTATGTATGTATTAATTTAACGGATCCTTGAGAGATGGAAAAATCCCGTAACATCTCTTGAGTTACTGTACCCATGACACTGATGTTATTTCATCTTTTAATTTGACTAATATGAGAATGATTTAGTGCTGATCCGAGTGTTTGTTGTGTTTTCCTTTTTATGCAATACGCTCGGGTCAGCAGGCATTTGTAGTTAACAGGGATGACTGTGACTAAGAGATCGAAGACGAAGATTTGGTATATCTATTATCTATACATATGTATATCCGCTGCATTATTTCTGCTGCTTATTATGTACAACTGTATGTATATGTAACTCTGATAATCATTGAATGTTATAACCGATGTATACATTTCAACTGCTTTTAAACTGCTATTTGTTTATTATATGTTGTCCTTCCGCTGTGAGGTTCTGTGATTGGTTTTTCTCTTCTTTCTTTCCTTTATTCTTTTTTCCAATAACTACCTGCATTTGCGATTTGTTTGGGTCGACATGTGTGGTTTACTGTCGATTTGAATGGTCAAAAATGTGGGTCGTTACAATTTGTCTCGTGATGCAGAAGTTAATCTTTTGCTTGAACGGTGGCGTAACCGTCATTCAGTGCCACATTATATTTGATTCATCTTGTTGTCCTTGTGTGCTGTTCATCGGAGTTATTTTCTATATCTCCACTTTTCCGTGTTATCGTTAGATAATGTTAGGTGAATCGCATTGAAGATTAATTTTGTGATAGGTTTCTTTTTGTCATCCCTAATTATCTTTTGTAAGGGATGGTACGGTGGAAGCCTCTAATAACACCAGTAGTGTTTGTAACATGAGATTAAGCATTTGCTATCATGATATGATTAATCAACGGTCATAAAAATGGTTTGAGCTCTAGTCGCGGAGCAAGACATCTCGTTGTTTATAGGAATTGTTTTGGGAGTTTTGTTGTTGTAGTTTTATTGTCGTCATTGTTGTTTTTCCTTTCCAGCATTAGGCTCTTGGCTTTGTTGTAATTCGTGCTTGTATCTATTAGTGTTTAATGCCTTTGAAAATTGCACGACTTTTAATGAGATCTCCATGTTTAGAAATATTTATGTCATTCGTGCATGTCTATTTAAATGAAATCTCATTTTTCTTATCTAACCAATAGTTGTCGTAGATCTATAAAAAATAGAATTCTATGTAGAATAAATTTAGCAAAGGACATGTTTTTGCGTTGCTTTCATCATGGGTATATTAACCACATGTTCCTTATTGAGATGAAATTTATTGCATCCTTTTATATGTGATTTTAGTTTTCGCATGTTGCGTGACTGACTTCCTTTTTCACCAACATATGATTTAAATCATTTAAGTTTACGCAAAATACATTTTTGGCACTTTTAGCAAACGTTGTTCGAAAAATAAATTTAAATTTATATATCCTTTTTAAAATTTATAATTTACTTATTTACTTTCCTTTATTTAGAAGTTTGCACTTGTGTAAACATATGTTTTATATCAAAATAGACAATTTAAATAACTTAGAGTGCACATTACCAGAATTTTAGTTTTTGTATAAATCTCATATGGGAAATGAAACAGCATTGAAGGGAAATTTTCAAAAATTTGTAAAATGTGTTTTAAAGCAGAAATTTATTTTTGTGAAAAATTTCGGTTTTTGGTCAAATGAACAACATAAGGAAGATTTTTGGATGGTTTATGTGCGTATTTTAGCGGTGCAGTAGGGCCGACAATACGATTAAAATGTTAATGACAACAAGGAAAATGTTGATTTGGCCTTGGAAATGTTGTTCCTATACCTTGTCAACGATGCGCATGAGTTGTCAATTAACTCATCTTACATTTTAAAGCTTATTTTAAGCCTATATTATAGTCTGCAGATGGAAAATTTTGGAGTATTTTGGGATATTAAGGTAAATTTTCCACTGTAGGGCGGAAACTGGAATATTTATAAGCAAAGCAAACGTTAAAATTCTTCGCTTTGATTTTCTTTTTTCGGTTGAGTTGAAATTCAATAATATGCATTGGCATATTGGATAGTAGGATTTGGAGGCAAAAAAATTTGCTTCATACTTCAATTCGTAGTTGTGTGGGGATTATTGATGAAAAAATGGTTTTCAAAAATTGCATTCATATAAAACTACCAGTATATTGTGGATGTTTTGCATCATGTTTTCAAAAGTGTTTTAAAAATTTAACGCATACATATAGGAGCATCCGATTTAGAATCATTGTGCATACATGTTTTGTGGTTGAAATGCATCATATAAACCATGAATAAGTGCACTTGGTTGCAAAAATAGATGTACACAAATTCATTGTGTAGGATAGAACAAGTAGGTGTCAGAATTTCGAGACGAAATTTCTTTTAGGGGGAAGGAACGTAATAACATAGAATTTTGGCAATAAATAAATTAGTTATTTCATTAGATATTTCAAAAATAGTAATTTCTGCAAATGATGGAATTTAATTATGAAACTTTCACTGTTGCGTTCATCATGAAATTCTGGTCAATTTTTATGTCTGGAGTTTCGCTAATGGAGTCCGTACGAAAAAGTTACGGACGAAGTACGAACGGAAATAATAAAATAGAATATATAAATATTTAATACCATTTATAACCGGCCTTCACTGGGTGATTTTTCTCAAGCGTGGTCGACACCCTTGATAAAGCGGTCGACCGCTACGGGAAATTTCAGCGCAATGGCGGCTAGGGTTATATATGTTTTAATAAATAATATTTTTAAACGGACGGATAGATGTTTATTAATTTAAATCTAAATGTCTGGGGTCTTTCTAACACCGATAAATAAAGGGTTAGACCCTCGTTCTTTTCCACCTATTTCCGAGAGTAGCAACGGGTTCTTCACTTTCCCTTTCTCTTCAAACAAATTTTAAAAAACAAAAATATGTTCATATACAATCAATCAAACATAAACCATACAGATTTGAAAGGAATAAGTGGATTCAAGGAGAAAAGGATATGGATTGACGTTTAGGTTCTTCTTCCTCATATTTCTCCTCTCTTTTCTTATTTTTCCTCTCTTTTCTTATTTTCTTTCAAACCTACAAAACTGAAAGTATCCCCTTTTCAGAATAATTATAGACCTATAAGAATTCAGGAATTATAGGCCTAAAAGATTATTAAGATTCATATTTGGACACTTTCAGTTGAGTGGGAAATTTATATACAAAGTACACAATTCGTTTGAATTAAATCTGAAATATATGTCTATATGTTCAAATGTTCTGTTGTAGTTTTTTTCAGATATGAAGAATAATTGTGGTTTTGAATAATAATATTGTTATGTAGGCTTATTAACTTGTTTAAACCATTACCTACAATGGTATAAAAAAATATTGTGGTTACTGTAAACACCATGGATTTGGAAAAGCAGTCCCATAAATCATCGTTGAATTGTAGTTTTATTTTAGATCTACAGTTTTAGTGTTGATTTGTAATTTATGCAAAATTTGTTAAAAAGATATGAGCTTTTTGTGTTTAGTTTTTTTTGGATTTTAACTAAGTTATTGTAAATAATGCCTTTTTGCTCTTTTTCAATAAAAAACATTTTTTGAAATCAATAAGAAATATGTACCAAAAACAAAAAGGAAAGAGTTATGTGAACTTATGTACACACAAAGATTTTAATATGTTTGTGTATAGTTTACATCAACTACTCCAAAAACATACGTATTACATATTCTTTTTATTTGAAATATGTTTATTTATCTTTTAAATATTTAGGAACAATTTACAATAATAATAGTTAACAACCTTTTTGTAAGATTTATAATCTTATTACAAAATTCAATGCAAAAAGGAATGTTTAGTTGTTAGCTTAAACCAAGATATTGAATTTAATAATAACAAAAGTAAAAGAATAATAACTACCTTAATTGCGTGAAAATACAAATATATATATTTGTATACACATTATCCGCCCAAATCTACATAAACAACAAAATATATATTATAATTAATGTTTGTGTGTTTGAGTGGTTTTCATTTTATGGAATTAAACATGAAAATGTAATCCAGATTAAATGAAAATATATATTATGGCCATTGTAGCAATTAATGTAATTGATTTGCTATAAATAAGGCCATAATGATATAATAACTATTGTGACCATCGTTGTTTGGGGGAAACAAGTTAAGTTAGGTAGCTAGGCCTAATAGTTACAATTTAAAACAATGAATAACAATAGGAATTACAACTCCAATTTAAGTAAGTAAATTTCTTATAACATGTAATATACATACATACATACATACATACATACATACATACATATATATATATATATATGTGTGTGTGTGTGTGTGTGTGCGTGTACAAAATAAATCAAATTAAAGTAAATTCGAAATGTTTAAGGAGTTAAAATAATTTAGTTAGAAATAAAAAGGGACTGATATAATAAGGACATTTCATTGTTAATTAATGCCTTAGGAAAATTATGAATGTTAGGTTCATAAATGGCATTAATTATAATTAGTGGTAGTAAATAACAATTAAGGGGTTAATTAGCGCCTTAGCAAAATATGACTGGTATGGTTATAAATGGCAATAACCCTATTAAACAGAAATAAATGTAATAAAAAGGGAATTAATAGGTATCGGTTGTCGTTTTATAATACTAAGTCCAATAAGGAAACAATGAAATAGATATCCTAGTATAGGAATGGCATAACTTTCCTTGTTTTACACTAACAAATTTATAATAAATAATTAAAATGTAGAATTGGACTTAGTACGTTAGTGATGCGAGGTCAGTTTCCTTATTCAAGAAAAGTCTGCACTTTCCAGCAATCAAATATTTGTTTAACTGATGTGAGACATCATTGAGCATAGAAACCCGTAACGATTGTTGGTTTGCATTTGCAAAGTATTATGTGAGGAGAAACTAAACGGGAATAACTCAATAACATGACATGTTTTAGGGATTAAGGTGTTAAATGGTTAGATCCACCTATGAAAAGGTATTAAGCAATCGCATAGCCCACCTCTCATAAGTGAAAGCATCAAAGGCTAATTGGGTATGAGTTCGATAATCTTCACGAATAGTCTGCTTCCTCAGGTCTTAAGTGGCTTGGGTTGAGTGTCCACATGGGAATAGGCTTTAAAGTGTCCAGTATGGTATTGCCATAGGGCTACCTATCCTACGAGAAGTATTAAGCAACTAGTAGATTATCCAATAAGGCCCGCTAGATAGCAACGAGATGACCGACCACCGACTGGTCATAAACAACATGCTACGTCTACCTAACAAGGTAGTCTTAAGTGGTTGCTTACTATCTCTCGTGTAACGACCCACATTTTATGTATCGGAGGATCGTAAAATATTTTTATTTAATTCTCCAAGGGTCGGATCATTCTCAATCTTTGATATGCTGTTCATGGGAATGTGAGGCATGTCCATGATTTTTGTCATTTTTATTCATGACCAGTTTTTCCCCTGTTACTTTTTTAGGGCATAAATTTTGACTAGGATCGAATCAGGTGTTGGGATCGCTTTCATAGGATCGAAAATAATATTTCCAATTCCATAGAGTGATCGTATTAAAGATTTTGCAGACCGGTTTGGGAGGAATCACTATTTTGATGTTGCTAGTTTTCTGAACTGACTAATTAGTCTTTGTTGGGCAGATTAGTGGGGCCCATTAAGGCTAGGGACTGTTAGCTATAAATAGGAAGGTAGGAGTAGAGAGAATAGTTTAGTTTCTTTATTCTCTTATTTGGTTGGGTGCCTATGATTCTTCGACTCAACCAAATACGCATCCACTTCATTTCAATTCACAGATTTACACACGAAGATTGAAGATTAACATCGAGGAAGGGTAGATCGCATCAATTAAGTTGATTTGAAGGCCATTCTTCTCTATTCTTTACTATTCGGATTAGAGATTCATTGATTTCAAGCTATTTTGTTGATTTGATGAGTGATAAGTATATATCACATGGATTCAATTGAGTATATGGGTCTGTTTGATCTTAGTTTCATCATTTCAAGTCAATTTCACCTAGATCTAATCGATGTAAGTATATTTTCAATTTGAATCACACTATAGGATCTAGTCTAGCAACTTATAACGGTTAATACATATGTTTATGCAAGTTTAGATCCAATTATTGATTCGTTTATCATGATTTGTTGAATTTCATATGACTGTATGATGGTTACTAGATGTGTTAATGAATATTGATTTGTTGTGCTACTGATTGTTTGGACGAAATTTGTCAATTTGGATGAGATGGATGCATAGATTTTTGTCATTAATACATAGATTGTGTGGATCGATTTGGCAAGTGTGGATATGGCGATGGATCACATGAAGCAAGTAGATCAAACCGTATGTATTAGCATGGATCGCCAAGCGTGTGATGCAAGAAATAGGAGGATTGACAAGAGTTGGATTGCATGTGTTTGCGTCTTTGGACTATGGGTCGCGATCCATTGATGGATCAGTGGATCCGCTGCAACATTATGAACAAAGGCACAAGGCACATGATGGATCAGTGGGAATGGATCATGTGGCTCGAATGTGTAAAAGCTGGAATGGCAAAGCAACTTGGATCAGGCAGAGCGGTAACTGATGGATCGGCCAAAAATCATGGAGCACTCAAGCTAAATAGATGGAATAGTGATAGATGGATCGTTGCGCATTTGTATGGATCGGGAAAAGGTAGATTGCATGGATCAGTTGTAAATGCCCACGGAGCACGCATGATGAAAACAATGGATCTGCCGATGCGCACATGATGGATCATGCAAATCAGGTGGATCAGGCAAATACCGAGGGATCGAGAAATGAGATGGAGAGCACGACAGATTGTTGGATCGGCACGAGCACCGCATGGATGGATCGTGGGGGTATTAGGAGTGCTGCACACATGGATCGAGCAAGAGCAGCGATGCATGGATCGCATGATCCGATCGAGTTTCGCACGTATGGATCATGTGTGATTCATGAAGATGGATCGATGATCGATCCATTGACGGATCGGTAACCGATCCATTGATGGATCGTGAACGATCCTTCGAACGTTGACTAAGTGATGTTTATTTTTTTCTCGACGTTGGATGTAGCTTCGACGTGAATTCAGATGGAATATTCAAAGCAAATTGAAGTGTTCTTTGGTCGTGACGTGACGTGACGAAGTTAATGGCTTGCTCGAGAAGGCGCTTAAGCTTATGGATAGTCGCCGATGACGACGACCAGAAATATGGAAGGCCAAAGGATTGTCGTTAGTCGAAGGTTCTAGTGGACTCAATGCAGGGGTATAGCGGGGACGTCCAAAATACTAGATGATTAGTCGAGAACCCGGAGCAGTCACGATGGGCCTAGATTTGAGTCCTGATGGCGTATGGAGTTCTGCTAGAACTAGGGTTAGCATTATCCCTTGACGGGTGGAAAAATGGGTCAGTCATACGATTAACGATGATTTCAAGGCAAGGTAGGTAGTGATAGCCAGAATCATGGATGTTATTGTTTGCTTGTATCGTCTTGTGTGGATTGTCCGACGCCGAGAGAGATATTTCTTGGGTTCTTATCCGGTGTTGATTTTGGCCTTCAGGGTTGGTGCTTGGTAGGCGTTGAGCTCGATTAAGATGGTCTACGCTTGATAATTGGTCGATATGGATGTACTTCTTGTTTCTTCTCTAATTCTCTTGGAAAGACTGTCACTGCCGGTTGTGGAAGAGACGGGCTTGGGGTTCTTCTCGTTTGATGAGTTGGTAGATTAGATGATTGATCTACCTATTTCTCATATAATTTATTGATGATGTTGATAGCTGTTTTATCACTCATTAAGACTGTTGTATGACTCAAGGTTTTATGTTTCCCTCTTATTACCTTGGGTTGTTCATCCATGTTGTGGATGGGTAGACTAGGTAGTAGGCAGTAGATCTTAATGAGGACGACCCTGTTGAGCGATGACGAGACGGAGGCTTACGTATTTGTTTCTACTATACCTATATGTTGTATCTGCTGATAGTGCTGATGTATGCTACTCTGAGTGAAACTGTAGTGAGGCTTATCGTACAGACTCTGATGTACTCCAGTTTGATGTATGGATATTTTCATGTTGATATGAAAGTTTAAGATTATGCTCATTTATGCTTCACTATTATATCCTGTTGTATATGCTATATTATATTTTCACCATGCGCTGTGAGTCATATGATAGGTTTCCACTTGTGTTATTCTACTCCTGATGATCGTCCCATTTCGGCCTGGCACGTTATACAATGCATCTTCTCCTTGGTTTGTGTAAGAGGTACGGGGCTGTGATCACATTTGGTACCAAAGCTTTGGTTAACCGATTTTATCCAAATTTCATGGGCGTAAAGACATATGAGAGTCGTATTTGTACTTTACTATTGGATGATTACTATATTACAGTGTATAGTATAATAGTGCTTGAACTCTGTTGCAGATTTCTCATGTGTGGACTAATCAATCTATTTTCAAATTTAGAATGATTCACCGATCTTCGAGACATACTGCTAGGGAAGAGCTTGTTCTTGGAGGAGGAGATAGTCGTTTACCAGATTACCTAGCTATGTTCGAGGCCATGATGGTATTGATCATGGTGGAGGGTACCCACTCTAGAAGTAGCCGGAGTAGATGCTGGTGCAAGTACCAAGGGTGGTTGATTTTGCGGAGTTGTGTAAGGATTTCAATACTCTTGGTGGGAAGTCGTTCAAAGGGATAGAGTGGACTGTAGAGATTCAAGGGTGGCTTGATACTTGTATTTGGATATACGAAGAATTGATTATTGACGATGCAACTAAGAGGAAGCTTGCATCAAGATAGCTACAGGGTAGAGCTATGGATTGGTGGAATCTGTCACTTTAGAGACTCTAGAAGATGAGATCAATTCCAAGTCAAGTTCGAGATGAAGTTCATATCTATGCCCAAAAGTCAATTCTGTCCAAGAGGTTTTTGAGATAAAGCAAAATGGTCAACCAGTGTTTGGGTACGTTTCTGATTTTGAAGCTTTATCCAAGTATGCTGGTTCACATATTGAGACTCCTTATCAGAAGAAAGAGAAGTTCGTCATGGGCTTGGATACATATATTTGAAGCCAGTTGGTGGATCATCTTAATGACCCTTATGAGAAGATCGTTGAGAAAGCTTTGAGGCACAAAAGTTGGTTTCCTAAGGAAGAAGTTGTTATTTCAGCCAAAGAGGAACCAAAACCACGACAGGGTGGTAATAACAAAAAGAGGAAGCAACAACAGCAGGAAAGAAAAGATTGCCAGAAGAAATAGAAAAGTGAAGTGACTTGCTTCAATTGCAAGCAGAAGGGCCATTATTGAAACACCCCACCTCCGTTAGGGTCACTCTCAAAGGGAATGCCCTAATTTTGGTGGAGGTTTATAAGTATAAGTCACAGATATACAAGACAGATATAAGAACACATATTTTTGAACAGCGGAAAACAACAACAACTTTTATTTCAACAAAATACGTGTTACACAAACCATGTCATAATTTGTCTTACAATACTTCCAAAAACACAACATCTTCATAACTGTTTTGATTACATTATTAAAGAAGCATAAAAACATAAGTAAACTACATAAGTCCCATAATTGCTGTCCAAAGCCATAGTCCAAAACGGAAAAGATCCAAGGAATACTTTCTTTCCCTTCAAGCTGGATGTGAAAACTGGTCAAGCTGCGGTATTCCCTCCCTGTGGACCTGGAGGGGGGAAACGAAAGAAAAGAAGACGAAAGAAAAGTAGAGTCAGACATAAAGCCTGAGTAAGTCTAGGACTATTCAGTCTATGAATAAAGAACTGGGTATGATAAGTATAAATTGGAAATGGGAAAGCACCATAAACTAAGTTAAGTTGTCTAGAGTCGAATATACTATCGTACCCCATATTAATCTCTACATCCATATAAACTAGTTCCCAATAGGCACCCCATAATCAGGGTGAAGTGATTCGTTTCCAATGATCGGCTCCTACTCGCATAGTTACGTGTGTGTTACGGCCCCCGATGTTGTAGTTACCTATGCTGGTCCCACCATGAGGTGTATCAAGTCCCATGGTGGTGGCCCGACACAATCCTAGAATGCACAGGTATACTACTGGTGCCCAGTGCCTTATTTTTCTGCGCCGGAGTGTGTGCACGCCCGCACCCCGTTAGAACCTACACCGCTGCACCACCGCCGTCGATTTGACCTCTTACAGTCAGCCCAGTAATCGTGCCCCACCCAGCCTAGTTCAGGGTATCCTGATACAGCTTGTAGGGTTACTGCTGAAAAGCTCCCCCCACCCCGCTAATAGGTTTTCTATTTCTAGCCAACATGCTAAGTTGGTTAAGTGTTTTGTAAACCTAACCCCCAAATCAGTCTGTATAGTTTAGCATGTTCCATTTCGATTAAGTATTAATTCAATTTACTTAATCCTATCAGTCCTGACTCAGCCTTAATTGTCTTATTAAAGCCTCGACCTCTCACATTAGACAGGTATTGTTGTGGCTGCCTGTTGCCGGTTGGGTCCGGGCAGTCTTACGCCACAACTCAGTCTAACCTCGGGTCCTTATTGGGCTCCGTGTTTAACCACCACACATTGGATAGGTATTGTTGTGACTACTGGACAGCCGGGCGGTTCCGGGCAGGTTTACATCACAACTCAATCCAACCTCGGGTTAAACGCATCGTATTTTCTAAATTTACATATTTTGTCTCTTTTCTTTTTATATGTAAATATTTGCGGCCCATTATTCAAATTCATCTTTATTGGGTAAAATTAATTTATACCACTTAGTTTGTTTTTCAAGGTTGTTGGCATGCGTCAAACATGCCAACACATATATTCTATATTTTAACCCCATCATCATTTCCCCCGTTTTATATGTTCACTAAAATATAACATATGTTGGGTTTAACATTTAAACCCAACTTAGCCACATGAAAAAGGGGAGGCTTAGAACATGGTGTTTATATATTCTAAGTAACATAAAAAGGGGAGTGTGAACGCATGAACTTGCAACATAACGATCTAATTAACATGAATTAGGCACATGTGAACTTGCATTGTAATAGCATATAATCATGGCATAAACATACTTAAACATGAATCATTCTATTCATATAGTCATGGCATAAACATACCTAAACATGAACCATTCTATTCATATAATCATGGCATAAACATACCTAAACATGAATCATGGTTTTTAATCTATTCATGTAAACTTGCAATTGGAATGTAAATCTAACTTAATTATGTGTCACATATATCACCATATGATTTTGATAACAACATAGGCCTAAAACATGTTTTCAATTAGGCATAACACCAAACATAGTTTAGTCATGTTCATAAAGATGCTTACTTTTGTCTTTAACACAAAAGTATGGTTTTATACTTAAATCACAATGCCAATTCCAACATAAATTCATATAAACCATAGTACTTAGTTGAATCCAATTACACATTAAAAGTGATCATAAAAGTATGTACATCATATTGGCATAATAGTGAATCATATACTTGCATGAATATCAAATAAACTACCGCAACATATGGTCATTAACATGAATCATATACTTGCAGATATCCAATCGTTATACCACAATATTCCAAATCGTTTAGAATCAAAGCAACATACAAATATGGATTATTATCACCACCAATCGAATACAATTCTATTTCTCATTTTACACAAATCAAACACAATTATTTATTCACATCGGAATAGCACTCTACTTACAACGTATGACGAATCTTCAATTCAGGAATCTGAATTCTGAATTTGGAGATGCTATCCTTTGTTGTAGGCGTTGTTTTGACGTTGCTTTAAGCTTTCGAATTGTCTCCTAATTGTCTCTCAATTTCTGACGGCTATTCCTAGTCTTTCCTCAGCAGCATGACGGTCTCATCTCCATTTTTATTTGTATGAAATAGGGTGAGTCTTAGGTCCTTTTTATAGAGTTTGTGAGTTGATTAGGACCGTCGATGGAGCTTGGTTTAATAATAGCCATTCGTTTGAAGGAGAGACCAACCAGGAGCTGACACCTAGCCCTAGTGACAAGGCAAGGCTCAGAAAATCGACCAAGCACAGAACAGGCCAGCCAGGGGGGCTGGGTTCGACCTGGCTCAGGGGCCAGGTCGACCCCCAGGTCGACTATGTAGTCGACCTGGGTGCCCCAGGTCGACTACCCAGTCGACTTGGGTGTCTTGGGCGGGATAATTCCCGCCCTGGCCAATCCGGCCCGATTTTTGAAATTTAAATTTGTTTTCTAAGCTGTTTTGGTCTATTTGAATTTTAAACTGAATTCTGAAACTTCTGGAAGCCATATCTCCCTCATACGGAGTCCGTTTTACGCAAACTCGGACTCTATTTCAAGCAGAATTCTGAGACGAACACAATGGCATATCCCGTTTCCCTTAATTCTTTGATTTGAAATTAATTATACTTTAATTTGTGAATTTCACTGTTATAGAATACACGGGGTGTTACATTCTCCCCCACTTAAAAGGATTTCGTCCCCGAAATCTTCAAGTTCAGGAAGAATGTACGTCCTAACATCCAAACATCCATCTACTCATCCATCAAACACGAGCATCCATTGTCCTTAAAAGACTTCTAATGCTTCATGATCATATGCGAAGTGTGTGTATATGTACTTATCTAATGCAAAATCAGTCGGTCTACTGATTCAGTTGACCTCCTTAATGCAAATTATGTAAGTGCCATGAATCCATTATGTATGCAAATTTTCCTATTCATGATTCTACATGAGTGCACAATCATTCATATATAAATGCAACATCCATATGGCAACACATTAAACTTCAACCATATACGAATAAATACATTTATGCATATGCAATATGAAGTGACTGAGCCGATCTAAAACCTAGATTGTGTGCGTATATGCAACCACGAGCAACCACTAGCAATCACTAGCAACCACTTGCAACCATCATCCATAACATGTTTCAATTACATGTTTTCATCCAAAGAGTTTCTACTTAAAAGATAAGGTCGAGGAGATATACCTAAAAAGATAGATAAAAGCGCAACTTAAGGAAAAAGAAAGATCAATTATGTACCCTCGAAAAGAAAAGGGTAGGCTGCGCATATTCTAGCTTCAGTTTCCCAAGTTGCATCTCCCTCGGCGTCGCTCCACTGAACTTTGACGAGCTTTACTTCGTGGTTGCGTAGCTTCTTCACTTCCGTTCCTAATATGCGGGTTGGAACTTTCCTCACGGTTGCTTCACATTCCACTTCAGCTTCTTCTAGGATATTTGGCTCTACCACTTCAGCAGATTCATGTAGACATTTTCGGAGGTGCGAAACATGAAAGACGTTGTGAACTCCGGCCAATTTTTCGGGTAGCTCTAATCTATAGGCCATTTTCCCTATTTTCTCAATAATAGGAAACGGTCCTACGAACCTTGGTGCTAGCTTTCCTGTGGTTCCAAAATGAACAATGTTCCTTAGCGGAGATACCTTAAGAAAAACTCTGTCCCCAACCTCAAATTCAAGGTCGGTCCTCCTCTTGTCGGCGTAGTATTTTTGCCTGTCTTGGGCTGTCTTCATCCTTCTCCGTATTAAGTCTACTTTTTCTGAAGTCTCTCGGATCATATCCGATCCAAGTATGAGCTTGTCAATAGACTCCCACCAACAAGTGGGCGATCGGCACGGTCTTCCATATAAAGCTTCGAAGGGCGCCATTCCGATGGTTGCTTGGTAGCTGTTGTTGTAGGCAAATTCCACAAAAGAAAGATGGTCTTCACACATCCCTCCGAAGTCAAGGACGCATAGTCTTAAAGGGTCCTCCAAAACTCTGTTCACTCTTTCTGTCTGGCCGTCGGTTTGGGGATGATAGGCTGTGCTTAAGCATAACTGTGTGCCTACCGCTTCTTGCAGACTCCGCCAAAACTCACTTGTGAAGATAGGGTCTCGGTCACTAACAATGCTGGATGGTATTCGATGGAGTCGAACAATTTCCTTGAGGTAAAGAGATGCTAGGGATGAGGCAGTTCTTTTACTCTTGACAGGTAAGAAGTGGGCGCTTTTAGTAAGCCTATCCACTATTACCCAAATGCTAGTGTTGCCTCTTCTAGACCTAGGCAGCCCATCAATGAAGTCCATTGAGATGTTATCCCACTTCCACTGCGGGACCTCTAGAGGATGGAGCAGACCGCCAGGCTTTTTCTGTTCCGCCTTAACCTGTTGGCACACCTTACACTTAGAAACGAAATCTGCCACGTCCTTCTTCATGCCGTTCCAAAAGAAATTTCTCTTTATGTCCTTGTACATTTTATCCCCGCCTGGGTGTATCGTCATCTTGGAGTGATGTGCTTCCTCGAGAACCTTCTTTACTAAATCCCTTGTCTGTGGGACGCATAGTCTTCCATCTCGCCTTAGCCAACCCTTGTCGTCTATGGAGTATCTGCTGAGGTGACTTGAAGTCTCACCCCTAATAAGCCTATCAATCGTCTCCACAAGCTGAGGGTCTTCGCGTTGTGCTGTCCCTATTGCGTCCACTAAAGTCGGGCGTACTTCGAGAGATGCTAGCAAGCCCGGTACAAAATCAGAGGAGGGCCTAAAGTCAAAGCTGGCTATAAACTCTAGGCTTTGTCTTTCAACAAACAGCGGGCTTAGGGTTAGTTTCTTTCGGCTCAACGCGTCTGCCACTACGTTGCCTTTGCCCGGAGTGTAGGAGATCTCGAAATCGTACGAGGCAAGAAACTCCATCCATCTCTGTTGCCTCAAGTTAAGATCTTTCTACGAGAAAAGATATTTCAACGATTTATGGTCAGTGTAAAGTTCGAACTTCTCACCTAGGAGATAGTGTCTCCAAGACTTGAGTGCAAAGACGATGGCAGCTAACTCAAGATCGTGGGTCGGGTAGTTCTTTTCATGCACTTTCAATTGCCTTCCACCATAAGCTACTACCCTTCCTTCTTGCATTAAGACAGTGCCTAGCCCTGTCCAACATGCATCTGTATAAACTGTGAACATCTTGCCTCCATCTGGCAACGTCAAAACTGGGGCTGTTGTAAGAGCCCTTTTTAGTCGTTGGAAAGCAAATTCGCAATCCAAGTCCCAATTGAACACTAGATTCTTCTTGGTCAGCTTTGTGAGCGGAGCTGATATCTTTGCAAAGTCTCTGATGAATTTCCGATAGAAGCCTACTAGCCCGAGAAAGCTTCGGACCTCTGTTGCGTTCTTTGGTGTCTTCCAGTCCTGCACCGCTACTACCTTAGCCGGCTCTACTGCTAACCCTTCTTTGGATACTATGTGCCCAAGAAATCTTACTTCCTCTCTCCAAAAGTGGCATTTGGAGAATTGATGGACTCGCAGGGTTTCCATGATTGCCCTTAGGTGCTGAGCATGCTCTTCTTCACTCTTTGAGAAGATCAAGATATCGTCTACGAAGACCACTACGAACTTGTTGTGGAATTCTCTGAACACCCTACTCACCAGGTCCACGAAGTAAGCGGGTGCGTTTATCAAGCCAAAAGGCATGACAAGCCATTCAAATAAGCCGCCTGGGGTTCTGAATGCTGTCTTATCGATACTATCTTCATCCACCCTTAGCTGATGAAATCCGGTTGCTAAATTGAGTTTGGAGAAAACAGACGCTCCTACAAGCTGATCAAACAGATCGTCAATTCTGGGGAGAGGGTGCCTATTCTTTTTCGTTAGTTTGTTGAGCTCCCTATAGTCAACACATAGACGGAGTGAACCATCCGCCTTTGTAGCGAACACCACTAGAGCGCCCCATTCTGAAATGCTCCTTCTAATGAACCCCTTTTCTAGAAGCTCTTTAATCTGTTTACTGAGCTCTTTCCTTTCCCGTGGAGCCATGTGTCTAACGGGCAACGCAACGGGCTTTGCATTATCTACAAGATATATGCGGAAGTCTATTTCTCGCTTCGGAGGTAAGCCCTTCACCTCTTCGAAGACATCTGGATATTCACGGACCACTCTAACTGATTGCAAACTCTCAACAGAAGCATCTAGCGATTCAAGATAACTAAGCATAACCGCATACGAGGGATTACAAGAAATTTCCAGAGTGTTACCGAGTTGGGTCAGAAGCCTAACAACCCTTTTCTCACAATCCAGGATGGCACCATTACTGGAGAGCCAATCCATGCCCAAAATCAAACCATATCCTGAAAAGCCCAAAACAAAGGCACTACATTTAAATTCTACGCTTAGAATAGAAATTTTCAATCCCACACAGATTATAGATAAATAAGCTGGGCCCCCAATTGGATTTGAAACAATTAAGGGGTCCTCTACCATTATAGTTTCTAGGTGCAGAGATTCTACTAAAGCAGATGAGATAAAGGAGTGTGATGCGCCTGAATCGAATAAAGTGCGAACTGGGTGATCATAAAGATAAACTACACTTTCTACAGAAGTATTTATACCTCGCTGCTGCAGAGGTGGCGCTTCTAGCGCATGAACTTGTGCCCCTGAGGTGGATTCAGCCCTCTGCCCCTGCCCTCGCTTCTTTGGGCAATCCTTAGCTAGGTGGCCTGTCTCACCGCAAGAAAAGCACCCACCATTCATCTTAGCCTTCTTTTTCCGGCAATCTTTCACTAAGTGCCCCATTTTGCCACAGAAATTACACTTCCTCTTCTCTTTGTTGTCTTTCTTGCCCTTCTTAAAGTCTGTCTTCTTGGGCTGCAAACCTTCTTTCTTCCCCTGAGAGTTTTTTGCCTTTGTCTCCTTCTTGCCCTTATCCTCTTCGTTCAGCAATGCCATCTGCACCAACCTTTCATACGTAGCTCCCATGGGTATATGGGTCATGGCTAAACTGTGTAATGGCTCATTCAACCCCTTGACAAAGCGGAGAGCCTTCTTGTGCGGGGTGTTGACTAGGTCCAGTCCGAACCTAGCCAGCTGATCAAACTGGTTAACATACTCTTTGACTGTCATATTCCCTTGCTTAAGAAATAAGAATTTTTCCAACTGAAGACTCCTTTCAGCTTCTGAGAGAAATTTAGCCTCAAACCTAGCCCTAAAGTCCACCCATGTTTCCACTGGTCTTTCTGCATTAGTGACTTCCCACCAGTAGGAAGCCTCGCCTTTAAGTAGCCATACTGCCAGTTGTACCTTCTGTCTATCTTCTACCTCAAAGATGACGAATAAGTCCTCGGTTTCTTTCAGCCAATTCCTGGCTACCACGAAGGACTCGGTTCCATGAAAGTCCTTTCCTCCCATAGCTTTAAAATCTTTACATATCTTAGCAAAAGTATTTCCCCGCGGAGGAGGTGGAGGAAGAGGTGCTGTTGCAGTTGGATGATTTCCTGCAGCTGGGGGAGGAGGAACGGTAGGACCTGGCTGAGTGGCCCTTGCTTCTAAGAATCGTCTAAACCAACCAGGTATTGGTAAACCCTCTGGCAAGTTAAGTTCTTCAGACATGCTGAATTAAAAAGGATAGATTCAAAACGAACGATAAAAGATAGTACCTATGGCTTTGGGGGACTTTGCCTTTTTAAAATAAAATAATATTTTATCTTTAGAAATGCTTCTTTAAATTTTCTTTTGAAAATAAATTTTCAAAACTTTTATCTTATCTGGTAAACCTATGCTCTGATACCAAGTGAAACACCCCACCTCCGTTAGGGTCACTCTCAAAGGGAATGCCCTAATTTTGGTGGAGGTTTATAAGTATAAGCCACACATATACAAGACATATATAAGAACACATATTTTTGAACAGCGGAAAACAACAACAACTTTTATTTCAACAAAATACGTGTTACACAAACCATGTCATAATTTGTCTTACAATACTTCCAAAAACACAACATCTTCATAACTGTCTTGATTACATTATTAAAGAAGCATAAAAACATAAGTAAACTGCATAAGTCCCATAATTGCTGTCCAAAGCCATAGTCCAAAACGGAAAAGATCCAAGCAATACATTCTTTCCCTTCAAGCTGGATGTGAAAACTGGTCAAGCTGCGGTATTCCCTCCCTGTGGACCTGGAGGGGGGAAACGAAAGAAAAGAAGACGAAAGAAAAGTTGAGTCAGACATAAAGCCTGAGTAAGTCTAGGACTATTCAGTCTATGAATAAAGAACTGGGTATGATAAGTAAAAATTAGAAATGGGAAAGCACCATAAACTAAGTTAAGTTGTCTAGAGTCGAATATACTATCATACCCCATATTAATCTCTACATCCATATAAACTAGTTCCCAACAGGCACCCCATAATCAGGGTGAAGTGATTCGTTTCCAATGATCGGCTCCTACTCGCATAGTTACGTGTGTCTTACGGCCCCCGATGTTGTAGTTACCTATGCTGGTCCCACCATGAGGTGTATCAAGTCCCATGGTGGCGGCCCGACACAATCCTAGAATGCACAGGTAAACTACTGGTGCCCAGTGCCTTATTTTTCTGCGCCGGAGTGTGTGCACGCCCGCACCCCATTAGAATCTACACCGCTACACCACCGCCGTCGATTTGACCTCTTACAGTCAGCCCAGTAATCGTGCCCCACCCTTCCTAGTTCAGGGTATCCTGATACACCTTGTAGGGTTACTGCTGAAAAGCCCCCCCTCGCTACTAGGTTTTCTATTTCTAGCCAACATGCTAAGTTGGTTAAGTGTTTTGTAAACCTAACCCCCAAATCAGTCTGTATAGTTTAGCATGTTCCATTTTGATTAAGTATTAATTCAATTTACTTAATCCTATCAATCTTGACTCAGCCTTAATTGTCTTATTAAAGCCTCGACCTCTCACATTAGACAGGTATTGTTGTGGCTACCTGTTGTCGGTTGGGTCCGGGCAGTCTTACGCCACAACTCAGTCTAACCTCGGGTCCTTATTGGGCTCCGTGTTTAACCACCCACATTGGATAGGTATTGTTGTGACTACTGGACAGCCGGGCGGTTCCGGGCAGGTTTACATCACAACTCAATCCAACCTCGGGTTAAACACATCGTATTTTCTAAATTTACATATTTTGTCTCTTTTCTTTTTATATGTAAATATTTGCAGCCCATTATTCAAATTCATCTTTATTGGGTAAAATTAATTTATACCACTTAATTTGTTTTTCAAGGTTGTTGGCATGCGTCAAACATGCCAACACATATATTCTATATTTTAACCCCATCGTCATTTCCCCCATTTTATACGTTCACTAAAATATAACATATGTTGGGTTTAACATTTAAACCCAACTTAGCCACATGAAAAAGGGGAGGCTTAGAACATGATGTTTATATATTCTAAGTAACATAAAAAGGGGAGTGTGAACGCATGAACTTGCAACATAACGATCTAATTAACATGAATTAGGCACATGTGAACTTGCATTGTAATAGCATATAATCATGGCATAAACATACTTAAACATGAATCATTCTATTCATATAGTCATGGCATAAACATACCTAAACATGAACCATTCTATTCATATAATCATGGCATAAACATACCTAAACATGAATCACGGTTTTTAATCTATTCATGTAAACTTGCAATTGGAATGTAAATCTAACTTAATTATGTGTCACATATATCACCATATGATTTTGATAACAACATAGGCCTAAAACATGTTTTCAACTAGGCATAACACCAAACATAGTTTAGTCATGTTCATAACGATGCTTACTTTTGTCTTTAACACAAAAGTATGGTTTTATACTTAAATCACGATGCCAATTCCAACATAAATTCATATAAACCATAGTACTTAGTTGAATCCAATTACACACTAAAAGTGATCATAAAAGTATGTACACCATATTGGTATAATAGTGAATCATATACTTGCATGAATCTCAAATAAACTACCGCAACATATGGTCACTAACATGAATCATATACTTGCAAATATCCAATTGTTATACCACAAGATTCCAAATCGTTTAGAATCAAAGCAACATACAAATATGGATTATTATCACCACTAATCGAATACAATTCTATTTCTCATTTTACACAAATCAAACACAATTATTTATTCACATCGGAATAGCACTCTAGTTACAACGTATTACGAATCTTCTATTCAGGAATCTGAATTCTGAATTTGGAGATGCTATCCTTTGTTGTAGGCGTTGTTTTGACGTTGCTTTAAGCTTTCGAATTGTCTCCTAATTGTCTCTCAATTTCTGACGGCTATTCCTAGTCTTTCCTCAGCAGCATGACGGTCTCATCTCCATTTTTATTTGTATGAATTAGGGTGAGTCTTAGGTCCTTTTTATAGAGTTTGTGAGTTGATTAGGACCGTCGATGGAGCTTTGTTTAATAATAGTCGTTCGTTTGAAGGAGAGACCAACCAGGAGCTGACACCTAGCCCTAGTGACAAGGCAAGGCTTAGAAAATCAACCAAGCACAGACCAGGCTAGCCAGGGGGGGCTAGGTTCGACCTGGCTCAGGGGCCAGGTCGACCCCCCAATCGACCCCCAGGTCGACTATGTAGTCGACCGGGGTGCCCCAGGTCGACTACCCAGTCGACCTGGGTAGCCCAGGTCGACTACCCAATCGACCCGGTGTCTTGGGCAGGATAATTCCCGCCCTGGCCAATCCGGCCCGATTTTTGAAATTTAAATTTGTTTTCTAAGCTGTTTTGGTCTGTTTGAATTTTAAACTGAATTCTGAAACTTCCGGAGGCCATATCTCCCTCATACGGAGTCCGTTTTACGCAAACTCGGACTCTATTTCAAGCAGAATTCCGATACGAACACAATGGCATATCCCGTTTCCCTTAATTCTTTGATTTGAAATTAATTATACTTTAATTTGTGAATTTCACTGTTATAGAATACACGGGGTGTTACAATTATTGTAAGGATTGTAGGAGCCCGAAAGCCAAAAGGATGTGCTATATTTATGGGAAGCCTGGGCATAATAAGAAGGTGAAAAATCGATGTGTCTAACTTAATTAGGATCTTTATATGGATATAGTGAAATTGTTTATGATAAGTTAACTAGTAAGCTACAATAGTTATGTAGGTAAATATAAGCTATATAGATATATCACAAATAATAAGTAAATGTAGTAAGTAAAGATAGCAGGAATTTTATACTGTTCGGACTTCCTGTCCTACGTCTAGTCCTGAAGCTCCCCTTCAGAATTCACTAACGCACCCTCTCTTAACCCAGAGGAATAGGTTACAATACACCCGAGCACCAAGAAGGATGCCCCCGCCCGAGCACCAACACAAGACTTCACAGTTACAAAGAATTTTGACTTCTGAATGTGTTCTTGTATCAACACCGAATATTTACGATAAAGTACACCCTTCCTATAATCTTATCCTTAAGTATTTGATGTGTATGTGAAGACTGAAGGAAGTATGTTGCTTGTTGAATCGAGAGATATGAAATAACTTCAAAGATTCAACAAGTAACTTGAATTAGAGAGAGCTTTTAGAATGCGGTGAGTACAGAGATGTAAATCAGAATTTAGAATAGTATAAGTAAGAATCGGTGGTTTGGAAAACATGTTTGTAGTGTATTTCTAAGTGTAGAAGAGTAGTAATCTTTTCTGAAGAATTTGTACGGAAAGTTGCATCCATTTCTATTCAGAATCGAAGAGGAATCTCTTCATGAAAGGAGGTGATTCTTTATAAAAATGGCTGTTAATCTCTAATCAGTTGACTGGTATGAGAAGCACAGGTCAACTGGTTAAGAATGAAAATCATATATATATATATATATATATATATATTTAAATATGCTCAGCAACTAACGGTTATTGGACTTTTGGTCTATGACCAGTCGACTGGTCCTTTTTATACCAGTCGACTGGTTAAAGAACCAGTCCAGTTTCAGCTGGTTTTTGAGCATATGTCTATATATATATGTATATATATATATAGAAATCTGAAAATTTGTGCATTCGTGTTATACTTTGAGGATAGATTTTAACGTACATCTAAAACAACCTAATACTTATATATATATAAACTTAGTTCCTTAACATGATTTCCATTGATCTTCTTTTTGTTGTCATTAATAAAATTCCCGTTAATCAGCATTCTCCTCCTTTTTGATTAATGACAAAATCTTGCATTCTTGTTAAAATATTGAATTTCTCCCCCTGAATATATGCTTATATACATATTTAGCCCCCCCTCCCCCCCGAATTTTGTAACATTTTGTTAGTTCACAAATATATAAACTTACAGTTCGAATTCCTGCAACAAAATGTAAGCGCATATATATATTCAATGCATAAATAAGTAAGTCCATTATTATGAGCATAGAAAATATTAAGCTCCTTTGATTTATGTGCATTTTCTTCCCCATTGTCACCGATAAAAAAGGATTAAATGCTATAAGGATATTAAAGTACCTTCAGGAGATATTGGATCATGTGTACATCGATAAACTGAATTTTGTTTTCACAGATATTTAGAGATACCAAAAATAGCCTTGTTTTTGTTGCGGTGTGCCTGCAAAAAATATAATATATATACTTTGGTACCCACTTGCTTTATTTGGGTCCAAGAGTTAGATGGAAGGTAACCATACCCAAGAGGGTTTAATGGAACTTTAAAGATAAAATTTTCATTATTAACTACATAGTCAAAATAATTATCAATATATTTTTCTTGGTTTTTCCAATTTACAGGAACCCAAATAATTAAATAATGTGACGATCTGAATTCCCCCGAACTCCGAAGCGACGGGAAATAACGGATTGCTTTGAGAACATGACTCATAATAACACAAAGAATAGAACATTTCATGGCTATTACAACAATTTACATCGGAGTACAAGATATCAGAGTATAAAGAAATAATTTACACTAGAAAATTATTAGAGATTTAAAATATGTAGTACAACGGAAAATATATCAGCTAACACAACTGAATGAAATACACGGATAGAAAGCTTTCCGAATATAGCTTCAGCTGTAAATCCAGGATCCTGTGAAAAGAAATTTGCAAAATCAAAACTATAGTTGCCCGTGTGGAAAATATGGGCACCCAGAGTTTAGGTAGAAACAATAAACTCCGAGTCAGTCATGGGACTAGTATGGGAACTAAAACAGCTATTAATCTTTATTTTAAAGTTAGGTAAATCACGGGATCACACCGTATGACACGGAATGGAGTTCCACCCATGAATACCATAAACAAAGCTTGCAATGATAAATAAAGAAAAAATGAAGCCATTATAAGACTCAAGTCCCATCATACAATGCAACGCAAGCCAGAGGATAGAGTTTTACCTTATAATGGCCAAATATGCTTGGTACACAAAATTTATCTTTTATTATTACTATAAGCGTATAGTGTAGAAACCAATTTGGAAAGTAAATGTATCAATCCTGGACGACATAGGTACCATATATTATGTTGCCATACATAGGTTTACAACTAAAACTGAAAAACTCGTATTGAGGGTTTGGATTTCCATCATGATGGTTGCTGATTCGAAAGATCAATCATGTAGTGCAATACCTCATGGCTTACGTCCCAGCTAGAGAAAACACCGTAATGCACATCCGCCTTTTGGGAAATCAAGTATCATCACGGCTTACGTCCCAGCTAGAGAAAACACCATAATGCACATCCGCCTTTTGGGAAATCAAGTATCATCACGGCTTACGTCCCAGCTAGAGAAAACACCGCTTACTCTATCCCTCTAGGAATCGGGGGGTGTGCCCTATCCCTATGAGCATGGAGCGACCACACCAGTCCATCTCGGTCGACCGAATCCATGACACCTCTAAGGGTATCTATCCTCATCTCAAAAGCATACTGACATGACCATCAATTCACCATCATTACCAGTGTGTAAGAACCATGAATTAACGCTGCATAAAACTAACCTAATTAAAGCTATGTTTTGATCATCATCCACAAGGCTCTGTTTTTCAACAAAAGCCTTGATCGATGCATCTCACATTGTCAATGCATACCATACCATTGATTTCTGCCAGTATATAACCTCTAAGATCGTACGTCTTAGAGAAACGTGTTAAGTAAGAGAATAAATTCTCTGCCACCAAATCGATATATATTTAGCAGAGATCAACGAATACAACATAAAGGAATACAACATAAGACATACCATCCATTTGCAAGTCCGTTTTGGGTCTGAACGAAACCGGAGGCACCTTATTCCTCGTCTCATATGTCCAATACAGGAGAGAGGCCCTCGCATATCCGAACAGTCAACAAGTACGTTCGAACAACTACCACTATAACCCCTTCCTGGGAGCTAACCAATCCAGGGCATCAGTAGTAATCCATTCGATGTGAAGATCCCCAGTCTTTAACCACCGCCTTCAATATCTTCGACTTTTAGTCGTCGTATGAATTATTCAGAATGGGTTAAACCCCGTCTTTCCGAATAACTCGCGTATCTTATAAACGAGTGCTATAAAAACACATCATACCCCCCCTTTCCAATCCAGAATATTCATTTATTCAAATATTCTTTGCATTGGGAATTATTCCCATAAATTTTATCAAAGATTTAATTCATGTAAACCCCTTGTTTAAATCTTCACTTGGAAACCATTTCAAAAGATTTTGTATTATCTTTTCACAACTTTAAACCAAATTAAGTTTTATCAAACTAGTCAGGATTATCGAGCCTTACCGAAGTAATCATTTATTTTATGTTTCCAATCCCAACTTATTTATCCCATGGAGCAAAACTGGAAGTACTCCAAATCTAACACCCACTGTGTTATTGGTAAATTCAATTACCATTCAACGTTCAAATCTAATTATCGATTTAACTATTGCATGAAGTAAAACTGGTGATATTCCATTTTCGAACACTTCTCAAATTTGGAAAATTTAGTTACCACATTAACATTTCAATCTAATTAAAGATTCATTAAAACTCCACTTAGTTTTAATCTTCAAAAATCATTACTCAATGATTATTCAAATTAGGAAATAAATCCTGTCTTTAACTAGGTTAAAGAACCAATGTCATTTAAAACACAGCTCATGATAAATCCAAAATCATCTTCCATCAAAATTGAATCTACACGGAAATCATAACAGTGTATAATCGATATAAATTCCCGTATCCGACTAATAATATAAAGAGAATAACGGCAAAGCGTTTTAAATCTCATATATAGTAATGGTCTTCCTTCACTGAAGCTCATCTCGATTATTACTGAATCGAATTCCATTCAGTTCCAATTTAATATATTAAACTGGAAAACTTTACTTTGGAAAATTCCACTGATCTTAATTAAAAGATTATAAATTCCAAATCATATCTTTGTTGTTAATTGGGTTAAAGAACAAGTGTTATTTAAAACACCATTCGTGATAAACCCAAAAATCCAATTTGAATTCCATTCCAATTAAATATTAATTAATTGGTAAATTTCTCTAAATCTTAATTAAAAGATTATTCTTTTCTCAACTGGGTTTAAGAACAGTGTTATATAAGATACCATTCACAACAAACCCAAAATCCAATTTGATATCAAATACAAGGCTCGGAATAGAAATTATATCGGCTTGTATTCAATACCAAATTCTGAAACAAATAAATATTGTATTGGGAATAACGATATATATCTTCTAAATTCCTCAACAATATCCGTATAATCACGGAATCCAATATTGAAATATTTCAAAGATTATTTCCATTCAAATCCATTCCAATTCATACTCTGGAAAATTCTGATTATTTTAAAACCACTTACAAATCCAATTTATTTATTTAAAAACATTGGATTAATATTCTAGTTAATAACTAGTTCATTTTGATAAAAATATATTTTATCTTTTCAAACTGGAATTTTTCCATATTTTTAATAATTTTATTAAGGCCCTTACAGTTGGTTTCCAATATTGGCTATCGAATTGCATTTACAGTGACCTTTTCCAAAACTGATTTAGAAATATTTAAAAATCTAGCTGTTAGATTTCAAATCTCTTATATTCATTGGAAAGATCTTTTTGATACGTCCCAACGGTTCAGGTTTTAGGAGAATCCGATGGTTGGATCTTCAATTACATCAATTCGAAGTCAATGGTCGAAATTCGCGAACGGTCGCTGCGCCACGCGTTCTATTCAAACTATATATATATATATATATAATCGATTCCTATTCAAACCGTATTTTATAAACTCATTTTAAAAACGATTCCAGCTTCCATTTCAACTTTAAATCAAAATTGAATATTCTATATCAGTATACTATCAAAATGATATTATTTTCAAAATATCTGATTTTGAAATCCATTTCAGTTTTTGTATTCATTATAAAATGAATAAAATCGATCGATAAACCAATTCGGGTTAAAATGGAGTTTAGCTACTTACATGGTTTCATATATTCCAATATTTTCGCGTCCATCCAAAATCGGACATCAAAATCATATTTGATTATTAACTGAAAATTATTTGAAAATATTCATTCATTAATTTAATTCTTCACTGAATATTATTTTAAAATATTTGTTATTTCTAAATCGGAATGCGACTCAATCAATTACCATATAATTTTAATTATATGGGTTTCATACATCGCATGTATTCAAAATAATCATTAAACATTCAAACATCATCCAGAGTGCATGCTACAACTATATAAGCATTAAAATAAATAAATAAATAAATAATGCTTACAAAAGTTTGTCAATCAATCGATTGCCAAATAATTTAATTCAAGGGGGACGTGAATAAATTATCATCCCCAGATTCGTCTGGGGTTTTCAACCATCAACAAATAATTGGGCGATGTGTAAAATTGTCATTCCAATACCCATGTGGGGTTTACATCACAATCCATGTGAATTTATTTATTATTTATAAATATTTATAATCACAATGTAATAATGATAACAATTAAATGTAAACAATCATTAACCACAAAATGAACCACATTGTTTGAAATACGAGTATCGTATATTCAAACAACGCTTCTTGTGCAAATGAGTCTTGAATAGTTCATGTGTTTAACTCAAGCAATGCCACATAAAACAGATAAAAATCAATAATGGAAATTTCTATATATTTACAGTTATAAAATAAATTAAATATGTGTACAAATATTTTAATGAGAGAATTCTCACATTCGTTTCCACTCCGTCAGTCTTTATTGGATGATCACTTTAACAAAACTAAACATCCATTTAATTTTGTCATGAAATCCAACTGCCTCAGTTTCTGTTTCGGTCAACTCCATGTTGTAAATATCATCAACACGAGTCCAACGGTTCCGATTTTGCTGAATTACGATTACTAGATAAAAGGTTATTGACTTTTAAATCTTAATTACACAAATATTTAATTAACAAAATAATTAACAAATTTTAAATCCCCTAATTATCTTAGATGTATCGTTCCTCTTCCTTGTCACTCCCATAACCTGCTGAACCCAAAACACCCAAACTAGGGTTCCCAATTCGTCACCCAAACGACGACCGGAATCAGATCTAACACCGCCACAATGATCGGCTACCCTTGCGCCACCCACTTCCCAAACCTCAGCCACCTCGAACGCGCCACGTGCTCGTGAAACCCCATCAATCGTCGGCTATTCGAAGGAAAAATCTGGCTATCTTGGGTTGTTATTTCAAATCATGACCGTTGAGAAGAGAGATCTCAGTGGATTTAACAATTTTCGTGCGGAAAGTTTTGTACCTAATTGCGTGGATTGATAGAAAATGGAGGAGGAAGAATCGAAATCGTCGATTTCGTTTGGAGCGACTGCGGATGGACCACGCGGAAATTAATGAGAGGGTTTGACTAGGAAAATGGTTATATATAATATTTTTAATTATATTTAATTCGTGAAAAATGAGATTATGTATTCTAACTCCAAATCAAACCCAACGACTATCGTTCCAAACTAAATACCCCTATTCCGGACACGATGGGGTATGTTTCGTAAGCCAATTCGACTATTTCGACGAGTTTTCATCAAAATTAAAATATAAATTAATATAGCAGTCAACATTGAATTTGAACATACATTTTAATTTATCGGGGCCACATACTGACTCCAAAAATCACAGAAAAATAAATATAGCTATGTTTTGATGATACGGTTCTAACAAAACTTATTTCATCGAATTTGGAGGTAGTTTGAAAAATGGCCTTTTTCTAATCGACTAAATTTAAACTGAAATTACAAAACATGTTTAAATTCACTGCGCTCACATATTAATTCCAAAAAATATGAAATTTGAAACCTAGCAAAAAATTAAAATTTCGGATCCAACAAAAGTGGTTTTGTCGAAAATGGAGGTCGTTTGCAAAATGGCTATTTTTAAGGGCTATATATAATTTAAAATATATACACATATTCCAAAACGACTATTCTAAATATTAAACTGGATAGAGCTTTCAATTTTTATTACGAAATCTGAATTTTCCACATTCGTTAGAAAGATATTATTAAAGAGATTCAAATGTTTTTGGTTTTATTGAAATCCGATTTATTTTGAATTATATACATTCATTTGAAATTAGAAATCGAATCTTCAAACAACCGCGCCATTTCAAGCTCGTTTTAAAATTAAAATAAATTTATTCATTCTAAGTTCGATTTAAATAAATTTTAAATCATTATTATTTAAAATAAATCATTTTTAGTATTCAAAATCAATTAAACTAGCTAAAATAAAATTTTTAAATTGGTTCTGAAATCCCGGGTTGTTACAATCTCCCCCACTTAAAATCTTTTCGTCCTCGAAAAGGAACGAAGCTGAAAGTTGTTTAACTAATAGACTCACCTTTCACTTTGGCTTGAGTTCTTCAACTTTTTGGTTTCTAAGAACTTTCTAATTTCCTAAAAAATTTGGCTAACACCCTAAATTTTCGAAAAATTTCACCATAACCTCCTTTGTACGGGCTGATCGGTAAAACCACAACTTGCCTTATAGGGCCCTCATCAATCAAAATGAAAAAGGGAAAGCCAAACGACTTTCCAATCGCCTCATAAAATCATCAAATCCAATGAATATATTAAACATGTACCTATTTGTCGGGCATACATTTTTATTCCTCTTCTTAGCTTCCAAGTTATTACCTGCTCATTATATGTACATGTACATATATGCAATTTCAATCAATTTCAATTCAGTTCAAATTTGATTCTATTGCTAAGTTTTACCTTTTGCTCTCTTATTGGTTTTATTGTTCCAATATTTTAATTAATTAAACTAATTATCATACAACACAACCATCAATCAATTAGTTGATTGCCTTTCAAATATATAACTTTATATACCCAAAAATCATATTTTTGGTGTCAAATCACAAACAATAAAATCTAACTAAGTTTTGGGTTCTCGTACCAGTCAATTGGAATCATATAGATATCCCACTTTCGAAACTCGAACATAAACATTGATGATGTGGCTACATCACCAGAATTATCCCCGGGCGACTAGAGTGTGATTCTATATCTACCTAGTATATTTGAGACTCCATATATACGTTCGCGAGACGTATGTTCAAAATCTCCTTATACCCGATTGTCCAAAACAATTTCAAATATAATATTTAAATCTTTATAGTAAGATATAGTTTTTCAAAACTAAATTCATTTTTAGAAATAGCATTCTTCAAATTCATTCTAGGGTATTACTAACCCTATCTCGAACGAGTCGTTCTCATAGGATGTTACTAATTCTATCTCCGATGAATTCATTCGTTTAGTTCTAATGTGTCTTGTTCTAGAGCTTTGTTAACCAAAGCATCGATACCAACTGTCACTATCTGAAATCCCACGGTCTCCGAAGAGACGAAAAATAGCGGATTGCTTTGAGAACACGGCTCATCAAAACACAAACAACAGAACATTTCATTGCTCTTACAACAATTTACATCAGAGTACAAGATATCAGAGTATAAAGAAATAATATACACTAGAAAATAATCAGAGATTTAAAATACATAGTACAACGGAAGATACATCAACTAACATGGTAGAATGAAATACATAGATACAAAGCTTTCTGAATATAGCTCCCGCTGTAAATCCAGGATCCTGTGAAATGAAATCTGCAAAACCAAAACTACTGGCTACCCATGTGGAAAATATGGGGACCCAGAGTTTAGGTAGAAAAAGTAAACTCCAAGTTAGTCATGGGACTGGTGTGAGAACTAAAACAGTTATTAATCTTTATTTTAAAGTAAGGCAAATCACAGGATCACGCCATATGACACAGAACAGATTTCCTCCCATGAATACCACAAACAAAACTCGTAATGCTAAATAAAGAAAAAATGAAGCAACTATAAGACTCAGGTCCCATCACACAATGCAACGCAAGCCGAAGGATAGAGTTTTACCTTATAATGGACAAATATGCCTGGTACGCAAAATTTATCTTTTATTATTACTATAAGTTAGTGTAGAAATCAATTCCGAAAGTAAATGTATCAATCCTAGATGGCATAGGTACCATATATTATGTCGCTATACATAGGTACCATATATATGTCGCTATACATAGGTATACAACTAAAACCGAAAAACTCATATTGGGGGTTTGGATTTCCATCATGATGGCTGTTGATTCGAAAGATCTATCACGTAGTGCAATAATCCACGGCTTAAGTCCCAGCTAGAGAAAACACCGTAATGCACATCTGCCTTTTGGGAAATCAAGTACCACCACGGCTTAAGTTCCAGCTAGAGAAAATACCGCTTACTCTATCCCTCTAGGATTCAAGGGGTGTTCCCTATCCCTTTGAGCGTGGAGCGACCACACCCACTCCATCTCGGTCGACCGAACCCATGACACCTCTAAGGTTGTCTATCCTCATCTCAAAAGCATACTGACTTGACCATCAGTTTACCATCATACTGGTGTGTGAGGCTCGTGAATTAATGCTACACAAAGCTATGCTAGTTAAATCTATTTTAATTAAAGCTGTGCTTTGATCATCATCTACAAGGCTCTGATTTTCAATAAAATCCTTGGTCCATGCATCTCAGCATGTCACATTGTCAATCCATACCAATTTCTGCCAATATATAATCTCTAAGATTGTACGTCTCAGAGATGGGTGTTAAGCAAGAGAATAAATTCTCTACCACCAAACATATATATATAACAGAGATCAACAAATACAGCATAAAGGAATACAACATCAGACATACCATCCATTTGCAAGTCCGTTCTAGGTCTGAACGAAACTGGAGGCACCTTATTCCTCGTCCCATATGTCCAATACAGGAGAGAGGCCCTCGCATATCCGAACAATCAACAAGTACATCCGGACAACTACCACTATAACACCTTTCTGGGAGCTAATCAATCCAAGGCATCAACAGTAATCCATTCGATGTGGAGATCCCCGATCTTCAGCCACCACCTTCAATATCTTTGACTTTTAGTCGTCGTATCAATTATTCAGAATGGGTTAAACCGGGTCTTTCTGAATAACTCGCGTATCTTATAATCGAGTGCTATAAAAACACATCATACGCCTCATTCCAATCCAGAATATTCTTTTATTCAAATATTCTTTACATATAAACCTTATCAAAGATTTAATACATTTAAACCCCTTGTTTAAATCTTCACTTGGAAACCATTTCAAAAAATTTTGTATTATCTTTTCACAACTTTAAACCAAATTAAGGTTTATCAAACTAGTCGGGATTATCGAGCCTTACCGAAGTAATGATTTATTTTATTTTTCCAATCCCAACCTATTTATCCCATGGAGTAAAACTAGTAGTACTCCATATCTAACACCCACTGTGTTATTAGTAAATTCAATTACCATTCAATGTTCAAATCTAATTAAAGATTTAACTATCGCATGAAGTAAAACTGATGATACTCCATTTTCGAACACTTCTCAAATTTGGCAAATTTAAATACCACATTAGCATTTCAATCTAATTAAAGATTCATTAAAACTTCACTTAGTTTTAATCTTCAAAAATTATTCAATGATTATTCAAATTAGGAAATAAATCCTGTCTTTAATTAGGTTAAAGAGCCAATGTCATTTAAAACACAGTTCAAGATAAACACAAAATCATCTTCCATCCAAATGGAATTTACACGGAAATCTTAACAATGTATAATCAATATAAATTACTGTATCCGACTAATAATATAAAGAGAATAATGGTAAACCCTTTTAAATCCCATATATAGTAATGATCTTCCTTCACCGAAGCCCATCTCGATTATTATCGAATCGAATTCCATTCAATTCCAATTTAATATATTAAACTGGAAAACTTTACTTTGGAAAACTCCACTAATCTTAATTAAAAGATTATAAATTCCAAATCATATCTTCTCTGTTAATTGGGTTAAAGAACAAGTGTTATTTAAAACACCGTTCACGATAAACCCAAAAATCCAATTTTAATTCCATTCCAATTAAATATTAATTAATTGGTAAACTTGTCTAAATTTTAATTAAAAGATTATTTTTTTCTCAACTGGGTTTAAGGACGGAGTTATATAAGACAATTCACGACAAACCCAAAATCCAATTTGACATCAAATACAAGGCTCTGAATAGAAATTATATCGGCTTATATTTTCTGAAACCAACAAATATCGTATTGGGAATAACGATATATATCTTCCAAATTCCTCAACAATATCCGTATAATCAAGGAATCCAATATTTAAATATTCCAAAAATTATTTCCATTCAAATCCATTCCATTTCATACTCTGGAAAATTCTGGTTATTTCAAACAACTTACAAGTCTAATTTATTTATTTAAAAATATTGGATTATTATTCTAGTTAATAACTAGTTCATTTCGGTAAATATATATTTTTTTGTTCTCAAAACTAGAATTTTTCATCCAAAATCTTTCCAAATCATTTATTATGATTTTACACAATTTTTTCAAATTTTTAATAATTTTATTAAGGCCCTTACATTCGGTTTCTAATATTGGCCAACGAACTACATTTACAACGGCCTTTTCCAAAACTGATTTGGACATATTTAAAAATATAACAATTAGATTTCAAATCTCTTATATTCATTGGAAAGCTCTTTTCGATACGAACCCAATGGTTACGGTTTTAGGAGAATCCGACGATCGGATCTCCCGTTACATCAATTCGAAGTCAATGGTCGAAATTCGTGAACGATCGCTGCGCGGCGCATTCTATTCAAATCATATATATATATATAATACTTCGTTGATTTCTATTCAAATTGTATTTTATAAACTCGTTTTAAAAACGATTCCAACTGCCATTTCAATTTTAAATAAAAATTTAATATTCTATATCTGTATAAAATCAAAATGATAATATTTTCAAAATATATGATTTTGAAATCCAGTTCTTTTCGTATTCATTATAAAATGAATAAAATCAATCGATAAATCCATTCGGGTTAAAATGGAGTTTAGCTACTTACTCTGCTTCATATATTCCAATATTTCCGTGTCCATACAAAATCGGACATCAAAATCATATTTTGATTATTCAGTGAATATTATTTGAATATATTCGTTCATTAATTTAACTCTTCATTGAATATTATTTTAAAATATTCGTTATTTTAAAATATTAGTTATTTCTAAATTGGAACGTGACTCATTCAATTACCATATAATTTCAGTTATATGGGTTTCATACATCGCATGTATTCAACAATAATGATTAATAATCATTAAACATTCAAACATCATCCAAAGTGCATTCTACAGCTGTATAAGCATTAAAATAAATAAATAATGCTTACCACAGTTTGTTAATCAATCAACTAACAAACAATTTAATTCAAGGGGGACATGAATAAATTATTGTTCCCAGACCCGTGTGGGGTTTTCAACCATCAACAAATAAATTATTGTCCCCCATACCCATATGGGATTTACATCACAGCCCATGTGAATTTAATTATTATAAATAAATATTTATAATCACAGTGTAATAATGATAACATTAAAATGTAAACAATCATTAACCACAAAGTGCATCTAAATTGTTTGAAATACGAGTGTCGTATATTCAAACAACACTTCTTGTGCAAATGAGTCGTGAATAGTTCATGTGTTGAACTCAAGCAATGTCGCATACAATAGATAAAAATCAATACTGGAAATTTCTATATATTTATAGTTATAAAATAAATTAAATAACTGTACAAATATTTTAGTGAGAGAATTCTCACATTCGTTTCCACTCCGTCATTCTTTATTGGATGATCGTTCTAACAAAATTAAACTACCACTTAATTTTGTCAACAATTTCAATTGCCTCTGTTTCTGTTTTGGTTAGTTCCATGTTGTAAATATCGTCAACACGAGTCCAACGGTTTCGGTTTTGCTAAGTTTCAACTCATATAACCCGCTGAACCTAAAACACCCAACCTAGGGTTCCCAATTTGCTACCCTGACGACGACGGAATCGGATCTAACACCGCCACGATGATCGGCTACCCCTGTGCCACCCATGCCCCAAACCTCTGCCACCTCAAAAGCGCCATGTCCCCATGAAACCCCATCGAGCGCGGGATATTCAAAGGAAACATTTTTCCATCTCGGGTTGTTATTTCAAATCATGACCGTTAAGAAGAGAGATCTCAGTGGATTGAACAATTTTGTGTTGAATTTTTTATATGATTGCGTGGATTGATAGAAAATGGATGAGGAAGAATCGAAATCGCTAATCGTCGATTTTGTTTGGAGCGGCTGCGGGTTGACCACGCGGAAATTAATGATAGGGTTTGACTAGGAAAATGGTTATATATATAATATTTTTAATTATATTAAATTCATGAAAAATGGGATTTTGTATTCTAACTCCAAATCAAACCCAAATTGAAGCGACCCGAACTTCACTGTAAAGGAAAGCCTGGATTGAATTGAGAACAACACACATTGAAATACAAATAGAAGAACATTTCATTGCTTATAACAACAATTTCATCAGAATACAAGAATATACAGAGTATGAATAAATATTACACATTTACTAAATATCAGAAATTTACAAGTTACAATGCAGCGGAAAATAATACAAAATACAACTGAAAAGAATATACGGATACAGAGCTTTCCGAATATCATTCCAGCTGTAAACCAGGATCCTCTGAATATAAACCTGCAAAACCAAAACTACAAGCTGCCCGTGCGGAAAATAGGGGCACCTTAAAACAACAAACTTCAGGTCAGTCATGTGACTGGTGTGAGAAATAAAACAGTTATTAATCTGGTTTTGAAGTTAGGTAAATCAAGGGACCACGCTGTATAACACAGAACGGGTTTCCTCCCAAGAATACCAGTGAATAAAAACAACAGCGCAATGCTAAATAAAGAACAATGAAGCTATTATAAGACTCGGGTCCCATCGCACAATGTAATACACGCCAGAGGATAGAGTTTTACCTTATAATAGCCAAATATGCTTGGTATGTGAAATTTCATCTTTTATTATTACTATAAGTGTTAAAACAATTTCAGTCATAAGTATCAATCATAAACAGCATAAGTGCCCCATACCACTATGTCGCCATACTAGGCTCTACAATCAAAAGTGCAAAGTCATGTATCGGAAGTTGGATGTGACGAGCAGGAATCTCGCTCGGTCCGAACCAGTCGCTAAACCGACCCAGACCGTTCGAAACGCCCTATCGTTGAGAACACGACAAAATAGAACGCATACAGAAGAACATTTCATTGTATATTACAACAATGCATCAGATTACAAGAATATACAGAGTATAAAAGAATATTACACAGAAATATCAGAGATTTAAATTACATTTAAATACATAGCAGCGGAAAATAATACAATACACAACTAGAAGAGATATACGGATACAAAGCTTTCCGGATATCGTTCCAGCTGTAAACCAGGATCCTGTGAATATAAATCTGCAAAACCCAAAACTACTAGCTGCCCGTGTCAAAAAAAGGGCACCCAGAGTTTAGGTTAAAACAATAAACTCCAGGTCAGTCATGTGACTGGTGTGAGAACTAAAACAGTTATTAATCTTTATTTTAAATCATTAGGTAAATCAAGGGACCACACCGTATAACACGGAACGGGTTTCCTCCCAAGAATACCAGTGCATAAACAAACAGCGCAATGCTAAATAAAGAAAAATGAAGCTGTTATAAGACCCAGGTCCTATCACACAATGCAACGCAAGCCGGGGGATAGGGTTTTCCCTTATAACAGCCAAAGAATGCTTGATACGTTTAAAACAAATCATTTGATACTACTATAAGTGTATAGTGTCAAAACAATTTCAAATCATAAATATCAATCATAGGCGGCATGGGTACCATATATCATGTCGCCATATATAGGTTTACAAATAAAACCGCAAATGTCACGTATTTGGAAATTGGATTTCCATCTATGAACCGAGGCAAAAGATAGTCCTCAACCGATTCGAGACGCTCTAGCCCGTGTCTCAGGATCAGAGCTCGAGTGACCCTTGGAGCGACAGGGCCGGTCCACCGATGTGGATTAAAATGCCTGAACACTGCGTTTCCCCACCCTTTGGGGTGTCAATGAGCCAACAAATGACTCCATCGGACCCGGATCGTCCGATCAAACCGAGGCGCCTCGCAACAGCAACAACCACACAGGTGAAAAGTATATAAATGTCAGGGCTGGTAGGTCACTGACACCACCCTAGCTAGAAAGAAACGCATGCCCTCCCTGAGGTCCTCTCCCGTTTTTGGTTCACAACCGGGGTGCGAGACTCGCGAATTCACGTTACACAAAGCTGTGCCACACAGGCTGTGCTTTGATCATCACCACAAGACTTTGCTTTTCAACAGAAGCCTCGATCAATTGCCACTTAGGCATGCCACACAGGCAATTCACTCCATGCGTTTGATATCCATCAATATATAACCCCTGAGATCGTACGTCTCAGAGAAGGGCGTTAAGCAAGAGAATAAATTCTCCGCCGCCAAACAGATATATATTTAATAGAGATCAATCACACGGACTAAAATCCAATGTCAGACACACAGTCCATTTACAAGTCCGTTCTGGGTCTGAACGAAACCGGAGGCACCTAGTACCCCGCATATCCATCGATCTCCAAGTACGCCTGGACGATCACCAACTGTTTCCATCTTCTTGGGTGTACAGCCCAATCAAGATCATCAGTAATTATCCAAATGACGTGAAGACTTCTGGTCTTCGACCACCGTCTTCATCTTCGACACCACGTCGAATCAGTTATTCAGAATGGGATAAACCCGGTCTTTCTGAATAACTCGCGTATATATTATAAAAGTGTTACACAAACACAACATACGCCTCATTCCAATTCAGAATATTCTTTTATTCAAATATTCCTATACTTTGGGAAAAGTTCCCATTAATTTTATCCAAGATAAATTCTTTAAATTTATTCTTTAATCTCCTTTGAATATCAATTCAAACTAGTCGGGATTATCGAACCACACCGAAGTAATCATTTATTTTATTTTCCCAATCCCAACCTATTCATCCCATGAAGTAAAACTGGTAGTACTTCATATCTAACACCACAGTGTTATCGGTAATTCAATTACCATTTCACGTTCAAATCTAATTAAAGATTTAACTATCGCTTGGAGTAAAACTGGTGATACTCCATTCTCGATCTTTTCAATCTATTTAAAGATTCATTAAAACTCCACTTAGTTTTAATCTTTAACTGGGTTAAAGAATCAGTGTCATTTAAAACACGGTTCACGATAAACCCAAAATCACATTCATTAATTATCGGGTTAAAGAACGAGTGTTATTTAAAACACTGTTCACGATAAACCCAAAAATCAATATCAATTCAATTCCAATTAAATATCATTTAATTGGTACACTTCATTAAATATAAATAAAAAGATTTAATCTTTTCTCAACTGGGCTCAAGAACAGTGTTAGTGAAGACACCATTCACGACAAACCCAAATCACATTCGATATTCAATACAAGGCTCTGAATAGAAAATATATCAGCTTATATTCAATATCAAATTCTACGACTAACAAATGTCGTATTGGAAATAACGATATAAATATATATCTTTCAAATTCCCATGACAATATCTGTATCATCACGAAATCCAACATCGAAATATTCCGAAGACAATTTCGATTCAAATCCATTCCAATGCAATCATTGGAAATTCTGGTTATTTTCAAAACGATTTCTAATTCAATTTATTTATTTAAAAATAAATAGAATTATAATTCTAGTTCAAAACTAGTTCATTTCGATAAAAATCTATTTTTATCTTTTCAAATATGGAGTTTTTCATCCCAAATCTTCACAAATCATTTCTTATGATTTTACACAAATTATTACTATTTTTAATAATTTTATCAAGGCCCGTACAGTCGATTTCCATCAATGGCCATCGAACTGCACTTACAGCGACCTTTTTCCAATTTGATTTGGACATAATTCCAAATCCAACCGTTAGATTTCAAATTTCTAATATTTGTTAGAAAGCTCTTTTCGATAAGAACCCAACGGTTCCGGTTTTAGGAGAATCCGACGGTCGGATCTCCCGTAATGTCCATTTGAAATCAATGGTCGAAATTCACGAACTGCCGCGGCGCGTTCTATTCAGGCCGTTATATTATATATATAATATATATAATATATACTTCGTCGATTTCTATTTAAAACGAATTATATAAATAGTTTTAAATTCATTTCAAAAGCAATTTCAACTTCCTTTTCAATTCAAATCAAAATTGAATTCTTCTTTATAAATTCGTTTTAAAATTCATTTCTATTCAATTCAAATTTCAATTCAATTTGAATTCATTTCAATTCACTTTCAATTCAATTCAATTCATTTCGAAATCACTTTCAATTCAATTCATTTCGAAATCACTTTCAATTCATTTCATTTCGAAATCACTTTCAATTCAATTCGAATTCGTTTTCAATTCAATTCATTTCGAAATCGTTGTCAATTCAATTCATTTCGAAATCGTTGTCAATTCAATTCATTTCGAAATCACTTTCAATTCAATTCATTTCGAAATCACTTTCAATTCATTTCATTTTGAAATCACTTTCAATTCAATTCATTTCGAAATCACTTTCAATTCAATTCATTTCGAAATCACTTTCAATTCATTTCAAAATGAATAAAACCGATATAAATATCGTTTACGTCAAAATAGCGTCAATCTAATCAACACGGCTTCATATGTTTCTATTTTCAAATATTCTATTTCAAATATTTCTATTTCAAATATTTCTATTTTAAAACTGGAATGGGGCCCAATCAATTACCATATAAAGTTAATTATATGGATTTTCATACAACACATGTATATAATAGCATGGAAAAATAATCAACCATCAACCAAAGTGCACTACACTGTATAAGCATCAAATATAGATATCCAACGCTTAAAACAGCCTGTCAATCAACCGATCGACATATTTAATCAATTAGGATGAGTGAACTTCATATTTCATCCCAACACCCGTGTGGGGTTTCAAACAATCAAACACAGATTTTAGTTGTGCAGTTGGGCGATGTGTAAAATTTATCGTCCCAATCAATGTCATTCAAATAAGTGTACATAAACAAACCGTCTGGTTTGTAAATGAATATTTATTTACTCACATTCACGTTAAAAATTATATTTTTAACGACAAAACATTTTATTCCAACATATGAATTCCTATTCAGTTCATTTTTTAAATAAAATGATATTTTTATTTTACTAACTTATTTTAGAAAATTTCGGCGGCATAACGGCACGATACTAGAAACGGGACAAGGCCTAGCCTTATCCCCGGTCTAGTGAAGGCCCACGCCATTCACACATCAATCAAATCAATTTCATCTCACCAAACAATTCAATTCAAACAAATAATTCAACTAATCTATGCAACCAAACAAACAAGTCCATGGTCTGTGGACGATTGTGTCGGGTGCTACTAAGCACCGTCTGCATCCTAGTATATATGTATAACTAGAAAAGAAATTGAAAGGTGAGAAGTTCTCACATATAGCTATCCTAGCTCCACGGCACTTCTAATGCAGGAAATTTTCGCCAACTCTCCTTTTTGTCGCTTTCGCCCGTATTCTCTACATATGTAAAAATCGAATTTTTACTTCGCTATTCAATATATAAAAAAAACATATTTTTATTTCGAAGTTCAACATATAAAAATCCTATTTTTATTTCGACTTTCAATATATAAAAATCCTATTTTTATTTCGACTTTCAATATATAAAAATCCTATTTTTATTCCGACTTTCAATATATAAAAATCCTATTTTTATTTCGACTTTCAATATTTAAAAATCTGACTTTTCCTTTAAAACAAAATCAGTTTTTCCTTTAAAACAAAATCAGTTTTTATAGCTTTTTAAAATCAGTTTTAACTTTTTGAAGTTTAAATCCTTTAAAACCTTTTTTAAAAATCAATTTTAAAATCATTCAAAATCAGTTTTATCATCTTTTTTTTAAAAAAAAAAACAGTTTTTAAATCTTTTAAAATCAGTTTTTACTATTTTCTAAACAAAGTATAAAGGCAAAGTTATAAAATAAAATAAAAACATATTTTTCAATTATAGGGTTTAAAACATTTACACTGTCGCCTGCTGATTTTCCTGGTGGTCTTCAGTCCATCAGCTCGATCAAAAGAAACTGCCGTTGCCAACCCTAAACCCTCCGTCGACGTTGACTTCCACCCCCGGACCAGGATCTGAAGGTGCCGCCGTTACCCCCTAACATTGCTCCACCCACGCCCTTGCCAGCGCGATGCTCGAGGCTCCCTCTCGATGGGAAATCAATTCGAACGGAGGCCGTTTCCAGAGGGGAAATCGAAATGAGGGAGGGGCGGGGAGATGACTGATCGTCGGTGGAGGAGTTCGGGGGAGGGAGGCGTCGGCTGATAGAGGGGGCGTCGAACGAAGGAGGATCGGGATTTGGGTTTTCAGATGAAAAGGAGGCGCGATTTTTCCTTAAAGGGGGTTAGGGTTCTGGAAAAAAAAAGGAAGGGTCTTTATATTTAATTATATTATTACTTAAATTCTATTTTTATCAATTTTACTTATTTATTGCCCTCAACTCCAAACAAGACCCAAAGACTGTAGCCCCTAGATAAATACCCCCCCTCCAAACACTCTGGGATATGTTCCGCTGGCCAATTCGACTGTTACGATCAGTTTTCGTTGAATTTACATTTAAATCACTATATTGAATTTTAAACGTACATTTCAAATTACCGAGGTCACATACTAACTAGAAAAATTCCCGAAAAATATTTTCTAGCTTCGTATTGACGATACGGTCCTAACAAAACTAGTTTCGATGAATTCTGAGACCGTTTGAAAAATGGCCAATTTCCAGTCGATTAAAATCAACTGAAACTGGTCAAACGCGTTTTCCTTTGCCACGCTCACATATTGATTCGAAAAATTATGAAATTTGAAACCTAGCAATAACTTCACATCCCGGACCCAACAAAACTAGTTTCGTCGAAATCCGAGGTCGTTTGCAAAATGTCCATTTTTAAGGGCCTGAATTCCATAGCGACTATTCAGAATTTTCAACTGGACATATCTTTTGATTCCCGCTACGAACTTTTGATTTTTCGGATTCGTTGGAAAGATATTCACGAATATATCCTAATGTTTTTGGTTTCACTAAAATCCGGATTGTTTTGCACCCGGTACATTCAATTGAAGTTTGAAATCGAATTATCGAACTACCGCGCCATTTTCAATTCTATTTATAATTATATATAAATATTTATATTCTAACGACGGCGTATATAATATATACGTTCGAATTCTATTCAAAATAAATTTTCTCGACGATATTATGTAAAATAATTCATTTTAAATAATCAAAATTCGCTAAAATTACCAAAATAAAAATTTTAAACTGGCCCAGATTTTGCGGGTTATTACAATCTCCCCCACTTAAAACTTTTCGTCCCCGAAAAGGAACAAAGTCGAAAGTGGATTGATTATTCAACACTATGTTCGATCTGGCTTCCATTCTCCAACTTTTCAGTTTTTGAGAATTTTCAAAAATTTCAAAAATTTGGCTAACACCCTAAATTTTCGAAAAATGTCACCATAACCTCCCCTGCACCGAGAGCATCGGGGAATTTCAAATAGCTTCCCCGGTCCTTCAGATCTCAAAAAGAAAAAGAAAAAGCCAAGCGGCTAGCCAATAGGCTCACAAAATCATCATCACCCAAACAAAACAGGAAATTATGTAGTAAACATGTACCTATTTGTCGGGCAAACAAATTTTATTCTCTGCTCTAGCCTCCTTGCTATGACCTGTTCAATATAAGTATATGCAAGCAAATGCGACCAATTTCCAATATAATTCAATACGTGATTCAGTTAGGCTAATTGGCTAAAAATTAGCAAACCAATAACCAAACAACACAAACATCAATCAATTAGTGAATTAGAGTTTCAAATTCATAATTTTAATACATATACAAAAATCAGATTTTTGATGCCAAATCACAACAATAAGCCCTATCTAATTTTGGTTCTCACACCGGTCAATAGGAAGTATATAGATATTACACGTTCGTCACTCGAATATAAATTCTAATGATGGAGCTCCATCATCAAAATCATCTCCGGGCGATTAGAGTGTAATTCTATATCTATCCAATATATCAAAACTTCGAATACACGCTAGCTAGGCGCATACGCAAAAATCTTTATATTTTGGATTGTCCTAATCAATATAAAATAAATAATCAAATACGAATAATTGATTTAAATTTTCAAAACCAAATTTGTTTTCATTTTAAAAATATACTCTTCACACTCGTTCTAGGATACTACTGATCCTATCTCTAACGAGTCATTCTAATTGGATTTTACTAATCCAATTATCTGATGAATTCTTTCGTAGGGTTCTAATGTGTCTTGTTCTCTGCTTTGTAAACCAAAGCTCTGATACCACGTGTGACGAGCAGGAATCTCGCTCGGTCCGAACCAGTCGCTAAACCGACCCAGACCGTTCGAAACGCCCTATCGTTGAGAACACGACAAAATAGAACGCATACAGAAGAACATTTCATTGTATATTACAACAATGCATCAGATTAAAAGAATATACAGAGTATAAAAGAATATTACACAGAAATATCAGAGATTTAAATTACATTTAAATACATAGCAGCGGAAAATAATACAATACACAACTAGAAGAGATATACGGATACAAAGCTTTCCGGATATCGTTCCAGCTGTAAACCAGGATCCTGTGAATATAAATCTGCAAAACCCAAAACTACTAGCTGCCCGTGTCAAAAAAAGGGCACCCAGAGTTTAGGTTAAAACAATAAACTCCAGGTCAGTCATGTGACTGGTGTGAGAACTAAAACAGTTATTAATCTTTATTTTAAATTATTAGGTAAATCAAGGGACCACGCCGTATAACACGGAACGGGTTTCCTCCCAAGAATACCAGTGCATAAACAAACAGCGCAATGCTAAATAAAGAAAAATGAAGCTGTTATAAGACCCAGGTCCTATCACACAATGCAACGCAAGCCGGGGGATAGGGTTTTCCCTTATAACAGCCAAAGAATGCTTGATACGTTTAAAACAAATCATTTGATACTACTATAAGTGTATAGTGTCAAAACAATTTCAAATCATAAATATCAATCATAGGCGGCATGGGTACCATATATCATGTCGCCATATATAGGTTTACAAATAAAACCGCAAATGTCACGTATTTGGAAATTGGATTTCCATCTATGAACCGAGGCAAAAGATAGTCCTCAACCGATTCGAGATGCTCTAGCCCGTGTCTCAGGATCAGAGCTCGAGTGACCCTTGGAGCGACAGGGCCGGTCCACCGATGTGGATTAAAATGCCTGAACACTGCGTTTCCCCACCCTTTGGGGTGTCAATGAGCCAACAAATGACTCCATCGGACCCGGATCGTCCGATCAAACCGAGGCGCCTCGCAACAGCAACAACCACACAGGTGAAAAGTATATAAATGTCAGGGCTGGTAGGTCACTGACACCACCCTAGCTAGAAAGAAACGCATGCCCTCCCTGAGGTCCTCTCCCGTTTTTGGTTCACAACCGGGGTGCGAGACTCGCGAATTCACGTTACACAAAGCTGTGCCACATAGGCTGTGCTTTGATCATCACCACAAGACTTTGCTTTTCAACAGAAGCCTCGATCAATTGCCACTTAGGCATGCCACACAGGCAATTCACTCCATGCGTTTGATATCCATCAATATATAACCCCTGAGCTCGTACGTCTCAGAGAAGGGCATTAAGCAAGAGAATAAATTCTCCGCCGCCAAACAGATATATAATTAATAGAGATCAATCACACGGACTAAAATCCAATGTCAGACACACAGTCCATTTACAAGTCCGTTCTGGGTCTGAACGAAACCGGAGGCACCTATTACCCCGCATATCCATCGATCTCCAAGTACGTCTGGACGATCACCAACTGTTTCCATCTTCTTGGGTGTACAGCCCAATCAAGATCATCAGTAATTATCCAAATGACGTGAAGACTTCTGGTCTTCGACCACCGTCTTCATCTTCGACACCACGTCGAATCAGTTATTCAGAATGGGATAAACCCGGTCTTTCTGAATAACTCGCGTATATATTATAAAAGTGTTACACAAACACAACATACGCCTCATTCCAATTCAGAATATTCTTTTATTCAAATATTCCTATACTTTGGGAAAAGTTCCCATTAATTTTATCCAAGATAAATTCTTTAAATTTATTCTTTAATCTCCTTTGAATATCAATTCAAACTAGTCGGGATTATCGAACCACACCGAAGTAATCATTTATTTTATTTTCCCAATCCCAACCTATTCATCCCATGAAGTAAAACTGGTAGTACTTCATATCTAACACCACAGTGTTATCGGTAATTCAATTACCATTTCACGTTCAAATCTAATTAAAGATTTAACTATCGCTTGGAGTAAAACTGGTGATACTCCATTCTCGATCTTTTCAATCTATTTAAAGATTCATTAAAACTCCACTTAGTTTTAATCTTTAACTGGGTTAAAGAATCAGTGTCATTTAAAACACGGTTCACGATAAACCCAAAATCACATTCATTAATTATCGGGTTAAAGAACGAGTGTTATTTAAAACACTGTTCACGATAAACCCAAAAATCAATATTAATTCAATTCCAATTAAATATCATTTAATTGGTACACTTCATTAAATCTAAATAAAAAGATTTAATCTTTTCTCAACTGGGCTCAAGAACAGTGTTAGTGAAGACACCATTCACGACAAACCCAAATCACATTCGATATTCAATACAAGGCTCTGAATAGAAAATATATCAGCTTATATTCAATATCAAATTCTACGACTAACAAATGTCGTATTGGAAATAACGATATAAATATATATCTTTCAAATTCCCATGACAATATCTGTATCATCACGAAATCCAACATCGAAATATTCCGAAGACAATTTCGATTCAAATCCATTCCAATGCAATCATTGGAAATTCTGGTTATTTTCAAAACCATTTCTAATTCAATTTATTTATTTAAAAATAAATAGAATTATAATTCTAGTTCAAAACTAGTTCATTTCGATAAAAATCTATTTTTATCTTTTCAAATATGGAGTTTTTCATCCCAAATCTTCACAAATCATTTCTTATGATTTTACACAAATTATTACTATTTTTAATAATTTTATCAAGGCCCGTACAGTCGATTTCCATCAATGGCCATCGAACTGCACTTACAACGACCTTTTTCCAATTTGATTTGGACATAATTCCAAATCCAACCGTTAGATTTCAAATTTCTAATATTTTTTAGAAAGCTCTTTTCGATACGAACCCAACGGTTCCGGTTTTAGGAGAATCCGACGGTCGGATCTCCCGTAATGTCCATTTGAAATCAATGGTCGAAATTCACGAACTGCCGCGGCGCGGCGCGTTCTATTCAGGCCATTATATTATATATATAATATATATAATATATACTTCGTCGATTTCTATTTAAAACGAATTATATAAATAGTTTTAAATTCGTTTCAAAAGCAATTTCAACTTCCTTTTCAATTCAAATCAAAATTGAATTCTTCTTTATAAATTCGTTTTAAAATTCATTTCTATTCAATTCAAATTTCAATTCAATTTGAATTCATTTCAATTCACTTTCAATTCAATTCAATTTATTTCGAAATCACTTTCAATTCAATTCATTTCGAAATCACTTTCAATTCATTTCATTTCGAAATCACTTTCAATTCAATTCGAATTCGTTTTCAATTCAATTCATTTCGAAATCGTTGTCAATTCAATTCATTTCGAAATCGTTGTCAATTCAATTCATTTCGAAATCGTTGTCAATTCAATTCATTTCGAAATCACTTTCAATTCAATTCATTTCGAAATCACTTTCAATTCATTTCATTTCGAAATCACTTTCAATTCAATTCATTTCGAAATCACTTTCAATTCAATTCATTTCGAAATCACTTTCAATTCATTTCAAAATGAATAAAACCGATATAAATATCGTTTACGTCAAAATAGCGTCAATCTAATCAACACGGCTTCATATGTTTCTATTTTCAAATATTCTATTTCAAATATTTCTATTTCAAATATTTCTATTTTAAAACTGGAATGGGGCCCAATCAATTACCATATAAAGTTAATTATATGGATTTTCATACAACACATGTATATAATAGCATGGAAAAATAATCAACCATCAACCAAAGTGCACTACACTGTATAAGCATCAAATATAGATATCCAACGCTTAAAACAGCCTGTCAATCAACCGATCGACATATTTAATCAATTAGGATGAGTGAACTTCATATTTCATCCCAACACCCGTGTGGGGTTTTCAAACAATCAAACACAGATTTTAGTTGTGCAGTTGGGCGATGTGTAAAATTTATCGTCCCAATCAATGTCATTCAAATAAGTGTACATAAGCAAACCGTCTGGTTTGTAAATGAATATTTATTTACTCACATTCACGTTAAAAATTATATTTTTAACGACAAAACATTTTATTCCAACATATGAATTCCTATACAGTTCATTTTTTAAATAAAATGATATTTTTATTTTACTAACTTATTTTAGAAAATTTCGGCGGCATAACGGCACGATACTAGAAACGGGACAAGGCCTAGCCTTATCCCCGGTCTAGTGAAGGCCCACGCCATTCACACATCAATCAAATCAATTTCATCTCACCAAACAATTCAATTCAAACAAATAATTCAACTAATCTATGCAACCAAACAAACAAGTCCATGGTCTGTGGACGATTGTGTCGGGTGCTACTGAGCACCGTCTGCATCCTAGTATATATATATAACTAGAAAAGAAATTGAAAGGTGAGAAGTTCTCACATATAGCTATCCTAGCTCCACGGCACTTCTAATGCAGGAAATTTTCACCAACTCGCCTTTTTGTCGCTTTCGCCCATATTCTCTACATATGTAAAAATCGAATTTTTACTTCGCTATTCAATATATAAAAAAAACAAATTTTTATTTCGAAGTTCAACATATAAAAATCCTATTTTTATTTCGACTTTCAATATATAAAAATCCTATTTTTATTTCGACTTTCAATATATAAAAATCCTATTTTTATTTCGACTTTCAATATATAAAAATCCTATTTTTATTCGACTTTCAATATATAAAAATCCTATTTTTATTTCGACTTTCAATATATAAAAATCCTATTTTTATTTCGACTTTCAATATATAAAAATCCGACTTTTCCTTTAAAACAAAATCAGTTTTTCCTTTAAAACAAAATCAGTTTTTAAAGCTTTTTAAAATCAGTTTTAACTTTTTGAAGTTTAAATCCTTTAAAACCTTTTTTAAAAATCAATTTTAAAATCATTCAAAATCAGTTTTATCATCTTTTTTTTTTTAAAAAAAAAACAGTTTTTAAATCTTTTAAAATCAGTTTTTACTATTTTCTAAACAAAGTATAAAGGCAAAGTTATAAAATAAAATAAAAACATATTTTTCAATTACAGGGTTTAAAACATTTACACTGTCGCCTGCTGATTTTCCTGGTGGTCTTCAGTCCATCAGCTCGATCAAAAGAAACTGCCGTTGCCAACCCTAAACCCTCCGTCGACGTTGACTTCCACCCCCGGACCAGGATCTGAAGGTGCCGTCGTTACCCCCTAACATTGCTCCACCCACGCCCTTGCCAGCGCGATGCTCGAGGCTCCCTCTCGATGGGAAATCAATTCGAACGGAGGCCGTTTCCAGAGGGGAAATCGAAATGAGGGAGGGGCGGGGAGATGACTGATCGTCGGTGGAGGAGTTCGGGGGAGGGAGGCGTCGGCTGATAGAGGGGGCGTCGAACGAAGGAGGATCGGGATTTGGGTTTTCAGATGAAAAGGAGGCGCGATTTTTCCTTAAAGGGGGTTAGGGTTCTCGAAAAAAAAAGGAAGGGTCTTTATATTTAATTATATTATTATTTAAATTCTATTTTTATCAATTTTACTTATTTATTGCCCTCAACTCCAAACAAACTCCAAACAAGACCCAAAGACTGTAGCCCCTAGCTAAATACCCCCCCTCCAAACACTCTGGGATATGTTCCGCTGGCCAATTCGACTGTTACGATCAGTTTTCGTTGAATTTACATTTAAATCACTATATTGAATTTTAAACGTACATTTCAAATTATCGAGGTCACATACTAACTAGAAAAATTCCCGAAAAATATTTTCTAGCTTCGTATTGACGATACGGTCCTAACAAAACTAGTTTCGACGAATTCTGAGACCGTTTGAAAAATGGCCAATTTCCAGTCGATTAAAATCAACTGAAACTGGTCAAACGCGTTTTCCTTTGCCACGCTCACATATTGATTCGAAAAATTATGAAATTTGAAACCTAGCAATAACTTCACATCCCGGACCCAACAAAACTGGTTTTGTCGAAATCCGAGGTCGTTTGCAAAATGTCCATTTTTAAGGGCCTGAATTCCATAGCGACTATTCAGAATTTTCAACTGGACATATCTTTTGATTCCCGCTACGAACTTTTGATTTTTCGGATTCGTTGGAAAGATATTCACAAATATATCCTAATGTTTTTGGTTTCACTAAAATCCGGATTGTTTTGCACCCGGTACATTCAATTGAAGTTTGAAATCGAATTACCGAACTACCGCGCCATTTTCAATTCTGTTTATAATTATATATAAATATTTATATTCTAACGACGACGTATATAATATATACGTTCGAATTCTATTCAAAATAAATTTTCTCGACGATATTATGTAAAATAATTCATTTTAAATAATCAAAATTCGCTAAAATTACCAAAATAAAATTTTTAAACTGGCCCAGATTTTGCGGGTTATTACATTGGATTTCCATCTGTGAACCAAGGCAAGGGATCGTCCTTACCGCTTCGAGACTCTCTAGCCCGAGCCTCAGGAACAACCGCAACTGCACCTTGGATCGTCAGGGCCGGTCCACAAGGAGTGGATTAAAATGCATGAATAATGCGTTTCCCCGCCCTATGTGGTAAATTGGTCATATCCCGACCAAACTATCGGCCTTGGAATGACCGATATAACCGAGGCGCCTCGCAATCCATCATCCACATAAGTAAAATGTCAGGGCTCGTAAAACGCTGAAACCACTCCTAACTAGAAAGAAACGCATGTCCTCCTGGAGGTCGTCTCCCGTTTCTGGTTCACACCGGGGTGCTAGGCGCGTGAATTAATGCTACACAAAGCTACGCTATATTAAAGCCGTGCTTTGATCATCAACCACAAGACTCTGCTTTTCAATAGAAGTCTTGATCATTTTCATCTCAGCATGCCACCTAGGCAATCCATACTATGCAACCGATGTCTATCAATCACACAGAATGAAATCCGATGTCAAAAACACACATCCATTTACAAGTTTGTTCTGGGTCTGAACGAAACCGGAGGCATCTTATTCTTCCCTAATATGTCCAATACAGCGGAGAGGTCCTCGCATATCCTTCGATCTCCAAGTACGCCTGGACGATCACCACTTATGACCTTGTCTTGGGTGTACAGCCCAATCAAGACATCAGTAATCATCCAAACGATGTGAAGACCTCCGGTCTTCAACCACCGTCTTCATCCTCAACACATCGTCGAATCAGTTATTCAGAATGGGATAAACCCGGTCTTTCTGAATAACTCGCATATATAATAAACAAGTGCTATAAAAACACAACATATGCCTCATTCCAATCTAGAATATTTCTTTATCCAAATATTCATATACTTTGGGAAAGGTTCCCATTAATTTTATCAAAGATAAATTCTTTAAATTTAATCTTTAATCTTCCTTCGGATATCAATTCAATCTAATTAAAGATGCATTAAACCTCCACATGGTATTAATCTTCCCAAAAATCAATATTAACGATTGTTTAACTTGGGAAATCAAATCCTGTCTTTAACTGGGTTAAAGAACCAATATCATTTAAAACACGGTTCATGGTAAACCCAAAATCACATTCCATTCCATCAGTCTTTAACCGTAAATTTGCAAGTAAACAATTCCCTAAGTATTAACCCCGAAGGTCGAAACCAATATCAGACCAATACCCAGGAAACCATTCAACTTAACTAATCTCCAGTTAGTTTCTGATTTTCTTAACTCCATTGGGTCTAAGAACAGTATTATTAAAGATTCCTTTCACGACAACCCAAAATCTTATTCTTGTCTTTAACTGGGTTAAAGAACCAATGTCCTTTAAAACACAGTTCACGATAAACCCAAAATCACATTCCATTCCATCAGCCTCTAACCGTAAATTAGCAAGTGAACAATTCCCTAAGTAATAACCTCGAAGGCCGAAACCAACATCAGATCAATACCCCGGAAACCATTGAACTTAACTGATCTCCAGTTAGTTTCTGTTTTTCTTAACTCCATTAGGTCTAAGAACAGTGTTATTAAAGATACCATTCACGACAACCCAAAATCTTATTCCATTGTTAATCGGGTTAAAGAACAAGTGTTTTTTGAAACACCGTTCACGAAAAACCCAAAGACCAATTTCAACTCCATTCCAATTAAATATCAATTAATTGGTATACTTCATTAAATCTAAATAAAAGATTTAATCTTTTCTCAACTGGGTTCAAGAACAGTGTTAATGAAGACACTATTCACGACAAACCCAAAATAACATTTAATATTAAATACAAGGCTCTTAATAGAAAATATATCGACTTATATTCAATATCAAATTCTGGAATCATCAAATACCGTATGGGAATAACGATATATATATCTTCCAAATTCCTCCACAATATCCGTATAATCACGGAATCCAATATCGAAATATTCCGAAGATAATTTCAATTTAAATCCATTCCAATTTATGTACTGGAAATTCCGGTTATTTTTAAAACCATTTCAAATCTAATTTATTTATTTAAAAATATTGGATTTCGTAATTCTAGTTCATAACTAGTTCATTTCGATAAAAATATTTTTTTATCTTTTCAAATATGGAATTTTTCATCCCAATTCCTTCCAAATCATTTGTTATGATTTTACACAAATTATTGATATTTTTAATAATTTTATCAAGGCCCGTACGGTCAATTTCCGTAAACGGTCATCGAACTGCACTTATAACGACCTTTTCCAAATTTGATTTGGACATAATTCCAAATCCAACCGTTAGATTTCAAATCTCTAATATTCGTTAGACAGCCCTTTTCGATACGAACCCAAAGGTTCCAGTTTTAGGAGAATCCAACGGTCGGATCTCCCGTAATGTTCGTTCGTAGTCAATGATCGAAATTCTCGAACTGCCGCGGTGCAGCGCGTTCTATTCAGGCCGTTATATTATATATATATATATTTCATTGATTTCTTCTTAAAACGTATTTTATAAATCATTTTAAATTCATTTTCAAAATGATTTCAAGTTCATATTCAATTTCAAATCAAAATTGAATATTCCATATCATCGATATATAAATGATAATATTTTCAAAACATTAGATTTCGAAATCATTTCCTTTTCGATATTCATTATAACAATGAATAAAATCCATATAAATATCGTTCACATCAAAATGACGCATATCAAATCAACACGGCTTTAATGTTCGTGTCCATCCCAAATCGGACATCAAAATCAGATTTTGATCTTTTACTGAATATTACTTTAAAATATTCGTTATTTTAAACTAATCGTTATTTCAAAATATTCATTCTTGCTAAACTGGAATCAGACATAGTCAATTACCATATAATGTCATTATATGGATTTCACACAACAAATGTGTATAACAACAATAAAATACAGTCAATCATCATCCCGTGTGCATTCTACACCGCATAAGCATCAAATATAAATATTTAACGCTTACAACAGCCTATCAATCAATAGATCGATATACAGCTAATTATTGGGACTAGTGTATGCCATATATCATCCCAATACCCGTGTGGGGTTTAAATCAACAAATAATGAATTTTATTTGTGCAGTCGGGCGATGTGTAAAATTTATCGTCCCGATCATTGTCATTCAAATCAGTGCACATAAACAAATCGTCCGATTTGTTTATGAATATTTATTTTATCCATATACGCGTTAAAAATTATATTTTTAACTATAAAATATGTTATTCCATTCCACAACACACAATCAATTAAACAAACAAGCCGTCCATGGTCTGTGGACGACGGGTGTCGGGTGCTGCTAAGCACCGTCTGCATCCTAGTATATATTTTAACTTCAAAATAAAATAAAAGTGAGGGGTTCTCACCTTTGGGATCCACTCTGCCATCCTTTATTTCTGAACGGTCGGATTTATCTCGCATGCATAGCATTCTTCACCGTGCTTCCAACGCAGTCTGCTCCACGTATTTGTATAAAAAATCAGATTTTTGTTTCGCTGCAACATAAATAAAAATCATATTTTTGATTTGCTATTCATATAATAAAAATCACATTTTTATTATGCTATTCATATAAAAATAATATTTTTATATCGCTACTCATTTAAAAATTATATTTTTATTACTTTACATTAATAAAAACTCATATTTTTATATTCGTAAAAATCATATCTTCTCAGAGACAAAAATCTAATCTCTTCATTTATAAAAATGTGACCTTTTCATATAGAAAAATATAATCTTTTCATTAGCTAAAAATCATATTTTTCCAATGTTAACCATACGATAAAAATCGAATCTTTATCAGGAAGTTATAAATATAAATAAAAATCAAACTTTTATACATTATATATATAAAAGATCGTACCTTTACAATGTTTTTCATGAAATAAAGATCCAATTTTTAATGCTACTTCATATTGATAAAAAATCTAATCTTTATTAACATAACAAGCTAATTATTATTAATTTAAAAATCAATCCTTTATATCTCTAAAAATCAGGTTTTTATACGATTTAAAAATCATATTTTTACTGCTTTAAAACTGAAAATGAAAATAAATGGAAATAAAATAAGCACTTACAGTTAATGGTTGGAGGAGGAAATAGGGTTGACGGGCGCTAAGCTGGTCAGGGTCGGACCCCTGGCGGCAGCGGCAGCCATCTTGGTTGGTGGGGGCAATGTCACGGTTTGATGGGTTTGGGGGAGGGGGCCTGAGATTCAAATTAGAAGGGGAGGAGGAAGAGGGGGGACGGGGAGAGAGAGGTGGCGGTGGTCTCAGGCGGTGCGATGGCGAAGGGGATATACGGCGACGGGGTAGGGTTCGATCCCGATCACCCTTTTCTCTTTTTTTTTTCGTTTGAACGAGAATGAACGGGGGAGGGTAGAGATAAAGAGGGGCTGGCTTTTATTTTTTAATTATATATTTAATTTATTTATTCCCCAAAAAGTTATCGTTCCATTCGAACTCCAATCGAGACCCACCGACTGTCGTCCATAGCTAATTATCCCCATTCCGAACACAATGGGATATGTTTCATCAGCTGTTTTAGTCGTTTCGATCAGTTTCCATCAAAATCAAAATATAAATCTATATACTGAATTTGAACGCACATTTCAATTTACCGGGGCCACATACGGACCCCAAAAATTCCAGAAAAATAAACCTGTCTACGTTTTGATGATACGGTCCTAACAAAACTAATTTCGTCGAATTTGGAGACCGTTTGAAGAACGACCATTTTCTGGTCAATCCAAATTGACTGAAACTATTAGAACACGTTTTCCTTCGCCATGCTCACATATTAATCCCAAAAATTATGAATTTTGGAATCTAGCAGTAAATTGACATCCCGGTTCCAACAAAAGTGATTTTGTCGAAAAAGGAGGTCTTTTGTAAAATTTCCATTTTTAAGGGCTATATTTTCCATAGCGACTATTCTAAATTTTAAACTGGGCATAAATTTTTATCCCTGCTATGAAATTTTGATTTTTCGGATTCGCTGGAAAGATATTTTCAAATAGATTCTAATATTTTTGGTTTCGCCAAAATCCGGTTTATTCTGAATCCTGCACATTCATTTGAAATTTGAAATCGAAATTTCAAATTACCGTGCCATTTTCATTTCCTTTTATAATTAAAAATAATTATTTATATTCTAACGTCGATTCAAATAAATATATATGTCCTAATTCTATTCAAAATAAATTTCTCATTGTTATTATTTAACATAATTCATTTTAAATATTCAAAATTCATTAAAATTGCCAAAATAAAATTTTTAAATTGGTTCGGACTTTCCGGGTTGTTACAATCTCCCCTACTTAAAATCTTTTCGTCCTCGTAAAGGAACGAAGCTGAAAGTTGTTTAACAAATCAACTCAAATTTCCATTTGGCGTTCATTCTTCAACTTTTCAGTTTCTAAGAATTTTTCAATTCTTCAAAAATCTGGCTTACACCCTAAATTTTCGAAAAATTTCGCCATAACCTCCTTTGTACGGGAGCACCGGGAAAATCCCCAAACCGCCACACAGGCCTCTCCAATTAAAAAGAAAAAGAAACACCCAAGCGGCTAGCCAATCGGCTCATAAAATCATCAAAAACCCCAAGAAATATAATAAACATGTACCTATTTGTCAAGCTTACGACTTTATTCCTCTGCTTATCTTCCCTGCTATGACCTGCTCACACATATATATGTACATGCATGCATTTCCAAACAATTTTCAATACAGTTCAATATTTGGTTCAATTTGGCCTAAATTTACTTTCTTTCATATGTTGATTTAAATAAATAATCACACAACACAGTCGTCAATCAATTAGTTCATTAGCTTTTTGTAACGACCCAGAAAATCTGAACCAATTTAAAATTTTTAAATTGGCTAAAATAATGGATTTTAAATATTTAAAATAAATATTTTAAATAATGGCAATGAAAACTGAGTTTGAATCGACATTTGAAAACCAATATAATTAATTATAATTATATATAGAATTGAAAATGGCGCGGTAGTTCGATAATTCGATTTCAAACTTCAATTGGATGTACCGGATGTAAAACAATCCGGATTTTAGTGAGACCAAAAACATTAGTATCTAATTGATAATATCTTTCCAATGAATCCGACCAATCGAAGTTTGATAGCGGGAATCAAAAGGTATGTCCAGTTGAAAATTCTGAATAGTCGCTATGGAATTCAGGCCCTTAAAAACGGACATTTTGCAGATGAGCTCGGATTTCGACGAAACCACTTTTGTTGGATCCGCAGTGTCAAGTTATTGCTAGATTTCAAATTTCATAATTTTTCGAATCAATATGTGAGCGTGGCAAAGGAAAACGCGTTTGACCAGTTTCAGTTGATTTTAATCGACTGGAAATTGACCATTTTTCAAACGGTCTCAGAATTCGACGAAACTAGTTTTGTTAGGACCGTAACGTCAATACAAAGCTAGAAAATATTTTTCGAGAATTTTTCTAGTTAGTATGTGACCCCGGTAATTGGAAATGTACGTTTAAAATTCAATATAGTGATTTAAAGGTAAATTCAACGGAAACTGATTGTAACGATCAAATCAGCTTACGATACATATCCCATTGTGTTCGAAATGGGGGTGAAACGCTATGGGCGACAGGCGGTGGGCCTCGTTTCGAGGTCGTATGTAAAAGTCAACCTTTTTGCAAAAATTTAATAATTAAAAAAAAAAAATTATTTTCCCTCCCCCCTTTATCTTCGTTCTGCCCCCCCCCCCCCCCCCCCCCCCGTAGCTCATTCCTGATTCAGTTGAACAGAGAAAAAAAGAAAAGAAAACCTAACTTAGAAATCGACCGCCTCCACCAACCTCCCACCGCCGACCGCCCTAGCTCCGATCAGGCGAGCGACCTCCCCTACCTCGCGCCCTCCCTCCGATCGAAGACCCCTCACCTCGAACCCTGCCGACGCGACACCACCGAACACCACGCCGACGCTCCCTCTTCTTCCCTCCACTTCGCAAGCCAACGGTGAGCTTTTAGTTATTTTATTTTTATTTTCGTTTTATAAAAACTGATTTATAAAATGTTTTAAAAACTAATTTCTGAAATGTTTAAAAGTATTTAAAACTGAATGTTTAAAAGAATTTAAAACTGAATGTTTAAAAAGGTTTAAAAACTGAAAGTTAAAAACTGATTTTATAAAAAGCATAAAACTGGAATTTTTTTTTTAAAGTATTCAAACTGAAATTTTTAAAAGTATTCAAAACTGAATTTTAAAAAGTATAAAAACTGATTTTGTTTTTAAAGAAAAAAAAATAATAAAAACTGATTTTTAGAAAAGATAAAAACTGATTTTAAAAGCAAAGAAAATCAGATTTTTTTTTATATATTGAAAGTCGAAGTAAAAATCACATTTTTATATATTGAATAACATAGTAAAAATTCGATTTTTACATGTGTAGAGAATACGGGCGAAAGCGACAAAAGGCGAAGATTTCTATAAAGGAAGTGTCGTGCAGTTGGATAGCTATTGGTGAGATTTCTGATTTAAAATTTATATATATATGTGTGAAGTAAAAGTGAATTGCTATATATAAATATATATATATACGCCCCTCGTCCACAAACCATGGACGATATATATTGGTTGAAATTGAGGTGAAAATTGATTGATAGCGATTGATTGTTTGGGATTGTTTGTGATTGATATTGGTTGATTGTGGTTGAAAAATACCCATTTGTGGTTGTGAAATATTTGGTTGAAACCACATAGGATTAGTTTGTGGAAATGAAATAAATATATACATGCCGCCTGCGTGCGAACTAGATGCATGAACCCCATTGTCAAAAACCGCGAGGTTTTAAGGTAGAGCGAGGAGCCGTACTAGGGACGGTGCCGGTGTAACTACCCTGCCGTTATGCTGCCGAAATTTTGAATAATATTCTTGTGTTTGAATTATTTTCATATACTTAAACTATAGAAGACATTCATGTGTTGAATTGATATTCATTCGTTGTTTAGAAATTCATGTGTTGAATGGTATTCATATTTTGAAATAAATTGTTCGATAAAAAAAATCACATTTTTATCGATATCTAAAAACTATAGAAAACATTCATGTGTTGAATTGATATTCATTCGTTGTTTAGAAATTCATGTGTTGAATGGTATTCATATTTTGAAATAAATTGTTCGATAATAAAAATCAAATTTTTATCGATATCTAAAAACTATAGAAAACATTCATGTGTTGAATTGATATTCATTCGTTGTTTAGAAATTCATGTGTTGAATGGTATTCATATTTTGAAATAAATTGTTCGATAATAAAAATCACATTTTTATCGATATCTAAAAACTATAGAAAACATTCATGTGTTGAATTGATATTCATTCGTTGTTTAGAAATTCATGTGTTGAATGGTATTCATATTTTGAAATAAATTGTTCGATAATAAAAATCACATTTTTATCGATATCTAAAAACTATAGAAGACATTCATGTGTTGAATTGATATTCATTCGTTGTTTAGAAATTCATGTGTTGAATGGTATTCATATTTTGAAATAAGTTGTTTGATAATAAAAATCACCTTTTTTCGACTATATGAACTATGTAAAATAACCTCGATTTAAAAGAAATGATTTTATGATAAAAATTTCATTTTTATCACCAACTTGAACTATATAGAAGAATAGTGTTTTGAAATGAATTGTTTTACAATCAAAAACACATTTTTATTGTATGCATAAAATCGTTGAAATGAGAAGTGTTAAAAATAGCCACTTGTTCAAAATAAACATATATGAGTTGAAATATTCATTAATTAGCTAATGAAATGATTTGCACCTATTTATGTAACATTAGAATGAATGGTGTTTTTAAACCAAATAGAAATCGAATATGAAGTTGAATAGAAAATGAAAAATGATATGGACTGTATATATATGTACATGCATATTCATTGAACAGGTTATAGCAAAGGGGCTAGAGAAGAGGAATAAAATTTTGTGCCCGACAAATAGGTACACATTTACTGATTTGTTTGGGTGATGATTTTGAGCCTGTTGGCTAGCCGCTTGGCTTTTTCTTTTTCTTTTTGAGATTAGAAGGACCGGGAACGCTATTCGCGATTTCCCGATGCTCCCGGTGCAGGGGAGGTTATGGCGAAATTTTTCCAAAATTTAAGGTGTTAGAAAATTTTTGAAGTGAAAACGATATTGAAATTGTTGAATGAACTATATTTATATAAATATATAAATATAAATAAAATTAAAACGAAACGAAGCAGTGCAGTTCGTATTTTGAAACCGTGTTTTCAAACAACTAGTACGGGAAATCCGACCATTGGATTTTCCCGAAACCTCAACCGTCGGGTTCGCCTTGGAATAATCTTTCCAACGGCACCAACCTTGTAAAAATCCAACGGTTGGATTGTCTGGAATGTTTAATTCAAATTTGAAGAAAAACAGCGCCAGAATCGATTTTATTTATATATAAATATAAATAGAATTATATTTAATCGAATAACGATGCTGCAGTTCGTATTTTGAAATCGAAATTTCAAACGATTGTACCGGGAGATCCGACCGTCGGATTTTCCCGAAACTGGAACCGTTGGATTCGTTTTGAAAAGACCTTTCTAATGATGTAAATTTTGTGAAGATCCAACGGTTAGATTTTCAGATAAGTGTAAATCAAATCTGAAGAAAAACAGCGCCACGGCCGCCTTATGGCCCGAAGCGTCGTTTTGAATAAAATAGCTATTTTAAAATAAATAAAAATAGCGATAAATAGTTATAAAATATCATAAGCGATATGGAATGGAAATAAACTGAATTTGCTTGATTTATGTGATGTTTGATGGTTGAATGTGTTTGGTGTGAAAATTACATTAAAAGAACACAATTGGTGTTGTCGAATAAAATAACCATTGAAATAAATCGATTTGAAATTCTAAATATACGTGAATTATTTATAAAGGCCGAGTTAATTCTCATTTCAAATAATTGATCGACGATTGAAAGTCGAAGATGAAGACGATGGTCGAAGACCGGAGATCTTCACCTCGTTTGGATGGTAACCGAGGTCCTGATTGGGAGGCATCCCGAAATATGGATAATGAGTGGTGATCGTCCAGACGTACGTGTTGATCGAAGGGTTTGGGAGGTATTTAGTGCCTCCGGTTTCGTTCAGACCCAGAAGGGACTTGTAAATGGACTGTGTGTCCGACATTGGAATTTGTTCTGTGTGATTGATAGCCATCAGTTGCACGGTGTGAATTGCCTGTGTGGCATGCTAAGATGCAGTGATCAGGGCTTCTGTTGAAAAGCAAAGTCTTGTGGAGATGATCAAAGCACCGCCTGTGTGGCGTAGCTTTGTGTATAACGTGAAATCGCGAGCCTCACACCCCGGTATGAACCTAAAACGGGAGGAAGGACCTCAGGGAGGACATGCGTTTCTTTCTAGCTAGAGTGGTGTCAGTGACCTACCAGCCCTGACATTTATATACTTTTCACCTATGTGGTTGTTGCTGTTGCGAGGCGCCTCGGTTTGATCGGACGATCCGGGTCCGATGGAGTCATTCGTTGGCTCTTTTACGCCCCAAAGGGCGGGGAAACGTATTGTTCAGGCATTTTAATCCACATCGGTGGACCGACCCTGACGATCTAAAGGGTCGATGCGCTCTGACCCTGTGGCTCGGGCTAGAGAGTCACGAAGTCGGTAAGGACTATCTTTTGCCTTGGTTCATGACGGAAATCCAATTTCCAAATACGACATCGCGCGGTTTTGATTGTATATATATATGGCGACATGATATATGGTACCCATGCCGTCTATGATTGATAGTTATGATTTGAAATTGTTTTCAAAGCATATAAACACTAGCAATAATATCAAATGCCTTTGTTTTATTCGTATCAATCATATTTTGGCCATTATAAGGTAAAACTCTATCCTCCGGTTTGCGTTGCATTGTGTGATGGGAACTGAGTCTTATAATGGCTTCATTTTTGTTAAAAGCATAGCGATGTTTAAAAGAAAGATTTGTTTTAAAGCACTGGCAATCCAATGGAGTAAACCCGTTCCACGAAAGTGGCGTGGTCCTGTGATTAGCCAACTATATATGTGTTGAGTAGATTTCTCATACCAGTCCCATGACTGACTCGTAGTTTGTTTCACTCTCAAACTTGGGTGTCCCTTTTTCTACACGGGCAGCCTTGTATTCAGGTTTAGCTGGTTCTTTCTGGATAGCTGGAGCTGAAGATGGATTCTATCATTTATTTCTTTTTATGCTGTTCAGCTCCTATTGTACATATTTTGTTTATTTCCGCTGTAGACATTTATGTATAGCTGAACTGTATTTGTACTAAGTAAGATTCTGTATACTGTGTAACTCTGATGATTACTTTTATCCAGTATATTTTGTTGTTCATTATCTGGTGTATTTATTTAATTCTGTTCTGCTATTATCTGTTTCTGTGTTATATTCCAAAGATAACCTTGTTTCCGTGAGAACGGGAAATCGGGTCGTCTCATCGTGGTATCAGAGCTTTGGTTAAGCTTAGTTCTGGAATATAACATTTGAACGAACTCGTCAGAAATAGAACCAGTAGTGTTCTAGGACGGGTAACTCAATACAGATAGGATCAGCAATATCCTAGTATGAGTAAAGCAGAATGAAATTACACCTTGATAGACACATTTACATTCAAGTATTTGTCTCTATATTTTGAAATATCTTTTCTGTGACCTGACACTTGATCTGCCATTTGCAGAAGTACTAGAATAATGAGTGTCAGAAGCAGAAGGAATGCAGAACCGGATATTGAGGCCCTATTAATCAAATATCGAAATATGGGTGGAATACCATTCTCTGGTGAAGAAGCAATTATGAAAACACAAGCTTGGATTCGTTCGGCTGAGAAAATCTTCGAAGCATTAAAGCTTAGAGATGACCAGAAAAGATTACTGGCCTCCTGGGCATTTAAAGACGAAGCTTTGTTTTGGTGGGATTCAGTTATTAAAGATAATCCAGAAGGTGATATCACCTGGGATAGATTCAAGGTGATTTTCTTAGAAAGATTTACTCCTCCCGAAGCAACCGAGAGATTATGTGATGAATTTTCTTATCTAATACAAGGTGATATGACCATTCCCGAATATCATAAGAAATTCAATGAACTTTCTCACTTTGCTCCTCATCTAATTCAAAATCCGAAGAGTAAAAATATGAGATTTATTCACGGGCTGCAAAGGAAATACCAGAATAAAGTATTGGGGCATGTGAAGCTTCCTTTTCCAGAAATGATTTACATGGCTTATCAGTATGAAGACCTCCATAAGAAAGGAATGTTGCGCGACGAAGAAGTCTGTTCTAGTGACAAAGAAGAGTCGGAAACTGATATTGCTGAAGCCAGTACGAGGTCTGAGATCAGTGAGAAGCCCTGTGCCAAGAGAAAAAGGGCTAAGTCTGGGAAAGAACCAGTGACAACAGCTATTTGCTCTAACTGCAATAAGAAAGGACATTTGTCGATAAGTTGCAGATCTTTAAAGAAACAAAGAAAAGGGGGATATAGAGCAAATCGAAAACAAAAGAAGAAAAGGTTCAGAACTGACGGGGTGTTCCAAGAGAATAGAGAGTGCAAACAGTGCCACGAGGCTGGTCATCTTGCAAAGGATTGCCCACAGTTAAACAAGCCTGAAATGGTTCAAGTAAATGAAGTGGCAGAAACTTCTGAGCCCTCAGCTATTCAGGAAAGGCCGGATGTTTTAGAAGGCACGCTAACTGTCAAAGACATCCCAGTTAAAGTACTGTTTGACACAGGCGCGTCACGAAGCTTCATTTCAAAGGATGCAGCTAAGAAACTAGAATTGAATTTGAAAAAGCTCAAGGAACCCATGACTGTCCAGAATCCGGTTGGGGGTTCTATTGATCTCAATTGGGTTTGTGGAGTGCCGGTTTCTTTCTCTCGTTATCGGTTTCCTACCATCGCAGTCGTCATGAATTTTAAAGAGTTCGATCTTATCTTGGGGTTAGACTGGTTAACCAAATATGAAGCTGAAGTCAAATGCGCCGACAGAATCGTAAAGGCGAAGATTAAATCAGGTGATTATATAACCATTCCCTGTGAAGGTCAGAATGCTAATAGAAAAGACTTCTGGGCAGCTTTGAATGTTTCTCCAACCCAAATTGAAAATATCCCTGAAATCACAGAGAATATTCCTGACCTCATCAAAGACATTCCTGTCGTCAAGAACTATGCGGATGTGTTCGAAGAAGTTGTTCGCTTACCTCCGCAGAGAGAAATAGATTTCAAGATTTCTTTAATTCCCAATGCAAGGCCGGTAGTTCACGCTATTCGAAGAAGGTCCTTGAAAGAGAAGGAGGAATTAGACAATCAAACAAGACAGCTAGTATGGAAAGGTCTGATCAGGCCTAGTTTCTCTGATTGGGGTGCAGCAGTGGTATTTGTCCCAAAATCTGATGGTATTCTACGGCTATGCGTGGATTATCGTGATCTGAACAAGCAGACAATAAAGAACAAATATCCATTGCCGCGAATAGATGATTTGTTAGATCGATTAAATGGAGCACAAGTATTCTCACGAATGGACCTAGCTACAGGATTCCATCAACTTCGAATTGCCGAAGAGTGTGTTCCAATGACAGCGTTCAGAGGTCCCGACCTATTCTACGAGTGGTTAGTAATGCCGTTCGGCTTATGTAACGCTCCAGCTTACTTCGTCGATCTGATGAACAGGGTATTCAGAGGAGTATTGAATAAATTTGTTCTGGTTTTCATTGACGATATTCTAATCTTCTCTAAATCAAAGGCCGAACATGAAAAGCATCTAGAACAGGTTTTGGAAATTCTCAGACGGAATGTATTGAAAGCCAAATTTTCCAAATGTATATTCTGGCAAGATGAAGTGAAATTTCTGGGCCATGTTGTATCGAAAGAAGGAATCGCTGTTGATCCAAGTAAAATCACAGCTATTCAGAATTGGAAACAGCCCAGTACTCCCACTGAAGTCCGCAGTTTTCTCGGATTGGCTAGCTATTATCGGAAGTTCGTTAAAGACTTTTCGAAGATATCTGGTCACTTAACGAAGCTTACAAAGAAGCATTCTAAGTTCAAATGGACTCAGGAGAGTGAGGAGGCTTTCGAAGAGCTAAAGTTAAGATTAACGACAGCTCCAGTGTTAACCATCATTGATGGCAACCAGGATTTAAAAGTCTGGACTGATGCGTCTAGAGAAGGCCTTGGAGCAGTGTTAATGCAAAGAGGCCAAGTAATTGCTTATGCTAGCCGTCAACTGAAGCCGCACGAGAAAAACTATGTAACTCATGATCTTGAGTTATTGGCTATCATATTCTCTTTGAAAATCTGGAGACACTATCTTCTGGGCGAGAGATTTAAACTATTTACAGATCACCAGTCGTTAAAGTATCTGTTCACTCACAAGGACTTAAATTTGAGGCAGCAACGTTGGCTGGAGTTTCTTGCAGCATATGACTTTGAAATTATATATACTCCAGGGAAAGCCAATGTCGTGGCCGATGCGTTGAGCAGAAAGAATGTAATGATCGCCAGTTTTATTATCACGACTTCATTGCTAGGTAAGATATCTGCTCTTCAGGAGGATGATCACTTCATTCAGAAGATCAGAAGGATAATTCAATAAGGCGAACCCTCGAGTTTTCAAATAGACAACGATGGGATTCTAAGGCTTAAAGGTCGAATATGTGTCCCTAACATTCCTGAACTTCGAAAGGAAGTACTGGATGAATGCCACAAGTCAAAACTCAGTATCCATCCGGGAGTAAGCAAAATGTATAATGACATCAAGCGCACTTTCTGGTGGAAGTCGATGAAAAGGGACATTTCTTTATATGTCAGCCGATGCCCTACTTGCCAACTAGTCAAGAGCGACCAACAGAAACTGGCTGGATTATTACAACCGCTAGAAGTTCCTGGCTGGAAGTGGGAACATATTTCTATGGATTTCATTGATGGTCTGCCCAGGACCAGAAAAGGAAATGACAGTATTTGGGTGATCGTAGATCGTTTCACGAAGACCGCCCATTTTATACCTGTCAAATCAAATAGAACCGCTCAGAGTCTGGCGCAGATATACTTCAGGGAAATAGTTAGACTACATGGAGTGCCACTCAGTATAGTCAGTGATAGGGATACAATATTCACTAGCAAATTCTGGGAAGCATTTCAAGTCGAGCTGGGAACGAAGTTAAACCTAAGCACCGCTTATCATCCTCAGACAGACGGTCAGACTGAGAGGGTGAATCGCATTCTAGAAGATCTATTGCGGGCTTGTGTTATAGATTTCGGTGGATCATGGGAAGACCATCTGCATTTGGCTGAATTCTCTTATAATAACAGCTACCAGGCGAGTCTGACAATGTCGCCATTCGAAGCATTATATGGTAGACCTTGCCGATCTCCTGCTTGTTGGGTCGAGCCTGGAAATAGACTTGTGTTGGGTCCTGATATGATTCGAGAAGCTGCCGACAAAGTTGATTTTATTAAGAAGCGATTACTCGCCGCTCAAAGCCGACAAAAGAGCTATGCCGATAAAAGAAGAAGGGATATATCCTTTGAAGTTAGCGACTATGTATATTTGAAAGTATCGCCGATGAGAGGAGTTATCCGGTTCGGTAAAACTGGAAAGTTAGCACCCAAATTCATTGGTCCGTTTCCTATTCTGGAACGGATTGGAACTCTCGCATATAAAGTTAAATTGCCAGACTGGTTGCCTGGAGTGCATGATGTATTTCATATATCTCAACTTCGAAAGCACGTTCATGATCCAGACTTGATCGTGGAAGAAGCAGCTCAGCAAGATATTGAAATTACTCCAGAACTAGCTGTGAGAAGAGAGCCGCTAAAGATTATCGGCAAAGAAACCAAAGAGCTGAGGAACAAGAAGGTTCGCTTAGTCAAAGTGCAATGGAGTGGAGATCCGCGAGATTGTACTTGGGAAACTGAGGAGAGCATTCAGAAAGCTTATCCTAGATGCCGAGTAGATATCTCTGATTGACTCTGGTGCAAGGTACATTTACCCTACTTTGCATTACCATTTAATTCTCTATTCTATTGCAATTTTCTTCCTATGGATGTGCACTATTTATTCTATACTCTGAATGATTTTGAAAAGTGTATAGAGATTAATTAGTATATTTTTGGAAGGTTAGAAACAAATTGGTTGTTGTATTGTGTGATTGTAGATTTATCAAACCACTTTCGACTTTGTTCCTTTTCGGGGACGAAAAGTTTTAAGTGGGGGAGATTGTAACGACCCAGAAAATCTGAACCAATTTAAAATTTTTAAATTGGCTAAAATAATGGATTTTAAATATTTAAAATAAATATTTTAAATAATGGCAATGAAAACTGAGTTTGAATCGACATTTGAAAACCAATATAATTAATTATAATTATATATAGAATTGAAAATGGCGCGGTAGTTCGATAATTCGATTTCAAACTTCAATTGGATGTACCGGATGTAAAACAATCCGGATTTTAGTGAGACCAAAAACATTAGTATCTAATTGATAATATCTTTCCAACGAATCCGACCAATCGAAGTTTGATAGTGGGAATCAAAAGGTATGTCCAGTTGAAAATTCTGAATAGTCGCTATGGAATTCAGGCCCTTAAAACGGACATTTTGCAGATGACCTCGGATTTCGACGAAACCACTTTTGTTGGATCCGCAGTGTCAAGTTATTGCTAGATTTCAAATTTCATAATTTTTTGAATCAATATGTGAGCGTGGCAAAGGAAAACGCGTTTGACCAGTTTCAGTTGATTTTAATCGACTGGAAATTGACCATTTTTCAAACGGTCTCAGAATTCGACGAAACTAGTTTTGTTAGGACCGTAACGTCAATACAAAGCTAGAAAATATTTTTCGAGAATTTTTCTAGTTAGTATGTGACCCCGGTAATTGGAAATGTACGTTTAAAATTCAATATAGTGATTTAAAGGTAAATTCAACGGAAACTGATTGTAACGATCAAATCAGCTTACGATACATATCCCATTGTGTTCGAAATGGGGGTGAAACGCTATGGGCGACAGGCGGTGGGCCTCGTTTCGAGGTCGTATGTAAAAGTCAATCTTTTTGCAAAAATTTAATAATTAAATAATAAAAAAAAATTATTTTCCCTCCCCCCTTTATCTTCGTTCTGGCCCCCCCCCCCCCGTAGCTCATTCCCGATTCAGTTGAACAGAGAAAAAAAAAACCTAACTTAGAAATCGACCGCCTCCACCAACCTCCCACCGCCGACCGCTCCGACCGACCGCCCTAGCTCCGATCAGGCGAGCGACCTCCCCTACCTCGCGTTCTCCCTCCGATCGAAGACCCCTCACCTCGAACCCTGCCGACGCGACACCACCGAACACCACGCCGACGCTCCCTCTTCTTCCCTCCACTTCACAAGCCAACGGTGAGCTTTTAGTTATTTTATTTTTATTTTCGTTTTATAAAAACTGATTTATAAAATGTTTTAAAAACTAATTTCTGAAATGTTTAAAAGTATTTAAAACTGAATGTTTAAAAGAATTTAAAACTGAATGTTTAAAAAGGTTTAAAAACTGAAAGTTAAAAACTGATTTTATAAAAAGCATAAAACTGGAATTTTTTTTTTAAAGTATTCAAACTGAAATTTTTAAAAGTATTCAAAACTGAATTTTAAAAAGTATAAAAACTGATTTTGTTTTTAAAGAAAAAAAAAATAAAAACTGATTTTTAGAAAAGATAAAAACTGATTTTAAAAGCAAAGAAAATCAGATTTTTTTTTTTATATATTGAAAGTCGAAGTAAAAATCACATTTTTATATATTGAATAACATAGTAAAAATTCGATTTTTACATGTGTAGAGAATACGGGCGAAAGCGACAAAAGGCGAAGATTTCTATAAAGGAAGTGTCGTGCAGTTGGATAGCTATTGGTGAGATTTCTGATTTAAAATTTATATATATATGTGTGAAGTAAAAGTGAATTGCTATATATAAATATATATATATATATATATATATACGCCCCTCGTCCACAAACCATGGACGATATATATTGGTTGAAATTGAGGTGAAAATTGATTGATAGCGATTGATTGTTTGGGATTGTTTGTGATTGATATTGGTTGATTGTGGTTGAAAAATACCCATTTGTGGTTGTGAAATATTTGGTTGAAACCACATAGGATTAGTTTGTGGAAATGAAATAAATATATACATGCCGCCTGCGTGCGAACTAGATGCATGAACCCCATTGTCAAAAACCGCGAGGTTTTAAGGTAGAGCGAGGAGCCGTACTAGGGACGGTGCCGGTGTAACTACCCTGCCGTTATGCTGCCGAAATTTTGAATAATATTCTTGTGTTTGAATTATTTTCATATACTTAAACTATAGAAGACATTCATGTGTTGAATTGATATTCATTCGTTGTTTAGAAATTCATGTGTTGAATGGTATTCATATTTTGAAATAAATTGTTCGATAATAAAAATCACATTTTTATCGATATCTAAAAACTATAGAAAACATTCATGTGTTGAATTGATATTCATTCGTTGTTTAGAAATTCATGTGTTGAATGGTATTCATATTTTGAAATAAATTGTTCGATAATAAAAATCACATTTTTATCGATATCTAAAAACTATAGAAAACATTCATGTGTTGAATTGATATTCATTCGTTGTTTAGAAATTCATGTGTTGTATGGTATTCATATTTTGAAATAAATTGTTCGATAATAAAAATCACATTTTTATCGATATCTAAAAACTATAGAAGACATTCATGTGTTGAATTGATATTCATTCGTTGTTTAGAAATTCATGTGTTGAATGGTATTCATATTTTGAAATAAGTTGTTTGATAATAAAATTCACCTTTTATCGACTATATGAACTATGTAAAATAACCTCGATTTAAAAGAAATGATTTTATGATAAAAATTTCATTTTTATCACCAACTTGAACTATATAGAAGAATAGTGTTTTGAAATGAATTGTTTTACAATCAAAATCACATTTTTATTGTATGCATAAAATCGTTGAAATGAGAAGTGTTAAAAATAGCCACTTGTTCAAAATAAACATATATGAGTTGAAATATTCATTAATTAGCTAATGAAATGATTTGCACCTATTTATGTAACATTAGAATGAATGGTGTTTTTAAACCAAATAGAAATCGAATATGAAGTTGAATAGAAAATGAAAAATGATATGGACTGTATATATATATGTACATGCATATTCATTGAACAGGTTATAGCAAAGGGGCTAGAGAAGAGGAATAAAATTTTGTGCCCGACAAATAGGTACACATTTACTGATTTGTTTGGGTGATGATTTTGAGCCTGTTGGCTAGCCGCTTGGCTTTTTCTTTTTCTTTTTGAGATTAGAAGGACCGGGAACGCTATTTGCGATTTCCCGATGCTCCCGGTGCAGGGGAGGTTATGGCGAAATTTTTCCAAAATTTAAGGTGTTAGAAAATTTTTGAAGTGAAAACGATATTGAAATTGTTGAATGAACTATATTTATATAAATATATAAATATAAATAAAATTAAAACGAAACGAAGCCGTGCAGTTCGTATTTTGAAACCGTGTTTTCAAACAACTAGTACGGGAAATCCGACCATTGGATTTTCCCGAAACCTCAACCGTCGGGTTCGCCTTGGAATAATCTTTCCAACGGCACCAACCTTGTAAAAATCCAACGGTTGGATTGTCTGGAATGTTTAATTCAAATTTGAAGAAAAACAGCGCCAGAATCGATTTTATTTATATATAAATATAAATAGAATTATATTTAATCGAATAACGACGCTGCAGTTCGTATTTTGAAATCGAAATTTCAAACGATTGTACCGGGAGATCCGACCGTCGGATTTTCCCGAAACTGGAACAGTTGGATTCGTTTTGAAAAGACCTTTCTAATGATGTAAATTTTGTGAAGATCCAACGGTTAGATTTTCAGATATGTGTAAATCAAATCTGAAGAAAAACAGCGCCACGGCCGCCTTATGGCCCGAAGCGTCGTTTTGAATAAAATAGCTATTTTAAAATAAATAAAAATAGCGATAAATAGTTATAAAATATCATAAGCGATATGGAATGGAAATAAACTGAATTTGCTTGATTTATGTGATGTTTGATGGTTGAATGTGTTTGGTGTGAAAATTACATTAAAAGAACACAATTGGTGTTGTCGAATAAAATAACCATTGAAATAAATCGATTTGAAATTCTAAATATACGTGAATTATTTATAAAGGCCGAGTTAATTCTCATTTCAAATAATTGATCGACGATTGAAAGTCGAAGATGAAGACGATGGTCGAAGACCGGAGATCTTCACCTCGTTTGGATGGTAACCGAGGTCCTGATTGGGAGGCATCCCGAAATATGGATAATGAGTGGTGATCGTCCAGACGTACGTGTTGATCGAAGGGTTTGGGAGGTATTTAGTGCCTCCGGTTTCGTTCAGACCCAGAAGGGACTTGTAAATGGACTGTGTGTCCGACATTGGAATTTGTTCTGTGTGATTGATAGCCATCAGTTGCACGGTGTGAATTGCCTGTGTGGCATGCTAAGATGCAGTGATCAGGGCTTCTGTTGAAAAGCAAAGTCTTGTGGAGATGATCAAAGCACCGCCTGTGTGGCGTAGCTTTGTGTATAACGTGAAATCGCGAGCCTCACACCCCGGTATGAACCTAAAACGGGAGGAAGGACCTCAGGGAGGACATGCGTTTCTTTCTAGCTAGGGTGGTGTCAGTGACCTACCAGCCCTGACATTTATATACTTTTCACCTATGTGGTTGTTGCTGTTGCGAGGCGCCTCGGTTTGATCGGACGATCCGGGTCCGATGGAGTCATTCGTTGGCTCTTTTACGCCCCAAAGGGCGGGGAAACGTATTGTTCAGGCATTTTAATCCACATCGGTGGACCGGCCCTGACGATCTAAAGGGTCGATGCGCTCTGACCCTGTGGCTCGGGCTAGAGAGTCACGAAGTCGGTAAGGACTATCTTTTGCCTTGGTTCATGACGGAAATCCAATTTCCAAATACGACATCGCGCGGTTTTGATTGTATATATATATGGCGACATGATATATGGTACCCATGCCGTCTATGATTGATAGTTATGATTTGAAATTGTTTTCAAAGCATATAAACACTAGCAATAATATCAAATGCCTTTGTTTTATTCGTATCAATCATATTTTGGCCATTATAAGGTAAAACTCTATCCTCCGGTTTGCGTTGCATTGTGTGATGGGAACTGAGTCTTATAATGGCTTCATTTTTGTTAAAAGCATAGCGATGTTTAAAAGAAAGATTTGTTTTAAAGCACTGGCAATCCAATGGAGTAAACCCGTTCCACGAAAGTGGCGTGGTCCTGTGATTAGCCAACTATATATGTGTTGAGTAGATTTCTCATACCAGTCCCATGACTGACTCGTAGTTTGTTTCACTCTCAAACTCGGGTGTCCCTTTTTCTACACGGGCAGCCTTGTATTCAGGTTTAGCTGGTTCTTTCTGGATAGCTGGAGCTGAAGATGGATTCTATCATTTATTTCTTTTTATGCTGTTCAGCTCCTATTGTACATATTTTGTTTATTTCCGCTGTAGACATTTATGTATAGCTGAACTGTATTTGTACTAAGTAAGATCCTGTATACTGTGTAACTCTGATGATTACTTTTATCCAGTATATTTTGTTGTTCATTATCTGGTGTATTTATTTAATTCTGTTCTGCTATTATCTGTTTCTGTGTTATATTCCAAAGATAACCTTGTTTCCGTGAGAACGGGAAATCGGGTCGTCTCATCAATTCATAACTTTGATATTTAGTCAAAAAATCACATTTTTGGTGCCAAATCACAACAATAAGCCCTTTCTAGTTTTGGTTCTCACACTAGTTAATAGAAAATATATAGATATCCCACTTTCGAAATTCAAACACAAATTCAGATGATGTAGCTACAATCATTAGAATCATCTTAGGGCGACTAGATTGTGATTATATATCTATCCAGTATATTAAAACTTCGAATACACGTTTTGCAAGGCGTATATGCAAAAATCTTTATATATTGGATTGTCCAAATCAATACAAATAAAATAAATATTCAAATACGTTGGATATGTTTTAAATTTTCAAAAAAAAAAAATGGTTTTCGTTTTATTTTAAAAACACTACTTTTCACACACGTTCTAGGGTACTACTTATCCCATCTCTAACGAATAATTCTCATTGGATATTGCTAATCCAATCTCTGATGAATTATTCTTTCGTTTGGTTCTAATGTGTCTTGTTCTCCGATCTCTGTAACTAAAGCTTCGATACCAAATGAAGCGACCCGAACTTCCCCGTAAAGGAAAGCCCAGATTGAATTGAGAACAACACACATTGGAACACAAACAGAAGAACATTTCATTGCTTATTACAAAAATTTCATCAGAATACAAGAATATACAGAGTATGAATAAATATTACACATTTACTAAATATCAGATATTTAAAAGTTACAATGCAGCAGAAAATAATACAAATACGGATACAGAGCTTTCCGAATATCATTCCAGCTGTAAATCAGGATTCTGTGAATATATCTCTGCAAAACCAAAACTACAAGCTGCTCGTGCGGAAAATAGGGGCACGCAAAGTTTAGGTTAAAACAATAAACTCCAGGTCAGTCATGTGACTAGTGTGAAAACTAAAACAATTATTAATTTGATTTTAAAGTTAGGTAAATCAAGGGACCACGCCATACAACACGGAACAGGTTTCCTCCAAAGAATACCAGTGCATAAAAACAATAGCGCATTGTTAAATAAGGAACAATGAAGCCATTATAAGACTCAGGTCCCATCACATATTGCAACACAAGCCGGAGGAAAGAGTTTTACCTTATAATAGCCAAATATGCTTGGTACGTGAAATTTAATCTTTTATTATTACTATAAGTGTATAGTGTCAAAACAATTTCAATCATAAGTATCAATCATAGACGAAATAAGTGCCCCATACCACTATGTCGCCATACTAGGCTCTACAATCCAAATCGCAAAGTCACGTATCAGAAGTTGGATTTCCATCTATGAGCAAAGGCAAAGGATCGTCTTTACCGCTTTGAGACTCTCTAGCCCGAGCCTCAGGAACAGCCGCAACTGCACCTTGGATCGTCAGGGTTGGTCCACACGAAGTGGATTAAAATACCTGAACAATGCGTTTCCCTGCCCTATGGGGCATAAACTGGTATATCCCAACCAAACTATCAGCCCCGGAATGACCAATATAACCGAGGCGCCTCGCAATCCATCATCCACATAAGTAAAATGTCAGGGCTAGTAAAATGTTGACACCACTCCTAACTAGAAAGAAACCCATGTCCTTCCTGAGGTCCTCTCCCGTTTCTGGTTCACACTGGGGTGCGAGGCTCGCAAATTAATGTTACACAAAGCTACGCTATATTAAAGCCATTCTTTGATCATTAACCACAAGACTCTGCTTTTCAACAGAAGCCTTGATTGTTTGCATCTCAGCATGCCACACAGGCAATCCATGCTATGCAACCGATGTCTATCAATCACACAGAACGAAATCTGATGTCAGACACACATCCATTTACAAGTTCATTCTGGGTCTGAACGAAATCGGAGACACCTTATTCCTCCCCCATATGTCCAATATAGGGGAGAGGTCCTCGCATATCTGTCGATCTCCAAGTACGCCTGGACGATCACCACTTATTATCTTATCTTGGGTGTACAGCTCAATCAAGACATCAGTAATCATCCAAACGATGTGAAGACCTCCGGTCATCAACCACCGTCTTCATCCTTGACACATCATCGAATCAGTTATTTAGAATGGGATAAACTCGGTCTTTCTAAATAACTCGCGCATATAATAAACAATTGCTATAAAAACACAACATATTCCTCATTCCAATCCAGAATATTTCTTTATCCAAATATTCATATACTTTGGGAAAGGTTCCCATTAATTTTATCAAAGATAAATTCTTTAAATTTAATCTTTAATCTTCCTTTGGATATCAATTCAATCTAATTAAAGATGCACTAAAACTCCACTTGATTTTAATCTTCCCAAAAATCAATATTAACGATTGTTTAACTAGGGAAATCGTATCTGTCTTTAATTGGGTTAAAGAACCATTGTCACTCAAAACACGGTTCACGATAAACCTAAAATTATATTCCATTCCATCAGCCTTTAATCGTAAATTAGCAAGTGAACAATTCCCTAAGTATTAACCCCAAAGGCCGAAACCAACATCAGATCAATACCAAGGAAACCATTCAACTTAACTAATCTTCAGTTAGTTTCTGATTTTCTTAACTCCATTGGGTCTAAGAATGGTATTATTAAAGATACCATTCACGACAACCCAAAATCTTATTCCTGTCTTTAACTGGGTTAAAGAACCAATGTCCTTTAAAACACGGTTCATGATAAGACCAAAATCACATTCAATTCCATATGCCTCTAACCGTAAATTAGCAAGTGAACAAACACCGAAGGCTGAAACCAACATCAGATCAATACCCAGAAAACCATTCAACTTAACTAATCTCCGGTTAGTTTCTGATTTTCTTAACTCCATTGGGTCTAAGAATAGTATTATTAAAGATACCATTCACGACAACCCAAAATCTTATTCCATTGTTAATTACACCGTTCACGATAAACCCAAAGACCAATTTCAGTACCATTCCAATTTAATATCAATTAATTGGTATTCTTCATTAAATCTAAATAAAAAATTTTAATCTTTTCTCAACTGGGATCAAGAACAGTGTTAATGAAGACACTATTCACAACAAACCCAAAATCACATTTAATATTAAATACAAGGCTCTGAATAGAAAATATATCGATTTATATTCAATATCAAATTCTGGAATCAACAAATACCGTATTGGAATAACGATATATATGTCTTCGAAATTCCTCCACAGTATCTATATAATCACGGAATCCAATAATTCCGAAGATAATTTTGATTAAAATCCATTCCAATTCGTATATTGGAAATTCCGGTTATTTCTAAACCATTTCAAATCCAATTTATTTATTTTAAAATATTGGATTTCATAATTCTAATTCATAACTAGTTCATTTCAATAAATAAAAAATTATCTTTTCAAATATGGAATTTTTCATCCCAATTCTTTCCAAATCATTTGTTATGATTTTACAAAAAATAATAATTTTATCAAGGCATGTACAGTTGATTTCCAGAAACGGTCATCGAATTGCACTTACAGCGACCTTTTCCAAATTTGATTTGGATATAATTCCAAATCCAACCGTTATATTTCAAATCTCTAATATTCGTTAGCAAGCTCTTTTCGATATGAACCCAAGATTCTGGTTTTAGGAGAATCCGACGGTCGGATCTCCCGTAATGTCCGTTTGAAGACAGTGGTCGAAATTCGCGAACTACCGCGGTGCGTTCTATTCAGGCCATTATATATATAATATAAATAATATATATCTCGTCGATTTCCTTTTAAAACTTATTTTATAAATCGTTTTAAATTCGTTTTCAAAACGATTTCAACTTCATATTCAATTTCAAATAAAAATAGAATATTCCATATCATCGATATATAAATGATAATATTTTCAAAACATTACATTTCGAAATCATTTCCTTTTCAATATTCATATAACAATGGATAAAATCGATATAAATATCATTCACGTCAAAATGGCGCATATCAAATGAACACGGCTTTATATATTTAAATATATTCGTGTCGATCCCAAACCGAACATCAAAACCATATTTTGATCTTTTACCGAATATTATTTTAAAATGTTCGTTATTTTAAAATAATCGTTATTTCAAAATATTCATTGTTTCTGAACTGGAATCAGATAGAGTCAATTACCATATAATGTCATTATATGGATTTCACACAACAAATGTGTATAACAACAATAAAACACAGTCAACCATCATCCAGAGTGCATTCTACACTGCATAAGCATCAAATATAAATATTTAACACTTACAACCGCCTGTCAATCAATCGATCGACATACAGCTAATTATTGGCACTAGTGTATGTCATATATCATACAAATACCCATGTGGGGTTTAAATCAACAAATAATGAATTTTATTTGTGCAATTGGGCGACGTGCAAAATTTATCGTCCCAATCAATATCAGTTAAATCAGTGCACGTAAACAAATCGTCCGATTTGTTTACAAATATTTATTTTATCCATATATGCGTTAAAAATTATATTTTTAACTATAAAATATTTTATTCCATTCTACAATACACAATCAATTAAATAAACAAGCCGTCCATGGTCTTTGGACGATGGGTGTCGGGTGCTGCTAAGCATCGTCTGCATCCTAGTATAAATTTTAACTAGAAAATAAATTAAAAGTGAGGAGTTCTCACCATTGGGATCCACTCCGCCATCCTTTATTTCTGAACGGTTTGGATTTATCTCGTATGCGTAGCGTTCTTCACCGAGCTTCCAACGCAGTCTGTTCCACGCATTGGTATAAAAAATCAGATTTTTATTTCGCTACAACATAAATAAAAATCATATTTTTGATTCTCTATTCATATAATAAAAATCACATTTTTGTTATGCTACTCATATAAAAATAATATTTTTATATCGCTACTCATTTAAAAATTATATTTTTATTACTCTACATTAATAAAAATCATATTTTTATATTCGTAAAAATCATATCTTTTCATAGACAAAAATCTAATCTCTTTATTTATAAAAATGTGACCTTTTCATATAGAAAAATATAATCTTTTCATTAGCTAAAAATCATATTTTTCCAATGTTAGCCATATGATAAAAATTGAATCTTTATCACGAAGTTATATATATAAATAAAAATCGAACCTTTATCCATTATATATATAAAAGATCGTACCATTATAATGTTTTTCATACAATAAAGATCCAATTTTTAACGCTACTTCACATTGATAAAAATCTAATCCTTATTAACATAACAAGCTAATTTTTATTAACTTAAAAATCAATCCTTTATATCTCTAAAAATAAGGTTTTAATACGATTTAAAAATCATATTTTTACCGCTTTAAAACTGAAAACGAAAATAAATTGAAATAAAATAAGCACTTACAATTAACGGTTGGAGGAGGAAATGGGGCTGAGGGGCGCTAAGGTGGCTGGGGTTGGACCCTTGGCAGCGGTAGCGGCCTTCTTGGCTGGTGGCGGCAATGTCACGGTTTGATGGGTTAAGGGTGGGGGCTGCAATTCAAATCAGAAGGGGAGGAGGAAGAGAGAGAGGGCAACGGGGAGAGAGAGGTGGCGGTGGTCTAAGGTGGTGCGTTGGCGAAGGGAATGGGTGGCGACGGGGTAGGGTTCGATCCCGATCCCCCTTTTCTCTTTTTTTTTATTTTAATTTTCGTTTGAATGAGAATGAACGAGGGAGGGTAGAGATAAAGAGGGGTTGACTTTTATTTTTTAATTATATATTTAATTTATTTATTCTCCAAAGAGTTATCGTTCCATTCGAACTTCAATCGAGACCCACCGATTGTCGTCCATAGATAATTAACCCAATTCCGAACACAATGGGATATGTTTCATCAGCTATTTCAATCAGTTTCCATCAAAATCAAAATGTAAATCTATATACTGAATTTGAACGCACATTTCAATTTACCGGGCCACATACGGACCCCAAAAATTTCAAAAAATAAACCTGGCAATGTTTTGATGATATGGTCCTAACAAAATTAATTTCGTCGAATTTGGAGACCGCCTGAAGAACATCCATTTTCTGGTCGATCCAAATTGACTAAAACTGTCAAAACACATTATCCTTCGCCATGCTTACATATTAATCCCAAAAATTATGAATTTTGGATTCTAGCAATAACTTGACATCCCGGATCCAACAAAAGTGGTTTCGTCGAAAACAAAGGTTGTTTGCAAAATTTCCATTTTTAAGGGCTGTATTTTCCATAGCGACTATTCTGAATTTTCAACTGGGCATAACTTTATATCCCCGCTATGAAATTTTGATTTTTCGGAGTCGTTGGAAAGATATTTTTAAATAGATTCTAATATTTTTGGTTTTGCGAAAATCCGGTTTATTCTGAATCCTGCACATTCATTTGAAATTTGAAATCGAAATTTCAAACTACCACGCCATTTTCAATTCCTTTTATAATTAAAAATATTTATTTATATTCTGACATCGATTCAAATAAATATATACGTTCTAATTCTATTCAGAATAAATTTCTCATTGTTATTATTTAAAATAATTCATTTTAAATATTCAAAATTCATTAAAACTGCCAAAATAAATTTTTTAAATTGGTTCGGATTTTCTAGGTTGTTACACAACGACTATCGTTCCTAACCAAATAACCCCATTTCGGACACAATGAGGTATGTTTTGTAATCCAATTCGACTATTTCGATCAGTTTTCATCAAAATTAAAATATAAATTAGCATAATGGTCAATATTGAATTTGAACATACATTTTAATTTATCGTGGCCGCATACTAACTCCAAAAATCACACAAAAAAAATCTAGCTGTGTTTTGACGATACGGTCCTAATAAAACTAATTTCGTCGAATTTGGAGGCTGTTTGAAAAATGGCCTTTTTCTAGTCGACAAAATTTAAATTGAAATTACCAAACACGTTTAAATTCACTGCGCTCATATATTAATTCCAAAAATTATGAAATTTGAAACCTAGCAATAATTTAACGTTACAGATCCAACAAAGTGGTTTCATAACGGAGGCTGTTTGCGAAATGGCTATTTTTAAGGGCTATATATAATTTAAAAAAAAATTCCATAGAGACTATTCTAAATTTTAAATTGGACATAACTTTCAATTTATATTATGAAATCTAAATTTACCACATTCTTTAGAAAGATATTATTAAATATATTCGAATGTTTCTGGTTTTACTGAAATCCGATTTATTTTGAATTTTGTACATTCATTTGAAATTAGAAATCGAATTTTCAAACTACCGCGCCATTTCAATCTCGTTTTATAATTAAAATAAATTTTTCATTCTAAGCTCGATTTAAATAAATTTTAAATCATTATTATTGAAAATGAATCATTTTAAATATTCAAAATCCATTAAAATAGCTAAAATAAAAATTTTAAATTGGTTCTGAAACTTCGGGTTGTTACAAATAATTTCTACTGGTATTTCTTTTCGTACTTCTAGACCTGTTATACAGATCTCTAGTCATAGAAGTATCTGAATTTCTAGAAAAATTGTATCTTGGATGTGCATTAGTACTAGTAGTGATATTCTTATTGTATATAAAAGCATATCTAGTACTGTTTTATGATTTATTTTAAAATATCCTAAACCACTTTTGTCATGTAAAGGTCGAGATCTAGATAAAATCACATTTAAATCATTTTGACCTTTATTGCATTTCGCGGACTTATACATTTATCAAATATGATTCCAAAGTCGCGATTGACATTTTCAAAAGAAATTTTGTCATTTTTTAAATCATCAATTTCCTTATTTAATTTAGATTTTTTTCTTTTTAAAGTACCATTCTCAGTTTTGAGACCAAAAATTTGAGATTCTAAACTATCTAAAGAAGATTGTAATTTTTCAAATTTTTCTTTTGAGTCATAAATTTCATTTTCAAAATATTATTATTTACCTTTAAAAACTCACATTCCTTAGTTAATTCTAGACTCTTTTCAATTAAAGCTTCGTTCTCCTTCTTAAGACACAAAATTAAAGAATAAAAATTATTTAAAGAATCTTCTACAGATGTATTTTTATTATGCAAAAGATCGATTTCCTTTAATAGAACATTGTTTTTATCTTCTAGTTGCTCATTTTCTTTTTGAAGGAAACCTTTTTGAAAAATAAGCTCTTTTAAGGTATTTTCAAAACTTTTGGCTTGTTTTACTAAAAAATTGTTTTCTTCTTTTAATTTGGAATTTTCTTGCTCAAAATTTTTTGACTTAGCTAAAATGACTGTATTGAGTTTACCCAAAGTTTTAAAATCTTTCAATAATTTTTCATGGTCTAATAAAAGATTTTTATATAATGAATCTATACATAACAATTGTGATCTAACTTTAGCCATGAAATATTTGATCTCTTGCTCTGCCGATCTTGCTTTGTTATTCCTCCACTTTCTAATTCCTTGACTAGACTTCTTTATTGCCAATTATTCTAGGATGGTGTTATGTTCTCTAGAATGCCAAGATCTGATACCAAATAAAAAATCGATGTGTCTGACTTAAGTAGGATCTTGTTATCGATATAGCGAAATTGTATATGACAAGTTAACTAGTAAGCTATAATTGTTATGCAGGTAAATATAAGCTATATAGATATATCACAAATAAGAAGTAAATGCAATAAGTAAAGACACTAGAAATTTTATACTGGTTCGGACTTCCCGTCTTATGTTCAGTCCCAAAACTCCGCTTCGGAATTTGCTAACACGCCCTCTCTTAACCCGGAGGAATAGATCACAATACACCCAAGCACCAACAAGGATGTTCCCGCCTAAGCACCAACACAGGACTTCAAAATTACAAAGAATTTTGACTTATGAATGTGTTCTTGTATCAACACTAAATAGTCATGATTAAGTACACCCTTCCTATAATCTTATCCTCAAGTATTTGATATGTATATGAAGACTGAAGGAAGTATGTTACTTGTTAAATTGAGATTTATGAAATAACTTCAATGATTTAACAAGTAACTTGAATTAGAGAGAGCTTTTAGAATGCAGTGAGTATAGAGATGTAAATTAGAATTTTGAATAGAATAAGTAAGAATCGGTGGTTTGGAAAACATGTTTGTAGTGTATTTACAAGTGTAAAAGAGTAGTAATCTTTCATGAAGAATTCCTATAGAAAGTTGCATCCATTTCTGTGCAGAATCGAAGAGGAATCTCTTCATGAAAGGAGGTGACTCTTCATAAAAATGGTTGTTAGTCTCTGATTAGTTGACTGGTATGAAAAGTATAAGTCAACTAGTTATGAATGAAAATCTTATATATATTTAAATATGCTCAGCAACTAGCTGTTACTGGACTTCTGGTCTATGACCAGTCAATTGTTTGTAAATAACATTATGTTTTGGTAATACCAGTATTTTGAAAGGATTCAATGTTTATACTTTAAGAGTTTATATTTTATAAACTATTTTTTTTGAATAAGAATTAAAAATATAGATTTTGTAATAAAATGATTTTATCTTGGTTGAAATCTATAATGGTATTCTTTATAAATGTATGTATATATAGGAATTTAAAATTTTAATTAGGTTTATAAAGGTTTAACTTGTGATCTATATATGTTTAACTTATGGAATTAAATAAGTTTTATAAGTTTAAATATAGATAACCTGGATTTGAAAATATTTAGGTATAGTAAAGAATATTGTTTTGTATTTGATTTAATAATAATATTTTTAGTATATTTATTAAGGATTGATGTTGAATTTTTAACAAGTAAATGAGTGGGGGAGAGATATAATTTTTCCCTGAATGATTTCAAATATTATTATTTGTACTATACGATTGCGAAATTTAGTGTATATTATGTTTAAATATATAAAGATGTTTTGACTATTTACCTTACGTTAAAGTTGGCCTATCAAACACCTAGTGATTTGGGTACACGTCTGATTAACGTACGTGTTAAATCCTATATGTACTTGATAGATATAGAGTTATACTCTAGTCACTTGAAGATGATTCTGGTGATGACTGTAGCATCATCGATATCTATTTTTCGGTTTCGAAAGTGGGACAGATATATATATTGCAAATTGAGACGTCGAGTGAATACGTAAAACTATTTTTACATGTTTGACCTAAGTGTTCCATGCAAAACAAAAAACATTCGAGTCAGGATTAACTTTATTCAAGTAAATCAACTTCAATAAAAAATTAAAATATGATAGTTAATCCTAACTTCGTATGCGATTACTAAAGTTTACAGGATATATGTATCCAAATTGCAAGTGCTCGAGGTCAACATAAAATTTTGTTATAAAATATATATAACAAGTGTTTCAAGTACAACTTCAGCAATATATTACTTACTGCCAAACACAAAGTGACAAACATATATTGATTGTTTGTTTTTTTGAATAACACGTGAGAAATTTACTAAATTATTACTACCTAGTATCTACTATTTTCCAAGCCATTAAGAAAGTTTCAACTGTTGGTTATTTTAGTGGATGTCAATAAGGTATCTCAAGGGTACAAAGTAAATATATGCAATCTAATATCTGTTTTACATTCCAAAACCAAGGCAGCAGGCTATTTTCATATGTGTGTTTTAGGTTTTATAAATAATTGTAATGACCCGGAAAATCTGAACCAATTTAAAAATTATAAATTGGCTAAAATAGTGGATTTTAAATATTGAAAATAAATATTTTAAATAATAATGATGAAAAGTAAGTTTGAATCGACGTTTGAAAACGAATATAAATAATTCTAATTATAAACAAGGCCTGAAATGGCGCGGTAGTTTCAAAATTTAAATTCAAACTTTGACTGACTGTACCAGGTGCAAAACAGAACGGATTTGAGTGAAACCAAAAATATTTAAATCTGTTAGTGAATACCTTTTTAACAAATCTGAAAAATCGAAGTTTCATAGCGGAAAGAAAAAGTTATGGCCAAATTAATTTTCAGAAAAGTCGCTATGGAATTTATATAGCCCGTGAAATTGGCCATTTTGTAAACGACCTCGAAATTCGACGAAACCACTTTTGTTGGATCCGGGATGTGAAGTTATTGCTAGGTTTCAAATTTCATAATTTTTGAAGCTAGTATGTGAGCGTGGCAAAGGAAAACGTGTTTTGGTCAAATACAGTTAAATTGGATCGACCAGAAATGGGCCTTTTTGCAAACGGTCTCAGAATTCGATGAAACTAGTTTTGTTGGGACCTTATCGTCAAAACATAGCTAGATTTATTTTTCTGGAATTTTTCGAATCAGTTTGTAGCCCTGGCAAATTGAAATGTACGTTCAAATTAAATATTGAATGTTGTATATTTTAATTTGAAGGAAAACTGACTGAAACATTCGAATGGGCCTACGAAACATATCCCATTGTGTTCGGAGTGGGGTTAAAACGCTAGGGACGACAGTCGTTGGGTTTAAAAAGGAGTTCATTTGTGAAAACCTTAATTTTTTGAAATATATATATTCCGGCCAATCAGATTTTTTTAAAAAAAAAAGAAAACCTCTTTCTCTTTCCCCAACGTCAAGGCGGAAACCTTCACGTTTCTTCCACCCTCGATTCCTCCTTCTACACGCACCTAAACGCCATGGCCCAGTTGAATATTTTGTAGATCCCTTCGAGATCTTCAAATCCATATAAGGTTTGATAATTTTCATTGAGTGTGGAGAGAGAATCGACAGCAGGAAGTTGGCACCTTCCCGTCGCCGCCGTAGCCACGTCAGGCCACCGAACTGGCCCCACCTCCAGGCACAGGCGCGCCCCTCCGTGCTCTCCCTCGTGGCGCTGGCCGATCGAGACAACGATCAACGATTAGGTGAAAAGTTCAACCCTAGTTTCGAATCAAAAACTGAGGTATACGGCTGTGTTTTATTTAATCTGTTTTTAACATTTAAAACCGTAGTGAACTTCTAAAAATCATATCTTTTTCGTTTCTTGATGAAATTCAGTGAAACAAGAGACAGTGGACTCGTGTGGACGTCTTCTACATTATAGAAGAGACGTCATATTTTTTTGAGCCTTCTGCTATTTTTGATGGAGTGGAACCCAATGTGAGATTTCTAATTTATAATCGATATGGAAAACGACGATGTATAAATTATATAATCGATGAATGAGTTATATAAGCGTTTTACACCTCTTGTTTAAGCGTTGTATAAGTTGTATGTTCGATGTATAAGTTGTATATGCGTTGTAAAAATTATATATGTGTTGAAAATGTGTGAAATGCTATATATATATATATATATATATGCCCCTCGTCCACAAACCATGGACGATATTTATTGGTTGTGATTGGTGTGAAAATTGATTGATAGCGAATGGCTGATTGAAATTGTTTGTGGTTGGAATTGATTGATTGTGGTTGAAAAATACCCGTTTGTGGTTGAGAAATATTTGGTTGAAACCACATAGGATTAGTTTGTGGAAATGAAAAAAATATACATGCCGCCTGTGTGCGAACTAGATGCATGATTTCCCCATTGTCAAAAGCTGCGAGGCTTTAAGGTAGAGCGAGGAACCGTACTAGGGACGGTCCCGGTTTTAACTAACCTGCCGTTATGCTGCCGAAATTTTGAATAATATTCATGTTTTAGAATTATTTTCCTGTATTGAAACTATATTCATCTGTTGAATAGAAAACCTTCATGTGTTGAATTGAAATTCATTCGTTGAATAGAATTCATGTGTTGAATGGTATTCGAGTTTTTAAATATAAAAATCACCTTTTTATCTATTTATATAAACTATATAAAACCTTCATGTGTTGAATTGTAATTCATTCGTTGAATAGAATTCATGTGTTGAATGGTATTCGTGTTTTTAAATATAAAAATCACCTTTTTATCTATTTATATAAACTATAGAAAACCTTCATGTGTTGAATTGAAATTCATTCGTTGAATAGAAATTCATGTGTTGAATGGTATACGTGTTTTAAATATAAAAATCACCTTTCTATCTATTTATATAAACCATAGAAAACCTTCATGTGTTGAATTGAAATTCATTCATTGAATAGAATTCATGTGTTGAATGGTATTCGTGTTTTTAAATATAATAATCACCTTTTTATCTATTTATATAAACTATAGAAAACCTTCATGTGTTGAATTGAAATTCATTCGTTGAATAGAAATTCATGTATTGAATGGTATACGTGTTTTAAATAAAAAAATCACCTTTTTATCTATTTATATAAACTATACAAAACCTTCATGTGTTGAATCGAAATTCATTCGTTGAATTGAAATTAATGTGTTGAATGGTATTCATATTTTGAAAGAAAGTGTTTGATAATAAAAATCCTATTTTTATCATCAATACGAACAATATATAATAATCTTGTTTTGAAATGAATTGTTTTATAATAAAAACCCTATTTTTATCACCTATATTAACTATATAAAATAGTCGAGTTTTGAAATAAATTGTTTTACATTAAAAATCACATTTTTATTATATACATGAATTGTTAAAAATAGTGAAGTGTTGAAATAGAAAACAGTTAAATAAAAATATCATTTTTATCAAATGTATGAAATTCATATAGTTTTAAAATCGAAGAATCGATACATATATATAAATAGAATTGAAATATATCGAATAACGAAGCTTCAGTTCGTATTTTGAAACCGTGATTTCAAACGATTAGTACGGGAGATCCGACCATCGGATTTTCCGGAAATTGCAACAGTTGGGTTCGCTTTGGAAATATCTTTCCAACGACACCAACTTTGTAAAAATCCAACGGTTGGATTGTCTGGAATGTTTAATTCAAATCTGAAGAAAAACAGTTCCAGAATCGATTATATTTATGTATATATATAAATATAATTATATTAAATCGAATAACAACGCTGCAGTTCGTATTTTGAAATCGAAACTTCAAACGATCGTACCGGGAGATCCGACCGTCGGATTTTCCCGAAACTAGAATCGTTGGATTCGTTTTGAAAAGATCTTTCTAATGATGTAAATTTTGTGAAGATCCAACGGTTAGATTTTCAGATATATGTAAATCAAATCTGAAGAAAAACAGCGCCACAGCCGCGTTATGGCCTGAAGCGTCGTTTTGAAAGAAATTGGCTATTTTAAAATAAATAAAAATAGCGATAAATCGTTATAAAATATTATAAATGATATGGATGTGAAATTTAGAAACTAACTGAAGGTTGGCTAAGTCGAATGGTTTCTTGGGTATTGATTTGATGTTGGTTTCGGCCTTCGGGGTTAATATTTGGAATATCGTTCTCTTACTGATTGACTGTTAGTGACTAATGAATTGAAATGATGCGTAGTAGTGTTTGTGTAGCGCTTGTTTATTATATACGCGAGTTGCTCAGAAAGACCGGGTTTATCCCATTCTGAATAACTGAATCGACGATAAGAAATCGAAGATGAAGACGGTGGTCGAAGACCGGAGATCTTCACCTCGTTTGGATGGAAACCGAGGTCCTGATTGGGAGGCATCCCTAAATATGGATAATGAGTGGTGATCGTCCAGATGTACGTAGTGATCGATGGGTTTGCGAGGTATATAGTGCCTCCGGTTTCGTTCAGACCCAGAACGGACTTGCAAGTGGGCAGTGTGTCCGACATTGGAATTAATTTTGTGTGATTGATAGCCATCAGTTGCACGGTGTGAATTGCCTGTGTGGCATGCTAGGATGCAGTGATCAGGGCTTCTGTTGAAAAGCAAAGTCTTGTGGTGATGATTAAAGCATCGCCTGTATGGCGTAGCTTTGTGTACAACGTAAATTCGCGAGCCTCACACCCCAGTATGAATCAGAAACGGGAGAGGACCTCAGGGAGGACAAGTGTTTCTTTCTAGTTAGAAGTGGCGTCAGTGGTTTTATACGCCATGACGAGTTTGACTTATGTGGTTGTTACTGTTGCGAGGCGCCTCGGTTCGATCGGACGATCCGGGTCCGATGGAGTCATTCGTTGGCTCACTTACGCCCCATAGGGAGGGGAAACGCATTGTTCAGGAATTTTAATCCACATCGGTGGATCGGCCCTGTCGCTCCAAGGGTCAATGCGCTCTGACCCTGAGGCTCGGGCTAGACAGTCTCGAAGTCGGTAAGGACTATCTTTTGCCTTGGTACATGACGGAAATCCAATTTCCAAATACGTGACTGTGCAGTTTTGATTGTATACCTATATATGGCGACATAGTGGTATGGGGCATTAATGTCGTCTATGATTGATAGTTATGATTTGAAATTGTTTTCGAAACCTATAGACACTAGCAAAAATACCAAACGCTTTTGTTTTATTCGTATCAAGCATATTTTGGCCATTATAAGGTAAAAACTCTATCCTCTGGTTTGCGTTGCATTGTGTTATGGGAACTGAGTCTTATAATGGCTTCATTTTTATAAAAAGCATTGAGATGTTTAAAAGAATGATTTGTTTTAAAGCACTGACAATCCAATGTAGTAAACCCGTTCCACGAAAGTGGCGTGGTCCTGTGATTAGCCATATTTCAAATGTGTTGAATAGATTTCTCATACCAGTCCCATGACTGACTCGCAGTTTGTTTCACTTTCAAACTCGGGTGCTCCTTTTTCTAAATAGGCAGCCTTGTATTTAGGTTTAGCTGGCTTTCTCTGGATAGCTGGAGCTGAAGATGGATTCTATTCTTTATCTCTTTTTATGCTGTTCAGCTCCTTCTGTATATATTATGTTTGTTTTCCGCTGTAGACATTTATGTATAGCTGAACTGTATTTGTACTAAGTATGATCCTGTATACTGTGTAACTCTGGTGATTACGTTTATTCAGTGTATTATTTGTACATTATCTGGTGTATTTATTTAATTCTGCTCTGCTATTATCTGTTTCTGTGTTATATTCCAAGGATTACCCTTGCCACCGTCAGTACGGGGTTTGGGGTCGTCTCATTTGGTATCAGAGCTTTGGTTAAGCTTAGTTCTGGAATATAACATATTAACAAACTCGTTAGAAATAGAACCAGTAGTGTTCTAGGATGGGTAACTAATTACAGATAGGATCAGTAATATTGTAGTATGAGTAAAGCAGAATGAAATACACCCCACTAGACACATTTACATTTGAAGTATATGTTTCTATGTTTTAAAATACCTTTTCTGTGACCTGACACTTAATATGCTATTTGCAGAAGTACTAGAAAAATGAGTGTCAGAAAAAGAAGAAATGCAGAACCAGATCTAGAGGCTCTATTTAAGAGATATCGAAATCTGGGTGGAGCACAATTCTCGGGCAATGAATCTATTATTCAAACTCAAGGTTGGGTAAGCTCTACAGAAAAAATATTTGAGCGTTTCCAACTGAGAGATGACCAGAAAAGGTTAGTAGCATCTTGAGCGCTCAAAGAAGAAGCTTTAATCTGGTGGGAAACAATCATCAAAGATAATCCAGAAGGTGATATTACCTGGGATAGATTCAAAGATATTTTCCTAGGAAGATTTACTCCTCCTAAAGTGACTGAACGATTATGTGATGAATTCTCTTATTTGATACAAGGAGATATGACCATTCCAGAATATCATAAGAAATTCAACGAACTTTCTCACTTTGCTCCTCATCTGATTCAAGATCCAAAGAGGAAGAATCTGAGATTTATTCATGGCCTGCAAAGGAGATATCAGAATAGTGTGATGAGGAATGTGAAGCTTCCTTTTTCAGAAATGATTTATATGGCTTGTCAGTATGAAGATCTCCATAAGAAAGGTATGTTGCACGACGAAGAGGAAGTCTGTTCCAGTAACAAAGAAGAGTCGGAAACTGATCGTCCTAAGGCCAGTACGGTGTCTGAGGTGAGTAAGAAGCCCAAAGTAAATCAGAAAAGGGCTAGATATGAAAAAGAACCAGCAACGACTGCCATATGCCTTAACTGCAATCAGAAAGGCCATTTGTCCAGGAAATGTAAATCTTTGAAGAAAACAATAAAGGATGGATTTAGAGCCAATCGAAAATAAAAGAAGAAAAGATTTAGACCTGATGGCGAGTTTCAAGAGAATAGGGAGTGCAAATAATGCCATAAGACTGGTAATCTTGCAAAGGATTGCCCGCTCTTAAACAAGCCTGAAATAGTTCAAGTGAATGAAGTAGTAGAAACTTCTGAGCCCTCAACTAGTCAGGAAAGGTCTGATGTTTTGGAAGGCACGCTCAATGTCTAAAACATTCCAGTTTGATACAGGAGCCTCGCGAAGCTTTATCGCAAAGAACGCAGTTAAGAAGCTAGATTTGAATTTGAAGAAGCTCAAAGAACCAATGACTGTCCAAAATCCAGTCGGGGATTCCATCAATCTCAGTTGGGTTTGTGCGATGCCTGTCTCTTTTTCCTGTTATAAGTTCCCTACCATCGCTATAGTTATGATTTTACTGAATTCGATCTTATTTTGGGATTGGATTGGTTAACCAAATATGAGGCGGAGGTTAGATGCGCCGAGAGAGTTGTTAAGGAAAAGGCCCAATCAGGGAGTTATATAACCAAACCATGCGAGGTTCAGAATTCAAATAGGAAAGACTTTTGGTCAGCTCTGGATGTTTCTCCTGCTCAAATAGAAAATATCCCTGAAGTCACAGAGAATATTCCAGACCTCGTAAAAGATATTCCTATCGTCAAGAACTATGCGGATGTGTTCGAAGAAGTTGTTCGCTTACCTCCGCAGAGAGAAATAGATTTCAAAATTGCTTTAATTCCGAATGCAAGGCCAGTAGTTCACGCTATTCGAAGAATGTCCTTGAAGGAGAAAGAGAAATTAGACAATCAAACAAGACAGCTTGTATGGAAGGGTCTGATCAGGCCTAGTTTCTCTGATTGGGGTGCAGCGGTGGTATTTGTCCCAAAATCAGACGGTACTCTGCGACTATGTGTGGATTATCGCGATTTGAACAAGTAGACGATAAAGAACAAATATCCATTGCCGTGAATCGATGATTTATTGGATCGATTAAATGGCGCACAAGTATTTTCACGAATGGACCTAGCTACATGTTTCCATCACCTTCGAATCGCCGAGGAGTGTGTTCCTTTGACAGCATTCAGAGGTCCAGACTTATTCTATGATAGTAATGCCCTTCGGCTTATGTAACGCTCCAGCCTATTTCATCGATCAAATAAACAGAGTATTCAGAGGAGTATTGAATAAATTTGTTCTGGTTTTCATTGACGATATCCTTATCTTCTCTAAGTCAGAAAGCGAGCACGAAAAACATTTGGAACAAGTGTTAGAAATCCCCAGAAGGAATGTATTAAAAGAAAAGTTTTCCAAATGTATATTCTGGCAAGAAGAAGTCAAATTTCTTGGCCACGTAGTGTCAAAGCAAGGAATTTCTGTGGATCCTAGTAAAATCACTGCTATTCATAATTGGAAACAGCCTCGTACGCCAACAGAAGTTAGAAGTTTTCTCGGGTTAGCCAGTTATTATCGAAAATTCATTAAGGATTTCGCGAAGACATCTAGTTCTTTAACGAAACTGATGAAGAAACATTCGAGATTCAATTGGACTCCGGTATGTGAGGAAGCTTTCTAGGAGCTGAAATTAAAATTGACAACTGCTCCAGTGTTAACCATCATCGATGGAAATCAGGATTTGAAAGTCTGGACAGTTGCTTCTAGAGAAGGCCTTGGCGCAGTCTTAATGCAAAGAGGTCAAGTGATTGCTTATGCTAGCCGTCAGGTGAAGCTGCATGAGAAAAACTATGTAACTCATGATCTTGAGTTATTGGCTATAGTATTCGCCTTGAAAATCTGGAGACACTATCTTCTGGGTGAGAGATTTGAACTGTTTACAGATCACCAGTCGTTAATGTATCTGTTCACCCAGAAAGACTTGAATATGAGGCAACAATGTTGGCTAGAGTTCCTTGCAGCATACGATTTTGAGATTATATACACTCCAGGGAAAGCCAATATCGTGGCCGATGCGCTGAGTCGAAAGAATGTAATGATCACCAGCTTTGTTATTACGACTTCCCTGATTGACAAAATATCTCTTCTTCAGAAGGATGATAACTTTATTAAGGATATGATCAAAAGGATTCAAAAGGCGAACCCTCGTGTTTCCAAATAGATAACGATGGAATCCTGAGATTGAAAGGAAGGATTTATGTTCCTGGCATCCCCGAGCTCAAAAGGGAAGTGTTAGACGAGTGTCACAAGTCCAAGATGAGTATCCATCCTGGTGTAGCCAAAATGTATAACGATCTCAAGCGAACATTCTGGTGGAAGGCTATGAAAAGGGACGTTTCAATATATGTTAGCCGATGTCCTACTTGCCAGCTAGTCAAAAGTGACCAACAGAAACTTGCTGGACGTTCCAGGCTGGAAGTGGGAACATATTTCCATGGACTTCATTGATGGTTTGCCCAGAACCAGAAAAGGAAATGACAGTATTTGGGTGATCGTGGATCGCTTCACAAAGACTGCCCATTTCATACCTGTCAGATCAAACAGAACTGCTCAGAGTCTGGCGCAGATATACTTCAGGGAAATTGTTAGGCTACATGGAGTGCCGCTCAGTATAGTCACTGATAGAGATACAATATTTACTAGCAAATTCTGGGAGGCATTTCAAGTAGAGCTGGGAACAAAGCTGAACCTAAGCACCGCCTATCATCCTCAGACAGATGGTCAAACTGAGAGGGTGAATCGTATACTAGAAGATCTATTGCGGGCTTGTGTTCTAGATTTCGGTGGATCATGGGAAGACCATCTGCATTTGGCTGAATTCTCTTATAATAACAGCTACCAGGCGAGCCTGACAATGTCACCATTCGAAGCATTGTATGGTAGACCGTGCCGATCTCCTGCTTGTTGGGTCGAACCCGGAAATAGGCTTGTATTGGGACCTGATATAATCCGAGAAGCTGCCAACAAAGTCGATTTCGTTAAGAACTGATTACTCGCCGCTCAAAGCTGACAAAAGAGCTATGCCGATAGGAGAAGAAGAGATATATCATTTTCTGTTGGCGACTATGTATATTTGAAAGTATCGCCGATGAGAGGAGTTATCCGGTTCGGTAAAACTGGGAAGTTGGCGCCCAAATTCATTGGTCTGTTTCCTATTCTTGAACGGATCGGAACGCTCGCTTATAGGGTTAAACTGCCTGATTGGTTGCCTAGAGTGCATGATGTATTTCACATATCTCAACTTCGAAAGCACGTTCATGATCCAGACTTGATCGTGGAAGAAGCAGCTCAACAGGATATTGAAATTACCCCAGAATTGGCTGTGAGGATAAAGCTGCTAAAGATTATCGGCAAAGAAACCAAAGAGCTGAGGAACAAGAAGGTTCACTTAGTCAAAGTGCAATGGAGTGGAGATCCGCGAGATTGTACTTGGGAAACTGAGGAGAGCATTCAGAAAGCCTATCCTAGATGCCGAGTGGATATATCTGATTGACTCCGGTGCAAGGTACATTTACCATACTTTGCATTACCAATTAGTTCTCTACTCTTTTGTTATTTTCTTTCATTGGATGTGCACTTTTAATTCTATAGTCTGAATGATTTTAAAAGAGTATAGAAATTGATTAGTATATTTTTGGAAAAGTTAAAAATAATTTGATTGTTGTTTGTGTTATGTGATAGTAGATTTGATTAATTAAAATTATTAAAACGATAGTTAATTTAATCAATAATAGAATGAATGGTAGAATTTATTCGATTATATCACCCATTGAAATGATTACAAAATAGATAGAAATATATACATGTGCATTATATATGTTTGAACAGGTAAATGGATAGCTGTTGAGTAAACATTTTATTTGCGTGCCCGACAAATAGGTAAACCTTAATGAGTTGGATGCGAAATATTATTATATCAACTCCTGTGAATGCCATTGGCTGCGGAGTGCTGGTTATTCTGTGTGTAATAATAAACGTCGCCATAGGATAGTAACAATTAATTTTGATCTATACTACATGGCATACTTCATAAGATAAGCATACTTCATCATATACCACATAAGCATTTGGAGCTTGTGTGACGAGGTGGAAGATTTACCATACGAGCGAGAGGCTTGTATGGCGATGACTATATTTTACAGGTTGAACTGATGACTGATATGGACTATTTAAATTGTAACGATAAATTGCGAGATTAATAAAAACCCCACACGGGCCTGGAGTTGACAATAATCACGTCTCTCTAGTCATTAGATACGGCACATGGATTATTTATTTCCCACATGGGACGAGGTGACGAGGATTTATCCTCTGGAGGAAATAAAATACACACTCCCTCAGGCTTTGACAGGGTGACGAGAATTTATTCTCTAGAGTTATTATCTATACACGCTCCCCTGTAAACACCAGAATATATCACTATAAATATGTGTATGCTTATTAGGATTTATTGGGTACCTAATACGGCTCAATAAATTTCCAAATCTCTCCCCGTACAAAGGAGGTTATGGCGAAATTTTTCGAAAATTCCGGGTGTTAGCCAAATTTTTGAAGAATTTGAAAATTCTCAGAAACTGAAAAGTTGGAGAATGGAAGCAAGATTGAACGTAGAGTTGATTAATCAAACCACTTTCGACTTTGTTCCTTTTCGAGGACGAAAAGTTTTAAGTGGGGGAGATTGTAACGACCCGGAAAATCTGAACCAATTTAAAAAATTTTAATTGGCTAAAATAGTGGATTTTAAATATTTAAAATAAATATTTTAAATAATAATAATGAAAAGTAAGTTTGAATCGACGTTTGAAAACGAATATAATTAATTCTAATTATAAACAAGGCCTGAAATGGCGTGGTAGTTTCAAAATTTGAATTCAAAAGTTGACTGACTGTACCAGGTGCAAAACAAAACGGATTTGAGTGAAACCAAAAATATTTAAATTTGTTAGTGAATACCTTTCTAATGAATCTGAAAAATCAAAGTTTCATGGCGGAAAACTAAAGTTATGGCCAAATGAATTTTTAGAAAGGTCGCTATGAAATTTATATAGCCCGTGAAATTGGCCATTTTGCAAACGACCTCGGAATTCGACGAAACCACTTTTTTTGGATCCGGGATGTGAAGTTATTGCTAGGTTTCAAATTTCATAATTTTTGAAGCTAGTATGTGAGCGTGGCAAAGGAAAACGTGTTTTGGTCAATTACAATAAAATCGGATCGACCAGAAATGAGCCTTTTTGCAAACGGTCTCAGAAATCGACGAAACTAGTTTTGTTGGGACCATATCGTCAAAACATAGCTAGATTTATTTTTCTGGAATTTTTTGAATCAGTTTGTGGCCTTGGTAAATTGAAATGTACGTTCAAATTAAATATTGAATGTTGTATATTTTAATTTGAAGGAAAACTGACTGAAACATTCGAATGGGCCTACGAAACATATCCCATTGTGTTCGGAGTGGGGGTAAAAAGCTAGGGACGATAGTCGTTGGGTTTAAAAAGGAGTTCATTTGTGAAAACCCTAATTTTTTGAAATATATATATTCCGGCCAATCAGATTATTTTATATAAAAAAAAGAAAACGTCTTTCTCTTTCCCCGACGTCAACGGCGGAAACCTTCACGTTTCTTCCTCCCTCGATTCCTCCTCCTACACGAACCTAAACGTCATGGCCCAGTTGAATTTTTTGTAGATCCCTCCGAGATCTTCAAATCCATATAAGGTTTGATAATTTTCATTGAGTATGGAGAGAGAATCGACAGCAGGAAGTTGGCACCTTCTCGTCGCCGCCGTTGCCACATCAGGCCACCGAACTGGCCCCACCTCCAGGCGTAGGCGCGCCCCTCTGTGCTCTCCCTCATGGCTCTGGCCGATCGAGACAACGATCAACGGATTAGGAGAAAAGTTCAACCCTAATTTCGAATCAAAAACTGAGGTATACGGCTGTGTTTTATTTAATCTGTTTTTAACATTTAAAAGCGTAGCGAACTTCTAAAAATCATATCTTTTTCGTTTCTTGACGAAATTCAGTGAAACAAGAGACAGTGGACTCGTGTGGACGTCTTCTACATTTTAGAAGAGACCGCATATTTTTCTGAGCATTCTGCTATTTTTGGTGGAGTGGAACCCAATATGAGATTTCTAATTTATAAACGATATGGAAAACGATGATGTATAAATTATATAATCGATGTATGAGTTATATAAGCGTTGTACACCTCTTGTATAAGCGTTGTATAAGTTGTACGTTCGATGTATAAGTTGTATATGCGTTGTAAAAATTATATATGTGTTGAAATAGAAGTGAAATGCTATATATATATATATATTCTCCTTGTCCACAAACCATGGACGATATTTATTGGTTGTGATCGATGTGAAAGTTGATTGATAGCGAATGGTTGATTGAAATTGTTTGTGCTTGGAATTGATTGATTGTGGTTGAAAAATACCCGTTTGTGGTTGAGAAATATTTGGTTGAAACCACATAGGATTAGTTTGTGGAAATGAAAAAAATATACATGCCGCCTGCGTGCGAACTAAATGCATGATTTCCCCATTGTCAAAAGCTGCGAGGCTTTAAGGTAGAGCAAGGAGCCATACTAGGGACGGTCCCGGTTTAAACTACCCTGCCGTTATGCTGCCGAAATTTTGAATAATATTCATGTGTTAGAATTATTTTCTTGTATTGAAACTATAATCATCTGTTGAATAGAAAACCTTCATGTGTTGAATTGAAATTCATTCGTTGAATAGAATTCATGTGTCGAATGGTATTCGAGTTTTTAAATATAAAAATCACCTTTTTATCTATTTATATAAACTATAGAAAACCTTCATGTGTTGAATTGAAATTCATTCATTGAATAGAATTCATGTGTTGAATGGTATTCGTGTCTTTAAATATAAAAATCACCTTTTTATCTATTTATATAAACTATAGAAAACCTTCATGTGTTGAATTGAAATTCATTCGTTGAATAGAAATTCATGTGTTGAATGGTATACATGTTTTAAATATAAAAATCACCTTTCTATCTATTTATATAAACTATAGAAAATCTTCATGTGTTGAATTGAAATTCATTCGTTGAATAGAATTCATGTGTTGAATGGTATTCGTGTTTTTAAATATAAAAATCACTTTTTTATCTATTTATATAAACTATAGAAAACATTCATGTGTTGAATTGAAATTCATTCGTTGAATAGAAATTCATGTGTTGAATGGTATACGTGTTTTAAATATAAAAATCACCTTTTTATCTATTTATATAAACTAAAAAAACCTTCATGTGTTGAATCGAAATTCATTCATTGAATTGAAATTCATGTGTTGAATGGTATTCATATTTTGAAAGAAAGTTTTTGATAATAAAAATCCTATTTTTATCATCAATATGAACTATATAAAATAATCTTGTTTTGAAATGAATTGTTTTATAATAAAAACCCTATTTTTATCACCTATATTAACTATATAAAATAGTCGAGTTTTGAAATAAATTGTTTTACATTAAAAATCACATTTTTAATATATACATGAATTGTTAAAAATAGTGAAGTGTTGAAATAGAAAACAGTTAGATAAAAATATCATTTTTATCAAATGTATGAAATTCATATAGTTTTGAAATCGAAGAATCGATATATATATATATATATATTTATAAATAGAATTGAAATATATCGAATAATGAAGCTGCAGTTCGTATTTTGAAACCGTTATTTCAAACGATTAGTACGGGAGATCCGACCATCAGATTTTCCTGAAATCGCAACCGTTGGGTTCTCTTTGGAAATATCTTTCCAACGACACCAACTTTGTAAAAATCCAATTGTTGGATTGTCTGGAATGTTTAATTCAAATCTGAAGAAAAACAGCGCCAGAATCGATTATATATATATATATAAGTATAATTATATTAAATCGAATAACGACGCTGTAGTACGTATTTTGAAATCGAAACTTCAAACGATCGTACAGTTAGATCCGACCATCGGATTTTCCCGAAACTGGAACCGTTGGATTCGTTTTGAAAAGATATTTTTAATGATGTAAATTTTGTGAAGATCCAACGGTTAGATTTTCAGATATGTGTAAATCAAATCTGAAGAAAAACAGCGCCATGGCCGCGTTATGGCCCGAAGCGTCATTTTGAATAAATTGGCTATTTTAAAATAAATAAAAATAGCAATAAATCGTTATAAAATATTATAAATGATATGGATGTGAAATTTAGAAACTAACTGAAGGTTGGCGAAGTCGAATGGTTTCTTGGGTATTGATCTGACGTTGGTTTAGGCCTTCGGGGTTAATATTTGGGAAATCGTTCTCTTATTGATTGACGGTTAGTGACTAATGAATTGAAATGATGTGTAGTAGTGTTTGCGTAGCACTTGTTTATTATATACGCGAGTTGCTCAGAAAGACCGGGTTTATCCCTTTTTGAATAACTGAATCGACGATAAGAAATCGAAGATGAAGACGGTGGTCGAAGACCGGAGATCTTCACCTCGTTTGGATGGAAACCGAGGTCCTAATTGGGAGGCATCCCGAAATATGGATAATGAGTGGTGATCGTCCAGATGTACGTGGTGATCGATGGGTTTGCCAGGTATATAGTGCCTCCGGTTTCGGTCAGACCCAGAACGGACTTGAAAATAGACAGTGTGTCTGACATTGGAATTTATTCTGTGTGATTGATAGCCATCAGTTGCACGGTGTGAATTGCCTGTGTGGCATGCTAAGATGCAGTGATCAGGGCTTCTGTTGAAAAGCAAAGTCTTGTGGTGATGATCAAAGCATCGCCTGTGTGGCGTAGCTTTGTGTACAACGTAAATTCGCGAGCCTCACACCCCGGTATGAACCAGAAACGGGAGAGGACCTCAGAGAGGACATGCGTTTCTTTCTAGCTAGAAGTGGCGTCAGTGGTTTTACACACCCTGACGAGTTTGACTTATGTGGTTGTTACTGTTGCTAGGCGCCTCGGTTTGATCGGACGATCTGGGTCTGATGGAGTCATTTGTTGGCTCACTTACGCCCCATAGGGCGGGGAAATGCATTGTTCAGGAATTTTAATCCACATCGGTGGACCGGCCCTGTCACTCTAAGGGTCGATGCGCCCTGACCCTGAGGCTCGGGGTAGACAGTCTCGAAGTCGGTAAGGACTATCTTTTGCCTTGGTTCTTGATGGAAATCCAATTTCCAAATACGTGACTGTGCGGTTTTGATTGAATACCTATATATGGTGACATACTGGTATGGGGCATTAATGCCGTCTATGATTGATAGTTATGATTCGAAATTGTTTTCGAAACCTATAGACACTAGCAATAATACCAAATGCTTTTGTTTTATTCGTATCAAGCATATTTTGGCCGTTATAAGGTAAAAACTCTATCCTCCAGTTTACATTGCATTGTGTGATGGGAACTGAGTCTTATAATGGCTTCATTTTTATAAAAAGCATTGCAATCTTTAAAAGAATGATTTGTTTTAAAGCACTGGCAATCCAATGGAGTAAACCCGTTCCACGAAAGTGGCGTGATCCTGTGATTAGCCATATTTCAAATGTGTTGAGTAGATTTCTCATACCAGTCCCATGACTGACTCGTAGTTTGTTTCACTTTCAAACTCGGGTGCCCCTTTTTCTACACGGGCAGCCTTGTATTCAGGTTTAGCTGGCTTTCTCTGGATAGCTGGAGCTGAAGATGGATTCTATTCTTTATCTCTTTTTATGCTGTTCAGCTCCTGTTATACATATTATGTTCGTTTTCTGCTGTAGACATTTATGTATAGCTGAACTGTATTTCTACTAAGTATGATCCTGTATACTGTGTAACTCTGGTGATTACGTTTATTCAATGTATTATTTGTACATTATCTGGTGTATTTATTTAATTCTGCTCTGCTATTATCTGTTTCTGTGTTATATTCCAAGGATTACCCTTGCCACCGTCAGTACGGGGTTTGGGGTCGTCTCAATAATGGATGGGGTGTATGCCACATTTATACTTCAAGATTTCTTTTTCTTTAAACCAAGGCATGTAAGAATATCAAAGCAACATATATGCAAGCTACAAGAACGTACAAGTATGTAAAATAAGAAAATTCAAGAAAGCAATCTACAAGCATATATATAGGCTAATGGATAAAAAAATTAATGAGCAAAAGCATGAACCGGTGTGTGTTTTTGCAAGTATTCAAAAAAAGGAAAACATGGTTCCTTATACTACAGGTCATTTCAAGAATGAACCAATTCCTCTTTCTTTCTTTTTTTTTCATCAAATAGACCGTCAACAAACATGCAATAAGATTTGCATCAAGCAGCACCATGGGCAGCAAAGTGAGGACCAAAACATTTGTTACTATAATTTCAGTTTTATATTGATGTTGAAACACTCAAATTAAAGTAAATCGTTAGAAAAAATCTCGCATTTATAGCCGTGTTTTCAAACTACGAGACAAGAATCAAGGTTTGAGTCGAGAGGGAGTACGCTGGGTGTGGAGTCATCTTGGTACAGCAAGGAAGAGTGGTTGAGGGCTTTGGATAGGGAAAGAGAGAGGGGAATAGGTTGAGAAGACGGAGCATGTATTGCTTCTTCTTTTTTTCCTGTAAGGGAATTTAGAAAAAAACAGAAGATGAATTGGAGAGAGAACAAGCTTTGTAAATGAGATAGTAAAGTAAGCTTCATAAGAAGAAATAAAGTGGGGAGGAGCTAACGTCTTGTTTGCATATTATAGGAAGATGGGAGGGTAATGTTCCTAAAGTCTTTCCATCTTCTTCCAAATATATTTTTAATTTGTGCATGGATGCTAAATTAAGGGTGAATATATGTTTTAGAAACTGGAGAATAGGAATAGAGAATGTCCAGAAAGAATGCAACACATGCAATAGAGAATGTTCTGAAAGAATGAAACGCATGGCAATTGAAGATTTAAATGTATTTTATATCTTATATATTATTATTTTAAGTACACATTTGATGCATTGGTAAGAAAGGAAGAGGCAAGTAATGGAAATAAATAGGAACAAAATGGAAGTGGAACGTTAAGGGAGGCAACTTAAATGTGAATGTTACACGGATATGGGTGATGCGATGTTTAAGGAAATGGGGAAGAAATAGGGAAAAAGTTGAAACAAGTAAATAATAAGTAGGAAGAAAATAAATTTATACGTGACCACTTTGCTGCCTATGTTTAAATATACATATTACTTAAAATATACGGATGTACATAGGGTTATCCGAATGTCCGAATTTCACGAAACGAAAAATGACGTTCTCTTCAGAATATAGTCTACCAATTAAAACAAAAAAAAATTGGTTGAACAAACAAACGAGATACCATTCATACGCATATTAACTTCGATTGCTTGCTTAGACCTAAGATTTTTCTTTCAATTAGTAGACTGCATTCTGAAGAGAACGTCATTTTTCATTTTGTCAAATTCGAACATTCAGATAACCGTATGTACACCTTTATATTTTAAGTAACATGTATATTTAAGTATAGCAATTAAAGTATTCATGCATACAATTATTTTCTTCCTACTTGTTGTCTACTTGTTTCATCTTTTGCCTATTTCTTGCCCATTTCCTTAAACGTTGCCTCACCCATCTCCATGCAACATTCACATTTAAGTTGCCACCATTCACGTACATCTTCCATTTTGTTCCTGTTTCTTTCCATAATTTTCCTCTTTGTTTCCTACCAATGCATCAAACTATACTAAAAAAAGAGTATATAAAATACGTTTAAATATTCAATTTCCATGCATTTCATTCTTTCAGAACATTCCCTAATGCATGCATTGAATTCTTTCTGGACATTCTCTATTCCTATTCTTCAGTTGATACAACGTATGTTCCCCCATAATTTAACATCTATGCGCACATTTAAAAAAAATAACATTTGAAAGAAGATGGAAAGACTTTAGGAACATTACCCTCCCCTCTTCCTATAATTATGAAAACAAGATGTAACCTTCTCCCTACTTTATTTCTTCTTATGAAACTTAGTGCTACTATCTTATTTACAAAGCTTGTTCTCTTTCCAATTCATCTTCTCCTTTCTTCTAAATGCCTTTCCACGAAAAAAAGAAGAAGCAATACTTGCTACATCTTCTCAACCTACCCACGCTCTCTCTCTTTCCCTACCCAGCCTCCTTACCCTCTCTTCCTTCCTGCACCAAGACGCTCCAACTCGTCACCCAGCAAACTCCCTCCCCGACTCAAGCATCGATTCGGGTCTCACAATTTGAAAACATGGTTGCAAAAACAAGATTTTTTTCTTATTATTTACTTTAATTTGAGTAGTTCAACATCAATATAAAACTAAAATTATAATAATAAATGTTTTAGTCCTGACTTTGCTACTTTGGGTACTGCATGATGCAAATCTTGTTGCATGTTTGTTGACTATTTATTTGGTGAAGAAAAAAAAGAAGAAGATGAAATGGTTCATTCTTGAAGTGGCCTATAGTATAAGGAACCATGTTTTCCTTATTTTTGAATACCTGAAAGAACACACACTGGTTCATGCTTTTGCTCATTAATTTTTTTGTATCCATTAGCTTACATATATGCGTGTAGCCTGCTTTCTTGTATTTTCTTATTTTGGATACTTGTATGTTCTTATAGCCTGCATATGTGCTGCTTTAATATTCTTACATGCCTTGGTTTGGCCAAAAAAATCTTGAACATGTTGCATTGGTTTTGAAATTTGAAACACATATTGGGTGGCATATATTTACTTTGTACCATTGAAATACCCTACTGACATCCACTGAAATAACCAACAATGGAAAATTTGTGTGCTCCTTCTTTATAATGGCTTGGAAAATAGTAGATACTAGGAAGTAATAATTCATCAAATTTGTTACTTGTTTTAGTCAGAATAAAAAAAATCAATCTATATTTGTCAATTAAGTAATATATTGCTAAAGTTAAACTTGAAACACTTGTTGTTTAGATTTTATAACCAAATTTTATGTTGACCTCGAGCACTTGGAATTTGGACACATATATCCTACAAAATTTTGGTAATCGCATACGAAATTTGGATTAGATCTTATTCTAGTATTTTATTGAAGTTGATTTACTTGAATAAAGTTAATCTTGACTTGAATGTTTTGTTTTTTGCATGGAGCACTCGGGTCAGACCCGAGTATTGCAAATTTAAAGATTTCGGCTATCGAAGTTAGAAACACGTGAAGACATGTGCGTTCTGAATCGAAAATTATGTAAATTTTATTTTATTATAAAATGTATGTAGTTGAATTCCATTGTAAAATTTTGTATAACTCTAATATTTTGTATAAAATGCTTCCTCTGTGAGATATTATGGTTTACTTATTCTGTTATTTCTATGTGATTCTGTTAAACCCGTAAGCCAAATAACAGTCTATCGTTTAGAGAGATTTAAATTGGTATGATTACCGACTTGAACCGATTGAAAAGAGCGGTTTGTACAGTTGGTATCAGAGCAAGGTTGAGAGGATACTGAAGTTTGTTGAGGTAAACTCATTAGAGATAGGGTTAGTAATACCCTAGAATGAGTTGAGAGTATTATATATGAGAGCTTACTTGTAATTTTGATATTAAATAGCTTTTTAAAAGTTAATGATTTCATATGATTGTATATATAATATTTTTATATTATGAATTATAAAGAAACATTCTTATATGTATGAAAGTAATATAGTGGGTTGCATAATAATACATGTATGGGTTTAAACATTAAGGGTTCTAAAGGAATGAAAATAAAACAAGTCTTGAAACTCTTGAAATTATGAAAGTGGTAAAATACTATAGAATTCTATTAAGTAAATTGTTAGGTAAATAAGCATAAACCAAAATTTTGAATATTTTGAAATTGTGTTTGTAAATAGAATTAAATGTATATGATTTAAGTAAGAATTTCTTTAAAATATGACTTTGATAGAAGTATTTGTATAAGTAATTATTTGAAACCGATTCCATAATGATCTCAATTGAAATGGAAATGTTATGAACATTTATTAATACGAATGAATTTTTTTAAACGCAAATTTGAATATTGAAAAGGAATTGGTTGTTATAAAAACCAATATAATAAAATATGTAAGTTGTACCCATACCATTTGTGGCATGTTGATTTTGATTCAAAGATTCAAGTATGTAGTTTTGAAGTGATTCACACCAATGTGAATAAGAATTTCTAACTCGATTCTTGATGGTGAGCATTTGACATAGATTTTTTATCAGATTTTGAAAATTTTCCATCGTAGTGTATGGCTATGTGAGGAAAACCGAGAAATTTAATCAAGAAACTAAAATAATTTTTAAATGTGGAAATATTTTCGAGTGCAGATTTATTAAACGTTAAGTCTATATTAAACAGTAAGACATTTTTTTTGAAATATAATTATTTCACTTGAAATGATTTAAGGAATTTGTATAATTAAATGCAAATGTCTATATTTGTTTTATATAAACAAATGATGATTAAAACAACAGATATAACATAAATAATGATTTTTTCACATGAATGCTGAAATACCGGGTTTCCATGTATTTTCTTGTGCACAACGACACATTCAACACAGTTTTATTTTATTTCGTGTGATTGGAAACTTAGTTTTCTAACATCTTGGTTTTTGGTATGTAGTTAATTGGAATAGCTCGAGCCTAAATGTATATTATTTTAAATTTAAATATATTGTTGAATCAGTCAATTTTACTGGGTTAGTGCGGTAGTAAGAGAGATTTAAAGGATACGTTCAATTTATCATCACCCTTCGGATCTATTCATTATGGCCTACACTAATTTAAATTCACGTCCGAAGCATAACTCTTATAATTTATAAAATATCTAAATTGTGAATTCCTAGTTTCACCCGGTCCTTGCTCTTTGTATGTGTGAATGTGAACGAGTAAGAAGGTGTGTCGTACATTTAGATTTAATTTAACAGTAACTTATATCTTATCAAAAGGCTTCATTCCTTCTCCCCATTATATTCTCCTTCTATGTTCAAAACATATTTCTTCTCCCCATCGTATTCTCCTTCCACCTTCAAAACGTATTTCTCCTCCCCACTGTATTCTCCTTCTTCCTTCCCACTTAAAATTCTCAAACTTCAAATAGAAAAAAAAAACATGTATGATAAAAAAGAAAATAATGGACAGTGCAACCCTAACCCAACCACCTTCCATATTCTTTGCCACCACCCCTCACTACCCACACATCGCTCCAGCTTCCTAACTTGTGCTCCACTGAACTTCCCCTCTACCGAGGCCAGTATCGGTACTGCTTGCCACCTCTCTGCCTTGACCAGCAGCCTCCCTTCCCCTTTATGCAACCAATCAGCCTCCATGAATCTGAATAGCCCACCAAACTCCTCTCCATCGAGCCTCCTACCTCCTCCATCATTCATTGCCTCACTGACCCCCTACAGCCGTAACTCCACCCGACTCCACTGCTATAGCTCCTCCACTAACAAAAACCCTTACCGAACTCAACTTGCCAGCCAACTTCCAAGAGGTTTCCGAATGTGATGCCCCCTCCATCTCTGATGCCATCGAGCGAATTCTCCAAATGGCGAAGACTATGCTTAATCATAATGGGTTTTCGTTCGAATATCCTTCCAGATCCTCTGTGAACCAGATGTATGCGAGTGAGATCGATCGAATTTCTTTGAAAGATGAGAAAGTTTAATAGTTCTTGATTGAGTATTGATGTGCTTGCATTTTATTCGCAAGTTTTGTGTCGTGCATGCTCCTAATCTGTGTTCCATGAATCATGTGTTCTCCGTACTAAGCCACGAAAGGTGAGTGTTTAACTCATGACTTATATATTCTTATGCTAAATAAAAAATTTGAATTTATTATAAATAGGTTAATATGCCAGTTAGTTGATCAAATTGTCGATTGATGGTTTAAATTAATTTGAACAATTATGATTATCGCTAGTTGACACCCGACATTTGAATTGGATTAAATTGATTGGTTTTTAGTGATCTATTGTTGATAGTTATTTTTTTGCAGATTTTTTTGGTAGTTAAATTAATTTGAATCGTATTTATCATGTTGAAATCAAAGGAAAAATATATACATAGTGGAAAATAAAAACTCTCAATGGAAGACTACAAAAAAATACATAGTATAGCTCCAGCTATAGTCCAGAATCCGACTCTAAAAAAATGAGTCCAAGATAAATCTACAAAACCAAAACTACCAAGCTGTCCATGTGAAAATATAGGCACCCAGAGTTTAGGTGTGAAAACAATAAACTCCGAGTCAATCATGGGACTGGTGTGAGAAGTAAAAACAGCTACTTTCATTTTAAAGTAAGGTAAATAATAGAACTACGCCATATAACACGGAATGAGTTTTCCCCATATGAATACTAGTGCATAAAAACTCGAAATGCTCTTTAGAAAATGATGCAATCATAAGGTCTCACGCCACACACACAATGCAAATGCACACTTGAGTGTGGTTTCCTTTATAATAACCAAAATATGCTCTATATGAGAAAATTATCTTATATTATTATTAGTGCATAGTGTAAAAATCACTTTTGCAAATAAATGTATCAATCTTAGCCAACATAAGTACCGTAATATTATATTGACCTCCTACGCGTTTTTTGTAGGATTCACAATAGAAAATCGTATGGGCACGTAGCTGATAAGTTTGGATTTCCATCAAATGACCGAGGCTAAGGAACTTCCTTACCAAATTAGCAGGCCTCTAGAGGGACATCCCGAGAAGTAAACGAGTCTCTACCAATACAAGGTCGTCGATGTTGTTTTCCACATGAGTATGCCATTTCTCGGTTGTTACCAACCTTTCTCTACGTTTATCCGAATTTCCAACAAAACCACAATAGTAAAATGTCTGGGATCCATACCATAGCACTACCAATATAATAGCCACATAGCAGACACCTGGGCTCCATACCATATTGTTGCTTCAAATATCTACAAGAAAATGGCCATCCCCTTTTAAGGGTCACGAACCCAATAATTTGCTGCATCCTTTGTTGTTTCAATCATTTCAGGGATGCAAGGCTTGTCGAAGTCTCGTTACACAAAGCTACGCTTAACCAAGCCCCGCTTTGATCATCTATAGCTCATCACTTAGCATGCCACATTGCCAATTCACAACATATAATTGGTATCTATTAATATATAACCCTCTGAGTACATGAGACTCAGAGGAGGGTGTTAAGATAAACGAAGAAATTCTCCGCCACCAACTGATATAACATTTATAGAAACCTATCGGTTATGTCATAAATTACAATGTCAGACACACATCCATTTATAAGTCCGTTTTGGGTTTGAACAACACTGAAGGCACCATATTCCTCGTCCAATTATTAACACTTAGTACCTAATTAACCATTGTTAATTACGGTATTAAACCTCATTAATACTCTATTGCCATAATTAGCAAAAAAAATCCAAATTAACACACATTATTTTCAAATTGCAAATCTATATCAACCCAATTCATATCAATAATACACCAATCACGTACACATAGTATTTAACACATGATCAAGTTTTCCTACCACTTGAATCATGGAGTATTTTAAGTATAAGCACAAAATTGCTTACTAACTTTTTCCAAAATCATATCTTCAGTAAACTAACCATTTTAACATCAATGTTATCATGTCATTAGCTTACTAACATAAATATTTGGCAATTTAATTCACAAATTTCTTTTCCTTAACACATGCAACATAAAGGAACCAACTTTATGAAAATTATTTAACTAATTTCTTTATAAATGTGAATTAGCTAACTTACACTATGTAAATCTACAACTTTGTCAATGTTATAAACCACAAAGAAATATCGTTCACACCACACCAATATTAGCAAGCCATAATCATCATAAACAATTTTATCAATATCATTAGCAACATAAACAACTATGCTAAACTAACAATTGAAAGGTGAGTTTAATGTTCTCACATAGGGATCCACTCCAACAATCTTTGCAAAGGTAGGACCTTTTGTTTTTCTACGACTTCAAACTCCTCTTTAATAGCCAAAATAGAAACCTTTGAACCTTACAGCACTACCAACTCAAGTATATTAGTATATATGTATTTGTTTGCTCTTAGGAGGAGGAAAGGTGGAACTTTTAATATAAAGGTTGGGGTTTTATAGGTTTAAAGTGGAAAAAGTTGGATTTATTTTATGTAGTAGTACTCTAGATCTATGAAGGAGAGGGGTATGGGAGTATTTTAACATAGAGAAGATGAAAATTATATGGAAAATAGGCTCAGTCTAAGGGGTTTTAGGGCACAACCTTCAAGTGAAGGGGAGAGATTATAGATGTAGGCTAGTAGGAAGGAAAGGAGGACAATTTGAAGTGTTTAAAGGTGGTTTGAGTGGACGAGGAGGGAAAATCATGTTTGGTTGTGAGTTTAAGGAGGGGAGAAGCTATTTCTGGAGCAGGGGAAGAAAAGGAGAAGAAGAGGAATGTGAAGTGAAAATGAGAGAGAGAGAGAGAGAGATGGAAAGAGTGTTCGGTTTTTAGGAAATAGAGGTAGCTTAAGGAAAGGACACCTCAAAAGGTAATCACATGCAAATGTACTAAGAGAAGAGTGAAAATGGAAGAACATGACAACTAAGAGAAGGGGGAGTGACCATGTTGTGAGTTGTCTCAATTTGAAAGAAGGTACGAAAATGTGTAAAAAGGAAATGACTTTATTTTTAAAGAAATACTTAAAGGTTTACTTAAGGAAGGTGGTAACTCCATTTTAATTAATTTAAACCTTATGAAACCATTTGTACATGTTCATATGTCATTTTGATTGTCGTTTACCATTTTATCAATATTTTCATTTTTCCCAATATTATCCAAAACTTTTTAATTTTCAGGTCAAATTTCACTAATATGGATACAATAAAATTGGTCTTGTCGAATTCAGAGACCACTTGAAAAAAGGCCTTATTTTTAGTCTTTATTGAATTCTAACTGATTTTTTTAATACGTGTTCGTATTACGTAACCTTACATACTAACTCCGTTTTGAAATTTGAAGCCTTACCATATTTTAATACTATAGATTTGATAAGATTGGTTACATTAAATTCTAAGAATGTCTTAAAAATGGTCTATTTTCAAGTCATCAAAATAATAGTAATTTATTGGTCTTTAAATAATTCACTTTGAAATTGATATTAAAAGTTTAGCAACCTTATTTTAATCCTAGTAACATATAAAACCAGGCTTAGAATTTATTTTCAATTAATCTCAAGTCCAAAATTAATATTTCTTAAATAATTAAAAATATACATCGTTGCATTAATCTAATGTAGGAATTAGCTTTGAATTGAATTTATTAACATACGATGTTGAATTGGAATATTTTGAATTTCACAAATTTGAGATTTATTGATTTGAATTAGATTTTAATTTAATAATATCGATAATCGAACACATTGATATATGATTGTTTTGTCGTATGTTTGCTTGTATCGTGATTGTATGCTTGAATTGATGGATAGTTATGATGTCGTTATTATGACTGTTATTAGGATATATTCCTGTGGGTCTGCCATTGATTATCGAAATGATGTTTAACTTGAATAGTTGTATACCGTGCTTGAAACCTAAAATGAGGCGAAATTAGGTATACTAATATAATTGGATTATTTAAATCAAATTTAATAAAGAAGTTTAAGATAGATATTTGATTCGTGAATGAAAATTATTACAATTTTATTTGATATTAGAAGTCGATTAAATGAAATTTGGCATTTAAACCTATTTATATTAAATTGAAAATTCGATTGGTTTAAGAAAATTTTTTTTTGAACTAGATTTGGGTAAAGTTAAATTAGATTTGAATTACAGATCTTTTTAAAACTAGAAATTTAATTTAATTTGAAGTATGAATATGTTTAATACAGGATTTACACTTAATTGAAGGTCGAATTTAAATTTAGCTTAAAATGTGAAGTTAAACGGTTTCCAATCAATATTAAAAGTGTTTTGGAAATAATGTCATCGAATGGTCTTAAGTAAATGACCATATTTGATATGAGAATATATTTGAAATCAAATATTTTGTAGTTATATAATCTATGTAACTAGTTTATAAAAATGCTTATAAACAAACGATATTTTAGAATATTATGTTGAGTTTGTAAACCCTATGGAATCTGAATAATTTTGGAAATTTATCGCATTAAGACTTGTGAAATGTTTACAAATATTTCTAAATGTCGTAGTTCGGGTAATAAATCGACCTTATATGTTACCAATGATACGGATAACCCGAAATTGGAAAATGGGTTTTTTTAGGTGTCTTTAGAACCCGAGTATAGCCTGTCGAGGATATACTTCGATTGATTTATTAAATACGATAGATAGTAACTCGCTGACCTTGATATGAGGATGGAATCTCCCAGTTGATGTCATATCTTTGTATATGATTATTCGTAATGCTTAAATTCTAAATTAACCAATACTTTAAAAGAATTTGGTTTAAATCTCGAGTTTATAATACGCTATGAAATTGAATATATTATTATTCTAAGGATATTGAATAAACTGGTATTTAAATTGAAGAGATTATAATCAAAAGGATTATTAATTTGAAGTATTAAGTAATTAGAATTCATTTGTGTTAAAGTTGAAATTACTGCATTTTCATTCTTGAATAGAAGAAGAGGAGACGAACGTGCGTTAGTATTAATTTTGTGTAGGCAAAAGTACATGGAAAGATTTCAATTGTTTTTATTTTTGTTAATTTGATTTGATTTTTAGTATAATTAAATTTAAAACAATTGGATTTTATAAAGGTGATGTTTCATTAATGCTATTTTATTTCAAAGAGATTTTTATTTTTATTAAAATGATATCTGTTTGACACTTTCCTATCAAATAGAAAAGCGTACATTTATCATAAATGACTACAAGCACACACAGGTATGTAGTACGTAGGTCGAACATAAGGATGAATATTAAAATTTATTATTTATATATTTCGTGGGCGAGTTAGTTGAAATTTTGATGATTCGATTGAAATAAAAATTGAAACTGCAATTTGATTCAGAACAAATCTAGTTGAACCGATGACCAAAACTCAATTATCAATTGAACAAAAATTAAAACTACACCTGAATTCACTGCAGATTCGAATCTAATCGGATCTATAATGAATTCAGTGTAGAAAAATAATCTGATTACTAAAATAAAAAGTGCAAAAAGGAAATAAACAAACAGAAATAAAATTAGGATTACCGTTGAATTCAATCAAACGGTCAATCACTAATGAGAAAATAAAATGCAATAATAAATTATGTTGTACCAAATCTAATTGAATAGACAACACAAATTTACTAGACCCAAGAGGAGTATAGAAAAGAAAAGAAAACTCTCAATTCTTGGATGAAGTTTTACAACGAAAATACATGGGAATTTATAGGACAGATTAGCCAACCTAAACCCTAATACAATCGCAAATGGGCCTAGTTAAATTTAGTAAGCTTTTGGCCTTTCTTCTTTTTCGCTTGCTTCCCTGACAAGTCTTCCTTGATTTATGATATGCACATCCGTTCTAATAATTATTTTCTTGTCCAAAAAGAAAATTGATGTGAGATCTTCATCTACAAGTCTTCAAATGTGTATACACAGCATTTTGATATTTGTTTTCCATTTTTCTAACTACATGTGGCTTAGTCGGCATATCTGTAAAAGAGACAAAATAATACCCAAGTAACATTTATTTATACAAAAAAGATAAGATATAAGGGCATAAAATAAACACATTTCTATGTTATTCAAATACCCCCACACTTATCTTTTACTCGTTCTCGAGTAAAACAGGAAATGAAAAACTAAACTAGATAGGTCACACATTCGTAGGAAACACGATTGCATTGAGCGCATGCAATAAGCTGTTAAACCTCTAGGTGTCCCTAGTAGGACTATTTGTGTCTCAAAAGGGTTTTTAGCAGATACTACCCACAGAATCCAAATGTAGTATGTTATGATTCTAATATAACTACACGAATGCAACAAACATATGCAAATGAAAAAAAATGAAAACACGACTTATTTTAAAAAAGTTGCAACATAGCAATATACAATTCAAAACCAATCTATAGAAATTTTTGATTTCTCAACTCGTCACAAATTTTTAAAATAATTCAATTTTTTATACATTAAATTCTAGTTTGGCCAGTTAGTTCGGTTGATAATTGTAATGACCCGTATTCTACACATAATAGGATTGTAGATTATTTATTTCTTTCCCATGTGAAGTCGTATGGTCATGTAACTTTGGGAAACACCCATTAGAGTCATTTCGCATGCTTATGATTTTTGTCGATTTTTAAATGACCATTTTGCCCTTAGTTGGTACTGTTTTGGCCATAACTTTTGATTGGAAAGGAATTTTGACCTGAAACCACTTCCATTAGATTCGTTTGATGGTTTACCTTTCCGTAGAGTGGTCATAATAGTCAAACGGACTTACCGTTTGGGAGATATGGCTGAAATAAGGTTTGGAGGGTGAAAAACTGCTTAATCGGGCCAAATCGGGAGATTAGTAAGTAGACCCATAACCCATTTCGGGATTAGGGTTATGGGAAGGCTGAAATGAGATAGAGGATCATTCCATTTCAGTTTTCTAGCCTCCACTTATCACCAAGGAACCCTAAAAATGGCCTCCAACCTCTAAATCACCTCCAAATCATCTTTTGGTCAAGGATTAAGCTTAGCAACCCCTAATCAAGGAAGATCTACACCAAATAAACATTGGAGCTGCTGTTTGGCATTGAGATTCACATCAAATCAGAGAATTATTTCATATCTTAGTTTATTTGTGGCTAAGGTGAGTGATTTGCATAGTTTTACACTAATTATGGCTAATTAAGGGTAATTAGTGAAGATTAGCGAATTTATACACTAAAAAATTCTGGAAAAATGTTTAGAAATTCTTAAATGATGTTTTAGACCTCTGATATGAATTTGGGTTAATTTGGTTAAGTTTTGTTAATCCTATCATTAGTTTCACCTAAACATGCTTATGGGGAAATATGGGATTTTTGGGTATGTTTGATCCATTTTAATCTGTCATATTGATGTTTTGCTGTTTGTGGTTGATTATGCATGTTGCTATGACTGTATGAAATGCTTTGTGATTGGTTTCAATAGTTAGAATGGTCGAATACGTCATCGAATGACGTAAGCACTTGCTGGAACAGTTTCAGAAAACAGTGCAGGGTTCGGATCGGATCGGATAAGGGGCTCGGATCGGATATGTTGAACTGAGCAAAGAATCCGATCGGATCGGAACCCAACACTTGGGAAAAATGGCAAAAAGGAAGGCCACGCTAACTGAACTGGGATCAGATCGGATTAAGGAGGACGGATCGGAGCGGAGGCATGAGGATGGATCGTATAGGAGCATGTGAAGGACGAGGAGACGGATCGGAACGGAGGCACGAGCTGGAGGGGAGATGACACCCGACCCGACCCGAGGTGAAGCACCCGACCCGAACCGATAGAGGACAACCAACCCGAACCGCACCAGGAGAAGACACTACCCGAACAGATGAAGGATACCCGACCCGAACCGATGGCTTGAGGAGGAACCCGACCCGACCCAGTATTGACCAATAACCCGAGATGCAAAGGTAGTCCAATATGGGAAGTTAGAGCTCAGGATCCAGTTGGGAACCGATGAGTTCACTTCATGGTTGTACTTTGCTGCGGGACGTGTGCTAAGGAGTTGTCGACGTTCATAACTTTGATTCACCACTAAAAAGGAATGATGGCTACTTATCAGTGCAGTAGGGTCATTATGAACTGAGGGGCAAAGTGACTGTAGCAAGACTACGTTATCAGTGCAGTAGGGTCATTATGACTTGAGGGGCAAGGTGATGCGTAGTAAGACTATGAGCCAGCGCAGATGGGGTGAACAACTCCATGGGGGCAAGTGGACATAGTAAGGTTTGGTAAGGCTATGAGCCAGCGCAGATGGGGTGAATAACTCCATGGGGCAAGTGGACATAGCAAGGAATTAGTGGCTACGTTATCAGTGCAGTAAAGCCATTTATGACTTCATGGGGCAGAGTGATCGTAGCAAGGTATGTTGGGTGATCGAAGTGGTGAATATCGTATGCTTTATGCACTGAGTGAGAGATGTGAGGATGGATGCTATGTTTGATTGTTTGCCATCATTATGACATGCACACCTCCCCCACCTCCGTATCTTTACACTGTTTGATATGGTGCCTTACAATATTGTACATTATGTAGTGCTAACTCTTTGGTTGCAGGTCCAGGTTCAGGTATGTTTTAGTCTACCTGTTATTGTTCACTTTAGATGCTTATCGCTCATACCAGGCTTTATGTCTGACCCAGAGTTTTATGTCCCCACTTATTACTCTGGGTGCTCACACGAGCAGACTAGAGACAGGTTAGCTGGTGATACACGAGTAGCTGATTCAGAGGCGGGCATGAGGCTTCCACGTATGATATACATATACACATTCTCCCTGTGTCGTTGGTGGTCGCTACTTGGGCATTAGTAGTGTACCTCATTTACCTTACTTTTGCTTTGAGACAGTTTGAAAGTGGTAATAAGCTGTATTCTGAATTTCCGCTGCTATGATGTTTAGTTCTGATTTTCAGCTTATGCACTGTCTCTCCTGTTTTATGTCAAGTATGTTATTATTATATTTTGTTCTATGCACTGTGAGACATTCTACAGGTTCTTTGTATGTTCATTTCCTTCTTCCTTTTCCTTCTGGCGACCCGTTCCGTGCTAACTGGACATGTGTACAGCGCATCTTTGGAGTAAATGTCGGTTGGTGCGGGGCGGGCCGTCACAATAACATAGTGTAGCCATGAAATAAATTCTTAGTTTGCTTCTCACAATTCACAAAGTGGTATTCCGATTTCCTTCCGTATGTGTGACAACTGCCTATAACTCCTGCACTAAACAAGAGGAATAATGCGCTTTAAGGTGTGCCAGGCAGCTATGGACGATCACCAAGGAAAGATAACACAATGCGGCGCCTGTCGTATAACTCTCAGTGCAAGGATGAAATATAATAGAACATATACAACATGCTATAATAGCTAAACATTTCTAAGATGAAACTTAAACTTTCATAACAACTAGAAAGAATATCCATACACCCTTGGATTACAACATAAGTGTATGTACAAATTTACCTCACTACAACACTCAGAGAAAACACCAATCATAGCAGTGAAAACAACAAGTACTAGATAATAGAAAAACTGATACGCAAGCCTCCTGCTCGTCATTGCTTTGCATCCTCGCATCACTAAGTTCTGCCACATGTAACCTACTACTCAGTCTGGCTATCCAAAATCGGATGAACAGCCCAAGGTAATAAGAGGGAAACATAAAACCTTAAGTCAGACAATAGTCTTAGTAAGCGATAAAATAGTTATCTAACATCATCAACAAAGTATATGAGAATAGGTGGATTAACCAACTAATCTACCAAAACTCCAGAGGAGAACCCAAACCCGTCTTCCCCACATCTGACAGTGATAGCCTTTACAAAAATCATTTTAATACAATGATGCACCCATGGCAAACAAAAGCAACCAGACAATAGCAATAATAGCAACTAGTTATATCTAATATAAACCATACTAATTGAGATCAACATCCCTCAAGCACAAGCTCCGAAGGACTAAACCAACATCAGAAAAGCACCCACGAAACATCTCACTCGATGTTCGACAACTTAAATGAGACAGTACATGCAAAACAACCAACATCAATGACCCTAGCTATCACTACCTATCCTGCTTCGAAACCATCGTTAATCATATGACGAGCAACCTTGCCATGTAATAAGGGCTAATGGTAACCCCGATTCTAGAAAACTCCATACATCTTTTATTGATACGTATCAAGGCCTTTCAACATATTCAGGGTACTCGATCACTCAACCGGTCTTTAGACGTCCCTATTTTATTCTTGCTTTGAGTCCGCTGGAACCAATGACAATGATAATCTCTCAGCCTTAAAAATCTTTAGTATTCCTTCCTGACGGTTATTCATAGCTCAAGCAACCTTATCGAGCAACAATTATCCACGAACTCAACACCCTTAAGTCGTCTTCACATTCGTTGCATTACGACGAACAATGAATACTTCACAATGCTTCAGACATTCCTCCTTCAATTTGCGCCGAAGCTATAACCATCGTTGACTCAAAAACAAGCTTCGTTTGGTCGACATTCTTTAGGTCTTGGACTCCTTTGGTCTTACTCCTTAAGTCTTTCTCCTTAGATCTTACTCCTTAGGTCTTAAAACGACCTAAGACCTAACACACTAGGTCTTAAAAACGATCTAAGACCTAACACACTAGGTCTTAAAAACGACCTAATGACCTAAGACCTAACACACTAGGTCTTAAAAATGACCTAAGACCTAACAAACTAAGACCTAAAACGAATGACTAGACCTTCATCCCTTTCTTGAGCAACAAGCCACACGACTCAAACCCCATTCAACGTCATCAACGACCTAAGAAGAACGACCCTACTCTAGATCTGGCCAAAATAGCTCCAATCTTGACCCAATCATAACCAAACAGCCACATCGACGCAAACAACTCATCCAAATCATCCAATTCACAATCAGTGCTATATGAAACCATAAACATCATCAATATGACGATTATTCATCGATAATAATATAAGATTCACTAAATCATGATAGATGAATGAATAAACTACAATAATGGATCTAACTTGCATAAACATATGAATTAACATACGAATTATGTGTTTTAAGTTGCTAGAATAGATCCTATGGTGATTCAAATGAAAATATACTAACCATGATGTAGATCTAGGTGAAAACAACTTGAAAATGATGTAAATAAGATCAAGCAACCCATATACTTGGTTAAATCCATGTGAGAGATGCTTATCACGCACTATTCTTCGAATTAACTCGAAATCACTAAATTATCAATTCGGATAGTGAAGAATATGCTTTAAACCTCTTGATTTGATACGATATCTCTTCGCTTGACGTAGATCTAGCTTCAAACGTTGTAGATCTTCAATTCTCTTATGTAGATCTAGAATTTTAATGGTGGAAAGGTGTATAAGATTGAACAAGGAGGATCACGAGCTCAACCAAATGAGAGAATGAAGAAAAGTAACCCTCTTTCCATATCTATAACCCCCTATTTATAGCTCCAACCAGCCCACTAACGGACCTCCTCAAATCAGCCCATCAACTGCTCTTAGAACCTGAACAAAAATTATGAAACATAAGGACAGTGATTCCTCCCAAACCGCTAAACCAAATATTTATTGTGACCACTCTACAGAATTGGAAAACAATTTCCTTTCCAATGAAATTGATCTCAACACTTGATTCATTTCCGGTCAAGTTACCCCCTGTACAAAATTGACAAGAGCAAAATGCTCATGAATAAAATTGGTAAAAATTATGTATGTGTCTCACATCCCCATAAACAACATAACAAAATATGAGAATGATCCAACCCTCAGGGAATTAAATAAAAATGTTTTACGATCCTCCGATATGTAAAATGTTGGCTGTTGCATTCTCCTCCCTTTAGGAATTTTGCCCTCGAAATCCCAAACAAACACAAGCAACTAAACAATTCTGCATACCTATCATCCATGAGCAACCAATTTACCTTCCAAACTAGCATCCATTAATCCATGCATCCATAGCCTTATCTTAGCATGTAGAATTCTAACAACAGTAGCAACAACAATAACAGTACGAGCGACAACGGGGTAAGAATAACACAACACTTACGGGTCACACCGATGAAGAGTTCTGGAATACTCTCTTCCGTCTCCCACGTACAATCGTTATCATCCTCACTCCATTATATCTTGACCAACTTAACCATCTTCCACCTAAGTTGTTTTGTGTCATTCTCCACAATGCGAAGCGGCTTACTAGGTTTCGTAACTACGGACTCGACTTCAAGGTCTTCTACTGTCCCGGAGGTACCACCACATTCGAATCATGCACACACTTTCGAAGTAATGACACATGGAAAACATTATTCACACTCAACATCTTCTTGGATAACTCCAACCTATACGCAAGCTTTCCAATCCGCTCGACTATCGGAAATAGTCCAACAAACCTTGGAGCTAACTTTCCTTTGCTTCCGAACCGAACAACATACTTCAACGGTGCAATCTTCACGAAAACCATATTGCAAACGTCGAATTCAAAATCTTTCTTATGCTTATCGGCATAACTATTCTGACGCTCCTCGGCTGCCTTCGTTCCTTCTCGAACGATCTCGATACAATTCGATGTCTCTCTGATCATCTCTGGCCCAAGTATCAACTTATCTCCAGTTTCTAAACAACATGCCGGATAATTACACGGTGTACCATATAATGCCTCATATGGTGTCATCCTAATGCTCGACTGGTAGCTGTTGTTATATGCAAACTCGACTAGATGTAGATGGTCCTCCTATGATCCTACGAAGTCTAATACACAAGCTCTTAGGAGATCTTCCAAAACTCGGTTAACCCTCTCTATTTGACCATCAGTTTGGGGATGATAAACTGTACTCGCACACAGTTCGGTTCCCAAAGTCTATTGCAAACTCTTCCAAAACAATTTTGCATGCCTATCTTCTATGAGCAGCCAATTCTATCACCCAAACTAGCAGCTATCAAGCCATGCATCCATAGACTTAACCTAGCACCCGGAATTCCAGCAACAAGTTACAATGATGTAATGATGACACGATATTGATAGGTCATACCGATGAAGAGTTCTGAATGGGTCGCCTTCATGCTCTCTTCCGTCTCCCACATACATTCATTGCCATCCTCACTCCATTGTATCTTGACTAGCTTAACTGTCTTCCTCCTAAGCTGTTTCGTGTCATTCCTCATAACATGAAGTGGCTTATAAGGTCTCGTAACTACGGTCTCTACTTCTAGGTCTTCTTACTGTTCCGGAGATACCTCCACATTCGAATCATGAATGCACTTCCATAGAAACAACACATGGAAAACATTATGCATACCTCACGTCTTCTCCGGTAACTCCAACCTATACGCGAGCTTTCCAATCCGCTCTATTATCGGAAATGGTCCAACAAATCTTGGTGCCAACTTTCCTTTGCTTCCGAACCGAACAACATGTTTCAACGGTGAAATCTTCACGAATACCATATCACCAACGTCGAATTCCAAATCTTTTCGACACTCATTGGCATAACTTTTTGACGGTCTTAGGATGCTTTCATTCATTACCGAACGATCTCGACTTAATCTGATGTCTCACTGATCATTTCTGGCCTATGTATCAACTTATCTCCAATTTCAAACAAACATGTCGGAGAATTACATATTCTACCATACAACTCCTCATATGGTGCCATCCCAATGCTCGAATGGTAGTTATTATCATACGCAAACTCAACTGGATGCAGATGGTCTTCCCATGATCCCCCAAAGTCTAATACACAAGCTCTTAGGAGATCATCCAAAACTCTGTTAACCCTCTCGGTTTGACCACCAGTTTGGGGATGATAAGACGTACTCAAACACAACTCAGGTCCTAAAGTCTCTTGCAAACTCTTCCAAAATCCGCTCATGAACAATGGATCACGGTTACATACTATGCTCTTTAGGATACCATGGAATCGAACTATCCATTTAATATAAAGATCAGCCAACTTCGATGATGTCCTAGTTGATTTGACAAGAATAAATCTTGCACTTTTGGTCAAGCGATCCACGATGACCCAAATTCCTTTGTTTTCTGCCCTAGTTCTAGGTAGTCCATCGATAAAATCCATCGATATCTGCTATCACTTCCACGTAGGTACTTCCAACGGCTGAAGCAATCCACTCGGCTTTTTCTGTTCAACTTTCACCAACTGATAGTTCATGCACTTGGAAATAAACTTTCCAATATCCTTTTTCATCCCTTCCCAGTAGTAAGAACACTTCATGTCCTGATACATCTTATTACCACCAGGATGCATCGTCAACTTCGAGTGATGACATTCCCTTAGAACCTCATCCCTCAATCCGTCGATATCAGGACAACCAATCGTCTTTGCTTTCGAAGCCAACCTTCTCGATTGACCTTGAATTATTTATCCTCTGTTTCCAACTTCTAGATAAACTCGACAAGCATTGCATCTCACTTTTGGCTCTCATCAATCCTTTCAATGAGAGTACGTATTATCTATAAGCTTGCAAACATTTCAGATTCCAACTCACACCGTGGTCTGAAGTCAAATCCCGCCAAATACTCCAGGCTCTTCCATTCTAAAAACATCTCTCCCAAACTTTCAAGTCTTCAACTCAATGCATATGCAACTGTGTTACCTTTACCAGGAGTATAGTCTATACTAAAATCATATGATGCTAGAAACTCTAACCACCGCTCTTGTCAAAGATTCGAGAAAAGATACGTTAACGACTTGCGATTTGTGAAAAACTCGAATCGAATTCCCAATGCGTAAGTCTCCGCATCCTCAAAGCAAACCCGATCGCTGCCAACTCCGAATCATGAATTGGATAATTCCTCTCGTGCGACTTCATCTGTCGACTTGCGTAGGCCGCAACTCTATCTTCTTGCATTAGTAGTGCTCCTAGTCCAATACCACATGCATCAGTGTATACCATCATCCCTTCATTCCCACCTGGAATTGTCAAAACATGAGCACTCGTCAATCTCTCTTTCAGAATTCCGAAAGCTTGCTCACACTTTGCATCCAATGTGAACACTTTGTTCTTCTTCATCTATCTTGTTAATGGACCAGCAATCTTGGAGAAATCCTTGATAAACCATCGGTAATAACCTGCCAATCAAAGGAAATTTCTCACATTCGTTGCATTCTTAGGTTTATCTTAGTCCTGGATTGCTGCCACCATAGAGGGGTCAACCGCTATTCCATTTCCAGAAATGACATGTCCTAAGAACGTCACTTTGCTCTTCTAGAAGTGACACTTCGAAAACTTTTAGCCTTCAACTGATGCTTTCACAAGATTTCCAAAACAACTCCCAAGTGTGTCTTATTCTCTTCCTCATTCCAGGAGTAAACCAGAATATCATCCACGAATACAAGCATGAACTTGTTCAACTGATCTCGGAAAACCCTATTCATAAGATCCACAAAATATGCTTGCATGTTAGTCAACCCAAATGGCATCACCAACCATTCGAAGAAACCAGATGGTTTCCTAAAAGAAGTCTTTGACACACTATTCTTTGCCACCCTCAACTGGTGGAATCCCATTGCCAAATCCATCTAAGAAAACTATTTGCCTTCATGATGCTGATCGAACAAGTCATCGATCCTCGGCGACAGATACTTGTTCTTCTTGGTCACCTTGTTCAGCTCATGATAGTCCACACATAATCTCAAGGATCCATCGGCCATGGTTGCAAACATAATTGGTGTTCCCCATTCGGGTACACTTCTCCGAATGAATCCTTTTCCTAAAAGGTCATAAACTTGCACCTCTAACTCTCGTTGTTCCTTAGGCGCCATATGCCGAATAGGCATAACGATGGGCTAGCACTTTTGACCAAATTGACTCTGAACTCAATCTCACAATGAGACAGCAAGCCTTTAACTTCTTGAAAGACATCCCCAAACTCATTGGAGATCAGCACATATGACAAGTCTTCCTATGGAATCACAAACGAATATAAAATGCTCACGTAGACACCATCTTCGGGCTTACATCGAATCAAAACCTTTCGCCCTTCCATATCCCTAACTCTCACCTCAAGCTTCTCGCAATTAACTCTTGCCGCATACCTCTTGAGCCAATCCATGCCCAAGATAATCCCAAACCTAATGAAGTTTAAAACAAAGCAATCACACAAAAAATAGAAACCATGACTCGATAACACAAGACCACGACAAAGCATACAAAGGGTAGACGAACCCCCAATTGGATTAGTCACAAGCAAAGGTCTATCACAAATCTCAGTTTCCAAACCTAAGCAGCTCACAAGCTCATTACAAATGAATGAATGCAATGCTCCAGCATCAAAGAACACACGAACTAAAACACCTTGAACTGAAAGAGTACCTTGAACGATGACACCCTTTCCTTTCTCCTCTGCAGTACGAGCTCTTAAAGAAAATGGTATGACTTTCAAAGCATAAGCCTTCACTATCTACTTCCCTTTCGCTAGATCTGGACAATCCTTCTTATCATGCCTATGTTTTCAACATTTGAAGCACTTCTTTTCAGATTTTGGATTCTTACATTCATTAGCGAAATGACTCTTCTGTTGGCAGTTGTAACAGACCACCTCACTTTTAGGTTTCTTCTTCCCATCCTTTCCTTTCTGTTGTTGTTGCTTCCTCTTCTTATTGTTATTACCACCCTGCGGTGGTTTCGAAGCTTCCTTGATTGCAGCAAAAACATTTGCTTCTTTAGGAAACAAACTTTCTTGTCGAACAGATTTCTCCACTATCTTCTCATATGAATCGTCAAGATGATCCACCAATGGATTCCCAATATAGGTATCCAAACCCGTAACAAACTTTTCGTTCTTTGGATAAGGAGAGTCAATGTACGATCGGGCATACTTGGACAAGGCCTCAAAATAAAAAACATACTCAACTGTCGATTGACCATTCTGTTTCAGCTCCACAAACTTCTTGAAAAGAACTGACTTCGAAGTAGTAGAGATAAACTTCGTCTCGAATTTGACTTGAAACTGTTCTTGTGTTATCTCTTCTTTTGGAGTCTCCAAAGTGATAGAGTTCACCAATATATGGCTCTACCTTACAATCGTCTCGATGCAAGCTTCCTTTTCGTTTCATCGCTAATACCAAAATCTCCAAAAATCCGTACAAGCATCTAACTACCTTTGAACCACTTCAGTCGGCTTTGTCCCATTGAACAGCTTTCCTCTAGGAGAAGTGAAATCTTTGCACAGCTTCGCAAAGTCCACAGCCCTCGATATCGGCACTTGAACTCCTACATCTACTGTTGCTACCTCCTACGCGGGTACCCTCCTCATGATCGCAGCCATCATGGCCTCGAACATAGCTAGGTAGTTTTGTATACCACCATTTCCCCCTCTAGGTGTAGCCTCCTCCCTAGCAGCGTGTCTCGATGGTCGACGACTCATTTTAAATCTGTAATATAGAATGATTAGCCACTTACGAGAAAACTGCTATAGAGTTTAAACGCTATTAGTGTACACTATTATATGTAGTAAGCATCCATCGGAATTCTATAAGTACGTCTCTCATATGTTATTACGTCTTCGAACTTTGGCTATAATCGATAACCAGGGCTCTGATACCAAATGTGACGACCGCCTCTAACTTCTGCACTAAATAAGAGGAGTAATGCACTAAAAGGTATGCCAGACAGCTATGAATGATCATCAAGGTAAGATAACACAATGCAGCACATGTCCTATAAATCACAGCGCAAGGATGAAATATAATTGAACAAGTACAACAGGCCATAATGGTGAAACATTTTTGAGTAGAAACATAAACTTTCATAACAACTAGAAAGAATATCCATACACGCTTGGATTACAACATAAGTATCTATACAAATTTTCCTCACTACAACACTTAGAGAAAACACCAATCATAACAGTGGAAACAACAAGTACTATATAGTAGAAAAAATGATTCACTAGCCTCCTACTCATCATCTCTCTGCATCCTCGCCTCACTAAGTTCTGCTACATGTAACCTGCTACTCAGTCTGCCCAACCAATACTGGATGAACACCCCAAGGTAATAAGAGGGAGACATAAAACCTTGAGTCGGACAACAATCTCAGTGAGCGATAAAACAGTTATCTAACATCATCAAAAATTATATGAGAATAGGTAATTAAGGAACCAATCTGCCAAAACTCCAGAGACAAACCCAAAACTGTCTTCCCCACATCTGATAGTGATAGCCTTTACAACAAGCATTTGAAAACAATGATGCATCCATGGTTGACAAAAGCAACTAGACAATACCAATCATAGAAACTAGTTATATATCACGTAAACCATCCTAATCGAGATCAACATCCCTTAAGCACAAGCCCTGAAGGTCTAAACCAACATCATACAAGCACCCAAGAAATATCTCCCTCGACGTTAGGCAACTTACATGAGACGGTACAAGCAAAACAACCAATTTCAATGACCCTATCTATCACTGCCTATCCTGCTTCGAAACCATCGTCAATCATATGACATCCAATCTTGCCATATGTCAAGGGCTAATGGTAACCCTAGTTCTAGCAAAAACTTTATATGTCTTTCATCGATACGTATCTAGGCTTTTCAATGATACCCAGAGTACTCGACCATTCAACTAGTATTTTAGACGCTCCTATTTTACCCTTTCTTTGAGTCTACTGGAACCAATTACAATGATAATCTCACAGCCTTCAATATCTTTAGTTGCCCTCTCTGACAGCTATTCATAGCTCAAGCAACCTTCTTGAGTAACCATTATCTACGAACTCAAAACCCTTGATCGTCTGCACATTCGTTGCACTACGATGATCAATGATTACTTCATGATGCTTCAGACATTCCTCCTTGAATTCGCGCCAAAACTATAACCACCGTTGACTGAAAAACAAGCTTTGTTTGGTCAACATTATTTAGGTCTTGAACTCCTTAGGTATTACTCCTTAGGTCTTGCTCCTTAGGTCTTACCCCTAAGGTCTTAAAATGACCTAAGAACTAACACACTAGGTCTTAAAAACGACCTAAGACCTAACACACTAGGTCTTAAATATGACATAAGACCTAATGACGTATGTCCTAACACACTAGTTCTTAAAAATGACCTAAGACCTAACGACCTAAGACCTAACGACCTAAGACCAAGCACACTCGGTCTTAAAACTGACCTAAGACATAACATACTGCGACCTAAAACCAATGACCGGACCTTCATCCCTTTCTCAAGCAATAAGCCACACGACCCAAACCCCATGCCATGTCATCAATGACGTATGAAAAATGACCCGACTCCAAATCTGTCCAAAATAGCTCCAATCTTGACCAAATCATCACCGAACGACCACATCGATGCAAAAAACTCATCTAAATCATCCAATTCCGCAATCAACACTTTATGGAACCATCAACATAATCAAAATCACAATTATTCATTAATAATCATATAAGATTCACTAAATCATGATAAATGAATGAATAAACTAAAATAATGGATCAAACTTGCATAAACTTATGAATAAACAAAAGAATTACACGTTTCATGTCGCTAGATTAGATCCTATGGTGATCTAAATGAAAGTATACTTACCATAATGTAGATCTAGGTGAAAACAACTTGAAAATAATGAAATAAGACCAAACAACCCATATACTTGATTGAATCCGTGTGAGAGATGCTTATCACTCACCAATTCTTCGAATTAACTCAAAATCGCTAAATTCTCAATCCACACAATGAAGAATATGCTTCAAACCTCTCGATTTGATGAGATCTCTCTTCATTTGACGTAGATCTAGCTTCAAACAATGTAGTTCTTCGATTCTCTTATGTAGATCTAGAATTTTAATGGTGGAAAGGTGTATTTGATTGAGCAAGGAGGATCACGAGCTCAACAAAATGAGAGAATGAATAAAAGTAACCCTCTCTCCATGCCTCTAATCCTCTATTTATAGCCTCCTACCAGCCCACTAATGGGCCTCCTTAAATCAACCCTTTCATTAGCTCTAAAACTTGAACAGAAATTATGAAACAAAAAACAGCGATTCCTCCCAAACCACTGAACCAAATCTTTATTTTAACCACTCTACGGAATTGGCAACACCATTTCTTTCCCAGTGAAATCGATCTGAACACCTGATTCGATCCCAGTCAAAAGTTATTCCCTATACAAAACTGACAGAGGAGAAAATGGTCACAAATAAAATTGGTAAAATTTATGGACATTTCTTACATCCCCATAAACAACATATCAAAATATGAGAATGATTCAACCCTCAGGGATTTAAATAAAAATAATTTATGATCCTTTGTTACGTAAAACGCGGGCTGTTACCGTATGGCTAATTGAATCAATAAGGTCAAGAAGTGCTTGGGCATCATTGCTTATTCTCTATCTCTATAAAAATAAAGATTAATTACACGCACCTAACTTAAAAGAGCAAGGTATGCCACCCATACATTGCCTTGTGGACTGATGTGAGAGTCTGGGACAGAGCTTGGCGAATTGTGCAGACAGATGCTGACTTTATCAAAAGATGTCGGTAATCTTTTGATGTCCAAATCATAAAACTAGACCAAAGTATACCACCCATGCACCGCCTCGTAGACTGACATGAGGGTTTGGAAAGAGCTTGGCGGGTTTGCACACCAATGCTAGATTTACAAGCAATGTTGGATACCCTTGGATTATTATTATTAGTATTGAATATAAGAAGAAGAGAGAGAGAGTTACCCAATTTCATCTTAATACAACATAGTTTTAAAGATTAGAAAAGCTACAATAAGTACTTTAAGTCCTCAACTTATTAAAAAAAGACTACAATTTAGAATATACTTCATGACTACCACCTAATAATCTTCCTATGTACCTGTTACACTATTATCGCTTGTAATTCAATTATTCATTATATTTCGGATTCGATCTTAGTTGAGAGAATAAATTTCTATCAACTGATCAAAAAAAATTGTTAACTTGCTTCGTTGTACCAATTTAAAACGAGTCCTTGACACGACGCAGACTTCCCCAATCCCCGAAGAGACGGAGGAACCCGGATTTCTTTGAGAACACGACTCATCAGAACACACACAATAGAACCTTTTATTGCTATTACAACAATTTATATCAGAGCACAAGAATATCAGAGAATAAATTAATAATATACATCGGAAAAATAAATATCAGAGATTTACAAATTACAAAGCAGTGGAAAATATAATACATGAATATAATGTGTAGTGGAAGGCATCAACTACAACAACTGAAAGAAATATATGAATACAAAGCTTTTCGAATATAGCTCCAGTTGTAAATCCAGGATCATGTGTAAAGAAATATCTTCAAAACGAAAACTACTAGCCGCCCGCGTGGAAAATAGGGGCACCTATAGTTTAGGTAGAAACAATAAACTCCGAATCAGTCATGGGACTGGTGTGAGAACTAAAATAGTTATTAGCTTTTACTTTAAAGTTCGATGAATCATGGGACCACGCTGTATAACACGGATCAGGTTTATCCCCAATGAACACCAGTGCATAAAACAAACAGCGCAATGCTAAATAGAAAAATGAAGTTATTATAAGACTCAGGTCCCATCACACAGTAAACATGGTCGAGGATAGAGTTTTACCTTGTAATAGTCAAATATGCTTGATACGTGAAATTTCAACTTTTATTATTACTATAGGTGAAGAAATCAACTTCAAATATAAATGTATCAATCATAGGCGGCATAGGCACCATTATATTACAACGCCATATAGGTTCACAACTAAAACCGTAAAATCGCATATTGGAAATTGGGTTTCCATCTATGAACCGATGCAAGGGATCTTCCTCACTGATTTCGAGACACTCTAGAAAATGCCTCAGAATCACACCTACGGGCAACCCTGGGATCTTCATCGCCGGTCATCTGTCGATGATTAGTTATACCACAAACTATATGTTAGTCGGTTCTATTAAACCTCCAAAATGGTCAGTCATGTCGACCAATGAAGAGACACTAGGGACTCAAATCATTTCGAGGTACCTCGCTTTCCATCGTAATGTTTTTCCAACATTCACATGAATGAAATGCCTGGGCTCCATACCATGACTTTATTTGTAGCTAGAAACTAACATATGTCCATTTCCATGTAGTCACTATCCCATTTTTGGTTCATACCGGGGTGTGAAACTCGCGAATTAACACTACAAAAAGCTATGCTAATTAAAGTCGTGCTTTGATCATCTACCACAAGACTCTGCTTTTCAACAAAAGCCTTGATCCATGCAACTCAGCATGCCACATTGTAAATCCATACTGTACCACTTATTTCCACCAATATATAACCTCTATGCTCATACGTCACAAAGAAGGGTGTTAAGCAGGAGAATAAATCCTCCGCCACCAAACAAATATATATTTAGCAGAGATCAACAAATACAATTTAAAGGAATACAACGTCAGATATACCATCCATTTACAAGTCTGTTCTGGGTCTGAAACAAACCTGAGGCACCTTATTCCTCATCCCATATGTCCAATACAGGAGAGAGGCCTTCACATATCTGATCGAACTCCAAGTACGTCTGGACAATCACCACTTATTACCTTGTCTTGGGTGTACATCCCAATCAAGACATCATTAAACATCCATTCGATTTGAATACCTACGGTCTTCAACCACCGTCTTCTTTGACTTTTAGTCGCCGTATTAATTATTCCGATTGGGTTAAACCCGGTCTTTCCGAATAACTCATGTATTTTATAATCAAATGCTATAAAACACATCATACGCCTCATTCTAATTCATAATATTCATTTATTAAAATATTCACATCTTTAGGGAAAAGTTCTTGTTAATTTTATCAAAGATAAATTCTTTTAAATTTATTGAAACGTCCCAAACTTCCCCGTAAAGGAAAGCCCGGATTGCTTTGAGAACACGACGCATAATAACACAAACAGAAGAACATTTTATTGCTGTTACAACAATTACATCAGAGTACAATAACATTCCAGAGTATGAATAAATAATATACAATAGAAATACAATATCAAAGATTTAAATTACATTTAAATAGCAGCGGAAAAATTAATACAAAATACAACTGAAAGAAATACACGGATACAGAGCTTTTAGAATATAGCTTCAGCTGTTAATCCATGATCCTGTGAATATAATATATGCAAAACCAAAACTACTAGTTGCCGGTGTGGAAAATAGGGCACCCAGAGTTTAGGTTAAAACAATAAACTCCAGGTCAGTCATGAGACTGATGTGAGAACTAAAATAGTTATTAAATCTTTAATTTAGAAGTTGGGATATCATGGGACCATGCCGTATAACACAGAACGGGTTTACTCCTCATGAATCTTAGTTTAAAATAAAAACAACACATTGCTTTTTGAAAAATGAAGCTATTATAAGACTCAGGTCCCATCACACAATGCAACGCAAGCCGGACGATAGAGTTTTCCCTTATAATAGCCAAATATGTTTGATATGCGAAATTTCATCTTTTATTATTACTATAAGTGTATAGTGTCAAAAACTGCTTCAAATATAGAAGTATCAATCATAGACGGCATGGGTACCATATATCATGTCGCCATACTAGTTCTACAATCAAACCGTATGATGTTGTATTGGAAGTTGGATTTCCATCTATGAACCAAGGCAAGGCGCAATCCTTTCATTTTGAGACTCTCTAGCTCGAGCCTCAGGCTTCATCCGCAACTGTACCAGGGTAACATGCAGGGCCGGTCCACACTAAGTGCAATGGTGAATTCATAATTCCTAAGCATACATTTTCCTGCCCTATGGGGCGTAAATGAGCCAAATGACTCCAGCGGCTCCCGAAGTAGCCGATATATCTGATGCGCCTCTCTATCCATCAAGTAATAATAAGCAACATCCACATGAGTAAAGTGCCAGGGCTTGTAAATGCTGACACCCCTCGTAGCTAGAAAGAAACGCAATGCCCTCCTTGCCGTCCTCTCCCGTTTCTGGTTCATACCGGGGTGTGAAGCTCGTGAAGTAACGTTACACAAAGCAATGCTAATTAAATCTGCGCCTTGATCATCAACCACAAGGCTCTGCTTTTCAACAAAAGCCTTGATCATTTGCATATTGGCATGCCACATTGTCAATCCATGCCATACCATTGATTTCTGCCAGTATATAACCTCTAGTCTCAGAGAAGAGTGTTAAGCAAGAGAATAAATCCTCCGCCACCAACCATATGTATATATGGTAAAAATCAACAAATACAATATAAAGGAATACAACATCAGACATACCATCCATTTACAAGTCCGTTCTGGGTCTAAACGAAACCGAAGGCGCCTTATTCCCCGTCCCACATGTCCAATACAGGAGAGAGGCCCTCACATATCCGTCGATCTTGAAGTACGTTTGGACGATCACCACTTATTACCTTGTCTTGGGTGTACGACCCAATCAAGACATCAGTAATCACCCAAACGATGTGAAGAACTCTAGTCTTCAACCTCCGTCTTCATCTTCGACTCTTGGTCGTCGTATTAATTATTTAGAATGGGTTAAACCCGGTCTTTCTGAGTAATCCACCTATTTTATAAACAAGTGTTATAAAAACACATCAAACGCCTCATTCCAATTCAGAATATTCTTTAATAAAATATTCACATTACTAGGGAAAGGTTCCCATTAATTTTATCAAAAATTAGTTCTTTAAATTTATCCTTTGATTTTCCTACGGATCTCATTTCGAAAGATTTTATTTTATCTTTATCAATTCTAAACCAAATTAAGGTTTATTAACTAGTCGCGATTAGTGTAACAACCCGTATTCTGATAACGTGTTATAACCATAAATCTAGGCAGAATTAAATTTTAAAATAAGAACCAAGGGAAACGGGTTGCGTCATTGTGTTTGTCTCGGAATTCTGCTTGGAAATGAGTCCGAGTTTGAAGAATCGGAGTCCCTATGAGGGAGATATGACCCTCCGAAGTTTCAGGAATTTTCAGAATCGAAAACAGCTCGAATTCGAATTCAAAATTTGAATTTCAAATGCAGAACAGACTGGGCGGGAAATTTCCCTTCCAGACCCAGGTCGACTGGGTAGTCGACCCCCCCAGACCAGGTCGACTAGGCAGTCGACCTGGGTGTCGACCTGGTCCCCGAGCACATTTTTGGGCCAGTGTTCGTTCTGATGTTTCTAGTCCGATTTCTGTCCAGATTCATCTGCCTAAACCTATTTAAACAGCCCCAAACCTAGCCTTCTCTACACACAATTCTATTCTGCTTCTACTCTGCCTCTGTTCTAAATAAAAATAAAAATGGTGTCGCTACTCTGTTGGAATCAAAACTAGAAGCTAATCAACATCAACCTAAGTAACTCAATTCAAACTAGAGATTAAAGCTTCTGCAATGATCCTACGACAATTTCTGTTCTTAGTTCTCAAAAACCACGATCTGTAAGCCCCAGTTACTCTTAGATCTAAACTCTAAACCTAATATGGACATGTGTAAATTGAAGTTGAACATAAACATGATAACTACTTGAGACCTACTCTTGTATATCTTTGATCTATGACTATTCCTTTTTGATCTATTATTTTAGATCTACTCTTGTTCACCCTAGATCTATTCACCTTGAACCTAGTACCGTTCATATTGAACCTTGATTTGTGGAATACTGATAAGAACTTGATTTAGGGGCCTGTTCATGTCATAACCTAAACCCTATCATGTCCATTATTTTAACATGCCTATGATGTTGTGATGTTGAAACTATTGCTAGTCACAAGTTTAGGATTATCATCTTATGTCATTTATTGCTATGATTATCACCCTATTTCATATGCCAGTGATGTTATGATCATATCTCAAGTTACACCATGCTTTCCTTGAAATCACCTTTGCCACTTTATACCCATCCTTGTTATGTTATTCCCTAGTTACATCTATTGTCTTGATTCGAATTCACGAGCGTTGGGGATGTGGTTTGGGTAGTTTAGGAAAACCTGAATTTAGTATGAACTTAAAAACATGAATATCGTTATAACTTGAGCTTGGATAGGAACATGAACTTGACATGAAATAATACTTGAAAATATGAATTTGAGACATGACACTTAGATAACTTGAACGTGGCCAACTCGAGGTTGGGTTGAGTTTGTAGTATAAATCTGCCCGGAACCGCACGACGAATCTAGTAACTGCAAACAATAGGACCCAATGTGAGTAGTTGGTCATATCGCACTCGAAACCCGAGGTTAGACTAGGTTATGGTGTAAAACTGCCCGGACCCGCCCGGCACATCCAGTAACCATAACCAAGTCTAATGTGAGAGATTAGGGGTGCATTAAGTAAATTAATGCCACTGGATAGGGTTAAATCATGGACCACTTGAATATACTTAACCAAATTGACACGTTGATTTGATAGGGTTAAGTCATGAACCGCTTGAACACACTTAACCAACCTGACACATGATTCGTAGGACTAAGTCTTGAACTAGAACGACACACTTAGTCAATTTGACATGACACGTAGATGGGGTTAAGTCTCGATTTTAAATGACAACTTAACCTGTTGAACGAAACCTTAGTTACGCGGTCCTTTTCAGCAGTAACCCACTAGATGTATCACAGTACCCTGGGACTAGGCAGGGTGGGGCACGATTGCTGGGCTGATTGTAAGCGACTAGAACGACGGCTGAGTTGGTGCGCCATTGTAGGGTCAGGCGGACTAGGGTCGTGCACTTAGTCCGGAGTTGAAAAAGCACGCATTGGGCATCAGTAGGATTATCTGTGCGTTCTTGATTCGTGTCGGTGGTTGGCACCCTAGGGCTTGATACACCCTATGGTGGACCTAGCACAGGTGACTACATTCGTGATTGGGCCGTATGACACAGACACACGACGAGCTAGACTTGTAGGGAGCCGATCGATTAGATACTATCGTTGGACCCCGAATTGGGTCAATTCACGACATTGGGCTAAGGGATTATTTCTTGATTTATAGTTGACACGGGTTTAGTATACCAGTATAGTTGGTATGGCGAACCTGGAATACGCAATGTTAGACTTGAGTTATCTTGTTAGCTTAGTTATCATGTCAGACTTATCATCATTCCTATGTTTAATTCCAGTTTATTCATGTCTTGTTAACTTTACTAGTTTCTATGCTGATAGTCACTAAGGCTTACCAGTCTTTTTGACTGACCCGTTTTCTTTCGCCTCTTTGTCTTTCGTTTCCCCCCTAGGTTCTCAGGGAGGAAACTCTAGCTCTTAGCTTGGACTTTTCTTGCTTTCTGATAGCTCATGTACGGTTTGGTCTTGAGCTATGCTATGGCTGCACTCATGCACTTTTTGGGGAATAATATTTTACTTATGTTGTTTTAAGTACTTTGCTTCTTTAGAACTTGATGTAATAAAATAATGACTTGGCATTTTGATGTAAGAGGTTTTGACTCTATTTTTCAGTAATGAGATTTGGTTTTAAAGTTTATATCCGCTGCTTTATACACTCTATTTTATCTATGTTCTGTCTTGTGTTATCTCTGTGCCTGTTTACTAGATAATACCCCTCCAAAACTCGGGCATTCCCTTTGTGAGTGACCCTAGCGAAGGTGGGGTGTTACATTTGGTATCAGAGCAGAAGGTTACCAGACTAGGCAAAAGTTTTAAAAACCTTCTGAAACTATTTTCAAAACCGTTTATAAAGAAGCATTTTTCAAGAAAAGTTTTATTTTTAAGTAAAGGCTATTCCCCAAAAGCCATTAGCACTTTCCTTTGTTTCCTCCTTTGAATCTTTTTTCCTTTTCGCTTTTCAGAATGTCTGATCTTAACCTTCCTGAGGGAGTACCCATACCTGGCTGGTTCCGAAGATACTTGGAAGCTAGGGCCAACGGCGCGGGCCCGGCAGATATCCCTCCTCCTCCTCCCCCGGTGGCCATGGTTCCTCCTCCTCCGGGTACCGCCTTCGCCAAAATATGCAAGACTTTATAGGAATGGGCGGCAACAACTTTGTTGGGACTGAAACCTTCCTTGAGGCGCGAAACTGGCTAAATGAGACTGAAGACTTATTTGTTATTTTCGATATGGAGGATCATAGGAAAGTTCAGTTGGCAGCATGGTTGTTGAAAGAGGAAGCTGCATTTTGGTGGGAAGTCACTAGGCCTATCAAATGGGTCGGGTCGGGTCTAAATGGATGGGGTAGAATTTGACTCGACTTATTTAAAACATAAACAAACCCAACCCATTTGACCCATTTAATAAACGGGTCAACCCGACCCAATCCGAATAATAAAAGGGTTGACCCGACCCGATCCGTTGACAATAACCGCAGCTTAAGCATTAAGATCAACATTAAAAACTGAAAAAAATACACCATTTATTATCAATTCTGCATTAAAAAAAAGCAAAAACTGCATAAGAAAACAAGCTGATGCACATCATATTATCAAAAATAGCACCAAGAAATGGAAAACTGCACTATGATATTGCCAATTCAACACAAAAACCAAATTTTGCTCCAACAAACAGAAAACTGAACTAGATATTACAACTAGAATATTTGAAAGTTCCACATCATATAATTACAAACTGCAACACTAAAAATAAAAGTTTCGGAATTATCATGAACATACAGAAATGAAACTAAAACGTTTCAGTGCAAACTCATAGAAATGAAAATACAGAAAGTTCCACTGCTTTTGTCCAGCATCCGAACCCAAGCCACCTAAAAAATAATAATGAAAGTAAAGTTAGAGACCCTAATAAGAAAACTTGGTTGAGAGATTGAAATTGTACTTTGATGGTAAGTAGGTAGTTATTTCCTAAGAAATCCATAATGCTAAGATACAACCATAAATTCACAAGTCTGCTGCAAGTATATGTTTCTGTTAGATATGAATGATATGCAGGATATTGAAATATGATATACAGGCTATTGGAACAAATAAAAACGGTGGGTAAATGAAACACATACTAAACTTCAGGAAACATAAAATAATTAGATTAACATTCATTATTTACCATAGTAGGCATTCTCAGCAAGAAAGATAGCAATCAAAATGGTATACACAAATCATAGCAATTTTATCTGTTATATTACTAAGGTTTCTTCATGTTGTTTTCTCAGTCCTACATCTTGAAATGTTATACATGCTCCAAGTAGAGCACAATTAGTAGCACTTTTAGTTCTATATTTATTTACCATTAAATTAACAAGAGAGCATTGGATAATTGCTTATTTTTAGTTACACATTGATTTTAGCTACAATTAGCCTTAATACCAACTAATTTTTTTATCAAATTGGCACTACATTTACATATATACATAACTGATGGGAAATAACGGTTGATTGATCATTAAGCTGAGAAAAAAATGTACATGCATATATAAATATTAGTGTTTAATTACTTCTCCAGTCTTATATTATCATATATGTACACTTAAGAGCCAACTAATGCATAGAGATGGCATATTAGTGTATAACCCATTTCTTTTACCCTTTAAAATGATCATAAACTAACATCGTAACCATATCTTTTAATGATAGTGTATCAACAATTTAACTTACATAAAGGAAATAAAAAATAACTATTATACATGCCCATATTATTATTTAACCTATATTTCATATAATTAGAATATCAACATAATAATATATGTTCACCTGTCTTTGTATTCACCTAGAACAAGCTTTGGACCATGTAATCAACTTGAATGTGAAGACATAGGGAGCCTTAAATTTGAAGAAATGTTCACATGCATTGATGTTTTCTGTTTTCTCAATGAAAGAAATGGGGTAAAAGAAATGGGTTATACATTGTCATTAAAAGATTTGGTATTTCTGGAACACAGTTCAAAAGACTGATCAATTAGGCTACTTCAATCTTACGCTCATGCATAGAGATCTAGCTAAAAAGATATTAGAAGAAATTTCAAAGATGGTAAAAGCACCACTTCATGGTTCGACCCACGGTTTAATTAAGATACACTTATCAAATCATAGCTATTTTCAGATCAAAATCAGAAGAAAAGAACGATGCACATGTAACATAAACTATTTTGGTATATTATATCCAGAAAGGTAACAAAAACACAATTTCATTTTATCAAAGGCTACGACAAATATAATTAACTAAATGGGCTGTAAATGAGAAAACAGTTCACAACTAACAAGCTTCCAGCAAAAATTCTAAAGAAGAATTTACCAGCTGCAATAAAGTGGAGAAAGTTCGAGCTACATCATGTTTTGGTTGTCCTCTCACAACATCTGCAAAAGTCATGTTTGCTCCAGTATCTGTAAAATATTTCAATGAAATTAGTCTTTGAGATGAAGCTATCTAATTTCTCAAGTTATTAAAACCAAGATCATAGTAACAATAAACAGTTGATATTTCAAGTGTAAAAATATGCACGTCAGTACCTTATAGGCTTGTAGTACGACACTCGGATGGAGTAGAAACTTCAATAAGCTGCTCGGCATCAACATGAAATTTTGAAATATCTTCATTTTCTTGTTCCACTTCCGATGCAATAGCATTTCCTTACAACCAATCACGCGTGCAGAGTAATGCTTCCACAATATCATCCTTAAGAGAACTACGATAATCGTCTAAAACCCTTCCGCTAATGCTAAATGCACTTTCGGAGGCAACGGTAGTAATAGGCACGGCTAGAACATCTTTTGCCATGAGTGAGAGAACAGGATATTTGAGTTGCTGAGGTTGCCAAAATGAGAGAATATCCAATGGCAACTTAATCCAACAACCCATCTTCTAGATATAACTTAAGTTCTGAATTATGAGAACTTTCAGCAAATTCGGAATTTCTAAATACGTCAAATTCTTCCAATACATTGACACACTCTTGAGAATCGGGTTCATTCTCCATAACAATGTTATCATGTTCAACATAATCTATCACCTTAAGATAACAAGAAACTATTAAAATTAATTGATTTCAAAGCTGTAAAACAGAAAGTGTAGTGTACTGAGCTTGGTAATTAAACAGAAAGCTGTAAAACAGAAAGTGATAGCCAAAAGTCCAGGAAATAATAAACAATCAACTCAATGCAACTTGGTTCTGTTGATTTTTTTACTATAAACAAACTATATATTTCCGAGGAGCATTAGTAACTATGTGACACTTAACAACCATCTTCAATTTTCTCCAGATGCACAACAATTATGTAATATTCATTGAATAATTAATGGTGTTGATGATAACATTTAAGGTTAAGCCTAAGGAAGCAGACTTTCATTTTATTGCATTACATGACTAAGAGGCCACTAGCTGCATGCAAGCAATAGGATAGTTACAACCAATACAGCAATACTATACATCAAACACTCTGGTTTTTGGATCAGATATATAGGCATAGATTGTTCTTTTCATTTTACGTATTTTTATTTATTTATAATATATACGCTTCCAAGTGCCAAATGATTTTTAATTCTTTTTCATGTCACCTGTTTATAACTGGTAAGCTCAATTTTTGTGTCAGGTAATGTTTGTTTATATCTGAAATACATATAACATAAGCCTTAAGATTTATGTGAAGGTAATTTGCCTACAAAAGAAAAATAATAATAATTTATTAACATAAGCCTTAAGATTTGCATTTAACCGCTTCTTTATATTTGTGGAACGTTAAATGTCCAGTTATGGGTATAGTACAACAAATTTCTTAAAACTTGCAAGTTCAAGTCTTAATTAGATACAAATTAAGATTATTTTATGCCCCACGTAATAAAACAAGACAACTTATGTATATTACACAGTATACAATCAAATAAATAGTGCTTCAACAAAGGTCAGGCTATACGATGTTAAAATCCATTTTAAGAAAGTTTACTCATCCGGTCTGATCCTATATAAAATAAAAAATAGGAATATTATTAAAACTACAGCGATGCTTGCTACCATTTATTTCAAAAGGAGGCAAACAGTGAAAATGTGGAAAACAAAATCTCTTTTGTTAGAAATCCTAGACTGCAATTGTATAGCCTATTATACCAAAATTTTATCCTATTTATACCAAAATCTACAACCATATCATACCAAAATATTAAAACGAAATGGTGAGAAACGCTCATTAATCTAGCTACCTAAACGCTTATAAAGAAAGGAAACATCTTGGTAATAAATAGAAAAACATGTCTATATATCAAATCAGAGATTAAGATTTGACATACTATTACCAAAAATATATAGGATTCAACATCTACCCAGAAGTACAAACATTCAGGAAAAAAACTGCGATTGCAACAACTAAAAAACAAAACAAATTTTGAAAATAAAAATGAAATGTACAGCAAAATAGGATTATCTCACCCACATGTTTAAGAAATCTTCTACTTGTTCTCCTTTTTTAGCTGCCTTTACCCCTTACTGTCCAGAAACAACAACAACCAAAATTAAAACTTGAATTGCAAACAAAACCAATAACAAAAACAAACTACAACCAGACTTACGTGTATCAAGCTAGAATTGAAGGCAGTGTAATCTGAGGAATCGCTTGTTTCAAAGAACAAAGTCGACGAATTCAGTGATTTTCAAAGAACGGAAGAGAAATGTGAGGAATCGCTTTTTTCTCAATCGTTATTTGAAGAATAGGGTTATGGTGTTTTGTAGATCTAAAGGTAAATTAGGGTAGATGGGTAAACGGTTTGCGTTGATTTTAGACCCATTGTTTTCTGGGCTGAAGCGGGTTGGGTTAGAAAACGGGAAAAATTAAATGGATCAAACCCAAACCGTTTAATATTAGGGTAAATGGGCTGGGTAAAAGGGTTAGGGTCATATCTGACAGGCCTAGAAGTCACCAACGCTACCAGGCCAATTGAGACTTGGGCAGACTTTAGAGAGAGGTTTGGGCTTAAGTTTTTATCATCCGCAGAAGTGAGTCTTCAAATGGAGAGGTTCCTGGAACTCAAGCAAGGGGAAATGTCAGTTACGGACTACGTGAATAAGTTTAATCAGCTTGCTCGGTTTGGTTTGGACTTAGTCAACACGGCTGAGAAGAAGGCTTTACGCTTTGCTCGAGGATTGAGCGAGCCACTCCACACTATAGCCATGACTCATGTACCCATGGGGGCGACCTTTGAAAGCTTGGTAAATATGGCCCTACTTCATGAAGAAGACGAGAATGGCAAGAAGAAGGTCAAGGCGAATGAGTCTCAAGACAAGAAGGTAGACTCCGAGAAAGGAGGAAAGAACAGCAACAACAAGAATGACAAGTCACGTGAGAAAAGAAAATGCAACTTCTGTGGTATTGACAGGCATATAGTCCAGGACTGTAGGAAGAAGAAGATGAAGATAGGAGCATGTTTTCAATGGGTGAAACTGGACACATCAGCAAGAACTGCCCTAAGAAGCAAGGGCAAGCCCCGCAAGAAGGACCTTCTAGGGGTACATCTTTAACTTCTTTTCCCTAGATACTCTGTTTTATCTTGTATATCCTTTCGATCCTGTCTTGAGAACCTTAGGTAGAATCCTGTGAATGTAAACATGTATTTGAAATATGTTATGCTTGATGTTTGCGAATGTTTGCAAGTGGTTGCAAGTGATTGCTCGTGGTTGCATAACACACATTAGGCACTAGATCGGCTCAGACACATTTTCATATTGCATATGCATGAGTGTTTATACTTATTTATGGATGAAACTGAATATGTTATCATATGAATGTTGTATATGGATGAATGTTTATGCACATATATAGTGCTTACGTGACTAGGATTATTTGCATACATGTTGGATTCATGACACTAAACATATTTTGCATTAGAAAGATCAATCAGGCCTGATCATTTGCATTAGATAAGGAACATATACACACTTTTTGCATATGTTCATACAGCATTAGAAATCTCTTAAGGACAATGTTTGCTTGTGCATAATGTTTTGAGTAGATGGATGATGGATGGTAGGATACATTCCTCCTAACTTAGAGATTTCGGGGATGAAATCCTTTAAGGAAGGGAAAATGTAACAACCCGTATTTTGATAACGTGTTATAACCATAAATCTAGGCAGAATTAAATTTTAAAATAAGAACCAAGGGAAACATGTTTCTCCATTGCGTTCGTCTCGGAATTCTGCTTGGAAACGAGTCCGAGTTTGCAAGAATCAGAGTCCGTATGAGGGAGATATGACCCTCCGAAGTTTCAGGAATTTTCAGATTCGAAAACAGCTCGAATTCGAATTCAAAATTCGAATTTCAAACGCATAACAGACTAGGCGGGAAATTTCCCGCCCATACCCAGGTCGACTTGGGAGTCGACTGGGCAGTCGACCCCCCTGACCAGGTCGACGGGGCAGTCGACCTGGGTGTCGACCTGGGCCCCGAGCCCATTTTTGGCCAGTGTTCGTTCTGATGTTTCTAGTCCGATTTCTGTCCAGATTCATCTGCCTAAACCTATTTAAACAGCCCCAAACCTAGCCTTCTCTACACACAATTCTATTCTGCTTCTACTCTGCCTCTGTTCTAAATAAAAATAAAAATGGCGTCGCTACTCTGCTGGAATCAAAACTAAAAGCTAATCAACATCAACCTAAGCAACTCAATTCAAACTAGAGATTAAAGCTTCTGCAACGATCCTACGATAATTTCTGCTCTTAGTTCTCAAAAACCATGATCTGTAAGCCCCAGTAACTCTTAGATCTAAACTCTAAACTTAATATGGACATGTGTAAATTGAAGTTGAACATAAACATGATAACTACTTGAGACCTACTCTTGTATATCTTTGATCTATGACTATTCCTTTTTGATCTATTATTTTAGAGATACTCTTGTTCACCCTAGATCTATTCATCTTGAACCTAGTACCATTCATATTGACCTTGATTTGTGGAATACTGATAAGAACTTGATTTAGGGGCCTGTTCATGTCATAACCTAAACCCTATCATGTCCATTATTTTAACATGCCTGTGATGTTGTGATGTTGAAACTATTGCTAGTCACAAGTTTAGGATTATCATCTTATGTCATTTATTGCTATGTTTATCACCCTATTTCATATGCTAGTGATGTTATGATCATATCTCAAGTTACACCATGCTTGCCTTGAAATCACCTTTGCCACTTTATACCCATCCTTGTTATGTTATTCCCTAGTTACATCTATTGTCTTGATTCGAATTCACGAGCGTTGGGGATGCGATTTGGGTAGTTTAGGAAAACCTGAATTTAGTATGAACTTAAAAACATGAAAATCGTTATAACTTGAGCTTGGATAGGAACATGAACTTGACATGAAATTATACTTGAAAATATGAATTTGGGACATGACACTTAGATAACTTGAACGTGGCCAACTCGAGGTTGGGTTGAGTTTGCAGTATAAATCTTCCCAGAACCGCCCGGCGAATCCAGTAACTGCAAACAATAGGACCCAATGTGAGTAGTTGGTCATATCGCACTCGAAACCCGAGGTTAGACTAGGTTATGGTGTAAAACTACCCGGACCCGCCCGGCACATCTAGTAACCATAACCAAGTCTAATGTGAGAGGTTAGGGGTGCATTAAGTAAATTAATGCCACTGGAAAGGGTTAAGTCATGGACCACTTGAATATACTTAACCAATTTGACACGTTGATTTGATAGGGTTAAGTCATGAACCGCTTGAACACACTTAACCAACCTGACACATGATTCGTAGGACTAAGTCTTGAACTAGAACGACACACTTAGTCAATTTGACATGACACGTAGATGGGGTTAAGTCTCGATTTTAAATGACAACTTAACCTGTTGAACAAAACCCTAGTTATGTTGTCCTTTTCAGCAGTAACCCAGTAGATGTATCACGGTACCCTGGGAATAGGCAGGGTGGGGCACGATTGTTGGGCTGATTGTAAGCGACCAGAACGACGGCTGAGTTGGTACGCCGTTGTAGGTTCAGGTGGACTAGGGTCGTGCACTTAGTCCGGAGTTGAAAAAGCAGGCATTGGGCATCAGTAGGATTATCTGTGCATTCTTGATTCATGTCGGTGGTTGGCACCCTAGGTCTTGATACACCCAATGGTGGACCTAGCACAGGTGACTACATTCGTGATAGGGTCGTATGACATAGACACACGACGAGCTAGACTTGTAAGGAGCCGATCGATTAGATCCTACCGTTGGACCCCGAATTGGGTCACTTCGCGACATTCGGCCAAGGGATTATTTCTTGATTTATAGTTGACACGGGATTAGTATACCAGTATAGTTGGTATGGCGAACCTTGAATACGCAATGTTAGACTTGAGTTATCTTGTTAGCTTAGTTATCATGTCAGACTTATCATCATTCCTATGTTTAATTCCAGTTTATTCATGTCTTGTTAACTTTACTAGTTTCTATGTTGATAGTCACTAGGGCTTACCAGTCTTTTTGACTGACCCGTTTTATTTCGCCTCTTTGTCTTTCGTTTCCCCCCCCCCTCCCCTAGGTTCTTAGGGAGGAAACTCTAGCTCTTAGCTTGGACTTTGCTTGCTTTCTAACAGCTCATGTACGGTTTGATCTTGAGATATGCTATGGCTGCACTCATGCACATTTTGGGGAATAATATTTTACTTATGTTGTTTTAAGTACTTTGCTTCTTTAGAACTTGATGTAATGAAATAATGACTTGGCATTTTGATGTAAGAGGTTTTGACTCTATTTTTCAGTAATGAGATTTGGTTTTAAAGTTTATATCCGCTGCTTTATACACTCTATTTTATCTATGTTCTGTCTTATGTTATCTCTGTTCCTGTTTACTAGATAATGCCCCTCCAAAACAAGGTCATTCCCTTTGTGAGTGACCCTAGTGGAGGTGGGGGTGTTACAATTAGTGAATCTTATCGGACTAATCATTTATTTATTAAACCCAATCCCAACCTATTCATCCCATGGAGCAAAACTGGTAGTACTCCATATCTAACACCCACTGTGTTATCAGTAAATTTAATTACCATTTCACGTTCAAATCTAATTAAAGATTTTTCTATCGTCTAGAGTAAAACTCGTGGTACACCATTCTTGATCATTTCAAGAATTCGATTATTTTAATTATCTCATTCTCATTTCAATATAATTAAAATTTATAAAAACTCTAACTTTGGTTTTAAGATCAAAATCATTGCTTTATGGTTTTTCAAATTTAAAAAATTAATCTTATCTTTAACTAGGTTAAAGAACTAATGTCATTTAAAACATTGTTCACGATAAACCCAAAATCCTATTCCGCTCAATTCCAATTTAATATATTAAATTGGAAAACTTCTCTTTAGAAAATTCTATTAAATCTTTATTAAAATATTAATAAATTACAAACCATAACTTCGCTATTAATCGGGTTTTAAGAACTAATGTCATTTAAAACATTGTTCACAGTCAATGTAACAACCCAAATTTTAATAACATGTTGAAACTAGAAATCAAGGTATGATTAATTTTTAAAATGAGAATCAAGGGAAGCGGGTTGCGCCAATGCGTTCGTCTCGGAATTGTACATGAAATCGAGTCCGAGTTTTCAAAAATCGTAGTCCGTATGACCGAGTTATGACCTCTAGAAGTTTCAAGAATTTTCAGAATCAAAAGCTTTTGCCAAGATTACATGTACACTTGGTGTAAGAATGATTTGTTGTGAATTAGGTTAGGTCTCGCATTAAACTGAGTCTAACCTCGTTCAAATTTCCGCAGAGAGAGAGTCCAAACCGTACATCTACTAACTTGAAGCTTGCAAAGAGTCTTACTAAACTGAGTTGTTTCCTCCCTATGGGCCTGGGGGGGGGGGGGGACGGAAGAAAAGAAGACGAAAGAAAATAGGGTCAGACATAAAGCCTAGTAAGTCTAGTGACTCTTCAGTATGAGAATAAGAAAAAGGGCTTGACAAGTATAAACTGGAAATGGGAAGTGTCATAAACTAAGGTAAAGCAGTTTGAATCGAACATACTATCGCACGCCACACTATATCTCTACACCTGCTTGTATTGTCTTAACTGGCACCCCATGCAGGAGGTGAAGAGATCCCCTTTTTCTAAAGATCGGCTCCTACTCGCATAATCATCTGTGTCTTACGGCCCCAAAATATTGTAGACACCTATGCTGGCCCCACCATGGGGTGTATCAAGTCCAATGGTGGCGACCCGACATAACCCTTAGAATGCATAGGTTATACTACTGCTGCCCCCAGTGCCCTGTTTGTCTACTCTGAAGTGTGTGCACACCCGCACTTTGTTAGAACCCACACTGTTACACCCACCGCCGTCGCTTTTGACCGCTTACAATCAGCCCAGTAATCGTGGCCCACCCTGCCTAGTTTCAGGGTACCATGATACTTAATTGGGTTACTGCTGAAATGGGTCCCCGTTGCTAGGGTTTTCTAGTCTAACATGTTAAGTGGTTAAGTGTCTGTATTTACCTAACCCCACCCATCAGTTTAATTAACATGTTGAATTGGTTAAGTGTTTTAGATAACTTAACCCTACCATCCTGACTTATCTGTCCTTAGCTTCTTAAAGCACCGACCACTCACATTAGACAGATATTGTTACGGTTACTGGATGTGCCGGTCGGTTCCGGGCAGGTTTACACCATAACTCAGTCTAACCTCGGGTCCTTATTGGGCTCCATGCTTAACCACCCACATTGGATAGGTATTGTTATGACTACTAGACACCCAGGTGGGTCCGGGCAGGTTTACATCACAACTTAATCCAACCTCGTGTTAAGCATATTCGTATTTTATAAATTTACATACTTGTCTTTATTACTTAATATATGTAAATTTTTCAACAATTAAATGTTGTGGCCCACTTTCCAAGTTTAACATTTTTGGTATAAGAATGTATACCATTCAAGTGCCACTAATTTTGGCATGTGACAAACATGCCAATTTCATATATTTTCTTATGTCAAGTTTTACCAATATTCCCACCGTTACCCCGTTTAGATATTAGGCTAACAATCTTAGCCTAATTCTCGTTCACATGGTTTATAACATATAATATTAGGCTAAAAACTTAGCCAAATTTAGTGCACACAAATTGGCATAAGGGAATTCATAAACATAAACATGACATAGGTGTAAACTTGGCATTTTTGGCATAGTCAATATGAACATTATAGGTGTGAACTTGCAAAATAGTCAACATACATATATGTGAGTTTGCAACATAGACTAAATCATGGGTTTCAACTTATCATGTGAACTTGCCTTGAAATAGGGATCTAACAAAATAGGTATCGCATAAATTAGCATATGATTTAGACAACACAAGCCTAAGCATGTTTTGGATTTAGGCATAACATTGAACATCACTAGCATATGACAAGAACATGACATTTTCATAAGTATGTATAATTTTATGACAAGGGTTTGAACTAGATCCAATCATATATCTAATTACAACATGAAACATGTATTAAAGTGGATCTTGGCATGGATCCAATTAACTTGCAACTTTCTTACAAACATACTAGCATGTAAGTGAACATAATCGTTTAGGCATAAAGGTTCTAGCATATACATACATGAAATCTTAATCACATACAACCTATATAATCACATAAACTTATAGGTGTCGATTACAACATGAACTATACAACTTGTGTAACACCCCGTAATTCTATAACACTAGGATTCACAAATCAAGGAAGAATTAAATTTTAAAATCAAAATCAAGGGAAACGGCCTACGCCATTGCGTTCGTCTCGGAATTCTGCATGAGATAGAGTCTGAGTTTGCGTTAATCGAACTCCGTATGAAGGAGATATGGTCTTCAGAAGTTTCAGAATTCGAATAGGTCAGAAACAAGTTCAAAATTCAAAATCGGACCCAGATTGGGCTGGGCGGGAATTTTCCCGCCCAAGACCCAGGTCGACTGGGTAGTCGACCTGGGGGTTGACCCCCCCCCCCCCCCCCCCGCTTTTTCTAGTTTTCTGAACCTGGTTCGTTCTGATGTATTTGGTCATGTTTTCTGCCTAGGTTCGTCCGCCTAACCCTAAATAAACAGCCTTAGTCTCCTTCTCTATTCACAATTCTTTTCTATCCTTATGCTGCCTTTGAGAAAATGTATAAATAAATAAAATAAAATAATAAATCAAGGCGAGGAGATGCTTCTCAAGACTTTCAAGAAGAGGTTCAAGTCAAGCTAGGATTTCAAGTGAAGATTCAAATGACTGCAGCGACTGTTTTTCTTCGAATCTAATATAATCTCTGTAAGTCGGTTACTTTTTAGATTTGAACGTTTTCTCTATTTCGTGACATGAAATTAAAGGAATAAAAGAATATGCCAAATCTTTCTATCAGTGCTTATATCCTTGGACCTAATTAAGAACTGTTATGATTCGATGACCAATTAGGCATTGCCTATGACTATGAACATTGCCTATGACTATGAACATTACCTATGACTATGAACATTGCCTATGACTGTGACTGTGACTATGAGGATTATTTCCTTGACCATGAAAACAAACCTATGCCTTTGATTAGGAAACATAAACTATTGCCTATGACATAACAAGAACAACTGTGATTCATGACTAGGAAAGTGTTGCTTAAGTTTTGTGACAATGAAATTGGGTCTAAACCTGATTATCTATTCCGTCTATTCTTGGTTTTCTTTGGTTTTAGACTTTGGGAATTTACCTATTAAGTTAGGTCTACCGATGTTCTTGAACTTACGTCGCTATTCATCCCTTTTTATGTCATAAGATTTTCAGACCTATAGGCCTTCGATGTATTTCAGTGTAATTCATTAGGTCTGTACGTAGTAAATTATCATTTTATGCCAGTTATTATGTCTATCTTTTTCATAGCATCTTTGGTTCATTCCCTATTTTCTACGAATCTAGATTTATCTATAATCTAGATTGAATCACGATTATATGAAAGGTGGGAATACGATTTGGGCAAAATATGAAATTTACTAAAAACATAGTTATAAACTTGGAAATTGGCATAAATTGGGAACATGTATTATGGCATGCTCATAGAAATGCAAATTGGATAAATTTGACCTGAATTATAGGATGTGTAATTTGAATCTAGTATTGACTTGTAAATCTAGCATTTACATGAATTGTGAACTAGAATTATAAGTCTAGTTTGACATGAACTGTAATTAGGATGTTAAAACAGAATTGGATTAGCTAATTTGGCATAATAAGTATGTTGGCATAAATTTGAAATTGTTCATAATTGGGAATAATTGTCATGTTTAGCAAAATCGTGGTTAGTGACACTTAATTTGGTATAGTTTACATACCAAAAAGCATAAATATGATACAGAGGGGAAAATGGGCCATAAGAATAAATGTTGACAATTTACATTAAAAGGGTAATTAGGAAATAAGTAAATTAGGAATAATTTACTTATAGAATTTTTCCTAAATGAGAAAATATAAATTTAGACAAATTAAAGGTTTGTTAACGACATCTCTTTTAATAACACACCAGAAAGTTCTAGGGTGACAGAGAGGAAAGTGTCTAGGCTTGGGTTTGGAAAATACAAGTTTCCTGCTCTCCCTGGCTATCCCTAGCTGATCCGACGGACGGGATGGTTACTCTCGAAACCTGATTTGAAAATTAATCAAACCCTTTGAACTTAGAAAACCCGAATATGCCTAACTCGAGGTTAGACTGAGTTGCGATGTAAACCTGCCCGGAACCAACCGGCACATCTAGTAATCGCAACAATATCTGTCTAATGTGAGTGGTAGCGGTTTTAATCTATTTAATAAAAGCTAGAATAAGAATGGTAGGGTTAAGTTAACTAAGACACTTAACCAATTCAACCAAACCGATGGGTGGGGTTAGGTTCATACAGACGCTTAACACAGTTAAGCTAGAATGGGAGGGTTAAGTCCATAGGAACCCTTAACTAACTTAACACAGTTAAGCTATAATGGGAGGGTTAAGTCCATAGGGACACTTAACCAAACTTAGTATGGTAACAAGACGAGACTTGTAGGGGTTAAGTAACTAAGAAAACACTTAGCCAAATTAACATGTTAACTAGATTAGAAGGTGGGGTTAAGTAAAGTTAATACACTTAGCCAAATTAACATGTTAACCAGACTAGAGGTTGGGGTTAAGTAAAATTTAATACACTTAGCCAATTTGATATGTTAGCTGGACTAGACGGTAGGGTTAAGTAAACTTGAACACTTAACCATCAGATTGTGGTAAAGGAATAAGGTTAAGTTTAAAACATGAAGGGATAATACTTAACCATTAATAACATGTTAGTTAAAACAGACGGGCAAGTTTAAGTTAAAAAGGAACACTTAACCAATACAGGATGAGTGGGTAAGGTTAAGTAATAAGAAATACTTAACCAATATAACTTGGTTTGTGATAGGGTTAAGTCAACATGAATTACTGATAACACTTAACCAGTTTAAAGGATAAATGAAGAGGGTTAAGTTAGCTTGAATTGAATAATGACACTTAACCAATCCAAATTGACAAGAAAGAGAACTAAGAAGTAAAACTTAGTTAAAAGGAGCTAAGTAGTAAACCTTAGTTAAGAAAACAACGATTCGGGAAATTAAGTGGTAAACCTTAGTTAACAGAACCAAGTAGTAATTCTTAGTATAACACGGGAAGGAGCGAACGTCCGTCTGATTAAAACGAAGGCTCCAACGAATTGGGGTACGAAGCCCGAGGCTTCGAGGGGACGTGAGGGTACTCTTGGTATCCCTCTGTGAGGCTGCAGATGATCCTCCTAGGCTCACAGAGGTTAAGGTCTGCGGTAGTAGAACCAAGGGTACGCCTTGGTTGCAAAATATGGCAACCTAAAGACTAGGATGGACCAGCGTGATTCGGCGAGAAACCGGTAGCCCTGTGATAGCAACTTGTCGTCTACCATCCATCTTCAGTCAATCGAGATACGTGAAGCGGAAAGGCGGAGAACTCCAAAAGGCCATATACTTGCAGTCTAGTTATGGTTGCGGATGGCCATAGGACAGTAGGGCATAGGGGGCCTGCGTATAGTTCTCATTTTTCAAGGTGTGCCTTACATTAGTTGAGGGAGGGGTCAAGTGGGATTATAGCCACTGGAATAAAAACAGACCTTAGCATCTGCATCGGTAGATATCTGAAAGCTCCCGACCGAGTTCTGTGTTTCTTGATTTGCCCTGCCACAAGACTCGGGCCGCACATTACAGGACATGTGCATCTAGACAAGCGATAACGATTCGCGATACATGCGTGGGGAAGTATAGGAACATATACCACTCTAGGTAGTGTGTCCAAGACTTGGGGGCATCGTTCGACAGGTAGCATAATCCCTAGTTGGACTAGGTGGCATAAACCCTGAATCCGAGAAGCGTTCAGCAGATAGCGTAAACTCTAGTTGAATCTAGAAAGCACTTGATAGAAAAACCCTAGATTAGATCTAGGTAATAAATAATAAATGTATGCCTGAAGGCAATGGAAACTGCAGGAATTGGGATCACATTAGTGTTACTAGGTGGGACTCTAGTTAGGTGGTGCAGAGATATAAAAATCAGTATAACAAGGAAATAGCGAAGCGGCGATAGTATTAGAGCATATCCAGTTTATCTTAGCTTAGCATATCTTGTGATTATCTTGTCTAATCTTGCTGACCCTATCGTCATGGTGTAATCATGTATTCAGTTAATTCATGTCGTTTTGTTTTTCCATGTTCACATGCTAGAAGTTACTGAACTTACTCAGGCTTTATGTCTGACTCTGCTTTTCTTCCGTCTTCTTTTCTTCCGTTCCCCCCCCCCCCCCAAGTAGTAAAGGAGGGAATAGTATAGCTGAGGTTAAGTTGGACTGTCACTCTTTCCCAACTTGAAGATTTGTCGAAGTTTTGCTTGGATTCTCTTTTCAGATACTATGGCAGGCTCTTGCTAAAATTGGGGAATATAAATGTTGTTTTATGCTTCTTTATTTTGTAAAACAGATGATACTCTGATATTGTAAAGAAATCATTGTACAAAATATTTTATCAATAAAGCAAAGTTTTGTTTTCCGCTGTTTAATTTCTGTCTGTCTTGTAATTTATCTGCATCTTTTACCCTAAATGCTCCACAGAACTTAGTGCATTCCCCTTGTGAGTGACACTAACGGATGTGGGGTGTTACAACTTGCATGTGATTCTACTTGTACAATAGGATCAACATAAACTCAATTATACCACAAACATCACAATACCACAATCATTATATCGCATATGAATCAACATCGTTGTTATACAATAACACAATTTCATTCCCAATTTACATCGAATCAAGTCTTAATTTTATTCACATCGGAAGAATCACTATACTTACAACAAACGACGGTCTTGTTTTCTGATTTCTGAATTTGAATTTCTTTCCTTTGGTTAGACTAACGTTGATTTGATTATTGTTTTAACTTTAATTTGGCATGTCTCTAAGCTTTTCTACTAGTGGAGGCTCCTCCTAGTTTTCTCCCGACAGCATGGTGAATCTGTCTCTAATTTCTTATGTGAATTTAGGTTAGAGTTTTGAGTTATATTTATAGAATTTCAGATTGATTTGAGCCGTCAGATGATTATAGATGAATCTAGACCATTCACTTCGAGAGGAGCCAACCAAAATGCGACATGTCAACTCTAGTGACACAGCCAAGCCTCAGAAATCAACCAGAACCTGACCAGGCCAGCCAGGGCCAAACCAGGTCGACCCTATGGTCGACCTGGTCAACTAGGTCGACCCCCAGGTCGACCTGGTGCCTGTGCGGGAATTTTCCCGCCCAGCCCGGTTTGGGTCTGATTTTCAAAATTTGAACTAACTTTTGAACTGTTTGAATTTTAAATTGAATTCTGAAACTTCCGGAGGTCATAATTCCTTCATGCGGAGCCCGATTCACGCAAACTCGGACCGTATCTCAAGCAGAATTCCGAGATGAATGCAAGGCATAACCCGTTTCCCTTAATTCTTTCACCTAGAATTAATTATACTTAAATTTGTTAATTTACAGTTAATAGAAAATTCGATGTGCTACATTCTCCCCTCCTTAAAGGATTTCGTCTCCGAAATCTTTAAGTCTTGGAGAACGTGAGTCCTAACATCCAATCGTCCATCTACTCAACCATCAACCACAGGCATCCATTGTTCTTAAAAGACTTCTAATGCTTTATGATCATATGCACAGTTTGTTACATGTGGTCGACCTCCCCCCTTACAGGTCGACCTGGTCGGCCTGTTTTGACCCAGAACTAATTTGTGAAGACTGAGACATGTTTTGATTGTCCAAATTGATTCCAGGCTTAATCTAAGGGCCTAAACTAGTTACTACACCTATAAAAACATTCTTAGACCTAACCTAATTCACAACAAATCATTCGTACACTGGTATGCTACTGAACTTCCTCTTGAACCATGGTCGCCGCCCCCAAATTAAAGCTTAAGCATTCAAACTCGATTCAAATCAAAGAACAAAGCTTCAAAAATGGTCCAAACAATAAATCAACATTCTACAACAAATTCAGTTCTTAATTCATTAGCCATGCTCTGTAAATTCTAGTTGTTTTTAGATTTAAATTTGTTAATTATAATATGGCCATGGAATAAAGTGGAATTGGATTTAAGTATGTTTATCGATTCAGACCCATTCCTGTTGCTTCTTGAATCTTGGGTTTTTGAGAATTGTCTATCTATATTCTCATGTCAAGTTCATGATCTATTCAGCATGTTGTAAATCAGTTTTCTTGATTCATGTTGAATTTATTATCAAGTTGTAATCTTTATGCCTGTAATGATGATTTTCTCTCTGAACTTATTTTTATGCAAAATTCTATATTCCCCTCTTTATTTTCTTTTGATGAACCTTGGTCAATTTTGGACCTAGGCCTAAAACGCGATTTGCTTATGATTGAATACGGGGAAATGTTTGGGATATTACCTATTTGGATATACGTGTTTGGCATAACATGAAATTGGAAACTTGGGTATTTTCAACATAATTGAAATTGCAAGTTTGGCCATTGACATAGTTAATTTGGCATAAAGTGGGCATATATGAATTGGCTTGTATATTAAATCACGGGTTCAGGCTTATGTAAATTAAATCAAAAGATTAGGCTTATGGTTGGGCATAAGTAGAATTGGGAATTTGAACCTAAAAGCGATTGTAAACTTCATAATTGGCATAAATATGTATTATGAACATGGATAATTAGCGTGTATTGTAACAAAAAGATTATAGTCTAGGATAACTACATCATGAATCATGATTTGGGTTTATTTGGGCTTGAAACTTGATACATGTAATCTTGGCTAGAACTTGATATGGGTGAAATGGCATAAACTTGGCATACATGTAAATAGGCAAGAATTGGACATATGTAAACAGATTAGAATTGGGTGTATATATATATATATATATATATATATTAGCATGTAATTTTTGGAAACTGGGCATATGTTTATTTATATATAAAGTTGGGAATTTGAGACATGAAAATGACTGCGTATTAGATAATTGACTTGAACACGAACATGAACATTTCTATATGTTAAACACATGAACTGGTATTGGGGTTTTGGGTGGAATACGACCATTAATGAACCTTTGCCATGAGGTTAGACCCAGTTTGTGGTGTAAATCTGCCCGGAACCGCCTGGCAAATCCAATAGCCACAAAGTGTTAGTTAATGTGAGAGGTGGAAGGCCAAATTGTAGGCGTAACGGTTTATGACATGAGGTTAGACTCAGTTTGTGGTGTAAATCTGCCCGGAACCGCCCGGCAAATCCAGTGGCCACAAAATGCATGGTCTAATGTGAGAGGTCATGATTCGTTCGTCATAATGAATGAATTAAGGAATAATAACCATAATAAGATGTGGGTATGGTTAGAGGGTTAGGTGGGATGACATGGAAATTTGACATGTAAATGTGGACCTAACTGGTATGAGTTAAGAACATGTAAAACTTATAAATGTGGGCTTAACCAACATAATTATTAATCAGACCAATGAGTGGGTTAAGTAATATGACTAGACTAATGACACTTAACCAATATAACATGACACGTGGCAGGGTTAAGTCAACTTGAACATATAGATAATACTTAACCAACTTAGCATGATACGTGGACGGGTTAAGCCATGAATTACTTGAAATACTTAACCAATGCAATCTGACGAATGGGAGGTTTAAGTTAATTGGGTTGGTTTAACTTGAATGGGTTGATAACACCCAACCGATATAACCTCATGTGTGGTAGGGTTAAGTAAATACACGAGGGTAACACTTAACCATTATAAAATGGCTAGTGGATGAGGTTGAGTTAACATACACTTAATCAATCTAACGTGAGGTGTGGTAAGGGTTAATTTAACACAGGGGAGAACGCTTAACCGATATAACAAGACATGCTGTAGGGTTAAGTAACACAAGAGAGAACACTTAACCACGGTATCATAATGGGGGGGTTAAGTTAAATAGATAACACTTAACCAACCCGTGGGGTATACAAATAGACCCTAGGAAAACCCTAGTAGTGAGACCCGTTTCAGCAGTAACCCACATTAGGTATCAACAGTACCCTGAGCTAGGCAGGGTGGGGCACAATTACTGGGCTGATTGTAAGCGGTCAAAATGACAGCAGGGGATGCAGCAGTGCAGGTTCCGACGGATTGCGGGCGTGCACGTATTCCGGAGTGGAAAATTTAGCCACTGGGCATCAGTAGATATAAAGTTGTGCATCAAAAAGGGTGTCGGGGTTGCCATCCTTGGGATTGATACACCCTAAGGTGGGACCAGCACAGGTATCTACAAGTAGGGGGCCGCAAGAACTAGGTCGAGTAGGAGCCGATCGATTTGGGTAGTAAGGATACATCTAACACATTCATGGTAATTGGGTTGGTTGAGGAAAAATCCTCATATTAAATTTAGTCCTGAAGGCTACCATAACTACGGGGTTGGGATAACCTTAGTATATAACACATGTGAAACATGGTAAGTAAGAGCCGATCAATTAAGGTAGGTACGGTGGGGACATGAAACTGTCAATATGAGGGGGAACCCTCATCGTGAGATATGTACCTATAAAACTATCATGTGGGGTACGGGGGATCACTTATCTTGTAATTACAACTAAGTATACTAATTAGAACGCTAGTTAGGTGGTGCAGAGAATATAGGAAATCAAGGAAAATAGGGTAATGGTGAAGCTTAGAAATCTGGCGATGTTATAGAAGCCTTGTGATGTGACACTTGGTAGGAACCTTATGATGCTACTCTTGATAGGAAGTATAGGATGTTATACTTGATTCATCGTGCCTATAGCTTACCTCGTCATCATGCTTATGTTTACTTTCAGTTTATTCATGCCATATTATCTTTACTTGTTTTTATGCTGAAAGACATCAGGACTTACTCAGTCTTTATGACTGACCCGGTTTGTTTCGCCTCTTTTTCTTCCGTTCCCTCCCCCCCCCCCGGTTCGCAGGATGGGAATACAGCTTAGTTCGGATCTTACCAAGCCCCAAGGCTCTTTCATGTATGACTTGGAATTCTGTTGGCAATGGCTTGCTTTGATTTATTGGGGAATACTATAGTTTATTTTTATGATTCTTTGTTTTTGAGCAAGACAGATATTTTAGCTATGTAATTGAGTATTGGAAGTTGATGGGCTTTTATTGTAAACAATTATATTTAATAAATGATTTGAAGTTCTTCTACTTTACTTTCCGTTGTTTTATACATGTTTGTCTTGTAATATTTTTGTTCAAGTACCCATAATGCTCCATTGACGTTAAGGCATTCCCTTTTTGAGCGACCTTAACGGATGTGGGGTGTTACATTTGGTATCAGAGCCACATCCGTTAATTCTCACATCTAAGAAAATGTGGACCTAACCGGTATGAGTTAAGAACTTGTAAAACTTATAAATGTCCAAATGTAACACCCCACATCCGTTAAGGTCACTCACAAAGGGAATGCCTTAACTTCAATGGAGCATTATGGGTACTGGAACAGAAATATTACAAGACAGACATATATAAAATAGCGAAAAAGCAAAGTAGAAGTATTTCAAATCATTCATTAAATATAATTGTTTACAATAAAAGCCCATCAACTTCCAATACCCAATTACATAGCTAAAATATCAGTCTTGCTCAAAAACAAAGAAGCATAAAAATAAATTGCAGTGTTCCCCAATAAAGCAAAGCAAGCCATAGCCAAGAGAGATCCAAGCCGCACATGAAAGAGCCTTGGAGCTTGGTAAGACCCGAACTAAGCTGTATTCCCACCCTGCGAACCTGTGGGTTATGGGCCCACTTTATGCCAAACTAATTATGTCAATGGCCAAATTTTCAATTTCAATGGGTCAACCTGACCAGACCAGGTCGACCATAGGGTCAACCTAGCCTCCTTGGTCAGCCAGGGAGGCCTGGTTGGGTGCACCGGTTGAGTCAGTGGGCTGGGACGATTTCTGAAGGTCAGGATTGATTCTAGGGTTAATCTAAGGGCCTAAACTAGTTGCTACACCTATAAAAACACCCTTAGACCTAACCTAATTCACAACAACTCATTCTTACACCAAAATGTTGTTGAACTCCCTCCTGAACCAAGGCCGTCGCCCCCAAATTAAAGCTTAAGCATTCAAACTCAAATCAATTCTAAGGGCAAAGCTTTCATACACAATTTAATTCAAAGATTAAGGCTTCTACAATGATTCAAGACAATAAATCAGCATTCTATAACAAATTCAATTCTTAATTCATTAGCCATGATCAGTAAGTTCTAGTTGTTTTTAGATTTAAACTTATTAATTATAATATGGCTATGGAATAAAGTGGAATTGGATTTAAGTATGTTTATCGATTCAGACCCATTCTAGTTGCTTCTTGAATCTTAGGTTAGACTTGTCTATCTTTATTCTCATGTCAAGTTCATGAACTATTCAGCCAGTTGTAAATCAGTTTTCTTGATTCATGTTGAATTTATTATCAAGTTGTAATCTTCATGCCTGTAACGATGTTTTTCTCTCTGATCTTATTTTTATGCAAAATTCTATCTTCCCCTATTTATTTTCTTTTGAATAACCTTGGTCAATTTTCGGACCTAGGCCTAAACCGCGATTTGCTTACGATTGAATACGGGGAAATGTTTGGGATATTACCTATTTGGATATACGTGTTTGGCATAACATGAAATTGGAAACTTGGGTATTGTCAACATAATTGAAATTGCAAGTTTGGCCATTGACATAATTAATTTGGCATAAAGTGGGCATATATGAATTGGCTTGTATATTAAATCACGGGTTCGGGCCTATGTAAATTAAATCAAAAGATTAGGCTTATGTTTGGGCATAAGTAGAATTGGGAATTTGAACCTAAATGCGATTGTAAACTTGATAATTGGCATAAATATGTATTATGAACTTGGGTAATTGGCGTGTATTGTAACAAAAAGATTATAGTCTGGGACAACTACATCATGAATCATGATTTGGGTTTATTTGGGCAAGAAACTTGATACATGTAATCTTGGCTAGAACTTGATATGGGTAAAATGGCATAAACTGGGCATACATGTAAATAGGCAAGATTGGACATATGTAAACTGACTAGAATTGGGTATGTATGTATGTATATATATATATATATATATATATATATATATATAAATTAGCATGCAATTTTGGAACCTGGACATATGTTATTTATATTTAAAGTTGGGAATTTAAAACATGAAAATGACTGTGTATTGGATAATTGACTTGAACACGAACATGAACATTTCTATATGTTAAACACATGAACTGGTATTGGGGTTTTTTGGTGGAATATGACCATTAATGAACCTTTGACACGAGGTTAGACTCAGTTTGTGGTGTAAATCTGTCCGGAACCACACGGCAAATCCAATAGCCACAAAGTGTCAGTCTAATGTGAGAGGTCGAAGGACAAATTGTAGGCATAACAGTTTATGACACGAGGTTAGACTCAGTTTGTAGTGTAAATCTACCCGGAACCGCCCGCCAAATCCAGTGGCCACAAAATGCACGGTCTAATGTGAGAGGTCATGATTCGTTCGTCATATTGAATGAATTAAGGAATACTAACCATAACAAGATGTGGGTATGGTTAGACGGTTAGGTGGGATGACATGGAAATTTGACATGAAAATGTGGACCTAACCGGTATGAGTTAAGAACATGTAAAACTTGTAAATGTGGGCTTAACCAACATAACTGTTAATCAAACCAATGGGTGGGTTAAGTAATATGACTAGACTAATGACACTTAACCAATATAACATGATACATGGCAGGGTTAAGTCAACTTGAACATATAGATACTACTTAACCAACTGAGCATGATATGTGGGCGGGTTGAGCCATGAATTACCTAAAATACTTAACCAATGCAATTTGACGAATGGGAGCGTTAAGTTAAATGGGTTGGTTTAACTTGAATGGGTTGATAACACCCAACCGATATAACCTGATGTGTGGTAGGGTTAAGTAAATACACGAAGATAACACTTAACCATTATAAAATGGCTAGTGGATGAGGTTCAGTTAACATACACTTAACCAATCTAACGTGAGGTGTGGTAAGGGTTAAGTTAACACAGGGGAGAACTCTTAACCGATATAACAAGACATGCGGTAGTGTTAAGTAACACGAGAGAAAACTTAACCACGGTATCATGATGGTAGGGGGGATGAGGTTAAGTTAAATAGATAACACTTAAACAACCTGTGGGGTATACGAGTAGACCCTAGGAAAACCCTAGTAGCGGGACCCGTTTCAGTAGTAAGCCACATTAGGTATCAACGGTACCCTGAGCTAGGCAGGATAGGGCATGATTACTGGGCTGATTGTAAGCGGACAAAACGGCGGCAGGGTATTTCGGAGTGGAAAATTTAGCCACGATCAGTTCTTAATTCATTAGCCATGATAAGTAAGTTCTAGTTGTAAACTTGATAATTGGCATAAATATGTATTATGAACTAGGGTAATTGGCGTGTATTGTAACAAAAAGATTATAGTCTGGGATAACTACAACATGAATCATAATTTGGGTTTATTTGGGCAAGAAACTTGATACATGTAATCTTGGCTAGAACTTGATTTTGGTAAAATGGCATAAACTTGGCATACATGTAAATAAGCAAGAATTGGACATATGTAAACTGACTAGAATTGGGTATATATATACATATATATATAAATTAGAATGCAATTTTGGAACCTGGGCATATGTTTATTTATATGTAAAGTTGGGAATCTGAAACATGAAAGTGACTATGTATTGGATAATTGACTTGAACACGAATATGAACATTTCTATATGTTAAACACATGAACTGGTATTGGGGGTTTTGGGTGGAATACGACCATTAATGAACCTTTGACACGAGGTTAGACTCAGTTTGTGGTGTAAATCTGCCTGGAACCGCCCGACAAATCCAGTAGCCACAAAGTGTCAGTCTAATGTGAGAGGTCGAAGGCCAAATTGTAGGCATAACGGTTTATGACACGAGGTTAGACTCAGTTTGTGGTGTAAATCTGCCCGAAACCGCCCGGCAAATCCAATGGCCACAAAATGCACGGTCTAATGTGAGAGGTCATGATTCATTCGTCATAATGAATGAATTGAGGTATACTAACCATAACAAGACGTGGGTATGGTTAGAGGGTTAGGTGGGATGACATGGAAATTTGACATGAAAATGTGGACCTAACCAATATGAGCTAAGAACATGTAAAACTTATAAATGTGGGCTTAACAAACATAACTGTTAATCAGACCAATGGGTGGGTTAAGTAATATGACTAAACTAATGACACTTAACCAATATAACATGACACGTGGCAGGGTTAAGTCAACTTGAACATACAGATAACACTTAACCAACTTAGCATGATACGTGGGCGGGTTAAGCCATGAATTACTTGAAATACTTAACCAATGCAATTTGACGAATGGGAGGGTTAAGTTAATTGGGTTGGTTTAACTTGAATGGGTTGATAACACCCAACCGATATAACCTGATGTGTGGTAAGGTTAAGTAAATACACGAGGATAACACTTAACCATTATAAAATAGCTAGTGGATGAAGTTGAGTTAACATACACTTAACCAATCTAACGTGAGGTGTGGTAAGGGCTAAGTTAACACAGGGAAGAACGCTTAACCGATATAACAAGACATGCGGTAGGGTTAACTAACACCAGAGAGAACACTTTACCACGGTATCATGATGAGGGGTGGGTTTAAGTTAAATAGATAACACTTAACCAACCTGTGGGGTATACGAATAGACCCTAGGAAAATCCTAGTAGCGGGACCCGTTTCAGCAGTAACCCACATTAGGTATCAACGGTACCCTGAGCTAGGCAGAGTGGGGCACAATTACTCGGCTGATTGTAAACGGTCAAAATGGCGGCAGGGGATGCAGCAGTGCAGGTTCCGACGGATTACGGGCATTCCCGTATTCTGGAGTGAAAAATTTAGCCACTGGGCATCAGTAGATATAAAGCTGTGCATCAAAAAGGGTGTCGGGGTTGCCATCCTAGGGATTGATACACCCTAGGTTGGGATCAGCACAGGTATCTACAAGTAGGGGGCTGCAAGAACTAGGTCGAGTAGGAGCCGATCGATTAGGGTAGTAAGGATACATCTAACACATTCATGGTAATTGGGCTGGTTATGTACCTATAAAACTATCATGTGGGGTATGGGGGATCACTTATCTGGTAATTACAACCAAGAAAACTAATTTAAACGCTAGTTAGGTGGTGCAGAGAATATAGGAAATCAAGGAAAATAGGGTAATGGTGAAACTTAGAAATCTTGCGATGTTATAGAAACCTTGCAATATGATACTTGGTAGGAACCTTGTGATGCTACCCTTGATAGGAAGTATGGGATATTATACTTGATTCATCGTGCCTATAGCTTATCTTATCATTATGCTTATGTTTACTTCCAGTTTATTCATGCCATGTTATCTTTACCTGTTTTTATGTTGAAAGTCACTAGGACTTACTCAGTCTTTTTGACTGACCCGTTTTGTTTTGCCTCGTTTTCTTCCGCCCCCCCGGTTCGCAGGGTGGGAATACAGCTTAGTTCGGGTCTTACCAAGCTCCAAGGCTCTTTCTTGTGCGGCTTGGATCTCTCTTGGCTATGGCTTGCTTTGCTTTATTGGGGAACACTGCAATTTATTTTTATGCTTCTTTTTTTTAGCAAAACGGATATTTTAGCTATGTAATTGGGTATTGGAAGTTGATGGTCTTTTATTGTAAACAATTATATTTAATAAATGATTTGAAATACTTCTACTTTGCTTTCCGCTGTTTTATATATGTCTATCTTGTAATATTTCTGTTCCAGTACCCATAATGCTCCATTGAAGTTAAGGCATTCCCATTGTGAGTGACCTTAACGGATGCGGGATGTTACATTTGGTATCAGAGTAGAAGGTTACCAGACTGGCAAAAGCTTTTAAAAACCTTCTGAAATTATTTTCAAAACGTTTACAAAGAAGCATTTTTCTAAGAAAAGTTTTGTTTTACGAAAGGCATATTCCCCAAAGCCATATGCACTATCTTTTGATTCTCTCCTTGAGTCTCTTCTCTCTCTTTTTTCACCATAGTTTTGTAGGTGTATGACACGTGTAGGAGGGCAAAGAAGTGCCCAACTTCCATTTGTAGCCGCAGTAGTTCCATCTGCAACTAAACTTATTTCAAGCTTTGTTGGGTTACCGTGCGATGGAGGTAGCTTTCGAGAAACTTGTCAACAAACTATACAAGGATAGTCAGAACAAGGATAAAGAACACAAGCCTAAGGATGAGAAACTTGTTGATATGGCTTAATCCACGAAGGAGGAAAAGGTGAAAGGAAAGAGGCCAAAGTGAAAGAATAATAAAACCCATGACAAGAGAAAGTATCTTTAGTATGGTAAAAGGGACATATAGTTAAGTATTATAGGACAAGGACAAGGGAAAAGGACAGGATCGTAGAGAGGGCAATTGTATGCCCTCACTACTAGCGTACCTAAGAGAGGTAGTAACATTTCTGTTAAAAGTTTAGCTTTTCTTTCATACCATGTGAACTTTGTTTTTGTACATCGCATCCTTTTTAGTTCTGCTTCGATAGTTGAGTCTCTGCACCTTAGTACTAGCGTAGTAGGGGATCCCATTTTTGTCTCAAATCGTATTGGGGAATCGGCTCATTTATTCATGACTCGTTTGGATTTGAGAAAGTCTATGCTGAGTTTTGAGTTTAGAAGTAAAGCTTTTGTTGTTGGGCTATGGGTTAATTCTAGGGATGGAGTGGTTATCCAGAAATGATACTATTCTCGAGTATGAAAAGAGGGTAGTTAGACTCTTGACTTGCCTCGGTAATACCCTCGAAGTCTAGTGTAACCCTTGGTTCTGCCATGCTTAGTTACCCAGAATCTCTTGATACATTTATTGATCCGCTCGAGTAGTGTTCGCCACTAAGGCGGATGGTTCATCTCGCTTATGCATGATTTTTAGAAAAACACCTTAGTAAGTACACTTGGCAACATGGTTGGCATTTTTTTATTTTCAAGAGATAATTCATTTATGTGGAATACCTTCTAGTAAGTGAATGAGATCCAAGATTCACTAGTGAATTTTGGAGAGCTTGCATGAAACCATGAGTACACAGTTATGTTTGAGCCGAGTATACTAGAAGGAGAATAAGTGAAAGTGAAACGAGAGGCAACAATGGAATGAGTTCCAACTCATATTTTGGAAACAAGAATTAAGAAGCTACGAAATTGTGAAGTTAAATACGGTGAAAGCACAATGGAGTTAAGCTCAAGGAAATGCGACTCAGAAGACTGAAGACTAGATGCGCGCATCATATCTCTTTTTAAGAGTATATCCTTGATCCCTCTTTTCCTGTAGAGCTTATTTGCGTGCTATCTTTTAAGTATATCCTCTTGATCCTATTCTCAATCCCATTTCTATTGCAAACCGCATAGGGGGTATGGCTCATCTATTGATAATACATGTTAGGGCTTGAGGGTGTCTGTTGGGTTGACTAAACTTTTTTTTTTGGGTTTTATAGGATATGGGTTGGTCTTAGGAAGGGATTTCTTGTGACCAAAATTTAGTCCATCATGCTTAGTTTCCTAGAAACATATATATTGGTAAATTAATTCTTTGGGTATCAGTCTGATATTGATTTCGGTCTTCAGGGCTGGTGCTTAGGGAGTTCTTCTCCTAATCAGTATATATGTGACATAGATTTCCAGTTTTGACATTGCCTAATGGGCACAAAGTTTTTACTTGCTTCTATCGTTCGACTATATATTTAGGTAGGAACAATTGGGTGTAAACATGTGTTTGAGACATGTTATGATTGATGGTTGCAAGTGATTACAAGTGATTGCTAATGGTTGCTCGTGGATGCATATACACGCACATTAGACACTAGATTGGCTCCGTTACCTTTCATACTGCATATGCATGAGTGTTTATACTTGTTGATGGATGAAATTGAATGTGTTATCAAGTGGATGTTGCATATGGATGGATATTTGTGCACGCGTATAGTGTTTATGTGGCTAGGACTATTTGCATACATATCGGACTCATGGCACTAAACATATTTTGCATTAGAAAGATCAATCAGGACTGATCATTTGCATTAGATAAGAAACATATACACACACTTTCTGCATATGTTCATACAACATTAGAAATCTCTTAAGGACAATGGATGCCTGTGATTGATAATTGAGTAGATGGATGATTGGATGGTAGGACACATTCTTCTTAACTTGAAGATTTCGGGGACGAAATCCTTTAAGGAGTGGAGAATGTAACAACCCGAATTTTAATAACATGTTGAAACTAGAAATCAAGGTATAATTAATTTTTAAAATGAGAATCATGGGAAACGGGTTGGGCCAATGCATTCATCTCGGAATTCTGCATGAAATCGAGTTCGAGTTTTCGAAAATCGGAGTCTGTATGACCGAGTTATGACCTCTAGAAGTTTCACGAATTTTCTGAATCAAAAACAGCTCAGAAATTCGAATTCAAGACCCAGAAGCGGGCTGGGCAAGAAAATTCCCACCCAGAGCCCAGGTCGACCAAAAGGTCGACCTGGGGGTTGACCTGACCAGACCAGGTGGACCATAGGGTCGACCTGGCCTCCCCGGTCGGGCCAGGGTGGCCTGGTTGGGTGCACCGGTTGAGTCAGTGGGCTGGGACGATTTCTGAAGGTCAGGATTGATTCTAGGGTTAGTCTAAGGGCCTATACTAGTTGCTACACCTATAAAAACACCCTTAGACCTAACCTAATTCACAACAAATCATTCTTATACCAAAATGCTGATGAACTCCCTCCTGAACCATGGCCGCCACCCCCAAATTAAAGCTTAAACATTCAAACTCAAATCATTTCTAAGGACAAAGCTTTCATACACAATTTAATTAGAAGATTAAGGCTTCTACAATGATTCAAGACAATAAATCAGCATTCTACAACAAATTAAGTTCTTAATTCAATAGCCACGATCAGTACGTTCTATTTGTTTTTAGATTTAAACTTGTTAATTATAATATGGCCATGGAATAAAGTGGAATTGGATTTAAGTATGTTTATCGATTCAGACCCATTCCCGTTGCTTCTTGAACTTGGGTTTTTGAGACTTGCCTATCTTTATTCTCATGTCAAGATCATGATCTATTCAGCCTGTTGTAAATCAGTTATCTTGATTCATGTTGAATTTATTATCAAGTTGTAATCTTTATGCCTGTAATGATGTTTTTCTCTCTGATCTTATTTTTATGCAAAATTCAATCTTCCCCTATTTATTTTCTTTTGATGAACCTTGGTCAATTTTCGGACCTAGGCCTATACCGCGATTTGCTTACGATTGAATACGGGGAAATGTTTGGGATATTACCTATTTGGATATACGTGATTGGCATAACATGAAATTGGAAACTTGGGTATTGTCAACATAATTGAAATTGCATGTTTGGCCATTGACATAATTAATTTGGCATAAAGTGGGCATATATGAATTGGCTTGTATATTAAATCACGGGTTCGGGCCTATGTAAATTAAATCAAAAGATTAGGCTTATGATTGGGCATAAGTAGAAATGGGAATTTGAACCTAAAAGCGATTGTAAACTTGATAATTGGCATAAACATGTATTATGAACTTGGGTAATTGGCGTGTATTGTAACAAAAAGATTATAGTCTGGGATAACTACACCATGAATCATGATTTGGGTTTATTTGGGCAAGAAACTTGATACATGTAATCTTGGCTAGAACTTGATATGGGTGAAATGGCATAAACTTGGCATACATGTAAATAGGCAAGAATTGGACATATGTAAACTGACTAGAATTGGGTATATATATATATATATATATATATATATATATATATATATATTAGCATGCAATTTTGGAACCTGGTCATACGTTTATTTATTTGTAAAGTTGGGAATTTGAAACATGAAAATGATTGTGTACTGGACAATTGACTTGAACACGAACATGAACATTTCTATATGTTAAACACATGAATTGGTATTGGGGGTTTTGGGTGGAATACGACCATTAATGAACCTTTGACATGAGGATAGACTCAATTTGTGGTGTAAATCTGGCCGGAACCGCCCGACAAATCCAATAGCCACAAAGTATCAGTCTAATGTGAGAGGTCGAAGGCAAAATTGTAGGCGTAACGGTTTATGACACGAGGTTAGACTCTGTTTGTGGTGTAAATCTGCCCGGAACCGTCCGGCATATCCAGTGGCCACAAAATGCATGGTCTAATGTGAGAGGTCATGACTCGTTCGTCATAATGAATGAATAAAGGAATACTAACCATAACAAGACGTGGGTATGGTTAGAGGTTAAGTGGGATGACATGAAAATGTGGACCTAACCGGTATGAGTTAAGAACATGTAAAACTTATAAATGTGGGCTTAACCAACATAACTGTTAATCAGACCAATGGGTGGGTTAAGTAATATGACTAGACTAATGACACTTAACCAATATAACAAGACACGTGGCAGGGTTAAGTCAACTTGAACATATATATAATACTTAACCAACTCAGCATGATACGTGGGCGGATTAAGCCATGAATTACTTGAAATACTTAACCAGTGCAATCTAACGAATGGGAGGCTTAAGTTAAACGGGTTGGTTTAACTTGAATGGGTTGATAACACCCAACCGATATAACCTAATGTGTTGTAGGGTTAAGTAAATACACGATGATAACACTTAATCATTATAAAATGGCTAGTGGATGAGGTTTATTTAACATACACTTAACCAGCCTAACGTGAGGTGTGGTAAGGGTTAAGTTAACATAGGGGAGAATGCTTAACCGATATAACAAGACATGCGGTAGGGTTAAGTAACATAAGAGAGAACACTTAACCACGGTATCATGATGGGGGAGGGGTGGGGTTAAGTTAAATAGATAACACTTAACCAACCTGTAGGGTATACGAATAGACCCTAGGAAAACTCTAGTAGCAGGACCCGTTTTAGCAGTAACCTACATTAGGTATCAAAGGTACCCTGAGCTAGGCAGGGTGGGGCACGATTACTGGGCTGATTGTAAGCAGTCAAAACGGCGGCAGGGGATGCAGCAGTACAGGTTGCGACGGATTACGGGCGTGCACGTAATCCGAGCGTGCACGTATTCCGGAGTGGAAAATTTAGCCACTGGGCATCAGTAGATATAAAGCTGTGCATCAAAAAGGCTGTCGGGGTTGCCATCCTAAGGATTGATACACCCTAGGGTGGGACCAGCACAGGTATCTACAAGTAGGGGGGCGCCAGAACTAGGTCGAGTAGGAGCCGATCGATTAGGGTTGTAAGGATACATCTAACTCATTCATGGTAATTGGGCTGGTTGAGGAAAAATCCTCATATTAGATGTAGTCCTAAAAACTACCATAACTACGAGGTTAGGATAACCTTAGTATATAACACATGTGAAACATGATAAGTAAGAGCCGATCAATTAAGGTAGGTGTGGTGGGGACATGAAACTGTCAATATGAGGGGGGACTCTCATCATGGGATATGTACCTATAAAACTATCATGTGGGGTATGGGGGATCACTTATCTGGTAATTACAACTAAGCAAACTAATTAGAACGCTAGTTAGGTGGTGCAGAGAATATAGGAAATCAAGGAAAATAGGGTAATGGTGAAACTTAGAAATCTTGCGACGTTATAGAAACCTTGCGATATGATACTTGGTAGGAACCTTGTGATGCTACCCTTGATAGGAAGTATGGGATGTTATACTTGATTCATTGTGCCTGTAGCTTATCTTATCATCATGCTTATGTTTACTTTCAGTTTATACATGCTATGTTATCTTTACCTGTTTTTATGCCGAAAGTCACTAGGACTTACTCAGTCTTTATGAATGACCCGTTTTGTTTCGCCTCTTTTTCTTCCGTCCCCCGCCCCCCCCCCCCCCCCCCCCCGATTCGCAGGGTGGGAATACAGCTTAGTTCAGGTCTTACCAAGCTCCAAGGCTCTTTCATGTGCGGCTTGGATCTCTCTTGGCTATGGCTTGCTTTGCTTTATTGGGGAATACTGCAATTTATTTTTATGCTTCTTTTTTTTGAGCAAGACATATATTTTGTCTATGTAATTGGGTATTGGAAGTTGATGGGCTTTTATTGTAAACAATTATATTTAATAAATGATTTGAAATACTTCTACTTTGCTTTCTGCTGTTTTATATATGTCTATCTTGTAATATTTATGTTCCAGTACCCATAATGCTCCATTGAAGTTAAGGCATTCCCTTTGTGAGTGACCTTAACGGATGTGGGGTGTTACATTCAATCCAAATATCAATTTTCTTTTAATTTCAATTATGTATGTTAATTGGTAAATTCTCATTGAAATCTTAATTAAAAAATTTATACTTTTCTCAAATAGGTTTAAGAACAATGTCATTTAAGACACCAGTCCATCAATTACAGGCAAATTTATTCCAATCCATATTCATGTTACAAATTATATTTTAACATATGATTCTTTTAATCCTAACTAACATGATAAAAATGATAATTCAGCGATAAACCATATTTTAATATCTAATACTCTTTAATACCGCAAAACTACACTGAGAATGTAATTTTCATTGTCAAATGTTTTATTTTAAAACATGTCTCATTTTAATGCGACAAACATACGATGAAAATATAATTTTCATTGTCTAATCTTTTATTTAAAAACATGATTCAATAAAAATGTAATTTTTATCGTCAAATCTTTTTATTGAAAACATGATACAATAAAAATGTAATTTTTATTGTCAATCCTTTTAAATGAAACATGATATAATAACGATGTATTTTTTTAATATCTGATCTTTTTAATGAAACAAAACTACATTAAAATGTAATCTTTATTTTCTAATGTTACTAATAAAATATAACAACAATAAAATGATTTTTCTTATCTAATCTTTTTTATTGAAACAAAAATGACAATACAAATATGTTCTTTTTATTCTAATCTTTTATTGCAACAAAACGACAATAAAAATGTATTCTTTCTATTCTAATCTTTTTATTGTAACAAAACGACAATAAAAATATATTCTTTTACTGAACATGATATATAAAAACATTCATTTATTTCTAAATTGGAATGAGACTCAATCAATTACCATATAATTCTAATTATATGGATTTCATACATCACATGTATCCTATAATAATGATGAAACATCCAAATAACAACCAGAGTGCATTTTACAACTAATCACAAGAGAGATGTGTGATCAGAATATCATCCTAAGACCCCTGTGGGGTTTCATCCAACAAATAAATAAATAATAGATTATTATTTATGCACTTGGGTGATGTGTGAAAATTATCGTCCCAATCACATAAACAATTCGGGTAACTTGTAAATGGAAGTGTAATATTATTTAAATTATCATAAGTATAAAAACATTATTTTACTTGTGAAAAACTCCCAATCTCAATCATATGACAACATACCATCCAAATCTACAATTCATCCACGTAATAGATATAATCAACAAACAAATATTATACATTCAGTCATAAAAATAATTAACTGTACAAAAGAATTTAGTGAGAGAGTTATCACCTTTGGTTTCCACTCCGTCAGTGTTTAGCGGACGATTCAGATTCCATTCTACTTCCATTCAGTTTCATCGCAGTCTATGTCAGACTGTTTGTATTAAAAACCATATTTTTAATGTTGTTCTATACATACGGTAAAAACCATATTTTTGTTTACGTGGTGTTTATATAAAAATCATATTTTTATATTGCTATTTTTAATAATAAAAAAGAATGGGATTTTTATTTTCTAAAACAATGCGATTTCTATTTAAAAAACAATGTCTTTTCATTTATTTGCAAAAACAAAGTCCTTTTCTTTTATTTAGAAAAACAAAGTCGTTTTCTTTTATTTATAAAAATAAAGTCCTTTTCTTTTATTTAGAAAACAAAGTGATTTTTATTTCAAAACAAAGTGATTTTTATCTTAAAACAAAACTGATTTTTTTACAAAACCAAATGTTAATTTTTCATTACGGAACGATGTTAATTTTCCATTACAAACAATGCTAAATTTTCATTACAAAGCTAGGTTCTTTTTTCATTACAAAGCGATGCTCCTTTTCATTACAAAGCGACATTCTTTTTCACTACAAAGCGATGTTCCTTTCATTACAAAGCAATGCAAATTTTTCTCTTCAAAAATACTATTATGTTCGTTTTATAAACCATGATTTTCAGTTATAAAACATTGCGACTTTCAATTATAAAACATTGTTCTTTTTATTTTGTAATCTTGTTATGTTTATTTTCAAAACATGATATATTTATTTCAAAACAAGGATTTGTTTATTTCAAAACAAGATATGTTTAATTCAAAACCATGTTATGTTTATTTTCAAAACATGGTATGTTTATTTCAAAACCATGATTTGTTTATTTCAAAACAAGATATGTTTATATAAAAATCATGTTAAAAACAATGCGGTTTTTATATTAAAAACAATGTGAAAATTTCTTTTCTAAACAATGTATTTTTTTTCTAAACAACATAAATTTTACTTGAAAAACAATGTTAATTTTGTTTGATAAACAATGTGAATTTTATTTGATAAACAATGTTAATTTTGATTTCCAAACAATGTTTATTTTGATTCTAAAACAATGTTTACTTTGATTTCTAAAACAATGTTTACTTTGATTCTAAAACAATGTTTATTTTAATTCTAAAATAATGTTTATTTTAATTATAAAACAATGTTTATTTTCATATTCTTAACAATGCGATTTTCATATTAAACATTTGCTATTTATTTATATAAAACATTTGCTATTTTTATTCACAAAAATATTTTACTGCTTAATATACAAAATTAAATTAACCAATATAATAAAAAGAAAAATAAACTTTTTATTACACAACAAAAGCGTTGTGTTACTTTCCATACTCATCGTTATCTTCTACCTCCCAGCATCGTTTCTTTACTGAACCCGCTCTTCAAATTTAGGGTTGACCTATGCCTCCTCCACTAATGATCGGAAAAAGATCCAATCGTTCCCCTTAAACCACCGTAGTGCCACCTCGTCTCCACCCCCAGTACCAAGGATCTCAGTGGCCTCTCCTCCCCATAAACACGCCCAAAGATACTGCATTGGCAGTAAAAAATCATCCAAACCACAACGGTTTACATAATCTCAACCGTTCAATTTGTTCATCGCGTCGAGCTCGAGATTTTCTTCATTGGGGATACTGCGATTTGATTAACGGATTACAGGATTATTTCGGGAGAAGCTTGGAGCTCTGTAGCCATTGAAATATAGATGGTGGCGGCTACGTATTTAAAATTAGGGTTAGGGGAAGAGAGATATGATATACAGTGTACTGGGGGTATATATAACAATATTTATATTTATTTTCTTTTAGTTCCGATAATTCTTGTTTAATGCCACGTACTCCAAGTCAAACCAAACAAGTGTCACCCTAGCTAAATACCCCTATTATTGTGATGACCCCAAAACCCCGTACGACGGTGGCAAGGGTAATCTTTGGAATATAACACATAAACAGATAACAGCAGAACATAAATAAATAAATACACCAGATAATGTACAAAAAAAGACACTGGATAAACAAAATCACCAGAGTTATACAGGATCATACTTAGTACAAAATACCGTTCAGCTATACATAAATGTCTACAGCGGAAAACAAAACATAATATGTACAATAGGAGCTGAACAACATAAAAAGAGATAAATGATAGAATCCATCTTCAGCTTCAGCTATCCAGAAATAGCCTGCTAAAACCTGAATACAAGGCTGCCCGTGTAGAAAGAGGGGCACCCGAGTTTGCAAGTGAAACAAACTACGAGTCAGTCATGGGACTGGTATGAGAAATCTACTCAACTTGTTAATCAATAATAACAAGGCAAATCATAGGACCACGCCACTTTCACGGAACAGGTTTACTCCAGTGATTGCCAGTGCTTTGAAACAAGTAAAACTTTTAAACATCGCAATACTTTTTATAAAAATGAAGCCATTATAAGACTTAGTTCCAATCACACAATGCAACGCAAACCAGAGGATAGAGTTTTTACCTTATAATGGCTAAAATATGCTTGATACGAACAAAAAAAATCATTTGATATTATTACTAGTGTTTACATGTTTCAAAAACAATTTCAATCATAAATATCAATCAGAGACGGCATTAATGCCCCATACCACTATGTCGCCATATATAGGTATACAATCAAAACTGCACATGTCGTATTTGGAAATTGGATTTCCGTCATGAACCAAGGCAAAAGATAGTCCTAACTGAATTCGAGACAATCTAGCCCATGTCACACGCAAGCGCACAGGCAAGCCTTGGATCGTTAGGGCCGATCCACCGATGTGGATTATTATGCCTGAACACTGCGTTTTCCCACCCTTTGGGGCGTAAATGAGCCAAATGTCTCCATCGGCTCCACATAGTCATTGATATATCTGAGGCGCCTCGCAACAGCAACAACCACACAGGTGAAAATAATATAAATGTCAGGGCTGGTAGGTCACTGATACCATCCTAGCTAGATGGAAACGCATGTCCTCCCTGAGGTCCTCTCCCGTTTCTGGTTCATACCGAGGTGTGAGGCTCACGAATCAACGTTATACACAAAGCTATGCCACACAGGCCGTGCTTTGATCATCAACCACAAGACTTTACTTTTCAACAGAAGCCTTGATCATCTGCCACTTAGGCATGCCACATAGGCAATTCACTCCATGCACTGATTTCTATCGATATATAACCTCTGAGCTCGTACGTCTCAGAGAAGGGCGTTAAGCAAGAGAATAAATTCTCTGCCGCCAAACAAATATATATTTAATAGAGATCAATCAGCACAGAACAAAATCCAATGCTAGACACACAGTCCATTTACAAGTTCGTTCTGGGTTTCAACGAAACCGGAGGCACCATATACCTCGCATATCCATCGATCTTGTAACATCCTAGAATTTTTCTAAGTTCGATTTGGATTTTTATTTTATATAGTTGGATTTTCCTGAATATAGATTGATTTTTTTTTAAGGTTTGAATATAAATTTTTACTTTGAATAAGTATTTTGTTTTATTAAATATGATTTTTGTATAAGAAAAACTTATTTTAAAAAGTTATATTTTATTTATAAGATTTATGTAAGTAATGATATTTTCTGTTTTGATAATATTGATTTGTAAATGAATTTAGTAATGGATAATTTATTTTATGATTTTACTAGAATGATTATTATTATTTTATTTATTTTGAGAAACTAGAATTGCAATTATAAAGTGTATAAAGATTTGTTGTGTAGAAAAATATCATTTAGATAAGTTGTTTTTTTGTATACGTATATAATAGTATAAGAATGATTTTTATTTTTATTTGGATACATTATAATGATGTTTACAAAATATGTAAGGATTGTTAAGTATAAAATTTATAAGTTATAGAACCTTAAGTAATAGTTTGGTTACATTCATTGGAAGCTTGCTACACCTATAAGTGTTACTTAGTGTAGCTAAAAATAAGATTTTTTTAAATAAATAATAGGTTTATTTTGGAAGACATGCATTAGTTGAATTTTTAATAATAATTAGGTGGCATCATGCATGAGCCTTGTATGGCAAGTGTCATTCATTTAAAAATAGAAATTTAACATTTTCCTTTTCCTGGAAATTTAAAACCCTTTGTATCTCACGATGTACTCACTTTCTTCTTCCTTATTCAAGCTCCAGTAAATGAAACTTCTTCTTCCTCTTCAAATAAAAAAAAATACAAACCTTCTAATCCAATTGAGTTTAGCCCAAAATAATTCATGAAAGTTGGATGTATCACCGTTTATGATTTTTAGAAATCGTCGGATTCATATTTCATATATTGCCGAGAGAGAATTCGTAGAATTACAGTAAAGGGGAAAATGGGTTCAAAGAGTTCGAAAATTAAATTCTCCCAATCCTCTTAAAATTTGATCGACGCCGTATGCGTCGTTGTGATCAGCGGATAGTGTAGTATTTTTGGTGCGAGTTTCGAGTAATTCGGTGACGATGATTCCGAAAGTTCGAAATTAGGGTTAATGTTAATCGAAGAAAGAAGCGATGATTGTAACACCCCACCTCCGCTAGGGTCACTCGCAAAGGAATGCACTAGCTTTAGAGGGGCATTATTGGTAAACATACACAGAAATATCACAAGACAGAACATATAAAATGGCGGAAGTAAAATCAATCTTTTATAACATTAATAAACAAGGTCTAAAGCCTTTTTCATCAGAGTACATCAATCTGTCTTGCAATGTTTAAGAAGCATAAAACAACCTTTTCATAAAATATTCCCCAAGTAAAACAGTAAAGCAGCCATAGCCAAGAAAAGTCCAAGCCATCCAAGATGAGCTTCAAGCAGAAGAAGTCTGAATTGAACAACAGTATTTCCTCCCTGTAACCTGGGGGGAAGCGGAAGACAAGAAACGAAAGAAAACGGGGTCAGTCATAAAGACTGGTAAGTCCTATCTACTTCCAGCATAAAAACAGATAAAGGTGCCATGACATGCATAAACTGAAAGTAAACATGGTGATAATGATAAGATAGATACCAAGCCAGGATAATAGGATGGATTACCGTACCCAGACAAACCCAGGTGTCATGATAAATTACAATGTCAAAGTAAAACAAGGTATTATATCGTCAGGTTTCCATCAAGTATAACATTCCAAGGTATCCCTCAAGTCTAACATCCCCGAGTTCTATCTGTATATACTCTGCATCTACCGTCCTAGTGTCTTTCCCCGTACATGTGTTAACCATGAATAACCCTTACTCAACAGTTCGTGAAATGATCCATGTTGACCTAACATATAGAATATGTAAGTCTCTAAACACGTATGTTCCTTTCTATGTATATGTTCAGTCCCTTGCCGTACACCGTACGGGCTTTCCCATGAGATCCCACTTTAACGTAGTTCTATGACCCTTAAGATTGTTTTGGACTGTCACCCTATCTTTAACTAAGGTCTTTCAACATGAATCATTGATTGTACAACTAGGACTTATGCCACCTAGGACCGCTAGGGATTATGCTTACCTATCTCACGTTTTCGTATTTCGGTTTGGGTTCAACCACCTAGGGATACTAGGGATTACGCTAACCCTCAACCACGCCCTTTTCCCCACGCATTCATCGTCAATCGTTTTTCTATGACTGTATGCACAAGTATCACTATGTGCAACCCGAGTCCTGTCACAGGGCTAATCAAGAAGTACAGGACTCGGTCGGGAGCTTTCAATTTATCTGCCGATGCAGATGCTAAGGTCTGCTTTCTACACGTGGCTATGGTCCCACGAGACCCCTCCCTCAACTAGCGAAAGGCAACACAAGAGAAAATCTTGCCTGAGAACTACACTCCGGCCAGCCCACATCCTACGGCCTACCTCACCCATAATTAGATAGCAATTATGGTCTGTTGGGTGTTCCCTGCCTTTCCGTACGTACACGCTTGACTCAAGATGGTAGATGATCGACGAACTTGCTATCTCGGGCACCAGTATGTATTCGCCGACTCACTGCTATCCATCCCAGTCTTTAGGTCGCTCGCATAGCAACCAAGGCATACTCTTGGTTCTTCTACCGCAGACCTTAACCTCTCGTGAGCCTAGTATAATGACCTGACAGCTCACAGAGGGATACCAAGAATATCCTCACGTTCCCCGAAGCCGCTGCTTCGTTACCCAGTTCGCTGGAGCCTTTATCTAAATCAGATAGCCTGCTCCTACACGTATACTTTAACGATGACCTACCGTATCGGGTTACTCATCTATCTAAGAAGTGGTCCAAATTTCCTTGACTAAGGATTATTACTTAGTTTCCCTTAACTAAGGTTTACCACTTAGCCTTATTTCCATTATCCTTGTTAACTATGGTCATTTACCCAATCCTCCGAATTGGGGTTTGTCTAATGGGTTAAGTGTTACTTAAGAAAATTTACTTAACCTTACCAAATTATCGTGTTGGATTGATTAAGTGTTAGTTAACTTAATCCCGTCCATTAGTCTTATAAAAATGGTCAAGTGTCGTTAGGTAAATCAAGTTACTTAACCCATTTGTCCATGTCATATTTGGTTAAGCCTCATTAATCAAATTAACTTAACCCTATTATGTGGCATTAATTATTTAATGCACCCCAACCTCTCACATTAGACTTTGTTGTGGTTACTAGTTAAGCCGGGCGGGTCCGGGTAGATTTACACCACAACTTGGTCTAACCTCGGGTTCAAGCACAACATGACCAACTTCTCACATTGAGTCCTATTGTTTGCAACTACTAGTTAGGCCGGTCGGTTCCGGGTAGTTTTACGTTGCAAACTCAACCCAACCTCGAGTTGGCCACTTTCATGTTTAGTCTAGTGTCATGTTCATATTCAAGCTTCAAGCAATTGGGTAGACCTAACTTAATAGGTAAATTCCCAATGGGTAGACCTAACTTAATAGGTAAATTCCCAAGCTTATGTTTTTATGTATACTTACATGTCAACTTCCATGTTATAATTCAAGTCATGTTTTCATGTAACTTCAAGTTAAGTTTTTCATGCTATATTCACGCTTGTCTAACCTCAACCCAAATCGTGTTCCAACGCAAGAATAGACGAGTCACATCGTAGAGATACTATGCTACACAATGACCCCAAACATGCATAGTATCATGAGGGTTTGGCTTTAAACATACATAAGTTCATAAAGGTTTGGCCATAAGCATGCATAACATGAAAAGGGAATTGGCCATAAGTATGCATAATGTCATAAAGGATTTGGCCACAAACTTGCATGTTAACATTAGGGGTTTGGGTTCATAAACATGCATAAGCCCCAAAATCCAATCTTAGCCAATGTTTCACAAGTAAAAATGGTTCCTAAAGGTTCATGCTAGCATTTCATGCATAAAGATCCAAACTTGCAAGTTAAACTAGGTTATGCATAGCATGAGAGGCATGATTAAGTCACTCACATGGCCTAAAACCATAAACATGAACACAAGAGGCAAGGTAAGGTTCATATAGGTTCGCATAATCATGTTTAGCCTCATTTTATCCCATGTCATTATCAAAACTACCGTTTCCATCTAAAAGTAGCTAGAACTTACATAGTTAGTCCTAGGGAAAGAAGCATGAATCATCTTGGCTAAGAAAGGTGCCTCCTTTGTTGAAGAATCGTCATGAAACTTGCATAGCAATGTTGATTTGGCCTCTATTTGGTGTAGCAAGCTTGCATCTTTTGATTTGAACCCGATTTGAATGCATAGGCTCTAGGGATTGGAGATGGAGGCCATGATCAAAATTGATTTTGGCAGCACTTAGTTGCTAGGTTTGATTTTTAGGGATTTAGGTTAGGTTTAGGGTCTTTTTATAGAGATTAGGATAGTTTTAGGCCCTAGGATTAGATCTAGGATTAATCTAGACCACAGAAATCGTCACAGGCCCGTCAGACCAGACCAAGGCTGCATCCAGGTGCACCAGGCCACAAAACACGAAATTGTGTTTTGGACCCAGTCGACACCCAAGTCGACAGCCCTGTCGACTTGGGGTCCAGGGGTGTCGACAACCCTGTCGACTCCCCTGTCGACATGGGCTTTGGCGGGAAAATTCCCGCCTACCCCAAAACTTGAACTTCCTAGGTGACTTTCAAACTTGAAAACCCTGAAAACTTCGATGGACCATAACTTGGTCATACGGACTCCGATTCTCGAAAACTCAGACTCTATTTCGCGTATTTTTCCGAGACGAACGCAATGGTGAATCCCGTTTACCTTAATTCTAGAAGTATAAGCAGAATATCTTTTATCTTCATGCTTCACTGGTTTATATGCTTTGCGTATCATCGTATACGTATGTAAATTTCTTACTTTTAAAATGTAAAAATACGGTGTGTCACATTCTCCCACCCTTAAGGAATTTCGTCCCCGAAATTCAATAGTAGTAGGATTTATGTCCCCATATTAGCATCCAGAAGTGTTCAGCCAATTGTTGCAAACATGTGCACATGTGCAAAAGTGAATCACATTGTAGAAAAATATGTATGCCTAACTTGTGGTACCACCTACATGAATGCAATTTCTTAAAAATTTCTTTTTTTTTCAAACCATGATGCTCTCATCCTAAATATACTTGCAGTTCTATATGAATGCAAAAATTTGAAAAAGTAATTTCATCCAAATTTTCCCACACCCTTATAAAATAAGAGTGAAGTTCATCCAATTTGAGCATCCAAGATCCTACCATCCATTATTAATTTAGAAAAATCTAACTTTCAAAATTTCTATGTAACGGAGAGATACCCCGCTTTGTTGTTTTCATTGCTCTTCGTTATCAGACATTATCGTTCAATATTTCATAATTACATTAGACACAACAAATTGCATAAACAAACAACGTACAAACTTTATTAAGATAGTTTCAGTACATCGTTACAACTAGACAACAAAAGAAACAGCTAAACGATACTGAAATAAAATACTATCCTACGGATAACTGATAGAAGTCAATCCTGATGGAAATAGCTATGGATAAGCTCCTCTAAGCTATCAAGCCTCTCTTCCTGTCGTCGGTTCCCTTGCCTAAGCTCTAACTGTAGGTCCTGTATCCCAGCCCCCAACTGATCATAAGAGGAACTCATATCCTGAAGCATCTGCTGTTGTGTCTGAGCCATGGCTACCTGTGACTCCAGCGTTTGCTGTTGTGACCTCATAATGTCCTGGTGGCTCCTCATCAAGCGAGCCTGCTGCTGTGAAACATACCTCAGCTCAGTCCTCCAGTCTGGGTCCCTAGTAGCCCATGGATCCCAGGCACCTGTATCCGGAGCCCCCTGTGCCGGGCCCTGATGAGCCCAGGCTCCATCCCCAGCCTGCTCACCATCTTGCTGTGGTACCTGATGGGGGTCCTCAAAGTGTCCAAACTGACCATCATGTAGCTCCTCTTCTTGCTCCTCTTCCTCGTCACCCTCACCCTCTCCCTCATCTAACCCTTCTTGCTCCATAGGCTGTGGCTCCTCTTGGAGTTCGTGCATATTTATACTCATCCTCCCTAGTGCAGCTTCAGTGATGATAACTGAGGGATGGTTAGAAAGTGTCAGATAATCCTCATCATGCAAATCCACCCCAAACCAGCGAAAAACTATGGTCCATAAGTTCCCAAAACAAATATTGGAGTGCCTTGCTCCCCTAAAGATCTGGTACTGCTGTAAGATGGTTCTTGCCCAGTTTATTTGTATGACCCCAAAAATAGCATAAGTAGCGGCCTTAAAAAACTACTGGGACTCTATCAAACCCATGATTCTGCCCCGCAACATTGTATTGCAATATTCTGATTACAAACCTAGCTAGCGGGCGCAAATGTGTACTATCCCATTGCCTATCAAGTCCATTAAAAAAAATCCTACCCTACACATTCAAATCATCCATCTCCAGATCATTTATATCGAGTCCCGTACCCCGGATATTCAAAATTTCCCCAAATTGGACCTCATTCATAAATATATGGGTACCCTTAACCCATGAACTATAGGTTATCAACCCGTTATCATCCACATCAATTTGCAAACGAGCATCAAAAAGTCTTACCATACGCTTGTAGCCTCTCCTCTCGGCTGTGTGTGTATCCAGAATATGAATAAGACCCGCATTAACAAACAAACTCTCCACAGCGGTTCCCGCAAAATCCGCAAACCTCACGGGTCGGCCTAAAAGCAAATTCCTACTGGCAAGCTGCATGTAGTGCTCAATTATCCCTGGTTGCTCGTCACACCACTCAACCTCTTGCGTGGTTAGTTGAGGGTAAAGCTCGTAAGGATTGGGTTGATTGGCCATGGTGATTTAAACACGAATTGGAAGAGGGGAACTATAGATCCGGATGGAGAGGGTCACTAGCTTCGATTTGAGATTAATTTTATGAAGAACGGTGGAGAAACGAGGTGATGGGAGGTGGTGGAATTGGTGAATTTTCGGTTTTGGTGGCTGGGAGGGAAGGAGAAGAGAATTGGGGGTTATGAGCTGAAGCTCTCGGCCTTCGGGCTTATATATTTTTTTGATCTGCAGGCGCGTCGTGTCGACAGCCCTGTCGACAGAGGGGGTAAGTCGACAACCCTGTCGACAGCCCTGTCGACAGGCCTGTCGACTGGCCCTCTTTTTATTATTATTTTTTTTTTTATTTTTTTTTTATTTTCTTTACTTGCCCTGCCATTCTTCCATTGTCTTACTTCCTCCTAACTCAACTCCATTTTCTCGAGAACTATTCCCCCATCATAAAGAAAACACTTTTCTAACTCAAAAACTACTTGTAACCAAAGCCAACGTGGCTATCGATGGGAGAGAGAAGGGAAAAGAGGATTCAACTAATAAAACAAGGACATTGCTAATGGCTTTTGGGGAATAACTTTCAAAACAAAGTTTTTCTTGAAAAATGCTTCTTTGTAAATGGTTTTTTTTTTCAAAAATTTTCAGAAGGTTGTTTCTAATCTTTTGCCCTGTCTGGTAACCTTCTGCTCTGATACCAAATGTAACACCCCACCTCCGCTAGGGTCACTCGCAAAGGAATGCACTAGCTTTAGAGGGGCATTATTGGTAAACATACACAGAAATATCACAAGACAGAACATATAAAATGGCGGAAGTAAAATCAATCTTTTATAACATTAATAAACAAGGTCTAAAGCCTTTTTCATCAGAGTACATCAATCTGTCTTGCAATGTTTAAGAAGCATAAAACAACCTTTTCATAAAATATTCCCCAAGTAAAACAGTAAAGCAGCCATAGCCAAGAAAAGTCCAAGCCATCCAAGATGACCTTCAAGCAGAAGAAGTCTGAATTGAACAACAGTATTTCCTCCCTGTAACCTGGGGGGGAAGCGGAAGACAAGAAGCGAAAGAAAACGGGGTCAGTCATAAAGACTGGTAAGTCCTATCTACTTCCAGCATAAAAACAGATAAAGGTGCCATGACATGCATAAACTGAAAGTAAACATGGTGATAATGATAAGATAGATACCAAGCCAGGATAATAGGATGGATTACCGTACCCAGACAAACCCAGGTGTCATGATAAATTACAATGTCAAAGTAAAACAAGGTATTATATCGTCAGGTTTCCATCAAGTATAACATTCCAAGGTATCCCTCAAGTCTAACATCCCCGAGTTCTATCTGTATATACTCTGCATCTACCGTCCTAGTGTCTTTCCCCGTACATGTGTTAACCATGAATAACCCTTACTCAACAGTTCGTGAAATGATCCATGTTGACCTAACATATAGAATATGTAAGTCTCTAAACACGTATGTTCCTTTCTATGTATATGTTCAGTCCCTTGCCGTACACCGTACGGGCTTTCCCATGAGATCCCACTTTAACGTAGTTCTATGACCCTTAAGATTGTTTTGGACTGTCACCCTATCTTTAACTAAGGTCTTTCAACATGAATCATTGATTGTACAACTAGGACTTATGCCACCTAGGACCGCTAGGGATTATGCTTACCTATCTCACGTTTTCGTATTTCGGTTTGGGTTCAACCACCTAGGGATACTAGGGATTACGCTAACCCTCAACCACGCCCTTTTCCCCACGCATTCATCGTCAATCGTTTTTCTATGACTGTATGCACAAGTATCACTATGTGCTACCCGAGTCCTGTCACAAGGCTAATCAAGAAGTACAGGACTCGGTCGGGAGCTTTCAATTTATCTGCCGATGCAGATGCTAAGGTCTGCTTTCTACACGTGGCTATGGTCCCACGAGACCCCTCCCTCAACTAGCGAAAGGCAACACAAGAGAAAATCTTGCCTGAGAACTACACTCCGGCCAGCCCACATCCTACGGCCTACCTCACCCATAATTAGATAGCAATTATGGTCTGTTGGGTGTTCCCTGCCTTTCCGTACGTACACGCTTGACTCAAGATGGTAGATGATCGACGAACTTGCTATCTCGGGCACCAGTATGTATTCGCCGACTCACTGCTATCCATCCCAGTCTTTAGGTCGCTCGCATAGCAACCAAGGCATACTCTTGGTTCTTCTACCGCAGACCTTAACCTCTCGTGAGCCTAGTATAATGACCTGACAGCTCACAGAGGGATACCAAGAATATCCTCACGTTCCCCGAAGCCGCTGCTTCGTTACCCAGTTCGCTGGAGCCTTTATCTAAATCAGATAGCCTGCTCCTACACGTATACTTAAACGATGACCTACCGTATCGGGTTACTCATCTATCTAAGAAGTGGTCCAAATTTCCTTGACTAAGGATTATTACTTAGTTTCCCTTAACTAAGGTTTACCACTTAGCCTTATTTCCATTATCCTTGTTAACTATGGTCATTTACCCAATCCTCCGAATTGGGGTTTGTCTAATGGGTTAAGTGTTACTTAAGAAAATTTACTTAACCTTACCAAATTATCGTGTTGGATTGATTAATGTTAGTTAACTTAATCCCGTCCATTAGTCGTATAAAAATGGTCAAGTGTCGTTAGGTAAATCAAGTTACTTAACCCATTTGTCCATGTCATATTTGGTTAAGCCTCATTAATCAAATTAACTTAACCCTATTATGTGGCATTAATTATTTAATGCACCCCAACCTCTCACATTAGACTTTGTTGTGGTTACTAGTTAAGCCGGGCGGGTCCGGGTAGATTTACACCACAACTTGGTCTAACCTCGGGTTCAAGCACAACATGACCAACTTCTCACATTGAGTCCTATTGTTTGCAACTACTAGTTAGGCCGGTCGGTTCCGGGTAGTTTTACGTTGCAAACTCAACCCAACCTCGAGTTGGCCACTTTCATGTTTAGTCTAGTGTCATGTTCATATTCAAGCTTCAAGCAATTGGGTAGACCTAACTTAATAGGTAAATTCCCAATGGGTAGACCTAACTTAATAGGTAAATTCCCAAGCTTATGTTTTTATGTATACTTACATGTCAACTTCCATGTTATAATTCAAGTCATGTTTTCATGTAACTTCAAGTTAAGTTTTTCATGCTATATTCACGCTTGTCTAACCTCAACCCAAATCGTGTTCCAACGCAAGAATGGACGAGTCACATCGTAGAGATACTATGCTACGCAATGACCCCAAACATGCATAGTATCATGAGGGTTTGGCTTTAAACATACATAAGTTCATAAAGGTTTGGCCACAAGCATGCATAACATGAAAGAAAAGGGAATTGGTCATAAGTATGCATAATGTCATAAAGGATTTGACCACAAACTTGCATGTTAACATTAGGGGTTTGGGTTCATAAACATGCATAAGCCCCAAAATCCAATCTTAGCCAATGTTTCACAAGTAAAAATGGTTCCTAAAGGTTCATGCTAGCATTTCATGCATAAAGATCCAAACTTGCAAGTTAAACTAGGTTATGCATAGCATGAGAGGCATGATTAAGTCACTCACATGGCCTAAAACCATAAACATGAACACAAGAGGCAAGGTAAGGTTCATATAGGTTCGCATAATCATGTTTCGCCTCATTTTATCCCATGTCATTATCAAAACTACCGTTTCCATCTAAAAGTAGCTAGAACTTACATAGTTAGTCCTAGGGAAAGAAGCATGAATCATCTTGGCTAAGAAAGGTGCCTCCTTTGTCGAAGAATCGTCATGAAACTCGCATAGCAATGTTGATTTGGCCTCTATTTGGTGTAGCAAGCTTGCATCTTTTGATTTGAACCCGATTTGAATGCATAGGCTCTAGGGATTGGAGATGGAGGCCATGATCAAAATTGATTTTGGCAGCACTTAGTTGCTAGGTTTGATTTTTAGGGATTTAGGTTAGGTTTAGGGTCTTTTTATAGAGATTAGGATAGCTTTAGGCCCTAGGATTAGATCTAGGATTAATCTAGACCACAGAAATCGTCACAGGCCCGTCAGACCAGACCAAGGCTGCATCCAGGTGCACCAGGCCACAAAACACGAAATTGTGTTTTGGACCCAGTCGACACCCAAGTCGACAGCCCTGTCGACTTGGGGTCCAGGGGTGTCGACAGCCCTGTCGACTCCCCTGTCGACAAGGGCTTTGGCGGGAAAATTCCCGCCTACCCCAAAACTTGAACTTCCTAGGTGACTTTCAAACTTGAAAACCCTAAAAACTTCGACGGACCATAACTTGGTCATACGGACTCTGATTCTCGAAAACTCGGACTCTATTTCGCGTATTTTTCCGAGACGAACGCAATGGTGAATCCCGTTTACCTTAATTCTAGAAGTATAAAAAGAATATCTTTTATCTTCATGCTTCACTGGTTTATATGCTTTGCGTATCATCGTATACGTATGTAAATTTCTTACTTTTAAAATGTAAAAATACGGGGTGTCACAATGATAGATAAATCAAAGAATGGCGTTGTAATCAGCATGGAAAGGGCTTCGATGTGAAGTTTTTTGGTGGAATTCAGAGTGAAAAGATGTCGATGTTTTGTTAAGGTGCGTACGGTTCCTGCTGTCTGTCGAAGTGGTCGGATTTTGAATAAGGGGAAAGGGATTGCGATGAGGTGGTGTAATCGAATGAGAAGGAGAAGAGGGACTTGTCCATGGTCTCGGATCTTAAATTCGGTGGAGGGGTGAACGCGCGCATGTGCACCACAATGCACGGTTTTGGGTGTTCCAGGAGAAGAACGCAAAGAAGAGGAGGATAAGAAGAAAGAGGGGTGCGGGCCATTGCTTTGCTGCGGTTTTGCAATTGGGCTTGGGCCTTCTTTAAATTGGGTAATGATTATTTTAAATCTAAATTTAGTTTAAAACCTTTAGAAGTTAATATCTCATTCAATTCTAACCCGATTCGCTCGCCGTCAGATCCGTTAGAACCATATCAGAGAGTAGAACACAATGATATATAGTTTTGACAATTTTGGTTAAGTACGGATTTATATAAAATGGAATATCCTTATATAAAAAGGGAAAAACAAAATGAATGAACATTTATATTAATTTAATTTTGATATAAAATTTGCAGAAAATCATCAACTGCTAATCAGAACGGATCGAGGACAGTACGAGCAGCGGTGGAAGTATTCGTTGATCGGTTCGCTCTAGTAATGAAGATTTTTGGAGCTCGACTGGAGAGAACTTCTAATTTAAATTATTTATTTAAATTAGTAAATCATAATTAGATGGAGATTTAATTATAATTAGTTGATGATGATTGTGTGGTGGATGTTGATGTTTGAATGTTTGCTCATGTAATTAGATAATACACTGAACACGAGTAAGCGTTATTGACTGTAACGCTTGTGCTCAGTTAAAATGTTTGTTTGTGACGAATGAATTTGTATCCATCTGATCGTATGGTTCATTTGGATAGATATGATTGCATTGTATGATATCACACACATACCAACACACCGTGGTTGTGGAAATATATGGGTGATCGATTTAGAATCTCCTTCCTATATACGATTTTATTTAATTATTTAATAATATTTAAATTTTGGTTTTGAATAAAATATCGACTTTAAATATTAAATCAGGACTTTGAAAATGATTTGGATTATGAATTGATTTTTGTATAAAACGATCTTTATATCTATTTGAAAACTGGTTTTGGTAAAAATATTTTTTTTAATTTAAATTCGAAATGAGATTTTTAAAATTTGAATATGGTTTTATATATATATCAACGACGTCTCTTTATATTAGTAATATAATGTACACCAGAACGTTCTAGGATGACAAAGAGGATGGTGTCTAGGCTTGGGTTTGGAAATCAGTTTCCTGCTCTCCCTGGCTATCCCTAACTGGTCCGACAACGAGATTCGAAATCTAATTTGAAATATATTTTGAACTGTTCAAATGATTTGGAAATGTAAATTAAATTTGAAAAGGATTTGAATAATTTATATTTAAAACATTATATGGTTTGAATAAAACGCACTATGATTCAACAATTCGGAAATAGTGATTTCAAGTTTTGAATTGATTATTTGAAATAAATTTGACTTGAAATAAAGAACGATGAATTGTAAATGATGACAGTTTTGAAAAGCATTGGGATATTTGGATTTTTAATAATTATAAATCTATTTGATTTAAATGGCTATTTCAATAACAGTACTTTTGGGTAACATTCCAAATATTGTGTTGGTTTGAATTCATAAGCGTGAACTATTATTTGACTATAAGAATGATTATAAAATAGTTCGAAGATTTTTAAAGTATTGAAATGTTTATATGATATGGAAATGGGTTTTTCCAAATTTAAAATATGGATGTGGTCGGAGATAAATCTTCAGATGTTCGATATTTATTCAGTAGAAGAAAACTCTTATTATCTGAGGAATTTAAGAGGTAAATTCACCGTTATTCCGCTTATAATATGAGTTGGATACGGAAATTTATATTGAATATAAGTTGACGGTATTTCTATCCAGATCGAATGTCAAAGAATTGAATAAATCTTTTAATTAAAGATATGGGTTTCTCCACCTGATTGAAATAAGTTAGATAGAAATAATCTTTGATATTTGGTATAAATTTCATGGTGTAAATGAATACTATCTGGGAATTTGGAAGATATTATTATATCATTATTCCACTTATGGTATTCGTCGATTATGAGGATTTATATCAAATATGAGTGGATAAAAATTTCTGTGTAATTTATGATTCAATATTGATTGATTTGGGTTTGTCGTGAATCATATCTTCAATAATATCATTCTTGGAAACCGATGTGATTGAATGGTGGAAATTCATATCGAAATTGGAGATTTAATCAAATCTTGGATTTGATATAAGAAATTGAAGCGAAGTTAAAAATCTTGGATTTCAAAGAAGATTTTTAAAATGATAATGAGATGTATGAAATTTAAAATAATTCAAATCCTGAGTTATATATGAATTGATAATCATTTGGAAGGAGATTTGAATCGAAAAGCCTGTGTAAACCATAGCTACTGTTTTAAAGTACGCTCGTTACTTGGAAAGACCAGGATCGAATATATGTTCGAAAACCATTCCAAGTAATAATACGACGTTATTAAGCAATTCAAGACTCAGTAAACGACGAATGAAGACGGGGAACATTTAAATTTGTTTAGATTGATCGTGATAAATGTCTCGGTTAGGTAGGCCACCGATACGAGGTATGAGTTACATGAGACCTGAACATATTTAAGTATTTTCGGGTTGTTGTTCCGTTCAGACCCAGAACGGATTTGTATGGATGGTGTGTCTGATGTTGAAATTGGCCGCATAGCACTAATTTCCGTTAATGTATATCGGATTTGTGGCAATATATTATCCTCGTCTCTAAGTCATATGAACTTAGAGGGTATGCATTGATTGAAATCAGTGATATGTCGCGGATTGTCAATGTGGCATACCCAAGTTATGAGACGAGCTAGTGATGATCAAAGAATGGCTTATCGAAGCATCGCTTTGTGTATGACGTAACATCAACAAACCTCACACCCGGGATTGATGAGAAACTGGCGGTTAGGTTTTATACTTATATATGAATTGATGATGAAGTTGTGCAGCAGTGGGAAACCACTTATGAACCTGGGGAAGTTGGGTATGTTCGGGGGGCCGTGTCTGGCAGAAAACCGTTGATCTGCCCTGACGATGTGTAGTTGGTGTCCGCGTATGGATGAAAAAGCCATTGAGGCACTTCGTTTTGTATCCCTGATTGATCTTTCGTGTCAGGAATCATCAAGTTGGAAACCCAAATCTCCAATACGAGCCATACGATTTTGGTTTGTATATATATATATGGCGACATAATATTGATGGTATTATGCTGCCTAGGATTAATACATTTATTTGCGAATTTGTTTTCCACATTATATGATGGTATTAAAAGAGGATTTTCACGTATGAAAGCACGTTTGGTTATCATAAGATAAAACTCGCCCATCTGGTGTGCGCTTGCATTGTGTGATGTGGGACGAGCTTATGATAGCGGACGAGCTTATGATAGCTTCATTTTCAAAAAAAGTCATAGCGAATTTCTATGCACAGGAATTCACATGGAGTTAACCCGTTCCGCGTTAGCGGCGTGGTCCGTTGAATTACCCAACCTTAAAATGAATTCTAAAGGTAACTGTTTTTGAGTTCTCACACCAGTCCCACGACTGACCTGGAGTTTATTGTTCCTTTCTAAACTCTGGGTGCCCATTAATTTCCACATGGGCAGCTAGTGTTTAGTTTTGCAGTTATAGATCGTTGGAGCAGGATCCATAGCACTACCAGAGTTGGAGTCCACGATAGAGTTGAAGCTTCCGCTGTGTTTGTTCTTCCGTTGAGAGTATGGTTATATGTTTTCTTCCGCTGTGTAAATATCAATATACTCTGATGTATTCCTGGTAACTCTGATATAATATTTTGTAATGAAATAAAAAGTTCTGTTGCTTTGTTCAATATACGTATGTACCCATAACAATTCGTCTTTCTGAACGGTTTAAGTCGGTTTAATTACCGCCGAAAATCGGGCAAAAAGATGGGTCGTTACAGTTGGTATCAGAGCTTTGGTTACACAAAGCTATGGGGTACGTACATATTTGGACAAAAGAATAGGACTCCTCAGAGTTATATTATCACATTAGAGATAGGGTTAGAAATACCCTAGAATGAGATTTCGGAATATTATGACGGGAAAGCGTATTTTGAAACCTATATAAGGTATTTTTGAACAAGTAAATCATTTTGAAACGATGATTATTTGAAATATATTTTGAAATATAATTGGAAATAAGGATTTCGAGTGTTTTATTCGACGTCACAATTGGACTATCGAGTATATAGGGATTTTGGATATAAGCCTAGCTAACGTATATACAAAGTCTGAGGTATACTAGATAGATATAGAGTCACACCTAGTCGCTTGAGGATGATTTTACTGATGACCATGGCACCATCAGTAGTTATTTTCGAGTTTCGAAAGTGGGATGACTATATAGTTCCAGTTAAGATGTGGGGGGAAATACTTAAACTACTTTAGTATGTTTAAAATATTAAAAATAATTTAATGTAAGGAAAATAGGTTATAACCATAAAAGGTATTATAATCCTCGAAGAATAAGTTAATGTAAGTGATAGATTTGAAATCAATGCCTAGCATGAACTGTAAAGGATGAAATGCAAGTTAAACTATTTCGGTTGTAAGTATATTTTAGCAAATCTAAACCCCTCAAGAAATTAGAAAGTAATTTAACTTAAGTGAAGAAGCTATTTAAAGATAATTTAAATAGTAGCGAACATCGAAGTAGGAAGAAAACTATTGTGTAAGTGATTCAAATAAAAATATTTAAAGGGTAATCGTTTATGATGCAAATAAAAACAGAACTTGAGGTAAGACTTACTCAAGAGAAAGTTAATGAAAGTTAAGTGATCCAAGAATAAATAACTTATATTTGTATCCCTTATGCGCTCGACTTTCCTACCTTGGCCTAAGTTAGCTTCATCAATTGAATTCAAATCTTTTATTAGTGGGTTTTGAAAAAATGTTAAGATTAATATTTGGAAACAAACCTAGCCTGAACATGTATACGCATAATTAGAGCGCGCAGAGGAAGCGTGATGGTATTTTAAATAAAACGGTTTTAAGAGAATTTCCGGCTAGTTGAGTAAGAAAAACTTTCTAAACACGATTTGACAAGAGTGAAAAGAGTTACATATATTTTGAATTTTAAAATGGATTTAGAAAAAAGTGTTATTCAATTAGGTGAATATGACAACTAAAATATGAATACTAATGAGTATAAATTTAACTTATAAATGGTTTAATATGTGATGAGATTGGAAACGATTGGAATAAAATTTGAAACAGAATGAGTATTTCGAAATATAATTCTATCTTTTCCCTTGTTGCTGGATTTTTGCTCGACCCATTGTCATCTATTGAATTTCACCCTGAATTGTCGTGCTTGAAATTTAACTGTCCAACTATATTTCTGAATTCTTCCTTTTGCACTGCTCTGATAAAGTCATGGACAAGTGAATTAATTTGGATATGGAACCAGTATTTTGGATTACCTCTTAAATTGAACTTGAATTTGTATTGAGAGCAATAGAATTCCTAATACTGAATTTAGCCAAGATGATATTTTGCAGGATAATTGAATGATTAGGGAAAGGATTATTAGAGAATTTAGATTTAAATTTCTAATTTAAGCACTTGGTCTTAGAATTGATAAGGAAATCATGGGTTCCGTAAGAGTAAGTTAGGATGATAATTTCCAAACATTAAAATTTTCTTAGGATTGAAGACCTCTAAGTACTAGACAGTATCGATCCTAGCTCTCCTTAGTGGTAGGATAACAGCTCTGAGGTTAACGCAGAGAATTCGATTTTTGAACAAGACCGGTGACGACCCTATTAATCACAAGATTTTTGAAGTTCCTTAGACTCTACCTTTAAGTGAGAATTTGAGAGAGTAGCCTGGGAATGATATGGACCTTGTTTCTGACCATTACATTTCTGATATGTTGAGAGAGAAATGGGAATTTAATTTTATTCGACTTCCTTTTCGAGGATGAAAAGTTTCTAAGGAGAGGTTAATGTAACATCCTAGAATTTTTCTAAGTTCGATTTGGATTTTTATTTTATATAGTTGGATTTTTCCTGAATATAGATTGATTTTTTTTTAAGGTTTGAATATAAATTTTTACTTTGAATAAGTATTTTGTTTTATTAAATATGATTTTTTATAAGAAAAACTTATTTTAAAAAGTTATATTTTATTTATAAGATTTATGTAAGTAATGATATTTTCTGTTTTGATAATATTGATTTGTAAATGAATTTAGTAAAGGATAATTTATTTTTATGATTTTACTAGAATGATTATTATTATTTTATTTATTTTGAGAAACTAGAATGGCAATTATAAAGTGTATAAAGATTTGTTGTGTAGAAAAATCTCATTTAGATAAGTTGTTTTTTTGTATACGTATATAATAGTATAAGAATGATTTTTATTTTTATTTGGATACATTATAATGATGTTTACAAAATATGTAAGGATTGTTAAGTATAAAATTTATAAGTTATAGAACCTTAAGTAATAGTTTGGTTACATTCATTGGAAGCTTGCTACACCTATAAGTGTTACTTAGTGTAGCTAAAAATAAGATTTTTTAAAAATAAATAATAGGTTTATTTTGGAAGACATGCATTAGTTGAATTTTTAATAATAATTAGGTGGCATCATGCATGAGCCTTGTATGGCAAGTGTCATTCATTTAAAAATAGAAATTTAACATTTTCCTTTTCCTGGAGATTTAAAACCCTCTGTATCTCACGATGTACTCACTTTCTTCTTCCTTATTCAAGCTCCAGTAAATGAAACTTCTTCTTCCTCTTTAAATAAAAAAAATCCAAACCTTCTAATCTAATTGAGTTTAGCCCAAAATAATTCATGAAAGTTGGATGTATCACCGTTTATGATTTTTAGAAACCGTTGGATTCATATTTCATCTATTGCTGAGAGAGAATTCGTAGAATTACAGTAAAGGGGAAAATGGGTTCAAAGAGTTCGAAAATTAAATTCTCCCAATCCGCTTAAAATTTGATCGACGCTGTATGCGTCGTTGAGATCAGCGGATGGTGTAGTATTTTTGGTGCGAGTTTCGAGTGATACGGTGACGATGATTCAGAAAGTTCGAAATTAGGGTTAATGCTAATCGAAGAAAGAAGCGATGATAGATAAATCGAAGAGTGGCGTTGTAATCAGCATGGAAAGGGCTTCGATGTGAAGTTTTTCAGTGGAATTCAGAGTGAAAAGATGTCGATGTTTTGTTAAGGTGCGTACGGTTCCTGCTGTCGGTCGAAGTGGTCGAATTTTGAATAAGGGGAACGGGATTGCAATGAGGTGGTGTAATCGAATGAGAAGGAGAAGAGGGACTTGTCCATGGTCTCGGATCTTAAATTCGGTGGAGGGGTGAACGCGCGCATGTGCACCACAATGCACTGTTTTTGGTGTTCTAGGAGAAGAATGCAAAGAAGAGGAGGAGAAGAAGAAAGAGGGGTGCGGGCCGTTGCTTTGCTGCGGTTTTGCAATTGGGCTTGGGCCTTCTTTAAATTGGGTAATGATTATTTTAAATCTAAATTTAGTTTAAAACCTTTAGAAGTTAATATCTCATTCAATTCTAACCCGATTCGCTCGCCGTCAGATCCGTTAGAACCATATCAGAGAGTAGAACACAATGATATATAGTTTTGATAATTTTGGTTAAGTACTAATTTATATAAAATGGAATATCCTTATAAAAAAAGGGAAAACCAAAAGAATGAACATTTATATTAATTTAATTTTGATATAAAATTTGCAGAAAATCATCAACTGCTAATCAGAACGGATCGAGGACAGTACGAGCAGCGGTGGAAGTATTCGTTGATCTATTCGCTCTGGTAATGAAGATTTTTGGAGCTCGACTAGTGAGAATTTCTAATTTAAATTATTTATTTGAATTAGTTAATTATAATTAGATGGAGATTTAATTATAATTAGTCGATGATGATTGTGTGGTGGATGTTGATGTTTGAATGTTTGCTCATGTAATTAGATAATACACTGAACACGAGTAAGCGTTATTGACTGTAACACTTATGCACAGTTAAAATGTTTGTTTGTGATGAATGAATTTGTATCCATATGATTGTATGGTTCATTTGGATAGATATGATTGCATTGTATGATATCACACACATACAAACACACCGTGGTTGTGGAAATATATGGGTGATCGATTTAGAATCTCCTTCCTATATACGATTTTATTTAATTATTAAATAATATTTAAATTTTGGTTTTGAATAAAATATTGACTTTAAATATTAAATCAGGACTTTGAAAATGATTTGGATTATGAATTGATTTTTGTAAAAAACGATCTTTATATCTATTCGAAAACTGGTTTTGGTAAAAATATTTTTTTTAATTTAAATTCGAAATGAGATTTTTAAAATTTGAATATGGTTTTATATATATATGAACGACGTCACATTCTAGGATGACAGAGAGGATGGTGTCTAGGCTTGGGTTTGGAAATCAGTTTCCTGCTCTCCCTGGCAATCCCTAACTGGTCCGACAACGGGATGGTAAATTCGAAATATAATTTGAATTATATTTTGAACTGTTCAAATGTTTTGGAAATGTAAATTAAATTTGAAAAGGATTTGAATAATTTATATTTAAAACATTATATGGTTTGAATAAAACGCACTATGATTCAACAATTCGGAAATATTGATTTCAAGTTTTGAATTGATTATTTGAAATAAATTTGACTTGAAATAAAGAACGATGAATTGTAAATGATGACAGTTTTGAAAAGCATTGGGATATTTGGATTTTTAATAATTAAAAATCTATTTGATTTAAATGGCTATTTCAATAACAGTACTTTTGGGTAACATTCCAAATATTGTGTTGGTTTGAAATTCATAAGCGTGAACTATTATTTGACTATAAGAATGATTATAAAATAGTTCAAAGATTTTTAAAGTATTGAAATATTTATATGATATGGAAATGGGTTTTTCCAAATTTAAAATATGGATGTGGTCGGAGATAAATCTTCGGATGTTCGATATTTATTCGGTAGATGAAAACTCTTATGATATGAGGAATTTAAGAGGTAAATTCACCGTTATTTCGCTTATAATATGAGTTGGATACGGAAATTTATATTGAATATAAGTTGACGGTATTTCTATCCAGATCGAATGTCGAAGAATTGAATAAATCTTTTAATTAAAGATATGGGTTTCTCCACCTGATTGAAATAAGTTAGATAGAAATAATCTTTGATATTTGGTATAAATTTCATGGTGTAAATGAATACTATCTGGGAATTTGGAAGATATTATTATATCATTATTCCACTTATGGTATTCGTCGATTATGAGGATTTATATCAAATATGAGTGGATAAAAATTTCTGTGTAATTTATGATTCAATATCGATTGATTTGGGTTTGTCGTGAATCATATCTTCAATAATATCATTCTTGAAAACCGATGAGATTGAATGGTGGAAATTCATATCGAAATTGGAGATTTAATCAAATCTTGGATTTGAGATAAGTAATTGAAGCGAAGTTAAAAATCTTGGATTTCAAAGAAGATTTTTAAAACGATAATGTGATGTATGAAATTTAAAATAATTCAAATCCTGAGTTATATATGAATTGATAATCATTTGGAAGGAGATTTGAATCGAAAAGCCTGTGTAAACCATAGCTAATATTTTAAAGTACGCTCGTTACTTGGAAAGACCGGGATCGAATATATGTTCGAAAACCATTCCAAGTAATAATACGACGTTATGAAGCAATTCAAGACTCGGTAAACGACGAATGAAGACCGAGAATATTTAAATTTGTTTAGATTGATCGTAATAAATATCTCGGTTAGGTAGGCCACCGATACGAGGTATGAGTTACATGAGACCTGAACATATTTAAGTATTTTCGGGTTGTTGTTCCGTTCAGACCCAGAACGGATTTGTATGGATGGTGTGTCTGATGTTGAAATTGGCCTCATAGCACTAATTTCCGTTAATGTATATCGGATTTGTGGAAATATATTATCCTCGTCTCTAAGCCATATGAACTTAGAGGGTATGCATTGATTGAAATCAGTGATATGTCGTGGATTGTCAATGTGGCATACCCAAGTTATGAGACGAGCTAGTGATGATCAAAGAATGGCTTATCGAAGCATCGCTTTGCGTATGACGTAACATCAACAAACCTCACACCCCAGATTGATGAAAAACTGGCGGTTATGTTTTATACTTATATATGAATTGATGATGAAGTTGTGCAGCAGTGGGAAAGCACTTATGAACCTGGGGAAGTTGGGTATGTTCGGGGGGTCGTGTCTGGTCGAAAACCATTGATCTGCCCTGACGATGTGTAGTTGGTGTCCGCGTAAGGATGAAAAAGCCATTGAGGCACTTCGTTTTGTATCCCTGATTGATCTTTCGTGTCAGGAATCATCAAGTTGGAAACCCAAATCTCAAATACGAGCCATACGATTTTGGTTTGTATATATATATGGCGACATAATACTGATGGTATTATGCTACCTAGGATTAATACATTTATTTGCGAATTTGTTTTCCACATTATATGATGGTATTAAAAGAGGATTTTCACGTATGAAAGCACGTTTGGTTATCATAAGATAAAACTCGCCCATCTGGTGTGCGCTTGCATTGTGTGATGTGGGACGAGCTTATGATAGCTTCACTTTCAAAAAAAAGTCATAGCAAATTTCTATGCATGGGAATTCACACGGAGTTAACCCGTTCCGCATTAGCGGCGTGGTCCGTTGAATTACCCAACCTTAAAATGAATTCTAAAGGTAACTGTTTTTGAGTTCTTACACCAGTCCCACGACTGGCCTGGAGTTTATTGTTCCTTTCTAAACTCTGGGTGCCCATTAATTTCCACACGGGCAGCTAGTGTTTAGTTTTGCAGTTATAGATCGTTGGAGCAGGATCCATAGCACTACCAGAGTTGGAGTCCACGATAGAGTTGAAGCTTCAGCTGTGTTTGTTCTTCCGCTGAGAGTATGGTTATATGTTTTCTTCCGCTGTGTAAATATCGATATACTCTAATGTATTCCTGGTAACTCTGATGTAATATTTTGTAATGAAATAAAAAGTTCTGTTGTTTTGTTCAATACACGTATGTACCCATAACAATTCGTCTTTCTGAACGGTTTAAGTCGGTTTAATTACCACCGAAAAATCGGGCAAAAAGATGGGTCGTTATAGATCTCCAAGTACGTCTGGACGATCACCACTTATTATCTATATTTCGGGATGCCTCCCAATCAAGACATCAGTTATCTTCCAACCGAGGTGAAGATCTCCAGTCTTCAACCACAGTCTTCATCATCGACTTCTTATCGCCGATCAATTATTTGAAATGAGATTTAACTCGACCTTTTCAAGTAATTCACGTATGTTTAGAATTTAAATCAATTTATTTCAATGGTTAGATTATTCGACATCAATAATTCTGTTCTTAAATGTAGTTTTCACACCAAACACATTCAACCATCAAATATCTAATAAACCGGGTAAATTCAGTTTATTTTCCATTCCATATCATTTATAATATTTTATAATGATTTATCGCTATTTTTATTCTTTTAAAAATAGCTAATTCATTCAAACGACGCTTCAGGCCATAACACGGCCGTGGAACTGTTTTTCTTCAGATTTGATTTACACATATTAGAAAATCTAACCGTTGGATCTTCACAAATTTTATATCATTAGAAAGATCTTTTCAAAACGAATCCAACGTTTCTGATTTGGGAAATCCAACGGTCGGATCTCCCGTTACAATCGTTTGTAGTTACGATTTCAAAATACGAACTGCAGCCTCGTTATTTGATTTAATTTAAATATATTTATATATATAAATATAATCGATTCTAGCGCTGTTTTTTTCTTCAGATTTGAATTAAAAATTCGAGACAATCTAACCGTTGGATCTTCACAAAGTTGGTGCCGTTGGAAAGATATTTCCAAAGCGAACCCAACGGTTTCAGTTTTTGGAAAATCCGATGGTCGGATCTCCCGCACTAATTGTTTGAAATCACGGTTTCAAAATACGAACTGCAGCTTCGTTATTCGATTTATTTCAGTTATATATATATATAAATATAATTCATTTTTCGATTTCAAAACCATATTCATTTCACACATTTGATAAAAATGGTATTTTTATCCAACAGCTATTTATTTCAACACATGAGTTTTATTTCAACACATGAATTTTTATTCAACACATGAATTTTATTTCAACACATGAATTTCTATTCAACACATGAATTTTATTTCAACACATGAATTTTATTTTTAACAGTTCATATATATCATAAAAATGTGATTTTTATTGTAAAACAATTTATTTCAAAACACGATTATTTTATATAGTTTATATATGTCATAAAGATGTGATTTTTAATGTAAAACAATTTATTTAAAATACTAATATTTTATATAGTCTATATATATGATAAAAATGTTATTTTTATTTTTCAAAGAATTTATTCAATACATGAACTTCATTTAACACATGAATTTCTATTCAACACATGAATTTCATTTCAACACCTGAATTTTATTCAACACATGAATTTTATTCAACACATGAATTTTTTTTCAACACATGAATTTTATTCAGCACATGAATTTTATTCAACACATGAATTTTATTTCAACACATGAATTTTATTCAACACATGAATTTGAATCAAACACAGAAATTTTTCAGGAAATTTCAGCAGCATAACGGCAGGGTAGTTATAACTGGCACCATCCCTAGTACGGCTCCTCGCTCTACCTTAAAGCCTCGCAGCTTTTGACAATGGGGATTTTAAATATCTAGTTCGTACGCAGACAAATTTTCCTATATACTAATCCTATTGGGATTTCAACCACAATCAATCATTTCAAATCAACCATTCATGATATTCACCAAATTTTCACATCAACCAATAATCCAAACAATATCACAACCAATATATATCGTCCATGATCTGTGGACGAGGAGAGTATATATATATATATGATATATATAGATATACGTATACAACTATATTTTGATTTCATTTCAATATCATTTCAATTTATTTCAACGCATATATCATTTTTACAATGCATATATAACTTATACATCGAACATACAACTTATACAACGCTTATACATGAGGTGTACAACGCTTATATAACTCATACTTCGTCTATATAATTTATACATCGTTGTTCCCATATCGTTTATAATTTAGAAATCTCACATTGGGTTCCACTCCACCAAAAATTGTAGAAGGATTAAAAAAATATCCGATGTAACACCCCACACCCGCTACGGACACTCGCTAAGGGAATGCCATAGCATCGGTGGAGTATTTTAAGTGAATATAGAACAGAAAAATTACAACAAGACAGATATAAGTAATACTTGAGAATTTAAAACATCATTTCATTGCAGCGGAAAGTAAAACATGTTTGGTCACACCAAAACCATAAACAAGAGTCAAGTACATAATATCCATCCTGATAAAACAAAAGTACATAATCCCACTACATAACTTAATAGCCATAATAGAAAAGATAAACCGAGCTTTACATCCACGGTCCAAGCTCCAAAAGATAGATAAAGCAGTCTGATCAAAGCCCACTAGTGCTAGGCCCACTCTAATAACCTGAGGGTTGGGAAAAAGATAAAAACAACGGGGTCAGACATAAGTCTGAGCGAGTCCTATAACTTTAAAAATACAATCATTAAAGTAACCAGAGTAAGACATGAGCTTGATATACGGTAACGACTGGGGATAAATGGCTACACTAAGCAGCCAACTAGACTTAGGATGAACTAAGATAACCGTAAAGACGCATTTACCCACCCAAGGATAATTACTACACTGCATCACCCCAGATCTACCCACCCAAGGGTAATTCCTACACTGCACCACATCAGTTCTACCCACACAAGGGTAATTCCTACTTAAGGTTGATCCCACTAAGTGTACTTAGTAATTTTTAATAGTAGTTTCGTGTACCCTAGCTGACTACATAGGTGTCGTTTGCCCCTATCTCCACTAGGTGTACCCACTACTCCCCAAGCGATCAGCTCCCTAACGTAGATACCCGTGCTGGCCCCACAGTTGGGGTGTATCACTCCCCAAAGTGGCAACCCGATAATCAATGGTGCACGGCTTATACCTACACGATGCAACAACGTCTTACCTACCAGCCCGGGTCCACACACGCATATGAAACCCGTTGGACTCGCGTTGCCACCGCTACCCCGTTTTGGCCTCTTATAGTCAAGCCCAATATGCGTGTCCCGTCCTCGACTTGGGTCGAGCCCACAAAGATACGTTTGGGATATTGGTTGAAATGGGCCCCCACAAGCTACCCACCTAAGCTTGTCATTTCTAGTGAATCCCACTTAACCCTTTAACCATGTCCACTTACATGTTATAAATTTTGGTTAAGTCTTTTAATCATATTTTAATTGCTACTCAAGGCCCCCACAAGCTACTACTTAAGCCTGTCATTTAATCATATTTCAATTGCCACTTAAGGCCCCCACAAGCTACTACTTAAGCTTGTCATTTAATTATATTTCAATTGCCACTTAAGGCACCCACTAGATTTCGACATGCCACCCAAGGCACTTACTTGATTTCCCCATGCCACCCAAGGCACTTACTTCATTCCCCCATGCCACCCAAGGCACTTACTTAACCCTTTAATCATGTTTAATTACATGTTCCACTTTAGTTAAGTATTCTAATCGTATTTTCTATTGCCACCCAAGGCGACCCACTAGTTTCCTCATGCCACCCAAGGCACCCCCACTAGTTACTACATGCCACCCAAGGCACCCACTTAACCCCTCATGCCTCACTACATGCTAATTTGGTTAAGTGTTTCTTAATTAATTAAGATCGTAACCTTTGTAAAGACCTATCACATTAGACTGTCTTTTATGGCAGCTGGATATGTCGGTTGGTTTCAGGCAGCCTTACACCATAACAGAGTCTAACCTCGTGTCTTTACACTTGTCACGTATTTAGTTTATGACTAAGACCTCTCACATTGGGCCAATCATTTGTAGCCGCTGGATTTGCCGGTCGGTTCCGGCCAGTCTTATGCTACAAAAGGGTCCAACCTCGTGTCTTAGTCGATTAATTACACCTAATTAATCACCCCCATAATTTGTATTAATTGTCCCTAATTAATTACAAATATTTAAGAATATGGGTAGACCTAACTCAATAGGTAAATTCCCAATTCCATAATATGGGTAGACCTAACTTAATAGGTAAATTCCCAATTATGTCCATCCACTTTATGGTATGTTTAATCATACCCACTTCACACAATTTTATGTGTTCATTAATTTTTACCCCATCGTCCCCACGTAAATACGTTAACATGACATACTTCAAAAGAGAAGATTCATCATACACACAATGGGTTCAACTTAGCATATCATTAGCATTATCATGGGTTTAAAAGGTGTCAACTTGCATATATGACCATAAACCCAACTTGCATAAACAACCAACCCAAACTTGCATATATCACATATGTCATAAAGATGGTAACTTTCTTAAATGTTTATGTCATAGACCTATCATAAAAGTGTCAACTTGCATATATGTCATAGGTCTAAAAGGGATGAACTTGCACATGTACTTATGTCATACATAGAGGCAAACTTGCATATATTATGCATATCATAAAAAGAGACAAACTTGCATATGAACTTGCATCATAACTTGCATATGAACTTGCATCATAACTTGCATATGAACTTGCATAACATGCCATACTTAGAGGCAAACTTGCATATATTATGCATATCATAAAAAGAGACAAACTTGCATATGAACTTGCATCATAACTTGCATATGAACTTGCATCATAACTTGCATATGAACTTGCATACCATGCCATACTTAGAGGCAAACTTGCATATATTATGCATATCATAAAAAGTGACAAACTTGCATATGAACTTGCATCATAACTTGCATATGAACTTGCATCATAACTTGCATATGAACTTGCAAAACATGCCATACTTAGAGGCAAACTTGCATATATTATGCATATCATAAAAAGAGACAAACTTGCATATGAACTTGCATCATAACTTGCATATGAACTTGCATCATAACTTGCATATGAACTTGCATAACATGCCATACTTAGAGGCAAACTTGCATATATTATGCATATCATAAAAAGAGACAAACTTGCATAAACATAGTGTCATCATGAATAAGTGTTAAACATAGTGATTAGCAAACTAGCATCATAACATATGACCTAAAACCCATTGATCCGCAAGCAAAACCATATGATCTCATCATATCTCATCTACTTAGTTCAGCAATTGATTATTAAAGTGATAGAAACTCACAAACTCCAAGATTAGCTCCTTAGATAGTTGCTAGAGTTGAAGTAGAAGTGGATTAGTAGTTGATTAGCTTGCAATCCTCTTCACAAATTAGTGGAGGCTCCTTCTAAGTTGCATTTTGGCGGCATGATGGCACAAATTCTATTTTTAGTATGGATTAGGGTAGTCTTAGGGTGTATTTATAGGATTAGGTTGTGTTTTAGACCCTTAGATTAACCCTAGCCTAGTTTAGGTCCGTCAGATTTCGTCCCTAGCCCTCCAACCCAGCCCAAAACTCAATCAGGTGCACCCAGGCCAGAATCAGCCGACAGGGCAAGTCGACAGCCCTGTCGACTGCCAAGTCGACAGGCATGTCGACAGGCAAGTTGACAGGCCTGTCGACAGCCAAGTCGACTTGGCTGGGCGGGAGTTTTCCCGCCTGGCCCCCATTTCTGCATGTTTCGAAATTCAAATTTCCCGAAAACTTCTTTGGGCCTTAACCGGGTCATACGGACTCCGATTTACAAAATTTCGGACTCTATTTCGCGTATTTTTCCGAGACGAACACAATGACGTAACCCGTTTCCCCTGATTCTCACATCTGAGATTATTAATTCTTTAATTAGTGAATATCAGTGTTAACTGAAATTCGGGGTGTTACATTCTCCCCTCCTTAAAGGATTTCGTCCCCGAAATCTCCAAGTTAAGGAGAATGCATATCCTACCATCCAAACAACCATCTACTCAATCCATCAAACACGGGCATCCATTGTCCTTAAAACAATTTCTACTGATGTATGAGCATATGCAAAAAAAAGTGTGTGTATATGTTCCCTATCTAATGTATGAACATATGCAAACCGTGATAGTGCCATGCATCCAATATGTATGCGAAAGATCCCTATCGACACATACTATTTCTATATGAGTGCACAATCATTCACCAAAATGCATCATCCATGTGATAACACAACCATTATACATCCATTAATATAGCTACCTACACAAAATTTTATGCAATATGCAATATGAAGTGATTTAGCCGATCTAGTGCCTAGAGTGTGTATATATGCATCCACGAGCAACCACTAGCAACCACTTGCATCCACATGCATCCATCAAACATAACATGTCTCAAACACATGTTTCAACTATAGGCTTACCCTATCTAAAGGTCAAAGGTACTAATGAGAGGACATACTAAAGATAAGATAAGCACTATACAAACGATAAAGGAGACGTTTAAAGGACATACCCTTAAAAAGGAATGGGTATAACGAACGCATCTTCGCTTCCGTCACCAAAGTAGCATTGCTCTCATCTTCTCCCCATTGCACTTTGACTAGTTGAACCTCCCTGTTTCTCAACCTCTTAATCTCTGACCCAAGGATGCGTGTAGGAGCTCGTCGACTAGTCGCATCACGCTCTATCTATACTTCTCTAAGCAAGCTCGGCTCTACCACCTCTGCGGTCTCATGTAGGCACTTCCTCACATGGAATACATCATGTACACCACTAAGTCTGTCGGGCAATCTCCACCAATGGAAGATGCTCTTCTCATGTACCTCCAAAATCTAAGATACATAGCCTCAAAAGGTCTTCTAAAATGCGATTCACCCTCCCGGTCTGGCCGTCCGTCTGAGGATGATATGCGGTACTCAAACACAACTGAGTCCCTACCGCCTCTTGCAAACTCTTCCAAAACTCTCTAGTGAAGATAGGATCTCGATCGCTCACTATACTGGAAGGTACACCATGCAATCTAATAATCTCTCGAATGTAAACTGAAGCTATCCATGGAGCAGTTCTCTTACTCTTCACGGGTATAAAATGGGCGCTCTTAGTAAGTCTGTCTACCACAACCCAAATTCCCGTATTACCCTTCCTCGATCTCGGTAATCCATCGAGACACTATCCCACTTCCATAGCGGAACCTCCAATGGGTGAAGCAACCCACCGGGTTTCTTCTGCTCCGCTTTCACTTGCTAGCACACCAAGCATCTAGCGACATACTCGGCCACTTCTTTCTTCATACCGGCCCAAAAGGAAACTCGCTTCATGTCTTGGTACACCTTGTCCCCACCGGGATGAATGGTCATCTTCGACCGATGTGCATCATCAAGTATAGCCTTCCTAAAACCCTCGTCTTGCGGTACACAAAGTCTACCGTCTCTACGCAACCACCCCTTACCATCTAGGGTGTACCTACTCAAATGGCTGGACGACTCCCCCCCCCTTATTAGCTTCTATACTAACTCAACCAACTGTGGGTCGTCCCGCTGTGCTCCGCCAATACGCCCCAAAAGAGTAGGACTAACCTCCAAGGAGGCTAGCAAACCGGGTACAAAGTCAACGGAAGGTCTAAAGTCAAACATAGAAATAAACTCTAAGCTCCGTCGTTCAACGGACAATGAACTCAAGGACAACCTTTTTCTACATAAGGCGTCCGCTACCACGTTACCCTTTCCATGGGTATACGCTATCTCAAACTCATAGGATGCTAAGAATCCCATCCAAAATCATCACAACTGTCCATCTCTCACGCAGACCACCCTAGTCGAACTCGACATCCCCCAAATGCAAGCCCCAAAGGCCTAAACCAATATCAGACAAACACCCAAGGGATACCTCCTTCGAATTCAGACGACCTACGTGAGATGATACTAGTAAAAACGGCTAAATAATTAAGCCCTTGTCCAACTCTGGATGTCCTTGCCAGTCTCGCTCCAAAACCACCGTTTATCCCATAACTGGCTTTGCTCAACCTATTGAGCACATACGAAAACTTATTTTGCTCCTAGAAAAGACCATCACGAACTTATTTAGGTACTCCCTAAACACCCTTCTCATCAAATCAATAAAGTATGCGGGGGCGTTCGTCAAACCAAATGGCATCACCAGCCACTCATAAAAAAAAACCATCCGGCGTCCCAAAGGCAGTCTTCTCTATACTATCCTCCGCCACTCTCAACTGACGAAACCCCGTGGCTAAGTCCAACTGTGAAAATACTGAGGCGCCAACTAACTGATCAAAGAGATCATCAATCCTCGGCAATGGGTGTCTATTCTTCTTTGTGAGTTTATTTAGTTCTCTTTAGCCTACACAAAGTCTGAGGGACCCATCCGCCTTCGTGGCAAAAACTACTGGAGCACCCCACTCCGATATACTTTGTCTTATGAACCCCTTCTCAAGCAAATTGCCTACTTGCTTATGGAGTTCCCTCCTCTCACGAGGAGCCATGTGGCACACTGGCCAAGATACTGGTTTGGCATTGTCTATCAGATATATTCGGAAGTCAATATCCCGCTCCGGAGGTAAGCCCTTCACCTCCTCAAACACATCCGAGTATTCCCGAACCACTCTAATAGATCACAAACTCTCGACCGACTTGTCAAGCGATTCTAGATAACTTAGCATAACAGATTCCATGGGATTACAAGAGATCTCGAGAGTGTTACCCAAGCGGGTCATAAACCTAACAACTCTCCCTTCAAAATCAAGAACGACACCCCTACTGGATAACCAGTCCATGCCCAAAACTAACCCACAGCCCGTGAAGCCCAAAAAGCATCACATCTAAACTCAACGCTAAGTATAGCAACTTTCAAACCCAAACACATCATGGAGCCCCAATTGGGTTTGAAACAACTAAGGGATCATCTACTAAACTGGTGTCTAAGTGCAGTGACTCAACTAACAATGATGAGATAAACGAACTCGATGCGTCAGAATCAAATAAAGTTCGAACCGGATAATAAAGAAATCCAAATTCCAACCTAGACGGTCTTATCCCCATCTGGTACACTAGCCATGAGGGAATACAACTACCCTCCAGACGATTCCATACCTTGCCCTTGCCCCTTTGGACAACCCTAATAAGGTGTCCTATTCCTCCCAAAAGGATAACTACTCGCCTTCTTCTTCCCATTCTCCACTCGTAACCTCCCACCAATGAGGTTTCATCCTTCATTAACCAAACAACTATTTGAGCCTTCCTCCCATCGTCTATCCAATAGGTACCTACCAGTCCTCCTCCTTCTTGAACCAACTTCTAGTCCGACTAATGTCTAAGTCCCTTGAAGTGGTTTTCCATTCTTATCTATCTTAGAAAGATCATCTATACGTGGAGGGGAAACTCAAAACGAGAGAGGAAGAGATTCAAAATGGAGAATTTGAAAGATATAGATATGGCTATTGGGGATTATGCTTTTCTTTCAAAAACTTTTCTCTTAAAAGTCATGTTTTTGAAAATACTCCTTTCAAAAATATTCTTAGAAAATAGTTTTTCTAAAAATTTTATCTGTTCTGGTAACCTTAAGCTCTGATACCACGTGTAACACCCCACACCCGCTACGGACACTCGCTAAGGGAATGCCATAGCATCGGTGGAGTATTTTAAGTGAATATAGAACAGAAAAATTACAACAAGATAGATATAAGTAATACTTGAGAATTTAAAACATCATTTCATTGCAGCGGAAAGTAAAACATGTTTGGTTACACCAAAACCATAAACAAGAGTCAAGTACATAATATCCATCCTGATAAAACAAAAGTACATAATCCCACTACATAACTTAATAGCCATAATAGAAAAGATAAACCGAGCTTTACATCCACGGTCCAAGCTCCAAAAGATAGATAAAGCAGTCTGATCAAAGCCCACTAGTGCTAGGCCCACTCTAATAACCTGAGGGTTGGGAAAAAGATAAAAACAACGGGGTCAGACATAAGTCTGAGCGAGTCCTATAACTTTAACAATACAATCATTAAAGTAACCAGAGTAAGACATGAGCTTGATATATGGTAACGACTGGGGATAAATGGCTACACTAAGCAGCCAACTAGACTTAGGATGAACTAAGATAACCGTAAAGACGCATTTACCCACCCAAGGATAATTACTACACTGCACCACCCCAGATCTACCCACCCAAGGGTAATTCCTACACTGCACCACACCAGTTCTACCCACCCAAGGGTAATTCCTACTTAAGGTTGATCCCACTAAGTGTACTCAGTAATTTTTAATAGTAGTTTCGTGTACCCCTAGCTGACTACATAGGTGCCGTCTGCCCCTATCTCCACTAGATGTACCCACTACTCCCCAAGCGATCGGCTCCCTAACGTAGATACCCGTGCTGGCCCCACAGTGGGGTGTATCACTCCCCAAAGTGGCAACCCGATAATCAATGGTGCACGGCTTATACCTACACGATGCAACAACGTCTTACCTACCAGCCCGGGTCCACACACGCATATGAAACCCGTTGGACTCGCGTTGCCACCGCTACCCCGTTTTGGCCTCTTATAGTCAAGCCCAATATGCGTGTCCCGTCCTCGACTTGGGTCGAGCCCACAAAGATACGTTTGGGATATTGGTTGAAATGGGCCCCCACAAGCTACCCACCTAAGCTTGTCATTTCTAGTGAATCCCACTTAACCCTTTAACCATGTCCACTTACATGTTATAAATTTTGGTTAAGTCTTTTAATCATATTTTAATTGCCACTCAAGGCCCCCACAAGCTACTACTTAAGCCTGTCATTTAATCATATTTCAATTGCCACTTAAGGCCCCCACAAGCTACTACTTAAGCTTGTCATTTAATTATATTTCAATTGCCACTTAAGGCACCCACTAGATTTCCACATGCCACCCAAGGCACTTACTTGATTTCCCCATGCCACCCAAGGCACTTACTTAATTCCCCCATGCCACCCAAGGCACTTACCTAACCCTTTAATCATGATTAATTACATGTTCCACTTTAGTTAAGTATTCTGATCGTATTTTCTATTGCCAACCAAGGCGACCCACTAGTTTCCTCATGCCACCCAAGGCACCCCCACTAGTTACTACATGCCACCCAAGGCACCCACTTAACCCCTCATGCCTCACTACATGCTAATTTGGTTAAGTGTTTCTTAATTAATTAAGATCGTAACCTTTGTAAAGACCTCTCACATTAGACTGTCTTTTATGGCAGCTGGATATGTCGGTTGGTTTCGGGCAGCCTTACACCATAACAGAGTCTAACCTCGTGTCTTTACACTTGTCACGTATTTAGTTTATGACTAAGACCTCTCACATTGGGCCAATCATTTGTAGCCGCTGGATTTGCCGGTCGGTTTCGGGCAGTCTTATGCTACAAAAGGGTCCAACCTCGTGTCTTAGTCGATTAATTACACCTAATTAATCACCCCCATAATTTGTATTAATTGTCCCTAATTAATTACAAATATTTAAGAATATGGGTAGACCTAACTCAATAGGTAAATTCCCAATTCCATAATATGGGTAGACCTAACTTAATAGGTAAATTCCCAATTATGTCCATCCACTTTATGGTATGTTTAATCATACCCACTTCACACAATTTTATGTGTTCATTAATTTTTACCCCATCGTCCCCACGTAAATACGTTAACATGACATACTTCAAAAGTGAAGATTCATCATACACACAATGGGTTCAACTTAGCATATCATTAGCATTATCATGGGTTTAAAAGGTGTCAACTTGCATATATGACCATAAACCCAACTTGCATAAATAACCAACCCAAACTTGCATGAATCACATTTGTCATAAATATGGTAACTTGCTTAAATGTTTATGTCATAGACCTATCATAAAAGTGTCAACTTGCATATATGTCATAGGTCTAAAAGGGATGAACTTGCACATGTACTTATGTCGTACATAGAGGCAAACTTGCATATATTATGCATATCATAAAAAGAGACAAACTTGCATATGAACTTGCATCATAACTTGCATATGAACTTGCATCATAACTTGCATATGAACTTGCATAACATGCCATACTTAGAGGCAAACTTGCATATATTATGCATATCATAAAAAGAGACAAACTTGCATATGAACTTGCATCATAACTTGCATATGAACTTGCATCATAACTTGCATATGAACTTGCATAACATGCCATACTTAGAGGCAAACTTGCATATATTATGCATATCATAAAAAGAGACAAACTTGCATATGAACTTGCATCATAACTTGCATATGAACTTGCATCATAACTTGCATATGAACTTGCATAACATGCCATACTTAGAGGCAAACTTGCATATATTATGCATATCATAAAAAGAGACAAACTTGCATATGAACTTGCATCATAACTTGCATATGAACTTGCATCATAACTTGCATATGAACTTGCATAACATGCCATACTTAGAGGAAAACTTGCATATATTATGCATATCATAAAAAGAGACAAACTTGCATAAACATAGTGTCATCATGAATAAGTGTTAAACATAGTGATTAGCAAACTAGCATCATAACATATGACCTAAAACCCATTGATCCGCAAGCAAAACCATATGATCTCATCATATCTCATCTACTTAGTTTAGCAATTGATTATTAAAGTGATAGAAACTCACAAACTCCAAGATTAGCTCCTTAGATAGTTGCTAGAGTTGAAGTAGAGGTGGATTAGTAGTTGATTAGCTTGCAATCCTCTTCACAAATTAGTGGAGGCTCCTTCTAAGTTGCATTTTGGCGGCATGATGGCACAAATTCTATTTTTAGTATGGATTAGGGTAGTCTTAGGGTGTATTTATAGGATTAGGTTGTGTTTTAGACCCTTAGATTAACCCTAGCCTAGTTTAGGTCCGTCAGATTTCGTCCCAAGCCCTCCAACCCAGCCCAAAACTCAATCAGGTGCACCCAGGCCAGAATCAGCCGACAGGGCAAGTCGACAGCCCTGTCGACTGCCAAGTCGACAGGCATGTCGACAGCCCTGTCGACAGCCAAGTCGACTTGGCTGGGCGGGAGTTTTCCCGCCTGGCCCCCATTTCTGCATGTTTCGAAATTCAAATTTCCCGAAAACTTCTTTGGGCCTTAACCGGGTCATACGGACTCCGATTTACAAAATTTCGGACTCTATTTCGCGTATTTTTCCGAGATGAACACAATGACGTAACCCGTTTCCCCTGATTCTCACATCTGAGATTATTAATTCTTTAATTAGTGAATATCAATGTTAACTGAAATTCGGGGTGTTACATCCGGTCTCTTTTACAATGTAGAAGACGTCCACACAAGTCCACTATCTCTTGTTTCACTGGTTTTCTATCACACATGAAAAAGATATGATTTTTATTGTGAAATCATAAATCGTAGCGCTTTAAAGTGCTATTAAATAGTTGAAAATATTTAAAGCCGTTACCTCCACTGTTTGCTTCAAAACTAGGTCACGGATTTGGGTGAAATCCTAGCAGCGATTAGACGATCAGGCTACGCCACCACGACGGGCTAGGTAGGGCGTGAAGGCACCACCCACAATGGCCAGTTTGGTGGTCAGAATCGAGTGGCGCGGCGGTTTAAAGACCCGATTTTTGAGGGGGTCATTCTCCTCGACGGTGACATGATGGGGGCTCTAACTGGTATTAATTTGAAGAGGGAGGGGGGAGCTTCAAAGATTGGGTGGTGGCAAGGTCTGGTTCGCCGTGGTTTGATCGGAAAGTGGCCGGGAAGTTTTGAGCAGTGGTCGCCGCAAGATGAACAGGAGTAGCGGGTTTTTTTGAGATTTTTTTTTATTTTATGAAAGGAGGAATCTGATTGGTCGGTGGTTTATAATTTCAAAACTACCCCCTTTATCCATACGAACACCAATCCAAACCCAACGACTGTCGTCCCTAGCTAAATTCCCCCGTTCCGAACACAATGGGATATGTTTCGTAGGCCAATTAGACTGTTACAGTTAGTTATTCTTCAAATTAAAATATAAAACATTCAATATATGATTTGAACGTACATTTCAATTTGCCGGGACCACATACTGATCCCAAAAATTCCATAAAAATAAATCTAGCTATGTTTTGATGATACGGTCCTAATAAAACTAGTTTTGTCGAATTCGGAGACCGTTTGAAAAATGACCATTTTCTGGTCGATCCAATTTAACAAAAATCGACCAAACACATTTTCCTTTGCCACGCTCACATATTAACTTCAAAAATTATGAAATTTGAAACCTAGTAATAATTTGACATCCCGGATCCAACAAAAGTGGTTTCGTCGAATTCTGAGATCGTTTGCAAAATGCCTATTTTCACAGGCTATATGTATTCTATAGCGACCTTTCTGAAAATTCATTTGGCAATAATTTTTGATTCCCGCTATAAAACTTCAATTTTTCAGATTCGTTAGAAAGATATTCAATAACAGATTTAAATATTTTTGGTTTCGCTAAAATCCGTTTTAATTTGCACCTGGTACAGTCAGTCAAAGTTTGAATTCAAATTTTGAAACTGCCGCGCCATTTCAGGCCTTGTTTATAATTAAAAATAATTATATTTATTTTCAAATGTCGATTCAAACATACTTTTCGTCTCTATTATTTAAAATAATTTATTTTGAATATCTAAAATCCACTAAAATAGCCAAATTAAAAAATTTTAATTGGCTCAGATTTTCCGGGTTGTTACAATCTTGCCCACTTAAAATTTTTCGTCCTCGAAAAGGAACAAAGTCGAAAGTTGTTTAATTAACCAACTCAACTTTCCTTCTGGCTTTCATTCTTTAATCTTTCAGTTTCTAAGAATTTTCTAATTCTTCAAAAATTTGGCTATCACCCTAAATTTTCGAAAAATTTCTCCATAACCTCCTTTGTACGGGGAGGGGTTTGGAAATTTATTGGGCCGTATTAGGTACCCAATAAATCCTAATAAGCATGAACATATTTATAGTGATATATTCTGGTGTCCATAGGGGAGTGTGTATAGATCAGAACTCCAGAGAATAAATTCTCGTCACCCTATAAATGGTTTTTGTGCCTTAATGACCAGAGAGATGTGTTTATTGTCAACTCTAGACCCGTGTGGGGTTTTTATTAATCTTGCAGTCTACTGTTACATTTTATATGGTCCATATCAGTCATCAGTTCAACCTGTAATATATAGTCATCGCCATACAAGCCTTTCGCTCGTATGGTAAATCTTCAACCTCGTCACACAAGCTCCAAATGCTTATGTGGTATATAATGTAGTATGCCTATCTTCAAGAAGTATGCCTTGTAATGTAGTTCAAAATTAAATGTTACTATCCTACGGCGACATTTATTATTACACACAGAACAACCAGCACTCCGCATTCAATGGCATTCACAGGAGTTGATATAATAATAAAATTGCGCATCCAACTCATTAAGGTTTACCTATTGGCAGGCACACAAATAAATTCTTTACTTAACAGCTAATCCATTAACCTGTTCAAACATACATTTTGCACATGTATATATTTCTATCTATTTTTAAATCAGTTCAATACTTGATTTAATTGCATAAATTTACCATCATCCTCTTCTTGATTAAATTAACTATCATTCTAATAATTTAATTAATCAAATCCACTATCACACAACACAAACAACAATTAATTTGTTTTTTTTATCTTTTAAAAATATACTAATTAATTTCATATACTCTTTTAAAATCATTCAGACTATATAATTAAAAAGTTATACATCCATGAAAATAAAACAACAACAAAGTAGAGAACAAAATGGTAATGCAAAGATATGGTAAATGTACCTTGCACCGAAGTCAATCAGAGATATCCACCCTGCACTTAGGATAGACTTTCTTAATACTCTTCTCCGTTTCCCAAGTACAATCTCGCAGATCTCCACTCCATTGCACTTTGACCAAGTGAACCTTCTTGTTCCTCAGTTCTTTGGTTTCTTTGCCAATAATCTTTAGCGGCTCTCTTCTCACAGCTAATTCTGGAGTAATTTCTATATCCCACTGTGCTGCTTCTTCCACGATCAAGTCTGGATCATGAACATGCTTTCGAAGTTGAGATACGTGAAATACATCATTTACTCCAGGCAACCAATCAGGCAATTGAACTCTATAAGCGAGAGTTCCAATCCGTTCAAGTATAGGGAATGGACTAATAAATCTGGGCGCCAACTTCCCAGATTTGCCAAATCTAATTACTCCTCTCATCAGAGAAACCATTAGATACACATAGTCACCAACAGAAAATGCTAAATCCCTCCTTCTCGAGTCTGCATAGCTCTTCTGTCGGCTTTGAGCTGCTAGCAATTGTTTCTTAATGAAATCGATTTTATCCATAGCTTCGCAAATCATATCTGGTCCCAATACAAGTCTATTGCCAGGTTCTACCCAATAAGCAGGAGATTGGCACCATCAACCATACAATGCTTCGAATGGTGACATTGTCAGGCTCGCTTGGTAGCTGTTGTTGTATGAGAACTCAGCCAAATGCAAATGGTCTTCCCATGATCCACCAAAATCAAGAACATAAGCATGCAATAAATCTTGTAGAATACGATTCACCCTCTCAGTTTGACCATCTGTTTGAGGATGATAGGCGATGCTTAGATTCAGCTTCGTTCCCAATTCTACTTGAAATGCCTCCCAGAATTTGATAGTAAATATTGGATCTCTATCACTAACTATACTGATCAGCACTCCATGTAGCCTAACAATTTCTTTGAAATAAATTTGTGATAGACTTTGGGCGGTTCTATTAGATCTGACAGGAATAAAATGGACGGTCTTCGTGAAGCGATATACGATCACCCAAATACTATCATTTCCTTTCTTGGTTCTGGGCAAACCAACTATGAAGTCCATGGAAATATGCTCCCACTTCCAACCTGGAATGTCCAGCGGTTGCAACAATCTGGCAAGTTTCTGTTGGTCGCATTTGACTAGTTGGCAAGTAGGACACTTGCTAATATATATTGAAACGTCCCTTTTCAAAGCCTTCCACCAGAATGTTCGCTTGAGATCATTATACATTTTGCTCACACCTGGATGGATACTCAGCTTGGACTTGTGACATTCGTCTAACACTTCCGTTTTGAGCTCGGGGATGTCGGGAACACAAATCCTTCCTCTCAATCTCAGGATCCCATCGTTATATATTTGAAAACACGAGGATTCGCCTTTCTGAATTCTTTTGATCATATCCTTAATAAAATTATCATCTTTCTGAAGAATAGATATTTTTTCAATCAAGGAAGTCGTAATAATAAAACTGGCGATTATTACATTCTTTCCACTTAGTGCATCAGCCACACCATTGGCTTTCCCTAGAGTGTACAAAATCTCAAAATCGTATGATGCAAGAAATTCTAGCCAACGTTGCTGCCTCAGATTCAAGTCTTTATGGATGAACAGATACTTTAGCGACTAATGATCTGTATACAGTTCGAATTTCTCACCCAAAAGATAGTGCCTCCAAATTTTTAAAGCAAATACAATGGCTAACAACTCAAGATCATGAGTAACGTAATTTTTCTCATGCGGTTTCAGCTGACGGCTAGCATAAGCAACCACTTAACCTCTTTGCATTAATACTGCACCAAGGCCTTCTCTAGAGGCATCTGTCCAGACTTTCAAGTCTTGATTGCCATCGATAATCACTAACACTAGCGCAGTCGTTAATCTTAATTTTAGCTTCTGAAAAGCCTCCTCACATTCGGGAGTCCGCTTGAATTTTGCGTGCTTCTTTGTAAGCTTTGTTAAGGAACTAGATATCTTCGAAAAATCTTTAACGAACTTCCAATAATAACTAGCCAACCTAAGAAAACTTTGAACTTCTGTGGGAGTACTAGACTGCTTCCAATTTTGAATAGCGGTGATTTTACTGGAATCCACAGAAATTCCCTCTTCTGATACAACATGGCCAAGAAATTTGACTTCTTCTTGCCAGAATATACATTTGGAAAGTTTGGCCTTCAAGACATTCTTTCTGAGAATTCCTAACGCTTGTTCCAAATGTTTCGCGTGCTCGCTCTCTGACTTAGAGAAGATTAATATGTCATCAATGAAAACAAGAACAAATTTATTCAAGACATCGCGGAATACTCGATTCATTAAATCCACAAAATAGGCAGGAGCGTTACATAAGCCGAACGGCGTTACTAACCACTCATAGAATAAGTCTGGACCTCTGAATTGCTGTCATAGGAACACATCTTCGGCAATACGAAGCTGATGGAAACCTGTAGCTAGGTCCATCCTTGAAAATACTTGTGCACCATTCAATCGATCCAACAAATCATCAATTCGCGGCAATGGATATTTGTTCTTTAATGTTTGTTTATTCAAGTCACGATAATCCACACATAGTCGAAGAGTACCATCAGACTTTGGGACAAACACCACTGCTACTCCCCAATCGGAGAAACTAGGCCTGATCATACCCTTCCATACAATCTGTCTAATTTGATTATCTAATTCTTCTTTCTCCTTTAGAGTCATTCTACGAATAGCGTGCACTGCTGGCCTTGCATTCGGGATTAAAGCGATCTTGAAATCAATTTCTCTCTTCGGAGGTAAGCTAACAACTTCTTCAAACACATCTGCATAATTCTTAACGATAGGAATATCTTTTATGAGGTTTGGAATATTCTCTATGACTACCGGGATATTTTCTATTTGAGCAGGAGAAACATCAAGAGATGACCAAAAGTCTTTTCTATCTGAATTCGGACCTTCACATGGTATGGTGATATAATCCCCTGATTTAATCTTTGCCCTAACAACTCTCTCGGCGCATTTAACCTCAGCTTCATATTTGGTTAACCAATCCAATCCCAAAATAAGATCGAACTCGGTAAAATTCATGACGATCAAGATGGTAGAAAACCGATATCTGGAAAAAGAGACAGACACCCAACGTACCCAAATAAGATCGAGGGAACCACCAACCGGATTATGGACAGTGATGGGTTCTTTGAGCTTTCTCAATTTCAAATCCAACTTCTTAACTGCATTCTTTGCAATAAAGCTTTGTGACGCGCCTGTATCAAACAATACTTTAACTGGAATGTTTTTGACGGTAAGCATGCCTTCCAAAACATCAGACCATCCCTGACTAGCTGAGGGTGCTGAAGTTTCTGCCACTTCATTTACTTGAGCCACTTTGGTCTTTTTCAACAGCCAGCAGTCTCGCTTTATATGACCAGCCTAATGAAAAAGATTGCACTCTCGGGTCACTTGAGACTTGTTCATGGATTTAAATTCATTATTCTTTAGTTTCTTTAAAGATCTGCAATTTCCTTGCAAATGCCCTTGCTTATTGAAGTTATTGCATGTGGCAGTTGTTACTGGCTCTTTCTCAGATTTAACCCATTTCCTCTTGGCGTTGGGCTCCTTACTGGCCTCAGACCTCGTACTGGCCTTAGGACTACCAGTTTCAGACTTCCCTTTGTTACTGGAATTGACTTCCTCTTTGTTGTTCAAAAGACCTTTCTTATCGAGATCTTTATACTGATAAGCCATGTATATCATTTTCGGAAAAAGGAAGCTTCACATGCCCTATTACTCTACTTTGGTACCTTCTTTGAAGCCCGTTAATAAACCTCAAATTCTTCCTCTTCGGATTTTGAATTAGATGAGGGGAAAAATGAGAAAGTTCATTGAATTTCTTGTGATATTCTGGAATGGTCATATCTCCTTGTATCAAATAACAGAATTCATAACATAATCGCTCAGTTGCTTCTGGAGGAATAAATCTTTCACTGAAAACCTCTTTGAATCTATCCCAGGTGATCACCTTCTGGATTATACTTAATGATTATTTCCCACCAGATTAAAGCTTCTTCTTTGAGCACCCAAGATGCCACTAATCTTTTCTGAGCATCTCTCAGCTGGAAACACTCAAAAATTCTTTCAGTAGAACTCATCCAAGCTTGAGTTTGAATATTCAATTCATTGCCCGAGAATTGTGCTCTACCCAGATTTCGATATCTCTTAAATAGAGCCTCTAGATTTTTTTTCTATATTCCTTCTTCTGTTTCTGACACTCATTTTCTAGTACTTCTGCAAATAGCAGCCCAAGTGTCAGGTCAATAGAAAAGATATTATAAAGCATAGAAACATATACTTGAATGTAAATGTGTCCATCGGGGTGTATTGCATTCTGCTATACTCATATTAGGATATTACCGATCCTATCTGTAATGAGTTATTCGTCCTAGAACACTACTGGTTCTATTTCTGAAGAATTCGTTAATATGTTATATTCTAAAACTAAGCTTAACCAAAGCTCCGATACCACGTTGTGACGACCCCAAAACCCCGTACGATGGTGGCAAGGGTAATCTTTGCAATATAACACATAAACAGATAATAGCAGAACAAAAATAAATAAATACACTAGATAATGTACAAATAATACACTGGATAAACATAATCATCAGAGTTACACAGTATACAGGATCATACATAGTACAAAATACCGTTCGGCTATAAATAAATGTCTGCAGCGGAAAATAAAACATAATATGTACAATAGGAGCTGAACAACATAAAAAGAGATAAATGATAGAATCCATCTTCAGCTCCAGCTATCCAGAAAGAGCCTGCTAAAACCTGAATGCAAGGCTGCCCGCGTAGAAAGAGGGGCACCCGAGTTTGCAAGTGAAACAAACTACGAGTTAGCCATCGGACTGGTATGAGAAATATACTCAACTGGTTAATCAATAATAATAAGGCAAATCATAGGACCATGCCACTTTCGCGGAACGAGTTTAATCCAGTGATTGCCAGTGCTTTAAAACAAGTAAACCTTTTAAACATCGCAATGCTTTTTATAAAAATGAAGCCATTATAAGACTCAGTTCCCATCACACAATGCAACGCAAACCAGAGGATAGAGTTTTTACCTTATAATGGCTAAAATATGCTTGATACATGTCGTATTTGGAAATTGGATTCCGTCATGAACCAAGGCAAAAAATAGTCCTAACCGAATTCGATACAATCTAGCCCATGTCTCAGGCAAGCGTGCAGGCAAGCCTTGGATCGTCAGGGTCGGTCCGCTGATGTGGATTATTATGCCTGAACACTGCGTTTCCTCGCTCTTTGGGGCGTAAATGAGCCAAATGACTCCATCGGCTCCACATAGTCACTGATATATCCGAGGCGCCTCGCAATAGCAACAACCACACAGGTGAAAATAATATAAATTTCAGGTCTGGTAGGTTACTGACACCACCCTAGTTAGAAGGAAACGCATGTCCTCCCTAAGGTCCTCTCCCGTTTCTGGTTCATACCGGGGTGTGAGGCTCGCGAATCAATGTTATACACAAAGCTATGCCATACAGGCCGTGCTTTGATCATCAACCAAAAGACTTTGCTTTTCTATAGAAACCTTGATCATCTGCCACTTAGGCATGTCACATAGGCAATTCACTCCATGCGACTGATTTCTATCGATATATAACCTCTGAACTCGTACGTCTCAGAGAAGGGCGTTAAGCAAGAGAATAAATTCTCCGCAGCCAAACAGATATATATTTAATAGAGATCAATCAGCACCGAACAAAATCCAATGTCATACACATAGTCCATTTACAAGTTCATTCTGGGTCTGAACGAAACCGGAGGTACAATATACCTCGCATATCGATCGATCTCCAAGTACGTCTGGACGATCACCACTTATTATCTCTATTTCGGGATGCCTCCCAATCAAGACATCAGTTATCATCCAACCGAGGTGAAGATCTCTGGTCTTCAACAACATCTTCATCATCGACTTCTTATCGCCGATCAATTATTTGAAATGAGATTTAGCTTGGCCTTTTCAAATAATTCACGTATGTTTAGATTTTAAATCAATTTATTTCAATGGTTAGATTATTCGACATAAATAATTCTGTTCTTAAATGTAATTTTCACACCAAACACATTCAACCATCAAATATCTAACAAACTGGGTAAATTCGGTTTATTTTCCATTCTATATCGTTTATAATATTTTATAATGATTTATCACTAATTTTATTCAGTTAAAAATAGCCAATTCATTCAAACGACGCTTCAGGCCATAACGCGGCCGTGGCGCTGTTTTTCTTCAGATTTGATTTACACATATCTGAAAATCTAACTATTGGATCTTCACAAATTTTATATCATTAGAAATATCTTTTCAAAACGAATCCAATGGTTTTAGTTTTGGGAAAATCCGACGGTCGGATCTCCCGATACAATCGTTTGAAGTTACGATTTCAAAATATAAACTGCAGCGTCGTTAATCGATTTAATTATATATATATAATCGATTCTAATGCTATTTTTTCTTCAGAGTTGAATTAAACATTCCAGACAATCCAATCGTTGGATCTTCATAAAGTTGGTGCTGTTGGAAAGATATTTCCAAAGCGAACCCAACGGTTTCAGTTTCAGGAAAATCCGATGGTCAGATCTCCCGCGCTAATCGTTTGAAATCACGGATTCAAAATACGAACTGCAGCTTCGTTATTCGATTTATTTCAATTATATATATATATATATATATAATTCATTTTTCAATTTCAAAACCATATTCATTTCGCACATTTGATAAAAACTATATTTTTATCCAACAGCTATTTATTTCAACACATGAATTTTATTTCAACCATGAATTTCTATTCAACACATGAATTTTATTTTAACACATGAATTTCTATTCAACACAAGAATTTTATTTCCACACATGAATTTCTATTCAACACATGAATTTTATTTCAATACATGAATTTTATTTTTAATAGTTCATATATCATAAAAATGTGATTTTTATTGTAAAACAATTTATTTCAAAACACGATTATTTTATATAGGTTATATATATCATAAAGATTTGATTTTTAATGTAAAACAATTTATTTAAAACACTAATATTTTATATAGTCTATATATATGATAAAAATGTTATTTTTATTTTTCGAAGAATTTATTCAATACATGAACTTCATTCAACACATGAATTTCTATTCAACACATGAATTTCTATTCAACACATGAATTTTATTTCAACACCTGAATTTTATTCAACACATGAATTTTATTCAACCCATGATTTTTATTTCAAAACATGAATTTTATTCAACGCATGAATTTTATTCAACACATGAATTTTATTTCAACACATGAATTTTATTCAACACATGAATTTGAATCAAACACAGAAATTATTCAGCAAATTTCAGCAGCATAACGGCAGGGTAGTTAAAAGCGGCATCGTCCCTAGTACGGCTGCTCGCTCTACCTTAATGCCTCGCAGCTTTTGACAATGGGGATTTTCAATATCTAGTTCGTACGTAGATGAATTTTCCATATACTAACTGTAAAAACCCGTAACTTCCCCGTAAAGGAAAGCGTCGGATAGTTCGAGAACAAGCCACAACAGAACGCATACAAAAGAACATTTCATTGTATATTACAACAATGCATCACATTACAAGAATATACAGAGTATAAATGAATATTATACAACACAAATTATCAGAGATTACAATAAATTACATAGCAGCGGAAAATAATACAATACACAACTAGAAGGAGATATACGGATACAAAGCTTTTCGGATATCGTTCCAGCTGTAAACCAGGATCCTGTGAATATAAATCTGCAAAACCAAAACTACTAGATGCCCATGTCAAAATAAGGGCACCCAGAGTTTAGGTTAAAACAATAAACTCCAGGTCAGTCATGGGACTGGTGTAAGAACTAAAACAGTTATTATTCTTTATTTTAAAGTTAGGTAAATCAAGGTACCACGCCGCTAACGTGGAACGGGTTTCCTCCCAAGAATACCAGTGCATAAAACAACAGCGCAATGCTAAATAAAGAAAGATGAAGCTATTATAAGACCCAGTTCCCATCACACAATGCAACGCAAGCCGGAGGATAGGGTTTTTACCTTATAATAGCCAAGAATGCTTGATACGTTTTAAAACAAATCATTTGATACTACTATAAGTGTATAGTGTATAGAACAACTTCAAATCATAAGTATCAATCATAGGTGGCATGAATGCCCCATACCACTATGTCGCCATATATAGGTTATACAAATAAAACCGCAAATGTCACTTATTTGGAAATTGGATTTCCGTCTATGAACCGAGGCCAGGGATCGTCCTCTACCGATTCGAGACGCTCTAGCCCGTTTCTCAGGCAAGCGCGCAGGCAAGCCTTTAGATCGTCAGGGCCGGTCCACCGATGTGGATTATTATGCCTGAACACTACGTTTCCCCGCCCTTTGGGGCGTAAATGAGCCAACGAATGACTCCATCGGACCCGGATCGTCCGATCAAACCGAGGCGTCTCGCAACAGCAACAACCACACAGGTGAAAAGTATATAAATGTCAGGGCTGGTAGGTCACAGACACCACCCTAGCTAGAAAGAAACGCATGCCCTCCCTGAGGTCCTCTCCCGTTTTTGGTTCACAACCGGGGTGCGAAACTCGCGAAGTAAACGTTACACAAAGCTACGCCACAAGGCCGTGCTTTGATCATCACCACAAGACTTTGCTTTTCAACAGAAGCCTCGATCAATTGCCACTTAGGCATGCCACACAAGCAATTCACTCCATGCGTTTGATATCCATCAATATATAACCCCTGAGCTCGTACGTCTCAGAGAAGGGCGTTAAGCAAGAGAATAAATTCTCCGCCGCCAAACAGATATATATTTAATAGAGATCAATCACACGGACTAAAATCCAATGTCAGACACACGGTCCATTGACAAGTCCGTTCTGGGTCTGAACGAAACCGGAGGCACTTTCCTCGCATATCCTTCGATCTCCAAGCACATCTGGACGATCACCAACTGTTTCCATCTTCTTGGGTGTACAGCCCAATCAAGATCATCAGTAATCACCCAAACGACGTGAAGACTTCCGGTCTTCGACCATCGTCTTCATCTTCGACTTATCGTCGTATCAGTTATTCAGAATGGGATAAACCCGGTCTTTCCGAATAACTCGCGTATATTTTAAATAAGTGTTACACAAACACAACATACGCCTCATTCCAATTCATCAGTCACTAACCGTAAATTAATCAAGAGAATAATTCCCCAAATATTAACCCCGAAGGACGAAACCAACATCAGATCAATATCCAGAAAACCATTCTACTTCGCTAACCGACAGTTAGTTTCTAAATTTCACATTCATAGGGAAAGGTTCCCATTAATTTTATCAAAGATAAATTCCTTGAATTTATTCTTTAATCTTCTTTTGAATTTCGATTCAACTAGTCGGGATTAACGAACCTTAACGAAGTAATCATTTGTTTTAATTTCCCAATCCCAACCTATTCATCCCATGAAGTAAAACTGGTAATACTTCATATCTAACACCACGGTGTTATCGGTAAATTCAATTACCATTTCACGTTCAAATCTAATTAAAGATTTAACTATCGCCTGGAGTAAAACTGGTGATACTCCATTCTTGATCTTTTCAATCTAATTAAAGGTTCATTAAAACTCCACTTAGTTTTAATCGTTAACTGGGTTGAAGAATCAATGTCATTTAAAACACGGTTCACTATAAACCCAAAATCACATTCCATTAATTATCGGGTTAAAGAACAAGTGTTATTTAAAACACTGTCCACGATAAACCCAAAAATCAATATCAATTCAATTCCAATTAAATAGTAATTAATTGGCACACTTCATTAAATCTAAATAAAAAGATTTAATCTTTTCTCAACTGGGTTCAAGAACAGTGTTAATGAAGACACCATTCACGACAAACCCAATCACATTTGATATTCAATACAAGGCTCCGAATAGAAAATATATCGGCTTATATTCAATTTCAAATTCTATGATTAACAAATGTCGTATTGGAAATAATGATATAAATATATATCTTTCAAATTTCCATAACAATATCTGTATAATCACGAAATCCAACATCGAAATATTTCGAAGACAATTTCGATTCAAATCCATTCCAATGCAATCATTGGAAATTCTGGTTATTTTCAAAACCATTTCAAATTCAATTTATTTATTTAAAAATAAATAGAATTATAATTCTAGTTCAAAACTAGTTCATTTCGATAAAAATCTATTTTTATCTTCTCAAATATGGAGTTTTTCATCCCAATTCTTTCTAAATCATTTCTTATGATTTTACACAAATTATTACTATTTTTAATAATTTTATCAAGGCCCGTACAGTCGATTTCCATCAACGGCCATCGAACTGCACTTACAACGACCTTTTTCAAATTTGATTTAGACATAATTCCAAATCCAACCGTTAGATTTCAAATTTCTAATATTCGTTAGAAATCTCTTTTCGATACGAACCCAACGGTTCCAGTTTTAGGAGAATCCGACGGTCGGATCTCCCGAAATATCTGTTCTAAGTCAATGGTCGAAATTCGCGAACTGCCGCGGCGCGGCGCGTTCTATTCAGGCCATTATATTATATATATAATATATATAATATATACTTCGTCGATTTCAATTCAAAACGAGCTGTATAAATCGTTTTAAATTCATTTTCAAAATGGTTTCAACTTCATATTCAATTTCAAATCAAAATTGAATATTCTAATTTAAATTCATTTTAAATTGATTTCAATTCAAGTTGATTTCTAATTCAATTTCAGTTCGTTTTCAATTCGATTCAATTCAATTTCAATTCGAATTCATTTTAAAACGATTTCAATTCTATTTCAATTCTATTCGAATTTCAAACCCTTTCAGTTTATTTCGAATTTCAAATAAATTCAATTAAATTCGAATTTCAATTCACTTTAATATTCACTTCAATTTGAATAAAATCGATATAAATATCGTTCACGTCAAAATGGCGTCAATCTATCAACGCGGCTTCATATATTTCAATTTTCAAATATTTCTATTTCACATATTTCTTTTTCGAAACTTTCTATTCAAATATTTCATTTCAAATATTTCTATTTCAAAACTGGAATGAGGCCCAAACAATTACCATATAATGTTGATTATATGGATTTTCTACAACACATGTACATATCAACAACGATGAATAATCAACCATCATCCAAAGTGCATTCTACACTGTATAAGCATCAAATATAAATATTCAACGCTTATAACAGTCTGTCAATAAATCGATCGACATACAACTAAACAATCGGGATTAGTGTACGTCAAATATCATCCCAATACCCGTGTGGGGTTTCAAACAATCAAACACAGATTTTATTTGTGCAGTTGGGCGATGTGTAAAATTTATCGTCCCAATCAATGTCCTTCAAATAGGTGTACATAAACAAACCGTCCGGTTTGTAAATGAATATTTATTTATTCACATTCACGTTAAAAATTATATTTTTAACGATCAAACTATTTTATTCAACCTATGAATATTCTATTCGGTTCATTTATTAAATAAAATGATTTCTTTATTTTTCTAACTTATTTTAGAAAATTTCGGCGGCATAACGGCACGATACTAGAAATGGGACAAGGCCTAGCCTTATCCCCGGTCTACTGAAGGCCCACGCCATTCACACATCAATCAAATCAATTTCATTTCACCAAACAATTCAATTCAAACCAAATACACAACCAAACAATTAAACAAACAAGCCATCCATGGTCTGTGGATGACGGGTGTCGGGTGCTACTAAACACCGTCTGCATCCTAGTATATATATATAACTAGAAAAAGAATTTTGAGTGAGAAGTTCTCACCGATAGCTATCCAACTTCACGACACTTCATTCAGAGAAATCTTCGTCGTTCTTGCCTCTTATCACTTTCTTTGCCCGTATTCTCTACATATGTAAAAATCACATTTTTACTTCGCTATTCAATATATAAAAATCGAATTTTTACTTCGCTATTCAATATATAAAAATCAAATTTTTACTTCGCTATTCAATATATAAAAATCGAATTTTTACTTCCCTATTCAATATATAAAAATCGAATTTTTACTTCGTTATTCAATATATAAAAATCGAATTTTTACTTCGCTATTCAATATATAAAAATCCAATTTTTACTTCGCTATTCAATATGTAAAAATCCAATTTTTACTTCGCTACTCAATATATAAAAATCCAATTTTTACTTCGCTATACAATATATAAAAATCGAATTTTTTACTTCGCTATTCAATATATAAAAATTGAATTTTTACTTCGTTATTCAATATATAAAAATCGAATTTTTACCTCGCTATTCAATATATAAAAATCGAATTTTTACTTCGTTATTCAATATATAAAAATCGAATTTTTACTTCGCTATTCAATATATAAAAATCCAATTTTTACTTCGTTATTCAATATATAAAAATCAAATTTTTACTTCGCTATTCAACATATAAAAATCCAATTTTTACTTCGCTATTCAATATATAAAAATCCAATTTTTACTTCGCTATTCAATATATAAAAATCCAATTTTTACTTCGCTATACAATATATAAAAATCGAATTTTTTACTTCGCTATTCAATATATAAAAATTGAATTTTTACTTCGTTATTCAATATATAAAAATCGAATTTTTACTTCGTTATTCAATATATAAAAATCGAATTTTTACCTCGCTATTCAATATATAAAAATCGAATTTTTTACTTCGCTATTCAATATATAAAAATTGAATTTTTACTTCGTTATTCAATATATAAAAATCGAATTTTTACCTCGCTATTCAATATATAAAAATCGAATTTTTACCTCGCTATTCAATATATAAAAATCCAATTTTTACTTCGCTATACAATATATAAAAATCGAATTTTTTTACTTCGCTATTCAATATATAAAAATTGAATTTTTACTTCGTTATTCAATATATAAAAATCGAATTTTTACCTCGCTATTCAATATATAAAAATCCAATTTTTACTTCGCTATTCAATATATAAAAATCCAATTTTTACTTCTCTATTCAATATATAAAAATCCAATTTTTACTTCGCTATTCAATATATAAAAATCCAATTTTTACTTCGCTATACAATATATAAAAATCGAATTTTTTTCTTCCTGTTTGCAAATAAAAATCAGATTTTTACCTCTCCTGTTTACAAAGAAAAATCCCCTTCCTATATCATGAAAAATCACATTCCTATGTCGTTTTGTAAATAATAAATATCAAATTTTTATTCGCTATTTAGATTTTAAAAACCGTGTCTTTTTATATTTTTCAAAATCATTTCCTTATCGCTTTTAAAAAAAATCAAATCTTTTAGTACATTAAAAATCAGATTCAAACACTGTTATTATAAATAAACAAACTAAAATTAGAAATCGAATTATAATACTCACGTTGAATCGAGCAAGAGAGGGGGGGCTATCCTGCGTCGGTCTTCGTTTCAGAGAAGGGGGTTGCTGACGCGAGGCAAAGGGGGAACAGCCTGTCGGAGTGTGGAAAGGGAGGGTGCGGAGGTGCTGGAAGCGGTGGTGGGAGGAGGGGCTCGGTCGATTTGGGTGGCTTGACTGCGTCGGGGAGGGCTTGGTCGATTTGGAGAAGAGGTTAGGGTCGTGGCACGAGGGGGCGAGGGGGAGATGGAAGCGGAGGGGGGTGGTGACGTCGACGAGGGCGGCGGCGCGTCTAGGTTAGGGCACGATGAGCAGGGTTTTTTTTCTTTCTTTTAAAATGAATGGGGTGGGGGGGTCTGAGGAAAGATAAGGGAGAAGGTTTTTTTTATTTAATTATTTTATTTTCCACCAAAAAGCAACTTCTATTTTCGACCTCAAAACGAGGCCCACCGCCTGTCGTCCATAGCTAATTACCCCCATTCCGAACACAATGGGATATGTACCATAAGCTGATTCGATCGTTTCGATCAGTTTCCGTTAAAATCAACATATAACTCTATATATTGAATTTGAACGCGCATTTCAAATTACCAGGGTCACATACTAACTCTATAAATTGCAGAAAAATATTTTCTAGCTTTGTATTGATGATACGGTCCTAATAAAACTAGTTTCGCCGAATTCTGAGACTGTTGGAAAAATGACCATTTTCCAGTCGATTAAAATCAACTGAAAATGGTCAAACGCGTTTTCCTTTGCCACGCTCACATATTGATTCAAAAAATTATGAAAATTGGAATCTAGCAATAACTTTACATCACGGACCCAACAAAAGTGGTTTCGTCGAAATCCGAGGTCATTTGCAAAATTCCCATTTTTAAGGGCCTGGATTCCATAGCGACTATTCAGAAATTTCAACTGGACATATCTTTTGATTCCCGCTATGAAATTTTGATTTCTCGGATTCGTTGGAAAGATACTATCAATTAGATCCTAATGTTTTTAGTTTCACTAAAATCCGGTTTATTTTGCACCTGGTATTTAGAATTGAAGTTTGAAATCGAATTATCGAACTACCGCGCCATTTTCAATTCTATTTATAATTATATATAAATATTTATATTCTAACGACGATCTATATAATATATACGATTTAATTTTATTCAAAAGAAATTTTCTCATCGATATTATTTAAAATAATTTATTTTAAATAATAAAAATTCGCTAAAATTGCCAAAATAAAAATTTTAAACAGGCCCAGATTTTCGGGTTGTTGCAATCTCCCCCACTTAAAACTTTTCGTCCCCGAAAAGGAACAAAGTCGAAGTGGTTTGATTATTCAACTCTATGTTCGATCTGGCTTCCATTCTCCAACTTTTCAGTTTCTGAGAATTTTCAAATTCTTCAAAAATTTGGCTAACACCCAAAATTTTCGAAAAATTTCGCCATAACCTCCCCTGCACCGGGAGCCACGGGAAAATCCCGAAATTGCCATATAGGCCTTCTGATCTCAAAAAGAAAAAGAAAAAGCCAAGCGGCTAGCCAATAGGCTCATGAAATCATCATCACCCAAACAAAACAGTAAATTATGTTAAACATGTACCTATTTGTCGGGCAAACAAATTTTATTCTCTGCTCTAGCCTCCTTGCTATGACCTGTTCAATGTAAGCACATGTATATGCAAGCAAATGCGACCAATTTCAATATAATTCAATATTTGATTCAAATGAACTAAATGGTTCAAATTTTAATTATTCAAACAATAATCAAACAATACAACCATCAATCAATTAGTTGATTAGCTTTTCAAATGCATAACTTTGATATATAGTAAAAAATCAGATTTTTGATGCCAAATCACAACCATAAGTGCTATCTAGTTTTGGTTCTCACACCAGTCTAATGGAAATATATAGGAATCCCACCTTCGAAACTCGAACATAAATGTTGATGATGCGATCGCTATCATCAATATCATCTCCGAGCGACTTGAGTGTGATGCTATATCTATCCAATATATTAAAACTTTGAATATACGTTTGCAAGGCGTATATGCAAATTCTTTATATAATGGACTGTCCAAATCAATACAAATAAATAATCAAATACGAATATTTGATTTAGATTTTCAAAACTAAATTTGTTTTCACTTTAAAAATATACTCTTCACACTCGTTCTAGGATACTACTGATCCCATCTCTAACGAGTCATTCCCATTGGATATTACTAATCCAATATCTGATGAATTCTTTCGTATGGTTCTAATGTGTCTGGTTCTCTAGCTTTGTAAACCAAAGCTCTGATACCAACTGTAAAAACCCGTAACTTCCCCGTAAAGGAAAGCGTCAGATAGTTCAAGAACAAGCCACAACAGAACACATACAAAAGAACATTTCATTGTATATTACAACAATGCATCACATTACAAGAATATACAGAGTATAAATGAATATTATACAACACAAATTATCAGAGATTACAATAAATTACATAGCAGCGGAAAATAATACAATACAACTAGAAGGAGATATACGGATACAAAGCTTTCTGGATATCGTTCCAGCTGTAAACCAGGATCCTGTGAATATAAATCTGCAAAACCAAAACTACTTGCTGCCCGTGTCAAAATAAGGGCACCCAGAGTTTAGGTTAAAACAATAAACTCCAGGTCAGTCATGGGACTGGTGTGAGAACTAAAACAGTTATTATTCTTTATTTTAAAGTTAGGTAAATCAAGGGACCACGCCGCTAACGCGGAACGGGTTTCCTCCCAAGAATACCAGTGCATAAAACAACAGCGCAATGCTAAATAAAGAAAGATGAAGCTATTATAAGACCCAGTTCCCATCACACAATGCAACGCAAGCCGGAGGATAGGGTTTTTACCTTATAATAGCCAAGAATGCTTGATACGTTTTAAAACAAATCATTTGATACTACTATAAGTGTATAGTGTATAGAACAACTTCAAATCATAAGTATCAATCATAGGCGGCATGAATGCCCCATACCACTATGTCGCCATATATAGGTTATACAAATAAAACCGCAAATGTCACGTATTTGGAAATTGGATTTCCATCTATGAACCGAGGCCAGGGATCGTGCTCTACCGATTCGAGACGCTCTAGCCCATGTCTCAGGCAAGCGCGCAGGCAAGCCTTTAGATCGTCAGGGCCGGTCCACCGATGTGGATTATTATGCCTGAACACTACGTTTCCCCGCCCTTTGGGGCGTAAATGAGCCAACGAATGACTCCATCGGACCCGGATCGTCCGATCAAACCGAGGCGCCTCGCAACAGCAACAACCACACAGGTGAAAAGTATATAAATGTCAGGGCTGGTAGGTCACTGACACCACCCTAGCTAGAAAGAAACGCATGCCCTCCCTGAGGTCCTCTCCCGTTTTTGGTTCACAACCGGGGTGCGAAACTCGCGAAGTAAACGTTACACAAAGCTACGCCACAAGGTCGTGCTTTGATCATCACCACAAGACTTTGCTTTTCAACAGAAGCCTCGATCAATTGCCACTTAGGCATGCCACACAAGCAATTCACTCCATGCGTTTGATATCCATCAATATATAACCCCTGAGCTCGTACGTCTCAGAGAAGGGCGTTAAGCAAGAGAATAAATTCTCTGCTGCCAAACAGATATATATTTAATAGAGATCAATCACACGGACTAAAATCCAATGTCAGACACACAGTCCATTGACAAGTCCGTTCTGGGTCTGAACGAAACCGGAGGCACTTTCCTCGCATATCCTTCGATCTCCAAGCACATCTGGACGATCACCAACTGTTTCCATCTTCTTGGGTGTACAGCCCAATCAAGATCATCAGTAATCACCCAAACGACGTGAAGACTTCCGGTCTTCGACCATCGTCTTCATCTTCGACTTATCGTCGTATCAGTTATTCAGAATGGGATAAACCCGGTCTTTCCGAATAACCCGCGTATATTTTAAATAAGTGTTACACAAACACAACATACGCCTCATTCCAATTCATCAGTCACTAACCGTAAATTAATCAAGAGAATAATTCCCCAAATATTAACCCCGAAGGACGAAACCAACATCAGATCAATATCCAGAAAACCATTCCGCTTCGCTAACCGACAGTTAGTTTCTAAATTTCACATTCATAGGGAAAGGTTCCCATTAATTTTATCAAAGATAAATTCCTTGAATTTATTCTTTAATCCTCTTTTGAATTTCGATTCAACTAGTCGGGATTAACGAACCTTACCGAAGTAATCATTTGTTTTAATTTCCCAATCCCAACCTATTCATCCCATGAAGTAAAACTGGTAATACTTCATATCTAACACCACGGTGTTATCGGTAAATTCAATTACCATTTCACGTTCAAATCTAATTAAAGATTTAACTATCGCCTGGAGTAAAACTGGTGATACTCCATTCTCGATCTTTTCAATCTAATTAAAGGTTCATTAAAACTCCACTTAGTTTTAATCATTAACTGGGTTGAAGAATCAGTGTCATTTAAAACACGGTTCACTATAAACCCAAAATCACATTCCATTAATTATCGGGTTAAAGAACGAGTGTTATTTAAAACACTATCCACGATAAACCCAAAATCCAATATCAATTCAATTCCTATTAAATATTATTTAATTGGCACACTTCATTAAATCTAAATAAAAAGATTTAATCTTTTCTCAACTGGGTTCAAGAACAGTGTTAATGAAGACACCATTCACGACAAACCCAAATCACATTTGATATTCAGTACAAGGCTCTGAATAGAAAATATATCGGCTTATATTCAATATCAAATTCTATGATTAACAAATGTCGTATTGGAAATAACGATATAAATATATATCTTTCAAATTTCCATAACAATATCTGTATAATCACGAAATCCAACATCGAAATATTTCGAAGACAATTTCGATTCAAATCCATTCCAATGCAATCATTGGAAATTCTGGTTATTTTCAAAACCACTTCAAATTCAATTTATTTATTTAAAAATAAATAGAATTATAATTCTAGTTCAAAACTAGTTCATTTCGATAAAAATCTATTTTTATCTTCTCAAATATGGAGTTTTTCATCCCAATTCTTTCTAAATCATTTCTTATGATTTTACACAAATTATTACTATTTTTAATAATTTTATCAAGGCCCGTGCAGTCGATTTCCATCAACGGCCATCGAACTGCACTTACAACGACCTTTTTCAAATTTGATTTGGACATAATTCCAAATCCAACCGTTAGATTTCAAATTTCTAATATTCGTTAGAAAGCTCTTTTCGATACGAACCCAACGGTTTCGGTTTTAGGAGAATCCGACGGTCGGATCTTCCGTAATATCCGTTCGAAGTCAATGGTCGAAATTCGCGAACTGCCGCGGCGCGGCGCGTTCTATTCAGGCCATTATATTATATATATATATATAATATATATAATATATACTTCGTCGATTTCAATTCAAAACGAGCTGTATAAATCGTTTTAAATTCATTTTCAAAACGGTTTCAACTTCATATTCAATTTCAAATCAAAATTGAATATTCCAATTTAAATTCATTTCAAATTGATTTCAATTCAAATTGATTTCTAATTCAATTTCAGTTCGTTTTCAATTCGATTCAATTCAATTTCAATTCGAATTCATTTTAAAACGATTTCAATTCTGTTTCAATTCTATTCGAATTTCAAACCCTTTCAGTTTATTCCGAATTTCAAATCAATTCAATTAAATTCGAATTTCAATTCACTTTAATATTCATTTCAATTTGAATAAAATCGATATAAATATCGTTCACGTCAAAATGGCGTCAATCTATCAACGCGGCTTCATATATTTCAATTTTCAAATATTTCTATTTCACATATTTCTTTTTCGAAACTTTCTATTCAAATATTTCATTTCAAATATTTCTATTTCAAAACTGGAATGAGACCCAAACAATTACCATATAATGTTGATTATATGGATTTTCTACAACACATGTACATATCAACAACGATGAATAATCAACCATCATCCAAAGTGCATTCTACACTGTATAAGCATCAAATATAAATATTCAATGCTTATTACAGTCTGTCAATCAATCGATCGACATACAACTAAACAATCGGGATTAGTGTACGTCAAATATCATCCCAATACCCATGTGGGGTTTCAAAAAATCAAACATAGATTTTATTTGTGCAGTTGGGCGATGTGTAAAATTTATCGTCCCAATCAATGTCCTTCAAATAGGTGTACATAAACAAACCGTCCGGTTTGTAAATGAATATTTATTTATTCACATTCACGTTAAAAATTATATTTTTAACGATCAAACTATTTTATTCAACCTATGAATATTCTATTCGGTTCATTTATTAAATAAAATGATTTCTTTATTTTCTAACTTATTTTAGAAAATTTCGGCGGCATAACGGCACGATACTAGAAACGGGACAAGGCCTAGCCTTATCCCCGGTCTAGTGAAGGCCAACGCCATTCACACATCAATCAAATCAATTTCATTTCACCAAACAATTCAATTCAAACCAAATACACAACCAAACAATTAAACAAACAAGCCATCCATGGTCTGTGGATGACGGGTGTCGGGTGCTACTAAACACCGTCTGCATCCTAGTATATATATATAACTAGAAAAAGAATTTTCAGTGAGAAGTTCTCACCGATAGCTATCCAACTTCACGACACTTCATTTAGAGAAATCTTCGTCGTTCTTGCCTCTTATCACTTTCTTTTCCCGTATTCTCTACATATGTAAAAATCACATTTTTACTTCGCTATTCAATATATAAAAATCGAATTTTTACTTCGCTATTCAATATATAAAAATCGAATTTTTACTTCGCTATTCAATATATAAAAATCGAATTTTTACTTCGCTATTCAATATATAAAAATCGAATTTTTACTTCGTTATTCAATATATAAAAATCGAATTTTTACTTCGCTATTCAATATATAAAAATCCAATTTTTACTTCGCTATTCAATATATAAAAATCCAATTTTTACTTTGCTATTCAATATATAAAAATCTAATTTTTACTTCGCTATAGAATATATAAAAATCGAATTTTTTACTTCGCTATTCAATATATAAAAATTGAATTTTTACTTCGTTATTCAATATATAAAAATCGAATTTTTACCTCGCTATTCATTATATAAAAATCGAATTTTTACTTCGTTATTCAATATATAAAAATCGAATTTTTACTTCTCTATTCAATATATAAAAATCCAATTTTTACTTCGTTATTCAATATATAAAAATCGAATTTTTACTTCGCTATTCAATATATAAAAATCCAATTTTTACTTCGCTATTCAATATATAAAAATCCAATTTTTACTTCGCTATTCAATATATAAAAATCCAATTTTTACTTCGCTATACAATATATAAAAATCGAATTTTTTACTTTGCTATTCAATATATAAAAATTGAATTTTTACTTCATTATTCAATATATAAAAATCGAATTTTTACTTCGTTATTCAATATATAAAAATCGAATTTTTACCTCGCTATTCAATATATAAAAATCGAATTTTTTACTTCGCTATTCAATATATAAAAATTGAATTTTTACTTCGTTATTCAATATATAAAAATCGAATTTTTACCTCGCTATTCAATATATAAAAATCGAATTTTTACCTCGCTATTCAATATATAAAAATCCAATTTTTACTTCGCTATACAATATATAAAAATCGAATTTTTTACTTCGCTATTCAATATATAAAAATTGAATTTTTACTTCGTTATTCAATATATAAAAATCAAATTTTTACCTCGCTATTCAATATATAAAAATCCAATTTTTACTTCGCTATTCAATATATAAAAATCCAATTTTTACTTCGCTATTCAATATATAAAAATCCAATTTTTACTTCGCTATTCAATATATAAAAATCCAATTTTTACTTCGCTATACAATATATAAAAATCGAATTTTTTTCTTCCTGTTTGCAAATAAAAATCAGATTTTTACCTCTCCTGTTTACAAAGAAAAATCCCCTTCCTATATCATGAAAAATCACATTCCTATGTCGTTTTGTAGATAATAAAAATCAAATTTTTATTCGCTATTTAGATTTTAAAAACCGTGTCGTTTTATATTTTTCAAAATCATTTCCATATCGCTTTTAAAAAAAATCAAATCTTTTAGTACATTAAAAATCAGATTCAAACACTGTTATTATAAATAAACAAACTAAAATTAGAAATTGAATTATAATACTCACGTTGAATCGAGCAAGAGAGGGGGGGCTGTCCTGCGTCGGTCTTCGTTTCAGAGAAGGGGGTTGCTGACGCGAGGCAAAGGGGGCACAGCCTGTCCGAGTGTGGAAAGGGAGGGTGCGGAGGTGCTGGAAGCGGTGGTGGGAGGAGGGGCTCGGTCGATTTGGGTGGCTTGACTGCGTCGGGGAGGGCTTGGTCGATTTGGAGAAGAGGTTAGGGTCGTGGCACGAGGGGGCGAGGGGGAGATGGAAGCGGAGGGGGGTGGTGGCGTCGACGAGGGCGGCGGCGCGTCTAGGTTAGGGCACGATGAGCAGGTTTTTTTTTCTTTCTTTTAAAATGAATGGGGTGGGGGGTCTGAGGAAAGATAAGGGAGAAGGTTTTTTTTTAATTTAATTATTTTATTTTCCACCAAAAAGCAACTTCTATTTTCGACCTCAAAACGAGGCCCACCGCCTGTCGTCCATAGCTGATTACCCCCATTCCGAACACAATGGGATATGTACCATAAGCTGATTCGATCGTTTCGATTAGTTTCCGTTAAAATCAACATATAACTCTATATATTGAATTTGAACGCGCATTTCAAATTACCGGGGTCACATACTAACTCTATAAATTGCAGAAAAATATTTTCTAGCTTTGTATTGACGATACGGTCCTAATAAAACTAGTTTCGCCGAATTCTGAGACTGTTGGAAAAATGGCCATTTTCCAGTCGATTAAAATCAACTGAAAATGGTCAAACGCGTTTTCCTTTGCCACGCTCACATATTGATTCGAAAAATTATGAAAATTGGAATCTAGCAATAACTTTACATCACGGACCCAACAAAAGTGGTTTCGTCAAAATCCGAGGTCGTTTGCAAAATTCCCATTTTTAAGGGCCTGAATTCCATAGCGACTATTCAGAATTTTCAACTGGACATATATTTTGATTCCCGCTATGAAATTTTGATTTCTCGGATTCGTTGGAAAGATACTATCAATTAGATCCTAATGTTTTTGGTTTCACTGAAATCCGGTTTATTTTGCACCTGGTATTTAGAATTGAAGTTTGAAATCGAATTATCGAACTACCGCGCCATTTTCAATTCTATTTATAATCATATATAAATATTTATATTCTAACGACGATCTATATAATATATACGATTTAATTTTATTCAAAAGAAATTTTCTCATCGATATTATTTAAAATAATTCATTTTAAATAATAAAAATTCGCTAAAATTGCCAAAATAAAATTTTTAAACTGGCCCAGATTTTCGGGTTGTTACACTAATCCTATTGGATTTCAACCACAATCAATCGTATCAAATCAACCATTCATGATATTCACCAAATTATCACATCAACCAATAATCCAAACAGTATCACAACCAATATATATCGTCCATGGTCTATGGACGAGGGGAGTATATATATATATATATATATGATATATGTAGATATACATATATAACTATATTTTGATTTCATTTCAATCTATTTCAACGCATGTATCAATTTTACAATGCATATATAACTTAGACATCGATCATACAACTTATACAACGCTTATACATGAGGTGTACAACGCTTATATAACTCATACTTTGACTATATAATTTATACATCATTGTTTCTATATCGTTTATAATTTAGAAATCTCACATTGGGTTCCACTCCGCTAAAAATTATAGAAGGCTCAGAAAAATATCTGATCACTTCTAGAATGTAGAAGACGTCCACACGAGTCCACTGTCTCTTGTTTCATTGGATTTCGATCACACATGAAAAAGATATGATTTATATTGTGAAATCATAAATTGTAGCGCTTTGAAGTGCTATTAAACAGTTGAAAATATTTAAAGCCGTTACCTCCACTGTTTGCTTTAAAATTAGGTCATGGATTTGCGTGAAATCTGAGCAGCGATTAGACGATCAGGCTACGCCACCACAACGGGCTAGGAAGGGCGTGTAGGCGCCACCCACAATGGCCATTTCGGTGGTCAAAATCAAGTGGCGCGGCAGTTTAAAGACCCGATCTTTGAGAGGGTCGTTCTCCTCGATGGTGACACAATGGGGGCTCTAACTAGTATTGATTTGAAGAGGGAGGAGGGAGCTTCAAAGATTGGGTGGTGGCAAGGTCTGGTTCGCCGTGGTTTGATCGGAAAGTGGCCGGGAAATTTTGAGCAGTGGCTGCCGCACGATGAACAGGGGCAACGGGTATTTTTGGGATTTTATTTATTTATTTTTATTTATGAAAGGAGGAATCTGATTGGTCGGTGGTTTTATAATTTCAAAACTAACCCTTTATCCATACGAACACCAATCCAAACCCAACGACTATCGCCACTAGCTAAATACCCCCATTCCGAACACAATGGGATATGTTTCGTAGGCCAATTCGACTGTTACAGTTAGTTATTCTTCAAATTAAAATATAAAACATTCAATATTTGATTTGAACGTACATTTCAATTTGCTGGGGCCACAAACTGATCCCAAAAATTCCAAAAAAATAAACCTATCTATGTTTTGACGATACAGTCCCAACAAAACTAGTTTCGTCGAATTCTGAGACCGTTTGAAAAATGTCCATTTTCTGGTCGATCCAATTTAACAGAAATCGACCAAACACATTTTCCTTTGCCACGCTCACATATTAACTTCAAAATTTGTGAAATTTGAAACCTAGCAATTATTTGACATCTCAAATCCAACAAAAGTGGTATCGTTGAATTCTGAGGTCGTTTGCAAAATGCCTATTTTCACAGGTTATATATATTCTATAGCGACCTTTCTGAAAATTCAATTAGCCATAACTTTTGACTCCTCCTATGAAACCTCAATTTTTCAGATTCGTTAGAAAGATATTCACTAACAGATTTAAATATTTTTGGTTTCACTAAAATCCATTTTAATTTGCACCCGGTACAGTCAGTCAAAGTTCGAATTCAAATTTTGAAACTGCCACGCCATTTCGGGCCTTGTTTATAATTAAAAATAATTATATTTATTTTCAAATGTCGATTCAAACATACTATTTGTCGCTATTATTTAAAATAATTTATTTTAAATATCTAAAATCCAAAAAAATAGCCAAATTAAAAATTTTAAATTGGCTCAGATTTTCCGGGTTGTTACAATTATGGACGCAATGGGATATGTTTCGTAACCCATTTCGGTTGTTGCGATCATTTTTTCTTCAAATTAAAATATAAATCAGTGTATATTTAGTTTTAAACATACACTTCAATTTATCGGGGCCACATACGGACCCCAAAAATTCCAGAAAAATTATTTCTAGCTTTGTATTGACGATAATGTCCTAACAAAACTAATTTCATTGAATTTGAAGCCCGTTTGAAAAATGGCTGATTTCTGGTCGATCCAATCTGACTGAAACTGACAAAACACGTTTTCTTGAGTCACGCTCACATACTGATTAAAAATTATGAATTTTGGAATTTAGCAATAATTTGACATCCCAGATCCAACAAAAGTGGATTCCTCGAAAACGGAGGTCGTTTGCAAAACGGCTATTTTCAAGGCCTTTATATATATATATGTATATATATATATATATATATATTAAGATATATATAAACTCCACACCGACTTTTCTGAATTTTAAACTGGACATATCTTTCAATTTATAAAGTGAAATTTCAGTTTCTTACATCCGTTAGAAAGATATTATCAAACAGATTCAAATATTTCTTGTTTCGCCCGATTCTGACTTATAACGAATTTTGTATATTCATTTGAAATTTGAAATCGAATTTTCAAACTACCACGCTATTTCAGTCTCGTTTTATAATTAAAATAAATTTATTCATTTTAACTTTGTCAAAAATAAATTTCTCATCGTTATTATTTTAAATAAATCATTTTAAATATTCAAAATCCGTTAAAATTGCCAAAGTAAAATTTTTAAATTGGTTCAGAAATTGCGGGTTGTTATATTTATTCTTTTATCTTCATTTGGATATCATTTCAAAAGATTTTATTATATCTTTTCACAATCCAAACCAAAACAATGTTTATTAACTGTCGGGATTATCGAGCCTTACTGAAGTAATCATTTAATATTTTAATATTCCAGTCCTAACCTATTCATCCCATGGAGAAAAACTGGTAGTACCCCATATCTAACACCCACTGTGTTGTTGGTAAATTTAATTACCATTTCACATTCAAATCTAACTAAAGATTTAATTGTCGCCTGGAGTAAAACTGGTGGTACTCCATTCTCGGTCATTTCATGAATTCGATAAATTTAATTATTCCATTCTCATTTTAATTTACTCAAAGATTTATTAAAACTCCAACTTGGTTTTAATGTCAAAAACCATTTCTTTATGATTATTCAACTTTATGAAATTAATCTTTTCTTTAACAGGGTTAAAGAACCAATGTCATTTAAAACACAGTTCACGATAAACCCAAATCATCTTCCATTAACTATGGAATCTTCACGGAGAACAGATCAATATATAATCAATATAAATTTCTGTATCAGACTAATGATATATATAGAATAATGGAAAAGCCTATTAAATTTCATATATAGTAACGGTCTTTCTTTATAGAGGCTTATCTCGATTATTAATAATTCAAATTCCACTCAATTCCAATTTAATGTTTTAAATTGGAAAAACTTTACTTTGAAAATTTCCATTAAATCTTAATTAAAGGATTTATAAATTCCAAATCATATCTTCACTGTTACTTGGTTTTTAAGAACAAATGTTATTTAAAAACATCGTTCACAACGAACCCAAAATCATTCTCCTTTTAATTCCAATTAATAAATATAGTTGGAATACTTCATTAATCTTAATTAAAAGATTTACTCTTTTCTCAACTGGGTTTAAGAACAATGTTATTGAAGACACCATTCACGACAAACCCAAAATCAAATTTGATATTAAATATAAGACTCTGGATGGAAATTATATCGGCTCATATTCAATATCAAATTTTGAAACCAATAAATATCGTATTGGGAATAATGAAATATATACATCTTCCAAATTCCTCAGCAATATTCGTATAATCACAGAATTCAATATCAAAATATCCGAAGATAATTTCCATTCCAAATCCACTCCAATTTATTCATTGGAAATCTCTGGTTATTTGAAAACCATTTACACATCCAATTTATTTATATCCAAAAATAATTGGATTATTACTCTAGTTATTAACTAGTTCATTTCGACAAAAATATATTTTTATCTTTTCAAACTTGGAATTTCATCCAAAATCTTTCCAAATCAGTTTTTAGAATTTTACATAATTTTTCCATATTTTTAATTATTTTACTAAGGCCCTTATAGTCGGTTTCCAATAACGGCCACTGAACTGCATTCATAGCGACCTATTCTGGAATTGATTTGGGCATATTTTAAAATCCAACTATTCAAATTTTACTCCATTATATTCATTGGAAAGATCTTTTCGATACGAACCCAATGGTTCCGGTTTTAGGAGACTCCAACAGTCGGATCTCCCGTTACGTCAATTTGAAGTTAATTGCTAAAATTCGCGAATAGTCGCTGCGCGGCGCGTTCTATTAAGGCCATTGAATATATATAATATATATATCATCGATTGCTATTTAAAATGTATTTTATAAATATTTTTAAATTTGCTTTAAAATGATTTTAACTTCATTTTCAATTTTAAACAAAAATTGAATATTTCATATCATTATAATATTAAAATGATAATATTTTCAAAATATTAGATTTTTAAATAAAATCTTTTCGATACTCATTATCAAATAAATAAAATCGACATAAAAATTTGTTTGAGTTAAAAAAGCGTTTCTGTACTTAACATGGCTTTATATTTTTATATATTTTCATGTCCATCCAAAATCGGACATCAAAATCATATTTTGATTATTCACTACACTACAACAAAACCATCTTTTTACAACAGGCCATGCTTGTTATAATGGATTTCGTAACAGACATAAAGACCGTTGTAATAGGTCACCTTTTTACAATGGTCGTTGGCTATTGCAATATATCATATGACAATAATTATTGCCTATACTATATGAAGCCACGTTGTAATGGATCATCTTTCTACAACAGTCACTGGCCATTGCAATAGACATTGTGACAAAAATTAATGCCCGTTGTAAAATGTTGAAACTTGCAAAGGGTTGTAACCATTATAATATAAAATATTTACGAGAATTAAAATATTTGACTCTGAATTTCTAATTTTGAATAGATATTTCATTCAAACAAATATTTTATTACACTTTTGAATAGTACACAGTTCTATTTCCCTCTATTACACAATCAATATACAGAATACTCATTTGTAGAAGCATTGCCTCACTACATAGACTTAGTTACACTCACTCACTCTCACACTCAACATCTTCATCTTCAGTGATTGATCCAGAATTTTTCCAGTCGTCTGTTATACCTATTAGAATATAATAACATAGTAAACTGGAAAAGAAACAATTACTTGGATGTATATTAAAACTAAGATATGATTTCACTTAAGTCACGGGTATTGTAAAAAAGCACCTTCCTGCTTCTCCACCTTAAACAACATATTCACTACTATACAAATAACCTAAAACTCTCGATCACCATTTAACTTGTTGTATACATCCAAATTAAATACACACAAAACTAATTGTAAAAATTATACTAAACGTGCTGAAGGAAGCATAGATTTGTAATATGTAAGCAGATAGTGTTATTTTTACTTACAAAAATTCCAAAAATTTCATATTTTACTAATTACAGTAGAAAAATAGATTAAAAATCAGACATTAATTTAACACATAATCCACAGTAGGAAATAGAAAGTTTCCATATCTCCTTGCATTCAGAGTGTATTACTTCATAACTATATACATCAAGACTAACGTTAGCAATAGAAGTACATACAAAGATGCATTTACTCCATTTATTTGACTTCAGATTATTAATCTAACGTACAATACTAAAATCATTGTTGTGAATTCCAATATATTAAGAATTCAACTATATATGTACAAGTGAGAATAATATAAAACAAAAGCATGCACTCACAAGAATATTATGAGTCTGTCCCTTAAAGAAGCCTGCAATGAAAAAAAGTACAATCAATTTTCTTAGGGATATATATACGAAATAGTATCCACTCCAAATATATCTCTATTTGGTTCAATCCCCTCCACCTACACCAATATCTTTTTTTTAAAATAACAAGACAATGATCCATGAACACAAAAACACCATAACGCCACAACTAACAAGAATGCAACTATCAAAATTAAGCCTCATAACAAAGGGCCATACAAAATTAAGCAAAGAAGATTCAAATTTGAAAAACCTTAAAACAACAAAAAAAACATTACCAACACGATATCAGATCCTCTAATTAGCAGCAAATCGACCATGTCCACCACCAAATCCAATCTATGAAGGCATAAATCCAGCATATGCAACCACCTCGAGTCCAAGAAAATCAGCCGTTCAGATACTCGGCAACCTATCCATTGACTCATTGTTGATCATGATTTTATCAACCTTAATCTCGCTTTCACTGGGAACTCATCCTCTTGCAGCTTGAGAGAAATGTCGCGGACATGCCCTTTTTGGATACAACGCATCAGATACGGAGAGAATCCAACTAACTTGTAGTGGAGATGCTTGGATAGGATGATGGATACTTCTTCTAGTATCTTTTTGTTCATGTGGAAATCGAGCATCATGCACGAGTAGTAACGCTCGATGACTTGGAGGGAGGACTTCACTTTTTTAGTGCAGACACGACCCATGGTTGGAAACTTAGATTGGAATGGATGAATTTCCACCGGGAGACAAAGAGGAAGCTATGAGATCAAAGATGGGGACGATGAAGGAAAAGCATTGTAATGGCGCGAAAATCCGTACCGATTTGAGCTGACTAATATTCCACACATTCAACTCAAAGTGCACGAAAATTTAGATCATTAATGGAAAGAATTAAGAGGATGAGAAAGATATGATAGAACTAATAGAATAGAAGAAGAAGAACATCAGAATCATAGTAAACACGAATCTCACAGCGGAATGAATAACATATATTAGAACATAACTTTGAAATACAAAACTGTATTGTATATACATACCATTTATCAGAGTACAATACATCATATCACAGCAGAAATAATCTCTAAATGTTAATGGTGAAGCCTTCTGCTTTTAGCTCATCCAAGTGTATCTGTAAAAGCCTGAAACACTTGACTGCCCGTACAAATTTGGGCACCCAAGAGTTTAGGGAAAACACAAATAAAATAAACTCTGGGCCAGTCATGGGGCTGGTGTGAGTAAATTCCAATCATATTGTTGAACTTTGAAAATCCCTTTCAAAACAAGAAGATAATAGTAAGACTAGCCCATACATAAACATGGACAGTTTTTACCTTACTATAACCCAAAGTATTTTGATATCAAAATCCAGTGATATTATAATAATGTCTAATCAAATAAATAACCAAATAGCAGAACGCTTGCATCTCGCGCTCCACATATATAGTAAAAAATCTAAAATCGCAGGGCGCTTGTTGGCAAATGGATTCCAACAGACAAGGTATGGGAGCACCTTCCGAACAGTGTACTCTAGAGGGGATACACCTAGGGTCAACAAGAACGTCTTGCAACCCGGCCACACATGACCGCTCACTCATTTAGCTTGAGTGTCGCGAATATATTGCCACCACAGTTGTAGGCCATCCAACCGTCATCCAAAGATACAATCGAAAAGAAGTATAAATATGAATTTTCTCTAAATCGGTGACAATACACCCTGCTTGGGGATGACCCAACTAGCCATGCTGCCTAGCCCAACTTTTGTTACTTCCTGGTTGTGAGGCTAGAGGCTACGTCTATCTTCGGAGTGATCACCATTCACTTTGAATGTCACATCGTCAAATCCGTAATCACTTATTGATTACATAAATGCACACTGGGTGTAGAATAAATAGAAGTTAGCTTCTCCCCACCAACTTGGTATATTCGTAAAAATCAACGGCGTGACCGTTGGAAATACTCTGTCAGACACTCGTCCATACAAGTTGTCCTGGGATTTGACAAACAAAAAAAAACACCCTTCTAGAACTGGACGACCCTTGCATTTTACTTCGTCTTCAATTACCTTCAACATATCTAATTCACAGCTCTTATGCCTATACGGAGTGGTTTTCGGATAATAAATCCAACCGGTCTCTCCGTATTGACAACGATGGTTAAAACACTTCGATAGTCGGTTATTTAACTATCGAAGTAAAACAAACATTCATTCAAATGAACAACTAAAAACACACATCCCCGGGCACCTTTTAATTTTTATTATTCGAATTCCCATATCTTACCGGATATTTCTCTAATCCTTTTTTTAGCTTTTTCACACTTCTTGTATCAAGTGTATAACTAAACATCGATTTCATATCCTATCATAACTTGTTGGATTAAACTAGATATTAACTATCCTATCAGATTATAATTCCTAAAATTATTTTACTTTTAATACATTCAACATCGTCGAATTCTAGTTCCAAATCCTAATGGTTTAATTCTAATCACATTTCGAACATCAAAATGTTGTCATCGTTTTCTAACACTATTCTTCAGTTCTTTTTCTAAACTCATTCTTATATTTCTTTGAACAAACGTCGTTACTTGTTACTCTAGAATAAGTGGATTTCAAACCAAACTGTTTTCATATCCTAGGAAGTGCTGCTATATATAAAAATCATGCTTAAGTTTGGTTAACTGCGTTAATTTATTGTTACAGTTCAAAACTTGTCATACACTGTAATATTCTCCTTTATAACTAATCTTGACATAACAGTCACGCTTTAGCCTAGCCAACAGTGTTTATTTTATCGCTATAGTTCTAAGACTTGCAATACGCTACCATATTCCCTTTATTTTAATCTTGACATCTTTTTCCATCACAAACTAATATCGTTCCTCGATATTAGTGAAGCTGTTCAAGTTGGGGTATTTTATTTACCTCTCAAACCTTGATCGACAACGTTCTGACCTTAGAACATATATAAGTCTGTAACTTTAATCCCTTATTACTTATAATATCTATCAGACCGTATTTTCTTGTTTAATTTGAAATATTGTTTTATAACCCCATATTCATACTTCGAAATCTCTATTGTTTATGGCTATCTATATTAAACATTTAATCTTTGCTTTAACTTTATTCCATCAGTAACTTCAATAATTGATTTTATATACTTCTTACCATTCGATTAACATAATTAATTTAACAATACTCATTAACTGTTTATTTTAAAATAATTATCCCAAATTATTTACTTGTTAGATAATTACAGCTTCATAGTTATTTAACTAAATGATCGTTTATATTTACTTTATAAAACGAACTATAAAATACTAATTTATAATAGAACTTCTATCAAAACTTAAACTTCGCTTCAATTATAAAAATATAATTTTTATAATTAACTTCACTGATTTTCCTGATGGCCAAATCAACTCCTTAACAAAACGATGGTTTTATGGTCGACTGTTATCACTTTCTTAATCGATATCGTTTATTGATTTATCGAAATAAATGTTGAATTTTCATTCAACATCAATATTCACATGGGGTTTTAAATGTTATTCGGGTTCAAACAGTGCATACAAAACAAACAGTGCATATAAATATCAAGAAATCTGGTCGGATTCCTCCAACCGATTTCCAACATCCACAGATGTCAGTCAACACAATTTACACTGATTCTATACTAGGGGATATTATAATCGACGGAATCAGTATCCAACATATGCAACGATATATATTTCAACCAATTAAATTTTGATCTACCTAAACGACCATCACACAGTATTCAACCAACATTAAAATATAATCATAATATTTTAAAAAAGATCAGAGTTAGTTAATTTACTCACCTTGCGCGTTAACCATTAAATAACGATTTGCGTCGGTTGATTCCACAAAAACTGAGTTCAACCATCCCATCCACTTCGTTTTCCCGAATAGCTTCTACCTATCTCCGCTATTGAAATTTCGAGCTCAATCGTCTATTATCAACTTCGATCTTGAACGAAATCAACGCAATGATCCCTCAGGCTGAGATTGCATAATAACCATAGCAACTCCATACCCCCACTGGCTAGCGCATCGTCCATGCAATTCCAAAATCTCGCAAAAAGCTCCTTCCCTACTGCATATTCGTGTCCCTCATTTTTGGGTTTTCCATATACATTTTTTTTCTTTTATTTATCTTCTCTTAAAACGTGGAGGCCCATCTTCTTTGTATTATACACCCTCCTTTGTACTTCTCTTCTTTCCGTTAAACATGCCCAGTTATCACGCATGCAAATGAACTTCAACTCCTACCAATACATGCGCTTCAGCACATTATCCCCTCTTCAGTTCACGTTCACAATTTCCTCATCCTCCTCTGTTAAAACCGAACAGCCTACTTCTAAAACAAACACACCACCACCGTACAATACTTCAACTATCCCCTTCATTATATATTTTCCTTCTTAGTTTTGCCTACACTGTTATTACTTCCCATAAAGTTGAACCCAAACTTTTGTCCATTACTCCACTTTGATGTTCATGGATCTTTTGACTCAAGTGAAAAATGGTTGCTTTTATTTTTGGATGGAAGAGCGAGAAGATAGGCGCTGTATTGTTATTATTTTCCGTGAACTCTTATTTCGTTCGAAGAGAAGGTTTCAGTTTGATTTGCTGGCAAGAAACAAATGGGACGCTTGGTATATGTAAAGGAGAAACATTGTATAAGGATGATGTCTCCCTACTTAGGGTAGGTGCGATTTTTCTCCTTTGAGCGTATGGTGGGTATGGCATAAGCATGTTCGATTTGACGGAAGCAAGGTGTATTTATTTGATGGGATTTCAGTATGAAGGTAGGTTAGGGTATACAGTATAGTAAGGAGGATAGGGTATGCTTCTTACAGGCTACAGTTTCTTTTCTTGGTGGCTATGGTTGTGAAAAAGGTACATATATATTAATATATATGCCTAACCTTCTTTGCTAAGGAAATTAGTATAGGCATTGGTCTACTATTTTGTACATACTGATTAAGCTTGACATATATATTGCATAAATAGTGTTACTCAGCGTTAAGAAATAGGGGATAGGATAGGATGAGAGACTTAAAAGTTAAGGAATAGAGAATAGGTAGCTAAGACTAGCTGATTTGATTATACACTACGGTTGCATTCACAGGAAATAAGGCGCAAATAAAGGAAATAGGGGATGGTTTAGATGTTAGATAACTGTGTATTTCCATACTTATTTAATTATGAAATGAGATGTTAGCATTGGCTAGCAGTATGGTCTTGCATTCCTCATTAATCACGAAATGAAATATGTATGGTTGCACGTGTTATTGATAGGGAATGGCTGGAGATATTTTTTTCATTCTTTTATTTTCGTTTTGTTTTATATATAGTTTGATTCTTAGGGTACCGTGTTGCGTAAACTTCGTTCAAGTTAAAGCCGCTATGGACAAAAAAAAGAATACGGTCGTGTCCAACGAGGTGCCATGATCCCAAAAATATAATAATACCGGTAGATTAACTCATTCTGTGAAATCCCAAAATACTGATATAGGATGCACAATACTCCAAATAAAAAGTTTTATATTTAATTAATTAAAAATTACAGAAAAATTCTAAAAATTAAGTTATCACTATGTCTCAAAAGAACCTTGTCCAAATTCGAAACCAATATCAAGTTATATCAAATAAACCGTTACGGTCGATAAACGATTCTACAATGACTTCCTGAATATTTGATTTGGACATAACTCACCATCTGTAACATGAAATCTTGGTTTTTCACTTCTGTTAGAAAGATACAATTCAACAGATTCCAACGCTTCTTGTTTCGAAGAAATCCGACTAATAACGGGTCATGTACACTCAGTTGAAGTTTAGAACGTTAAATTACGAACTGCAACGTCGTTATAAGCTCAATTATATTTATTATATATTTTTATGTGTTCAACTTCGTTTTAATTAATATATACATCCACTTATATCACAAATTCAATATTTAAAATGATTTGAATATTAATATACAAACCGAAAAAATGCGGGACATTACAAGCATGCAATATATATGGAATATATTGGGGTTTCGGGGAGCAGGCTAGCGGGTGTAGGTTTGAGATAATGGCCTACTACCTATACCAGCATCTTATATTCAGTTCCTCTCAGTGCTTCCCCTTTTTGGATGTTCATATGTTTTGTTGTCCCAATTTAAAATGTTGATGCTTTCACACTTGTGATATGCCTTATTTACTATTAATAATTAATATGCTTATATTATTAATTTTTAATTTTTAAAAGAGTCAAATTATTAATATTTATTTTCAATTACAAAATTATTATATATTTAGTATTAATTACTTGATATTACTTACTAATAATTGGGAAGTGAAGTTAAACCGATTGGAATACTGATTATATATAATAATTAGTAATTAGTGATTATTTATTAATAATCATTAATTATTGTAAGTTATAAATGAATAATATAATATTATTAATGACTAATTATTAAATATTAATAAATTATAATATTATTGATGATTAGTAATTCGTAGTTAGTAATATAACATTATAATTAGCAATTGTAATATAATATTATAATTAGTAATTAGTAAATTATGATTAATATAATATTATGATGATTAACTATGGAATATTAATAAAAAATTAGTATTAGTTTTAAGAAAGCATTGCAATTGTCAATTATTGATTCTCACTTCTAAAAATCGGCATTCTTAGCAAGTTGTAAAATCGATACCTATTACAACGGACATTTTTAGCCCATTGTAAAATTAGAACCTATTACAACGTGCTTATGAAAAGCATTTTATGAATGTTGTAAATTTGGAATTTATTACAATGGGTGTCTTGCGTACGTTGTAAAATTGGCATTTGTTACAAAGGCAAGAAAGGACGTTGTAATAGCACTTTATAACAACGGACAATAAGTGCCTGTTATAAAAAGGGCTTTGTATAGTTCATCTATAACAACGGTCCTGAATGGACCATTGTAATATCCTTCTATTACAACGGACATAAAATGTCGTTTGTAAAAAGGGTGTTGTAATAGGGTATTTTTGTTCTAGTGCTAAGTATTATTTTGAAATATTTATTAATTCTGAATTGGAATCAGACTAAATCAATTACCATATAATTTTATTTATATGGATTCCATACATCGCATGTATTCAAAAATAGTGATAAACAACTATTAAACAATCAATTCACATCCAGAGTGCAATTTACAATTGTATAAGCGTTAAATAATTAAATAACGCTTATCACAGTATGTACATCAATCAGTTGACATACAGTCTAACCCAAGGGAGATGTGAATTAATTATCATCCCTAGACCTATGTTGGGTTTCAACCATCAACAAGTGATTGGGCGATGTGTAAAATTATCACTCCAATACCGGTGTGCAGTTTACATCATAGTGTGTGTGAATTTATTTATTATTTATAAATATTTATAATCACTGTTCAATAAAGATAACATTAAACTGTAAACAGTCAGCAACCACCAAACAGATATTGCAGTCACAGGCAAATAATATATATGCAGTTATAAAAATAAACAACTGTACAAATAAATTCAGTGAGAGAGTTCTCACTTTTGATTTCCACTCCGCCATTCTTTATTTGATGATTTTAACTAAATTAAACTGGACACTTTATTTAGTCAAAAATTCTATTTGCTTTCAAATTCCTCTCAGTCAGTTCTGAAATGTAGAGTTTGTTGTCAAGATCACAACACATCTTATTTCGTTGTATTCTGAGCTCATATAAAAAAGATATTGCATTTTAAACATTAATTACATTAATACTATAATTAACTATAATTAATGTAACTTGATCTAACTTTTTTCCCTAACCTTCTGCTAATCCTGTGACACCCCGCGTCCGTTAATGTCACTCACTAAGGAAATGCGTTAAGTTCCGTGAAGCGTTATAGGTAAATAGACACAGTATTACAAGACAGATATAAATAAGATAGCAGCAGAAATTCAAATTTTTATTTCAAACATAAATCATGCATCGTGATCCAAAATACCATAAGTCACAAAAACCATTACAATAATATAACTTCTATCTTGTACCATCAGAATACATAAATATATAAAAAGCATAATTCCCTAAGAAAAAGAGCTAAGCCATGGTAGAGATAAGAACTTGAGCCGTACTTCAAAAGCAGCTCCAACAAGATGATAATCTAGTCTTGACTAAGCTTGAGAATTCCCTCCCTCCGAACCTGGGGGAACGGAAGAAAGAAGAGGAAACAAAAAGGGTCAGACATAAAGTCTGGCGAGTCCAGTTACTTTTAGCAAGTAAATAAAAAATAGTAGCATGACTGGCATATAAAGTGGATAATGGAGAGATAATTGCACAAAAGAAAGGTATGACAAGGTAAACAAGACAGGGTGTGTATGCTTCTAATGATTACTCTACACAATTACTAGTATATCCAGAATGAGATGATCCCTTCCACTATAAGGTGGTAGACTTAGGCATACGTCCAAAAATATCCTAACCACTACCCTAATCGATTGGCTCCCAAATCCGCGTAGATACTCTGTGCCAGCCCCACCGTAGGATGTATCACATCCTAAAGTGGCAACCCTTCATTGATATGCATAGCCCCATATCTACAGGTGTCAAGGTCGTTTTATCCCCCTCTTCCCGGCCCATGCATGCACATGGCCCAGTCGGTTTTCCCACACTGAACTCCACGTTTGGATCTCTTACAATCAATTCAGTAAGAGTTCCCCTTTTCCGACCAAGTTCGAAGTATTCTTCCTGATACCTACTCCAGGTTACTGACTAAAACAGGTCCCACACAATGTGATACAAGCTCTCCCCCTTGTCTTGTATCCCCTACTAGGTTTTCCATAGGTTATGTTTACCCTAAAAGGTGTCTTTAATTATATAACCCCAATCTTTTTACCAGTTATGCTTACCTATAGGTGTCTTTAATACATAACCCCTGATTAGTTAAGTTTTGTTGGCCTATATCAAAATATTACCCACCCAACTCAGATAGACTTGACTTAACCCTCCCATTGTCCAAACAAGTTTACTTAACCCCAATTCATGTTTATAATTCAAATAGGTTAAGTATTTCAATTCGTGACCATGTCCATTTATGGTTGTAATGGGCCAGATCTCCTACATTAGGCCTACAGCTTGTGGATGTTGGATATGCTGGTTGGGTCCGGGCAGACTTCTTCCACAAGTTGGGTATAACCTCGTATCTTAGCCCGATTTGTATTTGTGCATTTACACCTCTCACATTAGGTTCAACATTAGTGGTTGCTGGATATGCCGGTTGGGTCCGGGCAGACTTCCACCACTAATGCAACTTAACCTTGTGTCATAAGTGCCATTACAATTTCTAATTGTAATCCTAGATATTTCATTATTATCCATTTCTCACCTATGTCGTTATTGGTTATAGGTTCCATGCCCAAATTTTGTACCAAGTATGTTGTATGTCCATATTCAATTTCATTAACCAAGTTATGCCAATTATAATAATTCCCTCATTCCCTAACTAACACATTCACATAATTTTTGGCGGCATGACTAGGCTATAAAGTAGCTGGGCCATAAACAATAAAAGGGAAAGGTGATGGGAAGATGACAATAGTGATTATTCCAACATAACTTGCATAAACAAATGTATATATACTGACATGGTGATAAGGTGGACATATAAGGGTAGATCCATGAACTTGTGATAATTAAACTAGATATAACATAACAAGGGTGTCATAAGAAACATGTATAGATTAATTTGTCCAATAAACAATAGAACATAACCACAAAAAGATGATCTAGATCTGGACAAAGATTTAATTGTCCTAATAATAATAGTTCCAAATTAACCACAAACTTTACAAAGGTTCAGATCCACAAAGGTGACATGATAAACTAACCAAAAGTGAATTAGATATATAAAGATAGATCTAGCATAATAAAGTTTGAGATTCAAGAATAACATAGATTCATGGTTCAAGACAGATCCAAATCATAGTACTATCACATTATACTTTTAATCATTTAAATCTAAAAGTAACCTAGAACTCATAGTGTTTGGATGAGAAGATAGAACTAGGAAAGAAGCTTGTTGAGATGCGGATCTACGCTTGAATCTCTAATTGATTTGATTGTTGTAAAAGATAAAGAATTCAGTTCAATTCAGACACCGGCAGCGTTTGGCCTCCATTGATTTCTAGTGAAGAAAACAAGAGAAATGGACCTCTATATATAGCTGCCAGCCCTCTGAAACCGACTGCCACCTCAGCCCTAGGGGGTCGACCCCGGGGTCGTCCCTCCTTAAGGGGTCAACACCACTACTACGGGGTCGACCCCCCTACTAAGGAATCGACACCCCTGGGGCGGTTGCCGCCTATGGGATTTTCGAAATTTGAACTGAACCTTGAATTCCTGGTCCCTTTATATATATAATTCTTCAACGCGTATATAAACTTCAAACCTACATAACTTCTTTATAGGTTGTCCATTTTACGCAAAACAAATGTCTATTTTGACCAGAATTTCGAGACAGACGCAATGGCACAGTCCGTTTCCCTTAATTCTGAATATTAAATTATTTATTATTTAATTTATCTGCTTTTATTGTCATTAAAATTACGGGGTGTTACAAATCCTTTTCTTCATCGTGTTTTTTGTCCAGAAATTCACAAAACACATCGCTCCGTCCATCCTTCCAACGCGCCACCCACGCCTCGCTGGAACCTGACCAGAACCACCCCTTCCAACCGCCTCGACTTCCTCTCCCCCTGCGCTGCACGATGGCCAACTCGGTCCTATCTGCGATCACCAAAACTGACTTTAAGTCGTCGCCTTCAAACCCGAAAATCGAACAAACCACCCCTTGTTTTAGGTGATCACGACCATCGAAATGATGAAGCTCACTGCACTCTTCGATTTTGTTTTAATAGTTTCTGAAATTATTGCGTGATGGTGGAGATAGAAGGGAATCAATTTGGGAATGATCTGCCCCTTAAAATCGTGGCGACGGCTCAAAATTTGGAGATAGGTGTTAGGGTTATGACCAGTGAGAGTATTTATATATATTTTAATTATTATTTTAATTCGTAAATTAGTTGTTTAACATAACGAACTCCAAATCGAACCCAACGACTGTTGTCCCAAGCTAAATACCCTTATTCCGGACATAATGGAATATGTTTCGTAAGCCAATTCTATCGTTTTGATCAGTTTTCATGAAAATTAAAATATAAATTAATATTACATTCAATATTGAATTTCAATGTACTTTTTAATTTACCAGGACACATACTGACTCCAATAATTACGAATATTGAAATCTAGTTATGTTTTGACGATACGGTCCTAACAAAACTTGTTTCGTCGAATTTGGAGATCGTTTGAAAAATGGCCCATTAACTGGTCGATTAAATTTAAACTAAAATTACAAAACACGTTTAAATTAACCAAGCTCACATATTAATTCTAAAAATTGTGGAATTTTAAACCTGACTATAATTTGACATTCTGGATCCAACAAAAGTGGTTTCATCAAAAATGGGGGTTGTTTACAAAATGCTATTTTAAAGGGCTATATATATTAAAAATATATATAAATTCTATTGGGACTATTTTAAATTTTAAACTAGACATAACTTACAATTTATAAAGTGAAATATCAGTTTCTGACATTCATTAGAAAGATATAGTTAAATAGATTCTAACGTTTCTTGTTTCATCAAATTCTGACTTATATGAATTATGTATACTCAATTGAAGTTCAAAACCAAATTTTCAAACAACTGTGCCATTTCAAGTTTTTTTTAATTAAATTCTAAAATTATATGTTCTAACTTCGATTTAAATAAACTTTTTGTCGTTATTATTAAAATAAATCATTTTAAATTCTTAAAATCCATTAAAATAGCTAAAATAAATTTTTTAAATTGGTTCAGAAACTCTAGGTTGTTACTATCTCCCCCACTTAAAATCTTTTCGTCCTCGAAAAGGAACGGAGCTGAAAGTTGTTTAACTAATCAACTCAACTTTCATTCTTCAACTTTTCAGTTTCTAAGAACTTTCTAATTTCTCAAAAATTTGGCTAACACCTTAAATTTTTGAAAAATTTCGCCATAACCTCCTTTTATGGAGAGGGTTTGAAAATTTTATTGGGCCGTATTAGGCACCCAATAAATCAAATAAACGCATACACAATTTTTGTGGCCTTTCTATGCTTAAGGGAGACGTGTAAAAAGGTCGAAATCTCATACCTTGCCCCAGTGTTGGAAATAAAATAATCCATGTGCCTTAATTAAAAACATGAGAGACGTGAATTTTTTGTCATCTCCAGACCTATGTAGGGATATTAATAAATCCTACCCCGAGCACCGTTACATGTATTTAATTAATTCCATAATCAGTCACTCTATTCAATCTGTAATTCAGTCATCGTCATACAAGCATCTCCCTCGTATGGTAAACCAAACCTCATCATATAAGCGCCAAATGCTTATATGGAATATGGTATACTATGTTGTCTTATGGCATGGATTTAAATTTCACACAGAACAACCATCACAATGCATCCAAAATCATTCACAGTAGTTTATATAATAGTAAAAATTGTACAACCAACTCATTAAGGTGCACCTATTTGTCGGGCATGCAATTTATTTCTTTACTCAATAATGAATCCATAACTTGGCCTGTTCTGTATATATACATGTATATGTATACAATTCCAATCAATTTTCAATTCAGTTCAATATTAAATTTGATTTGGCTAAATTTTAACTTTATATTTTCACATGGGTTTTATTGTTCCAATATTTTAATTAGTCAAACTAATAATCACACATCACAACCAGCAATCAATTAGTTGATTAACTTTCCAAAAATATATATATCTTTTCTATATATACTCAAAAATCAAATTTTCAGTGCCAAATCACAACAATAAACTCTAACTAAGCTTTGGTTCTCACACCAGTCAATTGGAATCATATAGATATCCCACTTTCGAAACTCGAATATAAGTGTTGATGATGGTATACCGATCATCAAAATCATCTCTAGGCGACTAGAGTGTGACTCTATATCTACCCAATATATTTGAGACTCTGAATATACGTTCATGACGCTTATATGCAAAATCTTCGTATACTTGATAGTCCATATTCAAAATAAAATAATTAAATCTTTACAATAGGATATAAATTTCAAAACTAATTCGTTTTTATAAATAACACTCTTTAAACTCATTCTAGGGTATTACTAAGCCTATAACTAATGAGTCATTCTTATAGGATGTTACTGATCTTATCTCTGATGAATTCTTTTGTTTGGTTCTAATGTGTCTTGCTCTCGAGCTTTGTAAACCAAAGCTCTGATACCAAACTGACATGACCTAGACTTCCTCGATCCACGAAGAGACGAAGAAGCCCGAATTGCTTTGAGAACACGACTCATCAGAACACAAACAATAGAACCTTTTATTACTGTTACAACAATTTACATCAAAGTACAAAAATATCAGATAATCAATTAATAATATACAACAGAAAAATAAATATCAGAGATTTACAAATTACAAAGCAGCGGAAAACATAATACATGAATATAATGTGCAGCGGAAGGCATCAACTACAACAACTGAAAGAAATATACAGATACAAAGCTTTCTGAATATAGCTCCAGCTGTAAATCCAGGATCATGTGTAAAGAAATATCTGCAAAAACCAAAACTAATAGCTACCATGTGGAAAATATAGGCACCCAGAGTTTAGGCAAAAACAATAAACTCCGAGTTAGTCATAGGACTGGTATGAGAACTAAAACAGTAATGAGCTTTTATTTTAAAGTTAGGTAAATCACGGACCATGCTGTATAACACGGATAGGGTTTATCCCCCATGAACACCAATGCATAAAACAAACAGCGCAATGCTAAACAGAAAAATGAAGCTATTATAAGACTCAAGTCCCATCACATAATGAACGCAGTCGAGTATAGAGTTTACCTTCTAATAGCCAAATATGCTCGATACATGAAATTTCATCTTTTATTATTACTATAAGTGATGAAATCAACTTCAAATATAAATGTATCAATCATAAGCAACGTAGGTACCATTGTATTATGTTGCCATATTGGTTTACAACTAAAACCGTAAAATCGCGTATTGGAAATTGGGTTTCCATCTATGAACCTGGGCAAGGGTCTTCCTCACCGATTTCGAGATACTTTAGCAAATGCCTCAGGATCACACCTACGGGCAACCATGGGATCTTCATGGCCAGTCATTCGTCGATGATTAGCTATACCATAAACTATATGTTAGTCGGTTCTATCGAACCTCCAGAATGGTCAGTCATGTCGACCAATAAAGAGCCATTAGGGACTCAAATCATATCCGAGGTACCTCGCTTTTTGTCATAAAGTTTTTTCAACATCCACATAAGTAAAATGTCTGGGCCCCACACCATGACGTTACTCGTAGCTAGAAACTAACATATGTCCATTTTCATACAGTCACTATCCCATTTTTGGTTCATACCGGGGTGTGAAGCTCGCGAATTAATGCTACACAAAGCTATGCTAATATAACAACTCGGAAAATCAGAACCAATTTAAAAATTTTACTTCAAGGAATTTTGTTAGAAAATGTGCCGAAATTTAAAAATTCCATTTTTAAATAATATAAAAGCTATTAAAAATAGTCATTTTACAAGCGACCTCCGTTTTCGATGAAACCATTTTTATCGGATCCGGAATGTCAAATTATGGCTAAGATTTGTTTTTCCATAATTTTTGGAATTAATATGTGAGCATGGTAAATTAAATTGTGTTCGATAATTTCTGTTGAATTTAATCGACAGATAAAAAGACCATTTTTCAAATGGTCTCCAAATTCCACGAAATTAATTTTGTTAGGACCGTATCGTTAAAACATAGCTAGATTTATTTTTTGGGAATTTTTGGAGTCTGTATGTGGCCCCAGTAAATTTAAACGTACAATCAGATTGAATAATTAAATGATTTATATTTTAATTTGAAGAAAACAAGCTTAAAATGATCGAATGAGCCAACGGGACCTAGCCCATTGTGTCTGGAATGGGGGTATTTAGCTGTGGACAACTCTTGTTGGGCTGAATTTGGAGCTATTGAGAACCAACGGGTTTATTTGCAAAACTAGAAATTTTATATTATTTTGTTATAAATAGGATTTAACCTAACCTTAATCCACTAAAGTATAGCCGCCGCCTATCAATTCCACGGTCAGAATTCTTTAAAACTTCTCCCTCTATTAAATTCCAATCCACTCTATAAGATCTCTCACTCCAGGTGAAGTTTTTGAAGAGAATACTTCCCTCTTCAGATCCACATGGATTCTGTGAACTGTAGTCGCGTATTGGAGGAGAACCGCACACCCGAAGTGTCGCCGCAACAACCGCCACACAGCCCTTACCCCTGATCGCGCTGACCACTGTGGGGTCCACCCAAAGCGCCTCCCTCTCCTCTTCGATGCTATGGTGCCAGATCGTCGAGATATTGAGTGGTTGGAGCGAAACCTCGTGACCTAGAATTGAACGAATTCGAAATTCAATCGGCCTCTAATCTGATTATAGAAGAAGGGTATTTTTTATTATTTAATTAATTAATTTAAAAAATTATCAGCCTAAATAAATTCATGTATTACTCAAACGAATTCAGAATTGGATAATTTTAGAACCGTTGGGATCGTGAATCCGAGATCTACATTTCTGGATAGACTAAAAAGAATTTGGAGCAAATCAGATTTTGGGGCAAGTTCAATTTTGAATTATACAGAATTAAAAACCACTGTGAAAATTCTATTTTTTTTATAATTAAAATTAATTAATTATGATTGCGTTATTACCAATCCGTTATTAAATGCAATTTGTTGTTATACGTGATTTGATCCTGGATTGATGTCGTTATGTAGATCTATTGATTTGATGATTATGGTGTTGAAATAAAATAGTTGAAATCAAAAGACATTTTTTGTTGAAACAAAAATTATCATTTTTGTTGAAACAAAATATTTGAAACAAAATATATCATTTTTGTTGAAACAAAATAGTTGAAACAAAATATATCATTTTTTTGAAACAAAATAGTTAAAACAAAATTATCATTTTTTTAAACAAAATAGTTGATAACAAAAAATTTGTTGAAATAAAATAGTTGAAACAAAATATATTATTTTTGTTGCAACAAAATATATCATTTTTTGAAACAAAATAGTTGATAACAAAAATTAACATTTTTGTTGAAATAAAATAGTTGAAACAAAAGGAATCATTTTTGCTAAAACAAAATATATCATTTTTTTAAACAAAATAGTTGATAACAAAAATTAACATTTTTGTTGAAATAACATAGTTGAAACAAAATATATCATTTTTGTTGAAACAAAATTGTTGAAACAAAATATATCATTTTTTTAAACAAAATAGTTGATAATAAAAATTAACATTTTTTTGAAATAAAATAGTTGAAAAAAATATATCATTTTTGTTGAAACAAAATATATCATTTTTTGAAACAAAATAGTCGATAACAAAAATTAAAATTTCTGTTGAAATAAAATAGTTGAAAAAAAAGCAATCATTTTTCTTGAAATAAAATATTTGAAACAAAAGGAATTATTTTTGTTGAAATAAAATAGTTGAAACCAAAATGACATTTTTGTTGAAACAAAATAGTTGAAACCAAAATGTTATTTTTGTGAAAATAAAATAGTTGAAACCAAAATATCATTTTTTGTTGAAATGAAATAATTTAAAAAAATGCCATTTTTGTTAAATAGATTTGTGTTAAAACAAAAATAACATTTTTATTTAATAGATTTATGTTAAAACAAAAATGGCATTTTTGTTTAATAGATTTGTGTTAAAACAAAAATGTCTATTTTGTTGAATTAGATTATTGTAAATAAAATGAATTTATCATTTTATTCATTTTGTTGAAATAGAATTGTTAACAAAATGAAGTTATTCCGTTTATTCATTTTGTTAATATAAAATTGTTAACAAACTGAAGTTATCAATTTTATACATTGTTAACAAAATGAAGTTATCATTTTTTTTCGTTGTCAGATTACACATTAGGATTTATGTACAAATTAAAGTGATATTTTTGTTATTACACATTAGGATTTGTGTACAAATTAAAGTGACATTTTTATAGTCAAATTACACATTAGAATTTGTGTACAAATTAAAGTGACATTTTTATTGTCAAATTACACATTAGGATTTGTAGTACAAATTAAAGTGACATTTTTATTGTCTAATTACACATTAGGATTTGTGTACAAATTAAAGTGACATTTTTATTTTCAAATTACACATTAGAATTTGTGTACAAATTAAAATCACATTTTTATTGTCAAATTACACATTAGAATTTGTGTACAAATTAATGTTACATTTTTATTGTCAAATTACACATTAGAATTTGTGTACAAATTAAAGTGACATTTTTATTGCCAAATTACACATTAAAATTTGTGTACAAATTAAAGTGACATTTTATTGTCAAATTACACATTAGAATTTGTGTACAAATTAAAGTGACATTTTTATTGTCAAATTACACATTAGAATTTGTGTATAAATTAAAGTGATATTTTTATTGTCATATTACATATTAGAATTTGTGTACAAATTAAACTGACATTTTTATTGTCAAATTACACATTAGAATTTGTGTACAAATTAAAGTGACATTTTTATTTTCAAATTACACATTAGGATTTGTGTACAAATTAAAGTGACATTTATATTCTCAAATTATACATTTGTATTGTGTACAAATTAAAGAAACATTTTTATTGTCAAATTGTACATTAGAATTTGTATGCAAATAAAAATAATCATTTTTTATGTGTCACGTTACTCATTGAAACTATATACAAATAAACATATTTCTTTTTATTTGTTAAAGTTAAAAATAGAAATACAAATAATGATAATAAAAATTATCTTTTTATTTGTCATTAGCAAAAATGTCATGTAAATAAATTACATTTTATTTGACATTAGAAATGTGGAAAATGTCATGTAAATAAATTACATTTTATTTGACATTAGAAACATGCAGTGAATTCATGTAAATAAAACACATATTTATTTGACATTATAAACATGTAGATATGTTATGCAAATAAAACATTCTTTTATTTGGCGTATTAAACACGTTAGTGGAATCGTCGAACGATTTATATTTATATATAATTGTATATACATAAATATAAATTAAAATTAAACGAATCGCGCGCGGTAGTTCGCATTTCGGAATCGTAACTTTAAATGATTATACCGAAAGATCCGACCGTCGGATTTTCCCAAAACTGAAACCGTTAGGTCCACTTTGGGAAGATCTTCCCAACGATATAAATTTTGTTAAAATCCAACGGTTAGATTTCAAGAAATGTGTAAATCAAATTTGGGTAAAAACAGCGCCAGGGCCGTCTATTGATCCGAAGCGTCGTTAAATTAAATTAGGCTATTTTTATATAAATAAAAATAGCGATAAATTGTTATAAAATAATATTAATGATATGGAAAGATTTAAATTATATATATGCGTGAATTATTTGAAAAGACCGAGTTCATTATCAATTCAAATAATTATATGACAATTTAAATCGAAGATATTGAAGACGATGATTGAAGACCAGCGATCTTCACATCGAATGGACGACTACTGATGCTCGGCATTGGGTAGCTCCCGGTAAAATGTTACAGTGGTAGCTGTCCGAACGTACTTGTTGATTGTAAAGATAAGCGAGTACCTCTCTTCCGTATTGGACATACGGGACTAGGAATAAGGTGTCTCCGGTTTCGTTCAGACCCAGAACGAACTTGTAAATGGATGTGTGTCTGACATTGGATTTCATTCCATGTAAATTGATCTCTATTTAATATATAAATATTTCTTTTTGGTGGCGAAGAATTTATTCTCTTGCTTAACACCCTTCTTTGAGACGCACAAGCTTAGAGGTTATATATTGATAGTTATCGGTCGCATGGCGTGAATTGTCAATGTGGCATGCCAAGATGCAAATGATCAAGACTTTTGTTGAAAAGCAGAGCCTTGTGGTTGATGATCAAAGCATAGCTTTATTTAGCATAGCTTTGTGTATAAGTGTTACTTCGCGAGCCTCACACCCCGGTATGAGTCAAAAACGGGATAAGGACCGTACGGAGGGCATGCATTTATTTCTAGCTAGAAGTGGTGTCATGGTATGGAGCCCAGACATTTTTACTTATGTGGATGATGGATTTTATAAGGCACCTCGGATATATTGGTCGATAGTGGCCAATTGATAGGTCCAATAGGACCGAGAAACGTATTGTTCATGAATAATTAATCCACTAAGGTATATTTGTGGACTGGCCCTGCCGCATCCAAAGGTTCACTGCGGGTGATCCTGAGACATTTGCTAGAGTGTCTCGAATTGGCGAAGAGCCATCCCTAGCCTCAACTCATGATGGAAACCCAATCTCTAATACGACATTACGGCTTTGATTGTAAACCTATATATGGCGACATAGTAGGATGGGGTACTATGCCATCTAGGATTGATACATTTTATTTTGAAAGTGTTTTGAAATTGACTATACACTAATAATAATATTAAATATTATTTTCTATGTACCAAACATGTTTGATCATTATAAGGTAAAACTCTATCCTCCGGTTTGCATTGCATTGTGTGATGGGACTTGAGTCTTATAATGATTTCATTTTTCTAAAAAGCATTGTGTTGTTTTGAATAAAAAATTATTCAATTTATGCACTGGAAATCCAATGGAGTAAACCCGTTTCGATTTAGCGGCGTGATCCTGTAATTAGCCATAAGTTAGGAAAGATTTCTCATAGTAGTCCCATGACTAACTCGTAGTTCGTTTCACTTTGCAAACTCGGGTGCTCTCTTTTTCACAAAGGCATCCAAGTGACAAGTTCAGGTTATTCTGGACATGTGCTAGATTGGAGTATGCTTATGGACAGAAGACAAAGATCATTTCTATCTTTTATTTCCATTTGAGACATTTATACATCGTTTATCCATATTGTACTTGATGGTGTTTAATTTAGACTTTTTCTATTCGCTGAGACTTTATGCTAAGTTGTATCCTATAAATGTGCCATTCTAATGTTCTGATGTTGTGATATTGATGAATTTCTATTTTCCGCTGCTATGATTTATGTTTTATGATCTTATCTGAGGTCTGCTGTTATTGTAAATATGTTATATTCCAATGATTATCCTTGCTTTCGTGCTACGGGAGTTTGGTGTTATCACAGTTTGTATCAGAGCTAATGGTTAACCTTAGCTTTGGAGTATAACATATTTAAAACAATTCGTCTAGATAGAATCAGCAATATTCTAAGGCGAGTAGCTCATTAGAGATAGGATTAGTAATGTCCTAGAATGAACACAATAGAATAGCACATATTAATCAGTCATTACATCATCATCTTTCCATATGTCCTTTACTTTTACCTTTCCTTTAAAATTATCATTTCTGTTGGTATGACTCTTTCCTTGATGGTACAGAACTGACTGAAAAACGAGTACAAGAGCTAGAGCGAGAGGAAGAGGCAGAGACAGAGGACCAGGAAGGGGTGAAACCCCCACTGCTCAGGATCATCCCAATCCCGAGGCAGAAGCACCACCACCTCCACCTCCACCCCCGCAGCCTTTGACCTGGACAAAGTAGCTAAGAAGTTCAGGAATTTGGGTGGTGTGCCGTTCACGGGCCATGAGACAGTGATGGAAGCTCAGGCATGGCTCAAAACAAGCAAGAAGATATTTGAGGGTTTGGAACTTGAAGACCACCGTAAGCGATTCATGACATCGTGGCTACTGAAGGATGAGTCTCTGAATTGGTGGGAGACTGTTACGATTGGAGGTACAAATGTCGACATGTCTTGGACAAAATTCAAGGAGCTCCTTAACGAGAAATACATTCCTCAGCAAGAAGTCGAGTGTCTTCTTGATCAGTTTGCTAACTTGCAGCAAGGAGATAAGACTGTTTTTGAGTATGCGCTGAAATTTGAAGAGCTTTCACGATATGCTTCTGAATTAATTCCGGGCCCATTTCAGAAAAATAAGAGATTCATAAATGGCCTTTCAAGGAAGTATCTTAACAGAGTGACAACACATATTAAGCTTCCATTTAACAAGGTGGCTGAGATGGCTTGTCGATATGAAGAAATTGACAGGAATTCTTGGAAGATCGGGAGAAGAGTCAAACTAACAACAAGAGGAAGCAGTCTGACAAGAAGATGGAGCCGAGCAACTCTTCAGCCGCCAAGCCTCAAGGAAGTAAAAAGGACAAGGTGAGATGCTTTAACTGCCAGAAGATGGGACACTATGACTATGAATGTAGAGCTCCAAAGAAGCCAAGGAGGATTGAGTCTGGGCCTAGTCAGAGTTCTCATGATCAGAGGGAGCGCTACAATTGTCATAAGAAAGGGCACATCAAGCCAAACTTCCCATTGCTGAAGAGTTCTTAAGTGGCCCACATTTATGATGGAGCGGCTGCACCAACTTCTTCCAAAGGAGCCGGTAAACCAGATGTCTTGGAAGGTACCATTACTATTAAGAATATTCCTATTACAGTATTGTTTGACATAGGTGCATCACGAAGTTACATTTCTAGTAACTCAGTTAAAAAGTTAAGTCTGAAACCAAGAAATCTAAAAGAATCAATTAGTGTCCATAATCCAAAAGGAGGTTCTCTTGTTCTTTGTCTACATTGTAGAGTGCCGATCTCATATTTTCATTACCAATTTCCTATCAATTTAATTTTCATGAATTTTACCGAATATGATGTTATCCTTGGGTTGGATTTGTTAACAAGACATGAGGCCGAAGTTAGATGCGCCAAAATAATTGTCAAAGTTAAAATGAAGCTCGGAGATATATTTATACTATGCCACGACTTAGCAACTGATAGGAAAGAATTCTGGTCTGCTCTAGAAGTCATTCCTACTTCTATTGAGAATATTCCTATTGTCAAAGATTATGCGGATGTGTTTGAAGAAGTCAATAGCTTACCTTCGCGAAGAGAAACTGACTTCAAGATTGACTTAGTTCCAAATGCAAGCCCAGTGGTGCACGCTATTCAGAGGATGATGCTGAAAGAAAAAGAAGAGTTGAGCAATCAAACTAAACAACTTTTATGGACAGGCTTGATCAGGCTTAGCATCTCAAATTGGGGTGCTGCAGTGGTATTTGTCCCAAAGTCAGACGGCATGCTTCGATTGTGTGTCGACTACCGTGACCTCAATAAGCAAACGTTGAAAAACAAATATCCATTGTCGCGTATTGATGATCTATTGGACCGCTTGAATGGAGCGCAAGTATTCTCTAGAATGGACCTAGCTACAGGTTTCCATCAGTTGTGCATTGTCGAAGAATGTGTTACTTTGACAGCTCTCAGAGGTCCAGACTTATTCTATGAGTTGCTAGTAATGTCGTTCGGCTTATGTAACGCTCCTGCTTACTTTGTCGATCTGATGGACAGGGTATTCCGTGATGTCTTGAATAAATTCATGCTGGTTTTCATTGACGACATCTTAATCTTCTCTAAATCCACTGCTAACATGAAAAGAATATGATAGAAGTGTTGGAAATCCTGAGAAAGAATGTGTTAAAAGCCAAATTCTCTAAATGTATATTCTAGCAAGAAGAAGTGAAGTTCCTCCGTCATGTAGTATCGAAGAAAGGAATTTCAGTAGACCCAGGCAAGACCTCAGCCCTTCGAGATTGGAAGCAGCGTAGCACTCCTACAGAAGTTAGAAGTTTTCTAGGATTGGCTTGCTATTATTGGAAATTCATTGAAGATTTTTCGAAGCTATCTTGTCCATTGACGAAGCCGACCAAGAAACAAAGTTTAATTGGACACCCAAATGTGAGGCAACTTTCCAAGAGCTAAAATTGAGGTTGACCACTGCTCCTGCCTTGACCATTATTCATGCCAATCAAGATTTGACGGTCTATACTGATGCTTCTATTGAAGGTATTGGTGCGGTGTTGATGCAAGGAGACAAAGTAGTTGCTTATGCTAGCCATCAGTTGAAACCGCATGAGAAGAGATACCCCACTCATGATCTTGAGCAAATGGCCATCGTGTTTTCTTTAAAGATATGGAGGCACTATCTTTTGGGTGAGAAGTTCGAATTATATACAGATCATAAACCCTTGAAATGTCTGTTCACCAAAAGGGACTTGAATTTGAGGCAGCAACGTTGGTTGAAATTTCTTGCGGCCTATGATCAAGACATCTTGGATACTCCAGGAAAGCCAATTTTGTAGCCGATGCGCTCAGCAGGAAGAATAAGGTCATCGCCAGTCTTATCGTCGCCAATCTTATCATTATGCCTTCATTAATTAATAAGATCTCAACTGTTTAGAAAGATGATAAGTTTATTCAGATGACTAGCGAGCAAGTTTGAAAGGGCTAAGCTTCAAGCTTCCAAATTGACAGCAAGGGGACTCTTAGATTGCAAGTGCGAATCTGTGTACCAGATATTCCTGAGCTCAAAAGAGTAGTTACGGATGAATGTCACAAATCTAAACTTAGCGTCCATACAGGAGTAAATAAGTTGTATCATGGTCTTAAGCGCACATTCTGGAGGAAGTCGATGAAGAGAGACATTTCCATATATGTTGGCAGATGTTCCACTTGTCAACACGTCATAAGCGATCAACAGAAGCTTGCAGGATTATTGCAACCGCTAGGGGTTCCAAGTTGGAAGTTGGATCAAATTTCAGTGGATTTCAGTGATGGCTTGCCTCGAACCCGAAAGGGCACTGATAGTATATGGGTGATTGCAGATCATTTCACGAAGACTGCCCATTTTATTCCTGTCCGATCTAATAGAACAGCACGAAGTCTAGTGCAGCTTTATTTCAGAGAGATTGTCACACTACATGGAGTTCCCAGTAGCATTGTTAGTGATCGTGATCCGATATTTGCTAGTAAATTCTAGGAAGCATTCCAAGAGGAGCTCGGGACAAAGTTGAATCTGAGCACCGCTTATCATCCTCAGACAGATGGTCAGGCTGAGAGAGTGAACCATATACTGGAAGACTTGTTGCAAGCATGCATTCTTGAATTTTGTGGGCTATGGGAAGATCACTTGCATTTGGTTGAGTTCTCTTATAATAACAGTTACCAAGAAAGCTTGTAGATGTCGCCATTTGAAGCATTATATGGCAGGCCATGTAGATCTCCCACATGTTGGGTGGAACCAGGCAATCGGTTAGTATTGGGTCCCGACATGATTCGTGAAGCATCGAATAAAATTGATTTCATCAAGAAGCGACTTCAGACTGCTAAGAGCCGACAGAAGAGCTATGCAAACTCATGAAGAAGGGATTTAGAATTTTCCGTTGGCGATTATGAGTACTTGAGGGTTTCCCCACTAAGAGCTGTAGTTCGTTTCGGGAGGACTGGGAAGTTAGCGTCGAGATTTATTTGTCCATTTCCTATTTTCGAATGGATTGGAACTCTCGCTTACAGGGTTCAGCTGCCTGACTGGTTTCCAGAGGTGCATGATGTATTCCACGTGTGTCAACTCCGGATCCATGTATATGATCCAGACTTGATTGTGGAGGAAGCAACACAACAAGATTTGGAGATTAACCCGAGCTTAGTAGTAAGAAGGGAGCCAGTGAAAATTGTTGGCAAAGACACCAGGATTCTGAGGAACAAGAGGATCCACTTTGTCAAAGTACAGTGGAGCGGGGATCCTAGAGACTGTACATGGGAGACTAAGGATAGCATCAAACTGGCTTATCCCAAGTGCAAAGTGGATATCTTCGAGTAGCACTTGTATAAAGGTACATTCACAATATTTTGCATTTTCCGTTTTGTTTCCTACTTTACTATTGTTTCCTTTCCGGGGACGAAAAGTTTATATGGGGGAGATTGTAACAACCCGGAAAATTATAACCAATTTAAAAATTTTATTTTAAGGAATTTTGTTAGAAAATGTGCCGGAATTTAAAAATTCCATTTTTAAATAATATTTAAGTATTAAAAATAGTCATTTTACAAATGACCTCCATTTTCAACAAAACCATTTTTGTTGGATCCGGAATGTCAAATTATGGCTAAGATTAATTTTCCATAATTTTTGGAATTAATATGTGAGCGTGGTAAATTGTGTTCGATAATTTCTGTTGAATATAATCGACCGATAAAAATTCCATTTTTCAAACGGTATTCATATTCGACGAAATTAATTTTGTTAGGACTGCATCGTCAAAACATAGCTAGATTTAATTTTTGGGAATTTTTGGAGTCCGTATGGTGCCCGGGTAAATTTAAATGTACGATCAAATTAAATAATTAAATTATTTAAATTTTAATTTGAAGAAAACAAGATGAAAAAGATCGAATGGGCTGATGGGACCCAGCCCATTGTGTCTAGAACGGAGGTATTTAGCTGGCGACAACTCTCGTTGGGCTGAATTTGGAGCTATTGAGAATTAATGGGTTTATTTGCAAAACTAGAAAGTTAATATTACTTTTATTATAAATAGGATATAACCTAACCCTAATCCACTACAGTATAGCCGCTGCCCATCAATTCCATGGCCAGAATTCTTCAAACCTTCTCCTCTAATAAATTCCAATCCACCGTATAAAATCTCTCACTCCAGTTGATGTTTTTGAAGAGAATTCTTCCCTCTTCAGATCCATACGGATAGCGTGAACTGTAGTCGTGTATTGGAGGAGAACCATGCACCCAAAGTGCTGTCGTAACAACCGCCGCACTGCACCCTACCCGTGATCGCGCCGACCACCGTGGGGTCCACCCTAAGTGCCTCTCTCTCCTCTTCGACGCTGTGGTGCCGGATCATCGAGATATTGAGTGGTTGGAGCAAAACCTCGTGACCTAGAATTGAACGAATTTGAAATTCAGTCGGCCACTAATCTGATTGTAGAAGAAGGGTATTTTCTTTTTTTATTAATTAATTAATTTAAAATATTATTAACCTAAATAAATTCATATCTTACTCAAACGAATTCAGAATTGGACAATTTCAGAACCATTGGGATTGTGAATCCGAAATCTACATTTCTCGACAGACTAGAACGAATTTGGAGCAAATCAGATTTTGGGGCAAATTCAATTCTGAATTATACAGAATTAAAAACCACTATGAGAATTCTGTTTTTTCTATAATTAAAATTAATAATTATGATTGTGTTATTACCAATCTGCTGTTAAATTCAATTTGTTGTTATACGTGATTTGATCTAGGATTGATGTTGTTATGTAGATCTGTTGATTTGATGATTATGGTATTGAAATAAAATAGTTGAAATAAAAAAGACATTTTTTGTTGAAACAAAATAGTTGAAACAAAAATTATCATTTTTGTTAAAAAAATAGTTGAAACAAAATATATCATTTTTGTTGAAATAAAATAGTTGAAACAAAATATATCATTTTTTAGAAACAAAATAGTTGAAACAAAAATTATCATTTTTTTTGAAACAAAATAGTTGATAACAAAAGTTAACATTTTTTGTTGAAATAAAATAGTTGAAACAAAATATATCATTTTTGTTGAAACAAAATAGTTGAAACAAAGTATATAATTTTTTTGAAACAAAATAGTTGATAACAAAAATTGACCTTTTTGTTGAAATAAAATAGTTGAAACAAAAGGAATCATTTTTGTTGAAACAAAATAGATGAAACAAAATATATCATTTTTTTTGAAACAAAATAGTTGATAACAAAAATTAACATTTTTGTTGAAATAAAATAGTTGGAACAAAATATATCATTTTTTTGAAACAAAATAGTTGATAACAAAATTTACCATTTTGGTTGAAATAAAATAATTGAAACAAAATATATCATTTTTGTTGAAAAAAAATATATCATTTTTTTGAACCAAAATAGTTGATAACAAAAATTAATATTTTTGTTGAAATAAAATAGTTGAAATAAAAGGAATCATTTTTGTTGAAATAAATTAGTTTAAACAAAAGGAATCATTTTTCTTGAATTAAAATAGTTGAAACCAAATTGACATTTTTGTTGAAATAATATAATTGAAACCGAAATGACATTTTTGTGGAAATAAAATAGTAGAAACCAAAATATCATTTCTTGTTGAAATGAAATAGTTAAAACAAAAATGACATTTTTGTTAAATTAATTTGTGTTAAAACAAAAATAACATTTTTGTTAAATAGATTTATGTTTGTAAAAACCCGGAAATCCGAGCCAATTTAAAATTTTATTTTGGCAATTTTGATGAATTTTGAATATTTAAAATGAATTATTTTAAATAATAGTGACGAGGAATTTATTTTGAATAGAATTGGAACGTTTATATTTATTTGAATCGTCGTTAGAATATAAATATTTTATTTTAATTATAAATGGAATTGAAAATGGCGCGGTAGTTCGAAATTTCGATTTCAATTTTCAAATGAATGTACAGGATTCAAAATAAACCGGATTTTGGTGAAACCAAAATTATTAGAATCTATTTGAGAATATCTTTCCAACGAATATGAAAAATTGAAATTTCATAACGGGAATAAAAAGTTATGTCCAGTTGAAAATTCAGAATAGTGGCTATGGAAATATGGCCCTTAAAAATGGAAATTTTGCAAACAACCTCGGTTTTCGACGAAACCACTTTCATTGGATCCGGGATGCCAAGTTATTGCTAGATTCCAAAATTCATAATTTTTTGAATCAATATGTGAGTGTGACACAGGAAAATGTGTTTTGTCAATTTCAGTCAATTCGAATCGACCAGAAAATGGCCATTTTTCAAACGGTCTTCAAATTTGACGAGTTAGGACCATATCGTCAATACAACAAGAAATAATTTTTCGGAAATTTTTAGAGTTCGTATGTGACATCAGTAAATTAAGATGTGCGTTCAAATTGAATATATATTGAATTATATTTTAATTTAAAACAAAACCAGTCGAAACAGCCGAATTGGCTTACGATACATATCCCATTGTGTTCGGAATGGGGGTAGTTAGCTGGTGATGAAAGTCATTGGGTTTGATTTGGAGTTCGTGGCATTAAACGAATAATTAACAAAAAAACTAAAATAAAAAGGTAAATATATATATATAAGGTCAACCGGGGTCAAACCATAATAAACTCAACCCGCGGTCAAACCTGAGAAACGCGCCTCCCTCTTCAGAAAACAATGATCATCCTCTTCCCAACTTTCCTCCAGCCGATCTCCTCCATCCCTCAATGGAATCCAAAATTTTCAAAGCCAAAACGATCTACAACGTGAACTCCCTTTATCCAACGGCTATGATCTGAAACTGGAACCAAATTGTCTCGATTTTTGTCCGCAAAGCACTGTTGTTCACCACCGTTTATCTGACGTTGGGGGCCACCGAAGTGGCGACGACGACTGGAGGAGGTGCGGCCTGCGACGAAGCTTCAAGTGGCGCACCCCGGTGAAATTCCACCCCCTCCCTGGTGATGAACGACGCAAGCCCTAGGGGCTGATCTTTTTCATGAATAACCTGGCTATGTAAACAATGAAGAGGTGATTAAATTTTTGTTTATTTTTTGTTAATTACTTCACTAATTAATTCAATAATGTAATTAGCATATAAATAGCATTGTTGTAAAAATGTTGTTTTAAAAATAAATAAATATATATATATAGCAAAATAAAATCGCATTGTTTTAAAAATATAATTTTGCATTGTTTTAAAAATGAAATGTCATTGATTTTAGAAAATATAAGATGTCATTGTTTTAGAATTGACTTTTGAAAATAAATAGCATAGTTTTATAAAATATAAATAATAAGATTTTTGGAAATAAATATACCATTGTTTTAAAATTTAAATAGACAATTATTTTTAAAAAATAAAATAGCGATGTTTATAAATATGTCTTTATAATAGAAAAGTAACATTATTTTTTAAATGGAAATAGAAGTATAAAAATATGATTTTTATAAACATAAAGATTTGATTTTTGAAAACGGAAAGATTTGATTTTGAAATATATAAACATCATTTTAAAATGTGATTTTTAATATGAACAGCGTAGAGAAAATTGCGTTGGAATATCAGGCTAATCCCGATCTGAAATTTAGAAATAAAACTGGCGGAGTGGATCCCCAAGTGAGAACTTCTCACTTTTAATTTATTTTCTAGTTAAAATATATACTAAGATGCAGACGGTGCTTAGCAGCACCCGGCACCCGTCGTCTACAGACCATGGACGACTTGTTTGATTTTGTTGTGAAAATTGATTGTGATGTGGAATGAATGGAAATATATTCATGTGTTGAAATAAATTAAATATCGTTAAAAATATAAATTTAATGTGAATGTGAATAAATAAATATTTGTTTACAAATCAGACGATTTGTTTATGTACACCCATTTGACTGATATTGATTGGGATGATAAATTTTACACATCACCCAACTGCACAAATAAAAATATGTGATTATTGATTTGAAACCCCGCACGGGTGTTGGGATGATATTTCGCACGCTAATCCCAATTATTTAGCTATGTGTCGATCGATTGGTTGACAGACTATGTAAGCGTTAATTATTTATATTTAATGCTTATGCAGTTGTGTGGTGCACTCTGGATGATGGTTGATTATTTATCGTTGCTATTATATACATGTGTTGCATGGAATCCATATAATTAAAATTATATGGTAATTGATTGGGCCTCATTCCAATTTGAAAAATAAAGAATATTATAAAATAAATATTCGTGTGTTGAATATAATAAACATTCACGTGTTGAATAAAATATATTCGTGTGTTGAATAAAAGAAAATTCACGTGTTGAATAAAATATATACTCATGTGTTGAGAATATTCATATGTTGTATAAAATATTTACACAATAAAATTCACATTTTTATTGTAAATAAGAATTAATAAATATTCATGTGTTGAATAAAATGTATATTCATGTGTTAAAGAAAATATTCATTTATTGAATAGAATAACGAAGTTATTAAAATATATAAAGCCGTGTTGATTAGATATGCGCCATTTTGATGCGAACGATGTTTATATCGATTTTATTCATTTTTATAATGAATAGCGAAAAGGAATTGATTTCAAAATATAATGTTTTGAAATTATTATCATTTATATATCGACGATATGGAATATTCAATTTTGATTAGGAATTGAATATGAAGTTGAAATCATTTTGAAAACGAATTTAAATGATTTATAAAACACGTTTTAAATAGAAATCGACGAAATATATATTATATATATAATATAATGGCCTGAATAGAACGCGTCGCGCTGCAGCAGTTCGTGAATTTCGACCATTGACTTCGAATGGACATTACGGGAGATCCGACCGTCGGATTCTCCTAAAACCGGAACCGTTGGGTTTGTATCGAAAAGATATTTCTAACGAATACAAGAAATTAGAAATCTAACGGTTGGATTTGGAATTATGTCCAAATTAAATTTGGAAAAGTTCGTTGTAAGTGCAGTTCGATGGCCGTTAATGGAAATCGATTGTACGGGCCTTGATAAAATTATTAAAAATAGCAATAATTTGTGTAAAATCATAAGAATTGATTTTGGAAAGAATTGGGATGAAAAATTACATATTTGAAAAGATAAAAATAATTTTTTATTGAAATTAACTAGTTTTGAACTAGAATTATAATCCAATTATTTTTATAGATAAATAAATTGAATTGGAACTGATTTTCGGGTTTATCATGAACGGTGTTTTAAATAACACTTGTTCTTTAACCCGATAATTAATGGAATGTGAATTAGGTTTGTTGTGAACTATGTTTTAACGACATTCGTTCGTTAACCCGATTTACAGTGAAATGTGATTTGGAATTTATAAATATTTTGTTAAGATTTAAAGAAAATTTTCCAAAGTAAAGTTTTCCAATTTTATAAAATAAACTGTAATGGAATGGAATTCGATTTGGTAATAATCGAAGTGAATTTCTGTGGATGAGGACTGCTAATATATATGGAATTTAAAAGACTTTGCCATTATTCCATTTATATTGTTAGTCGGATATGGAAGTTTATATCGATTATATATATCGATTTGTTTTCCATGAAGACTCCATCATTAATGGAATGTGATTTGGGTTGTCATGAATGGTATCTTTAATAATACTGTTCTTAGACCCAACGGAGTTAAGAAAATCAGAAACTAACTGGAGATTAGTTAAGTTGAATGGTTTCTGGGGTATTGATCTAATGTTGGTTTCGGGCTTCGGCGTTAATACTTAGGGAATTGTTCACTTGCTAATTTACGGTTAAAGGCTGATAGAATGGAGTGTGATATTGGGTTTATAGTGAACAATGTTTTAAATGACATTGGTTCTTTAACCCAGTTAAAGACATGATATGATTTCCCAAGTTGAACAATCATTAATATCGATTTTGGGAAGATTAAAACTAAGTGGAGTTTTAATGAATCTTTAATTAGATTGAAATGATCGAGAATGGAGTATCACCAATTTTTCTCCAGGCGATAGTTAAATCTTTAATTAGATTTGAGCGTGAAATGGTAATTGAATTTATCGATAACACTGTGGTTTTAGATATGAAGTATGACCAGTTTTACTTCATGGGACGAATAGGTTGGGATTGGGAAATTTAACAAGTGATTACTTCGGTGTGATCGCTAATCCCGACTAGTTTGGATAAACCATAATTTGGTTTGAATTGATATTCAAAAGAAGATTAAAGAATAAATTTAACGAATTTATCTTTGATAAAATTAAAGGGAACCTTTTCCAAAGTATAAGAATATTTGAATAAAAGAATATTCTGAATTGGAATGAGGCATATGTTGTGTTTATGTAACACTTGTTTATATATACGCGAGTTATTCAGAAAGGCCGGGTTTATCCCATTCTGAATAACTGAATCGACGATGTGTCGAGAATGAAGATGGTGGTTGAAGACCAGAGGTCTTCACACCGTTTGGATAATTACTAATGATCTTGATTGGGTTGTACACCCAAGATGAGGGAATCAGTTGGTGATCGTCCAGACGTACTTGGAGATCGATGGATATGCGAGGTACAAGGTGCCTTTAGTTTCGTTCAGACCCAGAACGGACTTGTAAATGGACTATGTGTTTGACATTGGATATCATTCTATGTGATTGATGGATATCGGTGGCACGGAGTGGTTTGCCTGTGTGGCATGCTAAGATGCAAATGATCAAGGCTTCTATGGAAAAGAAGAGTCTTGTGGTTGATGATCAAAGCACGTTCTTTGTGGCATAGCTTTGTGTAGCGTTAATTCGCGAGCCTGACACCCTGATTGTGAACCAGAAACGGGAGAGGACCTCAGGGAGAACATGCGTTTCCTTCTAGCTAAGGTGGTGTCAGTGACCTACCAGCCATGACATTTATATTATTTTCACCTGTGTGATTGTTGGATTGTGAGGCGCCTCGGATATATCGATGACTATGTGGAGTCGATGGTGTCATTAGGCTCATTGACTCCCCAAAGGGCGGGGAAACGCAGTGTTTAGGCATTATAATCCACATCGGTGGACCGACCCTGACGATCCAAGGTGCAGTTGCAGCTGTTCGTGAGGGGCGGGCTAGAGCGTCTCGAAAGCGGTGAGGATGATCCCTTGCCTCGATTCGCAGATGGAAACCCAACTTCCAATACGTGACTTTGCGGTTTTAATTGTAGAACTAGTATGGCGACATGATATATGGTACCTATGTCGTCTATGATTGATACTTATGATTGAAATTGTTTTGACATTATACACTTATAGTAATAATAAAAGATGAAATTTAGCGTATCAAGCATTCTTTGGCTATTATAAGATTAAACCCTATCCTCCGGCTTGTGTTGCATTGTGTGATGGGACCTGGGTCTTATAATAACTTCATTTTTCTTTATTTAGCATTGCGCTGTTGTTATATGCACTGGTATTCTTGGGGTAAAAACCCATTCCGTGTTATATGGCGTGGTCCCTTGATTTACCTAACTTTAAAATAAAGATTAATAACTGTTTTAGTTCTCACACCAGTCACATGACTGACCTGGAGTTTATTGTTTTAACCTAAACTCTGGGTGCTCCTATTTTCCACACGGGCAGCTAGTAGTTTTGGTTTGGCAGATTTATATTCACAGGAACCTGTTTTACAGCTGGAATGATATCCGGAAAGCTCTGTATCCATATATCTCTTTCAGTTGTGTATTATATTATTTTTCCGCTGCAGTAATGTATTTAAATCTCTTATATTTCTCTGATGTTTAATATTTATTCATACTCTATATACTCTTGTATTCTGATGGAATTATTGTAATAAACAATGAAATGTTCTTCTGTTTGCATTCCGATGTGGCTTGTTCTCAAAGAATCTGTGCTTTCCTTCACGGGGAAGTTCGGGTTGTTATAATGTTAAAACAAAAAGGACAATTTTGTTAAATAGATTTTTGTTAAAACAAAAATGTCAATTTTGTTGAATTAGATTATTGTAAACAAAATGAAGTTATAATTTTATTCATTTTGTCGAAATAGAATTTTTAACAAAATGAAGTTATCCCTTTTATTCATTTTGTTAAAATAGAATTGTTAACAAAATGAAGTTATCACTTTTATACATTTTTCTGAAATGGAATTGTTAATAAAATGAAATTATCATTTTATTCATTTTTTTAAAATATAATTGTTAACAAAATGAAGTTATCATATTGTTTATTGTCAAATCACACATTAGGATTTGTGTACAAGTTAAAGTGACATTTTTATTGTCAAATTACACATTAGAATTTGCGTACAAATTAAAGTGACATTTTTATTGTCAAATTACACATTAGGATTTGTGTACAAATTGAAGTGACATTTTTATTGTCAAATTACACATTAGGATTTGGGTACAAATTAAAGTGACATTTTTATTGGCACATTAGGATTTGTGTTCAAATTAAAGTGACATTTTTATTGTCAAATCACACATTAAGATTTGTGTACAAATTAAAGTGACATTTTTATTGTCAAATCACACATTAGGATTTGTGTACAAATTAAAGTGACATTTCTATTGTCAAATTACACATTAGAATTTGTGTACAAATTAAAGTTACATTTTTATTGTCAAATTACACATTAGAATTTATGTACAAATTCAAGTGACATTTTTATTGTCAAATTACACATTAGGATTTGTGTACAAATTAATGTGACATTTTTATTGTCAAATTAAACATTAGAATTTATGTACGAATTAAAGTGACATCATTTTTATTGTCAAATAACACATAGAATTGTGTACAAATTAAAGTGACATTTTTATTGTCAAATTACACATTAGAATTTGTATACAAACTAAAGTGACATTTTTATTGTCAAATTTCACATTATGATTTGTATACAAATTAAAGTGACATTTTTATTGTCAAATTAGACATTAGAATTTGTGTACAAATTAAAGAAACATTTTTATTGTCAAATTATACATTAGAATTTGTATGCAAATAAAAATAAACATTTTTTATGTGTCATGTTATACATTGAAACTATATACAAATAAAAATATTTCTTTTTATTTGTCAAAGTTAAAAATAGAAATACAAATAATGATAATAAAAATTATTTTTTTATTTGTCATTAGCAACAATGTCATATAAATAAATTACATTTTATTTGACAGTAGAAATGTAGAAATGTCATGTAAATAAATTACATTTTATTTGACATTAGAAACATGTAGTGAATTCATGTAAATAAAATACATATTTATTTGACATTATAAACATGAAGATGTGTTATGCAAATAAAACATTCTTTAATTTGGCGTGTTAAACACGTTAGTGGAATCGTCGAATGATTTATATTTATATATTATTTTTAATATACAAATAAAAATAAAAATAAAACGAATCGCTTGCGGTAGTTTGCGTTTCGGAATCTAAATTTTAAACGATTATACTAAAAGATCCGACCGTCGGATTTTCCCAAAACTGAAATCGGTAGGTCCTCTTTGGGAAGATCTTCCCAATGATATAAATTTTGTTAAAATGCAACGGTTAGATTTCGAGAAATGTGTAAATCAAATTTGGGTAAAAATAGCGCCAGGGCCATCTATTGACCGGAGCATCGTTATATTATATTGGGCTATTTTTATATAAATAAAAATAGCAATAAATCGTTATAAAATAATATCAATGATACAGAATGATTTAAATTATATATATGCTAGAATTATTTGAAAAGACCGAGTTCTTTCTCATTTCAATTAATTATATGATGATTTAAATTGAAGATATTGAAGACGGTGATTGAAGACCGACGATCTTCATATCGAATGGTCGACAACTGATGCCGACATTGGGTAGCTTCCGGTAAAGGGTTAAAGTGGTAGGTGTCCGTACGTACTTGTTGATTGTCCGGATAAACAAGCACCTCTCTTCCGTATTGGACATACGAGACGAGGAATAAGGTGTCTCCGATTTCGTTCAGACCCCGAACGGATTTGTAAATTGATGTGTGTCTGACATTGGATTTCATTCCATGTAAATTGATTTCTATTTAATATATATATATATATATATCTGTTTGGTGGCGGAGAATTTATTCTCTTGCTTAACACCCTTCTCTGAGACGCATGAGCTCAGAGGTTATATATTGATAGTTATCGGTCGCATGGCGTGAATTGTCAATGTGGCATGCCAAGACGCAAATGATCAAGGCTTTTGTTAAAAAGCAGAGCCTTGTGGTTGATGATCAAAGCACATCTTTATTTAGCATAGCTTTGTGTATAAGCATTACTTCGCGAGCCTCACAACCCGGTATGAGTCAAAAACAGGATAAGGACCATAGGGAGGGCATGCATTTCTTTCTAGCTAGAAGTTGTTTCATGCTATGGAGCCCAGACATTTTTACTTATGTGGATGATGGATTTTACGAGGCGCCTCAGATATATTGGTCAATAGTGGCCAAATGATCGGTCCAATAAGACCGGGAAACATATTGTTTAGGTATAATTAGTCCACTAAGGTATATTTGTGAACCAGCCCTACCGCATCCAAGGGTTCACTGTGGGGGATCCTTAGATATATGCTAGAGTGTCTCGAATTAGCGAGGAGCCATCCCTAGCCACGACTCATGATGGAAACCCAATCTCCAATACAACATTATGGTTTTGATTGTAAACCTATATATGGCGACATAGTAGGATGGGGGTACTATGCCATCTAGGATTGATACATTTATTTTGAAAGTGTTTTAAAATTAATTAGACACTAATAATAATATTAAATAATATTTTCTACGTACCAAGCATGTTTGATCATTATAAGGTAAAACTCTATCCTCTGGTTTGTGTTGCATTGTGTGATGGGACATGAGTCTTATAATGATTTCATTTTTCTAAAAAGCATTGCTTTGTTTTGAATAAAAATTTATTTAATTTATGCAATGGCAATCCAATGGCGTAAACCCGTTCCAAATTAGCGGCGTGGTCCTATGATTAGCCATATTGTTAGATAAGTTAGGAAAGATTTCTCATACCAGTCCCATTGGCTGACTCGTATTTTGTTTCACTTGTAAACTCGGGTGCCCTCTTTTTCACACGGGCAGCCAAGTGACATGTTCAGGTTATTTTGGACATGTGCTGGATTGGAGTATGCTTATGGACGGAAGACGAAAATCATTTCTATCTTTTATTTCCATTTGAGACACTTAGACATCATTTATCCATATTGTACTTGATGGTGTTTTAGACTTATTTCTATTCGTTGAGACTTTCTATTTGCTAAGTTGTATCATGTAACTGTGCCACTCTGATGTTCTGATGTTGATGACATTTCTATTTTCCACTGTTATGATCTATGTGTTATGATGTTATCTGATATCTGTTGTTGTTGTAAATATGTTATATTCCAATTATTATCTTTACTTTCGTACTACGAGTGTTTAGGGTTATCACAGTTCGTATCAGAGCTAATAGTTAACCATAGCTTCGGAGTATAACATATTTAAAACAATTCATCTAGATAGAATCAACAGTATTCTAAGGCGAGTAGCTCATTAGAGATACGATTAGTAATGTCCTAGAATGAGCACAACAGAATAGCACATATTAATTAGTCGTTACATCATCATCTTTCCATATGCCCTTTACTTTTACCTTTCCTTTAAAATTATCATTTCTGTTGGTCTAATTCTTTCATTGATGGTACAGAACTGACTGAAAAATGAGTACAAGAGCCAGACCTAGAGGAAGAGGCGGAGCCAGAGGACCAGGAAGGGGTGAAACCCCCACTGCTCAGGATCAGCCCAATCCCGAGGTTGTAGCACCACCACCATCTCTACCCCTACAGCCTTTGACCTGGACAAAGTAGCTAAGAAGTTCAGGGATTTGGGTGGCGTGCCGTTCACGGGCCATGGGACAATGATGGAAGCTCAAGCATGGCTCAAAACATGCATGAAGATATTTGGGGGTTTGGAACTTGAAGACCACCGTAAGAGATTCATGACATCGTGTAACGACCCAGAAAATCTGAACCAATTTAAAAATTTTAAATTGGCTAAAATAATGGATTTTAAATATTTAAAATAAATATTTTAAGTAATGGCGATGAAAACTGAGTTGAATCGACATTTGAAAACCAATATAATTAAATATAATTATATATAGAATTGAAAATAGCGCGGTAGTTCGAAAATTCGATTTCTAATTTCAAATGAATATACAGAATTCAATATAAGTCAGAATTGAACGAAACAAGAAATATTTGAATCTGTATAACTATATCTTTATAACGAAGTTAACAAACTGAGATTTCATCTTAGAAATGATAAGATATGTCCAGTTTGAAATTAGAAATAGTCGCTGTGGAATTTATATATATTTATATATATAAGGCCCTTAAAAATAGCAATTTTGCAAACGACCTCGGATTTCGACGAAACCAGTTTTGTTGGGTCCGTGATGTTAAGTTATTGCTAGATTCCAAATTTCATAATTTTTCGAATCAATATGAGAGCGTGGCAAAAGAAAACGCGTTTGACCAGTTTCTGTTGAATTTAATCGACTGGAAATTGGCCATTTTTCAAACAGTCTCGGAATTCGACGAAACTAGTTTTGTTAGGACCGTATCGTCAATACGAAGCTAGAAAATATTTTTCTGGAATTTTTCTAGTTAGTATGTGACCCCGGTAATTTGAAATGTGCGTTTGAAATTCAATATAATGATTTAAATGAAAATTCAAAAGGAAACTGATTGTAACGATCAAATCAGCTTGCGATACATATCCCATTGTGTTCGGAATAGGGGTAAAACGCTATGGGCGACAGGCGGTGGGCCTCGTTTCGAGGTCATATGTAAAAGTCAAACCTTTTTGCAAAATAATAATAATTAAATAATAAATAAATAAATAAATAAATAAAAAGAACTCTTCCCTCCTTATCTCCCGCTTGGCCCCCCCCGCTCGTTATAATTCGTAACAGAAAGGAAAAAAAAAAAAAAAAACCCTAAAAAACTATCGAGCCGCCGACGAACCTTCGCCGCCACCCCCCCATCTCGAAGCCACCCACCACCCTCGCGACCGCCTCCTTCCAGCAAAGACCCCGCCTCCACCTCGAAACCCTCGAACGCCTCCCAGACCGCTCGAGCGCCGCTGAAGCCCCCCTCACTGGCGACGTCGAAGCCGCCGCCGACCTTTCCCCCCCCCCTCGCAGCTAATCGGTGAGCATCTTCCTTTTTTTTTTTTTTGTTTATTTGTTCTGAAACAAAACTGATTTGTTTGAAAAAAAAAAAAAACTGATTTCTCTGAGATTATACAAACTGATTTTTAAACAAAAAAAAAAAACTGAATGTTTTAAAAAGTATAAAACTGTTTTTTTAAGGTATAAAACTGAAATTTTTAAAAGAGAAAAACTGTTTTTTTTTAAAAGATTTTAAAACTGAAATTTTTTATAAAAGTATTAAAACAGATTTTTTAAAAAGATTAAAACTGATTCTGTTTTTAAAAAGATTGAAACAGATTTTATAAAGTATTAAAACAGGTTTTTTTAAAAAAAAGAATAAAAACTGGAATTTTTTTATAAAAGTATTAAAACAGATTTTTTAAAAAAAATTAAAACTGATTTTGTTTTTATAAAGATTAAAACTGATTTTGTTTTTAAAAGGATTAAAACTGAATTGATTTTTATAAAGATAAAAACTGAATTGATTTTTATAATTTTAAAAACTGATTTGTTAGAACTTTAAAACTGAATTTTTAAAAGATTTTAAAAACTGTTTTTTTAAAAAGGAAACTAAAAACTGAATATTTTTAAAAGTAAAAAACTGAATTTTATAAAAAGATAAAAAATTTTGATTTTGTAAAAGAATAAAACTGATTTCTTTTAGAAAAGTAAAAATCATATTTTTATATGTTGAAAGCAAAAGTAAAAATCATATTTTTGTATATTAAATAGCGAAGTCAAAATTCGATTTTTATATATTGAATAGCATAGTAAAAATTCTATTTTTACATGTGTACAGAATACGGGCGAAAGCGACAAAAGGCGAAGATTTATATAAGTGAAGAGTCTTGGTATTGGATAGCTATTGGTGAGATTTCTGATTTAAAAATTATATATATGTGTGTTGAAAATGAAAGTGAATTGCTATATATAATATCTCTATATATATATATATATACGCCCCTCGTCCACAAACCATGGACGATATTTATTGGTTGAAATTGTTGTGAAAATTTGATTGATAGCGAATGATTGTTTGGGATTGTTTGTGATTGATATTGGTTGATGGTGGTTGAAAAATACCCATTTGTGGTTGTGAAATATTTGGTTGAAACCACTTAGGATTAGTTTGTGGAAATGAAATAAATATATACATGCCGCCTGCGTGCGAACTAGATGCATGAACCCCATTGTCAAAAACCGCGAGGTTTTAAGGTAGAGCGAGGAGCCGTACTAGGGACGGTGCCGGTGTAACTACCCTGCCGTTATGCTGCCGAAATTTTGAATAATATTTGTGTGTTTGAATTATTTTCATATGCTTAAACTATAATTATTCATTGTATAGAAAACATTCATGTGTTGAATTGATATTCATTCGTTGTTTAGAAATTCATGTGTTGAATGGTATTCATATTTTGAAATAAATTGTTCGATAATAAAAATCACCTTTTTTATCGATATATAAAAACTATAGAAACATTCATGTGTTGAATTGATATTCATTCGTTGTTTAGAAATTCATGTGTTGAATGGTATTCATATTTTGAAATAAATAGTTCGATAATAAAAAAATCACATTTTTATCGATATATAAAAACTATAGAAACATTCATGTGTTGAATTGATATTCATTCGTTGTTTAGAAATTCATGTGTTGAATGGTATTCATATTTTGAAATAAATAGTTCGATAATAAAAATCACATTTTTATTGATATATAAAAACTATAGAAACATTCATGTGTTGAATTGATATTCATTCGTTGTTTAGAAATTCATGTGTTGAATGGTATTCATATTTTGAAATAAATTGTTTGATAATAAAAATCATCTTTTATAGACTATATGAACTATATAGAAAAATAGTGTTTTGGAATGAATTATTTTACAATAAAAATCACATTTTTATTGTATGCATAAATCGTTAAAATGTGAAGTGTTAAAAATAGCCACCTGTTCAAAGTAAACATATATGAGTTGAAATATTCATTAATTAGCTAATGAAATGATTTGCACCTATTTATGTAACATTAGAATAAATGGTGTCTTTAAACCAAACAGAAATCACATATGAAGTTGAATAGAAAAGGATAAATGATAAGAACTGTATATATATGTATATGCATATTCATTGAACAGGTTATAGCAAAGGGGCTAGAGAAGAGGAATAAAATTTTGTGCCCGACAAATAGGTACACATTTACTGATTTGTTTGGGTGATGATTTTGAGCCTGTTGGCTAGCCGCTTGACTTTTTCTTTTTCTTTTTGAGATTAGAAGGACCGGGACGCTATTTACGATTTCCCGACGCTCCCGGTGCAGGGGAGGTTATGGCGAAATTTTTCCAAAATTTAAGGTATTAGAAAAATTTTTGAAGTTAAAACGATATTGAAATTGTTGAATGAACTATATTTATATAACTATATAAATATAAATAAAATTAAAACGAAACGAAGCCGTGCAGTTCGTATTTCGAAACCGTGATTTCAAACGACTAGTACGGGAAATCCGACCATTGGATTTTCCCGAAATCTCAACCGTCGGGTTCGCCTTGGAATAATCTTTCCAACGGCACCAACCTTGTAAAAATCCAACGGTTGGATTGTCTGGAATGTTTAATTCAAATCTGAAGAAAAACAGCGCCAGAAGCGATTATATTTATATATATATAAATATAATTATATATTTAATCGAATAACGACGCTGCAGTTCGTATTTTGAAATCGAAAATTCAAACGATTGTACCGGGAGATCCGACCGTCGGATTTTCCCGAAACTGGAACCGTTGGATTCGTTTTGAAAAGACCTTTCTAATGATGTAAATTTTGTGAAGATCCAACGGTTAGATTTTCAGATATGTGTAAATCAAATCTGAAGAAAAACAGTGCCACGACCGCCTTATGGCCCGAAGCGTCGTTTTGAATAAAATGGCTATTTTAAAATAAATAAAAATAGCGATAAATAGTTATAAAATATCGTAAGCGATATGGAATGGAAATAAACTGAATTTTCTTGATTTATGTGATGTTTGATGGTTGAATGTGTTTGGTGTGAAAACTATATTAAAGAACACAATTGGTGTTGTCGAATAATTTAACCATTGAAATAAATCGATTTGAAATTCTAAATATACGTGAATTATTTGAAAAGGCCGAGTTAATTCTCATTTCGAATAATCGACCGACGATTGAAATTCGAAGATGAAGACGATGGTCGAAGACCGGAGATCTTCACCTCGTTTGGATGGTAACCGAGGTCCTGATTGGGAGGCATCCCGAAATATGGATAATGAGTGGTGATCGTTCAGACGTACGTGTTGATCGAAGGGTTTGCGAGGTATTTAGTGTCTCCGGTTTCGTTCAGACCCAGAACGGACTTGTAAATGGACTATGTGTCCGACATGGGAATTTGTTCTGTGTGATTGATAGCCATCAGTTGCACGGTGTGAATTGCCTGTGTGGCATGCTAAGATGCAGTGATCAGGACTTCTGTTGAAAAGCAAAGTCTTGTGGTGATGATCAAAGCACCGCCTGTGTGGCGTAGCTTTGTGTATAACGTGAATTCGCGAGCCTCACACCCCGGTATGAACCTAAAACGGGAGAAGGACCTCAGGGAGGGCATGCGTTTCTTTCTAGCTAGGGTGGTGTCAGTGACCTACCAGCCCTGACATTTATATACTTTTCACCTATGTGGTTGTTGCTGTTGCGAGGCGCCTCGGTTTGATCGGACGATTCGGGTCCGATGGAGTCATTCGTTGGCTCGTTGACGCCCCAAAGGGCGGGGAAACGTATTGTTCAGGCATTTTAATCCACATCGGTGGACCGGCCCTGACGATCCAAAGGCTTGACTGAGTACTTGCCTGAGACACGGGCTAGAGCGTCTCGAATTCGGTAAGGACTATCTTTTGCCTTGGTTCATGACGGAAATCCAATTTCCAAATACGAGACGATGCGGTTTCGATTGTATATATACATTTGGCGACATAGTGGCATGGGACGCTCATGTCGTCTATGATTGATAGTTATGATTTGAAATTGATTTCAAAACATATAAACACTAGCAATAATATCAAATGCCTTTGTTTTATTCGTATCAAGCATATCTTGGCCGTTATAAGGTAAAAACTCTATCCTCCGGTTTGCGTTGCATTGTGTGATGGGAACTGAGTCTTATAACGGCTTCATTTTTATAAAAAGCATAGCGATGTTTAAAAGAAAGATTTGTTTTAAAGCACTGGCAATCCAATGGAGTAAACCCGTTCCACGAAAGTGGCGTGGTCCTGTGATTAGCCAAATTATATATGTGTTGAGTGGATTTCTCATACCAGTCCCATGACTGACTCGTAGTTTGTTTCACTCTCAAACTCGGGTGCCCCTTTTTCCACACGGACAGCCTTGTTTTCAGGTTTAGCTGGTTCTTTCTGGATAGCTGGAGCTGAAGATGGATTCTATCATTTATTTCTTTTTATGCTGTTCAGCTCCTATTGTACATATTTTGTTTATTTCCGCTGTAGACATTTATGTATAGCTGAACTGTATTTGTACTAAGTAAGATCCTGTATACTGTGTAACTCTGATGATTACTTTTATCCAGTATATTCTGTTGTTCATATCTGGTGTATTTATTTAATTCTGTTCTGCTATTATATGTTTCTGTGTTATATTCCAAAAGATAACCTTGTTTCCGTGAAAACGGGAAATCGGGTCGTCTCAACGTGGTATCAGAGCTTTGGTTAAGCTTAGTTCTGGAATATAACATTTGAACGAACTCGTCAGAAATAGAACCAGTAGTGTTCTAGGACGGGCAACTCCATACAGATAGGATCAGCAATATCCTAGTATGAGTAAAGCAGAATGAAATTACACCTTGATAGACACATTTACATTTGAAGTATGTGTTTCTATAATTTAAAATACCTTTTCTGTGACCTGACACTTGGTCTGCAATTTGCAGAAGTTCTAGAAAATGAGTGTCAGAAACAGAAGGAATGCAGAGCCGGATATTGAGGCCCTATTAATCAAATATCGAAATATGGGTGGAATACCGTTCTCTGGTGAAGAATCTATTATGAAGACACAAGCTTGGATTCGTTCGGCTGAGAAAATCTTCGAAGAATTAAAGCTTAGGGATGACCAGAAAAGATTACTGGCCTCCTGGGCACTCAAAGATGAAGCTTTGTTCTGGTGGGATTCGGTTATTGAGAATAATCCAGAAGGTGATATCACCTGGGACAGATTCAAAGTGATTTTCTTGGAAAGATTTACTCCTCCCGAAGCGACCGAACGACTATGTGAGGAATTTTCTTATCTGATACAAGGAGATATGACCATTCCCGAATATCATAAGAAATTCAACGAACTTGCTCACTTTGCTCCTCATCTAATTCAAAACCCAAAGAGGAAGAATCTTAGATTTATCCATGGCCTTCAAAGGAAATACCAGAATAAGGTATTGGGGCATGTGAAGCTTCCTTTCTCAGAAATGATTTATATGGCTTATCAGTATGAAGATCTCCATAAGAAAGGAATGTTGCGTGACGAAGAGGAAGTTTGTTGTAGTGACAAAGCAGAGTCTGAAATTGATATTCCTGAAGCCAGTAAGAAGCCCAGTGTCAATAGAAAAAGGGCTAAATCTGAAAAGGAACCGGCAACGACTACCACTTGCTCTAACTGCCATCTGAAGGGGCATTTGTCGATAAATTGCGGGCCCTTAAAGAAGCGGATAAAAAGTGGATCCAAGCCCACTAAGAAACAAAGGAACCCCCATGGGGAAAGGAGATGCCATAAGTGCCGCCAGGCAGGTCATATTGCACGGGAGTGCCAACTCTCAAAGAAATCTGAAACCATATGTATAAATGAAGTAGCAGAAACTTCTGAGCCCTCAGCTAGTCAAGAAAGGCCCGATGTTTTAGAAGGCACGCTTACTGTCAAAAACATTCCAGTCAAAGTACTGTTTGACACAGGCGCGTCGCGAAGTTTCATTGCCAAAGATGCAGCTAAGAAACTGGATTTGAATTTGAAAAAGCTCAAGGAACCAATGACTGTCCAGAATCCAGTTGGGGGTTCCATTGATCTAAGTTGGGTTTGTGGAGTCCCAGTTTCTTTCTCTCGTTATCGGTTTCCTACCATCGCGGTCGTCATGAATTTTAAAGAGTTTGATCTTATCTTGGGGTTAGACTGGTTGACCAAATATGAAGCTGAAGTCAAATGCGCCGACAGAGTCGTAAAGGCGAAGATTAAATCAGGCGATTATATAACCATTCCTTGTGAAGGTCAGAATGCTAATAGGAAAGACTTCTGGGCAGCTTTGAATGTTTCTCCAGCCCCAATCGAAAATGTTCCTGAAGTCACAGAGAATATTCCTGACCTCATCAAAGACATTCCTGTCGTCAAAAACTATGCGGATGTGTTCGAAGAAGTTGTTCGCTTACCTCCGCAGAGAGAAATAGATTTCAAGATTGCTTTGATTCCCAATGCAAGGCCGGTAGTTCACGCTATTCGAAGAATGTCCTTGAAAGAGAAGGAGGAATTAGACAATCAAACACGACAGCTAGTATGGAAAGGTCTGATCAGGCCTAGTTTCTCTGATTGGGGAGCAGCAGTGGTGTTTGTCCCGAAATCTGACGGTACTCTACGTCTATGTGTGGATTATCGTGATCTGAACAAACAGACAATAAAGAACAAATATCCATTGCCGCGGATTGATGATTTGTTGGATCGATTAAATGGAGCACAAGTATTTTCACGAATGGACCTAGCTACAGGCTTCCATCAACTTCGAATTGCCGAAGAGTGTGTTCCAATGACAGCGTTCAGAGGCCCCGACTTATTCTACGAGTGGTTAGTAATGCCGTTCGGCTTATGTAACGCTCCAGCCTATTTCGTCGATCTGATGAACAGAGTATTCAGAGGAGTATTGAATAAATTCGTTCTGGTTTTTATTGATGATATTCTAATCTTCTCTAAATCAAAGGCCGAGCATGAAAAACATCTGGAACAAGTGTTAGAAATTCTCAGACGGAATGTATTGAAAGCCAAGTTTTCCAAATGTATATTCTGGCAAGATGAAGTGAAATTTCTGGGCCATGTCGTATCGAAAGATGGAATCGCTGTGGATCCAAGCAAAATCACAGCTATTCAGAATTGGAAACAGCCCAGTACTCCCACTGAAGTCCGCAGTTTTCTCGGATTGGCTAGCTATTACCGAAAGTTCGTTAAAGACTTTTCGAAGATATCTGGTCACTCAACGAAGCTTACAAAGAAGCATTCTAAATTCAAATGGACTCAAGAAAGTGAGGAGGCTTTCGAAGAGCTAAAGTTAAGATTAACAACTGCTCCAGTGCTAACCATCATCGATGGCAACCAAGATCTAAAAGTCTGGACCGACGCTTCTAGAGAAGGCCTTGGCGCAGTGCTAATGCAAAGGGGCCAAGTGATTGCTTATGCTAGCCGTCAACTGAAGCCGCACGAGAAAAACTACGTAACTCATGATCTTGAGTTATTGGCTATCATATTCTCTTTGAAAATCTGGAGACACTATCTTCTGGGCTAGAGATTTGAACTGTTTACAGATCACCAGTCGTTAAAGTATCTGTTCACTCAGAAGGACTTGAATTTGAGGCAGCAACGTTGGCTGGAGTTTCTTGCAGCATATGACTTTGAAATTATATATACTCCAGGAAAAGCCAATGTCGTGGCCGATGCGTTGAGCAGAAAGAATGTAATGATCGCCAGTTTCATCATTGCGACTTCGTTGATTGATAAGATATCGGCTCTCCAAAAGGACGACCGATTTATCAAAGGAATAAGTCAGCGAATTCGTGAGGGCAATGCTTCGGATTTCCAGCTAGACAGCGAAGGGATTCTGAGGTTAGAAGGGCGAATTTGCGTTCCAGATATTCCTGAACTCAGAAGAGAGGTGCTTGATGAATGCCACAAATCTAAGCTCAGTATCCATCCAGGTGTGAATAAGATGTATAACGATATCAAACGCACATTCTGGTGGAAGTCATTAAAAAGAGACATCTCAATATATGTTAGTCGATGCCCTACTTGCCAGCTAGTTAAAAGCGACCAACAGAAATTGGCTGGATTATTACAACCACTGGAAGTTCCTGGTTGGAAGTGGGAGCATATTTCTATGGATTTCATTGATGGTTTGCCCAGAACCAGAAAAGGAAATGACAGTATTTGGGTGATCGTAGATCGTTTCACGAAGACCGCCCATTTCATACCTGTCAAATCAAACAGAACTGCTCAGAGTCTGGCGCAGATATACTTCAGGGAAATAGTTAGACTACATGGAGTGCCGCTCAGCATAGTAAGTGATAGAGATACAATCTTCACTAGCAAATTCTGGGAAGCATTTCAAGTCGAGCTAGGAACGAAGTTAAACCTAAGCACCGCTTATCATCCTCAGACAGACGGTCAGACTGAGAGGGTGAATCGCATTTTAGAAGATCTATTGCGGGCTTGTATTATCGATTTCGGTGGATCATGGGAAGACCATCTTCATTTGGCTGAATTCTCTTATAATAACAGCTACCAGGCGAGTCTGACAATGTCGCCATTCGAAGCATTGTATGGTAGACCGTGCCGATCTCCTGCTTGTTGGGTCGAGCCTGGAAATAGACTTGTGTTGGGTCCTGATATGATTCGAGAAGCTGCCGACAAAGTCGATTTTATTAGGAAGCGATTACTCGCCGCTCAAAGCCGACAAAAGAGCTATGCCGATAAAAGAAGAAGAGATATATCCTTTGAAGTTGGTGACTATGTATATTTGAAAGTATCGCCGATGAGAGGAGTTATCCGGTTCGGTAAAACTGGAAAGTTAGCACCCAAATTCATTGGTCCGTTTCCTATTCTGGAACGGATTGGAACTCTCGCTTATAGGGTCAAACTGCCTGACTGGTTGCCTGGAGTTCATGATGTATTTCATATATCTCAACTCCGAAAGCACGTTCATGATCCAGACTTGATCGTGGAAGAAGCAGCTCAGCAGGATATTGAAATTACTCCAGAATTAGCTGTGAGGCGAGAGCCGCTAAAGATTATCGGCAAAGAAACCAAAGAGCTGAGAAACAAGAAGGTTCACTTAGTCAAAGTGCAATGGAGTGGAGATCCGCGAGATTGTACTTGGGAAACTGAGGAGAGCATTCAGAAAGCTTATCCTAGATGCCGAGTAGATATCTCTGATTGACTCCGGTGCAAGGTACATTTACCCTACTTTGCATTACCATTTAATTCTCTATTCTATTGCAATTTTCTTCCTATGGATGTGCATTGGTTATTTTATACTTTGAATATAAAGAACAAATTGGTTGTTGTATTGTGGGATTGTAGATTTATCAAACCACTTTCGACTTTATTCCTTTTCGGGGACGAAAAGTTTTAAGTGGGGGAGATTGTAACGACCCAGAAAATCTGAACCAATTTAAAAATTTTTAATTGGCTAAAATAATGGATTTTAAATATTTAAAATAAATATTTTAAGTAATGGCGATGAAAACTGAGTTGAATCGACATTTGAAAACCAATATAATTAAATATAATTATATATAGAATTGAAAATAGCGCGGTAGTTCGAAAATTCGATTTCTAATTTCAAATGAATATACAGAATTCAATATAAGTCAGAATTGAACGAAACAAGAAATATTTGAATCTGTATAACTATATCTTTATAACGAAGTTAACAAACTGAGATTTCATCTTAGAAATGATAAGATATGTCCAGTTTGAAATTAGAAATAGTCGCTGTGGAATTTATATATATTTATATATATATAAGGCCCTTAAAAATAGCAATTTTGCAAACGACCTCGGATTTCGACGAAACCAGTTTTGTTGGGTCCGTGATGTTAAGTTATTGCTAGATTCCAAATTTCATAATTTTTCGAATCAATATGAGAGCGTGGCAAAAGAAAACGCGTTTGACCAGTTTTTGTTGAATTTAATCGACTGGAAATTGGCCATTTTTCAAACGGTCTCGGAATTCGACGAAACTAGTTTTGTTAGGACCGTATCGTCAATACGAAGCTAGAAAATATTTTTCTGGAATTTTTCTAGTTAGTATGTGACCCCGGTAATTTGAAATGTGCGTTTGAAATTCAATATAATGATTTAAATGAAAATTCAAAAGGAAACTGATTGTAACGATCAAATCAGCTTGCGATACATATCCCATTGTGTTCAGAATAGGGGTAAAACGCTATGGGCGACAGGCGGTGGGCCTCGTTTCGAGGTCATATGTAAAAGTCAAACCTTTTTGCAAAATAATAATAATTAAATAATAAATAAATAAATAATAAAAAAAAGAACTCTTCCCTCCTTATCTCCCGCTTGCCCCCCCCCCCCCCCCCGCTCGTTATAATTCGTAACAGAAAGGAAAAAAAAACAAAAAACAAAACAAAACCCTAAAAAACTATCGAGCCGCCGACGAACCTTCGCCGCCACCCCCCCATCTCGAAGCCACCCACCACCCTCGCGACCGCCTCCTTCCAGCAAAGACCCCGCCTCCACCTCGAAACCCTCGAACGCCTCCCAGACCGCTCGAGCGCCGCTGAAGCCGCCCTCACTGGCGACGTCGAAGCCGCCGACGACCTTTCCCCCCCCCCCCTCGCAGCTAATCGGTGAGCATCTTCCTTTTTCTTTTTATTTTATTTTATTTTATTTTATTTATTTGTTCTGAAACAAAACTGATTTGTTTGAAAAAAAAAACTGATTTCTCTGAGATTAAACAAACTGATTTTTAAACAAAAAAAAAACTGAATGTTTTAAAAAGTATAAAACTGTTTTTTTAAGGTATAAAACTGAAATTTTTAAAAGAGAAAAACTGTTTTTTTTTTAAAGATTTTAAAACTGAAATTTTTTATAAAAGTATTAAAACAGATTTTTTAAAAAGATTAAAACTGATTCTGTTTTTAAAAAGATTGAAACAGATTTTATAAAGTATTAAAACAGGTTTTTTTTTAAAAAAGAATAAAAACTGGAATTTTTTTATAAAAGTATTAAAACAGATTTTTTAAAAAAAATTAAAACTGATTTTGTTTTTATAAAGATTAAAACTGATTTTGTTTTTAAAAGGATTAAAACTGAATTGATTTTTATAAAGATAAAAACTGAATTGATTTTTATAATTTTAAAAACTGATTTGTTAGAACTTTAAAACTGAATTTTTAAAAGATTTTAAAAACTGTTTTTTTTTAAAAAGGAAACTAAAAACTGAATATTTTTAAAAGTAAAAAACTGAATTTTATAAAAAGATAAAAAATTTTGATTTTGTAAAAGAATAAAACTGATTTCTTTTAGAAAAGTAAAAATCATATTTTTATATGTTGAAAGCAAAAGTAAAAATCATATTTTTTGTATATTAAATAGCGAAGTCAAAATTCGATTTTTATATATTGAATAGCATAGTAAAAATTCTATTTTTACATGTGTAGAGAATACGGGCGAAAGCGACAAAAGGCGAAGATTTATATAAGTGAAGAGTCTTGGTATTGGATAGCTATTGGTGAGATTTCTGATTTAAAAATTATATATATGTGTGTTGAAAATGAAAGTGAATTGCTATATATAATATCTCTATATATATATATATATATATACGCCCCTCGTCCACAAACCATGGACGATATTTATTGGTTGAAATTGTTGTGAAAATTTGATTGATAGCGAATGATTGTTTGGGATTGTTTGTGATTGATATTGGTTGATGGTGGTTGAAAAATACCCATTTGTGGTTGTGAAATATTTGGTTGAAACCACTTAGGATTAGTTTGTGGAAATGAAATAAATATATACATGCCGCCTGCGTGCGAACTAGATGCATGAACCCCATTGTCAAAAACCGCGAGGTTTTAAGGTAGAGCGAGGAGCCGTACTAGGGACGGTGCCGGTGTAACTACCCTGCCGTTATGCTGCCGAAATTTTGAATAATATTTGTGTGTTTGAATTATTTTCATATGCTTAAACTATAATTATTCATTGTATAGAAAACATTCATGTGTTGAATTGATATTCTTTCGTTGTTTAGAAATTCATGTGTTGAATGGTATTCATATTTTGAAATAAATTGTTCGATAATAAAAATCACCTTTTTTATCGATATATAAAAACTATAGAAACATTCATGTGTTGAATTGATATTCATTCGTTGTTTAGAAATTCATGTGTTGAATGGTATTCATATTTTGAAATAAATAGTTCGATAATAAAAAAATCACATTTTTATCGATATATAAAAACTATAGAAACATTCATGTGTTGAATTGATATTCATTCGTTGTTTAGAAATTCATGTGTTGAATGGTATTCATATTTTGAAATAAATAGTTCGATAATAAAAATCACATTTTTATTGATATATAAAACTATAGAAACATTCATGTGTTGAATTGATATTCATTCGTTGTTTAGAAATTCATGTGTTGAATGGTATTCATATTTTGAAATAAATTGTTTGATAATAAAAATCATCTTTTATAGACTATATGAACTATATAGAAAAATAGTGTTTTGAAATGAATTATTTTACAATAAAAATCACATTTTTATTGTATGCATAAATCGTTAAAATGTGAAGTGTTAAAAATAGCCACCTGTTCAAAGTAAACATATATGAGTTGAAATATTCATTAATTAGCTAATGAAATGATTTGCACCTATTTATGTAACATTAGAATAAATGGTGTCTTTAAACCAAACAGAAATCACATATGAAGTTGAATAGAAAAGGATAAATGATAAGAACTGTATATATATGTATATGCATATTCATTGAACAGGTTATAGCAAAGGGGCTAGAGAAGAGGAATAAAATTTTGTGCCCGACAAATAGGTACACATTTACTGATTTGTTTGGGTGATGATTTTGAGCCTGTTGGCTAGCCGCTTGGCTTTTTCTTTTTCTTTTTGAGATTAGAAGGACCGGGACGCTATTTGCGATTTCCCGACGCTCCCGGTGCAGGGGAGGTTATGGCGAAACTTTTCCAAAATTTAAGGTGTTAGAAAAATTTTTGAAGTTAAAACGATATTGAAATTGTTGAATGAACTATATTTATATAAATATATAAATATAAATAAAATTAAAACGAAACGAAGCCGTGCAGTTCGTATTTCGAAACCGTGATTTCAAACGACTAGTACGGGAAATCCGACCATTGGATTTTCCCGAAATCTCAACCGTCGGGTACGCCTTGGAATAATCTTTCCAACGGCACCAACCTTGTAAAAATCCAACGGTTGGATTGTCTGGAATGTTTAATTCAAATCTGAAGAAAAACAGCGCCAGAAGCGATTATATTTATATATATATAAATATAATTATATATTTAATCGAATAACGACGCTGCAGTTCGTATTTTGAAATCGAAAATTCAAACGATTGTACCGGGAGATCCGACCGTCGGATTTTCCCGAAACTGGAACCGTTGGATTCGTTTTGAAAAGACCTTTCTAATGATGTAAATTTTGTGAAGATCCAACGGTTAGATTTTAAGATATGTGTAAATCAAATCTGAAGAAAAACAGCGCCACGACCGCCTTATGGCCCGAAGCGTCGTTTTGAATAAAATGGCTATTTTAAAATAAATAAAAATAGCGATAAATAGTTATAAAATATCGTAAGCGATATGGAATGGAAATAAACTGAATTTGCTTGATTTATGTGATGTTTGATGGTTGAATGTGTTTGGTGTGAAAACTATATTAAAGAACACAATTGGTGTTGTCGAATAATTTAACCATTGAAATAAATCGATTTGAAATTCTAAATATACGTGAATTATTTGAAAAGGCCGAGTTAATTCTCATTTCGAATAATCGACCGACGATTGAAATTCGAAGATGAAGACGATGGTCGAAGACCGGAGATCTTCACCTCGTTTGGATGGTAACCGAGGTCCTGATTGGGAGGCATCCCGAAATATGGATAATGAGTGGTGATCGTTCAGACGTACGTGTTGATCGAAGGGTTTGCGAGGTATTTAGTGTCTCCGGTTTCGTTCAGACCCAGAACGGACTTGTAAATGGACTGTGTGTCCGACATGGGAATTTGTTCTGTGTGATTGATAGCCATCAGTTGCACGGTGTGAATTGCCTGTGTGGCATGCTAAGATGCAGTGATCAGGACTTCTGTTGAAAAGCAAAGTCTTGTGGTGATGATCAAAGCACCGCCTGTGTGGCGTAGCTTTGTGTATAACGTGAATTCGCGAGCCTCACACCCCGGTATGAACCTAAAACGGGAGAAGGACCTCAGGGAGGGCATGCGTTTCTTTCTAGCTAGGGTGGTGTCAGTGACCTACCAGCCCTGACATTTATATACTTTTCACCTATGTGGTTGTTGCTGTTGCGAGGCGCCTCGGTTTGATCGGACGATTCGGGTCCGATGGAGTCATTCGTTGGCTCGTTGACGCCCCAAAGGGCGGGGAAACGTATTGTTCAGGCATTTTAATCCACATCGGTGGACCGGCCCTGACGATCCAAAGGCTTGACTGAGTACTTGCCTGAGACACGGGCTAGAGCGTCTCGAATTCGGTAAGGACTATCTTTTGCCTTGGTTCATGACGGAAATCCAATTTCCAAATACGAGACGATGCGGTTTCGATTGTATATATACATTTGGCGACATAGTGGCATGGGACGCTCATGTCGTCTATGATTGATAGTTATGATTTGAAATTGATTTCAAAACATATAAACACTAGCAATAATATCAAATGCCTTTGTTTTATTCGTATCAAGCATATCTTGGCCGTTATAAGGTAAAAACTCTATCCTCCGGTTTGCGTTGCATTGTGTGATGGGAACTGAGTCTTATAACGGCTTCATTTTTATAAAAAGCATAGCGATGTTTAAAAGAAAGATTTGTTTTAAAGCACTGGCAATCCAATGGAGTAAACCCGTTCCACGAAAGTGGCGTGGTCCTGTGATTAGCCAAATTATATATGTGTTGAGTGGATTTCTCATACCAGTCCCATGACTGACTCGTAGTTTGTTTCACTCTCAAACTCGGGTGCCCCTTTTTCCACACGGGCAGCCTTGTTTTCAGGTTTAGCTGGTTCTTTCTGGATAGCTGGAGCTGAAGATGGATTCTATCATTTATTTCTTTTTATGCTGTTCAGCTCCTATTGTACATATTTTGTTTATTTCCGCTGTAGACATTTATGTATAGCTGAACTGTATTTGTACTAAGTAAGATCCTGTATACTGTGTAACTCTGATGATTACTTTTATCCAGTATATTCTGTTGTTCATATCTGGTGTATTTATTTAATTCTGTTCTGCTATTATATGTTTCTGTGTTATATTCCAAAAGATAACCTTGTTTCCGTGAAAACGGGAAATCGGGTCGTCTCACATCGTGGCTACTGAAGGATGAGACTCAGAATTGGTGGGAGACTGTTACGATTGTAGGTTCTGATGCCGACATGTCTTGGACAAAATTCAAGGAGCTCTTTAATGAGAAATACATTCCTCGGCAAGAAGTCGAGCATCTTCATGATCAGTTTGCTAACTTGCAACAGGGAGATAAGACTGTTTCTGAGTATGTGTGGAAAGTTGAAGAGCTTTCACGATATGCTCCTTAATTAATTCAGGACCCATTTCAGAAAAATAAGAGATTCATAAATGGCCTTTCAAGGAAGTATCTTGACAGAGTGACAACACATATTAAGTTTCCATTTAACAAGGTGGCTGAGATGGCTTGTCGATATGAAGAAAATGACAGAAATTCTCAGCAAGATCGGGAGAAGAATCAAACTAACAACAAGAGGAAGCAGTCTGACAAGAACCCGGAGGCGAGCAACTCTTCATCCGCCAAGCCTCATGGAAGTAAAAAGGACAAGGTGAGATGTTTTAACTGCCAGAAGATGGGACACTATGACTATGAATGTAGGGATCCAAATAAGCCAAGGAGGAATAAGTCTGGGCTTAGTCAGAGTTCTCATGATCAGAGGGAGTGCTAAAATTGTCATAAGAAAGGGCACATCAAGCCAAACTGCCCATTGCGGAAGAGTTCTCAAGTGGCCCACGTTTATGATGGAGTGGCTGCAACAGCTTCTTCCGAAGGAGCGGGTAAACTAGATGTCTTGGGAGGTACCTTTACTATTGAGAATATTCCTATTACAGTACTGTTCGACATTGGTGCATCACGAAGTTTCATTTCTAGTAACTTAGTTAAAAAGTTAAGTCTGAAACCGAGAAATCTTAAAGAATCAATTAGTGTTCACAATCCAATAGGAGTTTCTCTTTTTCTTGGTCTATATTGTAGATTGTCGAACTCATATTCTTGTTACCAATTTCCAATCAATTTAATTATCATGAATTTTTCCGAGTATGGGCTGGATTGGTTAACAAGACATGAGGCCGATGTTAGATGCACTGAAAGAATTGTCAAAGTTAAAACGATGCTTGGAGACATATTTATACAATGCCATGACTCAACAACTGATAGGAAAGAATTCTGGTTTTCTCTAGAAGTCACTCCTACTTCTATTGAGAATATTCCCGTTGTCAAAGATTATGCGGATATGTTTGAAGAAGTCGATAGCTTACCTCCGCGAAGAGAAATTGACTTCAGGATTGACTTAGTTCCAAGTGCAAGGCCAGTGGTGCATGCTATTCGGAGGATGATGCTGAAATAATAAGAAGAGTTGATCAATCAAACTAAACAGCTTTTGTGAAAAGGTCTGATCAGGCCTAGCTTCTCAAATTAGGGTGTAGCAATGGTGTTTGTCCCAAAGTCATACGGTATTCTCCGATTGTGTGTAGACTACCGTGACCTCAATAAGCAGACTTTGAAAAACAAATATCCATTGTCGCGTATTGATGATCTATTGGACCGCTTGAGTGGATCGCAAGTATTCTCTTGGACGGACCTAGCTACAAGTTTCCATCAGTTGCACATTGCAGAAGAATGTGTTTCCTTGACAGCTTTCAGAGGTCTAGACTTATTCTATGAGTGGCTAGTAATGTCGTTCGGCTTATGTAACGCCCCTGCTAACATTGTCGATCTGATGAATAGAGTATTCCGCGATGTCTTGAATAAATTCGTGCTGGTTTTCATCGGCAACATCTTAATCTTCTTTAAATCAACTACTGAGCATGAAAAGCATCTGAAAGAAGTTTTGGAAATTCTGAGAAAGAATGTGTTGAAAGCCACTATTCTCTAAATGAATATTCTGGCAAGAAGAAGTGAAGTTCCCTAGTCATGTAGCATCGAAGAAAGGAATTTCAGTAGACCCAGGCAAGATCTCAGCCATTCGAGATTGGAAGAAGCCTAGCATTCCTACAGAAGTTAGAAGTTTTCTAGGATTGGCTGGCTATTATCAGAAATTCATTAAAGATTTTTCGAAGCTATCTTGTCCATTGATGAAGCTGACCAAGAAGCATACAAATTTTAATTGGACACCCGAATGTGAGGCAGCTTTCCAAGAGAAAAAATTGAGATTGACCACTGCTCCTGTGTTGAACATTATTGATGGCAATTAAGATTTGACAGTCTATACTGATGCTTCTATTGAAGGTATTAGTGTGGTGTTAATGCAAAGAGGCAAAGTAGTTGCTTGTGCTAGCCATTAGTTGAAACTGCATGAGAAGAGATACCCTACTCAAAATCTTGAGTTGATGGCCATCATGTTTGCTCTAAAGATTTAGAGGCACTATCTTTTGGGTGAGAAGTTCAAATTATATATGGATCATAAATCCTTGAAATATCTGTCTACCCAAAGGGACTTGAATTTGAGGCAGCAACGTTGGTTGGAATTTCTTATGGCCTATGATCTGGACATCTTGTATACTCCAGGGAAAGCCAATTTTATGGCCGATGCGCTCAGCAGGAAGAATGCGGTCGTCGCCAATCTTATCATTACGCCTTCATTAATTGATAAGATCTCAGCTCTTCCGAAAGACGATAAGTTTATTCAGATGATTAGGGAGCGAGTTCGGAAGGGCGAAGCTTCGAGCGTCCAAATTGACAACAAAGAGACTCTTAGATTGCAAAGGCGTATCTGTGTGCCAGATATTCCTGAGCTCAAAAGAGAAGTTATGGATGAATGTCACAAATCTAAACTTAGCATCCATCCAGGAGTAAGTAAGATGTATCACGATCTTAAGCGCACATTCTGGTGGAAGGCGATGAAGAGAGACATTTCCATATATGTTGGCAGATGTTCCACTTGTCAACAAGACAAAAGCAATCAACAAAAGCTCGTAGGATTGTTCCAACCACTAGAGGTTCCAAGTTGGAAGTGGGATCAAATTTATAGGGATTTCATTGCTGGCTTGCCCCGGACCCGAAAGGGCAATTATAATATATGGGTGATTGTAGATCGTTTCACGAAGACTACCTATTTTATTCCTATCCGATCTAATAGAACAGCTCGAAGTCTGGTGCAGTTTTATTTCGGAGAGACTGTCAGACTACATGGAGTTCCCAGTAGCATTGTTAGTGATCGTGATTCGATATTTGCTAGTAAATTCTGGGAAGCACTCCAAGAGGAGTTGGGGACAAAGTTGAATCCGAGCACCACTTATCATCCTCAGATAGATGGCCAGACTGAGAGGGTGAACCGTATACTGGAAGACTTGTTGCGAGCATGCATTCTTGATTTTGGCGGGTCTTGGGAAGATCACTTGCATTTGGTTGAGTTCTCTTATAATAACAGTTACCAAGCAAGCTTGCAGATGTCGCCATTTGAAGCATTATATGGCAGGCCATGTAGATCTCCCACATGTTGGGTGGAACCAGGCAATCGGTTAGTATTGGGTCTCGACATGATTCGTGAAGCATCAGATTTAGTTGATTTCATTAAGAAGCGACTACAGACTGCTCAGAGCTAACAGAAGAGCTATGCAGACTCACGAAGAAGAGATTTAGAATTTACCGTTGGCGATTATGTGTACTTGAGGGTTTCCCCACTGAGAGGTGTAGTTCGTTTCAGGAAGAATGGGAAGTTGGCGCCAAGATTCACTGGTCCATTTCCTATTCTTGAAAGGATTGGAACTCTCGCTTATAGGGTTCAGCTGCCTGGCTGGTTGCCAGGGGTGTATGATGTATTCCATGTGTGTCAACTCCGGAAGCATGTACACGATTCAGACTTGATTGTTGAGGAAGCAGCATAACAAGATTTGGAGATTACCCCGAGCTTAGCAGTAAGAAGAGAGCCAGTGAAAATTGTTGGCAAAGAAACCGGGATTCTGAGGAATAAGAGGATCCACTTAGTCAAAGTACAGCGGAACAAGGATCCTAGAGACTATACATGGGAGACTGAGGATAGCATAAAACAGACTTATCCCAAGTGCAGAGTGGATTTCTCCGAGTAGCTCATGTGTAGAGGTACATTTACAATATTTTGCATTTGCCGTTTTGTTTCCAACTTTATCGTTGTTTCCTTTTCGGGGACGAAAAGTTTTTAAGTGGGGGAGATTGTAACAACCCAGAAAATCAGAACCAATTTAAAATTTTTATTTTAAGGAATTTTATAAGAAAATGTGCCGGAATTTATAAATTCCATTTTTAAATATTATTAAAGCTATTAAAAATAGCCATTTTACAAACGACCTCTGTTTTCGACGAAACCATTTTTGCTGGATCCTGAATGTCAAATTATGGCAAAGATTAATTTTCCATAATTTCTGTAATTAATATGTAAGCGTGGTAAATTAAACTGTGTTCGATAATTTCTGTTGAATTTAATCGACCGATAAAAAGACCATTTTTCAAATGGTCTCCAAATTCGACGAAATTAATTTTGTTCGGACCGTATCGTCAAAACATAGCTAGATTTATTTTTCAGGAATTTTTGGAGTCCGTATGTGGCCCCGGTAAATTTAAATGTACGATCAAATTAAATAATTAAATGATTTGTATTTTAGGGTGCTTTTTTACAGGTCCCTGTTAAGGTTTTAAATTAGACTCTCATCCGGTCATAAACTTATCGTAAATTTAGTCCCTATTTTTCAAAAATTCACTAAAAAAACATAAAAATATTTAAAAAAAATACATAAATTCATAATTCATTAAAACACGTAAACGCTGAAAAATTCATATCGAAAAACAAATAAGGCGTAAAAATCCAAAAAACTAAAAAAATTACGAAATTCCAGTTAAATGCCTTTTTTTATGCACATATCTTTATTTTCCTGCATACATCCATGCATGTTTTTCACTTCGTGCATCTTTGTTAATTTACTTGCATACATCTGTGCACGTATTTCATTATTCTTATAGAAAAGTGTGCAATAATTCGCAGCTTAAATTTCAGTTACGTTTTCTTCAACCAAATACATGCATACATGTGTGTAAAAATTTAAAATATTTTCATTCTTGTATGCAATTTTTGATCCATATTTTCAAAAGAAAACAACATATGTAATATTTGCATACATGTATGCACCTATAGGCAAAAGTTGCATAAGCGCATGTAACTTTTTTTTTCCGTGGACTGCTGAGAATATTTCCAGATTTTAGAAAAAAAAATTAATAAGCGCCGCATTTTTTTTCCCAAAAAATGAAGGATGCGGAAGGTTTGAAGGCAAGAGGCGGAATTCTCTGAAATGAAGGATGCGCAAGCCAAAATAGGGGCGGGTTTACAGATCAAACAAAACAGGGATGTGGCTTATATTTTAATAAGTTTTATGGATGTGAGCCTAATTTTCACTATATTTTAATTTTAAGAAAACAAGATGAAAATGATCGAATGGGGTGATGGGACCTAGCCCATTGTGTCCGGAATTGAGGTATTTGGCTAGGGACAACTCTCGTTGGGCTGAATTTGGAGCTATTGAGAATTAATGGGTTTATTTGCAAAACTAGAAATTTAATATAATTTTATTATAAATAGGATTCAACCTAACCCTAATCCACTACAGTATAGCCGCCGCCCATCAATTCTATGGCCAGAATTCTTCAAACCTTCTCCGTCTAATAAATTCCAATCCACTCTATAAAATCTCTCACTCCAGTTGAAGTTTTTGAAGAGAATTCTTCCCTCTTAAGATCCATACGGATTGTGTGAACTGTAGTCGCGTATTGGAGGAGAACCATGCACCCGAAGTGCCGCCGCAACAACCGCCGCACAGGCCCACCCATGATCGCGCCAACCACCATGGGGTCCACCCTGAGCGCCTCCATCTCCTCTTCGACGCTGTGGTGCCGGATCGTCGAGCTATTGAGTGGTTGGAGCGAGACCTCGTGACCTAGAATTGAATGAATTCGAAATTCAATCGGCCTCTAATCTGATTGTAGAAGAAGGGTATTTTTTGTTTAATTAATTAATTTAAAATATTATCAACCTAAATAAATTCATGTCTTACTCAAACGAATTCAGAATTGGACAATTTCAGAACCATTGGAATCGTGAATCCAAGTTCTACATTTCTGGACAGACTAGAACGAATTTGGAGCAAATCGGATTATGGGACAAATTCAATTTTGAATTATGCAGAATTAAAAACCACCGTGAGAATTCTATTTTTTTATAATTAAAATTAATTATGTTGTGTTATTTCCAATCCGCTGTTAAATTCAATTTGTTGTTATACGTGATTTGATCTGGGATTGATGTTGTTATGTAGATCTGTTGATTTGATGATTACGGTATTGAAATAAAATAGTTGAAATAAAAAGACATTTTTTGTTGAAACAAAATAGTTGAAACAAAAATTATCATTTTTGTTGAAAAAAATAGTTGAAACAAAATATATCATTTTTGTTGAAATAAAATAGTTGAAACAAAATATATCATTTTTTCGAAACAAAATAGTTGAAACAGAAATTATCATTTTTTTGAAACAAAATAGATGATAACAAAAATTAACATTTTTGTTGAAATAAAATAGTTGAAACATAATATATCATTTTTGTTGAAACAAAGTAGTTGAAATAAAGTATATCATTTTTTTGAAACAAAATAGTTGACAACAAAAATTAACCTTTTTGTTGAAATAAAATAGGTGAGACAAAAGGAATCATTTTTGTTGAAACAAAATAGTTGAAAAAAATATACATTTTTTTATGAAACAAAATAGTTGACAATAAAAATTAACATTTTTGTTGAAATAAAATAGTTGAAACGAAATATATCATTTTTGCTGAAACAAAATATATCATTTTTTTTGAAACAAAATAGTTGATAACAAAAATTAACAATTTTGTTGAAATAAAATAGTTGAAACAAAATATATCATTTTTGTTGAAACAAAATAGTTGAAACAAAATATATCATTTTTTTGAAACAAAATAATTGATAACAAAAATTAACATTTTTGTTGAAATAAAATAGTTGAAACAAAAGGAATCATTTTTGTTGAAATAAAATAATTGAAACAAATGGAATCATTTTTGTTGAAATAAAATAGTTGAAACCAAAATGATATTTTTGTTGAAATAAAATAGTTGAAACCAAAATGACATTTTTGTGGAAATAAAATAGTTGAAACCAAAATACCATTTTTTTTAAATGAAATAGTTAAAACAATAATGACATTTTTGTTAAACAAAAATAACATTTTTGTCAAATAGATTTATGTTAAAACAAAAAATGACATTTTTGTTAAATAGATTTGTCAATTTTTTTGAATTAGATTATTGTAAATAAAATATGAAGTTATCAGTTTATTCATTTTGTTGAAATAGAATTGTTAACAAAATAAAGTTATCCTTTTTGTTCATTTTGTTAAAATAGAATTGTTAACAAAATGAAGTTATCACTTTTATACATTTTGTTGAAATGGAATTGTTAATAAAATAAATTTATCATTTTATTTATTCTGTTAAAATAGAATTTTAACAAAATGAAGTTATCAATTTTTATTGTGTAATTACACATTAGGATTTGTATACAAATTAAACTGACATTTTTATTGTCGAATTACACAGAATTTGCATACAAATTAAAGTGACATTTATATTGTCAATTTACACATTAGGATTTGTGTACAAATTAAAGTGACATTTTTATTGTCAAATTACACATTAGGATTTGTGTACAAATTAAAGTGACATTAGTATTTGTGTACAAATTAAAGTGACATTTTTATTTAGAATTTGTGTACAAATTAAAGTGACATTTTTATTGTCAAATTACATATTAGGATTTGTGTACAAATTAAAGTGACATTTTTATTGTCAAATTACACAATATGATTTGTGTACAAATTAAACTGACATTTTTATTGTCAAATTACACAATATGATTTGTGTACAAATTAAACTGACATTTTTATTGTCAAATTACACATTAGAATTTGCGTATAAATTAAAGTAATATTTTTATTGTCAAATTACACATTAGAATTTGCGTACAAATTAAACAGATATTTTTATTGTCAAATTACACATTAGAATTTGTGTACAAATTAAAGTGACATTTTTATTGTCAAATTACACACTAGAATTTGTGTACAAATTAAAGTGACATTTTTATTGTTAAATTACACATTAGAATTTGTGTACATATTTTAAAGTGACATTTTTATTGTCAAATTACATATTAGAATTTTTGTACAAATTAAAGTGGCATTTTTCTTGTCAAATTACACATTAGGATTTGTGTACAAATTAAAGTGACATTTTTATTATCAAATTATACATTAGGATTTGTGTACGAATTAAAGAAATATTTTTATTGTCAAATTATACATTAGAATTTGTATGCAAATAAATATGAACATTTTTTATGTGTAATGTTATACATTGAAACTATATACAAAAAAAAATATTTCTTTTTATTTGTTAAAGTTAAAAATTGAAATACAAATAATAATAATAATTATCTTTTTATTTGTCATTAGCAACAATGTCATGTAAATAAATTACATTTTATTTCACATGAGAAATGTAGAAATTGTCACATAAATAAATTACATTTTATTTGACATTAGAAACATGTAGTGAATTCATGTAAATAAAATACATATTTATTTAACATTATAAACATGTAGATATGTTATGCAAATAAAACATTCTTTTATTTGGCGTGTTAAACACGTTAGTGGAATCGTCGAATGATTTATATATTTATATATATATAATTATATATATATATATATAATTATAAATTAAAATTAAAATTAAACGAATCGCGCGCGGTAGTTCAAGTTTTGGAATCGTAACTTTAAACGATTATACCGAAAGATCCGAATGTCAGATTTTCCCAAAATTGAAACCGTCAGGTCCGATTTGGGAAGATCTTCCCAAGGATATAAATTTTGTTAAAATCCAACGGTTAGATTTTGTAACAACCCGGAAAATCAGAGCTAATTTAAAGTTTTCATTTAGACTATTTTATTGATTTTGAACAGTTGAAATAATTTATTTTAAATAATAACGATTAAAAATTTATTTAAATCGAAGTTAGAATGAATATATTTATTTTCACTTTAAAAGGAGTGAGAAATAGTGCGGTAGTTTGAAAATTTGAAATCAAACTTTGACTGACTGTACGGGTTGCAAAACGAATCGGATTTTAGTGAAACCAAAAATATTAAAATCTGTTTAAGATTATCTTTCCAATGAATCTGAAAAATTATTCATAGCGGGAATCAAAAGTTATGGTTAGTTGAATATTCAGAAAGGTCGCTATAGAATTTATATATATTTTTAATATATATATATAGCCCGTATAAATAGCCATTTTTCAAATGACATCCGTTTTCGATGAAACCACTTTTGTTGGAACCAGATATTCAAATTATTGCTAGATTCCAATTTTCATAATTTTTGGGATCAATGCGTGGCAAAAGAAAACGTGTTTTGTCGATTTCAGTCAAATTTAATCGACTAGAAAATGGCCATTTTTCAAATAGTCTTTAAATTCAACGAAATCAGTTTTGTTGAGACCGTATCGTCAAAACAAAGCTAGATATATTTTTTATGGAATTTTTAGAAGCAGTCGGTGGCCCCAGTAAATTAAAATGTTCGATCAAATTAAATAATCAAATGTTATATTATTTAAATTGAAGAAAACATATCGTAACAGTCGAATTGGGTTACGAAACATATCCCATCGTGTCCGACATAGGGGTATTTGGCTAGGGCCGACACTCGCTGGGTTTGATTTGGATTTAAGAACGATATAGAAATTTAAAATGAATTATATAAATAAAATAAAGTATAAATACCGTATGAAATACGATATACCATAAACCCTAATTCTAAATTACATAGTAGCCTCCTCTTACTCATCTCAATGGCCGATATCGTTCAAATTTGAATCCTCATCCATTTCTAATCCACGAACCATTGCAAGTAATTCAATTAACGAAAATCGAAGAGATTTCTGTCTTCTTGAGATCCATACGGTCGAGATCATATAACAAGCATCCTCCTCCTCGATTTCCGCATCTGAACGGCTGTCGTTGGTAGGCGAATCGCACCCCCCAGGCGGCGATCGAGTTCGAAGAAAGGGGTTGGTTCGGGGGGCGCCTTCCTGAGCCCGCCGGCGTGGTGTCTTCGGATCGACGCGAAGTGTCAGGGATTGAACTCGAAGTTAAAACCTATTTTTCGATCATTGGAAAATACAGTCGGCCTGGGTTGAGAGTGTAGATGAAGAAGGTTTCTTTTTATTTAATTAATTTATTTATTCTATTCAAATTTATTTTCAATCTTTAGAAAATCATATCTCGGTCATACGACAACAAAATTCAATGAAACAGGAATATGTTGGAATCACAACGACGAGATCTACATTTTAAAAGAGGCCAGAAAATTTTTAGAGCTTGTTACAATTTTTGGCGTTGTCAAATCAAGGTGAGATATCTGAATTCAGAAATAAAATAAATAAAATTATATTTGGATGCAAATGGAGTTTAGAAACTCCCGACACTCGTTGTCCACAGACCATGGACGACTTGATTGATTTGTGATTGGTTGAATTTTGGTGTATGTTTGTGGTTGAAAAAAAAGGAATTGAAATTGATTGATATTGTGAAAAAATTCATCTGCTATGAAATAGAATATTGAAATCCCCCTTGTCAAAAGCTGCGAGGCTTTAAGGTAGCGCGAGGAGCCTTACATCGGGACGATGCTGGTTGTAATTAACCTGTCGTTATGCTATCGAAATTTTCTGAAATATTCATATATGAAATAAAATTTGTTTGAACATCCAAAATTCACCTTTATTTGGATATAGAAATAAGGAGAATATTCGTTGTTTTTGAAATGAAAATAAGTTAAACAATAAAAATATACATTCTTACTGTATACGAAAATTGTTCATTGTTTAAAAACAAATCATAATTACATTAAAAATACCATTTTTTATGTGAATATAGAATATAGGAAAAATGTTCATTGTTTTAAAACAAAATATAATTACATTAAAAATAACTTTTTTAAAGTGAATATAGAATATAGAAAATTTGTTCATGTTTTTAAAATAAAAATGATTACATTAAAATCCCATTTTAATGTGAATGTAGAACGTAGGAAAAGTGTTCATGTTTGAAATTTAAAACATGTTAACATTAAAAAAATTATTTTTAATGTAAATACAGAATATGTGAAAGGTGTTCATGTCTTGAAATAAAACATGTCTAACATTAAAATTTTCATTTTTAATGTAACTATAGAATATGATAAAATTGGTTATGTTTTAAAATAAAAACATGATAAAATTAAAAATCATATTTTAATGTCATGAAATGAAGCTAGAAAAATTGATCATATTTTGAAAAGGGAAGTATGTTACATTAAAATCCTCATTTTTAAAGTAAAGTAGAAAACTAGAAAAATGATCATGTTTTGAAAAGAAAATTAAGTTCACATTAAAAATTTCATCTTTAATGTAAATGTAGAAGACTAGGGAAAATATTCAAGTTTTAGAAATAAACACATGTTTGCATTGAAATTTACATTTTCAATGTTAATGAATATTATAAATTGACCATTGTAAAATAAAAATGTGATTACATTTAATTTTACATTTTTAATGCTAATGAAACATTAAAAAGAATCATTGTTATATAAAAATATTTTTCATTGGAATTCACATTTTCAATGTAAATGAAGCATTAGTAAAAGGATAAAAAGATTACATTCTTTTTAATAATAGGATAAAAAGTTACATTTTTATATAATGTAATAATAGAATAGAAAGGATTACATTTTTTATATAATGTAATAAAAGAACAAAAGAAATAAAAATTACATTTTTATTATGTAATAAAGACTGAATGAAAAGATTTCATGTTCCTTGTAACATTGAAAAGAATACATTTTCTATGCAACATAGAATGATTACATTTTTGGTGTAATATGGAAATGTTTACATTTTTTGTGATATAGAAAGATTGCAATTTTTGTAGAAATGTAAAAAGGTTATATTTATATAAAATAAAAACATGATTACATTAAAAATCTATTCGTTTTTGAATGAAAGAGTTAAACATTAAAATTTTACATTTTAATGAAAACGGGATTGATTTAAAATATAAATATTTTAATGGAAGGTTAAACATTAAAAATTTACATTTTTAATGTAAAGAGGACTCATAGAAAGGAGCTATGATTTAATGAAAATGTGTATGACATAAAAATTTACATTTTAATATAATATATGATTTCACATAAAAGAAGTCAATGTTGAGTTGGAAATGGGGTTGAAATCGAATTATATTTATATTTATATATATAAATATAAATTAAAATAAAACGAATCGCGCTGCTGTAGTTCGCGTTTTGAAATCGTAACTTCAAACGATTATACCGAGAGATCTGACTATCGAATTTTCCAAAAACTGGAACTGTTGTTTCTTTTTTTGGAAAGATCTTTCCAACGATATAATATATGCTAAGACCCAATGGTTATATTTGGAGAAATGTGTAGATCAAATTTTGATGAAAACAGCGCCAAGGCCATGTAATGACTCGAAGCGTCGTTTAATAATAAATGGCTATTTGGAAAGTCCGAGTTAAATCTCATTTCAAATAATTATACGACGATTGAAAGTCGAAGATTTGAAGACGGTGATTGAAGACCGGCGATCTTCACATCGAATGGATTACTACTGATGCCCTAAATCGGTTAGCTCCCAGTTACAGTGGTAGTTGTCCGGACGTACTTGTTGATTGTCCGGATATGCTCGGTGTCTCCAATTTCGTTCAGACCCAGAAAAGACTTGTAAATGGATGTATGAATGACATTGGATTTTACTCTATGCTGATTGATTTCTATTTAATATATATCTATTGGGTGGCTGAGAATTTATTCTCTTGCTTAACACCCCTCTCTGAGACGTACGATGTAACAACCCGCATTCTACGCATCGAATGATCGTAGAATATTTATTTCTTTCCCATATGAAGTCGTATGGTCATGTAACTTTGGGAAACAACCATTTGACTCATTTCCCATGTTCATGATTTTTGTCGATTTTTAAAATGACCGTTTTGCCCCTAGCTGATCTTGTTTTGGCCATAACTTTTGATTGGAAAGGAATTTTGACCTGAATCCACTTCCATTAGATTCGTTTGATGGTTTACCTTTCTGTGAGTGGTCACATATGAAAAAAGGACTTACCGTTTGGGAGATATGACTGAAATAAGGTTTGGAAGGTGAAAAACTGCTTAACCGGGCCAAATAGGGTCATTAGTTAATGGGCCCATAACCCATTTCGGGATTAGGGTTATGGGGAGGCTGAATAGGGTTAGAGAATCATTTCATTTCAGTTTTCTAGCCTCCACTTACCTCCAAGAAACCCTAAAAATGGCCTCCAACCTCTAAATCACCTCCAAATCATCTTCTAATAGGGATTAAGCTTAGCAACATCAAATCAAGGGAGGTCTACACCAAATCAACGTTGGAGCTGCTGTGTAGCATCGGCATTCGCACCAAATCAGAGATTTACTTCAGATCTAAAGTTTATTTATGGCTAAGGTGAGTGATTTGCATAGTTCATCACTAATTATGGCTAATTAAGGGTAATTAGTGTTAATTAGCGAATTTAAACATGATAAAATTCTAAAAAAATATTTATAAAATTCGAAATGATGTTTTAGACCTCTGATATGAATTTGGGTTAATTTGGTTAAGTTTTGCTAATCATATCATTAGTTTCACTTAAACATGCTTAAGGGGAAATATGGGGTTTTGGGTAAGTTTGATCCATTTTAACCTATCATATTGATGTTTTGGTGTTTGAGGTCACTTCTACTTGTTGCTATGACTGTATGGTATGCTTTGTGATTGATTAGAACAGGTAGAATGGTCGAAAACGTCGTCGAGTGGCGTAAAACTGCTTGCTGGAAAAGTGCAGAAAATAGACCGATCCGGATGGGAACGGAGGGAGGACCCGAACCGCCCCTATAATTTACTCTTCGATCTATTCGCTCTTCTCGTGGCATGCATCGTCTGATCCGACCCGCCTGATGTTCTCCGACCCGATCCGCCATAGTACCCGACCCGAACCAATGTACTACGACGAGGCTTGGAGACTACGACCCGACCCGAGTTGATTAGAAGAAGCCGATCCGAACTGTGGCACATTTGAGGACTTTGACCCGAACCGGTGATGGCGACTGAACGTGGAGATTCGATCCGATCCGCTGAGGCGATGATGACCCGATCCGATCCAGCGAAGAAGGAGCACCCTGATCCGAACAGAACTGGTGACTAGGGGGAGATCCGAACCGATCCGGTGATGACCAATAACCTGAGATGCAAAGGTAGTCCAAATGGAAGTTAGAGCTCAGGATCTAGTTGGGAACCAATGAGTTCACTTCATGGTTGGGCTTTGTTGCGGGATGTGTGCTAAAGAGTTGTCGACGTTCATAACTTCGATTCACCACTGAAAATGGATGATGGGCTACTTATCAGTGCAGTAGAGTCATTACAACTCGGGGAGCAAAGTGATGGTAGCAAGACTACGTTATCAGTGCAGTAGAGTCATTACGACTCGAGGGGCAAAGTGATGCGTAGTGAGACTATGTGCCAGTGCAGTGGGGTCATTATGACTCCATAGGGCAGAGTGGACATAGTAAAGGATTAGTAAGGCTATGAGCCAGTGCAGTGGGGTCATTGCGACTCCATGGGGCAAAGTGGACATAGCGAAGGATTAGTGGCTATGTATCAGTGCAGTGAAGCCATTTATGACTTCATGGGGCAAAGTGATCATAGCAAGGTATGTGGGGTGATCGAAGTGGTGAATATCGTATGCTTTACGCACTGAGTGAGAGTTTTGAGGATGGATGCTATGTTTGATTGTTTTCCATCACTATGACATGCACACCCCCACCCCTGTTATCTTTACACCATTTGAAATGACACCTTAGAGTGTTGTACAGTATGTAGTGCTAACTCTTTGGTTGCAGGTCCAGGTTCAGGTATGTTTTATTCTACCTGTTATTGTTCTGTTTAGATGCTTATCGCTCATACCAGGCTTTATGTATGACCCAGAGTTTTATGTCTCCTCTTATTACTCTGGGTGCTCACATGAGCAGACTAGAGACAGGTTAGTTGCTGATGCGCAAGTAGCTGATTCGGAGGCGAGCAGGAGGCTTCCACGTATGATATATAAATATTCTCCCTATGTCGTTGGTGGTCGCTACTTGGGCATTAGTAGTGTACCTCCTTTATCTTGCTTTTGTTTTTGAGACAGTTTGAAAAGTTGTAATAATGTTTAACTTTGGATCATAAGCTGTAACACCCCATAATTTTATAACACTAAGATTCACAAATCAAGGCAGAATTAAATTTTAAAATCAAAATCAAGGGAAACGGGTTGCGCCATTACGTTGTCTCGAAATTCTGCTTGGAAACGAGTCCGAGTTTGCGAGAATCATAGTCCGTATGAGGGAGATATGACCCTCCGAAGTTTCAGTAATTTTCAGAATCGAAAACAGCTCGAAATTCGAATTCAAAACCCAGAAGCGGGCTGGACGGGAAAATTCCCGCCCAGGGCCCAGGTCGACTGGGGAGTCGACTGGGTAATCGACCCCCCCTCCCTGACCAGGTCGACTGGGCAGTCGACCTGGGGGTCGACCTGGGTGCAAAACCCACTTTCGGGCCTGGGTGCATTCTGATGTACCTGGTCTCGTTTTCTGCCTAGATTCGTCCGCCTAATCCTATATAAATAGCCCCTAGTCTCCTTCACTATTCACAATTTCTTCTCTAACCTTATGCTGCAAAGATTCTTGTTGGACATGGCTTCTTCTCCTCCTCTAAATTAAATAATAAATAAAATAATATGTAAAATAAATCAAGACGAGGAAATGCTGCTCAAGACTTTCAAGAGGAGATTCAAAACAAGCTAGGATTCAAGTGAAGATGCAAACGACTTCAACGACTATTTTTCTGCGAATCTAATATAATCTCTGTAAGTCGGTTACTTTTTAGATTTGAACGTTTTCTCTATTCGTGACATGAAATTAAAGGAATAAAAGAATATGCCAAATCTTTCTGTTCGAATCAGTGCTTATATCCTTGGACCTAATTAAGAACTGTTATGATTCAATGACCAATAAGACTGTGACTATGAAACTATGGACCTTAAAACCATATGCCTCTTTGACTACGAACAATGCCTATGAACATTTCCTATGACTGTGACTCATGACTGTGAGAATTATTTTCCTTTGACTATGAACATCGCCTATGACTGTGATTCATTAACTATGAGGATTTATTGCCTATGACTATGGATATAAGGTTATTATTTATGCCCATGACACTATAGTTACAAAACCATGTTGTACCCCAAACTGGCATTATATTGGATCTAGGCTTGACTTTCTATTTCTAGTTATCCTTGGATCTTGATCTTGGGAATTTACCTATTAAGTTAGGTCTACCCATGTTCTTGAACCTATACTATTCAACCCTTTTCATGTCATAATATTACCAGATCTATGTGCCTGTGAATGATCATCTTATGCCAGTTATTATGTCTATTCTTTCATGGCATTTTGGTTCATTCCCTTTTATCCACGAATCTAGATTTATTTATAATCTAGGTTGAATCACGATTTTACGAACGATGGGAATACGTTTTGGGAAAAACATGAAATTGACTAAACGTGGAAATTGGCATGATTTGGGAACATGCATTATAGCATGACTATTAAGATGAAAATTAGAATAAACAAGTCTAGTTTTGACATGAACTGAAATTAGAATATTAAATCGGAATTGGGTGGCTAAATTAAGCATGATAAGTATATTAGCATAATTGTGAATAATTTACATACATTAGGCGTAAATGGTAAATGGTTAAATGGGCCACAAAGTAGTTAGTTGGTATGCAAATTAAGTTTTGGGCATAAACGATGAACTAGAATATGAAATCTAGTTTTGGCATAAACTGTAAACTAGAATATAAAACCTAGTTTTTGTCATGAACTGTAAATGAGGATGTTGGATCTAAATTGCCATAAACTGTAAGATAGGCAAAACAAGATTTGGGCCTATAGTCCATTAGTGGGCATGGCAAATGTATATGGTAGAGGCCAAATTTATTTACAAACGAAAAATGGACTTTGAGGATAAATGGTTAAACTTTGAGGATAAATTGTTAACAATTTATATATATACAAAACAAAGGTTTATTAATGACATCTCTTTTAATAATACATACACCATAAAGTTCTAGGGTGACAGAGAGGATAGTGTTTAGGCTTGGGTTTGGAAAATACAAGTTTCCTGCTCTCCCTGGCTATCCCTAACTGATCCGACGGACCGGATGGTTACTTTCAAAACCTGATTTGAAAATTAATCAAAACCCTTTGAACTTAGAAAATACGAATATGCCTAACCCGAGGTTAGACTGAGTTGCGATGTAAACCTGCCCGGAACCAACCGACACATCCAGTAATCGCAACAATATCTGTCTAATGTGAGTGGTCGCGGCTTTAATTTATTTAGTTAAAGCTAGAACAAGAATGGTAGGGTTAAGTTAACTAAGACACTTAACCAATTCAACATGATAACCAAACCGATGGGTGGGGTTAGGTTCATACTGACACTTAACACAGTTAAGCTAGAATGGGAGGGTTAAGTCCATAGGAACGCTTAACCAACTTAACACAGTTAAGCTAGAATGGGAGGGTTAAGTCCATAGGGACACTTAACCAAACTTAACATCATAACAAGACAAGATTTGTAGGGGTTAAGTAACTAAGAAAACACTTATCCAAATTAACATGTTAACTAGACTAGAAGGTGGGGTTAAGTAAAACTAATACACTTAGCCAAATTAACATGTTAACTAGACTAGAGGTTGGGGTTAAGTAAAATTTAATACACTTAGCCAATTTGATATGTTATCTGGACTAGACCGTAGGGTTAAGTAAACTTGAACACTTAACCATCAGATTGTGATAAATGAATAGGGTTAAGTCTAAAACATGAAGGGATAATACTTAACCATTAATAAAATGTTAGTTAAAACAAATGGGCAAGGTTAAGTTAAAAAGGAACACTTAACCAATACAGGATGAATGAATAGGGTAAAGTAATAAGAAATACTTAACCAATATAGCTTGGTTTGTGGTAGGGTTAAGTCAACATGAATTACTGATAACACTTAACCAGTTTATCAGGATAAATGAAGAGGGTTAAGTTAGCTTGAATTGACTAATGACACTTAACCAATCCAAATTGACGAGAAAGAGAACTAAGTGGTAAACCTTAGTTAGCAAAACTAAGTAGTATTTCTTAGTATAACACGAGAAGGAGCGAACGTCCATCTAATTTTAAAGAAAGTTCCAACGAATTGGGTTACGAAGCCCGAGGCTTCGAGGGGGCGTAAGGGTACTCTTGGTATCCCTCTGTGAGGTTGTAGATGATCCTCCTGGGCTCACAGAGGTTATGGTCTGCGTTAGAAGAACCAAGGGTATGCCTTGGTTGCAAAATATGGCAGCCTAAAGACTAGGATGGACCAGCGTGATTCGACGAGAAAACGGTAGCCCTGTGATAGCAACTCGTCGTCTACCATCCATCTTCAGTCAATCGAGATACGTGAAGCGGGAAGGCGGAGAACTCATACGGACCATATACTTGCTATCTAGTTATGGTTGCGGTTGTGGATGGCCATAGATTAGTGGGGCATAGGGGGCCTGCGTATAGTTCTCATTTTTCAAAGTGTGCCTTTCATTAGTTGAGGGAGGGGTCAAGTGGGACCATAGCCACTGGAATAAAAATAGACCTTAGCATCTGCATCGGCAGATATTTGAAAGCTCCCGACCAAGTTCTGTGTTTCTTGATTTGCCCTGCCACAGGACTCGGGCCGCACATTACAGGACATGTGCATCTAGACAAGCGATAACGATTCGCAATACATGCGTGGGGAAGTCTAGGAACATATACCACTCTAGGTAGTGTGTCCTAGACTTGGGGGCATCGTTCGACAGGTAGCATAATCCCTAGTTGGACTAGGTGGCATAAACCCTGAATCCGAGAAGCGTTCAACAGATAGTGTAAACTCTAGTTGAATCTAGAAAGCACTTGATAGAAAACCCTATATTAGATCTAGGTATGTATGCCTGAAGGCAATGGAAACTACAGGGATTGGGATCACGTTATCATTACTAGTTGGGACACTAGTTAGGTGGATTAGAGATATAGAAACCAGTATAATAAGGAAATAGCGAAGCGGCGAAAGTATTAGAGCATATCCAGTTTATCTTATCTTAGCATATCTTGTGTTAATCTTGTCTAATCTTGCTGACCCTATCATCATGGTGTTATCTTGTATTCAGTTAATTCATGTCGTTTTGTTTTGCCCTGTTCATATGCTAGAAGTAACTGAACTTACTCAGGCTTTATGTCTTACTCTGTTTTTCTTTTGTCTTCTCTTCTTCCGTCCCCCCCCCCCCCCCATGTAGTAAAGGAGGGAATAGTATAGCTCAGGTTAATTTGGACTGTCACTCTTTTTCCCAGCTTGAAGATTTGTCGAAGTTTTGCTTGGATTCTCTTTTCAGATGCTATGGCTGGCTCTTGCTACATTGGGGAATATAAATGTATTTTTATGCTTCTTTATTTTGTAAGACAGATGATACCCTGATATTGGAAAACAATTGTTGGACAAATTATCTTATCAATAAAGTAAAGTTTTATTAGTCGCTGTTTAATTTCTGTCTGTCTTGTAATTTATCTGCATCTTTTACCTTAAATGCTCCACAGAACTTAGTGCATTCCCTTTGTGAGTGACACTAACGGATGTGGGGTGTTACACGTGGTATCAGAGCTGAAGGTTACCAGATTAAATAAAGGATTTGAAAAATTATTTTCAAAACGGTTTTACAAGAAGCATTTTCAAGAGAAAAGATTTGTTTAAAAGGCGTATTCCCCAAAGCCATACGCACTATCTTCTCTTCCTCTGTTTGAATTCTTGTCTCCTTCTTTCTTGAGTCTCTGGGGCTCCTGGCTTTCTGGGAGGTAACCTCATCAATGGGCGAAGTAGTGCCTGGCTTCCATCCATAGCCGTAGTTGTTTCATCTATGGCCGGTTTTCTTTCAAGCTTATAGGGTTTTCTGTACGATGGAAGCATCTTTCGAGAGATTTATCAATATGACTACACACGGAAGAGGATGAGGAATTCATGGATGAAGATTTAGCTCACAAAGGAGGAAGGAATTATAAAACCTAAGACAAGAGGAAGTATCTTTACTATGGTGTAATAGGGCATGTAATTAAGGGAAAAGGACAAGATTTTCAGAAGGGCAAGTACATACTTTCGCCACCAAGAGTACCTAGGAGAAAGGTAGTAAAGTTCTGTTGGAAGAGTGTAGTTTTGCTGTTCGTACTCTTTCCTTTGGTTTTAGTGCTTCGCATTTGTTCAAATCCACTTCCATAGTTGAGTCTCTGCACCATAGTACTTGTATAGTAGAAAGATCCCACTAGAGTCTCAAATCCAATTTGTGGTCCGACCAGTTTATTTTTGGTTAGTAGGGATTTGAGAATAGCTATCGAGTTTGCTTATATCATCTCACGTAGATCGTCTAAATTCGGAGGAGATATTCCTTGGGTGCTTGTCTGATATTGGTTTAGGCCTATGGGGCTTGTACTTGAGGAATGTCGAGTTCGACTAGGATGGTTTGCGTGAGGGGTGAATAGTTGTGGCAGGCACTCTAAAAAGCATGTAGTGACCTTTCGACCCTTATAGTTATGGGATGGTGGATAAGAGGGAGACCTCTAATCATCTTAGTACATACACTTGGTACCGTGATTGACATCTGTTTATTTTGGAAATGGAGGTCAGAAACTTCACAATCGTGAAGTTAAATTAGTTAAGATACAGTGGAGTAAAGCTCAAGAAGGCTTGATACTAGCATCATACCCTTTTCCTTAAGGGTGCATCCTTGTTCTCTTTTTTTTGTAGGAGCTTTACGCATAATTGTTTCTCTCTTTCCAAAGTATATCCTCTAGGTCGTATCTTCGATCCTTAGGTAGAAACTCTTTTGGATGTAAACATGTATTTGAAACATGTTATGGTTGATGGTTGCGAGTGGTTGCTAATGGTTGCTCGTGAATGCATATACATACGTATTAGGCACTAGATCAGTTCGGACGCTTTCATATTGCATTTACAGATATGTATTTGTTTGTAAGTTGAACTTGATATGTTATCATATGGATGTTGCATATGGATGAATGGCTATGCACACATGTAGTATTTACATATCTAGGGGTGCTTGCATACATGATTGGACGCATGGCACTGACATGATTCGCATTAAGGAGGTCAACTGAATCAGTAGACCGCCTGATTTTGCATTAGATAAAGACATATACACACACTATGCATATGAACATGAAAACATTAGAAATCCTTTTAAGGACAATGAATGCCTGTGATTGAATGGTTGATTAGATGGATGATGGGATGGTAGGACACATTCTTCCTAACTTAAAGATTTCGGGGATGAAATCCTTTTAAGAGGGGGAGAATGTAACACCTCGTAATTTTATAACACTAAGATTCACAAATCAAGGAAGAATTAAATTTTAAAATCAAAATCAAGGGAAACGGGTTGCGCCATTGCGTTCGTCTTGAAATTCTGCTTGGAAACGAGTCCGAGTTTGCGAGAATCGGAGTCTGTATGAGGGAGATATGACCCTCCGAAGTTTCATGAATTTTCAGAATTGATAACAGCTCGAAATTCGAATTCGAAATTCGAATTCAAAACCCAGAAGCAGGCTGGGCGGGAAAATTCCCGCCCAGGGCCCAAGTCGACTGGGGAGTCGACCCCCCTGACCATGACAAATGGGCAGTCGACCTGGGGGTCGACCTGGGTGCAAAACCCACTTTTGGGCCTGGGTGCATTTTGATGTACCTGGTCTCGTTTTCTGCCTAAATTCGTCCTCTTAATCCTATATAAACAGCCCCTAGTCTCCTTCACTATTCACAATTTCTTCTCTAACCTTATGCTGCAAATATTCTTGGTGGACATGACTTCTTCTCCTCCTCTAAATTAAATACTAAATAAAATAATATGTAAAATAAATCAAGACGAGGAAATGCTGCTCAAGACTTTCAAGAGGAGATTCAAAACAAGCTAGGATTCAAGTGAAGATTCAAACGACTTCAACGACTGTTTTTCTGCGAATCTAATATAATCTCTGTAAATCGGTTACTTTTTAGATTTGAACGTTTTCTCTATTCGTGAAATGAAATTAAAGGAATAAAAGAATATGCCAAATCTTTCTGTTCAAATCAGTGCTTATATCCTTGGACCTAATTAAGAACTGTTATGATTCGATGACCAATAAGACTGTGACTATGAAACTATGGACCTTAAAACCATATGCCTCTTTGACTATGAACAATGCCTATAAACATTGCCTATGACTGTGACTCATGACTGTGAGAATTATTTTCCTTTGACTATGAACATCGCCTATGACTGTGATTCATTAACTGTGAGGATTTATTGCCTATGACTATGGATATAAGGTTATTATTTATGCCCATGACACTGTAGTTACAAAACGATGTTGTACCCCAAACTGGCATTATATTGGATCTAGGCTTGACTTTCTATTTCTAGTTATCCTTGGATCTTGATCATGGGAATTTACCTATTAAGTTAGGTCTACCCATGTTCTTGAACCTATACTATTCAACCCTTTTCATGTCGTAATATTACCAGATCTATATGCCTGTGAATGATCATCTTATGCCAGTTATTATGTCTGTTCTTTCATGGCATTTTGGTTCATTCCCTTTTATCCACAAATCTAGATTTATTTATAATCTGGGTTGAATCACGATTTTACGAACGATGGGAATACGTTTTGGGAAAAACATGAAATTGACTAAACGTGGAAATTGGCATGATTTGGGAACATGCATTATAGCATGACTATTAAGATGAAAATTAGAATAAACAAGTCTAGTTTTGACATGAACTGAAATTAGAATATTAAATCGGAATTGGGTGGCTAAATTAAGCATGATAAGTATATTAGCATAATTGTGAATAATTTACATACATTGGGCGTAAATGGTAAATGGTTAAATGGGCCACAAAGTAGTTAGTTGGTATGCAAATTATGTTTTGGGCATAAACGATGAACTAGAATATGAAATCTAGTTTTGGCATAAACTGTAAACTAGAATATAAAATCTAGTTTTTATCATGAACTGTAAATGAGGATGTTGGATCTAAATTGCCATAAACTGTAAGATAGGCAAAACAAGGTTTGGGCCTATAGTCCATTAGTGGGCATGGCAAATGTATATGGTAGAGGCCAAATTTATTTACAAAGGGAAAATGGACTTTGAGGATAAATGGTTAAACTTTGAGGATAAATTGTTAACAATTTACATATATACAAAAGAAAGGTTTATTAATGACATCTCTTTTAATAATACATACACCATAAAGTTCTAGGGTGACAGAGAGGATAGTGTTTAGGCTTGGGTTTGGAAAATACAAGTTTCCTGCTCTCCCTGGCTATCCCTAACTGATCCGACGGACGGGAATCTTATCCTCGCCAACCTCATCATTACACCCACGTTGATCGACAAAATCTCTGCTCTTCAGAAGGATGATGAATTTATATAGAGAATTAGTAAAAGAGTTCGGGAAGGCGAACCCTCGAGTTTCCAAATTGATAACAAAGGAGTTTTGAGGTTGAGAAGCAGAATTTGGGTCCCAAATATTCCAGAGCTTCGAAGAGAAGTAATGGATGAATGTCATAAATCCAAGCTTTGTATTCATCCATGGGTGAGCAAGATGTATCATGATCTTAAGCGTACATTTTGGTGGAAATCCATGAAAAGAGACATCTCCATTTATGTCATCGGGTGTTCTACTTGCCAGCAAGTCAAAAGTGATCAGCAAAAACCTGTCGGCTCGTTACAACCACTACCAGTTCCAAGTTGGAAATGGGATCAAATTTCCAGGGATTTTATTGATGGTCTGCTCCGAACCAGAAAAGGTAATGACAGTATTTGGGTGATTGTTGATCATCTCACAAAAACCGCCTATTTTATCCCTGTTAAATCGACTAGAACAGCTCAATGTTTGGCGAAAATTTATTTCAAAGAAATTGTCCGACTACATGGAGCCCTAGTAGTATTGTTAGTGACCATGACCCTATATTCACTAGTTAATTCTGGGAAGCATTCCAAGAAGAGCTGGGGACAACATTAAATCTGAGCACCGCTTATCATCCTCAAACGGATGGCCAGACTGAGAGGGTGAACCGTATACTAGAAGACTTGTTGCAGGCTTGTATTCTTGACTTTGGCGGATCATGGGAAGATCACTTGCATTTGGTCGAGTTCTCTTATAATAACATTTACCAAGCAAGCTTGAAAATGTCGTCATTCAAAGCATTATATGGCAGGCCTTGCAGATCTCCCGCATGTTGGGTGGAACTAGGCAATAGACTGGTACTGGGTCCCGACATGATTCGAGAAGCTTCGGAAAAAGTTGATTTTATTAAGAAGCGAATATTGGCTGCTCAGAGCCGACAGAAAAGCTATGCAGATGCAAGAAGAAGGGATTTAGAATTTGTTGTTGGCGATTATCTGTACTTGAGATTTTCTCCATTAAGAGGAGTAGTTCGCTTCAGGAAGACTGGGAAGTTGGCGCCAAGGTTCATTGGTCCATTCCTTATTCTAGAAAGAATTGGAACTCTCGCTTACAGGGTTCAGTTGCCTGACTGGTTGCCAGGGGTACATGATGTATTCCATGTGTCTCAACATCGGAAGCATGTACATGATCCATACTTGATTGTGGAGGAAGCTGCACAGCAAGTTTTGGAGATTACCATGAACTTAGCTATAAGAAGGGAGCCGGTAAAGATCATTGACAGAGAAACCCGAGTTCTAAGGAACAAAAGAATTCATCTAGTCAAAGTGCAGTGGAGATCCTAGAGACTGTACAAAGGAGACCAAGGATAGCATCAAGCAGGCTTATCCCCAGTGCAGAGTGGATATCTCTGACTAGCTCTAGTACAAGGTACATTTACCATATTTACATTTTCCGTTTTGTTTCCTACTTTACTATAGTCTCCTTTTCGGGGCCGAAAAGCTTTTAAGTGGGGGAAATTGTACCAACCCGGAAAATCAGAGCCAATTTAAAATTTTTATTTTGACTATTTTATTGATTTGAATAGTTGAAATAATTTATTTTAAATAGTAACGATTAAAATTTTATTTAAATTGAAGTTAGAAAGAATATATTTATTATCATTTTAAAAGGAGTTAGAAATAGTGCGGCAGTTTGAAAATTTGAAATCAAACTTTGATTGACTGTATGGGTTGCAAAATGAATTGGATTTTTGTGAAACCAAAAATATTTAAATTTCTTTAAGATTATCTTTCCAACGAATTTGAGAAATTGAAATTTCGTAGCGGAAATCAAAAGTTATGGTCAGTTGAATATTCAGAAAGGTCGTTATAGAATTTATATATATTTTTAATATATATATATATATATAGCCCGTATAAATAGCTATTTTTTGAACGACCCCCGTTTTCGATGAAACCACTTTTGTTGGAACCAGAATGTCAAATTATTGCTAGATTCCAGTTTTCATAATTTTTAGGATCAATATGTGAGCGTGGCAAAAGAAAACGTGTTTTGCCGATTTCAGTCAAATTTAATCGACTAGAAAATGGCCATTTTTCAAACAGTCTCCAAATTCAACGAAATCAGTTTTGTTGAGACCATATCATCAAAAAAAAGCTAGATATATATTTTTTCTGGAATTTTTAGAAGCAGTCTGTGGCCCCGGTAAATTAAAATGTTCAATCAAATTAAATAATTAAATGTTTTATTATTTAATTTGATGAAAACATATCGTAACAGCCGAATTGGGTTACAAAACATATCCCATCGTATCCGGCATAAGGGTATTTGGCTAGGGGCGACACTCATTGGGTTTGATTTGGAGTTAGAAGCGATACTGAAATTTAAAATGAATTAAATAAATAAAATAAAGTATAAATACCGTATAAAATATAGTATACCATAAACCCTAATTCTAAATTACGTAGTAGCCACCTCTTACTCATCTCAATGGCCGATATTGTTCAAATTTGAATCCTTATTCTTTTCCAATCCATGAACCATTGCAAAGTAATTCAATTAACGAAAATCGAAGGGATTTCCGTCCTCTTGAGATCCATATGGTCGAGATCATATAACAAGCATCCTCCTCGATTTCCGCGTCTGAACAGCCGCCGTTGGCAGGCAAATCGCACCCCCCAGGCGGCGATCCAGTTGGAAGAAAGGGGTTGGTTCGGGGGTGCCTTCCTGAGCCCGTCAGGGTGGTGTCATCGGATCGACGCGAAGTGTCAGGGATTGAACGCGAAGTTAAAACCTAGTTTTCGATCATTGGAAAACACTGTCGGCCTGGGTTGAGAGTGTAGAAGAAGAAGGTTTCTTTTTATTAATTTAATTTATTTGTTCTATTCAAAATGATTGTCAATCTTTAGAAAATCATATCTCGGTCGTACGATAACGAAATTCAATGAAACAGGAATGTGTTGGAATCACGACGACGAGATCTACATTTTAAAAGAGGCCGAAAATTTTTAGAGCTTGTTACAATTTTTGGCGTCGTCAAATCAAGGTGAGATATCTGAATTTAGAAATAAAATAAATAAAATTATATTTGGATGCAGACGGAGTTTCGAAACTCTCAACGCCCGTCGTCCACAGACTATGGACGACTTAATTGATTTGTGATTGGTTGAATTTTAGTGTTTGTTTGTGGTTGAAAAAAAGGGAATCGAAATTGATTGATATTGTGAAAAAATTCGTCTTCTACGAAATAGAATACTGAAATCCCCCTTTTCAAAAGCTGCGAGGCTTTAAGGTAGCGCGAGGAGCCGTACATCGGGACGGTGTCGGTTTTAATTACCCTGCCGTTATGCTACCGAATTTTTTTGAAATATTCTTATGTGAAATGAAATTTGTTTGAACATCCAAAATTCACATTTTATTTGAAAATAGAAATAAGGAGAATATTGAAATGAAAATAAGTTAAACAATAAAAATATACATTTTTATTGTATATGAAAATTGTTCATTGTTTTAGAACAAATCATAATTACATTAAAAATACCATTTTTAATGTGAATATAGAATATAGGAAAATTGTTTATTATTTTAAAACAAAATATAATTACATTAAAAATACCATTTTTAAAGTGAATATAGAATATAGAAAATTTGTTCATGTTTTTTAAATAAAAATGATTACATTAAAATCCCATTTTTAATGTGAATGTAGAACATAGGAAAAGTGTTCATGTTTGAAATTTAAAACATGTTAACATTAAAAATTTATTTTTAATGTAAATACAGAATACGTGAAAGGTGTTCATGTTTTGAAATAAAACATGTCTAACATTAAAAATTTCATTTTTAATGTAACTATAGAATATGATAAAATTGGTTATATTTTATAATAAAAACATGTTAACATTAAAAATCATACTTTAATGTCATGAAATGAAGCTAGAAAAATTGATTATATTTTGAAAAGGGAAGTATGTTACATTAAAATCCTCATTTTTAAAGTAATGTAGAAAACTAGAAAAATGATCATGTTTTGAAAAGAAAAATAAATTGACATTAAAAAATTCATCTTTAATGTAAATGTAGAAGACTAGGGAAAATATTCATGTTATAGAAATAAAAACATGTTTGCATTGAAATTTCAATGTTAATGAATATTATAAGTTGACCATTGTAAAATAGAAATGTGTTTACATTTAATTTTACATTTTTAATGCTAATGAAACATTAAAATAGAATCATTGTTATATAAAAATGTTTTTCATTGGAATTCACATTTTCGATGTAAATGAATCATTAGTAAAAGGATAAAAAGATTACATTCTTTTTAATAATAGGATAAAAAGTTACATTTCTATATAATGTAATAATAGAACAGAATGGATTCCATTTTTTATATAATGTAATAAAAGAATAAAAGAAATAAATTTACATTTTTATTATGTAATAAAGACTGAATGAAAAGCTTTCATGTTCTTTGTAGCATAGAAAAGAATACATTTTCTATGCAACATAGAATGATTACATTTTTGGTGTAATATGAAATGTTTACATTTTTGTGTGATATAGAAAGATTGCAATTTTTGTAGAAATGTAAAAAAAAGGTTATATTTATATAAAATAAAAACATGATTACATTAAAAATCATATTTTTAATGTAAAGTATGAATCATTAGCAATATTCATTTTTGAAATGGAAGAGTTAAACATTAAGATTTTACATTTCAATGAAAAAGGGATTGATTTAAAATATAAATATTTTAATGGATGGTTAAACATTAAAAATTTACATTTTTAATGTAAAGAGGATTCATAGAAAGGGGCTACGATTTAATGAAAATGTGTATGACATAAAAATTTACATTTTAATGTAATATATGATTTCACATAAAAGAAATCAATGTTGAATTGGAAAAGGTGTTGAAATCGTCGAACGAATTATATTTATATATATAAATATAAATTAAAATAAAACGAATTGCACTGCTGTAGTTTGCGTTTTGAAATCGTAACTTCAAACGATTATACTGAGAGATCCGATCGTCGGATTTTCCCAAAACTGAAACCATTGGGTTCATTTTGGAAAGATTTTTCCAATGATATAAAATTTGCTAAGATCCAATAGTTAGATTTGGAGAAATGTGTAAATCAAATTTTGATGAAAACAGCGCTAAGGCCATGTAATGACCCGAAGCGTCGTTTAATTATAAATGGCTATTTTTCAATGAATAAAAATAGCGATAAATCGTTATAAAATATTATAAACGATATGGAATGAAAATATTGATTTAAATTATAAATATTCGAGAATTATTTGAAAGTCCGAGTTAAATCTCATTTCAAATAATCATACGACGATTGGAAGTTGAAGATTTGAAGACGGTAATTGAAGACTAGCGATCTTCACATCGAATGGATGACTACTGATGCCCTGGATCGGTTAGCTCCCAGGAGGGGTTACAGTGGTAGTTTTCCAGACGTACTTGTTGATTGTTCGGATATGATCGGTGTCTCTAGTTTCGTTCAGACCTAGAACGGACTTGTAAATGGATATATGTCTGACATTGGATTTTATTCTATGCTGATTGATTTCTATTTAATATATATCTGTTGGGTAGCGGAGAATTTATTCTCTTGCTTAACACCCCTTTCTGGGACATATGAGCTCACAGATAATATATTAGTAGACCTCAGTCGCTTGACGTGAATTGTCAGCGTGGCATGCCAAGATGCAAATGATCAAGGCTTATTGTTGAAAAGCAGAGCCTTGTGGTTGATGATCAAAGAACAACTTTAAATAGAATATCTTTTTGTATAGCGTTACTTCGTGAGCCTCACACCTCGGTATGAACCAGAAACGGGAGTAAGGAATGCAGGGAGGACATATGTTTCTTTCTATCTAGAAGTGGTGTCATGGTTTTTACAAGGCCTGACATTTTTACTTATGTGGATGATGGAATGAGGCGCCTCGGTTATTTGAGTCCCTATTGGCTCTATTTACGCCCCGTAGGGTAGAGAAACGTATTGTTCAGGCATCACTAATCCACTAACATATTTGTGGACCGGTCCTAAAGATCCTAGGTGCAGTTGCATCCTGAGAAATGGTAGGCTAGATTGTCTCGAATTCGGTAAGGACTATCTTTTGCCTTGGTTCATGATGGAAATCCAACTTCCAATACGACCCATACGGTTTTAATTGTATAGCTAGTATTGCGACATAGTATATGGTAGTTATGCCGTCTACGATTGATACATTATGATTGATACATGGTATATGGTAGCTATGTCGTCTATGATTGATACATTATGATTGAAATGTTTTTAAAACATATATACATTGATAGTATCAAATTCGTTTTATCGTATCAAACATATTTTGACCATTATAAGGTAAACTCTATCCTCCGGTTTGCGTTGCATTGTGTGATGGGACTTGAGTCTTATAATGGTTTCATTTTTATAAAAAGTATTGTGTGGTTTAACGATTTACTTTATTATGCACTGGCAATCCAATGGAGTAAACCCGTTCCACGTTAGCGGCGTGCTCCTGTGATTAGCCTTATTATCAAATAAGTTAAATAAAATTTCTCATACCAGTCCCATGACTGACTCGTAGTTTGTTTCACCATGCAAACCCGGGTGCCCTCTTTTCCACATGGGCAGCCTTGTATACAGGTTTAGCAGATTCATTCTGGATAGCTATGGAGCTGAAGATGGATACTATCATTTCTATTATGTTGTTCATACTTCACTTAGTATATTTTGTTTTTATTCCGCTACAAACATTTTATATTAAGCTGGAACTGTATTCTTTGCTAAGTATGATCCTATTATGTTGTGTAACTCTGATGATGTATTATTTCCAGTGTAATTTGATGAACTTTATCTGTTGTACTCCTCTATTTCTGTTCTGCTGTTACTATTATGTGTTATATTCCAATGATTATACTTGCTTTCGTACTGCGGAAGTTCGGGGTCATAACAGATTTTGAGAAATGTGTAAATCAAATATGGATAAAAACAGTGCTAGGGCCGTCTATTGACCAGAAGCGTCGTTAATTTAAATTGGGATGTTTTTATATAAATAAAAATCGATAAATCGCTATAAAATAATATTAACGGTATGGAATGATTTAAATTATATATATGCGAGAATTATTTGAAAAGACCGAGTTCATTCTCAATTCAAATAATTATACGACAATTTAAATTGAAGATAGTGATTGAAGACCGACGATCTTCACATCGAATGGACGACTACTGATGCCCGGCATTGGGTAGCTCCCGGTAAAGGGTTAAAGTGGTAGTTGTCCAGACATACTTGTTGATTATCCGGATAAGCGAGCACCTCTCTTCCATATTAGACATACGGGACGAGGAATAAGGTGTCCCCGGTTTCGTTCAATCCCAGAACGGACTTGTAAATGGATGTGTGTCTGACATTGGATTTCATTCCATGTAAATTGATTTCTATTTAATATATATATATATCTGTTTCGTGGTGAAGAATTTATTCTCTTGCTTAACACCCTTCTCTGAGACGCACGAGCTCAGAGGTTATATATTGATATTTATCGGTCGCCTGGCGTGAATTGTCAATGTGGCATGCAACGATGCAAATGATCAAGGCTTTGTTGAAAAGCAGAGCTTTGTGGTTGATGATCAAAGCACATCTTTATTTAGCATAGCTTTATGTATGAGCGTTACTTCGCGAGCCTCACACCCCGGTATGAGTCAAAAACGGGATAAGGACCGTAGGGAGGGCATGCGTTTCTTTCTAGCCAGAAGTGGTGTCATGGTATGGAGCCCAGGAATTTTTACTTATGTGGATGATGGATTCTATGGGGTGCCTTGGATATATCGGTCGATACTTGTAACACCCCAAATTTTTCTATTAAAATCAAAGTATAATTAATTCTAAATGATAGAATTAAGGGAAATGGGTTACGCCATTGTGTTCATCTCGAAATTCTGCTTAAGATAGAGTCCAAGTTTGCATAAAAAGGATACCATATGAAGAAGATATGGACGAACAAAGTTGGGCAGAAAAACCAGAAACTGGTCAGAATGCACTGGCACACTTGGGAAGTGCGGCAGAAAAAAATTGCACTGGTGCACTCACCAGTACAATTTTAGCACTGGCGCACCTTCTAAGTGCGCCCAGGCTAGAAAGTTGGCTTGGTCAGGCCCTGGCTGGCCTAGTCAGGTTCTGGTCGATTTCTGAGGCTTGGCTGAGTCACTAGGGCTTACATGTCACTTTCTGATTGGCTTCTCTTGAGATGGATGGTCTGGATTCACTCTAGCTTCATCGACGGCTCTAATCGGATTAAAATTCTATAAATACAACTCAAGTCTAACCCTAAATTCACACAAATAATATAATACTAAAGTCGTCATGCTGCTGGAAAGAAACAACGAGTGGCCGTTAGTTAGAAAGCTTAGAGACAAGCCAATACTAAAGTAAAACACGAATCAAAACAACGTTAGTCTACCCGAAGGAAAGCATATCAAATTCAGAATTCAGAATCCAGAATCCAAGTTCGTCGTTCGTTGTAAGTATAGGGATATTTCGGATGAGAATAAAACTAAGACTTGATTCGATGTAAATTGGAAGTGGAATTGTGCTATTATGTAACGATGATGTTAATTCATATCTATGTATTGAAATGATTGTGTTGCGAATGAAATTGGGATGTTTGTGGTATAACTAAGATTGATGTTGATCCTATTGTACTTTTAGAATGACAACGACATCACAAGCAAGTTGTATAGTTCATATTTATGTGATTATATAGGTTGTTTGTGATTAGAACATCATGTATATACTTTATGCAAGAATCTTTATGCCTAAATGGTTATGTTCATATACATGCCCCTATGTTTATACGAAAGTTGCAAGTTCTTAATTGGATCCATGTCAAGATCCACTTTAGTACATGTTTCATGTTGTAATTAGATATGCGATTGGATCTAGTTCACACCCTTGTCATAAAGTTATACATATTTATGAAAATATCATATGCTTATCATGTGCTAGTGATGTTCGATGTTATGCCTAGATCCAAAAACAAGTTTAGACTTATGTTGTCTAAATCATATGCTAATTCATGTGACACCTATTTGATTAGACCCTTATTTCAATACATGTTCATATATATGTATATTGATTTAGGCTATGTTGCAAATTCACGTATATGTATATTAACTATTTTGCAAGTCCACATCTATGACATTCATGTTGGCTATTTTGCAAGTTCACACCTATAATGTTCATATTGACTATGCCAAAAATGCCAAGTTTACACCTATGTCATGTTTATGTTTATGAATTCCATTATGTCTATTTGTGTGCGTTAAATTAGGCTAAGTTTTTTTAGCCTGATATCATATGTTAAAAAACTATGCGAACGAAAATTAGGCTAAGATGGTTAGCCTAATGTTTAAACGGGTTAACGTTGGGAATATTAGAAAAACATGACATAAAAATGTATGAAATTGGCATGTTTGTCACATGCCAAAAATTGGTGGCATTTAAACGGTATAAATTCTTATACAAAAAATGTTAAACTTGGAATGTGGGCCATAACATTTAATTGTTGACAAATTTACATATATTTAGTAATAAAGACAAATATGTAAATTTAGAAAATACGAATATGCTTAACATGAGGTTGGATTGAGTTGTGATGTAAATCTGCCCGGACCCGCCTGGCCGTCCAGTAGTCACAACAATACCTATCCAATGTGGGTGGTTAAGCATGAAGCCCAATAAGGACCCGAGGTTAGACTGAGTTACGGTGTAAATCTGCTCGGAACCGACCGGCACATCCAGTAACCGTAACAATATCTGTCTAATGTGAGTGCTCGGTGCTTTAAAAGGCTAAGGACAGATGGTAGGGTTAAGTTAACTAAAACACTTAACCAGTTCAACATGTTAATGAAATTTATGCGTGGGGTTAGGTAAATACAGACACTTAACCACTTAAGATGTTTGACTAGAAAACCCTAGTAATAGGGACCAATTTCAGCAGTAACCCAACTAGGTATCATGGTACCCTGAAACTAGGCAGGGTGGGGCACGATTACTGGGCTGATTGTAAGCGGTCAAAGTGACGGCGGTGGGTGCAACAGTGTGGGTTCTAACGGAGTGCGAGTGTGCACACACTTCGGAGCAGATAAACAGGGCACTAGGGGCACCAGTAGTATAACCTATGCATCTCTGTTTTTGTGTCGGGTCGCCACCATGGGACTTGATACACCCCATGGTGGGGCCAGCATAGGTATCTACAATCTCTGGGGGCCATAAGACACAGATGATTATGCGAGTAGGAGCCGATCTTTAGATAAGGGGATCACTTTACCTCTACCATGGGGTGGCAGTTAAGATAATACGAGTAGGTGTAGAGATATAGTATGGGGTGCGATAGTATATTCGTTTCAAAACTACTTCATCTTAGTTTATGATACTTTCCTGTTCCAGTTTATACCTATCATGCCCTTATTCTTATTCTCATACTGAAGAGTCACTAGACTTACCAGGCTTTATGTCTGACCCTATTTTCTTTTGTCTTCTTTTCTTCCGTCCCCCCCCCCCCCCAGGTCTATAGGGAGGAAATAACTCAGCTTAGGCGGATTCTTTAAAAGCTTCAATATAGTTGATGTACGGTTTGGAGTCTCTTTTCTTGGCTATGGCTGTTGGTCACACTCTATAGGGATTTATGCAGTTTTAATCACTTTTTATGCTTCTTTATTTAAAACGAAGACAGAAATGATGTTGTAATGTTTTGGAAGTTGTTATGAGACAATTATGGAAATGTGTTGTATGAACAAGTATTTTATGAAATAAAAGTCTGATGTTTTCCGCTGCTTATATATATATATATATATATACATATACATATATATATATGTGTTTATATATGTCTTATGTTTTACTTGACTTTTACTTACAAACCTCCACCAAAGTTAAGGCAGTCCCTTGCGATTGACCTTAATGGACGGTGGGGTGTTTCACTTGGTATCAGAGAATAGGTTTACCAGACTAGATAAAAAAATTTGAAACTATTTTCAAAAAGAAGTTTAAAGAAGCATTTTCAAGAAAAGTTTTGATATTTTAAAAGGCATAATCCCCCAAAAGCCATATGCACTATCTATCTATCCTTCGTTTTGAACCTTTCCTTTTTGTTTCAGCATGTCTGAAGACCTTAACCTTCCGGAAGGAGTACCTATACCCGGCTGGTTTAGGAGGTACTTGGAAGCTAGTGCCAATGGCACGGGCCCAGTAGACATTCCTCCTCCAGTGGCACCAGTTCCTCCTCCTCCTCCTCCGCTTCTTCCTCGTGGAAATGCTTTTGCAAAGACATGCAGAGACTTCAAGGCTATGGGTGGAAATGACTTTTATGGAACCGAATCCTTTGTGGTAGCAAGAAACTGGCTAAAGGAGACCGAGGATCTGTTTGTCATCTTCGAAGTTGATGACAGGCAAAAGATACAGCTAGCAGTGTGGTTGCTTAAAGATGAAGCATCTTATTGGTGGGAGATCACTAATGCTGAAAGGCTAGGGGAAACATGGGAAGACTTCAGGACTAGATTTGAGATAAAATTCCTCTCCCAAGCTGAAAGAAGCCTGAAAATGGAGAAGTTCCTAACTCTGAAACAGGGAAGTATGACAATCAGGGAGTATGTTAATCAGTTTAATCAACTGGCCAGATTTGGGTTGGACTTAGTAAACACCCAACACAAGAAGGCGCTCCGCTTCGTCAAAGGCCTGAATGAGCCTCTACATAGCCTTGCTATGACTCATGTATCCACGGGAGCGACTTATGAAAGCTTAGTGGACATGGCATTGCTACACGAGGAAGACAAGGGCAAGAAAGAGACTAAGGTGGAAGAAAAGAAGGAAGGTTTACAGACTAAGAAAACAGACTTCAAGAAAGGCGAGAAGAACAACAAATCCCATGAAAAGAGAAAGTGCAATTTCTGTGGCATTGTGGGACATATAGAAAAAGACTGCAGAAAGAAGAAGACAAAGATGAATGGTGGTTGCTTCAATTGTGGCAAGACTGGACACTTGGCTAAGGACTACCCAAAGAAGCGGGGGCAGGGACAGAGGGCTGGATCTACCTCAGGCAGACAAGTTCACGCGCTGGTGTCACCTCCACAGGAACGAGGTAGAAATATTTATGTAGAAAGCTTAGTTTATCTGTTTGATCATCCAGTTCGCACTCTCTATGATTCTGGTGCATCACACTCCTTTATTTCATCTGCTTTAATAGAATCTCTGCACCTAGACACTAGTATGGTAGAAGAACCCTTGGTTGTTTCGAATCCAATTGGGGGCTCGGCTTATTTGTCGATGGTTTGCCTGGATTTGAAAATCTATATTCTAAGTGTTGAATTTAGATGTAGTGCCCTTATTTTGGGCTTCTCAGGGTATGGACTGATCTTAGGCATGGACTGGTTATCCAGTAATGGTGCCATTCTTGATTGTGAGAAAAGAGTGGTTAGGCTCTTGACTCGGCTCAGTAACACTCTAGAAATTTCTTGTAATCCCTTGAATGTTGTTATGCTTAGTTATCTAGAGTCGCTTGACGCTTCTGTTGAGAATTTGCAGTCGGTTAGGGTAGTTCGGGAATATCCGGATGTCTTTGAAGAGGTGAAAGGCTTACCTCCGAAGCGGGAAATAGACTTCCACATATATCTTGTTGATAATGCAAAGCCCGTAGCTATGCCTGTTAGACACATGGCTCCAAAGGAGAGAAAGGAGCTCAGTAAGCAAGTTAAGGAGCTTCTCAAGAAGGGGTTTATAAGAAGGAGTATCTCGGAATGGGGTGCTCCAGTGGTGTTCACCACCAAAGCAGATGGTTCACTACATCTTTGTGTGGACTATAGTGAGCTAAACAAGCTGACTAAAAAGAATAGACACCCGCTTCCCCGAATAGACGATTGGTTTGATCAGCTTGTAGGTGCGTCTGTCTTCTCCCAACTTGATCTGGCACTGGGTTCCATCAGCTAAGGGTAGCTAAAGATAGCATTGATAAAACGGCGTTCAGAACCCCAGATGCTTTCTTCAAGTGGCTTGTCATGCCTTTCGGTTTGACAAATGCACCGACTTATTTTGTAGACCTAATGAGCAGGGTGTTCAGAGAATTCCTCAATAAGTTCGTGGGGGTCTTCGTAGATGAAATTTTGATCTTCTCAAAGAATGAAGAAGAACATACTTAGCATCTGAAAGAGATCATGGATACTCTCCGTGCACATCAGCTAAAAGCCAAATTCTCCAAGTGCCACTTTTGGAGAAAGGAAGTAAGATTTCTGGGGCATATAGTATCCAAAGAGGGGTTGGCTGTGGACCCGCGAAAGTGGTGGCAGTGCAAGATTGGAAGACACCAAGAAATGCAACCGAAGTTCAAAGCTTTCTTATGCTGGTCGGTTTTTACCGAAAATTCATTAGGGATTTCGCGAAAATCTCAGCTCCACTCACAAGGCTAACAAAGAAGAATCTGGCGTTCACTTAGGAATTGGATTGCAAGTTTGCTTTCCAATGATTAAAAAGGGCTCTCACAACAGCCCCAGTTCTGACTTTGCCAGATGGAAGCAAAATGTTCACAGTGTATACGGATGCTTGTGGTACGGGGCTAGGCGCTGTTCTGATGCAAGAAGGGAGGGTAGTAGCCTTTGGTGGAAGACAATTGAAAGTGCATGAAAAGAACTACCCAACCCACGATCTTGATTTGGCCGCCATCGTCTTTGCCCTTAAGTCTTGGCGCCATTATCTCCTAGGCGAGAAGTTCGAATTATATACTGACCATAAATCGTTGAAGTATCTTTTCTCGCAGAAAGATCTTAACTTGAGGCAGCAAAGGTGGATGGAGTTCCTTGCCTCATATGACTTTGAAATTTCCTATACTCCCGGCAAAGGCAACGTAGTAGCAAACGCGTTGAGCCGAAAGAAACTGACCTTAAGCCCTCTCTTTGTGGAAAGGCAAAGATTGGAGTATATAGCCAGTTTTGACTTTAGGCCCCCCTCAGATTTTATACCTGGTTTGTTATCATCTCTCGAAGTACGCCCTACTCTCTTGGACTCAATAGGGGTTGCACAATGTGAAGACCCTCAGCTTGTTGATGTGATTGATAAACTTATTAGGGGTGAGACTTCCAGTCACCTCAATAGATATTCCATCGATGATAAGGGTTGACTACGGCGAGATGGAAGACTATGCGTCCCACAAGCTAGGGATTTAGTGAAGAAGGTTCTCGAGGAGACCCATCATTCCAAGATGACTATACACCCTGGCGGTGATAAGAAGTACCAGGATATAAAAAGAACTTTCTTTTGGAGCGGCATGAAGAAGGACGTGGCAGATTTCATTTCAAAGTGCATGACCTGCCAACAGGTCAAGGCAGAACAGAAGAAGCCTGGAGGACTACTTCATCCTCTAGAAATCCCGCAATGGAAGTAGGATAGCATTTCAATGGACTTCATTAACGGGTTGCCTAGGTCAAGAAGAGGCAATACTAGCATTTGGGTAATAGTGGACAGGCTTACTAAAAGCGCCCACTTTATACCTATCAAGAGTAGAAGGACTGCTTCGTCTCTAGCTTCTCTTTATCTCAAGGAAATAGTTCGACTCCATGGAATACCCTCCAGCATAGTGAGTGACAGAGACCCCATCTTCACAAGCGAATTTTGGCGGAGTTTGCAAGAAGCTGTCGGCACACAGTTATGTTTGAGCACGGCCTATCACCCCCAAACTGATGGTCAGATAGAAAGGGTGAATAGAGTACTAGAAGATCTTCTAAGACTATGCGTTCTTGACTTCGGAGGGACTTGGGAGGATCACCTTCCTTTAGTGGAATTCGCCTACAACAATAGTTACCAAGCCACCATCAGTATGGCGCCCTTCGAAGCTTTGTATGGAAGACCTTGCTGATCACCAACTTGTTGGTGGGAATCCACTGACAAGATTATACTTGGGCCAGATATGATTAGAAAGACTTCAGAAAAAGTGGATTTGATACGAAGGAGAATGAAGACTGCCCAAGACAGACAGAAATACTACGCCGACAAAAGAAGGACCGACCTTGAGTTTGAGGTTGGGGACAGGGTTTTCCTTAAGGTATCCCCTTTAAGGAACGTCGTTCGCTTCGGGTCCGCACGAAAGCTAGCACCAAGATTTGTAGGACCGTTCCCCATCATCGAGAAGATTGGGAAAATGGCCTATAGAGTAAAGCTGCCTGAAAGATTGGCTGGAATTCACAACGTCTTTCACGTTTCTCATCTCCGGAAATGTCTACATGAATCGACGAAAGTGGTGGAGCCAAGCATTCTAGAAGAAGCCGAAGTGGAACGCCAAGCAACTGTGAGGAGAGTTCCAACTCGAATCGTAGGAACTGAAATCAAAAAGCTAAGCAACCGCGAAGTGAAGCTCGTTAAGGTTCAGTGGAGCGACACCGATGTAACGACCCAGAAAATCTGAACCAATTTAAAATTTTTAAATTGGCTAAAATAATGGATTTTAAATATTTAAAATAAATATTTTAAATAATGGCGATGAAAACTGAGTTTGAATCGACATTTGAAAAAGAATATAACTAATTATAATTATATATAGAATTGAAAAAGGCGCGGTAGTTCGATAATTCGATTTCAAACTTCAATTGAATATACCGGGTGCAAGACAATCCGGATTTTAGTGAAACCAAAAACATTAGGATCTAATTGGTAATATCTTTCTAACGAATACGACCAATCGAAATTTGATAGCGGGAATCAAAAGATATGTCCAGTTGAAAATTCTGAATAGTCGCTATGGAATTCAGGCCTTAAAAATGGACATTTTGCAAATGACCTCGGATTTCGACGAAACCACTTTTGTTGGATCCGCAGTGTCAAGTTATTGCTAGGTTTCAAATTTCATAATTTTTCGAATCAATATGTGAGCGTGGCAAAAGAAAACGCGTTTGACCGGTTTCAGTTGATTTTAATCGACTGGAAATTGGCCATTTTTCAAACGGTCTCAGAATTCGACGAAACTAGTTTTGTTAGGACCGTATCGTCAATACGAAGCTAGAAAATATTTTTCTGGAATTTTTCTAGTTAGTATGTGACCCCGGTAATTTGAAATGTACGTTTAAAATTCAATATAGTGATTTAAATGTAAATTCAACGGAAACTGATTGTAACGATCAAATCAGCTTGCGATACATATCCCATTGTGTTCGGAATGGGGGTTAAACGCTATGGACGACAGGCGGTGGGCCTCGTTTAGAGGTCGTATGTAAAAGTCAACCTATTTGCAAAATTAAATAATTAAATAATAAAAAAAAAATCTATTTTCCCTCCCTTTATCTTTCTTCCTGCCTCCCCCCCCCCCCGATTCATTAAGCAGAAAAAAAAGGGAACCCTAAAGCCATCGCGACGCTATCGCCAGCCACCCCCCCCCCCTCGAGCGAACGCCTCCGACGATCTGCGCAAACCCCTCCGTCTAGCCTCCTCCTCCCGTTGACGAAACCCCCGAAGACCCTGTCCCCCTCGAAGCATCGCGACACCCGATTAGCCCCCCAGTCCGATTCGCAACGACCGCAAACCCCACCGCCTGCCACCACCGGCGAACCCCGAGCGCCACCCTCGAGCCGCCTTCCCTCCGACGATTTGCGGAAACCCCTCCCCTCTGTAAGTTTTTTTTTGTTTGTTTTACTGATTTATTTTTAATGATTTAAAAACTGATTTAAAAATGATTTAAAAACTGATTTAAAAATGATTTAAAAAGCTGATTTTTAAAAAAAGGATTAAAACTGATTTTTTAAATTGATTTAAAACTTATTTTTTAAATTGATTTAAAACTGATTTATTTTAAAAAGATGTAAAACTGATTTATTTTAAAAAGATGTAAAACTGATTTTGAAAAGGTTTTAAAAACTGATTTTTATTTTAAGATTTTAAAAAGGAAAAATATTTAGATTTTAAAAGGAAAAAGATTTAAACTTTAAAATAGAAAAGATCTAAACTTTAAAATAGAAAAGATCTAAACTTTAAAATAGAAAAGATCATATTTTTAAAATAGAAAAAAATCAGATTTTTATATATTGAAAGTCAAAGTAAAAATCAGATTTTTATATATTGAAAGTCGAAGTAAAAATCAGATTTTTATATATTGAATAACATAGTCAAAATTCGATTTTTACATATGTAGAGAATACGGGCAACGAAAGCGACAAAAGGCGAGATTGGCGAAGGTTTCTCTAAGGAAGAGTCGTAGTAGTTGGATAGCTATTGGTGAGATTTCTGATTTAAAAATATTATATATGTGTGAAATGAAAGTGAATTGCTATATATAAATCTATATATATATATATATATATATATATATATATACGCCCCTCGTCCACAAACCATGGACGATATTTATTGGTTGAAATTGTTGTGAAAATTGATTGATGGCGAATGATTGTTTGGGATTGTTTGTGATTGATATTGGTTGATTGTGATTGAAAAATACCCATTTGTGGTTGAGAAATATTTAGTTGAAATCACATAGGATTAGTTTGTGGAAATGAAATAAATATATACATGCCGCCTGCGTGCGAACTAGATGCATGATCCCCATTGTCAAAAACCGCGAGGTTTTAAGGTAGAGCGAGGAGCCGTACTAGGGACGGTCCCGGTTTTAACTACCCTGTCGTTATGCTGCCGAAATTTTGAATAATATTCGTGTGTTTGAATTATTTTCATATGCTAAAACTATATTTATTCATTGAATAGAAAACCTTCATGTGTTGAATTGATATTCATTCGTTGATTAGAAATTCATGTGTTGAATGGTATTCGCGTTTTAAAATATAAAAATCACATTCTTATCTATATATAGAAACTATAGAAAACATTCATGTGTTGAATTGATATTCATTCGTTGATTAGAAATTCATGTGTTGAATGGTATTCATATTTTGAAATAAATTGTTTGATAATAAAAATCACCTTTTATCGACTATATGAACTGTGTAAAATAACCTCGTTTTAAAAGAAATTGTTTTATGATAAAAATCCCATTTTTATCACCAACTTGAACTATGTAGAAAAATAGTGTTTTGAAATGAATTGTTTTACAATAAAAATCACATTTTTATTGTATGCATAAATCGTTGAAATGTGAAGTGTTAAAAATAGCCACTTGTTCAAAATAAACATATATGAGTTGAAATATTCATTAATTAGCTAATGAAATGATTTGCACCTATGTATGTAACATTAGAATAAATGGTGTCTTTAAACCAAACAGAAGTCAAATATGAAGTTGAATAGAAAATGATAAATGATATGAACTGTATATATATATGTACATGCATATTCATTGAACAGGTTATAGCAAAGGGGCTAGAGAAGAGGAATAAAATTTTGTGCCCGACAAATAGGTACACATTTACTGTTTTGTTTGGGTGATGATTTTATGAGCCTGTTGGCTAGCTGCTTGGCTTTTTCTTTTTCTTTTTGAGATTAGAAGGACCGGGAAAGCTATTTGCGATTTCCCGATGCTCCCGGTGCAGGGGAGGTTATGGCGAAATTTTCCAAAATTTTAAGGTGTTAGAAAAATATTTGAAGTGAAAACGATATGGAAATCATTGAATGAACTATATTTATATAAATATATAAATATAAATAAAATTAAAACGAAACGAAGTCGTGCAGTTCGTATTTTGAAACCGTGATTTCAAACAAATAGTGCGGGAAATTCGACCATTGGATTTTCCCGAAACCTCAACCGTCGGGTTCGCCTTGGAAATATCTTTCCAACGGCACCAACCTTGTAAAGATCCAACGGTTGGATTGTCTGGAATGTTTAATTCAAATTTGAAGAAAAACAACGCCAGAAACGATTATATTTATATATATATAAATATAATTATATTTAATCGAATAACGACGCTGCAGTTCGTATTTTGAAATCGAAACTTCAAACGATTGTACCGGGAGATCCGACCGTCGGATTTTCCCGAAACTGGAACCGTTGGATTCGTTTTGAAAAGACCTTTCTAATGATGTAAATTTTGTGAAGATCCAACGGTTAGATTTTTAGATATGTGTAAATCAAATCTGAAGAAAAACAGCGCCACGGCCGCTTTATGGCCCGAAGCGCCGTTTTGAATGAATTAGCTATTTTAAAATAAATAAAAATAGCGATAAATAGTTATAAAATATCATAAGCGATATGGAATGGAAATAAACTGAATTTGCTTGATTTATGTGATATTTGATGGTTGAATGTGTTTGGTGTGAAAATTACATTAAAGAACAAAATTGGTGTTGTCGAATAATTTAACCATTGAAATAAATTGAAGTGAAATTCTAAATATACGTGAATTATTTGAAAAGGACGAGTTAATTCTCATTTCAAATGATTGACCGACGATTGAAATTTGGAGATGAAGACGACGGTCGAAGACCGGAGATCTTCACCTCGTTTGGATGGTAACCGAGGTCCTGATTGGGAGGCATCCCGAAATATGGATAATGAGTGGTGATCGTCCAGGCGTACGTGGTGATCGAAGGGTTTGCGAGGTATTTAGTGCCTCCGGTTTCGTTCAGACCCAGAACGGACTTGTAAATGGACTGTGTGTCTGACATTGGAGTTTATTCTGTGTTGATTGATTTCTGTTAAATATACATCTGTTTGGCGGCGGAGAATTTATTCTTTTGCTTAACGCCCTTCTCTGAGACGCACGAGCTCAGAGGTTGTATATCGATGGACATCAGTCGCATGGCGTGAATTGCCTGTGTGGCATGCTAAGATGCAGTGATCAGGGCTTCTGTTGAAAAGCAAAGTCTTGTGGTGATGATCAAAGCACCGCCTGTGTGGCGTAGCTTTGTGTATAACGTGAATTCGCGAGCCTCACACCCCGGTATGAACCTAAAACGGGAGAAGGACCTCAGGGAGGGCATGCGTTTCTTTCTAGCTAGGGTGGTGTCAGTGACCTACCAGCCCTGACATTTATATACTTTTCACCTATGTGGTTGTTGCTGTTGCGAGGCGCCTCGGTTTGATCGGACGATCCGGGTCCGATGGAGTCATTCGTTGGCTCGTTTACGCCCCAAAGGGCGGGGAAACGTATTGTTCAGGCATTTTAATCCACATCGGTGGACCGGCCCTGTCGCTCCAAAGGCTTGACTGAGTACTTGCCTGAGACATGGGCTAGATTGTCTCGAATTCGGTAAGGACTATCTTTTGCCTTGGTTCATGACGGAAGTCCAATTTCCAAATACGTGACTGTGCGGTTTCAATTGTATATATACATTTGGCGACATAGTGGCATGGGACACTCATGTTGTCTATGATTGATAGTTATGATTTGAAATTGTTTTCAAAACATATAAACACTAGCAATAATATCAAATGCCTTCGTTTTATTCGTATCAAGCATATTTTGGCCGTTATAAGGTAAAAACTCTATCCTCCGGTTTGCGTTGCATTGTGTGATGGGAACTGAGTCTTATAACAACTTCATTTTTATAAAAAGCATAGCGACGTTTAAAAGAAAGATTTGTTTTAAAGCACTGGCAATCCAATGGAGTAAACCCGTTCCACGAAAGTGGCGTGGTCCTGTGATTAGCCATATCATATATGTGTTGAGTGGATTTCTCATACCAGTCCCATGACTGACTCGTAGTTTGTTTCACTTTCAAACTCGGGTGCCCCTTTTTCTACACGGGCAGCCTTGTATTCAGGTTTAGCTGGTTCTCTTTCCTGGACAGCTGGAGCTGAAGATGGATTTTATCATTTCTTTTTATGCTGTTCAGCTCCTATTGTACATATTTTGTTTATTTCCGCTGTAGACATTTATGTATAGCTGAACTGTATTTGTACTAAGTAAGATCCTGTATACTGTGTAACTCTGATGATTACTTTTATCCAGTATATTCTTTTGTTCATATCTGGTGTATTTATTTAATTCTGTTCTGCTATTATCTGTTTCTGTGTTATATTCCAAAGATTAGCCCTGTTTCCGTGAGAACGGGAAATCGGGTCGTCTCAACCGAGGAAGACGCGACTTGGGAAACTGAGGATAGAATACACGCGGCCTACCCTTTTCTTTTTGAGGGTGTATCTTTGATCTCTTTTTCCTTAAGTTGTGCTTGTATCTATCTTTTTAGGTATATCTCCCTGATATTATGCTTTATCCTCAGGTAGAAACCCTTTTGGATGTAAACATGTATTTGAAACATGTTATGGTTGATGGCTGCAAGTGGTTGCTAGTGGTTGCTCGTGGATGCATATACACCCATAACCTAGGTTTTAGATCGGCTTAATCACTTCATACTGCATATGCATATATGTATTCATATTTGTATGTGGTTGAAACTTGATATGTTGTCATATGGATGTCACATTTGTATTGATGGTTGCACACTTATGTAGAATTATGAGTAAGGACAAATTTTCATACATAATGGATTCATGACACTTACATGATTTGTATTAAGGAGGTCAACTGGATCAGTAGACTGCCTGATTTTGCATTAGTTAAGGACATATACACACACGGTGCATATAAACATAAAGCATTAGAAGTCTTTTAAGGACAATGGATGCTTGTGTTTGTTGGTTGAGTAGATGGACGATTGGATGTTAGGACTTACATTCTCCTAGACCTGAAGATTTCGGGGATGAAATCCTTTAAGGAGGGGAGAATGTAACACCCCGAATTTTTCTGCTAACTGTAACTTAATAAACCAAAGTATAATTAATTATAAATGATTGAATTAAGGGAAATGGGTTACGGCATTGCGTTCGTCTCGAAATTCTACTTAAGATAGAGTCCAAGTTTGCGTAAAACGGATACCATATGAAGAAGATATGGATGAACGAAGTTGGGCAGAAAAACCAGAAACAGGTCAGAATGCACTGGCGCACTTGGGAAGTGCGCCAATACAATTTTAGCACTTGCGCACCTGCCAAGTGCGCCCAGGCCAGAAAGCTGGCTTGGTCAGGCCCTGGCTGGCCTGGCCAGGTTCTGGTCGATTTCTGAGGCTTGGCTGAGTCACTAGGGCTTACATGTCACTTTCTGATTGGCTTCTCTTGAGATGGATGATCTGGATTCACTCTAGCTTCATCGACGGCTCTAATCGGATTAAAATTCTATAAATACAACTCAAGTCTAACCCTAAATTCACACAAATAATATAATATTAAAGCCGTCATGCTGCTGGAAAGAAACGAGGAGTGGCCGTCGGTTAGAAAGCTTAGAGACAAGCCAATACTAAAGTAAAACACAAATCAAAACAACATTAGCCTACCCAAAGGAAAGCATATCAAATTCAGAATTCAGAATCCAGAATCCGGGTTCGTCGTTCGTTGTAAGTATAGTGATTTTTCCGATGATAATAAAACTAAGACTTGATTCGATGTAAATTGGAAGTGGAATTGTGCTATTATGTAACGACAATGTTAATCCATATCTATGTATTGAAATGATTGTGTTGCGAATGAAATTGGGATGTTTGTGGTATAATTAAGATTGATGTTGATCCTATTGTACTTTTAGAATGACAACGACATCACAAGCAAGCTGTATAGTTCATATTTATGTGATTATATAGGTTGTTTGTGATTAGAACCTCATGTATATACTTTATGCAAGAATCGTTATGCCTAAATGGTTAGTTTATATACATGCCCCTATATATATACAAAAGTTGCAAGTTCTTAATTGGATCCATGTCAAGATCCACTTTAGTACATGTTTCATGTTGTAATTAGATATATGATTGGATCTAGTTCACACCCTTGTCATAAAGTTATACATATTTATGAAAATATCATATTCTTGTCATGTTCTAGTGATGTTCGATGTTATGCCTAGATCCAAAAACAAGTTTAGACTTATGTTTTCTAAAGCATATGCTAATTCATGTGACACCTATTTGATTAGACCCTTATTTCAATACAAGTTCACATATATGTATATTGACTTAGGCTATGTTGCAAATTCACATATATGTATATTGACTATTTTGCAAGTCCACGTCTATGACATTCATGTTGGCTATTTTGCAAGTTCACACCTATGATGTTCATATTGACTATGCCAAAAATGCCAAGTTTACACCTATGTCATGTTTATGATTATGAATTCCCTTATGCCTATTTGTGTGCGTTAAATTAGGCTAAGTTTTTTTAGCCTAATATCATATGTTAAAAAACTATGTGAACGAAAATTAGGCTAAGATGGTTAGCCTAATGTTTAAACGGGGTAACGTTGGGAATACTAGAAAAACTTGACATAAAAATGTATGAAATTGGCATGTTTGTCACATGCCAAAAATTGGTGGCATTTAAACGGTATAAATTCTTATACCAAAAATGTTAAACTTGGAATGTGGACCATAACATTTAATTGTTGACAAATTTACATATATTCAGTAATAAAGACAAATATGTAAATTTAGAAAATACGAATATGCTTAACACGAGGTTGGATTGAGTTGTGATGTAAATCTGCCCGCACCCGCCCGGCTGTCCAGTAGTCACAACAGTACCTATCCAATGTGGAGGTTAGACTGAGTTACGGTGTAAATCTGCCCTGAACCGACCAGCACATCCAGTAACCGTAACAATTTCTGTCTAATGTGAATGGTCAGTGCTTTAAAAGGCTAAGGACAGATGGTAGGGTTAAGTTAACTAAAACACTTAACCAGTTCGACATGTTAATGAAATTGATGGGTGGGGTTAGGTAAATACAGACACTTAACCACTTAACATGTTTGACTAGAAAACCCTAGTAACGGGGACCCATTTCAGCAGTAACCCAATTAGGTATCATGGTACCCTAAAACTAGGCAGGGTAAGGCACGATTACTGGGTTGATTGTAAGTGGTGAAAGCGACGGCGGTGGGTTCAACAGTGTGGGTTCCAACGGAGTGCGGGCGTGCACACACTTCGGAGCAGACAAACAGGGCACTGGGGGCACCAGTAGTATAACCTATGCATCTCTGGTTTTGTGTCGGGTCGCCACCATGGGACTTGATACACCCCATGGTGGGGCCAGCATAGGTATCTACAATCTCTGGGGGCCGTAAGACACAGATGATTATGCGAGTAGGAGCCGGTCTTTAGATAAGGGGATCACTTTACCTCCAGCATGGGGTGGCAGTTAAGATAATACGAGTAGGTGCAGAGATATAGTATGGGGTGCGATAGTATATTCGTTTCAAAACTACTTCTTAGTTTATGATACTTTCATGTTCCAGTTCATACCTATCATGCCCTTATTTTTATTCTCATACTAAAGAGTCACTAGACTTACTAGGCTTTATGTCTGACCCTATTTTCTTTCGTCTTCTTTTCTTCCGTTCCCCCCCTCCAGGTCCATAGGGAGGAAATAACTCAGCTTAGGCAGATTCTTTAAAAGCTTCAAGATAGTTAATGTACGGTTTGGAGTCTCTTTCCTTGGTTATGGCTGTTGGTCACACTCTATGGGGCTTTACGCAGTTTTAATCACGTTTTATGCTTCTTTATTTAAAACCAAGACAGAAATGATGTTGTAATGTTTTGGAAGTTGTTATGAGACAATTATGGAAATGTGCTGTATGAACAAGTATTTTATGAAATAAAAGTCTGATGTTTTCCGCTGCTTATATATATATATGTGTTTATATCTGTCTTGTGTTTTATCTATGACTTTTACTTACAAACCTCCACCAAAGTTAAGGCAGTCCCTTGTGAGTGACCTTAATGGAGGGTGGGGTGTTTCAATAGTGGCCAATTTATAGGTCCAATAGGACCGGGAAACGTATTGTTCAGGAATAATTAATCCACTAAGGTATATTTGTGGACTGGCCCTACCGCATCCACGGGTTCACTGTGGGGGATCCTGAGACATTTGCTAGAGTGTCTCGAATCGGCGAGGAGCCATCTCTAGCCTCGACTCATAACGGAAACCCAATCTCCAATACGACATTACGCTTTTGATTGTAAACCTATACATGGCGACATAGTAGGATGGGGTACTATGCCGTCTAGGATTGATACATTTGTTTTGAAAGTGTTTTAAAATTGTTAGACACTAATAATAATATTAAATATTATTTTCTACATACCAAGCACGTTCGATCATTATAAGGTAAAAATTTATCCTCCGGTTCGCGTCGCATTGTGTGATGGGACTTGAGTCTTATAATGATTTCATTTTTCTAAAAAGCACTGCGTTGTTTTGAATAAGAATTTATTTAATTTATGCACTGGCAATCCAATGGAGTAACCCGTTCTGCATTCGCCGCGTGGTCCTGTGTTTAGCCATATTGTTAGATAAGTTAGGAAAGATTTCTCATACCAGTCTCATAACTGACTCGTAGTTTGTTTCACTTTTCAAACTCGGGTGCCCTCTTTTTCACATGGGCAGTTAAGTGATAGGTTCAGGTTATTTTGGACATGTGATGGATTGGAGTATGCTTATGGATGGAAGACGGAGACCATTTCTATCTTTTATTTCCATTTGAGACATTTAGACATCATTTATCCATATTGTACTTGATGTTGTTTAGACTTATTTCTATTCGCTGGCACTTTCTATATGCTAATTTGTATCCTATAACTATGCCGCTTTGATGTTCTGATGTTGTGATGTTGTTGACATTTCTATTTTCCGCTACTATGATTTATGTGTTATGTTGTTATCTGAGATATGTTGTTGTTGTAAATATGTTATATTTCAGTGATTATCCTTGCTTTCGTACTACAGGAGTTTGGGGTTATCACAACTAATTAAAGTCGGGCTTTGTTGATCTACCACAAGACTCTGCTTTTCAACAAAAGCCTTGATCCATGTAACTCAGCATGCCACATTGTCAATCTATACTGTACCACTTATTTCCACCAATATATAACCTCTAAGCTCGTACGTCTCAGAGAAGGGTGTTAAGCAAGAGAATAAATCCTCCGCCACCAAAAATATATATATTTAGCAAAGATCAACGAATACAGTATAAAGAAATACAACGTCAGATATACCATTCGTTTACAAGTCCGTTCTAGGTCTGAACGAAACCGTTCCAGGAGAGAGGCCCTCGCATATCCGATCGATCTCCCAGTACGTCTGGTCGATCACCACTTATTACCTTATCTTGGGTGTACATCCCAATCAAGACATCGGTAATCATCCATTTAATGTGAACATCTCTGGTCTTCTACCACCACCTTCTTTGACTTTCAGTCGTCGTATTAATTATTCCGAATCGGTTAAACCCGGTCTTTCCGAATAACTCACGTATTTTGTAATCAAGTGCTATAAAAACACATCATACGCCTCATTCCAATTCAGAATATTCTTTTATTCAAATATTCAAATCTTTAGGGAAAGGTTCCCATTAATTTTATCAAAGATAAATTCTTTTAAATTTATTCTTTAATCTTCCTTTGAATATCATTTCAAAACATTTTATTATATTTTTTCACAATCCAAACCAAAACAAGGTTTATTAACTAGTCGGGATTATCGAGCCTTACCAAAGTAATCATTTAATATTTTAATATCCCAATCCCAACCTATTCATCCCAAAGTAGTTGACTATTCTTGTCCCCATTGTATACACACACACACACACACACACACACACACATATATATATATATATAAGTTTGAATCCAAAAGGAATATTCTTTTCATGCCTACCCAATTAATATATTCCATATTTGTATACATATTTATTTGAAATTCAAATTTTGTACGTTTAATATATACGCACAACTTGATTTATTAATATAACTTTTGCATACGGATTTCGTTTTCAGCAAATAAAATATGTAAATGATTCAGAATCTTGCCACGAACGCAATAGTAATACTTTTGTGGCCCAATTCTCAATTTTTCGAAATTCTTATTTTCATCCTGCTAATATTTTATTAATTTATTATGGTTTATATTTAATTCGTTCGTTTATGTTTATTTAGGGTATATTTTATGGGGTGTCACAGTCAAACGCTAATCAATTTATCTTGCCTGTGATACTTAGTGTACTCCTCATTAATGATTATTCGGTTTTCTTGATCAGTAATACACTTTGGTGGTATGTGCAGAGTGTGATATAAATGTCCTTCAAGCCGATAGCCTTGAATGTCGGTTTCAGTCTGAAATTTTCATAGTATATAGTTTTTTCTTCTAGTTATCGTGATAAGTTGACTTTGTGGACATATGATAGTTTTAACTAGCGGTTCTATAGCATATGTGATGATAGCAGGTTGATTTTGCGATGTTGCTGACTCAGTGCAGGTATAGCATCACCCATAATGCAGACTCTTGAGTGGGAGGTATGGATTTGCGAGCAGAGTTTGATCCAGAGATGATATACTTCAAGATGTTGAAAGCAGAGGGAACTATTCAAATATTTGAGTGCAACCTGATGTTTTTCTAATGATGCCAATATTTCTGATGAAAAACACTGGTAAGGTAGTTTCTTGAATTGATTTCTTGGTGATTTGGTTTTGATTCTTTTATGAATTTATGGTCCTGCTCGGGCTTGATTATTCAGATTATGATGCAGCCAGTATCACATACTAGCGTGGCACAGATCAGGATTGTCAGGCCAACTCTCAGATGATGAGTTTGAACTCGGATGAGAGCAAGACCCAAGCGATGAAATTGCTCTATGAGTCTATGGAGAAATCTCTCAATTTGTTTGGATCCATGCCTCTTTAAAAGCTAAACATACCTAAGAAAATATCATGTATATTCATGGCCAAAATGGCCAGATTCATATAACTAACTACACCCAGTATTGAAAAGACTTTCCATGATTATTTCGAAGGCTTACTAGGTAATGCTAGCAATTTTGAACAAAATTTGGATTTTTTTTTTTTTTTTTTTTGATCAATATCCACTGCCCTATTAAACGGCTTCTAAATTTCGGTTTCTTATGTCTAAGAGTCACTAATGAGAAAATCAAAAATGCATTTTTTCAATGAATCAAACTCATGTGGAGGCCTCGATGGTTTCAATGCTTGCTTTTGCATATCTTTTTAGCAGTTCATTCAACATGACATCTATAAAGCTGTAAATAAATAAAAAATAAAAATCTCAAAAGCCAAAATTGCTAATTCCATGTAAGCCACTAATATTAGCCTAATCCCTAAGGTCAAGAATGGAAATTCTGTTAACTCTTTCAGGCCTATAGCGTGTTGTAACATGATTTGTAAATGCATTACAAAAGCCACTGGTTATTCTATTCATACACTCATAGTTTCTTAATGCAAACTGAGAAATGAAATGAAATAGTATAATACCGAAAATTTCTTTTCGTATACCACGTCATTCGCAATATTAGCCTTTTATATTTTAATCATCTTCCTTGTTTGATCTTAAAACTAAATAACATAATACTGAGAATACATTGCAATAAATTTACCTAAAATTCAAAAAAGATAATAAAAAATAAAAAATTAACACTACTATTGTAAACTATTTGATTGTTTTTATTTTAAAAATCAGTTCCACTTTTAGATGATTGAACACATTGAATTACAGTGTTTAGTTGTAAAAGTTCCTTAAATTGATATTTTAGGTTTTATTAACTTCGTAAAATTCAGCATATTTAATCATATATTATAGATTTTAAAGTTTTAATCAGAAGCATTATTAGAAAGGATGGAAAATTCAATTAAGTATAATGGTAGCATAGTCATGGTTTTTCTTATTAAAACGTTGGTGTATGTTAAAAAATTATTGGTGTATAAATAGAATTTGCCAAAGTCATTATATTAAGACTGAAAGAAGTCACTCAAATATGAGACCAATTCTTCTGTCCTCATTTTCCTTGTCCTTTTGTGTCCCTCCACTCAAATATCCTCATTCCCGGTTTTTTGCATTTAGATCTCTCAACAATTGAGGGATTTAACTGCAAAAGGTGGAAATCAGGAGGCTGTGATTGGATATGACACGGAGGACAGAGGAAACGGGAACAGAACAATTGGCGCCCCTAAATATCATATCTAACAAACAGTCTGCGTTTCTCCATTCGTGCAGTATTCTTGTCAATATATTGTTGTCCCTTGAATTATTGAAAGGATACAATACAACTCATGTATCTCCAACAGCAATGATAAAATTCAATATCAGTAAGGCTTATGATTCATTGCCCTTGGTTTCTATTGTCAGAATAATGACATACTTGAACTTCCCAATGCATTTTGTTGCTTGGATTTACTACTCTTGTTTATCTAACTGTTAGATTCTTCATAAGTGTTAATGGTTCTAATGTTGATTACTTCCGAATTAAACATGGAATACGACAAGGTTTCCCAATGTCATCGTACTGTTCATTTAGGCGATGAAGGTGCTTACCAACATTTCCAACAGCCTAGTTGTTAGGGGTCTATTCAAATTGCACTTTAAATTTAAATCCCCTTAAGTTGCGTCTTTGATTTTAGCGGATGATGTGGTTGTCTTCAGTAAAGCTGACTTCCTTCTATATTCCAACTGATCTTGTCTAGATTGGTGCAAAATTTTTTATTATTATTATTATTATTATTATTATTATTATTTTTATTTTTATCACGATCCTTAAAGTCAACATCAACAAATCCAAATAGATAACAACTCTATTAACTCTTTAGGCATCCCATTGTCTACTTCTGGAATCTTTAAAAGCCAGTGGATCTGCCCCTGTACTGTACATAGATCAGTTAACTACTAAGCTTTTGAATGTTGGAGCAATAGGGTGCTCAATCAAGTAGGCAGGCTCACTCTTACAAAGTCGGTCATCTTCTCTATGATCGTCTATTATTAGGCCAGGACCTTAATTAATTATAATACTACTGTCCTCCAACTTGATCATGGTGGTTAGAAGCGCAATGGCGATTTTTTTTTGGAAGGGCAACATTCACATTGAATTACATTGCTCCTATCTCGTTTAGGGCCGTTGAGTGTCCAAAGCATAAGGGTGGGTTAGGCATATGTAATCTCATAAATTGGAACAAACCAGCCGTGTCAAAACACTTAGATAGCTACCTAAGTCAAACAAGCAGTTCATGGGTACAATGCATGGTGAATTAAACATGTCATGAGAGGGAGAAATTTGTAGCAAATGAAAATACAAACCTAACTCTAACTAGACTTGGAGGAGCTTATTCAAACTGAGTGGAGTGCTGCTGTCGATGATTAGAATCAGAGTGAAGGGGGGCAATGACATTAGGTTTTGTTTTGAGATGAACCATGGGTTAGTGCTGGGCTTAATCCATTGAACAAGCTAATTTCTTATTAGCTTAGTAATATAATATGGAAGGAAAGAAACAATTTCGTGTTCAATGATAATGGTAAAACGCAAGCTCGGCTTAGTGAAGGAAGGTTAAGAAGGTTTGAAAAATTCGTGCTTTGGGTTTGATCCCAGCATATGGCTGTCGTTCTATTTGTTTATACTTTTTTACCCTTGTGCTTGTTTTTTCTGTCTTGTTGTTGTTCTTTCTTTGTTTATTTTTTCTTTCCTTTTCTTTTATGGTTTGCCGTTGTTTGGTGTTAGCAAGGAACCATCCAACGATTCCAACCCCACATGTCTTACCAAAAAAAGGTTAATTTACTAAAAATATTTAGGTTAACCTAAATAACTTAAGAAATGCTTTAATTATCATTAAAAGAAAACAATTTTGGTTACTAAGAATATTTAAGTTTATTTAAATGAACTTAAGAAATGCTTTAATTGTCGTAAAAGAAAACGATTTTGGTTTATAACAGAGATTTACTTAATACTTAAATTAACAAAAAGAGTTTTATAACTAGAATGAGATTGGAAATACCAAAAATGATTATAAACCAAATGTAACTTGTAAAATAATTTATTTGATACCTAGATTTTAGATAGCAACCTTTTATCTACTTTGACGATAAGAATGTTGAGAGTTGAGAGGTAATGAGACCCTAACTTAAGCTACTTCATTGCTATTCGATGGATAGTACTAGCTTGAGATTGAAGGCTGATGTATTATAAATTAAATATTAGTTCATAAACAAATTTGTTAACTTAAGAAAGTCAGGGGTAAATGATTTGGGTTTATAGTAACTAATATTTTCAAGTGACATATATTTAAACCATCTAATTCAATTTTGGAAAGTACCTTTTTAAAATTGTAATAATATATCCTTATATCGGAGCATTGTAGATGAAATATTTGGCGAGAAAATAATTAAAGAGATCTAATCAATAAGATATTAACTAAACAAGGATTTGTATTTTTCTTGGGAAATCAAATCTATGATCAATCGTTATTTGGTAGTTAAACAGTCAATTATCAAATCTAGACCATTTTCACTTTGGAAATATTTAGAAAGAATGCAAGGAGACCGTCGACTTAAATGGTAAAAGGATGAATCCCACTCTTATGTGTTATCCAGTATATCTAGAGAACTTTCGACCGTTGTTTCGTAGAGACCGAGATGTGATCAAGTCATCTAAAAACTATTTCGATCTTGCTTAACAACAATCGTGGAAGACATTGAAGATGATAAATTAAATTCGGAGCTTAGAAGAGCAAGGGATATTTCCTATTAATCCTTGGTAGGATTCCTCGTAATGAATGTAATAGAATTAGTACATTTGGTTCTTTCAAACCTAGAATGACTTATTTGGATGAATGTTTTCAATATAGTGACAGCGGATGGCAACAAACATTCCAACTGAAATATATTAAGAAAGATAAAGAAGTGACCTCAAGAGCCTCATTAAACTAGTAAATAATAGAAATAAGGTATGCATTAGTCATGTGGGCTTGCTATCATTATGAATCTTCATCAAATTCTTGATTGTTTGTAACACCCCGTATTTTTAAGATAATAAAATAAGAATAACTTAATTAAATAATGAGAATTAAGTAAAACAGACTGCGCCATTGCATCCGTCTCGGAATTCTGGTCAAGATATACACCTGGTTTGCGTAAAACGTACATCATATGAAGAAGTTATTAAGCCTAGAAGTTTGTATACGGACAAGAGAAATATATATATATATATATACAAACAAATTAAAATATAAAATAAAGAATAAAATAAGGATTGCATGTAATAATAACATGCACTAAAAAAAATGTAATGCATGCATTGAAAGAAAGAAAGAATTGGTCGCATGCACTGTAAATATGTCGCATGCACTGATTTGTAAACATAATGCATTAACATTAAAAGAAAAAGATTCATGCAGTGGTTTAATTTAAGTATTGTAACTAACATGAAAAAGAGAAGTAAGGAGAGAACAATAATTATCATTGTTCTAAGACTTATTAATAAAAGAGTTTGTAGCTCAATTGGTTAAGACATTGGATTTGCAACATAGAGGTCGGGGTTCGAACCCCGGTAGCGGCATAATTTTTATCTTTTTTTAGAAAGGGTCAACAGAACATGCAAATATATGTACGTATACAAATTCAATATTTGAAAAGGATACGAACGTACATATAAGGAAATAAAGAAAATATGTGTGTATATATATATATATATGCAGAAATATATGTATACGAAAGATAAAATTAAAGATAAGGCTACAGTCAATGAAATATGACAAAAATCAAATAACGGTGCAACATCGTTTGAATTTTGAAAATAAAATGAAAGTTGTGTTTATACATATACGCGTAAAATGATCGTTAAAGGAATTGTATACATGTAAGAATATTTCATGTGAATAAAACAGTTAAATAAATTCCAGAAATTCAAAAGTTTGAAAATCAAATTTCTACGCCAAAACAATTCAAACATTCGAAATTCAAATTTCTGCACCAAAACAGCTTGTGGGACCCAATGCTGACTCAGCACTGCGTGTACGATAAGATTTGGCAAGATTCATCTGCAAATCCGGACTATTTTCTTAACCGAGTTCAATGCTGACTCAGCGCTGCGTGTACGATAAGGTCTTGAGCAACTATATAAGCACCCCAAGGCCCTCTGTAATCTTCAACGCCATGGCTCTGCTCTAACTCAGATTCTTCCTCTTCTCCACTAAATCTATTCTTCTCTCATAAAACTATTCTTAAAATAATAAATAAAAAAGAATTGGATTGAAGAATTCTATTACTACGAACAAAATGAAGGGGAGATTCAAGTATTGCGCAAGAACAAGAACATAAAAGAAATCCAGATCTGAAATTTGTAACACCCCACCTCCACCAGGGTGGCTCTTGCAAGCACTCTGACTTTGGAGGGGCGTTTGAATCAGGTAAACATGCATAATGATATATCAAGGCAGAACAAGAACATATGTATATATGTAAACAGAGTAAATAACATAGATAAAACAGCGGAAGATTTCAAAACATTTCAAAACAAGTCTGGTACAACATAGCTTTCCAAATAAACAAGTCTAGATAAAACAACATCAACTGAAAAACTGAAATAAATAAGTGCTTGTAACACCCCACTCCCGCTATGGTCACTCACTCAGGGAATGCCATAGCATCGGTGGAGTATTTTAGTGAATATAGAACAGAAAAATTACAAGAAGACAGATATAAACAGTACTTGAGATTTTAAAACATCATCTCATAACAGCGGAAGTAAAACATGTCTGGTTACATCATAAAAACCACAATAAAAGTCAAGTACAATATCCATCATAATAAAGAAGTACATAATCCCACTCTCATACAATAGCCAAGACAAAAGAAAAGATAACTGGATAACTGGAGCTTTACATCTATCCAAGCTCCTAAAGACTGGAACAGCAATCCGATCAAGCTCCACTACTGCTAGGATCCACCGTAGGACCTGAGGGTTGGGAAAAAGATAAAAACAACGGGGTCAGACATAAGTCTGAGCGAGTCCTATAACTTTAACAATACAATCGTTAAAGTAAACAGAGAAGACATGACCTGATATACGGTAACACATGGGGATGAACGGTTACACTAAGCAATCAACTAAGCTAAGATAAAAGATAAAGACGCATCTACCCTTCCTAAGGTAAATTACTAAACTGCACCACACCAGTCGTTCCTAACTTAAAGGTTGATCCCACCCATGGACTTATAAAATTAACTTAATAGTACTTGCGTACCCCTAGGTGACCAAGTAGACGCCACTGGGCCCTACAATCCACTAGGTGTACACAACACTCCCCATTCGATCGGCTCCCTAACGTAGATACCCGTGCTGGCCCCACCATGGGGTGTACCATTCCCCAACGTGGCAACCCGATATAGATAACGGTGCACGGCTTATATCTACACGATGCAACAACGGCTTACCTACCAGCCCGGGCCCACTCACGCATATGAAGCCCGTTGGACTTGCGTTGCCACCGCTAACCCGTTTGCCTCTTACAGTCAAGCCCAGTATGCGTGTCCCGTCCTCGACATGGGTCGAGCCCACAAAGATACGTATGGGTTACTGGTTGAAATGGGCCTCCACAAGCTACCCACCTAAGCTTGTCCCTTTCTCTAGTATATCCCACTTAACCCTTTAATCATGTTTTAATTACATGTTTCATTTCGGTTAAGTATTCTAATCGTATTTTCTATTGCCACCCAAGGCAACCACTAGATTTTCTCATGCCACCCAAGGCACTCACTTAACCCCTCATGTCCCTCTACATGCTAATGTGGTTAAGTGTTTCTTAATTAATTAATTAAGAACGTAACCTTTGTAAAGACCTCTCACATTAGACTGTCTTTTATGACCGCTGGTTAAGCCGGTTGGGTCCGGGCAGCCTTATGTCATAACAGAGTCTAACCTCGTGTCTTTACATTAATTACGTATTTAGTTTGTGCCTAAGACCTCTCACATTGGGCTAACATTTGTAGCAACTGGTTAAGCCGGTTGGGTCCGGGCAGTTTTACGCTACAACTGAGTCCAACCTCGTGTCTTAGTCAATTAATTACACCTAATTAATCACCCTCATAATTTTTATATTAATTATCCCTAATTAATCAAGTTTTCTTAACATGGGTAGACCTAACTTAATAGGTAAATTCCCATGGGGTAGACCTAACTCAATAGGTAAATTCCCAACACATAGTATGGGTACACCTAACCAAATAGGCAAATTCCCATACTATGTTTATTACTTTTGTGTTATGCATAATTATATTAATTTCACACAATCTTATTAACTTATGCATTTAATTACCCCATCGTTCCCACGTAATTTCGTTCACGATATAACACATATAAAAGGTGTCAACTTGCATATGAATGAACATGTTTCAAAGGTGCCATCTTGCATATTAACAAACACATAACTTGCATATGAACTTGCATAACATGTCACATAACTTGCATATAATATATCACATAACTTACATATTCATTTTGCATAACAAACTTGCATATTAGCTTATAGACTTGCATAGTGTGTCATCATGAACTTGCATATTAATAAACATGTAACTTGCATATTTACATACATGTAACTTGCACATAAATAAACATGTAACTTGCATATTTACATACATGTAACTTGCATATTAACAAACATGTAACTTGCATATTTACATACATGTAACTTGCATATTAACAAACATGTAACTTGCATATTAACAAACATGTAACTTGCATATTAACAAACATGTAACTTGCATATTTACATACATGTAACTTGCATAGCATATCACTATGAACTTGCATAACATGCATATGATTACATAGCCCACAACTTGCATATTTAGCATCATGCATAACATATATCATATTAAACTTGCATAAACTTACATACTCAACATGCATAAACATACATACTCAACATGCATAAACATAAGATTAATGCTAACATCATATCATATGATTTCAAAACTCATTAACCCACATACAAAACCATAAATCTCATCACATCTCATCTAATTAGTTTACCAAAAGATCATCAAAGTGATAGAAACTCACAACTAGCAACTTTGCACACCAAATAAAGAAGATTAAGATGCTAAGAAGGGATTAGAGGTTGATTAGAGAGTGATTAGCATGCAACCCTCTTCATAAAATTAGTGGAGGCCATGAGAGCTAGCATTTTGCCATAGTTTAGTTACTAGGTTTAATTATGAATGAATTAGGGTAGGGTTAGGGTCTTATTTATAGGATTAGAAAGTGTTTTAGGCCCTTAGATTAACCCTAGATTAGATTAGGACCCTTAGATTTAGGAACCCTCTAGAACATAGCCCAAGACTCAGCCAAGACCAAACCTGGTGCACCCAGACCAGCAGGGCCGACACCCTGTGTCGACACCCCTGTCGACAGGGCTGTCGATACCCCTGTCGACACCCCTGTCGACATGGCTGTCGACACGGGGCTAGGCGGGAATTTTCCCCCCCTTTCCTCTTTTGGCTCCAAACTTGTTTTTCAAATCTGCTTTTTAAATTTAAACTTCCTAAAACTTCTTTGGGCCATAACCGGGCCATACAGACTCTGATTCTCGAAAACTCGGACTCTATTTCGCGTATTTTTCCGAGACGAACGCAATGACGCAGCCCGTTTCCCCTGGTTCTCACATTTGAGATTAATTATACTTTAATTTCTAACCATTAGTATTAATTGAAATTCGGGGTGTTACATTCTCCCCTACTTAAAGGATTTCGTCCTCGAAATCTCTAAGTTAAGAAGAACGTATCCTACCAACCAAACAACCATCTACTAAACCATCAACCACAAGCAACCATTATCCCTAGAAACTTCTAATGACGTATGAACATATGCGGAAAGTGTGTGTATATGTCCGTATACTAATGCAAAATCAGGTGGTCTACTGATTCAGTCGACCTCCTTAATGCAAACCATGATAGTGCCATGCATCCAATATGTATGCGAAACCCTATTGACACATACAAATTTCTACATGCGTGCACAACCATACACAAAAATGCATCATCCATATGATAACACAGCCATGATACATCCATCAATCTAACTACCACATCCATTTATGCAATATGCAATCATGAAGTGACTGAGCCGATCTAGTGCCTAATGTGTGTGTATATGCATCCACGAGCAACCACTAGCAAACAATTGCATCCATATGCATCCATCAACCATAACATGTTTCAAACACATGTTTCAACCATAGGTTTTACCCTATCTAAAGGTCATAGGTACTAGCGAGAGGATATACTAAAGATAAGATAAGTACTAGACAAGCGATAAAGGAGAAGTTAAAAGACATACTCTCAAAAAGAAATGGATACAAAGAACGCATCTTTGCTTCCGTCTCCCAAGTAGCATTGCTTTCGTCATCTCCCCATTGCACTTTCACTAGCTGGACTTCTCTGTTCCTCAACTTCCTAGTTTCTGACCCAAGGATGCGAGTAGGAGCTCGTCGAATCGTCGCATCACGCTCTACCTCTACATCTCTAAGCAAGCTCGGCTCTACCACCCCTGCGGTCTCATGTAAGCACTTCCTCAGATGTGACACATGGAATACATCATGAACACCACTAAGTCTGTCGGGCAACTCCACCCTATATGCCATCCGTCCAATCCTTTCCTTAATAGGAAATGGTCCAACAAACCTTGGTGCTAACTTCCCAACGGACCCAAAGCGAACCACATTTCTTAATGGAGATACTTTGACAAAAACCATATCCCCAACCTCAAACTCAAGATCCGTCCTTCTCCGATCCGCATAAGATTTCTGTCTATCTTGTGCTGCCTTCATCCGTCTTCGAATCAAATCAATCTTCTCTGAAGTCTCTCTAACCATATCCGGCCCAAGCAAGATCTTATCCGTAGATTCCCACCAACATGTAGGAGATCGACAAGGCCTTCCATAAAGAGCTTCGAAAGGAGCCATACCAATACTGGACTGAAAGCTGTTATTATATGCGAACTCCACCAAAGGAAGATGTTCTTCCCATGTACCTCCAAAATCCAAGATACAAAGCCTCAAAAGATCTTCTAAGATACGGTTCACCCTCTCGGTCTGACCGTCCGTCTGAGGATGATATGCGGTGCTCAAACACAACTGAGTCCCTACCGCCTCTTGCAAACTTCTCCAAAACTCACTAGTGAAGATAGGATCTCGATCACTCACAATGCTGGATGGTACGCCATGCAATCTAACAATCTCTCTAACATAGACCGAAGCAAGCCATGGAGCGGTCCTCTTACTCTTCACGGGTATAAAATGGGCACTCTTGGTAAGTCTGTCCACCACAACCCAAATTCCCGTATTGCCCTTCCTCGATCTTGGTAACCCGTCGATGAAATCCATCGAGACACTATCCCACTTCCACTGCGGAACTTCTAATGGGTGTAGCAACCCACCGGGTTTCCTTTGCTCTGCTTTAACTTGTTGGCACACTAAGCATCTAGCCACATACTCGGCCACATCTTTCTTCATACCGGCCCAGAAGAAAACTCTCTTCATATCTTGGTACATTTTGTCTCCACCTGGATGAATAGTCATTCTTGAACGATGTGCATCATCCAAAATAGCCTTCTTCAAACCCTCATCTTGCGGTACACAAAGTCTACCGTCTCTATGCAACCATCCCTTATCATCTATGGTGTATCTACCCAAATGGCTGGACGACTCCCCCCTTATAAGCTTCTCTACCAACTCAACCAACTGTGGGTCGTCTCGCTGAGCCTCGCCAATCCGTCTCAAAAGAGTAGGTCTAACCTCCAAGGATGCCAACAAACCTGGTACAAAATCAACAGAAGGTCTGAAGTCAAACAAAGAAAGAAACTCCAAGCTTTGCCGTTCCATGAACAATGGACTCAAAGATAGCCTTTTCCTACTCAAGGCGTCCGCCACCACATTACCCTTGCCAGGGGTATATGCTATCTCGAAATCATAGGATGCTAAGAACTCCATCCACCTTTGCTGTCTTAAGTTTAAATCTTTCTGAGAGAATAAGTACTTCAATGATTTATGGTCGGTGAACAACTCGAATCTCTCACCAAGAAGATAATGGCGCCAAGACTTAAGTGCGAAAACAATCGCGGCCAACTCTAGATCATGGGTAGGGTAATTCTTCTCATGCACTCTCAATTGTCTCCCTCCATAGGCTATTACCCTTCCCTCCTGCATCAAGACTGCGCCTAATCCTGTCCCACAAGCATCGGTATAAACAACAAACGGCTTACTCCCATCCGGGAGCACTAAAACTGGAGCGGTGGTCAAAGCTCTCTTTAACCGTCGGAAAGCATCATCACAATCTACATCCCATGAGAAAACCAGATTCTTTTTCGTCAAGCGGGTTAATGGGGCTGATATCTTCGCGAAGTCTTTGATGAACTTCCTATAATATCCTGCCAACCCCAAGAAACTTCTTACCTCGGTAGCATTTCTAGGAACTTTCCAATCCTGGATAGATACTATCTTTGCGGGATCCACAGCTATCCCTTCCTTAGAGACCACATGCCCTAAGAATCGCACTTCTCTTCTCCAAAAATGACATTTAGAGAATTTAGCTTTAAGACTATGCGCTCGAAGAGTCTCCAACACTTCCTTGAGATGTAAGGCATGCTCTTCTTCATTCTTGGAAAAGACCAAGATGTCATCCACAAAAACTACTACAAACTTATTCAGATACTCTCTGAACACTCTACTCATGAGATCAACAAAGTATGCAGGGGCGTTTGTCAACCCAAATGGCATCACTAGCCACTCATAAAAACCATCCGGAGTCCGGAAAGCAGTCTTCTCTATACTGTCCTCCGCCACTCTCAACTGATGAAACCCTGTAGCTAAGTCCATCTGCGAAAATACTGACGCGCCAACCAACTGATCAAAGAGATCATCTATCCTCGGTAATGGGTGTCTATTCTTCTTCGTGAGCTTATTAAGTTCTCTATAATCCACACAAAGTCTGAGGGACCCATCCGCCTTCGTGGCAAACACTACTGGAGCTCCCCACTCCGATATACTTCGCCTTATGAACCCCTTCTCAAGCAACTCCCCTACTTGCTTATGAAGTTCTCTTCTCTCACGAGGAGCCATGTGGCGCACTGGCAAAGACACTGGTTTGGCATTATCCACCAAATAAATTCGGAAATCTATCTCCCGCTTCGGAGGCAAACCCTTTACTTCTTCAAACACATCCGGATATTCCCGGACTACTTTGACAGAACGCAAACTCTCGACCGAAGCATCGAGCGATTCAAGATAACTTAGCAAAACAGATTCCATGGGATTACAAGAGATCTCGAGAGTATTACCCAAGCGGGTCATAAGCCTGACAACTCTCCTTTCACAATCAAGAACGGCACCATTACTGGATAACCAGTCCATGCCCAAGATCAGCCCATAGCCCGTGAAGCCCAATACAAAAGCATCACATCTAAACTCAACGCTAAGTATAGAAATCTTCAAACCCAAACATATCATAGACAGATATATAGAGCCCCCAATTGGGTTTGAAACAACCAAGGGATCATCAACTAGACTGGTGTCTAAGTGCAGTGACTCAACTAACGATGATGAGATAAAAGAATGCGATGCGCCAGAGTCAAACAAAGTACGAACTGGATGATCAAACAGAAAAACCAGACTTTCAACGGAAATAGTTCTACCTCTCTGCTGAATTGGTGGAACTGAGAGAACCTGAACTTGCCCCCCTGACTGAGGTGGTGCTATAAGAGCTTGCACCTGCCCTCCTGAGGTAGGCCCCGTCTTCTGCCCCTTCTTTGGGCAGTTTTTCACAAGATGCCCTGCTTCACCACAATGAAAGCAACCGGTCTTCTTCTTTTTGCGACAATCCTTACTAAGGTGTCCTGGTGTTCCACAATTGAAGCACTTCTTCTTCGTCTTCTTTTTATCACCATTGCCTTTCCCGCCCTTGCCTTGTTGTTGTTGTTGTTGTTGCGGTTTCTTCTGATCCCCCTTTTTCTCTGGTGCCTTAGAATTCTTATCATCCTCATGCATAAGTGCCATATAGACAAGTTTCTCAAAAGTGGCCCCCATAGGAATGTGAGTCATAGCTATTCCTTGCAATGGTTCGTTCAAGCCTCTAACGAACCTCAAAGCCTTCTTCTCCGGTGTATTCACCAACTCTATACCAAACCTTGCTAATTGATTGAATTTGTTGACATATTCTTTCACCGTGAGATTCCCTTGCTTCAAATTCAAGAACTTCTCCATAAACAGATTCTCTTCCGCCCTTGAGAGAAACTTAGCCCCAAACCTTTGCTTAAAATCTGCCCAAGAGTCAACAGGGCGTTCTCCATTAGTGACCTCCCACCAGAATGAGGCCTCTCCCTTCATTAACCAAGCCGCCAACTTGACTTTCTTTCCCTCTTCCACTTCAAAGATATCTAGCAACTCCTCCACTTCCTTAAGCCAATCTCTAGCCTCTACGAAAGTCTCTGAACCTAGAAAAGGTTTTCCTCCTATAGCCTTGAACTCCTTGCAAACCTTAGCAAAATTATCCACTCTAGGCTGAGGAGGAGGAACGGTTGCCTCTGGTGTAGTAGCATTGGCCGGACCCGCAGCCGCGGCCCTAGCCTCTTGCAACCTCCTATACCATAGTGGTATAACTAAACCCTCCGGGATGTTAAGATCTTCAGCCATGCTGAAACGAAAGAGGAAAGATTCAAAAAAGGAGATTCCGAAAGATAAAGATATGGCTATTGGGGATTATGCTTTTCTTTTTCAAAAACTTTTCCTCTTAGAAGACATGCTTTTGAAAATACTTTTCTTTTTTTCAAAAATATTCTTAGAAAATAGTTTTTCTAAAAATTTTATCTGTTCCGGTAACCTTAAGCTCTGATACCACGTGTAACACCCCACTCCCGCTATGGTCACTCACTCAGGGAATGCCATAGCATCGGTGGAGTATTTTAGTGAATATAGAACAGAAAAATTACAAGAAGACAGATATAAACAGTACTTGAGATTTTAAAACATCATCTCATAACAGCGGAAGTAAAACATGTCTGGTTACATCATAAAAACCACAATAAAAGTCAAGTACAATATCCATCATAATAAAGAAGTACATAATCCCACTCTCATACAATAGCCAAGACAAAAGAAAAGATAACTGGATAACTGGAGCTTTACATCTATCCAAGCTCCTAAAGACTGGAACAGCAATCCGATCAAGCTCCACTACTGCTAGGATCCACCGTAGGACCTGAGGGTTGGGAAAAAGATAAAAACAACGGGGTCAGACATAAGTCTGAGCGAGTCCTATAACTTTAACAATACAATCGTTAAAGTAAACAGAGAAGACATGACCTGATATACGGTAACACATGGGGATGAACGGTTACACTAAGCAATCAACTAAGCTAAGATAAAAGATAAAGACGCATCTACCCTTCCTAAGGTAAATTACTAAACTGCACCACACCAGTCGTTCCTAACTTAAAGGTTGATCCCACCCATGGACTTATAAAATTAACTTAATAGTACTTGCGTACCCCTAGGTGACCAAGTAGACGCCACTGGGCCCTACAATCCACTAGGTGTACACAACACTCCCCATTCGATCGGCTCCCTAACGTAGATACCCGTGCTGGCCCCACCATGGGGTGTACCATTCCCCAACGTGGCAACCCGATATAGATAACGGTGCACGGCTTATATCTACACGATGCAACAACGGCTTACCTACCAGCCCGGGCCCACTCACGCATATGAAGCCCGTTGGACTTGCGTTGCCACCGCTAACCCGTTTGCCTCTTACAGTCAAGCCCAGTATGCGTGTCCCGTCCTCGACATGGGTCGAGCCCACAAAGATACGTATGGGTTACTGGTTGAAATGGGCCTCCACAAGCTACCCACCTAAGCTTGTCCCTTTCTCTAGTATATCCCACTTAACCCTTTAATCATGTTTTAATTACATGTTTCATTTCGGTTAAGTATTCTAATCGTATTTTCTATTGCCACCCAAGGCAACCACTAGATTTTCTCATGCCACCCAAGGCACCCACTTAACCCCTCATGTCCCTCTACATGCTAATGTGGTTAAGTGTTTCTTAATTAATTAATTAAGAACGTAACATTTGTAAAGACCTCTCACATTAGACTGTCTTTTATGACCGCTGGTTAAGCCGGTTGGGTCCGGGCAGCCTTATGTCATAACAGAGTCTAACCTCGTGTCTTTACATTAATTACGTATTTAGTTTGTGCCTAAGACCTCTCACATTGGGCTAACATTTGTAGCAACTGGTTAAGCCGGTTGGGTCCGGGCAGTTTTACGCTACAACTGAGTCCAACCTCGTGTCTTAGTCAATTAATTACACCTAATTAATCACCCTCATAATTTTTATATTAATTATCCCTAATTAATCAAGTTTTCTTAACATGGGTAGACCTAACTTAATAGGTAAATTCCCATGGGGTAGACCTAACTCAATAGGTAAATTCCCAACACATAGTATGGGTACACCTAACCAAATAGGCAAATTCCCATACTATGTTTATTACTTTTGTGTTATGCATAATTATATTAATTTCACACAATCTTATTAACTTATGCATTTAATTACCCCATCGTTCCCACGTAATTTCGTTCACGATATAACACATATAAAAGGTGTCAACTTGCATATGAATGAACATGTTTCAAAGGTGCCATCTTGCATATTAACAAACACATAACTTGCATATGAACTTGCATAACATGTCACATAACTTGCATATAATATATCACATAACTTACATATTCATTTTGCATAACAAACTTGCATATTAGCTTATAGACTTGCATAGTGTGTCATCATGAACTTGCATATTAATAAACATGTAACTTGCATATTTACATACATGTAACTTGCACATAAATAAACATGTAACTTGCATATTTACATACATGTAACTTGCATATTAACAAACATGTAACTTGCATATTTACATACATGTAACTTGCATATTAACAAACATGTAACTTGCATATTAACAAACATGTAACTTGCATATTAACAAACATGTAACTTGCATATTTACATACATGTAACTTGCATAGCATATCACTATGAACTTGCATAACATGCATATGATTACATAGCCCACAACTTGCATATTTAGCATCATGCATAACATACATCATATTAAACTTGCATAAACTTACATACTCAACATGCATAAACATACATACTCAACATGCATAAACATAAGATTAATGCTAACATCATATCATATGATTTCAAAACTCATTAACCCACATACAAAACCATAAATCTCATCACATCTCATCTAATTAGTTTACCAAAAGATCATCAAAGTGATAGAAACTCACAACTAGCAACTTTGCACACCAAATAAAGAAGATTAAGATGCTAAGAAGGGATTAGAGGTTGATTAGAGAGTGATTAGCATGCAACCCTCTTCATAAAATTAGTGGAGGCCATGAGAGCTAGCATTTTGCCATAGTTTAGTTACTAGGTTTAATTATGAATGAATTAGGGTAGGGTTAGGGTCTTATTTATAGGATTAGAAAGTGTTTTAGGCCCTTAGATTAACCCTAGATTAGATTAGGACCCTTAGATTTAGGAACCCTCTAGAACATAGCCCAAGACTCAGCCAAGACCAAACCTGGTGCACCCAGACCAGCAGGGCCGACACCCTGTGTCGACACCCCTGTCGACAGGGCTGTCGATACCCCTGTCGACACCCCTGTCGACATGGCTGTCGACACGGGGCTAGGCGGGAATTTTCCCCCCTTTCCTCTTTTGGCTCCAAACTTGTTTTTCAAATCTGCTTTTTAAATTTAAACTTCCTAAAACTTCTTTGGGCCATAACCGGGCCATACAGACTCTGATTCTCGAAAACTCGGACTCTATTTCGCGTATTTTTCCGAGACGAACGCAATGACGCAGCCCGTTTCCCCTGGTTCTCACATTTGAGATTAATTATACTTTAATTTCTAACCATTAGTATTAATTGAAATTCGGGGTGTTACAGTGCTATCCCCAATTAAGTGGTAACCATAGCTAGCTTCATGTCGAAACCGTACATGAGCTGAAATCCCACAAGCAAGCAATCCGAAATCCAAGCTAAGCTCCAGTATTCCCTCCCTGAGAACCTGAGGGGGGGGGGGAACGGAAGAAAAGAGGCGAAAGAAAACAGGTCAGTCAAAAAGACTGAGTAAGCCCTACTACAATCAATGTAAACTGATAAAGTTAACTGGCATGAGCAGCAGGGATGAACATAAGGATAACAATATACTAGCATGATGATTAACTAACAAGGTAGATAAAGGTGTCATCGCATAATCAGGATTAAGGTTTTGCACCACAGGTGTACTAGCAAACTAACATGACTTGAATAAACAAGTATTGATCCCTTGGCCCAAGCTTTGGCCCAATAACATGAAATGACCCTAATACAAGGTCCAACCAAACGGTCTAGTCGATCGGCTCCCTAAGCCTAACTCGTCACGTGTTGGTGTCAATACGGCCCAATCATAATTGTAGTCGAACTGTGCCGGGTCCACCCTTCGGGTGTATCAAGCCCTAGGGTGTCAACCCCTGGACACCATGAACATGAGTGCACAGTCCCGATCTACTGGTACCCGTGCATGTTTTCTCCGGCTACGGACTATGTGCACGACCAGAGTCCGCCCGGAACTACACCGGCGTACCCTCTGCCGTCGCTTTTGGTCTCTTACCTCCAGTCCAGTAATCGTGCCCCCACCCTAGCCTAGTCCCTAGGGTCATGATGATACTAACTTGGGATTACTGCTGGAGTGGGCCCCCATTGCTAGGATTTTTCTAGTGGGTTAAGTACGGTTTAACCCTCTTGCTAATCCTGGATTAACTTGGTTAAGTGTAACGATGAGTTCACGACTTAACCCCGATTAATCTACCAAGCCCAAATTGGTTAAGTATTAAGTGGACCATGACTTAACCCTAATCACGAGGCATTAATTAATTTAATGCGCCTTAACCTCTCACATTAGACCTTGTTGTGGTTACTAGTTAAGCCGGGCGGGTCCGGGTAGCTTTACACCACAACTTGGTCTAACCTCGGGTTCAAGGTACAACATGACCAACTTCTCACATTGGGTCCTATTGTTTGTAGCAACTAGTTAAGCCGGTCGGTTCCGGGTAGGTTTACGCTACAAACTCAACCCAACCTCGAGTTGGCCACACTTATCTTTTCTAAGTGTCATGTCCATCATGTTTCCAAAACATGTTACAAGTTTTCAAGCAATTGGGTAGACCTAACTTAATAGGTAAATTCCCAATGGGTAGACCTAACTTAATAGGTAAATTCCCAAGCTTATGTTTTATGTCTTTTAAGTTTACCCAACCCCAAACGCAATCCCATCGCTTACATATCGCAATAGCGCATAAAGGATAGAAAGAGGGAACTTGGCATAATAATGACATAAAGGTATTGAAGCCACAAGCTTAACATGGTGGCATATGAAATGTTCATATGTTCATACACTTGCATATTACATTTTTAGGCCTCAAAAGCATGCATAAAACCAAACTTAGCATATTGGTGATACATGGTGCTAAATGACATGTAGAGATGGCCATAAGTTCGCATTTAGCCTCACATGCAAGTTATCATAAGAGATATGATAACTTACATGTTGCTAAAATGCAACCTTTGGCATAAAGCTTAAAGCTTTATGTTCATAAACCCAAAATAAGCTTGCATAACATGATAGCATGAACAAAATGTTCAACCCAAACTTGCATAACATAACTTGGCATACTTGCATATAAACTTGCATATCACAACATGATAAACTTGCATATCACAACATGATAAACTTGCATATCATACATTTAACTTTAGAGTTTAAGTATGAAAGTAGAATAGGGCTTACAATGCTTAAGAAGTCACAAAAATATGACAAAGCCCTTATGAAATCAATTAAACCCAAAATGCAAGCAAAACCCTTGAGCCAAAATGATCAAGACTCTTTCTTTATGATGCAAATATATAAACTTGACTTGAATGCAAGCTAATGATGCTCATACAAGTTTGAAAACACTTGTATGCATGGAAAATCACTTAGGAATTTATTTAGGAATTTTATGAAGAGAGTGGAGGCCATGAGAGGATTGATTTTGCCATAGTTTAGTTGTATGAATGAATAATGATGATTTAGGGTAGGTTAGGGTCTTATTTATAGATTAGGCAAGTGTTTTAGGCCATAGGATTAACCCTAGATTCAATCCAAGCCATCAAAGCATGTCTTGGGGAAGAAGTCAAGTGTAGGAACCATCTAGGGCCTTTAGATTAAAGATGGACCATGATAACCATTCAAATGCAAAATCTGCATTTGAGCGAATCGGCCCACGGGTTGACAGCCAAACACCCTGGATTAACCCCTAGTCGACCCAGCGGGCTCGGGTCGACCTCAAAAATCGGCCGGTTCGGTTATTCCCCTCTCCCAATTCGCTGTTTTGAACATTTTTGCATATTTATTTATTTAATTTTCAATTATATATATATATATATCAATTTATATATATTTCTCTGCGCAACCCATTTCACTTAATTAAGTATACTTTAATTTGGGAATTTTTCGTGAAACTTCGCGAGGCCATATCTTGGTCATACGGACTCCGATTTTCGAAAACTCGGACTCTATTTCGCGTATTTTTCCGAGACGAACGCAATGGCATAGCCCGTTTCCCTTGATTCAGATTTTACAGTTTAATTCTGCCTCCATTTATGTTATAACATGTTATTCAAAAATACGGGTTGTTACATTCTCCCCTCCTTAAAGGATTTCGTCCCCGAAATCTCCAAGTTAGGAAGAACGTATCCTACCATCCATCATCCATCTACTCAAAACATCATCCACGAGCAATCATTGTCCTTAAAAGGTTCTAAATGCTGTATGATCATATGCAAAGGTGTGTGTATATGTACTTATCTAATGCGAAAATCAGGAGGTTACTGATTCAGTAAACCCCCTTAATGCAAAATATGTTAGTGAAATGAGTCCATATGTATGCAAATTCCTAACATAATTTATAATCTCTACATGAGTGCACATAACATTCATCCATATGCAACATCCACGTGATAGCATAACAAGTTTTCATCCATGAATAAGCATAAACACTCATGCATATGCGGTATGAAAGTGTGTGAGCCGATCTTAGTGCCTAACGTGTATTATGCATCCACGAGTATCCACTTGCAAACACTTGCAACCACTTGTAACCATCAAGCATAACATGTTTCAAACACATGTTTCATCCAATGGGTTTCTACCTAAGGTTCTCATGACAAGATTAACACGATAAACTAGATAAACATGGATAGCAAAGAGAAAGATATGCTAACAAAGAAAAGAGATTGAGGGTGTACCCTAAAAAAGGAATGGATAAAGCCCACGCATCTTCTCCTCGGTTTCCCAAGTTGCGTCTTCTTCGGCTTCACCCCATTGAACCTTCACCAATTTGACCTCTCGATTCCTTAGCTTCTTGGTCTTCGTCCCCAAGATACGAATCGGAGCTCTCCTCAAGGTAGCCTCTTTCTCCACTTCTACATCTTTTAGAACACTTGGCTCAACAACCTCTGCTGATTCATGTAAACACTTCCGGAGATGCGAGACATGAAAAACATCGTGTACTCCAGCAAGCTTCTCGGGCAACTTCACTCTATAAGCCATCTGCCCGATCCTCTCTATAATAGGGAATGGTCCAACAAACCTCGGTGCCAACTTCCCAACAACTCCAAATCGGACCACATTCCGCAAAGGAGAAACCTTCACGAAAACCATATCCCCAACATCAAACTCCAAATCCGTTCTTCGCTTATCAGCATAGGATTTCTGTCGGTCTTGGGCCGCTTTCATCCGTCTCCGAATCAACTCGATCTTCTCGGATGTATCTCTGATCATATCAGGCCCAAGTATAAGCTCATCTGTAGTCTCCCACCAACGTGTAGGCGACTTGCACGACCTCCCATATAAAGCTTCAAATGGTGCCATCCCTATGCTTGCCTGATAACTGTTATTATATGCAAACTCAACAAGAGGAAGATGGTCTTCCCAAGTACCACCAAAATCCAGAATACAAAGCCTCAACAGATCCTCGAGTACCCTATTCACCCTTTCGGTTTGACCGTCCGTCTGTGGGTGATAAGCCGTACTTAGATTCAACCTTGTGCCCATAGCTTCTTGCAAGCTATTCCAGAATTGACTTGTAAAGATTGGGTCACGGTCACTGACTATACTAGAAGGGACTCCATGTAGTCTCACAATCTCACGAAGATATACAAATGCTAGCCAAGATGCGGTCCTCTTGCTCTTCACCGGAATGAAATGAGCACTCTTCGTAAGTCTATCCACAATAACCCAAATGCTCATATTCCCTTTCCTTGACCTTGGTAGCCCATCGATAAAATCCATGGAAATACTCTCCCACTTCCATAGTGGAACGTCTAGAGGATGCAATAGCCCACCGGGCTTCTTCGACTCGGCCTTAACTTGCTGGCAAATGATACATCTAGAGACAAATTCTGCCACATCCTTCTTCATCCCAGGCCAAAAGAAAATGCGCTTCATATCTTTATACATCCTATCTCCGCCCGGATGTATAGTCAACTTAGAGCGATGCGCTTCCTCAAGAACTCTTCTTACTAGATCTTCTACCATTGGAACACATAACCTTCCGTCTCTCCTCAGCCAACCCTTGTCATCAATAGAATATTGAGCGAGATGACTAGACGTCTCTCCTCGAATTAGCTTATCCATAATCTCAACTATCTGAGGGTCTTCTCTCTGCGAAGCCCCAACTTGATCAAGAAGGGTAGGTCTGAGTTCCAGAGATGCTAAAGAACCGGTCATCGACTCAATCGCCAAAGAGAAATCAAAGGTTGCCACATACTCTAAATTCTTCATCTCAACGAATAGAGGACTTAGGGTCAACCTTCTTCTACTCAATGCATCTGCTACCACATTCCCCTTGCCAGGGGTATAAGCTATCTCAAAATCGTAGGACGCCAAGAATTCCATCCATCTTTGTTGCCTCAGATTCAGATCCTTCTGAGAAAAGAGATACTTCAATGACTTGTGATCGGTATAAAGCTCAAATCTTTCTCCCAGAAGATAATGGCGCCAAGCCTTGAGTGCATATACTATTGCTGCCAACTCTAAGTCTTGAGTGGGATAATTCTTCTCATGCACTTTGAGTTGTCTACCGCCAAAGCATATCACTCTTCCTTCTTGCATAAGAACAGCTCCTAACCCCGTGCCACATGCATCGGTGTATACGGTAAATAACTTCCCTCCATCGGGCAAAGCTAGAACAGGTGCTGATGTGAGGGCTCTCTTGAGCTTCTGTAAAGCAAGCTCGCATTCTACGCTCCAAGCAAAAACTAAATTCTTCTTCGTCAATTTAGTGAGAGGAGCGGATATCTTTGCGAAGTCCTTGATGAACTTCCGGTAAAAACCCGCAAGACCTAGAAAACTTCTCACTTCGGTTGCATTCCTTGGAGTCTTCCAATCCTGAACTGCCACTACCTTAGCGGGATCCACCGCTAAGCCTTGCTTAGATACTATATGCCCAAGGAATCTAACTTCCCTTCTCCAAAAGTGACACTTGGAGAACTTGGCCTTCAACTGATGCGCTCTAAGCGTATCCATCACCTCCATGAGATGCCTTGCGTGCTCTTCCTCATCCTTAGAGAAGATCAGAATATCATCTACGAAGACCACGACAAACTTGTTCAAGAACTCCCTGAACACCCTACTCATCAAGTCCACGAAATATGCGGGTGCATTAGTCAAGCCGAACGGCATGACAAGCCATTCGAAGAATCCATCTGGAGTTCTGAACGCAGTCTTGTCTATACTATCTTCAGCTACCCTGAGCTGATGGAACCCCGTAGCAAGATCAAGCTGAGAGAAAACAGAAGCACCGACAAGCTGGTCAAAGAGATCATCAATCCTCGGTAACTGGTGTCTGTTCTTCTTAGTCAGCTTATTCAACTCTCGATAGTCAACGCAAAGTTGGAGAGAACCATCCGCCTTGGTAGCAAATACCACAGGCGCTCCCCATTCAGATATACTTCGTCTAATGAAGTTCTTCTCAAGCAACTCTTTCACTTGCTTACTTAGCTCCCGCCTTTCACGCGGAGCCATGTGCCGAACGGGCAAAGAAACAGGCTTTGCATTATCCACCAGATAAATGCGGAAATCAATCTCTCGCTTAGGGGGTAACCCCCTAACTTCATCAAAAACATCCGGATACTCTCGAACCACTCTCACAGACTGAAGAGTTTCCATTGACGAGTCGAGTGATTCCAGATAGCACAACATGACGGGACCTCTCGGATCACAAGAAATCTCTAGGGTGTTTCCGAGGCGAGTCACGAGCCTCACAACCCTATGCTCACAATCAAGAATGGCTCCATATCTGGACAGCCAATCCATGCCCAATATCAATCCGTATCCCCTAAAACCAAGAACATAAGCACTGCACAAGAACTCTACACTCAGTATAGAGATCCTCAAATCCCCACATATCATAGACAAATGGGCGGAACCCCCAATAGGATTTGAGACACAAACGGGATCATCTACCAAGCTAGTACTAAGGTGCAAACTATCAACAAGATCAGATGAGATAAAGCTATGCGATGCACCAGAATCAAACAAGGTACGAACTGGAAAATCAGAAATATATACAAGGCTCTCAACAGAAATACTACCTCGATCAGGAACTGGAGCGACATTGAGAGCATGAACTTGCCCTCCTGAAGGTCCAGCACGCTGAGTCTGACCCTGGCCTTGCCCTTGCTTCCTCGGGCAATCCTTACTGAAATGTCCAGTCTCACCGCAGAAAAAGCATTCACCATTCTTCCTTTTCCTCTTCTTACAATCCTTAATAAGATGCCCAACTGAACCGCAATAATGGCACTTCCCCTTGTTGTTCTTGCCCTTGTTGTTATTGCCCTTGTTGTTGTTCCCCTTGTTGCCTTGACTCTTGTTCTTGTTCTGATTGCCTTGACTGCTCTGACCACTTGGATTACCCTGATTTCCTTTTCCCTGGGAATCAGTCTTCTTGGCTTGAGTATCATTCATCTTGGTTTCTTTCTTGACATCTCCCTGAAGTAACGCCATATCAACCAAACTCTCAAACGTGGCCCCATGGGGAATATGTGACATAGCCAATCCCTGCAACGGCTCATTCAATCCTCTAGCAAAACGAAGAGCCTTCTTCTGAGGAGTATTCACCATATCCAAGCCAAAACGAACTAACTGATTGAACTTGTTCACATATTCTTTGACAGACATATCTCCTTGTTTCAAAGTTATGAACCTCTCTATTTGCAGATTCTCCTCAGCAGAAGATAGAAACTTAAGCATGAACCTTGCCCTGAAATCGGCCCAAGTCTCAACAGGCCTAGTACCATTGGTGACTTCCCACCAATAAGCGGCTTCATCCTTCATAAGCCAACCCGCCAACAAGAGCTTCCTCTAATCGTCTAACCCAAAGATTGCAAACAAATCCTCGGTCTCTTTCAACCAATTTCTGGCCTCTACAAAAGTCTCAGTGCCTTGAAAGTTCTTGCCACCCATTGCTTTGAAATCTTTGCAAGTCTTTGCGAAGTCCACTTGAGGATGCTGAGGGGGAGGAGGAAGAGGAACCTCAGCGACAGGAGGAGGAGGAACATTAACTACCGGAGGAGGAGGAGGAACATCTGCGGGGCCGGCTTCGGTCGCCCTAGCCTCCAAAAGTCTCCTATACCAAACAGGTACGTGTACTCCCTTCGGAATAGCAAAGTTATCGGCCATACTGAAAACGAAGAAAAAGACAGATTCAGAATGGAGAAAAACGAAGGAATTTTGCTAATGGCTTTTTAGGGAATAGCCTTTAAAATAAACTAGACTTTTCTTTGGAAAATACTTTATACTTGGTTTTGAAAATAGTTTTCCAAAAGTTTTCTAAAAACCTTTTTGTTCCTTCTCGTAAACCATATGCTCTGATACCAAATGTAACACCCCACCTCCACCAGGGTGGCTCTTGCAAGCACTCTGACTTTGGAGGGGCGTTTGAATCAGGTAAACATGCATAATGATATATCAAGGCAGAACAAGAACATATGTATATATGTAAACAGAGTAAATAACATAGATAAAACAGCGGAAGATTTCAAAACATTTCAAAATAAGTCTGGTACAACATAGCTTTCCAAATAAACAAGTCTAGATAAAACAACATCAACTGAAAAACTGAAATAAATAAGTGCTATCCCCAATTAAGTGGTAACCATAGCTAGCTTCATGTCGAAATCGTACATGAGCTGAAATCCCACAAGCAAGCAATCTGAAATCCAAGCTAAGCTCCAGTATTCCCTCCCTGAGAACCTGGGGGGGGGGTGAAACGGAAGAAAAGAGGCGAAAGAAAACAGGTCAGTCAAAAAGACTGAGTAAGCCCTACTACAATCAATGTAAACTGATAAAGTTAACTGGCATGAGCAGCAGGGATGAACATAAGGATAACAATATACTAGCATGATGATTAACTAACAAGGTAGATAAAGGTGTCATCGCATAATCAGGATTAAGGTTTTGCACCACAGGTGTACTAGCAAACTAACATGACTTGAATAAACAAGTATTGATCCCTTGGCCCAAGCTTTGGCCCAGTAACATGAAATGACCCTAATACAAGGTCCAACCAAACGGTCTAGTCGATCGGCTCCCTAAGCCTAACTCGTCACGTGTTGGTGTCAATACGGCCCAATCATAATTGTAGTCGAACTGTGTCGGGTCCACCCTTCGGGTGTATCAAGCCCTAGGGTGTCAACCCCTGGACACCATGAACATGAGTGCACAGTCCCGATCTACTGGTACCCGTGCATGTTTTCTCCGGCTACGGACTATGTGCACGACCAGAGTCCGCCCGGAACTACACCGGCGTACCCTCTGCCGTCGCTTTTGGTCACTTACCTCCAGTCCAGTAATCGTGCCCCCACCCTAGCCTAGTCCCTAGGGTCATGATGATACTAACTTGGGATTACTGCTGGAGTGGGCCCCCATTGCTAGGATTTTTCTAGTGGGTTAAGTACGGTTTAACCCTCTTGCTAATCCTGGATTAACTTGGTTAAGTGTAACGATGAGTTCACGACTTAACCCCGATTAATCTACCAAGCCCAAATTGGTTAAGTATTAAGTGGACCATGACTTAACCCTAATCACGAGGCATTAATTAATTTAATGCGCCTTAACCTCTCACATTAGACCTTGTTGTGGTTACTAGTTAAGCCGGGCGGGTCCGGGTAGCTTTACACCACAACTTGGTCTAACCTCGGGTTCAAGGTACAACATGACCAACTTCTCACATTGGGTCCTATTGTTTGTAGCAACTAGTTAAGCCGGTCGGTTCCGGGTAGGTTTACGCTACAAACTCAACCCAACCTCGAGTTGGCCACACTTATCTTTTCTAAGTGTCATGTCCATCATGTTTCCAAAACATGTTACAAGTTTTCAAGCAATTGGGTAGACCTAACTTAATAGGTAAATTCCCAATGGGTAGACCTAACTTAATAGGTAAATTCCCAAGCTTATGTTTTATGTCTTTTAAGTTTACCCAACCCCAAACGCAATCCCATCGCTTACATATCGCAATAGCGCATAAAGGATAGAAAGAGGGAACTTGGCATAATAATGACATAAAGGTATTGAAGCCACAAGCTTAACATGGTGGCATATGAAATGTTCATATGTTCATACACTTGCATATTACATTTTTAGGCCTCAAAAGCATGCATAAAACCAAACTTAGCATATTGGTGATACATGGTGCTAAATGACATGTAGAGATGGCCATAAGTTCGCATTTAGCCTCACATGCAAGTTATCATAAGAGATATGATAACTTACATGTTGCTAAAATGCAACCTTTGGCATAAAGCTTAAAGCTTTATGTTCATAAACCCAAAATAAGCTTGCATAACATGATAGCATGAACAAAATGTTCAACCCAAACTTGCATAACATAACTTGGCATACTTGCATATAAACTTGCATATCACAACATGATAAACTTGCATATAAACTTGCATATCACAACATGATAAACTTGCATATCATACATTTAACTTTAGAGTTTAAGTATGAAAGTAGAATAGAGCTTACAATGCTTAAGAAGTCACAAAAATATGACAAAGCCCTTATGAAATCAATTAAACCCAAAATGCAAGCAAAACCCTTGAGCCAAAATGATCAAGACTCTTTCTTTATGATGCAAATATATAAACTTGACTTGAATGCAAGCTAATGATGCTCATACAAGTTTGAAAACACTTGTATGCATGGAAAATCACTTAGGAATTTATTTAGGAATTTTATGAAGAGAGTGGAGGCCATGAGAGGATTGATTTTGCCATAGTTTAGTTGTATGAATGAATAATGATGATTTAGGGTAGGTTAGGGTCTTATTTATAGATTAGGCAAGTGTTTTAGGCCATAGGATTAACCCTAGATTCAATCCAAGCCATCAAAGCATGTCTTGGGGAAGAAGTCAAGTGTAGGAACCATCTAGGGCCTTTAGATTAAAGATGGACCATGAGAACCATTCAAATGCAAAATCTGCATTTGAGCGAATCGGCCCACGGGTTGACAGCCAAACACCCTGGATTAACCCCTAGTCGACCCAGCGAGCTCGGGTCGACCTCAAAAATCGGCCGGTTCGGTTATTCCCCTCTCCCAATTCGCTGTTTTGAACATTTTTGCATATTTATTTATTTAATTTTCAATTATATATATATATATCAATTTATATATATATATATATATCAATTTATATATATTTCTCTGCGCAACCCATTTCACTTAATTAAGTATACTTTAATTTGGGAATTTTTCGTGAAACTTCGCGAGGCCATATCTTGGTCATACGGACCCCGATTTTCGAAAACTCGGACTCTATTTCGCGTATTTTTCCGAGACGAACGCAATGGCATAGCCCATTTCCCTTGATTCAGATTTTACAGTTTAATTCTGCCTCCATTTATGTTATAACATGTTATTCAAAAATACGGGTTGTTACAAAATTCAAGCTACACAACAGAAAAAGGAGGAAAATCAACCCAAGATCTACGGATTAAAGCGCAAAAATCACTATGAGTGGAATTATCGTAAAATTATGCATTATAGTATTATTATCGTTTGCCCTTCCTCAGTTAGAATTTAAGTTGTAATGTAAATAATCTTAGCATGTTTAATCTATGTCTCTTCCCTATTTCTCCTTTTTACTTTTGAACTTTGGCTACTTTTGAGTCAAAGTCGACAGTGAATAAATTATAGTTGTTTGGGAAGAACTTGAGATCTAATCGATGGATTAGGCAATTTGGGTACAAAAATTATCACATGAAATTTGTATAGGCAAAGAAAGAATGGGTTAAGCAGTACTTGATATATTAATTAAACCAACATATGAGGAAGGATTAGTAACCCATTAGGTACACATGTATGGGAAAATGGAATAATGGGTATAGCCCATTAACAAGATTTCAAGCGTTAACATAAATTTGAGGTCTTTGGGAAAAACTTGAATGTGGAACTTGAAAGTTTTATTTATCGTTAAGATCCTAGGAACATAATTTAAATTGGAATAAAAATCATGCTTTATGTAATTTTGGAAATTGACATATTACATGGAATTTACAATAGTGGCATAACTTGAACACGAACATGCTTGTGAGTTGATTATTGACATCTGATAATATAGAATGAATACGAACGTGTTTGTGAAATTATAATTAAACTTGGACTCCTAGAATAGACTGAAATTGTTAAACTGGCTAAACATGAAACATGGCTAACTCGAGGTTAGAATGAGTTTGCAGTGTAATCCTGCCCGGAACCGCCCGGCACATCCAGTGACTGCAAACAATAGGTTCTAATGTGAGAAGTTAGTCATTGCATGCTCGGAAAACCCGAGGTTAGACTGAGTTGCAGTGTAATCCTGCCCGGAAACAACCGGCACATCCAGTTACCACAACAATAGGTCTAATGTGAGAGGTTGGGCATTAACAATTAATTAATGCTAATAACACATGCTAGTATAGTAAGATTAAGTCAACACGAAATACCAAGCTACTCTTAATCAATTTGACATGGTGGGTGGGTTAAGTCGATAAGAATTGTTAAAAGAAAACTTAACCAATATAACGAGTATTCAGCAAGGCGTAGTGGGTAATGATAAGATTAAATAATAGATGAACTTATCCTAGGGATAAGAAATGGATATGACTTATACTATGAAATGAGTTAATCTAAGTTGAATGTGGAAAAACACCCGTACGCTGTCGTCGGATAAAGAAAACTTAAGTCAGGTTTGAATTCATCAGTAAACCTTTGTTAACAGAAACTGAGTGATAAACTTTAGTTAGAGAACTAAGTAAATAAAGATGAAGATAACCAGGTATTAAACCTTAGTTAGTAAACTAAGTAAATAAATATAAAGATAACCAAGTGCTAAACCTTAATTAAAGAGAACTAAGTAACAAAAAACTAAGTATCAAACCTTGGTTAAGAGAACCAAGTAATAAACCTTAGTTAAGATAACTAAGTAAATGACGAGAAAAAGGACTAAGTAGTAAACCTTAGTTTAGTAGACAAAGTTGTAAACCTTAGTTAAGAAAATGAACGATTAAGAGAACTAAGTAGTAAAACTTAGTTAAGAGAACTAAGTAGTAAACCTTAGTCAAGAAAGCCAAGTAGAACACGAGGAGGAGTGAACGTCCATCTGATCAAACAAGAGGCTCCAACGAATTGGGTTACGAAGCACGCAGCTTCGAGGGGACGTGAGGGTACTCTTGGTATCCCTCTGTGAGAGTGCAGATGATCCGCCTGGGCTTACAGAGGTAAAGGTCTGCGTTAGAAGAACCAAGAGTATGCCTTGGTTGTAATATAAGGCAACCTAAAGACTAGGATGGACCAGCGTGATTCGGCGAGACCAGTTTGCCCTGCGATAGCAACTCGTCGTCTACCTACCATCTTGAGTCAGTCGAGATACGAAAAGCGGAAAGGCGGAGAACTCCAAAAGACCATATACTTGCTATCTAATTATGGGTGAGGTTGGCCAATAGGTTTGTGGGGGCATATGGGGGCCTGCGTATAGTTCTCATTTTTCAAGGGATGCCTTTCATTAGTTGAGGGAGGGGTCAGGTGGGACCATAGCCACTGGAAAAACAGACCTTAGCATCTGCATCAGCAGATAACTTAAAGCTCCCGACCGAGTTCCATGTTTCTTGATTAGCCCTGCCACGGGACTCGGTCCGCACATATAGAGGACATGTGCAACTAGATATCTAGCACGTTTACGATACGATTGGGATGTAAAGTCTAGGAACACTTATCGCTCTGGGTAATGTTCCCTAGACTAGGGGGCATCGTTAGATAGGTAGCATAATCCTTAGTTGGACCTAGGTCGCGTAAACCCTAAATCCGAGAAGCATTCAATAGGTAGCGTAAACCTCAGTGGCCCTGGGTAGCATCAACCCTAATTTGATATAGGAAACGCTCGATAGAAAACTTTAGATTAGATAATAAATGGAATCTAGCAAGATCAAGGGTGACAGTCCAAGCGATTTCGAGAAGGGTGGCACTACACTTAAGTAGTATAGACTTACATGATGAAGCCCGAATGACATATGGGAAGGGACTGTATATATGCATGGAAATGACTATACGAGTGGGGGTAATCTACATATACGTTGTATTAGGTTAATCTATTGGTGGGACATGAGTATAGCCTAGAGAGCTAATAACCTAATATGTAAGAAAAGATAATTGAACGGTATATGTAGTATTATACATAAGTTTATTCTAAGTCCACGCACACAGAACTTATGTTCTGACCCCCTCCTCATTACATACTTCCAGGTTAGGTTCATGGCAGAGATGGTATAACTTTGGATACTGGTTAGACAGTGTGATATATAAGGTAAAGCTATTTTTGAATATATTATATTTTAATTCCTTCCGCTGTGAGATGCTTTACGAGTTGTGACATATTTCTTTATCTCTGTCGTTTTCTGCAGGATACCAGAGCACCCAACTCGGGTCTCGATGGATCGAATTTGAAAAAAATTCGGTCTGTCGGAATCCGGGTTGTTACATCTGGTATCAGAGCTTCGGTTTAGTGTTCCTAGGGAGATAATGAGTGAACGTATTTGTATTTTCTAAAATATAAATATATTATATATAAACCTAAATCCATAAAGTAGCCCACTAGGTATGGAAAGGGTTGGGATATTTAGTTTGTACACTAAAGTAATAAACATAGAAATTTTTTAGATCCGTAGGTGGTTTGGTCGGAAAGTGTACCATATGATTTGGTATTAGAGAAAGAAAGTATCTCATAGAATTAAAACTGAAATGTTATTTCAGAGCAGTGGGTTTAGAAGTGAAACCTTATAAATTAGAAAAAGGTTAAAATGTGGAAAATGGATTAGGAATATATACAGTTGAGAGAATTGGTTTGGAAAATGCCTAGGAAAGCCTAGTTGAGTTGAAAGACCAACTTTGAGTCTAACCCAATAATAAACTTTTAAGAACTTGAATTTATAAAAGAGTTGTGGTGTTTTTCAAGTTTTAATCTTAAAAGTATTTTTTAAGTTTGAGAAATTATTTAGTACATGTTGGGTTTTAAAAGAAAGTGGGGTATATTTTGTAAAACAATGATTACTTGTTTCAAAAAGAATTCTCTCTTGAAAAGGTGCATATTGTAGAGCATGTATAGCTCGCTAGTTTTCATATTATAATATATGGAAAAAAAGTGTTGCGTTTTGTAAAAGAAGTTTTAAAATCTCTATTCTGTTAACCATAAATTTTGATTATTGATTTACGAAGAAATTTTGTTGGGTGGACAAAATAAGTTGTAGGAATAGAATAGATGCATGCACCTTATAGCGAGTAGTTAAATTAACATTGTAATTAGAAACAATGTAAGCCCGATAGTTGTCCTTGTCTACTTCAGTCTTGTGATTTGAAAAAAAAAAATGTCTCGCATTTTATTTTGTAACATGTTTTTATGGTTTGGCAAAAAAAAAGTTTTGGAGAAGAAAATGAAGTTTCAACACTTTTAATTTTTGGAAGGAAAAAAATAATGAAAAGAAAGAAGGTCAAACCATGTTTTAAAAAGAATGGAGTAGGTAAGGATTAGTGCCTAGAGAAGAACGAGAGAAAGTTAAAGCTATGGATTAAACAATTGGAACCAACTAGAGATTGGTTGAGTTGAGTGATCCTCTGAATGTCAATTTGATGTTGATTTCGGTCTTCGGGATTGATATTTAGGGAGTTACTCTCTTGTCAATTTACAGTCAGGGATTAGCTAATATTAAACTAATGGAAAATTTCCCGTAGAATGCATAAGCATTGAGAAACCTAGGTTTGTTGCTTGAGAAAAAGAAAACAGATAGGCTAGTAATACACAACAGGGACTAGTAGTGACTACTAAGTAGTAAAGGGCAAGTAAGTGGGTAAATCCTGTTGTGTGGACTCGCAATTGTCTGAGATGACAAAGTCCTAAGATTCTTGGCCCATAGTAGTAGCTGTGTAGGATGCTGTTTGAGTTGAAAACAGAAAAAGCTTATTTGAAATAATAAACTTAAGTAATTGGATTATGCCAAATAAGCTAAGAAAAAGAATATCCTAACTAACAACAAACAACAAATTCAGTAAGGCAACAAAAGTGGCGGGAAAAGAAAATGAAAATCTTAAGAGGAATAAATATGAAAGTTTTCCAAGACAAGTTGAAAAAAATGAAGAAATTTTTCTTATGTGATTGTTCTTGGATAGGTAAATAGGAAATCTTCGTAGAATAGTCATATAAAAATCCAACTACGATTAGAAAAGAAAAATGGAGGATGTGAATTTTTTCCGTTTTATACCTTTTCGTAACATAAGAAATCAAATTTAGAAAATTAGATTTTTCTAAATTTCGAATTTAATGATGGATGGTAGGTTTTGGATGCGACGATTGGGTGAACTATGCTCTTATTCTATAAGAGTATGGGAAAACATGGATGAAAAATATTTTGAGTTTTCAAGAATATTGCATTCATATAGAACTGCAAGTATATTTAGGATGTGAGCATCATGTTTTGAAAGAGTTTTTAAAATTTACATACATATAGGTGGATCCAAATTAGGCATACATATTTTACTATGATGTATCTCACTTTGCACATGTGCACAATATTTGCAACAATTAGATGCACACTTGATGGATGGATATTGCGAGGGATTATCTATTTTACCCTTATTAAATTTCGGGGACGAAATTTCCTAAGGGTGGAAGAATGTAACACCCGTATTTTTAAGATAATAAAATAAGAATAACTTAATTAAATAATGAGAATTAAGTAAAACGGACTACGCCATTGCATCCATCTCGGAATTCTGGTCAAGATAGACACCTGGTTTGCGTAAAACGTACATCATATGAAGAAGTTATTAAACCTAGAAGTTTGTATACGCATAAGAGAAATATATATATATATATATATACACAAACAAATTAAAATATAAAATAAAGAAGAAAATAAGGATTGCATGTAATAATAACATGCAATAACAAAAATGTAATGCATGCATTGAAAGAAAGAAAGGATTGATTGCATGCAATGTAAATATGTTGCATGCACTGATTTGCAAATATAATGCATTAACATTAAAAGAAAAAGATTCATGCAGTGGTTTAATTTAAGTATTGTAACTAACATGAAAAAGAAAAGTAAGGAGAGAACAATAATTATCATTGTTCTAAGACTTATTAACAAAAGAGTTTGTAGCTCAATTGGTTAAGGCATTGGATTTGTAACATAAAGGTCGGGAGTTCGAACCCCGGTCGCAGCATAATTTTTATCTTTCTTTTAGAGTGGGCCAACTGAACATGCAAATATATATACGTATACAAATTCAAAATTTGAAAGGATAAGAACGTACATATAAGGAAACAAAGAAAATATATGTATATATATATGAGAATATATATATATATGCAGAAATATATGTATACGAAAGATAAAATTCAAGATAAGGTTACAGTCAATGAAATATGGCAAGAATCAAATAAAGGTGCAACATCGTTTGAATTTTGAAAATAAAATGAAAGTTGTGCGTATACATATACACGTAAAATGGTCGTTAGAGGAATTATATACATATAAGAATATTTCATGTGAATAAAACAGTTAAATAAATTCCAGAAATTCAAAAGTTCGAAAATCAAATTTCTACGCCAAAACAATTCAAACATTCGAAATTCAAATTACTGCTCCAAAACAGCTTGTGGGACCCAATGCTGACTCAGCACTGCGTGTACGATAAGATTTGGCTAGATTCATTTGCGAACCTGGACTATTTTCTTAACTGGGTTCAATGCTGACTCAGCGCTGCGTGTACGATAAGGTCTTGAGCAGCTATATAAACACCCCTAGACCCTCTGTAATCTTCAACGCCATGGCTCTGCTCTAACTCAGATTCTTCCTCTTCCTCACTAAATCTATTCTTCTCTCATAAAACTATTCTTAAAATAATAAATAAAAAAGAATTGGATTGAAGAATTCTATTACTACGAACAAAATGAAGGGGAGATTCAAGTATTGCGCAAGAACAAGAACATAAAAGAAATCCAGATCTGAAATTCAAGCTACACAACACAAAAAGGAGGAAAATCAATCCAAGATCTATGGATTAAAGCGCAAAAATCACTGTGAGTGGAATTATAGTAAAATTATGCATAATAGTATTATTATCTTTTGCCCTTCCTCAGTTAAAATTTATGGTGTAATGTAAATAATCTTAGCATGTTTAATCTATGTCTCTTTCCTATTTCTCCTTTTTACTTTTGAACTTTGGCTACTTTCGAGACAAAGTCGACAGCGAATAAATTATAATTGTTTGGGAAGAATTTGAGATCTAATCGATGGATTAGGCAATTTGGGTACAAAAATTATCACACGAAATGTTGTATAGGCAAAGAAAGAATGGGTTAAGCAGTACTTGATATATTAATTAAACCAACATATGAGGAAGGATTAGTAACCCATTAGGTACACATGTATAGGAAAATGGAATAATGGGTATAGCCCATTAACAAGATTTCAAGCGTTAACATAAATTTGAGGTCTTTGGGAAAAGCTTGAATGTGGAACTTGAAAGTTTGATTTGTCGTTTAGATCCTAGGAACATAATTTAAATTGGAAGAAAAATCATGCTTTATGTAATTTTGGAAATTGACATATAACATGGAATTTACAATAGTGGCATAACTTGAACACGAACATGCTTGTAAGTTGTTTATTGACATCTGATAATCTAGAATGAATACGAAAGTGTTTGTGAAATTATAATTAAACTTAGACTCTTAGAATAGACTGAAATTGTTAAACTGGCTAAACATGAAACATGGCTAACTCGAGGTTAAAATGAGTTTGCAGTGTAATCCTGCCCGGAACCGCCCGGCACATCCAATGACTGCAAACAATAGGTTCTAATGTGAGAAGTTAGTCATTGCATGCTCGAAAAACCCGAGGTTAGAATGAGTTGCGGTGTAATCCTGCCCAGAACCAACCGACACATCCAGTTACCGCAACAATAGGTCTAATGTGAGAGGTTGGGCATTAATAATTAATTAATGCTAATAACACATGCTAGTATAGTAAGATTAAGTCAACATGAAATACCAAGCAACACTTAATCAATTTGACATGGTGGGTGGGTTAAGTCGATAAGAACTGTTAAAAGAAAACTTAACCAATATAACGAGTATTAAGCAAGGCGTAGTGGGTAATGATAAGATTAAATAATAGATGAACTTATCCTAGGGATAAGAAATGGATATGACTTATACTATGAAATAAGTTAATCTAAGTTGAAAATGTGGAAAAACACCCGTACGCTGTCGTCGAATAAAGAAAACTTAAGTCAGGTTTGAATTCATCAGTAAACCTTTGTTAATAGAAACTGAGTGATAAACCTTAGTTAAAGAACTAAGTAAATAAAAATGAAGGTAACTAGGTATTAAACCTTAGTTAGTAAATTAAGTAAATAAAGATGAAGATAACTAGGTGCTAAACCTTAATTAAAGAGAACTAAGTAACAAAAAACTAAGTATCAAACCTTGGTTAAGAGAACCAAGTAATAAACCTTAGTTAAGATAACTAAGTAAATAACGAGAAAAAGAACTAAGTAGTAAACCTTAGTTAAGTAGACTAAGTTGTAAACCTTAGTTAACAAAACGAATGATTAAGAAAACTAAGTAGTAAAACTTAGTTAAGAGAACTAAGTAGTAAACCTTAGTCAAGAAAGCCAAGTAGAACACGAGGAGGAGCGAACGTCCATCTGATCAAACAAGAGGCTCCAACGAATTGGGTTACGAAGCACGCAGCTTCAAGGGGACGTGAGGGTACTCTTGGTATCCCTCTGTGAGAGTGCAGATGATCCGCCTGGGCTTACAGAGGTAAAGGTCTGCGTTAGAAGAACCAAGAGTATGCCTTGGTTGCAATATAAGGCAACCTAAAGACTAGGATGGACCAGCGTGATTCGGCGAGACCAGTTTGCCCTATGATAGCAACTCGTCGTCTACCTACCATCTTGAGTCAGTCGAGATACGAAAAGCAGAAAGGTGGAGAACTCCAAAAGACCATATACTTGTTATCTAGTTATGGGTGAGGTTGGCCAATAGGTTTGTGGGGGCATAGGGGGACCTGCGTATAGTTCCCATTTTTCAAGGGATGCCTTTCATTAGTTGAGGGAGGGGTCAGGTGGGACCATAGCCACTGGAGAAACAGACCTTAGCATCTGCATCGGCAGATAACCTAAAGCTCACGACCAAGTTCCATGTTTCTTGATTAGCCCTGCCACGGGACTCGGGCCGCACATATAGAGGACATGTGCAACTAGATTTCTAGCACGTTTACGATACGATAGGGACGTAAAGTCTAGGAACACTTATCGCTCTGGGTAGTGTTCCCTAGACTAGGGGGCTTCGTTAGATAGATAGCATAACCCTTAGTTAGACCTACGTCGCGTAAACCCTAAATCCGAGAAGCATTCAATAGGTAGCGTAAACCCCAGTGGCCCTGGGTAGCATAAACCCTAATTTAATCTAGGAAACGCTCGATAGAAAACTCTAGATTAGATAATAAATGGAATCTAGCAAGATCTAGGGTAACAGTCCAAGCGATTTCGAGAAGGGTGGCACTACACTAAAGTAGTATAGACTTACATGATGAAGCCCGAATGGCATATGTGAAGGGACTGTATATATGCATGGAAATGACTATACGAGTGGTGATAATCTACATATACGTTGCATTATGTTAATCTATTGATGGGACATGAGTATAGCCTAGAGAGCTAATAACCTAATATGTAAGAAAAGATAACTGAATGGTATATGTAGTATTATACATAAGTTTATTCTAAGTCCACTCACACAGAACTTATGTTCTGACCCCCTCCTCATTACATACTTCCAGGTTTGGTTCATGGCAGAGATGGTATAACTTTGGATACTGGTTAGACAGTATGATATATAAGGTAAAGCTATTTTTGAATATACTATATTTTAATTCCTTCCGCTGTGAGATGCTTTACGAGTTCTGACAATTTTCTTTATCCCTGTCTTTTTTTGCAGGATACCAGAGCACCCAACTCGGGTCTCGATGGATCGAATTTGAAAAAAAATCGGTCTGTCAGAATCCGGGTTGTTAAATTGTTCCTTTAGAATCATTTTGCGTGCAAGCGCCGTGGTAGTATAAGGCTTTAGTGTCAAGGGGTGAGGTCAGTGATGTAGCCAGGATATGACCCTGGAAGGAGCTCAAATTGAATAGTCGTAACCGATTTTTTTTACAACTATTCAACATTGGTTTCTATATTTCAAGAAAGTTAAGCAACAATTTTAATATTGCCAAAATAATTCAAAATATCATATTTGAGTTCAAGGTTTGGCATTTCAAAATAAAATATTATTAACTAACCAAAACATAATTTAAATTAAATACTCTATATTCATTAAAATCAGTGAATAAGTTAGGCAAAACAGTGGAACATAAGTGAACTAGGCATTAGGACCATTGAATAAATAACTTCATAAATGTTAGTAAACTTAACCATTCATAAGCATTAAGCAAAAAAATTAGTCTAAATTAACGATTAAATCGAAATATGGTGGAATTATGGTTACCCATGTCAAGGGGTAAAGCCGTAGAGGTAACCTATTCGATAGGCAGCAAGGGATGTATTGTTGTGATAGCCAGTTTAAGTGGAACCGACACTAATTAGGGTTTCGAGTATGCGAGAGTAGATGGTGGAAAAGATGGTACATTCAAAGTGTTTAAGTGTTCGAGAGACAGGTTAATACGAAATAGTGACGATAAAATATAAGATTGAAAGTGTGGAAGTAGGATTTTAAAATAATAAAAAGTGGATCAAAATGCATAAAAAAATTAGAAATTCCTGGGAGGGTCACGTGATCCTACCAAACAAAATGTGGCTCTTTGTCACGATCCGAAATCCCCTGATCTCGGAAGAGATGGAAAAGCCCGGGTTGCATGAGAACACGACACATCGGAATGCAGAACGACAGAACTTTTCATCGCTATTACAACAATTTACATCAGAATACAAGAATACCAGAGTACGAATAAATATTACACAGCGGAAAAATAATAATACCAGAGATTAATAATTTACATAGCAGCAGAAATAAAATGTATAAATACAATGCACAGAAGAAATACATCAACTACCATAACTGAAGAAATACACTGATACAAACCTTTCAGAATATAGCTCTAACTGTAAACCAGGATCCTATTAAATAGAAATCTGCAAAACCAAAAATACCGACTGCCCATATGGAAAATATGGGCACCCAGAGTTTAGGCCGAAACAATAAATTCCAGGTCAATCATGGGACTGGTGTGAGAACTTAAAACAGTTATTAAACTTGTACTTTAAAATAGGGTAAATCACATAACCACGTCGTATGTCATGGAACGGATTCACTCCCATGAATACTCTAAAATAAACAATTCGTAAACAAAGAAATTCTTTTTGAAAAATGAGGCTATTATAAGACTCAGGTCCCATCAAATAATGCAACACAAAGCAGATGATAGAGTTTTACCTTATAGTAGCCAAACATGCTTGGTATGTTTTAAAAACAAATATCTTTGATACTATAATTAGTGTCTAGACATTTCAAAAACAATTTCAACATAAGTTTATCAATCATAGATGACATAGTTACCATATATTATGTCGCCATACAGGTGTATAACTAAAACCGAAAAGTCGCGTATTGGAAATTGAATTCCATCTATGAGTCGAGGCAAGGGATGTTGCCTCACCGGCTTCGAGACACTCTAGCAAATGCCTCAGGATCACACCCTTAGTAACCCTTGGATCTTTAGGGTCGGTCCACTCTTACTTTTGTGGATTGCTTATTCCTGAACAATACATTTTCCAGTCCCATAGGACCTATCACTTGAGCCTTTTACTCGGCTCTAAATCCGAGGCGTCTCGCAATCCAACATCCACATATGTAAAAAATGTCTAGGCGCCATACCATGACACCAGTTCTAGCCAGAAAAAAACGCATGCAATCTCTGCATCCACTATCCCGTTTTTGACTCATACCAGGGTGTGAGGCTCGCGAATTAACACTATACACAAAGCTACGCTAATTAAGCCGTGCTTTGATCATGATCCACAAAGCTCTGTTTTTCAACAAAAGCCTTGATCATTTGCATCTTAGCATGCCACATTGTTAATCCATACCATACCATTGATTTCTGCCAGTATATAACCTCTAAGCTCGTACGTCTCAAAAAAGGGTGTTAAGCAATAGAATAAATTCTTCGCCACCAAACAGATATATATTTAGCAGACATTAACAGATACAACACATAATACAATGTCATACATAATAGATTTACACGTCCATTTTGGGTTTGCACGAAACTGTAGGCACCTAATTCCTCGTCCCCTATGTCCAATACAGAAGAGAGGCCCTCGCATATCCGAACAATCAGTAAGTACGTCCGGCCAACTACTATTATAACCCTTTCAAGGCAGAAACTCCAATCTAGGGCATTAGTAGTAATTCATTCGATGTAAAGACTTTCGGTCTTGCAATGTCTTTAATATCTTCGACTTTTAATCATCGAAACAGTTATTCAGAATCGGTTAAACCCCGTCTTTCTAAATAACCTGCGCATCTTATAATCAAGTGATATATAAACACATCATACACTTCATTCCAATCCTGAATATTCTTTTATTCAAATATTCCTAACTATGGGATAGTTCCCATTAATTTTATCAAAGATTTAATTCATTTAAAACTCTCGTTTAAATCTTTCTTTAAAAACCACTACAAAAGATTTGTATTATCTTTTAACAATCCTAAATACAATTAAGGTTTATAAAACAAGTCGGGATTATCAAGCCTTACCGAAGTAATTATTCATTTTATTATCCCAATCCCAACATATTCATCCGATGAAGCAAAACCGGTGGTACTCCATATCTTACACGCATTGTTACTGGTAAACTTAATTACCATTCAACTTTCAATCTGATTAAAAATTTATTATAACTCCAACTTAGTTTTAATCTTCAAAAATCATTACTTAATGGTGCAACCTCTTGAAATTAATCTTGTATTTACTTGGGTTAAAGAACAAATGTCATGTAAAAAACAGTTCACGATAAACCAAAAATCATGTTCCATTTTATATGGAATTTTCATGGAAATCTGAACCATTTATAATCGATATAAATTTTTGTATTAGGCTAATACTATAAATGGAATAGCGGAGAAGCCTTTTTAAATTCCATAAATAGTAAATGCCTTCCTTCACAGAAGCTCATTTCGATTATTATGAATCAAATTTCATTTAGTTCCAGTTTAATTAAATAAACTAGAAAATTTCTCTAAATCTTAATCAAAAGGTTCATTCCATTCAGAAATAGGTTCAAGAACAGTATTAATGAAAATACCATTTACGACAAACCTAAAAATCCTATTCTCCATTTAATTCCAATTTATATGTTGGAAACTTCTGGTTATGACAAAACTGTTCGCATATCCAATTAATTATTTCTAAAAATCATTGGATTGTTATTTTAGTTATCAACTAGTTCATTCGGATAAAAACACCTTTTATCTTTTCAAATATGGAATATTTCATCCAAAATCTTTCCAAATCATTTATTATGATTTTACATAATTTATTCATATGTTTAATAATTTTATCAAAGCCCTTATAGTCAGTTTCCAATATCGGCCACTGAACTGCATCCATAGCGACCTTTTCCAAACCTGTTTAGGATATATTTTGAAATCTAATCGTTTAAATTTAAATCTCATATATTTGTTGGAAAGATCTTTTCAATACGATCCCAAAGGTTCCGGATTTAGGAGAATCCGACGGACGGATCTCCCGTTACGTCTATTTTAAGTCAATGGTTGAAATTCGCGAACGGTCGTTGTGCGATACGTTCTATTCAAACCACCTATACATACATGCATACATACATACATACATACATACATATATATATATACACATACATATATATATGTATGTATATATATATGTATATATATACGAGGCACGCTCCAGGGCACCCCTATTACATAGCACCCCTTTTGCATCCCATTCCGAGCCATACATTTATTATTTAATAAGTTAGTGGAGGGAGAGAGAGTTAGTGAGAGGAGAGAGAAAGAAGATTGTGTGGTGGAAATTAGGGAGGCTAAACGGATGCTGCACTATTTGGGGTGCTCTTGATCCTACCTCTCTCTCTCCCTCTCTCTCTCTCTCTATATATATAATATTTCGTCGATTCCCAATCAAAAACGTATTTTATAAAATGTTCATACATTCATTTAAAAACGATTCCAAATTTCATTTCAATTTTTAATCAAAATTGGGCATCCTATTTTATTATGATCTCAACATGATAATATTTTCAAAATGTAATATTTTGAAATTCAACCTTCGCGATGTTCATTATAAAAATGAATAAAATCGATATAAAAATCCGTTCGAATCAAAACAGTGTTTATATACTTAACTCGGCTTCACATTTTTTTTATATTTGCGTGTCCGTCCAAAATCGGACATCAAAATTAACTTCCAATTTTCCTTGAATATTACAATATAAAAATATTCACATTTATTCTGGATTGGAACAAAATTTCAACCAATATCCATATAAATAAATTTATATGGATTACATTCATCATATGCACCAACCGATAGTTGCAACCAACTATCAACATCCAAAATGACATCAAATGTGCATTTTATTTTCATATGAGCTTCAATCAAATACTTAACGCTTATATAAATCCGTCAATCAACCGATTAACCACAATTTCACATAAGGGAGATGTGTGAGTCAGATATCGTCCCAAGACCCGTGTGGGGTTTTCAACCAACAACAATTATTTAATGAATTATTTATTTCATCACATTGATTTTATTGAAATATTTGAACATAAACGAGTCGTTCAACTTGTAAATGTATTTTTACTCCGTTTTTACTACTACAAATAACATAACATTTTTTTGTCAATCAATTGATTATTTTTAATTCACATCCATATCACAATATAACCAATCATGCCATGCCATTTACGATGCCATAAGTGTCCATCCACGGAGTATGAAATGCGAGTTTCACATATTCATACAATGCTTCTAATGCAAATGATTTGTGAATAGTTCATGTATTGAACTCCAAAAGAGGTATTATATGCAACTAAATTTTTAATGAGCTTAGATTTCTCACTTTTCTTTAATCACTTTTACTTTCTAAGTGACTTAACCACAAAACAAATCATTTTAACATTTTGCTAACTCGCTATTTATCATATGCAATATATATATATATATATATATATATATATTCGTACATATATATATATAATATAAATCTATCATGGTTATTCTAACTATACCCAAACAATTAGAAATGTTCTCACCCAAGCTAAACCAATCACCACGACACTTCTTTTGTAGATTTTCTCGTCATGCTCTTGCCGTTTTCGCTCTCCTTAACTCGAATTCACCCTTCTGACTCTACAATTTGCATATGACCTCCAATCTTTACCAAACGTGGTCACCAACACGGAAATGCCATTCCAGACGACTTTTGCCTAGTGCACTTTCTTCCAAAAATGCATGGATTCGCCATAAATCACTAATCTTTACTTTAGGTCAGTCATCTTCAGCAGCTCCAAACTCCAAAATTTGATTTTGATATGTACATTTCATAGAGAAAAATGAGATCAACGACTTTCATTTGTAGGGCCTTGATCAGAAATGCATGAAACGACGGGTATTAAGCAAAGAAGATGAGGGGGTTATTTGCAAACAGGAATATTTGAAACAGAGGGGATTATGGAGGAGGTGGGGACAACGGCCGGAGGGGGATGCCTGACCAACGGAGGCAGGTCAGCTGGGGTGGCGAAGGTGGTGGCGACAGTGGTGGGGGTCGGTGGTGATGATTTTGGGTTTGGGGGTTAGGGTCTTAGGTTTAGAGAAGTATAGAGAGAAGAGGAGAGAGGGAGAAGAGGAGGAGGGGGTGGCTGCACCGGAGGTGAGGTGGCTAGTGGAGGCGGCAACAGTGGGGGAGGGGTGGCAGCGGCATGTTTGGGGAGGAGGCTATTAAAGAGATAAAAGGAAAAAAGGAGGAAGTGAAAGAAAGTGAAGAGAGAAAGGGAAGAAAAGTGATTATATGCTTGTTTCTCTCCGAATCGCCCGACTGCAAAAGATCTCCATTTACCACGAAACTTGAACACGAGATAATACACGTGATGAAGAGTCCAATGAATCAAGTTTCGTCGAATTCCAAGTTTGTTTGCTCTTCCGTTTAATTTCTCAAATAAGCTTTAAAAATGCAATTTTAGCGTACCTTTTCATCTTGTACGCCCAAATGCTAACTCCAAAAATCAAGCAATTAAAGAATATACCATTATTTGATGATACGAATCTGAAAAAAAAAAGTAAAATCTAATTCTGAGATCGTCTCAATAACTTTTCTTTGCAAATTAATCGTCAGTTTTAGCCCAAACGGGTTTGCCTCTCACGACCACATACTAACTCCCTTTCATGTAAAATTTGAAATATAGTCATGACCTAATATTCTGAATCCACCAAAATTGGTCTCGTCGAATTCTGAGCTCACTACCAAAATTTCACTTTTTAAGGGCTATGCGACGAGTTTAAAAATCAAATTCTCAAAATTTTCAAATATAAAGCTTATAAATCAATTTAATAATTTTACTACGTTTGTTTTAAGTCAAATAAAATATAAATACTAATTTTAAAATTATTTTCAAATATTATTTAGCAAAAATAACCTTTTTATATTTCCATATTTCATAAAATAACTTAAATTAAAATTTTAAATTGGTTCTGAAATTCCGGGTTGTTACAATCTCCCCCACTTAAAACTTTTTCGTTCTAAAAAAAGAACGCAGCTGAAAGTTGATTGACTAACCAACTCAACTTTCATTCTGGCTTGAGTTCTTCAACTTTTCAGTTTCTAACAAGTTCTAAATTTCTCTGAAATCAAGTTTATGGAAAATTTCGCCATAACCTTTTTTGTACGGGTTGATCTGAAAATTTTATTGGGTCGTATTAGGCACCCAATAAATCAATATATTGAATACAAAACAATTGTATGCACTCATTACGATTTATATACCATGCTCCCCCCATACCCACGTGCCGTAACTAAAACAAGAGAGACGTGACATGTGCATTTTTGTCATCTCAAAACCTGTGTAGAGTTTACTATTAAATCCTACAATTTATCGTTATAGGTTATTAAGTCCATAATTAGTCCTCAGTTCAACCTGTAATTCAGTGCTCGCCATACAAGCATCTTGCTCATATGGTAATCCAAACCTCGTCAAATAAGCACCAAATGCTTATATGGAATATGATATGCTATGTCATCTTCAGTAGTATATTATGTGGTGTAGTCCACAATTTATTTGTTACTATCATATGGCTATGTTTTAATTTCACACAGAATGACCATCACAGCGCATCCAAATCACTCACAGTAGTCATAATAAATAATAAAATTGCACATCCAACTCATGAAGGTGCACCTTTTTGTCAGGCACGCAATTTATTTCTCTACTCAACGCTAAGCCATTAACCTACTCAACAAATATATACATATATATGTCTAATTCAAACTAGTTTTTAATTCAGTTAACTTAACTCACTTCAAATAAATAACAAGTGTTTTCGTATATTCAATATCCAAAATCACCAAAGGTTCCGTCTAATTTATTTAAATCAAACATCATAAGTAATCAAATAGGAAATCAAACAATCACACAAATAATCCATTGATTAATTAACTTTCTAAACATATAATTTTTATATACTCAAAAATATTTTTCTAAGATCGAATTATATATATAACCACAAATACGTTACTTATAAATACTCTCAACTCATCCAAGGGAATTACTAACCCCATCTCAAATGAGTTCCTCATTCTAGGATAATACTGATTCTATTTCTAATGAATATTCTTAAATAGAATGTTACTACTTCTATCTCTGATGAATTATTTTGTTTGGTTCTAATATGTCTTGCTCTCGAGCTTTGTAAACCAAAGCTCTGACACCACCTTGTAATGCACTGAAATCCCCCGATCTCCGAAGAGACAAAAAAGCCCGGATTGCGTGAGAACATGACACATCGAAATGCAGAAAGACAGAACTTCTCATTGCTATTACAACAATTTACATCAGATTACAAGAATACCATAGTACAAATAAATATTACACAGCGGAAAAGTAATAATATCAGAGATTAATAATTTACATAGCAGTGGAAATAAAATATATAAATACAATGCACAGCGGAAATACATCAACTACCACAACTGAAGAAATACATAGATACAAAGCTTTCCAGTATAGCTCCAGCTGTAAACCAGGATCGTGTTAAATAGAAATCTGGAAAACCAAAACTACTGACTGCCCGTGTGGAAAATATGGGCACCTAGAGTTTAGGTGGAAATAATAAACTTCAGGTCAGTCATGGGACTGGTGTGAGAACTTAAAACAGTCATTAAACTTTTACTTTAAAATATGGTAAATCACGGGACCACGCCGTATGTCACAGAACAATTTCACTCCATGAATACTCTAAAATGAAACAATTTGTAAACAACACAATGCTTTTGCAAAATGAGGCTATTACAAGACTCAGGTCCCATCGCATAATGCAACACAAAGTAGAGGATAGAGTTTTACCTTATAATAGCCAAACATGCTTGGTACGTTTTAAAAACAAATATCTTTGATACTATTATTAGTGTCTAGATGTTTCAAAAACAATTTCAATATAAATGTATCAATCATAGACGACATAGGTACCATATATTTTGTCTCCATATAGGTTTAAAAATAAAACCGAAAAGTCGTGTATTGGAAATTGGATTCCATCTATGAGTCGAGGTAAGGGATGTCTACTCACAGGTTTGACACTCTAGAAAATGCCTCAGCATCACACCCTTAGTAACCCTTGGATCTTTAGGGCATGTCCACTCTTACTTTTGTGGATTGGTTATTCCTGAATAGTACATTTCCCGGTCCTGTAAGACCTATCTCTTGAGCCTTTTAGTCGGCTCTAAATCCGGGGTGCCTCGCAATTCAACATCCACATAAGTAAAAAAATGTCTGGGCTCCATACCATGACACCATTTCTACTTAGAAAGAAATGCATGTGCTCCCTGCAGTCATTATCCCGTTTTTGACTCATACCGTGGTGTGAGACTCGCGGATTAACGTTTTACACAAAGCTATGCTAATTAAAGCCGTGCTTTGATCATGATCCACAAGGCCCTAGTATTCAACGAAAGCCTTGATTATTTGCATCTTAGCATGCCACATTGTTAATCCATACCGTACCATTGATTTCTGCCAATATATAACATTTAAGCTCGTACGTCTCAGAGAAGGGTATTAAGCGAGAGAATAAAGTCTCCGCCACCAAATAGATATATATATAGAAGAGATCAAAAGATGCAACACACAATACAATGTTAGCCATAATCCATTTACAAGTTTGTTCTTGGTCTAAACGAAACTAGAGGCACCTTATTCCTCGTCCCATATGTCCAATACAGGAGAGAGACTCTCGCATATCCGAACAATCAACAAGTACGTCCGGATAACTATCACTATAACACCTTCAAGGTGGCAACTCCAATAAGGGGATCAGCAACAATCCATTTGATGTGAAGATTGTCGGTCTTGCACCGTCTTAAATATCTTCGACTTTTAATCGTCGTAACAGTTATTCAAAATGGATTAAAACCGATTTTTTCGAATAACTCGCGCATCTTATAATCAAGTGATATATAAACACATCATACGCCTCGTTCCAATCCCGAATATTCTTTTATTTAAATATTCCTAACTCTGGGTAAGGTTCCCATTAATTTTATCAAAGATTTAATTCATTTAAACCTCTTGTTTAAAACTTTCTTTAAAAACCATTGCAAAAGATTTGGTATTATCTTTTAACAATCCTAAATCAAATTAAAGTTTAAAATACTAGTCGGGATTATCGAGCCTTACCGAAGTAATCATTCATTTTATTATCCCAATCTCAACATATTCATCCCATGAAGAAAACCGGTGGTACTCCACATCTTACACCCATTGTTATTGGTAAATTTAATTACCATTTAACTTTCAATCTAATTAAAGATTTATTAAAAATCGAATTTAATTTTAATCTTTAAAAATCATTATTTAATGATTTTTCAACCTTTTGAAACTAATCTTGTCTTTACTTGGGTTAAAGAACAAATGTCATGTAAAATACCGTTCATGATAAACCCAAATTCATCTTCCATTTTATATGGAATCTTCACGGAAATCTGAACCATTTATAATCGATATAAATTTCTGTATCAGGCTAATACTATAAGTGGAATATCGGAGAAGCCTTTTTAAATTCTATAAATACTAAGCACCTTACTTCACAGAAGCTCATTTCGATTATTATGAATCGAATTTCATTCAATTCCAATTTAATTAAATAAACTAGAAAACTTCTCTAAATCTTAATCAAAAGGTTCATTCCATTCACAAATGGGTTCAAGAACAAAATTAATGAAAATACCGTTCATGACAATCCCAAAAATCTCATTCTCCAATTAATTCCAATTTATATGTTGGAAACTTCTGGTTATGACAAAACCGTTCGCATATCCGATTTATTATTTCTAAAAATCAAGTTGTCAACTACTTCATTCGGATAAAAATACCTTTTATGTTTTCAAATGTGGAATAATTCATCCAAAATCTTTCTAAACCATTTATTATGATTTTACATAATTTATTCATATTCTTAATAATTTTTTCAAGGCCCTTATAGTCGGTTTCCAATATCGGCCACTGAACTACATCTATAACGACCTTCTCCAAAATTGATTTGGACATATTTTAAAATCTAACAATTCAAATTTAATTCTCATATATTCGTTGGCAAAATCATTTCGATACGAACCCAAAGGTTCCGAATTTAGGAGAATCCGACAATCAGATCTCCTGTTACATCCATTTAAACTCAATGGTTGAAATTCACGAAAAGTCGTTGTGCGATACGGTCTATTCAAACCATTTAAATATATATAATATATTTCATCGATTCCCATTCAAAAACGTATTTTACAAAATGTTCATACATTCGTTTAAAAACGATTCCAACTTCCATTTTAATTTTTAGTTAAAATTAGCATCCCATTTTATTTTGATCTCAACATGATAATATTTTCAAAATGTAATATTTTGATATTCAATCTTCTTGATGTTCATTATAAAAGGAATAAAATCGATATAAAATTCCGTTCGAGTCAAAACAGCGTTTATATACTTAACTCGGCTTCACGTTTTTTTAATATTTTCGTGTCCATCCAAAATCGGACATCAAAATCAACTTCTAATTTTCCTTGAATATTACATTATAAAAATATTCACATTTATTACGGATTGGAATAAAATTTCAACCAATATCTATATAAGTATATTTATATGGATTACATTAATTATATGCACCCAACAATAGTTGCAACCAACTATCAACGTCCAAAATGACATCCAATGTGCATTTTATTTTCATATGAGCTTCAATCAAACAATTGACGCTTACATAAATTCGTCAATCAACCGTAACTGCAATTTCACATAAGGAGATGTGTGAGTCAAATATCATCCCAAGACCCGTGTGGGGTTTTCAACCAACAATGATTATTTAATGGATCATTTACTTCATCACATTGATTTTTTTGAAATATGTGAACATCAACAAGTCGTTCAACTTGTAAATGTATTTTTACACCATTTTTACGACTACAAATAACATGTCATTTTTTTGTCAAATAATTGATTATTTTTAATTCTCATCCATATCACAACGTAACCAATCGTCTAATGCCATTTACGGCGCCACAAGTGTCCATCCACGGAGTATAAAATACGAGTGTCACATATTCATACAATGCTTCTAATACAAATGATTTGTAAATAGTTCATGTGTTAAACTCCAAAAGGGGTATTATGTAACAACCCGGAAAATCAGAACCAATTTAAAAAATTATTTTAGCAATAATAATGAATTTTGAATATTTAAAATGAATTATTCTAAATAATAATGACTAAAAATTTATTTTAAATGAAGTTAGAACGAATAAATTTATTTTAATTATATAACAAGCCTGAAATGGCGCGGCAATTTGAAAATTCAATTTCAAATTTCAAATGAATGTATGAGATTCAAAATAAAACAAATTTCAGTAAAGCCAGAAATATTTGAATCTGTTTGAAAATATCTTTCCAACGGATGTGAAAAATCCATATTTCATAACGGGAATAAAAAGTTATGTCCAGTTGAAAATCCAGAATAGTCCCTATGAAATTTTATAAAATATATATCCCTTAAAAATAGCGATTTTGCAAACGACCTCCATTTTCGACTAATCCCGTTTTGTTGGATTCGGAATGTCAAGTTATTGCTAGATCCCAAAATTCATAATTTTTGGAATTAATATGCTTGCATGGCAAAAGAAAACATATTTTGACAATTTCAGTCAATTTGGATCGACCAGAAATTAGCCATTTTTCAAACGGTCTCCAAATTCGACAAAATTATTTTTGTTAGGACCTTATCATCAAAACATAGCCAGATTCATTTTTCTGGAATATTTGGAGTCCGTATGTGGCCCCGGTAAATTAAAATGTGCGTTTAGATTAAATATATTGATTATATATTAATTTTGATAAAAAATGATCGAAACGGCCGTATTGGGTTACGGGATTATTCCATTGTGTCTAGAATGGGGGTATTTAGCTAAGGGCAACAGTCGTTGGGTTTGGTTTGGGGTCCAAATTAAAAACTAACTTTTAAGGAGAAAAAAATTAAATAAATAAATATATTTATATTAAACCCCCTCTCTTCATTTCAGTCAACGAAAATAAAAAAAATAAAAAACCCGCTCAGCCCCCCCTCGATCTTGCCGCCCACACTGCCACCGCGGCCAGCAACACCGCCGCTCCACGCCGGAGGAGCACCACCGCCCCTCGCCGACCCCTCTATTGACCACCGGAACCGCTGCTTCCCCCTCCTCCTCATTTAAACACTAAACCGATCCCAAAAATAGCCACGCCTACTCCACCACTGCCGCTACACACCGCCACTGATCCTAGTCCGCCGCCTCAGGTCCGGCGCACCACCCCACCGCATCAGCAAGGCCGATCTCCCCGTCCTCCCGGCAAAGGATGAAGTAGATGTTCTTGAAGTGAGGGGAGAACGCAATATACATGAAATGGAGAAGAAAGATTGTGATTGGACTGACTGGAAACTAATCCAAATCCAAACATTTTAGAAATTCAGAAATAAAACTGGCGGAATGGATCCCAAAGGTGAGAACTTCTCACTCTAATTTATTTTCTAGTTAAATATATATACTAGGATGTAGACGGTGCTTATTAGCACCCGACATCTTTATTTGAAACCATGGATGTTTGGTTGATTTTTGTATTGAGTGATTTATTTTTTTGAGTGTGATTTGGGATGTGAATTGAATTGATTAGAATTTGGTTTGTATATGGCGTGAGCCATTATTAGGCGAGGGATAAGGCTAGACCTTATTCTGGTTCTAGCATCGCGTCGTTATGCTGCCAAAATTTTCTAAAATATGTTAAAATAATAAAAATATCATTTTTATTGTATAAATGAACTGTATAAAATATTCATGTGTTGAAATAAATATTTATCATTAAAAATATAATTTTAATGTGTATATGAATGAAAATAAATATTCATTTACAAATCGGACGATTTTTTTATGAACACTCATTTGATTGACGTTGATTAGGATGATATATTTTACACATCGCCCAACTACACAAATAAAATCTATGTTTGTTGATTCAAACCCCACACGGGTATTAGGATGATATTTAACATACACTAATCCCACTTGTTTAGTTGTATGTCAATCGATTGGTTGACAGACTGTTGTAAGCGTTAATTATTTACACTTAATGCTTATGCTGTCGTGTAGTGCACTCTGGATGATGGTTGATTGTTTATCATTATTGATATATACATATGTTGTGTGAAATCCATATAAATAAAATTATATGGTAATTGATTGGGTCTGATTCCAATTCAGAAATAAGGAATATTTTAAAATAAAGAATATTTTAAAATAACGAATATTTTATAATAATATTCAGTAAAGAATCAAAATCTGGATTTGATGTCCAATTTTGGATGGACACGAAAATATTTAAATATATGAAGCCGTGTTGAGCAGTTATGCACCATTTTGACGCGAACGATATTTATAACGATTTTATTCATTTTTATAATGAATATCGAAGAGGAAATTATTTAAAAATCTGATATTTTGAAAATATTATCATTTAAATAATATAATGATAAGGAGTATTCAGTTTTGATTTAAAATTGAAAATGAAGTTAGAATCGTTTTAAACGGAATTTATAAATGATTTATAAAATATAATTTAAAAGGAAATCGACAAAGTATATATTATATATATAGTATAATGGTCTGAATAGAACGCACCGCGCCGCGGCCGTTCGCGAATTTCGACCATTGACTTCGAATTGATATTACGGGAGGTTCGACCATCGGATTCTCCTAAAACTGAAACCATTGGGTTCACATCGAAAAGAGCTTTCCAACGAATATAAGAGATTTGAAATCTAATGGTTTGATTTGGAACTATGTCCAAATCAAATTTGGAAAAGGTCGTTGTAAGTGCAGTTCGATGACATTTTATGGAAACCGACTGAAAGGGCCTTAATAAAATTATTAAAAGTATTAATAATTTGTGTAAAATCATAATAAATGATTTGGAAAGAATTGGGATGAAAAATTCCATATTTGAAAAGATAAAAATATATTTTTATCGAAATGAATTAGTTATTAAATAGAATTATAATCCAATTATTTTTAAATAAATAAATTGGACTGAGAATGGGTTTTAATATAACCAGGATTTCCAATATATGAATTGGAGTGGATTTGAATGGAAATCATCTTCGGAATATTTTGATATTGGATTTTACACGGATATTGTTATGGAAATTTGGAAGATATATTTATATCATTATTTCCAATATGATATTTGTTGGTTTCAGAATTTGATATTGAATATAAGACGATATAATTTCTATTCAGAGCCTTGTATTTAATATCAAATGGGATTTTGGGTTTGTTGTGAATGGTGTCTTTATTAACACTGTTCTTAAACCCAGTTGAGAAAAGAATAAATATTTTAATTAAGATTTAGAGAAGTTTTCCAATCAATTAATATTTAATTGGAACTGAATGAAAGAATTGGATTTTTCGGTTTATCGTGAACGGTGCTTTAAATAACACTTGTTCTTTAACCCGATTAACAGTGAAATGTTATTTGGAATTTATAAATCTTTTTTATTAAGATTTAACGGGAATTTTCCAAAGTAAAGTTTTCCAATTTAATATATTAAATTGGAATTGAATGGAACTCGATTTTATAATAATCAAAGTGAGCTTCTGTGGAGGAAGATTGTTAATATATATGGAATTTAAAAGGCTTTGTCGTTATTCCATTTATATTGTTAGTCGGATACGGAAATTGATATTGAATATATGTTGATCTGTTTTCCGTGAAGATTTCATAATTAATGGAATGTGATTTGGGTTTATCATGAACTTTGTTTTAAACGACATTAGTTCTTTAACCTATTTAAAGACTGGATTACATGTCTAACATTGTATTTCGAACTATATGGTTGATCTCTGCTAAATATATATCTGTTTGGTGGCGGAGAATTTATTCTCTTGCTTAACACCCTTCTCTAAGACGTACGAGCTTAGAGATTATATATCGGCAGAAATCAATAGTACGGTGTAGATTGTCGATGCAACATGTTTGTGTTTCCAAAGTTAAATAATCATTAATATTGATTTTTGGGAAGATTAAAACTAAGTGGAGTTTTAATGAATCTTTAGTTAGATTGAAATGTGAATTGATAATTTAAATTATCAAATTCGGGAAATGATCGAGAATGGAGTATCGCCAGTTTTGCTCCAAACGATAGTTAAATCTTTTAATAGATTTGAATGTGAAATGGTAATTAAATTTACCGATAACACCATGGTGTTAGATATGGAGTATTACCAGTTTTGTTGTGACAACCCGCCCCGCCCCAACCAACATTTACTCCAAAAGTGCGTTGTACACATGTCCAGTTAGCATGGAACAATCGTCAGAAAGAAAGGAAGAAGACGAAGAATCAACAAGGAACCTGTAGAATGTCTCACAGCGCATGGAACAAAATATAATAATAATAACATACTTGACATAAAACATGTGAGACAGTGCATAAGCTGGAAAACAAACTATCATAGCAGCAGAAAATCCAAAGTACAGCTTATGATCCAAAGCCAACATTATTACAACTTTTAAAACTGTCTCAAGAGTTAAACAAGAAAGGTACACTACAAATGCCCAAAGTAGTGACCAGCAACGACACAGGAAGAATATCTATACATATGTTCGACGACGAATATTCTATGAATTAGAAAATCGTCGCGAATATTGAAATAAACCGCAAGCGCACGGCGTACAATTGTTAGTACGTGGCGAATACGGGTCGATCCACAGGGAAAGAATTATTTTAAATTCTATTCAATCAAATTAAACCAAACTGTGAATTGAGTTAACTAAAATTTAACAAAATTAATGACTAAGTTGAGAATGAAACTATTGGTTAAGAGCAACTTAGAGGTGTTTTCACTCTCTAAATCACACAAATCAACATCATGAAATTATGTTCTCTATTTGTTTGGTCATTAGTGAGATTAGATTTTGTGTTTATTATAAGTATGACATATTTATGCTATTAATTAGCATAATATAAGTCATCAAACTATAACATAAATCTAATTCACTATTCAGTTCTCACGAAAAAGAAAACAAGTTGAAAGCAACATCAATTTTAAGAATACTCTATTTACTAATAATTAGTAATATAGAATATCAAATGTAGATTAACACTTCCTCTTGTTGCCAAAATAATATATAGATGAAAAGGTAAATTATTTGTGTCATTTGATCAAGCATGATCTATCCTCTATTAATTAGAGGCATAGATCATCAAAACCAAATATGATTAACAAAATACGCTAAACATCCATTCTTTAATAAACACAAATAGAGACCATGAAGAATAAACTATGTTGAATCTATGTGATTAGAGAGCTTCATCACCCCTAAATTGTAGGGGTTTAGCTCCTCATTTGTGTTATTATTTCAACACAAATGTATTTCAACATTGAAGAAAAACTAGTAAGGACTTAAGGAAGGATATTAACTAAATAGCTACACTAATTGCAGAAAAGAAAATACATGTACATAAAACTAAACAGAAAAGAGAAAGAAGAGTTTTATTCCAAGAAGAGAATTACAGAATAAAACTAAGTGTGTTTACATGAATAAGATACAAGGTATTTATAGTTGTATGATAAAGGCTACTTGGCAAATTCCATAATGTGGGACAAATCCACTTTTCCAAACTATAACACATAAACGAACTAGCTTAATGTGAACGCGTGCAGATGTCATGGAATATAGGTTGTGGGCTTCAACTCTAATTGCCTTGAGAATGAATAACAACTCCAAGTGATTATTATGGAAAAGCATTGATTCTTGTCTTTAAAATACGCAGCAAAAGGTGATTGAATAACAACATTTCTTCAGATCTTCAAGCTTTAATCCAACTCTAAAATTCATCACTCTTCTTGCACAAATTCTTCAAGCTTTTCAACAATTAAATGCATTAATCCACTCATCTCAAATAATCTGTAAACACAGCTATAAATGCACAATATCAATTATTTAAAAGATAAAATAAGATAAATAAGCGGATAAAATATACACATTTACGTGTATATCAAATGCCCCCACACTTATCTTTTTATTCGTCCTCGAATAAACTAAACTAAGATATGTCACACTTTCGTAGGAAACACGATTGCATTTAGCGTATGCAACAAGCCGTTAAACCTCTAGGTGTCCCTAGTAGGACGAGTGTTGTCTCGTGAGGGTTTTCAGTGGATACTACCCACAAAATCCAAAAGTTAAATGCAAAAAATATTTACAAAATGCATGATTAGAAAATATTTACAAGATGAATGCAAGCTTTTAAAGGAATATTTACAAATGGATAATTTACTTTTAAATATTACACGAATGAGTTAACACAAATTTGGGTCGTCACTATGAAATTTGAGTCCGTTACTAATCAAAACTTCAAACAAAAATCATGTTATCGTTACAAACTCCTCCAGCTTGGCCAGTTGTTTTGGTTGAAACATAGTGCAAATATGAAATGAGTTCTATAATCGATGCAAAACGGCGTCTCAACTTCCTTTTTGTTAACAAGTTAGGTCGAATAAGTGAAGAGTGTGCTTGGATTTCAAGTGCTTACTCTCTCTTTATTACAAAATATTTACATTATTACTACTTACAAACACCTAACCGAAAAGACCATGGTATACCACCCATGCACTGCCTCGCGGACTGACGTGAGAGTTTGGGACAGAGCTTGGTGGATTGTGCAGACCAACGCTGACTTTGTCAACAAGATGTTGGTAATCCTTAGGTGTCCAACTCATAAAATGAGACCAAGATATACCGACGCTGACTTTGTCAACAAGGTGTCGGAAAGAGCTTGGCGGGTTTGCACACCAACGCCAGATGTACCAGCAATGTTGGATACCCTTGGATAATTGTATATATATATACTTTTTTTCTTTTCTTATTTTTCTCTTTTTTTTTACATAAGAGAGAGAGTTAAGCGAGAATATCTTAGCACAACTTCACGTAAACGATCTAAAATGTTATCGCAAGTAGTCTAAATCAACCATTCATTTAATCGGATTACAATTCAGAAAACATTTCATACTCATCACCCGTGAATCTCCCAGTATACCAGTTACACCAAATTTGCTCATAATTCAAACTTTCCTTTCATTATCCGCTAAGAGAAGTAAATTTCCAAACAATTTAATTGAACGACCAAAATTATATGCTAATAACTCCATCATGCCTTATTTAAAAGTAAATAGAAGTGCGAATATTTTTTTAGAAAGGGAGAAGGAAAAAAAATGCAAAAAGAGAAAGGAAAAAAAATGCAAACTTAAACTATGCAAAACAGAATGAAAATGAGACTCCCCCCCACACTTGATTTTGACTGTGTCCCCACAGTCGATGCATGACACCATGAATGAATGGAAGATAAATATTTACATATGTACAAAAGAGGGTTAGTGCGACTTACCAAATGTGCGTGCAGAATATATGCAGTCACCGAATAGATGAACCGGTCCACGATGGACCAATGGATCAGCCTTATTAAGATTATGAGATGCAGCTTAAGCACAGAAAACCAAATCATAAAGGATTTTATATTACATTTCAGATTTGGAAAAACAAATTTTGTTTTTTCAAAAGTTTGAGTTGCTAATTTTAAAAATTTGAGCTTACAATTGATTCGAAAATCGAATTGAATTTCTATAGCAACTAAAAAGAAGTCAGTGGGCCGGGGTTCAGAAAATGTTTCAAAAACAAAGTTTGGCTTGTTCAGATGATGTGTAAATTGAGAGACGTGTGCACCGTTCTCACCCTCACACTTGTTTTGAGAAATATTGTTCAGTTTCGCTTTGATATTTGAAATTTTGTTGACTAAAGGTTCATTCGTAAACCTAAAGTTAAAACCAAACAAATGAAGTTTCAGTAAATTTTGGAATCGTGTTTTCTCAAAAATAGTGCTATTCCAAAAAGAGTTCATGTACTGCAGAAATTTATCATTGAAAAACAAGTGATCATAGTGAGGTTCAGTTGAAACGATTAAATCGCAAGGAGTTTCAACAGTTTTGGAAAAATCGTCATTGTGTTCAAGATCACATTCAGCAGTTTCGTTATTATCAACCTCAAGAGTTTCAAAGTTTTCAAACATTTCATTTTCAGTTTCATACCCAACAACATTATCGTCAATCAATTCAAGAATTTTTAGCTCATCAAAGTCGTCCTCACTTGAACAGTTGTTAACAACTTCATCATTTTTGTCAAGTTGACAATCTAAAGTTGCTAAATTTTCAAAATTTTCAGAATCTGATAGAGGAAGATCAAATTGAAGATTAACGTCTTCGTTTTCAAGAGAATTTAAATTCAAATCAAGCACAGGGCTTTCAACAACTTTATTAAGATTTTCATCAATTTCAAAAGTTGTTAGTTGAAAATTGTCGATTGTGGGCAAAGGTGGATTTTTATTCGAATCGTCACAAGTTTGGATCCGATTTTGTTTCTCACGAAACTTCAAGTAATCGTCAAGTATGTTCGTTTGCTCAACAAAATCAAATTTATAATTATTTACATGAGAATTTTCACTTTGAAATTGTTGAGAACAAAAGTATTCAGTAGCACCACAATTGAAATTATTCCCGTTGCCAAAATCATTTGAAAAGTGATTTACATTTCCATTTTGAATTTGAAATTCATTTTGGAGTTTAAAATTGAATTGACAAGGGTTATAATCAGAATCATTTGAATTTGGATGTGAAATCGAATTTTGATTATTTTGAAAGCTTTCACTTGAATTGTTGCACATGTATAACTTACACAATTCATTTATTTCTTTATTTTGTTGTATGCTCATTTCAAGTAAAGATTCAACATGTGTTTCAAGAGTTGAGGACTGATCATCATTTTGAAATTTTGGTGGTGTACAAATGGGATTATCTTGAAAATTTTGAAAAGTTGGTGGCGTAAAATCCAAATTGTTTGTACAATAGTTGTTATTAAAATATCCATATGTATTTGGTGTAAAATTATATGGATTATATTGATTTTCACAACTATCGTAAAATCCATAGGAATAAGGGAATTGAGACATTTTCAAGAAAGCTCTTAAAAAATATGTTAAAATTAACAACTTTGGATTATATGAATACAAGTCTAGGCCAGGTTCGGACAAGGATTATCAGTGTGCCACGAATCACCGTAGAAACACGACTGAAGGTTTAAGAACCTGTTTGAGTTCTTGACTCTACCGTTCCTTAGACACCTTAGAGAGTATCAATCCTAATTGTCAATTTAACAAATATTTTGTCCTATGAGCATTGGGGAATCCTCGATTTGATTTCAAAAACAATGTATTCCACGTTTGTTTTAAAATTTCCAACCACACATCAACAGGCAAAATAATCCATCACAGACAGTCATAGAATAATAATTGCAGAAATTTTTTTTTTACAAGCAAGCCGATGCCCTGCAGAAGATTTTTACAAGCAATGTCTATATTTTTTTATTTGCAGCAGCAGTCCCTGTAGAGTTCAGAAAATTTCTCACCTAGATCGGCAGTCCGTCCAGTGCAGTTGAGTCGCGCTAGCGCGTTCACACCCCACTTGGTGTGCAACCGCTCCAACAATTCAGATTATGCTAATTGCAAATTGCTTGACCGCTGAATTTTTTTGATTGATGCTTGAACTCTCCTTCACTTTGGTTCTGATTTCTCCTCTTTCTTTTTTTTAAGTTGGAGAAAAGAAATTGAAAACAAAGGAAGTTCGAATAAATCAAAAGGTCAAAAAAAAAGGAGCAATCAAATTAGTCAGTACCACATCCCAATTCAAACAAAAGAAAATTAGAGTACCCTAACACAAAAGGTTTTTGGTCCAACGCACCCAGTTCTAGCCACACACACACTGAACAAGGAAAGTACGCACCCCGAAAGAGAATGACACTTGTTGGTGCTTTTTAAAAAAAATCACACAAGAAGTTCCCCAATTCAAAATACACGCAAGCCAAAAATGCTGTTAATTCAAAAGAAGGCCACGCGTTAACTAATATACAGACACTCTGTCAATTTGTTCGTTTCTGATGGACGCAACCCAAAAGAATACAGTCAAAATGGAAAATAACGCTCCTTTTTCCTTTTCCAAAATAAGCGCACTTCTTTTTATAAATTGCAGTCAACCCAAGAACACGATCTCCTCTAAAAGAAATAAAACCGTCCTCTTCTCTCTTTAATTTTTTTGGATATCGAGATAAGGTTCGAAATCGGTTTTGAGGTGTGAAGAAATTGCAGTACCAATTTTCGAATTGGGTTTCGGGTTTGAAGTTCCAGATCGGGCAGGGCTTGAAACTTGCGAGTTGGGGGTGATTTTGCAGGTGAGGTACGAATTGGCAAAGAAGAGTTTGAAGTGGTCTCGGTTCGAGTGATTGTGGTTCGATTTGTGAGGTAAGTGTATTCGAACTGGAATTCAACACTTGGATGTGATTGGGAATGGGGTTTGTAATTGCGTGGAGTGGCAGGCGTTTTATTTTCGGTTTTGAAGCTCGATTTTTGGGAGGTTGAAGTTGAAATGGTTGGATTTGCTGATGGTGGATGGGTGTAAGAAGTGGAAGAGTATGGCTAGCTTTGGTTGATGGTGATGTTTAGAGGTAGTACGAGGTCTGTGGTATGTTGAAATTGGGGTAATTGGCGTGATGATCTTGCTGGGTTGGTACTTGCTGAAGTAAAGATGGACGTTGGGCAGAAAGGTTTGTTGTAGACGGTGAAATTGTGACTGTGTCTGTGGTGTAGTGGTCTGTTTGTATACGAAGTGGAATGGTACGTGGATGGTCGTTAATGATCTGTGAAGTTGTTTGTGGTTGAATATGGTGTTGTTTGAAGGGGTGCGTTGGGTTGAGAATTCGGTGATTTGAAAGAGGAGGGATGGTGATGGAAGAACAGTAGTGAACTTTGATGAAGGAGATCAGAGAGGGATTGGTCTGTATGTGAAGGTGAATGTTGATTTATAAAGGATAGCAGTGAACTGAGGAAAGAAGGCAATCAGGGAATATAAAGCAGAGAAGGAAAGAAATTAAGGAGAGAAGGGAAGAAATTATGGAGAGAGGTCAAGAAAAAAAAAAGGAATGCAATAATTTTTTTTTATTGTTTTTTTTATTTCGCAAGAATTGGTAAAGAAGAGAGAAGTAAATGAGAGGAAGAGAAGGAAAGAAATAAAGTAAATTAAAACAAAAGAGAAAAAATGGAAAGAGATTTTTTTATTTATTTATAAGTAAGAATAGTAAATGGAAGAAGGATGGAAAGAAATTAATGAAATGAAACGGGAAAGAATTTGAAAACACAAGGAATGTTTTTTTTTTCAATGCAAACGAGATCAATGCAAATGCATGAACACACAAAAATTAAAAGGCAAGTAAGAAAACACAATTTTTTTTTAATAACTAAAAACACAAAATAAAAACACACACAGAACAAATGCTAACAACAAATGCAATTCACACAACTAACAACAAAGTGGAATAAACTTTTTTTTTTCAGTAGAACACAAATAAAAAAATAATAATTCGAAGAATAAAATTAAAACTAATTTCTTTCCCCGGCAACGGCGCCAAAAACTTGTTCGACGACGAATATTCTATGAATTAGAAAATCGTCGCGAATATTGAAATAAACCGCAAGCGCACGGCGTACAATTGTTAGTACGTGGCGAATACGGGTCGATCCACAGGGAAAGAATTATTTTAAATTCTATTCAATCAAATTAAACCAAACTGTGAATTGAGTTAACTAAAATTTAACAAAATTAATGACTAAGTTGAGAATGAAACTATTGGTTAAGAGCAACTTAGAGGTGTTTTCACTCTCTAAATCACACAAATCAACATCATGAAATTATGTTCTCTATTTGTTTGGTCATTAGTGAGATTAGATTTTGTGTTTATTATAAGTATGACATATTTATGCTATTAATTAGCATAATATAAGTCATCAAACTATAACATAAATCTAATTCACTATTCAGTTCTCACGAAAAAGAAAACAAGTTGAAAGCAACATCAATTTTAAGAATACTCTATTTACTAATAATTAGTAATATAGAATATCAAATGTAGATTAACACTTCCTCTTGTTGCCAAAATAATATATAGATGAAAAGGTAAATTATTTGTGTCATTTGATCAAGCATGATCTATCCTCTATTAATTAGAGGCATAGATCATCAAAACCAAATATGATTAACAAAATACGCTAAACATCCATTCTTTAATAAACACAAATAGAGACCATGAAGAATAAACTATGTTGAATCTATGTGATTAGAGAGCTTCATCACCCCTAAATTGTAGGGGTTTAGCTCCTCATTTGTGTTATTATTTCAACACAAATGTATTTCAACATTGAAGAAAAACTAGTAAGGACATAAGGAAGGATATTAACTAAATAGCTACACTAATTGCAGAAAAGAAAATACATGTACATAAAACTAAACAGAAAAGAGAAAGAAGAGTTTTATTCCAAGAAGAGAATTACAGAATAAAACTAAGTGTGTTTACATGAATAAGATACAAGGTATTTATAGTTGTATGATAAAGGCTACTTGGCAAATTCCATAATGTGGGACAAATCCCCTTTTCCAAACTATAACACATAAACGAACTAGCTTAATGTGAACGCGTGCAGATGTCATGGAATATAGGTTGTGGGCTTCAATTCTAATTGCCTTGAGAATGAATAACAACTCCAAGTGATTACTATGGAAAAGCATTGATTCTTGTCTTTAAAATACGCAGCAAAAGGTGATTGAATAACAACATTTCTTCAGATCTTCAAGCTTTAATCCAACTCTAAAATTCATCACTCTTCTTGCACAAATTCTTCAAGCTTTTCAACAATTAAATGCATTAATCCACTCATCTCAAATAATCTGTAAACACAGCTATAAATGCACAATATCAATTATTTAAAAGATAAAATAAGATAAATAAGCGGATAAAATATACACATTTACGTGTATATCAACATATCAAACGTGGAAGCCTCCTGCTCGCCTCCGAATCCGCTACTAGCGCATCACCAACTAACATGTCTCTAGTCTGCTCATGTGAGCACCCAGAGTAATAAGAAGAGACATAAAACTCTAGGTCAGACAAAAAGTCTGGTATGAGCGATAAGCAGCTAAACAGAACAATAACAGGTATACTAAGCCATACCTGAACCTGGACCAGCAACCAAAGAGTTAGCACTACATACTGTACAACACTCTAAGGTGCCACTAGCATATGGTGTACTAGCATACGGGGGTGGGTTGTGCATGTCATAGTGATGGCAAACAAACCAAACATAGCAACCATCCTCACATCTCTCACTCAGTGCATAAAGCATACGATGTTCACCACTGTCAATCACTAGAACCATCGAAGCAGTGATGGAGTTCGACTAGTACAATTACTGCTACTACCAAGCTTACCACATGGAGTCATGACCAAATCTTTACAAATGACCCAACTTCATTGGTCCATAGCCCTATAGTCGTACCTAGGCCACTATGGCCCTGAATCCGTTCACGTACTTCCTACACATAGTGATCCAAAGTTACAGACATCGACAACCCCTTAGCACACGTCCCGCAACAAAGCCCGACTCATGAAGCCCACTCATTGGTTCCCAACTGGATCCTGAGTCAAAGCTCCTCATTTGGACTTCCTTTGCATCTCCGGTTTTGGTCGAATTGGAGTTGGTCTTCAGAAGAGTCGTCGCGTAGTAGTAATAGCATATGTACAGTTCAGTTCAGTGTTCCCCTTCTGGCCTGGTTCAGTTTGGTGTACTCTTGCTCCATCGGTTCGGTTCGGATGCTTTGCGTCTGGTTCGGTGTTTGCTCCCTCCTAGATGTCCCGATCCGATCCGGTGCTTCGCTCCAACTCCAACTCCAAGCTAGGTCCTCCGATCCGATCCCTATGCTCTTGCCCCCGATCCGATCCCTATTAGTCTCTCTAATCCGATCCCCTTTGGTTTCTCCCTGATCCGATCCCTTTTAGCTTCTCTTCGATCCGATCCTCTACCCAACTCCAATCCTAAGAAAATAGCCTTCCTTCTCGCCAAGCCTCTTATGCTAAGTTCCAATCCGGATCGAGTCCTCTTGCGCAGTTCTCCTACCCGATCTGAGCCCAATTATCCGATCTGATCCGGTTTGGAACCCTGCATATTTCCCGTGACTTTCCAGCGACTGTTTTACGCCATACGACGGCGTTTCGACCAATCTAACAGTTCTAATCAATCACAAAACATACCACACAGTCATAGCAACATAGGGAATCAACCATAGACATCAATACAACAACCATAGCATGTAAGTTGGATCAAACCTACCCAAAATCCCATATTTTTCCCTTAAGCATGTTTAGGCAAAACTAATGATATGATTAGCAAAACTTAATGAAATTAACCCAAATTCATATCAGAGGTCTAAAACATTATTTAAGAATTTATGAATATTTTCCAGAATTTATTAATGTATAAATTCGCTAATCTTCACTAATTACCCTTAATTAACCTTAATTAGTGAGGAACTATGCAAATCACTCACCTTAGCCACAAATAAAACCTTTAGAACTGAAATTCTACTATTTGGGCGTGAAAAACAATGCAAAACAACAGCTCTACTACTGATTTGGTGAACATCTTCCTTGATTTGATGTTGATTAAGCCAAAACTTGATCAGAAAGTGATTAGAAGTTGATTTGGGTGTTTTTAGATGATGGAGGCCATTGTTAGAGTTTCAAGAATGGAAGTGGCGGCTGAAAGAAATGTTTTCTAACCCTAGTCAGCCCCTATACATTTCTAATCCCGAAATGGGTCATGGTCCCTCTTGCTAATCACCCTAATTAGGCCCGGTTAAGCTGTTTTTTACCTTCTAAACCTTGTTTCAGCCATATCTCCCAAACAGTGAGTCCGTTTGGCTAATGTGACCACTCTACGGAAAGGTAAACCATCAAGCGAATCTAATGGAAGTGGTTTCAGGTCAAAATTCCATTCCAATCAAAAGTTATGGCCAAAACAGTACCAGCTAGGGGCAAAATGGTCATTTAAAAATCGGGAAAAATCATGAACATGGGTAATGACCCCATTAGTCGTTTCCCAAAGTCACATGACCATACGCCTTCATATAAGAGAGAAATAAATATTCTATGGTCTTCTGATGCGTAGAATGCGGGTTGTTACATTCTTCCCCCCTTAAGAAATTTCGTCCCCGAAATTCCCTAACTAAAACACACAAAAGGGTCCCGCATGCCTATCTGCCATAAAACATCAATCAAACATGCAAAACAAGTCTATCCTAGCATGCGGAATAACCAAATTGCAAAGTAAATCTTACCAGGCAAAGAGTTCTGAATACGTTTTCCTAATGCTCTCCTCTGTCTCCTAAGTAAAGTCATTCTCGTTCTCGCCCCACTGAACCTTGACTAGCTTCACCACCTTCCTTCGAAGTCGCTTCGTATCATGCTCGACAATACGAGTTGGCTTGCGGTTCCCAACCGCCTTGGGTTCCACTTCGAAGTCCTCTAACCGATTAGGTGAAATAGTCATATCTGGGTCGTGAACGAACTTCCTTAGCTGGGAAACATGAAATACATTGTGAACTCCTGCCATCTTCTCTGGTAAGTCAACTCTATACGCCAAATTCCCAACTTGTTCGAGAACTGGGAATGGGCCAACAAATCTTGGTGCCAACTTGCCTCTCTTGCCAAATCGTATTACGTTCTTCAATGGAGAAACCTTGACAAACACCAAGTCACCAATGGAGAATTTTAAGTCTTTTCTCCTCTTGTCAGCATAACTCTTCTGCCTATCCTGGGCAGCCTTCATCCGTTGTATAATGATCTTAATCTTATCTGAAGTTTCCCTCACCACATCTGGTCCAAGCATAAACTTCTCGCCGGTCTCTATCCAACATGATGGTGAGTTGCACGGTCTTCCGTACAAAGCTTCATATGGAGCCATACCGATAATGGATTGGTAGACATTATTATATGCAAACTCTACTAGATGCAAATGGTCATCCCATGATCCACCAAAATCCAATATACAAGCTCTCAAGAGATCTTCCAATATACGATTCACCCTCTCTATCTGACCATCAGTTTGAGGATGATACGCGGTACTGAGATGTACTTCCAACCCTAGAGCCCCTTGTAAGCCCTTCCAAAACCCACTAGTAAACAACGGGTCTCGGTCACTCACAATGCTTTTAGGTACTCCATGGAATCTCACTACCCACTTCATATACAATTCTGCTAACTTAGCTGCCGTTCTGGTCGATTTGACTGGTATAAATCTTGCACTCTTAGTCAATCGATCCACAATTACCCAAATGCTATCATGGCCCGATCTATCCTTGGTAATCCATCAATGAAATCCATTGAGACTTGCTCCCATTTCCATTCTGGAATTTCTTATGGTTGTAACAGACCATTAGGCTTCTTTTGCTCGGCTTTAACTAGCTGGAAATTCATGCACTTGGATATAAACTTCTCAACATCTCTTTTCATCCCTTCCCAGTAGTAAGTCTGTTTCATGTCTCGATACATCTTTTCACCACTGGGGTGTATAGTCTGTTTTGAGTGATGACATTCTCTAAGCACTTCATCTCTCAAACCATTCACGTTGGGTACAATTAGTCTCCCGTTCTTTCGAAACCATCCTTCTCGATCAAGCCCATACAAATCCATCTCCTCACCGTTAATGTTCATCTCTAACTTGGAGATGATTTCCAATAGATTTGGATCGTCCCTCTGACTGGAACCAATACGCTCAATCAAGGTGGGTCTGATCGTCAAACTAGCTAATATCTCTTGATCCAATTCGCACTTTGGTCTGAAATCATACCCTGCGATATACTCCAGTTGCTTCCATTCAAGAAACATAGCCCTTAAACTGGCATGTCTCCTACTCAAGGCATCGGCTACCACATTGCTCTTCCCAGGTGTATATGCGATATCAAAATCATACGAGGCCAAGAACTCTAGCCATCTCTGCTGACGGAGATTCAGATCCTTCTGGTAGAAGAGATACTTTAACAATTTATGATCGGTAAACCACTCAAATCTCTCTCCCAAGAGATAATGTCTCCACATCTTCAATGCGAACACAATCGCTGCCAGTTCCGAATCATGGGTAGGATACTTTTTCTCATGCGGCTTTAGTTGCCGACTAGCATAAGCTACAACCCTACCTCCTTGCATCAATACTGCACCTAGTCTGGTACCACAAGCATCTGTGTATACCGTCATTTCCTCATTCCCTTTAGGAATGACTAATACTGGCGCACGCGTCAACTTTTCTTTTAGACTCTTGAATGCATTCTCACACACTCCGTCCCAGACGAAGGCTTGATTCTTCTTAGTCAACTGAGTCAATGGTGCTACTATCTTGGAGAAGTTCTGAATAAACTTACGATAATATCCAGCTAACCCCAAGAAGCTTCTTACGTCTGTTGCATTCTTTGGCGTAGGCCAATCCTGTACCATAGCCACCTTCGCAGGGTCCACGGCAATACCATTCTCTGAAACAACATGGCCCAAGATTCCCTCCTCCAGAAGTGACACTTAGAAAACTTTGCTTTCAACTGGTTTTTTCTCAATACCTCCATCACTATTCTTAAATGTTACTTGTGTTCTTCCTCTGTCCTCGAATAGACCAAAATGTCATCCACGAACACAAGGACAAACTTATTCAACTGATCTCTGAATACCCTATTCATAAGATCCACAAAATATGCTGGGGCATTGGTCAGCCCGAATGGCATGACCAACCACTCATAAAACCCAGACGGCGTCCGAAATGCCATTTTAGCTATACTCTCATCTTCCACTCTAAGCTGATGAAAGCCTGTCGCGAGATCCAACTGAGAAAATACTCTCGCACCACTCAACTGATCAAACAAATCATCTATCCGCGGTAGAGGATACTTGTTCTTCCTTGTCACTTTATTCAACTCGCGTTAGTGTACACACAAACGAAGGGAACCATCCGCCTTGGTAGCAAACACAACTGGTGCTCCCCATTCAGAAACACTCCTTCTGATAAATCCCTTCTTCAAAAGATTGCTGACTTGCACCCCGAGCTCTCGCTGCTCCCTTGGTGCCATACGACGAAGTGGCATCACTATAGGTCTAGCATCTTTCACTAAATCGATACGGAACTCAATCTCTCGGTGTGGTGGAAGCCCGGTCACTTCCTCGAAAACGTCCGGATACTGGCCAACCACGGGCAAACCTGGCAACTCACTATGCGGGATGTCGAGGGAATTTAGAAAACAAGCCATTACCCCATCACCGGGTAGACCACCAAACACTACCCTCCGCCCATCATCCGCCCTAGCTGTCACCAAAAACCCCTCACAGTCTACCACCACCCCGTATCTTTGGAGCCAATCGACTCCCAAAATAATGCCAAACCCAGTAAAGCCCAAAACAAAGCAATCACAAACAAAAATGCATCCATGACTCGATAAGACCACATTACGACAAATCATGCTAAGGCTAGTCGAACCACCAATCGGGTTCGTCACTACTAAAGGTCTATCGACAATCTCGGGTTCCAATCCCAACCTATATGGAAGCCCCGGTATTAAACAAAACTCTTACAGGAACATCATAAACAGGAAGCATATGTTGAATGACGACGTTCTTTCCCTTCTCCACCGCGGTTGGGGCATTCGACGAAGAAGGAATAGCATTAAGGGCATATGCTTTCACCATCTGCTTTTCTTTAGGGGGTTGCGGACACTTGTCCTTGTGATATCCCACTTGGCCACAGTTGAAGCACTTCCTATCCGCTGGCTTGGCCCGACAATTACTAGCATAATGGCCCGTCTTACCATAGCTGAAGCACTCAACATCTTTCTTATTCTTTTTCTGGCTATCCTTGTTCTGGTTCTGCTTCCTCTTATTCTGAGGACCACTCTTGCCTCCACCACTTGCTTGTGGTTTTGGCTCCTCTGCAGATGCAACCTCAGTCTTTGACTTAGGGTAAATACTCTCTGATCTCAAAGCTTTCCCAACAATCGATTCAAAAGTCTCATCGATGTGGTTAATGAGCCTTTCCCTAAGTACTGATCCAAGCCAGTTATTAACTTCTCGTTCTTCTTCTCGGCAGTATCAATAAGAGATAACCCATATTTCGACAAAGTGTCGAATTCAGCAATATACTCCGAGACAGCTCTGCCATTCTGCTTGAGCTCCAAAAATTTCTTAAACAAAACTGATTTCTGAGCAGCTGGAATGAACTTCTCACTAAAGCGAGCCTTAAACTACTCCCAAGTAATCTGATCCTTTGGAGTGACTGTCTTGATAGCATTCCACCAATTCATCGCTCGCCCTTGCAGTTGACGAGATGCTAGCCTTCTCTTCATCGCATCCTCGATGCCCAAGTCGTCTAAGATACAATCACAGTTATCCAACCAATCCTGAACATTCATGGCCGACTCCGTTCCGTGGAACGGCTTCCCACCAAGGCTAGTGTAATTCTTGCATAGCTTGGCGAAATCGACCTTAGGCGCCTGCACTATTGGACCACCACCATTACCAGCATTGGGAGCTGCCCCTTCCACATCCCTAAGCATGTCTCTCATGAGGTCAGTAAACATCGCCCTTATATCAGCAGCATTCCCATTATTGTCTCCTCTACTAGCACCTCTTGCGTATCGGCTCATCGTTTAATCTGTAATGAGAAAACGATTAACCATCTCCATAAAGGTGCTAGTGCAGTGCAACTTCATCCTTAGCTATAATAATAGTATATATATATAGCTTTTAAAAACCAAATTAATCACAAATACGCTCTCTCATATACGTACTATCTCTCCCTAGTGTCTTTCCCTAGGTTAACTACGCAACCTAGAGCTCTGATACCAAATGCGACAACCCGCCCCGCACCAACCGACATTTACTCCAATAGTGCGTTGTACACATGTCCAGTTAGCACGGAACGGTCGTCAGAAGGAAAGGAAGAAGACGAAGAATCAACAAGGAACCTGTAGAATGTATCACAGCGCATGAAACAAAATATAATAATAATAACATACTTGACATAAAACAGGTGAGACAGTGCATAAGCTGAAAAATAAACTATCATAGCAGCGGAAAATCCAAAGTACAGCTTATGATCCAAAGTCAACATTATTACAACTTTTAAAACTGTCTCAAGAGTTAAACAAGAAAGGTACACTACTAATGCCCAAAGTAGTGACCAGCAATGACACTGGGAGAATACCTATACATATAATACGTGGAAGCCTCCTGCTCGCCTTCGAATCCGCTACTCGCGCATCACCAGCTAACCAATCTCTAGTCTGCTCGTGTGAGCACCCAGAGTAATAAGAAGAGACATAAAACTCTGGGTCAGACAAAAAGTTTGGTATGAGCGATAAGCAGCTAAACAGAACAATAACAGGTATACTAAGCCATACCTGAACCTGGACCTGCAACCAAAGAGTTAGCACTACATACTGTACAACACTCTAAGGTGCCACTAGCATATGGTGTACTAGCATACGGGGGTGGGGGTGTGCATGTCATAGTGATGGCAAACAAATCAAACATAGCAACCATCCTTACATCTCTCACTCAGTGCATAAAGCATACGATGTCCACCACTGTCAATCACTAGACCCATTGAAGCAGTGACGGAGTTCGACTTGTACAACTACTGCTACTACCAAGCTTACGACATGGAGTCATGACCAAATCTTTACAAATGACCCCACTTCATTGGTCTATAGCCCTTTAGTCGTACCTAGGCCACTATGGCTCTGAATTCGTTCACGTACTTCCTACACATAGTGATCCAAAGTTACGGACATCGACAACCCCTTAGCACACGTCCCGCAGCAAAGCCCGACTCATGAAGCCCGCTCATTGGTTCCCAACTGGATCCTGAGTCAAAGCTCCTCATTTGGACTTCCTTTGCATCTCGGGTTTTGGTCGAATTGGAGTTGGTCTTCAGAAGAGTCGTCACGTAGTAGTAATAGCATATGTACAGTTCGGTTCGGTGTTCCCCTTCTGGCCTGGTTCGGTTCGGTGTACTCTTGCTCCATCGGTTCGGTTCGGATGCTTTGCGTCTGGTTCGGTGTTTGTTCCCTCCTAGATGTCCCGATCTGATCCGGTGCTTCGCTCCAACTCCAGCTCCAAGCTAGGTCCTCCGATCTGATCCCTATGCTCCTGCCCCCAATCCGATCCCTATTAGTCTCTCCGATCCGATCCCCTTTGGTTTCTCCCCGATCCGATCCCCTTTATCTTCTCTCCGATCCGATGCCCTGCCCAACTCCAATCCTAAGCAAATAGCCTTCCTTCTCGCCAAGCCTCTTATGATAAGTTCCAATCTGAATCAAGTCCTCTTGCTCAGTTCTCCTACCCGATCCGAGCCCAATTATCTGATCCGATCCGGTTCGGAACCCTGCATATTTCCTGTGACTTTCCAGCGACTGTTTTACGCCATACGACGGCGTTTTCGACCAATCTAACAGTTCTAATCAATCACAAAACATACCACACAGTCATAGCAACATAGAGAATCAACCATAGACATCAAAACAACAACCATAGCGTGTAATTTGGATCAAACCTACCCAAAATCCCATATTTTCCCCTTAAGCATGTTTAGGCAAAACTAATGATATGATTAGCAAAACTTAATGAAATTAACCCAAATTCATATCAGAGGTCTAAAACATTATTTAAGAATTTATGAATATTTTTCCAGAATTTATTAATGTATAAATTCGCTAATCTTCACTAATTACCCTTAATTAACCTTAATTAGTGAGGAACTATGCAAATCACTCACCTTAGCCACAAATAAAACCTTTAGAACTGAAATTCTACTGTTTGGGCGCGAATACCAATGCAACACAGCAGCTCTACTACTGATTTGGTGAAGATCTTCCTTGATTTGATGTTGATTAAGCCTAAACTTGATTAGAAAATGATTAGAAGTTGATTTGTGTGTTTTTAGATGATGGAGGCCATTGTTAGGGTTTCAAGAATGGAAGTGGCAGCTGAAAGAAATGTTTTCTAACCCTAATCAGCCCCTATACATCTCTAATCCCGAAATGGGTCATGGGCCCTCTTGCTAATCATCCTAATTAGGCCTGGTTAAGCTGTTTTTCACCTTCTAAACCTTGTTTCAGTCATATCTCCCAAACGGTGAGTCCATTTAGCTAATGTGACCACTCTACGGAAAGGTAAACCATCAAGTGAATCTAATGGAAGTAGTTTCAGGTCAAAATTCCTTACCAATCAAAAGTTATGGCCAAAATAGTACCAGCTAAGGGCAAAATGGTCATTTAAAAATCGGGAAAAATCATGAATATAGGGAATGACCCCACTAGTCGTTTCCTAAAGTTACATGACTATACGCCTTCATATAAGAGAGAAATAAATATTCTACGATCTTCCGATGCATAGAATGCGGGTTGTTACATTTGCTCCATAGGATGAATTGGTTGGGATTGGGAAATTTAACAAATGATTACTTCAGTAAGGTGCGCTAATCTCAACTAGTTTGGAAAACATTAATATGGTTTGAACTGCTATCTAGAAGAAGATTAAAGAATAAATTTAAAGAATATATCTTTGATAAAATTAATGGGAACCTTTTCCTAAAAATGTGAATATTTGAATAAAAGAATAATCTGAATTGGAATAAGGCGTATGTTGTGTGTTTTTATCACTTGATTATAATATATGTGGGTTATTCGGAAAGGCTGGGTTTATACCCATTCTGAATAACTGATTTGACGATAAGTCGACGATGAAGACCTGAGGTCTTCACATCGTTTGGATGATTACTGATGTCTTGATTGGACGGTGCACCCAAGACAAGGTAATAAGTGGTGATCGTCCAGATGTACTTGGAGATCGACCGGATATGCGAGGACCTCTCTCCTTTATTGGACATATGGGACGCGGAATAAGGTGCCTCCGGTTTCGTTCAGACTCAGAACAAACTATTAAACGGATGTGTGTCTGACATTGGATTTTATCCTGTGTTTATTGATCTCTATGCGTAGAATTTATTCTCTTGCTTAACACCCTTCTCTGAGACGTACGAGCTCAGAGGTTATATATCCATAGACATCGGTTGCATGGCGTGAATTGCCTGTGTGGCATGCAGAGATGCAAATAATCAAGGCTTCTGTTGAAAAGCAGAGTCTTGGGGGTTGATAATCAAAGCACGGCCTTAAAGGGCATAGCTTTGTGTTTAAAGTTAATTCGCTAGCCTTACACCTCGATGTGAGTCAAAAACGGGATAGGGGACCCAAGGAGGGCATGAATTTCTTTCTAGCTATGGGTGGTGTCATGGTATGGAGCCGGACATTTATTATATTTTTACCTATGTGGATGATAGATAGCAAGGCGCCTGAGATATATCGGTTACTACAGAGCCGAAGGATATTACCGGAAAACGTGTGTTCAGGAATTGCCAATCCTCAAATGTAAGGGAGGATCGGCCTTGGAGGATCCAAGGGTCTTCTGCGGGAGATCCTGAGGCATTTTGTAGAGTGTCTCGAAGCCGGCGATGAGTACATCTCTTGCCACGATTTATGACGGAAATTCAATTTCCAATACGTGACATTCGAATTTATTTGTAGAGCCTAGTATGGCTACATAATAAGATTGGGTAATATACCGTCTTTGATTGATACATTTATATTTGAAGTTGTTTTATACACTTTACACTTATAATAGTATCAAAATGATTTGTTTTAAATGTACCAAGCATGTTTGGCTATTATAAGGGAAAACTCTATCCTCCAGCTTGCGTTGCATTGTGTGATATGACCTGAGTCTTATAATAGCTTCATTTTTTCCAAAAAGCATTGCGCTGTTTGTTATATGCACTAGTATTCTTGGGAGGAAACCCGTTCCATGGTATACGGCGTGGTCCCTTGATTTACTCTATTTTAAAGTAAAGTTCTAAATAACTGTTTTAGTTCACACACCAGTCATACGACTGACCTACACTACAACAAAATGACCATATTACAACGGTGGAGCACCGTTGTAATTACATTTTACAACGGTGGGCTAACCGTCGTGTATTAAGAAGTTGTAATAGACTAAAATCTTTTACAACTTTTTTGCACCGTTGCAACACCGTTGTAATATGTTCATTTTACAACTTTTCTCCACCGTTGTAATAAACTTATTACAACAGTTATGCACCGTTGTTGTTGTAATTTTTACAGCTATTTATAACCGTTGTGATATATTTTATTACAACTATTTTGCACCGTTGTGACTTCGTATGTGTGTGTGTATATATATATTGAGAACTAACTTCGTATAAATTGATTTAAATTCAAATGCAATTTGCATATTAACTGAAACGAACAGTACATTAAATATTCCTTAATGGCATGCTTAACGTAATTAGCAACATAATGTCAGTTAAATAGCTAAAATTACAACTCCATATTTCGATAAAAAGGAAAAAGGAGGCACACTCCATCAAGTATTCATTTTTTTATACAAAAGAGTCACATTAAACAACATCACAACCTAGCATCATAGAATTCCTAGAGCTCCACAAAGTACCATGACAAACATAGCACAAGAGAACTCTGTACACAATGCATCACATAGGTTACAACTAGGAAGGTAGCCAACATGACTGCATAGAACAAGTCCAACACAGTCAGGCAGCTACAGAGTTACAAAGGGTATCGATGATCAGAATAGTCAAAGTAGATGCCACCAGACCAGTAGAGATCTGGGAATAGGCTTCACGCGAACTGCATAGATAGTGGACAAAAAAATGAAGTTGAAGGCTAATCAACACCAAATACCAACCGAAGTCACCTGCACAAATCACCATTATATCCAACTAGGTCGAAAGCAGCAACAACTATGTAGAGACATAAGCAGGACCAAGCGCTCCATGAAGTCACTACCAAAAGATAGCATCACAAACATAAACATCTCAAGCTTCAAACACTCAAAAAATGAACTACCAACACATCACCCTATTCAAATACTAGACAGATCACAGCAGCCAACAACTCGTAGCACAAGACGACCCCTAAAATCATATTCATCCCAAGTAGCACCAACCCAGACCTTACTCACCAGCAAAGACAAACTAGGAAACTCACCAATTTCTTGCCAAATTAGAGAACAATACATTGCTACCCCACAGCGTAACTGACACATATAGAGTTCACATCTAGTAGGACACTGCAAGGAGAAGGGAGGTGCAAGGAGAAGGGAGGTCGCGAGAATAAAAAGGGAATAAACAGACTCCAAGGACTCTGCGTGACTACAAGTCTTTAGATCCAGCAACGACGTACCTCATCAATACCCAACACCACACAGCACCAACAGGTACCAATACACCCCAAGACCTCCTGGCAATGACCAGACGAACCCGGACAAAAAGATTACCTAGCAATGGAGCCCGAACTCGCTTGAATACTTAGATTCACATATGAGAACATCGAAAGGGCCGGGTATGTTGGGAAGTCGCAAGGCCGTACAAGTCAGACAATGACAAGGAACATCGTAATGTTATGAAGAGTTGGCTGGGGATCAAATAAGAACTAGAAGCGGCGAAGGGAAAGCATTACAGATGAAAAGAAGGGAGCTTTGAAGGGGAAAACAAACAGTTCTAAAGTCAGATCTAGAATTCAAGGTTTAGTGCGCTTCAGTGATCCCTTCATGGAGTTGATATCGATTTTGAGGCAATTAGCAATTGGAGTTTATTGAAGCGTAGGTTTTTCAGAGGAAGGAGGAATTGCGATCGATTTAGACATATGGAAAAGAGTGAATACATGTTGGGATCGATTTAAAAGGAGGAATTGGGATCGATTCTGAGGAAGGAGGAATTGGGATCAATTTTCTGGAAGATGCGAATTTAATAATAGAACAGGAGAACCCACTGGAAATACAAGACGCGAATTTACTTTGGAGCCAAATTTTTAGTTTTGCCGCCTTTGTTTCATCGTTGCGCATTTCCGTGACCTCCAGTTTCCCATCGGTCGCATTATTAACTTTACCGCCTTTATTTCATTGTTTTGCATTATCATTACCATGACCATCCGATTATTAAGTATTAATTTCTAATAGTAATTAATTATAATTAGTATTAATTTGTAAAGTTATTATTGAATATTAATTATCAATTATTCTTAAATGTTAATTTTATTAATCATTAAATATTAGTTGTTATTAAATTTAATAAGTCTCTATTACAACAAATAGAAAAAAGAACTATCGAAAACAAGTTTAAACAACTTTTTGATTTAATTATTAATTATAAAAAACTAATTACTAGATATTAGTTATTACTTCTTAATTTTTAATATTAATGACTAATTCTTAATTATTAAGCGTTAAAAAAATATTATTTTAATAATAATATAACTATTATTTATTATACTAATTATTAATATTAATTATTAACAGTCATTTATAGATTATTAAATATTTAATTAAAATATTTAATATTATTGATTATTAAACATTTAATTAAAATATTTATATAATTGATTATTATTATTATTATTATTAATTTTTGAAAATTAATTTTTAATATTGGTTATTAATTGGTTATATACTATTAAATATTTAATAGTAATTTTTAAAAAGTAACTATTATTTATTAATCATCAATTAAGCAGTTTTTATCTAATCTAATAGTAATTAGTATTAATTTGTAAATTTATTATTGAATATGAATTATTCTTAAATGTTAATATTACTAATTATTAAATATAAGTTATTATTAATATTTAATAGGTCTCTAATACAAGAAATAGAAAAAAGAGTTACTAAAAACAAGTTTAAACAACTTTCTAATTTAACTATTAATTATCAGAAATTAATTAGTATATAGTAGTTATTACAACAGAAAAAAAAAAGTTGTGATATATATGTTTATTACAATAGTGTTTTTTTCACAGTTGTAAAAAACAATTATTACAATAGTGCATTTTGCATAGTTGTAAAAAAGCACTTATTACAACTGTGCTTTACGCACAGTTGTAAAATTAAAGTTGTAATATGGTATTTTTGTTGTAGTGCTAGAGTTTATTGTTTTAACCTAAACTCTGGATGCCCCTATTTTCCACACGGCCAGCTAGTAGTTTTGGTTTCGCAGATATATTCACAGGATCCTGTTTCACAGCTAAAGCTAAATTCAAAACGCTCTGTATCCGTGTATTTCTTTCAGTTGTGTTTTGTATTATTTTCCGCTGCATTGCAATTTGTAAATCTCTGATATTTATCAAACGTATATTATTTGTTCATGCTCTGTATATTCTTGTACACTGATGTAAATTGTTGTAATAGCAATGAAATGTTCTTCTGCTTGTGTTCTGATTTGTCGTGTTCTCAACTCAATCCAGGCTTTCCCGAAAGGGTAAGTTTGGGTCATTTTATATTACATGCAACTAAATTTCCAATGAGTTTAGATTTCTCACTTTTCTTTAATCACTTTTATTTTCTAAGTGACTTAACTACAAAACAAATCATTTTAACATTTTGCTAACTCACTATTTATCATATGCAATATATATATATAATCTATCATGATTATTCTAACTATACCAAAACAATTATAAATGTTTGCATCAAAGCTAAATCAATCACCACGACACTTCTTATGTAGATTTTCACGTCACGCACTCGCTGTTTTCACTCTCCATAACTCGAATTCATCATTCTTGCTCTACAATTTGCATACGATCTCCAATCTTTACCAAACACGGTCACCAACATGGAAATACCATTCCATATAACTTTTGCCTAGTGCACTTTCTTCCAAAAATGCATGGATTCGCCATAAATCGCTAATTTTTACTTCAAGTCAGTCAACTTAAATCGTGTTTTCCGAGCAGCTCCGAACTCCAAAATTCGATTTTTATATATGCAATTCATAGAGAAAAATGAGATCTATGACTTTCGTTTATAGGGCCTTGGCCATAAATGCAAAAATTGACGGGTATTAAGCAAAGAAGAGGAGGGGGTTATTTGCAAACATGAATTTTTGAAAAAGAGGGGATTTTGGAGGAGGTGGGGCCCACAATTGGAGGGGGAGACCTGACTGGCGGAGGCAGGTCGGTGAGGGTGGCAAGGGGTGGTGGCGATGGTGGTTTGGTCAGTCGTGGTGATTTAGGGTTTGAGGGCTAGTGTTTTAGGTTTAGATAAGGAAAGAGAGGAGGAGGATTAGGCGGCGGTGCCGAAGAGGTGGGGGCTAGTGCAGGCGGCAGTAGTTGGGGAGGGGCGGAAGCGACATGTTTGGGGGAGGAGACCATTAAAGAGAGAAAAGGAAAAAAGGAGGAAGAGAAAGAAAGTGAAGAGAGAAAGGGAAGAAAAGTGATTATATGCTTGTTTCTCTTCAAATCTCCCGACTACAAGCAATCTCCGTTTGCCATAAAATTCATACATGAGACAAAACACGTGATGACGAGTCCAAAGAATCAAGTTTCGTCGAATTCGTTTGACCTTCCGTTTGATTTCTCAAATAAGCTACAAAAATGCGATTTTAGCGTACCTTTTCTTCTCGTATGCCCAAATGCTAACTCCAAAAATCATGAAATTTTGGATTCTACCATTATTTAACGATACGAATCATGAAAAAAAAAGTGAAATCGAATTATGAGATCATCTCAATAACATACTTTGTTAATTGATCGTCTATTTTAGCCCAAACGAGTTTGCCTCTCATGCCCACATACTAACTCCGTTTCGCGTAAAATTTTAAATCTAGCCATGGCTTATTATTTCGAATCCAACAAAATTGGTCTCGTCGAATTCTGAGCTCGTTAGCAAAATTTTATTTTTTTAAGGGTTAATTTTTAAAATTTTCAAATACAAAGCTTATAAATCAATTTAATAATTTTACTGGGTTTGTTTTAAGTCAAATAAAATATAAAAACTAATTTTAAAATTATTCTCCAGTTTTATTTAGCAAAAATAACCAATTTATATTTCCATATTTCTTAAATAGCTTAAATTAAAATTTTAAATTAGTTCTGAAACTCCGGGTTGTTAGACTCTTCCATTTGGGTAAGGTAATCAAGTCTGCGTATTAAAAGGCATAGACCGACTCTACAAAGTACAGGTACATTTTCTAAGGGTGTATCATTAGAAGGTAGTCTCTTATCTTGTGATCGTTGGACTCCGATGTCCAATACGTTCCTTTACGGTTTTAGTTGTATATCTTTTATGTTGGAATTTAATTACTGTAATAATTTAGACTATGGTTAATAAGTATTCATACTTTAAGACATTATTATAATATCACATGATTTATAATAAAAGTGATTTGTTCATTATAAGGTAAAAATCTGTTTGTATTTATGTGCGGTATGATCATACGAGATACCTTTGATTTAAAAGTTTTATAAATTAAAGAACAAGTTTCTTGTTAGTTGAATTTTCTCCGTTTGGTTATCCAGACTGAACAGAGCATTATTTTGCGATAATGCTTGGGTCAGAGAGAGCATATTTCATTGTCAGATTTAGATGCTTTGAATTTCAGTAGATGAGCTGAAGACACAGGACCGACTTTTTTGTATTCTTCTTTTCCCATTGTGTGTATGTGTGTTTGTCTTTGATTATCTGCATTTGTAAAGACATGTTTTTATAGCCGTCCAAGGATGGTGTTTGGTTAGTTACTTTGATGTGGAGTATTATACTAAAAGAATTCGGTTTTCTTTCATAAAGTCCTGTTGTATGTTATATATTATCAACTATGATTGTGAGATTTGGTTTTATCTTATTTTTCTTCACCCCTAAAAATTTGATTTTAAATCAGTGGGACGTTCGACATGTGAATTTAGTGTATTTATTAGTGTTGACTCTGAGAGTGGAAATGTTTTGGTCGTTATAGCCAATATTACAGCTTAGGTCGAGCAAGCACATAGGCTTTGGTGTGAAGGACACTTTAGAGATAGGGTTATCAATGACCCAGAATGATCTTGAGTGTACTTGTGTGTAATTACTACAAGAAAGATCACATATAGCAGCGGCAATATCCGCTTCCAATCCGTCGCTATACTGGTCTCAGCGACAGATTTCCTGTATAACATTATTGTCGGTAAAAACCACGACAGTAATTGTGTCAAATTTTAGCGACGAAATTCAGCATGAGTTTTCCAACAGTTTTCCGTCATTATACTATTTATATAATAAAAATATAATTTTAATTTATTTATCGACTATTTATTGATGGATAAGTAATTTATAATAAATTATTATTTATAAAAGGCGTTGGTAAACCCTTACTAATTGCCAAGGGAATAGCGACAAAAGGTTTTGGCTAAAGAAAACGGTTTTTGGTATTTCATCGGGAAAACCTTACATTTCAACAAAGAAATAGCGACGGATATAAAATTTGCCATTATGTATCATCCACTAAAATAAGCAAATAAAATTTTATTTCAAAAAAAGATGTTATTTCATTAAAATTTTAGTAGTACAGGTAATTAAAACAAAAGTTACCATATTTTTCACACATCATTCACATATAATAACTTCTACTCTCTCATCAAACCTTTTTTTTTCAAATACAACATTCCCTAATCACATTTGTACTCTCATGCGATAGGAACGAAGCATTTCAGTAACCTGTGAGTCACTCCATCCATAGTACATACAATCCAAACACCACTACACATCTTTTTTTCTGTCCAAAAATCCAAGATTTATAAGCACAGTCTGTGTCGTAAGATCGGGACACGGCTGATGAAATATGCCCAATAATTGTCTTTGTCGTTGCCAAGCAGCAGTTCTCATAGTCCTGAAGTCATTTGTTTTAGCAGAGTTATCATGAGCAGCAGCAGCAGTTTTCATACCCAATAATTCTTTAGGAAAGCTTTCCATATCCTTGAAACATCTCCTTGACTTTGCATCATTGATCAAAGCACCCCAATCTTCGGATTACATCAGAGTATTTGCATTGCCCACAACCAGAAAATCCTGTAGACCTCAAATAACTTCGCTTTCCTCTTCCACTACTTGTCCACACTTGCGAAAAAGTTTTTTGTGAGGACCTTCTTCTCAGCTCTAGGCTTCATTCTAGCTGGAACCTTCTCTGTCGCCACTAACTTATTCTCGCTGGTGTCTACGGCTGCATACTTTTTCTCCGTGGATTCTTTTTAGCTTTGGGTTCCATTTGTAATTTGAAAATTAGGGCTTGGAAAGATGACGAGCAAAATTGGGGATTTAGGGGAGCAGTGAGTAAAATAGATTTTTTTTATTATTATTGTTTGATACGAAGGCGTTTCAGATCACAATGGTGTTTTCTCATTGGTTGATACGAATTTTTTTGGATTGATGATGAGGGAAATCTGAAATGTTGTCTTTTTAAGGCCAATAAATGGACAGATAAGCACAACGTTGTCGTTTAGTAAAGATAAAAGTAGTAGTTATAAATTGAAATTCATTCTAGGTAGCTGAGTTTATCGCTCAAAGTAATTATAAATAGCACTGGTTCATGGAAAACCTAGTAGGAAACAGGTGCAAATATAATATTTGCACCGGTTATATATAGAACTGGTGCAAATAAAAATTTTTGCTTCTCCTTATTTGCACTGGCCTTCATTTAAAACCGAAGTAAATTGTTTTTTAATTTCATTTTCTAATGCTTTTCCTATACCAGTTGCACTGGTTAACCAAAAACCAGAGAAAACTATAGTATTTGCTTCTATTATGGACAAAACCAGTACAAATGAGGCGAACCAACAAAAAAGTTTGGTAGTAGTGATTGTAACGGCTTATATGAATAGATTTTGTTCATCTCCATTCCCTCGACATTCTATGACACTATAAATTATGCAAACTACTCTAAAAATTCATGATTTTCAAAGGCGTATGCTGTTATGTAATATGTTCTCCAATTAAAATTAATGCAAATTCTATCTTTTACCCTTTCCTACTGTAATATGTCATGTATGACACCACCGTCCACAAAACAACTAACTGGAATTTTTAAAAATTAATATGGACTTAAATGACCATCTTTGTAGTTGATGCCTCGAGTTTATATCGAGTGGTTAGGAAGATATTGTTATTTAAACTTAGTTAAGGGGATGGTTGGAGTTACAGAGCAATAAAGAAGTTTTGTTTAGAACCTTCTAGTGCAAAATTTTGTGCTTAACCATGATTTACGACCACTCTATTTTTATTTGCTTACTTTCCAAAGCTATAATGTTTAAGTTCAAATCATGCAACTTATTTTTTCATGCTATTAACATAAAAAATCACAACTTTATTGTGTCATTCGAATGCTTAAACGAGGGTTAAAAAATATACTGGTATCTGTACGTAATATAGAGAATGCAAATATCAATAGATAGGAAAATCAAGTAATGACTTAGTATTTTTTCCTCTATATGAATTGACTGATTTTAAACCACATTACAATATTTAAACAAAGGTAAATTTTCTTACCTTTAAACAGTATTTTTCCCTTCTCAAAAAATTGAACCTGAAAGCTCCATGCTTGCTTTGACTACTCTTTGTTTCTTGTTTTTCTTCTCTTTACTTATTTTCTTTTGCTTTCTTACTAAGTCTTTCCCATATTTTAATAAATTTTTATGAAAGAAATCAAGAGGAACTTGATAGTGAATGAGTTAAGCATGAATTTTTTTTCTTTTAAGAATTGGAAGTGGAATATGCATTTTTATATATATATATATATCTCTGTGTGTGTGTGTGTGTGTGTGTGTGTGTGTGTGTGTGTGTAAGGAAATATAAACAAAATCAAAGGAAAGCTAAAAATAGGAAAGTCAAATGGATAAAATGCCCATTAGTACACTATTTCAACTAATCCATTATATCTTAAACCCCAAAATACAAACATGCATTTAAAATCAAAAGCTTAATCATGTAATAATGTCATTGTTATTGTTTTTTTTTTGTCACCACATTCTTATTTCAATTTTAAATTATAAACAATATTTCAAATACTTATATTTTTTATTAATAAACTTATTTGTCATTTCATCTCTTTTTTTAATTTAATTTTCAAATAATTTTTGTACTTAAATATTTATTTTATTATTTAACATCCAATCATTTTTATATAATATAACATTTAAAATTTAAAATGTTTATTAATTTATTTAAAAATTCATATATCACATCTTAACTACCACTTTTGAATCAATATATGCTTTTTACTTTTATACACCTTAAAAAGCTTGCTTACTGTAATGCATATATTCCTAAATATGCTTAACAACATACTAAGAATGGTTAAAACTTGCATATGTATGTGAATCACACATAAACACTTAAGCATACTCTTGTTCCTTTTAAAATTGTAAAACAAAAAATTTGTCGTATTTCTTAACATATTCAATTAATAATTGGAAATAGGTTCTCAAAACATATATATGTACATATACCATGTATCTACAATTATTTTTCTTTGAAATCCATGTAAATGGAATAATTTAAAATTTATTTTTAAACACCAATAAAATACTAATTATTATTTTTAGTTAAATAATATATTTCGTATAAATAAAATCTCAAATATACAAATTTTCCAAAAAAATTAAAAATCAAATTTTCTTCCCAAAAAATGAAAATTCAAGAAGTGTTTTTCAGTTTATATTTTCAGTTTCCAAATTATAAATGTAAACCAAAGTCTATGATTAAATTCCAAATTATCATTGATAAATTAAAAAGAGTTATTAATTTGTACAAATCGATTTAATGATTTTTTTAAAAATGAATATCAACATATTTTAAGTAGTAAAATTTTCGGGTTGTTACATTAGTACCCAGATTAATATGTATAAATTATTTCTCTTTATATATATATATATATATATATATATATATATATATATATATTAGTACACTATTTCAACCAATCCATTATACCTTAAACCCTAAAATACAAACATGCATTTAAAATCTAAAGCTTAATCATGTACTAATGTCATTGTTATTGTTTTTTTTTCCTTTTTGTCACATTACATTCTTATTTCAATTTTAAATTATAAACAATATTTCAAATACTTATATTCTTTTATTAATAAACTTATTTGTCATTTCATCTCTTTATTTAATTTAATTTTCAAATAATTTTTGAACTTAAATATTTATTTTATTATTTAACATCAAATCATTTTTATATAATATAACATTTAAAATTTAAAATGTTTATTTACTTATTTAAAAATTCATATATCACATCTTAACTATCGCTTTTGAATCAATATATGCTTTCTACTTTTATATACCTTACAAAGCTTGCTAATTGTAATGCATATATTCCAAAATATGCTTAACAGCATACTAAGAATGGTTAAAACTTGCATACGTATGTAAATCACACACAAACACTTAAACATACTCTTGTTCCTTTTAAAATTGTAAAACAAAAATTTATGTCGTATTTCTTAACATATTTAATTAATAATTGGAAATAGGTTCTCAAAACACATATATGTACATATACCATGTATCTACAATTATTTTTCTTCGAAATCCATGTAAATGGAATAATTTACAATTTATTTATAAACACCAATAAAATACTAATTATTATTTTTAGCTAAATAATATATTTCGTATAAATAAAGTCTCAAATATACAAATTTGCCAAAAAAATTAAAAATCAAATTTTCTTCCAAAAAATGAAAATTCAAGAAGTGTTTTTCAGTTTATATTTTCACTTTCCAAATTATAAATGTAAATCAAAGTCTATGATTAAATTCCAAATTATCATTGATAAATTAAAAAGAGTTATTAATTTATACAAATTCATTTAATGATTTTTTTAAAAAAATTGTATATCAACATATTTTAAGCAGTAAAATTTTCGGGTTGTTACATTAGTACTCAGATTAATATGTATAAATTATTCTCTTTTATATAGACAACATTGTTTATATTATATGCTATTTGTTCCACTATGAGGTTTCGTCCTATCTTTTTCCCTTACGCTCTTTTATCTATTAAATTTTTTGATTCAAATATTTTATGAAGAGGATGTAATCAATTTATTGATTTGATTAACTGATTGATTAATTAATTGACTAATTGATTGGTTGATTGATTGATTGATTGGTTAATTGATTTTATCATTGAAGGAAAAAAATGAAAGTTTATATTTTGGAGATATTTTGAAGGGGCAATTTGGATATTTGCCAAGGTCCTTTATTTTCCTATATAATGCAGCCTTCTTGGTTATATCAGAACAAGAACAAGAAACCATGTGAAAATATATGGTGAGATTGTGTGCCTCCAAGGGCTTGCGCCCTGGAGTGGAAGATGTAGAAATTTGGGATGAGAGTAGTTATTCCTATTTACTGCTGAAAGACGTAGTTGGTGCCTCTAAGTAGATTCAAGAGTTTGTGATCGTTCTTCGTCGCTCTTCTGCTTCAACAATATTTGTAGTCATCTAAATATTTTTTGCCTATATCAATAAGGTTAATAATTCATTATATTTTGTTTATTTTTGGTTTTGTTCCATTGAGTGTAAACAAAATTTGATTTTGGTAAATCAATAAAGAGGGTGGTTTGGTGAAATATTTGTGTACTGCTATTATTTCCGATTTATTGTGTTGTTATTTTCAATCAAATTCATCTTCAAGTGATTGGGTGAAAAAGATCATGTTTTTCGTGCGTTGTCAAGCTTCTGCTGCGCACAAAACCCTAATAGTTGGTATCGGAGTTTAGTTCATCGCATAGCTTAAAGTGATTTTGAATTGAGGATTGTAGATCTCGGAGATAATGCTGCTTTCGTGGATGAATATTTTTGTGGTGGATATTGGGAGATTTTGAAGGCATATAATGGTGGATGCTTCATACCTCAATGGTCTGATTGGTGGAGATGAAAAGAAACCCTCTAATATGGATTAGGGAAGATGGAAGAAGGCGAAGTGAAAGGCGGGTGATGGTTGAAGAATCTAGTCCACAGTAAGGTGGATATGTTGATATGTCACTGCTGATGGTCCTAAGGTGGAGGATCATGGTATCGACAAAGGGTCTACATGTTAATGATGCTCGAGGGATCCCGGAGATGAAGAGATCATGTCAAACGGAAGACGGATGTCGAGTTGTGAAATCCACAAAGACAAGACGGAGATCTTTGTGGTATTACAAATGATTTTAAACCATTAGTTTAGCGCGGTGCAACATAGGTCGTAGATGCATCTTTTGTAGGCGATGGGTTGTGTTTGTAATTGAGGTGTGGTCGTTGTCTTTTCAAATCGACTGGGTGTATCTCGTTGCCTTGAAATCGAGGTTGATTTTAATTGAGAGTAGGTGTTGTTGAAATAGTTAGCTTGACTTGTTTGTGCATTGTTGGAGATATGTAATATTTGAATCAAGGTGGAGTGTTGAATTTTTTGATTCAAATATTTTATGAAGAGGATATAACCAATTAATTGATTTGATTTGATTGATTGATTGACTGACTGACTGATTGATTGATTGGTTGATTGATTGATTGATTTTATTATATAAAAAAAGTTTATATTTTGGAGATATTTTGAAGTGGAAATTTGGATATTTGTCAAGCTCTTCTATTCTCTTATATATGCAGCCTTCTTGGTTATATCAGAACAAGAACAAGAAACCATGTGAAAATATCTAGTGAGGTTGTGTGCCTCCAGGAGCTTGCGCCCTTGAGAGGAAGATGTAGGAATTTAAGCTGAGAGTAGTTGTTCCTATTTACTACTGAAAGACGTAGTTGGTGCCTCCTGGTAGATTCAAGGGTTTGTCGGCGCATCGCTCTTCTGCTCCAACAATATTTGTATTTATCTAGATTTTCATTGTCTATCTCAATAAGGTTATTGATTCATTGTATTTTGTTTATTTTTTGTTTTCGTCCCTTGATTATAAACAAAATTTGTTTTTGGTGAATCAATAAAGATGGTGGTTGGGTGGAATATTTGTATATTGCTATTATTTTCGATTTATTGTGTTTGTTATTTTCAATCATATTCTTCTTCAAGTGGTTGAGTGAAAATAATCATGCTTTTCGGGTGTTTTGTAAAACTTCCACTGCACATAAAACCCCAACACTATCCTCTCTTTTTTCTCTTAACAAGTCTTTCTGACACTTAAATTTACGACATGTGAATATGGTGGATATATTAATGTCAAGGATCAAAAGGGTGAGTCGTTACAGGTTCGGCTGTTAACGAAGCCTACGTTCACTTTTCAGATTGTTTATTCACTAACTGCCTATTACAAGTTGATTGACCACAGATGATTGAAGCAGAAAGAGTCACTAGTGCAACGACTGACAAGAGAGTCACATTAGCTTCTTTGATGACTAATGTGAGGAAGGAGTAGCTTGAAGAATAGCCGTATGTTAGGAAGGCAAAGTTTAGATCCAGGTTATGTTGTAGGGCATCTTGTATTTGTAGGCATCCGAAAACAAATTGGACTAGACCATGAACATCAGAAAGCTTGTATTGGAAGCCCATAGCCACATCAGAAATCGCAAGGTAATTCGAGTTATGTTTATGATTCGACATAGAGTCATAGCCTGTGACGTGGTAGTCTAAACTATTGAGTTTTGGGTGTTGAGTCCTTATGTGTTGATCTTCAAACTTTGTTGCTATGCTTCCTACGAAATTTTATAACTGCTTAAGTTGGTTTGAACCGCAACTTGAACTGAATGGGTCATCAGATACTCGAACTAAACACATTGGAATGTTATAAAACTTAGTGAGTAGGCTAATAGGACCAAATAGAATATGAAAGAAGTAGCCAGGATGACTCGCCATGCACTATCATGATTTGGTATCGAGTCATCCGCCATGACTGGTGCCGAGTAAATTATTTAGCTTACTTTGTGCCACAATCTTTTTGAGGTCCTTTTTCATTACCTTCCGAGAGTCTGGCTTCTATTTGATTAAAAATCAAGTAATCAAAGTGGATTGAAGGAATTCTGTAACGAGAGTCAGATAGCTATCCAAAGAGGTCCCGCTTGAAGACAATATCAAATGATGAGAGTCTTAACTTGATTGAGGTCTTAAATAGTCAAAGTCTATCTATTTTTTTTTTCTTTTTCTTTTAAAAGAGTAGTAGTAAACGGTTTGGGTGCTATCTATTGCTTTGTTATATATTTATGACATTGATTATGGACAATATAATGAGATTACAAAACTTGCTTTGAGAATGAAAGGTATTAAGTGATTATTTATGCATCTGTCCCCTTTCCTTACATGAAGCGTTTGTAACCAGTGTTTTAAAGACCCAACCCAACCACGGTTCGACCGCGGTTAACCTTCGATCTTGGAGCGCCACGACTCTTAAAATGAAATAACCTTACGCGTTCACAGACCCGCGGTTTAACCGCAAAACCCTATAAAAACCTCTGGTTCGACCTCTTTGAACCTCATGGTTCTTCAAATTTGCGAAAATATAATTACTTCACTCTTTATTTTTTACTATAATAAATTTAACAAATAATTTTATAGCAATTGTTATTAAATTTTGGATTATATAATTCATTATTGTGTACATTTTACGAACTATTATTGAACCAATCCTTTTTTACTATAGAAAATTAGTAAATTTGCAACTATAATTATTTCAATTAGGTCGTTTGGACATAGATGTTTGTCATAATTGCTTAAATTTTATCTATATTTAAAGAGTTGTGCTAGGGAGCCCGAACCAAAAAACGCCCGGACTTGCCCGAAATATGCCCTTTCATTGAATTCAGGGGGGGTATTTTTGTAAATCACCCCCCTGCAGCATTAATTGCTGACTTAAGTGGCAAATGTAAACTTGCCACTTAAGCCGCAATTTCACCCGAAACAAAAGTTTCGGGCTCCCCAGCATTTCTGATATTTAAATTAATTTTACATTTAAGTCAAAAAATAAAAATAAACTATCAGCGCGGTTCTCACGGTCTGACCGGTTGAACCACGAAAACCTTGGATCTTTCACTGCCACGGTTTGACGTACTGTTCGGTCTTCACAACTATATTTGTAACATATATTATTATTTTGACTTTTATTGCTCTGGTATCAAAATAAGAAAATTCTAATGTTTTTATTCATTGAACACTTTTTTGTAGTGCTGTGCATTGCAACATAGGTTGGGAAATGAATGTTGTTTTTATTTGTACCGTGGAAATATACTTTTGAACTAATGATTGATATGAGTTAAACAAAATTTGAATTTAATTTAGTGTTTAAATAAATAAGAACTATTTGCTATTTATGCTTTTCCTTCCTTTGTGAACTTTGAAAGTATATAGTTATTGCTTTATATGATTATTTCAACAACAAATAGCTGATTTTCAAATTGGTTTAAGTTTTAATGATCACTTTATAAGTTCAAACTTAGATCTGTCTTGAGGTGGCTTGTTACATCAACTCATCAAATTCTTTGACATCATCTTGACCGGTCTTCTATCTAGATCATGATGACTGCTCCATCCACACAATATTTTGATTATGCATGCTTACTGCTATACTGCTTTGCAATTTATCTATCTAGATCTTGAATGATTATATCATATGTACCTCTGTTACTTCAGTAAAGAAATGATTTAACCTATTACCATAAATATTTCATAGTATAGTGCCTATACACTACCATTTTCACTATACTTAGGTTAACACATACATTTATCCCTTGCTGAGGCAAAAAAAAACATGGCAAACTGAGGGTTTTTTTTTTTAACTGTACCACATGCTACTTCCAGGTGCGGTCATAATTGAAGCTGGAAATTGCACCATACAGTTACAGTCTCACTGCCCTCATCCACAGCTAACCATCGGCTCAGACCCACATGGATCATTCATGACCATCGTTAATGCTTCTACTATTTAATGACCCACTGTGACTTCTGCAAACACACGTAGGCAGCATACTGCTTTCATTTTCCACTGAATAAGAAGCATACACTTCATCAGTCTACTTCCCTATGATTATCAATGGTATTTTGACTAAGTTCTAACTTCTTAGTCTACTAACTTTGAACTGTACATTCAACTTACTGTGTGTCAAGTCCAAAATAGACAATTCCCAAAACTAACACCTTCACCGCAGTACATATTTTTCGATCCTTAAATATCTACTATTTTTCTACAACTTTCTTGCATGAATATATAGGGGTTATAGAAACATCGACCTGCATTCAGTAACTAATAGTGCTTAATTTTTACATTGACCTGACCATCACATGGCTACTAATACTATTCAATATAAGAGTATTTTTACTGCTAAAGCTTGAAAACAACATCATTTGACGTTTGCATTTTCATCCACTGCAAATAATACAATAATTTGCGACAGTAAAATAGCGTCGGCGGCCATCACTAGCCGTCGCAATTTACCGTTGTAATTTAAGTCGTCACCAACAGAAAAAACGACGGGAAAAGCGACGGCTTCGTCGCTTAGTTAGCAATGCCAACTTGTCCACGTGGCATCATACGTGGCAGGTTATTTGTTTTCCAAGGAGCCTTAACAAGGCGTTATAAACCGTTGCATATAAGTCGTCGCTAGCCGTCGCAAATCTGGACCTGCAAGCCGTCGCTAGCCATCGCAAATCTAAAACATATTTTCTACACTGTACAGCTATTCCTTTTCCTCAATCCACGACACTAATACCATTTCAATATGAGTTCATCAATTCACCAATATCAGTTCAATATAATCAATATTCACTATCATAATATATCTAAAACACAATATATCCAAAGCATTACTAAATTCATAACACTATGTTGTTGGGAAATTACGCAAATTTCCTTTAATTAGATTTGTACAGAAAAGAAATAATCGTAGAATGGTAAGAGATACACAAACTTGATAACTGAACGAGTAATCAGATACTTGAACTAAACACATTGGATTGTTATAAAACTTAGTGAGTATGCTAATAGGACCAAATAGAATATTAGAGAAGTAGCCAGGATGACCCGCCATGCACTATTATGATTTGGTATCTAGTAATCAGCCATGTCTGGTGCCGAGTCTATTATTTAGCTTACTTTGTGCCCCAGTCTTCTTGAGGTCCTTTTTAATTACCTTCTGAGAGTTTTGACCATGTTTCAGGTCATTCTGGTTTCATCTCTATATATGTTCCAACTCATTCTGGCTTCAATTTGGGTAAAAATCAAATTATCAAAGTGGATCGAAGGAACTTTGTAATAAGAGTTAGATAACCATCCAAAAAGACCTCATTTGAAGACAATACCAAATGACGAGAGTCTTAACTCGACTGAGGTCTTAAATGGTCAAAGTCTATATATTTTTCTTTAAAAGATAGTAAATTGTTTGGGTGCTATCTATTGCTTTGTTATATATTTATGACTTGGATTATGGACAACGAGATTACAAAACTTGCTTTGATAATGAAAGGTATTAAGCGATTATTTATGCATCTGTCCCCTTTCCTTATATGAAGCATTAAATGGTTCCAAAAATATTTGTAACATATATTCTTATTTTGAGTTATATTGCTCTAGTATCAAAATAAGAAAATTCTATGTTTTTATTCATTGAACACTTTTTTGTCATGCTATGCATTGCAACATAGGTTGGGAAATGAGTGTTGTTTTTATTTGCACCATGGAAATATACTTTTGAACAAATGATTGATATGAGTTGAGTTTTTATGACGTTTTAATGTAGTGTTTAAATAAATAATACTATTTGCTATTTATGCTTTTCCTTCCTTTGTCTTTGTGAACTTTGAAAGTACATGGTTGTTGCTTTATATTATTATTTCTACAACCAATAGCTGATTTTGAAATTGGTTTAAGTTTTGATGACCCCTTCATAAGTTCAAATTTAGGTATGTCTTGGAGTGGCTTGTTACAGCAACACATCAGATTCTTTGAGACCTGTGCAATGAACATGGTATAGTATTTAATTAAGACCTGTGCAACGAACGAAAAACATACATGATCACTGCTCGGTCCACACAATATTTTGCTATAGGCCGATGATTATACTATTAAATAAAATTATGATTAGCAGCTTGCTTACTCTTTCTCTGTATTGTGTTTGTGTCATCCGCTATGGCCAGAGCCAGTCCAGAGGGAAGCCCACCAAGCTCTCGGACTGGGGCAGCACACTAGGTCCGGGCAACAAACATGAAAAATAGAATGCTGTCATAAACTAAATAACAGAATGTTGTGATATGTTAACATAAACTGGTGTGGTACACTGGAAATGGGGTATGATATTTGCGGAGCAACCATGGTTCAAAATTAACCTGCTATCATTAAATTTTTACCTGAAGAATTGTGAACTAAAACCTTTACATCTATGAGTTTTTTTAAACGCAAAGCACGTACAATACACTTTCCTACTGAAACCGATATATATTTTATAAAGCAAGGAACGTAAAGTATGCTTTTCATACAAAAGTCTACATGTATATATATTTTGTACATCAGAAAGCATAAACTGTTAATACATATTTGTAAAAATATGATAGTATACATACATATATAACTCTTACGCATGGCAAAGAAAAACATGGAGGCTGCGGTTGTGCAGGTGGGAAGGCAATGATGCGAGGTCGGGTTCGGAAGGAGGAGGATGCCAGGCTTAGAGGGGCGGATCGTTGGGGGAAACTCGGCGAAGAGGAGGGTCTGCTGGTCGGAGGGATGTAAAGTGAATGTTTTGTCAGTTCTAGTCTTTATGCAATCTTATATCTAATGCTATGAATAAAGATAAAAATATAAAACAAGCATTGAAATTTTATATATGAGAGGCAACAAATTTTGAATGTGGCTTGGGCAACCTATTGTTAGGGCCGGCACTGTATACTGCTTATATGTGCATCTGTTACTTTAAGTAGAGAAATGATTTTAACTTATTGCCATAAATATTTCATAATATAGCTATACTTAGGTTAACACACACATGTATCCCTTGCTGAGGCAAAGAAAAACTTGGCAAGCTGAGGTTTTTTGCTTTGACTGTACCACATGCTACTTCCAGGTGCGGTCATAGTTGAAGCTAGAAATTGCACCATAGACTCTCACTGCCCACTGCCCTCATCCCCAGGTTTTAGCTGCATGCTACTTTCATTTTCCACTGAATAAGAAGCATACACTTCATCAGTCTACTTCCCTATGGTTATCAATGGTATTTTGACTAATTTCCAACTTCTTAATATACTAACTTTAAATTGCACATTCCACTTATCGTGTGTCAAGTCCAGAATAGACAATTCTAAACTAACACCTTCACAGCAATACATATTTTTATATCTTTAAATATCTATTATTTTTCTGCAACTTTCTTGCATCAATATATAGGTGGTAAACATCCACCAGCATTCGGTAACTAACAGTGCTTAAAATTTTACATTGACCTGACCATCACATGGCTGTTAATACTATTCAGTACAATAAGTTATTTTACTACTGAAGCTTGAAAGTATCTTTTAAAGTTTATATTTTCATCACTCTCAATGACTGTACTTCTCTCGTCAAAAAATAAAATAAATGTGATATCTATACTACCATTACTAGAAATTGTTTAAATCATGCCTGACACTAACGACGGTCTAAATAATCGGCCGACACTAACCGTCGCAAACCGCCGATGAATCTGCTACAACGTGGAAACCCATAGGTCAAAAATTTCATTATGACCCCCGCCCCCTTTCCCTCTGCCCTTGCGTCACAAACCTAAAACTTCTCCACCTTAGAATGAATTTTGTAACGAAATCGTATGAATCAGACTGTATCGAGATGTATTGAAGTTAATAATACCTAGAGAAATTGTATTGAATTATTGTGATGAAATGTTTAACGTTAGGCTATTATATGTAGCAATTTACATCATGAACGGGCCAAGCCCACAACGGGCCAAGCCCACCATCAACAAAACAAATACGCTATGTGGGTAAATAAACATTACAGCCGACATAATATACATTACCTTAATTTCTCTAATAACCCCCCTCCCCCCCAATTCAATACGGGGCTAGGGTTTCCATGTCCATGGCGATAGAAACATCAAACCGACTGTGACGAGGAAAATCCTTTCACTACTTAATGAACATCATTCTGAAGACGGAAAAAGTGTACATCTGAAAATGGGGATAAGACTCTCTGATCAATTGAGGCTCTAGTGAAGGATACTCTTGTAAATACCTTCATCTGTGGCAAATCGAAGCAGAGAGAGAAGTAATCAGCTTTTGTTTTTGACTCCATCTTCGGTATGACTTTCTTTAACCTTGAGCTCGGCTCTAAGTCTCTGAAAGCTTTTGAATGATAGGGCATTTGTAAAAATGTTTGCCTTTTGATAAAATGTTGGTATGTGACGAACTTCAAGCTTTCCTTTAGCTATTTGTTCTCGAACAAAATGTAAATCTATTTCAATGTGTTTTGTTCGAGAGTTGTAAGATAGGATTGCTTTACATATATATTGTACCTTGATTGTCACACCAGAGTGTAGCTTTAACTTCATTTTGAACCTTTAGCTCCATTAGTAAAGACTGTAACCACATAATTTCTGATGTTGCACTTGCCACACTCCTGTATTCGGCTTCACTACTGAATTTGGATACAGTTAACTGTTTTTTAGAACTCGAAGAATTAAAATTTCTTCAAAATAAATGCAATGAACAGAAACTGATTTTCGATCATTTGTGTCTCCTGCCCAGTCTGCATCACAATAGCATGTTAGTTTGAGATTCCTGCCTTCGTTGATATGTAGTCCAAAGCTTGATGTCCCTTTTAAGTATCTGAGTACTCTTTTCATGCTTTTCCAGTGATTATCCATAGGATTCTGCATGAATTGAGACAATTTATTAATGCTAAAACTTATATCTGGTCAAGTAATTGTAACATCTTGAAAAGCACCAATGATGCTTCTATATTGTTTAGCATTAATTATGGGTTCTCCCCTGATTTAGAGAAGCTTTGATTGCTTATCATTGGAGTTGGATGAAGGATATCATTTTCCATTTTAGCCTTTTCCAGTAATTCTGCAATGTACTTCTTTTGATTGAGAATAATGCCAGTAGATGATCTGATAACCTTAATGCCTAGAAAATAATTTAACTCTACAGGATCTTTGAGAGAAAATTGTTGATGAAGATAATTTATCACATTTCTTATTTGCTTTTCATCATTTCCTATGATAATTAGATCATCAACGTAAATTAGTATACAGATTGATGAGGTAGTAGTGATGTTAACAAACAGTGAGGTGTTATATTTGGTAAACAGAAAGCCTTTATTAATAAGTGTTTCTTTCAGTTTATTAAACCAAACCCTAGGAGCTTGCTTAAGTCCATAAATTGTCTTCTTAAGTTTACACAAAAGATTTATGTCTTGTGCATAGCCTTGAGGTTGTTGCATATAGATTTCTTCTTGTAAATCTCCCTTTAAGAAGGCATTGTTAACATCTAACTGCCTTATAATCCAATTTCTATATACAACAATAGTAAAAAATAAGTCTAATAGTTGTTGGTTTTACCACTGGAGAAAAGGTTTCGGTAAAATCAAACTCATATTCATGTGTGTATCCTTTGGCAACCAATCTGGCCTTGTATTTATTTATGCTTCCATCTTGATTTTTCTTCAATCTGTATGTCCATCTGCAATTGATTATGTTTTTGTTTTCTGGTGGATATACTAACTCCTGGTTTTATTTCTGATAAGTGCTTTGAATTCTTCATCCATTGTTGTATTCCAATTTATATTGTTGACAACTTGAATTCTAGTTCACTGTTTGTAGAAACAACATTGTAAATTTTAGGCTTGAATATCCTTCTCTTTTCCCTTGTCACCCTTAGGTGTGCATTTGTGGCAACTGGTGCACTTCTTGATGGTAAGTCATCTTCGTTTCTTTGTTCTGAACAAACTTCAGTAGCTATATTTCCATCAGTTGCCTGATCTAAACTTCTTTGTATTGTGTTAGGAGTCCGATTTAACTGTCTGGTTGAACAATCAGCTTCTTGACCTGACCTTGATGGTAAAGTGTGTTGAGAACCTGAAGTTTCACCTGTTTCTTCAAACTCCATCATTTTGGTGGATTCAGAATATTGAGGTAATTTTGGTATTGATTTCTTTGGATTGAGATCTTTTATGTGGTTTTTATATGCTGAGTTTTGAAGGGAACTTCCTTCTCATTGAAGACCACATATCTACTAATAATAACTTTACCAGATTCATCTAAAACACTTATTACTTTATTGATTAATACTATATCCAGTAAAAGTACAGGATTTGGATCTGAAATTGAGTTTATTTTTGTTGTAAGGTCTAAAACATGGAAAATACAAACACCTAAATGTTTTAAGCATTTTGTAATATGCTTTAACATCAAATAACTTTTCAATTGGGCGCTGATCTTTTAACACTTTAGTTGGTAGTCTGTTGATCAAATAAACTGCAATATTAAAAGCATTAGACCGAAATTTCAATGGCATTGAAGCTTGAGCCAGTAGAGTTAACCCAGATTCAACTATGTGTTTATGTTTTCGTTCAGCCAAACCATTTTGTTTTAAAGATAGGAACAAGTTATTTTATGTATTATCCCTTTTTTATGAAAGTAATCATTAAGTGTTTTATACTCACTACCACCATCAGTTTGAAACGCTTTCATTTGGCTATTAGTTTGTTTTTCTGCCATAGCTATAAACTGCATAACAACATTACTAGCATCAGATTTGCATTTTAAAAAATAAATCCAAGTGTGCCTTAAATATGAGCCAAAGAAAGATATATAATATTTGTAACAGTAATCAGAACTAATGGGTAGTGGACCCTAAAGGCCTGAAGCAACCATTTTTAGTGGTTGAGTGTACTCTGTTTTAGAATTAGCAAAGGGTAATTTATGACTCTTGCCTAGTTGACAGTAGGTGCGCACATATGGAAGTGAACACTTATCAAAGGGAATATTGTTATCAAGAAGTACTTTCTTAACAATTTTCTAACTAAGGTGACCTAACTTATTATGCCAAATATCAAAAATATTATTATGTCTGCTATCAATAGAAGTTTCAGGAACATTATTATTACATTTATCATAAGAAGTAACTTCAGAAATATTACAGTTACTATTTGACTTAGCAAACTTATTGCAAATTACAGAACGGAATTCATAAAGGCATCAGTCAGCTTCACCCTATAATAAAACTTCTCTAGTTAGTATGTCTCTATATAAACAATATTTGGGATAAAATTCAAAAAATACTTTGTTATCCCTAGCAAATTGAGACGTACTAATGAGATTTTTCCTAATTTTTGGTACTCTAAGAAAATTGTTCAAATACAACTGTCTTTTCCCTTTGATATGTGCACTTCCTCTGTGTGTGATACTTATGCAGTCACAATTACCTAAACATATAAGTTGTTTACCTTTGTACTCTCTGTTGCCAACATTCAGATTCTCTAGACTGCTTGTTATATGATTTTTTGCACCTGTGTATGGGTACCATGCATCATCTAGTATATGTTCAGGTCTTGCCACTTGGCCCACTTCACTTAGTTGACAACTTTTAATTGTATCAACTGAATCATCTTTGGTTTGTGTAAGATTAGCACTACCATTGTTATTTCTTTGATTCCCTTAGTTTTGACCTAGCATGTATCCTTTTGTGAATCTGAAGTAACATTTTTTGCAGTGTGACCAATTTTTTTTTACAAATCTGGCCCTTTGTCTTGAACGTTTGTTCCATCTGCCTGAAAAACCACCTCTCTGATTGGTTTGTTCATTTCTTGGATTCTTGTTTTTGTTACAAGCAGCATAGTTAATAGACATGTCTGGATTTATTGCTTTCATATGATCTATTCTTGCTTCATGAGCAAATAGAGTAGAATACACAAATTGCATGTCTGGAGTGTTTCTTTTATATGACAATATTGCCACTACTGCCTCATAATTATGGCTTAGCCTGTTTAATATGGTTAAAACTTGTTCATCCTCCCTTATTCTATAACCTGTAGAATTTAATAAATTTTACAGTTTCTTTTCTCTGGCAAGATAGTCTCCCATATGTTCAAGATCTTCTTTTCTAACTGTATGAAGCTCTCTTTTGTAACACATTGCTCTTGCTAGTGATTGAGTATTAAAATCTCTTTCAGTTATGGGCCATATTTCATATGCAGAATTGCAGTCAATAACTTGAGGCAGAAGATTGATGATAAGAGCCAAGAACTTATCAATCTATCTTGCCTGAAATACTTTGTATATTCATTGTTACTTACAATTTTGTTTTCATTGTCAGTAACAAACTATGGAGGAATGAGCAGTGTACCAAAGATGTACCCTTCAAGGCTATAGCCTTATATTGCAGTCTGAATCTGCAGATTCCATAAGAGATAATTATCTTCTTCCAATTGTACAATTATTAGTTGACTTTGTGACTAATAACTATTTTGATCGGATTGTTGGATTTAGTTGTGAGAGCTGAATGATTTGGTTGGATTGGCAGGGAAGATCCAATAATATCAGTTTCGGATTGAGTGTCTCTAGACATGATGATCATAATTCTGATTCAAGAAAACTAAAGAAACTAGGGGATTGATTGAGCCTTCAGGTATTACCTCTTTCATTAGGAAATATGATGTAAAACTAAATTAAAAGCAACCACTTTGATGAAGATAATCTCTGGCAAGGTTAGGAAGACTTCTGACGTATAAACTGATTTCTTTGAAGAAAATATTGATAACTAAACTAGATTTATTAATTTCCTAAGCAATTTACCTTCGTGAAATTGATGATACAACCAAGAATTAATTGAGATTCTTGGCATGACACTAAACTTTCAATGTGTAAACTGCTTTATAACTCCCAAATGATGAATTTGAATCTAATGGGAGAATCTTCGATAATCACATCGTGTTTCGTTAAAAGTATCGATGATAGACTTTTTGGAATCAACGGAGATGAAGATCTGAAGTAGTTTGGATGATGTTGGAGATCTTTACTGATTTCGGATTTGATTGTTGCGAACATTTAGAGGCTTTGATACCAAGAAAGAATCTTGTAACGAAATTATATGAATCGGAATGTATCGAGATGTATTGAATTGATAATAGCTAGAGAAATTGTATTGAATTATTGTGATGAAGTGTTTAACGTTAGGCTATTATATATAGCCATTTACATCATGAACGGGCTAAGCCCAAAATGGATCAAACCCACCATCAACAAAACAAATCCCGATGCGGGTAAATAAACATTACAGCCGACATAATATACATACTATAATTTCTCTAATAATTTTGTCCATCAATTGCCGCTCGCCACCTCCCTCCCCCCTCCTCCTTTAATTTACTATTGAATTAAGGTGTACATTTTAATTTTTTACTTTGTTTAATTTAGATGATTGTGTGTATAGATATGTTGATTTACTCTTACTACTAGATTATTAGATGATTTAGAAATATGATTAAAATCCTATGTTATGATATTAGTTGATTATCAATTGAAAATCGATGAATATTATGAATTAGTTCATTTTTTTAGTATGTATATGCTAACGAACTGTTATTAGATGATAATCATAGATTAATACTTGATTTTGGAATACGATTAAACCCTAATTTTTGAAATTGGGTAGTTAGTTGAATATATTAGAAATCAATAAATATATATTTGTGAATTAGTTGATGATAATATTATGTGAGGGTTGATTTAATCAGAATGATAATTAGTAGTTTGATTTTTATTTTATATTTTTAAAATAAATATTGTTGATGTAAATTCCAAATATTATAATATAACTATGAATAAAATGAGTATTGACAAGTTTACGCGGATGTTATGTGCTAATTAAATAACATTTGTTACAGTTTCGTGCAAAAAAATTAACAATTTCATGATTTTTAAGATTTGTTTTAAAGTTTATAGTTTAGTTAAAAAGACTAAATCGATTTTGTTAAAAAGTAATAAATGAATTCAACAATGATAAATTCTGTACTAAAATCAATTTACTTTAATGTTTAGAAATGAATTCAATAAGAGTCACTGTTCCAGATATCGTCCGAGATCTCGTTTAGACTCCTCCCGAAACTAAACAACAAATCTCACTGTAATCTCGTTTCAAATATATCGCTCGATAAATTGTAATATTGAATGATATATCGATCGAGATGAGGTACTGGAATATTGTCAGAGAACTTGGTTTTTATGATTAGAATTTAAATTTGTGCCTAAACCAGAACAAATAATTAAAAAACTCAAATATAACCATGATAATCTCCTGCTATTTTATATTTTGTATGTTAAATAACCACATATTGTACGTTCATATATGTTCTACAATGGTTATGATTTTCATATTCTTTTTTTTTTCCACATCTTTCCTATGAAATTATGTATTTAATGTTTTATTTATGCTAAACTTTTTAATGTTTTGGATCCTTTTTATGTTTTATTCCTAACAATAATTCATGTTCACGGATCATATTGTTAAATTTGGTGATGCTAAATCAAATTAAATGGAAGTAAAATTTTCTTAAGGGAGGAAAGAGAAGATATTGCTTTTCCTAATTAATGAGATTTGGGTAGATATTGCATTCCCAAGTTAATGGGATTTGGGCAGATATTGTATTCCCAAATTAATGAGATTTGGATAGATATTGTTTTCCCTAATTAATGGGATTTGGATAGATATTGTTTTTCCTCATTATGTGGCATAATTGATAAGATCTTTTTCCATATATATAAAATTTGGGTGTGAAATAATTGGTCTTATAATAGGTTCCTAAAAGGGGGAGTTAAAGGATTCATTCATTTTTTATCTCTCATTCAAGTTTTAGGGATCTCTAACCTAAATCTATTTTCTTCCATTCTTATCTCCTCAAATAAAATTCTTGAGTGACTTGAGTAACCATTGTAATCAATCTCTTGTAGCTTTCATTGATGTTAATAAAAGGCTCTCTCTCTCAAGTGGATGTACACTATCAAATTGTTATTGGAACCACTATAAATCCCTATGTGATTTACTTTTCATTGTTGCCCCTTTATTTCTCTTGTGTGGTGCTTGTGATTGGATTTTGGATTTGGTTGGGATTGTGTTTGATACTGATTGGTTTTTTTTGCATGTTTGCCACGATCTTGTCTTCCGTTGTTTTGGGGTTTTTTGATTTGAGCGGTCTTGAATCAAAATTTCTCCACAACATTTGGTATCAGAGCATTGGTGGTGGTAGATAGTTGTAAAAATGTCGGAATCAGATTCAAATAGTGCCTCAGTAGTTGCTTCAAGTGGTGTAGCTCCTTATGTACATGGTTCGTATGCAGTTTCTGGATCACAATTGGTCATTGACAAGTGGAATGGTGATAATGATTTTAAAAAATGACAATGGAAGTTGAAAGCGATTCTTAAGCGGAACCAGATACATCAGGTAGTGTTCGATACACATTTATTGTCAACGGATATCTCAAATGAAGAGAGAGAAGAAATGGAAGAGTGGGCATTCACTACGCTTCAACTTTCCATGAGGAGAATTTTATTTCCGAAATTAGTAGTGAGACGACTATTGAAGATATTTGGAACAAGTTGGAGGAGTTGTATATGAAGAAGTCACTCACAAATCGATTGATCTTGTTGCGGACTTTCTTTACTTAAGATGAAGGAAGGAACGTTGCTAAAGGCACACTTAAATGTGTTTGATGATTTGCTAATGAAGATAAAGGCGGTAGATTTGAAGATTGAGGAATAGAAGGCGATCATATTGTTATGTTCGTTGCCTGAATGCTATACTGGGTTCTTAAATAGTTTGATCTATGGTCGAGATACACTGACTCTTGATGATGTCAAGATGGGTCTTCTTAGTGAGGAGCTGCGAGATTAGATGAAGGAGCTGAGTAATGGAAGTAATGGTGCAGGTAATGGTCATAGTTTATTTGTGGAGAAGGAGAAAAATGAGAAGAAGGGAAACCGGAGGTGTTCTAGGTCTAGGAAGCCCGGTTGGAGAGGAAAGTCAAAGGAAAGAAATGGGAAGTGCTTTATATGTAAGAAATGTTGTCATTTGAAGAATAAATGTCCAAACAAGGAGAAAAAGGAAGTAGCATCTTTATCAGTTGCGATGGAGAGAGAAGTTGGTGAGGGAGACGTAGATGTTTTGTCGGCTATAGCATTGGATGTTTCGGGCAGCAAATGGGTGGTTGAATCGAGGGTTCATATCACATAACACCTAATAGGAATTGTTTTTCTTCTTATGCCGATCGAGAAGGAAATTCAACTGTTTGGGAAATGGTGCAGTTTGTAAGTCGAAGGGCATTGGATCCGTGCAAATTCAAATGTTTGACGGAGTGGTTCGTACTCTCACTAATGTGCGCTATGTTCTGAGACTACAAAAGTCGCTTATCTCTTAGGGACAGCTGGATTCTTTAGGATGCAAGATCACTATTGATAGTGATAGCTTGAGGGTTTCGAAGGTGGCGCTTGTGGTTATGAAGGGTGCTAGGATTCATGGAATTTATTTGCTTCAAGGTGTGATTGTGGATGGAGAACGATTATGGCATTTGAGGTTCGGTCATATCTCGGAGAATAGTTTAGATGTTCTTCGTCGAAGGGAGATGATTGATAGTGAGAGTTTTAGCAAGTTGGAGTTTTGAGAGGAATCTGTCGTGGGGAAGCAAAATAGAGTATCATTCGGTGAAGGGAAACATGATTCAAGGGGGATTCTTGAGTATGTGCACACGAATGTTTGGAGACCAACACCAGTAGCTTCTTTGGGAGGAGCAAGATATTATATTTCGTTCATTGATGATTTTTCTCGAAAGGTTTGGGTGTATGTAATGAATGACAAATCAGAGGCATTTGCAAAGTTCAAGGAATGGAAGGCTCTTGTTGAAAATGAAAGTGGAAAGTTTTTGAAGGTTCTTATGTCCGATAATGGCGGCGAGTATGTTTCCGGATATTTTCTGAAATTTTGTAAGCATCATGGTATTCGGAGGCATTTTACTACATCTAGGGATCTACAATCTAATGGAGTAGCGGAGAGAATGAACCGAACTCTACTATAGAAAGATCGATGCTTGAGATTGAGATCGGATTTGTCTAAGGGATTTTGGGCTAAGGCTTTGTCAACCATGGTGCATATTATTAACAAAATTCCGTGCTCGGCTATTGATAACAAAATTCTGAAGGAAGTGCAGAAGGGGAAGAGCATTGACTTGAGTTATCTTTATGTATTTGGCCGTCCTGTTTATGTGCATGATCCGGGGAATGATAAGCTTTCACCTAGAGCTTTCAAGGGGATTTTGCTTGGTTACATGGACAGAGTTAAAGGCTTCCGGAAACGAAGAAGGCTATGGTTTCTCGTCATATTACTTTTGATGAGTCGATTATATTCAAAGAGAATGAGGTCGCATTGGATGTTCCAAATTTGGTTCATTGTGAATCGAAGGAGAAGGAGGTTATTCCCACTTTCAGGTCTAGAGAGAGTAGAGTTGTTGGAGATGCTTGTGAAGAGGTAGCGTTTGATGTTACATCACATAGTCCACAAGGTTCCTCTAGTAGTGTTGGTGATGTGCATGATTTGTAACACCCTGAATTTTTGAATAATTGAATCAACTAAATTAAAGAATAATTAATCTCAGATGTGAGAATTAAGGGAAACGTGTTGCGCCATTGTGTTCGTCTCGGAATTCTGGTTGAGATAGAGTCCGAGTTTGCGTAAATTGGATTCCGTATGAAAAAGATATCATTAAATTAAATATTGCAGCAAAACATGAAAAAAAAAGAGAAAAGAATAAATGTTTAGCATTATTCTAAGGTTTGTAAGCAAAAAAATTTAGTAGCTCATTTGGCTGGAACACGTGACTTGCATACAAGGGGTACAGAGTTCGATCCCCGCCAGCGCCATATTTTTGTTTTAGGGGAATGACTTAGTGTGAACACAGTTCAAAAAGTGGTTTAGTGTGAAAATGGGTAATTGGGAAGATAGATAAAAAGAAAAAATATATATGTATATAGAAAATATATATATATATACATACATATATATATATATATATACATGACGTGTACGCATCATGTGGCGTACGTGGTGCATTTTTGGTTGTCAATGATTGTTTTTTTTATGTGGCCTTCTTTGATTGGCTTTTATGACAAATTAAAGGTAAGAAAGATTTATGCATGTATAAATGGATATTTGTAGATGGGTAATTAATGTATACAGTAAAAGGGAGAATATGTAATTAACAATAATAGATTTATAATTTACACATAAATATGAAGGATAAACATGAAAATTACATGGCATAGATTGGTTCATGAAATGGTATATTTAGTATACCATTAATTGTGAGCATAATTAAAAATATAGTTATGGCATAATTAAAATGGGAATAATTTACATATGGAATTTGTCATAAATAAGAAATATGTAAATTATAGAAAAAAATGAACATTTAATACACTGTGCTGAGTCATTAGGGCTGAGGTGTCACCCTATCTTGTTTGGATGGTTCAGGTTGCTTCTAGGTTGATCGGATGGCCTAAATTAATCCTAAACTCTATAAAAACACCTCTAGACTCAAACCCTAAAATCAAATCAAAATTAGATTCATGGCCTCCATGCCGTCACCTAGCAACTCAGCATAGCCGCCACCAATTAGAGAGGAAAAAAGCTAGTCTAAATCAATCCTTTTCAACTTTAACAATGAATCTTCTTCAAGGGAAAGCTATTACAACTTCAGAACTCAGAATTCAGAATTCAAGACCTTCTCTGAATTATGAGTTCGATAATTTTAATAAAATAATTAGCAAATTAATTGGATTGAGTTATGATGTGGACTATTTGGATATGATGTGAATTATTGACCGCATGTTATTATTCATGTAGTAAATTGAGATGTTTATGTTGTAAATTCTATGATGCTATCTTGCAAAGTTGTGATCATCTATTTTGTAATTTTATGATTGGCTTATGTATATTCGAATCACCATGTTGCTTATATGCTAGTTTGGGTATGTTGATTCATATGATAAATCATAAGTATGTATGCAAGTTTAGATTTTTATTAAGACATGAATGATATGCAAGTTGGGGAAAATTATATGTATAACCTTATATGCTTCATGACACCTATTTTAGATCTAAAGTTAGGCTATAACATTTGTGAGTTATATGCCAAATTCTACATGCTAGTTTACATGTTTAGATGTAAGTTTATACTATTGTTATGTTGCATAAATCACATATGCAAGTTTATACATGTGTTTGAAAATGAATCATGTTATGCAAGTTTGTGGTTACTGCCTATGCAAGTTTACACCTTTAGATGTAGATCTATGACATACATGATTTATGCATGTTTGTGACCATCATCTAAACAAGTTCACACCTTTAGATTTGGATTTATGACATATGTAATTTTATGAAAGTTGTAACTTTGGCATATGCAAGTTTTAGATGTAGAACATCATTCACACATGCAAGTTCACCCCTATGTTTAGATCTAGTTTTAATTATGTGTATGTTGTGATGTTTTCTCTTTATTCCATGAGTTAGACTATTCGAGTCTAACGTATATTTTACGTTAAATGAACGAACGTACAACGTGGGGTAAAGGGGATAATATTAAAAGATTTAATTGGCATAAACGCCATAAAAGACATAAAATAAATTTGTGATGAAAATTGGTATGATTTTACATACCATAAATGGATGGACATAATTGAGTCAATTATGGACATCGTTAAATTTGGAATTGATTGATAATTTGAATAGGGAAAGTAATTCAAATTGGGGAATGATTAATTAGGAGTAATTAATCGTCTAAGACACGAGGTTAGGCTCTTTTGTGGTATAAGACTGCTCGGACCCGCCCAGCAATCCAATTGCCACAAATTCCAGTCTAATGTGAGAGGTCTTAGGCATAAATTTAATACGTAACAATTGTAAAGACACGAGGTTAGGCTCGTTTGTGGTGTAAGACTGTCCGGACCCGTCCGGTAAATCCAGCTGCCACAAATGCTAGTCTAATGTGAGAGGTCTTTATGAGGTTACGGTCTTAATGAATTAAGAAACACTTAACCAGATAAACATGTAGTGGGACATGAGGGGGTTAAGTGGGTGCCTTGGGTGGCATGTGGAATCTAGTGGGTGCCTTGGGTGGCATTTGAAATACGATTAGAAATACTTAACCAAAATTGAAACATGTAATTGAAACATGAATAAGAAGTGGGTTAAGTGGGAAATACTAGAGGGGACCAAGCTTAGGTGGATAGCTTGTGTCAAGTAATGGGAGACCGTTTCAACCAGTAACCCATGAGTATCTCTGTGGGCTCGACCAAAGTCGAGGACGAGACACGCGTACTGGACTTGACTGTAAGAGGCCAAAACGGGTTAGAGGTGGCAACGCAAGTCCAACGGGTTCATGTGCGTGTGTGGGCCCGGGCTAGTAGGTAAGACGTTGTTGCATCGTGTAGGTATAAGCCGTGCATCTCTGGTAGTGTTGGGTTACCACTTTGGGGAGTGATACACCCCACTGTGGGACCAACACGGGTATCTACGAGTTAGGGAGCCGATCGCTTGGGGTAGTGGGTACACCTAGTGGAGATAGGGGCAGGTGGCACTTATGAAGGCAACTAGGGGTGCACGAAACTACCAATATCATTATTAAGTCTATAGGAGGGATCAACCTTAGGGTGACTAAGTGGTGGTGCAGTATACTAGTGGTGGTGCAGTATAGCAATTATCTCATAGTGTTGGTGTAGTTTAGTAATTATCTTACAGTGGGTTAGGTGCGCTTTAACGATATCGTTGTTCATCCTGTTTCCTTGTTTACTCTGCCATACTCAATGGTTCATGGTCATTTCCTGATTTTCCAACTTATGCCTTAGCCTAGTTACTTTGGTAATTATATTGTTAAAGTTATCGCACTCGCCAGATTTTATGTTTGACCCCCCTTTGTTTCCTCCTCTTTTCTTCCTTCCCCTCCCCCTCCCCCCCCCCCCCCCCCCAGGTGCTCAGGTTGGAACTAGCACCAGTGGAGATTGATTTTGGACAACTGTGCTTCTTGCTTTTAGAAGATTGCTTGGATCGCTGAAGTAAAGTTCAGCCTCTCTTTTATTTATGGCTATTTTGTATTGGGGATTATGTCTTTCAATTTATGTACTTTGATTTAGTCAAGATGGATATTATGTACTTGGCTCCGGTTTTGATGATGTAATCAAACATATGTATGTTCCGCTACAATGAAATAAAGTTTTTAATTTTTCAAGTACTGTTTATATCTGTCTTGTTGTTAAGTTTATGTTCTATACTCACTTAAAACGCTCCATAGAAGTTAATGCATTCCCTTTGTGAGTGACATTAATGGACGTGGGGTGTTACACGTGGTATCAGAGCTAAAGGTTACCAGAACAGGTATGAATTTTGAAAAGTTGTTTTTCAAAAACAATTTTATAAAGAAGTACCTTCAAAAGTATATTTTAAGGAAAGTATTTTCAAGAGAAAAACCTATTTTAGAAAGCATAACCCCAAGAGCCATATATCTTTCCTTCGATTCTCCATTTTTGAATCTCTTCCTCCGCGTATATATGCTTTTTCTTAAGATATATAAGAACTTCCGCACGATGGGCGGAAAACCGCTTCATGGGACTTAGAAGTTTGTCGGGGCTAGAAGTTGACTATGACGCGTACATTCTAGTTTTTTTTTTCATGCTTGGTTTCATAAGAATCATTTGATAATCTGATCTGTACCAGTAGTCTGTAAGTATCTGAATATGTCTGATAGGAACGAAGCTTTTGTTTTAATCGCACTTGCCTCTGTCACTCAATTGTATCATATTGATCGAGTCTTCGAACTTTAGGTAGAAACTATGGTTGAAACATGTGTTTGAGACATGTTATGTATGATGGATGCATGTGGATGCAAGCGTTTGCTAGTGGTTGCTCGTGGATGCATATACACACACTTTAAGCACTAGATCGGCTCAGTCACTTCATATTGCATATTGCATATAGATGTGTGTGCATATTTAAGCTAATGGATGTATAATGGTTGTGCTATCATATGGATGCGGCATTTTGGTGAATGGTTGTGCACGCATGTAGAGATAATATGTGTCGATAGGATTCTTTCGCATACATAATGGACGCATGGCACTATCATGGTTTGCATTAAGGAGGTCAACTGAATCAGTAGACCGCTTGATTTTGCATTAGATAAGGAACATATACACACACTTCTTGCATATGTTCATACAACATTAGAAAATTTTAAGGACAATAGATGCCTGCGTTTGATGGTTGAGTACTTGGTTGTTTGGATGGTAGGATACGTTCTTCTTGACTTAGAGATTTCGAGGACGAAATCCTTTAAGTAGGGGAGAATGTAACACCCTCAATTTTTGATTATTCGAATCAACTAAATTAAAGAATAATTAATCTCAGATGTGAGAATTAAGGGAAACGGGTTGCGCCATTGTGTTCGTCTCGGAATTCTGGTTGAGATAGAGTCCGAGTTTGCGTAAATTGGATTTCGTATGAAAAAGATATCATTAAATTAAATATTGTAGCAAAACATGAAAAAAAAATGAGAAAAGAATAAATGTTTAGCATTGTTCTAAGGTTTGTAAGCAAAAAAACTTAGTAGCTCATTTGGTTGGAACACGTGACTTGCATACAAGGGGTACAGAGTTTGATCCCCGCCAACGCCATGTTTTTGTTTCAGGGGAATGGCTTAGTGTGAGCACAGTTCAAAAAGTGGTTTAGTGTGAAAATGGGTAATTGGGAAGATAGATAAAAAGAAAATATATATATATAGAAAGTATATACACACACACATATAAATATATATATATGACGTGTACGCATCATGTGGCGTACGTGGCGCATTTTTGGTTGTCAATGATTGTTTTTTTTATGTGGCCTTCTTTGATTGGCTTTTATGACAAATTAAAGGTAAGAAAGATTTATGCATGTATAAATGGATATTTGTATATGGTAATTAATGTATATGGTAAAAGGGAGAATATGTAATTAACAATAATAGATTTATAATTTACACATAAATATGAAGGATAAAAATGAAAATTACATGGCATAGATTGGTTCATGGAATGGTATATTTAGATTACCATTAATTGTGAGCATAATTAAAAATATAGTTATGGCATAATTAAAATGGGAATAATTTACGTATGGAATTTGTCATAAATAAGAAATATGTAAATTATAGAAAAAATGAACATTTAATACACTGTGCTGAGTCATTAGGGCTGAGGTGTCACCCTATCTTGTTTGGATGGTTCAGGTTGCTTCTAGGTTGATCAGATGGCCTAAATTAATCCTAAACTCTATAAAAACACCTCTAGACTCAAACCCTAAAATCAAAACAAAATTACATTCATGGACTCTATGCCATCAACTAGCAACTCAGCATAGCCGCCACCAATTAGAGAGGAAGAAAGCTAGTCTAAATCAATCCTTTTCAACTTTAACAACGAATCTTCTTCAAGGGAAAGCTATTACAACTTCAGAACTCAGAATTCAAGACCTTCTCTGAATTGTGAGTTCGATAATTTTAATAAAATAATTAGAAAATTAATTGGATTGAGTTATGATGTGGACTATTTGGATATGATGTGAATTATTGACCGCATGTTATTATTCATGTAGTAAATTGTGATGTTTATGTTGTAAATTCTATGATGCTATCTTGCAAAGTTGTGATCATCTATGTTGTTATTTTTTGATTGGCTTATGTATAATCGAATCACCATGTTGTTCATATGCTAGTTTGGGTATGTTGATTCATATGATAAATCATAAGTATGTATGCAAGTTTAGATTTTTATTAAGACATGAATGATATGCATGTTGGGGAAAATTATATGTATAACCTTATATGCTTCATGACACCTATTTTAGATCTAAAGTTAGGCAATGACATGTGTGAGTTATATGCCAAATTCTACATGCTAGTTTACATGTTTAGATGTAAGTTTATACTATTGTTATGTTGCATAAATCACATACGCAAGTTTATATGAATACATGTGTTTGAAAATGAATCATGTTATGCAAGTTTGTGGTTACTGCCTATGCAAGTTTACACCTTTAGGTGTAGATCTATGACATACATGATTTATGCAAGTTTTTGACCATTATCTAAACAAGTTCACACCTTTAGATTTGGATTTATGACATATGTAATTTTATGCAAGTTGTAACTTTGGCCTATGCAAGTTTTAGATGTAGAACATCATTCACACATGCACGTTCACCCCTATGTTTAGATCTAGTTTTAATTATATGTATGTTGTGATGTTTTCTCTTTATTCCATGAGTTAGACTATTCGAGTCTACCGTATATTTTACGTTAAACGAACGAACGTACAACGTGGGGTAAAGGGGATAATATTAAAAGATTTAATTGGATTAAACGCCTTAAAAGACATAAAATAAATTCGTGATGAAAATTGGTATGATTTTACATACCATAAATGGATGGACATAATTGAGTCAATTATGGACATCGTTAAATTGGGAATTGATTGATAATTTGAATAGGGAAAGTAATTCAACTTGGGGAATGATTAATTAGGAGTAATTAATCGTCTAAGACACGAGGTTAGGCTCTTTTGTGGTGTAAGACTGCCCGGACCCACCCGGCAAATCCAGCTGCCACAAATGTCAGTCTAATGCGAGAGGTCTTAGGCATAAATTAAATACGTAACAATTGCAATGATACGAGGTTAGGCTCGTTTGTGGTGTAAGACTGCCCGGACCCGCCCGGCAAATCCAGCTGCCACAAATGCCAGTCTAATGTGAGAGGTCTTTATGAGGTTACGGTCTTAATGAATTAAGAAAACTTAACCAGATAAACATGTAGTGGTACATGAGGGGTTTAAGTAGATGCCTTGGGTGGCATGTGGAATCTAGTAGGTGCCTTGGGTGGCATTTGAAATACGATTAGAAATACTTAACCAAAATTGAAACATGAATAAGAAGTGGGTTAAGTGGGAAATACTAGAGGGGACCAAGCTTAGGTGGATTGCTTGTGTCAAGTAATGGGGGGCCGTTTCAACTAGTAACCCATGAGTATCTCTGTGGGCTCGACCCAAGTCGAGGATGGGACACACGTACTGGGCTTGATTGTAAGAGGCCAAAACGGGTTAGCGGTGGCAACGCAAGTCCAACGGGATCATGTGCGTGTGTGGGCCCAGGCTGGTAGGTAAGACGTTGTTGCATAGTGTAGGTATAAGCCGTGCATCTCTGCTAGTGTTGGGTTGCCACTTTGGGGAGAGATACACCCCACTGTGGGACCAACACGGGTATCTACGAGTTAGGGAGCCGATCGCTTGGGGGTTGTGGGTACACCTAGTGGAGATAGGGGCAGGCGTCACCTATGAAGGCAGCTAGGGGTACACGAAACTACCAATATCATTATTAAGTCTGTAGGCGGGATCAACCTTAGGATGACTAAGTGGTGGTGCAGTATAGCAATTATCTCATAGTGTTGGCGTAGTTTAGTAATTATCTTACAGTGGGTTAGGTGCGCTTTAACGATATCATTGTTCATCCTGTTTCCATGTTTACTCTGCCATACTCAATGGTTCATGGTCATTTCCTGATTTTCCAACTTATGCCTTAGCCTAGTTACTTTGGTAATTATATTGTTAAAGTTATCACACTCGCCAAACTTTATGTTTGACCCCCCCCCCTTTGTTTCCTCCTCTTTTCTTTCTCCCCCCCTAGGTGCTCAGGTTGGAACTAGCACCATTGGAGCCTTATTTTGGATAACTGTGCTTCTTGCTTTTAAAAGATGAAGTAAAGTTCAGCCTCTCTTTTATTTATGGCTATTTTGTATTGGGGATTATGTCTTTCAATTTATGTACTTTGATTTAGTCAAGATGGATATTATGTACTTGGCTCTGGTTTTGATGAGTAATAAAACATATGTATTTTCTGCTGCTATGAAATAAAGTTTTTAATTTTTCAAGTACTATTTATATCTGTCTTGTTGTTAAGTTTCTGTTCTATACTCACTTAAAACGCTCCATAGAAGTTAATGCATTCCCTTTGTGAGTGACATTAATGGACGTGGGGTGTTACATGATTATAAAGAAGTTTCAGTTCAAGGTGGAGCTGAAGGAAGACCGGGTGATGGTATTGCTACTGGGTTGGTCGTCGTGCTATAAGATCACCCGAAAGATATGGTGATTAGCGCTATCTTAGCTTTTATGAGAATTTGGACAATGCTCTTCATATAGTCCAAGGTGAGCCGATGGACTTTGATGATGTCATGAGTTCGAGTGATAGCTCGAAATGGATTTGTGCAATGGAGGAAGAGATGCAATCATTTATGAAGAACCGGACTTGGGAGTTGGTTCCACTTCCCATAGGAAACCGTGAAATTGGTTGCAAATGGATATACAAGGTGAAGGACGATGGAAGATACAAAGCTAGGCTGGTGGCTAAGGGGTTTGCACAGAGGAATGGAAAGGAGTATGATGAGATCTTTGCACTAGTTGTGAGACATACTTCTATCCGGATATGAGTTGCCATAGTTTCTGTTCACGACTTGGAGTTAGAGAAACTTGATGTGAAAACCTCCTTCTTGCATGGTGACTTGGATGAAGACATTTACATGGAGAAACCGGAAGGGTTTGTTGTAGATGGTAAGTCAAAGTTCGTTTGCAAGTTGAAGAAATCATTATATGGTTTGAAGTGATCAACTAGGCAATGGTACAAGAGATTCGATCATTTTACGCTTGAAAATGGTTTTGAAAGAAGCATCAAAGATTCTTGTGTTTATTTCAAAAAATTGAACAATGATTGTTGGGTGTATTTACTCTTGTATGTGGACGATATGCTCATTGCCTCAAAGGACAAGGATGAAATCAACAAGTTGAAATTGAAATTAAAAGCGGAATCGAGATGAAAGACCATGGAGAAGCAAACAAGATTTTAGGCATGGAGATTGAAAGGGATCGAAAGCATTTTGAGTTGAAATTAACTCAAAAGGAATATATCAAAAAATGCTTTTCCGGTTTAGCATGAAGGATGCAAAGGCATCAAATACACCTCTTCCTTTGCATATAAGGCTTTTGAGTAAGGGTTCACCTATCGAGGAGAAGGACAATCCTTATATGGAAAAAGTGCCATATGCTAGTGCGGTTGGTAGTTTGGTGTATGCCATGGTGTGAACAAGGCCCGATATTGCAAGTGATGTCGAGGTGGTTAGTCAGTACATGGCTAATCCGCGCATTGGGAAGCAGTAAACCTTATCTTGAGATACTTGAAAGGAACAACATCTCATGGTCTTGTTTTTGGGGGTAGTAAGGAGAAGAATCGCATGTTGGTTGGTTATTGTGATTCGAACTATGTTGGTGATAGAGATCAGAGAAAATCAACTTATGGATATGTCTTCACTCCTGGTGGTACTGCCATAAGTTGGAGATCAAGATTACAGATCGTAGTTGACTTATCCACTACCGAGGCATAGTTGATAGCTGCGGTGGAGGCAGCAAAGGAAGCACATTATTTAAAGCGACTGCTGTGTGACTTGGGCCTTGAACATGACAGTGTTGATGTTTAATGTGATAGCCAAAGTGTTATTCATTTGGCGGAGAATTTAGCATTTAGCGCACGGACCAAGCATATTGAAGTGAGGGAGTCATTTCTAGTAGCCATGAACGAAGATAAACAAGTATGCCTTTGAAAAGTGCACACAAAGAATAATGCGGCGAACATGTTCACTAAGGCATTGCCGATAGGGAAATTTGAGCATTGCTCGAACTTAATTCACTTGGAGATGTGCCAAGAGGTGTCACAGTTGAGGGAGAAGCTTGGCCATGGATGAATAAGAGTATCATTGAGAGGTTGAAGTTCTATCCTCTTGGTATATTTGTCTTTTGGTGAGACTAGTTTTGGAGTTGGGTGTTTTCGACACTTTACTAGCGGGTGGGGGCTTTGCCTGAACTCGTTGATGGAGTGCAATGAGGGATGGCTTTGCTAGCACTCATTGGGAAAGCATTCAAGCTTGGTGAAGGTAGATATGGTGATAGTTGGGGCTATCGGTTACAAGTGATGGTATGGATACCATTAGTTCATCGAGTTGGAGATAGGTGATTTTGCATCAAGGTGGGGTGTTAAATTTGGTGATGCTAAATCTGATTAAATAGAAGTAAAATTTTCTAAGGGAAAGAAAGAGAATATATTGCTTTCCCTAATTAATGGGATTTGGGTAGATATTGCATTCCCAAATTAATGGGATTTGGGTAGATATTGCACTCCAAAATTTATGGGATTTGGGTAGATAATGTTTTCCCTAATTAATGGGATTTGGATAGATATTGCTTTCCCTCATTAGGTGGCATAATTGATAAGATATTTTGCCATATATATAAAACTTAGGTATGAAGTAATTGGTCATATAAAAGGAGCCTAAAGGGGAGAGCGAAAGGGTTCATTCATTTTTATCTCTCATTCAAGTTTTAGGGATCTCTAACCTAAATCTATTTTCTTCAATTCTTATCTCCTCAAATAAATTTCTTGAGTGAATTGAGTGACCATTGTAATTGTTGGATCTAGATTAACGGTAGAGGGGCGGGGGGGGGGGGGTGAATAGGGTTTATTACAATTTTTCACTGAGTTCAAATCTTACCGGTTATTAAAATAATAATCAGATCACAGAATGCAGCAGAAATAAAAATGCAGAAAGTAAATAAACGCAGATATACTAGCTTCGGCAAAACCCTACCTACTACTGCATTTCTAAGGTTTCTACTTGGTAATAGAAAAAATCCCGCTTACAAGACCATGTAAACTCGCGAACCTCTCGCTCCTATTCTAATCCTACGCTCAAAACCCTAGACTGATAGATATTCCCTAGATCAGATTTCCCCGGATTACAAACCCGTAACCTGTAAGCCCTAGTTTTTACAAACTCTAGTAACCTGCCAGTTAAAACCCTAACTAGATCACCTAGATTTTATAGACTCTAGAAACTGATGGATCGCTTAAAGATGGAATCAAAAAACAAAACAATAAAATAAACAAATAACTAGAAAAACCCTCCCTTTAAAACAAAATTAGGGTTAGCCCCAAATTAAACCATGCCGGCCCACTTCCATTAGTTTGCATCAATACTTCTATGGCCCGATCCCTTTTTCTCTTGAAATAAAAAAAATGGAGGCTGTCGATTTAGGGTTTTTCCGTGAATCCAAATTCGATCGATTGATTTGAGGAAATGAATCTCGTTGGCTTTGTATTCTTGTGGGTTGCTTCGTGATCGATTTGGGATTGGCTTCTGATCGAAAAAATGTGAGTATTCTGAAATTGAATTTTCTTTTTGGCTCTTTGAATTTGTTGCTTCGATTTTCCGATACACATTTGCCTGTGATGAATAGTGGATTTATAAGGTAACACGAAAACCCTTATGCCTCTGATTTCGATAGATGACTTGGCTTGATTTATGTGATTTCCTCTTTTGATTTATTCGGCTTAAAGTGCTTGCGTGATTTGTTGTGATGTATCTGGACTTGATTTTAGCCTTTAAACAAATTGTCCCCTATTGAATTTAAAATGCCTCGGCTTTGATTGAATATGGTAATTCTAGAAATTTGAATTGATTTTGTGGCACCCCTTTTGAAATTATGCCGGTTGATTTGTTCTCGTCACTTAAATGTCTTGATTACATGCCTTGGTTGATTTCTGGAATTGTTGATTGAGCAATACCTTTTAAGAACTGGCCAAAAACATGTTGTTCCCTGATTTCATTTGTAAAGCTAGAAACAAAATAAGTTGTTTCTTTCTCAACTAATTTCTCTTGCCAAATATGGTTCACTGTATGTTATGATCCATTTATTGAGCTGATCATCAGATTGCACCATTTACCTTAATTTCTTGCCTACGAACTATGATGATATTTCATTTCTGAAACCCATTTGAATTAATTTTCAAGAAGAGAAATATTTTGAATTCTCAAAACATTCAAGAACATTCCTTATATGTGTGCACCTATCTTGGATAACTTGTATGCTGCATGTAGGCTTGTTGCACCATTTACCTTGACATGCTCCATCACCACACTTTTTTTTGAGTTATTGTTGCATCTTACCATTTAGCTGCTGCCTTGTATCATTCCTTGCTTGCAAGATTGAAGCTTCACCATGTTTGCTTTGTGTATTTCCATACTGGCATAAACATCCTGCTTGACATTGTTTGTTACTCCACTGTATGGTGCACTATATATTACCTGAAATGTAACCTTGCTCGGCTTCTTGACTTGTTGACCATGCTGGTTGACCATGCCTTGATGCACTTGATCATTCATGTGTCCACTGTCATGCTTGCTTTGATGCACCACTATACATCCATGAATGCTTGATCATTATATACATGCCACACATATATTTTCCAGTTCAAACTGCTTGCTTATGACTTGCCTTGACCACATCTCAAAAACTGGTCTGGGCTTGACTTGACTTGAATTTGCTGATCTCCCACATGGTTGCACCATGCTTGGCTGTTTTGTTTAGGCTACCCCTTGTATTTGATTGTGCCATTGTTGTGACATTGCCTTGGACATTCCTTGTTTGTTGTGTACAACATGGCTGCCTCCATTCTTTGTTCATTATCCCTTTTGATTGTACACTGTGTCGAGTTGGTCCATGTGGCTACTCCTCAGTTGTACTTTGATTGGCAAGGTATTGCACGCATGTATATTTATACACGTGTGTTGATGCAGCCATTCATAATAGATCTCCCTGTCCCTACACTGTAATATGTGTATATACATACTGCTTGCCTTGTGGTATTTACAGTGTATCACTGTGAATATCACAAGTTGTCTAGACACAGATGGATGGATATATAAATCAGATCAAGTCATGAAAAAAAGGTGAGAAACACACCGAAAAAATATGAAGCAAATAAAATTTAAAAATAATTTTATGTTTGCATGTATTCAGTTTTATTTCTATTGCAGTGTACTGTGTATGTTTCTGTTTCATGTGATAGGTAAACAGATGATGACTGGACTGACTGTAAGCTGTGAAGACAGAAGACAAGTATAGTGTTAGTGAAATGTATGGGTGTCAATGAATGTATTGTGTGATGATTGATGTAGTGAGGAACAAATCTACTGAAGTTGATATGATATGAAATGTAATACAGTGATGTACAAATAGTGGAGTTATAAAATTTGTATCGTTTAAATGTTGAAATAAAATATTATATTTAAATAAAATACTGTGTGAATATTTGAGTTTTTATGCAGTTGTATTCTATTTAAATATAAATAATATATTTCTTTCTGTGATGTAGTATAATTGTACATTAACAAACACAATTAAAATAATATATGTTTGTTTGTTATCATCAAACAAAAATCATATAATTGTTATATAAAACAACGTAATATACAACAATCTCCCCCTTTTGACAGTGAATTATTGTACTCCCCCTATTTGTATGTAATAAATGTGTAATAACTGTGTTTGACAGTGAATTATTGTACTCCCCCTATTTGTTTGCACCCCCTACAACAGAAACCCCCTACAACTGTGCACGAGTGAAAAGAATGAAAATTAAATGGAATTTCCCATATTAAAATATTCACTCATAAATCAAAATATCAACCCATTCTCCCACTTTTGTTATCATCAAAAGGATTCAAAAATTAAAATATAGATGAAAAATGACTATAATTTCAGCTTAAGAGGAAGAACGGTCATCATAAATCTCAATCAGTCAAACAAAAACCATAATATTCGAAGAACCAGTGTCATATTTCACATTGTAGAGTGACAGATTTAAGATGAAATTTATATAAATGGAGAGACTTTAAAAAAATGAATTCCAATTATTTTCCAATTTTTTTATAAAGACGAGGCACAAAAACAGTGATGGATTTGGACTATAATTGTAAATTCAATTTAAGTGACGAAGTCCAATAATCTCAAATCCCAATAGCTATCAATCAACAAATCATAATACATCATAAGATATAAATACATTTCACAACTTTGAAAATGGATTGATAGTCTGGTTTTTACACACTAAGGAGAAATTCATTTAAAATTTTATTTATTTAATTTCATTTTCTTTTTAATTTAAGAGCGCACTGACCACGCATAACCAAAGCTTGGATTTTTAAATGAGGCCAGTCACAGCTTAAAATTAAGTATTCTCATAACCATGCATAACCAGAGCTTGGATTTTTAAATGGGGTTGAAGAAACACTTATGAATGTTATATTTTCATTATTTTCAGTTTCAAAAAATAAAAAAACTCCTCAGTATATAAAACCAATATGGATGATAGAAATGTGGTAGGTATAGAAATGGTTTGTGAAATAAATTTTTAAATTAATCATATTATGTAATATGCTCAATTGAACCGGAATTCTAGAAAATTTTCAATTATCACTAATTCTGAAAAAATAACACAGTCACATTTCCAACACAAATATTTCCACTTTTTATTCAAAATGATTTAAAAAAATATTAAACTCCCCACATTAATATAAAATCATGATGAATGACAGAATGATGATAAACAAAGAAGAAGTTCGTGAAATTAGTCCCAGTTCAAAGATATTATAACAATTGTTCAATCATCATGAAAATTTAAATAAAATGTCATCTTGTTGTGAAATATACTGTAATCACAACTCATCACAATTTTAAAATCGAATAATAATTTTGATGAATTATAAATACAGTTCAATTTGGTTATTAGTTTCAATTTCTAAGTGAATAATCAATAAATAATTTGAAATTGGAAATCGTTTACAAGAGGGATTTACCAAGATTTATACAAGATAAGAAAAAAATTTATATACAGAAAGAGAATAAGATCAATGAAAAATTTCAGCACTTCCTAATCAGATACCACTTGTTGTCTCTATAAACGAGGATTTTAATATGCCACTATGGGTTAATAAGGGTATCTCAGACAACAGAATTTAATCACATATCCCAAGTAGATAATTTTAACAGATCGGATCCATTTATCAGAGCAGCAAGATATAATCAAAATATGCAACACAAGAAGATTTTCAAACAATTTTCAACAAGTCTAAGAGACAAATCATGATTCAGTTTCAGACCTTTTTCTTAGAGTAGCAGATGATACCAAAACAAATATACATCAAAACTTTACAAAATGAACCCTTCTATCAGAGTAGCACAACAAACAAATTCAAAGCAGACTTTTAGGAGATTTTTTCACAGCTATCTCTGACAGTCATAAAAGATGATTCATGACCCAAGGTTAAAAATATAGCTTATTTTAAATCATTTGAAGGAATATGAAAATATCAGGTTTCGAAGAATCGATCACACCAGATTATAAATTTTAGATTCAAGAAATGTGTGAGATTCAATAAATCAATAATTTTAAATGATTTCAAACAAACAAATATTCACGTCAAATAATCATGAAATGACAGTAATTTCAAGGACCATATTTTTTCCAATGATTTTTTCAAAATCTTTTCTGATAAGCACAAGAAAGATTTTAGATAATTTACATCATGTTTGAAAACATATTCATGATCCGAAAATAAAACAGTTTATTCGATATCACTTGAACAAATGTAAATTTTGAGATTAACTGAATCAATCACACGGGATTAATAATTTCAAAACTAAGAAGTGTGTAAGATTTAAAATATCAAAGAATTTCAAATGGTTTCAAATGATCAAAAATATAAACAAGACGATCATGATAACAGTGAATTTCAAGATGTAATCAATGATTCAACTCAGAAGATTTCAGTTCAAAAATAATCAAGCCAATTCAAAAACCAATGAAATTATCACAACTAAAAAAATACTAATGTGCTGCAATGAGTATAATATTTAAAGTCTTTCCAAAATGTATTGGAAGAACCTCAAAACAGTAGAGGTGTATGAAATTTCATTAATTTATCCGGTCTTCAAAAAATTTAGAATTCAAAATTAACTGTGTACAAGATATAACAAAAATACTTCAACACAGTTAGGAATTCAGAAAAAAAATCAAACTTCAAAACAATTGCAGAAATTTACAAGTTTAAATTCAAGATTTGGAAAACATTAGAGTTTTATACAAATGAAGAGACTTCCAGAAGATAATGAATTTCGCAATTTGAAGTTAAGAAAGCCTAAAATAAAAAATAATAATATGGCAGTGTCAAACCAAAATATAAATCTCAAAGAAAATAAGCAGAAGAGGTAGAAGGAGGAATAAAGAAAGAAAATAAAAACAGAGAATATTAAACAGTTGAGTTTAGAGATCATACCAGATTGATAGAAGACAATGTTGATTCTCTAACTTAAAACAATCTTCACCAAGGAACTCTGAATGTATTAAAGATATGGAATAACTTGAATGCAATTTCTGTTTTGCAAAGCAGCTCCTCAGCCTTCTCCGGTACCTAAGAATTTTGAGAATCGAGTGGTCTAACAAAATTAGTAAAACCACTCACAGTTTCATTCACATTTTTTGGTACCCAGACTTGTTCGTATAACTTTCCATCCAAATTTACTTTTGTATCCTTAGGAACCCAAACTTGTTTGAATTTAGACGAATTCACTTTATTTCTTTTTGGGGTCCAAAATGGATTAAATAAATTGTTATCAAACAAATTCTTATCCCGTTTGTGATTCAAAAATATTTTGGAATATTCATAGTTTAAATTTTCAGAATGACCCTTTTTGAAGCAATTTAAAGGATTTTTAAAATCACAAGAATTTATATTTTCAAAACCATTTGTTTTTCCGAAACCAAGACCATTTTTATTACTAGAAGAAAATTGATTTTTCAACAACATATTTAAACATTTTTCTCTGGTTAAAAAACTTTTTAAACTCAATTCAAGATCATTGATTTTGGATTTAAGATCAGAATTTTCCTTCATCAGATTTGAACAATGATTAATGCTAATCTTTCTCCTTTCAGTATCATTTGGTTTCAAAATCAATGTTTTATTTTCAAGCAGTTAAATTTTGGTCTTGGATTCAAAGATCTCATTTTCAAAATGTTTTTGTTTTTCAAATTCAAGTTTTTCAAATTTCTTGAATTTTTTTAGTCTCATTTTCAAGTTCCTTCAGAATTGATTCAGTTTTCAACAAATTTTGTTTCTCAACAATTTCATATTTGGAATTTTTGGATATCTTCAAATTTTCCAACTCTTTTTGTAAGGTATTGTTTCTACAAATTAGCTCATCTTCCTTTTCTTTTGAACTCATAATTTTTTTTTCAAGCTTTTGAAGATTTTCATTTGAGATGAGCTAAATCATTTTTCAAGTTGAACCAATTCTTACAACCAGAGATTGAAACTTTCATGATATTTTCAAATTTTAGTTCCAAAATATTATTTTTGGTGATCAAATCAAGTTTTTTAGATTTCAGAGTTTTATTTTTCTGATGGAGATTATCGACAGTTTCTGTTAAATCAGCACACATATAAACCAAATCTTCATAAGAGAAATTTTCTATCTTATCGTCTGTTGAGTCTCCATCGTTTGATTCACTTGAGTTTTCTTCTGTTTCTCCTTTCAAGCATAAATAAGAATCTGAGTTGACCTTCTAGGATTTTAAGCAATTATTATCTGTTCCATATAACTTGTCGAGATTTTCCAGATATCCTACGAAGTCAAACAACGAGAGATAAGTTTAAGATGATTGTTACTGAGATAAGAATACAGAATATGCATAATACGAGCATTGACAACTTTATTTTTCTTATCTACCATATCTCTCATATTCACAATAATATTCCAATATCAGAATTTACAGGTTTTAAATATAATTCGATTTTTGATTTCTAAATTAAAAAATCTGTTCCATTGAAAATAATTGGAATATCACTGGACTGACTCTCATTATACTAACAACTATGAGACACCATCTCTAGAGTTAATGAATTACCCGCTCTGATACCACTTGTTGGATCTAGATTAACCCTATAGGGAGGGTGAATAGTGTTTATTACAAATTTTCACTGAGTTCAAATCTTACGGGATATTAAAATAATAATCAGATCACAGAATGTAGCTGAAATAAAAAAATGCAAAACGTAAATAGTACGCAGAGACACCCACCTTCGATAAAACCCTGCCTACAGCTGCATTTCTAAGGTTTCTTATAGGTAATAGAACAGATCCCGCTTACAAGACCACGTAAACTAGCAAACCCCTCGCTCCTATTCTAATCCTACGCTCAAAACCCTAGACTAATCTATATCCCCTAGATAAGATTTACCTGGATTACAAATCCGTAACCGTACGCCCTAGTTTTAATAGACTCTAGTAAACTTCCAGTTAAAACCCTAACTGGATCACCTGGATATTGCAGACTCTAGAAACTGATGGATCGATTACAGATGGAATAAAAAAACAAAGCAATAAAATAAACAAATAATTAGAAAAATCCTCCCTTTAAAACAAGATTAGGGTTAGCCCCAAAATAAACCATGCCGGCCCACTTCCATTAGTTTGCATCAACACTTCTATGTCCCGATTCCTTTTTCTCTTAAAATAAAAAAATGGAGGCTGGCGATTTAGGGTTTTTCCGTGAATCCCAGTTCGATCGATTGATTTGAGAAAATGAATCTCGTCGGCTTTGTATTCTTGTGGGTTGCTTCGTGATTGATTTGGGATTGGCTTCTGATCGAAAAAATGTGAGTAATCTGAAATTGAATTTTCTTTTTGGCTCTTTGAATTTGTTGCTTCGATTTTTCGATACACAATTGCCTGTGATGAATGGTGGATTTATAGGATAACACGAAAACCCTTATGCCTTTGATTTTGATAGATGACTTGGCCTGATTTATGTAATTTCCTCTTTTGATATATACTGCTCAAAGTGCTTGCGTGATTTGTTGTGATGTATCTAGACTTGATTTTAGCCTTCAACCGGATTGTCCCCCTTTGAATTTAAAATGCCTCGGCTTTGATTAAATATGGTAATTCTGGAAATTTGAATTGATTTTGTGGCACTCATTTTGAAATTATGGGGGTTGATTTCACAATTTGTTCTCGGCCCTTAAATGTCTTGATTACATGCCTTGGTTGATTTCTGGAATTGTTGATTGAGCAATACCTTTTAAGAACTAGCCAAAAACATGTTGTTCCCTGATTTCATTTGTAAAGCTGGGAACAAAATAAATTGTTTCTTTCTCAATAGATTTCTCTTGCCAAATATGGTTCACTATATGTTATGATCCATTGATTGAGCTGATCATAATATTGCAGCATTTACCTTAATTTCTTGCTTAAGAACTATGGTGAAATTTCATTTCTGGAACCCATTTGAATTAATTTTCAGGAAGAGGAATATTTTGAATTCTCAAAACATTCAAGAACATTCCTTATATGTGTGCACCTGTCTTGGATAACTTGTATACTGCATGTAGGCTTGTTGCACCATTTGCCTTGACATGCTCCATCACCACACTTTTTTTTTGAGTTGTTGTTGCATCTTACCATTTAGCTACTGCCTTGTATCATTCCTTGCTTGCAAGCTTGAAGCTTCACCATATTTACTTTTTGTATTTTCATACTAACATAAACATGCTGTTTGACATTGTTTGTTACTCCACTATAAGGTGCACAATATATTACCTGAAATGTAACCCTGCTCGGCTTCTTGACTTGCTGACCATGCTGGTTGACCATGCCTTGATGCACTTGATCATTCATGTGTCCACTGTCATGCTTGCTTTGATGCACCACTATACATCCATGAATGCTTGATCATTATATACATGCTATACTTATATTTTCCAGTTCATACTGCTTGCTTACGACTTGTTTTGATAATGTCTAAAAAACTTGTCTAAAAATTTGCTGATCTCCTACATGGCTGCACCACGCTTGGCAGTTTTGTTTGGGTTGCTCCTTGTATTTGATTGTGCCATTGTTGTGACATTGCCTTGGCTATTCTTTGTTTGTTGTGTACAACATGGCTGCCTCCATTCTTGTTCATTGTCCCTTTTGGTTGTGCATTGAATCGAGTTGGTCCATGTGGCTGCTCCTCAGTTGTACTTTGATTGGTGAGGTAGTGCACGCATGTATATTTATACACATATGTTCATGCAAACATTCATAATAGATCTCCCTGTCCTTACATTGCAATATGTTTATATACATACTGTCGGCCTTGTGGTATTTACAGTGGTATCACTGTGAATATCACAAGCTGTCTAGACATAGATGGATGGATATATAACTCACATCAAGTCGTGAAAAATGATGAGAAACACACCGAAAAACTATGAGGCAAATAAAATTTTAAAATAATTTTATATTTGCATGTATTCAGTTTTATTTCTATTGCAGTGTACTGTGTATATTTCTGTTTCATATGACAGGTAAACAGATGATGATTGGACTGATAGTGAGCTGTGAAGACAGAAGACAAGTATAGTGTCAGTGAAATGTATGGGTGTCAACGAATGTATTGAGTGAGGAACAAATGTACTGAAGTTGATATGATATGAAATGTAATACATAGGTGTACAAATAGTGGAGTTATAAAATTTGTACTGTTTAAATGTTAAAATAAAATATTATATTTAAATAAAACACTGTGTGAATATTTGAATTTATGTATAGTGGTATTCTATTTAAATATAAATATTATATTCCTGTCTGTGATGTAGTATAACAGTACAATAACAAACACATTTAAAATAATATTTATTTGTTTGTTATCATCAAACAAAAATCATATAATTGTTATATAAAACAACGTTATATACAACAATAATCAATCTCTTGTACTCTTCGTTGGTGTTAATAAAAGGCTCTCTATCTCTCAAGTGGACGTACACTAACAAATTGTTAGTGGAACCACTATAAATCCTTGTGTGATTGACTTTTTGTTATTGCCCGTTTATTTCTCTTATGTGGTTCTTGTGATTGGATTTTGGATTGGGTTGAGATTGTCTTTGATATTGGTTGGTTCTTTTTGCACGTTTACCATGATCTTGTCTTCCGTTGGTTTGAGGATTTTCATTTGAGCGGTCTTGAATCAAAATTTCTCCATAACACATATGTTATCAACACTAATCTATTTGCATTGTATTGTTTTTCTATTTTAAGTATATTTCGATTTATTATATGAATGTTCTTTGAAATAAAAAACAATGAGGTGATTTTCCAATTCAAGTTTTAGTTACTATGTATATAATAACATCCATAAAAATTATTGTGTAAGAATATCATTTTTCAGCATATATCATATACCTCCTGATTGTTCTGATTTGAGCTTTTAGACCTGAAATGGAAATATGAGATGAACCCCAAGTTAGACTCATCTCATCCAAGATCTCCCCCGATATGAGATCAGGTCTTTAAAATTCCCAAGACAAAACATGATCAATATCTGAGATTTAAAACCTTGATAAGTGATCCTACTAAATATATTTTGAAAAAAAGTTTGAAACAATTATAACAATAAAAAATAACTACACTGAAACTGATTTCAAACACAATTCAAAAGTAAATATAATAAAAAAAAATTATAATAAATTTGATTTTATAAGAAGTTAAAAAATAAGTATATAAGATCAAATATTCTTCTAAAATCGATTTTCTAATAAATGAAGCAATGATTATCATAACAACAAGTATTCTACAAAGAAAAACTATTTTCAAAAAGTTAAGAAATGAATATTTGATAAGAAAGAAGGTGGTATGTAGAGTGGAAGTGAAGTACTATCGGGATATGATGGTGTGCAAAAACTTTAGGTCCGAAATGTTTTACTTATTTTTAGAATACAAAAATATACTCTTCTGTTGAAATTTGACAAAAGTGTGGTGTGTTATGTTTTTAGTCTGAAAAGGCTTTACTACATATACATGTGCTATCGAAATCACTAATATATATTTCTAAATAAAAAAAATGTTCTATTATTATATCGACCGTAGTTGGATGTATGAAATAACATCTGGAATACAAGATTCGATGAAAGCATATTCTAAAATAGTGTAAACAATTTTTTTAGATTTGCAGTATTTAATAATTGAAATTAGGAGGAACTTCTTTATATGTATTAAAAGTGCAAACTGATGAGGTTTTGAAAACCAGATAGAGTTAAAATATATTTCTATAAATCAAGTTTTGCGCCAAATTATTATTTATAGGATCGTCATGGAGAACTAGTTGCACCTATAGTGTCAGCGGTCAATTTAGTTATGACGAATCCAACAGAAGATATGGTAGATGTGGCATGATCAATGTTCCCTACAGGTCATACTGACGTTGACGGCATCTGTATCGAAGAAAAGAATGCAAAAGCCAAAAAATATGATTTATTGGCTTCAACTCAGAAGCCGTTGTGGGATGGTTGTAAATGTGGAACTGAATTATTGGTAACCGCTGAATACAACACTATAAAATAAAAATTCAACCTTATAGAGGCTAGATTTACGACGATTGCACAAGCTACAAAAAGGCATATGTCACCCAGTAATCCGATATGCGATAGTCATTACAAAGTGAAACATTAATGTTGGCTTTCTATTTTTTGTATTAGAAGATAAATACTTGTATAAAAGATTGCATGTTGCATTGAAAAGATGATAATAATATTAGAAACTGTAAAATATGTGGTGATAAAAGATATAAATCTAGAAAAAAGTAAGGAAATGAAGTTTCATACTAGAGAATGCATTATTTACCCATCACTCTGAAACTACAAAGATTATATGCATTCTCGTTCACTGCATGTCATATGCGATGGCATAATGTAAGAACGCCAGAAGATGGAACTACGATACATCTATAGGGTGGAGAAGCATGTAAATATTTTGATAGGATGTATCATACATTTTCCACGAAGCATTACAAGAAAATAGCTTTTTTACAACGGACAATTCCCGTTATAATATAGGTTACGCAACGGACATGAAGACCGTTGTAATATGTCACATTGTAATAGGACACCTTTTACAATGGTTACTGGCTGTTGCAATAAACCTTATGACAACAATTATAGCCCATTGTATCAGGCCACGTTGTAATAGATCATCTTTTTACAATGGTCCTTGACCGTTGCAATAAACTCTGTGACAACAATTAATATCTGTTGTAAAATGTTGAAATTCGCAAATGGTTCTAAGCATTGTAATATAAAATATTTGCGAGAATCAAAATATTTAACTCAAAATTTCTAAATTTGAATAGATAATTTATTCAAACAAATATTTTGTTACACTTTTGAATAATAAATACATAGTTTTGTTTCTTTCTGTTACACAATCACTATACAAAATACTCGTTTGTACAAGCATTGCCTCACTGCATACACTCAGTTACCCTTATGCACTCACTCTAAAACTCATTGTTTTCATCTTCGGTGATTGATCCAGAATTTGTCCAATCGTCCGTTGCACCTATCAGATTAGAATAACATAGTATACTAAAAAGGAAACAATTTATAATTGCATGGATGTATATTAAAACTAAAATATGATTTCACTTAAATCGCTGGTATTGTAAAAAATCACCTACCTGCTCCTAGACCTTAAGCAATGCATTCACTACTATACAAACAACGACCCTTAATCACCATTTAACCTGCTATATACATCCAAATTAAACACATAAAACATACTGCAAAGGTTCTACTAAACGTGCTGAAGGAAGCATAACTCCATAATATGCAAGTTTTCAATCATAGAAATTACAAAAATTTCTTTTCATATTTTACTAATTACCATAGAAAAATGGACTACAAATAAGACACTAATTTAACACATAATCCGCAATAGAAAATATGAAGTTTTCATATCTCCTTGCGTTCAGAATGTATTTCTTTGTAACTATATACAACAAGACTAACATTAGCAATTGAAATACATATAAATATGCATTTACTTCCTTTATTTGACTTTAGATTATTAATCTCACAAACATTACTAAACTCAATGTTGTGAATTCCAATCTATCAAGAATTCAGCTAAACATGTATGCAATGGGAATAATATAAAACAACAGCATGCACTCATGGAAATATTATGAGTCTGACCCATCAAGAAGCCTGTAATGAAAAAAGTACAATCAGAATTGTTAGGGATATATATACCAAATAGTATCTACTCTAGGTTTATCTCTGCTTGGGTCTGAGACGACCCAAACTTCCTCGATCCCTGAAGAGACGGAGGAACCTGGATTGTTTTGAGAACACGATGCATCAGAACACAAACAATATAACATTTCAATGCTATTACAACAAGTTGCATCAGAGTACAAGATATCAGAGTTCAAATAAATAATATACATTGAAAAATATTAGAGAGTTAAATTACAATGCAGCAGAAAATGATATAAAAGAATAATGCTTAGAGGAACTACATCAACTACCACAACTAAAAGAAATACATGGATACAAAGCTTTCTGAATATAGCTCCAGCCGTAAATCCAGGATCCTATGAAAAGGAATATCTGCAAAATCGAAACTACTGACTGTCCGTGTGGAAAATATGGGCACCCAGTGTTTAGGTTAAAACAATAAATTCCGAGTCGGTCATGGGACGAGAGTGAGAACTAAAACAATTATTAAATCTTTACTTTAAAAGTTGGGAAATCATGGGACCACGCCGTATAACATGGAATGGGTTTACTCCAAATGAATCTCAGTTTAAAATAAAATTACGCAACGCTTTTTGGAAAATGAAGCTATTATAAGACTCAGGTCCCATCACACGATGCAATGCAAGCCGAAGGATAGAGTTTTACCTTATAACAGCCATACATGCTTGGTACGTTTAAAACAAATTATTTTGATATTACTATAAGTGCATAGTGTCAAAACTAACTTCAAATATAAATGTATCAATCATAGACGACATAGTACCCCATCCTACTATGTTGCCATATAGGTTTATAACTAAAATCGAAAGGTCACGTATTGGAAATTGGATTTCCATCATGAGTTAACGTAAGGGATGATCTCCTTACTAATTCGGATCACCTCTAGCAAGATGACCCAGGATTACACACTTCGGGAAACCCTTGGATCCTGCAGTGCCGGTCCACACTTACTTTAGTGGATTGGTTATCCCTGAACACAAGTTTCTCTGTCCTATCGGACCTATCACTTGGCCAGTAGTGACCAATATATCCAAGGCGCCTTGCAATCCATCATCCACGTAAGTAAAAATGTCTGGGCTCCATACCATGACACCACTTCTAGCTAGAAAGAAACGTCACGCACTCACTGCGTCCCTTATCCTGTTTTTAACTCATACCGAGGTGTGAGGCTCGCGAATTAAAGCTATGCACAAATCTATGCTAATTAAAGCCGTGCTCTGATCATCAACCACAAGACTCTACTTTTCAACAAAAGCCTTGATCATTTGCATCTCAGCATGCCACACTGACAATTCACACCATACAACTGATGTCTATCAATATATAACCTCTAAGCTCGTATGTCTCAGAGAAGGGTGTTAAGAAAGGGAATAAATTCTTCGCCACCAAACAGATATATATTTAATAGAAATCAATCAATACAGAATGAAATCCAATGTCAGATACACATCCATTTACAAGTCCTGAAACACCCCACCTCCATTAAGGTCACTCACAAAGGGAATGCCTTAACTTTGGTGGAGGTTTATAAGTAAAAGCCACAGATGAACTCAAGACAGATATAAATACACATATTTTAAACAACGGAAACCAAACAAACTTTTATTTCATCAATACGTGTATCAAACAAAGATTTCCATAACTGTCTCAAAATACTTTCAACATTACAACCTCATAACTGCCTTGATTATTAAAAAAGTATGAAAACATAAATAAAGTGACGAAAATCCCCATAGTGACATCCAAAGCCATTATCCGAGCAAGAAAGATCCAAATCATACATCTACGTTCTGGGTGCTTGTAAAGAGCCTGACTGAGTTGAGCTGTTTCCTCCCTGTGGACCTGAGGGGGGGGAAACGAAAGAAAAGGAGACGAAAAGAAAATAGGGTCAGACATAAAGCCTGAGTAAATCTGGTAACTTTTCAATATGTGAATAAGAAAAGGGTATGATGGATGTAAACTAAAAATAGGAAAGTGTCACAAGCTAAGGAAGTGTCGAATGTACTATCGCACCCATACTATATCTCTGCACCTACTCGAGTTTATTCTAACTGGCACCCCATGGTGAAGGTGAAGTGATCCCCATTCTTATTAAAGATCGGCTCCTACTCACGTTAACATGTGTCATACGGCCCCCAAGAATTGTAGATACCAATGTTGGTCCCACCATGGGGTGTATCAAGACCCATGGTGGCGGCCCCGACACAAAACTAGAAGACATAGGTTATACTACTGGTGTCCCCAGTGCCCTGGTTGTCTGCTCCGGAGTGTGTGCACGCCCGCACCCCGTTAGACCTGCACTGTGCACCCACAGCCGTCGTTTGACCGCTTACAATCAGCCCAGTAATCGTGCCCCACCCTGCCTAGTTTCAGGGTACCGTTGATACCTAACTTTGGGTTACTGCTGAAACGGGTCCCTAGTTACCAGGATTTTCTAGTCAAACATGTTAAGTGGTTAAGTGTCTGTATTTACCTAACCCCACCCCTCAATTTTTGTTAACATGTCGAATTTGGTTAAGTGTGTTATAGTTGACTTAACCCTACCATCTGTCCTTAGCCTCTTAGGAGCACCAGACCACTCACGTTAGACAGGTATTGCTACGGTTACTGGATATGCCGGTCGGTTCCGGCAGGTTTACACCGTAGCTCAGTCTAACCTCGGGTCCTTATTGGGCTCAATTCTTAACCACCCACATTGGATAGGTATTGTTGTGACTACTGGACAGCCGGGCGGGTCCTGGCAGGTTTACATCACAACTCAATCCAACCTCGGGTTAAGCATATCATGTTTTCTAAATTTACATATTTTATTACTTTTCAACTATATGTAAATGTCATATCTTTTATTTTTTGGTATTTCAATTCATACCGCTTATGTGTCATAATCATTGGCATGTGCCAAACATGCCAACATATATTTTCATATTTTACACCCAACGTTATTACCCCTTTTGTTCGCAACGTTATAACATGTGTTGGGCTTGTCACAATTCAGCCCAACTTTGTAAATGTGAGGAAAAGGGGAAATCATGAACATGTAATACATAAAGGTGTGTGGCGCATGAACTTGCAACTTGGCAATTCAACTAACATATAACATGGGTCGTGTGAACTTGCATTCAAATCAAAGTATGACTAAGTAGGTGACATATGAAATGGCATAGTTTTAGGCAAATACAAACTTGTGTTTAAACATGTTAACTTGGCATAATATCGACCACAAAACTAGCATGTTATATATTCATCAAAATGTACAATTTTTACATCTAATCATATAGCCTATTTCAACATGAACTTGCATAGTTTATGAAACCCAAACGATGTTTGACATAGAACCAATTATATTTTGCAAATAAACATGAACTTACATAGTTTATGAAACATAGATCCAATTATACTTGCAAACATAGATCTAATTATACTTGCCAATAAACATAAGGATGATATCATAGGTTTTGGGTCATGTAGGCATAAAAGGTCTATAAGATATTTACACAAATTCTAATTTAGACTAAGGGAATATACATAGTCCATGCCATCGACATATACAAAAAGGGATAAATTTCTAGTTTTTGCCATAAGCTTGCAAGTGCCATTGTTTTTCATACACAATTGTTCAATAGGCTTGCATCAATTAATTTATGCCACAAACATCAATACACAAGTCATGATAGAACCATCACAATACACAAAGATTTATAACAACACGATTCTATTTTCATTTACATCGAATCACATCACAGTTTTTATTCATATTTTGAAAGGTCACTATACTTACAACGTGTGATGAATTCTTGTTTTCTGATTTCTGTTATTCTGATTTGGAGATGCTCTCCTTTGGGTAGCAAAGTTGCGTTGAATGATTTGATTAAGCTTTGATCTTCTTTTAATTTGATTCGTCTCTTAGGCTTGTTGGCTTGTCTCTAGGCTTTCTAATTGACGACCATTCCTAGTTCCTCTCCAGCAGCATGACGACTTTTGTATTCTATTATTTGTGTGAATTTAGGGTTTGACTTGAGTTGTATTTACAGAATTTTAAATTGTTTTAAGCCGTCGATGAAGCTAGGGTGAATCCAGACCATCCGTCTCAAGAGAGGCCAATAAGAAAGAGACATGTAAGCCCTAGTGACTCAGCCAAGCATCAGAATTCGACCAGACCCTGACCAGGCCAGCCAGGGCCTGACCAGCAGGTCTTTCTGACCTGGGCGCACTTGGTAGGTGCGCCAGGCCAAAATTGTACTGGCGCACTTCCCCAGTGCGCCAGTTCAACTTTGTTCTGGCGCACTTCACAAGTGCGCCAGTGCATTCTGACCCGTTTTCCGTTTTTTCTGCCGAACATCGTTCGTCCATATCTTCTTCATACGATATCCGTTTTACGCAAACTTGAACTCTATTTCAAGCAGAATTTCGAGACGAACGCAATGGCGTAACCCATTTCCCTTGATTTCATCATTTATAATTAATTATACTTTAATTCGTGAAGCTTAACGTTATAGAATTCACGGGGTGTTACATTCTCCCCCACTTAAAAGGATTTCGTCCCCGAAATCTTCAAGTTAGGAAGAATGTATATCCTACCATCCAACAGTCCATCTACTCAACCAACAAACACAGGCATCCACTGTCCTTAAAAGGCTTCTAATGCTTCATGGTCATATGCATAGTGTGTGTACATGTCCTTATCTAATGCAGAAATCAGGCGGTCTACTGATTCAGTTGACCTCCTTAATGCAAATCATGTAAGTGTCATGAATCCATTATGTATGAAAATTTTTCCTACTCATAATTCTACATGAGTGCACAACTATTCATACAAATGCAACGACCATATGACAGCATATCAAGTTTACAACCATATACAAATAAGAATACATATATGCATATGCAGTATGAAGTGATTGAGCCGATCTAAGACCTAGGTTGTGTGTGTATATGCATCCAGTTGCAACCACTTGCAACCATCAACCATAACATGTTTCAAATACATGTTTACATCCAAAGGGGTTTCTACCTAAGGATAAAGGATAATATCGAGGAGATATACCTAAAAACATAGATACAAGCACAACTTAAGAAAAAGAGAGGTCAAAGATGTACCCTCAAAAAGAAAAGGGTATGCCGCGCGTATTCTATCCTCAGTTTCCCAAGTCGCGTCTTCCTCGAAGTCGCTCCACTGAACCTTAACGAGCTTCACTTCGTGGTTGCGTAGCTTTTTGATTTCAATTCCTACGATTCGAGTTGGAACTCTCCTCACAGTTGCTTCACGTTTCGCTTCGGCTTCTTCTAGAATGCTTGGCTTCACCACTTCCGCTGATTCATGTAGACATTTCCGGAGATGAGAAACGTGAAAGACGTTGTGAATTCCAGCCAATCTTTCAGGCAGATCTACTCTATAAGCCATTTTCCCAATCTTCTCGATGATAGGGAACGGTCCTACAAATCTTGGTGCTAGCTTTCCTGTGGATCCAAAGCGAACGACGTTCCTTAAAGGGGATACCTTAAGGAAAACCATGTCCCCAACCTCAAACTCAAGGTCGGTCCTTCTTTTGTCGGCGTAGGATTTCTGTCTGTCTTGGGCTGTCTTCATTCTCCTACGTATCAAGTCCACTTTCTCTGAAGTTTCTCGAATCATGTCTGGCCCAAGTATAAGCTTATCTGTAGACTCCCACCAACAAGTTGGTGATTTGCACGGTCTTCCATACAAGGCTTCGAAGGGTGTCATGCCGATGGTAGCTTGGTAGTTGTTGTTGTAGGCAAATTCCACTAAAGGAAGGTGATCCTCCCACGTCCCTCCAAAGTCAAGAACGCAAAGTCTTAAAAGATCCTCTAAAACTCTATTCATCCTTTCCGTCTGGCCATCTGTTTGGGGGTGATAGGCCGTACTCAAACATAGCTGTGTGCCTACAGCTTCTTGCAGACTCCGCCAAAACTCACTCGTGAAGATAGGGTCTCGGTCACTAACAATGCTGGAGGGTACCCCATGGAGTCGAACTATTTCCTTGAGATAAAGAGATGCTAGAGATGCGGCAGTCCTCCTACTCTTGATAGGTATATAGTGGGCGCTTTTAGTAAGCCTATCCACTATTACCCAAATGCTAGTGTTGCCTCTCCTCGACCTAGGCAGTCCATCAATGAAGTCCATTGAAATGCTATCCCACTTCCACTGTAGGACCTCTAGAGGGTGAAGTAGTCCTCCAGGCTTCTTTTGTTCCGCCTTGACCCGTTGGCAGGTCATGCACTTAGAAACGAAATCTGCCACGTCTTGCTTCATGCCGTTCCAAAAGAAAGTCCTTTTTATATCCTTGTACATCTTATCACCGCCAGGGTGTATAGTCATCTTGGAATGATGCGCTTCCTCGAGAACCTTCTTTGTTAACTCCCTTGCTTGTGGGACGCATAATCTTTCATCTCGTCTCAGCCAACCCTTATCATCGATGGCGTATCTACTGAGGTGACTAGAAGTCTCACCCCTAATAAGTTTATCAATCACATCAACAAGCTGAGGGTCTTCACGTTGTGCTGCCCCTATTGAGTCTAAGAGCGTGGGGCGTACTTCGAGAAATGCTAACAAACCCGGTACAAAATCCGAGGAGGGCCTAAAGTTAAAACTGGCTATATACTCCAAGTTTTGCCTTTCCACAAAGAGAGAGCTTAGGGTCAGTTTCTTTCGGCTCAACACGTCTGCTACCACGTTGCCTTTTCCGGGAGTATAGGAAATTTCAAAATCATACGAGGCAAGAAACTCCATCCATCTTTGCTGCCTCAAGTTAAGATCCTTCTGGAAGAAGAGATATTTCAACGATTTATGGTCAGTGTATAATTCAAACTTCTCACCTAGGAAATAATGGCGCCAAGACTTAAGTGCAAAGACGATGGCGGCCAACTCAAGATCGTGGGTTGGGTAGTTCTTTTCATGAACTTTCAATTGTCTTCCGCCATAAGCTACTACCCTTCCTTCTTGGATTAGAACAGCGCCTAGTCCCGTTCCACATGCATCCGTGTATACTGTGAACATTTTGTTTCCGTCAGGCAGAGTTAGAACTGGGGCTGTTGTGAGCCCTTTTTAATCGTTGGAAAGCAAACTCGTAGTCCAAATCCCAAGTGAACGCCAGATTCTTCTTTGTTAGCCTTGTGAGTGGGGCTGAGATTTTCGCGAAATCCCTAATAAACTTTCGATAAAAACCGGCTAGCCCAAGAAAGCTTCGAACTTCGGTTGCATTTCTTGGTGTCTTCCAATCTTGCACTGCCACCACTTTCGCGGGGTCCACAGCCAACCCTTCTCTGGACACTATATGCCCAAGAAACCTTACTTCTTTTCTCCAGAAGTGACACTTGGAGAATTTGGCTTTTAGTTGATGTGCACGGAGAGTATCCATGATTTCTTTTAGATGCTGAGCATGTTCTTCCTCACTCTTTGAGAAGATTAAGATATCATCTACGAAGACAACCACAAATTTGTTGAGGAATTCTCTGAACACCCTGCTCATTAGGTCTACGAAATAAGCGGGTGCATTTGTCAAGCCGAAAGGCATGACAAGCCACTCGAAAAAACCATCTGGGGTTCTGAACGCTGTCTTATCAATGCTGTCTTCAGCTACACTTAGCTGATGGAACCCAGTTGCCAGATCAAGTTGGGAGAAGACCGTCGCACCTACAAGCTGATCAAACAAATCGTCGATTCGGGGAAGAGGGTGCCTATTTTTCTTGGTCAATTTGTTTAACTCCCTATAGTCGACGCAAAGGCGAAGCGAACCGTCTGCTTTGGTTGCGAACACCACTGGAGCACCCCATTACAAAATGCTCCGTCTAATGAACCCCTTTTCGAGGAGTTCTTTAACCTGCTTACTGAGCTCCTTTCTCTCCCTTGGAGCCATGTGTCTGACAGGTAAAGCTACAGGCTTTGCGTTATCCACAAGATATATGCGGAAGTCTATTTCCCGCCTCGGAGGTAAGCCTTTCACCTCCTCAAAGACATCCGGATATTCCCGGACTACTCTAACTGATTGCAAATTCTCATCAGAGGCATCAAGCGACTCTATATAACTAAGCATAACAGCATTCAAGGGATTACAAGAAATTTCTAGAGTGTTACCAAGCCGAGTCAAGAGTCTAACTACTTTTTTCTCACAGTCAAGAATGGCACTATTACTGGATAACCAGTCCATGCCTAAGATCAAACCATATCCCGAGAAGCCCAAAACAAAGGCATTACAACTAAACTCAACGCTGAGAATAGAGATTTTCAAACCCAAACAAACCATTGACAAGTAAGCGGAGCCCCCAATTGGATTTGAAACTACTAAGGGATCTTCTACCATACGAGTGTCTAGATGCAGAGATTCTACTAAGGCAAATGAAATAAAAGAGTGTGATGCGCCAGAGTCAAAAAGTGTACAAACTGGATGATCATAAAGATAGACTACACTTTCTGCGCAAATATTACTACCTCGTTCCTGCTGAGGTGCCACTAGCGCATGAATCTGACCCCCTGAAGTGGATCCGGCTTTCTGTCCCTGCCCTTTCTTCTTTGGGTAGTCCTTAGCTTGGTGTCCAGTTTCTCCACAATGGAAGCAACCACCCATCTTCGCCTTCCTTTTCCGGCAGTCTTTTGATATATGGCCCACAATGCCACAGAAATTGCACCTTCTCTTCTCACGGGGCTTATTGTTCTTCCCTCCTTTCTTGAAGTCTGTTTTCTTTGCTTGTAGACCTTCTTTCTTCTCTTCCCCCTTAGTTTCTTTCTTGTCGTGGTCTTCCCCGTGTAGTAACGCCATGTCCACCAGGCTTTCATAAGTCGCACCCGTTGATACATGGGTCATGGCAAGGCTGTGTAAAGGCTCATTCAAACCCTTGACGAAGCGAAGTGCCGTCTTGTGTTGGGTGTTTACTAAGTCTAGCCTAAACCTGGCCAGCTGATTAAACTGATTAACATATTCCCTGATCGTCATGCTTCCCTGTTTCAGAGTTAGAAACTTTTCCATTTGCAGGCTTCTTTCGGCTTGGGAGAGGAATTTCATCTCAAGCCTTGTCCTGAAGTCTTCCCATGTTTCCACCGCCCTCTGAGCATTAGTAACTTCCCACCAATAGGAAGCTTCATCCTTAAGTAACCACACCGCAAGTTGTATCTTTTGCCTGTCATCCACTCCAAAGATGACAAACAAATCCTCAGTCTCCTTTAACCAGTTTCTTGCTCCAACAAAAGATTTTGTCCCATAAAAGTCTTTTCCACCCATAGCCTTGAAGTCTCTACATGTTTTTGCGAAGGCATTTCCAAGAGGAGGCGGAGGAGGAGGAGGAACCGCGGCCACTGGAGGAGGGATGTCTGCTGGGCCCGCACCATTGGCCCTTGCTTCTAAGTACCTCCTAAACCAGCCGTGAATCGGCACTCCTTCCGGAAGGTTAAGGTCTCCAGACATGCTGAAACAGAAAGGGAAAAATTCAAAACGAAGGATAGAGAAGGATAGATAGGGCACATGGCTTTGGGGGATTTTGTCTTTTTATTAATATAACACTTTTTTTTTCTAAAAAAAATGCTTCTTTAAACTTTCTTTTTGAAAACAATTTTCAAAAAATTTTATCCTCTCTGGTAAACCTATGCTCTGATACCAAGTGAAACACCCCACCTCCATTAAGGTCACTCACAAAGGGAATGCCTTAACTTTGGTGGAGGTTTATAAGTAAAAGCCACAGATGAACTCAAGACAGATATAAATACACATATTTTAAACAGCGGAAACCAAACAAACTTTTATTTCATCAATACGTGTATCAAACAAAGATTTCCATAATTGTCTCAAAATACTTTCAACATTACAACCTCATAATCACCTTGATTATTAAAGAAGCATGAAAACATAAATAAAGTGACGAAAATCCCCATAGTGACATCCAAAGCCATTATCCGAGCAAGAAAGATCCAAATCATACATCTACATTCTTGGTGCTTGTAAAGAGCCTGACTGAGTTGAGATGTTTCCTCCCTGTGGACCGGGGGGGGAAACGAAAGAAAAGGAGACGAAAAGAAAATAGGGTCAGACATAAAGCCTGAGTAAATCTAGTAACTTTTCAATATGGGAATAAGAAAAGGGTATGATGGATGTAAACTAAAAATAGGAAAATGTCACAAGCTAAGGAAGTGACGAATGTACTATCACACCCATACTATATCTCTGCACCTACTCGAGTTTATTCTTACTGGCACCCCATGGTGAGGGTGAAGTGATCCCCATTCTTATTAAAGATCGGCTCCTACTCGCGTTAACATATGTCATACGGCCCCCAAGAATTGTAGATACCTATGCTGGTCCCACCATGGGGTGTATCAAGACCCATGGTGGCGGCCCCGACACAAAACTAGAAGATATAGGTTATACTACTGGTGTCCCCAGTGCCCTAGTTGTCTGCTCCGGAGTGTGTGCACGCCCGCACCCCGTTAGACCTGCACTGTGCACCCACCGCCGTCGTTTGACCGCTTACAATCAGCCCAGTAATCGTTCCCCACCCTGCCTAGTTTCAGGGTACCGTTGATACCTAACTTTGGATTACTGCTGAAACGGGTCCCTCGTTACAAGGATTTTCTAGTCAAACATGTTAAGTGGTTAAGTGTCTGTATTTACCTAACCCCACCCATCAATTTTTGTTAACATGTCGAATTTGGTTAAGTGTGTTATAGTTTTCTTAACCCTACCATCTGTCTTTAGCCTCTTAGGAGCACCAGACCACTCACATTAGACAGGTATTGCTACGGTTACTAGATATGCCGGTCGGTTCCGGGTAGGTTTACACCGTAGCTCAGTCTAACCTCGAGTTCTTATTGGGCTCAATGCTTAACCACCCACATTGGGTAGGTATTGTTGTGACTACTGGACAGCCGGGCGGGTCCGGGCAGGATTACATCACAACTCAATCCAACCTCGGGTTAAGCATATCGTGTTTTCTAAATTTACATATTTTTATTACTTTTCAACTATATGTAAATGTCATATCTTTTATTTTTGGGTATTTCAATTCATACCGCTTATGTGTCATAATCATTGGCATATGCCAAACATGCCAACATATATGTTCATATTTTACACCCAACGTTATTGCCCCCGTTTGTTCGCAACGTTATAACATGTGTTGGGCTTGTCGCAATTCAGCCCAACTTTATAAACAAGAGGAAACGTGGAAATCATGAACATGTAATACATAAAGGTGTGTGGCGCATGAACTTGCAATTTGGCGATTCAACTAACATATAACATGGGTCATGTGAACTTGCATTCAAATCAAAGTATGACTAAGTAGGTGACATATGAAATGGCATAGTTTTAGGCAAATATAAACTTGTGTTTAAACATGTTAACTTGGCATAATATCGACCACAAAACTAGCATGTTATATATTCATCAAAATGTACAATTTTTACATCTAATCATATAGCCTATTTCAACATGAACTTGCATAGTTTATGAAACCCAAACGATGTTTGACATAGAACCAATTATATTTTGCAAATAAACATGAACTTACATAGTTTATGAAACATAGATCCAATACACTTGCAAACATAGATCTAATTATACTTGCCAATAAACATAAGGATGATATCATAGGTTTTGGGTCATGTAGGCATAAAAGGTCTATAACATGTTTACACAAATTCTAATTTAGACTAAGGGAATATACATAGTCCATGCCATCGACATATACAAAAAGGGATAAATTTCTAGTTTTTGCCACAAGCTTGCAAGTGCCATTGTTTTTCCTACACAATTGTTCAATAGGCTTGCATCAATTAATTTATCACACAAACATCAATACACAAGTCATGATAGAACCATCACAATACACAAAGATTTATAACAACACGATTCTATTTTCATTTACATCGAATCACATCACAGTTTTTATTCATATTTTGAAAGGTCACTATACTTACAACGTGTGATGAATTCTTGTTTTCTGATTTCTGTTATTCTGATTTGGAGATGCTCTCCTTCGGGTAGCAAAGTTGTGTTGAATGATTTGATTAAGCTTTGATCTTCTTTTAATTTGATTCGTCTCTTAGGCTTGTTGGCTTGTCTCTAGGCTTTCTAATTGACGGCCATTCCTAGTTCCTCTCCAGCAGCATGATGGCTTTTGTATTTTATTATTTATGTGAATTTAGGGTTAGACTTGAGTTGTATTTATAGAATTTTAAATTGTTTTAAGCCGTCGATGAAGCTAGGGTGAATCCAGACCATCCGTCTCAAGAGAGGCCAATAAGAAAGAGACATGTAAGCCCTAGTGACTCAGCCAAGCATCAGAATTCGACCAGACCCTGACCAGGCCAGCCAGGGCCTGACCAGCAGGTCTTTCTGACCTGGGCGCACTTGGCAGGTGCGCCAGGCCAAAATTGTACTGGCGCACTTCCCAAGTGCGCCAGTTCAACTTTGTTCTGGCGCACTTCACAAGTGCGCCAGTGCATTCTGACCCGTTTTCCGGTTTTTCTGCCCAACTTCGTTCGTCCATATCTTCTTCATACGATATCCGTTTTACGCAAACATGAACTCTATCTCAAGCAGAATTTCGAGACGAACGCAATGGCGTAACCCGTTTCCCTTGATTTCATCATTTATAATTAATTATACTTTAATTCGTGAAGCTTAACGTTATAGAATTCACGGGGTGTTACAAGTCCGTTCTGGGTCTGAACAAAACTGGAGGCATCTTATTCCTCGTCCCATATGTCTAATACAGGAGAGAGATCCTCACATATCTGGTCGATCTCCAAGTACGTCTGGATGATCACCACTTATTACCTTGTCTTTGGTGTACAAGCCAATCAAGACATCAGTAATCATCCATACGATGTGAAGATCTCCACTCTTCAACCACCGTCTCCATCATCGACTTTTAGTCGCTGTATCAATTACTCAGAATAGGATAAACCTGGTCTTTCAAAATAACTCACGTGTTTTATAATTAATAATCAAGTGCTATAAAAACACATCATACGCCTCATTCCAATTCAGAATTTTCTTTTATTCAAATATTCACATATTTAGGGAAAGGTTCCCATTAATTTTATCAATGATAAATTATTTTAAACTTATTCTTTAATCTTCCTTTAGATATCAATTTCAAATTATTTTATTTTATCTTTTTACCACTAACCCCAATTAAGGTTTATTTAACTAGTCAGGATTATCGAGTCGTACCGAGGTAACCATTTATTTTATTAACCCAATCCCAGCCTATTCATCCCATGGAGCAAAACTGGTAGTACCCCACATATAACACCCACGGTGTTATAGGTAAATTTAATTACCATTTCACGTTCAAATCTAATTAAAGATTTAACTATCGCATGGAGTAAAACTGATGGTACTCCATCTCAACATTCCTTGCATTTGGTAAATTTAGTTAATCTAATTAAAGATTTATTAAAACTCCAACTTGGTTTTATTCTCAAAAATCATTACTTTTTTATTATTCAACTTTAATAAATTAATCTTGTCTTTAACTGGGTTAAAGAATCAATGTTATTAAAACACAGTTCACAATAAACCCAAATCATCTTCCATCAAAAATGGAATCTTCACGGAAATTTGATCAGTATACAATTGATATTAATTTTTGTATCTGAGTGAAACTATAAATAGAATAACAACAAAGCCTTTTAAGTTACATATATATTAACGGTCTTCCTTTACAGAAGCTCATCTCGATTATTACCAATCGAATTCCATTCAATTCCAATTTAATATATTTAAATTGTAAAATTTTACTTTGGAAAAATTCCATTAATCTTATTTAAAAGATTATTAATCCCAAATCATTACTTCATTGATAATTGGGTTAAAGAACAAATGTTATTTAAAACATTGCTCACGTTAAACCCAAAATCAACTTTCATTCAATTCCAATTAAATTAATTGGTAAACTCCTCTAAATGTTAATTAAAATATTTATTCTATTCTCAACTGGGTTTAAGAACAGTGTTAATGAAGACACCATTCACGAAAATCTCAAAATCCAATTTGATATTAAATACAAGGCACTGAATAGAAATTGTATCGGCTTATATTCAATATCAAATTCTGAAACCAATAAATATCGTATTGGGAATAACGATATATATATCTTCCAAATTCCCCAACAATATCCGTATAATTACGAAATTCAATATCGAAATATCCGAAGATAATTTCCATTCCAATTTATGAATTGGAAACTTTGGTTATTTTAAAACCCATTTTTCAATCCAATTTATTATTTCTAATAATAATTGGATTATTATTCTAGTTATTAACTAGTTCATTTCGATAGAAATATATTTTTATCTTTTCAAGCTTTGAATTTTTCATCCAAAACCTTTACAAATCTGTTATTATGATTTTACACAATTTTTCCATATTTTTAATAATTTTATTAAGTCCCTTACAGTCGGTTTCCAATAACGGCCACCGAACTGCATTCATAGCGACCTTTCCTGAAATTTATTTGGACATATATTAAAATCCAACTGCTCAAATTTAAATCTCTTGTATACATTGGAAAAATCATTTCGATACGGACCCAATGGTTCTAGTTTTAGGAGAATCCGACGTTCGGATCTCCTATTACATCAATTTGAAGTCAATGGTTGAAATTCGCGAACGGTCGCTGCGTTGCGCGTTCTATTCAAGCTATTTAATATATATCGTCAATTTCTATTTAAAACGTATTTTATAAAATATTTGTAAATTCATTAAAAAATGATTTCAACTTCATTTTCAATTTTAAATAAAAATTGAATATTCCATATCATTATAATATTAAAATGATAATATTTTCAAAATATCAGATTCTGAAATCAATTCTTTTCGATATTCATTATAAAATGAATAAAATCGATATAAAAATCCATTCGAGTTAAAATGGCATTCCACTACTTCACTTGGCTTCATATTTTATATATTTTCATGTCCATCCAAAATTGGACATCAAAATCATATTTTGATTCTTTACTGAATATTATTTTAAAATATTCGTTATTTCTGAATTGGAATCAGACTCAATCAACTGCCATATAATTTTATTTATATGGATTCCATACATCGCATGTATTCAAAAATAGTGATAAACAACTATTAAACAGTCAATTCACATCCAGAGTGCAATTTACAACTGTATAAGCATTAAATAATTAAATAACGCTTATCACAGTCTTTCGGTCCATCGATTGACATATAATTAAATTCAGGGGAGATGTGAATAAATTATCATCCCCAGACCCGTGTGGGATTTCAACCATCAACAATGATTGGGCGATGTTTAAAATTATCGTTCCAATGCTCGTGTGGGGTTTACATCACAGTCCATGTGAATTTATTTACTATTTATAGATATTTATAATCACAGATTGATAATGATAACATTAAACTGTAAACAATCATCAACCACTAAACATACATTACAGTCACATGCAAACAATATACATGCAGTTATAAAAATAAACAACTGTACAAAATTTTAAGTGAGAGAATTCTCGCTTTTGTTTCCACTGCGCCATTCTTTAATTAAAGATTTTATTTTTCAACTAAATTAAACACGTGTTTAATTTAGCTGAAAATCCAATTTGCTCCATTTCCGTTCTGGTCATTTCCATGGCATAGATATTTTCACCACGATTCCAATACAACTTAAATCGTCGGATTTGGACCTCGTATGAAAAAAATATTGCATTTTAAAGATTAATTACAATAATTAAAATAATTAACTTGAATTAATTAACAAATACTTACCCTAATTAAAAGCTAAACCCTTCTTCATCACGATTGCATGTAACCCAGGCTCCATCGATCTTCTCCCTTGCGCACGCTGATTGAGGCAGTCTGAGGATGATTGGGAGGCACCACCAACGCTGGCGTGGCGTCGCCTGCCACCTCCGTGAGAAACTCCTTGCTTGGCGGCCTTTGGTGCCAGAAAATTGAACTCGAACAGCGCCCCTTTGCGAAGGAAATTCGAACCCAACACTCAATTATTTTCGGTCATGCTAGTATGGAATTAAAGACCTCAGGAAGCACTGCGATTTTTCTTTTTTTTTATAAACATTGAATTTTATTGAATGGATTTTGCAAAATTTAGGGAAGAAATTTCGAACAATTCCATTCGTTTATTGAAGAAGAAGAAGGCGGTGGTTTTCTAGTTGACCAAGGATGGAGGGTCTGACCAAGGGTTTGAAGAATATATATATATATATATATATATATATATATATATTATAATTATTTTATTTCCAAAATTACCTTTTTATTGATACGAACTCTGAATCAAGCCCAATGGCCATCGTTTCTAGCTAAATACCCCCATTCTGGACATAATGGAATATGTTTTGTAAGCCAATTCGACTGTTTCAATCTGTTTTCTATCAAAATTAAAATATAAATTAATATAACATTCAATATTGAATTTCAACGTATATTTTAATTTACCGGGGCCACATACTGACTCCAAAAATTACAGAAAAATTAAATCTAGCTATGTTTTGAAGATACGTCCTAACAAAGCTAATTTCATCTAATTTGAAGACCTTTAAAAAATGGCCTTTTTCTAGTCGATTAAATTTAAACTGAATTTACAAAACACGTTTAAATTTACTACGATCACATATTAATTCCAAAAATTATGAAATTTGAAACCTAATAATAATTTGACATTTCGGATCCAACGAAAGTGGTTTCGTCAAAAACGGAGGTCGTTTGCAAAATGGCTATTTTTAAGGGCTATATATGTATATATTCCATACCGACTATTCTGAATTTTTAACTGGTCATAACTTACAATTTATAAAGTGAAATCTCAATTTCTTACATTCGTTAGAAAATTAGTTAAAAATATTCCAATGTTTCTGGTTTTACTGAAATCCGATTTATATTGAATCCTATACATTCAATTGAAATTTAAAACCAAATTTTCAAACTACCACACCATTTCGGGCTCGTTTTATAGTTAAAATAAATTTATATGTTCTAACTTCGATTTAAATAAATTTTTAGTCGTTATTATTTAAAATAAATCATTTTAAATATTCCGTACCCATTAAAATAACTAAAATAAAAATTTTAAATTGGTTCAGAAATTCCGGGTTGTTAAAGGGTCTATCCCCTTCACCTACACCAACGTCTTTTTTTCAATAACATGACAATGATACATGAACACTAAAACACCATAATGCCATAACTAACAATAATTCAATTGCAAAAATTAAGCTCCATAACAAAGATCCATACGAAATCAAGAAATGATGATTCAAATTTGAAAACCCTTAAAAGAACAAACCAATAAACCAACACAGACTTAAATCCTCCAACTAGCAACAAATCCACCATATTCACCACTAAATCCATTTTTTTTGAGGCATAGTTCCAGCACCTGCAACCACCTCGAGTCTTGGAAAATCAACCATTCTAATACTCGCCAACACATCCATCGACTCTTTGTCGATCTCGATTTTATCAACCTTAATCTCTCTTTCATTGGGAACGAAACCTATTATCCTTTCCCTCTCCTCCTTTTGCAGCACGAGAGTAATGTCACGTGCATCAAATGCATAGAGAATCCGACGAACTTGTTGCGGAGATGCTTAAACGGGATGATGGCGACTTCTTCTAGTATCTTTTTATTCGTGCGGAAATCGAGTATCATCCGCGAGTAGTAGCGCTTGATGACATGGCGGGAGGATTTATTCACCGCTTTTTTGTAGATACGACCACTACAACAGAATCATCATATTACAAAAGTGTAAAACAGTTGTAAATGACTTTTTACAACTATGGTTGCACTGTCGTATATTAAGAAGTTGAAACTGTGTATTACCATTGCAACTAACTGTTGTTATATATATATCCTATTACAACTGTTAGATAACAGTTGTAGTAATAGCTATTACAACTATTATACACCATTGTGACTTCGTATAAATTGATATAAATTCAAATGCAATTTGTGTATTGATTTTGCGTGTAAACTGATATAAATTAAAATCTACACACAAAATGTAAATGCGGTAATAAACAAATATCTAACAGTAAAAACAGTAAACAAATATCTAATGGAAAAAGTTGATATAAATTATAATGCACCATAATCCATTTACTGATAAAACATCATGACTTCACATCCAAAATACAACATAGAAACTATATGCCACATAAAACTTTATAAAATTACAAGTCACTACAAGACTGATATATAAACAAATTTTCCTAAGAAAATACTTTTGTCTGTTCATGTTAAATGTAGCACACAATTCCTACCCACACTGAATAATCCATACAACAATTAGTTAAAAGCACGATATCCATGTCCAGGTTGAGCTACTTTGTGACCCATGATCCTCCAAGATTGAAATCCAATATCTAAAGTAACAAATCACAAGTTAGTATGCTAACTGATGGAAGAATAAAAATTCTGCATGCACATGTATCAAACAAAATTAATAAACATTCAAGGCTAGCTATTTGAATTTTCAAAGATGCTTTTGTACATGGAAGGTAATTCCAGCCTTGGCTTCAAAGATTCAGCATTCATGATACGTATACGACCAGTATAAAGCAATTCTAGCCTTGGCATTAGAGATGCTCAATCTTCATCATTGAAAAAAATAAAAGAAATTCACTAAAAATTTCTAGAAATCCAAATTAAAGATACTAAAAAATCATACTAGTAAAATATACCTACCGTCACTGATGAAGTCCGTAGATGCCAAATCCTCTTCTGTGCACCCCATGATGCCCTTCAGAGTAGTCTCAGACTCCTCTCTATATATTTGATCAGATCATAAAACGAAAAATCCTATTCTAATATATGAATGCAATTTACAAGCGTAAGGCATGTAAATACTGTAATTTATCTGATAGCAGCCTTGATCTACTCATTAATAGTAGCCTTCTCCAATCTAATAGTAAGATCAACAATAGAGACATCAACAATTGGTATCCTGAATAACATGCCAGTAAGCTTTCCATTAAATAGATGAAGCACTTTGCTTACATACCTTTTTCATTACATAATTCCATTTTCATTACATAATCCAAATTAAAGGTCTACCTATCCCTTTCCCATATATTTCCGATTTTTGAGACTGCAAGACAAAATATGGATTAGTAGCGTCAAATCTAGAAGGCTGTAAATTTATTTGGAAAAAGAGGGGATTGCTAATAGTGTTGAAAAAGTTCTAACAAACTATGAATTGCAAACTATCTTCCCAAAATTACAAACTATCACCTTGCGGGAAATATAGCGATCATATTCCTTTGTTAACGCAACTGGATATTAAGCATGAAAAACAAAAGGGCAGGCTGTTCATATATGCTAGTTCATGGTCTTAGGAACAAGTATATCCTGATAGAATAAAATTAGGACTTGAAGCAGATACTTAGGGTGCAGGTATGCGAAATTTCACACTTTCACCGTATAAAACACAATCTCAAGCAATGCAATAAGTCCAGAAAAAAAAAGTAATTCAGTACGACAACTGAAGGAGGAGTATAAGTGAGTTCTTATGCAAGTTGATTAATGTCCAAAGAACATAGATTTATACAATATGTTACTGTCTATGCTACTTCAAATGAAAGATGCTAGAAAAGCAAGGCATGAATTCTTGAAATAGAAAAATAAACTCAATTTGCTTTTATAGGTGATATAATTTCTAAACTTTTATACGCAACGATGTCGATTGAACAACATAAATAAAAATTCAAGCATTGATGGATCCGTCATGCAATTTTATTTATGATCAACATAATACTATTAACCTAGCGACTAACTGTTATTAGCAGTTATATAATGGCCATACAGGGGGTTGTTCTCCACCTGTTCAATTAAGATGCATCATAATCAAAGACGGAAAAATATACTTATCTATTAGTGTCTTTGTATAAGATTAAAGAGGTACTTTGTTCAATTCATGAATCAAAATGCCCGGGACCAAAAGATTTTTTATCCAATTTTTTTAGATTACATTGGAAGGAGCTGAAGCTTGAAACACCAAATGCGATATACAACTATACTACGCAGTAAAGTACTAATTATTAAAAGGTTATAGCCTTTGGTGACTGAAAACAAGAATAAATAAGTAATTTAAATTAAATTACATTAATAATCATACACTATAAAGGAGTAGCTAGTTATGTTTATTCTTTTCAGTCTAGCCACCCATGTGTGGAAGAAATATTTGGCTTTTTTCTTTTATTTTATAAAGAACAAAGAATATATTGTTTTAATTTACAAAACATATTCTTTTAGTACTTCATTACTTCCGATTACACTATTAATTTACAGAACATAATCTTTTAGTTAAAACTACATTTATTTAATACAGCAGATGTGTGATTTATCAAAAGAGAAATATGGCATATACAATCATGCATGACTTATGGAACTGACCGGAAATAGAATCCAATTCATGGATAAAGTTGATAAATATCTTTGTTATTTTGTTGCTTTGACAGATAGGTTTGCTTAAGCTAAAAAAACATAACATTTGATATTATAAAGAAACAAAAGTAAAAAATAAAATTAAACTAAACCAATATGACTAATAAACAACACATCCAATTCCTTCACCAAAATCATCTGAATCATCCAATAATTCAATGAATTACAAATATTAGTTTCTCATTTCATCAAACAACCATAGTGGAACTATAACAGCCCGCACCTCTATTCACGCAAGATATTGTCCCCAACTTAGCCACCGTATAGGTATGGGGTTTTGTTCCTCAAAAGGCCTCGGCCAAGTTTCGAGATCCGCCAACACATGGCGTTGCCACACAGACTGAGCCAACCTCCCTACTAACACCGATATTGTCCCTACTTTGCCACCTCTCAGGTGTAGGGTTTTCCATCACTAGGCGTCGGCGTTAGAAAGAGACGGGCTCTACTATATAATTTTTCACTTCACACAGGCTTCCACGATATGGAACTAAGGGGTGTTACATTCTCCCCTCCTACAGAGCCCAACGTCCTCGTTGGCTCACAAACACAGGTGCTGTGGTCCACACAGGAGCCACAATTCCGGCTGGGTATTGGCTTTGATGCCACTATAACAGCTCGCACCTCTATTCATGCAAGATATTGTCCCCAACTTAGCCACTGTATAAGTGTGGGGTTTTGTTCCTCAAAAGGCCTCGGCCAAGTTTCGAGATCTGCCAACGCATGGCGTTGCCACACAGACTGAGCCAACCTCCCTACTAACACTGATATTGTCCTTACTTTGCCACCTCTCAGGTGTAGGGTTTTCCATCACTAGGCCTCGGCGTTAGTAAGAGATGGGCTCTACTATATAAGTTTTCACTTCACACAGGCTTCCACGATGTGGAACTAAGGGGTGTTACACGAACATTTAAAGCTTAGTGTTAAGGATGGACAACGATGCCAACCACTATGTAAAAACAAGTAAAGCAATATGAACAAAATTACAAGCACTAACTATCGAGAGTATAAAGAATTATGCAAGAAGCTAAACCCTAATTGACAAAATATAAACCAAACCAGATAAAATGATTCGAATATTTAACTACGGCTTTAATAAATCGAAGTAAACATGATAAATAAGAAACGAAATTTGAGTTTACCTAATTTTGATGACTTAGGATGAAATATGAAGTAGTCAATGATTTCGCTCATGATATAATTTCATTTTCATTGGTCTTGGAATAGAAATGGGTTGCTGATATGTTTTTCTGCATGTGAATTCAAAGTTTTGGGACTTTTCCAATTGGGCTGTAAATGTTGAAAACAAAAAACCTTATTTTTCTCCGTGTTGATGCTGGATTTCTAACAAAGATCCGCATGTGCTTGAAAATATTCTTCACTGAACCACGGTGGTAGAGGGGTAGCTAGATCTACAAGAACCATTATCTCTTGTTTTGCATCTGTCACAATAGGGATCTCAGAGCTCGAAAATAATATGTAAACGTTTCGTGCAACGAACTTCACACAAATTGTCCAAAATCTGCTTTAGGTGGTGGATGGAAAGTTGAAGCGAAACGGTCGGCGACTAGAGGTAGGCGAAAGCTTCATCGTCTTCAAATCTCTAAATTGGTGGATCCATCAATATTCGACATTAGCTATTGGACTTTGTTGAAGCACAAACCATGTTTGAGGAAGGAAAATTTGGGGATCGATTTTGATTTAGGGTATAAGAGAGACGCTGGCATGAGAGAGTAAAATACGAAACATGATTTACTTTCGAACCAAAATTTCGTTATTCCCACCAAAATTTCATGCTAACATCTTCATGACCTCTATTTTTTTTTGGCAAAGCTGACCGCCAATTTGTTTGTTATGCATAATTAGGATTTGGTCTAAATATACAGAATTAAACATTATAAGCTAGAACCAAGTACAAATTTATATTAAATATAATATGGATATTTTGGGAATTAGTTTGCTAAAATATTAGATATTACTTATTAATAATAGTTATTATCAACTATTTCTTCTTAATTATAATTAAATATAATTTATTAAAAGCTTATTATGTATATTTTACTAATTACTCATTATTAAATACTTAACAATCATTATTAAAAAATTTACTATTATTAAATATTAAATATTTATTATTTAATAGTAATAATTATTTATTATTTATTTCTAAGGTTATTATCGGATATTAATTATTATTATTAAAATATTAATATTATTAATTATTAAATATTAGATATTACTAATATTTAATAGGCCTCTATTACAATAACAAGAAAAAAGAAATGCTGAAAATAATTTTGTACAATTTTATAATAAAATTGTTCTAATTATTAATTACCAAAATTAATTAATAAATCTTAAATATTACTTCTTAATTGTTAATATTTATGATTATTTCTTATTTATTTATTACTAAAAGTTAATTATTAATTATTTAATAATACTAACAATGTATTATTTAGTATACTAATTATTAATATTAATTATTAAAATTTATTTACTAATTATTGATTATTTAATGGAAATAATTAATTATTATTATTATACTAATTATAGAACATTAATTGTTAAAATTGTCAGTTATTACACCAGGCAAGAAAGGAAGGTTGTAATAGGCATATATTAAAACCGGTACAATAAAAGAGTTGTTAAAAATATGTTCATTACAACTTTCAGGAAATGACAGTTGTAAAAACCTCTATTACAATTGGCATTTTGTGACAGTTGTAAAGTTACAGTTGTAATATGGTGTTTTTGTTGTAGTGGATCCATGGTTGGAAAGCTAGGGTTTGAATGGATGAATTTCCACCAGGAGACGAAGAGGAAGCTTAAGGATTAAAGATGGAGGCGGTGTAGGAAAAGCAAGCAATATCTATGGAATATATTAGGGTTTCGGGGAGCTAGCTAGCTGGTGCGGGTATGAGATAATGGCCTGCTACCTACACCAACATTTTGTATCCAATTCCTCTTAGATGTGCCTCCATTTTTGGATATCCATATGTTTTGTTCCCCCAACTTGAAATGTTGATGCTGTCGCACTGGTGATATGCCTTATTAAATGCTAATAATTAATACGTATATGTTACTAATTAATAAATTTTAACCATAAAGTATTATTATTTATTGTTAATTACAAATTATTTGTTAGACCTAATTATGGCTCTAACACCCAAATTGTCTAGAATTGCAGAGAATAATAACTAGAAATGAAAGAAAATTCTACCAACACACCAAATTTATAGTGGTTCAGCGTTAACGAGTCTACGCCCGCTTTGTATATCTTTGATTATACGTTGAATGCAAGTACAATTAATGATTTCTCTCAATCTCACTTTTACAATGATGATTCACCTAGTAATTTTGAGATAATACTGACTAGAAATAATGGAAAAACAATATTGGTATAAACAATACTCAGAATTGCCAAAAGATCCTTAAAAATGCCAAGTATGCAGCTATATATAGATGATACCTGCAGGCTATTCGTGAAGACACGTGGCATGGATCCCGAGGATCTCGGACTGGTTCGTGGCTTGATGGAGAAATAGTCAAAATGGCGGTTATGGACAGGTTTCGCAAGATCCTTCATTCGTTGTTCGTGAATGACCAAGTCTTGGCCACCATTCTTTGGTTGTAGGGTCGGTTCGTGGCTCTATATTACGAACGAGTCATGGGTAGCTTCTCACGAGCGGGTCGAGGAACTGGGTCACGAGCGGGTCGTGACAGGGGGATCACGAGTGGGTGGAGTCAGCTCGGTCACGATCGGGTTATAGTGCTTCACGAACCAAGGTAAATCTGTCTTGAACTTTTTTATATGGGTCTTTCTCCATTCACATATGGATATTTGCCTTCTTGGTGGCTTAGTCACAAAACTAGCCAACATTTTGCCCCCTCAGAGTATGTTTTATCAAGGATTGAACATGCTTCGAAATTTCTGAAGTACCTTTTCTTAGAAGGGTGTGGATCAACAATTACGTCTTCTTGTACGGTTATGATGTTTCAAATAGTCATGTCCTCTGACGAGTATAAATATCAGGCTAGGTTTCCAACTATTTCTCTGCATATTGATTGACTTTGATCTCTTAAATTCCGTAACACATTGAGATCAATTCTTCAGGTGTGTCCTTAAACTTTTGTTAAAAATAGTGTTAAATAACTTCCTTGCTTCTGCAAGTAGAACCTTCTAGCTTTCCGACCCAGTAGTCGTGTCAAAGTTTGCTATGCCACGGTTCATGCCCCTTCAGTGTGTATCACGACCGTTGCGTGAGCAATCAGTGGGCTCATTGGTGCATTCGTGGTCCACTGGGACTAGTTGATTCGATAAGACAAAATAGGGGAGACTAAAAGCACCCATGTAAGCTATATAAGCCAGCCCCCTCCCTTTCTCCTTTTTTCTTTCTACCTTTTCACTCTTGCCGTCGCAGCTTTATTCCTCCAACGAAACCCTAACTCATCATTTCCCCAAAATCAGCAACTCCCCATTAATCCGTTCTAAAGAGGTAATTAAAGCGATCTCGACTGCGATTTATTTTCTCCTTCATTTTTCTTCAACTCCAAAGGGTTTGCCGTGGATTCTTGAGGCCGTCTCTAGCCAGTAACAATGGTGGCGGCGGAGTTTGCGGCGTTGAGGTCTGAAAGTGGGGTAATGTATTGGGTTTGATTCAGATGGAGGGCGTGGATTTATAGGTAGGGGAAAGAGTTGACAAGGAGGAAGACGAGCCCCAACAGGTCGATTCGTGAATGGTGTGATGGCACAGTTCGTGACGATGTTGATTTGGAGGAAGTGAGGCGAGTGGAAGCTTGTTTCAGCGCTTTGGTTAGTGGGCCATCTTGTTGAAGTGGATCGTGAAGGAGGGTTTAGATGTCGGGTTGAATTACAAATAGAAGCAAGGCATTGGTTTGGGTCGTGAAAGTGGGAGAAGCATCGGTTCGTGAAAAGGGTGGATTGGGTAGGGTCGTGGAGGTAGCTCACGAGCACCTCGTTCACAAGTCATGGGTTTTTCATTTTAACTCTCGACCTGAATCCAGACCACGACCCGGGGCTCCATTCATGATCTGCTTTTACTTCACGAGCCGTCCCCTAGTCACGAACCAAATTCCCTTTCACGAGCCAACGCATAAGGCCTTAGTGAGCCATTTTAACCAGCAAACCGACCTACATTTTGACTGAAATCTTATGCAACTCTAACACATCGGTAAACAATTAGGATAGAGCCTTCAAAATGAAATTTGTGAACTGAATGACCACACAAATTGGCAGCATACAACGATCAATTTTACATTTATCTGATTAAATTTATGCTTTTCTTTTCCAGTACCACACAAACCCATACACTTCAGCACTTGTTCACACACGGGGTTCATGGGTAATTGTGTTCTAATCTCTCATGTTTAATCACCAACACAGCCATGTCTGATAGACGCTCAACAAGAATATCGGCGAAAAGTGCATATTCAGAGTCATCAAATTATTATAATCTCGATGTACTCCCGTCAGACCCAGATTGGAGTAATTCTGACTCCGAATATGAGATAGATCATGATACAGAATCGACATCTTCTGAGAGCACATCACTTGAGGAAGAGGATGATGATCGAGCTCCGAATATGAGATAGATCTTGAACCCTTGTCAATTTTGTATTCTTACCCTTGAGCTTAAGCCTTTCTTTCTCCATGGCTTCCTGGATTTGATGCCTACCCTCTGTTAAAGCCTCAAGCTATCCACCTCTGAGGAAAGTCTGCATGAGCTGATCCTCATCGATTTCTTCGACCTTCAACCGTCGCTTCTCGCTCTCAACAATCTGCTCCCATACGTTAACCAAAATGGCGGGATAATTACTGATCCTAGCAATATCTCGAGTCCGATTGACTTGAGCAAAAATGTTCACTAGCAATTCGTTGAGCTCCTCTATCTCCTTCTCGACCGCAACAAGTTTGTCAGTAACAGTGGAGGCAGACCCAAGAGCCACATTAGCATTTCCTTCGGCAAGAGCCACCCGTTCCTCAGCATGGGCAAGATTGTCCTTTAAGATTGCCTTTTCCTTTTCCTAAGCAGCCTTCTCTACAGCAAAATGATCCTGCAACGCCTTTAGCTCAGTGTTAACTGTCTTGAGATCCTTTATCTCTTTCTTTAGAGCCACCCGCTCTTGGCTGTTTGAATCAAGCTCAAGATGGAAACGTTTCTTAGCGTTGTCTAACTCTATTTTATAGTTTTCAGCATCTCACCGAGCTAAAGAAAGTTGATCCTGTGCACCTTCAAGTTCCTTCTCAGCTTTTCTCTTGGCCTTACCGTCATGACCAGTCTTTACTCTAGCCCTGGCTACATCCATTTCCAGACGACGGATAACATCTGATAGATTCTTGGCATGCTTTTTCATCGCTTTATATTGTTTAGCCACGTGACCAATTTGGCCTAAAACCTCTACATCTCATTCCTTAGGAACTAGTTCAAGATCCGAAATGAAATGCATCCTCTCAAAATAGATATCGGGGAATTCTTTTCGCAAGCTCTCCAACTTTGCCTTATTATCAGTGGTAAGGGCCACCTCCTGTACGATGGTAGTGTCCAGGTGGTGATGACCAAAAGGGACAAGAGCCGCTTTCTTTTTTTTCAATCTTTTGCTTGAATCTTTGTCTTTGTCTTTGGATTCATGATGCTTCCTGGAAGATTTGCCCTGAGACGGTGTACTTTTTGGAGGAGTTAGAGCTTTGGGAAGTTGTTCGCCTCCCGCCTATGGCGTTGGACGACTATTTTACTTCCTAGGATCTTGCTTCAATGGGGAGCGAGACCGTGCAGAGTGAGACTGATAAGAATCATGGTGTTGTTGACTAACTCTTCCCCGACTGTCACCGCGGTCATATTCAGATATGGGATTGAGTCTAGGGGTACAACCACGAAGTTCACGATGAGAATATGAGTGGAGACGAGACATTCTTCCTGCAAAGAATAACAAGTAAGTATAAGACTCATGAATTCAAATAGTACATGAGTGATGTGGCAAGTGGTGCATGTGATTTGTGTATCCCGTATAATCCCTCTAACAGACCAACGCCCGGAGTTAGGCTCATATGTGAAGTATCTTTCTCTTTAGTGGTAGTGGTTTCTTCCTCAGAGACGGGAAAAAATGGTTCCCTTCCTAAGTCTTCAGGTGTGTAAATATTATCTGGCAGGGCGATTTTGCCTAACTCCCCAAATATCTGCTACTCTGTCAATGTATCATGAGTGCTAGGCTCTATTGGTGGTGGAGTCCTCGGGGGAGACTGGCCCTTGGACACTGAAACCTTCTTTGGCACATCAACTCGGATTTCATCTCCTTTGTATACATTCAAATCCACATCGTCCTGGTTGATCTTTGGCGAAGGACTCTTATGGAATTCGGTCATCTTAGTAGCTTCCGTGGTCACTTCTCCCTCGGCTGGGGGCATGCTACTAGATTCCCCAATTGTCTGAGTAGGGGGCACATACTTGTAGGGCTTGCCACCCGGACCAAGCCTGAATCTTACGTCAATAAGGTGGTGTTTGTGAAGGTTCTCGTCGGTTATACATTTCTTAATTTTACAAAGTTTAGACTTGCTTTTTAAAAGGTAAGACAACTGGTCCTCGTACATCGAGCCTTCTGTCTTTTGGAAATTATGATCTTTACAGAGAAAGATAAATATTAGCACTTCAATCATACAATTAGAGCATGCAATGGCTCTTTTTATTGGGCTTGTTTCCCAGTTCCATATTTGGGTTGTCCAGTTTACAAGAGTTGGCTAAGATAGAAATACTCTTTAATTCTTTTCAACTCTCGCATGGGCCTGACTCTTTTTATTGGGCTTTGGGCTCTTCCCGAAAATTCTCAGTCAAGTCTTGTTATGATTATTTGATCCATCCTGGTCGATGCTTCTCTTTCTCCAGAGTCTGGAACTGTCATCTCCCCCCTCGAATCATTTTCTTTCAATGGCTCTTAATTCACAATCGCCTCAACTCAAAAGACAGACTCTGCCGATTTGGGATCGATGTCAACCCCATTTGCGTCCTTTGCAACCTGAGTAATGAATCCCTCACCCATCTTTTCTTTGAGTGCGACTTTTCTTTTGCGGTTTGGGCCGCGGTTAGCTCATTCATTCTCGGGTTCGTCCCTTCTTTCTGCTCTTTCTTCGATTACTGGCAGTACAATCCCCCTGATCCCTCGATTGACTCTCTGGTAGCGATCTTCTCCTGGTGTATCTGGTTAGAACGAAATGCATGCGTATTCGGAAGACCCAAAAAGTTATTCTGGGGAACTTGTTTTCATATTCTGCATCTCTTCGAATTATGGACAGGCTCGGCCAGGCACGCTCGTTTCAGACTCTCCCTCCCCCAGCCTCGCTCGCCTAGATCTGAAGAAAGCAGCTCGCTTTTTCCTCTGTGATCTGGTTGGAACGAAGTTTATGTATGTAGCTCTATTTTGGTAGTGTTCTTATCACTTAGCGGTGTTGTGGTTGCATTATGTACATCTTAATAGTACTCTTTAGACTGTACTTTATATGACCATCTTGGTCTGTTCTTAGACTGCTACTGGTTGGGCCTGTCAACCAGATATTATTACTAGCTCTTTTGCATCTACGCGTAACCGGCTGTGTAGTGCCCGCTACACACCCGTTTTCCTCAAAAATTAGAGCATGCAATGAAGAATTCGGAACCTACTTGATTGTAGCCACTTCCTAGCACACCCGGCTTGGTGTTCTATATAAAGCCAATCAGATTTAGCATCTCCTAAATTACTATGTCCATCTATCAAGACCTTACTGGAGGGGATCGATTCAAAGAAAATGAAGTTCGGAGTCCCCGCGGAGCAATGCTTAAATAGTAATAGAAGTTCAAATCTTTAAATGTAAGCTCGATCTCTAGAATCTTTGCATATGCGATGCACAAGGTATGTAAAGCAGCATAAGCATTGGGGTGGAGCTGCATAGGAGCAATATGCAGTCGCTTCAGAAGATCGACGACGATTGGAGGAAATGGATAAATGGCGCCCACCAGGCACATGACTCTGCTGATAGCCTTGTACCCCTCCGGGGCGGAATGGGTTCTATCTCCTTTCTCTGGAGTTTTCACATAAACTCAGGGAATCCCATGCCTTAGGCATAACCTTTTAAGTTTTATATCATCTAATTTGGAGACTATAGAGTCACTTAGTTTCTCTTTCTCCACTTCTTTAGCACCCTCGATTTCGTCAGGAGCTCGATCATCATCCTCTTCTTCAAGCGATATGCTCTCAGAAGATGTCGATTTTGTATCAAGATCTGTCTCATATTCAGAGTAAGAATTACTCCAATCTAGTTCTGACGAGAGTACGTCAGGATTATAATAATTTGATGACTCTGGATCTGCACTTTTCTCCAGTATTCTTGCTGAGCGTCTATCAGACATGGCTGTGTTGGTGGTTAAACATGAGAGATTAGAACACAATTACCCGTGACCCTGTGTGTGTACAAGTGCTGAAGTGTATGGGTGTGTATGGTACTGGAAAAGAAAAGCATAAATTTAATCAGATAAACGTAAAATTGGTCATTGTATGCTGCCAGTTTGTGTGGTCATTCAGTTCACAAGGTTCATTTTGAAGGCTCTATCCTAAATGTTCGTTGATGTGCTAGAGTTGCATAAGATTTCAGTCAAAACGTAGGTCGGTTTGCTGGTTAAATAGGCTTGCTAAGGCCTTATGCGTCAGCTCGTGATCAGAGGTCGGCTTGTGAAAGTGAATTTGGTTTATGAGTAGGGGATGGCTCATGAAGTAAGTGCGGATCGTGGACGGAGCCTCGAGTCATGGTCTGGATTCGGGTCGAGAGTTAAAATGAAAGACCCACTGACTCGTGAACGAGGGGCTCGTGAGCTACCTCCACGACCATACCTGATCCACCCTTCTAACGAACTGATGCTTCTCCCACTTTCATGACCCGAACCAATGCCTTGCTACTATTTGTAATTTAACCCGACATCTAAACCCTCCTTCACGATCCACTTCAACAAGATGGCCCACGAACCGAAGCGTTGAAGCATGCTTCCATTAGCCTCACTTCCTCCAACTTAACGTCATCACGAATCGCAACATCATGTCATTCACGAATCGACCTGCTGGGACTTGTCTTCCTCCTTGTCAACTCTTTCTCCTACCTATAAATCCACGCCCTCCATCTGAATCGAACCCAATACATCACCTCCGCTTTCAGGCCTCAACGCCGGAAACTCCATCGCCATCATTGCTACTGGATTGCGACGGCCTCAAGAATCCATGGCAAACCCTTTGAAGTTAAAGAAAAATGAAGGAGAAAGTAAATCGCAGTCGAGATTGCTTTGATTACCTCTTTAGAACGGATTAAGAGGGCGTTGTTGATTTTGAGGGAAAGGATGAGTTAGGGTTTTGAGCTGAAGGAATAAAGCTACGGCGGCAAAAGTGAAAATGTAGAAATGAAAAAGGAGAAAGGAGGGGGGGCTGGCTTATATAGCTTACACAGGGACTTTTGGTCTCCCTATTTTGTCTTATCGGATCGAACAGGCCCAGTGGACCCCGAACGCACCCATGAGCCCACTGATTGCTCGCGCAACGGCATGATCTACTGCCTGTTCGTGATAAACACCCAAGGGGTATGAACCGTGGCATAGCCTGGTGACCCAGACTTCTACACGACTACTGGGTCAGAAAGCTAGAGGTTCCTACTTACAGAAGCAAGGAAGTTATTTAACACTATTTTTACAGAAGTTTAAGGACACACCTGAAGAATTGATCGCAACGTGTTCCGAAATTTAAGAGATCAAAGTCAATCAATAGCAGAGAAATAATTGGAAACTAGCCTGATATTTATACTCGTTAAAGGACACGGCTATTCGAAACATCATAACCATACAAGGAGACGTAACTGTTGATCCACAACCTTTCAAGAAAAGGTACTTCGGCAATTTCGAAGCATGTTCCATCCTTGATAAAACATACTTCGAGGGGGCAAAATGTTGGCTAGTTTTGTAACTAAGCTACCAAGAAGGCAAATATCAATATGTGAATGGAGAAAGACTTATATACAAAAGTTCAAGACAGATTTACCTTGGTTCGTGAAGCACTATAACCCGATCGTGATCCAGCTGACTCCACCCGCTCGTGATCCCCCTGTCACGACCTGCTCTTGACCTAGCTCCTCGACCCGCTCTTGACACAACTCCTCGACCCGCTCGTGAGAAGCTACCCACGACCCATTCGTGAAATAGAGTCACGAACTGACCCTACGACCAGAGAATGGTGGCCAAGACTTGGTCATTCACGAACCGAGAATGAAGGATCTTGCGACACCTGTCCATACCCGCCATTTTGAATATTTCTCCATCAAGCTACGAACCAGTCCGAGATCCTCGGGATCCATGCCACGTGTCTTCACGAACCACCTGCAGATATCACCTATAAATAGCCCCATGTGGCATTTTTAAGGATCTTTTCGCAATTCTGAGTATTGTTTCCACCATTACTACTTTTCCATCATTTCTAGTCAGTATTATCTCAAAATTACTGAGTGAATCATCATTGTAAAAGTGAGATCGAGAGAAATCATTGATTGTACTTGCATTCAACGTATAATCAAAGATATATAAAGTGGACGTAGGCTCGTTAATGCGGAACCACCATAAATTTGGAGTGTTGGTTGCATTTTCTTTCATTTCTAGTTATTATTCTCCACAATTCTAGACAATTTGGGTGTTAGAGCCATAATTTGGTGTTTGCAAACGGATTTTCTATGGAATTAGAAAATCGTTGACCAAATATTGTAATAATAACCGCAAGTGCACGGCATACAATCGTAGTACGTGGCGAATACGGGTTGATCCGCAAGAAAAGAATTTATTCTAATCTTACTCAATCAAATCAAACTAAAAGCAAGTGAAATTGCTAACTAAAAAACTAAAAGAAAACCAACAATGTTAAAATGAATACAAAAATGAGACTAAGTGATAAGGAGTAGATTCACTATCAAAATCAATCTAATTAACATAAAAAATGGTTATAACTCTCTTTAATAACTAGCACATTAAGTATTGTATTCATACAAGCATGATTTATATGCTAGAAAATTCAAGCTATGTAAATCATCAATTTTCAGTACAAACTTAAAGCCATAATTATCACATAGAAAATAATAGTTCTAATAAAAATGATACATTATGAGTATGTTCTGTATGTTAATATTCACTAACTACATAGAACATCAAGGATGCCTTCACTTTTAATGTCATTACTTTATCTAAAATGAATTAGATTGTGACAAATTATGATTTTTTTTAATGATATGAGTATAACACATTTGGGAATAATCAAACAACATGTGCTATCAATTTTCACCATATAAAATCTTTATTTTATCTATATCCAATTTTAGATTAAGCTCAAAAAAGAGATTTAGAAACATGAAATTCTTATGTTAATTGTTCATGAATTATGAGAGCTTCACTACCCCTAAATTGAAGGGGTTTAACCACTCATAATGGTTTCAATGATAACATAAAGAGATTTCATTATTGAACAACAACTAGTAAGTAATGAAGAAAAGATATTAACTAACTAATGGCATAAAATAAAGCTACACTAGCAGAAAAGAAAATAACATGTAAATAAAAAACAACAAATTAAGATTGCATTAAAACGAGAGATTACAAAAAAGAAATGGCTAAGAAGCCATGGAAGAAAAATAGAGTTTTGATTTCAGCCACTCTAAACTAAATAAAACCCAAGATCCTTTTTACAACATACATGGGTTATTTATACATGACTAAACCCTAATTCACTTTTAGCGTGCTACCAAGAATGCCCTTTAGGAAGTGTGGCCACCAAGTAATCATCAAGTTTTAATCCATCATCAAATTTTCCTGATGCTTTAACATCCACTAATTTTTCCATTAGCTTTTAAATATAGTAAGTGGGGTCCTCCATGATTATGTATGAGATTTAATTCTTCATTCCTTTGTATGCATATAAATCTTTATTAAGCCCTCTTCCATATGCACCAATATTTTTTCAAAAACAATGAAAAATGTCCAAGTAAATATTCTCAAAATAACTTAAGCACAAAATGACCATTTTTCCTTTGTATGATGATGTAACGACCCGATGATTTTCGGTCCCGAAAATCAACATAAATACATTTACCGTATCTTATGTCGACCTTCCAAACGCTGAAAACAATTGAACGTTATTAGAAAGAATTTAGAAGGTGAGATAAGAAAGAAAGAAATATTAGAATAGAAGAAAAAGAAGAACCAACACAACACAGAGTCTCACATCGCAGTGGAACAAAATATAATACATAAGTAACTTTATTGAAAGCTTGAAGTAATATACTTACATACATCAGAGTACCATAACAAATCTGGACAGTTATGACAACCTGTCCTCAAATACAACACATAGCGGAATATCCTAGATAAAACCATATGTCTGAACTCCTCCAGCACGTCTTCTGAACTTCGTAATATCCAATATCCTGAACCTGTACAACCCGGTCTAACCCGAGCATTAGAAATACAGGGTTAGTCTGGTGAACCAGAGTGAGAAAAACTCGCACAGTTTAAGGGGAATCATCCAACCTGATTTTAAAGTTCAAAAATCTTTTTGGAAGAAAAGGATAATAGTAAGACCAAATCCACACATAAATACGGACGGTTTTTACCTTACTATAATCCGAAACATTTTGAAATCACATATATCATTTGATATAGTAATAGTGTCTAAATACAAATAAATAGCAATCTACCGGAACGCTTGCATCTCACCCTCCACATATATAGTATACAATCAAAACTACGGGCGCTTATTGGAGATTGGATTTCCACTATGACAAGGTATGGAACCACCTGCCGATAGTGTATCTCTAGAGGGGACTACACTGGGTTCAACAAGAACGTCTTGCAACCCGGCCACACATGACCGACCACTCATTTCGCTTGAGTGTATCGAATGTATATCACCAATGGTTGGGCTCAAACCACCGTTTCCCGAAAGGGTCGACATCGATATAGATAAAAGAAGGAAATGAAATTTCTCTAGATAGGTGGTTATACACCCTAATAGGAGTGACCCACATAGCCATGGTTTCTGCCCGATTTTTGTCATTTCCCGGTTGATAAGGCTTGAGGTTAGAATCGTCTTCTTGATCATTTGGTCGTCACTCACTTTTAATGCCACATCGTCAGATCCGTTTAATCACTAATTGACGAACTCAAAAATACACTGGGCGCATTTGAAGAATCAATGTAAATGACCATTTGGAAATACTCTGTCAGACACTCGTCCATACAAGTCATCCAGGAACAGGATGGTCCGAAGGAACTCTCCTATCGCATCCAAAGGATCGGTAGCGTGTAGTCCTTGCAACCCACAAAATCCCACTCACGACCGAATCACGTCGGACAACCTCTGGTTGCAATCCAGAGAATATTCGATAAGTAATCCTTCCGCTTATGAAGATCCACGGTCTTCAATTGCTCTATCTTCACCAGCATTTTCAACGTTACGTTTATTGTTGGTCGGAATGGTTTTCGAATATAAATTCAATCCCGTTGTTTCCATACCAACAATCGATTTGACCATATTTTGATCGTCGGTGTTTTAACTATCAGAATAAACAACCATCATACATAGAGAACTAAAATGGATTCATTGATCCAGTATACGGCATCAGTTGGCCTCTTTAGTTAAACATTCATTAATTTGATTTCTAAAAAATTCGACATTTGGATTACCGCCTTTCCAATTTTTATTCAACTTATAATATGCTTGAATAGGTTTGATTCAAATTAACGAAGTAAATGATTTCTGAATTATTCTCCAAATATAATCAATTATATTTCTGAAATAAGAAAATGGACAATATAAGTTGAAAATCTTATTTGCATATTTTATCTTGTTATATTCATACAAGTAATGGTGCCTAACATTTGAAATTTGTATTCAGACATATTTTTAATTCACATAAGTATAGAATTGCATAGACTTATAAATAAAACGATAATTTACAATGTCTGAGAAAGGTTATAAATTGCAAATAAATGTCGTATAAACAAACTGACAAACGGAGTAAAATACCGTGTGCGACGCACACGCTTTAATTGTTCATTTGCAAAGGACAGCCACAACTGAGTAAATTACCGCATGCAACGCACAAATTTTAGTTGTTCGTTTATAAAAGATAACAAAATCTTTGGGTTTAAACAATACAGTCATATGCCCTTCCTGTTGGTCAAAGATCATAGAATAGAAAATAAATTATACTCATTCACTTATTCCTAGAAAACTTATAATCCTTCGAATTTTCGTTCATGATATTCTTTACGGAAATACTTATTTTAATCACTTCCACTATCCTCTTTTCTAAACTAATATTATCCTTAGATAATCATGAAGTCGTTACAAGTTGGGGTATTTTATTTACCTCTCAGACCTTGAGACGACGACATTCTTATCTTCGGAATAAATATAAGTTTATCAACAAATCCCGACTTCTTGTACCTATTCCAAAGATCCACTTATCATATAATTTCTTTACTAACCAATCACCTTAGTTTGTTTTCAATAACTCCATTTCATCTCTAAACCATTTGTTTCTAGATCTTATCATTGGATCTTTACTTCTATACTCAAAATCCATCCACTTACTTCCGTTTGATTTCGATTCAAATTTAATCTTGTTTAAAACATTTCTTTTATAGAATTTCTTCAGGAATTAAATCAAAAATCCAACTCATAAACATGAGTAAAACTTATTGAAAACCCTTTTCAATTTAATATCATATTTGTCTCTATTAATCGAGTCCCGGTTACCAGATCATTACCTCAAAATTTATCTTCAATTCCTTTTCATTTAAAAGTTTTCTTAATCATTAACTATTAATAAAATAGTAATTTTCCCCTAAGGTTATTCTAAAATAATAATTTACTTTAACAATAATTAACATTCTAAAAATTTGTTTTTAATAATAAATTCTCTTTCAAGCAATTGACTTAATTACCTCAAACCAGGTTAATCCGTTAAACAAATCCATTAGTCATCTTTTTAAATTTTATTTATAAAGGTTAGTTTTAAATAATTTCATTTAATTTAATTAACCATCCAATTAAATTAAATAATCGGCTTTAATTATTAATTTGAAATGATTAACTCAAACTTTAACCATTTGGATAATCGCTGCTTATCTTCTTATAAAATTCACCAATATAAGAATTTGCTCCTTGTATTCAGTTTATAATTTTTAGATAAATATGGTTTGTTTATTTCCTTTAACAAACCATTATTCCAATAATCTATATAAAATAGATTTCCAAATTAGTTTGGTTCATAAATAAATTCCTATAACCTTATCTCCATCGATCTACCTGACTGTAAATCAGTGTTAATAAAATGATCCATTTTTAAGCCAAACGTTGCCAATAACTCAACCAATATCATCCACCGGTTAACAATAAACAAATGTTGAATTTTAATTTAATGATTGACAAGAAATCAATCATGCTCGTTAAATAGTTCATATGAATATAATAAACAACGTATTTGAGGAATCCGGTTGGATCCCTCCAACCTGTCCTTCCCTGCATCAAAATTGGTTATGACAATATATTTATCACAGTAAACAGAAATAAACAGTTTAACTAATAACCATCAACAATCAATTAATAACATCCAATCAAGCAATCAATTATTTATTTAATACGTTTATATTATCATAAACGTAACCAACAAGGTAAGCTGCCTCGTTTGGAATCTAATCGTTAAAATAACTATTTAATTCAATTAAATTAAACAAACATTTAATTTAATCAATGAATATTCAAAATATTCAGCATACAGACAAACAATCATCCAACGATCAACCATTAGCAATCATTGCACATAAAATAAAAACCCGCTTTATATAAAATATAAATGAGGGTAAACTGAGTGAGTTGAACTCACCTGGTTTTCCATTCGTCGATAAACGGTTTCGTTTCAGTTAAATTAAACAGGCATTTAATTTAACTGAAAATCCAAACTGCTTCCATTTTCGTTCGTTCTAGCTCCAGATTGTAGTGCTTGTTACCACAATCTCGATGTAGTTGGTTTCGTCCAATCCTGTTTATCCCAATAAAAGTCATTCACGTTTTAGTATATACAATTTTAAATAACTATCTAAACCCTTAATTAATTTATTAATAATCTAATTACTTGGTTCAAATTATAACAGGCCGATACATTTTGTTCAAACATATACTGGGCCAACATAAATAAAAATTTGGTTAAACTAAGTTCTTTAAAATTAGGCCGGTATATTTTAGATTAGGCGCTTTTCAAAAATGATTAGGCACACTGAATTAGGAAGTTGTAAAATTTCTACATCCAACTCTATTTATATTTATCCAGTTATACTTCATACCTTTGAACGCATTAGTAAACTAGTGAAGTAAAAATGAGTTTGCACTTTAAAACCACTTGATGGACACGAATAGCACAAGAATCAAGATATGGCATATTTTGCTTCTCGGGTAAACCAATTGGTCACTTTAAAAACTACACCCAGGCATGTTAAACGACTGCCCACCCTTAACCCTTACTTCATTAATTAAAACTAGATTTGGAGTTATTAAATGTGATCATATAGTTTTAAGTTTCAACACCTTCTTCACCTTACACGAGTTCACCGTTTAGAATATGAAGGTTGAATTGCTATCTTATCCACTTTGCTTCATGTTACCTCGTTCAGATGCTCCAAGCTTTCCCCACACGTACGCCAACTCCACCATTTCGCTTTCTTTCTAGCACAAACTTTCCCATCGCCTTGTATTCTCCATTTGCTTAATTGTAATACACTAACATTGCGCCTTTAGTTCCAGTCTTCTTCTTCTACACACATACATGAACCCCACTTCATGTATCCGCAAAACAGTAATACCCTAGGACTTCCACAAACCATCGAACAATTCCTCCACATGTGCACCGTTCCTGTAATGACCCGGTTTTTGACGACTTTGGTTATCGCCATAAACTCAATGATGACTAACCAAACATCGAAAAATACCGGAAAGTTAATAGAAAGAAGATAGAGGGTGAGGAAAGATAAGATAGAAACTAAGAATAGAAGAAGAAGAAGAAGATACAACATCAGAGTAACACGAATCTCACAGCGGAACGAACAACATATAATCGATAACATATTCTTGAAATAAAATCATTATATGTATACAGTAACATTTTCAGAGTACAACACTTACAACACAACGAAAATAATTATAGCTATATAATCCTGAAGCCTCCTGCTCCAAGCTCTCCAAGTATATCTGTAAAATCCTGACTACTTGACTGCCCGTATAAAATTGGACACCCAAAAGTTTAGGGAAACAAAACAAAATAAACTCCGGGTCAGTCATGAGACTGGTATGAGTAAAACAGTTTAAAACAGTTTGAGCCATTAAACGATATCTCATAAGACCACGCCGTATAATGGAACGGGTTTTTCCTTTATGAGAATACTAAATAATCTATATATCAAAACTCACTGATATTATAATAGTGTCTATAGACCACAATATAATAATCATTTAGCAGAAATGCTTTCATCTCATGTTCTACATATATAGTATACAATCAAAACCGCGGGCGCTTATTGGAGATTGGATTCCGACTATGACAAGGTATGGAGCCACCTTTCGCTAGTGTACCTCTAGAGAGAAATATACTGGGTTCAATAAGAACATCTTGCAACCCGGCCACACATGACCGACCACTCATTTCGCTTGAGTGTATCGAATGTATATCACCAACGGTTGGGATCAGCAACCATTTCCCGAATCGGACAGCATCGACCATAGATTTTTAGAAGTAAATGAAACTCTAGATCAGGTGATTATACACCCAAATAGGTGCGACCTACACAGCCATGCTGCTTGCCCGATTTCTGTCATTTCCCGGTTGTGAGGCTAGAGGCCACACTTATCTCTAACAGATCACACATTTATTCACTTTGAATGTCACATCATCATACCCGCCAAATCACAAATTGATTTCCCCAAAAATACCACAGGTATACAGCTAAGAGAAACGAATTCCTCCGCCACCAAACGTAAATACGTTTGAAGAGATCAACTTACGCGATCTATTAAATATACTCTATCAGACATTCTTCCATACAGGTCGTCCTGGGACTGGACAAACCGTAGGCACTATTCAGTACAACCATCTTAGGCAATCTTTACCTAAGATTTATACAACAACCCTTGCACTTTACTCCGTCTTCCATTATATTTGGCATATATGATTTGTAACGCTTATGCCAATACGGAGTGGTTCTTTGGATAATAATCCAACCGGTCTCTCCATATTAACAACGTTAAAATGGTCAAAAACTTCGATAGTCAATGAGTTTACTATCAAAGAAAAACACGTGTGCAAACAACGATCTTATTTCCGGATGGAAATTACATCGATCAATCACCAATCAACTTTTATACTTTAAATTAATTTATCATTATTTTATTTCATTTGTCATTTCTTGTTTCCATATATTCAACATTTCTTATTTTCTAAATTTGGAAAATATATGTTATTAACAATGGAAAACATTCCCATTTCCTGTTTTCTATATTAGAAAACATTTCTGGTTTCTTATTTGGAAAACATTTCCAAAGCTCCTTCATTGGATTTAAACAGATGTTTAAATAAAACATCGTTATGCCAACTCTAACCATTTACTAAATTCACTTAACCATCATTCACAATCAAACCTTACCATTCCTTAGTTAAGAAGGAAGTCAATCATGTTGGGTTATAATTACCTCTTAGACCTTAACTGAATAACGTTTTAACTTCGAAATAGTCAAGGTTTATATTTTAAACCTTTAAAAATCTTCCTTACGTAACTCTCTTTCGAATAATCTCTATTCGATAACTCCTCCCTTCGAATAACTATATTCGATATTCTCTCTTACGAATAACTAGATTCAAAAACCTTTCTTCGAATAAACTATATTCGATTAACTCTATTCAATTAGCTCTATTGGATTAACTTTTTTTGATTTAACTCTAATCGATTAACTTTATTTGATTAACTCTATCTGATTAACTCATTTCACTTAACTCCTTTCGAATAAACTATATTCGATAACTCCTTTAATTCTATTCGAATAAACTATATTCGATTAACTCCTTTAATTCTATTCGAATAAACTATATTCGATTAACTCCTTTAATTCTATTCGAATAAACTATATTCGATTAACTCCTTTCGAATAACTAGATTCAATAACTCCTCCTTTCGAATAACTAGATTCGATAACTCCTTTTAACTTTATTCGAATAACTAATATTCGATAACTCTTCTTCGAATAAATTATATTCGATAACTCTTCTCGAATGAACTATATTCGATTACTCTTCTCGAATAAATTATATTCGATAACTCTTTTCGAATAACTAGATTCGATAACTCCTCCCTTCAAATAACTAGATTCGATAACTCCTTTCGATTAACTAATAATCGATTAACTCGACTCGTTTAACTCAACTGATTTACTCTAATCGATTAACTCTAACTGGATAACTCTAACTGGTTAACTCTAACTCTAACTGATTAACTCTAACTGGTTAACTCTAACTGATTAACTCTAACTCTAATCAATTAACTCTGATCGAATAACTAATATTCGATTAACTCATTTCGATTTACACTTTTGAATTAACTCCTTTGAACTATCTCCTTTGGATTATCTCTTTTGGATTATCTCCTTTGGATTATCTCCTTTTTCTATTTGTTTACTTAACAAATAACTATTCCCTTTTCAATTATATTTATTTAACAAATAAATATTTCTTTTATCTTTTCTATTTATTTAACAAATAAATATTTCTTTTATCTTTTCTATTTATTTAACAAATAAATATTTCTTTTATCTTTCTATTTATTTAACAAATAAATATTTCTTTTATCTTTTCTATTTTATTTGTAAATGTTTTACAAATATTCCCTTTCCAAATCTATTTGTAAATGGTTTACAAATATATCCTTTTCATTTCTATTTGTAAATGGTTTACAAATATACTCTTTTCATTTCTATTTGTAAATGGTTTACAAATATTCCTTTTTCTATTTGTTTTTGCAAATATCTTCCTTTGTATTTGTCTTACAAATATATTTCCTTTATATTTGTTTTACAAATAATTTCCTTTATATTTGTTTTACAAATATATTTCCTTTTAAATTCTTTTGATTTTATAATCATTTCCTTATAAAAAATCCTTTTTCCTTTTATATATAAAATCCATTGATTTTATATAAATAATTTATTATCAAAATATACTTTGAAAATCCCCTTTTTACATCCCAGTATTTCTTAAGGTATTTAAAATACCAAATAACATTGATCGATATCATTCAAACACACATAATCAACAACAGATTATATATCACATCATATATCACAATATATGGAAAAACAGTAAAATAAATGTTGAGGAATCCAGTTGGATTCCTCCAACCTGTTTCCCTGCATCCACAGATGTTAAACAACATAATAACATTGATTTCACTTCGATATGAAATATTATGATAAACAAAATCGATATCTGATTAACGATATATATAAATATCGTTATCTATAATTTCAACCAATACATATGCAATTCAACCAAACAGTTAACACACATCAATCAACAGATAATTATCAGTTCTAAATATACGTTAGAAAAATATGACTGTTCAGAGTTGGTGAGTTTTACTCACATTGGACGATCATCGTTAATAACGATAACCATCGCTTGATTCAGACGGACAATTTATTTTGTAATAAATTGCAGCGAGCTCGGATTCACTCCCCGTCAGTCCCATGGTGTAGCCACTGTCCATACGAACCCAACGGATCCAGTTTTGTCCAATTCCGTCAACATATGATAAAGTTATACTATTAGCAAGTTTATACATACAATTTCAAAGGATTAACTTGGATTTTTAACCAACGGGCCTCACCCTTTCACACCGGCCCAACAAAAAGGCCCGCCACTTTAATGAAACCCGTTACTTCTTCTTCTAGTGAGAAACAAGTGCCGCTACTCCTCCAATTCTCGAGCTCCATTGCAAAACTTCACCCCCAAAACGCGGCTCCCCCCTTCACTTATAAATTCCATAAAAATGTCCATAAATCCTCTCTTCAAAATCTCTATCTATCAATACCACTACCGTTAACCTCGAGCTCCACATGGTAATAGCGTAGATCTCAGTTTTCAATGTCAGGGCCAAAACTCATGACACTTTTTGTCTCAGATTTTCCCACAAAAATCACAACTTCTTCGATTCTCCACCCTGAACATGAATACAAACTCAGCTTCGCGAATCACCGCCTGCTTCTCGCCAAAACTGGAACCCTAGCTTCCTGTTGTGGTTTAACTTCCAAAAACAAGACCACCGAGTCGGTTAGAACCCACCTCAACTTGAAGCTTTATTCAATATGATCTCAAATATATGTGTTTTACCATTTACAGAATTTATTTCTTTTTCTTTTTGATTTCTTACAACTTGCGTTGCTGTAAAACTTTTAAGAAGAGTGGCGGCGGATTTTTGATCTGAGCAAATAGATTTAGGGTTTAGAGAAAGGTAAGGGTTATGTAACAACCCGTATTTTTGAATAACATGTTATAACATAAATGGAGGCAGAATTAAACTGTAAATTCTGAATCAAGGGAAACGGGCTATGCCATTGCGTTCGTCTCGGAAAAATACGCGAAATAGAGTCCGAGTTTTCGAAAATCGGAGTCCGTATGACCAAGATATGGCCTCGCGAAGTTTCACGAAAAATTCCCAAATTAAAGTATACTTAATTAAGTGAAATGGGTTGCGCAGAGAAATATATATATATTGATATATATATATATATATATATAAAATTGAAAATTAAATAAATAAATATGCAAAAATGTTCAAAACAGCGAATTGGGAGAGGGGAATAACCGAACCGGCCGATTTTTGAGGTCGACCCAAGCCCGCTGGGTCGACTAGGGGTTAATCCAGGGTGTTTGGCTGTCAACCCGTGGGCCGATTCGCTCAAATGCAGATTTTGCATTTGAATGGTTCTCATGGTCCATCTTTAATCTAAAGGCCCTAGATGGTTCCTACACTTGACTTCTTCCCCAAGACATGCTTTGATGGCTTGGATTGAATCTAGGGTTAATCCTATGGCCTAAAACACTTGCCTAATCTATAAATAAGACCATAACCTACCCTAAATCATCATTATTCATTCATACAACTAAACTATGGCAAAATCAATCCTCTCATGGCCTCCACTCTCTTCATCAAATTCCTAAATAAATTTCTAAGTGATTTTCCATGCATACAAGTGTTTTTAGACTTGTATGATCATCATTAGCTTGCATTCAAGTCAAGTTTCTCTATTGGCATCATAAAGGAAGAGTTTTGATCAATTTTGCTTGCATTTTTGGGGTTTAATTGGTTGCATAAGGGTTTTCTTACATTTGCTATACTCATTTGAGTCCGCATAAGCATTGTAAGCCCTATTCCTTTCATACTTAAACTCTAAAGTTAAATGTATGATATGCAAGTTTATTATGGTGAGTTATGCAAGTTATCATGTTGTAATATGCAAGTTAATATGCAAGTTTACTATGCTAAGATATGCAAGTTGTCATATGCAAGTTAATATGCAAGTTTACTATGCTAAGATATGCAAGTTATCATGTTGTAATATGCAAGTTTGTTATGCAAGTGTCATATGATATGCAAGTATGTTATGCAAGTTTGGGATGGTCATATGGTTCATGTTGTCATGTTATGCAAGCTTATCTTGAGTATGTGAACATAAAGCTTCAAGCTTTATGCCAAAGGTTGCATTTTGGCAACATGTAAGTCATCATATCACTTAGGATAACTTGCATGTGAGGCTAAATGCGAACTTATGGCCATTTCTACATGTCATTTAGCACCATGTATCATGAATATGCCAAGTTTGGTTTTATGAGGCCTAGGAATGTAATATGCAAGTGTATGAACACATGAACACTTCATATGCCACCATGTTGAACTTGTGGCTTCAACCCCTTTATGTCATGATTATGCCAAGTTCTCTCTTTCTATCCTTTATGCGCTATGGCGATATGTAAGCGATGGGATTGCATTGGGGTTGGGTAAACTTAAAAGACATAAAAGCATAAGCTTGGGAATTTACCTATTAAGTTAGGTCTACCCATTGGGAATTTACCTATTAAGTTAGGTCTACCCAATTGCTTGAAAATTTGTAATATGTTTTGGAAACATGATGGACATGACACTTAGCAAAGATAAGTGTGACCAACTCGAGGTTGGGTTGAGTTTGTAGCGTAAACCTACCCGGTACCGACCGGCCTAACTAGTTGCTACAAACAATAGGACCCAATGTGAGAAGTTGGTCATGTTGTACCTTGAACCCGAGGTTAGACCAAGTTGTGGTGTAAAGCTACCTGGAACCGACCGGCTTAACTAGTAACCGCAACAAAGTCTAATGTGAGAGGTTAAGGCGCATTAATTAATTAATTAATGCTACATGATAAGGTTAAGAAAATCTGACTTATGACACTTAACCAATCTGAACTCGGTAAGTTAACGGGGTTAAGTTAACCTACACTTAACCAATCTGAACTCGGTAAATTAACGGGGTTAAGTTAACCTACACTTAACCAATCTGAACTCGGTAATTTAACGGGGTTGAGTTGAACTATACTTAACCAATCTAACTCAGTAATTTGGTAAGACTGAGAACCAATTTGATACCTGGTCTGGATAAACTAACTTGATTGATAAATTAAACGAACCTGTTTTGCGGATCTGTAGGACCCACACCAAGTTAGGCAAGTTTGTAAATCTGTTATCTGATCCGTTAGTCTGAAAACTGATCGTCTGAACCTGGTATGTCTGAGCTCTGTTAATAAGTTAATCTGAATCTGATAGTCTGGGGACACAAGGGGGAATACTTGTGTCATCTGTTGTTTGGGACCCATATTAGTCAGTAACCCTTTCTGGTATCAAAACTTTGACCCAACTGTAGGTATGGTCCGGGCACGCTTACTGAACTAATTATAAGTGGTTCATTCTGATAATGGCGATGGGTGTTGATGGTGCGTTCCAACCGGGTCATGTGCGTGCATGGATCCCGGTCTGCCTCTGAGGATGTAAGACGCCGTGACATCTGTAAATATGCCTGTGCCAATTGGTTGCCACTTTAGGGAGTGATACACCCTATCGTGGGGCCGACACAGGGTATTTATGTATTAGGGAGCCGATCGCTTGGGTAGGATTTAGGGTACACTTAGTTCTGTCTGATTCTGTTGGTACCGTCTGTTTTGTTGGGTGGCAACACCCGTCTGTTTCTGTGTGGTACCGTTCTGTTAGGGTGGTAAAGGCCCATTATAGTTAGCATTCCGTTTCTGTACCTTATCTGTTAGGGTGGTAAAGGCCCATTATTGTTAGCATTCCGTTTCTGCACTTTACCTGTTGGGATGCTAAAAGCCCATTTTTCCAAAACTCTATTTCTGTATGGACCATTCTGTTCTGTTCTGTTTCGATATGAACATTGGGGTAACACCTAATCCCGTTATACTAGAATTGGTACCAAGAAGTTGGATCTTGGTTTGAGTCAAACACCTGATACTGGGCCAAGTTTAGGCCAAGGGATAAATTCTTGATTATACATGACATGTTAGAATGCTAATACACCTGTGGTGCAAAATCTTAATCCTGATTATGCGATGACACCTTTATCTACCTTGATAGTTAATTATCATGCTAGTAAGTTGTTATCCTTATGTTCATACCTGCTGCTCATGCCAGTTAACTTTATCAGTTTACATTGATTGTAGTAGGGCTTACTCAGTCTTTTTGACTGACCTGTTTTCTTTCGCCTCTTTTCTTCCGTTTCCCCCCCCCCCCAGGTTTACAGGGTGGGAATACCGGTACTTAGCTTGGATCTTGGCTGCTTTTCTTGGATAGCTCATGTATGCTTTGGAGTTGAGATTGCTATGGTTTTCTACTTTGGGAATAGCTACTTTATGTTTTTCTTTTCAGCTTCCAGTTTTATGTACTAGACTTGTTTATTTGGAAAATTTACATTATGTTGTACCAGACTTGTTTTGAAATAGTTTAAAATCTTCCGCTGTTTTATCTATGTTATTTACTCTGTTTACATATATACATATGTTCTTGTTCTGCCTTGATATATCATTATGCATGTTTACCTGATTCAAACGCCCCTCCAAAGTCAGAGTGCTTGCAAGAGCCACCCTGGCGGAGGCGGGGTGTTACATTTGGTATCAGAGCATATGGTTTACGAGAAGGGACAAAAAGGTTTTTAAAACTTTTTGAAAACTATTTTCAAAACAAAGTATAAAGTATTTTCCAAAGAAAAGTCTAGTTTATTTTAAAAGGCTATTCCCCAAAAAGCCATTAGCAAAATCCCTCCGTCTTTCTCTATTCTGAATCTGTCTTTTTCTTCATTTTCAGAATGGCTGATAACTTTGTTATCCCGGAGGGAGTGCACGTACCTGTTTGGTATAGGAGACTTTTGGAGGCTAGGGCGACCGAAGCCGGCCCCGCAGATGTCCCTCCTCCTCCTCCTCCAGTAGTTAATATTCCTCCTCCTGTCGCTAATGTTCCTCCTCCTCCTGTCGCTGAGGTTCCTCTTCCTCCTCCCCCTCAGCATCCTCAGGTTGACTTCGCAAAGACTTGCAAAGATTTCAAAGCAATGGGTGGCAAGAACTTTCAAGGCACTGAGACTTTTGTAGAGGCTAGAAATTGGTTGAAAGAGACCGAGGATTTGTTTGTTATCTTTGGGTTAGACGATCAGAGGAAGCTCTTGTTGGCGGTTTGGCTTATGAAGGATGAAGCCGCTTATTGGTGGGAAGTCACCAATGGTACTAGGCCTGTTGAGACTTGGGCCGATTTCAGGGCAAGGTTCATGGTTAAGTTTCTGTCTTCTACTGAAGAGAATTTGCAAATGGAAAGGTTTATTGCTTTGAAGCAAGGAGACATGTCTGTTAAAGAATATGTGAACAAGTTTAATCAGTTAGCTCGTTTTGGCTTGGATATGGTGAGTACTACTCAGAAGAAGGCTCTTCGTTTTGCTAGAGGATTGAATGAGCCGTTACAGGAATTAGCCATGTCTCATGTGCCCATGGGGGCCACGTTTGAGAGTTTGGTAGATATGGCCCTACTCAATGAAGAGAACAAGAGTGCAAAGAAGGAGGTCAAGGCGAATGAGTCTCAAAACAAGAAAACGGGACCCAAAAAGGAAATGCAAAAGAAGGAGGAGAAGTCTGAAGATAAGAAGGAAAAGAAGTGCTTTACTTGTGGAAGCTCAACTCATCTAAACAAGGATTGCAGAAAGAGGAAGGGCACTTGCTTCAACTGTGGAGAGATGGGACACTTCACTAGGGACTGCCCGAAGAAGAAAGGGACTACAACAGAAGGAACGGTGAATACTCGCATGGCGGGTGAATAGATTAGGGCAAGAATAATTTGTCTGTAGGATGTTTAATTTTCCTTGTCTGATTTTCAGTATGAAACTCTTTTTCTGGTATTTTGATTCTGTAATGGAAACTTAGTACTTTAATGCTAGTCTTGCTTCTGATCTGGTAATAGTCTCAAACTCCCTGAGAGTTATAACTCATATGTTTGTGATAAATTGGGATTTGAGAGTATCTGTGACTATGACGAGTACATTCTGGGTTTCTACCATGCTTAGTTTCCTAAGAATCATTTGGGGAAAAATCTGATATGTACTAGTAATCTGTAAGTATATGTACCAAGTTTTTGTTTTATCGGTACTCGCTTCCATCACTCGACTGTATCTTGTGGAGATAGGAATCTTATGGATGTAAACATGTGTTTGAGACATGTTATGGTTGATGGTTGCAAGTGGATGCAAGTGGTTGCTAGTGGTTGCTCGTGGATGCATAAACACACACTAGGCACTAGATCGGCTTGAAATACACTCTCATATTGCATATGGACGTGTGTACATTTTCGATTCTTATGGTTGCAAGATGGTTAATTCAGCACATGGATGTTGCATGTGGACGAATGTTTGTGCACACATATAGTATTATGTGATTAGGACTATTTGCATACATAATGGATTCATTTCACTAACATACTTTGCATTGATGATCTTTGCATTAGATAAGAACATATACACACACCTTTTGCATATGTTCATACCGCATTAGAACCTTTTAAGGACAATGATTGCTCGTGGATGATGTTTTGAGTAGATGGATGATGGATGGTAGGATACGTTCTTCCTAACTTGGAGATTTCGGGGACGAAATCCTTTAAGGAGGGAAGAATGTAACAACCCGTATTTTTGAATAACATGTTATAACATAAATGGAGGCAGAATTAAACTGTAAAATCTGAATCAAGGGAAACGGGCTATGCCATTGCGTTCGTCTCGGAAAAATACGCGAAATAGAGTCCGAGTTTTCGAAAATCGGAGTCCGTATGACCAAGATATGGCCTCGCGAAGTTTCACGAAAAATTCCCAAATTAAAGTATACTTAATTAAGTGAAATGGGTTGCGCAGAGAAATATATATATATTGATATATATATATATATATAATTGAAAATTAAATAAATAAATATGCAAAAATGTTCAAAACAGCGAATTGGGAGAGGGGAATAACCGAACCGGCCGATTTTTGAGGTCGACCCGAGCCCGCTGGGTCGACTAGGGGTTAATCCAGGGTGTTTGGCTGTCAACCCGTGGGCCGATTCGCTCAAATGCAGATTTTGCATTTGAATGGTTCTCATGGTCCATCTTTAATCTAAAGGCCCTAGATGGTTCCTACACTTGACTTCTTCCCCAAGACATGCTTTGATGGCTTGGATTGAATCTAGGGTTAATCCTATGGCCTAAAACACTTGCCTAATCTATAAATAAGACCATAACCTACCCTAAATCATCATTATTCATTCATACAACTAAACTATGGCAAAATCAATCCTCTCATGGCCTCCACTCTCTTCATCAAATTCCTAAATAAATTTCTAAGTGATTTTCCATGCATACAAGTGTTTTTAGACTTGTATGATCATCATTAGCTTGCATTCAAGTCAAGTTTCTCTATTGGCATCATAAAGGAAGAGTTTTGATCAATTTTGCTTGCATTTTTGGGGTTTAATTGGTTGCATAAGGGTTTTCTTACATTTGCTATACTCATTTGAGTCCGCATAAGCATTGTAAGCCCTATTCCTTTCATACTTAAACTCTAAAGTTAAATGTATGATATGCAAGTTTATTATGGTGAGTTATGCAAGTTATCATGTTGTAATATGCAAGTTAATATGCAAGTTTACTATGCTAAGATATGCAAGTTGTCATATGCAAGTTAATATGCAAGTTTACTATGCTAAGATATGCAAGTTATCATGTTGTAATATGCAAGTTTGTTATGCAAGTGTCATATGATATGCAAGTATGTTATGCAAGTTTGGGATGGTCATATGGTTCATGTTGTCATGTTATGCAAGCTTATCTTGAGTATGTGAACATAAAGCTTCAAGCTTTATGCCAAAGGTTGCATTTTGGCAACATGTAAGTCATCATATCACTTAGGATAACTTGCATGTGAGGCTAAATGCGAACTTATGGCCATTTCTACATGTCATTTAGCACCATGTATCATGAATATGCCAAGTTTGGTTTTATGAGGCCTAGGAATGTAATATGCAAGTGTATGAACACATGAACACTTCATATGCCACCATGTTGAACTTGTGGCTTCAACCCCTTTATGTCATGATTATGCCAAGTTCTCTCTTTCTATCCTTTATGCGCTATGGCGATATGTAAGCGATGGGATTGCGTTGGGGTTGGGTAAACTTAAAAGACATAAAAGCATAAGCTTGGGAATTTACCTATTAAGTTAGGTCTACCCATTGGGAATTTACCTATTAAGTTAGGTCTACCCAATTGCTTGAAAATTTGTAATATGTTTTGGAAACATGATGGACATGACACTTAGCAAAGATAAGTGTGACCAACTCGAGGTTGGGTTGAGTTTGTAGCGTAAACCTACCCGGAACCGACCGGCCTAACTAGTTGCTACAAACAATAGGACCCAATGTGAGAAGTTGGTCATGTTGTACCTTGAACCCGAGGTTAGACCAAGTTGTGGTGTAAAGCTACCCGGAACCGACCGGCTTAACTAGTAACCGCAACAAAGTCTAATGTGAGAGGTTAAGGCGCATTAATTAATTAATTAATGCTACATGATAAGGTTAAGAAAATCTGACTTATGACACTTAACCAATCTGAACTCGGTAAGTTAACGGGGTTAAGTTAACCTACACTTAACCAATCTGAACTCGGTAAATTAACGGGGTTAAGTTAACCTACACTTAACCAATCTGAACTCGGTAATTTAACGGGGTTGAGTTGAACTATACTTAACCAATCTAACTCAGTAATTTGGTAAGACTGAGAACCAATTTGATACCTGGTCTGGATAAACTAACTTGATTGATAAATTAAACGAACCTGTTTTGCGGATCTGTAGGACCCACACCAAGTTAGGCAAGTTTGTAAATCTGTTATCTGATCCGTTAGTCTGAAAACTGATCGTCTAAACCTGGTATGTCTGAGCTCTGTTAATAAGTTAATCTGAATCTGATAGTCTGGGGACACAAGGGGGAATACTTGTGTCATCTGTTGTTTGGGACCCATATTAGTCAGTAACCCTTTCTGGTATCAAAACTTTGACCCAACTGTAGGTAGGGTCTGGGCACGCTTACTGAACTAATTATAAGTGGTTCATTCTGATAATGGCGATGGGTGTTGATGGTGCGTTCCAACCGGGTCATGTGTGTGCATGGATCCCGGTCTGCCTCTGAGGATGTAAGACGCCGTGACATCTGTAAATATGCCTGTGCCAATTGGTTGCCACTTTAGGGAGTGATACACCCTATCGTGGGGCCGACACAGGGTATTTATGTATTAGGGAGCCGATCGCTTGGGTAGGATTTAGGGTACACTTAGTTCTGTCTGATTCTGTTGGTACCGTCTGTTTTGTTGGGTGGCAACACCCGTCTGTTTCTGTGTGGTACCGTTCTGTTAGGGTGGTAAAGGCCCATTATAGTTAGCATTCCGTTTCTGTACCTTATCTGTTAGGGTGGTAAAGGCCCATTATTGTTAGCATTCCGTTTCTGCACTTTACCTGTTGGGATGCTAAAAGCCCATTTTTCCAAAACTCTATTTCTGTATGGACCATTCTGTTCTGTTCTGTTTCGATATGAACATTGGGGTAACACCTAATCCCGTTATACTAGAATTGGTACCAAGAAGTTGGATCTTGGTTTGAGTCAAACACCTGATACTGGGCCAAGTTTAGGCCAAGGGATAAATTCTTGATTATACATGACATGTTAGAATGCTAATACACCTGTGGTGCAAAATCTTAATCCTGATTATGCGATGACACCTTTATCTACCTTGATAGTTAATTATCATGCTAGTAAGTTGTTATCCTTATGTTCATACCTGCTGCTCATGCCAGTTAACTTTATCAGTTTACATTGATTGTAGTAGGGCTTACTCAGTCTTTTTGACTGACCTGTTTTCTTTCGCCTCTTTTCTTCCGTTTCCCCCCCCCAGGTTTACAGGGTGGGAATACCGGTACTTAGCTTGGATCTTGGCTGCTTTTCTTGGATAGCTCATGTATGCTTTGGAGTTGAGATTGCTATGGTTTTCTACTTTGGGAATAGCTACTTTATGTTTTTCTTTTCAGCTTCCAGTTTTATGTACTAGACTTGTTTATTTGGAAAATTTACATTATGTTGTACCAGACTTGTTTTGAAATAGTTTAAAATCTTCCGCTGTTTTATCTATGTTATTTACTCTGTTTACATATATACATATGTTCTTGTTCTGCCTTGATATATCATTATGCATGTTTACCTGATTCAAACGCCCCTCCAAAGTCAGAGTGCTTGCAAGAGCCACCCTGGCGGAGGCGGGGTGTTACAGGTTATTTATAGAAAATATAATATATATATATTTTTAACTGAATATTATATTGAATTTTAAGCAAACGCTATTTTAATTTGTCCTCTAAAAGTCCTGTGACCACATATGATACCCAAAAATCACGAAACTGGACATGCAGCTCCAGTTTGACATTACGTCCCAACGAAACTGGTTTCGTCGAATTCCGACCCCGTTTGCTCACACAGCGTATTTTTAACCGTCGAAATACTAACTGTTTTCCACATTAAAAATCGATACGACCACATACTGACTTTAAAAATCACAGAAATTGAAATCTAACAATAATTTAACATTGCGGATCCAACAAAATTAGTTTCGTCGAATTCTGAGGTCGTTTGCAAAACTGGCTATTTTTAAAGCCCTAAATAAACCTTTTAAATATATAAATATATTTAAAAACGATTAAATTTAATATTTATAATTAAATATTATCGTATATATTCACAATAGAATATCATACAGCTCCAATGGGATTTACAACTCGATATTCAAATCCCGGTTGAATCGATATTCAAATTTATACTGAAATTCCTTATATATATCGTTATAAATTATAAAGGAATTCCATAGCAACTTTTCTAAAATTTGATTTGGACATAAATCAAAATCTACACGACAAAATCCTGATTTTTCTCTTTCATTAGAAAAATATACTTCACCAGCTCCTAACGTTTCTTGTTTCATAGAAATCCGATTTAAAACAGCTTCTGTATATTCGTTTAAAGTTCGAATCGCCAAATCGCGAACTGCCATGCCATTTCGAGCTCGGTTATATTTATAATATAGTTTATACGTTCAAATGGCGTTTATATAATATATTCGCTAATATAATTCAACTCTAAACTGAATTATATATTTTAAATTATCCAGTTCACATTATATTATCAATTCAGCAATTTCTGATTATTCCAGAATAAAATATATTATTTAATTATAATACGAACTAAATATTCACTATTATTTAATTTAACAACAATTAACCTCTCTGAATCGATATTTAAATAATTAAATAAATAAATTATTACTCGTAAAAATACGGGTCGTTATAGTTCTGAAACACCCCACCCATCATTAAGGTCACTCACAAGGGACTGCCTTAACTTTGGTGGAGGTTTGTAAGTAGAAGTCACAGATAAAACACAAGACATATATAAACACATATATAAGCAGCGGAAAACAACAGAATTTTATTTCATAAAATACTTGTTCATACAAAACATTTCCATAATTGTCTCATAACAACTTCCAAAACATTACAACATCATTTATGTCTTTGTTATTAAATAAAGAAGCATAAAACATGATTAAAACTGCATAAATCCCCATGATTTTGTCCAACGGCCATAGCCAAGGAGAGAGAGAGTCCAAACCGTAAATCAACTATCTTGAAGCTTGCAAAGAGTCTGACTAAGCTGAGTTGTTTCCTCCCTGTGGACCTGGGGGGAAACAGAAGAAAAGAAGATGAAAGAAATAGGGTCAGACATAAAGCCTGGTAAGTCTAGTGACTCTTCAGTATGAGAACAAGAATAAGGGCATGATAAGTATAAACTGGAAATAGGAGAGTGTCATAAACTAAGAAAAGCAGTTTGAATCGAATATACTATCGTACCCCACACTATATCTCTGCACCTACTTGTGTTGTCTTAAGTGGCACCCCATGCTGGAGGTAAAGTGATCCCCTTTTTCTAAAGATCGGCTCCTACTCGCATAATCATCTGTGTCTTACGGCCCCCAAAGATTGTAGATACTTATGTTGGCCCAACCATGGGGTGTATCAAGTCCCATGGTGGCGACCCGACACAAAACTAGAAATGCATAGGTTATACTACTGGTGCCCCCAGTGCCCTGTTTGTCTGCTCCGAAGTGTGTGCACGCCCGCACTCCGTTAGAACCCACACTGTTGCACCCACCGCCGTCGCATTTGACCGCTTACAATCAGCCCATTAACCATGCCCCACCCTGCCTAGTTTCAGGCTACCATGATACCTAATTGGGTTACTGCTGAAATGGGTCCCCGTTACTAAGGTTTTCTAGTCAAACATGTTAAGTGGTTAAGTGTCTGTATTTACCCAACCCCACCCATCAATTTAATTAACATGTTGAATTGGTTAAGTGTTTTAGTTAACTTAACCCTACCATCCTGACAGTCTGTCCTTAGCTTTTTAAAGCACCGACCACTGACATTAGACAGGTATTGTTACGGTTACTGGATGTGCCGGTCGGTTCCGGGTAGATTTACACCGTAACTCAGTCTAACCTCGGGTCCTTATTGGGCTTCATGCTTAACCACCCACATTGGATAGGTATTGTTGTGACTACTGGACAGCCGGGTGAGTCCGGGCAAGTTTACATCACAACTCAATCCAACCTCGTGTTAAACATGTACGTATTTTCTAAATTTACATATTTGTCTTTATTACTTAATATATGCAAATTTGTCAACAATTAAATGTTGTGGCCCACTTTCCAAGTTCATCCTTTTTGGTATAAGAATTTATACCATTTAAATGCCACCAATTTTGGCATGTGACAAACACGCCAATTTCATATATTTTTATGTCAAGTTTTACTAATATTCCCAACGTTACCCCGTTTAAACATTAGGCTAAAAATCTTAGCCTAATTTTCGTTTGCATAGTTTTAACATATAATATTAGGCTAAAAACTTAGCCTAATTTTAGCGCATACAAATTGGCATAAGGGAATTCATAAACATAAACATGACATAGGTGTAAACTTGGCATTTTTGGCATAGTCAATATGAACATCATAGATGTGAACTTGCAAAATAGTCAACATGAATGTGAACTTGCAACATAGCCTAAATCAACGTATATGTGAACTTGCATTGAAATAGGTATTTAACCAAATAGGTGTCACATAATTTAGCATATGATTTAGATAACATAAGCCTAAACTTGTTTTTGGATCTAGGCATAACATCGAGCATAACTAGCATATGACAAGGATATGATAATTTCATAATTTTATGACAAGGGTGTGAACTAGATCCATTCATATGTCTAATTACAACATGAAACACATATTAAAGTGGATCTTGACATGGATCCAATTAACTTGCAACTTTCTTACAAACATACTAGCATGTATGTGAACATAATCGTTTAAGCATAAAGGTTCTAGCATATATATATACATGAAATCTTAATCACATACAACCCATATAATCACATAAACATATAGGTGTCGATTACAATATGAACTATACAACTTGCATGTGATTCTATAGGTATAACAGGATCAATATCGACTCAATTATACCACAAACATCACATTACCACAATCATTTCAATACATAGATGTGAATTAACATCATTGTTACATAATAACACAATTCCATTTCCATTTTACATTGAATCAAATCCAAACTTTTATTCACATCGGAAAAATCACTATACTTACAACGAACGACGGTCTTGTTGTCTGAATTCTGAGTTCTGAATTTGAATTGCTTTCCTTTGGGAAGACTAACGTTGTTTGAATCTTGTTTTAACTTTGATTTTGCCTCGTCACTAAGCTTTTCTACAAGTGGAGGCTCCTCCTAATTTTCTCCCGACAGCATGGCGGCTCCGTCTCTAATTTCTTATATGAATTTAGGTTGGAGTCTTAAGTTGTTTACATAGAGTTTTAGATTGATTTGAGCCGTCAAATGATCATAGACGAATCTAGACCATTCACTTCGAAAGGAGCCAACCAAAATGCGACATGTCAGCCCTAGTGACACAGCCAAGCCTCAGAAATCGACCAGAACCCGATCAGGCCAGCCAGGGCTAAACCAGGTCGACTAGGCAGGTCGACCCCCAGGTCGACCCTATGGTCGACCTGGTCATCCAGGTCAACCCCCAGGTCGACCTGGTGCCTGGGCGGGAATTTTCCCGCCCAGCCCAGTTTGTGTCTGAATTCGAAATTTGAACCGATTTTTGAACTGTTTGAAATTTAATTTGAATTCTGAAACTTCCGGAGGTCATAACTCCTTCATACGGAGTCCGATTCACGCAAACTCGGACTCTATCTTAAGCAGAATTCCGAGACGAACGCAATGGCATAACCAGTTTTCCTTAATTCTTTCATTAAGAATTAATTATACTTTAATTTGTTAATTTACAGTTAACCGAAAATTCGGGGTGTTACATTCTCCCCTCCTTAAAGGATTTCGTCCCCGAGATCTTTAAGTCTAGGAGAACGTAAGTCCTAATATCCAATCGTCCATCTACTCAACCATCAAACACAGGCGTCCATTGTCCTTAAAAGACTTCTAATGCTTCATGATCATATGCACAGTGTGTGTGTACATGTCCTTATCTAATGCAAAATCAGGCGGTCTACTGATTCAGTTGACCTCCGTAATGCAAATCATGTAAGTGCCATGAATCCATTATGTATGCAAATTTTTCCTGAAACGACCCCAAAAACGCCCTTGCGGGAAATCGCCGGATACACTTACTATGGGCTACAACACATCAGAACAATAACAACAGACTTTTATAAACATCATAATAATGTCACATCAGAGTACGGAATATCAGAGTACATCGAATAAAATTACAGCGGAAGATAAATTACAATATTTTAATACAATACAGTGCAGCGGAAATAAAATAACTAAGGCAGCGGAAGACAACTATGCTCTGGACATAGCTTTAAGCTTCGATCCAGAATCCTGCTCAAGAGATAAAGACCTGTAGACAAACTACTCGACTGCCCGTGTGGGAAAGAGGGCACCCGAGTTTGCAAAGGTGGAAATAAACAACGGGTCAGTCATGGGACTGGTGTGAGAATTCTTAGCTAATTTAACTAATAGTAATAAGGCAAATCCAACGACCACGCCGCTAACGCGAAACACGTTTTTTTCCAATGGATTGCCGTGCATAACTTAAAGTAAATCGTTAAACAACGCAATGCTTTTTAGAAAAATGAAAACATTATAAGACCCAAGTCCCATCACACAATGCAACGCAAACCAAAGGATAGAGTTTTACCTTATAATAGTCAAAAGATGCTTGATACGATAGAAACGGATTTGATATTAGTGTGTATATGTTTTAATAAAAACAATTCAATCATAATGTATCAATCATAGACGGCATAGTACCCCATCTTACTATGTTCCCATACCAGTTCTACAATCAAAACCGCATGAGGTCGTATTGGAAATTGGGTTTCCATCATGAGTCAAGGCAAGGGAGGAGCTCCTTACCGATACGAGACACTCTAGCTAATGTCTCAGGATTCCCCGCAGTTAACCCTTGGATCCTGCAGGGCCGGTCCACACATACAGCTTCGTGGATTGGCAATTCCTGAACACACGTTTCCCGGTCCTATACGACCTATCATCCGAGGCGCGCCACATTCCATCATCCACATAAGTAAATATCAGCCAGTTTAAGCACCGACACCACTTCTAGCTAGAAAGAAACGTGTTGCTCTCCCTGCATTCCCTTCTCCCGTTTTAGACTCAACCGGGTTGTGAGGCTCGCGAAGTAACGTTATAACCACAAGGCCTACTTTTCAACAAAGCCTTGATCATCTTCATCTTGGCGTGCCACGTTGACAATTCACGTCATGCGATTGATAACTATTAATACACAACCTCTAATGGTGTTAAGCAAGAGAATAAATTCTCCGCCACCAACAATCGTATATTAATAGAAATCAATTTACATAGAATAAAATTCAACGTCAGACACACATCCATTTATAAGATTATGCTCTGGGTCTGAGCGAAAGCCAAATCCGTACAAATCAACACTACGTCCGGATAACTACCATCTTAGCCCCATCTTGGGAGCAAATTAATCAAGGGCCTCAACACTAGTTACCCATTCGATGTGAAGATCGTCGGTCCTCAATCGCCGTCTTCAATTCTTCCATTTAAAACGTCGTATGATTATTTGAAATGAGTATAACTCGGTCTTTTCAAATAATCTTCGCATAATTATCATTTAAATTATTTCATAACGTTATTACTTATCACTATTTTTATTTTGATAAAAGTAGTTCATTTGCATTCCAACGACATTACAGGTCATTAACATATAAGGGTAATAAATCAACCAAACCAAAATTGCACAATCATGTTCCTATCATACAATGATGTAATGTGACATGTTTATATCAAGATATCATGTTATATAAACAGTTCAATTCCCTTCCCTCATTTTACTTGTTAATAAACAACAACTAAAATGTCATTTAAAAACATTACTTGTTCTTATTTATTTACACCATATGTGAATAAGTTTACTTTTCCTTATCCTTATTTATTTACCTAAATGTAAATAAATGTTGTCTTTCACTTCTACATATCCTATTTACATGAAAATGTAAATGAAAGTGTCATCTAAAATAATTCTTTTTATTTACATAAGCAAATGTAAATTTCTATTTCATATTTTATTTACATTCTTTAATTACACTGAAAATGTAATATTTTATTTCTTTCTCTCATTTTATTGAAAATGTAATATTTTCTTCTCATCCTTTACACTATAGAAGAATGTGAATTTTCCTTTATAAAAATGAACACTTTCCTAGTTTCCTATTTTTCATTAAAAAAATGGGATTTTAATGTCAACATATTTTATTTCAAAAATATGGTCATTATTCTATATTCCAACTTTACATTATAAATGAGATTCTTAATATTAACATATTTTTAAAAATATGATCATTTTCCTATACATTAAAAATGAGATTTTTAATGTCGGCATATTTTTATTTTTAATGTATGATCTTTTCCCTTCATTTAAGACTTACATTAAAAATATATTCTTTTCTACCTAAAAAGAAGGTATTCTTTACTTTATTCTCTTTTATTACATTATAAAGAATGTAATTCTTCTAACTTCTTTTATTACAATAAAAAAAAAATTCTTCTGTTAACTCCATTAAAGAAAATGTAATTTTTCTTCTTTTGATCACATTGAGGAAAAGGTGATTTTTTTTCCTTTACAAATTCCCTTTTTTTTATTTATTACATTAAAATGTAACCTTCATTACGACGGTAAATTCTTATCTTATAATTACATTAAAAAACGTAACTTCCCTTTTATAACAAACATGGAGGTGAAAATATTCATTTCATTATTAACACATAACGGTGTGGAAATAATGTCAATTTCTAATTTAACTCATGATGGTTTAAATAATGTCCATTTTCTATTTAACCGTTTATATTTTAATATGGGCCAGACCTCTCACATTAGGCCTGCAAATTGTGGATGCTGGATACGCCGGTCGGTTCCGGACAGACTTATCCCACAAGTTGGGCTTAACCTCGTGTCTTGGCCCAATTTGTATTTGCGCACTTGGACCTCTCACATTAGGCCCAACATTTGTGGCTGCTGGATATGCCGGTCGGGTCCGGGCAGACTTCCACCACAAATGTGACCTAACCTCGTGTCCAAGTACAATTTTAATTAATCATTATAATTGTTCTACTAAAAATATTATTTTAAAATGTTTCTCATTTCAAAATATCTTAATTTTGGAATGTTCTATATTTCCAAATTAACTTGATTTCAAATACTATAACTTACCTTTTCAAATCTTAATAAAACTTGAGACTTTCTCAATTGTTATATTAGTAATAATAAACCTTTCAAATGTCTAATTCTGAATCTAATCTTCTTATCTTAACATATTGACAGTAAAGATAGAATCTTTTTAATTGAAACCCTTTTTATTTATGACTCATATTTCATTTACATTAAAAATGCAAATCCTTATGTTAACAAAATTTCATTCTTCCTTATATGCTTTAATGATTCATCGTTATGTTAACACAATTCCATTCTAACTTGAGTATTTTAATGAATTCCCTTTTTAACATAAATATGTGATTTTCTAATATGTATATTTCTAACACAAAAATGTGATTAATCATTACAGTGAAAATTTCCATCTTTTTAAATTACATAAAAAGGTGATTTTGATTCCATTGTCAAATTGCTCTTTTTACTTATTCTTTACTTACATATAAAAATGCAATTTTATTTAATGTAAAATCTTATTCTTTGATAATATATAATGTGATTCTCTTTCTTTGTAATCTTGATTACAAAAAAATGCAATTCTCTTTCCCTAAATCTTGATTACATAAAAACGTAAATTTTCCTACTTTTAATCTTAATTACATAACAAAAACAAGTTTCAATCTTTTTATTGACAAAAACAAGTTTCAATCTTTTTATTGTTAAACCAATTCTAACATTTCAACAAAAACAAATAAAAAGATACTTCGTTTTATCGTCAATTTTAACACAGCAAAATATATAAAGATGATATATTTTGTCTACTTAACATTTTATAACTAAATTGTTATTGTAACCAATCTTAACGTGTTATAACTAAAATGTTAATGAACGTTTAGTTTTACATGCCTTTCTATTTAACAAAATAAATACTTTGTTTTACATACTTTCAACAAAGACGTTAAAAATAAGTTTAATTTCATATCTTAACTTGACGCTAAAAATATTTTTAATTTTCATGTTAACACATAATGCTAAAAGTATCCATGTGTTCATATTAACATATAATGCTAAAAATATCATTTTTCCATGAAATCACATATGGTGTACATTTCCATAATACTTCATGTAACATATAATTTTGGTGTAAATATTCATGTCAATACATAGGATAACAATGTATGATTAGGTATCAAGTCTCATGTCAATCTTCTCATTCTATTCTTTTTATTTATTTTTATTGAATACAAAATAACAAATAGAATGATAATTTAAAATCTTCTATTTTTTTTATTGTATGACAATAAAATTAATACTGATGTTTCAACTCTTTTCGTTTTAACCAATTGAAAATAAAATCTTTATTTCAATACTATCTCATATTGACAAAACTAATGTTATAATTTGTTCTGACTATTTTATTTCATCGCAATAATCCATCACGTCAGATAAATCAACAAACAGCAGTACAATCAACAATCAACAATCAACAAATTCCAAACATCACCACAGATCTGATTAAATAAGCATACACACATGAAACTTAAATAACGAGGGGTAATTTAATTTTAACTATTTTAAAATATAGAAATCTCACCTCGCTTTTAACTGAATTCCTATTCACGTTCAAAATTGGCTGAAAATTCAACTGTCTCCGTTTCAGGTTTGGTCAGCGTCATCGCGAAGATCTCGGTCTCACGATCGTGGCGCACCTGAAATCGTTCGATTTCGAATCCGTACGAGTAAGATATGGTTTAAACAAGATCAGAAAATTTTGAATTAATTAAATTGTTAAGTCAAAGTTTGAAAAAGTCAAAGTCACCTTCTTCCTCTTTACACCGTTCCAAGGCCGTTCCATTTCATTATTATTGAACCCATAACCTTCAAAACTAGGTCTCCATTTATCTTGGGATTGGTAAAGCTAGAAGTCGATCGGAAGGTGGCAAATCGAAGAAGGACGAGAGGGGTACGTGCGCCGGGAGGTAGGGGAGGTGCGGTGGGCCCCATAGAGGTGTGGTGGGCTGAGTTGGGCGCGGGTTGGGTGGAGAAATCCAGCCAAAATACTTTGTTAAAGCTCATCATCTCCGTATAGAATCAAAGAGGAGGAAGAGAGCTTCGATTCGGTATGAAGAGTGAGTGATTTCATTGACTGGATTGTGAGAAATTGAGGAAGGAAGTTTTGGATGAATGTGGCCATTGAAAATGAAGGTGGCGGCTGGTGCATTTCGAAATTAGGGTTTGAGGGTCCTAATTTGCTTATTATTTATATTATTATATTCACTAATTACCCATTAAGGCGATTTGACCCGAACTCATAATTAGGCCCAACGACTGTCGTTCTTACCTATTAACCCCTATTCCGGACTCATCTAGCTATGTCCCGCAGGACCAAACGACTGTCTTGACCCAGTTTTCTTTAATTTAAAATATTTTCTTTTATTTTTAATTCAATCGTACGAAAAAATTCACCTGGGTCACAAATTAACTTCAAAAATTCCCAAAAATATATATTTAGCTATGTTTTGATGCTGCAAACCTAGGAAAATTATTTTCGTTCAATTTTGAGCCCATTTGAAAAATGACTATTTTCAAGTCGATTAAAATTGACCGAAATTGACAAAACTGAAATCTTTTTGCCACGGCCACAAATTAATTCTAAAAATTATGAAAAATTAAACTTAGCCATATTTTGACATTCCGGATCCAACAAAAGTGGTTTCGTTGAAAACCGAGGTCATTTGAAAAATGGCTATTTTCAAGGCGTATATATTAAATATTAAAAATACATTTTTAAACAAATAATTTTCGAAACTCGAAATATATATGTGTTTACTGTTTTTCAATGCAGAAACGTTATTTTGAACTCAATGGAAGTGGTTTCGAGTTCAAATTCCTTCGTATGCAAAAAGTAGCATTTTTGACCTTTATAAATTTCATAGCGACCTTTCTAAATTTTAAACTGGGCATAACTTTTGATTCCCGGTATGAAATTTCGATTTTTCAGATTTGTTAGAAAGATACTTTTAAACAGATTCTAATATTTTTGGTTTCACTAAAATCCTTAAAATTTTGCATCATGTACGGTCAATCAAAGTTCAAGTTTGACTTTTCAAACTACCGCGCTATTTCTAACTTCAATTTAAACCGCGCTATTTCTAACTTCAATTTAAATCAATTTTTAATCATTATTATTTTAAAATAAATTATTTTAAATATCAAAAACTCATTAAAACTACTTAATAAATAAATTTTAAATTTACTCCAAAATTCAGGGTTGTTACATTTCCCTACTCATAATTCTACATGAGTGCGCAACCATTCATATAAATGCGACGTCCATATGACAACATATCAATTTTCAACCACATACAAGTATGAATACACATATGCATATGCAATATGAGGTGACTGAGCCGATCTAAAGCCTAGATTGTGTGTATATGCATCCACGAGCAACCACTAGCAACCACTTGCAGCCATCAACCATATCATGTTTCAAATACATGTTTACATCCAAAGGGGTTCCTACCTAAGGAAAAAGGATAATATCGAGTAAATATACCTAAAAAGATAGATATAAGCATGACTTAAGAAAAAAGAGAGATCAAAGATATACCCTCAAAAAGAAAAGGGTAGGCTGCACGTATTCTGTCCTCAGTTTCCCAAGTCGCGTCTTCCTCGACATCGCTCCACTGAACTTTAACGAGTTTGACTTCGCGGTTGCGTAGCTTTTTCAATTCAGTTCCTACGATTCGAGTTTGAACTCTTCTTACAGTTGCTTCGCGTTCCACTTCGGCTTCTTCTAGAATGTTTGGCTCCACTACTTCCGCAGATCCATGTAGACATTTCCGGATATGAGAAACGTGAAAGACGTTGTGAATTCCTGCCAATCTTTCAGGAAGCTCTACTCTATAAGCCATTTTCCCAATCTTCTCGATGATAGGGTACGGTCCTACAAATCTTCGTGCTAGCTTTCCTGCGGATCCGAAGCGAACGACGTTCCTTAAAGGAGATATCTTAAGGAAAACTCTGTCCCCAACCTCAAACTCAAGGTCGGTCCTTCTTTTGTCGGCGTAGGATTTATGTCTGTCTTGGGCTGTCTTCATTCTCCTTTGTATCAAGTCCACTTTTTCTGAAGTCTCTCGAATCATGTTTGGCCCAAGTATAATCTTGTCGGTAGACTCCCACCAACAAGTTGGTGATCGGCACAGTCTTCCATACAAAGCTTCGAAGGGCGCCATACCGATGGTGGCTTGGTAGCTGTTGTTGTAGGCGAATTCCACTAGAGGAAGGTGATCCTCCCAAGTCCCTCCGAAGTCAAGAACACATAGTCTCAAAAGATCTTCCAATACCCTATTCACCCTTTCTGTCTGGCCATCAGTTTGGGGGTGATAGGCTGTGCTCAAGCATAATTGTGTGCCTACCGCTTCTTGCAGACTCCGCCAAAATTCGTTGGTAAAGATGGGGTCTCTGTCACTCACTATGCTGGAGGGTATCCCATGAAGTCGAACTATTTCCTTGAGATAAAGAGAATCTAGAGACGAGGCAGTCCTTCTACTCTTGATATGTAAAAAGTAGGCGCTTTTAGTAAGCCTATCCACTATTACCCAAATACTGGTATTGCCTCTTCTTGACCTAGGCAACCCATCAATGAAGTCTATTGAAATGCTATCCCACTTCCATTGCGGGACTTCTAGAGGATGAAGCAGTCCTCCAGGCTTCTTTTGTTCTGCCTTGACCTGTTGGCATGTCACACACTTAGAAACGAAATCTGCTACGTCCTTCTTCATGCTGCTCCAGTAGAAAATTCTCTTTACATCCTTGTACATCTTGTCCCCACCTGGGTGTATTGTCATCTTGGAATGATGTGCTTCCTCGAGAACCATCTTTACCAACTCCCTTGCTTGTGGGACACATAGTCTTCCATCTCTCCTCAGCCAACCCTTATCATCGATGGAGTACCTATTGAGGTGACTGGAAGTTTCACCCCTAATTAACTTATCAATCATGTCCACAAGCTGCGGGTCTTCACGTTGTGCGGTCCCTATTGAGTCCAAAAGAGTAGGTCGTACTTCTAGGGATGCCAATAAACCAAGTATAAAATCTGAGGATGGCCTAAAGTCAAAACTGACTATATACTCTAAGCTTTGCCTTTCCACAAAGAGAGGGCTTAAGGTCGGTTTCTTTCGGCTCAACGCGTCTACTACTACGTTGCCTTTGCCGGGAGTATAGGAAATGTCAAAGTCATATGAGGCAAGGAACTCCATCCATCTTTGCTGCCTTAAGTTAAGATCTTTCTACAAGAAAAGATACTTCAACGATTTATGGTCAGTATATAATTCGAACTTCTCACCTAGGAGATAATGGCGCCAAGACTTAAGCGCAAAGACGATGGCGGCTAACTCAAGATCGTGGGTTGGGTAGTTCTTTTCATGAACTTTCAATTGTCTTCCACCATAAGCTACTACCCTCCCTTCCTGCATTAAAACAGCGCCTAGTCCCGTACCACAAGCATCAGTGTATACGGTGAAAATCTTGCTTCCATCTGGCAAGGTTAGAACTGGGGTTGTTGGGAGAGCCCTTTTTAATCGTTGGAAAGCAAACTCGCAATCCAAATCCCAAGCGAACGCCAGATTCTTCTTTGTTAGCCTTGTGAGTGGAGCTGAGATTTTTGTGAAATCCCTAATGAACTTTCGGTAAAAAACGGCTAACCCAAAAAAAATTTGGACTTCGGTTGCATTTCTTAGTGTCTTCCAATCTTGCACTGCCACCACTTTCGCGGGGTCCAGGGCTAACCCATCTTTGGACACTATATGCCCAAGAAACCTTCCCTCTTCTCTCCAAAAGTGGCATTTGGAGAATTTGGCTTTTAGCTGATGTGCACGGAGAGTATCCATGATTTCCTTTAGATGCCAAGCATGTTCTTCCTCATTCTTTGAGAAGATCTAAATATCGTCTACGAAGACTACCACGAACTTATTGAGGAATTCTCTGAACATCCTGCTCATTAGGTCCACGAAATAAGCGGGTGCGTTTGTCAAACCGAAAGGCATGACAAGCCACTCGTAGAAACCGTCTGGGTTCTGAACGCCGTTTTATCAATGCTATCTTCAGCTACCCTTAGCTGATGGAACCCAGTAGCTAGATCAAGTTGGGAGAAGACTGACGCACCTACAAGCTGATCAAGCAAATTGTCTACTCTGGGAAGCGGGTGTCTATTCTTTTTAGTCAGCTTGTTTAGCTCCCTATAATCCATACAAAGACGTAGTGAACCATCTGCTTTGGTGGCGAACACCACTGGAGCACCCCATTCCGAGATACTTCTCCTTATAAACCCCTTTTCGAGAAGCTCCTTAACTTGCTTACTGAGCCCCTTTCTCTCCTTTGGAGCCATGTGTCTAACAGGCAGAGCTACAGGCTTTGCATTATCAACAAGATATATGCGGAAGTCTATTTCCCGCTTTGGAGGTAAGCCTTTCACCTCTTCAAAGACATCCGGATATTCCTTAACCACTCTAACCGACTGCAAATTCTCAACAGAAGCGTCAAGCGACTCTAGATAATTAAGCATAATAGCATTCAAGGGATTACAAGAAATTTCTAGAGTGTTACCGAGCCGAGTCAAGAGTCTAACCACTCTTTTCTCACAATCAAGAATGGCACCGTTACCGGATAGCCAGTCCATGCCTAAGATCAATCCATATCCTGAGAAGCCCAAAAAAAAGGCACTACATCTAAATTCAACACTTAGAATAGAGATTTTCAAATCCAAGCAAACCATCGACAAATAAGCAGAGCCCCCAACTGGATTTGAAACAACCAAGGGATCTTCTACCATACAAGTGTCTAGGTGCAGAGATTCTACTAAAGCAGATGAAATAAAGGAGTGTGATGCACCAGAATCAAAGAGAGTGCGAACTGGATGATCATACAGATAAACTAAGCTTTCTACAGAAATATTTCTACCTCGTTCCTGTGGAGGTGCCACCAGCGCGTGAACCTGTCCTCCTGAGGTGAATCCAGTCCTTTGTCCCTGCCCCCGCTTCTTTGGGCAGTCCTTAGCCAAGTGTCCAGTCTCTCCACAATGGAAACAGCCCCCATTCATCTTTGCCTTCCTCTTCCTGCAATCTTTTGCTATATGTCCCACAAACCCACAGTAATTGTACCTTCTCTTTTCACGGGTTTTGTTGTTCTTCCCGCCTTTCTTAAAGTATGTTTTCTTAGCTTGTAGACCCTCTTTCTTTTCTTGAGGCGCTTCCACCTTTGCCTCTTTCTTTCCTTTGTCTTCCTCGTGTAGCAGCGCCATGTCCACCAAGCTTTCATAGGTCGCCCCCACAGGTATATGGGTCATTGGAAGGCTGTGTAGAGGTTCATTTAGACCTTTGACGAAGCGAAGGGCCTTCTTGTGTTGGGTGTTTACTAAATCCAGCCCAAATCTGGCCAGCTGATTAAACCGATTTACATACTCCTTGATTATCATACTTCCTTGTTTAAGGGTTAGGAACTTCTCCATTTGCAGGCTTCTTTCAGCTTGGGAGAGGAATTTCATCTCAAACCGCATCCTAAAATCTTCCCAAGTCTCCACTGGCCTTTCAGCATGGGTAACCTCCCACCAATAGGAAGCTTCATCTTTCAGCAACCACACTGCTAGCTGTATCTTTTGCATGTCGTCAACTTCGAAGATGATGAACAAGTCCTCGATCTCCTTCAGCCAGTTCCTTGCTACTACAAAGGATTCAGTTCCATAAAAGTCCTTTCCACCCATAGCTTTGAAGTCTCTACATATCTTAGCGAAAGTATTTCCACGAGGAGGAGGAGGAGGAGATGGAGGAACCGCTGCCACTGTTGGAGGAGGAATGTTTGCTGGGCCCGCACCATTGGCCCTAGCTTCTAGGTACCTTCGGAACCAGCCAGGTATCGGTACTCCTTCCGGAAAGTTAAGATCTCCAGACATGTAGGAACAAAAAGGAAAGTATTCAAGACAAAGGATAAAGAGAGATAGTGCGTATGGCTTTTGGGGAATTTATGCCTTTTAAAAACAAGACTTTTTCTTGAAAAAGAATGCTTCTTTAAACTTCTTTTGAAAATAGTTTCAAATTTTTTTATCTAGTCTGGTAAATCTATGCTCTGATACCAAGTGAAACACCCCACCCTTCATTAAGGTCACTCACAAGGGACTGCCTTAACTTTGGTGGAGTTTTGTAAGTAAAAGTCACAGATAAAACACAAGACAGATATAAAGACATATATAAGCAGCGGAAAACAACAGACTTTTATTTCATAAAATATTTGTTCATACAAAACATTTCCAAAATTGTCTCATAACAACTTCCAAAACATTACAACATCATTTATGTCTTGGTTATTAAATAAAGAAGCATAAAACATGATTAAAACTGCATAAATCCCCATGATTTTGTCCAACCGCCATAACCAAGGAGAGAGAGAGTCCAAACCGTACATCTACTATCTTGAAGCTTGCAAAGAGTATGACTAAGCTGAGTTGTTTCCTCTCTGTCGACCTGGGGGGGGAATGGAAGAAGAGAAGATGAAAGAAATAGGGTCAGACATAAAGCCTGGTAAGTCTAGCGACTCTTCAGTATGAGAACAAGAATAACGGCATGATAAGTATAAACTGGAAATAGGAGAGTGTCATAAACTAAGACAAAGCAGTTTGAATCGAATATACTATCGCACCCCACACTATATCTCTGCATCTACTTATGTTATCTTAACTGGCACCCCATGCTGGAGGTAAAGTGATCACCTTTTTCTAATGATCGGCTCCTACTCGCGTGATCATCTGTGTCTTACGGCCCCCAAAGATTGTAGATACCTATGCTGGCCCCACCATGGGGTGTATCAAGTCCCATAGTGGTGACCCGACACAAAACTAGAAATGCATAGGTTGTACTACTGGTGCCCCCAGTGCCCTGTTTGTCTGCTCCGAAGTGTGTGCACGCCTGCACTCCGTTAGAACCCACACTGTTGCACCCACCGCCGTCGCTTTTGACCGCTTACAATCAGCCCAGTAATCGTGCCCCACCCTGCCTAGTTTCAGGGTACCATGATACCTAATTGGGTTACTGCTGAAATGGGTCCCCGGTACTAGGGTTTTCTAGTCAAACATGTTAAGTGGTTAAGTGTCTGTATTTACCTAACCCCACCCATCAATTTAATTAACATGTTGAATTGGTTAAGTGTTTTAATTAACTTAACCCTACCATCCTGACAGTCTGTCCTTAGCTTTTTAAATCACCAACCACTCACATTAGACAGGTATTGTTACGGTTACTGGATGTGCCGGTCGGTTCCGGACAGATTTACACCGTAACTCAGTCTAACCTCGGGTCCTTATTGGGCTTCATGCTTAACCACCCACATTGGATAGGTATTGTTGTGACTACTGGACAGCCGGGCAGGTCCGGGCAGGTTTACATCACAACTCAATCCAACCTCGTGTTAAGCATATTCGTATTTTCTAAATTTACGTATTTGTCTTTATTACTTAATATATGCAAATTTGTCAACAATTAAATGTTATGGCCCACTTTCCAAGTTCATCCTTTTTGGTATAAGAATTTATACCGTTTAAAATGCCACCAATTTTGGCATGTGACAAACATGCCAATTTCATATATTTTTATGTCAAGTTTTACTAATATTCCCAACGTTACCCCGTTTAAACATTAGGCTAAAAATCTTAGCCTAATTTTCGTTCGCATAGTTTTAACATATAATATTAGGCTAAAAACTTAGCCTAATTTTAGCGCATACAAATTGGCATAAGGGAATTCATAAACATAAACATGACATAGGTGTAAACTTGGCATTTTTGGCATAGTCAATATGAACATCATAGGTGTGAACTTGCAAAATAGTCAACATGAATGTGAACTTGCAACATAGCCTAAATCAACGTATATGTGAACTTGCATTGAAATAGGTATTTAACCAAATAGGTGTCACATAATTTAGCATATGATTTAGATAACATAAGCCTAAACTTGTTTTTGGATCTAGGCATAACATCGAGCATAACTAGCATATGACAAGGATATGATAATTTCATAATTTTATGACAAGGGTGTGAACTAGATCCATTCATATGTCTAATTACAACATGAAACACATATTAAAGTGGATCTTGACATGGATCCAATTAACTTGCAACTTTCTTACAAACATACTAGCATGTATGTGAACATAATCGTTTAAGCATAAAGGTTCTAGCATATATATATATATATACATGAAATCTTAATCACATACAACCCATATAATCACATAAACATATAGGTGTCGATTACAATATGAACTATACAACTTGCATGTGATTCTATAGGTATAACAGGATCAATATCGACTCAATTATACCACAAACATCACAATACCACAATCATTTCAATACATAGATGTGAATTAACATCATTGTTACATAATAACACAATTCCATTTCCATTTTACATTGAATCAAATCCAAACTTTTATTCACATCGGAAAAATCACTATACTTACAACGAACGACGGTCTTGTTTTCTGATTTCTGATTTCTGAGTTCTGAATTTGAATTGCTTTCCTTTGGGAAGACTAACGTTGTTTGAATCGTGTTTTAACTTTGATTTTGCCTCGTCACTAAGCTTTTCTACAAGTGGAGGCTCCTCCTAATTTTCTCCCGACAGCATGGCGGCTCCGTCTCTAATTTCTTATATGAATTTAGGTTGGAGTCTTAAGTTGTTTATATAGAGTTTCAGATTGATTTGAGCTGTCAGATGATCATAGACGAATCTAGACCATTCACTTCGAAAGGAGCCAACCAAAATGCGACATGTCAGCCCTAGTGACACAGCCAAGCCTCAGAAATTGACCAGAACCCGATCAGGCCAGCGAGGGCTAAACCAGGTCGACTGGGCAGGTCGACCCCCAGGTCGACCCTATGGTCGACCTGGTCACCCAGGTTGACCCCCAGGTCGACTTGGTGCCTGGGCGGGAATTTTCCCGCCCAGCCCAGTTTGGGTCTGAATTTGAAATTTGAAACGATTTTTGAACTGTTTGAATTTTAATTTGAATTCTGAAACTTCCGGAGGTCATAACTCCTTCGTACGGAGTCCGATTCACGCAAACTCAGACTCTATCTTAAGCAGAATTCCGAGACGAACGCAATGGCGTAAACCTTTTCCCTTAATTCTTTCGTTAAGAATTAATTATACTTTAATTAGTTAATTTATAGTTAACCGAAAATTCGGGGTGTTACAAGTTCCACCGCTCCTTACATGAAATCACGCACCTACTCTCCCTTATTCATGCGCAGGCATATATGCTGAACCCCTTTTGTTCTTCCTTTAATACACTGGCTCAATACTTCAGACATTCACCACAAAAGAGAAATACATCACCTGAACACTCCACGCGAGCTTCCCAGTTCCACTTTGGATTTCCACACACTAACCCCATGCACTAACAACTGGGACCCACGCCTGCACCTAGGTAGAAGAAGAAGCTCTCCTCCTTTGTTTGCAGGCCAACGCGCGGCTCTCGGTTTTGTTTTTAGACTGGAAGTTGGTATTCGGTAAAACCTCACATGGAAGAAAATGAAGATAAAAACAACGTATATATACAAGGCAGAAGTTTGACGAGCAAGGAATTTAGTTTGGCTCGCACGTAATCGGGTATGAGGTAGGTGTAGGGTGGGATTAGTGTTTCTGGTTCTAGCATGTGTGGTTTATGGTGATAATCCATGAGAAGGGGTAGGTTAGGTCTTAGCTGTGTGATGGAAAGCTGTGCGTGGTTGTCTGCTAATTTGATACATCAAACTTTAGGGGGAGGCTGTACATACATAGATCAGGTAGACTGTTTGAAATTTTGAAAGGAAACATACAGGATGACCAGTGTAATATCACATCTATGATGGGAGCTTACGGTGCAAATTTAGGGTAGGTTTGCGCAGTAATGTGTTTTCACTTCGGTTGGCTTGCGGTCTACGATACGTTATGAAGTGAAAACACATTGGCAGCATGTTGAACCCAATCTATAGGTAGCCTGCACAATCTCTCTTTCTACGTGATGATAGCCTGAGTTATTGAAACATAGGCACATGCAAACCAGCATATAAAATGGAAGAAAAACAAACTACAGTTTTAGCATGTGATTCCTATATGTTACTCTTTAGGCCTGCGTTACTTTTATGGTAATAGTACATTAGGATTTTCAATTCAATATGCTTGCGCGAAGGGACATTGTATGTGAAGAGTGAGACATGTAGGTAGAGATCAGCTGGGTAATTGGAAATGGAAAACAGTACGATGCTTTGTATATATATTTATATATATATATATATAAGTAGAAAGGCTCCCCTATGCTATCTTTTGGTGTCCAAATGGGGATAACCATCCAAAATCGGATTCTGCAGGTAATATTTGATATGCATTCTGCAGGTACTCCATACGTAACAAAAAATGGACGCACTGTTATGTTTAGACGTTGCGAATCTAAAGAAATCAATTTTGTTGAAACTGGATTCTGTTTGCACAACGACGTTATTTTAATCTATCGATTACCCCTAAATATCGCTCTCCAATAAAACAACTCTGATTGGCCCCAAACTGGAAATATAACAATAGTTGATTTTACGCATTCCAATAAAACTGGTTTCATCGAAAACGGAGAACATTTGAAAACAAAACAGTTTTTTTAAAGCCTAAAATATATTGATAAAATTCATTAATATTACCAAATCGATATTTAAACCGATTTAAATATTCAAATTATAATGGTCGAAAAATCTGGGACATTACATTCTTCCCCCCTTAAAAGAATTTCGCCCCCGAAATTACAAGTTAAGAAGAATGCTCAGAACCCAATTTTCAAAATATTTATTTTTGAATTATCATCAAGCCAAATTCAGATTCTTTAAAATGTTCAAAACTTTCGTTAGCACCTCCTCTGCACGACTTGATTAGTGCAGTCATAACTACCACTCTGGGCCTTAATTTCACCAAAAGAAAACCAAAATCCAACCGGCTACCTAATCTCAGTGGTAAAATCAACCACTCCAATCAATATTAAGGTTTACCTTTTTGTTGGGCATTCCAAACTCCGAATTTTGTAGCAAATCAACTTCGTTTTCAAATCTGTACTTCAATCTTGGGAATCAAGCCAATTTCCATAGTCTTCTGGTGTCTGCACTTAACTCTATTTACAATACAAATAACAATCACGCGGTCAAATCATCCAATTCCATTTCATTCACTGACTTTTATTCCCAATTCATTGTCCTGGGATTTATTTCCTTGTTTCCAATTCATTCAATTCCTTATTAACTTGTTGAATTTAATTTAATCAAATAGCGACCAATAAATTAACTAATACACAATCAAACCAATTTATATTATATTCATCATTTACATTTATGGTTTGTATACACTTTGGTTAGACATACATTAGTATCAATCGGTTAATATCCGAATGTTTTTCATTATTATCCATTTGATTTTCAAATACCAATTTTATTCAATTTCATTCATTAAATTAATTCCACTTAACCAGGTTAAGTTTCGTTTTCCGTATCCAACTCCATTGACCAATTGATTTTTCTAATCAATTCACTTCTATTTCGGAATCCAATTTCTGACTTTATTTTAATTTCAAATTAAAACTCGCATTTGATAATTTCATATTGAAATCTCCTCAATTGTATTAAATCATTTCAATACTTTACTCAGTTGGTAACAACTTATTCTGATAAAAATATATTTATCTTTACAAACTTCGAATATTTCATCCAAAATCATTTCAAATCATTTATTATGATTATACATAATTTATTAATATTTTTAATAATTTTAATAACGCCCTTACAGTCGGTTTCCAATATCGACCACTGAACTACATCCATAGCTACCTTTTTCAAACTGATTTGGACATATTTTAAAATCTAACCGTTAGATTTCAAATCTCTTATCATCATTCGATAGCTCTTCTTGATATGAACCCAACATTTCCGGTTTTAGGAGAACCGACGGTCGGATCTCCCGTCACATCCATTCGAAGTAAATGGTCGAAATTCACGAACGATCACTGCGCGATACGTTCTATTCAGACCATTTAAATATATATAATATATTTTGTTCATTTCCCTTTTCAAATTTTTATTATTCAGTCTCATTTCTAGGTTAATTCTCATATCCATATTGAATTAACCAATTGGTTTATAACCAATTTAATTGTATTAAACTATCCAATTCAATTGACTAATTCGATTTTCCTCAATCAGTTTAATTTCACTTCATAATTCGACTTGAATTCCCATTAAATCAAACAAACAATCAACCAACCATTATTACAGTTCTATAGAAAATTATTTCATTTTTCTATAAAAATATAACTTTGGGAAAAATTATTTCATTTACTTTCTTTACAAAATAATTTATTAATCAATTACAATTACGCGCTCTCGCATATACATCCAACTCAATGTAGGGTGTTACTAACCCTATCTCTATCGAGTTGCACCATAGAGCCAAGGTTACTACTCAACCAATAGCTCATATACCACTGTAATGACCGGGTGATTTTCGGCCCCGAAAATCAACATAAATACATTTACCGTATCGTATGTCGACCTTCCAAACACCGAAAACAACGGAATGTTATTAAATAGAATTTAGAGGGTGAGATAAGAAAGAAATATTAGACTAGAAGAAAAAGAAGAAACAACACAACACAGAGTCTCACATCGCAGCGAAACAAAATATAATACATAAATAACTTTATTGAAAGCTTGAAGTAATATACTTACATACATCAGAGTACCATAACAAATCTGGACAGTTATGACAACCTGTCCTCAAATACAACACTTAGCGGAATATCCTAGATAAAACCATATGTCTGAACTCCTCCAGCACGTCTTCTGAACTTCGTAATATCCAATATCCTGAACCAGCACAACCCGGTCTAACCCGAGCATTACAAATACCGGGTTAGTCTGGTGAACCAAAGTGAGAAAAACTCGCACAGTTTAAGGGGAATCATCCAACTTGATTTTAAAGTTCAAAAATCTATTTGGAAGAAAAGAATAATAGTAAGACCAAATCCACACATAAATACGGACGGTTTTTACCTTACTATAATCCAAAACATTTTGAAATCACATATATCATCTGATATTATAATAGTGTCTAAATACAAATTAATACCAATCTAGCGGAACGCTGGCATCTCACGCTCCACATATATAGTATACAATCAAAACTGCGGCGCTTATTGGAGATTGGATTCCCACTATGACAAGGTATGGAACCACATGCCAATAGTGTATCTCTAGAGGGGAATACACTGGGTTCAACAAGAAGGTCTTGCAACCCGGCCACACATGACAGACCACTCATTTTGCTTGAGTGTATCGAATGTATATCACCAACGGTTAGGCTCAAACCACCGTTTCCAGAAAGGGTCGGCATCGATTTAGATTAAAGAAGGAAATGAAATTTCTCTAAATAGGCGATTATACACCCTAATGGGAGCGACCCACATAGCCATGCCGCCTGCCCGATTTTAGTCATTTCCTGGTTGATGTGGCTTGAGGTTAGAATCGTCTTCTTGATCATTTGGTCATCACTCACTTTGAATTCCACATCGTCAGATCCGTTTAATAACTAATTGACGACCTCAAAAATACACTAGGCACATTTGAAAAAATCAATGTATGTGACCATTTGGAAATACTCTGTCAAACACTCGTCCATACAAGTCATCCAGGAACAGGGTGATCCGAAGGCACTCTCCTATCGCATCCAAAGGATCGGTAGCGAGTAGTCCTTGGAACCCGCAAAATTCCACTCACGACCGAATCACGTCGGACAACCTCTGATTGCAATTCAGAGAATATTCGACAAGTAATCCTTTCGCTTATGAAGATCCACGATCTTCAATTACTCCATCTTCACCAGTATCTTCAACGTTATGTATATTGTTGGTCGGAATAGTTTTCAAATATAAATTCGATCCCGGTCTTTCCATACCAACAATCGACCTGACCATATTTTGATGGTCGTGGTTTTAACTATCAGAATAAATAACCATCATCCATAGAGAAATAAAATGGATTCATTGATCGAGTATACAGCGTCAGTTGGCCTCTTTAGTTAAACAGTCGTTAATTTGATTTCTAAAAACTTTCGACATTTGGATTACCGCCTTTCCAATTTTTATTCAACTTATAATATGTTTGAATAGGTTTAATTCAAATTAACAAAGTAAATGATTTCGGAATTATTCTCCAAATATAATCAATGATATTTTCTAAAATAGGAAAATGGACAATATAAGTTGAAAATCTTATTTGCATATTTTATCTTGTTATATTCATACAAGTAATGGTGCTTAACATTTGAAATTTGTATTCAAACATATTTTTAATTCACATAAGTATAGAATTGCATAGACTTATAAATAAAACGATAATTTAAAAAGTGTGACAATGGTTATAAATTGCAAATAAATGTCGTATAAACAAACAGACAAAAGGAGTAAAATACCGTGTGCGATGCACACGCTTTAATTGTTAATTTACAAAGAACAGTCACAACTGAGTAAATTACCGTGTGCGACGCACACACTTTAGTTGTTCGTTTATAAAAGATAACAAAATCTTAGGGTTTAAACAATATAGTCATATGCCCTTCCTTTTTGTCAAAGATCATAGAATAGAAAATAAATTATATTCATTCACTTATTCCCAGAAAACTTATAATCCTTCGAACTTTCGTTCATGATATTCTTTACGGAAATACTTATTTTAATCACTTCCACTATCCTCTTTTCTAAACTAATATCATCCTTGGATAATCATGAAGTCGTTACAAGTTGGGGTATTTTTTTTACCTCTCAGACCTTGAGACGACGACATTCTTATCTTCGGAATAAATATAAGTTTATCAACAAAACCCTACTTCCAGTACCTATTCCCAAGTTCCACTTACCATATAATTTCTTTACTAACCAATATCCTTAGTTTGTTTTCAATAACTCCATTTCATCTCTAAACCATTTGTTTCTAGATCTTATCGTTGGTTCTTTACTTCTATACTCAAAATCCATTCACTTACTTCCATTCGATTTTGATTCAAATTTAATCTTGTTTAAAACATTTCTTTTATAGAATTTCTTCAGGAATTAAATCAAAAATCCAACTCATAAACATGAGTAAAACATATTGAAAACCCTTTTCAATTTAATATCATATCTGACTCCATTAATCGAGTCCCGGTTACCAGATTAACTATTAATTTTGAGTTAAAATATCATAAACATGAGTTAAAATATCATATCATAACTATTTAATATCATAAACATGAGTAAAACATATTGAAAACCCTCTTCAATTCCTTTTCATTTAAAAGTTTTCTTAATCATTAACTATTAATAAAATAGTAATTTTCCCCTAAGGTTATTCTAATATAATAATTTACTTTAACAATAATTAACATTCCAAAATTTGTTTTTAATAATCAATACTCTTTCAAGCAATTTACTTAATTACCTCAAAACCAGGTTAACCCGTTAACCAAAATCATTAGTCCTCTTTTTAAATTATATTTATAAAAATTAGTTTTAAATAATTTCATTTAACTTAATTAACCATCTATTAAATAATTGGCTTTAATTATTAATTTGATGTGATTAACTCAAACTTTAACCATTTGGATAATCCCTGCTCATTTGCTTATAAAATTCACCAATATAAGAATTTGCTCCCTGTATTCAGTTTATAATTTCTAGATAAATATGATTTGTTTATTTCGTTTAATATACCACTATTCCAATAATTTATATAAAATATATTTCCAAATCCGTTTTGTTTATAAATAAATTCTTTTAACCTTATCTTCATCGATTTACCTGACTGTAAATCAGTGTTAATAAAATGATCCATTTTTAGGCCAAACGTTGCCAACAACTCAACCAGTATCATCCACCGGTTAACAATAAAAAAATGTTGAATTTTATTTCAATGATCGACAATAAATCAATCATACTGGTTAAATAGTTCATATGAATATAATAAACAACGTATTTGAGGAATCCGGTTGGATCCCTCCAACCTGTCCTTCCTTGCATCAAAATGGGTTACGACAATATATTTATCACAGTAAATAGTAATAAACAGTTTAACTAATAACCATCAACAATCAAATAATAACATCCAATCAAGCAATCAATTATTTATTTAATACGTTAGTATCATAAACGTAACCAACAAGGTAAGTTACCTCGTTTGGAATCTAATCGTTAAAATAACGATTTAACTCGATTAAATTAAACAAACGTTTAATTTAATCAATGAATATTCATCATATTCAGCATACAAACAAACAGTCATCCAACGATCAACCATTAGCAATCATTGCACACAAAATAAAAAATCGGTTTATACAAATATAAACGGGCTAAACTGAACGAGTTGAACTCACCTGGTTTTCCATTCGTCGATAAACGGTTTCGTTTCAGTTAAATTAAACAGGCATTTAATTTAACTGAAAATCCAAACTGCTTCCATTTTCGTTCGTTCTAACTCCAGATTGTAGTGCTTGTTACCACGATCTCGATGTAGTTGGTTTCGTCCAATCCTGTTTATCCCAATAAAAGTCATTTGCGTTCTAGTATATACGATTTTAAATAACTAGCTAAACTCTTAATTAATTTATTAATAATCTAATTACTGGTTCAAATTATAACAGGCCGACACATTTTGTTCAAACATATACTGGGCCGACATAAATAAAAATTTGGTTAAACTAAGTTCTTTAAAACTTGATTAGGCCGGTATATTTTAGATTAGGCGATTTTCAAATATGACTGGGCAACTGAATTAGGCAGTTGTAAAATTTCTACATCCAACTCTATTTATATTTATCCAGTTATACTTCATACCTTTGAACGCATTAGTAAACTAGTTAAGTAAAAATGATTTTGCACTTTAAAACCACTTGATGGACACGAATAGCACAATAATCAAGATATGGCATATTTTGCTTCCCAGGTAAACCAATTTGTCACTTTAAAAACTACACCCAGGCATGTTAAACGAGACCCACCCTTAACCCTTACTTCATTAATTAAAACTAGATTAGGAGTTATTAAATGTGATTGCATAGTTTTAAGTTTCAACACCTTCTTTACCTGACACGAATTCACCGTTTAGAATATGAAGGCTGAACTGCTATCTTATCCACTTTGCTTCCTGTTACCTCGTTCAGATGCTCCGAGCTTTCCCTACATGTACGCCAACTCCACCATTTCTCTTTCTTTCTTGCACAAACTTTCCCATCGCCTTGTATTCTCCATTTACTTCTTTGTAATACACTAACATTGCGCCTTCAGTTCCAGTCTTGTTCTTCTACCCACATACATGAACCCCACTTCCTATATCCACAAAACTGTAATACCCTAGGACTTCCACAAACCATCAAACAATTCCTCCACATGTATACCGTTCCACTGCCCCTTACATGAAATCACGCACCCACTCTCCTTTGTTCATGCGCAGGCATATATGCCGAACCCCCTTTGTTCTTCCTTTAATACACTGTCTCAATACTTCAGACATTAGTCACAAAAGAGAAATACATCACCTGAACACTCCATGCGAGCTTCCCAGTTCCACTTTGGATTTCCGCACTCTAACCCCATGCACTAACAACTGGGACCCATGCCTATGCCCAAGCAGAAGAAGAAGCTCTCCTCCATTGTTTGCAGGCCAACACGTGGCTCTCGGTTTTGTTTTTAGACTGGAAGTTGATATTCGGTTAAATTTCGCAAGGCAGAAAATGAAGATAAAGACAACGTATATATACAAGCCAGAAGTTTGATGAGCAAGGAATTTAGTTTGGCTCGCACGTAATCGGGTACGAGGTAGGTGTAGGGTGGGACTAGTGTTTCTAGTTCTAGCATGTGCGGTTTAAGGTGATAATCCATGAGAAGGGTTAGGTTAGGTCTTAGCTGTGTGATGGAAAGATGTACGTGGTTGTCAGCTAATTTGATACATCAAACTGTAGGGGGAGGCTGTACATACATAGATCAGGTAGCTATTTGAAATTTTGAAAGGAAACATACAGGATGACCAGTGTAATATCACATCTATGATGGGGGCTTACGGTGTAAATTTAGCGTAGGTTTGCGCAGTAATGTGTTTTCACTTCGGTCGACTTGAGGTCTACGATACGTTATGAAGTGAAAACACATTGGCAGCATGTTGAACCCAATCTATAGGTAGCCTACACAATCTCTTTTTCTACGAGATGATAGCATGAGTTATTGAAACATAGGCACATGCGAACCAGCATATAAAATGGAAGATAAATAGACTACAATTTTAGCATGTGATTCTTGTACGTTACTCTTTAGGCCTGCGTTACTTTTATGGTGATAGTACATTAGGCTTTTCAATTCAATATGCTTGCGCGAAGGGACATTGTATATGAAGAGTGAGACATGTAGGTAGAGATCAGCTAGGTGATTGGAAATGGAAAACAGTACGATGCTTTGTATATATACAAGTAGAAAGGCTCCCCTATGCTTTCTTTTGGCGTCCAAATGGGGATAACCATCCAAAATCGGAATCTGCAGGTAATAGTTGATATGCATTCTTGGGATTGTGTTAAATTGATGGATAATGATTTTGGACAAATATAGATTGAATCGATATTGAAGGGTATGTTGTATTGAATTGTAATGACTTCCAGAAATGAAAGAATTGATGTAGAGTTGTGTACGTTGTTTTGTTTTACCGTAAATTTCCATTGAACATTTTATATGTGCATCATCGAACACGAACTCCATACGTAACAAAAAATGGACGCACTGTTATGTTTAGACGTTGCGAATCTAAAGAAATCAATTTTGTTGAAATCGGATTCTGTTTGCACAACGACATTATTTTAGTCGATCGATTCACCCCTAAATATCGCTCTCCGATAAAACAACTCTGATTGGCCCTAAACTAGAAATATAACAATAGTTGATTGTACGCATTCCAATAAAACTGGTTTCGTCGAAAACGGAGAACTTTTGTAAACAAAACAGTTTTTTTTAAAGCCTAAAATCTATTAATAAAATTCATTAATATTACCAAAACAATATTTAAACCGTTTAAAATATTCAAATTAAAATGGTCGAAAAATCTGGGATGTTACAGATAATGAATGTATGACATTTTGAAATCAATTGAATTATGGTTTAATCATGATAAAATACCCACATATGACATTTATTTACACTAAAACAAGAATAAACGTGTGAATAAATATGAATATTTATGTACATATCAAATACCCCAACGCTTATCTTTTTATTTGTCCTCGAATAAAGTAAAAAAACCGAGATAAATCTATTTTTGCAGGGAGCACGATTGCATTGAGCGTATGCAACAATCCTTTAAACATCTGGGTGTCCCCAGTAGTACGAGTGTTGTCTCGTGAGGGTTTTCAGCAGATATTACCCACAAAATCCAAAAGTTGAATGAAAAAATATTTACAAAATGCAAGATTAAAAAATATTTACATTATGAATGCAAGCTTTTAAAGGAATATTTACAAATGGATAATTTACTTTTAAATATTACACGAATGAGTTAACACAAACTTGGTCGTCACTATGAAATTTGAGTCCGTTACTAATCAAAACTTCAAACAAAAGTCATGTTATCATCACAAACTCCTCCAGCTTGGCCAGTTGTTTTGGTAGAAACATAGTGCAATTATGAAATGAATTCTATAATCGATATCAACAATCTTAAAATGGCATCTCAACTTCCTTTTTGTTAACAAGTTAGGTCGAATAAGTGAAGACTGTGCTTGGATTTTAAGTGTTAACTCTCTCGTTATTACATAATATTTACATTATTATTATTTAAAAATACCTAGGTATACTACCCCTACACTGCATTACGACTTACGTGAGGGTCGGTAATCCTAAGGTGTCCAACTCATAAAATGAGACCAAGATATACCGATGCTGACTTTGTCAACAAGGTATCAGAAAGAGCTTGGCAGGTTTACACACCAATGCGAGATGTACTAGAAATGTGGGATACCCTTGGATTATTATTATATATATACATTCTTTTTTCCTTTTCTTTTTTAAACATAAGAGAGAGAGTTAAGAGAGAATATCTTAGCACAACTTCACTTAAACGATCTAAAATGTTATCGCAAGTAGTCTAAATTAACCATTCATTTAATTGGATTACAATTCAGAAAATATTTCATACTCATCACCTATGAATCTCCCTATATACCAGTTACACCAAATTCTCATAACTCAAATTTTCTTTTCGTTATCCGCTAAGAGAAGTAAATTTCCAAACATTTAAATCGGACGACCAAAATTATATGCTAACTCCATCATGTCTTATTTAAAAGTAAATAGAAGTGCGAAACTCTTCTTTTTTTGAGAAAAAGGGAAAAATGCAAAGAGAGAAAGATGAAGGAAAAAAACAAACTTAAACAATGCAAAAACAGAATGAAAATGGGACTCCCCCCACACTTGATTTGGACTGTGTCCACACAATCAACCCAAATGGAAAGAAAATGAAAATTTTGAAAATATGACTTATAATTACAAGAGAAAAGAAAAAAAATATAGTATATCGAAAAATATATTGATAAGAAGTAAATGAAACAATCTTCTAAAGACCGATTCATTTGTCTCTTCAAGTATGAGAGACACAGCTTAAGCTTGAAAAACCAAATCGTAAAAGATTTCGACTTTGAACGTGTATTTGGAAAAACAAATGTCGTTTTATTAAAAATTGATTGAGTTACTTCATTTTCAATGATTTTTGGGGTAGATTGAATAAATGGTTGAAATTCATGTTTAAATTCACCAATTTGAATTTCAAATTTATCATTGAGAATTTGTTCAAAAGTATTGATTTCAAAATCCAAATGGTGATTAAAATCTACCTCATTAAAATTCAACTCATTTTCGGAAAGTCCAAAAAATTCGTGCTCATCAAATTCGTTTTCCTTAGATGAATTTTCAACAACTTCAATGCATGTATCATTTTCAAAATCCAAAGTTGTTGTCTGAATGTCGTTATTTTCAGAAAAAGGAATATCGAATTTGAGATTTGGTTCCACTCTCTCAAAAGAATTGAAATCCAACTAAATTATCGTGTTTTTAACAACTTCGTTAAGATTGTTATTTTCAATTCAAAAGTTGTTATTTGAAAATCATCAGTTTTGGTAAAAGATGGATTATCATTCGAATCATCACTTGTTCGGTTTTGATTATTTTGTTTTTCACGAAAATTCAAGTAGTCTTGAAACAACAAATTCGTGTGATTATCGTGAATTTCATTCATTTGCTCAACAAAATCAAATTTATAATTATTTACATGAGAATTTTCAATTTGAAATTGCTGAGAATAAAAATTTTCAGTTGTACCATAATTGAAATTATTCCCATTGCCAAAACCATTTGAAAAGTTATTCACACTTCCATTTTGAACTTGCAATTCATTTTGGAGTTCGAAGTCGGATTGACAAGGGGTATAATCAAAATCATTTGAATTTGAAGTTGAATTTGAATTTTGATTATTTTGAAAACTTTGGCTTCAGTTGGTGCACAAATATGAATTACACCATTCATTTATTCTCTGATTTTGTTGTGTGCTCATTTCAAGTAAAGATTCAATTTTTGTTTCAAGAGTTGAGGGTTAATTGTTAGTTTGAAAATTTTATGGTGCAAAATCAGGATAATTTTGAAAGTTTTGTAAAGTTGGTGGTGTAAAATCCAAATTGTTCGTACAATAGTTGTTATTAAAATATCCATATGAATTTGGTGTAAAATTATATGGATTATATTGATTTTCACAACTATCGTCGAATTCATGAGGATAATGAAATTGAGACATTTTCAAGAATTCTTTTTTGTTTTATGTATTTATATATGCATGAACCTAATGCAACTATATGAATGCAAACTAATTATTTATAGATTTTCTAAAATTATATAATGACGGTTAGACTAATTTTAATAAAAAAATTCTCAGCCAGTTAACGGACAGGAGTTATCGGTGCACCAGGAATCACCCTAGCAATGCAACCGAAGGTTTAAGTACCTTCAGTGGAAAAACCGATATAATATTTACGAATCACCGTAATATTTATAAACGGTTATCACTTTGCCGTAGTCTAGACACGGAGAAATAAACCGTTAGAAAGAAATCAAGTTGTCAAAATATAACAATGTCCTTAGAAAATAAAAATAAAATGAGATGAATGTAAAACAGAAATTAAACGTGAACTACAATGCAACTACAAATGAATTTTTGTTTTTTTTTGTTTTTTTATGTAAGTCCAACAAACCAACAATGCAAATAAAATAAAAACAAGGAAAGAAAACATATACCAATGCATGCAGATTAGCAAAAAAAAAAATTAGCGGTATTTTTTTATTAAGCAAGGGAGCGTAAGAAAAGCAATCCCAAGCAAAGCAAGCAGATTAGTCTTTGAGCAAGTAATCCCCCTTGATATTTTTTGCAACCTGAAAATGAAGACAATACATATACAATTTGAAGGCAAGCGTTTTTTTTCTAAAAACAAAATATGAATTTACACAAGAAAACAAAAACAATTATTTTTTATATACAATGATGAAATTAAATCGACAATGATCTTCAAAAAACGAGAGTATAAAGAAGAGTTTGAAATAAATATTCACAGTAGAATTAACAAATTAAAAGAAAGATAACAAGGAATCAAAAACAAACACAAATCTTAAAGGAAGGGAATTTCATTTCTTTCTTTTCTTTTTTTGAATAATGAAAACCAAAGAAAGTTGGTTTGAGAAACTAACCAACTCAAGATTCTTACAACACCACAATCTCCAAAATCATTCGGGTAAAGCCTAAACAACACAAGCCTAATACAAATAAAGTCCTCCATAATTTAAAACAAACCATATGTCAGCTAGCCCAATACCTGATTGCTTATGCAAGTTCACACCCACTTCCTCCCAATTTACATAAACATCACACAAACTGAAATTTTGCAACAGAAAGAAATTAGGCTTCCTCAAAATTAAATTGAAATTGAAAGTTCAAATTTTGAAAATTAAAAATTCTCGCAAGCAATTTGGTCGAGTGTGAAGGCAAATTTGTGGATCGGCTAAATCAAAATTCTAAAATTTGGGTACTTTCGTGAAATCTCAGTTGATTCCGGTGGTTGAAGTTGACTGGAAATAGAGGAGGAGTGTATGCGTGGTGTGATACTGGTTGTAAAGAGGATGGTATCATGGTAGAAGTTTGATGTGGTGGTGTGAAGTGGTTAACGTGATGTTGAATTTGAATGGTTGGTATGAGAATGTACAGGAGGCGTTGAAGAAGTTTTGGTGAGATGTATGTAAGAGGGAGGAGATGATCGTAGTAGCAGGGGGTTTGTGAGGCAGAGAGAAAAAATTGGAAACAAAGGTAGAAAAGATTAGAAAGAGAATAAAGAAAAAACGGAAAGGAATCGTAAAAAAGCAAGTTATTTTTTATTAGTAAGAATTGTAAAAGGAGAAGGGATAACTATGTACTAAAAATAAGGAGGAAAAAAAATAGAAAAGAAATCAAAGGAAATATGGCAACTTTTTTTAAGATTTGTAAAAGAAGGATGACTTTGTAGAATTATGGAAAGAAATAACTGGATAAAAAAAAAGAAATTGTATGGAAATCAGGAAAGAAGAAACGAAAGAGAATTTGGTAAGATTTTTTTTTGAAAAGAAATTTTACAAAGGAAAGAAATTAAATGTAAAAGGAAAAGAAATTAAATGTTTGTGGTGTTAGCGTGAACTTCTTGTAGAAGAGACAGGGAAAAGAAAGCAAGGCAGAAAAAGGAAAGAATTGCAAAAGAATTTTTTTTCTTTTCGGAAATAAATTGTATATAGAAGGAAGGAATGTAAAGGACTGAAAAAAATAGAAAGAAATAAAATAAAAGAATTGTTTTATTTATTTATTTGTAAGAACTGTAAAAGAAGAAAAGAAAGAAATTGGAAGGAGATCGTAAAAAAAAGGAAAGAAATAAAGGAAAACAATTGGAGAGAAGATCGAGAAATAAATTAGAAAAGAAATCGCAAGTAATAAGTAAGGAAAGGGAAGGAAAGAAATAAGTGAGAGAAAGGGAAAGGGAAAGAAATAAAGGAAATTGTAGTAAAAACAAGAAATAAATTGAACAAAAGGCATGTGTGTATGTATATATAGATTTTTTTTATATGCAAGATGAGGCAAAGTAACACAAAATAGAAATGAACAATACACAAAAGCTACACGCAAAAAAAAATTAAGGAGAATAACAAATAAGAATATTAACTTGAAGAATAATATCAAAATTAAAACTTTCCCTGGCAATGGCGCCAAAAACTTGTTTGCAAAAGGATTTTCTATGGAATTAGAAAACCGTTGATAAAATATCATATTAATAATAACCGCAAGTGCACGGCGTATATTCATAGTACGTGTCGAATACGGGTTGATCCTCAGGGAAAGAATTTATTCTAATCTTACTCAATCAAATTAAACCGAATGTGAGTGAAATTATTAACTAAAAACTAAAAGAAAACTAACAATGGTAAAATGAATATAAATATGAGACTAAGAGACAATTTAGGAGTAGATTCACTATCAACATCAATCTAATTAACATAAAAATGGTTCTAACTCTCTTTAATAACTAACACATTAAGTATTGTATTCATACAAGCATGATTTATATGCTAGAAAATTCAAGCTACATAAATCATCAATTTTCAATACAAACATAAAGCCATGATTATCACATAGAAAATAATAGTTCTAATAAAAATGAAACAGTATGAGTATGTTCTGTATGTTAATATTCACTAACTACATAGAACATCAAGGATGCTTTCACTTTTAATGCCGCTACTTTTTCTAAAATGAATTAGATTGTGATAAAGTATGATTCTATTAATGATATGAGTATAAAACAATTGGGAATAATCAACCAACATGTGCTATCAATTTTCACCATATAAAATCTTTACTTTATCTATATCCAATTTTAGATTAATCTAAAAAAAAAGAGTTAGAAACATGAAATTCTTATGTTAATTATTCATGAATCATGAGAGCTTCGCTACCCCTAAATTGGAGGGGTTTAACCACTCATAATGGTTTCAATGATAACATAAAGAGATTTCATTATTGAAGAACAACTAGTAAGTAATGAAGAAAAGATATTTACTAATTAATGGCATAAAATAAAGCTGCACTAGCAGAAAAGAAAATAACATGTAAATGAAAAACAACAAATTAAGATTGCATTAAAACGAGATATTACAAAAAAGAAATGGCTAAGAAGCCATGGAAGAAAAATAGAGTTTTAATTTCAGCCACTCTAAACTAAATAAAACTCAAGATTCTTTTTACATCAACATACATGGGTTATTTATACATGACTAAACCCTAATTCACTTTTAGCGTGCTACCAAGAATGCCCTTTAGAAAGTTTGGCCACCAAGTAATCATCAAGCTTTAATCCATCATCAAATTTTCCTAAAGCTTTAACATCCACTAATTTGTCCATTAGCTTTTAAGTATAGTAAGTGGGGTCCTTCATGATTATGTATGAGAATTAATTCTTCATTCCTTTTGTATGCATATAAATCATCATGAGGCCCTCTTCCATATGCACCAATATTTCTACAAAAACAATGAAAAATGTCCAAGTAAAAATTCTCAAAATAACTTAAGCACAAAATGACCATTTTTCCTTTGTATGATGATGAATGTACGATATTTTGAAATCAATCGAATTATGGTTTAATCACAATAAAATACCCACATATGACGTTTATTTAAACTAAACAAGAATAAATGTGTGAACAAATATGCATATTTACGTACAAATCATTTGGTCTAACATTTTGGTGCTTTCACTGAGAATCAAAGTCACAGCATATCGGATTATTGCTCTACTATTTGGAGATTCAAGTGCAAAGAAAGTAATCCGAATTTCCACTGTTTTGGTTTTTGAAGATTTCAGCAAAGTCAAAACATTATGGCTGGAAAGAAGTCCAATGATTTATGAGCTTCACGAGCAAACGAAGCTGCAAATGAAGCTTATGAGGAAAGTGTTCACGAGAAGGCGGAAGTGGAGTCCCCAGCTCGTGGCTCGCAGGGGGCAATCCAACCCGTGGAAGGGGTCACAACCCGGTCATAGGATGTCGTCATGAGCCACCCTATAGATGGTGCCACGAGCCGCCCTACAGAGGGTGCCATGAGCCTCCCCACCAACGCCACCACGAGCCGTCTTCAGGGAGCCACCACAAGCCGACTTCAGGAGGGAACCACGAGCCAGAAACCTGAAGAGGGGATCACGAACCCCCCTCACCATAGGACCACGACTAGACCCGGAAAGGAAATTAATGCTCGTCATGCTCGTGTTGGGTGCTTCTGCTCAAGCTGTATCGAGTACTATACGTCCAAGAGCTAATGCTGATGATCAGTTACATGTCTGTGCTCCGGTAACTGAAGGAGATCTCTCTTATGTGCTTGATATGCTGGCTAGGACAAATGATGAGTTGGCAGCCCAAAGGCAAGAGAGTTCCTTGTTACAACGAAATATTACTGCACTGGACAGGCAAATTGATGACCTCCAAAGGCAGAGGACACCTCCGCTGGCTTATCCTCCTACTCCAGAGTACTCATCCTCATCGGAGGAGCCTCCAAGACCTCCACGACGACCGCTGGAAAGGGCTAAAAATGTGGAACAACTTCAATTTGGATCACTTCCTTCTCGAGAAGAGGCGGCCCTCAATCTGGGACCTGATAATCGTAACTTGAATGATCCCACTCCGTTACCTAGGAATGGAGGCATAGTTGACCCAGTTCAGAATAAACCATTACCACCCACTCGCCCCGTGATTGGCCGTGGCAACATAGGACAAGGAAGTTCCGCTCAAGCCCTAGATTTCGCGACAACACGTCGAAGAGACATTAGAGGGCCCCGCAGGGCAAGGAGTGTTGATCCTGAATCTACATTGACCAATGTTGATGTTGAAGCAATGGTTAGGCAAATCATGGCAGATAGCCGTGGACAGAGAAATGAGGATTGGGGTATAGACCGCAGTCATACTCCCTTTACTGGTGACATATTAGATGTCTGATTCCTGAGGAAATTCAACATGAAAACAATGAACCGCTATTCGGGTAGGACAGATCCAGTTCAGCATCTAATGAGGTATTTTTGGTACATGAACGCCGTTGCTGCTTCTGATGTAGTAAAATGTAAAGCATTCTTGATATTCCTGGAGGATGTGGCATTAATGTGGTTTACCCGCTTGCCAGCACGATCTATCTCCAGTTTCAAGGAATTGAGTGAGCAATTCGTAAACCAATTCCGGTTTCATGCTAAGAGGCCTAAAAACGTCATTGAATTATCTCTCATTGAACAACGCCCTGATGAAACTTTGAGGTCCTACTTAGGTCGTTTTAACTTAGCAGTCATGAAGGTTAGAGATCCTCACGAACAGACTGTCTTGATGGCCTTAATTGACGGAGTGGACAAAGATACTGAGTTTGGAAGATATTTAGCTGGCAAGCCACCGCTGACTAGAGAAATATTCTATGAAAAAGCTAACATCTAACTATGTCAGGAAGAGATATATGCCAATCAAAAGAGAAAGGCCATCGATAAAGAAGATATACAGAGTAATGTGGCCATCAAACCATCTGGCGACAGTTCAGGAAAGGTGGAGGTGAACGTTGGAAATAAGAATCAGGGCAATGGCCGCCAATCTGGGAATAATGGTCGAAAGAAGAATCGGGGAAACAGTTCTTAGAAGAGGCCTCGATTTAATGCTTTTGAAAACTTCACACCATTGAATGATACATTAGACAATATTTTCCTGGATACCTACAACGTCCTTCAGTATTAGAGACCTCCACTGAGGGATTCAATGGAGAAAGAACGTGACACAGGAATGTTCTGCCTTTTCCATCAGACCCATAGTCACTCCACCAATTAATGCCGTCATTCGAGAGACGTCGTCGAGAAGCTACTTCGTGAAGGAAAGTTGGACGAATACAAGGTTGCTCCGAGAGACAGAGGACAAGCTGGGCAAGCCCCAAATCAAAACCAACCTACGGCTAGGCCTACTGCTCAGCAGAAAGGAAAGAACATTGTCATAAACACTATAGTATGAGGACCTCATCCTGCTAGACACAGCTTTAGGGCAATGGACCAATATGTAAATGCGGCCAAACACCTCGAAGTAGGGGAGGGCTAATCCTGAAATTGCAGCCCTGGTAAAGTAGCACAAAACAATGTCCAACGATGTCATCTTTCGTGATAGAGATAGTGTTGGAGTTCATTCCCCCACTAAGGACTCTTTATTGATCACGGCAACTAACGGTCCAGCTTTGGTCCACAAGTTGTTGGTGGACAATGGAAGTTCAGTAAATATTTTGTTTAAGAAAGCATTTGATCAGATGAAGCTTGAAGCGAAAGATTTGAAGCCCTACGATGGATGGATGGATATGTGGCTTCAATGGAGCCTCAAGATCCCTGATCGGATATGTGGATTTGTCAGTAACATTGGGAGAAGGAGGTCGCTGGAGAGTGAGAATTCTTCCATTTGTGGTATTGGATATCGAATCACCCTACAACGCCTTCTTGGGTCGACCGGCCCTAGCAGAATTCAGGGCTTATATTGCACCCTGGTGCCTATTGTTAAAATTCCCAACAGATGCAGTAGTTGGAGTTGTCAGAGGTGACCAAGTCGAAGGACGAGCCTACTACATAGCAGAGTTGAAATTGTTGCTCAAAGGATTAAACATAGAACCAAAAGGCACCCCTCCACCCGCAAAGGAGGATTCAACATAGCAATTAAAGACGGCCCCAAAGGAGCCCCCCAGAGAACTGCCCGAGGATATAAATCCCAAAGAGGATGAGGAACCTGGTGGCAGAATGGTGATTCCTAGTGAGACAACTGAAGATATTCCGATCGATGATGACCCAGCGAAGGTCTTGAAGATCGGATCCCAGTTAGACCCTCTTTGTGCAAAGGAATTGACCGGTTTCCTGATGGTAAACCTGGATGTGTTTGCATGGACCCATGATGATATGTGTAGGATATCCCCATCAATTATGTGCCACTCATTGAGCATAGACCCGAAGCACCCACTTGTTAAGTAGAAAAAGCGAATCCTTGGCCCGGAGAGGTCATCTACCTTAAAAGAAGAAGTTGAGAAGTTGAGGAGCAACGAATTCAATAGAGATTCAACTTACTTAGAATGGATTTCAAATCCGGTTTTGGTAAAGAAGGCCAATGGAAAATGGTGCACCTGTATCGATTTTTCAGATTTGAACAAGGCTTGTTCGAAAGATAGTTTTCCACTTCCTAGAATCGATCAATTGGTGGATTCGACGGTAGGTCATGAACTCCTCTCCTTCTTGGATGCATATTTCGGATATAACCAAATTCCTATGCATGTTCCAGACCAGGAGCATAACAGCTTCATCACAGATTTGGGATTGTACTACTATGTAGTGATGCCTTTCGGGTTAAAGAACGCTGGAGCTACATATCAACGACTAGTAAACCGGATGTTCTACAGTCAGATTGGTAAGACGATGGAAGTATGCATGGGTGACATGCTTGTGAAGTCCAGACAATTGTCCAACCATACTTTCGACCTAGCAGAAATGTTCGACATCCTTAGGCGATACGAGATGAAGCTTAACCCCCTGAAGTGTTCGGTAGGAGTTGCCTCTGGAAAATTCTTGGGCTTTATCGTTAGTTCACGTGGAATTGAAATCAACCTAGATCAGATCACAGCAATCAGAAATATTCGAGAACCAAGACAAATCAGAGATGTGCAGAGCCTTGCTTGGAAAGTAGCCACATTAAGTAGGTTTATTTCTAAAGCTTTAGATAAGTGCATTCCATTTTTAGATTTGATAAAGCGAGGGAAGCGCAATTTCAAATGGACCCCTGATTGTGTAGAAGCATTCCAGAACCATCTAAATCATCTTGAAAAATCCTTGATATTGTCCAAGCCGGTTGATCACGAGGACTTGTTCGTGTACTTGGCAGTGTCGTCCCACGCAATAAGCTCAGCCCTGGTAAGAGAAGATGATAAAGTCTGGAGACCCGTGTACAACGTAAGTAAGAAGCTAGCGGCAGCAGAACGGAACTACGCAATGATAGAAAAGCTCGCATATAGTCTGCTGATCGCATCTAGAAAGCTTTGCCATTATATTCAGGCTCATCCCATCACTGTATACACTGACCATCCGTTCTGACAAGTGTTGCAGAGACCAGAGGCGTCAGGAAGGCTACTCAAATAAAATATTTAGTTGAGTCAATTTGATCTGAACTTTCATCCCTAAAGATCGATAAGGGGGCAAGTGTTGGCAGATTTTATAGAAGAATTTACTATTCCAGAGGATGATGTAGTGAGTGAAGAAGCGGATACCCCAAAACCACTAATTGACCCCAACTCCTGGAAGTTGTATACTGATGGATCCAGGAATGGCAGACCGTCTGGTGCTGGAGTTATGCTTGTATCCCCTGAAAAACGATCGATATACTATGCTTTGGGATTAGAGTTCCATGCTACGAACAATGACTTGGAGTACGAGGCCCTGATTGTCAGACTCGGGCTTGCAAAGGAGTTGGGAATAGCGAAACTGGATATCTTTTGTGATTCCAAGATAGTTATGAACTAGGTCAATGAAAAGTTTCGTGCCAAACGGCCAAGGCTCGTATCATACTTGAAGGAAGTAAGAAAATTGCTGAATGGCTTCAAACACTACAGCATAACACATATCCACCGATCAGAGAACCAGAGAGCAGATAAGTTGGCCAAGATGGCTAGTTATGATAACCTTGAGGACATAGAGATGGTCCCGATAGAGGTACTACAGTCTCCAAGCATTAATCAGATGGAAATTGATCCTGTACTGGAGACTGTGCCGAAAAGGGAATCATGGATGACACACTTAAAGAACTTCCTGATAAATGGGACACTTCCCACCAAAAAGAGCGAAAGGCATGTTGTCATTCACAAAGCCTCTAGATATGTCATGCAAGGCGAAGTTTTATACCGACAATGGTTCTCAATGTCGCTCCTCCGGTGTATAGCCCATGACGACATAGAAAGAGTGTTGAGAGATGTTCACGAAGGTGAGTGTGGCGGCTACACTGGAGGACAAACACTGACAAAGAAGATACTGCGATATGGCTATTTTTGGCCCACCGTAAATAAAGACGTGGCTAAGTATGCACGACGTTGCGACGCCTGCCTGAAGTTCTTGAAGATTCCCAGGGCACCTTCTAGCCAGTTGAATACGATGATGAGTCCGTGTCCCTTCACTGTATGGGGAATTGATATTATTGGAAGCCTCCCCATAGCGAAGGGCGGAGCGAAATTCGCCATTGTAGCCGTGGATTACTTTACTAAGTGGGTCAAGGTAGAACTGTTAACCATGATCAAAACCAAGAGAGTGATAAACTTCGTTGTTAGAAACATCATTTGTCGATTTGGAATCCCGAAAGTCATCATAACAGATAATGGGACCCAATTTGACAGCACCGAGTTCCGGGATTTTTACCAGAGATATCATATCGAGAAGAGATTCATAGCTGTGGTGCATCCGCAATCAAATGGACAGGTAGAAGCGGCAAACAAAGTAATCAAGTTCATTATGAAGAAGAGGTTGAAGTGAGCCAAAGCCATGTGGGTCGACGAGCTACCCTTGGCATTGTGGTCCTACCGAACAACTTTCAAGTCAGCTACGAGGCATACGCCTTTCTCTCTTGCTTTCAGATCTGAGGCAGTCATCTCGGTCGAATAAGAAGTATCATCTCACCGGATCACCGACTATGACCCGATGACCAATAAGGAGTTACTCCTCGAATCCCTAGATATGGTTGAAGAAAAAAGGGACGAAGCAAACCTCCGTGCCTTGAGGCACAAACAGCAGGTTGCTCCGTATTACAACAGAAGGGTCCGAGCTCGAACTTTTGAACTCAGAGACTTGGTTCTGAAGCGTGTCTTTCCACCCCTAGTATATTTGGGCCTGAAATGGGAAGGACCCTATGCCATCCAATGGAGGCTTGATAATGGATCTTTCAAGGTAGCGACTGTGAATGGAAACGAAATCCCCAGAGTGTGGATTGCCCAACATTTGCAACACTACTTGACATGAAACTGTCATTTTTACTCTTTTGTTTTTAGGACCATGTAAAAAGACATGACTTGCGTAGAATAATCCGGTTATATAAGCAAAAGATTATAAGGTGGATGTAGGTCATGATTCAACAGAATCACTACAAAATATCAAGTGTCATTTACCTTTACCACACCATTTCTTATTTACTCTTTCATCCTTAACTTACATGAACTATTATAATTTTTTAAATTTTCTATAAACCTGGCAACAATTTCGAAGCACGTAACTCAAAGTTCCTTCTATCAGATCAGAAGGTCAACAGTATGCAGAGCATCAAGGGTGCAATAAAGTAAATGACACAACTATCGAAGCTCTACTTCTCAGGACCTGAGAAAGAGTACATAGAACAATGAGCTAAATTGTCCATGAGGCGTGAAGGTTCACCATGATTATAAAGACCGTCTCGGCTGCACTCTACCCTTGGCATTCGACGGGAGAGTATAAAGGCACCATAGACTGAGCATCATGAAAGAACTCCTACCCCGCTAAAGGAACGGAGGACAAATTGAAAGCTGAGTTCGAACTTTATCCTGGGCATATGACAGGAGGGTATAAAGACACATTGATTAAATACCATTAAAGGGCTCCTACCCAGCTGAAGTATCGGGAGTAAGATTGAAAGCTGAGCTCGAACCCTCCATGTCCGGACGTGGAGGGCTATGCGATATAGATCCTAATCAATCCTCAACGAGCCTTTGCCAGGCACCACGTCGACGATTAATTGGGGGCATATATACACATATTACTTGAAACACAACAATGCATTACAGAAGTTTTTATGTTGTGCTTACAATGAAAACCTTATGATGCACTTTCATTCATGACTTACTTACGATTCGGATATTTATATGAATGACTAATTGTGAGGTATTCACAGGTACACAATGAGGCAAAAGAAACAAATTTTCATTTACTAAGTGCAGATTTACAAGATAAGGCTGGACAAAATGCGAGTGCCATACTCGTGACCACATCATAAGGCCAATGAAACAACTAAAAAGAGAAAAGACATAAGAAAACTGGCTCTACTTGGGCTTTGGAGTTGACCTTGGCCTCTTCTCCATCTTTTGCTTCTCCGGCTCCTCCTTGTTGGCATCAGATTTATCCTGCTTTATCCCCTTCTTCTTATCAGAAGGAGGATCCTGTGGAAGGTCAGAGGATTGGGATGCGAGCTTTGTAGTTATCGACTTAGCAGACAAAATTTTAATTAACCCTGATTTGGGATCAGCTGCAAAGATAGGTGGCACATTTAGAGGCTCTTGCTTCTCTATTTTTAAGGCCAGTTGTTCGTACTTCTTGGCCTTTTAGTCAGCCAGAGTCATGTTGTCTTCATCCTTTGTCTCTCCCGTAATGGTGACCTCCTCTTCTTCATCTCCATGACCACCGTCGGTATCCTGTAAAGCTTCGATGATTTCAGCATCCTTGGGAACATCAGTGCTTGATACCATAATGGCTTTTTCAGTTGTTGTGCCCTCGGTTTGCCTTGGGACCTCATAAACTTCAGCACTAGGGGGTACACTGACTTTCTAAACCTCTGCTTGTATTGCTACATCCTTCTTTAATGGCTTGACACCTATATTATGTGAAGAAACTGTTATTAGTTTGGGAGATAATGTGGTCTTCTTAATGGTTTGCTCCACAATGCGACGACAAGCAACAATAGCTTTGACAAATTGTGGAGAGAATATGGAGATACCTTCGGCTAACTCCTCACCTGAAGCCGCAGTAGAAACCCCAACTGCTGGGGGAATTGGGATCTCAAAGATTAAGGGATCGCCCGGATTATACTCCTCAACCTCAGAAGTCTTGGGCTCTGGTGTTGAGCTTGAACACTTGTCAGTTTTGTTCTTACCCTTGAGCTCAAGCCTTTATTTCTCCACGGCCTCCTGGATTTGAGCCTACCCTCTGCTAAAGCCCCAGGCTCTCCACCTATGAGAAAAGTCAGCATGAGCTGATCCTCATCGATTTCTTCGACCTTCAAGCGTCGCTGCTCGCTCTCAACAAGCTGCTCCCATACGTTAACCAAGGTGGCGGGATAATTACTGATCCAAGCAATATCTCGAGTCCGAATGACTTGAGCAAAAAAGTCCACTAGCAGTTCGTTGAACTCATCTATCTCCTTCTCGGCCGCAACAAGTTTGGTAGTAACAGTGGAGGCAGACTCCAGAGCCACATTAGCATTGCCTTCGGCAAGAGCTGCCCGTTCTTCAGGATGGGCAAGATTGTCCTTTAAGCTTGCCTTTTACTTTTCCCAAGCAGCCTTCTCTGCGGAAAAACGATCTTGCAATGCCTTTAGCTCAGTGTTAACTGTCTTGAGATCCTCTATCTCTTTATTTAGAGCCACCCGCTCTTGGTTGTTTGTATCGAGCTCAAGATGGAAACGTTCCTTAGCGTTATCTAACTCTGTTTTATAGTTTTCAGCATCTACCCGAGCTAAAGCAAGCTGAGCCTGTGCATCTTCAAGTTCCTTCTCAGCCTTACTTCTGGCCTTACCGTCATGATCAATCTTTACTCTAGCCCTTGAGGTATCCTTTTCCAGACGACGGATAACATCTGATAGATTCTTGGCGTGATTTTTCATCGCTTTATATTGTTTACCCACGTGACCAATTTGGCCTACAACCTCTACATCCCATTCATCAGGAACTAGTTCAAGATCCGGAACAAAATGCATCCTCTCAAAATAGATATCGGGGGATTCTTTTCGCAAGCTCTCCAACTTTGCCTTATTATCAAAGGTAAGGGCTACCTCCTGTATGGTGCTAGTGTCCAGGTGGTGCTGACCAGAAGGGACAAGAGCCACTTTCTCTTTTTCCGAACTTTTGCTTGGATCTTTGTCTTTTTCTTTGGATTCATGATGCTTCTTAGAAGATTTTCCCTGAAACGGTGTACTTTTCAGAGGAGATAGAGCTTTGGGAAGTTTTTTTCCTCCCGCCTGTGGCGCAGGATGACTATGGTACTTCCCAGGAACCTGCTTCGATGGGGAGCGAGACTGTGTAGAGTGAGACTGATAAGAATCACAGTGTCGTTGACTATTTCTTCCCCGACTGTCACCGCGGTCGTGTTCAGATATGGGATTGAGTCTGGGGGTACAGCCACGAAGTTCACGATGAGAACATGAGTGGCGACGAGACATTCTTCCTACAAAGAATAACAAGCAAATATAAGACCCATGAATTCAAATAGTACATGAGTGATGTGGCAAGTGGTGCATGTGATTTGGGTATCCCGTATAATCCCCCCTAACAGACCAGGGCCCGGAGCTAGGCTCATCTGTGCTGTATCTTTCTCTTTGGTGGGAGTGGTTTCTTCCTCAGAGACGGGAAAAAATGTTTCCCCTCCGAAGTCTTCAGGTGTGTAGATATTATCTGGCGGGGGGATTTTTCCTAACTCCCCAAATATCTGCTCCTCTGTCAATGTATCATGAGTGGTAGGCTGTATTGGTGGTGGAGTCCTCGTGGGAGTCTGCCCCTTGGACACTGAAACCTCCTTTGGCACATCAGCTCGTATTTCATCTCCTTTGTATACATTCAAATCCTCATCGTCCCGGTCGATCATTGGCGAAGGACTCTTATTAAATTCGGTCGTCTTAGTAGCTTCCGTGGTCACTTTTCCCTCGATCGGGGGTATGCCACTAGATTCCCCGACTGTCTGCGTAGGGGGCACACACTTGTAAGGCTTTCCACCCAGACCAAGCCCGAATCTTACTTCCATAAGGTGGTATTTGTGAAGGTTCTCGTCGTTTATACATTTCTTAATTTTACAAAGTTCTAACTTGCTTTTTAAAGGGTGAGACGACCTGTCGTCGTACACCGAGCCTTCTGTCTTTTGGAAATTATGACCTGTACAGAGAAAGAGAAACATTAGCACTTCAATCATACAATTGGAGCATGCAATTAAGAATTCAGAACGTACTTGATTGTAGCCACTTCCTAGCACACCCGGCTTGGTATTTTATGTAAAACCAGTCAGATTTAGCATCTCCTAAATTACTGTGTCCATCTATCAAGACCGTCCTAGAGGGGATCGATTCAAAGAAAATGAAGTTCGGAGTCCCCGTGCAGCGATGCTTGAAATAGTAATAGAAGTTAAAATCTTTGAATGTAAGCTTGGTCTCTAGAATCTCGGCATATGCGTTGTACACGGTATATAAAGCAGCATAAGCATTGGGGTGGAGTAGCATAGGAGCAATGCGCAGTCGCCTCAGAAGATCGACGACGATTGGAGGAAATGGAGGAATGGCGCCCACTAAGCACATGACTCTGTTGATAGCCATGTACCCCTCCGGGGAGGAATGGGGTATGCCTCATTCTTTGTACTCTGCAATCCAGGAGGCCATAGGAATATATAAAATGTTAGACTAAATTATGTATCTAACACCCTAATTGTCTAGAATTGCAGAGAATAATAACTAGAAATGAAAGAAAACACAACCAACACACCAAATTTATAGTGGTTCGGCGTTAACGAGCTTATGTCAACTTTATATATCTTTGCTTATATAACCGGACTATTCTAGGCAAGTCGTGCCTTTTTACATGGTCCTACAAACAAAAGAGTGAAAATGACAGTTTCATGTCTAGTAGTGCCGCAAATATTGGGCATTCCACACTCTGGAGATTTCGTTTCCATCCATAGTCCTTAGCTTGAAAGATCCAATATCAAGCCTCTGTAGGATGGAATATGGTCCTTCCCATTTCAGGCCCCAATGTACTGGGGGTGGAAAGACACGCTCCAGAACCAAGTCTCTGGGTTCAAAAGTTCGAGCTCGGACCCTTCTGTTGTAATACCGAGCGACCTGCTGTTTGTGCCTCAAGGCACGGAGGTCTGCTTCGTCCCTTTTTTCTTTAACCATATCCAGGGATTCGAGGTGTAACTCTTTATTTGTCATCGGGTCATAGTAGGTGACCCTGTGGGACGGTACTTCTAATTTTACCGAGATGACTGCCTTAGATCCTAAAGCAAGGGAGAAAGGCGTATGCCCCGTTGCTGACTTGAAAGTTGTTCGGTAGGCCCACAACGCCAAGGGTAGCTCGTCGACCCACATGGATTTGGCCCACTTCCACCGCTTCTTCATAATGGACTTGATTATTATTATTTTGCCGCTTCTACCTATCCATTTGATTGTGGATGGCCACAGATGTGAATCTCTTCTCGATATGATATCTCTGGCAAAAATCCCGGAACTCGGTGCTGTCAAATTGGGTCCCATTATCTGTTATGATGACTTTACAGATTCTAAATCGACAAATGATGTTTTTGACGATGAAGTTTATCACTCGCTCGGTTGTGATCATGGTTAACGTTTCTGGCTTGACCCACTTAATAAAGTAATCCATGGCTATAATGGTGAATTTCGCTCCGCCCTTCGCTATGGGGAGGCTTCCGATAATATCAATTCTCCACACAACGAAGGGCTATAGACTCATTATCCTCTTCATCATCGTGGTTAAAGGTTCTTCCCTTTCCGACTCAATCTCCAGTACAGGATCAATTTCCATCTGATCGATGCTTGGAGACTGCAGTGCCTCTATCAGGACTATCTCTGTGTCCTCAAGGTTATCAGAGCTAGCCATCTTGGCCAACTTATGTGCTTTTTAATTCTCTGATAAGAGGATATGCATTAACTGTAGTGTTCGAAGCCATTCAACAATTTTCTTACTTCCTTCAAGTATGATATGAGCCTTGGCCCATTAGCCTGACACTTTTCATTGACCTGGTTCACAATTATCTTGGAATCACAAAAGATATCTAGTTTCGCTATTCCCAACTCCTTTGCAAGCTTGAGTACAGCAATAAGGGCTTCATACTCCAAGTATTGTTCGTAGCGTGGAACTCTAATCTCAAAGCATAGTAAATCGATCGTTTTTCAGGGGTTACAAGCACAACTCCAGCACCAGACCGTCTGTCATTCCTGGCTCCATCATTATACAGTTTCTAGGAGTTGGGGTCAATTAGTGGTTTTGGGGTATCCGCTTCTTCACTCACTACATCGTCCTCTGGAATAGTAATTTCTACTATAAAATCTACCAACACTTGCCCCCTTATCAATCTTCGGGGCTGAAAGTTCAGATCAAATTGACTCAACAATATTCCATTTGAGCAACCTTCCTGAAGCCTATGGTCTCTGCAACACTTGTCGGAGCGGATGGTCAGTGTATACAGTGATGGGATGAGCCTAAAAATATTGGCGAAGCTTTCTAGATGTAATCAACAGACTATATGTGTAACACCCCGAATTTTTAATGACATTAAAGAGAATAAATTAAATAATAATTAATTTAATGTTCATAATTAGAGGAAACAGACTGCACCATTGAGTCCATCTCGAAATTCTGGTCAAGATAGACATTTGGTTTGCGTAAAGCGGACACTGTATGAAAAAGTTATGAGATTTTTAAGTTAGTATATGCACAGAAATATTTTATATATACGCATGAGTCAGAGGTGAGTCAGAATCCTATCCAGAGGTTTCAAATTCGAAAAATTTCTCTGAGAGGCAAAATTCCCACTCTAGGGGGTCGACCCACCCATAAGGGTGTCGACACCCCTAGGGATGAGGTGGCACTCGGTTTCAGGGGGTCTGGCAGCTATATATATGTGTCATATTTCTTATATTCTCTTCATTGGGAGTCATGGAGGCCATATGTTGCTGGAGTGCGAACTAAACCATTTCTACAACAACATATTCTACAAATCCAATTCAGAAATTCTAGATCCGTTCTTCCTAAATTCTCTAAACCTAACGCTGTGAGTTTCTAGATTACTTTTAGGTTTAGATAAATAAAATTATACTTTGAAAGACTATGAGTTGGATATGTTGTAAAGTATGATTCTGTTGTAATGTGTAATTCTATATTATGTCATGGCAGTTCTATTTTCCTATATCTAATAAAATTATGGTGATTCGATTATGTTGCTTATGCGGATCTTGACTTGTAACCATGTTATGGTGGATGTACATCTATTAATTTGGACAATTGTGACATTACTTGGATCTAGATCTTTATGTTAATCACCTTTCACCTGTCACATTGTAATACATTGAGATATGTTGTAAACTTGACATGTGAATTCACCTTTTGATCTAAACATGTTAGTATGACACCCTAACTATGCTAGATCTAGGTAATTGGACACCTAATATTTAATCTAGATCGCATTATGCTTGCTTAAACATCATACTGATTGCCACAAGTAACCAGTTTGATGTCCACTTTATTATGATGTTAATCACATGTCCATTCACTTTGTTATTATGCCAGTTTATGTTCATGTTTATGCCAAGACATGTTGAAACTATAACCCTTGTCATATTCCCTTTTTATTGTTATAGCTAGGCTACTTTATAGCCTAGATGCCGCCAAAATACGTACGAATACGTTAGAGAGGAAAAAGGGATGATAATTGGCATGATTTATGTAATTTTTAATATGAAATGGGACATGTAATTCAAATGGGGAAAACATAGAAATAGTTACCTATAATAACATAGGTAGATTTGGATTAATTTGGAATGTTTAGTAATTTACAATTAGGAATTGTAAATTGTACTTATGACACAAGGTTAGGTTACATTAGTGGTGGAAGTCTGCCCGGACCCGATCGGCATATCCAGCAGCCACTAATGTTGAACCTAATGTGGGAGGTCTAAGTACACAAATACGAATCAGGCTAAGACACGAGGTTAGGCCCAACTGTGGAATAAGACTGCCCGGACCCGACCGGCATATCCAGCATCCATACGTTGTGGGCCTAATGTGGGAGGTCTAACCCATTTTAACCATAATTGGACATGGTAATGTAATGGACTATTTAACCGAATTTAATACGACTATGGACTTAAGTTAGGGTTATATATATATATATAGGCCCATAAGGTTATGTATTTAAAGACACCTAGTGGCATACATAATCGGCAGATAATGTAATAAGGTTATGTAATTAAAGACACCTAGTGGTATACATAACCGGTAGATTATGTAATGCAGTTATGTAAATAAAGACACCCTTTAGGGTAATAATAACTAGCATAGGGCTATGTAATTAAAGACACCTAAGGGTATGCATAGTCATTGGAAAACCTAGTGGGGATACAAGACAATGGGAGAGCTTGTATCGTATTGTGTGGGACCCATTTCAGGCAGTAACCCGGAGTTGGTATCATGTAAAGACCTCTGTACTTGGCGGAGAAGGGCACACACTTACTGATTGATTGTAAGAGATCCAAACGAGGCGGATGGTGTGGGCAGCGCAAACCGACCAGGGACATGTGCGTGCATGAGCCGGGCAGAGGGGGCTAAGACGACCTTGACACCAGTAGATATGGTTGTGCACACCATGGGTTGCCACTTTAGGAAGTTATACCTCCTACTATGGGGCCAGCACAGAATATCTACAGGGTAGGGAGCCGATCGATTAGGGTAGTTGTTAGGGTATACTTGGATGTATGACCTAAGCCTACCAACTCATAGTGGAAGGGATCATCTCAATTCAGTTATACTAGTAATCATGTAGAGTAGTCATTAGTAAGGCATGTACACCTTAACTTGCTTACCTTATCACACCTGCCATTTATGTAATGATCTCTTTTATCCACTTTATATGCTTATCATGTTGCTTTTATTTATCTACTAGCTAAAAGTAACTAGACTCGCCAGACTTTATGTCTGATCGTGTTGTTTCTCCTTCTTTCTTCCGTTCCCCCCCCCCCAAGATTCCCCGGGAGGAAATACTCAGACTTAATCAGGAATCAGATATCATCTTTCTAGGATCTACTTCTAAAGTATGGCTCAAGTTCTTCTCTGTAATATGGCTTAACTCTTTTTTATTGGGGGAGTGATGCTTTTTATTTACTTACGTACTCTGATGGTGCAAGACAGAAGTTATTTTATTGTAATAGTTTTTATGACTTATGAAATTGTGGACCACAGTATTATGACTTATGTTTGAAATAAATTTTAAATTTTCCGTTGTTGCCTTATTTATATCTGTCTTGTAATTATTCTGTGTCTGTTTACCTATAACGCTTCACGAAACTTAATGCATTCCCTTAGCGAGTGACATTAACGGACGTGGGGTGTCTCACTTGGTATCAGAGCTGAAGGTTAACGGATTAGATAAAAGTTTTTGAAAATTGTTCTCAAAATGGTTTTAAAAAGGAAAGCATTTTCAAAAAGAAAAGTCTATTTTGAAAAACATTCCCCAAAAAGTGATATGTAGTATCCTTCGGTCCTTCATCTAAATTTCTTCCTTTTCCCTTTTTCAGCATGTCTAGGGAACAAAACATCCCTAATATCCCGGAGGGCGTCAAAATATCCGGATAGTTCTATAGGTATTTGGAGGCCACGGCGCGTGCCGAAGACCAAGAAAACGTTCCTTCCCCAGCTGCACCAGTCATTCCTCCTCCTCCCCCCTCTAAGAGTTGATAACTTTGCCAAGATCTGCAAAGACTTCTGGGCTATGAAGGGAAGGTCATTCCATGGGAACGAGACATTCATAGAAGCTCGGAATTGGCTTAAGGAGACTAAGGACTTATTCGTAATCTTTGAAAGTGGAGACCGAAGAAAAATTCAATTAGCTGTTTGGCTGTTAAAGGACGAAGCCTCATTTTGTTGGGAAATCACCCAAGCTGGACGTCCGATAGAAACTTGGGAAGACTTTAGATAGAGTTCGAAATGAAATTTCTTTCCCAGGCGGAGAGAAGCATACAGATGGAGAGGTTCTTAACACTCAAACAAGGAAATTTGACGGTGAAGGAGTTTGTGAACAAGTTCAACTAGCTGGCAAGGTTCGGGCTAGAGTTAGTAGACACACCGCACAAATGGTCTTTGTTGTTTGCTAAGGGACTGAATGGGCATCTGCATGGTTTAGCTATGTCCCATCTTCCAATGGGGGCCACCATTGAAAAGCTTGTTGATATGACCCTAATGCATGAGGAGGACAAAGGAGAAAAGAAGGAAACAAAAGCTGAGGGGATATCGCAGACTAAGAAGGTATGGCCCAAGAAAGGGAAGCAACAGCAGCAACAATAGAAGAAAGGGGAGAAAGATGATAAAGGAAAGGATAAGAGAAAATGTCACAATTGTGGAAAGGATGGCCACCTGATCAAAGATTGTAAGAGAAGGAAGGCCGGTTGCTTTAATTGCGGAGAGGTCGGACACTTCTCTAAAGAGTGCCCGAAGAAACAGGGATCGTAGGGACAAGGGCAAAGAGTAGGGACTTCTGGAGGGCAGGTGTATGCTCTCGCGATCAGTGCTCCTAAAAGAGATAGAAAAATTTCCGTAGAAAGTTTGGTTTCTCTTTCAAACCAACCAGTTAGAACACTTTTTGATTTTGGTGCTTTACACTCGTTTATATCTGGTTCTGTGGTTGAATATCTGCACTTAATTACTTGTATGGTTGTAGATCTTTAGTTGTTTTAAACCCGTTGGTGGTTCGGCTCATTTATCGATGATTTGTCGGGGTTTGAGAATATCTGTGTTAGACGTTGAATTTGAATGTGAGGCGTATGTGCTTGGGTTTATGGGCTATGGGTTGATTCTAGGAATGGATTGGCTTACCACATATGGGGGCCATTCTGGATTGTGAGAGGAGGGTTGTTAGACTCCCGAATTGTCATGGGAAGACCCTCGAAGTATCTTGTGACCCTCAAGTGTCAGTTATGCTTATCTTCCGAGAGTCTCTAGATGCATCCATAAATGATTTGCAATCTGTTCCAGTGGTTCAAGATTATTCATATGTTTTTGATGAGGTACGGGGTTTACCTCCAAGGCGTGAAATTGACTTCCATATATATCTGGTGTACAATGCAAAGCCAGTTGCATTACCAGTACGCCACATGGCTCCAAGGGAAAGGAGGGAGCTGATTAAGGAAGTAGGGGAGCTACTTGAAAAAGGGTTTATCAGACGAAGTATATCGGAACGGGGTGCTCCAGTATTATTTGCAACTAAAGCGAGTGGTTCTTTTCGTTTGTGTGGTTACTAAAGAGAGTTAAATACGCTCACCAAGAAGAATAGGCACCCGCTTCCGAGGATTGATGATTTATTTGATTCTCTTGTTGGTGCCTCGATATTTTCTCAGTTGGACTTGGCTACGGGGTTCCATCAGCTGAGGGTGGCTGAGGACAGCACAAATAAGACTGCTTTCAGAACTCCATACGGTTTCTTTGAATGGCTAGCTATGCCTTTTTGGTTGACAAATGCACCCGCCTATTTTGTTGATTTGATGAGTAGGGTGTTTCGGGAGTTCCTAAACAAATTCGTCATATTCTTTGTTGATGATATTTTGATCTTCTCCAAGAGTGAAGAAGAGCATGCCTAGCATGTGGGAGAAGTTTTGAAAACTCTCCGTGACCATCAGCTAAAAGCAAAGTTCTCCAAATGCCATTTCTGGAGAAAGGAGGTGAGATTATTGGGGCATGTAGTCTCCAAAGAAGGGATAGTTGTAGATCCCGCCAAAGTGGTTGCAGTACAAGATTGGCAGATTCCTAAAAATGCAACCGAGGTGAAAAGCTTTCTTAGGTTGGCAGGTTATTATAGGAAGTTCATTAAGGACTTTGCGAAGATATCATCCCCTCTTACCAGGCTGACAAAGAAGAATTTGACATTTTCATGGGACATAGACTGTGACGTTGCTTTCCAACGACTAAAAAGGGCTGTGACAACAGCCCCAGTCTTGACCTTGCCCGATGGGAGTAAAGTGTTTACTGTTTACACTGATGTGTATGGTATAGGGCTTGGTACGGTTCTGGTGCAAGAAGGGAAAGTAATATGTTATGGGGGTAGACAATTGAGAGTTCATGAGAACAACTACCTCACCCATGATTTAGAGCTAGTTGCCATAGTATTCGCGTTGAAGACGTGGCATCATTATTTACTTGGAGAAAAGTTCGAGTTATACACCGATCATAAATCTCTTAAGTATTTATTCTCACAAAAGGATCTAAACTTAAGGCAACAACGGTGGATGGAGTTCTTAGCTCCATATGATTTTGAGATTGATTACACCCTCGGTAAGGGTAATGTGGTGGCATACGCACTAAGTAGGCAGAGGATGGCCCTGAGTCCTCTATTTATGGAAAGAAAGAACTTGGAGTTCATATCAGCTTTTGATTTTAGACCCCCCATGGAAGTTTTGTCTGATTTGTTTGCATCCTTAGAGATATGACCGACTCTTGTGGATCAGATAGGAGCTTCGCAACAAGGTGACCCACATATTCTAGATTTCATGGATAAGCTCAGAAGAGGGGAGACTTCTAGTCACCTCAGTAGGTATGCCATAGATGAAAAGTGGTGGTTGCGATGAGATGGAAGGCTTTGTGTTCCTCAAACTGGAAGCTTCATAAAGGCAGTCCTAGAAGAAGCCCACCATTCTAAGATGACCATTCATCCAGGTGGTGACAAGATGCACAAAGACATAAAGATGGTTTTCTTTTGGGCTAGGATGAAGAAGGACGTGGCTGAATTTGTTTCTCAATGTTTAGTCTGCCAGCAAGTCAAAGCTGAGCAAAAGAATCCCGGTGGATTACTTCATCCGTTGGAGGTACCGCAGTGGAAATGGGAGAGTGTCTCTATGGATTTCATAGATGGTTTGCCTAGATTGAAGAAAGGTAATACCAGTATTTGGGTGATAGTGGACAGATTCACTAAGAGCGCTCACTTTATTCTAGTTAAAAGTAAAAGGATGGCATCATGATTGGCAGCAATTTATATTCGTGAGATAGTTTGTCTCCACGGAATTACTTCCAGCATCGTGAGCGATCGTGACCCCATCTTTACCAGCAAATTTTGGAGGAGCTTGCAAGAAGCATTAGGTACACAGTTGTGTTTGAGCACCGCTTATCATCCTCAGACCGATGGAAAACGGAGAGGGTAAATAGAATTCTAGAAGATCTTTTAAGGCTATGTATCCTTGACTTCGGAGGGACTTGGGAAGAGCATCTTCCTTTAGTAGAGTTTGCCTGTAATAACAGCTATCAGGCTAGCATCGGTATGGTACCCTTCGAAGCATTGTACAGACGACCCGGTAGATCGCCAATTTATTGGTGGGAATCTACAGAAAGATTATTACTTGGACTAGATATGGTTAAGGAAACGTCCGAAAAGATTTACCTTATTCGACGACAGATGAAGATAGCTAAAGACAGGCATATGTCCTTTGCAGACAAGAGAAGGACTGACATTGAATTCGAAGTGGGAGACTTAGTTTTTATCAAAGTATCACCTCTGAGGAATGTGGTTCGCTTCAGATCAGTTGGGAAGTTGGCACCTAGGTTTGTGGGACCATTTCCCATAACCGAGAGGATTGGCTAAATGGCCTACAGAGTAAAGCTCCCAGAAAATTTATCTGGTGTTCATAACGTTTTCCATGTCTCTCATCTAAGGAAGTGCCTGCATTACACCGTAGAAGTTGTTGAGCAGAGCATGTTGGAAGAAGTCGAAGTGGAAGGGGAGGCGACAGCCAGACGAGTCCCCACCCGTATTCTTGCGTCGGAGGTTAAGAAGTTGTGCAATAAGGAAATCAAGTTGCTAAAGGTTCAATGGGGAGATAATCCAGAAGTTGCGACTTGGGAGACCGAAGACAAGATTCGTGCTTCGTACCCTTTTCTTTTCGAGGGTATGTTCTTAATTCCTTTCCTAAGTTTTATCAGTACTTGTTTTAGTCAATAGAATATATCTTATCCATCGTATTTTCAACATTTAGATACGAATCCTATGGATGTAAACATGTGTTTGAAACACGTTATGTTTTATGGATGCAAGTGGATGCAAGTGTTTGCTAGTGGTTGCCTGTGGATGCATATACACACACATTAGGCACTAAGATCGGCTCAATCACTATCATATTGCATATAGATGTGTGTGCATTTTCATTTCTTTTCTTTTATGGATTAAAATGGATGAACTAGCAAATGGATGTCGCATTTGGACAAATGGGTGTGCACACATATATAACTTATATGATACAATAGGTTTATTTGCATACATATTGGATTCGTGGCACTAACATACATTGCATTAAGGAGGTCAACTGAATCAGTAGACCGCCTGATCTTCGAATTAGTGTTGGGATATATACACACACCTTTGCATATATTCATATAAGCAATAGAAATTTTTACGGACAATGGATGCTAGTGATCAGTGGATGAGTAGATGGATGACGGATGGTAGGGTATGCACTCTACTCAACTTAGAGATTTCGGGGATGAAATACTTTGAGTAGGGGAGAATGTAACACCCCTAATTTTTAACGACATTAAAGAGAATAAATTAAATAATAATTAATTCAATGTTCAAAATTAGATGGAACGGACTGCACCATTGCGTCTGTCTCAAAATTTTGGTCAAGACAGACATTTGGTTTGCGTAAAACGGACACCGTATGAAGAAGTTATGAGAGTTTTAAGTTTGTATACGCATAGAAATATTTTATATATACGCTTGAGTCAGAGGTGAGTCAGAGATGAGTCAGAATCCTATCCATAGGATTCAAATTCGAAAAATTCCTCTGAGCGGCAAAATTCCCCCTCTAGGGGGTCGACCGCCCCTAGAGGGGCGTCGACCTATGGGTCGACCCACCCACAGGGTTGTCGGCACCCCTAAGGCTGAGGTGGCACTCGATTTCACGGGGTCTGGCAGTTATATATACGTGTCATATTTCTTATATTCTCTTCATTGGGAGTCATGGAGGCCATATGCTACTGGAGTGCGAACTGAACCGTTTCTACAACAACATATTCTACCAATCCAATTCAGGAATTCTAGATCCGTTCTTCCTAAATTCTCTAAATCTAACGCTATGAATTTCTAGATTACTTTTAGGTTTAGATAAATATAAGTATACTTTGAAAGACTATGAATTGGATATGTTGTAAAGTATGATTGTGTGTTAATGTGAAATTATATACTATGAAAATACAGATCTATTTTCCAAGATCTAATAAAATTGTGGTGATTCGATTATGTTGCTTATGTAGATCTTGACTTGTAACCATGTTATGATGGACGTACATCTATTAATTTGGAAAATTGTGACATTACTTGGATCTAGATCTTTATGTTAATCACCTTTCACCAGTCATATTCTGATACATTGAGATTGTTGTAAACATGACATGTGAATTCACCTTTTGATCTAAACATGTTACTATGTCAGCCTAACTATGCTAGATCTAGGTAACTGGACACCTAATATTTAATCTAGATCTCATTATGCTTGCTTATACATCATAGTGATTGCCACAAGTTACCAGTTTGATGTCCACTTTATTATAATGTTAATCACATGTCCATTCACTCTGTTATTATGCCAGTTTATGTTCATGTTTATGCTAAGACATGTTGAAACTATCACCCTTGTCATATTCCCTTTTTATTGTTATAGCTAGGCTACTTTATAGCCTAGATGCCGCCAAAATATGTACGAATACGTTAGAGAGGAAATGGGGAAAAAGGGACTAAAATTGGCATGATTTATGTAATGTTTAATATGAAATGGGACATGTAATTCAAATAGGGAAAACATAGAAATAGTTACCTATAATGATATAGGTAGATTTGGATTAATTTGGAATGTTTAGTAATTTACAATTAGGAATTGTAAATTGTACTTATGACATGAGGTTAGGTTACATTAGTGGTGGAAGTATGCTAGGACCCGACCGACATATCTAGCAGCCACTAATGTTGAACCTAATGTGGGAGGTCTAAGTATGCAAATACGAATCGGGCTAAGACACGAGGTTAGGCCCAACCGTGGAACAAGATTGCCCGGACCCGATCGACATTTCTACCAACCACACGTTGTAGGCCGAATGTGGGAGGTCTAGCCCATTTTAACCATAATTGGACATGGTAATGAAATGGACTACTTAACCTAATTTAACATGACTATGGACTTACATTAGGTTAAGTAAAATTGGATGGGTAGTGGTGGGTTAAGTAAATTAGAGGGGGTTGGCCCACGAATTTAACCCAATAAGGTTATGTAATTAAAGACACCTAGCGTTAAACATAACCAGTAGATAATGTAATAAGGTCATGTAATTAAAGAAACCTAGTGGTATACATAACTGGTAGATAATGTAATGAAGTTATGTAATTAAAGACACACCCTTTAGGGTAAGCATAACTAGTATAGGGCTATGCAATTAAAGATACCTAAGGGTATACATAGTCAGTGGAAAACCTAGTGGGTATACAAGACAAGGGGAAGAGCTTGTATTATGTTGTGTAGGACCCATTTCAGTTAGTAACCCAGAGTTGGTATCAAAGACCTCCGTACTAGGCAGAGAAGGGGCACGCTTGCTGATTGATCGTAAGAGATCCAAACAAGGCAGATGGTGTGGGCAGTGCAAACCAACCGGGGACATGTGTGTGCGTGGGCCGAGCAGAGGGGGCTAAGATGACCGTGACACCAGTAGATATGGTTGTGCACACCATGGGTTGCTACTTTAGGAAGTGATACCTCCTACTGTGGGGCAAGCACATAATATCTATAGGGTATGGAGCCGATCGATTAGGGTAGTGGTTAGGGTATACTGGACGTATGACCTAAGCCTACAACTCATAGTGGAAGGGATCATCTCATTTCAGTTATACTAGTAATAATGCAGAGTAGTCATTAGTGGGGAACATACACCTTAACTTGCTCACCTTGTCACACCTGCCATTTATGTAATGATCTCCATTATCAACTTGATATGCCTATCATGTTGTTTCTATTTATCTACTGCCTAAAAGTAACTAGACTCGCCAGACTTTATGTCTGACCCTGTTGTTTCTCCTTCTTTCTTCCGTTCCCCCCCAAGGTTCCCAGGGAGGAAACACTCAAACTTAATCAGGAATCAGATATCATCTTGCTAGGAGCTACTTCTGAAGTATGGCTCAAGTTCTTGTCTCTACCATGGATTAACCCTTTTTATTGGGGGAATGATGCTTTTTATTTACTTATGTACTTTGATGGTGCAAGACAAAAGTTATTTATTGTAATAGTTTTTGTGACTTATAAAATTGTGGACCACGGTATTATGACTTATGTTTGAAATAAAAGTTTAAATTTTCCGTTACTACCTTATTTATATCTGTCTTCTAATTATTCTGTCCCTGTTTACCCATAGCGCTTCACGAAACTTAATGCATTCCCTTAGTGAGTGACATTAACGGACGTGGGGTGTCTCAATATGCAAGCTTTTCTATCTTTGGGTAGTTCTGTTCTGCTGCCGCTAGCTTCTTATTTACGTAGTACACGGGTCTCTGGACTTTATCTTCTTCTATTACCAAGGCTGAGCTTATTCCGTGGGATGACTCTGCCAAGTACACGAACAAGTCCTCGTGATCTACCGACTTGGACAATATCGAGGATTTTTCCAGATGATTCAGAAGGTTCTGGAATGCTTCTACATAATCAGGGATCCGTTTGAAATTGCGCTTCCCTCGCTTTATCAAATCAAAAAATGGAATGCACTTATCTATAATTTAGAGATAAACCTACTTAATGCGGCTACTTTCCCAGCAAGGCTCTACACATCTCTGATTTGTCTTAGTTCTCGAATATTTCTGATTGTTGCGATCTGATCTAGGTTGATTTCAATTCCACGTGAACTAACGATAAAGCCCAAGAATTTTCCAGAGGCAACTCCAAATGAACACTTCAGGGGGTTAAGCTTCATCTCGTATTGCCTAAGGATGTCAAACATTTCCGCTAGGTCGGCAGTATGGTTGGACGATTGTGTGGACTTCACAAGCATGTCATCTACGTACACTTCCATTGTCTTCCCAATATGACTGTAGAACATCCGGTTTACTAGTCGTTGATATGTAGCTCCAGCATTCTTTAAGCCAAAAGGCATCACTACATAGCAGTACAATCCCAAATCTGTGATGAAGCTGGTATGCTCCTGGTCCGGAACATGTATAGGAATTTGGTTATATCTGGAATTTGCATCCATGAAGGAGAGGAGTTCGTAACCCACCGTCAAATCCACCAATTGATCGATTCTAGGAAGTGGAACTGTCTTTCGGACAAGCCTTGTTCAAATCTGAAAAGTCGATACAGGTGCGCCATTTTCCATTGGCCTTCTTTACCAGAACCGGATTTAAAATCCATTCTAGATAAGTTGAATCTCTAATGAATCCGTTGCTCCTCAACTTCATCTTTTAAGGCAGCTGACCTCTCAGGGCCAAGCATTCGCCTTTTCTGCTTAACATGCGGGTGCTTTGGGATGATGCTCAACGAGTGGCGCATTATTGATGGGGATATCCCACACATATCAGCATGGGTCCATGCAAACACATCCAGGTTGGCCTTCAGGAAATCAGTCAATTCTTTTGCGCCAAGAGGGTCTAACTGGGATCCAATCTTCAAGACCTTCGCTGGTTCATCATCATCGATCGGAATATCCTCAGTCGTCTCATTAGGAGTCTCCATTCTGCCCCCGGGTTCCTCGTACTCTATAGGATCTATATCCTCGGGCAGTTCTCTGGGCCGCTCCTTTGGGACCGTCTTTAATTGCTATGCTAAATCCTCCTTTGCGGGTGGAGGAGTGCCCTTTGGTTCTATGTTTAATCCTTTGAGCAACAATTTCAACTATGCTATGTAGCAGGCTCGTCATGCGACTTAGTCACCTCTGACAACTCCCACTCCTACATATGTTGGGAATTTTAACAATAGGCACCAGGGTGCAATATAAGCCCTGAATTCTGCTATGGTCGGTCGGCCCAAGAAGGCGCTATAAGGTGATTCGATATCCAATACCACAAATGGAAGAATTCTCACTCTCCGGCGATCTCCTTCTCCTAAAGTTATTGACAAACTCACATATCCGATCAGGGATGTTGAGGCTCCATTGAAGCCACGTATCCATCCATCACCGGGCTTCAAATCTTTCGCTTTAAGCTTCATCTGATCAAATTCTTTCTTAAACAAAATGTTTACTGAACTTACATTGTCCACCAACACCTTGTGGACCAAAGAAGGACCAATAGTTGTTGTGATCACTAAAGAGTGCTCAGTGGGGGAATGAACTCCAACACTATCTCTATCACAAAAGATGACATCGCCAGACATTGTTTTGTGTTGCTTTACCGGGGTTGCAATTTCAGGATTACTACACTCCCCTACTTCAAGGTGTTTGGCCGCATTTACATATTGGTCCATTGCCCTAAAGTTGTGTCCAATAGGATGAGGTCCTCCTACTATAGTGTTGATGATAATGTTCTTTCCTTCCTGATGAGCAGTAGGCTTAGCTGTAGGTTGGTTTTGATTCGGGGCCTGCCCAGCTTGTCCCCTGTCTCTCGGAGCAACCTTTTATTCATCCAACTTTCCTTCACGAAGTAGCTTCTCGACGACGTCTCTCAAATGACGGCATTGATTGATGGAGTGACCATGGGTCTGATGGAAAAGGCAGAACTTTTCTGTCTTTCGTTCTTTCTCCATTGAATCCCTCGGTGGAGGTCTCTTGTACTGAAGGACGTTGTAGGTATCCAGGAAAATATTTTCTAATGTATCATTCAATTGTGTGAAATTTTCAAAAGCCTTGAATTGAGGCCTCTTCTAAGAACCGTTTCCCCCATTTCTTCTTCCGACTGTTATTCCCAGATTGGCGGCCATTGCCCTGATATTTATTTCCAACGTTCACCTCCACCTTTCCTGAACTATCGCCAGATTGTTTGATGGACACGTTACTCTATATATCTTCTTTATCAGTGGCCTTTCTCTTCCGATTGGCATATATTTCTTCCTGACGTAGTCGGATGTTATCTTTTTCATAGAATATTTCTCTAGTCAGCGACGGCTTGCCGGCTAAATATCTTCCAAACTCAGTTTCTTTGTCCACTCCGTCAATTAAGGCCATCAAGGCAGACTGTTCATGATGATCTCTAACCTCCGTGACTGCTAAGTTAAAACGATCTAAGTAGGACCTCAAATTTTCATCAGGGCGTTGTTTAATGAGAGATAATTCAATGACGTTTTTAGACCTCTGAGCATGAAGCTGGAATTGGTTTACGGATTGCGCAATCAATTCCCTGAAACCGGAGATAGATCGTTCTGGCAAGCGGATAAACCACATTAATGCCACATCCTCCAGGAATATCGGGAATGTTTTACATTTTACTGTGTCAGGAGCAGCGGCGGCGATCATGTACCACGAATACCTCATTAGATGCTGAATTGGATTTGTCCTGCCCGAATAGAGGTTTATAATTGGCATGTTGAATTTCCTTGGGAATCGGACGTCTAATATGTCATCAGTAAAGGGCGTATGACTGTGTTCTATACCCCAATCCTCGTTTCTCTATCCATGGCCATCTGCGCTAATTTGCCTAACCATTGCTTCAACATTAGCATTGGTCAATGTAGATTCAGGATCAACACTCATTGCCCTGCGGGGCCCTCTAATGCCTCTTCGATGTGTTGTCGCGAAATCTGGGGCTTGAGCGGAACTTCCTTGTCCCCTGTTGCCACGGTCAATCATGCGGCGAGGGGGTGGTAATGGTTGATTCTGAACAGGGTCAACTATGTCTCCATTCCTAGGTAACGGAGCGGGATCATTCAAGTTACGATTATCAGGTCCTAGATGGAGGGCCGCCTCTTCTCGAGAAGGAAGTGATCCAAATCGAAGTCGTTCCACATTTTTATCCCTTTCCAGCAGTCGTCGTGGAAGTTTTGGAGGCTTATCCGATGAGGATGAGTACTCTGGAATAAGAGGATAAGTCGGCGGAGCTTTCCTCTTCCTTTGGAGGTCATCAATTCGCCTGTCTAGTGCAGTAATATTTCGTCGTAACAATGAACTCTCTTGCCTTTGGGCTCCCAACTCATCATTCGTCATATCCAAAATATCAAGCACATGAGAAAGATCTCCTTCAATTACTGGAGCAGAGACATGTAACTGATAATCATCATTAGCTCTTGGACATATAGTACTTGAGTCAGGTCGAGCAGAAGCACCAGCACGAGCAGAACGAGCCATAATTTCCATTCCAGGTTGAGTTGTGGTCCTATGGTGAGGGCGGTTCGTGATCCCATCTTCAGGTTCCTGGCTCGTGGTTCCCTCCTGAAGACAGCTCATGGTGGCTCCCTGAAGACGACTCGTTGTGGCATTGGTGGGGCAGCTCGTGGCACACTCTGTCGGGCGGTTCGTGGCACCCTCTACAAGGCGGCTCGTGATGACATCTTGTGACCGGGTCGTGACCCCTTCCACGGGTCGGATCGCCCTCTGCAAGCCACGAGCTGGGGACTCCACTTCAGCCTGCTCATGAACACTTTCCTCGTTAGCTTCGTTTGCAGCTTCGTTTTCTCGCGAAGCTCGTAAATCCTTGGACTTCTTTCCAAACATAATGTCTTGACTTTGCTGAAATCTTCAAAAACCAAAACAGTGGAAATTCGGATTACTTTCTTCGGACTTGAATATCCAAATAGTAGAGCAATAATCCAATATGTTGAGACTTCAGTTCTCAGTGAAAGCACCAAAATGTTAGACCAAATTATGGCTCTAACGCCCAAATTGTCTAGAATTGCAAAGAATAATAACTAGAAATGGAAGAAAATGCAAGAAACACACCAAATTTATAGTGGTTCGGTGTTAACGAGCCAACATCCACTTTATATATCTTTGATTATACGTTGAATTCAAGTAAAATCAATGGTTTCTCTCAATCTCACTTTTACAATGATGATTCACTCAGTAATTTCGAGATAATACCGATTGGAAATAATGGAAAAACAGTAATGGTGGAAACAATACTCAGAATTGCCAAAAGATCCTAAAAATGCCAAGTATGGGGCTATTTATAGGTGATATATGCAGGCAGTTTGTGAAGACACGTGACACAGATCCCGAGGATCTCGGATTGGTTCGTGACTTGATGGAGAAATAGTAAAAATGGAGGTTATGGACAGGTGTCGCAAGATCTTTCATTCTTGGTGCGTGAATGACCAAGTCTTGGCCACCATTCTCTATTCATAGGGTCGGTTCGTGACTCTATATCACGAACAGGTCGTGGGTAGCTTCTCATGAGCGGGTCGAGGAACTGGGTCACGAGCGGGTCGTGACAGGGGGATCACGAGTGGCTGGAGTCAGCTCGGTCACGATCGGGTTATAGTGCTTCACGAACCAAGGTAAATCTGTCTTGAACTTTTTTATATGAGTCTTTCTCCATTCACATATGGATATTTTCCTTCTTGGTGGCTTAGTCACAAAATCAGCCAACATTATTATATATTAAAAAAATTACTCAGTATTGCTTACTAATAACTGGAAAGTAAAACTAAACTGTTTGAAAACTGATTATATATAATAATTAGCAATTAGTGATTTTATATTAATAATCATTAATTAGTTTAAGTTATAAATGATTAATATAGTATTATTAATGATTAATTATTAATTTTAATAAATAATATAATATTATTAATGATTAATAATTCATAATTGGTAATATACTATTATAATTAACAACTAGTAATATAACATTATAATTAGTAATTAGTAACATATGATTAATATAATATTATTAAAGATTAATTAATAAATATTAATAAATAATAAGTATTAATTTTAAGAAAGCATTGTAAGTATCAATTTTGATTGTCACCTATAACAATGTGCATTTCTAGCCAATTGTAAAATTAACACCTATTACAACGGACATTTTTAGCCCATTGTAAAATTGACACCGCGTTATGACAAGCATTTTGTGAATGTTGTAATTTGGCATCTATTACAACAGGCGTTTTGCAGACGTTATAAAAGTGGCATCTGTTACAATGGGCACGAAAGTACTGTTGAAATAACATTCTATTACAATTGGCAGTAAGTGCCCATTGTAAAAAATCGTTTATAGGGAATCTATTACAACAATCCTGAATGGATCGTTGTAATATCCTTTTTTTACAACAGGAAGAAATGCCCGTTGTAACAAAGACGTTGTAATAGATTATTTTTGTTGTGGTGAACAGTCGTAACGTCAAACTTGGTTTATTTACGGATGAATTTTTAACATTCTCTCTGTTTGATAGTAAATATTCATCTTGGCTTATTACCATTACTTCTTATAATTTAACTCTGTCGACGTGTATAGAAACTCCATATACGTTTCTCACTATTGTCGTTCCTGGCCCTGATGATCCAATACAAGGCATCAATGTTTATCTACAACCAATAATACAAGAGTTAAAAATACTATGGATTGAAGAAATTGAAACATATGACATTTCAAAAAAAAAAAAAAATTGTATGTTTGCTTTTCTGTTATGGACTATTAGTGACTTTCCCACACATGAGATGCTTTCAGGTTAGAGTATGGTCTGTCAGTCATCTAACTTGTCATCATTGCATGAAAAAAACATGGGCGTTTTTCTTATGGTGTGGGAAGAAAATTATTTGGTTTGATTGTTATTTTTGTTTTCTCCATCTCAGTCATAATTTTAGAAGAGATTAGAAAAAACTTCAAAGCTAACAGAGAAGAGAATATGCAAGCACCAAAAATTTGATTAAACGAAGAAATATATGAATTTTAAAGGAGTATCCCAATATATATGAAACTGGAGTACAGACTGAAGTTCTTGGTAAATCAAATATTCATAATTGGTGCAAAAATAGTATATTCTAGGAGCTACTGTATTGGAAAAATCTCATACTTCGACGTAATATTGATGTAATGCACATTGAAAAAACATGTTTATTACAGTGTTGAATGTTAAGGGAAAAGCAAAGGACAATATGAATTTAAGAAGTGACATAAATCACTTCTACATATGTCCAAAACTCCATATGAAGCCCAATGACAATAACAAACCTAAAGCATGCTATGAACTGGACAGCAAGAAAAAACTTATAATAAAATAGGTTGAGGGACTAAAATGTCCTGATGGGATTTCTTCTAAACTCACTAGTGTTCTGACTTTAAAAACAACAAATTGAGTGGGATGAAAAGTCATGGTTATTATATTATGGTGGGATATTTATTATCAGTGGTGTTCAAAGAACTATTGCTTGTAAAAGCGTGGAGAGATATAACATAATTATAATTGTTTTATAAACAACTTTGTTCAAAAACGTTAAATATCGAATGTCTTCGTAAACCTGTAGAAATTCCAATATTGCTTTGCAAGCTAGAGAAAATATTTCCTTTATGTTTCTTTAATTAACGTAATGGACCATTTACCTATTCATTTTCCATCCGAAGCAATTTTTTGAGGTCTAGTGCAATATGGATGTATCCTTTTGAAAGGTAATAGAAAATATCAGTAAAATCTATGCATGTTTGTTTAAAATTAGGACTTACGTTGGTACATATAAACTGAATTAATTTTGTAATAGGAATTTGAATCATCGGAAGAAAAAGTACGACAAAAAATATGGGTTAAATGTTCGATTTGCAAATCTTTATCTTGAAGAATTAAGAAGCTTCGTTCTTTTTTCTCATTACTTCAATGACTATGTTAACTTATCATTTGTAAATGGTCCTCGTAATGATAAAGCCATTGAACAAGGTTTTTATCCAATAATTCTATCAAGTTCAAGACAACATGGGCAATCTGCTGGAAAATGTGTTGAAAAATAGTAAAATGATAGTGATCACTATGCACACATATGTTCCTTTAAATTGTGCTAACGTTTCACTATTTGTTAGGTATTAAAATTTTTGTATTTATTTTAGTTATATCTACATCATTTTTTATGTAATAATAAACTCATATATGTTTGCAATATTTACAAATCACAGCATCCATCTAGCGATCTTAGTAAAGATTTTGCTAGATGGCTTTCGAAATACATTTACAATCCAATAAACTGCATCGATAATAAAGGATTGCAACATTTTGCGCTTGGACCAAAAAGAAATGTCAAGACTTATTTGGTAATTGTGACGATCTCAAAACCCGTACGACGGTGTTAAGGATAATCATTGGAATATAACACATTAATCATCATTAGCAGGGTACAGATAATAGCATAAACAACAAATAGAATACTTTTACATAAATATGACAGCGGAATCATAACATGTAACAACATCAGAGTAGCACAGTGTAGGATATAACTTAGTGCATAAAAAGGGAATGATCAGTCAACATCGCCATAAGCGGAATATATACATACAGTGAGACATAATATAGATATCAGTCTATATCGCCAGAGGCGGTACATATACATGAGGTAGTACATGCTGGAAGTAAATCAGTCTACATCGCCATAGGAGAAATCATATACATAAGATAAGAATTGCGGAAAGTCAATAGCCAAAATACAAGTAAATCTAATCCTCGCCATCAAGCCAAAAACGCACTCCGTGCTGCAGTGCTAAGCCAAAATATCCTGTCATCTGTCAACTAGGCTTCCCGTGTGAAAATAAGGGCACCCGAGTTTGCAAAATGAAACAAACAACGAGTCAGTCGTGGGACTGGTATGAGAAATCAACTTAACTAGTTAAACAACAATAATAAGGCAAATCATAGGACCATGTCACTTTCGCGGAACGGGTTTACTCCAGTGGTTGCCAGTGCATTAAACAAGGTAAATTCTTTAAAACAACGCAATGTTTTTAAAAAAAGAATGAAGCCGTTATAATACTCAAGTCCCATCACACAATGCAACGCAAACCGGAGGATAGAGTTTTACCTTATAATGGCCAAATATTCTTAATATGTGCAAAGCAAAATCACTTGATATTATTACTAGTGCATATATGTTTCAAAAGCGAATACAATCATAAATATCAATCATGGACGGCATAGCTACCATATGCTATGTCGCCATACTAGTTCTACAATCAAATCCGTTATTTCGTATTGGGAATTTGGATTCCATCATGAGTCGAGGCAAGGGCAAGCTCCTCTCCGCATCGAGACACTCTAGCAAATGCCTCAGGACTACACACTCTGGGTAACCCTTGGAACCTCCAAGGCTGGTCCTCTCTCACGTTTGAGGATTAATTATTCCTGAACACACGTTTTTCGGTCCTTTCAGACCTAAAATCGAGGCGCCTCGCATTCCAACAACCACGTAGGTAAAAGTAATATAAATGTCAGCCAGTTTAAGCACTGACGCCACCCATAGCTAGAAAGAAACATCGTGCACTCCTTGGGTCCTTATCCCGTTTTTGACTCATACCGAGGTGTGAGGCTCACGAATCCACGCTATACACAAAGCCAGGCCACGTAGGTCGTGCTTTGATCATCAACCACAAGACTTTGCTTTGCAACAAAAGCCATTATCCCTGCATCTTGGCATGCCACACAGGCAATTAACTCCATACGACTGATTTCTATCGATATATAACCCCTGAGCTCGTACGTCTCAGAGAAGGGCGTTAAGCAAGAGAATAAATTCTCTGCTGCCAAACAGATATATATTTAATAGAGATCAATCAACACAGAAAAAAATCCAATGTCAGACACACAGTCCATTTACAAGTCCATTCTGGGTCCGCATGAAACCGGAGGCACCATATTCCTCGCATATCCGTACAATCAACACATACGTCCAGATGGCTACTACTTTCGTCCCTTCGAGGTAGCTACTCCAATCAGGAACCTCAGTTGCACCCATCCATCTGATACGAAGATCGTCGGTCTTGAATCGCCTTCGTATTTTCAACTTCGAATTGTTCGATCAATTATTTGAAATGAGGATTAACTCGGCCTTTTCAAATAATTCACGTATATTTAGAATTCAAATCAATTCTTTTCATGGTTAATTATTCGACATTCACATTTCAGTTCTTTAGTATAATTTTCATGTCAAACACATTCAACCATCAAATATCAAGAAAACCAAGAAAAATTGGTTTATTTCCATTCCATGTCGCTTATAATATTTTATAACGATTTTTCACCATTTTTATTTATTTAAAAATGGCCATATTTAATTAAATGACGTTTCAGGTCGTGCCGTGGCACTGTTTTTCCCCAAATTTGTTTTACACATATCGGGAAATCTAACCGTTGGATTTCTACAAAGTTTATATCAATGGAAAGATATTCCCAAAGCGAACCCAATTGTTCCAGTTTCGTGAAAATCCGACGGTCGGATCTTTCGGTATAGTCGTTTGAAGTTACGATTTCAAAACGTGAACTGCACGGCCTCCATTCGTTTTAATTTAATTTATATTTATATATATATAAATATAATTCATTCGACGATTTCAATATCGTTTTCACTTCAAATATTTCACTAATGCCTTTATATTTCGAAAAATTTCGCCATAACCTCCTTTGTACGGGAAGGGGTTTGGAAATTTATTGGGCCGTATTAGGTACCCAATAAATCCTAATAAGCATACACATATTTATAGTGATATATTCCGGTGTCCACAGGGGAGTGTGTGTAGATCATAACTCCAGAGAATAAATTCTCGTCACCCTATAAATGGTTTTTGTGCCTTAATGACTAGAGAGACGTGTTTATTGTCATCTCCAGACCCGTGTGGGGTTTTTATTAATCTGGCAATTTACCGTTACAATTTATATAGTCCAGATCAGTCATCAGTTCAACCTGTAATATATAGTCATCGCCATACAAGCCTTTCGCTAGTATGGTAAATCTTCAACCTCGTCACACAAGCTCTAAATGCTTATGTGGTATATGATGAAGTATACCTATCGTCAAGAAGTATGCTATGTAGTGTAGTTCAAAATTAATTGTTACTATCCTGTGGGGATATTTATTATTACACATAGAACAACCAGCACTCCGCATCCAATGGCATTCACAGGAGTTGATATAATAATAAAATTTGCACATCAACTCACTAAGGTTTACCTATTTGTCGGGCACGCAAATAAATTCTTTACTCAACAGCTAATCCATTTTCTCTGTTCAACCCATGTATATATATATATGCAGAACAAAGCTAATGATAATATCTCTAGCGAACAAATATTTATTTCAACACACTGTTATTTTTAACACTTCATACATAGGATAAAATGATATTTTTGACGAACAAAAATATATTTCAACTCTTGACTATATTTTTTTTAGATCCTAAACAAGTTAAAAATAATATTTATAACCCCCGAACATTTATTTCAACACGTGTGTATTTTTATGAGGCGTATACGTGATAAAAATAATATTTTTATCATCGGAAATGTTTATTCAACACATGAATGTTTTCTATAGTTCGTATATATAATAAAAATGTGATTTTTATTGTTAAAGCAATTTATTTAAAACACGAATACCATTAAACACATGAATTTCTATTCAACGAATGAATTTCTATTCAACACACGAATGTTCTCTATAGTTCGTATATATAATAAAAATGTGATTTTTATTGTTAAAGAAATTTATTTAAAACACGGATACCATTCAACACATGAATTTCTATTCAACGAATGAATTTCTATTCAATACATGAATGTTTTCTATAGTTCGTATATATATAAAAATGTGATTTTTATTGTTAAAGCAATTTATTTAAAACACGAATACCATTCAACACATGAATTTCTATTCAACGAATGAATTTCTATTCAACACATGAATGCGGTTTCAACACATGAAAATAATTTCAACAAATGAAAATAATTCTAACACATGAATATTTCAGAAAATTTCGACAGCATAACGGCAGGGTAATTAAAACCGGCACCGTCCCGATGTACGGCTCCTCGATCTACCTTAAAACCTCGCGGTTTTTGACAATGGGGATTTCATGCATCTAGTTCGCACGCAGGCGGCATGTTTTATTTTCATTTCCACAATCCTATTCTAATTTGTTTCAACCACAAGAGGGTATTTTTCAACCACAAAGGTATTCTTCAACCACAATCCAACAATATCAACCACAAACAATTATTTTCAACCATTCGTCATACCACATATTTTCACGCCAATCACAAGCAATAAATATCGTCCATGGTTTGTGAACGTGGGGAGTATGTATATATATATATTCGTATATAAATATATTTCACTTCCATTTCAACACAATTCAAAGCATATATGTTTCATACAACGCTTGTATAATTTATACACTGCTCATATAACTTATACAACACATGTATATGAGGTATACAATGCGTATATAATTTACACTTCGCTTATATAACTTATACAACACGATTTCATTCACATTTCAATTTAGATTTCTCACATTGGTTTTCGAGATGCTAAAAATCGTAGCTAGCTCAGAAAAATTCGTGGTCTCTTCTAGATTGTAGAGAGCGTCGACACGGTCTCGATGTTTCCTGTCTCATCGAATTTCGTTAACACACGATAAAGATATGATTTTTTAAAGTTTGCAACACTTAAAAGTGTTATTTTCAGTTCTGAATTTCAAAGCCTTTACCTCTCAGCAGAAGTTCAAAATTAGGTTTGCTAAAATCTTCAAATCCGTAGCACTTGAGGCTAATCCGCTTACGCCACGCTGTAGAGCACGGAAAACCACACTGGCGCCACCCCTTGGTGGTCAACTCGAATGAAGATTGGACGAGGTAGATGGCGACGAATGGAGAACCTTTCACAACGCGATTCTCGAGAAATGGTCAATGATGCTCGGCGAGGAGGGTATGGATTTAAAGAGGAGAGAGAGTACTCCAATTTCCTCCACTGGAGGGGGTCTGATTTGGTGCGTGGAAGGAGAAAAAGAGGAGAGAAGGTGAGAGTTCTCTTCCGCCGTCGGTTTTAAGAAGAAGCGGGTTTCTGGAGTGGTGAGAAAGTGGACAGTGAATTCTAATTGGTTGGTTAATTATATTTTATTATTTAATTTATTTAATTCAGAAAATACCACTTTATCCATACGAACTCCAATCCAAAACCAACGACTGTCGGCCCTAGCTAAATACCCCCATTCCGAACACAATGGGATATTTTCGCAGGCCAATTCGACTGTTACAATCAGTTATTCTTCAAATTAAAATATAAAATATTCAATATTCGATTTGAACGTACATTTAAATTTTCCAGGGCCACGAACTGATTCGAAAAATTCCAGAAAAATAAATCTAGCTATGTTTTGATGCTACGGTCCCAACAAAACTAGTTTCGTCGAATTCTGAGATCGTTTGAAAAATGGCCATTTTCTGGTCGATCCAATTTAACAGAAATTAACCAAACACGTTTTCTTTTTCCACACTCACATACTAGCTTCAAAAATTATGAAATTTGAAACCTAGCAATAATTTGATATCCCGGATCCAACAAAAGTGGTTTCGTCGAATTCCGAGGTCGTTTGCCAAATGTCTATTTTCAAGGGCTATATATTCTTTATAGCGACCTTTCTGAAAATTCATTTGGCCATAACTTTTGATTCCCGCTATGAAACTTCGATTTTTCATACTCTTTAGAAAGATATTCATAAATAGATTTAAATATTTTTGGTTTCACTAAAATCCGTTATATTTTGCACCCAGTACCGTCAGTCAAAGTTTGAATTCAAATTTTCAAACTGCCACACTATTTCCAATTCAATATTTTATTGAAATATTCTATTTCAATTGTCTAAATTCCTTTAAAATATCCAATTTAAAAATTTTAAATTGGCTCGTATTTTCCGGGTTGTTACAGTATTCTTCGTCAATGGATTTATAATCAACACCAAAGACCATGGTATTGAAAAATTAACATATAAAAATGGTGTATTTGTCAAAGCTAGTAATGATTAAAATCAGCATATAAAAGACTTTTATGGCATCTTAACACAAGTTTTAGAGTTAGCATATTATGTATAACCTACTGAAAAATAGTTTTATTCAAGTGCAAATGGTTCGGGAAGTTCCTAGCGCTGGAATCAACACACAAAGATTATAAGCTTATAAAAATAAAGCACACATCACAGTACAATAAATATGAACCTTTTGTATTAGCTAAGCGAACATTACAAGTTTATTTTGCTCTATATCCACTTTAAAAGAAGATGAATTAGATTAGTCTGGTGTAATTAAAACAAAAGCAAGGTTTATGTTTGAAGGAAGTACTATTTTATAAGATGCAGCATATCAAACGGATGTAGAGAAAAACTATGAAATAGTAATAACCGGTGATGTTAATATAGGGTCGTTGAATGATGAATCAAATGTTTTAATTGAAATATTTGAGAGTACAAAGAAAACGATATAAAAAAAGAGACTGAATCAGAAAACGACGAAGACCGATAAGCATTTCATTCATTTGTTGTTTACATATATTCTGAATTTCAACTGTGTTGTAAGCTATGGTTTACAATGATACGTTTTCAAATAACAAACTAGTAAGATGTGCTGAGTTTATGAATTGATATAGTGAATATATATGTTATATGTTTTGAGTTTGTGGACTGATATATTTCATGCCATTAGTTTTGTGTGATAATGTATATGCAATTATGAGTATGTTCTAATTGCACTTATGAGTATGTTTTGAGTTTATCGACTAATATATATGTATTATCATTATACGAAAAATATATTTTGACAGATATGCCCCTTAAGAGATAGGCCATCCACTCTTCTTCTGTAGGTGGGTGCAGCACAACACCGGATTTATGTCTGGTCATAGAACTCGTACACAAGATTTTAGGGTAAGTATTTAATTTAGTGATTTTTATTTTTTAAAAGTTTACATCGTATTTTCTGTTGGGCTTTGAGCTCCATCCCGCAGACTTAATTTTATCTACTTCTAGATCGACCTATATTAGTAGACTGACAGGTAGTTAGCTCCACTAGGATGACATTTCTGCTTGGATTGTGAATGCCATCCTCGTTGAGGTTCTGCTAAGTATAAATTTAATTTTCATTTCAAAATTAATATAAAATATGTAATATAATTTTTTTTCCATTATGTAGGCCGTTGTTCGGATTCAACCCAAATATATGAATGTCATCCTTAACCTCTAGAATAAGAAGATGCGAAAAATTACAAAGACACCATATACAAAGTAGAAATAGTAGGAAAGAAGCCAAACTGGATGAGCAAGGAGGTATGGTCAAGATTTCTTCGATTGTGTAGTACTCTCAAAGTAAGGGTAAGTTATTTAAACTTGTTTTTAATTTCTGTTTTGTTTCAAACTTTATACATCAATTAAGTTAATTGTATAATTAACTTTACAGAATGTTTCATATTAGAACCAGTCAAACATGAATAAAAATCATGCTTTGCACCATAGTGGCGGCTCAAAGTCCTCACAATATAAGGGAGAAATTGTAGTATCGTATATTTCATTCATAAGTAGTTGTACATTGTTTAATCATATTTAACCATACTGGTAACATTGTTCATTTTTGCAGTTTCAGGTATCAACTCTATAGTGGGGGCCTACTCTTCTTGTGATGATTACTCTAACTCATGTGGTCCTACAGACTGATGAGGAGGGTAATACTTCCTATATCAGATGGATGCTAAGTTCGAGCATGTGATGATAAGCATTCATAATGTTTTTATTTCATATTCAATAATTTTGGAATTGGATATTTAATGTATGAATTCACTATTAGCTATCGTAGAAGAGATATCAGGCTAAGACTGCTTGAGTGATGCAGTCCTTGGGTTACCTCTAGAGGGGTGCAACTACATCCATGATGTCATCATTGACCCGCCTACCTGAAATAAGAGGTCTGGTTTCAGAAATATAGAGGTAAAGTGCTGCATTAACTAAATTATAAATTATATTTAAAGTTGAATTTTAAATTAAAACTTATAATATAATAAATTACATGTAGTAATGACACAAACCTATTATAGAAGATCTCAGTAGGAGGAGGAGATTGACATGCTTCGTCAGCAGGTGGATGGGCCTCATAATTGACGGAAGAGTGGACTGACGACCATGCTCAACGACCAAATCAATGCATATTTTTCTGAGCAAGGGAGGATGACTGAGGATGGGGATGGGTGAGGGGATGAGGATGGGGATGATGACGAGAAGGATGACGATGGAGACGAGTAGGTACTTTTCTTTTTTGATTGTTTTATATTTTGTAAATATAAACATGTGTTCTTGGAATATTGATATCTAGATGGATTTTTGACATGTACGAGTTGTTCTTGATATGCGGGTTTGTTATGGAATGTGTGATGTTGGTACTTGTGGCATATACATTGGATTATGGAAAGTCAGTTTATGGTATATGAGTTAGTTTATTGTATATATCTTCATTTGTGTTATGAATTTGAGAATATAAATATTGATACTGATAATGATGAAAGACCTACAAGCGGAAATGTTAATGTAGAAATTGGTAATCAACATATTATAGAAGTAACGAAGGATGAACATAACGAAGATGTAGGCAGCTCTTTTGATGAAGATGTTAATGATGCAACAACAATTGATCTTTAAAAGGATGTTGATATTAATTATGACCCGGGCTTATAGGGAAAAATTAGTGATACCAAAGAATTATGTTAGTTTAACGTAGTTAGATTAAGATTTTGAAAGAAAACGATGCGTTTCCAAGAAGCAAGTTTGATGGTAGACATTTTTTTCCTAAATATAACATTGGTGTCTATCCACGAAGAGAAGAGCATGAAAGAAAATGACTTACATACTCGAATGAATGCGATAAAGTATATTGTTTTTATTGTCAGCTTTTTAAAAATTCACAAAAGGTATCTTAATTAGTCAATGAAGGATGCAATGATTGGCATAATCTACTCAAGAAGCTAAGAGAGCATGAAAGTAATCCTTTACATAATGCAAATCTTATAAAATGGGTTGATTTGCATAAGGAGCATCAACAAAAGAAAACAAAGGATAAAGCAACGGAAGCTCAAATTGACCAAGAGAGGTAACATTATAAAAAATTACCTGTGCGTATAATTGATGTTGTCAAAACACTTTCTAGAAATAACTTAACATTTCATGAATTAAACGAAAAGATTTATGACACTATACCAAAACAGGTGATTCATAACGAGTATAACCATCACAAACAATTTCATCAACGCTTATTAGTGTTTCTATAAGGGCGTGACAATTTATTTTCAACGCATGTAAGCGTTGGGAGATTTTCGTTCGCAACGGTTATAAGCATTGGTATATTTTCTTTCGCAAATGTTGGAAGATTTTTGTTTGCGATGCCAATAAGGGTTGGAACATTTTCATTCTCAATAGTTATAAATGTTGCAAAAATTTAATACCCAACAAATATATTTTTTTTAACAGTAACAAAAATATGTGTTGGAAATTCCCATATTATAACACTAATAGTCAATTAATAACTAACATGATTATAATATAGATGATATTTAATGTGAATCCAAAACTAATATTATTGTCAATTTAAAAAGCACAACTCAATGAATACCAATAAACAACATTCATAATCAAGTAACAACATAAAATATCAGTTAATAAAAAAAGTACAATACATAATTAAGTTGCTAAATTCAATACATAATTAAGTTGCTAAACTCAGTACATAATTAAGTTGCCAAATTGAACACATTAATGAAATTCTACAAATACCGAATACGAAACTCCGATCGTAGAACGAAGTCTCCATCTGGAAATACACTTAACTTGTACATTCCATTTTGAGGACCATCATAAATTGATGAATCCGCTTCCTCTAGATGTTCTTGCATTCACTTAATATCACATTAAATTGAAAATTTCAGTTCCTTATTTAAAAAAGAACATGAGTATTTCAATTCCTACAGGCTATATTTACCTGCGTGGAGTGACTCAGTTTAAAATGAGCTAGGCTCAGTAAAACTAAGCCTTAGGCTCAATTTAGCTAAGCTTGACTTAGTTAAAACTGGTCCCAGGCTTGGTAAGATTGAGCCTACAAGGCTTAGTTTTACTGAGCCACAGGGTCGGTTTAAACTGAGCCTACAAGGCTCAGTTCACCTGAGCCGAGTGTGCCGGAAAGGCTCGGATTCAAATCGAAACCGAGAAGAAAAGGCTCAGCTTCAATTTGAAATTGAGCTTTCGCGACCTAAAATTAGTTACATTTCCCTACATGAAAGAAGTTATAAGAACAAGAAATAGTGGTATACCTTAGGGCAAAGTGCATTGACACGGATGCCTTCGCGCACATGACCTAGTTAACTAAACAACACGTAACACCCTAGAATTTAATACACCATAACCATACAGTAAAGACAAATAATACACCATAACTATATAGTAAACACAATAAAATGAATATATATAATAAAATATTCAGAATTAAGTAAAACCGACATTACGTTGTGTTAATCTCTGAATTCTGGTTCAGATATACCCCAAGTTTGCGTAAATCAGACAATGCATGAAGAAGTTATGGACATAATAAGATTGTATATACATAAGGAGATTATGTATAAATAAATTCAAAATAATACAAATACGCAAAAAATAGTAGTTATGGGGCGACCCAACCTAGACTTGGGTCGACCCATGTATAAGAGGGGTTGATACATGGGTCGACACAGTATGTCGGTGGGTCACCCCAATAACATGCTGTGCGGATTCTAAGTTTTATACCTGGACTGTTTTTATTTCTATGTTTGTCCGCTGACTCAGCATTACGTGTATGGCTAGATTTGAAAACCTAAATATCTAACGATGGTGGATTGTCCTAGGTAGTCTATATAATGGCATGCAACCTCATTTGTTCTACAAAAACAAAACCATTCTTCCACCTTCTTCCTCTAAACCTTTCTCTGAGATTAATATATACATAGAACTACTGAGATGCTACCCAAATATAAAATAGCACGGATAATCCGGACTACATTTCAACAACAAAAGATAAAAGTCGATTTTTTCTAACCGGAAAGGCTCAGTTTCAAATTGAAATTGAGCAGGAAAGGAAACTGAGCCTTCGCGACCTAAAATTAGTTACATTTTCCTACATGAAAGAAGTTGTAAGAACAAGAAATAGTGATGTACCTCAGGGCAAAGTGCATTGACACGGATGCCTTCGTGCACATGACCTAGTTAACAAAACAACATGTAACACCCCAGAATTTAATACACCATAACCATAGGTAAAGACAATAAAATGAATATTATTTAATGAAATATTCATAATTAAGTAAAACCGACATTACGTTGTGTTCATCTCAGAATTCTGGTTCAGGTAGACCCCAAGTTTGCGTAAATCGGATAATGTATGAAGAAGTTACGGACATAAAAATATTGTGTGTATATATATAAGGAGATTATGTATAAATTAATTCAAAATAATTCAAACACATAGAAAATAGTGGTTATGGGACGACTCAACCTAGACTTGGGTCAACCCATGTATAGAAGAGGTTGACCCATGGGCGACATAGTATGTCGGTGGGTCGACCCAATAACATGCTCGACGGATTCTAAGTTGTATACCTGGACTGTTTTTATTTCTAGGTTCGTCCGCTGACTCATCATTACGTGTACGGCTAGATTTGAAAACCTAAATAACTAAAGGTGGTGGATTGTCCTAGCTAGTCTATATAAAGGCATGCAACCTCATTTGTTCTAAACAAAACCATTCTTCCTTTAAATATTTTTCTGAGATTCATATATACATAGAACTACTGAGATGCTACCCAAATATAAAATAGCAAGGACAATCCAGACTACTCTTCAACAACAAAAGATAAAAGTGGACTTTTTCTAAAACGGTGTATTCATACATAAAGAGATATCTTCTTCTTATCTAAGCCTATCGTTGTGAGTTTCATGTCATTTTTAGAATTGATTATTTATAAAGGTTTTGACAGTGAATAGTTTTGGATCTGAAATAGACATTACCTATTAGTTAATTCTTATATACATTCTTTTATTGTTAATTCATCTTTACAGTTAATACATGTTTTTTATTCAGATCTACAGTTAAATTATGTTCTTGTATACTTGCATCTTCCTTAGCCATGTTCTGTCTTTCATTTATTTATAGTCTTTTCTTTTTATATGCCTTTTTATTCAGTGTGAGATATGTTTTCTTCTTTTTTTTCCTTTTTATTTACGCTGCACTTAGGCTACTTAAAGCCTAGATTAGTACCGTTGATCGCGTATAAAGGACATAAGTTGGAATAATTGGACAATGACATTTAAATGGTGAAAAATTGGGCATATTGTAAATTAGAACCTTTTACTGTAAGATTGGGTTAATTACATTAAAGGAAGAATATGCTATATGTTAGTCTATTAAATTGGACTTAATGTAAGATTAAGTATAACATGTAAGAATATATGAGTACCAGATGTAAAAACTAAGTAAAATGAATTACAGTAAGTCTAATTGTACATTTGGGCAGGTGCTTGTTTAAGGAAGGGGTGGTACACCAATAACATTTAGGATAAACGTCATTCTACAACCAGGCTTATTAATGGACTTAAACCTGCTAAGTAAAACTAGTAAATTAATAAGCTAAGAGGTCCTAAGTCGACTAGTTTGTATCAGCTTTTCGGGACTCTTAAATCCTAGGTACACAAGGACAGAATCCTAGGGGTGACTTGTGTCATGTTGTGTGTAATCCATGTCAGTCAGTATCCCTGTTAGTATCTCGGTAGGGGCCTCACACTAGGCAGGGGCCAGGGCATGCCTTTTTTGAATTAGATTATAAGAGTTTCAAGGTTTAGGGGGAGGGTACGGGCGCATTTCGGTGGAGTCATGAGCGTGCATGGGTCCGATTTCGGGAAACTAAGACGCTATAACACCTACAAATGGGTCGGTTATATATAAGTTGTCGGATTACGGACTAATACACCCTACTGCCGGGGCTAACACAGTGTATTCGGGTAATAGGGAGTCGATCGCATAGGTTGTAGTTACGGTAAACCCTAATCCTGTTAATACTACTGATTTGGTGCAGTGACTTCACTCTCGGGATATGAATGAGAAGCTTAATCTACCTTTTATCTTGTTTTGGCATCTCGTTTTCCTTGCACTTATATACAGGTTTTACTGTACTTTCTGTTCTAGTATTATTTATCTATTTCGGCACCTTTTCATATGCTTATGCAAAAAATTATTTAAACTCGCCAGACTTTATATCTGACCCTTTTTGTTTTCCTTCTCTCTATTCCTTCCTCCCCCTTAGGTTCTCAGAGTGGGAGTGGTCAGTAGTTGAGATCGTGATTCTTCTTGGACTTAGATAGCTCTCCTTTTCATGTACTTTCTTCCATTGATTCATCTATCTTACTTGTAATGACACTTGAGTGTCATGTATTGCCCTTATTGGACTTCTTATGTCAGGATATGGGTCAAATAATAAATATTCTTTTTCAGGCGGTCTATGGGCTGCTGCTCAATCTATCAGGATATTGTTATGGTTTTTATACACTGATATTATTGAGACAGATGATTTTATTTTGGTTTTTTATATTTGAGATGTAACAGCATGTTTTAAATTGAAATAAAAGTTTTAAGTTTTCCATTGTATTATTTATATCTGTCTTGTGATTTTAGTTTTTTTTTGCCCTATTGTGCTTCTTGAAACTTAATGCATTCTCATTAGATTGACAATAACGAACGTACAGTGTAACATTTGGTATCAGAGCCTAAGGTTACAAGATCAGAAAAAAAGTTTTTGAAAATGGTTTTTAAAATAAAGATTTTAAAACAAAAGATGATTTTTGAAAAACATATCCCCTTAAGTCATTTACAGTATTTCTTTGATTATCTTTCTGAATTCTTGTTTCGCCCTTTTTCAGCGTGTCGTGGGATCCTAACTTTCCAAAGGGCATTCCCATTCCTACATGGTTCTGTAGATATGTAGAATCTACGACACCTGTTGGAGTACAAGAGAATGTACCTTCCTTAGCTGCAGCCGTAGTAGCGCCTCCACCCCCTCCTCCCTTTCCTCCTCCCGTATTCAACTTTTCTAAGCTTTGTAAGGACTTTTGCGCAATTGGCGGTGCATCTTTCCATGGTACTAATTTTTTTATATAATTGTGCAATTGGCTAAGAGAAACAGAGAATGTATTCAACTTATTCGAGCTCGACGATAGAAGGAAAATACAGTTGGCCACTCGGCAACTGAAAGATGAAGCATCGTACCGATGGGAAATAGTTCAAGCTGGACCAGAAGTAGTTGCTTAGGATAACTTTAAGGCTATATTTGAGGTGAAATTCTTTTCGCAAGCAGAAGAAAGAATGCAAGTGGAGAGATTTCTGAATCTGAAACAAGGGAGCGTGACTATAAAGGAGTATATCATTACTTTTAATCAACTAGCAAGATTTGGATTGGAGTTAGTAAACACTCCTCACAAAAAGGATTTGAGGTTCGCAAAGGGGTTGAACCAACCGCTCTAAGACATAGCACTGACGGATGTACCAATGGAAGCAACCTTCGAAGGACTAGTTGACATACTCTTAATGCACGAGGATGGCCAGGAAGGGAAGAAACAGGTTAAGACAAAGGAAGAGAAACCCAAGGCAGAAAAAAAGAAGTTGTATCCCAAGAAGAATACAACTAAGAAAGGGGGAAAACCCGATAAAGCTCAGATCAAGACAAAAGTGAGATATCATGGGTGTGGTGCTTTGGGACACTTTGTAAAAGATTGCAGAAAGACAAAGAATGCTTGCTTTGTTTGTGGCCAAGTTGGACATTTCAAGGGACAGTGCCCTAAAGGCACGGGCAGAAGACTGGATCGTATGGAGGTCAAGTTAACTCTTTAGAGGGTGGAGAACCAGACCGGTGTAGAAAAGTCATAGTAGAAGGTTTGATTTCTCTTTTAGACTATCCTACAAGAACTCATTTTTATTCTGGTGCTTCTCACTCATTCATATCCACTTCTGTAGTAGAAAATATGCACCTAGATACTAGTATTGTTTTTTGATCTTGTTATAGTCTCAAACTCCATATGAGGAACGACTCATTTATCCATGATGTATAGGGGTTTGAGGATTTCTGTTTTAGGCACTGAATTTGAATGTGATGCATATGTTTTGGTTTCATGGGTTACGGAGTAATTCTAGGAATGGATTGGTTAGCCATGTATGGTGCCATACTAGACTGTAAGAGGAGATTTGTAAGGCTTTTTACATACCAAGGGAGAACTCCTGAGATTTCATATGACCCACGAAGGTCAGTTATTCTCATCTTCCTAGATTTGTGTGATACTTTTGATGATGATTTGCTATTAATACCCATAGTCAGAGATTATTCGGACGTGTTTGATGAGGTTAGGGGATTACCTTTGAGGCATGAGATGGACTTCCAAGTTTACTTGGTAGAGAATGTGAAGCCAGTTGCTTTACCAGTGCTCCACATGGCTCCTAGAGAGAGAGAGAGAGGAGGGAACTCAGGAAGCAAGTAGGGATCTATTCGAGAAAGGATTCATTAGATGGAGCATGTCAAAGTGGGGAGCACCAGTCATCTTTGCAACTAAGGCAGACGGCTCACTTCGTCTATGTGTGGACAATAGAGAGCTGAATAAGCTCACCAAGAAGAATAGGCACCCACTTTCGAGGATGGTGCCTTATTTGATCAGCTAGTAGGCGCATCAGTTTTCTTATAGATGGATTTGGCATTGGGATTTCATCAGTTGAGGGTGGAAAAGGACAGTATTGATAAGACTGCTTTCAGAACTCCAGATTTTTTCTTTGAGTGGTTGGTCATTCCTTTTGGGTTGACCAATACGCCCGCATATTTTTTGGACCTGATGATTAGGGTGTTTAGAGAGTTTCTAAACAAGTTTGTGGTGGCCTTCGTGGACGATACTCTGATCTTCTCCAAGAATGAGGAGGAACATGTCATACACTTAGGAGAGGTTCTACGCACTCTCAAATCGCATCAACTTAAGGCAAAATTTTCTAAGTGTCACTTTTGGAGAAATGAAGTAAGTTTATTAGGGCATGTAGTCTCCAAGGATGGGATAGCGGTGAACCCCGCTAAATTCGTCGTAGTTCAAGAGTGGAGGGCTCCAAAGAATGTGATGGAGGTTAGGAGTTTTCTAGGGTTGGCGGGCTATTATAGAAATTTTATCAAGGACTTCAAAAGGATATCAACCGTACTCACCCGATTGACAAAGAAGAACTTGGATTTTTCTTGGAGCACTGATTGTGAGGATGCTTTTTAGAGGTTGAAGAGGGCTCTGACATCATCCCCAGTTCTGACTCTCCCCAATGGAAGCAAGATGTTCATGGCCTACACAGATGCTTGTAGCACAGGACTTGATGTCGTACTGATGCACGAAGGCAGGGTAGTATGTCATGGTAGCACACAATTGAGATTTCATAAGAAGAACTACCCTACATATGACCTAGAGTTGGTTGCTATAGTGTTTGCGTTGAAGTCTTGGCTACATTATTTACTTATAGAGAGATTTGAGCTATACACAGATCATAAGTCGCTCAAGTATTTGTTCTCATAGAAGGATCTCAACCTAGGGCAGCAACAATGGATGGAGTTCCAAGCGTATTACGACTTTGAGAAAGCTTATGCCCCAGACACGGGTAATGAAGTGGCGTACACATTGAGTAGGCATAGGATGACCTTGAGTCCTCTATTCATAGAGAGGAGGAGCTTGGAGTTTATATCGACCTTCGATTTTATGCCATCTACAGATTTAACACCTGATTTGTTAGCATCATTGACAATACAGCCTACTATCATGGAGCATATTGGATCCATATAGCGAGAGGACCCATACATAGCAGACATATTAGATAGGCTTAGTAGAGGAGAGACTTCTAGTCACCTTAATAGATACTCTGTGGATGATAAAGGGTGACTACAACGAGATGGTAGACTTTGTGTTCCCCGAGATAGAGATTTGTTAAGGACAGTCCTTGAGGAGGCTCATCATTCTCGGATGACTACCCATATGGGCGGCGATAAGATGTAACAAGACATGAAGAGACTTTTCTTTTGGACTGGTATGAAGAAGGTCGTGGCGGAATTTGTGGCCTGATGTTTGACTTTCCAGCAAGTAAAGGCTGAACAAAGGAAACCTAGTGGATTACTTAAGCCCTTGGATGTCCCACAATGGAAGTGGGAGAGCATCTCTATGGATTTCGTTGGTGGATTTCTCAGACCGAGGAAGGGCAACACCAGTATTTGGGTGATAATAGACAGACTTACAATAGCGCTCACTTTATTCCTATGAAGAGCAAGAGGACGGCAGCTTGGCTAGCGTCGGTATACCTTCGAGAGAACATACGACTTCATGGGGTACCTTCAAATATAGTAAGTGACCGTGATCCCATATTACTAGTGAATTTTGGAGGTGCTTGCAATAAGCCATAGGTACACAGTTGAGACTTAACATAGCTTATCAACCTCAGACCAATAGACAAACTGAGAGGCTTAATAAGGTTCTTGAGGATCTACAAAGATTATGTATACTATATTTCGAGGGGAAATGAGAGGAGCCCCTCCCATTGGTTGAGTTCACATATAATAATAGTCATCAGTCAAGCGTAGGGATGACACCCTTCGAAGCATTATATGGACGACCTTGCATATCATAGATATGTTGGTGGGAGTCTGTTGAAAGACTTCTACTAGGTCCTGATATGGTGAGAGAGACTTCAGAAAAGATAGACCTCATTCGAAGAAGGATGAAAGCTGCATAGGATAGACAAAAGTCATATGCCGATAAGAGATGGACTAATTTGGAATTTAAAGTAAGATATATGGTCTTCATTAAAGTATCACCAAATGTAGTTCGCTTTGGCTCAGCTGGGAAGTTGGCACTGAGGTTTGTAGGGTCATTCCCCATAGTGGAGAGGATAGGTTAGACCTATAGGATTAGACTACCGAACAGACTGGCGGGCATGCACAATGTGTTTCATGTTTCCCATTTAAGGAAATGCCTGCATGATACGGTAGAGGTAGTAAAGCCAAGCACACTTGAAGATGTGGTGGTTGAGAAGGAAGCATCGGTGAGAAGAGTAGGAACTCATATTCTTGGATTAGAGGTTTAGAAACTACTCAACAAAGGAATCGGGTAGGTATAGATACAGTGGGAGAAGACTGCGAAGATGCGACATGGGAACCCGAAGTTCTTAGTTTCTTTTCCGAGCTTTTATTTCGCATTTGCTTCTCTCATTCAAGTATGATTATCCTATCATTCGAATCGTCGATCCTTAGGCAGAAAACTAATGGTTGAAAACATGTGTTTAAGACATGTTATGATTGATGGTTGCAAGTGGATGCAAGTGTTTGCTAATGGTTGCCCATGGATGTATATACACACACGAGGCACTATATTAGCTCAAGCACTTACATATTGCATATGGATGTATGCGCATTTTAATTTTCAATGGATGAAAATGGTTGAATCATCTATGGATGTTGCATTTTGATGAATGATTGTGTATGCATATAGAACTTATATGTTATACAAGGACTCATTTTCATACATACTGGATACATTGCACAGACATATATTGCATTAAGGAGGTCAACAAATTTAGTCGACCGCCTGATTTTCACATTAGTTTTGGGACATATACACACAAAACTATTTGCATATGATCATACAAGCATCAGGAACTTTTAATTACAATGGATGCTAGTGGATGATGGATGAGTAAATGGTTGTAGGTGGTTGTTAAAATAATTACATTCTTCTTAACTTGGAGATGTCGGGGACGAATGTAACACCCTAGAATTAATAAGGGAGAATGTAACACCCTAGAATTAATACACCATAACCATATAGTAAAGACAATAAGATGAATATTATATAATAAAATATTCAGAATTTAGTAAAATTGACATTATCATTGTGTTCGACTCGGAATTCTGGTTCAGATAGACCCTAAGTTTGCGTAAATCGGATAACGTATGAAGAAGTTACAGACATAAGAAGATTGTATTTATAAGGAGATTATGTTTAAATAAATTCAAAATAATTCAAACGCGCAGAAAATAGCGGTTACGCGACGACCTAACCCAGACCTGGGTCGACCCATACATAAGAGGAGTCGGCCCATGGGTCGACACAATATGTCGGTGGGTTGACCCAATAACATGCTGGCAGATTCTGAGTTCTTTACCTGGACTGTGTAGGTTCGCCGCTGACTCAGCGTTATGTGTATGGCAAGATTTGAAAACCTAAATATCTAATGGTGGTGGATTGTCCTAGATAGTCTGTATAAAGGCATGCAACCTCATTTTTCCTACACAAATAAAACCACTCTTCCTCCTTCTTCCTCTAAATCTTTTTCTGAGATTAATATATACATAGAACTGCTAAGGTGCTGCCGAAATATGAAATAGCAAGGACAATCCGGACTACTCTACAACAACAAAAGACAAAGTTGGACTTTTTCTACAACAAAATTTTTCTACAACAACAGATACATATACAAAGAGAAATCTTCTTTTACTCTAAGCCTATCGCTGTGAGTTTCATGTCATTTTTAGACTTGATTATTTAAAAAACTGTTGGACAGTGAATGTAACGACTCGCCTTTTTGCCCAACTCTTGCCGGTAATTAAACCAACTTAAATCGTTCACAAAGACGGATTGTTATGGGTACTTACATATTTGAACAAAAATAACAGAACTTGTATTTCCTTTCATTGATTACATCAGAGATTACAAGAGATATCAGAGTACCATATATGCTCAGCGTAAGAAGAAAAATGTCAAACAAGACTCTAGCTTCAAATCTGAATCTAGCTCTAAAATCAAAACCTGCAAACTAAACTTCTAGATTCCCTTGCAAAAATTGTAGGAACCCAGATTTTAGATGTGGAAACGATAGGTCAGTCGTGGGACTAGTGTGAGAATTCAAAAACTGTAACACCCCGTATTTTCAGTGAACATTAAAGTAACAAATCAAAGTATACTTAGTTTTAAAGAGAAGAATTAAAGGAAATAGGTTACGCCGTTGCGTTCATCTCGGAATTCTTCTTAAGATTGAGTCCGAGTTTGTAACGTCCCGGAAAAAGTCGATCTTGGTTATCCGATATACAACACATATCGAACATCCAAGAATCGAAAATACCGGTAGTTAATGGAAGAAGTTAGAGTGTGAGAATAAATGAAACACCCCACCCTCCATTAAGGTCACTCACAAAGGGAATGCCTTAACTTTGGTGGAGGTTTGTAAGTAAAAGTCACATATAAAACACAAGACAGATATAAACACATATATATAAGCAGCGGAAAACAACAGACTATTTATTTCATAAATATGTGTTCATACAAAACATTTCCATAACTGTCATATAATAACTCCCAAAACATTACATCATCATTTCTATCTTGGTTATTAAATAAAGAAGCATAAAACATAATTAAAACTGCATAAATCCCCATAGAATGTGTCCAACAGCCATAGCCAAGGAAAGAGGGCCCAAACCGTACATCTACTATCTTGAAGCTTGCAAAGAGTCTGACTAAGCTGGGTTGTTTCCTCCCTGTGGACCTGGGGGGGAATGGAAGAAAAGAAGACGAAAGAAAATAGGGTCAGACATAAAGCCTGTTAAGTCTAGTGACTCTACAGTATGAGAATAAGAAAAAGGGCATGATAAGTATAAATTGGAAATAGGAAAGTATCATAAACAAAGGTAAAGCAGTTTGAATCGAATATACTATCACACCCCACAATAAATCACTGCACCTACTTGCATTGTCTCAACTGGCACCCCATGATCGAGGTGAAGTGATCCCCCTTTTCTAAAGATCGGCTCCTACTCGCATAATCATCTGTGTCTTACGGCCCCCAAAGATTGTAGATACCTATGCTGGTCCCACCATGGGGTGTATCAAGTCCCATGGTGGCGGCCCGACACAATCCTTAGAATGCATAGGTTATACTACTGGTGCCCCCAGTGCCCTGTTTGTCTGCTCCGTAATGTGTGCACGCCCGCACTCCGTTAGAACCCACACTGTTGCACCCACCACCGTCGCTTTTGACAACTTACAATCAGCCCAAGAATCGTGCCCCACCCTGCCTAGTTTTAGGGTACCATGATACCTAATTGGGTTACTGCTGAAATGGGTCCCCATTACTAGGGTTTTCTAGTCAAACATGTTAAGTGGTTAAGTGTCTGTATTTACCTAACCCCCACCCATCAGTTTAATTAACATGTTGAATTGGTTAAGTGTTTTAGTTAACTTAATCCTACCGTCCTGACTTGTCTGTCCTTAGCTTTTTAAAGCACCGACCACTCACATTAGACATGTATTGTTACGGTTACTGGATGTGCCGGTCGATTTCAGGCAGGTTTACACCGTAACTCAGTCTAACTGCGGGTCCTTATTGGGATCAATGCTAAATCACCCACATTGGATAGGTATTTTTGTGACTACTGGACAGCCAGACGGGTCCGGGCAGGTTTACATCACAACTCAATCCAACCTCGTGTTAAGCACACTCGTATTTTCTAAATTTACATATTTGTCTTTATTACTTGCAATGTGTAAATTTGTTAACAATTAAATGTTATGGCCCACTTTCCAAGTTTAACCTTTTTGGTATAAGAATTTACACCATTCAAGTGCCACCAATTTTGGCATGTGACAAACATGCCAATTTCATATATTTTCACCAAGTTATGTGAAATTACCTATTTTCGCAACGTTACCCCGTCTAAATATTAGGCTAACAATCTTAGCCTAATTTTCGTTCACATGGTTTTTAACATATAATATTAGGCTAAAAACTTAGCCTAATTTAGTGCACACAAAATTGGCATAAGGGAATTCATAAACATAAACATGACATAGGTGTAAACTTGGCATTTTTGGCATAGTCAATATGAACATCATAGGTGTGAACTTGCAAAATAGTCAACATGAATATCATTGGTGTGAACTTGCAACATAGGCTAAATCAACTTACATACATGTGAACTTGCATTGAAATAGGGGTCTAACCAAATAGGTGTCACATGAATTAACATATAGTTTTGACAACATAAGCCTAAACATGTTTAGATCTAGGCATAACATCGAACATCACTAGCATATGACAAGAATATAACATGTCCATAAAGTATGTATAATTTCATCGCATGTGTGAACTAGATCCAAATCATGTTTACTACTATAACATGAAACTTGTATTAAAATGGATCTTGGCATGGATCCAATTATGAACTATGCAACTTTTGAATAAACATATGAGCATATATATGAACTTAATCATTTAGGCCTAGAGATTTTAGCATAAAGCATATACATGAGATCTTAACTTGGACATATCACATACAACTTATATAATCACATAAACATATAGGTGTAGATTATAACATTAACTATACAACTTGCATGTGATGTTGTTTTCATTTGAATGGATCCAACACCAAGTAAATTTAACCACAAACATTCCAACCATTCACAATACAATCATTTCAACACATATATATGAATTAACATTATCATTATACAATAACACAATTCCATTTCCATTTTACATCGAATCAAATCCTAACTTTTATTCACATCAGAAAAATCACTATACTTACAACAAAAAGACAGTCTTGTTTTCTGATTTCTGAGTTCTGAATTTGCAATGCTTTCCTTTGGGTAGACAAACGTTGATTGATTCTTGTTTTTCTTTAATTTTGGCTCGTCTCTAAGCTTTTCTACAAGTGGAGGCTCCTCTCAGTTTTCTCCCGACAGCATGGAGGCTCCATCTCTAAATTTTTTTATGTGAATTTAGGTTGGAGACTTGAGTTGTTTATATAGAATTTCAGATTGATTTGAGCCGTCAGATGTTCATAGATGAATCTAGATCATTCACTTCGAGAGGAGCCAACCAGAATGTGACAAATCAGCCCTAGTGACACAGCCAAGCTTAGAAATTCGACCAGAAACCGAGCCAAGGCCAAACCAGGTCGACTGGGCAGGTCGACCCTATGGTCGACCTGGTTACCCAAGTCGACCCCAGGTCGACCCCAAGGTCGACTTGGTGCCTGGGCGGGAATTTTCCCGCCAAGCCTAATTTGGGTCTGAATTCGAAATTTGAACTGAATTTTGAACTGTTTGAATTTTAAATTTGAATTCTGAAACTTACGGAGGTCATAACTCCTTTATACGGAGTCTGATTCACGCAAACTTGGACTCTATCATAGGAAGAATTCCGAGACGAGCACAATGGCGTAACCCGTTTCCCTTAATTCTTTCATTTAGAATTAATTATACTTTATTTTGTTAATTTACAGTTAACAGAAAATTTCGGGGTGTTACATTCTCCCCTCCTTAAAAGATTTCATCCCCGAAATCTTCAAGTCCGAAAGAACGTAAGTCCTAACATCCAATCGTCCATCTACTCAACCAACAAACACAGGCGTCCATTGTCCTTAAAAAAATTCTAATGCTTCATGATCATATGCATAGTGTGTGTACATGTCTTTATCTAATGCAAAATCAGGCGGTCTACTGATTCAGTTGACCTCCTTAATGCGAATCATGTAAGTGTCATGAATCCATTATGTATGCAAATTTTTCCCTACTCATAATTCTACATGAGTGCGCAAACATTCATACAAATGCGACATCCATATGACAACATATCAAGTTTCAACCTCATACAAATATGAATACATATATGCATATGCAATATGAAGTGACTGAGCCGATCTAAAACCTAGGTTGTGTGTGTATATGCATCCACGAGCAACCACTAGCAACCACTTGCAGCCATCAACCATAACATGTTTCAATTACATGTTTACATCCAAAGGGGTTTCTCCCTAAGGATAAAGGATAATATCGAGGAGATTATACCTAAAAAGATAGATACAAGCACAACTTAAGGAAAAAGAGAGATCAAAGATGTACCCTCAAAAAGAAAAGGGTAGGCCGCGCGTATTCTGTCCTCAGTTTCCCAAGTCATGTCTTCCTCGGCGTCGCTCCAATGAAATTTGACAAGCTTAACTTCACGGTTGCGTAGCTTTTTTATTCCAGTTCCTATGATTCGAGTTGGAACTCTCCTCACAGTTGCTTCGCGTTCCACTTCTGCTTCTTCTAGAATGCTTGGCACCACCACTTCCGCAGATTCATGTAGACATTTTCGGAGATGAGAAACATGAAAGACATTGTGAATTCCAGCCTATCTTTCAGGCAGCTCTACTCTATAAGCCATTTTTCCAATCTTCTCGATGATAGGGAACGGTCCTACAAACATTGGTGTTAGCTTTCATGCGGATCCAAAGCGAACGAACGTTCCTTGAAGGGGATACCTTAAGGAAAACCCTGTCCCCAACCTCAAACTCAAGGTCGGTCCTTCTTTTGTCTGCGTAGGATTTTTGTCTATCTTGGGAAGTCTTCATTCTCCTTCGTATCAATTCCACTTTTTCTGAAGTTTCTCTAATCATGTCTGGCCCAAATATGAGCTTGTCTGTAGACTCCCACCAACAAGTTGGTGATCGGCACGGTCTTCCAAATGGAGCTTCGAAGGGCGCCATACCGATGGTGGCTTGGTAACTGTTGTTGTAGGCGAATTCCACTAAAGGAAGATGATCCTCCCAAGTCCCTCCGAAGTCTAGAACGCATAGTCTCAAAAGATCTTCTAATACCCTATTCACCCTTTCTATCTGACCATCAGTTTGGGGGTGATAGGTCGTGCTCAAGCATAACTGTGTGCCTATAGCTTCTTGCAGACTCCGCCAAAATTCGCTCGTAAAGATGGGGTCTCTGTCACTCACTATGCTGGAGGGTATTCCATGGAGTCGAACTATTTCCTTGAGATAAAGAGAAGCTAGAGACGAGGCAGTCCTTCTACTCTTGATAGGTATAAAGTGGGCGCTTTTAGTGAGCCTGTCCACTATTACCCAAATGCTAGTATTGCCTCTTCTTGACCTAGGCAACCCATCAATGAAGTCCATTGAAATGCTATCCCACTTCCATTGCGGGACTTCTAGAGGATGAAGCAGTCCTCCAGGCTTCTTTTGTTCCGCCTTGACCTGTTGGCATGTCACGCACTTAGAAACGAAATCTGCCATGTCCTTCTTCATGCCGCTCCAATAGAAAACTCTCTTTACGTCCTTGTACATCTTGTCACCACCTGGATGTATTGTCATCTTGGAATAATGTGCTTCCTCGAGAACCATCTTTACTAAATCCCTTGCTTGTGGGACGCATTGTCTTCCATCTCGCCTTAGCCAACCCTTATCATCGATGGAGTACCTATTGAGGTGACTGGAAGTCTCACCCCTAATTATTTTATCAATCACATCCACAAACTGAGGGTCTTCGCTTTGTGCGGCCCCTATCGAGTCTAAAAGAGTGGGTCGTACTTCTAGGGATGCCAATAAACCAGGTACAAAATCTGAGGAGGGCCTAAAGTCAAAACTAGCTATATACTCCAAGCTTTGCCTTTCTACAAAGAGAGGGCTTAGGGTCAGCTTGTTTCTGCTTAATGCGTCTGCTACTACGTTGCCTTTGCCAGGACTATAGGAAATCTCAAAATCATACGAGGCAAGGAACTCCATCCACCTTTGCTGCCTCAAGTTAAGATCTTTCTACGAGAAAAGATACTTCAACGATTTATGGTCAGTATATAATTCGAACTTCTCACCTAGGAGATAATGGCGCCAAGACTTAAGCGCAAATACGATGGCGGCCAACTCAAGATCGTGGGTTGGGTAGTTCTTTTCATGAACTTTCAATTGCCTTCCACCATAAGCTACTACCCACCCTTCTTGCATCAGAACAGCGCCTAGTCCCGTACCACAAGCATCCATATATACTATGAAGATCTTGCTTCCATCCAGCAAAGTCAGAACTGGGGCTGTTGTAAGAGCCCTTTTTAATCATTGGAAAGCAAACTCGCAATCCAAATCCCAAGCGAACGCCAGATTCTTCTTTGTTAGCCTTGTGAGTGGAGCTGAGATTTTCGCGAAATCCCTAATGAACTTTCGGTAAAAACCGGCTAGCCCAAGAAAGCTTCGAGCTTCGGTTGCATTTCTTGGTGTCTTCCAATCTTGCACTACCACTACTTTCGCAGGGTCCACAGCTAACCCTTCTTTGGACTCTATATGTCCAAGAAATCTTACTTCTTCTCTCCAAAAGTGGCACTTGGAGAATTTGGCTTTTAGCTGATGAACTTGAAGAGTTTCCATGATCTCCTTCAGATGCTAAGCATGTTCTTCCTCATTCTTTGAGAAGATCAAAATATCGTCCATGAAGACCACCATGAACTTATTGAGGAATTCTATGAACACCCTGCTCATTAGGTCCACGAAACAAGCGGGTGCGTTTGTCAAGCCGAAAGGCATGACAAGCCACTCGAAGAAACCGTCTAGGGTTCTGAACGTCATTTTATCAATACTATCTTCAGCTACCCTTAGCTGATGGAACCCAATAGCCAGATCAAGTTGGGAGAAGACCGACGCATCTACAAGCTGATCAAACAAATCGTCTAATCTGGGAAGCGAGTGTCTATTCTTTTTAGTCGGCTTGTTTAGCTCCCTATAGTCCACACAAAGACGCAGTGAACCATCTACTTTGGTGGCGAACACCACTGGAGCACCCGATTCCGAGATACTACGCCTTATAAACCCCTTCTCGAGAAGCTCCTTAACTTGCTTACTGAGCTCCTTTCTCTCCTTTGGAGCCATGTGTCTAATAGGCAGAGCTACGGGCTTTGCATTATCGACAAGATATATGTGGAAGTCTATTTCTCGCTTCGGAGGTAAGCCTTCCACCTCTTCAAAGACGTCCAGATATTCCTGGACCACTCTAACTGACTGCAAATTCTCAACAGAAGCGTCAAGCGACTCTAGATAACTAAGCATAACAGCATCCAAGGGATTACAAGAAATTTCTAGAGTATTACCGAGCCGAGTCAAGAGCCTAACCACTCTCTTCTCACAATCAAGAATGGCACCATTACTGGATAACCAGTCCATATCCTGAGAAGCCCAAAACAAAGGCGCTACATATAAATTCAACACTTAGAATAGAGATTTTCAAATCCAAGCAAACAATCGACAAATAAGCCGAGCCCCCAATTGGATTTGAAACAACCAAGGGATCTTCTACAATACTAGTGTCTAGGTGCAGAGATTCTACTAAAGCAGATGAAATAAAGGAGTGTGATGCACCAAAATCAAAGAGAGTGCGAACTGGATAATCATAGAGATAAACTAAGCTTTCTACAGAAATATTTCTACCTCGTTCCTGTGGGGGTGCCACCAGCGCGTGAACCTGTCCCCCTGAGATGGATCCATTCCTCTATCCCTGCCCCCGCTTCTTTGGGCAGTCCTTAGCCAAGTGTCCAGTCTCTCCACAATGGAAACAACCACCATTCATCTTTGCCTTCTTCTTCTTGCAGTCTTTCGCTATATGTCCGACAATGCCACAGAAATTACACCTTCTCTTTTCGTGGGGTTTGTTGTTCTTCCCGCCTTTCTTGAAGTCTGTCTTCTTAGCCAGTAAACCCTCTTTCTTTTCTTGAGGCACTTCCACCTTTGCCTCTTTCTTGCCTTTATCTTCCTCGTGTAGCAGCGCCATGTCCACCAAGCTTTCATAGGTCGCTCCCATGGGTATATGGGTCATAACAAGGCTGTGTAGAGGCTCATTCAGACCTTTGACGAAGCGAAGGGCCTTCTTGTGTTGGGTTTTTGCTAAATCCGACCCAAATCTAGCCAGTTGATTAAACTGATTGACATACTCCTTGATCGTCATACTTCCTTGTTTAAGAGTTAGGAACTTCTCCATTTGCAGGCTTCTTTCAGCTTGGGAGAGGAATTTCATCTCAAACCTCATCATGAAATCTTCCCAAGTTTCCACTGGCCTCTCAACATTGGTAACTTTCCACCAATAGGAAGCTTCATCTTTAAGCAACCACACTGCTAGCTGTATCTTTTGCCTGTCGTCAACTTTGAAGATAACGAACAAGTGTACGGTCTCCTTCAGCCAGTTCCTTGCTACTACAAAGGATTCAGTTCCATAAAAGTCCTTTCCTCCCATAGCCTTGAAGTCTCTACACGTCTTAGCGAAAGTATTTCCATGAGGAGGAGGAGGAGGAACCACTGCCATTTTTGGAGGAGGAATGTCTGCTGGGCCCGCACCATTGGCCCTAGCCTCTAGGTACCTTCGGAACCAGCCAGGGATCGGTACTCCTTCTGGAAGGTTAAGATCTCCAGACAAAAAGGAAAGTATTCAAGACAAAGGATAGAGAGATAGTGCATATGGCTTTTGGGGAATTATGCCTTTTTAAAAACAACACTTTTCTTGAAAACAATGCTTCTTTAAACTTCTTTTTGAAAATAGTTTCAAAATTTTTTATCTAGTCTGGTAAATCTGTGCTTTGATACTAAGTGAAACACCTCACCCTCCATTAAGGTCACTCACAAACGGAATGTCTTAACTTTGTTGGAGGTTTGTAAGTAAAAGTCACAGATAAAACACAAGACAGATATAAACACATATATATAAGCAGCGGAAAACAACAGACTTTTTATTTCATAAATATGTGTTCATACAAAACATTTCCATAACTGTCATATAATAACTTCCAAAACATTACATTATCATTTCTGTCTTGGTTATTAAATAAAGAAGCATAAAACATAATTAAAACTGCATAAATCCCTATAGAATGTGTCCAACAGCCATAGCCAAGGAAAGAGGGTCCAAACCGTACATCTACTATCTTGAAGCTTGCAAAGAGTCTGACTAAGTTGGGTTGTTTCCTCCCTGTGGACCTGGGGGGGTAACGGAAGAAAAGAAGACGAAAGAAAATAGGGTCAGACATAAAGCCTGGTAAGTCTAGTGACTCTACAGTATGAGAATAAGAAAAAGGGCATGATAAGTATAAACTGGAAATAGGAAAGTATCATAAACTAAGGTAAAGCAGTTTGAATCGAATATACTATCGCACCCCACACTAAATCTCTGCACCTACTTGCACTGTCTCAACTGGCACCCCATGATCGAGGTGAAGTGATCCCCCTTTTCTAAATATCGGCTCCTACTCGCATAATCATCTGTGTCTTACGACTCCCAAAGATTGTAGATACCTATGCTGGTCCCACCTGGGGTGTATCAAGTCTCATGGTGGCGGCCCGACACAATCCTTAGAATGCATAGGTTATACTACTAGTGCCCCCAATGCCCTATTTGTCTGCTGCGAAGTGTGTGCACGCCCGCACTTCGTTAGAACCCACACTGTTGCACCCACCGCTGTCGCTTTTGACTGCTTACAATCAGCCCAGTAATCGTGCCCCACCCTGCCTAGTTTCAGGGTACCATGATACCTAATTGGGTTACTGCTGAAATGGGTCCCCATTACTAGGGTTTTCTAGTCAAACATGTTAAGTGGTTAAGTGCCTGTATTTACCTAACCCCCACCCATCAGTTTAATTAAAACGTTGAATTGGTTATGTGATTTAGTTAACTTAACCCTACCATCCTGACTTGTCTGTCCTTAGCTTTTTAAAGCACCGACCACTCACATTAGACAGGTTTTGTTACGGTTACTGGATGTGCCGGTTGGTTCCGGGCAGGTCTACACCGTAACTCAGTCTAACTTCGCGTCCTTATTGGGCTCAATGCTTAACCACCCACATTGGATAGGTATTGTTGTGACTACTGGACAGCCGGGCGGGTCCGGGCAGGTTTACATCACAACTCAATCCAACCTCGTGTTAAGCATACTCGTATTTTCTAAATTTACATATTTGTCTTTATTACTTGCTATATGTAAATTTGTTAACAATTAAATGTTATGGCCCACTTTCCAAGTTCAACCTTTTTGGTATAAGAATTTATACCATTCAAGTGCCACCAATTTTGGCATGTGACAAACATGCCAATTTCAGATATTTTCACCAATTTATGTCAAATTACCAATTTTCCCAACGTTACCCCGTCTAAATATTAGGCTAACAATCTTAGCCTAATTTTCGTTCGCATGGTTTTTAACATATAATATTAGGCTAAAAACTTAGCCTAATTTAGCGCACACAAAATTGGCATAAGGGAACTCATAAACATAAACATGACATAGGTGTAAACTTGGCATTTTTGGCATAGTCAATATGAACATCATAGGTGTGAACTTGCAAAATAGTCAACATGAATATCATAGGTGTGAACTTGCAAAATAGTCAACATGAATATCATAGGTGTGAACTTGCAACATAGGCTAAATCAACTTACATACATGTGAACTTGCATTGAAATAGGGATCTAACCAAATAGGTGTCACATGAATTAACATATAGTTTTGACAACATAAGCCTAAACATGTTTAGATCTAGGCATAACATCGAACATAACTAGCATATGACAAGAATATAACAAGTCCATAAAGTATGTATAATTTCATCACATGTGTGTACTAGATCCAAATCATGTTTACTACTATAACATGAAACTTGTATTAAAATGGATCTTGGCATGGATCCAATTATGAACTTTTCAACTTTTGAATAAACATATGAGCATGTATATGAACTTAATCATTTAGGCCTAGAGAGTTTAGCATAAAGCATATACATGAGATCTTAACTTGGACATATCACATACAACTTATATAATCACATAAACATATAGGTGTAGATTATAACCTTAACTATACAACTTGCATGTGATGTTGTTTTCATTTGAATGGATCCAACACCAAGTAAATTTAACCACAAAAATTCCAACCATTCACAATACAATCATTTCAATACATAGATATGAATTAACATCATCGTTATACAATAACACAATTCCATTTCCATTTTACATCGAATCAAATCCTAACTTTTATTCACATCGGAAAAATCACTATACTTACAACAAATGACGGTCTTGTTTTCTGATTTCTGAGTTCTGAATTTGCAATACTTTCCTTTGGGTAGACAAACGTTGATTGATTTTTGTTTTACTTTAATTTTGGCTCGTCTCTAAGCTTTTCTACAAGTGAAGACTTCTCTCAGTTTTCTCCCGACAACATTGTGGCTCCGTCTCTAATTTTTTATGTGAATTTAGGTTGGAGACTTAAGTTGTTTATATAGAATTTCAGATTGATTTGAGCCGTCAGATGATCATAGATGAATCTAGACCATTCACTTTGAGAGGAGCCAACCAGAATGTGACAAATCAGCCCTAGTGACATAGCCAAGCTCAGAAATTCGACCAGAAACCGACCAGGCCAACCAGGGCCAAACCAGGTCGACTGGGTAGGTCGACCCAATGGTCGACCAGGTTACCCAGGTCGACCCTCAGGTCGACTTGGTGCCTGGGCGGGAATTTCCCCGCCCAGCCCAGTTTGGGTCTGAATTCGAAATTTGAACTGTTTGAATTTTAAATTTGAATTCTGAAACTTCCGGAGGTCATAACTCTTTTATACGGAGTCCGATTCACGCAAACTTGGACTCTATCTTAGGTAGAATTCCGAGACGAGCGCAATGGCGTAACCCGTTTCCCTTAATTCTTTCATTTAGAATTAATTATACTTTAATTTGTTAATTTACAGTTAACAGAAAATTTCGGGGTGTTACAATAGATAAGATAGAAACTTAGAATAGTAGATGTAACACCCCACATCCGTTAAGGTCACTCACACAGGGAATGCCTTAACTTCAATGGAGCATTATGGGTACTGGAACAGAAATATTACAAGACAGACATATATAAAACAGCGGAAAGTAAAGTAGAAGTACTTCAAATCATTTATTAAGTATAATTATTTACAACAAAAGCCCATCAACTTGATTACATAACTAAAATATCTGTCTTGCTCAAAAACAAAGAAGCATAAAAATAAATAGTGATATTCCCCAACGAAGCAAAGCAAGCCATAGCCAAGAAAAATCCAAGCCGTACATAAAAGAGCCTTGGAGCTTGGTAAGGTCCGAACTAAGCTGTATTTCCACCCTGCGAACCTGGGGGGGACGAAAGAAAAAGAGGCGAAACAAACTGGGTCAGTCATAAAGACTGAGTAAGTCCTAGTGGCTTTCAGCATAAAAACAGGTGAAGATAATATGGCATGAATAAACTGAAAGTAAACATAAGCATGATGACAAGGTAAGCTACAGGCACGATGAATCAAGTATAACATCCCATTCTTCCTATCAAGAGTATCATCACAAGGTTCCTACCAAGTATCACATTGCAAGGTTTCTATTAAGTATAACATCGCAAGATTTCTAAGCTGCTCTGCACCGCCTGACTAGCATCTCACAAGTGCCTTACATGGAAAGTTTTGTATTCCTACTAGTGTTCCAATCTAGTAGCCCGTGTTATATACTAAGGTGATCTCAACCCGTGTCATGTGTTGACTATAAAATGATCCCTTGCCCAATGTCATGAAATGACCCATTACTTGGTCCCGCAAAACGATCTATTAATCGATCAGCTCCCTACAAGTCCTAGCTCGTTCATGTGTCTGTGTCATACGGCCCAATCACGAATGTAGTCACCTGTGCTAGGTCCACCATTGGGTGTATCAAGCCCTAGGGTGCCAACCACTGATACGAATCAAGCACGCACAGTGTAAACCTACCGGTGCCCAATGCCTGCTTTTTTAACTTCGGACTATGTGCACGACCATAGTCTGCCTGAACCTACAATGGTGCACCAACTCAGCCGTCATTATGGTCGCTTACAATCAGCCCAGTAATCGTGCCCCACCCTGCCTAGTTCCAGGGTACCGTGATACATCAAGTGGGTTACTGCTGAAAAGGACCGCGTAACTAGGGTTTCCGTCAAGTAGGTTAAGTGTTGTCATTTAAATTCGAGACTTAACCCCATCAGTCTAACATGTCAAGTTGGTTAAGTGTTGTTATTCAAGTTCGTAACTTAACCCTACCAAATCATTGTGTCAAATTGGTTAAGTATATTCAAGCGGTTCATGACTTAACCCTATAAAATCATCGTGTCAAATTGGTTAAGTATATTCAAGCGGTTCATGACTTAACCCTACCAAATCATTGTGACAAATTAGTTAAGTATATTCAAGCGGTTCATGACTTAACCCTATCAAATCATTGTGTCAAATTGGTTAAGTATATTGATCGTCGCTAATCTATGAATTAGAAAAGCGCGACATTTGTAATAAATTCTGCAAGCATACAGGTGTGTAGCATACAGGTCGAACACAGGGAGGAAAGTTAAATTTTATTATTTATATGTTTCGTGGGCGTGTTAGACGAACTTTGGAGGTTGATTTTGAAAATAAAACAAAACAAAATTAAAACTGTGATTTGATTCAGAACAGATCTAACTGAACCGACGATCAGATCACAATTTCAATGGAAAAGAAATAAAACTATGAATTAGGTTTGAATCTAATCAAATCCAATTTGACCTAAGAAAATAATAAAAGCAGAAATTGAAATTGCAGAAATTGAAATAACAAACAAGAATTAAAATTAGGATTTCCGCTGAATCTAATCAGACGGTAAATCACTAATGCAAATAAGTGCAAAATACAAATAGTGTTCTACCGAATCTAATCGTATAGACAACACTAGTTGCTAAGAAAACAAAAAAAATGCAGAAAATAAAAGAGAAAGAACTTTTATTAGAACAATGGAATAAGAGATGAGATGGTGGCTACAAGGTTATTACAGGGGTATATATAGGGTAGATAGCCAAACCCTAACCCTAACCCTAATGATAAATGGGTCTGGTCATTACATCACTAATTAGTTTATAATGAAAAATATAAATGGGCCTTTGATAATTAAAGCAATTTTGGGCCTTTTCTCTTTTTCCTCTTGCTTCCTTGATATTTCTTCATTGATTTGTGATGTGCAAAGCCTTTTTATCACTCCTTTTCTTGTCCAACAGCAACTAGATGTGATATCTTCATCTACAATTCTTCAAAATGCACATACACAGCAAATTGAACTCTATTTCTCTACATTTCTGGTTGCATGCGGGCTGGGTTGGAATATCTGTAAAAATAACAAAACAATACCCAAGTAATATTTATTTATATACAAAAGATAAGAAATAAGAGCTTAAAATAAACATATTTCTATGTCAATCAAATACCCCCACACTTATCTTTTACTCGTCCTCGAGTAAAGCAAGAAATGAAAAACTAACTAGATAGGTCACACTTTCGTAGGAAACACGATTGCATTGAGCGTATGCAACAAGCCGTTAAACCTCTAGGTGTCCCTAGTAGGACGAGTGGTGTCTCGTGAGGGTTTTCAGCGGATACTACCCACAAAATCCAAATGCTGTATGCTATGATTCTAATGAAACTACATGAATGCAATGGACATATGCAAATAAAACGAAAGATGAAAACACGACTTATTTCAGGAAGGTGGTACAACAAATTAAGTTAATAATTTCTAACCAGTTGATTTTATTTTAAGTACCTCGACTTGTCACAAATTTTCAATATAAATCAAGTTTTCAAATGTTAAATTCCAGTTTGGCCAGTTGGTTCGGTCGATAACATAGTGCAGCCATGAAATAAATTCTTAATTTGCTTGGCACAGTTTGCAAAGTGGTATTCTAATTTTCTCATGTATGGCTAGTCAAATCAATAAGGTCAAGAAGTGTTTGGGTATCATCGCTTATTCTTTATTCTATAAAATTTTAAGATTTATGATTAAGTACATACACCTAACTAAAAAGACCAAGGTTTACCACCCATGCACTGCCTCGCGGACTAACGGAGAGTAGGTAAAGAGCTTGGCGGATTGTGCAGGCCGACTTTGACTTTGTCAACAACGTGTCGGTAATCCTTAGGTGTCCAATCTCATAAAATGAGACCAAGATATTCCAACTTTGACTTTGTCAACAACGTGTCGGATAGAGCTTGGCGGGTTTGCACATCAACGCTCGATATACAAGCAATGTTGGATACCCTTGGAATACTATTATTATTATTATCGAAAATATAAGCACAAAAGAGAGTTACGCGAATTCAACTTAACACAACTTAGTTTTAAAGATTTGACAAGCCATTATAAGTATTTTAAGTCCTCCACTTATTTAAACAAAGTCTACAATGTAGAATAGATTTCATGGCCATCACTTAAGAATCTCCCTATGTACCGGTTACACTATTATCCCTCAAAATTAAACTTTTCATTATATTTCCTATTCGATCTAAGTTGAGAGAGAAAAATACTATCAACTGGCTAAAAATTGTAAACTTATTTTGCTGTATCAATTGAAAATGAGTCGTATTTCAAAAAAAAAAAAATTATGGTATGTTACTACAATCTAAAATGTATGATGGTCCTACTTAAATGGCTGAAAAGAAATAAAAAACAAAGAAAAATGAAAATGGATGAAATGCAGACTCCCCCCCACACTAGAACTAAACAGTGTCCACACTGTAATTTTTTTCTATATTTGAAAGATAGTACCCAAAGGTGTATCAAATGCAAAATAATTTGAAGAATGAAATGTAGTTTAGCTATATGTAGGGATGGATCATATGTACAATGATATATGTGTTTACGATGCATGCGATGCAAAGAGTGCCACCAACTTCCCCCCCCCCACTTGGTTCTTGCCCTATGAGTCCCATTCTCACTGTGTCTAGACATGTTTTCTAACAAGCAAGAGTTTTTGAAAACCATCTCATCTTTATACCTCGACTTGTAGTCCAGGAGATAAATATCTAGGGTCGTCCTAACCTGAAGTTTTTCAACCAAGCCAGCATTCCAAAAGTAATTCATGTATTCAACAAATTTGTCAGTGTAATTTTTCAAAAACTTGTGATCGTGTATAAATTCAGTGAAATTTAAAATCCGAGTGAGATCACATTTCTCATCGTTAACTGACAACGTATTTTCGACACTGACAATTTCAAATTCATTTGAAATTCTTTCAAAGTTAAAATTTTCGAACTCATGATGTGAATCCACTTCTTCCCCATTTGGCAACTCCTCCTCATACAATCCAAAGAATTCATGTTCGTCTAAATCCATTTCCAATTTTGAGTTTTCGAAAAATTCAACATTTGCCGTTTGTTCAATTTCAAAGAATTCAAGTTTCTCGCAGTCCGGAAGGGGAAGATCAAAATCTAAACCCAAATCTTTTTGAAAAGAATCGAAATCCAAATCATTTATTGAATTTTGAACAACTTCATTTAGATCATCATTCTCAATTTCAATAGTCGTTATTTGAAAATTTTCAATGTCAGTAGAAATTGGATTATTTTCTGATTCAAGGCTCGTTTGAATTTGATTTTCTTGCTCTTGTTGTTCTTTCAAAGATGTCAATAAATAAAGAAGTTCATCAGCCTTTTTATTTAGTCTTTCTTCCCTCTCTCTAAGAATGTTAAGACGATCGTTGATTTGAGAGTTCTCGTTTTGGATTTCTTGATTTTCAAAATTATAATCCACATCAATTTCACAGTCAATATTATTTCCAATGTGGTAGTTGTTTGAATTTTCAGAAAAATGACAATTGTATTGGAAATCATTTTGATTGTAAAAATTATGTTCGTAACCAAAACTGTTAAAGTTGGAGGGAAAATCGCAATTTTGATCTTGAAAATTTTGATGTGGATATGGGTTGTAATTTTGAAAATTTTGGTCTTCAACCCAATAATGATGTGGATCAAAGCCATATTGAGGTTCAAAGTTATTTTCATGTGGATGTGGCCCATAATCGAAATTGTTGAAATTTGAATTGAAATCGTCATTTCGATCATAACTTTGAAAATGTTGGTCATGTGGAAAATTTTGAAAATTGTTGACATTTGGCTCGAGAAATTTTGGAAAATCTTGCCTCATGAGTTGTAATTCGTATTCATACTCTTCAAGAGGACGTCTACTCCGGTTATTATCCCACAACTCTCTCAACGATTTTTTTGAATCAGACATTGGAATGAAGTTAGGGTAAGACATATATTATTCTCGCTTCAAAATAGTATAAAAGGACGAGTTGTGCTCTATTAATTAACTGACTCAATTGGAAGGGGGAAGAGGGTCTTATGGCCGTTCACGTATAGTATAAAACTAAGGGATACGACCAATGTTTTACGGGTAGTATGCAACCTCTTTTGCTAAAAGTTCAATAAATTGAACTAATATATATCCGCGATCCAATTATACGAGACAGTCAATTTCACAAAGCACCACTTTTTAGTTATATTATTTTGAAAATCAAAATCACGTGTTAAAATTGAAAATCGATGAGAGTGATTAGTTATGGAAAACCGTTCCTCACCACAAATTCAGAAATATCAGTCACAGAACAGACACAGAAATATAAATTGCAGAATTAAAATTTACATTCAAGCCGCTGCCCCTGCAGGAAATTTTTACAACAATTGTCTATATATTTTTTTCTTTTTTTCTTTTGCAGCAGAGCACCTGTAGAGTTTTAAAAGTTTTCACCTTGATTGGTAGTCCTCCAGTGAATTTGGGAAGCGCTAGCGCGTTTACACCCTACTTGGTGTGCAACCGCTCCAACCCATCTGAATCGTCCGCTGCTTTCTGTTGTTGTCCCCTTCTATTAATTGCTTGACTGCGCTGCGGCACGGGTTCGGGCTAGGAGCCCGAAAAAAAAAAATTTAAGACCCTTTTTTTTTAAATTTCGGCTGTACCTGTTTTTGAATTTTTTTTTTTTTTTTTGAAGAAGACAAATTGAAATCAGAAGGTGAAAGGAAAAAAAAAATTGCAAACAACTTAACCAAAAACAATACAAAACTCAAACAAAGAAAACGATTTGATCAATCCAATGACACTTGAAGAAACAACCTTCCTGTTTAAACAAACAGACCCGCAAAAGCAAAATGGTCAATTGGAAAAATCAAAACGCACGCCCCTCTAAAACAACGCCGCCCCCTTTTGTTCTCGTTCCCAGGAAAATTCGGCTTCAACAAAAAAAAAAAAAATTCGAACGGACTATTCCTCAGGAAAAATCACTCCCAATCAAAACGTGCCCCAAATCGTCAAGTATGATTTTCATGCGGAACTCCAAGAAAAAGGTAATTAACACAGCAGCTATTATAAATTTGGGCAAATCAAACCCAATCGCAGCAAACAAACTTGGTTAGTGATGAATCGAGTTGTAGGATGAGTTTGGTTTTTTTTTTTGTGAATTGGGTTTTGCGATGGGAACAGGGGGATGCGGCGTGATGATGAAAGCTGCTGTATCGATGGATGAGAGTAGTGGACTGGTATGTGTTTTGTTGGAGAGAGAGGTTGAAGAAGATGAGGGGTCTGACAGTAGTTGACCGGATTTTTTTTCTGAAACAAGGGGATTTTTGTTGATGAAACGTGGATTTTTGAAGATGAGGTTGATGCGTGAAAGATGGGGGCTATTTGCCGATGATTGTGAAGTGATGGATCTGGGTTTCGGCAGATTTTAGATTGCGGAAGATGGTTTGAACGTTGAGGGTTGTGACGCAGTGGGTGGTGATTGTTTTGTGTTGGAGGGAGGATCGGTATGGTTGATGAAATATGGTATGGAAGACCAATGTAAACACACGGCAGAAATACTAAGAAAGGAATTTTTTTGTTTTTTTTTGTTTACACTTGTAGAAGAACTGACTGTAAAAGGAAAAAATGAAAGAAAGGATAAAGGAGAGAGAAGTTGAAAACCGGAAGAAATAAAAGAAAGATGGATTTTTTTTTTAAGATAGAAAGAGGAAAGAGATTGTAAAAGAAAAGAAAATGATGGGAGAGAAAGGAAAGAAATAAAAGAAAATTTGGCAGATTTTTTTTTCTTATTTGAAAGATTACGGTACCATTGAACAATACCAAATCTAACCAATCAAGATTTTCTTCTTCTATGTATACAAGAGAAAAAAAGGAAAAATAAAATAAAATAAAAACTAACACGAATCAGAAATTAAATAAATAACAAAATTTAATCGTTACCTCCCCGGCAACGGCGCCAAAAACTTGATCGTCGCTAATCTATGAATTAGAAAAGCGCGACATTTGTAATAAATTCTGCAAGCATACAGGTGTGTAGCATACAGGTCGAACACAGGGAGGAAAGTTAAATTTTATTATTTATATGTTTCGTGGGCGTGTTAGACGAACTTTGGAGGTTGATTTTGAAAATAAAACAAAACAAAATTAAAACTGTGATTTGATTCAGAACAGATCTAACTGAACCGACGATCAGGTCACAATTTCAATGGAAAAGAAATAAAACTATGAATTAGGTTTGAATCTAATCAAATCCAATTTGACCTAAGAAAATAATAAAAGCAGAAATTGAAATTGCAGAAATTGAAATAACAAACAAGAATTAAAATTAGGATTTCCGCTGAATCTAATCAGACGGTAAATCACTAATGCAAATAAGTGCAAAATACAAATAGTGTTCTACCGAATCTAATCGTATAGACAACACTAGTTGCTAAGAAAACAAAAAAAATGCAGAAAATAAAAGAGAAAGAACTTTTATTAGAACAATGGAATAAGAGATGAGATGGTGGCTACAAGGTTATTACAGGGGTATATATAGGGTAGATAGCCAAACCCTAACCCTAACCCTAATGATAAATGGGCCTGGTCATTACATCACTAATTAGTTTATAATGAAAAATATAAATGGGCCTTTGATAATTAAAGCAATTTTGGGCCTTTTCTCTTTTTCCTCTTGCTTCCTTGATATTTCTTCATTGATTTGTGATGTGCAAAGCCTTTTTATCACTCCTTTTCTTGTCCAACAGCAACTAGATGTGATATCTTCATCTACAATTCTTCAAAATGCACATACACAGCAAATTGAACTCTATTTCTCTACATTTCGGGTTGCATGCGGGCTGGGTTGGAATATCTGTAAAAATAACAAAACAATACCCAAGTAATATTTATTTATATACAAAAGATAAGAAATAAGAGCTTAAAATAAACATATTTCTATGTCAATCATATATTCAAGCGGTTCATGACTTAACCCTATCAACTCATCATGTCAAATTGGTTAAGAATATTCAAGCAGTTCATGACTTAACCCTATCAAATCATCGTGTCAAATTGGTTAAGTATATTCAAGCGGTTCATGACTTAACCCAACCAAATCAACGTGTCAAATTGGTTAAGTATATTCAAGCGGTTCATGACTTAACCCTATCAAATCATCGTGTCAAATTGGTTAAGTGTCATTAGTCTAGTCATATTACTTAACCCACCCATTGGTATGATTAACAGTTATGTTGATTAAGCCCACATTTATAAGTTTTACATGTTCTTAACTCATACCGGTTAGGTCCACATTTACATGTCAAATTTCCATGTCATCCCACCTAACCCTCTAACCATACCCACGTCTTATTATGGTTAGTATTCCTTAATTCACTCATTATGACGAACGAATCATGACCTCTCACATTAGACCGTGCACTTTGTGGCCACTGGATTTGTCGGGCGGTTACGGGCAGATTTACACCACAAATTGAGTCTAACCTCGTGTCATAAATCGTTACGCCTACAATTCGACCTTCAACCTCTCACATTAGACTGACACTTTGTGGCTACTGGATTTGTCGGGCGGTTCTGGGCAGACACTTTGTACCAAACATTAGACTGACACTTTGTACCAAACATATATATATATATATCCAATATAGACAATATTCCCATATTTCCCCGTATTCAATCGTCGCGGTTCAGGCCTAGGTCCGAAATTGACCTAGGTTCATTGAAAGAAAATAAATAGGGGAAGGTAGAATTTGTATAACAATCAGTATAGAGAGGAAAACTGGCATAAAAACATCATCTCTGGCATAAAAGATAGATCTTGACAATAATATCAATATGAATCAAGAAAAACTAATTTACAACAGGCTGAATAGATCATAAGCTTGACATGAGAACGCACATAGAAAAGTCCCAAAACTCAAGATTCAAGAAGCAACAAAAATAGATCTGAATCAATAAACATACTTAAATCCAATTCCACTTTATTCCATGGCCATATTATAATTAAATGTTTAAATCTAAAAACAACTAGAACTTACAGAGCGTGGATCGAGGATTAGAGTGCAGAGATTTGATTCTGGAAACGGTTATTGCAGTTGTTGAATCTCTATTTGTTTAGTCTGGTTCTAGTTGAAAACCCCCAATTTGCAATTCCTAGATGTTGTCTTGACGAAGAAGAAGTAGTCTCTGTTAATTTAAATATTATCATTTTGATTTTCACAGAGGTAGCATAAGGACAGAACGAAATGGTGTAAAGAGAATGAGGCTAGGAGGCTGTTTATATAGGGTTAGGCAGACGAGTCTGGTCACGAAACAAGTCTAAATACATCAGAATGCATCTGGTTTAGGAAATAGGTTTGGGAGGCAGGTCGATCCCCAGGTCGACACTATGGTCGACCTGGTCCCTGGGAGGTCGTCACTATGGTCGACCCCCAAGTCGACCTGGTCTATGGGCGGGAGTTTTCCCGCCCTGCCTGCTGCAGGGTTCGAATTCGAATTTCGAATTCGAATTTCGAGCTGTCTTTGATTCTGAAAATTTCTGAAACTTCTAGAGGTCATAACTTGGTCATACAAACTCCGATTTTCGATAACTCAGAGTCGTTTCCAAGCAGAATTTCGGGACGAACGCAATGGCGCAACCCGTTTCCCTTGATTTTTATTTTAAGATTTATTTTTGCCTTGATTTATGGTTTTAACACACTATAAAAATTCGGGTTGTTACATTCTTCCCTCCTTAAAGGATTTCGTCCCCGAAATCTCCAAGTTAAGAAGAATATGTCCTACCATCCAATCAACCATCTACTCAACCATCATCCACAAGCAACCATTGTCCTTAAGAGATTTCTAATGCTGTATGAACATATGCAGAAAGTGTGTGTATATTTTCCTTATCTAATGTAAATGATCAGGCATGATTGATCTTTTTAATGCAAAATATGTCTAGTGCCATGAATCCAACATGTATGCAAATAGTCCTAGTCACATAAACACTATATGTGTGCACAAACATCCATCCATATGCAACATCCACATGATAACATATTCAATTTCATCCATAAACAAGTATAAACATTCATGCATATGCAATATGAGATGTGACTGAGCCGATCTAGTGCCTAATGTGTGTTCATGCATCCACGAGCAACAACTAGCAACCATTTGCAACCACTTGCAACCATCAACCATAACATGTCTCAAACACGTGTTTACACCCAATTGTTCCTCCCTAAAGATATAGTTGAACGATAGAAGCAAGTAAAAAATTTGTGCCCATTAGGCAATGTCAAAACTGGAAATCTATGTCACATATATACTGATTAGGAGAAGAACTCCCTAAGCACCAGCCCGAAGACCGAAGTCAACATCAGGTTGACACCTAAAGAATTACTCAACCCAATGGACACCCTCAAGCCCAACATGTATTACTAACAGATGATCCCTATGGGGTTTGCAACAGAAATAGGATTGAGAATAGGACTGAGAGGTTATACTTAAAAGATAGCATACAGGTAAGCTCTACAGGAAAAGAGGGATCAAGGATATACTCTTAAGAAGAGATATGATGCGTGTGTCTAGTCTTCAATCTTCTAAGTCGCATTTCCTTGATCTTAACTCCATTGTGCTTTCACCGTCTTTAGCTTCACAATTTCGTAGCTTCTTAATTCTTGTTTCCAAAATATGAGTTGGAACTCATTTCACTGTCGCCCCTCGTTCCACTTTCACTTATTCTTTTTCTAGTATACTCAGCTTAAACATAACTGCATACTCATGGTTTCATGCAAGCTCTCCAAAATTCACTAGTGAATCTTGGATCTCATTCACTTACTAGAAGGTATTCCACATAAATGAATTATTTCTTGAAAATAAACAAATTCCAACCATGTTGCCAAGTGTACTTACTAAGGTGATTTTCTATAACTCATGCATAAACGAGATGAACCATCCGCCTTGATGGCGAACACTACTCAAGAGGATCAATAAATATATCAAGAGATTCTAGGTAACTAAGCACGGAAGAACCCTAAGGGTTACACTAGACTTCGAGGGCATTACCGGGGCAAGTCAAGAGTCTAACTACCCTCTTTTCATACTCGAGAAAGGTATCATTTTTGGAAAACCACTCCATCCCTACAATCAACCCATTGCCCAAAAACATAAGCATTACTTCTAAACTCAACACTTAGCATAGACATTCTCAAATCCAAAAAAGTCATGAATAAATGAGCCGATTCCCCACAGGATTTGAGACAAAAACGGGATCCTCTACTACGCTTGTACTAAGGTGCAGAGACTCCAATTATCGAAGCAGAATTAAAAGGATGTGATGTACAAAAACAAAGTTCTAACGGGATGATGGAAAAGAAAAGCTAAAACTTTGACAGAAACGTTACCACCTCTCTTAGGTATGCTAGTAGTGAGAGCATACAATTGCCCTCTCGACGATCTTGTTCTTTGCCCTTGTCCTTGTCCTATAATACTTAACTACATGTCCCTTTTTACCATACTAAAGATACTCTCTCTTGTCATGGGTTTTTATTATTCTCTCACTTTGGCCTCTTTCCTTTCACCTTTTCCTCCTTCGTGGATTAAGCCTTATCAACAAGTTTCTTATCCTTAGGCTTGTGTTCTTTTATCCTCGTTCTTACTATCCTTGTACAGCTTGTTGACAAGTTTCTCAAAAGCTACCTCCATCGCATGGCAACCCTACAAAGCTTGAAATAAGATTAGTCGCAGATGGAACTACTGCGGCTCTTGATGGAGATTGGTCACTTCTTTGCCCTCCTACATGCGTTGTATGCCTACAAACTATGGTGAAAAAGAAAGAGAGAAGAGACTCAACGAGAGAATCAAAAGATAGTGCATATGGCTTTGGGGAATATGCCTTTCGTAAAACAAAACTTTTCTTAGAAAAATGCTTCTTTGTAAACGTTTTGCAAATAATTTCAAAAGGTTTTTTAAAGTTTTTGCCCAGTCTGGTAACCTTCTGCTCTGATACCAACTGTAACACCCCATATCCGTTAAGGTCACTCACACAGGGAATGCCTTAACTTCAATGGAGCATTATGGGTACTGGAACAGAAATATTAGACATATATAAAACAGCGGAAAGTAAAGTAGAAGTACTTCAAATCATTTATTGAATATAATTGTTTACAATAAAAGCCCATCAACTTCCAATACCCGATTACATAACTAAAATATTTGTCTTGCTCAAAAACAAAGAAGTATAAAAATAAATAGTGATATCCCCAATGAAGCAAAGCAAGCCATAGCCAAGAGAAATCCAAGTTGTACATGAAAGAGCCTTGGAGCTTGGTAAGGTCCGAACTAAGCTGTATTTCCACCCTGCGAACCTGGGGGGGAAACGAAAGAAAAAGAGGCAAAACAAACTGGTTCAGTCATAAAGACTGAGTAAGTCCTAGTGGCTTTCAGCATAAAAACAGGTGAAGATAATATGGCATGAATAAACTAAAAGTAAACATAAGCATGATGACAAGGTAAGCTACAGGCACGATGAATCAAGTATAACATCCCATGCTTCCTATCAAGAGTATCATCACAAGGTTCCTACCAAGTATCACATTGCAAGGTTTCTATTAAGTATAACATCGCAAGATTTCTAAGCTGCTCTGCACCGCCTGACTAGCATCTCACAAGTGCCTTACATGGAAAGTTTCGTATTCCTACTAGTGTTCCAATCTAGTAGCCCGTGTTATATACTAAGGTGATCTCAACCCGTGTCATGTGTTGACTATAAAATGATCCCTTGCCCAATGTCATGAAATGACCCATTACTTGGTCCCACGAAACGATCTATTAATTGATCGGCTCCCTACAAGTCCTAGCTCGTTCATGTGTCTGTGTCATACGGCCCAATCACGAATGTAGTCACCTATGCTAGGTCCACCATAGGGTGTATCAATCCCTAGGGTGCCAACCACCAACACGAATCAAGCACGCACAGTGTAAACCTACCGGTGCCCAATGCCTGCTTTTTCAACTCCGAACTACGTGCACGACCATAGTCCGCCTGAACCTACAATGGCGCACCAACTAAGTCGTCGTTCTGGTCACTTACAATCAGCCCAGTAATCGTGCCCCACCCTGCCTAGTTCCAGGGTACCGTGATACATCAAGTGGGTTACTGCTGAAAAGGACCGCATAACTAGGGTTTCCGTCCAGTAGGTTAAGTGTTGTCATTTAAATTCGAGACTTAACCCCATCAGTCTAATATGTCAAGTTGGTTAAGTGTTGTCATTCAAGTTCATGACTTAACCCTACCAAATCATTGTGTTAAATTGGTTAAGTATATTCAAGTGGTTCATGACTTAACCCTATCAAATCATCGTGTCAAATTGGTTAAGTATATTCAAGCGGTTCATGACTTAACCCTACCAAATCATTGTGACAAATTAGTTAAGTATATTCAAGCGGTTCATGACTTAACCCTATCAAATCATCATGTCAAATTGGTTAAGCATATTCGAGCAGTTCATGACTTAACCCTATCAAATCATCATGTCAAATTGGTTAAGTATATTCAAGCAGTTCATGACTTAACCCTACCAAATCATCGTGTCAAATTGGTTAAGTATATTCAAGCGGTTCATGACTTAACCCTGCCAAATCAACGTGTCAAATTGGTTAAGTATATTCAAGCGGTTCATGACTTAACCCTATCAAATTATCGTGTCAAATTGGTTAAGTGTCATTAGTCTAGTCATATTACTTAACCCACCCATTGGTATGATTAACGTTATGTTGGTTAAGCCCACATTTATAAGTTTTACATGTTCTTAACTCATACTGGTTAGGTCCACATTTACATGTCAAATTTCCATGTCATCCCACCTAACCCTCTAACCATACCCACGTCTTATTATGGTTAGTATTCCTTAATTCATTCATTATGACGAACGAATCATGACCTCTCACATTAGACCGTGCACTTTGTGGCCACTGGATTTGCCGGGCGGTTCCGGGCAGATTTACATCACAAACTGAGTCTAACCTCGTGTCATAAATCGTTACGCCTACAATTCGACCTTCGACCTCTCACATTAGACTGACACTTTGTGGCTTCTTGATTTGCTGGGCGGTTCCGGGCAGATTTACACCACAAACCGAGTCTAACCTCGTGTCAAAGGTTCATTAATGGTCGTATTCCCCCCAAAACCCCAATATGTGTTTAACATATAAAAAAATGTTCATGTTTCAACCACATTCATATTTCCAGTTATAAGCTAATTATCAAGTTCATAATTCACGTTTTTGTCCCAAAACGTATTCCCAAATTATTATCAAAATTCATTATAAGGTTATGCTAAGTTATAGCCTTTTATTTACAATACATGCCAACTACCCAAAACCCAACTTAGGCGCGTTCATATTAAACCTTTACCAAGTCATAAATTTTCATATATGTTCCGACTCCAAAATTTACATAATTAACATATGCCCAAGTTCTAGATTACATGTCAGTTTTACATATGCCCAATTCATACCAAATTTACGTATGTTTAATTCACGCCATTTCACATGTATGCAAATTTTATACCAACTTACACAAATATCAAGTTTCATGCCGTTTACATATATCAATATTCTTGCCATTTTACATAGGTCGCGTTTCATACCTAACTACATGTATTCCATGTTTACACCATTTTATCCAAACTTACAATCTTTAATTATAGCGATAGTACTCATATCCCCATTTCATGTTATGCCGTCAATTCTACCAAACATTTATATATATCCAATATAGACAACATTCCCATATTTCCCCGTATTCAATCGTCGCGGTTCAGGCCTAGGTCCGAAATTGACCTAGGTTTATTGAAAGAAAATAAATAGGGGAAGGTAGAATTTGTATAACAATCAGTATAGAGAGGAAAACTGGCATAAAAACATCATCTCTGGCATAAAAGATAGATCTTAACAATAATATCAATATGAATCAAGAAAAACTGATTTACAACAGGCTGAATAGATCATAAGCTTGACATGAGAACGAACATAGAAAAGTCCCAAAACTCAAGATTCAAGAAGCAACAGAAATAGATCTGAATCAATAAACATACTTAAATCCAATTCCACTTTATTCCATGGTCATATTATAATTAAATGTTTAAATCTAAAAACAACTAGATCTTACAGAGCGTGGATCGAGGATTAGAGTGCAGAGATTTGATTCTGGAAATGGTTATTGCAGTTGTTGAATCTCTATTTATTTAGTCTAGTTCTAGTTGAAAACCCCCAATTTGCAATTCCTAGATGTTGTCTTGACGAAGAAGAAGTAGTCTCTTTTAATTTAAATATTATCATTTTGATTTTCACAGAGGTAGCATAAGGACAGAATGAAATGATGTAAAGAGAATGAGGCCAGGAGGCTGTTTATATAGGGTTAGGTAGACGAATCTGGTCACGAAACAAGTCTAAATACATCAGAATGCATCTGGTTCAGGAAATAGGTTCGGGAGGCAGGTCGACCCCCAGGTCGACACTATGGTCGACCTGGTCCCGGGGAGGTCGACACTATGGTCGACCCCCAGGTCGACCTGGTTTATGGGCGGGAGTTTTCCCGCCCTGTTTGCTGCGGGGTTTGAATTCGAATTTCGAATTCGAATTTCGAGCTGTCTTTGATTCTGAAATTTTCCGAAACTTCTAGAGGTCATAACTTGGTCATAAGAACTCCGATTTTCGAAAACTCGGACTCGTTTCCAAGAAGAATTTCGAGACGAACGCAATGGCGCAACCCGTTTCCCTTGATTCTTATTTTAAAATTTATTTCTTCCTTGATTTATGGTTTTAACACACTATAAAAATTCGGGTTGTTACAGTAGAAGAAGAAGATACAACATCAGAGTAACACGAATCTCACAGCGGAACGAACAACATATAATAGATAACATATCCTTGAAATAAAATCAGTATATGTAAACAGTAACATTATCAGAGTACAACACTTACAACATAGCGGAAATAACTATAGCTATACAATCCTGAAGCCTCCTTCTCTAAGCTCTTCAAGTATATTTGTAAAATCCTGACTACTTGACTGCCCGTACAAAATTGGGCACCCAAGAGTTTAGGGTAAACAAAACAAAATAAACTCTGGGTCAGTCACGGGACTAGTGTGAGTAAAACAATTTAAAACAGTTTGAGCGATTAAACGATATCTCATAAGACCACGCCGTATAACGGAACGGGTTTTCCCCTTAAGAGAATCCCAAAAAAAAATCTTTATATCAAAATTCTTTGATATTATAATCGTGTCTATCAACCACAATATAATAATCATCTAGCAGAAACGCTTTCATCTCATGTTCTACATATATAGTATACAATCAAAACCGAAAGCACGTGTTGGGTAATGGATTTCCAACTATGACAAGGTATGGAATCACCTTTCGCTAGTGTACCTCTAGAGAGGAATAAACTGGGTTCAATAAGAACATCTTGCAACCCGGCCACACATGACCGACCTCTCATTTTGCTTGAGTGTATCGAATGTATATCACCAACAGTTGGGATCAGCAACCGTTTCCCGAATGGGACAGCATCGACAATAGATTTTTAGAAGTAAATGAAACTCTAGATCAGGTGATTATACACCCTAATAGGTGCGACCTACATAGTCATGTTGCCTGCCCGATTTTTGTCATTTCCCGGTTGTGAGGCTAGAGGCCACGCTTATCTCTGACAGATCTCATATTTATTCACTTTGAATGTCACATCGTCATACCTGCCAAATCCCAAATTGATTTCCCCAAAAATACCACAGGTATACAGCTAAGAGAAACGAATTCCTCCGCCACCAAACGTGAATATGTTTGAAGATATCAACTTAAGCGGTCTATTAGATATACTCTGTCAGACCTTTTTCCATACAAGTTGTCCGGGGACTGGAAAAACCGAAGGCACTATTTAGTACATCCATCTTAGGCAATCCTTACCTAAGATTTATACAACAACCCTTGCACTTTACTCCGTCTTCAATTATCTTTGGTATATATGATTCGGAACGCTTATGCCAACACGGAGTGCTTCTTCGGATAATCATCAAACCGGTCTCTCCATATTAACATTGTTAAAATGGTCAAAACTTTGATAGTCGGTGATTTAACTATCAAAGAAAAACACGTGTGCAAACAACGATATTATTTCCAGATGGAAATTATATCGATCAATCATCATTTATCATTTATCTCTTTAGTTCATTAATTTACTTATCTCATGTTTTCATATATTCTAAATTATTATTTTCTATTATCGGAAAACATTTCTGATTCTTATTTGGAAATCATTTCCAAAACTCCTTCATTTGATTTAAACTGATGTTTAAATAAACATCGCTATGCCAACACAAACGATTACGCTCATTTACTAAATTCACTTCACCATCCTTTACTATCAAACCTTACATTCCTTAGTTAAGAAGGAAGTCAATCAAGTTGGGGTATAATTACCTCTCAGACCTTAACTGAACAACGGTTTAACTTCGAAATAGTCAAAGTTTGTCTTTTAAATCTTTAACAAACTTCCTTACGTAACTCTCAGATTCTATTTATGTATCCACTTCTTTATTGAAAACATTGATTATATCTATAGCGTTAAAATCCCTACTTTCGAAATATCTAACTTCGAATATAACTTTTATTCTTTAATTCGAATAATAAAACAAACACTAATTTATTTATTTATACTCTCGATTTAAAAACCGGAAAGTAAATATTAGTTTCCCGAATTCGATATAATTGAATTCGACTCGTAACTGTCTTTCGAGTAATCTCTATTCGATTAACTCTTCTCGAATAATTTATATTCGATCAACTAACTTTCGAATAACCAATATTCGATTAACACACTTTAAATAACCAATATTCGATTAACTCACTTCAGATAACCAATATTCGATAACTCACTTCGAATAACCAATATTCGATAACTCCTTTCTTCGAATAACTATATTCGATAACTCACTTCGAATAACCAATATTCGATAACTCACTTCGAATAACCAATATTCGATAACTCCTTTCTTCAAATAACTATATTCGATTAACTCCTTTTCAAATAAATTATATTCGATTAACTCCCTTCAACTCTGTTCAAATAAACTAAATTCAATTAACTCCTTTCGAATAAATTATATTCGATTAACTCCTTTCGACTCTGTTCGAATAAACTAAATTTGATTAACTCCTTTCAAATAAATTATATTCGATTAACTCCTTTCGACTCTGTTCGAATAAACAAAATTTGATTAACTCCTTTCGACTATGTTCGAATAAACTAAATTTGATTAACTCCTTTCGAATAAATTATATTCAATTAACTCCTTTTGAATAAATTATATTTGATTAACTCCTTTCGACTCTGTTCGAATAACTAATATTCGACTAACTCTTGTTTAATTAACTATATTCAATTTACTCTAACTCGATCAACTTTAATCGATTAACTCTAATTCGATTAACTCTAATCGATTAACTCTATTCGATTAACTCTAACTGATTAACCCTAACTGATTTACTCTAACTGGTTAACTCTAACTGATTAACTCTAACTGATTAAGTCTAACTGGTTAACCATAACTGGTTAACTCTAACTGATTAACTCTAACTGATTAACTCTAACTGGTTAACTTTAACTAATTAACTCTAATCAATTAACTCTATTCGATTAACTCTTATTTGATTAACTATAATCGATTAACTCTTTCGGATTAACTCCTTTGAATTAACTCCTTTGATTTATTCCTTTTCTATTTGTTTATACCAATCTTTCTGTTTCTATTTGTTTACTTAACAAATAACTATTGTAACGACCCAGAAAATCTGAACCAATTTAAAAATTTTAAATTGGCTAAAATAATGGATTTTAAATATTTAAAATAAATATTTTCAATAATGGCGATGAAAACTGAGCTTGAATCAACAATTGAAAACGAATATAATTAATTATAATTATAAACAAGGCTTGAAATGGCGTGGCGGTTTCAAAAATTGAATTCAAACTTTGTCGGACTATACCGGGTGCAAAACAATCCGGATTTTAGTGAAACCAAAAACATTAGGATCTAATTGATGATATCTTTCCAACGGATCTGACAAATCGAAATTTGATAGCGGGAATCAAAAGGCATGTCCAGTTGAAAATTCTGAATAGTCGCTATGGAATTCAGGCCCTTAAAAATGGACATTTTGCAAATGACCTCGGATTTCGACGAAACCTCTTTTGTTGGATCCGCAGTGTCAAGTTATTGTTAGGTTTCAAATTTCATAATTTTTCGAATCAATATGTGAGCGTGGCAAAGGAAAACGAGTTTGACCGGTTTCAGTTGATTTTAATCGACTGGAAATTGGCCATTTTTCAAACGGTCTCAGAATTTGACGAAACTAGTTTTGTTAAGACTGTATCGTCAATACGAAGCTAGAAAATATTTTTCTGAAATTTTTCTAGTTAGTATGTGACCCCGGTAATTTGAAATGTACGTTTAAAATTCAATATAGTGATTTAAATGTAAATTCAACGGAAACTGATTGTAACGATCAAATCAGCTTGCGATACATATCCCATTGTGTTCGGAATGGGGGTAAAACGATATGGACGACAGGCGGTGGGCCTCGTTTCGAGGTCGAAAATAAAAGTTGCTTTTTAGAATTAATTTAATAAATAAAATAATATATATAATTTTCTTTTAAAACCCTCACCCCCCTTTTTTTTCTCCTTATTTTCGCTCAGATAAAAAAAAGAAAAAAGAAAAAAAGATCAACGCCCCCCTTCGTCGACCTCGACGCCACCGCCCTGACGACCCACGACCGCCGAACCCCCACCACGCTGTCGATCCCGCTCCTCTTCCCCTCGACGCACCCGAACCCTCCCATCGCGACGCCCAATTCGCGAGCCCTCCGATCGAGCCATCCCGCCTCCACCGAAGCTCCGCCCTGACGACCTCCTGCCGCCGAGCCTGGCCGTCACCCTCCCCCCTCCTTCGCAGATAAAGTAAGTTATTGTTATTTTATTTTCATTTTAAATTCTGATTTATTTTAAAAGGTTTAAAACTGATTTTTTTAAAAAGGTTTAAAACTGATTATTTTAAAAGGTTTAAAACTGATTTTTTTAAAAAGGTTTAAAACTGATTTTTTTAAAAAAGGTTTAAAACTGATTATTTTAAAAGGTTTAAAACTGATTTTAAGTTTAAGATATAAATAGGAAAAGAGTTGAACTTTAAATAGAAAAAGATTTGAACTTGGAAAAAATAAAGATCATATTTTTAAAAATAGAAAAGACGGAATTTTTATTAAGTAGAAGAAGTAAAATATGATTTTTATATTTTTAAAGTAATAAAAATATAATTTTTACATCATAGGAATATTAAAAATATAATCTTTATTTTTGAAAAGGCGGAATCTATATTTTTGAAATGCAATTTTTATATATTGAATAACATAGTAAAAATTCGATTTTTACATATGTAGAGAATACGGGCAACGAAAGCGACAAAAGGCGAGAGCAGTGAAGATTTATGCAAAGAAGAGTCGTGGGATTGAATTAGCTATTTGGTGAGAATTTCTCACTCTCCAATTTCTTTTTCTAGCTATATTATATATATATATATATACGCCCCTCGTCCACAAACCATGGACGATATTTATTGGTTGAAATTTTTGTGAAAATTGATTGATAGCGAATGATTGTTTGGGATTGTTTGTGATTGATATTGGTTGATTGTGGTTGAAAAATACCCGTTTGTGATTGAGAAATATTTGGTTGAAACCACATAGGATTAGTTTGTGGAAATGAAATAAATATATACATGCCGCCTGCGTGCGAACTAGATGCATGATCCCCATTGTCAAAAACCGCGAGGTTTTAAGGTAGAGCGAGGAACCGTACTAAGGACGGTCCCGGTTTTAACTACCCTGCCGTTATGCTGCCGAAATTTTGAATAATATTCGTATGTTTGAATTATTTTCATATGCTTAAACTATATTTATTCATTGAATAGAAAACCTTCATGTGTTGAATTGATATTCATTCGTTGATTAGAAATTCATGTGTTGAATGGTATTCGCGTTTTAAATATAAAAATCACATTTTTATCTATATATAGAAACTATAGAAAACATTCATGTGTTGGATTGATATTCATTCGTTGATTAGAAATTCATGTGTTGAATGGTATTCACATTTTGAAATAAATTGTTTGATAATAAAAATCACATTTTTATCTATATATAGAAACTATAGAAAACATTCATGTGTTGGATTGATATTCATTCGTTGATTAGAAATTCATGTGTTGAATGGTATTCGCGTTTTAAATATAAAAATCACATTTTTATCTATATATAGAAACTATAGAAAACATTCATGTGTTGGATTGATATTCATTCGTTGATTAGAAATTCATGTGTTGAATGGTATTCACATTTTGAAATAAATTGTTTGATAATAAAAATCACATTTTTATCTATATATAGAAACTATAGAAAACATTCATGTGTTGGATTGATATTCATTCGTTGATTAGAAATTCATGTGTTGAATGGTATTCATATTTTGAAATAAATTGTTTGATAATAAAAATCACCTTTTATCTATATATATAAAATCCTATTTTTGTCACCTATATGAACTATATAGAAAACTAGTGTTTTGAAATGAATTGTTTTACAATAAAAATCACATTTTTATTGTATGCATAAATCGTTGAAATGTGAAGTGTTAAAAATAGCCATTTGTTCAAAATAAACATATATGAGTTGAAATATTCATTAATTAGCTAATGAAAAGATTTGCACCTATTTATGTAACATTAGAATGAATGGTGTTTTTAAACCAAATAGAAATCAAATATGAAGTTGAATAGAAAATGATAAATGATAAGAACTGTATATATATGTACATGCATATTCATTGAACAGGTTATAGCAAAGGGGCTAGAGAAGAGGAATAAAATTTTGTGCCCGACAAATAGGTACACATTTACTGTTTTGTTTGGGTGATGATTTTATGAGCCTGTTGGCTAGCCGCTTGGCTTTTTCTTTTTCTTTTTGAGATTAGAAGGACCGGGAAAGCTATTTGCGATTTCCCGATGCTCCCGGTGCAGGGGAGGTTATGGCGAAATTTTCCAAAAATTTAAGGCGTTAGTGAAATATTTGAAGTGAAAACGATATTGAAATTGTTGAATGAACTATATTTATATAATTATATAAATATAAATAAAATTAAAACGAAACGTGGCCGTGCAGTTCGCATTTTGAAACCGTGTTTTCAAACAACTAGTACGGGAAATCCGACCATTGGATTTTCCCGAAACCTCAACCGTCGGGTTCGCCTTGGAAATATCTTCCCAACGGCACCAACTTTGTAAAAATCCAACGGTTGGATTGTCTGGAATGTTTAATTCAAATCTGATGAAAAACAGCGCCAGAAGCGATTATATTTATATATATATATATATATATATATATATATATGTTTAATCGAATAACGACGCTGCAGTTCGTATTTTGAAATCGAAAATTCAAACGATTGTACCGGGAGATCCGACCGTCGGATTTTCCCGAAACTGGAACCGTTGGATTCGTTTTGAAAAGACCTTTCTAATGATGTAAATTTTGCGAAGATCCAACGGTTAGATTTTTAGATATGTGTAAATCAAATCTGAAGAAAAACAGCGCTACGGCCGCTTTATGGCCCGAAGCGTCGTTTTGAATAAATCAGCTATTTTAAAATAAATAAAAATAGCGATAAATCGTTATAAAATATTGGAAACGTTATGGAATGGAAATAAACTGAATTTGCTTGATTTATGTGATGTTTGATGGTTGAATGTGTTTGGTGTGAAAATTACATTAAAGAACAGAATAGGTGTTGTCGAATAATTTAACCATTGAAATAAATTGAATTGAAATTCTAAATATACGTGAATTATTTGAGAAGGCCGAGTTAATTCTCATTTCAAATAATTGACCGACGATTGAAAGTCGAAGATAAAGACGGTGGTCGAAGAACGGAGATCTTCACCTCGTTTGGATGGTAACCGAGGTCCTGATTGGGAGGCATCCCGAGATATGGATAATGAGTGGTGATCGTTCAGACGTACGTGGTGATCGATGGGTTTGCGAGGTATTTAGTGCCTCCGGTTTCGTTCAGTCCCAGAACAGACTTGTAAATGGACTGTGTGTCCGACATTGGAATTTGTTCTGTGTGATTGATAGCCATCAGTTGCACGGTGTGAATTGCCTGTGTGGCATGCTAAGATGCAGTGATCAGGGCTTCTGTTGAAAAGCAAAGTCTTGTGGTGACGATCAAAGCACCGCCTGTGTGGCGTAGCTTTGTGTATAACGTAAATTCGCGAGCCTCACACCCCGGTATGAACCTAAAACGGGAGGAAGGACCTCAGGGAGGACATGCGTTTCTTTCTAGCTAGGGTGGTGTCAGTGACCTACCAGCCCTGACATTTATATACTTTTCACCTATGTGGTTGTTGCTGTTGCGAGGCGCCTCGGTTTGATCGGACGATCCGGGTCCGATGGAGTCATTCGTTGGCTCGTTTACGCCCCAAAGGGCGGGGAAACGTATTGTTCAGGCATTTTAATCCACATCGGTGGACCGGCCCTGACGATCCAAGGGTCGATGCGCTCTGACCCTGTGGCTCGGGCTAGAGAGTCACGAAGTCGGTAAGGACTATCTTTTGCCTTGGTTCATGACGGAAATCCAATTTCCAAATACGTGACGATGCGATTTTGATTGTATACCTATATATGGCGACATAGTGGTATGGGGCATTAATGCCGTCTATGATTGATAGTTATGATTTGAAATTGTTTTCAAAACATATAAACACTAGCAATAATATCAAATGCCTTTGTTTTATTCGTATCAAGCATATTTTGGCCGTTATAAGGTAAAACTCTATCCTCCGGTTTGCGTTGCATTGTGTGATGGGAACTGAGTCTTATAACGGTTTCATTTTTATAAAAAGCATAGCGATGTTTAAAAGAAAGATTTGTTTTAAGGCACTGGCAATCCAATGGAGTAAACCCGTTCCACGAAAGTGGCGTGGTCCTGTGATTAGCCATATTATATATGTGTTGAGTAGATTTCTCATACCAGTCCCATGACTGACTCGTAGTTTGTTTCACTTTCAAACTCGGGTGCCCCTTTTTCTACACGGGCAGCCTTGTATTCAGGTTTAGCTGGTTCTTTTTCTGGATAGCTGGAGCTGAAGATGGATTCTATCATTTATTTCTTTTTATGCTGTTCAGCTCCTATTGTACATATTTTGTTTATTTCCGCTGTAGACATTTATGTATAGCTGAACTGTATTTGTACTAAGTAAGATTCTGTATACTGTGTAACTCTGATGATTTCTTTTATCCAGTATATTCTATTGTTCATTATCTGGTGTATTTATTTAATTCTGTTCTGCTATTATCTGTTTCTGTGTTATATTCCAAAGATAACCCTGGTCTCCGTCTGAACGGGATTTCGGGTCGTCTCAACGTGGTATCAGAGCTTTGGTTAAGCTTAGTTCTGGAATATAACATATTAACGAACTCGTCAGAAATAGAACCAGTAGTGTTCTAGGATGGACAACTCAATACAGATAGGATCAGTAATATCCTAGTATGAGTAAAGCAGAATGAAATTACACCTTGATAGACACATTTTCACTTGAAGTATGTGTTTCTATATTTTAAATTTTCTTTTCTGTGACCTGACACTTGATCTGCTATTTGCAGAAGAACTAGAAAATGAGTGCCAGAAACAGAAGAAGTAATACTGACCCGGATATAGAAGCTCTATTTATGAAATATAGGAATCTAGGTGGAAAACCTTTCTCGGGTGAAGAATCAATTATGAAAACACAAGCTTGGATTCGCTCGGCCGAGAAAATCTTCGAAGCATTAAAGCTGAGGGATGACCAGAAAAGATTACTGGCCTCCTGGGCACTCAAAGATGAAGCTTTGTTCTGGTGGGATTCTGTTGTTAAGGATAATCCAGAAGGTGATATCACCTGGGACAGATTCAAAGTGATTTTCTTGGAAAGATTTACTCCTCCCGAAGCAACTGAGCGATTATGCGATAATTTTCTTATCTGATACAAGGAGACATGACCATTCCCGAATATCATAAGAAATTCAACGAACTTTCTCACTTTGCTCCTCATCTAATTCAAAATCTGAAGAGGAAGAATTTGAGATTTATCAATGGGCTTCAAAGGAAATACCAGAATAAAGTATTGGGGCAGTGTTAATGCAAAGGGGTCAAGTGATTGCTTATGCTAGCCGTCAACTGAAGCCACACGAGAAGAAATACGTAACTCATGATCTTGAGTTATTGGCTATCATATTCTCTTTGAAAATCTGGAGACACTATCTTCTGGGCGAGAGATTTGAACTGTTTACAGATCACCAGTCGTTAAAGTATCTGTTCACTCAGAAGGACTTAAATTTGAGGCAGCAGCGTTGGCTGGAGTTTCTTGCGGCATATGAATTCGAAATTATATATACTCCAGGGAAAGCCAATGTCGTGGCCGATGCGCTGAGCCGAAAGAATGTAATGATCGCCAGCTTTATTATCACGACATCCTTGATTGACAAAATATCTATTCTTCAGAAGGAGGATAACTTTATTAAAGATATGATAAAAAGGATTCAGAAAGGCGAACCCTCGTGTTTCCAAATAGATAACGACGAGACCTTGAGGTTAAAAGGAAGGATTTGTGTTCCTGACATTCCTGAGCTAAAAAGGGAAGTGTTAGACGAGTGTCACAAGTCCAAGCTGAGTATCCATCCTGGTGTGGCCAAAATGTTTAACGATCTCAAAAGAACATTCTGGTAGAAGGCTATGAAAAGAGACGTTTCAATATACGTTAGCCGATGCCCTACTTGCCAACTAGTCAAAAGCGACCAACAGAAATTGGCTGGATTGTTACAACCACTAGAAGTTCCTGGTTGGAAGTGGGAACATATTTCGATGGATTTCATTGATGGTTTGCCCAGAACCAGAAAAGGGAATGACAGTATTTGGGTGATCGTAGATCGTTTCACGAAGACCGCCCATTTCATACCTGTCAGATCAAATAGAACCGCTCAGAGTCTGGCGCAGATATACTTCAGGGAAATAGTTAGACTACATGGAGTGCCGCTCAGTATAGTCAGTGATAGGGATACAATATTCACTAGCAAATTCTGGGAAGCATTTCAAGTCGAGCTAGGAACGAAGTTGAACTTGAGCACCGCTTATCATCCTCAGACAGACGGTCAGACTGAGAGGGTGAATCGCATTTTAGAAGATCTATTGCGGGCTTGTGTTCTAGATTTCGGTGGATCATGGGAAGACCATCTGCATTTGGCTGAATTCTCTTATAACAACAGCTATCAGGCAAGCCTGACAATGTCGCCATTCGAAGCATTGTATGGTAGACCGTGTCGATCTCCTGCTTGTTGGGTCGAGCCAGGAAATAGACTTGTGTTGGTTCCTGATATGATTCGAGAAGCTGCCGACAAAGTGGATTTTATTAAGAAGCGATTACTCGCCGCTCAAAGCCGACAAAAGAGCTATGCCGATAGAAGAAGAAGAGATATATCCTTTGAAGTTGGTGACTATGTATATTTGAAAGTATCGCCGATGAGAGGAGTTATCCGGTTCGGTAAAACTGGAAAGTTAGCGCCCAAATTCATTGGTCCGTTTCCTATTCTGGAACGGATCGGAACTCTCGCTTACAGGGTCAAACTGCCTGATTGGTTGCCTGGAGTTCATGATGTATTTCATATATCTCAACTTCGAAAGCACGTTCATGATCCAGACTTGATCATGGAAGAAGCAGCTCAACAGGACATTGAAATTACTCCAGAATTAGCCCTGAGACGTGAGCCGCTAAAGATCATCGGCAAAGAAACCAAAGAGCTGAGGAACAAGAAGGTTCGCTTAGTCAAAGTGCAATGGAGTGGAGATCCACGAGATTGTACTTGGGAAACTGAGGAGAGCATTCAGAAAGCTTATCCTAGATGCCGAGTAGATATCTCTGATTGACTCTGGTGCAAGGTACATTTACCCTACTTTGCACTACCATTCAATTCTCTACTCTATTGTCATTTTCTTTTCATAGATGTGCACTATTTATTCTATACTCTGAATGATTTTTAAAAGTAATATAGGATTTGATTAGTATATTTTTGGAAGGTTAAAAACAAATTGGTTGTTGTATTGGGGGATTGTAGATTTATCAAACCACTTTCGACTTTGTTCCTTTTCGGGGACGAAAAGTTTTAAGTGGGGGAGATTGTAACGACCCAGAAAATCTGAACCAATTTAAAAAATTTAAATTGGCTAAAATAATGGATTTTAAATATTTAAAATAAATATTTTCAATAATGGCGATGAAAACTGAGCTTGAATCAACAATTGAAAACGAATATAATTAATTATAATTATAAACAAGGCCTGAAATGGCGTGGCGGTTTCAAAAATTGAATTCAAACTTTGTCGGACTATACCGGGTGCAAAACAATCCGGATTTTAGTGAAACCAAAAACATTAGGATCTAATTGATGATATCTTTCCAACGGATCTGACAAATCGAAATTTGATAGCGGGAATCAAAAGGTATGTCCAGTTGAAAATTCTGAATAGTCGCTATGGAATTCAGGCCCTTAAAAATGGACATTTTGCAAATAACCTCGGATTTCGACGAAACCACTTTTGTTGGATCCGAAGTGTCAAGTTATTGTTAGGTTTCAAATTTCATAATTTTTCGAATCAATATGTGAGCGTGGAAAAGGAAAACGCGTTTGACCGGTTTCAGTTGATTTTAATCGACTGGAAATTGGCCATTTTTCAAACGGTCTCAGAATTTGACGAAACTAGTTTTGTTAAGACCGTATCGTCAATACGAAGCTAGAAAATATTTTTCTGAAATTTTTCTAGTTAGTATGTGACCCCGGTAATTTGAAATGTACGTTTAAAATTCAATATAGTGATTTAAATGTAAATTCAACGGAAACTGATTGTAACGATCAAATCAGCTTGCGATACATATCCCATTGTGTTCGGAATGGGGGTAAAACGCTATGGACGACAGGCGGTGGGCCTCGTTTCGAGGTCGAAAATAAAAGTTGCTTTTTAGAATTAATTTAATAAATAAAATAATATATATATTTTTCTTTTAAAACCCTCACCCCCTTTTTTTCTCCTTATTTTCGCTCAGATAAAAAAAAGAAAAAAAGATCGACGCCCCCCTTCGTCGACCTCGACGCCACCGCCCTAACGACCCACGACCGCCGAACCCCCACCACGCTGCCGATCCCGCTCCTCTTCCCCTCGACGCACCCGAACCCTCCCATCGCGACGCCCAATTCGCGAGCCCTCCGATCGAGCCATCCCGCCTCCACCGAAGCTCCGCCCTGACGACCTCCTGCCGCCGAGCCTGGCCGTCACCCTCCCCCCTCCTTCGCAGATAAAGTAAGTTATTGTTATTTTATTTTCATTTTAAATTCTGATTTATTTTAAAAGGTTTAAAACTGATTTTTTTAAAAAGGTTTAAAACTGATTATTTTAAAAGGTTTAAAACTGATTTTTTTAAAAAAGGTTTAAAACTGATTTTTTTTTAAAAAGGTTTAAAACTGATTTTAAGTTTAAGATATAAATAGGAAAAGAGTTGAACTTTAAATAGAAAAAGATTTGAACTTGGAAAAAATAAAGATCATATTTTTAAAAATAGAAAAGACGGAATTTTTATTAAGTAGAAGAAGTAAAATATGATTTTTATATTTTTAAAGTAATAAAAATATAATTTTTACATCATAGGAATATTAAAAATATAATCTTTATTTTTGAAAAGGCGGAATCTATATTTTTGAAATGCAATTTTTATATATTGAATAACATAGTAAAAATTCGATTTTTACATATGTAGAGAATACGGGCAACGAAAGCGACAAAAGGCGAGAGCAGTGAAGATTTATGCAAAGAAGAGTCGTGGGATTGAATTAGCTATTTGGTGAGAATTTCTCACTCTCCAATTTCTTTTTCTAGCTATATATATTATATATATATACGCCCCTCGTCCACAAACCATGGACGATATTTATTGGTTGAAATTGTTGTGAAAATTGATTGATAGCGAATGATTGTTTGGGATTGTTTGTGATTGATATTGGTTGATTGTGGTTGAAAAATACCCGTTTGTGATTGAGAAATATTTGGTTGAAACCACATAGGATTAGTTTGTGGAAATGAAATAAATATATACATGCCGCCTGCGTGCGAACTAGATGCATGATCCCCATTGTCAAAAACCACGAGGTTTTAAGGTAGAGCGAGGAGCCGTACTAGGGACGGTCCCGGTTTTAACTACCCTGCCGTTATGCTGCCGAAATTTTGAATAATATTCGTATGTTTGAATTATTTTCATATGCTTAAACTATATTTATTCATTGAATAGAAAACCTTCATGTGTTGAATTGATATTCATTCGTTGATTAGAAATTCATGTGTTGAATGGTATTCGCATTTTAAATATAAAAATCACATTTTTATCTATATATAGAAACTATAGAAAACATTCATGTGTTGGATTGATATTCATTCGTTGATTAGAAATTCATGTGTTGAATGGTATTCACATTTTGAAATAAATTGTTTGATAATAAAAATCACATTTTTATCTATATATAGAAACTATAGAAAACATTCATGTGTTGGATTAATATTCATTCGTTGATTAGAAATTCATGTGTTGAATGGTATTCGCGTTTTAAATATAAAAATCACATTTTTATCTATATATAGAAACTATAGAAAACATTCATGTGTTGGATTGATATTCATTCGTTGATTAGAAATTCATGTGTTGAATGGTATTCACATTTTGAAATAAATTGTTTGATAATAAAAATCACATTTTTATCTATATATAGAAACTATAGAAAACATTCATGTGTTGGATTGATATTCATTCGTTGATTAGAAATTCATGTGTTGAATGGTATTCATATTTTGAAATAAATTGTTTGATAATAAAAATCATCTTTTATCTATATATATAAAATCCTATTTTTGTCACTTATATGAACTATATAGAAAACTAGTGTTTTGAAATGAATTGTTTTACAATAAAAATCACATTTTTATTGTATGCATAAATCGTTGAAATGTGAAGTGTTAAAAATAGCCATTTGTTCAAAATAAACATATATGAGTTGAAATATTCATTAATTAGCTAATGAAAAGATTTGCACCTATTTATGTAACATTAGAATGAATGGTGTTTTTAAACCAAATAGAAATCAAATATGAAGTTGAATAGAAAATGATAAATGATAAGAACTGTATATATATGTACATGCATATTCATTGAACAGGTTATAGCAAAGGGGCTAGAGAAGAGGAATAAAATTTTGTGCCCGACAAATAGGTACACATTTACTGTTTTGTTTGGGTGATGATTTTATGAGCCTGTTGGCTAGCCGCTTGGCTTTTTCTTTTTGAGATTAGAAGGACCGGGAAAGCTATTTGCGATTTCCCGATGCTCCCGGTGCAGGGGAGGTTATGGCGAAATTTTCCAAAAATTTAAGGCGGTAGTGAAATATTTGAAGTGAAAACGATATTGAAATTGTTGAATGAACTATATTTATATAATTATATAAATATAAATAAAATTAAAACGAAACGTGGCCGTGCAGTTCGCATTTTGAAACCGTGTTTTCAAACAACTAGTACGGGAAATCCGACCATTGGATTTTCCCGAAACCTCAACCGTCGGGTTCGCCTTGGAAATATCTTCCCAACGGCACCAACTTTGTAAAAATCCAACGGTTGGATTGTCTGGAATGTTTAATTCAAATCTGATGAAAAACAGCGCCAGAAGCGATTATATTTATATATGTATATAAATATAATTATATATTTAATCGAATAACGACGCTACAGTTCGTATTTTGAAATCGAAAATTCAAACGATTGTACCGGGAGATCCGACCGTCGGATTTTCCCGAAACTGGAACCGTTGGATTCGTTTTGAAAATACCTTTCTAATGATGTAAATTTTGCGAAGATCCAACGGTTAGATTTTCATATATGTGTAAATCAAATCTGAAGAAAAACAGCGCTACGGCCGCTTTATGGCCCGAAGCGTCGTTTTGAATAAATCAGCTATTTTAAAATAAATAAAAATAGTGATAAATCGTTATAAAATATTGGAAACGTTATGGAATGGAAATAAACTGAATTTGCTTGATTTATGTGATGTTTGATGGTTGAATGTGTTTGGTGTGAAAATTACATTAAAGAACAGAATTGGTGTTGTCAAATAATTTAACCATTGAAATAAATTGAATTGAAATTCTAAATATACGTGAATTATTTGAGAAGGCCGAGTTAATTCTCATTTCAAATAATTGACCGACGATTGAAAGTCGAAGATAAAGACGGTGGTCGAAGACCGGAGATCTTCACCTCGTTTGGATGGTAACCGAGGTCCTGATTGGGAGGCATCCCGAGATATGGATAATGAGTGGTGATCGTTCAGACGTACGTGGCGATCAATGGGTTTGCGAGGTATTTAGTGCCTCCGGTTTCGTTCTGACCCAGAACGGACTTGTAAATGGACTGTGTGTCCGACATTGGAATTTGTTCTGTGTGATTGATAGCCATCAGTTGCACGGTGTGAATTGCCTGTGTGGCATGCTAAGATGCAGTGATCAGGGCTTCTGTTGAAAAGCAAAGTCTTGTGGTGACGATCAAAGCACCGCCTGTGTGGCGTAGCTTTGTGTATAACGTAAATTCGCGAGCCTCACACCCCGGTATGAACCTAAAACGGGAGGAAGGACCTCAGGGAGGGCATGCGTTTCTTTCTAGCTAGGGTGGTGTCAGTGACCTACCAGCCCTGACATTTATATACTTTTCACCTATGTGGTTGTTGCTGTTGCGAGGCGCCTCGGTTTCATCGGACGATCCGGGTCCGATGGAGTCATTCGTTGGCTCGTTTACGCCCCAAAGGGCGGGGAAACGTATTGTTCAGGCATTTTAATCCACATCGGTGGACCGGCCCTGACGATCCAAGGGTCGATGCGCTCTGACCCTGTGGCTCGGGCTAGAGAGTCACGAAGTCGGTAAGGACTATCTTTTGCCTTGGTTCATGACGGAAATCCAATTTCCAAATACGTGACGATGCGATTTTGATTGTATACCTATATATGGCGACATAGTGGTATGGGGCATTAATGCCGTCTATGATTGATAGTTATGATTTGAAATTGTTTTCAAAACATATAAACACTAGCAATAATATCAAATGCCTTTGTTTTATTCGTATCAAGCATATTTTGGCCGTTATAAGGTAAAACTCTATCCTCCGGTTTGCGTTGCATTGTGTGATGGGAACTGAGTCTTATAACGGTTTCATTTTTATAAAAAGCATAGCGATGTTTAAAAGAAAGATTTGTTTTAAGGCACTGGCAATCCAATGGAGTAAACCCGTTCCACGAAAGTGGCGTGGTCCTGTGATTAGCCATATTATATATGTGTTGAGTAGATTTCTCATACCAGTCCCATGACTGACTCGTAGTTTGTTTCACTTTCAAACTCGGGTGCCCCTTTTTCTACACGGGCAGCCTTGTATTCAGGTTTAGCTGGTTCTTTTTCTGGATAGCTGGAGCTGAAGATGGATTCTATCATTTATTTCTTTTTATGCTGTTCAGCTCCTATTGTACATATTTTGTTTATTTCCGCTGTAGACATTTATGTATAGCTGAACTGTATTTGTACTAAGTAAGATTCTGTATACTGTGTAACTCTGATGATTTCTTTTATCCAATATATTCTATTGTTCATTATCTGGTGTATTTATTTAATTCTGTTCTGCTATTATCTGTTTCTGTGTTATATTCCAAAGATAACCCTGGTCTCCGTCTGAACGGGTTTTCGGGTCGTCTCAACTATTCCCCTTTCAATTCTAATTATTTAACAAATAAATATTTCTTTTATCTTTTCTATTTATTCTCTAAATAAATAATCCTTTTATTTTTATTTATTTCCTAAATAAGTAACCCTTTTACTTTTATTTATTTTCTATAAATAAATAACTCTTTTACTTTTATTTATTTTCTATAAATAAATAACCCTTTTACTTTTATTTATTTTCTATAAATAAATAACCCTTTTACTTTTATTTATTAAACAAATACATAATTCTTTCAATTCTATTTGTTTAACAAATAAATATTCCTTTTCTATTTGTTTTCACAAATATTCCTTATCCGTTTTATTTGTTTTCACAAATATTTCTTTTCTATTATATTTGTTTTCACAAATATTTCCAATTCAATTATATTGTTTTCACAAATATTATTTATATTTTAATATACACTTTGAAAAATCCCTTTGTATATTCCAGTATTTCTTATGGTGTTTCAAATACCATATATCACTGCTCATTTTCCCACAAACACACACAATCAACAAAAGATTGTATATCACATCATATATCACAATATATATGAAAAATAGTAAAATAAATGTTGAGGAATCCAGTTGGATCCCTCCGACCTGTTTCCGTGCATCACAGATGTTCAACAACATAATTAACATCGATTTCATTTCAATATGAAATATTATGCTAAAAAGAATCAATATTTGATTAACGATTTATATATAATCGCTATCTATTATTTCAACCAAAACACGAGCAATTCAACCAAACAGTTAACACACAGCAATCAACAGCTAATTATCAGTTCTAAGAATGCGTTACAAAAATATAACTGTTCAGAGTTGCCGAGTTTTACTCACTTTGGCAGTTTATCGTTAAAGAATGATAAACTGTTGTTTGATTTGAATCAAACAATTTATTTCGCCATAAATTCAAACGAGCTCCAATCCACTTCCTGTCAGTTCCATTGGGTAGTGTCCGTTCATACGATCCTGTCGGATCTTGTTTCGCTGAATTTCCCGTATGACCCCGATATTAGATTTTACAACTTAATACACAATTAAATAGTTTAAATTTAAATTCTCCTTTGTTATTGGGCCTCACCTCAAATACCTTGGCCCATCTCCCTTCAAACAGACCCATACCCAATACCTCGTCTTCCCCAAACAAGGAAACCCGTAGCATGCTCCTCCCTTTCCAATTCTTCCTTCGATTACTCGATCACCGATCGACAAAAGTCCAAATCGATTTCACCAAAAAACTCAACTCCGAAATCTCAACCCACCCGGCACCCCAACTTCAAACTCGCACAGCCCACTAAAATTCCGTCATTTTGACCTGTATGCACCACCTAGTGAAACCACCGAACCTTTTTGACGTGGAACTCGACCAAAAACCCACACAAGGTGCGGTTTCCCTTCTTGAATCCAAATATGAACTCAAAAATCACTCTCGTTGCTTAAATATGAAGCATCGTTTAACCCTAGTTGCCGCTATTGGTTTTCCAGCATCCAAAAATGGATGTCGAGCTCTGCAACACTTCACTGGATTGAAGAGCTACTCAACAGAAACTCATACACTTATATTTAGTGATTTTTAGATTTTTCATTGAATTGATATGATTTTATAAATATGTATATTGCTCACGATTTTTCTTTCTTGTGGCGACATGGAAAACTGTTTGACTGTTGGAAGGAAACGTTTAGGTTTAGGATAAAGGTATTTTTAAGGATAGGGGTTAGATATTTTGTAAGATATTTATTGAGATATTTATGAAGATATTTTCATTTTAATTATTCGTTTTGCTTTCTAAAAATTCGTATGATCACACACGATATCCAAAAATCATGAAAATTTACATGCAGCTACAGTTCGACATTACAGTCCCAACGAAACTGGTTTCGTCGAATTCCTACTTCGTTTGCTCACACAGCATATTTTTAAAGGTCAAATTATCGGCTGTATTTCACATTAAAATCCCATACGGCCACATACTGACTTCAAAAATCGCGGAAATTGAAATCTAACAATAATTTAACATTGCGGGTCCAACAAATTTAGTTTCGTCGAATTCTGAGGTCGTTTGCAAAACTGGCTATTTTTAAAGCTCTAAATAACCCTTTTAAATATATAAATATATTCAAAAACAATTAAATTAAATGTTTATAAATAAATATTATCATATATATTCACATACGATATCATACAGCTTTAGAATATTCCTATATGAATTTCTAACTCGATATTTCAAGTCCCGATATAAATCGATATTCGATTTATAATGAAATTCCTTTTTAAAATATAAACAAATCGTTATAAATTATAAAGGAATTCCACTGCGACTTTTCCAAAATTTGATTTGGACATAAATCAAAATCTACACGACGAAATCTCGATTTTTCTCTTCTACTAGAAAAATATACTTCACCAGCTCCTAACGTTTCTTGTTTCATAGAAATCTGAATTAAAACGGCTTCTGTATATTCGTTTAAAGTTCGAATCGCCAAATGGCGAACTACCGCGCCATTTCGAGCTCGATTATAATTATATTATAATTTATACGTTCAAATGACGTTTATAAATCTATTCTTTAATATAATTCAAATCTAAACTGAATTATATATTATAAATAATATAATTCACACGATCTTGTGAATTCCATCATTTTTGATTATTTCTGAATTAAATATATTATTTAATTATTATATTAATTAAATATTCCTTATAATTTAATTCTGGTCATTTCAAATTACCAAACCTTTATTTAAATAATTAAATAAATTATTTATTATCCATAAAAGTATGGGTCGTTACATTCTTTCCCCCTTAAAAATAATTTTGTCCTCGAAATTGCTAAGGTGGAAAACAAACCCTATTAACTGGTTAAAAATTATTCGTTCACTTTTTACTTCAGTTTTAACTAAACCCATTTAATTTCAATTAAATATTAATTAATTCTTATCAACGAAAATTTTCAAAAATCCTGAAAATTTTCTAACACTTTAACTTTTCGAAAAATTTCGCCAGCTCCTCCTTTGTACGGCTCAATCAGTACAACCACAACTCGCTTATCTAGGCCTTCTCCTACCCAGAAGAAAATCAAACAGCCAAGCGGCTTGCCAATCAGGCTCATAAATCACCAAACTCATATGAAATATAAACTTGTACTTTTTTGTCGGGCATATCATTATATCACTTTCACTTGCTACCAACTCAGCATATACCGATACATTTCTAACTTGATCTCAAATCAATTCATTCTCAAACCAAATCATCTGTTTATACCCCAAACCCAATCCATTTGAAACTCAAGATCCATTCTTGATTTCAACTCTTAACTTACCAATTCAATATACTTAACCAAGTTAAGTTATCATTCCACATTTCATTAACTAATTAATTCCCTCTAATCAGTTACCTTGATCTCATAACTCAAATCTGATTTTTAATTCCAAAATCAATCCATTTTCTTACCTGAGTCAAATTATATTCAAAATCCAATCTTACTCGGTATCGTTCTATTTTCAATTCAATTTCCACTTCATGGCTTTAATCCAATTTCAAATTACTTCCACAATTTTTATTTAATTTGGTTTTATTTCAAAAAATCTTTTCTTGGGAGTTTTAAACAGCTTTGCTTTTCTCAAAAGTCAAACTTTCCTTTTCAGGATTCAAAACAACTTGTTTTTCTCAAACCAATTCAAAATGAATACCTTTGGTTGTAATCCGTCACTTAGAACTTGAAAATCAACACTGATGATGTGGCCATCATCATCAGAGTTATTTCCCAGCTATCAAAGTGAGTTCAATACTATATCACTTTTTAAAACTCATATTTAAAGATTTCCATTTTGAAATCAATTCAAAATATCATTCTCAAAACAATTTAAAATCTCCCAGGATTTTAAAATTCTCATATACTCAATCCAAATTCATTTACAAACACCTTTCCAAACCTCCAGGGCTGTACTTTCAATTCTGATTTAAATTTCAAATTTAATTCACTTCGTAATACTTATACGAATTGTATTTGGTTATGTATATATAACCATCTCCATTATAATCTTACTCAATTATAATAACAACCAATATATCCAATACATTATAATCACTCCAATATAAATCCTTTATATCAAAATATGATTTGGGTAAAATTATTTCGTTTACCCTCTTTTCAAAACATACTGTGTCGGTACATCGTATTCGAGTGTTTAGAAATTCCTACCGATACAGTGGATCAAACTGATCAACCAGAACCCATAAACAACTCAACCAATAAATCTCCACAATATAAAAACAATTTATATTGAATAACAAATACGCTCTCGTATATATACACTCAAACTCAATCTAGGGTACTACTAACCCTATCTCTACTGAGTCACGCCACAGAGCCAAGGTAATTACTTAACCTTAAGCTATGATACCAACTGTAACATCCCGGAAAAAGTTGATCTTGGTTATCCGATATACAACACATATCGAACATCCAAGAATCGAAAATACCGGTAGTTAATGGAAGAAGTTAGAGGGTGAGAATAGATAAGATAGAAACTTAGAATAGAAGAAGAAGAAGATACAACATCAGAGTAACACGAATCTCACAGCGGAACGAACAACATATAATAGACAACATATCCTTGAAATAAAATCAGTATATGTACACAGTAACATTATCAGAGTACAACACTTATAACAAAGAAGAAATAACTATAGCTATACAATCCTGAAGCCTCTTGATCCAAGCTCTTCAAGTATATCTGTAAAATCCTGACTACTTGACTGCCCGTACAAAATTGGGCACCCAAGAGTTTAGGGAAAACAAAACAAAATAAACTCTGGGTCAGTCATGGGACTGGTGTAAGTAAAACAATTTAAAACAGTTTGAGCAATTAAACGATATCTCATAAGACCACACCGTATAATAGAACGGGTTTTTCCCTTATGAGAATCCAAAAAAAATCTTTATATCAAAATTCTTTGATATTATAATAGTGTCTATCAACCACAATATAATAATCATCTAGCAGAAACGCTTTCATCTCACGTTCTACATATATAGTATACAATCAAAACCGCAAGCACGTATTAGGTAATGGATTTCCAATTATGACAAGGTATGGAACCACCTTTTGCTAGTGTACCTCTAGAGAGGAATACAATAGGTTCAACAAGAACATCTTGCAACCCGGCCACACATGACCGACCACTCATTTTGCTTGAGTGTATCGAATGTATATCACCAATGGTTGGGATCCGCAACCGTTTCCCGAAAGGGACAGCATCGACAATAGATTTTTAGAAGTAAATGAAACTCTAGATCAAGTGATTATGCACCCTAATAGGTGCGACCTACATAGCCATGCTACCTGCCCGATTTTTGTCATTTCCTGGTTGTGAGGCTAGAGGCTACGCATATCTCTGACATATCTCATATTTATTCACTTTGAATGTCACATCGTCATACCCGTCAAATCACAAATTGATTTCCCCAAAAATACCACGGGTATACAGCTAAGAGAAACGAATTCCTCCGCCACCAAATGTGAGTACGTTTGAAGAGATCAACTTATGCGATCTATTAGATATACTCTGTCAGACCTTCTTCCGTACAAGTTGTCATGGGACTGGACAAACCGAAGGAACTATTCAGTACATCCATCTTAGGCAATCTTTACCTAAGATTTATACAACGGCCCTTGCACTTTACTCCGTCTTCAATTATCTTTGGTATATATGATTCGGAACGCTTATGCCAACATGGAGTGGTTCTTCGGATAATAATCCAACCGGTCTCTCCATATTAACAACGATAAAATGGTCAAAACTTTGATAGTCGGTGATTTAACTATCAAAGAAAAACACGTGTGCAAACAACGATATTATTTCCAGATGGAAATTATATCGATCAATCATCATTTAACATTTATCTCTTTAGTTCATTAATTTACTTATTTCTTGTTTCCATATATTCTAAATTCTTATTTTCTATTATCAGAAAACATTTCTGATTCTTATTTGGAAATCATTTCCAAAACTCCTTCATTTGATTTAAACTGATGTTTAAATAAACATCGCTATGCCAATACAAACCATTACGCTCATTTACTAAATTCACTTAACCATCTTTTACTATCAAACCTTACCATTCCTTAGTTAAGAAGGAAGTCAATCAAGTTGGGGTATAATTACCTCTCAGACCTTAACTGAACAACGGTTTAACTTTGAAATAGTCAAAGTTTGTCTTTTAAATCTTTAACAAACTTCCTTACGTAACTCTCAGATTCTATTTACGTATCCACTTCTTTATTGAAAACATTGATTATAACTATAGCGTTAAAATCCCTAATTTCGAAATATCTAACTTCGAATATAAGTTTTATTCTTTAATTCGAATAATTAAACAAACAATAGTTTATTTATATATACTCTCGATTTAAAAACCGAAAAGTAAATATTACTTTCCCGAATTCGATATAATTGAATTCGACTCGTAACTGTCTTTCGAGTAATATCTATTCGATTAACTCTTCTCGAATAATTTAAATTCGATCAACTAACTTTTGAATAACCAATATTCGATTAACTCACTTCAAATAACCAACATTCGATTAACTCACTTCGAATAACCATTATTCGATAACTCATTTCGAATAACCAATATTCGGTAACTCCTTTCTTCGAATAACTATATTCGATAACTCACTTCGAATAACCAATATTCGATAACTCACTTCGAATAACCAATATTCGAGAACTCCTTCCTTCGAATAACTATATTCGATTAACTCCTTTTCAAATAAATTATATTCGATTAACTTCTTTCAACTTTGTTCAAATAAACTAAATTCGATTAACTCCTTTCGAATAAATTATATTCGATTAACTCCTTTCGACTCTGCTCGAATAAACTAAATTTGATTAACTCCTTTAGAATAAATTATATTTGATTAACTCCTTTCAACTCTGTTCAAATAAACTAAATTTGATTAACTCCTTTCGACTCTGTTCGAATAAACTAAATTTGATTGACTCCTTTCGAATAAATTATATACGATTAACTCCTTTCGAATAAATTATGTTCGATTAACTCCTTTCGACTATGTTCGAATAACTAATATTCGACTAACTCTTATTTAATTAACTATATTCAATTTACTCTAACTCGATTAACTTTAATCGATTAACTCTAATTCGATTAACTATAATCTATTAACTCTATTCGATTAACTCTAACTGATTAACCCTAACTAATTTACTCTAACTAGGTAACTCTAACTGATTAACTCTAACTGATTAAGTCTAACTGGTTAACTCTAATTGGTTAACTCTTACTGATTAACTCTAAATTATTAACTCTAACTGGTTAACTCTAACTGATTAACTCTAATCAATTAACTCTATTCGATTAACTCTTATTCGATTAACTCTAATCGATTAACTCTTTCGGATTAACTCCTTTGAATTAACTCCTTTGATTTATTCCTTTTCTATTTGTTTATACCAATCTTTCCTTTTCTATTTGTTTACTTAACAAATAACTATTCCACTTTCAATTCTATTTGTTTAACAAATAAATATTTCTTTTATCTTTTCTATTTATTCTCTAAATAAATAATCCTTTTACTTTTATTTATTTCCTAAATAAATAACCCTTTTACTTTTATTTATTTTCTATAAATAAATAACCCTTTTACTTTTATTTATTTTCTATAAATAAATAACCCTCTTACTTTTATTTATTTTCTATAAATAAATAACACTTTTACTTTTATTTATTTAACAAATACATAATTCTTTCAATTCCATTTGTTTAACAAATAAATATTCCTTTTCTATTTGTTTTCACGAATATTCCGTTTCCATTTTATTTGTTTTCACAAATATTTCTTTTCTATTATATTTTTTTTCACAAATATTTCCAATTCAATTATATTTGTTTTCACAAATATTATTTATATTTCAATATACACTTTGAAAAGTCCCTTTGTATATTCCAGTATTTCTTATGGTGTTTCAAATACCATATATCACTGCTCATTATCCCCCAAACGCACACAATCAACAAAAGATTGTATATCACATCATATATCACAATATATATGAAAAACAGTAAAATAAATGTTGAGGAATCCAGTTGGATCCCTCCAACCTGTTTTCCTGCATCACAGATGTTAAACAATATAATTAATATCGATTTCATTTCAATATGAAATATTCTGCTAAACAGAATCAATATTTGATTAACGATTTATATATAATCGTTATTTATGATTTCAACCAAAACACAAGCAATTCAACCAAACAGTTAACACACACCAATCAACAAATATTATCAGTTCTAAGAATGCGTTACAAAAATATAACTGTTCAGAGTTGGTGAGTTTTACTCACTTTGGCAGTTTATCGTTAAAGAACAATAAACTGTTATTTGATTTGAATCAAACAATTTATTTCGCCATAAATTCAAACGAGCTCCAATCCACTTCCCGTCTGTTCCATTGGGTAGTGTCCATTCATACGATCCTATCGGATCTTATTTCGCTGAATTTCGATATCGTATGACCCTAATATTAGATTTTACAACTTAATACACAATTAATTAGTTTAAATATAAATTCTTCTTTGTTATGGGGCCTCACCTCAAATACCTTGGCCCATCTCCCTTCAAACGGACCCGTACCCAATACATCGTCTTCCCCAAACAAGGAAACCCATAGCCTGCTCCTCCCTTGCTAGTTCTTCCTTCGATTATCCCAAACAAGGAAACCCATACCCAAATCGATTTCACCTAAAAACTCAACTTCGAAATCTCAACCCACCCGGCACCCCAACTTCAAACTTGCACAGCCCACTCAAATTCCGTTGTTTTGACCTGTATGCACAACCTAGTGAAACCACCGAACCTTTTTGACGTGGAACTCGACCAAAAACCCACTCAAGGTGCGGTTTCCCTTCTTGAATCCGAATATGAACTTAAAAGTCACTCTCGTTGCTTAAATATGAAGCATCGTTTAACCCTAGTTGCCGCTGTTGGTTTTCCAGCATCCGAAAATGGATGTCGAGCTCTACAATAATTCACTGGATTGAAGAGCTACTCAACAGAAACTCATACACATATATTTAGTGATTTTTAGATTTTGCATTGAATTGATATGATTTTATGAAGATGTATATTGCTCAGGATTTTTCTTTCTTGTGGCGGCAAGGAAAACTATTTGACTGTTGGAAGGAAATGTTTAGGTTTAGGATAGAGGTATTTATAAGGATAGGGGTTAGATTTTTGTAAGATATTTATTGATATATTTATGAAGATATTTTCATTTTAAATATTCGTTTTTCTTCCTAAAAATTTGTGTGATCACACACGATACCCAAAAGTCATGAAAATTGACATGCAGCTACAGTTCGACATTACGGTCCCAACGAAACTGGTTTCGTCGAATTCCGACATCGTTTGCTCACACAGCGTATTTTTAAAGGTCATATTATCGACTGTATTTCACATTAAAATCCCGTACGGCCACATACTGACTTCAAGAATCACGGAAATTAAAATCTAACAATAATTTAACATTGCGGATCCAACAAAATTAGTTTCATCGAATTCTGAGGTCATTTGCAAAACTGGTTATTTTTAAAGCTATAAATAACCCTTTTAAATATATAAATATATTTAAAAATAATTAAATTAAATATTTATAAATAAATATTATCGCATATATTCACATACGATATCATACAGCTTTAGAATATTCCTATATGAATTTCTAACTCGATATTTCAAGTCCCGATATAAATCGATATTTGATTTATAATGAAATTCCTTTTAATAATATAAATAAATCATTATAAATTATAAAGGAATTCCACAGCGACTTTTCTAAAATTTGATTTGGACATAAATCAAAATCTACACGACGAAATCTCGTTTTTTCTCTTCAATTAGAAAAATATACTTCACCAGCTCCTAACGTTTCTTGTTTCACAGAAATCTGATTTTAAATGGCTTCTGTATATTCATTTAAAGTTCGAATTGCCAAATGGCGAACTGTCATGCCATTTCGAGCTTGATTATAATTATATTATAATTTATATGTTCAAATGGCGTTTATAAATCTATTCGTTAATATAATTCAAATCTAAACTGAATTATATATTATAAATAATCCAATTCACACGATCTTGTGAATTCCATCATTTTTGATTATTTCTGAATTAAATATATTATTTAATTATTATATTAATTAAATATTCCTTATTATTAAATTCTGGTCATTTCAAATTACCAAACCTTTATTTAAATAAATTATTTATTATCCATAAAAGTACGGGTCGTTACAGAGTTTTCGTAAATCGGACTCCGTATGAAGAAGTTATGACCTTCAGAAGTTTCATGATTTAAATAAATTAAAACAGCTCAAGTTCAGAAATTCTAATTCGAAACTCAAATCACACACCCGGGTTGGGCGGGAAATTTCCCGCCTAGGACCCAGGTCGACCAGGGGGTCGACCTGGGGGTTGACCTGGGTCAGACAGGTCGACCAGGGGGTCGACCTCCCCCTTATTTCCAGATCCGAGGACAGATTCATTTTTCTGCATTTGGACGCCCGTTCTGACCAGATTCGTTGATCCCTATGATATATAAACACACCTAAGGCTACAGTTTTCTCTACACAACTTCATTATGCCTATACTCTACCCTAATTCATATCAAAATAAATCTAAGACGGGGTTATGTTGCTCAAGTCCTTCGTCGAAATCAAGTCTAAAATTCTAGTAGAGATTCAAAAGCTAATTAAACGACTTCAACGACTATTTCTAAGAATCTAATCAAATCTAAATTAGAAGAACAAATAGTCTACTTCAAGGGAGAGCTATTCATTTTCAGAATACAGATCCCAGAATTCAAGACCCTTCTGTAATTTTTAAGTTCTTGTTACTTTCAGAAATAAAAGTAAATTGTGATTCAGACATTGTAATAAATCTGGATATGAGATTATGCCTATTTCTATCTTTCTTCCTATATCCTTTGGATCTATCTCATTGATAATATTATGTCCATTCTTTGTCTCTTCTTTCCTTCTTCCCTTTTTGTTTTATAGCCAGGCTACTGCGAGCCTGAGCCAGATCTCATAAGAGATGAACGTACATTGGAAATAAAATTGGGCATAAAATATGATTTGAACATGACCAGCGCTAAAATTTGGGAAAAGTGTCAAATTGTGTATAATTAGGCAAAATTGAGTTGTAACTGATTTGAGGACATAACACATGATGAATTCAAAACATAAAGAGTATTGGACATATGACTTGAGATTTGAGGCATAAAGTATATTGGACATATAACTTGGGATTTGGGGCGTAAATCGAACTGTAACATGTAAATCCAAGTTAATTTCAGATTTAAACACCTAATAGTGATTTTGGCATGTACTGAAATGGATCTAAGTCCATAATACAAATCTTTTGGATTAGTTCCTATCTTTCTATTGAATCAATGATTTACATGCCTAGGAAGTTATTATTCAATCATGCCTAGCTTTGTTGGACATCTGATATATAATCCTTTTTTGGTTCATGATATTACTTATATCAGATCTATATGTCTATGAGGTTATTTCTGTCAGTTTGTTTCAGATCTATCTTTGTTATACCTCAACTCTAACAGATCTGTAATCCTCTTAGGTCCATAGTATTATATTTGACAGATCTACCATTTTAACACCTGTTTTATGCCTACTCTCGTTTATGTTCCTCTTTCTTCCCCTTTTATTTTATGAATCTAGATTTACCTCGAATCTAGATTTAAGTTTATTGCACGTGCGCGGGGGTATTGGGTGATAGTCTATTTAGTAATGGTGGAACATAATTTTGTAACTTATGATTTGGGGCATAATTGTCTTTGTTGCGAACTTGGGGTAAATGAAAATATTAAATCTAGATTTAGCGCAAACTATAAATTGGAATATTAACCTGGATTGGCCATAACCGTTGGTTAAGACACCAAGCATAATGTATATTGGGATATTGGGGAATGACTATTATTGCAAACTTGGGAAGATTAGGTGTAGCCTAGTTTGAGTAATAACTGGAAATTTGAATTTGAGGGCCATAACTTGCAACTAGTTTTGTTGGGCATAACTTGAGAATTGGAATATGACTGGTTGGGATAATTAACATATAATTCTAGACTTGGACATTTATGGAAAATGTGTCATAATCTGAAATTGACAACAATTGTGAATAATTTACATATAAACTGTAAATATGTAAATATGTGAAAAGACGAATATGCCTAACCCGAGGTTAGATTGAGTTGTGTTGCAAAACTGCCCGGAACTGCCCGGCACATCCAATAACTACAACAACACCTATCTAATGTGAGAGGTTAGTGCATCATGCCCAAGAAAAACCCGAGGTTAGACTGAGTTGTGGTGTAAAACTGCCCAGAACCGCCCGGCACATCCAGTAACTGCAACAACACATATCTAATGTGAGAGGTTGGTGCATTAATAAATCAGTTAATGCTAATGAACAAGATGTATGACTAGGGTTAAGTTCATAGGAACACTTAACCAATATAACATGAATGATTAGGGTTAAGTTAATAGGAAACACTTAAGCAGTATAGCATGATGAATGGTAGGGTTAAGTAATAAGAAACACTTAACCAATATAATTGATTTATGGTAAGGTTAAGTTAAAACAAGAGTGCAACACTTAATCAATATGACTTGATTTGTGGTAGGGTTAAGTTAACACAAGAAGTAAACACTTAACCAAAGTAATTATGACAAGTAGGTGTGTAAAACCCCACCTCCGCCAGTACCACTCTTGCAAGTGCACTGACTTTGGAGGGGCGTTTGAATCAGGTAAACATGCAAAATGATATATCAAGGCAGAACAAGAACATATGTATATATGTAAACAGAGTAAATAACATAGATAAAACAGCGGAAGATTTAAACCATTTCAAAACAAGTGTGGTACAACATAATATCTATTTTCCCAATAAACAAGTCTAGATAAAACAACATCATCTGAAAACAGAAATACATAAGTGCTATCCCCAAAATACGTGAGAACCATAGCTAGCTTCATGTAGAAAGCGTACATGTACTGAAATCCCACAAGCAAGTAATCGAAAATCCAAGCTAGGCTCCTGTATTCCCTCCCTGAGAACCTGGGGGAGGGGGGGAACGGAAGAAAAGAGGCGAAAGAAAACAGGTCAGTCAAAAAGACTGAGTAAGCCCTACTACAATCAATGTAAACTGATAAAGTTAACTGGTATGGGCAGCAAGGGATGAACATAAGGATAACAACATACTAGCATGATGATTAACTATCAAGGTAGATAAAGGTGTCATCGCATAATCAGGATTAAGGTTTTGCACCACAGGTGTACTAGTAAACTAACATGACTTAAATAAACAAGTATTGATCTCTTGGCCCAAGCTTTGGCCCAATAACATGAAGTGACCCCAATACGGGGTCCAAAGTGTAAACAAGAAGTGATCCCCAAGCCCAAGTTTTGGCCCAATAACATGAAGTGACCCAAACCAAGGTCCAACTAGCCCGGTCTAGTCGATCGGCTCCCTATAAGCCTATCTCGTCAAGTGTCTGTGTCATACGGCCCAACTACGAAGTGTAGCTAAACTGTGCTAGGTCCACCCTAGGGTGTATCAAGTCCTAGGGTGTCAACCACCAACACAAACCAAGCACGCACAGTTTAAACCTACTGGTGCCCGTGCCTGCTTTTTCAACTCCGGACCATGTGCACGATCATGGCCCGCCTGAACCCACACCGGCGCACCTACTCAGCCGTCGTTTGGTCGCTTACATGGCATCCCAGTAATCGTGCCCCTCCCTAGCCTAGTCCCTAGGGTATCATGATACATCCAAGAGGGTTACTGGTGCAAAGGACCACGTAACTAGGATTTCCTTAATGGGTTAAACGTGGTTAACCCAACTCATTCAAGTACCAAGTTGGTTAAGTGTACCCAAGGTTCATGACTTAACCCTACCAACCCATCGTGTTTAATTGGTTAAGCATTCAAGCGGTCCATGACTTAACCCTACCATGTAGCATTAATTAATTTAATGCACCCAACCTCTCACATTAGACCTTGTTGTGGTTACTAGTTAGGCCGGGCGGGTCCGGGTAGGTTTACACCACAACTTAGTCTAACCTCGGGTCTCACGTGCAACATGACCAGCTACTCACATTGGGTCCTATTGCTTGTAGCCACTAGTTAAGCCGGTCGGTTCCGGGTAGGTTTATGCTACAAGCTCAACCCAACCTCGAGTTGGCCATTCTCATGTTTTCTAAGTGTCATGTCCATCACATTACAAGTTTTCAAGCAATTGGGTAGACCTAACTTAATAGGTAAATTCCCAATGGGTAGACCTAACTTAATAGGTAAATTCCCAAGCTTATGGTTTTATGTATTTTAAGTTTACCCAACCCCAAACGCAATCCCATCGCTTACATATCGCAATATCGCATAAAGGATAGAAAGAGGGAACTTGGCATAATCATGACATAAAGGTGTTGGAGCCACAAGTTAAACATGGTGGCATATGGGACAAAGATGTGATCATAAACTTGCATATCTTGTTATCAACTTGCAAAATATTCATAAGCATGCATAACATCATTTTAACTTGCATAGTGTTCATATGCATACATAACATGGTTTCAACTTGCATAAAGTTCATATGTATGCATAACATCATTTTAACTTGCATAGTGTTCATATGCATGCATAACATGATAGCATGAACAAAATGTTCCACCCAAACTTGCATAACATACTTGCATACCATAACATGACATACTTGCCTATAAACTTGCATATTACAACATGATAAACTTGCATATCAACTTGCATATTACAACATGATAAACTTGCATATCAACTTACATAACATATGACAACTTGCATATCAAACTTGCATACAAAACTTGCATAACATATGACAACTTGCATATCATACTTGCATAATAAAACTTGCATGACATATGACAACTTGCATATCATACTTGCATAATAAAACTTGCATGACATATGACAACTTGCATATCAAACTTGCATACAAAACTTGCATGACACATCATAGGAAACTTGCATAACACATCATAGAAAACTTGCATATCATACATTTAACTTTAAAGTTCAAGTATGAAAGGAATAGGGCTTACAATGCTTATGCGGACTCAAATGAGTTTAGCAAATGTAAGAAACCCCTTATGCAACTAATTAAACCCCAAAAATGCAAGCAAACTTGATCAAAACTCTCCCTTTAAGATGCCAATAGAGAAACAAGACTTGAATGCAAGCTAATGATGATCATACAAGTCTAAAAACACTTGTATGCATGGAAAATCACTTAGGAATTGATTTAGGAATTGTATGAAGAGAGTGGAGGCCATGAGAGGTTTGATTTTGACATAGTTTAGTTGCTAGAATGAATAATGAATGATTTAGGGTAGGTTAGGGTCTTATTTATAGATTAGGCTAGTGATTTAGACCATAGGATTAAACCCTAGTTCTCATCTCAACCCTCCAAATCGAATCTGGCCCCCAAGCTCAACACATTCTCAAAAATGGTGCACTAGGCAGACCTGGGCGTCTGAGCCAAGTCGACAGCCAAGTCGACAGGGCTGTCGACCTGGTCTGACCCAGTCGACTCCCAAGTCGACAGGGCTGTCGACTTGGGTACTGTGGTGGGAATTTTCCCGCCTGGCCCAACTGGCCCAATTTTTCCAATTTTAGGTTTGAATTTGAAATCTGTTTTTACCATGGAATTTTCTGAAAACTTCGTTGGGCCTCGATCGGGTCATACGAACTCCGATTTTCGAAAACTCGGACTCTATTTCGCGTATTTTTCCGAGACGAACGCAATGGCATAGCCCGTTTCCCTTGATTCAGATTTTAGAATTAAATTCTGCCTCGATTTACGTTATAACAGGTTATTGAAAATACGGGTTGTTACATTCTCCCCTCCTTAAAGGATTTCGTCCCCGAAATCTTCAAGTTAGGAAGAACGTATCCTACCATCCAACATCCATCTACTCAAAACATCATCCACGAGCAATCATTGTCCTTACAAGATTCTAAATGCTGGATGAACATATGCAAAGGTGTGTGTATATGTACTTATCTAATGCGAATATCATCAATGCAAATTATGTTAGTGAAATGAATCCATATGTATGCAATTCCTAACATAATGTATATCATCTATATGTGTGCACATAACATACACCCATATGCAACATCCATGTGATAACACACAATTTTCATCCATGAATAAGCATAAACACTCATGCATATGCAATATGAGGAGTGTGTGAGCCGATCTAGTGCCTAATCGTGTATAATGCATCCACGAGTAACCACTTGCAAACACTTGCAACCACTTGCAACCATCAAGCATAACATGTTTCAAACACATGTTTCAACCAAAGGGTTTCTACCTAAGATTCTCATGACAAGATTAACACGATAAACTAGATAAACAAGACAAACATGGATAGCAAAAGATGTGCTAAAGAGATTGGGAGGATAAGCAAGATATACTCCTTTTGGATTACAAGAAATCCTTTCCTAACCCAACCCATATTCCATAAAAGCCCAAAAGGTTTAGTCAACCTAACGGACCCCTTCAAACCCTGACATGTATTACTAGCCAATAAGCCATACCTCCCGACAGAAGTAGGACCGAAAATGGGACCGAGAGGATATACATAAAAAAATAATATGCGAGTAAGTTCCACAGGAAAACAAGGATCAAGGATATGCTCTTAAAAAGAGATATGATGCGCGTATCTAGCATTCAGTCTTCTAAGTCACATTTCCTTGAGCTTAACTCCACTGTGCTTTGACCGTCTTTTTCTTACTCTTCTATCATTCTTGGATTAAACATAACCATGACCTCATGGATTCATGCAAGCTCTCCAAAATTCACTGGTGAATCCTGGATCACGTCTACTTACTATAAAGTATTCCACGCAGCAGAACTTTTCTTGGGAATACCAATCCATGTTGCCAATTGCTCTTACCAACAGGATTTTCTATAACTCATGCTTGAACGAAATGGGTCATCCGCCTGCGAATGGTAGGCTGTACTTAGATTCAGTTGCTTGCCCATGACTTCCCGTAGACTATCTCAAAACTTGACTGGTGAAGATTGAGTCGTGGTTACTAACTATACTTTACGGAACCTCGTGCAACTGCTTTATTTCTTGAAAGTAAACTGTCGTTAGCTATGATGCAATCCTTTCGCTCTTTACCGGAGTGAAATGAGCACTCTTCGTGAGTCTACCTACTATGACCCACATGCTCATATTCCCTTTGCCTTGATCTAGGCAGTCCATCCACGAAATCCTTCGTGACGCTTTACTACTTCCATTGCGGGGACCTCCAATGGATGTAATAGCCCACCGGTCTTTTTATGACTTGGCCTTTAACCTGTTGGCCCAACATGCACCTTGGGACAAACTCGGCCACTTCCCTGTGTGATGTGCATCTTCAAGAGCCTTCTTTCTCTCATTGCGTCCTAGCTATCCCTTGTCATCTATAGCGAGGTGTCTTAACATCTTGCCTCGAATCAACTTGTCCATGATCTCGACTAACTGCGGGTCTTCTTTCAGTGAAGTCCCTACTTGATCCAGAAGGGTAGGTCTAAGCTCAAGGGACGCTAACTAACTAATTAAACTGAGAGAACTTCTTACTTCAATTGTCCTCGTCGGAGCTTTCCGGTCTTGAACCGCGACCATTTTAGCGGGATCCACCGCTAAGCCTTGCTTAGAAACTATGTGCCCAAGAAATCTAACTCCTTTTTCTCCAAAATGACATTTGGAGGACTTGGCTTTCAACTGATGCGCTCCGAGCGTATCCATCACCTCCACGAGATGCCTTGCGTGCTCTTCCTTATCCTTAGAGAAGATCAGAATATCATCTCCGAAGACCACGACAAACTTGTTCAAGAACTCCCTGAACATCCTACTCATCAAGTCCACGAAATATGCGGGTGCATTAGTCAAACCGAATGGCATGACCAGCCAATCTATCTGGAGTTCTGAACGCAGCTTTGTCTATACTATCCTCAGCTACTCTAAGCTGATGGAATACAGTAGCAAGATCAAGAGAGAACAGATGTTCCTACAAGCTGATCAATCGGATCATCGATCCTTGGTAATGGTTGTCTATTCTTCTTGTTCAACTCACGATAATCAACACACGGGCGAAGCGAACTGTCCACATTAGTAGCGAATACTACTAGAGCACCTTCCTCGGAAATGCTTCATCGAATGGAGTTCTTCTCAAGCAACTCCTTCACTTGCTTACTTAGCTCCCGTCTCACGGGACCATGTGCCTTACCGGCCACATAACTGGCTTGGCATTATCAACCAGATAAATGCGGAAATCTATCTCTCGTTTAGGGGTAACCCCCTTCACTTCACCCAAGATATCAGGATATTCTCGGACCACCCTCACCGATTGCAAACTATCGATAGACGAGTCGAGGGATTTAAGATAACACAACATGACGAGACTCATAGGGTTACTAGAAATTCCTAGGGTATTACCGAGGCGAGTCATGAGTCTCACAACCCTGTGCTCAAAAATCAAGAATGGCTCCAAAACTGGACAACCAATCCATGGTCAAAATCAACTCATACCCCATGAAACCGAGAATACAAGCATCACACGAGAACTCTACACTAGAGATAGAGTTTTTCAAATCCACGTAGATAATAGACAAGTGGGCGAAAACCCCAATTGGATTTGAACCACACACGGGATCATAAACTAGACTAGTACTCAGGTGCAAACTTTCAACTAGATCAGATGAAATAAGCTATGCGATGCACCAAAATCAAACAAGGTATGAACAGGAAAATCAGAAATGTATACAAGGCTTTCAACAGAAATACTACCTCGATCGGGAACTGGAGCAGCATTGAGAGCATGAACTTGCCCTCTCGAAGGTCCAGCATGCTGAGTCTGACCCTGGCCTTGCCCTTGCTTCTTCGGGCAATCCTTACTGAAATGTCCAGTCTCACCGCAGAAAAAGCATTCACCATTAATCCTTTTTCTCTTCCGACAATCCTTACTAAGATGCCCAACTGAACCGCAATATTGGCACTTCCTCTTGTTGTTCTTGCCCTTGTTCTTGTTCTTATTGCCTTGACTGCTCTGACCGCTTGGATTACCCTGATTTCCTTTCCACTGGGAATCAGTCTTCTTGGCTTGAGTATCATTCATCTTGATCTCCTCCTTGTCACTCCTACTCTCTTCATTAAGTAGGGCCATATTCACCAAACTCTCAAAAGTTGCCCCCAAGGGTATATGAGTCATGGCCAAACCATGTAATGGCTCGTTTAATCCTAGAGCATAGTATAGGGCCTTCTTCTGAGCTGTGTTAACTAAGTCTAAACCGACCTGAGCCAGTTGATTAAACTGATCTATGTATTCCCTAATAGTCATGTCCCCTTGCCTCAGTGATAGGAACCTTAGTCCAAACTTTCCCCAAAAGTCTTCCCAAGTCTCAATTGGCCTAGTAACGGTGGTGACCACCCACCAACGTGCAGCTTCTTCCTTTAACAACCACACTGCTAATAAAACCTTCCTACGGTCATCTATATTAAAGAAGGTAAAAAGATCTTCGGTTTCTTTCAACCAATTTCTGGCCTCTACATATGTCTCGGTTCCAATGAAATTCTTGCAACCCAACGCCTTAAAGTTCTTACAAATCTCCGCGAAATCCTCTTGTGGATGCTGAGGGGGAGGAGGAACATTAACTACTGGAGGAGGGGAAACATCAGCGGGGCCGGCTTCGGTCGCCCTAGCCTCAAAAAGTCTCCTATACCAAAAAGGTACGCGTACTCCCTCCGGAATGGCAAAGTTATTGGCCATACTGAAAACGAAAAAAAATAGATTCAAAATGGAGAAAAACAAAGGGATTTTGCTAATGGCTTTTTGGGGAATAGCCTTTAAAATAAACTAGACTTTTCTTTGGAAAATACTTTATACTTAGTTTTGAAAATAGTTTTCCAAAAGTTTTCTATAAAAAAACCCTTTTTTTTTCCTTCTCGTAAACCATATGCTCTGATACCAAATGTAAAACCCCACCTCCGCCAGTACCACTCTTGCAAATGCACTGACTTTGGAGGGGCGTTTGAATCAGGTAAACATGCAAAATGATATATCAAGGCAGAACAAGAACATATGTATATATGTAAACAGAGTAAATAACATAGATAAAACAGCGGAAGATTTAAACCATTTCAAAACAAGTCTGGTACAACATAATATCTATTTTCCCAATAAACAAGTCTAGATAAAACAACATCATCTGAAAACAGAAATACATAAGTGCTATCCCCAAAATACGTGAGAACCATAGCTAGCTTCATGTAGAAAGCGTACATGTACTGAAATCCCACAAGCAAGTAATCGAAAATCCAAGCTAGGCTCCTGTATTCCCTCCCTGAGAACCTGGGGGGGGAAACGGAAGAAAAGAGGCGAAAGAAAACAGGTCAGTCAAAAAGACTGAGTAAGCCCTACTACAATCAATGTAAACTGATAAAGTTAACTGGTATGGGTAGCAAGGGATGAACATAAGGATAACAACATACTAGCATGATGATTAACTATCAAGGTAGATAAAGGTGTCATCGCATAATCAGGATTAAGGTTTTGCACCACAGGTGTACTAGTAAACTAACATGACTTAAATAAACAAGTATTGATCTCTTGGCCCAAGCTTTGGCCCAATAACATGAAGTGACCCCAATACGGGGTCCAAAGTGTAAACAAGAAGTGATCCCCAAGCCCAAGTTTTGGCCCAATAACATGAAGTGACCCAAACCAAGGTCCAACTAGCCCGGTCTAGTCGATCGGCTCCCTATAAGCCTATCTCGTCAAGTGTCTGTGTCATACGGCCCAACTACGAAGTGTAGCTAAACTGTGCTAGGTCCACCCTAGGGTGTATCAAGTCCTAGGGTGTCAACCACCGACACAAACCAAGCACGCACAGTTTAAACCTACTGGTGCCCGTGCCTGCTTTTTCAACTCCGGACCATGTGCACGATCATGGCCCGCCTGAACCCACACCGGCGCACCTACTCAGCCGTCGTTTGGTCGCTTACATGGCATCCCAGTAATCGTGCCCCTCCCTAGCCTAGTCCCTAGGGTATCATGATACATCCAAGAGGGTTACTGGTGCAAAGGACAACGTAACTAGGGTTTCCTTAATGGGTTAAACGTGGTTAACCCAACTCATTCAAGTACCAAGTTGGTTAAGTGTACCCAAGGTTCATGACTTAACCCTACCAACCCATCGTGTTTAATTGGTTAAGCATTCAAGCGGTCCATGACTTAACCCTACCATGTAGCGTTAATTAATTTAATGCACCCAACCTATCACATTAGACCTTGTTGTGGTTACTAGTTAGGCCGGGCGGGTCCGGGTAGGTTTACACCACAACTTAGTCTAACCTCGGGTCTCACGTGCAACATGACCAACTACTCACATTGGGTCCTATTGCTTGTAGCCACTAGTTAAGCCGGTCGGTTCCGGGTAGGTTTATGCTACAAGCTCAACCCAACCTCGAGTTGGCCATTCTCATGTTTTCTAAGTGTCATGTCCATCACATTACAAGTTTTCAAGCAATTGGGTAGACCTAACTTAATAGGTAAATTCCCAATGGGTAGACCTAACTTAATAGGTAAATTCCCAAGCTTATGTTTTTATGTCTTTTAAGTTTACCCAACCCCAAACGCAATCCCATCGCTTACATATCGCAATATCGCATAAAGGATAGAAAGAGGGAACTTGGCATAATCATGACATAAAGGTGTTGGAGCCACAAGTTAAACATGGTGGCATATGGGACAAAGATGTGATCATAAACTTGCATATCTTGTTATCAACTTGCAAAATATTCATAAGCATGCATAACATCATTTTAACTTGCATAGTGTTCATATGCATACATAACATGGTTTCAACTTGCATAAAGTTCATATGTATGCATAACATCATTTTAACTTGCATAGTGTTCATATGCATGCATAACATGATAGCATGAACAAAATGTTCCACCCAAACTTGCATAACATACTTGCATACCATAACATGACATACTTGCCTATAAACTTGCATATTACAACATGATAAACTTGCATATCAACTTGCATATTACAACATGATAAACTTGCATATCAACTTACATAACATATGACAACTTGCATATCAAACTTGCATACAAAACTTGCATAACATATGACAACTTGCATATCATACTTGCATAATAAAACTTGCATGACATATGACAACTTGCATATCATACTTGCATAATAAAACTTGCATGACATATGACAACTTGCATATCAAACTTGCATACAAAACTTGCATGACACATCATAGGAAACTTGCATAACACATCATAGAAAACTTGCATATCATACATTTAACTTTAAAGTTCAAGTATGAAAGGAATAGGGCTTACAATGCTTATGCGGACTCAAATGAGTTTAGCAAATGTAAGAAACCCCTTATGCAACTAATTAAACCCCAAAAATGCAAGCAAACTTGATCAAAACTCTCCCTTTAAGATGCCAATAGAGAAACAAGACTTGAATGCAAGCTAATGATGATCATACAAGTCTAAAAACACTTGTATGCATGGAAAATCACTTAGGAATTGATTTAGGAATTGTATGAAGAGAGTGGAGGCCATGAGAGGTTTGATTTTGACATAGTTTAGTTGCTAGAATGAATAATGAATGATTTAGGGTAGGTTAGGGTCTTATTTATAGATTAGGCTAGTGATTTAGACCATAGGATTAAACCCTAGTTCTCATCTCAACCCTCCAAATCGAATCTGGCCCCCAAGCTCAACACATTCTCAAAAATGGTGCACTAGGCAGACCTGGGCGTCTGAGCCAAGTCGACAGCCAAGTCGATAGGGTTGTCGACCTGGTCTGACCCAGTCGACTCCCAAGTCGACAGGGCTGTCGACTTGGGTACTGTGGCGGGAATTTTCCCGCCTGGCCCAACTGGCCCAATTTTTCCAATTTCAGGTTTGAATTTGAAATCTGTTTTTACCTTGGAATTTTCTGAAAACTTCGTTGGGTCTTGATCGGGTCATACGAACTCCGATTTTCGAAAACTCAGACTCTATTTCGCGTATTTTTCCAAGACGAACGCAATGGCATAGCCCGTTTCCCTTGATTCAGATTTTAGAATTAAATTCTGCCTCGATTTACGTTATAACAGGTTATTGAAAATACGGGTTGTTACAAGGTGGGTTAAGTTAACTTGAATTGATTGATGACACTTAACCAATACAACATGGTGAACACGTGGGGTTAAGTTAACTTGAATTGATTGATGACACTTAACCAGTAAAACATGATGAACATGTGGGGTTGAGTTAACAAGGAACACTTGACCAATATAACTTGATGGACGAATGGGGTTAAGTTAATAGGAAACACTTAACTAACATGACATGATGAATGGGTGGGTTAAGTTAACATGAATGGACAAAACTTAACCAATATGACATAATGTGCGGGAGGGTTAAGTACATATCGGGTAGGTGGGTGATATTAATAAATATAGGCCCACAAAACTTAACCGTTAAATAAACATGCTTGAATCGATGGAAGGGTTAAGTACATCTCGTATAGGCGGATAATATTAGTACGTATAGGCCCACAAACTTAACCGTTAAATAAACATGCTTGAATCAATGGAAGGGTTAACTACATCTCGTGTAGGTGGGTAATATTAGTACATATAGGCCCACAAACTTAACCGTTAAGAAAACATAATAGAATCGGTGGGAGGGTTAAGTACATCTCGTGTAGGTGGGTAATATTTGTATATATAGGCCCACAAACTTAACCAGTAGGAAACCCTAGTAACGGGGACCCATTTCAGCAGTAACCCACAAAGATGTATCATGGTACCCTGAACTAGGCAGGGTGGGGCAAGATTACTGGGCTGATTATAAGTGGTCAAAACAGCGGCAGGGGATACGTCAGTGTAGGTTCCGATGGTTTACGGGCGTGTACGTACTCCGGAGTGGGAAAAAGCAGGCACTGGGTACCAGTAGTTATACACTGTGCATCTTGAATCGTGTCGGGTCGCTATCATAAGGATTGATACACCTTATGGTGGGACCAGCACAGGGTATTTACACGCAAGAGAGGGTCGATTGACACAGACACATGGAACATTAATGCAAGTAAAGAGCCGATCGATAGGGTAGTAAGGGTACATCTAACATGTTCATGGCAATTAGGCAGATTGAGGTGGAATCCTCACGATAGATGTACACCTGAAGGCTACTACAATTACGGGGATTGGGATCACGTTATCATTTTATACACATTACTAGTTGGGACACTAATTAGGTGGTGCAGAGATAGATATAGAAATCAGAATAACAAAGTAGTAGTGAAGCAGAGAAAGAGTAGAAGCGGATTCAGTTTATCTTGCCTTATCATATCTATACTAATCGTATGTTATCTTGTTATCCCTGTTATCATGGTATTGTTTTATATTCAGTTTATTCATGTCATGATGCTTTTGCATGTTTATATGTTGAAAGTCACTGGACTTACCAGACTTATGTCTGACCTAGTTTTGTTTCGCCTCTTTTCTTCCGTTCCCCCCTCCCTCCCCCCCCCCCCCCGCCTCAGGTTCACAGGGAGGAAAAGTTTCCACTTAGCTCGGTTTTCTTTCCAAGCTCGAAGATAGTCAATGTATTGCTTTGGACTCTCTCTTCCACTGTTATGGCTGGTTCATGCTTTATTGGGGAAAATCATTGATATTTTTATGCTTATTTTATATTTGGAAGTTTTTCGATCAAGACAGAAGTTCTATGTATTGCTTTTAAGTATGATTGAGACAACTGTTGTAAAAGCTCGACTGAACCATATTGTTTATAAAATGACTTTATTTTCTGCTGGTTTAATTGTTTGTCTTGTAATTTATCTGCATCTTTTACCTAAAATGCTCCACCAAAGTTAAGGCATTCCCTTTGTGAGCGGCCTTAACGGAGGTGGGGTGTTTCACTTGGTATCAGGGCTAAAGGTTACCGGATCAGATAAAAGATTTGAAAAATTATTTTCAAAACGGTTTTAAAAGAAGCATTTCCAAAAGAAAAGTTTTGTTTTGAAGGCATATTCCCCAAAGCCATATGCATTATCTTTTGATCCTCTATTTGAATCCTTGTTTTCTTTCTTTACTGAGTCTCTGGGGATCCTGGCTTTCTGGGAGGTAACCACATCGCGGCATGGTTCAATAGGCTTGATGAGACTACGATACCTGTCAAAGGGCGAAGAAGTTCCCAACTTCCATATATAGCCGCAGTAGTTTCACCAACGGCTAATTTTCTTTCGAGCTTTGTAGGATTTTCCGTGCGATGGAGGCATCTTTCGAGAGACTTGTCAATGTGTTACACAAGGATAGTAAAGATGAGAATGAGGAAGTTTGGCTAAGGAGCACAACCCGAGGATGAGAAACTCATGGATATGGACTTGGTTCGCAAAGGAGGCAAAAAGAAAGAGGTGTAAGTGGAAGAATCACACAACAAGAAGGAGGAAAGAATAGTAAAACCTAAGACGAGAGGAAGTATCTTTACTATGGTGTAATGGGTCATATAATTAAGGACAAGGGCAAGAACAAAGAACAGGATTTTCAGGAGGGCAAGTGCCTGCTCTCACCGCCAGCATACCTAAGAGAGAGGTAGTAAGATTTCTTTTGAAAGAGTTTAGTTTTTCCTTTTCGATCATCCTGTTAGTACTCTTTGATTTAGCGCTTCACATTCGTCTATATCTGCTTCAATAGTTGAGTCCCTGCACCTTAGTACTTGTAGAGTAGAAGATTCCATTATTGTCTCAAATCCAATTTGTGGTTCGGCTTATTTATCTTTGGTTTGTAAGGATTTGAGATACTTATGTTTTTGGTTTCATGGGCTATGGGTTGATTCTAGGCATGGATTGATTAGCTAGTAATTGTGAACGAAGGGTGGTTAGACTTTAGACTTGCCTCGGGAATACCCTCGAGATTTCGTACGATCCTAAAGGATCAGTTTGTCTTACACGCCTAGAATCACTTGATGCATCTATCGATGATTTGCAATCCATTAGAAGAGACCATGAGTACGCAGGATGTTTTGATTAGGTTAGGGGTTTTCCCCCTAAAACTCGAGGTAGACTTCCGCATATATCTAGTTGATAATGCAAATCCAGTTATGCGATCAACGATAGTTTTGGGACAAGATTGGCGAGGATAGCCAGAGTCAGTTAAGTGCTCAATTGTTTAGTTGTTTTGCTAGTGTCATCTCACATAAATCGTCCAAATTCAGAGGAGGTATTCCTTGGGTGCTTGTCTGATATTAGTGTAGGCCTTTGGGGCTTGTACTTGAGGAATGTCGAGTTCGACTAGGATGGCTTGCGTGAGAAATAGATGGTTGTGGCAGGCGCCCTAAGTAAGACTGACCTTAAGAGAGGTAAAAAGTACATAGCAACCTTTAGCTTTAGACCCTCAGATTTGTGACATGATGGATAAGCTAAGTAGAGGAGAGACCTCTAATCGTCTAAGTATATACACTTGGTATCATGGTTAACATCTGTTTATCTTGGAAAGATAATTCGACTACATTAGATACCCTCTAGCATAGTGAGCGAGGTCCTACTTTACTAGTGGGTTTTGGAAATGGAGGTCAAGAAGCTTCGCAATTGTGAAGTTAAATTAGTTAAGGTACAGTGGAGTGAAGCTCAAGAAGATGCGACTTAGAAGACTGAAGACTAGACACGCGCATCATACCCTTTTTTTGAGGGTATATCCTTGATTCCTCTTTTTTCTGTAAAGTTTATTTGCATGCTAGTCTTTATCTTTTAAGTATATCCTCTCAGTCCTATCCTCGATCCTTAGGTAGAAGCCAATGGATGTAAATATGTGTTTGAGACATGTTATGTTTGGTGGATGCAAGTGGTTGCTCGTGGATGCATATACACACACATTAGGCACTAGATCGGCTCAGTCACTTTCATATTGCATATGCATATGAATGTATTTGTATATGGATTAAAACTTGATGTGTTATCATATGGATGTTGCATATGGATGAGTGAATATGCACACATATAGTATCTACATGATTAGGGATATTTGCATACATATTGGACGCAGGATACTCTCATGATTCGCATTAAGGAGGCCAACTGGATCAGTAGACCGCCTGATTTTGCATTAGATAAGAGACATATACACATACTCTGCATATGTTCATATGGCATTAGAAACCTTTTAAGGAAAATGGATGCATGTGATTGAATGATTGAGTAGATGGATGTTAAGATATACGTTCTTCCTAACTTGAAGATTTCAGGCACGAAATCCTTTAAGGAGGGGAGAATGTAACATCCCGTATTTTCAGTGAACACTAAAGTAACAAATTAAAGTATACTTAATTTTTAAGAGAAGAATTAAGGGAAATGGGTTACATCATTGTGTTCCTCTCGGAATTCTGCTTGAGATAGAGTCCGAGTTTGCGTAAATCGGACTCCGTATGAAGTAGTTATGACCTTTAGAAGTTTCAGGATTTAAATATATTAAAATAGCTCAAGTTCAGAAATTCAAATTCAAAACTCAAATCACACACCCGGGCTAGGCGGGAAATTTCCCGCCCAGGACCCAGGTCGACTAGGGGTCGACCTGGGTCAGACAGGTCGACCAGGGGGTCGACCTCCGCCTATTTCCAGATCCGAGGACAGATTCATTTTTCTGCATTTGGACGCCTGTTCTGACCAGATTCATTGATCCCTATGCTATATAAACGCCCCTAAGGCTACAGTTTTCTTTCACAACTTCATTACGCCTATACTCTACCCTAATTCATATCAAAATAAATCAAAGACGGGGTTATGTTGTTCAAGTAGAATCAAGTTAGAATTCTAGTAGAGATTCAAAGGCTAATTCAACGACTTCAAGAACTATTTTCTAAGGATCAAATCAAATCTAAAATAGAAGAACAAATAGTCTACTTCAAGGGAGAGCTATTCAGTTTTAGAATACAGATCCCAGAATTCAAGACCGTTCTGTAATTTGTAAGTTCACGTCACTTTCAGAAATAAAAGTTAATTGTGATTTTAACATTGTAATAAATCTGGATCTGAGATTATGCCTATTTCTATCTGTCTTTCTATATCCTTTGGATCTATATCATTGATAATATTATGTCCATTCTTTGTCTCTTCTTTCCTTCATCCCTTTTTGTTTTATAGTCAGACTACTGCGAGCCTGAGCTAGATCTCATAAGAGATGAACGTACGTTGGAAATTAAATTGGGCATAAAATATGATTTGAACATGACCAGCGCTAAAATTTGGGAAAAGTGTTAAATTGTGTATAATTGGGCATAATTGAGTTGTAACTGATTTGCGGACATAACTCATGTTGAATTCAAAACATAAAGAGTATTGGACATATGACTTGAGATTTGAGGCATAAAGTATATTGGACATATAACTTGGGATTTGGGGCGTAAATCGAACTGTAACATGTAAGTCCAAGTTAATTTCAGATTTAAACACCTAATAGTGATTTTGGCATGTACTGAAATGGATCTAAGTCCATAATACAAATCTTTCAGATTAGTTCCTGTCTTTCTATTGAATCAATGATTTACATGCCTAGGATGTTATTATTCAATCATGCCTGGCTTTGTTGGACATCTGATATATAATCCTTTTAAGGTTCATGATATTATTTATGTCAGATCTATATTTCTATGAGGTTATTTCTGTCAGTTTGTTTCAGATCTATCTTTGTTATACCTCAACTCTAACAGATTTGTAATCCTCTTAGGTCCATAATATTATATTTGACAGATCTACCATTTTAACACATGTTTTATGCCTAATCTCGTTTATGTTCCTCTTTCTTCCCCTTTTATTTTATGAATCTAGATTAACCTCGAATCTAGACTGAAATTTATTGTACGTGCGCAGGGGTATTGGGGGATAGTCTATTTACTAATGGTGGAACATAATTTTGTAACTTATGATTTGGGGCATAATTGTCTTTGTTGCGAACTTAGGGTAAATGGAAATATTAAATCTAGATTTAGCGCAAACTGTAAATGTAACAACCCGAATTTTTAATAACATGTTAAAACAAGAAATTAGGGCAGAATTAAATTATATGTTAAGAATCAATGGGAACGGGTTACGCCATTTCGTTCGTCTCGAAATTCTGCTTGAAAACGAGTCCGAAATTTTGTAAATCGGAGTCCGTATGACCAAGATATGGCCCATAGAAGATTTCAGAAAATTCAAAATTCAGCCCGAAATTCAAATTCAGCCAGAAGCAGATTGGGCGGGAAAATTTCCTGCCCAACCCCCGGTCGACTAGGGAGTCGACTGGGGTGTCGACCTGCCCCATCCCAGGTCGACTGCCCAGTCGACTTGGGTGTCGACCTGGGGGTCGACCTCCTTGGTCGGACCCTGTTGATCTGGTGCACCAGTTTGCTCCTTTGGTCTGTTTACTTGGCCTGTGATGGGATTTGATGGTTCAGATCTAAATTAGGGTTAATCCTATGGCCTAAACTTGTCTCTACACCTATAAAAACACCCTAATACCTAGCCTAAACCACCACAAATCATCCTAACAACTAAATTCTGCCAAAATGCTCCCTAATCATGGCCTCCATCTTCATCTTGAGAGCTTCTAAGGCATAAAGGAGCAATCTTTCTTCATCAAATCAAAGGAGCTACTTATTCTCAAGGCTTCTAGTGTTGCTACATCATTCCTAGAGCTTCTACAACGTCTCTATCTTGTTCTATTGTGTTCTAGTTCTCATAGCCACGATTTGTAAGCCCCACTCTACTCTTAGATTTAAACTATGAAGTTAATATGAACATGTAGCAAGTTGAAATGGGATTTTTGGAGTAATACTTGTCTTGGGGCTATATTTGTATGCATAGATCCATTTATGACTCTTTTGATCTATGATTGTGGAACTATCATGAACCTAGTACCGTTCATCTTGATTTTTGGGTAGAAAGCTATGAGCTTTAGTTGGGGATTATGCATAATGCAACATAGAACCCCTCATAACCTTGATGTTAACTTGCCTATGATGTTGAACTACATGCTACCCACAAGTTTATCACTCTATGTCAACTATTATCATGTTATCACCTTTGCCTATGAGGTTGAACTACATGCTACCCACAAGTTTATTTGCTAAGTTTGATGTCATACATGTTTTGAGGCCAAAAACCCTATATGCTAGTTGTGATGAACACCTTTGCCTCAAACATCATCATGTTTAACTTATGACCAACTTTACCACCTTATGCCCATCTTGGTCATATTTTTATGTTCCTTGATTCACTTGTGTTGATGCGAATTTACGTGCGAATGGGAATGCGTTATGGGTAGTTAGGCAAACTTGAAATGACATGAAAAACATGACTTGAAATGTGACATGAAACTTGATTATGCTTGAAACGTGAATGTGGTCATGACATGTAAAAAACCATAAAGTGGCCAACTCGAGGTTGGGTTGAGTTTGTAGCGTAAATCTGCCCAGAACCGCCCGGCAAATCCAGTGGCTACAAACAATAGGACCCAATGTGAGAAGTTGGTCATATCGCGCTTGAAACCCGAGGTTAGACTAGGTTGTGGTGTAAAGCTGCCCGGACCCGCCCGGCATATCCAGTAACCACAACAAAGTCTAATGTGAGAGGTTGGGTGCATTAAATTAATTAATGCCACATGTTAGGGTTAAGTTATGAACCACTTGGATACACTTAACCAACTTGATACATGATTGGATAGGGTTAACCACACTTAACCCATTCGAAACCCTAGTTACATGGTCCTTTTCAGCAGTAACCCTCTTGGATGTATCACGATACCCTAGGGACTAGGCTAGGGTAGGGCACGATTACTGGGATGATTGTAAGCGACCAGAAAGACGGTAGAGTAGGTGCGCCAGTGTAGGCTCAGGTGGACTATGGCCGTGCACATAGTCCGGAGTTGAATAAAACATACATGGGCACCAGTAGGTTTAGACTGTGCATGCTTGATTCGTGTCAGTGGTTGGCACCCTAAGGCTTGATACACCCTAGGGTGGACCTAGCACAGTTCGACTACATTGCGTGATTGGGCCGTATGACACCGACACTCGACGAGTTAGGCTTATAAGGAGCCGATCGACTGGATTGTATAGTTGGACCTTGACTTGGGTCAACTCATGATATTGGGACAAGGGATCATTTCTTGTTTATACTTGACATGGGTTGGAATACTGGTACTATTGGTGCAAAACTAAACCTTGTATATGCGATGCCACACTTGATCTACCTTGTTATCTATTTATCATGCCAGTTAGTTACCATCTTCATGTTTCATCTCAGTTTCTCATGTTTAGTTAACTTCATTAGTTTTTATACTAATAGTAGGTAGGACTTACCAGTCTTTATGACTGACCCTTTTTCTTTCACCTCTTTTCTTTCGTTTCCCCCCCACCCCCCACCCCCCTCCAGATTCTCAGGGAGGGAACACTAGTGCTTAGCTTGGACATTTGGCTTGCTTTCTTGACAGCTCATGTACGGTTTGGACTTGAGCTTGCTATGGCTTCACCACATCTATCTTGGGGATAGTTTACTTTATGTTATTTTCAGTTTATGTTTTCTAGACTTGTGGTAGTTGGAAAATAATGATTAAGAACTTTGATGTAAGCTGACTATTTGGTTTTGAAATGGTTAATCATGGTTTTTAAATTTCTACCGCTGCTTTACTTATTTATTTATCTATGTTTATGTCTTGTGATATCTCTGTGCATGTTTACCTAGACAACGCCCCTCCAAAGCTAGTGCATCACTCGTGAGTATTTGTTTAAGTATTTGTTATCATGCAATTTTATATGGATTGACATTCTAACATTTAATTCCATCCATTAAAATCATGTAGGCGTTGAATTTAAATATCATTTAATGCCTTTATTTATGCCTTAGATTTAAACCAATCTACCCGCCCTTTTTTTCACTCAAGAAATTGAAACGTAATCCCAAAGCAATTGAGAGACATGGATGATTTGCTATTCCAATTTATGCTGCAGTCTTTCTTTCACCATGTACCGCAATCAGGTCTTTCAAACACAAATCAATCAATAGATGCAGAGGTCTTACTGGATTCTTCGTAATGGCGCTTCATTTGCATGTTTGATTCTGGTCTGAGGTTGTTTTATTAGTTTAATATAAGATGTTTTTTTTAATCCAATTGACTACTAAAGTGCTAAAAATAAATAAATATGATGATAATATATAATTTGAAGTAGTTAACATGCATTTAATAGACTTTCAACTTTACAAAATGATAGATTTATGTATTTCATTATACTAAAATACGCATAATTTAAACTATAGTTATAAAAAAGAAGCCGACGAATAATTTTCGGATGCGTATATGTCTATATTCAGATCCGCATCCGTTCTTTTGGATATCAGATATATTTTTTTGCTTTTCAAATGCGGATGCGAACGAATTTCTCAATTTTCAGATATCGATTGACAATCCTATGTTTATGCTAGTGCACTGCAAACAAAACTGTTCGTACATAGCTCAACTGGACAATAAGCTTATATGAATAATATCGTATTCATAACAGAAGTAGTAAACGAATTATAGTGTACCATTTTCCTTAGATTGACGGCAAACCAACATAAATTCATATATAAACAAATAGTCCAATAGTTTGTATGAAAGCATGCTTACGTTCAAACTAAAATAAAAGTGACCTTAGAAACAATGTAAATATTCGAATAACCATATGGTGAATGCCTTATTTAGGAAACATTAAGTCAAGTCAGCAAGTGGTTAATCCCCTAATGATAAATTACCATGGATGAAAATCCGTTGTTACGTCCTAGCATCATTGCAGAAGATATGGAAGCCTGATGTAAATCCATAGCATGCGCAAACATCCATCCATATTGCAAGAATTATTGTGCCATCCATGTAACATTTAAGCCCATCACATGTATCCATAATCGTTAATTATGTTAATTAATAGAAAACAATAATTCATTTTTGATAGATACTTTAGCTGCGCTTATTGATGCATTTAACCAACAATGCACTCTAAAAATAGGTAGGCCATGTGTACGTTCATGCACATTTTCAGCATCATGGACTATTGTAAATCCTTCAAAATCCATTTATAATAAGTATAAACTGTGTGAATATGGAAAGAAAATATTGGTAAAGCCTAGAGAAAAAAAGAGGCAACCTAGAATTTCAGGGAATTCTTCTGTACAAAACATTTGAGAACATATAACAGAAGTCATTGAGTCAGACATGGTATCCAAATTCGTGCGTTTATATTTGCATTCAATTGATGACGTATTATTCGTTTGATTACCACAATGTTCAACAACTGAACCGTAGATAGTACTTTGTCAGTCTGAACTAAATCATGGCATTAAAGAAAATAAAACCAATTTGAAACAGTCCAAGATACTGGAGCAGAGTGAAAGGAGGGATTGAAACAAATACATAACATATATGATGCTACAGCTGAAGCATATAATTGTATCAATGGTGCAAGTTTACACATGTGCACTATGTGAACAAAATTATCATAAGTTTTCAAATTAGATGAGCATAACCAATGCTTACAGTGGAAACTAACATGTTTAGTTAATGATAAGAGAAAATATGAAACCATCGGGCGTAGAACATCTCAAGACTTAGGACAAATTCCTATTTGGAAAATGGTTCAAATAGAAAATATAAGACTGAAAATAGAATGCCTAAGGTTTCTACATGTAATAAATATTAGGACTGAAAATAGAATGCCTGATGTCTTTTAAATCAAATAAATCGGCAGGTATGGTCGATGTAAAATAAAAGATGAAGAAAGAACAAATAAGAGGAAAATGAGAAGAAAATTGGAGGTCATCAGTGAATACAATTTCATCTTAAAATTTAATTCAGAAGACATTTCTGTTTTTTCTTATCCAAATGTTTTGAACATGGTACATGTCTTCAAAATAGTTCGATTCACCAATTATATACATGGCACAGCTACATAACAATCAAACCAAATATGAAGTTTAAAACGTACAGGATATTGTTTAGGAACCAAAACAATGAAAAGAACCAAAACAATATTCTAAAAAAATAGATATGAATGAAAATAACTTGTACTCGCTCAAGTATCAATATCCTAAGAAATGATATCAATTTATTCTTGAGGAATTGAAACAACTGGCATATATAATTTTTCTTCGTTGGTTTCAAAATGTATATTTCAGCAACAAAGAACCGAACCAAACAATATCCTAAAAAATTAGATATGAATGAAAATAATTTAAGTTTGTGACCATTCAAATCGTTCTGTTATGAACTTACGAATTGCCTGTGACACTCAAAAAGTTATGAACTTATGAATTGCCTGTGACACTCAAAAATACATGCGCATATTGAAAGACCTAACGTCTTAATTCTCATTGAAGCATGCATGTACTTCTCCTCAATAATAAAATAAACATGAATCAATAAATATTTTATTAATGGAAAACATAATTTGGTATTGATTTTCTACTTTTTTATTTTGATAGTATTAAGATATGTTTAAAGCTTATTTCTTTATACGCGAGTCAAACTCCACAATAGTAAAAGGATAATACCAATTATAAAGAGAAAATGCTTAGGTGATCATACCAATTATAAATGTCCCAACCTGTAAATGGATTGTAGTAAAAAAAATAGACGCTAATCGTTTAGGTCAATAACATTGCGATCTGAAACCTATAATTATCATCAACTGCTTTATAGGTCAAGAAAGCGAGACAGTATTTTGAATATTAATAAAATGCAAGAATATCATCTAAATATTATAGCGCCAAATAAGTGAACACAATAAATGGACTCTCTGAGCTTATTTAATTATAAATGTTTAAGGAACATGTCCTCTCTAAGCTTAATTAAATAAGTAATAGCTCGTATTATGCAATAACATCATATATTAATCATAATTAGAACCATCAAAGAAAATACCAAAGTAACTTGTATTTTCTAAGGTTGACTGGCGAAAGGAAATTAGGAATTTGCACACTCACTCTTAACACATGCCCAAAGCCTAATGGTCTAAGAATAAAAATGATGTTGCATTAGTAATTCTCGTATAACAATCAATAATTGTTAGAAAATTGGTTACCACAGGATAATGACCATCATGTTCACTTATGTAACTCCATCCATCATATGTGTAGCTAACTTATTCATAACAAATCTGCAAACAAAGTAATAAAAAAGTCTGGAAAATATTATGACTATTACATCTGACCAATACTCAGTATTAGTAGTAAAGATGTACACGCTGCTAATCTTACAATCTTACCCTCTTAGAAACGTGGTATGTACATATGTATCGGATATCATTTGAGCATGATGCCCTGTTTTTTTTTCATAGCTTCGCTTTGTCTAGTATGAAAAAACCCATAATTTGATTTCTAAGATTTAGGCTCACATTATCGCAAAATGCTGGCAGTAGAATCAGCAAGCCATTTCCTCAAAGCATGGACCTGGTCGTCTCTCATGGTTATACATATAAGGCCAATTTTAATTGCATTTGAGATCAGTTTGTTAATGGAAATTTTAATGCTATTATTTATTTATTATTTGATACTTCTTTTCTTGTTAAATGAGTGACCTAGAATCAAAGCTAAAAAGGGCTAGCATGTGAAAACCCAATGCAGTAAAAAAAAAAGAAAAAAAAAATTTCCCTGCCATCTCTGTAAGTTCATTTTAACCGATATTACAAATGAATAATTTTAAAGCACATTTTTGTGTGTCAAAATGCTATTTATAAAAACACTTAATAGTAAATAAGTGTTCAAGTACTATGCACGAAGAACACAGTGTATGTGCATGACACACAAATGTCCAAGGATATATATATATATATATATATATATATATATAATAAAAGCACCCCATAAGCTAAAAGAAACATATAAAAAAAGAAATTTGTACAAAAAGTACCACTCGTCGTTTTTTTAGATAAATGATGGATCCCTACAGTAATTCATTTGGAATCCAAAACTGCACCTTTTTAAGAAAAGAACTAAGACTATAAAATTAAGGCCCTAAAGGCTAAAATTAATACATCTTACATATAGTGAAAGAGAAATTACCTGTCGTTGCTTCATTCCAATTCCCAATAGATCCTTGAAAACTTTAGATCCTTCTATGATAAAATGAAAAAAATCCTTCTCTGATAAAATCAAACAATGATAAAAGGCAGTGTTTGTTATCAATTGCACACTAAAATGTTTTTTCTTCACTCTCTCAAATTCTACTGTATCAATGTATGAAGAAAATATCACCTACGTGAATTAATAAACTTAATGCAAGTGCCATCTAAAAATTAGTCTAAACCATGCTTAAAACCTCCAATTCATGCCAGTTCAAACTAAAAATAAATTCAACACTAAAAATAGATAAATGAATTTTTCAAGCATGAAGCACGATGTTAGGTCCATGAGATTATCTCACAGACCACATTGAACAATGAAAAAGAAAAGGTAAGCATGAAGGAAGAGATTAGTGTGTCATGAATGAATTAAAAATTGGGGTGATTATTTATTGATACCAGAAGTATACAGATAATTATACACACAAATGAACGTATATAATGCTGACCAAATGCAAATAATCATGCAAGTTTTGCATGAACAGAATATGAATAAATTATGAAGCTACAGGTTGAATGATGTATGCAATATGTTTCATTCTAATAGAACCATATTAACAGTGATAACAATGTAAGTTTACCATCACGGCAAGAAGGAAATGCTTAATTCAATTTCCATACACGGCTGTTATACTCAATCATTATCCTTGTTTCATCCCATTTATACATTTATATCTCATACCCTGGGCTGAGATCCATGTAAAAAGCGGTAGCTAATTGATAAATAAGAATTTCTGTGCAAATTACAGTCAATAATTCGGTAATAGTAAAACAACATCATTCTATCATAATACAGACGATTCCATACCAGTTCTGTGCACCTAATAGAATATACAATCTAATTAGGAAAAAAAGCCATCCATGCATGCATTAATTCTATGGAGCAAAGTACAACCGTAATACCTTGGCTAGTTGTATTTATGTCACATCATGTGGATGTCCTAACCAAGATAAATACATATCGTGTTCTTGCTGTTGGGCTTCCATGGTTTTCAGGTTTGTTCTAACCCTTGAAGCATTGGTTGGGTTGATTCCTTTACTATGCACTCCTTGGATAAATGATACACCTCCTGGGCTAGGTCTCAACATTTGCACATGCAATACCAAGAAAAGATAAGTCTATAACAGGAAAAAAGTAACTGTTAATATATCAACTGAAGACCAAGCATGAAGTCTAGTAAATGAAAAACATTGAATATATTAGTGAAAATGAGCATGTTTTAGTACCAAAATGGATTACATTAAGCAAAATAAACTAATGACACTTTTATTAATCTTTTAACCTTTAGTAATTTTTTAACTTGGCATTGCGTGGAAGATTAATATTCCAGAAAATTAGAGCAATAATTATACATTACAGATTGACAACGATATTGGTTACAATTTCATTTCACTGCACTATATGTGCATACAATTTCATTTCACTGTGTGTCTATCTTTTTTCTTGTCTTAGAGTGATCTTATCTCTATCTTTTAAAATCATTTATCTACATCTTAGTAAGAAGGAATGAGTAAACCTGTAGCCTAAGAATGGGATCTTTTTTTTGGTTAATCCACTTTACTACTTTGAAGAATACATGTGTAGATAAACCAAAAAGACAATGATTCATTCCTGCTATAGGGTACTTGATAACTCTTTAATTTGTTAAAAGGTTAAAAAGTAAAACTACAAAAAGAGTACATAGAAAGAATAGGAAGACACAATTATGAAAAAAAATGTATAAAAAAATTTAAATATGGGAAATTTATAATTATAAAAGTAAATTATGAGAAACATGGTAAAAGCTAAAATTTGTAATTGCACCAATAATTATCATAATCAATATACTTAAAAGTTATATGCACGCACTTTATGTTTGTCAATTTTTTAATTAAATTAAATATAGTGTTTTCTATATATTTTTGGATTTTATATAACATACTGAATCAATATAGAATTCATGGTATATTTGTAAGAGTATCAATACAAATACCTAAATATATTCGTACATCGGTTGCATTTCAAGATAAATATTTTATGGGTGTGGATAACATGTTAGTACATATTATTTTTATCAGGAGATGGAGGCTCCTACTAATAGTACCAACAATGATTGCCAAGGAAACAAAAGAGGTAACAACCGATAGTGCAGCTGCATCTACTAATTTCCCAAGCTAAGAAATCCATAAAATTGTGAAGTTTCCTAGTAAATGTGGCAAATTATACATTAATTCAAACTTCCAAAATGAACTTAGGAAAAATAAAAGAACAAAGAACCTGCCCTATTATTAGTTTTATATTTCATTGGAATTTGTCCCCAATTGTCAAAAGTGGGAAGAAACCTCTCTACTCTAATAAATATTTAACTAACAACATCTAGGTTCTTCTATGGATATACAAATAAAAAGAAAATTTTGTGGAATTAAACTTTATTTGATTTAAACATTTGACATAAATTATACTATTAACTTGACTTCCTGATATTTCAATAGTGCTCGATTGGCCATGAATGAGGTGCTAGGTCCCTGCTTTTAGTGAGATTCAAGAAGACATATTCCATCAGCTTCTACTATATAAAAGTCTGTAGTGCAAAGGGTAGATCTTAACACAGTGTATGCAAAGTATGGAACAATCGTACACCCTCACATCAGATTCCTAAAAAAAGAGTGCAAACTGGTAGCACCTTAGACAAAATTAAAAGAAAAGTTTGATCATCAACTAATATATACTTAACTCACAAAATTATAATGAGAAAAAGGAGACCTTACAACTTAGCCAAACGTATGGCCTTATAGGAAACACAAAAATCTGCATTACTGGAAAATATTAAACATGTGTGAAAAAAAGGATAGAATTATTTAACTAAATATAATGAGGGTAATGTGTTATAAATAAAACAATAATACATGTTGGACTTTGAGTATGATATTTGTTTACAATAGGAGAATTATGTTACGCAACCGTATCTACAGTAGATCTCAATTAAGCAAAATTGAGAAAATTCTCTGAAACCATTGATATTTTTTATTTATTTGGTTGAGGAGGTCATTTGTGTATGGAAAAAAGGTTATTAAACATGTGCCATCAAATAGATATAAAAGCGATCAAACAAACACAGACGACAGTTGATATGTCATTTATAAATAAAAACATGAGTACAATAATCTTAAAAGAATATCAAAATATTTCCATTTCATTCATTTGGATTGTTTTTCTTATTACATGTGGAAGTATGTACATAAAGGATATTATGCTTAGTTAAAAAAAAACTGACGACCTTAATACATGTACAATGCTTGCATAGAAAAGTTTACCATATATAATATTATGAAACTCTTGTACAGTTTGCATCTGTCACTAAAATCCATTGGTAGTTTCGATAGTTTCCTAAATATTCAGTTTATATACTTGTTTAATTACAAATAAAAAGGTATTTAAGTTGAAATAGCAAGTTTCTTGTTGGAATTAAAGAAGAATTTCCAATAAAAACTGGTCAATTGCACAAAACTTTTAAATAAACTATAAAATTAAAACATGTGAATTTTAAAAAGTTCTTTCCTTTCACTATGTGGGCAGCTAAAAGGCAAAATCATATATACAATCGTTTATCTAGTTCTAGAAAACTAAGGATCTGATTGATGCAGTATTTATAAAAATGAATAGCTTGTCTCAAACAGAGTAGATATGTTTTATGTTAGTAAGCTGAGAAAAACATTATTCACAAAAAAGGTCAAGTTCAATGGCATTGTATTACCACCGATTACCATTTAATAATTTGAAGCTACGTGAGGCTGGTCCCTATCATTTTCAAAATATATGATAAGCAACATTCTTCACAAATAGTTGGACAAATGGTGTCCATATCAAATTGTATACTGCAAATGTAAACAATCTTTTTACAAAAGTGAAGAATATAGCGTTAGTAAAGCATAGTGTGTTCATGCTTCCGTGGTAAATTTTAAATCTTTAAAAGAATGCAAACACAAAGAATGACGCAGCGATGAGAATGAAATTTAACACAGCTATTATACTTACTGCATGCTCACAATAAATATATGGGATTTTACATTCTTGTTATGTTATGTAAATGCAGTATTACTTACTCCAAATGAGTAATCAAAAATATTAGATCAATGTGAATATATTAGAAGAATTTGAGGTTCTATTATAAGGAACCCAAAGATTATCCAAAATGCATAATGCGAGAAAAAAAAACACTTCCAGAGATCTCATCGAAAGCATTTATTGCACTACTTAGTTCGTCTCTTATACTTTTATTTAGAAAGAAATATTTTTTATGCAGTGGCTTAAAGCTCAAATATGGTGCGTGTTATGTACTACTAGTAAGAATTCATAGAATGAACAAACCAATCCCCATAGATTACAGCTATCTTAATCCAAAATAAAAGAAAAAATTAGAACCACTTGTATATTGGATCACATATCTGCAATAAATCACCTTAAATATATGTAAAATGTACCAATTTGCATAATGTATGTTTAAGTAAACTTCAACATAGAAATAAATCTACAAAGACTAAATTTCGAACAAATCTAATAGTAATAGGTCAAAAAATATAGAATTACCTTGACTTGTAATTAATTATAGAAACTGGAGCTAGCCCAATAGCATCCGAAAGTTGAAGCATACACGGAGACAGTATTAGTGGGAATCAGCAAAAATTAGATTTAATTTAGAGGTTTTGTATCAATATGTTGTATTCAAATTTTAGAGGTTTTGTATGAAAATTTGAAATACATTGATGATACCAATAAAAATATCTAAGGTCCAGATTGATAGGCATGGTCTTCAAATATGTATGCTCATATGTTGTAGGCACATGTTGATCGCAGAAAAGATTATCTAAAAATGCCATCAGTGAATAAAGCATAACGAACTAAGTCATGAAAGAGCATATATGAGTTAGAATGTCAGCTACACATTGATTGCATTGCATTTATATGCTGACCACTTTGACATTTTTTACTATAATGAGCATGCAAAAAATTATCATCCAAGACACTTTATGAGAACTCTATTCCAAATTAAGCAATTTAATATTAGTATACTTAACATTGGAAATCTTAATCTGAATACTGAATTTTTCCTTAAAGTTGATTATTTGGATATGCTAATGATATGGGTCTCAACAACAATTTATCCAACAAATATTAGCCTGTATTAACAATTATTTTTGGATAAAAAATATATCCATGAGTATGTTTATCTGATTTTGTACTGTATATGGACAACCAGTTGGCCAAAATGTTCTAGTTACCATGCAGTCTAGACTTTGATTTAGTTTTGCAGTTAGATTAATGAAAATAGCATAAAACTAAAGATTGAGAAATGAATATAAGCATCAGTAACATGTACTTTACAGCATACCGCAGTAACTCAACGGGCCTGTCGAAAGAATTTTTGTTCATTTATCATAATAGTGTGTGCAGATTAAACACTCTCTATTATACTATCATCTGAAAATCATTAGAGGCTACCACTTCGCATGTCAAAAGCAACAACAAACCAAATACCGATGATATATACTATTTTGTATATAAATAAGATTTTTACTATTTTATTTATGTCAATTTAGGAGTCATACATTGAGGTAAAAGCACTATTCGAAAATGAACCCAACTGCATAATCTTACTTTGTCAACCACAATTGTACACAGGAAATGACTAAAGAAAACTTCTAGCAAAACTAAGTTCAGAGATGCGGAACAATCTAGATTGTGTGAAACAACAGATTAGGAATTTTACCTCAATAAATGCAAAGCGTAACTGAGACAATCCACTAAATCACCAGATTATCGCATAAGTGCAGTTGGAGGAAGGGTGCAAAAACCATTTGGAAATACGGGGGCAAAGAAGGAAAACTGCTGAGGTAGACCATAGACGGTGGCAGTAGGAAGTGGTAGGAGAAACATGAGCAGGGACGCTGCTTGTCTCGAAGCTGACCAATTTGATTGTAAATGTAAATTAGGATTAGCAAAGGGTGGGAAGGCCAAAAAATAGCAGGATGCATATGTTCTGAGTTTTGACGGTTCAGTTTTACTAAATATAGAGAGGGCCTAAGAGTTGCGCATTTCATACTCACTAATTATTACATAGCATATATATATATACATATATATGAATAAATGAGAAGAATTACCTATAGTTTAAAATATATGGAGCAGCATTCAAACAAATATAACAAACTTTCATGTCAGTTGGTATGATTTGGCATAGCAAATAACAATCAAATATATTTTTTGTTTGAAAAAGGAGCATCTAATATGACATTTACCTCAATATGAAAATAACTGACCAATGTAATATGTTAAAAGGATTTTAATCATAATATATTTTGTGTTAACACATACTATAACTTTGATATTATTAAAAATAAGATTCCATAAATAACTTGAACATCTGTTGGTCATTTATTGGAGCCACTATCATGCACCAAGCCTTTTTTTTTCTCTTTTTAAATACATATCTAACAACTGCTTAATATTATGTGATCAAAAAATAATGAACCCTAAATCGTGAAGCCTAATCAAACGACCTAACGAAGCGAACAAATTTGTTTCTGAGAGCAGAAACCAACAACACTCATCGAAGAAGAATATGAAAATAAGAGAAACCTAACTAATCTAAACCTAGCGCAGAAAATAAGCAGTAAATAGGTGCTTACGTCGGAAAAAGAGCTAGCAAGTTCACAACAGTGGAGCGCGGATCCGCTGGGTGCAAATCTGATCGCCGTCGATTTAGGGCTAGGTTGGAGGGAGAAAGTAACATCAAAAGCTGAAGTAAAAAGGGATGATCTGGATAATTTAACGGCTGTAGGCTTGAGAGGTAGATTGTTCAAGCGGAAGGAGCAATGATTTTTCTGCTGTAGGCAACAGAAATGTAATTAGGGTTTCTATTTGCTGAAAGAGAGGAGAACGAAAAATGAAGAGAAGTCGTGGTGGGATCGAATAGAGCAGGAAAAGAATTGGAACAACAGGGAGAAAAAGTGATTTGGAATGGAAACAAAGAAAAGAGATCAGATCGAAAAAGAGAAGGAGCAGTGATTTTTCTGCTGTCGATATATTGGGGGAGACGGTTGATCTTCAGATTGTGAGAAGCGCTGTGAGCTCTCTATTGCAAACTCAGTAATTATAATATAGTATAGATTAGGCCCACAAACTTAACCGTTAAGAAAACATGCTAGAATCGGCGGGAGGGTTAAGTACATCTCGTGTAGGTGGGTAATATTTGTATATTTAGGCCCACAAACTTAACCAGTAGGAAACCCTAGTAACGGGGACCCATTTCAGTAGTAACCCACATAGATGTATCATGGTTCCCTGAACTTGGCAGGGTGGGGCACGATTACTAGGCTGATTATAAGCGGTCAAAACAGCGGTAAGGGGTACGTCAGTGTAGGTTCCGACGGTATACGGGCGTGCACGTACTTCGGAGTGGGGAAAAAGCCAGCACTGGGTACCAGTAGTTATACACATGCATCTTGAATCGTGTCGGGTCACTATCATAAGGATTGATACAATTTATGGTGGGACCAGCACAGGGTATCTACATGCAAGAGAGGGCCGAATGACATAGACACATGGAACAGTAATGCAAGTAAAGAGCCGATCGATAGGGTAGTAAGGGTACATCTAACATGTTCATGGCAATTAGGCAGATTGCGGTGGAATCCTCACGATAGATGTACACCTGAAGGCTACCACAATGACGTGGATTGGGATCACGTTATCATTTTATACAGATTACTAGTTAGGACACTAGTTAGGTGGTGCAGAGATAGATATAGAAATCAGAATAACAAAGTAGTAGCGAAGCAGAGAAAGAGTAGAAGCGCATTCAGTTTGTCTTGCCTTATCATATCTATACTAATCGTATGTTATCTTGTTATCCCTGTTATCACGGTATTGTCTTATATTCAGTTTATTCATGTCATGATGTTTTTGCCTGTTTATATGTTGAAAGTCACAGGACTTACCAGACTTATGTCTGACCTATTTTTGTTTCGCCTCTTTTCTTCTGTCCCCCCCCCCCCCCCGGGGTTCGCAGGGAGGAAATGTTTCCACTTAGCTCAGTTTTCTTTCAAGGCTCGAAGATAGTCAATGTATTGCTTTGGACTCTCTCTTCCAGTGCAATGGCTGGTTCATGCTTTATTGGGGGAAATCATTGTTGTTTTTATGCTTCTTTTATATTTGGAATTTTTTAGATCAAGTCAAAAGTTCTATGTATTACTTTTAAGTATGATTGAGACAACTGTTGTAAAAGCTTGACTGAACTATATTGTTTATAAAATGACTTTATTTTCCGCTGCTTTAATTGTCTGCCTTGTAATTTATCTGAATCTTTTACCTAAAATGCTCCACCAAAGTTAAGGCACTCCCTTTGTGAGTGACCTTAACGGAGGTGGGGTGTTTCAAAAACAATTTTATTAGGATTCATTTTAAAGTTGGGAAATCGCCGGACCACGCAGCTTAATGTGGAACGGGTTTTCCCCATGTGAATGCCCGTGCACATAAATTCGTGATGACTTTTGGAAAATGAGGCTATCATAAGCTCGTCTCACATCACACAATGCAAGCGCACACCAAATGGGCGAGTTTTACCTTATGATAACCAAACATTCTTTCATACGTAAAATCCTCGTTCAATGCTTAATATATAGTGTGGAAAACCATTTCGTAAATAAATGTATTAATTCTAGACGACATAATACCTATAATATTATGTTGCCATATATATTAAAAAAAATACCGTATGGCTCGTATTGGAGATTTGGGTTTCCAACTTGATGATTCCTGGCACGAAAGATTAATCAGGGATATTAAGCGAAGTGTAACACGGCTTTTTCGTCCTTCTCGAACGCCAACAACAAATCGCATGGCAGATCAATGATTTTCGACCAGACACGGCCCCCCGAACATACCCAATTTCCCCAAGTTCACAAGTGGTTTCCCACTGCTGCACAGCTTCATCATCAATTCATATATAAGTATACAACCTAACCTCCAGTTTCTCATCAATCCAGGGTGTGAGGTTTGTCGATGTCACGTCATACACAAAGCATCACTTCAATAAGCCGTGCTTTGATCATTACTTGCTCATTTCATAACTCGAGTATGCCACATTGACAATTCACGACATATCACTAATTTCGATCAATGCATATCCTCTAAATTCATATGACATAGAGCCGAGGATAATATTTTGCAACAAATCCAATATATATTAACGGAAATTAGTGCTATGTGATCAATTTCAATGTCAGACACACATTCCATACAAGTCCGTCTTGGGTTTGAACGGAACAACAACCCGAAAATATTCAAATATATTCAGTTCTCATGCCACTTATAACCTCGTATCGGGTGTACAGCCCGATCCGAGATATCAACAATTAATCTGAACAATTCGAATATACTCGGTCTTCACTTATCGATATCCAAGTCTTTAGTTTCTTTATAACATCGTATTATTACTTGGATTGGTTTTCGGATCCATATCCGATCCTGGACTTTCCAAGTAATAAGCGTATAAAAATAATAGCTATGGACCACATGAGTTTCTCAATTTAAATCTCCTTTACAAATATTGTCGTTTTACTTCGAATTAAGGTTAGATTAAATTCCTGGAAACCCGTTATCGTCTTAACCAGTTTCTCAAAATTCAACATTCATTTCCAAACCTTATATTTCAAAACAATCTTCATTGATTCGTCGTTATCCCGAAACTACCAAATCTTTATTTGGATTTGAATTTCCATTCCTAACAATTTAAATAATATTTCCAAATATAAGTTTATGTAATTTAAGCGACTTATATTTGATATTGATTCACGACTCAGGCAAATACTATCAGAATTTTTACATGGATATGCTTTGATATTTCTGATCGTATTTGTCTGCTCCTGTAAATCCATATCGAATATCAAACTATAAATTCTATCAAAACTCATTCCCTCTTCAATTCAAATCTTATTTCATTTCCATATCATATATTAAATTTTTCTAAACAAATCCTTTTCCATAATGATTCATGTTTAAAATCTTTAGAATCAAATCATTTCAAAGAAATGGTATAATAACGTTGAAAGCATTATGGAAAGCGTTGTAAAATGGTTATTTAATCGAATGGATCAAAAATCATTTCAAATTCACAATTTGAAACTCAAATTACTATTTAAATAATAGAATATGATTTGTCATATATTTCTGGATTTTTAAATTATTTTTATGAGTCCATTTTATTCGATTTTTCATTACGGTCGACGAACTGCAAGTATAGCGACCTTTTCATATTTTAACTTGAACATAACTTGAAAACCATACGGTGGAATTAGAAAATTATTCTTTTATACAAAACCCATTATCGATAGAAATCCTTCATTTTCCGTTTCACGTAAATCTGATTCAAAACACTCAAGTTATAAACATTTGGAATTAAAATCGATATTATCGAACTATCGCTGCGCAACGCGTTCCATTTACGTTATATAACGTTTAAATATAAATCGCTTATTTCTTTTCTTTTCCGAAATAAATTATATTCCCATAACTTTATATTAAAATCGTATTGCAAATCTTTTCTGACATTATATATCCATATTCCCATTTTAGTCCAAATCGCTTTAAGATTCCAAATTTTCATTTCAAATCGAATTGAGTAGCAATAATACTTATTAAAACTCGTTTGATTATTATTTTTCTAAATCCTTTATGGAAATGATAATTCGTATGAAATCAACTATTCCATTTCCTAAATTAATTATTCCAAAGATCATTTAAATTCTGATTTTCATTTCAATTTAATTTGAAATGATAATAAATAAAATTTGGTTAATCACTTACAAATAACCGTCAAAATGGTATGCACAAAATCAATGTTGTATACATATTCCCATTCGTTCTCCAATCAAGTTTTCAAAACACGCTTCAATATTTAAATAACCCATTAACGATCAGAATTGTTTCAAACACCATTTCAACTTATATTAGTAACCTTTACCCGATTTGATTTTTAAACAGTTTTAAAATTTAATTTAAAACTATATTCTCAATTTTATTTTCATAATTAATTTTTTTTTAATGGAAGGAGAATTCAAACTGATTAACCGTCTAATCACACAACAACGGTGTATGTGTGAGTTCATGAAATCAGACTTTACCAAATAATTGAACCAAATAAACAAGCACAATTTTCATCCATCACAACCACAACAACTAAAATGATCAATTAACTGTGCGCAGAGCGTTACCGTCAATAGCGCTCAGTATTTAAGGTGTTTTTTCTAAATCCTTTATGGAAACGATAATTCGTATGAAATCAACTATTCCATTTCCCAAAATAATTATTCCAAAGATCATTTAAATTCTAATTTTCATTTCAATTTAATTTGAAATGATAATAAATAAAACTTGGTTAATCACTTATAAATAACCTCAAAATGGTATGCACAAAATCAATGTTGTACACATATTCCCATTCGTTCTCCAATCAACTTTTCAAAACATGCTTCAATATTTAAATAACCCATTAGCGATCGGAATTGTTTCAAACACCATTTCAACTTATATCAGTAACCTTTACCCGATTTGATTTCTAAACAGTTTTAAAATTTAATTTAAAATTATATTCTCAATTCTATTTTCATAATTATTATTATTTTAAATGGAAGGAGAATTTAAACTGACTAACCGTCTAATCACACAACAACGGTGTATGTGTGAGTTCATGAAATCAGACTTTACCAAATAATTGAACTAAATAAACAAGCACAATTTTCATCCATCACAACCACAACAACTAAAATGATCAATTAACTATGCGCATAGCGATACCGTCAATAACGCTCAGTGTTTAGGGTGTTTTTAACTGCATGAACAACCATTAAACAACCAATAACAACCATTCGTAACAATCCATGATCACTAACTAATTTAAATTAACAACTAGTTAAATTTAAATTTCTAACTAATTTTAAATAAATTTTAAATTAGAATTCTCACCCAAAGCTATCCAAAAAAATTCGCTATCAGATCCTGGATCAACCGCGAAGAAGCCAATGGACGATGCTACCGCTACACGTACTATTTTTGTTCTTCAGATCCCATTTCGATTAGCAGTCGGTGATTTTTTTTCAAATATCAAAGAAAATCCAACGCATTTCTTCGCCGGTCCATATTTCTTCGATCCGACCAAACCCGTACCCATTCCTTCTACAATCAACTCTCTTCCATTTGCATACATCTCAACCACACTCGCATGCTAACCTATGCTGCACCATGGAATCCGAGCTCTTTCTCTCTCTTCGTATCCTCTCTTTTATTCTATTTTATATTTATCCTTGAACCCCAAATACTATACTCGCGTGTGCATCAGTCCATGCACCTTCAAACCCAACATGTATGTGCAAACTTCACTTCGCTTTCTCATTCATCTTTTTTTTTCAAAGAGGCGGACAGCTTATATGAGAGGGGAGAGAAAACGTGGATTCTACAAAAGGAATATGGGTCATGCTGGGGAGGACCAGTGGGGTAAGGAAGAGGTGTCAGGTTGGAGCGGCACATGTTGGTAGGTTTAATGGATGACGAGACTTTAAAAAGGAAGAGAAGGATGTAAAGGTATTGACGCTAGGCTGACTTTGAAAGGGGAAGAGGGGAAAACTGATCTTTGGTTTGGAGGGGAAGTGGAGGAGATGGCTGTAGGGTGGCGGAGGACTGTGCGTGGTGGAAGTTCTTACAGGGGCAAGTGGCGGTTTAAAACTTGCATGCGGAGATGGTGGAGCAAGGTGATGGAGTAGGTGTTTTATTGTGTTCTTAAGGGGGCGAGTGGCGGTTTAAAACTTGCATGAGGAGATGGTGGAGCAAGGTGATGGAGTGGGTGTTTCAATGGTGGTGGAACGTAGACAAGGCATGCGAGGGAAACAGAAAACACGGTGGATGGAGAAAATGAGTTGCGGAGTTTAGATGCGGTAATACTAAGATGGGAGGACAAAACGTTTTTGAGGGGAAGGGAAATTATGTGAAGTGCGAATAGCATGGGACAAAATAAAGAGTAGCAGGAAAATGAACAGGAAATGGGAAAATAAGGCATAAATGGAAAGGAGAAAGTTTGTTGCATGGGAGTGCACGTGTGAAGCCATTAAAGTAAAACAAGTACAAGTGTCCAATTTTCATGCCATGCGATTTACACGTTATTACCATTTTTCTCTAAACATTGCTCGTTGCTTACTAACGACTTCTATCCGTGAGGAACCATTCTCGGTTTGAATATTTTTAAGATGTACATCTTCCATTTCTTGCATGTAAAAGAGAATGCCTCGCTTTACTCATCACCATGTTATGTTAATGATGATTACATTGCTAGTCCCATTTTCATATTCTTTAATTAATTTATTCTCTTATTCTTAGCGAATAGTGGAGAAACACAATATTTTTGTATACAACAATGTGTCATGATCGCAAACGTTAATAAAATAAACTAGTTGATTAATTATGTACAGTGTCAAAAGGACCACGATTACCCAAAAAAACATTAGGAAAATATACGCTGATTTTTTTTCAAATTAAAATTTACAGTAAAATTCTATAAAATATTTTACGACAGCGCGTTTAGAAATTGAACGGCTATTCTAAACCGATAATTAATTATAATTTATATTTGAACACTGATCGTCTTAGTAACTATATTACAAACCGCTTTCACAGTTCCATCAATAAGGAACTATTTTGCTAAACAGATATTATTTAACTAAATTAACTTCAATCAAAATATTGTTGTCTTCAAATTTATATTTTAGCTTACCATTTTTTATATTAATATTAAAAATAGATTTGTAAAATTTTATATACAACATTACATAACGTAACACCCTTTTCAATAATCCAAATTTGTTTAATAAAATTTATATTTAAATATGATCTTAAAATAGGTTAAAGATCCATTATAAAATCCATACTCCTTAATTTATTATCACCGTTCAAACATACCTAGAAAAGATTGTTAAATCAAAATTTATAGTTAAACCTTAATAAATCCACTATATATGTTCAACGGTCCTAATAAATTTTATATACTAAAGTTTTGAAATATTGGATCGTTACATTCTTCCCCCCTTAAAACTATTCGTCCTCAAAAAGGAGAGATCGGTAAAATTATACCTGAATATATTTAACAACACTTATACTAGTAAAATAAATAAATAACAATCAAACTTAAACCTTATCAAAACTATTTTTATCAAAATCTAATTTCAATTAAACTTGAAATCAAATGGATTCCTTTAACTCGAAATCTCGGTTTTATTTCAAAACATTCGAAATATTATATTTTCCTTTCATATGAAATCATACTTGCTTCGGGATTTCAAAACCAAAATCATTTTGAAAATTTCAAATAATTTACGATAAATGACATAAAACATTTATGTCCCAAGTCGAGAGTTTTCTCCCAATGACAAGGCCACTAGGCACGACCTACGTACGTACCGATATATAAACGATGTCTTTCTGAACCCCATAGTGGACCATCATTAAGGGTATACACCCACGTCATACCTTTCTTTAGTCACGGGTTACTCAAATCTTGGTACGAATCATTTCATTTCATATCCCAAAGTTAAAAACATTTCGAAATCATAATTTACAAATACTTTTAACCATATTATTGTCGTTTCCAAACATTTCAAAATATCGGGATTTCAAGTCGTCGAACTTCTATGTTTACTAACACTTTACAAATCATTTCAATATATAAGCCATATTGAGTGTCATACCACTAAATTCAAGTCATTTTCGAACATTCAAGAAATGAGATTTCAAACAACTACACAGAAAATAATATTTCCAAGGGATCCAAAGAATATTTCACTTCGAATTTTACTTTCGAAGTTGTCTGCACAAATATAAGATTTCATTCATTACGATTTCAAATATTTAAATCTTATCTGAAAAGATACGTTATTCAAATAGTCAAAAAATTTTGGACAATTTATTTGGAATAATTTCATGCATTCACTGCGCTACTCTGATCTGTATATTCATATTTCAGACAAATTTTCCAAATACAAATTCTAAATATTAGAAATCGCTTTCAAAAATTTGGGAACTAAATTCTCAGAATAACCATTTCGCCTCTAAATCCACCTTGTCCATAAATTTTGTCAAACCAAGGAAAAAGGAAGGTTCGGAGATGAGGATCAGACAATTCAAAAGAATTCAAGCACGAGCGGTTCAAATCAGTAAGCAAAGGGTAATGGTTGGTCAAGGCTAAACAAACACAACAAGCGAATTGACAAATTTATATTTTGAATCTCTCATTCAAGTTCAACTTTATTTAAATTCCGCTTATCTATTCAAGTTGGCATTACCTTATCAAAACATTTATTAGAATTTATCAAAACATTTTCAAGCACTTATCTAAACGGTTTCAAGTATTTATCGACGTTTAAATCAGAACCATACAGTCATCCCACTTTCGAAACACGAAAATAATTTTCTGATGATGATCGATCAATCATCAGAATCATCCTTAGGCGACTAAAGTGTGATTCTATATCTATCTGGTATATATTAGACTTTGTATATACGTTAGCTAGGCGTATATTCAAAATCCGTACTTACCTGACGGTCCAATCTCGACGTCAATAAATACTCAAACTCTGATCGTGTATTATATTCCAAAATAGTTCCACTTTTCAATACGATTTACTTGGTTTCAAAATATTTATATAGATTTCAAAATACGCTCTCTCAAACAAAATACTCCAGAATCTCATTCTAGGGCATTTCTAACCTTATCTCTAATGAGATATTGTAACTCAGATAAGTCCTATCGTTTGTTCAAATATGTCGTACCCCATAGCTTTGTATAAACCAAATCTCTGATACAAACTGTAATGACTCGCCTTTTTGCCCAATTCTTGCCGTTAATTAAACCAGCTTAAATCGTTCACAAAGACGGATTGTTATGGGTACTTACATATTCGACCAAAAATAACAGAACTTTTATTTCCGTTCATTGATTACATCAAAGATTACAAGAGATACCAGAGTACCATATATGCTCAGCGGAAGACCAATGCTCTCAGCAAAAGAAGAAAAATGTCAAACAAGACTCTAGCTTCAAATCTGAATCCAGCTCTAAAATATAAACCTGCAAACTAAACTTCTAGCTGCCCGTGCAAAAATCGTGGGCGCCGAGAGTTTCGGTGTGGAAACAATAAACTCCAAGTCAGTCGTAGGACTGGTGTGAGAATTCAAAAACGGTTTTTTATTAGTATTCATTTTAAAGTTGGGAAATTCACCGGACCACGCCGCTTAATGCGGAATGGGTTTTCCCCATGTGAATGAACGTGCACATAAATTCGTAATGACTTTTGGAAAATAAGGCTATCATAAGCTCGTCCCACATCACGCAATGCAAGCGCACACCAAATGGGCGAGTTTTACCTTATGATAACCAAACATTCTTTCAAAAGTAAAATCCTCTTTCAATGCTTAATATATAGTGTGGAAAACCATTTCGTAAATAAATGTATTAATTCTAGACGACATAATACCCATAATATTATGTCGCCATATATATTCAAAAAAAACCGTATGGCTCGTATTGGAGATTTGGGTTTCCAACTTGATGATTCCTAGTACGAAAGATCAATCAGGGATATGAAGCGAAGTGTAACACGGCTTTTTCGTCCATCTCAGACACCAACAACAAATCGCAGGGAAGATCAACGGTTTTCAACCAGACACGGCCCCCCGAACATACCAAATTTCCCCAAGTTCATAAGTGGTTTCCCACTGCTGCACAGCTTCATCGTCAATTCATATATAAGTATACAACCTAACCGCCAGTTTCTCATCAATCCAGGGTGTGAGGTTTGTCGATGTCACGTCATACACAAAGCATCGCTTCAATAAGCCGTGCTTTGATCATTACAAGCTCATTTCATAACTCGAGTATGCCACATTGACAATTCAAGATATATCACTGATTTCGATCAATGCATACCCTCTAAGTTCATATGACTTAGAGCCGAGGATAATATTTTGCCACAAATCTGATATATATTAACGGAAATCAGTGCTATGTGGTCAATTTCAATGTCAAACACACAATCCATACAAGTCCGTCCTGGGTTTGAACGGAACAACAACCCGAAAATATTCAAATATATTCAGTTCTCATGCCACTTAGAACCTCGTATCGGGTGTACGACCCGATCCGAGACATCAACAATTAATCTGAACAATTCGAATATACTCGGTCTTCATTTATCGATATCCAAGTCTTTAGTTTCTTTATAACGTCGTATTATTACTTGGAATGGTTTTCGGATCCGTATCCGATCCTAGACTTTCCAAGTAATAAGCGTACAATAATAATAGCTACGGACCACACGATTTTCTCAATTTAAATCTCCTTTCCAAATATTGTCGTTTTACTTCGAATTAAGGTTGGATTCAATTCCCGGAAACCCATTATCGTCTTAACGCGTTTCTCAAAATTCAACATTCATTTCCAAACCTTATATTTCAAAACAATCTTCATTGATTCGTTGTTATCCCGAAACTACCAAATCTTTATTTGGATTTGAATTTCCATTCCTAGCGATTTAAATTATATTTCCAAATATAAGTTTATATAATTTAAGCGACTTATATTTGATATTGATTCATGACTCGGGCAAATACTATCGGAATTTTTATATGGATATGCTTTGATATTTTTGATCGTATTTGTCTGCTCTTGTAAATCCATATCGAATATCAGACAATAAATTCTATCAAACTCATTCCCTCTTCAAATCAAATCTTATTTCAATTCTGTATCATATATTAAATTTTTCTAAACAAACCCTTTTCCATAATGATTCATGTTTAAAATCTTTAAACTCAAATCATTTCAAAGAAATAGTATAATAACGTTGAAAGCGTTACGGAAAGCGTTGTAAAATGGTTTTTTAATCGAACGGATCAAAAATCATTTCAAATTCACAATTTGAAACTCAAATTACTATTTAAATAATAAAATATGATTTGTCATAATTTTCTAGATTTTTAAATTATTTTTATAAGTCCATTTTATTTGATTTTTCATTACGGTCGCTGCAAGTGTAACGACCTTTTCAAATTTTAACTTGAACATAACTCGAAAACCATACGATGGAATTAGATAATTCTTCTTTTATAAAAACCCATTGTCGATAGAAATCCTTCGTTTTCAGTTCCACGTAAATCTAATTCAAAACACTCAAGTTATAAACATTTGAAATTAAAATCAATATTATCGAACTATCGCTGCGCGATGCGTTCCATTTACGTTATATAACGTTTAAATATAAATCGCTTAATTATTTTCTTTTCCGAAATAAATTATATTCCCATAACTTTATATTAAAATCGTTTTCCAAATCTTTTCTGACATTATATACTCATATTCCCATTTTAGTCCAAATCGCATTAAGATTCCAAATTTTCATTTCAAATCGAATTGAGTAGCAATAATATTTATTAAAACTCGTTTGATTATATTTTTCCTAAATCCTTTATGGAAACGATAATTCATATGAAATCAAAAATTCCATTTCCCAAAATAATTATTCCAAAGATCATTTAAATTCTAATTTTCATTTCAATTTAATTTGAAATGATAATAAATAAAACTTGGTTAATCACTTATAAATAACCATCAAAATGGTATGCACAAAATCAATGTTGTACACATATTCCCATTCGTTCTCCGATCAAATTTTCAAAACATGCTTCAATATTTAAATAACCCATTAGCGATCGGAATTGTTTCAAACACCATTCAACTTATATCCATAACCATTACCCGATTTGATTTCTAAACAGTTTTAAATTTTAATTTAAAATTATATTCTCAATTCTATTTTTATAATTATTATTATTTTAAACGGAAGGAGAATTTAAACTGATTAACCATCTAATCACACAACAACGGTGTATGTGTGAGTTCATGAAATCAGACTTTACCAAATAATTAAACCAAATAAACAAGCACAATTTTCATCCATCACAACCACAACAACTAAAATGATCAATTAACTATGCGCATAGCGATACCGTCAATAACGCTCAGTGTTTAGGGTGTTTTTAACTGCATGAACAACCATTAAACGACCAATAACAACCATTCGTAACAATCCATGATCATTAACTAATTTAAATTAACAACTAGTTAAATTTAACGTTCTAACTAATTTAAAATAAATTTTAAATTAGAATTGTCACCCAAAGCTATCCAAAAAAAATCGCTATTAGATCCTGGATCAACCGCAAAGAAGCCAATGGACGATGCTACCGCTACACGAACTATTTTTGTTCTTCAGATCCCATTTCGAATAGCAGTCGGTGAAATTTTTTTCAAATATCAAAGAAAATCCAACTCATTTCTTCGCCGGTCCATATTTCTTCGACCCGACCAAACCCGTACCCATTCCTTCTACAATCAACTCTCTTCCATTTGCATACATCTCAACCGCACTCGCATGCTAACCTACGCTGCACCATGCAATCCGAGCTCTTTCTCTCTCTTCATATCCTCTCTTTTATTCTATTTTATATTTTTCCTTGAACCCCAAATACTATACTCGCGTGTGCATCAGTCCATGCGCCATCAAACCCAACATGTATGTGCAAATTTCACTTCGCTTTCTCATTCATCTTTTTTTTTCAAAGAGGCGAACAGCTTATATGAGAGGGGAGAGAAAACATGGATTCTATAAAAGGAATATGGGTCATGCTGGGGAGGACCAGTGGGGTAAGGAAGAGGTGTCAGGTTGGAGCGGCACATGTTGGTAGGTTTAATGGCTGACGAGACTTTAAAAAGGAAGAGAAGGGTGTAAAGGTATTGACGCTAGGCTGACTTTGAAAGGGGAAGAGGGGAAAACTGATCTTTGGTTTGGAGGGGAAGTGGAGGAGATGGCTGTAGGGTGGCGGAGGACTGTGCGTGGTGGAAGTTTTTACGGGGGCAAGTGGCGGTTTAAAACTTGCATGCGGAGATGGTGGAGCAAGGTGATGGAGTGGGTGTTTTAATGTGTTCTTAAGGGGGCGAGTGGCGGTTTAAAACTTGCATGCGGAGATGGTGGAGCAAGGTGATGGAGTGGGTGTTTCAATGGTGGCGGAACGAAGACAAGGCATGCGAGGGAAACAGTAAACACGGTGGATGGAGAAAATGAGTTGCGGAGTTTGGATGCGGTAATACTAAGATGGGAGGACAAAACGTTTTTAAGGGGAAGGGAAGTTATGTGAAGTGCGAACAGCATGGGATAAAATAAAGAGTAGCAGGCAAATGAATAGGAGATGGGGAAGATAAGGCATAAATGGAAAGGAGAAAGTTTGGTGCCAGGGAGTGCACGTGTGAAGCCATTAAAGTAAAACAAGGACAAGTGTCCAATTTGCATGCCATGCGATTTACACGTTATTACCATTTTTCTCTGAACATGGCTCATTACCTACTGACGTCATCTATCCGTGAGGGACTATTCTCGGTTTGAATATTTTTAAGATGTACATCTTCCATTTCTTGCATGTAAAAGAGAATGCCTCGCTTTACTCATCGCCATGTTATGTTAATGATGATTACATTGCTAGTCCCATTTTCATATTCTTTAATTTATTTATTCTCTTGTTCTTAGCGAACAGTGGAGAAACACAATATTTTTGTACACAACAAGGTGTCATGATCCCAAAACGTTAATAAAATAAACCAGTTGATTAATTATGTACAGTTTCAAAAGGACCACGATTACCCAAAAATACATTAGGAAAATATACGCTTATTTTTTTTCAAATTAAAATTTACAGTAAAATTCTATAAAATATTTTAAGACAGCGCGTTCAGAAACTGAACGACTATTATAAACCAATAATTAATTATAATTTTTATTTGAACACTGTTCGTCTTAGTAGCTATATTGCAAACCGCTTTCACAATTCCATCAATAACGAACTGTTTTGCCAAACAGATATTATTTAACTAAATTAATTTCAATCAAAATATTGTTATCTTCAAATTTATGTTTTAACCAACCATTTTTTTTATTAATATTAAAAATAGATTTGTAAAATCTTATATACAACATTACATAACATAACACCCTTTTCAATAATCTAAATTTGTTTATTAAAATTTCATATTTAAATATGATCTTAAAATAGGTTAAAGATCCATTATATAATCCATACTCCTTAATTTATTATCACCATTCAAACATACTTAGAAAAGATTATTAAAACAAAATTTATAGTTAAACCTTAATAAATCCACTTTATATGTTCAACAGTCCTAATAAATTTTATATACTAAAGCATTGAAATCTTGGATCGTTACAGTGAATAGTTTTGGATCTGAAATAGACAATACCTATAAGTTAATTCTTATATATGTTCTTTTAATATTAATTCATCATTACAGTTAATACATGTTCTTTTATCCAGTCTACAATTAAATTATGTTCTTGTATACTTATATCTTCCATACCCATATTCTGTCTTTCATTTATTTACAATTGTTTCTTTTTATATGCTTATTTATTCAGTATGAGATCTATTTTCTCCCTTTTTCCTTTTTATTTACGTTGAACCTAGGCTACTCAAAGCCTAGGCTATTACTGTTGATTACGTATAAAGGAAATAAATTGGAGTAATTGGACAATGACATTTAAATGGAGAAAAATTGCGCATATTGTAAATTAGAACCTTTGACTATAAGATTGGGTTAATTACATTAAAGGAAGAATATGCGACATGTTAATCTATTAGATTGGACTTAATGTAAGATTAAGTGTAACATGTAAGAATATATGAGTACCAAATGTAAAAACTAAGTAAAATGAATTACTGTAAGTCTAATTGTACATCTGTGCAGGTGCTTGTTTAGGGAAGGGGTTGTACACCAATAATATTTAGGATAAATGTCATTTTACAACCAAGCTTATTAATGAACTTAAACCTGCTAAGTTAAACCAGTAAATTAATAAGCTAAGAGGTCCCAAGTCTAGTAGTTTGTATCAGGTTTTCGGGATTTTTAAATCCTAGGTACGGGGGGACACAAGCCTAAGGGGTGGCTTGTGTCAAGTTGTGTGGAACCCATATCAGTCAGTATCCCTGTTGGTATCTCGGTAGGGGCCTCGCACTAGGTAGGGGACAAGGCACGCTTTACTGTGTTGGATTATAAGAGGTTCAAGGTTTAGGAGGTGGGTACGGGCACGTTCCGGTGCAGTCATTAACGTGCATGTGTCTGATTACGGGAAATTAAGTTGTTGTAGCACCTACAAATAGGTCTCTGTTCTATAACTTGTTGGGTTTGGGACTAATACACCCTACCGCCGGGGCTAACACAAGGTATTCGGGTAATAGGGAGTCGACCACATGGGTAGTAATTTGGGTGACACCTAATCCTGTTAATACTAGCATGTTCGTGCAGTAACTTTATTCTTGGGATATGAACGAGAAGTTTAGTCTACTTTATCTTGCTATGACATCTCGTTTACCTTGCACTTATATACATGTTTTATTGTATTTTCTCATCTAGTATTATTTATCTATCTTGACACCTTTTCATATGCTTATGCTAAAAATTATTTGAACTCGCCAGACTTTATGTCTGACTCTTTTTATTTCCCTTCTCTCTTGTCCTTCCTCCCCTTTCCCCTAGGTTCTCAGAGTGGGAATGGTCAGTAGTTGAGATCGTGATTCTACTTAGACTTGGCTAACCCTCCTCTTCATGTACTTTCTTCCGTTTATTCATTTATTCTACTTGTAGTGACACCTGTGGGATATTGTTATGGTTTTTGTGCTCTAATGTTATTGAGACGGATTATTTGATTTTGATTTTGGTTTTTGACCATTGAGATGCAAGGGCATGTTTCAAATTGAAATAAAAGTTTTAAGTTTTTGGCTGGATTATTTACATATGTCTTGTGAGTTTAGTTTTTTTTTTTACCTATTGCGCTTGCGCTTCCCAAAACATAATGCATTCCCATTAGAGTGACATCAACAGATGTGGGGTGTAACACAACACCTCCTTTATTTGCTGAGTAAATAAGATCAGCAGGCACTGGGTAAAGTCCCATTGCTGAACCCATATTCATCACTGTCCCTGGCTTCTTCAATTTTCTCATTGTTTGAATCTGCAATTATATAATTATTTATATGAAACTTTGTATGATGATCTAATTTTTCATAAACGACGATGGTGGATGAAGGATTCAGTACCGTAATACAAGAGCAGACAACAAGAGCGTGGAAGTTGATATTGATAATGCACCTCCATGAGCTAATGCGTTCCCTGGGTTCTTCATGTTCTCTAGGTCTCGCGGGTCTCTTTCACACAGCTATCTCTACTCATAACTACCTACTTGAGAAAGTCATCAGTGAGAGCGTCCAAAGTTCACTCAGCTATACCTACTCACATCCAACAATCAGTAATACCTGCCCATGTCTTCAGGCTTCCCAAAATGATAGCAAGGCCAATAGCTACAGGTCTTTAACCGCATGAATTAATATACTGGGGGCGAAAACTCTTGAAAGCAACCACTAGCAGCAGTTCGTGCTTCGCAAAGCAGGAAGGCTTGGAATGGGCTAGTAGAAAGCAAGAAATGATATGAAGGTGCAAATGCTTTTTGTAGACTGCTTGGAGCTAAGCTAGTGGAACTGGGATAGTGAGTGGTTGTAGAAAAGCAAGCTTTTCGTCCTGTGATGTGAGGGAAGCGAGTGTTAACGAGCTTCTAGGACCATACATAGGTTTTACAGCCACCTTCACAGTATGGTTCGGGAGAGAAAGGAGGCACCGGCAACGTGACTTCGATAGGCCCCCCGGTATGGAAAGGGAGGAGAATCATAGCAGGTACAGCCCCTGGGCATATTCTTATTATAGGTTAATCAATGATGGAGGATCTTCTGTATTATACCTGCCTTTGAGAACAACAACTTCTCATTTCAGGTGCCGATACCGCGGAATTCGCTTGCCTTTATTACTTATTCACTCATTGTTAGTTGAACCTTGTCCAGCCACGGTAGTAGAGTAGGCACATAATAAGTTTCTGCCCGCTTCTCAAAACTAGGAGCGTCTCAATAAAAAAACACATAGCATATCAGAAACTTCCTTTTCGAGTGACACCTTTCCCACTCCCAATTAATATACTGGACTTGGTATACTAGGTGCCTCTGGTCGCTCGCAGCAAACCTGCCGGTCTTTCAATGCAATTTCTAACTATTCTAATCTAAGTGTACACTTTTCTTCGTTTTCTACTTTTAAGTTAAGTTGGATCGAGACTTTTAGCTATTAGAGCTAGCCAATAAAGAAAGATAGGGTATTACTACTAGTCATAGGAGAACGACTCTAAGTTAGGGATGTTCTTCGAAACTCTTTCTCGCATTAAATCTTATCCATTAAGGAATAACTTTGTCAGCATGTTCTGATTCCCGGTAGTGAATGTTCTGATTTAATATATAACATAGAAGTCATTTTTCCTGGTTCAGAAGGCAGGAAGGTACCATCATGGCAGGAGGTGCTGGTGATCTGGCTGTTTGTTCTCAAATCAATGACTGGGACCGGGGGTGGGAAAGACTAGAGTGCTGATTGAGCGATACCATGTCTCAGGAATTTTTTTACTCCAAACTTCATTTTATTGTTTGATGAGCCCAAGTGACCAGTAACGAGTACAGATCATAGGCTGACAGCCCGTTGCATATTGCTAAGAGACTTCACCGATGCAGTATATTAATTGGCCGAGGCCAGTATATTAATTGGTTAGTTGAAGTTGACGTTGAGTTGCGCACTTCCTGGATTGGGGAGTGAATTCATGCGTATCTCAACGCAAGGATTGAATTAGCTCATCTCGAGTTACGTGAGTGAACTTTCACTCTTTGGGGATTAATTCCTCACTTACGCTCACCTCATGCCAGTATATTAGTTTCTCCTCTCCTCCTTTCTTTGACTACCTCTCTCGTGGTTCAGGACTATCTTATCGTGGAATCGCTCTGTCTCTTTCAAAAGATTGAAATAACCTACCATGAATGATATTTCTTTCTGCAAAGTCAAACTTCGTTTATATATATAGCCTGAGTGAACTGGATCAGAATCAAGTCATTCAACCTGGGCATCCTTAGAGTCTGGCTAGAAAACCATTGCAAAGAAATAGGCCTTGATTCAATTATTCCATCACATATAATATAGAAGTCGTTGAATGAGAGAGATGTAGTTGGTTATAGACTAAGTGAGCGGAGTAATTTCGAACAATTAATATACTGGGTCTCAAAGCTTCTTAGGTCAAGTGCCAATCCTGTCTTCTTAAGATCTTCTATCAGCATTATATTAATTGGTTGGCGTTCTTCCTGATCGTATTTTTCCTAATGTAGTACCACTATCCAATGAGAAAAATCCTGCTATTGAACTTTTGTAGAGATGAACAATAAGGAATGAAGGTAATCAATTGGGTTCCTTCTTCATGTACAGTTCTCTAAGAAATGTGCGATCAAAGAATTGAGGATTAGTGCATGAATTCCATTTTTGGAATGCTTAAGTGTTAAGGGCATCTGGCTATGGGCACATACATGTGAGTCCTCTTGCTCCAATACTTTCTTCCTACTGTTCATTATCTGGAGCGACTTCCATACTTATTTCCCCCGCAAGTCCCAATTAATATGCTTTCAACGATCCATTTGGGAATTTGCTCGTCACGCTTCGCTGGTTTGTTTTTTGTAGGCGAACAGGAATCAAACTGACTCCAGTCCAGCCATATGAGACAGCTGAGTGAAAGGAGCAAATAGAGATCCTTCAGCTTCCCGAAAACAACGTGAAGTCAACGCCCTATATTAATGCTCCTCGTTTTTATTCAATGTTGATATGACTCACCCAAGATCTTACACAGGGCTCTTGCTTGCTTACAAAGTGGAATTTTTTTGGTTAATGAGACTTGGAAGATTTCTTGCTAGCTTCGCAAGCACCTTCTATTTTACCCGGATTGAGAAGTGAGGTGAGCCAACAGGAGAGGAGATAGGGGAATAATCCAATCTTCTCTTTCCTCACTAGGAGCAACATTGACATGAATTGGAGAGGGGTTGGCAAACAAGTTGCCACTAAGAGCAAGTGTAACTGAATGTAAGAGCTCTTCATTTTTCTAACATCCCTGGTCCCTTGAGGGAATGTCTACATCAAGCGTAGGTGTGTAGCGAAAGAGAACCTTACGACTCTATGCCTTGGTCTTCATGGCTGTGTGGCTATCTTTCCTTCAGTGGATGAGGCCATTTAGATGGGTAAGGGCCGACTTACCAGGTCTTTCATCGGAAGAAGGTTTTCATTCTATTGAAAGAAAGAATGGCAAGTGATTCACCAATAGAAAGAGCTTATTCTCAAGTAACTAATTCGTAAACAATTGATTTCTACCTCTGCTTCGCAACCAGTGTTTCAAGTGCCAATCCCAAGCTCTCTAGCGGCAGCATTCCAAGCAACCCTAACCAGCAGCGCTTCCTCGAAGGAGAAGTAAGCACCGTAGATAAATATAGTGTAAGCAAGCAAGGGGCTGAAGCGGTAAGCAAAGATCAATTGAGAATAGTTGGATAGGTTGTAGGCGTATTATCATATTGGAGACCGATCCAAACTATGAAAGTCTCTTAGACCGAAGAGGAAGGAATATATTAATTGGGCGCTTTGGTTGCAAGACCGAAGGAATACAAGCACACCTTATTGTCTTACCTCTTTTCGACCGCCAATTAATATACTTTCGAATACATACTTTCTTTATTTTGGAAGGATATCATACAAACAGCTGAGACATTCCCTGTATTAATCCTAGCATGGGTGAAGCACAGTCTATTTGTTATGGTACCTGACTAGCCTACCCATGACTTCTTTACCTTAGACCGGTGAGAAATCATCAGGACTTTGCGAAGAGGTTTCTTTTCAAGCTGAGTAGAAATATCATAAGAGAAGCAAATGTTAGACCTCCTAAACGAGACTTAATTGAGTAGCAATTCATGCTCCTTCTTTCTCTCAAGATCCTTGGTATCGAGACTGTGTGGGAGGGCTGAGTAACCTTTTGTGTTGACCGCTAAAATCGTAGGTCACATTGCATGGGGATGTGTCAACTATCAAAAAAGAAAAATTAGAATAGTATCTACTAAATTTTTTACTCTATCAGGTAGTCTTTCGAGCCTGCAAAAATCTATATGAACAACTAGGGGCCCCTATTTAGCGATTACTAAGGATCGATTGCTAAGAGCACTTTTGGATCAGCTAGCTTCTTATACTTTTTCTTATTATTCCTAGGCTCTTCTAAGAGAGTGGATCTCTTGAGTCTTCTTCTTAAGTACTTCCCGCTTGTGGCAATGAAGTACTTACTTTGCGGTTTCCATTTTTAGTGGGCCAAATGAAGAAAGAGGTCCAGTCGAGCAATTAATATACTGGCTCCTGCAGGCCATAATTTTTAGTTCTCTAGTGGAGGCGAGCCAAAGCCAGTGACAGTTCCGCTAGTTAAAGTGGACTATCAAATTAAGAATAGTCCCTAGACTGGACGTTAATAAGCTAGTAAAGTCTGGTGTAGGTCTTCCCCAGCTAGGAGTAGATAGAGAATTTCGGCCTTTTTTCTGATACTGAGAAGGGGAACTTCTTCCTTTAGGAGTTGGAATCTAAGAAAGCGGGGGAATTATGAAGTATACCTCCCGCAAGGTCGCCTCCTGCTCCCCCAACCCAATAGTATAGCCTATTCTTACACTGGTATAAAAGTGCCTCACCTAATTGCTTATGAACACTCTAAGGGCGGCTCATTTTGAAAGTGACATATTGATTTCATTCTAGTTCAACTGTTTATTAAGTAGTAAATCTATCCACTTATTTTATTAATACTTGATTGGATTGGTTGAGGTAATTGGAAGTGATCGGTAGGTGACTAAGTTATTCTGGGTAAGCAATAGAAGGGATGTCGAGGAGCTAGCGTAGCTGTATACTTAGGAGATGTGTCTATAAACAATGTTGGAAATCAGAAACGAATATACGAGCTCAGGTGCGAAGCGAAAGAAAGCAAGGTGCGTAGCAAGGAATCTCTCCGGATCCAGGACTGTAGTTCGGCATTCAGTTGACCTTGACTTATCTAGGAGTGTTTACTTAAGTGCAAGGCTAGCTCCGGTTCACCAAGAGTTTTAGTTCACCAAGCAAGAGAGCCTAACAATAAAGCTTGGGTTGGCGTTGGTGCTATTATGCCAGCGTAGGACAACTCCCATAGTGCCTATTATTAGAGGACGAGATTGATTCTTCCCTAGCTTTCATATGCGTCTTAGATTCAGGAAGAAGAGGTTACGAGTGCAGTATATTAATTCCGATCTCATCCCATATAAGACTGAGTGCCTCTTCGTTAGCGGCCCTATTCGCTTGAAGGCTGATCATAGACCGGATTCAACAGATCCCGTGTAATCATTGCTTGTGCTAGCTCTCCGGGTTCCTGGTATTATGTTCATGCTACTATGCAAGACGGATCGGATACTCAGGCATATGCGGGTGCAGGGGAATAATGGAAGCCGGCATCGCCTATTCTATTAGTAAGCGTGAGCGATGACTGCTTTTAATGCGGAGTCTTCCGAGGGAAGATAGATTGGAAGGCAAGTCGCTAATGCATCTACTAGGCCAGAAGAAGCAACCTGATATGCTTGAGTTCGCTTCTCCCCTGAACTAGTTGTGCCAACCAACATAATATACTGGGCAGAGTCTCTCAAATTAATATACTGGATTTCCTAGTATATTAATTGGGCGGGAATCATCCTTTGCTTCTAGTTGGCTAGCCTTTGATTCTTGGGAAAGTCGCTATCAATAGATAGTCTGTAGAAAAGAAGCCTAAGTGGAGTCATTAGAAAACTACAGACAAGTCCATACCTTAAACCTATCCAGTCGCCCGAGCTACGTCAGAAGCTCACATAGCAGGTGCGGATGCAACGAGTTCAAAGTGTGCAGCGACCAGTATATTAATTGGTTCTTAATTAGCGAAGAAAGAGGAGACCCCCGATCTCAATTAGAGTAGGAAGTTCCACTAAGAAAGAATACAGGCGCAGCTCATAAGCTAATAACTAATATAGAGAAGTTCCCCATTATAGCTACGATTCCATAAACTCACTTATCGAAACTTATATCTCGTATTACTGGAGCCGGTTCAGCAACAAAATTGCTTTAGCTGGCATAGGAAAGGTGTTCAGCTCTTTCATTCGTGGATTAGCTTGAAATCTTAGGCTTAACAGAAGCTATGGCTCCCTCGTGATTGATTTAGCCTTCTTAAGCAGAGCTCTATCATAGTATGCCGAACCTAATCCAATTAATATACTGGGGGGCCTTAATATAGACTAGGGGCGAACCACTCTTTATTTACTAAGGGATAACTATTGACCAATGTTTATACTGGGCAACAGATTTCATGTGGTTAATGATGGGCACCCCTACCCCTAATCGAGTTGACAAGGAACAACTCAAATAAGCAGCAACCGAGAAACGAGGGCCCTTCCCAATCTCAATACGGGCTCGTACGTGTTATCAAATAAGAATAGTTTGGGTTGCCATGATTTTTTAAGCGGAGAACCCCGAATCGAATTCATTGAACTCATTGCTTTGCACCTCTTTGTCTCTGTCCGATGGTCTTAATTCAGCTGAGCTAAGTCCGCTAGGAAGCTTTTCATGCAAGTAGCCATGATCTTAGGGTATTTGTTGTTGCTGTTCGGGTTGTTTGAGTCCTCCCGCTCACAATGAATATACCTCCCCAATTAATATACTAAAGGGGAGTATATTCCTCACTTACGCTCGCCTCATGAAGAGGTCGCCTTGGCCTTCCCGGCTACGCTCCTGCTGTAATTAATCCTCTCCCCTTTAGTATATTAATTGTGGAATAGCGATGTGTCTTAGGAATTTTCCTCGGCTCAGGTGCGTAGCGATGCTTTCTAAGGAATATTCCTTGTTGATCGACCTGAGATTGGTAGAAAGACCCTTGTTGCTTCCTTTCATTGATTCCGGGGGCCAAGCAATGATTTTCTAGCACATCGCCTGGCAGTTCAAAAGAATTTGACTTAGGTTATTACCTCGTTGAAAAATGGGAACCAATAGTGCCACCAAGTGATCAATTACATAATTCCTTGGGGAAATTGGACAACTGTAACAAATGGGTCAGCGAAGCTTATGTTTTCTATGATTATTTCACAAGCAAGAAAGATATAGCCTGGCCTAACAAGCAGCTCCCCTCTCTTTTTTAACAAATGGGTCAATGCGCCAACCCTCTCTTCTTTAGTATAACAAGGAGTGCTTTGGCTAGTTCTCTTTCGTTGATCTTGCATAAGGAAAGCCGTGGAGATTGGGATTAGTTCCTCCCGTTGGTCGCCTAGCCAATTCGTCCAAAAAGGGGGATTTCTTCGTCTAGCTAGCTGTGAAAGTTATGTTTTTGTTGATATTGCTATTACATTTGGCACTCACATGGGTGAAATTCTTTAATTATTTCATATCTGGCGGGAATTCCTTGTTTTGTTCCACTTTGATATCCCTGGAAACGCAACGGAAACGGAAGAGATAGTAGAACGTGTGGAAACTGTCATGTCGTGAAAAAGAAAGGCGCCAGTATATTAATTGTGAGCGGGAGGTAGCGCAACTGTTCTATTGCTGTTGAAACCAGGAAAGATTTCTTGTCTGATTCCCTAGTATATTAATTGCGCCCGCCAGATATGAAATAATTCCCGTTTTTCATAAGAAGTGGTATCTGTGAACGCCCAGTTCGGTAAGAAGAGAAGAGGATTATTTGGCCAGGGCTTCTGCTCACATTAGACCAAGCCGTAGCCTTCCTACGGGCGCCTCGGGTTTAATCCATCGTAAACAATCATATGCTACTTATTGGAATTCAAACTATCCAAGAGCATTCTATTGAAACAAGAGCGGCCCCTTTACCAGATCTTTCGTAAGACTGAAGGAAGCAAAGCAGCCCGGGATTTCCCTAGTAGATCAAAAGTCTTATTATTATTCCCTTCAGCTTGTATAAATAACATCGCGAAGAATCTCATGGCCTAGAAAGAATTCTTTTTTTGTATAAAGTATTGGATGCCCCATGCGTTGCTTATTCAATCTGTCCGCTAGTGGAAAAACTCATAGACCCATTCATTTTGTTTAATTGCTAGCCTTATCCGAAAGAAGGATTCTCGTTCTACGGGGGGCCTATTTAGGTGCGTAGCGAAAGTGAGTTGCCTTGAAGAAAGATTGGTTTCCTCGCATGCCAACCGGGGAATTCGACGAATGCCCGCCGTACTTCCTTTGACTACTCCTGAGATATGGTAGAAAAATGGGGTTATAGTGGAGAGTGGGGAGTGAAAACACCAATTGCAGTAGAGAACGACTGCATTACAACATTCATGTTGTAAGTAATCATTCGATCGAGTAAAAAGAAAGGCGACGCCTTTGATTTAAAAAGTGGTTTATCTTAGCATGCTAGCCGCTGCTTCATTTCGTATAGCGATAACGCTTTCTCTTTCTTAGCGCTCCACCCCGAACTCTGGTTGCACTTTGGTTGGCTTTCTCTCTTATAGTCTATTTTCTCTGACTTGACTCAGCTTTAGTTCTCTCTCCCAGAAGCAAGAGAGGAAGAGATTCCATGAAAGACGGATATGCCTTACGAAGTACCGACTAGGTCCGCTTCATTTGTGGCCTAGTGAGAATCAACAACCTTTGCATCCGAAATTCCCTTTTCGATATGTAGCGACATGAACAAGAGGTGTAGCCCTTATAGAAATTTCTTAGAGAAATGGATTCTCCCTATGCAGGCCAATGTTTATACTAGGCGAAGAAAGAAGACTTGGCGCAAGAGGCGCCAGTATATTAATTGTGAGCGGGACGAAGAAGAAGCAAGAAGGTGCTTTCCTACTACTTTACCCTGATTTGACTACTTCCCTAGGGATCAGCGAATTTCCTTTACCAGCTATATGAGACGAAAAGTGATAGGCGACCAACAGGAGTGATTTTCCTGAATTTCCTAAGCCATCTCAATTTTCCTGTTTGATGGAATTGAAAAAAACGGGGTAACCATGGATGAATTGGACAGACAGAGGAGCCTACTTAACTTAGCGCCCTTGGGGCTACCTTAGGAGATCATCCGAGCTTTCTTGTAAGCAGGGAGAACTTGTTCAACGTGAATCTAAGGCTTTGCCCAACAGTCTGTACTCCCAGCGCCAACCAATCAAAGCAGCCCCTCACATCTGCTAGTTCACTTACATCGATCCACCAAAGAGATTCCATTTCTCCCACGAAGAAACGGGGCAAGTAACTGTGCGTCGCTCACTCCACGGTTGGCGCAATATATTAGTTCTGAGTTGTGAGCTCCAGCTCAGGAATAATACCCCAAGATAACGAGTTCCAACTGGCTAGATTCAGTAAGAGAAGAAGGCCTTGGCCCACAAGTAGGTCATTCAGCTTTCAATAGCGTCTTGAGGAATGGCGCCGCTTACTCAATGCCCGGCTTCCGTTATTACTTAGAGCGACTAGTTCGGTTTCCCCTCTATGCGAACAATCATCTATCGTGCATAGGGAATCCAGAGAGCTAGTAATTTGCGGATTCAATCATATAAAGAAACTCTTTCTTCCGGTCCAGGGGTAGAGAAAATGGCCTTAGGTCTTGAGCTGCGCCAGTATATTAATAGGCTCCTTAATACCATGCTCGCTCCCCCTTAGCCTCGGTACGAACTCCCTAACTGCTGCCTGCCTTCCAGCTCCCTAACCGCTGACTCAACACCTTGAATCAAAGGCGCCGCTACGCTTCTAGTGTGAAAGACAAGATCAAAGAAGCGGAGACGCGCGTTCCTAGGTAACTCTAATTCGAGGGACCAAGCAAGTAGGCGGCTGCACAGGAGTCTGAATGCCTTCCCTGGCACCTGGCTTCTTCCTCCGCCCTTCCTGAATTGATCTACCTGGCTTCCTCCCCAAATGAAACAAGGGTCTTGTTTATTCGTAAGGTGCGTAGCGAGACTTCAGTCTGGACAGTGCCTAGTTCGAGCCAACCCACCATAGCCTAATAAGATCTTTTACAATGAGAGTGCGCGACTCCGCGAATGAAAGAAGATCTTTCCGCTGATGCTATTCACGCAGCACAAGTTCCCATGGTTGTGAGCTATTTGATACAGGTACTTATTAGCTTGCTTGTTGCGCCTGTCTGAAAGGTTTCGAGGGGCTCAGTATACGGGATAGCATTCGGGCGGCAAAGCAGGATGTCTCATGCCTTCGTTGGCATGGGCTACGTGGAGAAGCATAGTTCCCAATTGATACGCCAACCCATCGCCCTTGGCTGGTCAACATAAAGCAGAAAGTAGACTAGATTCCCTATGCATAAACTCATAAGTTCTCGAAATCCCTTCGTCTCTTTCTTCTTCGTTCGTCTAGCCCACTTGGACCATTTCAAATTCACCTACTAGGGGAACTCGCTTTATACTTGCTTAGCAGCCTCTATTGACTCCTGTTAGTCTAGTTCGTTAGTTAGTTGTTCGCACCACTTCGCTGGAACACCCGCTTGCGCGAATGCCTGCCGGAACCATAAAGCACTCTTCCTCTTTCCTAGCCGCATGAGTTGCTCCTCCGCGACCAAATCAAAAGTCGATCAACACGCGCCAGCTACTTCATTACGGAACTTCACTTAAATGAAAGTGAGCCAGTCGAACAAGATCCGTTGATGCGCGTAGACGGGTAATATTAAGAAGTAGCAAGTGAACTGAATGCATAGTTAGGCTTTCTATTCTATTATTCTTTCCTTGGCTTCGGAACCTGTTGCTGACTCCACACTGGAGCATGCCACTTCGCTCGCGGCTAAGACTCAAGCTTCCTTAGGCTCCTAGAGGAAGACTCCTCGACTTAGAGCTGACTCCTATATCTATGATTCTGTGCTCGTTTAGGGTTCTCTTGTAGATGAATCCTATATCTATGTGTGGTTCGGATTCGTAGTCTCTAAGAAGCAGTAGCTTACAGGGTTGCCAGAGCTGCCTTGGGCTCTCTCATATTAGTTATGTGTGGTTCTAGCAGCTGACAGGGAGATTCGGTTGAGTGAGGTAGGAGCAAAGCGAAGAAGGGCTTAGTGATCCTTTCGAATAGAATGGATCGGTAGAACCCTCCTCTTTTCCCTTTATGGTGATTCTTTCTTGTCTTTGTGAAAATCCGTAACTTCCCCGTAAAGGAAAGCGTCGGATAGTTCGAGAACAAGCCACAACAGAACACAAACAGAAGGACATTTCATTGTTATTACAACAATGCACCAGATTACAAGAATGTACAAAGTATAAATGAATATTACACAGAAATATCAGAGATTTAAATTACATTTAAATACATAGCAGCGGAAAATAATACAATACACAACTAGAAGGAGATATACGGATACAAAGCTTTCCGGATATCATTCCAGCTGTAAACCAGGATCCTGTGAATATAAATCTGCAAAACCAAAACTACTAGCTGCCCGTGTCAAAATAAGGGCACCCAGAGTTTAGGTTAAAACAATAAACTCCAGGTCAGTCATGTGACTGGTGTGAGAACTAAAACAGTTAATCTTTATTTTAAAGTTAGGTAAATCAAGGGACCACGCCGTATAACACGGAACGGGTTTCCTCCCAAGAATACCAGTGCATAAAACCAACAGCGCAATGCTAAATAAAGAAAAATGAAGCTGTTATAAGACCCAGGTCCTATCACACAATGCAACGCAAGCCGGGGGATAGGGTTTTCCCTTATAACAGCCAAAGAATGCTTGATACGTTTAAAACAGATTATTTGATACTATAATAAGTGCATAGTGTATAAAACAACTTCAAATCATAAGTATCAATCATAGGCGGCATGGGTACCATATATCATGTCGCCATATATAGGTTTACACATAAAACCGCAAATGTCACGTATTTGGAAATTGGATTTCCGTCTATGAACCGAGGCAAAAGATAGTCCTCAACCGATTCGAGACTCTCTAGCCCGAGCCTCAGGACCCAGACTCAGGTGGGCCCTTGGATCGTCAGGGCCGGTCCACCGATGTGGATTAAAATGCCTGAACATGCGTTTCCCCGCCCTTTGGGGCGTAAATGAGCCAACTAAATGACTCCATCGGTTCGAGAACGACCGATCAATCCGAGGCGCCTCGCAACAGCAACAACCACATAAGTCAAACTCATCAGGGCGTGTAAAACCACTGACGCCACTTCTAACTAGAAAGGAACGCATGCCCTCCCTGAGGTCCTCTCCCGTTTTTGGTTCATACCGGGTGTGAAACACGCGAAGTAAACGTTACACAAAGCTACGCCCCAAAGGCCTTGCTTTGATCATCACCACAAGACTTTGCTTTTCAACAGAAGCCTCGATCAATTGCCACTTAGGCATGCCACACAGGCAATTCACTCCATGCGTTTGATATCCATCAATATATAACCCCTGAGCTCGTACGTCTCAGAGAAGGGCGTTAAGCAAGAGAATAAATTCTCCGCCGCCAAACAGATATATATTTAATAAAGATCAATCACACGGACTAAAATCCAATGTCAGGCACACAGTCCATTCACAAGTCCGTTCTGGGTCTGAACGAAACCGGAGGCACCTAGTACCCCGCATACCCATCGATCTCCAAGTACGTCTGGACGATCACTAACTGTTTCCATCTTCTTGGGTGTACAGCCCAATCAAGATCATCAGTAATTACCCAAACGACGTGAAGACTTCTGGTCTTCCACCACCGTCTTCATCTTCGACTTATCATCGTATCAGTTATTCAGAATGGGATAAACCCGGTCTTTCCGAATAACTCGCGTATATTTTAAATAAGTGTTACACAAACACAACATACGCCTCATTCCAATTCATTAGTCACTAACCGTAAATTAATCAAGAGAATAATTCCCCAAATATTAACCCCGAAGGCCGAAACCAACATCAGATCAATATTCAGAAAACCATTCTGCTTGGCTAACCGACAGTTAGTTTCTAAATTTCACGTTCATAGGGAAAGGTTCCCATTAATTTTATCCAAGATAAATTCCTGAATTTATTCTCTAATCTTCCTTTGAATTTCGATTCAAATTAGTCGGGATTAACGAAACTTACCGAAGTAATCATTTGTTTTAATTTCCCAATCCCAACCTATTCATCCCATGAAGTAAAACTGGTTATACTTCATATCTAACACCACGGTGTTATCGGTAAATTCAATTACCATTTCACGTTCAAATCTAATTAAAGATTTAACTATCGCCTGGAGCAAAACTGGTGGTACTCCATTTTCGATCGTTTCAATCTAATTAAAGATTCATTAAAACTCCACTTAGTTTTAATCTTTAACTGGGTTAAAGAATCAGTGTCATTTAAAACACAGTTCACGATAAACCCAAAATCACATTCATTAATTATCGGGTTAAAGAACGAGTGTTATTTAAAACACTGTCCACGATAAACCCAAAAATCAATATCAATTCAATTCCAATTAAATATTATTTAATTGGTACCCTTCATTAAATCTAAATAAAAAGATTTAATCTTTTCTCAACTGGGTTCAAGAACAGTGTTAATGAAGACACCATTCACGACAAACCCAAATCACATTTGATATTCAATACAAGGCTCTGAATAGAAATTATATCGGCTTATATTCAATATCAAATTCTACGACTAACAAATGTCGTATTGGAAATAACGATATAAATATATCTTTCAAATTTCCATAACAACATCTGTATAATCACGAATTCCAACATCGAAATATTCCGAAGACAATTTCGATTCAAATCCACTCTAATGCAATCATTGGAAATTCTGGTTATTTTTAAAACCCTTTTCAAATTCAATTTATTTATTTAAAAATAAATAGAATTATAATTCTAGTTCAAAACTAGTTCATTTCGATAAAAATCTATTTTTATCTTTTCAAATATGGGATTTTTTCATCCCAGTTCTTTCTAAATCATTTCTTATGATTTTACACAAATTATTACTATTTTTAATAATTTTATCAAGGCCCGTACAGTCGATTTCCATCAATGGCCATCGAACTGCACTTACAGCGACCTTTTTCGAATTTGATTTGGACGTATCTCCAAATCCAACCGTTAGATTTCAAATTGCTAACATTCGTTAGAAAGCTCTTTTCGATACGAACCCAACGGTTCCGGTTTTAGGAGAATCCGACGGTCGGATCTCCCGTAATGTCCATTTGAAATAAATGTTCGAAATTCACGAACTGCCGCGGCGCGGCGCGTTCTATTCAGGCCATTATATTATATATATAATATATATAATATATATTTCGTCGATTTCTATTTAAAACGAATTATATAAATAGTTTTAAATTCGTTTCAAAAGCAATTTCAACTTCCATTTCAATTCAAATCAAAATTGAATTCTTCTTTATAAATTCGTTTTAAAATTCGTTTCTATTCAATTCAAATTTCAATTAAATTTGAATTCATTTCAATTCGCTTTCAATTCAATTTGAATTCGTTTTCAATTCAATTCAAATTCATTCATTTTCTAATCAAATCAAATTCGTTATATATTCAATTGAAATCCAATTCGTTATATATTCAATTCAAATCACATTCGTTATATATTCAATTCGAATTCATTTTCTTTTCAATTCGATTCAAATTTTATTTCAAAATATTCGATTTCGAAATCACTTTTCAATATTCATTTTAAAATGAATAAAATCGATATAAATATCGTTCACGTCAAAATGGCGTCAATCTAATCAACACGGCTTCATATATTTCTATTTTCAAATATTCTATTTCAAATATTTCTATCATTAAAATATTTCGTTAAACTCATGACCAATCTCAATGGATGAGTACTGTCAACACATGAACCTTTATTTTATATTGATAAAGATGTAAATTTTATTACTAAAATATTTCGTTCAACACATGACCAATCTCAATGGATGAGTACTGTCAACACATGAACCTTTATTTTATATTGATAAAGATGTAAATTTTATTACTAAAATATTTCGTTCAACACATGACCAATCTCAATGGATGAGTACTGTCAACACATGAACCTTTATTTTATATTGATAAAGATGTAAATTTTATTATTAAAATATTTCGTTCAACACATGACCAATCTCAATGGATGAGTACTGTCAACACATGAACCTTTATTTTATATTATTCTTTATTTTCTAAATTGGAATGAGGCCCAATCAATTACCATATAAAGTTAATCATATGGATTTTCACACATCACACGTACATAATAGCATTGAAAAATAATCAACCATCAACCAAAGTGCACTACACTGTATAAGCATCAAATATAGATATCTAACGCTTATAACAGCCTGTCAATCAATCGATCGACATATTTAATCAATCAGGATGAGTGAACTTCAAATTTCATCCCAACACCCGTGTGGGGTTTCAAACAATCAAACACATATTTTATTTGTGCAGTTGGGCGATGTGTAAAATTTATCGTCCCAATCAATGTCAGTCAAATCAGTGTATATAAACAAATCGGCCGATTTGTTTATAAATATCTATTTGTTCACTTTCACGTTAAAAATTATATTCTTAACGATAAAACATTTTATTTCGACATATGAATTTCTATTCAATTCATTTATTCTATAAAATGATATTGTTATTTTTCTAACTTATTTTAGAAAATTTCGGCGGCATAACGGCACGATACTAGAAACGAGACAAGGCCTAGCCTTATCCCCGGTCTAGTGAAGGCCCACGCCATTCACACATCAATCAAATTCACCAAACAACCAATTCAAATCAAGTCATCAAATTAATTTATGCAACCAAACAAACAAGTCCATGGTCTGTGGACGATTGTGTCGGGTGCTACTAAGCACCGTCTGCATCCTAGTATATATATATATAACTAGAAAAAGAAATTGAAAGGTGAGAAATTCTCACAGATAGCTATCCTAGCTCCACGGCACTTCATTGATAGAAATCTTCATCGCTATCGCATCTTCGTCATCTGTGTTGCCCGTAGCCACTACATATATAAAAAAAACACATTTTTATATTTTGATGTCTTTAAAATAAAAATCACATTTTTATTTATTCACCTTCAATTTAAAAATCATATTTTTATAATCACTTCATATATTTAAAAATCGAATTTTTACTTCGCTATTCAATATATAAAAATCGAATTTTTACTTTGCTATTCTATATATAAAAATCGAATTTTTACTTTGCTATTCAATATATAAAAATCGAATTTTTACTTTGCTATTCAATATATAAAAATCGAATTTTTACTTTGCTATTCAATATATAAAAATCGAATTTTACTTCGAAACTATATATATAAAAATTCAGTTTTTCTTCGCTATTCGAATATATAAAAATCATATTTTACTTCGATGTTCAATATATAAAAATCATATTTTTACTTCGATGTTCAATATATAAAAATTCAGTTTTTCTTCGCTATTCGAATATATAAAAATCCAATTCATATTTGCTATTCGAATGTATAAAAATCCAATTTATATATGCTATTCATAAAGGAAAATCATATTTTCCTATATAAAGATTATAACTTTTCTAATATAAAGATTATAACTTTTCTATGTTAACAATTTCAGATCTTACCCATGATGTTCTACTCGAGAACTAATTTTTATTTTACTTAAAACTGATTTCATTAAATAAAAATCTATTCTTTTTATTCATATAAACCTCTTAGCCTCCCCTATATATAAAAATATTATTTTAATAAACTAAAACCCTATTTTTAATAAGCTAATCCTATATAAAATAAACAAATTAAATTAAAATATAAAAACTTACTGTTAGTTGAGAAAAAGGGGGTTTCGGAGTTCTGCACGGGGCTGGAGAGATAGGCGAGGGTGGAGAAGCTTCGGGGAAAGGGGATGGAGGCAGAAACGAGGAGGGGGGCCTCAACGGCGGACGCTCGATCGTCGGGAGGGTTTCTGGGTTTGGAGGGGTTCTAGGGCAACGTCGCACGAGAGGGGAGGGGGAAGAAGAGGAGGCGCCGGCATTGGGAGGCCACCGCGAGAGCAGGCGATGGGGGGGGGGGTCGTCGATCTGGAGCAGCGTTCTTCTTTTTTTTTCGATTTGCAGAATGAACGTGGGAGGGGCAGAACGAATTAAAGGGGAGAAAGGGTTTTTTTTCTTTATTTAATTATTTAATTATTTGTAAAAAGTGGACTTTTACATACGACCTCAAAACGAGGCCTACCGCCTGTCGCCCATAGCGTTTTACCCCCATTCCGAACACAATGGGATATGTATCGCTAGCTGATTTGATCGTTTCGATCAGTTTCCTTTAAATCTACATTTAAATCGCTATATTGAATTTTAAACGTACATTTCAAATTACCGGGGTCACATGCTAACTAGAAAAATTCCAGAAAAATATTTTCTAGCTTCGTATTGACGATACGGTCCTAACAAAACTAGTTTCGTCAAATTCTGAGACCGTTTGAAAAATGGCCATTTTCCAGTCGATTAAAATTAACTGAAACTGGTCAAACGCGTTTTCCTTTGCCACGCTCACATATTGATTCGAAAAATTATGAAACTTGAAACCTAGCGATAACTTGACATCACGGACCCAACAAAACTGGTTTCGTCGAAATCCGAGGTCATTTGCAAAATTCCCATTTTTAAGGGCCTGAATTCCATAGCGACTATTCAGAATTTTCAACTGGACATATCTTTTGATTCCTGCTATGAAATCTTGATTTTTCGGATTCGTTGGAAAGATATCATCAATTAGATCCTATTGTTTTTGGTTTCACTAAAATCCGGATTGTTTTGCACCCGGTACATTCAATTGAAGTTTGAAATCAAATTATCGAACTACCGCGCCATTTTCAATTCTATTTATAATTATATATAAATATTTATATTCTAATGACGAACTATATAATATATACGTTCTAATTCTATTCAAAATAAATTTCTCGTCCATATTATTTAAAATAATCCATTTTAAATACTCAAAATTCGCTAAAGTCGCCAAAACAAAAATTTTAAACTGGCCCAGATTTTCGGGTTGTTACAATCTCCCCCACTTAAAACTTTTCGTCCCCGAAAAGGAACAAAGTCGAAAGTGGTTTGATTATTCAGCTCTACGTTCGATCAGGCTTCCATTCTTCAACTTTTCAGTTTCTGAGAATTTTCAAATTCTTCAAAAATTTGGCTAACACCCTAAATTTTTGAAAAATTTCTCCATAATCTCCCCTGCACCAGGAGCATCGGGGAATTTCAAATAGCTTCCCCGGTCCTTCAGATCTCAAAAAGAAAAAGAAAAAGCCAAGCGGCTAGCCAATAGGCTCATTAAATCATCATCACCCAAACAAAACAGTAAATTATGTAGTAAACATGTACCTATTTGTCGGGCAAACAAATTTTATTCTCGGCTCTAGCCTCCTTGCTATGACCTGTTCAATGTAAGTACATATATATGCAAGCAAATGCGACCAATTTTCAATATAGTTCCTTATTTGGTTCAATTAGGCATAATGGTTTAAAATTATCAAACAAATGAACAAACAACACAAACATCAATCAATTAGTGAATTAGAGTTTCAAATTCATAATTTTGATACATATACAAAAATCAGATTTTGATGCCAATTCACAACAATGTGTTCTAACTATATTAGTTTTGGTTCTCACACTAGTCAATAGGAAATATATAGATATCACACCTTCGAAACACGAATACCAATTCTGATGATGTTCGAACTATCATCAGAATCATCTCCGGGCGACTAGAGTGTGATTCTATATCTACCCAGTATATTAAAACTTCAAATACACGCGGATCAGACGTATACGCAAAGTCTATATATACTGGACTGTCCAAATTCAAACATAATAAATAACCAAATACGGATAATTGATTTAAATTTTCAAAACAAAAATTTGTTTTCACTTGAAAAATATACTCTTCACACTCGTTCTAGGATACTACTGATCCTATCTCTAACGAGTCATTCTCATTGGATATTACTAATCCAATATCTGATGAATTCTTTCGTATGGTTCTAATGTGTCTTGTTCTCTGAGCTTTGTAAACCAAAGCTCTGATACCAACTGTGAAAACCCGTAACTTCCCCGTAAAGGAAAGCGTCGGATAGTTCGAGAACAAGCCACAACAGAACACAAACAGAAGGACATTTCATTGTTATTACAATAATGCACCAGATTACAAGAATGTACAAAGTATAAATGAATATTACACAGAAATATCAGAGATTTAAATTACATTTAAATACATAGCAGCGGAAAATAATACAATACACAACTAGAAGGAGATATACGGATACAAAGCTTTCCGGATATCATTCCAGCTGTAAACCAGGATCCTGTGAATATAAATCTGCAAAACCAAAACTACTAGCTGCCCGTGTCAAAATAAGGGCACCCAGAGTTTAGGTTAAAACAATAAACTCCAGGTCATTCATGTGACTGGTGTGAGAACTAAAACAGTTAATCTTTATTTTAAAGTTAGGTAAATCAAGGGACCACGCCGTATAACACGGAACGGGTTTCCTCCCAAGAATACCAGTGCATAAAACCAACAGCGCAATGCTAAATAAAGAAAAATGAAGCTGTTATAAGACCCAGGTCCTATCACACAATGCAACGCAAGCCGGGGGATAGGGTTTTCCCTTATAACAGCCAAAGAATGCTTGATACGTTTAAAACAGATTATTTGATACTATAATAAGTGCATAGTGTATAAAACAACTTCAAATCATAAGTATCAATCATAGGCGGCATGGGTACCATATATCATGTCGCCATATATAGGTTTACACATAAAACCGCAAATGTCACGTATTTGGAAATTGGATTTCCGTCTATGAACCGAGGCAAAAGATAGTCCTCAACCGATTCGAGACTCTCTAGCCCGAGCCTCAGGACCCAGACTCAGGTGGGCCCTTGGATCGTCAGGGCCGGTCCACCGATGTGGATTAAAATGCCTGAACATGCGTTTCCCCGCCCTTTGGGGCGTAAATGAGCCAACTAAATGACTCCATCGGTTCGAGAACGACCGATCAATCCGAGGCGCCTCGCAATAGCAACAACCACATAAGTCAAACTCATCAGGGCGTGTAAAACCACTGACGCCACTTCTAACTAGAAAGGAACGCATGCCCTCCCTGAGGTCCTCTCCCGTTTTTGGTTCATACCGGGTGTGAAACACGCGAAGTAAACGTTACACAAAGCTACGCCCCAAAGGCCTTGCTTTGATCATCACCACAAGACTTTGCTTTTCAACAGAAGCCTCGATCAATTGCCACTTAGGCATGCCACACAGGCAATTCACTCCATGCGTTTGGTATCCATCAATATATAACCCCTGAGCTCGTACGTCTCAGAGAAGGGAGTTAAGCAAGATAATAAATTCCCCGCCGCCAAACAGATATATATTTAATAGAGATCAATCACACGGACTAAAATCCAATGTCAGGCACACAGTCCATTCACAAGTCCGTTCTGGGTCTGAACGAAACCGGAGGCACCTAGTACCCCGCATACCCATCGATCTCCAAGTACGTCTGGACGATCACTAACTGTTTCCATCTTCTTGGGTGTACAGCCCAATCAAGATCATCAGTAATTACCCAAACGACGTGAAGACTTCTGGTCTTCGGCCACCGTCTTCATCTTCGACTTATCGTCGTATCAGTTATTCAGAATGGGATAAACCCGGTCTTTCCGAATAACTCGCGTGTATTTTAAATAAGTGTTACACAAACACAACATACGCCTCATTCCAATTCATTAGTCACTAACCATAAATTAATCAAGAGAATAATTCCCCAAATATTAACCCCGAAGGCCGAAACCAACATCAGATCAATATTCAGAAAACCATTCTGCTTGGCTAACCGACAGTTAGTTTCTAAATTTCACGTTCATAGGGAAAGGTTCCCATTAATTTTATCCAAGATAAATTCCTGAATTTATTCTCTAATCTTCCTTTGAATTTCGATTCAAATTAGTCGGGATTAACGAAACTTACCGAAGTAATCATTTGTTTTAATTTCCCAATCCCAACCTATTCATCCCATGAAGTAAAACTGGTTATACTTCATATCTAACACCACGGTGTTATCGGTAAATTCAATTACCATTTCACGTTCAAATCTAATTAAAGATTTAACTATCGCCTGGAGCAAAACTGGTGGTACTCCATTTTCGATCTTTTCAATCTAATTAAAGATTCATTAAAACTCCACTTAGTTTTAATCTTTAACTGGGTTAAAGAATCAGTGTCATTTAAAACACAGTTCACGATAAACCCAAAATCACATTCATTAATTATCGGGTTAAAGAACGAGTGTTATTTAAAACACTGTCCACGATAAACCCAAAAATCAATATCAATTCAATTCCAATTAAATATTATTTAATTGGTACCCTTCATTAAATCTAAATAAAAAGATTTAATCTTTTCTCAACTGGGTTCAAGAACAGTGTTAATGAAGACACCATTCACGACAAACCCAAATCACATTTGATATTCAATACAAGGCTCTGAATAGAAATTATATCGGCTTATATTCAATATCAAATTCTACGACTAACAAATGTCGTATTGGAAATAACGATATAAATATATCTTTCAAATTTCCATAACAACATCTGTATAATCACGAATTCCAACATCGAAATATTCCGAAGACAATTTCGATTCAAATCCACTTTAATGCAATCATTGGAAATTCTAGTTATTTTTAAAACCCTTTTCAAATTCAATTTATTTATTTAAAAATAAATAGAATTATAATTCTAGTTCAAAACTAGTTCATTTCGATAAAAATCTATTTTTATCTTTTCAAATATGGGATTTTTTCATCCCAGTTCTTTCTAAATCATTTCTTATGATTTTACACAAATTATTACTATTTTTAATAATTTTATCAAGGCCCGTACAGTCGATTTCCATCAATGGCCATCGAACTGCACTTACAGCGACCTTTTTCGAATTTGATTTGGACGTATCTCCAAATCCAACCGTTAGATTAAAAATTCTAACATTCGTTAGAAAGCTCTTTTCGATACGAACCCAACGGTTCCAGTTTTAGGAGAATCCGACGGTCGGATCTCCCGTAATGTCCATTTGAAATAAATGGTCGAAATTCACGAACTGCCGCGGCGCGGCGCGTTCTATTCAGGCCATTATATTATATATATAATATATATAATATATATTTCGTCGATTTCTATTTAAAACGAATTATATAAATAGTTTTAAATTCGTTTCAAAAGCAATTTCAACTTCCATTTCAATTCAAATCAAAATTGAATTCTTCTTTATAAATTCGTTTTAAAATTCATTTCTATTCAATTCAAATTTCAATTAAATTTGAATTCATTTCAATTCGCTTTCAATTCAATTTGAATTCGTTTTCAATTCAATTCAAATTCATTCATTTTCTAATCAAATCAAATTCGTTATATATTCAATTGAAATCCAATTCGTTATATATTCAATTCAAATCAAATTCGTTATATATTCAATTCGATTTCATTTTCTTTTCAATTCGATTCAAATTTTATTTCAAAATATTCGATTTCGAAATCACTTTTCAATATTCATTTTAAAATGAATAAAATCGATATAAATATCGTTCACGTCAAAATGGCGTCAATCTAATCAACACGGCTTCATATATTTCTATTTTCAAATATTCTATTTCAAATATTTCTATCATTAAAATATTTCGTTCAACACATGACCAATCTCAATGGATGAGTACTGTCAACACATGAACCTTTATTTTATATTGATAAAGATGTAAATTTTATTACTAAAATATTTCGTTCAACACATGACCAATCTCAATGGATGAGTACTGTCAACACATGAACCTTTATTTTATATTGATAAAGATGTAAATTTTATTACTAAAATATTTCGTTCAACACATGACCAATCTCAATGGATGAGTACTGTCAACACATGAACCTTTATTTTATATTGATAAAGATGTAAATTTTATTATTAAAATATTTCGTTCAACACATGACCAATCTCAATGGATGAGTACTGTCAACACATGAACCTTTATTTTATATTATTCTTTATTTTCTAAATTGGAATGAGGCCCAATCAATTACCATATAAAGTTAATCATATGGATTTTCACACATCACACGTACATAATAGCATTGAAAAATAATCAACCATCAACCAAAGTGCACTACACTGTATAAGCATCAAATATAGATATCTAACGCTTATAACAGCCTGTCAATCAATCGATCGACATATTTAATCAATCAGGATGAGTGAACTTCAAATTTCATCCCAACACCCGTGTGGGGTTTCAAACAATCAAACACAGATTTTATTTGTGCAGTTGGGCGATGTGTAAAATTTATCGTCCCAATCAATGTCATTCAAATCAGTGTATATAAACAAATCGGCCGATTTGTTTATAAATATCTATTTGTTCACTTTCACGTTAAAAATTATATTCTTAACGATAAAACATTTTATTTCGACATATGAATTTCTATTCAATTCATTTATTCTATAAAATGATATTGTTATTTTTCTAACTTATTTTAGAAAATTTCGGCGGCATAACGGCACGATACTAGAAATGGGACAAGGCCTAGCCTTATCCCCGGTCTAGTGAAGGCCCACGCCATTCACACATCAATCAAATTCACCAAACAACCAATTCAAATCAAGTCATCAAATTAATTTATGCAACCAAACAAACAAGTCCATGGTCTGTGGACGATTGTGTCGGGTGCTACTAAGCACCGTCTGCATCCTAGTATATATATATATAACTAGAAAAAGAAATTGAAATGTGAAAAATTCTCACAGATAGCTATCCTAGCTCCACGGCACTTCATTGATAGAAATCTTCATCGCTATCGCATCTTCGTCATCTTCGTTGCCCGTAGCCACTACATATATAAAAAAAAACACATTTTTATATTTTGATGTCTTTAAAATAAAAATCACATTTTTATTTATTCACCTTCAATTTAAAAATCATATTTTTATAATCACTTCATATATTTAAAAATCGAATTTTTACTTCGCTATTCAGTATATAAAAATCGAATTTTTACTTTGCTATTCTATATATAAAAATCGAATTTTTACTTTGCTATTCTATATATAAAAATCGAATTTTTACTTTGCTATTCAATATATAAAAATCGAATTTTTACTTTGCTATTCAATATATAAAAATCGAATTTTTACTTTGCTATTCAATATATAAAAATCGAATTTTACTTCGAAACTATATATATAAAAATTCAGTTTTTCTTCGCTATTCGAATATATAAAAATCATATTTTACTTCGATGTTCAATATATAAAAATCATATTTTTACTTCGATGTTCAATATATAAAAATTCAGTTTTTCTTCGCTATTCGAATATATAAAAATCCAATTCATATTTGCTATTCGAATGTATAAAAATCCAATTTATATTTGCTATTCATAAAGGAAAATCATATTTTCCTATATAAAGATTATAACTTTTCTAATATAAAGATTATAACTTTTCTATGTTAACAATTTCAGATCTTACCCATGATGTTCTACTCGAGAACTAATTTTTATTTTACTTAAAACTGATTTCATTAAATAAAAATCTATTCTTTTTATTCATATAAACCTCTTAGCCTCCCCTATATATAAAAATATTATTTTAATAAACTAAAACCCTATTTTTAATAAGCTAATCCTATATAAAATAAACAAATTAAATTAAAATATAAAAACTTACTGTTATTTGAGAAAAAGGGGGTTTCGGAGTTCTGCACGGGGATAGAGAGATAGGCGAGGGTGGAGAAGCTTCGGGGAAAGGGGATGGAGGCGGAAACGAAGAGGGGGGCCTCAACGGCGGACGCTCGATCGTCGGGAGGGTTTCTGGGTTTGGAGGGGTTCTAGGGCAACGTCGCACGAGAGGGGAGGGGGAAGAAGAGGAGGCGCCGGCGTTGGGAGGCCACCGCGAGAGCAGGCGATGGCGGGGGCGGGGGGGGGGGGGGGTCGTCGATCTGGAGCAGCGTTCTTTTTTTTTTCGATTTGCAGAATGAACGTGGGGGGGCCAGAACGAATTAAAGGGGAGAAAGGGTTTTTTTTCTTTATTTAATTATTTGTAAAAAGTGGACTTTTACATACGACCTCAAAACGAGGCCTACCGCCAGTCGCCCATAGCGTTTTACCCCCATTCCGAACACAATGGGATATGTATCGCTAGCTGATTTGATCGTTTCGATCAGTTTCCTTTAAATCTACATTTAAATCGCTATATTGAATTTTAAACGTACATTTCAAATTACCGGGGTCACATGCTAACTAGAAAAATTCCAGAAAAATATTTTCTAGCTTCGTATTGACGATACGGTCCTAACAAAACTAGTTTCGTCAAATTCTGAGACCGTTTGAAAAATGGCCATTTTCCAGTCGATTAAAATTAACTGAAACTGGTCAAACGCGTTTTCCTTTGCCACGCTCACATATTGATTCGAAAAATTATGAAACTTGAAACCTAGCAATAACTTGACATCATGGACCCAACAAAACTGGTTTCGTCGAAATCCGAGGTCATTTGCAAAATTCCCATTTTTAAGGGCCTGAATTCCATAGCGACTATTCAGAATTTTCAACTGGACATATCTTTTGATTCCCGCTATGAAATCTTGATTTTTCGGATTCGTTGGAAAGATATCATCAATTAGATCCTATTGTTTTTTGTTTCACTAAAATCCGGATTGTTTTGCACCCGGTACATTCAATTGAAGTTTGAAATCAAATTATCGAACTACCGCGCCATTTTCAATTCTATTTATAATTATATATAAATATTTATATTCTAACGACGAACTATATAATATATACGTTCTAATTCTATTCAAAATAAATTTCTCGTCCATATTATTTAAAATAATCCATTTTAAATATTCAAAATTCGCTAAAGTCGCCAAAACAAAAATTTTAAACTGGCCCAGATTTTCGGGTTGTTACAGTCTTGTTCGCTAACGCACCTCTCGCTTTCCTTCTCTTCTTACTTGAGCTGGACTCTTTCGCTACGCACTTCCCGTTGGTCGAAGAAGAGTGAGGATCGGAATAGTTTGGATCCTTCTGAATTAATATACTGGGCTTCCCGTCACTTCGCTCCAAGAATAGTTTGGACCCTCTCGCTCACAATTAATATAGTGGCGAGCTTGCAGGTAATCCTTGCTTCGATGCAGGCCAATGAGTTGGAGTTTTCCTTCCTCATCGATGAGTGGAGGAAAGGTATAGTTTCGTTAACAGATAAGTCGCTCCCTTTCTCATTGATTTGAGCCTTCAGAGATGCAAGCTCGGTACATATTAGATTGAGGGTCGTCTTAGCAATGAGGGCGGTCGAAATAGGAGGGCTTACGAGTTAGGCAGTTCCGTACCCTTAATGAATATTAATAGTAGTATAAAGGGGCCAGCTCCACGTCCCACTTGAGATGGATAAGGTCCTTGGAAGCCCAACGAAACTTCTTCCTAAGGGGTAAAAATAACTTATACGGAAAAAAAAAGACAAACTGGAAATTGAGAAGCAAACTTGGTGGGTTTGGGTGGCCTCCAGCAACCAAGCCCATTTACTGTATAGAAATAGAAATTCGAATAATAGATCCAGGAAGGAGAAGAACTCCTAGGCTTCTCATAGCGCAGCGACGGAGAGCTTCTGACTATAGCTCGAGAAGCTCGCGTAAGGGTAGCCGCACTATCCTCCTGAGTCATACAGCTAACTAAGCCAGTATGGATGCTATCGAAGAGCTAATGAGAGATAGTGAGAAGCAGGGAAATCCAATATACTCCAGGCACTCTTAATAAATAAATATACGTACCCGGATCCCCGGGAGGGGGAGCTAGAACCTATCTATTTCAATGAGGAGACCGTAGTCTTACTGTAGCTCAGCGAATGTGGCTTTGTGGGCTTCCCCCAAGATAGTGAAATCGGTTTAGGACTCGCTATGAACGTAAGCACCTCTAGATAGATAGGTCAAATCCTTCCTCCATTCTTTTTCCTTATTTAAAAAATCTGTGTAAGCCAAGCTTTTGCTATTTCTTTTTTCGCAATATCCGCAAATAGAAAGAATTGGCTGAGCAGGCTTATCTCGGATGAGCATAGTTCGAATAGCTCATCATAAGCACTTCCTTAAAGAACTTCCAGTAAACTAAGGAATACCAGCTCGGGCCCTCATAATCATTGCAGGAAATAGTTTGGATCGCTCCACTAGCCTTGATTGGCGGACTCCAGTACCAAGGTCTGGTGGTATCGTATATAAGATCACGGCTGCATTTAGGAGTGATCTTTCCCTCGTAGAAAAGAAAGGTTTTGATTCGAGCGAGGAGCAGGTAATTCCAATTGCCTTCGTGGATGGGGAAGGAAGAGAGGGCGTCACCCAAATTTTCATAAATAAAGAGAGGAATCCATTCGCTCTTTTCTAACGGAGTTCCGCACCAGGACTCAAACCATACCTCGAGGAGAAGGTAGCTGAAAGAGCGCTTCCCCGAGAGACATGGTGCATCCCATGCCTTTCTTGGTGGAAAAAACCACCGGCGATTGGTATACTTTCAAGTCTTTCTTCATTTAACAAGAAAGCTAGTATACAAGAAAGATTTTTTTGATGGATTTTCTAGTATCTGATTACATCTTATCCCTAGGGGAAATGAGACGACTCTTCCTTGAACTATTTCATAAGCAGATCTTCCCCTCCACATCAATCACGAGTTTCTTTTTATTCCTATCGTATATTGTCGTAACACCCTTAATGCTAGGTTTTGAAAAAGACTTTACATTTCATTCCCATTTAGGTCCGATTCGGATTCCTCCGTTGTTTCCTTTTCCTTCCGCACCTTTTCCTCAAATTGAGGAAGATGGTACACTCGAATTGTATTATTTAAGTGCTTATTGTTTGCCAAAGATCCTACTTCTACAATTGGTAGGTCACCGGGTTATTCAAATAAGTTGTGTTTTCTGTGGTTTTCCCATGTTACAACTTCCGTACCAATTCGATTGATCCGGAATGGATCGGTTAAACATGATATTAGGGAGCCTGGTCTTGACTCTTCTGTGTTGTATTCATTCTCGTTCGGCTCTTGAAATCACATCCAGCAGCGGTTGGAACAGCTCGAAAAATCCAACCACTTCACCTACTTCATTGCCCCCAACCCTTTCTCGTACGTCTATTGAAACAGAATGGTTTCATATTATTTGATCGATTGGTTGTTCCTCTCCGTTCGTATCTCCAACTCCAATTTAGGTCTCAATTAGTTCACAAGATTGAATGGCCAAGTCCTTTCAAACTGCCTAGATTCTATTTTTTTCCAAGATTGTTGAGCCAGGCCCGGGTATGTAAGCCATGTATCTGGGAAGAACTTAAAAGAAGGGCTTTAGTTTCTTTTCCAAACAAATCGAAGTGCTAAAACCCCAGTATATTGGCTTTATTATCTTTTGGCTTGAACTCCGGGTAACTGGATCGCCCCGGCGGGGTCGCTCTGACGTAGAGGGCCCTGAGAAGCGCAACACTCTAGTAACTGATCCTTTTGTAGGTGATGCCGCAGTCTTAGTAAAAACTTTCATCTAGCTGGAGCCCCAGCCTCCCAATGATAGTTCAGGCGTGGAGAAGTAACTAGGCCAATGCCAATGAAGGAATAACGTGACACCATCCCCTTCGCAATGGATTCTACTTCACCGTTGTGTTGTCTAAAGAATAAGTTAGCTAAAGTGAGCCGTGCTGCGGAAGAAAGAGCCATAGAGCCTCCAATACCCACCTCGTTTACTCCGTGCTCTTAGGTCTCCCCTAAGTCTCCTTAGGTTACCGGTTGTTCCCGCCAATCAAGATGTGTTCTATCCACTGTGTTCTCGCTTGTCGTCTATTATTATTCAGAATAGAGGTGCGTAGCGGGATGAGCGTTGACCAGGAAGTTTAAACCGATTATTGTGACCTCAGACCTATTCCCGATTGCAGAAGCAGAAGGGTGGACAGTTGGAGTTGCAGAATAGCAAATCGAATGAATGAAATTCAAGGAATGGAAGCGCTATTCGTGGAATGAGCAACGGACAGATAGAGTTTAGCTATACAGATCGATTCGGGAAGAGGTAAGACGGATAGTCATATCAAATTCAGAGAGATGTCGCACATTCTGATTAAGCACATAGAGATTGAGCATAGCGAGCTGAAGGCCTAATTGCTCCTATACGATCGTTTAGAGAAATTCCCAAGAAATGAGAGGGCATTAAATTTGACAGCTGGGGCTTCTTTCTAACCAAGGAGCAAAGTGAGAAGTCCATATTTATGAGAATATCAAAGAGGTAATCCTAGAAAACGATCAGACCTGGTGCACTCCCATCAAATCAAAAGAAGTAATTAATTTCTACTGAGATGAATTAGTTTCAGCTTGCGATCAAGCTATTACGATTCTTAGAGCAGATCCAAGTTCTTCCCCGGTCCCCAGTGGGAGTCACGAGGCTACCTTTCTCAGTTGTTGACTGCTCCCACCTCGAAACAGCCAACTCATGTTACTAGATCAACACCTTCTACTTGAATGTGTAAAGCATAGCACATAGAAATTTCAATTAGATAAATTCATAATGGAAAACCCATGAAAAAGGCCCATGAGCTAGAGCTAACTCCGCTAGACCAAAGAATACCTAAGAAGGGAGGGGAACGAGGGGAGAAAATGATTGTTTTCACATCTCTATGGGTTTCTTTGTTTCACATATACATACTGCTTTGTCATCGGCATTATATAGTCCCAATGAATATACCTCCCTTTGATAATAGGCTCATTCCGAATTTATATTGTGTACTCTCTCCAGCTGTAAGAAACTTCATTTCCTTAGTTCTCTATCTAGGGAAGTAGAGCTCATTTCCTTGCTGAAGCTTGATCCAGCTTACGCCAATTTCATGTGAATCATAACGCTAGGCAAACCAATCATTTCTACTGGAAGTGGGCGGCAGTAATATACCACTTCTCTCTTAGCAGGACTGATTAGACCTATCCACTAAGCACCAGTATATTAGCTCGTTAATTAATACCAAGAGGGAAACTAAAAGGAGAGCAAGGCATATACTAGCGGGAGCAAGATATTCACAACGAGTGTTATCTGCTGTCCTACCTATAGTTGTGTCCTCAGTCTGATCTATATGTCTGATCCCTTAATATTAATTGGTGACCGATCCAAACTACTCCAAGTGGAACCAAGCAATCCAACTGCTATAACAACACCAGCGGCAGAAGCTCCAACACATTCTGATACATTAGCTGCTGATTCTGGTCTCTAAGGCTCATCAAGATAGTGACAAGTAGAACAAAACAATAAGTACTTCCGGCTCCTCGGGGTGATTTATTGAATACAAGTACTTGGCAAGCACCATATACCGAGAGAGGTAGCGTTGTTCACTGGAATTTCTTCCAAGATGCTCATTGCCCGTTCGTTTCACTTACATCCGCTCCTCTCATCGAGAAAGCAATTACACATCCTGAGGGCCCGATACTCACAAAGAAAAAGGGAAGTGATTTGGACAAAAAGGGAAGTGACTTGGACAAAAGGAGAAGTGACTTGGACAAAACGAAACGAAGTGACTTAGACAAACCTTGTTTGTCGATAGCCTCGGACCAATCAATCGAATATTGACTCATACGTAATCGATCGAACACTACTTGAAAACGGTTCTTCTGTTCAGAAACGAAATGTTCCTGTAAATTCTTGCTCTCATTGGACCATTTGTATCTATATGCATCAGGATCCCGATTCATGGATCTCTCGGTTCGAGAAATAAGAGGATCAAACCATTTCTTCTGAGTCTCTTTCAAATTCAATAAATGTTGGTTGATCGTATATTTCATTATAGTTATATGATTCAGAGTATCATTTCCTATTTGATCCCTTTGAATTCCATATTCGAAGTATTGGATCTATTTATTAAAAAGAATCGATTCGATACATTTCTTATGTATTCATAGATGCTATATTGGATTTGAATCAGATTTCGGATCAATATATATTGATTGACTGCCTCCATGATGTTGTTTCTAGCAAATACCGTTGTTTTTAGTTTTGGATCTTCCAAATCATTCCCGATGTGGATCCGGACCAATTTTATTCTGATCCTTCGATAAAAAGATTCATTCTCCTCATAAAAAATAGGAGGTAGAACCAATAAAGATTTCTTTTTTGATTCATCTCTGGCCTCATTCAAGAATTTTTTTTGATCCAACCCATAGGAATCAATAGAAAAGGAAAATCCCCTGGGATACACCAGATCCGGCTCAGTTATTGATAGAGTGAATAGATCTGCCATTTCTTGAAATCTCTCTTCTGATTCAAAATTGTGGTGTAACGTGTATCCCCCTTTGTTCCGGTTATGGAATAGATGAAATAAATCCAAAAACATATTATTTTTTTCAAGAATGAAATCTTATTGGAACGGTCCATATCTGGTTCATCCTTCGGAACCATATCACATCCCGGATCTGATGAAATAGGACGAATTGAGATGGTATTTTGTAAATACGTAATTATCTTGAATATATCAACCATTTCTTTATTTTTCAATCGCCTGGAAGGGATAAAAGAAACATCTTGTTTTTTCTTCAAAAATTCTGATCTCTAGTGGACCTCTCAGTAGGATTCGAACCTAGATGAAGTTCTGACCATCTGTCAGAGAAAAAAATGAATTGATCTTGTACGATTCCCAAGAAATTCTTCGATTTTTTTCGGAAGCAGATGATTATGAATCAGCTTCTCACGTTTCGTGAATAGCCGGGACATTGAGGAAGATCCAAAAAGGCATTTCGGGAATCGATCTGATTCTATCTCTGTTCGTTCCGTTTGAAGAAAGGAAGGATCCCAAAGAATCGATCTTTCTTTTAGGTACTGAATCTCTGTTTGATTGATCAATGTGTGATATTCTGAATCCTCATTTCTAATGGAATCGAAATGATCTCTGGATTGATCAGAGGATCCTTTCGATTGGCTAGAATCCATTACTTGAATGAAGATAGATCTTGTGGAATCATATTGAATATTTGACAATACATTCCGTACCCTGCTAAAAAACCAATCCTTGTTTACTAACCACACATTGTCTAACCAAATCCAATTCTTTCTCGATACGTTCCTCAATCCGATTCGTGCTGATTCTTCCCCCAACTAACGAAGAGATCTTGGAGGAATTGCCACATATGAAATTGAAAATTTTGCAAAGAAATACCCCACTTGTTTCTCGAGAAGAGATGGGAAACGTGCTCAATATCATTTGATTGAATAGTTGCCTCAGCTCCTTGTTGTTTGAAGAAACCGTCCCCTGATATTGGTCTTTTTTCACGAAAATAAGACATGAGATAACAAATCAAGTCTTTCCCTAAGATTTCCAATAGCTGTCCCGAATTCAAGTTGATTATGTTTCGCTTCTTCCTCGGAGAAATACGATCAAACAATTCCCAATCATGGTCCTTGCGGATCGGATCATCCATATAGGATTAAAAAAGAAACTCCAGATATCTGTTATCTTTCTCTTTGAATGAGATCTCAATTCCAGCTACGGTTTCATTAGCTATCTTACAACTAGAATCCCTCTTTCTTCCGATCCGGTTCCTCCACCACTGCGAACCCCGGTTCGATTCAGGCATGATACACTTTTTATTTATTGGGAGAACCCAAGTACTCTCTTGCGGATCTATGAAACAAATCTCAGAAATCTTTTTCTCTTTTGGAAGATACAGGAGCGAAACAATCAATCTAATGATATTGGAAGACCAAAAAGATTCTTCCAATGTCTCATTTCTTGGTCCAATGGAATACATAGGTATAGGAAGAAGCTCCATCAAATAGAGATTTTTTCTTTCGACCATATTTCGATTGGTAATACGAGATATAAGGACCACTACTACAAGCAGTACTACACCTTTGATCGTGAAATATCGATTGCTTGTTGAACCCTGTGAATCACGTGAAAGTAGGATACGCCAAATTCGGGGTTAGAGAGTTTCATAAAACGTTCTTGGTGGAAAAAAATGTGAGTGAAAGATCCCACTGAATCGAATTTGATCCATGAATCTAAGAAATAGTGAGAATTCTTGATCTCACTCAATATCTCTCTTAATTCAAAGATCCTCTGAACGTAGAGCTCGTAGGGCCAAATACATTACCCACAATGGAAGTAAACATGTTAGTAACAGAACCTTCTTCAAAAAGGTCTAAAGGATAAGCTATATAAGCAATAAATTGATTTTATTCCCCAATAACGGCCGTAATGTGGTAGCATCGTCCTTTGTAACGATCAAAACTGGTAAGTCCATCAGTCCACACAGTTGTCCAGGTACCAGTATCAGATTCGGCGGCTACCGCAGCCCCTGCTTCTTCAGCGGGAACTCCGGGTTGAGGAGTTACTCGGAATGCTGCTAAGATATCAGTATCTTTGGTTTCGTAATCAGGAGTATAATAAGTCAATCTGTAATCTTTAACACCAGCTTTAAATCCAACACTTGCTTTAGTTTCTGTTTTTGGTGACATAAGTCCCTCCCTACAACTCATGAATTAAGAATTCTTACAACAACAAGGTCTACTTGATATAGATTAGCCATGAATGAAAACTAAAAATCTTTCAAAAAATATTCAACTAATATTATCAGATTTTTTTTTCTAAATTTGGAACAAGGACCCTAATTGATTTGGTTCTAAATCCACAACTTCCAAGTATAGCACATCCCGAGAGTGTAACGCAGACGCCGAATGATCATGGGGGTAAGGGCAGTCATTTAGATTGTCTGTCATGCCCGCCTGTTCAGGACGGTGATTGGGGGACGACAACTGTAAGCTCTATTGTGTGCGCTTGTTTAGGGTAAAGGGCTACTCATTCCCATTACAGTCAATCAATCATCCCAAGAAAAGTCCTATACAAAACACCGGGATAGTTCCTAATACGCGAAGGATACTCTATTTATGACATTTTTTTTCTAGAATATATTGCTCTAGCCTAGCTAGAGGAACATAAACACAAGGAGACATGATAACGAGGATCGGAACGAAATCGAATGTCATCAAGCAATTCAAGGATTCCAGTTTCACAATGTGAAGGAAAACTCCCTGCTTTTTCATCAAGGAGTTCTCGCAAGCCCCTTTGGAGCGCTTTGCTTGACCTGATCATTGTGCGGCTGGTGGTGAGTTGAGAAGCTCTGAGTTTCGTTTGCCGAGCCCTTAACGGTAGGCTATACAGCAAAGACTTATGCTGTGCGCTGCCAACAACTGCGATTCATTCTTGGCTCCCGCTAGTAGGGCTAAACAACTGGACCATTGAGTAACTGCTCTCTAAGACTACTAAACGACTAGCCAATGAATATACTGGGGGGCTAGACCATTGTTCCATGGGGATTCTTACTCCACTGCAGATACTGACCTTCTTTCTTCGAGAAGCAAAATCAACAGCACTTCCAACGCCATCATCGGAGCAAAAGCGGGCAAGGGAAGTTGCCTTTGAAATTGTTGTAGGATCCATCTGGTTCTTGGACGTATTTCGCAGAAGTCTACATCCCCTTCCAAGGTCCCAAGGTGCTTGCCTAGAGACAAAGTAGATGGGATTTTAGGCTAACTTAGGCTTTGTTGGTACAACACCTAACATAGTAATATAAGATGGCATAGATGAATCCCGCTTTATTTTCTCAAAGAGAAGATTTGGAAGATGACTATTTGTAGGAAGTGGCCCAGTATATTAATTCGGTTGTCCACTAAAAAGAAAAGCGTCTTGCCCCTGGGGATACCAATCAACACTTTCAGTCGCCTCCAATTAATATACTAGGTCCGGATTAATATACTTGACCTCGATTCCATCTATTGCGAAAGACGATGCCCTAGTTCGGTGCGTTAGGATTGTAAACCCGAAAGCCAACAAGGTAAGGAATCTTCTCAATCTCTCCCCCCACCCTAGTGAACTCACGCCGAGTATAAACATTGGTCAATAGTTATCCCTCAGTAAATAAAGACTTGCAACATGGCTTTCCTTATTTTTTCGCGCCCAGTATAAACATTACCCTATTGATTGTTTTTTTCTTCCTGGTAAATCAAGCTTGAAAGAGTGACTCTTTCGTTTCAGGGATAGAAGTAGTCCAATTAATATACTGGCTAATGTTTATACCAGGCACTTGTGACTGTTTTCAATAAAGAGTAAATAGCAGCCAATTAATATACTGGCATCAAAATATTTGAAATTGTTGACTTTCCTAGGAATAGAAAAAAGAAATGTGGGTCGTACCAGTACAATTAGGGGACTAAGACCCACTCTTCTTTTTCATCTTTCTAAAAGCAAAAGCATCTTTCTCTCCTTTAATTACTTCGCACCTTTACGCAATAGTCAATCTTAATTGGATTACAAACTTGCCTTAGAGGTAGTTTTGAGTGGATTAGAATGAGTTATGAGTGAGTACAGGGTCGAGGTAATCTTGAATGAGTAGTTACTCTTGCTACTTAAGGCTGGGTTGCAAGGAAATATCAACTTATTCAAGCTGAATGGTATTCTTTATTCGCTATATTGTTGGTTAAAGCCCATATGCTATCAGATAAAGAAAGTCTTTCATTTAGTGCGGGAAATCCGAATGCATTTTTCGATATCGCTATCGAAAAAGGAGGGATTAACTTGATTTATGTGGGCCGATGCCCATAGCCCAGGAACAATGAAAAGAAATCAATGAATGTGTCCACACCAAGCAACGAATAAGCGCTAGCAGATGAGATTGGACCTATAGAATATGTGCATAGCGAAAGAAGCAAGACACTTGGACAGGTTCTAAAAAGCCCATTTTGAGTATTTGACTCGTACAACGAAACGACCTTTCACTCGCAAGACAGGGGCTCAAGCGAAAAAGGGCACAGAATCTTACCTTGAAACTAACGAGTGAGCAGTGGTACCCATGTTCTTCCGTGCTCGTACGCCCTATGCATCCCGGTATCACAAACATTTCCCTTATGCATGCAGCCGCTTTACTAATGTGAATAGGTTATACAGAAGGGTGGGTTGGTTATATACTGCGCCTTCCTTCCCCTAATTAATATACTGGCCTTTTGGTATGTATTTCCCCCTAACTATAGATCAGATCCACCAGACGAAAAACTCAATTCCGCACTACTATTGAGTCGTCGGACTTATCCACCCCAGGGATTCATGGAATTTCCATTTTTGAATTGCATTGGGGGAATCTACCAAAGCTTGGCAAATAGATAGACTCCATTCCCACTGCTAAGGGAGAGCAAGAAACGAAATCAAATGATTTGATTGTTTTTTCACCAGCGCCCGGGTACTAAGAGTCCTCTCACTACCAACCAGCAGACATCATCATCATCTGGCTGGGTCTTGCCGGTATCAACAACAAGAAAAAACAACCAAATGGAAACAGCAACTAACTATGGCTTTTGGCCCAGACAACGTCCTAGGCGTAGGGGAGATCAGAGCAACTGGGAACGCCTAGACGACGACGCCCCCTGGGCTGCTGTAGGTAGATCGACAGGTCGTTCTTCCCCTTGTCCCCGAAGATGGGTAATATGTTCTCATATAATGTTGCTCCAACTTTCTTCTAGAGGGCCTAGCTGGCGAGCGATTCCAGTCTACGGCAGAGAACAAGACAGCAAGCGAGCGTACCCTTGTTCGCTTCTTCTCCACAAAGCACGGAAGTTTAAGGATAATTGTAGGTCGGTGGCTACCTAAGGAAACTCCGATTCGATCTGTCCCCCGGCTGGGAGACATCTACCTCATCCCGATCACAAGGAGAGGTTCTCCATGATGGGGGGTACAAACTTTATGGAACGGAAAGAATGAAAGGGACCATCCTTTTTTTCGGCTTGCTCAAAAGATTTACAGATTCGTAGGGAGCTATTCGCCCTACTTAGTTGACTGACAATGACAAAGGCTTGCGAAAGAAGGCTCCCTATGCCAGTATATTAATTGCGGCGACAACTAACCCTAGATTAATTGGGTCGGATCTCACCCAGTATAAACGTTGGCGCCTAGTATACCAAGTCCAGTATATTCATTGGTGACCCCGATCAATTGGGGGAGGGAGGCTGTATATCGGGAGCTCGCCCACCGAATTGAATCTTGAGTAGTCTATCAGTGGTGCGAAGCGGCTTTCCCAGTTATACCCTAGTAAGCGAACAGTGGTTCTTCTATGTAGTCGCACGCCCTTGACTCTCTTAACATCGAGCTAAGTGACTTTTCGTAGCGTAGTAGAATGAAGGCCCTAATTAATATACTGGCCGATGCTCTCTTATCTATTAGCCTAAGCGTCTTCGTTAACTCGCTCGACGACTTTTTTGTAGGCGAGGCTAACTCAGCCGCTGACTTCGATTATAGTAGGAAATTAATATACTAGTGCCTTTTTTTGACCCATGTTCTTTCATTCATAAAGTTCCAGGGCCCTCTTGATGAATGAAGGGAATCCATCGCCTAGCCCTATAAGCCCACACCTGTGTAGAGTAGATCGTTCAACACCTGCGGCACAAACCCATTTTTGACCAATTGGTCCGTCTATCATAGGCGACCGAACGGGCGCCCCCCTAATTACTAGACCAACCTGCTATAATAGTTCCATAAACACCTAGCGAAGATATGGCAAACAAATAAAGTAGCCCTATGTTCGGATCTGACAATACCATACCGTAATCAAAAGGACAACGGCCCGAGCGACCAGACTTAACATAAATGTAGCCACTGGAGCCATTTGAAAAAGGGAGAAATTGGCACTACATGGTGAAATAGGTTCTTTTAGAATCAATTTCGAACCATATGCTAGAGGTTGTAACAATCCAAATGATCCCACTACATCAGGCCCCTTTCGACGTTGCACAAAAGCCATTACTTTACGTTCCGCTAGCACTAAAAAGGCGACTCCTAGTAGAAGTGGTAGAATTAAACCAAGTATTTGCACTGGAATAGCAATGTATGCTTTCGATTTTCTATTCACTCATGATCGGGGAAGAATAGCTCCTGGTCAACCCGATCATGATATTTCTCCTATGATCTGGCTTGGTCGACCCAATCATGATATTGATGGACTGGACCTTTTATCGAAAAACTCAGGATCTCGAGAAGTTGATGGTGCATTAACGTTACTTCGAATGGAATCCCCCTCACTTGCCCCCTTCATTCAGGGCATAAGCAAGTCATCCATTCTCCATGCTTCTAGTGGCCGAGAGTAAGCAATCCATCCCCCTTCATTCAACAGATTTGTGGTTGAGTCATTCCATTCACTCTGGGTCGGGAATAAGTCTTCTTCTCTTTTGGCGGGTGGGGTGATTACTTGATCAAATAGGGGAAAGGAATCGCTGAGAGATAGATTCTACTGTTTGGTTAGGACGAATGAGTGGCTGTGAAGCATGCTGGAGGCCCTCCCCGAGTCAGTCCAGTCAGAAAAGGGAGAGCCCCTGGGCATATTCTTACTAGACTGCATCTCAGGAGTTTGAAGACCATCCCATTTCAACAAAAAAAACAATTGTAAATAAAATAAGAAAATCCCTGTCCTTTTTTTTCTATATTAATTCTTGCGGTGCATTTTCAAAAAGCGCATCGTTTAGTTTCTCCTAAAAAAGAACCCGGGGAACGCACTAGATATTTACCTAAACCAGTAGGTCCTTGAGCCCACCTTAGCCCCCTAATATACTAGGGTCCCTAACTAGAAAAGTAAATGCTTGAGCTTGAGAAGGGCCCGATGGTCCGTAAAACTCACTAGGATAAGCGGTATTATTGAACCAGACGAAACAACAAGCGATGAAACCACAGATAAAGAACCTAAACGACAAGACAAGTAAGCCTCCATACAAATTTCCGCTTTGCTTTTGTTCATTTGGCTAAGGCCTATAGCACTACTTTGGCGAAAGCTTCCCGGTTAAGGTACTTCTGCAATAATAACCAGGCCGCTCATGCCAAGTTACGAAAATCCCCTGCTTAAGAATCGCACTAATGGCACCTCTCTGGAAATTTCAAACAAAAGGAAGACAAGATCCCGCGCGATAGCTGAAGATAAGGCTCGTGCCACATCAAGAACCCGGCTTGCCGGGGCTGCTTGGCTAATATATAGATTGCGGAACAAAACATGGGTCAATATCCTCCGCAGCCGAATTCACAAGAATCCTCCAACCTGTTTTTGCATCGAACGAAGTGAGAGGAAAGACCAGATCAACAGTATAGTTTTGTAAAGAAAGCACCCAGAATAAACATTGGCCAGTAAATTAATTTGCTTAGATCCACCAGACGAAAATTTCAATTCCGCACTGCTGCTGAGTCGTCGGACTTATCCACCTCAGGGATTCGTGAAATTTCCATTTTTGATTTGCGTTGGGGGAAATCTACCAAAGTTAGGCAGATAGATAGACTCCTTTCCCGCTGCTAAGGGAAAGCAAGAAATGAAATCAAATGATTTGATCGTTTTTTCACCAGCGCTCGGGTACTAAGAGTCCTCTCACTGCCAACCAGCATACATCATCATCATCTAGATGGGTCTTGCCGGTATCAACAACGAGAAAAAACAACCAAATGGAAACAGCAACTAACTATGGCTCTTGGCCTAGACAACGTCCTAGGCGTAGGGGAGATCAGAGCATCAGGGAATGCCTAGACGACGACGCCCCCTGGGTTGCTGTAAGTAGATCGAGAGGTCGTTCCGCCCCTTGTCCCCGAAGATGGGTAATATGTTCTCATACAATGTTGCTCCAACTTTCTTCTAGAGGGCCTAGCTGGCAAGCGATTCCAGTCTGCGGCAGAGAACAAGATAGCAAGCGAGTGTGCCCTTGTTTGCTTCTTCTCCACCAAGCACGAAAGTTTAAGGATAATTATAGGTCGGTGGCTACCTAAGTAAACTCCGATTCGATCTGCCCCCCGGCTGGGAGGCATCTACCTCATCCCGATCATAAGGAGAGGTTCGCCATGATGGGGGGTACAAACTTTCTGGAACGGAAAGAATGAAAGGGACCATCCTTTTTTTTCGGCATGCTCAAAAGATTTACGGATTCGCAGGGAGCTATTCGCCCTACTTAGTTGACTGAAAATGACAAAGGCTTACGAAAGAAGGCTCCTTATGCCCGTATATTAATTGCGGCGACAACCAACCCTATATTAATTGGGTCGGATCTCACCCAGTATAAACATTGGCGCCTAGTATACCAAGTCCAGTATACTCATTAGCGGCCCCGATCAATTGGGGGAGGGAGGCTGTATATCGAGAGCCCGCCCGCCGAATTGAATCTTGAGTAGTCTATCAGTGGTGCGAAGCGGCTTTCCCGGTTATACCTTAGTAAGCGAACAGCGGTTCTTCTATGTAGTCGCGTGCCCTTGACTCTCTTAATGTCGAGCTAAGTGACTTTGCGTAGCGTAGTAGAATGAAGGCCCCAATTAATATACTGGCCAACGCTCTCTTATCTATTAGCCTAAGCGTCTTCGCTAACTCGCTCGACGACATTTTTTTAGGCGAGGCTAACTCAGCCGCTGTCTTCGACTGTAGTATGCAATTAATATACTGGCGCCTTTTTTTGACCCATGTTCTTTCATTCATAAAGTGTCAGGGCCCTCTTGATGAATGAAGGGATTCCATCGCCTAGCTCTGTAAGCCCACACCTGTGTAGAGTAGATTGTTCACACCTGCGGCACAAACCCATTTTTGACTAATTGGTCCGTCTATCATAGGCGACTGAACGCCCCCCCCCCTAATTACTAGACCAACCTGCTATAATAATTCCATAAACACCTAGCGAAGATATGGCAAACAAATAAAGTAGCCCTATGTTCGAATCTGACAATACCATACCATAATCAAAAGGTACAACGGCCCGAGCGACCAGGCTTAACATAAATGTAGCCACTGGAGCCATTCTAAAAATGGAGAAATTAGCACTAATTGGTGAAATAGGTTCTTTTAGAATCAATTTTGAACCATCTGCTAGAGGTTGTAACAATCCGAATGATCCCACTACATCAGGACCCTTTCGACATTGCACAAAAGCCATTGCTTTACGTTCCGCTAGCACTAAAAAGGTAACTCCTAGTAGAAGTGGTAGAATTCAACCAATGTGATCCCCGTTACTGATGGACAAATCTGTTCGTAAACAGAGCTCTTTTATCGCGGAATTAGAGGAACCTTTTTGAAAAACCAGACAGGTGCAGGTCGCTTGACTGTGTTACCCGTCATTAAAACACAAGCTAGAGACGTATCGGCCTATATCCCCACCAATGTGATCCCCATTACCGATGGACAAATCTATTCGGAAACAGAGCTCTTTTATCGTGGAATTAGACCTGCAATTAACGTTGGCTTATCTATCAGTTGCGTCGGGTCTGCCGCTCAGTTGAAAACTATGAAACAAGTCTGCGGTAGTTCAAAACTAGAATTGGCACAATATCGCGAAGTGGCCGCCTTCGCTCAATTTGGCTCAGACGTTGATGCTGCGACTCAGGCATTACCCAATAGAGGTGCAAGGCTTATAGAAGTGCCCAAACAACCACAATATTCACCACTTCCAACTGAAAAACAAATTGTAGTGATTTATGCAGCTGTCAAGGGCTTCTATGATCGAATGCCACTAGACAAAATGGCTCAATATGAGATAGCCATTCCAAGTAGTATAGATCTCGAATTACTCAAATCCTTAAAATCAAAGGGTGGGTTAACTCACGAAAGAAAGAGTGAACCAGATGCTTCTTTAAAAGAAAGCGCTTTGTCGTACCTATGATGAAATTCCAAATGAGAAACGAAGGGGCGACTAAAAGGAGCCAAACTATTCTTCCATATTCAAATAAGACTTTTTTCCTAAGCCACTCCTTGAGGTATATTAATTGCCTGTCGCGCCAATACTATGTTTCCGATAGGGAGACTTGAGCATATTGGTTATTGGTACCGGGTTCTACTCCTTATTTTATTTGGACTAAGGAAAAGGAAGCGTGAAGAGCCCGCTTAGGATTCGTATAGGTGATACGGAGCATGTGGTTTTGACTTCCTTAGAGGAGAAGCCTATGAATTGTGTGATTTGACTGTTCTCGGTTAAGTGGTTAAAAAGCTAGTGGCACGTACCAAAGGAACTCTTGTGCTTCTGTTCACAGGAGATGAAAAACGACGGATGTGCTTAGGTCCCTACTTGATATTTTTTAGCTGAACGGATATAAAGAAATACCAGCTTTAGCCCACCCTTCTAGTGGTTCTATCCGCACTCCTTCGTTGAGCCTTGCATTCCCTCCCTATCGGTCGTTCCTTTCTTTCAGACAAAATCACACAAAGAGATTGATGGGAAAAGGAAGGCGATCGGTAGATCGATGGATGAATCCACCGGCTCCGAGGAAGCGAATGATCGGAGCTAAAGGTTACTTCACTTACAACTTTGGATTTGATTTTGGCAATAACCCCATACAAATAACTCGGAACAAACTCATGGAATGGACAGAGGAGGGGCAACACAAGCAAATTTCTTGGGATTGAACTACCTACCTCCTGTGTAATGATACTTTACAACTCTCCCCGAAAGAAAATAGCTAATTCGATAAAGAAAGCACGATTGAGAAGTCACTGGGATGACTGAGCATATCATATCTGATTTACATAGGTGTCTTGGCACATACTATTAGGCCCAGATCCGGTGATTGTGAGGCCACTGTTTGAATAGTAATGTTGGTACATCAATCCACCACATCGATATCCCACAATTAATATACTGGAAAAATCTGGTATCTTTTAAATACAAATACACAATTGCATCTCTCCAATCATCCCTTGATTCTAGAAGCTACCTCGCTCATTGCCACTCCCAACCCTTTCTTTGTATCTGTTCGTGAAGTCAGTGATCAGGCTTGCTGCTAGGAAAGAGGGGCTCCTGCATACTGCCCTTTCTTTATTTAGAGTAGTGCGCGGTATCGCCTCAGAGAGCGTATGAAGCTACCTATACCGAAAGAGCTTACAGTTCGTCTATTTGAAGAGAGGTGGCCTGCCTCGCATAATACCTGCTCATCATCCCGAAATGATTCGTTGATATAACAGCAATGCGGTAAGTATACTATGTGGTGAAGCGCTATTTATCGTGCTTTTCGTTGGCGAAGGTGCGTAGTCTCAATATGTGCATTAGAGAAGAGGAGACAAAGAAAGGACCAGAGAGTCCCTCATCACAAAGAAGAAAACAGTTAGTTATGGTACTAGCATCCCTTATTTAAGTCCATCCTTTCCTACTATCATACCTTCGACAATAATAAATTGTCCCCCTAGAAAAGAGAGAGTAGAATGCCCTAAGGGCAAGGACCCAGCGACCAACTCAAGGAAAGCGAAAGCTCATTGAAAATGAAGAAAGCGTTTGGTCAGCTTCAAGCTAGCCGGATCCGGGGAGAAGGAGGACAGATAATATAAGATCTTTGGCCATCTTTTAATCTGCATCTTAGGTTTCTCCTTCTTCTTAATTGAATATCCCATCGAGTATAGGAATGACCTACTGGTGAAAGCCAGCCATAGAGCACTCTGCGCTTTCGTCCCGCCCCGCCAAAAGAGTGATTTTCCATTGTAGGGCCTTCCCGGTCAATAAGTTGGTGCACCTTCACTCCATTCTTTTGGAATGGTATGCGGTCCATTTTCATAAGTACCCGAGCAATCTCCCTTTGTTCTTCTTCCAAAGCGTGTTCCCTTGCCTGTACTTCGCGCTGTTGAAGTAAGGCTGCTTTCTCATTGTCCTGATTCCGAGCTACTGGATCATACGATGTAGGTGAGTTTGATTGTTATGACTTCTACTGTAAGTTGCCTTAAGGCGCCTCCCAATAAGGGCATTTGCCTGTGAGGAAAATCCCATTTATCAGAAGGGAAAAAAAGATAGCTACAGAGGCTGAGGGAAAGGCCGGACTCTATTCCTGACTTAAGGAAGCCTTCGGGGATCTTCTCTTATCTATAAGACGAAGATGCAACAACTCGTCTTATCATACAGCATGAACACAGAAAAATGAATTAGAATTCATTTTGAATTAAAACATTGATGCTTAAATAACATACCAAAACTTGAAATCTGAACTTTGAAATCTGAACTAGCGTATAATCAGTGAAAGCCAAATCGCTTACCTGATAGCCACTGTTGAAGTGAAAAGCAATAGCAACAGTTCGTGTTCGCTTCTTGTACTGGGCCTAAGATTTCATCACTACTCTTCGCTGCTACACACCTTACCTGATAAGCCACTATTCGCTTTCCAGTTAGCGTGACGGACCTGGGCCTTAGCGTTACTGTTAAGCGTGACTGATAGCTCCCAACGTTGGATGAGGCTCTCCTCTCTACGTGTGATCCACGAGACCATCCCATCTCATCCTATCAGCACGCATTCCATCAAGATCAAAGATTCCAAGATTCAAGAAGTAGAATCAAGATCTTTCATCATATTACTCGCGAGTCTTTCTTGTTTGTACCAATTCTTTAAGGTTATGCTAATAAAGATTCACACCTGACTTGCGAAGGACCGGCTAAGCTTTGGGCAGTGGTTTGGCATCTCGCTTCCGCTCTCGAGAGAACTAGCTCTCTTGTCTTCCCACATCTCAAAATACTATCCTGGTTTCATTCATCAAAGAGAAGAGCGTACTTGAAGCTCACTAGGAGTGGCGGTCCATAACATAGGGTTGAGCGACTGCCTCCTTCATCCATGTCTCTTAAGGAATAGTTAGATTCGTCACGTGGGCAAGTTGTCGATTCGATGTCTAGATCTGCAACAAATACCAATGAGAGGTGCGCCTGTCGGATAAATATTTCTCTTAAGATGCTTGCGCTTTAGCCCTTCCTCTTGCCATACGAAATTCTTTATTTCAAGCCTCCATCATTTCTGGAGGTTGATTATATAGGAAATCGATCGGGCACTTGTCAATAGAAGAAGGACTCTCATGTACGTGTACTTATAATTAATACGAGGTTCCGCAATAATATAGCAACAAGGAGAAAATATCTCCGTTTTTGGTAGAAAAGTTCGACAACTTATACATAAAAAACGAGTTACAATGCGAGTTTTCCATCTTGGATGTGTGTGTTTTGTTGTGTGATTTGATTCATCATTGAAATTATCGAAGATTCTATCAAAAGGTCATCGGAATTTGTTCATCGCTCCTAGAATAATAAGTCTCAATGGGAGAACAAAGAAAGGTTTTGCTTCATACGCACACATAGTACTTATTTAGAGAAGTTATGCTCCAAAGCCCCAAGCTCAGATGGACCTGAAGTCTCCTAATTCCAATCTTACTCAGTCGCCCACATGTACACCTGCCCTAGTCTATATTAAGGCCATACTCTTTAAAGAAGTTATGCCTAGCAGCTCCAACTCTAAAATTACACCTTTCCGTAGAATATGAGCTATAACGCTACTTTTTGAACCCCAGACGTACAAGCTATCACCGAAGTGGCCTATAACGAAGATTTCTCTTAAAGGAAATGGATCTTCCCCTCCGGTCAATAATCGTAGAATCAGAGAACAATGGGTAGATTTAACCTAATTGATCTTCACTTATCGACAAGAGAAAGGTAGGAAACATTTCGTCTCTCTCTTCACCAGTACCAAGGTGCTTGCGGGGCACTGTGTGGCCCAGGCACTACAAGGATTTAAGACTAAGCTTCACTGATATATTTGTCTTTACAAAGGATAGGAAGCCAGCAACCTCTAGAGTTATCTACCACTTCGCTATACCGAGGTTTCGGGAAACTCGGACTTAGGTAGCTACGCAGATTCACCTATGGGAAACCGAGGATTTGACTTGTCTTTTTCAATGCCATACTTTATGACTTGGGAAATAGTGGCACCCTGGTTCTTCTCATCCAGGACACATGCGTGGATTTTCGTACATGCTTACTACTAGAAGTTGGCTGCCTACCTCACTAATACCAGGGACGAGCCATCTCCAAGTCATTTTGTCTCACACGGGCGAACTTTCTTGCTTATTCTAGGAAGAACTTGAATACATTAGCGCTCAATTTCTTTCCTAAGGCATACTATATATATAATATGAATGAGAATGCTACTTTTTTAATACCGGGTGATCGAACCTTTATCGGGAGTTTCTGAGATAGGAACTTGTTCGCCACCTCTAAGTCAATTAGAGAACCAAGCAGCAATGGGACAAGGAGGGGTAGGTTTCATCTCACACATGCATGGGTGCGCAGCACACCTGCGTACTTACTAGCTTGTTCCAGGTACTTGAAAACCGAAGCCTAATTCCAAAGACTCCTTCCCAATCCTACCAATCAATCTTTACCAGGATCTTTCACCAGGAAAATGAATAATTTAAAAAAGAAAAATGGAAAAATTTCGACATGATTTCGAATCGAGGGAGTGAGAATCTAAGTAGTAAGTAGTCGGCTTGCCGTATTTTGTTAAGTGAACAAACAGATAGAACAGAGAATATTACTTTCGTACTGGACCAGTGACTATTTGACCTGAATCTGATGAGTCTGAAACTAGATTATGGGAGTCTGAAACTCTTACTTCCGAGCCGAAGAAATTATCCTCCTTATTGACAGAAGTTCCACCGGATCTGAGGCAAATATATCCCCAATTAATTCTATGAGTCTGAAACTATTCTTGAAGATACTGGATGTTGTCTTGAACTATTACTTCAGCTACTTCCTTATTGACAGACGCTTCCGCTACTTCCTTTGAAGACATCCGGACTGGAATATAAGTTCTTCCCTTACCCAGGTATATAAAGTAACTCCTTCCTCCCGAATTAATATACTGGACCTAGGTATCATAGGCTAACTGGATCAGACACAATGAGTACTATGGTTGATCTCAACTTGAACTTTCCTGTGTTAAGCACAAGCTCAATCAACAAATAGAATAGGATCAGAGATCTGTTTTCATGCGTAGCTCTCTTTGCAACATTACTATTCAAACACATTTATTTGGATCTCATTAGTAATGGCACGGGCAGTAGCTACTTTGTTTCCATTCTGGATACGTATGGAACATTTGTAGGGTCTTAGGTAAGGGAAGGTTTCAGTCAAATTCTTACCACCCACTATCTTTCACATAAGGAAAGGAACAGCCGTTGTTGTAGAAAATATATAATAATGATATTACTTTTCATGAAATCGTCAATAAATGCGCGGAGTTGGTTCTCCTCTCAAATAAACACCACCGGAGTGCCCGAGTCAGGCTCTAATGGGAAACGAAGCTGTTCAAATCTCAGGGTATCTCCAAGATACCAATTATGAGATTTTTTTACGGGGAGCTACTAGTTGGTTTTTCGAGGATCGTTGTCAGTTTATAGAAAAAACAAATTATAGTATAGCCCCTTAGTATGAAGTGTCTGAGATGGGTGGAAGGATATAGTCTTCACCGCTTTCTTTCCTTAACTTTCATAACGGAGGGCCCACGTTAAACAGATTGGGCTCCCAGAAGACTTCAGGGCTGGAGTGAAGAACCACAAAAGCACCTGTCAGGAACTGTAAAAAAAAGGACGAGAACTACAAAAGGTCTGAGACTCACTTCCTTGAGGGAGACGAGTTATGGTTAACTAACGAAAGAAAGATAGAACTAGATGACTCTTTAAAAGAAAGCGCTTCTGGCACCTATAATGCCATAAGACGGAAGATCTCCTCATCAGGGGACCCCGATAACAAGAAATGGAAAGATATAATCGGTGCGCTCTTTAATAGCACTTCCTTTTGGATATTTCTAGCTTCGTTAGTCTTTGCCCTGTTCGTCATCGCCTTGACGATCTAGGGTGTGGGCCTAGTCATTCCCGATACGCACCTTGCCTTACTAGCTTTATGACTGGCAATTGAATTACTAACCGCAATTGCTGGACTAGCATTTAAATTAGTTGTGACAGTATCCGTTGGTGCCATTGTTAAAATGAGTGTTCCTGCTTCCCCAATATTCTTAGATTTAGCAACAGCGGTATCAATACAATAGATAGAAAGACTCATCTTCCAGTCAAACCCGAAGTCTTCCTTTAGGGCAGACTGACTCTTCTTAGGTATGGGCTCCCCTGATAATTAGTTCTGAGGAAGGCCTTCAAGTCGAGCTTCTAAGTTTCCCCCTTAAAGAAAGTCCAGATCGGTTGGTGTTGTCTTCTTGCTATAATTCTTCTGATCTGATAGATAGAACACGGATGGGTACAACCTTCTAAGCTACAAAATAAAGAATGTCGTATAAAAAGTAAACCCCCTACCCCCCGGTTAGAATTCTTCCCTGGCTCCACTATTCCCTTTCTCTATTTTAGAACGGAGAGCGGGAAAGGCCTCCCCTAATATACAGGGTCGAAGTGAGGGAAGCGCCTTTATTTACTAATCTAATTTAGGACCGGGTAAGGCAAGGGTACGACCAATCCATCTGCATCTGCTCTTCCTCTTCCATTCGTTGATCGAACTGCGAAGAAACTCATTCTCATGCTCATGTGGTGAATTCAACCTACCCTTTTATCTATCTTAATATACTGAATGTGTACTGGACCACTTTCCCTCGTTATAGTATGATGAAAAAGCTCTCAAGCCGTACCCGGAAATGAAAAACACTCTCTCAAGCCACAGCCAGAAGTGACTCCCTCCTATTCATTTAGTACGGAAGAGGACTACCCTACATCCGCGCAAAGTGGTTGCCAATGTCTGCTCCTTTCGAAATCTCGGCTCATGAATAGAGGAAAGAGGATATCTCCCGTAAAACCAATAAATAATAGCTGGCCGTTTTCTCTTCTAGTAAATAACCAGAAAGCATTCCTACCTCTCGCCTGCATCTGAGGGACTGGGCTCTAACCCAATAACTGAGATTGCGTCAAGCTAGTGAAATCTTTAGAGTTTTTCCTAATAATGGGCCTACATTCTAGAAAGCAAGCACCGCTGCAATAGAAGAAAAGAAGGATCAACCAAATCCCCACCGACCGGTGAATGGAAGCGAGGGACGAAGCAACTACTCAATAAGCAACGAAATTGATCTGCAAGCCATCATATATATGTCATGAAGTTCGCTACGGTCCGAGAAGACGTGTACGGCTGCCTCCCTTTGGTGAAGCTTGTTTACTTCCTGGAGAAGGCATCTTCTTAGAAGAAGGAAAGGAGGTCTACGAGAATACTTAAATCCGGGTAAGCTATCTCTGAAGAAGGCTTAGATCAGGTAAGCGAAGTAGCTCGACTCGAAGAGGGCATAATACCCTTTATATTAATATCCCAAAAGAAATCTCTAATACCAGGTTCATCCTTTTATTTATGTTTAGGTTGGTGCAAGTATGTCTATGATTAAGAGTCTAGGTGGTGTTGAAGCTGCCTTATTCATGCTAGTCATCTTAGAGCTATGAGTCAGAACAATGTTTACTAACTCTTCCATAGTAATCTTTGTCATATATAGAAAATTTGAATATGAGTTTCCATTGTTATATTAAAGTGTTTTGTCTCCTCCCCAAGGTAGCATTGCCGAGCGGGCGCTCCCTGCCTTATACACCATAGTTCAAGTTCCACGCAAGCCGCAATTTCCAAGAGAACTATTACTCGGCAGTAGACAGGTCCCCCCGCCGCAACTATTCTATTGGATCGAGCTCCACGTGTCCAAGCTCCGCAAAAGAGGCAAGCCACGTAGCACGGAGATCTTCTCACTTTCTTCACCTAAATACACCATTGCTGAAAATAGAAAGGCATGTCGAATTGTCCACTTCCAACTCAAGTTCGGTATACCGGAAATATCCAACCGTGCACTTCAAGCAAAATAATAATCTTGTAATCTCTACTTTTCTCCACCGAAAAGCCATTGTACTTTGTAATTCACAAAAGATCAGTAAATATAAAGCTGACATATGCACCGTTTTTGCCGAACCACTATAAAAACATTGCGTGTTCCCTGTCCTATTTACTTTTCCGTACTTTGTGATTGTTTCTCGTGTGTAATCAACACACGATTGGGGGTTGATCGTCACTAGACTAACTTTTGACATCAACATCAACTATATCTTGAAAGGTTAAAAAGGTGGATTTGGTAAAGGTGGTGTACAACTGTTTTTTCAGTGTGGAGGGCTCTCAGATGCTCTTTGCATTTTGCGAACATGACTATGAATTTAGTACAAATATAATTGGATAATTAAGGGCTACTTTTGTAATTGAGAAGTATTAGGTGGTTATTTCACAGGGCATCTTTCGTCAAACCATTAATTATCCATTTCATTTCAGAATGTCTTTCTTACATTACTATTCTATGTAGAAGAAAAGGAAAGTGAATCTTAAGTTATTCTCAGCGTGACCTACGCAAGTTTTTATGTATATTTGGTTGACAATGAATATCAAATTTATTTCACATATATGATATAACTATGTTTTTCATTTGTGTCAGACTTTTCCTTTTTCTAATATCTATTCATTACATTTTTATAAAGGTTGTTACCCACGGTGTTTCCTTTGCATTCTTCATGGGCTAGCTTAAATCAAGCTACACATATTACTTAAACACACGCAGTATCTCGAAAGTAGTGCAAAATCCAATTGCTATTTAATGGAAATTATATATTTAAAATATTAAAGTCAATAAATAGGTATGTCCTATAATATAATTATCAGGTATAAAATATATACACGTGCCATCAGCACGGGATTTCTACTAGTATAGCATAATAAAATTGATGTATATAATTAACATTTAAGATAAATTTTATAATGTTTGATATTCACTCATAATTTTAAAGAGGTCTGAAGTATCAAAATGATCTTGTTTTCGACGAAGATGATATTATAGTATAGATTAGACATATACAAAATTTTATAGCATTTGAAGTCATGTCCACACTTAATCTGCACTCAAATCGAGCCTTGAATGCATTTAGATCCACATATAATCCCAATAGACTAGACGATCATTAAAATTATGCTTGGAAAATGGATACGTGTAGAGAAAATTATAGAACCTTGTATTCTTGATATTCTCAAAAGAAATTGATATATAGTTGAAATTTTAATCTCATACATCTACTCAAATATTTAATACATCTCTATAATCTCATACATATACTCGTATATTTAATCTCTATACATCTCTAATCTCATATATACACAGATTGATAAAACTAAACTTGCAATGTTTTGGGTTTTCATATGCAAAACTTGGCAAAGGGAGAATGATGTCCTATTACAAAGCATAATCCGTGTATCGGAGATTTTTTAGGTAAGCACTCAAGTTCTTTATTACATATAATTGTAGGTCATTATTCCTTTCTTTCGCAGAAAGCAAATATAAGATTTGGTAATTGCACGTGTTCAAATTCTTTGTTCTTTTCATAGTGTGGCCCGTATGAAATCATTTCCCGAATTCAAAGCAGTTTCAACAGATCCAAAAACTTACATATATCAACCAAGGTTTGAAATCCCGGTTTTCGGTTCCATTCCGGTCAACCAGAAAATTTAAAATTTCGGTTCCGTTTCGAAAATTCCGAAAATTCCGTTTTAATTCCGATTTGATAATTCCGGTGCATTTTGTTGTAGATACGCAATACTAATCAAGTTTTATAGTTTAACTTTTCCTATTTGTCTCGTGGAGAAATTTTGATATTTCGGTCCAAGCACAGTCGTAACCAGACCGATATGGACGGGATTTTGACGTACCGGCCAAAACTTCGGACCATGTTATATTTTTTTTTCTTTTCTGTACTTATCAAACTGCCTGAAATCGCCATTCTCTTTTGTTGAAATCAAACAACTTAATATTGTGATTTGATCCAACCGAACGATACTGCTCGTGATTTCCGAAGTATGCTGAGCCGATTAAAGATCGTTTGCAAATTTGCTTTTTCCCTTTTGAAGAAGCGGCTTGGAGTTTGAGGAATAAGCGTTATAGAGGGATTAGGGCTACAGATGAAAAGCTATTTGCTTGTTTACTATTTTGCCCACGAAGCATTCCCTTGATTTGTGTTGAACATGGCTTACCAACACAAATAAGTTTTGCCAGTAATTTTTTTTTTATAATTATGTATTTTTGGTAACACATTTCTTGCACAGCAACACATATTGTGGTGACTAATTTACAACACATATCAATATTGGCGATTGAAAAAAATAAGTGTTACTAATGATAGTTATGGTGTAGTGTGAGAAAAATAATGGGCTTTTTTGTCAACTTATAGAAATTGTGGTCGAATTTAATCAAATTATGAAAGAAAAATAATGAAATAAATCATCATTACCTCAGCCATAAAATCCAAAATGAATTTATAATTTTGTTGGCTAACAAGATCAAAGTAACAATGCTTGTAAAGATAAAGAAGGCAAAGTATTTCTCCATCCTCCTTGATTGCACTTCAGATTTCAGTCATAAAGAGCAAATGTCTATCATTTTAAGATGTGTGAATGTTGACAATGCAAGTGGTATAAATGTAGAACAATACTTTCTTGGATTCATAACCGTCGACTATTCAATCAGACTTGGTTTTTTCAAAGAACTTGAAATTGTTTTGGGTAATCTCAAACTTGATATTCATGATGTGAGAGGACAGGGTTATGATAACGGTTCAAATATGAAAGATAAAATTTTAAAGTAAATATTGTAATCCTAAACTTAATTTTGAACTATACTATAGTATTTTTTTTTTATTGAACCTATAATTGGGAAACATCAAGGTGTGCAAAAGAAAAGGAAAAATAACTACTTGATGTAAATTCTAGAGCTTTCTACATTTTATGCGGATGTCATAGTCTAAATCTTGCTTTATATAATATGGCGAAATCGTGTATGAAAGCTAGAAACTTTTTTGCGTATGTGCAAAAGGTTTTATTCTTTATTTTTGGGTTCAACCTATTGATGGGAAATACTCTGAAATCATGTGAAATGTTTGACTCCAAAACTATTATCGGCAACTTGTTGCAAAGGTCACATTTAAAGTGTTAAAGCAATAAGATTTCAACCATTGAAGTAAAGAGATGCTTTTATTGATATTACAAATAATTCAAAAGAGGATGGCGTAATGATGGAGGGTAAAGCATTATGGGAAAACGCTTTAGAGAATTTCTAATTAGCTTGTGTATTCAGTACAAGATATTAAACAATATTATCAGGTTAGTAAAATACTTCAAGGAGAGGAAATGGATATCGAAGATGAAACCTCTAAAATTAAAGAATTTGTAATTTTATTAAGAAACTTAGAGAAGATGGATTTAAGTCCATGATGAAAGAGGCTAAAGAAATTACAAATGATATTAACATCGATCCTAAATTTTCTAAAAAGAGACTTGTACGTAGGAAAGAACAATTCGATGAAGACATCATAGAAAATTTTGATAGACAATCTCCAAAGGAAATAATGGATCAAGTTTTAATTTAGAGATCGGTTTAAGCAATTTAAACATTATAAAGAAATTCTTGGTTTTTTGCAAAATTTGAAGTTCAAAAATATCAACGATGATAAATTAAAGGACAATTGCATGAATTTGAACAAAAATTGATACATGAGGAAGAAAAAGATATTTGTGGTAAGATGTAGTTCCATGAACTTCAATAATTAAAAGGAATTCTACCATCGAAAGTTACTATATCAATTGGTATTCTTAATTTCTTGAAGTTTTAAAGGATGTAAGCGAATTTCCCCATGTTTGGGTCACTTTCCGAATCCTGCTAACTATTCCTGCTACATTTGCTTTAGGAAAAATGATTTTTTTTGTTTTTTTAATTGAAACTAATTAAAACATATGCATGAGCTATTATTTTCAAGAAAGACTAAGTGGATTAGCTATAATTTCAATCAAAAAGAATACTTGGAAGGGGGCGTCTATTAACACCCCTTGTTACCCCTCAACAACTAATTAGAAACCTTATTCAAAATGATTGTTCCTTCCATTTTCTTTTTCATCTTCATCTTTCAACTTTATGTGTCAACACTATTCATATGCGGGTTGTTCGGTATTGTTTACAGTGGACGTTTAGAAATAATGACGCCATGAAGGGACGTTGGAGCAGCTAAAACCATGTCTATCTACAATGTTGTCCTTTTCTAAAATCAATACAACTTGCAGGTGACGTTGTAAAAATAAATACAAGTTATTTTGGGTTGAATATTGATGTTGTATGCAGTAAAACCATATGCACATGTTAATATTGACGTTGAATAAGAGAAAACATGTTATTTTGGGTTGAGTTGTATGCACAAGCATAAATAAACATGCAGGAAAAGTAAAGCCTGTAGAAAAAGAAAAGGTAGCATGAGAAAAAGGAAAAGTAGCATAAATAAATATTAAGGTTATCTTGAAAAAAAAAAAAAAGGGGGTGTGTTGGCGAAAAAAGGGATGTGCCGTTTATTTTATGAATAACAGGGGTAAAGGGTAAAACATGGGGTGTTAATAGACGCATGCTACTTGGAAATTTTTAACTAAGAGATAATATATGAGTTTGCTCTAAAAAATTTCAAAAGAAGTTTCTTTCGTCAATATCTATATATTTTAATATAAAATTGACATTTAGATTTTTTTTTTTTTCAATATGTAATCTAAACGTCTTGACCAATATTTGTGAGTAATGTTAATTTTTATTATAGAAATTGTACTTTGTTATTTATATATTTTAATATCAAATTGACCTTTAGATTTTTTTTTTAAATATGTAATCTAAACGTCTTGACCAATATTTTGTGAGTAACTTCTATTTTTATAACAGAAATTGTACTTTGTTTCGTATACTCAATCGTATTGTTGTTTATTAAAATTTAAGGTAATAAAAACAATTTTTCATATTGGACTTCAGCATTAAATGTGTTTATTCCGCCCCAATATCAAACTGTATATATATTTTTTTCCAGTTGATATTCAATATTGACTGTTGGGTAGTGCAGGAGAAATGGAGAATCCACGATAAAGACGGGATGATTGCCTTTAGTGGCCAAAAAGAACGACCGAAAATAACATTGCAATAAATCACAATATAATAAAATTCAAGATCTACCGAAACTCTATTACTACCATATACCATTTCAGCACATGACCATACCACCAAACAGTAAGGCACAAACGTCCACATAAAGCTTACAACACAAAATGAGTAACAACTGCAACCCTGCGCGGAACCAAAAACAAAACGGGAAAACACAGTCATAATCAAAGCCCTTAATCAACTTCTTCCATCTTGCTTTCTTCATTGCCATCTTCCTCCAGAGCAGGCATCTCCACGTCTTCACCATTCTCCTCCTCTTCAATGTTCAACCCCAATTTCAACATCCTATGAATTCTTCCAGCAAAAGTATTAGGATCCTCCAGACTGAAGCCTGAAGTCAGTAAAGCAGTCTCAAACAGCAGCAGCACCAAATCCTTCACCGATTTATCATTCTTGTCCACCTCCGCTCTCTTTCTCAGCTCCTCCATTATACCATTATCCGGGTTAATCTCCATGGTCTTCTTGCTTGACATGTATGCACCCATACTCGTGTCCCTCAAAGCTTGTGCCTTCATTATTCTCTCCATATTCGCCGTCCATCCATATTCTCCGGTCACTAAACAACAAGGAGAATCCACTATTCTATCCGAAACCACCACCTTCTCCACTTTGTCCCCTAAAATTTCTTTCATGGTCTTGCATAGGCTTTCGAAAGCGACCTTCTTCTCTTCTTTCTTCTTTTTCTCTTCCTCCGTTTCCTCTAGCTTCAATCCTTCCTTGGTCGCCGATACGAGCTTCTTCCCATCATACTCCTTCAGCTGGCCTACTGCATACTCATCGATGGCATCAACCATGAACAGCACTTCATATCCTCGCTTTTTAAGCTTCTCCAGAAATGGAGAGTTCTCTACTGCTTTCTTGCTTTCTCCGGTTATATAGTAAATATCCTTTTGACCCTCCTTCATTCTCGTCACATAGTCTTTCAAGCTAGTCATTTCATCTCCGCTTTTGGTGGAATGGAACCTCAGTAAGTCAGCCAATTTTGCGCGATTCTGACTGTCTTCATGGATACCCAGTTTGAGGTTCTTAGAGAAGGCTTCATAGAACTTGTTATAGTCCTCTTTGTTTTCAGCGATCTCGAAGAACATTTCTATGCATTTCTTCACCAAGTTCTTTCGGATCACCTTGAGGATCTTGTTCTGTTGAAGCATTTCACGAGAGATGTTCAGTGGAAGATCATCGGAATCTACAACTCCCTTGACAAAACTGAGATACTCTGGAATGAGATCCTCGCAATTATCCATGATGAACACTCTCCTTACATAGAGCTTAATATTATTGAGCTTCTTTTTTGTATCAAACAAGTCAAATGGTGCTCTTTTAGGCACGAAGAGGATTGCTTTGAACTCAAGCTGACCCTCAACCGAGAAGTGCTTAACAGCAAGATGGTCTTCCCAATCATTAGTCAAACTCTTGTAGAATGAGGCATACTCCTCTTTCGTGATCTCTTCGGGTTTGCGCAGCCAAATTGGCTTTTGCTTGTTGATTTGAGTCCATTCATGAGATACTTCCTTCACTTTCTTCTTCTTCGATTTCTTTTCCTTTTCTTCGTCTACTTCCTCAACATCACCTTCTTGTTCCTTCTTCTCTTCCTCATCCTCATCATCACTTATTTCTTTTTCAGTAGTTTTTTCAGTCCACAAATAGATTGGATAACTAATAAACTCAGAATGTTTCTTCACCAAATCTTTGATCCTCCTCTCTTCCAAATACTCAAGCTGTAAATAATTGAGGTGAATGTTAGCCCTATAAAATTTTAATCCATCCAATAATTCAAAACTCAAAAACTGAAGAATCCACCATTGACATTATACTAAAAGTTTAGGCATTGGATACACACTGGAACATACCTGATCGTCTTTTAGGAACAAAGTGATTTTGGTCCCTCTGCCAAGTGGTTCACCTTCCACATCCCTAGTGACAGTGAACGAACCACCAGCTTGAGACTGCCAGACATATTGTTCATCATCATTGTGCTTTGTTGTAACGACCACTTTCTCAGCAACCAAGTAAGCAGAGTAAAAACCAACACCAAACTGACCAATCATGCTCACATCAGCACCTGCTTGTAGTGCTTCCATGAACTCTTTGGTCCCAGATCTTGCAATCGTACCCAGATTGTTCACAAGGTCTGATCACACAAAATACGAACTCAGATTAAACAGATCAAAAAAAATAGAACATGAATAATACTCCACGTATTAAACACAAGGAAAATGTTGCATTGCCGCACAGAAATTATCTATTTGAGTCGAAAAATAATATGAGGCAAATCTCGTCAGAAGGTTTTATAATCAGCCAAGAACATAACAGGCTGAGAGATAATAAGTAATTACCGAATACCCATCTACCTAAAGATGGATCTGACAGTCGCATTTAATCATGAAAAATTTACAGGTGAAACACACATATAACAAAAAAAAAAATAAGAAGCTAATCCTTACTACAGGAGGCCTGCATGTTAAGTTCAAGCATCACACACAAAATAGACATGCTTACCAGCTTTAGTCATGCCTACTCCACTATCGATAATGCTCAAAGTTTTGTTCTCCTTATCAGGCACAATCCTAATAAACAACTCAGGCTGTGCATCAAGCTTACTCTTGTCCGTCAAACTTTCATACCTTATCTTGTCCAATGCCTAATATAATACAAATAAAAATTATACATTCAGCATCTAACTAATTTACAATCGTTTCTCAAACAATTACTACACCGATACAATCCAAATATTATGTCTGACACAATCAACTTTCTTCTTTAATATATGGACAAACAAACCATCAGGAAATCAGTACTAAAAATTCAAAAGGAAACAATTACTTACATCAGATGAGTTGCTAATCAATTCTCGAAGAAAAATCTCCTTGTTGGAGTAGAATGTGTTAATAATCAAGCTCAAAAGCTGATTGATCTCAGCCTGGAAAGCGAAGGTTTCGGCATCTGGCATTTGAACGTCAGCCATCGATCGAATCCCGCAACTAGCCAATTGTTCGATAAGAGTATTTGACCCTGACGGAAAAGGCTCAAGGACGCCTAAAACAGTGGATTTCTCTTACTTGCTTTGTTCAGTTAACGTGCCGAATTCCGCGATAATGAGAACGGTTTTATAACGAGCAGAGCGTCCGAGTTTATTCCAGAGGGTTCCTGGAGAGGCCATTCCAGAAAATTCCACTGAGCGTAGAACTCCCAATTCCGAAGAAAACGGTTAGTAGTAGAACTTTTTTTTCTTAAACCGGGTCAGTCTAAAGAAGGAATGGTTGCCGAATAAACCTTTCTAGAACAATCTGAAGGTTAGGTTAAATTTGAATTTTAGGCTTATCTATGGCTAAGCAAATCTGATGTGACATAAATATAGACACAATAATTTTCAATATTGTATTAGCATTTCATTTACCTCTTCACATAAAGACGAGAAAGTTTAACGGTCTCGAATTATAATATCATCGGTTTAATCTAGATTTATATGTTCAAATAGTGAAATTTTCATTTATTGGTCTTATTGCTTTGTATACTAGTATTACCGCACAACGGTGGGAAAACCGACCGTTAAAATACTTCATATAAAATATAAAATTATTTATTGAAATTTATTTTAAATCTGATTTAAGTTCCCCTAACGGCACATTAATAAAATTTTCTACCAAGCTAACCATTAAAGATTTTAGTAACATTTATTTTAAGTCTGATTTAAGTTTCCCTAACAACATTCGTATGACCGTATAACGGTGGAAAAACTGACTTTGTTATATTACATCATTAATAAAAATACATTTTGTTCTAATCTTTATTACTAGTTTTGATCAAGCTAACTTTAAAATTTCAAAAAATTCAAAAATATGAAACTTTTAGAACAAAGTTTAAGCTTTTTAGAACATCTTTAATTATTGAATTTGGATAAGAAACATGGGAGATATAACCAAATTTGTTTCATCCTCAATCCCCGTACAAAAATTGTTGTGAACGCCCTTCTTCTAAATAAATTTTTCACCAAATCATCATTAAGCCGCATAAATTCAAACTATAAATGATAAGGCAACCCCTACCTTGACTAAATTGTGGCAATATGGTGTGGACTCAGCAACAAGCAGTTGACAAAATAATGTAAGCTGGAAATGAACACAATTGCAAATAGAAACATTTCATCTTTTCCCCTAAGAAAAAAGACAGTTTAAAACATTCCCGGCTAACATTAAAACTCATGACTACCTTAAATTTTAAGTCTCCACTCATGCCACTCACGTTGTGGAATTTGAGTTTGTACACACTGCTATGCACCAAACAGCCGTTGTGATTGGCTGAAACCAGTGGGTCCCACAAAGGACCCCCTGATTTCAACCAATCCCGGATGTTGTTTTGTACATAGCAGTGTGTACAAACTAGCTCTCCACGTTGTGTCCTCTACAATGCAGTTTACATATTTGCACATAATACCCATAAATGTAGATAAAATATGTATATTTAATCATATATTTCTTGTTACAAACAGGCTGACATGACTAGTGAATTCTAATAGAATTTAAGCACATTTTGATACGCGTTTTAAAGATATTTCCCCAAATTTGATCAATTGTGGGGTTATTACATCGCAAGACACATTACATATAAAAAAAGGAAACCCAGCAATGAAGAACAACAATTGACACCAACAATAAAGATGATGGATCCTCTAACTTTGTTCTGATTAAATAGTATGCTGCTTCATCTCTTTCTGCAAATGAAAGACTTTGGCTTCATCTTACAAGCTCCTTTTACAGTTGTAAAAACAACTTAGCCTCGTGTCTATCTACACTTTTCAAATCCTTAACACTAACTAATCTACTTAATTCACTAACTTCTTCATTATGACATCCCATTAAAAGCAACATATCTCTGTGCACTTAATCAAATTTCTATTTTCTTCATTCTTCTCGGTTTTGTTGATATGGATGCCACATTCTACTCTATTTTCTTTATTGAACTTGTCATTCCTGATGTAAAAATTCAATTCTGCATTTATTAGAGTAAGCAACTGCATCTAGAAACTAATTCAACTAGACATTGTCATAGCTACATGTTATACCAAAATATATGATGCCCCATTGCCAGCAAAGAATGTGCTACCATTATCTTTTTTTTAATGATAAGTAGTGTTACCATCAGTGAAGCTGACATCATGGACAAAATTTATGAAAGAAACACCAGAATTAATAAACCTCAAAAGGGTAGAAATTAAAATATTTTGGATGCAAAGAGCAAAAAATGAGAAAATTAAAAGGATAAAGTTTGTACAATCCGGAGAATCCATAAAGAACTAAAATGAATGCATCCAAGATTTAAATGTGGTATGGGTGATACCACAAAAATCAAATTACATGCAAAATAATGACTGAACATTTTATCTAATGACACATTGCAGAACATACATTTTAGAGAGGCCTGTTGAGTTGAATAACATGAAGTCACTGGAAAAAAAAGTAAGAAAGGAAGTCAATCTACACATACTTCGGAGGTAAAATTTTATCTGTCAGCTTGCATGGTTGTACAAACCATGGGATTGTGAATTATGAAAATAATGAAACAACGAAAATTTATCACGACCGCATATTCCACATAAAGAGTCAAGTGCATACTCCAACATATAATCTACAGATGTACACTAAGCTACACAACTTTAATTACACTTATCACTTTTGGGTATTTATCAATACAATCCTACACAGTTCAAAAAACGATATTTTAAGTACAAAATATATGAACTGAATTAAATTATAAATTTTATATTATGAGTACAAAATGCTAAGTATTATATTATTATAATGAAAAATAATTCCAAGCAATATAAGAAAAATAAAATAAAATGATGGTTTCAGTTATTTACCTATGCTTTACCGACAACACAATGCGATAATTTCCACTAAAATACATGTTCAAACAGTTAGATTGATTCAATTATGGCTTAAAACAACAAATGCAATTGTGTGCATTCGTAGAACTAAATTTACATGTAATCAATCAAATATTAGGAAGAACACGAATTGTTATTTGAACTTTAAGGCTAGAAAGTGAGTGCTAAAAATTCAGATGAAGAAAAATAATAATACTAATAGCATGGATAATACGTTGAAAAATAAAAACTAACCTATTACTTCTAGAGGTGCTACTTCAGGCAGTATAGCTTTGGAGCATGCTTCCAATGCATCAAATAAGCCTGAAAAAAAGAAGAAACATAGAATAGAGCATTATGACATATTCCGCAAGCATTTTTTAACCCAATGCTAGGGAACATACAAATGAAATCATATCGTTTTATTTTAATAAAACGTCAAACCCATGTCAGCTTCTATATATTTTATTGCAAGGCAGTCAGCTTCTATATTTTGAATGACTTTTATTCTATCTTTTAAACATACAAAAGAAGTACTTAGCGTTTTCTGTACTATTTCTATATACAATTGACTAGCTGAATTCTCATCTATACCACGTTTAATAAATAAAATAAATCGAAATCTACAAATAAAAGACTATAATAACGGTAACTTTTATATTTTCAGACATGTTTCCATTGATGATAATACGAATTTAAAGTCCTCTACATCCTCTTTCTTCAAATCGTCCACAATATTACTGCACTCTTTTACACAAACACACATAATTCAACACTCACACTCAAACTAAACTATTAAAACACACACAAGTTCAGTCACATATACCAGCAAGCACTTAAACATACACACTCACATTGTTCAACACCTACATGCACACACACAATACACATCAACAAGACAAGCACCTGCACAACATAGGATTACACTCATGCACGATATATGTGTACTATATAAACATCAAGCTATGAAGGACAAGTTTATGTTTAAATTCACCAAAATAGCTCCAGTAATTTTAAGAGATATTAGCATCTCATTTGGATACATTCTCTAAATAGGATTTGCAACATACCTTTAATATAGACTGCTCTGCGTATTCCTCATGATTTTAGCGACTAGATAAATAATGTCCTTGCCTGAATTTTAATATAAATTTAAATGAGAAAATTTTGATTCATGATTTATAGTAATTTGATATTTTGACTCATTCGATAATCGGTAAGATGTCTCTCCTTTTCTAGGTTAAAACCAACAAGCTTGAAATCGATAAAACAAAAATTAAAACATACTTTAAATCTGAATCTAATAGCTTATCAACAAATGAAAAATAACACAAAATTAGAAATCATTACATGTTGGATAGAACACAACAATTTACACAAATAATACTTGATATGAGAACATTTATGTTGTCAAACTATAAATTTAGTTGAATTGTTCAATTACAGGGCTCTCAGTGGGCTACTTACTTCAGGGAAATTAGTTTTAGACAACACGTTTGAATAATTTGTTCTAAGGACAACTTATCGTGAAATGATCCGCTATTTAGAAGCTATAGATCAGCTGAGAGCATATGATCTATTTTTCCATTCAAATATAAGTTTTAAGCTCAGTGACGGAGTTGTGAATTTTGCAGATGATCCGCTAAACAAAGCTATGCAAACTTGAAGAAAAAACATTTTTTGTGCATAACTGAATTAGGGAAAACTTCAAATCTAAAAAAAAAGAGCCATGAATCAACATCATGATAGTTGATTTCCGAATTTCTATATACCTGAATGCAATTACAGGTGATAGGGAAGTCGTCGTGGAGGCAATTTTCTGGTGAGGTAACTATTACAACACCACGTTTCTGAAAAAATTTCAAAAAGAAAAAAAATCCAAAATCACCATGAACATTTATATGAAAATCGAAAGTATACCTACTTGTGATGATCGCTAGTGAATCGGTTGGATGCTCGAGGTTTCCCCTAAATTGATAATTCACACGGTTGTGATTGAGATGGCAAAGAAAAAGGTAAAACAAATCTGAATGTATTTAAATAAGAAGAATCGAAACGAGAATCGATAAATATGGAAAATTAACAGGATCGCGGAATGGTATAGAAAAAACCGAAGCCAGAAATGGTAACGAAGAATCGGGGTCGGATAGATTTGAGAAAGAAAACGCGGAACTATGTGATGCGCTAAATTGATGCCGAAATTTGTTGGCACGGACAAATTGGTTTTGGTCTCTTGTCGGTTTGATTAAATGCTTTTTGTCCGCTAACATGTGCATTGTGAGACAAAGTGATACAGCAGCAACGTAAAGCTGAATCAAGAACTAATGAAGAAGATTTGGATAAAAAAGATATATTGCTATATGTCATTAAAATCCATACTCCCTTTGAGCCATCACCTTTTTGGTAAGTAGATGAGAGGCAGACTCTAAATTGATTACTTTCTCTGTTGGGTATTTATGTTCACTAATATTGTATGTTTAAAAGTATTGTAATAAATTTTACAAAACTTGCCAACTATTTCCAACATAATATACAAAATAAGCATGTAATATATCAAAAGGTAAGAGAAGTCAAACAAGAAGAATCAACATTGATTTTTTGCTGAAGATAAAGAATCGGAAGAGGAAAACGATGGTCACGAGAATTCCAGATATTGCGATCGAATATAGTTGGTTTCAGAGAGTTTGATTTTGGCTCTAAAATTGGAGAAGAAACAGTATACGAAAGGAGATTTGCGAATGATAAAAGAGAAAAAAAGGGAAAATAGTTAGTAGCGAAAGAATAGATGGGAAGAATTTACGGAAATGTTTTGAGATAGAAAGATTAGCGGCGTGATTTATTGGCACAGACAAATTGGTTTGGCCTTCTTACAGTAGACAAACCTCCCTAACGGTCAGTTTGATAATATATGTAATTTTTCTTCTATATATTGTGATTCATGTGTAGTTTTAAAGAATTAAAAAACGTGAGCAAAATAAATTCTTTTATCTTGTAGCATTACAAAGTCGGTTTTCCCACCGTTATGCGGTTATACTATATAACTTTTCAGTATAGTATTGTTTTTCATATCTTGTTTCATCTTTCCTGCTAAAATGAGATTATGTTTCTTATGATAAGATTTAATCAGTAGCTTTCCCTTTTAAATCCATAAATTTAATGACTCTCCTTTTTTATCTTCGGAAGTTACCAAACTGCCTATATTATCTAGTAATATGTTATTTACATTGTGCATATAACTGAAAGGTAACAACGTTATTTTGTAAAACTTTAAAAAATCATGAAAAAATAGATTGAAAGAAACTTCAAAAATAGGCTTATAACTTCTGGTATGGATTCCACCCCCTTAAATATACCCAAGCATTAAAAATACACATGTTAAAAATTGATATACATTTTTAACAGAAACAAAGCGGATGAAGCATATACCTCTCATGTTTGCATCACCAACCTGTAATAAAATTCAATGGAAGCACATAAATCAAACCGTCCACACAAAACTCAACCAAAAATCAAAACACATGTAATAATACCAAGGAAGGATCATAGCCACGCTTTTCTAGCTTTTCTAGCTCTCCATACCCTTGACACAACACGCAAAAGAGATGCACACCCTGATCTTCATAAGGTGCTTCAACAAAGTTATGCTTATCCTTCTCCCTCGTTTTTTCTCTTGTACTCAGCCCCATTATCCAGCTCAGTACTGATACTTATGTCAGCATGCATACAAAACTTCCAAATATGCATTCGTTTATTGAAACATTCAAAAAAAAAAAATGTGTTAGAAACAAGCAAAGCATTTGAAGGTTGATCAGTAAAGGAACATGTTGGTTTAACTTACTAGTTTGGCTTTGGTCTAGCATCTCCGAAATTTTCCCGAAGGTGGCGAAATGGAAGCAACCAATCATTAAAGCTGCATGAAAGGGATGATCAGATATATACATACACATTACATACAAACATACTAAAAGCGGTCATTAAATCTAAAATGTTTTTTACCTTAATATCGTAACGGATCAGGAAGTATAAAAAATGTATAATAAAAGCAATGTAGAATAATTTTTTAAAGCTTCACCAATAATGTTGTAGTATTTCCCTCGTGGACGTGTTCAGAATACATTGAAAAACAACAAAACAAAAGGTTCATTATTATAGGTAACATTTGTTGTTATTACATATTTTTTTTTTTTGAAGTTCCTACTTCAATGCTACTATTTAACGCACCAAGTCAAAAGGTGTTCGACTGCATTGCTGGCTTTACTTTACTTGGTAGAACGGTATCAGTTGCATTCTTGGAAAAAAAAGGTCATCTCTCACTTGTGCATTTTCTCGTTAAGTTTTTATTTTTTTATTCTTCAATGTATATTTTATTTCATGTTTTATTTTTTTATTGTCAGTTACTTGCTTCATAAAATATACTTGTTTTGTCCTTTCTAGTTGTGCAAATTAATATCAGCTGCTATTGTTTTGAATTGTATCAGATTCACTGTGTTGGTATATGCCTCATTCTCTGAACCCAAGGATTTGAGCATATCTGTTGAGCTAATTGTTTAAACTGTTCTATTTTATCATTGTTTACTAAAGTTTTAAAATATATCTCATTTATTCTATTTAATTTCAGTTGCATTTATCCATGTAAATTCTTTTTGTTCTACTATATCCATGATTGTGTAAATTAGCAAAATTTTGTTGGTCAAACATTATAAACAATGGTATATATTATTTTGCTATTGCACAGTAGAGACCAAGACATATGTATTAACTTAGGACCAATTTTTTAATCCCTTCAAAACTGGAATCACTATTTGTGCGACTGTTATGTAGCAAAATTTGAAACATCTTCAACCAAAAAACCCAAGATTTGATATCCTCTTAATTGCATATTTAACGTACAATTTTCAAAACATTAGTGAAATATACCATTTAATTTTTGAATTTTAACTGTCAGGTGAAATATATCAGCATGTGTTATTAGGAAAAAAATCACTATTTACATGTATTTAGGACAAAAATAGAAAAGATACTTGTTCATTTCACAGCATGAACATCAAATTAGCAGTGAAACTAATAGAAGATATAATAAAATTTGATTGATTCAAAATAAAAGGAAACCAATTAAAATCTAAATTAGTTCACCAGATAAGTTTACATCTAAAAATAAATAATGATAGAATTCGTTATACCTAGACCTTGAAATGTAAGCAGACCCTTGCTCGAACCCTAGATGACATTGTGAAAGCCAAATCCGAGAGCGAACTGTAGGAACTCGACTATCGCATACAGCGAATCAGATTTAGGGTTTGGTGATCGGAAGGCGGGATATAGGGTCAGATTTAGGAACTCAACAGAAAGGAGGCAAACTCATGTGACCACCGGCAATTGAGATGACAAATAGGAATATTTGGATTTAGCAAAATAATGAAAAGTTGGCAAATGAAGAAGAAATAATCAAAACCCCAATTTTATTTGGTTTCTGAAGCTTTATTCGAGCATAAGAATTGTTGAAGAAAAGGTAAACAGAAGGAAGAAAACGGTATACGGAAGGAAAACCGGGGAGGAGAAAACATGGGCGAGAAAATAAATTGAGAAAGGCGCACTGTGTTTTTGGCTTCAGGGAAATTGATTTTGGGTAAGTCACAGTAAGCAAACCTCCCTAACGGTCGGTTTGATAATATAATCTATATGCTATATTATAATGACTGGGTCTACATCCAAGCGCTCACAAGCCTCTAAATTTTCTATTCCTAGTTAAAACTGAACCGTCTCTACTTCTTTTTGTAATTGCTCTTTTGCATTTTTATCTTCTACTCTTCACCTTCACAAACCCTTCTACCCCAAATAACATATGAGTCGCTTCCTCGTCTTCTACCCGAAACATTCGTCTTTCCCTTCAGCCCTGTGCCCTTCTCCTCCAAATAATCACTATTATTCCCCCTCTATTACTAATTCTATCTGATTCAAACATTCAAGTATAATGTATATGTGCGTGTATGTATGTATGTGTGTATGTATGTATGTATGTATAACACATACCTTATAACTAAAAACAAATGGTATATGTATATACATTTCAAAAATATAAGATAGATGACATGAAATGGTAAAGACACGTGGCATCAAATGAACCATACACATGTCACTGGTCACTGGATTAAATGGAATAAAGGCACATAAACATATTAGATGTCCATGTGTAGAAACATCCTAAGACACCTAGGGGGGCATGCGTCTATATCTAAGGCTTGCATAAAGATAAGGTGGGCAAGTATCCAAAACAAATTTACTAAACTGACCTTAAGGAGCACTATAAATAGGGTGAAAATGTTCATTAGTTTTCCATACACTCACAAAAACAAAACACAGAGCAAGATAAAGAAGAGAAGCTTAGAAGAAGCCAAGGAAATAAAATGCAAGTCAAAGCTACAATTCTATGGTGAGAAAAACTATTTGAGTATATGTATTCATGTCATACTATGAAGAAAAGATGTGGATATTAAGAATGAATGATATGGCTCAAACTAATCAAAATACCACTTGGTAATTCAACCATAACTTTCTCATTTCTTAATGATATTTTGGTTTCTTTAATGTTCTACAAATCTAACTCAAGGACCTACAATTTTCATGTTGGGCACTTTTTCTAATTCAATGGTTTCGAGACCTAAAATTTAGATGCAAAATCGGGTAAAAATCTACACGAAATGGATATTTAAAAACGCATCGTGTTGTTGAATTTTATATATTAAATCGATAAAGGATTTTAATGGTTTTTTCATGTAATTAATTAGACCAAGAAGGCTACTTACTGTAAAAAAAATTAAAGTCAAAAACTATATCTATCATGGAGAAATAGAACCAAATATTTTGCCTAAAAACTAGTCAAAAACCCGAGTTTTTGAAATTAGTAACACGTCTGAAATTTACAACGCTTTTTAACTTTTACTAACCTTCAAGCATGATCTAAGATTGGATTTGCAACAACACCTCTTAACTGTTACGACCCATAACATAAAATGAAGTGTTTTTAACTTGACCTAAACTTTCCATAGCATGTCATAAATGTTATCTTTTCTTTTTGGACTTTAAAATCGTTATAAAGTACTTATAAATATAACCATTTACTTAAATAGTTAAAATATATTGGAATGTTTCTGAAGTGATTTCGGGTTTGTCTTAAACCCTTAAATGTATGAATTAAAAAAAGTAATATAAAATTACTTCTGGAAAATATTTCCTTAATTATATTTCTTCGAGGGTGCGGTATAAGACAATAGATTTTGGGTAGTGCACTATTACTCTATATTGTGAGCCGAGTAGAGTACGTCCCTACTTAGTGACGGAATGCCGACCGCAATATGATAACATATCCTAGAACCTAAACTAAATCGAGGGAGTGGTTTAGATTCATAAACGTGTATTTTGATAAATCATGGGTTTTGGTGGAATAAAGCTTATTATAAACTTGCTTGATTTAATATCTCGAAGTCTTTCTTGATTATTACTTTAAACTTTGGATTTATGAAATCTCTGAAAAAGAGATTATAATGAAACTATAATACAACCTATTAAGATATGGCTAGAGAACTATAGCTTAAATAGCTATCTCACTGAATCTATGATGCTCATGATGCTAGACTTAAACATTTCAGGTTTAGATGGTTAGTTGGCTTCTTTGAAGTGAAGACTTTTATTATGTATATCATCTCTTTATATACTCTTATGTATAATTATTTAATAGTTAAACTCTTGAATCCTTGTAAACATGATATATGATGAGGTGATTGTATAATAATTCTTCTGTTTAAAATCATGTACTTCATGTACTTTGAATGATTTTATATTCTGATATACTTTTGTTAAGTTGTGGTATTGTTCCATTAGCACTACGGCTTTATTGTAACATCATCGTATTGACGGGGAAAATTGTCCTCACGCCAACACCCAATGTGTATGCAACAGCGTTAGCAACACGGTAATACAAACAAGTAGTCAAGTAAAGTATATGCGAGGAGACATAACTTTTATAGTGGTTTGGCACTAACGCCTAAGTCCACTTTATAATTATCATTCATCATATGATATCTGATTACAATGTTGTACAAGTTTAGACAATAATTGTGTACAAAGTTGTGTATATGCCAAACTTTGATTGAATTTTCCTTCTTCTTCGCAGAGATGAGTTGACTTGGTCAACTATGTCCAATTTGAGCTTCAACGTCCAAGAAGTCCAAAACAACCCAAAATTGGTGTTTTTATGCTTCTTGATGTCCAAAGTATGATGGAAAACGTTTGTGCAATGTTTTAGTAGTCTATGCCATGTCCAATGGCCATAGAGAAGGAGATGACAACCATTAATGATGTTTGAGAGCTCCAAGAAGGCAAAAATTCCAAGGGAAAAAGATCCTAATGAAGGCTTGGGATATTTATAGGTGAGAGGTTAGGCGGGAGTATGAGATGACCCAGACTTCCCTGATCCCCGAAAAGACGGAGGAGCCCAGATTGTTTTGAGAACACGACGCATTAAAACACAAACATGAGAACATTTCATTGATATTACAACAATTTACATCAGAGTACAAGATATCAAAGTCCAAATAAATAATATACAGCGAAAAATAAATATCAGAGATTTACAAATTACAAAATAGCGGAAATATATATACATAAATATAATGCCCAGTGGAAAACATCAACTAACACAACTGAAAGAAATACACGGATACAAAGCATTCCAAATATGGCTCCGGCTGTAATCCCGAATCCTGGAAAAAGAAATATTTGCGAAAACCAAAACTACAAGTTGCCCGTGTGGAAAATATGGGCATCCAGAGTTTAGGTAGAAACAATAAACTTCGATTTAGTCATGGGACTTGTGTGAGAAATCAAAACAGCTATTAATAAACTTTACTTTAAAATAAAGTTAATCACGGGCCCACGCCGTATAACACGGAACAACTTCACTCCCATGAATACTCTGAAATAAAACAATTTATAAACAACACAATGCTTTTTAAATAATGAAGCTATTATATGACTCGGGTTCCATCACATAATGCAACGCAAGCCGGAGGAAGAGTTTTACCTTATAATAGCCAAACATGCTTGATACGCTTTAAAACAAATCATTTTGATATTACTATAAGTGCATAGTGTCAAAACAACTTCAAATATAAATGTATCAATCATGGGTGACATAGGTACCATATATTATGTCGCCATACATAGGTTTACAACTAAAACCGAAAAGTCGTGTATTGGAAGTTGGATTCCATCTATGAGTCGAGGCAAGGGATCTTGCTCACAGGTTTCGAGACACTCTAGCTAATGCCTCAGGATTACACACTTTGGGAAACCCTAGGAATCGGTAGAGCCGGTCCACACTTACTTAAGTCGATTGGTTATTCCTAAACACATGTTTCTCGGTCCTATCGGACCTATCTATGAGCCATTAGAGACTCAATATCTGAGGCACCTCATTCCATCATCCACATAAGTAAAGATGTCTGGGCTCCATACCATGACACAACTTCTAGCTAGAAAGAAACGTCATGTTCTCCCTATGATTCCTCATCCTGTTTTTGAATCATACCGAGGTGTGAGGCTCGTGAAGAAAAGCTATACACAAACCTATGCTAATTAAAGTTGTGCTTTGATCATTATCCATAAAACTTTGCTTTTCAACAAAAGCCTTGATCATTTGCATCTTAGCATGCTACATTGACAATTCATGCCATACGACTGATGTCTATCAATATACAACCTCTAAGCTCTTACGTCCCAGAGAAAGGTGTTAAGCTAAATAATAAATTCTCCACAACCAAACAAATATATATTTAATATAAATCAATCAATATAGGATGAAATCCAATGTCAGACACACATTCATTTACAAGTCCATTCTAGGTCTGAACAAAGCTGGAGGCACCGTACTCCTCGTCCCATATGTCCAATACAGGTGAGAGGCCCTTGCCTATCTGGTCGATCTTCAAGTAAGGGTGAACGATCAACAATTATTACCTTGTTTTGAGTGTACAGCCCAATCAAGACATCAGTAATCATCCAAACGATGTGAAGATCTCCGGCCTTCAGCCACCGTCTTCATCGTCGACTTTTAGTCGCCGTATCAGTTATTTAGAATGGGATAAACCCTGTCTTTCCGAATAACTCGCGTATTTTATAATCAAATGCTATAAGAACACTTCATACGCCTTATTCCAATTCAAAGTATGATTTTATTCAAATATTCACATCTTAGAGGAAAGGTTCCTATTAATTTTATCAAAGATAAGTTCATTTAAACGTATTCTTAAATCTTCCTTTGGATATCATTTTCAAAAGATTTTATTTTATCCTTTGACAATCCTAAACCAAATTAATGTTTATTAACTAGTCGGGATTATCGAGCCTTACCGAAGTAATCATTTATTTTATTTTCCCAATCCCAACCTGTTCATCCCACGGAGCAAAACTGGTAGTACTCCATGTCTAACCCCCACTGGGTTATCGGTAAATTTAATTACCATTTCACATTTCAAATCTAATTAAAGATTTAACTATCGCATGGAGTAAAACTGTTGGTACTCCATTCTCGAACATTTCATGAATTCGATAAATTTAATTATCCCATTCTCATTTTTAATCTACTTAAAGATCCACTAAAATCCTAGTTTAGCATTAATCTCAAAAATCATTACTTAATGATTATCCAAATTTCAGGAAATAAATCATGTCTTTAACTGGGTTAAAGAACCAATGTCATTTAAAACACAGTTCACGATAAACCCAAATCAACTTCCATTAACTATGGAATCTTCATGGAAAACAGATCAATATATAATAGATATAAATTTCCGTATCAGACTAATAATATAAATGAAATAATGGCAAAGCCTTTTAAATTCCATATATAGTAACGGTCTTCATTCACAGAAGCTCATCTCGATTATTATTTAATCGAATTTCATTCAATTCCAATTTAATGTATTAAATTGGGAAACTTCACTTTGGAAAATTTCCATTAGTTTTAATTAAAGGATTTATAAATTCCAAATCATATCTTCACTGTTATTTAGGTTTTAAGAACAAATGTTACTTTAAACATCATTCACAAGGAACCCAAAATCAACTACCATTTAATTCCAATTTATTTTTATAAATTGGAAAACTTCATTTATCTTAATTAAAAGATTTATTTCTTTTTTCGACTTGGTTTAAGAATAGTGTTATTAAAGACACCATTCACGAAAAATCCAAAATCCAATTTGATAATAAATACAAGGCTCTGAATAATAATTATATCGGCTTATTTCCAATATCAAATTCTGAAACTAATGGATATCGCATTGGAAATAACGATATCTGTATCTTCCAAATTCCTCAACAATTTCCGTATAATCACGGAATCCAATATCGCAATATTCCAAAGATTATTTCCTTTAAAATCCATTCCAATGCATATGTTGGAAAATTCTGGTTATTTCAAAGCCCTTTACAAATCAAATATATGAATTGAAAAATTATTTGATTTCAAATCTAGTTATTAACTAGTTTATTTAGATAAAAATATCTTTTATCTCTTCAAAACTTGAAATATTTAATCCAAATTCTTTTCAAATCATTTATTATGATTTTACATAATTTATCCATATTTTTAATAATTTTATTAAGGCTCTTACAGTCGGTTCCCAATATCGGCCACCGAACTGTATAAATAGCGACCTTTTCCAAAACTGATTTGGACATATTTTAAAATATAACCGTTAGATTTCAAATTTCTCATTATCATTAGAAACCTCTTTTTGATACGAATCCAAAGGTTCTGGTTTTTGGAGAATCCGACGGTCGGATCTCCCGTTATGTCAATTTGAAGTTAATGGTCGAAATTCGCGAACGGTCGCTGCGCAGCGTGTTCTATTCAAGCCATATATATCATCGATTTCTACTTAAAACGTAGTTTGTAAAATTATTTATAAATTCGTTTTAAAATGATTTTAACTTCCTTTTTAATTTTAATTAAAATTGAACATCCCATTTTAATATAATCTCAAAGTGATAATATTTTCAAAATGTATATTTGAAAATTCAATCTTTCGATATTCGTTCCAAAAATGAATAAAATCGATATAAAAATTCGTTTGAGTTAAAATAGTGTTTCTATACTTAACCTGGCTTTATATTTTTATATATTTTCGTGCCCATCCAAAATCGGACATCAAAATCATATTTTGATTCTTCACTAAATATTATTTTAAAATATTCGTTTATATTCTGAATTGGAATCAGACTCAATCAATTACCATATAAATTTCCATACATCACTTTTCAAAAATAGCGATAAATAACTATTAAACTGTCAATTCACATCCAGAGTGCAATATACAACTGTATAAGCATTGAATAATTAAATAACGCTTGTCACAGTCTGTCAATCAATCGGTTGACATATAATTAAATCCAAGGGAGATATGAATTAATTATCATCCCCAGACCCGTGTGGGGTTTCAACCATCAACAATAATTGGGCGATGTATAAAATTATCATTTCTATACCCATGTGGGGTTTACATCACAGTACATGTTTTACATCACAGTACACGTGAATTTATTTATTATTTATAAACATTTATAATTATAATCACAGTTTAATAATAATAATATTAAATTATAAACAATCATCAACCACCAAATAGACATTATAGTCATAGGCAAACAGTATATATGCAGTTATAAAAATAAATAACTGTACAAACTTTTTAGCAAGAGAATTCTCACTTTGTTTTCCACTCCGTCATTCTTTAATTGGAAATTATTTTAATAAAATTAAACTGAACATTTAGTTTTATCAAAAACTGTAACTTGCTTCATTTTCGTTTTGGTCGGTTCCATGTTGTAGAGTTCGTCGCCACAATCGCAACATAACTGAAATCGTCGGATTCCGACCTCGTGTGAAATAGTTATGATAATTAATACATTGGATAGTTAAATAAAAAATAAATTAATTAAAACCTTAATTAAACCTTTAATAACGTTGCCTCCCTCTTTCTATTTGCCCGTGTTCTGGAAACCCATCGTCGATGGGATAAAACCGCCGTCGCCGCCTCCTTGCTTGACCGGACGTCAATCGACCAAGCTCACCCGAACCGCCTTCATCCCCTCTTCCATCGCCAGGAGCGCCGCCGCACTCGAGCTCGCTGTCGGCCAGAATATCACCTTAGTACGGTACGACTTCAGGCTCGAAAATCGAGCAAACCACTCAATGAAAAATCATCAACTCCATATCAGATTGAAGAATGAACTGAGCTCTTTAATTTTTGTTTTATGTCATTCAGACAATAACTAGCGGATTGGGAGCAATTGAGGAGGGAAATATCGAATGATTTGGTTCGTTCTTTATTTTGGACGACGACTCTGAAAATGGACGGGGTCATTAGGGTTTGGGGGTATTTATACATATTTTTATATTATTTAATTTCCAATATTACTAGTTTATCATTCCGAACTCCAAATCAAACCCAACGACTGTCGTTCCTAACCGAATACCCTATTCCAGACACAATGGAATATGTTTCGTAAGCCAATTCAACTATTTTGATCAGTTTTTATCAAAGCTAAAATATAAATTAATCTAACAGTCAATATCTAATTTGAACGTACATTTTAATTTACTGGGGCCACATACTGACTCCAAAAATTATGAATTTTAAAATCTCGCTATGTTTTGACGATACAGTCCTAACAAAATTACTTTCATCGAATTTTGAGACCGTTTGAAAAATGGCATTTTTATTATCTTATTAATTCAAATTGAAATTGAAAACATGTTTAAATTTACCATGCTCACATATTAAGTTCAAATGACTTGAAAATTTGAATCTAATAATAATTTGACATTCCAGATCCAACAAAAGTGATTTTCATCGAAAACGGAGGTCGTTTGCAAAATGGTTATTTTTAAGGGATGTATATATTATATATATATATATATATGTATGTATGTATTTTATAGTGACTATTCTAAATTTTAATTTGGACATAACTTACAATTTATAAAGTGAAATCTCAGCTTCTTACATTTGTTAGAAAATTATAGTCCAAAACATTCCAGTGTTTCTTGTTTTACAGAAATCCAATTTATTTTGAATTCTATACATTCATTTGAAATTAAAAATCAAATTTTCGAACTACCGCGCCATTTCGAGTTCGTTTTAATTAAAATTTAAATTTATACGTTCTAACTTCGATTTAAATAAATTTTTAGTCGTTATTATTTAAAATAACTCATTTTAAATATTCAAAACCCATTAAAATAGCTAAAATAAATATTTTAAACTGAATTAGAAATTCCGGGTTGTTACAATCTCCCCCACTTAAAATCCTTTCATCCTCGAAAAGGAAGAAATCGAAGGTTTTTTACTTAATCAGCTCCACCTTCGCTTTACTCAAGTTCTTCAACTTTTCAGTTTCTAAGAACTTTCTGATTTCTCAAAATTTTGGCTAACACCCTAAATTTTCGAAAAATTTCGCCTAACCTCCTACGGGGTGGGTTCGAAAATTTTATTGGGTCGTATTGGGCACCCAATAAATCAATAAAAAGCATACACAATTTTTGTGACCTATCTATGTCCAAGGGAGATGTGTAAAAAGTCGAAATCTCATACCTTGCCCCAGTGTTGGAAAAAAAATAGTCCATGTGCCTTAATTAAAAACAAGAGAGACGTGAATTTTTGTCATCTTCAGACCTGTGTAGGGTTTTTATTATATCCTACCCTGAGCACCTTTATATGTTTATTAAGTTCATAATCAGTCTCTGTTTAACTTGTAATTCAATCATCGCCATACAAGCATCTCGCTCGTATGGTAATTCAAACCTCGTCGTATAAGCACCAAATCCTTATATGGAATATGATATGCTATGTTGTCTTCATGTAGTATGTCGTGGGGTGTAATTAATAATTTGTTGCTATCCTATGGCATATGTTTTTAATCTCACATAGAACAACCATCACAACGCATCCACAAACACTCACAGTTGTTGATATAATAATAAAATTGTGCAACTAACTCATTAAGGTGCACCTGTTTGTCGGGCATGCAATATATTTCTCTACTCAATAGTAAATCCATAACCTACTCAATATGTATATATATGTACATATCTATCCAATATATAAATCCAATTCAAACTAAATTTTCTATTCAGCTCTGTATTATATTTTATTTGGCTTTACTTATCATTCATTCTTTTATTGTTTTTTTTCCAATATTTTTTTATCATTCCAATATTTTTATTAGTTAAATTAATTATCACACAACACAACCAGCAATAAATTAGTTAATTAGCTTTTCCAAATATATAACTTTTATATACTCAAAAAATCATATTTTCAATGTCAAATCACAAACAATAAACTCTAACTATTTCCCACACTAGTCAATTGGGAATATATAAATATCCCACTTTCAAAACTCGAACATAGACACTAATGGTACTAGCAATCATAAATATCATCCCCGAACGAGTAGAGCGTGATTCTATATCCATCCAGTATATTTGAGACTTCAAGTACATGTAATCAGACGTATATTAAAAATCTCCTTATACCCGACAGCCCAAAATCAGTATAAGATAAAATAATCAAATACATATAGTAAGGTATAAATTTTCAAAACTAAATTTAGTTTTAGAAACACCACTCTTCAAACTCATTCTAGGGTAATACTAGCCCTATGTCTAATGAGTTATTCTTATAGGATATTACTAATCCTATCTGTGATGAATTATTTCATTTGGTTCTAATGTGTCTTGTTCTCGAGCTTTGTAAACAAAAGCTCTGATACCAAAATGAGACGACCCAGACTTCCCTGATCCCTGAAGAGACGGAGGAGCCCGGATTGCTTTGAGAACACGACTCATCTGAACATAAACATGAGAACATTTCATTCCTATTACAACAATTTACATCAGATTCCAAATATCAGAGTTCAAATAAATAATATACAGCAAAAAATAAATATTAGAGATTTACAAATTACAAAACGGCAGAAATATATATACATAAATATAATGCACAGTGGAAAAAATCAACTACCACAACTGAAAGAAATACACGGATACAAAGCATTTCGAATATGACTCCAGCTGTAATCCAGGATCTTGGGAAAAGAAGTATCTGCAAAAACCAAAACTACAACCTGCCCATGTGGAAAATATGGACACCCAGAGTTTAGTTAGAAACAATAAATTTCGAGTCAGTCATGGGACTGGTGTGAGAACTCAAAACTGTTATTAAACTTTACTTTAAAATAAAGTAAATCATGGTACCATGCCGTATAACACGGAATGGGTTCACTCCCATGAATACTCTAAAAATAAAACAATTTATAAACAACGCAATGCCTTTCGAAAAATGAAGCTATTATAAGAATCAGGTCCCATCAAACAATGCAACGCAAGCCAGAGGATAGAGTTTTACCTTATAAGAGCCAAACATGCTTGATACGCTTTAAAACAAATCATTTTGATATTATTGTAAGTGCATAGTGTCAAAGCAACTTCAAATATAAATGTATCAGTCATAGGAAGCATATATACCATATATTATCTCACCATACATTGGTTTACAACTAAAACCGAAAAGTCGCATATTGGAAGTTGGATTCCATCTATGAGTCGAGGCAAGGGATCTTCCTCACCGGTTTCGAGACACTCTAGCAAACGCCTCAGGATTACACACTCTGGGCAACCCTGGGAATCGGTAGGGCCAGTCCACACTTACTTTAGTGGATTGGTTATTCCGGAACACACGTTTCCCAATCCTATCGGACCTATCTCTGAGCCATTAAATACTCAATATCCGGGCGCCTCATTCCATCATCCACATAAGTAAAAATGTCTAGGCTCCATACCATGACACAACTTTTAGCTAGAAAGAAACGTCATGTTCTCCCTACGGTCCCTCATCCCCTTTTTGACTCATACCGAGGTGTGAGGCTCGCGAATTAACGCTATACACAAAGTTATGCTAATTAAAGTCGTGCATTGATCATCATCCACAAGACTTTTCTTTTCAACAAAATCCTTGATCATTTTCATCTTAGCATGCTACATTGAAAATTCATGTCAGATGACTAATGCTATCAATATATAGCCTCTAAGCTCGTACGTCCCAGAGAAGGGTGTTAAGCAAAAGAATAAATTCTCCGCCACCAAACAAAAATATATATTTAATAGGAATTAATCAATACAGAATGAAATCCAATGTCAGACATACATCCATTTACAAGTCCGTTCTAGGTCTGAATGAAGCTGAAGGCACCTTACTCCTCATCCCATATGTCCAATATAGGAGAGATATCCTCGCTTATCTGGTCGATCTCCAAGTACGGCTAGACGATCACCACTTATTACCCTGTCTTGGGTGTACAGCCCAATCAAGACATCAATAATCATCCAAATGATGTGAAGATCTCCGTTCTTCAGCCACCGTCTTCATCGTCAACTTTTAATCGCTGTATTAGTTATTCAAAATGGGATAAACCCGATCTTTCCGAATAACTCGCGTATTTTATAATCAAGTGATATAAAAACACATTATACGCCTCATTCCAATTCAGAATATGTTTTTATTCAAATATTCACATCTTAGGGGAACACTTTCCATTAATTTTATCAAAGATAAGTTGATTTAAACTTGTTCTTAAATCTTCCTTTGGATATCATTTTCAAAAGATTTTATTTTATCCTTTGACAATTCTAAACCAAATTAAGGTTTATTAACTAGTCAGGATTATCGAGCCATACCGAAGTAATCATTTATTTTATTTTTTCAATCCCAACCTATTCATCCCATGGAGAAAAACTGATAGTACTCCGTATATAATCCTTACTGGGTTATCGGTAAATTTAATTACCATTTCACGTTTCAAATCTAATTAAATATTTAACTATCGCATGGAGTAAAACTGGTGGTACTCCATTCTCGAACATTTAATGAATTCGATAAATTAAATTGTCCCATTCTCATTTTTAATCTACTTAAAGATCCATTAAAACCTAGTTTAGTTTTAATCTCAAAAATCATTACTTAATGATTACCCAAATTTCAGGAAATAAATCCTGTCTTTAATTGGGTTAAAGAACCAATGCCGTTTAAAACACAGTTCACGATAAACCCAAATCAGCTTCCATTAACTATGGAATCTTCATGGAAAACAGATCAATATATAATCGACATAAATTTCCGTATCAGACTAATAATATAAATGGAATAACGACAAAGCCTTTTAAATTCCATATATAGTAACAGTCTTCATTAACAGAAGCTCATCGGATTATTATTTAATCGAATTCCATTCAATTCGTATTAAATTGGAAAACTTCACTTTGGAAAATTTCCATTAATTTTAATTAAAGGATTTATAAATTCTAAATAATATCTTCACTGTTAATTGGGTTTTAAGAACAAATGTTATTTTAAACATCGTTTACAATGAACCCAAAATTAACTACCATTTAATTCCAATTTATTTTTACAAATTGGAAAACTTCATTAATCTTAATTAAAAGATTTATTCCTTTTTTCAACTTGGTTTAAAAACATTGTTATTAAAGACACCGTTCACGATAAACCCAAAATCCAATTTGATATTAAATACGAGGCTCTGAATAAAAATAATATCGGCTTATATCCAATATCAAATTCTGAAACTAACGGATATCGTATTGGGTATAACGATATTTGTATCTTCCAAATTCCACAATAATATCCGTATAATCACGGAATCCAATATCGCAATAATCCAATGATTATTTCCATTCAAATGCATTCCAATTCATACATTGGAAAATTCTAGTTATTTCGAAACCCTTTACAAATCAAATTTATTAATTTAAAAATTAATGGATTTCAAATCTAGTTATTAACTAGTTTATTTAGATAAAAATGTCTTTTATCTCTTGTAACGTCCCGCATTTTTATCGATTTGTATTTGAATATTTAAATCAGTTTAAATATTGAATTCGTAATATAAGTGGGTTTATATATTAATTAAAAATGAAGCGAACGTAAAAAATATAATCGAGCTCGTAATATCGCGACAGTTCGTAATTTAATGTTATGAACTTCAACTGAGTGTACATGACTCGTTATAAACCGGATTTCTTCGAAACAAGAAACGTTGGAATCTGTTGAACTGTATCTTTCTAACAGAAGTGAAAAATCAAGATTTCGCATTATAGGTTGTGAATTATATCCAACAAATTTTCAAATAGTCGGTATACAATCGTTCATCGACCGTAATGGTTTATTGATATAACTGCATACTGGATTCGAATTTAGACAAGATTCTTTTGAGATGTAGTTATAATTTAATTTTTAGAATTTTACTGTAATTTTTAATTAATTAAATATACGACTTTTTATTTGGAGTATTTTGCACCCTTAATCAGTATTTTGAGGTTTCACAATATGAGTTAACCTACCGATATTATTATATTTTTGGAATCGTGGAACCTAACTGGACACCACTGTATTCTTATTTCTGTCTGCAGCAGCTCGAACATGAATGAAACTTTATGTAACGTAGTACACTTAGATTTTAAAATATGAAATATAAATGTTTCCCTTCCCTGATAAGTCTCATACTTCTTTTCACACTAGCAAACCCTAATATTTCATCGAACATACCTATATTTGTCTACCCAAAATTTCAGGACAAATAAGTGTAACCATAGCTTTAAAATCTTTGTAAATCTGAAATAGAGATCTCGGCAAGATTTTCTACTATAGAGGAAATATTTTTCTGAAGACTTTACGTACTAAGGCATGGCAAATCCTAGCTACAGTCTTACCTCCCCTACTCTTTATATAGTACCCTTCCATTCAATATCTGATATCCTTCCCCCTATAAACCTACGTTTCCCCATCAAACTTATACCGATGCTGTCAAAATCCAACAGATATGAAATGAAAACTCGAAGTTCTACCCTGTCTATTTCATCTGCACATTTTGAATGGGAATAACACCTACCACACATCCTATATTTTGGGAAATATAAGCTATATACACCAGCCTAGGATTATAAATCACGCATGCTTCCTTGGAAATTACAGCGTGTGTTTTCACATCAAAGCCACTCTAATAACGTGTCTTCCCTCACGCCTAAGCCAATAGTGGCAGATATCTTATTTCACAGCAACTTGATGGCCAAGGCTTGCCTACTATAAATATACGCAACATTCTTCATTCTTCCAGCAAATAAAACCAGTGAAAATAATGGTAGCTATGCTTTAGAAATCAATATAAAATCCAATCAAAACATATAAATCACGAAATAAACTTCGATCTGGGGCTTCACGCCATACCCACCTTTTACAACTCGACGAAAACTTTGAGGAACTGCGTTTTTACAGTAAAACGAGACGGCGGACGAGTCTTGGTGAGGAAGTTTTGCTGGCGGATTGGTGTGTGATGAAAACCAGATGGCGTGGATGAGGTGTGGTTGACCTGCTGCGTGGAGGAAGCATTCATGTAGTAGGAAATGGAGAAAAACGGTGGTTATAGTGCATGCGTGATGATTGTGTGGGGTGCAAGTTGGTGATGATTGTTTTATTTTAAGGGTAGTGAACATAGAGGAGGTTGTGTATTCATAAATGAAAGTGAGGGGAAGATGTATGCGTGCATGTAGTGGTGATTAGTTATGTGATGTTGCGTGAAAGTGAAGACTGTTTTAATAGTGACGGCAAGATAGAAGTTGAGCAGAGAAGTTCGTGGGTGATAGACAAAATTTGCAGTAAAGGAAGCTAAAGACAGTAGGGATCTGGGTGAATAAGCAACGACGCTGAAGTTGGTGGGTGGAAATATTGATGCAGATGAAAGTGGAAGAGTGTTTGTATAAGCTGGGAACTGTACAACTTTAGTTTAAGGGTCTAGAAGCAAACGTTAAGGTGGAATTGGGAACGTGATGGGAGGTGGGTGCTATAAATTCTCGGCAAATGGCAGCATAGTTGGGTTCAAAATATTTTTGAATGGAATGGCACATATGCTAAGTTTTGGGTAGTTTCATGTTTAGAAATGTGTCTAACAGGGAGTTTTTGGTCTTCAATGCATATCGCTGGAGGATATGGAGATGAGGAAAGTTGCTTGAAAGATAATGAAGTGTCTAGAGCATGCGAGTATGGTAGGAGACACATTTTGGGCCGTGATTTATAAATGATGGCAAGCCAAAGGCATGACTGAGGAAGAGGATTGCAACCTTGGAGCCGGCTATGATATCGTAGTGAGTCAGTTTAAACATGAATTGAACATTGTTTGTCACGTTGAAATCGTAATCACAAGATCTACAGTGTGGAACTGATTTCATGGAGAACAGAGCCACTGGAATTCCATGATAAAATCAACTGATGCAAATCGTTATTTAACGGTTAACGCGCAAAGGTGGGTAAAATCACTAACTCTGATCTTTTTTTTAAAATAATATAATTATATTTTATTAATGGTTGAATGCTGTGTGAGGGTCATTTAGGTAGATTACAATTAAATTGGTTGAATTATAGATATACATACATCATTAGCTAGATACAAATTCTATCGATTAAAATATTCCATATTATGGAACTTATGTGATTTGTGTTGATTAACATCTGTGGATACAGGAAACCGGTTGGAGGAACCCAACCGGATTCTGTTTGTTTTATATGAACTGTTTGAACCCAAATGACATTGAAAACCCTGTATGAATATTGATGTTGAATGGAAATTCAACGTTATTTTGATAAACGATATATTGATGCAGATGAAAGTGGAAGAGTGTTTGTATAAGCTGGGAACTGTACAAATTTAGTTTAAGGGTCTAGACGCAAACGTTAAGGTGGAATAGGGAACATGATGGGAGGTGGGTGTTATAAATTCTCGGCAAATGGTAGCATAGTTGGGTTCGAAATATTGTTGAATTGAATGGCACATATGCTAAGTTTTGGGTAGTTTCATGTTTAGAAATGTGTCTAACAGCGAGTTTTTTGTCTTCAACGCATATCGCTGGAGGATATGGAGTTGAGGAAAGTTGCTTGAAAGATAATGAAATGTCTAGAGCGTGCGAATATGGGAGGAGACACATTTTGGGCCGTGATTTATAAATGATGGAACGCCAAAGGCATGACTGAGGAAGAGGATGGCAACCTTGGAGCCAGCTATGATATCGTAGTGAGTCAGTTTAAACATGAATTGAACACCATTTGTCACGTTGAAATCGTAATCACAAGATCTACAGTGTGGAACTGATTTCATGGAGAACAGAGCCACTGGAATTTCGTGATAAATTAACTGACGCAAATCGTTATTTAACGGTTAACGTGCCAAGGTGAGTAAAATCACTAACTCTGATCTTTTTTCTAAAATAATATAATTATATTTTATTAATGGCTGAATGCTGTGTGAGGGTCATTTAGGTAGATTACAATTAAATTGGTTGAATTATAGATATATATACATCATTAGCTAGATACAAATTCTATCGATTAAAATATTCCATATTATGGAACTTATGTGATTTGTGTTGATTAACATCTGTGGATACAGGAAACCAGTTGGAGGAACCCAACCGGGTTCTGTTTGTTTTATGTGAACTGTTTGAACCCAAATGACATTGAAAACCCTGTATGAATATTAATGTTGAATGGAAATTCAACGTTATTTTGTTAAACGATATCGATTAATAAAGTGGCAACAGTCGACTATAAACCCATCTTTTTGTTAAGAAGTAAATTGGCCGTCAGGCAAAATCAATGAAGTTAAAATTATAAAATTATATTTTTATAATTTAAACGATGATTAAAATTATAATAGAAGTTCTATTATGAACATTTTATAGTTCGTTTTATAAAGAAAATATAAATGATTGTTTGACTTTTAAATAAAGTTTATAAAGCTATACTTATCTTACGAGTTAATATTTTGGATAGTTAAAACAATTTAGAAATAATTAGATTAATTATATTAATCAAATGGTAAGAAGTAATTAAAACTAGTTAACGAATTAACTGATGATATGAAGTTGATTTGAAAATTGATTTTCAATTAATCTAATGCTAATGACTTAGCGAGAAATTGATCAAAAATTAATAATATTTCTTATTAATTATTTTACAATTAATGTAGTTTAAATGATTATTGAGCTAAGCACAATTGGTTATTATTTATTTATGTAACCAATCTATTATGAAGTAAACTGTTTACTTTAGTAATGATGAAGTTAATTACCATTTAATTATCTTAACTAAAGCAAGTGTTTCTTAAATGGAATTCATTTAAGATGGTATTAAGTTTGTAATGAGATGTTTTACCTGAATTAAATAATTTGAATGAAAGAGAATTAACAGAAGACGAAGAGTGTTAAAGAGTTTTGGGTAAAGGAATTTTAAATGGAGCGAGATCAAAGTGAAGGGTTAATATCTAATATAAATAGCCAAAAACAACAAAGATTTCAAAGTGAGTATATGGCGTTATAAAACTATATTGTAAAATGAAACAAGAAATACGATCTAATGGATTATAAATAATAAGGAGTTTAGAGTTACGGATGTATATCTATTCTAAGGTAAGAACGTCGTCGATCAAGGTCTGAGAGGTAAATAAAACACCCCAACTTGAACGACTTCACTATTATCTAGAAATGATATCAGTTTGTAACGGAAAGAGATGTCAAGATTAGTTATAAAGAGAATATTAAAGCGTATGACAAGTTTTGAACTGTAACGATAAATTAATGTTGTTGACCAAGCTTAAGCGCGATTTTATATATAACACTATTAGGAATTGGAACTATAATTCGATGATGTCGAATGTATCAAAGTAAATTATTTTTAGGAATTATAATCTGATAGGATAGTTAAATTTTTAGTTTAAACTAATAGATTAGAATAAGGATACGTAATCAATATTTAGTTATAAACTTGATATTGATTTAACAAGAAGTTGACTTAGAAACAAAGTTTATAAAGTGGAATCGGAATATAAAATTATGAGAAAGATTTCGGTAAACAAGACAAGGGTATTTATTCTTGAATAAAGAGTTATTTGATAAAGGTGTTTAGATTTCTATAATAGGGATGATATTCACATTTTAAAGTGAATAATGCTTCAAAGGTGAACGTTTGGCAGATTAAAATATTTATAATGAAATTGGAAATATTTTTCCAATGTAGATAGGGTATATTATCCTAGTGTAGAAAATAAAGAATGTGAAAAGAATGGAAATGTTTTCGAACGTAAATAACGTATATTTTTTTGGAACATGGGAGGATAAGAGTTTATAATAACTGGAAATGTTTTCCAAGAAGTATGAAAGGCTAAAATAGGGTTTGAGAAATATCTAGTAAGATATGTGAATTCGAATAATAAAAACGAATGTTAAATAAAAAGTGTCGTGGTTGTGTGATGTTTAGTTGTACATCTGAATGAATGTTTGTTTTTACTTCGATAGTTAAAATAACCGACTATCGAAGTGTTTTGTCCATCGTTGTTAATACGGGGAGACCGGTTGGATATATTATTCGAAAACATCTCCGTATAAGCGTAGGCGTGGCGAATTAGATTATGCTGAAGATAATTGAAGACGGAGCAAAATGCAAGGGTCGTTCTGTTCCAGAATGGTGTTTTATGTTTGTCCAGTCCCAGGACAACTTGTATGGACGAGTGTCTGATAGAGTATACCTAACAAATCACGTATGGTTGATCTTTTAAAGGTATTACGTCTGGTGGCGGAGGAATTCATTCCACTTAGCTTTTTCTACCCGTGATATTTTTGGAAATCAATTAGTGAATTGACAGGTTTGACGATGTGGCATTCAAAGTGAATGGTGATCAGATGTTCTGAAGATAGACGTAACCTCTAGCCTCACAACTGGGAAATGACAGAAATCGAGCAGGCAACATAGCTAGTTGGATCATACCCAAGCAGGGTGTATTGTCACCAATCTATAGAAAATTCATGTTTGTTCTTCTTTCTTTTCCATATCTTCAGATTATGGTTGGATGGCCAACAACCGTGGGTGACAATATATTCGATACACTCAAGCTAAATGAGTGGTCGGTCATGTGTGGGCCGGGTTGCAAGATGTTCTTGTTGAACCCCGGTGTATCCCCTCTAGCGTACACTAATCGGGAGGTGGTCCCATACCTTGTCATAGTTGGAATCTAATCTCCAATAAGACCCTTGCGGTTTTTGATTTTATACTATGTATGTGGAGCGTGAGATGCAAGCGTTCTGCTATTTGGTTATTTATTTGATTAGACATTATTATAATATCACTAGATTTTGATATCAAAAATGGTTTGATTATAGTAAGGTAAAAACCACCTGTGTTTATATGTGGCTGGTCTTACTATTACCCTTTTGTTTCAAAATGATTTTCAAAGTTAAATAATATGATTGGAGTTTACTCACTCCAGTCCACTGACCCAGAGTTTATTTTGTTTTGTTTTCCCTGAACTCTTGGGTGCCCAAATTTGTACGGACAGTCAAGTGTTTCAGGCTTTTACAGATACACTTGGAGGAGCTCAAAGGCAGGAGGCTTCACTGTTAGTTATGTAGAGTTTTTTCCGCTGTGATAGGCATGTGTTATACTCTGATATGGTATGTATATACAATACAGTTTTGTAATTCAAAGTTATGTATATAATATTTTATTTCATTCCACTGTGAGATTCGTGTTTACTCTGATTCTGTTCAGTTGTGTTCTTCTTCTTCTTCTTCTATTCTAGTTAGTTGTATCTTATCTTTCTCATCCTTTAATTTCTTTCTATTAATGATCTGAATTTTCGTGCATTTTGAGATGAATGTGTACGATATTAGTCAGCTCCAATTGGCACGGATTTTCGGGCCATTACATCTCTTCAAAACTTGAAATATTTAATCCTAATTATTTCCAAATCATTTATTATGATTTTACATAATTTATCTATATTTTTAATAATTTTAGTAAGGCCCTTACAGTCGGTTTCCAATATCGGCCACCGAACTGCATCCATAGCGACCTTTTTCAAAACTGATTGGGACAGAATTTAAAATCTAGCTGTTAGATTCAAATTTCTCATTATCATTGGAAAGCTATTTTCGATACAAACCCAATGGTTCCAGTCTTAGGAGAATCCGACGGTCGGATCTCCCGTTACGTCAATTTGAAGTTAATGGTCGAAATTTGTGAACAGTTGCTACGCGGCGCGTTCTATTCAAGCCATGTATATATATATCGTCAATTTCTATTTAAAACGTATTTTATAAAATTATTTATAAATTCATTTCAAAATGATTTTAACTTCCTTTTCAATTTTAATTTAAAATTGAACATCCCATTTTATTACAATCTCAAAATGATAATATTTTCAAAATGTCATGTTTGAAAATTCAATCTTTCGATATTCATTCTAAAAATGAATAAAATCGACATAAAAATTCGTTCGAGTTAAAATAGCGTTTCTATACTTAACCCGACTTAATATTTTTATATATTCTCGTGTCCATCCAGAGTCGGACATCAAAATCATATTTTGATTCTTCACTGAATATTATTTTAAAATGTTTGTTTATATTCTGAATTGGAATCAGACTCAATCAGTTAACAAATAAATTTGTTTATATTGATTCTGTACATTGCATGCATTCAAAAATAGTGATAAACAACTATTAAACGGTCAATTTACATTCGGAGTGTAATTTACAACTGTATAAGCATTAAATAATTAAATAACACTTTTCACAGTCTATCAATCAGTCGGTTGAAATATAATTAAATCCAAGCATGATTTGTATCATCCCCAGACCCGTGTGAGGTTTCAACCATCTACAATAATTGGGCGATGTGTAAAATTATCGTTCCAATACCCTTGTGGGGTTTACATCACAGTCCATGTGAATTTATTTATTATTTATAAACATTTATAATGATAGCCACAGTTTAATAATAATAACATTAAACTGTAAACAATCATCAACCACCAAACAGACATTACAGTCACAGGCCGACAATATATATGCAGTTATAAAAATAAATAACTATCCAAAATTTTATGTGAGATAATTCTCACTTTGGTTTCCACTCCATCATTCCTTAATTGACGGCTATTTTAATAAAATTAAAGTGAACGTTTAATTTTATCAAACACTGTAACTTGCTCCATTTCCGTTCTGGTCAGTTCCATGTCGTAGAGTTCGTCGTCACAATCGCAATGTGACTGAAATCGTTAGATTCCGACCTCGTATGAAATAGTTATGATAACTAATACATTGGATAATTAATTAATTAATTTAAAACCTTAATTAAACCTTTAACAATGCTTAAAAAAATTTGCCTTCCTCTTTTTATTTTTCCGTGTTCTAGAAACCCATCATCAATGGGATAAAGCTGCCGTCGCCGCCTCCTTACTTGACCGGACGTCGATCGACCAACCTCACCTGAACCGCCTTCATCCCCTCTTCCATCGGCAGGAGCGCCGCCGCGCTCGAGCTCGCCATCAGCTAGAAAATCACCTTCGAATGGTGCGACTTCAGGCTTAAAAATCGAGCAAACCACTCAATGAAAAATTATCAACTCCATATTAAATTGAAGATTGAACCGAGCTCTTTAATATTTGTTTTATGAGATTCTGAAAATAACTTGCGGATTGGGAGCAATTGAGGAGGTAAAGATCAACGATTTGGTTCGTTCTTTATTTTGGACGGCGGCTCTGAAAATGGACGAGGTCATTTGCGTTTGGGGTATTTTGGGGGGGTATTTATACATATTTTTATATTATTTAATTTCCAATATTACTAGGTTATTGTTTCGAACTCCAAATCAAACCCAACGATGGTCGTCGCTAACCAAATACCCCTATTCCGGACACAATGGAATATGTTTCGTAAGCCAATTCGACTGTTTTGATCAGTTTTTATCAAAATTAAAATATAAATTAATATTATGGTCAATATTGAATTTGAACGTACTTTTAATTTACTGGGACCACATACTGACTCCAAAAATTATAAATTTTGAAATCTTGCTATGTTTTGAAGACACGGTCCTAACAAAATTAATTTCGTCAAATTTGGAGACCATTTGAAAAATGGCATTCTTATTATCTTATTAAATTGAAACTGAAATTGAAAACACGTTTAAATTTACCATGCTCGCATACTAAGTCCAAATGACTTGAAAATTTAAACCTTACAATAATTTGAAATTCTAGATCCAACAAAAGTGGTTTCGTTGAAAATAGAGGTCATTCGCAAAATGGCTATATTAAGGGTTATATATATTAAATATATATGTATAAATTCTATAGCGACTATTCTAAATTTTAATTTGGACATAACTTACTATTTATAAAGTGAAATCTCAGTTTCTTACATTTGTTAGAAAATTATAGTTCAAAATATTCCAATGTTTCTTGTTTTACTGTAATTCGATTTATTTTGAATTCTGTACATTTGTTTGAAATTAAAAATTGATTTTTCAAACTACCATGCCATTTCGAGTTCGTTTTAATTGAAATTTAAATTTATACATTCTAACTTCGATTTAAATAAATTTTTAGTCGTTATACATTCTAACTTCCTTTTAAAATAACTCATTTTAAATATTCAAAACACATTAAAATAACTGAATTAAAATTTTTAAAGTGGTTCAGAAATCCCAGGTTGTTACAGAGTAGGTAGAATTTGGGGGCCACACAGCAGAAAATCGCATCCTACAATGCCTACTCACAAAAAACCACATCACATCCTATGGATCACTGGAAAATCGCATCACATCCTCCAAATCACCCAAAAATCGCATCACAGCATGTTTGGATGCGAAAATTGCATCACATGATGCTTGGATACGAAAATCACATCACATCTTTGCTAATGTATAAAAAATCGCTTCACACACTGTTGAACCCCAGAAAATCGCATTCCGGTCCCCGAAATCTTGCATCAGAAGGAAATTTTGCATCCCGGAGGGATTCGAATTTTCCCATTCGGATGTGAATTTTCGCATCCAAGGGATGCGGATTTTCGTATCAGAAGGATGCGAAATGTGGCGGATGAGAGATGACCGGGGATGTGAGTAGGGAATGCGATTTGGTGATGCGACGCGATATCGTGGGTGATGCAATGCGATGGTGTAACAGGGGATGCAATGCGGATTTGCTGATGCGATGCGAAATGGGGGAATGTGATGCGATGGAGGGATGCGATGAGCTATTTATGATGCAGTGCGATGTGAAAGATTATGCGATGCGAGGTGAAGGAAATTGGGCTTCCAAGGATGAGGAAAATCGAATGAATCATGCGGTGCCCACTTGTTTGACCTAACTGGCTAGGTCAATCGCCACCGGGACTATGGGGCCCCGGACCCCCGTTGGCGCTGCGCCCAGACAAACTGACGGCTCGCCCTTTGCAAGAGTTTTAATAAAAATCATCGTGACAGACGTTCTCGGGCCCGAAGGTTGTCGTCTGATCGGAGTTTCGGGCCTTCTTATGTTTACGACACGACTTCGACCAAATCGCTTTATGTTTTCTGACGATGTTATTGACGCTTGAAAGCGTTGCTAACCTGAAACTTGACATGTGGCAGTTTTAAACAAAAAGCGTGTCAACACATCGCTTCTGGGTAAGTGTGTCAGTGTAGGATTCTTACGGTTAGTGGTATCAGAGCCTAGGTTTAAGTGGTGCTTTTGAAAAACTATATAGTATCACAATTTAATTTGTTGGAATAGGTAGTTTATACAATTCATTGACATTTTTATGACTATTTGCAGTTATAAGTTATGGCAAGTAACCTCATGGGGCGGTGTAAAGTGCACCACAATACCAAACCAATGATTAATTGCTACAAGCTGCATGACGGAAAAACAGGTGCTTAAGAGGAGAGCAAAGAAGATTCTCTTTGATTGGATATATGAAGTTTATAATAGAGCTAACGATTATGAAGAAGGTTTAAAAGGAGACCTTATTCTTTATTGTTTACGTCAGAAGATGAAAACATTTAAGATGAGAAATAAAAAATGGCGGAAATGACTGACTGTGGAGAACCTTTAGAATTTATAAGGCAAAAAGGAGCACTATCACTACAAGGAGAGAATGTGAGACGTAAAATATTTCCAAATAAGACAGTCGAACAATACGATGAAGAGGAGTATGAGTCAGTTGGCTCAAATGACTACTCTAAAGAGGTTACTAGACCTCTTCGAGCAAGGAATGACAAAAAGGGTCCTTCTCCATCGAATGAACTGATAGTGACAAATTAAAAGAAAAATAGATAGGAATTTAAATCTTGGATAACATATTAAGTAGTGTATGTGACTATCTATATTTTGAGAAGGTTGTAAATGAACATCCAAATTTTGTTTGTAAATAAGGGTTATAAGTAAAATAACATGTTTGTGTGCTCATGACTTGAGTATATCATTAGATATTACTTATAATTGAAAATGTACTTGATTTTAATCCGTGACCATAACTAAATTTTTTTAACTGAAGGTTATGGAAAATCAAAATAACTCGATAACTAAAAGTCTAGAGGCTCAACCCTTCGCACAAACAAATGCTATGGAATTGTTCGTATCTTTTGTCAAGCAGATGAAACACGTATCTTCAACAAACATCCTTTTAAGCCATTTTAAAAGTACGAAATCAGAGAAATTTGTTGGAAATGCCGATCCAGTTAAGACAAATAATGGATTCAACAATTAGAGGATATATTTGAAGTTTTGGAATGCAGTGAAGTCGACAAGAGAAAGTTGGAAGTCTTTCAATTATCAAAGGAAGGTCAAAATTTGTGGAAGCTAGTTTAAACAACTAGTACATACGAGATAGAACAGATGGCATGGGGAGAATTTTAGAAAAAGTTGTCGGATAAATATTTCCTAGAGAATGAGAGAGAGGGAAGATGGAAACAAAATTCAAAATCTTACTCAAGAAGGTATGTCAATAGCTTGATATCAAAATAAGTCTGAAGCACTATCCCAATTCGGGAATCATTTAATTGATACACTTGAAAAGCATGCTAGACGATTTGCGAAGGGATTAATTCGTCCTATAAGAAGACATGTTATTGACGATCGACATAAAATTTATGAGATGATAGCAGCCGAAGCTTTAAATCTAGAAGAATATTACACTACAACAGAAATAGTTTTTTATAGCACCATATAGCTGTTATTAAACAATACTATTGTGGCCCGAAAAGCGATGTATATCGACATGTTATAAAAAAACACTTCAATATTTATAAAACCATAATTGCCGCTATAAAAGAGCATAATTTTATAGCACATAATTGTCGCTATGTTATATAAAAACAATAGCTCTTTATTACTGCTATAGAACATGTCGATCTCAATGAAAATAACAAATATGTATAACAAAGTATAGTTGGATCTAGATTAATCCTAGAGGAAGGTGGGTGAATAGGGTTTATTGGATTTTTAAGTAATTTTAAAAATATCACAAAATATATTATCTATACTAATAAAGAAAATACCTGGAGTGTGGTGAAGGTTTTTAGGAGTTCCATAAAAACCCACTGCCCTTTTTATAATGTAATAAAAAAAAGTCGGTCGGAGGTCAAACACGTCTTTCATCGTCCCACTTTCCGCCTTCCATTACTTCTTCTACGATTAGTCGGTTACTTAACCTGTTTCCCATTTTTTCTTTTATTTCCTTCCTTTTTAAATTCATTCTTCATGTTCTCCCTCTTTTCCACCTATTTTCTTCCACACTATCCACCCTCAACTACCTCAATCTTCTACTTTGAATTTTCGATTTTCCTCACGGCTGCTAATCCTCTTCAGATTTGGCAGTCAATGAACTGTCTTCTGCCTCGACGACGAAATAGACAGTAAAATTGTTAAGATGTAGTTTTATTGGTGGTTTCTGTTCCATGATTAATTAGCGTACGTTCAATTCTTAAACGTTCTGTATAATTTTCGCTTTTCCTCAGATATGCTACTGCTCTTCGGATCTAGCATTGGATGAACCGTCTTCCGCCTCTACGATGACAACATTGGTAAAACTGTTATGCTTTAGTTTGATTTTTTTTTGTTTTATGTTTTAATTCATACGAAATCATAAGTTTTGAAATGTATGCTCCGCAGAATATTAGAGTGAAGACAGTTTTTGTAACAACCCACATTCTACGTATCGGAAGATCATAAAATATTTTTATTTTATTCTTAGAGGATTGGATCGTTCTCATAATTTAATATGTTGCTTATGAGGATGTGAGATATGTCCATAATTTTTACCAATTTTGGTTGTGACCATTTTGCCCCTATCAGTCAAGTACATGGCATAACTTTTGACTAAGGTCTAATCAGAGGGTGGGACCTATGCCATTGGAAAGAAAATGATGATTTCCTTTCCATATATTGGTTACATTAAAGATTTGGTTCAGCGGTTTGGGAGGAATCACTGTTTTAAGATTTTTTTAGTTGGTTGTTCAGGTTTGGGAGCCTTAATGGCTGATTTGTAGAGACCCATTTGTGGGTTGGTGGAAGCTATAAATAGGGGGTGGGGAATATTGGAAATGGTTTTAGTTTCTCCATTCTCTCATTAGGTGGCCTATGTTCTTCCTTCCTTTAACACCTTTCCACCGTTAAAATCAAAATCTGAGCTTAGGAAATCGAAGATCTACATCAATGGAGGCTAGATCTACATCGTTTCAAAGGCGAATTCATCGAATCAAGGAGTTTAGATCGAGTTCCTTGCAATCCGGATTCGTATTGCACCATTTTTGCTTTATTTTAAAGAATTGGTGAGTGGTTTACATCTCTCACATGGATCCAATGAAGTGTATGAGTAGTTGATCATGTTTTTCATCAAATTCAAGCGTTTTCTCATAGATCTACGCATTGGTAAGTTCTTTTCCATATGAATCACCTTAGGATCTAATTTAGCGAGATTAAAACAGTAATTCTTATGCCATTTCATATGATTTTGCAAGTTAGATATATAAATTTTGTTCATACGAGCATTCATTATGATTTTGGAGTGATTTGCATAATTTTGGTGAAAATCGTTGTATCATGTTGCTAATGGTTACATACCATGTTTGTGGCCATATTTTTTGGATGAGTTGGTTTCATCGAATCTATCGTTTGGCGAAGTTTTGGTCGATATCGGAGTTGGATTGTTGAAGTGCAGGTTTTGGGTCGTTCGTGACCATCCTTGTAACGACCCGAACTTCCTCAGTCTCCGAAGAGAAGAGAAAGAACGGATTGTCTGAGAACACGAAGAATCAGAAGGCAAACAGAAGAACATTGAATTGCTTATTACAACAATTTACATCAGAGTACAAGAATATACAAAGCATGAACAAATAATATACATTTGATAAATATCAGAGATTTAGAATTTACAATTTATAATGCAGCTGAAAATAATACAAAACACAACTGAAAGAGATACACGGATACAGAGCTTTCTGAATATCATTCCAGTTGTAAATCAGGATCCTGTGAATATAAATTGCAAAACCAAAACTACTAGCTGCTCGTGTGGAAAACAAGGGCACCCAGAGTTTAGGTTAAAACAATAAACTCCAGGTCAGTCATGTGACTGGTGTGAGAACTAAAACAGTTATTTAAAATTTTACTTTAAAAGTGAGTAAATCAAGGGACCAGCCGCATAACACGAAACAAGTTTCCTCCCAAAAATACCAGTGCATAGAATAAACAACGCAATAATTTTTTGGAAAAATGAAGCAATTATAAGACCCAGGTCCCATCACACATTGCAACGCAAGCCAGAGGATTGGGTTTTCCCTTATAATTGCCAAACATGCTTGGTACGTTTAAAACAAATCATTTGATACTATTATAAGTGCATGGTGTATAAAACAATTTCAAATATAAATGTATCAATCATAGGCGGCATGGGTACCATCTATCATGTCGCCAATACTAGGCTCTATAATTAAAACCGCAAAGTCACGTATTGGAAGTTGGATTTCCATCTGTGAACCAAGGCAAGGGATCGTCCATACCGCTTCGAGACTCTCTAGCCCGAGCCTCAGGATCAGAGCTCGAGTGACCCTTGGATCGTCAAGGCCGGTCCACACGAAACCCTATGGGGGTGTAAACTGGTCATATATCGACCAAACCATCCATCGGCACCGCAGTGACTGTATAAAACAATTTCAAATATAAATGTATCAATCATAGGCGGCATGGGTATCATCTATCATGTCGCCAATACTAGGCTCTACAATTAAAACCGCAAAGTCACGTATTGGAAGTTGGATTTCCATCTGTGAACCAAGGCAAGGGATCGTCCATACCACTTTGAGACTCTATAGCCCGAGCCTCAGGATAAGAGCTCGAGTGACCCTTGGATCGTAAGGGCCGGTCCACACGAAATGGATTAAAATGCCTGAACTATACGTTTCCCCACCATATGGGGCGTAAACTGGTCATATATCGACCAAACCATCCATCGGCACCGCAGTGACTGATATAACCGAGGTGCCTCGCTATCCATCATCCATATAAGTAAAACGTCAGGGCTTGCAAAACCCTGACACCACTCCTAGCTAGAAAGAAACGCATGTCCTCCTAAGGTCCTCTCCCATTTCTGGTTCACACCGGGGTGCAAGGCTCGTGAATTAACGCTATACACAAAGCTATGCTATATTAAAGCCGTGCATTGATCATCAACCACAAGATTCTGATTTTCAACAGAAGCCTTGATCATTTGCATCTCAACATTCCACACAGGCAATTCACGCCATGCAACTGATGTCTATCAATCACACAGAATGAAATCCAATGTCAGACACACATCTATTTGCAAGTTCGTTCTGGGTCTGAAAGAAACTGGAGGCACCTTATTCCTCATCCTATATATCGAATATAGGAGAGAGGTCCTCGCATATTCGGTCGATCTCCAAGTACGTCTGGACGATCACCACTTATTACCTCGTCTTGGGTGTACAACCCAGTCAAGACATCAATAATCATCCAAACGATGTGAAGACCTCCAGTTATCAACCACCGTCTTCATCATCGACTCATCGCCGATTCAGTTATTCAGAATGGGATAAACCCGGTCTTTCCAAATAACTCGCATATATAATAAACAAGTGCTATAAAAACACAACATACACCTCATTCCAATTCTGAATATTCTTTTATTTAAATATTCATATCCTTTGGGAAAGGCTCCCATTAATTTTATCAAAGATAAATTCTTTAAATTTATTCCTTAATCTTCCTTTGGATATCAATCCAAACCAAATTAAGGTTTATCCAAACTAGTCGGGATTAGCGAACCTTACCTAAGTAATCTTCTATTATATGTCCTAACCCCAACCTATTCATCCCATGAAGTAAAACTGGTAATACTTCATATCTAACACCACGGTGTTATCGGTAAAATTAATTAACATTTCATGTTCAAATCTAATTAAAGTTTTAAATATTGCTTGGAGCAAAACTGGTGATATCCCATTCTCGACCATTTCTCAAATTTGGTAATTTAAATTATCAATTCACATTTCAATCTAATTAAAGATTCATTAAAACTCTAATTCAGTTTTAATCTCCAAAAATCCTGACTTAATGATTTTTCAAAGTTAAGAAATTAATCTTACCTTTAGTTGGGTTAAAGAACCAATGACATTAAAACACAGCTCACTATAAACACAAAATCACATTTCACTGTAAATCGGGTTAAAGAATGAATGTCATTAAAACACAGTTCACAATAAACCGCATTCAAATTCCATTTTATTCCAGTTAATAAATATAACTGGAAACTCCGATAATCTTAATTAAAGGATTTATTCTTTTCACTCGGGGTTTAAGAACAATGTTATTGAAGACACCGTTCACGACCAACCCGAAACTCCAATTCAATATTAAATACAAGGCTTTGAATATAAAATATATCGGCTTATATTCAATATCAAATTCTGAAACCAACAAATATCGTATTGGAAATAACGATATAAATATATCTTTCTAATTTCCATAACAATATCTGTATAATCACGAAATCCAACATCGAAATATTTCGAAGACAATTTCGATTCCAATCCATTCCAGTTCATATATTGGGAATCCTGGTTATTTTTAAAACCATTTCAAAAATCCAATTTATTTTATTTAAAAAATTTATTGGATTTCAAATCTAGTTAATAACTAATTCATTTTGATAAAAATATATTTTTATCTTTCCAAATATGGAATTTTTCATCTCAATTCTTTCCAAATCATTTCTTATGATTTTACACAAATTATTAATATTTTTAATAATTTTTTTAAGGCCTGTATAGCCGATTTCCATAAATGGCCATCGAACTGCACTTACAGCGACCTTTTCCAAATTTTATTTAGACATAATTCCAAATCTGTTCGTTAGATTTCAAATTTCTTGTATTTGTTGGAAAGGTCTTTTCGATATGAACCCAATGGTTTCGGTTTTAGGAGAACCCGACAGTCGGATCTCCCGTAATGTCCATTCGAAGTCAATGGTCGAAATATGCGAACTGCCGCAGTGCGGCTCATTCTATTCAGGCCATTAATTATATATAATATATATATTATATATATTTTATCGATTTCCATTTAAAACATATTTTCTAAATCGTTTTAAATTCGTTTTATAAAACGATTTCAATTCCATTTCAAATTTCAAATCAAATTTGAATATTCCTTAATAAATTCATTTTAAATTCATTTAATAAAACGATTTCAATTTCATTTCAAATTTCAAATCAAATTTGAATATTCATTTTAAAACGATTTCAATTTCATTTCAAATTTCAAATCAAATTTGAATATTCCTTTATAAATTCATTTTAAATTCATTTTAAAATGATTTCAATTTCATTTCAAGTTTCAAATCAAATTTGAATATTCCATATCATCTTAATATTAAAATGACAATATTTTCAAAATATCAAATTTTGAAATCACTTTACGATATTCATTATAAAACGTATAAAATCGACAAAATTTCCGTTCGTGTTAAAATGGCGTTTAACTACTTAACATGGCTTCACATTTCAATATTCACTGAATATTATTTTAAAATATTCGTTAATTCTGATCTGGAACCAGACACAGTCAATTACCATATAATTTTATTTATATGGATTTCACACACACATGTAAACAACAATAATCAAACACAGTCAACCATCATCCAAAGTGCATTACGCAACTATATAAGCGTTAAAAATAAATAAATAATGCTCATCACAGCCTGTCAACCCATCGATTGACATACCGCTAATTATTGGGATCAGTGTATGCCAAATATCATCCCAATACCCATGTGGGGTTTTCAAACAATAAACACATATTTTATTTGTACAGTTGGGCGATGTGTAAAATATGTCATCCCAATCAATGTCAATTTAATGGGTGTACATAAACAAATCGTTTGATTTGTAAATGAACATTTATTTTATTCAAATACACGTTAAAAATTATATTTTTAATGATAAAATATTTATTTATTCCATTCACATCACAATCAATTTTCACAATACAACAAAATCAAATAAGTCGTCCATGGTCACCGTCTGCATCCTAGTATAATTTTAACTAGAAAATAATCAGAGTGAGGAGTTCTCACCTTGGGTTTTCACTTCGCCATTCTGTATTTTTGAATGGTTCGAATTTTGTATTGTTTCCCGCCCGTTGTGTCCTTAACCGTGTTTTCAAAGAAATCTGTTTCACATAGTTTATATTAAAAAACATATTTTTAATTCGCTTACATATATAAAAATCATATTTTTATTAGCGCTACTTTCTATATAAAAATTATATTTTTATATTGCTACTCAAATAATAAACACACTTTTATTCTGCTCTTCATATAATAAAAAAACATTTTTTATTTTGTTAAGTTCATAATAAAAATCATATATTTATTTTGCTAGTATATATATAAAAATCAACTTTTTATTCTAACTAAAAATCAAATCTTTTTATAATTAAAAATCATAACTCTTCATAAATAAAAATCATAACTTTATTTCACCATATTTATAAAAATCCAATTTTTATAATGTTATGATATATATAAAAATCTCATTTTTTCGCATATAAAATTCTCATCTTTTTATATATAAAAATCGAATCTTTCTGTAATCAAAACTAATCTTTATCTATTATAGAAATATAATTTTTATCTATTATAAAAATCTAATTTTTATCTATTTAAAAATCTAATCTTTATCGTAATAAAAATCCTATTTTTAAAACTAAATTTAAACAATGTATTATATTTAAATTAAAACTGAATTAAACCAAAAAATCTCACTGTATCATCTTCCTTCTATACACGCGAAATGCTCCAGGGTTTAAAGCAAATCCACAACCCATTGTCGAGAATTTAGGGTGCCAGATCGAATTCCATCCGAGCCGCTGGACTCCGAAGCTTGCGGCTTTGGGAAGAGCGACGCAGCAGGCGATGGCTGCGGGGTTTGAAGCTGGTGACGCCGAGACTAGCGAAGGGAGCAGCTCGCTGTGGAGGGTGGAGCGGATTCCAATACGATGGAGGCGGAAGAAGTGGAGTGTAGGGTGGTCGGAGCTTGCGGTGATGGATGGGGCGATAGACGACGAGGGACTGATCGTCGGTGGCAATCGGGTTTTTCAATTTGGCGAAAGAGGCGGGTTTTGGTCTGTTGACTACGAGAAAGAAAAATAAGGGTTTGACCCCTCCCCCTTTTGACCCCTTTATATTTATTTATTATATATTTTTTTCTTTTAAAAAGTAACTTTTCCATTCAATCTCCAAATCGAACCCACCGTATGTCATCCATAGCTAAATACCCTCATTCCGGTCATTGGGATATGTCCCGTAAGCCAATCCTAATGTTTTGCTTGGTTTTCTTTTAAATTACAATATAAATCATTATATATTTAATTTAAACTCACATTTTAATTTACTAGGGCCACATACTGATCTCAAAAATTACCGAAAAATAAATCTAGCTATATTTTAACGATACGGTCCTAACAAAACTAATTTCATCGAATTTGGAGACCATTTGAAAATCGGTCATTTTCTAGTCGATTAAACTCAAACTGAAAGAATCAAACGTGTTTGAATTCGCCACGCTCACATATTAATTCCAAAAATTATGAAAATTTGAATCTAGCAATAATTTGACATTCTGGATCCAACAAAAGTGATCTTGTCGAAAACGGAGGTCGTTTGAGGGCTATATTTTCATAGCGACTATTCTGAATCTTCAACTGGACATAACTTTTTATCCCCGCTATGAAATCTGGATTTTTCAGATTCGTTGGAAAGATATTCTCAAACAGATTCAAATATTTCTAGTTTTACAAAAATCCGGGTTATTTTGAATCATATACATTCATTAGAAATTTGAAATCGAATTTTCAAACTACCACGCCATTTCCAATTCCTTTAATAATTAAAATAAACATTTATATTCTAATTTTAATTTAAATAAATATATATGTTCTAATTCTATTCAAAATAAATTTCTAGTCGTTATTATTTATAATAATTCATTTTAAATTTTCAAAATTCATTAAATTAGCCAAAATAAAAATTTTAAAATGGTTCTGATTTTCTGGGTTGCTACAATCTCCCCCATTTAAAATCTTTTCGTCCTCGAAAAGGAACGGAGCAGAAAGTTGTTTTACTAATTAACTCAACTTTCATTCTTCAACTTTTCAGTTTCTAAGAATTTCCAATTCTTCAAAAATTTGGCTAACACCCTAAATTTTCGAAAAATTTCGCCATAATTTCCTTTGTACGGGGTGACATTTAAAACCTCAACTAGCCTCACAGGTGCCTCATCAATCCATAGGGAAAAAATGCCAAGCGGCCAGCCTTAGGCTCGTAAACTCTTTAAAAGTAAAAGAAATTGCCAAGCGACCATCCTTAGGCTCATAATCTCTTTAAAAGAAAAGGAAACTACCAAGCGGCCAACCTTAGGCTCATAAACTCTTTAAAAGAAAAAGAAATTGCCAAGCGGCCAACCTTAGGCTCATAAACTCTTTGAAAGAAAAAGAAATTGCAAGCGGCCAGCCTTAGGCTCATAAACTCTTTAAAAGAAAAAGAAATTGCCAAGCGGCCAACCTTAAGCTTATAAACTCTTTAAAAGAAAAAGGAAACTAGTAAACACGTACCTATTTGTCGGGCATAAAATTTTATTTCTCTCCTTAGCAGTTTATCCATAACCTGTTCAACAATGTGTATATATACATGTATGCATTTCCAACTCAGTACAATGTTTGATTCAACTTGCATAAGTTTGCCCTTTTATTCCCTTATTGTTTAGATTAATTATCATTCTAATATTTTGATTAATCAAATAATAATCACACAACATAACCAACAATCAATTCACTGATTAACGTTTCAAATTCATAATTTTTATATATGTATATATATATATAGAAAATCATGTTTTTGATGTCAATTCACAACAATAAAGCCTATCTAGTTTTGGTTCTCACACCAGTCAATTGGAAATATATAGATATTCCACTTTCAAAACCCGAAAATAAATACCGATGATGCCGCGGCATCACCAAAATTATTCCCGGGCGCCTATAGTGTAATTCTATATCTACTAGTGTATTCGAGACTTCAAATACACGTGGATCAGACATATATTAAAATCTTTATATACTCGATTGTCCAAATAAATATCAAATAAAATATTCAAATACGTATGATAAGGTTTAAATTTTCCAAACAAAGTTTGTTTTCATTTTTATTTTAAAAATAACACTCTTTCGACTCGTTCTAGGATACTACTGATCCCATCTCTAACGAGTCATTCTCATTGGATATTACTAATCCAATCTCTGATGAATTCTTTCATTTGATTCTAATGTGCCTTGTTCTCGAGCTCTGTAAACAAAGCTCTGATTCCAAATTGTAACCACCTGAACTTCCCCAGTCTCCAAAGAGAAGAGAAAGAACGGATTGTCTGAGAGCACGACAAATCATAAGGCAAACAGAAGAACATTTCATCGCTTATTACAACAATTTACATCAGAGTACAAGAATATACAAAGCATGAACAAATAAAATACATTTGATAAATATCAGAGATTTACAATTTACAATGCAACGGAAAATATTACAAAACACAACTGAAAGAGATACACGGATACAGAGCTTTCCGAATACCATTCCAGCTGCAAATCAGGATCCTGTGAATATAAATCTGCAAAACCAAAACTACTAGCTGCCCGTGTGGAAAATAAGAGCAACCAGAGTTTAGGTTAAAAAATTACTTTAAAAGAGAGTAAATCGAAGGACCACGCCGTATAACACGGAACGGGTTTTCTCCCAAGAATACCAGTGCATAAAATAAACAGTGCAATGCTTTTTTGGAAAAATGAAGCTATTATAAGACCCAGGTCCCATCACACAATGCAACGCAAGCCAGAGGATAGGGTTTTCCCTTATAATAGACAAACAGGCTTGGTACATTTAAAACAAATCATTTGATACTATTATAGGTGCATGGTGTGTAAAACAAATTCCAAATATAAATGTATCAATCATAGGCGGCATGGGTACCATCTATCATATCGCCTATACTAGGCTCTACAATTAAAACCGGAAAGTCATGTATTGGAAGTTGGATTTCCATCTGGGAACCAAGGCAAGGGATCGTCCTTACCGCTTCGAGACTCTCTAGCCCGGACCTCAGGATCAGAGCTCGAGTGACCCTTGGATTGTCAGGGCCAGTCCAGGTCCACACAAAGTGGATTAAAATGCCTGAACAATACGTTTCCCCGCCCTATAGGCCGAAAACTGGTCATATATCGACCAAACCATCCAGCGGCACCATAGTGACCGATATTACCGAGGCGCCTCGCTATCCATCATCCACATAAGTAAAACGTCAAGGATTGCAAAACCCTGACACCACTCCTAGCTAGAAAAACGCCTGTCCTCCCTAAGGTCCTCTCCCGTTTCTGGTTCACACCGGGGTGCAAGGCTCGTGAATTAACGCTATACACAAAGCTATGCTATATTAAAGCCGTGCATTGATCATCAACCACAAGATTCTGCTTTTCAACAGAAGCCTTGATCATTTGCATCTCAGCATGCCACACAAGCAATTCACGCCATGCAACTGATGTCTATCAATCACATAGAATGAAATCCAATGTCGGACACACATCTATTTGCAAGTTCGTTCTGGGTCTGAATGAAACCGGAGGCACCTTATTCCTTGTCCTTTATATCCAATACAGGAGAGAGGTCCTCGCATATTCGGTCGATCTCCAAGAACGTCTGGACGATCACCACTTATTACCTCGTCTTGGGTGTATAGCCCAATCAAGACATCAGTAATCTTCCAAACGATGTGAAGACCTCCAGTCTTCAACCACCGTCTTCATCGTCGACTCATCGCCGATTCAGTTATTCAAAATGGGATAAACCCTGTCTTTCCAAATAACCCGCGTATATAATAAACAAGTGCTATAAAAAAACAATATACGCCTCATTCCAATTCTGAATATTCTTTTATTTAAATATTCATATCCTTTGGGAAAGGTTCCCATTAATTTTATCAAAGATAAATTCTTTAAATTTATTCCTTAATCTTCCTTTGGATATCAATCCAAACCAAATTAAGGTTTATCCAAACTAGTCGGGATTAGCGAACCTTACCGAAGTAATCTTTTGTTATATTTCCTAACCCCAACCTATTCATCCCATGAAGTAAAACTAGTAATACTTCATATCTAACACCACGGTGTTATCGGTAAAATTAATTTCCATTTCACGTTCAAATCTAGTTAAAGATTTAACTATCGCTTGGAGCAAAACTGGCGATACCCCATTCTCGACCATTTCTCAAATTTGATAATTTAAATTATCAATTCACATTTCAATCTAATTAAAGATTCATTAAAACTCTAATTCAGTTTTAATCTCCAAAAATCCTTACTTAATGATTTTTCAAAGTTAAGAAATTAATCTTATCTTTAACTGGGTTAAAGAACTAATGTCATTAAAACACAGCTCACGATAAACCCAAAATAACATTTCACTTTAAATTGGGTTAAAGAACGAATGTCATTAAATACAGTCCACAATAAACCTCATTCACATTCCATTTTATTCCAGTTACTAAATATAACTGGAAACTCTAATAATCTTAATTAAAAGATTTATTCTTTTCACTCGGGGTTTAAGAACAGTGTTACTGAAGACAACGTTCAGGACCAACCCCAAACTCCAATTCAATATTAAATACAAGGCTTTGAACAGAAAATATATCGGCTTATATTCAATATCAAATTCTGAAACCAACAAATATCATATTGTAAATAATGATATAAATATATCTTTCAAATTTCCATAACAATATCTGTATAATCAAGAAATCCAACATCAAAATATTCCGAAGACAATTTCGATTCCAATCCATTCCAATTCATATATTGTAAATCTTGGTTATTTTCAAAACCATTTCAAAAATCCAATTTATTTTATTCAAAAAAAATTATTGGATTTAAATTTTAGTTAATAAATAGTTCATTTTGATAAAAATATATTTTTATCTTTCCAAATATGGAATTTTTCATCCCAATTCTTTCCAAATCATTTCTTATGATTTTACACAAATTATTAATATTTTTAATAATTTTATCAAGGCCTGTATAACCGATTTCCATAAACAGTCATCGAACTGCACTTACAACGACCTTTTCTAAACTTGATTTGGACATAATTCCAAATCCAGCCGTTATATTTCAAATTTCTTGTATATGTTGGAAAGCTCTTTTCTATACGAACCCAACGGTTCTGGTTTTAGGAGAATCCGACGGTCGGATCTCTCGTAATGTCCATTCGAAGTCAATGGTCGAAATTCATGAACTACAGCGGCGTGGCACATTCTGTTCACGCCGTTAAATATATATAATATATATTACATATATATATTATCGATTTCCATTTAAAATGCATTTTCTAAGTCATTTTAAATTCGTTTTTTAAAACGATTTCAATTCCATTTCAAATTTCAAATCAAATTTGAGTATTCCTTAATAAATTCGTTTTAAATTCATTTTATAAAACGATTTCAATTTCATTTCAAATTTCAAATCAAATTTGAATATTCCTTTATAAATTCGTTTTAAATTCATTTCAAAACGATTTCAATTTCATTTCAAATCAAATTTGAATATTCCTTTATAAATTCATTTTAAATTCATTTTAACACGATTTCAATTTCATTTCAAATTTCAAATCAAAATTGAATATTCAATATCATCTTAATATTAAAATGATAATATTTTCAAAATATCAAAATTTGAAATCACTTTTCGATATTCATTATAAAATGAATAAAATTGAGAAAATTCCCATTCGTATTAAAATGGCGTTTAACTACTTAACACAGCTTCACATTTCAATATTCACTGAATATTATTTTAAAATATTCGTTAATTCTGAACTGGAATCAGACACGGTCAATTACCATATAATTTTATTTATATGGATTTCATACACACATGTAAACAACAATAATCAAACACAGTCAACCATCATCCAGAGTGCATTAGACAACTGTATAAGCGTTAAAAATAAATAAATAACGCTCATCATAGCCTGTCAACCCATCGATTGACATACCACTAATTATTGGGATCAGTGTATGTCAAATATCATCCCAATACCTGTGTGGGGTTTTCAAACAACAAACACAGATTTTATTTGTGCAGTTGGGCGATGTGTAATATATATCAACCCAATCAATGTCAGTCAAATGGGTGTACATAAACAAATCGTTCGATTTGTAAATGAATATTTATTTAATTCATATACATGTTAAAAATTATATTTTAACGATAAAATATTTATTTATTCCATTTCACATCACAGTCAATTTTCACAACACAACAAAATCAAACAAGTCGTCCGTGGTCTGTGGACGACGGTGTCGGGTGCTGCTAAGCACCGTCTGCATCCTAGTATAATTTTAACTAGAAAATAATCAGAGTGAGGAGTTCTTACCTTGGGTTTCCACTCCGCCATTCTGTATTTCTGAATGGTTCAGACTTTGATTTGTTTCCCGCACGTCGTGTCAGTCACTGTGTTTTCAACGAAATCTGTTTCACACAGTTTATATTAAAAATCATTATTTTAATTCGCTTACATATATAAAAAACATATTTTTATTAGTGCTACTTTCTATATAAAAATTATATTTTTATATCACTACTCAAATAATAAAAATAACAATTTAATTTTGCTCTTCATATAATAAAAAATCATATTTTTTTTGTTAACTTCATATTAAAAATCATATTTTTATTATGCTAGTATATATATAAATATCAACTTTTCATTCTAACTAAAAATCAAATCTTTTTATAATTAAAAATCATAACTCTTCATAAACAAAAAACATATTATTTCACCATATTTATAAAAATCCAATTTTTATAATGTTATAATATAAAATCTCATTTTTTGGAATATAAAAGTCTCATCTTTTTATATAAAAATCGAATCTTTCTATAATCAAAACTAATCTTTATCTATTATAAAAATATAATTTTTATCTATTTAAAAATCAAATCTTTATCATAATAAAAATCCTATTTTTAAAAACTAAATTTAAACAATGTATTATATTTAAATTAAAACTGAATTAAACCAAAAAAACTCACTGTATCATCTTCCTTCTATACACGCGAAATGCTCCAGTGTTTAAGGCAAAGCCGCAACCCATTGTCGAGAATTTAGGGTGCCAAATCGAATTCCATCTGAGCCACCAGACTCCGAAGCTCGCGACTTTGGGAAGCGCGATGCAAAAGGCGACGGCTGCGGGGTTTGAAGCTGGCGACGCCGAGACTAGCGAAGGGAGCAGCTCGCTGTGGAGGGTGGAGCAGATTCCGATACGATGGAGGAGGAAGAAGCGGAGTGTAGGGTGGTCGGAGCTTGTGCTGATGGCTGGGGCGATGGATGACGAGGAACTGATCGTCGGTGGCAATCGATATTTTTAATTTGGGGAAATGGGCAGGTTTTTGTCTGTTGACCACGAGAAAGAAAAATAAGGGTTCCTCCCTTTTCACCCCTTTATATTTATTTATTTTATATTTCTTTCTTTCAAAGAGTAACTTTTCCATTCAATCTCCAAATCGAACCCACTGCCTGTCGTCCATAGCTAAATACTCCCATTCCGGACACAATGGCATATGTCCTGTATACCAATTCTAATGTTTTTCTTGGTTTTCTTTTAAATTACAATATAAATCATTACATATTTAATTTAAACTCACATTTTAATTCACTAGGGCCAGATACTGATCTCAAAATTTACCAAAAATAAATCTTGCTATGTTTTGACGATACGGTCCTAACAAAACTAATTTCGTATAATTTGGAGACCTTTTGAAAAATGGTCATTTTCCGGTCGATTAAATTCAAATTGAAATTACCTAACGCTTTTAAATTCGCTACGCTCACATATCAACTCAAAAAAGTATGAAAATTGGATTCTAGGAATAATTTGACATTTAGGATCCAACAAAAGTGATCTCGTCGAAAACGGAGGTCGTTTGCAAAATCACTATTTTTAAGGGCTATATTTTTATAGCGACTATTCTGAATCTTCAACTGGACATAACTTTTTATTCCTGCTATGAAATCTGGATTTTTCAGATTCGTTGGAAAGATATTCTCAAACAGATTCAAATATTTTTGGCTTTACTAAAATCCGGTTTATTTTGAATCATGTACATTCATTTGAAATTTGAAACCGAATTTTCAAACTACCACGCCATTTCCAATTCCTTTTATAATTAAAATAAATATTTATATTATAATTTCGATTTAAATAAATATATACATTCTAATTCTATTCAAAATAAATTTCTAGTCGTTATTATTTAAAATAATTCATTTTAAATATTCAAAATTCATTAAATTAGCCAAAATAAAAATTTTAAATTGGTTCTGATTTTCCGGGTTATTCCAATCCTGGTCGATCGGTCGCAATGTTGTCTTAGGAAACAAGTCAGAAGATGGTTCGGTTATAACCTGGTTTGTAACAACCTGAAAAATCAGAACCGATTTAAAAATTTATTTCAAGGACATTTTGTTAGAAAATGTGTCAAGAATTTAAAAATTCCATTATTAGATTAAGATATTGAATTGAAATAAAGAATAAATTATTGAATAAAGAAAGAAAAAAGAAGTTTTTAAATAAAATTATGATGCTATTTATGAATGATTTCAAATTTACTTCTAATAAAAAATTTGTAATTAGATAAATGGTTATTTATAACAATTGAATTGTTTATGAATAATTGCATGAACGAATATCAAAATAGTTAATTTTAATTTGACTTTGTAAATCAATTAATGATATTCAATTTGAAATTGTAAGGTTGAATTAGGATTTGAAAATAGAGATTTATATTCGAATTTCTAGTTTAATTTGTTCTTAGAAGATTGAATTAAAATTTATGATTAAATGATTAAATTTATATTTTAATTTAATATTTAAGTTTGTTGATTGTAAGATTACATTTATTGATGGAAACTCAAGTCCTAAGATCTAAATATTGATTGGCATAACTCATGTAGGCACTTGGTAAATGCACATTCTAAATATTCAAAAAGGAAAAAATAACTTTAAAATATTTCCTCAACTGGATGTTAATAGCAAGGATGTTATCCTTAAATTCCAACAATCATTGACTACATGCCAAGGAAAAAAATGCCTTAGGAACTTTAATAAAATCAATTAATTTATATTGAAATATTGATTGAAAATAATGTGTAGGTTCTAAATGAAATAAATTCTGACAATATATATATATATACGTGTGTGTGTATATATGTATGTGTATATATATATATCTTTGGCTATCCTCTTAAATATTTCCCCTGTCAATTCAAAATGTAACCGTTAGGAGTTCAAAAGGTGGATTTTATGTTCAAACCTTCGTTAATTAGTTAATTTTGAAATGTGAATAGTTTCATCCATTTTTAAGGCTTTCATCTACTTGTTATTTCCTTAATAACTACACCATTCCTCTCCATCAAGATTGACACATTCATTTTATTCGTCCTCTCCTTTATATTTACCATATTTGCTTCTTCTCCTCTTATTTTCTTTTCCATTTCTACCCCACGCAACTTCTCCTTTATTATAAAGTAACGCTTTCCCATTCAATTATTTTTAGAGACAATAAATCATGCATTAATTACATTCCCATTTTCCCTTTCCTTGTGTTTTCTTTTGAATCTTTGAATAGGAAATAAATGTTAAATAGATGAACACGTCATCCCTATCAGTTAATTTAACATACATTGTATGGATAAACGGCCCTTTTTTTTGAAATAAAAGAATTAAATAGTTTTATTAATATATAAATACCCTAATATACTAAACCCTAATTCCCAATATAGTAGCCGCCGCCCTTTAAAACAAATCAATGGCCAGCTTCTTCAATAACTCGATCTCACTTTTCTTCCAATCTTATCAATGAATTTCGAATCTTATAAAAACAAAATCAAAGAACTTCATGAGACTGACAAATCAAACGGTTGTGATTGATTTTTATTTGCCAAATCATGAGAATTTGGAGCATGAACGTGCTCTGTTTGAATGCGTTTATCCACGTAGGGGGGGTGAGTTGGGAACCATGCTAGGAGATGGTGGCTTATGTGGAGGTGAACGACGTGGAGGCTTCAGAACGGTGTATGCAATATGGAACTGACCAGAAGGATTTTGGAGTTAGTTGATATTTCAATCAAATTAAACGTTTTTAATTTGATTAAAATAATCATTTCGATCGATTTATGAAACCGATCAAGGTGAGAACTCTCTCATTAGATTCTCTTGTTCAATGATTTATTTTATATTAAACTGCCATGATTTTTATCAGTATTTAATTATCACAAATATTTGTTCGCTAAAAATATTATTTTTGGCTTATATATGAGATCTCTTATTTAAAAATTAAAATGCCATGTACCGGCGATCTTCACATCGAATGGACGACTACTGATGCCCTGAATTGGGTAGCTCCCAGTAAAGGGTTAAAGTGGTAGTTGTCCAGACGTACTTGTTGATTGTCCGGAAATGTAAACCGTATTGGACATACGGGACGAGGAATAAGGTGTCTCCGGTTTCGTTGAAACCCAGAACGGACATGTAAATGGATGCGTGCCTGACATCGGATTTCGTTCTATGTTAATTGATTTCTATTAAATATATATTTGTTTGGTGGCGGAGAATTTATCTTCTTGCTTAACACCCTTCTCTAAGACGTACAACCTTAGAGGTTATATATTGATAGACATCAGTCGCATGACGTGAATTGTCAATGCGGCATGCTAAGATGCAAATGATGAAGGCTTTTGTTGAAAAGTAGAGCCATATGGTAGATAATCAAAGCACAGCTTTATTTAGCATAGCTTTGGGTATAACGTTACTTCGCGAGCCTCACACCCCGGTAAGAGTCAGAAACGGGATAAGGGAACGCAGGGAGTGCACGATGTTTCTTTTTAGCTAGAAGTGGTGTCATGGTCTGGAGCCTAGACATTTTTACTTATGTGGATGACGGAATGAGGCGCCTCGGATATTGAGTCCCTAGTGGCTCAGAGATAGGTCTGATAGGACCGGGAAACGTGTGTTCAGGAATTGCCAATCCACTAAAGTATTTATGTACCGTCCCTGCAGGATCCAAGGGTTTCCCGTAGGTGTGATCCTAAGACATTTGCTGGAGTGTCTCGAATTGATAAGGAGACCATCCCTAGCCTTGACTCATGATGGAAGCCCAATTTCCAATACGACATTACGGATTTGATTGTAAACCTATATATGGCGACATAGTGGGATGGGGTACTATGCCATCTGGGATTGATACATTTACTTTGAAAATGTTTTAAACTGACTAAACACTAATAATAATATCAAGTTTTATACGTATCAATCATCTTTGACCGTTATAAGGTAAAACTCTATCCTCCGGTTTACGTTGCATTGTGTTATGGGACTTGAGTCATATAATGGGTTTATTTTTCTAAAAAGCATTGCGTTGTTTAAAAGATTTACTTATTTTATGCATTGGCAATCCAATGGAGTAAACCCGTTCCGCGTTAGCGGCGTGGTCCTTTGATTAGCCTTATTATTAGATAAGTTGAGTAAGATTTCTCATACCAGTCCCATGACTGACTCGTAGTGTGTTTCACTTGCAAACTCGGGTTCCCCTATTTCCACATGAGCAGTCGAGTGGCTTGTTTTGCAGGTATTTATTTATTGAGCAGGATTCTGGATCGGAGCTTAAAGCTGTGTCCAGAAAATTGATGGTCTTCCGCTGTGTTAGTTTATTGGTTCCGCTGCATTGTAAATTAATCTTCCGCTGTATTATTTTTTGATGTACTCTGATATATTCTGTACTCTGATGTAACATTATTTTGATGTTTATAAAAGTCCTCTGCATTATTTTGATGCGTTGTGTGCCTAAAGTTAGCGTATCCGGCGATTTCCCGCGAGGGGGATTTTCGGGTCATTACATGTGGTATCAAAGCTTTGGTTTACTCAAATCTTTGGGGTACAACTCATTAGAACTGAACAAAAGACTCATCAGAGGTAGGATTAGAAATATCCTATAAAAGAATACTCATTAGAGATAGGATCAATAGTATCCTAGAATGAGAAAACTCGTTAGAGATGGGGTTAGAAATGTCCTAGAATGAGTTGAGAGTGACAGGTTTATAATTAACGTATTTGTGATTATACATATATAATCCGATCTTAGTAAATATGATTTTTGATATATATATATTATATTTGAAAAGCAATCAACTAATTGATTGATGATTGTGTTGTGCGATTATTAGTTCAACTAATAAAAATTATTGAAACCAATAAAAGAATGAAAATTGAGTTGGTTAGTTAAAACAACTTTCAGCTCCATTCCTTTTTTAGGATGAAAAGATTTTAAGTGAGGGAGATTGTAACAACCCGGAAAATCAGAACCAACTTAAAATTTTATTTCAAGGAAATTTTGTTAGAAAATGTGTCAAGAATTTAAAAATTCCGTTATTAGATTAAGATATTGAATTGATTTTTTTTTAAATTATTGAATAAAGAAAGAAAAAAAAGAAGTTTTTTAATAAAATTATGATGTTATTTATGAATGATTTCAAATTTATTTCTAATTAACAATTTGTAATTAGATAAATGGTGATTTGTAACAATTGAATTGTTTATGAATAATTGCATGAACGAATACTCAAAATAGTTAATTTTGATTCGACTGCGTAAATCAATTTATGATATTCAATTTGAAATTATAAGGTTGAATTAAGATTTGAACGTAGAGATTTATATTTGAATTTCTAGTTTAATTTGTTCTTCAAAGATTGAATTAAATTTTAAGATTAAATGATTAAATTTATATTTTAATTTAATATTTAAGTTTGTTGATTGTAAGATTACATTTATTGATGGAAAACCTAAATCCTAAGATCTAAATGTTGATTGACATAACTCATGTAGGCGCTTGGTTAATGCACATTATAAATATACAAAGAGCAAAAAATAACTTTAAAATATTTACACAACTAGATGTTAATAGCAAGGATGTTATCCTTAAATTCCAAAAATCTTTGACTACAAGCCAAGGAAAAAAAATGCCTTAGGAACTTTAAAAAAATGTATTAATTTCTATTAAAATATTGATAGAAAATAATGTGTAGGTTCTAAATGAAATAAATTCTGATAATATATATATATATATATGTATGTATGTATGTGTGTGTATATATATATCTTTAATTTTCAAATATATATATATATATATATATATATATATATATATATCTTTGGCTATCCTCTTAAATATTTCCCCTGTCAATTCAAAATGTAACTATTAGGAATTCAAAACGTGGATTACATGTTCATACCTTCACTAATTAGTTAGTTCTGAAATGTGAATAGTTGATTCCATTTTTAATGCCTTCCTCTGTTTGTTATTTCCTTAATAACTACGCCATTCTTCTCCATCAAGATTGACACATTCATTTTATTTGTCCTCTCATTTATATTTACCATATTTCCTTTTCCATTTCTACCTCACGCAACTTCTCCTTTATTATAAAGTAATGCTTTCCCATTCAATTATTTTTAGAGACAATAAATCGTGCATTAATTACATTCCCATTTTCTCTTTCCTTATGTTTTCTTTTGAATCTTTGAATAGGAAATAAACGTTAAATAGATAAACACCTCATCCCTATCAGTTAATTTAACATACAACATATGGATAAATGATCCTTTTTTTTGAAATAAAAGAATTAGATAGTTTTATTAATATGTAAATACCCTAATATACTAAACCCTAATTCCACATACAGTAGCCGCCGCCCTTTTGAACAAATCAATGGCCACCTTCTTCAATAATTCGATCTCACTTTTCTTCGAATCCTATAAATGAATTTCGAAACTTATAAAGGCAAAATTGTGACGATCTCAAAACCCATATGACGGTGTTAAGGATAATCATTGGAATATAACACATTAATCATCATTAGCAGAGTACAGATAATAGCATAAACAACAAATAGAATAATTTTACATAAATATGACAGCGGAATCATAACATGTAACAACATCCGAGTAGCACAGTGTAGGATATAACTTAGTACATAAGAAGGGAATGATCAGTCAACATCGCCATAGCGGAATATATACATACAGTGAGACATAATAAAGATATCAGTCTACATCGCCTGAGGCGGTACATATACATAAGATAATACATGCTGGAAGTAAATCAGTCAACATTTCCATAGGTGGAATCATATACATAAGATAAGGATAGCGGAAAGTCAATAGCCAAAATACAAGTAAATCTAATCCTCGCCATCAAGCCAAAAACGCACTCCGTGCTGCAGTGCTAAGCCAAAATAACTTGTCATCTGTCAACTAGGCTTCCCGTGTGAAAATAAGGGCACCCGAGTTTGCAAAGTGAAACAAACAACGAGTCAGTCGTGGGACTGGTATGAGAAATCTATTTAACTGGTTAAACAACAGTAATAAGGCAAATCATAGGACCACGCCACTTTCGCGGAACGGGTTTACTCCAGTGATTGTCAGTGCATTTAAAACAAAGTAAATTCTTTAAACAACGCAATGCTTTTAATAAAGAATGAAGCCGATATAAGACTCAAGTCCCATTACACAATGCAACGCAAACCGAAGGATAAAGTTTTACCATATATCGACCAAGATATGCTTAATACGTGTAAAGTAAAATCACTTAAAATGTAAATTTTATCGTTTAATTCTTAACCAGACTCCAACCGTAAACTAGTAAGAGAACAATTCCCTAAGTATTAACCCCGAAGGCCGAAATCAACATCAGACCAATACCCAGGAAACCATCCGTCTTAGCTCATTTGCAGTTAGTTTCTAATTTTAGGTACAATCATAAACATCAATCATAGACGGCATAACTACCATATACTATGTCGCAATACTAGTTCTACAATCAAATCCGTTATCTCATATTGGAAATTGGACTTCCGTCATGAGTCGAGACAAGGGGCAAGCTCCTCTCTGCTTCGAGACACTCTAGCAAATGCCTCAGGACTACACACTATGGGTAACCCTTGGATGCTTCAGGGCCGGTCCAGACTTATGTTAGTGGATTAGTATTCCTGAACACACGTTTCCCAGTTCTTTCAGACCTAAAATCGAGGCGCCTCATTCCAACATCCACATAGGTAAAAATAATATAAATGTCAGCCAGTTTAAGCACTGATACTACCGTTAGCTAGAAAGAAACGTCATGCTCTCCATGCAGTCCTTATCCTGTTTTTAACTCATACCGAGGTGCGCTATACACAAAGTTAGGCCACGTAGGCCGTACTTTGATCATCTACCACAAGACTTTGCTTTGCAACAGAAGCCTTGATTACTGCATCTTGGCATGCCACACAGGCAATCCACTCCATACGACTGATTTCTATCGATATATAACCTTTGAACTCGTACGTCTCAGAGAAGGGCGTTAAGCAAGAGAATAAATTCTCCGCCGCCAAACAGACATATATTTAACAGAGATCAATCAGCACAGAACAAAATCCAATGTTAGACACACAGTCCATTTACAAGTCCGTTCTGGGTCTGAACGAAACTAGAGGCACCATATTCCTCGCATATCCGTACAATCAACACATACGTCCAGACAGCTACTACTTCCGTCCCTTCAAGGTAGCTACTCCAATCAGGAACCTTAGCAGTGCCCATCCATTCGATATGAAGATCGTCGGTCTTGAACCGTCTTCATATTTTTAACTTCGAATCGTTTGATCAATTATTTGAAATGAGGGTTAGCTCGGCCTTTTCAAATAATTCACGTATATTTAGAATTCAAATCGATTCTTTCTATGGTTAAATTATTCGACACTCACATTTCAGTTCTTTAGTATGATTTTCATGTCAAACACATTCAACCATCAAATATCAAGCAAACCAAGTAAAATTGGTTTATTTCCAATCCATTTCGCTTATAATATTTTATAACGATTTTCTGCCATTTTTATTTATTTAAAAATGGCCATATTTAATTAAACGACGTTTCAGATCGTGCCGTGGCACTGACGCTGTTTTCCCCTAAATTTGTTTTACACATATCAGGAGATCTAACCATTGGATTTCTACAAGTTTATATCACTGGGAAGATATTTCCAAAGCGAACCCAACGGTTCCAGTTTCGTGAAAATCCGACGGTCGGATCTTCCGCACTAGTCGTTTGAAGTTAGGGTTTCAAAATACGAACATCAGCGTCGTTATTCGATTTAATTTAATTGTATTTATATTTATATATAAATATAATCGATTCTGGCACTGTTTTTCTCAAGATTTGAATTAAATATTCCAGACAAACCAACCGTTGGATCTTTACAAAGTTGATGCCGTTGGAAAGATATTTCCAAGGCGAGCCCAACGGTTGCGGTTTCGGGAAAATCCGATGGTCGGATCTCTCGTACTAATCGATTGAAGTTACGATTTCAAAACACGAACTGCACGGTCTCGATTCGTTTCAATTTTATTTATTTATATATATAAATATAGTTCATTCTGCGATTTCAATATCGTTTTCACTTCAAATATTTCACTAATGCCTTTATATTTCAAAAAATTTCGCCATTACCTCCTTTGTACGGGAAGGGGTTTGGAAATTTATTAGGCTGTGTTAGGTGCCCAATAAATCCTAATAAGCATACACATATTTATAGTGATATATTCCGGTGTCCACAAGGGAGTGTGTATAGATCATAACTCCAGAGAATAAATTCTCGTCACCCTATAAGTGGTTTTTGTGCCTTAATCACCAGATAGACGTGTTTATTGTCATCTCCAGACCCCTGTAGGGTTTTTTATTAATCTGGCAATTTACCGTTACAATTTATATTGTCCAGATCAGTCATCAGTTCAACCTGTAATATATAGTCATCGCCATACAAGCCTCTCACTCGTATGGTAAATCTTCAACCTCATCACAAAAGCTTCAAATGCTTATGTGGTATAGGATGAAGTATGCCTATCGTCAAGAAGTATGCCATGTAGTGTAGTTCAAAATTAATTGTTACTATCCTATGGCGATGTTTATTATTACACACAGAATAACCAGCACTCCGCATCCAATGGCATTCACAGGAGTTGATATAAAAATAAAATTGCGCAGTCAACTCATTAAGGCTTACCTATTTTTCGGGCACGCAAATAAATTCTTTACTCAACAGCTAATCCAGTTTCTCTTTTCAACACAAGTATATATATGCAGAGCAAAGCTAATAATAATATTTCTAGCGAACAAATATTTATTTCAACACGTGTGTATTTTTAGCGAGTCGTATACATGATAAAAGTAATATTTCTATCATCAGAAATATTTATTCAACTCATGAATGTTTTTAACACTTCATATTCACAATAAAAGTGTAATTTTTATTGTTAAAGCAATTTATTTAAAACACGAATACCATTCAACACATGAATTTCTATTCAACGAATGAATTTCTATTCAACACATGAATTTCTATTCAACGAATGAATTTCTATTCAACACATGAATGTTCTCTATAGTTTGTATATATAATAAAAATATGATTTTTATTGTTAAAGCAATTTATTTAAAACACGAATACCATTCAACACATGAATTTCTATTCAACGAATGAATTTCTATTCAACGAATGAATTTCTATTCAACACATGAATGTTCTCTATAGTTTGTATATATAATAAATATGTAATTTTTATTGTTAAAGAAATTTATTTAAAACACGAATACCATTCAATACATGAATTTCTATTCAACGAATGAATTTCTCTATAGTTTGTATATATAATAAAAATGTGATTTTTATTGTTAAAGCAATTTATTTAAAACACAAATACCATTCAACACATGAATTTCTATTCAACGAATAAATTTCTATTCAACACATGAATGCGGTTTCAGCATATGAAAATAATTTCCACAAATGAAAATAATTCTAACACATGAATATTTCAGAAAATTTCGACAACATAACGGCAGGGTAGTTAAAACCGGCACCGTCCCGATGTACGGCTCCTCGCTCTACCTTAAAACCTCGCAGTTTTTGACAATGGGGATTTCATGCATCTAGTTCGCACGCAGGTGGCATGTTTTATTTTCATTTCCACAATCATATTCTGATTTGTTTCAACCACAAGAGGGTATTTTTCAACCACAAAGGTATTTTTCAACCACAATCCAACAATATCAACCACAAACAATTATTTTCAACCATTCGTCATACCACATATTTTCACGCCAATCACAAGCAATAAATATTGTCCATGGTTTATGGACGAGGGGAGTGTATATATATATATTATTTCTATTCCAACGCACATATCATTTATACAATGCATGTATAATTCATACTTCGCTCATATAGCTTACACAACGCATGTACATGAGGTACACGACACGTTAATAATTTATATTTCGCTTATATAATTTTTACATCACATTTCCGTTCACATTTCAGTTTAGAAATCTCACATTGGTTTTCGAGATTGCTAAAAATTGTAGCTAGCTTAGAAAAATCCGCGGTCTCTTCTAGATTGCAGAGAGCCTCCTTGCGGTCACGATGTTTCCTGTTTCATCAAATTTCGTTAACACATCATAAAGATATGATTTTTCAAAGTTTGCAATGGTTTTAAAGTGTTAAAACTGTTATAAATTAACAAAGCCGCACCTTTCAGGTTGGGATTCAAAACTAGGTTTATCAATTTCTCTCAATCCGTGGCTCGAGGTAAGGATCGGACAGCACCACTGTGAAGTGCTCGGAGGGGCGCACCTTCGCCAGGAGTGGGGCCCGGTGCGGTGGCGAATCCGATCATCGGCGGTGGTTGAAAGGTGGAAACTTCGGGGGAGCAGTTCTTCGCGATAGAGCAACGATAGGGTGAGTTCTTGGTATGGATTTGAAAAGGGAAGGAGAACTACAAAAAGTTCAACTGGGGGTAGGGCTGATTTGGGCTGTGGCAATCGGAAATCGCCTGGGAAGCGGGAAGGTCCTTTCCGCCGTCGAGATCGTTTTACCGGGGGGGGGGGGGGGGGGGTTCTGATTTTTTTTAATTATGAAGGAGAAATTTGATTGGCCGATGGTTTTATTAAATTTTAAAATAGTGTTTCTCCACACGGACACCAATTAAAACCCAACGACAGTCGCCCCTAGCTAAATACCCCCATCCCGGACACAATAGTACATGTTTCGTAGACCAATTCGACTATTACAGTCAGTTATTCTTCAAATTAAAATATAAAACATTCAAATTCTGTTTTGAACGTACATTTCAATTTGCCAGGGCCACAGACTGATTCGAAAAATTCTAGAAAAATAAATCTAGCCATGTTTCAACGCTACGGTCCCAACAAAACTAGTTTCATCGAATTCTGAGACCATTTGAAAAATGGCCATTTTCTGGTCGATCCAATTTAACAAAAATTGACGAATCACATTTTCTTCTGCCCCGCTCACATACTAGCTTCAAAAATTATGAAATTTGAAACCTAGCAATAATTTGACATCTCGGATCCAACAAAAGTGGTTTCGTCGACTTCTGAGGTCGTTTGCAAAATGTCTATTTTCAAGGGCTATATATTCTCTATAGTGACTTTCCTGAAAATTCATTTGGCTATAACTTTTGATTTCCACTATGAAACTTCGATTTTTCAGATTCGTTAGAAAGGCATTCATAAAAAGATTTAAATATTATTGGTTTCACTGAAATCCGTTACATTTTACACCCGGTACAGTCAGTCAAAGTTTGAATTCAAATTTCAATTGTTTAAATTTTTTGAAAATAACCAATTTAAAATTTTTAAATTGGCTCGCATTTTCCGGGTTGTCACAAAAATCGAAGAACTTCATGAGACCGACAAATCAAACGGTTGTGATTGATTTTTATTTGCCAAATCGTGAGAATTTGGAGCATGAATGTGCTTCATTTGAATGTGTTTATCCACACAGGGGGTGCGAGTTGGGAACCATGCTAGGAGATGGTGGCTTTGGAGAAGGTGAACGACGTGGAGGCTTCAGATCAGTCTCTACAATATGGAACTGACCAGAAGGATTTTGGAGCTAGTTGATATTTTGATCAAATTAAACGTCTTTAATTTGATTAAAATAATCATTTTAATCGATTTCTGAAATCGATCAAGGTGAGAACTCTCTCACTAAATTCTCTTGTACAGTGATTTATTTTATATTAAACTGCCATGATTTTTATCAGTATTTAATTATCACAAATGTTTGCTCGCTAAAAATATTATTTTTAGCTTATATGTGAGATCTCTTATTTAAAAATTAAAATTAATTGTTATTGCATTGGAAAATTATATATATATATATATATATGCTGTTAAAATTCAGTTGTGTGCTGTACGAGATTTGGATTGATTGATTTTGTTTGTGGGGATCCGTTGGGTCTAATTGGATAGGATAAAATTGGACAAAATTGTTAATATAATAAAATACTCTTTTTGTTGTGTATACATGAATCTTAGAATTAATAAAAATTGTTGGACAATAAAATTCCTTTTATTGTAAATATGTGAATCTTAGAATTAAGGAAAATTATTGTATAAATAAAATTCTCTTTTTTTTATTTGTACATATGAAACATAGGAATTGTTGTATAAAAAAAATTCTCTTTTTTTATTTGTATATATGAAACATAGGAATTGTTATATATAAATTCTCTTTTTTATTTGTACATATGAAACATAGGAATTGTTGTATAAATAAATTCTCTTTTTTATTTGTACATATGAAACATAGGAATTGTTGTATAAATAAAACTCTCTTTTTTATTTGTACATATGAAGCATAGGAATTGTTGTATAAATAAAATTCTCTTTTTTATTTGTACATATGAAACATAGGAATTGTTGTATAATTAAAATTCTCTTTTTTATTTGTACATATGAAACATAGAAATTGTTGTATAAATAAAATTCTCTTTTTTATTTGTACATATGAAACGTATGAATTGTTGTATAAAAAAAATCTCTTTTTATTTGTACATATGAAACATAGGAATTACTGTATAAACAAAATTCTCTTTTTTATTTGTACATATGAAACATAGGAATTGTTGTATAAAAAAATTCTCTTTTTTATTTGTATATATGAAACATAGGAATTATCGTATAAATAAAATTCTCTTTTTTATTAGTACGTATGAAACATAGAAATGTTTATACAATTAATAAAATTATCTTTTTTATTGTATATGTAAACTTAGAAATTGTTAGAAATGTTTATACAATAAAATTATGTTTTTTATTGTATATGTAAACTTAGAAATTGTTAGAAAAAATGTTAGAAATGTTTATACAATAAAATTATCCATTTTATTGTATATGTAAACATAGAAATTGTTAGAAATTATTATGCAATAAAAATATTCTTTTTATTGGAACATGTAAATCATAAAAATTGTTTCACATTAAAAATATTCTTTTTATTGTAACATGTTAATCATAGGATTTGTTAAATTTATATATAATAAAAATATTCTTTTTATTGCAACATGTTAATCATAGGATTTGTTAAATTTGTTATACAATAATTTTTTTTATCGTAACATGTTAATCATTGGATTTGTTAAATTTGTTATACAATAAAAATATTCTTTTGATTGTAACATGATAATCATAGGAATTATTAGAAATTGTTATACAACAAAAATATTCTTTTTATTGTAATATGTAAATCATAGAATTGGACAAATTGTGAATACAATAAAAATACTTCTTTTTACTGTATATACATGAATCATAGAATTGGACAAAATTGTGAATACAATAAAAATACTCCTTTTTATTGTATATACATGTAAATAAGAGAATTGTCGAAAGTGTTATACAATTAAAATATTCTTTTTTATTGTAACATGTAAATCATAAAAATTGTTGTATAATAAAAATACTCTTTTTATCGTAACATGTGAATCATAAAATTATCAAAATTATTTATACAGTAAAGTTTCCTTTTTATTTGCACATAAAAGAATCATGTTTAGGAAAATTTGTTGAAACATTAAAAATGATATTTTTAATGTATATGTAGATTCATTTTTAAAAGAATCATGTTTAGGAAAATTTGCTGAAACATTAAAAATGATATTTTTTTTATGTATAGGTAGATGCATTATTAAAAGAATCATGTTCAGGAAAATTTGTTGAAACATTAAAAATGATATTTTTAGTGTATATGTAGATTCATTTATAAAAGAATCATGTTTGGGAAAATTTGTTGAAACACTAAAAATGATATTTTTAATGTATATGTTGATTCGTTATTAAAAGAATCATGTTTAGGAAAATTTGTTGAAACATTAGAAATGATATTTTTAATGTATAAATTGATTTATTATTAAAAGAATGATGTTTAGGAAAATTTGTTGAAACATTAAAAATAATATTTTTAATGTATAAGTAGATTCATGATTCAAAGAATCATGTTTAGGAAAATTTGTTGAAACATTAAAAATGATATTTTTAATGTATATGTAGATTCATTTTTAAAAGAATCATGTTTAGGAAAATTTGTTGAAACATTAAAAACGATATTTTTAATGTATATGTAGATTCATTATTAAAAGAATCATATTTAGGAATATTTGTTGAAACATTAAAAATGATATTTTTAATGTATATGTAGATTCATTTTTAAAACAATCATGTTTTGGAAAATTTGTTGAAACATTAAAAATGATATTTTTAATGTATATGTAGATTCATTATTAAAAGAATCATGCTTAGGAAAATTTGTTGAAACATTAAAAATGATATTTTTAATGTATATGTAGATTCTTTATTAAAAGAATCATGGTTAGGAAAAATTGTTAAAACATCAAAATTGATAAATTTTTAATGTACATTTAGTTTCATTAAAAATGATTCATTAATAAAAATGACATATTCATTTGAATTTGTCTAGAGATTAAAAAGTACATTTTTAATGTATATTTAAGTTTCGTTAAAAACATTACATTTACATGTTCATTTTGATAAAAAAGACTATAAGTTAAAATAGGATTTGTAATAAAAAATGTTACATTATACATGTTCAGTTAGATTAAAAATAATGACATATTAAAATGGAACTAGTCATTAATATGTTGGTGAAGTAGAAAAATGTTTATATATGTTTTGTTTGTTGAAAACCTCACTTTTAACATGTTAGTGAAATCGTCAAATGATTTATTTTTATGTCTATTTATATATATAAATATAAATTAAAATTAAACGAATCGCGCGTGGTAGTTCGCATTTCGGCATCGTAACTTTAAACAACTGTACCGAAAGATCCGACCGTCAGAATTTTCCAAAACTGGAGCCATTATGTTCGTTGTGGAAAGATCTTTCCAACAATTTTATATTTGTTAAGATCCAACGGTTAGATTTCGAGAAATGTGTATTAAAATTTGGATAAAAACAGCGTTAGGGCCGCGTAACGACCTGTAACGTCGTTCGAATTAAATGGGCTATTTTTATATAAATAAAATTAGTGATAAATTGTTATAAAATAATATTAACGATATGAAATGATTTGAATTAAATATATTCGAGAATTATTTGAAAAGACCGAGTTCAATCTTATTTCAAATAATTGTACGATGGTTTAAAGTCGAAGACATTGAAGACGGTGGTTGAAGGCCGGCGATCTTCACACCAAATGGATGACTACAGATGCCCTAAATTGGGTAGCTCCCAGTAAAGAGTTATAGTGGTAGTTGTCGGGATGTACTAGTTGATTGTCAGGATACGCGAGAACCTCTCTTCCGTATTGGACATACGGGACGAGGAATAAGGTGTCTCCGGTTTCATTCAGACCCAGAAAGGACTTGTAAATGGATGTGTGTCTGACATTGGATTTCGTTCTGTGTTAATTGATTTCTATTAAATATATATTTGTTTGGTGGTGGAGAATTTATTCTCTTGCTTAACACCCTTCTCTAAGACGTACGAGCTTAGAGGTTATATATTGATAGACATCAACCGCATGGCGTGAATTGTCAATGTGGCATGCAAAAATGCAAATGATCAAGGCTTTTGTTGAAAAGCAGAGCCATGTGGTTGATGATCAAAGCACAGCTTTATTTAGCATATCTTTGTGTATAACGTTACTTCGCGAGCCTCACACCTTGGTAAGAGTCAGAAACGGGATAAGGGAACGCAGGGAGTGCACGACGTTTCTTTCTAGCTAGAAGTGGTGTCATGGTATAGAGCCCAGACAATTTTAGTTATGTGGATGATGGAATGAGGTGCCTCGGATATTGAGTCCCTACTGGCTCAGAGATAGGCCCAATAGGACCGAGAAACGTGTGTTCAGGAATTGCAAATCTACTAATGTATTTGTGGGCCGGCCCTGCAGGATCCAAGGGTTTCCCGTAGGTGTGATCTTGAGACATTTGCTGGGGTGTCTCGAATCGGTAAGGGGACCATCCCTAGCCTTGACTCATGATGGAAGCCCAATTTCTAATACGACATTATGAATTTGATTGTAAACCTATATATGGCGACATAGTAGGATAGGGTACTATGCTGTCTAGGATTTATACATTTACTTTGAAAATGTTTTAAACTGACTAGGCACTAATAATAATATCAAGTTTATACGTATCAATCATGTTTGACTATTATAAGGTAAAACTATATCCTCAGTTTGCATTGCATTGTGTGATGGGACATGAGTCTTATAATGGTTTCATTTTTCTAAAAAGCATTGCGTTGTTTAAAAGATTTACTTATTTTATGCACCGGGAATCCAATTGAGTAAACCCGTTTCGCTTTAGCGGCGTGGTCCTGTGATTAGCCTTATTATTAGATAAGTTAAGTAAGATTTCTCACACCAATCCCATGACTGACTCGTAGTTTGTTTCACTTGCAAACTCGGGTGCCCTTATTTCCATACGGACAGTCAAGTGGCTTGTTTTGCAGATATTTATTTATTGGGAAGGATTCTGGATCGGAGCTTAAAGCTGTGTCAGAGCATTGATAGTCTTCGGTTGTGTTAGTTTATTGGTTCCGCTGCATTGTAAATTAATCTTCCGCTGTATTATATTTCGATGTACTCTGATATATTCTATACTCTGATGTAACATTATTATGATGTTTATAAAAGTCTTTTGTATTTGTTCTAATGTGTTGCATGCCCAAAGTTAGCATATGCGGGATTCGAACGGTCTTGGTCGATTTAGCGATCAATTTTATCCGAGCGAAATCCGTATCTTTACATGGTCGGTCGTTCCTTACCTAGTCGGTCACTCCTTGTTGTAAGGGTCAGTCACTCCTGAATGGTTGGGTCGGTCGGCTGTTGTAGTGGTCAAGCAAGCTTTGGTCATGCACTCAGGGATGGTTCGGTCGGTCTGGAAAATAAAGAAAGCTCCAGGTCGGTTGAGAAGAAGGGCTCGACCAGGGACCAGGTCGGTCGAGTACCAGGGACCTGGTCGGTCGGTTATGATATTGGATGCATGGGTCGGTCAATGACTCAAAATATGGGTCGGTCGTGCAACTCAGATGGGGTGGGTCTCTGGGAGTCTGTCACCAGGGGATTGGGTCAGTCGCTCAGCTCCAATTCTGAAAATTTTATTTTTTGGGTATGACTCAAATTTGAAAAAAAAGGTCTTAAAAAAATATTTTTCGGGGGCAACCTCCCGAACCCTAGCTGCAGTGCAGTGGTGTAACTTGGCTCAGTGATGTGGTGACTTTGTAATGAACTCAATGGGGAATGATGAAGTGAGGTGATTTGTTCGTCGGATGTGAAGAATGTGGAGACGAGTCGAGGATGTATTGAGTTCGTGTAAAGGGATTGTTCTAAAGTGTTCTGAGCTCATGAATAGTCGTAACTGATAACAATTAGAGATGAGAAGGACAAGGAATTATCCTTTTCGTAGGTTCTAGCAGGCTCAAAGCAGGGATACGATGAAAAAACCGGTTGTAGGTCGAGTACCCTAGGTGTCGTATATGGCCTAGACACGTGTTGTGTATAGCGTGTGGGTTTTTGCTAGAACCGGGGCATCGAGTATGGTCCTTGATAGTTGATGGAAAATTATTTAGCCAATCATATGATTAACAATGGTTTCAAAGCAAGGTTGGCGGTGATAGCCCGAGTCAGTCATGGACGCTTGAATGCTTAGTTGTACTGATTGTACCATCTCACGGAGATTATCCGACTTCGTATGAGGGGTTCTTTGAGTGCTTGTCTGATATTGGTTTCGGCCTCTAGGGCTTGTTCTTGAGAGATGCTAAGTTTGATGAGGGTAGCTTCTGTGAGATATAACTAGATGTTGTGTGAATTGCTTTTGCCATGTATGAATGGTTGTTCTTATTGCCATGGTTGAATTGTTGTAACACCCCGTAATTTAGTAACTATAAAATTCACAAATCAAGGCAGAATTAAAAGTTAAAATCAAAATCAAGAGAAACGGGCTGCGCCATTGCGTTCATCTCGGAATTCTGCATGAAAACGAGTCCGAGATTGTGTAAATCGGAGTCCGTATGAGGAAGATATGGCCTCCGGAAGATTCACCAAAGTTCAGATTTCAAAACAGGTCAAGTTCAAAATTCAAATCGGACCCAGATTGGGCTAGGCGGGAATTTTCCCGCCCAAGGAACCCAGGTCGACTGGGTAGTCGACCTGGGTCACCCAGTTCGACTGGGTAGTCGACCTGGGGGTCGACCCCCCCGCTGTTCCCAGCTTTCTGAACCTGATTCGTTTCTCTGTATCCGGACGCCATTCTGACCAGATTCGTTGACTTCTACACTATATAAACAGCCCTAGTCTCCTTTTCTATTCACAATTCTTTTCTATCCTTATGCTGCCTCTGAGAAAATATATAAATAATATATATAAAATAAAAAAGACTAGGAAATGCTGCTAAAAGATTTTCAAGAAAAGGTTCAAGTCAAGCTAGGATTTCAAGTGAAGATTCAAACGACTACAGCGACTGTTTTTCTACGAATCTAATCTAATCTCTGTAAGTCAGTTACTTTTTAGAGTTGAACGTTTTTCTCTGTTCGTGACATGAAATTAAAGGAATAAAAGAATATGCCAAATCTCTCTCTCTATTCGAATCTGTGCTTGTACTCTTGGACCTAATTAAGAACTGTTATGATTCGAGGACAAATGAGACTGTGACTATGAAACTGTGGACCTTAAAACCAGATGCCTCTATAACTATGAACCTTACCTATGACTATGAACATTTCCTATGACTATGAACATTGCCTATGATTATGAACATCGCCTATGACTATGAACATTGCCTATGACTGTGACTATGAGAATTATTTCCTTGACTAAGCCTGTGCCTTTGATTAGGAAACATAAACTATTGCCTATGACATAACAAGGGCATCTTTAATTAAACACCTATAATTCATGACTAGGAAAGTGTTGCTTAAGTTTTTATGAGATTGGGTCTAAACCTGATTATCTATTCTGTCTGTTCTTGGTTTTATTTGGTTTTAGACCTTGGGAATTTACCTACTAAGTTAGGTCTACCCATGTTCTTGAACCTACGTCTCTATTCTGTCTATTCTGGGTTTTGGACCTTGGGAATTTACCTATTAAGTTAGGTCTACCCATGTTCTTGAACCAACGTCGATATTCAAACCTTTTATGCCAGTTATTATGTCCATCCTTTTTCATAGCATCTTTGGTTCATTCCTTATTTTCTACGAGTCTAGATTTATCCATAATCTAGATTGAATCACGATTATACGAATGGTGGGAATACGATTTGGGCATACTGTGAAATTTACTAAAAACGTAGTTATAAACTTGGAAATTGGCATAAATTGGGAACATGTATTATGGCATGTTCATAGAAATGCAAATGGGACAAATTTGACATGAATTATAGGATGTGTAATTTGAATCTAGTATTGACTTGTAAATCTAGCATTTACATGAATTGTGAACTAGAATAATAAGTCTAGTTTGACATTAGAATGTTAAATCAGAATTGGATTAGCTAAATTGGTATGATAAGTGTATTAGCATAAATTGGAAATTGGCCATAACTGGGAGTAAGTCATCAGGTTTAGCAAAATCATGGTTAGTGACACTTAATTTGGTATAGTTTACATACCAAAAAGCATAAACATGATTTAGGGGGGGAAATGGGCCATAAGAATGAATGTTGACAATTTACATTAAAAGAGTAATTAGGAAATAAGTAAATTAGGAATAATTTACTTATAGAATTTGTCCTAATGAGAAAATGTAAATTTAGACAAATTAAAGGTTTATTAACGACATCTCTTTTAATGGTACACCAGAAAATTCTAGGGTGACAGAGAGGATAGTGTCTAGGCTTGAGTTTGGAAAATACAAGTTTCCTGCTCTCCCTGGCTATCCCTAACTGATCCGATGGACGGGATGGTTACTTTCAAAACCTGATTTGAAAATTAATCAAAACCCTTTGAACTTAGAAAACATGAATATGCCTAACCCGAGGTTAGACTGAGTTGTGATATAAACCTGCCCGGAACCAACCGGCACATCCAGTAATTGCAACAATATCTGTCTAATTTGAGTGGTTGCGGCTTTAACCTATTTAATTAAAGCTAGAACAAGGATGGTAGGGTTAAGTTAACTAAGACACTTAACCAATTCAACATGATAACCAGACTGGTGGGTGGGGTTAGGGTCATATAGTTAAGCTAGAATGGGAGGGTTAAGTCCATAGGAACATTTAATCAACTTAACACAGTTAAGCTAGAATGGAAGGGCTAAGTCCATAGGGACACTTAACCAACTTAACATGGTAGCAAGATGAGATTTGTAGGGGTTAAGTAACTAAGAATACACTTAGCCAAATTAACATGTTAACTAGATTAGAAGGTGGGGTTAAGTAAGGTAAATACACTAAGCCAAATTAACATGTTAACTAGTCTAGAGGTTGGGGTTAAGTAAAATTTAATACGCTTAGCCAATTTGATATGTTAGCTGGGCTAGACCGTAGGGTTAAGTAAGCTTGAACACTTAACCATCGGATTGTGATAAAGGAATGAGGTTAAGTCTAAAACATGAAGGGATAATACTTAACCATTAATAATAACATGTTAGTTAAAACAAACAGGCAAGGTTAAGTTAAAAAGGAACACTTAACCAATACAGGATGAATAGGGTTAAGAAATACTTAACCAATATAACTTGGTTTGTGGTAGGGTTAAGTCAACATGAATTACTGATAACACTTAACCAGTTTAACAGGATAAATGAAGGGGGTTAAGTTAGCTGGAATTGACTAATGACACTTAACCAATCCGAGTTGACGGGAAAAAGAACTAAGTAGTAAACCTTAGTTAAGAAAACAACGATTCTGGAAACTAAGTGGTAAATCTTAGTTGACAAAACTAAGTAGTAATTCTTAGTATAACACGAGGAGGAGCGAACGTCCGTCTGATTAAAAAGAAGGCTCCAACGGATTGGGTTACGAAGACCGAGGCTTCGAGGGGACATGAGGGTACTTTTGGTATCCCTCTGTGAGGCTGCAGATGATCCTCCTGGGCTCACAGAGGTTAAGGTCTGTGTAGAAGAACCAGGGGTATGCCTTGGTTGCAATATATGGCAACCTAAAGACTAGGATGGACCGACGTGATTCGGCGAGCAAACGGTAGCCCTGTGATAGCAACTCGTCGTCTACCATCCATCTTGAGTCAATCGAGATACGTGAAGCGGAAAGGCGGAGAACTCCAAAAGACCATATACTTGCTATCTAGTTATGGGTGAGGATGGCCATAGGATAGTGGGGCACCAGGGACCTGCGTATAGTTCTCATTTTTCAAGGTGTGCCTTTCATTAGTTGAGGGAGGGGTCAAGTGGGGCCATAGCCAGTGGAATAAAAACAGACCTTAGCATCTGCATCGGCAGATATCTGAAAGCTCCCGACCGAGTTCTGTATTCCTTAATTTGCCCTGACACAGGACTCGGACCGTACATTACAGGACATGTGCATCTAGACAAGCGATAACGACTCGCGATACATGCGTGGGGAAGTATAGGAACATATACCACTCTAGGTAGTGTGTCCTAGACTTGGGGGCATCGTTCGACATGTAGCATTATCCCTAGTTGGACTAGGTGGCATAAACCCTGAATCCGAAAAAGCGTTCATTAGATATTGTAGACTCTAGTTGAATCTAGAAAGCACTTGATAGAAAACCCTAGATTAAGATCTAGGTAATAAATAATAAATGGATGCCCGAAGGCAAAAAGAAAGATACAGGGATTGGGATCACGTTATCGTTACTAGTTGGGACACTAGTTAGGTGGTGCAGAGATATAGAAACCAGTATAAAAAGGAAATAGCGAAGTGGCGAAAGTATTAGAGCATATCCAGTTTATCTTATCTTAGCATATCTTGTGATTACCTTGTCTAAACTTGCTGACCCTATCGTCATGGTGTTATCTTGTATTCAGTTAAATTCATATCATTTTGTTTTCCATGTTCACATGCTAGAAGTTACTGAACTTACTCTGACTTTATGTCTGACTCTGTTTTTTTTTGTCTTCTTTTCTTCCGTTCCCCTCCCCCCCAAGGTAGTAAAGGAGGGAATAGTATAGCTCAGGTTAAGTTGGACTGTCACTCTTTCCTAGCTTGAAGATTTGTCGAAGTTTCGCTTGGATTCTTTTCAGATGTTATGGCTGGCTCTTGCTAAAACTGGGAATATAAATATTGTTTTATGCTTCTTTATTTTGTAAGACAGATAATACTCTGATATTGTAAAGAAATCATTGTACAAACTATTTTATCAATAAAGCAAAGTTTTATTTTCCGCTGTTTAATTTCTGTCTGTCTTGTAATTTATGTGCATCTTTTACCCTAAATGCTCCACAGAACTTAGTTCATTCCCTTTGTGAGTGACACTAACGGATGTGGGGTGTTACACGTGGTATTAGAGCTAAAGGGTACTAGATCAGATAAAGGATTTGAAAAATTATTTTCAAAATGGTTTTAAAAGAAGCATTTTCAAAAGAAAATATTGGTTTTAAAAGGCATATTCCCCAAAGCCATACGCCTTATCTTCTCTTCCTCTGTTTGAATTCTTGTCTCCTTCTTTCATGAGTCTCTGGGGCTCCTGGCTTTCTGGGAGGTAACCTCATCGATGGGCGAAGTAGTGCCCGACTTCCATCTATAACCGTAGTAGTTTCACCTACGGCCATTTTTCTTTCAAGCTTATAGGGTTTTCTATACGATGGAAGCAGCTTTCGAGAGATTTGTCAACATGAATACACCCGGAAGGGGATGAGGAGTTTGGCAAAGGAGCACAACCCTAGGATGAGGAATTCATGGATGTAGATTTTGCTCACAAAAAAGGAAGAAATTATAAAACCTAGGACAAGAGGAAGTATCTTTACTAGGGTATGATAGGGCATATAATTAAGGACATGGGCAAGAACGAGGAACAAGATTTTCAGAAGGGCAAGTACATACTTTCACCACTAAGCATACCTAGGAGAAAGGTAATAAAGTCCGGTTGGAAGAGTCTAGTTTTTATATTCGCACTATTTCCTTTGGTTCTAGCGCTTTGCATTTGTTCATATCCACTTCCATAGTTGAGTCTCTGCACCATAGTACTTGTGTAGTAGAAAAATCCCACTAGAGTCTCAAATCCAATTGGTAGTCCGACCAGTTTTTGGTTAGTAGGGATTTGAGAATAGCTATCGAGTTTGCTTATATCATCTCATGTAGATCGTCCAAATTCGGAGGAGATATTCCTTGGGTGCTTGTCTGATATTGGTTTAGGCCTTTGGGGTTTGTACTTGAGGAATGTCGAGTTCGACTAGGATGGGTTGCGTGAGAGAGGAATAGTTGTGACAGGCACTCTAAAAAGCACGTAGTGACCTTTCGACCTTTATAGTTATGGCATGGCGGATAAGAGGGAGACCTCTAATCATCTTAGTACATATACTTGGAACCGTGATTGACATCTGTTTATTTTGGAAATGGAGATCAGAAACTTCACAATCGTGAAGTTAAAATAAGATACAGTGGAGTAAAGCTCAAGAAGGCTAGATACTAGCATCATACTCTTTTTCCTTAAGGGTGCATCCTTGTTTTCTTTGATTAGGAGCTTTACGCATATTTGTTTCTCTCTTTCCAAAGTATGTCCTCTAGGTCGTATCTTCGATCCTTAGGTAGAAGCCAATGGATGTAAACATGTATTTGAAACAGGTTATGGTTGATGGTTGCAAGTGGTTGCTAATGGTTTCTCGTGGATGCATATGCATACGTATTAGGCGCTAGATCAAGTTCATATGCTTTCATATTGCACTTACAGATATGTAATTGTTTGCAAGTTGAACTTGATATGTTAACATATGGATGTTGCATATGGATGAATGGCTGTGCACACATGTAGTGTTAACATAACTAGGGATGCTTGCAAACATGATTGGACGCATGGCACTGGCATGATTCGCATTTAGGAGGTCAACTGAATCAGTAGACCGCCTGATTTTGCACTAGATAAAGACATATACACACACTATGCATATGAACATGAAAACATTAGAAATCCTTTTAAGGACAATGAATGCCCGTGATTGAATGGTTGAGTAGATGGGTGATTGGATGGTAGGACACATTCTTCCTAACTTGAAGATTTCGGGGACGAAATCCTTTTAAGTGGGGGAGAATGTAACACCCCGTAATTCAGAAAATATAAGATTCACAAATCAAGGCAGAATTAAAAGTTAAAATTAAAATCAAGGGAAACGGGCTGTGCCATTGCGTTCGTCTCGGAATTCTGCACGAAAACGAGTCCAAGTTTGCGTAAATCGGAGTCCGTATGAGGAAGATATGGCCTCCGGAAGATTCAGCAAAGTTCAGATTTCAAAACAGGTCAAGTTCAAAATTCAAATCAGACCCAGATTGGGCTGGGCGGGAATTTTCCCGCCCAAGGCACCCAGGTCGACTGAGTAGTCGACCCGGGGGTCGACCCCCCCTCCCCGCTTTTCCCAGCTTTCTGAACCTGATTCGTTTCTCTGTATCCGGACGCCATTCTGACCAGATTCGTTGACTTCTACACTATATAAACAGCCCTAGTCTCCTTCTCTATTCACAATTCTTTTCTATCCTTATGCTGCCTCTGAGAAAATATATAAATAATATATATAAAATAAAACAAGACGAGGAAATGCTGCTAAAAGATTTTCAAGAAGAGGTTCAAGTCAAGCTAGGATTTCAAGTGAAGATTCAAACGACTGCAGCGACTGTTTTTCTACGAATCTAATCTAATCTCTGTAGGTCGGTTACTTTTTAGATTTGAATGTTTTTCTCTGTTCGTGACATGAAATTAAAGGAATAAAAGAATATGCCAAATCTCTCTCTCTCTATTCGAATCTATGCTTATACTCTTGGACCTAATTAAGAACTGTTATGATTCGAGGACAAATGAGACTGTGACTATGAAACTGTGGACCTTAAAACCATATGCCTCTATGACTATGAACCTTACCTATGACTATGAACATTTCCTATGACTATGAACATTGCTTATGATTATGAACATCTCCTATGACTATGAACATTGCCTATGAATGTGACTGTGACTACGAGAATTATTTCCTTGACTAAGCCTGTGCCTTTGATTAGGAAACATAAACTATTGCCTATGACATAACAAGGGCATCTGTATTAAACACCTATAATTCATGACTAGGAAAGTGTTGCTTAAGTTTTTATGAGATTGGGTCTAAACCTGATTATCTATTCTGTTTGTTCTTGTTTTATTTGGTTTTAGACCTTGGGAATTTACCTATTAAGTTAGGTCTACCCATGTTCTTGAACCTACGTCTCTATTCTGTCTATTCTTGGTTTTAGACCTTGGGAATTTACCTATTAAGTTAGGTCTACCCATGTTCTTGAACCTACGTCGTTATTCAAACCTTTTATGCCAGTTATTATGTCCATCCTTTTTCATAGCATCTTCGGTTCATTCCCTATTTTCTACGAGTCTAGATTTATCCATAATCTAGATTGAATCACGATTATACGAACAGTGGGAATACGATTTGGGCATAATGTGAAATTTACTAAAAACTTAGTTATAAACTTGGAAATTGGCATAAATCGGGAACATGTATTATGACATGTTCATAGAAATGCAAATGAGACAAATTTGACATGAATTATAGGATGTGTAATTTGAATCTAGTATTGACTTGTAAATCTAGCATTTACATGAATTGTTAACTAGAATAATAAGTCTAGCTTGACATTAGAATGTTAAATCAGAATTGGATTAGCTAAATTGGTATGATAAGTATATTGGCATAAATTGGAAATTGGCCATAATTGGGAGTAAGTCATCAGGTTTAGCAAAATCATGGTTAGTGACACTTAATTTGGTATAGTTTACATACCAAAAAGCATAAACATGATTTAGAGGGGGAAATGGGCCATAAGAATGAATGTTGACAATTTACATTAAAAGAGTAATTAGGAAATAAGTAAATTAGGAATAATTTACTTATAGAATTTGTCCTAATGAGAAAATGTAAATTTAGACAAATTAAAGGTTTATTAATGACATCTCTTTTAATGGTACACCAGAAAATTCTAGGGTGGCAGAGACGATAGTGTCTAGGCTTGAGTTTGGAAAATACAAGTTTCCTGCTCTCCCTGGCTATCCCTAACTGATCCAACGGACGGGATGGTTACTTTCAAAACCTGATTTGAAAATTAATCAAAACCCTTTGAACTTAGAAAACATGAATATGCCTAAACCGAGGTTAGACTGAGTTGCGATATAAACCTGCCCGGAACCAACCGGCACATCCAGTAATCGCAACAATATCTGTCTAATGTGAGTGGTCGCGGATTTAATCTATTTAATTAAAGCTAGAACAAGGATGGTATGGTTAAGTTAACTAAGACAACCAATTCAACATGATAACCAGACTGGTGGGTGGGGTTAGGGTCATACAGTTAAGCTAGAATGGGAGGGTTAAGTCCATAGGAACACTTAACCAACTTAACACAGTTAAGCTAGAATGGGAGGGCTAAGTCCATAGGGACACTTAACCAACTTAACACGGTAGCAAGATAAGATTTGTAGGGGTTAAGTAACTAAGAATACACTTAGCCAAATTAACATGTTAACTAGATTAGAAGGTGGGGTTAAGTAAGGTTAATACACTTAGCCAAATTAACATGTTAACTAGTCTAGAGGTTGGGGTTAAGTAAAATTTAATACACTTAGCCAATTTGATATGTTAGCTGGGCTAGACCGTAGGGTTAAGTAAGCTTGAACACTTAACCATCGGATTGTGATAAAGGAATGAGGTTAAGTCTAAAACATGAAGGGATAATACTTAACCATTAATAATAACATGTTAGTTAAAACAGACGGGCAAGGTTAAGTTAAAAAGGAACACTTAACCAATACAGGATGAATAGGGTTAAGAAATACTTAACCAATATAACTTGGTTTGTGGTAGGGTTAAGTCAACATGAATTACTGATAACACTTAACCAGTTTAACAGGATAAATCAAAGGGGTAAAGTTAGCTGGAATTGACTAATGACACTTAACCAATCCGAGTTGACGGGAAAAAGAACTAAGTAGTAAACCTTAGTTAAGAAAACAACGATTCTGGAAACTAAGTGGTAAACCTTAGTTGACAAAACTTAGTAGTAATTCTTGGTATAATATGAGGAGGAGCGAACGTCCGTCTGATTAAAAAGAAGGCTCCAACGGATTGGGTTACAAAGCCCGAGGCTTCGAGGGGACGCGAGGGTGCTCTTGGTATCCCACTTTGAGGCTGCAGATGATCCTCCTGGGCTCACAAAGGTTAAGGTCTGCGTAGAAGAACCAGGGGTATGCCTTGGTTGCAATATATGGCAACCTAAAGACTAGGATGGACCGACGTGATTCGGCGAGCAAACGGTAGCCCTTTGATAGCAACTCGTCGTCTACCATCCATCTTGAGTCAATCGAGATACGTGAAGCGGAAAGGCGGAGAACTCCAAAAGACCATATACTTGCTATCTAGTTTTGGGTGAGGATGGCCATAGGATAGTGGGGCACCGGGGGCCTGCGTATAGTTCTCATTTTTCAAGGTGTGCCTTTCATTAGTTGAGGGAGGGGTCAAGTGGGACCATAGCCACTGGAATAAAAACAGACCTTAGCATCTGCATCGGCAGATATCTGAAAGCTCCCGACCGAGTTATGTATTCCTTGATTTGCCCTGACACAGGACTCGGGCCGCACATTACAGGACATGTGCATCTAGACAAGCGATAGCGACTCGCGATACATGCGTGGGGAAGTATAGGAACATATACCACTCTAGGTAGTGTGTCCTAGACTTGGGGGCATCGTTCGACAGGTAGCATAATCCCTAGTTGGACTAGGTGGCATAAACCCTGAATCCGAAAAAGCGTTCAGTAGATATTGTAGACTCTAGTTGAATCTAGAAAGCACTTGATAGAAAACCCTAGATTAAGATCTAGGTAATAAATAATAAATGGATGCCCAAAGGCAAAAAGAAAGATACAGGGATTGGGATCACGTTATCGTTACTAGTTGGGACACTAGTTAGGTGGTGCAGAGATATAGAAATAATAAGGAAATAGCGAAGTGGCAAAAGTATTAGAGCATATCCAGTTTATCTTATCTTAGCATATCTTGTGATTACCTTGTCTAAACTTGCTGACCCTATCGTCATAGTGTTATCTTGTATTCAGTTAAATTCATGTCATTTTGTTTTCCATGTTCACATGCTAGAAGTTACTGAACTTACTCAGGCTTTATGTCTGACTCTGTTTTTCTTTCGTCTTCTTTTCTTCCGCCCCCCTCCCCCCAGTAGTAAAGGAGGGAATAATATAGCTCAGGTTAAGTTGGACTGTCACTCTTTCCCAGCTTGAAGATTTGTCGAAGTTTCGCTTGGATTCTTTTCAGATGCTATGGCTGGCACTTGCTAAAACTGGGAATATAAATATTGTTTTATGCTTCTTTATTTTGTAAGACAGATAATACTCTGATATTGTAAAGAAATCATTGTACAAACTATTTTATCAATAAAGCAAAGTTTTATTTTCCGCTGTTTAATTTCTGTCTGTCTTGTAATTTATCTGCATCTTTTACCCTAAATGCTCCACAGAACTTAGTGCATTCCCTTTGTGAGTGACACTAACGGATGTGGGGTGTTACAATTGTTGTTCCTTTGGATGTATGGATCGTAAAGGCTATCATTGTCAGGTGTGGGGAAGGCAGGTGTTGGTTCTTCTCTGGAATTGGGTAGACTAGTTCGTTTGTTTACCCATTCTCATATACTTTATTGATGTTTTTAACTGTTTTATCGCTCACTAATACTGTTGTCTGACTCAAGGTTTTATGTTTCCCTCTTATTACCTTGGGTTGTTCATCCGATTGTTTGGATGGGCAGACTAGGTGGCAGGTGACATGTGATAGCTTAGTGAGGACGATGCTGCTATTCGTAGATGAGTAGATGGCTGGCGTATTATTTTACCTATAATCTAGTATTTGTATTTCCGTTATTTGCTATTTCTATGAATGTTGTAGTGAGGCAAATTGTACAAACACTATTGTTGTTATCCATGTGCATGGGAATGACTTTCTAGTTGTCATGAAAGTTTAGTGTTTTTCTACTTCACTATCACTACCTATTGTATATGTTTTATTATATTTTATCCTTGCGCTCTGAGTTTACAACAGGTTTTGCGATTGTTACCTTACCTTGATGATCGTCCGTAGCCGCCTGACATACCTTTCAGCACATTATCCTCTTGTTTAGTGCAGGGGTTATGGGCGGTTGTCACAGTTTTTCACACAAGCTTTCCAATCTACGTTGCGAAATGAAAAACTAGGCTTGAAAGCAAAAGGCAGGCCTCACCTACTTTGTGTATAAAATTCAAAATAGACTAAAATGCAATATGACAGTAAACGTTTTCTGTATGATTTTTTTTTTAATTTTGTATGTAGTTTTTATTATTTCAGTGGTAGCTGAAATTTGTGAATTTTCTTTAGCATTATTATTTTCTTAGAGATACGCGATTCTATTTCTTTGTCATATAGTATTTTCTTATGATTCTAAGATGTACAAATCTTTGATTTATCTTTGAGGACTAAGTTGCAGTAGGGCTACAAAGGGTCAGGAAAGTGTTATTCAAAGTTTGTGGAAGAAGACATGGACAATAATTAGTTTACACTAAAGGAGGTAATTTTTTTTAAGTTTTGTTTTAAATACTTTATTTGGTAATTGGTAACTCATCAGTGTTTTAATTGTGAAGTATAAACTTAGCGTAACAAAAATACTTTTCTTTTACAAAATATATCCTTGCAACAATGGTGAATTAACGCTACATAACGTTTGTGGATTAGTAATTCCTGAACAATACGTTTCCCAATCCTATAGGACCTACAAAATGGCCATTGTCGACCAATCATATCTGAGCTACCTCATTATCCATCACCCACATAAGTAAAATGTATGGGCTCCATACCATGACATCACACCTAGCTAGAAAGAAAAGCATGTCCTACCTGCGGTCCTTCCTCCCGTTTTTCGTTCACACCGGGTTGTGAGGCTCGCGAATTAACGCTACACAAAGCTACACTATATTAAAGCCATGCATTGATCATCATCCACAAAGCTCTGCTTTTCAACAAAAGCTTTGATCCATGCAACTCGTCATGCCACTTTGTCAATCCATACCATACCATTTATTTCTATCAATATATAACCTCTAAGCTCGTACGTATCAGAGAAGGGTATTAAGCAAGAGAATAAATTCTCTACCACCAAACAAATATATATTTAGCAGAAATTAATGAATACAACGCAAAATACAATGTCAGACTACAATCCATTTACAAGTCCGTTCTGGATTTGAATGAAACCGGAGGCACCTTATTCCTCGTCCCATTTGTTGAGTATAGGAGAGAGGCCCTTGCATACCCGGTCGATCTCCAAGTACGTCTGGATGATCACCACTTATTACCTCGTCTTGGGTGTACAACCCAATCAAGACATTAGTAATCATCCCAACGATGTGAAGATCTCTAATCTTCAACCATTGTCTTTAAATCTTCGACTTCTGATCGTCATAATAGTTATTCAAAATGGGTTAAAACCAGTCTTTCCAAGTAACTCGCGCATTTTATAATCTAGTGCTATAAAAACACATCATACGCTTCATTTCTGTTCAGAATATTCTTTTATTCAAATATTCATTACATTGGGAATTATTCCCACAAATCTTATCAAAGATTTAATTCATTTAAACCTCTTGTTTAAATCTTCCTTTGAAAACCATTGCAAAAGATTTTATAATATCTTTTCACAATTTTAAACCATATTAAGGTTTATACAACTAGTCAAGATTAACGAACCTTACCGAAGTAATCACTCATTTTAGTATCGCAATCCCAACCTATTCATCTCATGGAGAAAAAATGGTAGTACTCCATATCTAACACCCATCGTGTTATTGGTAAAATTAATTACCATTTAATATTCAAATCTACTTAAAGATTTAACTATCGCATAGGGTAAAATTAGTGGTACTTCATTTCGAACATTTCTTGATTTCGGTAAATTCAATAACCTCATTCACATTTCTATCTAAATAAAGATTCCTTAAAACCCCATTTAGTTTTAATCTCAAAAATAATTACTGAATGATTCAGTCTTAGGAAATAAATCCTCTCTTTAACTGGGTTAAAGAACGAGTGTCATTTGAAACATAGTTCACGATAAACCCAAAATCATCTTCCATTTAATATGGAATTTTCACGGAAATCAGATCAATCATAATCAATGTGAATTTCCATATCCGACTAATACTATAAGTGGAATAACGATAAAGACTTTTAAATTCCATAAATAGTAACGGTCTTCCTTCACAGAAGCTCATCACGATTATTACCGAATCAAATTCCATTCAATTCCAATTTAATATATTAAATTGGAAAACTTTACTTTGGAAATTTTCATCAAATCTTAATTAAAATATATATTAATTCCGAATCATAACTTCATTGTTAACTGGGTCAAAGAACTAATGTTATTTAAAACATCGTTCACAATAAACCCCAAATCCAATTCCAATTAAATTAATTAATTAGTAAACTTCTCTAAACCTTAATTAAAAGATTTATTCTATTCTCTACTAGGTTTAAGAATAGTGTTATTAAAGACACCATTCACGACCCGAAATCCAATTCGATATTAAATATAAGGCTCTGAATAGAAATCATATCGGCTTATATTCAGCATCAAATTCTGAAACTAACAACTATCGTATTGGAAATAAAGATATCGATATCTTCCAAATTCCTCAACGATATCCGTATAATCACAAAAACCAATATCGAAATATCCGAAGATAATTTCCATTCAAATCTATTCCAATTCATAAGTTGAAATTTTTTGGTTATATTTACTCGAGTAAATAAACAACTTATTCAGATAAAAATATATTTTATCTTTAAAAACTTGGAATATTTCATCCAAAATCATTTCAAATCATTTTTTATTATTTATCATAATTTATACATATTTTTAATAATTTAATTAAGGCCCATAAAGTCGGTTTCCAATATCGGCCCCTGAACAACATTTATAGCAACCTTTTCCAAAACTGATTTGGACATATCTTAAAATCTAACAGGTAGATTTCAAATCTCTTATTATCATTCGAAAGCTCTTCTCGATAAGAACCCAAAGATTCTGGTTTTAGGAGAATCCGACAGTCGGATCTTCTGTTACGTCAATTCCAAGTCAATGGTTGAAATTCACGAACGGTCATTGCGCGACACATTCTATTCAAACCATTTAAATATATATAATATATTTCATTGATTCCATTCAAAACTTATTTTATACATTGTTTACAAATTCATTTTAAAATGGTTTAAACTTTCATTTCAATTTTAAATCAAAATTGAACAATCTATATTATTATAATATCAAAATAATAATATTTTCAACATATCATATTTTAAAATCAAATCTCTCCAATATTCATTATAAAATGAATAAAACTGACAGAAAAATTCATTCAAGTTAAAATTGCGTACATCTACTTAACTTGGCTTCATATATTTCAATATTTTTGTGTCCATCCGAATTCGGACATCAAAATCATATTTTAATTCTTCACTGAATATTGTATTAAAATATTCGTTATTTCCGAATTGGAATGTGACTCAATCAATAACCATATAATTTTATTTATATGGATTTCGTACATTGCATTTATTCAAAAATAGTGATAAACAACTATTAAATGTTTAATTCGCATCCATAGTGCATCTACAACTGTATAAGCATTAAATAATTAAATAATGCTTACTATAGTCTATCAATCAATTAATTGACATACAAATTAAACATAAGGGAAATGTGAATTAATTATCATCCCCAGACCCGTGTGGGTTTTCAACCATCAAACAAATATTATTATCTGTATACTTGGCGATGTGTAAAATTATCGTTCCAATATGCATGTAGGGTTTAAATCATAATGCATGTGAATTTATCTATTATTTGGGAGACGGGTGGGTAAATTTTCATCCTAGAATAATTTGTAATAAAGGTTTTATTTATCAACACTTATAGTCATAGTTTAATTATGGCATTATTAAAACTGTAAACATCCATCACTCACCAAACAAATATATCAATCATATGCAATCAATATATATTCGGTAATAAAATAAAGTAACTGTAAAAAATATTTAAGTGAGAGAGTTATCACATTGATCGGTTTATGAAATCATTCAATAATGATTGTTTTTAACTAAATGAAACTGGACATTTAATTTTGTCAAAAATCACAGCTTCCTCTGTTTCAGTTCCAATCAGTTCTGAAATGTAGTGCTCGTCTTCACGATTCCAAAAAGACTGGTTTTGCGCGATTCTGTTTTGGTTTGAGAAAGTTATCATTGTTTATACATTAATGACATAAATTAAATAATTAAATATATAATTAAATTTAATTACATCTCTTTAATCCATCTTCATCCCGTAATCCTCAGTAACCCGCTCGACCCATCAGTGGTGACCACCTGGAGCACCTTCGCATGCTCCACCCACGCGCCCAATAACCTCCGGCTCAGTGGCGTGGTCCTCTCTAGAAAATGCCTCGAAGGTTGCGATTTCGAGAAGGAAAATCGGCCTCCATAGTTTATAATAATCCATCATATCCGTTGATCAAGTACATCTCATTGAGCTACACGATATTGTAGAAGGAAATATCTTTAATTACTACGTGGATTAAAAAAAATCAATGGGAGAAGGATCGAGCTATTTAGGCCATTAATTAAGAACTGGCGGCGGGTTCCTGGAATGAACTGGGGTTTTGATTAATATATATATATATATATATATATATATGTATATTATATTTAATAATATTTAATTTTAGTTTAACTTGTTAAATGCCTTGAACTCCAAACGAAACTAAATGACTATTGCCCCCAGCCAAATACTCCCATTCCAGACATAATGGGATATGTTTCATAAGCCGATTCGATAGTTATGATTAGTTTTTGTCAAAATTAAAATACAAATAATATAATGTTTCAAATTGAATTTCAACATACATTTTAATTTGTCACAACTACATACTGACTCCAAAAATTATGAAATTTGAAATCTTGTTATGTTTTTCGAATACGGTTCTAACAAAACTAATTTCGTCATATTCGGAGACCATTTGAAAAATGCCCTTTTAACTAGCTTATTAAATTTACAATTGAATTTGAACACGCGTTTAAATTTACCACGCTTCCATATTAATTTCCAATGACTCAAAATTTTAAATCAGACAATAATTTGACGTTCCGGATCCAACAAAATTAATTTTGTCGAAAACGGAGGTCGTTTATAGAATGTCCATTTTTAAGGGCTTATATAATGTTAAAATATTAATAAATTTCATAGTGACCATTTTAAATTTTAATCTGGATATAACTTACAATTTATAATATGAAATCTTAAATTTACACATTCATTAGAAAGATATAATTAAATAGATCCTAATGTTTTTTTTTTGTTTTATTGAAATCCAATTTGTTTTGAATTCTGTATAATCAATCAAAGTTCAAAGCTAAATTTTCAAACTATCGCGACGTTATGAGTTCGGTTTAATTAAATTTTAAAGTCATACGTTTAAACTTTGATTTAAATAAATTTTTAAGTCGTTTATTCTCAAAATAAATCATTTTAAATATTTAAAACCATTAAAATCAATTAAAAATAAATTTTAAATTGGTTCCAAAAATCAGGGTTGTTACAATCTCCCCAACTTAAGTACTTTTCGTTTCCAAAAAGGAATGGAACTCGAACGATTTTTACTTAATCAACTCAGCCTTCGTTTGACTCAAGTTCTTCAACTTTTCAGTTTCTACAAACTTTCCAATTTTTCGAAATTTGGCTAACGCCTTAAATTTTTGAATTTTTTTCCATAACCTCCTTTGTACATTTTGATCGGTACAACTACAAATGGCCTCTACATGCACTCATATATCAAAAGAAAATAAAAAAGCCAAGCGGGTAGCCAATCGGCTCATAAAATCATCAAACCCAATAGATATATATATATATATAATTATGTACCTATTTGTTGGGCATACAATTTTATTCCTATTCTTTGCCTTCATGCAACAACCTTTTCATACACACACACACACATATATGTATATCCAATTTCAGTTAAATTCCAATTCAGTTCAATATTAGATTTGATTTGGCTTAATTTACCTTTCATTCTCATATTGGTTTTATTATTCCAATATTTTTATCAATTAAACTAATAATCATCCATCACAACCAGCAATCAATTAGTTGATTAGCTTTTCACATATATATAACTTTTATATGCTTGAAAATCATATTTTCAATGCCAAATCACAAACAATAAACTCTTGCTCAGTTTTGGTTCTCACACCAATCAATTGGAATCATATAGACATCCCACTTTCGAAACTCGAACATAAACACTAATGATGGTACACCTATCATCAGAATTATCCCTAGGTGACTAGAGTGTGTTTCTATATCTGCCCAGTATATTTAAGACTTCGAATATACGTTAATTACGCGTGTATTCAAAATCCTCTTATACTCGATAGTCCAAATTAAAAATGAAATAATTAAATCTTTATAATAAGATATACTTTTCAAAACTAAAATCATTTTTAGAAATAACACTCTTCAAACTCATCCTAGGGTATTACCAACCCTATCACTAATGAGTTATCCTTATTACAAATCCTACCTCTGATGAATTCTTTTATTCGGTTCAAATGTATCTTGTTCTCGAGCTTTGTAAGCCAAAACTCTGATACCAATTGACTTGAACTTCCCGTCAAGCCTAAACCGAACAAGAAGGCGGATTGCTTCGAGGGCAAGAAGCATTAGAACACAAACAGGAGAAATTTTCATTTCTATTACAACAATTTGCATCAGAGCAAAAGATATCAGAATAATATACAGCGGAGAATATCAGAGATTTAAATTACAAAACAATGGAAATATAACACATGAAAATAACGTGTGTGGAAACCATCAACTACCATAGGTGAAAGAAATACACGGATACAAAGATTTCCGAATATAGCTCCTGCCGTAATCCAGGATCCTATGAAAAGAAATATCAGCAAACCAAAACTACTAGCTACCCATGTAGAAAGTATAGGCACCTAAAGTTTAGGTACAAACAATAAACTCCAAGTCAGTCATAGGACTGGTGTGAGAACGAAAACAATTATTAACTTTATTTTAATGTTGAGTAAATCAAGGGACCACGTCATATAACATGGAACAGATTTTCTCCTAAGAATACATAAACAAACAATGCAATGCTAAAAAGGAAAAATGAAGCCATTATAAGACTCAGGTCCCATTACACAATGCAAAACAAACCAGAGGATAAAGTTTTACTTATAATGGCTAAACATGTTTGATACACGAAATTTCGAATATAAATGTATCAATCCTAGACAACATAATACCCCATCCTACTATGTCTCCATATGGGTTTACAACTGAAATTGAAAGTCGCGTATTGGAAACTAGATTCCATCTATGAACCGAGGCAAGGGATCTTCCACATCCGAATTCGAGGCACTCTAGCCCGTGCCTCAGGATTCACCCGCAAGTGTGCTTGGAGCGGCAGGGCCGGTCCACACATAACGTTTGTGGATTAGTAACTCCTGAACAATACGTTTCCCAGTCCAACGGGACCTAACAGTTGGCCATTGTCGACCAATCATATCTGAGGTACCTCGCTATCCATCACCCACATAAGTAAAATGTCTGGGCCCCATACCATGACATCACTCCTAGCTAGAAAGAAACACATAGCCTCCCGGCGGTCCTTCATCCTGTTTTTGGTTCACACTTGGTGTGAGGCTCACGAATTAACATAACACAAAGCTATGCTATATTAAAGTCATGTTTTGATCATCATCCATAAAGCTCTGCTTTTCAACAAAAGCTTTGATCCATGCAACTCAGCATGCCACATTGTCAATCCATACCATTTATTTTTACCAATATATAACCTCTAAACTCGTACGTCTTAGAGAAATGGTTAAACAAGAGAAATAATTCACCACCACCAAATAGATATATATTTAGCAAAGTTCAATGAATACAGCGTGAAATACAATGTTAGACATACAATCCATTTGCAAGCCCATTCCGGGTCTAAACGAAACCGGAGGCACCTTATTCCTCATCCTATATATCAATATAGGAGAGTGGCCCTTACATATCCATCGATCTCCAAGTACGTCTGGATCATCACCAGTTATTACCTCGTCTTGGGTGTACAACCCAATCAAGGCATCAGTTATCATCCCAACGATGTAAAGATCTCCGGTCTTCAACCACTGTCTTTGAGTCTTCGAATTTGATCGTCGTATTAGTTATTCAGAATGGGTTAAACCGGGTCTTTCCGAATAACTCGCGTATTTTATAATCAAGTGTTATAAAAACACATCATACGTCTCATTCCATTCTATAATATTCTTTTATTCAAACATTCATTACATTGGGAATTATTCCCATAAATCTTTTCAAAGATTTAAATATTTCTTTGAAAACCATTGCAAAATATTTTATAATATCTTTTCATAATTTTAAACCAAATTAAGGTTTATACAACTAGTCGTGATTAACGAATGTTACCGAAGTTATCATTTATTTTATTATCTCAGTCCCAACCTATTCATCCCATGGAGCATAATTGGTAGTACTCCATATCCAACACCCATTGCGTTATCGGTAAAATTAATTACCATTTAACGTTCAAATCTAATTAAATATTTAACTACCGCATGGAGTAAAACTAGTGTTACTCCATTTCGAACATTTCTTGATTTCAGTAAACTAAATTACCTCATTCACATTCAATTTAATTAAAGATTCCTTAAAACTCCATTTTGTTTTAATCTCAAAAATCATTGTTTAATGATTATTCAATCTTAGGAAATAAATCTTGTGTTTAATTGTGTTAAAGAATGAGTGTCATTCGAAACACAGTTCATGACAAATCCATAATCATCTTCCATTTAATATGGAAACTTCACGGAAATCAAATCAATCGAAATCAATATGAAATTCCATATCCAACTAATACTATAAGTGGAATAGCAACATAGCCTTTTAAATTCCATAGATAGTAATGGTCTTCCTTCTCAGAATCTCATCTCGATTATTACCGAATCAATTCCATTCAATTCCAATTTCATATATTAAATTGGAAAACTTAACTTTGGGAATTTTCATTAAATCTTAATTAAAAGATTTATTAATTCTAAATCATAACTTCGCTGTTAACTAGTTTAAAGATCTAGTGTTATTTAAAACATCCTTTGTAATTAAGCCAAATCCAATTTCAATTCTAATTAAATTAATTAATTGGTAAACTTCTCTAAATCTTAACCAAAAGATTTATTCTATTCTCTCCTAGGTTTAAGAACAGTTTTATTAAAGGCACCATTCACGACAAACCCAAAATCCAATTTGATTTTAAATATAAGGCTCTAAATAGAAATCATATCGGCTTATATTCAACATCAATCTGAAACTAACAGATATCGTACTGTGAATAATGATATCGATATCTTCCAAATTCCTCAACGATATCCGTATAATCACAACATCTAATATCGAAATATCCAAAGATAATTTCCATTCAAATTCATTCCAATTTATACGTTGGAAAATTCTTACTATATTAAAACCATATAATTTCTTTCAGTTCTTTACTCAAGTCGATAAGCAACTTATTCAGATAAAAATATATTTTATCTTTACAACCTTGGAATATTTCATCCAAAATCATTTCAAATCATTTATTATGATTTATCATAATTTATTTATATTTTTAATAAATTTATTAAGGACTTTACAATCAGTTTCCAATATGGCCACCGAACTGCATCCATAACGACCTTTTCCAAAACTTATTTGGAAATATCTTAAAGTCCAACCATTAGATTTAAAATCCCCTATTATCATTCAAAAACTATTCTCGATACAAACACAACAGTTCTTATTTTAGGAGAATCCGACTGTCGGATCTCCCGTTATGTCAATTCCAAGTCAATGGTCGAAATTTGCGAACGGTCACTACGCGGCGTATTCTATTCAAACAAATTAATTATATATAATATATTTCATTGATTACCATTCAAAACTTATTTTATAATTCGTTTATAAATTCATTTTAAAATGGTTTCAATTTTTGTTTCAATTTTAAATAAAAATTAAACAATCTATATTATTAGAATATCAAATAATAATATTTTCAACATATCAGATTTTAAAATCAAAACTTTTTGATATTTATTGTAAAATGAATAAAATTGATAGAAAAATCCATTCAAGTTAAAATGGCATACATCTACTTAAATCGACTTCATATATTTCAATGTTTTCGTGTCCATCCAAAATCGGATATCAAAATCATATTTTGATTCTTCACTGAATATTGTATTAAAATATTCGTTATTTCCAAATTGGAATGTGACTCATTTAGTTACCATATAATTTTATTTATATGGATTTCGTACATCACATGTATTAAGAAATAGTGAAAAACAACTATTAAACATTCAATGCACGTCTAGAGTGCATCTACAACCGTATAAGCATTAAATAATTAAATAACGCTTACTACGGTCTGTCAATCAATTGATTAACATACAAATTAAACACAAGGGAGATATGAATTAATTATCATGTAATGGCCCACAAATCCATACTATTTGAGTTGACTACATAAATCACACGTCCAACCCAAATATCATAGAAACACAAATCATTTTTTTTAGAAGAAAACGGTAGAAGAAGAACAGAAATAACAACACAAAATCTCACATCACAGCGGAACAAAATATAATATCATATCTTTGAAATGCAAAATTTTAACTATATAACATACACTTATCAGAGTACAACACTTACAACACAGCGGAAATAAAAATGCTATATATCTAACATTGAAGCCTATTGCTCCAAGCTCCTTTACATAGATCTGAAAAATCTTGAACTACTTGATTGCCCGTACAAATTTGAGCCCCCAAGAGTTTAGGTAAAACAAAACAAAATAAACTCTGGGTCAGTCATGGGACTGGTATGGGTAAACAATTTAACATAGTTTGAGAAAATAATTGATATCTCATAAGACCACGCCATATAACACGGAACGGGTTTTCCCTTATGAGAATCCAAAACACTTGATATAACTTCCAAATCCTTTTAAAAGAAAACGACAATCTTCATATCAAAGCTCTTTCGATATTATAATAGTGTCTAAATCAAATAAATAGAAATCTAGTGGAACGCTTTCATCTCACGCTCCACATATATATAATATACAATCAAAACCGCGAGCACTTATTAGGTAATGAATTTCCAACTATGACAAGGTATGAAATCACCTTTTGATAGTGTATCTCTACAGGAGAATACACTGGTTTAAACAAGAACATCTTGTAACCAGACCACAGATGACCGACTACTCACTTCGCTTGAGTGTATCGAATGTATATCACCGATGGTTGGGATCTGTAACGACCTGCATATTTAGTCGATTTATTTAAAATATTTAATATAATTTTAGTTATTGCATTAATAATATAAATCGAATTTCATAATGAGTTATCGATTTAATAATCAAAATATGATTTATTTCGAATATATATAATTATCGTAATATGGTATATAATTAATCTCAAAGTTAAAACTGAATCAAAATGGTTCAGATGGTCTATATAAATTGCATTTGACTGTAAATGATATTAAATATAAATTTATTACCAGCGAATTGATTAGTTTCGAATTTAAATTATATTATATTAATTTAATATGGTATATACGTTGAAATTAAATATCAAAATATATTCAGTTAGTTCAGAATAGTGTTACACTGTTGAAACAACAGTGGTTATGTTAAAATAGCGGTTCATGATTTAAATTAATGGACCCTGAGATGTTTGATTGTGGATAGGTTCGAAATCAAATCAAAATCTGTTTTAAAAGAATAAAGATCTCTTTAATCGAATCGATATCCATTTAAAGAGGATAAAAATCTCTTTATGTCTAATCAAATTAAATTAAAAGTTTTTTTAATTCAATTTCTTAATTCTTAGTTATGGTTCTCCTATAAAATCACAACCCATTTTTCTACTCTTCTGTTTTTGGTTCCTCAGGATTTATAAAGCTTCAAAATATAATTAGATGGCCGATCATAAATTAAATATAGAAAGAAAATCTTGTTCCTTGTAAAAGCCATTCCTCCTTATGTTCCTCAAATCTAAATATATATATAAGGGATCAAATCAATTTCAGATCGCAATTCAAAATCGCGACATCTCCCTGAGCTCGACGTCAAAACTAAGGTGATTGCGCGATGGATATAACGATGGACTCGAAGGTGATTTGGGGAAGGGGTTCGGTGTTGAGATTCGAAGGTTGTAAGTGTAGTTGTGATGCACGATAAGTAAGGTGGTCTGTCGCGAGGGTTGTAGGGTTATCGATGGTCTGATAAGCGATTTGGATCGAAATCTAGAGATGAGGTCATCGCGATTACAGGAGGTCATCGCGTTATGAAAGGAAGCAGGAATCATGAGCTCAGGTCCATCAATTTGTGGAGGCCAGCATTGTCGAGAGCAGTGTCAGAATTTGGGTGGGGTCGACGCTGGTGTTGTCGATAGAGGAGTTCTGGAGTGGGATGACTGGAGTGTGGTTTTGGGTATGGTGCGACTTCTTGAAGTCGATTTGAAGTTTGTTAGTAAGGATAAGTGTGGATGACAGTTGCGATGGATCACAACCTGGAGGAGCACACTGGCGAGGCATTTCAGATGCGAAGTCGATGTTGGCATAGCCAAATTCGCATTGAAGTTTCAGTGTCCTGGTTTGTCGCAGTAGTTCCAGATGAGTTTTAAATTAAATTTGAGTAGTTTATTAGTTAACAAATAAATTGGTTAGTAAAGAATAAATTTGTAGACTAGTCCTTTAAGTGAAGTTAAAGTTTTGAGTTGGAATTTAGTTAACACATGAGTAATTAATTTAAATTAAAGTAAGTTAAAAATCAAATTAAGTTTACCTTTAATCCTATTAGTCGATATAATCTGTATATCTGATAAATGCAAAATTTAAACTTATACAAGGTAATTAAATCGAGAATCCAGTTCCGTAGAGTTGTAGTTGCAGAAAATACAATCGGATGTTGGATTGGAAATTTTCTCAATTCAACTGGGATCATAATGGATCGGAAAATAAATCACGGTGAGTAAATCTCACTTACCTTTTATTTAGAATTATTTTTATCAGTTAAAAATAATTGTTTGTTGCTTGTTTGGTTGCGTTTAATATTTTTGTGCATCTTAAATATATTAGTTATTTAGGCTTGGTGTGTTATTATATATATATTAGTGGTTGGATATTACCGCAGTCTCATTAGCGGATGCCCGCGGTACCATTAGCGGATGATTACCCTATACGCCCTACGCTATGATAGTGGATGACCTTCATACCGCGATATCCTGCCACGAAGCAGGATGGTTATTATTTCTGTTGGCTAACGTCTGTGGATGCAGGAAACAGGTTAAAGGGATCCAACTGGATTCCTCAAAATTATTATTATTTGTTTGCTTTCACATATATTATCATATATGATGTGTTGATTGATAATTGAGTGGTTTGATTGTTTAAATATCACAAGGGCCAAAATGTTGATATATAAAAATATCGTGAAAAGGATATTTCAGATTTTAAATGGAAATTCTATTTTTTTGTAAAAATAGAATTTGAATTCCGAATGGGCTATAAAGATGTTAACTTGTTTTGAATAAATAAAACAAGTATTGAATTTGTAAACGATGTTTATAAATTGAATAATACAGGAAATTGAAGTAAATTTATAAACAGTGTTTATAAATAAAGTAGAAAAATTATCATGGGATAATTTGAATATTTAAATTCAAATGTGAATTTAAAAATAGAAATGGGGAAATCGTTTTAAAGAATTAAACGATGGAATTTATTCTGATGTTCAGAATATAAATTGAACTAAAATAAATTCGTAAGGATTTATGATTTGAATTCGAGTAATTCGAATTTATTTAAATAGAAGTTAAATTGAATATGAAAGTAATTTGGGTGTTATATTTATATATGAGTTATTATAAATAGAAATATCCAAAATAAGATTTTGGTTTTAAATAGATTTCGAAATAGATTTGTATAGAAATAAAATAAGGAAAAATTTATAAAATGGTGTTTACAAATATAATGAATTAATTATCAAGAGATAATTTGATTATTTAAATTCAAATGTGAACTAAAATAATGGAATTTGAATATTGGAAATTCAAAGAGAATTGAAAATAGAATTTGAACATTGAAAATTCAAATGGAATTTAAATATAGGAAATTCAAAGAGAATTGAAAATAGAATTTGAAAATAGAAAGTTTAAATCATTTCAAAATGGGAACGATGATTTTAGAATGCAGATTTTTAAACAGAACAGAAATAAATCCAAAGGATTCATAATTTGGAAAAGTAATTGGAATTTAATATAGAAGATTGAAGTAAAAAAAATCATTACCGGTTAAGGAAAAATCGACAATTATAGATAATTAGAAATGTTAAGTTAAATTAGGGAAATTAGTTTAATATATATTAAAATATATCAGAATGGAGTTGAATTTATTATAAACGAAGTTTAAACTTTTATATATATATAAATATAATTAAAACGAACTCGCCGCAGCGTGGCAGTTTGTAAATTGGCGATTCAAACTTCAATTAAGTATATAGAACTCAAATTAAGTCAGAATTCTTTGAAACAAGAAACGTCAGAACCAGTAAGATAATAGTTTTCTAATGGAAGAGAAAATTCCGAATTTCGTCATATATATTTTGAGTTAGGTCAAAATCAAATTTTCAGAAAAACAGTGCGATAACCATTTAAAAACCACAACGGTTTATTTAATTTTATAAAAGGATTTTAACGAATGAAATCCGAATTTCTATTTAGAAAATTTCAGATTTGAGTTATAAATTATATGTGAACTCAAGTGAAGTAATGAATTGATTTTTGAAACAAAAATCCGATTTTTAATTATTGAATAGAATTAACTAATTTGAATAGTAATTAGTTAATGAGATTTTGAATTGATATTGGGCTTTGAATAAGTTAATTCAATTTGGAAATTTATATTCGAAATCGAAAAGGGAACTAGAATTGAAATTGGAATTTAATTTGGTTATAAGCAAGTTAAATATTTTATTTGAACATGTTATGTTCAAATAAAGAAGTGAAATAGGCAAAACAGCTAATTAAAGAATAAATGGGTGAAACTGAATTCGAACGATTGGATTGAGTTGAATTGAAAACAGGTGAACATGTGTTAAGCAGGTTTGGAATGAAGTATATGAAGAGATATAAATTAAAATGCCCGACTAAAAGATACATGTTTAAATTCCATATGAGGTTTTATGCGCCGAATCGGCTAACCGCTTGGCTTTTTCTTTTTCTTTTTGACTGGAGAGGCCTGTTTGGTGGTTTGGGGATTTTCCCAATGCTCCCGGTACAAAGGAGGTTATGGCGAAATTTTCCAGAAATTTAAAGAGTTAGAATATTTTTAAGAAATTTTGATAATTGTAAATCAATGTATCAATATATATAGAATTTGACAAGGAAATGAACTGAAAACAGAATACTATAAACAAAAAGGAAATCTATAATTAAATCTAATAAAAAAATTAGAAAGAGAAACATATGCGTGTTTTATAAATGAATAATTGGTTTTTATTGTGTTGATTATTCGGGAATAATGGTCTTGTCTGTTTTGAAGTTAAGGATGTTTTTCAGTCAAGGTCTGAGAGTTAGTTATACCCCAACTTGATTGATTTCGTTTTTAACCGATAGATAGCAAGATCCAATCTCGAAGAAGAATGTTTAAAGAAATTTAGTCGAATGCAGTATTTTGGGTTGTTGTAGCGATGTTTTACATAACATTCGTTTTAACCCAAGTAGTGGAATTTTGGAAATATAAAAAAATAAATATTTCCTAAGTACAGAAATGAATGGTCGTGAAACGGAGAAGTAATTGGAATATTTTCCAATTATTAATAACAGATATTTTCTAAGTATAGAAAATAAAGGATGACGAAATATGGAAATGTTTTCCAAACAGCATAAGAGACCAAGATGATAATTGAAAATATTTGGTTAACAAATATTTGTAAGGAAATGAAGAGGTGATTTAATTAATGAAATATTAATTAACAGGCCTAGTGATGGTTTGATGTATTTGCCAACATCGTTGTCAATATGGAGAGACCGGTTGGATTATTATCCGAGAACCACTCCATATTGGCAGTAGCATTGCGAATCAGATTATGTGAAGATAATCGAAGACGAAGTAAAGTGCAAGGGCTTTTTCTATTAATAGAAATTGTGCATTCGGTTTCGTTCAATCCCAGAATGAACGTATATGGACGAATGTCTAACAGAGTATTTCCAATGATCGAATATGTTGGTCTCTATAAATATACATGGTGGCAACGAATTTATTCCCTTTGCATAATATCTAGAATGTATTTGTGCAAATCAATTAATGATTAACGGATCTGAGAATGTTGCATTCAAAGTGATTGTGTTATAAATGAATGGCAAGTAAGCGTAGCCTCAGGCCTCAACAACCGAGAAATGACAAAAATCGGGCAGGCAGCATGGCTATGTGGGCCGCTCCCGTTAGGGTGTATAATCACCTATCTAAAGAAATTCATTTAATTCCTTATTATATTTGATGTTGTTCCATTCGTAAAACGGTTGCTGATCCCAGCCGTTGGTGATATACATTCGATACACTCAAGCGAAATGAGTGGTCGGTCATGTGTGGGCTGGGTTGCAAGATGTTCTTGTTGAACCCAGTGTATTCCCCTCTAGAGATACACTATCGGCAGGTGGTTCCATACCTTGTCATGTTGGAAATCCAATCCACAATAAGCTCCCTGCGGTTTTTGATTTTATATTATATATGGAGCGTGAGATGCAAGCGTTCTGCTATTTGGTTATTTATTTGATGTAGACACTATTATAATATGACTGAATTTTCATATCAAAGTATTTTGGGTTACAGTAAGGTAAAAACCATCCATGTTTATGTGTAGACTGGTCTTACTATTATCCTTTCCTTCGAAAGGATTTTTAAAGTAAAATAAATGGTTGGAGTTTACTCACACCAGTCCCATGACTGACCCAAAGTTTATTTTGTATGTTTTTCCCTAAACTCTTGGATGCCCAAATTTGTACGGGCAGTCATGTAGTCAGAATTTTACAGATTCACTTGGAGGCGTTTGAAGCAGGAGGCTTCACCAGTTAGCTATAGACTATCATATTTCAGCTGTGTACTATGTTGTATCTGGAAACAGGTGTTTATTACTGTTCCAGGAATAACTGTTGTGCTCTGATAATGGGTGTATATACAGTTACTGATTTGTATTTCAAAAGTTATGTTATTTAATATATTTTATTCGTTCCGTTGTGAGATTTGTGTTCTTCGTTTTTCTTCTATTCTAACTTATCTTTCTTTCTATATCTCATCCTCTAACTTCTTTCTAATAATGATTCGTATTTTTGTGCAATTTGGGTTGGACGTGTGGTGTTATTAGTCAACTCAGATAGTACGGATTTGCGGGCTGTTACAAGATCACCAACCGTTTCCCGAATGGGACAGCATCAAATAGAATAAAGAATTAATTGAATTTCTCTAGATAGGTGATAATACACCCTAATTGGGAGCTACCCACTTAGCCATGCTGCTGCCCGATTTTTTTCATTTCTTGGTTGTTGAGGCCTGAGGCTACGATTACTTATCATTCATAAACAACACAATCACTTTGAATGCCACATTGTCAGATTCGTTAATCATTAATTGATTTGCAAAAATATATTATGGATATTATGCTAAGAGAATAAATTCTACCCCACAATATATATTTATACAGACCAACATATGCGATCAATGGAAATACTCTGTCAGACATTCATCCATATACGTTTGTTCTGGGATTGAACGAAACCGAATGCACAATTTCCATTAATAGAAAAAGCCCTTGCACTCTACTCTGTCTCCAATTATCTTCATATAATCTGATTCGCAACGTTGCTACCAATACGGAGTGGTTTGCGGATAATAATCCAACTGGCCTCTCCATGTTGACAACGATATTGGCAAACACTTCGATAGTCGGTTATTTAACTATTGAAGAAAAACAAACATTCATCCAAAGGATCAAACAATCACTGGGCCCCTTTAATTAACATTTCATTAATTAAAATACTTCTCAATTTCCTTATCCATATTCGTTAACATGATATTTTCGATAGTCATCTTGGCCTCTTACGCTATTTGGAAAACATTTCCATATATCGCCTTCTTTTATTTTCTGTACTTAGAAAATATATTCTATTTATAATTGGAAAACATTCCATTTACTTATCTCTTTCATGACCATTCATTTATTTCAATACATTGGAAATATTTATCTTTATATTTCCAAAATTCCACTTACTTGGGTTAAATCAATTGTTGTGTAACACATCGTTAAAAACAATCCAAAATACTGCATTCAACTAACTCTTATTCAAATATTTCTCTTTGAGACTGGATCTTGCTATTTATCGGTTAAAAATGAAATCAATCAAGTTGGAGTATGACTACCTCTCAGACATTGATTGAAAACATCCTTAACTTCAAAATGGGCAAGACCACTTACCTCCAATATTCAACATTATAAAAACCAATTATTCATTTTTAAACCCGTATACATTTCTCTTTCTAATTTTGCCAGACTTAATTATAGATTTCCTTTTTGTTTATAATATTATATTTTAAGTTCGTTTCCATATCGAATTCAATATATATCGATACGCTGATTTCTAACAATCAAAATTTCTTAAAAATATTATAACTCCTTAAATTTCTGAAAAATTTCGCCATAACCTCCTTTGTATGGGTCACTCGGTACAACTAAAAAAGGCCTCTCTTGGCCCTTTCCATTCAAAAAGGAAATCAAAAAGCCAAGTGGCTAGCCGATTCGGTGCATAAAACCTCATATGGAATTTAAACATGTACCTTTTTGTCAGGCACTAAATTTATAAACTTCATTCTCCTCATTCCATACCTGTTTAACATATATGTGTCCATTTCTAATTTATTCCAACTCAATCTGGTCATTTTAACTCAATTTGCTAGTTTATCTTTAATTAGCTCTTTTGCCCGTTTCACTTTCTATTTGAACATATCACATTCAAATATAATTTAACTTGCTTATAACCAATCACATTCCATTTTCAGTTCAAGTTTCGTATTCGATTTCGACTATATATTTACAAACCCCTTTTACTTAATCAAAGTCCAATTTCAATTCAAAATTCCACTAAACAGTTTCTTCTCTAATTAAATTAACTTAAATCAATAATTAAAAATCTAATTTTATGTTTTTAAAATCAGTTCACTTACTCCACTTGAGTTCATATTTATTTTATATCTCAAGTCTGGATTATTCTAATGGAAATTCGAATTTTATTTGTTTAAAATCCTTTTATTAATTTAAATAAACCGTTATGGTTTTATAATGGTTATGGCGCTGTTTTTTTGAAAAATTGATTTTGACATAACTCAAAATCTATTCGACGAAATCCATATTTTTCTCTTCCATTAGAAAACTATTATCAAATTTGTCATGACGATTCTTGTTTCAAAGAATTCCAACTTAAATTGAGTTCTATATACTCAATTGACGTTCGAACGCCAAATTATGAACTGCCATGCTGCGGCGAGTTCGTTTTAATTATATTCAATATATAAACGTTTAACTTCGTTTATATATAAATTCTAACTTCATTCTAATATATTTTAATATATATATATTAAACTTCCCAATTCAACTTAATACTTCTGATTATCCCAAATCGCAAATTATTTCATATCTCAGTTATAAATTTATTTATAATTCGGTCTTCTATATTAAATTCAAATTCCTTTATAAATAAATTATTTATAAAATTCAATATAATCGAATTTCAAATCATAAATCCTTCTGATTTATCTCATCTCAGTTTATATTCTGAATTCCCGAAACAAACCCGTCGTTCCGTTTTCGAAACGATTTCCAATTCATGGTTAAATTCATATTTGAATTTAAATTCCTAAATTATCAAATGATAATTAATTTCACTAAATTTATAACACCGTTTATAAATTTAACATACTTGTTTCATATATCTAAACATGTTCTATTTCAACTCTACCTGAAACCCAATTCATTTTATATTCCGAATCCTAGAATAAAACTGTCGTTCCATTTTCGAAATGAGATTATATTTTAAATTCATACTTGAATTTAAAGTTATCAATTATCTCTTAATAATTTATTCACCATATTTACAAACATCATTTATAATTTTGCTTGTTTTATATTAAAACAAGCCCATTTCAAAATCTATTTAAAACCAAAATCTTATTTTGGAATATTCTATTTATTATAACTTATCTGTACAAATCTAGAATATATTTTCATATTTATATTTAACTTATATTTAATATATTCCTAATATTTTTTCTAGATATATTTTATTTAATTAAATTCGAACTAATCGAATTCAAATCATAAATCCTTATGGATTTATTTTAGTTCAATTTTTATTCTGAACATCAGAATAAAGTTCATCGTTTGGTTCTTTAAAATGAAACCCCATTTCTATTTTTAAATTCACATTTGTATTAAATATTCAAATTATCAAATGATAATTTTTCCACTTCATTTAAAAACACCGTTTATAAATTTTCTTTCAATTCCTTGATTATCCAATGAAAATCATTTTATTTATAAACACCGTTTATAAATTTACTTCAATTTCCTATATTACTTAATTTATAAACATCGTTTATAAATTCAGTACTTGTTTTATTTATTCAAAACAAGTTAATATTTCTATAGCTTATTAAAAATTCAAATTATATTTTTTAAAATAGATTTCCCTTTTTAAATCTCAAATACCCTTTTCACGATAATTTTATATATCAACAATTTAAGCCCGGTGATATTCAATCAATCAAAAACCCCCAATTATCAACCATAGATTTTCTAGCACATCATGTACAATAATATATATGAAAAAAACAATTAAAATTATTTTTGAGGAATCCAGTTGGATCCCTCCATCCTGTTTTCCTGCATCCATAGACTTTAGCCAACATAAATAATACCCATCCTGCTTCGATGTAGGATATTGCAGTATAGGAGGTCATCCACTATCATAGTGTGGGGCGCATAGGGTCATCCGATCACGATAATGCGGGCATCGGCTAATGATGCTGCGGGAACATCCAACCCTCAATATATATAATAGCCGCAAACACTAAGCCTAAATAACTAATATATATTTTTAATAGCCACAAAAATATTTAGCGCATCCAAACAACCAACAAACAAATTTTTTTAACAAATAAAAATAATTCTAAATAAAAACGGAGAGATATATACTCATGGTGGTTTATTTTTCTCGTCGAATATCCAACTTGAATTAAATCGAATACCATTTGATTTAAAACAAATTCTAGTAAATTCTGTGAAACACCCCACCTTCGTTAAGGTCACTCACAAAGGGAATGCCTTAACTTCGGCGGAGCGTTTTAGGTAAAAGATGCAGGTAAATTACAAGACAGACAAATAAACAACGAAAAAACTAAAGTTATTTCATAAGTACGTGATTCAATTAAAACATTACAACAACTGTCTCAAACCAACTTTCAAATTATTACAACAAAATCTCTGTCTTGAATTAAAATATAAAGAAGCATTAAAACAACAGTAAGGCAACATAAATCCCCAATAAGAGAGTATCCAAAGCCATAGCCCAAGGAAAAAAGATTCCAAGCAATACATCTACTCTCTTCAAGATGGAAATGATCCAGTCTAAGCTAAAGTATTCCCTCCCTGTGGACCAGGTGGGGACGAAAGAAAAGAAGACGAAAGAAAATGGATCAGATATGAGTCTGGTAAGTCTGGTGACTATTTAGCATGTAAACAAGAAAAAGGTTATGACAGGAATAAACTGAATCTAGTTCAACACCCAAGAAATAAGATAATAAGGCTGAATATGCTATCGCACTCATTTCGCTTCTCTGCGTCACCTAACTAGTGTCCCAACTAGTAATCTATATAAAATGATCATATTGTAATGTGATCCCAATCCCCGCAATTGTGGTAGCCTTCAGGTGTACATCTATTGTGAGGATTCCATCTCAATCTGCCTAGTTGCCATGAACATGTTAGATGTACCTTACTACCCTATCGATCGGCTCCCTACTTGTATTAATGTTCTATGTGTCTGTGTCAATCGGCCCTCTCTTACGTGTAGATACCCTGTGCTGGTCCCACCATAAGATGTATCAATCCTTATGATAGCAACCCGACACGATTCAAGATGCACAGTGTATAACTACTGGTACCCAGTGCTTGCTTTTTCCCACTCCGGAGTATGTGCATGCCCGTAAACCGTCGGAACCTACACTGATGTACCCCCTGCCGCTGTTTTGACTGCTTATAATCAGCCTAGTAATCGTGCCCCACCCTGCCTATTTCAGGGTACCATGATACATCTATGTGGGTTACTGCTGAAATGGGTCCCCGTTACTAGGGTTTCTGTAAAGACCCGAAAATCCCTACCCTATGAATCGACCATAAACCACTCAGGTCTGATCCAAAAGTTGGAAATTCTCGAATGCATTAGATCTGGGCATACAATACATCAGAACAAATAACAGAACACTTCTATAGACATCATAAAAATGTCACATATGAGTACAAAATATCAGAGTACAATGATAAATAAAATACAGCGGAATACTTATTACAATAAATTAGTACAATACATAGCGGAAGACTTTCTATGCTCTGTACACAGCTTTAGGCTTCGATCCAGAATCCTGCTCAAGAGATAAATATCTACAGAAAGCTACTCGACTGCCCATGTGGAAAAGAGGGCACCCGAGTTTGCAAAGTGAAACAAACTACGAGTCAGTCATGGGACTGGTGTGAGAAATCTAACTTAACTAATCTAATAATAAGGCTAATCACAGGACCACGCCGCTAACACGAAACGGGTTTACTCCATTGGATTGGCAGTGCACAATTTAAATAAATTTTATTCAAAACAACACAATGTCTTTTTGGAAAAATGAAATCATTATAAGACTCAAGTACCATCACACAATGCAACACAAACCGGGGGATAGAGTTTTACCTTACAATGATCAAACATGACTTGATATGTATAAAATAATATTTTTAATATTATTATTTGTGTCTAGGCAGTATTAAAATATTTCAAAGTAAATGTATCAATCCTAGACGGCATAGGTACCATATACTATGTCACCATATATAGGTTTACAATCAAAACCATAATGTCATATTGGGGATTTGGGTTTCCATCATGAGTCATGGCTAAGAACGATCTCCTTATTGATTCGAGGCACTCTAGCAAATGCCTCAGGATTCCCCGCAGTGAACCCTTGGATATCTGCAGGGCCGGTCCACACTTAACGTTAGTGGATTAGTTATGCCTGAACACACGCTTCCCGGTTCTTTTGAACCTCTTATATGGCCACTAACAACCTATAAAACCGAGGTACCTCATAATCCATCACCCACATAAGTAAAATGTCAGGGTTGGTAAGTCGTTGGCACCACTCTAGCTAGAAAGAAACATATGAATTCCAGGCGTTCCCTTGTCCCATTTTAGACACTACCGGGGTGTGAGGCTCGTGAAGTCATGCTATACACAAAGCTACGCCTAAACAGGCTATGCTTTGATCATCAACCAAAAGACCTGCTTTTCAACAAAAGCCTTGATCATCTGCATCTTGGCGTGCCATGTTGACAATTCACGCCATGCGATTGATAACTATCAACACACAACCACTAAGGGTGTTAAGCAAGAGAATAAATCCTCCACCACCAACGGTTGTATATTAATAGAAATCAATTTACATAGAATGAAATCCAACGTCAGATATGCATCCATTTATAAGTGCGTCCTCGGTCTGAATGGAACTGGAGACACCTGAGAGGTTCCCACATATCCGGACAATCAACATGTACGTCCGGACCAACTACCACTATTAACCCTTTATTGGGAGCTACCTAATGCAAGGTATCAGTAGTCGTCCATTCGATGTGAAGATCGTCGGTCTTCAACCACCGTCTTCATCTTCGACTCTTCATCGTCGTAGTAATTATTCGGAATGGGTTAAACCCGATCTTTCTGAATAACTTTGCGTGTTTTTTATAATTAAAAATCAAGTGCTATAGAAACACATCAATTGCCTCATTCCAGTTCAGAATATTCTTTTAATAAGATATTCACGTTTTTCTATCAAAGACAAATTCTTTAATTTTATCCTTAAATCTTTCTTTTAAAGATTTATTAAAACACCAATTTGGTTTTAAATATCAAAAATCATCATTTAAAGATTATCTTAATTTAAGAAATTATTTTTATCTTTAACTGGGTTAAAGAACTAATGTCGTTTAAAAACATTGTTCACGATAAACCCATACTTATTTTCCATTAAATATGGAGTTTTCACTGAAATCAAATCAATATATAATCGATATAAATTTCTGTATCAGACTCTTAATATAAATAGGATAATGGCAAAGCCTTTTAAATCCCATATATATTAACGACCTTCATTCATAGAAGCTTATCTCGATTATTATTAAATCGAATTCCATTCCATTCCAATTTAATATGTTAAATTGGAAAACTTGATTTTGGAAAATTCCTATTAAATCTTAATAAAAGATTTATAAATTCCAAATCATATTTTTACTATAAATTGGGTTAAAGAACAAATGTCATTTTAAAAAACACAGTTCACAATAAACCCAATTCACATTTCTTTTTATTCCAATTATTAAATATAATTGAAAACTTTAATAATCTTAATTAAAAGATTTATTCTTTTCTCAACTGGGTTTAAGAAAAATGTTATTTAAAAACACTATTCATGACAAACCCAAAATCCAATTTATTTTAATTCCAAATAAATACTAATCAATTGGAAAACTCCATTAAATCTTGATTAAAGATTTATTTTATTTCTTTATTAAAATAAATGTTTCAAAATTATTAGATTTGGAAATTTCTATATTTTTTTATTCTATTCATTATAAAATGAATAAAAACGACCAATAAACCCGTTCAGGTTAAAATGGCGTTTTCAACTTATAATGGGCTAAACAGTCCAATTCATTACCATGTCTATTTATGGTTTATAATGGGCTAGACCTCCCACATTAGGCCTACAACTTGCGGATGCTGGACATGTCGTTCGGGTCCGGGCAGACTTATCCCACAAGTTGGGTTTAACCTCGTGTCATAGCCCGCTTCGTATTTCCGCACCTAGACCTCTCACATTAGGTTCAACATTAGTGGCTGCTGGATATGCCGGTCGGGTCCGGGCAGACTTCCACCACCATTGCAACCTAACCTCCTGTCAAAAGTGCAATTATAATTTACAATTGTAATTATTTAACTGAAAAATATTCATTATTTTTAAATTATTTTTTATTTTAAAATATTCTTTATCAACATATTACTTTTCTAAAATATTCTTTTTCTAAAATATTCTCTATTGGAATGTGACTCAATCAATAACCATATAGTTTCAGTTATATGGTTTCCATATATTCATGATAAATAATTATTAAACATCCAAATAACAACCAGAGTGGATTCTACAACTAAATATTAGGATTAGTGTATGTCAAATATCATCCCAATACCCGTGTGTTGTTTCATCCAACAAACAAATAATCAATTATTTGCGCACTTGGGCGAAGTGTGAAAATTATCGTCCCAATCACATGAACAAATCAGGTAACTTGTCTATGGCAGTGTAATATTGCTTTTAAGTTATCATATTACATTATTTGACATGTCTATTATTTTCAATGTCTACATAACATAACATTTCACAACCACACAACAATTCATTCATGCAATAGATATAACAAATATTTCAATCATTTTAATGAAAGAAAAATGATACCTTTTATTTCAACCATTTTAACGTGATAATTTGACAATAAAAATGTTTCTTTTAAAACTGATCCTTTTTTATTTGAACAACTTTTATTTCTAACTAACAAAAGGGAATGTCACACTTTGATGACAAAACATGTTTTAACATATTTTATCTAACATAAGAAAAGGTATTTTAAATGATAAACATGTTTAACATATTTTAACTAACATAAGAAAATGTATTTTAAATGATAAACATGTTTAACATATTTTAACTATCATAAAAAGATGTATTTTAATGACAAATAAAAATATCTATTTCATTTTGTATACAGTTCTAGTTTACCATAGGAATATTTTTATGTTTACAGTTCTAATTTAACATAATATAAAAGGGAATATTTTCATGTTACTGTTCTAATTTAACATAACATAAAAGGAATATTTTCATGTTACTGTTCTAATATCATAAGAAAATGACTTTTTTTTCAAATGAACAACATGTATTAACACGCTTTTCTTATATTTCTAATCTAATATAAAAAAACTTTTATAACCATTCATCTTATTTCAACAAAACGATAATAAAAATATGCACTTTTATTACAATACTTTTCATTGTAAAAAAAATCTAATCTTTAATAACTATTCTTTTTATTGAAAACAATATTACATGTAAATGTGACTATAAACATGCAACCTTTATCCCAACTATTTTTATTGTTTCTAATATGATAACAAAAAATGCAACTTTCATTTTGTAACGACCGAGAATTTCGCTCGATCCGAATCAGTCGCTAAACCGATCAAGACCGTTCAAAACGCCTGATTGTTTTGAGAACACGACAAATTAGACCGCAGACAGAAGAACATTTCAATGTTAATTACAACAATACATCAGAATACAAGAACATACAGAGTATAAACAAATAAAATACATTCGATAAATATCAGAGATTACAATAAATTACATTACTACAGCGGAAAAATAATACAATACACAACTAGAAGTAATACACGGATACAGAGCTTTCCGAGTATCATTCCAGCTGTAAATCAGGATCTTGTGAATATAAATCTGCAAAATCAAAACTACTAGCTGCCCGTGTCGAAAATAAGGGCACCCAGAGTTTAGGTTAAAACAATAAACTCCAGGTCATTCATGTGACTGGTGTGAGAACTAAAACAGTTATTAATCTTTATTTTTAAAGTTAGGTAAACCAAGGGACCACGCCGTATAACACGGAACGGGTTTCCTCCCAAGAATACCAGTGCATAAAACAACAGTGCAATGCTAAATAAAGGAAAATGAAGATATTATAAGACCCAGGTCCTATCACACAATGCAACGCAAGCCGGGGGATAGGGTTTTCCCTTATAATAGCCAAACATGCTTAGTACGTTTAAAACATATCATTTGATACTACTATAAGTGCATAGTGTATAAAACAACTTCGAACCATAAGTATCAATCATAGACGGCATGGGTACCATATGTCATGTCGCCATACTAGGCTCTACAATCAAAACGGCAAAGTCACGTATTTAGAAATTGGATTTCCATCTGTGAACCGAGGCAAAAGATAGTCCTCTACCGATTCGAGACAATCTATCCCATGTCTCAGGAACAGCCGCAACTGCCCCTTGGATCGTCAGGGCCGGTCCACCGATGTGGATTATTATGCGTGAACACTACGTTTCCTCGCCTTTTGGGGGGTAAATGAGCCAACAAATGACTCCATCGGCTTCACATAGTCACCGATATATCCGAAGCGCCTCGCAACAACAACAACCACATAAGTCAAACTCGTCAGGGCGTGTAAAACCACTGACGCCGCTCTTAGCTAGAAGGAAATGCATGCCCACCCTGAGGTCCTCTCCCGTTTCTGGTTCACAACCGGGGTGTGAGGCTCGCGAATCAACGTTACACAAAGCTATGCCACACATGCCGTGCTTTAACAACAACCACAAGACTCTGCTTTTCAACAGAAGCCTTGATCAATTGCCACTTAGGCATGCCACATAGGCAATTCACTCCATGCGTTTAATATCCATCAATATATAACCCCTGAGCTCGTACGTCTTAGAGAAGGGCATTAAGCAAGAGAATAAATTCTCCGCCACCAAACAGATGTATATTTAATAAAAATCAATCACACAGACTAAAATCCAATGTCAGACACACAGTCCATTTACAAGTCCGTTCTGGGTCTGAAGGAAACCGGAGGCACCTTGTACCTCGCTTATCCATCGATCTCCAAGTACGTCTGGACGATCACCAATTGATTCCCTCCTCTTGGCTGTACGACCCAATCAAGATCATTAGTAATTATCCAAACGATGTTGAAGACCTCTGGTCTTCAACCACCATCTTCATCCTCGACACCACGTCGAATCAGTTATTCAGAATGGGATAAACCCGGTCTTTCTGAATAACTCGCGTATATAATAAACAAGTGTTACACAAACACAACATACGCCTCATTCCAATTCAGAATATTCTTTTATTCAAATATTCTTATACTTTGGGAAAGGCTCCCATTAATTTTATCAAAGATAAATTCTTTAAATTTATTCTTTAATCTTCTTTGAATATCAATTCAAACTAGTCGGAATTAGCGAACCACACTGAAGTAATCATTTATTTTATTTCGCAATCCCAACATATTCATCCCATGAAGTAAAACATGTCATACTTTATATCTAACACCACGGTGTTATCAGTAAATTCAATTACCCTTTTCACATTCAAATCAAATTAAAGATTTAACTATGGCCTGGAGCAAAACTGGTGATACCCCATTCTCGACGATTCCAATCTAATTATAGATTCATTAAAACTCCACTAAGTTTTAATCTTTAACTGGGTTAAAGAATCAGTGTCATTTAAAACACGGTTCATGATAAACCCAAAATCACATTCCATTAATTATCGGGTTAAAGAACAAGTGTTATTTAAAACACTGTTCACGATAAACCCAAAAATCAATACCAATTCAATTCCAATTAAATATTATTTAATTGGTACACTTCATTAAATCTAAATATAAAGATTTAATCTTTTTCTCAACTGGGCTTAAGAACAGTGCTAATGAAGACACCATTCACGACAAACCCAAATCACATTTGATATTAAATAAAGGCTCTAAATAGAAAATATATCGGCTTATATTCAATATTAAATTCTACGACCAACAAATATCGTATTGGAAATAACGATATAAATATATCTTTCAAATTTCCATAACAATATCTGTATAATCACGAAATCCAACGTCGAAATATTCCAAAGATAATTTCGATTCAAATCCATTCCAATTCAATTATTGGAAATTCTGGTTATTATCAAAACCATTTCAAATCCAATTTATTTATTTAAAAATAAATAAATTATTATTCTAATTCCAAATTAATTCATTTCGATAAAAATCTATTTTTATCTTTTCAAATATGGAATTTTTCACCCCAATTCTTCACAAATCATTTCTTATAATTTTACACAAAATATTACTATTTTTAATAATTTTATCAAGGCCCGTACAGTCGATTTCCATCAACGGCCATCGAACTGCACTTACACCGACCTTTTCCAAATTTGATTTGGACATAATTCCAAATCCAACTGTTAGATTTCTAATTTCTAATATTCGTTAGAAAGCTCTTTTCGATACGAACCAAATGGTTCAGGTTTTAGGAGAATCCGACGGTCGGTTCTCCCGCAATATCCATTTGAAGTCAATAGTCGAAATTCACGAACTATCGCAGCGCAGCGGGTTCTATTCAGGCCATTATATTATATATATATATAATATATATAATATATACTTCGTCGATTTCCTTTTAAAACGTATTTTATAAATCGTTTTAAATTCGTTTTCAAAACGATTTCAACTTCATTTTCAAATTCAAATCAAGATTGAATTTTTCAATATAAATTCGTTTTAAATTCATCTCAAATTGATTTCAATTTAAATCGATTTTTAATTCAATTTTAGTTCATTCTCAATTCAATTAAATTCAATTTCAATTCGAATTCATTTCTATTCAATTTCAATTCGAATTCAATTCTATTCAATTTCAATTCGAATTCATTTTCAATTCGAATCCAATTCTATTCAATTTCAATTCGAATTCATTTTTATTCAATTTCAATTCGAATTCGATTCTATTCAATTTCAATTCGAATTCATTTTCAATTCGAATCCAATTCTATTCAATTTCAATTCGAATTCATTTTCAATTTGAATTCATTTTCAATTCGAATCCAATTATATTCAATTTCAATTCGAATTCATTTTCAATTCGAATTCATTTTCAAAATATTCGATTTTGAAATCACTTTTAAATATTCATTATAAAAACGAATATAATCGATATAAATATCGTTTGCGTCAACATGGCGTCAATCTAATCAACACGGCTTCAAATTTTTCTATTTTCAAATATTCTATTTCAAATATTTCTTTTTCAAATATTTCTATTCAAAACTGGAATGAGGCCCAATCAATTACCATAGATTTTATTTCTATGGATTTCCATACAACGCATGTATATATCAACAATGACAAATAATCAACTATCATCCAAAGTGCATTTTACACTGTATAAGCATCAAATATAAATATTCAATGCTTATAACAGTCTGTCAATCAATCGATCGACATACAACTAATTATTGGGATTTGTGTATGTCATATATCACCCCAATACCCGTGTGGGGTTTTCAAACAATCAAACACAGATTTCATTTATGCAGTTGGGCGATGTGTAAAATTTATCGTCCCAATCAATATCAGTCAAATATGTGTATATAAACAAATCGTCCGATTTGTTTATTTTTATTTCATTTTGAATACACGCTAAAATTTCTATTTTCAACTATAAAACATTTTAACTATATAAATATTTTATTTAATTTCACATCACATCACACAATCAACTACACATCAAAATCAAACAAACAAGCATACAAGCCGTCCATTGTCTGTGGACGACGGGTGTCGGGTGCTACTAAACACCGTCTGCATCCTAGTATATATTTCAACTAGAAATTTAAATTAAAGTTGAGGAGTTCTCACTGACTAGCTAAACCAAACGCCACGATTCTTCTATATAGGAAATCTTCACCGTGTCTCCCGCAGTCTATTTCACGAAGTATATGTTAAAAATTATATTTTTAACAATGCTACTATATATGGAAAAATCACATTTTATTGCGTTACTTCATATATAAAAATCAAATTTTTATATAAAGAGAATTCTTATAAAAATCACATTTTTATACCGCTATTCGTATAATAAAAATCATATTTGTACTTCGCCACTTCATATATAGAAAGATCAAATTTTTATTTAGCTATTCAATATATAAAAATCGAATTTTTATTTCTAATCCATTCATATAAAAATCGAATTTTTATATCGATACCTTCGCATTAACAATCATAACTTTCCTTATCAACAATCATTGCTTTTCTACCTACCTTTTCATTACTAAAAGTCGTATTTTTCTTTGTAAAAATCACATTTTTATTTGTAAATATATGAGGTAAAAATAAAATAAAACTCATTTAAGGTGTCGGAGTAGCGGAGGAGGCTCCGGGTGACGTGGTCGATGATAGTGCTCCAGTGCGGCGATGGTGGGCTACAATGTGAAGAAGTAGCGGACCGGAGGTGTTTTGGGAGGCTTGGGTTCAGAGAAGGCCAAAGAAGGATGGAGTCGAGGTGAAAAGGGGGTCCGGCAGCAGGTGTATGCGGTGCAGGAGGGGGTGGTGGTCGATTGGTGGCTGCGGGCTTTAGGGGAGGCGCGGTTCGGTTTAACAGCAGCGGGGGAGGGAAGGAAGGAGCGGGAGAAGAGGGGGGGTTCGATCTGAGGTGGCGGCGGAGGGCCAGTGGGGGGGGGGGGGGGGAGCGGCGACTGCTCCTCCCCTTCCTTCTTTTTTTTTCTATACTGTATCGATTAAAACGAAAGGGGGGAGGGTTGACCGGTTATAGAGAAAGTGGGGAGAGGATTTTGTTTTTATTATTTCTTTAATTATTTAATTTTGAAAAAAGCAACTTTTTATTTTGACCTCGAAATCGAACCCACTGACTGTTGTCCATAGCTAATTACACCCATTCCGAACACAATGGGATATGTTTCATCAGCTAATTCGATTGTTTCGATCGGTTTTCGTGAAAATCAAAATATAACTCTATATATTGAATTTGAACGCGCGTTTCAATTTACTGGGGTCACATACTAACTTGAAAAATTCCTGAAAAATATTTCCTAGCTTCGTATTGACGATACGGTCCTAAAAAAACTAGTTTAGTTGAATTCTGAGACCGTTTGAAAAATGGCCATTTTTCCAGTCGATTAAAATCAACTGTGGTCAAACGCGTTTTCCTTTGCCACGCTCGCATATTGATTCGAAAAATTACGAATTTTGAAATCTAGCAATAACTTGACATCACGGATCAAACAAAAGTGGTTTCGTCGAAAACCGAGGTCGTTTGCAAAATTTCCCTTTTTAAGGGCCAGAATTCCATAGCGACTATTCTGAATTTTGAACTGGACATATCTTTTGATTCCCGCTATGAAATTTTGATTTTTCGGATTTTTTGGAAAGATATTCTCAATTAGATTCAAATCTTTTTGGTTTCACTAAAATCCGGATTATTTTGAATCCTGTACATTCATTTGAAATTTTAAATCGAATTATCAAACTACCACGCCATTTTCAATTCCTTATATATATATATAAATAAATAATTATATTCTAACGACGATCTATATAAATATATACGTTCGAATCTATATTTTTAGTCAAAATTCACTAAAATTGCCAAAATAAAAATTTTAAATTGGCTCAGATTTCCGGGTTATTACAATCTCCCACACTTAAAACTTTTTGTCCCCGAAAAGGAACGAAGCCAAAAGTTGTTTAACCTATCAACTCAACTTCCATTATTTTTATTACAGCTTAAGTTCTTCAACTTTTCAGTTTCTAAGAACTTTTCAAATTTTTCAAAAGTTTGGCTAACACCCTAAATTTTCGAAAAATTTCGCCATAACCTCTCCTGCACCGGGAACTTCGGGATATTTCATATAGCCTCCCATGGCCTTCTTCAATCCAAAAGAAAATGAAAAAGCCAAGCGGCTAGCCAATCCGCTCACAAAATCATCATCACCCAAACAAAATAGTTAATTATGGTAAACATGTACCTATTTGTCGGGCAAACAATTTTATTCTTTTACTCTAGCCTCTTTGCAATGACCTGTTCAATGTAAGTACATGTATATGTATGCAAATGCGACAAATTTTCAATATTATTTACTATTTGGTTCAAATTGGCTATATGGTTCAAATTTTAATTAATCAACCAATAATCAACAACACAACCATCAATCAATTAGTTGATTATATTTTCAATCACATAACTTTGATACATTGTCTAAAAAATCAGATTTTGATGCCAAATCACAACAATATGCCTTATCTAGTTTCGGTTCTCACACCAGTCAATTGGAAATATATAGAAATCTCACTTTCGTCACTCGAATATAAACACTGGTGATGGTGCCCCATCACCAGAATTATCCCCGGGCAACTAGAGTGTAATTCTATAACTATCCAGTACATTAAAACTTCGAATACACGTTTGCAAGGCGTATAGGCAAAATCTTTATATATTGGATTGTCCAAATTCAATATAAAATAAATAATCAAATACGAATAAGTGATATAAATTTCAAAACAAAACTTGTTTTCCTTTGAAAAATATACTCTTCACACTCGTTCTAGGATACTTCTGATCATATCTCTAACAAGTCATTCTTGTTGGATATTACTAATCCAATCTCTAATGAATTATTTCGTATGGTTCTAATGTGTCTTGTTCTCTAGCTCTGTAAACCAGAGCTCTGATACCAACTTGTAACGACCGGGAATTTTGCTCGATCCGAATCAGTTGCTAAACCGATCAAGACCGTTCGAAACGCCTGATTGTTTTGAGAACATGACAAATTAGACCGCAGACAGAAGAACATTTCATTGTTAATTACAACAACGTATCAGAATACAAGAACATATAGTATAAACAAATAAAATACATTCGATAAATATCAGATATTAAAATAAATTACATTACTGCAGCGGCTAATAATACAATACACAACTAGAAGTAATACACAGATACAGAGCTTTCCGAGTATCGTTCCAGCTGTAAATCAGGATCCTATGAATATAAATCTGCAAAACCAAAACTACTAGCTGCCCGTGTCGAAAATAAGGGCACCCAGATTTTAGGTTAAAACAATAAACTCCAGGTCAGTCATGTGACTAGTGTGAGAACTAAAACAGTTATTAATCTTTATTTTTAAAGTTAGGTAAATCAAGGGACCACGCCTTATAACACGGAACGGGTTTCCTCCCAAGAATACCAGTGCATAAAACAACAACGCAATGCTAAATAAAGAACAATGAAGCTATTATAAGACCCAGGTCCTATCACACAATGCAACGCAAGCCGGGGGATAGGGTTTTCCCTTATAATAGCCAAACATGCTTAGTACGTTTAAAACAAATCATTTGATAGTATAAAACAACTTCGAATCATAAGTATCAATCATAGACGACATGGGTACCATATATCATGTGGCCATACTTGGCTCTACAATCGAAACCGCAAAGTCACGTATTTGGAAATTGGATTTCCATCTGTGAACCGAGGCAAAAGATAGTCCTCTACCGATTCGAGACAATCTAGCCCATGTCTCAGGAACAGCCGCAACTGCCTCTTGGATCGTCAGGGCCGGTCCACCGATGTGGATTATTATGCCTGAACACTACGCTTCCCCGCCCTTTGGGGCGTAAATGAGCTAACAAATGACTCCATCGGCTTCACATAGTCACCGACATATCCGAGGCGCCTCGCAACTGCAACAACCACATAAGTCAAACTCGTCAAGGCGTGTAAAACCACTGACGCCACTCTTAGCTAGAAGGAAACGCATGCCCTCCCTGAGGTCATCTCCTGTTTTTGGTTCACAACCGGGGTGTGAGGCTCGCGAATCAATGTTACACAAAGCTATGCCACACAGGCCATGCTTTGATCATCAACCACAAGACTCTTCTTTTCAACAGAAGCCTTGATCAATTGCCACTTAGGCATGCCACATAGGCAATTCACTCCATGCGTTTGATATCCATCAATATATAACCCCTGAGCTCGTACGTCTCAGAGAAGGGCTTTAAGCAAGAGAATACATTTTCCGCCGCCAAACAGATGTATATTTAATAGAAATCAATCACACAGACTAAAATCCAATGTCAGACACACAGTCCATTTACAAGTCCGTTCTGGGTCTGAACGAAAGCGGAGGCACCTTGTACCTCGCTTATCCATCGATCTCCAAGTACGTCTGGACGATCACCAACTGATTCCGTCCTCTTGGGTGTATGGCCCAATCAAGATCATCAGTAATTATCCAAACGATGCCCGGTCTTCAACCACCGTCTTCATCCTCGACACCACGTCGAATCAGTTATTCAAAATGGGATAAACCCGGTCTTTCTGAATAACTCGCGTATATAATAAACAAGTGTTACACAAACACAACATACGCCTCATTCCAATTCAGAATATTCTTTTATTCAAATATTCTTATACTTTGGGAAAGGCCCCCATTAATTTTATCAAAGATAAATTTTTTAAATTTATTCTTAATCTTCTTTGAATATCAATTCAAACTAGTCGGGATTAGCGAACCACACCGAAGTAATCATTTATTTTATTTCCCAATCCCAACCTATTCATCCCATGAAGTAAAACTGGTCATACTTCATATCTAACACCACGGTGTTATCGGTAAATCCAATTACCCTTTTCACGTTCAAATCTAATTAAAGATTTAATTATCGCATGGAGCAAAACTGGTGATACCCCATTCTCGACCATTCCAATCTAATTAAAGGTTGATTATTACTCCATTTATTTTTAATCTTTAACTGGGTTAAAGAATCAGGGTCATTCAAAACACGATTCACGATAAACCCAAAATCACATTCCATTAATTATCGGGTTAAAGAATGTGATAACCCGTATTTTTATAACATGTTAAAACAAGAAATCAAGGCAGAATTAAATTTTAAACTCAGAATCAGGAGAAATGGGTTATGCCATTGCATTCGTCTCAAAATTTTACATGAAATAGAGTCCGAGTTTTTGAAAATCGGAGTCCGGATGAAGAAGTTATGGCCTATACAAGTTTCAGCAGTTTTCAGGCAGCACTGGACCAGGGGGTCGACCATAGGGTCGACCTACCCCCCTCCCCCCCCCCCAAGTCGACCATAGGGTTGACCTATCCCCAGGTCAACCATAGTGTCAACCTCCCCCCCTTACAGGTCGACCTGGTCGGCCTATTTTGACCCAGCACTCATTTTTGAAGCCTGAGACGTGTTTTGATGATCCAGATTGATTCTAGGGTTAATCCAAGGGCCTAAACTAGTTGCTACACCTATAAAAACACCCTTAGACCTAACCTAATTCATATCAAATCATTCTTACACTATTATGCTGCTGAACTCCCTCTTGAACCATGGCCGCCGCCTCCAAATCAAAGTACAAGCATTCAAACTCAAATCAATTCGAAGAACAAAGCTTCAACAATGGTTCAAACAATAAATCAACACTACTACAACGTTCTATGACAATTTTAGTTCTTAATTCAATAGCCATGCCCTGTAAGTTCTAGTTATTTTCAGATTAAAATATTTAAATATAATATGGGCATGTGATGAAGTGAAATTGGATTTAAGTATGTTTATCGATCTATTTCTGTTGCTTCTTGGATCTTGAGTTTTGAGACTTGTCTGTCTTTATTCCTATGTCTAATTTATGATCTATTCAGTCTATTGTAAATCAGTTTTATTGATTCATATTGATATCATTACCAAGTTGTAATCTTCATGCCTATGATGATGTTTTTCTTTTTGATCTTATTTTTATGCAAAATTCTACCTTCCCCTATTTATTTTCTTTTGATGAACCTAGGTCAATTTCGGACCTAGGCCTAAACTACGATATGCGTGCGATGGTATACGAGGGAAATATTGGAATATTGCCTAGTGGGATATATGTGTTTGGTGGAATCGAAGGCATAATATGAAAATTGGATGTTTAGGGATAATTTACCATTAACATGAAACTTGATATTTGGGTATTTTCATTATAATGGTAATTGCAAGAATGGGGATTGGCATATATAATTTGACATGGACCTTGATATATATAATTTGATATGGATCTTGATATATATACATATATATATATATATAATTTGGCATGGATCTTGATATATGTAATTTGGCTAGAACTTGTTATGAGTAAATTGGTGTAAACGTAGTATACATGTAATTTTGGGTATAAAATTTGACCTATGTAAATTGGGCATAGCTCTGTAAACATGTAAATCATGAATCTTGACATATGTAAAGCAGCATGAAACTTGGTATATGTGTAAATTGGCATAAAGTTGGCATACATGTAAAACGGCATGAATTGAACATATGTAAATTTGGTAGGAATTGGGCATATGTAAAATTTACATGTAATCTAGAACTTGGGCATATGTTAATTATGTAAAATTTAGAGTTGAAACATATATGATAATTTATGACTTAGTAGAGGTTTAATATGAACGCGCCTAAGTTGGGTTTTGGGTAATTGACATGTATTGTAAATAAAAGGCTATAACATGGCATAACCTTATAGTGAATTATGATAATAATTTGGGAATACATTTTGGGGCAAAAGCGTGAATCATGAACATTTCTATATGTTAAACATGTGAACTGATATTGGGGTTTTGGGTGGAATACGACCATTAATGAACCTTTGACATGAGGTTAGACTCAGTTTGTGGTGTAAACCTGCCCGGAACCGCCCGGCAAATCCAGTAGCCATAAAGTGTCAGTCTAATGTGAGAGGTCGAAGGCCAAGTTGTAGGCGTAACGGTTTATGACACGAGGTTAGATCCAGTTTGTGGTGTAAATCTGCCCGGAACCGCCCGGCAAATCCAGTGGCCACAAAATGCACGGTCTAATGTGAGAGGTCATGATTTGTTCGTCATAATGAATGAATTAAGGAATACTAACCATAATAAGACGTGGGTATGGTTAGAGGGTTAGGTGGGATGACATGGAAATTTGACATGTAAATGTGGACCTAACCTGTATGAGTTAAGAACATGTAAAACTTACAAATGCAGGCTTAACCAACATAATAGTTAATCAGACCAATGGGTGGGTTAAGTAATATGACTAGATTAATGACACTTAACCAATATAACATGACACGTGGCAGGGTTAAGTCAACTTGAACATATAGATAATACTAACCAACTTAGCATGATACGTGGGCGGGTTAAGCCATGAATTATTTGAATATACTTAACCAATTTGACACGATGATTTGATAGGGTTAAGTCATGAACCGCTTGAATATACTTAACCAAATTGACACGATGATTTGATAGGGTTAAGTCCTGAACTGCTTGAATATACTTAACCAATTTGACACGATGATTTGATAGGGTTAAGTCATGAAACGCTTGAATATACTTAACCAACTTGATAGATGATTCGTAGGGCTAAGTCATGAACTTGAACGACAACACTTAGCCAATTTGACATGATATGTAGGCGGGTTAAGTCATGAACTTGAATGACATCACTTAACCAACTGGACATGCTAGACTGATGGGGTTAAGTATCAAATTTAAATGACAACACTTAACCTACTGAACGTAAACCCTAGTTGTGCGGTCGTTTTCAGCAGTAACGCACTAGATGTATCACGGTACCCTGGAACTAGGCAGGGTGGGGCACGATTACTGGGCTGATTGTAAGCGACCAAAACGACGGCTGAGTTGGTGCGCCATTGTAGGTTCGAGCGGACTATGGTCGTGCACGTAGTCCGGAGTTGAAAAAGCAGGCATTGGGCACCGGTAGGTTTACACTGTGCGTACTTGATTCGTGTTGGTGGTCGGCACCCTAGGGGTTGATACACCCTATGGTGGACCTAGCACAGGTGACTACATTTCGTGATTGGGCTGTATAACACAGACACATGAACGAGCTAGGACTTGTAGGGAGCCGATCGATTAATATATCGTTACGTGGAAAAAGGGTGTTGTTTGTTAGGTAGCATAATCCCTAGTGGTCCTAGGTGGCATAAACCCTATCAAATCTCGGAAACGTTCAATAGGTAGCATAATCCCCAGTGGTCCTAGGTGGCATAAATCCTAGTTGAACATGCGATAGTTCATGATAAGGAAACCTAGCCAGAACAAGGGTGGCAGTCCAAATGATTTTAAGAATGGTGGCACTACGTTGAAGTAGTATAGAAATACGTGATGAAACCCGTACGATATACGGCAAGGGACTGTACATATACATGGAAAGGATGATACGGGTTGCGGTACTTGTACAGTTGGTGCAGAGAATATAGGAAATCAAAGAAAATAGTGGAATGGTGAAGCTTAGAAAGCTTGCGATGTTATACTTAATAGAAACCTTGCAATGTGATACTTGGTAGGAACCTTGTGATGATACTCTTGATAGGAAGCATGGGATGTTATACTTGATTCATCGTGCCTGTAGCTTACCTTGTCATCATGCTTATGTTTACTTTCAGTTTATTCATGCCATATTTTCTTCACCTGCTTTTATGCTGAAAGCCACTTGGACTTACTCATTCTTTATGACTGACCCAGTTTGTTTCGCCTCTTTTTCTTTCGTCCCCCCCCCCCCCAGGTTCGCAGGCTGAGAATACAGCTTAGTTCGGATCTTACCAAGCTCCAAGGCTCTTTCATGTACTCCTTGGATTTCTCTTGGCTATGGCTTGCTTTGCTGTTTTACTAGAGGAATGATTTATGACTATGGTTTTATGCTTCTTTACTATTGCAAGACAGATTTCAATGTAATAGATTTAATAGCATTTTGATGTAAAAGGCTTTTGACCTTTCTAGATTTTAAAGTAATGAAATTTGGTTCTTCTTCCGCTCTTTTATGTGTTCTGTCTTGTAATATTTCTGTGTATGTTTACCTAGATAATGCTCCACCATTGCTAGTGCATTCCCTTTATGAGTGAGCCTAGCGGAGGTGGGGTGTTACATTTGGTATCAGAGCCAGGTTACCAGACTGGGCAAAAGTTTTTAAAACCTTTTGAAATTATTTTCAAAACTATTTACAAAGAAGCATTTTTCAAGAAAAGTTTTATTTTAAAAGTCTATTCCCCAGAGGCCATTAGCATTATCCTTTGTTTCCTTGTTTGAATCCCTTTTCCTTTCTTTCCTCCATCTATAGTCACATTAGTTCCATCTGCGACTAATCTTATTTCAAGCTTTATAGGGTTGCCATGCGATGGAGGTAGTTCTCGAAAGACCTATTAACACGTTATATAAGAGGGGATAAGAGTGGTTAAGGCGAAGAAGCTCAGAACAAGAAGGTAGAAATGTTTCTGTAGGAAGTCTAGTTTATCTTTCTATCCTGCTCGTACCCTTTTTGATTATGGTACATCACACCCTTTTTATTTCTGCTTCGATAGTTGAGTCTCCGCACCTTAGTACTAGCGTAGTAGAGGATCCCAAATTTTTTTCTTTTTCTTCTCAAATCCTGTTGGGGAATCGGCTCATTTATTCATGACTTGTTTAGATTTGAGAATGTCTATGCTAAGCGTTGAGTTTATAAGAAATGCTTATATTTTTGGACTACGGGTCGATTCTAGGGATGGAATGGTGTAACAACCCGTAAAATGCGAGCCAGTTTGAAATTTTTATTTTTGACAATTTTAGCGAATTTTGATTATTTAAAATGAATTATTTTAAATAAAATCGACGAGAAAATTTATTTTGAATATAATTCGAACGTATATATTATATACGTCGTCGTTAGAATATAAATATTATATATAATTATAAAAGGAATTGAAAATGGCGCGGTAGTTCGATAATTCGATTTCAAACTTCAATTGAATGTACCGGGTGCAAAACAATCCGGATTTTAGTGAAACCAAAAATAATGGAATCTAATAGTGAATATCTTTCCAACGAATCCGACTAATTGAAATTTCATGGCAGGAAATTCTGAATAGTCGCTATGGAATTCAGGCCCTTAAAAATGGACATTTTGCAAATGACCTCGGATTTCGACGAAACCAGTTTTGTTGGGTCCGCAGTGTCTAGTTATTGCTAGGTTTCAAATTTCATAATTTTCCGAATCAATATGTGAGCGTGGCAAAGGAAAACGCGATTGACCATTTTCAGTTGATTTTAATCGACTGGAAATTGGCCATTTTTCAAACGGTCTCGGAATTCGACGAAACTAGTTTTATTAGGACCGTATCGTCAATACGAAACTAGAAAATATTTTTATGGGATTTATAGAGTTAGTATGTGACCCCGGTAATTTGAAATGTACGTTTAAAATTCAATATAGTGATTTAAATGTAAATTAAATGGAAACTGATTCAAATGGTCAAATCAGCTTGCGATACATATCCCATTGTGTTCGAAATGGGGGTAAAACGCTATGGACGACAGGCGGTGGGCCTCGTTTCGAGGTCGTATGTGAAAGTCAACTTTTAGAAATTAAAAAAAAAATATTCCCTCCTCCCCTTTAATCCTCCTGCCCCCCCCCCCCCCCCCCCGTTCAAAAATAAATTCAGAATAAAAAAAAAAGGGAAAAGAGGGCGGAGCCCTAAATAGCTCGACGAAGCCACCGTCGCGCCCTCCGCCTCTTCTCCTTCCTCCTTCATCGTCTCCGTCCACCACCCGCTGCCACTCCACCCTCTCCATCGATCAGTCATCTCCACTTCCTCCTTCTCCCATCGCAGTATTCCCCGATCGAAACCCCCCGTCGACCTTCAAAAAACCGAGAGCTTCCCCCACCTCCGCCGACCTCCACTGCGATACCCTCCCCCCCCCTTTTTCAGACCTCGGCGGCGCTGGACCCCCCCCCCCCTTCGAAGTTCAACGGTGGAAAGCGCCCCCCTACCATCCTCCTCCGACGCAGGAAGAACCCCCCCCCTCGGCTGTAAGATTCCTTTTTTTTTAAATTCATAAGTTAGTTTATTTTAAAATTCATAAGTTAGTTTATTTTAAAATTCATAAGTTAGTTTATTTTAAAATTCATAAGTTAGTTTATTTTAAAATTCATAAGTTAGTTTATTTTAAAATTCATAAGTTAGTTTATTTTAAAATTCATAAGTTAGTTTATTTTAAAATTCATAAGTTAGTTTATTTTAAAATTCATAAGTTAGTTTATTTTGAAATTGAAAGTTAGTTTATTTTAAAATATAAAAGAATTGATTTTGTTCATATAAAAGGATTGATTTTGTTTATAGAAAAGCCTTCGTTTTTGAAATAGAATTTTTATAAATATGAAAGCATGGAAAGATTTGGGTTTTTAAAATGATAAGGACGAGATTTTAATAGAGATAAAGATAGGATTTTTTAATAGAAAAGTTTATATTTTCAAAGACGAAAAGATTAGACTTTTAATTATAAAAAGGTCAGATTTTTTAAAGGGATATGATTTTTATACTAAAGGAGAAAAAAATATATATAAGATTTTTATGTTGAAAATCAAGATATAAAAAAAATATGATTTTTAAATTGAAAGTGAATAAATAAAAATGTGATTTTTATTTTAAGGACATCAAAATATAAAAATGTGTGATTTTTATATATGTAGTGGCTACGGGCAATAAAGATGACGAAGATGCGATAGCGATGAAGATTTCTATCAATGAAGTGCCATGGAGCTAGGATAGCTATATGTGAGAATTCTCACTCTTCAATTTTATTTCTAGTTATATATATATACTAGGATGCAGACGGTGCTTAGTAGCACCCGACACAATCGTCCACAGACCATGGACTTGTTTGTTTGGTTGCATAGCTTAGTTATATGATTTGGTTTGAATTTGGTGGTTTGGTGATTTTGATTGATGTGTGAATGGCGTGGGCCTTCACTAGACCGGGGATAAGGCTAGGCCTTGTCCCGTTTCTAGTATCGTGCCGTTATGCCGCCGAAATTTTCTAAAATATGTTAGAAAATAAAAATATCATTTTATTGTGTAAATGAATTGAATAGAAATTCATAGGTTGAAATAAAATGTTTTATCGTTAAAAATATAATTTTTAACGTGAATGTGAATAAATGAATAGTTATAAACAAATCGGCCGATTTGTTTGTATATACACTGATTTGACTGATATTGATTGGGTCGATAAATTTCACACATCGCCCAACCGCACAAATAAAATCTGTGTTTGATTGTTTGAAACCCCACACGGGTGTTGGGATGAAATTTGAAGTTCACTCATCCTGATTGATTAAATATGTCGATCGATTGATTGACAGGCTGTTATAAGCGTTAGATATCTATATTTGATGCTTATACAGTGTAGTGCACTTTGGTTGATGGTTGATTATTTTTCAATGCTATTATACATGTGTTGTATGAAAATCCATATAATTAACTTTATATGGTAATTGATTGGGCCTCATTCCAGTTTTAAAATAGAAATATTTGAAATAGAAATTTTCGAAATGGAATATTTGAAAATATCAATATATGAAGCCGTGTAGATTAGATTGACGCCATTTTGACGTAAACGATATTTATATCGATTTTATTCATTTTGAAATGAATTGAATTGAAAACGATTTCGAAATGAATTGAATTGAAAACGATTTCGAAATGAATTGAATTGAAAACGATTTCGAAATGAATTGAATTGAAAACGATTTCGAAATGAATTGAATTGAAAACGATTTCGAAATGAATTGAATTGAAAACGATTTCGAAATGAATTGAATTGAAAACGATTTCGAAATGAATTGAATTGAAAACGATTTCGAAATGAATTGAATTGAAAACGATTTCGAAATGAATTGAATTGAAAACGATTTCGAAATGAATTGAATTGAAAACGATTTCGAATTGAATTGAAAACGAATTCGAATTGAATTGAAAGCGAATTGAAATGAATTCAAATTGAATTGAAATTCGAATTGAATAGAAATGAATTTTAAAACGAATTTATAGAGAAGAATTCAATTTGGATTTGAATTGAAATGGAAGTTGAAATTGCTTTTGAAACGAATTTAAAACTGTTTATATAATTCGTTTTAAATAGAAATCGACGAAATATATATAATATATATATATTATATATATAATGGCCTGAAGAGAACGCGCCGCGCCGCGGCAGTTCGTGAATTTCGACCATTTATTTCAAACGGACATTGCGGGAGATCCGACCGTCGGATTCTCCTAAAACCGGAACCGTTGGGTTCGTATCGAAAAGAGCTTTCCAATGAATATTAGAAATTTGAAATCTAACGGTTGGATTTGGAGTTATGTCCAAATCAAATTCGAAAAAGGTCGCTGTAAGTGCAGTTCGATGGCTGTTGTTGGAAATCGACTGTACGGGCCTTGGTAAAATTATTAAAAATATCTATAATTTGTGAAAAATCATAATATATGGATTGGAAAGAGTTGAGCTGGAAAACTCCATATTTGAAAAGATAAAAATAGATTTTTATCGAAATGAACTAGTTTTGAACTAGAATTATAATTCTATTTATTTTTAAATAAATAAATTGAATTTGAAAAGGGTTTTGAAAATAACCAAAATTTCCAATGATTGCATTGGAGTGGATTTGAATCGAAATTGTCGTCGGAATATTTCGATGTTGGAATTCGTGATTATACAGATGTTGTTATGGAAATTTGAAAGATATATATTTATATCGTTATTTCCAATACGACACTTGTTTGTCGTAGGATTTGATATTGAATATAAGCCGATATATTTTCTATTCAGAGCCTTGTATTGAATATCAAATGTGATTTGGGTTTGTCGTGAATGGTGTCTTCACTAACACTGTTCTTGAACCCAGTTGAGAAAAGATTAAATCTTTTTATTTAGATTTAATGAAGTGTACCAATTAAATAATATTTAATTGGAATTAAATTGATATTGATTTTTGGGTTTATCGTGAACAGTGTTTTAAATAACACTCGTTCTTTAACCCGATAATTAATGAATGTGATTTTGGGTTTATCGTGAACCGTGTTTTAAATGACACTGATTCTTTAACCCAGTTAAAGATTAAAACTAAGTGGAGTTTTAATGTATCTTTAATTAGATTGAAAAGATCGAGAATGGAGTATCACCAGTTTTACTCCAGGCGATAGTTAAATCTTTAATTAGATTTGAACGTGAAATGGTAATTGAATTACCGATAACACTGTGGTGTTAGATATGAAGTACTACCAGTTTTACTTCATGGGATGAATAGGTTGGGATTGGGAAATAAAATAAATGATTACTTCGGTGTGGTTCGCTAATCCCGACTAGTTTGAATTGATATTCAAAGGAGATTAAAGAATAAATTTAAAGAATTTATCTTGGATAAAATTAATGGGAACTTTTCCCAAAGTATATGAATATTTGAATAAAAGAATATTCTGAATTGGAATGAGGCGTATGTTGTGTTTGTGTAACACTTTTATAATATATACGCGAGTTATTCAGAAAGACCGGGTTTACCCCATTCTGAATAACTGATTCGACGTGGTGTCGAAGATGAAGACGGTGGTCGAAGACCGGAAGTCTTCACGTCGTTTGGGTGATTACTGATGATCTTGATTGGGCTGTACACCCAAGAAGATGGAAACAGTTGGTGATCGTCCAGACGTACTTGGAGATCGAAGGATATGCGGGGTACTAGGTGCCTCCGGTTTCGTTCAGACCCAGAACGGACTTGTAAATGGACTGTGTGTCTGACATTGGATTTTAGTCTGTGTGATTGATCTCTATTAAATATATATCTGTTTGGCGGCGGAGAATTTATTCTCTTGCTTAACGCCCTTCTCTGAGACGTACGAGCTCAGGGGTTATATATTGATGGATATCAAACGCATGGAGTGAATTGCCTGTGTGGCATGCCTAAGTGGCAATAGATCGAGGCTTCTGTTGAAAAGCAAAGTCTTGTGGTGATGATCAAAGCACAGCCTGTGTGGCACAGCTTTGTGTAACGTGAATTCGCAAGTTTCACACCCGGTATGAACCAAAAACGGGAGACGGACCTCAGGGATGGCATGCGTTTCCTTCTAGCTAAAAAGTGGCGTCAGTGGTTTTACACGCCCTGACGAGTTTGACTTATGTGGTTGTTGCTGTTGCGAGGCGCCTCGGTTTGATCGGACGATCCGGGTCCGATGAAGTCATTTAGTTGGCTCACCTACGCCCCAAAGGGCGGGGAAACGCAGTGTTCAGGCATTTTAATCCACATCGGTGGACCGGCCTTGTCGCTCCAAGGGACGATGCGTTCTGTTCCTGAGACACGGGCTAGAGCGTCTCGAATCGGTTGAGGACTATCTTTTGCCTCGGTTCATAGATGGAAACCCAATTTCCAAATACGTGATTCTGCGGTTTTATTTGTAGAGCCTAGTATGGCGACATAGTGGGATGGGGCACTTATGTCGTCTATGATTGATACTTATGATTTGAAGTTGTTTTATACACTATGCACTTAAAATAGTATCAAATGATTTGTTTTAAACGTATCAAGCATTCTTTGGATGTTATAAGGTAAAAACCCTATCCCCCGGCTTGCGTTGCATTGTGTGATAGGACCTGGGTCTTAAAACAGCTTCATTTTTCTTTATTTAGCATTGCGCTGTTTGGTTTTATGCACTGGTATTCTTGGGAGGAAACCCATTCCGTGTTATACGGCGTGGTCCCTTGATTTACCTAACTTTAAAAATAAAGATTAATAACTGTTTTAGTTCTCACACCAGTCCCATGACTGACCTGGAGTTTAGTGTTTTAACCTAAACTCTGGGTGCCCTTATTTTGACACGGGCAGCTAGTAGTTTTGGTTTTGCAGATTTATATTCACAGGATCCTGGTTTACAGCTGGAACGATATCCGGAAAGCTTTGTATCCGTATATCCCTTCTAGTTGTGTATTATATTATTTTCCGCTGCTATGTATTTAAATGTAATTTAAATCTCTGATATTTCTGTGTAATATTCATTTTTACTCTGTATATTCTTGTAATCTGATGCATTGTTGTAATATACAATGAAATGTTCTTTTATATGCGTTCTGTTGTGGCTTGTTCTCAAACGATAGGGCGTTTCGAACGGCCTGGATCGGTTTAGCGACTGGTTCGGACCGAGCGAAATTCCTTCTCGCTTCAGTTGGTATCAGAGCCAGGTTTCGATCCTGGGACCTGTGGGTTATGGTTATCCAGTAATGGTGCCATTCTTGAGTATGAAAAGGGGGTAGTTAGACTCTTAACTTGCCATGGTAATGCCCTCGAAGTCCAATGTAACCCTGAGGATTCTGCCATGCTTAGTTACCTAGAATTTCTTGATACGTTTGTTGAACTCGAGTAGTGTTCGCCACTAAAGTGGATGATTCATTTCGCTTAGGCATAAGTTATAGGAAATCACCTTAGTAAGTACATTTGGCAACATGGCTGACATCTGTTTATTTGCAAGAGATAGTTCATTTATGTGGAATACCTTCTAGTAAGTGAATGAGATCAAAGTTTCACTAGTGAATTTTGGAGAGCATGCATGAAACCATGAGTACGCAGTTATGTTTGAATCGGGTATACTAGAAAGAGAATAAGTGAAAGTGGAACGAGAGGCGACAGTGGAATGAGTTCCAACTCATATTCTAGGAACAAAAATTAAGGAATTACGAAATTGTGAAGCTAAAGACGGTCAAAGCACAATGGAGTTAAGCTCAAGGAAATACGACTTAGAAGATTGAAGGCTAGACATGCGCATCATATCTCTTTTTAAGAGTATATCCTTGATCCCTCTTTTCCTGTAGAGCTTACTTGTATGCTATCTTTTAAGTATAACCTCTCGGTCCTATTCTCAATCCTATCTCGGATGCAAACCACATAGGGAGTATGACTTATCTGTTAGTAATACATGTTGGGTCTTGAGGGTGTCCGTTGGGTTGACTAAACTTTTTGGGTTTTATAGGATATGGGCTGGTGCTTAGGGAGTTCTTCTCCTATTCAGTATATATGTGACGTAGATTTCCAGCTTTGACATTTCCTAATGGGTACAAAGTTTTTACTTGCTTCTATCATTCGACTATATCTTTAGGTAGGAACAATTGGGTGAAACATGTATTTGAGACATGTTATGATTGATGGTTGCAAGTGGTCGCAAGTGGTTGCTCGTTGTTGCATAACACACATTAGGCACTAGATCGGCTCAAACACATTTTCATATTGCATATGCATGAGTGTTTATACTTGTTTAAGGATGAAATTGAATGTGTTATCAGGTGAATGTTGCATATGGATGAATGTTTGAGCACACATATAGTGTTTATGTGATTAGGGCTATTTGCATACATGTTGGACCCATGACACTAAACATATTTTGCATTAAGAAGATCAATCAGGCCTGATCATTTGCATTAGATAAGGAACATATACACATACTTTCTGCATATGTTCATACAACATTAGAAATCTCTTAAGGACAATGGATGCCTTTGATTGATGATTGATTAGATGGATGATTGGATGGTAGGACACATTCTTCTTAACTTGATGATTTCGGGGACGAAATCCTTTAAGGAGGGGAGAATGTAACAACCCGTATTTTTATAACATGTTAAAACAAGAAATCAAGGCAAAATTAAATTTTAAAATCAAAATCAGGGGAAACGGGTTACGCCATTGCGTTCGTCTCAAAATTTTACATTAAATAGAGTCTGAGTTTTCGAAAATCGGAGTCCAGATGAAGAAGTTATGGCCTGTACAAGTTTCAGCAGTTTTCAGGCAGCACAGGACCAGGGGGTCGACCATAGGGTCGACCTACCCCCCCCCCCAAGTCGACCATATGGTCGACCTACCCCCAGGTCGACCATAGTGTCGACCTCCCTCCCCCCCTTACAGGTCGACCTGGTCGGTGAGGGATTTTGTAGGTTCATTAATCAGGGTTTAACGGAAGAATTTCATAAGTTTCCAAAAATTGAAGATAGAGATCAAGAAATGGAATTTCAATTATTTGTGGAAAGGCATCAATTGGTGGAACCCCTAATAAAGGAAAGAGATGCTGTGTATGAATCACTCACATATTCTTCTGAATTATATATCCCTACCTGTTTTGACCCAGAACTCATTTTTGAAGCCTGAGACGTGTTTTGATGGTCCAGATAGATTCTAGGGTTAATCTAAGGGCCTAAACTAGTTGCTACACCTATAAAAACACCCTAAGACCAAACCTAATTCATATCAAATCATTCTTACACTATTATGCTGCTGAACTCCCTCTTGAACCATGGCCGTCGCCTACAAATCAAAGTACAAGCATTCAAACTCAAATCAATTCGAAGAACAAAGCTTCAACAATGGTTCAAACAATAAATCAACACTACTACAACGTTCTATGACAATTTCAGTTCTTAATTCATTAGCCATGCCCTGTAAGTTCTAGTTATTTTCAGATTAAAATATTTAAATATAATATGGGCATGTGATGAAGTGAAATTGGATTTAAGTATGTCTATCGATCTATTTCTGTTGCTTCTTGGATCTTGAGTTTTGAGACTTGTCTATCTTTATTCCCATGTCTAATTTATGATCTATTCAGCCTATTGTAAATCAGTTTTCTTGATGCATATTGATATTATTACCAAGTTGTAATCTTCATGCCTATGATGATGTTTTTCTCTCTGATCTTATTTTTATGCAAAATTCTACCTTTCCCTATTTATTTTCTTTTGATGAACCTAGGTCAATTTCGGACCTAGGCCTAAACTACGATATGCGTGCGATGGTATACGAGGAAAATATTGGAATATTGCCTAGTGGAATATATGTGTTTGGTGGAATCGAAGGCATAATATGAAAATTGGATGTTTAGGGATAATTTACCATAACATGAAACTTGATATTTGGGTATTGTCATTATAATGGTAATTGCAAGAATGGGGATTGGCATATATAATTTGACATGGATCTTGATATATATAATTTGATATGGATCTTGATATATATATATATATAATTTGGCATGGATCTTGATATATGTAATTTGGCTAGAACTTGTTATGAGTAAATTGGTGTAAACGTAGTATACATGTAATTTTGGGTATAAAACTTAACCTATGTAAATTGGGCATAGCTTTGTAAACATGTAAATCATGAATCTTGACATATGTAAAGCGGCATGAAACTTGGTATATGTGTAAATTGGCATAAAGTTGGCGTACATGTAAAACGACATGAATTGAACTTATGTAAATTTGTTAGGAATTGGGCATATGTAAAATTTACATGTAATCTAGAACTTGGGCATATGTTAATTATGTAAAATTTTGAGTTGAAACATATATGATAATTTATGACTTAGTAGAGGTTTAATACGAACGCGCCTAAGTTGGGTTTTGGGTAGTTGACATGTATTGTAAATAAAAGCATATACTTGGCGTAACCTTATAGTGAATTATGATAATAATTTGGGAATACGTTTTGGGGCAAAAACGTGAATCATGAACATTTCTATATGTTAAACACGTGAACTGATATTGGGGATTTGGGTGGAATACGACCATTAATGAACCTATGACACGAGGTTAGACTCAGTTTGTGGTGTAAACCTGCCCGGAACCGACCTGCAAATCTAGTAGCCACAAAGTGCCAGTCTAATGTGAGAGGTCGAAGGCCAAATTGTAGGCGTAACGGTTTATGACACGAGGTTAGACCCAGTTTGTGGTGTAAATCTGCCCGGAACCGCCCGGCAAATCCAGTGGCCACAAAATGCACGGTCTAATGTGAGAGGTCATGATTTGTTCGTCTTAATGAATGAACTAAGGAATACTAACCATAATAAGACGTGGGTATGGTTAGAGGGTTAGGTGGGATGACATGGAAATTTGACATATAAATGTGGACCTAACCGGTATGAATTAAGAATATGTAAAACTTACAAATGCAGGCTTAACCAACATAATAGTTAATCAGACCAATGGGTGGGTTAAGTAATATGACTAAATTAACGACACTTAACCAATATAAAATGACACGTGGCAGGGTTAAGTCAACTTGAACATATAGATAATACTTAACCAACTTAGTATGATACGTGGGCGGGTTAAGCCATGAATTATTTGAATATACTTAACCAATTTGACACGATGATTTGATAGGGTTAAGTCATGAACTGCTTGAATATACTTAACCAATTTGACATGATGATTTGATAGGGTTAAGTCATGAACTGCTTGAATATACTTAACTAATTTGACACGATGATTTGATAGGGTTAAGTCATGAAACGCTTGAATATACTTAACCAACTTGATAGATGATTCGTAGGGCTAAGTCATGAACTTGAACGACAATACTTAGCCAATTTGACATGACACGTAGGCGGGTTAAGTCACGAACTTGAATGACAACACTTAACCAACTGGACATGCTAGAGTGCTGGGGTGAAGTCTCGAATTTAAATGACAACGCTTAACCTACTGAACGGAAACTCTAGTTGCGCGGTCCTTTTCAGCAGTAACCCACTAGATGTATCACGGTACCCTGGAACTAGGCAGGGTGGGGCACGATTACTGGGCTGATTGTAAGCGACCAGAACGACAGCTGAGTTGGTGCACCATTGTAGGTTCAGGCGGACTATGGTCGTGCACATAGTCCGGAGTTGAAAAAGAAGGCATTGGGCATCGGTAGGTTTACACTGTGCGTGCTTAATTCGTGTCGGTGGTTGGCACCCTAGGGCTTGATACACCCAATGGTGGACCTAGCACAGGTGACTACATTTCGTGATTGGGCCGTATAACATAGACACATGAACGAGCTAGGACTTGTAGGGAGCCGATCGATTAATAGATCGTTACATGGAAAAAGGGTGTTGTTCGTTAGGTAGCATAATCCCTGGTGGTCCTTGGTGGCATAAACCCTATCGAATCTAGGAAACGTTCAATAGGTAGCATAATCCCTAGTGGTCCTAGGTGGTATAAATCCTAGTTGAACACGCGATAGTTCATGATAAGGAAACCTAGCCAGAACAAGGGTGGCAGTCCAAATGATTTCAAGAATGGTGGCACTACGTTGAAGTAGTATAGAAATATGTGATGAAACCCGTACGATATACGGCAAGGGACTGTACATATACATGGAAAGGATAATACGGGTTGGGGTACTAGTATAGTTGGTACAGAGAATATAGGAAATCAAAGATAATAGTGGAATGGTGAAGCTTAGAAAGCTTGCGATGTTATACTTAATAGAAACCTTGCAATGTGGTACTTGGTAGGAACCTTGTGATGATACTCTTGATAGGAAGCATGGGATGTTATACTTGATTCATCGTGCCTGTAGCTTACCTTGTCATCATTCTTATGTTTACTTTCAGTTTATTCATGCCATATTATCTTCACCTATTTTTATGATGAAAGCCACTAGGACTTACTCAGTCTTTATTACCGACCCAGTTTGTTTCGTCTCTTTTTCTTTCGTTCCCCCCGGTTTGCAGGGTGGGAATACAGCTTAGTTCGGATCTTACCAAGCTCCAAGGCTCTTTCATGTACTGCTTGGATTTCTCTTAGCTATGGCTTGCTTTGCTGTTTTACTTGGGGAATGAATTATGACTATGGTTTTATGCTTCTTTACTATTGCAAGATAGATTTCGATGTAATGGATTTAATAGCATTTTGATGTAAAAGGCTTTAGACCTTTCTAGATTTTAAAGCAATGAAATTTGGTTCTTATTCCGCTCTTTTATATGTTCTGTCTTGTAATATTTCTGTGTATGTTTACCTAGATAATGCTCCACCAAAGCTAGTGCATTCCCTTTGTGAGTGACCCTAGCAGAGGTGGGGTGTTACAAAGAACAAGTGTTATTTAAAACACTGTTCACGATAAACCCAAAAATCAATACCAATTCAATTCCTATTAAATATTATTTAATTGGTGCACTTCATTAAATCTAAATAAAAAGATTTAATCTTTTTCTCAACCGGGCTTAAGAACAGTGTTAATGAAGACACCATTCACGACAAACCCAAATCACATTTGATATTAAATACAAGGCTCTAAATAGAAAATATATCGGCTTATATTCAATATCAAATTCTATGACCAACAAATATCGTATTGGAAATAACGATATAAATATACCTTTTAAATTTCCATAACAATATCTGTATAATCACAAAATCCAACATCGAAATATTCCAATGATAATTTCGATTCAAATCCATTCCAATTCAATTATTGGAAATTCTGGTTATTACCAAAACCATTTCAAATCCAATTTATTTATTTAAAAATAAATAAATAAATTATTATTCTAATTCCAAATTAGTTCATTTCAATAAAAATCTATTTTTATCTTTTCAAATATTTAATTTTTCACCCCAATTCTTCACAAATCATTTCTTATGATTTTACACAAATTATTACTATTTTTAATAATTTTATCAAGGCCCGTACAGCCGATTTCCATCAATGGCCATCGAACTGCACTTATAGCGACCTTTTCCAAATTTGGCTTGGACATAATTCCAAATCCAACCGTTAGATTTCTAATTTATCATATTTGTTAGAAAGCTCTTTTCGATACGAAACCAACGGTTCCAGTTTTAGGAGAATGCGACGGTCGGATCTCCCGCAATATCCATTCGAAGTCAATGGTCCAAATTCACGAACTACCGCAGCGCGGTGCGTTCTATTCAGGCCATTATATTATATATATATAATATATATATATATATACTTCATCATTTCCTTTTAAAACGTATTTTATAAATCGTTTTAAATTCGTTTTCGAAACGATTTCAACTTCATTTTCAAATTCAAATCAAGATTGAGTTTTTCAATATAAATTCGTTTTAAATTCATCTCAAATTGATTTCAATTTAAATCGATTTTTAATTCAATTTCAGTTCGTTCTCAATTCAATTTAATTTCAATTCGAATTCATTTCTATTCAATTTCAATTCGAATTCAATTCTATTCAATTTCAATTCGAATTCATTTTCAATTCGAATCCAGTTCTATTCAATTTCAATTCGAATTCATTTTTATTCAATTTCAATTCGAATTCGATTATATTCAATTTCAATTCGAATTCTTTTTCAATTCGAATCCATTTCTATTCAATTCCAATTCGAATTCATTTTCAATTCGAATCCAATTCTATTCAATTTCAATTCGAATTCATTTTCAATTCGAATTCATTTTCAAAATATTCGATTTTGAAATCACTTTTCAATATTCATTATAAAAACGAATATAATCGATATAAATATCGTTTGCGTCAAGATGGCGTCAATCTAATCAACACGGCTTCTTATATTTCTATTTTCAAATGTTCTATTTTAATTATTTCTTTTTCAAATATTTCTATTCAAAACTGGAATGAGGCCCAATCAATTAGCATAGATTTTATTTCTATGGATTTCCATACAACGCATGTATATATCAATAATGACAAATAATCAACCATCATCCAAAGTGCAATCTACACTATATAAGCATCAAATATAAATATTCAACGCTTATAACAGTCTGTCAGTCAATCGATCGACATACAACTAATTATTGGGATTAGTGTATGTCATATATCACCCCAATACCCATGTGGGGTTTTCAAACAATCAAACACATATTTTATTTGTGCAGTTGGGCGATGTGTAAAATTTATCGTCCCAATCAATATCAGTCAAATGTGTGTATATAAACAAATCGTTCTATTTGTTTATTTTTATTTCATTTTAAATACACGTTAAAATTTCTATTTTCAACTATAAAATATTTTAACTATATAAATATTTTATTTTATTTCGCACCACACAATCAACTACACATCAAAATCAAACAAACAAGCATACAAGTCGTCCACGGTCTGTGGACGACGGGTGTCAGGTGCTACTAAACACCGTTTGCATCCTAGTATATATTTCAACTAGAAATTTAAATTAAAGGTGAGGAGTTCTCACCGACTAGCTAAACCAAACGCCATGATTCTTCATATGTAGGAAATCTTCGTCTTGTCTCCCGCAGTCTGTTTCACGAAGTATATGTTAAAAATTATATTTTTAACAATGCTACTATATATGGAAAAATCACATTTTATTGCGTTACTTCATATATAAAAATCGAATTTTTATATAAAGAGAATTCTTATAAAAATCACATTTTTATACCGCTATTCGTATAATAAAAATCATATTTTTACTTCGCCACTTCATATATAGAAAGATCAAATTTTTATTTAGCTATTCATTATATAAAAATCTAATTTTTATTTCTAATCCATTCATATAGAAATCGAATTTTTATATCGCTACCTTCGCATTAACAATCATAACTTTTCCTTATCAACAATCATTGCTTTTCTAGTGTAAAAATCCTACCTTTTCATTACTAAAAATCGTATTTTTCTTTTTAAAAAACACATTTTTATTTGTAAATATATGAGGTAAAAATAAAATAAAACTCACTTATGGTGTCGGAGTAGCGGAGGAGGCTCCGGGTGACGTTGTGGTCGATGGTAGTGCTCCAGTGCGGCGATGGTGGACTACAATGTGAAGGAGCAACGGACCGGAGGTGTTTTGGGAGGCTTGGGTTCGGAGAAGGTCAAAGGAGTAGGGAGTCGAGGTGAAAAGGGGGTCCGGCAGCAGGTGTAGGCAGTGCAGGCGGGGGTGGTGGTCGATCGGCGGCTGCGGGCTTTAGGGGAGGCGCGGTTCGGTTTAACAGCAGCGGGGGAGGGAAGGAAGGTGCGGGAGAAGGGGGCCGGTTCGATCTGAGGTGGTGCCCCACCTTGAGGCAGCTGCGGAGGACCGGAGGGGGGGGGGTAGCGGCGGCTGCTCCTCCCCTTCCTTTTTTTTTCTATATTGTATCGATTAAAACGAAAGGGGGGGTTGACCGGTTATAGAGAAAGAGGGGAGAGGATTTTTTTTATTATTTCTTTAATTATTTAATTTCAAAGAAAGCAACTTTTTATTTCGACCTCGAAATTGAATCCACCGACTATTGTCCATAGCAAGTTAGCCCCATTCCAAACACAATGGGATATGTTTCATTAGCTGAATCGATTGTTTCGATCGGTTTTCGTCAAAATCAAAATATAACTCTATATATTGAATTTGAACGCGCGTTTCAATTTACTGGGGTCACATACTAACTCGAAAAATTCCCGACAAATATTTCCTAGCTTCGTATTGATGATAAGGTCCTAACAAAACTAGTTTCGTCGAATTCTGAGACCGTTTGAAAAATGGCCATTTTCCAGTCGATTAAAATCAACTAAAACTGGTCAAACGCGTTTTCCTTTGCCACGCTCACATTTTGATTCGAAAAATTATGAATTTTGAAATCCAGCAATAACTTGACATCACGGATCCAACAAAAGTGGTTTCGTCGAAAACCGAGGTCGTTTGCATAAATTCCATTTTTAAGGGCCAGAATTCCATAGCGACTATTTTGAATTTTGAACTGGACATATCTTTTGATTTCCGCTATGAAATTTTGATTTTTCGGATTCGTTGGAAAGATATTCTCAATTAGATTCAAATCCTTTTTGGTTTCACTAAAATCCGGTTTATTTTGAATCCTATACATTCATTTGAAATTTGAAATCGAATTATCGAACTACAGTGCCATTTTCAATTCCTTTTATATATAAATAATTATATTCTAACGATGATCTATATAAATATATACGTTCGAATTCTATTCAAAATAAATTTCTCGTCATTTTTTTTAAATATTCATTTTAAATAATGAAAATTCACTAAAATTGCCAAAATAAAAATTTTAAATTGACTCAAATTTCCGGGTTATTACACATTTCCACTATTTTATTGTTTCTAATGTAAATAAAAAGGTTCCTTTTCATGTCTAACATAATTGACATTAAAAATGTGAACTAAAAATATGTTATTATTTTTTTTGTGATCAACTTTAACGCTAAAAATGTACTTTCTATTCTAAAGAGAAGATGACATAAAAATTTATTCTTTTATTTACAAAAAGAACGTTACATAAAAAGCTATTCTTTTATTTACAAAAAGAATGTTACATAAAAATTTATGTTTTATGTGAACCATGAAAAATGTGATTTTCATTTCAAATCATCAATCTGACAAAACTCATAATATGAATCTCCATAAAGATGAGTTTTTTATCGCATTGTCAAGTCAAATAATATGAATCTCAAAAAAGATGAGATTTTTGTCGCGTTGTCAAGTAAAATAATATGAATCTCAGTAAAGATGAGATTTTAATCGCGTAGTTAAATCAAATAATATGAATCTCAATACACCATCAAGCAGCAAATCAACAATTTCCCACTATCATAACATCACAAATCTAAATGACTAACATACATACAATAAATCCTAAGCGATAAAAACAATTAAATTATAATTAATTACTCGAATTAGAATTCTCACTTTGGGTTCTGAATTCTTCAAAATTTTAGGTCGCTCCATTTCAGCTCTGATCAGTTCTAGGTTGTAGATCTCGTTTCTGCGATTCCAACGCATTTCGTTCCACTGAATCTCGATGTCATACGGAGAAGTTATGGTCATTTTTCATTTAATTGCATAAGTAAATAATTAAATAATAATTAATTAAATTAATTACATTACTAATCTCTTCCTCCTTCTTTCTGTATCTCGCTCCCTGTAGCATCGCACCACCCTTCGTCGAATTGCATGAAAACGAGGCGAAATGAAGCATCGATATCTCACAAGATGTCACTCTAAAGGTGATCATCAAAGTTGTAGATATAGATCATAGAACTATTTATCATATTTGCCTTTGGAAATTTTGGAAATGGAGGAATGGATTGAAAGAGATTTGAGGGGAAGAAGGAGAGTGTTTTCAACCATTGATTGGCATGGTGGCGGCTGTACACTTAGTGGGATTAGGAATAGGTTTAGATAAGTTTATGATATTATATAGTGGAGACAATATATATATTATATATGTTTTTTATTTGGTTATATATATTTGTTTTTATCTTTCACTTGTCTCTACATATGTAGTAGGTGACAAAAGAAGTTTAATTACTGACTAGGCACGATGGACCACATGAATATATGGACTTAAATGAAGGGAATGATGGAAATAAAAGAAATAAATAGGATAAATGAAATAACGAAAATGGAAGAATAAAATTATTTGTATTATTAATAATGGGAATAAAGAGGCAATTTGAAATATGACAAATGGGGAATTTGTATTATTAACTTTTCAAATATACATAACTTTTATGTATTCAAAAATTATACTTTCTAAGATCGGATTATATATAATCACAAATACGTTAATTATAACCTCATCATTCTCAACTCATTCTAGGGCATTACTAACCCCATCTCTAACGAGTTTTCTCATTCTAGGATGCTACTGATCCTATCTCTAATGAGTATTCTTTTATAGGATGTTTCTAATCCTACCTATGATGAGTCTTTTGTTCCGTTCTAACGAGTTATACCCCAAAGATTTGAGCTAACCAAAGCTCTGATACCAACTATAAACCACATAGGTCTGATCCAAAAGTTGGAAATTCTCGAATGCATTAACTCTGGGCATACAACACATCAGAACAAATAACAAAAGAATTTTATAAACATCAAAATAATGTCACATCAGAGTACAGAATATCAGAGTACAACGATAAATAAAATACAACGGAAGACTTATTACAACTAAATTAATACAATACACAGTGGAAGACTTTCTATGCTCCGGACATAGCTTTAGGCTTCGATCCAGAATCCTGCTCAAGAGATAAATATCTGCAAAAAGCTACTCGACTGCTCGTGTGGAAAAGAGGGCACCCGAGTTTGCAAAGTGAAAAAAAACTACAAGTCAATCATGGGGCTGGTGTGAGAAATATAACTTGACTAATCTAACAATAAGGCTATTCACAGGACTACACCACTAACACGGAACAGATTTACTCCATTGGATTGCCAGTGCATAATTTAAAAAAATTTATTCAAAACAACGCAATGTCTGTTTGGAAAAATGAAATCATTATAAGACTCAAGTCCCATCACACAATGCAACGCAAACCGGGGGATAGAGTTTTACCTTACAATGATCAAACATGACTTGATATGTATAAAATAATATTTTTAATAATATTATTAGTGTCTAGGCAGTATTAAAATATTTCAAAGTAAATGTATCAATTCTAGACGACATAGGTACCATATACTATGTCACCATATATAGGTTTACAATCAAAACCGTAATGTCGTATTGGGGATTTGAGTTTCCATCATGAGTCAAGGCCAGGAACGATCTCCTTACCAATTCGAGACACTCTAGTAAATGCCTCAGGATTCCCCCCTGTGAATCCTTGGATATCTGCAGGGCCGATCGACACTTAACGTTAGCGGATTAGTTATGCCAGAACACACGCTTCCCGGTTCTTTTGAACCTCTAATATGGCTGCTAACAACCTATAAAACCGAGGTACCTCATAATCCATCATCAACATAAGTAAAATGTCAGGGCTGGTAAGTCGCTGACACCACTTTAGCAAGAAAGAAACATGTGAATTCCATGCGTTCCCTTGTCCCGTTTTAGACTCTACCGGGGTGTGAGGCTCGTGAAATCACACTGTACACAAAGCTACGCCTAAACAGACTATGCTTTGATCATCAGCCACAAGGCCTCCTTTTCAACAAAAGCCTTGATCATCTGCATCTTGGCATGCCATGTTGACGCCATACGATTGATAACTATCAACACACAACCTCTAATGGTGTTAAGCAAGAGAATAAACCCTCCGCCACCAACGGTCGTATATTAATAGAAATCAATTTACATAGAACAAAATCCAACGTCAGACATGCATCCATTTATAAGTCCGTCCTGGGTCTGAATGGAACCGGAGACACCTGAGAGGTTCCCGCATATCCGGACAATCAACACGTACGTCCGGACAAACTACCACTATTAACCCTTTATTGGGAGCTACCCAATGCAAGGCATCAGTAGTCGCCCATTCGATGTGAAGATCGCCAGTCTTCAACCACCGTCTTCATCTTTGACTCTTCATCGTCATTGTAATTATTCGGAATTGGTTAAACCCGGTCTTTCCGAATAACTTGCATGTTTTTTTGTAATTAAAAATCTAGTGTTATAAAAACACATCCAATGCCTCGTTCCAGTTCATAATATTCTTTTAATAAAATATTCACATTTTTCTATCAAAGATAAATTCTTTAATTTTATCCTTAAATCTTTCTTTTAAAGATTTATTAAAACTCCAATTTGGTTTTAAATATCAAAAATCATCATTTAAAGATTATCTTGATTTAAGAAATTAATCTTATCTTTAACTGGGTTAAAAAACTAATGTCATTTAAAAACATTGTTCACGATAAACCCATACTAATTTTCCATTAAATATGGAGTTTTCACAGAAATCAAATCAATATATAATCGATATAAATTTATGTATCAGACTCTTAATATAAATGGGATAATGGCAAAGCCTTTTAAATCCCATATATATTAAAGGCCTTCATTCATAGAAGCTTATCTCAATTATTATTAAATCGAATTCCATTCCATTCCAATTTAATATGTTAAATTGGAAAACTTTATTTTGGAAAATTCATATTAAATCTTAATAAAATATTTATGAATTCCAAATCATTTTTTACTGTAAATTGGGTTAAAGAACAAATGTCGTTTTAAAAAACAAGTTCACAATAAACCCAATTCACATTTCATTTATTCCAATTATTAAATATAATTGAAAACTTTAATAATCTTAATTAAAAGATTTATTCTTTTCTCAACTGGGTTTAAGAACAGTGTTATTTAAAAACACTATTCACGACAAACCCAAAATCCAATCATTTTAATTCCAAATAAATATTAATCAATTGGAAAACTTGATTAAATCTTGATTAAAGATTTATTCTATTTCTTTATTAAAATAAATGTTTCAAAATTATTAGATTTGGAAATTTCTATTTTTTTATTCTATTCATTATAAAATGAATAAAAATGTTCGATAAACCCATTCAGGTTAAAATGGCGTTTTCAACTTATAATGGGCTAGATAGTCCAATTCATTACCATGTTTATTTATGGTTTATAATGGGCTAGACCTTCCACATTAGGCCTACAACTTGCGGATGCTGGACATGCCGGTCGGGTCCGGGCAGACTTATCCCATAAGTTGGGCTTAACCTCGTGTCATAACCCGCTTTGTATTTGTGCAACTAGACCCCTCACATTAGGTTCAACATTAGTGGCTGCTGGATATGCCGGTTGGGTCCGGGCAGACTTCCACCACCATTGCAACCTAACCTCGTATCAAAAGTGCAATTATAATTTATAATTGTAATTATTTTACTGAAAAATATTCATTATTTTAAAATATTCTTTATCAACATATTACTTTTCTAAAAATTCTTTTTCTAAAACATTCTTTATTGGAATGTGACTCAATCAATAACCATATAGTTTCAGTTATATGGTTTCCATATATTTCATGTAATCAACAATCATGATAAATAATTATTAAACATCCAAATAACAACCAGAGTGGATTCTACAACTAAATATTGGGATTAGTGTATGTCAAATATCATCCCAATACCCGTGTGGGGTTTCATCCAACAAACAAATAATAAATTATCTGTGCACTTGGGCAAAGTGTGAAAATTATAGTCCTAATCACATGAACAAGTCAAGCAACTTGTCTATGACAGTGTAATATTGCTTTTAAGTTATCATAATCATATTAACATTATTTGACATGTCTATTATTTTCAATCTCTACATAACATAACATTTCATAACCACACAACAATTCATTCATGCAATAGATATAACAAATATTTCAATCATTTTAATTAAAGAAAAATGATGTCTTTTATTTCAACCATTTTAATGTGATAATTTGACAATAAAAATGTTTCTTTTAAAACTAATCCTTTTTTATTTGAACAACTTTGATGCTAAAAATTTAACATTTCTAACAAAAATGATCTTTTATTTTAATCTAACATTATAAAAATGTCATTTTTAATGATAACATATGTATTAACATATTTTCCTTTTATTTCTAACTAACAAAAGGGAATGTCACACTTTGATGATAAAACATGTTTTAACATATTTTATCTGACATAAGAAAAGGTATTTTTAATGATAAACATGTTTAACATATTTTAACTAACATAAGAAAATGTATTTTAAATGATAAACATGTTTAACATATTTTAACTATCATAAAAAGATGTATTTTAAGGACAAATAAAAATATCTATTTCATTTTGTATACAGATCTAGTTTACTATAGGAATATTTTTATGTTTACAGTTCTAATTTAACATAACATAAAAGGGAATATTTTCATGTTACCGTTCTAATTTAACATAACATAAAAAGGAATATTTTCATATTACTGTTCTAATATCATAAGAAAATGAAAAACATGTATTAACAAGTTTTTCTTATGTTTCTAATCTAACATAAAAAAACTTTTATAACCATTAATCTTATTTCAACAAAACGACAAAAAAAATATGCACTTTTATTACAATTCTTTTCATTGTAAAAAAATCTAATCTTTAATAACTATTCTTTTTAATGAAAACCATATTACATAAAAATGTGACTATAAACATGCAACCTTTATCCCAACTATTTTTATTTTTTCTTATATGATAAGAAAAATGCAACTTTCATTTCCACTATTTTTATTGTTTCTAATGTAAATAAAAAGGTTCCTTTTCATGTCTAACAAAATTGACATTAAAAATGTGAACAATTTTTTTTTTTTTTTTTTTTTGTGATCAACTTTAATACTAAAAATGTACTTTTTTATTCTAAAGAGAAGATGACATAAAAATTTATTCTTTTATTTACAAAAAGAACGTTACATAAAAATCTATTCTTTTATTTACAAAGAGAATGTTACATAAAAATTTATGTTTTATCATTAAAAATGTGATTTTGATTTCAAATCACCAATCTGACAAAACTCATAATATGAATCTCAATAAAGATGAGATTTTTATCGTGTTGTTAAGTCAAATAATATGAATCTCAATAAAGATGATATTTTTATCGCGTTGTCAAGTCAAATAATATGAATATCAATAAAGATGAGATTTTAATCGCGTAATTAAATCAAATAATATGAATCTCAATACACCAACAAGCAGCAAATAAACTATTTTCCAATATCATAACATCACAGATCTAAATGAATAACATACATACAATAAATACTAATCTATAAAAACAACTAAATTATAATTAATTATTCGAATTAGAATTCTCACTTTGGGTTCTGAATTCTTCAAAATTTCAGCTCTGATCAGTTCCAGGTTGTAGATCTCGCTTTTGCAATTCCAACGCATTTCGTTCCACTGAATCTTGATGTCATACGAAGAAGTTATGGTCATTTTTCATTTAATTGCACAACTAAATAATTAAATAATAATTAATTAAATTAATTACATTATAAATCTCTTCCTACTTCTTTCTGTATTTCACTCCCTGTAGCATTGCACCACCTTTCATCGAACTGCATGAAAACGAGGCAAAATGAAGCGTCGATATCTCACAAGATGTCACTCTAAAGTTGATCATCAAAGTTGTAGATATAGATCATAGAACGATCTATCATATTTTCCTTTGGAAATTTTGGAAATGGAGGAATGGATTGAAAGATATTTGAGTGGGAAGAAGGAGAGTGTTTTCAACCATTGATTGGCATGGTGGCGGCTGTACACTTAGGGGGATTAGGAATAGGTTTATAGAAGTTTATGATATTATATAGTGGAGACAATATATATATATATATATATATATATGTATATATTTTTTATTTGGTTATATATATTTGATTTAATCTTTCACTTGTCTCTACATATGTAGTAGGTGACAAATGAAGTTTAATTACTAACTAGGCATGATGGACCACATGAATATATGGACTTAAATGAAGGGAATGATGGAAATAAAAGAAATAAATAGGATAAATGAAATAATGAAAATGGAAGCATAAACTTAAATTTGTATTATTAATAATGGGAATAAAGAGGCAATTTGAAATATGACAAATGGGGAAGCTTCTAATAAACACACAAGGTAAAACAGTCAAATCTCACAATATATAAGTCACAGTATTAAATTGATTAGCCTCAATATATTCAAATTATTCTCATTAGTTTTATTAACACACAATAAATTAAAAGAAACATAATGTGACTGCTATTACATAGCATAAAGATAAATATGGATTCTAAATTCATACTCTAAAAATCTAGTCTTTCCATAGTTCATGGTCCCAAACTCTAATTAATTAATTTATTAGAACATTCCTTTTTAACTTAAGATAAATATATGTTTTCTATTAACAACGCATTGATTTTAATTAACACATAATTGTTCTTAGATAGAAATATTTCCATCAAGTTAATACAATTAACGACAATACTACAATTAATGTCTATACTAAATTTTAAAATAGACATAAATTACGCAATTTTTTTTATCATACAAACATTTAATAGGTTCAATGTCAAATCAAACTAATATATATATATAACGTGTATATATAAACTATCAAGTCTAATGTTACACTTGGTTATGAAAGATAAAACTTGGACTACCAATCTAACTTTTAACTTATTGAGCATAAAGTTTCAAATAAATCTTTAAGATGAATTTTAATCCATTAACATGAACATAGAATTTTGGATCGAAAAGTTAGACTCCAAATTAAATTTATGAAACCAATGATCTAAAATAAATCAATGTAATACAACTTATATAGATTTATTTTTAATTTAACAAAATGAAGAAAACAATATGTTACTTGAATAGGAAATTCTGGCGCATTTTCTAATAAAATTTCCTTAAAGTAAATTCTTAAGTTGGTTCTGAATTCCTGGGTTGTTACAGTTTCCTACCGGTTAAGTTTGTGGGCCTATATATACAAATATTACCCATCTACACGAGATGTACTTAACCCTCCCGCCGATTCAAGCATGTTTATTTAATGGTTAAGTTTTGTGGGCCTATATTTACTAATATTACCCATCAACCCGATATGTACTTAACCTTCCTTCTGATTCAAGCATGTTTATTTAATGGTTAACTTTTGTGGGCCTATATTTACTAATATAACCCACCAACCCGATATGTACTTAACTCTCCTTCTGATTCAAGCATGTTTATTTAAAGGTTAAGTTTGTGGGCCTATATTTACTAATATTACCCACCCAGCTTGACATGTACTTAACCCTCCCGCACATTATGCCTATTGGTTAAGTGTTGTCCATTCATATTAACTTAACCCACACATTCGTCATGTCATGTTGGTTATGTGTTTCTTTTTAACTTAACCCTCTTCACTTATCATGTTAGATTGGTTAAGTGTTTCCTATTAACTTAGCTCCGTTTGTCCATCAAGTTATATTGGTCAAGTATTTCTGGTTAACATAACCCCACGTGTTCATTAAGTGTCATCAATCAGTTCAAGTTACTTAACCCACCTACTTGTCATGTTACTTTGGTTATGTGTTGCCCTCTTGTGTCAACTTAACCCTACCACAAATCAAGTTATATTGGTTAAGTGTTGCCCTCTTGTTTTAGCTTAACCTTACCGCAAATCAAGTCATATTGGTTAAGTGTTTCCCTCCCGTTTTAACTTAAACTAACCACAAATCAAGTTATAATGGTTAAGTGTTTCTTATTACTTAACCCTACCCATTCATCATGCTATACTGGTTAAGTGTTTCCTATTAGCTTAACCCTAGTCATTCATCTTGTTATATCGGTTAAGTGTTGCCCTCTTGTTTTAACTCAACCTTACCAAAAATCAAGTCATATTGGTTAAGTGTTTCCCTCTTATTTTAAGTTAACCATACCATTCCTGTCTTAGCTTTAATTCATTCATTAAAGCACCAACCACTCACATTAGACATGTATTGTTGCAGTTACTGGATGTGTTGGTCGGGTCCGGGCAGTTTTACACCGTAACTTAGTTTAACCTTGGGTTCTTTTGGACTTGATCCACTAACCTCTCACATTAGATATATATATATATATATATTGTTACGGTTGTTGGATGTGCCGGGTGGTTCCGGGCAGTTTACACTGTAACTCAATCTAACATCGGGTTAGGCATATTCGTCTTTTTCTAAATTTACATGTTTACCATTTATGTAAATTATTGTCATTTAAGTCACGCCCAATCCCCCTCTAAATCATATTCATAATTTTAGGTATGTAGATTATGACAATTTTATGACACTAATCATTCATATGTTTATGGGCCAAATTATGCAATTAATATGAATTTAAGGTTTTCCCAACGTTACCCCCGTCATACGTTCGCACAATTCACATAGAATGTTAGGCTCGTAGCTTAGCCTAACTTGTATACAAAAGGGGAAAGAAGGGAGCATGTACCATTCACACAACATAAAATAATAAGGAACTAACAATACATGTGTCATGTAAACGTGGCATAATATAAAGAACTGCATTTTTGGATTCAACTAACATAAGTCTTTAAGCATATGAGATTACCCAAATCCAACTAGGCATGTAAATGTAAACTTTTATTTTGGGTCTAATGAACAAAAACCTCAAGAATATAGAATTGCACAAGTTCAACTGGACATGTGAATGTAAACTTTAATTTGGATCCAATAATCATGAATCTTAAACATATGGAATTACACAGGTTTAACAAGGCATGTAAATATGAACTTTTATCTTGGATCCAACAAACATGAATCGTAAGAATATGGTTTTACACAGGTTTAACAAGGCATGTAAATATGAGCTTTAATTTTGAATCCACTTTTCATAGATCTAAATGTGAATCTAAACATAATACATGTCTTAGCCTAACAACTTGCGTGATTCAACAAACATAATACATGTCTTAGCCTAATAACTTGCATGATTTAATAAACATAGATCTAAATGTAGATCTAAACAACTTGCATGATTCAATAAACATAGATCTAAATGTAGATCTAAACAACTTGCATGATTCAATAAATATAGATCTAAATGTAGATCTAAACAACATGCATGATTCAATAAACATAGATCTAAATGTTGATCTAAATAACTTGCATGTTACATAACATGAAAAATCACTAAATTTACATAATATACGATTGGTTTAACATCAACATATAACTACAGTAATCTCACAAGCATATACGATAGAATCGTTACAAGAATAGTCATAAATCAACATCGTCATTATCTTATAGCTAGGAATTACTCTAGTTTTCATTTTATTACAAATCACAACTTTTATTCGTTCACATCTAAACAATAACAAGACTTACAAACAAAAAAAGTCTTGTTTTTTGGGATCTGTTTTCTGAAATTGGAAAGCAATCCCTTGAAGAAGGTTATCTATTCTCTAAGTTAATTTTGATTCGTAGCTTTAATCTTGCTTTCAAGTTGAAGAAGGAAAGGTGGCTAAACTAGAACGACATGGTGGCTCCTTGGAATGAATTTGTGTGATTTAGGGTTTGAGGATTATGGTTGCTTTTATAGAAATTAAATCTTATGTGAGCCGTTAGATCGTTTTAGGAGCAATCAGAGCAATCCAACTAAAGCAATGTGTCACTCAGCCAATCATAGCATGACACATAAGCCCTAACACCTCAAAATTTGTCACAAAGCCAATCAGAGAAGGCCACGTAAAAAAGACAATCCTTGACCAATAAAAAAATGCGCCATGTGCGCCACATGATGCGTACACGTCATATATATATGTACATATATATTATATTATATTATATTATTCTATATATATATTACTTTTTTATCTATCTTCCCAATTAACCATTTTCACACTAAACCACTTTTTGAACTGCGTTCACACTAAGCCACTTTTTAGCCATTCCCCTAAAACAGAATTATGGCGCTGGCGGGGATCAAACTTTGTACCTCTTGTATGCAAGTCATATGTTCTAACCAAATGAGATACTAAGTATTTTTCTTGCAAACCTTTGAACAGTGCTAAACATTATTCTCTTCTCATTCTTCTTTTTCATGTTTTGCTGTAATATTTAATTTAAAGATATCTTCTTTATACGGAGTCCGATTTACGCAAACTCGAACTCTTCTCAAGCAAAATTCCGAGATGAACGCAATGGCGTAACCCGTTTCACCTATTTCTCCTTTTCAAATTGATTATTCTTTAATTTGTTATTTTAATATTCTTAGAAAATATGGGGTGTTACATTCTCCCCTCCTTAAAGGATTTCCTCCCCGAAATCTTCAAGTTAAGAAGAATGTATATCCTACCATCCAATCATCCATCTACTCAACCATCAAACACAGGCATTCATTGTCCTTAAAAAGATTTCTAATTCCTTCATGATCATATGCATAGTGCTTGTACATTTCCATATCTGATGCAAAATCGGGCGGTCTACTGATTCAGTTGACCTCCTCAATGCGAATTATGTTAGTGCCATGAGTCCATCATGTATGCAATTATTCCTAATCGTACTTTATAACTTCTACATGAGGGCACAATCATTCATACAAATGCAACATCCATATGATAACACATAAAGTTTCAGTTCATATGTATAAAAATTCACTCATGCATATGTAATATGAAAGTGACCGAGCCGATCTAGTGCCTAATGTGTGTATATGCATCCACGAGCAACTACTAACAACCACTTGCAACCACCAATCATAACATGTTTCAAACACATGTTTATATCTATTGGCTTCTACCTAAGGATAAGGAATAGGATCGAGGAGACATACTAAAAAGGTAGATATAAGCATGCATAAAATTAAGGAAAGAGAGATCAAGGATGTATCCTCAAAAAGAAAAGTGGTAGGCTGCGCGTATCTAGTCTTCAGTCTTCTAAGTCGCATCTTCTTGAGCTTCACTCCACTGTACCTTAACTAATTTAACTTCACGATTGCAAGGTTTCTTAACCTCCATTTCCAAAACCCACTAGTAAAGATAGGACCTCGATCACTTACTATGCTAGAGGGTGTCCAATGTAGTTGAACTATATTTCCACGATAAACTGGTGTTAACCATGATACCAGGTGTATATACTAAGATGATTAGAGGTCTCTCCTCTACTTAGCTTATCCATCATGTCAGAAATCTGAGGGTCGATATCTCTCACGCAAACCATCCTAGTCGAACTTGACATCCCTCAAGTACAAGCCCCAAAGGCCTAAGCCAATATCAGACGAGCACCCAAGCATTAGCTCCTCCGAATTTGGACGATTTATGTGAGATGATACTAACAAAACAACCAAACAATTGAGCACTTAACCGACTCTGGCCATCCTCTCCAATCTTGCTCCAAAACTATCGTTGATCGCATAACTGGCTTTGCATTGTCAACTAGAAATATGTGGAAGTCTGTCTCGAGTTTTAGGGGGAAAACCCCCAACCTAATAAAAACATCCGCGTACTCATGGACTACTCCAACGGATCAAAAATCGTCGATAAATACATAAAGTGATTCTAGGTAGCTAAGATAAACTGATCCCTTAGGATCGCACGAAATTTCGAGGGTATTCCCGAGGCAAGTCGAAAATCTAACTACCCTCCTTTCATAATTACTAGCTAACCAATCCATGCCTAGAATCAACCCATGGCCCATGAAACCAAAAACATAAGTGTCTTAAATCCTTACAAACCAAAGATAAATGAATCGAACCACAAATTGGATTTGAGACAATAATGGGATCTTCTACTATACAAGTACTAAGGTGCAGAGACTCAACTATGGAAGCAGATATAAACGAATGTGAAGCAATAAAATCAAAAAGAGTACTAACAAGATGATCAAAAAGAAGAAGTAGACTTTACTATCTTTCTCTCAGGTATGCTGGCAGTAAGAGCATGCATTTGCCCTCCTGAAAATCTTGACATTTGTTCTTGCCCTTGCCCGTAATTATACGACCCATTATACCCTAATAAAGATATTTCCTCTTGTCTTTAGGTTTTACTATTCTTTCCTCCCCTCCTTTGTGAACCAAGTCTATATCCATAAGTTCTTCATCCTTGGGTTGTGCTCCTTAGCCAAACACCCTCATTCTCATCTTTACCATCCTTGTGTAACTTGTTGACAGGTCTCTCGAAAGTTGTCTCCATCGCATGGAAAATCCAACAAATCTCAAAAGAAAATTAGCCGTAGGTAAAACTACTGTGGCTATAGATGGAAGTTGGGCGCTTTTTTGCCCTTTGACAAGTGTCGTAGTCTCATCAAGCCTACGAAACCATGCCGCGATGAGGTTACCTCCCAGAAAGCCAGAGCCCTGGAGACTCAGGAAAGAAGGAAACAACGATTCAAATAGAGGATCAAAAAGATAGCGCATATGGCTTTGGGGAATATGCCTTTAAAACAAAACTTTTCTTTTGAAAATGCTTCTTTTAAAACCGTTTTGAAAATAAATTTTCAAATCTTTTATTTGATCCGGTAACCTTCAGCTCTGATACCAAATGAAACACCCCACCTCCGTTAAGGTCACTTACAAAGGGAATGCCTTAACTTCGGTGGAGCATTTTAGGTAAAAGATGCAGATAAATTACAAGACAGACAAATAAACAGCGGAAAAACTAAATTTATTTCATAAGCACGTGATTCAGTTAAAACATTACAACAACTGCCTAAAACCAACTTCAAGTTATAACAACAAAATCTCTGTCTTGAATTAAAACATAAAGAAGCATTAAAACAACAGTAAGGCAGCATAAATCCCCAATAAGAGAGTATCCAAAGCCATAGCCCAAGGAAAAAAGATTCCAAGCAATACATCTACTCTCTTCAAGCTGGAAATGATCTGGTCCAAGATGAAGTATTCCCTCCCTACAGATCGGGGAGGGGGGGACGAAAGAAAAGAAGACAAAAGAAAATGGATCAGACATTAGTCTGGTAAGTCCAGTGACTATTTAGCATGTAAACAAGAAAAGGGTTATGACAGGAATAAACGGAATCTAGGTCAACACCCTAGAAATAAGATTATAAGGCTAAATATGCTCGCACTCATTTCACTTCTCTGCACCACCTAATTAGTGTCCCAACTAGTAATCTATATAAATAATCATATTGTAATGTGATCCCAATCCCCGCAATTGTGGTAGCCTTCAGGTCTATCGTAAGGATTCCACCTCAATCTGCCTAATTGCCATGAACATGTTAGAAGTACCTTAGTACCCTATTGATCGGCTCCTTACTTGTATTAATGTTCCATGTGTCTGTGTCAATCGGCCCTCTCTTGCGTGTAGATACCCTGTGCTTCTCCCACCATAAGGTGTATTAATCCTTATGATAGCAACCCGACACGATTCAAGATGCACAGTGTATAACTACTGGTACCAAGTGCCTGCTTTTTCCCACTCCGGAGTACGTGCATCTCCGTCAACCATTGGAACCTACACTGACGTATCCCCCTGCCGTTGTTTTGACCACTTATAATCAGCCTAGTAATCATGCCCCACCCTGCCTAGTTCAGGGTACCATGATACATATATGTGGGTTACTGCTGAAATGGGTCCCCGTTACTAGGGTTTCCTACTGGTTAAGTTTGTGGGCCTATATATACAAATATTACCCACCAATGTGAGATGTACTTAACCCTCCTACCGATTCAAGCATGTTTATTTAGTGGTTAAGTTTTGTGGGCCTATATTTACTAATATTACCCACCAACCCGATATGTACTTAACCCCCCTTCTGATTCAAGCATATTTATTTAATGGTTAAGTTTTGTGGGCCTGTATTTACTAATATTACCCACCAACCCGATATGTACTTAACCCTCCTTCTGATTCAAGCATGTTTATTTAAAAATTAAGTTTGTGGGCCTATATTTACTAATATTACCCACCCATCTTGATATGTACTTAACCCTCCCGCACATTATGACATACTCGTCAAGTGTTGTCAATTCAAGTTAACTTAACCCACCCATTCATCATGTTGGTTAAGTGTTTCTTATTAACTTAACCCTATTCACTTATCATGTAGGATTGGTTAAGTGTTTCCTATTAAGTTAACCCCATTTGTCCATCAAGTTATATTGGTCAAGTATTTCTTGTTAACTTAACCCCACGTGTTCATCATGTTGTATTGGTTAAGTGTCATCAATCAGTTCAAGTTAATTAACCCACCTACTTGTCATGTTACTTTGGTTAAGTGTTGCCCTCTTGTGCCAACTTAACCCTATCACAAATCAAATTATATTGGTTAAGTGTTGCCCTCTTGTTTTAACTTAACCTTACCACAAATCAAGTCATATTGGTTAAGTGTTGCCCTCTCGTTTTAACTTAACCTTACCACAAATCAAGTTATAATGGTTAAGTGTTTCTTATTACTTAACCCTCCCCATTCATCATGCTATACTGGTTAAGTGTTTCCTATTAACTTAACCCTAGTCATTCATCTTGTTATATTGGTTAAGTGTTGCCCTCTTGTTTTAACTTAACCTTACCACAAATCAAGTCATATTGGTTAAGTGTTGCCCTCTTGTTTTAACTTAACCTTACCATTTCTGTCTTAGCTTTAATTCATTCATTAAAGCACTAACCACCCACATTAGACATGTATTGTTGCGGTTACTGGATGTGTCGGTCGTGTCTGGGTGGTTTTACACCGCAACTCAATCTAACCTCGGGTTCTTTTGGGCTTGATGCACTAACCTCTCACATTAGATATATATTGTTACGGTTGCTGGATGTGCCGGGCGGTTCTGGGCAGTCTTACACTGTAACTCAATCTAACCTCGGGTTAGGCATATTCGTCTTTTTCTAAATTTACATATTTACCTTTTATGTAAATTATTGTCATTCAAGTCATGCCCAATCCCTCTTTAAATCATATTTATAATTTTAGATATGTAGATTATGCCAATTTTATGCCACTAATCATTCATATATTTATGAGCCAAATTATGCCATTAATATGAATTTAAGGCTTTCCCAACGTTACCCCCGTCATACGTTCGCACAATTCACATAGAATGTTAGGCTCGTAGCTTAGCCTAACTTATATACAAAAGGGGAAAGAAGGGAGCATGTACCATTCATGCAACACAAAATAATAAGGAACTAACTAAACATGTGTCATGTACGTGGCATAATATAAAGAACTTGCATTTTTGGATCCAACTAACATGAGTCTTTAAGCATATGAGATTACCCAAATCCAACTAGGCATGTAAATGTAAACTTTTATTTTGGTCTAATGAACATAAACCTTAAGAATATAGAATTGCACAAGTTCAACTTGACATGTGAATGTAAACTTTAATTTGGATCCAATAATCATGAATCTTAAACATATGGAATTACACAGGTTTAACAAGGCATGTAAATATGAACTTTTATCTTGGATCCAACAAATATGAATCTTAAGCATATGGTTTTACACAAGTTTAACAAGGCATGTAAATATGAGCTTTAATTTTGGATCCACTTTTCATAGATCTAAATGTGAATCTAAACATAATACATGTCTTAGCCTAAAAACTTGCATGATTCAATAAACATAGATCTTAATGTAGATCTAAACATAATACATTTCTTAGCCTAATAACTTGCATGATTTAATAAACATAGATCTAAATGTAGATCTAAACAACTTGCATGATTGAATAAAAATAGATCTAAATGTAGATCTAAACAACTTGCATGATTGAATAAAAATAGATCTAAATGTAGATCTAAACAACTTGCATGATTCAATAAACATAGATCTAAATGTAGATCTAAACAACTTGCATGATTCAATAAACATAGATCTAAATGTAGATCAAAACAACTTGCATGTTACATAACATGAAAAAGTAGCCAAATTTACATAATATACGATTGGTTTAACATCAACATATAACCACAATAATCTCACAAGCATATATGATATAATCGTTACAAGAATAGGCATAAATCAGCATTGTCATTATCTTACAGCTAGGAATTACCCTAGTTTTCATTTTATTACAAATCACAACTTTTAATCATTCACATCTAAACAATAACAGGACTTACAAACAAAAGAAAGTCTTGTTTTCTGGAATCCGTTTTCTGAAATTGGAAAGCAATCCTTTGAAGAAGTCAATTCTCTAAGTTAATTTTGATTAGTAGCTTTAATCTTTCTTTCAAGTTGAAGAAGGAATGGTGGCTAAACTAGAACGATCATGGATGGCATGGTGGCTCCTTGGAATGAATTTTTGTGATTTAGGGTTTAAGGATTATGGTTGCTTTTATAGAAGTTAAATCTTATGTGAGTCATTAGATCGTTATAGAGCAATCAGAGCCATCCAACTAAAGCAATGTGTCGCTCAGCCAATCATAGCATGACACATAAGCCCTAACACCTCAGAATTTCTCACAAATCCAATCAGAGAAGGCCATGTAAAAAAGGCAATCCTTGACCAGCAAAAAAATGCGCCATGTGCACCACATGATGCGTACGCGTCATATATATATATATATATATATATATATATATATATTTCTTTTTTATCTATCTTCCAAATTAACCATTTTCACACTAAACCACTTTTTGAACTACGTTCACACTAAGCCACTTTTTAGCCATTCCCCAAAAACAAAAATATGGCGTTGGCGGGGATCAAACTCTGTACCTCTTGTATGCAAGTCACATGTTCTAACCAAATAAGCTACTAAGTCTTTTTCTTACAAACCTTAGAACAATGCTAAAAATTATTCTTTTCTCATTCTTCTTTTTCATGTTTTGCTGTAATATTTAATCTAAAGATATCTTCTTCATACGGAGTCCGATTTGTGCAAACTCGGACTCTATCTCAAGCAGAATTCCGAGATGAACGCAATGGCACAACCCACTTCACCTATTTTTTTCTTTTTCAAATTAGTTATCTTTAATTTGTTATTTTAATATTCTCGGAAAATACGGGGTGTTACATTCTGATTAACTCCAAATGTGTTCTTTACGCTTTTCCAACCTTGTATACATTAAATATATCGTATATAAGAATTTTAACTATATAAAATTAAGTGACTTAACTAAATAAATTATTAAATTTATACCTTAATTCCTCTTCTTAAAAAAACAAAATTTGAATTCCCTTGTTGCAATGTCGTTCACCGCCGTGCTCTTCCCATTTACATCTAACTCGTTTATCAATTGGAAGCGCCGAGCCCCTCCATTTGCCGACCTCTTAACATCCAACATTGCCCTAGTCATAGATCCCACCAATACACTCCCAACTCCTTCCAAAGTGTGCTTCTATAAGAGAAAACCATTAACAACTTTGTATCCAGAATCCAATCCTTCAATGTCAGTTCTCATTTTCCTATATGCATGCGCTTAACATCTCAAAAACACAGACCGCAAATCCCCTACACACCCAATTGTCAGACAAAAATCTCCCCTTTTCAATTATCCAATACGGGCAGTAATTATCACTGCCATTTTCGCATACTAATGAACTCCATAAATCATTACCATCTTGTTCGTTGTAGAAGGAGGTGAACTTCACTGATCCCAAAATAACACTCGTTTTCCACAGTTTGAAACCGTATCACGTCGATCCCCTTTTCCATCCAAACTCTCGCATCACCACAGGAAAATCGCAACTTAGTTTTTCAAACTCCAAAGTGAAATCGCGCAACTTCCTTGAGAACATCGCTCTTTCATTTGAGCACCTCAATCAACCCAGTTTTCTCCAAACATGCCACGAACCCCATCTCACGAGTCTCACACTAATACTTAAAGCCTGTACTCGAAGAAAATATGATCGAGTTCCCTTAGATCCGGGCCAGTGAAGGAAACCTGCAGTTAGAACTTGAGTATAAGCAGATTCAGATTTGTATTTTTTTTATTTTTATTTTTAACAGACGCGTTCGATTTAATTTCAACAGAAAGGGCTGGCGATATTGAGGAGTGCCATTTTCATTTGTTTCGAAAGCTTTTAGGTTTGCAATGAGGAAATTTGTGGATCATTGAACTGCAGAAATTTATGGAGGCCATTTAAATTTCCTTCTGACTGAAATAAAATCGCAAGACTGAAGAAAGAAAAGAAAAGAAAGAGATCATCGCATATATATAATCGATAACCCTTAGCACCGAGGTAATAGCACAAGGATAGATGTAGAACATAGGTGGCTGATGTAATGTTTATTAATTTGATTTGATCTTGATCTTATCCAAATTTTGTAATTAAATATCTCGGAGTCCCAAACTCCTTTCGAGGCGTAGCGACCAACGTTTCTAGGGATATACCGCTATTCTGAACACATTTGAATAGACGACTCCGAAGCCTCATTCGATCGTATGGAAAAGATATTAATTTAAATCGATATAAATTAAATTCAAAACAATTTATTCCTTGATAATAAATTATTATTTTCGTCTATATTGAAATAGAATCTATACTGATCATCTAAATGGTTTTGACTCAGTTCTAATTTTGAATTCAATAAAAATTTGCTTTCGTGTTGACGATAAATATATATATTCGAAATAAATAATATTTTGATTATTAAATCGATATCTCTATATGAAAATCGATTTATATTATCAACTCAATATTAAAAACAATATTAAATATTTAAAATTAGCTGATCAAAAATCCAGGTCGTTACATCTCCCCCCTTAAAAGAATTTTGTCCCCGAAATTACTAAGGTAGGAAAGATGGTACAAACCGATTAACTTTTCAAAATTTACTTTTGTTGAAACTCAACTCTTCATATTTCAACAAATTTTGGTCTATCAACTTTTGGTTTTAGTTCATATTGCACATCATATAAATTTACATTCATTTTATCTAAATGGTTCACAATTAATATATTCACATCCAATTTATATTCTATTTACATGCTTCCAAATTCTTTCAAATTGATTCTAATTCAATTTATTCACTTCGATCCATTTATCTTGCTTTAAGTTAAATTTTAATTCCAGAATTACAATTTCAAATCCTTCTGAAATCACATAAATATATACACCTATATTTATAAATATTTCAAATTCAAAACATATGAAATTTTCAAACCAATTTGTTTTTTTAAATAATTCCCATCGAAAAATTTCTAAGGTAGCAATCCATCACTTAGAAACTCGAAAATGAACACTGACGATGCTGCAGTCATCATTAGATTTATTTTCCAGCCACTGAAGTGGGTTCAGTGCTTTAACACTTTCATAATCCATTCAAAATGATTTTTATTCAAAAATCCTTTCAAACAAAGCCATATTATTTCAATATACTTCAAAAAAATATTTTCCAACTTCCCATGATTAAATTTTTAATTTTGATTTTAATTCAACTCTAATTCATCTCATTTGTATATAATTCATCCACATACACATTGTATTTGGTTATATATAATTATTTCATTTCTTATAATCTCATTTGATTATAATAATAACAACCAACACATCCATATATTATAATAAAATTATTCTTTCTATATCAAAATAGAATTTTGGATAAAATTATTTCATTTACCCACTTTAAAACAATATTTTGTCGAAATTTTCTATTCAAGTGTTTAGAAATTCTTATTGACTTCGTGGCGTCCCACGATTCAAAAAGAATTCAGAAACTACTCAACAGACAAGTCAACACAATATAAAACAATTGTTATAAATCAATTAACAAATATGTGCTCTCGTATATATATACTCAACTCATTCTAGGGCACTACTGACCCTATCTTTAATGAGCACATCACATAAAGCGTAGATGTTCGCTCAACCTAAGCTCTGATACCAACTGTAATGGCCCGCAAATCCATACTATTTGAGTTGACTACATACATCACACATCCAACCCAAATATCAAATAAATACGAATCATTTTTTAGAAGAAAAATGTAGAAGAAGAACAGAAATAACAACACAGAATCTCACATTGCAGTGGAACAAAATATAATATCATATCTTTGAAATCCAAAATTTTAACTGCATAACATACACTTATTAGAGTACAACACTTACAACACAGCGGAAATAAAAATGCTATATATCTAACACTGAAGCCTCCTGGTCCAAGCTCGTTTACATAGATCTGAAAAATCCTGAACTACTTGACTGTCTATACAAATTTGAGCACCCAAGAGTTTAGGTAAAACAAAACATAATAAACTCTGGGTCAGTTATGGGACTGGTACGAGTAAACAATTTAACACAGTTTGAGAAAATAATTGATCTCTCATAAGACCACACCGTATAATACGGAACGGGTCTTTCCCTTATGAGAATCCAAAACACTTGATATAACTTCCAAATCCTTTTGAAAGAAAACGACAATCTTTATAACAAAACTCTTTTGATATTATAATAGTGTCTAAATCAAATAAATAGAAATCCATTGGAACACTTTCATCTCACGCTCCACATATATAAAATATAAAATCAAAACCGCGAGCACTTATTGGGTAATGAATTTCCAACTATGACAAGGTATGGAACCACCTTCCGACAGTGTATCTCTAGAGGATAATACACTGGGATCAACAAGAACATCATGTAACCCGGGCACACATGACCGACCACTCATTTCGCTTGAGTGTATCGAATGTATATCACGAACGATTGGGATCAACAACCGTTTCCTGAATGGGACAACATCGAATAAAATAAAGAATGAATTGAATTTCTATAGATAGATGATAATACACCCTAATTGGGAGCTACCCACATAGCCATACTGCCTGCCCGATTTTTGTCATTTCCCGGTTGTTAAGGCCTGAGGCTACGATTACTTATCATTCATTGATAACACAATCACTTTAAATGCCACATTGTCAGATCCGTTAATCATTAATTGATTTTCATAAATATATTCTGGATATTATGCTAAGAGAATAAATTCTCCGCCACCATATACATTTATACAGACCAACATATGCGATCAATGGAAATACTCTGTCAGACATTCATTCATATAAGTTTGTTCTGGGATTGAATGAAACCGAAGGCACAATTTCCATTAACAGAAAAATCCCTTGTACTCTACTCCATCTTTGATCATCTTCATATAATCTGATTCACAATGCTACTGCCAATATGGAGTGGTTCTTGGATAATAATCCAACCGGTCTCTCCATATTGACAACGATATTGGCAAACACTTAGATAGTCGGTTATTTAACCATTGAAGAAAAACAAACATTCATCCAAAGCATCAAACAATCACTGGGCCCCTTTAATTAACATTTCATTAATTAAAACACTTCTCCATTTCCTTATCCATATTCGTTAACACGATATTTTCGATAATCATCTTGGCCTCTTATGCTATTTGGAAAACATTTCCATATGTCGCCTTCTTTTATTTTCTATACTTAGAAAATACATTCTGTTTATAATTGAAAACATTCCAATTACTTATCTCTTTCATGACCATTCATTTATTTCAATACATAGGAAATATTTATCTTTATATTTTCAAAATTCCACTTACTTGGGTTAAATCGATTGTTGTGTAACACATCGTTACAAACAACCCAAATAATGCATTCAACTAACTCTTATTCAAATATTTCTCTTGGAGACTGGATCTTGCTATTCATCGGTTAAAAATGAAATCAATCAAGTTGGGGTATAACTACCTCTCAAACCTTGACTGAAAACATCCTTAACTTCAAAACGGACAAGACCACTTACCTCAAATAATCAACATCATAAAAACCAATTATTCATTTTTAAACCCATATGTGTTTCTCTTTCTAATTTTACCAGACTTAATTATAGATTTCCTTTTTGTTTATAATATTATATTTTTAAGTTCGTTTCCTTATCGAATTTTATATATATCGATACATTGATTTCTAACAATTGAAATTTCTTAAAAATATTATAACTCCTTATATTTCCGAAAATTTCGCCATTACCTCCTTTGTATATGTCACTCGGCGTAACTACAAAACGCCTCTCTGGGCCCTTTCCATTCAAAAAGAAAATCAAAAATCCAAGCGGCTTGCTGATTCGGCGCATAAAACCTCATATGGAATTTAAACATGTACCTTTTTTTCAGGCACTAAATTTATAAACTTCTTTCTCCTCATTCCATACCTGTTTAACACATATGTGTCCATTTCTAATTTATTTCTGCTCAATCTGGTCATTTTAACTTAATTTGCTAATTTATCATTAATTAGCTCTTTTACCCGTTTCACTTTCTATTTAAACATATCATGTTCAAATAAAATTTAACTTGCTTATAACCAATCGAATTCCATTTTCAGTTCAAGTTTCATATTCGATTTTGACTATAAATTTACAAACCCCTTTTACATAATCAAAGTCCAATTTCAATTCAAAATTTTATTAAATAGTCTCTTCTCTAATTAAATTAAATTAAATCAATAATTAAAAATCTGATTTTTTTTGTTTTAAAAATTAGTTCACTTACTCCACTTGAGTTCATATTTATTTTATATCTCAGTTCTGGATTATTTTAATGGAAATTCGGATTAAATTTGTTTAAAATCCTTTTATTAATTTAAATAAATCATTATGGTTTTATAATTGTTATGGCGCTGTTTTCTAAAAAAAATGATTTTGACATAACTCAAAATCTATTGGATGAAATTCAGATTTTTCCCTTCCATTAGAAAACTATTATCAAATTTGTCCTGATGATTCTTGTTTCAAAGAATTCCAACTTAAATTGAGTTCTATATACTCAGTTGAAGTTCGAACGCCAAATTATGAATTGCTACGCTGCGACGAGTTCGTTTTAATTATATTCAATATATAAATGTTTTAAAATTTCGTTTATATATAAATTCTAACTTCATTCTAATATATTTTAATATATATATATTAAACCAATTTTCCCAATTCAACTTAATACTTCTGATTATCCCAAATTGCCAATTATTTCGTATCACAGTTATAAATTTATTTATAATTCAATCTTCTATATTAAATTCAAATCATAAATAAATTGTAATAACCCGGAAATCCAATCCAATTTAAAAATTTTATTTTGGCAATTTTGATGAATTTTGAGTATTTAAAATGAATTATTTTGAATAACAACGACGAGTAATTTATTTTGAATAGAACTAGAATGTATATATTTATATATATCGTCGTTAGAATATAAATATTTATTTTTAATTATAAAAGGAATTGAAAATGGTGCAGTAGTTTGAAAATTCGATTTTAAACTTTGAATAATTATACAAAATTCAAAATAAACCGGATTTTAGCAAAACCAGAAATATTAGAATCTATTTGAGAATATCTTTCCAAGAATCCGAAAAATTGAAATTTCATAGCGGGAATCAAAAGATATGTCCAGTTGAAAATTCAAAATAGTCACTATGGAATTCTAACCCTTAAAAATGGAAATTTTGCAAATGACCTCGGTTTTCGATGAAACCACTTTTGTTGGATCCGTGATGTCAAGTTATTGCTAGGTTTCAAAATTCGTAATTTTTCGAATCAATATGTGAGCGTGGCGAAGAAAAACGTGTTTTGACAGTTTCAGTCAATTTGGATTGACCAGAAAATGGCCATTTTTTAAACGACCTCAGAATTTGATGAAATCAGTTTCGTTAGGACCGTATCGTCAATACGAAGCTAGAAATAATTTTTCTGGAATTTTTAGAGTCAGTATGTGACCCCAATAAATTGAAATGTACGTTTAAATTGAATATATAATGATTTATGCTTTAATTTTGATTGAAACTTAGCGTAACAGCCGAATTGGGTTAGGAAACGTATCCCATTGTGTTTGGAATGGGGGTATTACGCTAGGGTTGGCAGTCGTTGGGTTTGATTCGAAGTTCGTGACGAAAAATAACTTTTTGGATTTTAAAATTAAAATTAAATATATATATATATATTAAAGCTTTGGTCAATGTCGTATCCTCTTCATTCTCGTTAGTTTTCAAAAGCAAAAAAGGAGGAACGATCGATTTCCGCCGCCCCTACTTCCATCGCCGTCGCCTGGCGATCGCCGCCGCGCCTCTAGCGAAGCCCAGCCCTTCCTTCCCCGCTTCTCCTCTTCTCATCTACTTCTCCTTCTAATCCGCGAACCCATAGCCCCCTTACCCCCAAAACCAGATCTAAAACCGCCCCTCTCCGCTAACCCACACCGTACCCCACCAGCGAAGCCGTCGCGCCCCCTGACCAACTCCCGCGCCTCTCCTATCTCCTCTTCGATCCGTCAAAACCCCATTCCCAAATGAAAGCAGCTGTCGCCAGTGCCCAATGCCTTACCCCCGATGATCCGAACCCTCCTGCACTGGAGCACAGCTCCCCTTGCATCGCCGCTCAGCTGGAAACCCCCCTCTCTCGGTCTACAAAATTTACAGTGAGTCCCATTAATTTTTACTTTATTTTATTTCTTATATTAAAGCACTGCTTTAAGGACGATTTTTAAACTAGCAAGGATGTGATTTTCAAATTAGCGAAGTTATGATGTTTAGTCGAGTAAAAATATAATTTGCAAGACAAAGATACGATTTTTATTTATGAAAACATTAGATATTTATTTAGGAAAAGATTAGATTTTTATCGTATGAAAGATACGATTTTTCTAAGGTAAAGATTGATATAAAAATATAAACACCTTTGTTTTTTAATATATAAAAATATGATTTTTATATAGTAGAGATTATAAAAATATGATTTTTCATATAGTAGTGATTATTAAAATAAGATTTTTATAGAGTAGAGATTATAAAAATATGATTTTTATATATGTTATAGCGAAATAAAAATTCGATCTTTATATGAGTGGCGGATTGAAAAGAGAATTTTTATATGATAGAGAATATAAAAATATAATTTTCATTTATGTAGCGAAATAAAAATCGGATTTTTATTGTATATATAGTGAGATAAAAATGTGATTTTTAATATAAACAGTGGGAAAAGATCGCATTGGAATTTTAGACAAATCTGAACCGTTCAGAAATAGAGAATAGAGGAGTGGATCCCAAAGGTGAGAACTCCTCACTTTTATTTTGATTTCTAGTTGAAATATATACTAGGATGCAGACGGTGCTTAGTAGCACCCGACACCCATCGTCCACAGACCATGGATGACTTGTTTGTGTTGTGAAATTTGATTGTGTGATATGGAATGAAATAAAATATTTTATAGTGGAAAATATTTTATAGTTAAAAATATGATTTTTAACGTGTATATAAAATAAATAGTAATAAACAAATCAAACGATTTGTTTATGTACACTAATTAGACTGATATTGATTGGGACGATAAATTTTACACATCGCCCAACTGCACAAATAAAAATCTGTGTTTGTTAATTTGAAACCCCACACGGGTGTTGGGATGATATTTGACGTACACTAATCCCGATTGTGTAGTTGTACAACAGTCGATGGGTTGACATACTGTGTAAGCGTTAATTATTGATATTTAATGCTTTTGTAGTTGTGTGGTGCACTCTGGATGATGGTTGATTATTTATCGTTGCTATTATATACATGTGTAATATGGAATCCATATAATTAACATTATATGGTAATTGATTGGGCCTCATTCTAATTTGGAAAATAAAGAATATTATAAAAGAAAAATCCATGTGTTGAAAAATATAAATTCATGTGTTGAATAGAATGAAAATTCACGTGTTGAATAGAACAAAAATTAATGTGTTGAATGGAATAAATATTCATGTGCTGAATAAAATAAATATTCATGTGTTAAATAGAAGAAAACATTCATGCGTTGAATAAAAGACGTGTTGATTAGATTTACGCCATTTTGACGTGAACGATATTTATATCGATTTTATTTATTTTTATAATGAATATAGAAAAGGAAGTGATTTCAAAATATAACGTTTTGAAAATATTATCATTTATAGATTAGTGATATGGAATATTCAATTTTGATTCGAAATTGAATATGAAGTTGAAATCGTTTTGAAAACAAATTTAAAATGATTTATAAAATACGTTTTAAAAGGAAATCGACGAAGTATATATTATATATATAATATAATGGCCTGAATAGAACACGCCGCGCTGCTGCAGTTCGCGAATTTCGAGCATTGACTTCGAATGGACATTACGGGAGATCCGACCGTCGGATTCTCCTAAAAATGGAACCGTTGGGTTCATATCGAAAAGAAATTTCTTACGAATATTAGATATTAGAAATGTAATGGTTGGGTTTGGAATTATGTCCAAATCAAATTTGGAAAAAGTCGCTGTAAGTGCAGTTCGATGGCCGTTGATGGAAATCAACTGTACAGGCCTTGATAAAATTATTAAAAATAGTAATAATTTGTAACACCCTGTATTTCTGGTGGACATTAAAGTAACAAATCAAAGTATAATTAATTTGTAAAATAAGAATTAAGGGAAACGGGTTGCGCCATTGCGTTCGTCTCAGAATTCTGCTTGAGATAGAGTCTGAGTTTGTATAAATCGGACTCCGTATGAAGAAATTGTGGCCTTCAGAAGTTTTAGAAATTCAAAATAAAGGAAACAACTCGAAACTAAATTTAAAATTCAAAAACAGAACCCAGAAGCGGGCTAGGCGGGAAATTTCCTGCCCAGGACCCCGGTCGACCTTAGTGTCGACCACCCCCCCATAGGTCGACCGAGGGGTCGACCGTAGGGTCGACCTGGGGGTCGACCAGCACTGTTTTTCCAGATCCGAGGAAAAATTCATTTTTATGTATCCAGGCTGATTTCTGGACCAAATTCATGAGTTCTACGCTATATAAACGCCCCCAAACTTCAATTTCTCCACACAATTTCATTCTGCCTACACTCTGCCTCTATTCTAATTAAAAAAAATGGCGTCGCTACTCTACTGGAATCAAAACTAGGATTAATGCATCTTCTACCAAACTGAATAAAAGAGAATCAAGTTAAATCTTCAAATTGGACCATAGGCATTCGGCTTCAAGCAATGTCACGCGAATCATAGCGAATCGCCTCAACGTTATCCTTTTCTAAAACCGATCAATGTAAGTCAGTTACTTTTTAGATTTGAATGCCTAGATCTGTTTGTTACATGTAATTAAATGAATATAAGAATATGCCTGATCCTTTCATTTGAATCTGTGCTTATATATGCCTTTGGGATCTGATTCAGAACTATTGTGATGAGACTATACCTATGCCTATGACTATGAACATAAGACTATGCCTATGCCTATGCCTATGAACATAAGACTATTGCCTATGAACATGATTCTTGACTATGAGATTATTGCTTATGACTATGAACATAGGACTATTGTCTATGACTATGACTTTGGAACTATTGTGGTTAATTGCCTAGGACTATTTTGGCTAATTAACCATGACTATTGTGGTTAATCACCTATAATTCACAACTGTGAGACTACTACCTATAGTCATGACTATGACTATTATGGTTAATTGCCTAGGACTATTGTGGTTAATTGCTTATGCCCATAACACTATAGTTACAAAGCATGTTGTACACCGAACTGACATTATGTTGGATAAATCACCTATGCCTCCCTTAATTTTGTTGGATCTTATAGTTAGGGTGTAACTTGCTTAGTTTACTCCTATTCGCTATTATGTACACCAAAACCATTGGATCCATTATCTTAGAGTTTGGTTCGCTTTTGCATGCCTATTCTTTTATGTCAATACTCGTGTTTATCCTCTGTTCCGTTTTTAGTTTCATGAGTACTTAGAAAACTTGTGAAATCATGGTATACGTATGTTTTGGATACTGGGGTATTTGGGTATAACATGAATTTTATATTAATTGGCATAATTTGGAACATGTATTATGACTTGATTATTGAGATACAATTTTGGGTAAATGGGACATGAATTATGTTGAACCTAGAATTGGCATGTAAACTAAGTTTGGGCATAAACTATAAACTAGAATATTAAATCTAGTTTTGACATGAACTCTAAATGGGAATATTAGATCTAAATAGGCATAACTGCAAGTTGGGTTAATTGATAGGTAAATCAAGTCTTGGGCATAGAATATAAGTATGTTAATTGGCATGACAAATGAATATGATATAAGCTAAATTGATTTATGGAAAATTTACATGAATAGTAAATATGTAAATTAGAGAAGAGGAAAATGCCTAACCCGAGGTTAGACTGAGTTGTGGTGTAAAACTGCCCGGAACCGCCCGGCACATCCAGTAACCACAAAAATACCTGCCTAATGTGAGAGGTTAGTGCATCAAGCCTACAAAGACCCGAGGTTAGACCGAGTTGTGGTGTAAAACTGCCCAGAACCGACCGACACATCCAGTAACCACAACAATACCTGTCTAATGTGAGTGGTTGGTGCTTTAATTAATCAATTAAAGCTCATGAACAATTAAGCTAGGAATGGTGAGGTTAAGTAATTAAGGAAACACTTAACCAACTTAACATGATTAACAAGACAAGAAGGGTGGGGTTAAGTAATTGAGAAAACACCTAGCCAATTCAATATGTTAACTAGACAAGATTGACAGGGGTTAAGTTAATCTAGACACTTAACCAACTTAACATGTTAATAAGGCAAGATTTGTGGGGGTTAAGTAACTAAGGAAACACTTAACCATTATAATATGTTAACTAGATAAGGGGGTAAGGTTAAGCAGATGTTTAACATGCTAACTAGACTAGATGGTGGGGTTAAGTAAACTTAGAACACTTAGCTGTTATAGCATGATGAATAAACAGGGTTAAGTTAATGAGAGACTCTTAACCAGAATAACCTGATAAACGAGTAGGTTAAGGAACACTTAACCAATTTGACATTATATTTGGGTAGGTTAAGTCAACGTAAACTACTGGATAACACTTAACCAATTTAACATGACAAGTGAATGGGTTAAGTTAACTTGAATTGACTGATGAAACTTAACCAATCCAACATGACGAGATAGAGAACTAAGTAGTAAACCTTAGTTAAGAGAACTAAGTAATAAACCTTAGTCAAAGAAAACTAAGTAGAATACGAGGAGGAGCGAACGTCCATCTGATCATGAAGAAGGCTCCAACGAATTGGGTTACGAAGCACGCGGCCCCGAGGGGATGTGAGGTTACTCTTGGTATCCCTCTGTGAGGCTGCAGATGATCCTCCTGGGCACACAGAGGTTAAAGTCTGCGTTAGAAGAGCCAAGGGTATGCCTTGGTTGCAATAATAAGGCAACCTAAAGACTAGGATGGACCAGCGTGATTCGGCGAGACCAGTTTTTTCCCTGTGATAGCAACTCGTCGTCTACCTACCATCTTGAGTCAATCGTGATACATAAAGCGGAAATGCAGAGAACTCCAAAAGACCATATACTTTCTATCTAGTTATGGGTGAGGTTGGCCAGTAGGTTAGTAGGGCATAGAGGGGCCTGCGTGCACCTCTCATTCTTGATTTTCTTGGCTGCCTTTCATTTGTTAGTTGAGGGAGGGGTCTAGTGGGACCATAGCCACTGTAAATGCAGACCTTAGCATCTGCAATTGGCAGATATCTGAAAGCTCCCGTCCGAGTTCTGTGTTTCTTGACTAGCCCTGCCACGGGACTCAGGTCGCACATATAGAGGACATGTGCATCTAGACATCGATAACGATTCACGGCACATACGTGGGGAAAGTCTAGGAACATATACCACTCTGGGTAGTGTGTCCTAGCCTTGGGGGCATCGCTCGATAGGTAGCATAATCCCTAGTTGGACCTAGGTCGCGTAAACCCTAAATCCTAGAAACGTTCAATAGGTAGCATAAACCCCTAGTTGGACCTAGGTAGCGTAAACCCTGGTTAAATCTGGGAAGCGTTCGATAGAAAACCCTAGATTAGATCTAGGTAATAAATGAAATCCCCAAATAGATGTACACCTAAAGGCAACCACAATTATGGAGATTGGGATCACATTATCATATGATAATTTTATATAGATTACTAGTTGGGACACTAGTTAGGTGGTGCAGAGATATAGAAACCAGAATAGCAGGGTAATAACGAAGCAGAGAAAGTATTGAAGCATATCCAGTTTATGTTGCCTTAGCATATCTTGCGTTAATCTTGTGTTATCTTGTTAGCCCTATCATCATGGTGTTGTTTTATACTCAGTTAATTCATGTCATGTTGCTTTTACCTATTCACATGCTAAAAGTCACTGAACTTACCAGGCTTTATGTCTGACTCTGTTTTCTTTCCTTCCATTTCCCCCCAGGTAGTCAGGGAGGGAACAACCTAGCTTAGTTTGGACCATTACTCTTTTCCAAGCTTGAAGACTCTTGGACGCATCGCTTTGAACTCTCTTTGCCACTGTTATGGCCAGCTTATGCTTTATTTGGGGAATATCATTGTTATTTTATGCTTCTTTATATTGTTATGTAAGACAGATACTCTGGTATTGGGAAACACTTGTTGTACAAACTATTTTATCAATGAAGTAAAGTTTTATTTTTCACTGTTTAAATTTGTCTGTCTTGTAATTTACCTGCATCTTTTACCTAAAGTGCTCCACCGAAGTTATGGCATTCCCTTTGTGAGTGACCTTAACGGAGATGGGGTGTTACACTTGGTATCAGAGCTGAAGGTTACCGGATCTGATAAAAGATTTCAAAAATTATTTTCAAAACGGTTTCAAAAGAAGCATTTTCAAAAGAAAAGTTTTTTTGTTTTAAAGGCATATTCCCTAATGCCATATGCACTGTCTTTTGATCCTCTATTTGATTCCTTGTTTCCTTCTTTCCTAAGTCTTTGGGGATCCTGGCTTTCTGGGAGGTAACCTCATCGCGTCATGATCCCGTAGGCTTGAAGAAACTACGACACCTGTCAAAGGGCAAATAAGCGCCCAACTTCCATCTATAGCTGTAGTAGTTTCAACTACGGCTAATTTTCTTCTGAGCTTTGTAGGATTTTCCGTGCGATGGAGGCACCTTTTAAGATACCTGTCAATAAGTTACACAAGGATGGAAAAGATGAGAATGAAGGATTTTGGCTAAGGAACACAACATAAGGATGAAGAACCCATGGATATGGACTTGGTTCACAAAGGAGGGGAGGAAAGAATATTAAAACCTAAAACAAGAGGAAGTATCTTTATTTTGGTATAATGGGTCGTATAATTAAGGGCAAGGCAAGAACAAAGGACAGGGTTTTCTGGAAGGCAAGCGCATGCTCTCACCGCCAGCATACCTGAGAGAGAGGCAGTAAGATTTCTGCTGAAAGAGTTTTTCCTTTTTGATTATCCTATTAGTACTCCTTCTGATTTTAGCGCTTCACATTCGTATATACCTGCTTCCATAGTTGAGTCTCTGCACCCTAGATATTGTATAGCAGAGGATCCCAATATAGTCTCAAATCCAATTGCTAGTTCGGCTCATTTATCTTTGACTTGTGAGGATTTGAGAATAGCTATATTTATGCTTATGTTTTTGGTTTCATGGGCTATGGTTCGATTCTAGGCATGGATTGGTTAGCTAGTAAATGGGAAACGAGGGTAGTTAGACTTTCGATTTGCCTGGGAATACCCTCGAGATTTCGTGCGACCCTAAGGATCAATTTGTCTTAGCTACCTAGAATCACTTTATTTATCTATCGACGATTTTCGATTCGTTGGAGTAGTCCATGAGTACGCAAGATGTTTTGATTAGGGTAGGGGTTTTTTCCTCTAAAACTCGAGACAAACTTCCGCATATACCTAGATGACACTGCAAAGCCAGTTATGCGATCAACAGTAATTTTGGAGCAAGATTGGCGAGGATAGCCAGAGTCGGTAAAGTGCTCCATTGTTTGGTTGTTTTGCTAGTATCATCTCACATAGATCGTCCAAATTCATAGGAGGTATCCCTGGGTGCTTGTTTCATATTGGTTTTGGCCTTTGGGGCTTGTACTTGAGGGATGTCGAGTTCGACTAGGATGGTTTGCGTGAGGAATAAATGGTTGGGGCTGGCACCCTAAGTTAGACTGACCTTAAGAGAGGTAATAGGCACGTAGTAACCATTAGCTTTGGACCCTCAGATTTGTAACATGATGGATAAGCTAAGTAGGGGAGAGACCTTTAATCATCTTAGGATAGACACTTGGTATCATGCATAACATTTGTTTATCTTGGAAGGGTAGTTTGACTACATTGGACACCCTCTAGCACAGTGAGTGGCCAAGGCCCTATCTTTACTAGTGAGCTGTGGAAATGGAGGTCAAGAAGCTTCGCAACCGTGAAGTTAAGGTATAGTGGAGAGAAGCTCACGAAGATGCAACTTAAAAGACTGAAGACTAGATACGCATCATGCCCTTTTGAGGGTATATCCTTGATCTCTCTTTTTCTGTAGAGTTTATTTGCATGACTAGTCTCTATCTTTTAAGGTATGTCCTCCAAGTCATATCTTCGATCCTTAGGTAAAAGCCAATGGGTGTAAACATGTGTTTGAAACATGTTATGATTGATCGTTGCAAGTGGTTGCTAGTGGTTGATCGTGGATGCATATGCACACATTAGGCACTAGATCAGCTCAGTCACTTTCATATTGCATTTGCATATATGTATTTGTTGAACTTGATGTGTTATCCTGTGGATGTTGCATTTGAGTGAATGGTTGTGCACTCATATAGATATAATATGTATCATTAGGATTGCATACATATTGGACGCATGGCACCAACATGATTTGCATTAAAGAGGTCAACTGAATCAGTAGACCGCCTGATTTTACACTAAATAAGGACATATACACACATTATGCATATGATCATGAAAGCATTAGAAATCTTTTTAAGGACAATGGATGCTTGTGATTGAATGGTTGAGTAGATGGATAATTGGATGGTAGGACACATTCTTCCCAACCTGCAGATTTCGGGGACGAAATCCTTTAAGGAGGAGAGAATGTAACACCCTGTATTTTCGGTGGACATGAAAGTAACAAATCAAAGTATAATTAATTTGTAAAAGAAGAATTAAGGGAAACGGGTTATGCCATTGCGTTCGTCTCGGAATTATGCTTGAGATAGAGTCCGAGTTTGTGTAAATCAGACTCCGTATGAAGAATTGTGGCCTTCAGAAGTTTCAGAAATTCAAAATAAAGAAAACAGCTTGAAATTGAATTCAAAATTCAAAAACAGAACCCAGAAGCGGGCTGGGCGGGAAATTTCCCGCCCAGGACCCAGGTCGACCAGGGGGTCGACCTTAGTGTCGACCTCCTCCCTATAGGTCGACCTGGGGGTCGACCTTCCCTGTTTTTCCAGATCCGAGGCAGAATTCATTTTTATGTATTCGGGCTAATTTCTGGGCCAAATTCATGAGTTCTACGCTATATAAACGCCCCCAAACTTCACTTTCTCCACACAAATTCATTCTGCCTATACTCTGCCTCTATTCTAATTTAAAAAAATGGCGTTGCTACTTTGTTGGAATCAAAACTAGGATTAATGCATCTTCTTCCAAACTGAGTAAAAGAGAATAAAGTTAAAGCTTCAAGTTGGACCATAGGCATTCGACTTCAAGCAATGTCACGCGAATCATAGCAAATCGCCTCAATGTTATCATTTTCTAAAACCGATCAATGTAAGTCAGTTACTTTTCAGATTTGAACGCCTAGATCTGTTTGTGACATGTAATTAAATGAATATAAGAATATGCCTGATCCTTTCATTTGAATCTGTGCTTGTATATGCCTTTGGGATCTGATTCAGGACTATTGTGATGAGACTATACCAATGCCTATGACTATGAACATAAAACTATGCATATGCCTATGACTATGAACATAAGACTATTGCCTATGACCATGATTCATGACTATGAGATTATTGCCTATGACTATGAACATAAGACTATTGTCTATGACTATGACTTTGGAACTTTGCGGTTAATTGCCTAGGACTATTTTGGTTAATTATCCATGACTATTGTGGTTAATCGCCTATAATTCACAACTGTGAGACTACTACCTATAGCCTTGACTATGACTATTGTGATTAATTGCCTAGGACTATTGCAGTTAATTGCTTATGCCTATAACACTATAGTTACAAAGCATGTTGTACACCGAACTGGCATTATGTTGGATCAAATCACCTATACCTCCCTTAATTTTGTTAGATCTCATAATTAGGGTGTAACTTGCTTAGTTTACTCCTATTCGCTATTATGTACACCAAAACCATTGGATCCATTATCTTTGTGTTTAGTTCGCTTTTTCATGCCTATTCTTTTATGTCAATTCTCGTGTTTATTCTCTGTTCCGTTTTTAGTTTCATGAGTACTTAGGAAACTTGTGAAATCATGGTATACGTATGTTTTGGATACGGGGGTATTTGGGTATAACATGAAATTTATAGTAATTGGCATAATTTGGAACATGTATTATGACTTGATTATTAAGATACAATTTTGGGTAAATGGGACATGAATTATGTTGAATCTAGAACTGGCATGTAAACTAAAATTTGGGCATAAACTATAAACTAGAATATTAAATCTAGTTTTGACATGAACTCTAAATTTGAATATTAGATATAAATTGGCATAAACTGCAAACTGGGTTAATTGATAGGTAAATCAAGTCTTCGGCATAGAATATAAGTAAGTTAATTGGCATGACAAATGAATATGATATAAGCTAAATTGATTTATGGAAATTTCACATGAATAGTAAATATGTAAATTAGAGAAGAGGAAAATGCCTAACCCGAGGTTAGACTGGGTTGTGGCGTAAAACTGCCCGGAACCGCCTGGCACATCCAGTAACCACAACAATACCTGTCTAATGTGAGAGGTTAGTGCATCAAGCCCACAAAGACCAGAGGTTAGACTGAGTTGTGGTGTAAAACTGCCCAGAACCGACCGGCACATCCAGTAACCACAACCATACCTGTCTAATGTGAGTGGTTGGTGCTTTAATTAATTAATTAAAGCTCTTGAACAATCAAGCTAGGGATGGTAAGGCTAAGTAATTAAGGAAACACTTAACCAACTTAACATGATTAACAAGACAAGAACGGTGGGGTTAAGTAATTGAGAAAACACTTAGCCAATTCAATATGTTAACTAGACAAGATCGATAGGGGTTAAGTTAATCTGGACACTTAACCAACTTAACATGTTAACAAGGCAAGATTTGTGGGGGTTAAGTAACTAAGGAAACACTTAACCATTGTAATATGTTAACTAGATAAGTGGGTAAGGTTAAGCAGATGTTTAACATCCTAACTAGACTAGATGGTGGGGTTAAGTAAACTTAGAACACTTAGCCATTATAGCATGATTAATAAACAGGGTTAAGTTAATGAGAGACACTTAACCAGTATAACCAGATAAACGAGTAGGTTAAGGAACACTTAACCAATTTGACATGATATATGGGTAGGTTAAGTCAACGTAAACTACTGGATGACACTTAACCAATTTAACATGACAAGTGAATGGGTTAAGTTAACTCGAATTAACTGATGATACTTAACCAATCCAACGTGACGAGATAGAGAACTAAGTAGTAAACCTTAGTTAAGAGAATTAAGTAATAAACCTTAGTCAAGAAAAACTAAGTAGAATACGAGGAGGAGCGAACGTCCATCTGATCATGAAGAAGGCTCTAACGAATTGGGTTATGAAGCACGCGGCTTCGAGGGGACGTGAGAGTACTTTTGGTATCCCTCTGTGAGGCTGCAGATGATCCTCCTGGGTTCGTATAGGTTAAGGTCTGCGTTTGAAGAGCCAAGGGTATGCCTTGGTTGCAATAATAAGGCAACCTAAAGACTAGGATGGACCAACGTGATTCGACGAGACCATTTTTTGCCCTGTGATAGCAACTCGTCGTCTACCTACCATCTTGAGTCAATCGTGATACATAAAGCGGAAAGGTGGAGAACTCCAAAAGACCATATACTTGCTATCTAGTCATGGGTGGGGTTGGCCAATAGGTTAGTGGGGGCAAAGAGGGGCCTGCGTGCAGTTCTCATTCTTGATTTTCTTGGGTGCCTTTCATTTGTTAGTTGAGGGAGGGGTCTAGTGGGACCATAACCACTGTAAAAGCAGACCTTAGCATCTGCAATCGGCAGATATCTGAAAGCTCCCGACCGAGTTTCGTGTTTCTTGACTAGCCCTGCCACGGGACTCGGGTCGCACATATAGAGGACATGTTGAGACGACCCGATTTCCCGTTCTCACGGAAACAAGGTTATCTTTTGGAATATAACACAGAAACAGATAATAGCAGAACAGAATTAAATAAATACATCAGAATGAACAACAAAATATACTGGATAAAAGTAATCATCAGAGTTACACAGTATACAGGATCTTACTTAGTACAAATACAGTTCAGCTATACATAAATGTCTACAGCGGAAATAAACAAAATATGTACAATAGGAGCTGAACAGCATAAAAAGAAATAAATGATAGGATCCATCTTCAGCTCCAGCTATCCAGAAAGAACCAGCTAAACCTGAATACAAGGTTGCCCGTGTAGAAAAAGGGCACCCGAGTTTGAGAGTGAAACAAACTACGAGTCAGTCATGGGACTGGTATGAGAAATCTACTCAACACATATATAATCGGCTAATCACAGGACCACGCCACTTTCGTGGAACGGGTTTACTCCATTGGATTGCCAGTGCTTTAAAACAAATCTTTCTTTTAAACATCGCTATGCTTTTTATAAAAATGAAGCCGTTATAAGACTCAGTTCCCATCACACAATGCAACGCAAACCGGAGGATAGAGTTTTTACCTTATAACGGCCAAGATATGATTGATACGAATAAAACAAAGGCAATTGATATTATTGCTAGTGTTTATATGTTTTGAAAACAATTTCAAATCATAACTATCAATCATAGACGGCATGGGTACCATATATCATGTCGCCATATATATATACAATCAAAACCGCACGATGTCGTATTTGGAAATTGGATTTCCGTCATGAACCAAGGCAAAAGATAGTCCTTACCGAATTCGAGACAATCTAGCCCATGTCTCAGGATCAGAACGCATCAACCCTTTAGATCGTCAGGGCCGGTCCACCGATGTGGATTATTATGCCTGAACACTACGTTTCTCCGCCCTTTGGGGCGTAAACGAGCCAACGAATGACTCCATCGGACCCGGATCGTCCGATCAAACCGAGGCGCCTCGCAACAGCAACAACCACATAGGTGAAAAGTATATAAATGTCAGGGCTGGTAGGTCACTGACACCACCCTAGCTAGAAAGAAACGCAGGCCCTCCCTGATGTCCTCTCCCGTTTTAGGTTCATACCGGGGTGTGAGGCTCACGAATTTACGTTATACACAAAGCTACGCCACACAGGCGGTGCTTTGATCATCACCACAAGACTTTGCTTTTCAACAGAAGCCCTGATCACTGCATCTTAGCATGCCACACAGGCAATTCATACCGTGCAACTGATGGCTATCAATCACACAGAACAAATTCCAATGTCGGGCACACAGTCCATTTACAAGTCCGTTCTGGGTCTGAACGAAACCGGAGGCACTAAATACCTCGCAAACCCTTCGATCAACACGTACGTCTGGACGATCACCACTCATTATCCATATTTCGGGATGCCTCCCAATCAGGACCTCGGTTACCATCCAAACGAGGTGAAGATCTCCGGTCTTCGACCATCGTCTTCATCTTCGAATTTCAATCGTCGGTCGATTATTCGAAATGAGAATTAACTCGGCCTTTTCAAATAATTCACGTATATTTAGAATTTCAAATCGATTCATTTCAATGGTTAAATTATTCGACAACACCAATTTTGTTCTTTATATAGTTTTCACACCAAACACATTCAACCATCAAACATCACATAAATCAAGCAAATTCAGTTTATTTCCATTCCATATCGCTTACGATATTTTATAACTATTTATCGCTATTTTTATTTAACTTAAAATAGCCATTATATTCAAAACGACGTTTCGGGCCATAAAGTGGCCGTGGCGCTGTTTTTCTTCCGATTTGATTTACACATATCTGAAAATCTAACCGTTGGATCTTCACAAAATTTACATCATTAGAAAGGTCTTTTCAAAACGAATCCAACGGTTCCAGTTTCGGGAAAATCCGACGGTCGGATCTCCCGGTACAATCGTTTGAAATCTCGATTTCAAAATACGAACTGCAGCGTCGTTATTCGATTAAATATAATTTTATTTATATATATAAATAAATATAATCGTTTCTGGCGCTGTTTTTCTTCAGATTTGAATTAAACATTCCAGACAATCCAACCGTTGGATTTTTACAAGGTTGGTGCCGTTGGAAAGATATTTCCAAGGCGAACCCGACGGTTGAGGTTTCGGGAAAATCCAATGGTCGGATTTCCCGTACTAGTCGTTTGAAATTACGGTTTCAAAATACGAACTGCACGGCCTCGTTTCGTTTTAATTTTATTTATATTTATATAGTTATATAAATATAGTTCATTCAATGATTTCTATATCGTTTTCACTTCAAAAAATTTTCTAACACCTTAAATTTTGGAAAAATTTCGCCATAACCTCCCCTGCACCGGGAGCGTCGGGAAATCGCAAATAGCGTCCCGGTCCTTCTAATCTCAAAAAGAAAAAGAAAAAAGCCAAGCGGCTAGCCAATCAGGCTCAAAATCATCACCCAAACAAATCAGTAAATGTGTACCTATTTGTCGGGCACAAAATTTTATTCCTCTTCTCTAGCCCCTTTGCTATAACCTGTTCAATGAATATGCATGTACATATATATACAGTTCATATCATTTTTCATTTTCTATTCAACTTCATATTTGATTTCTATTTGGTTTAAAAACTCCATTCATTCTAACGTTACATAAATAGGTGCAAATCATTTCATTAGCTAATTAATGAATATTTCAACTCATATATGTTTATTTTGAACAAGTGGCTATTTTTAACACTTCATATTTTAACGATTTATGCATACAATAAAAATGTGATTTTTATTGTAAAACAACTCATTTCAAAACACTATTTTTTTCTATATAGTTCATGTAGGTGATAAAATAGAATTTTTATCATAAAACAATTTATTTCAAAATATGAATACCATTCAACACATGAATTTCTAAACAACGAATGAATATCAATTCAACACATGAATGTTTTCTATAGTTTCTATATATAGATAAAAATGTGATTTTTATTATCGAGCAATTTATTTCAAAATATGAATACCATTCAACACATGAATTTCTAAACAACGAATGAATATCAATTCAACACATGAATGTTTTCTATATAAGGAATAAATATAGTTTAAGCATATGAAAATAATTCAAACACACAAATATTATTCAAAATTTCGGCAGCATAACGGCAGGGTAGTTACACCGGCACCGTCCCTAGTACGGCTCCTCGCTCTACCTTAAAACCTCGCGGTTTTTGACAATGGGAAACATGCATCTAGTTCGCACGCAGGCGGCATGTATATATATTTATTTCAATTCCACAAACTAATCCTATGTGGTTTCAACCAAATATTTCACAACCACAAACGGGTATTTTTCAACCACAATCAACCAATATCAATCCCAAACAATCCCAAACAATCATTCAATTTTCACCACAATTTCAACCAATAAATATCGTCCATGGTTTGTGGACGAGGGGGCGTATATATATATATATATATATATATATATATATATATATATATATAAATATATAGCAATTCACTTTCATATTCACACACATATATTTATATTTTTAAATCAGAAATCTCACCAATAGCTATCCAACTGCACGACTCTTCCTAATAGAAATCTTCGCCTATTTGTCGCTTTCACCCGTATTCTCTGCATATGTAAAAATAGAATTTTTACTATGCTATTCAATATATAAAAATCGAATTTTTCCTTTTGCTTTCAACATATAAGAATATGATTTTTCCTTTTGCTTTCGACATATAAGAATATGATTTTTCCTTTTGCTTTCGACATATAAAAATATGATTTTTCCTTTTGCTTTCGACATATAAAAATATGATTTTTCCTTTTGCTTTCGACATATAAAAATATGATTTTTCCTTTTGCTTTCGACATATAAAAAATATGATTTTTCCTTTTGCTTTCGACATATAAAAAATATGATTTTTTCTTTCGCTTTCAGCATATAAAAAAAAAATATGATTTTTACTTTCGCTTTCACATATAAAAATATGTTTTTTTCTTTCGCTTTCACATATAAAAATATGTTTTCTATTTTTTTATATTCTTTACAATTTCTTTAAAATCAAATCAGTTTTTATTTAAAAAAACAAAATCAGTTTTTATACTTTTTAAAATTCAGTTTTGAATACTTTTAAAAATTCAGTTTTTCTCTTTTATAAAAATGCCGTTTTTATCTTCATAGAAAATGCAGTTTTTTATTCTTATAAATTGCAGTTTTAATTTCTTCCTAGAAAAAAAACAGTTTTTAACTTTAAAAACATAAAACAGTTTTTATTTTAAAAACATAAAACAGTTTTTATTTTAAAAACATAAAACAGTTTTTAACTTTGAAAATCAGGTTTTAAAATTCTTTTTTTTAAAAAATCTCAGTTTTACTTTATAAATAAATTTCAGTTTTAACAAAACAAAACAAAACTCAGTTTTAATACTTTTTATGAATTCAGTTTTTTATAACTTTAAACAAAATCAGTTTATATAAAAAAATAAAAATAAAATAAAATTAAAACTTACAGAGGAGCGGGGGGCGAAAGGAGATCGGAGGCGGGGGTTCTCGAGGGTGGCGTTGTGGCTGCGGACGGGGGAGGCGCTTCAAGGGGGGCTCGAGCGATCGGGGGGGGGGGGGGGGGGCTTCTTCGCAGATGTCGCGACGAGGGGGGGGGCGCGGCTTCCTTCGGCGGCGTTCGCCTGAGGGGGGGGAGGCTCTTCGTCGGCGTCCAGACGAGGGGGGGGGGGGCGGGTCTCGATTCGCTTAGGTTTTTTTTTTTTTTTTTATTCTGTATAAATGAATTCGGTGGGGGGGGGGCCAGAGGTATAGGAGGGAATATATATATATATATATTTTTTTTTATTTAATTATTAAATTTTGCAAAAGGGTTGACTTTTACATACGACCTCGAAACAAGGCCCACCGCCTGTCGTCCATAGCGTTTAACCCCCATTCCGAACACAATGGGATATGTAACGCAAGCTGATTCGATTGTTACAATCAGTTTCCTTTTGAATTTACATTTAAATCATTATATTGAATTTTAAACGCACATTTCAAATTACCGGGGTCACATACTAACTAGAAAAATTCCAGAAAAATATTTTCTAGCTTCGTATTGACGATACGGTCCTAACAAAACTAGTTTCGTCGAATTCTGAGACCGTTTGAAAAATGGCCAATTTCCAGTCGATTAAAATCAACTGAAACTGGTCAAACGCGTTTTCCTTTGCCACGCTCACATATTGATTCGAAAAATTATGAAATTTGAAACCTAGCAATAACCTGACACTGCGGATCTAACAAAAGTGGTTTCGTCTAAATCCGAGGTCGTATGCAAAATGTCCATTTTTAAGGGCCTGAATTTCATAGCGACTATTCAGAATTTTCAACTGGACATATCTTTTGATTCCCGCTATCAAATTTCGATTGGTCGGATTCGTTAGAAAGATATTACCAATTAGATTCAAATGTTTTTGGTTTCACTAAAATCTGGATTGTTTTGCACCCGGTATATTCAATTGAAGTTTGAAATCGAATTATCGAACTACCGCGCCATTTTCAATTCTATATATAATTATATTTAATTATATTGGTTTTCAAATGTCGATTCAACTCAGTTTTCATCGCCATTACTTAAAATATTTATTTTAAATATTTAAAATCCATTATTTTAGCCAATTTAAAAATTTTAAATTGGTTCAGATTTTCTGGGTCGTTACACATGTGCATCTAGACATTGATAACAATTCACGACACATACGTGGGGAAAGTCTAGGAACATATACCGCTCTCGGTAGTGTGTCCTAGCCTTGGGGACATCGCTCGATAAGTAGCATAATCCCTAGTTGGACCTAGGTCGCGTAAACCCTGCGTCCTAGAAACGTTCAATAGGTAGCATAAACCCCTAGTTGGACCTAGGTAGTGTAAACCTTGGTAGAATCTAGGAAGCGTTCGATAGAAAACCCTTGATTAGATCTAGGTAATAAATGAAATCCCCAAAATAGATATACACCTAAATGCAACCACACTTACGGAGATTGGGATCACGTTATCATATGATCATTTTATATAGATTACTAGTTGGGACACTAGTTAGGTGGTGCAGTGATTTAGAAACCAGAATAAAAGGGTAATAACGAAGCAGAGAAAGTATTGAAGCATATCTTGTTTATCTTGCCTTAGCATATCTTGCGTTAATCTTATGTTATCTTGTTAGCCCTATCATCATGGTGTTGTCTTATACTCAATAAATTCATGTCATGTAGCTTTTACCTGTTCACATGCAAAAAGTCACTGAACTTCCCAGGCTTTATGTCTGACTCTGCTTTCTTTCGTCTTCTTTCCTTCCGTTTCCCCCCCCCCCCAAGGTAGTTAGGGGGGAACAACCTAGCTTAGTTTGGACCGTTACTCTTTTCCAAGCTTGAAGACTCTTGGACGCATCGCTTTGAACTCTCTTTGCCACTGCTATGGCCTGCTTATGCTTTATTTGGGGAATATCATTGTTATTTTATGCTTCTTTATTTTGTTGTGTAAGACAAATACTCTGGTATTGGAAAACACTTATTGTAAAAAATGTTTTATCAATGAAGTAAAGTTTTATTTTCCGCTATTTAAATTTTTCTGTCTTGTAATTTGCCTGCATCTTTTACCTAAAGCACTCCACCGAAGTTAAGGCATTCCCTTTGTGAGTGACCTTAACGGAGGTGGGGCTTTATATAATTTGTGTAAAATCGTAGGAAATGATTTGTGAAGAATTAGGATGAAAATTCCCATATTTGAAAAGATAAAAATAGATTTTTATCGAAATGAACTAGTTTTGAACTAGAATTATAATTCCATTTATTTTTAAAATAAATAAAGTGGATTTGAAAGGGTTTTAAAAGTAACCAGAATTCCCAATAATTGAATTGGAATGGATTTGAATCGAAATTGTCTTTGGAATATTTCGATGTTGGATTTCGTGATTATACAGATATTGTTATGGAAATTTGAAAGATATATTTATATAGTTATTTCCAATACGATATTTGTTGGTCGTAGAATTTGATATTGAATATAAGCCGATATATTTTCTATTCAAAACCTTGTATTTAATATCAAATGGGATTTGGGTTTGTCATGAATGGTGTTTTCATTAACACTGTTCTTAAACCCAGTTGAGAAAAAGATTAAATCTTTTTATTTAGATTTAATGAAGTGTACCAATTAAATGGTATTTAATAGGAATTGAACTTGAATTCATTTTTGGGTTTATCAAGAACGGTGTTTTAAATAACACTTAATCTTTAACCTGAGAATTAATGGAATGTGATTTTGGGTTTATAGTGAACCGTGTTTTAAATGACATTGGTTTTTTGACCTAGTTAAAGATAGGATAGGATTTCCTAAGTTAAACATTCATTAATATTGATTTTTGGGGAGATTAAAACCAAGTGGAGTTTTAATGAATCTTAAATTAGAGTGAAATGATCGAGAATGGAGTATCACCAGTTTTGCTCCAGGCGATAGTTAAATCTTTAATTAGATTTGAACGTGAAATGTTAACTGAATTTACTGATAACACTGTAGTGTTTGATATGAAGTATTACCAGTTTTACTTCATGGGATGAATAGTGTAACGACCCAGAAAATCTGAACCAATTTAAAAATTTTTAATTGGCTAAAATAATGGATTTTAAATATTTAAAATAAATATTTTAAATAATAGCAATGAAAACTGTGTTTGAATCGACAATTGAAAACGAATATAATTAATTATAATTATAAACAAGGCCTGAAATGGCGCTGCAGTTTCAAAAATTGAATTCAAACTTTGTCGGACTGTACCAGGTGCAAAACAAAACGGATTTTAGTGAAACCAAAAATATCTAAATCTGTTAGTGATTACCTTTCTAGCGAATCTGAAAAATCGAATTTTCATAGCGGAAAGCAAAAGTTATGGCCGAATGAATTTTCAGAAAGGTCGCTATGGAATTTATATAGCCCGTGAAGTTGGCCATTTTGCATACGACCTCGGAATTCGACGAAACCACTTTTTTTGGATCCCGGATGTGAAGTTATTGCTAGGTTTCAAATTTCATAATTTTTGAAGCTAGTTTGTGAGCGTGGCAAAGGAAAATGTGTTTTGGTCAATTACAGTTAAATTGGATCGACCAAAAATGGGCCTTTTTGCAAACGGTCTCAGAATTCGACGAAACTAGTTTTGTTAGGACCGTATCGTCAAAACATAGCTAGATTTATTTTCTGGAATTTTTCGAATCAGTTTGTGGCCCTGGCAAATTGAAATGCACGTTCAAATCAAATATTGAATGTTTTATATTTTAATTTTAAGGGAAACTAACTGAAACAGTCGAATGGGCCTTCGAAACATATCCCATTGTGTCCGAGATGGGGGTAAAACGCTAGGGACGACAGTCGTTGGGCTTGGATTGGAGTTCGTGGCCAAAAACCCTATTTTTGGATTTATTATAAAGGCCGGCCAATAGGAATTTTCCAACTCATTAAATTAAAAATAAAAATAAAAAAACACGGAACCCTATTTCGCTCCAGCGAACGAACGACGACCGGGCTCCCATCCTTTCCGACCAGATCCCCGCCGCCACAGCCCCCTAGCACAGCCGCCACCACCCCCAGTCGAAGCGCCTCCCTCCCCCCTTCAAATCCGACCTGGCCCCACCCTCTCAACGAAGCCCGCAAAGTCAACGACTTTGTCACCGTCGTTCTCCGCCGTCTGACCACCAGAATTGCCGCCACCACCACCATCTGACGCGCCTCTCCTCCCTCTACGACGTCCAGCCACCTGATCGACCTCTCGCGCGACGATTCGCGCGCCATATCGAAACCTAGTTTCGAACACGCGAGGAAGGTAACGGCCTAGTTGATTTTGAACTGATTTTTGACCCATCTTTGAAAAATCATATCTTTTTCATATGTTAACGAAATTCGATGAAACAGGAAACATCGTGACCGTGTGGACGTCTTCTATATTCTAGAAGAGACCGCATATTTTTCTGAGCCTTCTGCTATTTTTGGTGGAGTGGAACCCAATGTGAGATTTCTAATTTATAAACGATATGAAAAACGACGATGTATAAATTATATAGTCGATGTATGAGTTATATAAGCGCTGTACACCTCTTGTATAAGCGTTGTATAAGTTGTATGTTCGATGTATAAGTTATATATGCGTTGTAAAAATTATATATGTGTTGAAATAGAAGTGAATTGCTACATATATATATATATATATATATATATATACACGCCCCTCGCCAACAAACCATGGACGATATTTATTGGTTGTGATTGGTGTGAAAATTGATTGATAGCGAATGGTTGTTTGGGATTGTTTGTGGTTGATATTGATTGATTGTGGTTGAAAAATACCCATTTGGGGTTGAGAAATATTTGGTTGAAACCACATAGGATTAGTTTGTGGAAATGAAATAAATATATACATGCCGCCTGCGTGCAAACTAGATGCATGATCCCCATTGTCAAAAACCGCGATGTTTTAAGGTAGAGCGAGGAGCCATACTAGGGACGGTCCCGGTTTTAACTACCCTGCCGTTATGCTGCCGAAATTTTGAATAATATTCATGTGTTTGAATTATTTTCATTTTCCGAAACTATATTTATTCATTGTATAGAAAACCTTCATGTGTTGAATCGATATTCATTCGTTGATTAGAAATTCATGTGTTGAATGGTATTCGCGTTTCAAATATAAAAATCACATTTTTATCTATATATAGAAACTATAGAAAACCGTCATGTGTTGAATCGATATTCATTCATTGATTAGAAATTCATGTGTTGAATGGTATTCATATTTTGAAATAAATTGTTTTATAATAAAAATCCTATTTTTATCACCTATATAAACTATATAAAATAATAGTGTTTTGAAATGAATTGTTTTACAATAGAAATCACATTTTTATTATATACACGAATTGTTGAAATGTGAAGTGTTAAAAATAGCCACTCGTCAAATAAATATATATGAGTTGAAATATTCATTAATTAGCTAATGATATGATTTTTGCCTATACATGTAACATTAGAATGAATGGTGTTTTTAAACCAAATGGAATCAAATATGAAGTTGAATAGAAAATGATAAATGATAAGAACTGTATATATGTACATGCATATTTATTGAACAGGTTATAGCAAAGGGGCTAGAGAAGAGGAATAAAATTTTGTGCCCGACAAATAGGTACACATTTACTGTTTTGTTTGGGTGATGATTTTATGAGCCTGTTGGCTAGCCGCTTGGCTTTTTCTTTTTGACATGAGACGCCCGTGTGGCTATTTGGGAATTTTCGCAGCCCCTCCCGTACAAAGGAGGTTATGGCGAAATTTTCCAAAATTTAAAGGCGTTAGTGAAATATTTGAAGTAAAAACGATATTGAAATTGTTGAATGAACTATATTTGTATAAATATATAAATATAAATAAAATTAAAACGAAACGTGGCCGCGCAGTTTGTGATTTGAAACCGTGATTTCAAACGACTATACCAGGAGATCCGACCATCGGATTTTCCTGAAATCGCAACCGTTGGGTTCGCCTTGGAAAAATCTTTCCAACGGCACCAACTTTGTAAAAATCCAACGGTTGGATTGTCTGGAATGTTTAATTCAAATGTGAAGAAAAACAGCGCCAGAAACGATTATATTTATTTATATTTATAAATATAATTATATTTAATCGAATAACGACGCTGTAGTTCGTATTTTGAAATTGAAACTTCAAATGATTGTACCGGGAGATCCGACTGTCGGATTTTCCCGAAACTGGAATCGTTGGATTCGCTTTGAAAAGTCCTTTCTAATGATGTAAATTTTATGAAGATCTAACGGTTAGATTTTCAGATATGTGTAAATCAAATCTGAAGAAAAACAGCGCCACGGCCGCGCTATGGCCCGAAGCGTCGTTTTGAATAAATTGGCTATTTTTAAATAAATAAAAATAGCGATAAATCGTTATAAAATATCATAAACAATATGGAATGGAAATAAACTGAATTTGCTCGATTTATGTTGTATTTGATGGTTGAATGTGTTTGGTGTGAAAATTACATTAAAGAACAAAATTGGTGTTGTCGAATGATTTAACCATTGAAATAAATTGATTTGAAATTCTAAATATACGTGAATTATTTGAAAAGGCCGAGTTAATTCTCATTTCAAATAATTGACCGACGATTGAAAGTCGAAGATGAAGACGGTGGTCGAGGACCGGAGATCTTCACCTCGTTTGGATGGTAACCGAGGTCCTGATTGGGAGGCATCCCGAAATATGGATAATGAGTGGTGATCGTCTAGACGTACGTGGTAATCGATGGGTTTGCGAGGTATTTAGTGCCTCCGGTTTCGTTCAGACCCAGAACGGACTTGTAAATGGACTGTGTGTCTGACATTGGATTTTATTATGTGATCGATTGATCTCTATTAAATATACATCTGTTTGGCGGTGGAGAATTTATTCTTTTGCTTAACGCCCTTCTCTGGGACGCACGAGCTCAGAGGTTGTATATCGATGGACATCAGTCGCATGGCATGAATTGCTAGTGTGGCATACCAAAGTGGCAAATGATCAGGGCTTCTGTTGAAAAGCAAAGTCTTGTGGTGATGATCAAAGCACCGCCTGTGTGGCGTAGCTTTGTGTATAACGTAGAATCGCGAGCCTCACACCCCGGTATGAACCAGAAACGGGAGAAGGACCTCAGGGAGGGCATGCGTTTCTTTCTAGCTAAGGTGGTGTCAGTGACCTACCAGCCCTGACATTTATATACTTTTCACCTATGTGGTTGTTGCTGTTGCGAGGCGCCTTGGTTTGATCGGACGATCCGGGTCCGATGGAGTCATTCGTTGGCTCGTTTACGCCCCAAAGGGCGGGGAAACGTATTGTTCAAGCATAATAATCCACATCGGTGGACCGGCCCTGACGATCTAAAGGGTTGATGCGTTCTGATCCTGTGGCTCGGGCTAGAGAGTCACGAATTCGGTAAGGACTATCTTTTGCCTTGGTTCAGGATGGAAATCCAATTTCCAAATGCGACATCGTGCGGTTTTGATTGTATACCTATATATAGCGACATAGTGGTATGGGGCATTAATGCCGTCTATGATTGATAGTTATGATTTGAAATTGTTTTCAAAAACATATAAACACTAGCAATAATACCAAATGCCTTTGATTTATTCGTATCAAGCATATTTTGGCCGTTATAAGGTAAAAACTCTATCCTCCGGTTTGCGTTGCATTATGTGATGGGAACTGAGTCTTATAATGGCTTCATTTTTACAAAAAGCATAGCGATGTTTAAAAGAAAGATTTGTTTTAAAGCACTGGCAATCCAATGGAGTAAACCCATTCCACGAAAGTGGCGTGGTCCTGTGATTGGCCATATTATATATGTGTTGAATAGATTTCTCATACCAGTCCCATGACTGACTCGTAGTTTGTTTCACTTTCAAACTCGGGTGCCCCCTTTTTCTACACGGGCAGCCTTGTATTCAGGTTTAGCTGGTTCTTTCTGGATAGCTGGAGCTGAAGATGGATTCTATCATTTATCTCTTTTTATGCTGTTCATCTCCTATTGTACATATTTTGTTTGTTTTCCGCTGTAGACATTTATGTATAGCTGAACTGTATTTGTACTAAGTAAGACCCTGTATACTGTGTAACTCTGATGATCACTTTTATCCAGTATATTCTATTGTTCATTATCTGGTGTATTTATTTAATTTTGTTCTGCTATTATCTGTTTCTGTGTTATATTCCACGGATTACCCTTGACGTCGTCAGTACGGGGTTTGGGGTCGTCTCAAATAGGTTGGGATTGGGAAATAAAATAAATGATTACTTCTGTGTGGTTCGCTAATCCCGACTAATTTGAACTGATATTCAAAGGAAGATTAAAGAATAAATTTAAAGAATTTATCTTTGATAAAATTAATGGGAACCTTTCTCAAAGTATAAGGATATTTGAATAAAAGAATATTCTAAATTGGAATGAGGCGTATGTTGTTTTTGTGTAACACTTGTTTATTATTTATGCGAGTTATTCAGAAAGACCGGGTTTAACCCATTCTGAATAACTGATTCGACGATGTGTCGAGGATGAAGACGGTGGTCGAACACTGGAGGTCTTCACATCATTTGGGTGATTACTGATGATCTAGATTGGGCTGTACACCCAAGAGGAGGGAATCAGTTGGTGATCATCCAAACGTACTTGGAGATCGATGGATATGCGAGGTACAAGGTGCCTCCGGTTTCGGTCAGACCCAGAATGAACTTGTAAATGGACTGTGTGTCTGACATTGGATTTTATTTTGTGTGATTGATTTCTATTAAATATATATCCATTTGGCGACGGAGAATTTATTCTCTTGCTTAACGCCCTTCTCTGAGACGTACGAGCTCAGGGGTTATATATTGATGGATATCAATCGCATGGAGTGAATTGCCTGTGTGACATGCCTAAGTAGAAAATGATCAAGGCTTTTGTTGAAAAGCTGAGTCTTGTGGTTGATGATCAAAGAACCGCCTGTGTGGCATAGCTTTGTGTAACGTTGATTCGCGAGCCTCACACTGTAACAACCCGGAAAATCTGGGCCAGTTTAAAATTTTTATTTTGGCAATTTTAGCGAATTTTGATTATTTAAAATGAATTATTTTAAATAATATCGACGAGAAATTTATTTTGAATATAATTATAACGTATATATTATATACGCCGTCGTTAGAATATATAATAATTATATATAATTATAAAAGGAATTGAAAATGGCGCGGTAGTTCGATAATTCGATTTCAAACTTCAATTGAATGTACCGGGTGCAAAATAATCCGGATTTTAGTGAAACCAAAAATAATGGAATCTAATAGTGAATATCTTTCTAACGAAGTTAACAAACCGAGATTTCACTTTAGAAATGATAAGATATGTCCAGTTGAAAATTCAGAAAACGAATTCAAATTGAATTGGAAACGATTTCGAAATGAATTGAATTGAAAACGAATTCAAATTGAATTGAAAACGATTTCGAAATGAATTAAATTGAAATGAATTCAAATTGAATTGAAATTCGAATTGAATAGAAATGAATTTTGAAACGAATTTTAAAACTATTTATATAATTCGTTTTAAATAGTAATCGACGAAATATATTATATATATATTATATATAATATAATGGCCTGAATAGAACGCGCCGCGCCGCGGCAGTTCGCGAATTTCGACCATTTATTTCAAACGGACATTACGGGAGATCCGACCGTCGGATTCTCCTAAAACCGGAACCGTTGGGTTCGTATCGAAAAGAGCTTTCTAACGAAGGCTAGAAATTTGAAATCTAACGGTTGGATTTGGAATTATGTCCAAATCAAATTCGAAAAAGGTCGCTGTAAGTGCAGTTCGATGGCCGTTGATGGAAATCGACTGTACGGACCTTGATAAAATTATTAAAAATAGTAATAATTTGTGTAAAATCATAAGAAATGATTTGTGAAAGTTTGGGATGAAAAACTCCATATTTGAAAAGATAAAAATAGATTTTTATCGAAATGAACTAGTTTTGAACTAGAATTATAATTCTATTTATTTTTAAATAAATAAATTGAATTCGAAAAGGGTTTTAAAAGTAACCAAAATTCCAATGATTGCATTGGAGTGGATTTGAATCGAAATTGTCTTCGGAATATTTCGATGTTGGAATTCGGGATTATACAGGTGTTGTTATGGAAATTTGAAAGATATATATTTATATCGTTATTTCCAATACGACATTTGTTAGTCGTAGAATTCGATATTGAATATAAGCCGATATATTTTCTATTCAGAGCCTTGTATTGAATATCGAATGTGATTTGGGTTTGTCGTGAATGGTGTCTTCACTAACACTGTTCTTGAACCCAGTTGAGAAAAGATTAAATCTTTTTATTTAGATTTAATGAAGTGTACCAATTAAATAATATTTAATTGGAATTGAATTGATATTGATTTTTGGGTTTATCGTGAACAGTGTTTTAAATAACACTTGTTCTTTAACCCGATAATTAATGAATGTGATTTGGGTTTGTCGTGAATGGTGTCTTCACTAACACTGTTCTTGAACCCAGTTGAGAAAAGATTAAATCTTTTTATTTAGATTTAATGAAGTGTACCAATTAAATAATATTTAATTGGAATTGAATGGATATTGATTTTTGGGTTTATCGTGAACAGTGTTTTAAATAACACTTGTTCTTTAACCCGATAATTAATGGGATGTGACTTTGGGTTTATCGTGAACCGTGTTTTAAATGACACTGATTCTTTAACCCAGTCGAAGGTTAAAACTAAGTGGAGTTTTAATGAATCTTTAATTAGATTGAAAAGATCGAGAATGGAGTATCACCAGTTTTGCTCCAGGCGATAGTTAAATCTTTAATTAGATTTGAATGTGAAATTTAGAAACTAACTGGCGGTTAGCCAAGCAGAATGGTTTTCTGGATATTGATCTGATGTTGGTTTCGGCCTTCGGGGTTAATATTTGGGGAATTATTCTCTTGATTAATTTACGGTTAGTGACTAATGAATTGGAATGAGGCGTATGTTGTGTTTGTGTAACACTTATTTAAAATATACGCGAGTTATTCGGAAAGACCGGGTTTATCCCATTCTGAGTAACTGATACGACGATAAGTCGAAGATGAAGACGATGGTCGAAGACCGGAGGTCTTCACGTCGTTTGGGTAATTACTGATGATCTTGATTGGGCTGTACACCCAAGAAGATGGAAACAGTTAGTGATCGTCCAGACGTACTTGGAGATCGATGGATATGCGGGGTACTAGGTGCCTCCGGTTTCGTCCAGACCCAGGACGGACTTGTAAATGGACTGTGTGTCTGACATCGGATTTCATTCTGTGTGACTGATATCGGTTGCATAGGATGGTTTGCCTGTGTGGCATGCTAAGATGCAAGTGATCAAGGCTTCTGTTGAAAAGCAAAGTCTTGTGTTGATGATCAAAGCACGGCCTTTGTGGCGTAGCTTTGTGTAACGTTTACCTCGCGTGTTTCACACCCGGTATGAACCAAAAACGGGAGACGGACCTCAGGGAGGGCATGCGTTTCTTTCTAGCTAGAAGTGGCGTCAGTGGTTTTACACGCCCTGACGAGTTTGACTTATGTGGTTGTTGCGGTTGCGAGGCGCCTCGGTTATATCGGTTTCGGCCGAATGCATTCTGGTCGGCTGACGGACCAGACTTACACCCCATAGGGTGGGGAGACGTATTGTTCAGGCATAATAATCCACTCCGTGTGGACCGGCCCTGACGATCCAAGGGGCAGTTGCGGCTGTTCCTGAGGCTCGGGCTAGACAGTCTCGAATCGGTTGAGGACTATCTTTTGCCTCGGTTCATAGACGGAAATCCAATTTCCAAATACGTGACTTTGCGGTTTTATTTGTAAACCTATATATGGTGACATAGTGGCATGGGACGCTCATGTCGCCTATGATTGATACTTATGATTCGAAGTTGTTTTATACACTATGCACTTATTATAGTATCAAATGATTTGTTTTAAAACGTATCAAGCATTCTTTGGCTGTTATAAGGGAAAACCCTATCCTCGACTGCGTTGCATTGTGTGATGGGACCTGGGTCTTATAACAGCTTCATTTTTCTTTATTTAGCATTGCGCTGTTTGTTTTATGCACTGGTATTCTTGGGAGGAAACCCGTTCCGTGTTATACGGCGTGGTCCCTTGATTTACCTTTAAAAATAAAGATTAATAACTGTTTTAGTTCTCACACCAGTCACATGACTGACCTGGAGTTTATTGTTTTAACCTAAACTCTGGGTGCCCTTATTTTCGACACGGGCAGCTTGTAGTTTTGGTTTTGCAGATTTATATTCACAGGATCCTGGTTTACAGCTGGAACGATATCCGGAAAGCTTTGTATCCGTATATCTCATTCTAGTTGTGTATTGTATTATTTTTCCGCTGCGATGTATTTAAATGTAATTTAAATCTCTGATATTTCTGTGTAATATATATTCATTTATACTCTGTATATTCTTGTAATCTGATGCATTGTTGTAATAACAATGAAATGTTCTTCTGTATGCGTTCTGTTTTGTCGTGTTCTCAAACGATAGGGCGTTTCGAACGGCCTGAATCGGTTTAGCGACTGGTTCGGACCGAGCGAGATTCCTTCTCGTCACAGTTGGTATCAGAGCTTTGGTTTACAAAGCTCAGAGAACAAGGCACATTAGAACCATACGAAAGAATTCATCAGATATTGGATTAGCAATATCCAATGGAATGACTCGTTAGAGATAGGATCAGTAGTATCCTAGAACGGGTGTGAAGAGTATATTTTCAAATGAAAACATTTTTGTTTTGAAAATCTAAATCAATTATTCGTATTTGATTATTTATTTGCATTGATTTGGACAGTCCAGTATATAAAGAATTTGCATATACGCCTTGCAAACGTATATTCAAAGTTTTAAATATATTGGATAGATATAGCATCACACTCTAGTCGCCCGAAGATGGTATTGATGATGGTGCATCATCATCAGCATTTATATTCGAGTGTCGAAGGTGTGATATCTATATATTTCCTATTGACTGGTGTGAGAACCAAAAACTATATAGGATCTATTGTTGTGATTTGGCACCAAAAATCTGATTTTTGTATATGTATCAAAATTATGAATTTGAAACTCTAATTCACTAATTGATTGATGTTTGTGTTGTTTGTTTATTTGTTTGCAAATTTTGAACAATTATGCCTAATATAACCAAATATTGAATTTTATTGAAAATTGGTTGCATTTGCTTGCATATACATATATATCATTGAACAGGTCATAGCAAGGAGGCTAGAGCCAGAGAATAAAATTTGTTTGCCCGACAAATAGGTACATGTTTACTACATAATTTCCTGTTTTGTTTGGGTGATGATGATTTTGTGAGCCTATTGGCTAGCCGCTTGGCTTTTTCTTTTTCTTTTTGAGATCTGAAGGACCGGGGAAGCTATTTGAAATTCCCCGATGCTCCCATTGCAGGGGAGGTTATGGCGAAATTTTTCGAAAATTTAGGGAGTTAGCCAAATTTTTGAAATTTTGAAAATTCTCAGAAACTAAAGAGTTGGAGAATGGAAGCCAGATCGAACATAGAGTTGATTAATCAAACCACTTTCGACTTTGTTCCTTTTCGGGGACGAAAAGTTTTAAGTGGGGGAGATTGTAACAACCCGGAAAATCTGGGCCAGTTTAAAATTTTTATTTTGGCAATTTTAGCGAATTTTGATTATTTAAAATGAATTATTTTAAATAATATCGACGAGGAATTTATTTTGAATATAATTATAACGTATATATTATATACGCCGTCGTTAGAATATATAATAATTATATATAATTATAAAAGGAATTGAAAATGGCGCGGTAGTTCGATAATTCGATTTCAAACTTCAATTGAATGTACCGGGTGCAAAATAATCCGGATTTTAGTGAAACCAAAAATAATGGAATCTAATAGTGAATATCTTTCTAACGAAGTTAACAAACCGAGATTTCACTTTAGAAATGATAAGATATGTCCAGTTGAAAATTCAGAAAACGAATTCAAATTGAATTGGAAACGATTTCGAAATGAATTGAATTGAAAACGAATTCAAATTGAATTGAAAACGATTTCGAAATGAATTAAATTGAAATGAATTCAAATTGAATTGAAATTCGAATTGAATAGAAATGAATTTTGAAACGAATTTTAAAACTATTTATATAATTCGTTTTAAATAGTAATCGACGAAATATATTATATATATATTATATATAATATAATGGCCTGAATAGAACGCGCCGCACCGCGGCAGTTCGCGAATTTCGACCATTTATTTCAAACGGACATTACGGGAGATCCGACCGTCGGATTCTCCTAAAACCGGAACCGTTGGGTTCGTATCGAAAAGATCTTTCTAACGAAGGCTAGAAATTTGAAATCTAACGGTTGGATTTGGAATTATGTCCAAATCAAATTCGAAAAAGGTCGCTGTAAGTGCAGTTCGATGGCCGTTGATGGAAATCGACTGTACGGACCTTGATAAAATTATTAAAAATAGTAATAATTTGTGTAAAATCATAAGAAATGATTTGTGAAAGTTTGGGATGAAAAACTCCATATTTGAAAAGATAAAAATAGATTTTTATCGAAATGAACTAGTTTTGAACTAGAATTATAATTCTATTTATTTTTAAATAAATAAATTGAATTCGAAAAGGGTTTTAAAAGTAACCAAAATTCCAATGATTGCATTGGAGTGGATTTGAATCGAAATTGTCTTCGGAATATTTCGATGTTGGAATTCGGGATTATACAGGTGTTGTTATGGAAATTTGAAAGATATATATTTATATCGTTATTTCCAATACGACATTTGTTAGTCGTAGAATTCGATATTGAATATAAGCCGATATATTTTCTATTCAGAGCCTTGTATTGAATATCGAATGTGATTTGGGTTTGTCGTGAATGGTGTCTTCACTAACACTGTTCTTGAACCCAGTTGAGAAAAGATTAAATCTTTTTATTTAGATTTAATGAAGTGTACCAATTAAATAATATTTAATTGGAATTGAATTGATATTGATTTTTGGGTTTATCGTGAACAGTGTTTTAAATAACACTTGTTCTTTAACCCGATAATTAATGAATGTGATTTGGGTAAGTCGTGAATGGTGTCTTCACTAACACTGTTCTTGAACCCAGTTGAGAAAAGATTAAATCTTTTTATTTAGATTTAATGAAGTGTACCAATTAAATAATATTTAATTGGAATTGAATGGATATTGATTTTTGGGTTTATCGTGAACAGTGTTTTAAATAACACTTGTTCTTTAACCCGATAATTAATGGGATGTGACTTTGGGTTTATCGTGAACCGTGTTTTAAATGACACTGATTCTTTAACCCAGTCGAAGGTTAAAACTAAGTGGAGTTTTAATGAATCTTTAATTAGATTGAAAAGATCGAGAATGGAGTATCACCAGTTTTGCTCCAGGCGATAGTTAAATCTTTAATTAGATTTGAATGTGAAATTTAGAAACTAACTGGCGGTTAGCCAAGCAGAATGGTTTTCTGGATATTGATCTGATGTTGGTTTCGGCCTTCGGGGTTAATATTTGGGGAATTATTCTCTTGATTAATTTACGGTTAGTGACTAATGAATTGGAATGAGGCGTATGTTGTGTTTGTGTAACACTTATTTAAAATATACGCGAGTTATTCGGAAAGACCGGGTTTATCCCATTCTGAGTAACTGATACGACGATAAGTCGAAGATGAAGACGATGGTCGAAGACCGGAGGTCTTCACGTCGTTTGGGTAATTACTGATGATCTTGATTGGGCTGTACACCCAAGAAGATGGAAACAGTTAGTGATCGTCCAGACGTACTTGGAGATCGATGGATATGCGGGGTACTAGGTGCCTCCGGTTTCGTCCAGACCCAGGACGGACTTGTAAATGGACTGTGTGTCTGACATCGGATTTCATTCTGTGTGACTGATATCGGTTGCATAGGATGGTTTGCCTGTGTGGCATGCTAAGATGCAAGTGATCAAGGCTTCTGTTGAAAAGCAAAGTCTTGTGTTGATGATCAAAGCACGGCCTTTGTGGCGTAGCTTTGTGTAACGTTTACCTCGCGTGTTTCACACCCGGTATGAACCAAAAACGGGAGACGGACCTCAGGGAGGGCATGCGTTTCTTTCTAGCTAGAAGTGGCGTCAGTGGTTTTACACGCCCTGACGAGTTTGACTTATGTGGTTGTTGCGGTTGCGAGGCGCCTCGGTTATATCGGTTTCGGCCGAATGCATTCTGGTCGGCTGACGGACCAGACTTACACCCCATAGGGTGGGGAGACGTATTGTTCAGGCATAATAATCCACTCCGTGTGGACCGGCCCTGACGATCCAAGGGGCAGTTGCGGCTGTTCCTGAGGCTCGGGCTAGACAGTCTCGAATCGGTTGAGGACTATCTTTTGCCTCGGTTCATAGATGGAAATCCAATTTCCAAATACGTGACTTTGCGGTTTTATTTGTAAACCTATATATGGCGACATAGTGGCATGGGACGCTCATGTCGCCTATGATTGATACTTATGATTCGAAGTTGTTTTATACACTATGCACTTATTATAGTATCAAATGATTTGTTTTAAAACGTATCAAGCATTCTTTGGCTGTTATAAGGGAAAACCCTATCCTCGACTGCGTTGCATTGTGTGATGGGACCTGGGTCTTATAACAGCTTCATTTTTCTTTATTTAGCATTGCGCTGTTTGTTTTATGCACTGGTATTCTTGGGAGGAAACCCGTTCCGTGTTATACGGCGTGGTCCCTTGATTTACCTTTAAAAATAAAGATTAATAACTGTTTTAGTTCTCACACCAGTCACATGACTGACCTGGAGTTTATTGTTTTAACCTAAACTCTGGGTGCCCTTATTTTCGACACGGGCAGCTTGTAGTTTTGGTTTTGCAGATTTATATTCACAGGATCCTGGTTTACAGCTGGAACGATATCCGGAAAGCTTTGTATCCGTATATCTCATTCTAGTTGTGTATTGTATTATTTTTCCGCTGCGATGTATTTAAATGTAATTTAAATCTCTGATATTTCTGTGTAATATATATTCATTTATACTCTGTATATTCTTGTAATCTGATGCATTGTTGTAATAACAATGAAATGTTCTTCTGTATGCGTTCTGTTTTGTCGTGTTCTCAAACGATAGGGCGTTTCGAACGGCCTGAATCGGTTTAGCGACTGGTTCGGACCGAGCGAGATTCCTTCTCGTCACACACACCCCGATTGTGAACCAGAAACGGGAGAGGACATCAGGGAGGGCATGCGTTTCCTTCTAGCTATGGTGGTGTCATGACCTACCAGCACTGACATTTCTATTATTTTCACCTATGTGATTGTTGCTGTTGCGGGGCACCTCGGATATATCAGTTACTGTGTGGAGCTGATGGAGTCATTTGGCTCATTAACGCCCCAAAGGGCGGGGAAACGCAGTGTTCAGGCATTTTAATCCACATTGGTGGACCGGCCCTGACGATCCAAGGGTCACTCGAGCTCTGATCCTGAGACACGGGCTAGAGCATCTCGAAATCGGTGAGGACTGTCTTTTGCCTCGGTTCACAGATGGAAATCCAACTTATGCCAACATAGTGGTATGGGGCACTTATGCCGTCTATGATTGATACTTATGATTGAAATTGTTTTTGACACTATACACTTATAGTAATAATAAATCATGAAATTTAGCATATCAAGCATTCTTTGGCTATTATAAGGTAAAAACCCTATCCTCTGGCTTGTGTTGCATTGTGTGATGGGACCCGGGTCTTATAATAGCTTCATTTTTCTTTATTTAGCGTTGCGCTGTTTGTTTTATGCACTCGTATTCTTGGGAGGAAACCCGTTCCGCGTTATACGGCGTGGTCCCTTGATTTACCTAACTTTAAAATAAAGATTAATAACTGTTTTAGTTCTCACACCAGTCACATGACTGACCTGGAGTTTATTGTTTTAACCTAAACTGTGGGTACCCTTATTTTCTGCACGGGCAGCTAGTAGTTTTGGTTTTGCAGATTTATATTCATAGGAAGCTGGTTTACAGCTGGAACGATATCCGGAAAGCTCTGTATCCGTATATCTCTTTCAGTTGTGTATTGTATTATTGTTTTCTGCTGCTATGTAATGTATTTTAATCACAGATATCTATCGAATGTATTTTATTCATTCATACTCTGTAATAATCTTGTATTCTGATGAAATTGTGGTAATAAGCAATGAAATGTTCTTCTGTTTGCGTCCCGATGTGGCTTGTCCTCAACTCAATCCGGGCTTTCCTTACCGGGGAAGTTCGGGTCGTTATATAAATTATTTATAAAATTAAATATAATCAAATTTCAAATCATAAATCCTTCTGATTTATCCCATCTCAGTTTGTATTTCGAATTCCCAAAATAAACCCATCATTCCTTTTTCGAAACGATTTCCAATTCATTGTTAAATTCACATTTGAATTTAATTTCCTAAATTATCAAATGATAATTTATTTCACTAAATTAATAACACTGTTTATAAATTCAACTTCCTTGTTTCAAATATTTTAACAAGTTCTATTTCAACTCTACCTGAAAACCCAATTCATTTTATATTCCAAATCCTAGAATAAAACTGTCGTTCCCATTTCGAAATGATTTCAAATTATATTTTAAATTCATACTTGAATTTAAAGTTACCAATTATCTCTTGATGATAAATTCAGCATATTCATAAACATCGTTTATAAATTTACTAGTTTTATATTTAAACAAGCCCATTTCAAAATCTATTTAAAACCAAAATCTTATTTTGGAATATTCTATTTGTTATAACTTATCTATACAAATCTAGAATATATTTTCATTTTTATATTTAACTTCAATTTTATATAATCCTAATATTTTTTCTGGACATATTTTATTTAATTAAATTCGAACTAATCGAATTCAAATCATAAACCCTTATGTATTTATTTTAGTTCAATTTATATTCCGAACATCAGAATAAATTTCATCGTTTGGTTCTTTAAAATGATTCCCCATTTCTATTTTTAAATTCAGATTTGAATTTAAATATTCAAATTATCAAATGATAATTTTTCCACTTCATTTATAAACACCGTTTACAAATTTTCTTTCAATTCCCTGATTATCCAATGAAAATCAATTCATATTATTTATAAACACCGTTTATTAATTTACTTCAATTTCCTGTATTATTTAATTTATAAACATCGTTTATAAATTCAATACTTATTTTATTTATTCAAAACAAGTTAATATTTCTGTAGCTCATTAAAATTCAAATTCTATTTTTGAAAATAGATTTTCCTTTTTAAATCTCAAATACCCTTTTCATGATATTTTTATATATCAACAATTTAAGCCCAGTGATATTCAATTAATCGAAAACCCCCAATTATCAACCACAGATTTTCTAGCACATCATATACGATAATATATATGAAAACAAACAATTAAAAATATTTTTCAGGAATCCAGTTGGATCCCTCCAACCTATTTTCCTGCATCCATAGACGTTAGCCAACATAAATAATTCCCATCCTACTTCGAGGCAGGATATCGCGGTATAGAAGGTCATCCACTATCATAGCATGGGGCGCATAGGGTCATCCGCTAATGATACTGTGGGTATCCACTAATGATACTGCGGGAACATCCAACCACCAATATATATGTATATAATAGCTACAAACGCTTAGCCTAAATAACTAATATATATTTTTAATAGCCACTAAAATATTTAGAGCATCCAAAAAACCAACAAAAAAACATTTTTAACAAATAAAAATAATTCTAAATAAAAATGAAGTGAGGTTTACTCACCGTGATGTATTTTTCTTGTTGAATATCCAACTTGAATTAAATCAAATACCATTCGATTTAAAACAAATTATGGTAAATTCTGGTTAACTCCAAATGTATTCTTTAAGCTTTTCCAACCTTGTATACATTAAATATATCGTATATAAGAATTTTAATTATATAAAATTAAGCGACTTAACTGAATAAATTATTAAATTTACACCTTAATTCCTCTTTTTAAAACAACAAAATTTGAATTCCCTTGTTGCAATGCTATTCACCACCGTGCTCTGCCCATCTGCATCTCACTGGTTTATCAACTGGAAGCACAAAGCTCCTCCATTTGCCGACCTCTTAACATCCAACATTTCCCTAGTCATAGAGCTCGCTAATACACTCGCGACTCCTTCCAAAATGTGCTGCTGTAGGGAGAAAACCGTTGAAAATTTGTGTCCAGAATCCAATCCTTCAATGTCAGTTCTCATTTTCCCATAGGCCTGTGCTCAACATCTCGAAAACATAGACCGAAATCCCTTACACACCTAATTGTCAAACAAAAATCTCCCATTTTCAATTATCCAATACACGCAGAAATTATCACTGCCATTTTCGCACACTAATGAACTCCTTAAATCATTACCATTTTGATCGTTGTAGAAAGAGATGAACTTTATAGATCCCAAAAAAACACTCGTTTTTCACAGATTGAAACTGTATCACGTCGATCCCCTTTTCCATCCAAACTTTCGCATCACCACAGGAAAATCGCAACTTAGGTTTTCAAACTCCACAGTGAGATCACGCCACTTCCTTGAGGACATTGCTCCTTCGTTTGAGTACCTCAGTTAACCCAGTTTGCTCCAAACATGCCACGAACCCCATCTCATGAGTCTCACACCAATACTTGAAGCCTGTACTCGAAGAAAATCTGATTGAGTTCCCTTAGATCCTGGCAAGTGAAGGAAACCGGTAGTTCGAACTTGAGTATAAGCGGATTCAGATTTGTATTTTTTTATTTTTATTTTTAACAGTTGAGTTCGATTTGATTTCAACAGAAGGGGCTTGCGATATTGAGGAGGGCCATTTTCATTTGTTTCAAAAGCTTTTAGGTTTGTAATGAGGAAATTTGTGGATCATTGAATTGCAGATATTTGTGGAGGCCATTTAAATTTCCTTTTGGCTGAATTTTATTTCATTCGCAAGAAAGAAGAAAGAAAAGAAAAGAAAGAGATCATCACGTATATGTAATCGATAACCCTTAGCATCGAAGTAGTAACACTAGGATAGCTGTAGAACATAGGTGGCTGATGTAATGTTTATTAATTTGGTCTTGATCTTATCCAAATTTTATAATTAAATATCTCGGAGTCTCGAACTCCTTTCGAGGCATAGCGACCAACGTTTCTAGGGATATACCGCTATTCTGAACACACTTGAATAGGTGACTCCGAAGCCTCATTCGATCGTACTGAGAAGATATTAATTTAAATTGATATAAATTAAATTCAAAACAATTTATTCCTTGATAATAAATTATTATTTTCGTCTATATTGAACTAGAATCTATACTGATCATCTAAATGGTTTTGATTCAGTTCTAATTTTGAATTCAATAAAAATTTGCGTTCGTGTTTATGATAATTATATATATTCGAAATAAATAATATTTCAATTATTAAATCGATATGTCCATATAAAAATCGATTTATATTATCAACTCAATATTTAAAACAATATTAAATATTTAAAATTAGCTGATCAAAAATCTGGGTTGTCAAATATCATCTTCAGACCCATGTGGGGTTTTCAACAATCAAACAACTATTATTATTTGTATACTTAGGCAATGTGTAAAATTATCGTTCCAATACCCGTGTAGGGGTTTACATCACAATCCATGTGAATTTATCTATTATTTGGGAGATGGGAGGGTAAACTGTCATCCCAGAATAATTTAGAATATAAACATTTCATTAATCAACACTTATAATCACAGTTTAACAATGGAAATATTAAAACTATAAACATCCATTAATCACCAAACAAATATTGCAATCACAGGTAATCAATATATATTAAGTTATAAAATAAAATAACTGTACAAAATATTTGAGTGAGAGAGTTCTCACATTGATCCGTTTCTTAAATCTTTCAATAATGATTTTTTTTAACTAATTTAATCTGGATGTTTAATTTAGTCAAAAATCACAACTTGCTCTGTTTTCCAATCAGTTCTGAATTGTAATACTCGTCTTCACGATTCCAACGAAACTGGTTTTGGGCAATTCTGTTTTGGTTTAAGAAATTTATCATTGTTTATACATTAATGACATAAATAAAATAATTAAATACATAATTAAATTTAATTACATTTCTTTAATCCATCTTCATCCCGTAACCCTCAGTAACCTTCTCGACCCATTAGTCCCGACCTAGGGCTTATAACCTCCGGACCACCAACAGCAGTGACCACCTGGAGCGCCTTCGCCTGCTCCACCCATGCGCCCAACGACCACCCGCTCGCTGGCCAGTCCTCTCCAGAAAACGCCTCGAAGGTTGCGAATTCAAGAAGGAAAATTGTAATGACCCGGATCCTTAGGGGTTAATTTAAATTTTTTAATATGGATTTAAATATTGGGTGGATAAATATAAATGGAATTTTTATATTAAGTTATCAATTTAATAATAAGTTTCGATTTAATATCGAATATATTAAATCGTCGTAATACGAAAAATAATTCAGTTAGAGATTTAAAACTGTATTGGAAACTGTTCAGATGTTCAATACAAACTCCTGTTGGAATTAGAACGATAATATAAATTTATTTCCGAAGAAATCTATTAGTCTGGAATCTAATTAATTTTAATCATCGGTAAATTAAAACTAATTTTAAATAAATAAAATTTAGTGGATCTCTTTGTGCCAACAAACTATAAACGTAGCTTTCCCCTTCTCCTCAAATTCAAAAGGCAGAAAATCAACCACATGGTCCACGGTAACTCCACAAATTTCTGGCCTCGTGTTCCTCTTTAAAACCACACCCATTCTCCTTATAAAATCAATCCCTCAGCAAACCAAAGAGGCCGATTCCCCAATTCATTCAATTATCAGTTCCAAATCAAATCAGCCTTATCCGTTCCCTAGATCCAACGTTCGAACCTCATTTGTGTTCGACAGCAGGCGCGCGATGGTTTTTGGGGAAACTCGACGGTTTCGAGCAGGTGACCTAGGGCGTTGACTCACCAGCAACGCAAAGTGAAGATGAGTCGCGATGTGGGAGGCTCGACTGGGTATAGCGTGGATCTGGGATTCGCGTTTTCCTTGGGTGAAGCAGTGAGCGACGCGAAGGTCATCGCGATTCAGGGTAAAGGGGATTATCGCACATGAGGTGGTAGATGAGATCGATGTGGTATTTTGATCAATGAAAAACATGAAGCTCGATAATTGTTTGGGGAATTTACTGGAGTTTGACGCACTTGTTGCGAGATACAGAGGGAGTCGCGAGTACTGTTAATAGAGTAGTCTAAAAGGGTTTGTAGCGAGTGGAGTTTTTGGCCAGATGATGTCGCATTTTTCAAGTACGCGAGTTGTAAAGGAGTAGGAAGAGAGGATTTTGCAGAGACCAGACAGCTTGTGACTGGAAGCAAAACTGGAAGCAGTGCCTAGTTGATTAAGGGCAGATGGATGAGAAGTGTTTTTGTTTTGGTTCGAAATTCTCTGAAGCAAGTTTAGTGATTTTGGAAGGGAAGCAGGAGAATTAGCAGTAGCCTAAAAAGTGATTAATGGTGGTAAAATCCACGATGGATGGAGTGGGTGATTAAGGGATGGTTTAGGACTCAATGGAAATCAAAAGAAGATTCAAGGTACACAGTAAATTTCATTCGGGTAGATTCAAAGCCGAGACGATATGGAATTTTAACGAGATGTTCGACAAATGAAATTACTGTGAGTAAATCTCACTCTGTTTTATTTAGAATTTATTCTTATCAGTTAAGAATAATTGTTTTGTTGATTGTTGGATGCTTTAAATATTTATTTATTGCTGTATAAAATATATTAGTTATCTAGGATTGGTTGACTATTATATATATATTGGGATGATGATTGGTTGGATTCCCGCAGTCTCATTAGCGGATGCCCGCGGTACCATAGCGGATGATTACCCTATACGTCCCACGCTATGATAGTGGATGACCTTTATACCGCGATATTCTGCCACGAAGCAGAATGGGTATTATTTATGTGCTGACGTTTGTGGATGCAGGAAAAAACAGGTTGGAGGAATCCAACTGGATTCCTCAAATATATATATATTCTGTTGTTGTTTGTTTGATTTCATATATATTCATATATGATGTGTTAAAAATCAAATGATTGAAAATTGGTTGATTTGATTGTTTAAAATATCCATGGGGCTTGAATATTGATTCATAAAAATATCAAAAAGGGTATTTGATATTTAAAAAGGAAATTCTATTTTTATAAATAGAATTTGAATTTTTAATAAAACTATAGAAGATATTAACTTGTTTTGAAGGTATATAAAACAAGTGATCGAATTTATAAAAATTGTTTATAAATAAAAGGATGGAATTTGAATTGAATTTATAAACGTTGTTTATAAATAGAAGGATGGGATTTGAATCAAATTTATAAACGTTGTTTATAAATAGAAAGATGGGATTTGAATCAAATTTATAAACGTTGTTTATAAATAGAAAGATGGGATTTGAATCAAATTTATAAACGTTGTTTATAAATGGAAAGGTGGGATTTGAATTGAAGTTATAAACGTTGTGCATAAATAATGCCGAGAATTCAAATAGACTTTGAATATAGAATTTGAATATAGAAATTCAAATAGACTTTGAATATAGTATTTGAATATAGAAATTCAAATGGACTTTAAACGATAGTATTTGAATATAGAAATTCAAATGGACTTTAAACGATAGTATTTGAATATAGAAATTCAAATGGACTTTAAACGATAGTATTTGAATATAGAAATTCAAATGGACTTTAAACGATAGTATTTGAATATAGAATTCAAATGGACTTTAAACGATAGAACTTGAATATAGAAATTCAAATGGACTTTAAACTATAGTATTTGAATATAGAAATTCAAATAGACTTTAAACTATAGATTTGAATATAGAAATTCAAATAGACTTTAAACTATAGATTTGAATATAGAAATTCAAAGGGACTTTAAACGATTTGAATATAGAATTCAAATGGAGTTTAACTATGGAATTTGAATATAGAAATTCAAATGGACTTTAAACTATAGAATTTGAAAATAGAATTCAAATGAGGTTTAAATAAAAGAGAATTCAAATAGAATTGAATTGGAATTTGAATAGAGTAGTCGATAAGGGAACGAGAGTATGAGTATAATTAGAATTTGTTAATATGCAGTTAAAATATATTTGAACATGTCATGTTCAAATATGAAGGTGAAATAGACTGAAAAGTTAATTAACAGATTTAATTAACAAATTGAGTTAAAACGATTAGTTAAAATAGTTTGGACAGGCATAAATATACAAGAGACAGGTATGGAATAAAGTATAGAAGTGAAATAAATAGAATGCCCGACAAAAAGGTACGTATTTAATTTCCATATGAGATTTTATGCGCCGTATCGGCAAGCCGCTTGGCTTTTTCTTTTTCTTTTTGAGATAAGAAGGACCGGGAAAGCTATTTGAAATTTCCCGATGCTCCCGGTACAAAGGAGGTTATGGCGAATTTTTCAGGAAATTTAAGGAGATAGAATATTTTTAAGATAATTTGATAGTTAGAAATTAACATATCAAAATATATAGAAGTCGATTAGAAAACGAACTTAGAAATAGAATAGTATAATCAAAAAGGAAGTATAAGAATAAAACCTCGTAAGGATAAAAGAGAAAGTATATATGTGTTTAAAGGTGAATAATCAGTTGTATGGTATTGATTATTCGAGTAAGTAGTCTTGTCTGTTTTGACGTTAAATGTTATTCAGTCAAGGTTTGAGAGGTAATTATACCCCAACTTGGTTAATTTCATGATATACCGATAAGTAGCAAGATTCAGGCTCGAAGATCAATGTGGAATGAGAATTAGTTAAATACTGTATTTGGGTTGTCGTAACGATGTTTTACACAACATCTGTTTTAACCCAAATATGTGCGAACTTAGAAATAGAATAATGAATATTTCTAAAGCTAGAAATTTAAGGAAGGCGATATATGGAAATGTTTTCCAAATAACGTATAAGGCCAATATGGTTATTGAAAATATTTGGTTAACAAATATTGATAAGAAATAGAGAAGAGATTTAATTAATGGAATATTAATTAAAGGCTCAGTGATTGTTGGATGTTTGGATGAACACTTGTTTTATTCGATAGTTAAATCATCGACTATCGAAACACTTGTTTTTATTCGATAGTTAAATCACAGACTATCGAAGTTTTGACCATCGTTGTCAATATGGAGAGACCGGTTGGATTATTATCCGAAGAACCACTCCGTATTGGCAGTAGCGTGCGAATCAGATTATATTAAGATAATCGAAGACGGAGTAGAGTGCAAGGACTTTTTTCTATTAATAGAAATTGTGCCTTCGGTTCATCCTGTTCCTGGGTGACTTGTATGGATGAATGTCTGACAGAGTATTTCCAGACGATCACGTATATTGATTTCTCCAATCGTACCAAGAGTGGAAGCGGAGAAGGAAACTTCTTTTAGCTAACACGTAATTTACTGTTGAGGACGTCAATCGGTGATTTGATGGATTTGACGATGTGACATTCGAAGTGAATCTGGTGTGATGATAAAGCGTAGCTTCTAGCCTCATCAACCGGTAAATGACAGAAATCGGGCAAGCAGCATGGCTATGTAGGTCGCACCTATTAGGGTGTATAATCACCTGATCTAGAGTTTCATTTACTTCTAAAAATCTATTGTCGATGCTGTCCCATTCGGGAAACGGTTGCTGATCCCAACCGTTGGTGATATACATTCGATACACTCAAGCGAAATGAGTGGTCGGTCATGTGTGGCTGAGTTGCAAGATGTTCTTGTTGAACTCGGTGTATTCTCCTCTAGAGATATACCAGCGGAAGGTGGTTCCATACCTTGTCATGGTTGGAAACCCATTACCCAATACGTGCTTGCGGTTTTGATTGTATATATATATGTGGAACGTGAGATGCAAGCGTTCCACTAGATTGTTATCTACTTGATTTAGACATTATTATAATATCAAAAGAGTTTTGATATAAAGATAAATCAAGTGTTTGGATTCTCATAAGGGGAAAACCCGTTCCGTGTTATACGGCGTGGTCTTATGAGATATCATTTAGTTTTCTGAAACTGTTTTAAACTGTTTACTCATACCAGTCCCATGACTGACCCGGAGTTTACTTTGTTGTTTTCCCTAAACTCTTGGGTGCCTAAATTTGTACGGGCAGTCAAGTAGTCGGGAATTTACAGATATACTGGAAGAGCTTGGAGCAGGAGGCTTCAGGATCATATAGCTATAGTTATTTCTGCTGTGTTGTAAGTGATGTACTTTGATATTGATGTATATTCAAGTACAGATGTATATTTCAAGTTATGTTATATATATTATATGTTATTCGTTCCGCTGTGAGATTCGTGTTACTCTGATGTTGTGTTCTTCTTCTTCTTCTATTCTAAGTTTCTATCTTATCTATCCTCACCCTCTAACTTCTTTCTATTAATGGTTCGAATTTCCGTGATATTTGGGGTTGGACTTGTGTTTTTGGTCAGCTCAAATTCTACCGGATTTTCGGGTCACTACAGTTGGTATCAGAGCTTAGGTTTAGCGAATACCTAGGCTGTGTGGAAATGTGCTCATTAGAGATAGGATCAGTAGTATCCTAGAATGAGTTGAGTGTATATATATACGAGAGAGCGTATTTGTTATTTGATATAAAAACTGTTTTATATTGTGTTGACTAGTCTGTTGAGTGGATTATAAATTTTGGTCGAATCGTGGGACGCCACGAAGTCGATAGGAAATTATAAACACTTGAACAGGAGATTGGACACGATATTGTTTTCAAATAGTTAAGTTGATTGTTAGGATTATAATCGAATTAGAAAATAAAATAGAAATAGTTATATATATATAACCAATGGAATTTGTATATGAAATCAAATATACAAATGAGATAAATTGAAATTGAATTCCAACCAGAATTCAGAATTTTAAATCCTGGGGGTTTGAAAAATATTTTTCTAAATGGGTTTTGAAAGAAATAAAGCACTGAACTCATTCAGTAGCTGGGAAATAATTCTGATGATGGTCGCAACATCATCAGTGTTCATTTTCGAGTTTCTAAGTGATGAATTGCTACCTTAGAAAAGTTTTGATGGAAATTTGTTTGAAAGGAGAAACAAGTTGTTTGAAAATTCAAATGTTTTGAATTTGAGATAGATATAAATATATGTATATATTTATATAACTTCAAAAGGAATTTTGAAATGAGAATTGGAATATAGATTTCAAATAGAAGTAAAATAAAGGAATTTGAATATATATATATATATATATAATTCAAATAGAAGTGAAGTAGAATTTGAATTCAAAGGAATTCAAATGAGTTTGAATAAAGAAATTCAAATGGAATTTGAATATTGCAAATATAAGGGAATTCAAATATAGAATTTGAACATAGAAATTTAAATAGAATTTGAATAAAGAAAATTCAAATAGAAATTGTATAAGAAAAATTGAAATGGGAATTGAAGATAAGAAATTCAAATAGAATTTGAAGATAGAGATTTAATTAGAATTTGAATCGAGGATTTCAAATAGAAATTGAATAGAAGGAAATTCAAATATAGAGTTTGAATAAAGAAATTCAAATGGAATTTGAATATTTTAGATGTAGAGGACTTGAATATTTGAAGAGAAATAGATCGGGAATATTATGTTGGAATGGATTGGATATATATTAAAAATATATCAGAATGGAGTTAAATTTATTATAAACGAAGTTAAAACGTTTATATGTATAAATATAATTAAAACGAGCTCGCCATAGCGCGGCAGTTCGTAATTTGGCAATTCGAACTTCAATTTAGTATACAGAACTCAATTGAAGTCGAAATTCTTCGAAACAAGAATCGTCGGGACCGGTTGAACGATAGTTTTCTAACGAAAGAGAAAAATTTGGATTTCATCGTATAGATTTTGAGTTATGTCAAAATCAAAATTTTAGAAAAGCAGCGCCAGAACCATTATAAAACCATAACGGTTTAATTAAATAAATAAAAGGATTGTTAGGAAATAAAATCCGAATTGGCACTAGAAAAATCCAGGCAGGAGATATAAAATAAATATGAACTCCAGTGAAGTTAGTGAAATGATTTTTAAGACAAAAATCATATTTTAAATGGTTAAATAGAATTAACTAAATTGGAAAATAATTAGTTAAAGGAATTTGAATCGAAATGGGGTTTTTGGATTAGTGGAAGAGATTGAGAATTTATATTCAAAATCGAATATATAACTCGAGTTGAAATTATAATTAGATTAGTTATAATTGAGTTGACATATATTTGAACAAGTTATATTCAAATAAAAAGGGTGAACTAGGCAAAACGGTTAATTAGCAACTAGTTAATGGGAATTTGAATGGTTGAAATTAAATTTAACTTAAGTAAGTTAAATGGATCGAAACAAATAAATTGAGTAAAATCAATGTAAATATGAATTGGGTGTGAATAAAGTAAAAACCCAAAAGAGTTAAAAAGGAAATATATTTGTAACACAAATACAAGGGAAGTTATGTGCAAACAAATAGAAGGAGAAATATTTGTAAAAACAATTTCAAATAGAACTTAAAAAGGGAATAATTGTAACACATTTACAAATAGGTTGAATGGAAATATTTATTTATAGTAAATAAATTGAATGTTATAAATGAGATATTTATTTGTTAAATAAATAGAATTTAATCAAAGGAATATTCAGAAGATGAATAGAAAATGGAAATCTGTTTTAACAGATAAATAGAAAAGATTAATTTATAAATAACAGTTTATAAATTAAATCAGGTATTTATCATTCGATAAAGGGAATATATAAGTCTGGACTTATATAGAGAAGAGATATTGGTTTTTAACACCGATTGTTTTAAATAGAGGGGTACACAACACTTGTATAAGTGAAGTAACATTATTAAAGTGAACATTTATAAAGTGAAGAACCGTTACTAAAAGTAAATCTTTATAAATGAATAAACGTTATCCAATAGGAGTTATTCGAATAGGAGAAGTCGATTAGAGTTAGAAATAATCGATTAGAGTTAGAATAAATCAATTAGAGTAAGAATTAACCAGTTAGAGTTAATCAGTTAGGGTTAATCCATAGAGTTAATTGAATATTAGTTATTCAATTAGAATTTATCGAATATTTGTTATTCAAATTAACAGTTAACCAGATAAAGTTAATTGAACATAGTAAATCGAATTAGGATTTAATGGAATGTTAGTTATTCAATTAAAGTTGATTGAATATAGTTATTGAGATAGAGTTAGTCAGCCAAAGTTACTCAGGATAAGTGCCATTTCGTACGACTGCTAGCGTAATTCGCAGGGCTGCAGATAGCCTAGGGCGGTCGGATGTTTCCTGGGGGAATCAGGCGTAACCATTGTGATTGCTGCGATCTAGAGTCAAGCGAATGGAGTTAAATCGAATATTAGTTTATTCGAATAGAATTAAAGGAGTTAATCGAATAGGAGTTATTCGAATAAAGTTAAAAGGAGTTAATCGAATATTAGTTTATTCGAATGGAACTGAAGGAATTATCGATTATTTGTTAATCGAAAGGAGTTATCGGTTATAGTTTAATCGAAAAGAGTTATCAATTAGTTTAATCGAAGTGAGTTGTAGAATATTGGTTATTCGAAGGAGTTATCGAATTTAGTTATTCGATGGAGTTAATTGAAAAGAGTTAAATCCAATAGAGTAAATTGATAAGAGTAAATTGAATAGAGAAAATCGAATATAGTTTATTCGAAGAAAGGATTTCGAATCTAGTTATTCGAAAGATAGATTATCGAATATAGTTATTCGATGGGAGGAGTTATTGAATATGGATTTATTCGAAAGAGAGTTACGTAAGGAAGTTGGAAATGTTGAATATCAACATAAATAAGTTTTGAAAATAAATAAATAGGTTTGTAGCACTTTTCTCTACCTTAGCAATTTCGAGGACGAAATTATTTTAAGTGGGGAAGATTGTAATGACCCGGATCCTTAGGGGTTAATTTAAATTTTTTAATATGGATTTAAATATTGGGTGGATAAATATAAATGGAATTTTTATATTAAGTTATCAATTTAATAATAAGTTTCGATTTAATATCGAATATATTAAATCGTCGTAATACGAAAAATAATTCAGTTAGAGATTTAAAACTGAATTGGAAACTGTTCAGATGTTCAATACAAACTCCTGTTGGAATTAGAACGATAATATAAATTTATTTCCGAAGAAATCTATTAGTCTGGAATCTAATTAATTTTAATCATCGGTAAATTAAAACTAATTTTAAATAAATAAAATTTAGTGGATCTCTTTGTGCCAACAAACTATAAACGTAGCTTTCCCCTTCTCCTCAAATTCAAAAGGCAGAAAATCAACCACATGGTCCACGGTAACTCCACAAATTTCTGGCCTCGTGTTCCTCTTTAAAACCACACCCATTCTCCTTATAAAATCAATCCCTCAGCAAACCAAAGAGGCCGATTCCCCAATTCATTCAATTATCAGTTCCAAATCAAATCAGCCTTATCCGTTCCCTAGATCCAACGTTCGAACCTCATTTGTGTTCGACAGCAGGCGCGCGATGGTTTTTGGGGAAACTCGACGGTTTCGAGCAGGTGACCTAGGGCGTTGACTCACCAGCAACGCAAAGTGAAGATGAGTCGCGATGTGGGAGGCTCGACTGGGTATAGCGTGGATCTGGGATTCGCGTTTTCCTTGGGTGAAGCAGTGAGCGACGCGAAGGTCATCGCGATTCAGGGTAAAGGGGATTATCGCACATGAGGTGGTAGATGAGATCGATGTGGTATTTTGATCAATGAAAAACATGAAGCTCGATAATTGTTTGGGGAATTTACTGGAGTTTGACGCACTTGTTGCGAGATACAGAGGGAGTCGCGAGTACTGTTAATAGAGTAGTCTAAAAGGGTTTGTAGCGAGTGGAGTTTTTGGCCAGATGATGTCGCATTTTTCAAGTACGCGAGTTGTAAAGGAGTAGGAAGAGAGGATTTTGCAGAGACCAGACAGCTTGTGACTGGAAGCAAAACTGGAAGCAGTGCCTAGTTGATTAAGGGCAGATGGATGAGAAGTGTTTTTGTTTTGGTTCGAAATTCTCTGAAGCAAGTTTAGTGATTTTGGAAGGGAAGCAGGAGAATTAGCAGTAGCCTAAAAAGTGATTAATGGTGGTAAAATCCACGATGGATGGAGTGGGTGATTAAGGGATGGTTTAGGACTCAATGGAAATCAAAAGAAGATTCAAGGTACACAGTAAATTTCATTCGGGTAGATTCAAAGCCGAGACGATATGGAATTTTAACGAGATGTTCGACAAATGAAATTACTGTGAGTAAATCTCACTCTGTTTTATTTAGAATTTATTCTTATCAGTTAAGAATAATTGTTTTGTTGATTGTTGGATGCTTTAAATATTTATTTATTGCTGTATAAAATATATTAGTTATCTAGGATTGGTTGACTATTATATATATATTGGGATGATGATTGGTTGGATTCCCGCAGTCTCATTAGCGGATGCCCGCGGTACCATAGCGGATGATTACCCTATACGTCCCACGCTATGATAGTGGATGACCTTTATACCGCGATATTCTGCCACGAAGCAGAATGGGTATTATTTATGTGCTGACGTTTGTGGATGCAGGAAAAAACAGGTTGGAGGAATCCAACTGGATTCCTCAAATATATATATATATTCTGTTGTTGTTTGTTTGATTTCATATATATTCATATATGATGTGTTAAAAATCAAATGATTGAAAATTGGTTGATTTGATTGTTTAAAATATCCATGGGGCTTGAATATTGATTCATAAAAATATCAAAAAGGGTATTTGATATTTAAAAAGGAAATTCTATTTTTATAAATAGAATTTGAATTTTTAATAAAACTATAGAAGATATTAACTTGTTTTGAAGGTATATAAAACAAGTGATCGAATTTATAAAAATTGTTTATAAATAAAAGGATGGAATTTGAATTGAATTTATAAACGTTGTTTATAAATAGAAGGATGGGATTTGAATCAAATTTATAAACGTTGTTTATAAATAGAAAGATGGGATTTGAATCAAATTTATAAACGTTGTTTATAAATAGAAAGATGGGATTTGAATCAAATTTATAAACGTTGTTTATAAATGGAAAGGTGGGATTTGAATTGAAGTTATAAACGTTGTGCATAAATAATGCCGAGAATTCAAATAGACTTTGAATATAGAATTTGAATATAGAAATTCAAATAGACTTTGAATATAGTATTTGAATATAGAAATTCAAATGGACTTTAAACGATAGTATTTGAATATAGAAATTCAAATGGACTTTAAACGATAGTATTTGAATATAGAAATTCAAATGGACTTTAAACGATAGTATTTGAATATAGAAATTCAAATGGACTTTAAACGATAGTATTTGAATATAGAATTCAAATGGACTTTAAACGATAGAACTTGAATATAGAAATTCAAATGGACTTTAAACTATAGTATTTGAATATAGAAATTCAAATAGACTTTAAACTATAGATTTGAATATAGAAATTCAAATAGACTTTAAACTATAGATTTGAATATAGAAATTCAAAGGGACTTTAAACGATTTGAATATAGAATTCAAATGGAGTTTAACTATGGAATTTGAATATAGAAATTCAAATGGACTTTAAACTATAGAATTTGAAAATAGAATTCAAATGAGGTTTAAATAAAAGAGAATTCAAATAGAATTGAATTGGAATTTGAATAGAGTAGTCGATAAGGGAACGAGAGTATGAGTATAATTAGAATTTGTTAATATGCAGTTAAAATATATTTGAACATGTCATGTTCAAATATGAAGGTGAAATAGACTGAAAAGTTAATTAACAGATTTAATTAACAAATTGAGTTAAAACGATTAGTTAAAATAGTTTGGACAGGCATAAATATACAAGAGACAGGTATGGAATAAAGTATAGAAGTGAAATAAATAGAATGCCCGACAAAAAGGTACGTATTTAATTTCCATATGAGATTTTATGCGCCGTATCGGCAAGCCGCTTGGCTTTTTCTTTTTCTTTTTGAGATAAGAAGGACCGGGAAAGCTATTTGAAATTTCCCGATGCTCCCGGTACAAAGGAGGTTATGGCGAATTTTTCCGGAAATTTAAGGAGATAGAATATTTTTAAGATAATTTGATAGTTAGAAATTAACATATCAAAATATATAGAAGTCGATTAGAAAACGAACTTAGAAATAGAATAGTATAATCAAAAAGGAAGTATAAGAATAAAACCTCGTAAGGATAAAAGAGAAAGTATATATGTGTTTAAAGGTGAATAATCAGTTGTATGGTATTGATTATTCGAGTAAGTAGTCTTGTCTGTTTTGACGTTAAATGTTATTCAGTCAAGGTTTGAGAGGTAATTATACCCCAACTTGGTTAATTTCATGATATACCGATAAGTAGCAAGATTCAGGCTCGAAGATCAATGTGGAATGAGAATTAGTTAAATACTGTATTTGGGTTGTCGTAACGATGTTTTACACAACATCTGTTTTAACCCAAATATGTGCGAACTTAGAAATAGAATAATGAATATTTCTAAAGCTAGAAATTTAAGGAAGGCGATATATGGAAATGTTTTCCAAATAACGTATAAGGCCAATATGGTTATTGAAAATATTTGGTTAACAAATATTGATAAGAAATAGAGAAGAGATTTAATTAATGGAATATTAATTAAAGGCTCAGTGATTGTTGGATGTTTGGATGAACACTTGTTTTATTCGATAGTTAAATCATCGACTATCGAAACACTTGTTTTTATTCGATAGTTAAATCACAGACTATCGAAGTTTTGACCATCGTTGTCAATATGGAGAGACCGGTTGGATTATTATCCGAAGAACCACTCCGTATTGGCAGTAGCGTGCGAATCAGATTATATTAAGATAATCGAAGACGGAGTAGAGTGCAAGGACTTTTTTCTATTAATAGAAATTGTGCCTTCGGTTCATCCTGTTCCTGGGTGACTTGTATGGATGAATGTCTGACAGAGTATTTCCAGACGATCACGTATATTGATTTCTCCAATCGTACCAAGAGTGGAAGCGGAGAAGGAAACTTCTTTTAGCTAACACGTAATTTACTGTTGAGGACGTCAATCGGTGATTTGATGGATTTGACGATGTGACATTCGAAGTGAATCTGGTGTGATGATAAAGCGTAGCTTCTAGCCTCATCAACCGGTAAATGACAGAAATCGGGCAAGCAGCATGGCTATGTAGGTCGCACCTATTAGGGTGTATAATCACCTGATCTAGAGTTTCATTTACTTCTAAAAATCTATTGTCGATGCTGTCCCATTCGGGAAACGGTTGCTGATCCCAACCGTTGGTGATATACATTCGATACACTCAAGCGAAATGAGTGGTCGGTCATGTGTGGCTGAGTTGCAAGATGTTCTTGTTGAACTCGGTGTATTCTCCTCTAGAGATATACCAGCGGAAGGTGGTTCCATACCTTGTCATGGTTGGAAACCCATTACCCAATACGTGCTTGCGGTTTTGATTGTATATATATATGTGGAACGTGAGATGCAAGCGTTCCACTAGATTGTTATCTACTTGATTTAGACATTATTATAATATCAAAAGAGTTTTGATATAAAGATAAATCAAGTGTTTGGATTCTCATAAGGGGAAAACCCGTTCCGTGTTATACGGCGTGGTCTTATGAGATATCATTTAGTTTTCTGAAACTGTTTTAAACTGTTTACTCATACCAGTCCCATGACTGACCCGGAGTTTACTTTGTTGTTTTCCCTAAACTCTTGGGTGCCTAAATTTGTACGGGCAGTCAAGTAGTCGGGAATTTACAGATATACTGGAAGAGCTTGGAGCAGGAGGCTTCAGGATCATATAGCTATAGTTATTTCTGCTGTGTTGTAAGTGATGTACTTTGATATTGATGTATATTCAAGTACAGATGTATATTTCAAGTTATGTTATATATATTATATGTTATTCGTTCCGCTGTGAGATTCGTGTTACTCTGATGTTGTGTTCTTCTTCTTCTTCTATTCTAAGTTTCTATCTTATCTATCCTCACCCTCTAACTTCTTTCTATTAATGGTTCGAATTTCCGTGATATTTGGGGTTGGACTTGTGTTTTTGGTCAGCTCAAATTCTACCGGATTTTCGGGTCACTACAAAAATCGACCTCCGTAGTTTATAATAATCCATCATATCCGTTGAACTAGTACATCTCACTGAGCTACACGATCTTGCAGAAGGAAATATCTTTGATTACTGCGTGGATCAGAAGAAATCAAAGGGAGAAGGATCGAGCGATTTAGGCCATTAATTAAGAAGCGGCGGCTGGTTCCTGGAATGAACTAGGGTTTTAGTTAGTTTGTATATATGTATATTATATTAAATAATATTTAATTCTAATTTAACTTGTTAAATGCCTCGAACTCAAAATGAAACCCAATGACTATCACCCCTAGCCAAATACTCCTATTCCGGACACAATGGGATATGTTTCATAAGCCGATTCAATAGGTTTGATCAGTTTCTATCAAAATTAAAATATAAATTAATATATTGTTTCAAATTAAATTTCAACATACATTTTAATTTGCCACGACTACATACTGACTCCAAAAATTATGAAACTTGAAATCTCGCTATGTTTTTCAAATACGGTTCTAATAAAAATAATTTCGTTGAATTTAGAGACCATTTGAAAATTGGTCTTTCAACAAACTTATTAAATTTACAATTAAAATTGAACATGCATTTAAATTTATCACACTTCTATATTAATTTCCAATGACTTGAAATTTTAAACCTGACAACAATTTTACGTTCGAAAATGGAGGTCGTTTGCAAAATGGTCATTTTTAAGGGCTTATATATTATTAAAATATTAATAAATTTCATAGCGACTATTTTAAATTTTAATCTGGATACAGCTTACAATTTATAATATGAAATCCAAAATTTTCACATTCATTAGAAATATATAATTAAATAGATCCTAAAGTTTCTTGTTTTACTAATATCCGATTTTTTTTGAATTCTGTATAATCAATACGAGTTCGTTTTAATTAAATTTTATATTTATACATCCGATTTAAATAAAATATTAAGTCATTTATTCTCAAAATAAATCATTTTAGATATTTAAAATCAATTAAAAGTAAATTTTAAATTGGTTCGAAGAATCAGAATGTTACATTTCTACTACTATAATATATATGAGGAAACTATTGTCCTACCTTTTCTGTTTTTACGAATATTGCATTTGTACAAATTAAAATTACACAACAGTAAACAATCAAATACCAGACTAAGTTAACGATAGCTGTATACAACTTCACATTTTCTAGTATCCCGTCTTCCTCTGCTAAACTGCTGTAGGCATATACGGCTTCACCGAATTGTTGCTGCGGATTATGCTTGCTTACCAAAATTGTACACGGTACCATACTCTCTTCCATTCATGTTGAAATTAATTTTTATGAGATTGGACATCTAAGGATTACCGACACATTGTTGAAAAAGTCAGCGTCGGTCTGCATAATCCGCCAAGCTCTGTCCCAACTCTCCGTCAGTCCGCAAGACAGTGTATGGGTGGTATACCTTGGTCTTTTAAGTTAGGTGTATGTAATTAATCATAAATTTTAACTTTTATAAATAGAGAATAAGCGATGAAGCCCAAACATTTCTTGACCTTATTTATTTGACTAGTCATACACAAGGAAATTAGAATACCACTTTACAAACTGTGATAAGCAAACTAAGAATTTATTTCATGGCTGCACTATGTATCGACCGAACCAACTGGCCAAACTATAATTTAACATTTGAAAACTTGATTTATGTTGAAAATTTGTGACAAATTGAGGAATCTAAAATAAAATCGACTGATTAGAAATTATTAACTTAATTTGTTGTACCACTTTTCTGAAACAAGTCGTGTTGTCATTTTTGTTTTTTATTGTATATATCCATTGCATTCATGTAGTTGCATTAGATCCACATATTGCATTTGGATTTTGTGGGTAGTATCCGCTGAAAACCCTCATGAGACACCACTCATCCTACTAGGGACACTAGAGGTTTAACGGCTTGTTGCATACGCTCAATGCAATCGTGTTTCCTATGAAAGTGTGACCCATCTAGTTTAATCTTTTATTTTTGTTTTACTCGAGGACGAATAAAATATAAGTGTGGGGGTATTTGATTAACATAGAAATGTGTTTAATTTATGCTCTTATATTTTATCTTTTGTAAATAAATAAATGATACTTTGGGTATTTTTATGTGTTTTTACAGATTTCAACTGATGCCTCCTTCATTTCAAATTAAAGGCTAACTACAAAGAAAAAAAGCTACTTCCCCATATCAAAGCCACCTCAATTGCAAAAGAAGTTGTAGCCCACTGGTAAAGACATAAAATGTGTATAAAGTAGCCTGATTTCGATCCTTGGCAAGTGCTGTATTTTTTTGAAGAGAACATGAATGCATTCACACCCTACCTTATGTGTTTTGAAGAATAAATTAACTAAGTGATATTATATATATATATAGTCATAATAATGCATCTATCTTTATATATATATAACGAGACGTATAGGCACGCGCTCCACGCGTGGTGATGGCACGCGCTACGCAAGTGGTGATGGGACGTGCAGAGCCATTCAACAAAATAAAAATATGTCGATAGTTTCTTTTTATTTTCCTATTTTCATTACTGCACATTAATTTTTTTTTGTTTCTAATTCATGCATGTTAATTCATGTGACCGTTATACAAAACATTTATTTTTATTTATAGTTTTATATAAAAAAATTGCATTCTTAATATGCATGCACATACTCTTGAAATAAATATGTCCACACATACGCGTGATTTAATTTCATTTACGATGCGCATTTATTTTCGTATTTAAACATACACGTGATTTTATTCCATTTATGTTACCCTTTTAGATTTAATTGTCTGCTTTCAAATTTTAACGTTATTCTCATTTACGTCTCTATTAATGTCATTAATGACGCTCATTGCTAATTAAAGGAACATTGATATTAATTAATTACTTTTCGTTTCTTTCTTGATTTAATTGCTTTTATCATATGTCTTTGTTTTTAATAAAGGGCATTTTTGGAAGTTTGCGTGTACACCAAAAAAGTATGACACCAAACCAATTCCGATTATTAGTAAAGATGTGTGCACATACTCTTGAAATAAATATGTCCACACATACACGTGATTTAATTCCATTTACGATGCGCATTTATTTTTGTATTTAAACATATGCGTGATTTAATTCCATTTACGTTACCCTTCTAGATTTAATTGTCTGCTTTCAAATTTTAACGTTATTCTCATTTACGTCTCTATTAATGTCATTAATGACGCTCATTGCTAAGAAAAGAAACAGTGCTATTTAAATTTAATTACTTTCCGTTTCTTTCTCGATTTAATTGCTTTTATCATATGTGTTTGTTTTTAATAAAGGGCATTTTCGGAAGTTTGCGTGTACACTAAAAAAGTGTGACACCAAACCTATTCCGATTATTAGTAAAGATTTAATTGCTTTTATCATGTGTTTGTTTTTAATAAAGGGCATTTTCGGAAGTTTGCGTGTACACCAAAAAAGTGTGACACCAAACCTATTCTGATTATTAGTAAAGATATGCACTTAATGAGGATTTTTTGAATTTTGGCATAATCTTCTCAAGAATTGAAATCCAATAAATCACATTTGATTATCATGCAAAGAGAAGGGGAAAATTTTAATTACACATCTTCAATTAAACACATCCTTATCTTCTCACTGACCGTGCAATGCATCAAAAGGAAGGACATTGATTACAGGTCGCCAATCAAGCGTCATGAAAGGATTATTCCTTCATCTTTGGGAAGGATATTTTCATATGTTTATTTTGTGGGTCTTGTATTCAAATAAAAGGAGAAGGCTACATCCTGTATAAAAGGACCATTTGTGTGCCTACTCAATTAGTTTTGATAGAACACATATTGTTATTTTCTTTTATTACTGCATGTTAGTGAATGTCCATTTGATTAGATTCAACGGTACATACTGCTTTTAAATTTCTGTTATTGTTCTAGTAATTATTGTCTTTTTCTAGTAATTGATTTCCTTCTTTTCAGTTGTTGAATTTGACATCGGTCTGATTAGATTCAGATTCATAGTAGTTTCAATAACATTAATTCAACAAAAACTTCTCCAAAAAATTTCTAACTCGCCTAAGAATAGATAAATAATAAGATTTAAAAACCTCCCTATGATTTGACCTGCATATTATGCGACCTGTGCGCTTACAGTATTTAATTTAAAATTCGTGCTTTTCTAATTCATAGGAAAGCGACGAACAACCTACGTCCATTGGATGTGCTTCCGTACTGGTAATAGATAAAATAAATGCAAAAAATAAATAACACGGATTTTATCCAGCTTCGGCAAACCCTACCTACCGTTGCATTCCTTAGATTTCTACTAGGTATTAAAAAAGACATCGCTTACAAAACCATTTAAACTCGCAAACTCTTGTAACACCCGGCCCCTAGACCCATGCTAACCAAGAGCAACGCTAAGTATTACTGTCGGAAAGCACAGAGAATGGAATTCAGTAGGGCTAAATGCTGCACTCATTCCCTTGAACGAACACTGGCATGATTTTTTTTTTGATTTCCCAACTTACCATTCGTGCTCAGTATAAATTCGAAGCAATGGGACAAGAAAATTTCTCAATTTACATAGTACAAAATATAATAGAATCAAGCGCAGCACAATAATAACAGCAGAATACATAATACATATCATAATAGAGATGTCCGAGATACATAGTCCATAATACATAGTATCACTTCCCAAAATACATGATAGTGTACGTACCATAATACTATTAGCTACTGGTAGGCTGAAGCTGCATAGTCCAAAACCCCAAAACGTGGAAAAGGGTAAGAAAGATGTTGTAGTTCACGCAACCTAACCTGTTAACAATCCTCAGCCTGACCCGAGGATTGTTTTAACAAAACAAATCACAAAGGTCACACTACGTCTTGTGTGAGTGGAGTAAGTATCTATGGACACTGAAATTTGATAACAAAAGATAAATGGTGCCACATGTATAAGTCAACATGAGACGTATGAATGTTACAATATATGAAAATTTTGCATAATCATCTCATTTAAATAAGCCAAAATTCCAAACATATGTATTGTATATAACTCAATATAATGCCAACATCAATTAACATATGTAAAATAAAATGATGAAATAAATGAAGTTAGAGTATCATATATTAACCAATAAAATACTTATAACTTTTATCATATATAAGACAATATGATAAAATAAATTAAGTCAGAGTATCATATATAAGTCAATATGATACTCATAATAAATCTAACCAGAGTATCACACATAAATCAATGCGATGCCCTTAACAATTTTATAAATCAATAGGATACTCATTAATTCAGAGTATCATAAACTAATGAAATCCACATGACATTTATCATAAATAAAAACACTATGATAAAATACCCCAAAACAGAGTACCATATATAAACCAATAAGATACTCATAACAAATACATTTAAAAAACAATAAGATAAATATTTTATGATAATTAATCAAGTCATTAAAATCTTCATGGCTTTTGTCGTTGGTCAATCAAATCACAGTATAAATCAATATAACATTTATCATATATGAATCAATATGATAATATAAACCAAATCAGAGTATCATATATTAATCAATATGATACTCATAACAATAATCATATATAAATCAATATGATAATATAATCAAATCGGAGTACATATATAAATCAATACGATACTCAGAGCAATTATCATATATAAATCAATATGATAATATAATCAAATTAGAGTATCATATATAAATCAATACGATGCTCATAACAATTGTCATATATAAATCAATATGATAATATAATCAAATCAGAGTATCATATATAAATCAATACGATACTCATAACAATTATCATATATAAATCAATATGATAATATAATCAAATCAATTATAGTAATGTAATAGAATATTAGGGGATTATGGGATAAATATAACTTGACTCATAAATACCAAATAAACAGACGCTGTAAAATCACAGTGGTAGAGCTCGAGCGCGGTTCGAGACATCCACACCGTAATCCTATCATAGTGCCATAACGACACCTGGCGATCAACCCAGGACAACCAAGACGGTCTAAGGCGAAGGTTGTATGCTACCCGTTCACAGCACTACAGTGGGACCCCCACACCTCCATCTGACGTAGTTCGTGACCCGCCGATCGGGAATCCCAATCAAAAATAAAAATGCCCAATGTAGCAGACCGTTGACCTTTGTTAGTTGATGGACGAATGAAGAAACCACCGATTCCGGTAGCGAACCTGAATCAGGTCGGCCAAGATGGAGTTTTGGCCTATTGGTACAACAGAGTCCAATCTATCCCAATCCCAAAACCAAATTCATTCATAAAATTTCATAATAAATATGCCATGAAGTTCAAAGTGTTTATAACAACAAAATAGTTTATACATTCAATCATGATTTGAAAATATATCATCACATACAAAGTAAAATGATAATCACACTCACAAATTTAAACAAAACAAAGCTGATATTCGACTTTATCATATATATATATATAACAACATGTTAAAATAAATCAAGTCAGAGTGTCATATATGAGTCAATATGATACTCATAATAAATATCATATATAAAACATCATGACAAAATAGATCAAATGACAATAGTTACGATAGAGAAAAAGATATCATCATAAGAATGATATGTAAGTATGCCAACTCAATGAAGAACTAAAACCACATCAATTCAAAAAGTGTAATATACTTCCAAATAGTAACTACTTAAGTAATGCATTTGCTTCCCATAACACATTGCATTACTGTAATATTTATTAAATGGGAGTAAATTCCACTTATGGAAAATACACACAAATTAATATTCCACAAAGTTATATTGTTATAAATCTTATTTGAAAGCCACTTATGTAGATCAACAATTGTCTCAAAATCCTAAATATGAAATTTGATTTGTAAGTCATGTCTTAAAGTTCATTCTATCTTTATTGACAGACCAACTGCAACCGATTAAGTTTTTGATGATCTAAACATTAAATTTATACAAATCTTAAAACATAAAAGTCGTAACACATTTTTTAAGCTTTCCAAAACTTCAAGACTTATCAAAATCCGATAAGTAACCAAAAAGTTATACCCAAATCAATTTGTGTTTAGGCCTGAAAATTTTAATTTACATATACTGATTTTGTAAAATTCATATAAAATCAACATTTAATCTTTTAAAGCTAAAGTTTTTATAGTATCTTTGAATATCAGTCTAGTTTCTATGTTGCAAATTTGAGAACCAAACTCATAACCATTTGGTACATATTTCATATTCTACACAACCCATTTTTTGTTGTGCTGTAAAAATCTCAATTTTCATATACCCAACTTGCAAAAATCATAGAAACTCGAAATTTAATATTTTTAACTCAAAATTTTTACAGTAGCTTTGAATATGAATGTAGTTAATGTGTACAAAATTTCAAATCTAAATTCTTTACCAACTGGTACATATTTCATGTTCTTCACATTTCATTTTCTTCTCAGGTTTAAACATCTCAGTTATCATATACCCAATTCAAAAAATCATAAAAAATCGAAATTTAATAATTTTAACTCAAAATTTCTGCAGTGGTTTTGAATATGGACGCAGTTTATACATACAAAATTTCAAAGCCAAAGACCTTACTAATTGTTTCAGATTTCATATGTTTGACAACAATTTTTAATTCTGTCTGAAAATCTTAATTTTCATGCCGCCACTTTGAAACAATTCAACATACATGAAACATGTATTTCAATTGCGTTAGCAAAATCAATTCAATATTCCATTGCCACATCATAAAATTATTTCCAACATATTGGATATTGGAATTTCTATTCAATTCAAGTGGCCAATAACCCAAAAAATAAAATATGGCATAGGGAAGAAGCTATGCAACAATTATACACAAAAATTTCATCTTTTTGATTACATGCAAACCCAAATCAAGACATAAAAAGGGAAAAACCTCACTCACCTACTACTCCAAAAAGCAAACTTTCACCTCTGAAATCGATTAGTCTTTGGATTGAAGCCCTTGAATTGGAAATTTTCTTTTGTCTTCAATTTGTATGAGAATTTATTGAATATGAAGATTAGGGATGAGAGAAAATTTTAGATTTCTGTTTATGTTCTCGGTGGTTTCTGAATGAGGAAAAATACGTACTGTTCTTAATCGGTAGAAAGAACGGGTGTAGTCTTTTTATTGTAAAGCCCCTATCTAGATCCTTCTTAATAAAAATCTCCTTTTTTCCCCTTTCTTTTTATTTTTCTTTTTATTTCTCTCATGCAACATAATGATGGTTGTTTGTCCTATTGTAGATATTTTCCTTTTCCCTCTTTATTTAATTTGTTTCTAGAGTTTTCATCAAAACTCTTTATACATGCATAGTTGATTTTATTTTTGTTTTGTTTATATTTATTTTTTTCTTTTAAATTAGTATAAAAGTTCTTACTCTTCTTTTTATTTTTCCAAATGCCCTCTTGAAAACTAACACACATAAAAATAGTGTGTTGTTTGAACCTCTCATACATAAATGCAAAACTTTTTTATGTAATCATAAAATTATCTTTTTTTCCTTTTAAAATAATTATTTAATCAAAAAAATAAACTTCATCATTGTTACAAAAAAACATGCAACATTTTACGTCAACCACATACACTCAATAATTCATAAACATGTTTTTTCCTCTCATCCCAAAAATATATGTTTCACTTCTATTTATTTATTTATTCATTATTATATATATTTTTCCTCTAAATTACCAAATCAATTAGTTGATTCCCAATTCAATATCCCAAAGACAAGTGGGTTGTTACAGACTTCCCCCCTTACAAAAATTGCGTCCTCGCAATTTCTATATAAAGGATACAACTGTAACAAAATTATAGATTAGGGTTTTGGTCTAGGTATGTACAACTATTATTGTATTATAAGAGTGATACTTTAGAATATATAGACATGTATGATGTTTCTACTGTCTTGTGCTAATCCATATCCTAAATATATTCTGTACTATGTCAAACCTGGCTCTGATACCAAAAATGTAATGCCCGGACCGTAGACCATGCTAAGCAAGAGCAACGCTAAGTATTACCGTCGGAAAGCACGGAGAATGGAAATTGGTAGGGCTAAATGCTGTACTCATTCCCTTGAACGAACACTGGCACATTTTTTTTTTAATTTCCCAACTTACAATTTGTGCTCAATATAAGTTCAAAGCAATGGAACAAGAAAATTTCTCAAATTACATAGTACAAAATATAATAGAATCAAGCGTAGCACAATAATAACAGCAGAATACATAATACATATCATAATAGAGATGTCCAGGATACGTAGTCCATAATACATAGTATCACTTCCCAAAATACATAACAGTGTACGTACCAAAATACTATTAGCTACTCGTAGGCTGAAGCTGCATAGTCCAAAACCCTAAAATGTGGAAAAGGATAAGAATGATGTTGAAGTCCACGCAACCTAACCTGTTAGCAATCCTCGGCCTGACCCAAGGATTGTTTTAACAAAACAAATCACATGGGTCAAACTGTGTCTAGTGTGAGTGAAGTAAGTACCTATGGACATTGAAATATGATAACCAAAGATAAATGGTGCCACATGTATAAGTCAACATGAGACGTATGAATGTTACAATATATGAAAATTTAGCATAATCATCTCATTTAAATAAGCCAAAATTCCAAACATATGTATTGTATATAACTCAATATAATACAGACATCAATTAACATATGTAAAATAAAATGATGAAATAAATGAAGTTAGAGTATCACATATAAACCAATAAAATATTTATAACTTTTATCATATATAAGACAATATGATAAAATAAATTAAGTCAGAGTATCATATATAAGTCTATATGATACTCATAATGAATCTAACCAGAGTATCACACATAAATCAATGCGATGATCTTAACAATTTTATAAATCAATAGGATACTCATTAAGTTAGAGTATCATAAACTAATGAAATCCACATGACATTTATCATAAATAAAAACACTATGATAAAATACCCCAAAACAGAGTACCATATATAAACCAATATGATACTCATAACAAATACATTTACAAAACAATAAGATAAATATTTTATGATAATTAATCAAGTCATTAAAATCTTCATGGCTTTTGTCGTTGGTCAATCAAATCACAGTATAAATCAATATAACAATTATCATATATAAATCAATATGATAATATAAACCAAATCAGAGTATCATATATAAATCAATATGATTCTCATAGCAATTATCATATATAAATCAATATGATAATATAATCAAATCAGGGTCATATATAAATCAATACGATACTCAGAACAATTATCATATATAAATCAATATGATAATTTAATCAAATCAGAGTATCATATATAAATCAATACGATACTTATAACAATTATCATATATAAATCAATATGATAATACAATCAAATCAAAGTATCATATATAAATCAAAAATTTTACAGTAGCTTTGAATATGAATGTAGTTAATGTGTACAAAATTTCGAATCTAAATTCTTTACCAATTGGTACATATTTCATGTTCTTCACATTCCATTTTCTTCTCAGGTTTAAACATCTCAGTTTTCATATACCCAATTCAAAAAATCATAAAAAATTGAAATTTAATAATTTTAACTCAAAATTTCTGCAGTGGCTTTAAATATGGGTGTCGTTTATGCATACAAAATTTCAAAGCCAAAGACCTTACTAATTGTTTCAGATTTCATATTCTTTGACAACAATATTTAATTATGTCTGAAAATCAAAATTTTCATGCCACCTCTTTGAGATAATTCGACATACATGAAACATGCATTTCAATTGCATTAGCAAAATCAATTCAATCTTCCATTGCCACATCATAAAATTATTTCCAACATATTGGATATTGGAATTTCTATTCAATTCAAGTGGCCAATAACCCAAACAATAAAATATGGAATAGGGAAGAAGCTATGCAAAAATTTCACCTTTTTGATTACATGCAAACCCAAATCAAGACATAAAAAGGGAAAAACCTCACTCACCTACTACTCCAAAAAACAACCTTTCACCTCTGAAATCGATTAGTCTTTGGATTGAAGCCCTTGAATTGGGAATCTTCTTTTGTCTTCAATTTGTATGAGAATTGATTGAATAGGAAGATTAGGGATGAGAGAAAATTTTAGATTTCTGTTTATGTTTTCGGTGGTTTCTGAATGAGGAAAAATACGTGCTATTCTTAATTGGTAGAAAGAAGGGGTGTGGTCTTTTTATTGTAAAGCCCCTATCTAGATCCTTCTTAATAAAAATCTCCCTTTTTTCCCCTTTCTTTTTATTTTTCTTTTTATTTCTCTCATGTAACATAATGATGGTTGTTTGTCCTATTGTAGATATTTTCCTTTTCCCTCTTTATTTAATTTGTTTCTAGAGTTTTCATCAAAACTCTTTATACATGCATACTTGATTTTATTTTTTCTTTGTTTATATTTATTCTTTTCTTTTAAATTAGTATAAAAGTTCTTTCACTTCTTTTTATTTTTCCGAATGCACTCTTAAAAACTTACACACACAAAAATAGTGTGTTGTTTGAACCTCTCATACATAAATGCAAAACTTCTTTATGTAAGCATAAAAAAATCTTTTTTTCCTTTTAAAATTATAATTTAATCAAAAACAATAAACTTTATCATTGTTACAAGAAAACGTGTAACATTTTACGTCAACCACATACGCTCAATAATTCATAAACATGTTTTTCCTCTCATCCCAAAAATATATGTTTCACTTCTATTTATTTATTCATTATTGTATATATTTTTCCTCTAAATTACCAAATCAATTAGTTGATTCCCAATTCAATATGCCAAAGAAAAGTGGGTTGTTGCAACTCTGCTCCTGTTTTAATCCTACGCTCAAAACCCTAGACTGATCTTTATTCCATAGATCAGATTTTCCCCGAATTACAAACCCGTAATCCATAAACCCTAACTATAATCCTATATCTAGTAAACCCCTAGTTTTACAAACAAACTTGAAAACTCCTAGTTTTACAATAAAACTAGAAAACTAGTGGACGATTACAAAAGAATTAAAAAATACAATAATAAAAATATAAAAGGAAACTTATATAAAAATATCAAAGACGGACCCCTTAACACTTAAAATATCGGCTTCCTTTGTTTCTATTGTGACTGACCGAAAATTAGGGTTTTTCAGATTTCCTTCAAATCGTGACCTTGAAGATGCTTCAGAAATTTTGTTGCTCTTGGGTGATTAGGTGCATGACGCTTTTAGTCCACAGATTTGAGGATGGCAATCGAAAAAACAATTTTGAGTAATTCGAACTGATTTTTCCTTCTGCTCTTGATTTTGTTGCTTTGTTTTTCGATCACCTTTGCCAGTGATGATTCGATGTTATATAGGATTTTTTAAAACCTGAAACAATCTCTTATTTCATATTTGCCTGATCTAATTTGTGTTTGACTTCCCCCTTTCTTTTCCACGGCATTGAATGAGATTCTGGAAATGATTTGTGACGACCTAAATTTTGGTACCCTTTGAGTCGACCAAATACAACACAAGTCCAACCTAAAGAATACTAAAACCGAGAAGTCGAAGAAAGAAATTAGAGTGTGAGAATAGATAAGATAGAAAAGTTAGAATAGAAGAAAAGAAGATCACAACACAGAATCAGAGTAAACACAAATCTCACAGTGGAATGAATAAAATATAATAGATATATAATCACTTTTGAAACACAAACTGGATTTGAACTTACATACATCATCAGAGTATAACACATACACACTACAGAGGAAATAAACCCTCAACATATCTAACATTGAATCCTCCTGCTCCAAGCTCCTCCAAAAAATCTGTAAAATCCTGAACTACTTGACTGCCCGCACAAATTTAGGCACCTAAGAGTTTAGGGAAAACATAGAAAAATAAACGTTGTGTCAGTCATGGGACTAGTGTAAGTAAACGATTTTAAAACAGATTGATTTTAACTTTCAAAAACCTTTTGAAAGAAAAGATAATCGTAAGACCGATCAACATATAAATATGGATGGTTTTTACCTTACGATAACCCAAAGAATTCTTTGAAACCAATATTATTCTGATATTATAATAATGTCTAAATACAAATAAATAACAATCTAGCAGAATGCTTTCGTCTCACGCTCCACATATATAGTAAACAAACAAAACAGTGGGTACTTATTTGAGATTGGATTCCGACTATGACAAGTTATGGAACCACCTTCCGATAGTGTATCTCTAGAGAGGAATACACTGGGTTCAACAAGAACGTCTTGCAACTCGGCCCACACATGACCGATCACTCATTTCTCTTGAGTGTATCAAATTTATTGTCACCAACGGTTGGGCCCACATAATCGTTATCCGAAGATACAGAAACGAAAGATGAACAAATATGAATATTCTCTAGATAGGTGATAATACACCCTAATAGGAGCGACCCACATAGCCATGCTGGCTGCTCGATTTTTGTCATTTTCCGATTGTGAGGCCAGAGGTCTGAACTTACCGTTTGTAATAGCTCATCTTTATTTACTTTAAATGCCACATCGTCAAACCCGTCAAATCACAAATTGATTTCCCTAAAACCACGGGTATAAAGCTAAGAGAAACGAATTCCTCCGCCACCAAACATAGTTTTGAAGATGTCAACTTATGCGATCTGTTAGGCATACTTTGTCAGACATTCGACCATACAAGTTGTCCTGGGACTGGACAAACCGAAGGCAATATTCTGTAAATAGAACAACCATTACATAAACACCATTTTCAATGGGCTTCGAAAATCACTGACTTGAACTGTATAAACCGAATCAAAGTGGAATTAAATTCCGAACTCTTCGAAATGACCACGTAAAAGGTCAAGATTTGATATTCGGTGATTTAACTATCAAATATAAAATAAAATGTGTAGATTTATTTCCATTGGATCCGCTAAGTCTTATTTCAAATATTAACTTCTTTTTTTATACTTGTCTGAAAACATAACTATTTCTTCTTAACTTCACAAATTCCTATTATAATCTTACATGAAAATCTCATTGTTGAATATATGTTTCATAACTCAAAGTGGTATTCTACTCTAATACTCATTCTGAATACAAACTAATATTATCCATCGGATAATAGTGGAATTGTTCAAGTTAGCGTATTTTAATTACCTCTCAGACCTTGAATTGAAAACATTCTTATCGTTAAGATTTGTAGAAGTTTAATACTTAAAACATTCAACAAAGCAAAATTTGTAAATCCGTTCAATTTTCATATCTTAACCATTTTCATAACAATGTTGTTGTCTTGAAATCATTTAGCAGCTAACTTGATTTACTTAAATAAAACCAAGAAATTTAACCGACTTAATCCCCTTTTTCTTTTATGATATGATTATCTTTCTAAAATTAATTAATTAATAGATTAAGTTTAAAAACATCGTCTTGAATAACTTATCCAATTTCAACTTCTCTATTTAACTGCACAATTACCTTACCACACTCTGTTAATTAAAGTATTAATTAACTTTTAACAAAACTTTCTTATGTTTAACAATCTCTTGTTAGAAACTATTTCATTAAATTAATTGAAACCTAATTAATTAAATAATCAAATTTTCGTATACACTGGTTGATGCAAATTAACCTAAAAATAGTTTGATTAACTGGTTTAGTTAATCTTTTCTTTTTAGAATAATTAATAATATAATTAATTTAATATAGCTACTTCTAATTGTTTCTTAAGATAATTATTCAAACTATTGACAACTTGAGTTAATTTATGATTTACTTCACAGAAATTATGACTTAGCAGTCCAATGGCATATGTAGTTCCTTAATGGGTGACATTCAAGTTGTTGATTCAATTTACACAAACAACAATACAATTCAATATTTTCGATTCATAGTATATAATAACTCAACAACATATATTTACTGATAAAAAATAGATCAAACTAAATGACAGCAGAATAGTGTTTGTTCCTACTGACCAGGGTGTCCAAACAATTCAATATAGTTAACTAATAGTGGAACGGTGTTTATTCCCACTAACAGGTGTCCATATATAACATGTAATTACAGTTAATGTAATTTAACACAACTAAATTAATTAAATAATACACTGAACAAACAAATCCAGAATTTACTGTGTTTTACACATTAACAGTTTACGCGTTAATTTAGTTTACCGGCTAAATTTACGTTTGTCAAAATATAAACGATCGTTATCATTAAACAAAACTTAATTTTCTAAAGAACAATCCAAATTTAGATTTTTGGGTGATACATGTTGTCCCTTATTCGTTTATATTAGTGTTCATGTAACCTTTGATGTGTACGCTTTTACAATTTGGATGGTGTAGTAAGAATCCAACTTGGATCCAATTATTATGTTAAGTCATTTGTTCCATGATTTGCATCCACTACACTTGTTCCCTAGTCTACCAGTTTCACTCCTCCCATTTTATTTCCACCTTCATTCTTCTTCTTCTTCTTTTTTCTTTTTTTTATTCTTATTATTATAACTGGGCCGAGCCCAAGCCCAGTCATTCATATGCAAAACACCCCTGGTCTAAACGTGCTTCCTTTTCCTGCTTTGTATTCTTTCCTTTCCATTCTTATCTGTTTCATTTCTTCTATTGTATTGTATTTTTATTTATTTTTGTTTTTTTAATCTTTCTACAAAGAAAACTGGTCTGAAACCCCTTTTACACTGCACCAACATCCTTGATCCCATACACGAACAGGGACAGAAGAGCTCCCTTCCCTTGCTTTATTTCTTACTACTGCTGTTTCTTGCTACATGCATTTCCTTGTTCTGTTTCTTTTTTTTCTTTTCTTTCACCCTTTATCGCTTGCTGTGTTTGCCTTTCCATCATCAGTGCACCGTGTGCATTATATATATGCACAGCTCCTCCAGTCGCGCCGTGAGTTCATCGCCCCCTTTCCGACAAGTTATACCGCGCTCCGAGATCGCCATCCACCCGTCACCTTTGCCCCAAGCTATTCTTCCACAAAACAGTGTTTCACCATTTTCAACCCAAAATATAATCCATAGGTCGACGTCAAACAATGAACTCCTTAGTTGACCTCCAATCGCCGTAACGCTTGCATCCTCCGTCGTAGGCTTCTCCGAACCCTAACGCATCTCCACATCAAGAATTTTGGCACTCGATGCTTTTAGCACAGTGCAGGTTACCATCGAACTAAGCCTATTTGACAGCTTGCCAAAAACCCAAAACGAGATCAATCTCTTCGATTACACCATGGAAAACTTTAATAACAATTTTTCTGTCATTACTGATCATTGACGTTCATCCAGACCCAACCCCGCGGCTTTCAATCATTTAGATCGCCAGTAACAATCCTGATTCCATTTTCAAATGAACATAGATTTTCTAGAATTTTAATGTATAAAAAATATTATTTTGCCTTTAAAATTCATGATTCCATCATGCTAATGTTTTCGCAAACCTGAATTACTTTATTTTAAATGTTTGGATTTCTAGATTTTTAACCCTTATAGTATGTTCACTGATATATATATTAATATACGACATAATATAAGTTGCAAAGATTTTTAATATACACTTAATACATATAATATTCACGAATAACTTATTTTCTATACCCCTCTAGAATACAAGTTGTGACTTGTTTCAAGTTACAGTGGTGATCTTTTTTCACCCAGTTTCAACTGGAGTATCTATATTGTTTAATTAACAGAACCACATATGCACATACCACTTAGGTGAATCTAGGTTTGATTAGTACATCATAGCATATCTAATGATAGGTGTATATAAAGACATCAAATAATAACACATAACAGTGGTGATTAAAAGAAATGGAGATTTAAGGGGTGAATTTACTCACATAGGTTGGCCTTTGTTTTTTTTTCTTTTCTCTTTTCATTTCCAGGTTTTCTTAATTCTTCTTACTACCATTATCAGTCCAGTATTGGTTCGAAACTTATGAATGAAATGCCTAGCTATCTATTTTTAGAAGAAAAATATGCATGGCACATTAATTGGTTACAGAGTTTCTCCTATAGGGATGGGATGTGTTCTAGCTGTAAAATTCTTTTAATGTCTTTAAGCTAAGTCCCAATGCAAACAGTCTATGCATGTTCAGCATTACATGCGCAAGCTTTGAATGATTCGAAAGAACCATGTGCTAATGTATAAGTCACTTGATCTTTCCCCGATTGTACAGCCAAGTTGCAGAAGTATATAGATGTACTATCTATTAAATGCTTTAAAGAAAATAAACTTTTCCTCTAAGTAAAAGCAGTCCATGTTCCTGCTGTGCAAATATGTACTATATGGTATTCTAAAAATTATACTTCACACCAAAGCAATTAAAGATATTATATATTGTGATTTGAAAACATATGTTGTCTTAGTTTGATTGAAAGAAATGTGCTAGTCTAGCTAGGTGTTTGCAGGCTATTAGCAGTACATAATATGGGTTTATCTGTCACTTGCTTTAGATTAAAAAGAAGGAGATTATGTATGAGTTGTTCCTATAGTTTCGTGTGACAACGCAGTGCAGTCCTAGGAAATACATGTATGGCCAAGCTACTGATGTACATATACACATGTAACTTATCATAAACTCAATTTAAATAAACAGGTCAGGCAACCATGTGCAAATTGAAAGGCATACGGTAGCTGCAGCCCTGTTTTGATTAAAAATGAATTATGCAAAGTCATTCATTTCTAATCCTATATGTATAGCCCTGTCATGTTGCAAAGTGATGTTCTAATTTATGCAGCCATGTGTACTTGGCTATTCCAGGCTATATGATATGTATGAATCTATAGCCTATATGAAGTATATGTTAGTGTATGTGACAATATTTTGATGCAACCTTATAAAACAAATAATTGGATGTGAAGCATATAAACATACATCTTTTATTAAATGTTATCTTGCTTTCTTATGAAGTAAATTTATATTTTACTTGCATTATTTATACTAAACTTGACTTGAGTTATTAGATTCATAAGCTAAAACAAATATAACATACATGGAAATTTGTTAAAAGGTTTATACCATATATTCATACATTTGCTTAAGATAAATATATATACATTCCTCAGATTTATAAAATGATTATTCAAGTTTGCTAAAATTATCAAATACGATCTTATTTATATATATTCGTTTACAAGGGCTACAAAAAATATACAAAACAAAATTAGAAAACGTTCTTTTTCACATTTTATCATTTAAATCAATTACTAAAATAATATAAAATAAACTGTATTACAAATTCAGTCAAAAACCGGGACGTTACAATCTACCCCCTTAAAAGAATTTTGTTCCTGAAATTAAAGAGTAATGAGGAGATTTCAGTTATATATCAAGTCATAGACTTATATATATACATAAGGCATACACTAACAATTATAGCAAACATAACATACCATACACACAAGTTTTCGACCAACATCTATAGTAAGCAATACAAACAATACAAACATATTTATTATCATAACTAGAATTATCAATTATATATGGAAAATATTTTCATTCCTTATTCACACATTCAACTCTTCAACATTTATCAGTTCCTGACTGTAAATTGGTAAAAAAATAATATTCTAAGCATCAACCCCGAAGACCGAAATCAACATCAGATCCATACTCAGAAACCATTTATCTCAACCAATCTTTAGTTAGGTTCCAATTTCATATCTTAATCCCATATCAACTCATATTATCCCATTTTCCATTTAAGAAAATTCCTTGATTGCATTTGGCAAATAGTTTCCAAACAATATAAACAGAATCAGTTTTTTTTTTTTAAATCAAATTTGAAAATTTCGGTTATCCAAAATCATTGCATATTTTCAGCCAAGTCCATTACCAAGTTATAGAATCATTTATAACTTTACTTCCTATCATGATTCCACTTGTCATCATTCTAAATCCAATTTAAATCTACTCAATTTAATCTCAGTCAAACTTTAATCCATTTTACTTATTCTAGTTAAATTTCCAAGCTGTCGAATTCAAACTCGTGGTTTTTACTCCAAATTCAAAACCTTTGGATTTTCCTAAAATTATTTGTTTTCATTAAACAATTTCCCAGTTTATCTTATTTGGATATTCTACTCTTATACATCTCAATTGGGTTATGTATATTCATTTTAATATATAATCATATTTGATTATAATAACAACCATTGACACATTCATATATAATAATAATTTCAGAAAGTTGTTCTTTTTATATCAAAAAATAATTTTTGAGTAAAATCATTTCATTTACCCAGCTTTTAAAACAATACTATGTCAAATCACCCTGTTCAAGGGTTTAGAAACATCTATCGACATTGTGGCGCCCAACGTCGACCAAAATTCACAAACCACTTAACAAACTAATCAACACAATATAAAATAGTTTTTATATCAGTTAACAAATACGCGCTCAAATATATACACTCAAACTCAATCTAGGATGTTATTAATCCCATCTCTATTGAGTTACGCCATAGAGCCAAGGTTATTACTCAGCCAATAGCTCTGATACCAAGTGTAACGACCCACAAATATGTACCATTTAAGTTGACTGAATACAACTCACGGCCAACCCAAATTGCAAAAAAATACGAATCATTAATAGGAAAAAGTTAGAGGATAAGAATTAGAAAGATAGAAAATTAGAATAGTTGAAAAGGAGATCACAACACAGAATCAGAGTAAACATGAATCTCACAGCGGAACGAATAAAATATAATAGATATATAATCATTTTCGAAATACAAACTGGATTTGAACTTACATAAATCATCAGAGTATAACACATACACAATACAGAGGAAATAAAGTCTCTATATATCTAACATTGAAGCCTCCTGCTCCAAGCTTCTCCAGAAAATCTGTAAAATCCTGAACTACTTGACTGCCCATACAAATTTGGGCACCCAAGAGTTTAGGGAAAACATAGAAAAAAAACTCTGGGTCATTCATGGAACTGGTGTGAGTAAACGATTTTAAAACAGATTGATTTTAACTTTCAAAAACCTTTTGAAAGAAAAGATAATCGTAAGACCGATCCACATATAAATACGGATGGTTTTTACCTTATGTTAACCCAAAGCATTCATTGAATCCAATATTATTCTGATATTATAATAATGTCTAAATACAAATAAATAACAATCTAGCAGAACGCTTTCATCTCACGCTCCATATATATAGTATACAAACAAAACCACAGGCACTTATTTTAGATTGGATTCCGACTATGACAAGGTATGGAACCACCTTCCGATAGAGTATCTCTAGAGAGGAATACACTGGGTTCAACAAGAACGTCTTGCAACCCGGCACACACATGACCGATCACTCATTTATCTTGAGTGTATCGAACATATTGTCACCAACGGTTGGGCCCACATAACCGTTATTCGATGATACAGAAACAAAAGAAGAACAAATATGAATATTCTCTAGAGAGGTGACAATACACCCTAATGGGAGCGACCCACATAGCCATGCTTCCTGCCCGATTTTTGTTATTTTCCGGTTGTGAGGCCCGAGGTCTGAAATTACCGTTTTTAATAGCACATCTTTATTTACTTTGAATGTCACATCGTCAAACCGATCGAATCACAAATTGATTTCCCCAAAACCACGGGTATAAAGCTAAGAGAAACGAATTCCTCTGCCACCAAACATAGTTTTGAAGATGTCAACTTAAGCGATCTTTTAGGTATACTTTGTCAGACATTCGACCATACAAGTTGTCCTGGGACTGGAAAAACGAAGGAACTATTCTGTAAACAGAACAGCCCTTGTATAAACTCCGTCTTCAATGGGCTTCAAAAATCTCTGACTTGAACTGTATAAACCGAATCAAAGTGGAATTAAATTCCGGACTCTTCGAATCGACCACGTAAAAGTTGAAGATTTGATAGTCGGTGATTTAACTATCAAATATAAAATAAATTGTGTAGATTTATTTCCATTGGATCTGCTAAATCTTATTTAAATAATTTTTAATTATATTAAATTCAAATATTAACTTCTTTTTTGATACCTGTCTGAAAACTTAACTATTTCTTCTTAACTTCACAAATTCCTATTATAATCTTACATGAAAATCTCATTCTTGAGTATATGTTTCATAACTCAAAGTGGTATTCTACTCTAATACTCATTCTGAATATAAACTAATATTATCCATCGGATAATAGTGGATTGTTCAAGTTAGGGTATTTTAATTACCTCTCAGACCTTGAATTGAAATCATTCTTATCGTTAAGATTTGTATAAGTTTAATATTTAAAACATTCAACAAAGCAAAATTTGTAAATCTGTTCAATTTTCAAATCTTAACCATTTTCATAACAATGTTGTTGTCTCGAAAAAATTTAGCAAGTTAACTTGATTTACTTAAATAAGACCAAGAAGTTTAATCGACTTAATCCCCTTTTTCTTTTATGATATGATTATCTTTCTAAAATTACTTAATTAAGAGATTAAGTTAAAAATATTGTCTTGGATAATTTATCCAATTTCAACTTCTCTATTTAGCTACACAATTACCTTACCACATTCTGTTAATTAAAGTATTAATTAACTTTTAATAAAACTTTCTTATGTTTAACAATCTCTTGTTAGAAACTATTTCATTAAATTAATTGAAACCTAATTAATTATATAATCAAATTTTCATATAAACTGGTTGATGCAGATTAACCTAAAAATAGTTTAATTAACTGGTTATAGTTAATCTTTTCTTTTTAAAACAATTAATAATATAATTAATTTAAAATAATTACTTTTAATTGTTTCTTAAGACAATTATTCAAACTGTTGACAACTTGAGTTTATTTCTGATTTACTTCATAGAAATTATGACTTAGCAGTACAATGGCATATAGCAGTTCCTTAATGGGTGACATTCAAGTTGTTAATTCAATTTACACAAACAACAATACAATTCAATATTACGATTTATAATATATAATAACTCAACAACATATATTTACTGATAAAAAATAGATCAAACTAAATGATAGCAGAACAGTGTTTATTCCTACTGACCAGGGTGTCCAAACAATTCAATATAATTAACTAATAGTGGAACAGTGTTTATTCCCACTAACAGGTGTCCATATATAATATGTAATTACAGTTAATGTAATTTAACACAACTAAATTAATTAAATAATACACTGAACAAACAAATCCAGAATTTACTGTGTTTTACGCATTAACAGTTTACGCGTTAATTTAGTTTACCGGCTAAATTTACGTTTGTTAAAATATAAACGATCGTTATCATTAAACAAAACTTAATTTTCTAAAGAAAAATCCAAATTTAGATTTTTGAGTGCTGCATGTTGTTCCTTATTCATTTATATTAGCGTTCATGTAACCTTTGATGTGTACGCTTTTACAATTTGGACGGTGTAGTAAGAATCCAACTTGGATCCAATTATTACGTTAAGTCATATGTTCCATGATTTGCATCCACTACACTTGTTCCCTAGTCTACCAGTTTCGCTCCTCCCATTTTATTTCCACCTTCATTCTTCTTCTATTTTTTTTAATCTTATTATTTATAACTAGGCCGAGCCCAAGCCCAGTCATTCATACGCAAAACCCCCTTGGTCTAAACGTGCTTCCCTTTTCCTGATTTTTATTCTTTCCTGTCCATTCATATCTGTTTTGTTTCTTCTATTGTATTGTATATTTATTTATTTTCTTTTTTTAAATCTTTCTACAAAGAAAATTGGTCTGAAACCCCTTTTACACCGCACCACCATCCTTGATCCCATACACGAACAGGGACGGAAGAGCTCCCATCCCTTGCTTTATTTCTTACTACTGTTGTTTCTTATTGCATGCATTTCCTTGTTCTGTTTCTTTTTTTTCACCCTTTACTGCTTGTTGTATTTTCCTTTCCATCATTAGTGCACCATGTGCGCTGTATATATGCACAGCTCCTCCAGTCGCGCCGTGAGTTCATCGCCCCCTTTCCGGCAAGTTATACCGAGCTCCGAGATCGCATCCACCCGTCACCTTTGCCCTAAGCCATTGTTCCTCAAAACAGTGTTTCACCATTTTCAGTCCAAAATATAATCCCTAGGTTGATGTTAAAAAATGAACTCCTCAGCTGACCTCCAACCACCGTAACACTTGCCACCTCCGTCGTTGGCTTCTCCGAACCCTAACGCATCTCCACATCAAGAATTTTGGCGCTCGATGCTTTTAGCACGGTGCAGTTTGCCATCGAACTAACCATATTTGACAGCTTACCACAAACTTAAAACAAGATCAACCTCTTCGATTACACTATGGAAAAATTTAATAACAATTTTTTTATCATCCCTGATCACTGACGTTCATCCAGACCCAACCCCGCGGTTTTCAATCATCTAGATCGCCAGTAACAGTCCTGTTTCCATTTTCAGATGAACATAGATTTTCTTGAATTTTAATGTACTAAAAAATAAGATTTTTCCTTTAAAATTCATGATTCCATCATGCTAATGTTTTCGCAAACCTGAATTACTCTATTTTAAATGTTTGGATTTCTATATTTTTAAACCTTATAGCATGTTCACTGATATATAATAATATATGACATAATATAAGTTGCAAAGATTTTTAATATACACTATAATTTAATACATATAATATTAACGAATTACTTATTTTCTATACCGCTCTAGAATACAAGTTGTGACTTGTTTCAAGTTACAGTGGTGATCTTTTTATACCCAGTTTCAACCGGAGTATCTATATTGTTTAATTAACAGAACCACATATGCACATACCACTTAGGTGAATCTAGGTTTGATTAGTACATCATAGCATATCTAATGATAAGTGTATATAAAGACATCAAATAATAACATGTAACAGTGGTGATTAAAAGAAATGGAGATTTAAGGGGTGAATTTACTCACATAGTTTGGCCTCTGTTTTTTTTCTTTTCTCTTTTCATTTACAGGTTTGCTTAATTCTTCTTACTGCCATTATCAGTCCAGTATTGGTTCGAAACTTATGAATGAAATGAAGTGCCTAGCTACCATTTATAGAAGAAAAATACGCATGGCACAATAATTGGTTACAGAGTTTTTCCTACAAGGATGGGATGTGTTCTAGCGGTAAAATTCTTTTAATGTCTTTAAGCTTAGTCCCAATGCAAACTGTCTATGCATCTTCAACATTACATGCGCAATCTTTGAATGATTCGAAAGAACCATGTGCCAGGGTATAAATCACTTGATCTTTCCCTGATTGTATAGCCAAGTTGCAGAAGTATATAGATATACTATGTATTAAATGCTTTAAAGAAAATCAACTTTTCCTCTAAGTAAAAGTAGTCCATGTTCTTGCTGTGCAAATATGTACTACAAGGTAGTCTAAAAACTATACTTCACACCGAAGCAATTAAAGATATTATATATTGTGATTTGAAAACATATGTTGTTTTAGTTTGTTTGAAAGAAATGTGCTAGTCTAGCTAGGTGTTTGCAGGCTATTAGCAGTACATTGTATGGGATTATCTGTCATTTTCTTTAGATTGAAAAGAAGGAGGTTATGTATGAGTTGTTCCTATAGTTTCATGTGACAATGCAATGTAGTCCTAGGAAATACATGTACGACCAAGCTACTGATGTACATATACATATGTAACTTAGCATAAACTCAATTTAAGTAAACATGTCAGGCAACCATGTGTAAATTGGAAGGCATAGGGTAGCTGCAGCCCTGTTTTGATTGAAAAGGAATTATGCAAAGTCGTTCATTTCTAATCCTATATGTATAGCCCTATCATGTTGCAAAGTGATGTTCTAATTTATGTAGCCATGTGTACTTGGCTATTCCAGGCTATATGACATGTATGAATCTATAGCCTGTATGAAGTATAAGTTAGTGTATGTGACAATATTTTGATGCAACCTTATAAAACAAATACTTGGTTGCAAAGCATATTAACGTACTGTAATAACACGTAAATCCGAGCCAATTTAAAATTTTTATTTTGGCAATTTTGATGAATTTTGAATATTTAAAATGAATTATTTTAAATAATAATGATGAGAAATTTATTTTGAATAAAATTAGGACGTATATATTTATATGAATCGACGTTAGAAAATAAATATTTATTTTAAATTATAGAAGGAATTGAAAATAGCGCGGTAGTTTGAAATTTCGATTTCAAAGTTCAAATGAATGTACAGGATTCAAAATAAACCGGATTTTAGCAAAACCAAAAATATTAGAATCTAATTGAGATTATCTTTCCAACGAGTCCAAAGAATTGAAATTTCATAGTGGGGATCAAAAGTTATGCCCAGTTGAAAATTTAGAATAGTTGCTATGGAATTCTGGCCCTTAAAAATGGAAATTTTGCAAACGACCTCAGTTTTCGACGAAACCACTTTTGTTGGTTTCGTAATGTCAAGTTATTGCTAGATTTCAGAATTCATAATTTTCTGAACCAATATGTGAGTGTGGCAAAGGAAAACGCCTTTAATCAGTTTAAGTTGATTTTAATCGACTGGAAAATGGCCATTTTTTAAACGATCTCAAAAGTTGATGAAATTAGTTTTGTTAGGACTCTATCGTCAATACGAAGCTAGAAAATATTTTTCGGGAATTTTTAGAGTCCGTATGTGACCCCGGTAAATTGAAATGCGCGTTCAAATTCAATATATAGATTTATATTTTGATTTTGACAAAAACTGATCGAAACAATCGAATCAGCCTAAGATATATATCCCATTGTGTTCAACATGGGGGTACTTAGCTAGGGGCGACAGTCGGTGGGTCTCGATTGGAGTTCGAATGAAAAGATAACTTTTTAGAGATTGAAATAATTAAATATATAATTAAATTTAAAAGTCAACCCTTTTTCCTTATACCCCCCTCCTCTTTCATTCCCCCCGATCAATTCAGAAATCAAATAAAAAAAACTTCATCACACTCAACCGTAGTGACGCCGGCACTCCGCTCTCCTCGCCACCCCCCTCCATCGCCTCCTTCCTCTTCATCTCCTTCCCTTCGTTCCTCAATCAAGCATGAGCCCGAACACCCCATCGCGGAACCCTAGAACCGCGAACCCGCCTCAGCCCCCTGCGCTAGCCCCGTGATGCCAACCACCCCCACCTCTAGTCCTCCTGCGCAAGCTTGAGATGCCACCATCAATCGACGCGAGACCAGCAAATCACCGCACTCCCATCCCTCTCCTCTCACGCGAGCTACAGCTCGAACACCTAAGACGTGAAACAAACCCTCAGCTCTCCTTTGATCGAAACTCACAATGTAAGTTTTTATTGTAATTCTTTTACATAATAAAGTTGTGTTATATATATATATATATATATATATATAAATGATGAAGTCAAATGATTTTATAAAATAAAAAATCAGTTTTTTTGTAAATAGAGAAATAAAAATTTGATTTTTATTTAGAGGTTTAACATGATAAGGATGAAATCTTTATCCGTATAAAGTATAGATTTTTAGAAACAAAAAGAATTGATTTTTTTGAGCTAATAAAAAGATCGTATTTTTATTTAGAAAAAGAACATATCTTTGACTTAGAATAGATGAGATGTGATTTTTAAAAATATCAAGATATGATTTTTGAAAAGAGAAAGATACGATTTTTAGTTAAATAAAAAGATTAGATTTTTACAAGGTTAAAGGTCGGATTTTTATATGTGATATTAGAAAAGAAAAGTATGATTTTAATAATGTAGTGGTGATAAGAATACGATTTTTATATATGTAATAGAAGTAATATAAAAATATGATTTTAATTATGAAAAGAGCGATATAAAAATATAATTTTTATACAGGAAGCGATATAATAAAGTTGTGATTTTTTATATATGTAGCGAATTAAAAAAAATATGATTTTTATATAATAAAGAATATAAAAATATGATCTTTATATATGTAGCGTTGTTAAAAATTTAACTTTTAACCTATACCGCATGAAACAGATCTCGTTGGAGACACGATGAAGATTTCCTACATATGAAGTGTCGCGATGAATTGGTTTAGCTAGTTGGTGAGAACTCCTCAGCTTTAATTTATTTCTAGTTTGAAATATATACTAGGATGCAGACGGTGCTTAGCAGCACCCGACACCCGTCGTCCACAGACCATGGATGACTTGTTTGTTTGATTGTTGTGTTGTGAAATTTTATTGTGTGATGTGGAATAGAATAAAATATATATATTCATGTGTTGAAATAAAATATATATTCATGTGTTGAAATAAAATATATATTCATGTGTTGAAATAAAATATATATTCATTTACAAATCGAACGATTTGTTTATGTACACCGATTTGACTGATATTGAATAGGACGATAAATTTTACACACCGCCCAACTGCACAAATAAAATCTGTGTTTGATTGTTTGATACCCCACATGGGTATTGGGATGATATTTGACATACACTAATCCCGATTGTTTAGTTGTATGTCAATCGATGGGTTGACAGACTATGTAAGCGTTAATTAATTATATTTAATGCTTATGCAGTTGTGTGGTGCACTCTGGATGATGGTTGATGATTTATCATTGTTGTTATATGCATGTGTTGTAGGGAATCCATATAATTAACGTTGTGTGGTAATTGATTGGGCCTTATTCCAATTTGGGAGAATAAGGAATATTATAAAAGAAAATACATGTGTTGAATAGAATAAAAATATATTTTCATGTGTTGAATATTCATGTGTTGAATAAAAACATGAATTCATGTGTTGAATAAAAATATATATTCAAGTGTTGAATAGAATTTATATTCATGTGTTGAATATAATAAAATTCATGTGTTGAATAGAATAAAATTCATGTTTTGCATAGAATAAGTATTCATGTGTTGAATAGAAAGAAAATTCATGTGTTGAATAGAATAAAAATTCATTTGTTGAATAGAATAACGAAGTTATTGAAATATATAAAGCCGTGTTAGTTAGATATGCGCCATTTTGATGCAAGTGATATTTATATCGATTATATTCGTTTTTATAATGATTACAGAAAAGGAAGTGATTTCAAAATATAACGTTTTGAAAATATTATCATTTGTATATCGATGATGTGGAATATTCAATTTTGATTCGAAATAGAATATGAACTTGAAATCGTTTCGAAAACGAATTTAAAACGATTAATAAAATACGTTTTAAAAGGAAACCGATGAAATATATATAATATAAATATTATATATATTAAATGGCCTAAATAGAACGTCCCGCGCGGCGGTAGTTCGCAAATTTCGACCATTGACTTCGAACGGATATAACGGGAGATCCGACCGTCGGATTCTCCTAAAACCGAAACCGTTGGGTTCATATCGAAAAGAGCTTTCTAACGAATATTAGAGATTTGAAGTCTAACGGTTGGATTTGGAATTTTGTCCAAATCAAAATTGGAAAAGGTCGCTGTAAGTGCAGTTCGATGGCCGTTGATGGAATTCGACTGTATGGGCCTTGATAAAATTATTAAAAATAGTAATAATTTGTGTAAAATCATAAGAAACGACTTGTGAAGAATTGAGATGAAAAATTCCAAATTTGAAAAGATAAAAATAGATTTTTATCGAAATGAACTAGTTTTGAACTAGAATAATGATTTATTTGTTTTTAAATAAATAAATTGGATTTGAAAGGGTTTTAAAAGTAACCAGAAGTTTCAATAATTGAATCGGAATGGAATGGGATTTTGGGTTTATCGTGAACCGTGTTTTAAATGACATTGGTTCTTTAACCCAGTTAAAGACAGGATATGATTTCCCAAGTTATATAATCATTGATAGTGATTTTTGGGAAAATTAAAACCAAGTGGAGTATTAATGAATCTTTAATTAGATTGAAATGATCGAGAAAGAAGTATCACTAGTTTTGCTCCAGGCGATAGTTAAATCTTTAATTAGATTCGAACGTGAAATGGTAATTGAATTTACTGATAACACTGTGGTGTTAGAAATGAAGTATGACTAGTTTTACTTCATAGGATGAATAGGTTGGGATTGGGAAATAAAATAAATGATTACTTCGGTGTGGTTCGCTAATCCCGACTAGTTTGAATTGATATTCAAAAGAAGATTAAAGAATAAATTTAAAGAATTTATCTTTGATAAAATTAATGGGAACCTTTCCCAAAGTATAAGAATATTTGAATAAAAGAATATTCTGAGTTGGAATGAGGCGTATGTTGTGTTTGTGTAACACTTGTTTATTATATACGCGAGTTATTCAGAAAGACCGGGTTTATCCCATTCTGAATAACTGATTCGACGTGGTGTCGAGGATGAAGACGGTGGTTGAAGACCGGAGGTCTTCACATCGTTTGGGTGATTACTGATGATCTTGATATGGTTGTACACCCAAGAGGAGGGAATCAGTTGGTGATCGTCCAGACATACTTGGAGATCGATGGATATGCGAGGTACAAGGTGCCTCCGGTTTCGTTCAGACCCAGAACGAACTTGTAAATGGACTGTGTGTCTGACATTGGATTTTATTCTGTGTGATTGATTTCTATTAAATATATATCTGTTTGGCGGCGAAGAATTTATTCTCTTGCTTAACGCCCTTCTCTGAGGCGTACGAGCTCAGGGGTTATATATTGACGGATATCAATCGCACGGAGTGAATTGCCTGTGTGGCATGCCTAAGTGGCAATTGATCAAGGCTATTGTTGAAAAGCAAAGTCTTGTGGTTGATGATCAAAGCACAGCCTGTGTGGCATAGCTTTGTGTAGCGTTGATTCGCGAGCCTCACACCTCGGTTGTGAACCAGAAACGGGAGGGGTGCTCATGGAGGACATGCTTTTTTTCTAGCTAGGGTGGTGTCAGTGACCAACCAGCCCTGACATTTATATTATTTTCACCTGTGTGGTTGTTGCTGTTGCGAGGCGCCTCAGATATATTGGTGATTATGTGGAGCCGATGGAGCCATTGGGCTCATTTACACTACAAAGGGCGAGGAAACGCAGTGTTCAGGCATTTTAATCCACAACAGTGTACTGGCCCTTACGATCCAAGGGCCCACCTAAGTCTGGGTCGTGAGGCTCGGGCTAGACAGTCTCGAATCGGTAGAGGACGATCCCTGGCCTCGGTTCACAGATGGAAATCTGGTTCGTGACTTTGCATTTTTGATTGTAGAGCCTAGTATGGTGACATGATATATGGTACCCATGCCGTCTATGATTGATATTTATGATTAAAATTGTTTTGACACTATACACTTATAATAGTATCAAATGATTTGTTTTTAACGTACCAAGCATGTTTGGCTATTATAAGGGAAAACCCTATCCTATGGCCTGTGTTGCATTGTGTGATGGGACCTAGGTTTATAATAGCTTCATTTTTCCAAAAAGCATTGAGCTGTTTTTTTATATGCACTGTTATTCTTGGGAGGAAACCCGTTCCGTGTTATACAGCGTGGTCCCTTGATATATCTGATTTAAAGCAAAGCTTTAAATAATTGTTTTAATTCTCACACCAGTCACATGACTGACCTGGAGTTTATTGTTTTAACCTAAACTCTGGGTGACTTTATTTTGAACGGGCAGCTAGTAGTTTTGGTTTTCCAGATTTATTTTCATAGGATCCTGGTTTATAGCTGGAACAATACTCGAAAAGCTCTGTATCCGTGTATTACTTTCAGTTGTGTTTTGTATTATTTTTCCGCGGCTATGTAATGTAATTTAAATCTCTGATATTTTGTGCTATGTAATATTAATTCATACTCTATATATTCTAGTATTATGATGGAATTGTTGTAATCAGCAATGAAATGTTCTTCTGTTTGTGTTCCGATGTGGCTTGTACTCAAAGTATCCGCTCTTTCCTTCACGGGGAAGTTACGGGTCCTGGCAGTGGTATTAGAGCTTTGGTTTACAGAGCTCGGAGAACAAGGCACATTAGAACCAAACGAAAGAATTCATCAGAGGTTGGATTAGTAATATCCAGTGAGAATGAGTCGTTAGAGATGGGATTAGTAGTATCCTAGAACGAGTCTGAAGAGTGATGTTTCTAAAATAAAATTGAAAACAAATTTTGTTTTGAAAATTTAAATCATTTATTTGTATTTGATTATTTATTTTATATTGAATTTGGAGAATCCAGTTTATAAAGATTGAGCGTATACGTCTGATCCACGTGTATTCGAAGTTTTAATATACTGGATAGATATAGAATTACACTCTAGTCGCCCGGAGATGATTCTGTTGATGACTACGTAACATCAGCAGTTTGTGTTCGAGTTTCAAAGGTGTGATATTTATATATTTCTAATTGACTGGTGTGAGAACCAAAATATAGTAGAATATAGTGTTGAGATTTGGCATCAAAAACATGATTTTCTATATGAATTTGAAACGTTAATTCACTAATTGATTGCTGGTTATGTTGCTTGATTATTGTTTGATTAATTAAATGTTGAACCTTTAGACAAATTGAACCCAATAGTGAATTGTATTGAAAATTTGTCGTATTTGCATGCATATACATGTACTTACATTGAAAAAGTCATAGCAAGGAGGCTAGAGAAGAGGACTAAAATTGTTTGCCTAACAAATAGGCACATATTTATTGTATTTCTTGGGTTTTTGATAATCTTATGAGCCGATTGGCTAGCCGCTTAGCTGTTTCTTTTTCTTTTTGGATTGATGAGGGCCATGGGAGGCTATTTGAAATATCCCGAAGCTCCTGGTGCAAGGGAGGTTATGGCGAAATTTTTCGAAAATTTAGGGTGTTAGCCAAATTTTTGAAAAATTTGAAAAGTTCTTAGAAACTGAAAAGTTGAAGAACTTGAGCCGTAGGGAAAATAATGAAAGTTGAGTTGATTAGTTAAACAACTTTCGGCTTCGTTCCTTTTCGGGGACGAAAAGCTTTAAGTGGTGGAGATTGTAATAACCTAGAAATCAGAGCCAATTAAAAATTTTTATTTTGGCAATTTTGATGAATTTTGAATATTTAAAATGAATTATTTTAAATAATAACGACGATGTTAGACCAAAAATTGGTTCTAACACCCAAATTAATTATGATTTCAATGAAATAGAATCAAAAAGCAACAAAGAACACGCGATTTATAGTGGTTCGGCGTTAACGAGCCTACGTCCACTTTGTTTTCTTTTAATTGATGATTTGAATACAAATACAGCAATGATTCTCACTCAACTTTACAATTACAATGCATAAACTCACTCAAATCTCTCAAGAATAGAGTTTAAGAGATGATTTTGATCTGAATGTAGCTATGAAATTTGGCTATAGAGGAAATTAGAACTGAGAATTTGCCAAAAGATCTTTTCAAATGCCTCTAGATGGTGTATTTATAGGTGAAAAATCTCTTCAAAGTGGCTCCGGTTCGGAATTGCGTGACACCCATCTCATAAGAGTCGGGTTCGGAGGCTTCTAGATGGTGACAGCGCATTAATTTGGCAGGAGATCGTGGGAGAAATGGTCATGCTTGGTCTGAGTCTTCAGGAAGTGTGTGCAACAACGGTCACAAGCTCAGAGAAAAGGGTTCGGATTCGCTGCCTTCGATCCGATCCGATGAAGCCACCTGCTTTATGATGTTGTTGTCATACTCCCCCGATTTGATCCGACGAGGCCATTTGTTGTTTTCTGATGTTGCTGACGTATCTCTCCGATCCGAACTGATGAGGCCACTCGCTATCTAATGTTACTGACGTATCACTGATCCGAACCGATATGATTCCTGCACCTTTGATCTCTACTTTTTTCTTGCGCTATCTCCTTCCGATCCGAACCGATTGGTTGCTTTCTCACTGTTTGCTCTTTGTGTAGCCTAGTTCATAAAGTAGGCTAATATTTTGCCCTCGAAGTACACTCTTATTTAAAAAAAGTGTGCTTCGAAGCAATTTACAAAACATCCTTTTAATTAGAACCATTGAATGATCGCCTCCATTTGCTTGTAGTGTCATGTCGCTCCATAAAGTCGTGGCTTTTGCTGCTTATATATACTCACAAACCATATGAATCACTTTTTTCATCTTCACACAATTTTGAGAGCTCTTTTTAATGTCCAATGATTCCCCTAGGCAAGCTTTTCTTTATTTCTCCTCAAATTCAACCTTCACGAAAAGTCCATGTATATAATCTTCTTCGGTTCGGATTCCGATCTGACTGGATCCCCTTCTGTACTGCTCATCAATGGGCTAGTAGGCCCTATTGCACTAGTTTGCCTGACTTCCGGTCTGAACGGGAATACGAGTGGTCACCTTAATTTCATATAAATCTGCCTCCTATCTTCTTCTTTCTCTTCTTCCTTTTTCACTCTTGCATAAACTGATTCCGCGTCAAAACCCAAAAACTCCAAAAACCCCAAAACTCTCTCATTCTTTGTTAAATTAAACAACTAGGTAGGTTTAATATCTCGAATCACTTTGATGTAATCGATTTCAGTTTAAATTTGTGGTAAAATTAGGCGATTTGATCGTGGCTTTTGACTGATTTCAACGCCTTAACCGGCCCTCTCCTCGTCGTCGTCGTTGGTGGCTCTTTCACCACCTCGAGGCGTCGAGAAGAAGAATTAGGGCTCTACAATATATTTGAGCATGTAAGTGCCTAGACTTAATTCGGGGTTTGTAAAATTGAGTTGGGTTCGGTGTTGGTTGAGCGAGGTGGAAAATGAAGGAGATGAAGAAGAAGAGTGGAACTGGGATCGGTTCGGGGGGAGAAGCGTTGAAGTGAAGGAAAGGGATAGGTGCCTATAAGACCGGATCGGGTAGGAGAAAAAAAAGGCAAAAGAAAGAAAACAAAACCCATCTGGTCGGATCAGATGGTGTTTATAAGGACGAATCAGGTCGGAGTAGAAAAAGGCAAAAATAAAGGGAAAACAAAAATTAGTTGATCGGATCGGATGGGAATAAGGGACAAAGAGAAGAAGGATTACTCAAGTTGATCCGATCCGCTCCGAAAGCCTACATCCGAGCCGATCCGGTTTAACTCACTGGATATGAATGTTTGCTTCCGATAGAAACATGACCTTGGCCTCCGATCCGATCCCAATACAGACATCCGAACCGAACCGAAACAGCCTAACTTAGTGTGCAAGAATTTTTTTCAATTATCTTAATCAATGCTTGGCATAGCCTGCAACTTGACGAACAGTTAGGATAGCGCCTTTCGAACATGACAAACACCAAGAACTATTCTGACACATTATTACTTCTTGGAATCTTCATATCACGCTTTCATATGTTTGCTCTGCATTTTTGTTACACGTAGCACACACTTTAGTTCACATACACACATGGGGGACATGGGCAATTTTACTCTAATTCTTGTTATTGTTTCTTCGACAGTCTAATGATCATGGCCGAAAGACATTCATCTAGATTGGCAAAGAAGATGGAAGTGGTGGGAACTTCTGAAAAAGTTACCATTGATGACATATCTTCTTCTTCAGACCCTGAATGGGACGACGAGGGCCTAGATTATGAAGTAGGAGCGCGTAACAATGAAACGCCTTCCGATAGAGAAGTTTCTCTAGGGTATGAGGAGGAAGGAGGGATTGGAGATAATCGAGCTCCTAACGAATTTGAGTCTGCCATTATCTTGGAATCACCCGTGGACTCTGTTGAATCAACGATCGACGATGATAGACTTGTCCACATATGTTTAAACCATGGGATACTAAGAATGGATACCCTGGTGCCATCGAAAACTGACCGTCCTCACAATCCCCCAGAAGGATTTATGGCAATTACCCGAATGATGTGTATTGTTGGGGCTATTCCACAATTTCCGCCTTTTGTTGTCGACTTTCTAAGACAGATGCGGATTTCCCCCATGCAGCTACATCCCAACTCCTATGCTTACTTATATGCCTTATATATAGCATACCGAGAGATTTTAGGTACATAGCTAACTTTCGATGACGTTCACTTTTTTTATAATTTCAAGCATCGGACTCGAGAAACTCCTTTTTTTCTCTTACTTTGAATCAGTCCCAAAAAGGAAAATCATTTCAGCAGCAAGGCCGGCAATTCCAAGCTAGAATGGTTTTATATAAGGCAACAGCCGGGGTGTACCAGGAGATGGACAAAATCAAGTGAAGCATTGATTTTCTAGATCTCAATTTTGAACGCTCATGCCAACACACTAACTTTCTTTCTGTTTTGTTTGCAGTTGATAACCCAAAACAAATATCGGGTCAAGTTTACTTTGATCGAATGCATCGGCTCCTCAATGGTGATCAAAAATTTCTTACCATCGATGAAGTCCTTAAGGATGAATACCTCCATCATCACGGGCTATTGTCCATTACCCGTAGCATAGGTCACAGTTTGGATCCATATGCATACATCCCCCCAGTGGACATAATTCCTGAAACGGGCGAGGGCTCGAAAAGTCCAAGAATACCTCTTCGGACTTCACCTTCTCCATCTTCAACTCAAGACGATGAGCTGGCCAACATAGCCAAAAAGCACCGAGAAGGGTACATCGTCCCTGGGGATGCCATTTCTCCTGAGAAATCACTATCTCCTAAAGAACTGCCAACAGACGCTTCCCAAGGAGATGCCCCTACTACCGATGATCCTACGTTTCAGGGCTTAGGAGATCTCCCCCTACCTGAAACTATCCATACTTCAGAGGATTTTGGCACAAATCCTTTAGTTTTTACTTCTTCAGAGGAGACTACGCATGTTAAGGCCAAAGATCCCACTCGCGCTGGCTTGGCTTCGGACTCGGGTTTGTCGGGGGGAACACCACTTAGGATGCACTTAACACAATAGCACCACACTTCACAGCACTTACTTCTCATGAGAATACTGACTCTCCACTTACATTGTTGCGCAGGTACAATGTCTCGTCCTTACTATGACATCAGGAAAATACGTCGCAGCATGACTAGACCCCCTTCCGATGTCGAGCATGATCGCCGCGAAAGCCGTGGTAGAGAGGACAGAAGGCCTCATGATTCTTATCAGTCGCGCACCTCGCGCTCCCGCTCCCCCGTTCGGTCGGATCCAGAATGATACAAAAGCTACCAGGGTCGTCGAGAAGAAGATACATCGCAGCCAAAATGAAAGTAAAATTGGTTCGATTTCATGTCAATTAAATAAAATTTCAACCAATTTTATACTGAATCTACATGATAATCTGTAATTGAGAATCATACCTCGCTTAAAGCTTCAGCCTTTTCTGGTTCATGCAATCAATTTGAGTGTTTAGTTGATTCGAATCTTAGCCCCTCAAAGCGACGAGCCTCTATAAGTAATCCACACGAACGTATTATCTTCAATCGAATTGAAGATAGAAGAGGAACAATCGGTGCTAGCCGCCATGATTAGGGTTTTTCTTAAAAAGGGTAATGTCGGTTTTTATAAATGGATCTCATCTCAACCCTTATATTTATGGATAGCGGCCATTTTATAAAAGAATCAATATTCCCTATTAAAATGGACGTGTACCATAAATTGAGGAACTAACCGGCATACCTTTTCAACGTTAAATAAAATCTCAACGAATTGATATTTTTTTTTTACCCAAATAATGGTTTCCACTTTTAACGTTCTAAGTGTGTGACCCTATAGGTTATTACAACATTGGCAATAATTTTAAATCGTATTTAAATTATAAACAGTGAGCGGCATCTAACAACACATCGCTGTTACCCAAGTTATAATAAGATCAACGATTCGATACAACCTTTTGTGAACAGTGTATCAATGTAATATAATCCTTTTAACCGTTATATCCAAGATTAAACTGGAGGCATGGATCGTATCATCCTCTTTATAATTTAATCTGTTTTTCTTGATCAATAAGTAGACTGTTTGAAACAAATCAATATTTGAGCACGGCCATGCATTTCACAGTCTCACTTAATCAAGAGGCCCCTGGATATCACTACGAATATATCATAGGGTTAAATTCCATATAGATCATTCATAATTTATATTCGATTCTAAACATATCCAATAATCACCGTTATCAATACTCTGTTACGAAATAACTTTAGATGATATCAAAACACAAATATCCTCGAATAAAATTATAATGATTTCAGGTCTGAGGACCATTATATCACTATCACTATGAGAACAACTTATGATACTTGTTAACTATATTCCATGTAGTTATCTCACGGTGGGTCAGCCCAATACGCTATTCTCCAATACGTATTTATATCTTGACTTTAATATCACGTATATTAATGATCAATGAGATGTAATCATCAGTCAATCAATATACTAGTCTCAATACTTTATTGTTGTCCTGTATAAACAATAAAACCTGACTAGGGACATTTAAGAATTATAATACTTAATAATTATATAATCTCAAATTCAGTCTTACTCGAACTATATAATTCCGTATTATTATTCTAAGGACTTCTATTATATTATTATGTATATTACGCAGTAACTACAATATAATAAAACAATATTTTATTCCAAATAAAATAATAACATCAACAGTGTTATCAATCTCATCAAATGAATTGCCTCTAGGGCACAAACTCTAACACAAAAGACCAAACTTCTCCTCAAGACAAACGCAGTAGGTAAAGGAGCCCGCCAAAAGATACCGACTCATGAGGAAAACATAAGGTTTCTGATAAGCAGCCTAGGAAGGGTGATGCGGCCATCGTGCCCACTAAACATAAGGATACTGAGCTAACATACAGTGCACCTCCACCATTGGATGTTGAAGCTAAAGTTAAGCGGGTATATCTGGAGAAGCAATTCCCCGACCACTATTTTGAAAATTTGACTTTCTTACCTGCTCTCGAGCCTATTTCCTCGAGGTGGGCAGACGAGGCCAATAACATTGACGCAATCGAAAAACAATATTCGGAGATGTTCAAGTATTCATGTAACCTCTCCAGAATCATTCGAACTTTAATTACGGATATTGAATCAATGAAAAAGACTGCAGGTGCTGACGCAAAGGCCTTGAAAAATTTAGAGAAGGACCTCGAGGACACACATGCCCAACTTGTAATCGCTCAATGAGACGCTACCAACTTTAAACATCAATTTGAAGAGGTACAGAAGCGTTATCATGACTTGCTAGAATCTCATAGCCAAGAGAGCTTAGAGTTGAAAAAGCAAGCAGAAGATGCTAAGTCGGATAACGTCAAAATGCAACTTGTTTACAATGCTCTTAAGAGAGAAAAAGCCAAGTTAGCGAGAAAGAACGCTGAATTGGAGAAGAGAAACGCTGACTTGGCTTCCAAGTTGATGAAGGCCGAGAATAGGGCTGCCCTAGCGGAGGGTATTGTGGAAAGTGTTATTAAGTTCGCCGAAGAGACCCGCAAGCAGCTGTCAGAGGCCCAGGAGGAAGTGCATGGTTTCGGCGAATTACTGATCGAATTCTTCGTGCATATAATTCGTCGTCGAAACATCTCTTGGATTGAAGATTATCCGACTACCTTGGTTCACGTATGGAGCCAAATTATCGAATGGGAGAAAGAGGAACTCAAGGTAGATTCCGTCGACAAAGACAAGCTTATGGAAAAATATCTAAGAGATGACGAGCCGGCACGTCTGGCCGAGGGGCGTCGCCTCATCACTGCTGCTATAGAGGAGGAGAAGCGGATGGCCAAACAAAAGAATATCTCTGAGGCTGGTTCTTCTTCTACTGCCGTAGAAACTTCTAAAGATGAGGGATATGACCCCGAAAACCCGGGGATCCCTCAGGCATCTCTTTTATCCCCTATACCCGAGACAGCGTCAGAGACGGCAGTCACTCCAGCTGAGAAATCATCGGAAGGTATTTCTACCTTTTCACCCCAATTTTCATCACATAATCGGCCAGTCGATGAAGGATCCTTTATTTTCTCCTGAGTTGATAATTGTTGCTTCTCATTCTGTAGGTGTTGAACCGACTGAGAAGACAGACATGCCTCAGGGAACCACCACCGGAGAAAAATCCGCGGAGAAGGCTCAAGGAGAAAAGGATAAGGCTGCCTCAGCAAAGTCAGGAGGGGGAGCTGAATTGTCCAAGGCTGATGCTCCTCATGATGATGAGATGATAGATGCCTTGAAGGACGATGGCGGTAGTGAGGGACATGAGGAAGACCCTGATGTGGCTATAGTCGGGGATTTAAAAAGCGCTGATGACATCACTTTGGCTGAAATGAAAGCCGAACAAGATAAACGTATGCAGCTAAAAGTTGAATACCTGGACCCCTAAAGCCTTAAGCCTTTTGCAGTGATGGATCTTGGATCAAGGTTAGTCGTTAAACTTTCAACTAGACCTATTACAGAAGAGCTTGCTAAAAAGTATTCTCTTGATTCCAGCGTTCCGACTCCTGGGAAAGAATCAATTGATTCTAGCACTTCGGTTACAGGGAAGAAAAAATTGAAATGCGTTACGACCAAAGCTGAAAAGGAAGCTAAGGCTGCTCAGAAAGCTGCCAAAAAATTCAAGTCCAATCCAAAGCCCAGATGATGAAGTGCTTGGTTTTATTTTGGCATTTAACTGGTTCGTAATTGTTGCAGCGAGTGCGGCCCTCGCATCTTCTTTTTTGCTTGTTTTCCTTGTACAAACTCACACGTTTGTAAATAAAAATAGTTTATTTCCTGCAATGCCTGATAGTCGTTAGTTCAGCACTTAAGTGAAAATACAAAAGCATGTCATACTAAAGTTATGTAATGAAGTCATGGTGGAGGGGAATATGAGTGCACATATATGCCCCCAGTCAATCTTGGATAACTGAGCAAGAACTATTCAAGATTAAATTAAATTAAAAAATCCAAATATCCCCGATTCTCTGACGGGGCCATATTCCTTTCGTAATTGATGCTTGCTCTTTCTGGCATCTTTATACTCTCCTGTCTCATATCCAGATTAGAGTTTTCGTTGAGGCAGTCTCTCATCTGGGTGCACCTTCACGCCTCAGAGGACGTCGTCTTCCCGTCCTTTATACTCTCTCTGGATTCTAGAGAGTTAGAGTCAAGAATGTCGTCTTCCCATTCTTTTATGTCTTATCGTACAAACAGTCATTTTGTTTGTTCCTTCCTATAGGTCATCTCCAGTTTTCCAAATTTTAATTTAACATTTCGTGTTTCACAATCATAATAGAATAATGGTTGAAGATATAAATAATGCAGAAAAGTAAATGACACACGATATTTTTATTGCGGTTCGGCTAAGTCGTAGCCTACATCCACTTTATAATCTTTTGTTCACATAAATAGACTTTTTAAGGCAAGTCATTCCTTTTTACATAGCTTATGAAACCAAAAGAAATGACATTTAATATTTAGCTCAGATATCGTCGTAAGTGCTGAGCGTTCCAGCTTTGGGAATCTCCTCACCATCCACGGTCGTTAGCTTGAACGCTCCTGTATTAAGCTTCCGTTGGATGGTGTATGGTCCTTCCCATTTTGGACCCAATTGGGTTGAAGGCGGGAAGACTCGTTTCAGTACTAGGTCCCCTGGTTCAAAGGTTTTGAGGCGAACCTTCCGGTCATAATAACGTGCTACTTGATGTCGATGTCTTGAGGCACGCAAGTCAGCTTCATCTCTTTTTTCTTCAATCATATCAAGAGATTCTAGGAGGAGTGCTTTATTCATAATCGGGTCATAGTACACAACTCGATGAGAAGGGACTTCCAACTCTACCGGGATCACTGCTTCTGATCCAAAGGAAAGTGAATAGGGAGTATGGCCGGTAGTCGTCTTAAAGGTCGTCCTGTAAGCCCATAAAGCTAATGGCAACTCATCTACCCATCTAGCATTGGACTGCTCCAACCGCTTCTTTAGAATTGATTTAATGACTTTATTTACGGCCTCGACCTAGCCATTCGACTGCGGGTGAGCCACTGCAGTGTATCATTTATCAATCTTATACTTCTAGCAGAAGTTTTTGAACTCGATGCTGTCAAATTGTGTCCCGTTATTGGTTATGATGGTCTTCGGAATCCCAAATCGACAAATAATGTTTCTGACCACAAAACTAATTACCTTCCTTGCCGTAATGGTTGTTAGAGGTTCAGCTTCCACCCATTTTTTGAAGTAGTCCATGATAACGATCACGTACTTAGATCATCCTCTGGCAATAGGTAGCACTCCAATAATGTCAATTCCCCATATGGAAAACGGCCACGGACTTACCATTGACTTGAGCTGAGTCGGAGACGCTCTGCGAACTTTGGCATATCTTTGACATCTATCGCAGCATCGTGAATAATCAGCCGCGCCTTTGTTCACGATAGGCCAGAAATATCCGTACCATAACACTTTCTTTGCTAGGGTTTGGCCCCTAGTGTGATCTCTACACTCTACTTCATGCACCTCTTGCAGTACACGTTTGATGATGTCGTCGTGTGCTTTACACTGTAGCAGGGGCATTGAAAACCCTTGACGATAAAGGACGTCGTCTTGTAAAACGTATCTTGTGGCCTTTCGTCTTACAGCTCGTCTTTCGCTCTTTTTCAACGGGAGGGTTCCATTTTTGAGAAAATTCTTAATTGATGTCATCTAGGATTCTCTTTCTGGTTCGACTTCCAAGACTAACTCTGTTTCCATTAGGTCGAAACTTGGTGAATCCAACACCTCTATCAGAACCATTTCGGTTTCTTTAAGATTATCTGAATTTGCCAGCTTCGGCAGTTTATCTGCTTTCTTATTTTCCGCTCTCGGAATGTGTGTTATGCTATAATGATCCAAACCATCCAATAAATCCTTTACCTTTATGAGATAAGTGATAAGACGAGGTCCTTTAGCAGCAAATTCTTCCCGAACTTGACATACAACTATCTTGGAATCGCAATATATATCTAGTGTCTTCACTCCCAAATCTTTAGCGAGTTTCAGCCCGACAATCAGGGCTTCATACTCGGAATCATTGTTAGTAGCAGCAAACTCTAACCGTAATGCATAGTAGATAGATCGTCCTTCAGGAGTTATCAAAACAACTTCGACGCCAGACTTTCTATCATTCTTGGCTCCGTCCGTATATAATTTCCACGGATTAAGCTCTAATTCTCGATCCAAAGCAACTACCTTGTCACCCACCGTTTCCTCTTCAGGAATTGTAAATTCAGCTATAAAGTCAGCCAAGGCCTGTCCCCTTATTGATCTTCGTGGCTGAAAGTTCACATCAAACTGAATCAGCTCAATATTCCATTTAAGTAATCGCGCCGATGTTTCGGGTTTCTGCAGCACTTGTCTCAAAGGCTGGTCGGTATACACAACTATTGGGTGTGCCTGAAAATAGTGGCGGAGTTTGCGGGAAGCAATCAAGAGGCTATAAGCAAGCTTCTCTATCTTTGGTTATTTACGTTCTGCAGCAGCTAGTTTTTTGCTTATGTAATACACAGGTTTTTGGACTTTATCCTCATTACATACTAATGCTGCACTGACGGCGTGAGATAATACCGCCAAGTAGACGAACAAATCCTCGTGTTCCTCAGGCTTTGATAATATTGGAGGGTTTTCTAAGAAATCCAATAGGTTCTGGAAGGCCTCCACACAGTCGGGAGTCCACCCAAAATTTTGCTTTCCTCGTTTTATGAGATCGAAGAAAGGTATCTGTTGCTTTGGAGATGAACCTGCCCAGTGCTGCAACCTTCCCAACTTAGCCCTGAACATCCCTAATCTTTCGTGGGTCCTCTATATTCCGGATTGATTTCAATTCCTCTAGAGCTCACGATGAATCCAAGGAACTTGCCCGATGCTACGCCAAAAGAACACTTCAAGGGATTCAGCTTCATCCCATACCTTCGTAATATGCTGAACATTTCTGCTAAGTCCTTCGTATGATCGGGGGATTGCTTGGATTTCACGAGCATATCATCCACGTAAACTTCCATGGTTTTCCCGATTTGACTGTAAAACATGCGGTAGACTAGGCGCTGATATGTGGCTCCCGCATTTTTTAATCCAAACGGCATTACGACGTAACAATACAATCCTAAGTCTGTGATAAAGCTTGTATGCTCTTGATCTGGTATGTACATGGGAATTTGATTGTGCCTGTAATAAGCATCCATAAAGGATAAAAGTTCGTGCTCGGCAGTTGAATCTACTAGTTGATCAATTCTGGGGAGAGGAAAGCTATACTTCGGGCAAGCCTTGTTTAAATCAGAAAAGTCGATGCACGTTCTCCACTTCCTATTTGACTTTTTAACCAGGACAGGATTCTATATCCAGTTGAGATATTTCGAATCCTTAATGAATCCATTACCTTTTAACTTCTCTACTTCTTCTTTCAAAGTTGTTGACCGCTCTGGTCCCAACATCTGTCTCTTCTTCTTGACTGATGGGTGCTTTGGATTAATACACAAAGAGTAGCTCATGGTGGTAGGCGAAATTCCGCACATGTCAGCGTGAGTCCAGGCAAACATGTCCAAATTTGCCTTTAAAAAATCAGCCAATTCCCTCGCTCTAACTGGATCCAGTTACGAGCCGATCTTTAGTACTTTTGTTGGATCCGCTTCATCAATATGTATATCAACTGTTATTTCATTGGGAGTTGCCTTCTTGTCCCCGGGTTCTCTATCCTTTCTGGGATCTATATCCTCAAGCACGTCTAAGGGCGACTCTCTTGGGGCAGGACACCTTAGTTGCTATGCTGAGGCCTCCTTTGGAGGGGCGGAATCATCTTTAGCATCTATGTTCAACCCCTTCATTAACATCTTTAACTCTGCCACGTAACAAGCTCGTCCCGTAGCTTGGTCGCCCCTTATCGTCCCAACTCCTGAGTCAGACGGGAATTTAAGCAGCAAGCACCAAGGCGCAATACATGTCCTAAATTCGGCAAGGGCCGGTCGGCCTAGGAAGAAATTGTAAGGTGACTCCAAATCCAAAACTACAAATGGAAGGATCCTTACTCTCTGGCGATCTCCCTACCCTAGAGTGACTGGTAATTCCACAAAACCCATCGGAGCTGTAGATACTCCGTTAAAGCCACGTATTCGTCCTTGACATGGCTTTAAGTCTTTTACTTCGAGCCTCATTTGTTCGAAAGCTTTCTTGAAGAGGATATTAACCGAGCTTCCGTTGTCCACTAACACTTCATGGACTAAGGCAGGGCCAATTGTCATGGTAATCACTAATGGATCGTTGGTTGGAGATTGAACCCCAAAATCATCTCTATTGCGGAATATGACATCATCTGACATCGTTTTTTGCTGTTTTATTGGAGTGACGTCTTCAAGGCTACTGCATTCTCCTATTTCAAAATGCTTGACAGCGTTGACATACTGGTCCATTGCTTTAAAACTACGACCAACTAGGTGAGGTCCGCCTATAATAAAGTTAATGACGATCCTCTTACCATTTTGCTGAGCTGTGGGTTTTGAAGCAGGCTGGTCTTGGTTCGGGGCTTGTCCCCCTTGCCCCCGTCCCTTGGGGCGGCCTTGTACTCATCCAGCTTCCCTTCTCGCAGCAATTTTTTGACGACATCCCTCAAATGACGACACTCATTGGTGGAATGACAGTGTATACCCTAAAACAAGCAAAACTTTCCTGTTCCAGTCTCTTTCTCTGTAGAATCTCTGGGTGGTGGTTTTTTGTACTACAATATGTTGTATGTATCTAAATAAATGTTCTCCAACGTATCATTTAACGGCGTGTAATTTTCAAAAGTCTGGAATCTGGGTCTTTTATTAGAGTTATTCCCTCGGTTTCTGTTCCTTCTATTGTCGTTCCCATTTCTGTTGCTATTACCACCACTCTGGTTACCAACATTTACTTCCACCTTCCCTGAACTGTCACCAGATTGTTTCACAACAATGTTACTCTGGACACCCTCCTTCGAGGCCCCTTCGGACTTTCTCCTTCGATTTGCCTTAGCTTCTTCTCACCTTAAGCGAACATTAGCCTTCTCATAGAACAATTCTCTAGTAGGAGGTGGTTTTCCAGCTAAGTAATCCCCAAACTCTGTGTCAGGATCTACCCCTTCTATCAAGGCCATTAGGATAGTGGGCTCACGGGGATCACTAACTTCGGTGACGACCGGGTTGAAGCGATCCAGATATGACTTCAAAGATTCTCCTGAGGCTTGTTTAATTCGTAACAATTCTATGATGGTCTTGGACTTTTGGGCATGGAGTCGAAACTGATTCATGAAGCGCTCACTCAATTCTGTGAAATTTGATACCGACCGAGGAGGGAGTCGAGTGAACCACATCAACGCTACATTAACAGATAGATTGGAAAAGCTTTGCATTTTACGGCGTTTGGGGCTGCTGCCGCATTCATGAACCATGCATATCTCATCAAATGCTGCCTTGGGTCTGTTCTTCCTGAATATCGATCCATTTGAGGCAAGTTGAATCGCCGGGGGAAATGGAAATTCAGTATGTCATCTGTGAAGGGGGTATGACTTCGTTTAATGCCCCGATCTTCATTAGTATAGTGCCGGCTTTCAGACATGATCTTGCGCACCATTGCCCATACATCGACATTTGTTAATGTCTGCACAGGCTCTCTAGAACTAATGTTCGGATTACCCCCGGGTTCCTGATCAGGGGATAATCTCCTGTTTATGGCGGCAGCTGCTCTACGTTGCTCTCTGTATTCCCGGTCGACCTCAGGAGGTAGAGGTTGGAGAAGCTGTTGCTGCATGGGGTTGGTAATATTAGGATCTTTGGGTAAGACGTGGGATCCACGCATGGGTAGCAACATAGGCTGTTGTAGGCTCGGGTCATCAGGGCCCAATGCACGAGCAGCGTCTTCTCGGGATCCCAAAGATCCAAAAGTCAATTGATCTAGGTTCTGAGGTCGTTCGAGCGGCCTCCTCACGCTAGGGCATTCCTCTTCGAAAGAGGACAAATCATCTTTAGTAAGACGGCGCGTTGGGGAAGGAGACTTCTGCCTACGGAGCTCCTGCAGTTTTCTACCCATAGTGATCATGTTTTCCTGCATGCGAAGGTTGTCATGCCTTTGGGCTTCCAATGATTCTTTAGTGCTCTGTAGCATGTCAAGAAAACATGAAAAGTCTCCTTGGGTAATGGGTGCGGATGGATCAGGCTGAGCATTAGTCATCGTGGCTGGAATTGGAGCATTGGAGGTAGCTCGAATAGAAGTTCCAGCTTCATTCTGGTTCGGATCGGATTGGTTCACAACAACCTGGTTGGGGCGGTTTGGATGGAGAGAGTGTGTGCCCCCGACCTCATCAGATAGGATAGGATCGGTGCCTTCCACTCGGTTCGGATCGGCACTTCCGATTCGGTTCAGATCCTCCTGATCGTAGCGATCTGCTCCAGAGCTTTGAGCGTGTGACCTTGTTAACACAATAGCTTGTTGATCTTCTCTGGAATCATTTCCCCTAGCGCCTTGCACTTCTTTTCCTTTGGTCTTAGACATAATACTTGATTCTTCAACGGTTAGTCAACAAGTACTGAAAGATGTCATAGAGAAGGGATTAATTTCTTTGAACTTGAAAGTCCAAATAGTAGAATGATAATCCCGAAAAAGCTGAGAATTCGAAGGTTCTCAGTGAAAGCACAAAATGTTAGACCAAAAATTGGTTCTAAAACCCAAATTAATTATGATTTCAATGAAATAGAATTAAAAAGCAACAAAGAACACGCGATTTGTAGTGGTTCGGCGTTAACGAGCCTACGTCCACTTTGTTTTCTTTTAATTGATGATTTGAATACAAATACAGCAATGATTCTTACTCAACTTCACAATTACAATGCATAAACTCACTCATATCTCTCAAAAATAGACTTTAAGAGACGACTTTGATCTGAATGTAGCTATGAAATTCAGCTATGGAGGAAGTTAGAACCGAGAATTTGCCAAAAGATCCTTACAAATGCCTCTAGATGGTGTATTTATAGGTGAAAAGTCTCTTCGAAGTGGCTTCGGTTCGGAATTGCGTGGCACCCATCCCATAAGAGTCGGGTTAGGAGGCTTCCAGATGGTGACAACGCATTGATTTGGCAGGAGATCGTGGGAGAAATGGTCATGCTTGGTCCGAGTCTTCAGGAAGTGTGTGCAACAACGATAACAAGCTCAGAGAAAAGGGTTCGGATCGGCTACCTCCGATCCGATCCGATGAAGCCACCTGCTTTATGATGTTTCTGTCATACTCCACCGATCCGATCCGATGAGGCCATTTGTTGTTTTCTGATGTCGCTGACGTATCTCTCCGATCCGAACCGATGAGGCCACTCGCTATCTAATGTTGCTGACGTATCACCGAACCGATATGATTTCTGCGTCTTTGATCTCTACTTTTTTCTTGCGCTATCTCCTTCTGAACCGATTGGTTTCTTTCTCGCTGTTTGCTCTTTGTGTAGCCTAGTTCACAAAGTAGGCTAACAGACGAGAAATTTATTTTGAATAGATGTGAAAACCCGTTACTTCCCCGGTGAGGAAAGCGTGGATAGTTCGAGAACAAGCCACATCAGAACGCAGAAGGAAGAACATTTCATTGTTTTTACAACAATTCCATCAGAATACAAGAATATACAGAGTATAAATGAATATTACAGTTCATAAAATATCAGAGATTACAATACATTACATAGCAGCGGAAAATAATACAATACACAACTAGAAGAGATATACGGATACAAAGCTTTCCGGATATCGTTCCAGCTGCAAACCAGGATCCTGTGAATATAAATCTGCAAAACCAAAACTACTAGCTACCCATGTCAAAATAAGGGCACCCAGAGTTTAGGTTAAAACAATAAACTCCAGGTCAGTCATGGGACTGGTGTGAGAACTAAAACAGTTATTAATCTTTATTTAAAGTTAGGTAAATCAAGGGGACCATGCCGTATAACACGGAACGGGTTTCCTCCCAAGAATACCAGTGCATATACCAAAACAACGCAATGCTTTTTGGAAAAATGAAGCTATTAAAAACCCAGGTCCTATCACACAATGCAACGCAAGCCGGGGGATAGGGTTTTACCTTATAATAGCCAAACATGCTTAGTACGTTTAAAACAAATCATTTGATACTACTATAAGTGCATAGTGTATAAAACAATTTCAATCATAAATATCAATAATAGACGGCATGGGTACCATATATCATGTCGCCATACTAGGCTCTACAAATAAAACCGCAAATGTCACGTATTTGGAAATTGGATTTCCGTCTGTGAACCGAGGCTAAAGATAGTCCTCTACCGATTCGAGACTATCTAGCCCGAGCCTCAAGCTAGTACTCAGTCAAGCCTTGGATCCTGAGGGTCAGTCCACCGATGTGGATTAAACTTAAACCCTGAACATGCGTTTCCCCGCTCTATGGGGCGTAAATGAGCCAACGAATGACTCCACCGGACCCGGATCGTCCGATCAAACCGAGGCGCCTCACAACAGCAACAACCACATAAGTCAAACTCGTCAAGGCGTGTAAAACCACTGACGCCACTTCTAGCTAGAAAGAAACGCATGCCCTCCCTGACGTCCTCTCTCATTTTTGCTTCACCACCGGGGTGTGAGGCTCGCGAAACAACGCTACACAAAGCTACGCCACAAAGGCCGTGCTTTGATCATCACCACAAGACTTTGCTTTTCAACAGAAGCCTTGATCAATTGCCACTTAGGCATGCCACACAGGCAATTCACTCCATGCGTTTGATATCCATCAATATATTACCCCTGAGCTCGTACGTCTCAGATAAGGGCATTAAGCAAGAGAATAAATTCTCCACCGCCAAACAGATATATATTTAATAGAAATCAACCACACAGAATAAAATCCAATGTCAGACACACAGTTCATTTACAAGTTCGTTCTGGGTCTGAACGAAACCGGAGGCACCTAGTACCCCGCATATCCATCGATCTCCAAATACGTATGGACGACCACCAACTGATTCCCTCCTCTTGGGTGTACGTCCCAATAAAAATCATCAGTAATTATCCAAACGACGTGAAGACCGACGGTCTTTAACCACCGTCTTCATTCGACTCCATGTTGAATCAGTTATTCAGAATGGGATAAACGCGGTCTTTCTGAATAACTCACGTATATAATAAGCAAGTGTTACACAAACACAACATACGCTTCATTCCAATTCATAATATTCTTTTATTCAAATATTCTTATATTTTGGGAAAGGTTCCCATTAATTTTATCAAAGATAAATTCTTTAAATTTATTCTTTAATCTCCTTTTTGAATATCAATTCAAACTAGTCGGGATTAGCGAACCACACCAAAGTACTCATTTATTTTATTTCCCAATCCTAACCTATTCACCCCATGAAGTAAAACTGGTAATACTTCATATCTAACACCACGGTGTTATCGGTAAATTCAATTACCATTTCACGTTCAAATATAATTAAAGACTTAACTATCGCCTAGAGCAAAACTGGTGATACTCCATTCTCGACCATTTCAATCTAATTAAAGATTCATTAAAACCCCACTTAGTTTTGATCTTTACAGAAATCAATATCCTGTCTTTAACTGGGTTAAAGAACCAATGTCATTTAAAACACGGTTCAGGATAAACCCAAAATCACATTCCATTAATTATCGGGTTAAAGAACCAGCGTTATTTAAAACACCGTTCACGATAAACCCAAAAATCAATCCCAATTCAATTCCAATCAAATACCATTTAATTGGCACACTTCATTAAATATAAATAAAAAGATTTAATCTTTTCTCAACTAGGTTTAAGAACAGTGTTAATGAAGACACCATTCACGAAAAACTCAAATCACATTTGATATTAAATACAAGGCTCTGAATAGAAAATATACCGGCTTATATTCAACATCAAATTCTACGACCAACAAATATCGTATTGGAAATAACGATATATATATCTTTCAAATTTCCATAACAATATCTGTATATTCACGAAATCCAACATCGAAATATTCCGAAGACAATTTCGACTCAAATCCATTCCAATGCAATTATTGGAAATTCTGGTTATTTTCAAAACCATTTTCAAATCCAATTTATTTACTAAAATCAAATAAATAAATTATTATTCTAGTTCAAAACTAGTTCATTTCGATAAAAATCTTTTTTTATCTTTTCAAATATGGGGTTTTTCATCCCAATTCTTCACAAATCATTTCTTATGATTTTATATAAATTATTACTATTTTTAATAATTTTATCAAGTCCCGTACAGTCGATTTCCATCAACGGCCATCGAACTGCACTTATAGCGACCTTTTCCAAATTTGATTTGGATATAATTCCAAATCCAACCATTAGATTTCTAATTTCTAATCTTCGCTAGAAAGCTCTTTTCGATACGAACCCAACGGTTCTGGTTTCAGGAGAATCCGATGGTCGGATCTCCCGTAATAACCGTTCGAAGTCAATGGTCGAAATTCGAGAACTGCCGCGGCGCGGCGCGTTCTATTCAGGCCATTATATTACATATATAATATATATAATATATACTTCGTCGATTCCCTTTAAAAACGTATTATATAAATCGTTTTAAATTCGTTTTCAAAACGATTTCAACTTCTTTTTCAAATTCAAATCAAAATTGAATTGTTCCTTATAAATTCGATTTAAATTCATTTCAAATTGATTTCAATTCAAATCGATTTTTAATTCAATTTCAGTTTGTTTTCAATTCAATTCAATTTCAATTTAATTCAAATTTCAATTCATTTCAATTTAATTCGAATTTCAATTCATTTCAATTTAATTCGAATTCATTTCTATTCAGTTTCAGTTCGAATTTCAATTCTTTTCAAAATATCAGATTTTGAAATCACTTTCGATATTCATTATAAAATGAATAAAATCGATATAAATATCGTTCACGTCAAAATGGCGTCAATCTAATCAACACGGCTTTATAAATTTCTATTTTCAAATATTCCATTCCAAATATTTCTTTTTCAAATATTTCTGTTCAAAACTGGAATGAAGCCCAATCAATTACCATATAATGTTAATTATATGGATTTTCTACAACACATGTATACAATAACAACGATGAATAATCAACCATCATCCAAAGTGCATTCTACACTGTGTAAGCATCAAATATAAATATTCAACGCTTATAGCAGCCTGTCAATCAATCGATCGACATACAACTAAACAATCGGGATTAGTGTACGTCAAATATCATCCCAATACCCGTGTGGGGTTTCAAACAATCAAACACATATTTTATTTGTGCAGTTGGGCGATGTGTGAAATTTATCGTCCTAATCAATATCTATCAAATGTGTGTATATAAACAAATCATCCGATTTGTTTATTTTTATTTCATTTCATATACACGTTAAAAAATTCTAATTTTAACTATAAAATATTTTCAACTATATAAATATTTTATTTCATTTCACATCACATCACACAATCAACTACACATCAAAATCAAACAATCAAGCATACAAGCCATCCATGATCTGTGGACGACGGGTGTCGGGTGCTACTAAACACCGTCTGCATCCTAGTATATATTTCAACTAGAAAAATAGATAAAAGGTGAGGAGTTCTCATAGAGGGTTCCACTCCGCCGTGCTTTGCTTTGAATTGCTGAACTGTCTGGGTCTGCTTGAAATTCCTATGCAGTTCTTTTCACGTTGTTCAAATAAAAATTATATTATTATCATTTCATTTCAATAAGTAAAAATCATATTTTTATTTCTACTTTATAAATTTTTACAATGCTTCTTTCAATATAAAAGTTATTTTTTTATAATTCTACTTCATATATAAAGATCGAATTTTTATTTCAACATAGATAGAATAAAAATCAGATTTTTATTTCGTTACATATATAAAGATCAAATTTTTACTATCTATATAATATAAAAATCGTATTTTTACTTCGCTATTCAATATATAAAAATAGAATTTTTACTTCGCTATTCAATATAAAAAAATCGAATTTTTACTTCGCTATTCAATATATAAAAATCTCGTCTTTCCTAGTTTAAAAATCACTTCCTTTTACATCATAAAAATATAAACTTTACTTAGCCAAAATCTAATCTTTGCATAAATAAAAATCGTTATTTTATTATGAAACCATAGACGCTTTTCATATATATATATATATATATATATATATATATATATGAAAATTCAATTTTTTATAGGATGTCTTTCATAATAAAATCACCTTTTTCCCCACATAAATAAATAAAAATGAAACTAAAACTCATCGGCATTTCCCTAAAGTCGAAGAAACCCAAATCGGTGAAGGGGGGAAGCATCTACAGTCGATTGAAGTGGGGTGCTCGACTTAGACTTCGATTCACGACTGGAGGGGGGAATCAGGGGACGCGGTGGACCTAGGTTGGCGGCGTGAGGTGGTGGGTGCGGGTTTGGGGGTAGCGGTGGCTGATTTGGGCATCGGGGAGTCTGGGGGCGCGGTTTCTTCAGTGGCGGCGTTCGATTTTGGTTGGGGGATGGGGGGCTGCGTCTTCATGGAGTGAGGGAGGGTCGCGGCAGGAGGAGGAGGAAGAAGAAGGGGGAGCGACGATCGATGCATCGTCATTTTTTTTCTGTTTTGAGGATAACGAAGGGGGGGTGACCGTGTATAGGAGAGAGAGGAGGAAAGGAAATTATATTATTTATTTAATTTATTTTAATCCACTAAAAAGCAACTTTTTCTTTCGAACTCATAATCGAACCCACCGACTATCGTCCATAGCTAATTACCCCCATTCCGAACACAATGGGATATGTATCGTAAGCCAGTTTGGTCGTTTCGATCAGTTTTCGTCAAAATCAAAATATAACTCTATATATTGAATTTTAAACGTACATTTCAATTTACTGGGGTCGCATACGGACTCTAAAAATTCCCGAAAAATATTTTCTAGCTTCGTATTAACGATACGGTCCTAACAAAACAAATTTCGTCGAATTCTGAGAACGTTTGAAAAATGGCCATTTTCCAGTCGATTAAAATCAACTGAAACTGGCCAAACGCGTTTTCCTTTACCACGCTCACATATTGACTCGAAAAATTATGGAATTTGGAATCTAGCAATAACCTGACATCACGGATCCAACAAAACTGGTTTCATCGAAATCCGAGGTCGTTTGCAAAATGGCTATTTTTAAGGTCCTGAATTCCATAGCGACTATTCAGAATTTTCAACTGGACATATCTTTTGATTCCCGCTATGAAATTTCAATTTTTCGGGTTCATTGGAAAGATAGTCACAATTAGATTCCATTATTTTTGGTTTCACTAAAATTCGGTTTATTTTAAATCCAGTACATCCACTTGAAGTTTGAAATCGAATTATCGAACTACCACGCCATTTTCAATTCCTTTTATAAATATAAATAAATATTTATATTCTAACGACGATTCAAATTAAAATATACGTTCGAATTATATTCAAAATAAATTTCTCGTCGATATTATTTAAAATAATTCATTTTAAATAATCAAAATTCGCTAAAATTGCCAAAATAAAAATTTTAAACTGGCCCAGATTTCTAGGTTATTACAATAGAATTAGGACGTATATATTTACATGAATCGACGTTAGAAAATAAATATTTATTTTAAATTATAAAAGGAACTGAAAATGGCGCGGTAGTTTGAAATTTTGATTTCAAAGTTCAAATGAATGTACAGGATTCAAAATAAACTGGATTTTAGCAAAACCAAAAATATTAGAATCTAATTGAGAATATCTTTCCAATGAATCTGAAGAATTGAAATTTCATAGCGGGGTTCAAAAGTTATGCCCAGTTGAAAATTCAGAATAGTCGCTATGGAATTCTGGTCCTTAAAAAATGGAAATTTTGCAAACGACCTCGGTTTTCGATGAAGCCACTTTTGTTGGATCCGTGATGTCAAGTTATTGCTAGGTTTCAAAATTCATAATTTTCTGAATCAATATGTGAGTGTGGCAAAAGAAAACGCGTTTGACCAGTTTAAGTTGATTTTAATCGATTGGAAATGGCCATTTTTCAAACGATCTCAGAAGTTGACGAAATTAGTTTTGTTAGGACCGTCTCGTCAATACGAAGCTAGAAAATATTTTTCGGGAATTTTTAGAGTCCGTATGTGACCCTGGTAAATTGAAATGCGCATTCAAATTTAATATATAGATTTATATTTTGATTTTGACGAAAACTGATCGAAACAGTAGAATCAGCCTAAGATACATATCCATTGTGTTTAGAATGGGGGTAATTAGCTAAGGGCGACAAGGTCTCGATTGGAGTTCGAATGAAAAGATAACTTTTTAGAGATTAAAATAATTAAATATATAATTAAATTTAAAAGTCAACCCTTTTTCCTTATATCCCCCTCCTCTTTCATTACCCCCCCCCCCCCGATCAATTCAGAAATAAAAAAATAAAAAAAAACCTTCATCACGCTCAACCGCCGTGACGCCGACGCTCCGCTCCCCTCGCCACCCCCCTCCATCGCCTCCTTCCTCTTCATCTCCTTCTTTTCGTTCCTCAATCGAGCACGAGCCCGAACACCCCATCGCGGAACCCTAGAACCACAAACCCGCCTCAGCCCCTGCGCTACCCCCGTGACGCCAACCAACCCCACCTCCAGTCCTCCTGCGCGAGCTCGAGACGCCACCGTCAATCGATGCGAGACCAGCAAATCACCGCACGACCCTCCCTCTCCTCTCACGCGAGCTATAGCTCGAACACCCAAGACGTGAAACAAACCCTCGGCTCTCCTTTGACTGAAACCCACAATGTAAGTTTTTATTGTAATTCTTTTACATAATAAAGTTGTGTTTATATATATATATATATACGATGAAGGCAAATGATTTTATAAAATAAAAAATCAGTTTTTTTTTGTAAATAGAGAAATAAAAATTTGATTTTTATTTAGAGGATTAACATGATAAGGATGAAATCTTTATTCGTATAAAGTATAGATTTTTAGAAACAAAAAGAATTGATTTTTTTTTTTTTTGAGTTAATAAAAAGATTGTATTTTTGTTTAGTAAAATATCGTATCTTTGACTTAGAATAGACGAGATGTGATTTTCAAAAATATCAATATATGATTTTTGAAAAGAGAAAGATACAATTTTTAGTTAAATAGAAAGATTAGATTTTTACAAGGTTAAAGGTCGGATTTTAATATGTGATATTAGCAAAGAAAAGCATGATTTTTATAATGTAGTGATGATAAGAATACGATTTTTATATATGTAACAGAAGTAATATAAAAATATGATTTTAATTATGAAAAGAGCGATATAAAAATATAACTTTTATACAGGAAGCGATATAATAAAGTTGTGATTTTTTATATATGTAGCGAATTAAAAATATGATTTTTATATAATAAAGAATATAAAAATATGATCTTTATATATGTAGCGTTGTTAAAAATTTAACTTTTAACATATACTGCGTGAAACAGATCTCGTTGGAGACACGATGAAGATTTCCTAAATATGAAGAGTCGTGATGAATTGGTTTACCAAGTCGGTGAGAACTCCTCACCTTTAATTTATTTCTAGTTTGAAATATATACTAAGATGCAGACGGTGCTTAGCATCACCCGACACCCGTCGTCCACAGACCATGGATGACTTGTTTGTTTGATTGCTGTGTTGTGAAATTTTATAATGTGATGTGGGATAGAATAAAATATAAATTCATGTGTTGAAATAAAATATATATTCATGTGTCGAAATAAAATATATATTCATGTGTTGAAACAAAATATATATTCATGTGTTGAAATAAAATATATATTCATGTGTTGAAATAAAATATATATTCATGTGTTGAAATAAAATATATATTCATATTTTGAAATAAAAGAAATATTTATTTACAAATCGAAAGATTTGTTTATGTACACCAATTTGACTGATATTGATTGGGACGATAAATTTTACACATCGCCCAACTGCACAAATAAAATCTGTGTTTGATTGTTTGAAACCCCACACGGGTATTGGGATGATATTTGACGTACACTAATCCCGATTGTTTAGTTGTATGTCATTCGATGGGTTGACAGACTGTGTAAGCGTTAATTATTTATATTTAATGCTTATGCAGTTGTGTGGTGCACTCTGGATGATGGTTGATGATTTATCGTTGCTGTTATATGCATGTGTTGTAGGGAATCCATATAGTTAACATTATATGGTAATTGATTGGGCCTCATTCCAATTTGGGAGAATAAGGAATATTATTAAAGAAAATTCATGTGTTGAATAGAATAAAAATATATTTTCATGCGTTGAATAAAAATATGAATTCATGTGTTGAATAAAAATATATATTCATGTGTTGAATAGAATATATATTCAAGTGTTGAATATAATAAAATTCATGTGTTGAATAGAATAAAATTCATGTGTTGCATAGAATAAATATTCATGTGTTGAATAGAAAGAAAATTCATGTGTTGAATAGAATAAAAATTCATTTGTTGAATAGAATAACGAAGTTATTGAAATATATAAAGCCCTGTTAGTTAGATATGCGCCATTTTGACGCGAATGATATTTATATCGATTATATTCGTTTTTATAATGATTATAGAAAGGAAGTGATTTCAAAATATAACGTTTTGAAAACATTATCATTTGTATATCGATGATGTGGAATATTCAATTTTGATTCGAAATTGAATATGAAGTTGAAATCGTTTCGAAAACGAATTTAAAACAATTTATAAAATACGTTTTAAAAGCAAATCGATGAAATATATGTAATATAAATATTATATATATTAAATGGCCTAAATAGCACGCGCTGCGCTGCGGCAGTTCGCGAATTTTGTCCATTGACTTCGAACGGATATTACGGGAGATCCGGCCGTCGGATTCTCTAAAACTGGAACCGTTGGCTTCATATCGAAAAGACCTTTCTAATGAATATTAGAGATTTGAAATCTAACGGTTGGATTTGGAATTATGTCCAAATCAAATTTGGAAAAGGTCGCTGTAAGTGCAGTTCGATGGCCGTTGATGGAATTCGACTGTACGGGCCTTGATAAAATTATTAGAAATAGTAATAATTTGTGTAAAATCATAAGAAATGATTTGTGTAGAATTGAGATGAAATATTCCAAATTTAAAAAGATAAAAATAGATTTTTATCGAAATGAACTAGTTTTGAACTAGAATAATTTTTCAAATAAAAAAATTGGATTTGAAAGGGTTTTAAAAGTAACCAGAAGTTTCAATAATTGAATTGGAATGGAATGTGATTTTGGGTTTATAGTGAACCGTGTTTTAAATAACATTGGTTCTTTAACCCTATTAACAGGATATGATTTCCCAAGTTAAATAATCATTGATAGTGATTTTTGGGAAGATTAAAACCAGGTGGAGTTTTAATGAATCTTCAATTAGATTGAAATGATTGAGAATGGAGTATCACTAGTTTTGCTCCAGGCGATAGTTAAATCTTTAATTAGATTCGAACATGAAATGGTAATTGAATTTACCGATAACACCGTGGTGTTAGATATGAAGTATGACCAGTTTTACTTCATGGAATGAATAGGTTGGGATTGGGAAATAAAACAAATGATTACTTCGGTGTGGTTCGCTAATCCTGACTAGTTTGAATTGATATTCAAAAGAAGATTAAAGAATAAATTTAAAGAATTTATCTTCGATAAAATTAATGGGAACCATTCCTGAAGTATAAGAATATTTGAATAAAAGAATATTCTGAATTGGAATGAGGCGTATGTTGTGTTTGTGTAACACTTGTTTATTATATACGCGAGTTATTCAGAAAGACCGGGTTTATCCCATTCTGAATAACTGATTCGACGTGGTGTCGATGTAACGACCCAGAAAATCTGAACCAATTTAAAATTTTTAAATTGGCTAAAATAATGGATTTTAAATATTTAAAATAAATATTTTAAATAATGGCGATGAAAACTGAGTTTGAATCGACATTTGAAAACGAATATAATTAATTATAATTATATATAGAATTGAAAATGGCGCGGTAGTTCGATAATTCGATTTCAAACTTCAATTGAATATACCGGGTGCAAAACAATCCGGATTTTAGTGAAACCAAAAATATTTAAATCTGTTAGTGAATATCTTTCTAACGAATCCGACCAATCGAAATTTGATAGCGGGAATCAAAAGATATGTCCAGTTGAAAATTCTGAATAGTCGCTATGGAATTCAGGCCCTTAAAAATGGACATTTTGCATATAACCTCGGATTTCGACGAAACCACTTTTGTTGGACCCGCAGTGTCAAGTTATTGCTAGGTTTCAAATTTCATAATTTTTCGAATTAATATGTGAGCGTGGCAATAGAAAACGCGTTTGACCAGTTTCAGTTGATTTTAATCGACTGGAAATTGGCCAATTTTCAAACGGTCTCAGAATTTGACGAAACTAGTTTTGTTAGGACCGTATCGTCAATACGAAGCTAGAAATTATTTTTCTGGAATTTTTCTAGCTAATATGTGACCCCGGTAATTTGAAATGTGCGTTTAAAATTCAATATAGTGATTTAAATGAAAATTCAAAAGGAAACTGATTGTAACGATCAAATCAGCTTGCGATACATATCCCATTGTGTTCGGAATGGGGGTAAAACGCTATGGACGACAGGCGGTGGGCCTCGTTTCGAGGTCATATGTAAAAGTCAACCTTCTGCGAAATTTAATAATTTAATAATAAATAAATAAAAAATATATACTTTCCCTCCTTATCTCCCGCTTGCCCCCCCCCCCCCGGTTCATTCGATTACAAACAGAAGAAAAAAAAAAAAAACCCTAAGCAGGCGATCGAAACCCCGAAGCCGCCCATCGCCACCTCGTTCAAACCCCGAAGCCGCCCATCGCCACCTCGTCCAAACCCCGAAGCCGCCCACCGCCTCTCTCCGTTCGAACCCCCGAAGTCGCCCGCCGCCTTTTCTCCGTCGAAGCCCTAGCGCCGCCCCTCGAAGCCAGGAGCCCTCCGACGATCTGCAGAAACCCCCCCCCCCATCTGTAAGTATTTTTATTTTTTTAATTCTATAAAACTGAATTTTTATAAAGATAAAAACTGTTTTGTTAATAAAGTTAAAAACCGATTTTGTTAAAGTTTAAAACTGAATTTTTATAAAGATAAAAACTGTTTTGTTTATAAAGTTAAAAACCGATTTTGTTAAAGTTTAAAACTGAATTTTTTTAAAGTTAAAAACCGATTTTGTTAAAGTTTAAAACTGAATTTTTAAAAAGAATAAAAACTGGATTTTAAAGTTAAAACTGAATTTTTATAAAGTTTAAAACTGATTTTTTTAAAATGATTTTAAAACTGATTTTAAAATGAGTTATAAACTAAAAGGAGATTAGAAATTTAAAAGTAAAAATCAGATTTTTTATATGATGAAAGTCGAAGTAAAAATCATATTTTTATATGCTGAAAGTCGAAGTAAAAATCATATTTTTATATGCTGAAAGTCGAAGTAAAAATCATATTTTTATATGCTGAAAGTCGAAGTAAAAATCATATTTTTATATATTGAATAGCGAAGTCAAAATTCGATTTTTATATATTGAATAGCATAGTAAAAATTCTATTTTTACATATGTAGAGAATACGGGCGAAAGCGACAAAAGGCGAAGATTTCTATAAGTGAAGTGTCGTGCAGTTGGATAGCTATTGGTGAGATTTCTGATTTAAAAATATTATATATGTGTTGAAATGAAAAGTGAATTGCTATATATAAATATCTATATATATATACGCCCCTCGTCCACAAACCATGGACGATATTTATTGGTTGAAATTGTTGTGAAAATTGTTTGGTAGCGAATGATTGTTTGTGATTGATATTGGTTGATTGTGGTTGGAAAATACCCATTGGTGGTTGTGAGATATTTGGTTGAAACCACATAGGATTAGTTTGTGGAAATGAAATAAATATAAACATGCCGCCTGCGTGCGAACTAGATGCATGATTCCCATTGTCAAAAACCGCGAGGTTTTAAGGTAGAGCGAGGAGCCGTACTAGGGACGGTGCCGGTGTAACTACCCTGCCGTTATGCTGCCGAAATTTTGAATAATATTTGTGTGATTGAATTATTTTCATTTGCTTAAACTATTGAAAACATTCATGTGTTGAATTGATATTCATTCGTTGTTTAGAAATTCATGTGTTGAATGGTATTCATATTTTGAAATAAATTGTTCGATAATAAAAATCGCATTTTTATCTATATATAAAAACTATTGAAAACATTCATGTGTTGAATTGATATTCATTCGTTGTTTAGAAATTCATGTGTTGAATGGTATTCATATTTTGAAATAAATTGTTCGATAATAAAAATCGCATTTTTATCTATATATAAAAACTATTGAAAACATTCATGTGTTGAATTGATATTCATTCGTTGTTTAGAAATTCATGTGTTGAATGGTATTCATATTTTGAAATAAATCGTTTGATAATAAAAATCACCTTTTATCGACTATATGAACTGTATAGAAAAATAGTGTTTTGAAATGAATCGTTTTACAATAAAAATTACATTTTTATTGTATGCATAAATCGTTAAAATGTGAAGTGTTAAAAATAGCCGCTTGTTCAAAATAAACATATATGAGTTGGAATATTCATTAATTAGCTAATGAAATGGTTTGCACCTATTTATGCAACATTAGAATGAATGGAGTTTTTAAACCAAATAGAAATCAAATATGAAGTCGAATAGAAAATGATAAATGATAAGAACTGTGTATATATGTACATGCATATTCATTGAACAGGTTATAGCAAAGGGGCTAGAGAAGAGGAATAAAATTTGTGCCCGACAAATAGGTACGAATTTACTGATTTGTTTGGGTGATGATTTTGAGCCTGTTGGCTAGCCGCTTGGCTTTTTCTTTTTCTTTTTGAGATTAGAAGGACCGGGACGCTATTTGCGATTTCCCGACGCTCCCGGTGCAGGGGAGGTTATGGCGAAATTTTTCCAAAATTTAAGGTGTTAGAAAATTTTTTGAAGTGAAAACGATATTGAAATTGTTGAATGAACTATATTTATATAAATATATAAATATAAATTAAATTAAAACGAAACGAAGCCGTGCAGTTCGTATTTTGAAACCGTGATTTCAAACGACTAGTACGGGAAATCCGACCATTGGATTTTCCCGAAATCTCAACCGTCGGGTTCGCCTTGGAATAATCTTTCCAACGGCACCAACCTTGTAAAAATCCAACGGTTGGATTGTCTGGAATGTTTAATTCAAAGCTGAAGAAAAACAGCGCCAGAAACGATTATATTTATATATATATATATATAAATATAATTATATTTAATCGAATAACGACGCTGCAGTTCGTATTTTGAAATCGAAAGTTCAAACGATTGTACCGGGAGATCCGACCGTCGGAATTTCCCGAAACTGGAACCGTTGGATTCGTTTTGAAAAGACCTTTCTAATGATGTAAATTTTGTGAAGATCCAACGGTTAGATTTTCAGATAAGTGTAAATCAAATCTGAAGAAAAACAGCGCCACGGCCGCCTTATGGCCCGAAGCGTCGTTTTGAATAAAATGGTTATTTTAAAATAAATAAAAATAGCGATAAATAGTTATAAAATATCCTAAGCGATATGGAATGGAAATAAACTGAATTTGCTCGATTTATGTTGTATTTTATGGTTGAATGTGTTTGGTGTGAAAATTACATTAAAGAACAATATTGGTGTTGTCGAATAATTTAACCATTGAAATAAATCGATTTGAAATTCTAAATATACGTGAATTATTTGGAAAGGCCGAGTTAATTCTCATTTCGAATAATCGACCGACGATTGAAATTCGAAGATGAAGACGATGGTCGAAGACCGGAGATCTTCACCTCGTTTGGATGGTAACCGAGGTCCTGATTGGGAGGCATCCCGAAATATGGATAATGAGTGGTGATCGTCCGGACGTACGTGTTGGTCGAAGGGTTTGCGAGGTATTTAGTGCCTCCGGTTTCGTTCAGACCCAGAACGGACTTGTAAATGGACTGTGTGTCTGACATATGATTTATTCTGTGTGGCATGCTAAGATGCAGTGATCAGGGCTTCTGTTGAAAAGCAAAGTCTTGTGGTGATGATCAAAGCACCGCCTGTGTGGCGTAGCTTTGTGTATAACGTAAATTCGCGAGCCTCACACCCCGGTATGAACCTAAAACGGGAGGAAGGACCTCAGGGAGGACATACGTTTCTTTCTAGCTAGGGTGGTGTCAGTGACCTACCAGCCCTGACATTTATATACTTTTCACCTATGTGGTTGTTGCTGTTGCGAGGCGCCTCGGTTTGATCGGACGATCCGGGTCCGATGGAGTCATTCGTTGGCTCGTTTGCGCCCCAAAGGGCGGGGAGACGTATTGTTCAGGTATAATAATCCACATCGGTGGACCGGCCCTGACGATCCAGGGGGCAGTTGCGGCTGTTCCTGAGACATGGTAGGCTAGATTGTCTCGAATTCGGTAAGGACTATCTTTTGCCTTGGTTCATGACGGAAATCCAATTTCCAAATACGACATCGTGCGGTTTTGATTGTAAATATATATGGCGACATGATATATGGTACCCATGCCGTCTATGATTGATAGTTATGATTTGAAATTGTTTCCAAAGCATAAACACTAGCAATAATATCAATTGCCTTTGTTTTATTCGTATCAAGCATATTTTGGCCGTTATAAGGTAAAACTCTATCCTCCGGTTTGCGTTGCATTGTGTGATGGGAACTGAGTCTTATAACGGCCTCATTTTTATAAGAAGCATAGCGATGTTTAAAAGAAAGATTTGTTATAAAGCACTGGCAATCCAATGGAGAAAACCCGTTCCACGAAAGTGGCGTGGTCCTGTGATTAGCCAATTATATATGTGTTGAGTAGATTTCTCATACCAGTCCCATGACTGACTCGTAGTTTGTTTCACTCTCAAACTCGGATGCCCCTTTTTCCACGGGCAGCCTTGTATTCAGGTTTAGCTGGTTCTTTCTGGATAGCTGGAGCTGAAGATGGATTCTATCATTTATTTCCTTTTATGCTGTTCAGCTCCTATTGTACATATTTTGTTTATTTCCGCTGTAGACATTTACGTATAGCTGAACTGTATTTGTACTAAGTAAGATCCTGTATACTGTGTAACTCTGATGATTACTTTTATCCAGTATATTTTGTTGTTCATATCTGGTGTATTTATTTAATTCTGTTCTGCTATTATCTGTTTCTGTGTTATATTCCAAAAGATAACCTTGTTTCCGTGAGAACGGGAAATCGGGTCGTCTCAACGTGGTATCAGAGCTTTGGTTAAGCTTAGTTCTGGAATATAACATTTGAACGAACTCGTCAGAAATAGAACCAGTAGTGTTCTAGGACGGGTAACTCTATACAGATAGGATCAGTAATGTCCTAGTATGAGTAAAGCAGAATGAGATTACACCTCGATAGACACATTTACATTTGAAGTATATGTTTCTATATTTTAAAATACCTTTTCTGTGACCTGACACTTTGTCTGCTAATTGCAGACGTACTAGAAAATAAGTGACAGGAACAGAAGAAGTAGTCGTATGGCTCGACCAGCTAATGAGCCAGTTGTGCTCCCGCAGCCAGAATCCAATATAGAAGTTCTATACAAGAGATTTCGAAATCTTGGTGGATCGCCATTCTTAGGCAAGGAGCCCATTATGGAAACACAAGCTTGGATTCGTTCTGCAGAGAAAATCTTTGAGGGTTTAAAGCTGAGAGATGATCAGAAAAGATTACTGGCGTCTTGGGCACTCAAAGAAGAAGCTTTGTTTTGGTGGGATTCAATCATTAAAGATAATCCAGAAGGTGATATCACCTGGGACAGATTCAAAGTGATTTTCTTAGAAAGATTTACTCCACCCGAAGCAACTGAGCGATTATGCGATGAATTTTCTTATCTAATACAAGGAGACATGACAATTCCCGAATATCATAAGAAATTCAATGAACTTTCTCACTTTGCTCCTCATCTAATTCAAAATCCGAAGAGGAAGAATATGAGATTTATCAACGGGCTTCAAAGGAAATATCAGAATAAAGTGTTGGGGCATGTGAAGCTCCCTTTTCTAGAAATGATTTATATGGCTTATCAATATGAAGACCTCCATATGAAAGGCATGTTGCGAGACGAAGAAGAAATCAGCTCTAGCAGCAAAAGAAAATTTGAGGCTGATAGCCCAGAGACAAGTGAGCAGCCTGAGGCTAGTACGAAGGCTGAAGACAAAAAGAGGCCGAAGATCAATCAGAAAAGGGTAAAGGCAGTTGTATGTCTAAAGTGCGATCAGCAAGGGCATTCGATGAGAAATTGTAGATCTTCGAACAGACGAAAGGGTGATGGGTCTAAATCCGGGATGAATTTTCAAGAAAATAGTAAATGCAATCTCTGCCATCAAGCTGGTCACGTAAAGCAAGATTGCTGGCAGTTGAAAAAGACTGAAATAGTTCAAGTGAATGAAGTGGCAGAAACTTCTGAGCCCTCAGCTATTCAGGAAAGGCCAGATGTTTTAGAAGGCACGCTAACTGTCAAAGACATCCCAGTTAAAGTACTGTTTGACACAGGCGCGTCACGAAGCTTCATTGCAAAGCATGCAGCTAAGAAACTGGATTTGAATTTGAAAAAGCTTAAGGAACCAATGACTGTCCAGAATCCGGTTGGGGGTTCCATTGATCTCAGTTGGATTTGTGGAGTGCCGGTTTCTTTCTCTCGTTATCGGTTTCCTACCATCGCGGTCGTCATGAATTTCAAAGAGTTTGATCTTATCTTGGGGTTAGACTGGTTGACTAAATATGAAGCTGAAGTTAAATGCGCCGACAGAATCGTAAAGGCAAAGATTAAATCAGGTGATTATATAACCATTCCCTGTGAAGGCCAGAATGCTAATAGAAAGGATTTCTGGGCAGCTTTGGATGTTTCTCCAGCCCAAATTGAAAATATCCCTGAAATCATAGAGAATATTCCTGACCTCATTAAAGATATTCCTGTCGTCAAAAACTATGCGGATGTGTTCGAGGAAGTTGTTCGCTTACCTCCGCAGAGAGAAATAGATTTCAAGATTGCTTTAGTTCCAAATGCAAGGCCAGTAGTTCACGCTATTCGAAGAATGTCCTTGAAAGAGAAGGAGGAATTAGACAATCAAACACGACAGCTAGTAGGAAAGGTCTGATCAGGCCTAGTTTCTCTGATTGGGGTGCAGCAGTGGTATTTGTCCCAAAATCTGACGGTACTCTACGGCTATGTGTGGATTATCGCGATTTAAACAAGCAGACTATAAAGAACAAATATCCATTGCCGCGGATTGATGATTTGTTGGATCGATTAAATGGAGCACAAGTATTTTCACGAATGGACCTAGCTACAGGTTTCCATCAACTTCGAATTGCCGAAGAGTGTGTTCCAATGACAGCGTTCAGAGGTCCCGACCTATTCTACGAGTGGTTAGTAATGCCGTTCGGCTTATGTAACGCTCCAGCTTACTTCGTCGATCTAATGAACCGAGTATTTAGGGGAGTATTGAATAAATTTGTTCTGGTTTTTATTGATGATATTCTAATCTTCTCTAAATCAAAGGCCGAACATGAAAAGCATCTGGAACAAGTCCTAGAAATTCTGAGACGGAATGTATTAAAAGCTAAGTTTTCCAAATGTATCTTCTGGCAAGATGAAGTGAAATTTCTGGGTCATGTAGTATCGAAAGATGGAATCGCTGTGGATCCAAGCAAAATCACAGCTATTCAGAATTGGAAACAGCCCAGTACTCCCACTGAAGTCCGCAGTTTTCTCGGATTGGCTAGCTATTACCGAAAGTTCGTTAAAGACTTTTCGAAGATATCTGGTCACTTAACTAAGCTTAAAAAGAAGCATTCTAAGTTCAAATGGACTCAGGAAAGTGAGGAGGCTTTCGAAGAGCTAAAGTTAAGATTAACGACAACTCCAGTGTTAACCATCATTGATGGCAACCAGGATTTAAAAGTCTGGACTGATGCTTCTAGAGAAGGCCTTGGCGCAATGTTAATGCAAAGAGGTCAAGTAATTGCTTATGCTAGCCGTCAACTGAAGCCACACGAGAAAAACTATGTAACTCATGATCTTGAGTTATTGGCTATCATATTCTCTTTGAAAATCTGGAGACACTATCTTCTGGGCGAGAGATTTGAACTGTTTACAGATCATCAGTCGTTAAAGTATCTGTTCACTCAGAAGGACTTGAATCTGAGACAACAACGTTGGCTGGAGTTTCTTGTAGCATATGACTTTGAAATTATATATACTCCAGGAAAAGCCAATGTCGTGGCTGATGCATTAAGCAGAAAGAATGTAATGATCGCCAGTTTTATTATCACGACTTCATTGCTAGATAAGATATCTGCTCTTCAGGAGGATGATCACTTCATTCAGAAGATCAGAGGGATAATTCAACAAGGCGAACCTTCGAGTTTTCAAGTAGACAATGACGGGATTTTAAGGCTCAAAGGTCGAATCTGTGTCCCTAACATTCCTGAGCTTCGAAAAGAAGTTCTGGATGAATGCCACAAGTCAAAACTCAGTATCCATCCGGGAGTAAGCAAAATGTATAATGACATCAAACGCACTTTCTGGTGGAAGTCGATGAAAAGGGACATTTCTTTATATGTCAGCCGATGCCCTACTTGTCAGCTAGTCAAGGGCGACCAACAGAAATTGGCTGGATTGTTACAACCACTGGAAGTTCCTGGCTGGAAGTGGGAACATATTTCTATGGATTTCATTGTGGTTTGCCCAGAACCAGAAAAGGGAATGACAGTATTTGGGTGATCGTAGATCGCTTCACGAAGACCGCCCATTTTATACCTGTCAAATCAAATAGAACCGCTCAGAGGCTGGCGCAGATTTACTTCAGGGAAATAGTTAGACTACATGGAGTGCCACTCAGTATAGTCAGTGATAGGGATACAATATTCACTAGCAAATTCTGGGAAGCATTTCAAGTCGAGCTAGGAACGAAGTTGAACTTGAGCACCGCTTATCATCCTCAGACAGACGGTCAGACTGAGAGGGTGAATCGCATTTTAGAAGATCTATTGCGGGCTTGTGTTATAGATTTCGGTGGATCATGGGAAGACAATCTGCATTTGGATAAATTCTCTTATAACAACAGCTATCAGGCGAGTCTGACAATGTCGCCATTCGAAGCATTGTATGGTAGACCTTGCCGATCTCCTGCTTGTTGGGTCGAGCCTGGAAATAGACTTGTGTTGGGTCCCGATATGATTCGAGAAGCGGCCGACAAAGTCGATTTTATTAAGAAGCGATTACTCGCTGCTCAAAGCCGACAAAAGAGCTATGCCGATAAAAGAAGAAGAGATATATCCTTTGAAGTTGGCGATTATGTATATTTGAAAGTATCGCCGATGAGAGGAGTTATCCGGTTCGGTAAAACTGGAAAGTTAGCACCCAAATTCATTGGTCCGTTTCCTATTCTGGAACGGATTGGAACTCTTGCATATAAAGTTAAATTGCCTGACTGGTTGCCTGGAGTGCATGATGTATTTCATATATCTCAACTTCGAAAGCACGTTCATGATCCAGACTTGATTGTGGAAGAAGCAGCTCAGCAGGATATTGAAATTACTCCAGAGCTAGCTGTGAGGCGTGAGCCGCTAAAGATTATCGGCAAAGAAACCAAAGAGCTGAGAAACAAGAAGGTTCACTTAGTCAAGGTGCAATGGAGTGGAGATCCGCGAGATTGTACTTGGGAAACTGAGGAGAGCATTCAGAAAGCTTATCCTAGATGCCGAGTAGATATCTCTGATTGACTCCGGTGCAAGGTACATTTACCCTACCTTGCATTACCATTTAATTCTCTATTCTGTTGCTATTTTCTTCCCATGGATGTGCATTGTTTATTCTATACTCTGAATATTAGAAACAAATTGGTTGCTGTGCTGTGTGATTGTAGATTTATCAAACCACTTTCGACTTTATTCCTTTTCGGGGACGAAAAGTTTTAAGTGGGGGAGATTGTAACGACCCAGAAAATCTGAACCAATTTAAAATTTTTAAATTGGCTAAAATAATGGATTTTAAATATTTAAAATAAATATTTTAAATAATGGCGATGAAAACTGAGTTTGAATCGACATTTGAAAACGAATATAATTAATTATAATTATATATAGAATTGAAAATGGCGCGGTAGTTCGATAATTCGATTTCAAACTTCAATTGAATATACCGGGTGCAAAACAATCCGGATTTTAGTGAAACCAAAAATATTTAAATCTGTTAGTGAATATCTTTCTAACGAATCCGACCAATCGAAATTTGATAGCGGGAATCAAAAGATATGTCCAGTTGAAAATTCTGAATAGTCGCTATGGAATTCAGGCCCTTAAAAATGGACATTTTGCATATAACCTCGGATTTCGACGAAACCACTTTTGTTGGACCCGCAGTGTCAAGTTATTGCTAGGTTTCAAATTTCATAATTTTTCGAATTAATATGTGAGCGTGGCAATAGAAAACGCGTTTGACCAGTTTCAGTTGATTTTAATCGACTGGAAATTGGCCAATTTTCAAACGGTCTCAGAATTTGACGAAACTAGTTTTGTTAGGACCGTATCGTCAATACGAAGCTAGAAATTATTTTTCTGGAATTTTTCTAGCTAATATGTGACCCCGGTAATTTGAAATGTGCGTTTAAAATTCAATATAGTGATTTAAATGAAAATTCAAAAGGAAACTGATTGTAACGATCAAATCAGCTTGCGATACATATCCCATTGTGTTCGGAATGGGGGTAAAACGCTATGGACGACAGGCGGTGGGCCTCGTTTCGAGGTCATATGTAAAAGTCAACCTTTTGCGAAATTTAATAATTAAATAATAAAAAAATATATATACTTTCCCTCCTTATCTCCCGCTTGCCCCCCCCCCCCCCCGTTCATTCGATTACAAACAGAAGAAAAAAAAAAAAAAAAAAACCCTAAGCAGGCGATCGAAACCCCGAAGCCGCCCATCGCCACCTCGTTCAAACCCCGAAGCCGCCCATCGCCACCTCGTCCAAACCCCGAAGCCGCCCACCGCCTCTCTCCGTTCGAACCCCCGAAGTCGCCCGCCGCCTTTTCTCCGTCGAAGCCCTAGCGCCGCCCCTCGAAGCCAGGAGCCCTCCGACGATCTGTAGAAAACCCCCCCCCCCCCTATCTGTAAGTATTTTTATTTTTATTTTTATTTTTTTAATTCTATAAAACTGAATTTTTATAAAGATAAAAAACTGTTTTGTTAATAAAGTTAAAAACCGATTTTGTTAAAGTTTAAAACTGAATTTTTATAAAGATAAAAACTGTTTTGTTTATAAAGTTAAAAACCGATTTTGTTAAAGTTTAAAACTGAATTTTTTTAAAGTTAAAAACCGATTTTGTTAAAGTTTAAAACTGAATTTTTAAAAAGAATAAAAACTGGATTTTAAAGTTAAAACTGAATTTTTATAAAGTTTAAAACTGATTTTTTTAAAATGATTTTAAAACTGATTTTAAAATGAGTTATAAACTAAAAGGAGATTAGAAATTTAAAAGTAAAAATCAGATTTTTTATATGATGAAAGTCGAAGTAAAAATCATATTTTTATATGCTGAAAGTCGAAGTAAAAATCATATTTTTATATGCTGAAAGTCGAAGTAAAAATCATATTTGTATATGCTGAAAGTCGAAGTAAAAATCATATTTTTATATATTGAATAGCGAAGTCAAAATTCGATTTTTATATATTGAATAGCATAGTAAAAATTCTATTTTTACATATGTAGAGAATACGGGCGAAAGCGACAAAAGGCGAAGATTTCTATAAGTGAAGTGTCGTGCAGTTGGATAGCTATTGGTGAGATTTCTGATTTAAAAATATTATATATGTGTTGAAATGAAAAGTGAATTGCTATATATAAATATCTATATATATATACGCCCCTCGTCCACAAACCATGGACGATATTTATTGGTTGAAATTGTTGTGAAAATTGTTTGGTAGCGAATGATTGTTTGTGATTGATATTGGTTGATTGTGGTTGGAAAATACCCATTGGTGGTTGTGAAATATTTGGTTGAAACCACATAGGATTAGTTTGTGGAAATGAAATAAATATAAACATGCCGCCTGCGTGCGAACTAGATGCATGATTCCCATTGTCAAAAACCGCGAGGTTTTAAGGTAGAGCGAGGAGCCGTACTAGGGACGGTGCCGGTGTAACTACCCTGCCGTTATGCTGCCGAAATTTTGAATAATATTTGTGTGATTGAATTATTTTCATTTGCTTAAACTATTGAAAACATTCATGTGTTGAATTGATATTCATTCGTTGTTTAGAAATTCATGTGTTGAATGGTATTCATATTTTGAAATAAATTGTTCGATAATAAAAATCGCATTTTTATCTATATATAAAAACTATTGAAAACATTCATGTGTTGAATTGATATTCATTCGTTGTTTAGAAATTCATGTGTTGAATGGTATTCATATTTTGAAATAAATTGTTCGATAATAAAAATCGCATTTTTATCTATATATAAAAACTATTGAAAACATTCATGTGTTGAATTGATATTCATTCGTTGTTTAGAAATTCATGTGTTGAATGGTATTCATATTTTGAAATAAATCGTTTGATAATAAAAATCACCTTTTATCGACTATATGAACTGTATAGAAAAATAGTGTTTTGAAATGAATCGTTTTACAATAAAAATCACATTTTTATTGTATGCATAAATCGTTAAAATGTGAAGTGTTAAAAATAGCCGCTTGTTCAAAATAAACATATATGAGTTGGAATATTCATTAATTAGCTAATGAAATGGTTTGCACCTATTTATGCAACATTAGAATGAATGGAGTTTTTAAACCAAATAGAAATCAAATATGAAGTCGAATAGAAAATGATAAATGATAAGAACTGTGTATATATGTACATGCATATTCATTGAACAGGTTATAGCAAAGGGGCTAGAGAAGAGGAATAAAATTTGTGCCCGACAAATAGGTACGAATTTACTGATTTGTTTGGGTGATGATTTTGAGCCTGTTGGCTAGCCGCTTGGCTTTTTCTTTTTCTTTTTGAGATTAGAAGGACCGGGACGCTATTTGCGATTTCCCGACGCTCCCGGTGCAGGGGAGGTTATGGCGAAATTTTTCCAAAATTTAAGGTGTTAGAAAAAATTTTGAAGTGAAAACGATATTGAAATTGTTGAATGAACTATATTTATATAAATATATAAATATAAATTAAATTAAAACGAAACGAAGCCGTGCAGTTCGTATTTTGAAACCGTGATTTCAAACGACTAGTACGGGAAATCCGACCATTGGATTTTCCCGAAATCTCAACCGTCGGGTTCGCCTTGGAATAATCTTTCCAACGGCACCAACCTTGTAAAAATCCAACGGTTGGATTGTCTGGAATGTTTAATTCAAAGCTGAAGAAAAACAGCGCCAGAAACGATTATATTTATATATATATATATATAAATATAATTATATTTAATCGAATAACGACGCTGCAGTTCGTATTTTGAAATCGAAAGTTCAAACGATTGTACCGGGAGATCCGACCGTCGGAATTTCCCGAAACTGGAACCGTTGGATTCGTTTTGAAAAGACCTTTCTAATGATGTAAATTTTGTGAAGATCCAACGGTTAGATTTTCAGATAAGTGTAAATCAAATCTGAAGAAAAACAGCGCCACGGCCGCCTTATGGCCCGAAGCGTCGTTTTGAATAAAATGGCTATTTTAAAATAAATAAAAATAGCGATAAATAGTTATAAAATATCCTAAGCGATATGGAATGGAAATAAACTGAATTTGCTCGATTTATGTTGTATTTGATGGTTGAATGTGTTTGGTGTGAAAATTACATTAAAGAACAATATTGGTGTTGTCGAATAATTTAACCATTGAAATAAATCGATTTGAAATTCTAAATATACGTGAATTATTTGGAAAGGCCGAGTTAATTCTCATTTCGAATAATCGACCGACGATTGAAATTCGAAGATGAAGACGATGGTCGAAGACCGGAGATCTTCACCTCGTTTGGATGGTAACCGAGGTCCTGATTGGGAGGCATCCCGAAATATGGATAATGAGTGGTGATCGTCCGGACGTACGTGTTGGTCGAAGGGTTTGCGAGGTATTTAGTGCCTCCGGTTTCGTTCAGACCCAGAACGGACTTGTAAATGGACTGTGTGTCTGACATATGATTTATTCTGTGTGGCATGCTAAGATGCAGTGATCAGGGCTTCTGTTGAAAAGCAAAGTCTTGTGGTGATGATCAAAGCACCGCCTGTGTGGCGTAGCTTTGTGTATAACGTAAATTCGCGAGCCTCACACCCCGGTATGAACCTAAAACGGGAGGAAGGACCTCAGGAAGGACATGCGTTTCTTTCTAGCTAGGGTGGTGTCAGTGACCTACCAGCCCTGACATTTATATACTTTTCACCTATGTGGTTGTTGCTGTTGCGAGGCGCCTCGGTTTGATCGGACGATCCAGGTCCGATGGAGTCATTCGTTGGCTCGTTTGCGCCCCAAAGGGCGGGGAGACGTATTGTTCAAGTATAATAATCCACATCGGTGGACCGGCCCTGACGATCCAGGGGGCAGTTGCGGCTGTTCCTGAGACATGGTAGGCTAGATTGTCTCGAATTCGGTAAGGACTATCTTTTGCCTTGGTTCATGACGGAAATCCAATTTCCAAATACGACATCGTGCGGTTTTGATTGTAAATATATATGGCGACATGATATATGGTACCCATGCCGTCTATGATTGATAGTTATGATTTGAAATTGTTTCCAAAGCATAAACACTAGCAATAATATCAATTGCCTTTGTTTTATTCGTATCAAGCATATTTTGGCCGTTATAAGGTAAAACTCTATCCTCCGGTTTGCGTTGCATTGTGTGATGGGAACTGAGTCTTATAACGGCCTCATTTTTATAAGAAGCATAGCGATGTTTAAAAGAAAGATTTGTTATAAAGCACTGGCAATCCAATGGAGAAAATCCGTTCCACGAAAGTGGCGTGGTCCTGTGATTAGCCAATTATATATGTGTTGAGTAGATTTCTCATACCAGTCCCATGACTGACTCGTAGTTTGTTTCACTCTCAAACTCGGGTGCCCCTTTTTCCGCGGGCAGCCTTGTATTCAGGTTTAGCTGGTTCTTTCTGGATAGCTGGAGCTGAAGATGGATTCTATCATTTATTTCCTTTTATGCTGTTCAGCTCCTATTGTACATATTTTGTTTATTTCCGCTGTAGACATTTATGTATAGCTGAACTGTATTTGTACTAAGTAAGATCCTGTATACTGTGTAACTCTGATGATTACTTTTATCCAGTATATTTTGTTGTTCATATCTGGTGTATTTATTTAATTCTGTTCTGCTATTATCTGTTTCTATGTTATATTCCAAAAGATAACCTTGTTTCCGTGAGAACGGGAAATCGGGTCGTCTCAGTCGAGGATGAAGACGGTGGTTGAAGACCGGAGGTCTTCACATCATTTGGGTGATTAATGATGATCATGATTGGGTTGTACACCCAAGAGGAGGGAATCAGTTGGTGATCGTCCAGACATACATGGAAATCGATGGATATGCGAGGTACAAGGTGCCTCCGGTTTCGTTCAGACCCAGAACGAACATGTAAATGGCCTGTGTGTCTGACATTGGATTTTATTCTGTGTGATTGATTTCCATTAAATATATATCTGTTTGGTGGCGGAGAATTTATTCTCCTGCTTAACGCCCTTCTCAGAGACGTACGAGCTCAGGGGTTATATATCGATGGATATCAATCGCATGGAGTGAATTGCCTGTGTGGAATGCCTAAGTGGAAATTGATCAAGGCTTTTGTTGAAAAGCAAAGTCTTGTGGTTGATGATCAAAGCACGGCCTGTGTGGCATTGCTTTGTGTAGCGTTGATTCGCGAGCCTTACACCCCGGTTGTGAACCAGAAACGGGAGGGGACCTCAGAGAGGACATGCATTTCTTTCTAGCTAGAGTGGTGTCGGTGACCTATTAGCCCTGAGATTTATATTATTTTCACCTATGTGGTTGTTGTTGTTGCCAGGCGCCTCAGATATATCGGTGACTATGTGAAGCCGATGGAGCCAGTAGGCTCATTTATGCCCCAAAGGGCGGGGAAATGCAGTGTTCATGCATTTTAATCCACATCGGTGGACCGGCCCTGACGATCCAAGGACCCACCTGAGTTTGGGTCCTTAGGCTCAGGTTAGACAATCTCGAATCGGTAGAGGACGCTCCCTGGCCTCGGTTCACAGATGGAAATCCAATTTCCAAATTCGTGACTTTGCAGTTTTGATTGTAGAGCCTAGTATGGCGACATGATATATGGTACCCATGCCGTCTATGATTGAAATTGTTTTGACACTATACACTTATAATAGTATCAAATGATTTGTTTTTAACGTACCAAGCATGTTTAGCTATTATAAGGGGAAAACCCTATCCTCTGGCTTGTGTTGCATTGTGTGATGGGACCTGGGTCTTATAATATCTTTATTTTTCCAAAAACCATTGCGCTGTTTTGTTATATGCACCAGTATTCTTGGGAGGAAACCCGTTCCATGTTATACGGCGTGGTCCCTTGATATATCTGATTTAAAGTAAAGCTTTAAATAACTGTTTTATTTCTCACACCAGTCACATGACTGACTTGGAGTTTATTGTTTTAACCTAAACTCTGGGTACCCTTATTTTGACACGGGCAGCTAATAGTTTTTGTTTTGCAGATTTATATTCACAGGATCCTGGTTTATAGCTGGAATAATACTTGGAAAGCTCTGTATCCGTGTATTACTTTCAGTTGTGTTTTGTATTATTTTTCGGCTGCTATGTAATGTAATTTAAATCTCTGATATTTTGTGTTGTATAATATTTATTCATACTCTGTATATTCTTGTATTCTGATGGAATTGTTGTAATAAGCAATGAAATGTTCTTCTGTTTGCGTTCTGATGTGGCTTGTACTCAAAGTATCCGCTCTTTCCTTCATGGGGAAGTTACGGGTCCTGACACGTACATCTCTTATTAAATGTTATCTTGCTTTCTTATGAAGTAAATTTATATTTTACTTGCATTATTTATACTAAACTTGACTTGAGTTATTAGATTTATAAGCTAAAACAAATATAACATGTATGAAAATTTGTTAGAAGGTTTACACCATACATTCATACATTTGCTTAAGATAAATATATATATACATATATACATATATACATTCCTCGGATTTATAAAATGATTATTCAAGTTTGCTAAAAATATCAAATCCGATCTTATTTATATATTCGTTTACAAAGGCTACAACAAATATACAAAACAAAATTAGAAAACATTCTTTTTCACAATTTATCATTTAAATCAATTACTAAAATAATATAAAATAAACTGTATTACAAATTCAGTCAAAAACCGGGACGTTACATGATTTGTTTCTTTGATTGATTGTCGTGACTTTTTTCGTTGGTTTGAATTGCGTGATTGAATTCCTGAAATATGCCGTGAATCCCTTAAGTGATTTTCCAAAAATGTTTCCACTGCATTAATTTGTACGAGCGAATTTCTGGAAACACTGAATTGATTTTTTGGCCCCTTGAAATTTCTGGAAATAAATATTTGTTCTCCCTGGCACTATTGAACACTTGATAGGATCCATTTTGAATTAGCTATTGCATGAACATTTCCCAAAAAGTGATTCTCAATTGATTTCATTTCTTGAAACACTTAAAATGCGTGCTAATTTTATTCATTCGAAGGCTGGAAATATTTCTTGAAGATTATTCGGTATATTTGAAATACTTGCCACTTTTAGCAGAATTTAAAAAAGAAGCATTTGAGATTTCTTTCCCAAAACTCCAGCATACTGATTTCGAAACCTACCAAAAATGCTGGAATTTGTTCCTTTTACATTGAGCATGTATGAAAGCTTTATGCATCGTTTTTCTTCCTATAAAAATTCGAGCATTGAATTGTTTGCTTGTGGTTTGAACATTTTTTCATATGCATGCATGAAACTCTTTCTTGGATGCACTTATATGTATGTATAAATATATACACTTCTGAACATACTTGAAACAACTTTGACTTCTTTGACAAATTTTGCACCACTGAGCTGTTCTTTATGTATTGAGCTTTGAGTGCCTTTGCTATTTATGTCTTCGGCTTGGCTTGTATTTTGAGGTTCAATATATTGAGCTTTGCATTGTGATGACACTGTGCATTTTTGTCCATACATGCATATATAACATGTGTATATACACAAGAACGTGTTTGTGGGTATGTGTGTGTCTATATATATATATATATATATATATATATATATATATATATATATATATTGAATCCACTTGTAATTGATTTGTGCATCTGGGCTTTTTGTTGCTGCCATTATGGTTATTGTAAGCAGTAGTGACCAATCTTGAGCCTTGAACTTGTATACTGGTCAATGTCCCTGTGCATGCTTGTTCACCATTTTTCTCCCATATATTGTACAGTGTTATGTTGGCATGAATCATGACATTTTTTTAAATGCTTCTAGTAAAAAAATTGAGCATATATATTCATGAATATGCACCAATGTGCATTTGCTTTTGCATACTGTTTGTAGTAGTTTCATTCTGGCTCGAAAATCCAATGTCATTTGCCTGAACTTGAACTTGGTTGCACTATCCTTCTTCTTGATGAATCCATTGATGTTGCATGCATTTGCTTGAGCAGTTATGTAGATGCTTGGAATTGTCTGACTTGTACATGGCATTGCATTTGTATATACGTGTATATATATGCACACACACTGCTATATATATGTGTGTGTGTGTGTGTGTGCTTACTTGTTTCACTTAGACTTGAACTTTTGGCTGACCTGATTTGTATTTGAGCATGATATCTCATGGTTTGAAAAACTGACATGTTATGGCATGTATATTTTATTTTGGCTATACGGACTTGTGTCTTGCTTAACCCTGCTATATTCATTCTTTAGTTCTGCTCGACTCATATGTGTACATGTTTTGCACCATTCTTGTGACTATACTGTGTGCATTGACTTGAGCTGTGTGCATTTGTAAATGGTCAAGCTGTGTAGACCTTGATTGGTTTTTGCTTGTTGTCTTGAGCACTATACATTGGTATGCTTGTGCATGTATCACAATATACATGCATATGTATATATACACATATGTGTGTATATATATATATATGTGTGTGTGTGTGTGTGTGTGTGTGTTTGTATTTGTTCCTTTAGTGTTCATGGATACTTGCAACATGCATTTGTTGTCAAGCTTCACCTGACGCTTCATTCTCGATATATTTGTCTCTTGCTGACCATATTGCCCATGCGTAGAAAATATGTGTACATGCATACACATGTATGTGTATACATGCATAGTGCAAGTGCAGAATATATAAATATATATATATATATATGAGCACTACAAGCGATGTCTACCTTGTGGTATTTACAGTGAATCACTGTGAATATTACAAGCTGCCTAGACATAGATGGAAATATATGCAAATCAGATCAAGCCATGAAATATGATGAGAAACACACCAAAATTATGAGGCAAATAAATTTTCAAAAAAAATATCCGCTATAATTTAAAAATATTTTGTTCCAGTTTACTGTGAGTGTTTTTGTGATAGATAAGCAGAAGACTGGACTGACAGAGATGCAGGCAGAAGACAAGTATGTGAAACAGAATGTATGTGAGTGAGTGAAACTGAATGTATATGTACAACTGAGTGACCAAGTGTTGTAGTGAGGAGTAATGTATCAAATGAAATTGAAATTGAATGTACTGTATTACAGTGAGATGTACAAATAGTTGAGTTATAAATCTGTACTATTCAAATGTAGAAATAAAATATTATATTTCAATAAAATACTGTTTCAATAATTGAATTCTTGTGCAGTAGTATTTTATATAAATATTTATTTATGTCTATGATGTAGTAGAATAGTACAATCACAAACATATTTATAATCTTATATATATGTTTGTTATCATCAAACAGCAATCATAGAATTATTAGATACAACAATCTCTCCCTTTTGATGATGACAAACATATGATGATTTTGAATATAGTAAATGTGTTTAACAGCGTATGTTTGAACTCCCCCCGTATGTATGCTCCCCTTGTTGGGGTAAAGTTTCCCTAAACGCCTTGGGAATAAAACCCAACCTTGCTAAAAAACAAATAGGAACGGATTTATGGCGAGGCAAAACAAACTATAGATAGTCACCAGTAAAACAATCATGGATCAAGCAATAAAAGAAAGAATACAAGAGATTTATAGTGGTTCCACTAACGTGTTGTTAGTGTACATCCACTTGGGGAGAGTAGATTTTATTCCTTTTCTAAATAAGAAAATATTACAAGACTGATAGTGGAGAAGAAGAAGAAGAAATACAACTCTGAGAGATGTACCATACATTTACCTAATCCCTATCCTTATATAAGGATTAATACTTGGGTTGAAGTAATTTATTTATGGTTATAAATCAATGCCTAATTAGTTCTCCAATCAGAGAATTAATTCCTTACTTCAATATCCCAAAAGAAACTTCTTCACATTCTTCCACTTATGTAGGTAATTTATTGCCCCGTCTAATTTTACAAAAAAAGAAGCAATAAATTTTCTGATATCTTCCAAATCTTCTGCAGTTGGAAATATTATATCACAAATTCTAACGATCTTCACCTTGAAACTATATTTCCTTGAAAGCATACCAACTCCAACTACATCCTCTTACTCTAAACATCTTCTCGGACAATACATCATGGTTACGTTCCCCAATGAGCTTCAGCATGGCCATCACCCATTGCACTTAGTCAACAAACTCCAGCAACGCCACCGCTTGCCAACAAAGTGTTTAAAGTACCCCTTCATGTAAGACCTATTAATCTTTACCATGAAAACAAACGTCTCCATGAGCCATCTCAAATCTCTCCCTACGTCGTGCCATGTGTGGCACCTATCATTTTGATAAGCGATTCCAGCTCGAGCAACGCCCGAACTAAGCAGTCTGCAAAGACTTATGCATATCCACTGCTTTCTTCTTTGATATCGGACCAACTTCAGATGATCCCTTCTTTCGCTTATCAAACAAATCCTCTTGGCAAAATCCCAGCTTGTTTAAGCTTTCCCTTTTGATCATATTCTGTCTATGCAGAAACTCAAAGTCCATTCTCGTATGACTAGCTTTGACATCTTTCCACGAGAACAGTAGACTCCAACCCTTGACTCTCCAGGTATAGTGCTTCCCTAAGGAGGTACAAATTATGAAACATATCTCCCTTTATCACAACAAATGCACCCTTAGAAACCCTTAGACCATCCTTATCAATAGTCACCTCGCATCCTTTGGATACCAACTGCCCAAGAGATATCATTGACTTCCGAAGACCTAGAACATAACAGACATCTGTCAAGGTGCGTATTACCCTGTTATACATGCAAATCTGCACAGTACCTTTGCCCATGACACTACAACTAGCATCATTTCCAATAAGAATCAGTTTCCGTCTTTTTATTTTAAAAGAACTGAAATAATTCTTATTAGGTTTCATATTAAAAGTCGCCCCCGTATCTAGCAACCAATGGTCTGATACATATGATACTACCGCAGTCAACAGAAATTTATCCACCGCAAACGATGGGTTTCCATCTTTAAATTTTCTCTTTAAGTCCGGACAATATCTCTTCCAACGGCCTGATTTCTTGCAAATGTAGGACTTCCCATCTCTTGACTTTATTTTCTTCTTCTTCTCTCCTTTCTCCATACCAACTAGTAAGGCTTCCATACTACTTCCTCCTCTACCTTCACTCAACCCCTTCATCTGATCCCTCAAGTCCTCAGATTCAAGACGTGCCCTTACATCATCTACTGTTAGTGTATCTCTGGCATAGATATTACCATTAGCGAAACCTATGTATCGCTCCGGAAGAGAACACAAAAGAATCATTTTTATTTGCTCCTCATCCACTTTCAAATCAACAGTCTTCATCTTCATCACGAGATCATCAAAGAAATTTAGATGTGCCTTCACTGAAGTACCCTCTCTCATCTGCATGGTGAAAAACATCTTCAGTAAAATCAAATGGTTGGTTAGTGACTTCTTTAAGTAGAGTTTTTCCAGCTTGGTCCAAATGTCCTTAGTTGTGGTCTCACCGCTAATCTCTGAAATGACATTTTCTCCCATTGCTAATTGTAAAGTAGTAAATGCCCATCATTCCATCTCCTTTATTTCCACGGGTGAAATATCATTGTCAAATCCTCAAGAGAAAACACCATAGGATGAACATTGATTCTCATCAGAACAGCTTTCATCCTCCATTTGCAACTTCTCGAAGTCTTTATCCCCATTCCATCTTTCTATTGCTAACTGAGATCCTACTGACATATATGTCCCTTTGACATATGGCCTTGATACAATTGCTAAATTCTCCTTGTCTCCTTCCATAATTCCTAACACCCTTTCGAAATCAACCTCGTAGCTCTGATACCAATTATTAGGGTAAATTTCTCCAAAATGTCTTGGAATAAATCTCAACCTTGCGCAAAAACAAAGAGGAACGAATTGATGGCGAGGCAAAACAAACAACAGATAGTCACCAGAAAAACAATCACAGATCAAGCAATAAAAGAAAGAACACAAGAGATTTATAGTTGTTCCACTAACGTCTCGTTAGTGTACGTCCACTTGGGGAGAGGAGATTTTATTTCTTTTCTAAATAAGAAAATATTACAAGACTAATAGTGGAGAAGAAGAAGAAGAAGAAGAGATACAACTTTGGGAGATGTACCATACATTCACCTTATCCCTATCCTTATATGAGGACTAATACTTGGGGTTGAAGTAATTAATTTATGGTTATTAATCAATGCCTAATTAATTCTCCAATCATAGAATTAATTCCTTACTTCAATATCCCAAAAGAAACTTCTTCACATTATTCCACTTACGTAGGTAATTTATTGCCCCGTCTAATTTTACAAAAAAGTGGCAATAAATTTTCTAATATCTTCCAAATATTCTGCTGTTGGAAATATTGTATAACAAATTCTAACACCCCCACAACAAAACTCCCCCTAGATATGTGCATGAGTGAAAATAAAATAGCAATGGTAACTTCAATATTAAAATATTCAAAGAATATTCACTCATAGATCAAAATATTAACTCATTCTCCCCCTATCGTTATTATTATAAAGGATACATAAATTAAAATAGTGATGAAAAAATAGACTAGAAATATAACATCAGCAAAAGAGAGAGAATGATCATCGTAAATCTCAATTAATCAAACAAAAGTCATAATATTCTAAGAACTAGAAGTAAATTTTACATTGTAGAATTATGGATTTACGATGAATTTTATAAAAATGGAGAGAGTATATAAAACATATGGACTCTAATTATTTTCAAAACATATTTTTAAAAATGAGTTCAAAACAGTGATGGATTTGGAATACTGTTATAAATTCAACTTAAATGACACAATCAAATAATCTCAATTCCCAATAACTATCAGTCAACAAATCATAATATATCATAAAATATTAACAAATTTTACAAATTAGAAAATGGATTGAGAGGCTGGTTTTTACACAATATGGAGGATTTCATATACATTTTTATTTATATAAAATTATTTCCTTTTCTTTTTCTTTTTATTTAAGAGCACACTGACCATGCATGACTAGATCTTGGATTTTTAAACGAGGTCAGTTGCAACTTAAATTATAAATAATCTCATAACCATGCATGGCCAAATCTTGAATTTTTAAATGAGGTTAGAGAAACATTTATGTATATTATATATTTATCATTTACCTTTAAAAAAAAACTACTTGGCATATAAAACCAATATGGATGACAGAAATATTGTTGGTACAGAAATGATTGTGAAATAAATTTCTAAATTAATCATATTATGAAATATGCTCAACTGTACCTGGATCTTTGAAAATTTTCAATTATCTCTATTTCTGAAAAAATTTATCTCTACATTCATTAAGATGATTTTTTTTTAACAAAATATAAAACTCTCCACATTAATATAAAACATGATGGATGGTAGAATGATGATAGACGAGGAACATGTTCACGAAATAAATGCAAATTCAAAAATATTATAAAAATTGTTCAAACATCATGAGAATTTAAATAAAATTTCCCCTTGTTGTGAAGCATATTGTAATCAACACTCATCACAATTTCAAAATCTGATAATAATGTTGATGAATTCTAAATACAATTCAGTTTGGTTATTGATTTCAATTTCTAAATAAATAATCAATAAATGATTTTAAAATTGAAAATCAATTAGAAGAGGATTTGAAAGATCTATACAATTTGAGAAATCAGTTTAAAAAATCAAGCAGTTGAATGAGAGAAATATAAAACAACTAAGACTGATACCACTTGTTATCTCCATTAATGAGGACTTTAATACCACCACCGTGGCTAACAAAGGTATCTCAGAGACTAATTTTACGCCATGCCTCTTGACATAGAATTTCATAAAAATTACCAAGCCCAAGCAAGCAAATTAAGCAATTCAGTTTGTTTCATCAGAGCAGCGATAAACATTTGATAAAAAAATCAAGCAATCATCCAAAAACATCTACAAATCAGTTCCCTTTTATAAAAGCAGTAGACAATGAGATTCAAAACAAGTTTTTCAAAGAAGAAAAATTCAGATTATTTGTATCAAGTCTATGAGATGATTCATGATCCAATATTTTAAAAGTTTATTTGAATTCACTTGAATAGATGAGAAAATTTTGAGATTCAATGAATCGATCACACAAGATTGTTAATTTCAAATCCAATAAGTGTGTGAGATTCAAGTAATCAAAAAATTTCAAATGATTTCAAATAATCGAATATCAAAGTAAAAGATCATAAAATAAGAATGAATTTCAAGATGCAACACAATGATTCAAGCCAATTGTTTTTCACTTCAGAAATATCCAAGCCAATTCGAAAACCAATGAAATTACCATGACTAAAAAATAGTAGTGTGCTATAATGAGTATAATTTTTAAGTCTTTCCAAATGAATTAGAATAAACACAAAACAGGTAAAGTGTGTGAAATTTCATTAATTTTTTAGATCTTCAAAAAAATTTAGAATTCAAATTAACAGTGTTCAAGATATTATAAAAATGCTTCAACACTGTTAGGTATTCAAAAAAAATTAAACTTCAACAAAATTGCAGAATATTTACAATTTTTAATTCAAGATCTGGAAATGATTAAGACATGAGAGTTCCATATAAATGAAGCACATTTCCAGAAAACCAAGAATTCTACAATTTGAAGTTAAGAATCTCAAAGACAAAAATAAAAAAATGGTAGTGACAGTGCAAATATCCAAGATAAGAATTAGAAGGGGCGGAAGGAGGAAAAGACGGGAGGAGTAAAAAAAAAGTGTGAGCCTAGTGATCATATCTGATGTGAGCAAATGAATCTTTAATTCAAAAATCTTGGCCAAGGAACTTTGAATGATACAGAAATATGAAACAACTTGAATTCAATTCTCATTTGTAAAGAAGTTCCTCAGCTCATCCAGTACTTAACAGTTTAGGGGATCGAGTTGTCTAACAAAATTTGTAAAACCACTATGAATTGTATTCATATGTTTTGTTACCTAAACCTGTTTGGATAACAATTATACAAACCCATCAGAAGTTACCATTGTACCTCTAGGAAGCCAAATATGTATGAACTTTCTTGAATTTAGTTCATTTCCTTTTGGGATCCAAATTTTTTTAAATGGTCTGTTATAAAACAAATTCTCATCTCGGTTGTGATTTAAAAATGATTTGAAATTTTCAGAGTTCAAATTTCCAAAACGATCCTTTTTAAAACGATTTGAGGGATTTTTTTCTCAAAATCATTAGTTTTCTCAAAACATAGACCATTCTTATTTCCAGGAGAAAATTGTTTTTTCAACAACATATATCAAAGATTTTTCTCCATTGAAAAATAATTCAAACTCAACTCAAGATCATTTATTTTGGATTTTAAAAAATCATTCTCGATTATTAACTTTGAAAAACGATTGATCTCAAAATCACTTTGCTTCAAAAACAAGTTTTCACCTTCAAGCATTTTGATTTTAATTTTGATTCAGAAATTCAAATTCAAATTGTTTTTGCTTTTAAAATTGAAGTTTCTCGGAACTCTTGAATTTTTGATCTCTTTTTCAAGGTCATTTAAGATTGATTCAGTTTTCAACAAGCTCTCTTTTTCAGCAATTTCATGTTTGGAATTTCTGATAGCTTTAAAAATTTAAAATTCCTTTAGGAAAAAATTGTTTGTACTTTTTAGTTCATTCTCGTTATCTTTTATAATCATAATTTCCTCTTCAAGCTTTTGAATGTTTTTATTGAGATGAACGAGATCTGTTTTCAATTTTAAACAATTTTTACAAATAGAATTTTCAAATTTTCCGACTTTTTCAAGATTTAATTTCAAACCATGATTTTTTCTGGTCAACTCAAGATTTATTTTGATTTCAGAGTTTTATTTTTTCTTTGGAGTTATTGACAGATTTAGTTAAATCAGTACACATATAAACTAAATATTCGTACGAGAAATTTGCAGCCTCATCCACTATTGAGTCTCCTTCGTTTGATCTAACAAAATTTTCATCTTTTTCTCCTTTCAAACATAGATCTGAATATGAGTTGACCTTCTGGGTGTTTAAGCTACTACTATCAATTCTTCCATACTTTGTATTGAGTGTATTCCAGATTTCTTGCGCAGTTAAACAATGGGAGATAAGGCAGTATTGATCATCATTAATATGAGAATATAAAATATGTGTGTCACAAGAGTTAAATCCAATATCATTCCTATCTCCCATATCAGACCCATTAATAACAATATTCCAACATTTAATATTTACAGATTTTAAATAGGATTCCATTTCTAATTTCCAATTCAAAAAATCTGTACCATTAAAAATAGTTGGAATACGAATGGACTGACTCTCACTGGGTTGAAAATTAGGGAATACCATGACTCTAGAGTTAAAGAACTACATGCACTGATGCCACTTATTGGATCTAAATCAACTCTAGAGGGGGGTGAATAGGGTTTATTGGATTTTAACGAGTTATTAAGAATATGATAGCACATATTATAATAGATAAAATAAATGCAGGAAAAATAAAATAGATTTTACCTAGCTTCGGCAAACCCTACCTACCATTGCATTCCCAAGATTTCTACTAGGTATTAAAATAGATCCCGCTTACAAAACCTGTAAACTCGCAAACCTTGCTCCCGTTCTAATCCTATGCTCAAAACCCTAGATTGATTTGTTGGAAAATGTAGTTTTGATGACAACAATTTCAATACTAATTGATTATAAAATATATACTAACACTTTTATACATAATATACATTTATATATATATATATACATGTATGCAAGATTTATATACAGGAAATATTACTGAGGATTGTACAGCTTTAAAGATGTTAGAGATTCAGAGTTCATAGATATTACAAGACTCATGAGTATTCAAGGTTTCAAGAGTTCAAGGATTCAAGACTAATATAGTTATAGAGTCTAGATTATGTAAGACTCTAAATAACACTCCAGGTTCAAATTCAAATTCAAATTTTAAGTTCTGTTTTCAAATTCTATCTTCAACCCTCTCTATTCTATATTTTCTATCGTTTCCTTCTTACTTTAATTTTGTTTTCAAACTCAAGGTTCATAAGTTCTATATATTTTTTACATTTTATATTTATATAGTTTTAAACTTTATAATTTTATAAATATGTTTATATAGTTTATATTTATGTTTTCATATGATTTCCTACTTTATATTATTGAAGACTATATTTTACTTCAAGAATTTCCATAATTATATTTATATCAAAACACTTTGAAAATGTTCAAAAATCAAAATTCTACTAGGTATATGTCGACATAAAGAAAACACTATGTCGACATATAACTGTCATTTTTTCAATTTTGAAAGGAAGTGTTTTTTCACTATTTGTGACGGTTCTAAAGCGTTGCAACCTTTTACATACTATAAAAAGGGATTGGTTTCGATTTTTTAATTACTCCTTCTTCTCCACTTCCACTCTCTTTCATTACACCATTATTTCATATCATTTTTATGATTCCTATACCTATACTCTACCAAATTCAATTCTGTTTTCACTAATCTTATTCTCTCTACACTCCCTACCCATTACTCACTGAATCATGTGCTATTGAAGAGTTATAGGGTTGTTTATAATTGTTTGGGAAGTGTTTGGGAATCGATGTTTTCCTTGTAGCCGTGAAATCAAGGAACAGAGTCGGTGTTTTCCTTGTAGCTGTGAAATCAAGGAACGGAGTCGATGTTTTCCTTGTTGCCGTGAAATCAAGGAACATGAGCTGTGTTAACCTTGTAGCCTTGAAATCAAGGGGAATACTGACTATTGATATAGTAATAAAACTCTATGCAATCCAACATTGTGTGGGACTGTACGTAAGAGCAATCAAAACGAGTATAAAATCCGGTGTGTTCTTTCCTTTTCTGCATTTTTATTTCTATTTATTTTGCATTTGTGTCTGATTCTATGTCTGTGATTGTTTCTGTGGTGTTTGATTCATATAATTTATCACATAAGTTTTAGATTTTGTTTAAATTCTCGAAAACACTATTAATACCCCTTTAGTGTTTGTTTTGCCTTAACGACCCTTTCTGCAATCCCTAACAGTTGATATTAGAGCAAGGTCTTTCAAAAAGTTCATAATTTGATTTTTTAAAATAATGATAATGGCATCCAATAACAGTAGCAATAATAGTTCTTTTATAGAGGGTCATTCCACTGTTAGACCACCACTGTTTAATGGTAGTAATTATTTATATTGGGCATGTGGAATGAAAATATATTTACGGTCAGTAGGATTAGATACATGGAATAGTACACAAAATGAATTTGTAGAACCATAACTGCTTTTGCACAATAGAAAAATGAACAAAAGACAGCTAAACAAAGTAATTCTAAAGCCATGAATATGTTATTTTGTTCATTAGATAAGAATGATTTTAATAGAATATCAGTATGTAAAACTGCTTATGAAATTTGGAGAACTTTATAAGTTACTCATGAGGGAACTAGTAAAGTTAAACAAACTAAAATAACAATGCTAGTTAATCAGTTTGAGTTATTCAAAATAAACTAGAATGAGTCTACTTCGGATATGTATTGCAGATTTCAAGAGATAGTGGATTCATTAATAGCACTTGGAAAAACATATTCTGAAGCAGACTAAGTCAGAAAAATACTGAGTTCGTTAAATCCAGAATGGGATCAAAAAACTTTGGCAATTGTAGAGGCTAATGATGTCAATGATGAAGATTTAATTGGAAATCTGATGTCATATGAGGTGCAATTACAGAAAAGAAAAGGAAACAGATCAACATAGAAGAAACCTATTGCATTAAAAGCAACAACAAATAATTCAGACTTAAGTAGCGAAGATGATGAAGAAACAACACTTATGACAAATCATTTTAGAAAATTTTTGAGATATAAGAAGAAAAATTATAACCAAGGAAGATTTAAAAGTTATAGTGATGGTTGATGTTATAATTGCAACAAACCAGGCCATATAAGGAGAATGTGTCCATATTCAGACAAATCAACTCAACAAACAGACAACAACAGCTCATCGAGAAAGAGAAAGAAAGCATACACAACAACATTAGATGATTCAGATTCATCGTCAAGTGATGAAGAACCAGAAACCAGAAATGAAAATATATGCTTTACGGCAATTCAAAGTTCAGAAAATTTCGAAGACAAGAATCTAAAAATCGGGTACGCCTTAATTAATTTTTAATTTCATTTGGTTGAACGGTTGCTTTGTTTGTTTGCTTTGAGTTAAATGAACTTTAAAATTTGAAATTCAAATTTGAAATTTGAATTTTGAAATTCAAAATAATAATATAATAATAATAAATAAAATAATAAAATAAATTGTTTTTGTATACTAGGACTAGAATTATTTTTGGAAATCGTTAAACCTGAAATATATATCGATAATTTAACACTTCAATTCAAATAAATTTAATTCTCTTTGAAAATAGACATATATGTCGACATAAATATATGTATATGTTGATATATCTGACCAGTATTTTGAAATTCAGATTTTGAATTTTAAAGATTTAAACTTTCAAACTTCCCTCCAACTTTTCACCAACTCCCAAGGTCTGAAAAGGTGTCATTTCTTTCGCCATCTTTAGCGAATTTCCCTCCAACGATCTTACTTCTATCTTTCAACACAATGAAGTGTTGAGTCTAATTGACTCTCGTGATAACGACGAAGCATGTTATCCTAAACTCTTTAAGATGTTCTATGTGAATCCCAATCGCGGATTTTACGAACGCAACGAAAATCAAATTTGGAGTAGCGTCAAAGGCACGCAAATTGTCCTCGATGCCAAACTCTTAGGCACTATTATGAATTGTAGAAGCACGGGCTTAGATTTTTTTGGATTTTGTTATCGACGAAACCAATTTGGAAACCTTTCATGACATATTTGAAGGTGATTCTCTAATGGAGTTCAAAAATCGCTCCTTTCATCCAAAAACAAGAATTGTCAACCTTCTACTCCAACATACCATCACTCCCCATTTCGAAAATTTCAACAATCTAACTCTCAATGTCCTAAAGGCTCTCTTTTCTATTATGGGTGGCTATACTATCAATTGGGCCAAAATGATCCTAAATGAAATTAATCCCATAGAATTATCGTCAATAGAAAACACTCTCTACTATGGTGTTTATCTCACTCGTATTTTCAAGTACTTTAATGTTGATCTTCATGGAGATCGTGCCTAGGAAAGTGTTTGACTCATCAAACATTCATCTCACACAAATTCCTCTCACTTTCAAACCGTATGAGACATTCAAAGCCAAACAAGCTCAAATGCAACAAGAATAAGAACAAATGGAAGTCGAAGAAGAAGAAGAAAGGGCTTCTATAGAAAGTGTTGAGTATCCAACCAACACTAAACGTATTTACAAAGCAACGATTGTTCAAAATCAAGTGAAGATCGTCAACAATCAAAAGAAGCTCAACAAGATACTTTCTAAAGTGACCAAATTCATGGTCAAAATAAGAAGAAAGCTTGGAGTCTCACCTCCCTCATCATCATCGGAAAACTAGACTATCCAGTTTAATATATCTTAATGTATTCGCTTATATTTCCTTGTATTTGCTTTAGAATCTTGTATTTAGGTGCATCTTGATTAGTTGGATGTATTTGCTTTCTACTATGTAATGAATGGAGTTTTATTTATGTTAAAATCATCTTTATGTTTCCGTAAAAACTTCATAACCAATTATAATATAATAGAAATCAAAAGAATTCAAAATTTGAAAATTTTCAAAATTTTCACTATGATATATCGGCATAAAAATAAGTATACATATCACTACCAGATTTTCAAATTAAATAACTACTCATGTCCATTCAAAATCCAATGAATTCCAGACTCTGTTTAAGTCTATTTCTTCCAAAAAATTTCATTTTTCCATTTCTACTTCTTTCTCATTCATTTCTACCCAAAATTCATGGCAAATCCTATTCATACTCTTAGTGAAAATCTAGAAGAAACCTTGAATTCTTTCAAAAACATTCTCTCTTTTATCCTGTGAAACCAGCGTCACCTAGAACTAAGTCAATAAATATGTTTGAACAACAGGAGAAGCATTTTGGTGCAATGCGATGGCTAATCTCCTCTCTTTTCAAAGATGAAGATAATAATCTCACAAAGGCTCCCCCGACCAAAGAAGATGAGGATTGGGAAGTCGTTAAGAAGGATCCTATTTTTAGAGAAGATGATTGGGTTGAAATTTCAAGAAACGTATAATTGTTTGGTATAAAATGGTTGATTTTTTTGAATTTGATTTGAAACTTGTATATATATATACACTAAAACATATGGTATGATTTGATTTTATTTTATTTGTGTATATATAACAAACAAACATATGTAATTATGATACTTGGTTGGTTTGTATTTAATCATCATATTGCTGGGAATTATTATTATAGGTTTGAATGATTAAGAGGGAGTATTTTTACTTTGAACTAGTTATAGATTAAGGGTGAATATCATAATAGGATTATTGGTTTTATTTAGAAAATTATATAAATTAGAGAGAGTAGTTTTAGAATTTCTTTTTGATGATGCCAACGGGGGAGAAATTATAAAATATAGACATACTTTATAGGATTCATATAAACAAGGGGAGTATTGGAAGGTTCATCATCAATGGGTGTATATATAGGTATGATATTTTATAAACTAAGGTTATCATCATCAAAAAAGGGGAGATTGTTGGAGAATGGAATTTTGATGACAACAACCTTACTTCAATATTAATTGATTATAAAATACATACTAACACTTTTATACAGAATATATATATACATACATATAAGAAGGATTTATATACAGGAAATATGCCTGAAGACTGTACAGTTTTAAAGATGTTAGAGATTCAGAGTCCAGAGATATTTCAAGACTCATGAGTATTCAAGGTTTCAAGAGTTCAAGAATTCAAGACTAATATAGTTATAAAGTTTAGATTTTGTGAAACTCTAAATAGCACTCCAGGTTCGAATTCAAATTTCAAATTCTAAATTCTATCTTCAAACCTCTCTATTCTATATTTTCTTTTATCTCATTCTTACTTTAATTTTGTTTTCAAACTCAAGTTTTATAAGTTTTATATTTTTTTACATACTTATATAGTTTTAAACTTTATAATTTTATAAATATGTTTATATAGTTTATATTTAAGTTTACATATGATAACCTACTTTATAATATTAATTCATAACACTATATTTTAATTCAAGAATTTCCAAAATTATATTTATATCAAAACACTTTGAAAAAATTCAAAAATCAAAATTATACTAGGTATATGTCGACATAAAGAAAACATCATTTCGACATATAATCATAATTTTTTCAATTATGAAAGGAAGTGCCTTTTCACTATTTGTGATGGTTCTAAAGCGTTGCAACCTTTCACGCACTATAAAAGGGCTTGATTTCGATTTTTTAATTACTCCTTCTTCTTCACTTGCACTCTCTTTCATTACACCATTATTTCTTATCATTTTTATGATTCCTACACCTATACTCTACCAAATTCAATTTTGTTTTCACTAATCTTCTTCTCGTTGGATCTAAATTAACCCTAGAGGGGGGTGAATAGGGTTTATCGCAGATTTTCATAGAGTAATTAAATAATAATAGCACAGATTATCATCAGAATAAATGCGGAAAATAAATAACACATAGAAATACCCAGCTTCGGCAAAACCCTGCCTATTGCTGCATTCCCCTAGGTTTCTACTAAGAGTTAAAACAATCTCTACGCTTACAATCCCCTGTAAACTCATGACACTCGCTCCCAACTATTCTTAACACTACGCTCAAAACCCTGCACTGGTTTCTATCCCCGAAACTAGATTTCCCTAAATTACAAATCACGTAATTCGTCTCCCTAGTTTTGGTGGCAAACTAGAAAACTCTAATCCGGTTGAAACAAATAAAAAGAAAACAATTTAAAAAAAAACTTAGAAAACAAATCAAAAAAACCCTAGTTTAAACACTGAAGCTCTTATCCCTTTTAAACTTGACACCCCTTTAAACTTTGAACCCCTTCAGAAATAAACTTAGCCTACCATTTTTTTAATTGCTTCACCACTTCACTTTAGCCCAATCTCTTTTCTCTGAAATAAAAAATGGCAGCGGCTTTGCTTCTAGCGTTTCCAATCTCTTCGAATTTGAGGCTTGCGTGATGTCGAATATCTATCCCAGTTGCAATCTCTTCTTTGATTGAGTCTACGAACATTGATTTGGGATCCAAGCAGTCTCTTTTTCTGGTATGAATTTTCGATTAGAATTTTCTTCTATTTGTGCTTGAACTTGGATGATTAATGGCCAATGATGAATGGTGTTTATATAGGATTTTAATCCGATATATATGCTCTGATTTCTTATTAGATTTGGTCTGATATTGCGTGAATTTCAATTGGTAACTTGAACTTGTATTTACGAGAATTCTTCGATTTAAGTTTTTGCCGTATATAATATTATCTCTGAAAAATCTTGGTAGCTTATGGAAACTTGATTGAGTCTTTTATCCCATGAAAATTGCAAATTCCTTTTCCTGGAAATATTATCTGGAATTTTGAATCCTTATTTTTCTATTAAGAACAAATGCTTAAACTTATATTACCCTTGAATTGTGCCATGACTGATTGAACAGATGCTATACATGACTTTGATATTTGCCCTGACCAATTTTAAATAAGAACAAATACTATCCTTGAAATGATCAGTTGCACTTGTATCCTTGAGATGAGAACAAATACTGTACTTGTTTCGCTTGTATCCTTGAGATGATCAGTTGCATTCTTGTTAATCTGTTGTTGCTTGAGTAGTCTGTTGCCCAAACAATTTGCTATACACTTTGCCAAGTCTAATTTGAACTGATAAGAACAGATGCCACCCTGGTTTTGTTTTGCCTAAGAACAAATGCTTTTCTTGAATTTGCCTTGCAATTTTCTGATACTTTAGACGTCCATATGAACTGATACGAGCAGACTCTATCTTGATTACACTTGTATTTTAAAAACTGATGTTTTTCTTGATATAGCCTTGATCTTGTTATGAACTGATATTGCACTTGAATTGACTTGGGTTAATTGTGTATACTTAATTCAGTACCATGTTGCTTTGTTGTGTTAACTAGATTTTATGAAATACTTGATGCCATGATTTTCTTTATTGTATTTCTTACTTGAACCTAGCTTTGAACATGTGATATTATTCCTGCAAGCTTGCACCAAATTTGCTTTGTGCATTTATCACTTTGGAACTGTACATGTAAACTATAGTATCCATGTATTTAGCTCCACCTATGTGCCTTGCCAATGTTTGATTTGATCATTGTATCGGCACTTGTATCCTTTCACCATGCTGTAGCATGTCCATACAATGGACGCCATGCATTTCTCTTGCATACTGGACCATTGCTTGTGTACTCTTGGTTGTGCTTATGCCTGAACTGCTCGGCCTGTCCACCCCTTGATAAACAATCTGGTGCTTCATGTGGTCTTGTAGTTATTTCTATAAGTAGCTTATGACATATTTGAGTTATACGATGATTTACCACAAGTTTAAACTGATGCTTAAACCTGAAATTCTTGTCCCATTGAATCTGAATTTTCTTAGGCTACACTTAAATAAGCTTCTCGGCAATTTGTGTAAATGCACATGAACCATTTGCTCTTGTGATTTACTGTGTATGCTTTGACATGAACATCATTATATATATGCTCTGTCCAAATCTTGCTTTACACTTACACCATATTCTTAAAACCCATTTGTTTATGTGTCCATACCTTTGCCATTAATGCTGAAACATGTTTTTGACCTATTTATGCTATCATTTTTGCTGCAATTAATATTGAATCTTTACTATGATTTTGATTATTCATGTGTGTCATTTTTACTTGTGCTCGACCACTTTGATATTATTGCATTGGGTCGAGATAGTCCACGTGGCTACTCCCCAGTTGCACGCTACTGTATTTTGATTGGCGAGGCAGTGCACATGTGTATATTTATACATGTGTGTACATGCAACCATCAAACAATTTTTCCTGTCCGTGCATATCAGACCAACTCTATAAAAATGATGAAAAACAGATCGTAATTCTGAGGTAAATAAAGTTTAAAAAATTAATTTTTATTTTCTTGTATTTAATTTATTTTTGTTCCAGTTTACTACGTGTGTGTTTTGTGATAGGTATAGAGATGACTAGACTGGATTGGAGAGCAGTGAAGACAGAAGACTGAAGATGATGATGTTTATATGTGTCAGTATATATGAGTGAACTCTATAGAAATGTAAACGACTGTTGAGTGAACTGTTGTGAGTATAGTGTATATGAAAATGTACTGAGTGATGAATGAACTGTAGTGAGGAGCTGTGAGAGAATTGTACTATTATATGTAATAAACAAATATGATTGAAATAAAATATTATTTTATTGTTGTCAAACAAACTTGTTTATCGTATTTAGTTTATTTACAAGTACAATCTCATGTGAATTGAATAAATAGTGGAGTTATAAATAGTTGTACTGTTTGAATGTTTGAGATATAATATTTAGTTTAAATAAAATACTGTATGAATATATGAATGTCTGCACAATCGTATTCTATTTAAATATAAATATTATATTCCTGCCTATGATGTATATATAGAAAAGTACAGTAACAAACACATTTAATATAATATTTATTTGGTTGTTATCATCAAACAAAAATCATATAATTTTGTATACAACTACGTCATATACAACACTTCTCTCTACACTCTCTACTCATTACTCTCTGAGTCAAGTGTTATTGAAGAGTTATAGGGCTGTTTATAATTGTTTGAGAAGTGTTTGGGAATCAGTGTTTTCTTGTAGCTGTGAAATCAAGGAACGGGGTCGGTGTTTTCCTTGTAGCCATGAAATCAAGGAACAGAGTCGGTGTTTTCCTTGTTGTCGTGAAATCAAGGAAGGGGAGTGGTGTCAACCTTGTAGCCATGAAATCAAGGGGTGTAATTGACTATTGATATAGTAATAAAACTCTGCGCAATTCAACTTTGTGTGGGAATGGACGTAGGAGCAATCCGAACCAATATAAAATTCGGTGTGTTCTTTCCTTTTCTGCATTTTTATCTCTATTTATTTTGCATTTTTGTTTGATTCTGTGTCTGTGATTGTTTTTATGATGTTTGATTCATATAGTTCATCACATAAGTTTTAGATTTTGTTTAAATTCTAAAAAAAACACTATCCACCCCCATAGTGCTTGTTTTGCCTTAATGACCCTTTCCGCAACCCCTAACATGATCTTTATCCCTAAGATCAGATTTTTCTCTTGATTGCAAACCCATAATCTGTAAACCCTAACTTTAAATCCTATAGCGGGTAAACCCCTAGTTTTATAGACAAACTAGAAAATTACTAGTTTTGAAACACAAAGCCCAAATAATTTCGAAACACGGATAGATTAAAATTTAAAAACCATATTTTATAAAGCATATCTTTATAAAACCATTTTCTGAAACTGTAATTTAAAACTTACAAAACCCACTCTTATTATTTTAAAAACAAATTTCCTCGAATACAACGCCAAGAACTCGAATGAATGTTTCAACAAAGGTAGATTCGGAAATTCAACGAAGTAACGAATGGATATACCTCGTAATTTTATTTTTGAAATGGATGCGACATACCAACGTGAACTTTTCATGTTTTGGATCTATGACACCCCACATCCGTTAATGCCACTCGCCAAGGGAATGCATTAAGTTCCGTGAAGCGTTATGGGTAAATAGACACAGAATATTAAAAGACAGATATAAATAAGATAGCAGCGGAATTTCTAATTTTTATTTCAAACATAAATCATCACATCATGGTTTAAAATACAATAAGTCACCAAAATCATTACAATAAGATAACTACTGTCTTGTACCATCAGAGTACATAAATATTAAAAAAAAACATAATTCGCTGAAAAGAACTAAGCCATAGCAAAGAGAAGAACTTGAACTATACTTCAAAAGCAGCTGCAACAAGATGATAACTGAGTCTTGACTAAGCCTGAGAATTCCCTCCCTGTGAACCTGGGTGGGGAAACGGAAAAAAGAAGAGGAAACAAAAATGGTCAGACATAAAGTCTGGCAAGTCCAGTTATTTTTAGCAAATAAATAAATAAAAGTAGCACGACAGGCATATTAAATGGATAAGAGAGATAACTACATAAAAGGCAGGTATGACAAGGTAAACAGGATAGGGTGTATACGCTTCTAATGATTACTCTGTACTATTACTTGTATATCCAGAATGAGATGATCCCTTCCACTATAAAGTGGTAGACTTAGGCATACGTCCAAGTGTGCCCTAACTACTACCCTAATCGATCGGCTCCCTAATTCGCTTAGATACTCTGTGTCGGTCCCACCGTAGGATGTATCATGTCCTAAAGTGGCAACCCTTCACTGATATGCACAGCCCCATATCTACAGGTGTCACGGTCATCTTATCCACCTCTGCCCGGCTCATGCACGCACATGGCCCAGTCGGTTTGCGCCGCCTACACCGTCCTCCACTTTTGGATCTTTTACAATCAGTCCAGTAAGTGTGCCCCTTCTCCAACCTAGTTCGGAGTACATGTTTGATGCCTACTCTGGGATAGTGGCTAAAACGGGCCCCACCTAATATTGTACAAGCTCTCCCCTTTTGTCTTGTATCCCCCACTAGGTTTTCCACAGGTTATATTTACCCAGGTTATATTTACCCTACAGGTGTCTTTAATTATATAACCCGAATCTTTCTACCAGTTATGCTTACCTATAGGTGTCTTTAATACATAACACCCAATTGGTTAAGTTTCGTGGGCCTATATTAATTTTTCCCACCCCTCTCAGATATACTTAAATTAACCCTCCCATTGTTCAACCAAGTTTACTTAACCCCTATTCATGTATATGTCTAATTAGGCTGTATTTCAATTCATTATAATGTCCATTTATGGTTATAACGGGCCAGACCTCCCACATTTGGCCTACAACTTGTGGATGCTGGATATATGCTGGTCGGGTATGGGCAGACTTCTTCCACAAGTTGGGCCTAACCTCTAGCTCGATTCGTATTTTTGCACTTAGGCCCCTCACATAGGTTCAACATTAGTGGTTGCTGGATGTTCCGGTCGAGTCGGGGCAGACTTCTACCACTAATGCAACCTAACCTCGTGCCATAAATACAGTTAAAGTTTCTAATTTCTGTAATCCGAGGCACTTTAATTATTATCAAATTTTACCTATTTCCTTATTGGTGTCCATGTCATTTTTCCCCATATTGAATTATATGTCCTACTCATATTTATAAGCATTATTCAAATTATGCCAATACTGATCTTTTTCCTCCGTTCCCTAACTAGCGCATTTGCATAATTAGCGGCATGCCTAGGCTAGATAATAGCCTTGTCATGAACGATAGAAAGGGAAAGATGATGGGAATATGACGAATATGATTGTTCTAACATAACTGGCATAAATATATACTACCATGGTGATATGGTGAACATATAAGCACAGATCTAATGAACTTGTGGCGGTTAACTAGTTTTAACATAGCAAAGATGTTAAGATAAACACGACAAGATTAGAATTTAGATGTTCAACACGTTCAGATCTAATATGATAAGCACAAGGGGATATAAACAATAAGCTAGATCTGATTAATAATTTAAATGTCGACATAATTCAGATCTAATGGTTAAAAATAGATCTAACACAAATAAGGTTTCAGATCTACATCATAGAATGTCACAGAAGTCACAATAGATCCGATAAGATAAAGATTGAGATCCAAGTTATAACTAATTCAGAATGTCATATGTCATAATTTACAATGGATCTAGTATAATTTAGTCATAGGAACAAATCCATACTATTGTCATATCAGGTTTACTTTTAAGTATTTAAATCTAAGAGCAACTAAGAACTCACATTGTTTGGATTAGAAAATAGAACTAGAAAAGAAGCTTGTTGAGATGCAGATCTACACTTGAATCTCTAATTGATTTGATTGTTGCAGAAGATAAAGAATTCAGTTCAATTCAGACATCGGCAGCGTTTGGCCTCCATTGAATTCCAGTGAAGAAAACAAGAGAAATGGACCTCTATATATAGCTGCTAGCCTTCAGAAACCGACTGCCACCTCAACCCTAGAGGGTCGACCCGCTTTAAGGGGTCGACACCCCTATTATGGAGTCGACTCCCCTACTATGGGGTTGCCTCCTATGGGATTTTCGAAATTTGTATCGAAATTTGAATTCCTGGCCCTTATATATATAATTCTTCTGCTCGTATACAAACTTCAAACCTACATAACTTCTTCATACGATGTTCGTTTTACGCAAACCAAATGTCTATTTTGACCAGAATTTCGAGACGGACGCAACGGTGTAGTCTGTTTTCCTTAATTCTGAATATTAATTTAATTATCATTTAATTTATCCTCTTTAGTGTCGTTAAAATAACGGGGTGTTACATTCCCCCCTACTTAAAGGATTTCATCCCCGAAATCTTCAAGTTAAGAAGAATGTATATCCTACCATCCATCATCCATCTACTCGTACATCAATCAAAGGCATCCATTGTCCTTAAAGACTTCTAATGCTTATATGCAAATGTGTGTGTATATGTCCCAATACTAATGCGGAGATTAGGTGGTCTACTGATTCAGTCGACCTCCTCAATGCAATGTATGTTAGTGTCGTGAATCCAATATGTATGCAACTAATCCTACATAAGTTCTACATGTGTGCACACTCATTCGTCCAAATGCAACATCCAATTAATAATACATTCATTTTCACCCATTAAAAGAAAAGAAAAATGCGCACACATCCATATGCAGTATGAGAGTGATTGAGCCGATCTAGTGCCTAATGTGTGTGTATATGCATCCACAGGCAACCACTAGCAACCACTTGCATCCATCAAACATAACATGTCTCAAACACATGTTTACATTGATAGGATTCCTATCTAAAGGTAGAGAATACTATTAACAGGACATACTCAAATGATAGAAACAAGCATAGATAAACTTTGGAAAAGGAGTTAAGAACATACCCTCGAAAAGGGTACGAAGTACGAATCTTGACTTCGGTCTCCCAAGTTGTGTCCCCTGGGTTATCTCTCCATTGAACCTTTATCAACTTGGTTTCTTTTTTGTGGAGCTTCTTATTTTCTGATCCAAGAATATGGGTAGGGACTTGTCTGACTGTCGCCTCTCGTTCCATTTCTATCTCCTCTAATATACTTGGCTCAACCACTTCCGCGGTATCATGCAAGCACTTCCGCAGATGAGAAACATGGAAAACATCATGAACGCCGGATATATTTTTTGCGAGCTTTACTCTGTAGATCATTTAGCCGATTCTTTCAGTTATGGGAAATGGTCCCCACAAATCTAGGTGCCAACTTCCCTACAGATCCGAAGTGAACCACATTCCTCAGAGGTGATACTTTAATAAAAACTAAGTCTCCCACTTCAAATTCGACGTCAGTCCTCCTCTTGTCTGCATAGGATTTCTGCCTATCTTGAGCTGTCTCCATCCGCCATCGAATAAGGTCAATCTTCTTGGTCATATCTCTAACCATATCTGGTCCAAGTAATAATCTTTCTTTAGATTCTCACCAACAAGTTAGTGATCTACAGGGTTGTCCATATGATGATTTGAAGGGTGCCATGCCGATGTTGGCTTGATGGCTGTTTTTATAGGCAAACTCTACTAAAGGAAGGTGCCCTTCCCACATCCCTCCGAAGTCTAGGATATACAACATTAAAAGATCCTCTAGAATTCTGTTCACCCTCTCCGTCTGTCCATCAGTCTGAGGATGATAATCAATGCTCAAACACAACTGTGTACCTAATGCTTCTTGCAAGCTCCTCCAAAATTCATTTGTAAAGATGGGGTCATGATCGCTTACGATGCTGGAAGGTACTCCACAAAAACGGACTATCTCACGAACATAAATCGCTGCCAACCATGATGTCGTCCTCTTACTCTTCACTGGAATGAAATGAGCGCTCTTAGTCAGTCTGTTTACTATTACCCAAATACTGGTGTTGCCTTTCCTTGATCTAAGCAAACCATCTATGAAGTCCATGGAGACGCTCTTCTATTTCCACTGTGGAACCTCCAAAGGATGAAGTAAACCACATGGCATCTTTTCTTCAGCTTTAACTTGCTGGCAAACTAAACATTGAGAAACAAATTCGGCGACATCTTTCTTCATCCTAGCCCAAAAGAAAACCCTCTTCATGTCTCTATACATCTTATCATCGCCTGGATGAATGATTATCTTAGAATGGTGGGCTTCTTCTAGGACTGCCTTTATCAAGCTTCCAGTTTGAGGGACACAAAGCCTTCCATCTCGTCGCAACCACCCCTTTTCATCTATGGTATATCTACTGAGGTGACTAGAAGTCTCCCCTTTTCTGAGCTTATCCATGATGTCTAAAATCTGTAGGTCACCTTGCTGCGAAGCTCCTATCTGATCCATAAAAGTTGGTGGTGCTTCTAGCAACGCAAACAAATCAAGAAAAATCTCAATGAAGGGTCTAAAGTCAAAGGTTGATATGAACTCCAAGCTCTTCCTCTCCATAAACAGAGGACTTAAGGCTATCCTCTTCCTACTTAGTGCGTCAGCCACCACATTACCCTTGCCAGGGGTATAACCGATTTCAAAATCATATGAAGCTAAGAAATCCATCCACCTTTGTTGCCTTAAATTAAGATCCTTCTGTGAGAACAGATATTGAGAGATTTATGATCGGTGTATAACTCGAAATTTTCTCCAAGTAAATATTGACGCCACGTCTTTAGCGCGAATACTATGGTAGCTAGCTCTAGATCATGGGTGGGGTAGTTCTTCTCATGAACTCTCAACTGTCTACCCCCATAACACATTACCTTTCCTTCTTGCATCAGAATCGCACCAAGCCCTGTACCGCATGCATCAGTGTACACCATAAACACTTTGTTCCCATCGGGCAAAGTCAAGACTGGGGCTGTTGTCAGAGCCCTCTTCAAACGTTGGAAAGCAACATCACAATCTATATCCCATGAAAGTGCCAAGTTCTTCTTCGTCAGCATGGTGAGAAGGGTTGATATCTTTGCGGAGTCCTTAATGAACTTCCTATAATAACCTGCCAATCCCAGAAAGCTTATTACCTCTGTTGCATTTCTCAGAATCTGCCAGTTCTGTACTGCAACTACCTTTGCGGGGTCCATAGCTATCCATTCCTTGGAGACTACATGCTCTAAGAATCTCACCTCCTTTCTCCAAAAATGGCATTTGGAGAACTCTGCCTTAAGCTGATGGTCACAGAGAGTTTTCAAAACTTCTCTCAAATGCTGGGCATGCTCTTCTTTGCTTTTGGAGAAGATCAAAATATCATCAAAAAAGACAATGACAAATTTATTTAGGAACTCCCAAAACACCCTACTCATCGGATCGAAAAAATAGACGGGTGCATTCGTCAGGCCAAAAGGCATAACTAGCCATTCAAAGAAACCATCTGGAGTCCTAAAAGCAGTCTTGTCTAAACTGTCCTCAGCCACCCTCAACTGATGAAACCCCGTGGCCAAGTCTAACTGAGAGAATACAGAGGCACCGAAAAGCTGGTCAAACAAGTCGTCTATCCTCGGAAGTGGGTGCCTATTCTTCTTTGTGAGTTTGTTCAATTCTCTATTCCACACACAAACGAAGCGAACCATCCGCCTTAGTTGCGAATACAACTGGAGCATCCCATTTAGTTATGCTTCATCGGATAAATCCTTTCTCAAGCAGCTCCCCTACTTGCTTACTCAACTCCTTCTGTAACAACCCGAAAATCTGGGCCAGTTTAAAATTTTTATTTTGGCAATTTTAGCGAATTTTGAACATTTTAAATAGATTATTTTAAATAATATCGACGAGAAATTTATTTTGAATAGAATCGAACGTATATATTATATACGTCGTCGTTAGAATATAAATAATTATATATAATTATAAATAGAATTGAAAATGGCGCGGTGGTTCGATAATTCGATTTCAAACTTCAATTGAATGTACCGGGTGCAAAATAGTCCGGATTTTAGCGAAACTAAAAACATTAGGATCTATTTGATAATATCTTTCCAACGAATCCGAAAAATTGAAATTTCATAGCGGGAATCAAAAGATATGTCCAGTTGAAAATTCTGAATAGTCGCTATGGAATTCAGGCCCTTAAAAATAGCCATTTTGCAAATGACCTCGGATTTCGACGAAACCACTTTTTTTGGATCCGTGATGTCAAGTTATTGCTAGATTCCAAATTTCATAATTTTTTGGATCAATATGTGAGCGTGGAAAAGGAAAACGCGTTTGACTAGTTTCAATTGATTTTAATCGACTGGAAAATGGCCATTTTTCCAACGGTCTCGGAATTCGACGAAACTAGTTTTATTAGGACCGTATCGTCAATACGAATCTAGAAAACATTTTTCTGGAATTTTTCGAGTTAGTATGTGACCCCGGTAAATTGAAATGTGCGTTCAAATTCAATATATAGAAGTATATGTTGATTTTGACGAAAACTGATTGTAACAGCCGAATCAGCTGATGATACATATCCCATTGTGTTCGGAATGGGGGTAATTAGCTATGGACGACAGGCGGTGGGCCTCGTTTAGAGGTCGTATGTAAAAGTCAACTTTATATAGAAAATTAAATTAATTAAATAACCCTTTCTTTTCACTTAAGACCCCCCCAATTCATTCTCACGATAAAATCAGTTGGCCCCCTTTTCAGAAAAACCCCCGACGCCTTCTTCCTCACTTCGATCACCACCGCGCCGCCGAAGCTGGCCGCGCGCCTCCCCGCTCCCCTCGTCGATCTTCCACCTGCCACGCCCCCTCCTTCCTCTCCGTTCGTGAAACCGACGCCTCAGATCTAAACGCCCCTCCTTCGCCACCTCGCGTTGTTCGCTCGGCCACCTAGTCGCTGGGGCCCCCACCAAATCCTAGCGCCGCCTGTACCCCCTTCTCCGACCACCCCTCAGCCACGTAACGCCCCCATCTGTAGTCGAACACTGTAAGCTCCCTTTTTTCTTTTTATTTCTATTTTGTTTTGTTTTTATTTAATAAAATCAATTTGTTTACATAATAAAAATATAATCTTTTATGTTGTAGAGTAATAAAAATATAATCTTTTATGTTGTAGAGTAATAAAATATGATTTTCATATTATATAGATAATAAAAATGTGATCTTTATATGGTAGGATATAAAAAGACGATATTTTTATGTAGTGAAAGACGACATTTTTAAAGTAAGAAAAAGGCGAAATCTTTATGTAGAGAGTAGCGATGTAAAAATAGAATTTATATCTATATAGTAGCGATGTAAAAATAGAATTTTTATCTATATAGTAGCGATGTAAAAATAGAATTTTTATCTATATAGTAGCAATGTAAAAATAGAATTTTTATCTATATAAAAGCGAAGTGAAAATTCGATTTTTATATATTGAATAGCAATATAAAAATGTGATTTTTATATATGTAGTGGCTACGGGCAACGAAAGTGATAAAAGGCGAGAACAACGATGACTTCTACATATGAAGAGTCGTGGCGTTTGGATTAGCTATCGGTGAGAACTTCTCACTCTAAATTTCTTTTTCTAGTTATATGTATATATACTAGGATGCAGACGGTGCTTAGCAGCACCCGACACCCGTCATCAACAGACCATGGATGGCTTGTTTGTTTAATTGATGTGTTGTGAAATTTGTTTGTGATGTTGATGTGAAATCGATAATAAATGTAGATGGTTGAAATAAATTAATTATCGTTAAAAATATAATTTTTAACGTGAATGTGAATAAATAAATATTTATAAACAAATCGGCCGATCTGTTTATATACACTGATTTGACTGATATTGATTGGGATGATAAATTTTACACATCGCCCAACTGCACAAATAAAAATCTGTTTTTGTTGATTTGAAACCCCACACGGGTGTTGGGATGATATTTGAGTACACTAATCCCAATTATTTAATTATATGTCGATCGATTGGTCAACAGGCTGTGTAAGCATTAATTATTTATATTTGATGCTTATGCAGTTGTGTGGTGCACTTTGGATGATGGTTGATTGTTTATCGTTGCTATTATATACATGTGTTGTATGGAATTCATATAATTAACATTATATGGTGATTGATTGGGCCTCATTCCAATCGGAAAAATAATGAATACTATAAAAAGGGAATTCATGTGTTGAATATAAAAATAGTCATGTGTTGACGATGTTCATGTGTTGAAACTATTCATGTGTTGAGTAAAATATTTCAATAATAAAATTTACATCTTTATCATATTTAAAATTAGAACTACTTCTCAGTAGGAGTCTAATTAAAAATCAAACGACAGATACCAAAATTTTATAAAATGTTTTACATAACAAAAATAGTCGTGTGTTGACAGTACTCATGTGTTGAGATTAGTTGTGTGTTGAAAAAAATATAGATTCATGTGTTGAATAGAATAAATATTCATTTGTTGAATAGAATAACGAATTTATTGAAATATATAAAGCCGTGTTGATTAGAGTTGCGCCATTTTGACGTGAACGATATTTATTTCGATTATATTCGTTTTTATAATGAATATTGAAAAGGAAGTGATTTCAAAATATAACGTTTTGAAAATATTATCATTTATATAGTAATGATATGAAATATTCAATTTCGATTAGAAATTGAATATAGAGTTGAAATTGTTTTGAAAACGAATTTAAAACGATTTATAAAATACGTTTTAAAAAGGAAATCGACGAAATATATATAATATATATATATTATATATATAATGGCCTGAATAGAACGCGCCGCGCCGCGGCAGTTCGTGAATTTCGACCATTGACTTCGAATTGATGTTGCGGGAGATCCGACAGTCGGATTCTCCTAAAACTGGAACCGTTGGGTTCGTATCGAAAATAGCTTTCCAATGAATATTAGAAATTTGAAATCTAACGGTTGGATTTGTAATTATGTCCAAATCAATTTCAGAAAAGGTCGTTGTAAGTGCAGTTCGATGACCATTGTTGGAAATCGACTGTACGGGCCTTGATAAAATTATTAAAAATATCAATAATTTGTGTAAAATCATAATATGTGAATTGGAAAGAACTGGGATGAAAAATTCCACATTTGAAAGGAAAAAAATAGATTTTTATCGAAATGAACTAGTGTTGAACTACAGTTAAAATCAATTTATTTTTGAAATAAATTGAATTTGAAAGTGATTTTAAAAATAATCAAAATTCCCAGTATGTGAATTGGACTGGAGTTGAATCGAAATTATCTTTGGAATATTTCGATGTTGGATTTCGTGACTATACAGATATTGTTATGGGAATTTGAAAGATATATTTTATATCATTATTTCCAATACAATATTTGTTGGTTTCAGAATTTGATATTGAATATAAGCCGGTATATTTTCTATTCAGAGCCTTGTATTTAATATCAAATGTGATTTGGGTTTGTCGTGAATGGTGTCTTCATTAACACTGTTCTTAAGCCCAATAGATAAAAAGATTAAATCTTTCTATTTATATTTAATGAAGTGTATCAATTAAATAATATTTAATTGAATTTGAATTTGAACTGGTTTTTAGGTTTATCGTGAGCGGTGTTTTGAACAACACCTGTTCTTTAACCCAATTAACAATAGAATGTGGTTTGGGTTTATCGTGAATCGTGTTTTAGATGACATTGGTTCTTTAACCCAGTTAAAGACAGGATATTGATTTTTAAGAAGATTAAAACTAAGTGGAGTTTTAATGAATCTTTAATTAGATTAAAAAGTGAATTGATAATTTAAATTATCAAATCTGAAAGGTGATCGAGAATGGAGTACCACCAGTTTTGCTCCAAAGCAATAGTTAAATCTTTAGTTAGATATGAACGTGATATGGTAATTAATTTTACCGATAACACCGTGGTGTTAGATATGGAGTATTACCAGTTTTTCTCCATGGGATATATAGGTTGGGATTGGGAAATAAAACAAATAATTACTTCGGTGTGGTTCGCTAATCCCGACTAGTTTGAAATGATATCCAAAGGAAGATTAAAGAATAAATTTAGAAGAATTTATCTTGGATAAAATTAATGGGAACCTTTCCCTAAGAATGTGATTTTGTGAATAAAAGAATATTCGGAATTGGAATGAGGCATTTGTTGTGTTTGTGTAACATTTGTTTATCATATACGTGGGATATTCAGAAAGGCCGGGTTTATACCCATTCTGAATAACCGATTCGACGAGATGTCGAAGATGAAGATGGTGGTCGAAGACCGGAAGTCTTCACATCGTTTGGGTGATTACTGATGATCTTGACTGGGCTGTACACGCAGGATGAGGGAAACAGTTGGTGATCGTCCAGACGTACTTGGAGATGGATGGATATGCGAGGAAAGTGCCTCCGGTTTCGTTTAAACCCAGAACGAACTTGTAAAGGGATTGTGTGTCTGACATTGGATTTTATTCTGTGTTGATTGATCTCTATTAAATATACATCTGTTTGGCGGCGGAGAATTTATTCTCTTGCTTAACGCCCTTCTCTGAGACGTATGAGCTCACAGGTTGTATATCGATGGACATCAGTCGCATGGAGTGAATTGCCAGTGTGGCACGCGTAAGTGGCAATTGATCAAGGCTTCTGTTGAAAAGCAAAGTCTTGTGATTGATGATCCAAGCATGGCCTGTGTGGCGTAGCTTTGTGTATAACATGAATTCGCAAGCCTCACACCTCGGTATGAGTTAAAAAGGGGATACGGACCCAAGGAGTGCACGACATTTCTTTCTAGCTAGGGTGGTGTCAGTGACCTACTAGCCCTGACATTTATCTACTTTTCACCTGTGTGGTTGTTGGATACGAGGCGCCTCAGATATTGGTCTGTAAGGACCGGGAAACGTGTGTTCAGGAATAACCAATCCTCAAAAGTAAGAGAGGACCGGCCTTGGAGGTTCCAAAGGATCAGAGTGGGGTCCTGAGGCATTGCTAGAGTGTCTCGAATGCGGAGAGGAGGTTGCCCCTTTCCTCGACTCATGACGGAAATCCGATTTCCAATACGTGATATTGCGGTTTTAATTGTAGAACTAGTATGGCGACATGATATATGGTACCCATGCCGTCTTTGATTGATATTTATGATTGAAATTGTTTTGACACTATACACCTATAATAGTATCAAATGATTTGTTTTAAACGTATCAAGCATTATTTGGCTATTATAAGGGAAAACCCTATCCTCCGGCTTGCGTTGCATTGTGTGATGGGACTTGGGTCTTATAATAGCTTCATTTTCCAAAGAGCATTGCGTTGTTTTGTTATATGCACTAGTATTCTTGGGAGGAAACCTGTTCCGTGTTATACGGCGTGGTCCCTTGAATACGCTCTTTTAAAGTAAAGATTAATAACTGTTTTAGTTCTCACACCAGTCACATGACTGACCTGGAGTTTATTGTTTTAACCTAAACTCTGGTTGCCCTTATTTTCGACACGGGCAGCTAGTAGTTTTGGTTTTGTTGATTTATATTCATAGGATCCTGATTTACAGTTGGAACGATGCTCGGAAAGCTCTGTATCCGTGCATTACTTCTAGTTGTGCTTTTGTATTATTTTCCGCTGCAATGTATTTAAATGTAATTTAAAATCTCTGATGTTTGTTGAATGTAATTCATTCATTTATACTCTGTATATTTTTGTATCTGATGGAATTGTTGTAATAACAATGAAATGTTCTTCCGTCTGCGTTCCAGTTTGTCCTGTTCTCAAAACGATCAGGGGTTTCGAACGGTCTTAGTCGGTTTAACGATCGATTCGGATCGAGCGAAATTCCTTGCCGTTACAGTTGGTATCAGAGCTTTGGTTTACAGAGCTCGAGAACAATACACGTTAGAACCAAACGAAAGAATTCATCAGATATTGGATTAGTAATATCCAATTAGAATTACTCGTTAGAGATTGGACCAGTAGTATCCTAGAACGAGTGTGAAGAGTATATTTTTCAAATGAAAACAATTATGTTTTGAAAATTTAAATCGCTTTATACGTATTTGATTATTTATTTATTTTGAATATGGACAATCGAGTATATAAAGATTTCGCGTATACGCGTCATGAACGTATAGTCGAAGTTTTAATATACTGGATAGATATAGAATCATACTCTAGTGGCCCGAAGATGATTCTGATGGTTGAGTACTCGTTGTCAAAATTTATATTCGAGTGACGAAGGTGTGATATCTATGTATTTCCATTAGACTGGTGTGAGAGCCAAAATATAGCAGGAATACATTGTTGTGAAATGGCATCAAAAACATGATTTTCTGTATATATATATATATATCAAAATTATGAATTTGAAACTCTAATTCACTAGTTGATTGATGTTTGTGTTATTTGTTTATTTGTTTGCTAATTTTGAACCATTTAGCCTAACTGAACCAAATATTGAATTGTATTGGAAATTGGTCGCATTTACTTGCATATACAAGTACTTACATTGAACAGGTCACAGCAAGGAGGCTAGAGCAGAGAATAAAATTTGTTTGCCCGACAAATAGGTACATGTTTACTATATAATTTACTGTTTTGTTTGGGTGATGATGATTTTATGAGCCGATTGGCCAGCCGCTTGGCTTTTTCTTTTTGAGATCAGAAGGCCTATATGGCAATTTTGGGATTTTCCCGTGGCTCCCAGTGCAAGGGAGGTTATGGCGAAATTTTTCGAAAATTTAGGGTGTTAGCCAAATTTTTGAAGAATTTGAAAATTCTCAGAAACTGAAAAGTTGGAGAATGGAAGCCAGATCAAACGTAGAGTTGATTAATCAAACCACTTTCGACTTTGTTCCTTTTCGGGGACGAAAAGTTTTAAGTGGGGGAGATTGTAACAACCCGAAAATCTGGGCCAGTTTAAAAAATTTATTTTGGCAATTTTAGCGAATTTTGAACATTTAAAATAGATTATTTTAAATAATATCGACGAGAAATTTATTTTGAATAAAATCGAACGTATATATTATATACGTCGTCGTTAGAATATAAGTAATTATATATAATTATAAATAGAATTGAAAATGGCACGGTGGTTCGATAATTCGATTTCAAACTTCAATTGAATGTACTGGGTGCAAAACAATCCGGATTTTAGCGAAACCAAAAACATTAGGATCTATTTGATAATATCTTTCCAACGAATCCGAGAAATTGAAATTTCATAGCGGGAATCAAAAGATATGTCCAGTTGAAAATTCTGAATAATCGTTATGGAATTCAGGCTCTTAAAAATAGCCATTTTGCAAACGACCTCGGATTTCGACGAAACCACTTTTGTTGGATCCGTGATGTCAAGTTATTACTAGATTCCAAATTTCATAATTTTTCGAATCAATATGTGGGCGTGGCAAAGGAAATGCGTTTGACCAGTTTCAGTTGATTTTAATCGACTGGAAAATGGCCATTTTTCCAACGGTCTCGGAATTCGACGAAACTAGTTTTATTAGGACCGTATCGTCAATACGAATCTAGAAAATATTTTTCTGGAATTTTTCGAGTTAGTATGTGACCCCGGTAAATTGAAATGTGCATTCAAATTCAATATATAGAAGTATATTTTGATTTTGATGAAAACTGATTATAACAGCCGAATCAGCTGACGATACATATCCCATTGTGTTCGGAATGGGGGTAATTAGCTATGGACGACAAGCTGTGGGCCTCGTTTAGAGGTCGTATATAAAAGTCAACTTTATATAGAAAATTAAATTAAATAAATAATTAAATAACCCTTTCTTTTCACTTAAGACCCCCCCCCCAATTCATTCTCACGATAAAATCAGTTGGCCCCCTTTTCAGAAAAACCCCCGACTCCTTCTTCCTCGTCTCGATCACCACTGCGCCGCCGAAGCTGGCCGCGCGCCTCCCCGCTCCGCTCCCCTCGTCGATCTACCACATGCCACACCCCCTCCTTCCTCTCCGTTCGTGAAACCGACGCCTCAGATCTAACCCCCTCTGGCCACCTCGCGTTGTTCGCACGGCCACCCAGTCGCCGGAACCCCCATCAAACCCTAGCGCCGCCTGTACCCCCTTCTCCGACCACCCCTCAGCCACGTGACGCCCCCATCTGCAGTCGAACACTGTAAGCTCCCTTTTTTCTTTTTATTTCTATTTTGTTTTGTTTTTATTTAATAAAATCAGTTTGTTTACATGATAAAAATATAATCTTGTATGTTGTAGAGTAATAAAAATATAATCTTTTATGTTGTAGAGTAATAAAAATATAATCTTTTATGTTGTAGAGTAATAAAAATATGATTTTCATATTATATAGATAATAAAAATGTGATCTTTATATGGTAGGATATAAAAAGACGATATTTTTATGTAGTGAAAGACGACATTTTTAAAGTAAGAAAAAGGCGAAATCTTTATGTAGAGAGTAGCGATGTAAAAATAGTATTTTTATCTATATAGTAGCGATGTAAAAATAGAATTTTTATCTTATAGTAGCGATGTAAAAATAGAATTTTTATCTATATAGTAGCAATGTAAAAATAGAATTTTTATCTATATAAAAGCGAAGTGAAAATTCGATTTTTATATATTGAATAGCAATATAAAAATGTGATTTTTATATATGTAGTGGCTACGGGCAACGAAAGTGATAAAAGGCGAGAACAACGATGACTTCTACATATGAAGAGTCGTGGCGTTTGGATTAGCTATCGGTGAGAACTTCTCACTCTAAATTTCTTTTTCTAGTTATATATATATATATATATATATACTAGGATGCAGACGGTGCTTAGCAGCACCCGACACCCGTCATCCACAGACCATGGATGGCTTGTTTGTTTAATTGATGTGTTGTGAAATTTGTTTGTGATGTTGATGTGAAATCGATAATAAATGTAGATGGTTGAAATAAAATAATTATCGTTAAAAATATAATATTTAACGTGAATGTGAATAAATAAATATTTATAAACAAATCGGCCGATTTGTTTATATACACTGATTTGACTGATATTGATTGGGATGATAAATTTTACACATCGCCCAACTGCACAAATAAAAATCTGTGTTTCTTGATTTCAAACCCCACACGGGTGTTGGGATGATATTTGAGTACACTAATCCCAATTATTTAATTGTATGTCGATCGATTGGTCGACAGGCTGTGTAAGCATTAATTATTTATATTTGATGCTTATGCAGTTGTGTGGTGCACTTTGGATGATCGTTGATTGTTTATCGTTGTTATTATATACATGTGTTGTATGGAATTCATATAATTAACATTATATGGTGATTGATTGGGCCTCATTCCAATCGGGAAAATAATGAATACTATAAAAAGGGAATTCATGTGTTGAATATAAAAATAGTCTTGTGTTGACGATGTTCATGTGTTGAAACTATTCATTTGTTGAGTAAAATATTTCAATAATAAAATTTACATCTTTATCATATTTAAAATTAGAACTACTTCTCATTAGGAGTCTGATTAAAAATCAAACGATAGATACCAAAATTTTATAAAATATTTTACATAACAAAAATAATCGTGTGTTGACAGTACTCATGTGTTGAGATTAGTCGTGTGTTGAAAAAAATATAGATTCATGTGTTGAATAGAATAAATATTCATTTGTTGAATAGAATAACGAATTTATTGAAATATATAAAGCCGTGTTGATTAGAGTTGCGCCATTTTGATGTGAACGATATTTATATCGATTATATTCGTTTTTATAATGAATATTGAAAAGGAAGTGATTTCAAAATATAACGTTTTGAAAATATTATCATTTAATAGTAATGATATGAAATATTCAATTTTGATTAGAAATTGAATATAGAGTTGAAATGGTTTTGAAAACGAATTTAAAACGATTTATAAAATACGTTTTAAAAAGGAAATCGATGAAATATATATAATAAATATATATATTATATATATAATGGCCTGAATAGAACGCGCCGCGCCGCGGCAGTTCGTGAATTTCGACCATTGACTTCGAATTGACGTTGCGGGAGATCCGACCGTCGGATTCTCCTAAAGCCGGAACCATTGGGTTCGTATCGAAAATAGATTTCCAATGAATATTAGAAATTTGAAATCTAATGGTTGGATTTGGAATTATGTCCAAATCAATTTCAGAAAAGGTCGCTGTAAGTACAGTTCGATGGCCATTGTTGGAAATCGACTGTACGGGCCTTGATAAAATTATTTAAAATATCAATAATTTGTGTAAAATCATAATATGTGAATTGGAAAGAACTGGGATGAAAAATTCCACATTTGAAAGGATAAAAATAGATTTTTATCGAAATGAACTAGTGTTGAACTACAGTTAAAATCAATTTATTTTTGAAATAAATTGAATTTGAAAGTGATTTTAAAAATAATCAAAATTTCCAATACGTGAATTGGACTGGAGTTGAATTGAAATTATCTTTGGAATATTTCGATGTTGGATTTCGTGACTATACAGATATTGTTATGGAAATTTGAAAGATATATTTTATATCGTTATTTCCAATACAATATTTGTTGGTTTCAGAATTTGATATTGAATATAAGCCAGTATATTTTCTATTCAGAGCCTTGTATTTAATATCAAATGTGATTTGGGTTTGTCGTGAATGGTGTCTTCATTAACACTGTTCTTAAGCCCAATAGAGAAAAAGATTAAATCTTTCTATTTATATTAATGAAGTGTATCAATTAAATAATATTTAATTGAATTTGAATTTGAATTGGTTTTTAGGTTTATCGTGAGTGGTGTTTTGAACAACACCTGTTCTTTAACCCAATTAACAATAGAATGTGGTTTGGGTTTATCGTGAATCGTGTTTTAGATGACATTGGTTCTTTAACCCAGTTAAAGACAGGATATTGATTTTTAAGAAGATTAAAACTAAGTGGAGTTTTAATGAATCTTTAATTAGATTAAAAAGTGAATTGATAATTTAAATTATCAAATCTGAAAGGTGATCGAGAATGGAGTACCACCAGTTTTGCTCCAAAGCGATAGTTAAATCTTTAGTTAGATATGAACGTGAGATGGTAATTAATTTTACTGATAACACCGTGGTGTTAGATATGGAGTATTACCAGTTTTTCTCCATGGGATATATAGGTTGGGATTGGGAAATAAAACAAATAATTACTTCGGTGTGGTTCGCTAATCCCGACTAGTTTGAAATGATATCCAAAGGAAGATTAAAGAATAAATTTAGAAGAATTTATCTTGGATAAAATTAATGGGAACCTTTCCCTAAGAATGTGATTTTGTGAATAAAAGAATATTCTGAATTGGAATGAGGCATTTGTTGTTTTTGTGTAACATTTGTTTATCATATACGTGGGATATTCAGAAAGGCCGGGTTTATACCCATTCTGAATAACCGATTCGACGAGATGTCGAAGATGAAGATGTTGGTCGAAGACCGGAAGTCTTCACATCGTTTGGGTGATTACTGATGATCTTGACTGGGCTGTACACGCAGGATGAGGGAAACAGTTGGTGGTCGTCCAGACGTACTTGGAGATGGATGGATATGCAAGGAAAGTGCCTCCGGTTTCGTTCAGACCCAGAACGGACTTGTAAATGGATTGTGTGTCTGACATTGGATTTTATTCTGTGTTGATTGATCTTTATTAAATATACATCTGTTTGGCGGCGGAGAATTTATTCTCTTGCTTAACGCCCTTCTCTGAGACGTACGAGCTCAGAGGTTGTATATCGATGGACATCAGTCGCATGGAGTGAATTACCAGTGTGGCACGCGTAAGTGGCAATTGATCAAGGCTTCTGTTGAAAAGCAAAGTCTTGTGATTGATGATCAAAGCACGGCCTGTGTGGCGTAGCTTTGTGTATAACATTAATTCACAAGCCTCACACCTCGGTATGAGTTAAAAATGGGACACGGACCCAAGGAGTGCACGACGTTTCTTTCTAGCTAGGGTGGTGTCAGTGACCTACCAGCCCTGACATTTATCTACTTTTCACCTGTGTGGTTGTTGGATACGAGGCGCCTCAGATATAGTTCTGTAAGGACCGGGAAACGTGTGTTCAGGAATAACCAATCCTCAAAAGTAAGAGAGGACCGGCCTTGGAGGTTCCAAAGGATCAGAGTGGGGTCCTGAGGCATTGCTAGAGTGTCTCGAACGCGGAGAGGAGCTTGCCCCTTGCCTCGACTCATGACGGAAATCCGATTTCCAATACGTGATATTGCGGTTTTAATTGTAGAACTAGTAAGGCGACATGATATATGGTACCCATGTCGTCTATGATTGATATTTATGATTGAAATTGTTTTGATACTATACACCTATAATAGTATCAAATGATTTGTTTTAAACGTATCAAGCATTATTTGGCTATTATAAGGGAAAACTCTATCCTCCGGCTTGCGTTGCATTGTGTGATGGGGCCTGGGTCTTATAATAGCTTCATTTTTCCAAAGAGCATTGCGTTGTTTTGTTATATGCACTAGTATTCATGGGAGGAAACCCGTTCCGTGTTATACGGCGTGGTCCCTTGAATTGCTCTCTTTTAAAGTAAAGATTAATAACTGTTTTAGTTCTCACACCAGTCACATGACTGACCTAGAGTTTATTGTTTTAACCTAAACTCTGGGTACCCTAATTTTCGACACGGGCAGCTAGTAGTTTTGGTTTTGTAGATTTATATTCACAGGATCCTAATTTACAGCTGGAACGATGCTCGGAAAGCTCTGTATCCGTGCATTACTTCTAGTTGTGCTTTTGTATTATTTTCCGCTGCAATGTATTTAAATGTAATTTAAAATCTTTGATATTTGTTGAATGTAATTTTTTCATTTATACTCTGTATATTCTTGTATCTGATGGAATTGTTGTAATAACAATGAAATGTTCTTCCGTCTGCGTTCTAATTTGTCCTGTTCTCAAAACGATCAGGGGTTTCGAACGGTCTTAGTCGGTTTAACGATCAATTCGGATCGAGCGAAATTCCTTGCCGTTACGCCTTCCTTTCCCTTTGATCCATATGACACACTGGTAATGCAACTAGCTTTGCATTGTTCACCAAATATATACGAAAATCGATCTCGTGCCTCGGAGGTTGGCAACGGACCTCCTCAAAAACATCAGAATAATCTCGGACTACTAGAACAGATTGCAAATCATCTATGGATGCATCAAGAGACTCTAGGAAGCTAAGCATAACAGATCATTGGAGGTTGCAAGAAATCTGAAGGGTCCTCTCGTGGCAAGTCAGGAGTTTAACGACCCTCCTTTCACAATCTTGAACGGCACCATACATGTCCAGCCAATGCATCCCTAGAATCAACCCATAGCCCATGAACCCGAGCACATATGCGTCACATTCAAATTCGTCGCCTAATACAGATATTCTCAAACCCCAACTATAATAACCCGGAAAATACGAGCCAATTTAAAAAATTTAAATTGGTTATTTCAAAGGAATTTGAACAATTGAAATAGAATATTTCAATAAAATAGTGAGTTAGTTTGAAAATTTGAATTCAAACTTTGACCGAATATGCAGGATGGAAAATATAACGGATTTTAGCGAAACCAAAAATATTTAAATCTGTTAGTCAATACCTTTCTAACGAATCTGAAAAATCGAAGTTTCATAACGGGAATCAAAAGTTATGGCCGAATGAATTTTCAGAAGGGTCGGTATATAGAATATATAGCCCTGGAAAATTGATATTTTGCATACGACCTCGGAATTCGACGAAACCACTTTTGTTGGGTCCGGGATGTCAAACTATTGCTAGATTTCAAATTTCATAATTTTAGAAGCTAGTATGTGAGCGTAGCAAAAGAAAATGTGTTTGGTCGATTTCTGTTAAATTGGATCGACCAGAAAATGGTCATTTTTCAAACGACCTCAGAATTCGACGAAACAAGTTTTGTTGGTACCGTAGCGTCAAAACATAGCTAGATTTATTTTTCTGGAATTTTTCGAATCAGTTTGTGGCCCTGGCAAATTGAAATGTGCGTTCAGAGTTAAAAATTAAATGTTATATACTTTAATTTGAAAAATAACTGACTGTAGCAGTCGAATTGGCCTACGAAACATATCCCATTGTGTCCGGAATGGGGGTATTTAGCTAGGGGCGACAGTCGTTGGGTTTAAAAAGGAGTTCGTTTGAGAAAACACTATTTAAAAATTTAATATAACCCTCGGCCAATCAGAATTTTCCTTTCATAAATTTTTTTTTTTAAAAAAAAGAAACCCCCCCGTTCAACGGCGAAAAACGCTCCCTACCTTCTCCCCCAAATCGCCGCCGCCTCAGGCGATTTCCGCCTGCGCCACCCCCTACCTCGACGCGCCTCCTCCTCCTCTTCAAATCTGACCCCACCGCCGCCGCCACAGTCGCCTCCTCCGCCCGTATCGACGCCAGGAAGTCGAGCACTTCCTGCCACCGCCCTGAACGCCACCGACCACCGAACGCCACCAAACCACCACCGATTTAAAGCCCTCTCTTCCCTCTTCCACGTCCAACTCCCCGATCGTCCCCACGTGCCACTGATTTCGCGAAAACTGTAAACCTATTTTTGAAGCTTCGTGAAAGTGAGTTTTTCTTTGATCTTTACACTTTGAAAAATCATATCTTTTTGGTGTGTTGACGAAATTCGATGAAACAGGAAACATCGAGACCGCAAGGAAGCTCTCTACCCAATAGAAGAAGCTGCGGATTTTTCTGACATCGTATCGATTTTTAGCGCTCAGAAAACCAAGGTGAGAAATCTAAATTAACGTGAAATTGAATAGAAAATGTCGTGTATAATTTATATAAGCGAAATATAAATTACATACGTGTTGTATACCTCATGTACATGCGTAGTGTAAGCTATATAAGCGAAGTATGAATTTTTACATGCATAGAATAAGTGATATATGTGTTGAAATGCTAGTGAAATATAGCAAATATATATTATATTATATATATATATACTCCCCTCGTCCACAAACCATGGACGATATTTATTGTGGTGAATTGGTGTGAAATATTGGATGAAAAATACGAATGGTTGAATAATTGTTTGTGCTTGATATTGTTTGGTTGTGGTTGAAAAATACCCATTGGTGATTGAAATGAATTGGAAATATTTGTGGAAATAAAAATAAACATGCCGCCTGCGTGCGAATTAGATGCATGAATCCCCATTGTCAAAAACCGCGAGGTTTTAAGGTAGAGCGAGGAGCCGTACTAGGGACGGTGCCGGTTTTAACTACCCTGCCGTTATGCTGCCGAAATTTTGAATAATCTTTGTGTGTTAGAATTATTTTTCATATGTTGAAATTATCTTCTTGCGTTGAAATTAAAGTCATATATTGAAACTATGTCCATGTGTGGAAATATTCATGTGTTGAAAAGTGTTGTATGAAAATTAAATTCATTTGTGAATGAATGAAGTGTTTAAACAATAAAAATCACATTTTTATATATATATGAAGTATGAAAAATATTCGCCTTATATAAATAATTTCAACAATAAAAATCCCATCTTTCTAATATAAACAACATAAATAAAATGTCCATGTGTGGAGATGCTCATTTGTTGAGAAGTGTGTGTAGTGGAAAAGTTCATGTGTTGAATAAAAAGATCGAACGATAAAAATTACATTTTTATTGAAACTATGAAGTGCTGAAACATCTATTTGTCGAATAAATATTTTAAATGATAAAAATATCATTTTTATCATATGTGTGATATGCTAAAGATATGCGGACGTTGAAATAAATATTTGTGATAGAAATATTATTTTTAACATGCATAGGAACTAAATAAAATAGTCATGTGTTGAAATCTATTTTAGTTCGCCAAAATTATCATCTTTGAAATGTGAAATGTTAAAAATAGCCACTTGTTCAAATAAACGTGCATGAGTTGAAATATACATTAACTAGCTAATGATATGATTTTAGCCTATGCATGCAACATTAGAATGAATGGTGTTTTTAAACCAAAGCAAATCAAATATGAAATTGAATGGAAAATGATAAATGTTAGAAATTGTATATATGTACATGCATATCTATTGAACAGGTTAAAGCAAAAGGGGCTAGAGAAGAGAAATAGAATTTTGTGCCCGACAAATAGGTACACATTTACCGCTTTGTTTGGGTGATGATTTTATGAGCCTGTTGGCTTTTTCTTTTTCTTTTTGATATGAGACGCCCGTGTGGCTATTTGGGAATTTTCCCAGACCCTCCCGTACAAAGGAGGTTATGGCAAAATTTTCCAAAATTTAAAGGCGTTAGTGAAATAATTGAAGTGGAAACGATATAGGAATTTTTGAATGAACTATATTTATATAAATATATAAATATAAATAGAATTAAAACGAAACGTGGCCGTGCAGTTCATGTTTTGAAACCGTGATTTCAAACGACTAGTGCGGAAGATCCGACCATTGGATTTTCCCGAAACCTCAACCGTTGGGTTCGCCTTGGAAATATCTTTCCAACGGCACCAACTTTGTGAAGATCCGACGGTTGGATTGTCTGGAATGTTTAATTCAAAACTGAAGAAAAACAGCGCCAGAAACGATTATATTTATATATATATATATATGTATATAAATATAATTAAATTAAATCGAATAACGACGCTACAGTTCGTAAATTGAAATCGTAACTTCAAATGGTTAGTGTGGAAGATCCGACCGTCGGATTTTCCCAAAACTGAAACCGTTGGATTCGTTTTGAAATGACCTTCCTAATGATGTAAAATTTGTGAAGATCCAACGGTTAGATTTTCATATATGTGTAAAACAAAATTAATGAAAAGCAGCGCCAGTGCATCGACACGACCTGAAACGTCGTTTAATTAAATATGGCCGTTTTAAATTAAATAAAAATGGCGATATATCGTTATAAAGTACTATAGACGATATAGAGTGAAAATAAACCAATTTTGTTGTGTTTGCTTGATATGTGATGGTTGAATGTATTTGACATGAAAATTATAACTAAATAACTGAAATGTGAATGTTGAATAGTCCAACCACGTGATTAATTGATTTGGAAATCTAAATATACGTGGGTTATTTGAAAATGCCGAGTTTAACTCATTTCAAATAATCGATCGACGTTGAGAAGTCGAAGAGTCGAAGACGACTGAAGACCGACGATCTCCACATTGGATGGATGGGCGCTACTGATGCTCGTGATTGGAGTAGCTACCATAAAGGAATTGAAGTAGTAGCCGTCCACACATACTGTTGATTGTACGGATATGCGAGGAATTGGTGCCTCCGGTTTCGTTCAGACCCAGAATGGACTTGTAAATGGACTGTGTGTCTGACATTGGATTTTGTTCTGTGTTGATTGATCTCTGTTAAATATATATCTGTTTAGCGGCGGAGAATTTATTCTCTTGCTTAACGCCCTTCTCTGAGACGTACGAGCTCAGAGGTTATGTATTGACAGAAATCAGTCGCATGGAGTGGATTGCCTGTGTGGCACGCCTAAGTGGCATATGATCAAGGCTTCTGTTGCAAAGCAAAGTCTTGTGGTTGATGATCAAAGCATGGTCTGTGTGACGTAGCTTTGTGTATAACGTGAATTCGCGAGCCTCACACCTCGGTATGAGTCAAAAACGGGAGAGTGACTGCAAGGAGAGCACGACGTTTCTTTCTAGCTAAGGTGGTGTCAGTGACCTACCAGCCCTGACATTATATATACTTTTCACCTGTGTGGTTGTTGGAATGCGTGGCGCCTCGATATAGGTCTGTAAGGACCGGGAAACGTGTGTTCAGGAATTACCAATCCTCAAAAGTAAGAGAGGACCGGCCCTGAAGATCCAAGGATCATAGTGGGGTCCTGGGACATTTGCTAGAGTGTCTCGAATCGGAGAGGAGCTTGCCCCTTGCCTTGACTCATGAAGGAATCCAATTTCCAATACGAAATATGCGAATGTGATTGTATTACTAGTATGGCGACATAGTAGATGGTAGCTATGCCGCCTAGGATTGATATTTATGATTGAATTGCTTTTGAAACATATATGCACTAGTAATAATATCGAACACCTTTGTTTTATTCGTATGAAGCATCTTTGGCCATTATAAGGTAAAAACTCTATCCTCCGGCTTGCGTTGCATTGTGTGATGGGACCTGAGTCTTATAACGGCTTCATTTTATAAAAAGCATTGCGTTGATTTAATCATTTACTTTATTTCATGCACTAGCACTCATTGGAGTAAACCCGTTCCGCAAAAGTGGCGTGGTCCTTTGATTTGCCTTATTATTGCTGTTAATAAGTTGAGTAGATTTCTCATACCAGTACCATGACTGACTCGTAGTTTGTTTCACCTTGCAAACTCGGGTGCCCTCATTTTCACACGGGCAGCCTAGTTACAGGTTTCTGACGCACCTTTTGGCTCATTGCGAGGCTTGACTACACTGTGCTGACTTGGATTTTCTCCGCCATTATTGTATCTATATTATGATTCCGCCACTGGCGATGTAGACTGATATTCCTTTTGTGTACTCTTCATGTATGATTCCGCCTCAGGCGATGGTGACTGATTATGTATCATTATGCACTAAGTTGTATCCTGTACTGTGCTTCTCTGATGTGATGATATCTATATGATTCCGCTGTCATATGTGTGTAAATTATTCTATTTTCTGTTTATGCTATTATCTGTGATCTGCTAATGATGATTATTGTGTTATATTCCAATGATTATCCTTAACACCGTGTCACGGGGTTTTGGGATCGTCACAGCTGGTATCAGAGCTTTGGTTAACCTTAGTTCTGGAGTCTAACACATTAAACACTTCGTCAAAATAGAATTAGTAGAATTCTAAGGCGAGTCGCTCATTAGAGATAGGACTGGTAAGGTCCTAGAATGAGCTGAGAAGAATAGCAAAAACAATTGATCAGTCCGTCGTTATCTTTCCGTAGAAATTTCTGCTTAACTATGCAATAGACTATCATTTCTGTTAGCTGACTTTTTTTCGTTGCTTATACAGAATTTGAAAAATGGCTACCAGAGCAGCCGCCGCTAGAGGAGGCCGTGCAGGCCGAGGCCGAGGAAGGGGAGAAATCCCAGCTCAAGAAGGACCTTTGATACAACCTCCGGCAGCTCAATACTTCGAGCTTGACCGCGTAGCTAAGAGATATAAGAACTTTGGAGGCAAGACCTTCTCGGGAACTGGCACCGTAATAGAGGCCCTTGCATGGCTCAAAACATGCAAGAAAAATCTTGAAGGCCTAAGGCTTGGAGACGAAGACAAAGCTATTATGGGCGCCTGGCTTATGCAGGAACAAGCTGAATTATGGTGGGAATCTCTTACCGCCGGGAATAGAGAAGCTGGAAGAACATGGGATGGATTTAAAGAACTATTCAAGGAGAAATATGTCCCAGAACAAGCTTTAGAAAGAATGCACGATGACTTCGCCAATCTCCAGCAAGGGGATCTTTCCATGCAAGATTATCTGAACAAATTTACAATGTTGTCGCCCTATGCTCCAGAGCTCGTCGCCACCGCGAATTCCAAAAATAAGAGGTTTATCCTTGGGCTAAGACGACAATATCATGATAGAGCCATGGCCCATGTCAAGCTGGAATTCAACGAGCTGGTGGAAATGACATGCAACTATGAAGACCTTGATCAAAGGCATCTGGATCAGGATCGCGCTAGAAGCCAAGCCGGAAACAAGCGCAAGCCTGCTGTAAATCAGGGCGAGTCAAGCCAAGCAGCATCTTCAAAGCCTCAGACTGGCAAGCCGCCAAGAGGAAATTTCTTTAACTGTGGTAAGCCGGGGCACTACTCAAACGTCTGCACAGCTCCGAAGAGACAGAAGACAAATTCTCAAGGCTCGAGCCAAGGCTCTCAGAACCCTCGCTCGTGCTTCAACTGTCGTAAGACCGATCATCTGGTCAAAGACTGTCCTTTGCTGAAGAAAGCTACAGTAGCTCATGTCTATGACGGGTCTAGCCCTCCAGCTGCTTCCGATGGAGCAGGTAAACCCGATGTTTTGGGAGGTACCCTTACAATTAAAAATATTCCTGTTTCTGTATTATTTGACACAGGTGCATCGCGTAGTTTTATTGCTAGAAACACAGTGCACAAATTAAAGTTAAAACAGCGAAAGCTCAAAGAATCGGTTGAAGTTCATAACCCGATAGGGGGTCCTGTTACTCTCGGTTCATATTGTAGAGTGCCGATCTCTTATTCTTCCTACAAATTTCCTTTTGATTTAATCGTTATGGATTTTCCCGAATTCGATATTATTCTCGGGCTAGATTGGTTAACGAAATATGAAGCCGAAGTGAATTGTGCGGAAAGAATCGTTAAAATTCGAACGAAGCTTGGATATATTACGGTTCCCTGTCATGGTTCGAATCCGAATAGAGAAGAATTTTGGTCAGCATTGGAACTTATCCCCACTTCCATGGAAAGGATTCCGATTGTTAGCAACTATGCGGATGTGTTTGAAGAAGTTGAAAACTTACCTTCGCAAAGAGAAATAGAATTCCGAATCGATCTAATTCCCAATGCCAGACCAGTGGTGCATCCAATTCGTAGAATGACTCCGAAAGAAAAAGAAGAATTAGGCGATCAAACTCGTCAACTGTTGTGGAAGGGTCTAATCAGACCTAGTTTTTCTAATTGGGGTGCAGCTGTTGTGTTTGTCCCGAAGTCAGACGGTACTCTTCGATTATGCGTTGATTACCGAGACCTCAACAAACAGACGCTTAAAAATAAATATCCATTACCCCGCATTGATGATTTGCTAGACCAATTGAATGGGGCGAAAGTATTTTCCCGAATGGACCTAGCTACAGGTTTTCATCAATTGAGAATAGCAGAAGAGTGTGTTCCTTTGACCGCTTTCAGAGGTCCAGACATATTTTATGAATGGTTAGTAATGCCGTTTGGCCTATGCAACGCTCCAGCATACTTTGTCGATCTAATAAATAGAGTGTTCAGGGGGGTTCTGAATAAATTTGTCCTCGTATTCATCGATGATATTTTAATCTACTCCAAATCAAAACCCGAGCATGAAAAACACTTAGAACAAGTATTGGAGATTCTAAGGAAGAACGTCTTCAAAGCCAAATTCTCTAAATGTGTCTTCTGGCAAGAAGAAGTTAAATTTCTTGGCCATGTCGTGTCAGAGAAAGGAATTTCTGTTGACCCAAGCAAAATAACAGCGATTCAAGACTGGAAACAACCCACTACTCCCACAGAAGTTAGAAGTTTTATAGGGTTGGCTAGTTATTATCGAAAGTTCGTTAAGGATTTTTCGAAGATATCCAGTCCGTTAACGAAGCTCACAAAGAAACATGAGAAGTTTAAGTGGACTTCCGACTGTGAAGAATCTTTCCAGGAATTGAAATCGAAGCTGACCACCGCTCCAGTGTTAACAATTATTGATGGCAATCAGGATTTAACGGTTTGGACAGATGCTTCTATTAGAGGTCTTGGTGCAGTGTTAATGCAGAGAGGCCAAGTAGTCGCTTATGCAAGCCGCCAATTGAAACCGCATGAGAAGAATTATGTAACTCATGATCTTGAGCTGCTAGCTATCGTTTTTGCTTTGAAAATCTGGAGGCATTACTTGTTGGGCGAGAAATTTATACTGTACACAGATCATCAATCATTGAAGTATTTATATACCCAGAAAGATCTGAATCTGAGACAGCAGCGTTGGATAGAATTTCTTGCAGCGTATGATCTTGATATCCTGTATACGCCGGGGAAAGCTAACGTAGTAGCAGATGCACTTAGTAGAAAGACCGCAATCGTTGCCCATCTTATAATTACACCTGGATTGATTGGTAGGATTTCAGCCCTTCAGAAAGACGATGAATTCATTCAGAGAATCAGTCAGAGAGTCAAGGAAGGTGAAACCACGAGTTTCCGTATTGACAATGGGGGGGGTTCTCAGGTTAAATAATAGGGTTTGCATTCCAAATATTCCAGGCCTTCGAAGAGAAGTGCTGGACGAATGCCATAAATCCAAATTTTGCATCCATCCTGGGGTGAGTAAAATGTACAACGATATCAAACGCACTTTCTGGTGGAAGGCAATGAAAAGGGATATTTCTTTGTATGTTAGCAGATGCCCTACTTGTCAATTGGTCAAGAGTGACCAACAGAAGCTAGCTGGACTGTTACAACCGTTGGAAGTCCCAGGCTGGAAATGGGAACAGATTTCCATGGATTTCATAGATGGTTTGCCGCGAACCAAGAAAGGTAATGACAGCATTTGGGTAATCGTAGATCGCTTCACGAAGACTGCCCATTTTATACCTGTCAGGTCCAATAGAACTGCCCAAAGTCTAGCACATATATATTTCAAAGAAATTGTTAAGCTGCATGGAATTCCCATCAGCATAGTCAGTGATAGAGATCCCCTATTTACTAGCAAGTTCTGGGAGGCTTTCCAGACAGAATTGGGAACAAAACTGAATATGAGCACCGCTTATCACCCACAAACAGATGGCCAAACTGAGCGGGTGAATAGAATTCTAGAAGATTTATTGCGGTCTTGTATAATCGATTTTGGTGGGTCATGGGAAGATCATTTGCATTTGGCAGAATTCTCATATAACAATAGCTATCAAGCAAGTTTGAGAATGTCACCATTTGAAGCATTATATGGCAGACCCTGCAGATCTCCTGCATGTTGGGTAGAACCTGGCAACAGACTTGTACTAGGACCCGATATGATTAGAGAAGCATCTGATAAAGTGGACTTCATCAAGAAGCGATTGAAAACCGCCCAAAGCAGACATAAAAGTTATGCATACTCTAAAAGGAGAGATTTGACATTTACTGTTGGTGATCATGTTTATTTAAAGGTTTCTCCGATGAGAGGAGTAATCAGATTTGGAAAGACTGGGAAGTTGGCACCGAGATTTATTGGTCCCTTTCCTATACTTGAGCGAATTGGAACTCTTGCTTATAGGGTTCAAGTACCAGATTGGTTGCCTGGAGTGCACAATGTTTTTCACGTATCTCAACTTAGGAGACATGTGCATGATCCAGATCTTGTTGTAGAAGAAGCAGCGCAACGGGATGTGGAGATAACTCCAGAATTAGCACTCAAAAGAGAGCCATTAAAGATTGTTGGCAAAGAAACTAGAGAACTCAGAAGCAAAAAGGTTCATTTAGTTAAAGTGCAGTGGAGCAGTGATCCTAGAGACTGTACTTGGGAGACTGAGGAAAGCATTAAACAAGCTTACCCCAAATGCAGAGTGGATATCTCTGACTAACTCCGGTGCAAGGTACTTTTACAATACTTCGCATTTACATTTTATTTCCTACTTTACTGTTGTTTCCTTTTCGAGGACGAAAAGTTTTAAGTAGGGGAGATTGTAATAACCCGGAAAATACGAGCCAATTTAAAAATTTTAAATTGGTTATTTCAAAGGAATTTGAACAATTGAAATAGAATATTTCAATAAAATAGTGAATTAGAAATAGTGAGTCAGTTTGAAAATTTGAATTCAAACTTTGACCGACTATGCAGGATGGAAAATATAACGGATTTTAGCGAAACCAAAAATATTTAAATAGTCAATACCTTTCTAACGAATCTGAAAAATCGAAGTTTCATAACGGGAATCAAAAGTTATGGCCGAATGAATTTTCAGAAGGGTCGGTATATAGAATATATAGCCCTGGAAAATTGATATTTTGCATACGACCTCGGAATTCGACGAAACCACTTTTGTTGGGTCCGGGATGTCAAACTATTTCTAGGTTTCAAATTTCATAATTTTTGAAGCTAGTATGTGAGCGTGGCAAAAGAAAATGTGTTTGGTCGATCTCTGTTAAATTGGATCGACCAGAAAATGGTCATTTTTCAAATGACCTCAGAATTCGACGAAACTAGTTTTGTTGGACCGTAGCGTCAAAACATAGCTAGATTTATTTTTCTGGAATTTTTCGAATCAGTTTGTGGCCCTAGCAAATTGAAATGTGCGTTCAGAGTTAAAAATTAAATGTTTTATACTTTAATTTGAAAAATAACTGACTGTAACAGTCGAATTGGCCTACGAAACATATCCCATTGTGTCCGGAATGGGGGTATTTAGCTAGGGGCGACAGTCGTTGGGTTTAAAAAGGAGTTCGTTTGAGAAAACACTATTTAAAAATTTAATATAACCCTCGGCCAATCAGAATTTTCCTTTCATAAATTTAAAAAAAAAGAAAAAAAGAACCCCCCCCCCCCCCCCCCGTTCAACGGCGAAAACCGCTCCCTACCTTCTCCCCCAAATCGCCGCCGCCTCAGGCGATTTCCGCCTGCGCCACCCCCTACCTCGACGCGCCTCCTCCTCCTCTTCAAATCCGACCCCACCGCCGCCGCCACAGTCGCCTCCTCCGCCCGTATCGACGCCAGGAAGTCAAGCACTTCCCGCCGCCGCCCTGAACGCCACCGACCACCGAACGCCACCAAACCACCACCGATTTAAAGCCCTCTCTTCCCTCTTCCACGTCCAACTCCCCGATCGTCCCCACGTGCCACTGATTTCGCGAAAACTGTAAACCTAGTTTTGAAGCTTCGTGAAAGTGAGTTTTTCTTTGATCTTTACACTTTGAAAAATCATATCTTTTTGGTGTGTTGACGAAATTCGATGAAACAGGAAACATCGAGACCGCAAGGAAGCTCTCTACCCAATAGAAGAAGCTGCGGATTTTTCTGACATCGTATCGATTTTTAGCGCTCAGAAAACCAAGGTGAGAAACCTAAATTAACGTGAAATTGAATGGAAAATGTCGTGTATAATTTATATAAGCGAAATATAAATTCCATACGTGTTGTATACCTCATGTACATGCGTAGTGTAAGCTATATAAGCGAAGTATGAATTTTTACATGCATAGAATAAGTGATATATGTGTTGAAATGCTAGTGAAATATAGCAAATATATATTATATTATATTATATATATATATATATACACTCCCCTCGTCCACAAACCATGGACGATATTTATTGTGGTGAATTGGTGTGAAATATTGGATGAAAAATACGAATGGTTGAATAATTGTTTGTGGTTGATATTGTTTGGTTGTGGTTGAAAAATACCCATTGGTGATTGAAATGAATTGGAAATATTTGTGGAAATAAAAATAAACATGCCGCCTGCGTGCGAATTAGATGCATGAATCCCCATTGTCAAAAACCGCGAGGTTTTAAGGTAGAGCGAGGAGCCGTACTAGGGACGGTGCCGGTTTTAACTACCCTGCCGTTATGCTGCCGAAATTTTGAATAATCTTTGTGTGTTAGAATTATTTTCATATGTTGAAATTATCTTCTTGCGTTGAAATTAAAGTCATATATTGAAACTATGTCCATGTGTGGAAATATTCATGTGTTGAAAAGTGTTGTATGAAAATAAATTCATTTGTGAATGAATGAAGTGTTTAAACAATAAAAATCACATTTTTATATATATATGAAGTATGAAAAATATTCGCCTTATATAAATAATTTCAATAATAAAAATCCCATCTTTCTAATATAAACAACATAAATAAAATGTCCATGTGTGGAGATGCTCATTTGTTGAGAAGTGTGTGTAGTGGAAAAGTTCATGTGTTGAATAAAAAGATCAAACGATAAAAATTACATTTTTTATTGAAACTATGAAGTGCTGAAACATCTATTTGTCGAATAAATATTTTAAATGATAAAAATATCATTTTTATCATATGTGTGATATGCTAAAGATATGCGGACGTTGAAATAAATATTTGTGATAGAAATATTATTTTTAACATGCATAGGAACTAAATAAAATAGTCATGTGTTGAAATCTATTTTAGTTCGCCAAAATTATCATCTTTGAAATGTGAAGTGTTAAAAATAGCCACTTGTTCAAATAAACGTGCATGAGTTGAAATATACATTAACTAGCTAATGATATGATTTTAGCCTATGCATGCAACATTAGAATGAGTGGTGTTTTTAAACCAAAGCAAATCAAATATGAAATTGAATGGAAAATGATAAATGTTAGAAATTGTATATATGTACATGCATATCTATTGAACAGGTTAAAGCAAAAGGGGCTAGAGAAGAGAAATAGAATTTTGTGCCCGACAAATAGGTACACATTTACCGCTTTGTTTGGGTGATGATTTTATGAGCCTGTTGGCTAGCCGCTTGGCTTTTTCTTTTTCTTTTTGATATGAGACGCCCGTGTGGCTATTTGGGAATTTTCCAAGACCCTCCCATACAAAGGAGGTTATGGCGAAATTTTCCAAAATTTAAAGGCGTTAGTGAAATAATTGAAGTGGAAACGATATAGGAATTTTTGAATGAACTATATTTATATAAATATATAAATATAAATAGAATTAAAACGAAACGTGGCCGTGCAGTTCATGTTTTGAAATCGTGATTTCAAACGACTAGTGCGGAAGATCCGACCATTGGATTTTCCCGAAACCTCAGCCGTTGGGTTCGCCTTGGAAATATCTTTCCAACGGCACCAACTTTGTGAAGATCCGACGGTTGGATTGTCTGGAATGTTTAATTCAAAACTAAAGAAAAACAACGCCAGAAACGATTATATTTATATATATATATATATATAAATATAAATAAATTAAATCGAATAACGACGCTGCAGTTCGTAAATTGAAATCGTAACTTCAAATGGTTAGTGTGGAAGATCCGACCGTCGGATTTTCCCAAAACTGAAACCGTTGGATTCGTTTTGAAATGACCTTCCTAATGATGTAAAATTTGTGAAGATCCAACGGTTAGATTTTCATATATGTGTAAAACAAAATTAATGAAAAGCAGCGTCAGTGCATCGACACGACCTGAAACGTCGTTTAATTAAATATGGCCGTTTTAAATTAAATAAAAATGGCGATATATCGTTATAAAGTACTATAGACGATATAGAGTGAAAATAAACCAATTTTGTTGTGTTTGCTTGATATGTGATGGTTGAATGTATTTGACATGAAAATTATAACTAAATAACTGAAATGTGAATGTTGAATAGTCCAACCACGTGATTAATTGATTTGGAAATCTAAATATACGTGGGTTATCTGAAAAGGCCGAGTTTAACTCATTTCAAATAATCGATCGACGTTGAGAAGTCGAAGAGTCGAAGACGACTGAAGACCGACGATCTCCACATTGGATGGATGGGCGCTACTGATGCTCGTGATTGGAGTAGCTACCATGAAGGAATTGAAGTAGTAGCCGTCCACACATACTGTTGATTGTACGGATATGCGAGGAATTGGTGCCTCCGGTTTCGTTCAGACCCAGAACGGACTTGTAAATGGACTGTGTGTCTGACATTGGATTTTGTTCTGTGTTGATTGATCTCTGTTAAATATATATCTGTTTGGCGGCGGAGAATTTATTCTCTTGCTTAACGCCCTTCTCTGAGACGTACGAGCTCAGAGGTTATGTATTGACAGAAATCAGTCGCATGGAGTGGATTGCCTGTGTGGCACGCCTAAGTGGCATATGATCAAGGCTTCTGTTGCAAAGCAAAGTCTTGTGGTTGATGATCAAAGCATGGTCTGTGTGACGTAGCTTTGTGTATAACGTGAATTCGCGAGCCTCACACCTCGGTATGAGTCAAAAACGGGAGAGTGACTGCAGGGAGAGCACGACGTTTCTTTCTAGCTAAGGTGGTGTCAGTGACCTACCAGCCCTGACATTATATATACTTTTCACCTGTGTGGTTGTTGGAATGCGAGGCGCCTCGATATAGGTCTGTAAGGACCGGGAAACGTGTGTTCAGGAATTGCCAATCCTCAAAAGTAAGAGAGGACCGGCCCTGAAGATCCAAGGATCATAGTGGGGTCCTGGGACATTTGCTAGAGTGTCTCGAATCGGAGAGGAGCTTGCCCTTTGCCTCGACTCATGAAGGAATCCAATTTCCAATACGAAATATGCGAATGTGATTGTTTACTAGTATGGCGACATAGTAGATGGTAGCTATGCCGCCTAGGATTGATATTTATGATTGAATTGCTTTTGAAACATATATGCACTAGTAATAATATCGAACACCTTTGTTTTATTCGTATGAAGCATCTTTGGCCATTATAAGGTAAAAACTCTATCCTCCGGCTTGCGTTGCATTGTGTGATGGGACCTGAGTCTTATAACGGCTTGATTTTATAAAAAGCATTGCGTTGATTTAATCATTTATTTTATTTCATGCACTAGCACTCATTGGAGTAAACCCGTTCCGCGAAAGTGGCGTGGTCCTTTGATTTGCCTTATTATTGCTGTTAATAAGTTGAGTAGATTTCTCATACCAGTCCCATGACTGACTCGTAGTTTGTTTCACCTTGCAAACTCGGGTGCCCTCATTTTCACACGGGCAGCCTAGTTACAGGTTTCTGACGCACCTTTTGGCTCATTGCGAGGCTTGACTACACTGTGCTGACTTGGATTTTCTCCGCCATTATTGTATCTATATTATGATTCCGCCACTAGCGATGTAAACTGATATTCCTTTTGTGTACTCTTCATGTATGATTCCGCCTCAGGCGATGGTGACTGATTATGTATCATTATGCACTAAGTTGTATCATGTACTGTGCTTCTCTGATGTGATGATATCTATATGATTCCGCTATCATATGTGTGTAAATTATTCTATTTTCTGTTTATGCTATTATCTGTGATCTGCTAATGATGATTATTGTGTTATATTCCAATGATTATCCTTAACACCGTGTCACGGGGTTTTGGGATCGTCACACCAACAAATCATAGATAAATGAGCCAAACCACCAATTGGGTTTGAGTCAACTACGGGATTCACTACCATACTAGTAATTAAGTGTAGAGAGTCAACCATAGAATTGGATATAAATGAATGTGAAGCACCAGAATCAAAAAGTGTTCTAATAGGACGATTTGAAAGAGAAAGTAAACCTTCCACGGAAATTTTTCTTCCTCTTTCAGGAGCATTGATCACAAGAGCATGCACCTGTCCTCCAGAAGTTCCTGCCCTCTGACCTTGTCCCTGTTTTTCGAGCACTTCCTAGCAAAGTGTCCGACCTCTCCACAGTTAAAGAAAGAATTCTTCCTTCTTTTGCAATCTTTTTCCAAATGACCCTCACGTCCACAGCCGTGACACTTCCTCTTATCCTTACCCATTCTTCCATCCCTTCATCTATTGTTGTTATTGTTGTCCTTTCTTGGACCATATCTTCTTGTTTTGCGTTACTTCCTCAGCTTTAACCTCCTTCTTTTCCCCTTTCTCTTCCTCATACATCAAGGCCATATCAACAAACCTTTCAAAGGTTGCTCCCATTGGGATATGGGACATGGATAACCCATGAAGGGGTTCATTTAGCCCTTTAACAAACCGCAAAGCCTTCTTACGCGGAGTGTCTACCAGTTCCAGTCCAAATCTTGCCAGCTTGTTAAATTTGTTCACATACTCTTTAACAATTAAGTTTCTTGTTTAAGTGCTAAGAATCTCTTCATTTGCATGCTCTTCTTGGCTTGGGAAAGAAATTTCATTTCGACCCTCTGTCTAAAGTCATCCCAAATTTCCACTAGACGACCTGCTTTAGTTACCTTCCACCAAAATGAAGCTTCATCTTTCAATAGCCAAGCAGCTAATTGAATCTTCCTTTGATCCTCTACTTCAAAGATTACAAAAAAGTCCTCGGTCTCCTTGAGCTAGTTCCTTGCCTCCACAAACGTCTTAGTTCCATGGAATGGCTTCCCTCCCATAGCATGGAAATCACTGCAGATCTTTGAGAAGTTGTCTGCTCGCGGAGGGGGACGAGGAACGACGGGTGCAGTTGGAGGAGGAACGTTTCCTTGGCTTTCAGCAGGTGCCATGGCCTCCAAATACCTACGGAACCAACCGGTATCGTAACGCCCTCTGGAATGTTAGGTTCCCCAGACATGTTGAAAAAGAAATGGAAAGAGATTCAGACAAGGGATCAAAAGATATTACTTATGGCTTTTTGGGGAATGTTTTTCAAAACAGACTTTTCTTTTAGAAAATGCTTTCTTTTAAAACCTTTTTGAAAATAGCATTCAAAAACTTTTATCTAATCTAGTAACATTCAGCTCCGGTACCAAGTGTGACACCCCACGTTCGCTAATGTCACTTACTAAGGGAATGCATTAAGTTCCGTGAAGCGTTATAGGTCAGAATATTACAAGACATATATAAATAAGATAGCAGCGGAATTTTAAATTTTTATTTCAAACATAAATCATCACATTGTGGTTTAAAATAACATAAGTCACAAAAACTATTACAATAGGATAAGTACTGTCTTGTACCATCAGAGTACATAAATATAAAAAAACATAATTCCCCGAAAAGAGCTAAGCCATAGTAAAGAGAAGAACTTGAGCTATACTTCAAAAGCAGCTCCAGCAAGATGATAACTGAGTCTTGACTAAGCTTGAGAATTCCCTCCCTGCGAACCGGAGGGAGGGGGAACGGAAGAAAGAAGAAGAAACAAAAAGGGTCAGACATAAAGTCTGGCGAGTCCAGTTACTTTTAGCAAGTAAATAAATAAAATTAGCATGACAGGCATATAAAATGGATAAGAGAGAGACAACTACATAAAAGGCAGGTATGACAAGGTAAACATGATAGGGAATATACGCTTCTAATGATTACTCTTCACTATTACTAGTATATCCAGAATGAGATGATCCCTTCCACTATAAGGTGGTAGACTTAGACATATGTCCAAGTGTACCCTAACTACTACCCTAATCGACCGGCTCCCTAATTCGCATAGATACTCTGTGTCGGCCCCACCGTAGGATGCATCATGTCCTAAAGTGGCAACCCGTCACTGATATGCATAGCCCCATATCTATTGGTGCCACGGTCGTCTCATCCCCCTCTGCTCGACTCATGCACACACATGGCCCGGTCGGTTTGCACTGCCTACACTGTCCTCTACGTTTGGATCTCTTACAATCAGTCCAGTAAGCGTGCCCCCTCTCCGACCAAGTTCAGAGTACATGTTTGATACCTACTCCGGGTTACTGGCTGAAACGGGTCCCATACAATATGATACAAACTCTCCCCTTTGTCTTGTATCCCCCACTAGGTTTCCCACAGGTTATATTTTCCCTAAAGGTGCCTTTAATTATAAGCCCCTAAAAGTATCATTTACTCTATTCTCAATTTTGTCTATGGCTGGGCAGGCATGGAGCGCAAGAGACAGGTTGAAAGCATTGCCGACCGTGTGCGCAAGCGGGTGAGGAGCATCACTGGTCCACACACTTGATGGGGATGTTCACTGGCCTTGGCCTTTGCTGTTATGTATTTTGCTGTGTAATGTAAATTATGATGCTTGGTTCCTTTTTATCAGGCTGTATGTAGTCGCTGGGTTGTAGTGACGGCCTGTTTTTTTGGTTGTATATATGTTGTACATACATGTACTGCTACTTTATGCTACTTTATGGATGCTAATATATATTAGGCGTGAATCATGTTGATTCACTACCTTTTCCTTCAAAAAAAAATTATATGACCCCAATCTTTCTACTGGTTATGCTTACCTATAGGTGTCTTTAATACATAACCCCCAATTGGTTAAGTTTTGTGGGCCTATATTAAATACTACCCACCCCTCTCAGATATATTTAACCTAACCCTCCCATTTTCAACCAAGTTTACTTAACCCCTATTCATGTATATGTCCAATTAGGTTAAGTATTTCAATTCATTGCCTTGTCCATTTATAGTTATAATGGGGCCATACCTCCTATATTAGGCCTACAGCTTGTGGATGCTAGATATGTCGGTTGTGTCCGGGCAGACTTCTTCCACAAGTTGTGCCTAACCTCGTGTCTTTTCCCAATTCGTATTTGTGCATTTAGGCCCCTCAATTAGGTTCAACATTAGTGGTTGCTGGATGTGCCAGTCGTGTCCGGGCAGACTTCTACCACTAATGCAACCTAACCTCGTGCCATAAGTACAGTTACAGTTTCTAATTACTGTAACCCTAGGCATTTTAATTATTATCAAATTTTACCTATTTCCTTATTGGTGTCCATGTCCTTTATCCTCATATTGAATTATATGTCCTACTCATGTTTATAAGCATTATTCAAATTATGCTAATACTAATCCTTTTTCCTCATTCCCTAACTAGCGCATTTTGCATAATTAGCGGCATGCCTAGGCTAGATAATAGCCTAGTCATAAACGGTAGAAAGGGAAAGATGATGGGAATATGACAAATATGATTGTCCAAACATAACTGGCATAAATATATACTAACACGGTGATAAGGTGAACATATAAGCATAGATCCAATGAACTTGTGGCAGTTAACTAGTTTTAACATTGCAAAATGTTAAGATAAACATGACAAGATCTGAATTTAGATGTACTACAGGTTCAGATCTAATAAGATAACCACAAGGCGATCTAAACAATAAGCTAGATCTGATTAATAGTTTAGATGTCCACATAATTCAGATCTAATGGTTAAAAGTAGATCTAACACAAATAAGGTTTAAGATCCACATCATAGAATGTCATAGAATTCACAATAGATCCCATAAGATAAAGATAGATATCCAAGTTATAACTAATTCAGAAAGTCATATGTCGGATCTAGTACATTTTAGTCATAGGAACAAATCCAAACTATAGTCATATTAGGTTTACTTTTAAATGTTTAAATCTAAACTCAACTAAGAACTTACAGTGTTTGGATTAGAAAATAGAACTAAAAAAGAAGCTTGTTGAGATGCGGATGTACACTTGAATCTCTAATTGATTTGATTGTTGCAGAAGATAAAGAATTCAGTTCAATTCAGACACCGGCAGCGTTTGGCCTCCATTGATTTGCGGTGAAGAAAACGAGAGAAATGGACCTCTATATATAGCTTTCAGCCTTCAGAAACCGATTTCCATCTAAGCCCTAGGGGGGTCGACCCCCCTTAAGGGGTCGACACTCCTACTATGAGATCGACCCGCCTACTAAGGGGTCGACACCTCTGGAACAGGAAAATTTTTGCTGCCAACGGGATTTTCGAAATTTGAAATGAAATCTGAATTCCTGATCCTTATATATATATATATATAATTCTTCTACGCGTTTACAAACTTCAAACCTACATAACTTCTTCATACAGTGTCTGTTTTATGCAAACCAAATATCTACTTTGACCAGAATTTCGAGATGGATGCAATGGCGCAGTCGTATTCCTTAATTCTGAATATTAAATTAATTATCATTTAATTTATCCTGTTTAGTGTCGTTAAAATTACGGGGTGTTATAGGATCAAGCAATGGTCTTAACCGGAACTACCAACGAAACCAAAAATCAGAAATCGCGACTATCTCAGTTGTAGCTAGATTTTATATTATATTTTTTTCTTCCAGTCTCCAAACTTGAATCATCGAAATCCACTATATGTCATCCTTATGCTTTTCAATATGAATTCGTCAACATACTATAGAGTAAGACAGAATTGGCTAAAAACCCAAACTCAATGTATTTCAACTCTTAGTCACTCAAATCCCATTTCATATAATTAGGCCCTCGACTAATTTGTCGTCTAAAGTCAAGTAAAAAAGACGAAGAAAAATAGAAAAGAAAATTGAATTATGCTCTCTCATGAGTCCTATTCAAACTAATTCCTCTGATTGCAAATCTATGCTCTAATACCAAATGTAACACTCCACGCATTTTTTGCCCAAGCTTCGACATAAATCGAAACTCGAACACATCCAAGCATGGAGTGTGTAAATTTAGTACCAGCAAATAAATGAGCATGGGTGTAATCAGAGTACGATAAGATAACTCACAATGGAAACAAAATAGGATAAACTAGCATTAATTAAAGTAACTACCTTAAAATGCAAGTCACTTTGTCAATACCGAGCATGAGAGAGAACGGGAATCGAAAGCCAAACTAAAACACATGTGAGAACCCGACCTTCTCTAGAAAACTCATACACACATTTGTTGTATTTTACCACTGCATACGCAATTAGTAATTTGCATATGCATATTGTAATTTGCATATGCATATTGTAATTTGCATATGCAATTTGTCATATGCTCCTTTCCTCTATGGAAGAAAAATCATAATAAAAAAGCAGATTTTAATTTGCATATGCAATTTGTTGTATTTTAACAATGCATACGAAAATTAAGAAAAATGTAAAAAGATTTGTGTACGATCGGTTTTAAATTGAGCCATATTGGATGTGATATGAAATACATTCTTTTAATTATATTCATCCTTTTTATTGGACCATAAGACGGGGTTTATTTTTTCATTTAAATTAAGATGGCTCATTCAATCATTTTCTAAAGATCTTAGAAGACCTTATACCTTACATTTTGGACTTTTTTTCTTTTCTGAAACTCCTATGATGTGAGAAACCAAACAGAGATAAATCTCTGGTCAAACTGCCATTTCGACTAGTGTCGCTTGTTACAAAAGAAAAGACGATTCCATCTCGCTTATTACAAATATTCCTCATGGTTAGATTTTAAAAAATATATTAAAACAAAACAACTAGTATAACCAGACAACGGTGGAGAAACCGACCATTAGATAATGTAAACTCTAAGAAAAAATATGTTATTATTTTTAATTAAACCATAAATAATAATAATAACAACAACAACAATAATAACATGGAATGCCTATTTGAATACAAAATGATGACATAAAACCAAACACAAGAAATTTCAGTGTTTAACAAAATATAATTTGCATGACCATAAATAAATGGTTGAGATATTAAGAAAGGTGTTTGATTGAGACAATGACAATTAAATGTTGCTCACAAGTTATATGGTCATGGAAGAGATAATTTTTTGTTAAATTACCTTTTAGAGTTCTAAGTTATCAAACTGTGTACGCATGCCCGGTTATTGGACAAGGCCACCTAGGCCACGGAATAGGGCAACCTGCTCTTGGGCAACGCGGAAATAAAAAAAACTATTTCTATCCCTAAACACTAATCCGTAATTTCTCACCGGCGATTCGCGATTCAGTATCACCTCCTCTCAGACGAGCTGCCTCCAGCCTCTGTGATGGCCCGCCCCGCACCAACCGACATTTACTCCAAGGGTGCGTTGTACACACGTCCAGTTAGCACGGGACGGATCGTCAGAAGGAAAGGAAGAAAGAAGATGAAGAATCAACAAGGAACCTGTAGAATGTCTCACAGCGCATAGTACAAAATATAATAACAACATACTTGACATAAAACAGGTGAGACAGTGCATAAGCTGAAAACAACTATCATATCAGTGGAAAATCTAAAGTACAGCTTATGATCCAAAGCCAACATTATTACAACTTTTAAAAACTGTCTCAAAAGCTAAACAAGAAAGGTACACTACTAATGCCTAAAGTAGTGACCAGCAACGACACAGGGAGAATATCTATATATCATATGTGGAAGCCTCCTGCTCGCCTCCGAATCTGCTACTCATGCATCACCAGCTAACCTTTCTCTAGTCTGCTCGTGTGAGCACCCAGAGTAATAAGAAGAGACATAAAACTCTGGGTCAGACAAAAAGTCTGGTATGAGCGATAAGCAGCTAAACAGAACAATATCAGGTATACTAAACCATACCTGAACCTGGACCTGCAACCAAAGAGTTAGCACTACATACTGTACAACACTCTAAGGTGCCACTGAATAAATGGTGTATAGATAGCGGGGTGGGGGTGTGCATGTCATAGTGATGGCAAACAATCAAACATAGCAACCATCCTCACATCTCTCACTCAGTGCGTAAAGCATATGATATCCACCACTTAGATCACCCAATACTTTGCTATGATCAATTTGCCCCATGAAGTCACAAAGGCTTCACTGCACTGATCCATAGCCACTAATCCTTCGTTATGTCCACTTTGCCCCATGGAATCGTACACACCCCACTGCACTGGCTCATAGCCTTACTAATCCTTTACTATGTCCACTCTGCCCAATGGAGTCACAATGGCCCCACTGCACTGGCTCATAGTCTTACTATGATCACTTTGTCCCTCGAGTCGTGATGACTCTACTGCACTGATACGTAGTCCTGCTACGATCACTTTGCCCTTCAATTCGTGATGACTCTGCTGCACTGATACGTAGCCCATCATCCCTTTTCAGTGGTGAATCGAAGTTATGAACGTCGGCAACTCCTTAGCACACGTCCCGCAGCAAATCCGAACCATGAAGTGAACTCGTTGGTTCCCAACTGGACCTTGAGCTCTAACTTCCGTTTGGACTACCTTTGCATCTCGGGTTATTGGTCATCACTGGATCAGTTCGGTTCTCTCTCCTTCTTTTCTGTCAGTTCGGATCGGTATCCTCCAAGTGCTTCGATTCGGGTTGGGGATCTCCAAGTCCCTTAGCAGTACGTCTGTTCGGTTCGGGTCCTCCATGTCATATCGGGACGGTTCAGGTCCTCCGTGTCACATCGGGTCGGTTCGCTAACTGTCTTCCTTCCGTCCCTTGCTTGATCTTCTGATCCGATCCGATCCCCATTCCTATTCCCATCCGCTCTGATCCGATCTCCCCCTTCTCTAGCTCGATCCGATCCCAGTTCAACCATTGTGGCCTTACTTTTCGGCACACTTTCCTTTTGTGCCAAGATTCGGTTCGGTTCGGTGATCCCTTGCCCAGTCCTTTATCCGATCCGAGCCCAACCAGCACTGTTTCTCTGCAACTTTTCCAGCGAGCATTTTACGCCATTCGACGACGTTTTCGACCATTCTACCTATTCTAATCAATCACAAAGAATACCATACAGTCATATCAACATGTATAGTCAACCACAAACACCAAAACAATAATATGATAGGTTAAAATTGATCAAACATAGCCAAAACCCCATATTTTCCCTTAAACATGTCCAAGCATAATTAATGATAGGATTAGCAAAACTTAACCAAATTAACCCAAGTTCATACAGAGGTCTAAAACATCATTTAGGGATTTATAAATATTTTTCCAGAAATTTATCATGTTTAAATTCGCTAATTAACACTAATTACCCTTAATTAACCATCATTAGTGAGGAACTATGCAAATCACTCACCTAAGCCACAATTAAACCTTAGATCTAAAATAAATCTCTGTTTGGGCGCGAATAACAATGCAAATCAGCAGCTATAGTCTGGATTTGGTAAAGATCTCCCTTGATTTGATGTTGCTAAGCTTAATCCTTGATTAGAAAGTGATTTGGAGGTGATTTAGAGGTTGGAGGCCATTTTTAGGGTTTCTAAGAGGTAAGTGGAGACTAGAAAACTGAAATGGAATGAATCTCTAACTCTTTTCAGCCTCCCCATAACCCTAATCCCGAAATGGGTTATGGGCTCATTCACTAATCACCCTATTTGACCTGGTTAAGTAGTTTTTCACCTTCTAAACCTTATTTCAGCCATATCTCCCAAACAGTATGTCCGTTTAGCTATTATGACCACTCTACGGAAAGGTAAACCATTAAACGAATCTAATGGAAGTGGTTTCAGGTCAAAATTCCTTTCCAGTCAAAAGTTATGACCAAAACAGTACCTGCTAGCGACAAAATGGTCATTTAAAAATCGGCAAAAATCATGCACATGGGAAATGACCCCAATAGTCGTTTCCCAGAGTTACATGACCATACGTCTTCATATAAGAAAGAAATAAATATTCTACGATCCTCCAATGCGTAGAATGCGGGTTGTTACATTCTCCCCCCTTAAGAAATTTCACCCCTGAAATTTCCTAACCAAAACACACGAAGGGTCCCGCATGCCTATCAACCATAAAACAATAATCAAACATGAAAAACAAGTCTCTCCTAGCATGGGAATAACTAAATTGTAAAGTAAATCTTACCAGGCAAAGAGTTCTGGATACGTCTTCCTAATGCTCTCCTCTGTCTCCCATGTACAGTCATTCTCGTCTTCGCCCCACTGAACCTTGACTAGCTTCACCGCTTTCCTTCGAAGTCGCTTCGTATCGTGCTCGACAATACGAATCGGCTTGCGGTTCCCAACCGCTTCGGGTTCCACTTCGAAGTCCTCTAACTGATCATGTGAAATAGTCAAATCTGGGTCGTGCACGAACTTCCTTAGCTGGGAAACATGAAATACGTTGTGAACTCCCGTCATCTTTTCTGGTAAGTCAACTCTATATGCCAAATTCCCAACTTGTTCGAGACCTGGGAATGGGCCAACAAATCTTGGTGCCAACTTGCCTCTCCTTCCGAATCGTATCACGCACTTCAATGGAGAAACCTTGACAAACTCCAAGTCACCAATGGAGAATTTTAAGTCTTTTCTCCTCTTGTCAGCATAACTCTTCTGCCTATCATGGGTAGCCTTCATCTGTTGTTGAATGATCTTAATCTTATATGAAGTTTCCCTCACCACATCTGGTCCAAACATAAACTTCTCGCCGGCCTCTATCCAACATGATGGTAAGTTGCACCGTCTTCCATACAAAGCTTCATATGGAGCCATACCGATACTGGATCGGTAGCTATTATTGTATGCAAATTCTACTAGATGCAAATGGTCATCCCATGATCCACCAAAATCCAATATACAAGCTCTCAAGGGATCTTCCAATATATGATTTACCCTCTCTGTCTGACCATCAGTTTGAGGATGATACGCGGTACTGAGATATAATTCCGACCCTAGAGCCTCTTGTAAACTCTTCCAAAACCCACTAGTGAACAACGGGTCTCGGTCACTCACAAGGCTTTTAGGTACTCCATGAAATCTCACTACCCACTTCATATACAATTCTGCTAACTTAGCTGTCGTTCTGGTCGATTTGACTGGTATAAATCTTGCACTCTTAGTCAATCGATCCACAATTACCCAAATGTTATCATGTCCCGATCTAGTCCTTGCTAAACCATCTATGAAATCCATCGAGACTTGCTCCCATTTCCACTCGGGAATTTCTAATGGCTGCAACAAACCACTAGGCTTCTTTTACTCGGTTTAACTAGTTGGCATTTCATGCACTTGGATATAAACTTCCCAATGTCTCTTTTCATCCCTTCCCAGTAATAAGTCTGCTTCATGCCTCGATACATCTTATCACCACCGGGGTGTATAGTCAGTTTTGAGTGATGACATTCCCTAAGTACTTCATCTCTCAAACCATTCACGTTGGGTACAACTAGTCTTTCATTCTTTCGAAGCCATCCTTTTCGATCAAGCTCATACAAATTCATCTCCTCACCATCGATGTTCCTCTCTAACTTGGAGATGATTTCCAATAGATTAGGATCGTCCCTCTGACTAGAACCAATCCGCTCAATCAAAGTGGGTCTGATCGTCAAACTAGCTAATATCTCTGGATCCAATTCACACTTTGGTCTGAAATCATACCCTGCGATATACTCTAGTTGCTTCCATTCAAGAAACATAGCCCCTAAACTGGTATGTCACCTACTCAAGGCATTGGTTACCGCATTACCTTTCCCAGGTGTATACGCGATATCAAAATCATATGAAGCCAAGAATTCTAACCATCTCTGCTGACGGAGATTCAGATCCTTCTGGGAGAAGAGATTCTTTAATGATTTATGATTGGTAAACAACTCAAATCTCTCTCCCAAGAGATAATGTCTCCACATCTTCAATGCGAACACAATCGCAGCCAGTTCCAAAGCATAGGTAGGATACTTTTTCTCATGCGGCTTTAGTTGCTGACTATCATAAGCTACAACCCTACCTCCTTGCATCAATACAGCACCTAGTCCGGTACCACAAGCATCCGTGTATACCGTCATTTCCTCATTCCCTTTAGGAATGACTAATACTAGCGCACGCGTCAACTTTTCTTTTAGACTCTCGAATGCATTTTCACACACTCCGTCCTAGACGAAGGCTTGATTCTTCTTAGTCAACTGAGTCAACGGTGCTGCTATCTTGGAGAAGTCCTGGATAAACTTACAATAATATCCAGCTAACCCTAAGAAGCTTCTTACGTCTGTTGCATTCTTGGGCGTAGGCCAATCCTGTACCGTAGCCACCTTTGCAAGGTCCACGACAATACCATTTTCCGAAACAACATGGCCCAATAATCTCACTTCCCTCCTCCAGAAGTGACATTTAGAAAATTTCGCTTTCAGTTGGTGTTTTCTCAACACCTCCATCACTATCCTCAAATGTCCCTTGTGTTCTTCCTCTGTCCTTGAATAAACAAGGATGTCATCTACGAACACAAGAACGAACTTATTCAACTGATCTCTGAATACTGGATTCATAAGATCCACGAAGTATGCTAGTGCATTGGTCAACCCAAATGGCATGACCAACCACTCATAGAATCCCGACGGCATCCTAAATGCCGTTTTCGAGACACTCTCAACCGCTACTCGAAGATGATGAAATCCTGTCGCGAGGTCCAACTGGGAGAACACTTTTACTCCTTCTAGTTGATCAAACAAATCATCTGTCCGTGGTAGAGGATACTTATTCTTCCTCGTCACCTTATTCAACTCGTGATAGTCCACACACAAACGAAGGGAACCATCTGCCTTGGTGGCAAACACAACTGGTGCTCCCCACTCGGAGACACTTCTTCTAATAAAACCCTTCTTCAAAAGATTGCTTACTTGCACCCCGAGCTCTCGTTGCTCCCTTGGTGCCATACGACGAAGTGGCATCACTATAGGTCTGGCATCTTTCACTAAATAAATACGGAACTCAATCTCTCGGTGTGGTGGAAGTCCGGTCACTTCCTCGAAGACGTCCGGATACTGTCCAACCACGGGCACATCTGACAATTCATCATGCGGGATGTCGAGGGAATTTATAAAACTAGCCATTACCCTATCACTAGGTAGACTACCAAACACTACCCTCTGCCCAGCATCCACTCTAACTGTCACCAAAAAGCCCTCACAGTCTACCACCACCCCGTATCTTTGGAGCCAATCGACTCCCAATATAATGCCATACCCAGTAAAGCCCAAAATAAAGCAATCACAAACAAACATACATCCATGACTCGATAAGACCAAATTTATGCAAATCATACTAAGGTTAGTCGAACCACCAATCGAGTTCGTCACAACCAACGGTCTATCGACTATCTCGAGTTCCAGTCCCAACCTATCTACCAGGTCACTAGATATGAAGGAATGGGAAGCCCCGGCATCAAACAAAACTCAAACAGGTACATCATGAATAGAAATCATACCTTGAATGACGACATTCTTTCCTTTCTCCGCCGCAGTTGGGGCATTCGACGAAGAAGGAATAGCACCGATAGCATATGCTTTCACAATCTGCTTCTCTTTAAGAGGTTGTGGCATTTATCTGTATGATGTCCTACTTGGCCACAGTTGTAGCACTTCCTATCCGCTGGCTTGGCCCGACATTCTCTAGCATAATGGCCCTTCTTTCCACAACTGAAGCACTCAACATCTTTCTTGCTGTTTTTCTGGCCATCCTTAGTTTGGTTCTTCTTCCTCTTGTTCTGAGTGTTATTCTTGCCTCCACCGCCTGCTTGCGGCTTCAGCCCTTCTGCAGATGCAACCTCAGTCTTTGACTTAGGGTAAAGACTCTCTGATCTCAAAGCTTTCCCCACAATCGATTCAAAAGTCTAATAGATGTGGTTGATAAGCCTTTCCCCCATGTATCCATTCAAACCAGTAATGAATTTCTCATTCTTCTTCTCAGCAGTATCGATAAGGGATAATCCATACTTCAACAAAGTGTCGAACTCAGCAATATAGTCCGAGACTTCCCTACCATTCTGTTTAAGCTCCAAGAACTTTCTAAACAATTCTGACTTCTGAGCAGCTGGGATAAACTTATCGCTAAAGCGAGACTTAAACTGATCCCAAGTAACCTAATCTTCTGGAGTGGCTGTCTTAATACCATTCCACTAATTCATCACTCGTCCTTGCAGCCGACGAGGGGCTAGCCTTCTCTTCATCGCCTCCTCGATACCCAAATCGTCGAAGATACGATCACAGCTATCCAACTAATCCTGAACTTCCGTGGCCGACTCCGTTCCGTGGAACGGCTTCCCACCAAGGTTAGTGTAATCCTTGCACAGCTTGGCGAAATCGGCCCTAGGCGCCTGCACTATTGGACCATCACCATTTCCGGGATTGGGAACTGCCCCTTGCATATCCCTAAGCATATCTCTCATGAGGTCAGTAAACATCGCCCTCATGTCAGCAGCATTCCCATTATTGGCTCCTCTGCCACCACCTCTTGCGTATCGGCTCATTGTTCAATTTGTAAAGATAAAACGATTAACCATCTCCATATTGGTGCTAGTGCAGTGCAACTTCATCCTTAGCTATACTAATAGTATATATATATATAACTTTTAAAAAAACCAAAGTAATCACAAATATGCTCTCTCATATACGTACTATCTCTCCCTAGTGTCTTTCCCTAGGTTAACTACGCATCCTAGAGCTCTGATACCAAATGTAATGGCCCGCCCCGCACCAACCGACATTTACTCTAAGGGTGCGATGTACACATGTCCAGTTAGCACGGGACGGATAATCAGAAGGAAAGGAAGAAAGAAGACGAAGAATCAACAAGGAACCTGTAGAATGTCTCACAGCGCATAGAAAAAAAAATAACAACATACTTGACATAAAACAGGTGAGACAGTGCATAAGCTAAAAACAACTATCATAGCAGCGGAAAATCCAAAGTACAGCTTATGATCCAAAGCCAACATTATTACAACTTTTAAAAACTATCTCAAAAGCTAAATAAGAAAGGTACACTACTAATGCCCAAAGTAGTGACCAGCAACGACACAGGGAGAATATCTATATATCATACGTGGAAGCCTCCTGCTCGCCTCCGAATCTGCTACTCATGCATCACCAGCAAACTTGTCACTAGTCTGCTCGTGTGAGCACCCAGAGTAATAAGAAGAGACATAAAACTCTGGGTCAGACAAAAAGTCTGGTATGAGCGATAAGCAGCTAAACAGAACAATAACAGGTATACTAAACCATACCTAAACCTGGACCTGCAACCAAAGAGTTAGCACTACATACTGTACAACACTCTAAGGTGCCACTGAATAAATGGTGTACAGATAACGGGGTAGGGGTGTGCATGTCATAGTGATGACAAACAATCAAACATAGCAACCATCCTCACATCTCTCACTCAGTGCGTAAAGCATACGATATCCACCACTTCGATCACCCAATACTTTGCTATGATCACTTTGCCCCATGAAGTCACAAAGGCTTCACTGCACTGATCCATAGCCACTAATCCTTCTCTATATCCACTTTGCCCCATGGAGTCGTACACACCCCACTGCACTGGCTCATAGCCTTACTAATCCTTTACTATGTCCACTCTGCCCCATGGAGTCACAATGGCCCCACTGTACTGGCTCATAGTCTTACTACGATCACTTTGCCCCTCAAGTCGTGATGACTCTACTGCACTAATACGTAGTCCTGCTACGATCACTTTGCCCCTCGAGTCGTGATGACTCTACTACACTGATACGTAGCCCATCATCCCTTTTCAGTGGTGAATCGAAGTTATGAACGTCGGCAACTCCTTAGCACACGTCCCGCAGCAAAGCCCAACCATGAAGTGAACTCGTTGGTTCCCAACTGGACCCTGAGCTCTAACTTCCATTTGGACTATCTTTGCATCTCGGGTTATTGTTCATCACTGGATGAGTTCGGTTCTCTCCTTCTTTTCTGTCGGTTCGGATCGGTATCCTCCAAGTGCTTCGGTTCGGGTCGGGGATCTCTAAGTCCCTTAGCAGTACGTCGGTTGGGTTCGGGTCCTCCATGTCACATCGGGTCGGTTCAGGTCCTCCATGTCACATCGTGTCAATTCGCCAACTGTCTTCCTTCCGTCCCTTGCTTGATCTTCTGATCTGATCTGATCCCCATTCCTATTCCCATCCGCTCCGATCTGATCTCCCCCTTCTCTAGCAAGATCCGATTCCAGTTCAACCATTGTGGCCTTCCTTTTCGCCCCACTTTCCCCTTGTGCCAGGCTTCGGTTCGGTTCGGTGATCCCTTGCCTAGTCCTTTATCCGATCCGAACCCATTCCTCCGATCCGATCCAAAAACCTACACTGTTTTTCTACAACTTTTCCAGCGAGCATTTTACGCCATTCGACGACGTTTTCGACCATTCTATCTGTTCCAATCAATCACAAAGCATACCATACAGTCATAGCAATATGTATAATCAGCCACAAACACCAAAACAACAATATGATAGGTTAAAATGGATCAAACATAGCCAAAACCCCATATTTTCACTTAAACATGTCCAAGCATAATTAATGATAGGATTAGCAAAACTTAACCAAATTAACCCAAGTTCATATTAGAGGTGTAAAACATCATTTAGGAATTTATAAATATTTTTCCAGAATTTTATCATGTTAAAATTCGCTAATTAACACTAATTACCCTTAATTAACCATCATTAGTGAGGAACTATGCAAATCACTCACCTTAGCCACAAATAAACCTTAGATCTGAAATAAATCTCTTTTTGGACGCGAATAACAATGCAAATCAGCAGCTCTAATCTTGATTTGGTGAAGATCTCCCTTGATTTGATGTTGCTAAGCTTAATCCTTGATTAGAAAGTGATTTGGAGGTGATTTAGAGGTTGGAGGCCATTTTTAGGGTTTCTAAGAGGTAAGTGGAGGCTAGAAAACTGAAATAGAATGAATCTCTAACTCTTTTCAGCCTCCCCATAACCCTAATCCCGAAATGGGTTATGGGCCCATTCACTAATCACCCTATTTGGCTCGGTTAAGCAGTTTTCACCTTCTAAACCTTATTTCAGCCATATCTCCCAAACGGTAAGTCCGTTTAGCTAGTATGACCACTCTACAGAAAGGTAAACCATCAAACGAATTTAATGGAAATGGTTTCAAGTCAAAATTCCTTTTAGTCAAAAGTTATGGCCAAAACAGTACCAGCTAGGGGCAAAGCGGTCATTTAAAAATCGGCAAAAATCATGAACATGGGAAATGACCCCAATAGTCGTTTCCCAAAGTTACATGACCATACATCTTCATATAAGAAAGAAATAAATATTGTACGATCCTCCGATGCGTAGAATGCGGGTTATTACAGCCTCCGTCAAGTTCGACAGGCTACAGCCAACCCTCAAGCTTAGGGCTGTTATGGTAACGGTAAATTTACCGTTACCGACAAATTGGTTACCGATTACAAAACAAAACGGTATACCGACTCAATCGGTACGGTAATGGTAATTTTACCGATCTAGATGGTAAATGTTCGGTAAAAAAAAATTCCTACCGTCGGTATCGGTAAATTACTGACTTAGTGCGCTGTTTATAATTTTGGAGCGTTGGATTTTGATCTATCGGTAGTTCATTAGGGTTACTAACTTGAAAACATATAGGAGAGCCTGCCAAGCCGTCATTTTTTGTTCGCTTTAGTTTTGTTTCTACCAAATGAAAATTCAACCGTAATACTCTAGTCTTCTTCATCAGCAGATCTCGGTCCAGAGCTGACGGCGGCGCATCTCCTCCTCCTCCTTTCCCTTTCTTCTTCCGACTCAAGAGCCGACGACGACCAATTAGTTCTAGATCTCAAGCTCGAACAAAATTCCGACACCCGTGAAATCTGATTTCAATTGGATTTCAGTTGGACAGGTAGATCTGATTTGCGTCCTCTTTTATAAGTTCCTTATTTGCATTATACCTCTGCTAAATAATTGTGTGAGCAATGAGAAAAATAATCAAACACGGTTATCCCTGTAGAATTCTTACTACTGACTAAGACCTAGGATGGTTGAGGCTGCTTTTGTTATCTAAAATTGATGGAATATTATAAATTTTATCTTGTATTCTTTTGAAATGTACAATCTGTTAGTTCCAGTCATTTTTGCTTACCTGTTAATTTCGATTGAGTATTCCGTAAGATGAACAAAAAGATCTTAGACTGTTCGCTATCATTTGAAGATCTAGATGAGCATTTTGACATTTTAATATGAATATGATGAAGTTATCTTAAATTGCTTATGCAGTTTAATTAGGTGTTTAATGCTTTTTACCTCAAACAGAATGTAATTTTACTTTGTATTGATATGTTTGAAGCAGCGATTCTTCATCGTGTGTGCCTTTGCCGCTTTTGTAGTGAAAAAAAAAGCAGAATGTGACTGTATACTTATGTGACTGTAATTGATAATATTGATGTTTAATGCTTGAAGGTTATTCTTAATGTTGTTGATTGTTGACATCAATTTCAGGTTGGTGATTACTTCTATTTTGTTATAGTCAGACTTGAAAAAGCGATGACATCAACACAATCAAGCCTAGTAGGTGATAATGTTGAGGGTACAGATGAACATGCTTCGGGATCTATACCTACAAATCAAACTAATGAATCTCGCACTATCGTTTTAGCAGCAGGTGATGATCTGCTTGTTTACTTTTCTATTTAATTGCTAAATTTTGAACAAAACCCATTAAATAATATAAAGAACACTACAATGTAGAAATGACAAAATGCTCAAGTAGTTGATGGTCTGCACTTTTATGTTTACTCAACCAAGCTAGATCTTTTTCAATAACAAAACGCTCTTTTTGTTTCTCAATAACAGTCGCTCAAAATCTCATTTTACTTCACTACATGTTACTACATGTTCATCTTTCCACAAAATTCTTTCTTGTTGGTTTTCAATAACAGTCGCTCAAAATCTCATTTTACTTCACTACATGTTTACTGTTTTTTTCACCTATGGGAATTCTTTTTACAGAATGATGTAAGATAATAATGTGCCCTTTTTTTATATGTACCTTATGTTTTTTTCACCTTCACTTTAATTCATTGCTGTTCTGATGTTTGATTTTCATTGTGCAGGCTTTGGATTAGGTTGCTTAATGGGAAGGATATTGCACATTTTCTTTTTCTAATGAATGCTATGTTTAAATTTAAGTCTGTAATGAAATGTTGTAATGACTGTAATATTTATCCTCTAAAGGGTAAAGACAGTAATATTTATGCTATAGAATATTAGTCATTTTTTTCTAAGTTAAAACTCTGTAAGATAATATTTATGCTCTGTGAAGACTGTGATGAAGTGCGCTGTAAGAATGTTATGTCGTTGGCTGTTTTTAGATTTTAACTGAAGGTTCTATAAATATTTATGTTGATAATTTTAATATATATGTTGATGATTTTAACTTAAAATGTATATGTTTGTGATTTTGTTTCGCTTTGTTTGTCTGTTAATGAGAGCTGAAACTGCTAAAATTACATTATACTAGCATGTCCGTTAGATAGAAATATAATAGTTGTAGGTTTCATACTACTTTTTGAAAACGGTAATTTACCGTTACCGACAAAACGGTTACCGACGTATCGGTATACCGACAAAACGGTTACCGACGTATTGGTAATGGTAACGGTAAGCATTTTTAATTTACCGAAGAAAACGGTATGGTAACGGTATTTGTATAATGGTAACAGTAACCGTTACCATAACGGCCCTACTCAAGCTCCTCTCCTTCTAGTCTTCTTCTTCGGCTGGCAGCAACAGGCCCTTAGTCCCTCATTCAAATCGAATTCCCAAGTCAAGAGCCAGACTCACTCACCGACTGCGTCTCTCAGTTTCAGGCCTCCTTCGTTGCTTCGTTAATTGCCTGTTATTGATACAAAAGGTAATTATTGGTTTTAGTTTTCAGTTTGGGATTTTTTTTTGGGCTATTTTGATTAATTCTTGTAGGTTGTTGGCAATTGCTTACTTGAAATTAGACTCAGATTGGTGATAATTGGTCAGTTGGTAACTCATAAACATCAAAGACATTGAATTTTCATTTTTAGACAGTTGAGTCAATGCAGGAAAAAAATGTTAAACATTGAATTCTCATTTACTAGAAAAAAAATTAGATTTTTGATAACGAAAACTGTGTGCTTATAGTAAGTTGTAAGAAACAATCTCTTTTTACCAGTTTCTACTATTCTTCTTCCTATGCAGTTTCTATTATTCTACAAAATGCATATGCATTTTTTTTGCTTATACAGACTGCCTTTTTTTTTTTTTTTGCTTATCAGGGCAACATTTTTTTGCATTTCGTTTTGTTTGATTTACATGTTGCCTAGGGCAATGCGGACGCTTGAGCCGACCCTGTGTGTATGTTTCTCTTTGCCAAATTGTTGCCATTCATATTTCACTGATTTTAGTCTTATTTATTTTTTAATGAAATTTTGGTAGCAAGGTTCGTAACAAGGTCTTAGACTGTAACATAGTAAATACATCGAATAAAGAGAAAACTAAAAGAAAACATCTTCCACGACAACACAATAGTTATACCAACAAAAAAATTTCTAAGCAATACATCTAAAATGTCTTTCAAATCATATCTAGAGACACATAAGAGATCATTGCACAAGTACGATGGCATGTCCGTTGGACGTGTGCGAAGAACTTCTTTGGTTATAGAACAATGAAAAAAAATCATTTGATACATTCATATAATTCATTAGATAAATTATTTTTAGTTACATTCAATCAAAAAACTTAATGTTAATGACATACTTCAGCAATATCGTTACCTCATATTCGCAAGACATCTGAACATGTAAACCCCTTATGACCCAAGTCTTATGTTTAACAAAACTCGAATAATGTTCACATCAATATAGATATGAAAATACAAATGCATAAAGGTACTTCCTGTACAAAACTACTTATTTACGTTGGATTAATAGTTAATACCATTCCAAATAACATAATAGAAACTTTGGTAGTCTAGCATTTCTCCAGCTGCGTTAAAAGATGAAGAGGATGATATATAATCATCTACAGTAGCAGTTTGGGGGTAAAGATATCCATAAGAAAAAAATTCGATTAATTTTATAATCAACGGGGAACATGATGAGTGTGTAATCAAAATATATATAGGCATGAATCACTATCCACGTTGGACATTATTCTAGCTTAAAAATATACTTAGTAATAATTACAAACATTGATGTAGTTCAATCAGTACAATTGAATTTTCTTACTGAAATCTAAATATAGTATGTCAATCCATCAAACTGTTACATGTATAATCAACAATTGTTGATGGATGAAGCTCTTAAACAATACACAGTGATAAATATCATATATGAAGACATTAATAAAAAGATTTAAAGGAAAATAACCATACAAATTGGTTTATATAATCCTAAATTATTGAATAAATATCCAGTTCACATATCGATCGGGTCAATTAATTTCTGTAATATATAGTCGTTTAGCTTCTGCATCCTAGTTAACTCCATTGAAAATCTCTCAATTTCATGATTCTCTCCATTCGTACATCATCCATAGCTACTGCAGTTTAAATATTGTATAAAATTATATGCAATATATAGATTAAGCTCAATCTGCTTGAAAATCATAGCACTCTTTGATGGATATGGTAAGAAAATATATTAACACGTACAATTAAGCTAAATAATTATGAATGAAAAAGTAAAATTCAAAATACCCATAAATGACATAAACTCTTTATATCTGAACTCTTATTTTTAGATAATTGGCAATTGGCAGTACCCAATTGCAGATAAATAGACTCTTTATTTCAGATGCCCTTAGAACCTAGGATTCATCATTGTACCTTTTGGGTTTTCAAATTGCGTTTATGCGAATGAAATGTCTTATAGTAAAAATAAAAAATGAGAAGAAAATTAGAAACTAAAGTGGGAATATGCATCTTAAGAAAGAGGCAGTTAGACTATATTGATTATTATTGTTACAATGGAAATAACTGCACCTTTGTTGATAACCAAATTGACCATGAATAGACATTTCCTTGGGTATGTGAGCATTAATTGTAATTAGGTTATTTTGGGTATTGAATAAAAGGATTCAGTTTGAATATGTTTGTAATGGTATTAGTTATCTTTGTGAATTGTCTAATAGGTGCCAATGAGAAATTAACAAACTAACACTCAAGTCCATATTTTACTCTTAAATTGAAACAAGCTAACGCTCAAGCCCAGTTTTTACTCTATAACAATTTGACCTCTAACTTTAGACATGTGATGATCAATTATCTCCATTATTTCCAAAACTAATTCAAGAGTTAGGTATATTTTCATAATCATTATTTATGCGTATATGATTTTTTTTCAACGTAACTCATGACAAGAGGCCGGAATATCATCTAATGTTGACGAATTCTTGATAATTCTTAGTATTACGTTCTTGATTTTATTGTAACACTACAAGAAAACTTCACATAAAGATCGGTTTAAAAACAATCTCTCCATTTTTCGGGAGTGATGTTGATGTCGGTGATGTCTAGAGTGCCAAATTTTTAACATCGGTTAGAGAATGATGTCGAAGTTGCAGTAAGACATCATAATATACTTAATAAACAATGTATTAACCCCTTTTTTGTTTATTTGCATGAACTGAATGTTGATAATGGTTTATTATAAGTCTTGTATTACTATAAACATATCATGTAAGTAGTATAAAATGACTGATACATAGTTTATGGTGGGAATAACTGTTGTAGTATATATATATATATATATATACCATGTCATTTATTTTTGAAAGAAGTGATGTCTATACACCAAACAGATATCAGTTCATTTTCAGTGAAATGATGTTTGTGTGGCATTTAGACATCATTTCCCTTTGAAGGAGGGATGTCTGTGTTATGTTTGTACACTGTCTTTGTTCTACATAATTGATGTCAGTTATAATTTTAAACATCAATAATTTTCCAGATGTATGTTATATGCCCTACCAAAAAAAGGCAATAAAAATACCAAGAACAAAAAAGTAATACCAAAAAAAATGCAATATTGGCTACAAACATTAAACAGAAAATATTCTTACATCCCATAAAACCATCCACCAAAAACATTAAACAAGCACATGTTCTTACATTCCATAAAACCATTCACTACAAACATTAAAAAGAAAACATTTTCTTACATTCCCGAAAAATCCTACACACTTGTTTGCTCAAAAAAAAAACATTCCAGAAAATCATCCACACATATGCCAAATGGTAGAGTAGCTAACCATATCAGAATTACTGATAGTACTGGTTTCACTTCGTCTATTTGGGTCACCTTGGCCAGTCTCCACTTGTTCTGCTTCTTTTTTGCAAACCCAGTTTCGTCGTTTTTGTTCTCAGTTATTGCAGCTTTGTCTAGGAACCTGTTGTATGTAGGTTTTTTAGAAAATCAGGCAAACATTCAAAAATGATATGTGTGTTTGTGTGTATGTGTATACCTTTTGAAATAGGACATATTTTTCTTCCTTTCAGCTGGATTATTGTCATCAAACTGATCTGCTCCAAAGCTTTCTGGAGAAGGTTTGTGTCCCTCAGTGCCAATGGATATCATATAAATGGCTATGAAGAAAATCACTTCATGTCTCTTAAGTGTTTTGGTGCATGTTTTTGTGTTACAAGGTTCCTGACTTGGAACCATTCGCGACAAAGTTAGAAGCATGAGGCCCTGTTGAGAAAATTCAAAATATAATAAAAATAAGTGTCTAAACTGATTTGCTTTTATACGCTTGCTTAGTTGATAACACAACCATTTTGTTTTTTCCTTTGAATATTCAGATAAATCTTAAATTTTGTATCATGTCACTACAAGAAAAACCACAGATTGCTGCAGATTTTAGCAGCGGAAAATTCCATCGCTAAATTAGCGACGGATTTTCGTGGAATCTGTAAGAGATATGATCTAGGATTTTTTACTTCAATTTGTTCTAAAATATTACCGTCAAGTTCCGATTTTCGTCGCTAAACTATAGCAAATTGCAGCAATTTAGCATCATCATTTTTTCATCACTGATTTCTTTTGCAAATTAAGGTAATTTACCGTCTTGTATTTTTTGAAGCTATTTCGAAGCAGATTTTCAAGGGATTTGCAAGGGACTGGTATTCTTATTCTTCCTAAAATGTTTTACTTTTATGTTTTTACTAAGTAATTGATAAGTAAAAATAAATTTTAAATAGCTAATGTTACTAATAATATACCAATAAAAAAATAATAAATAATAATTATTAATAGTAAATAAAGTTCACTTATTGGTATTGAATAATTAATAATAACTAAGTAATTAAGAGGTAATAATAATTAATAATATAGATTAACAAAAAAATCAGTAATAATCAATGATTAATAAGTAATTTTTAATAATTAAGAAGTAAAATTTATTATCTAGTATCTATAATTTAATAAGGGTGCGTTTTTTAGAGGTCCCTATTAGGTTTCAAAATATAAAAAAAACCCGGTCGTAAACTTATTGTAAATTTAGTCCCTATTTTTCGAAAATTCATAAAAAAAATATAAAAAAATATTAAAAAACCATGTAAATTCGTATTTAATTAAAACAATTAATCGTGAAAAAAATCAGATCAAAAAAACATTAAAAACAACGTCAAAATCACGAAATACAGAAAATCAACGAAATGCAGTAAATTGCATCAAAACATGCATATAAATCGATTAGTTGCATACATGTGTGCATTTATTTCAAATCTGCGTCAAAACTGCAGTATAAATGCATACATGTATGCACATATTGTTGAAACATGCATCTGCTGATGCATTTGTTTAAAAACTGCATACCTACGTGCAACTTATTCACGTTTGCATGTATTTTGACATATATGCACACATGTATGCAGTTATATAGAAAAACTGCATACATGTATGCAATTTTTCAAACAGGCGTGCATAAACATATGCATGTGTATTTGAATAGTTGCATAAATGTATGCAACTATTCGTAAAAGTTGCATACATTTATGCAACTTTTTTTTTTAATTTCTGTGGACTTCCGAGAATGTTTACAGATTTTAGAAATTTTTTTTTTTTTTTTAAGTGATAGCGCCTGAAAATTTGGACAGAAAACGAAAGAGGCGGAGGTATGGAAAGTGGCAGGCGGATGATTCCAGGCGGCAGCTAAAATAGGGGGCGGGTTTACAGAGAAAACATTAATTACAGGGATGTATTTTGAATTTAAAAACTTGCAAATAGTTGCATACATGTATGCAACTTTTGCCAATAGTTGCATACATGTATGCAAGTATTTCTGAAGCTGTTTTAGTTGAAAATGCATGCAGAAACCTGCATACATGTGTGCAACTATTTGAAATACTTGCACACATGTATGCAGGTATTTACATGTGAAAATAAAATGTGTGCAGAAACGTGCATACATGTATGCAACTATTTTAAATACTTGCACACATGTATGCAAGTATTGCATGTAAAAATATAACAGAGAAATACTTGCACAGATGAATGCAAGTATTCCAAATATGTGCATGATTTGATGCAAATTACTGCATTTTTCGTTGTTTTCTGTATTTTTTCGATTTTGATGCATGTTTTGATTTTATTATGATCTGAATTTTTGGGCGAGTACATGTTTTATTTAAATACGAATTTACGTGATTTTTTTATATTTTTTTAATATTTTTTTTATGAATTTTCGAAAAACAGGGACTAAATTTACAATAAGTTTATGACCGGATGTGAGCCTAATTAAGTTTCGTTTTAGGGATGTGTGCCTAATATTCACATTTAATAATTATAATTGATAATTATGTTTGATACGTATTAATTCAAAAAATTAAAACTTTTGTATTTTCTAAAATAAATATAAAGTTTAAATATAAACTTTTAAAATTTTCATAATTTTGAATTAAATATAAAGTTTTGTAAAATATTCAAAAATTAAAAATTAGAAATTTTTAAAAATTATTAAAGAGTTCCGAACAATACCATGGCAGTTATTATTTCCATGCCTATTTATAGGCTTTCACATGTAATTATCTTCTCTAACACATAGTAATGTTGAATATGTTTTCATTTATGTTGAATTAGTTAATAATTACACATTATTGAACGTTATGTATTTCTTAAAAATTGATTTTTTATCTTAAACATATTTTTAATTAATCGACGGCCTCGAGTTGATTTTAACTATCTAATAATTAAAAATACTATTATAATAAAGAATTAGTAATTAATTGATGATCGTGAGTTAATCATACCTTAAATCTCTTCCAGTTCGTCTGTCTCTATCTTCATACACTTCAAAACTGTCGTTTCTCTTCCACTTCACCAACTTCCCTCTCACCAGCTTCGCTCCCTGACCCAAAAATGTCTACTTCTAAAATTCATTGAACACCCAATGCAAACAATATTTAATAATTAAGACATATTATATATTATCAATATTTTATAGTTATATTGTTATTTTATAATCATATTGTTATTCAATATGAATTGTTTAATATTTCATAATTAAATTTTTAAAACAAGATTTGTAATTTTCATCAGATACAAAAATAAGAAACTATTTGTTAAGTTAAAATTTTAGAAAAATTAAAATTTCAAAATAAATAATAATAACTTATTTTAAAATTTCATCAGATGCGTCCGTGCCTTCTTTGCGATTTTCAAATATCATTGCTCTATTTCTTTTTGTCGCTGTCATTCGTATAGGAGCCAGAGGCGAAGGAGAAGGCGATTTTAACATCGACAAATGAATTTTTTTGGGCAATTAGAAAAAGATCAGAGAGATATGTTTAATTCCTTAGAATAGAATCTGAAGATCCTTTCCCTGATGATGGCGATTTAAAATGAATTAGCTAGTGGATTTTATTTTATTGATAACATGTCTAAGTAAGCAATCAGTAATTTTTTGAACTTTTCTGAGTTTCAACTCGACCCTGCTCTATATTTATTTAAGTATATCTTAATTCCCACTGGTTATTACCTGGAAGATAAATCTGCAACGAAATGGTTGCTTTAAGGGTGAATGGCAGTTCTAATTAGCGGTTCAGGTCGGTGCAGATGTGAGGAGGCTTGGACGTATTGTATAGTGTATTCAATATTTAAATAATTGGTAATATATACATAATAATCAAATAACAGTAATTAACATTAGTTATAGATAAGAATTAAATAGTAATGATTAATAATTATGAAGAGCTAATAAATTTCAAATAGTTAATACATATGTATAATAATTTAATAGCAATATTTAATATTTGAAAAATTCATGGAAATCATATTACAGTTAATACACTTTTCAGTTTTGAAAAGTTTTTACTCCCAACGCGCTAAAATGAAAAAACGCGGTAAAGACTTTAAATTTAAGCGGGATTGGGAAAATTGGCTCCAAAATAGGTAAACTGATATGGTCTCCCTTCCCAAAGTCAGAACTCACGCAACTCGAAAACCAGGGCACTCTTCAAAGCAACACAAAATGGAATAAAAAAAGCTAGGAGCCTCAAATCAGTGACGATGTGGTAAAGAAGACGAGATAACTCTAGATTCGGCGACGCCGTCGACATTAAACTGGCAGCAACCAATTGGACGTGGCAGGTGACAGATGCTCCGTACTCCAATCGACTTCGACGAGGGTAGGTGAGGTCACTAGCAGAAGTTCAAAAAATCACTGGAAGTCATCTTGTCATTCGCTACAGTTCTGACCATACAAAAACTTCAGCCACCCAAAATTCATCTGGCATGTTGAATTTGGTAGAGCCGTAAGTTTGTTGAAGTTCGTTCGGTATTGGAGCCAGCGTTCCAATGTAGTCAATGTAAAAATACTCTTTGGCATCGTATTGTTTGGAACTCAAAGCAATGTAAAATGGTGGACCCTTGGTTCTCGGAACTGGTGACTATCCCCATCCCTTCGCCTCATTCTACGCTCCCTATCTCTTCCCTCCGCCTCTCTTTGTTTCATTTCCTCTCCACTTCGATAGCTTACGCCAAGCCTGAGAAGATGGGTCTCTTCCCTCCCCTTAATCCCTTCCGCAAGCTCAGATCTAAATGAACTTGAATATGGTTCTTCCCTCTCGTTTCGATGATCTAGTTGAGGTTGGTTTTAGAGTTTGCTCGGTCATTTCTCTGCCTCATATGTAACTGACTTTTCAGCTAGCAAGGTAATTTTGGTTTTTGTAACTTTTTGGTTACTATGGTGCTTGTGAGGCTGATTTCAGTTGCTTGCGTCCCCTAGAGGGTGAGCGATTTTTTGTGACTTTGGATCTTCTATTCTTTTGTGATTTCAGTTTCTTCAATTAACCTGAACAAGCCGTATGTTATTATTTTGGAACTGGGATGCTGTTATTGAGTACAATCTTGTTGTTCTCCATTACTAAACTAATATTTGATACAAGGCATTGGTTATCAATTATTATTGCAATTTTTATTGATATGTATTTTTTTTATTACGTACTGAAGTGAACCGTTCAATTGTGGCCGGTGCGGGTTTGGTCACTAGTGTCAGATTTGGAAGTAAAGTGGATGTGGTTAGTGATAATTTGATAAGAGTTGATGTAGCAGGTTCAACCAATCCCCTAACTATTATTGTGTCTATCTCTTGCTTAACACGCCCTCCAAATGCTCGACCTAGTGAGGCAATCAACCCCGAAAACAGTATGCCTCCCTCTGTGCTAGGGTTCAATTTTTAACAGGTACTATAGTTGTAGAACTTTAATTAGATAATTAAAGAAATGCTACTTTGTTTTCTTTTTGGTCTGTACCAATTTAGTATTCTTCTTATCTTTCAACAATTTGTCAAAAATCATAAAAGCTTATTGAAGAACATGTGTTACCCTTCATCTTGCTTTACGTTTAACAGGATATTAAAGCTAGCTGATTCAAGAATGTGGATCTTTGATCCTTTCTCTTACTAAATTGTTGTAGTACTAATAATATGCTCAGTGGCTTATGTAAAGTGTATAGGTGAATGACTTGTATTAGAGTAATTTTGTTTGGTGGAATTTACATACGTAATATTAGTTTTGTTGAGCTCGGGATTTACAATATGAGGTCAAGTTTATATAATATCTACTTTAAATTACAAATACATGGAGTTGACTGTATAAAAAATAATATACATGATTAAACATTATTACCATTACCTTTAATTGACTCAAGCATGAAACATTGCTTTTCAGGTCAAAAGGGAACTTTATGCGCAAGTTACCGATGGCAAGTACTTCTAAAATGTCAAATTCTTCCTTGTCTTTGAGTCCAGCTCATCCGTCTTCCCTTCCCCATCCATCCTCAGCTGTACATTTGCTTTTTATGCTCCCATCTACAAGCAGTAGTCAAATAATGCCTCTAAGCAACTTAACGCGTGTCAGGGTATGATGCATTCTTCCCTAGTAAACTCATCAAGATGGATTATTGTTCATGATGTTAGAATACTGTGCATATGTTTTCTTAAGATTCATCTCATCGCTGTACATAATACTGGGCTATTATGTTGAATTGATTTAGAAAGGTATGAAATTTTAAGGTGCTTGTTTCAGTTATAAGATGATTGGTGTGAGGGCTAGTAGATGATGATGTTTCTTTTGCTAACTACTTTGTGATGGCAAAAAAGAAAGTGAACTTAAGATGTTGACCGTAGATTGATTGAGAGGAGCTTAATTTAGAGCATTGGTTTTTTAACGGTTGAGGGTAAAATTGTATATGTATTGCATTAATTGTAAATGACATGTATTATATTGTACTATTTTGTGTTAAATAGTAATAAGTTTGTGTATTGTATTCATAACTGCATTCTTTATTTTTTTTGTTGGGTTATGCTATTTATTTTAGTATTGATAGTTGAACGATAGTATTTGGTAAAGCTATAAGCAAGAAACATGAAAGAATGTTTATTGGCAGAATAGAAAGAGAATAGCGATGGATTACCTACAGAAGATGTAAAAAATATTTTGTCGTTAATTCCTTGTTAATTAGCAAGGCTTTACTGATGTTTTTGTATAAATAATAAATTATTATAAATTAATTATCCGTCCGTAAATAGTCGGTATATAAATAAAATAAAATTAATAAATAAAATTATATTTTTATTTTATAATTAGATAACTGTCGCAAAACTCATGCTACATTCCATCGCAAAATCTGACACAGATACCGTCATGTTTTTTACCGACCACACTGTTTTGCAGGAAATCCATTGCTAAGGCCTGTTTAGTGACGGATTAGAAGCGGATTCTATCGCTGCTATATGCGGTTTTTCTTATAGTGTGTGGAGTATAAAAATAAGTTTTCTTGAAGTGTATTTATCTGAACATCAGAACATGTATATGCAGTTAGCACGTATGTGTGGAAGTAACATCTAAATTTTGATATTAATAGGAACAGTCTATATATTTCATGAGCATATACATACCTAGTAAGCAGAAGAAGCAGTTCCGAAAACAAAATTTTCAGGGAAGCTTGCTCTGTTGACAGCCTTTACATTGGAGAAGATCAAAAGATTCAAAACATGATAAAAACTCCACCATTTTTTAGCTTTACCATTAACGACGCCTTGGCCATTTAAAAGCATGTCTTTTACATGGTAAAAAACAATCCATTGCCTCTTGTTACTTGCATTTAACCATGATCGAGGTTCGTCTAGTACAATGATAGTTCCATCCACCTGTGTTAAGTCAGAACTATTATATACAAGTATACAACACAACTAAACTAGGCCATGTCAGATTACAAAATGAAGATTTTAAGCCTGGATATGATGATGCTTTGACAAGGACCAGCGAAAACAGTAGAATCGATCAAGAAAGTGTAGCCCTTCGGTGCAAGTACGACTGCCGGTTAAGCTATTCACGACAATTTTGGTGCTAGATTAAGATTATAAATAATAAGTCGTATTACTATAGCAATGTAAAATGATCAGTAAAAAATGTCAACATAACAAGAATTGTTATTACAGAAAATGGCTTATGTATATATATGAAACATAATGCAGAGGAAACCAGTCCACTACATCAGTGTAGTAGCCTTATGCATATGAAGGAAATCTTGATTTATGTAAAGAAAAAAGAACTGGTGGCTTACTATCCAGCCAAACGACCCTTTCCAAATTCCAAGTGCACTATCTCTAACAAAATCACAATGAGCTTCGAGTTGAACAGTTTCACGGTGGTCATCTATAGTAAAAGTGATTTATACGAAGTCAAGATATTAATAAAAATACATTGAAATTAACACATCCATGATAGGAACACTCACTTTGTTCATTATCAACGATCTCTTTTCTGATTGTTTCTTCCTAATGTTATTATGCTTCTTTTTCAGAATGCTTTCTAGCAACCAACTCTCCCTCACCACAGGTACGATATAACCATTTCGTCTATAACACCACCTTTCTCTCTAGGTTAAATAAAAATTAAACCACCTATACAATACTTAGAAGAAGGTTGGTTTCTCTGTTCAGTTTCCCACATCAATTCAGGTTTCTCTAGCCTCAACAATATTAATAATTGAGATTGCAAATACGGTTCAGCTTCAACTTGATCATTTACGACCTAATACAAAAATTTGCAATTTCAATTATTAATATTGATGGGGGAACAGCTTAAAACTAACTGTCATCAGACTTCATCCCCTTTGGGCGATCAATTAAGAAGAAATTGAGTTCCCCTTTGTAACATAATGCTTCTTCACTGTTAACCAATAAAATGCTTGTACAAACATTTTTATGATAAGTATGACATTTTTATGATATGTAACATTCAGCACTATTAAGTAGTACTGCCAGAAATTATATTCCAGAACCATGTCGACGAGGTTTCAGTAACTTTAACATATTACGACCAAATTCCATGAAAATGGAACATTCACGTTTTATTAAGTATTAAATCACGAGTTATATGGGTATACCTAAAGATAAAAGAGGTACTGAACAAGCATTCTTTGGACTGGTTGAGGAAACTCTTCGAAATGATAAAGTTGATTGTATGGACGAATATTTTTACTGCTTACTGTTTAATAATTTGGTCAGGTTAACCAAACCAACTAACCTCAACTTATCTTGGGAGTTACTAAATTGATTCGTTGAAACTTACTGATTTTCAGAACTTGAGTTACTAAATTTTGAAGCTCTTTAATGGCCGAAAACTTTATTTTAAAATTTTCATAATTTCGAAGTGTTTCCTCAACTAGACCACAGAAAGCTAGGTCAATATCTCTCTTACCTCCACGTATACAAATAGAACTCGTGATTTGATTCTTAATAACCCGTGAATGTTCCATTTTCATGGAAATAAGTCATAGTATCCTAAAAATATTAAACACCTGTCGACAATGACCTGAAATATACCTCCTAACAGCACTATTATACATTAACAATGAACTTTGATAGGAGATCCTACCATGTTAGTGTTACATTTTAAATTAATTATCAATCCATTGAGTGTAGTCACTTAATTTAGTAACTCCCAAGAAAAATTGAATATAGTTACTTAATTTAGTAACCCAAGTCAAATTAACTTAATTTATTAACTCCTCAGTGAATTAATTGTCAGTACATATAAATTAGACCTCCTGGCCACATAATAAAAATTATATCGATTTACCCTGAAATGAATGCAAGAAGAAATGTGGATGAATTCATAACCTAAAATATAATTTAGATTAAATAAATAGCTAGAAAACATACCTACCGATTTGCAAAAAACTTCTCTGCAAACAATATTATAAGTGTATATTCCACATACTTCTAGCATGCACTTTTATCTTCAACTCGTGGAAAAAAATAATTGGAACATTTATCATCTCCTAAAAAATATTAGACTAACTAAAACTATGTCCTTTTTTCTAGTACACTAAAGTAGGCCACTAAGGCTAAAGCGCATTAACAAAACCAGGACATGTGCATTCTTTTCTTCCTGGCAAGTAGGCGGAAAAAACAAACAAAGTTTCAGGTCCTTCGCTTCTAAAGCTGGAAATAAGATGTCATGACCAATTAACGTAAACAAAATATGAAACTAACATGCTCATTTAATTCTAAATCTTGTAGTGAATTATTTCCACGAGAGTTGCATAAGGTCAGATTGCCAATACATACATATATGTTTAGATTTATCCTAAATCTTCTATTAGTTTTGAATTCTTACCTTTGCTTATCTTTCTTTTTCTACTTTAGTGCAGTTAAAGTTTTGCAAAAAAAAGAAGACAACATTCGTTAAGATATACAAGTCTAAAGAATGACTATTTGAAAGCAGCAAGGAAACTGAAGAAATATACAATGCTTTTGACTAATATGGATAAACATTTTACAATGGAATATTTATCTATTACCATTGAGATTTGAGCTTATGCTTCTGGCGTCTTGTTAAAAGATGTAAAAGAGTCATTTTGATTTGAGCTTATACACCTATACATGCAAATCAGATGGAATAAAATAAAACAAATTAACATACATAAACACATTCTGATTGCAAAGTAGGTATACCTGTTTTGAACCTGTTTCTCTATTCAGTTTCCTACATCAATTCACGTTTCTTTTGCCTTATTAATACCAGTATTGAGATTGCAAATACGGTTCAGGTTCAACTTGATCATTAATGGCCTAACACAAATTTTTGCAATCTCGATTATTGATATTGATGGGACAAGAGCCTAAAACACAATGCTTCTCCTGAGCCTACAGGCAAATTTTGTATGAAATGTATCGGTTAAGTGTCACATATTGCAAAATTCATAAACTCCCAACTCATATGCTACACAGTTTATATACTATGTAACTCATATATGAAATTCATAAACAAGATTTACAAGTTGTACAACTGTGTTTAAGAAGCTCCATGCAAAATTCAATTGATTCTTTTCCGAGATAACTTTCAGCGGCCTTCGGAAGGAAAGAACCAACAGTAGATCACTAACTTTAGGTAGGAAAGAACCAACAAAAGTTGTATAACTGCCGGTCCTACCTAAACTTTGGAAAGAGATAACTTCCACCAACTTTATTATTGCAAAATTCAATTGATCCTTCTGAAGGCCAGCAGTTATACAACTTTAACATGGACCAGGAAGTTTGGGAACAACTGAATTGAAGATTTATAAAAGCTATACAACCTTCTGAAGAACATATATAAATCAGAAATACCAAATTCAAGCTTACCACTTAGAAAAGATATAAATTAGAAATATCAAACCAAGCTTAACCACTTACAAACCAAAAGCAATACGAACAAAAAATGCTATACGAACATAGATCTGAGCAGCTTACCACTTAAAAACCTAGATTTGAGCTTCGAGCTTCACAAATTAGGGCTTTTAGCTAATCGATTTGAGCTTTAAACAGAGCTTTGAGCTTCACGAAGCAGCTTTACAAATTAGGGCTTTGAATGCGAGTGGAGAGAGCAACTTCAGAAATTGGGGTTCGAGAGATTGGGGGGAAAGTGAAAAAAAATCGTGGGGGAGAAGTGAGAATTTTCTGATATGATTTTAACTTTAGTTCGGTGAAAATCTTGAATAAGGCGCTGTGGGGAAATAATTTGGTTAAGGGAGGGAAACAAAATGTTAATGGGGAAAATATTTGGACGGCCTGATTTTTCTTTATTCTAAAGTGTGTATAAGACATCGCTTCTTTAATAAAACGATATGCAGCCTGATTTTTTTATTTTTCTAAAGTGTGTATAAGACATCGCTCCTTTAATAAAATGATGTCTGAGAAACCAACAACATAAATTTTAATATTAACGATGTTAAAAATCGTTTTGACATCGGCTGATATTGCAAGCGATGTTAGAACTGTGATGTCTATTCTACTTTTTCTTGTAGTGTAAACAAAGGAAATAAAGAAAGGTTGTTAAATTGGGATGGTGGTAAGCTCATATGGAAAAACAATTATTAATGCTAGTAGAACAAAATGTTAATATATAGCAAAATATAGAATGAAGGTTTTCTTTTGAGAGAAAGCAATGAATTAATAGATAAAATATTGGAAAGGTTGAATTTGAAGTTAGTAAGGAATTAAATGCTAATAAAAATAGATGCAAAAAATAAATTAACCATTATTTTGATCTAGCCAACGGTGATATAAAAAAGTTGCTTTTATGTCCAAAAATGATCATCTTTCAGATAATCTAGGCCACGGATAACATAAATACAATTGAGTTCATAATTGCCTTCATTGGATAAAATTCAAACATAAATGGGTTATAATAAAATAAGTTATGAGCACACTGTATTATAGTGTCTTTTGTGCAAGGTTGGTAATTCTTTGTTACTTTTTTCTCTCATAAAATTTAAAAGCTATCCGTTATCATTTAGTGTGATTTGTTGAAAATTTAAAATGAACTTCGATTTTACTTGTGCCTTTCAAGTTATCTTTGGAATACTGAACCCAACAAAATGCTAGCTCAACTTGTTCATCCGGTGACCATTTGACCATTTTCGCAACCTTCGTAGGCCGGCGAGTGGTAACTGAATCCAGAGTCTCATCGATATCAATTCCTACTCCGTCTTTTTCAATGCTATTATCACCATATAACATGTTTAAATTTCTGGAAAGATTGGGAGAAGTATTTGGAAAGATCGATTGTTGTTGGCTGCTAGGAGAAGAATACAGTTGGTTACTATAGGATTGTTGAAAAGGGGGGCTATGTCTGTAGGCAGAAACTTGAGTGTTTTGAAAATTATTTGAATTTTGCTGTGACTGGTAGAAGTTCTGATTTTGATGCGGAAGATAACAATTTGAAGTGTTGTACCTGAATTAAAATATTTATTGCACTGATACGAAGTTTGTGTTTGGAACTCTTGGTGCTCCTGAACAAAATTGTACGAGTTCGAATTGCTTTGTGACGACATCTTCGTTTTCCCTTTGTTATTCTCGTTGCTTGTTTTCTTCAACATTGCTATTCGATGATAAAAAAATTGTACTTGGAAGGTTGAGTAAAATAGGAGATAATGGTGTGTTATGAAAGGTAAAAAATATGTTTTATATGTAGAGGAAGGTTGGGTAGAGAGAATGGAGCGGGTAGGGAGCAATGGCTATAGTTTTATTGCCGTTGGTCCTTATCCGGCCTATTTAAAGCCGGATAAGGGGCCAACGGAAATAATGTTGGCCCCTTCACCCGGCTTTAAACAAGACGGATAAAAGAATAATTCTTCTCCTTCCTCGGCTGAATTAAAGTCGGGTAACCAAAACCGATTATAAATAAGCCGCCTATGGTGTATATTAAAAGCAACCTTCTAGGTTGCTTTGGCAACCTTCGGGGTTGCCAAAGCAACCCAGAAGTGACTTGTCGACTCCCCGTTGGGGTTCAGTTCATCCCCAACTAACCTCGCGTTGGGGATGGTCTAACTAATAGGATTACGTAACATTTTGTAGACGATCGTTTCGAACTCTTAAAAGAAGTTATATATGTACTAACTTCTTGAAAATAGCTTAGCAGCCATGGCTGCCTCTAAAACATTTCAGAATCCTATTTTCGATGACAACCCTTATCAGAGTAGGGCGTTTCTCTCTTCCATCCCCGCCTCTCTCCACTCCTATAACCAGCCTCAACACTGGTATTCCACTATCTTCATCTGATTTCATTGCTGATGAGTAGGGATTTACTATTGTTCAATATTGAAAGAAAGCATCAAAAGCAAATCATAAATCAAACGCCACTGCTCACATTCAAAAGGGGATTGGAAAAAATAGTGAATACCCCTTCAAATCCAAACAGAAGCCATTTCCCGCATCCAATGGCAATAAATATCAGCTCAAGATTCCAAGAAAGGATGTTCAAGATCAAAGACGCATGACAAAGAATATTATGCCAAATGTCTCAAAGCCGTCATCATGGGCTGAAATGAACAATAATGGTGGTCAAAATTCAGAGTTCGATCTGAAATTCATCCCTCCAATGGAAACCATCAGCGACGAAAGGATAATTGTGGTGAGCGAAGAGATTAGTAATCGAACTGAAGGGAAACCGGGATTATCGGTAGTAGCCTATGTTTTTGGTAAAAGGCCTCCCTATCATCATTTCAGGGATTTTGTTACTCGCTCACTATGCCAGAAAGTACCTTTAATAGCGTCTGAAAAATGCTACCAAAACCTTTTGGTAGCGTTTTAAAGAACGCTACCAAAACCTTTTGGTAGCGTTTTAAAGAACGCTACCAAAACCAAGTCTTTTTTAGTTGCATTTTAATAAACGCTACCAAATATTCTGTACAGTTGCGTTTTCCAAACGCTACTGAAGGTTTATACATGGGTCATTTTTTGCTTTTCTGTAGCATTTATTTTGTGCTACTAAAGATTTTCGTTGCATTTATTTTATGCTACTAAAAATTCAAACGCTGTGTCCATATTTATTTCTGTAGCATTTCATAAATGCTACTAAACGTGTTGATTGTTTTATAACATATTCTAAATGTTACCATATATTGTTGATGGTTTATATTATTTCTAACAATTGTATAAAAGCCTGATTTAAATCTACAATCAAATAGTCATCATACTCAAATAATTGAAAACACATTAGTCACGTACGTATTTTCCATAACCATTTAGATAATAGTTATTTGACAAAACCATCAAATCTACATATCACAATCATTCAGAAACAAGTTTACACAATAAGTACTAATAAATATCATAATACAGATAACAATTAAAGTCATGTCTATTGTTGCTTATGGTCTTCACTCTAGAAAAGCTAATTAATTGCTTGGTTACCAGTAATTTTTTGTTGTTGATAATCTTCACTTCGAAACAACTAATAACCTACAGGGGAATTTGACTATTGAAACGACCCAAACTTGCCCTTATGGGAAAGCCAGGATTAAGTTGAGAACACGACAAATTCGAACGCAAATGACAGAACATTTCATTGCTCATTACAATAATTTCATCAGAGTACCAGAATATAACAGAGTATGAATAAATAATATACATTTGATAAATATCAAATATTCAAATTACAAAGCAGCGGAAAAATAATACGTAACACAACTGAAAGAAATACATGGATATAGAGCTTTTTGAATATAGCTCCAGATGTAAACTAGGATCCTGTCAAAATAGATCTACAAAACCAAAACTACTAGCTGCCTGTGTGGAAAATAGGACACTAGAGTTTAGGTTAAAACAATAAACTCTAGGTCAGTCATGGGACTGGTGTGAGAACTAAAACAGTTATTTAAAACTTTACTTTAAAAATAAAGTAAATCAAGGGACCAAGCCATATAACACGGAACGGGTTTTCTCCCAAGAATATCGGTGCATAAAACAGTTTATAAATAGCGCAATGCATTTTGGAAAAAAAAATGAAGCTATTATAAGACTTTGGTCCCATCACACAATGCAACGCAAGCTGGAGGATAGAGTATTCCCTTATAATAGCGAAACATGCTTGGCACGTTTAAAACAAATTATTTTTGATATTAATATAAGTGTATAGTGTCAAAATCACTTCAAATATAAATGTATCAATCATAAACGGCATAGTACCCCATCTTACTATGTCGTCATACTAGTTCTACAATTAAAACCGAAATGTCACGTATTGGAAATTGGATTCCATCTATGAACCAAGGCAAGGGATCGTCCTTCCGATTCGAGACAATCTAGTCTACCATGTCTCAGGATTCAGCCGTAACTGCACCTAGAGCATCAGGGCCGGTCCACACTTATGTTAGTGGATTATAATTCCTAAACAATACATTTCCCTGCCCTATGGGGCGTAATGGTCAGTATGTCGACCATATCATCCATCGACCCTGTAGTGACCGATATATCCGAGGCGCCAATCTATCATCAAATAATATGCAATATCCAGATGAGTAAAATGTCTGGGCTCCATACCATGACACTACTCCTAGCTAGAAAGAAACGCATGTCCTCCCTGAGGTCCTCTCCCGTTTCTGGTTCACACCGGGGTGTGAGGCTCGTGAATTAACGTTATACACAAAGCTATGCTATTTAAAGCCGTGCTTTGATCATACCCTACAAGGCCTTGCTTTTCAACAAAAGCCTTGATCACATGCCACACAACATGCCATACTGTCTATCCATATGTAACACTGATTTCCACCAATATATAACCTCTAAGCTCATACGTGTTAGAGAAGGGTGTTAAGCAAGAGAATAAATTCTCCGCCACCAAACAGATATATAATTAGCAGTGATCAACGAATACAGTATAAAGGAATACAATGTCAGACATACTATCCATTTACAAGTTCGTTTTGGGTCTGAATGAAACGGAGGCACCTTATTCCTAGTCCCGTATGTCCAATACAGGAGAGAGTTCCTCGCATATCCGGTCGATATCCAAGTACGTCTGGACGATCACCACTTATTATCTCGTCTTGGGTGTACAACCCAATCAAGACATAAGTAATCATCCAAACGATGTGAAGATCTCTGGTCTTCAATCACCATCTTCATCATCGACTTATCGTCGAATCAATTATGAAGAATGGATATAAACCCGGCCTTTTCGAATAATTCACGTATTTTATAATCAAGTGCTATAAAAACACAATTTAAACCAAATTGAGGTTTTCCAAACTAGTCGGTATTAGCGCACCTTACCGAAGTAATCATTTGTTTTATTTCCCAATCACAACCTATTCATCCCATGGAGAAAAACTGGTAGTGCTCCATATCTAACACCACGGTGTTATCGGTAAAATTAATTACCATTTCACATTCAAATCTAATCAAAGATTTTACTATCGCTTGGAGCAAAATTGGTAATACTCCATTCTCGATCATTTCCCCAATTTGATAATTTAAATTATCACATTCACATTTCAATCAAATTAAAGATTCATTAAAACTCCGCTTAGTTTTAATATCCAAAAATCATTATTTAATGATTATTCAAATTTAGGAAATAAATCCCATCTTTAACTGGGTTAAAGAATGAATGTCCTTTAAAACATCGTTCACGATAAACTCAAAATCATCCTCCATCAAAATAGAATCTACACGGAAATCATAACAGCGCATAATCAATATAAATTCCCGTATCAGACTAATAATATAAATGGAATAGCGGCAAAGCCTTTTAAATTCCATATATAGTAACGGTCTTCTTTCACAGAAGCTCATCTCGATTATTACAGAATCGAATTCCATTCAGTTCCAATTTAATATAATAAATTGGAAAACTTTACTTTTTGTAAATTTCCATTAAATCTTAATAAAAAGATTTACAAATTCCAAATCATATCTTCACTGTTAATTTGGTTAAAGAACAAGTGTTATTTAAAACACCGTTCACGATAAACCCAAAAATCCAATTTCAATTCAATTCCAATTAAATATTAATTAATTGGTAAACTTCTCTAAATCTTAATTAAAAGATTTATTCTTTTCTCAAATAGGTTTAAGAACGGTGTTATTAAAGATGCCATTCACGACAAACCCCAAAATCCAATTTGATATTAAATACAAGACTCCGAATAGAAAATAATATCGGCTTATATTCAATATAAATTCTGAAACAAACAAACATCATATTGGGAATAATGATATTTATATCTTCCAAATTCCCCCACGATATCCATATAATCACGGAATCCAATATCGAAATATTCCGAAGATTATTTCCATTCCAATTCATACATTGGAAAATTCTTGTTATATCAAACCCAATTCGAATCCAATTTATTTATTTAAAAATATTGGATTATTATTTCTAGTTAATAACTAGTTCATTTCGATAAAAATGTATTTTTTTATCTTTTCAAACTTGGAATTTTTCATCCAAAATCTTTCCAAATCATTTATTATGATTTTAAATAAGTTTTCCATATTTTTAATAATTTTATTAAGTCACTTACAATTGGTTTCCAATAACGGCCACCGAACTGCATCCATAGCGACCTATTCTGAAATTGATTTGGACGTATTTCGAAATCTAACCGTTAGATTTAAAATCTCTTATATTCATTGGAAAGCTCTTTTCGATAACCCAATGGTTCTGGATTAGGAGAATCCGATGGTCGGATCTCCCGTTACATCAATTTGAAGTTAATGGTCAAAATTTGCGAACGGTCGCTGCACGGCGCGTTCTATTCAGGCCATTAAATATATATAATATATATATTTCGTCGATTTCCATTTAAAATGTATTTTATAAATCGTTTATAAATTTGTTTTAAAATGATTTTAACTTCGTTTTCAATTTTAAATCAAAATTGAATATTCGTTATCATTATAATATTAAAATGATAATATTTTCGAAGTGTCAGATTTTGAAATCGATTCCCTTTCGATATTCATTATAAAAATGAATAAAATCGATTGATAAACTTGTTCAGGTTAAAATGGCATATACCTTAATTCAGCTCCATATATTTTAATATTTTCGCACCCATCCAAAATCGGACATCAAAATCATATTTTGGTTATTCACTAAATATTATTTTAAAATATTCATTATTTTAAAATATTTTGTTATTTTAAAATATTCGTTATTTCTGAATCGGAATAAGACTCAATCGATTACCATTTAATTTCAGTTATATGGATTTCGTGCATTGTATGTATTCCACAATAATGATAAATAATCATCCAATATTCAGACATCATCTAGAGTGCATTTTACAACTGTATAAGCATTAAAATAAATAAATAACACTCATCACAGCCTGTCAACCCATCGATTGACATATAACTAAATATTGGGATTAGTGTATGTCAAATATCATCCCAATACCCGTGTGGGGTTTTCAAACAACAACAATCTATTTAAAATAATCACTGGTTAATAAATTTAAGTAGTTCTAATTCAATTTGAATTATTTTTCTAATTAACCAATTTTTACTGTTCAAATTATAAATGGATATTTATAATTTAATTTCAATAATCATAAATTTATTAACATTATTTTTAATATGTTAAGCATTTCAACAACACAATTAACACACAACACAGTCAATTTAAATCGTCCATGGTCTGTGGATGAGGGAGGTGAGCTAACAGGCACCGTATATAGTTTATAATGAATAAAACTTATAAAAACCTACACTGGCAATTCTATACATTTTTATGCATGAATACTATAACATGATAAAATATAACTTAGTGAGAAGGAGTTCTCACTTTGGTTTCCAGTCCGTCATTCTTTATTTGATGATTTAATATCATTTGGATTTGAATTCATCTCAAATTCAAATTTGTTCCGTTTCCGTTCTGGTCACTTCCATGTTGTAGTGTTCGAAGCCACGATCGCAGCGCAACAAAATTCGTTCCAATTCGACCTCATATGAAGAAGATATGGTGTTCTATATATTAATCACTTTAATAATTAATTAATTTAATATTCCAATTAACCGTCATTTAACATTCATTAATCCATCCTCCATTTTCTTCGTGTTCCTGAACCCATCGCTCAAAAAAAGAAACCCACGCCGCTCCTCCATCGGAGCTTTAACCGCCGATCTGATGTGACCGCACTGAAGCCCCTTCTTCCCCCCACCCCTCCCCCGTCCAGCGCCCGGCGGCACGAACGAGCTAGGCCGCCCCATCTGGACAGAAATCGTGAACGAACTCCATGACTTTGGGATCCAAATTCGCTTGAGATGCTTAACTGAAAATGATCTTGCTCACATGAAATTGATGACCTTTCTTAGCTCTCTAATTTTGTATTAGTTTCGTCTTCTAATTCGCGGTGAGTACTGAGAAATTAGGGATCAAAATTGGGGCGATTTCAGCCCTTGATAAGGAACGACGGCGGATAATTGGGAACTAGGGTTTTGTTAAAAATTGTGGTATTTATATAAAAATTTATTAATATTTAATTCCATTTATTACATCTTTATAATGTTTTACATCCCGAACTCCAAATGACCTTCAACGACTGCCGTTCCTAGCTAATTACCCCCATCCCGGACACAACGAGATATGTTTCGTACGCCAATTTGACTGTTTCGATCAGTTTTTGTCAAAATTAAAATATAAATCAATATATATTGAATTTAAATGTACATTTTAATTTAGCGGGGCCACATACTGACTCCAAAAATTATAGAAAAATAAATCTAGCTATGTTTTGACGATACGGTCCTAACAAAACTAATTTCATCGAATTTGGAGACGGTTTGAAAAATTGCCATTTTCCAGTCAATTAATTTCAAACTGAATTGTCAAAACACATTTATATTTACTGTGCTCACATATCAATTCCAAAAATTATGAAAATTGAACCTCACAATAATTTGATATTTCGGATCCAATAAAAGTGGTTTCGTCGAAAATGGAGGTCGTTTTCAAAATAGCTATTTTTAAGGACTATATATTATATATAAATTCCATAGCGACTATTTTGAATTTTAAACTGGACATAACTTTTAATTTATATTATGAAATGTGACGTTCCGCCCCGCAACAACCGACATTTCCAATGAAAGTGCGTTGTGCCTATGCCTGACCAGCACGGGACGGTCGTCAAAGAAAGGAAAGAAGGGAATTTGAACTAACAAGGAACCTGTAGAATGTCTCACGGCGCATGGAATAAAATATAATAATAACATACTTGACATAAAATAGGCGAGATAGTGCATAAGCTGAGAACTAAACCACAATCATCATAGCAGCGGAAATTCAAAATACAGCCTATGTTCTTGTAACGACCCAGAAAATCTGAACCAATTTAAAATTTTTAAATTGGCTAAAATAATGGATTTTAAATATTTAAAATAAATATTTTAGCTAATGGCAATGAAAAGTTAGTTGAATCGACAATTGAAAACAGCGCCAGAAACAATTATATATATATATTTAAATATAATTATATTTAATCGAATAACGACGCTGCAGTTCGTATTTTGAAATCGAAACTTCAAATGATTGTACCGGGAGATCCGACCGTCGGATTTTCCCGAAACTGGAACCGTTGGATTCGTTTTGAAAAGACCTTTCTAATGATGTAAATTTTGTGAAGGTCCAACGGTTAGATTTTCAGATATGTGTAAATCAAATCTGAAGAAAAACAGCGCCACGGCCGCGTTATGGCCCGAAGCGTCGTTTTGAATAAATTGGCTATTTTAAAAATAAATAAAAATAGCAATAAATAGTTATAAAATATCACAAACAATATGGAACGGAAATAAACTGAATTTGCTGGATTTATGTGGTATTTGATGGTTGAATGTGTTTGGGGTGAAAATTACATTAAAGAACAAAATTGGTGTTGTCGAATAATTTAACCATTGAAATAAATTGATTTGAAATTCTAAATATACGTGAATTATTTGAAAAGTCCGAGTTAATTCTCATTTCAAATAATTGACCGACGATAAGAAATCGAAGATGAAGACGGTGATCGAAGACCGGAGATCTTCACCTCGTTTGGATGGTAACCGAGGTCCTGATTGGGAGGCATCACGAAATATGGATAATGAGTGGTGATCGTCCAGACGTACGTGGTGATCGATGGGTTTGCGAGGTATTTAGTACCTCCGGTTTCGTTCAGACCCAGAACGGACTTGTAAATGGACTGTGTGTCTGACATTGGAGTTTATTCTGTGTTGATTGATTTCTGTTAAATATACATCTGTATGGCGGCGGAGAATTTATTCTTTTGCTTAACGCCCTTCTCTGAGACGCACGAGCTCAGAGGTTGTATATCGATGGACATCGGTCGCATGGCATGAATTGCCTGTGTGGCATGCTAAGATGCAGTGATCAGGGCTTCTGTTGAAAAGCAAAGTCTTTAGGTGATGATCAAAGCACCGCCTGTGTGGCGTAGCTTTGTGTATAATGTGAATGCGCGAACCTCACACCCCGGTATGAACCAGAAATGGGAGAGGACATCAGGGAGGGCTTGCGTTTCTTTCTAGCTAGGGTGGTGTCAGTGACCTACCAGCCCTGACATTTATATACTTTTCACCTGTGTGGTTGTTGCTGTTGCGAGGCGCCTCGGTTTGATCGGACGATCCGGGTCCGATGGAGTCATTCGTTGGCTCATTTACGCCCCAAAGGGCGGGGAAACGTATTGCTCAGGCACTATAATCCACTCCGTATGGACCGGCCCTGACGATCCAAGGGGCAGTTGCGGCTGTTCCGGAGGCTCGGGCTAGAGAGTCTCGAAGTCGGTAAGGACTATCTTTTGCCTTGGGTCATGACGGAAATCCAATTTCCAAATACGACATCGTGCGGTTTTGATTGTATATATATATATATATGGCGACATGATATATGGTACCCATGCCGCCTATGATTGATAGTTATGATTTGAAATTGTTTTCAAAACATATAAACACTAGCAATAATATCAATTGCCTTTGTTTTATTCGTATCAAGCATATTTTGGCCGTTATAAGGTAAAACTCTATCCTCCGGTTTGCGTTGCATTGTGTGATGGGAACTGAGTCTTATAATGGCTTCATTTTTATAAAAAGCATAGCAATGTTTAAAAGAAAGATTTGTTTTAAAGCACTGGCAATCCGATGGAGTAAACCCGTTCCACGAAAGTGGCGTGGTCCTGTGATTAGCCAAATTATATATGTGTTGAGTAGATCTCTCATACCAGTCCCATGACTGACTCGTAGTTTGTTTCACCTTCAAACTCGGGTGCCCCTTTTTCTACACGGGCAGCCTTGTATTCAGGTTTAGCTGGTTCTTTCTGGATAGCTGGAGCTGAAGATGGATTCTATAATTTATCTCTTTTTATGCTGTTCAGCTCCTATTGTACATATTTTGTTTATTTCCGCTGTAGACTTTTATGTATAGCTGAACTGTATTTGTTCTAAATAAGATCCTGTATACTGTGTAACTCTGATGATTACTTTTATCCAGTATATTCTATTGTTCATTATCTGGTGTATTTATTTAATTTTGTTCTGCTATTATCTGTTTCTGTGTTATATTCCAAAGATAACCCTTGTTTCCGTCAGAGCGGGATTTCGGGTCGTCTCAGTTCTACATCATCATTATTACAACTATGGAGAACTGTCTCTAAAGAAAAATAAGAAAGGTACACTACTAATGCCCAAAGTAGTGACTAGCAGCGATACAGGGAGAATATCTATATATATCATACGCGGGAGCCTCCTGCTCATCTTCGATACAGCTACTCGTGCATACAACCTAACCTGCCTCTAGTCTGCCCATTTAAGAGCACCTAGAGTAATAAGAAGAGAATAATACTTTGGGTCAGACAAAAGTCTGGTATGAGCGATAAGCAGCAAAACAGAACAATAACAGGTATACTAAACCATACCTGAACCTGCAATCAAAGAGTTAGCACAATAAGATGTACAATACTCTAAGGTGACACTAACATATAGTGTATAGATACGGGGGAGGGGTGTGCATGTCTTAGTGATGTCAAAAAATCAAGCATAACAACCATCCTCACATCTCTTACTCAGTGCGTAAAGCATACGATATCCACTGCTTTGATAACCCAAATCCTTACTATGATCACTCTGCCCCATGGAGTCATGGCAACTCCACTGCGCTGATCCATAGCCACTAGTCCTTGCTATGTCCACTCTGCCCCATGAAGTCATGAAGACTCCACTGTACTGGCTCATAGCCATGCTACGATCACTCTGCCCCATGGATTAGTAACTACCCCACTGCACTGATATATAGCCTAACATCCATCTTGGTGGTGAATCAAAGCTATAGACATCGATAACTCCTTAGCACACGTCCCGCAGCAAAGCCCAATCATGAAGTTAACTCGTTGGTTCCCGTCTGGATCCTGAGTACAAACTTCCTATTTGGACTACCTTTGCATCTCGGGTTTTGGTCATCATCTCCGTTCTTGATTCTTCAATTCGGTTTGTTCACTGTCCAGACCCAAAGATTGGATCGTGATTTCCCCCTGGCCATCGGCTTGTGGTCCCTCCTTCAGCTCGTGGCTCGTGACATCATGCTCCAACATTGGTTCGCAGCTTGTGGTGCCCCACTGGGTTCAGGTCGTGGTCAACATTCAGTTCGGTGAAGCTTCGGATCGTGAACTCCAGATCCTACTTCCTCATCGGTTCAGCTCGTGAGCCCTGGCATCGGTTCGGATCGTGACTCCTCTTTAGAGCATCGGGTCGTGGTCTTCAAATGCAAGCTGGTCGGTTTGGTTCGTGATGGTGTTTGATGACTTCATGCGGGCGGTTCGGTTTGTGCACTTGAGGCGGCTCGTGGGTGGGCTACACGACCCAACCCGGTCCTCCTCCACCGATCCGATCTGGTTCCCTACATAATTTCCTGTAACTTCCAGCGACTGTTTTATGCCACACGACGGCGTTTTCGACCATTCTAACTGTTCTAGCTAATCACATAATCAACCACAAACACTAAAACAACAATTTCAATAAGTTAAAAATGGATCAAAACTACCCAAAACCCATGTTTTTGCCCTTAATCATGTTTAAGCACAACTAATGATAGGATTAAAAAAACTTATCCAAATTAACCCAAATTTCTAACATAGCCCTAAAATAACATTTTGGAATTTTACAAAAAAACTTCCAGAATTTAATTACGTAAAATTTCGCAAATTACCACTAATCACCCCTAATTAGCCGTAATTAGTGAAAAACGATGCAAATCATTCACCTTAGCCACAAATTAACTTTAGATCTGAAACTATCTTCGATTTGGGTTGAATTCTAATGCAACACAATAGCTCCAACTCTGATTTGGTGTTATTTCCCCTTGATTTGATGTAGCTTGGCTTAATTGCAATTAGAAAGCGAGTAGGAGCAATTTGGGATGAAATTAGAAGGTGAAGGCCATGGCTAGGGTTAGAGAAATGTTTTAGGCAGCTGAAAAATGAAATAAAAATCATTTTCCTACCATTCTCAGCCTCCCCATAACCTAATCCCGAAATGGGTTATGAGCCCTCTTGCTAATCACCCTAATTAGGCCCGGTTAAGCTGTTTTTCACCTTCTAAAACTTGTTTTGGCCATATCTCCCAAACGATGAGTCCGTTTGACTAATGTGACCACTCTACGGAAAGGTAAACCATCATCCGGATCTAGTGGTTTCAGGTCAAAACTCCTTATCAACCAAAAGTTATGGCCGAAACAAGATCAGCTAGGGGGAAATGGTCATTTAAAAATCAGGAAAAAACATGAACATGGGAAATGACCCCAATAGTTGTCTCCCAAAGTTACATGGCTATACGACTTCGCATGAGAAAGGAATAAATATTCTATGATCCCTTGATGCGTAGAATGCGGGTCGTTACATTCTCCCCTCCTCCCTCCTTAAAAAATTTCGCCCCCGAAATTCCTTAACTAAGAAACAAGTAAAAGGATCCCGCATGCTTATCAACCATTCACAACAATCAGACATACAAAACAACAAACAAGTCTATCCTAGCATGAGGAAAACTAAATTGCAATTAAAATCTTACCAGGCAAAGAGTTTTGGATACGTCTTCCTAATGCTCTCCTCTATCTCCCAAGTACAGTCATTCTCATCCTCGTCCCACTGAACCTTGACTAGATTCACCGCTTTCCTTCGAAGTTTCTTCGTATCATTTTCGACAATACGAATCGGCTTGCGGTTCCCAACCACCTCGGGTTCTACTTCGATATCAACCAACTGATCAGGTGAAATAGCCACATCGGGGTCGTGCACGAATTTCTTTAACTAGAAAAAATGAAATACGTTATGAACTCCCGCCATCTTGTCCGGCAATGCAACTTTATATGCCAAATTCCCAATTTTCTGAAGAACTGGGAATGGACCAACATATCTTAATGTTAACTTGCCTCTCCCACCAAATCGTATCACGCTCTTTAATGGACAAATCTTGACAAACACAAAGTCACTAATGGAGAATTTTAAATCTATTCTCCTCTTATCAGCATAAATATTCTGCCTATCCTGGGCAGCCTTCATTTGTTGTCGGATAACCTTGATCTTATCTGAGGTTTCTCTCTGGCCCAAGCACAAATTTCTCACCGGATTCTAACAAACATGACGGTGAGTTGCACGGTCTTCCGTATAAAGCTTCATATGGAGCTATACCAATACTAGACTGATAACTATTATTATACGCAAACTCTACTAGATGCAAATGGTCATCCCATGATCCACCAAAATTTAATATGCAAGCTCTCAAGAGATCTTCTAATACTTGATTCACCCTTTCTGTCTAACCATCGGTTTGAGGATGGTACGCGGTACTGAGATATAATTCTGATCCTAGAGCCTCTTGTAAGCTCTTCCAAAACCCACTAGTATGCAACGGGTCTCGGTCACTCATAATGCTTTTAGATACTCCATGAAATCTCACTACCCACTTCATATACAGTTCTGTTAATTTAGTTGATGTTATATTCGACTTGACGGGTATAAACCTTGCACTCTTGGTCAATCGATCCACAATCACCCAAATACTATCATGGCCTGACCTAGTCCTTGGTAACCCATCAATGAAATCCATTGAGACTTGTTCCCATTTCCATTCTGGAATTTCCAATGGTTGCAACAAACCACTAGGTTTCTTTTGCTCAGCTTTAACTAACTTGGCAATTCATGCACTTGGATATAAACTTCCCAACGTCTCTTTTCATTCCTTCCCAGTAGTAGGTCTGCTTCATGTCTCGATACATTTTGTTACCACCTGGATGTACAGTTAGTTTTGAGTGATGACATTCTCCAAGCACTTCATCTCTCAATCCATCAACATTGGGTACAACCAGTCTTCCATTCTTTTCAAGCCATCCATCTCGATCAAGCCCGTACTCGCTCCTCCTCATCGATACCCATCTCTAAATTGGAGATGATTTTCAATAAGTTAGGATCGTCCCTCTGACTGGAACCAATCCGCTCAATCAAAGTGGGTCTGACTGTCAAACTTGCTAACATTTCTGGATCCAATTTGCACTTTGGTCTGAAATCATACCCAACGATGTACTCCAGTTGCTTCCACTTAAGAAACATAGCCCCTAAACTGGCATGTCTTTTACTCAATGCATAGGCTACCGCATTGCCCTCTACTAGTGTATATGCGATATCGAAATCATAGGAAGCCAAGAATTCTTACCATCTCTGCTGTCGGAGATTTAGATCCTTTTGGAAGAAAAGGTACTTTAACAATTTATGATCTGTAAACAACTCGAATCTTTCTCCCAAGAGATAATGTCTCCACATCTTCAACGCGAACACGATCACTGCCAATTCCAAATCATGGGTAGGATATCTTTTCTCATGCTGTTTCAGTTGCCGACTTGCATAAGCTACAACCCTACCTCCTTGCATCAATACAACACCTAGTCCGGTACCATAGGCATCTATGTATACCGTCATCTCTTCATTCCCTTTAGGAATGACTAACACTGGTGCACATGTCAACTTTTCCTTTAGGCTCTTGATTGCATTCTCGCACTTTTCATCCCAGACGAAAGCTTGATTCTTCTTGGTCAATTGAGTCCACGGTGCTGCTATCTTGGAGAAGTCTTGGATAAACTTACGATAATACCCAGCTAACCCCAAGAAACTTCTTACTTCTGTTGCATTCTTGGGCGTAGACCAATCTTGTACCGTAGCCACTTTCGCACGATCCACGGCAATACCATTCTTTGAAACCACATGACCCAAGAATCTCACTTCCCTTCTCCAGAAGTGACACTTAGAAAACTTTGCTTTCAATTAGTGTTTTCTCAACACCTCCATCACTAACCTCAAATGTTCCTTGTGTTCTTCCTCTGTCCTTGAATAAAGAAAGATATCATCTCTGAACATAAGAAAAAACTTACTCAATTGATCTCAGAATACTCTGTTCATAAGATCCACAAAATATGTTGGTGCATTGGTTAACCCGAATGGCATGACCAACCACTCATAAAATCCAGACGACGTCCGAAAGGCCATTTTAGCTATACTCTCAGCTTCCACCCTAACCTAATGAAAACCTGTCGCGAGATCCAACTGGGAGAACACTCTTGCGCCACTCAACTGATCAAACAAATCATCTATCCGCGGTAGAGGATACTTATTCTTTCGCGTCACCTTATTCAACTCGCGGTAGTCCACACACAATCGAAGGGAACCATCTGCCTTAGTAGCAAACACAACTGGTGCTCCCCACTCAGAAACACTTCTTCTGATAAATCCCTTCTTCAAAAGATCGCTTACTTGCACCCCGAGCTCTCATTGCTCCCTTGGTGCCATACCACGAAGTGGCATCACTATAGGTCTGGCATCTTTCACTAAATCAATACGAAACTCAATCTCTCAGTGTGGTGGAAGTCCAGTCACTTCCTCGAAGACGTCCGGATACTGGCCAGCCACGAGCACATCTGACAACTCATCATGCGGGATGTTGAGGGAATTTATAAAACTAGCCATTGCCCCATCACTAGGTAGACCACCAAACACCACCCTGCGCTCATCATCTGCTCTAACTGTCACCAAAAAGCCTTCACAGTCTACCACCACCCCACACCTTTGGAGCCAATCGACTCCCAAAATAATGCCAAACACAGTAAAGCCCAAAACAAAGCAATCACAAGAAAACATACATCCATGACTCGATAAGAACACATTACGACAAATCATATTAAGGCTTGTCGAACCGCAAATCGGGTTCGTAACTGCTAAAGGTCTATCAACTATCTTGGGTTCCAATCCCAACCTATCAACCAGGTCACTAGATATCAAGGAACGGGAAGCCCCAGTATCAAATAATACTTGAACAGGAATATCATAAACAGAAAGCATACCTTGAATGATTACATTCTTTCCTTTCTCCCCTGTAATTGGGGAATTCGACGAAGAAGGAACAACATTGATAGCATATGCTTTCACAATCTGCTTTTCTTTAGGGGGTTGAGGACACTTATCCTTTTGATGTCCAACTTGGCCACAGTTGAAGCACTTCCTGTCCGCGAGCTTTGCTCGACATTCTTTAGCATAATGGCCCTTCTTGCCACAGCTAAAGGACTCTACATCTTTCTTATTCTTCTTCTTCTGGCCATCCTTGGTCTGATTCTGCTTCCTCTTATTCTGAGAACCATTCTTGCCTCCACCGCTTCCTTGCGGTTTTGGTTCCTCTGCAGATGCAACCTCAGTCTTCATCTTAGGGTAAAGACACTCTGACCTCAATGCTTTCCCCACAATCGATTCAAACATCTCATCGATGTGGTTAATAAGCCTTTCCCCCAAGTACCCATCCAAACCAATTATGAACTTCTCGTTCTTCTTCTCGGCAGTATCAATAAGGGATAATCCATATTTCGATAGAGTATCGAACTCAGCAATATACTCCGAGACAGCTCTACCATTCTGCTTTAGCTCCAAGAACCTCTTAAACAATACTGACTTCTGAGCAGCTGGAATAAACTTGTCGCTAAGGTGAGTCTTAAACAGATCCCAAGTAACTTGATCCTCAGGAGTAGCTGCCTTAATAACATTCCACCAATTCATTGCCCATCCTTGCAACTGACGGGATGCGAGCTTTCTCTTCGTCGCATCCTCGATAACCAAGTCTTCGAAGATACGCTCACAGCTATCCAACCAATCCTGAACTTTTGTAGCCGATTCCATTCCGTGGAACGGCTTCAGACCAAGACTAGTATAATCCTTGCAAAGCTTGGCGAAATTGGCTCTAGGCTCCTGCACCGTTGCACCACCACCATTTGCAGCTTTGGGAGCTGCTCCTTGCACATTTCTAAGCATCTCTCTTATGAAGTCAGTGAACATCGTCCTCATATCGGGAGCATTCCCATTATTAGATCCTCTGCCAGTACCCCTAGCATATCGGCTCATCGTTCAATCTGTAAGGAGAAAACGATTAACCATCTCTTCAGTGGTGTCAATGCAGTGCGACTTCATCCTTAAATATACTAATAGTGTATATATATATAGCTTTTGAAAACCAAAATATCACAAATACGCGTTCTCATACACGTACTATCTCTCCCTGGTATCTTCCTAGGTTAACTACGCAACCTAAAGCTCTGATACCGAATGTGACAGCCCGCCCCACACCAGCTGACATTTCCAATGAAAGTGCGTTGTGCCTATGCCTGACCAGCACGGGACGATTGTCAAAGAAAGTAAAGAAGGGAATTTGAACTAACAAGGAACCTGTAGAATGTCTCACAGCGCATGGAATAAAATATAATAATAACATACTTGACATAAAACAGGCGAAACAGGGCATAAGCTGAGAACTAAACCATAATCATCATCGCAGCGGAAATTCAAAATACAACTTATGTTCCACATCGTCATTATTACAACTTTGGAGAACTGTCTCTAAAGCAAAATAAGAAAGGTACACTACTAATGCCCAAAGTAGTGACCAGCAGCGACACGGGGAGAATATATATATATATATATATATATATATATATATATATATCATACGTAGGAGCCTCCTACTCGTCTCCGCTACAACTACTCGTGATTACCACCTAACCTGTCTCTAGTCTGCCCGTTTAAGAGCATCCAGAGTAATAAGAAGAGACATAAAACTCTGGGTCAGACAAAAGTCTGGTATGAGCGACAAGCAGCAAAACAGAACAATAACAGGTATAATAAACCATACCTGAACCTGGACCTGCAACCAATGAGTTAGCACAACAAGATGTGCAATACTCTAAGGTGACACAAACATATGGTGTAACGACCCAGTTTCTAGCGACTTTGGTTATCGGCATAAACTCAATAACGACTGACCAAACATCGAAAAATATCGGTAGTTAATGAAAGAAATTAAAGGGTGACGAAAGATAAGATAGAAACTTAGAATAGAAGAAGAAGAAGAACACAACATCAGAGTAACACGAACCTAACAATGGAACGAATAACATATAATATATATCATAACTTTGAAATATAAATCTGTACTTAAATATACATATCATTTCCAAAGTACAACACTTGCAACACAGCGGAAATAAATAATAGCTATATGATCCTGAAGCCTCCTGCTCCAGCTCTTCATGTATCTGTAAATCCCGACTACTTGACTGCCCGTACAAAATTGGGCACCCAAGAGTTTAGGGGAAACAAAACAAAATAAACTTCAGGTTAGTCATGGGACAGGTATAAGTAAAACAGTTTAAAACAGTTTGAGCCATTAAACGATATCTCATAAGACCACGTCGTATAACGGAACGGGTTTTTCCCTTAGGAGAATCCAAAATATCTTTATATCAAAAACCTTTTGATATTATAATAATGTCTATCAACCACAATATAATAATCATCTAGCAGAAACGCTTTCATCTCACGTTCTACATATATAGTATACAATCAAAACCGCAAGCACGTATTGGGTAATGGATTTCCAACTATGACAAGGTATGGAACCACCTTTCTCTAGTGTACCTCTAGAGAGGAATACAGTGGGTTCAACAAGAACACCTTGCAACCCGGCCACACATGACCGACCACTCATTTCGCTTAAGCGTATCGAATGTATATCACCAACGGTTGGGATCAGCAACCGTTTCCTGAATGGGACAACATCAACAATAGATTTTTAGAAGTAAATGAAACTCTAAATCAGGTGATTATACACCCTAATAGGTGCGACCTACATAGCCATGCTGCCTGCCCGATTTATGTCATTTACTGGATGTGAGGCTAGAAGCTACACTTATCTTTTTACATATCATACCTTCATTCACTTAGAATGCCACATCGTCATACCCGCTAAATCACAAATTGATTTACCCAAAAATAACACTGGTATACAGCTAAGAGAAACGAATTCCTCCGCCACCAAACGTGAATACGTTTGAAGAGATCAACTTACGCGATCTATTGGATATACTCTGTCAGACCTTCTCCCATACAAGTTGTCCTGGGACTGGACAAACCGAACGCACTATTCAGTATATCCGTCTTAGGCACTGTTATCTAAGACTTATACAATAGCCCTTGCACTTTACTCCGTGTTCAATTATCTTTGGCATATATGATTCGCAACGCTTATGCCAATACAGAGTGGTTCTTCGGATAATAATCCAACCGGTCTCTCCGTATTAGCAACGTTAAAATGGTCAAAACTTTGATAGTCTGTGATTTAACTATCAAATGAAAAACACGTGTGCAAACAACGATATTATTTCCAAATGGAAATTATATCGATCAATCATCAACCATATATATTATACATGTATATATATATATATATATTTCCTCATCTTCTATGTTTAGAAAATATACGTTATTAACACTAGAAAACATTTCCATGGCTTAATTACGTATCACTATTCTTCCACATCTATCAGACTCTAACTATAAACTAACAAGAGAACAACTTCCTAAGTATAAAACCCGAACGACGAAACCAACATCAGGTCGATACTCAGGAAACCATTCAACTTATTAATCTCTAGTCGGTTTCCAATTTCTGTTTAACTCCATTTTGACTAACTATGTTCGATTAACTCCTTTCGATTAACTCGATTCGAATAACTCCTTTATTTATTTTCCCAATAAATAATCCTTTATTTTATTTATTATCTAAATAAAAAAAATCCTTTTTTCTATTTCCTTTATAAAATCTTCTACTTATTTTATAAATAATTTCTCTTTTATAAAATCCTTTGATTTTATAAATAGTTTATTTTCAATATTCACTTTGAAATTCCCTTTTCAACAGTCCGGTATGCTAGGGTATTTAACATATCAAATCATGTTGACCAATATCGTCCAAGAACACATAATCGACAACAGATTATATATCACATCGTATATTGCAATATATGAACAGAACAGTATTATAAATATTGAGGAACCCAGTTGGGTTCCTCCAACCTGTTTCCCTGCATCACAGATGCTAATCAACATAATAACATCGATTTCATTTCAATATGAAATATTCTGCTAAACAGAATCAATATTTGATTAACGATTTATAAATATATCTATATCTACGTTTTCAATCAAATTTATTTAACAGTCCAAACAATCAAAACATAGCAACCAATCATTATTTTATCAAAATAAAATACAGTTTATAAAAATATAAACGGTTTAGAGTTAGTGAGTTTTACTCATATTTGGACAGTTATAGTTAAATAACGATAATTGTCGTTGATTCGGATCAAATGTTAAATTCTGTCATAATTGGAGACGAGCTTCAATCAGTTCCAAACCAATTCCAGGATGTTGCCTGTGTCCATACGATCTTGTCGGATCCTGTTTCATGCAATTTCGATAACGTACGATAAAGTTACGAGGTTTACAAGTTATAATACATTATTAAATTTAATTACACTATTTTCATTTTAAACAAAAGGGGCCTTAACCTTTTTCATGGCCCAGAACCCAGCCCAACAAATTTTTGCAACCTCTAACTGCTTCTCCCCGATCGAATATAATTCCAGCTATTTCACAATGGCCATTATGACTTCTCCTTCGACATATTCCTCTTCCTTTCTCCATCTAATGCCAAACGAACTCCACCACCATTCATCTCTCTTCCCGCGCCATCACACAGTACAATAGCAATCCCACTCGCGAACCTCTTCATTGTCAGGTAACAAAACCTGTAGTACCACATTTCCATGGCCACGCCTTCATTCCTCAAATAAGAAATTCCGTGCTCCAGTTTCTGCCATTACCACAAATCTTAGAACACCCAACTCCATACCAAAACTCTACCACGAAAATGTATGAGAATGTCATGTTCTGTTTCTAAATAAAACTTTCATCTTCCTAAACCCTTCGTATAAAACTGAATCACCCTTCCTGTCTTGGGTCTCACAGCATCTTCCAGTACCCAACATTAAATCGTTTCTGCCATCGTCTCAAGGACCACAGCTCCCTCTTCGTTCTTAAACACTTCAGTGTCTACATATCTCCCTCACCTCACATCCAACGTCTTCAGTTCGACTGCAGCTATCGATTTCGTCTCCAGGCCCTTTCTCACGACCCCAGCAAAAAGATCGAACACTTTTGTGTTCAAAAATCCCCAAACATCACACAGTCCTCCGAACTCCCTACTAGGCTCGGACTCCCATCTCAAATAGCCTCGACAGACTTCTCTGTCGCTATGAAGGAAAGGCAGTGACCTTCTTGAACACCAGACTAGAAACGAAGCCCACCAGAATGTAGAGGATCCCTCCACGATCTTGAATATGGTTGATTTAGGATTTATAAGATTTTCTTTGAATTTAGAGGATTATTTTCTCGTTGGAATTTTATCTGGATGGCGATGGATATTAATCGAGCTGAGGAAAATGAGGATTTAGGTCTTAAGGATTGGTTAAGGAAGGTTATTTACAAGCAAAGGGTTGAGATATTTTGCTTATCCTATTGATTTCTATCCACTCGTTTAATCTGTTCATACTTTAAAAATTCCTATAATTACGTAACATGTCCAAAAATCACGAAAATTGACCTGCAGCTACAATTCGATATTACGAACCCAACGAAACTGGTTTCGTCGAATTCCGACTCCGTTTGCTCACACAGCGTATTTTTAACTGTCAAAATATCGACTGTTTTTCACATTAAAATCCCGTACGGCCACATACTGACTCTAAAAATCACGACAACTGAAATGTAGCAATAATATAATATTGCGGATCCAACAAAATTGGTTTCGTCGAATTCTGAGGTCGTTTGCAAAACTGACTATTTTTACAGCTCTGAAAGACCCATTTAAATATATAAATATAATTAAATATAAATAAATTTATATTATCGTATATACTCACAGTGGAATACCATACAGCTCCAGAATAATCCTGTATTGATTTCTAACTCGATATTTCATCATCTGAGTTATATCAATATTCGATTTATATTTAAATCCTTTTATAAATATAAATAAATCGTTATAAATTATAAAGAAATTCCACAGCGACTTTTCTAAAATTTGATTTGGACATAAATCAAAACCTACACGCCGAAATCCCGATTTTTCTCTTCCATTAGAAAAATATACTTCACCAGCTCCTAACGTTTCTTGTTTCACAGAAATCCGATTTAAAACGGCTTCTGTATATTCAATTGAAGTTTGAATCGCCAAATCGCAAACTGCCGTGCCATTTCGAGCTCGAATTATATTTATAATATAATTATACGTTCAACCATCGTTAATTGAATATATTCGTTATCGTAATTCAATTTTAAACTGAATTATATATTTTGAATTTCCCAATTCACAACATATCGCCATTTCGGCCCGTTCTGATTATTTCAGAATTAAATATATTATTTAATTTATTATTTTAACTAAATATTCACCATTATTTAATTAAACGACCATTAAATCCTCTTAATCACCTTTTAAATAATTAAATAAATTAATTATTATATCATTGAAAATGCGGGTCATTACATTCTTCCCCACTTAAAATAATTTCGTCCTCGAAATTGCTAAGGTAGAAAACGAACCCTATCGACTGGTTAGAACTTATTTGTTCACTTCTTAATTCCGGTTTCACTAAACTAATTTATTTTAATTAAATTATTAATTAATTCTTATCAACGAAAATTTTCAAAAAATCTTGAAAATTTTCTAACGCCTTAACTTTTCGAAAAATTTCGCCAGCACCTCCTTTGTACTAGTCAATAGGTCAAACTGCAACTTGCCTCTCTGGGCCTTCTCCAACTCAAAGGAAAATCAAACAGCCAAGCGGCTTGCCCATTCGGCTCATAAATCTCATGCTTATATCAAATATGAACTTATACCTTTTCGTCGGACATATCAACTCTATCACTTCCATATGCTATCAACTCAGCATACACCAATGTTATCCCAATCAAATTTCTGAAATCACTTTTATCTCCAACACAACCATTCGCTTTTTACCAAGCCAAATTTTCATTTCAAACTCAAGTTTCGTTCTTGATCCCGAATCCTTAACTCACCAAAACAATATCATTTCAAATCAATTTCTATTACCACTTAACTGGCTTTACTTTAATTCCAATTTTCTTTTACAAATTCCTGTTTACTTTGTTCTTAATTCAAACAATATTCTTCCTGGGAGTTTTAAAATAGTTTACCTTTTTCAAAAATCAAAAATTTCTTTTTGAAATTCAACACAACTTGTTTTTCACCAAAACAAATTCAAAACAGTATCTCTGGTAGTAATCTATCACTTAGAACTCGAAAACTAACACTGATTATGCTGCAGTCTTTATCAGAATTATCTTCCAGTTATCGAAGTGAGTTCAATACTATATCACTTTCAAAAATCATTCTTAAACACCTTTATTTTGAAATCAGTTCAAAATATCATTCACAAATGCTTGGAATACAATTTAAAATCTCCCAGGATCTTAAAATTTACATATATTTAATCCAAGTCTATTTGCAAACACTTTTCAAATTTTCAGGGTTTTAATTCCAATTCTGATTCAAATTTCAGATTTAACTCATCTGATTTCACGTATTTCACTTATATTAATTCTGGTTGGTTAATTACATAACCATTTAATTTATAATCGTACTCGTTTATAATAGCAACCAATATGTCCAATATATTATAATCATTCCAATATAAATCCTTTATATCAAAATATAATTTTGGGTAAAATTATTTCGTTTACCCTCTTTTCAAAACATACCATGTCGGTTCATCGTATTCGAGTGTTTAGTAACTCCTATCGACACAGTGGATCAAACTGATCGACCAGAAATTCATAAGCCACTCACACAATAAATCTCCACAATATAAAACCATTTTATATTGAATAACAAATACCTCTCATATATATACACTCAAACTCAATCTAGGGTATTACTAACCCCATCTCTACTGAGTCACGCCACAGAGCCAAGGTAATTACTTAACCTTAAGCTCTGATACCAACTATAACGACCCGGGTTTTAGCGACTTTGGTTATCGACATAAACTCAATGACGACTAACCAAACATCGAAAAATACCGGTAGTTAATGAAAGAAATTAAAGGGTGAGGAAAGATAAGATAGAAACTTAGAATAGAAGAAGAAGAAGAACACAACATCAGAGTAACACGAACCTCACAATGGAACGAATAACATATAATATATATCATAACTTTGAAATATAAATCTGTACTTGAATATACATATAATTTCCAAAGTACAGCACTTGCAACACAGCGGAAATAAGTAATAGCTATATGATTCTGAAGCCTCCTGCTACAGCTCTTCATGTATCTGCAAATCCCGACTACTTGACTGCCCGTACAAAATTGGGCACCCAAGAGTTTAGGGGAAACAAAACAAAATAAACTCCGGGTCAGTCATGGGACTGGTATGAGTAAAACAGTTTGAAACAGTTTGAGCCATTAAACGATATCTCATAAGACCACGCCGTATAACGGAACGGGTTTTTCCCTTATGAGAATCCAAAATATCTTTATATCAAAAACCTTTTGATATTATAATAATGTCTATCAACCACAATATAATAATCATCTAGCAGAAATGCTTTCATCTCACGTTCTACATATATAGTATACAATCAAAACCGCAAGCACGTATTGGGTAATGGATTCCCAACTATGACAAGGTATGGAACCACCTTTCGCTAGTGTACCTCTAGAGAGGAATACATTGGGTTCAACAAGAACATCTTGCAACCCGACCACACATGACCGACCACTCATTTCGCTTGAGTGTATCGAATGTATATCACCAACGGTTGGGATTAGCAACCGTTTCCCGAATGGGACAGCATCAAAAATAGATTTTTAGAAGTAAATGAAACTCTAGATCAGGTTATTATACACCCTAATAGGTGCGACATACATAGCCATCATGCTTGCCCAATTTCTATCATTTACCGGATGTGAGGCTAGAAGCTACGCTTATCTTTTTACATATCATATCTTCATTCATTTAGAATGCAACATCGTCATAACCGCCAAATCACAAATTGATTTATCCAAAAATAACACGGGTATACAGCTAAGAGAAATGAATTCCTCGGCCACCAAACGTGAATACGTTTGAAGAGATCAACTTACGCGATCTATTAGATATACTCTGTCTGAGCTTCTTCCATACAAGTTGCCCTGGGATTGGACAAACCAAAGGCACTATTCAGTATATCCATCTTAGGCACTATTATCTAAGTGATGTACAATAGCCCTTGCACTTTACTCCTTCTTCAATTATCTTTGGCATATATGATTCGCAACGCTTATGCCAATACAGAGTGGTTCTTTGGATAATAATCCAACTGGTCTCTCCATATTAACAATGTTAAAATGGTCAAAACATTGATAGTCTGTGATTTAACTATCAAATGAAAACACGTGTGCAAACAACGATATTATTTCCAAATGGAAATTATATCGATCAATCATCAACCATATATATATATCCTCATTTTTTATGTTTAGAAAATATACGTTATTAACACTGGAAAACATTTCCATGGCTTAATTACATATCACTATTCTTCCACATCTATCAGACTCTAACTATAAACTAACAAGAGAACAACTTCTAAGTATAAACCCCGAAGGCCGAAACCAACATCAGATTGATACTCAGGAAACCATTCAACTTATTGATCTCTAGTCAGTTTCCAATTTCTGTTTAACTCCATTTTGATTAACTATGTTCGATTAACTCCTTTCGATTAACTCGATTCGAATAACTCCTTTATTTATTTTCCCAATAAATAATCTTTTATTCTATTTATTTTCTAAATAAAAAATTTCCTTTATTCTATTTCCTTTATAAAATCTTCTACTTATTTTATAAATAATTTCTCTTTTATAAAATCCTTTGATTTTATAAATAGTTTATTTTCAATATTCACTTTGAAATTCCCTTTTCAACATTCCGGTATGCTAAGGTATTTAACATATCAAATCATATTGACCAATATCGTCCAAGTACACATAATCGACAACAGATTATATATCACATCGTATATTGCAATATATGAACAGAACAATATTATAAATATTGAGGAACCCAGTTAGGTTCCTCCAACCTGTTTCCCTGCATCACAGATGTTAATCAACATAATAACATCGATTCCATTTCAATATGAAATATTCTGCTAAACTGAATCAATATTTGATTAACGATTTATAAATATATCTATATCTACGTTTTCAATAAACCTATTTAACAGTCTAAACAATCAATACACAACAACCAATCATCATTTTATCAAAATAAAATACAGTTAATAAAAATATAAACGGTTTAGAGTTAGTGAGTTTTACTCATATTTGGACAATTATAGTTAAATAACGATAATTGTCGTTGATTCGGATCAAACGTTAAATTCTGTCATAATTGGAGACGAGCTTCAGTCAGTTCCAAATCAATTCCAGGATGTTGCCTACGTCCATACGATCTTGTCGGATCCTGTTTCTTGCAATTTCGATAACGTATGATAAAGTTACGAGGTTTACAAGTTATAATACATTATTAAATTTAATTACACTATTTTCATTTTAAACAAAAGGGGCCTTAACCTTTTTCATGGCCCAGAACCTAGCCCAACAAATTGTCACAGCCTCTAACTGCTTCTCCCCGATCGAATATAATTCCAGCTATTTCACAATGGCCATTACGGCTTCTCCTTCGACATATTCCTCTTCCTTTCTCCATCAAATGTCAAACGAACTCCACCACCATTCATCTCTCTTCCCGCCCCATCACACAGTACAATAGCAATCCCACTCGTGAACCTCTTCATTGTCAGGTAACAAAACTTGTAGTACCACATTTCCATGGCCACGCCTTCATTCCTCAAATAAGAAATTCCGTGCTCCAGTTTCTGCCATTACCACAAATCTTCGAACACCCAACTCCATACCAAAACTCTACCACGAAAATGTATGAGAATGTCACGTTTTGTTTCTAAATAAAACCTTGATCTTCCTAAACCCTTCGTATAAAACTGAATCACCCTTCCTGTCTTGGGTCTCACAGCATCTTCCAGTACCCAACATTAAATCGTTTCTGCCATCATCTCAAGGGCCACAGCTCCCTCTTCGTTCTTAAACACTTCAGTGTCTACATATCTCCCTCACCTCACATCCAACGTCTTCAGTTCGACTGCAGCTGTCGATTTCGTCTCCAGGCCCTTTCTCACGACCCCAGCAAAAAGATCGAACACTTTTGTGTTCAAAAATCCCCAAACATCACACAGTCCTCCGAACTCCCTGCTAGGCTCGGACACCTATCTCAAATCGCCTCGACAGACTTCTCTGTCGCTATGAAGGAAAGGCAGCGACCTTCTTGAACATCGAACCAGAGACGAAGCCCACCAGAGTGTAGAGGATCCCTCCGCGATCTCGAATATGGTTGATTTAGGATTTATAAGATTTTCTTTGAATTTAGAGGATTATTTTCTCGTTGGAATTTTATCTGGATGGCGGCGGATATTAACCGAGCTAAGGAAAATAAGGATTTAGGTCTTAAGGATTGGGTAAGGAGGGTTATTTACAAGCAAAGGGTTGAGATATTTTGCTTATCCTATTGATTTCTAACCACTCGTTTAGTCCGTTCATACTTTAAAAATTCCTATAATTACGTAACTTGTCCAAAAATCACGAAAATTGACATGCAGCTACAATTTGATATTACGAACCCAACGAAACTGGTTTCGTCGAATTCCGACTCCGTTTGCTCACACAAAGTATTTTTAACTGTCAAAATGTCGACTGTTTTTCACATTAAAATCCCGTACGGCAACATACTGACTCTAAAAATCACGACAATTGAAATGTAGAAATAATATAATACTGCGGATCCAACAAAATTCGTTTCGTCAAATTCTAAGGTCGTTTGCAAAACTGGCTATTTTTACAGCTCTGAACGACCCATTTAAATTTATAAATATAATTAAATATAAATAAATTAAATATAAATAAATTTATATTATCATATATACTCACAGTGGAATACCATACAGCTCTAGAATAATCCTGTATGGATTTCTAACTCGATATTTCATCATCAGAGTTATATCGATATTCGATTTATATTTAAATCCTTTTATAAATATAAATAAATCGTTATAAATTATAAAGGAACTCCACAACGACTTTTCTAACATTTGATTTGGACATAAATTAAAACCTACACAACGAAATCCCGATTTTTCTCTTCCATTAGAAAAATATACTTCACCAGCTCCTAACGTTTCTTGTTTCACAGAAATCCGATTTAAGACGACTTTTGTATATTCAATTGAAGTTCGAATTGCCAAATCGCGAACTGCCATGCCATTTTGAGCTCGAATTATTTTTATAATATAATTATACGTTCAACCATCGTTAATTGAATATATTCGTTATCGTAATTCAATTTTAAACTGAATTATATATTTTGAATTTCCCAATTCACACCATATCGCCATTTCGGCCCGTTTTGATTATTTCAGAATTAAATATATTATTTAATTTATTATTTTAATTAAATATTCACCATTATTTAATTAAACGACCATTAAATCCTCTTAATCACCTTTTAAATAATTAAATAAATTAATTATTATATCGCTGAAAATGCGGGTCATTACATATGGTGTATAGATATGGGGGAGGGGTGCGCGTGTCATAGTGATGTCAAACAATCAGGATAGCAACCATCCTCACATCTCTCACTCAGTGCGTAAAGCATACGATATCCACCACTTTGATCACCCAAATCCTTGTTATGATCACTTTGCCCCTTGGAGTCTTGGAGACTCCACTGCACTGATCCATAGCCACTAGTCTTTGTTATGTCCACTCTGCCCAATGAAGTCATGAAGACTCCACTGCACTGGCTCATAGCCATGCTACGATCACTCTGCCCCATGGAGTAGTAACTACCCCACCGCACTGATACGTAGCCTAACATCCATCTTGGTGGTGAATCAAAGCTACAGACGTCAATAACTCCTTAGCGCACATCCCGCAGCAAAGCCCAATCATGAAGTTAACTCGTTGGTTCCAGTTTGGATCTTGAGTACAAACTTCCCATTTGGACTGCCTTTGCATTTCGGTTTTTGGTCATCATCTCCGTTCGTGATTCTTCAATTCGGTTCGTTCGCTGTCCAGACCCAAAGATTGGATCGTGATTTCCCCTTGGCCATTGGCCATCGGCTTGTGGTCCCTCCTTCAGCTCATGGCTCGTCACATCATACTCCAACATCGGTTCGCGGCTCGTGGTTCCCCACTGGGTTCAAGTCGTGGTCAACATTCGATTAGATGAAGCTTCGGATCGTGAACTCTAGGTCCTACTTCCTCATCGGTTCGGCTCGTGAGCCACGTCATCGGTTCGGATTGTGACTCCTCTCTGGAGCATCGGATTGTGTTCTTCCAATGCAAGTAGGTCAGTATGGTACGTGATGGTGTTTGATGACTTCATGTAGATGGTTCGGTTCGTGCACTTGAGGCGGCTCATGGGTGGGCTACACGACCCGACCCGGTCCTCCTCCACCGATCCAATCCGGTCCCCTGCATAATTTCCTGCAACTTCCAACGACTGTTTTACGCCACATGACGGCGTTTTCGACCATTCTAACTGTTCTAGGTAGTCACAAAACATTCAAAACAGTCATAGCAACATGTACATTCAACCACAAACACCAAAACAACAATTTCATCAAGTTAAAAATGGATCAAAACTACCCAAAACCCTTGTTTACCCCCTTAATCATGTTTAAGCACAACTAATGATAGGATTAGAAAAACTTATCCAAATTAACCCAAATTTCTGACAGAGCCCTAAAATAACATTTTGGAATTTTACAAATTTTTTTAGAATTTAATTACGTAAAATTTCGCTAATTACCACTAATTACCCCAAATTAGCCGTAATTAGTGAAAAACGATGCAAATCACTCACGTTTGCCACAAATTAACTTTAGATCTGAAACTATCTCTGATTTGGGTCGAATTCTAATGCAACACAGAAGCTCCAACTCTGGTTTGGTTTTATTTCCCCTTGATTTGACATAGCTTGGCTTAATCTTCAATTAGAAAGCGATTAGGAGCGATTTGGGATGAAATTAGAAGGTAGAGGCCATGGCTAGGGATAGAGAAATGTTTTGGGCAGCTGAAAAATGAAATAAAAATCGTTTTCCTACTATTCTTAGCCTCCCATAACCCTAATCCCGAAATGGGTTATGGGCCCTCTTGCTAATCACCCTAATTAGGCCCGGTTAAGCTGTTTTTCACCTTCTAAACCTTTTTTTGGCCATATCTCCCAAACGGTGAGTCCGTTTGGCTAGTGTGACCACTCTACAGAAAGTTAAACCATCATCCGGATCTAATGGAAGCGGTTTTATGTCACAACACCTTATCAATCAAAAGTTATGGCCGAAACAAGATCAGTTAGGGGAAAAACGATCATGTAAAAACTGGCAAAAATCATGAACATGGGAAATGACCCCAATAGTCGTCTCTCAAAGTTACATGGCTATATGACTTCGCATGAGAAAGAAATATTCTACGATCCCGTGATGCGTAGAATGTGGGTCGTTACATTGAAATCTTTGTTTCTTACATACTTTAGAAAGATATTATTAAACAGATTCAAATTGTTTCATCCAATTCTGATTTATATTGAATTATGTACATTCATTTGAAATTAGAAATCGAATTTTCAAACTACCCACCATTTAGGGCTCATTTTATAATTAAAATAAATTTATACGTTTTAACTTCATTTAAAATAATTTTTTAGTTGTTATTATTTAAAATAAATTATTTTAAATATTCAAAATACATTAAAATAGCTAAAATAAAAATTTTAAATTGGGTCTGAAATTCCGGGTTGTTATAATCTCCCCCACTTAAAATCTTTTCGTCCTCGAAAAGGAAGGGAGTTGAAAGTTGTTTAACCAACCAACTCAACTATCATTCTGGCTTTCATTCTTCAACCTTTCAGTTTCTAAGAATTTTCAAATTCTTCAAAAATTTGGCTAACTCCTTAAATTTTCGAAAAATTTCGCCATAACCTCCTTTGTGCGGGGAGACCTTTAAAACCATAACTAACTTCACGGGGCTCTCACAAATCCAAAAGAAAAAGAAAAAGCCAAGCGGTAAGCCAATCGGCTCATAAAATCATCAAACCCCAAGAAATACCGTAAATATGTACCTATTTGTTGGGCATGCAATTTTATTCCACTTCTTAGCTTCCATGTTATGGCCTGTTCAATATATAAACATGTGTATGCATGCAATTCCAATCAATTTTCAATTCTGTTCAATATCAAATTTGATTTGGCAAAATTTTACCTTTCATTCTCTTATTGGTTTCATCATTCCAATATTTTTATTAATTAAACTAATAATCAAACAACACAACCAGCAATCAATTAGTTAATTAGCTTTTCAGATCTATAACTTTAATATATTCAAAAATTCAATTTTTGATGCCAATTTACAACCAATGTACTCTAACTAAGTTTTGGTTCTCATACCAGTCAATTGGAAATATATAGATATCCCACTTTCGAAACTCGAACATACACACTGATGATGGAGCTCCCTCATCACAATCATCTCCGGGAAACTAGAGTGTGATTCTATATATATCCAGTATATTTAAGACTTCGAATTTTCGTTTGCAAGGCGCATATGCAAAATCTTTATATACACGATTGTCCAAATTCAGTATAAACTAAAATACTCAAATACGTATAACAACGTTTAAATTTTCAAAAAAAATTGTTTTCATCTTTATTTTAAAAATAACACTCTTCCAACTCATTCTAGATACTACTGATCCTATCTCTAACGAGTCATTCTCATTGGATATTACTAATCCAATCTTTGATGAATTCTTTCGTTCGGTTCTAATATGCCTTGTTCTCGAGCTCTGTAAACCAAAGCGCTGATACCAAATTGAAACGACCCAAACTTGCCCTTACAGGAAAGCCTAAATTGAGGTGAGAACACGACAAATTCGAACGCAAACGACAGAACATTTCATTGCTTATTACAACAATTTCATCAGAGTACCAGAATATAACAGGGTATGAATAAATAATATACATTTGATAAATATTAAAGATTCAAATTACAAAGCAGTAGAAAAATAATACATAACACAATTGGAAGAAATACACGGATACAGAGCTCTCCGAATATAGCTCTAGCTATAAACCAGGATTTTGTCAAAATAAATCTGCAAAACCAAAACAACTAGCTGCCTATGTGGAAAATAGGGCACCCAGAGTTTAGGTTAAAACAATAAACTCCAGGTCAGTCATGGGACTGGAGTGAGAACTAAAATAGTTATTTAAAACTTTACTTTAAAAATAAAGTAAAACAAGGGACCACACCATATAACACGGAACGGGTTTTCTCCCAAGAATACCAGTACATAAAACAATTTATAAACAACGCAATGCTTTTTGGAAAAAAAATGAAGCTATTATAAGACTCAAGTCCCATCACACAATGCAATGCAAACCGGAGGATAGAGTTTTCCCTTATAATAGTTAAACATGCTTGTTATGTTACCCCATCCTACTATGTTGCCATATTAGTTCTACAATTAAAACCGAAATGTCACGTATTGGAAATTGGATTCCATATGTGAACCAAGGCAAGGTATCGTCCTTCCGATTCGAGACAATCTAGCCTACCATGTCTCAGGATTCAGCCGCAACTGCACCTGGAGCATCAGGGTCGGTCCACGCTTATGTTAGTGGATTATAATTGTCGAACAATACGTTTCCCCGCCATATGGGGCGTAATGGTCAGTATGTCGACCATATCATCCATCGACCCCGTGGTGACCAATATATCCGAGGCGCCTCTCTATCATCAAATAATATGCAATATCCACATGACTAAAATGTCTGGGCTCTATACCTGACACCACTCTAAGCTAGAAAGAAACGCATGTCCTTTCTGAGGTCCTCTCCCATTTATGGTTCACATCGGGGTGTGAGGCTCGCGAAATAACGCTATATATAAAGCTATGCTATTTAAAGCCGTGCTTTGATCATCAACCACAAGGCCTTGCTTTTCAATCAAAGCCTTGATCACATGCCACTCAGCATGCCGCACTGTCAATCCATACTGTAACACTGATTTCCATCAATATATAACCTCTAAGCTCATACGTCTCAGAGAAGGGTGTTAAGCAAGAGAATAAATTCTCCGCCACCAAACAGATATATATTTATCAGAGATCAACGAATACAGTATGAAGGAATACGATGTCTGACATACTATCCATTTACAAGTTCGTTCTGGGTCTGAACGAAACCGGACGCACCTTATTCCTCATCCCATATGTCCAATACAAGAGAGAAGTCCTCGAATATCCGGTCGATCTCTAAGTACATCTGGACGATCACCACTTATTACCTCATCTTAGGTGTACAGCCCAATCAAGACAACAATAATCATCCAAACGATGTGAAGATCTCCGGTCTTCAATCACCGTCTTCATCGTCGAGTTATCACGAATCAATTATTCAGAATAGGTATAAACCCGTACTTTCCGAATAATTCACATATTTTATAAACAAGTGCTGTAAAAACACAACATACGCCTCATTCCACTCTAGAATATTCTTTTATTCAAATATTATTTTGACAATTTAAAACAAATTAAGGTTTTCCAAACTAGTTGGGATTAGCACACCTTACCGAAATAATCATTTGTTTTATTTCCCAGTCCCAACCTATTCATCCCATGAAGCAGAACAGGTAGTGCTCCATTTCTAACACCACGGTGTTATCGGTAAAATTGATTACTGTTTCACATTCAAATCTAATTAAAGATTTAGCTATTGCTTGGAGCAAAACTGGTGATACTCCATTCTCGATCATTTCCCACATTTGATAATTTAAGTTATCACATTCACATTTCAATCTAATTAAAGATTCAATAAAACTCTGCTTAGTTTTAATCTCCAAAAATCATTATTTAATGGTTACTCAAATTTAGAAAATAAATCCCATATTTAACTGGGTTAAAAAACGAATGTCCTTTAAAACATCGTTCACGATAAACCCAAAATCATCCTCCATCAAAATGGAATCTACATGGAAATCATAACAATGCATAATCGATATAAATTCTCGTACTAGACTAATAATATAAATGGAATAGCGGCAAAGCCTTTTAAATTCCATATATTATTACCAAATGGAATTCCATTCAATTCCAATTTAATATATTAAATTGGAAAACTTTACTTTGGAAAATTTTCATTTTATCTTAAAAAAAAAGATTTATAAATTCCAAATCATATCTTCACTGTTAATTGGGTTAAAGAACAAGTGTTATTTAAAACACTGTTCACGATAAACCCAAAAATCCAATTTCAATTCAATTCCAATCAAATATTAATTAATTGGTAAACTTCTCTAAATCTTAATTAAAAGATTTATTCTTTTCGCAACTAGGTTTAAGAATGGCGTTATTAAAGATGCCATTCACGACAAACCCCAAAATCCAATTTGATATTAAATATAAGGCTCCGAATAGAAAATAATATCAGCTTATATTCAATATAAATACTGAAACCAACAAATATCGTATTGGGAATAACGATATTTATATCTTCCAAATTCCCCCACAATATCCATATAATCACGGAATCCAATATCGAAATATTACGAATATTATTTCCATTCCAATCCATTCCAATTCATACGTTGGAAAATTCTTGTTATATCAAACCCAATTCAAATCCAATTTATTTATTTAAAAATATTGGATTATTATTTCTAGTTAATAACTAGTTCATTTCGATAAAAATGTATTTTTTAACTTTCCAAACATGGAATTTTTCATCCAAAATCTTTCCAAATCATTTATTATGATTTTAAATAAGTTTTCCATATTTTTAATAATTTTATTAAGGCACTTACAGTCAGTTTCCAATAATGGCCACCGAACTGCATCCATAGCGACCTTTTCTGAAATTGATTGGATGTATTTCGAAATATAACAATTAGATTTCAAATCTCTTATATTCATTGGAAAGCTCTTTTCGATATGAAGCCAACGGTTCTGGATTTTGGAGAATCCGACGGACGGATCTCCCGTTACATCAATTTGAAGTTAATGGTCGAAATTCACGGACGGTCGTTGCAGGCGCGTTCTACTCAGGCCATTAAATATATATAATATATATATTTCGTCGATTTCCATTTAAAATGTATTTTATAAATCGTTTATAAATTCATTTTAAAATGATTTTAACTTCATTTTCAATTTTAAATCAAAATTGAATATTCGATATCATTATAATATTAAAATGATAATATTTTCAAAATATCAGATTTTGAAATCAATTCCCTTTCGATATTCATTATAAAAATGAATAAAATCGATCGATAAACACGTTCGGGTTAAAATGGTGTATACCTTAACTCAGCTCCATATATTTCAATATTTTCATGTCCATCCAAAATCGGATATCAAAATCATATTTTGATTATTCACTGAATATTATTTTAAAATATTCATTATTTGAAAATGTTTTGTTATTTTAAAATATTTGTTATTTCTAAATCGGAATCAGACTCAATCAATTACCATTTAATTTCAGTTGTATGGATTTCATGCATCGCATGTATTCCACAATAATGATAAACAATCATCTAATATTCAAACATTATCCAGAGTGCATTTTACAACTGTATAAGCATTAAAATAAATAAATAATGCTCATCACAGCCCGTCAACCCATCGATTGACATATAACTAAATATTGGGATTAGTGTATGTCAAATATCATTCCAATACCCGTGTGGGGTTTTGAAACAACAACAGTCTATTTAAAATAATCACTGGTTAAAAAATTTAACCGGTTCTAATTCAATTTGAATTATTTTTCTAATTAACCAATTTTCACTGTTTAAATTATAAATGGATATTTATAATTTAATTTCAACGATCATAAATTTATTAACATTATTTTTAATATGTTAAGCATTTCAACAACACAATCAACGCACGACACATTCAATTTAAATCGTCCATGGTCTGTGGACGAGGGAGGTGAGCTAATAGGCACCGTATACAGTATATAATGATTAAAACTGATAAAAACCTACACTGGCAATTCTATATATTTTTATACATGAATACTATAACATGATAAAATATAATTTAGTGAGAAGGAGTTCTCACTTTGGTTTCCACTCCGTCATTCTTTATTTGACGATTTAATATCGTTTGGATTTGAATTCACCTCAAATTCAAATTTGTTCCGTTTCTGTTCTAGTCAATTCCATGTTGTAGTGTTCGAAGTTGCGACCGCAACACAACTAAAATCGTTCTATTCCGACCTCGTATGAAGAAGATATGGTGTTATGTACATTAATCACTTTAATAATTAATTAATTAATTAATTTAATATTCCACTTAATCGTCGTTTAACCTTCATTAATTTATCCTCCATCTTCTTCATGTTCCTAAACCCACGTCGCTCCTCCATCTGAGCTCTGACTGCCGATCTGATGTGACCGCATCAAATTCCCTTCTTCCTCACCCCCCCCACCAGCGCGTGGCGCTGCGACGAGCTCGACCACCCCATCTGGCTAGAAATCGTGAACGAACTCCATGACTTTGTGATCCAAATTCGCTTGAGATGCTTAACTTAAAATGATCTTGCTTACATGAAATTGAAGACCTCTCTTAGCTCTTTGATTTTGTATTAGTTTCATCTTCTAATTCGCTATGAGTACTGAGAAATTGGGGATCAAAATTGGGGCGATTTCAGCCCTTGATAAGGAATGACGATGGAAAATTGGTAACTAGGGTTTTGTTAAAAATTGGGGTATTTATATAAAAATTTATTAATATTTAATTCTGTATATTACTTCTTTATAACGTTTTACGTCCCGAACTCCAAATGACCTTCGACGACTGTCGTTCCTAGCTAATTACCCTCATCCCGGACACAATGGGATATGTTTCGTAAGCTAATTCGACTGTTTCGATCATTTTTTATCAAAATTAAAATATAAATCAATATATATTGAATTTAAACATACATTTTAATTTACCGAGGCCACTTACTGACTCCAAAAATTACAGAAAAATAAATCTAGCTATGTTTTGACGATACGGTCCAACCAAAACTAATTTCGTCGAATTTGGAGACCGTTTGAAAAATGACCATTTTCCAGTCGATTAATTTCAAGCTGAATTTTCAAAACACATTTATATTTACTGTGCTCACATATTAATCCCAAAAATTATGAAAATTGGAACCTAACAATAATTGGATATTCCAGATCCAACAAAAGTGATTTCGTCGAAAACAGAGGTTGTTTGCAAAATGGCAATTTTTAAGGGCTATATATTTATTAAAATATATATAAATTCCATAGCGACTATTTTGAATTTTAAACTGGACATAACTTTCAGTTTATATTATGAAATCTCAGTTTCTTACATTCGTTAGAAAGATATTATTAAACAGGTTCAAATAATTCTTATTTCGTCCAATTCTGATTTATATTGCATTCTGTACATTCGTTTGAAATTAGAAATTGAATTTTCAAACTAATGCACCATTTCGTGCTTGTTTTATAATTAAAATAAATTTATACATTCTAACTTCATTTAAAATAATTTTTTAGTCGTTATTGTTTAAAATAAATCATTTTAAATATTCAAAATACATTAAAATAGCTCAAATATTTTTTTTTAATTGGTTCTGCAATTCTGGTTTGTTACAATTATCAACAATAAGAATTACAAACCAAAACTGAATGCTAAGTTACTAATCAAGTACTAAAGCATACTTATCAATCGATTGTTGGAAAACTGGTACGCACAACGCTTGGTACACTAATGACTCAAAGTTAACAATCATTGAAACAATTGGCAAATGAACTGAGAACGAAGATGGTACATTCTATCTCGAAAACAATGGTCATTTAAGTCCCCAATTTAGGAGTTCTCAAACACTCCTTGGCCCTTCATTATGTTTTCAATGCTCCTGATGATAAAATCATTTGGGGTACTACTGGTCATCAAGTAGACGATTGGTTGTACCATATAAATAAAGTTTTTGATAACGTTTTTATGGCTTTATATGTAAATATTCTATTTTTTTCATTCAAAAAAATCTTATGCATATAACATTTTATTTAGAATAAGGTCTAAAATGCATACTATAAAACAAACTTTAGGTTCACCTGTCATATTGTGATCAACTTAGATATGTTGTAAATTGGACATATGAATCCATATTTAGATCTAAACATGCTATTATGTCATTCTGATGGTGTTAGATCTATTTTAGCCTCTAGATCTGAATTATGTGATCTAATTTATCACCTTGTGTTATCATGTTAAGTATAAACCAGTTGGACATCTAAACTGCTGATTTAGATCTTACTATGCTTATTGAGACGTAATAGTTATGTTAGAACCAATTGACTGCCACAAGTTCACCAGTTTTATGTTCATCTTGTAATGATGTTAATTACATGTCCATGCCAGTATGTATGTTCACCTTGTCACCATGCTAGTTTATGTTTATGCCAAGATAGTCACTTTGATTATATTCCCATTATTTGTCCTATTATCGTTTATAACTAGAATATTGTCTAACCCAACTTTAGGGTTTGTTGGATTCCCCAAAAAGGATTAAAGCCCTCATGATGCCTTCACTGGAGGCCATAACTATACAAGCATATCGAATGGTAGGAATGGAAATGGGGTAGGTTTCTTGTGCCTCAGACCCGACCCGGACTTTTTAAACCATGCCCCAGACCCGCCTCATAGACCTGGTGCGGGTCTAGAATTTCGTCCCGTACCCGAAACCCGTACGGGTCAGGGTAGACCCGACCCGCCCCACGACCCGGTGATATTCTGTTCTAATGTACACAGATTTATATACTTATACTTTTTATTACTAAATAATAAATTATATACATATTATAATGTTTTCACAATGATAAGAGAATATAATAAATTGAGTTGTAAGATAATAATTTAAAATGTATGCATTTGTTATTGTACAATATCATTGATGCAACTTAATACTATGAAAAAATTATAGTTGGTTGATTGAAAGAATATAATATTCAAGTTATAACCATATATGTTTTAAAAGATTAACAAGTAATTATTATAGTTATAAAGTGTTTAAATGATGTTTCAATCATGCGGGTAGGGTTGGGGCGGGTTAGCCGTGCCCCAAACCTGACCTTAGATCCGGACCCCTAAAAGCGGGTCACGGGTCTACAACCCCCCTCCCCCGCGAAGACCCTATGGGGCAGGTCTAAATGGATCAAAACAAGGGGGGTCAAGTGGGTTTGGACCCTAGACCCGTCTCATTTCCATCCCTATCGACTGGTATAGCTAAGTAAATAACCATAAGGGGCTCAATTTCTATAAGAACCTGCAAAGGTTTAAACAAAAAACATATCACATTCACTTATTTATTTACCTTTTCTTCCTCTTTAACTAAAAAAACCAAGATAATATAATAATTTATTAACATGCCCAGTTCCCCTCTAGAGAATTTTTTGCTTACCGTGTAAGTTACCACATATTTTCTTATTTATTTACTATTCTTTTTTTTATATTTTCTTAAATATACAAAGACAAAATTCCATGTAGTTAACTAAGAAATTAGACCAGATATCTACATAAATTTAACCCATTTTGAAATAAAGTATGGAGAAATCACAGATAGGATGATTCTTTTTTCTTTATTCTCATGTAACCAATATGGTATAATTAAAGTCACTTTTTTTCAAAAATTTATAAACCACATCATAACATATTAACAGAGGTCATAAAATGGAAAATAGTAATTGATTATTAACAATCTATAACTAGCTAAGACTAGCACTAATAACGTAACATTAATAAGATCAACATCAGTAAAAATCGATTAAGCCATATGATATAGCAATGCAGACAAAATTCAGATTTTTTGAATACTTGTAGGCGCTTGGAAACTGCAACATCACCAGAGATTTTTGCAAGCCTCTTGCAATTTTTCATTATCATAGTCTGACGTAGTTAAATTAATAGCAGATCTTAGCTAAGAAAACCAAGAAATTTAGATGATAAAAAAAGCATATTCATTTATGATAGTACGAAAGTAGTCATTTATGACAGTATAACATGCTAATAATGAGAAGGCTAATCTACAGCTCTGCTCACCTTTGATATTCCTGTAATATCATTTTTCATGTTTATCCACAATGAAATCTACACCACTTACTTCTCCTAGACTATCAACTCTGGGTACTTCCTTAACTTCATTCAAAGGATGCTCATAACATTGTAAACCCTTAGATGTTGTGAAAAACAACTTGATGAAATATAAATGAGTAAGTAATACTATTGCAAAGTCTTTCCTTCATTCCAAGGAATGCAACCTTTTCTGAACTTCAGATATTACTAGTAAGAAGGGTAGCCACTAAATTTTATATGAAATACAAGTACGTACATAATTCCTAATCACTGTAATACGCAATTAAATCGAAATAGTTATATCATTTACCTTTTGGAAATGGAGCAAAAGATCTTCCACAGCTCTACTTCACAATTTCGACATCATCAGAAAGAATCATATAACTTTCCGGGTCAGTTCCTCAAAAGGAAGAAATGCCACCTTCAGAATTCTGCATTTTGTGAACAAACTAAATTATTAGACTCAAATTTCGGCTTATCCTTTTTAAAGGAATCAACAAAAATGTAGCTACAGTATAATTATTAACATGCTATTGCGCATGTCATTGTTGCATATGTTGCCTATAATCCTCAATATAACAATGCTACGTTTCCTGACATGTAACATCTGAGATTTTTGACCGTTCAAATCAACAATGATCCTCAATGTCGACTTAAACAAATCAAAAATACAGATAGTTATTAGGATTTATATAAGAAAAGAAGAGAAGAAGAAAAACAAACACAAAATCTCATAGCGGAAGGACATAATATAATAATTAAATAATAGTTCACGAATCTGTTAAAACATACATTCGATTTTACACTACAACGATTATCGGAGTTAACTGTCATAAACATACCAATATTTGCAGTGGAATAAATAGTAATAAATATATCTGTTGAGCTCCATCTTCATCTCCATAATGGTATCTTCAATAACTGAAGACTCAGGCTGATCCGAACATAAATGAAAAGACAAAAAAACTTGGATCAGAACTAAAATATTCACATATTAGTTAAATCAATTTCATGTGATAATACGAGTGCAATAACTTAAGAGGTGTTATGGGATATTCCATCTCTTAAGGATCCGCCAAACTAGATACTATATAATATAATACGCTATTATAATAGTGTCTATGGTTAAATAGAAAATAATTAAAATAGTGTAAGAGGGATTATCATTATTACCCTTCACCGTTTATACCATTGTTGTACAATTTCCATATAACACACCAGTACGTCGGCGGATAGGGATGCATAATGATACTACCGCCCACCTCGGACAACACTCCCAAATCACAGATGCGCATCAAATCAAATCAATCAAACCGAGGGACTATAGTAATAAAAGAAGAAGTGCTACCGATGGAGGTAGCTAACCACATTTGGTCACGGTATAGCCCTGTTTTAGTCATTTTAATCATGACCCGAAGGTCAAGGATATCCATTTTCGTTCTCTTTCTTCAAATCCAGTAATCGCCTCCAAATCAACCTACTTCATTCTGGAACTCCACCGCGTACACAGTTGTTAAAGTGGTTTCCTGTATTGGCAGAGTATATGACAATATCTGATCCCGATTTCTTTAACAACCAATCATTTACATTTTTCACACCGGTCAGTTCTTTTACATTTCAAAGGGGTTCGTACTTCATGTCAAAATATAAACTTTTCATAAAATTCATTTCAATAATCAAGAGAGAATATTATTCATAATCAAATCTACATTTTAACTAATTAAAAATCTTGAAACAATTCCAACTTTAAAATAGTTAAAAATATTTTTTTCAAATAGTTTAAATATATATTATAAAAAATTTGAAAATAAATAATTTGTATTTAAAATAGAATTTCAGATTTAGTAAAATTTATAGTTAAAAGATAAAATAGTTTATAAAATATATATTTAATTTTTAAATGGTTTACTTAAAATAATTAATATAAATAAATTAGTTATAAGGTAAATACTTTATAAAGAAAATTATTATTATAAAAATAAAATAGTTTATAGAATGGTTTAAAAATACTATAGTTGGAATTAGAATCATATCCTTAAAATTTAACCAAACAGGAAATCATATTTCCGTTTCAAATCAATTCGACTAAATTTTGATACCTTGATTCAAATCGATTCAACTTCACATTTTTATTTCAATTAGATTCAGCAATTCGATTTCAAACAATTCGATTTAATAATTCGATTCAAATAATTGAATTTCAATTATAATTCTCACTTTGAATTATTCCTTTATAAAATCCCGAGTTCACAGTTCAATTATTACAATAAATCAGGTTAATTTAAAATAATATCAACGATGGATAAACAATTTAATTTCGATAAATTTATATTTTATTCAATTCAATTTAACTTCAGTTATCCACATTTACGAATTCTATTAAAATTAAAATCTTCAATTTCAAAGCACAAAGTCCAAATTTAAAGAAAATCGATTAATAATGTCACTTATTGACTTTAAAACAATATTCCAAAAATCCAAGGTTAAAACAATTTTTATTTAACCAACCGGTGTCCATATATAATTTTCTACCTTATGGGCAAGTAATACTTAAAATTTAAGTATTTTAGGAAAGGATATATATCATTTCAATCCATATCAAGGTTATAGGTATTCATCATTTCAACTTACGTTCTTAATTCATTTTAATGATTAATCCCCGGTTTATTTGATGCCCGTAACATCTAGGGTAATAGTTGGGATTAATCAATAGAAATCAATAACATATACAAACAATATCGATAACAAGATGAATATCATATCAATATATTAAATATAAGGCATACATCAAAATCAACACGTCTAAACAGTTCAATAATATTAGATACTAGTCATCAGGTATGAGATTTTTTTTATTACTAAAACTAGAAATTTATCTCTAAGAGTACAATTTTCATAACAGTTAAATTTAGTTATACAGTCTATGCAGATTTTACACAAATATGCAATTTAAACATTCAAACAGCAAACAATACAATCATATCATGACATGAATCTAACTTAACTAATGATCAAATATTTTAGTTAGATGTGAGTGGGTTTAATCACTCATCATTGGTTCTGAACGAGATTGAAATCTGAATTTTATCCCAAAAATCAACAGTCTTAGAATCTATTCAAATCAGCGGCATCGCGAAGAGCTCATCGATACGATCCCAAAGCAACTTATTTCGTCCAAAACCGACCTCATAGCAGAAAGTTATGAACCTTTTAAACATTTGAAATTTTAAATTAATAAAATAAATAAACCAACTTCTCACCCATTTATATTTGGCCACGTCAGCACCCTTATCCGACTTCTTCCTTGTCCAAACTCGATCCTGATAAAACCGAAACCCAAATAAGCTTTCAACCCTAATTTTCGCACCACCAACCAAAGCTTCTTCCGTCGATCGAACACCATGACTACGCGCGCCTCCACGAATCTCATCTCCGACCAAAATCACGTAACCTGCGATGGTCCAGATTGTGCCCCAGACCCCTCTAATACATGCCGCGTTCTCAGCAAATCACGGTGAATTTACTTCGATCCATCATAAACCATCGTACCGATTGAAAGAACTCATGAAGCACTTAAATTTGGCTTTGTCGTTAAATGGATTGAAAAATATTAAATGAGAAAGATTTGATCAATTTCAGCCATTCAAAACAAGAAAAAATGGCGGCGATCCTATTTAGTTAGGGTTTTTAAATATAAAATAATATAAATTTCAATCGTTATACGTGTATTTAAGCTAAAATTCGGACTGAGTCCAAATCAGTCCTGCTTATTGCCTAACAATATGTTTTGACGCCTTCTGAACGCAATGAAATAAGTTTCAAGGCCCAATTCTAAAGTCTACAGTAGTTTCTACTAAAACTTGATTAATTAATTAAATTATACACACTAATTTATACGCGTTTTAATTCCTTACGATCAAACTATGATTGTGATGGCTACTAATTTTACATATTACGATAATTTACAAATTTGGATCAAAAAAGATTTTTTTATAGAATTCGAAGATTGTTAACAAAAATGTAAAATTCACATACTTATAAATAAAATATTCAAATTTAACTTTAAAATTGAATTCAACAATTTAAAATCTCTAATCAAATAAAAAAAGAATTCAAACAAATTTCATGAATAAAATTTCTTTTTATATGAATTCCATATTGATTATCAAAACACTTCAATTTTTGTATTTCAATTATAAATTACATAAATCAAAGTATTTCAATATATAAGTTTCAACTATCATTATGATCAACATAAACAAATTAAAATTTTTAATATTAAAAATGATTTTGTTCGAAAACACACTAAAATTAATAATTTAAATTATTGCGAAATCTTGGGATGTTACACTCTCCCCCACTTAAAACTTTTCGTCCTCAAAAAGGCGTAGTAAGAAAGTTGTCGATTTATACATATTTAGCCATATAAATTTTTATTTAACTTGTCTTGTTTGTTAGTTTAAATAACTAATTTAATTAAAAATTTAATTTTGAATCGTGAAATTCCGAACTGCGATTTTTTTGAAAATTTGAATTACACGTATCTTAAAATTTACAAGTTGAAATTTAAAATTTTCTCTTTCATTAAAAACTATATTCCAATAGATCCAAAAGATTCTTGTTTCATAGAATTCTGACTTATTTTGGATCCCATACATTCATTTAAACTTCAATTCGTAAAATTACGAACCGTGGCTTCGCGACAAGCTCATTTTAATTAATTCGTTCAATCTTCATTTAAGTTTATAATTCGTAAACAAATTCACTTTTATTTTCACAAGACAAGTTAATATTTATTTTCGACTTGAAAATATTGATTATCCTAAGTCGTCGAATATCTAACCATCAATAGCTATACAATTTAATTCATAACCAAAAAAAAATTATTTTACTAGTTTATTTCATTGATTTGGTTTATCATCATTACCTAGTTAAATTCATTTTCATGCATAACCAAGTATATATCGTTCATCCCATAACTTAAATTTCATTCGTATATATAACCCATCAAATTTTCCAACATTCGTTATTCATACCAGTACTTGTATATTATCCAATTTTATTCCAATAACATGCTAACTTTTGATTAATAGGTAAGTTATATATATGCTATGGAAATGTTAGATTTTCATACAAGTTTACTAGTTTTAGCTTATTTTGAGTTCATTGTTTCAACCGATAAAGAGTTTTATTTTAATTATAACACTCTTGGATTTATTTTCTTTTTATACAATTCAGAAATTTCTATAATTTCAATTTTAGTTCATTTCAACAGTTTGGAATTAATTAACTATTCAAGAACTTAAAAATTCCAACTTCGGGTTCGTTTCCAAATCAATTTTAAAAAAATATATAATTTTTACCTTTTATATCAAACCATAATTTAAAAGATTTAAATAAATCCAAATTTCCAAACAAAGTATAAAAATTCTAAGTGGTCTCTCCCCACGTAGTCTCTTGTAAATAATGTCGATAATGCGTGCAGTCATTACCGAGATCATTTTCCAAAGGCAAGGGGAAAATATACAGCTATTTAAAAATTCATTTGAAAACAATTTTTATATGAAATAACTTTTAAAGTATAAATATATTATTTCAAACCATCTGCAAAACAATATTACAAACCCACCCTAAATTAAACTCTCAAATTCATATTTAACTTCTTATTATTTCATTAACAATTATTTTTCAATATTTCATTATCAATTTATTTCAATATTTATTTCTTAACCATTCAATAGCCAATAGTTTTACATTATTGAATAGTTGACGAAAATTTAATTTTTATCATCAGCATAATCAAAATTCATATATTTTCAAATAATTCTACATATAAATAAAATATAATTCAAAACAATATTATGTCAGTGAGTCTTATTTGAGTGTTTAGAGATCCCTCTTGATGCATGGCGTCCCAAGTACCAATCGGAATTCATAAATACTCAACAGAGCAAACCAACATAATCCAAAATCATTTTATATCGAAATTAAAAGTATGCTCTCTCATACACACTCAAACTCATTCTGGAGTATTACTGCCCTATCTCTAAATAGTTAATCCCAAATAGAGCCAAGATTTTCACTAAACCAAAGCTCTGATACCAAATGTATCATCCGAGATTTTTGACCGTTCAAATCGACAATGATCCTCAACGTCAACTTAAACAAATCAAAAATACGGATAGTTATTCGAATTTATATAAGAAAAGAAGAGAAGAAATAGTGGAAGGACAAAATATAATAATTAAAAAATAGTTCATGAAGCTGTTAAAACATACATTTGATTTTACACTACAACGATTATCAGAGTTAACTGTCATAAACATACCAATATTTGCAGCGGAATAAATAGTAATAAATACGTTTGTTGAGCTTCATCTTCATCTCCGTAATGGTATCTTCAATAACTGAAAATTCAGGCTGACCCGAGCATAAATTAAAAGACAAAAACAGTCGGATTAGAACTAAAATATTCTTATATTAGTTAAATCAATTTCATGTAATAATATGAGTGCAATAACTTAAGAGGTGTTACGAGAAATTCCATCTCTTAAGGATCCGCCAAACTAGATACTATATAATATAATATGCTATTATAATAGTGTCTATGGTTAAATATAAAATATTAAAATAGTGTAAGCGATATTACCATAGCTACCCTAACACCGTTTTTACCATTGTCGTACAGTTTGCGTATAACACACCAGTACGTCAGCGGATAAGGATGCACCGTGATACGACAATGGTAAATCAAAATCGTAGGGGGATCGATCAGGATAATATGACAAGGCACACAATGAATGCCCAAAGTATGAATATGCTAGTTGCACGCCCGGACTGGTGGTAACGCATAGCCGCGACTACCGCCCACCTCAGACAACACTCCCAAATCACGGATGCTTATCAAATCAAATCAATCAAACAGAGGGACTATTGAAATAAAGGAAGAAGTGTTGCCGATGGAGGTAGCTAACCCCACTTGGTCACGGTATAGCCATGTTTTAGCCATTTTAATCATGACCCGAAGGTCAAGGATATCCATTATCGTTCTCTTTTTCAAATCCAGTAATCTCCTCCAAATAAACCTACTTCATTCTGGAACTCCACCGCGTACATGGTTGTTAAAGTGGTTTTCGGTATTGGCAAATAGTATGACAATATCCGATCCCGATCTCTTTAGCAACCAATCGTTTACATTTTTCACACCGGTCAGTTCTTTTACATTTCAAAGGGGTTCGTACTTCATATCAAAATATCAACTTTTCATAAAATTCAATTCATTATTCAAGAGAGAATATTATTCATCATAAAATCTACATTTTAACTAATTAAAAATCTTGAAACAATTCCAACTTTAAAATAGGTAAAAAAAAATAAATAGTTTAAATATATAATAAAAATAGTTTGAAAATAAATAATTTGTATTTAAAATAGAATTTCAGATTTAGTAAACTTTATAGTTAAAAGATAAAATAGTTTATAAAATAAATATTTAATTTATAAAATGGTTTATTTAAAATAATTAATAAAAATAAATTAGTTATAAGGTAAATAGTTTATAAAGAAAATTATTATATAAAAATAAAATAGTTTATAAAATGGTATAAAAATATTATCGTTGTAATTAGAATCATATCTTAATTTTTTTAATAAAACATGAAATCATATTTCCGTTTCAAATCAATTCGACTAAATTTTGACACCTTAATTCAAATCGATTCAACTTCACATTTTTATTTCAATTTGATTACCCAATTCAATTTCAAACAATTCGATTCAAATAACTGAATTTCAATTATAATTCTCACTTTGAATTATTCCTTTATAAAATCCTGAGTTCACAGTTTAATTATTACAAAAAATCAGGTTAATTTAAAATAATATCGACGATGGATAAACAATTTAATTTCGATAAATTTATATTTTATTCAATTCAATTTAACTTCAGTTATCCACATTTATGAATTCTATTAAATTTGAAATCTTTAATTTCAAAGCACAAAGTTCAAATTTAAAAAAAAAAATCAATTAATAATGTCACTTGTTGTCTTTAAAACAATATTCCAAAAATTCAAGGTTAAAAACAATTTTTGTTTAACCAACCCGTGTCCGCATATAATTTTCTACCCTATGGCCAAGTAATACTTAAAATTTAATTTTAATATTTTGGGAAAGGATATATACCATTTCAATCCATATCAAGGTCATTGGTATTTATCATTTCAACCTATGTTCTTAATTCATTTTAATAATTAATCCCGGGTTTATTTGATGCCTGTAACATCTAGGGTAATAGTTGGGATTAATCAACAGAAATCAATAACATATACAAACAATATCGATAACAAGATGAAATTCATAACAATACATTAAATATAAGGCGTACATCAAAATCAACACATCTAAACAGTTCAATAATATCAGATACTAGTCATCAGGTATGAGATTTTTTTATTACTAAAACTAGAAATTTATCACTAACAGTACAATTTTCATAGGAGTTAAATTAAATTATATATTCTATGCAGATTTTACATAAATATGCAATTTAAACAATCAAATAGCAAATAATACAATCATATCATGACATGAATTTAATTTAACTAATAATCAAATATTTTAGTTAGATGTGAGTGGGTTTAATCACTCGCTATTGGTTCTAAACGAGATTGAAATCCGAATTTTAGCCCAAAAATCAGCGCTTCAGAATCAGTTAAAATCAACGGCATCGCGAAGGGATCGTCGATACAATCCCAACGCAATTTATTTCGTCTAAAACCGACCTCGTAGCAAAAAGTTATGAACGTTTTAAACATCTGAAATTTTAAATTAATAAAATAAATAAACCAACTTCTCACCCATTCATATTTGGCCACGTCAGCACCCTTATCCGCCTTTGTAACGACCCAGAAAATCTGAACCAATTTAAAAATTTTAAATTGGCTAAAATAATGGATTTTAAATATTTAAAATAAATATTTTAAATAATGGCGATGAAAACAGAGTTGAAATCGACATTTGAAAACGAATATAATTAATTATAATTATATATAGAATTGAAAATGGCGCGGTAGTTCGATAATTCGATTTCAAACTTAAATTGAATATACCGGGTGCAAAACAATCCGGATTTTAGTGAAACCAAAAACATTAGTATCTAATTGATGATATCTTTCTAACGAATCTGACCAATCGAAGTTTGATAGCGGGAATCAAAAGATATGTCCAGTTGAAAATTCTGAATAGTCGCTATGGAATTCAGGCCCTTAAAAATGGACATTTTGCAAATGACCTCGGATTTCGACGAAACCACTTTTGTTAGATCCGCAGTGTCAAGTTATTGCTTGGTTTCAAATTTCATAATTTTTCGAACCAATATGTGAGCGTGGCAAAGGAAAACGCGTTTGACCAGTTTCTGTTGAATTTAATCGACTGGAAATTGGCCATTTTTCAAACGGTCTCAGAATTCGACGAAACTAGTTTTGTTAGGACCGTATCGTCAATACGAAGCTAGAAAATATTTTTCTGGAATTTTTCTAGTTAGTATGTGACCCCGGTAATTTGAAATGTGCGTTTAAAATTCAATATAGTGATTTAAATGGAAATTCAAAGGGAAACTGATTATAACGATCAAACCAGCTTGCGATGCATATCCCATTGTGTTCGGAATGGGGGTGAAACGCTATGGGCGACAGGCGGTGGGCCCCGTTTCGAGGTCGTGGATGAAAGTCAACCTATTTGCAAAAATAATAATTAAATAATAATAAAAAAAAAGTACTCTTTCTCCCCCTTTTTCCCTTCTGATTGGCCCCCCCGTTAGTTATAATTCGAAACAGAAAAGTAAAAAAAAAAAAAAAAAAAAAAGGGGGAAACCCTAAGCCGATCGACAGCCGCCCCCCCCCTGGAGCGCCGCCGCCCCCCCCTCAAGACCAGTCGCCGACGAAGCAGCCCCCCCCCCCTCTCAAGCGAACGACGCAGCAGCCCCCTCCATCGACGAAGACCCGAAGAACCCCCCCCCTCGCTCGTGAAGCTGGAGCCTAGGCGCCGACGCATCCGACCACCGCAGCCTGCCGCCGACGACATCTTCTCCCTCCCCTTCTTCGCAGTTCGGTGAGCGTTTCCCCTTTTTTTTTTATTATTATTATTATTTTTTTTTTTTTTTTTTTTAATCTGTAAAACTGATTAGATTTTTTTAAAAATAAAATAAAAACTGTTTTAAAAATAAAGTAAACACTGATTTATTAATAAAGATAAAAAAAAACTGATTTAGGAATTTTATAAATAAAAACTGAAACTGTTTTTTTTAAAAAAAAAATATTTAAAAACTGGTTTTCTTGAAAAGTTAAAAACTGTTTTATGTTTTTAAAATAAAAACTGTTTATGTTTAAAATAAAAACTGATTTATTTATAAGTTAAAACTGATTTATTTTATAAAGTATAAAACTGTTTTGTTAAAAAAGATTTTTTAAAAAACCTGTTTTGTTATAAAAGAATTTTAAAACTGAAATTTTTATAAAAGTAAAACTGCATTTTTATAAAAGAGAAAAACTGATTTTAAAATGATTTATAAACTAGAAAACGGATTTTGGTTTTAAAATAAATAAAAATCATATTTTTATATGTGGAAGGCAAAATAAAAAACATATTTTTATATGTTGAAAGCAAAAATAAAAAAACATATTTTTATATGTTGAAAGCAAAAATAAAAATCATATTTTTATATGTTGAAAGCAAAAGTAAAAATCATATTTTTATATGTTGAAAGCCGAAATAAAAATCATATTTTTATATGTTGAAAGTCGAAGAATAAAAATCATATTTTTATATATTGAATAGCGAAGTCGAAATTCGATTTTTATATATTGAATAGCATGGTAAAAATTCTATTTTTACATATGCAGAGAATACGGGCGAAAGCGACAATAGGCGAAGATTTCTATTAAGAAGAGTCGTGAAGTTGGATAGCTATTGGTGAGATTTCTGATTTAAAAATTATATATATATGTGTTGAAATTGAATGTGAATAGCTATATATAAATTGCTATATATTTATATATATATATATATACGCCCCCTCGTCCACAAACCATGGACGATATTTATTGGTTGAAATTGTGGTGAAAATTGAATGATTGTTTGGGATTGTTTGTGATGGATATTGGTTGATTGTGGTTGAAAAATACCCGTTTGTGGTTGTGAAATATTTGGTTGAAACCACTTAGGATTAGTTTGTGGAAATGAATAAAAATATATACATGCCGCCTGCGTGCGAACTAGATGCATGTTTCCCATTGTCAAAAACCGCGAGGTTTTAAGGTAGAGCGAGGAGCCGTACTAGGGACGGTGCCGGTGTAACTACCCTGCCGTTATGCTGCCGAAATTTTGAATAATATTTGTGTGTTTGAATTATTTTCATATGCTTAAACTATATTTATTCCTTATATAGAAAACATTCATGTGTTGAATTGATATTCATTCGTTGTTTAGCAATTCATGTGTTGAATGGAATTCATATTTTGAAATAAATTGTTCGATAATAAAAATCACATTTTTATCTATATATAAAAACTATAGAAAACATTCATGTGTTGAATTGATATTCATTCGTTGTTTAGAAATTCATGTGTTGAATGGTATTCATATTTTGAAATAAATAGTTCGATAATAAAAATCACATTTTTATCGATATATAAAAACTATAGAAACATTCATGTGTGGAATTGATATTCATTCGTTGTTTAGAAATTCATGTGTTGAATGGTATGCATATTTTGAAATAAATAGTTCGATAATAAAAATCACATTTTTATCGATATATAAAAACTATAGAAACATTCATGTGTTGAATTGATATTCATTCGTTGTTTAGAAATTCATGTGTTGAATGGTATTCATATTTTGAAATAAATTGTTTGATAATAAAAAAGCACCTTTTATAGACTATATGAACTATATAGAAAAATAGTGTTTTGAAATAAATTATTTTACAATAAAAATCACATTTTTATTGTATGTATAAATCGTTGAAATGTGAAGTGTTAAAATAGCCACTTGTTCAAAATAAACATATATGAGTTGAAATATTCATTAATTAGCTAATGAAATGATTTGCACCTATTTATGTAACATTAGAATGAATGGAGTTTTTAAACCAAATAGAAATCAAATATGAAGTTGAATAGAAAATGAAACATGATATGAACTGTATATATATGTACATGCATATTCATTGAACAGGTTATAGCAAAGGGGCTAGAGAAGAGGAATAAAATTTTGTGCCCGACAAATAGGTACACATTTACTGATTTGTTTGGGTGATGATTTTGAGCCTGATTGGCTAGCCGCTTGGCTTTTTCTTTTTCTTTTTGAGATTAGAAGGACCGGGACGCTATTTGCGATTTCCCGACGCTCCCGGTGCAGGGGAGGTTATGGCGAAATTTTTCCAAAATTTAAGGTGTTAGAAAAATTTTTGAAGTGAAAACGATATAGAAATCATTGAATGAACTATATTTATATAACTATATAAATATAAATAAAATTAAAACGAAACGAGGCCGTGCAGTTCGTATTTTGAAACCGTGATTTCAAACGACTAGTACGGGAAATCCGACCATTGGATTTTCCCGAAACCTCAACCGTCGGGTTCGCCTTGGAATAATCTTTCCAACGGCACCAACCTTGTAAAAATCCAACGGTTGGATTGTCTGGAATGTTTAATTCAAATTTGAAGAAAAACAGCGCCAGAATCGATTTTATTTATATATAAATATAAATAGAATTATATTAAATCGAATAACGACGCTGCAGTTCGTATTTTGAAATCGAAATTTCAAACGATTGTACCGGGAGATCCGACCGTCGGATTTTCCCGAAACTGGAACCGTTGGGTTCGTTTTGAAAAGACCTTTCTAATGAAGCAAATTTTGTGAAGATCCAACGGTTAGATTTTCAGATATGTGTAAATCAAATCTGAAGAAAAACAGCGCCACGGCCGCCTTATGGCCCGAAACGTCGTTTTGAATATATTGGCTATTTTAAAATAAATAAAAATAGCGATAAATAGTTATAAAATATCATAAGCGATATGGAATGGAAATAAACTGAATTTGCTTGATTTATGTTGTATTTGATGGTTGAATGTGTTCGGTGTGAAAATAACGTTAAAGAACAAAATTGGTGTTGTCGAATAATTTAACCATTGAAATAAATCGATTTGAAATTTTAAATATACGTGAATTATTTGAAAAGGCCGAGTTAATTCTCATTTCGAATAATCGACCGACGATTGAAATTCGAAGATGAAGACGATGGTCGAAGACCGGAGATCTTCACCTCGTTTGGATGGTAACCGAGGTCCTGATTGGGAGGCATCCCGAAATATGGATAATGAGTGGTGATCGTTCAGACGTACGTGTTGATCGAAGGGTTTGCGAGGTATTTAGTGCCTCTGGTTTCGTTCAGACCCAGAACGGACTTGTAAATGGACGGTGTGTCTGACATAGGATTTATTCTGTGTGGCATGCTAAGATGCAGTGATCAGGGCTTCTGTTGAAAAGCAAAGTCTTGTGGAGATGATCAAAGCACCGCCTGTGTGGCGTAGCTTTGTGTATAACGTGAATTCGCGAGCCTCACACCCCGGTATGAACCTAAAACGGGAGAGGACATCAGGGAGGGCATGCGTTTCTTCCTAGCTAGGGTGGTGTCAGTGACCTACCAGCCCTGACATTTATATACTTTTCACCTATGTGGTTGTTGCTGTTGCGAGGCGCCTCGGTTTGATCGGACGATCCGGGTCCGATGGAGTCATTCGTTGGCTCGTTTACGCCCCAAAGGGCGGGGAAACGTATTGTTCAGGCATAATAATCCACATCGGTGGACCGGCCCTGACGATCCAAGGGGCAGTTGCGGCTGTTCCTGAGGCTCGGGCTAGGCAGTCTCGAATGCGGTAAGGACTATCTTTTGCCTTGGTTCATGACGGAAATCCAATTTCCAAATACGACATCGTGCGGTTTTGATTGTATACCTATATATGACGACATAGTGGTATGGGGCATTAATGCCGTCTATGATTGATAGTTATGATTTGAAATTGTTTTCAAAACATATATACACTAGCAATAATATCAAATGCCTTTGTTTTATTCGTATCAAGCATATCTTGGCCGTTATAAGGTAAAAACTCTATCCTCCGGTTTGCGTTGCATTGTGTGATGGGAACTGAGTCTTATAACGGCTTCATTTTTATAAAAAGCATAGCGATGTTAAAAAGAAAGATTTGTTTTAAAGCACTGGCAATCCAATGGAGTAAACCCGTTCCACGAAAGTGGCGTGGTCCTGTGATTAGCCAATTATATATGTGTTGAGTAGATTTCTCATACCAGTCCCATGACTGACTCGTAGTTTGTTTCACTCTCAAACTCGGGTGCCCCTTTTTCCACACGGGCAGCCTTGTATTCAGGTTTAGCTGGTTCTTTTTCTGGATAGCTGGAGCTGAAGATGGATTCTATCATTTATTTCTTTTTATGCTGTTCAGCTCCTATTGTACCTATTTTGTTTATTTCCGCTGTAGACATTTATGTATAGCTGAATTGTATTTGTACTAAGTAAGATCCTGTATACTGTGTAACTCTGATGATTACTTTTATCCAGTATATTTTGTTGTTCATTCTGGTGTATTTATTTAATTCTGTTCTGCTATTATATGTTTCTGTGTTATATTCCAAAAGATAACCTTGTTTCCGTGAGAACGGGAAATCGGGTCGTCTCAACGTGGTATCAGAGCTTTGGTTAAGCTTAGTTCTGGAATATAACATTTGAACGAACTCGTCAGAAATAGAACCAGTAGTGTTCTAGGACGGGTAACTCAATACAGATAGGATCAGCAATATCCTAGTATGAGTAAAGCAGAATGATTACACCTCGATAGACACATTTACATTGAAGTATGTGTTTCTATATTTTAAACTACCTTTTCTGTGACCTGACACTTGATCTGCTAATTGCAGAAGTACTAGAAAAATGAGTGCCAGAAACAGAAGGAATACAGAACCCGACCTAGAGGCTCTATTCAAGAGATATCGAAATCTGGGTGGAGCACAATTCTCGGGCAATGAATCTATTATTCAAACTCAAGCTTGGATGAGTTCTGTCGAGAGAATCTTTGAGCATATCCAGCTAAGAGATGACCAGAAACGGTTAGTAGCATCTTGGGCGCTTAAAGAAGAAGCTTTAATTTGGTGGGAAACCATCATCAAAGATAATCCAGAAGGTGATATCACCTGGGACAGATTTAAAGTAATTTTCCTAGGAAGATTTACTCCTCCCGAAGTAACCGAGAGATTATGTGATGAATTTTCTTATCTGATACAAGGAGATATGACCATTCCCGAATATCATAAGAAATTCAATGAACTTTCTCACTTTGCTCCTCATCTAATTCAAAATCCGAAGAGGAAGAATATGAGATTTATTCACGGGCTTCAAAGGAAATACCAAAATAAAGTATTGGGGCATGTGAAGCTTCCTTTTTCAGAAATGATTTATATGGCTTATCAATATGAAGATCTCCATAAGAAAGGAATGTTATGCGACGAAGAAGAAGTCAGTTCTAGTGATAAAACAGAGTCAGAAACTGATCGTCCGGAGGCCATAACAACGTTAGAGGTCAGTAAGAAGCCCAAAGTAAGTCGGAAAAGGGCCAGACCTGAGAAAGAATCTGCAATGACCGCTATGTGCTTAAACTGCAATCAAAAAGGTCATTTGTCCAGGAAATGTAAGTCCTTGAAATTGCAAAAGAGGGAGGGATCTAAATCAAGGAGCAAGGTTAAATGCAATAGTAAATGCAATCTCTGCCATCAGGCTGGTCACGTAAAGCAAGACTGCTGGCAGTTGAAAAAGACTGAAATAGTTCAAGTGAATGAAGTAGCAGAAACCTCAGCACCCTCAGATAGTCAAGAAAGATCTGATGTTTTAGAAGGCACGCTCAATGTCAAAAACATTCCAGTTAAAGTACTGTTTGACACAGGCGCGTCACGAAGCTTTATTGCAAAGAGTGCAGTCAAGAAACTGGATTTGAATTTGAAGAAGCTCAAAGAGCCAATGACAGTCCGAAATCCAGTTGGAGGTTCCATCGATCTCAGTTGGGTTTGTGCAGTACCCGTCTCTTTTTCTTGCTATAAATTCCCTATTATCTCTGTCGTCATGAATTTTGATGAATTCGATCTTATTTTGGGATTGGATTGGCTAACCAAATATGAAGCAGAGGTTAGATGCGCCGAGAGAGTTGTTAGAGCTAAGATTAAATCAGGGGGTTATATAACCATTCCCTGTGAAGGTCAGAATGCTAATAGAAAAGATTTCTGGGCGGCTCTAAATGTCTCTCCAGCCCAAATAGAAAATATCCCTGAAATCACAGAGAATATTCCTGACCTCATTAAAGATATTCCTGTCGTCAAGAATTATGCGGATGTGTTTGAGGAAGTCGTTCGCTTAGCTCCGCAGAGAGAAATAGATTTCAAGATTACTTTGATTCCCAATGCAAGGCCGGTAGTTCACGCTATTCGAAGAATGTCCTTGAAAGAGAAGGAGGAATTAGACAATCAAACAAGACAGCTAGTATGGAAAGGTCTGATCAGGCCTAGTTTCTCTGATTGGGGTGCAGCAGTGGTATTTGTCCCAAAATCTGACGGTACTCTACGTCTATGTGTGGATTATCGTGATTTGAACAAACAGACAATAAAGAACAAGTATCCATTGCCGCGGATTGATGATTTGTTGGATCGATTAAATGGAGCACAAGTATTCTCAAGAATGGACCTAGCTACAGGTTTCCATCAACTTCGAATTGCCGAAGAGTGTGTTCCAATGACAGCGTTCAGAGGCCCCGACTTATTCTACGAGTGGTTAGTAATGCCGTTCGGCTTATGTAACGCTCCAGCTTATTTCGTCGATCTGATGAACAGAGTGTTCAGAGGGGTTTTGAATAAATTTGTTCTGGTTTTTATTGATGATATTCTAATCTTCTCTAAATCAAAGGCCGAACATGAAAAGCATCTGGAACAGGTTCTAGAAATTCTGAGATGGAATGTATTGAAGGCAAAGTTTTCCAAATGTATATTCTGGCAGGATGAAGTGAAATTTCTCGGCCACGTCGTATCTAAAGATGGAATCGCTGTGGACCCAAGCAAAATCACAGCTATTCAGAATTGGAAACAGCCCAGTACTCCCACTGAAGTCCGCAGTTGTAACACCCCACTCCCGCTATGATCACTCACTAAGGGAATGCCATAGCATCGGTGGAGTATTTTAGTGAATATAGAACAGAAAAATTACAACAAGACAGATATAAATAGTACTTGAAATTTTAAAACATCATCTCATAACAGCGGAAGTAAAACATGTCTGGTTACATCATAAAACCACAATAAAGGTCAAGTACAATATCCATCAAAATAAAGAAGTACATAATCCCACTCTCATACAATAGCCAAACAAAAGAAAAGATAACTGGATAACTGGAGCTTTACATCTATCCAAGCTCCTAAAGACTGGAACAGCAATCCGATCAAGCTCCACTACTGCTAGGATCCACCGTAGGACCTGAGGGTTGGGAAAAAGATAAAAACAACAGGGTCAGACATAAGTCTGAGCGAGTCCTATAACTTTAACAATACAATCGTTAAAGTAACCAGAGAAGACATAAACTGATATACGGTAACATATAGGGATGAATGGCTACCCTAAGCAGTCAACTAAACGAAGATAAAGGATAAAGACGCATCTACCCTCCCTAAGGTAAATTACTAAACTGCACCACACCAGTCGTTCCTAACTTAAAGGTTGATCCCACCCAAGGACTTATAAAATTTACTAATTAGTACCTGCGTACCCCTAGGTGACCAAGTAGGCGCCACGGGGCCCTACAATCCACTAGGTGTACACACTACTTCCCATTCGATCGGCTCCCTAACGTAGATACCCGTGCTGGCCCCACCGTGGGATGTATCATTCCCCAATGTGGCAACCTGATGAAACTAAAGGTGCACGGCTTATATCTACTCGATGCAACAACGGCTTACCTACCAGCCCGGGCCCACTCACGCATATGAAGCCCGTTGGACTTGCGTTGCCACCGCTAACCCGTTTGCCTCTTACAGTCAAGCCCAGTATGCGTGTCCCGTCCTCGACATGGGTCGAGCCCACAAAGATACGTATGGGTTACTGGTTGAAATGGGCCTCCACAAGCTACCCACCTAAGCTTGTCCCTTTTTCTAGTATATCCCACTTAACCCTTTAATCATGTTTTAATTACATGTTCCATTTTGGTTAAGTATTCTAATCGTATTTTCTATTGCCACCCAAGGCAACCACTAGATTTTCTCATGCCACCCGAGGCACCCACTTAACCCCTCATGTCCCTCTACATGCTAATGTGGTTAAGTGTTTCTTAATTAATTAATTAAGAACGTAACCTTTGTAAAGACCTCTCACATTAGACTGTCTTTTATGACCGCTGGTTAAGCCGGTTGGGTCCGGGCAGCCTTATGTCATAACAGAGTCTAACCTCGTGTCTTTACATTAATTACGTATTTAGTTTGTGCCTAAGACCTCTCACATTGGGCTAACATTTGTAGCAACTGGTTAAGCCGGTTGGGTCCGGGCAGTTTTACGCTACAACTGAGTCCAACCTCGTGTCTTAGTCAATTAATTACACCTAATTAATCACCCTCATAATTTTATATTAATTATCCCTAATTAATCAAGTTTTCTTAACATGGGTAGACCTAACTTAATAGGTAAATTCCCATGGGGTAGACCTAACTCAATAGGTAAATTCCCAACACATAGTATGGGTACACCTAACCAAATAGGCAAATTCCCATACTATGTTTATTTATTTTGTGTTATGCATAATTATATTAATTTCACACAATCTTATTAACTTATGCATTTAATTACCCCATCGTTCCCACGTAATTTCGTTCATGATATAACACATATAAAAGGTGTCAACTTGCATATGAATGAACATGTTTCAAAGGTGCCATCTTGCATATTAACAAACACATAACTTGCATATGAACTTGCATAACATGTCACATAACTTGCATATAATATGTCACATAACTTACATATTCATTTTGCATAACAAACTTGCATATTAGCTTATAGACTTGCATAATGTGTCATCATGAACTTGCATATTAATAAACATGTAACTTGCATATTTACATACATGTAACTCGCATATTAACAAACATGTAACTTGCATATAAAGAAACATGTAACTTGCATATTTACATACATGTAACTTGCATATTAACAAACATGTAACTTGCATATTAACAAACATGTAACTTGCATATTTACATACATGTAACTTGCATATTAACAAACATGTAACTTGCATATTAACAAACATGTAACTTGCATATTTACATACATGTAACTTGCATATTAACAAACATGTAACTTGCATATTTACATACATGTAACTTGCATAGCATATTACCATGAACTTGCATAACATGCATATGATTACATAGCCCACAACTTGCATATTTAGCATCATGCAAACATAACATACATCATATTAAACTTGCATAAGCTTACATACTCAACATGCATAAACATAAGATTAATGCTAACATCATATCATATGATTCAAAGCTCATTAACCCACATACAAAACCATAAATCTCATCACATCTCATCTAATTAGTTTACCAAAAGATCATCAAAGTGATAGAAACTCACAACTAGCAACTTTGAACACCAAATGAAGAAGATTAAGATGCTAAGAAGGGATTAGAAGTTGATTAGAGAGTGATTAGTATGCAACCCTCTTCATAAAATTAGTGGAGGCCATGAGAGCTAGCATTTTGCCATAGTTTAGTCACTAGGTTTAATTATGAATGAATTAGGGTAGGTTAGGGTCTTATTTATAGATTAGGCAAGTGTTTTAGGCCATAGGATTAACCCTAGATTCAATCCAAGCCATCAAAGCATGTCTTGGGGAAGAAGTCAAGTGTAGGAACCATCTAGGGCCTTTAGATTAAAGATGGACCATGAGAACCATTCAAATGCAAAATCTGCACTTGAGCGAATCGGCCCACGGGTTGACAGCCAAACACCCTGGATTAACCCCTAGTCGACCCAGCGGGCTCGGGTCGACTTCAAAAATCGGCCGGTTCGGTTATTCCCCTCTCCCAATTCGCTGTTTTGAGCATTTTTGCATATTTATTTATTAAATTTTCAATTATATATATATATATATATATCAATATATATATATATATATATATATCTACACAACCCATTTCACTTAATTAAGTATACTTTAATTTGGGAATTTTCGTGAAACTTCGCGAGGCCATATCTTGGTCATACGGACTCCGATTTTCGAAAACTCGGACTCTATTTCGCGTATTTTTCCGAGACGAACGCAATGGCATAGCCCGTTTCCCTTGATTCCCATTTTAGAATTAAATTCTGCCTCGATTTATGTTATTACAGGTTATTGAAAATACGGGTTGTTACATTCTCCCCTCCTTAAAGGATTTCGTCCCCGAAATCTTCAAGTTAGGAAGAACGTATCCTACCATCCAATCATCCATCTACTCAAAGCATCATCCACGAGCAATCATTGTCCTTACAAGATTCTAAATGCTGGATGGATATATGCAAAAGTGTGTGTATATGTACTTACCTAATGCGAAAATCAGGCGGTTACTGATACAGTAAACCTCCTTAATGCAAACCATGATAGTGCCATGCATCCAATATGTATGCGAAACCCTATTGACACATACAAATTTCTACATGCGTGCACAACCATACACAAAAATGCATCATCCATATGATAACACAGCCATGATACATCCATCAATCTAACTACCACATCCATTTATGCAATATGCAACATGAAGTGACTGAGCCGATCTAGTGCCTAATGTGTGTGTATATGCATCCACGAGCAACCACTAGCAAACAATTGCATCCATATGCATCCATCAACCATAACATGTTTCAAACACATGTTTCAACCATAGGTTTTACCCTATCTAAAGGTCATAGGTATTAGCGAGAGGATATACTAAAGATAAGATAAGTACTAGACAAGCAATAAAGGAGAAGTTAAAAGACATACTCTCAAAAAGAAATGGATACAAAGAACGCATCTTTGCTTCCGTCTCCCAAGTAGCATTGCTTTCGTCATCTCCCCATTGCACTTTAACTAGCTGAACTTCTCTGTTCCTCAACTTCCTAGTTTCTGACCCAAGGATGCGAGTAGGAGCTCGTCGAATCGTCGCATCACGCTCTACCTCTACATCTCTAAGCAAGCTCGGCTCTACCACCTCCGCGGTCTCATGTAAGCACTTCCTCAAATGTGATACATGGAATACATCATGAACACCACTAAGTCTGTCGGGCAACTCCACCCTATATGCCATCCGTCCAATCCTTTCCTTAATAGGAAACGGCCCAACAAATCTCGGTGCTAACTTCCCTACGGACCCAAAGCGAACAACATTTCTCAATGGAGATACTTTGACAAAAACCATGTCCCCAACCTCAAACTCAAGATCCGTCCTTCTCCGATCCGCATAAGATTTCTGTCTATCTTGCGCTGCTTTCATCCTTTTTCGAATTAAATCAATCTTCTCTGAAGTCTCTCTAACCATATCCGGCCCAAGCAAGATCTTATCCGTAGATTCCCACCAACATGTAGGAGATCGACAAGGCCTTCCATAAAGAGCTTCGAAAGGAGCCATACCAATACTGGACTGAAAGCTGTTATTATATGCGAACTCCACCAAAGGAAGATGTTCTTCCCATGTACCTCCAAAATCCAAGATACAAAGCCTCAAAAGATCTTCTAAGATACGGTTCACCCTCTCAGTCTGACCGTCCGTCTGAGGATGATATGCGGTGCTCAAACACAACTGAGTCCCTACCGCCTCTTGCAAACTTCTCCAAAACTCACTAGTGAAAATAGGATCTCGATCACTCACAATGCTGGATGGTACGCCATGCAATCTAACAATCTCTCTAACATAGACTGAAGCAAGCCATGGAGCGGTCCTCTTACTCTTTACGGGTATAAAATGGGCACTCTTGGTAAGTCTGTCTACCACAACCCAAATTCCCGTATTGCCCTTCCTCGATCTCGGTAACCCGTCGATGAAATCCATCGAGACACTATCCCACTTCCACTGTGGAACTTCCAATGGGTGTAGCAACCCACCGGGTTTCCTTTGCTCCACTTTAACTTGTTGGCACACTAAGCATCTAGCCACATACTCGGCCACATCTTTCTTCATACCGGCCCAGAAGAAAACTCTCTTCATGTCTTGGTACATTTTGTCTCCACCGGGATGAATAGTCATTCTTGAACGATGTGCATCATCCAAAATAGCCTTCTTCAAACCCTCATCTTGCGGTACACAAAGTCTACCGTCTCTATGCAACCATCCCTTATCATCTATGGTGTATCTACCCAAATGGCTGGACGACTCCCCTCTTATAAGCTTCTCTACCAACACAACCAACTGTGGGTCGTCTCGCTGAGCCTCGCCAATCCGTCTCAAAAGAGTAGGTCTAACCTCCAAGGATGCCAACAAACCAGGTACAAAATCAACAGAAGGTCTGAAGTCAAACAAAGAAAGAAACTCCAAGCTTCGTCGTTCCACGAACAATGGACTCAAAGATAGCATTTTTCTACTTAAGGCGTCTGCCACCACGTTACCCTTACCAGGGGTATACGCTATCTCGAAATCATAGGATGCTAAGAACTCCATCCACCTTTGCTGTCTTAAGTTTAAATCCTTCTGAGAGAATAAGTACTTCAATGATTTATGGTCGGTGAACAACTCGAATCTCTCACCAAGAAGATAATGGCGCCAAGACTTAAGTGCGAAAACAATCGCGGCCAACTCTAGATCATGGGTAGGGTAATTCTTCTCATGCACTCTCAATTGTCTCCCTCCATAGGCTATTACCCTTCCCTCCTGCATCAAGACTGCGCCTAATCCTGTTCCACAAGCATCGGTATAAACAACAAACGGCTTACTCCCATCCGGGAGCACTAAAACTGGAGCGGTGGTCAAAGCTCTCTTTAACCGTCGGAAAGCATCATCACAATCTACATCCCACGAGAAAACCAGATTCTTTTTCGTCAAGCGGGTTAATGGGGCTGATATCTTCGCGAAGTCTTTGATGAACTTCCTATAATATCCTGCCAACCCCAAGAAACTTCTTACCTCGGTAGCATTTCTAGGAACTTTCCAATCCTGGATAGATACTATCTTTGCGGGATCCACAGCTATCCCTTCCTTAGAGACCACATGCCCTAAGAATCGCACTTCTCTTCTCCAAAAATGGCATTTAGAGAATTTAGCTTTAAGACTATGCGCTCGAAGAGTCTCCAACACTTCCTTGAGATGTAAGGCATGCTCTTCTTCATTCTTGGAAAAGACCAAGATGTCATCCACAAAAACTACTACAAACTTATTCAGATACTCTCTGAACACTCTACTCATGAGATCAACAAAGTATGCGGGGGCGTTTGTCAACCCAAATGGCATCACTAGCCACTCATAAAAACCATCCGGAGTCCGGAAAGCAGTCTTCTCTATACTGTCCTCCGCCACTCTTAACTGATGAAACCCTGTAGCTAAGTCCATCTGCGAAAATACTGACGCGCCAACCAACTGATCAAAGAGATCATCTATCCTCGGTAATGGGTGTCTATTCTTCTTCGTGAGCTTATTAAGTTCTCTATAATCCACACAAAGTCTGAGGGACCCATCCGCCTTCGTGGCAAACACTACTGGAGCTCCCCACTCCGATATACTTCGCCTTATGAACCCCTTCTCAAGCAACTCCCCTACTTGCTTATGAAGTTCTCTTCTCTCACGAGGAGCCATGTGGCGTACTGGCAAAGACACTGGTTTGGCATTATCCACCAAATAAATTCGGAAATCTATCTCCCGCTTCGGAGGCAAACCCTTTACTTCTTCAAACACATCCGGATATTCCCGGACTACTCTGACAGAATGCAAACTCTCGACCGAAGCATCGAGCGATTCAAGATAACTTAGCAAAACAGATTCCATGGGATTGCAAGAGATCTCGAGAGTGTTACCCAAGCGGGTCATGAGCCTGACAACTCTCCTTTCGCAATCAAGAACGGCACCATTACTGGATAACCAGTCCATGCCCAAGATCAACCCATAGCCCGTGAAGCCCAATACAAAAGCATCACATCTAAACTCAACGCTAAGTATAGAAATCTTCAAACCCAAACATATCATAGACAGATATATGGAGCCCCCAATTGGGTTTGAGACAACCAAGGGATCATCAACTAGACTGGTGTCTAAGTGCAGTGACTCAACTAACGATGATGAGATAAAAGAATGCGATGCGCCAGAGTCAAACAAAGTACGAACTGGATGATCAAACAGAAAAACCAGACTTTCAACGGAAATAGTTCTACCTCTCTGCTGAATCGGTGGAACTGAGAGAACCTGAACTTGCCCCCCTGACTGAGGTGGTGCTATAAGAGCTTGCACCTGGCCTCCTGAGGTAGACCCCGTCTTCTGCCCCTTCTTTGGGCAGTTTTTCACAAGATGCCCTGCTTCACCACAATGAAAGCAACCGGTCTTCTTCTTTTTGCGACAATCCTTACTAAGGTGTCCTGGTGTTCCACAATTGAAGCACTTCTTCTTCGTCTTCTTTTTGTCACCATTGCCTTTTCCGCCCTTGCCTTGTTGTTGCTGTTGCGGTTTCTTCTGATCCCCCTTTTTCTCTGGTGCCTTAGAATTCTTATCATCCTCATGCATAAGTGCCATGTAGACAAGCTTCTCAAAAGTGGCCCCCATAGGAATGTGAGTCATAGCTATTCCTTGCAATGGTTCGTTCAAGCCTCTAACGAACCTCAAAGCCTTCTTCTCCGGTGTATTCACCAACTCTATGCCAAACCTTGCTAATTGATTGAATTTGTTGACATATTCTTTCACCGTGAGATTCCCTTGCTTCAAATTCAAGAACTTCTCCATAAACAGATTCTCTTCCGCCCTTGAGAGAAACTTAGCCCCAAACCTTTGCTTAAAATCTGCCCAAGAGTCAACAGGGCGTTCTCCATTAGTGACCTCCCACCAGAATGAGGCCTCTCCCTTCATTAACCAAGCCGCCAACTTGACTTTCTTTCCCTCTTCCACTTCAAAGATATCTAGCAACTCTTCCACTTCCTTAAGCCAATCTCTAGCCTCTACGAAAGTCTCTGAACCAAGAAAAGGTTTTCCTCCTATAGCCTTGAACTCCTTGCAAACCTTAGCAAAATTATCCACTCTAGGCTGAGGAGGAGGAGCGGTTGTCTCTGGTGTAGTAGCATTGGCCGGACCCGCAGCCGCGGCCCTAGCCTCTTGCAACCTCCTATACCATAGTGGTATAACTAAACCCTCCGGGATGTTAAGATCTTCAGCCATGCTGAAACGAAAGAGGAAAGATTCAAAAAGGAGATTCCGAAAGATAAAGATATGGCTATTGGGGATTATGCTTTTCTTTTTCAAAAACTTTTTCTCTTAGAAGACATGCTTTTAAAAATACTTTCTTCGAAAATACTCTTAGAAAGTAGTTTTTCTCAAAAATTTTATCTGTTCTGGTAACCTTAAGCTCTGATACCACGTGTAACACCCCACTCCCGCTATGATCACTCACTAAGGGAATGCCATAGCATCGGTGGAGTATTTTAGTGAATATAGAACAGAAAAATTACAACAAGACAGATATAAATAGTACTTGAAATTTTAAAACATCATCTCATAACAGCGGAAGTAAAACATGTCTGGTTACATCATAAAACCACAATAAAGGTCAAGTACAATATCCATCAAAATAAAGAAGTACATAATCCCACTCTCATACAATAGCCAAACAAAAGAAAAGATAACTGGATAACTGGAGCTTTACATCTATCCAAGCTCCTAAAGACTGGAACAGCAATCCGATCAAGCTCCACTACTGCTAGGATCCACCGTAGGACCTGAGGGTTGGGAAAAAGATAAAAACAACAGGGTCAGACATAAGTCTGAGCGAGTCCTATAACTTTAACAATACAATCGTTAAAGTAACCAGAGAAGACATAAACTGATATACGGTAACATATAGGGATGAATGGCTACCCTAAGCAGTCAACTAAACGAAGATAAAGGATAAAGACGCATCTACCCTCCCTAAGGTAAATTACTAAACTGCACCACACCAGTCGTTCCTAACTTAAAGGTTGATCCCACCCAAGGACTTATAAAATTTACTAATTAGTACCTGCGTACCCCTAGGTGACCAAGTAGGCGCCACGGGGCCCTACAATCCACTAGGTGTACACACTACTTCCCATTCGATCGGCTCCCTAACGTAGATACCCGTGCTGGCCCCACCGTGGGATGTATCATTCCCCAATGTGGCAACCTGATGAAACTAAAGGTGCACGGCTTATATCTACTCGATGCAACAACGGCTTACCTACCAGCCCGGGCCCACTCACGCATATGAAGCCCGTTGGACTTGCGTTGCCACCGCTAACCCGTTTGCCTCTTACAGTCAAGCCCAGTATGCGTGTCCCGTCCTCGACATGGGTCGAGCCCACAAAGATACGTATGGGTTACTGGTTGAAATGGGCCTCCACAAGCTACCCACCTAAGCTTGTCCCTTTTTCTAGTATATCCCACTTAACCCTTTAATCATGTTTTAATTACATGTTCCATTTTGGTTAAGTATTCTAATCGTATTTTCTATTGCCACCCAAGGCAACCACTAGATTTTCTCATGCCACCCGAGGCACCCACTTAACCCCTCATGTCCCTCTACATGCTAATGTGGTTAAGTGTTTCTTAATTAATTAATTAAGAACGTAACCTTTGTAAAGACCTCTCACATTAGACTGTCTTTTATGACCGCTGGTTAAGCCGGTTGGGTCCGGGCAGCCTTATGTCATAACAGAGTCTAACCTCGTGTCTTTACATTAATTACGTATTTAGTTTGTGCCTAAGACCTCTCACATTGGGCTAACATTTGTAGCAACTGGTTAAGCCGGTTGGGTCCGGGCAGTTTTACGCTACAACTGAGTCCAACCTCGTGTCTTAGTCAATTAATTACACCTAATTAATCACCCTCATAATTTTATATTAATTATCCCTAATTAATCAAGTTTTCTTAACATGGGTAGACCTAACTTAATAGGTAAATTCCCATGGGGTAGACCTAACTCAATAGGTAAATTCCCAACACATAGTATGGGTACACCTAACCAAATAGGCAAATTCCCATACTATGTTTATTTATTTTGTGTTATGCATAATTATATTAATTTCACACAATCTTATTAACTTATGCATTTAATTACCCCATCGTTCCCACGTAATTTCGTTCATGATATAACACATATAAAAGGTGTCAACTTGCATATGAATGAACATGTTTCAAAGGTGCCATCTTGCATATTAACAAACACATAACTTGCATATGAACTTGCATAACATGTCACATAACTTGCATATAATATGTCACATAACTTACATATTCATTTTGCATAACAAACTTGCATATTAGCTTATAGACTTGCATAATGTGTCATCATGAACTTGCATATTAATAAACATGTAACTTGCATATTTACATACATGTAACTCGCATATTAACAAACATGTAACTTGCATATAAAGAAACATGTAACTTGCATATTTACATACATGTAACTTGCATATTAACAAACATGTAACTTGCATATTAACAAACATGTAACTTGCATATTTACATACATGTAACTTGCATATTAACAAACATGTAACTTGCATATTAACAAACATGTAACTTGCATATTTACATACATGTAACTTGCATATTAACAAACATGTAACTTGCATATTTACATACATGTAACTTGCATAGCATATTACCATGAACTTGCATAACATGCATATGATTACATAGCCCACAACTTGCATATTTAGCATCATGCAAACATAACATACATCATATTAAACTTGCATAAGCTTACATACTCAACATGCATAAACATAAGATTAATGCTAACATCATATCATATGATTCAAAGCTCATTAACCCACATACAAAACCATAAATCTCATCACATCTCATCTAATTAGTTTACCAAAAGATCATCAAAGTGATAGAAACTCACAACTAGCAACTTTGAACACCAAATGAAGAAGATTAAGATGCTAAGAAGGGATTAGAAGTTGATTAGAGAGTGATTAGTATGCAACCCTCTTCATAAAATTAGTGGAGGCCATGAGAGCTAGCATTTTGCCATAGTTTAGTCACTAGGTTTAATTATGAATGAATTAGGGTAGGTTAGGGTCTTATTTATAGATTAGGCAAGTGTTTTAGGCCATAGGATTAACCCTAGATTCAATCCAAGCCATCAAAGCATGTCTTGGGGAAGAAGTCAAGTGTAGGAACCATCTAGGGCCTTTAGATTAAAGATGGACCATGAGAACCATTCAAATGCAAAATCTGCACTTGAGCGAATCGGCCCACGGGTTGACAGCCAAACACCCTGGATTAACCCCTAGTCGACCCAGCGGGCTCGGGTCGACTTCAAAAATCGGCCGGTTCGGTTATTCCCCTCTCCCAATTCGCTGTTTTGAGCATTTTTGCATATTTATTTATTAAATTTTCAATTATATATATATATATATATATATATATATCAATATATATATATATATATATCTACACAACCCATTTCACTTAATTAAGTATACTTTAATTTGGGAATTTTCGTGAAACTTCGCGAGGCCATATCTTGGTCATACGGACTCCGATTTTCGAAAACTCGGACTCTATTTCGCGTATTTTTCCGAGACGAACGCAATGGCATAGCCCGTTTCCCTTGATTCCCATTTTAGAATTAAATTCTGCCTCGATTTATGTTATTACAGGTTATTGAAAATACGGGTTGTTACAGCAGTTTTCTCGGATTGGCTAGCTATTACCGAAAGTTCGTTAAAGACTTTTCGAAGATATCTGGTCACTTAACTAAGCTAACAAAGAAGCATTCTAAGTTCAAATGGACTCAGGAAAGTGAGGAGGCTTTCGAAGAGCTAAAGTTGAGATTAACTACAGCTCCAGTGTTAACCATCATCGATGGCAACCAAGATCTAAAAGTCTGGACTGATGCTTCTAGAGAAGGCCTTGGCGCAGTGTTAATGCAAAGAGGCCAAGTAATTGCTTATGCTAGCCGTCAACTGAAGCCGCACGAGAAAAACTATGTAACTCATGATCTTGAGTTATTGGCTATCATATTCTCTTTGAAAATCTGGAGACACTATCTTCTCGGTGAGAGATTCGAACTGTTTACAGATCATCAGTCATTAAAGTATCTGTTCACTCAGAAGGACTTGAATTTGAGGCAGCAACGTTGGCTGGAGTTTCTTGCAGCATATGACTTTGAAATTATATACACTCCAGGAAAAGCCAATGTCGTGGCTGATGCGTTAAGCAGAAAGAACGTAATGATCGCCAGCTTTATTATCACAACTTCCTTGATTGACAAAATATCTATTCTTCAGAAAGAGGATAACTTTATAAAAGATATGATCAAAAGGATTCAGAAAGGCGAACCCTCGTGTTTTCAAATAGATAACGACGAGACCTTGAGATTGAAGGGAAGGATTTGTGTTCCTGACGTTCCTGAGCTAAAGAGGGAAGTGTTAGACGAGTGTCACAAGTCCAAGCTGAGTATCCATCCTGGCGTGGCCAAAATGTATAACGATCTCAAAAGAACATTCTGGTGGAAGGCTATGAAGAGAGACGTTTCTATATACGTTAGCCGATGCCCTACTTGCCAGCTAGTCAAGAGTGACCAACAGAAATTGGCTGGATTATTACAACCACTAGAAGTTCCTGGCTGGAAGTGGGAACATATTTCTATGGATTTCATTGATGGTCTGCCCAGGACCAGAAAAGGAAATGACAGTATTTGGGTGATCGTAGATCGTTTCACGAAGACCGCCCATTTCATACCTGTCAAATCAAATAGAACTGCTCAGAGTCTGGCGCAGATTTACTTCAGGGAAATAGTTAGACTGCATGGAGTGCCGCTCAGTATAGTAAGTGATAGAGATACAATATTCACTAGCAAATTCTGGGAAGCATTTCAAGTCGAGCTAGGAACGAAGTTAAACTTGAGCACCGCTTATCATCCTCAGACAGACGGTCAGACTGAGAGGGTGAATCGCATTTTAGAAGACCTATTACGGGCTTGTGTTATAGACTTCGGTGGATCATGGGAAGACAATCTACATTTGGCTGAGTTCTCTTATAACAACAGCTACCAGGCGAGTCTGACAATGTCGCCATTCGAAGCATTATATGGTAGACCGTGCCGATCTCCTGCTTGTTGGGTCGAGCCAGGAAATAGACTTGTGTTGGGTCCTGATATGATCCGCGAAGCTGCTGACAAAGTCGATTTTATTAAGAAGCGATTACTCGCCGCTCAAAGCCGACAAAAGAGCTATGCCGATAAAAGAAGAAGAGATATATCCTTCGAAGTTGGCGACTATGTGTATTTGAAAGTATCGCCGATGAGAGGAGTTATCCGGTTCGGTAAAACTGGAAAGTTAGCACCCAAATTTATTGGTCCGTTTCCTATTCTGGAACGGATTGGAACTCTCGCTTATAGGGTCAAACTGCCTGACTGGTTGCCTGGTGTGCATGATGTATTTCATATATCTCAACTTCGAAAGCACGTTCATGATCCAGACTTGATCGTGGAAGAAGCAGCTCAGCAGGATATTGAAATTACTCCAGAATTAGCTGTGAGGCGTGAGCCGCTGAAGATCATCGGCAAAGAAACCAAAGAACTGAGGAACAAGAAGGTTCGCTTAGTCAAAGTGCAATGGAGTGGAGATCCGCGAGATTGTACTTGGGAAACTGAGGAGAGCATTCAGAAAGCTTACCCCAGATGCCGAGTGGATATCTCTGATTGACTCTGGTGCAAGGTACATTTACTTTACTTTGCATTACCTTTTAATTCTCTATTCTGTTGCTATTTTCTTCCCATGGATGTGCATTGTTTATTCTATACTCTGAATATTAAAAACAAATTGGTTGTTGTATTGTGGGATTGTAGATTTATCAAACCACTTTCGACTTTATTCCTTTTCGGGGACGAAAAGTTTTAAGTGGGGGAGATTGTAACGACCCAGAAAATCTGAACCAATTTAAAAATTTTAAATTGGCTAAAATAATGGATTTTAAATATTTAAAATAAATATTTTAAATAATGGCGATGAAAACAGAGTTGAAATCGACATTTGAAAACGAATATAATTAATTATAATTATATATAGAATTGAAAATGGCGCGGTAGTTCGATAATTCAATTTCAAACTTAAATTGAATATACCGGGTGCAAAACAATCCGGATTTTAGTGAAACCAAAAACATTAGTATCTAATTGATGATATCTTTCTAACGAATCTGACCAATCGAAGTTTGATAGCGGGAATCAAAAGATATGTCCAGTTGAAAATTCTGAATAGTCGCTATGGAATTCAGGCCCTTAAAAATGGACATTTTGCAAATGACCTCGGATTTCGACGAAACCACTTTTGTTAGATCCGCAGTGTCAAGTTATTGCTTGGTTTCAAATTTCATAATTTTTCGAACCAATATGTGAGCGTGGCAAAGGAAAACGCGTTTGACCAGTTTCTGTTGAATTTAATCGACTGGAAATTGGCCATTTTTCAAACGGTCTCAGAATTCGACGAAACTAGTTTTGTTAGGACCGTATCGTCAATACGAAGCTAGAAAATATTTTTCTGGAATTTTTCTAGTTAGTATGTGACCCCGGTAATTTGAAATGTGCGTTTAAAATTCAATATAGTGATTTAAATGGAAATTCAAAGGGAAACTGATTATAACGATCAAACCAGCTTGCGATGCATATCCCATTGTGTTCGGAATGGGGGTGAAACGCTATGGGCGACAGGCGGTGGGCCCCGTTTCGAGGTCGTGGATGAAAGTCAACCTATTTGCAAAAATAATAATTAAATAATAATAAAAAAAAGTACTCTTTCTCCCCCTTTTTCCCTTCTGATTGGCCCCCCCGTTAGTTATAATTCGAAACAGAAAAGTAAAAAAAAAAAAAAAAAAAAAAAAAAGGGGGAAACCCTAAGCCGATCGACAGCCGCCCCCCCCTGGAGCGCCGCCGCCCCCCCCTCAAGACCAGTCGCCGACGAAGCAGCCCCCCCCCTCTCAAGCGAACGACGCAGCAGCCCCCTCCATCGACGAAGACCCGAAGAACCCCCCCCCCCCCTCGCTCGTGAAGCTGGAGCCTAGGCGCCGACGCCTCCGACCACCGCAGCCTGCCGCCGACGACATCTTCTCCCTCCCCTTCTTCGCAGTTCGGTGAGCGTTTCCCCTTTTTTTATTATTATTATTATTTATTTTTTTTTTTTTTTATTTTAATCTGTAAAACTGATTTGATTTTTTTAAAAATAAAATAAAAACTGTTTTAAAAATAAAGTAAACACTGATTTATTAATAAAGATAAAAAAAAACTGATTTAGGAATTTTATAAATAAAAACTGAAACTGTTTTTTTTAAAAAAAAAATATTTAAAAACTGGTTTTCTTGAAAAGTTAAAAACTGTTTTATGTTTTTAAAATAAAAACTGTTTATGTTTAAAATAAAAACTGATTTATTTATAAGTTAAAACTGATTTATTTTATAAAGTATAAAACTGTTTTGTTAAAAAAGATTTTTTAAAAAACCTGTTTTGTTATAAAAGAATTTTAAAACTGAAATTTTTATAAAAGTAAAACTGCATTTTTATAAAAGAGAAAAACTGATTTTAAAATGATTTATAAACTAGAAAACGGATTTTGGTTTTAAAATAAATAAAAATCATATTTTTATATGTGGAAGGCAAAATAAAAAACATATTTTTATATGTTGAAAGCAAAAATAAAAAAACATATTTTTATATGTTGAAAGCAAAAATAAAAATCATATTTTTATATGTTGAAAGCAAAAGTAAAAATCATATTTTTATATGTTGAAAGCCGAAATAAAAATCATATTTTTATATGTTGAAAGTCGAAGAATAAAAATCATATTTTTATATATTGAATAGCGAAGTCGAAATTCGATTTTTATATATTGAATAGCATGGTAAAAATTCTATTTTTACATATGCAGAGAATACGGGCGAAAGCGACAATAGGCGAAGATTTCTATTAAGAAGAGTCGTGAAGTTGGATAGCTATTGGTGAGATTTCTGATTTAAAAATTATATATATATGTGTTGAAATTGAATGTGAATAGCTATATATAAATTGCTATATATTTATATATATATATATATATATATATATATATATATACGCCCCCTCGTCCACAAACCATGGACGATATTTATTGGTTGAAATTGTGGTGAAAATTGAATGATTGTTTGGGATTGTTTGTGATGGATATTGGTTGATTGTGGTTGAAAAATACCCGTTTGTGGTTGTGAAATATTTGGTTGAAACCACTTAGGATTAGTTTGTGGAAATGAATAAAAATATATACATGCCGCCTGCGTGCGAACTAGATGCATGTTTCCCATTGTCAAAAACCGCGAGGTTTTAAGGTAGAGCGAGGAGCCGTACTAGGGACGGTGCCGGTGTAACTACCCTGCCGTTATGCTGCCGAAATTTTGAATAATATTTGTGTGTTTGAATTATTTTCATATGCTTAAACTATATTTATTCCTTATATAGAAAACATTCATGTGTTGAATTGATATTCATTCGTTGTTTAGCAATTCATGTGTTGAATGGAATTCATATTTTGAAATAAATTGTTCGATAATAAAAATCACATTTTTATCTATATATAAAAACTATAGAAAACATTCATGTGTTGAATTGATATTCATTCGTTGTTTAGAAATTCATGTGTTGAATGGTATTCATATTTTGAAATAAATAGTTCGATAATAAAAATCACATTTTTATCGATATATAAAAACTATAGAAACATTCATGTGTGGAATTGATATTCATTCGTTGTTTAGAAATTCATGTGTTGAATGGTATGCATATTTTGAAATAAATAGTTCGATAATAAAAATCACATTTTTATCGATATATAAAAACTATAGAAACATTCATGTGTTGAATTGATATTCATTCGTTGTTTAGAAATTCATGTGTTGAATGGTATTCATATTTTGAAATAAATTGTTTGATAATAAAAAAGCACCTTTTATAGACTATATGAACTATATAGAAAAATAGTGTTTTGAAATAAATTATTTTACAATAAAAATCACATTTTTATTGTATGTATAAATCGTTGAAATGTGAAGTGTTAAAATAGCCACTTGTTCAAAATAAACATATATGAGTTGAAATATTCATTAATTAGCTAATGAAATGATTTGCACCTATTTATGTAACATTAGAATGAATGGAGTTTTTAAACCAAATAGAAATCAAATATGAAGTTGAATAGAAAATGAAACATGATATGAACTGTATATATATGTACATGCATATTCATTGAACAGGTTATAGCAAAGGGGCTAGAGAAGAGGAATAAAATTTTGTGCCCGACAAATAGGTACACATTTACTGATTTGTTTGGGTGATGATTTTGAGCCTGATTGGCTAGCCGCTTGGCTTTTTCTTTTTCTTTTTGAGATTAGAAGGACCGGGACGCTATTTGCGATTTCCCGACGCTCCCGGTGCAGGGGAGGTTATGGCGAAATTTTTCCAAAATTTAAGGTGTTAGAAAAATTTTTGAAGTGAAAACGATATAGAAATCATTGAATGAACTATATTTATATAACTATATAAATATAAATAAAATTAAAACGAAACGAGGCCGTGCAGTTCGTATTTTGAAACCGTGATTTCAAACGACTAGTACGGGAAATCCGACCATTGGATTTTCCCGAAACCTCAACCGTCGGGTTCGCCTTGGAATAATCTTTCCAACGGCACCAACCTTGTAAAAATCCAACGGTTGGATTGTCTGGAATGTTTAATTCAAATTTGAAGAAAAACAGCGCCAGAATCGATTTTATTTATATATAAATATAAATAGAATTATATTAAATCGAATAACGACGCTGCAGTTCGTATTTTGAAATCGAAATTTCAAACGATTGTACCGGGAGATCCGACCGTCGGATTTTCCCGAAACTGGAACCGTTGGGTTCGTTTTGAAAAGACCTTTCTAATGAAGCAAATTTTGTGAAGATCCAACGGTTAGATTTTCAGATATGTGTAAATCAAATCTGAAGAAAAACAGCGCCACGGCCGCCTTATGGCCCGAAACGTCGTTTTGAATATATTGGCTATTTTAAAATAAATAAAAATAGCGATAAATAGTTATAAAATATCATAAGCGATATGGAATGGAAATAAACTGAATTTGCTTGATTTATGTTGTATTTGATGGTTGAATGTGTTCGGTGTGAAAATAACGTTAAAGAACAAAATTGGTGTTGTCGAATAATTTAACCATTGAAATAAATCGATTTGAAATTTTAAATATACGTGAATTATTTGAAAAGGCCGAGTTAATTCTCATTTCGAATAATCGACCGACGATTGAAATTCGAAGATGAAGACGATGGTCGAAGACCGGAGATCTTCACCTCGTTTGGATGGTAACCGAGGTCCTGATTGGGAGGCATCCCGAAATATGGATAATGAGTGGTGATCGTTCAGACGTACGTGTTGATCGAAGGGTTTGCGAGGTATTTAGCGCCTCCGGTTTCGTTCAGACCCAGAACGGACTTGTAAATGGACGGTGTGTCTGACATAGGATTTATTCTGTGTGGCATGCTAAGATGCAGTGATCAGGGCTTCTGTTGAAAAGCAAAGTCTTGTGGAGATGATCAAAGCACCGCCTGTGTGGCGTAGCTTTGTGTATAACGTGAATTCGCGAGCCTCACACCCCGGTATGAACCTAAAACGGGAGAGGACATCAGGGAGGGCATGCGTTTCTTCCTAGCTAGGGTGGTGTCAGTGACCTACCAGCCCTGACATTTATATACTTTTCACCTATGTGGTTGTTGCTGTTGCGAGGCGCCTCGGTTTGATCGGACGATCCGGGTCCGATGGAGTCATTCGTTGGCTCGTTTACGCCCCAAAGGGCGGGGAAACGTATTGTTCAGGCATAATAATCCACATCGGTGGACCGGCCCTGACGATCCAAGGGGCAGTTGCGGCTGTTCCTGAGGCTCGGGCTAGGCAGTCTCGAATGCGGTAAGGACTATCTTTTGCCTTGGTTCATGACGGAAATCCAATTTCCAAATACGACATCGTGCGGTTTTGATTGTATACCTATATATGACGACATAGTGGTATGGGGCATTAATGCCGTCTATGATTGATAGTTATGATTTGAAATTGTTTTCAAAACATATATACACTAGCAATAATATCAAATGCCTTTGTTTTATTCGTATCAAGCATATCTTGGCCGTTATAAGGTAAAAACTCTATCCTCCGGTTTGCGTTGCATTGTGTGATGGGAACTGAGTCTTATAACGGCTTCATTTTTATAAAAAGCATAGCGATGTTAAAAAGAAAGATTTGTTTTAAAGCACTGGCAATCCAATGGAGTAAACCCGTTCCACGAAAGTGGCGTGGTCCTGTGATTAGCCAATTATATATGTGTTGAGTAGATTTCTCATACCAGTCCCATGACTGACTCGTAGTTTGTTTCACTCTCAAACTCGGGTGCCCCTTTTTCCACACGGGCAGCCTTGTATTCAGGTTTAGCTGGTTCTTTTTCTGGATAGCTGGAGCTGAAGATGGATTCTATCATTTATTTCTTTTTATGCTGTTCAGCTCCTATTGTACCTATTTTGTTTATTTCCGCTGTAGACATTTATGTATAGCTGAATTGTATTTGTACTAAGTAAGATCCTGTATACTGTGTAACTCTGATGATTACTTTTATCCAGTATATTTTGTTGTTCATTCTGGTGTATTTATTTAATTCTGTTCTGCTATTATATGTTTCTGTGTTATATTCCAAAAGATAACCTTGTTTCCGTGAGAACGGGAAATCGGGTCGTCTCAGCCTTCTTCCTTGTCCACGCTCGCTCTAGATAAAACAGAAACCCAAATAAGCTTTCAACCCTAATTTTTGCACCACCAACCGAAGTTTCTTCCGTCGATCAGACACCATGACTATGCACGCCTCTACGAATCTCACCTCCTGCCAAAATCACGTGACCTGCGATGGTCCAGATCGTGCCCCAAACCCCTCTAATACCCACTGCGTTCTTGGCAAATCATGGTGAATTAACTTCGATCCATCATAAACCACCGTACCGATTGTAAGAACTCATGAAGCACTAAAATTTGGCTTTGGAAGAATTTAAAATCGTTGAATGGATTGAAAAAAATTAAGCGAGAAAGATGTGATCAATTTCAGCCATTCGAAACAAGAAAGAACGACGGTGGTCCTGTTTATTTAGGGTTTTTAAATATAAAATAATATTAATTTCCATGGTTATGCGTGTATTTATGCTAAAATTCGGATTGAGTCCAAATCAAGCCCGCTTACTGCCTAACAATATGTTTTGACGCTTTCTAAACACAATGGAATAGGTTTCAAGGCCCAATTCTAAAGTCTACAACAGTTTCTACTAAAATTCGATTAATTAATTAAATTATACACCCATATTTATACGCGTTTTAATTCCTTACGATCAAACTATAATTTTGATGGCTACTAAATTTTATATATTACAATAATTTACAAATTTGAATCAATTTTTTTTTTAGAATTCTAAGATTTTTAGCAAAAATGTAAAATTCATATATTTATAAATAAAATATTCAAATTTAATTTTAAAATTGAATTCAATAGTTTAAAATATCTGATCAAATCAAAATAGAATTCAAATATATTTCATGAATAAAATTTCTTTTTATATGAATTCCATATTGATTATCAAAATATTTCAATTTTTGTATTTCAATTATTAATTACATAAATCAAAGTATTTCAATATATAAGTTTCAAATATCATTATAATCAACATAAACGAATTAAAAATTTTAATATCAAAAATGATTTTGTTCAAAAACACACTAAAATTAATAATTTAAATTATAGAAAAATCTTGGGATGTTACACAACACCACAGATTTATGCTATAATGTAATATGACAGTGTCAAATCATGAGAGTGTAAATATGGCAAAATCGTAAATGACATTGTCAAATTATGCTATAATGTAATAAAAGTAGAGCTACCATATTGAATACTGTTAGTCATGACTGACTAACAGTGTTGCTTATACATGTTTCAACCGTTATCCACTCAGAGGACCGGCAGGATAACTGAAGATAAGTCATGACTATAATATCTCATTTTCAAAGACATGGGAAAAATCTAGAGAAGAGAATAATAAGTTATGCTGGTGTCTTATTTGTTGAATTGAAGAAGAGAAGAAAACAATATTAAATTTTATTATCTTTAATTTCTTTCTTACTTGTTTTCACTTTCTCTCTTACATTCTTAACCAATGATAATAGGCTTTATATAGATAGCCTTACATGACCCCTCAACTTGAGAGACACACAAATTCACAATAGACACCACACTAAACTAAAAGACACATACTTATTTAATAGACACACTAACTTCCATAAGACTCTTAACAAAAAGACACTTAGACTTACGAACCGACACTTACTTAATATTAGACACATTGACTCATAAAAAGACACATGACTTTATGAACTGCCACTTACCCCTTTATTTTTTATCATTTCATAATGTCACATTTAAAGTTTACCCAACAAAACTCCCCCGTAAACTTTAAATGCTTTAGTCTTTCAGGGTGGTTTGTATATGTCATCAGCTAGCTCTTCACGTTTCTCTCTGAATTCGGGAGGTTGCTTAATGTATATTTCATCTGGAAGAAAAACATTCAAGATAGCTTTCTTCATTTCTTTTTTCTCAGCTTTCTTTCGGGCTTCGTATTCAGCTCTTTTCTTTTGTTCTTTCTTCCTTTTCTTTCTTTCCTCGGCCATTCTCATTTTTTCAATCTCTTCATCTATCAATTTTTTTCTCAGTTCAGCTGCTTCTTTCTCTTTTCTCAACCTTTCTTTCTTAGCCTCTACTTCCAACGTTTTAGCTTCAACATCTTTTTCATCATCTTCTTTACTCAAAGGACTCATCTTAATTCCTTTAACCCTCCTTGTGCTTCTTCTTATTTCAGTACTCACCGTTTCACTATTGGTAGAAACATCATTAGCAGTCGTTCTTCCTTTTCTACCATCTCCATTGGCCTCCACTTTCTCCATTCTTCCAGCACCGTCTTCTGCTCTATCTGCAGAATTTTTATTTTCACTTTCAACTTCTTCATCATTTACTTCTCCATCACTTCCTTGTTCATCTTCATCCTCTTCATTTCCGTCTTCTTTTTTATTTTCATCTTCTTTATTTTCATCTCCTTTGCTTTTATAGTTTTTCTCATTTGCATCCCCTCCAATTCCATATACTTCATCATTTGTCGCTGCTTCACTTTCATTTACTTCCTTGACCTTCTCTCCATCTTCTATTTTTTCGACCTCTTCTGCTTTTTCATTTTCTTCAACTTTGTCTTCTTCATGTTCTTTTTCATCAGATTTTGAATTCGCAGCAAGTGTTTCATCCTCTTTTTCTTTACTTCCAATATCTTCATTTTCAACTCCTTCGTTTTCTTCCTCTTCTTCTTTATTCTCCATTAGGGGCTCCTTGTTTGCGTACACTTCTTTCAACAAATTCCACGAATCTTTCGCGGTTTTCTCTCCATTAATATGATTTCATGCTTCTCCATCAACGTTCTCACTCATCAAAACACGAGCTTGATGATCTCTCCGTCTCAAGCTTACAAATTCTTTACGCTCTTTCTCTGTCATGTTTTTAACATCCTTTAGCCATTAGTAGTCATTCTCAACAATCTCCCATAGTCCTTATTTGGAGATCAACTCTTCTTTTTTTCTGTTACTCCATCTTTCATAATTTTCCTTTGTGAGAACGAACGATGAAAAGAATAAAAATACCATTGTCTCAACCTAGCTCTGATACCACTTTGTTGAATTGAAGAAGAGAAGAAGACAATATTAAATTTTATTATCTTTAATTTCTTTCTTACTTGTTTTCACTTTCTCTCTTACATTCTTAACCAAATGATAATAGGCTTTATATAGATAGCCTTACATGACCCTTCAACTTAAGAGACACACCAATTCACAATAGACACCACATTAAACTAAAAGACACATACTTATTTAATAGACACACTAACTTCCATGAGACTCTTAACATAAAGACACTTAGACTTACGAACCGACACTTACTTAATACTAGACACATTGACTCATAACAAGACACATGACTTTATGAACTGCTACTTACCCCTTTATTTTTTATCATTTCATAATGCCACATTTAAAGTTTACCCAACATTATTATCTAGAATCCAATAAAAAGTAGAAAAACGTGGTGTTGTGCAGTGCATCCAGAATTATCCTTGGTAGACCTAATATAAAAGAAAGTTTAAAGAGTAGGAACTAAAAATTATGATGAATTAAGCATACTACGTGGACAAGAGCCAGAGATAGTGCAAACCATTCCAGACACTTTATCAGAAAAATTACTTAGCTCCAGAATATAAAGAGGAAAAAAAAACCAAAACCATGCATTAGAGGCCAAACCATTACAAGCATACTAATATATATAGTATCAAACTAACAACGGATCAGCACACACATAATATACCTTGTTGTCGTGCAATTAAAATCAATACATTTTTTAAATCAAACTAACAACGGTTATCAACTATGAAAGCAAGCAATATAAAAATAAATAAAGTTTTCTCTCATGACATTGATGAAACTGTTGATAAACTAGGCATAAGATTAGAAAGTTGATGAATATAATTAGTGTTAATGGTCTGTCAATCACAATATGGTCAGACCAATGAACAATCACTTGTTAGAGACATTCTGGGATGTGACATGCCAAATATATAAGGCTACTTATATTATTGTAATAAACACATAACATGCTTACAGAAAACACAATAAGAAGTCAACAGAATATAATGACTTGTGACATTGTAATTTTTTATATCGCTATAAATCAACAAATGATATTCCTTTTCCATTCTCATTTTCTTTGTCTCCACATAATCAGAGAGTTATGGCACTTTTACACTCGTCATGCTGACAATGTCATAACACAATAAAAGTTTATATTCGACAAGATCCAACCTACTTAGAACCGAGACCCCTCGGATCAGACTCGAATCCATTGGGTTGGGTCTAATTTCCACCTCCCACAGTACTTTTAAAGTAGTTTATTAAATTCCCAAAACTATAGATAGAAAATCAAGTATGACTCTATGTAAACAAAGCATATATAGATATATATTGCCAGATAAAACGGAGCCCGCTAAAAGTTCATAGCTAATCTTCTAAAATATACCCATATAGTTCCCATAGATTTTAATATATATCTACTTTGTACTCACCCGTGCTTATCCTAGGCAGCTTATAAACTGGGAATGCAACATTTACATTAAGCAACACATGTGAATGTACTATATTAGCGTATGTAAATCATAAGAGAAATGCAGAAGATGAGGCCATCATACGTTGGAATATGAAGCAACAAAACAAGACTTAGCAATTAACAATTGATGGATAATCAGGAACTATACATATACATATACATACATACATACATACATACATATATATATATATATATATATATATATATATATATATATATATATGTATGTATGCATGTATGTATGTATGTGTGTGTGTATATATAAACACACACACATACAAGTGTAGGGTATTGATTTCTGAGAACGCAAGGCTACTCAAATTTTGCAACTCGGGTCCCGCTGTATATTACATTATTCATTTGCTGAAGCATATTGCAAATAACCTCAATTTGTTTTCTGAGTAATGTTTGCCTATAACCTCAGTTTGTCAGTGCAACAACATATTGCAAATCCAAACTAAACCTTTTTTTACACATTCTCATTTTTACACTATTGTTGTGCTATGATTTTGTCATATTGACACAAATAGTGGGTTATTGTGTTCATATTGACAATATTTAAAAGTAACAAACTTTCATATTAACAATGTCATTTATTACTTTGTCATATTGACAATGTCATTCATGATCAAAACAACATAAATACTAATTGTTATTGTGTTCATATTGACAGTGTCATTCAATACGAAAGCTATACTTTTATTACATTATAGAATAACTTGACATGACTTCATCTTCAGATTATTGTGTTCTCATGATGTTTGCATGGTGTGTGTGTGTGAGAGAGTCGGTAAGTTCTGAAATTTATATATTACAAACTAGCCATATGATTTTTTGCAAATGCTACTCAATGTTATAGTTAGAGAACTGTGGTTGGAAAATAGTTAAATGGTAGAATTGGTTTCATATTGATTGCAACCTAGCAAAAGCTTTAACATGAATGTCTACCAATGTTGATATATTTGAATTGACACTAGACTCACCTCAGAATGAGTATTCCTTCATGTCTCCCTTTAAGTCACTCAATTCAACGTCAGTTGCACACTCCTTTACAATTAGAGGAGCAAGCTCCCTCGTCTTTCTTTTGAGATTATGCTTGTGCCAGTCAGACTCGAAATGTTCTCTGCATTATTTTGCATTTCCTATGATAGCATTACATGTGATGCTCCTGCTTTGCTTGACTAGTACACCATTAATCTTTGTCTGTAGCTAGGCTCTGCATCTTTTATTTCTCAACTAGTTGGACAGCTGAATCCGGGCCTTTGTCAGAAGCTGGTTCCTTGGTTAGCATAGGTAAGTCATTATCATTGTTATGCTGGTGCACATGATAGTTTTCATCATTTTGAGCTGCGGCAGACAACATATCCAGTTTTTCTCAAAGCCTCATAGTCCTTCACTGCTTCGGCCCATCTCTCAAGCAAATCACTAGTAGGTATAAACAATAGTAAGTTATTCCATGTTTAACAAAAGAAATTATGGAAATATGTATGTGATGGGCTATTGACATTATTGATTTATCTAAAAGGCAACACTAACTATAGATATAGCTAAATTTTCTATAAGAAATCTAACTAGTTTACTAAGAGCAATTTTTGTAATAACCTATAACTATGAAAATTTACTTGCATTGGTTACTGCAACAACAGATTGAGGCAAGGTAGTAAATAAGCCAATCAAGTCATATGAAAGAAAAAACTGCTTACTGCCAATTTCATATTGAAATTTTATCAAGAATTCCTGCTTATATATTCACTCACTTCTTACCATCCAGCTTATATATTCACTCACTTCTTACCATTCTGTAAAAGACAAAACGTCGATGTTGTGTTTATGTTTCAGTTGTTTACGGTAGATTTGGACCGCAACTAATTTATTGAGTCTGAACCCACATGTCCAATTCACTGATGTTGAATTCATGTTTCAAAAGATGAAATTTCTTTTTTGAAAAAGCTTCGGTAAGAATATATGACTGTTGGTAAGTGTTTGATAAGCGAGTAATGTTCAATTTTTTCTTTTAGCACTTGTTCTCTAGCAGTTTGACCAAAATATATGCAAGTACATACAGGGAAAAAGTCACAATGTGTTTCAATTTTCTTATTCTGTGTGTCTACAAGACACATGTAAGATACTAAAGGTCAAACTCGTAAGGAAAATTAATTATTTTCATTTTAAAATGATAGTTCAACCATCATACATGTTTTCCATTTGTTTGCTTGCTGGAACATGATGAAAATGACAAACCAATCTTTATTCAATGTCTGATTAGCACAGAAATGTGTTTATTTTATGCTCTTATATATTATCTTTTGTAAATAAATAAATATTACTTTGGGTATTTTTCGTGTATTTTTCACAGGTTCAATAATTGTCTTCTTCATTCAATTAAAGGCCAACTACAAAGAAAAAGCTACTTCTCATATCAAAGTTATCTCAATTGCAAAAGAAGTTGTAGCTCATTGGTAAAGGCATGGAAATTTGTACATAGTGGCCTGAGTTCGATCCTTGGCAAAACCTTATTTTCGCTGAAGAAGGGAGCATGGAATTATACACACACCGCCTTCTTGCCCTGAAAAATATATGGAATAGTGATACGTTATACACACACACACACACACATATATATATATATATATATATATATATATATATATATATATATATATATATATATATATATAATGCATTCACTAATAAAGATTTTAAGGAATAGGCGTATTCTTCTCAAATTAAATCATTCATTTTCAACTTTCATACAGAAGAATATTTGATTGAATTATTTCCAAGGATAAGCCAATCAATTAGCCACATGTCACCAATCAAAAGAGGAAAGCTGCATGGAATATTTCAAGTCTATCTTATCTCTTTTAGTTATAAATACATTATTTCAAGAGATTCATTCATGGCCCAATTATTCTGATAGGATGGAAATTACATCTTCTATAAATACCCTTTGTATCATTGTGAATGATATTCATATTTCCTGTAACCTTTTCTCCATTAATAAAGCTCTCTTTTCTTTTAATTCTGTAATTTTTATTTTCATGGCAATCTGTGTTTCTAGTCTAGATTTGCTAGAACACAATTGCGATCGCAATTTTAATATTCATTAGTGATTGACCATCTGATTAGATTCAGCGGTAATCCTAATTTTGTTTTTCTATTAATTTAATTATATTCTGTAATTTTATTTCCAGCAATCTGTTTTATTCTTAATCATTGAATTGATTACAGAATCGATTATATTCAAATCTATAATTCATTCAATTGTAGTTACTTGTTTTTGAAAATTACAATTTTAGTTATCGGTTCAACTAGATTTGTTCTGAACTAAATTGTAATTTCAATTTTATCCCATCGCCAAGATTTGTCTAACTCGCCCACGAAATTATATAAATAATTTAATTTAATTTAACTCCTTGTGTTCGACCTGCATACTACACGATATGTGCACTTGCAGTATTTTATTTCAAAATCGCGCTTTTCTAATTACTTAGAAAGCGTCGGTCAAGTTTTGGCGCCGTTGCCGGGGAGTTAATGATTGAATTTTATTATTTATTGAATTTCTGTTTCGTGTTAGTTTTTATTTTTATTTTTCTTCTTATTTTGTTTTTGTTTAGTTAAAAAAAATATGTTGATCGGTAGGTTGGATATTATTTATTGATATTACAATCTCCAAAACAAGAAAAAAAACTTTCAATTTTCTTTTATTTCTTTCTGTCTTTCCATTTTTTACCTCCAATCTTCTACATTCTCTTCCCTCTTTCACAAATCAAAAAAAAAAAAAAAAAAAAAATCTGGTCATTTATTTCTTTCCATCATACAAGTTCACTACAAGAAAAACAGCATTTAGCAGCGGAAAAATCTGCTTCTAATCCATCACTAAATTGGACTTAGCGACGGATTTCCTGCATAACACAGTGGTCGGTAAAAAGCATGACGGTAATTGTGTCAGATTTTACGATGGAATTTAGCATGAGTTTTCAACAGTTTTCCGTCATTTTACTAATTATATAATAAAAATGAAATTTTATTTATTATTTTAATTTTAATTTATTTACCGACTATTTACCGACCGATAAGTAATTTATAATAAATTATTATTTATAAAAAGCGTTGGTAAACCCTTACTAATTGCCAAGGGATTAGTGACTGATATTAAGTTGAAATAAATGTATCCTCACTTTTTTGTTGGTAATCCGTCGCTAATCCTATTCTGATCTACCAATATATATACATACACCAGTACATTTGGCACGTCTGTTGGACGTGTGCGTAGAACTATTGAAACAAATTTATTTATTGAAACGACATGTCATGATAAGCAAAGACGGTATTAATACGTAACGACTGTCATGAAGGGCAATGGATACATTCCGTATGTTGAACACTGCTGCGTGAATATTTGAACGCAGAAATTCTATTAGACGTTAAAAAAACAATATAAACAACTATATCTCGTATAGAAATACCAACAAACTAAGTAAATTGAAAACATCAACTGATGAACTTTGCTCCAGGAGTTCCAATACATGCAGCTTGGAATATCTACGATCACTATGCACATTTAAAAGAGCACGGGCTTACATAAAATAGGTAAATTTATTATTGAAGAAGGTGAATCACATATTTCATGCAAATCCAACCTTCTTCCTCTTGACAAACTGCCTGGTCCTCCATCTACTTCACTCGCAGCTTCTTCTCCCTACTTGCCTAGCTCAACCCCACTCACCATTGAAGACCCGCCTATGACAAAGTGCTCCCACCACTAAAACCTGACCTATGCAGCTGAGCAGCGAAGCTATGTATGTCATTGGTAACTTGATGCTCACTTTTATCTAGTTGTCTTCCTGTAGATTTTTATATCTGCTAAAACGAATTAAAACAAATGTAAAAAGGACTAAAACATTATAATACTACACTATGAAATCAAACATAAGGCTCATAAATGTTAAAATTATATAATGAAACTCTTACAGTTTGCTCGAGAACTTAAGCCACCACTGTATGGCTCGATACAGACTATGATCCGACAAAGATTTCTTCTGAACCTAGAGATAAATTTCTCCGTGCTTATCTAACTGAGAATTTCAGATGATTTTTCCTGTGCAAACCAAAAGCATAAAATCAACATCATAAAATGAAATATAGACCAAAATTATATTCCATTTCTACATGCAAACCAAAACCAAAAGCAAAAACTGAAATGCATACATACTTGTTACATCATCGGAAACAATGCCAAAGTAAATCATGCGCTCCAACTTTATACAATGAAATAATGTCATAATCTTTATTTATTTTCCCCTTTTTCAAACTTCGATACATTCATAAGCAGACTACCCGAGATCCAAAGGAGCTATGGTATGTGATCATTTCTGTCATCGAAATAAGTTGTTGTTTACTTCTTTTTATAGTTCTAAAGACAATAACTATTATTTTCGCTTACTGTGAAAGCAACTACTTAAAAGGAAAAAACAAAAATCAATAACCTAGATCTTCATTGACAAATTTACATCCGTACCCATCACATGAAAAACATTAAAAGCACCTGTCTACTTGGACACCTTTCCTTTAGCTGCATCGCCTTCTTCACTGGTGCTACCTTTTTCGCCGGAGTCTTTTTCATCGCCGGAGCTTTCTTCAATGGAGTTACCTTCGTCTTTTTCTTCGTTGGGGTACTTTTCTTTAACACTTTACTTGCAGTTGCCATGCTCTTAGCCTTAGGTGTAAACCTTCTTTGTTTTCAAACAGAACCTTCGGATTGGCAGCATCAGCTTTCCTGACCCGAGCAACAGACTTCTTAGATTTAGCTTTCCTAACTTTGGGTATACGTATGAGGTAAATCAATGAACTATGCATAGTAACTTTGGGTAGAATTTCACTCATCGTAACTTTGGGTCGAACAGTTTAAACCTTGCATGCGATATCCATCAAATATGAGTGTGGTCGTTAATCTCATGGCAGCTGTAAAACGTTGCAAAGCATACCAAAGCTAATTAATATCACCAGTTTTAAAATTAGTTGGCAGCTGTAAAATTTTGCAAAGCATACCAAAACATGAGGGTCGATGCTTTACTTTCTTACTGCATTTATTAATCCAAAACCCGTCATATATTCTGTCTTTTAACTTGAATAGAGCAATACACAGAAAACTCAAACATATAAAACCACCAAAGTATGAATTTAAAATGATACTCAAAATTCCCTACCTGTAATAAATATTATAGCCATTAATGAATGTTGTAAGTAGATGAAAGAATTTCTAAACTAAAATTCAACAATAACATACGCTTTTTTTTTCCAGTGGAAAACTAGAAAGAAACTGGCCAAACAGCACATCTCCAAACAATATAAACCACTCAAATCCGTAAACAACAGAAAAACAAAACAACTGCTCTCAACAAAACCAATCTAAAGCAAAGATGCATAAACGAACAACATTGGTACTCACAGAAAACCCAAATGATACAAATGAAACCCAATACCGGAAACGCCCAATACCGGAAACGCCCAATACACTCGATTGCTCAAAATCAGTCATACGTGAGGGGAACATGAGTTATTGAAAAGGTCTAGAAGGAATCTAAGGGAAAAGGGCCACTGCGCATGAACCAGAAAACAAAAGCATAAAATAAATAATAAATAAACTAGAAAACACCCAATACCCTCGATTGCTCAAAATAGTTGGATGCTCGGAGATCCTGGAAATCAAAGGGGGATAAAGTCGCTAATTTTTTTGGTGCTCGGAGATGCTGGAAATCGAATTATAGAAGGGGAGTAGACGCCATTTTTTCTCTTGGAATTAGGTTTTTTTTCGAACGAATTGGAATGTTATGTGGTAGTGGCGGCTACTCCTGATTAGTCTGAACGTTACTTGTGAAATGTGTTAGGGTTTGATAAGTGCGTTCGAGCCAAAAATTTGTGCGTTGGAGCCAAAATTTAAACTGGCGGGAAATGTAGAAAATTTGAACTGTACTTTTTAAGGGAAGTAAAAATAGAAAATTTGAAGTTATAAAATAAATCAAATATATGCATACGAACGCAATGTTTTGTATCATACAAAAGTTGTAATGTGTTTTTGTAATATAACTATTAATTATTAGCTAATTCTTGTTTATTATTTAATAATGATTAGTTATTACTTCCTTACCATAACTAAACTTTAAAAATTAAATGTCATTATTATAATATACATAGTATTAGTTATTAACTATTCATGGTAATTATTAATTTTATATAGGGGATTGTTAAAGGGATTCCCTTTTTTGTTAAGGGGAGGATAAATTTAAGGGGACTCCATCTTGTTTCTTATTTGTTAGGGGGGCTTGGAATTTTAAAAATAAATAAAATATAGACTAAAGTACCCTAGCCTCATCATTCCTTAAACTCTATCGATCAAAATTCAATCTTAATTCGATCCAAACACGCCGTGAGGTTAAAAAAAATAAAAATTCAAACGTTGAGCGGATGAATTTCGTTCATTTGCGCGAATAATGAATAAAGTTCATCATGGAAAGTTTGGATTTTGTTCGATGGTGAATACAGTGTGGTACGGTTTAGATCTTATAGTTTGATAAAAAAAACTATCTCGTTGTGAGATGATTTTTCAAAAGTAATTACATTAAAAACTGTGTACATATTCCAATATTAAAACAAATGTTTATTAAGTTTCATGCTATGTTAAGCGTATGTGTATGTTGTTACTTTTTTTTCATTTTTGGCTAGTGTGTTTTGTATGTGTTTATTTATTGTTAGTTTGTTCCATGCTTACTTTGATAGTGAAAACTAAAGTAAACAATGCTTGAATATATTATTTTTATGTGTGCAGAACGTTTATGTTTCTTGTATTATTATTTTTCTATGTGAAGAATTAAATTAGAGTTTATATTTTAAGGTTGCATTAATGAAGAGTATAGGGTTAGTATTGGAAATTTTATTAATATTTTTAAGGGGAGACTAATTTATTTTAGCCCCCCTTAACAATTTTAAAATAAACAGAAATTGGTACTCCCCTTAACTAAAAGTGGAGTCCCTTTAACAATCCCCTTTATATATCTAATATTATTTATATCAAAATTTATAAAAACTATTTAATATTGTTGATTTTCTCTCTTTTTTAATAATTTCTATTTTTTTCGAAAATATGAATATACAAATTTTAAGTTTATTAAAAGAATTATAATCCTTTTTTTTGTGTTTTCGAAAATTCAATTTTTAAAAAAAATTGAATTTGATTTTTTTTGAAATATTAATTATTAAATATAATAATTAATTGTGTCTATTAGATATTAAGTACTAAATATTTTCTCTTCATTAATGAATATTACTTACTAATCCTTAAGTCTTAATTATTAATCATTAATTATTGTTACTTTTCACTTATCTGATAGTAATTTTCAAATATTAAAAGTAATTACTTAAAACTAATCATTAATTAATTGATATTAGTAATTTAGTTGTAATCAATAAGTATTGAAAAGTATCCTTCCTTATTTTGTTATTACTTTTTGATTATTAATACTATGATAATTTAGATTTGAATATTAGTAGTTGTTGAATATATGTCAGTCGCAATCGGTAGATTGAACTTTTTATAAATGGAAATAAATAAATATAAATCAACAGCGGGTTAAGAGACTTGAATGAAACTCAAACGATGGAGCCAAAAGTTTCACATGTTGGAGCCAAAATTTCACCTGTGGAGCCAATGTTTAAAAAAAATGTAGTTTATCTTAGTCGAAATTTTTAAAATTTGAATGTGAAGTATTATACAATTTAAATTAAACTGCTAAATGAATTTTTTTCAATATTTTAAAGTTTAGAAATTTTGTTACTTCATGTCAAACAATAATTGGTTTTACAAACTTTATGATTTATTTCAAATCAATTCAAGATTATTTCAAATTTTCAAAATGTAAAAAATAATTATCAACTATAATTGTAAAATATAAGTATCAACTATAATTATCAACTGTAATTATTAAATACAATTATTTAAAATTAATTATTGAATACTAAATATCATTTCATAAGTTTTAAATTATAATATTAATTAAAATAATTATTATAATAAAATGATATTTTCATTATTTAGGGATAAATTATAAAAGAACAATTTAAAATTTTGGGATTTAGCATAAAATATACTGGCATACTGACTGAGATTTGTGATGAAAGCAGAGGACTTAATTAAGAATTTAGTAACTACATTGGTTATGAGCAAAGATTATTTTGTTAATTTTAAATAAGCAATGATTATAAGTTATTTATTATAGAACGCAAATTAATATTTATTATTACTTATAAATCATTAATTAGAACAAATTAATTATTAATTATTGAACATGTTAATAATTATTAAAAAATAACACTATAGTATGTCTTAGGAAAATAATATAAACATCTCCTGCAAATCTGTTGGAATTTTGCTGCAAAATAGCTTCAATAAATATTCGTTGGTATTCTGCCTGGATTTGCAGCGCAAAATAGCGGTAGAAATTTTTTGTCGGTAATTTGCAATTGCTTAGTGAGGGATGACAGAAAACGACGGTAATAAATAAAAGAAAAAAAGTTGAAAATTTAAAAAACTATCCCTTGCAGATCACATGGAAATTCGCCGCTAATTAGCGACAGAATTTTCCGCTGCTAAAATCTGTCGCTAATCTCGGTTTTTCTTGTAGTGGTTCTTTCCTTTTCAACAAAAAAAAAGGTCATAAAAAGATTCTTCCTTAGTAATAATAAAAATTCTTGCCAATTTTATTTCAGTTTCCTTCTTTCTCCATTTATTTCTTTCTCCTTTCTTAAAATTCATTCCCTTTACATTTTATTTTCTATTTTTCTACACTTCCAAAAAAGGAAAAAAAAACTTTTAATTCTTTCTCTATTTTCTCCTCTATTTTTTCTATTTCAATACAAAGATCCTTCTCTATTTCTGTTTCTCTAATCATACAAACAAATCTCCTCTATCGCAAAATCACCTTCAACACAACATCGTTCCCTGAGTTCCCTCCATCGCTTGACCATACAAGCCTTCTGCCAAATATCTTCATCATCAAAACCAAAAAATCCACTTGTCCTCTGCCCCGCTGCCATAATCCATAATTCCATCATCAACTCACATCCACGCACAACCTCTCTGTCCTCAGTCACACTACATCACCAACCCAAGCTAACATCTGAACCCGTCTCCAACCACCCAACCCGTTCCTGCCATATTCACCCTCAACCCTGATCACATACTCACGTTTCCTTCACCCAGTTCTTCTCATCTTCAACCTCCCCAACCTCCTTCACAATAACCAAATCACGATTCCAACTTGAACTTCCACATCATCCACACAACCAACCCAGTTCATCAACCCCAAACAAAAATCGAAACTCCTGCTTATCACCGATCTTCATCAAAGACAACCAAACCCCACTTCATCCTCTATCCCAAAAATCGAATTCACCCAAAACGATGATCACCTCTTTCACATCATAATACAAAACCAAATCCCAACCAGATTCGAAACCCGCGTCCTCACTGAGTCCAAATTTCAGATCGCAGCCATCTTCATCACCATCCAACAAACCACCCACTTCTGTCAACCCTTTTCACCACCAAAAATCACAGCGACTTCCCCTCATCTTCACCACTACGCACAGTCGATTTACCTACCACTGTTTCACATCTTCCTACCCCATCCAATCCGTGTTCAAATGCCACCTTTCCTACCCAACATGTAAACCGTCGTCATAATCTCAAACAAAAATTTGAAGTTTGTTGCTCCTCTCACACCATAGCAAAACCCGAAATCCACCATCCTTCATCCTTCGTTCACTAATTCGAGTCTGAATCAACACTTGGATTAGCACGTCGACGGTTCAACTCACAGTTCACACACAGTCACCACCTCACGGGTTCACCAATTTCACCGCACAGCCATCCCAAATTCATTTCATCGTTCAACACATAAACCCCTCAGTCATCATTACACCAATTCTTACCTAAAAATTCTCCGTGCAAACAGTCCAGTTTTGCCAAAACCATCTTCCGTCCCCTTCTCAAATTCGAAATCTCCGTCTACCCCTTGAACATCATCAATAATCTCTACACCTAATACCCCCAATTTCCGAAGCACAACCGAGAAGATCTGAAACCGCTCTGAACTCGAAACCCTTGCACCAAACCAAATATTAACCGAAATGCGTCAAATCGCACCCACAAAAATCGAAGGTCTGATTTCGATTTCGAAAAAAAAGAGTTTGTTTCTGTGTTCGATTTAGTCTCCTGAGAGCAAAAGAGGGATCGCTTTGATTTTTCTCTCTGTGTTTTGTATTGGCAAGTCAGGAACTGGAGACGTGGTTGGTTGTTTCATTTCTTTATTTGACACGATTGGGTCTGGTATTTGAAGGCTGGAAATACGGACATACTGGCTTGTTCACGGTTAGCTTTTGATTTTAATTTTAGGCTAGGTTAATTTTTATTTCTCTTCGCTTCTTGTTTCTTTCTGTGGAGCATCATTTAGTTTAAATTTAATTTTGTTTTTTCGTTGGTTTAGTTAGCCTTCTCCTTTTGAATTTTTGTTTGGATTTAATTTCGATATTTTTTCTTGTTTGTTTTCTTCGTTCCCAAAAAAAAGGACAAATCAAATCAAAGGCTCAAGTGAAAGAACAGATTCAAGAAAACAAACAAGAAATTCAGAGGCCAACCAATTTGCAAACAGTATAGGTTGAATCGTGAGCACAACTCAAATATTCTGGATAGACTGCCATATCCTGCTCTGTAAAATTTTCTAAACTCTACAGGTTCTGCAAATGCTTGAAAAATATAGAAATTTCTTGTGAAATTCTTCTATAAGGGAAGTGGCTTGCTTGTACAGTATTTTAAATTTCTGCAGTTATTATTGTCTGATTGTTGTGGTTGGCTGATATTTTCATTCTTGAAATCTTCATTCTCATCGTTTTCAACAATAAAAATAGACATTGCAAAATATTTAAATACAAGGGTGTATTTATGAAATTGATTCTCTCAAGGGTTTGATCGCGGATGTATATTAGTTTAATTTATTGTACTTTTAGAAAAAGAGGTTGCATATTACCCGTAAAACATTAGTTGTATCCCTTAGTATTTATACTATACGTGAACGACCATAAGACCCTCTTCCCCATTCAAATCGAGATTATCAACTAATAAAATATATTTGAGTATGTTATTTACTTTGTAATAACAGCTACTTATGTCAAATTTAAGTTTTGGATTTTCCATATTTGATAAGGATGAATGAGAAAAGTATTAGCCACCATAACTCTTTTAAGGATTTTGAGATTGATAAAATTGACATGATTCAGACCACAGTTGATAAAATACTTATTCACACTTCTGAAGCCTTGAAAGTGTGTTTTAACCATTTCAACTCTAATTTCAATGAGCTCGAATACATTTCTGAATTAAATGAACTTCTTAACCCGAAACCTATATCATCTGAATCTAACCAAGGAATGTTGACCAATGTTAGCACATAAGAACTTCCTAAGTTAGACCGCAAACCCCTGCCACAAGACTTTGAGTATGATTACTTGGACTCTACAGAAAAATTTCCCGTAATCTTGGCCTTTGATCTTACCAAGGACCAAGAAGAAAAACCTTTGAAAATTTTATGGGATAATCTACATCTGAATTGTATAAATCGTTGGCATGAAACAATGTTCATAGGAAATATTTTCATTTCAGAATTCACTGATATGCCTGTTACACCTCATAAATCAAATAAGAAATCGTTGTGCATTAGTTTCGATAAAGGCAAGTATGGGGGTAAAAGGAGATCATCACAAAATATTCACTATCATCATAAATTTCATTTTCCATACAATTGGCATACTCATATAGTGGTTAAATTGCATCTTATTTTACAAATCATATTGCATTTAATCCATCTTTATCGATCTTTCAAATTTAGGAAACGTGTTTACAGTGTGGACACTATTTAGTTCTAGTGTGGGGAGAGTCTGCATTGCATTCTTTTCATTTTTGTTCACTTTTTTATTTTTCTTTTCATATAGGACTATCATGCATTTTAGATCATATTAACATGCCATTTTTTTTTGGAAAATACGACATATTTTAGATTGATACAACAAAATAAGTTAACGATTGTTAATTAATTGATAGTATTTTTTCTCTCAACTTAGATCAAATAAGAAATATAATGAAAAGTTGAATTTGAGGGATAATAGTCAATCGGTACATAGGGAGATTCTTAGGTGATGGCCATGAAATCTATTCTATATTATAGTCTTTGTTTAAATGAGTGAAGGACTTAAAATACTTATATTGGCTTTTCGAATCTTTAAAACTAAGTTGTGTTAAGCTGAATTCATATAACTCTCTCTTGTTCTTATATTTTCAATAATAATAGCAATCCAAGGGTATCCAACGTTACTTGTATATCTAGCGTTGGTGTGCAAACTCGCCAAGCTCTATCCAACATGTTTTTGACAAAGTCAGCGTTGGTATATTTTGGTCTCATTTTATGAGTTGGACACCTAAGGATTACCGACATGTTGTTGACAAAGTCAACGTCGATCGGCACAATCCGCCAAGCTCTGTCCTAACTCTCCGTCGGTCCGCAAGGCAGTGTATGGGTGGTATACCTTGGTCTTTTAAGTTAGGTGTATGTAATTAATCATAAATTTCAATTTTTATAGAGATAGAGAATAAGTGATGATGTGAAGCACTTCTTGACCTTATTGATTTGACTAGTCATACACAAGGAATTTAGAATACCACTTTGCGAACTATGACAAGCAAACTAAGAATTTATTTCGTGGCTGCATTATGTTATCGACCGAACCAACTGGCCAAACTGGAATTTAACAGTTGAAAACTTGAATTGTGTTGAAAATTTGTGACAAGTTGAGGTATCTAAAATAAAATCAACTGACTAGAAGTTTTCAACTTAAATTTGTTGTACCACTTTCCTGAAATAAGTCGTGTTTTCATTTTTATTTTCATTTGCATATGTCTATTTCATTCATGTAGTTGCATTAGGACCATAGCAGATTGCATTTGGATTTTGTGGGTAGTATCCACTGAAAACCCTCACGAGACACCACTTGTCCTACTAGCGACACCTAGAGGTTTAATGGTTTGTTGCATACGCTCAATTCAATCGTGTTTCATACGAAAGAGTGACCAATCTAGTTTGGTTTTTCATTTTTTTTACTCGAGGACGAGTAAAAGATAAGTGTGGGTTTGTTTGATTAACATAGAAATGTGTTTATTTTATGCTCTTATATATTATCTTTTGTAAATAAATATTACTTTGGGTATATTTCGTGTGTTTTTCACTGGTTCAATAATTGTCTTCTTCATTCAATTAAAGGTCAGCTACAAAGAAAAAACTACTTCCCCATATCAAAGTTATCTTAATTGCAAAAGAAGTTGTAGCTTATTGGTAAAGGCATGGAAATTTGTACATAGTGGCCTAAGTTCGATTCTTGGCAAAGCCTTATTTTTGCTGAAGAACGGGGCATGGATTTATACACACATCGCCTTCTTGCTATGAAAAATATATGAAATAGTGATATGTTATATATATATATATATATTATATATAAATAATGTATGCACTAATAAAGATTTCAAGGAATAGGCGTATTAAATCATTCATTTTCAACTTCCATATGGAAGAATATTTGATTGAATTATTTCCAAGGGTAAGCCAATCAATTTGCCACATGTCATCAATCAAAAGAGGAAAGCTGCATGGAATATTTCAAGTCTATCTTATCTCTTTTATTTTTAAATACATTATTTCAAGAGATTCATTCATTGCCCAGTTATTCTCATAGAAAGGAGATTACATCTTTTATAAATACCCTTTGTATCATTGTGAATGATATTCATATTTCCTGTAACCTTTTCTCCATTAATAAAGCTCTCTTTTCTTTTAATTCTGTAATTTTTATTTTCATGGCAATTTGTGTTGTCTAGTCAATTAGATTTGCTAGAACACAATTGCTATTGCAATTTTAATATTCATTAGTGATTGACCGTCTGATTAGTTTCAGCGGTAATCATAATTTTATTTTCCTGTTAATTTAATTCTATTCTACAATTTTATTTCCAACAATATGTTTTATTCTTAATCATTGAATTGATTATAGATTCGATTAGATTCAAATCTATAGTTCGTTCAATTGCAGTGTTACTTGTTTTTATTGAAAATTACGATTTTAGTTATCGGTTCAATTAGATTTGTTCTGAACTAAATTGTAATTTCAATTTTATCCCATCTCCAAGATTTGTCTGACTCACCTACGAAATTATATAAATAAATTGATTTAATTTACCTCCTTGTGTTCAACCTGTATACTACACGATCTGTGCGCTTGCAGTATTTTATTTCAAAATCGCGCTTTTCAAACTACTTAGAAAGCGTCGATCAATGTCTCCAAAGGAGATAATATATAAAAGGATAATAATGAATTTGAGCACAAAAAGTTCCTTTGAATGGACTCAAAATACGTTTAAAAAAATTAAAACATAACTGTTGTAAGTCTTCTTAAACCCAAGTCAATAATAAGCATACCCAAACACATCAGTAGATACATTTCCATATATACTGATTAACTACATTCGAAAATGACAACCCAAGTCATAAATGCTAAACCAAAGAGTTACTGAAGGTAAGTCATCCCCCTTACCTCTTTTTATCTCCATTATCTTAGTAATTATCTTGGGTGTGTACCTCTGAATCCTAAATATTCCATGAACTCCATCATTTGGTTCTTTAGTTCTCACTTTTTGGTACTATACTTACAACAAATATGAAAGAAAAAAATGCTTACCACCAATTGCATGTTAAAATTTTGTCAAAAATTTCAGCTTATATATTTACTCACTTCTTGCCATTCCAGCTTATGTATTCACTCACTTCTTACCATCTGTAAAAGAGAAGAGATAAACCATAGGATTTTGCCTAATGAATCAACTATTCAGTACGATTGAAACAACCATTCAATATTTGAACTATCATGGAGTACAAATAAAATGCTTACAAGCAAATGCCAAAAAAAATAAGAACTTGGAAAAACCGTGGGATTTTGTGGTGCTTTGTTGGACAAAGTACATCAATTATTCCCTTGGATACAATGTATAGATCCTGGAAAAACAAAAATAATATTTAATAATTACAATGATCCTATGGTAGAATAAATGACTTTGGTAGGATGTAACTTATTTGACAATGAGGTATCTAAATGTTTAATATTAGGTAGCAATTCACAGGTTACTAAATTACTGCTAAGGACCCAGTAACCTATCAACCCCATACCAGCCCTCCCCTTCCCTTTTTTTGCAAAGTGAAAAGAATGCAAGAGCAAACATCAGCAATATAGACAACAAACATACACTAATTCGGATTGTAAAATATACAGGGTATTCACTGTAAACCAAAATAAGAAATTACTGTTGTTACAATTCTTGGACAAAAATCAGAACAACCAACAAAACCATGAAATCACCAAATAGAAACGCCGGAGGTAGCCCCTCACCCAGCAAATCAAATTTAAAACAACCACCTTTACAACCAACCTCAAGACAAAACAGCCAAAAAAAGGTCTACCTGAAGAGAATGCCAAAACACCAATGGAATCTAGCTGTCACCAAAGAATGTTGAGCTGAGCTCGATCTACGAACCAAAGACGAAAACACAAATTTCTTTGTTGTGAATACAGAATAAGTTAGGGAGTCTCTTAGTTTATTATAGCGATGAAAGACCTAGTTCAAAAGGAGACGGGAGAAGTCAAACGGAGATCTGGTTAAGGGAACTAACAAGAAGGTGGGAGTAAAAGCAATGGATAAGGAAAGAAAAAGCCCTCGAGGAATGTAATTTAGGCGAATAAGATGGATAATGAGATTGGACAAGAAGAAACGAGGAAAGTAGTTTTGGGGAAAAGAGGAGGAAAGGGTGGAAAAAATGAAATTGAGGAGGGAGGTGAAATGTAACGGGAGGGAAGCGTGAAAGGTAACCAATATTTTTGTCAGTTCTTAAATAAATGTAACCAAAACTCCTAAATACGAAATTAAAAACCACATTGGTTGCATTACATATCAAACGCAACCAATGAATGTAACTATATTTATGTTTTCTTGTAGTGGCACTTGGACTCCTATCGGTTCTTTTGAGATCTTTAGCCGTGACAATGGGTTTTCCATTATCAGATTTACAAACTCAGAAGATTGTGAGAGGGTCATATTTCATTAATGGCAAGTTAATCATACTCAAGAAATGAAGCAAGAAACTGGTTCTTGATCACGATTTATTGAGCACAATGCCTGTCTGGATAAGGCTACCATAATTAAACTTAAGGCTTTGGGACAAGGAAGCATTCAGTGATATTGCAAGCATAGTTGGAGTCCCTTTAAAGTTAGATGAGCAAAAAACAAAGAAAAGCCGTTTAAGTTATGCACGTATCTTAGTCGAGATTAACGCGAATACAGAATTACCTAACGAAGCATCTATATATATGCATGATGGGGAAATCATTTCGCAACAAATTACTTATGAATTGATCGCTGACAGATGCAAATTCTGTAAATGCTTTGGTCACTCCTTGAATAATTGCATCTTCAATAAAGAAAGGAGTGAAGCACCCAAAGAAGTTAAAGAATCTGCTTTAAATTTTGATACCAATATGTCAAGAAACAACTTAGAAGACATTCCTCATAATACTCCCGATCCAACATATATTCCCCCATCTTTTATTGGTGAAAAGATTAATTTTGATTCCACAGGAAATATCAATTATGAATTGGGTAATTCTGATCTTAATAATTCTGATCTTAATAACTTAACCCAAAACAATCAACATTCTGCAATTTCTGCTGAAAATTTGCAGACTATGTTCGCTCGTAACAATGCCGAGGATACTAATGCTTCAGTACCCTCAGAAAAGACAAAGCAAATCATCTCAAAAAATAACAATCAAAAATCCACATATGGGTGCATAAGGAAACAGGTCATTGAAAACAGGTCATTGAGTCCTCCTCCCATATGAAGGACTCAAGTTTTATTACAAATTCTGAAATTAGGAATGCAATGAAAAAAGAAATTGAAAATTGCGCTTCTCTTCTTTCAGCAAATCCAATTTTACCGATTCCTCATTATTAGCTGATGGAATGGCACCAGCCAAGTCTTCTTCTATTTCTGAATCTGACATTCAGAATGTTGTAAATCAAACCTTGCATGCCTCCAAACCTGCAACAACATTCAAAAAGAAGAAAAAGACTAGAACTAAAAGTTTATCAGATATAGCTTTAATTGAAGACACTAAAGACATAAAAGATCATGACTTCAGGAAAAAATATATTAGTAAGAATGCCAATTGGGAAAAACAGCTCAAAGCTACCGATCATACCAGTTTCAAAAAAAGTGGCAAATAGCTGGAGGTTAAGGTGGATAACAGTAAGCACAGTGCTCCATTTAGCGGCTAAGTATCCTTGGACTGTATCCGTACTTTTTATATTTTATATTTTTATATTATATATATATATGGATATTATTACTTGGAATGTTAGAGGACTCAATTCCCCTAAAAGGCAATTGGACCTTTCTGAGTTTTTAAATAAATACAAACCTAGTATTATTGGTTTGCTTGAGCACAAGTTAAATGATCAAAAAGTTGCTAATTTGCATAATAGAAGGTTCCCTAATTGGAACTGTATCAATAATAATATAACATCAATAATAATATAACGGGAGGCAATGTGAGGATTATGGTTATGCATAACCCTAATATATGGTCTCTTATTAATTATTTTATTGACTTGCAATATATTCATTGCATTTTAAAAACAAAGGTGGCATGTCATTAAAGATTTCATTTATATATGCTTCCAATTTTGAGGAGGACAGAACAAAGTAATGAAATTGTATTGAGCAGTTTAGTCACTCTAATAACAGCCCTTGGATATTATTTGGAGATTTTAACACTGTATTTCACAGTTTTTAAAAAAGAGGTGGCAACCCTGTCCCTTTTCAAAAATTGGAAAGGGTTGCCAAATTTATTTTAAAATCAAGGTTAATAGAACCCCCAATTCATGGTAATAAATTCACATGGAAATAAGGTTTATACAGAAATATACATTGTAAGCTTGATAGAGTTCTATTTAACCAGATTTTTATAAACCTTTTTTCTAGGTGAAATGCAATACACTTCTCCAAAATACTAGTGATCATACACCCATTCATATTTCTTTCAAAGAACATAAAAGTGGTGTAATTAACACACCTTTTAGATTAAAAAATGGGTGGGCATATGAAGATAATTATTAGGATGTTGTTCATAACAGTTTGCCTAACAATTTATATGGCACTGCTCAATACAAATTCAACAAAACTCTGCAGATTGTCAAATCGAATCTTAAAAATTGGAACAACAATAGGAATAAGAGTGATATTACTGTTATCAGGAATGAATGTGCAAAACTCCAAAACGATTTAGATGATAACTGCTTAGACAAGGTCAAGGTAGACTCATTTTTTAATGCATAAGCCAACCTTGTTAATGTTCTATATGTTAACTCTGTTAATCTTAAACAGAAGGCCTGGGTTGACTGGTTAACTAATGGAGATAAGGCTAGCAAGTTTTTCTACACTAGGATGTCTAATAGGAGAAATAGAAATGATATTGGGAAAATTATAGACAACAATGAAAAAATAATTAATGAGGCTCTCTCTCATTGAGAAAGAGGCCATTAATTACTTTTTCTCATTGTATAATACTTCAAGCTATAGTAATTCTTTTGCCAATATTGAATTTAAATATACTGCCAATAGTAATTGTTCAAATATTTTGATTACTCCTGCTAGAACTGAGGAAATTAAAAACATCACTTTTAATGCTAATAATGACGAGAGTTCAGGACCTGATGGGTTTGGTGCAAAATTCTATAGAACTCATTATCTGAAATTCAAACCCTTGTGTGTGATTCCATATAAGAATTTTTTAATTCTGGTAAGTTGCTATAAAACACTAATCACACTTCTGTAACTCTGATTCCAAAAGTGAAAATCCCTTTAGGTTTAGATGATTATATACCAGTTACTTGCTGCGATTTTATTTATAAAATTATAACTTCTATTCCCTGCAATAAATTGAAATATTTTCTTAAATTCATCATTTCTGAAAATCAGAGTGCATTTATTCCTAGGATATTAATTTCCGAAAGTACTTTATTAGCTCATGAGCTAATAAGGGATTTTAATAAGAAAAATAAAAATCTCATGTGCACTAAATTAACTTGCATAAAGTATTTGATAAGATCAATAAAATCTTTATCATATACATTATGCAAAAGATGGGATTTAATGATCAGTTTTGTGGTTTAATTATAGAATGTATAAACAGGTGTCGTGAGGCTTTTAATAGGTGTTTTGAACTTATGTAATTTTTATTTTATTAACTTTTCTTTCCACCTTTAGAATGATATGTTAGTCTATAGACGAATACAAACGCTACGACATGGACGGAGATATACACATCGAACACCGACTGATTTGCGCATTTTTAAGCTAAAATTAAAGATTCGGGACAATGAACATTCGAGTTTTGCGAAACAAAATACAGCGTTACTCTTTAAAACTTCATCTAGTATTTTTAGTTCAAGTTCGTCTGAATTTTGACAACGTTAATTCTTGGAGATTTACTCAATTGATCAACTAGTTTAACACGAACATACCAAATTTTGCGTATTTTATTATGAAATTTATTCCTTTGCTAAATCTAGTTGAACGTAACTCAAATATTAGATTTCATAATGTAATTTATATTTTAAATTTTTACGTTAAATTCGATATCGTTTCTCGTATCGCAAATCGATCGTCCAAATCGATTTAAATGAAGCGAACGAACATACAAATTTTCGCTATATAGTTATTTAGATCAGTTATAAGTAATATATTCAAATTTAAAAATCAATGTTTTATTAATTATAGATTTCGCGTTTGTTTTAATAAATAAATTCTCATAGTAATTTATCATTTTACAAATTGTCGATTACACGTTATTCGAATAAATAAGTTATGAATCTAACTTGTCGTTGTAACTTCTTAATTTCAACCATACTGATTTTTAAATTCATACCTGAAAATTAAATTCCTAACTTCAACATATAAAAGAATTTAAGTTCCAAATTCAAATTCAAATCATAAACATTTATTCGCGCAAATTATAATTAACCTTGTATATTTAAAACTTGAATTATCGAGTTGTTACATAATAATTGTCCAAGGCGCATCAAAAGAAATAGAAGACTAACCCTTTATGTTATTGCAAGTACAGATAATGTTCCAACATGGATAAAACAAAAAATTGAATTAGATAAAACTGGCAATTTTAGTTCATATGAAAAAAAAATCTAATGCAGAGTTATATGATCTGAATGAAATAACAAGTCAAAAACCTATTTTAGAATAATAAGCAAATGAAAACATCATAATGTGAAGCAGAAAAATGTAGATATAATGTTTAATTCATACTTGTTTAGTACCTCAAGACAATCTAGTAGCTCTAACATAGATATACCAATAGTTTATTTATTACGCAGATGTCAGATGACACGACCTTCCAGATCTTGATAAAGATCTACACTAAAGATTTCGTTTCCATAATCATAACCCATAGAACCAACTTGATTTAATATTAACTTAATCCATAAAACCAACATTAGAACATGCATAACAAGCAGATGAAGGCAATAAGCCTAAACTAAACACAAAAAAACCTTTTTTTTCTTATGCACAACAAATTTTTAACGTTATAATATAAAATTGTCAATAAAAACAACAATGGATGATTCTGATACCACTTATTAGGATTTCAATAGACATTATTAACAATTAGTCATGAAACCCTAGATTCAAATATTTAACCCGTATTTGATTTAATTGAGAACAAAACAGTTACATGATTTAGTGGAAGCATACCAAAATCCATAGTTAATTGTTATAGTAGTTGAATCCATAGTTACTTGCTAAAGAGAAGATGAATTTGGTTTGGTCTTCTAAATTGACACAAGCCAGAAATTTGCTCACTATAGAAGTTGCTTAGAGAGTTTTCACAACTCCTTATTTATAAAGTCGAAGTTCTATAATTTGGTCTTTCAACAAATTATAACATCTAGATATTTACACATTATGTCGATGATAATATAACTTTTAAGCCATTTAACTCTAATTTAAAATTAAGTCACTTCAATTTAACTTTACACTAAAATAGCGCAACATATTTTATTTTACATTAAAATAGCGCAACATATTTTATTTTACATGTGACCCTTTTGTTAAAATATTCCAATATATAGTAAAGGACAAATTATTTGAAAATTTTAACTATAAGGACAAAAGATTAAAAATTTATTCAAAAAGACAAAATAAAGGACATATTAAAAAAAAAATAGTTTTTTTTTAAAAAAAAAAAAAAAAAAAAAAAAAGAGATTTGCTGCAGATTTTAAGTACCAGTAGATATCAGCTAGCCCTTTACCGCTAATAAATAGCAATTTTGTGCGTCTGAAGGTATTAGTTTTTAGCCTCACTTACCTACCATTCGAATTTCCGGTCATTTTATTCTTATACATCAAGAACATTCGAGGATTGAAAAGCAACAAGAGTCATTACAATGCATAAAGAAAGCACAAAAAGAAAAGAAAAGAAAAGTTATGATTATACTAAAACATACTACATCATTCATAAAAATACCAGATGGACATTGGGGACACAACTAACATAATCAAAAGGTAGTTTGATCTTGCCTTGTAAGGAAGTGGGGACTGCGGCGGGTCCTCAATCAACTTCCTCCATCTTGCTTTCTTCGTTGCCATCTTCCTCCAAAGCAGGCATCTCAGCATCTTCAGCATTCTCCTCCTCCTCCTCAATGTTCAACCCCAATTTCAACATCCTGTGGATCCTTCCAGCAAAAGTATTAGGATCCTCCAAACTGAAGCCTGAAGTCAGTAAAGCAGTCTCGAACAGCAGCAGCACCAGATCTTTGACCGACTTATCATTCTTATCAACCTCCGCCCTCTTCCTCAGCTCTTCCATTATCCCATTTTCAGGATTGATCTCCATCGTCTTCTTGCTTGACATGTAAGCGCTCATGCTCGTGTCTCTTAGAGCCTGCGCCTTCATGATCCTTTCCATATTTGCTGTCCATCCGTACTCTCCCGTCACCAAACAGCAAGGAGAATCCACTATCCTATCTGAAACCACCACCTTCTCTACTCTGTCCCCCAGTATCTCCTTCATCGTCTTGCACAAGCTCTCAAAAGCAGCCTTCTTTTCTTCTTTCTTCTTCTTCTCTTCCTCGGTTTCTTCCAGCTTCAGTCCTTCCTTGGTCGCCGATACAAGCTTCTTCCCATCGTACTCCTTCAACTGACCCACTGCATACTCATCAATGGCATCGACCATGAACAGCACTTCATATCCCCTCTTTTTCAACTTCTCCAAAAACGGAGAGTTCTCAACTGCCTTCTTGCTTTCCCCGGTGATGTAGTAAATATCCTTCTGACCCTCCTTCATTCTGGTTACGTAGTCTTTCAGGCTAGTCATTTCATCTCCACTTTTAGTCGAATGGAATCTCAGTAAATCAGCCAATTTTGCACGGTTCTGGCTGTCCTCGTGGATGCCCAGCTTTATGTTCTTAGAGAAGGCTTCATAGAACTTGTTGTAGTCCTCTTTGTTTTCCGCAATCTCAAAGAACATCTCTATGCATTTCTTCACCAAGTTCTTCCTGATCACCTTCAGGATCTTGTTCTGCTGAAGCATTTCCCTAGAGATGTTAAGTGGGAGATCGTCGGAATCTACAACTCCCTTCACGAAACTGAGATACTCTGGAATGAGCTCCTCACAGTTATCCATGATGAAGACCCTCCTTACGTAAAGCTTAATGTTATTCAGCTTCTTCCTTGTATCAAATAAGTCGAAGGGGGCTCTTCTAGGCACGAAGAGGATCGCTTTGAACTCGAGCTGACCTTCTACTGAAAAGTGCTTAACAGCAAGATGGTCTTCCCAATCATTGGTTAGACTCTTGTAGAACGAAGCATACTCTTCTTTTGTAATCTCTTCAGGTTTGCGCAGCCAGATTGGCTTTTGCTTGTTGATCTGAGTCCACTCATGAGAAACTTCCTTCACCTTCTTTTTCTTTGATTTCTTTTCCTTCTCTTCGTCTACTTCCTCAACATCACCCTCTTGTTCCTTCTTCTCTTCTTCATCCTCATCATCACTTATTTCTTTTTCAGTAGTTTTCTCAGTCCACAGATAAATTGGATAGCCGATGAACTCGGAATGTTTCTTCACTAAATCTTTGATCCTCCTCTCTTCCAAATACTCAAGCTGCAAACATGTTAAACATGTTACTGGCACCACATAGATTTTACTAAATGTTTACAGTCACATCACGAGTTGGGTTTGGGTTAAGATAATATACCTGATCATCCTTCAGGAACAAAGTGATTTTGGTCCCTCTACCAAGTGGCTCACCATCTACATCCCTAGTTACAGTGAACGAGCCACCAGCTTGGGACTGCCAGACATACTGTTCATCATCATTGTGCTTTGTTGTGACAACCACTTTCTCAGCAACCAAGTAAGCCGAGTAGAAACCAACACCAAATTGACCAATCATGCTCACATCAGCGCCTGCTTGCAGTGCTTCCATGAACTCTTTGGTCCCAGATCTTGCAATTGTGCCCAGATTGTTCACAAGGTCTGATCACATAGAAAACCATTCAAGTCAACATTCTACTAGGCATGTACACCAAATAAAATCATAAGGAATTTTTCTACAACAGACATCCCCAATAATTAACATCCCTAAACAAACCATTTTCTATGACTTTTGAAAGCATGTTAAGTCCCGATGTGCTAGTCATGTGTGAAGAATTTCCCCAAAATTGGAAATTTCATATCAAAAAATCCTACAAAAACACTGAGACCAATCTATACTGTACACTGATTCTAACAACAATAATCATGTACAATAATCGCATGTTCCTTTCCTTACAACCTCCTAAATTTGGTTATCAACCAAATAATTAAACACTATCCATTATGCATTTTCCCCTTCATCTTTAAAATCGGAAACAGTCCTTACCAGCTTTAGTCATGCCAACTCCACTGTCAATGATACTCAAAGTCTTGTTCTCCTTGTCGGGCACAATCCTAATGAACAATTCAGGCTGCGCATCAAGCTTACTCTTATCCGTTAAGCTCTCATACCTTATCTTATCCAATGCCTGCGCAAACAATACAAGTTCAGAATAAAATCCATCCATGATTTTGTCTCAAATGATAATCATGAATCTGTACTCGAAACTCTTGGTCGGTGATTTTAAATGTGGATGGGGCGCGCAATGATCGCTATGCTTACAGTTTATAATTTAAATAACAGAAAACGATATCGTCAACAAACCAATGTTCTGCCCCCTGCAGACAATTTTCCACTTCGCAGCTAAAAGCAGAGAATTAACTGGGAATTTAAGAGAGATGAAACGGAAACGATTACTTACATCGGACGAGTTGCTAATCAGTTCTCGAAGAAAAATCTCCTTGTTGGAGTAGAAAGTGTTAATGATCAAGCTCAAAAGCTGATTGATCTCAGCCTGGAAAGCGAAGGTCTCGGAATCTGGCATTTGAACGTCCGCCATCGATCAAGTCACGCAACAAACAAAAAGCACGATCGAAATAAGTAATCTGAGAAAATAACAATCGAAGAACGCTTTGATTAGGGATTTCGCTTCTCTGTTTCGTTTCAACACAAAGTGGCAAATTTCGGAAAATGAGCACGTCTTATAGTGAGGAAGAGGACGGGTAGCACTTGCGAGTTTATTCCAGAGAGTTCTTGGAGAGGCAATGCAGAAACGAACCGTTTTGTGTAGAACTTTCATTTTAGGAGAACAGTTATTGCTGTTTTCTCTCTGGACTGGGCCGAGTTTGATTTAAGGCCTAAATAACTGGTTATTCAAACGTAGATTTAATTAAGGCTTTCATTTTAATATAGCGTTACAGCACATGTTTCCTCGATAAGTTGATTTTTTTTTTAAAAAAAATGTGTGTTTAACCTGTTTAAAAGAAATGATTTTCGTAAATATTTATCGATGTTTTTGCATCGTACTCATGTGCACTTAGTGTGAATTTTTATTTTTGAATTACAACTATTTGTTTATTAGCGTAAAATTTTGTTTTTGTTTCAAACTATTTTTAAAAAATTGTGTGTTTAACCTATTTAAAAGAAATGATTCAAAACAATCAATTTTAATAGATTCCATCAATATTTAATTTCAAACTTTGCCTCGGTTTACAACATTAAATAATTTCATTTAGCGTTTAAACTCTAAAATTTAAAGTTCAGTTTCAAGATAATTCATTTATACAGTATCATTTATATTGTCTTTAAACAATATTTTAAGATTCAAGAATAAAACAAAATTTATTTAACCAATCGGTGTTCGTATATTAATCTCAACACTACAAGAGAATACGGTTATTTCAACGGCTGAGAGCCGTTAGCGATCGTACGAAGCCGTTGGAATATCCATTGAAATATAATCAACGAATTCTAACGATTTCCAACGGAACCAACGACGCATTTCCAACGGCTGTTCCAATGGCCTTCAATGGTTGCACGCCGTTGGAAACCATTTCAAACAGGCATTGGTAACTGTTTCATGCCATTGGAAATCTGAGTGATTATTTTTATAACAACAAACCTATTACCTTCTAGTTACCTCATTTTCAATCCACTCCATTTCCAATCCATTTCTACACATATACATCAATAACAATATAAACAACCAACATAAATCAATATAAACAAAATTAATCATCCAAACATCAAAAACCAACTCATCCACATCACATGTCAACAGACTAAGTACATACCATCAAAATATATCTAAAATATCATCCTCACCCACTCCGTACCAAAATATAAAACATCAAAACAGAATCCTTACCATCTCTTAGTCAATATATACATCGTGCAATCACAAACACAATAAAAACATACCTCAAGCATCTTCGTCGTCTCCGGTAGCACTAGACGATGAAGAAAAAGAACTATGATTCTGTACATACTCCACAAGCTTTTGATTCAGTGGCTCCATCTATATAGCTTGCAGACGATTCTGCTCCTACAGCTTCTGAATCATTGTTCTAAGCTCCTTTATTTCTGCTTTGTCTTTGGTCTTTTGAGTTGCTCAAGCCTGCAAATAGAATGAATAGCAAAAGAGTTATGTAAGCATATAAAATATTATAACACTATATATATTTACATGCTAATTTGTTGTATATATGCAAAAGGGTTAATTACTGTAATGTTCCTGAAGCCCTAACGTCTACTCCGCTGCGTTGGATCCATAACAGCATCAAATATGTTATCTTCCTCCTTCAGTGTCAACTCATCACGACCAGACTCCTTGTAACAACCCGTATTTTCAATAACCTGTAATGATGTAAATCGAGGCAGAATTAAATTCTAAAATCTGAATCAAGGGAAACGAGCTATGCCATTGCGTTCGTCTCGGAAAAATACGCGAAATAGAGTCCGAGTTTTCGAAAATCGGAGTCCGTATGACCCGATTAGGGCCCAACGAAGTTTTCAGAAAAATTCAAAGTAAAAACAGATTTCAAATTCAAGTTTGAATTTGAAAAATTAGGTCAGATTGGGCTAGGCGGGAAAGTTCCCGCCAGAGCACCCAAGTCGACAGCCCTGTCGACTTGGGAGTCGACTTGGTTGGACCCAAGTCGACAGCCCTGTCGACTTGGCTGTCGACTTGGTCCAGCCGGGCTGTTTAGCCTGGTGCACCATTTAGAGATTGTGTTGAGCTTGGGGGCCAGATTCGGTTTTGAGGGCTGAGATTGGAACTAGGGTTTAATCCTAGGGTTGAAACTAGTCCTAATCTCTATAAATAAGGCCCTAACCTAACCCTAAATCATCATTATTCATTCATACAACTAAAGTATGGCAAAATCAATCCTCTCATGGCCTCCACTCTCTTCATAAATTCCTAAATAAATTTTTATGAGATTTTCCATGCATACAAGTGTTTTCAAGCTTGTATGAGCATCATTAGCTTGCATTCAAGTCAAGTTTCTATATTTGCATCATAAAGCAAGGGTTTTGATCACTTTGGCTTAAGGGTTTTCTATTAAAGCTTGCATTTTGGGGTTTAATTGATTGCATAAGGGCTTTCTTATATTTGCTATACTCATTTGAGTCCTCATAAGCTTTGTAAGCCCTATTCTACTTTCATACTTAAACTCTAAAGTTAAATGTATGATATGCAAGTTTGCCATGATATGCAAGTTTACTATGATGTGTTATGCAAGTTTATTATGATATGATATGCAAGTTTATCATGTTATGCAAGTTTGTTATGTTATGATATGCAAGTTTATCATGTTATGCAAGTTTGCCATGTTATGATATGCAAGTTCATCATGTCATGTTATGCAAGTCTACCATGTTATGCTATGCAAGTATGCCATGTTATGATATGCAAGTATGTTATGCAAGTTTGGGATGATCATTTTGTTCATGTTATCATGTTATGCAAGCTTATCTTGAGTATGTGAACATAAAGCTTCAAGCTTTAGGCTAAAGGTTGCATTTTGGCAACATGTAAGTTATCATATCCCCTATGATAACTTGCATGTGAGGCTAAATGCGAACTTATGGCCATTTCTACATGTCATTTAGCACCATGTATCACCAATATGCCAAGTTTGGTTTTATGCATGCTTTTGAGGCCTAAAAATGTAATATGCAAGTGTATGAACATATGAACATTTCATATGCCACCATGTTAAACTTGTGGCTTCAATACCTTTATGTCATGATTATGCCAAGTTCCCTCTTTCTATCCTTTATGCGCTATTGCGATATGTAAGCGATGGGATTGCGCTTGGGGTTGGGTAAACTTAAAAGACATAAAAACATAAGCTTGGGAATTTACCTATTAAGTTAGGTCTACCCATTGGGAATTTACCTATTAAGTTAGGTCTACCCAATTGCTTGAAAATTTGTAACATGTTTTGGAAACATGATGGACATGACACTTAGAAAAGATAAGTGTGACCAACTCGAGGTTGGGTTGAGTTTGTAGCGTAAACCTACCCGGAACCGACCGGCTTAACTAGTTGCTACAAACAATAGGACCCAATGTGAGAAGTTGGCCATGTTGTACCTTGAACCCGAGGTTAGACCAAGTTGTGGTGTAAAGCTACCCGGACCCGCCCGGCTTAACTAGTAACCACAACAAGGTCTAATGTGAGAGGTTAAGGCGCATTAAATTAATTAATGCCTCGTGATTAGGGTTAAGTCATGGTCCACTTAATACTTAACCAATTTGGGCTTGGTAGATTAATCAGGGTTAAGTCGTGAACTCATCGTTACACTTAAACAAGTTAATCCATGATTAGCAAGAGGGTTAAAACGTACTTAACCCACTAGAAAATCCTAGCAATGGGGGTCCACTCCAGCAGTAATCCCAAGTTTGTATCATCATGGCCCTAGGGTCTAGGTTAGGGTGTGGGGCACGAATTACTGGGCTGGAGGTAAGCGACCAATAAACGACGGCCGGGTGGTACGCCGATGTAGTTCCGGACGGACTATGGTCGTGCACGTAGTCCGTATTTGGAGAAGTCACCCATGGGTACCAGTAGATCGAGACTGTGCACTCATGTTTATGGTGTCCAGGGGTTGGCACCCTAGGGCTTGATACACCCGAAGGGTGGACCCGGCACAGTTCGACTACAATTATGTTTGGGCCGTATTGACACCAACACGTGACGAGTTAGGCTTAGGGAGCCGATCGACTAGACCGTTTGGTTGGACCTTGTATTAGGGTCATTTCATGTTATTGGGCCAAAGCTTGGGCCAAGGGATCAATACTTGTTTATTCCAGTCATGCTAGTTTGCTAGTACACCTATGGTGCAAAACCTTAAACCTGATTATGCGATGACACCTTTATCTACCTTGTTAGTTAATCACCATGCTAGTATGTTGTTATCCTTATGATCATACCTGCTTCTCATGCCAGTTAACTTTATCAGTTTACATTGATTGTAGTAGGGCTTACTCAGTCTTTTTGACTGACCTGTTTTCTTTCGCCTCTTTTCTTCCGTTCCCCCCCCCCCAGGTTCTCAGGGAGGGAATATTGGAGCTTAGCTTGGATTTCTGATCGCTTTCTTGTGGGATTTTAGCTCATGTACGGTCTTGACATGAAGCTAGCTATGGTTATCACTTATTTTGGGGATAGTACTTATGTATTTCAGTTTTTCAGTTGATGTTGTTTTTATCTAGACTTGTTTATTTGGAAAGTTGACATTATGTTGTACCAGACTTGTTTTGAAATGGTTTGAAATCTTTCGCTGTTTTATCTATGTTATTTACTCTGTTTACATATATACATATGTTCTTGTTCTGCCTTGATACATCATTATGCATGTTTACCTGATTCAAACGCCCCTCCAAAGTCAGAGTGCTTGCAAGAGTCACCCTGGCGGAGGTGGATTTGACAATGTAGCATTCGAAGTGAATCTGATTAATGATAAAGCATAGCTTCTAGCCTCATCAACCGGTAAATGACAGAAATCGGGCAGGCAGCATGGCTAAGTCGGTCGCACCGAAGTAGGGTGTATAATCACCTATCTAGAGAATATTCATTTGTTTCTTAAATCTATCAATGCTGTCCCATATATATACGGGAACGGTTGCTGATCCCAACCGTTGGTGATGTACATTCGATACACTCAAGCGAAATGAGTGGTCGGTCATGTGTGGCTGAGTTGCAAGATGTTCTTGTTGAACTCCAGTGTATCGTTCCTAGAGTACACTGATCGGAAGGTGGTTCCATACCTTGTCATAGTTGGAAATCCAATCATCCAATACGTGCTTGCGATTTTGATTGTATACTATATATGTAGTAACGTGAGATGCAAGCGTTTCTGCTAGTTTGATATTTATTTGTATTTAGACATTATTATAATATCATAATGATATTGCTTTGAAAAGTTATTTGGACTCTCATAAGGGAAAAACCCGTTCCGTATTCACGGCGTGGTCTTATGAGATATCATATACCTGTTTAAATGATTTGAGTTTATTCACACCAGTCCCATGACTGACCCGGAGTTTATTTTGTTGTTTTCCCTAAACTCTTGGGTGCCTAAATTTGTACGGGCAGTCAAGTAGTCGGGATTTTACAGATACACTGGGTGAGCTTGGAGCAGGAGGCTTCAAGATCATATAGCTATAGTTATTTCCGCTGTGTTGTAAGTGTTGTACTCTGATAAGTGCTATTGTATACATAACTGTTATATTTCAAAGTTATGTTATCTATTATATGTTATTCGTTCCGCTGTGAGGTTCGTGTTACTCTGATGTTGTGTTCTTCTTCTTCTTATATTCTAAGTTTCTATCTTATCTATTCTCACCTTCTAATTTCTTTCATTAATTACCGGGATTTTTTCGATGTTTTGGTTATCGACGTCGGGCTTACGTCGATAACCAAAGTCGCCGAAAATCCGGGTTACTACAGTTGGTATCAGAGCTTAAGTTAAGAATTACCTTGGCTCTGTGGCGTGACTCGGTAGAGATAGGGTTAGTAATACCCTAGATTGAGTTGAGTGTATATATACGAGTGCGTATTTGTATTTGATATAAAAATAGTTTTATATTGTGGAGATTCATTGGCTGGGTTGTTTATGAGTTCTGGTCGATCAGTTTGATCCACTGTATCGGTAGGAGTAAATAAACACTTGAATACGATGGACCGACACAGTATGGATATGTGATATATTATCATATATAGGATATATTTGTTGCTATTATAATCGAATGAGATTATAAAGTGAAATGGTTAAGTATATAACCAATCAGAATCATATAAGTAAAGTATATGAAATAAGATGAATTAAATATGAATTTAAATCAAAATTTGGAATTAAAATAAGGAAATTTTAAGTTCTTGGGAGATTTTGAATTGTTTTCAAAATGGAAGTATTTAGTAATGGTTTTGAAATTGATATAGTATTGAAAATCACTTGGGTCGCTGGAAAATAATTCCGATGATGACTGCGCAGTATCATCGGTGTGATTTTCGAGTTCTAAGTGGTGGATTACTACCAGAGATTTTGATTTGAATTGTTTTGAGAAAACAAGTTGTTTAGAAATTCAAAGGTTTTGAATTGGTATTATAATTTCAAATTGATTTGAAAGAAACCCAGGAATTTAAGTTCTGGAATTAAAATTTAACGTATGAAGTTAAATAGACTGAGATAACAAATGTGAATAAGTGAATTAGAATTTAACTTGAGCTAAGTTAAATAAAATTGAATTGGATTAAAGATAATCTAGAATGGAACCAAATTGATAAATCAATAATTTGGAATTTGATATTGGGGTTCGAATGAAAATTCGATTTGGATTTGAGGATATGAACTGATTGGAATTTGACTGAGATAACACTGGTATATGCTGAGTTGATAGCATATGGAAGTGATAGAGTTGATGTGCCCGACAAAAAGGTACCAGTTTATATTATATATGAGTTGGGAATTTATGAGCCAATTTGGCAAGCCGCTTGGCTGTTTGATTTTCTTTTGGGTTAAAGAAGGCCCAGAGAGGCGAGTTGGAGTTTGAGATATTGACCAGTACAAAGGAGGTGCTGGCAAAAATTTTCGAAAAGTTAAGGTGTTAGAAAATTTTCAGAATTTTTGAAAATTTAGTTAGTCGGAATAAATTAATATTTTAGTCGATATTAATTGGTTCAGTTGAAACCGAAGATAAGAGGTAAACAGATAAATTTTTACCCAGTAGATAGGGTCGTCCCCTAGCTTAGCAATTTCGAGGACGAAATTATTTTAAGTGGGGAAGAATGTAGTGACCCGCATTTTTAGCTGTTGAACAATTAATTTATTTAATTATTAAATATCGATTTATCGATAGCGAGAACGTGAATTAAATAATATTGAATATTTAATTAAGATTTATAATGAATAATAAATTGTAAATATCGAAATAGTCGGAAATAGTGGAATTCACAATATCGTGTGAATTGAATAGCATACGAGATTTGGTGGAGTTTCGAGTCGAAATATAATGACGAATATATTCAATCGACGACAGTTTGAACGTAGAATTTTAATATAATTAAAATAGAGCTTGAAATGGCGCTGTAGTTCGCGATTTGGCAATTCGAACTTCAACTGAATGTACAGGATTCGTTTTAAGCCGGATTTCTATGAAACAAGAAATGTGTGGAGCTGATGGAGTATATCTTTCTAGTGGAAGAGAAGAATCAGGATTTCGTCGTGTAGGTTTTGAGATATGTCCAAATCAAATTTTAGAATAGTCGCTATAGAATCGTTTATCGACCGTAACAGTTTATTCGATATAGCTAGAGATCGGGTTTGAATTTAGACAAGGTTCTTTTGGGAAATAGTGATAATTTAATTTTTAGAATTTTATGGTAATTTTTAATTAATTTAATAAGCAACTTTTTATTTGGAGTATTTGGCACCCTGTATCGACATTTCGGGGTTTCGCAATATGAGTCCATCTACCGGTATTATTACATTTTTGGGACCAGAACACGTCACTCATTTCAATGGTATTTTTGTTTCTGTCCATAACAGTACCTACGTGAACGGAATATTTCATAGTCGGGTACGCTATGTTTTTAACTTAAAACAAACTAAACTGAATGGTTAACTGGTCAAACGAACTCGAAATTCAACGAAACAAGTTTCATACGAAACCTTAGGAAGAGGTCTAGTGAAACGTCAAGGCCCCATATTTTTAGGATTTTTTCTGGAATTGTTAGGAATTATTGCTCGGTGTTTTTCATCGATATTTTCTAAGGGATTTTCACAAACGGTGTCGGAATTCGACGAAACCTGTCCCATTGGATTCGGAATATCTTTCTAAGCTAGGATCATCTTAGTTTGCGAAAGACAGAGATTATATGATATCATGTTGAGGGGTTTTTCGTGGTAAAAATTCTAAAGGAATAAAATAATATTATGTCCCAACTCATCCTTATAAATAGAAACCAACGCAAGCACTAAACCTAAATTCTAATCCTACAGCCGCCACAGATTCCAACAGCAAAAACCGAACGATGGAAAATCAAAGCAAACCAAAATCAAAAATAAATACTCTCAAAAATCTATAAATCCGTGCAGGGGGTTCTTGCGTGGATGCGTTGTACTGTTGGGTGCGTGGATGTATGAAGGGACAGACATGGCGGGTTTGTGCGGGTGCTATTTGGTATGTGAGAAGGGGAGACAGACGTGTTAAGGGTGAAGGCCTGCGAAGCTAGAAAGTGCGGTTGCGGGTATTCATGGAGGATGGTTGCGCAATTATTGGAAGGGAGAAAGTTTGAGCGGGTGGCAGGACTTGACGAGGTGTGAAAGGAGTGAACGATAGTGAGTTAAGAACGATGGATCTGATGATAAAAAGGAGCAGCAGTTCGTAAGTTTTTGGGGACAGAGATTTGATAGTGGGTAGGCTTATTTGGTGTTTAGGCTTGAATCGTAGATTGAAGAAAGGAAGAAGAATGTGTGTGTGGATATTGGGCCGGGTTTCTAAATAGGCCAGAAGGAAGTTAGAAAAGGTTAAGCCCTTTTTAAAAATAAATATCCATGTCATTATAAAATTTAAATGTATATAAATTATATAAGTGATAACTCGATCGTACTGCATCAGTTTTTCGAACGGGTTCATCCGTCAGGATAGCATGAACGGACGCTTCACTATGGAATTGCCTGAAAACGAATTGGAGCTCGTAACAATTTATAGCGAAATAAATTGTCTGATCCGAACCAACGACCGTAATGCGTTATTTAACGATTACGGACAATGTGAGTAAATCTCACTAACTCTGAACAGTTTATAATTTCATGTTGTATTGTTAGAACTGTTAAAATTGTCTGTTTGACTGTGTGTTGATTGTTTGATTGAACTGCTAGTCCGTTAGTTAAATTTCTATATTGATTCTGTTTAACAGAATATATCATATGGAACTGAAAGTGATGTTATCTATATTGTGTAACATCTGTGGATGCAGGGAGACAGGTTGGAGGAATCCGACTGGATTCCTCAATAGTTATTTTATTGTTTTTCATATATTTTGATATATGATGTGAATTATAACCTGTTGTTGATTGTGTGTGTATGGACGATATTGAACATCGTGATTTGATATGATTGAATACCATAACATACGGGATGTTGATAAGGAGATTTTCAAAGTGATATTGGAAACAGAGATATTTATAAATAAGGAATATTTATAAATGGGAATATTTATAAATAGGAGGTATTTTAAAAAAGGAAGATAAATTCAAAACATTTCTTTTTGAATGGGAAAGGCCTGTGTGGCGGGTTTGGGGATTTTCCTGTTGCTCCCGATACAAAGGAGGTTATGGCGAATTTTCCCGGAAATTTAAGGAGTTAGAATATTTCAAGAATAAATTTGAAAAGGAAATATTTGTAAACCATTTACAAATAGAATTGAAAGGGAAACGTTATAAAAGGGAAATCATTTTTAAAGTGTAGAACCGTTATTTAAAAGTAAATCTTTTCAAATGAATAAAACGTTGTTAAAAAGGAAATCTTTATAAAGTGAATAAAGTAAATCGAATATAGACATTCGAAAGGAGTTAATCGAATATGGTATTCGAAGTTAGTTAATCGAATATGGTATTCGAAGTTAGTTAATCGAATATGGTATTCGAAGTTAGTTAATCGAATATGGTATTCGAAAGTTAGTTAATCGAATATGTTATTCGAAAGGGGTTAGTCAAGTAGAGTTAGTCAAATAGAGTTAACCAGTTAGAGTTAATCAGTTAGAGTTAACCAGTTGGAGTTAATTAGTTAGAGTTAATCGATTAGAGTTAAAACGAACTAGAGTTAATCAAATATAGTTATTTGAGACAGAATTAGTCAAACATAGTATTCAGGGTAAGTTGCCATCTTGTACGACTGCTAGCGTAATTCGCAGGGCTGTAAATAGCCTATGGCGGTCGGATGTTTCCTGAGGGAGTCAGGCGTAACCATTGTGATCGCTGCGATCTAGAGTCAAGTAAATGGAGTTTAATCGAATATTAGTTATTCGATAGGAGTTAATTGAGTTGATCGAGTTGAGAAATAAGTTAAGTTAAATAAGTTGAGTTGATCGGGTGGTTCGACCAAGTTAGTCGAGCATAGTTAATCGAATCGAATTGGTCGAACCAAGTAAGTCGAGTTAGTCGAGTCAAGTTAAGTTAGTCGAGTTAAGTTCGTCGAGTTAAATAAATCGATGTTAGTTTCATCGAAAGGAGTTATCGATGTTAGTTTCATCGAAAGGAGTTATCGATGTTAGTTTCATCGAAGGGAGTTATCGATTATAGTTTAATCGAAGTGAGATTTTCAAATATGAGATATTTGAAAAGGAAGAGTTATCGAATATTAGTTATTCGAAGAGAGATTATCGAATATCGTTTATTCGAGAAGGAGTTAATCGAATATAGGTTATTCGAAGAAGAGTTAATCAAATAGAGATTTCTCGAAGAGAGTTAATCGGCAAATTCAATTATATCGAATTCGGGAAAGTACTTATACTTTCCAGTGTTTAAATAGAGATTTATTTATTTATAAATAAATAAGTGTTAGGTTAATTATTCACTAATAAGAATAGAAGTTATAATTAAAGTTAGGTAATTCGAAAGTAGGGATTATAACGTTATCGTTATAACCAATGTTTTAAATATAGAAGTGGATTAGTAAAATTGAATCCGAGAAAGGCGTAAAGAAGTTGTTAAAGATTAAAAGATAAACTTTGACCATTTCGAAGTTATAACGTTTTTCAGTTAAGGTCTGAGAGGTAATTATACCCCAACTTGAGTGACTTCCTTCTTAACTAAGAAATGGTAAGGTTTGATCGAAAAGGAGTTTTGGAAATGTTTTCCAAACAAGAATCAGAAATGTTTTCTGATAAAAGAAAATAAGAATTTAGAATATAGGGAAACAGGAGATAAGTAAATAAATGAACTAAAGAGATTTATGTTAAATGATGTTTGTTCGATAAAATTTCCATTTGGAAATAATATCGTTGTTTGCACACTTGTTTTTCTTTGATAGTTAACTCACCGACTATCGAAGTTTTGACCATTTTAACGTTGTTAATATGGAGAGACCGGTTGGATTATTATCCATAGAACCACTCTGTATTGGCATAAGCGTTGCGAATCATATATGCCAAAGATAATGGAAGACGGAGTAAAATGCAAGGGCTATTGTAACGGCTGATTTTTCGACCCAGAAAATCAACATAAAAACACACTGTTGACTATTCAAGCATCGAAAACACCAGGACATTAATAGAAGAATTTAGAGGGTGAGAAAGAAAAGATAGAACTAATAGAATAGAAGAAGAAGAAGATCACAACTGAACAGAATCAGAGTAACACGAAACTCGCAGCGGAACAAAATAAGATGTATTATATAACATAACTTTGAATAAAAAACTGTATTGTATATACATACCATTATCAGAGTACAATACATCATATCACAGCGGAAATAACTCTACATAACTAATGGTGAAGCTTCCTGCTTTTGAGCTCCTCCAAGTGAATCTGCAAAGCTTGAAACACTTGACTGCCCGTACAAATTTGGGCACCCAAGAGTTCAGGGAAAACAAACAAAATAAACTCTGGGTCAGTCATGGGACTGGTGTGAGTAAATTCCAACTATACGGTTTTACTTTGAAGAAAATCCTTTTGAAACAAAAGGATAATAGTAAGACCAGCCCATACATAAACATGGACGACTTTTACCTTACTATAACCCAAATTACTTTGATATCAAAAGCAGTGATATTATGATAATGTCTAAACAAATAATTATCCAAGTAGCAGAACGCTTGCATCTCACGTTCCACATATACATAGTATAAAATCATAAACCGCAGGGCGCTTATTGGAGAATGGATTGCAACAGACAAGGTATGGGAGCACCTTTTGATTAGTGTACTCTAGAGGGGATACACTCAGGGTTCAACAAGAACGTCTTGCAACCCGGCCACACATGACCGCTCACTCATTTAGCTTGAGTGTCGCGAATATATTGCCACCACGGTTGTAGGCCATCCAACCGTCCATCCGAAGATACAGAATCGAAAAGAAGTATGAATATGAATTTTCTCTAGATCGGTGACAATACACCCTGCTTGGGGATGACCCAACTAGCCATGCTGCCTAGCCCAACTTTTGTTACTTCCCGGTTGTGAGGCTAGAGGCTACGTCTATCTTCAGAACATCTGATCACCATTCACTTTGAATGCCACATCGTCAAATCCGTAATCACGCATTGATTACACAAATGCACACTGGGTGTAGAATAAAGAGAAGTTACCTTCTCCCCACCAACTTGGTATATTCGTCAAAACAACGGCGTGACCGTTGGAAATACTCTGTCAGACACTCGTCCATACAAGTTGTCCTGGGACTGGACAAACAAAAACACACCATTCTATAACTGGTCCATCCTTGCATTTAACTCCATCTTCAATTATCTTCAGCATATCTAATTCGCAATGATTATGCCTATACGGAGTGGTTTCCGGATAATATATCCAACCGGTCTCTCCGTATTGACAACGATGGTCAAAACACTTCGATAGTCGGTTATTTAACCATCGAAGTTAAAACAAACATCCATTCTAATGTATAACTAAACACCACACAACCACAGGCACTTTTATTTGACATTCGTTTTATTTTTCGAATTCTCATATCTTACCAGATATTTCTCAAATCCCGTTTTAGCCTTTTCATACTTCTTGGAAAACATTTCCAGTTATTATAAACTCTTATTCTTTCATGTTCCAGAAACATACGTTATTAACGTTCGAAACATTTTCATTCTTTTCACATTCCTTGGTTTCTACACTTGGATCGTATACCCTATCTTCATTGGGAAATATTTCCAATTTCATTATAAATATTTTAATCGGCCAACCGTTTACTTTTAAAACATAATTCACTTTAAAATGTGAATACCATTTCTGTTATAGAAATCTGAATACCTTTGTCAATTAACTCTTTATTCAAGTAATACTTATCTCGTTTACCGAAACCTCTTTCATACTTTATATTCCCAATCCACTTTATAAACTCTGTTTTCTAAGACAACTTCTTATCAAATCGATATCAAGTTTATAACTAAATACTGACTCCTATCCTATTAACATTTATTTGTTTAAACTAAATGTTAATTATTCTATCAGATTATAATCCCTAAAAATAATTTACTTTTAATACATTCGACATCGTCGAATCTTAGTTCCAAATCCTAATGGTTTAATTCTGATCACATTTCGAACATCGAAATGTTGTCATCGTTTTCTAACACGATTCTCCCATTTCTTTTTCTAAACTCTTTCTTATATTTCTTTGAACAAACGTCGTTACTTATTATTCTAGAATAAGTGGATTTCAAACCAAACTGTTACATTTCCTAGGAAGTGCTGCTATATATAAAAGTCACGCTTAAGTCTAATCAACAGCAGTTAATTTGTCGCTATAGTTCTAAACTTGTCATACGCTGTAATATTCTCCTTATAACTAATTACAGTCACACTTACCTTATCAACAGCGTTATTTTATTGCTATAGTTCAACTTGTCATACGCTGTAATATTCTTTGTTATAACTAATCTTGACATAACAGTCACACTTATCTTATCAACAGCGTTATTTTATCGCTATAATTCTAAGACTGGCAATACGCTGCCGTATTCCCTTTATACACATCTTGACATCTCTTTCCGTTACAAACTGTTATCGTTCCTTGATAATAGTGAAGCCGTTCAAGTTGGGGTATTCTATTTACCTCTCAGACCTTGATCGACAACGTTCTTACCTTAGAACCGATACAAGTCTGCACTCTAATTCCTTATTACTTATAATACCTATCAGATCGTATTTTCATGTTTATTTTTAACTTTGGTTTTATAACCCCATATCCTTACTTTAAAATCTCTGGTGTTTATGATTATTTATATTTCGCTTTCTCCACCCCACAGTTCTATTTATGACTTCTTAACCAAAGGTAATTAAATCTCATTAATTTGGATTAATTTATTTCTAAACTGTTTCATTAGATTAATTAAAGACCAATTAATCTAAAAATCATTTTCCCAAATAACAGTTGATTAAATCAACTTCATTTCATCAGTGGCTTCGTTAACTGATTTCAAATTACTTCTTAACATTAGATTAATATAATTCATCTAATAATATTTTCTAAATATAATTATCCAAATATTTAATCGTCGGATAATTTCTGCTTTATAAACTTCTTTAAATATTGACAATCGTTTTTATTTATTTTATAAAAACGAACTTTAAAATGCTGGTTTATAATAGAACTTCTATTATAAATTTAAAACTTCGCTTTAATTATAAAAATATAATTTTTATAATTAACTTCATTGATTTGCCTGATGGCCAATCAACTTCTTTAACAAAACGATGGGTTTACGGTCGACTGATGTCACCTTCTAAATCGATACTGTTTATTTATTTAATCAAAACAAATGTTGAATTTCCATTCAACATCAATATTCACATTGGGGTTCTAAATGTAATTCGGGTTCAAACAGTGCATATAAAACAAACAGTACATATAAATATCAAAGAATCCGGTCGGATTCCTCCAACCGGTTTCCGCATCCACAGATGTCAGTCAACACAATTTTCACTAACTCTATACTAGGGGATATCCTAATCGATGGAATAAGTATCTAACTGGTGATGTGTACATATGTAACGGTATATAATATTGAACCAATTTAATTGTAATCTATCTAATCGACCATCATACATCATTCAAACAGCATTAAAATATAATTTCAATATTTTAAAATAGATCAGAGTTAGTGATTTTACTCACTTTTGCGCGTTAACCGTCAAATAACGATTTGCGTTAGCACATCGGTATGATTCCAACAGATCTGATCGTCTTCGGTTCGCCAATAACATCAGCTAATCTCTCCTTCTCTTTTACTGTATCATTGAACCGGCTTTCCCCAGTAAAAACGCTTACAGTATTTGTCTTCTTCTTTTTCTTTTTAAGGTTTTGGCCCTCACTTACCCAATTTGGCCCATGCACAACTTCTTCAACCCGTGAGAGGCTACAACATCTTCCTATACCAAGTGCACAGCTCGCCCTCCACCATACACTTATATGCACACAACGCTCATCTCAGTACACAAAACACATGCACACTTTCACCTTGAGTTGCACCACCCCGTCCCTAAACTCCCGTACAACCCTTTCTTTTATTTTCTTACTTCCAGCTCATCACGTAAACTAAAGTCCCCTTTCACGTTTGTATTTTCCTTCTAGGTCTACCCAAAATGAGACGAGCTCCAGCATCCCACCCGTAAGCCCATCACCTACCCGCAAGCTTCAACATACTTTAATTACTCACGTGTGCAACTCCTCTGTAAATTAATGAAACGCAAAAACTTGTTTCATTGTTGAGTTTTCCCCACTCATATATTTGCAAACGCATGTACAACTACCTTGCTTCTATCATTCTACACATGCTACAGACAAACAGAGAAATAATACCATTACTCCATTAGAGAACTTCTCTCCACCGATAATACTTTCAAACCCTTGAACACAATCCCACTTCAGAAATTTCTTCATGCGCCCACTACAAACATAACACGTCCGCCTCCCCTTCTTTATACCATTGCCTGCACACTACCACTTCACAAATCCACCTTCCCCCCCATACAAAACGTCAGCTCACCATACTCATGTTCATGCACTTCAAAACATCTCGTCCCCCATCCATCTGCATGTCCTTCTCGTAACACACGTACCCCATTCACAACCCATGACTCCCTCACATCCGCTAATAACTCCTCCCCCTTTCCCTGTACAACCGACACAACCAAGGAATCAAGCTCTCCGCCCTTTTCTTCGATTGATGGAGCTGTTCAACGCCACCAGACACGATCACGCCGTCGCTGCTCCGTCCATCTCGGTCCGTAACAGCGCTCACTTCCCTTGCCAAATATGTCCATTTCATTGCTGCTCTCCCATACCATACACCCACTGACCCACACACTGTAGTACGGTGCTTCCTCACAGCGCCCTTACCCTTTAATGGCGACAACACCAACCCTCTCACAGTACTACTCCTGAACCTCATTCCCTTCATACACTTAAAACGACACCTGCCTTTGTTCTGCTGCTTCATGTAATTGTGTTACTTGTTTCTAATGTTTGTGGTGTAAATGATGTGGAACATTCAGTAAGTATGAGGTCCAGTTCTCTTGTACGTCCTATTTCTAGAGATATTAGTTAGTGCACTCAACATGCTCAGGAAAATAACCAAGAAGGCGTTTTAGTTCCTAAATCTAGATGGACCTCTCTGTTTATTTCGCTACCAAGTAATAACAGGTGATTTCTCACCAGGTTACTTCAAAATACCGTATTCTGACCATGGATCCATTCCCAGCGTTCCTTCTTACAAACGTCAGTTCCTCCTTTTACTCCATCCGATAGCCTCATGTGACCCACGACTTCGGTGACTTCGACTAAAGGTTGCCAACACCAACTATCACCGCCTATATCACTTTGGCTTCCCCGTCCAATAACACGACTCCTCCTTACTTCTCTCGCCTCTCTTTGTTTTGTATTTTGAGACCCTGGTTCGCAGATTTGTTTTTATTTCTTTATTTGTTTTGATTTCCTTAGGCGGGTTTCGTTTTTATTTTTAGATCTGAGAATGGGAGAACTTTGGTTTTCGCTGGAGCCTATATATAGATGATAGGTAGCTTAAACGTTAAGCTATAGGTCCAGTAGGATTCTAGCCTTTAGGGTATGGTTTTCATTTGCTTAAAATCAAAGCAATAGGGTAGATATAGTATAGGGGAATGGCTCGTTCTCTTCAGGCTAAGTAATAGGGTATTAGGGTATGGCCGTTTGATTTGTTTAGTATATTTTTGATTTACAGTTTTTGTTTTAACTCATATATTTATTCGGGTACCCGTTGTATAAAATTTCGTCTGTGTCCGGACTGCTAAGGACAGAAGTAAGATTACAGTCGTGCTCAGTGAGGTGTCACGATCCCAAAAATATAATAATACCGGTAGGTTGACTCATTCTGTGAAATCCCGAAATACCGATATAGGGTGCACAATACTTCAAAATTAAAAATTGCTTATTTAATTAATTAAAAATTACAGTAAAATTCTAAAAATTAAGTTATCGCTACGTCTCAAAAGAACCCTGTCCAAATTCGATTCCAATGTCAAGTTATTTTCAAATAAACTGTTACGGTCGATATACGATATCATAGCGACTTTCTGAATATTTGATTTGGACGTATCTTGCAATCTATACAACAAAATCTTGATTTTTCACTTCTGTTAGAAAGATACAGCTCAACAGATTCCAACGTTTCTCGTTTCGAAGGAATCCGATTCAAAACGAGTCCGGTACACTCAGTTGAAGTTCAGAACGTTAAATTACGAACTGCAGGTTCGTTATGGGCTCGATTATAATTAATATATATCTTTATACGTTCAACTTCGTTTTAATTAATATATAAATCCACATATATTACAAATTCAATATTTAAACTGATTTAAATATTCAAATACAAACCGACGAAAATGTGGGACGTTACAGACCTTCCCCCTTAAAATAATTTCGTCCTCGAAATTGCTAAGATAAGGAAAATGCTACAATCTCTGTTATAACATGGTTAAAAATCTTTTTGGTTTACTTCATAATTCCAGTTTCCACTGAACTGATTATTTCCAATTAAAATATTAATTCCTTATTATTTCGAATATTTTCAAAATTTCTGAAAATTTCCTAACAGCTTAAATTTTCAGAGAATCTCGCCAGCATCTCCTCTGCACGGCTCACTCGGTACTACAACAACTTGCCACTCCGGGCCTTCTCCAATCCAAAAGAAAATCAAACAGCCAAACGGCTTGCCCAAACTGACTCATAAAAAATCTCATACTCGTATATAAACGTGTACCTTCTCTGTTGGGCATTCAACTCTTCCTCTGCCATCTGCTATCAAACCAGCATATCCAAGCATCCTTGGTTGATCTCCCATCAATCCGTTCTCAAACCAGTCTTTCGCTTTTACTAAGCCAAATTTCTATTTCAACTCCGATTCCACTCTCAGTTCTTAACCTTGTTAAGTTTTATTACGACATTCCATTTACTGATTTATTTCTCAAATCAGTTATCTCCATCTCTAATTCAAAATTCGATTCTTATTCTCCAAGAATCAATTCATTTTTAATAACTCGAATCTCCAATATTTTTCTTTTATAATTTTCATTCTGGATCTTTCCAAATTCAGTCCAGTTTTGTTATCTTTGTTTAAATTCCATTTTTACCATTTAAACTCCATAAGTTAAATTTTTATTTCAGAATTCAAATTCCTGGGATTTATTTCAAATCAGTTTGAAATCATATATAATTCAAAACATTTGAATTTCTGACAACTTGTTTCTCAAACAATACAAAACAAAATCTTTGGTAGTAATCCGTCACTTAGCAACTCGAAAATGAAAACCGATAATGGCGCGCTTCATCATCGGAATTTATTTTCCAGTACTCGAAGTGAGTTCAATACTATTATCATTTTTCAAAACTCATTTTTCAAACATTTTCATTTTGAATATTACTTCAGAATATCATTCACAGCACTTGGAAAACAAATTTTCAAATCTCCCAGGATTTTAAAATTCCCTTATACTTTATCCAAATTCAATTTCAATTCTTTTCCAAGTTTCTAGAGTTTTATTTCAATTTTGGTCTTTAATTCAGATTCAGCTCATCTGATTTTGCATATCATACTTATATAATATTTCGATTGGTAGTTTATATAACCAACTTAATTATAATCCTGTTCGATCATAATAATGATCACATATCCAATATATTATATTAAGATATACACTTCTTTTTATATCAAAATATACTTTGGGTAAAATTATTTTATTTACCCCGCTTTCAAAACAATATCATGTCGAATTACTCTGTTCAAGAGTTTAGAAACACCTATCGATCCAGTTTGCATTACTGTTTCGACCAGAATTCATAAACCACTCGACTGACCAGTCAACACAATATAAAATAGTTTTTATATTAATTCACAAATACGCGCTCATCTATATACACTCAAACTCAATCTAGAGTACAACTAACTCCATCTCTATTGAGTTACGCCACAGATCCAAGGTAATCACTTAACCTTATGCTCTGATACCATCTGTAACGGCGGGAAGAGCAGTGGGCTAACCTCCCACCGTGGCTTACAGAGGTACCCCAGCACCTTGTTTTACGGCCAGCCTCTCGACTCGACCAACCCACATTTTCGGGACATGTAGGGGTAAGAGTCTCCCGTTCGCCACCAAACCACGAAGCGAGAACCCCCTATCATGCGTACCAAGCGCTCAAGCAACAAGGACTGGTGTGAGTAAATTCCAACTATACGGTTTTACTTTGAAGAAAATCCTTTTGAAACAAAAGGATAATAGTAAGACCAGCCCATACATAAACATGGACGGCTTTTACCTTACTATAACCCAAATTACTTTGATATCAAAAACAGTGATATTATGATAATGTCTAAACAAATAATTATCCAAGTAGCAGAACGCTTGCATCTCACGTTCCACATATATATAGTATAAAATCATAAACCGCAGGGCGCTTATTGGAGAATGGATTGCAACAGACAAGGTATGGGAGCACCTTTTGGTTAGTGTACTCTAGAGGGGATACACTCAGGGTTCAACAAGAACGTCTTGCAACCCGGCCACACATGACCGCTCACTCATTTAGCTTGAGTGTCGCGAATATATTGCCACCACGGTTGTAGGCCATCCAACCGTCCATCCGAAGATACAGAATCGAAAAGAAGTATAAATATGAATTTTCTCTAGATCGGTGACAATACACCCTGCTTGGGGATGACCCAACTAGCCATGCTGCCTAGCCCAACTTTTGTTACTTCCCGGTTGTGAGGCTAGAGGCTACGTCTATCTTCAGAACATCTGATCACCATTCACTTTGAATGCCACATCATCAAATCCGTAATCACGCATTGATTACACAAATGCACACTGGGTGTAGAATAAAGAGAAGTTACCTTCTCCCCACCAACTTGGTATATTCGTCAAAACAACGGCGTGACCGTTGGAAATACTCTGTCAGACACTCGTCCATACAAGCTGTCCTGGGACTGGACAAACAAAAACACACCATTCTATAACTGGTCCATCCTTGCATTTAACTCCATCTTCAATTATCTTCAGCATATCTAATTCGCAATGATTATGCCTATACGGAGTGGTTTCCGGATAATATATCCAACCGGTCTCTCCGTATTGACAACGATGGTCAAAACACTTCGATAGTCGGTTATTTAACCATCGAAGTTTAAACAAACATCCATTCTAATGTATAACTAAACACCACACAACCACGGGCACTTTTATTTGACATTCGTTTTATTTTTCGAATTCTCATATCTTACCAGATATTTCTCAAATCCCGTTTTAGCCTTTTCATACTTCTTGGAAAACATTTCCAGTTATTATAAACTCTTATTCTTTCATGTTCCAGAAACATACGTTATTAACGTTCGAAACATTTTCATTCTTTTCACATTCCTTGGTTTCTACACTTGGATCGTATACCCTATCTTCATTGGGAAATATTTCCAATTTCATTATAAATATTTTAATCGGCCAACCGTTTACTTTTAAAACATAATTCACTTTAAAATTTGAATACCATTTCTGTTATAGAAATCTGAATACCTTTGTCAATTAACTCTTTATTCAAGTAATACTTATCTCGTTTACCGAAACCTCTTTCATACTTTATATTCCCAATCCACTTTATAAACTCTGTTTTCTAAGACAACTTCTTATCAAATCGATATCAAGTTTATAACTAAATACTGACTCCTATCCTATTAACATTTATTTGTTTAAACTAAATGTTAATTATTCTATCAGATTATAATCCCTAAAAATAATTTACTTTTAATACATTCGACATCGTCGAATCTTAGTTCCAAATCCTAATGGTTTAATTCTGATCACATTTCGAACATCGAAATGTTGTCATCGTTTTCTAACACGATTCTCCCATTTCTTTTTCTAAACTCTTTCTTATATTTCTTTGAACAAACGTCGTTACTTATTATTCTAGAATAAGAGGATTTCAAACCAAACTGTTACATTTCCTAGGAAGTGCTGCTATATATAAAAGTCACGCTTAAGTCTAATCAACAGCAGTTAATTTGTCGCTATAGTTCTAAACTTGTCATACGCTGTAATATTCTCCTTATAACTAATTACAGTCACACTTACCTTATCAACAGCGTTATTTTATTGCTATAGTTCAACTTGTCATACGCTGTAATATTCTTTGTTATAACTAATCTTGACATAACAGTCACACTTATCTTATCAACAGCGTTATTTTATCGCTATAATTCTAAGACTGGCAATACGCTGCCGTATTCCCTTTATACACATCTTGACATCTCTTTCCGTTACAAACTGTTATCGTTCCTTGATAATAGTGAAGCTGTTCAAGTTGGGGTATTCTATTTACCTCTCAGACCTTGATCGACAACGTTCTTACCTTAGAACCGATACAAGTCTGCACTCTAATTCCTTATTACTTATAATACCTATCAGATCGTATTTTCATGTTTATTTTTAACTTTGGTTTTATAACCCCATATCCTTACTTTAAAATCTCTGGTGTTTATGATTATTTATATTTCGCTTTCTCCACCCCACAGTTCTATTTATGACTTCTTAACCAAAGGTAATTAAATCTCATTAATTTGGATTAATTTATTTCTAAACTGTTTCATTAGATTAATTAAAGACCAATTAATCTAAAAATCATTTTCCCAAATAACAGTTGATTAAATCAACTTCATTTCATCAGTGGCTTCGTTAACTGATTTCAAATTACTTCTTAACATTAGATTAATATAATTCATCTAATAATATTTTCTAAATATAATTATCCAAATATTTAATCGTCGGATAATTTCTGCTTTATAAACTTCTTTAAATATTGACAATCGTTTTTATTTATTTTATAAAAACGAACTTTAAAATGCTGGTTTATAATAGAACTTCTATTATAAATTTAAAACTTCGCTTTAATTATAAAAATATAATTTTTATAATTAACTTCATTGATTTGCCTGATGGCCAATCAACTTCTTTAACAAAACGATGGGTTTACGGTCGACTGATGTCACCTTCTAAATCGACACTGTTTATTTATTTAATCAAAACAAATGTTGAATTTCCATTCAACATCAATATTCACATTGGGGTTCTAAATGTAATTCGGGTTCAAACAGTGCATATAAAACAAACAGTACATATAAATATCAAAGAATCCGGTCGGATTCCTCCAACCGGTTTCCGCATCCACAGATGTCAGTCAACACAATTTTCACTAACTCTATACTAGGGGATATCCTAATCGATGGAATAAGTATCTAACTGGTGATGTGTACATATGTAACGGTATATAATATTGAACCAATTTAATTGTAATCTATCTAATCGACCATCATACAGCATTCAAACAACATTAAAATATAATTGCAATATTTTAAAATAGATCAGAGTTAGTGATTTTACTCACTTTTGCGCGTTAACCGTCAAATAACGATTTGCGTTAGCACATCGGTATGATTCCAACAGATCTGATCGTCTTCGGTTCGCCAATAACATCAGCTAATCTCTCCTTCTCTTTTACTGTATCATTGAACCGGCTTTCCCCAGTAAAAACGCTTACAGTATTTGTCTTCTTCTTTTTCTTTTTAAGGTTTTGGCCCTCACTTACCCAATTTGGCCCATGCACAACTTCTTCAACCCGTGAGAGGCTACAACATCTTCCTATACCAAGTGCACAGCTCGCCCTCCACCATACACTTATATGCACACAACGCTCATCTCAGTACACAAAACACATGCACACTTTCACCTTGAGTTGCACCACCCCGTCCCTAAACTCCCGTAAAACCCTTGCTTTTATTTTCTTACTTCCAGCTCATCACGTAAACTAAAGTCCCCTTTCACGTTTGTATTTTCCTTCTAGGTCTACCCAAAATGAGACGAGCTCCAGCATCCCACCCGTAAGCCCATCACCTACCCGCAAGCTTCAACATACTTTAATTACTCACGTGTGCAACTCCTCTGTAAATTAATGAAACGCAAAAACTTGTTTCATTGTTGAGTTTTCCCCACTCATATATTTGCAAACGCATGTACAGCTACCTTGCTTCTATCATTCTACACATGCTACAGACAAACAGAGAAATAATACCATTACTCCATTAGAGAACTTCTCTCCACCGATAATACTTTCAAACCCTTGAACACAATCCCACTTCAGAAATTTCTTCATGCGCCCACTACAAACATAACACGTCCGCCTCCCCTTCTTTATACCATTGCCTGCACACTACCACTTCACAAATCCACCTTCCCCCCCATACAAAACGTCAGCTCACTATACTCATGTTCATGCACTTCAAAACATCTCGTCCCCCATCCATCTGCATGTCCTTCTCGTAACACACGTACCCCATTCACAACCCATGACTCCCTCACATCCGCTAATAACTCCTCCCCCTTTCCCTGTACAACCGACACAACCAAGGAATCAAGCTCTCCGCCCTTTTCTTCGATTGCTGGAGCTGTTCAACGCCACCAGACACGATCATGCCGTCGCTGCTCCGTCCATCTCGGCCCGTAACAGCGCTCACTTCCCTTGCCAAATATGTCCATTTCGTTGCTGCTCTCCCATACCATACACCCACTGACCCACACACTATAGTACGGTGCTTCCTCACAGCGCCCTTACCCTTTAATGGCGACAACACCAACCCTCTCACAGTACTACTCCTGAACCTCATTCCCTTCATACACTTAAAACGACACCTGCCTTTGTTCTGCTGCTTCATGTAATTGTGTTACTTGTTTCTAATGTTTGTGGTGTAAATGATGTGGAACATTCAGTAAGTATGAGGTCCAGTTCTCTTGTACGTCCTATTTCTAGAGATATTAGTTAGTGCACTCAACATGCTCAGGAAAATAACCAAGAAGGCGTTTTAGTTCCTAAATCTAGATGGACCTCTCTGTTTATTTCGCTACCAAGTAATAACAGGTGATTTCTCACCAGGTTACTTCAAAATACCGTATTCTGACCATGGATCCATTCCCAGCGTTCCTTCTTACAAACGTCAGTTCCTCCTTTTACTCCATCCGATAGCCTCATGTGACCCACGACTTCGGTGACTTCGACTAAAGGTTGCCAACACCAACTATCACCGCCTATATCACTTTGGCCTCCCCGTCCAATAACACGACTCCTCCTTACTTCTCTCGCCTCTCTTTGTTTTGTATTTTGAGACCCTGGTTCGCAGATTTGTTTTTATTTCTTTATTTGTTTTGATTTCCTTAGGCGGGTTTCGTTTTTATTTTTAGATCTGAGAATGGGAGAACTTTGGTTTTCGCTGGAGCCTATATATAGATGATAGGTAGCTTAAACGTTAAGCTATAGGTCCAGTAGGATTCTAGCCTTTAGGGTATGGTTTTCATTTGCTTAAAATCAAAGCAATAGGGTAGATATAGTATAGGGGAATGGCTCGTTCTCTTCAGGCTAAGTAATAGGGTATTAGGGTATGGCCGTTTGATTTGTTTAGTATATTTTTGATTTACAGTTTTTGTTTTAACTCATATATTTATTCGGGTACCCGTTGTATAAAATTTCGTCTGTGTCCGGACTGCTAAGGACAGAAGTAAGATTACAGTCGTGCTCAGTGAGGTGTCACGATCCCAAAAATATAATAATACCGGTAGGTTGACTCATTCTGTGAAATCCCGAAATACCGATATAGGGTGCACAATACTTCAAAATTAAAAATTGCTTATTTAATTAATTAAAAATTACAGTAAAATTCTAAAAATTAAGTTATCGCTGCGTCTCAAAAGAACCCTGTCCAAATTCGATTCCAATGTCAAGTTATTTTCAAATAAACTGTTACGGTCGATATACGATATCATAGCGACTTTCTGAATATTTGATTTGGACGTATCTTGCAATCTATACAACAAAATCTTGATTTTTCACTTCTGTTAGAAAGATACAGCTCAACAGATTCCAACGTTTCTCGTTTCGAAGGAATCCGATTCAAAACGAGTCCGGTACACTCAGTTGAAGTTCAGAACGTTAAATTACGAACTGCAGGTTCGTTATGGGCTCGATTATAATTAATATATATCTTTATACGTTCAACTTCGTTTTAATTAATATATAAATCCACATATATTACAAATTCAATATTTAAACTGATTTAAATATTCAAATACAAACCGACGAAAATGTGGGACGTTACAGACCTTCCCCCTTAAAATAATTTCGTCCTCGAAATTGCTAAGATAAGGAAAATGCTACAATCTCTGTTATAACATGGTTAAAAATCTTTTTGGTTTACTTCATAATTCCAGTTTCCACTGAACTGATTATTTCCAATTAAAATATTAATTCCTTATTATTTCGAATATTTTCAAAATTTCTGAAAATTTCCTAACAGCTTAAATTTTCAGAGAATCTCGCCAGCATCTCCTCTGCACGGCTCACTCGGTACTACAACAACTTGCCACTCCGGGCCTTCTCCAATCCAAAAGAAAATCAAACAGCCAAACGGCTTGCCCAAACTGACTCATAAAAAATCTCATACTCGTATATAAACGTGTACCTTCTCTGTTGGGCATTCAACTCTACCTCTGCCATCTGCTATCAAACCAGCATATCCAAGCATCCTTGGTTGATCTCCCATCAATCCGTTCTCAAACCAGTCTTTCGCTTTTACTAAGCCAAATTTCTATTTCAACTCCGATTCCACTCTCAGTTCTTAACCTTGTTAAGTTTTATTACGACATTCCATTTACTGATTTATTTCTCAAATCAGTTATCTCCATCTCTAATTCAAAATTCGATTCTTATTCTCCAAGAATCAATTCATTTTTAATAACTCGAATCTCCAATATTTTTCTTTTATAATTTTCATTCTGGATCTTTCCAAATTCAGTCCAGTTTTGTTATCTTTGTTTAAATTCCATTTTTACCATTTAAACTCCATAAGTTAAATTTTTATTTCAGAATTCAAATTCCTGGGATTTATTTCAAATCAGTTTGAAATCATATATAATTCAAAACATTTGAATTTCTGACAACTTGTTTCTCAAACAATACAAAACAAAATCTTTGGTAGTAATCCGTCACTTAGCAACTCGAAAATGAAAACCGATAATGGCGCGCTTCATCATCGGAATTTATTTTCCAGTACTCGAAGTGAGTTCAATACTATTATCATTTTTCAAAACTCATTTTTCAAACATTTTCATTTTGAATATTACTTCAGAATATCATTCACAGCACTTGGAAAACAAATTTTCAAATCTCCCAGGATTTTAAAATTCCCTTATACTTTATCCAAATTCAATTTCAATTCTTTTCCAAGTTTCTAGAGTTTTATTTCAATTTTGGTCTTTAATTCAGATTCAGCTCATCTGATTTTGCATATCATACTTATATAATATTTCGATTGGTAGTTTATATAACCAACTTAATTATAATCCTGTTCGATCATAATAATGATCACATATCCAATATATTATATTAAGATATACATTTCTTTTTATATCAAAATATACTTTGGGTAAAATTATTTTATTTACCCCGCTTTCAAAACAATATCATGTCGAATTACTCTGTTCAAGAGTTTAGAAACACCTATCGATCCAGTTTGCATTACTGTTTCGACCAGAATTCATAAACCACTCGACTGACCAGTCAACACAATATAAAATAGTTTTTATATTAATTCACAAATACGCGCTCATCTATATACACTCAAACTCAATCTAGAGTACAACTAACTCCATCTCTATTGAGTTACGCCACAGATCCAAGGTAATCACTTAACCTTATGCTCTGATACCATCTGTAACGGCGGGAAGAGCAGTGGGCTAACCTCCCACCGTGGCTTACAGAGGTACCCTAGCACCTTGTTTTACGGCCAGCCTCTCGACTCGACCAACCCACATTTTCGGGACATGTAAGGGTAAGAGTCTCCCGTTCGCCACCAAACCACGAAGCGAGAACCCCCTATCATGCGTACCAAGCGCTCAAGCAACAAGGACTGGTGTGAGTAAATTCCAACTATACGGTTTTACTTTGAAGAAAATCCTTTTGAAACAAAAGGATAATAGTAAGACCAGCCCATACATAAACATGGACGGCTTTTACCTTACTATAACCCAAATTACTTTGATATCAAAAACAGTGATATTATGATAATGTCTAAACAAATAATTATCCAAGTAGCAGAACGCTTGCATCTCACGTTCCACATATATATAGTATAAAATCATAAACCGCAGGGCGCTTATTGGAGAATGGATTGCAACAGACAAGGTATGGGAGCACCTTTTGATTAGTGTACTCTAGAGGGGATACACTCAGGGTTCAACAAGAACGTCTTGCAACCCGGCCACACATGACCGCTCACTCATTTAGCTTGAGTGTCGCGAATATATTGCCACCACGGTTGTAGGCCATCCAACCGTCCATCCGAAGATACAGAATCGAAAAGAAGTATAAATATGAATTTTCTCTAGATCGGTGACAATACACCCTGCTTGGGGATGACCCAACTAGCCATGCTGCCTAGCCCAACTTTTGTTACTTCCCGGTTGTGAGGCTAGAGGCTACGTCTATCTTCAGAACATCTGATCACCATTCACTTTGAATGCCACATCGTCAAATCCGTAATCACGCATTGATTACACAAATGCACACTGGGTGTAGAATAAAGAGAAGTTACCTTCTCCCCACCAACTTGGTATATTCGTCAAAACAACGGCGTGACCGTTGGAAATACTCTGTCAGACACTCGTCCATACAAGTTGTCCTGGGACTGGACAAACAAAAACACACCATTCTATAACTGGTCCATCCTTGCATTTAACTCCATCTTCAATTATCTTCAGCATATCTAATTCGCAATGATTATGCCTATACGGAGTGGTTTCCGGATAATATATCCAACCGGTCTCTCCGTATTGACAACGATGGTCAAAACACTTCGATAGTCGGTTATTTAACCATCGAAGTTAAAACAAACATCCATTCTAATGTATAACTAAACACCACACAACCACGGGCACTTTTATTTGACATTCGTTTTATTTTTCGAATTCTCATATCTTACCAGATATTTCTCAAATCCCGTTTTAGCCTTTTCATACTTCTTGGAAAACATTTCCAGTTATTATAAACTCTTATTCTTTCATGTTCCAGAAACATACGTTATTAACGTTCGAAACATTTTCATTCTTTTCACATTCCTTGGTTTCTACACTTGGATCGTATACCCTATCTTCATTGGGAAATATTTCCAATTTCATTATAAATATTTTAATCGGCCAACCGTTTACTTTTAAAACATAATTCACTTTAAAATGTGAATACCATTTATGTTATAGAAATCTGAATACCTTTGTCAATTAACTCTTTATTCAAGTAATACTTATCTCGTTTACCGAAACCTCTTTCATACTTTATATTCCCAATCCACTTTATAAACTCTGTTTTCTAAGACAACTTCTTATCAAATCGATATCAAGTTTATAACTAAATACTGACTCCTATCCTATTAACATTTATTTGTTTAAACTAAATGTTAATTATTCTATCAGATTATAATCCCTAAAAATAATTTACTTTTAATACATTCGACATCGTCGAATCTTAGTTCCAAATCCTAATGGTTTAATTCTGATCACATTTCGAACATCGAAATGTTGTCATCGTTTTCTAACACGATTCTCCCATTTCTTTTTCTAAACTCTTTCTTATATTTCTTTGAACAAACGTCGTTACTTATTATTCTAGAATAAGTGGATTTCAAACCAAACTGTTACATTTCCTAGGAAGTGCTGCTATATATAAAAGTCACGCTTAAGTCTAATCAACAGCAGTTAATTTGTCGCTATAGTTCTAAACTTGTCATACGCTGTAATATTCTCCTTATAACTAATTACAGTCACACTTACCTTATCAACAGCGTTATTTTATTGCTATAGTTCAACTTGTCATACGCTGTAATATTCTTTGTTATAACTAATCTTGACATAACAGTCACACTTATCTTATCAACAGCGTTATTTTATCGCTATAATTCTAAGACTGGCAATACGCTGCCGTATTCCCTTTATACACATCTTGACATCTCTTTCCGTTACAAACTGTTATCGTTCCTTGATAATAGTGAAGCCGTTCAAGTTGGGGTATTCTATTTACCTCTCAGACCTTGATCGACAACGTTCTTACCTTAGAACCGATACAAGTCTGCACTCTAATTCCTTATTACTTATAATACCTATCAGATCGTATTTTCATGTTTATTTTTAACTTTGGTTTTATAACCCCATATCCTTACTTTAAAATCTCTGGTGTTTATGATTATTTATATTTCGCTTTCTCCACCCCACAGTTCTATTTATGACTTCTTAACCAAAGGTAATTAAATCTCATTAATTTGGATTAATTTATTTCTAAACTGTTTCATTAGATTAATTAAAGACCAATTAATCTAAAAATCATTTTCCCAAATAACAGTTGATTAAATCAACTTCATTTCATCAGTGGCTTCGTTAACTGATTTCAAATTACTTCTTAACATTAGATTAATATAATTCATGTAATAATATTTTCTAAATATAATTATCCAAATATTTAATCGTCGGATAATTTCTGCTTTATAAACTTCTTTAAATATTGACAATCATTTTTATTTATTTTATAAAAACGAACTTTAAAATGCTGGTTTATAATAGAACTTCTATTATAAATTTAAAACTTTGCTTTAATTATAAAAATATAATTTTTATAATTAACTTCATTGATTTGCCTGATGGCCAATCAACTTCTTTAACAAAACGATGGGTTTACGGTCGACTGATGTCACCTTCTAAATCGATACTGTTTATTTATTTAATCAAAACAAATGTTGAATTTCCATTCAACATCAATATTCACATTGGGGTTCTAAATGTAATTCGGGTTCAAACAGTGCATATAAAACAAACAGTACATATAAATATCAAAGAATCCGGTCGGATTCCTCCAACCGGTTTCCGCATCCACAGATGTCAGTCAACACAATTTTCACTAACTCTATACTAGGGGATATCCTAATCGATGGAATAAGTATCTAACTGGTGATGTGTACATATGTAACGGTATATAATATTGAACCAATTTAATTGTAATCTATCTAATCGACCATCATACATCATTCAAACAACATTAAAATATAATTGCAATATTTTAAAATAGATCAGAGTTAGTGATTTTACTCACTTTTGCGCGTTAACCGTCAAATAACGATTTGCGTTAGCACATCGGTATGATTCCAACAGATCTGATCGTCTTCGGTTCGCCAATAACATCAGCTAATCTCTCCTTCTCTTTTACTGTATCATTGAACCGGCTTTCCCCAGTAAAAACGCTTACAGTATTTGTCTTCTTCTTTTTCTTTTTAAGGTTTTGGCCCTCACTTACCCAATTTGGCCCATGCACAACTTCTTCAACCCGTGAGAGGCTACAACATCTTCCTATACCAAGTGCACAGCTCGCCCTCCACCATACACTTATATGCACACAACGCTCATCTCAGTACACAAAACACATGCACACTTTCACCTTGAGTTGCACCACCCCGTCCCTAAACTCCCGTACAACCCTTGCTTTTATTTTCTTACTTCCAGCTCATCACGTAAACTAAAGTCCCCTTTCACGTTTGTATTTTCCTTCTAGGTCTACCCAAAATGAGACGAGCTCCAGCATCCCACCCGTAAGCCCATCACCTACCCGCAAGCTTCAACATACTTTAATTACTCACGTGTGCAACTCCTCTGTAAATTAATGAAACGCAAAAACTTGTTTCATTGTTGAGTTTTCCCCACTCATATATTTGCAAACGCATGTACAGCTACCTTGCTTCTATCATTCTACACATGCTACAGACAAACAGAGAAATAATACCATTACTCCATTAGAGAACTTCTCTCCACCGATAATACTTTCAAACCCTTGAACACAATCCCACTTCAGAAATTTCTTCATGCGCCCACTACAAACATAACACGTCCGCCTCCCCTTCTTTATACCATTGCCTGCACACTACCACTTCACAAATCCACCTTCCCCCCCATACAAAACGTCAGCTCACCATACTCATGTTCATGCACTTCAAAACATCTCGTCCCCCATCCATCTGCATGTCCTTCTCGTAACACACGTACCCCATTCACAACCCATGACTCCCTCACATCCGCTAATAACTCCTCCCCCTTTCCCTGTACAACCGACACAACCAAGGAATCAAGCTCTCCGCCCTTTTCTTCGATTGCTGGAGCTGTTCAACGCCACCAGACACGATCACGCCGTCGCTGCTCCGTCCATCTCGGCCCGTAACAGCGCTCACTTCCCTTGCCAAATATGTCCATTTCGTTGCTGCTCTCCCATACCATACACCCACTGACCCACACACTGTAGTACGGTGCTTCCTCACAGTGCCCTTACCCTTTAATGGCGACAACACCAACCCTCTCACAGTACTACTCCTGAACCTCATTCCCTTCATACACTTAAAACGACACCTGCCTTTGTTCTGCTGCTTCATGTAATTGTGTTACTTGTTTCTAATGTTTGTGGTGTAAATGATGTGGAACATTCAGTAAGTATGAGGTCCAGTTCTCTTGTACGTCCTATTTCTAGAGATATTAGTTAGTGCACTCAACATGCTCAGGAAAATAACCAAGAAGGCGTTTTAGTTCCTAAATCTAGATGGACCTCTCTGTTTATTTCGCTACCAAGTAATAACAGGTGATTTCTCACCAGGTTACTTCAAAATACCGTATTCTGACCATGGATCCATTCCCAGCGTTCCTTCTTACAAACGTCAGTTCCTCCTTTTACTCCATCCGATAGCCTCATGTGACCCACGACTTCGGTGACTTCGACTAAAGGTTGCCAACACCAACTATCACCGCCTATATCACTTTGGCTTCCCCGTCCAATAACACGACTCCTCCTTACTTCTCTCGCCTCTCTTTGTTTTGTATTTTGAGACCCTGGTTCGCAGATTTGTTTTTATTTCTTTATTTGTTTTGATTTCCTTAGGCGGGTTTCGTTTTTATTTTTAGATCTGAGAATGGGAGAACTTTGGTTTTCGCTGGAGCCTATATATAGATGATAGGTAGCTTAAACGTTAAGCTATAGGTCCAGTAGGATTCTAGCCTTTAGGGTATGGTTTTCATTTGCTTAAAATCAAAGCAATAGGGTAGATATAGTATAGGGGAATGGCTCGTTCTCTTCAGGCTAAGTAATAGGGTATTAGGGTATGGCCGTTTGATTTGTTTAGTATATTTTTGATTTACAGTTTTTGTTTTAACTCATATATTTATTCGGGTACCCGTTGTATAAAATTTCGTCTGTGTCCGGACTGCTAAGGACAGAAGTAAGATTACAGTCGTGCTCAGTGAGGTGTCACGATCCCAAAAATATAATAATACCAGTAGGTTGACTCATTCTGTGAAATCCCGAAATACCGATATAGGGTGCACAATACTTCAAAATTAAAAGTTGCTTATTTAATTAATTAAAAATTACAGTAAAATTCTAAAAATTAAGTTATCGCTGCGTCTCAAAAGAACCCTGTCCAAATTCGATTCCAATGTCAAGTTATTTTCAAATAAACTGTTACGGTCGATATACGATATCATAGCGACTTTCTGAATATTTGATTTGGACGTATCTTGCAATCTATACAACGAAATCTTGATTTTTCACTTCTGTTAGAAAGATACAGCTCAACAGATTCCAACGTTTCTCGTTTCGAAGAAATCCGATTCAAAACGAGTCCGGTACACTCAGTTGAAGTTCAAAACGTTAAATTACGAACTGCAGGTTCGTTATGGGCTCGATTATAATTAATATATATCTTTATACGTTCAACTTCGTTTTAATTAATATATAAATCCACATATATTACAAATTCAATATTTAAACTGATTTAAATGTTCAAATACAAACCGACGAAAATGTGGGACGTTACAGCTATCATGTTTACAGAATAGTGCCTTCGGTTTGTCCAGTCCCAGGACAACTTGTATGGACGAAGGTCTGACAGAGTATATCCAATGGATCGCGTAAGTTGATCTGTTCAAACGTATTCACGTTTGGTGGCGGAGGAATTCGTTTCTCTTAGCTGTATACCCGTGTTATTTTTGGATAAGTCGATTTGTGATTTGGCGGGTATGACGATGTGACATTTCTAAGTGAATGAAGATGGATGTCTGACATAGTAATTCCAGATAGTCACGTACATTGATTTCTTCAACTATACCAAGAGTGGAAGCGGAGAAGGAAACTTCTTTTAGCTGACACGTAATGTATGGTCGTAGACGTCAATTAGTGATTTCGATGGATTTGACAATGTAGCATTCGAAGTGAATCTGATTAATGATAAAGCATAGCTTCTAGCCTCATCAACCGGTAAATGACAGAAATCGGGCAGGCAGCATGGCTAAGTCGGTCGCACCGAAGTAGGGTGTATAATCACCTATCTAGAGAATATTCATTTGTTTCTTAAATCTATCAATGCTGTCCCATATATATACGGGAACGGTTGCTGATCCCAACCGTTGGTGATGTACATTCGATACACTCAAGCGAAATGAGTGGTCGGTCATGTGTGGCTGAGTTGCAAGATGTTCTTGTTGAACTCCAGTGTATCGTTCCTAGAGTACACTGATCGGAAGGTGGTTCCATACCTTGTCATAGTTGGAAATCCAATCATCCAATACGTGCTTGCGATTTTGATTGTATACTATATATGTAGTAACGTGAGATGCAAGCGTTTCTGCTAGATTGATATTTATTTGTATTTAGACATTATTATAATATCAGAATGATATTGCTTTGAAAAGTTATTTGGACTCTCATAAGGGAAAAACCCGTTCCGTATTCACGGCGTGGTCTTATGAGATATCATATACCTGTTTAAATGATTTGAGTTTATTCACACCAGTCCTATGACTGACCCGGAGTTTATTTTGTTGTTTTCCCTAAACTCTTGGGTGCCTAAATTTGTACGGACAGTCAAGTAGTCGGGATTTTACAGATACAATGGGAGAGCTTGGAGCAGGAGGCTTCAAGATCATATAGCTATAGTTATTTCCGCTATGTTGTAAGTGTTGTACTCTGATAAGTGCTATTGTATACATAACTGTTATATTTCAAAGTTATGTTATCTATTATATGTTATTCGTTCCGCTGTGAGGTTCGTGTTACTCTGATGTTGTGTTCTTCTTCTTCTTCTATTCTAAGTTTCTATCTTATCTATTCTCACCTTCTAATTTCTTTCATTAATTACCGGTATTTTTTCGATGTTTTGGTTATCGACGTCGGGCTTACGTCGATAACCAAAGTCGCCGAAAATCCGGGTTACTACAGTTGGTATCAGAGCTTAAGTTAAGAATTACCTTGGCTCTGTGGCGTGACTCGGTAGAGATAGGGTTAGTAATACCCTAGATTGAGTTGAGTGTATATATACGAGTGCGTATTTGTATTTGATATAAAAATAGTTTTATATTGTGGAGATTCATTGGCTGAGTTGTTTATGAGTTCTGGTCGATCAGTTTGATCCACTGCATCGGTAGGAGTAAATAAACACTTGAATACGATGGACCGACACAGTATGGATATGTGATATATTATCATATATAGGATATATTTGTTGCTATTATAATCGAATGAGATTATAAAGTGAAATGGTTAAGTATATAACCAATCAGAATCATATAAGTAAAGTATATGAAATAAGATGAATTAAATATGAATTTAAATCAAAATTTGGAATTAAAATAAGGAAATTTTAAGTTCATGGGAGATTTTGAATTGTTTTCAAAATGGAAGTATTTAGTAATGGTTTTGAAATTGATATAGTATTGAAAATCACTTGGGTCGCTGGAAAATAATTCCGATGATGACTGCGCAGTATCATCGGTGTGATTTTCGAGTTCTAAGTGGTGGATTACTACCAGAGATTTTGATTTGAATTGTTTTGAGAAAACAAGTTGTTTAGAAATTCAAAGGTTTTGAATTGGTATTATAATTTCAAATTGATTTGAAAGAAACCCAGGAATTTAAGTTCTGGAATTAAAATTTAACGTATGAAGTTAAATAGACTGAGATGACAAATGTGAATAAGTGAATTAGAATTTAACTTGAGCTAAGTTAAATAAAATTGAATTGGATTAAAGATAATCTAGAATGGAACCAAATTGATAAATCAATAATTTGGAATTTGATATTGGGGTTCGAATGAAAATTCGATTTGGATTTGAGGATATGAACTGATTGGAATTTGACTGAGATAACACTGGTATATGCTGAGTTGATAGCATATGGAAGTGATAGAGTTGATGTGCCCGACAAAAAGGTACCAGTTTATATTATATATGAGTTGGGAATTTATGAGCCAATTTGGCAAGCCGCTTGGCTGTTTGATTTTCTTTTGGGTTAAAGAAGGCCCAAAGAGGCGAGTTGGAGTTTGAGATATTGACCAGTACAAAGGAGGTGCTGGCAAAAAATTTCGAAAAGTTAAGGTGTTAGAAAATTTTCAGAATTTTTGAAAATTTAGTTAGTCGGAATAAATTAATATTTTAGTCGATATTAATTGGTTCAGTTGAAACCGAAGATAAGAGGTAAACAGATAAATTTTTACCCAGTAGATAGGGTCGTCCCCTAGCTTAGCAATTTCGAGGACGAAATTATTTTAAGTGGGGAAGAATGTAGTGACCCGCATTTTTAGCTGTTGAACAATTAATTTATTTAATTATTAAATATCGATTTATCGATAGCGAGAACGTGAATTAAATAATATTGAATATTTAATTAAGATTTATAATGAATAATAAATTGTAAATATCGAAATAGTCGGAAATAGTGGAATTCACAATATCGTGTGAATTGAATAGCATACGAGATTTGGTGGAGTTTCGAGTCGAAATATAATGACGAATATATTCAATCGACGACAGTTTGAATGTAGAATTTTAATATAATTAAAATAGAGCTTGAAATGGCACTGCAGTTCGCGATTTGGCAATTCGAACTTCAACTGAATGTACATGATTCGTTTTAAGCCGGATTTCTGTGAAACAAGAAATGTGTGGAGCTGATGGAGTATATCTTTCTAGTGGAAGAGAAGAATCAGGATTTCGTCGTGTAGGTTTTGAGATATGTCCAAATCAAATTTTAGAATAGTCGCTATAGAATCGTTTATCGACCGTAATAGTTTATTCGATATAGCTAGAGATCGGGTTTGAATTTAGACAAGGTTCTTTTGGGAAATAGTGATAATTTAATTTTTAGAATTTTATGGTAATTTTTAATTAATTTAATAAGCAACTTTTTATTTGGAGTATTTGGCACCCTGTATCGACATTTCGGGGTTTCGCAATATGAGTCCATCTACCGGTATTATTACATTTTTGGGACCAGAACACGTCACTCATTTCAATGGTATTTTTGTTTCTGTCCATAACAGTCCCTACGTGAACGGAATATTTCATAGTCGGGTACGCTATGTTTTTAACTTAAAACAAACTAAACTGAATGGTTAACTGGTCAAACGAACTCGAAATTCAACGAAACAAGTTTCATACGAAACCTTAGGAAGAGGTCTAGTGAAACGTCAAGGCCCCATATTTTTAGGATTTTTTCTGGAATTGTTAGGAATTATTGCTCGGTGTTTTTCATCGATATTTTCTAAGGGATTTTCGCAAACGGTGTCGGAATTCGACGAAACCTGTCCCATTGGATTCGGAATATCTTTCTAAGCTAGGATCATCTTAGTTTGCGAAAGACAGAGATTATATGATATCATGTTGAGGGGTTTTTCGTGGTAAAAATTCTAAAGGAATAAAATAATATTATGTCCCAACTCATCCTTATAAATAGAAACCAACGCAAGCACTAAACCTAAATTCTAATCCTACAGCCGCCACAGATTCCAACAGCAAAAACCGAACGATGGAAAATCAAAGCAAACCAAAATCAAAAATAAATACTCTCAAAAATCTATAAATCCGTGCAGGGGGTTCTTGCGTGGATGCGTTGTACTGTTGGGTGCGTGGATGTATGAAGGGACAGACATGGCGGGTTTGTGCGGGTGCTATTTGGTGCGTGAGAAGGGGAGACAGACGTGTTAAGGGTGAAGGCCTGCGAAGCTAGAAAGTGCGGTTGCGGGTATTCATGGAGGATGGTTGCGCAATTATTGGAAGGGAGAAAGTTTGAGCGGGTGGCAGGACTTGACGAGGTGTGAAAGGAGTGAACGATAGTGAGTTAAGAACGATGGATCTGATGATAAAAAGGAGCAGCAGTTCGTAAGTTTTTGGGGACAGAGATTTGATAGTGGGTAGGCTTATCTGGTGTTTAGGCTTGAATCGTAGATTGAAGAAAGGAAGAAGAATGTGTGTGTGGATATTGGGCCGGGTTTCTAAATAGGCCAGAAGGAAGTTAGAAAAGGTTAAGCCCTTTTTAAAAATAAATATCCATGTCATTATAAAATTTAAATGTATATAAATTATATAAGTGATAACTCGATCGTACTGCATCAGTTTTTCGAACGGGTTCATCCGTCAGGATAGCATGAACGGACGCTTCACTATGGAATTGCCTGAAAACGAATTGGAGCTCGTAACAATTTATAGCGAAATAAATTGTTTGATCCGAACCAACGACCGTAATGCGTTATTTAACGATTACGGACAATGTGAGTAAATCTCACTAACTCTGAACAGTTTATAATTTCATGTTGTATTGTTAGAACTGTTAAAATTGTCTGTTTGACTGTGTGTTGATTGTTTGATTGAACTGCTAGTTCGTTAGTTAAATTTCTATATTGATTCTGTTTAACAGAATATATCATATGGAACTGAAAGTGATGTTATCTATATTGTGTAACATCTGTGGATGCAGGGAGACAGGTTGGAGGAATCCGACTGGATTCCTCAACAGTTATTTTATTGTTTTTCATATATTTTGATATATGATGTGAATTATAACCTGTTGTTGATTGTGTGTGTATGGACGATATTGAACATCGTGATTTGATATGATTGAATACCATAACATACGGGATGTTGATAAGGAGATTTTCAAAGTGATATTGGAAACAGAGATATTTATAAATAAGGAATATTTATAAATGGGAATATTTATAAATAGGAGGTATTTTAAAAAAGGAAGATAAATTCAAAACATTTCTTTTTGAATGGGAAAGGCCTGTGTGGCGGGTTTGGGGATTTTCCCGTTGCTCCCGATACAAAGGAGGTTATGGCGAATTTTCCCGGAAATTTAAGGAGTTAGAATATTTCAAGAATAAATTTGAAAAGGAAATATTTGTAAACCATTTACAAATAGAATTGAAAGGGAAACGTTATAAAAGGGAAATCATTTTTAAAATGTAGAACCGTTATTTAAAAGTAAATCTTTTCAAATGAATAAAACGTTGTTAAAAAGGAAATCTTTATAAAGTGAATAAAGTAAATCGAATATAGACATTCGAAAGGAGTTAATCGAATATGGTATTCGAAGTTAGTTAATCGAATATGGTATTCGAAGTTAGTTAATCGAATATGGTATTCGAAGTTAGTTAATCGAATATAGTATTCGAAAGTTAGTTAATCGAATATGTTATTCGAAAGGGGTTAGTCAAGTCGAGTTAGTCAAATAGAGTTAACCAGTAAGAGTTAATCATTTAGAGTTAACCAGTTGGAGTTAATTAGTTAGAGTTAATCGATTAGAGTTAAAACGAACTAGAGTTAATCAAATATAGTTATTTGAGACAGAATTAGTCAAACATAGTATTCAGGGTAAGTTGCCATCTTGTACGACTGCTAGCGTAATTCGCAGGGCTGTAAATAGCCTATGGCGGTCGGATGTTTCCTGAGGGAGTCAGGCGTAACCATTGTGATCGCTGCGATCTAGAGTCAAGTAAATGGAGTTTAATCGAATATTAGTTATTCTATAGGAGTTAATTGAGTTGATCGAGTTGAGAAATAAGTTAAGTTAAATAAGTTGAGTTGATCGGGTGGTTCGACCAAGTTAGTCGAGCATAGTTAATCGAATCGAATTGGTCGAACCAAGTAAGTCGAGTTAGTCGAGTCAAGTTAAGTTAGTCGAGTTAAGTTCGTCGAGTTAAATAAATCGATGTTAGTTTCATCGAAAGGAGTTATCGATGTTAGTTTCATCGAAAGGAGTTATCGATGTTAGTTTCATCGAAGGGAGTTATCGATTATAGTTTAATCGAAGTGAGATTTTCAAATATGAGATATTTGAAAAGGAAGAGTTATCAAATATTAGTTATTCGAAGAGAGATTATCGAATATCGTTTATTCGAGAAGGAGTTAATCGAATATAGGTTATTCGAAGAAGAGTTAATCAAATAGAGATTTCTCGAAGAGAGTTAATCGGCAAATTCGATTATATCGAATTCGGGAAAGTACTTATACTTTCCAGTGTTTAAATAGAGATTTATTTATTTATAAATAAATAAGTGTTAGGTTAATTATTTACTAATAAGAATAGAAGTTATAATTAAAGTTAGGTAATTCGAAAGTAGGGATTATAACGTTATCGTTATAACCAATGTTTTAAATATAGAAGTGGATTAGTAAAATTGAATCTGAGAAAGGCGTAAAGAAGTTGTTAAAGATTAAAAGATAAACTTTGACCATTTCGAAGTTATAACGTTGTTCAGTTAAGGTCTGAGAGGTAATTATACCCCAACTTGAGTGACTTCCTTCTTAACTAAGAAATGGTAAGGTTTGATCGTAAAGGAGTTTTGGAAATGTTTTCCAAACAAGAATCAGAAATGTTTTCTGATAAAAGAAAATAAGAATTTAGAATATAGGGAAACAGGAGATAAGTAAATAAATGAACTAAAGAGATTTATGTTAAATTATGTTTGTTCGATAAAATTTCCATTTGGAAATAATATCGTTGTTTGCACACTTGTTTTTCTTTGATAGTTAACTCACCGACTATCGAAGTTTTGACCATTTTAACGTTGTTAATATGGAGAGACCGGTTGGATTATTATCCATAGAACCACTCTGTATTGGCATAAGCGTTGCGAATCATATATGCCAAAGATAATGGAAGACGGAGTAAAATGCAAGGGCTATCCTGTTTACAGAATAGTGCCTTCGGTTTGTCCAGTCCTAGGACAACTTGTATGGACGAAGGTCTGACAGAGTATATCCAATGGATCGCGTAAGTTGATCTGTTCAAACGTATTCACGTTTGGTGGCGGAGGAATTCGTTTCTCTTAGCTGTATACCCGTGTTATTTTTGGATAAGTCGATTTGTGATTTGGCGGGTATGACGATGTGACATTTCTAAGTGAATGAAGATGGATGTCTGACATAGTAATTCCAGACAGTCACGTACATTGATTTCTTCAACTATACCAAGAGTGGAAGCGGAGAAGGAAACTTCTTTTAGCTGACACGTAATGTATGGACGTAGACGTCAATTAGTGATTTCGATGGATTTGACAATGTAGCATTCGAAGTGAATCTGATTAATGATAAAGCATAGCTTCTAGCCTCATCAACCGGTAAATGACAGAAATCGGGCAGGCAGCATGGCTAAGTCGGTCGCACCGAAGTAGGGTGTATAATCACCTATCTAGAGAATATTCATTTGTTTCTTAAATCTATCAATGCTGTCCCATATATATACGGGAACGGTTGCTGATCCCAACCGTTGGTGATGTACATTCGATACACTCAAGCTAAATGAGTGGTCGGTCATGTGTGGCTGAGTTGCAAGATGTTCTTGTTGAACTCCAGTGTATCGTTCCTAGAGTACACTGATCGGAAGGTGGTTCCATACCTTGTCATAGTTGGAAATCCAATCATCCAATACGTGCTTGCGATTTTGATTGTATACTATATATGTAGTAACGTGAGATGCAAGCGTTTCTGCTAGATTGATATTTATTTGTATTTAGACATTATTATAATATCAGAATGATATTGCTTTGAAAAGTTATTTGGACTCTCATAAGGGAAAAACCCGTTCCGTATTCACGGCGTGGTCTTATGAGATATCATATACCTATTTAAATGATTTGAGTTTATTCACACCAGTCCCATGACTGACCCGGAGTTTATTTTGTTGTTTTCCCTAAACTCTTGGGTGCCTAAATTTGTACGGGCAGTCAAGTAGTCGGGATTTTACAGATACACTGGGAGAGCTTGGAGCAGGAGGCTTCAAGATCATATAGCTATAGTTATTTCCGTTGTGTTGTAAGTGTTGTACTCTGATAAGTGCTATTGTATACATAACTGTTATATTTCAAAGTTATGTTATCTATTATATGTTATTCGTTCCGCTGTGAGGTTCGTGTTACTCTGATGTTGTGTTCTTCTTCTTCTTCTATTCTAAGTTTCTATCTTATCTATTCTCACCTTCTAATTTCTTTCATTAATTACCGGGATTTTTTCGATGTTTTGGTTATCGACGTCGGGCTTACGTCGATAACCAAAGTCGCCGAAAATCCGGGTTACTACATCCTCCTCCTCCAGTAGTTAATGTTCCTCCTCCTCCTGTCGCTGAGGTTCCTCTTCCTCCTCCCCCTCAGCATCCTCAAGCTGACTTCGCAAAGACTTGCAAAGATTTCAAAGCAATGGGTGGCAAGAATTTTCAAGGCACTGAGACTTTTGTAGAGGCCAGAAATTGGTTGAAAGAGACCGAGGATTTATTTGCTATCTTTGGGTTAGACAATCAGAGGAAGATCTTGTTGGCGGTTTGGCTTATGAAGGATGAAGCCGCTTATTGGTGGGAAGTCAACAATGGTACTAGGCCTGTTGAGACTTGGGCCGATTTCAGGGCAAGGTTCGTGCTTAAGTTTCTATCTTCTGCTGAGGAGAATCTGCAAATGGAGAGGTTCATAACTTTGAAACAAGGAGATATGTCTGTCAAAGAATATGTGAACAAGTTTAATCAGTTAGCTCGTTTTGGCTTGGATATGGTGAATACTCCTCAGAAGAAGGCTCTTCGTTTTGCTAGAGGATTGAATGAGCCGTTGCAGGGATTGGCTATGTCACATATTCCCCATGGGGCCACATTTGAGAGCTTGGTTGATATGGCGTTACTTCAGTGAGATGTCAAGAAAGAAATCAAGACGAATGATACTCAAGCCAAGAAGACTGATTCCCAGGGAAAAGGAAATCAGGGTAATCCAAGTGGTTAAAGCAGTCAAGGCAATCCGAACAAGAACAAGAGTCAAGGCAACAAGGGGAACAACAACAAGGGCAAGAACAACAAGGAGAAGTGCCATTATTGCGGTTCAGTTGGGCATCTTATTAAGGATTGTAAGAAGAGGAAAAGGAAGAATGGTGAATGCTTTTTCTGCGGTAAGACTGGACATTTCAGTAAGGATTGCCCGAAGAAGCAAGGGCAAGGCCAGGGTCAGACTCAGCGTGCTGGACCTTCAGGAGGGCAAGTTCATGCTCTCAATACCGCTCCAGTTCCCGATCGAGGTAGTATTTCTGTTGAGAGCCTTGTATATATTTCTGATTTTCCAGTTCGTACCTTGTTTGATTCTGGTGCATCGCATAGCTTTATCTCATCTGATCTTGTTGATAGTTTGCACCTTAGTACTAGCTTGGTAGATGATCCCGTCTGTGTCTCAAATCCTATTGGGGGTTCCGCCCATTTGTCTATGATATGTGGGGATTTGAGGATCTCTATATTGAGTGTAGAGTTCTTGTGCAGTGCTTATGTTCTTGGTTTTAGGGGATACGGATTGATATTGGGCATGGATTGGCTGTCCAGATATGGAGCCATTCTTGATTGTGAGCATAGGGTTGTGAGGCTCGTGACTCGCCTCGGAAACACCCTAGAGATTTCTTGTAATCCGAGAGGTCCCGTCATGTAACACCCCACGTCCGCTAAGGTCACTCATACCAGGGGAATGCCTTAGTTTCGGTGAGGTATTTTGAGTGAATATAGAACAGTAAAATTACAGCAAGACAGATATAAGTAATACTTGAAAATTTAAATCATCATTTCATTGCAACGGAAAGTAATACATGTTTGGTTACATCACAAAACCATAAACCAGAGTCAAGTACATAATATCCATCTTGATAAAATAGAAGTACATAATCCCACTACATAACTAATAGCCATAAAAGGAAAGATAAGCTCGGCTTCACTTCAGAGGTCCAAGCTCCATAGGATAGATACAGCAATCAGATCAAAGCCCACTAGCACCAGGCCCACTCTAATAACCTGGGGTTGGGGGAAAAAGATAAAAACAACGGGGTCAGACATAAGTCTGAGTGAGTCCTATAACCCTAACAATACAATCATTAAAATAACCAGAGAAGACATAAGTTGATATACGGTAACGACTGGGGATGAATGGCTACACTAAGCAGCTTGGTAAACTTAGGATAAACTAAGATCACCGTAAAGACGCATTTACCCACCCAAGGATAATTACTAAATTACACCGCCCCAGACCTACTCAAAGATAATTCCTACACTGCACCACACCAGTTTTACCTACCTAAGATTAATTCCTACTTAAAGGTTGATCCCACCCAAGGACTTATAAAATTTACTAATTAGTACCTGCGTACCCCTAGGTGACCAAGTAGGCGCCACGGGGCCCTACAATCCACTAGGTGTACACACTACTTCCCATTCGATCGGCTCCCTAACGTAGATACCCGTGCTGGCCCCACCGTGGGATGTATCATTCCCCAATGTGGCAACCTGATGGAACTAAAGGTGCACGGCTTATATCTACTCGATGCAACAACGGCTTACCTACCAGCCCGGGCCCACTCACGCATATGAAGCCCGTTGGACTTGCGTTGCCACCGCTAACCCGTTTGCCTCTTACAGTCAAGCCCAGTATGCGTGTCCCGTCCTCGACATGGGTCGAGCCCACAAAGATACGTATGGGTTACTGGTTGAAATGGGCCTCCACAAGCTACCCACCTAAGCTTGTCCCTTTTTCTAGTATATCCCACTTAACCCTTTAATCATGTTTTAATTACATGTTCCATTTTGGTTAAGTATTCTAATCGTATTTTCTATTGCCACCCAAGGCAACCACTAGATTTTCTCATGCCACCCGAGGCACCCACTTAACCCCTCATGTCCCTCTACATGCTAATGTGGTTAAGTGTTTCTTAATTAATTAATTAAGAACGTAACCTTTGTAAAGACCTCTCACATTAGACTGTCTTTTATGACCACTGGTTAAGCCGGTTGGGTCCGGGCAGCCTTATGTCATAACAGAGTCTAACCTCGTGTCTTTACATTAATTACGTATTTAGTTTGTGCCTAAGACCTCTCACATTGGGCTAACATTTGTAGCAACTGGTTAAGCCGGTTGGGTCCGGGCAGTTTTACGCTACAACTGAGTCCAACCTCGTGTCTTAGTCAATTAATTACACCTAATTAATCACCCTCATAATTTTATATTAATTATCCCTAATTAATCAAGTTTTCTTAACATGGGTAGACCTAACTTAATAGGTAAATTCCCATGGGGTAGACCTAACTCAATAGGTAAATTCCCAACACATAGTATGGGTACACCTAACCAAATAGGCAAATTCCCATACTATGTTTATTTATTTTGTGTTATGCATAATTATATTAATTTCACACAATCTTATTAACTTATGCATTTAATTACCCCATCGTTCCCACGTAATTTCGTTCATGATATAACACATATAAAAGGTGTCAACTTGCATATGAATGAACATGTTTCAAAGGTGCCATCTTGCATATTAACAAACACATAACTTGCATATGAACTTGCATAATATGTCACATAACTTGCATATAATCTTGTATAACATGTCACATAACTTGCATATAATATGTCACATAACTTACATATTCACTTGCATAATATACTTGCATATTAACCCATAGACTTGCATAATGTGTCATCATGAACTTGCATATTAACAAACATGTAACTTGCATATTGACAAACATGTAACTTGCATATTAACAAACATGTAACTTGCATATTAACAAACATGTAACTTGCATATTAACAAACATGTAACTTGCATAGCATATCTTGCATATTAACATACATGTAACTTGCATATTAACAAACATGTAACTTGCATATTAACAAACATGTAACTTGCATATTAACAAACATGTAACTTGCATAGCATATCTTGCATATTAACATACATGTAACTTGCATATTAACAAACATGTAACTTGCATATTGACAAACATGTAACTTGCATATTAACAAACATGTAACTTGCATATTAACAAACATGTAACTTGCATATTAACAAACATGTAACTTGCATAGCATATCTTGCATATTAACATACATGTAACTTGCATATTAACAAACATGTAACTTGCATAGCATATCTTGCATATTAACATACATGTAACTTGCATATTAACAAACATGTAACTTGCATATTGACAAACATGTAACTTGCATATTAACAAACATGTAACTTGCATATTAACAAACATGTAACTTGCATAGCATATCTTGCATATTAACATACATGTAACTTGGATATTAACAAACATGTAACTTGCATAGCATATCTTGCATATTAACATACATGTAACTTGCATATTAACAAACATGTAACTTGCATATTGACAAACATGTAACTTGCATAAACTTACATACTCAACATGCATAAACATAAGATTAATGCTAACATCATATCATATGATTCAAGACTCATTAATCCACATACAAAACCATAAATCTCATCATATCTTATCTACTTAGTTTAACAAAAGATCATCAAAGTGATAGAAACTCACAACTAGCAACTTTGAACACCAAATGAAGAAGATTAAGATGCTAAGAAGGGATTAGAAGTTGATTAGAGAGTGATTAGTATGCAACCCTCTTCATAAAATTAGTGGAGGCCATGAGAGCTAGCATTTTGCCATAGTTTAGTCACTAGGTTTAATTATGAATGAATTAGGGTAGGTTAGGGTCTTATTTATAGATTAGGCAAGTGTTTTAGGCCATAGGATTAACCCTAGATTCAATCCAAGCCATCAAAGCATGTCTTGGGGAAGAAGTCAAGTGTAGGAACCATCTAGGGCCTTTAGATTAAAGATGGACCATGAGAACCATTCAAATGCAAAATCTGCACTTGAGCGAATCGGCCCACGGGTTGACAGCCAAACACCCTGGATTAACCCCTAGTCGACCCAGCGGGCTCGGGTCGACTTCAAAAATCGGCCGGTTCGGTTATTCCCCTCTCCCAATTCGCTGTTTTGAGCATTTTTGCATATTTATTTATTAAATTTTCAATTATATATATATATATATATCAATATATATATATATATATCTACACAACCCATTTCACTTAATTAAGTATACTTTAATTTGGGAATTTTCGTGAAACTTCGCGAGGCCATATCTTGGTCATACGGACTCCGATTTTCGAAAACTCGGACTCTATTTCGCGTATTTTTCCGAGACGAACGCAATGGCATAGCCCGTTTCCCTTGATTCCCATTTTAGAATTAAATTCTGCCTCGATTTATGTTATTACAGGTTATTGAAAATACGGGTTGTTACATTCTCCCCTCCTTAAAGGATTTCGTCCCCGAAATCTTCAAGTTAGGAAGAACGTATCCTACCATCCAATCATCCATCTACTCAAAGCATCATCCACGAGCAATCATTGTCCTTACAAGATTCTAAATGCTGGATGGATATATGCAAAAGTGTGTGTATATGTACTTACCTAATGCGAAAATCAGGCGGTTACTGATACAGTAAACCTCCTTAATGCAAACCATGATAGTGCCATGCATCCAATATGTATGCGAAACCCTATTGACACATACAAATTTCTACATGCGTGCACAACCATACACAAAAATGCATCATCCATATGATAACACAGCCATGATACATCCATCAATCTAACTACCACATCCATTTATGCGATATGCAACATGAAGTGACTGAGCCGATCTAGTGCCTAATGTGTGTATATATGCATCCACGAGCAACCACTAGCAAACACTTGCATCCACTTGCATCCATCAACCATAACATGTCTCAAACACATGTTTCAACCATAGGTTTTCCCTATCTAAAGGTCAAACAGGACTAACGAGAGGACCTACTAAAGATAAGATAAGTACTAGGCAAGCGATAAAGGAGAAGTTAAAAGACATACTCTCCAAAAGAAATGGATACAAAGAACGCATCTTTGCTTCCGTCTCCCAAGTAGCATTGCTTTCGTCATCTCCCCATTGCACTTTAACCAGCTGAACTTCTCTGTTCCTCAACTTCCTAGTTTCTGACCCAAGGATGCGAGTAGGAGCTCGTCGAATCGTCGCATCACGCTCTACCTCTACATCTCTAAGCAAGCTCGGCTCTACCACCTCCGCGGTCTCATGTAAGCACTTCCTCAAATGTGATACATGGAATACATCATGAACACCACTAAGTCTGTCGGGCAACTCCACCCTATATGCCATCCGTCCAATCCTTTCCTTAATAGGAAACGGCCCAACAAATCTCGGTGCTAACTTCCCTACGGACCCAAAGCGAACAACATTTCTCAATGGAGATACTTTGACAAAAACCATGTCCCCAACCTCAAACTCAAGATCCGTCCTTCTCCGATCCGCATAAGATTTCTGTCTATCTTGCACTGCTTTCATCCTTTTTCGAATTAAATCAATCTTCTCTGAAGTCTCTCTAACCATATCCGGCCCAAGCAAGATCTTATCCGTAGATTCCCACCAACATGTAGGAGATCGACAAGGCCTTCCATAAAGAGCTTCGAAAGGAGCCATACCAATACTGGACTGAAAGCTGTTATTATATGCGAACTCCACCAAAGGAAGATGTTCTTCCCATGTACCTCCAAAATCCAAAATACATAACCTCAAAAGATGTTCTAGATACGGTTCACCCTCTTGGTCTGACCGTCCGTCTGAGGATGAGATGCGGTGCTCAAACACAACTGAGTCCCTACCGCCCTCTTGCAAAATCTTCCAAAACTCACTAGTGAAGATAGGATCTTGATCACTCACAATGCTGGAAGGTACACCATGAAATCTAATAATCCCTTGAAGGTAAACTGAAGCTAGACATGGAATAGTCCTCTTGCTCTTCACGGGTATGAAATGGGCACACTTAGTAAGTCTATCTACCATAAGCCCAATCCCCGTATTACCCTTCCTTGATTTCGGTTATCCAACGAGGCACTATCCTACTTCCTATTTCGGAACTTCCAACAGGTGAAGCAACCCTCCGGGTTTCTTCTGTTCCACTTTCACTTGTTAGCATACCAAGCATCTAGCGACATACTTGGCCGCATCTTTCTTCAGATTGGCAAAAAGGAAAACTCGCTTTATGTCTTGGTACATCTTGTCCCTACCGGGATGAATGGTCATCTTCGACCGATGTGTATCATCAAGTATAGCCTTCCTCAAACCCTCGTCTTGCGGTACACAAAGTCTACCGTCTCTACGCAACCACCCCTTACTATCTAGGGTGTACCTACTCAAATGGCTGGACGACTCCTCCCCCTTATGAGCTTCTCTCATAGCTCAACCTACTGTGGGTCGTCTTGCTGTGCCTCGCCACCCCGTCCCAAAAGAGTAGGCCTAACCTCCAAGGAGGCTAGCAAACCGGGTACAAAGTCAACGGAAGGTCTAAAGTCAAACATAGAAATAAACCCTAAGCTCCGTCGTTTAATCGATCAATGAACTCAAGGACAACCTTTTTCTTCTTAAGGCGTCTGCTACCATGCTTCCCTTGTTAGGGGTATACGCTATCTCAACTCATAAGATGCTAAGAATCCTATCCAAAATCGTCACAACTGTCCATCTCTCACGCAGACCACCCTAGTCGAATTCGACATCCCCCAAATGCAAGCCCCAAAGGCCGAAACCAATATCAGACAAACACCCAAGGGATATCTCCTTCGAGTTCAGGCAACCTACGTGAGATGATACTAAAAATAATAATAATAATGGCTAAACAATTAAGCCTTTGACCAACTTTGGATGTCCTTGCCAGTCTCGCTCCAAAACCACTGTTTTATCCCATAACTGGCTTTGCTCAACCTATTGAGCACATATGAAAACTTATTTCGCTCCTAGAAAAGACCAAGATGTCATCCACAAAGACCATCACAAACTTATTTAGGTACTCTCTGAACACCCTTCTCTTCCAATCAACAAAGTATGCGGGGGCGTTCGTCAAACCAAATAGCATCACCAGCTACTCATAAAACCATCCGGAGTCCTAAAGGCAATCTTCTCTATACTATCGTCAGCCACTCTCAACTGACGAAACCATGTGGCTTAGTCCAACTGCGAAAATACTGAGGCGCCAACCAACTGATCAAAGAGATCATCAATCTTTGGCAATGGGTGTCTATTCTTCTTTGTGAGTTTATTTAGTTCTCTTTAGCCTACACAAGGTCTGAGGGACCCATCCGCCTTCATGGAAAAAACTACTGGAGCGCCCCACTCCGATATACTTCTTCTTATGAACCCCTTCTCAAGCAATCGCCTACTTACTTATGGAGTTCCCTCCTCTCACGAGGAGCCTTGTGGCACACTGGCCAAGTCACTGGTTTGGCATTGTTTACCAGATATATTCGGAAGTCAATCTCCCGCTCCGGAGGTAAGCCCTTCACCTTCTCAAACACATCCGAGTATTCCCGGACCACTTCTAACAGATCGCAAACTCTCGACCGATGTGTCCAGCGATTCTAGATAACTTAGCATAACAGTCTCTATGGGATTACAAGAGATCTCGAGAGTGTTACCCAAGCGGGTCATAAGCCTAACAACTCTCTTTTCAAAATCAAGAATGGCATCCCTACTGGATAACCAGTCCATGCCCAAACTAACCCATAGCTCGTGAAGCCCAACAAGCATCACATCCAAACTCAATGCTAAGCATAGAAACTTTCAAACCCAAACACATCATGGAGCCCAATTGGGTTTGAAACAACTAAGGGATCATCTACTAAACTGGTGTCTAAGTGCAGTGACTCACTAACAATGATGAGATAAACGAACTTAATGCATCCAAATCAAATAAAGTTCGAATCGGATAATAAAGAAATCCAAATTCCAACCTAGACGGTCTTATCCCCATACGGCACCCTAGTCGTGAGGGAATACAACTACCCTCCAGAAGATTCCATACCTTGTCCTTGCTTCTTTGGTCAATCCTAATAAGGTGTCCTATTCCTCCCAAAAGGATAACTACTAGCCTTCTCCTTCCCATTCTCCACTCGTAACCTCCCATCAATGAGGCTTCGTCCTTTATTAACCAAACAACTATTAGAGCCTTCCTCCCATCGTCCATCCAATAAGTACTTACAAGTCCTCCTCCTTCTTGAACCAACTTCTAATCTGATTTACGTCTAATTCCCTTGAAGCGGTTTTCCATTCTTATCTATCTTAGAAAGATCATCTACACATGGAGGGGAAACTCAAAACGAGAGAGAAAGAGATTCAAACGGAGAATTCGAAAGATAAAGATATGGCTATCGGGGATTATGCTTTTCTCAAAAACTTTTCTCTTAAAAGACATGTTTTTGAAAACATTCCTTCAAAAATTTTCTTAGAAAAATAGTTTTTCTAAAAAATTTATCTGTTCTGGTAACCTTAAGCTCTGATACCACGTGTAACACCCCACGTCCGCTAAGGTCACTCATACCAGGGGAATGCCTTAGTTTCGGTGAGGTATTTTGAGTGAATATAGAACAGTAAAATTACAGCAAGACAGATATAAGTAATACTTGAAAATTTAAATCATCATTTCATTGCAACGGAAAGTAATACATGTTTGGTTACATCACAAAACCATAAACCAGAGTCAAGTACATAATATCCATCTTGATAAAATAGAAGTACATAATCCCACTACATAACTAATAGCCATAAAAGGAAAGATAAGCTCGGCTTCACTTCAGAGGTCCAAGCTCCATAGGATAGATACAGCAATCAGATCAAAGCCCACTAGCACCAGGCCCACTCTAATAACCTGGGGTTGGGGGAAAAAGATAAAAACAACGGGGTCAGACATAAGTCTGAGTGAGTCCTATAACCCTAACAATACAATCATTAAAATAACCAGAGAAGACATAAGTTGATATACGGTAACGACTGGGGATGAATGGCTACACTAAGCAGCTTGGTAAACTTAGGATAAACTAAGATCACCGTAAAGACGCATTTACCCACCCAAGGATAATTACTAAATTACACCGCCCCAGACCTACTCAAAGATAATTCCTACACTGCACCACACCAGTTTTACCTACCTAAGATTAATTCCTACTTAAAGGTTGATCCCACCCAAGGACTTATAAAATTTACTAATTAGTACCTGCGTACCCCTAGGTGACCAAGTAGGCGCCACGGGGCCCTACAATCCACTAGGTGTACACACTACTTCCCATTCGATCGGCTCCCTAACGTAGATACCCGTGCTGGCCCCACCGTGGGATGTATCATTCCCCAATGTGGCAACCTGATGGAACTAAAGGTGCACGGCTTATATCTACTCGATGCAACAACGGCTTACCTACCAGCCCGGGCCCACTCACGCATATGAAGCCCGTTGGACTTGCGTTGCCACCGCTAACCCGTTTGCCTCTTACAGTCAAGCCCAGTATGCGTGTCCCGTCCTCGACATGGGTCGAGCCCACAAAGATACGTATGGGTTACTGGTTGAAATGGGCCTCCACAAGCTACCCACCTAAGCTTGTCCCTTTTTCTAGTATATCCCACTTAACCCTTTAATCATGTTTTAATTACATGTTCCATTTTGGTTAAGTATTCTAATCGTATTTTCTATTGCCACCCAAGGCAACCACTAGATTTTCTCATGCCACCCGAGGCACCCACTTAACCCCTCATGTCCCTCTACATGCTAATGTGGTTAAGTGTTTCTTAATTAATTAATTAAGAACGTAACCTTTGTAAAGACCTCTCACATTAGACTGTCTTTTATGACCGCTGGTTAAGCCGGTTGGGTCCGGGCAGCCTTATGTCATAACAGAGTCTAACCTCGTGTCTTTACATTAATTACGTATTTAGTTTGTGCCTAAGACCTCTCACATTGGGCTAACATTTGTAGCAACTGGTTAAGCCGGTTGGGTCCGGGCAGTTTTACGCTACAACTGAGTCCAACCTCGTGTCTTAGTCAATTAATTACACCTAATTAATCACCCTCATAATTTTATATTAATTATCCCTAATTAATCAAGTTTTCTTAACATGGGTAGACCTAACTTAATAGGTAAATTCCCATGGGGTAGACCTAACTCAATAGGTAAATTCCCAACACATAGTATGGGTACACCTAACCAAATAGGCAAATTCCCATACTATGTTTATTTATTTTGTGTTATGCATAATTATATTAATTTCACACAATCTTATTAACTTATGCATTTAATTACCCCATCGTTCCCACGTAATTTCGTTCATGATATAACACATATAAAAGGTGTCAACTTGCATATGAATGAACATGTTTCAAAGGTGCCATCTTGCATATTAACAAACACATAACTTGCATATGAACTTGCATAATATGTCACATAACTTGCATATAATCTTGTATAACATGTCACATAACTTGCATATAATATGTCACATAACTTACATATTCACTTGCATAATATACTTGCATATTAACCCATAGACTTGCATAATGTGTCATCATGAACTTGCATATTAACAAACATGTAACTTGCATATTGACAAACATGTAACTTGCATATTAACAAACATGTAACTTGCATATTAACAAACATGTAACTTGCATATTAACAAACATGTAACTTGCATAGCATATCTTGCATATTAACATACATGTAACTTGCATATTAACAAACATGTAACTTGCATATTAACAAACATGTAACTTGCATATTAACAAACATGTAACTTGCATATTAACAAACATGTAACTTGCATAGCATATCTTGCATATTAACATACATGTAACTTGCATATTAACAAACATGTAACTTGCATATTGACAAACATGTAACTTGCATATTAACAAACATGTAACTTGCATATTAACAAACATGTAACTTGCATATTAACAAACATGTAACTTGCATAGCATATCTTGCATATTAACATACATGTAACTTGCATATTAACAAACATGTAACTTGCATAGCATATCTTGCATATTAACATACATGTAACTTGCATATTAACAAACATGTAACTTGCATATTGACAAACATGTAACTTGCATATTAACAAACATGTAACTTGCATATTAACAAACATGTAACTTGCATAGCATATCTTGCATATTAACATACATGTAACTTGCATATTAACAAACATGTAACTTGCATAGCATATCTTGCATATTAACATACATGTAACTTGCATATTAACAAACATGTAACTTGCATATTGACAAACATGTAACTTGCATAAACTTACATACTCAACATGCATAAACATAAGATTAATGCTAACATCATATCATATGATTCAAGACTCATTAATCCACATACAAAACCATAAATCTCATCATATCTTATCTACTTAGTTTAACAAAAGATCATCAAAGTGATAGAAACTCACAACTAGCAACTTTGAACACCAAATGAAGAAGATTAAGATGCTAAGAAGGGATTAGAAGTTGATTAGAGAGTGATTAGTATGCAACCCTCTTCATAAAATTAGTGGAGGCCATGAGAGCTAGCATTTTGCCATAGTTTAGTCACTAGGTTTAATTATGAATGAATTAGGGTAGGTTAGGGTCTTATTTATAGATTAGGCAAGTGTTTTAGGCCATAGGATTAACCCTAGATTCAATCCAAGCCATCAAAGCATGTCTTGGGGAAGAAGTCAAGTGTAGGAACCATCTAGGGCCTTTAGATTAAAGATGGACCATGAGAACCATTCAAATGCAAAATCTGCACTTGAGCGAATCGGCCCACGGGTTGACAGCCAAACACCCTGGATTAACCCCTAGTCGACCCAGCGGGCTCGGGTCGACTTCAAAAATCGGCCGGTTCGGTTATTCCCCTCTCCCAATTCGCTGTTTTGAGCATTTTTGCATATTTATTTATTAAATTTTCAATTATATATATATATATATATCAATATATATATATATATATATATATCTACACAACCCATTTCACTTAATTAAGTATACTTTAATTTGGGAATTTTCGTGAAACTTCGCGAGGCCATATCTTGGTCATACGGACTCCGATTTTCGAAAACTCGGACTCTATTTCGCGTATTTTTCCGAGACGAACGCAATGGCATAGCCCGTTTCCCTTGATTCCCATTTTAGAATTAAATTCTGCCTCGATTTATGTTATTACAGGTTATTGAAAATACGGGTTGTTACACGTCATGTTGTGCTATCTTGAATCACTCGACTCGTCAATGGAAACTCTTCAGTCTATGAGAGTGGTTCGAGAGTATCCGGATGTTTTCGATGAAGTTAGGGGATTGCCCCCTAAGCGAGAGATTGATTTCCGCATTTATCTGGTGGATAATGCAAAGCCGGTTTCTTTGCCCGTTCGGCACATGGCTCCGCGTGAAAGGTGGGAGCTAAGTAAGCAAGTAAAGGAGTTGCTTAAAAAGAACTTCATTAGACGAAGCATATCTGAATGGGGAGCGCCTGTGGTATTTGCTACCAAGGCAGATGGTTCTCTCCGACTTTGTGTTGACTATCGAGAGTTGAATAAGCTGACTAAGAAGAACAGACACCCGTTACCGAGGATTGATGATCTCTTTGACCAGCTTGTCGGTGCTTCTGTTTTCTCTCAGCTTGATCTTGCTACTGGATTCCATCAGCTCAGGGTAGCTGAGGATAGTATAGACAAGACTGCGTTCAGAACTCCAGATGGATTCTTCGAATGGCTTGTCATGCCGTTCGGCTTGACTAATGCACCCGCATATTTCGTGGACTTGATGAGTAGGGTGTTCAGGGAGTTCTTTAACAAGTTTGTCGTGGTTTTCGTAGATGATATTCTGATCTTCTCTAAGGATGAGGAGGAGCACGCAAGGCATCTCGTGGAGGTGATGGATACGCTTAGAGCGCATCAGTTGAAGGCCAAGTTCTCCAAGTGTCACTTTTGGAGAAGGGAAGTTAGATTCCTTGGGCATATAGTATCTAAGCAAGGCTTAGCGGTGGATCCCGCTAAGGTAGTTGCAGTTCAGGATTGGAAGACTCCAAGGAATGCAACCGAAGTGAGAAGTTTTCTAGGTCTTGCGGGTTTTTACCGGAAGTTCATCAAGGACTTCGCGAAAATTTCCGCTCCTCTCACTAAATTAACGAAGAAGAATTTAGTCTTTGCTTGGAGCATAGAATGCGAGCTTGCTTTTCAGAAGCTCAAGAGAGCTCTCACATCAGCACCTGTTCTAGCTTTGCCCGATGGAGGGAAGTTATTTACAGTATACACCGATGCATGTGGCACGGGGTTAGGAGCTGTTCTGATGCAAGAAGGAAGAGTGATATGCTTTGGCGGTAGACAACTCAAAGTGCATGAGAAGAATTATCCCACTCATGACTTAGAGTTGGCAGCAATAGTATATGCACTCAAGGCTTGGCGCCATTATCTTCTGGGCGAAAGATTTGAGCTTTATACCGATCACAAGTCATTGAAGTATCTCTTTTCTCAGAAGGATCTGAATCTGAGGCAACAAAGATGGATGGAATTCTTGGCATCCTATGATTTTGAGATAGCCTATACCCCTGGCAAGGGGAATGTGGTAGCAGATGTATTGAGTAGAAAAAGGTTGACTCTGAGTCCTCTATTCGTTGAGATGAAAAATTTAGAGTATGTGGCAACCTTTGATTTCTCTTTGGCGATTGAGTCGATGACCGGTTCTTTAGCATCTCTGGAACTCAGACCTACCCTTCTTGATCAAGTTGGGGCTTCGCAGAGAGAAGACCCTCAGATAGTTGAGATTATGGATAAGCTGATTCGAGGAGAGGCGTCTAGTCATCTCGCTCGATATTCTATTGATGACAAGGGTTGGCTGAGGAGAGACGGAAGGTTATGTGTTCCAATGGTAGAAGATTTAGTAAGAAAAGTCCTTGAGGAAGCGCATCGCTCTAAGTTGACTATACATCCGGGAGGAGATAAGATGTATAAAGATATGAAGCGCATTTTCTTTTGGCCTGGGATGAAGAAGGATGTGGCAGAGTTTGTCTCTAGATGTATCATTTGCCAGCAAGTTAAGGCCGAGTCGAAGAAGCCCGGTGGGCTATTGCATCCTCTAGACGTTCCACTATGGAAGTGGGAGAGTATTTCCATTGATTTTATCGATGGGCTACCAAGGTCAAGGAAAGGGAATACGAGCATTTGGGTTATTGAAGATAGACTTACGAAGAGTGCTCATTTCATTCCGGTGAAGAGCAAGAGAACCGCATCTTGGCTAGCGTCTGTATATCTTCGTGAGATTGTGAGACTTCATGGAGTCCCTTCTAGTATTGTCAGTGACCGTGACCCAATCTTTACAAGTCAATTCTGGAATAGCTTGCAAGAAGCTATGGGTACGAGGTTGAATCTAAGTACGGCTTATCACCCACAGACGGACAGTCAAACCGAAAGGGTGAATAGGGTACTCGAGGATCTATTGAGGCTTTGTATTCTGGATTTTGGTGGTACTTGGGAAGACCATCTTCCTCTTGTTGAGTTTGCATATAATAACAGTTATCAGGCAAGCATAGGGATGGCACCATTTGAAGCTTTATATGGGAGGCCGTGCAAGTCGCCTACATGTTGGTGGGAGACTACAGATGAGCTTATACTTGGGCCTGATATGATCAGAGATACATCCGAGAAGATCGAGTTGATTCGGAGACGGATGAAAGCGGCCCAAGACCGACAGAAATCCTATGCTGATAAGCGAAGAACTGATTTGGAGTTTGATGTTGGGGATATGGTTTTCGTGAAGGTTTCTCCTTTGCGGAATGTGGTCCGATTTGGAGCCGTTGGGAAGTTAGCACCGAGGTTTGTTGGACCATTCCCTATTATAGAGAGGATCGGGCAGATGGCTTATAGAGTGAAGTTGCCCGAGAAGATTGCCGGAGTACACGATGTTTTTCATGTCTCGCATCTCCGGAAGTGTTTACATGAATCAGCAGAGGTTGTTGAGCCAAGTGTTCTGAAAGATGTGGAAGTGGAGAAAGAGGCTACCTTGAGAAGAGCTCCGATTCGTATCTTGGGGACGGAGACCAAGAAGCTAAGGAATCGAGAGGTCAAGTTGGTGAAGGTTCAATGGGGTGAAGCCGAAGAAGACGCAACTTGGGAAACCGAGGAGAAGATGCGTGGGCTTTATCCATTCCTTTTTGAGGGTACACTCTCAATCTCTTTTCTTTGTTAGCATATCTTTCTCTTTGCTATCCATGTTTATCTAGTTTATCGTGTTAATCTTGTCATGAGAACCTTAGGTAGAAACCCTTTGGATGAAACATGTGTTTGAAACATGTTATGCTTGATGGTTGCAAGTGGTTGCAAGTGTTTGCAAGTGGTTACTCGTGGATGCATTATACACGTTAGACACTAGATCGGCTCACACACTCCTCATATTGCATATGCATGAGTGTTTATGCTTATTCATGGATGAAAATTTTTGTGTTATCACATGGATGTTGCATATGGATGTATGTTATGTGCACACATATAGATGTTATACATTATGTTAGGAATTGCATACATATGGATTCATTTCACTAACATAATTTGCATTGAGGATATTTGCATTAGATAAGGACATATACACACACCTTTGCATAAGTTCATACAACATTTAGAATCTTGTAAGGACAATGATTGCTCGTGGATGATGTTTTGAGTAGATGGATGATTGGATGGTAGGATATGTTCTTCCTAACTTGAAGATTTCGGGGACGAAATCCTTTAAGGAGGGGAGAATGTAACAACCCGTATTTTCAATAACCTGTAATGATGTAAATCGAGGCAGAATTAAATTCTAAAATCTGAATCAAGGGAAACGGGCTATGCCATTGCGTTCGTCTCGGAAAAATACGCGAAATAAAGTCCGATTTTTCGAAAATCGGAGTCCGTATGACCCGATTAGGGCCCAACGAAGTTTTCAGAAAAATTCAAAGTAAAAACAGATTTCAAATTCAAGTTTGAATTTGAAAAATTAGGTCAGATTGGGCTAGGCGGGAAAGTTCCCGCCAGAGCACCCAAGTCGACAGCCCTGTCGACTTGGGAGTCGACTTGGTTGGACCCAAGTCGACAGCCCTGTCGACTTGGCTGTCGACTTGGTCCAGCCGGGCTGTTTAGCCTGGTGCACCATTTAGAGATTGTGTTGAGCTTGGGGGCCAGATTCGGTTTTGAGGGCTGAGATTGGAACTAGGGTTTAATCCTAGGGTTGAAACTAGTCCTAATCTCTATAAATAAGGCCCTAACCTAACCCTAAATCATCATTATTCATTCATACAACTAAACTATGGCAAAATCAATCCTCTCATGGCCTCCACTCTCTTCATAAATTCCTAAATAAATTTTTATGAGATTTTCCATGCATACAAGTGTTTTCAAGCTTGTATGAGCATCATTAGCTTGCATTCAAGTCAAGTTTCTATATTTGCATCATAAAGCAAGGGTTTTGATCACTTTGGCTTAAGGGTTTTCTATTAAAGCTTGCATTTTGGGGTTTAATTGATTGCATAAGGGCTTTCTTATATTTGCTATACTCATTTGAGTCCTCATAAGCTTTGTAAGCCCTATTCTACTTTCATACTTAAACTCTAAAGTTAAATGTATGATATGCAAGTTTGCCATGATATGCAAGTTACTATGATGTGTTATGCAAGTTTATTATGATATGATATGCAAGTTTATCATGTTATGCAAGTTTGTTATGTTATGATATGCAAGTTTATCATGTTATGCAAGTTTGCCATGTTATGATATGCAAGTTCATCATGTCATGTTATGCAAGTCTACCATGTTATGCTATGCAAGTATGCCATGTTATGATATGCAAGTATGTTATGCAAGTTTGGGATGATCATTTTGTTCATGTTATCATGTTATGCAAGCTTATCTTGAGTATGTGAACATAAAGCTTCAAGCTTTAGGCTAAAGGTTGCATTTTGGCAACATGTAAGTTATCATATCCCCTATGATAACTTGCATGTGAGGCTAAATGCGAACTTATGGCCATTTCTACATGTCATTTAGCACCATGTATCACCAATATGCCAAGTTTGGTTTTATGCATGCTTTTGAGGCCTAAAAATGTAATATGCAAGTGTATGAACATATGAACATTTCATATGCCACCATGTTAAACTTGTGGCTTCAATACCTTTATGTCATGATTATGCCAAGTTCCCTCTTTCTATCCTTTATGCGCTATTGCGATATGTAAGCGATGGGATTGCGCTTGGGGTTGGGTAAACTTAAAAGACATAAAAACATAAGCTTGGGAATTTACCTATTAAGTTAGGTCTACCCATTGGGAATTTACCTATTAAGTTAGGTCTACCCAATTGCTTGAAAATTTGTAACATGTTTTGGAAACATGATGGACATGACACTTAGAAAAGATAAGTGTGACCAACTCGAGGTTGGGTTGAGTTTGTAGCGTAAACCTACCCGGAACCGACCGGCTTAACTAGTTGCTACAAACAATAGGACCCAATGTGAGAAGTTGGCCATGTTGTACCTTGAACCCGAGGTTAGACCAAGTTGTGGTGTAAAGCTACCCGGACCCGCCCGGCTTAACTAGTAACCACAACAAGGTCTAATGTGAGAGGTTAAGGCGCATTAAATTAATTAATGCCTCGTGATTAGGGTTAAGTCATGGTCCACTTAATACTTAACCAATTTGGGCTTGGTAGATTAATCAGGGTTAAGTCGTGAACTCATCGTTACACTTAACCAAGTTAATCCATGATTAGCAAGAGGGTTAAAACGTACTTAACCCACTAGAAAATCCTAGCAATGGGGGTCCACTCCAGCAGTAATCCCAAGTTTGTATCATCATGGCCCTAGGGTCTAGGTTAGGGTGTGGGGCACGAATTACTGGGCTGGAGGTAAGCGACCAATAAACGACGGCCGGGTGGTACGCCAATGTAGTTCCGGACGGACTATGGTCGTGCACGTAGTCCGTATTTGGAGAAGTCACCCATGGGTACCAGTAGATCGAGACTGTGCACTCATGTTTATGGTGTCCAGGGGTTGGCACCCTAGGGCTTGATACACCCGAAGGGTGGACCCGGCACAGTTCGACTACAATTATGTTTGGGCCGTATTGACACCAACACGTGACGAGTTAGGCTTAGGGAGCCGATCGACTAGACCGTTTGGTTGGACCTTGTATTAGGGTCATTTCATGTTATTGGGCCAAAGCTTGGGCCAAGGGATCAATACTTGTTTATTCCAGTCATGCTAGTTTGCTAGTACACCTGTGGTGCAAAACCTTAAACCTGATTATGCGATGACACCTTTATCTACCTTGTTAGTTAATCATCATGCTAGTATGTTGTTATCCTTATGATCATACCTGCTTCTCATGCCAGTTAACTTTATCAGTTTACGTTGATTGTAGTAGGGCTTACTCAGTCTTTTTGACTGACCTGTTTTCTTTCGCCTCTTTTCTTCCGTTCCCCCCCCAGGTTCTCAGGGAGGGAATATTGGAGCTTAGCTTGGATTTCTGATCGCTTGCTTGTGGGATTTTAGCTCATGTACGGTCTTGACATGAAGCTAGCTATGGTTATCACTTATTTTGGGGATAGTACTTATGTATTTCAGTTTTTCAGTTGATGTTGTTTTTATCTAGACTTGTTTATTTGGAAAGTTGACATTATGTTGTACCAGACTTGTTTTGAAATGGTTTGAAATCTTCCGCTGTTTTATATATGTTATTTACTCTGTTTACATATATACATATGTTCTTGTTCTGCCTTGATATATTATTATGCATGTTTACCTGATTCAAACGCCCCTCCAAAGTCAGAGTGCTTGCAAGAGTCACCCTGGCGGAGGTGGGGTGTTACACTCCTCAAATGTATGAACTCGTGCCTCCTGAAACCTTTCCTATAATGCAAAAAACAATTTCAATTCAAAAATAGTAGAATGTTATTTTTATTTTGCATAGCTAGTAATTAATAAACTTATCGATATGAGTAATAAAATTTAAAATACACATACATATGCAGTTGTCACCCTATCCTGATTACCCCACTGATATGTGATGTTGTCAGCCTTGTCTCTACTTGCTTGGATGCGTGGGTGTGAGCAAATATGTCCATGTGGGATATGAGATGTCAACGAGCTCGTTCCTATAATTGATAATTTGGATAATTCAATTCCAAATAGCTAATTACTGAACTGATCAATATAAAAATGTAATAACTGATAAATTTACCAAGTTCTCGAGGTGATGTTGAAAAAACTTGGTTTCTTTACAATGAGTTACTGGATTCCTGCTCATGTTTGACGAGTTCCTTGTTGACTCCGCCTACAAATTTACGTTGAATAATTATTTAATAATCACCATAAAAATTAATGAGATTCGTTATAGATTTACCTTGAATTCATTAGTGTTCCACAAGTCAACCCACTTTTCTCATATAGCCGCGCTCGTCCACTTTGGTTTCTTCTCCAATTTTTAATCTTTGATATTTTCTCCCTGTAGTTCTTAACGACCTTTGAGTTACAGTGCTGATAATCAGGCTGATGTTAGACTTTTACAAATCTACTTCTCCATGTGCAATAAGAAAATATTACTAATTATTTATTTGTATTTAATTATTTTGTAAAGCGGTATAAACTTACCAGAAACTCTTGCATATGGCCTCCCTCACGGTGTCGGGGATCTTGCTCCACTTAGGTCAGACATCGCTCATCCTAACCATATACGCATTCTTAAAAATGTTCAGAACCACTGACGATGGCTCCTACTCGAAATCCCTGCATTAAATATAAAATAGAAATTTAGACAATTATAGATATATCATGTAAAAGAAAATTGTTATGCTGCTAATTTTAATACTTACACAAGATGATCCTTAGGCTTCAAGTAAGGACTAGACTGGCTTGTGCTCGCCACTAGTCTCACCGATTTGCTGGGAAGAACTACATCACCGAGAGCCAAAGCCAGACATGAAATACCTGCCAACATATACATTTCATAATAATTATGATACAATGAACTGTTAAAAAATGTTATACATGCTACACATGTGTCATGTTGTGTATGTGTTGTGTGTGAGTATACACTTATTGTCATTAAAATTGTATAATTTTGACAAATGCAATATTAATCAGAGATAAATGTAATGTGCATAACTATAAAATTACTAAATATTACTTTGCCCTCGTTTTTTCTGATTCAGACTCGGTTTCGTATTCTATGTCGTTTTCCTCTACACTCTCAAATGCTTCGAATAATACATCTGTCTCATCATTTAAATATCCAAAATCAGTTTGATCGTTTGTAACTTCTATTTCAACATTTTCCTCCAAATCTTCTTGATAGGCTTGTTCGTTTGGAATATTCTTTCCATCGAATGTAAATCTTACCTTGGTTTTAAAACCGCAGACAAATCTGCTCTATCCATTTATAACGTCCCGTATTATCAGTAGTCACATATTTAATATATTTATTTGGAATTTATAGTTGGATTTATAATATATAATTCATTTATATAACAAAGTTTGAACTTTAAATTTATATATAAATATAAATCGAACTTGAAATGTCGGGAAAGTTCGTAATTTACGAATTGAACTTCAATTGAATATACATGATCCGATATAAGTCGAAATTATGCGAAACAAGAAACGTTTGAATCTATTTAATAATATTTTTCTAATGTAAGAGAAAAAAATCAAGATTTCATATTATAGATTGTGAGTTATGTCCAATTCAAATTTTCGAATAGTCGCTATGGAATTCGTTAATAAACGATAACGTTTATTTAAATAAAAATAAGCGGTCTTATATTTGAATATTGTTTTAACTCGGAATTGTTAATATTGAGTTTAAATTATATATTGTTTTATTTTGAAGGTGTGTAATATCATAATATACGATAATAATAATATATTATTATTAAATTGAATTATTTTAGATTTAAATTAGTTTAAAGGACAAACATATAATAAACTTTTAAAATTAAGACGCAACTTTAAGATTTTAGGCGGAAGGACAGTCCTCACCTTCTTCTTTTATTTCCTCCACCGTCGATTATCAACAGCCGTCGTCGCTCTCGATTATCAACAGCTAAGTCATCGCACCCCCAAAAATAGCTGTCGCCTTCCAAGCCGCCGCCTCTTCAAGCCGCTGCCATCGCCTGAAGCCGTCGCCCGAAGTCCCCGCCGTCGTCTGAAGTCGCCATCGCCTGAGCCTAAAGCTGTCGTTGCCTGAAGCTAATTGAATCCCCAATCGTCGTCATTTTTGAAGCAGTCCGCACCCTCATCATCGTTGATCTGAATTTAAAAAAAATCAGTACCACGTCCACTACTCAATCATCGATGATCTGAATTCTACAAAAAATCATTGATACCAAAAATGCTAAAACAACTTAGCAATAAATCATGATAAGGTCATATTAGTTTTTCTACAGTTCAAAAATACTAAATTGTACAATCGTTGATAATGTCATACTAATTGAAGGAAATATGACCTCTTGATTCATTTTTTGCATTGCACAACATGCACAAACGTTGATAGTTTATTTCCTGATTCATCAATCTATCAGTGATGTGCAGTCTATTCAAAAGTAATTCATATGCACGAAGGACGCTCTAGAATTATTGAGTTCCAATTTATGAAGGATCATTCTACTTTATAACAGCATCAAAAATGCTAAATTCAACTATCATTTCGTGTATGCAATATATCTTATAGAATCTTAAAAATACAATGATATATTTAACTATCATTTAGAATGTTATACACATGCTAGGTCACTTTCAAAAATACAATGCTAAATTCAACTATCATTTATCATATTTATACATGTTATTTCTCTTTATGAAACACACTACTATATATGCTAGTTCGCTTTAAAAATGTAATGCTATATTTAGCTATCATTTAACATATTTTATACATGCTAGTTCACTTTAAAAATGTGATGTTGAAATCAATTGTCATTTATTATGTTTTGTACATTCTAGTTTACTTTAAAATACAATGCCATATTCAACTATCATTTAGCATATTTAAACGTTCTACTTCCTTTTAAAAGATACAATGCTAAATTCAACTATCATTTATTATATTCTATACATGATAGTTCATTTTACTAATAAATACTATACTCAAACATTATTTTGCAAACACTACACGTGCTAACTCACTTCAAAAATATAAATGATAAATTCAACTATCATTTACTATATTTTATCCATGGTAGCTCACTTTAAAAATACAATGCTATATTCATCTATCATTTAGCATATTGTACATATTTTATTTCACTTTAAAAAGTACAATGCTAAATTCAACTATCATTTACCACTTTAAAAATATAATGCTATATTCAAATATCATTCATCATATTATATACAGGCTAGTTCACTTTGAAAACGTAACGATATATTTATCTATCATTTATCATATTTTATAATGTTAGTCATTTTAATATAACATTTGAGTAATGACAGACATACATATCATTAATTTAGCATCCATTGTAATTAGTGCAGAATATGCTAGGTTAATTAAGTGCAGAATATTCTAGATAAATTTAGCATTATAGCATTGATCTGTATTTAATGGATTGATTTATATTTGTAGCATTAGTTTATCATCCATCTTTATTTAGTGTATGAAAATACCAAGGTAACCTAGCACTATAGCGAATGACCGAGCTCTTGAAAATTATATGAAAATACTAGGTTAACCTAGCATTATAGGGCATGACCGAGCCCTTAACCAATATATGAAAATGCCAGGTTAACCTAGCATTATAGCTAATGACCGAGTCCTTGAAAATTGTATGAAAATGCTAGGTAAACATAGCATTATAAGGCATGACCGAGCCCTTAACTAGTATATGAAAATGCCAGGTTAACCTAGCATTATACTAAATGATCGAGCCCTTGAACAATGTATGAAAATGCTAGCTTAACCTACCGTTATGGTGCATGACCGAGCCCTTCAACGGTGTATGGAAAATGCTAGGTTAACCTAGCATTACAGGGCATGATCAAGCCCTTGACAAATGTATGAAAATGCTAGATTAATCTAGCATTATATTGCAGAAAAAATAATAGCTATTTATATGAGTAAATATTAAACAGGAAGAAAATGCTAAATGCACATAGCATTAAAATCTTAAAAAAAAAAAATCATAACAGTGTATCTAAAAAACATACCCTTATTCTTCTCTACTGATTGAAACCAAATCAGACATATTAACGCAAATAACCTGTAAATTGATAAGGAAATAAGATCGAAAAAATATAACAAAAGCAAGATGAATTAGTTAACTGAGCGGGTACACACAAGGCCTAATCGGGTATTCAAGCAACGATTTTGCACCCAGTCGGATTAGTTATCCGAGCAGATGCCCGCGACACGTAAAAGACTCCCGCACGTAAGGCCTAATCGGGTATCGATGACACGTAAAAGACTTCCACACACAAGGACTAATTGGGTACTCCAGTAAGAATTAGTTAACCGACCGGGTACCCGTGACACATAAAAGAGACTTGCGCACGCAAGGCCTAATCGGGTACATGTGCCACATAAATGACTTTCGCGCGCAAGGCCTAATCGGGTACTCCAACAACGATTCTGCACCCAGTAGAAATTAGTTAACCGAGCGGGTACCTGTGACACGTAAAAGACTTCTGCATGCAAGGCCTAATCTGGTACATATGACACGTAAAGGACTTCCGCAAGCAAGGCCTAATCGGGTACTCCAGCAACGAATCTGCACCTAGTAGGGATTAGTTAACCGAGCGGCTACCAGTGACACGTAAAAGACATCCGGACGCAAGGCCTAATCGAGTACCTATGACACGTAAAATACGTCTGGACATAAGGCCTAATCGGGTACTGATGCAACGATTCTGCACCCAGTAGGAATTAGTTAACCGAGCGAGTACCCGTGACACGTAAAAGACTTCCGCACGCAATGCCTAATCAGATACCTATGACGCGTAAAGACTTCCGCCCACAAGGCCTAATCGGGTACTCCAGCGAAATTCTACATCCAGTAGGAATTAGTTAACCGAGCGGGTACCCGTAACACGTAAAAGACTTCCACACGCATCGCCTAATCGGGTACCTATGCCACGTAAAAGACTTCCGCACGCAAGGCCTAACTGGGTACTCTAGCAACGATTCTGTACCCAGTAGGAATTAGTTAACTGAGCGGCTACCCATGACACGTAAAAGGCTTCCACACGCAAGGCCTAATCGGGTACCTATGACACGTAAAACACTTCTGCACATAAGGACTAATCGGGTACTCAAGCAATGATCTGCATCTAGTTAGATTAGTTAACCGAGCGGGTGTCCGCGACACGTAAAATATTTCCCCACGCAAGGCCTAATTGGGTACCTATGACATGTAAAAGACTTTCGCATACAAGGCCTAATCGGGTACTCCAGCAACGATTCTACACCCAGTAGGAATTAGTTAACCGACAAGGTACCCGAGACACATAAAAGAGATTTCCGCACACAAGGCCTAATCGGGTACCCGTGACACGTAAAAGACTTTCGCACGCAAGGCCTAATCGGTTACTCCATCAATGATTCTGCACCTAGTAGAAATTAGTTAACCGAGCGGATACCCATGACACGCAAAAGACTTCCGCATGCAAGGCCTAATTGGTTACATATAACACGTAAAGGACTTCCGCACGCAAGGCTTAATCGGGTACTCCAGCAAAGAATCTGCACCCAGTAGGGAATAGTTAACCGAGCGGCTACCGGTGACACGTAAAAGGCATCCGGATGCAAGGTCTAATCAGGTACCTATGACATGTAAAAGACGTCCGGACGTAAGGCCTAATCGGGTAATGATGCAACGATTCTGCACCCAGTAGGAATTAGTTAACCGAGCAAATACCCATGACACGTAAAAGAATTCCGCACGCAATGCCTAATCGGGTACCCATGACACGTAAAAGACTTCAGTACGCAAGGCCTAATCGGGTACTCCAACGATGATTCTACAATCAGTAAGAATTGGTTAACCGAGCCGGTAACCGTGACACGTAAAAGACTTCCGCATGCAAGGCCTAATCGGGTACCTATGACACATAAAAGACTTTCGTACGCAAGGCCTAATTGGGCACTCCAGCAACGATTCTACACTCAGTAGGAATTAGTTAACCGAGCGGGTACCCATGACACGTAAAAGATTTATGCATGCAAGGCCTAATCGGGTACCTATGAAACGTAAAAGACTTCCGTACGCAAGGTCTAATCGGGTACTCCAACAACGATTCTGCACCTAGTAGGAATTAGTTAACCGAGCAGGTACCGGTGACACGTCAAAGACTTCCGTACGCAAGGCATAATCGAGTACCCATGACACGTAAAAGATGTCTGGACACAAGGCCTAATCGTGTACTTCATCAATGAATCTGCACCCAATAGGGATTAATTAACCGAGCGCCTACCAGTGATACGTAAAAGACATCCGGATGCAAGGCCTAATCAGGTACCTATGACACGTAAAATATGTCTGGACGCAAAATTTAATTGGGTACTTCTGCAACGAATCTGCACCCAGTAGGAATTGATTAACCGAGCTGGTACCTATGACACGTAAAAGCCATCCGGACGCAAGGCCTAATCGGGTAACTATGACACGTAAAAGACGTCCGGACACAAGACCTAATCGGGTACTTAGACAACGAATCTGCACCCAGTGGGGATTGATTAACCGAGCGGGTACTGATGACATGTAAAAGACATCCGTACACAATAAACCAATCACCAGATCAACACAAGAATCAACTCCTAGCTTCAAACAAGCTTCAGTTATGGTAAGTAAAATCTATACACAACATGGTATGAAAATTATGAAAGGGAAAGAATGCTATATTCAACTATCATAGTAGAATGAAAATTGGGAAAATTGATGTTGATAGTTTGTATTATACTAAAATTCTATATACAACTATCATTATATAAAAAAATGATGTTTAATATCTTAATATTAGGTGTGCATGCTGATTATCCCTTGATGCCGTTGTAAAATTCCATATGCTCCCCTAGCTGAAATGCATTATAGTTTCTATACTTTTATGTTGGAGCATTATGTACAACTAATGCTTTAAACCAAATGCAAATACAAAACCGGATTTGTCTATACATATCATAGTTGTATAATAAGTGTTGTCAAATGTGAAAAACCATTTAGTACGTCTCTCAAATATATGCCATCATGCACTATACAAATATGAAACAATATAACTAAAACGATATGTACAATCAGCATCATACTCAAATAAAGAATAATAAAACCACAAACACAATCAATAAAGTAATCAAACAGAAATAAATCACACAACATGCATTGTACAATCAATATAAAGTATAAATGAAACGATATATACAACTAGCATTATACTGTAACAAATGATAATATAACCACAAACATAATCAATAGAGAAAATCAAGTAGAATAAAAATTAGACGATATTTGCATGGTATTTAAACAATTGAAAAAATCGAATCACATGGCAAAATGTATAATACATTAAACTGCAGGAGAACATGGAGAACTGGAAGGTTGTTTTATTTTATGTGTGAGGGGTACACTGGAACATGACATTTGTGAGGGAGGTTCTCGATTGTGAAGGGATGTCAATGAGGACGGACTGCATGGGACTGAGGATGGCACAGTTGTATCCAAGTCTGAGGAGAATTTGAACGTCGATATTTTTGCGGAGGGGATCCATGCGAGAGGAGCTGGGTATATGCGTGGATATAAATAGCAAAAGTGTGTGTGTGCGTAATGTAAAGCAGGAGTGGAGTTGTGCGCAAGGAAGGAGAAATTACGGTGTTAATTGGTTCTGGAAGCTTCACGTGGGAAGGTGTGGTGTTGCGAGTAATACTGGAGCGGCTTTGCATGGTTACACCTGTAGAATACAAGACGTACATGAAAGATTTAACATGGTGTGTGGCTTTGTAGTTTTTGGGGGTCTCAGAACGTAAAAAGAAGTTGCGCAGTGGCACATGGAAGGAACGATGGAGCTCTGGTTAGCTGGGACTGTTGGAATCCGTTGATGAACGGAAAGCATTAACACTCAGGTTCTGGCGAAGGGATGGTTTCTGTTTTTGGTTGCGGGTTCTGACACGAAGTTAAGATGGAGTTTCTAGGGTGATTGGAAGGTCTGGGCCATGCGGGCACGATTTTGAGGGAAATGGCCTGAGTTGATCAAGTTCATGGCAAGGAGACCGGCGACGAAGTCAGTTTATGAAATCGCGGAGTGTGGTCAGAGGATTAAGACGCTAAAAACGAGATTAGCACCATAATTAAGCTAACGTAATTGACACGGTTAATTAAGGTTTCAAAGTTAGTTAATTAATTATATATAATGGTTAAGTTATAATCGAAATTTTCCGTGCATACGTTAACAGTTCTTGATGAAACCGGTTGCGTTGAAATCGCAAAACCGAGTACAACGCTGTAGAGCTGGTCAGATTGGCTTGGAGCTACTGGAATTTCTATTTAATTTTAAACAACTATTTAAATTAAAAGGGGACCACCCGAGCCGTCGAATCGAAAACAATGTGAGTTAATTCTCACACTTTTATGCAATTCCATGATGTGATTAAATTCATACAGTTAAAATTTATCATCGATATTACCAATTGATTGATTTGGATGCCATGGATATTATTTGTTTGATATTGGTTGCCGTTAATTTTATTTAATTACATAGGGTGAATTTTCTAATTCATGTATTATTATTGACTATTATAATAACTGTGATGCAGGCAGAACAGGTTGAAGGAGAATCCACTATCCTATCTGAAACCACCACCTTCTCTACTCTGCCCCCCAATATCTCCTTCATCGTCTTGCACAAGCTCTCAAAAGCAGCCTTCTTTTCTTCTTTCTTCTTCTTCTCTTCCTCGGTTTCTTCCAGCTTCAGTCCTTCGTTGGTCGCCGATACAAGCTTCTTCCCATCGTACTCCTTCAACTGACCCACTGCATACTCATCAATGGCATCGACCATGAACAGCACCTCATATCCCCTCTTCTTCAACTTCTCCAAAAATGGAGAGTTCTCAACCGCCTTCTTGCTTTCCCCGGTGATGTAGTAAATATCCTTCTGACCCTCCTTCATTCTGGTTACATAGTCTTTCAGGCTAGTCATCTCATCTCCACTTTTAGTCGAATGGAACCTCAGTAAATCAGTCTATTTTGCAATAATATCACTAGTTTTCCTGATTGGTTCATCGCAAACTTGATCTAATATTAAAGTTTTCACAAGATCACTTTTAGTCAAAGGACTATTAATTGATCGAAATCCACCACCACAACTATGAGTAAATTCAAATCTTCTAACCAAAAAATGATCGAGCTGTTTCAACTTACAAGAAGCATGAATATTAAAACTGCAATCCTCAACAGCACATCGAACTGTTATTCTCTCTTTGCAGTTCTTCAAAAACTTTCGCTTAAATCCATTTTTAGCACAATATGCAATCACGGTTTTACGGAAATCAGAAGCATACTCAAATTTCTAACCAATCCCCATAAAAAAATTCTAAGTTTGATCCTTTCTTCATCAACTCATTAAAATCATGTTCTTTGTCGAAGCTAAATTCTCTGCTATCAACTCCATCACATTCACTATTCATTGTATCTTCAACACAAAGCGACTTACTAGTATAACAAGACATACCACCGCTGCCAACCATAAGACGAGATAATTCCTTCAACTTAACAAACATAACTAGAAACTCTTCTTTCTTGAAATATACTAAGCATAAAATGGCTTGCAAATCACTGTCAGTCTGAACAAAAGTATTCTTGGAATCCCGAACATAAAATATATCAAAGCATAAGGGAGTAAGATGATTCCAAACTTCGCATATCTTATTTCGCAAATAAGAAACGGCAAAATCTAGAGAAAGCCTAACCCCACAGTTGTTTTTCTTAAAATTGATGACAACCAAAACAGTTGGAACGTCAGTTGCAACACTACTGTAAGAAAAACAGAAAAAAGATAAAACTATTTATCATTACATTAAAATTACAATAACAGCAACAACAGGAACACGTTTATTACGTGTACCTCTGATCATCTACAATATTCATCTTTCTACAGCCAAACCAAAAAACAGTTAACCAAAAAAATAAACGTAAATCTGAAAAGAATTACCTGACGTTAATAAACTTGATAATCTGAAACGAATCGATAATCTGAAAAGAATTGATAATCAACTTGATTACCCGACGTTAATCGAATTATCAATTCATCTTCCAAGATTGATCTGACGATAATCGATCTATCGAATAATAGAATTACCCAAAACGATAATCGAATAATTAAAAATTGCGTGAATCGACAATGGTATAACGTGAATAGATAATCAAAATTGTGTGAATATCAGTTGTGATTTAAATCGACAATGATATCTAAAAAAAGAATTTCAATCGAAATTGAATTGAAGTATTGAAATTATCGATAGCCGTGATAGAAGAAAAAAGACGATTGCGTATGTATAGGATGGCCTGGAAACTTAATTTTTAAAACTGCTGTACTGAAAAAAAATACCGTATAAAATGCGGTCAGTAGAGCCAAATTTCCAGTACGGAAAAATAATTATTAATGCTAATAGAACAAAATGTTGATATAATAGCAAAGCATAGAATGTTGGTTTTCTTTTGAGAGAAAGCAATGAATTAATAGATAATACATTGGAAAGGTTGAATTTGAAGTTAGTAAGGAATTAAACGCTAACAAAAATAGCTGCAAAACATAAATCAGCCATTATTTTGATCTAGCCAACGGTGATATAAAAAGGTTGCTTTTATGTCCAGAAATGATCATCTTTCAGATAATCCAGGCCACGGATAACATAAATACAGTTGAGTTCATAATTGCCTTCGTTGGATAAAATTCAAACATAAATGAGTTATAATAAAATAAGTTATAATAAAGTAAAGCTTAGGTACTTTGCTACTTTGCTTCCTTTCCTTTTGGGGAAAAAAAAAAAAAAAAACAGGTTGTACTTTGCATATGCAATTTGCTGTACTTCACCACTGCATATGCAAATTAAGAAAAATGTAAACATTCCTCATGGTCAGATTTTAACAAATATATTAAAACAAGCTACAAGCCTACAACACTCAATTAGAATAACTCAATGCATGACAGAAGGCACAGAGAAAAGAAAAGAAAAGAAAAGAAAAGTCTTGATTATATACTAAACATACTGCATCATTCATAAAAACACTAGAAGGGCATAGGACACACAACTAACATAATCAAAAGGTAGTTTGATCTTGTCTTGCAAGGAAGTGGACTGCGGCGGGTCCTCAATCAACTTCCTCCATTTTGCTTTCTTCATTGCCATCTTCCTCCAAAGCAGGCATCTCAGCATCTTCAGCATTCTCCTCCTCCTCCTCAATGTTCAACCCCAATTTCAACATCCTATGAATCCTCCCTGCAAACGTGTTTGGATCCTCCAGACTGAACCCCGAGGTCAACAGAGCAGTCTCAAACAGCAGCAACACCAAATCTTTAACCGACTTGTCATTCTTATCAACCTCCGCCCTCTTCCTCAGCTCTTCCATTATCCCATTTTCAGGATTGATCTCCATCGTCTTCTTGCTTGACATGTAAGCGCTCATGCTCGTGTCTCTTAGAGCCTGCGCCTTCATGATCCTTTCCATATTCGCTGTCCATCCGTACTCCCCCGTCACCAAACAGCAAGGAGAATCCACTATCCTATCTGAAACCACCACCTTCTCTACTCTGTCCCCCAGTATCTCCTTCATCGTCTTGCACAAGCTCTCAAAAGCAGCCTTCTTTTCTTCTTTCTTCTTCTTCTCTTCCTCGGTTTCTTCCAGCTTCAGTCCTTCCTTGGTCGCCGATACAAGTTTCTTCCCATCGTACTCCTTCAACTGACCCACTGCATACTCATCAATGGCATCGACCATGAACAGCACTTCATATCCCCTCTTTTTCAACTTCTCCAAAAACGGAGAGTTCTCAACCGCCTTCTTGCTTTCCCCGGTGATGTAGTAAATATCCTTCTGACCCTCCTTCATTCTGGTTACGTAGTCTTTCAGGCTAGTCATTTCATCTCCACTTTTAGTCGAATGGAACCTCAGTAAATCAGCCAATTTTGCACGGTTCTGGCTGTCCTCGTGGATGCCCAGCTTTATGTTCTTAGAGAAGGCTTCATAGAACTTGTTGTAGTCCTCTTTGTTTTCCGCAATCTCAAAGAACATCTCTATGCATTTCTTCACCAAGTTCTTCCTGATCACCTTCAGGATCTTGTTCTGCTGAAGCATTTCCCTAGAGATGTTAAGTGGGAGATCGTCGGAATCTACAACTCCCTTCACGAAACTGAGATACTCTGGAATGAGCTCCTCACAGTTATCCATGATGAAGACCCTCCTTACGTAAAGCTTAATGTTATTCAGCTTCTTCCTTGTATCAAATAAGTCGAAGGGGGCTCTTCTAGGCACGAAGAGGATCGCTTTGAACTCGAGCTGACCTTCTACTGAAAAGTGCTTAACAGCAAGATGGTCTTCCCAATCATTGGTTAGACTCTTGTAGAACGAAGCATACTCTTCTTTTGTAATCTCTTCAGGTTTGCGCAGCCAGATTGGCTTTTGCTTGTTGATCTGAGTCCACTCATGAGAAACTTCCTTCACCTTCTTTTTCTTTGATTTCTTTTCCTTCTCTTCGTCTACTTCCTCAACATCACCCTCTTGTTCCTTCTTCTCTTCTTCATCCTCATCATCACTTATTTCTTTTTCAGTAGTTTTCTCAGTCCACAGATAAATTGGATAGCTGATGAACTCGGAATGTTTCTTCACTAAATCTTTGATCCTCCTCTCTTCCAAATACTCAAGCTGCAAACATGTTAAACATGTTACTGGCACCACATAGATTTTACTAAATGTTTACAGTCACATCACGAGTTGGGTTTGGGTTAAGATAATATACCTGATCATCCTTCAGGAACAAAGTGATTTTGGTCCCTCTACCAAGTGGCTCACCATCTACATCCCTAGTTACAGTGAACGAGCCACCAGCTTGGGACTGCCAGACATACTGTTCATCATCATTGTGCTTTGTTGTGACAACCACTTTCTCAGCAACCAAGTAAGCCGAGTAGAAACCAACACCAAATTGACCAATCATGCTCACATCAGCGCCTGCTTGCAGTGCTTCCATGAACTCTTTGGTCCCAGATCTTGCAATTGTGCCCAGATTGTTCACAAGGTCTGATCACATAGAAAACCATTCAAGTCAACAGACATCCCCAATAATTAACATCCCTAAACAAACCATTTTCTATGACTTTTGAAAGCATGTTAAGTCCCGATGTGCTAGTCATGTGTGAAGAATTTCCCCAAAATTGGAAATTTCATATCAAAAAATCCTACAAAAACACTGAGACCAATCTATACTGTACACTGATTCTAACAACAATAATCATGTACGTTAATCGCATGTTCCTTTCCTTACAACCTCCTAAATTTGGTTATCAACCAAATAATTAAACACTATCCATTATGCATTTTCCCCTTCATCTTTAAAATCGGAAACAGTCCTTACCAGCTTTAGTCATGCCAACTCCACTGTCAATGATACTCAAAGTCTTGTTCTCCTTGTCGGGCACAATCCTAATGAACAATTCAGGCTGCGCATCAAGCTTACTCTTATCCGTTAAGCTCTCATACCTTATCTTATCCAATGCCTGCGCAAACAATACAAGTTCAGAATAAAATCCATCCATGATTTTGTCTCAAATGATAATCATGAATCTGTACTCGAAACTCTTGGTCGGTGATTTTAAATGTGGATGGGGCGCGCAATGATCGCTATGCCTACAGTTTATAATTTAAATAACAGAAAACGATATCGTCGACAAACCAATGTTCTGCCCCCTGCAGACAATTTTCCACTTCGCAGCTAAAAGCAGAGAATTAACTGAGAATTTAAGAGAGATGAAACGGAAACGATTACTTACATCGGACGAGTTGCTAATCAGTTCTCGAAGAAAAATCTCCTTGTTGGAGTAGAAAGTGTTAATGATCAAGCTCAAAAGCTGATTGATCTCAGCCTGGAAAGCGAAGGTCTCGGAATCTGGCATTTGAACGTCCGCCATCGATCAAGTCACGCAACAAACAAAAAGCACGATCGAAATAAGTAATCTGAGAAAATAACAATCGAAGAACGCTTTGATTAGGGATTTCGCTTCTCTGTTTCGTTTCAACACAAAGTGGCAAATTTCGGAAAATGAGCACGTCTTATAGTGAGGAAGAGGACGGGTAGCACTTGCGAGTTTATTCCAGAGAGTTCTTGGATAGGCAATGCAGAAACGAACCGTTTTGTGTAGAACTTTCATTTTAGGAGAACAGCTATAGCTGTTTTCTCTCTGGACTGGGCCGAGTTTGATTTAAGGCCTAAATAACTGGTTATTCAAACGTAGATTTAATTAAGGCTTTCATTTTAATAGAGCGTTACAACACATGTTTCCTCGATAAATTGATTTTTATTAAAAAAAAATGTGTGTTTAACCTGTTTAAAAGAAATGATTTTCGTCAATATTTATCGATGTTTTTGCATCGTACTCATGTGCACTTAGTGTGAATTTTTATTTTTGAATTACAACTATTTGTTTATTAGCGTAAAATTTTGTTTTTGTTTCAAACTATTTTTAAAAAATTGTGTGTTTAACCTATTTAAAAGAAATGATTCAAAATAATCAATTTTAATAGATTCCATCAATATTTAATTTCAAACTTTGCCTCGGTTTACAACATTAAATAATTTCATTTAGCGTTTAAACTCTTAAATTTAAAGTTCAGTTTCAAGATAATTCATTTATACAGTATCATTTATATTGTCTTTAAACAATATTTTAAGATTCAAGAATAAAACAAAATTTATTTAACCAATCGGTGTTCGTATATTAATCTCAACACTACAAGAGAATACGGTTATTTCAACGGCTGAGAGCCGTTAGCGATCGTACGAAGCCGTTGGAATATCCATTGAAATATAATCAACGAATTCTAACGATTTCCAACGGAACCAACGACGCATTTCCAACGGCCTTCAATGGTTGCACGCCGTTGGAAACCATTTCAAACAGGCATTGGTAACTGTTTCATGCCATTGGAAATCTGAGTGATTATTTTTATAACAACAAACCTATTACCTTCTAGTTACCTCATTTTCAATCCACTCCATTTCCAATCCATTTCTACACATATACATCAATAACAATATAAACAACCAACATAAATCAATATAAACAAAATTAATCATCCAAACATTAAAAACCAACTCATCCACATCACATGTCAACAGACTAAGTACATACCATCAAAATATATCTAAAATATCATCCTCACCCACTCCGTACCAAAATATAAAACATCAAAACAGAATCCTTACCATCTCTTAGTCAATATATACATCGTGCAATCACAAACACAATAAAAACATACCTCAAACATCTTCGTCGTCTCCGGTAGCACTAGACGATGAAGAAAAAGAACTATGATTCTGTACATACTCCACAAGCTTTTGATTCAGCGGCTCCATCTATATAGCTTGTAGACGATTCTGCTCCTACAGCTTCTGAATCATTGTTCTAAGCTCCTTTATTTCTGCTTTGTCTTTGGCCTTTTGAGTTGCTCAAGCCTGCAAATAGAATGAATAGCAAAAGAGTTATGTAAGCATATAAAATATTATAACACTATATATATTTACATGCTAATTTGTTGTATATATGCAAAAGGGTTAATTACTGTTATGTTCCTGAAGCCCTAACGTCTACTCCTCTGCGTTGGATCCATAACAGCATCAAATATGTTATCTTCCTCCTTCAGTGTCAACTCATCACGACCAGACTCCTCAAATGTATGAACTCGTGCCTCCTGAAACCTTTCCTATAATGCAAAAAACAATTTCAATTCAAAAATAGTAGAATGTTATTTTTATTTTGCATAGCTAGTAATTAATAAACTTATCGATATGAGTAATAAAATTTAAAATACACATACATATGCAGTTGTCACCCTATCCTGATTACCCCACTGATATGTGATGTTGTCAGCCTTGTCTCTACTTGCTTGGATGCGTGGGTGTGAGCAAATATGTCCATGTGGGATATGAGATGTCAACGAGTTCGTTCCTATAATTGATAATTTGGATAATTCAATTCCAAATAGCTAATTACTGAACTGATCAATATAAAAATGTAATAACTGATAAATTTACCAAGTTCTCGAGGTGATGTTGGATAAACTTGGTTTCTTTACAATGAGTTACTGGATTCCTGCTCATGTTTGACGAGTTCCTTGTTGACTCCGCCTACAAATTTACGTTGAATAATTATTTAATAATCACCATAAAAATTAATGAGATTCGTTATAGATTTACCTTGAATTCATTAGTGTTCCACAAGTCAACCCACTTTTCTCATATAGCCGCGCTCATCCACTTTGGTTTCTTCTCCAATTTTTAATCTTTGATATTTTCTCCCTGTAGTTCTTAACGACCTTTGAGTTACAGTGCTGATAATCAGGCTGATGTTAGACTTTTACAAATCTACTTCTCCATGTGCAATAAGAAAATATTACTAATTATTTATTTGTATTTAATTATTTTGTAAAGCGGTATAAACTTACCAGAAACTCTTGCATATGGCCTCCCTCACGGTGTCGGGGATCTTGCTCCACTTAGGTCAGACATCGCTCATCCTAACCATATACGCATTCTTAAAAATGTTCAGAACCACTGACGATGGCTCCTACTCGAAATCCCTGCATTAAATATAAAATAGAAATTTAGACAATTATAGATATATCATGTAAAAGAAAATTGTTATGCTGCTAATTTTAATACTTACACAAGATGATCCTTAGGCTTCAAGTAAGGACTAGACTGGCTTGTGCTCGCCACTAGTCTCACCGATTTGCTGGGAAGAACTACATCACCGAGAGCCAAAGCCAGACATAAAATACCTGCCAACATATACATTTCATAATAATTATGATACAATGAACTGTTAAAAAATGTTATTATACATGCTACACATGTGTCATGTTGTGTATGTGTTGTGTGTGAGTATACACTTATTGTCATTAAAATTGTATAATTTGGACAAATGCAATATTAATCAGAGATAAATGTAATGTGCATAACTGTAAAATTACTGAATATTACTCTGCCCTCGTTTTTTCTGATTCAGACTCGGTTTCGTATTCTATGTCGTTTTCCTCTACACTCTCAAATGCTTCGAATAATACATCTGTCTCATCATTTAAATATCCAAAATCAGTTTGATCGTTTGTAACTTCTATTTCAACATTTTCCTCCAAATCTTCTTGATAGGCTTGTTCGTTTGGAATATTCTTTCCATCGAATGTAAATCTTACCTTGGTTTTAAAACCGCAGACAAATCTGCTCTATCCATTTATAACGTCCCGTATTTTCGGTAGTCACATATTTAATATATTTTAAATATTTATTTGGAATTTATAGTTGGATTTATAATATATAATTCATTTATACAACAAAGTTTGAATTTTAATTTTATACATAAATATAAATCGAACTTGAAATGTCGTGATAGTTCGTAATTTACGAATTGAACTTCAATTGAATATACATGATCCGATATAAGTCGAAATTATGCGAAACAAGAAACGTTTGAATCTATTTAATAATATTTTTCTAATGTAAGAAAAAAAATCAAGATTTCATATTATAGATTGTGAGTTATGTCCAATTCAAATTTTCGAATAGTCGCTATGGAATTCATTAATAAACGGTAACGTTTATTTAAATAAAAATAAGAGGTCTTATATTTGAATATTTTTTTAACTAGGAATTGTTAATATTGAGTTTAAATTATATATTGTTTTATTTTGAAGGTGTGTAATATCAGAATATACGATAATAATAATTTATTATTATTAAATTGAATTATTTTAGATTTAAATATATTTTATCGATATTATATAGGCCTTAGAAATAGCTTTCTTTTCAAGCGACCTCTGTTTTCGACGAAACATATTTTAATGGAATACGTATTGCTAATTATGGTTAGATTTCCAATTTGGAGCCAATCGGAGTTATTTTATCTATGCGTCCAATTTAAAGGTGAACCGATAATTTAAAATAACGTTGTTGTACAAACGGAGTCGGTTTTCAACGAAATTAATTTCATTAGGACTGGAACATTAAGACGTATCGGTGCATCCATTTCCATTGCGTTTGGAGTTTGTGTGTGGCGGTATGAATTATACAGTTAGTGGTAAACAATGGTTAGCGGTAAAATTAAATACCGTATGGAATATAAATAAAATAATTATAAAACATTTTACCTAACTTTTAAGTTAAATCTGGTACGCGCCTACCCTTGGAAATATATACATCTACTGACCTATCTAGATGGCTCCTACCTTATTTCAGTTTTGCTTAGGCACAAGAAAATGCACATTTTTCTCTAGTAATTGAAAAGAGACCACACACTGCTAACCGATATATATATATATATATATATATATATATATATATATATATATGTAAAGTGAAAGCTCAGGCTACCCTATTTCTTTTGCCTTCCTTTCTATATCGCTCGTCCCTTTCTTCCATTTAACGACGAAGCATAAACACACTGCAGACAACTTTATCTTCTAAGTACCCTATCCCTGAAGATTTGAAAACACAATACGGTGCAACTACTGTGACAACTCCAATTTCGACAGACCGATTTTTTTTCAAAAACTCCAATCTACGGAAACTCAGATTGAGTTGCTCTGGTATCCTGTAGAAAAGACAGAGACATAAAATATGTCAGAGCTCAAAAAATATCTCACAGCGAAATGGATTAAATATAATATAATCAAAATATAACCTTACTGTATTAATAATACTGCCTAACCAGTACCCAAGGCTATCATGTCCCTGCCACAATTCTAACGTGCGAATATGTTATGAGGAGGGGGTCAGAACACAAGTTCTTGTGACTGGATTTAAACTATACACTTTGGATAATCCTACATATACCGTTCAATCATATTTTCTTATTTATTAGGTTACTTGGGTTAACAACACTCAAGGCTTACACACACGTCGTACCCATTTACTTTCCAGTGGATTAACCTAATACAGTATATATGTAGTTACCCCCAATACCGAGGTACACCCCCATGGTACCCCACTCGCACGATCTCCACCGTAATGCCACCGAAATGCTCGCAGTATCTTATCCTACGTCGGAGTGACGTACGGATCTCTATATAACACTGTTACGGTCAACAGATATCTGCCATCACTACGCTACGTAAGCGTACAGACTACCACCCTCGATCGAATCAGATCTCATACCGGAGTAATGCCCTCAAGTCTACAATACACCACCCAAAACATATATGCATATATCTAGACTGTCCCTTGTATATACTGTTAATTGTAGCTCGATGCCTCAATCGCACGTCCTCTAATGTGCACCGAGTTCCGTATCAAGGCAATGCAGAAACGAACCGTTTTATGTAGAATTTTCATTTTACGAGAACAATTATTATTGTTTTCTCTCTGGACTGGGCCGAGTTTGATTTAAGGCCTAAATAACTGGTTATTCAAACGTAGAATTGATTTAAGGCCTTCATTTTAATAGTGTTACGGCACATGTTTCGCGCATGACGTTAACACATGTTTCCTCGTAATTTTTTTTAATTGTGTGTTTAACCTATTCAAAAGAAATGATTTTTCATAAATATTTATCGAAGTTTTTGCATCGTACTTATGTGCACGTGGTCTGAATTTTTATTTTTAAATTATAACTATTTTTTTTTAGTGTAAAATTTTGTTTTTGTTACTATTTAATAAATTGTGAAAATGTATGGTAGGTTTATTTGTTAGATATAATATCAAGTACGGTAATATATATGAAAGAGCCTTTTGAATTTGTAAACGAAAATATCAAGTAAATCCTAATTGTAAGCAATGTGAACATCTATCTATTAAAAAAATAAAGCTTTTCTATTTAGGTGCTAATCTTAATAGTTGAAATAGTTTTGATGCCATGCTTTTTTTGTATCAACGTTAACTACCGATAATGCCCAAGATATTATTTAGTTTGATAATGCCAAAAAAGTAGGATCTAATGAATAAATATAATTCTCTTATAATATGCTCATTTAAAATTTTATTTTTTACTGATTAATAGTAGAAATTAAAATGCCTCTCTGTATGAGTTAATAAGTCTCAATGCCTCTTAACAAAAGGATCTAAATCTAATATTCAAACCTTTTTTCAAATTCAAAATATTTTCATCTTGCCTAAAATTAGGATCTAACCAATCAACATCGCCTAAACAAATAAACATCATTTATTAATTATGAGTAAAAACTAGTATTACCGCACAACGGTGGGAAAACCGACCGTTAAGGTGATTAATCAAATCGACCGTTATGAAGGTTTGCTTACTGTCACTTGGCCAAAATCAATTTTTCCGAAGCACAAAAAACATGAAACATGTATATAACATGCCTTCTTAAATATCTCCAATTTAATTAACTTAATATTCTCCACTTTTGTCTCCTTAGATATTTCCCATTTTAAATATTCTCTATCAAATTACTTTTTTATGTTTAACTAAAACTAAAAAAAAAATTAACTATACAATCTAACAATCGGTTCTCCACCGTTGTGCAGTAATATTAGTGTGTAGGGTTGTAAATCGGTTGGACCAGATGGAGTTGCAATCAGTTTCTGTCCTAAAAAAAAAATTCAGATCAAACACGGAGCAGACCAAATTTTTTCTCGAACAAATTTCGTTGTCATAATTCGTATTCTAAATAAAATCGGTCGGACACAGACATATGCTTTTTGGACACGGACACGATCGGACTCGGTCGGATATGGCTATTTATATCACATTTTGTACATTTTACTAGATTCTCTCTCAACTATATGCCGAATTACAAGTAATTCGAACGAGCCCGACCCGGACATGTTTTTTCTCATACAAATTTTGTTGTCCTAACTCATATCTTAAATGAAAATCGGATGAACTCGGACGGATGTATTTCGATCATAGACACGAACGAACGTCGGACATTCGAACAAAATTTACAACCCTATTAATATGAAATAAAAAATATTTGTTAAAACATATTTCAAATTAGATTTTATTAAAAAAAATGTAAAGTACTTCAAGAGAAAATGGAAGTAACTAATAAAGTAGAAATTCAATTAAACTAAATTTTACATGTAAACCAACTTGAGACTAAAATTATACTATCAATGTATTGATTCGAATCGGTCACAAACACATAAATACATTTTTATTATATATCAAGTAGAATAGTGTAATCTTAATGTTTAGTTATTTTGTAACTTTAAACCATTAATGGATTGAAAAATAAAAAGAAAAATGAATTAATTATAAGCTCAAAACATATCATCATATCAATGAATATTTAATTGAAATTAAAAATGTAAGAATAAGATTTAACACATAAATCCAAAATTATTAAACTAATTTATTTAAATAAATCACTTAAAATATTTTCACTTGGCATTAGATCATGAATATAGTATGAATTTTCACTTAGCATTAGATCATAAATATAAAATATTTATGCAGTTATAAGTAGTGTTTGATTTTCACTCTATCGTCGTTGTAACGATGGATTTTATCATAGCTAACTTGACAAAACTTAAAAACTATAGTACTTTTTTTGCATAGAAAACCGGTATCGGAAGAGAGAACATAAACATTCCACATATATAGACAAAGATGACACTGTTATTTACTATGATAAAAAAATAAAATGAAAACCAAAGTAGTCCTTTACATCTAAAATCCAAATTGAATCTCAACTAGATATTGATAATTTAGATCAGGGGCGAATCTATGTATAAGCTTTGGTGGGCAACTGACCCCCCTGAAACATTAATTCTCCCATGTTATTCACCCAGTTTTGCCAAATTTTGCTCAGTTTTACCTAGTTTTGCATAAAATCTTGACCCCTCTCAAACTTTGATCCTCCTAAAAGGGATAGCTAGATTCGCCCCTGATTTAGATTTCAACTAAAATAAGCACGTTGAACCTAAACTATATCAGCCTTAGTCTGCAAAGCGATGCCATCATCTTCCACCAAATTGAACATCACTGTAGTAGTCTTTGAGTGAATTTATTCATTGTCACGATGCAATATCCAAGTGCTCCCCATTATGTTGACTTCTCTGTTGCCAATCCACAGCTTCCACAGAGTTCCCATTTAATAGCTTGTTGTGTTTCTCCTTGGTGTGCTCAGTGGAAGTATTTGGACTCCATTCATGCACTCAGGCATTTCTGGCAATTGTCTATCAAGGATAACCACCAGTAAATTTACAGTATGTGAGATGCAACAATAGGAAGACTCTGAATCACAACAATCAACCAAGAAAAAGGTTTGATGAACATGGTTGAACCATATTTTTGGTATGTGAGCACAAATACTAGAGTGAATATCATGTAGGATGAAAGTATAAGATCCCCACAACCAAAATTAAGTCCCTGGAAAAAGTTAAAGAGACACACTTCCCATATGCTTTTTGGAGGTGGAATTATTGCAAACTTGGAGCCCACTCGACAATGATAGTTTGGACCAGGAAGTTGAGTGGAATAAAAAGATAATATACGGCAAAATCTGAGCAGCAGACAAAAAAGTCAACACCCTGCACCAAACCAATATATATGCAAAAACCTAGAAACCAAAACATAGGTTAAAAGATAAAGACACAAAATTAAATTCAAACATAATAGTCTAAACTGCAATGATTATAATAAAAATTTATGCATGCTATTTTCCGTTGGGATAACCCTTCTCTTATATATGGAAAGCCGAAAGCTACAGATAAATGTTTCCAAATTTGAAAACTAAACAAAATATCTTATCTTACATGGTATTTACAAAATGACGCTTACTCTTTTTCCATTGATAACATTAATGGAATATTAACAACATTTATTCTGAAGAAAAAAAATAGTACCTCCTCTCACAGCATACTCAGCAGCATGTTGATTTAGACATGTTGAAGCATAAAAATAAGCGTTGCCACGCTCAGCTATTCCAGCAGTAAAATGAGGAGGTTGGCCTTGTATTCTTTTTATTTAATTCATTTGGGGCTAAAGGGCAAACAGAAAACCGTTTATCCCTTAAGCGGTTTACTGTTTAAGGGTTTTAACTTTTTTTTTAATCTGCTGCGTTGAGCCGAGCGATTTTACCCTCAACTCACTTCATACAGTAGAAACAATGGCGGCAGTTTACTTCATTCTGGAAAAGCAGTGGTGGCAGCCTAATTAAGACTTAAACGACAATTTCTTCGCCGTTTTAAAAGTGGGAGCGATCCCTACTTTAGATGCCAACTCGCGCTGGTAGCCACACTGCTACAACGCGAGTTGGTGAATTAAAGTGGGGATCTCCCCCACTTTCAAGAGCGTTCCCACTACTGGGAATGCTCTTATAGAAAAAGATAATAAAAATGTATACACTGACAACAAATCCAAATCTCCTCACAGTCCAACTTTTAGTACGGTAGGACACAGTCCAGAAAAAGACAATGTTCGTATAATGAATATAATTTAAAACATACTACAGAGACTTCAATTTACCGTGCATGTATCTGATCCGAATCCCCTCTCCAGTAGCCATCTTAAAATGGTACGGCAGATGCTTGCAATTTTCTCTTTTTAGTGGATGATTCAAAGTGGATTATTTTGTAATTAATTCTATTTGTTTCAAGTTAAACCTGAAGCATCTATTTGGCCATTTAGGAGAATAAGTTTCAAGTTATCTAGGCTAACTAAAGCTCTACTGCATTTCTAATGTATAAATTTAATTTATGATCACGAATGTTTCTTCCAGTTAGATGCAATATTAGCTGATTTTAATAGTTGGTTATATATTTTACCATGATAAAGTTGTGTATTTAACAAAGTTAGAAGGCATTCAATATTTTTGTTTGTCCCATTTATATCTTATAACGTGTATATGAATTTTCGAAAATATTCATTTGTCAAGTAAGTGAATGTTCTTACTTCATTATGACTATTGGTTTTGGATAAATAAAAAATATTAATTTATGAAATGTTACCTTAAGCAACAATTATTAATTGATAGATAATTGGCGAGCTCCTCTTGCTGGATGGATTCATCAAAATCAAGCAATGATAAACTTTAATCAAAGGTAACATATATTTAAATCATTTGTATTACATAACCAAATAATTTTAAGAAAACAAATTATTTCGATAACTCAATCATGTTGCTTTGGTCTCAAACATTTCGAGCAAGTTCAAACGGATTTTACAATGAGACTAAGTATGCATAGGTTCAGATTTAAATATTTGGTAGATTTATACATGCAATGATTAGGTTGTGCATATTTGGTAGATTTAAATATTTGGTAGGTTTAAATGTGTGGTGGGTGTGTGTGTTGGGGGGTTGGGGTCACGCATGAACGAGCTTAGTTCTAGTATTTGACATGATATATTTCGTAAATATGCCAAATACTTTCAGACTCTCCTTCAGCCCATCACAAACTTCATTTAAGCAGATTCAATAAAAATCACTAGCCAATGTCCAAAAAGGTAAATGGATGACAAATGGTAGCCTACCAGTCGCATCTTTTTGGTGCCCTCAAATGAATCCAGCTCTTTATTGATATTATGTTATAAAGCTTAACAAAAAATTAAATTAGTCATGCAGCAGAATAGTTCATGATGCAATTATCTAGATCTTAAAGCTTAATAACTAACCACTAATCTATGCAACATGCAAAATATAAGCCATTTGCCTTTATAAAACATCACAACAATATGTTAGGCTTATGCCATAGGATTCAAAAATAACCTTTTTCCACTAATATAAAAGTAATAAGTGATAGTAAAGCAGCAATTGTATTTATGTTAATAGATTGAACAAACAATCCATGCATCGTAATATTTTAATGGTTGGTTAAACCTTAATTACCCCCACTTAAATTTGAGGTTATAATATCACTTTGTCTATGTAAACTCTTAACCGGTATCAAAATGAAACATTAAACGTGATTCCAAAATAAGAAAAGGGATCAATGACCAATATTTTTGGAGGGTCGACGATAAAATAAAGAAACATAGTAGGTACTTTTTAGCATTTCACGAATACAAGGAGATTCTTCGATTTTCCTTTAAACCAGAAGTTGTTAGTAGCCAAACTATATTTTTATTCTGATTCCATCTTAGCGAAAGTACTCATTTCTGTTCAATATTTTCGTACTGTATGCAGTGTATGAAGGATAAGTCAACCCAAGAAGTACGTAACACAAGTAGGGTGTAATGCAGAAAGTAATGCAAGTGGCTACCTTTATGATTTGATCCTTTGAAGCTGTAAGAATCTAATTACCATTTTGATTTCATTTGACAGAGAAGACAATGTTTCTGTGGCTGTGACTGCCAATATAGTACCTAGTGAGATCAAAAATGTAACAACTCGTATTTTTGAATAACATGTTATAACGTAAATCAAGGCAGAATTAAATGTTAAAATCTGAATCAAGGGAAACGGGCTGTGCCATTGCGTTCGTCTCGGAAAAATAAGCGAAATTGAGTCCGAGTTTTCGAAAATCGGAGTCCGTATGACCAAGTTATGGCCCGTGAAAGTTTTCAGAAAATTTCAAGTTCAAAAACAGTTCAAAATTTGAATTCAGAATTCAGCCCAAGTAGGACAGGCGGGAAAATTCCCGCCAGCCCCAAGTCGACTGGGGAGTCGACTTAGGAGTCGACACACCCCAGGTGGTGTCGACTGCCCAGTCGACACCCCTGTCGACTTGGGTGGTCGGCCAGTTTGGCCTGGTGCACCTGTTTTGGCTCCTGGGTCTTGTTTTGTTGGCTAGTGACGTGATTGGATGGCTCAGATCTGAATTAGGGTTAATCCTATGGCCTAAACTAACCTAAACTTCTATAAAAAGACCCTAAGGCCTAGCCTAAACCCTCATAAATCAATCCTACAACTAGGTTATGCCAAAATGCTCCTTGATCATGGCCTCCATCTTCATATCATGGCTCCATCCTCTTCATGAAAGTTTGAGTGTTCTAAGCTAGTAAAAGAGCCACCTTTCTTCATCAAAGCAAGGGTCTTTCTTCATACAAATCAAAGGAGCTTCTTGTTTCTCAAGGCAACTTGGAGCTTGTATTCATTTGGGGATTTCTAGTGTGGCTTCATCTCAATCTTGTTTATTTTGTTCTAGTCTTTATAGCCAAGCTTTGTAAGCCCTACTCTACTCTTAGATCTAAACTATGAACTTAATATGACATGTAGCAAGTTGAAATGAGACTTTTGTGTTATGCTTGCCTTGGATTTCATGCATAGATTCATTCATAACCCTTTTGATCTATGTTTGTGGACCTAATGTTTACCTATCATGAATCTAGTACCATTTATGTTGACTTTTGGGTGGAAAGCTATGAGCTTTATGTGGTGATTGTGCATAAATGCAACATAGAACCCCTCATGACCTTGATATTAACTTGCCACGATGGACTTGTATGCTAATCTCAAGTTTATCACCCTATTTTGCTAAGTTTAATACCATACATGTGTAGATTGGAGTTGGACCTAAGTGCAATATTGGCCTTGAACCTATCATTGTATGCATAGATCTATTCATGTCTCTCTTGATTTATGATTGTGGATCTATCATGAACCTTGTACCTTACATGTTGACTTTTGGGAAAATGCTATGAAATGGATTATGGCTTATGCATGTTAACAAACCTTAACCCCTCATGTTCCTTAACATGCATATGATGATATTGAACCTATTTGCTATGCACAAGTTAGGATTGTCACCCTATGTCAACTATTACCATGTTACCACCCTATTTGCTAATTATGCTATCATACATGTTTATGGCCAAATCACCCTTATGCTATTATGCATGCTTGTGGCCAAATCACCCTTATGCTATTATGCATGCTTGAGGCCAAAGCACCCTTATGCTATTTGATATGTTTGAGGCCAAGTCACCTTTTATGCTATCATACATGTTGAAGCCATATGCTAGTATGTTGAACACCTTTGCCTCAAGTATCACCATGTTTAACTTGTGATAGCCTTTGCCATCTTATCACATTCTTATGTTCCCCTTTTTGATCTATTTGTGTTGATGCGAACTTACGTGCGATGGGGTTACGTTATGGGTAAACTTAAATGACATGAAACATGACTTGAAAATATGACATCAGATTATGCTTGAAAACATGAACGTGGACATGACAAGTAGAAAACATGAAAGTGGCCAACTCGAGGTTGGGTTGAGTTTGTAGCATAAATCAACCCGGAACCGACCGGCTTAACTAGTGGCTACAAACAATAGGACCCAATGTGAGTGGTTGGTCATATCGCACTTAAAACCCGAGGTTAGACTAGGTTGTGGTGTAAAGCTACCCGGACCCGCCCGGCTTAACTAGTGACCACAACAAAGTCTAATGTGAGAGGTTGGAGTGCATTAAGTTAATTAATACCACATGGTAGGGTTAAGTCATGGACTACTTGAATACTTAACCAATTAAACACAATGGATTGGTTGGGTTAAGTCATTGACTACTTGAATATACTTAACCAGTTGAACATGATGTATTGATAGGGTTAAGTCATGAACTGCTTGGATACACTTGACCAACTCAATACATGGTTAGGATAGGGTTAACCACACTTAACCCATTTAAAACCCTAGTTACGTGGTCCTTTTCAGTAGTAACCTACTTGGGAGTATCTGGATACCCTGGACTAGGCTAGGGTGGGGCACGATTACTGACTGATTGTAAGAGACCAAAAGAGACGGCTGAAGGGTGCACCGGTTGTTCAGGAGGATCATGGTCGTGCACATTAAGTCCGGAGTTGAACATGGGCACCAGTAGGTTTAGACTGTGTGTGCTTGATTTGTGTCTGTGGTTTACACCTTAGGGCTGGATACACCCTAGGGTGGACCTTGCACAGTTAACTACATTCCATGATTAGGCCGTATGACACCGATACACGACGAGTTAGGCTTATAGGGAGCCGATCGACTAGATCGAGTAGTTGGACCTTGATTTAGGTAGATCGAGTAGTTGGACCTTGATTTAGGTAATTTCATGAGTTTGGGCCAACATTGGGCTAAGGGATCATTTCTTGTTTATAGTTGACATGGATTAGAATACTAGTACACTTGGTGCAACTTAACCTTGTATATGCGATGCCACTCTTGTTAACTTTTCACCATGCCTGTTATCATCCTATGTTTCACCTCTGTTTTACATGTCCAGTTAACTTTATTAGTTTTTATACTAATAGTAGGTAGTACTTACCAGTCTTTTTGACTGACATGTTTTCCTTTCGCCTCTTTTCTTCCGTTTCCCCCCTCCAGGTTCTCAGGGTGGGAACACTAGCACCTAGCTTGGATCTTTAGCTTGCTTCCTGGATAGCTCATGTACGGTTTGGACTTGAGCTTTGCTATGGCGACACTACTATTATCTTTGGGGAATACTTTACTTATGTTATTTTTCAGTTTATGTTTTCTAGATTTTGCTTTGTGGGAAAATGATGACTATGTACTTTGATGTAACTTGACTATGGTTTTGAAATAGTAATTTTATCCACTGCTTTATTTACTCTGTTTTACTCATATGTTCTGTCTTGTGATATCTTCATGCATGTTTACCTTGACCAATACCCCTCCAAAGCCAGTGTACTTGCTTAGAGTGACCCTGGCGGAGGTGTGGTGTTACATTTGGTATCAGAGCATAAGGTTTACGAGATTGAACAAAAGGTTTTTAAAAACTTACCTTTTGAAAAACTATTTTCAAAACCGATTATAAAGAAGTATTTTCCAAGAAAAGTCTAGTTTATTTTAAAAGGCTATTCCCCAAAAGCCATTAGCACTATCCTTTATTTCCTCGTTCTCAATCTATCTTTTTCTTCGTTTCAGTATGGCCGATAATTTTGCCATTCTGGAGGGCGTACCAGTACCTATTTGGTTTAGAAGGTACATGGAGACAAGGGCGAATGAAGCCGGCCCCGCGAACATTCCTCCTCCTTCCCCCGTGGCTAACATTCCTCCTCCTCCCGTAGCTGAGGTTCCTCCTCCTCCTCCTCAGCATCCGCAAGCAGATTTCACGAAGATTTGCAAGGACTTTAAGGCGATGGGTGGCAAGAATTTTGTTTGGACGGAGACTTTTGTTGAGGCAAGAAACTGGTTAAAGGAAACTGAAGACCTCTTTGCTATCTTTGATATAGAAGACCGTAGGAAAGTTCTGTTAGCGGTATGGCTGTTGAAAGGGGAAACTGCATATTGGTGGGTAGTCACCACCACTACTAGGCCAATTCAGACTTGGGATGACTTTAGGAGAAGGTTTGGACTGAGGTTTCTATCATCGACAGAAGAGAACCTTCAGATGGAGAGGTTCCTATCACTAAAGCAAGGGGACATGACCGTTAGGGAATACGTGGATAAGTTTAATCAGCTTGCTCGGTTCGGTTTAGACTTGGTTAACACAACTCAGGAGAAGGCCCTACACTTTGCTCTAGGATTGAACGAGCCATTGCACGGTTTGGCCATGTCTCACATACCCATGGGGGCGACCTTCGAGAGTTTGGTAAATATGGCCCTGCTTCAAGAGGAAGATAATAGTGGCAAGAAGGAGGTCAAGGCAAATGAGTCTCAAGGCAAGAAGGAAGATTTCGAGAAAGGAGACAAGAACAACAAGAAGGGAAACAAGGGCAACAACAACAACAAGGCAAGAGAGACAAGAAAGTGCAACTTCTGTAGGATCACTGGGCACATAGCCAAAGACTGTAAGAAGAAGAAGAGGAAGCTGGGCGTATGCTTTCATTGTGGAAAGTCTGGACACTATAGTAAGGATTGCCCGAAAAAGCGAGGACAAGGGAAAAGGCAAATTCAGCGAGCAGGACCTTCTGGAGGGCAAGTGCATACTCTCAACATCGCTCCAGTTCTTGATCGAGGTAGTGTTTCTATAGAAAGTCATGTTTACATTTCTGATTTCCCTGTTCGTACCTTATTTGATTCTGGCGCATCACATAGTTTTATTTCTGATCTTGTTGAAAGTTTGCACCTAAGTACTAGTCTAATTGAGGTCCCGTTAGTGTTTCAAATTCAATTGGGGGTTCCGCCCATCTACCTGTGATTTGTATGGATTTGAAAATCTCTATCTTGAGCGTAGAATTCATGTGTAATGCTTATGTTCTCGGGTTTATGGGATACGGGTTGATTTTGGGCATGGATTGGTTGTCCAGTTATGGAGCCATTCTTGATTGTGAGCATAGGGTAGTGAGGCTCATGACTCGCCTCGGTAATACCCTAGAAATTTCTAGTAACCCTATGGATCCCGTCATGTTATGTTATCTTGAATCTCTTGACTCGTCCATCGATGATCTGCAATCTGTGAGAGTGGTCCGAGAATATCCTGATGTTTTTGATGAGGTTAAGGGGGTTACCCCCTAAGCGGGAGATAGATTTCCGCATTTATCTTGTTGATAATGCCAAGCCAGTTTCATTGCCCGTTAGGCACATGGCCCCGCGAGAAAGAAGAGAGCTTAGCAAGCAAATCAAGGAGTTGCTTGAGAAAAATTTCATTAGGCGAAGCATTTCAGAATGGGGTGCTCCGGTGGTATTCGCTACTAAGGCGGATAGTCCATTTCGCTTAAGCATGGGTTATAGAAATCACCCTAGTAAGTACATTTGGCAACGTGGATTGGCATTTGTTTTCAACAGATAGTTCTTCCGCGTGGAATACCGTATAGTATGTAAACGAGATCCAGGATTCACTAACGAATTTTGTAAAGCTTGCATGAAACCATGAGCACGCAGTTATGTTGAAGCCAAGTATTTTAGGAAAAGAATAAGTGGAAGTGGAACGAGAGGCAACGGTGAAATGAGTTCTAACTCATATTTTGGAAATAAGAATTAAGAGCTACGAAATTGTGAAGTCAAAAGACGGTCAAGGCACGATAGGATTAAGTTCAAGAAAATGCGACTTAGAAGATTGAAGACCAGATACGCGCATCATATCTCTTTTTAAGAGTATATCCTTGATCCCTATTATCCTGTAGAGCTTACTCGCATGCTATCTTTTAAGTATATCCTCTCGGTCCTATTCTCAATCTTAGTTCTGTTGCAAACCCCATAAGGAGTATGACTCGCCTGTTTGTGATATATAGTTGGGGTGAAGATGTCCGTCAAGTTGACCAAACTATTTGGGCTTTATGGGATATGGGTCATAGTTGATAGACTTATGAAGAGTGCTCACTTTATTGCAGTGAAGAGCAAGAGGACCGCATCATGGCTAGCATCTGTTTATCTTCGAGAGATAGTGCGGTTGCATGGAGTTCCTTCTAGCATAGTTAGCGATCGTGACCCAATCTTCACTAGTCAATTCTGGAATAGTTTGCAAGAAGCGATGGGTACGCAATCGAATCTAAGTACAGCCTATCACCCACAGACGGATGGCCAGACCGAAAGGGTGAATAGGGTACTAGAAGATCTGTTGAGGCTATGCATTCTTGACTTTGGTGGTACTTGGGAAGACCACCTTCCTCTCGTAGAGTTTGCTTATAATAACAGCTACCAAGCAAGCATAGGGATGACACCATTCGAAGCTTTGTATGGGAGGCCGTGCAAGTCACCAACATGTTGGTGGGAGACAACGGATGAGCTTATACTTGGGCCCGACATGATAAGGGGCACATCCGAGAAGGTAGAGTTGATTCGAAGGCGGATGAAAATGGCCCAAGACAGATAGAAATCCTATGCGGACAAGCGAAGACAAACTTAGAGTTTGAAGTTGGAGATATGGTCTTTGTGAAGGTTTCTCCTTTGCGAAATGTGGTTCGTTTTGGAGCAGTTGGGAAGCTGGCACCAAGGTTCGTAGGACCCTTCCCTATCATCGAGAGGATTGGGCAAATGGCTTATAGAGTGGAATTGCCCGAGAAGTTGGCCGGAGTGCACAATGTTTTTCATGTCTCGCATCTCCGAAAGTGCCTACATGAGTCAGCCGAGGTAGTTGAGCCTAGCATTCTTGAAGACATGGAGGTAGAAAAAGAGGCAACTTTGAGACGAGCTCCGATTCGTATCTTGGGAACGGAGATCAAGAAACTGAGGAATTGAGAAGTCAAGTTAGTAAAGGTTCAGTGGAGTGAAGCCGATGAAGATGAAACTTGGGAAACCGAGGAGAAGATGCGTGGGCTTTATCCATTTCTTTTTGAGGGTACATTCTCAATCTCTTTTCCTAGTTAGCATATCTTTCTTTTGCTATCCATGTTTATCTTGTTATCTCGTTAACCTTGTCATGAGAACCTTAGGTAGAAACCCTTTGGATGAAACATGTATTTGAAACATGTTATGCTTGATGTTTGCAAGTGGTTGCAAGTGTTTGCAAGTGGATACTCGTGGATGCATGATACACATTAGGCACTAAGATCGGCTCACACACTTTCATATTGCATATGCATGAGTGCTTATACATATTCATGGATGAAACTTGCTATGCTATCACATGGATGTTGCATGTGGATGGATGTTATGTGCACTCATGTAGAGATTATGAATTATGTTAGGAATTTGCATACATATGGACTAATTTCACTAACATACTTTGCATTAAGGAGGTTTACTGAATCAGTAACCGCCTGATTTTCGCATTAGATAAGTACATATACACACACCTTTCACATATGATCATACAGCATTTAGAATCCTTTAAGGACAATGACTGCTCGTGGATGATGTTTCGAGTAGATGGATGATGAATGGTAGGATACGTTCTTCCTAACTTGAAGATTTCGGGGACGAAATCCTTTAAGGTGGGGAGAATGTAACAACCCGTATTTTTGAATAACATGTTATAACGTAAATCAAGGCAGAATTAAATGTTAAAATATGAATCAAGGGAAACGGGTTGTACCATTGCGTTCGTCTCGGAAAAATACGCGAAATAGAGTCCGAGTTTTCGAAAATCGGAGTCCGTATGACCAAGTTATGGCCCGTCAAAGTTTTCAAAAAATTTCAAGTTCAAAAACAGTTCAAAATTTGAATTCAGAATTCAAATTCAGCCCAAGTAGGACAGGAGGGAAAATTCCCGCCAGCCCCAAGTCGACTGGGGAGTCGACTTGGGAGTCGACACACCCCAGGTGGTGTCGACTGCCCAGTCGACACCCCTGTCGACTTGGGTGGTCGGCCAGTTTGGCCTGGTGCACCTGTTTTGGCTCCTGGTCTTGTTTTGTTGGCTAGTGACATGATTGGATGGCTCAGATCTGAATTAGGGTTAATCCTATGGCCTAAACTAACCTAAACTTCTATAAAAAGACCCTAAGACCTAGCCTAAACCCTCATAAATCAATCCTACAACTAGGTTATGCCAAAATGCTCCTTGATCATGGCCTCCATCTTCATATCATGGCCTCCATCCTCTTCATGAAAGTTTGAGTGTTCTAAGTTAGTAAAAGAGCCACCTTTCTTCATCAAAGCAAGTGTCTTTCTTCATACAAATCAAAGGAGCTTCTTGTTTCTCAAGACAACTTGGAGCTAGTATTCATTTGGGGATTTCTAGTGTGGCTTCGTCTCAATCTTGTTTATTTTGTTCTAGTCTTCATAGCCAAGCTTTGTAAGCCCTACTCTACTCTTAGATCTAAACTATGAACTTAATATGACATGTAGCAAGTTGAAATGAGACTTTTGTGTTATGCTTTCCTTGGATTTCATGCATAGATTCATTCATAACCCTTTTGATCTATGTTTGTGGACCTAATGTTTACCTATCATGAATCTAGTACCATTTATGTTGACTTTTGGGTGGAAAGCTATGAGCTTTATGTGGTGATTGTGCATAAATGCAACATAGAACCCCTCATGACCTTGATATTAACTTGCCATGATGGACTTATATGCTAATCTCAAATTTATCACCCTATTTTGCTAAGTTTAATACCATACATGTGTAGATTGGAGTTGGATCTAAGTGCAATATTTGCCTTGAACCTATCATTGTATGCATAAATCTATTCATGCCTCTCTTGATTTATGATTGTGGATCTATCATGAACCTTGTACCTTACATGTTGACTTTTGGGGAAAATGCTATGAAATGGATTATGGCTTATGCATGTTAACAAACCTTAACCCCTCATGTTCCTTAACATGCATATGATGATATTGAATCTATTTGCTATGCACAAGTTAGGATTGTCACCCTATGTCAACTATTACCATGTTACCACCCTATTTGCTAATTATGCTATCATACATGTTTATGGCCAAATCACCCTTATGCTATTATGCATGCTTGTGGCCAAATCACCCTTATGCTATTATGCATGCTTGAGGCCAAAGCACCCTTATGCTATTTGATATGTTTGAGGCCAAGTCACCTTTTATGCTATCATACATGTTGAAGCCATATGCTAGTATGTTGAACACCTTTGCCTCAAGTATCACCATGTTTAACTTGTGACAGCCTTTGCCATCTTATCACATTCTTATGTTCCCCTTTTTGATCTATTTGTGTTGATGCGAACTTACGTGCGATGGGGTTACGTTATGGGTAAACTTAAATGACATGAAACATGACTTGAAAATATGACATCAGATTATGCTTGAAAACATGAACGTGGACATGACATGTAGAAAACATGAAAGTGGCCAACTCGAGGTTGGGTTGAGTTTGTAGCATAAATCTACCCGGAACCGACCGGCTTAACTAGTGGCTACAAACAATAGAACCCAATGTGAGTAGTTGGTCATATCGCACTTAAAACCCGAGGTTAGACTAGGTTGTGGTGTAAAGCTACCCGGACCCGCCCGGCTTAACTAGTGACCACAACAAAGTCTAATGTGAGAGGTTGGAGTGCATTAAGTTAATTAATGCCACATGGTAGGGTTAAGTCCTGGACTACTTGAATACTTAACCAATTAAACACGATGGATTGGTAGGGTTAAGTCATGGACTACTTGAATATACTTAACCAGTTGAACACGATGTATTGATAGGGTTAAGTCATGAACTGCTTGGATACACTTGACCAACTCAATACATGGTTAGGATTGGGTTAACCACACTTAACCCATTTAAAACCCTAGTTACATGGTCCTTTTCAGCAGTAACCTACTTGGGAGAATCTGGATACCCTGGACTAGGCTAGGGTGGGGCACGATTACTGACTGATTGTAAGAGACCAAAAGAGACGGCTGAAGGGTGCACCGGTTGTTCAGGCGGACCATGGTCGTGCACATTAAGTCCGGAGTTGAACATGGGCACCAGTAGGTTTAGACTGTGCGTGCTTGATTTGTGTCTGTGGTTTACACCTTAGGGCTGGATACACCCTAGGGTTGACCTTGCACAGTTAACTACATTCCATGATTAGGCCGTATGACACCGATACACGACGAGTTAGGCTTATAGTGAGCCGATCGACTAGATCGAGTAGTTGGACCTTGATTTAGGTCATCTCATGAGTTTGGGCCAACATTGGGCTAAGGCATCATTTTTTGTTTATACTTGACATGGATTAGAATACTAGTACACTTGGTGCAACTTCACCTTGTATATGCGATGACACTCTTGTTAACTTTTCACCATGCCTGTTATCATCCTATGTTTCACCTCTGTTTTACATGTCCAGTTAACTTTATTAGTTTTTATACTAATAGTAGGTAGGACTTACCAGTCTTTTTGACTGACCTGTTTTCCTTTCGCCTCTTTTCTTCCGTTTCCCCCCCACCAGGTTCTCAGGGTGGGAACACTAGCACCTAGCTTGGATCTTTAGCTTGCTTCCTGGATAGCTCATGTACGGTTTGGACTTGAGCTTTACTATGGCGACACTACTGTTATCTTTGGGGGAATACTTTACTTATGTTATTTTTCAGTTTATGTTTTCTAGACTTTGCTTTGTGGGAAAATGATGACTAAGTACTTTGATGTAACTTGACTATGGTTTTGAAATAGTAATTTTATCCGCTGCTTTATTTACTCTGTTTTACTCATATGTTCTGTCTTGTGATATCTTCATGCATGTTTACCTTGACCAACACCCCTCCAAAGCCAGTGTACTTGCTTAGAGTGACCCTGGCGGAGGTGTGGTGTTACAAAAAATATTAAACAATATAAATAAATACAACTAAAGGCAATATACCCAGCGAGAACTCTTGCACTTGAGTAAAACAGAGTATCAAAATCATATTCATATCTTTTTTGATGCTCATCTCACACGAAATCCGAACCAAGTATTACCTGGAAAAAAAATCCATTTTTTTATATAATTTTATTAGCTTTAATATGGATCCAAATGAAAATATAATTATTATTTATTCGTTCCTTCCAATTCAATTTTTTTACACATTCTCCAATAAATCAAAACAAATGACTCCATAAATTTTTATTATCATTGTTTGTCTAAATGACAAATATTCTTTAGTTATTGCCGAATTAATCAAACTACTCTCCAAAATGGAATTTTATCTTTTCTTTCTATTGCTTTATATGTCTTCTTATGCCAAGATTTTGATGCCAAGTTTACCTCTCGAAAGAGAAGAGACTAGATTTTCTTTACCTTGACATTAAAATCGCCCATAAATCCGCAAAATTAATACCCACAAGTATACAACTAAAATTACCTTTTCAAAATTAAAACCCACAAATCTGCAATCGAAACTAAAACCCGTGACAATGAAAGCATCTCTAACCCAAATCATCCTTCGAACATTGAAATTTGACTATTGATTTCTAATTTCATTTGTGGATCCGAAATTAGTTTTTGTGCTTATGGATCTTAATTTTGGAGTTTGGTTCTGGAAGGTTGAGTTCTGATTTCAAAAATGAATGGTAAAAAATTGGAGAGAATCATACAATGATTTGAGAAATACGAGAGAAAGGTAGATTGGATTTCTAATTAGTATAAAACCCGATTTGAGAGGAGAAAGATCAAAGAGAAACAGTGGTTTGGGAAGAACGATTTGAGAGGAGGAACAGAGAATGAAAACTTGGCATGCAAGAAATAGCCAGATGTTTTTGGCTTCAGACGATATTGTATTAGCTCCCACAGTAGGCAAACCTCCTTAGCAGTCGGTTTGATAAATTTAAACCAACAAAAAACTATGCGCAAACTTAGAATAAAAAATTAAATTAACTACACATGTTTTCAGTAAAAAAAATGACCAATGTAAAATTATTTTCTCTTGAATGTGTAAATCATATATAATTTATGAACAAAAAATTCACGCATGAAGCGCATGCTGTAACGCTCGTTTCTAAAATTATAATTGTATAAAAAATTGTATATCAAGGGCTATTTTGGAAGTTTACAGTCGAACCAGCAGTTTGCGCTTCAAATCACCTATTAATAAAGGTTTTTTGAAAGAAAGGAACATTTGAATAGCCTATTTGAACAAGAAAATTGATTGAAATGAGGATGCGTTTGGTTCGAACAAGAAATTTCAAAACTATCAACTTCAATAGATTCCATCAATATTTAATTTCAAATTTTGCCTCGGTTTACAACATTAAATAATTTCATTTAACTTTTAAACTCTAAAATTTAAAGTTCAGTTTCAAGACAATTCATTTTTAAAATATCATTTATATTGTCTTTAAACAATATTTCAAGATTCAAGATTAAAACAAAATTTATATAACCAATCGGTGTCCGTATATTAATCTCAACACTACAAGAGAATACAGTTATTTCAACGGCTGAGAGCTGCTAGTGACCATACGAAGCCATTGGAATATCCATTGGAATATAATCAACAAATTCTACCGATTTCTAATGGAACCAATAGTGCATTTCCAATGGTTGTTCCAATGGCCTTCAATGGTTGCATGCCGTTGGAAACATTATGCCATATATGCTAATTAGGCTGTGTTTTTAGCCGTATCTAAAGTAGTTAGGCACGACAATAAGACATATCAAAAAATGGCGTGTTAAATTGTTAGATACGACTATAAACTGTATCCCACTAGTAATAACATACGGCTATTGGCCATATCTAAACAATTAGTAGATACGGCTATAAACCGTATCTTATATGTGTACACACACACACACACACACACACACACATATATATATATATATACATATATATATAAGCAGAAACTGCAGCACGAATTATTTGTACCACAAAGCATATATAACACAATTTATACACATGATACACTAATTTACAATTGTAATAGTAAATGAAACAATTAAATGAAATATTTCATTACATTACAATATATAATGATACATGCTATTTGATTACATTACAATAAATAAGATACACGCTGTTTCATTACAATAAAGAAGATACATAATGTTACATTACAATAAAGAAGATACGTACCATTTCATAATTACATTACAATAAAAAAAGGTAAACTTTAGTGATCAACTACTCTCTGCTTTTCAACTTCGACGACTGACCACTTCGATCCGCAGCTAATCCATTCACCAAGCTGAAGGTGTAACTTTCTGGTTAAGAATTTACTGGGTGATTCACCAGGTGGATGCAATTTAGCTCACGCATCTGGTTCAGGTATTTATCCTAACTTATGCATTTAACTAAGCACCAAGACTAGCAAAGCAGATAATATATCAAGTGTCATATGCTGCTTCACTAAACCTTAGGAAAAAGCATTTGACACTTGATATTATCCCCTTTGGCAAAACTGGCGCTTAGTTAAATGAATAAGCTGGGATAAATACCCAAACCGGCGTTATGAGCTAAAGTGCATCCACCTGTTGAATCACCGGTAACTCTTAACCAGAGAGTTAAAGCCTTCAGCTTGGTGAGGTTTCACTGGTGGATCACCCAATAAATTCTTAACCAGAATGCATCATCTTCGTCTATATTTGCAACATAATTTGCATTAGAACAATATGAGTAAGAATATACATATACAACACACACATATTTACACATAAAAGAACATATTTCCACAAGACTAAGTATTGACTTGAATGCACAAGATAACAGAAGAATATACATATACAACACACACACCTACTCTGCACAACAGCATTGTGAACATACAAGCAAGAAGAACACAGTCAGGTCATGGATGAATACAACAAATCAGTGCACAAGCACATGCACATACTTGATGCACATAATTTCATATACATGAGCACAAAGCAACTTGGTTTAAGGCAACAAGTCATAAATGGAAAAACAGTTCAGGTGGAACTAGCAAGCAACAACAATAACACATACAAACATATTTACACACATAAAAGAACATATTTCCACAAGACTAAGTACTGACTTGAATGCACAAGATAATAGAAGAATATACATATACAACACACACACCTACTCTGCACAACAACATCATGAACATACAAGCAAGAAGAACACAGTCAGGTCATGGATGAACACACCAAATTAGTGCACAAGCACATGCACATACTTGATGCACATAATGTCATATACATGAGCACAAAGCAACTTGGTTCAAGGCAACAAATCATAAATGGAAAAGAAATTGCTTATTGACAAAGGATCAGTGTACATGGTGCAATAATACACACAAATCAGTAGGGCAACACAAGTAAAAGTTTCTAAATTCAAGGTAGACAAATACAACACAAGTAAATGATAGCAAATACACTGCCACACTAATAAACTGTCTGAAAATACCCAATTTAAACACAATAGCAGCATGAATTCTAAGCAGACAAGCACATGCAAATATCTATCATTCATATTTTTGAACTAAGGCATGGAAATTCAAATTAAACCCAATTTAAACCCAATTCATATTAAAATTTAACCGTGATCTAGTACTCACCTCCAGTGGCGACGAGAAGGATGGACTACGGTGGACTGAAGCTTCGTCGGTCGGCTGAAGGCAGCGTGAGCTGATGATAACCCATGGACTGTGGTGGATGGCTTATTGACAAAGGAAGTCGATCGAGTACCAAAACCCTAATTTGGGTATTCGGTCGCCATTGCAAAATAAAATGAGGGATAATTCGGCCGAAATTTTTGATGTGTCAAAACTCGATTGTGCCAGAATGGAAGTAGGGAGGGAAAAATTTGATACTTATTTCATACGGTCCAAAGCTGTATCAAATGAACTGTTCTGGAATTTTTTTGATGAACGATTAGATCTTACGTCTTTGGGGAGGTGCAGATCGCCAAGAGGACAGTTGATACGGCTATGAGATGTACCATATTTGTTACGGCTTAAAGCTTTATCAAATCTCTGCCTGATCATGTTCCAAATTAGCATATATGGTGTAGTGAAACCATTTCAAACAGATAACCAATAAGCCGTTGGTAACCGTTTCATGCCGTTGGAAATCTGAGTGATTATTCTTATAACAACAAGCCTAATACCTTCCAGTCACCCCATTTTCAATCCATGCCATTTCCAATCAGTTTCATACATATACATCAATAACAATATAAACAACCAACATAAATCAAATAAACATCAATATAAATAAAATAAATCATCCAAACATCAAAAATCAACTCATCAATGTCACATGTCAACAAAACAAACACATATCATAAAAATATATCCAAAATACCATCCTCACCCACTCCGTACCAACATATACTACATCAAAACAGAATCCTTTCCATCTCCAAGTCAATATATACATCGTGCAATCACAAACACAATAAAAACATACCTTGAGCACCTTCTTTTTTTCCGATAGCACCAGACGATAAAGAAAAAGAACCATGATTCTGCACATACTCCACAAGCTTTTGATTCATCTGCTCCATATATGCTTGCAGATGATTCTGCTTCTACAGCTTCTCAATCATTGTTCTAAACTCCTTTATTTGTGCTTTGTTTTGGACCTTTTGAGCTGCTCAAGCCTGCAAATATAATGAATAACAAAAGGGTTTAGTTAGCATATAAAATATTATAACACTATACATCTACATGCCAATTTGTTGCATATATGCAAAAGGGTTAATTACTGTTATGTTCCTGAAGCCCTAACATCTAATCCGCTGCGTCAGATCCATAACAGCGTCAAATATGTTGTCTTCGTCCTTTGGTGTCAACTCATCATGACCAGACTCCTCAAGCATACGAACTCGTGCCTCCTGAAACCTTTCCTATAATGCAAAAAACAATTTCAATTCAAAAATAGTAGAATGTTATTTTTATTTTACATAGCTAGTAATTATTAAACTTATCGATGCAAGTAGTAGAATTTAAAATACACATACATATGCAGTTGTCACCTCCATCCTGATCACCCCACTGATATGTGATGTTGCCAGCCTCGTCTACTTGCTTGGATGCGTGTGTGTGAGCAAATACGTCCACGTAGCATACGGGATGTCCATGAGCTCGTTCCTACAATTGATAATTTGGATAATTCAATTCCACATAGCTAATTACTAAATTGGTCTATATACAAATGTAATAACTGATAAATTTACGAAGTCCTCGCGGTGTTGTTGGAAAATTTGGATCCTCCACGATGAGTTACTGGATTCTTGCTAATGTTTGATGAGTTCCTTGTTGACTCCGCCAACAAATTTACATTGAATAATTATCTAGTAATCGTCAAAAATATTAATGAGATTCATTGAAGATTTACCTTGAATTCATCAATGTTCCATTAGTCAACCCACTTTTCTCATGCAACCTTTCTCATCCACTTTGGTTTCTTCTCCAATTTTTAATCTCTTACATTTTCTCCCTGTAGTTCTTCGCGACCTTTGATTTACAATGCCACTAAATCTTGTTGATGTTAGACTTCTACAAATCTACTTCTCCATGTACAATAAGAAACTATTACTAATTTTTTATTTGTATTTAATCATTTTGTAAAGCGGTATAAACTTACTAGAAAATCTTGCCAAATGGCCTCTCTCACGTTGTCAGGAATCTTGCTCCACTTAGGTCAAAAATCGCTCATCCTAACCATATACGCATTCTTAGAAATGTTCAGAACCACTGACGATGGCTCCTACTCGAACTCTCTGCATTAAATATAAAATAGAAATTTAGACAATATAGATATATCATGTAAGAAAAAAATTGCTATACTGCTAATTTTAATACTCACACATGATCATCCTACTCGCCACTACTCTCACAGATTTACTGGGAAGAGCTACGTCACTGAGAGTCAGATCCAGACATAAAATACCTGCCACATAGATACGTATACAATTCATAATAATTATAATATGATGAACCATTAAAAAATGTTATACATGCTACACATGTGTCATGTTGTGTATGTGTTGTGTGTGTGAGTATACACTTATGTCATTAAAATTGTATAACTTGGACAAACGCAATATTAATCAAAGATAAATGTAATGTGAATAATTGTAATAATTACCGAATAATACCCTGTTCTCGTCGTTTTCTGATTCAGACTCAGTTTCGTGTTCTATGCCGTTTTCCTCTACACTCTCAAATGCTTCGACTAATACATCTGTCTTATTATTTAAATGTTGTTTTCACTTTCTAGCTTAATATTCGTCGTATGCGAACTTTCAGGTGATAGAGCCTAAAGCAAAAAGGAGAGGAAGACGTTAACACTCATATCCATGGTGGTGGGAGGCGTTAAGATGGTCAGACAACGATTTTATAGCCGTTTGACTATTTTTCCTACAGTAAGAGTTTCAAGGTGATTGGAACATGGTTGGAGCTCGGGGTCACGGGCGAAGGCGCGATAAGGAGGATCCATGGTCATTGTGCGATTGGCTCAGGCAGCACAGAGCATGCCCAAGGTGGCATTGATTGCTTGAGAAATTTTCTGTGTCATGTTTGTGGCGGGAAGAGTTTAAAACGCATGTTAATCGTGTGTTAGGCATGACTAATTAATGATAATCCAGGTACTTAAGTCTTTAATGATGCGATTAACTATTTTAGTTTATTTTAATTCATAATAAAACCTATAACTTTTATAATTATTTCATACGAGGTCGGATTAAAAGCGACCAACAGCTTTGGATTCATATCGGCGAGGTCGACAAGTAGGAGTTGGATTGGATGCATTCATAAATCACTGGATTTTCAGTTAGTATCGAAGCCTTCGATTTTAACAAATCAATGATCTGAAATCGTTGTTTAGATTGATGGTGTGTTAAAACTCACACTATATGGAATGCTGTTATACCATGTAATAATACTATCTGTTGATTGCATATTGTATGTATGATCGATCACTTAATTGATTCATGGCATATTCAGGTGGTTTAGATATATTCCTGCTCCTAGAACGGAATAACTTTGACATTACGTGCTTAATAATGGAAGATTCATATGATGAATTATATTATATGATTTTTCTATTGGTTGTGCTGATATATGAGTTTTGATTCAAGGGAATGGGTTGGAGGGATCCAACAGGATTCCTCAATTTAATTGGATTTTATTCGCTTTCATATTACATACATATGAACTGTTTAATGTAAATAACATAAAACCTGATTTGGATTATGGTTACTATATTAAACTCAACTTTGCAGTAAAACTTGATTTGGATAATGAATGCTATATTAAATTCAACTCCAATAAGATATTAATCAATAAATACATGATTATAGGTACATGACGTAGATTCAATATTTTTGAAATATGATGGTTTGCCATTACGAAAAATTAATAAGCACTGAAAGCTATAAAAAATTATCTTAATAACAAAAGTATATAAAATGAAGTTTATAAAGAAACCAAGGTTTGTAAAGACTTTTAATAAAGATTTTATAACGAATTTCAGTTTTATAAAAGAGTTCAAGTGTTTTATACTACACTAAATTTATGAATTTTTTTATGAAATTTATAGAAATGAAGTTTTATTGACAAATAATTTTTATAAATGATTTATAACCTAATGAAGTTTCTTTTTAGAAAAGATTTAAAAATTTACGAACAAACATATAAATGATTTCCAAACTCTATAATGAAGTTTTATAAGTTGGGATTTATAAGAAAAGTACAAATGATTTGATTTATAAAACAAGATAATTTTATAAAATTTTAAATAAGGTTTGTAGTTTTCAAAAGCTTGACATATTTTTAATAAATAATATATAATTCCTGATTTGACTTTGTATTGAATTCCAAAGATGGAACTAGTTCTATCCATATGAATTTGAAAGATGATTTCATCTTTATTCTACAGATAGTACAGGATTAGATATAGAAATTGATAACGAGTATGATCAATATTATTACGTTACACCTTTTTGTAATTAATGCCAATTGGTTTGGGTTTTCATGGTAAACCATGTATCACATGACATTGTTTCAACCCACTTATAATTTATGGCTATATTTATATATACCTTTGCGTTAAGTATAGATATGATTTCAAAGCATAAAAAATACTATGACTTGTGAATATGCTTATAACATTGAGAGAAGTGTATGGATATGATTTCCAATTATTAAAAATAGTATGATTTGTTAATATGCTTATTTCGTTGTGATAAGCATATAATATTAAATTTTAAGAATCGATGTAATGCTTTTAATTTAAGGAGCTTATGCTGCGATATGCTTAATTATACAATTATTGTTGGTAGTTAAATAATCGACTATCGACATTTACTCTTTTAACTTATATCACTGTTGGTTCCTCGAACTAGGATCAAAGTTGGACTTGAAACTACTTCGAACTACCTTAGCGTTCGGAATTTAAATTGTAGGTACGCTTATGTTTATGACTATGATTGGAAAGCATGGACCTTTCAAATGGAAAGGGCTACTTGTTAATGTATATATTTAGCTACCAGGATTATATTAATAGTAGCGGTCCCTATGTTCTGGGGTTCTGCGTGATGAAAGGACTTCGGGTACGATGTGATAAAAGAGTACCTTCGGTTTGTCATATTTCTGGGAAACTTGTATGGATGAATGTTTGATATTTCATTTCTTAGATCATGTACGTTGAATTTTACAAATGTACATCTATTTGATGGTATGAGTGACAACTCTTGCACTACATACACCCTCCTCTGAGTCATACGGGCCAAATGGTTATACTTTTATGGAAGTCAAATTGTGTTTGACGGTATGAAAAATATGATTATGTGCTATGTATAATAGGTAAAAGATACTTTTGGCCTCATCACTTGGAAATGGATTGAACAAAGTATGTTGTAAGGCTATATGAGTTGCGTCAAGTTGGATGTGTACATCACCCTTTTATATATGTACTTATATTGAGTTTAATGGATGAGAAGTGCACTAGGTAGGTCGGAAATGACATGGATAATGACACATTTTGTTAGTGCATCACCCTATGTTCTATGCAGCTAGACCGGACTTACCTGATCGTTGGAGGGTAGTTGGGCTATCAGTACATCCCTATAGAGGTGGACTATACCTAAGGATAGTCCCTTACCTATCATTTGTATGGAATCCATTCTCCACCACGTACTAACCAATTTTTACGTATTGCCTAAAATACATAAAATCTAATAAAGTAACAATTTTTCATTGTTGATTTGATTTAATTTATAGGTTTTATCCCATATATCATTATAAATAATTTCACGTAATTTTCTAAAAATATTTGAATATCTGTAACAACCTGGATTTTCAGTACCGGAATATTTAATTTATTTAAATACAAAAATGATTATTTTAGAAGTTAAATAATCTGAGTTCAAAATATATAAGCTATTTAATATAACTAAATGGCGAAATAGTAATTTGAATACTAGACTTACTTGAATAAGTGCATTTGGAATTTAATATGAGATTAAATAAATATCGAAGCTTATGTTGAAACGTAATTGAATGTGAATGATAATAATATATTATTACTGAATAATTAAAGTGTTAGGAAATTGATTATGTATTAACATGATTTAGTTAACACGTGAAAATATTCTTTTTGCAAACAGTCTCGAAATTCGATGAAACAAGTATAGTCCTGGTAGTTAACTAGAGACCTTAATGAGCACCCCATTTTTCTCTGAAAGGTCTACACCTTTAAATCATCTTAATATGCATACCTGCAAATTTAGTTTTCGAACGCAAAGTCGGTTTGAAGTGGTTTTGGCTCCTGTTCTCATTCCGGTTCCTCGAATCAACATGTTCTAAATTAAAAGGGAATTCATTGATAATCGATTCTTTAACTACCAAATCATACAATACAGTTAAGTACATCAGCGACACAGGCCCTTTTAGATTTAACCATTTATTAAAATAATTTCATCGATTCTTATAAATCGATTCCATATACTTATCCCAACGGGATAAGAATATTCACGAATCTCTTATTTTTGTTTACTTCAAAAACCATAACCATGCACTTATCTCTTCAGAATAAGCGTCTTCACAAAACCCCCCTTTATTTGCTTTACTTTCGCTATATATACCTAATCAAATTGTATAAGTCCAATTACAAATCTTATATAGGTTAAAACAATGTTGTGCGACACATTATTTATTAAATAATTTCCAAGACATTTTATTTAACTTCAAAACATTGCAGATTAAAGTTTATGTAATGAACCGTATTTTTAATCACTTTAACATATGGATCTAAATATATTTAAAAGGATTTTTAAATGGAAAATTCAAGTTGGATTTCAAATTTATTAAATATTGAATCTAGACCTGAAAAACTATGGAAAATGAATTCTAACTTTATTTTATATTTTACTAAAGCTAAAACAATGTTAGTGAACTTTTAAAATTGAATTAAAAGTAAATACATTAAAATTCGATAATTTAATATTATTTTAATGGTATAAAAATAGACCATTTTGGACATAGTCCCAGAATTAGATGAAACTAGGATTTCAAATTTCGTATCGATTAGACTTACGGTTTGATCGCGCAAATTGAAAATGCATAGAACTTGTTTAATTAAATCCAATTTAAATTAAGCACTTTTGGTCGATATTGAATTTTGGAAATATTAATAAAAGAAATTTAATATGGTTTAAAATAAATTTATATGGTAATGAACTTATTTATAAATTTTTATATTTAATTTATATCAACATAATATACCAGTTTTACACTAGTTTTAGATTGGAAATTTAAATCGTTAAAAGGATAATACTTGTTAATAGCTATTTAGAAAACCAGATTAGTATTTTAATTAGCTAATGTCACATTAATTAACATGTTAACATACATTAAGTGTTTAACGTGCTTAAACAATTCAAAGAAGAGAGTTAGTACTTTCTTGTGTAAGCTTATGTAATGAGTAATTTAATTTAAAAAGAAATCAACTCTTAAGCACAAATTCCTAAACCCTCTCTACATTAGACAACACCCTCTCTCTATATACATTTGTCACTCTCTTTCGTATTGCCTTCTTCCTAAAGTAACTTAGCACATGGGTTAAATTATCATTTCAATTCATTTGGTTTTCATTTTTCATTTTCATTTCTTCAATTTTCTCTTCTTCTTCCTCTCCAAAACAACTCCACCTCCCCCTTCACCACCACCGTTGGCCACAATCACCGCCCTCACCCTCAAACATCACCTAGCAACCCCGTCCCCCTTACCGCGGGCCCCGCTTGGCCAAAACATCTTCTTCCCTCTTTAAAAGTCCAAAACTCCCTCCTTTACCTTATTTTTATGCCACCCAAGCTCTTCCACCTCCTTTAACCACTACCATCACCTCTTCTGAACCCCACACCCACTCACTCCGAGCTGTGGGTTCTCCTCCCTTGTTCGTTCCCTAAAAGTCCAAAAGATCCCACCTTTCCTCTCCAAAATACAAGTAAAAATATATACTCCAGTATACTTAGTGTTCGTGAAGAGTGTGAAGTAGAAAAGGTGCTAACTTGGTTGCTATGTGGATTTTGAAGTCATAGAGAAGTTAAGGAAGTCCTACTCTAAAGTTTGGTAAGTGGAGAAGCTTTGGTGAGCGAATTTTGCTCACGTTTGGTTAACTATAATAATTAGTGTAGCCAATTATGCTATGTGTAGTAACTACTAATTTGTTAAGCAGTTTTGGGTTTAATGATGTTAATGGTAAAGCTAGAAGATTAATTACTTAGTGGTTTAGTAATTAAAGTGGATACCTTAATGACTATTAAGTTAAACCATAAATAAATGATCAGTTAGTTGGTTGATAACATGATTGTTATGGATGAATAATTATTGGATGAATAGTGACATTAATAAATATTGACGTGACAATGGTCAATATTGATGGGACATTTGTTGACAACTTGATGTGATGTGTGTTGACATTTATTTAATATGATTTGTTTTGCTAATAATAGCAATAAAGTATTAATGATAATTAATACTTAAGTTAAAGATGGTTTGTTATAATGTTAAGTGTTAATGACCTTAACACTTAAGTAATGATGTCATTATGTGATAATTGGATGTTAATAGTTGTTAATGATCGTTAATGGATGTTAATGACATTTTAAACCGATATAAGTTGGATTGTATGGTGATTAATTAAGTCCCATTTCATTTTGAATGATTTAATTAAATATTATATTCAATTAAATTAATGTAGAAAAATAAAAGTTTAATTTTTAATCCAAAATGATTTGAAAAGATAGTTTAAGTAATTACGAATAATTTTCGTAAAGGTGGAAAATTTATTTGAATAAGTTTTCAAGTAATTAAGGCATGTTCAAATTTAAAATTTAATTGTGAATAGTAACTTTAAAAAGTGAAATTCAGTTTGGATATGTAGGAAGTGTTTTAACTTGATTTTATTATCCAAACTACCTACTTTATTTTTTTACGGGTTTTAGTAAAGTTTAGGTTTCAAAAGATGAAGTTTGAAAAATAATATTATATTAATGATTTAAATAATATTATAATATTTAAATAATGAAATATTTGAAAATAGATGGAAAATACGTAATTTTCCATTATTTACCTCTTTCTAACATAAGAAATCGAATTAAAAATTTTTGACTTTTATGTAATTCACAAATTTAAAGTTGGTTGGTACTGTTTAGATGCAAAATTAAATGAACTATGCTCTTGTTTGGGTGTAGGATAAATTGGATGAAAAAGTGTATGTGGTTTTCAAAATATTGCATTAATATAGAAATTGCTAATATATTTAGATGTGTGCATCATATTTTCAAAAGGCTTTCAAGAAAATTTGCATTTGTATATGAGGTACCACTTAGAAATTCATTGCAATCATGTATTGTTATGTTGTGGTACACTTTTCTCAAATGCACAAATGGTTGCAAAATTGTATGTACACATGATGGTTGTAAATTATGCGAGGACTTACTTAATTTTACCCTTACCAAATTTCGGGGACGAAATTTCTTAAGAGTGGAAAAAATGTAGCACCCGGTGTTTTTAAATTAATAAATAGCATGCACATCAATTGTATAAACAATGGCGTTTGAATTTAAAATAATTAACGTCAATATCGCAACATTTCTTTTTAAATGACAACACATGTCATAAGTAAGCATTAAATAAAATTATGGAAACAACGTCAAAATTTGAAATAGACAATTAATTCTGGAATGTTGACACATGTGAACAGCACACATGTAGATACAATTAAAATAAAAATATATAAATATAAGTTATAGAAGTAATGCATGCCATAAATGGCATGAAACAAAGAAACAAAAGGAAGCTCAAATGGCACTAATTAAGCAACATTCCAATTTAATTTGGATATGCGCATATTAATAGTGCACATTTGGAATGAGAAATAAACATATAAGAATTTGAAAAAAAAAATCTGAATGCACATACTGGTTACACATTTAAAATAAGGATGCAAGTTAGAAACAGGAAATTTAATTAAGTTGCAAGTATTTAGGATTAATTAACAAAGTGTTTGAAAATGAGACGTTAAATTAATAGAGGTGGGAACACACGCACACGCAAAAATATATATATATATATATATATATATATATATATATATATGTGTGTGTGTGTGTGTGTGTATGTGTATGTGTGTGTGTTTGCAAACAACTAGTTAACATTTATTGTTAGTTTACGGACACGGAAAGCATAGAGGGATTTTTTTACAACTAGTAATGAATTTGAAATTTGAAATAAAATAGTGCATGCATGCAAAGGGATAAGGTAGAAAAGGCAACAACAAGCACATATATATATATATATATGTATATATAGTTGTAATAAAAATGCAAAGGAAGAATGTATGCACATAATAAATAAAGGTAGGAATGGAATTAATGTTCATAAAGGTGAAAAATTAATATGGTGACTAATTGACATATTAATTTGGTAAGGACTTACAATGCATGTAATGATTAATTGGATAATAAATATTAGGCATGTATGAAATCTATTAAGTGGATTCAAAATTCAAACATTAAATATATGTGTGTAATTAATATATTAAACTTAGATAACATATATTGCTGCAACAATTAATTACGATGTTAACCAACTAGTTAAAAGTAGCAAGGAATATGACACATATAAAGAATAAATGAGAAAGAGAAAATAATTTATTTTTATTTATATGCAAGCTAAAGATCAGGAATAACCGACAAACACTATAAATAAAGCCTTATGTTAACCTTCATACCATAGATCTACACTTATTTTGTAACATGCTGACTTTCCCGTACCCTTTGAGTTGACAACCACAAGTCACATCCAACCAAAATTGCACAGAAATGCAGATAGTTATTAGAAAGAAATTAGAGGGTGAGATAAGAAAGAAAGAATAATTAGAATAGAAGAAGAAGAATCAACACAGAGTCTCACATCGCAGCGAAACAAAATTAATATTGAAATAAATCTTTATGAGAGCTTGAAATAAAACTTACAATCATCAGAGTACATCACACATCTGGACAGTTATAATAATCTTTCCTCATATACAATCACACAGCGGGATATATAATAGCATACGTCTGAACTCTTCCATCTCGTCTCTTCATAAAAACCGATAACCTGAACCTGTACATCTCGGTCTAACCCGAGCATTACAAACACCGGGCCAGTTTGGTGAACCAAAGTGAGAAAAAAACATTAAGTTTAAAGGTATCACACAACTTGATTTTAACATCAAAATCTTTTCGAAAGAAAAAGATAATCATAATACCAAATCCACACATAAATACGGACGGTTTTTACCTTACGATAACCCAAAACATTTTTGAAAACAATATTATCTGATATTATGATAGTGTCTAAATACAAATAAATATAATCTAGCGGAACGCTTGTATCTCACGCTCCACATATAGTATATAATCAAAACCACAGGCACTTATTGGAGAATGGATTTCCTGGCAAGGTATGGGACCACCTTTCCGATAATGTACCTCTGGAGATGAATACATTGGGGTTCAACAAGAACATCTTGCAGCCCAGGCTAAACATGACTGACCCCTCACTTTGTCTTGAGAGTACCGAATATATCATTATCATGATTGGGGGCCAGCCAACCGAACAGATAGCATACATACATAAATAAAAAGGGGCAACCGAAGGCATTTGATTTCACCAGATCAGGTAATGATATACCCTTTTGATGGGCGCGACCCACATAGCCATGCGACCTACCCGATTTTATGTCATTCCCGGTTGATGGGGCTTGAGGTCATAATATATTTATTTATTTTTAATTTAAGAACATCTGGGCATCATTCGCTTTGAATGTCACATAGTCAGATCCATCAGATTTTTTATTTTTTTATTTTTTTTGTAATCAAAACGACAATTCATTAAGACTCCATCAGATATCAGTAATTGACATCCACAAAAATACTCTAGTTGTTAAGCTAAAAGAAGGTATACTGTCTTCTCCGCCACCGGCAGAAATACGTTTGAAGAAATAAATATACGCAATCCTTTTAAAATACTCAGTCAATCACCATACAAGTCATCTAGGAACAGGATGAACCGAAGGCACCCTCCTTCCACATCAAAGGAATCACCCTATAGATCGGTAGCGAGTAGTCCTTGCAATCCGTAGATTCCAATCACAACAGAATCACTGCCAAATATATATCTTTAGGGATCAGCCAGAGAAATTCAACAGTAGTTCCTCCGCTCATGAAAATTTATGGTCTTCAATTGCTCCATCTCGATTAGCATATTCCACATATTCGTATTTATTGGTCGGAATGGTTTTCGAATATAAATTCGATCCCGGTCTTTCTGTACCAACACACGTTGGGTCTGATTTTAATAGTCGGCAATTTAACTATCAAAATAAATAATTAAAAATAAAACCCAATAGATCCATTGGTTTAGTACACATCGTCAATTGGCCTTTAAAAATAATATATAGGTTATAATACCAAAATAATATATTAGTTTAATATATTAATATTCTCAAATCCTTTATTTTAATACTTCATAAAATATCTTAAATCATATTCAATTTTCCTTCACTATCGTTTCAAAAGTATTGCTAAAACATTATTTATTTTTTAATATTTGGAAATCGATTCAAATTATCATTCTTTAAACAACCGTTATGAAATCTCCTTTCCGTTTCGTTATTTGAACACCGTAATCGTCACTTATCCTTTTAGAATAACGCCTTCTAAATCTCAACTCTTTGTTTAGGAAATATCGTTATATTTTCACAAGATATTCTTTTATTATTTCTTTCCTACAGAAATATCATTTCATGTCTCATGCCCTTATTAAATTTCCATATATGTATATTCCCAACTTCTTCAAATAACTATACATTATTATTTCACAAAATAATCCACTTTTAATATTTCCATCATTACAACTAATATCATCCTCGGATAATCCTGAAGTCACTCAAGTTGTGTTATTTTAGTTATCTCTCAGATCTTGATCAACAACGTTCTTATCTTAAGATAAATACGAATTGTAATTTAAAAACCCATAATCATTCTAATACTGACCAATACCAATTCACTATTTTATTAAAAATCCGTCTTTATACAACCTTCTTATTTTTGAAATCTCCCTATAAATATACTATTACTATTAAATTCACTGATTTAGTAAATGATAAATAAAACATCAATCTTAAACTTTAACCTCTTTAAACTATTTATTCTATTATCTAGATTCTTATCATAAATTGTGTTACCAAAACATTTACCAAATTCAATTGCAAGAATATTGTTTTCTAAACTTTTTAATTATATCCTTTGGGAAAATCTTATTTCAAATCCCATTCATTTCACTTAGCGCCATCATTAGGTAACGTTAATATAAAATTAACGCTTTAATTTCACATCTCTCTTTATAAACTCGTCTATACAACTATGTTTTAATATAAACCCTTTTCGTCTCGATTTCCTTTTCTTAATTCATACATTTATTTTAAGTTTATTGCATTCGTTGAAAATCACTTTATAAGTTCATTCAATAAACGTAGTTTGTATATAAACCGTTCATAGGCTTCTTTAGAAATTCAATTATATTTCATTACCAGTTCGATTACTTAAGTGAACTTCATTTAAGAAATAACTCAATTTATTATAATTCACTTTATTGTTAACTGGAATAAATGTTAAATTTCCCTTTTAAAAATCTTATTAATTTTAGCACCATTCGCTAAATTCTCCATTAGAATAATCGGCATAAACTAATTTAATTTAATAATCAATTTCCGTTAAGTTGGCTTGGTCAATTTTAAAACATGATTAACTCATTAATCAACTCTCTCACATCTTTTTATTTAAATTAATAAATATTATTATTAATTTAAACTATCCTATTTACTTCGATTATTGTTAGTTAAATAATAATATAATCCCATTTTAATTATTACTTAAAACAGTTAATCCCAATTATTAATCATTACATTAATCCTTGCTCACTTGCTTATCCATCTTATTAATATAAGAATTAGTTTTATAAAACATTTAACAATTTATATGAGGCACGTGCTTCGCACACGGTATATTTTTGGTACAAAATGGTATTTGGGGTTAAAACAATCAATATATGCGTGTGCTTCGCACACGGTATATTTTTGATAGAAAAATGGTATTTGTGGTTAAATAATCAATATATGTGTGTGCTTCGCACACGATATATTTTTCTTTTTATAAACTTCATTTAAAGGAATATACTTAAAAATATATATATATTCAGTTATGAAATAAATTTTATAGCTTGATTTCTAACGACTCACCTAACGGTAAATCAATCTTTATAAAATGATTATAATTTAGGCCATCTACTGTCAATTTCTCAACCAATATTTCTCATTGGTTAATATCAAGGGTTCAACAGTAATCAATAATCAATCCATCATCCAATCAGGTTATTAAACAATATATTTGATATAACATGAAAATAAACAATAAATTTTTGAGGAATCCGGTTATAGTCCCCCAACCTGTTCTTCCCTGTTAATCCATTTAATACAACAATTTATAATAAACTTAAATAATTAATTCAACTGATACGGTCAACTAATCAACCATTCAACCATCCAATTCATTTTTAAACATTTATATTATTATAAACGCACCCCACGAGGTAAGTTACCTCTATTGGAATTAATCATTAGAATAACGATTTCATTTCATTTGAATTAAACAACAGTTTAATTTAAACAATATAAAAATATTAAACAAACAACCAAACAATCCTCAAACATTCAATAATTAGCAATCATAGCACACCGACAATAAAACCCTACTTATATAAATATAAGTTGGATAACTGAGTGAGTTTAACTCACCTTGAGTTGATTTGCTGTTTAAACAGCTGGTCTCAGTTAAGTTAAACAAGTGTTTAATTTAATGGAAAATCCAAGTGATTCCAATTACGTCCAATCTTATTCCAGAATGCAGTGTTTGTAATAATGGTCCCATCACTCCTTATTTGGTTCCATTCTGTTTTGATAACATGCGTACAAGTTATAAATAATTGAATTTTATGGTTAAAATAATAAATCTTTAATTAACAAATTTTATATATACTAATTACTTTGTTAACTGTTGACAAGTCTGATCCATTTGCTATTTCTCTTCGTCCCTTTTTCTACATCGCTTAGTTCCTGTAATGTTTCCAAGTGCTTCACTGTTTGCTAGAATGCATCGTTCTACCCTTATTTACCTACACGTGAATTAATCAAACTTTAAAATTCCTTAAGTATATTATTAAATTAACTAATCCATTTTATTTATTACCTTGATTAGATTAGATCTCCTAATTCACTTGTTACACGGCTAATCAACTGGTAAATACCACGTCATAACCCGTTCTTCCCAGGCAAAATTACTGCAGACCCGGTCCACTTTTCTTAACTGTACAAAGTTCTTCCCCAAAGTGAAAAACACGAGGCCAACCTCTAGTTTAAACCGCCGCCACCAACGACTAACAATGCGGCACCCCGACTCGAAACCCCCACCTGACCGCCAGAGACTTGGCTCCTCACGCCGGTCGCCCTCGTCGCCGATAACGCCCTGTAGGCCCCACCATCGAACCCCCCAGCGCCTCTCTCCTTCCATTTTTTTTGCCAAACCGCCACCCACTGACTTGAACACAACTTCCCCATCACACATCCCCAGCTTCTACTTCATTCTACCCCATGTGTGCTCCATTGTTCTTCGCTCTAGCCCGACAACTGGAGGACCACAACGCCACTTTGTTGCCCACCACTACGGTGTCGCGCCTACCTCCAGCGACTGCAAAGCCTATCACCTCCATCACTTAGCTTCCTTCCTAGACTGCCACCCAACACCAGAGAGCCGCCCACTCCAACCAAACTCCCATGCTATAGAAAAGAAAGAGCCCACTGCTTACACCTTCACACGCGTCCACCTCCATGTCGTGAACCACTGTAAATTGGGTACCAGCATGAGAAGCTGGTGATGAGGAGTGCAATAATGTAAGGATCAGAAATTTATATATGTGTACAGACTTTTGGTATAGAGATGGGAGGGAGGGTGTTCGACTTTTAATATTGAAGAGGAAGAAAAAGTATGGCTTAGTTTATTTTTACTAGAAATCAAAAATGGGTGAATTTGGTTTTCATTTGTACTGTGAGGTAACATTCTCTTCGTGTTTGCTGAGAACAAAATGGAATTAGATAAAATAACAAAGGTGCTGTGTATTTATAGACACAGAAGCTTGAACACCAAGTAATAGATGGTACTAGGTAGACTTAGGGTAGGTGTTTTGATTGTGATTTTATATGTACCTTGTGCGTTTAGATGTTAGGAAGCTGCTTGATGTTCTTCGCTGTCTAATTCGATTTTGCTAGATGTGAGTTCACTGTAGAGAGTAAAGTAGCAAAAGCTTGTCCTTTCATAGTTGTGATTAATAGGATTGTGTGTTCTTTTTAGCATGTACATTAGTCATTAAAGAATCAATGTATGTTCACTTCAATAGGGCTGCTGTGACATTTCGTAGGTGAAATTGTGAAAATGTAGTCAGTACTTCAATTCTTAGCAGCAAAGATTTTATATATTGTTTTTATTTAATATTAATGTGTAGGTTAGTACTTTTCAGTTTATTAGTTTTTATTGCTATTTGATGTCAGCCGGTGAAATATACGCTTTGTCACATACTAACTTCAAACGCGATGAAATCCGACATACTACTATAACTTGCCATTTCGGTCTTAATGAAATTAATTTCATTGAAAACCGACCCTGTTTGCCCAAAGACGTTATTTTAATTTCAATATATTTATCGATTCACGTTTAAATTTCGTCCGCCGACAAAATAACTCCAATTGACTCCAAACCGAAAATATAGCGATAACTAGCCATTCATATTTCATAAAATTCGTTTCGTCGAAGACGGAGGCTATTTGGAAAATAATTATTTAAACGGCTTATGTAATATCGATAAATTATTAATTTAATCCAAAATAATTAAATTAAATAAAAATTAATAATTATTATTATTGAATATAAAAATATATATCACTTCAAATTCACCCAATATGGTTTTATAACTCGACGTTAATATTTTCGAATTGAACGGTATTCAAATATATAGAACTTCCTTATTAAATAAATTAAATAAATGTTATAATTTATAAATGAATTCCACAGCGACTATTTTAAAATTTGATTTGGCCATAACTAACAATTTATAACACGAAATCCAGAATTTTCTCTTTCATGGGAATATTATAATCAACAAGATTATAACATTTTTTGTTTCACAGAAATCCGACTTATATCGGATCTTGTATATTCAATTGAAGTTCAAACCTCAATATTACGAACTGCCGCGCCCTTTTGAGCTTTATTTATATTAATATATAAATTTAATGTTTCAAACTCGTTTTAAATAAACGAAATATAAAAATCCATTTAAAATTCAAATTAAATATTTAAAACAACATAACGAATTAAATATTTGATCACCAGAAATACAAGACATTACAATCTTTCCCCTTAAATGAATTTCGTCCCCGAAATTATCAAGGTAAGAAATATGTGCCAAACCCATTAATTTTCAAAATTTAATTTATTATAAATCAAAAACCCATTTAATATCACTAATATATATTTTCAAAAATATTGAAAAAAAATCTAACACTTTAAATTCCCGAAAAAATTCGCAGAGTCTCCCCTGCACAGGGTGACATCTGCGATATCGCAGGAACAAGTAATACATATCGACCCATCAGTCGGAAAACAAAAACCAAAAATTATATTTTTCGCGTAGGCGTACCTTTTACGAGCATTGTTGAGCGTACTTGCTCAATATATTACGATCTATTCAATCAAAATCAATCCTTAACCTTCTGGCACCTGTACTTAACTCAATTTAACATATAAGTAACATATATATGTAATTCTTAAATGATATTTCATTAATCCCAAGTATAACTTTACCAATTCCAAAATCAAACAGATAATATCAATTCATGTTTAAATACATGGTCTAATCATTTAGTTTTTATTCATATGTTGTTCCTTTCCAATTATTTATACCGGAATTCATTTTTTTAATTTACTGTTCATTCAATTCTTTATTAAACCATCGATGAATTTTATCCAACTTATCAAACAATCAATCAATCAGAGTGCAACCAACTCAATCAAATCAATTGGATTCACATTCAATATTAATATTCACTTTGGTTTAACATATTTGAATATCAATCGGTTAATATTTGATTGATTTCTATTTAATTATTATTCATTAAATTTTCTAGATTCCAAAACTAATTTATTTAATTTCAAAATCATTTCTTAATTCCACCTAACCAAGTTAGGATTCAATTCAAATTTTAAATCCAAATTTGAATTACATTCAAATCAATCAAACACACAATATCACAATAATTTAATAAAATTGTTTATTTTCTATACAAATATAGTTTGGGTAAAATTATTTCAACTACCCTCTTTACAAAACAATATTGTATCCATTACTAGTTCAAGGCTTCAACACTTGAACCAACCAACCAACACAATACAAAACATTTGCATATAAAAATTACAAATACGCTCATATATATATATATATATACACTCAATCTCAATCTAGGGTATTACCAACCCGATCTTTATCAAGTTACGACACAGTGCCAAGGTTATTACTAAACCAATAGCTCTGATACCACTATAACATACTGACTTTCCCGTACCCTTTTATTTGACAGCCACAAGTCACGTCCAACCTAAATTGCATGGAAATGCAGATAGTTATTAGAAAGAAATTAGACGGTGAGATAAGAAGGAAAGAAATATTAGAATATAAGAAGAAGAATCAACACAAAGTCTCACATCGCAGCGGAACAAAATTAATATAGAAATAAATCTTTATGAGAGCTTGAAATAAAACTTACAATCATCAGAGTACATCACACATCTGGACAGTTATAATAATCTGTCTTCATATACAATTACACAGCGGAATATATAATAGCATACGTTTGAACTCTTACATCTTGTCTCTTCATAACAACCGATAACCAGAACCTGTACATCTCGGTCTAATCCAAACACTACGAACACCGGGTCAGTCTGGTGAACCAGAGTAAGAAAAACACACTAAGTTTAAAGGCATCACACAACTTGATTTTAATGTTAAAATCTTTTCGAAAGAAAAAGATAATCGTAAGACCAAATCCACACATAAATACAAATGGTTTTTACCTTACGATAACCCAAAACATTTTTGAAAACAATATTATTCTGATATTATGATAGTGTCTAAATACAAATAAATTGAATCTAGCGGAACACTTGCTTCTCACGCTCCACATATAATATATAATCAAAATCGTGGGCACTTATTGGAGAATGGATTTCCTGGCAAGGTATAGGACCATCTTTCCGACAATGTACCCCTTGAGATGAATACGTTAGGGTTCAACAAGAACATCTTACAACCCAGGCAAAACATGACCGACCCCTCACTTTGTCTTGAGAGTACCGAATATATCATTACCATGGTTGGGGGCCATCCAACCGAACCGATAACATACATACATAAATAAAAAGGGACAACCGAAGGCTTTTGATTTCACTAGATCAAGTAATGATATACCCTTTTGATGGGTGCGACCTACATAGCTATGTGACCTACCCGGTTTTATGCCATTCCCAGTTGACGAGGCTTGAGGTCATAATATATTTATTTTTAATTTAAGAATATTTGGCCATCATTTACTTTGAATGTCACATCGTCGGATCCATCAGATATCACTAATTGACATACACAAAAATACTCTAGTTGCTAAGCTAAAAGAAGGTATACTGTCTTCTCAGCCACCAATAGAAATACATTTGGAGAAATCAATGTACGCGATCCTTTTGGAAATACTCAGTCTGACAATCGTCCGTACAAGTCATCCAGGAACAGGATGAACCGAAGGCACCCTCCTACCACATCTAAGGAATCACCCTATAGATCGGTAGCGAGTAGTCCTTGCAATTCGTAGATTCCAATCACGACATAATTACTGCCAAATATATATCTCTAGGGATTATCCAGAGAAATTCAATAGTTGTTCCTCTGCTCATGAAGATTTACAGTCTTCAATTGCTCCATCTCGATTAGCATATTCCAAATATTCATATTTATTGGTCGGAATGGTTTTCGAATATAAATTCGATCCCGGTCTTTCCGTACCAACACACATTGGGTCTGATTTTGATACTTGGTTATTTAACTATCAAATTAAATAATTAAAAATAAAACCAAATAGATCCATTGGTTTAGTACACAACGTCACTTGGCCTTTAAAAATAATATATTGGTTGTAATACCAAAATAGTATATTAATTTAATATATTAATATTATCAAATCCTTTATTTTAATACTTCAGAAAATATCTTAAATCATATTCAATTTTCCTTCATTATCGTTTCAAAAATATTGCTAAAACATTATTTATTATTTAACATTTGGAAATCAATCCAAATTATCATTCTTTAAATAATCGTTATGAAATCTCCTTTCCGTTTTGTTATTTGAACACCGTAATCGTCACTTATCCTTTTAGAATAACGCCTTCCAAATCTCATCTCTTTATTTGGGAAATATCGTTATATTTTCACAAGATCTTCTTTTATTATTTCTTTCCTATAGAAATATCATTTCATGTCTCATGCCGTTATTAAATTTCAATATATGTATATTCCCAACTTCTTGAAATAACGTTACATTATTATTTCACAAAATAATTCACTTTTAATATTTCCATCATTACAACTAATATCATCGTTCGATAATCCTGAAGTCGCTCAAGTTGGGGTATTTTGATTACCTCTCAGACCTTGATTAACAACGTTCTTATCTTAAGATAAATATGAGTTGTAATTCAAAAACCCATATTCATTCTAATACCGACCAATACCAATTCACTATTTTATTAAAAATCCGGCTTTACACAACCTTCTTACTTTTGAAATCTCCCTATAAATATACTATTATTGCTAAATTCATTGATTTAGTAAATGATAAATAAAACATCAATCTTAAACTTTAACCTCTTTAAACTATTTATTCTATTATCTAGCTTCTTATCATAAATTGTGTTACTAAAACATTTACCAAATTCAATTGCAAGAATATTGTTTTCTAAACTTTTTAATTAATTCCTTTGGGAAAATCTTATTTTAAATCCCATTCGTTTCACTTAACGCCATCATTAGGTTATGTTAATATGAAATTAATGCTTTAATTTTACATCTCTCTTTATAAACTCGTTTATACAACTATGGTTTAATATAAACCCTTTTCGTGTCGATTTCCTTTTTTAATTCAAACATTTATTTTAAGCTTATCGCATTCACTTAAAATCACTTTATAAGTTCATTCACCAAGTACGGTTTGTATATAAACCGTTCATATGCTTCTTTAGAAATTCAATTAAATTTCATTACCACTTCGATTACTTAAATGGACTTCATTTAAGAAATAACTCACTTTATTATAGTTTACTTTATCGTAAATTGGAATAAATGTTAAATTTTTTAAAAATCTTATTAAGTTAAATACCATTCGCTAAATTCTCCATTAGATTTATCAGCATAAACTAATTTAATTTAATAATCAATTTCCGTTAAGTAGGCTTGGTCAATTTTAAAACATGATTAACTCGTTAATCAACCCTATCTCGGCTTTTTATTTAAATTAATAAATAATATTATTAATTTAAATTATCCCATTTACTTCGATTATTGTTAGTTAAATAATAATATAATCCCATTTTAATTATTACTTAAAACAGTTAATCCCAATTATTAATCATTACATTAATCTTGATCACCTACTTATCCGTCTTATTAATATAAGAATTAGTTTTATAAATCATTTAACAATTTAGATGAGGCACGTGCTTCGCACACGGTATATTTTTGGTACAAAATGGTATTTGTGGTTAAAACAATCAATATATGCGTGTGCTTCGCACACGATATATTTTTGATACAAAAATGGTATTTGTGGTTAAAACAATCAATATATGTGCGTGCTTCGCATACGATATATTTTTCTTTTTATAAACTTCATTTAAAAGAATATCTTTAAAAATCTATATTTAGTTATAAAATAAATTTCATAGCTTCGTTTCTAACGATTCACCTAATGGTAAATCAATCTTTATAAAACGATTATAATTTAGGCCATCTACTGTTAATTTCTCAACCAATATTTCTCATTGGTTAATATCAAGGGTTCAACAGTAATCAATCCATCATCCAATCAGGTTATTAAACAGTACATGTGATATAACATGAAAATAAACAATAAATTTTTGAGGAATTCGGTTAGATTCCCCCAACCTGTTCTTCCTTGTTAATCCATTCAATATGAAAATTTATAATAAACATAAATAATTAATTCAACTCAACCGGTCAACTAATGAACCATTCAAGCATCCAATTCAATTTTAAACGTTTATATTATTATAAACGCACCCAACGAGGTAAGTTACCTCTACTGGAATTAATCGTTAGAATAACGATTTCATATTATTTAAATTAAACAATTGTTTAATTTAAATAATATAAAAATATTAAACAAACAACCAAACAATCATCAATCATTCAATAATTAGCAATCATAGCACATAGACGATAAAACCCGACTTACATAAATATAAGTGGGATAATTGAGTGAGTTTAACTCACCTTGAGTTGATTTGCTATTTAAACAGCTGGTCTCAGTTAAATTAAACAAGTGTTTAATTTAAAGGAAAATCCAAGTGATTCCAATTGCATCCAATCTTATTCCAGAATGCATTGTTCGTAATTACGGTACCATCACTCCTTATTTGGTTCCATTCTGTTTTTATAACATACGTACAAGTTATAAATAATTGAATTTTATGGTTAAAATAATAAATCTCTAATTAACAAATTTTATATATACTAATTACTTTGTTAACTGTAGACGAGTCCGATCCATTTGCTATTTCTCTTTGTCCCTTTCTCTACATCGTTAGTTCCTGTAATGTTTCCAAGTGCTTCACTGTTTGCCAGAATGCATCGTTCTACCCTAATTTACCTACACGTGAATTAATCAAACTTTAAAATTCCTTAATTATATTATTAAATTAACTAATCCATTTTATTTATTACCTTGATTAGATTAGATCTCCTAATTCACTTGTTACATGGCTAATCAACTGGTAAACTCCACGTCATATCGCATTCTTCCCAGGCAAAATAACTGCAGACCCGATCCACTTTTATTTTCTGTACAAAGCGCTTCCCCAAAGTGAAAACACGAGGCCAACCTCCAGTTTAAACCACTGCCACCAACGACTGACAATGCCGCACCCCGACTCGAAACCCCCACCTGACAGCCAGAGACCTGGCTCCTCACGCCGGTTACCCTCGCTGCCAATAACGCCTTGTAGGCCCACCATCGAATCCCCCAGTGCCTTTCTCCTCCCATTTGTTTTGCCAAACCGCCACCCACTGTATTGAACACAACTTCCCCGTCACACATCCCCAGCTTCTACTTCATTCTACCCCATGTGTGCTCCATTGTTCTTCGCACCAGCCAAACATCTAGTGAACCACAACGCCACTTCGTTGCCCACCACTAGGGTGCCGCGCCTACCTCCAGCGACTGCAAAGCTTGTCACCTCCATCACTTCGCCTCCTTCCCAGACTGCCACCCAACACCTAAGAGCCTCCCACTCCGACCAAACTCCCATGCTATATAAAAGAAAGAGCCCACTGCTTACACCGTTACACGTGTCCACCTCCATGTCGTGAACCACTGTAAAATGGGTACCGGCATGAGAAGCTGGTGATGAGGAGTGCAACAATGTAAGGATCGGAAATTTATATATGTGTACATGCTTTCGGTATAGAGATGGGAGGGAGGGTGTTCGACTTTTAATATTGAAGAGGAAGAAAAAGTATGGCTTAGTTTATTTTTACTGGAAATAAAAAATGGGTGAATTTGGTTTTCATTTGTACTGTGAGGTAACATTCTCTTCGTGTTTGCTGAGAACGAAATGGAAGGAGATAAAATAACAAAGGCGCAGTGCATTTATAGACACAAAAGATTGAACACCAAGTAATAGATGGTACTATGTAGACTTAGGGTAGTTGTTTTGATTGTGATTTTATATGTACCTTGTGCGTTTAGATGTTAGGCAGCTGCTTGATGTTCTTCGCTGTCTAATTCGATTTTGCCAGGTGTGAGTTCACTGTTGAGAGTAAAGTAGCAAAAGCTTGTCCTTTCATAGCTATGATTAATAGGCATGTATGTTCTTTTTAGCATGTACAATAGTCATCAAAGAATCAATGTATGTTCACTTTAATAGGGCTACCGTGACATTTCATAGGTGAAATTATGAAAAGGTAGACAGTACGTAAATTCTTAGCCGCAAAGGTTTTGTATATTGTTTTTATTTAATATTAATGCTTAGGTTAGTACTTTTCAGTTTATTAGTTTTTATTGCTATTTGATATCAGCCCGTGAGATCTACGCTCTGTCACATACTAACTTCAAACACGATGAAATCCGACACACTGCTACAACTTGCCATTTCAGTCTCAATGAAATTAATTTCGTTGAAAACCAACTCCGTTTGCACAAAGACATTATTTTAGTTTCAATATATTTATCAGTTCATGTTTAAATCTCGTCAACCGACAAAACAACTCCAATTGACTTCAAACCGGAAATATAGCGATAACTAGCCATACGTATTCCATAAAATTCGTTTCGTCGAAGACGGAGGCTGTTTAGAAAATAATTATTTAAACGGCTTATGTAATATCGGTAAATTATTAATTTAATTCAAAATAATTAAATTAAATAAAAATAAATTATTATTATTATTATCGAATATAAAAATATATATCATTTCAAATTCACGTAATATGGTTTTATAACTCGACGTTAATATTTTCGAATTGAACGGTATTCAAATATATAGAGATTCCTTATTAAATAAATTAAATAAACATTATAATTTATAAATGAATTCCACAACGACTATTTTAAATTTGATTTGGCCATAAATAGCAATTTATAACACGAAATCCGGATTTTTCTCTTTCATGTGAAAATTATAATCAAGAAGATCACAATGTTTCTTGTTTCACAGAAATCCGACTTATATCGGATCCTGTATATTCAATTGAAGTTCAAACCTCAATATTACGAACTCCCGCGCCCGTTCGAGCTCTATTTATATTAATATATAAATTTAACATTTCAAACTCATTTTGAATAAAAGAATTTAATATAAAAATCCATTTAAAATTCAAATTAAATATTTAAAACAATATAATGAATTAAATATTTGATCACCAGAAATACAAGACATTACATATTTCCTGGAATAAGTGTATCCGCAAAACCATATTATTTTCATTACTTAGAAAATAGTGCTACATACTAAACAAATGGTATAAGTACAGTTACACTTCATACCTTAAACAAACAATGCCAAGTGATACATTGTTAACTATAAAACCCAAAATTTTTATTATGTGATGACCGCCCATAACCCCCACACTATACAAGAGGAATAATGCGCTGAAGGGTGTGTCAGGCAGTCATGGACGATCATCAGAGTAGGTAAACACAAGCGGAACCTGTCGTAAACTCATAGTATAAGGATAAAACATAATAGAACATATACAACAGGTAGTAATAGTGAAGCAGAAACACAAGACTTTCATACAACCAGAAAGTAATATCCACAACTTGGAAATAGTGTTTGTACAAAGTTGCCTCACTACATCACTCTTGAAAAGCAAACAGCGGAAATCCAATTATTAGATAGTAATAAAACTGCTACGTGAGACTCCTGCTCGTCGTCGACCAGCATCATCGTCCTCACTAAAGCATCACCTGTCACTTGCTACTTAGTCTACCCATCCACAACCGGATGAACAACCCAAGGTAATAAGAGGAAGCGTAAAACCTTGAGTCAGACAACAGTCTTAGTGAGTGATAAAACAGCTAAAAACTTCAACAATAAAGTGTATGAGAAGGGATATATAAACATACTAATCTACCCACGACATCAGAGAAGAACTCAACATTGTCTTCCCTACATCAGAAAGTGATAGCCTTTACTATAAACAATTCAACCATTCATCCATGGAAACCAGAACACCCATTCAATCATGGAAAACATTCATAACATCCAGATTATATAAGTCTCACACAGACAACCCTAATCGGGTTTAACATTCCCCAAGCACTCTCCCAGAGACCTAAACCAATATCAGTTAAGCACTCAAAGAACATCTCCCTCGACTTTGGATAATCTATGTGAGATAGTACAAGCAGAACAACCAATCATCCATGGATGACTCTGGATATCATCACCAATCCTGCTTTGAAACCATCGTTAATCGTATGATGGCCAACCTTGCAATATGTCAAGGGCTAATGGTAACCCCAGTTCTAGCATAAACCCTATATGTCCAACCTTGACAACTAGGCCTTTCCCCAAGGCCCAGGGTACTCGACCTACAACCGGTCTTTTAGACGTCTCTAGTGTACCCCTACTTCGATCCAGCTAGAACTTATGACAACGATAATTTCTCGGCCTTCACATCTCTAGTCGCCCAACCTAATGACTTTTCATGGTTCAAGCAACCTTCTCGAGCAACCAATATCCACCAACTCACGATCTTTGAGTTGTCACCTCATTCGTTATTCTACACCGATCAACGAGCACCTTCCAACACTTCGAACCTTCTTACTTGGACCACTTCGAAGTTACACCATCACCGAGCCATATTACACCACTGGTCGGTCCTCCCAAAACATCACTGGTCGGTCATCCCAAAACATACCGGTCAGTCCTCCCAAATACACCCCTGGTCGTTCCTTCCAATCACCACTGGTCGGTCCTCCGCAGTCACCATCGGTCGGTCCTCCCTAGTCACCACCAGTTGGTCCTCCCTAGTCACCACCGGTCGGTCCTCCCTAGTCACCACCGGTCGGTCCTCCCTAGTCACCACCGGTCGGTCCTTCCTAGTCACCACCGGTCGGTCTCATAGTCCCTTCTGGAATCACCAAAACCTGTTACCTTGACCGGTCGGTCCTTCTTTGAACTCCACTGGTAAGTTATCTAGTCACTACACCGATCGGTCTGGCGAGCAACTGCGCCGGTCAGTCAATCTTCTGCTTCTACCACCGGTCGGTCGGTCTTCCGTCTGACTTGTTCTCAAGCCATGATTTTTCCGACCGATCGGTCCCCTGTACAGGTCTATACCAAATCCAATTTCGACCAAAACTTCGCCAATCGATCGAATTGATGAAATATACTCGCCTCACTCATTCAATACAATCATAAGCTTGCCATGAACACACTAACAACATGACTATGACGATTTCACCAAAAATTATACCAATTCACTCAAAACTAGTGATAAACGAACATATGAACAAAATGATGGACCTATATGCAAAATCATGTGAAAACATATGGAAATTGTCAATTTAATCTTGCTAAATTAGGTCCTATGGTGTTCATATGAAAATAGATACATAATGGTGTAAATCTATGGTAAAATATTCTAATTTGATGAAAAAACATGCACAAATACTCATATACTTCATTGCATTCATGTGAGAGATGTAAATCACTCACCTATTATCCAAAACAAAGCAAAAACAATGAAATAGAATTTCGAACAGCGAAGAGATAGCTCCTAGCCCTTCGATTTGATGAATCCTCACTTGAAATAATGTAGATCTAGCCTCCAATGGTGTAGATCTATGATTTCCCGCCTTGGATTTGGATTTCTAATGGTGGAAATGTGTTTAGAGGAAGAAGGAACACAAGGCCTTCAAATGAGAGTATGGGAGAAGTAAACTATTCTCCATACCCCTCACCCTCTATTTATAGACTCCACCATCCCACTATGGGCCTTCTCCATATCAGCCCATTAGCCTTCCAAAACCTGGACAACCAATTAAAAAACCTTAAAACAACGATTTCTCCCAAACCGCTGAACCAAATCCTTAATGTAACCACTCTACGGAAAGAGAATCATCAATTCCTTTCCAATGGCACATGTCTCACCCTCTGATTCGACCTGAGTCAAAAGTTATGCCCTGTACAATACTAACAAGGGCAAAATTGTCACAAACAAAATCGGTAAAAATTATGGACATGTCTCACATCCCCATAAGAAACATATCAAAAGATGAGAATGATCCAACCCTCAGGGAATGAAATAAAAATATTTACGATCTTCCGATAGGTAAAATGCAGGCTGTTATATTCTCCCCTTTTAAGAATTTCGCCCTCGAAATTCCAAACAAACACAAGCAACCACAACAATTCCGCATGCCTATCATCCATGAGAAGCCAATTCTATTATCCAAACTAGCAACCATCAAGCTATACATCCATAGCCTTATCCTAGCACGCGAAATTCTACCACACAACAACAAGATACAATGATATAACGATGATACGATCAAAGGGTCCTACCGACGAAGAGTTCTGGATGAGTCGCCTTCATATTCTCTTCCATCTCCCACGTACGATCGTTGTCATATTCTCTCCATTGTACATGACTAGCTTAACCGTCTTCCTCCTAAGCTGTTTCGTGTCATTCCCCACAACACGAAGTGGCTTACAAGGTCTCGCAACTGCAGTCTCTACTTCTAGATCTTCGTACTGCTCGGGAGATACCACCACATTCGAATCATGCACGAACTTCCGTAGAAACGACATATGGAACACATTATGCACATTCGACATCTTCTCGGGTAACTCCAATCTATATGCGAGCTTTCAAATTCGCCCGACTATCGGAAATGGTCCAACGAACCTAGGACCCAACTTTCCTTTGCTTCCAAATCTCACCATATGCTTCAACGGCATATCGCCTACGTCGAATTCTAAATCTTTCCGACGTTTATCCGCATAACTCTTCTGACGATCTTGGGATGCCTTCATTCATTACCAAACAATCTCGATACAATCCGAGGTTTCTCTAATCATCTCAGGCCCAAGTACCAACTTATCTCCAGTTTCTAACCAACATGCGGGAGAATTGTACGGCCTCCCATACAATGCCTCGTATGGTGGATACTCAATTGATAGCTATTATTATATGCAAACTCGACTAGATGTAGATGGTCTTCCCATGATCTTATGAAGTCTAACACACAAGCCCTCAGGAGATCTTCTAAAACTCGATTGACTCTCGTGGTCTGACCATCAATTTGGGGACGATATGCCGTACTCAAGCACAACTCGGTTCCCAAAGCTTCTCGCAAAATTTTTCAAAATCCACTCGTGAATAATGGATCTCGGTCACTCACTATACTCTTTGGGACACCATGGAATCGAACTATCCATTTCACATAAAGTTCAGCCAATTTCGATGCCGTCCTAGTCGACTTGATAGGAATGAATCTAGCACTTTTGGTCAAACGATCCACGATGACCCAAATCCCTTCGTTCCCTGCCCTAGTTCTAGGTAGTCCATCGATAAAATCCATCGATACTTGCTCCCACTTCCACATAGGAACTTCCAATAGCTGAAGCAACCCACTCGGCTTCTTCTGTTCAGCTTTCACCAACTGACAGTTCATACATTTGGAAATGAATTTCCTAATGTCTTACTTCATCCCTTCCCAACAGTAGACTCTCTTCATGTCCTGATACATCTTATTACCACCAGGATGAATCGTCAGCTTCGAGTGATGATATTCTCTCAGAACCTCATCCCTCAATACATCAATATCAGGAACAACTAATCGCCCTTGCTTTCGAAGCCAACCTTCTCGATCGACCTCGAACTCTTTATCTTCTGGTTCTAGTTTCTGAATGAACCCGACAAGCTTCGCATCTTTCTTTTGGCTCTCGCCAATCCTTCCGATAAGAGTAGGTCTTATCGACAAGCTGACCAACAATTCAGGTTCCAACTCGCAACTTGGCCTGAAATCAAACCTTGCCAAGTACTCGAGGCTCTTCCATTCTGAAAACATCGCTCCCAAACTTGCGTGTCTTCGACTCAATGCATCTGCAACTGCATTGCCTTTGCCAGGAGTATAGGCTATACCAAAATTATATGACGCCAGAAACTCTAACCATCTTTGCTGCCAAAGATTCAAATCCTTTTGGGAGAAAAGATACTTCAATGATTTGTGATCCGTAAACAACTCGAATCGAACTCCCAAAGATAATGTCTCCACATCTTCAGAGCAAATACAACCGCCACCAACTCCAAATCATGAGTTGGGTAATTCTTCTCATGCGGCTTTAGCTGTTGACTTGCGTAGGCCACAACCTTATCCTTTTGCATTAGTACTGCTCCAAGTCTAGTACCACATGCATCGGTACACCCCACTATCTCTTCGTTCCCGCTTGGAATGGTCAACATAGGAGCACTCGTCAATCTCTTCTTCAGGATTCCAAACGCTTGTTCACACTTTGCATCCCATGTGAACACTTGATTCTTCTTCGTCAATCTTGTCAACATTGCAGCTATCTTGGAGAAATCCTTGATAAACCATCGATAATATCCAAACAACCCAAGGAAACTTCGAACATCCATCGCATTCTTTGGTCGATCCCAGTCCTGGATTGCTGCAACTTTAGCGGGGCCAACCGCTATCCCTTTTCCAGAAACTACATGGCCTAAGAATCTCACTTCACTCTTCCAGAAGTGACAATTGGAAAACATAGCTCTCAGCTGATGCTTTCGCAAGATCTCTAACACAACTCTCAAGTGCGTCTTGTGCTCTTCCTCATTCCTGGAGTAAACCAGAATATCATCCACGAACACAAGCACGAACTTGTTCAACTGATCTCTAAACACCCTATTCATAACATCCACAAAATATGCTGGCACATTAGTCAATCCGAATGGCATCACCAACCACTCAAAGAAACCAGATGGTGTCCTAAAAGCAGTCTTTGGCACACTATCCTTTGCCACCCTCAATTGGTGAAATCCCGTTGCCAAATCCATCTGAGAAAACACTTTGGCTTCGTGAAGCTGATCGAACAAGTCATCAATCCTTGGCAACAGATACTTGTTCTTCTCAGTCACCTTGTTCAGCTCACGATAGTCTACACACAATCTTAACGAGCCATCTGCCTTGGTTGCAAATACGACTGGTGCACCCTACTCGGAAACACTCCTCCGAATAAATCCTTTCCCAAAAGGTCACGAACTTGCACCTCTAACTCTCGCTGTTCCCTAGGCGCCATCCGCCTAAAAGGCATAGCGATTGGTCTAGCACCTTCGACCAAATCGATCCTAAACTCGATCTCACGATGCGGTGGCAACCCTTTGAAGACATCTTCATACTCATTTGCGATCAACACTGATGATAGGTCTTCTTGTGGAATCCCAAGCGAATATAGATAACTCACAAAGACCCCGTCTTCGCGCTTACATCTAATCAACACCTTTCTCCCTTCCACATCCCCGACCCTTACCTCTAGCTTCTCGCAATTCACCCTTGCTGCATATCTCTTGAGCCAATCCATTCCCAAGATGGTCCCATACGCAGCGAAGTTAAGAACAAAGCAATCACACACAAAAGAGCAACCAGGACTCGACAACACTAGACCATGGAAAATCATGCAAAACTGGACGAACCCCCAATTGGATTAGTCATGATCAATGGCCTATTACAAATCTCAGGTTCCAAACCCAAACAACACACAAGCTCATTGCAAATGAATGAATGAGATGCTCCAGTATCAAAAAGCAGACGAACTGAAACACCATTAACCGAAAGAGTACCTTGCACCACGACACCCTTCCCCTTTTCGTCAACAGTAGGAGCCCTTAGAGAAGTTGGTACGACATCCAAAGCATATGCCCTCACAACCTGCTTGCCCTTCGCTGACTCTGGACTGTCTTTCTTCTCATGCCCAGGCTTTCCACACTTGAAGCTCTTCTTCTCAGCCTTGGGATTCTTGCATTTAGTAGCAAAATGGCCTTTCTATTGGCAGTTAAAGCAAACCACCTCAATCTTGGGTTTCTTTTGGCCATCCTTTCCTTTCTGTTGTTGTTGCTTCCTCTTTTTATTATTACCACCCTGTTGTGATTTCTGAGCTTCCTTGGTTGCAGTGACAACATTTGCTTCCTTGGGAAACAAGCTCTCATGGCGAATAGCTTTTTCCACATTCTTCTCAAATGAATCATCAAGATGGTCCACTAACGGCTTTCCGATATAAGCATTCAAACCCAAGACAAACTTCTCGTTCTTCTGATAGGGTGGTGTATCAATGTATGAACGAGCATATTTAGACAAGGCTACAAAGTCAGAGATGTAGTCAAGAACAGAACAACCATTCTGTTTCAGCTCCACGAACTTTTTGAAGAGAATGGATTTCTGAGCAGTGGAGATAAACTTTTCTTCAAACTTAGCCAGGAATTCCTCCCATGAAATCTCCTCTTCCGGAGTCTCAGGTATGATAGAATTCCACCATTCCATGGCCCAACCCTGCAGTTGCCTTGATGCAAGCTTTCTCTTTATTGCATCCTCAATACCCAAGTCTCCAAAGATTCGGACACATGAATCTATCAACCCTTGAACCTCTTCAGCTGGTTCAGTTCCCTTGAATGGTTTTCCCCTAGAGATGTAAAGCCCTTGCACAACTTTGCAAAATCTACTCCTCTAGGAACTCGCACACCTACATCTACGTAGCCGCCACTGGAGCGGGGAACCTATTCATGATTGCTGCCACCATGGCCTCAAACATGGCTGGGTAGTCTGGTTCACCACCATTTTCCCCTCCAGTGTCAGCTCTCCTAGCAGCATGTCTTGATGGTCGTCTACTCATTCTAAATCTGCAATTTAGAACAATTAGCCACTTTCAAGAAAAACAGCTAAAGAGATACAACAGCTACTACCATATATGCTAATATATAGTAAGAATCCAATTAAAATCTACAAGTACGTCTCTCATACGTGATTACATCCTAGAACTTTGGTTAAAATCGTTAACCAGAGCTTTGATACCAAATGTGACGACCGCCCATAACCTCCACACTATATAAGAGGAATAATGCGCTAAAGGGTGTGCCGGGCAGTCATGGACGATCATCAGAGTAGGTAAACACTAGCGGAACCTATCGTAAACTCACAACACAAGGATAAAATATAATAGAACATATACAACAGGTAGTAATAGTAGAGCAGAAACAAAAGACTTTCATACAACCAAAAAGTAATATCCACAACTTGGAAATAGTGTTTGTACAAAGTTGCCTCACTACATCACTCTTGAAAAGCAAACAACGGAAATACAATTATTAGATAGTAATAAAACTGGTATGTGTGCCTCCTGCTCGTCATCGATCAGCATCAATGTCCTCACTAAAGCATCACCTGTCACCGGCTACTCAGTTTGCCCATCCACAACCGGTTGAAAAACCTAAGGCAATAAGAGGAAGCATAAAACCTTGAGTCAGACAACAGTCTTAGTGAGCGATAAAACAACTAACAAAATTCAATAATAAAGTGTATGAGAAGGGATAGATAAACATACTAATCTACCCACGACATCAGAGGAGAACTCAACGTTGTCTTCCCCACATCGGACAGTGATAGCCTTTACTATAAACAATTCAACCATTCATCCATGGAAACCAGAACACCCATTCAATCATGGAAAACATTCATAACATCCAGATTATATAAGTCTCACACAGACAACCCTAATCGGGTTTAACATTCCCCAAGCACTCTCCCCAGAGGCCTAAACCAATATCAGTTAAGCACTCAAAGAACATCTCCCTCGACTTTGGATAATATATGTGAGATAGTACAAACTAAAAAACTAATCATCCATGACTGACTCTGGCTATCACCGCCAATCCTGCTTTGAAGCCATCGTTAATCGTATGACGACCAACCTTGCCATGTGTCAAAGGCTAATGGTAACCCCGGTTCTAGCATAAACCCTATATGTCCAACCTTGACAACTAGGCCTTTCCCCAAGGCCCAGGGTTCTCGACCTACAACCGGTATTTTAGATGTCTCTAGTGTACCCCTGCTTCGAGCTTGCTAGAACTTACGACAACGATAATTTCTCGGCCTTCACAACTCTAGTCACCCAACCTGATGAATTTCATGGCTCAAGCAACCTTCTCGAGCAACCATTATCGACCAACTCATGACCTTTGAGTTGTCACCTCATTCGTTGTTCTACACCGATCAACGAGCACCTTCCAACACTTTGAACCTTCCTACTTGAACCACTTCGAAGTTACACCATCACCGAGCCATATTACACCACTGGTCGGTCCTCCCAAAACATCATTGGTCAGTTCACCCAAAACATACCGGTTGGTCCTCCCAAACACAACCCTGGTCGGTCCTTCCAAACACCACCGGTCGGTCCTCCCTAGTCACCACAGGTTGGTCCTCCCTAGTCACCACCGGTCGCTCCTCCCTAGTCACCACCGGTCAGTCTCGTAGTCACTTCTGGAATCACCAAAACCTGTTACCTTGACCGGTCGGTCCTTCTTTGAACTCCACTGGTAAGTTATCCAATCACTACACCGATCGGTCTGGAGAGCAAATGCACCGGTCAGTCAACCTTCTGCTTCTGCCACCAGTCGGTCGGTCTTCCGTCTGACTTGTTCTCCAAGACATGAGTTTTTCGACCAATCGGTCCCCTGTACAGGTCTATACCAAATCCAATTTCGACCAAAACTTCGCCAATCGATCGAATCGACGAAATATACTCGCCTAACTCATTCAATACAATCATAAGCATATCATGAACACATTAACTACATGAATATGACGGTTTCACCAAAAATTATACCAATTCACTAAAAACTAGTGATAAATGAACATATGAACAAAATGATGGACCTTTATCAAAAATCATGTGAAAACATATGGAAATTATCAATTTAATCTTGCTAAATTAGGTCCTATGGTGTTCATATGAAAATAGACATATAATGGTGTAGATTTATGGTAAAACATTCCAATTTGATGAAAAACATGCACAAATACTCATATATTTCATTGCATCCATGTGAGGGATGTAAATCACTCACCTATTATCTAAAACAAAGCAAAAACGAGGAAATAGAATTCCGGACAGTGAAGAGATAACTCCTAGCCCTTCGATTTGATGAATCCTCACTTGAAATGATGTAGATCTAGCCTCCAATGGTGTAGATCCATGATTTACCGCCTTGGATTTGGATTTCTAACGGTGGAAATATGTTTAGAGGAAGAAGGAACACAAGGCCTTCAAATGAGAGTACGGGAGAAGTAAACTTTTCTCTATACTCCTCACCCTCTATTTACAGAGTCCACCATCCCTGAAACACCCCGCCTCCGTTAAGGTCACTCACAAAGGGAATGAATTAACTTTGGTGGAGCATTATAGGTAAAAGATGCAGATAAATTGCAAGACAGACGAATAAAGCAGTGGAAAATAAAGTCATTTTATTAACAACTTAATTCAGTCAAGCTTTTACAAAAATTGTCTCAATCATACTTAAAAGTAATACATAGAAATTCTGTCTTGATTCAAAAACTTCCAAATATAAAAGAAGCATAAAAATAACAATGATATTCCCCAATAAAGCATGAACCAGCCATAGTAGTGGAAGAGAGAATCCAAAGCAATACATCTACTTTCTTCAAGCTGGAAATGATCCGATCTAAGCTGAAGTATTCCCTCCCTGTGGACCTAGGGGGGAAACGGAAGGAAAGAAGACTAAATAAAATGGGTCAGACATGAGTCTGGTAAGTCCAGTGACTATTTAGCATGTAAACAAGAAAAGGATTATGACATGAATAAACTGAATCTAGGACATCACCCTAGAAATAAGATAATAAGGCTGAATATGCTATCGCATCCATTTTACTTCTCTGCACCACCTAACTTGTGTCCCAACTAGTAATCTATATAAAATGATAACGTGATCCCAATCCCCATAATTGTGGTAGCCTTCAGGTGTAAATATATTGTGAGGATTCCACCTCAATCAGCCTAACTGCCATGAACATGTTAGATGTACCCTTACTACCCTATCGAGCGGTTCCTTACTTGCATTAATGTTCCATGTGTTTGTGTCAATCGACCATCTCTTGCGTGTAGACACCCTGTGTTGGTCCTACCATAAGGTGTATCAATCCTTATGATAGCGACCCGAGACGATTCAAGATGCACAGTGTATAACTGCTGGTACTCAGTGCCTGCTTTTTCCCACTCCGGAGTACGTGCACGCCCGTAAACCGTCGGAACCTACACTGACGTACCCCCTACCGTTGTTTTGACCGCTTATAATCATCCCAGTAATCGTGCCCCACCCTGCCTAGCTCAGGTTACCGTGATACATCTATGTGGGTTACTGCTGAAATGGGTCCCCGTTATTAGGGTTTCCTTATCGGTTAAGTTTGTGGGCCTATATTTACTAATATTACCCACTAACCTAATATGTAGTTAACCCTCCCACTGATTCAAGCATGTTTATTTAACAGTTAAGTTTGTGGGCCTATATGTACTAATATTACCCACTTACGCGAGATGTATTTAACCCTCCCATCGATTCAAGCATGTTTATTAAACGGTTAAGTTTTGTAGGCCTATATTTACTAATATTACCCACCTACACGAGATGTACTTAACCCTCCCATCGATTCAAGCATGTTTATTAAACGGTTAAGTTTTGTGGCCCATATTTACTAATATTACCCACCAACCCGATATGTTCTTAACCCTCCCATTCATCGTGTCATGTTGGTTAAGTGTTCCTTATTTACTTAACCCCTTCCGTTCATCAAGTTATATTGGTTAAGTGTTTTCTTGTTTACTTAACCCCACATGCTCATCATGTTGTATTGGTTAAGTGTCATCAATCAATTCAAGTTAACTTAACCCCACGTGTTCATCATGTTGTATTGGTTAAGTGTCATCAATCAATTCAAGTTAACTTAACCCTCCTACTTGTCATGTTACTTTGGTTAAGTGTTGCCTTCTTTTATTAACTTAACCCCACCACAAATCAAGTTATATTGGTTAAGTGTTGTCCTCTTGTTTTATCTTAACCTTACCACAAATCAAGTTATATTGGTTAAGTGTTGCCCTCTTGTTTTAACTTAACCTTACCACAAATCAAGTTATATTGGTTAAGTGTTTCTTATTACTTAACCTTACCCATTCATCATGTTATACTGGTTAAGTGTTTCCTATTAACTTAACCCTAGTCATTCATCTTGTTAAATTGGTTAAGTGTTACCTTAATTAACTTAACCCTACCATTCCTGTCTTAGCTTTAATTCATTCATTAAAAACACCAACCACTCACATTAGACAGGTATTGTTGCAGTTACAGGATGTACCGGGATGTTCCGAGCAGTTTTACACCGCAACTCAGTCTAACCTCGGGTTCTTTTGGGTTTGATGCACTAACCTCTCACATTTGATATATATTGTTACGGTTGTTGGATGTGTTGGGCAGTTCCGGGCGATCTTACACCGTAACTCAATTTAACCTCGGGTTAGGCATATTTGACTTTTCTAAATTTACATATTTACCTTCTATATTTATATGTAAATTATTGTCATTCAAGTCATGCCTAATTTCTCTCTAAATCATGTTCATAATCTTAGGTGTATAAATTATACCATTTCAATGACACTAATCATTTAAAATATGTCAATAACATGTAACTTCATGTTTTTCCCAAAGTTACCCCCACTAAACGTTCACATAAATTTCATAGAATGTTAGGCTTCGCAATTTAGCCTAACTCAAAATCAAGAGGGGAAAAGGAAGAGACACGTAGCATTCAAGACAAGCATAATATGGATCCAACATAGGTCACATAAATCTGGCATAGAATAAATATATGTTTAATTATGAACTTGCAATTTTGAACCTAATCAACAAGAACCATAAGCATATGGATGGGAGTTTACATAGAACTACACAATTCTAATTAGTCATATAAAGGTGAACTTGCATTTTTGGATCTAACTAACATGGGTCTTAAACATATGAAATTACCCAAATCCAACTAGGCATGTAAATGCAAACTTTTATTTTGGGTCCAATGACATAAACCTTAAGCATATAGAATTGCACAAGTTCAACTAGATATGTGAATGTAAACTTTAATTTTTGATCCACTTTTTATAGATCTAAATGTGAATCTAATCATAATACATGTCTTAGCCTAACAACTTGCATGATTCAATAAGCATAGATCTAAATGTAGATCTAAGCATAATACATGTCTTAGCCTAATAACTTGCATGATTTAATAAACATAGATCTAAATGTAGATCTAAACAACTTGCATGATTCAATAAACATAGATCTAAACAACTTGCATGATTCAATAAACATAGATCTAAATGTAGATCTAAACAACTTGCATGATTCAATAAACATAGATCTAAACAACTTGCATGATTCAATAAACATAGATCTAAATGTAGATCTAAACAACTTGCATGATTCAATAAACATAGATCTAAATGTAGATCTAAACAATTTGCACAATTCAATAAACATAGATCTAAACAAAAACTTGCACAATTCAATAAACATAGATCTAAACAACTTGCATGATTCAATAAACATAGATCTAAATGTAGATCTAAACAACTTGCATGATTCAATAAACATAGATCTAAATGTAGATCTAAACAACTTGCATGTTACATAACATGAAAAAGTCACCATATTTACATAATATAAGATTGGTTTAACATCAACATGTAACCACAATAATCTCACAAGCATATACGATAGAATCGTTACAAGAATAGGCATAAATCATCATCGTCATTATCTTACAACTAGGAATTACTCTAATTTTCATTTTATTACAAATCACAACTTTTAATCATTCACATCTAAATAATAACAGGACTTACAAACAAAAGAGAGTCTTGTTTCCTGCAATTGTTTAAGTTGTGTATCAGCTTCTTTTCTTAGGGAGCTAGTCTAGTAGATTATCATCCGAGTGCAGTTGGGAATGCCTTAGCTACCTTGATTTATTCCCAGTAGTAAGTGTAGCTACCAATGGTTGTTCACTACCATTGGGTTAGCTGCCGAACTTGTTCATATAGAGGGGAGTTTCTCGCTACGCACCTTATTAGTTTCCTACTTGGTATACTAGGCACCAATTAATATACTGGGTCGCAAGTCCTTGTTCCAATATTATTAGTTTTAAGCATGATCGGCAGTGTGCTTTACTAATATACTGGATTTCTCTCAGCTGGGTGTGCCTCTATGCCCTCTTGTATAAGTCTCCTCCTATCGGTAGATTCAGCGCAATAGGAGTAGTATGGCTATGGCGGTTTGCTCTTTTTCCTACAGGTAGAGTACTGGCCCATTCTTCAAGATATAAATACAAGTCATTTCTTTTAACATAAGAAGAGTCCGCCCCCCTCTGATCCAAGCTTAGCTCCAATTCCTAGGTCTCGAGAAGAGAGGGAAGTCTTATATATCTGATGACCTTTGTTACAGGGTCAGGCAAGGGAGGCCACAAAGTTACCGCCGGAGCCACGACATACCAGCCCGAGGCTAGGTAGTACCTTGGGACTGTACCATAAAAGACTTCCTCCAAGTAGCCATGGTCCATTACTCAAGACCAGGTGCCCTTCAAGAATTGGAATCCGGGTAGACACTCCTTTGACCGCGATATGATTTTCCCATAAAAGTAAATAGCATAAACTCTCCCCCTATATTAATACCATTGACCGAAGCGAGTTAGATTTGCATCCTTCCGCCCCTCCAGGATCGCATAAGCACGGCCGTGTCAAAGAAGCTACTTATCTGGACATCCGGTTGCATAGCAGTACCGTAGTACCTGTGAGAGTATGCTAGCCACTCCTTCATCCACGACCGTAAGATTGACCACTCGAGAAAGTCTGTGACGAAAAGGAATTTCGCTCGATCCGAATCAGTCGCTTAACCGATCTAGACCGTTCGAAATGCCTGATTGTTTTGAGAACACGACAAAATAGAACGCAGACGGAAGAACATTTCATTGTATATTACAACAATTCCATCAGAATACAAGAATATACAGAGTATAAAACAATATTACACATTTATCAAATATCAGAGATTACAATAAATTACATAGCAGCGGAAAATAATACAATACACAACTGAAGGAGATATACGGATACAAAGCTTTCCGGATATCACTCCAGCTGTAAACCAGGATCCTGTGAATATAAATCTGCAAAACCGAAACTACTAGCTGCCCATGTCAAAATAAGGGCACCCAGAGTTTAGGTTAAAACAATAAACTCCAGGTCAGTCATGGGACTGGTGTGAGAACTAAAAACAGTTATCAATCTTTATTTTAAAGTTAGGTAAATCAAGGGACCACGCCGTATAACACGGAACGGGTTTCCTCCCAAGAATACCAGTGCATAAAACAAACAGCGCAATGCTAAATAAAGGAAAATGAAGCTATTATAAGACCCAGGTCCTATCACACAATGCAACGCAAGCCGGGGGATAGGGTTTTCCCTTATAATAGCCAAACATGCTTAGTATGTTTAAAACAAATCATTTGATACTATTATAAGTGCATAGTGTATAAAACAACTTCAAATCATAAGTATCAATCATAGGCGGCATGGGTACCATATATCATGTCGCCAATACTAGGCTCTACAAATAAAACCGCAAATGTCACATATTTGGAAGTTGGATTTCCATCTGTGAACCGAGGCAAAAGATAGTCCTCACCGATTCGAGACTGTCTAGCCCGAGTCTCAAGGCAAGTACTCAGTCAAGCCACTTGGATCGTCAGGGCCGGTCCACCGATGTGGATTAAAATGCGTGAACACTGCGTTTCCCCGCCCTTTGGGGCGTAAATGAGCCAACAAATGACTCCATCGGACCTGGATCTTCCGATCAAACCGAGGCGCCTCGCAACAGCAACAACCACATAAGTCAAACTCGTCAGGGCATGTAAAACCACTGACGCCACTTCTAGCTAGAAAGAAACGCATGTCCTCCCTGAGGTCCTCTCCCGTTTTTGGTTCACCACCGGGGTGTGAGGCTCGCGAATCAACGTTACACAAAGCTTTGCCACATAGGCTGTGCTTTGATCATCAACCACAGGACTCTGCTTTTCAACAAAAGCCTTGATCGTTTGCATCTTAGCATGCCACACAGGCAAACCACTCCATGCAATCGATATCCATCAATCACACAGAATGATATCCAATGTTAGACACACAGTCCATTTACAAGTCCGTTCTGGGTCTGAACAAAACCGGAGGCACCTAGTACCCCGCATATCCATCGATCTCCAAGTACGTCTGGACGATCACTAACTGATTCCCTCCTCTTGGGTGTACGGCCCAATCAAGATCATCAGTAATTATCCAAACGACGTGAAGACCTCCGGTCTTCAACCACCGTCTTCATCTTCGACACCACGTCAAATTAGTTATTCAGAATGGGTTAAACCTGGTCTTTCTGAATAACTCGCGTATATAATAAACAAGTGTTACACAAACACAACATACGCCTCATTCCAATTCATCAGTCACTAACCGCAAATCAACAAGAGAATAATTTCCCAAATATTAACCCCGAAGGCCGAAACCAACATCAGATCAATACCCAGGAAACCATTCATCTTAGCTAAGCTATAGTTAGTTCCTAAATTTCACTTCCTTAGGGAAAGGTTCCCATTAATTTTATCAAAGATAAATTCTTTTAAATTTATTCTTTAATCTTCCTTTGAATATCACTTCAAACTAGTCGGGATTAACGAACCACACCGAAGTAATTATTTATTTTATCTCCCAATCCCAACCTATTTATCCCATGAAGTAAAACTGGTAATACTTCATATCTAACACCACGGTGTTATCGGTAAATTCAATTACCATTTCACGTTCAAATCTAATTAAAGATTTTACTATCGCCTGGAGTAAAACTGGTGATACTCCATTCTCGATCTTTTCAATCTAATTAAAGATTCATTAAAACTCCACTTAGTTTTAATCTTTAACTGGGTTAAAGAATCAGTGTCATTTAAAACACGGTTCACGATAAACCCAAAATAACATCACATTTCAATCAGTCCCTAACCGTAAATTAGCAAGTGAGCAATTCCCTAAGTATTAACCCTGAAGGAAGAAACCAACATCAGAACAATACCCCAAAAACCATTCAACTTAACTAATCTCCAGTCAGTTTCTGATTATCTTAACTCTTTTGGGTCTAAGAACAGTATTATTGAAGATACCGTTCACGACAACCCAAAATCACATTTTATTAATTATCGTGTTAAAGAACAAGTGTTATTTAAAACACTGTTCACGATAAACCCAAAAATCAATACCAATTCAATTCCAATTAAATCTTATTTAATTGGTACACTTCATTAAATCTAAATAAAAGATTTAATCTTTTTTCTCAACTGGGCTTAAGAACAGTGTTAATGAAGACACCATTCACGACAAACCCAAATCACATTTGATATTAAATACAAGGCTCTGAATAGAAAATATATCGGCTTATATTCAATATCAAATTCTACGACCAACAAATATCGTATTGGAAATAACGATATAAATATATCTTTCAAATTTCCATAATAATATCTGTAAAATCACGAAATCCAACATCGAAATAATCCAAAGACAATTTCGATTCAAATCCATTCCAATTCAATTATTGGAAATACTGGTTACTTTTAAAACCCTTTCAAATCAAATTTATTTATTTAAAAATAAATAGAATTTTAATTCTAGTTCAAAACTAGTTCATTTCGATAAAAATCTATTTTTATCTTTTCAAATATGGAGTTTTTCATCCCAATTTTTCTCAAATCATTTCTTATGATTTTACACAAATTATTTATATTTTTAATAATTTTATTAAGGCCCGTACAGTCGATTTCCATCAACGGCCATCGAACTGCACTTACAACGACCTTTTCCAAATTTGATTTGGACATAATTCCAAATCCAACCGTTATATTTCTTATTTCTAATATTCATTAGAATGCTCTTTTCGATACGAACCCAACGGTTCCAGTTTTAGGAGAATCCGACGGTCGGATCTCCCGCAATATCCATTCGAAGTCAATGGTCGAAATTCGCGAACTGCCGCAGCGCGGCGCGTTCTATTCAGGCCATTATATTATATATATAATATATATAATATATACCTTGTCGATTTCCTTTTAAAAACGTATTTTATAAATCGTTTTAAATTCATTTTCAAAACGATTTCAACTTCAATTTCAAATTCAAATCAAAATTGAATTTTTCCAATATAAATTCGTTTTAAATTCATTTCAAATCGATTTCAATTCAAATTGATTTCTAATTCAATTTCAGTTCTAATTCAATTCAATTCAATTCCAATTCGAATTCATTTCTATTCAATTTCAATTCGAATTCATCTCTATTTAATTTCAATTCGAATTCGTTTCTATTCAATTTAATTCGAATTTCAATTCTTTTCAAAATATCAGATTTTGAAATCACTTTCGATGTTCATTATAAAATGAATAAAATCGATATAAATATCATTCACGTCAAAATGGCGTCAATCTAATCAACACAGATTTCAAATATTTCTACTTTCAAATATTCTATTTCAAATATTTCCGTTTCAAATATTTCTATTTCAAAACTGGAATGAGGCCCAATCAATTACCATATAATGATAATTATATGGATTTTCTACTACCCGTATATAATAGCAACGATAAATCATCAACCATCATCCAAAGTGCGTTCTACACTGTATAAGCATCAAATATAAATATTTAACACTTATAACAGTCTGTCAATCCATCGACATACAACTAACTATTGGGATTAGTGTATGTCATATATCACCCTAATACCCGTGTGGGGTTTTCAAACAATCTGTAACGACCCAGAAAATCTGAACCAATTTAAAATTTTTAAATTGGCTAAAATAATGGATTTTAAATATTTAAAATAAATATTTTAAATAATGTCAATGAAAACTGAGTTTGAATCGACAATTGAAAACGAATATAATTAATTATAATTATAAACAAGGCCTGAAATGGCGCTGTAGTTTCGAAAATTGAATTCAAACTTTGTCGGACTGTATCGGGTGCAAAACAATCCGGATTTTAGTGAAACCAAAAACATTAGGATCTAATTGGTAATATCTTTCTAACGAATCTGACCAATCGAAATTTCATAGCGGGAATCAAAAGATATGTCCAGTTGAAAATTCTGAATGGTCGCTATGGAATTCAGGCCCTTAAAAATGGACATTTTGCAAACGATGTCAGAATTCGACGAAACCACTTTTGTTGGATCTGTGATGTCAAATTGTTGCTAGGTTTCAAATTTCATAATTTTTCGAATCAATATGTGAGCGTGGTAAAGGAAAACGCGTTTGACCAGTTTCAGTTGATTTTAATCGACTGGAAATTGGCCATTTTTCAAACGGTCTCAGAATTCGACGAAACTAGTTTTGTTAGGACCGTATCGTCAATACGAAGCTAGAAAATATTTTTCTGGAATTTTTCTAGTTAGTATGTGACCCCGGTAATTTGAAATGTACGTTTAAAACTCAATATAGTGATTTAAATGTAAATTTAACGGAAACTGATCGAAACGATCGAATCAGCTTGTGATACATATCCCATTGTGTTCGGAATGGGGGTATTACCCTAGGGACGACAGTCGGTGGGCTCAAAAAGGAGTTCGAATTTTTAAAGTAACTTTTTGAAGAAAAAATTAAAAAAATATATATATATATAAACTTTTATACTTTAGCCCCTCATTCCTTTATAATTCCCACAACAGTTTATTTCCCAAATCAGAAAAAACCCGATCCCCTTTTCCCGCTTACCCCCCCGCCTCGCGCGATCAACGCCGCCGACGCCCTCCGGAGCTCCTCACCACCGGCGCCTCCACCTAGCAGGGCCCACGACCCCAAGGTCCCCCCCCAAACCCTAGAAATCCCTCCGCTGCCTCAACCTGGACGCCACCCTCGCCGACTGCACCACCGCCCCTCCCCCATTCGAACGCGCAAGAGCCTCCGCCCCCTTCCTCCCTAATCCGAGCACCCTCCTTCGATCGATTAAGGTAATTTTTCTTTTTTCCTTTTACCTTTTTTTCCTTTACTTTATTAAACCAGTTTTAATGCATTTAAAAAAATCAGTTTTTATATATTCTACCAAGTGTTAAAGACGAGATTTTTATTGTGATAAAGACGAGATTTTTATAGTGATAAAGACGAGATTTTTATAGTGATAAAGACGAGATTTTTATAGTGTTAAAGACGAGATTTTTATAGTGTTAAAGACGCGATTTTTATATATTGAATAGCATGATAAAAATTCGATTTTATATATTGAACATCGAAGTAAAAATTCGATTTTTATATATTGAATAGCATGATAAAAATTCGATTTTTATATATTGAATAGCATGATAAAAATTCGATTTTTATATATTGAATAACATAGTAAAAATTCGATTTTTACATATGTAGAGAATACGGGCAACGAAAGCGACGAAAGGCGAGATTGGCGAAGATTTCTATAAAGGAAGAGTCGTAGTATTGGATAGCTATTGGTGAGAATTTCTCACTCTTCAATTTCTTTTTCTAGCCATATATATATATGTATGGAAATAAAAGTGAATTGCTATATATAAATATATATATATATACGCCCCTCGTCCACAAACCATGGACGATATTTATTGATTGAAATTGTTGTGAAAATTGATTGATAGCGAATGATTGTTTGGGATTGTTTGTGGTTGATATTGGTTGATTGTGGTTGAAAAATACCCATTTGTGATTGAGAAATATTTGATTGAAACCACATAGGATTAGTTTGTGGAAATGAAATAAATATATATACATGCCGCCTGCGTGCGAACTAGATGCATGATCCCCATTGTCAAAAACCGCGAGGTTTTAAGGTAGAGCGAGGAGCCGTACTAGGGACGGTCCCGGTTTTAACTACCCTGCCGTTATGCTGCCGAAATTTTGAATAATATTCGTGTGTTTGAATTATTTTCATTTGCTTAAACTATATTTATCCATTGAATAGAAAACCTTCATGTGTTGAATTGATATTCATTCGTTGATTAGAAATTCATGTGTTGAATGGTATTCGCGTTTTAAATATAAAAATCACATTTTTATCTATATATAGAAACTATAGAAAACCTTCATGTGTTGAATTGATATTCATTCGTTGATTAGAAATTCATGTGTTGAATGGTATTCGCGTTTTAAATATAAAAATCACATTTTTATCTATATATAGAAACTATAGAAAACCTTCATGTGTTGAATTAATATTCATTCGTTGATTTGAAATTCATGTGTTGAATGGTATTCGCGTTTTAAATATAAATTGTTTGATAATAAAAAATCACCTTTTATCGACTATATGAACTGTGTAAAATAATCTCGTTTTGAAAGAAATTGTTTTATGATAAAAATCCTATTTTATCACCAATATGAAATATATAAAATAATAGTGTTTTGAAATGAATTGTTTTACAATAAAAATCACATTTTTATTGTATGCATGAATCGTTGAAATGTGAAGTGTTAAAAATAGCCACTTGTTCAAAATAAACATATATGAGTTAAAATATTCATTAATTAGCTAATGAAATGATTTGCACCTATGTATGTAACATTAGAATGAATGGTGTTTTTAAACCAAATAGAAATCAAATATGAAGTCGAATAGAAAATGATAAATGGTAAGAACTATATATATGTGTACATGCATATTCATTGAACAGGTTATAGCAAAGGGGCTAGAGAAGAGGAATAAAATTTTGTGCCCGACAAATAGGTACACATTTACTGTTTTGTTTGGGTGATGATTTTATGAGCATGTTGGCTAGCCGCTTAGCTTTTTCTTTTTCTTTTTGAGATTAGAAGGACCGGAAAAGCTATTTGCGATTTCCCGATGCTCCCGGTGCAGGGGAAGTTATGGCGAAATTTTTCCAAAATTTTAAGGCGTTAGTAAAATATTTGAAGTGAAAACGATATTGAAATTGTTGAATGAACTATATTTATATAATTATATAAATATAAATAAAATTAAAACGAAACGTGGCCGTGCAGTTTGTATTTTGAAACCGTGATTTCAAACAACTAGTACGGGGAATCCGACCATTGGATTTTCCCGAAACCGCAACCGTCGGGTTCGCCTTGGAAATATCTTCCCAACGGCACCAACCTTGCAAAAATCCAACGGTTGGATTGTCTGGAATGTTTAATTCAAATCTGATGAAAAACAGCGCCAGAAGCGATTATAATTATATATATATAAATATAATTATATATTTAATCGAATAACTACGCTGCAGTTCGTATTTTGAAATCGAAATTTCAAACGATTGTACCGGGAGATCCGACCGTCGGATTTTCCCGAAACTGGAACCGTTGGATTCGTTTTGAAAAGACCTTTCTAATGATGTAAATTTTGTGAAGATTCAACGGTTAGATTTTCAGATATGTGTAAATCAAATCTGAAGAAAAACAGCGCCACGGCCGCTTTATGGCCCGAAGCGTCGTTTTGAATAAATTAGCTATTTTAAAATAAATAAAAATAGCGATAAATAGTTATAAAATATCATAAGCAATATGGAATGAAAATAAACTGAATTTGCTCGATTTATGTGGCTTTTGATGGTTGAATGTGTTTGGTGTGAAAATTACATTAAAGAACAAAATTGGTGTGGTCAAATAATTTAACCATTGAAATAAATTGATTTGAAATTCTAAATATACGTGAATTATTTGAAAAGGCCGAGTTAATACTCATTTCAAATAATTGACCGACGATTGAAATTCGAAGATGAAGACGATGGTCGAAGACCGGAGATCTTCACCTCGTTTGGATCGTAACCGAGGTCCTGATTGGGAGGCATCCCGAGATATGGATAATGAGTGGTGATCGTCCAGACGTACGAGGTGATCGAAGGGTTTGCGAGGTATTTAGTGCCTCCGGTTTCGTTCAGACCCAGAACGGACTTGTAAATGGACTGTGTGTCTGACATTGGAGTTTATTCTGTGTTGATTGATTTCTGTTAAATATACATCTGTTTGGCGGTGGAGAATTTATTCTTTTGCTTAACGCCCTTCTCTGAGACGCACGAGCTCATAGGTTGTATATCGATGGACATCAGTCGCATGACATGAATTGCCTGTGTGACATGCTAAGATGCAGTGATCAGGGCTTCTGTTGAAAAACAAAGTCTTGTGGTGATGATCAAAGCACCGCCTGTATGGCGTAGCTTTGTGTATAACGTAAAATCGCGAACCTCACACCCCGGTATGAACCAGAAACGGGAGAGGACATCAGGGAGGGCTTGCGTTTCTTTCTAGCTAGGGTGGTGTCAGTGACCTACCAGCCCTGACATTTATATACTTTTCACCTATGTGGTTGTTGCTGTTGCGAGGCGCCTCGGTTTGATCGGACGATCCGGGTCCGATGGAGTCATTCGTTGGCTCGTTTGCGCCCCAAAGGGCGGGGAAACGTATTGCTCAGGCATTGTAATCCACATCGGTGGACCGGCCCTGACGATCCAAGGGTCACTCGAGCTCTGATCCTGAGACATGGTAGGCTAGATTGTCTCGAATTCGGTAAGGACTATCTTTTGCCTTGGTTCATGACGGAAATCCAATTTCAAAATACGACATCGTGCGGTTCTGATTGTATATATATTTGGCGACATAGTGGCATGGGACGCTCATGTCATCTATGATTGATAGTTATAATTTGAAATTGGTTTCAAAACATATAGACACTAGCAATAATATCAAATGCCTTTTTTTTTATTCGTATCAAGCATATTTTAGCCGTTATAAGGTAAAAACTCTATCCTCCGGTTTGCGTTGCATTGTGTGATGGGAACTGAGTCTTATAACGGCTTCATTTTTATAAAAAGCATAGCGATGTTTAAAAGAAAGATTTGTTTTAAAGCACTGGCAATCCAATGGAGTAAACCCGTTCCACGAAAGTGGCGTGGTCCTATGATTAGCCATATTATATATGTGTTGAATGGATTTCTCATACCAGTCCCATGACTGACTCGTAGTTTGTTTCACTTTCAAACTCGGGTGCCCCTTTTTCTACACGGGCAGCCTTGTATTCAGGTTTAGCTGGTTCTTTCTGGATAGCTGGAGCTGAAGATGGATTCTATCATTTATCTCTTTTTATGCTGTTCCGCTCCTATTGTACATATATTGTTTATTTCCGCTGTAGACATTTATGTATAGTTGAACTGTATTTGTACTAAGTAAGATCCTGTATACTGTGTAACTCTGATGATTACTTTTATCCAGTATATTCTGTTGTTCATTATCTGGTGTATTTATTTAATTTTGTTCTGCTATTTTCTGTTTCTGTGTTATATTCCTAAGATAACCCTTGTTTCCGTCAGAAACGGGATTTCGGGTCGTCTCAACGTGGTATCAGAGCTTTGGTTAAGCTTAGTTCTGGAATATAACATTTGAACGAACTCATCAGAAATAGAACCAGTAGTGTTCTAGGACGGGCAACTCAATACAGATAGGATTAGTAATATCCTAGTATGAGTAAAGCAGAATGAAATTACACCTCGATAGACACATTTACATTCAAGTATTTGTCTCTATATTTTGAAATATCTTTCCTGTTGACCTGACACTTGATCTGCTATTTGCAGAGGAACTAGAAAATGAGTGCCAGAAACAGAAGAAGTAATACTGACCCGGATATAGAAGCTCTATTCATGAAGTATAGAAATCTGGGTGGAAAACCCTTTACGGGTGAAGAAGCAATTATGAAAACACAAGCTTGGATTCGTTCGGCTGAGAAAATCTTCGAAGCATTAAAGCTGAGGGATGACCAGAAAAGATTACTGGCCTCCTGGGCGCTCAAAGAAGAAGCTTTGTTCTGGTGCGATTCAGTTATTAAGGATAATCCAGAAGGTGATATCACCTGGGACAGATTCAAAGTGATTTTCTTAGAAAAATTTACTCCTCCCGAAACAACTGAGCGATTATGCGATGAATTTTCTTATCTGATACAAGGAGACATGACCATTCCCGAATATCATAAGAAATTCAATGAACTTTCTCACTTTGCTCCTCATCTAATTCAAAATCCGAAGAGGAAAAATATGAGATTTATTCATGGGCTTCAAAGGAAATATCAGAATAAAGTATTGGGGCATGTGAAGCTTCCTTTCTCAGAAATGATTTGTATGGCTTATCAGTATGAAGACCTCCACATGAAAGGCATGTTGCGAGACGAAGCAGAAATTAGTTCTGGCAGCAAAAGAAAATTTGAAGCTGATAGCCCAGAGGCAAATATGCAGCCTGAGGCCAGTACGAAGGCTGAATTCATAAAGAGGCCAAAGATCAAGCAGAAAAAGGTGAAGACAATCGTATGCCTAAAGTGTGATCAGCAAGGGCATTCGATAAGAAACTGCAGATCTTCGAACAGACGAAAGCATGGCGGGTCTAAATCCGGGATGAATTTCCAAGAGAATAGAAAGTGTAGTCAATGCCAACAGGCCAGTCATCTGTTAAAGGCCTGCCCGCTGTTCAGAAAACCTGAAGCAGTATAAGTAAATGAGGTGGCAGAAGTGCCTACATCTTCGTCTGCTCAGGAAAGGTCTGATGTTTTAGAAGGCACGCTCAATGTCAAAAACATTCCAGTTAAGGTACTGTTTGACACAGGCGCGTCACGACGCTTTATTGCAAAGAGTGCAGTCAAGAAGTTGGATTTGAGATTGAAGAAGCTCAAGGAACCAATGACTATCCAAAATCCGGTCGGGGATCTATCAATCTCAGTTGGATTTGTGCAGTACCCGTCTCTTTTTCTTGCTATAAATTCCCTATTATCTCTGTCGTCATGAATTTTGATGAATTCGATCTTATTCTGGGATTGGATTGGCTAACCAAATATGAAGCAGAGGTTAGATGCGCCGAGAGAGTTGTTAGAGCTAAGATTAAATCAGGGAGTTATATAACCATTCCCTGTGAAGGTCAGAATGCTAATAGAAAAGACTTCTGGGCAGCTTTGAATGTTTCTCCAGCCCAAATTGAAAATATCCCTGAAGTTACTGAGAATATTCCCGACCTAGTGAAAGATATTCCTATCGTCAAGAACTATGCGGATGTGTTCGAGGAAGTTGTTCGCTTACCTCCGCAGAGAGAGATAGATTTCAAAATTGCTTTAATTCCGAATGCAAGGCCGGTAGTTCACGCTATTCGAAGAATGTCCTTGAAAGAGAAGGAGGAATTAGACAATCAAACACGACAGCTCGTATGGAAAGGTCTGATCAGGCCTAGTTTCTCTGATTGGGGTGCAGCAGTGGTGTTTGTCCCAAAATCAGACGGTACTCTACGTCTATGCGTGGATTATCGTGATCTGAACAAACAGACAATAAAGAACAAATATCCATTGCCGCGGATTGATGATTTGTTGGATCGATTAAATGGAGCACAAGTATTTTCACGAATGGACATAGCTATAGGATTCCATCAACTTCGAATTGCCGAAGAGTGTGTTCCAATGACAGCGTTCAGAGGCCCCGACTTATTCTATGAGTGGTTGGTAATGCCGTTCGGCTTATGTAACGCTCCAGCTTACTTCGTCGATCTGATGAATAGAGTGTTTAGAGGAGTTTTGAATAAATTTGTTCTGGTTTTTATTGACGATATTCTAATCTTCTCTAAATCAATGGCCGAACATGAAAAACATTTGGAACAAGTGTTAGAAATTCTCAGAAAGAATGTGTTGAAAGCAAAGTTTTCCAAATGTATCTTCTGGCAAGATGAGGTAAAATTTCTGGGCCACGTCGTATCGAAAGAAGGAATTGCTGTGGATCCAAGCAAAATCACGGCTATTCAAAATTGGAAACAGCCCAGCACCCCCACTGAAGTCCGTAGTTTTCTCGGATTGGCTAGCTATTATCGGAAGTTCGTTAAAGACTTTTCGAAGATATCTGGTCACTTAACGAAGCTTACAAAGAAGCATTCTAAATTCAAATGGACTCCAGAAAGTGAGGAGGCTTTCGAAGAGCTGAAGTTGAGATTAACGACAGCTCCAGTGTTAACCATCATCGATGGCAACCAGGATTTAAAAGTATGGACTGATACTTCTAGAGAAGGCCTTGGCGCAGTGTTAATGCAAAGAGGTCAAGTGATTGCTTATGCTAGCCGTCAACTGAAGCCGCACGAGAAAAACTATGTAACTCATGATCTTGAGTTATTGGCTATCATATTCTCTTTGAAAATCTGGAGACACTATCTTCTGGGCGAGAGATTTGAACTGTTTACAGATCACCAGTCGTTAAAGTATCTGTTCACTCAGAAGGACTTAAATTTGAGGCAGCAGCGTTGGCTGGAGTTTCTTGCAGCATATGACTTTGAAATTATATATACTCCAGGGAAAGCCAATGTCGTGGCCGATGCGCTGAGCAGAAAGAATGTAATGATCGCCAGCTTTATTATCATGACATCCTTGATTGACAAAATATCTATTCTTCAGAAGGAGGATAACTTTATTAAAGATATGATCAAAAGGATTCAAAAAGGCGAACCCTCGTGTTTTCAAATAGATAGCGATGAGACCTTGAGGTTAAAAGGAAGGATTTGTGTTCCTGACGTTCCTGAGCTAAAAAGGGAAGTGTTAGACGAGTGTCACAAGTCCAAGCCGAGTATCCATCCTGGTGTGGACAAAATGTATAACGATCTCAAAAGAACATTCTGGTGGAAGGCTATGAAAAGAGACGTTTCAATATACGTTAGCCGATGCCCTACTTGCCAGCTAGTTAAAAGCGACCAACAGAAATTGGCTGGATTGTTACAACCACTAGAAGTTCCTGGTTGGAAGTGGGAACATATTTCTATGGATTTCATTGATGGTTTGCCTAGAACAAGAAAAGGAAATGACAGTATTTGGGTGATCGTAGATCGCTTCACGAAGACCGCCCATTTCATACCTGTCAGATCAAACAGAACCGCTCAGAGTCTGGCGCAGATTTACTTCAGGGAAATAGTTAGACTGCATGGAGTGCCGCTCAGTATAGTAAGTGATAGAGATACGATATTCACTAGCAAATTCTGGGAAGCATTTCAAGTCGAGATAGGAACAAAGTTAAACTTGAGCACCGCTTATCATCCTTAGACAGACGGTCAGACTGAGAGGGTGAATCGCATTTTAGAAGATCTATTGCGGGCTCGTGTTCTAGATTTCGGTGGATCATGGGAAGACCATCTGCATTTGGCTGAATTCTCTTATAACAACAGCTACCAGGCGAGTCTGACAATGTCGCCATTCGAAGCATTGTACGGTAGACCGTGCCGATCTCCTGCTTGTTGGGTCGAGCCAGGAAATAGACTTGTGTTGGGGCCAGACATGATTCGAGAAGCTGCCGACAAAGTCGATTTTATTAAGAAGCGATTACTTGCTGCTCAAAGCCGACAAAAGAGCTATGCCGATAGAAGAAGAAGAGATATATCCTTTGAAGTTGGCGACTACGTATATTTGAAGGTATCGCCGATGAGAGGAGTTATCCGGTTCGGTAAAACTGGAAAGTTAGCGCCCAAATTTATTGGTCCGTTTCCTATTCTGGAACGGATCGGAACTCTCGCTTATAGGGTCAAACTGCCTAATTGGTTGCCTGAAATTCATGATGTATTTCATATATCTCAACTTCGAAAGCACGTTCATGATCCAGACTTGATCGTGGAAGAAGCAGCTCAGCATGACATTGAAATTACTCCAGAATTGGCTGTGAGAAGAGAGCCGCTAAAGATAATAGGCAAAGAAACCAAAGAGCTGAGGAACAAGAAGGTTCGCTTAGTCAAAGTGCAATGGAGTGGAGATCCGCGAGATTGTACTTGGGAAACTGAGGAGAGCATTCAGAAAGCTTATCCTAGATGCCGAGTAGATATCTCTGATTGACTCCGGTGCAAGGTACATTTACCCTACTTTGCACTACCATTCAATTCTCTACTCTATTGTTATCTTCTTTTCATAAATGTGCACTTTTAATTATATAGTCTGAATGATTTTTAAAGGGTATAGGATTTGATTAGTATATTTTTGAAGGTTAAAAACAATTGGATTGGTTGTTGTGTTGTGTGATTGTAGATTTATCAAACCACTTTCGACTTTGTTCCTTTTCGGGGACGAAAAGTTTTAAGTGGGGGAGATTGTAACGACCCAGAAAATCTGAACCAATTTAAAATTTTTAAATTGGCTAAAGTAATGGATTTTAAATATTTAAAATAAATATTTTAAATAATGTCGATGAAAACTGAGTTTGAATCGACAATTGAAAACGAATATAATTAATTATAATTATAAACAAGGCCTGAAATGGCGCTGTAGTTTCGAAAATTGAATTCAAACTTTGTCGGACTGTATCGGGTGCAAAACAATCCGGATTTTAGTGAAACTAAAAACATTAGGATCTAATTGGTAATATCTTTCTAACGAATCCGATTAATCGAAATTTCATAGCGGGAATCAAAAGATATGTCCAGTTGAAAATTCTGAATGGTCGCTATGGAATTCAGGCCCTTAAAAATGGACATTTTGCAAACGATGTCAGAATTCGACGAAACCACTTTTGTTGGATCCGTGATGTCAAATTGTTGCTAGGTTTCAAATTTCATAATTTTTCGAATCAATATGTGAGCGTGGTAAAGGAAAACGCGTTTGACCAGTTTCAGTTGATTTTAATCGACTGGAAATTGGCCATTTTTCAAACGGTCTCAGAATTCGACGAAACTAGTTTTGTTAGGACCGTATCGTCAATACGAAGCTAGAAAATATTTTTCTGGAATTTTTCTAGTTAGTATGTGACCCCGGTAATTTGAAATGTACGTTTAAAATTCAATAGTGATTTAAATGTAAATTTAACGGAAACTGATCGAAACGATCGAATCAGCTTGTGATACATATCCCATTGTGTTCGGAATGGGGGTATTACCCTAGGGACGACAGTCGGTGGGCTCAAAAAGGAGTTCGAATTTTTAAAGTAACTTTTTGAAGAAAAAATTAAAAAAATATATATATATATAAACTTTTATACTTAAGCCCCTCATTCCTTTATAATTCCCACAACAGTTTATTTCCCAAATCAGAAAAAACCCGATCCCCTTTTCCCGCTTACCCCCCCCCCCTCGCGCGATCAACGCCGCCGACGCCCTCCGGAGCTCCTCACCACCGGCGCCTCCACCTAGCAGGGCCCACGACCCCAAGGTCCCCCCCCAAACCCTAAAAATCCCTCCGCTGCCTCAACCTGGACGCCACCCTCGCCGACTGCACCACCGCCCCTCCCCCATTCGAACGCGCAAGAGCCTCCGCCCCCTTCCTCCCTAATCCGAGCACCCTCCTTCGATCAATTAAGGTAATTTTTCTTTTTTCCTTTTACCTTTTTTTCCTTTACTTTATTAAACCAGTTTTAATGCATTTAAAAAAAAATCAGTTTTTATATATTCTACCAAGTGTTAATGACGAGATTTTTATAGTGATAAAGACGAGATTTTTATAGTGATAAAGACGAGATTTTTATAGTGATAAAGACGAGATTTTTATAGTGATAAAGACGAGATTTTTATAGTGTTAAAGACGAGATTTTTATAGTGTTAAAGACGCGATTTTTATATATTGAATGGCATGATAAAAATTCGATTTTATATATTGAACATCGAAGTAAAAATTCGATTTTTATATATTGAATAGCATGATAAAAATTCGATTTTTATATATTGAATAGCATGATAAAAATTCGATTTTTATATATTGAATAACATAGTAAAAATTCGATTTTTACATATGTAGAGAATACGGGCAACGAAAGCGACGAAAGGCGAGATTGGCGAAGATTTCTATAAAGGAAGAGTCGTAGTATTGGATAGCTATTGGTGAGAATTTCTCACTCTTCAATTTCTTTTTCTAGCCATATATATATATGTGTGGAAATAAAAGTGAATTGCTATATATAAATATATATATATATATATATATACGCCCCTCGTCCACAAACCATGGACGATATTTATTGATTGAAATTGTTGTGAAAATTGATTGATAGCGAATGATTGTTTGGGATTGTTTGTGGTTGATATTGGTTGATTGTGGTTGAAAAATACCCATTTGTGATTGAGAAATATTTGATTGAAACCACATAGGATTAGTTTGTGGAAATGAAATAAATATATATACATGCCGCCTGCGTGCGAACTAGATGCATGATCCCCATTGTCAAAACCCGCGAGGATTTAAGGTAGAGCGAGGAGCCGTACAAGGGACGGTCCCGGTTTTAACTACCCTGCCGTTATGCTGCCGAAATTTTGAATAATATTCGTGTGTTTGAATTATTTTCATTTGCTTAAACTATATTTATCCATTGAATAGAAAACCTTCATGTGTTGAATTGATATTCATTCGTTGATTAGAAATTCATGTGTTGAATGGTATTCGCGTTTTAAATATAAAAATCACATTTTTATCTATATATAGAAACTATAGAAAACCTTCATGTGTTGAATTGATATTCATTCGTTGATTAGAAATTCATGTGTTGAATGGTATTCGCGTTTTAAATATAAAAATCACATTTTTATCTATATATAGAAACTATAGAAAACCTTCATGTGTTGAATTGATATTCATTCGTTGATTTGAAATTCATGTATTGAATGGTATTCGCGTTTTAAAAATAAATTGTTTGATAATAAAAAATCACCTTTTATCGACTATATGAACTGTGTAAAATAATCTCGTTTTGAAAGAAATTGTTTTATGATAAAATCCTATTTTATCACCAATATGAAATATATAAAATAATAGTGTTTTGAAATGAATTGTTTTACAATAAAAATCACATTTTTATTGTATGCATGAATCGTTGAAATGTGAAGTGTTAAAAATAGCCACTTGTTCAAAATAAACATATATGAGTTGAAATATTCATTAATTAGCTAATGAAATGATTTGCACCTATGTATGTAACATTAGAATGAGTGGTGTTTTTAAACCAAATAGAAATCAAATATGAAGTCGAATAGAAAATGATAAATGGTATGAACTATATATATGTGTACATGCATATTCATTGAACATGTTATAGCAAAGGGGCTAGAGAAGAGGAATAAAATTTTGTGCCCGACAAATAGGTACACATTTACTGTTTTGTTTGGGTGATGATTTTATGAGCCTGTTGGCTAGCCGCTTGGCTTTTTCTTTTTCTTTTTGAGATTAGAAGGACCGGGAAAGCTATTTGCGATTTCCCGATGCTCCCAGTGCAGGGGAGGTTATGGCGAAATTTTTCCAAAATTTTAAGGCGTTAGTAAAATATTTGAAGTGAAAACGATATTGAAATTGTTGAATGAACTATATTTATATAATTATATAAATATAAATAAAATTAAAACGAAACGTGGCCGTGCAGTTCGTATTTTGAAACCGTGATTTCAAACAACTAGTACGGGGAATCCGACCATTGGATTTTCCCGAAACCGCAACCGTCGGGTTCGCCTTGGAAATATCTTCCCAACGGCACCAACCTTGCAAAAATCCAACGGTTGGGTTGTCTGGAATGTTTAATTCAAATCTAATGAAAAACAATGCCAGAAGCGATTATAATTATATATATATATATATAAATATAATTATATATTTAATCGAATAACGACGCTGCAGTTCGTATTTTGAAATCGAAATTTCAAACGATTGTACCGGGAGATCCGACCGTCGGATTTTCCCGAAACTGGAACCGTTGGATTCGTTTTGAAAAGACCTTTCTAATGATGTAAATTTTGTGAAGATCCAATGGTTAGATTTTCAGATATGTGTAAATCAAATCTGAAGAAAAACAACGCCACGACCGCTTTATGGCCCGAAGCGTCGTTTTGAATAAATTAGCTATTTTAAAATAAATAAAAACAGCGATAAATAGTTATAAAATATCATAAGCGATATGGAATGAAAATAAACTGAATTTGCTCGATTTATGTGGCTTTTGATGGTTGAATGTGTTTGGTGTGAAAATTACATTAAAGAACAAAATTGGTGTGGTCAAATAATTTAACCATTGAAATAAATTGATTTGAAATTCTAAATATACGTGAATTATTTGAAAAGGCCGAGTTAATACTCATTTCAAATAATTGACCGACGATTGAAATTCGAAGATGAAGACGATGGTCGAAGACTGGAGATCTTCACCTCGTTTGGATGGTAACCGAGGTCCTGATTGGGAGGCATCCCGAAATATGGATAATGAGTGGTGATCGTCCAGACGTACGTGGTGATCGAAGGGTTTGCGAGGTATTTAGTGCCTCCGGTTTCGTTCAGACCCAGAACGGACTTGTAAATGGACTGTGTGTCTGACATTGGAGTTTATTCTGTGTTGATTGATTTCTGTTAAATATACATATGTTTGGCGGCGGAGAATTTATTCTTTTGCTTAACGCCCTTCTCTGAGACGCACGAGCTCAGAGGTTGTATATCGATGGACATCAGTCGCATGACATGAATTGCCTGTGTGACATGCTAAGATGCAGTGATCATGGCTTCTGTTGAAAAACAAAGTCTTGTGGTGATGATCAAAGCACCGCCTGTGTGGCGTAGCTTTGTGTATAACGTAAAATCGCGAACCTCACACCCCGGTATGAACCAGAAACGGGAGAGGACATCAGGGAGGGCTTGCGTTTCTTTCTAGCTAGGATGGTGTCAGTGACCTACCAGCCCTGACATTTATATACTTTTCACCTATGTGGTTGTTGCTGTTGCGAGGCGCCTCGGTTTGATCGGACGATCCGGGTCCGATGGAGTCATTCGTTGGCTCGTTTGCGCCCCAAAGGGCGGGGAAACGTATTGCTCAGGCATTGTAATCCACATCGGTGGACCGGCCCTGACGATTCAAGGGTCACTCGAGCTCTGATCCTGAGACATGGTAGGCTAGATTGTCTCGAATTCGGTAAGGACTATCTTTTGCCTTGGTTCATGACGGAAATCCAATTTCCAAATACGACATCGTGCGGTTCTGATTGTATATATATTTGGCGACATGGTGGCATGGGACGCTCATGTCGTCTATGATTGATAGTTATGATTTGAAATTGTTTTCAAAACATATAGACACTAGCAATAATATCAAATGCCTTTGTTTTATTCGTATCAAGCATATTTTAGCCGTTATAAGGTAAAAACTCTATCCTCCGGTTTGCGTTGCATTGTGTGATGGGAACTGAGTCTTATAACGGCTTCATTTTTATAAAAAGCATAGCGATGTTTAAAAGAAAGATTTGTTTTAAAGCACTGGCAATCCAATGGAGTAAACCCATTCCACGAAAGTGGCGTGGTCCTGTGATTAGCCATATTATATATGTGTTGAATGGATTTCTCATACCAGTCCCATGACTGACTCGTAGTTTGTTTCACTTTCAAACTCGGGTGCCCCTTTTTCTACACGGGCAGCCTTGTATTCAGGTTTAGCTGGTTCTTTCTGGATAGCTGGAGCTGAAGATGGATTCTATCATTTATCTCTTTTTATGCTGTTCAGCTCCTATTGTACATATTTTGTTTATTTCCGCTGTAGACATTTATGTATAGTTGAACTGTATTTGTACTAAGTAAGATCCTGTATACTGTGTAACTCTGATGATTACTTTTATCCAGTATATTCTGTTGTTCATTATCTGGTGTATTTATTTAATTTTGTTCTGCTATTTTCTGTTTCTGTGTTATATTCCTAAGATAACCCTTGTTTCCGTCAGAAACGGGATTTCGGGTCGTCTCACAATCAAACATAGATTTTATTTGTGCAGTTGGGCGATGTGTAAAATTTACCGTCCCAATCAATATTAGTCAAATGTGTGTAAATAAACAAATCGTTCGATTTGTTTATATTTATTTCATTTTAAATACACGTTAAAATTTTTATTTTTAACTATAAAATATTTTCCACCATAAAATATTTTATTTCATTTCACATCACACAATCAACTACACATCAAAATCAAACAAACAAGCATACAAGCCGTCCATGGTCTGTGGACGACGAGTGTCGGGTGCTACTAAACACCGTCTGCATCCTAGTATATATTTTAACTAGAAATAAATTTAAAAGTGAGGAGTTCTCACAGAGGGTTCCACTCCGCTGTGCTTTACTTCTGAATTGTTGAATCGTCTGGATCCGGTTGAAATTCCAATGCAGTTCTTTTCATGTTGTTCCAATAAAAATTATATTTTTATTGCTTTATTTCAATAAATAAAAATTCTATTTTTATTTTACTTCGTATATATATATATATATATTTACAACACTTCTTTCTATATAAAAATTATATTTTTATTGTTCACATCATATAAAAATTATATTTTTATTATCTACATTATATAAAAATATCGCCTTTCCTACTTTAAAAATGTTACCTTTCTTACTTTAAAAATGTCGCCTTTCTTCATTTTCTCCTAACAAAAATCCTACCTTTTATACAGTAAAAATCCGACCTTTTATTTAAAGATGTAAACTCTTTATAAATTAAAAATTTAAACTTTTTAATTTCTAAACCCCAATCCTTTTAATTCTAGGTTATTCATATAAAATCTGAAAATAAAAATCAATGGCCTAACATCTATAAAACTGAATTTTCTTAATCTCTAAAATGTAATTTAAACTAAATAAATAAATAAAATAACCTAAAAAGCTCACCACTTTTGATTTTTAGCGAAGGGGGGAGAGTTTGGGGTGCTCGAAATGCTGGAGGGGCTCGCCGGAGGAGGCGTCGCTGGTGGGGTCGGCTAGGGCTTGGGTAGCGGCGGAAGGGTTTAACGAAGGAGAGAGGGATGGAGGGTCTTCGTGCGTCGGGTTGTAGAGGGAAGGGAGGAGAAGGAGAAGGGGAGATCGGAGAAGAAGAGGGAGGCGCGGGGAGCGGAGGCCGACGATGGGAGGAGGGGCCGACGTGGGCGCGACATCGACGAGGGCTTTGGCCCTCTCCCTTTTTTTATTTAAAGTGAGGCGTTGACTGGTAAAAGGGGAGAGGGAGAGGGTTTTAAAGTAAATTATATATATTTCAATATTTTTAAATAAAAAAAACACTTTTTATTTCGAACACAAAATCGAACCCACCGACTGTCGTCCCTAGCTAATTACCCCCATTCCGAACACAATGGGATATGTATCATGAGCCAGTTTGATCGTCTCGATCAGTTTCCATTTAAATTAAAATTCAAATCTATATATTCTATTTTAAACGCACATTTTAAATTACCGGGGCCACATATGGGCTTTAAAAATTCCAGAAAAATTATTTCTAACTTCGTATTGACGATACGGTCCTAACAAAACTAATTTCGTCAAATTCTGAGACCGTTTGAAAAATGGTCATTTTCCAGTCGATTAAAATCAACTGAAACTGGTCAAACACGTTTTCCTTTGCCACGCTCACATATTGATTCGAAAAATTATGAAATTTGAAACCTAGCAATAACATGACAACACGGATCCAACAAAAGTGGTTTCGTTGAAATCCGAGGTCGTTTGCAAAATGGCTATTTTTAAGGGCCGAAATTCCATAGCGACTATTCGGAATTTTCAACTGGGCATAACTTTTTATCCCCGTTATGAAATTTCAATTTTTCGGATTCGTTGGAAAGATACCATCAATTAGATTCAAATATTTTTGGTTTCACTAAAATCCGGTTTATTTTGCACCCGGTATATTCATTTGAATTTTGAAATCGAATTATCAAACTACCGCGCCATTTTCAATTCCTTTTATAATTTAAAATAAATATTTATATTCTAACGACGATCTATATAATATATACATTCGAATTCTATTCAAAATAAATTTTTCGTCGTTATTATTTAAAATAATTCATTTTAAATAATCAAAATTCGCTAAAGTTGCCAAAATAAAAAATTTAAATTGGTCCAGATTTCCGGGTTATTACAATCTCCTCCACTTAAAACTTTTCGTCCCCGAAAAGGAACGAAGCCGATAGTTGTTTTAAATACCAACTCAACTTTCATTATTTTTATTATGACTTAAGTTCATCAACTTTTCAGTTTCTAAGAAATTTTCAAATTTTTCAAAAATTTGGCTAACACCCTAAATTTTCGAAAAATTTCGCCATAACCTCCCCTGCACCGGGAGCACCGGGAAAATCCCGAAATTGCCATACAGGCCCTCTGATCTCAAAAAGAAAAAGAAAAAGCCAAGCGGCTCATAAAATCATCATCACCCAAACAAAACAGTAAATTATGGTAAACATGTACCTATTTGTCGGGCAAACAATTTTATTCTTCTGCTCTAGCCTCTTTGCTATGGCCTGTTCAATGTAAGTACATGTATATGCAAGCAAATGCGACCAAATTTTCAATACAATTTACTATTTGATACAATTGGGCTATATGGTACATATTTTAATAAATCAACCAATAATCAACAACACAACCATCAATCAATTAGTTGATTAGCTTTTGAAATTCATAACTTTGATACATAGTCAAAAATCACATTTTTGATGCCAAATCACAACAATAAGCCCTATCTAGTTTCGGTTCTCACACCAGTCAATTGGAAATATATAGAAATCTCAATTTCGTCGCTCGAATATAAATACTGGCGATGGTGCCCCGTCACCAGAATTATCCCCGGGCAACTAGAGTGTGATCCTATAACTATCCAGTACATTAAAACTTCGAATACACGTTTGCAAGACGTATATGCAAAATCTTTATATATTGGATTGTCCCAATTCATTTAAAATAAATATTCAAATACGAATAATTGATTTAAATTTTCAAAACAAAATTTGTTTTCATTTTAAAAATATACTCTTCACACTCGTTCTAGGATACTACTGATCCCATCTCTAACGAGTCACTCTCATTGGATATTACTAATCCAATATCTGATGAATTCTTTCGTATGGTTCTAGTGTGTCTTGTTCTATGAGCTTTGTAAATCAAAGCTCTAATACCACCTGTGACGAAAAGGAATTTCGCTCGATCCGAATCAGTCGCTAAACCGATCTAGACCGTTCGAAACGCCTGATTGTTTTGAGAACACGACAAAATAGAACACAGACGGAAGAACATTTCATTGTATATTACAACAATTCCATCAGAATACAAGAATATACAGAGTATAAAACAATATTACACATTTATCAAATATCAGAGATTACAATAAATTACATAGCAGCGGAAAATAATACAATACACGACTGAAGGAGATATACGGATACAAAGCTTTCCGGATATCATTCCAGCTGTAAACCAGGATCCTGTGAATATAAATCTGCAAAACCGAAACTACTAGCTGCCCGTGTCAAAATAAGGGCACCCAGAGTTTAGGTTAAAACAATAAACTCCAGGTCAGTCATGAGACTGGTGTGAGAACTAAAAACAGTTATCAATCTTTATTTTAAAGTTAGTAAATCAAGGGACCACGCCGTATAACACGGAACGGGTTTCCTCCCAAGAATACCAGTGCATAAAACAAACAACGCAATGCTAAATAAAGGAAAATGAATCTATTATAAGACCCAGGTCCTATCACACAATGCAACGCAAGCCGGGGGATAGGGTTTTCCCTTATAATAGCCAAACATGCTTAGTACGTTTAAAACAAATCATTTGATACTATTATAAGTGCATAGTGTATAAAACAACTTCAAATCATAAGTATCAATCACAGGCGGCATGGGTACCGTATATCATGTCGCCAATACTAGGCTATACAAATAAAACTGCAAATGTCACGTATTTGGAAGTTGGATTTCCATCTGTGAACCGAGGCAAAAGACAGTCCTCACCGATTCGAAACTGTCTAGCCCGAGTCTTAGGGCAAGTACCCAGTCAAGCCACTTGGATCGTCAGGGCCGGTCCACCGATGTGGATTAAAATGCGTGAACACTGCGTTTCCCCGCCCTTTGGGGCGTAAATGAGCCAACGAATGACTCCATCGGACCCGGATCTTCCGATCAAACCGAGGCGCCTCGCAACAGCAACAACCACATAAGTCAAACTCGTTAGGGCGTGTAAAACCACTGACGCCACTTCTAGCTAGAAAGAAACGCATGTCCTCCCTGAGGTCCTCTCCCGTTTTTGGTTCACCACCGGGGTGTGAGACTCGCGAATCAACGTTACACAAAGCTTTGCCACATAGGCTGTGCTTTGATCATCAACCACATGACTCTGCTTTTCAACAGAAGCCTTGATCATTTGCATCTTAGCATGCCACACAGGCAAACCACTCCATGCAATCAATATCCATCAATCACACAGAATGATATCCAATGTCAGACACACAATCCATTTACAAGTCCGTTCTGGGTCTGAACGAAACCGAAGGCACCTAGTACCCCGCATATCCATCGATCTCCAAGTACGTCTGGACGATCACTAACTGATTCCCTCCTCTTGGGTGTACGACCCAATCAAGATCATCAGTAATTATCCAAACGACGTGAAGACCTCCGGTCTTCAACCACCGTCTTCGTCTTCGACACCACGTCGAATTAGTTATTCAGAATGGGTTAAACCCGGTCTTTCTGAATAACTCGCGTATATAATAAACAAGTGTTACACAAACACAACATACGCCTCATTCCAATTCATCAGTCACTAACCGCAAATCAACAAGAGAATAATTTCCCAAATATTAACCCCGAAGGCCGAAACCAACATCAGATCAATACCCAGGAAACCATTCATCTTAGCTAAGCTACAGTTAGTTCCTAAATTTCACTTCCTTAGGGAAAGGTTCCCATTAATTTTATCAAAGATAAATTCTTTTAAATTTATTCTTTAATCTTCCTTTGAATATCACTTCAAACAAGTCGGGATTAGCGAACCACACCGAAGTAATTATTTATTTTATCTCCCAATCCCAACCTATTTATCCCATGAAGTAAAACTGGTAATACTTCATATTTAACACCACGGTGTTGTCAGTAAATTCAATTACCATTTCACTTTCAAATCTAGTTAAAGATTTTACTATCGCCTGGAGTAAAACTGGTGATACTCCATTCTCGATCTTTTCAATCTAATTAAAGATTCATTAAAACTCCACTTAGTTTTAATCTTTAACTGGGTTAAAGAATCAGTGTCATTTAAAACACGGTTCACGATAAACCCAAAATCACATCACATTTCAATCAGTCCCTAACCGTAAATTAGCAAGTGAGTGATTCCCTAAGTATTAACCCCGAAGGCCGAAACCAACATCAGATCAATACCCCAGAAACCATTCAACTTAATTAATCTCTAGTCAGTTTCTTATTTTCTTAACTCTTTTGGGTCTAAGAACAGTATTATTGAAGATACCTTTCACGACAACCCAAAATCACATTCTATTAATTATCGGGTTAAAGAACAAGTGTTATTTAAAACACTGTTCACGATAAACCCAAAAATCAATAACAATTCAATTCCAATTAAATCTTATTTAATTGGTACACTTCATTAAATCTAAATAAAAGATTTAATCTTTTTCTCAACTGGGCTTAAGAACAGTGTTAATGAAGACACCATTCACGACAAACCCAAATCACATTTGATATTAAATACAAGGCTCTGAATAGAAAATATATCGGCTTATATTCAATATCAAATTCTACGACCAACAAATATCGTATTGGAAATAACGATATAAATTTATCTTTCAAATTTCCATAACAATATCTGTAAAATCACGAAATCCAACATCGAAATAATCCAAAGACATTTTCGATTCAAATCCATTCCAATTCAATTATTGGAAATACTGGTTACTTTTAAAACCCTTTCAAATCAAATTTATTTATTTAAAAATAAATAGAATTTTAATTCTAGTTCAAAACTAGTTCATTTCGATAAAAATCTATTTTATCTTTTCAAATATGGAGTTTTTCATCTCAAATTTTCCCAAATCATTTCTTATGATTTTACACAAATTATTGATATTTTTAATAATTTTATCAAGGCCCGTACAGTCGATTTCCATCAACGGCCATCGAATTGCACTTACAACGACCTTTTCCAAATTTGATTTGGACATAATTCCAAATCCAACTGATAGATTTCTAATTTCTAATATTCATTAGAAAGCTCTTTTCGATACGAAACCAATGGTTCCAGTTTTAGGAGAATCCGACGGTCGGATCTCCCGCAATATCCATTCGAAGTCAATGGTCGAAATTCGCGAACTGCCGCAGCGCGGCGCGTTCTATTGAGGCAATTATATTATATATATAATATATACTTCGTCAATTTCCTTTTAAAAACTTATTTTATAAATCGTTTTAAATTCATTTTCAAAACGATTTCAACTTCATTTTCAAATTCAAATCAAAATTGAATTTTTCCAATATAAATTCGTTTTAAATTCATTTCAAATCCATTTCAATTCAAATTGATTTCTAATTCAATTTCAGTTCCAATTCAATTCAATTCAATTCCAATTCCAATTCATTTCTATTCAATTTCAATTTGAATTCATCTCTATTTAATTTCAATTCGAATTCATTTCTATTCAATTTAATTCGAATTTCAGTTCTTTTCAAAATATCAGATTTTGAAATCACATTCGATGTTCATTATAAAATGAATAAAATCGATATAAATATCGTTCACTTCCAAATGGCGTCAATCTAATCAACACGGCTTTCAAATATTTCTACTTTTAAATATTCTATTTCAAATATTTCCTTTTCAAATATTTCTATTTCAAAACTGGAATGAGGCCCAATCAATTACCATATAATGACAATTATATGGATTTTCTACTACCCGTATATAATAGCAACGATAAATCATCAACCATCATCCAAAGTGCGTTCTACACTGTATGAGCATCAAATATAAATATTTAACGCTTATAACAGTCTGTCAATCCATCGATCGACATACAACTAACTATTGGGATTAGTGTATGTCATATATCACCCCAATACCCGTGTGGGGTTTTCAAACAATCAAACACAGATTTTATTTGTGCAGTTGGGCAATGTGTAAAATTTATCGTCCCAATCAATATTAGTCAAATGTGTGTATATAAACAAATAGTTCGATTTGTTTATATTTATTTCATTTTAAATACACGTTAAAAATTCTATTTTGAACTATAAAATATTTTCCACCATAAAATATTTTATTTCATTTCACATCATATCACACAATCAACTACACATCAAAATCAAACAAACAAGCATACAAGCCGTCCATGGTCTGTAGACGACGGGTGTCGGGTGCTACAAAACACCTTCTGCATCCTAGTATATATTTTAACTAGAAATAAATTTAAAAGTGAGGAGTTCTCACAGAGGGTTCCACTCCGCCGTGCTTTACTTCTGAATTGCTGAATAGTCTGGATCCGGTTGAAATTCCAATGCAGTTCTTTTCACGCTGTTCCAATAAAAAATATATTTTTATTGCTTCATTTCAATAAATAAAAATTCTATTTTATTTTACTTCGTATATATATATATATATATATATATATATATATATATTTACAACACTTCTTTCTACATAAAAATTATATTTTTATTCTTCACATCATTTAAAAATTATATTTTTATTATCTACATTATATAAAAATTTCGCCTTTCCTACTTTAAAAATGTCGCCTTTCTTACTTTAAAAATGTCGCCTTTCTTCATTTTCTCCTAACAAAAATCCTACCTTTTATATAGTAAAAATCCGACCTTTTATTTAAAGATGTAAACTCTTTATAAATTAAAAATGTAAACTTTTTAATTTCTAAACCCAATCCTTTTAATTCTAGGTTATTCATATTAAATCTGAAAATAAAAATCAATGGCCTAACATCTATAAAACTGATTTTTCTTAATCTCTAAAATGTAATTTAAACTAAATAAATAAATAAAATAACCTAAAAAGCTCACCACTTTTGATTTTCAGCGAAGGGGGGAGAGTTTGGGGTGCTCGAAGTGCTGGTGGGGCTCGCCGGAGGAGGCGTCGCTGGTGGGGTCGGCTACGGCTTGGGTAGCGGCGGAAGGGTTTAACGAAGGAGAGAGGGATGAAGGGTCTTCGCGCGTCGGGTTGTAGAGGGAAGTGAGGAGAAGGAGAAGGGGAGATCGGAGAAGAAGAGGGAGGCGCGGGGAGCGGAGGCCGACATGGGCGCGACATCGACGAGGGCTCTGGCTCTCTCCCTTTTTTTATTTAAAGTGAGGCATTGACTGGTAAAAGGGGAGAGGGAGAGGGTTTTAAATTAAATTATATATATTTCAATATTTTTAAATAAAAAAAAACACTTTTTATTTCGAACACGAAATCGAACCCACCGACTGTCGTCCCTAGCTAATTACCCTCATTCCGAACACAATGGGATATGTATCATGAGCCAGTTTGATCGTCTCGATCAGTTTCCGTTTAAATTAAAATTCAAATCTATATATTCTATTTTAAACGCACATTTTAAATTACTGGGGCCACATACGAGCTTTAAAAATTCCATAAAAATTATTTCTAACTTCGTATTGACGATATGGTCCTAACAAAACTAATTTCGTCAAATTCTGAGACCATTTGAAAAATGGTCATTTTCCAGTCGATTAAAATCAACTGAAACTGGTCAAACGCGTTTTCCTTTGCCACGCTCACATATTGATTCGAAAAATTATGAAATTTGAAACCTAGCAATAACTTGACATCACGGATCCAACAAAAGTGGTTTCGTCGAAATCCGAGGTCGTTTGCAAAATGGCTATTTTTAAGGGCCGAAATTCCATAGCGACTATTCGGAATTTTCAACTGGGCATAACTTTTTATTCCCGCTATGAAATTTCAATTTTTCGGATTCGTTGGAAAGATACCATCAATTAGATTCAAATATTTTTGGTTTCACTAAAATCCGGTTTATTTTGCACCCGGTATATTCATTTGAATTTTGAAATCGAATTATCGAACTACCACGCCATTTTCAATTCCTTTTATAATTTAAAATAAATATTTATATTCTAACGATGATCTATATAATATATACGTTCGAATTCTATTCAAAATAAAATTTTCGTCGTTATTATTTAAAATAATTCATTTTAAATAATCAAAATTCGCTAAAGTTGCCAAAATAAAAATTTTAAATTAGCCCAGATTTCCGGGTTATTACAAAGTCCTTGACCTTCTCGGTGGCAAAGAGGTCTACGAAATTTTTTGGGAAAATGTCAACGGCTGTTGGATTATTTGTCAAAGGAAAATCGAGTACGTTATAAGAAATTGATTAACCAGTTGGGTATTCGGGAGTCAAAAACTCTCTCTTAGTTGAATTAAATTTGATTTGTAATTCCTAACTTGCTTTCTAGTTGAATGAGAATGGAGGCTACTCTAGGTTGAGTGTTGACAGCATGACGGTCTTAGGAATATTTTTGTGTGGCTTAGGGTTTAGACTTAGGTTGCTTATATAGAAGTTTGATTTAATAGGAACCATCAGATTAACCTAAACAAATCAAAGCCATTCAAATCTAAGAGAACCTACCAGAACCTGCCATGCAAGCCCTAATGACACAACAATTCGTCACACAGAGAAACACGTCAGATTTCAGATCTGACCCGAGGGGGAGGTCGACCCCCAGGTCGACCTGTATATAGGGAGGTCGACCTCCTGGTCGACCTAGCCTGGGGTAGGTCGACCTACCTTGGTATTTAATTTTCTGAATTGTTTTATATAAATTTCTGAAAGTTCCGAGGGCCATAACTTCTTCATTCGAAGTCCGATTTTCGAAAACTTGGACTCTATTCCAAGCAGAATTTCGAGACGAACGCAATGGAACAACCCGTTTCACCTATTTCTCACTTTTGTAATTAATTATTCTTTAATTCGTTACTTTAATATTCTCATAAAATACGGGGTGTTACAATCCCACTAATGGGCCTTCTCCAAATCAGCCCACTAGCCTTCCAAAACCTGGACAACCAACTGAAAAACCTTAAAACATCGATTTCTCCCAAACCGCTAAACCAAATCCTTAATGTAACTACTCTATGGAAAGAGAATCATCAATTCCTTTCCAATGGCACAATTCTCACCCTCTCATTCGACCTGAGTCAAAAGTTATGCCCTGTACAAGACTGACAAGGGAAAAATGGTCACAAACAAAATCGGTAAAAATTATGGACATGTCTCACATCCCCATAAGCAACATATCAAAAGATGAGAATGATCCAACTCTCAGGGAATGAAATAAAAATATGTTACGATCTTCCGATACGTAAAATGCGGGCTGTTACATATTAAGTTCTAAACCTTGCAAAATAAAGTTGCAATATTTCTTATGGAATTAATTAATTATTTTCAATAGCAGTACCATTTCAAACTGGTACATCCTGTGACAACCCACTTTTTCCATACAGGCTAAGCCAACGCTTAATGACATAGGTCAACTCAAATTGCACATAAAAGTAGATAGTTAGCGGGTGGTCCTTGCAATCCGTAGATTCCAACCATGATAGAATCATAGTTTATTTCTGGTTGCAAGTCAGAGATTATTAGTGGTTCTTCCATTTTATGAAGATCTATGGTCTTCAATGCTCCATCTCAATCATCTTCTGATATCCTTGACATTCACGTATTTGTCGGTCGGATTGGTTTTCGAATATAAATTTGATCCTGGTCTTTCCATACCGGCAATCGTATAGGTCATATTTTTGATATTCCATTATTTAACTATCAAAACAAACAATCATTCAACCATGAAAATAAAACGAATTCACTAGTTCAGTAATTAGCATCGCTTGGCCTTTTTAATTTTTTCCATTCATTAATTAAAACCTTTAAACTTCCAATGCTCGAACAAAACTTTTATTTCTTATTTCACAAATAAAATTATGCCCAAAATCATCTTATTTCGCTTTAAACATTTCAAAATATATTTTATAGGACCATTCATCGAAATTCTAATTTTATTTTCCTCAACCACTCTCATTTCTAAATTAATATCATCCTTGGATAATCATGAAGTCGTTCAAGTTGGGGTATTTTATTTACCTCTCAGACCTTGAGTCAACAACATTCTTATCTCCAGAATAAATAGAAGTTTATCAACAAAACCTAATTTCACTAATTATCCCACATATTCCATTTACTACCCGTTTTAAAACATGGTTTTAATATCATACTCTCTATTGGAAATCTTGTTTCATTCTTAACACGTTTGCTTTATTTAAGAATTAAGTAAACTATTATTTAAAACCTTCTCTATTAACTTTAACAATACTTTAAACATTTTATACAAATCTATTATAAACAAAAACGTTTATAAACAACTGATAAGTTTATTTCAAACTGCTTTGGTTATATCTCGATAAAACTTCATCTCTTATTTAACATAGCAAATTTAGATTACATCATAAATACTTAACTCGCCTCACCACTTTAATTCAACTTTGGGTTTCCGTTTTGATTTCCCATTTGATACCTCATCAGTCCCTAACCGTAAATTAGTAAGAAAATAATTTCGTAAATATCAATCCCTAAGGCCGAAACCAACATCAGCTCTATACATAGTAAATCATTCAACTCAACCGATCTCCAGTTATACTCAAATTCTTAAATTTCATATCTTGGTCTTTATCTCATTCATAAACCATTTCTAATAACTTATTCCCCTAATATCTTCAATAAAAACTCGCGTTTTATAAGAACTCCATTAAAATTGGATTTATAAAATCCGATTAAATATAATTCCAATAAGGATTAAATTTATAACTACAATTTAACATAACTTGTATTACTATTAATATAATTCTCTTAATATCATTAAATTAAGATAGCCCTTATATTTCCACAAACATCCATTAATACATTTTAAATCCCAATATTTTCTAATTTGATTATTATAAAATAAATAATACCCAAATATCAACATTTAGTAAAAAATGGTATACATCACCATTAACTATTCCCATTAAATTAATAAATTAATTTAATACTCCTTCTCGGTTAACTCAGCTGACTCGGTCAACTCAAACGTGATTAATTCGTTAACTAATTACAATTCGTCTTTCTACTTAAATTAATTAAAAATATAGTTAATATAAATAAACCTCATTTACCTTGATTATTATTAAGTAAATAATAATCACTTTCAAATAATTCCATTTGTTTCTAAAAACTTAATAACATGAGAATTTTCAATATAAAACCATTCAATAATTTACCTTAAAACATTAATAATAAATAATAAATATTTATTTCCCTTTTTATAAACTTCCCTTCAAAATAATATATTTCAAAATTCATTCTCAATTATAAATAAATTTTATAACTTCATTTTTATTGGTTTACCTGATGTAAATCAATTCTTATAAAGCGGTGTATATTAGGGTTGTTTGCTATTAATTCCTCAAACAATATTACCCATTGGTTAATAACAAACAATGTTGAATTTAGATTCAACAATTCAGTAATCAAGTCAACAATCCAATCATATTCATTAAACCGTTCTTATAATGATAATATGAAAATAAACAATAAAATTTGAAGAATCCAGTTGGATTCCTCCTACCTGTTTTTCCCTGATCCAATTAGATTACCTCAAATAAAACAATCCATTCAATTATAATAAACATGAATAATGAATTCAACTGATAACTTTTGACTAATAATAATAATTCAAGCATCCAATTTAATTTTAATACGTTTATATTATTATAAATGGACAGTCCAACCAACTTGGCGCCAAAATTTGAATTTGAATTTTGAATTTTGAATGAATGGACACTTCAACTACTATATAAATGCCCAAAAGTCATGTCTCTTCATAACCACTTTTCTTCTTCTTCTACTTGTTTTTTCATTTTTAACCAAACTTTCAAGAGGCATAACTTCTTTATTTCTTGACAGAATAGGACGAAATCAGCAGCAAATTGTTAGGGAATGCGGAATGGATCATTAAAGCAAAGCAAACACTAGAGGGGGGTGGGGTGAATAGTGTTTGTAAGAATTTAAACAAAATATAAAACTAAAGTGAACTACGGGATGAATCAAACACTACAAACGCAATCACAGACACAGATTCAAGCACAAATGCAAAATAAACAGAAAGAAAGATGTAGAATAGGAAAGAACACACCGGATTTTATACTCGTTTAGATTGCTCCTACATCCAGTCCCGCATAATACTAGATTGCGCGGAGTTTTATTACTATATCCAATAGTCAAATACAACCTCCTTGATTTCACAGCTCAACAAGGAGACACCGACTCCTATTCCTTGATTTCACGGTTCAACAAGGACACACCGACTCCTATTTCCTTGATTTCACGGCTATAAGGACACACCGATTCCTCTTTGATTCAACACTAACAAGGTATATTCAACCCAATCAATGACAAACATCCCTATAACTCTTCAATAACACTTGATTCAAAGAGTAGAGAGTGTAGAAAGAAGAAGTTTGATCAAAACAGAATTGAATTTGGTAGAGTATAAGTGTAAAAACCATAAAAATGATTAAGAATAATGGTGTAGAGAAAGAGGATGAAGTTAGAGAAGAAGAGACGATAAAAAATTTGGTTTTGACCCCTTTTTATATAGTATGAAAGGTTGCAACGGTTCTGAATCGTTTAAAACAGTGAAAAGACACTTCCTTTCAAAATTGGAAAAAGTAAAAGTTATATGTCGACATGGAGTTTTTGTTATATCGACATACTCCTTTGAAAATTTAAATTTTGAAATATTTTTCAAATGTTTTTGATATAGATATAATTCTAGAAATTCTTGAATTAAAACATAATGGTATAAATTAATATTATAAACTAGAAAAATATATGAAAACATAATTTTAAATCATATAAACATATTTATAATTTTATAAGGTTTTAAACTATATAAATATAAAGTATAAGAATATAAAGTAAAAATATCAAAGTAAAGTTTGAAAAACAAAGAAGAAAAAAAATATAAATAGAAACAAGTAGAAAAATAAAATAGAGAGGATTGAGGATAGAATTGAAAATCAGAATTTGAAAATTAGAATTTAAATTTGAACCTCGTGTGATATTTAGTGTCTTACAAAATCTAGACTCTTTAACTATATTAATCTTGAAATCTTGATAACTCATGAGTCTTGAAATTTCTTTGATCTTTGAATCTCTATCATCTTTATAACTGTACAGTCTTCAGTAATATTACATGTATATAATTCCTGCATATATATATATATTCTATACAAAAAGTGTTAGCATATATTTTATAATCAATGATAATTGAAATAAGGTTGTTGTCATCAAAACTCCATTTTCCAACAATTTGATTGTGGTAGGATGTGTTATTGTTTCTATTTATGCTTGTCGTTTTGATTATTGGGCGGAGTTTCAACGTTGATATTGTTGGATAACTAGCTTTGCTGGTTTTGGTTGGCATGTGTTATTGTCTGGGTTTGTAAATTGTGTTAATTTGTTGGATTTAGGTCTTAGGTTCCCTGTGGGCTGTGTAATATTTCTTGTCTGTCGTCTTGGTGTTCCGGTGGTGTAGTGTAGCTATTAATCTTCTTGGCTTGTTTCTAGCTGTGGCTCTGGATCTATAATGAAAGTTTGAAAAGATGTTTGCCATTGTTGCTTTTGTGTTGATCTGTGTATTTTAAGCTTTTAGAGCCTTGCATACCGGCTGATGTTTTACTGTCTTCTTTAATCTGCATCTAGATTCCATCCTGCTTCTGCATTCAATTTCTACATCAACTTCATCTTTCTTATTTTGTTCTTTTTGCTTGTTGTGTTAGCTATTGATGGTGATCTACATTACTTCAAGATCTACTTAGTATTTCAGCCGCGTTTTTGGTTTTTTGCTGGTGTGTGTGTCTGCTTTGCTTCTGATACTGGCATGGAGAATTTAAATTGATCAGTTTGTTCTTGCACTGCTTGCTGTAATGTCAATAAAATGGTGACTAATATTATCAGACATATGGTTGTAATTTATTGAGTTTTGTGACTGACTGTTACTACTTTGTAACTGATCGCTCCAATGTTTTGTTTTGATTATAGTTATCTATTGTTAGTAGAGTCAGTATGTTTGTAGCAGGTAAGCATTCCGCTTATCTACTATTATATACTCATTATTTTCTATAATGAAAAAGTGGTACGGTCCACTATAAAAACATGTCGGCTTTGCCAAAATAAATATTTAGCATATATTCGAACAATCAACATATCAACCAATAATTAGCAAACATTGCACACAAATATTAAACCCGGCTTATATATAATATAAGTGGGACAGCTGAGTGAGTTAAACTCACCTTGGATTTCCATTCGTCGCTAAAACAGTTTGTTTTAATTAAATTAAACAAGCGTTTAATTTAATTAACACCTCCAGCTGCATCCAACTTGCTCCAAACCAGCTCCCTAATATGGTGCGTACTGATATGGTTCTAACATTTTTGGTCTTGTCGAATTCTAACAACATATGAACACGTCACAAAATTTATACGATCGAGTTTTTAAATTAGATTAACTAAGCCTTAATTAATTTTATTATTTTAATTAACTGGGCTATCTAAATTTGGTCACGTAAAGCCTCCATTAGGCACGCTAGTACATATTATATAATCGGCTATGCATTATATTTACACATTTGCATAATTTATATGGATAGGATTTTCACTTATCTTTCTTTCTGCATTCATTCCTTTTCACTGCTGTATACATCAGTTCTTTTTTGCTTGGCCTCTTTTCTTTTTATTGCCTACTACGTTTCTTTTTTACTTGATTACCTACAGGTCGGAGCTTGTAAAACCTCGTAATTTTAAAGGACATTATTAACAATAAACTAAAGGATACTTAATTAACTATTGGGAATTAAGTAAAATAGACTGTACCATTGGGTTAGTCTCGGAATTCTGGTTTAGATAGACTCCATGTTTGCGTAAGGGATATCATATAAGGAAGATATAAAGGTTAGAATTCTATATACATATAAGAAGGATATATGTAAATAAAAAATCAAACTAGTTCAAAATAAATAAAATAAAAGAAGCGGCAGACGAAGGCGGGAATGGGCGGGAACCAGGCCTAATGTAGGCCAACCCACGCCCGGTCTGGGTCGACCTATGGGTCGTCGACCCAAGGTCAGGTGGGTCGACCTATGGGTCTACCCAGGTGGGGGTGGGTCAACCCACTCGTGATCTGGCATGATTCATTTTTCTGTATCCAGACTATTTTGTTGACCAGGTTCATTATTTTTTTGAGTGGATTGGATTTAAAAACAAGGATCTGACGGTTAGGGATTGCCTTGTAAATTCTATATAAAGGCATGCACTCCTATCAAATCAATTACACTTCTTCATACTTCTTCCTCAATCCTCTGTTCTAAAAATTTAAGATGAAGATAGGGAGATGTTGCCAAAACTTTGATTGAATTAAGACAATTCTTATCTGACTTATACAAGAATCTCTTCTACAACATTAGCATATTATCCTATGTTCTTTAAATCCAATCTCTGTGAGTTCATGTTACTTTTAGATATATAATTTAACAGTAACCCTGACCTGTTAATAAACCTGGATCTGAACCTATGTCTGTTATGAAACTGATTCATATCTAAACAGTTCTGCTATAATTACATGAATTTTTCCATAGACATGTTCTAATGTTCAATTGTTATTATGTACCTATTTTTTTCTTCTCCCTCTCTATTTTATAAGCCTAGTCTACCTTCAAGCCAAGGCCAATCTCGTAAGAGACATATGTATGAACGAAATTGGGACAACTGGGGAATGTTTGGGAATGAAAATAAAAGAGGAAAATTTGGGGGCATATCTTGTACTGTGGAATAAGACTGGAAATTTGGGGCATACCTTGCACTATGGAATATGACTGGAAATTTGGGGTGCATGAACATGTAAATCTATAGGCTTGATTCAAGGATTCAATGGAACATGTTAATAAAACTGTAAGTAACCTGTGGAATTTGTTAAAACTGTGGGTTTAAGTAAATCTGTTAAAACTATGGGGTTAATTAGACCTATTTAATATGTTGGGGTTATATGAACCTGTAAAACTTAACCTGTTAATCTGTGGGGGTTAGGCGAACCTGTTAATCTATAAGGCTTAACATGTTAAAATCCTAGTTAATTGGGGACACGAGTTTAGGGGTTTGAATTGTGTCATCTGTTGTGTGGGGCCTATATCAGTCAGTAACCCATTCTGGTATTAAACGGGAACCCGCCACTAGGTTGGGGTTAGGGCAAGCATACTGAACTGATAGTAAGAGGTTCATCTGAAAGGGGGCGTATACGGGCGGGTTCTAACGGAGTCATGAGCATGCATGGGTCTGGTCTGTAAGGGGAAAATATACTATTGTAGCACCAGTAAATAGGTCTCTGTCCTTCTGTAGGTTGCCACTTTAGGAAGTAATACATCCTATTGTGGGGCAGACACAGGGTATTTACACATTAGGGAGCCGATCGCTTGGGGGTAGTAGTTAGGGTACATATAGTCATGTCTGTTTCTGTTAGGGTATCTGTTATTTCTTTTTGTGGGTAACACCCATTATATTCTGTTGAGATACTTGTTATTTCTGTTTGGGGATAAAACCCGTTATGTACTAGAGTACGCCTAAATCTGCCATTATGTTTCTGTTGGGATCATTCTGTTTCTGTTATATTAGGGAACACCTAATACTGTCATTAATCTTGTATACTAGTATTAGTGCAGATAAAAGTAGTTGAGAAGCATAGTTTGCCCGGTTTATTCTGCTTATCATGTTCATCATGTTTACACCTGTTGTATGTTAATGTTATTGCTCATCCGGTTTATTTACTTGTCTTGATACTTTTACTTCTTTATATGCTAAAAGTCACTGGACTCGCTAGACTTTATGTTTGACCCTTTTTGTTTCCTTTCTCTCTTTCCTTTCCTCTCGAGGTTCTCAGGGTGGGAACGATCAGTCGTGATTAGGACTCCCTCTCTCTGTTTTCTGCTTGGATCTGGATGTGCTTTGATGTATCGCTTTGACTACTTGTCTACTTTGTTATGGATATTATTGGGGATTATGATTTTACATTTCTTTACTCTGATGGTTTATAGCACAAGAAAGATGTTTTGGTTTGATGTATTTGGTTGCAGTATTTTAGCCTGATGTTGTAACTAGTTTTGAGACTACGATGTTTTCTACCAAATAATGAAGTTCTAAATTTGCACTACTATTTTTATATCTGTCTTGTGAGATTCTGTTTCTTTTTACCTATACCACTTCATGAAACTTAATGTATTCTGATAAAGATTGACATTAACGGACGTCGGGTATCACATTTGGTATCAGAGCTTAAGGTTACAAGGTCGGATAAGAGTTTTGAAAACTATTTTCAAAATTAAAGTATTTTCAAAGAAAATTCTATTTTTGAAAAAATATATTCCCCTAGGTCATATAAAATATCCTTTGATTCTCTATTTGAACCCTATTCCTTTTCTTTTTAGCATGTCTGGGGAATCGAATCTTCCCGAGGGTGCTCAGATACCGGCTTGGTTCTATAGATATCTCGTGGCTACAGCACCTGCCGGAGGCCAAGGAGATGCCTCTCCCCCAGCAGCAGTCGATGTTCCTCCACCTCCGCGAGTAGATGATTTCTCTAAGATATGCAAGGGCTTCTATGCTATGGGTGGAAAACCATTTCATGGAACAGAAAGCTTTGTGGAAGTACGGAATTGGCTGCAAGAGACAAAAAACTTGTTTGGACGTTTTGAGGTCGACGAACGTCGGAAGATACAGTTGGTTGCATGGCAGCTTAAGGATAAGGCTTCGTTTTGGTGGGAGGTGACAAAAACATGGCGTCTAGTAGATACTTGGGCTGATTTCCGATAAAGATTCGAGACGAAGTTTCTTTCTCAGGTAGAACATAGTATGCAAATGAAGAGATTCTTGGCACTTAAGCAAGGAAGCATGTCTATTAAAGAGTATGTCAATAAGTTCAATCAGTTGGCGAGCTTTGGTCTGGAATTGGAGAATACTCCACACAAGAAAGCTATAAGGTTTGCAAGAGGATTAAATCAACCTCTCCAAGCATTGGCATTGTCCCATATACCGATCGGGGGAACTTTTGAGAGACTTGTTGACATGGCATTGATTCACGAAGAGGGCAAGGATGAGAAGAAAGAGGTTAATACTCATGAGATGCAAAACAAGAAAGTTTGGCATAAGAAAGAAATGGAAAAAAGGGAGGAAAGAACGACAAAGTTCAAAACAAGAAGAAATGTCATGATTGTGGGAGCTTGTGTGGTCAAGGATTACAGAAAAAGGAAGAATGCTTGTTTCAACTGTGGTGAAGTTGGAAACTATACTAGGGAATGCTCGAAGAAGCAAGGACAATGGCAAAGGGTAGGACCTTTTAGAGGGCAGGTGCATGCTCTCGAGACCAGTGGACCGGACAGAGGTAGGAAAGTTTCTATTGAAGGTTTAATTTCCCTTTCCGATCATCCAATTAGGACTCTTTTTTATTCTAGCATTGCTCATTCTTTTATATCTGATTCTGTGGTTCAGTCTCTACGCCTTAGTATTAGTGTTGTTTCAGACCCCATTATCGTCCCAAACCCCATTGGGGGCATGGCTCATCTGTCTATGATATGTCGGGGTTTGAGGGTATCTGTGTTAGGCGTCGAGTTTGAGTGCGACATATAAGTGCTTGGTTTTATGGACTATAGTCTGATTCTAGGGATGGATTGGCTAGCCCAGTATGGTTCCATCCTAGACTATGAGAAGAGAGTCGTTAGACTTTTGACTTACCGAGGGAGGAATCTTGAGATTTCCTATGACCCAAATGGGTCTGTCATGCTTAGTTTCCTAGAATCACTTGATGCTTCTGCCAATGATTTGCGATCTGTACCCATAGTCTATGAGTATCCAAATGTTTTTGATGAATTTAGGGGCTTACCTCCGAGGCGTGAGATTAATTTCCAGATATACTTGGTGGATAATGTGAAGCCAGTCGCATTGCCTGTGTGTCATATGGCTCCTAGGGAGAGGAGGGAGCTTAGCAAGCAAGTATGGGAGCTACTTGAGAATAGATTTATTAGGCAAAGTATATCATAATGGGGTTTTCCAATCATCTTCGCAAATAAGGCAGATGGATCACTTTGTCAATATGTGGATTACAGGGAGTTGAATAAACTCAACAAGAAGAATAAGCACCCACTTCCGAGCATTGATGATCTGTTTGACAAGATTGTTGGTGCATCTGTTTTCTCGTAGTTATATTTGGCCACATGATTTCATCAGTTAAGGGTGGACGAGGACAATATAGATAAGACCGCTTTCAGAACTCTAGATGGCTTCGTTAAGCGGCTAGTCATGCTTTTGGGTTGACCAATGCACCCACATATTTTGTGGATCTGATGAGTACGGTGTTTAGGGAGTTTCTAAACAAGTTTGTGGTGGTCTTTGTGGATGACATTCTGATTTTCTCGAAGAGCAAGGAAGCGCATGCCCTACATTTAGGAGAGGTTTTGAGGACTCTCATAGCGCACTGGCTTAAGGAGAAATTTTCCAAGTGTCACTTTTGGAGAAAGTAGGTAAGATTTCTAGGGCATGTAGTCTCCAAGGATGTGATAGCGGTGGATCCCGCGGATTGCAGTTCAAGATTGGAAGGTTCCAAAGAATGCAATAAAGGTATGAAGTTTTCTTGGTTTGGTGGGCTATTATAGGAAGTTTATCAAGGACTTCGCAAAGATATCAGCCCCACACACCAGACTGACAAAGAAGAATATGACCTTTTCTTTGAATATTGATTGTGAGGATTCTTTTTACTGGTGGAAGAGAGCTCTGACAACAACCCCAGTTTTGAATTCCTGCTGGGAACAAAGTGTTCAGAGTGTACAATGATGCTTGTGGTACATGACTTGGTGCCGTTTTGATTCAAGAGGGAAGGGTATTATGCTATAGTAGTAGATAGTTGAGAGTTCATGAGAGGAACTACCATACCCATGATTTAGAGTTGGCTGTTATAGTGTTCGCACTTAAGACTTGGCGGCATTATCTCCTTGGAGAAAGGTTCGAGTTATACACAGACCATAAGTCGCTCATGTATCTGTTCTCGCAAAGGATCTCAATTTGAGACAGCAGAGATGGATGGAGTTTCTGGCGTCCGATGACTTTGAGATTACTTATACCCCTGGCAAGGGTAATGTAGTGGCGGAAGCATTGAGTAGGCAGAGGATGACCTTGAGCCCTCTATTCATAGAGAGGAAGAGTTTGGAGTACATACTGACCTTCGATTTTATGCCATCTATGGATCTTACACCTAGTTTGTTGGCATCTTTAGAGGTGCGACCTACTCTTTTGGATTGGATATGATCTTCGCACGAGTGGACCCACAGGTAGCAGACATCTTGGATAGGATCAGTAGAGGAGAGACTTCTAGTTACCTTAGTAGATACTCCACTGATGATAAAGGGTGGCTACAACGAGATGGGAGGCTTTGTGTTCCTCGAGGTTGAGATTTGTTGAGGACGGTCCTTGACGAAGACCATCATTCTAGGATGACTATCCATCCGGCAGTGATATGATGTACTAAGACATGAAAAGAATTTTCTTTTGGACTTGGATGAAGAAAGATGTAGCAGAGTTTGTAACTTGATGTATTGTTTGCCAACAAGTAAAAGCTGAAAAGAAGAAGCCTGGCAGTTTTCTTCATCCTTTGGAGGTCCCATAACGGAAGTGGGAGAGCGTCTCTATGGATTTCATCGATGGTTTGCCTAGATCGAGGAGAGGTAACACCAGTATCTGGTTTATGGTAGACATGCTTACTAAGAGCACTCATTTTATTCCTGTTAAGAGCGCAAGAGAACAACAACATGGCTGGCATCACTTTATCTACGTGAGATAGTACATCTACATGGAGTACCTTCTAGCATGGTGAGTGATCATGATCCTATCTTCACTAGTGAGTTCTGGAAGGACTTCAAGAGGCACTAGGGACACAGTTATGTTTGAGCACTGCATATCACCTTCAGACCAATGGACAGACTTAGAGGGTGAGTAGAGTTCTTGAGGATCTTTTGAGGCTATGTATCCTAGACTTCGCAGGGACTTGGGAGGAGCACCTCCCATTTTTGGAGTTCGCCTACAACAACATCTGTCAGACTAGTATAGGCATGACACCCTTCGAGTCACTATACAGACAACCTTGCAGATCACCGACTTGTTGGTGAGAGACTACAAATAGGCTTCTACTTGGACCTGAGATGATTAGAGAGACTTCAAAAAATATTGATCTTATCCGCAGGCATATGAAGGCAGCTCAGGACAGGCAGAAGTCCTATGTAGATAAGAGAATGACCGGCATTAAGTTTAAGTTAGGAGACATGGTTTTCATCAAAGTATCACCTTTAAAGAACGTGGTTCGCTTTGGATCTATAGTGAAATTGGCGCCAAGGTTTGTAGGGCCAATTCCCATCGTAGAGAGGATAGGTCAAATGGCCTATAGGGAGAGATTACTAGAGAGACTGGTGGGTTTTCATGATGATTTCCACATTTCCCATTTGCCGAAATATCTTCATGATTCAACAAAGGTGGTTGAGCCAAACATGCTTGAGGAAGTAGAGATAGAAAAGGAGGAAACAATTAGACGAGTTTCTACCGTATACTTGGGCCAGAGGTTAAGAAATTATGCAACGGAAAGGTTAAGTTAATGAAAGTGCAACGGGGAGAAGACCGCGAGGATGCAACTTAGGAGACTGAAGATAAGATTCGCGCTTCATACCCTTTTCCTTTCAAGGGTATGTTCTTAACTTCTTTATCCAATCTTTTATTCGTACTTGCTTCTATCGTTTAGGTATATCCAATTAATCAAATCTTCCACATTTAGGTAGAAAACGAATGGGTGTAAACATGTGTTTGAGACATGTTATGTTTAATGGATGGAAGTGGATACAAGTGGTTGCTAGTGGATGCATATACACATACTAGGCAATAGACCGGCTCAAAATCTCTCATACTGCATATGGATGTGTGTGCATTTTATTTTTTTATGGACGGAAATGGATGCATCATTATATGGATGTTGCATTTGAACAGACGACTGTGCACACATATATAATTTACATGATATATTAGGACTATTTGCATACATTTTGGATTCATGGCACAAACATATATTGCATTAAGGAGGTCAACTGAATCAGTAGACCGCCTAATTTTCGCATTAGCATAGGAACCTATACACACACCTTTGCATATGTTCATACAAGCATTAGAAACCTATTAAGGACAATGGATGATTGTGAATGATGGATGAGTAGATGGTTGTAAGTTGATTCTAGGATAGTATCGTTTTTCTTGACTTGGAGATTTCAGGGATGAAATCCTTTAAGGAGGGTAGAATGTAACACCACGTAATTTTAAAGGTCATTATTAACAACAAACTAAAGGGTACTTAACTAACTATTGGGAATTAAGTAAAATAGACTGTACCATTGGGTTCATCTTCGAATTCTGGTTTAGATAGACTCCGAATTTGCGTAAAACGGACATCGTATGAGGAAGATATAAAGGTTAGAAGTTTGTATACATGTAAGAAGGATATATGTAAATAAAAATCAAACTAGTTCAAGATAAATCAAATAAAAGAAGTTGCAAATGAAGGCGGGAATGTGCGGGAACTAGACCCGTTGTGGGCCGACCCACGCTTGGTCTCGGTTGACCTACGGGTCAACCCAGGGTGGTGGGTCGACCCACTTGCGATCTGGCGTGATTCATTTTTTTGTATCCGGACTATTTTGTTGACCAGGTTCATTATTTTTCTAAGTGAATTGGATTTATAAACAGGGATCTGACAGTTAAGGATTGTCTTATAAACTCTATATAAAGGCATGCACTTCTATCAAATCAATTACACTTCTTCATACTTCTTCCTCATACCTCTGTTCTAAAATTTTAAGATGAAGATAGGGAGATTTTGCCAAAAATTAGATTGAATCAAGACGGTTCTTATCTAACTTATACAAGAATCCCTTCTGCAGCATCAGCATATTAACCTCTGTTCTTTAAATCCAATCTTTGTGAGTTCATGTAAATTTTAGATATAAAATTTAATAGTAATTCTAACCTTTTAATAAACCTGGATCTGAACCTATGCATGTTAAGAAACTGATTAATATCTAAACAGTTCTGCTATAATTACATGAATTTTTCCATACACTTGTTCTGCTGTTCAGTTGTTATCATATGCCTATTTCTGTCCTTCTTCCTCTCTTATTACCTTTTTATTGTATAAGCCTAGGCTACCTTCGAGCCTAGGCCAGTCTCATAAGAGACATACGTATGAATGAACTTGGGACAATTGAGGAATGTTTAGGAATGAAAATAAAAGAGGAAAATTTGGGAATATCTTGTACTATGGAATATGACTGGAAATTTGGGGCATACCTTGTACTGTGGAATATGACTAGAAATTTAGGGTATATGAACATGTAAATATGTAGGTTGGAACACGTTAATGAAACTATAACTATCCTGTGGAATCTGTTAAATCTGTAGGGTTAAGTAAATCTGTCAAAACTATGGGGTTAAGTAGACTTGTTTAATCTATTTGGGTTATATGGACCTGTTAACTTGTAAAACTTAACCTGTTAGTGGGTGGGGGTTAGGTGAACCTGTTAATCTGTAAGGCTCAACCTGTTAAAATCCTAGTTAATTCGGGACACGAGTTTTGGGATTTGACTTGTGTCATCTGCTGTGTAGGGACCATATCACTTAGTAACCCATTCTGGTATTAAACGGGAACCCCGCACTAGGTAAAGGCTAGGGCACACATACTGAAATGATAGTAAGAGGTTCATCTGAAAGGGGGTGTATACGGGCACGTTCCAACGGAGTTATGGGCGCGCATGGGTCCGATCTATAGGGGAAAATAAGCCACTGTAGCACCAGTAAATAGGTCTATGTCCTTCTATAGGTTGCCACTTTAGGAAGTAATGCACCTTACTATAGGGACGACACAGGGTATTTACACATTAAGGAGCCGATCGCTTGGGGGTAGTAATTAGGGTACATCTAGTCCTGTCTGTTTCTATTAGGGTATCTATTATTTCTTTTTGGGGTAACACCTATTATATGCTATTGAGATACCTATTATTTCTGTTTGGGGTAAAACCTGTTATATACTAGAGTACACCTAAATCTACCATTATGTTTCAGTTGGGATCATTCTGTTTCTGTTATATTAGGGAACACCCAATCCTGTCATAAATTATGTATACTAGTATTGGTGTAGAGAAAAGTAGTTGAGAAGCATAGTTTACCCTGTTTATTCTGCTTATCCTGTTCGTCCTGTTTACACCTTCTGTATGTTACTGTTATCTCTTATCCAGTTTATTTACCTGTCTTGATACTTTTACTTCTTTATATGCTAAAAGTCACTGGACTTGCCATACTTTATGTCTGACCCTTTTTGTTTCCTTTCTCTCTTTCCTTCCCCCCTAGGTTCTCATGGTGGGAACACTCAGTGTGATTTGGACTCTCTCTCTGTTTCTACTTGGATCTGGATCTTCTTTGATGTATTGCTTTGACTACTTGTCTACTTTGTTTGGCTATTATTAGGGATTATTATTTTATATTTTTGTACTTTGGTGGCTTTTAGCGTAAGACAAATGTTCTGGTTTGATGTATTTGGTTTTAGTATTTTATCCTGATGTTGTAACTGGTTTTGAGACTACGATGTTTCCTACTGAATAATGAAGTTTTAAATTTCCACTGCTATTTTTGTATCTGTCTTGTGATATTCTATTTCTATTTACCTATAACGCTTCACGAAACTTAATGCATTCTGATAAAGATTGACATTAACGGACGAAGGGTGTCGCAGAGCTTCATGACCATAAACTTGCCTCTAGTAATTTGTTCCTGTTTTATCAAACGGCTACTGCTTTTTTTTTCTTTTTTATATATATATACATGTAAAGGTCGAAGCCCATATCCTTCCTCTTGAACCAAATTTGTGCAACCCAACCCATGCCGCTACCATGCATTCTTCTTCTCCATTCCGTTGTCCCTCTTTTCTTTTCTTTTTTCTAGTTTTTGTTTGCTGCATCTTTACGGAAGAAAAATCCCCATGATTTTTTATGTTGATGGGCTCCATCCCAACGTCTAATACTCCAGATATTTACGCCATGTCTCACTTCTTTGAAAATCTTCCCCAAGCATCACCAGTTGAAAACTCCCCCCGTCCTTTCTTTTTCTCCATTATATTTCTGTTTCATAACTTTTTTTTTAGATAAAAGGCCAAAGGCCAATTTTTTCAGCCTACCCACCTTCCACTGTTTATTCCCCATTCGTCCTTCTCTTCTTCACAAAATGATATACATAGAACAATCCTCCCTTCGCGGTCCCATTTGTTCCTCTTTTTTTCTAAAACCGAAAATACACCACTCCCTCCCTAAGAGAACTGCACCACCCTCAGGCCGTCGAGCACTTGCCACCACCACCAATGAGACCGCCTTGCTAGTACGGAGCCTTTCACCATCCACACACCAGTTCAAGTGATTGTTCGAAAAATATGTGCAGGAGCTTCTGGAAATATACACACTTTCGAAGCTTGCGCAAGAAGAAGCTAATATAAAGATGTCTAGATTTAGAGGTGCATTCGAAATATTCAAATTTATTTTTGTTGATGGAAATATTTGGTTTTCGTTTCTGGAATGAGAGAAAGATATAGAATGGGGCATTGTTTTAAAGGAGAGGAATGCAGTGGGGATCAAGGAATTACAGGGTGTAAAGTTGCAAAAATTTTAGGGTTGCTGTTGACTGTTGTTGCGTGAGATTTTAGAAACTTAGGGATGAAGGAGTCGACGGTTTGGCAGCCAAGGAAGACAACAGTTTGGCACACAAGTAAATTATAAGAACAGTGGAAAGTGGGGAAGGTGTACGTATATATAATTTTATACCCATTATCACGCAATCCACGTTTTAATTTTATATAGCCACCTACGAACCCTAAAAATAACAAAAATAACCACATTGCTATGTCATCACGTTCCAGATCCAACGAAATTAATTTTGTTGAATTTCGACTTTTTTTGCACAACGACATCATTTTAATTAGATTCATCGATTCATATTTAAATTTCTACTACCGACAAAACAACTCTGTTTGGCTTCAAATCGGAAATCTAGCAATAATTAGCTATACGCATTCCAATAAAATTTGTTTCATCGGAAACAGAAGTTGTTTGAAAAACGGCTATTCTTAAGGCTCATATAATATCGATAAAATATTAAATAAATTCCGGAACCATTAATAATAATAAATTATTATCACCGAATATATTCAAACGGAATAATATATCACTTCAAATTCAACAAATATGGAATTATAACCAAACATTAACAATTTCGAGTTAAGCGATATCCAAATTATATAAAAAACCCTTTTTAATTATATTAAATAAACATTATTGTTTATGAACAATTCCATAACGCTATTTGAAAATTTGATTCAACCATAACTTACAGTATATAATATGAAGCCTCGATTTTCTCTTTCATTAGAAAATCATAATCAAATAGATTCGGACGATTCTTGTTTCATAGAATTCCGACTTAAAATGGGTTATGTATGTCCAATTGAAGTTCAAATCTCTATATTACGAACAATAGCGATGTTACGAGCTTGTTTTAAATAAAATATAAATTTAACATTCAACTACATTTTGTAAATGAATTCAATATTAAAGTCCATTAATATTCCCAATATAATATTTAAAACAGATTTAAATATTCAAATTTAAATGACCAAAAAATCTGGGATGTTACATTCTTCCTCCCTTAAAAGACTTACGTCCCCAAAATTACTAAGTAAGGAGAATGCACCAAATCTAATAAATATTCAAAAAAATTATCATAAAAAAATCTAAGTTTTAGAAATCTACGTAAAATTCGTCAGCACCTCCTCTGCACGGCTCAATCGAAACCATTACAACTGTCACTCCGGGCTTCATAGAAATCCATAAGAAAATAAAAGCCAAACAACAACCCAACTAAAGGGTATAAAATCCACTATTTAATCAATAATATCAAGGCTTACCTATTTGTCAGGCAATTAAGCTCCAATAACAAGGCAACGTAACTATCAACTATATCGCTTTCCAACCTGCACTTCACTCCATTTTCCATGCAATGAATACAGAATTAAATCATTTAATTTAATTCCATATTTGATTCTATTCAAATTATGTTAGAATTTATCTCCTTTAGTTTTAATTCATTCAATTTCTTAAACTATTAATGAATTTTTATTTCTACCAACCTAACATCCAAGCAATACACAATCATCTTTATTAAGTTCAATTTCAGTTTCCATATTTAATTAACCAATTTATTTTTTAATTTGTTCTTTTCATTTAATAATTTATTTTAATTCCAATAAAATTAATCAAACAACCAATATCTCAATAATTTACAAAAATTATTTCTTTTCTATACAAAAACACAATTTGGGCAAAATTATTTCATTTACCCTCTTTAAAAAACAATATCGTATCAATTACCAGTCCTACTTGAATTGGTCAAACAACACAATACAAAACTTTATATATAATACAAATACACTCTCTCATATATATATGCCCAAACTCAATCTAGGATATAACTAACCCCATTTCTATCGATTTTTGCCACAGAGGCAAGATAATTACTAAATCAATAGCACTGATACCACTTGTAACAACCCACTTTTTCCATATAGTCTAAGCCAACTCTTAATGAGACAAGTCAACTCAAATTGCACAGTAGTAGATAGTTAGAACAAAGAAATTAGGGGGTGAGATAAGAAAGAAAGAAATATTAGAATAGAAGAACAAGAAGAACAACCGACACAATAAAGAGTCTCACATCGCAATGGAACAAATATAATATAGAAAGAAATCTTTATTGAGAGCTTAAAAAAATACTTACAATCATCAGAGTACATCAACACATCGGGACTATTATACTCATATACAACATAGCTGAATACAAAATTTGAGTCATATGTCTGGACTTCTCCAACTCATCTCCGAACTTCGCAACATCCGATAACCTGAACCTGTAGAACTCGGTCTAACTCGAGCATTACAAACACCAGATCAGTCTGTGAACCAGAGTGAGTAACTCATTAAGTTTACAAGCAACATCCAACTTGATTTTGAAGTCAAGAACTTTTCGAAAGAAAAGGATAATCTAAAGACTAATCCACACATAGACACATACGGTTTTTACCTTACGATAACCCAAAACATTTTGAAATCATACCTTTTCTGATATTATAAAAATGTCAAAATACAAATAAATAACCATCAAGCAGATCGCTTGCATCTCACGCTCTACATATATAGTATACAATCAAACCCTCAGGCACTTATTGGCGATTGGATTCTGACTGGCAAGGTGTGGGACCACCTTCCAATAGTGTATTTCTAGAGAGGAATACACCTGGTTCAACAAGAACATCTTGTAACTCAGGCTAAACATGACCGACCACTCATTTCGCTTGAATGTTCCGAATATATTGTCACCTTATGGTTGCTAGCAACATAACCGTCCCGGGAGATACAGAAGCGTAGAAAAGAATAAATAATGAACTTTATTTAGATAGTGACAATACACCCTAATGAGAGCGACCCACATAGCCATGCGACCTACCCAATTTTATACCATTTCTTGGTTGTTGAGACTTGAGGTTTACATCTTCTTTTTAGAACATCTGGCCACCATTCACTTTGATTGCCACGTCGTTAGATCTGCCATAAAATCACTAATTGACGTCCACAAAAATACTCTAGTTGTTAAGCTAAGAGAATGACTATTCTCCTCCACCAACCATGGTTTGTTTGAAGAAATCAACGTGCGTGACACTTTAGAAATACTCTATTACACATCCGTCCATACAAGTTGTCTTGGGATTGGACAAACCAAAGGCACCCTCCTTCCACATCCTAGGAATCACCCTATAGATCAGTAGCGAGCAGTCCTTGCAATCTATAGATTCTAACCACGATAGAGTCACAGTTTATCTCTGGTTGCAAGTCAGAGATTATTAGCGGTTCTTCCATTTTATGAAGATCTATGGTCTTCATTGCTCCATCTCGATCATCTTCTGATATCCTCGATGTTCACGTATTTGTTTGTCAGAATGGTTTTTTCCTGTAAAATGGATCCCGGTTTTTCCATACCAACAATCGTATAGGTCAGATTTTTGATAGTTAGTTATTTAACTATCAAAATAAACAATCATTCAACCATGAAAATAAAATGAGTTCACTGGTTCAGTACTTAGCATCACTTGGCCTTTTGATTTTTTTTCGTTTGTTAATCAAAACCTTTGAACTTCCAATGTTGGAATAAAACTTTTATTTCTTATTTCACAAATAAAATTATATTCAAAATCATCTTATTCCCCTTTAAACATTTCAAAATATATTTTATAGGACCATTCATCGAAATTCTAATTTTATTTCCCTCGACCACTCTCTCATTTCTAAAGCTAATATCATCCTTAGATAATCATGAAGTTGTTCAAGTTGGGGTATTTTATTTACCTCTCAGACTTGAGTCAACAACATTCTTATCTTCATAATAGATAGAATTTTATGAACAAAATATCATTTCATTGATTATCCGACATATTCCATTTATTACATGTTTTAATATCATACTCTCTTTTGGAAATCTTGTTTCAATCTTAGCACCTTTTTTTCATATTTTTTTTTGCATAGCAAGCAGGGTTGAATGGCCCCTACCATATTTATTAAGAAACAGAAGTACAAAGATCATAACAAGTTCAACATATACATCGAATAATAGGATGGACCATTACATATTTAAGAATAGAAATATCACTAAACACCCTAATGTTACTCTCCATCCACAAGAGATGCAATGTTTTCTTCAAAATCTTCAAAAGCAGACATCGACTAATAGTCATCCATCTTGTAAATTTGAATATGAGGTACCACTCCTCCGAAGAATCAACACAAGGAACATGAAGTCCAAAATGTAGAAGTACGTGTAGCTAAACAAAACCAGTGTACTCACATTCGAAGAATAAATACCTTACTGTTTCATAATGTAGCCCACAAAAAACACATGCATCATCCACAATAATTCATAGATCCTTCAACCTTTTTCTAGTGTATACCATTCTTCAAAATTCTCCACATGAAAACATTTTCTCTAGGAATAGTGTTTGACGTCCAAATTCGCGAATGTCAAGGAAAAGTAATAGGATTCAGCACTAAACCATCATACCCAGTAGCAATATAGTGTGCTTTGCATTCCATAATGCATGAATGGCAACAATAGGAAGGGAATTATGCAAAAGATTAGCCAAACAATACTAATGAGACTAGAACTGCAACGAGGAAGAGAAATCATACCATTAACACATGTTTCTAGGGAAGCACCTTATGTAACACCAGACACGAACATGGTATTAAAATAAACAATATCAACTAGAATAATTCCTGAAGCACTCCATGGATCATACCAAAAAATCTTTATGTTTATATTTCAATCCAGATTGAAACATAGGCAAGAGCTTATCTCTATGCTTCAACACGCATCTCCATGACCAACTACAATCATTAGGAATATCCATGATCCATAAATGTTTTTCCTTAACCATTTTCAGCTTGCACCACGAAGCCCATAAATTTGAATCATAATTAGAGAGCTTATAAATCCTTGTAGACAATGCATCCCTATTCCATGCATGTAAATTTAGAACACCCAGTCTTCCATTGGAATAAGAACAACAAACTTTCTTGAAGGACACAGGGATAAGTTTCTTCGAAAAAGGGTTACCATGCCATAGGAAGTGACTCAAATCTGAGTTAATCATATCAATAATCTTGCATGGAAGTATAAAAATTATCGCATAATATATGGACATAGAAATAGCCACTGATTTTACAATCACTAACCTACCAGCTATGGAAAACTTAGAAGCGGGCCAAGTTCAATAAGGATAAACACTGAGATGCCGTCAATCTAGATGAATATAAAAGAGCACCAAGATATTTCTCATCATCCTTCATAGGAGACAGTCCCGACACGGCATACAGGAATGATTTAACTTCATCAGAAACCCCCACATTTTATTTTGGATTTGGTCTTATTAATTGTCAAGCCTGATAGGTATTTAAAAGATTCAAGAACATCAAGAATACTTCTGAGAGATTTAGTGTTTGGCTTAGTAAAGAGAAGAAGTTCATCAAGAAATAGAAGCAAGGAAATATCAGACCTTTACAGTAAATGTGGTAGTCAGTGTGCTTGGATATATAAGTAGAGGATGATATAATTGAGAATAAATCCATAACACTAACAAAGAGGTATTGGGAAATGGGATCCCCCGCCTTAAACTTTGTTTTGCTTTAAAATATCAAAAAGATGACTCATTAGCACTCAGGGAAATATGAACAGTAGAAATACAAGTATATAACTAGCATAGAAATGGGATTGGGAAATTCATCTTGAAGAGGATATAAATAATAGTATCCCACGGAACAGAATCTATAGGCCTTTTGAATATCTAATTTCAAAACACATCTAGAGGAGATAAAGGATCTATTATATCCCTTCAACAATTTAGTTGCTAGCAGAATGTTATCGGCAATATCTCTATTGGGTAAGAAAGCACTCTGGTTAGGAGAGATAATACCAGAAAGTGTAGTCTTCATTATACTAGCTAATTTTTTTGAAATACATTTGTATAACACATTGCAGCAAGCTATTGGAAGAAATTGAGTTACAACACTACGCATGTCAGTTTTTGGAATCAAAGCCAGCCTTGTTACATTTGTCCCTTTCAACATCTTGTTATGCAGGAATTTTTTTAATAGCTTTAATTACATCCCCACCAATAACTGGCAAACAACATTTAATGAAATGGGCATTAAATCAATTTAGGCCAAGGGAACTAGAAGCTTTCACGGAAGATATAGTTTTTTTAATGTCATCATCTGTAATTTTATTTATCATCTTAAACTTCAAATCATCAGAAATTACAGGAAAAATAATGTGAGAAAAAGATTTCAAGTGGATAGAAGAGCTTGTAGAATTACCCAGTAAAGAAGAAAAGTATTGAAGGAATGCACTTGAACTGCATCAGTACCATCACATAAATTACCATCAGAGCAAGAATAGAATTGATAGATAAAGCAGATTGCCTAATATTCAGAGAACTGTGGAATGCCAAAGTATTTCTATCACCAAAATTATTCCACTTACTCTTGCACATTTGTTTTTCCATTTTAGCTTATTCAATAATTGCCTTAGACAATTCAGTAGCCAGCTAAATTTCTTGTAATGAGAGAAGATTCATTTCAGCAATATTGTGACAACTTTGGAAAATAGCTTGAACCTGAAATAATTTGTCTCTGATAGTTTTAGAAAGGCTAACACCATCCCCATAATTATCCTTCGACCAGGTCTTAAGAGTATGCTTCAACCTTTTAATCTTTTCCTGCACAATATACATTGGGTTACCAGGAGCCGGAGAGTTCCAACAGTTAGACACAATAGTTAAATTTTTTGGATGTTAAATCCAATTGTTAAAAAATGAAAAAGAGGAATATTTTCTCAAAGTGTTCTTTCCTCAGTCCAAAACAATAAGTGAATGGTCAGATAATGAAGGAGGAGGAATGAAGGAGCATAGGGAAGGCCAGGAGTTTAAAGCAGAGAAGTTCATGTAAGATCTATCAAGTTTGCAAAAAGTTCTAATTGCATTCTTGAAGAGCTGTTCCATGTGTATTCAGCTCCAGTGTTAGGGATTGGGATGAGATTGGAATCATAAATTGCACTATTGAGTGGTCTGGTCTTCTTGTATGTAAGTGGAGTACCCTCTAGTTTATCAGTTGAATGTTGCATGCAGTTCCAATAATCAAAACAAACCCAAGGATTGGAAGATGGATATAGAGTAGGCAAAATATCAAGGAAAGGCTGCCTGAATGCTGCATTATTCTCAGCATAAACATTAGTTAAGAAAAAGGAGGAATTAGATGGCAAAGGAGTAATTTCAGAGTTAATGTATTGCCTGTGAACAGAAATGGGGTTCACAGAGAAATAAATAGGGTTCCAAATGATAAGCAGTATGCCAAAAGGGGCTTGAGATATATTATGAATAGAATTCCAATTTGGTCTGATGTTTTGCACTGCTTTTGAAGTAGTAAAATAATTCAGTTTGGTTTCATCAATAGCCAAAAGGTGGTTATTATTAAAGGAAATGAGATGACCAATTTCAAGTTTTTAGCTAGGGGATTGGCACCTCTAATATTCCAGTATGCTATTTTGTCTATCATTAAGAGGATAAGAAGGTGTTGCTCTGGTTTTAACACCAGAAAAGGAAATTTTGGATGTTTGATGAGAAGGCAAGGAAAGAACAGTCCATTCAGTGGTAAATTCATTGGATGTGTCATGGTCTAGAGCAGTGGACATGTTTTTCTTTGGACGACCTCTAATGCATTTAAAAACTCTATTCCTTGGAATTGGAAAGGCGGTAGATTTTGGAATTTTTGGCAATAAAGAGGAAGATGAAATTGGAAATTGAGTAGGAGATATTGATGATGATGCAATGTTATTGATGTTACCAAAAGTGTGATTTGGTAAGGATAATGAGTTGTAAGGGGAAGCACATTGGAAAAAGACTGGATGTGTATTTGATTGTTTGTCACATGTAGGAGTGTGCATGTCTGACAACATCTTCATGCACTGGGGGTTCAAAGTGAACATCATTAGAACTGGAAACAACAAACATTTGAGCATGTTGATCAAACACACCAAAAGGGTCAGAGTCCAATAGCTTGTCTGGAGGTTTAGGAGTGGGAGATTTGTTGGTAGGCTTTGACATTGAAAGGTTAGTAATAAGGGATGAATTTGCGGTGTTGGATTTAGAAGTAGCAGTAAAAGTGAAAGGAAAATTACTCACAACTTGTTTACCAGAATTCTTATCACCAAATTTAGCACTTTTTTCATTTGCATTACAGTTTTCTCCTTATCATTAGCTAAACAATCCTCATAAATAATCACACAATTTTCCTTATTATATCCTTCTTGCTTATCATAAACAGTTCCCAAATTCTTATCACCATTGCTATTATTCTTTGAAAACTTCCTTTATACTTCCATAATATTTCTGTTCCTCTTCCTGTGCACCAATATAAAACCATCTTGAACCCCATGAACATCTTCCTCAATTACATTATCAAAACTCGTATCATTCACATTGTTATCAGGTGCAACATCTTTTACTCCATTTTCATGAACTGTTTTGTCTTTGTACTTGTCACAATTAGCAGAGTCATGTCCAAAATTTTTACATTTGGTGCAAATCATTGGTTTCCATGTGTATTCGACAACTATATTTGGACAAGTCTCATCACCTGCAAATAGAAAATCAGGAAGCTCTTTGTCTGGGCTAATTTCTACCAAACACTTGCATATTCAAATCTTTTCATTTTTTCAGTGTTTTCATCATAGCATAGATACTTCCCAATGTGACATGCTATCCAATTAATACCAATTAAAGACCATAACATAATGGGAATTGGATAAAAATGATTCCATATAGGGACAATTCTAACTGTAGCTTGTGTCGAAGAAAGAGAGGAAGTCCAACTAGAAATGATGAAGATTTGACCATGAATGAACGTAGGATCCCTCTTAAGAAAAATTAACTTATCTTCTACATTGACAAACCTGAAAAAATGATTATCTTTATCATAATACATTTCATACTCACCCTTTGACTTCCAAACACGGTCTAAATGTTGCTTCACCGCCATGTAGTTGACATTACCATTAAGGAATGATCCAACTAGGCAGTCGGTCCAAGACTTCGTCCCCTCATCCATGACAAGCTTTGGAGGAGGAACAGAACTGCCAGAGTAATTCACCTCAAATTGAATTGGAACGTACTTCCCTGCATTCCTAGGTTTAGAGTAGAAAAGTAAAGAAAACTACACTAGCGACGAAGTAGTGATATGGGGTAGGGATAGAGGGTTTGGGAAGAACTGAATAAACATGAGGGCGTAAAGGAGGAGAAGGAATTGGGGAAGGGTCAGGGATAGGATCGGAAGAGGAGAGAGGAAGATCGGCTATAGCAGAGGAGAGAGATGGAGGAGTGGCTACGGCAAAGGGGAGAGAGGAAGAAGCGACGGGGACAGCTATAATGTTTCATATTTTTGGCAGTCAAATATTTAATTTAATTTATTATTTAAATATTATAATTGGAATATTAATAGATTTTAATATTTAATTCGTAATTTAAAACAAAGTTTGAACGTTATATATTTATATAATTATAAAACAAGCTCGAAATGGCGTGGCAGTTCGTAAAATGGAGTTTTGAACTTTAATTGGGAATATAGGATCCGATATAAATCGAATTTCTGTGAAATGAGAAACGTTGGAATCGTGTTGATGATAATTTTCACATGAAAGAGAAAAATCCAGATTTCGTGTTATGGATTGTTAGGTATGGCTAATTTAAATTTAAAAATAGTCATTGTAGAAATCGTTATTAAATTATAGACCTTTAAAGTAGCACCGTTTTTGCAAACGTAGTCCGTTTTCAATGAAATTAATTTTATTAGTACCGGAATGTCAGAATATAACCGTACATCTATTTTTATTTCCTTTGGAAATTGTGTTTGCCAGTGCGAATATTAAAACGGTAACACCAAATAGCAGTAAAGTGAAATTAACCATATAAAATGAAATTATCTAAGTTAATCTACCCTAGAAATCTACCTTTCTCAGTACGCAGCAACTTAAACTCCTTTTCAAACGTACATCGCGCTAATAGCATGGCCTATACAAGAACGTACAGCTTCTCTATGTTTAAAAATACTACATGTACATGTCTTCCAAACATCACATCTAAAGAAAAGATCGCGTAGACTACCTATTTTATTTCTCTCATGTTCTCAAAACATTTGTACACGGCAGCCTATATACTATATTCACTACATGCCATTGCCTATTGCTAAATGAAACCAATAACACAGACTATATATTTACACGACATAAATTATATATATTGTTGGTTCCTTGGGTGCCAAGCTTGTACAACTCCTCTTCAAAACGCAGCAAGGACATTGCTCAGGACAGCTACCCTATACTACTACTACTAACCTATGTACAAAACAACGTGGTAACCACGTAATTTCTCCCTATAAAAGGACTGCACCACCTCCATTTCATTTCTCTCCAACCAGTAATGAAGGAACACAGTTTTTCTGTGACTAAGATAAATTAAATAGCTTGTATTTAAAATTTAAAATTCCGAAACAATTCCGGTCTGTTTTCTCTTAGCGCGAGCTTGCTACTCTCCATCCCTTCAAATCCCGAAACCATTGGCCTATTTCTGAAACTCTTAAGGGCGTTGTCAAGTTCGGGAAAAGGGCGGCAAAACTGAACTATGGGGATAATGGAACTGAGGTGAGGGGGCGACTGGGTGAAAACTTGGTGGAAGTCAGAACGTCAAGGGGGGAGTTCGTCAGATTTATTTTGAGGGGTTGGTAGGGTGTGGCATGGGTCCGGGTAATGTCGGATGGAGTTCTGGTTATCGGCGTGATACACTGCAGCGATGAAGGAGGTTATATGGGCTGTGAAGGAGACGGAGAAGGCAAGTTTGTCAAGGGTGGTCGTAGGCATGTTTGACAACAGTGGCGAATGGTTTCATAGGGTGAAGGGTGTGTGGCCAAAGCAAGAGTATGCGGTGGTGTGGAACCATTCATGAAGAAGGAGTTGTGTAGCGGAGCTGATATGGTGAGCTGGGATAGTTCATGGAAAGATAAAAAAGATGGGAGCCGTTTTGTGGTATGGTGGAGTGCTACCTGTGTTTGTAAACAGGGAAATGGCGCTCCTGTTCATGGCGTTGCGTACTTGTTCGTTTTTACGGGTTTAAATAGAGAACGACCTTGGTCTCAAGAAGATGGAGCGTGGTGAGTAACGAGAGCCTGGGGAACAGGAGAAGTGAAAGTATAATTGACCTATATGGTTTTATTAGTGGGAATCAAATCCGAGAAGCAGGTTACAGGACAGAGTAAACAGAAGGCCGAATCTTTTGATTAAAATAGGTCGGCAACAAAATAAAGCACAAGGAATACGAGAGAGTTGCATACAAAACTGCAGGCCAGCGTTTAATTCAAAGGAAGTCGGTCCCAATTATTCTCTCCAAACCAATGCGTCTATTCTGTTTGGGCTTAATAATAATGAAGGCAGTGTAGCACAGTGTAGTCGAAGCAAGCACGGGTTTGGTGAGAGCAGGATAGTGGAAACAAAGGGTACGATGGGCTGAGGAGAGAGGGAGCTCGGGGCCATGGTTTCTGAAACAGAAGGGGAAACAGTGGTGAAACTCGTCTTTGCTATTCACAAAATGAAAGGAGTAGCAAGTATAAACCAGTTGTAGAAGGACGAAGCTACGCAGGTTTATAACGGGCTTTAAGGTGGGATGAGGGGTATACGCTGCGGCCATGGGGAGGAGGAAGTTGGAACTGTATGTTTTGTTTTTTGAATGGGAAAGGGGTACAAGGAGAAGGGAAGTAGTTCAGACCCGAAAAGCTTTCAGTCCATTTTGACCTATTAGGTGAACTAAATGGTAATTAATAATAAACTAGTTAGTTTATTTATATATTATAATATTTGTTAGTTGTTAAACGTGGTCTGTTTTACCTTCAGATGTGGAGGATTCACAAATCGAGCTCGGTATTGGTTCAATGTGGTTAAGTTTTGATGTGGATGTAAGACAAACAAATGTGATCGGGCACGTTTTGAACAATGTGAAGTGGGACAAAAATTCGTTGATAAATTAAAACATAATTTGATTAACTTTTAATTATTTTAATTAAGTAGTGAATTATAATTAAACTAGAGTTTATTCAAATATCTATAACTTGTAACCATGTTATCAGAATTGAACCAAATTGGTGACGTTGAGACTGTAGCAGCGAATACAATATATTGGAACTGACCTGGACAGAACTAGAGACTGCTGGAAATAATTATTAAATTAAACGTTAGTTTAATTTAATTAGAAGGAAACTGAACCGCTTTAGCGATAACAGGAAGCAAGGTGAGTTAAACTCACTCAGTTCTCCCCATTTATATTTTATATAAATTGGTTTTTTTATTTTGTGTGCTCTGGTTGCTAATGGTTGACTATTTGCTAGTTATATATTCATTTGTTGATTTAACCACTAAAATTAAACCATTGTTTAATTTCAGTGGAATACCAAATCGTTATTTTAACGATTTGATCTAATGGAGGTAACTTACCCCATTGGTCACGTTTGTTTATAGACAGGTTTTAATTATTTGAATTGTTTGCTGATTGATTGATGCTAAATGGTCGTTACTCGTTGTTATTGAAATTATCAGGTAAATGGAATTGAATAATCTGATTTGAGATAACCAGTTTGATACAGGGAAAAACAAGTTGGAGGGATCCAACAGGATTCCTCAAATATATTAATTATCTTCATATTAGCATATATGAACTGAGCTGATGGGGTGATATATGTTGACTGAAAATTCAACATCTGTTTAGTTTAAACCAATGGGCGGTATTGGTTGAGTATTTGGCGGCAGTATATGGCCTATGAAATCAATTATTTCATAGATGTTGATTTACCATCAGACAGATCAACAGAGATGAAGTTATAAAATTTATTTTATAACTAGATATAGATTTTAAATTGAATTATATTGAAAATATGTTTGTAAAAAGGAAATAAATATTTATTATTTATTATTTAAACTTATAATTTATTAATTAATTTTATAAGGAAATTTCTAGTGTTAATCAGATTTATAAACAGGTGATTAAAAATTAACCTAACGGTTAAAATGGGATAATTGTTTGTTAAGAAACAATTAATGGAATTATTTAAATTTGTTGTATTATTAATTAATTCAAAAGGGAGAACGAATTGGAATCGGTTAATGGGAGAACCATGTTTTGAGTTGACTAAATCGACCGTTTTTTATTGGGATTAAATTAGTGCCTTTTGAATAAAATGGTTTAATGAATATTGTTTTAATTTTAATAAGATATTTATAAAAGGGATTTACTATTTATTTTAGTTAATTAAGGAATTAACTATTTTTACAGTAGTTAATGATCGAGGTAAATTATCATTTTAATTAATAATAATTTAGAAAATTACTTTTTAAATGGAATTCATTTAAAAGGTTAAAAGATGACGTTGTATAAGGAATTATTTAATTTCGGAATTAAGAAATAGTGGTTATATCCGAGCAAGAGAATTTCCAAAAGTAAGAAGGTTTTATGAAATTGTATTTTGAATAGTTCAATTATATAGAATTTTGAATTGTTATTAGAATGAAATATTGGTTTTTGGATTACAACTTATATTTATCTTTAGATATGAATGTTGTTGATCAAGGTCTGAGAGGTAATTAAAATACCCCAACTTGAACGACATCAGGATTATCCGATGATGATATTAGTTATAATGGTAAAAGGGGTTAGTGATAATTTATTATTTCCATTAAAGAAATAATAATGCAACAGATAATGAAAAATTGGAAAATGTATAATGATGGGTCCAAAGTAAAAGGGAAGTAAAAAGAGGTTGCGTGAAAATATAATGATATGTTTGAGTTAGAAAGGAAGTATAAAGTTGAGTTTTATTCTCTAAGAATAAACACTGGATTTTGTTCTCAAGTAATGAATAAAAGATATCCAGTAACGTTGTTTAACAAGTAATAAGTTGAATTGATTTTCCCAATATTAGATAATAATGTGGCTAATGTTTTGAAAGTGAAAATAGGAAACTGGATATATAAAAGTGATTTTTTTTAAAGAAATTCCTTTGTCAAATAAGAAGCGAAAAACTATATTCATAATATTGAAATATTTAAGAGTTTTAAATTTACATTTGTTTTAATTAAAAGGCCAAGTGATGCTGAATACTGAACCAGTGAACTCATTGAATTTTCATGATTGAATCATTGTTTGTTTTGATAGTTAAATAACCGACTATCAAATCTGTCCAATATGATTATTGGTACGGAAAGACCGGGATCGAATTTATATTCGAAAACCATTCCGACCAACAAATACGTGAAGATATCGGAAGATGATCGAGAGGGAGCACTAAATACCATAGATCTCCATAAATGGAAGGACTGCTAAAAATCTCTGGTCTGCAGCCAAAGATGTACTGTGGTTCTGTCGTGGTTGGAATCTATGGGTTGCAAGGACTTCCTGTTACTAATTCATGGGGTGATTCCTATATTGGATGCAGTAGGAGAGTACCTTCGATTCATCCTGTTCCTGGATGACTTGCATGAATGGATGTCTAACAGAGTATTTCCAAAGGAATTACGTATGTTGATTTCTTCGAACGTACCATAGTTGATGGCGGAGAAATGGTTTTCTCTAGCCAAATAACTAGAGTATTTTTGTGGACGTCAATTAGTGATATCTGACGGATCTGATGATGTGGCATTCAAAATGAATGGTGTCCAGATGTTCCAAAAGGAATTCAAACTTCAAGCCTCATCAACCGGGAAATGACAAAAATCGGGCGGACAACATGGCTATGTGGGTCGCTCCCATTAGGGTGTATAATCACCAATCTAGAGAATTTCCTTTTGCTTCTTTAAATCTATTTCGATGCTGTCCCTTTCGGGAAACGGTGGTTTGAGCCCAAACATTGGTGATATACAATTGATACACTCAAGAGAAATGAGTGGCCGGTCATGTATGGGCCAGGTTGCAAGAGGTTCTTGTTGAACCCAGTGTATTCCCCTCTAAAGATACACTATCGGCAGGTGGTTCCATACCTTGTCATGGTCGGAATCCAATCTCCAATAAGCGCCCGCGGTTTTGATTGTATACTATATATGTGGAGCATGAGATGCAAGTATTCCGCTAGATTGATGTTTACTTGTATTTAGACACTATTATAATATCAGAAAAGATATTGATTTCAAAATGTTTTGGGATATCGTAAGATAAAAACCGTCTGTATTTATGTGTGGATTTGGTCTTACGATTATCCTTTTCTTTCGAAAATATTTTTGAACTTTGAAATCAAGTTGGATGATCCCCCTTAATACTGTGCGAGTTTTTCTCACTCTGGTTCACCAGATTGACCCGGTGTTTTGTAAATGCTCGGGTTAGACCGAGTTGTACAGGTCCAGGTTATCGGATGCTGCGATGTCCAGAGATGAGATGGAGGTGTGCAGACGTATTGCATCTAGTATTTATTCTGCTGTGTGATTGTATATGAGGACAGGTTATGATCACTGTCCAGATGTGTGATGTGCTTTGATATTGTAAGTATTTTTATAGCTCTCAACAAAGTTTTATTTCTGTATTATATTTTGTTCCGCTACGATGTGAGACTCTGATTATGTTGTGTTGGTTCTTCTTCTTCTTCTATTCTAATATTTCTTTCTTTCTTATCTCACCCTCTAATTTCTTTCTATAAACGTTCCAGTGTTTTCGGTGTTTGGAAGGTCGACATGAGCTACAGTAAATGTATTTATTTTGATTTTCGGAGCCGAAAATCCTTGGATCGTTACAACAGCGGGAAAAGAGGGAGGAGGAACGATCGGACCATGCAGAAGGACATCACGACAAGACATTGTATTGATGAAGATCAATCTTAATAAAAACCCAAGTATTAAGTAAACTATTATTTAAAACCTTCTCTATTAACTTTAACAATCCTTTAAAACATTTTATACAAGTCCATTATAAATTAAAACCTTTATAAACTTCTGATAAGTTTATTTCAAATCACTTTGGTTATATCTCGATAAAAATTCATCTCTTATTTAACATAGTGATTTTAGATCGCATCTTAATAACTTAACACGCCTCACCACTTCAATTCAAACTTGGGTTTCCATTTTGATTTCCTATTTCATACATCATCGGTCCCTAACCGTAAATTAGTAAGAAAATAATTCCCTAAATATCAATCCCGAAGGCCGAAACCAACATCAAATCAATACTCATAAAATCATTCAATGTAACAGGCCGCATTTTACGTATCGGAGGATCGTAAAATATTTCTATTTTATTCCATGAGGGTTGGATCATTCTCATATTTTATTATGTTGCTTATGGGGAAGTGATACATGTCCATAATAATTACCAATTTAGTTTGTGACCATTTTTCCCCTGTCAGTCTTGTATAGGGTATTACTTTTGACTCAGGTCAAATCAGGTCATGAGACCTATGCCATTGGAAAGGAAATGATGATTGCCTTTCCATAGGGTAGCTACATTAAAGATTCGGCTTAGTGGTTTTAGAGGAATCACTATTTTAGTTTCTCCATTATCTCATTTGGTGGCCTATGTTCCTCCTTCCTCTAACACCTTTCCACCATTAAAATCATGATCTAAGGGAAGGGAATCGAAGATTTACACCATTTGAGGCTAGATCTACACCGTTGCAAAGGAGAATTTATCAAATCAAGGAGTTTGGATCAAAATCCTTGTTGTTTGTAATCTTAATTCAATGTTTTTCATTAATTTGGAGAATTAGTGAGTGATATGCATCTCTTACATAGATTCAATGAAATATATGAATGTTTGATCTTGTTTTGCATAAAATTTAAGCACTTTCTCATAGATCTACACCTAGGTAAGTTCATTTTCATATGAATCACAATAGGATCTGATTTAGCAAGTTTAAACCAGTAATTTCCATGTATTTTCATATGTTTATGCAAGTTAGATCCACAATTTAGTTCATATGTTCAGTTGTGATGATTTTGGTGAAATTTATATAACTTGTGATGAAAATTTTCGTTTTCATGTTGCTAGTGTTTTCTTATCATGTTTATGGTCATATTTGATGAGTTGGACGAGTTGGTTTTGTCGAATTTATCGTTCAGCGAAGTTTTGTTCGAAATCGGAGTTGGATTGGAATGTGCAGGAAATGGGTCGGCCTCATCCTGGTCGGTTGTACTTCTGGTCGGTCACGAAGTACAACGGTAGTACAAACCCTAGTATAGGAAGTTGGTTTGGGTCGGTCTTCTCTTGGTCGGTCGGTCACAAGCTGTTGGGTCGGTCGGTCATAACTTGGGGAAGCAAGCTTCTGAAACAAGGTCGGTTGGTCTAAAACATGGTGGTCGGTCGGACTTCAGATGGAAGCACTGGGTCAGTCATGATGGAGGCGTACGGGTCAGTTAGTTGAGGTATAGGTCGGTCAGCTGAAGCGGGTCGTCTGCATGTGATGGTCTGCTCTTATTTTGATGATGGGTCAGTTGAATTTGGATCGTTCTTGAGAGGGTCGGTTATAGAGGCAAGGCACCGGTCGATCCTAAAGGGAGAAGGCAGTCGGTCGGTCTGGGTGAGGAAGGGTTGGTCGGTCATAAGAAAGTGTTGGTCGGTCGGTCAACATGAGTTAAAGAATTTAGCAGCGCTTCTAAATGCTGTGGTTGATGGCTTAAACGCCATGGTTCATTTCCATAGTCATGGGTGGATGTTATGGGTTATTCTAAGCCTTATATGGATGTTGTTTGATTTAGTGATGATGTAACCTCGAGATATGCATTCGAAGTGATGTGATAAGTTCGTTGATCGATGTAAGGCAACAAATAAGCAAACAACTCAAAGGCGTTGGGTTATGGATAATGGTTACTCAAGTGGAACTTGAGTTTGTGATTAATCGCCAGTGATGACGACTAGTGATCTGAAGGCCGAGAGATTATCGTTATCGTAAGTTCTAACAGACTCTAAGTAGGAGTACTTTCGGTAGTTGTGAAGGTCCTCGTACCTTGGGTAGTCGTGAAGGGCCTAGTTGTCGAGATTTGAAAAGACAAACATACGAGTCATGATGTCGCATGGAGTTATTGCTAGAACTAGGGTTGCCATTAGACCTTGACATATGGCAGTCATGATGGGTCATCATACGATTAACGATGGTTTTGAAGAAGGATTGGAGGTGATAGCCAGAGTTAGTCATGGATGTTTGATTGTTTCGTTATTCTATTTTTATCGTCTCATGTAGACTGTTCAACGTCGAAGGAGATGTTCCTTGGGTGCTTGTCTGATATTGATTTAGGCGTCTAGGGCTTGTGCTTGTGGGGTGTTGATTTCGAACAGGGTGGTTTACATGAGATATATAATTTGAATGTCATGAGTGCTTTACCATTATTGAATGGGGGTTCTGTTTTCCATAGATAAATGGTTAAATTGTTTGATGTAAAGGCTATCACTGTCCGATGTGGGGAAGACGAGAGTTGAGTTCTTCTATGGGGTTTGGTAGATTGGTTTGTTAATCTACCTATTCTCATATACTTTATTGATGATGTTTGTTAGTTGTTTTATTGCTCACTGAGACTATTGTCTGACTCAAGGTTTTATGTTTCCTTCTTACTACCTGTAACACCCCGTAATTCTGTAACACTAGGATTCACAAATCAAGGCAGAATTAAATTTTAAAATAAAAATCAAGGGAAACGGGCTGCGCCATTGCGTTCATCTCGGAATTCTACATGGAAACGAGTCGAGTTTGCGTAAATCGGAGTCCGTATGAGGAAGATATGGCCTCCGGAAGATTCAGGAAGTTCAAATTTCAAAACAGGTAAGAAAAGCGAGTTCAAATTCGAAAAACAGACCCAGGTTGGGCTGGGCTGGAATTTTCCCACCCAAGGCACCCAGGTCGACTGGGTAGTCGACCTGGGGGTCGACCCCCCTACTTTTTCCAGCTTTCTGAACCTGGTTCGTTCTGATGTATTTGGTCACGTTTTCTACCTAGGTTCGTCCACCTAACACTATATAAACAGCCCTAGTCTCCTTCTCTATTCACAATTATTTTCTATCCTTATGCTGCCTCTGAGAAAATATATAAATAAATAAATATAAGAAGATAATACGAAAATCCAAGACAAGGTTATGCTGCTCAAGTTGTCAAGAAGAGATTCGAATCAAGATTAAAGCTTCAAGATAAGGATTAATGACTAACGTCGCACGAATCATAGCAACGCCTTCTTTCTATTCTAATCTAATCTCTGTAAGTCAGTTACTTTTTAGATTTGAACGTTTTCTCTGTTCGTGACATGAAATTAAAGGAATAAAAGAATATGCCAAATCTTTCTATTCGAATATGTGCCTATATCTTTGGACTTAATTAAGAACTGTTATGATTCGATGACCGATAAGACTGTGACTATGAAACTATGGACCTTAGAACCATATGCCTCTTTGACTATGAACATTGCCTATGACTATGAACATTGCCTATGACTATGAACACTGCCTATGACTATGACTGTGACTATGGGAATTATTTCCTTGACTGTGAACATCATCCTATGACTTTGATTAGGAAAACATAAACTATTGCCTATGACATAACATGAACAGCTGTGATTAAGCACCTATGATTAATGACTAGGAAAGGGTTGCTTAAGTTTTGTGACCGTGAAATTGGGTCTAAACCTGATTATCTATTAAGTCTGTTCTTGGTTTTCTTTGGTTTTAGACCTTGGGAATTTACCTATTAAGTTAGGTCTACCCATGTTCTTGGTTTTCTTTGGTTTTAGACCTTGGGAATTTACCTATTAAGTTAGGTCTACCCATGTTCTTGAACCTACGTCGTTATTCAAACCTTTTTATGCCAGTTATTATGTCCATCCTTTTTCATAGCATCTTTGGTTCATTCCCTATTTTCTACGAATCTAGATTTGTCTACAATCTAGATTGAATCACGATTATACGAACGGTGGAAATACGATTTGGGGAAAATATGAAATTTACTAGAAACTTAGTTTTAAAACTTGGAAATTTGGCATAAATTGGGAACACGCATTATGGCATGTTCATAAGAATGCAAATTGGATAAATTTGACATGAATTATAGGATGTGTAATTTGAATATAGTATTGGCTTGTAAATCTAGCATTTACATGAATTGTGAACTAGAATAATAAGTCTAGTTTGACATGAATCGTAATTAGAATGTAAATCAGAATTGGATTAGCTAATTTGGCATGACAAGTATATTGGCATAAATTTGAAATAGGCCATAATTGGGAGTAATTGTCAGGTTTAGCAAAATCATGGTTAATGACACTTAATTTGGTATAGTTTACATACCAAAAAGCATAAACATGATTTAGAAGGGGAAATGGGCCATAAGAATGAATGTTGACAATTTACATTAAAGGAGGAATTAGGAAATAAGTAAATTAGGAATAATTTACTTATAGAATTTGTTCTAGATGAGAAATGTAAACTTAGATAAATTAAAGGTTTGTTAAACGACATCTCTTTTAGTAACACACCAGAAAGTTCTAGGGTGACAGAGAGGATAGCGTCTAGGCCTGGGTTTGGAAAATACAAGTTTCCTGCTCTCCCTGGCTATCCCTAACTGATCCGACGGACGGGATGGTTACTTTCAAAATCTGATTTGAAAATTAATCGAAACCCTTTGAACTTAGAAAACACGAATATGCCTAACCCGAGGTTAGACTGAGTTGCGATGTAAATCTACCCGGAACCAACCGGCACATCCAGTAATCGCAACAATATATGTCTAATGTGAGTGGTCGCGGCTTTAATCTATTCAATTAAAGCTAGAACAAGAATGGTAGGGTTAAGTTAACTAAGACACTTAACCAATTCAACATGGTAACCAAATCGATGGGTGGGGTTAGGTTCATACTGACACTTAACACAGTTAAGCTAGAATGGGAGGGTTAAGTCCATAGGAACACTTAACCAACTTAACACGGTTAAGCTAGAATGGGAGGTCTAAGTCCATAAGGACACTTAACCAACTTAACATGGTAACCAGACAAGATTTGTAAGGGTTAAGTAACTTAGAAAACACTTAGCCAAATTAACATGTTATCTAGACTAGAAGGTGGGGTTAAGTAAAGTTAATACACTTAGTCAAATTAACATGTTAACTAGACTAGAGGTTGGGGTTAAGTAAAATTTAATACACTTAGCCAATCTGATATGTTAGCTTGGCTAGACCGTAGGGTTAAGTAAACCTGAACACTTAACCATCAGACTGTGATAAAGGAATAAGGCTAAGCCTAAAACATGAAGGGATAATACTTAACCGTTAATAACATGTTAGTTAAAACAGACGGGCAAGGTTAAGTTAAAAAGGAACACTTAACCAATATAGGATGAAAGGGGTAGGGTTAAGTAATAAGAAATACTTAACCAATATAACTTGGTTTGTGGTAGGGTTAAGACAACTGATGACACTTAACCGGTTTAACAGGATAAATGAAGAGGGTTAAGTTAGCTTGAATTGACTAATGACACTTAACCAATCCGAATTGACGAGAAAGAGAACTAAGTAGTAAACCTTAGTCAAAAGGAGCTAAGTAGTAAACCTTAGAAAACAACGATTCGGGAAACTAAGTGGTAAACCTTAGTTAGCAGAACTAAGTAGTAATTCTTAGTATGACACAGGAAGGAGCGAACGTCCGTCTGATTAAAAAGAAGGCTCCAACGAATTGGTTCACGAAGCCCGAGGCTTCGAGGGGACGTGAGGGTACTCTTGGTATCCCTCTGTGAGGTTGCAGATGATCCTCCTGGGCTCACAGAGGTTAAGGTCTACGTAGAAGAACCAGGGGTATGCCTTGGTTGCAATACATGGCAACCTAAAGACCAAGATGGACCAGCGTGATTCGGCGAGAAAACGGTAGCCCTGTGATAGCGACTCATCGTCTACCATCCATCTTGAGTCAATAGAGATACGTGAAGCGGAAAAGCGGAGAACTCCAAAAGACCATATACTTGCTATCTAATTATCGGTGAGGATGGCCATAGGATAGTGGGGCACCGGGGGCCTGCGTATAGTTCTCATTTTTCAAGGTGTTAGTTGAGGGAGGGGTCAAGTGGGACCATAGCCACAGGAACAAAAACAAACCTTAGCATCTGCATCGGCAGATATCTGAAAGCTCCCGACCGAGTTCTGTATTTCTTGATTTGCCCTGTCACAGGACTCAGACCGCACATTACAGGACATGTGCATCTAGACAAGCGATAACGATTCGCGATACATGCGTGGGGAAGTATAGGAACATATACCATTCTATGTAGTGTGTCCTAGACTTGGGCGCATCGTTCGACAGGTAGCATAATCCCTAGTTGGACTAGGTGGCATAAACCCTGAATCCGAGAAGTGTTCAGCAGATATTGTAGACTCTAGTTGAATCTAGAAGGCACTTGGTAGAAAACCCTAGATTTGATCTAGATAATAAATAATAAATGTATGCCTGAAGGCAATGGAAACTACAGTGATTGGGATCACGTTATTGTTACTAGTTGGAACACTAGTTAGGTGGTGCAGAGATATAGAAATCAGTATGACAAGGAAATAGCGAAGCGGCGAAAGTATTAGAACGTATCCAGTTTATCTTAGCTTAGCATATCTTGTGATTATCTTGTGTCTAATCTTGCTGACCCTATCATCATGGTGTTATCTTGTATTCAATTAATTCATGTCGTTTTGTTTTCCATGTTCATATGCTAGAAGTTACTGAACTTACTCAGGATTTATGTCTGACTCTGTTTTCCTTTCGTCTTCTTTTCTTCCGTCCCCCCCCCCAGGTAGTAAAGGAGGGAATAGTGTAGCTCAAGTTTTAAGTTGGACTGCCACTCTTTCTCAGCTTGAAGATTTGTCGAAGTTTTGGTTGGATTCTCTTTCAGATGCTATGGCTGGCTCTTGCTACATTGGGGAATATAAATATTGTTTTATGCTTCTTAATTTTGTAAGACAGATGATACTCTGATATTGTAAAGAAATTATTATACAAACTATTTTATCAATAAAGAAAAGTTTTATTTTCTGCTGTTAAATTTCTGTCTGTCTTGTAATTTATCTGCATCTTTTACCCTAAATGCTCCACAGAACTTAGTGCATTCCCTTTGTGAGTGACACTAACTGATGTGGGGTGTTACACGTGGTATCAGAGCTGAAGGTTACCAGATCAGATAAAGGATTTGAAAAATTATTTTCAAAACGGTTTTAAAAGAAGCATTTTTAAAAGAAAAGATTTGTTTTAAAGGCATATTCCCCAAAGCCAAACGCATTATCTTCTTTTCCTTCGTTTGAATTCTTGACTCCTTCTTTCTTGAGTCTCTGGGGCTCCTGGTATTCTGGGAGGTAACCTCATCGATGGGAGAAGTAGTGCCCCGGCTTCCATCCGTAGCCGTAGTTGTTTCACCTACGACCAGTTTTCTTTCAAGCTTATAGGGTTTCTCGTACGATGGAGGCAGCTTTCGAGAGATTGGTCAACATGACTACACACGGAAGGGGATGAGGAGTTTGGCTAAGGAGCATAACCCTAGGATGAGGAATTCGTGGATGTAGATTTAGCTCACAAAGGAGGAAGAAATTATAAAACCTAAGACAAGAGGAAGTATCTTTACTAGGGTATGATAGGGCATATAATTAAGGACAAGGGCAAGAATGAGGAACAAGATTTTCAGAAGGGCAAGAACCTACTTTCGCCACCAAGCGTACCTAGGAGAAAGGTAATAAAGTTTTGTTGGAAGAGTCTAGTTTTGTTGTTCGTATTCTTTCCTTTGGTTTTAGCGCTTCGCATTTGTTCATATCCACTTCCATAGTTGAGTCTCTACACCATAGTACTTGTATAGTAGAAAGATCCCACTAGAGTCTCAAATCCAATTGGTGGTCCGACCAGTCTATTTTAGTAGGGATTTGAGGATAGCTATCGAGTTTGCTTATATCATCTCACGTAGATCGTCTAAATTCGGAGGAGATATTCCTTGGATGCTTGTTTGATATTGGTTTAGGCCTTTGGGGCTTTTACTTGAGGAATGTCAAGTTCGACTAGGGTGGTTTGCGTGAGAGATGAATAGTTATAGCAGGCACTCTAAAAAAAATGCGTAGTGACCTTTTTACCCTCATAGTTATGGCGTGATGGATAAGCTAAGAGGAGAGACCTCAAACCGTCTTGGTATGTACACTTGGTATCATAGTTAACATCTGTTTATTTTGGAAATAGAGGTCAGAAACTTCACAATCATGAAGTTAAATTAGTTAAGATACAGTGGAGTAAAGCTCAAGAAGGCTAGATACTAGCATCATACCCTTTTCCTTAAGGGTGCATCCTTGATTTCTTTGTTTAGGAGCTTTACGCATAATTGTTTCTCTCTTTCCAAAGTATATCCTCTAGGTCGTATCTTCGATCCTTAGGAAGAAGCCAATGGATGTAAACAAGTATTTGAAACTTGTTATGGTTGATGGTTGCAAGTGGTTGTTAATGGTTGCTCGTGAATGCATATGCATACATATTAGGCACTAGATCAAGTTCGGACGCTTTCATCTTGCATTTACAGATATGTATTCGTTTGTAAGCTGAACTTGATATGTTATCATATGGATGTTGCATATGGATGAATGGTTATGCACACATGAAGTATTTACATAACTAGGGATGCTTGCATACATGATTGGACGCATGGCACGGACGTGATTCGCATTAAGGAGGTCAACTGAATAAGTAGACCGCCTGATTTTGCATTAGATAAAGACATATACACACACTATGCATATGAACATGAAAGCATTAGAAATCTTTTTAAGGACAATGAATGCCTGTGATTGAATGGTTGAGTAGATGGGTGATTGGATGATAGGACGCATTCTTCCTAACTTGAAGATTTCGGGGACGAAATTCTTTTAAGTGGGGGAGAATGTAACACCCCGTAATTCTGTAACACTAGGATTCACAAATCAAGGCAGAATTAAATTTTAAAATCAAAACCAAGGGAAACCGGCTGCGCCATTGCGTTCGTCTTGGAATTCTGCATGGAAACGAGTCTGATTTTGCGTAAATCGGAGTCCGTATGAGGAAGATATGGCCTCCGGAAGATTCAGGAAGTTCAAATTTCAAAACAGGTCAGAAAAGCGAGTTCAAATTCGAAAAACAGACCCAGGTTGGGCTGGGCGGGAATTTTCCCACCCAAGGCACCCAGGTCGACTGGGTAGTACGCCTGGGGCACCCAAGTCGACTGGGTAGTCGACCTGGGGATCGACCCCCTTCTTTTTGTAGCTTTCTGAACCTGGTTCATTCTGATGTATTTGGTCACGTTTTCTGCCTAGGTTCGTCCACCTAACACTATATAAACAGCCCTAGTCTCCTTCTCTATTCACAATTCTTTTCTATCCTTATGCTGCCTCTGAGAAAATATATAAATAAATAAATATAAGAAGATAATACGAAAATCCAAGACAAGGTTATGCTGCTCAAGTTTTCAAGAAGAGATTCGAATCAAGATTAAAGCTTCAAGATAAGGATTAAAGACTAACGTCGCACGAATCATAGCAACGCCTTCTTTCTATTCTAATCTAATCTCTTTAAGTCAGTTACTTTTTAGATTTGAACGTTTTCTCTGTTCGTTACATGAAATTAAAGGAATAAAAGAATATGCCAAATCTTTCTATTCGAATCTGTGCCTATATCTTTGGACTTAATTAAGAACTGTTATGATTCGATGACCGATAAGACTGTGACTATGAAACTATGGACCTTAGAACCATATGCCTCTTTGACTATGAACATTGCCTATGGCTATGAACATTGCCTATGACTATGAACACTGCCTATGACTATGACTGTGACTATGGGAATTATTTCCTTGACTGTGAACACCAGCCTATGCCTTTGATTAGGAAAACAAAAACTATTGCCTATGACATAACATGAACAGTTGTGATTAAGCACCTATGATTCATGACTAGGAAAGGGTTGCTTAAGTTTTGTGACTGCGAAATTGGGTCTAAACCTGATTATCTATTCTGTCTGTTCTTGGTTTTCTTTGGTTTTAGACCTTGGGAATTTACCTATTAAGTTAGGTCTACCCATGTTCTTGAACCTACGTCTCTATTCTGTCTATTCTTGGTTTTAGACCTTGGGAATTTACCTATTAAGTTAGGTCTACCCATGTTCTTGAACCTACGTCATTATTCAAACCTTTTTATGCCAGTTATTATGTCCATCCTTTTTCATAGCATCTTTGGTTCATTCCCTATTTTCTACGAATCTAGATTTATCTATAATCTAGATTGAATCACGATTATACGAACGGTGGGAATACGATTTGAGGAAAATATGAAATTTACTAGAAACGTAGTTTTAAAACTTGGAAATTTGGCATAAATTGGGAACACGCATTATGGCATGTTCATAAGAATGCAAATTGGATAAATTTGACATGAATTATAGGATGTGTAATTTGAATCTAGTATTGGCTTGTAAATCTAGCATTTACATGAATTGTAAACTAGAATAATAAGTCTAGTTTGACATGAACCGTAATTAGAATGCAAATCAGAATTGGATTAGCTAATTTGGCATGATAAGTATATTGGCATAAATTTGAAATAGGCCATAATTGGGAGTAATTGTCAGGTTTAGCAAAATCATAGTTAATGACACTTAATTTGGTATAGTTTACATACCAAAAAGCATAAACATGATTTAGAAGGGGAAATAGGCCGTAAGAATGAATGTTGACAATTTACATTAAAAGAGGAATTAGGAAATAAGTAAATTAGGAATAATTTACTTATAGAATTTGTTCTAGATGAGAAATGTAAACTTAGATAAATTAAAGGTTTGTTAAACGACATCTCTTTTAGTAACACACCAGAAAGTTCTAGGGTGATAGAGAGGATAGTGTCTAGGCCTGGGTTTGGAAAATACAAGTTTCCTGCTCTCCCTGGCTATCCCTAACTGATCCGACGGACGGGATGGTTACTTTCAAAACCTGATTTGAAAATTAATCGAAACCCTTTGAACTTAGAAAACACGAATATGCCTAACCCGGGTTAGACTGAGTTGCGATGTAAATCTGCCCGGAACCAACCGGCACATCCAGTAATCGCAACAATATCTGTCTAATGTGAGTGGTCGCGGCTTTAATCTATTCAGTTAAAGATAGAACAAGAATGGTAGGGTTAAGTTAACTAAGACACTTAACCAATTCAACATGGTAACCAAATCGATGGGTGGGGTTAGTTTCATACTGACACTTAACACAGTTAAGCTAGAATGGGAGGGTTAAGTCCATATGAACACTTAACCAACTTAACACGGTTAAGCTAGAATGGGAGGGCTAAGTCCATAAGGACACTTAACCAACTTAACATGGTAACCAGACAAGATTTGTAAAGGTTAAGTAACTTAGAAAACACTTAGCCAAATTAACATGTTATCTAGACTAGAAGGTGGGGTTAAGTAAAGTTAATACACTTAGTCAAATTAACATGTTAACTAGACTAGAGGTTGGGGTTAAGTAAAATTTAATACACTTAGCCAATTTGATATGTTAGCTTGGCTAGACCGTAGGGTTAAGTAAACCTGAACACTTAACCATCAGACTGTGATAAAGGAATAAGGCTAAGCCTAAAACATGAAGGGATAATACTTAACCGTTAATAACATGTTAGTTAAAACAGACGGGCAAGGTTAAGTTAAAAAGGAACACTTAACCAATATAGGATGAAAGGGGTAGGGTTAAGTAATAAGAAATACTTAACCAATATAACTTGGTTTGTGGTAGGGTTAAGACAACTGATGACACTTAACCGGTTTAACATGATAAATGAAGAGGGTTAAGTTAGCTTGAATTGACTAATGACACTTAACCAATCCGAATTGACGAGAAAGAGAACTAAGTAGTAAACCTTAGTCAAAAGGAGCTAAGTAGTAAACCTTAGAAAACAACGATTCGGGAAACTAAGTGGTAAACCTTAGTTAGCAGAACTAAGTAGTAATTCTTAGTATGACACAGGAAGGAGCGAACGCCCGTCTGATTAAAAAGAAGGCTCCAACGAATTGGGTCACGAAGCCCGAGGCTTCGAGGGGACGTGAGGGTACTCTTGGTATCCCTCTGTGAGGTTGCAGATGATCCTCCTGGGCTCACAGAGGTTAAGGTCTGCGTAGAAGAACCAGGGGTATGCCTTGGTTGCAATACATGGCAACCTAAAGACCAAGATGGACCAGCGTGATTCGGCGAGAAAACGGTAGCCCTGTGATAGCGACTCATCGTCTACCATCCATCTTGAGTCAATCGAGATACGTGAAGCGGAAAAGCGGAGAACTCCAAAAGACCATATACTTGCTATCTAGTTATCGGTGAGGATGGCCATAGGATAGTGGGGCACTGGGGGCCTGCGTATAGTTCTCATTTTTCAAGGTGTGCCTTTCATTAGTTGAGGGAGGGGTCAAGTGGGACCATAGCCACTGGAACAAAAACAGACCTTAGCATCTGCATCGGCAGATATCTGAAAGCTCCCGACCGAGTTCTATATTTCTTGATTTGCCCTGTCACAGGACTCGGACCGCACATTACAGGACATGTGCATCTAGACAAGCGATAACGATTCGCGATACATGCGTGGGGAAGTATAGGAACATATACCACTCTATGTAGTGTGTCCTAGACTTGGGCGCATCGTTCGACAGGTAGCATAATCCCTAGTTGGACTAGGTGGCATAAACCCTGAATCCGAGAAGCGTTCAGCAGATATTGTAGACTATAGTTGAATCTAGAAGGCACTTGGTAGAAAACCCTAGATTTGATCTAGATAATAAATAATAAATGTATGCCTGAAGGCAATGGAAACTACAGGGATTGGGATCACGTTATCGTTACTAGTTGGAACACTAGTTAGGTGGTGCAGAGATATAGAAATCAGTATGACAAGGAAATAGCGAAGCGGCGAAAGTATTAGAACGTATCCAGTTTATCTTAGCTTAGCATATCTTGTGATTATCTTGTGTCTAATCTTGTTGACCCTATCATCATGGTGTTATGTTGTATTCAATTAATTCATGTCGTTTTGTTTTCCATGTTCATATGCTAGAAGTTACTGAACTTACTCAGGCTTTATGTCTGACTCTGTTTTCCTTTCGTCTTCTTTTCTTCCGTCCCCCCCCAGGTAGTAAAGGAGGGAATAGTGTAGCTCAGGTTTTAAGTTGGACTGCCACCCTTTCCCAGCTTGAAGATTTGTCGAAGTTTTGGTTGGATTCTCTTTCAGATGCTATGGCTGGCTCTTGCTACATTGGGGAATATAAATATTGTTTTATGCTTCTTTATTTTGTAAGACAGATGATACTCTGATATTGTAAAGAAATCATTGTACAAACTATTTTATCAATAAAGAAAAGTTTTATTTTCCGCTGTTAAATTTCTGTCTGTCTTGTAATTTATCTGCATCTTTTACCCAAAATGCTCCACAGAACTTAGTGCATTCCCTTTGTGAGTGACACTAACTGATGTGGGGTGTTACACTACCTTGGGTTGTTCATCCAGTTATGGATGGGAAGACTTAGTGCCAAGTGATTGCTTAGTGAGGAGGAAGCTGTTCGGAGGCGAGGAGGAGGCTAGCGTACTATCTTTCTACTATTTAGTATTTGGATTTCCGGTGTTTGTTATTCTTTGAGTGTCGTAGTGAGGCAATTTGTAAAACACTATTATTGTAACTCAAGTCTGTGGATATTACTTTCTAGTCATTATGAAAGTCTAGTGTTTTTTCTTCACTATTAATACTTATCGTATATGTTCTATTATATTTTATCCTTGCGTTGTGAGTTACGACAGGTTCCAATTGTGTTATCATACCTTGATGGTCGTTAATAGCTACCTAGCACAACATCCAGTGCATTGTTCCTCTTGATTAGTGCAGGGGTTATGGGCGGTCGTCACATTTGGTATCAAAGCGCTGGTTATCGATTTTAGCCAAAGTTCGAAGACGTAATTATGTATAAGAGATGTATTAGTAGATTTCATATGGATGCTTACTGTATATATATTAGTGTATATAGTAGTAGCGTTTGTTCTCCTTTAGCAGTTTTTCTTGAAAGTGGCTAATTACTCTAAATTGCAGATTTAGAATGAGTAGAGGAGCATCAAGAAACGCTGCTAGGGATGCTAATACTGGAGGGGGAAATGGCGATGAACCAGACTGCCCTACCATGTTTAAAGCCATGATGGAGGCATTCATGTGAAGTGTCCCCGCTCCAGTGGCAGCTACGATAGACGTAGGAGTTCAATTGCATAGGGTTGTGGATTTTGCAAAACTATGTAAAGAATTTACATCTCTAGGAGGAAAACCATTCAAATGATCTGAGCCAGCTGAAGAGGTTTAGAGGTGGATGGATTCTTGCATCCGTATCTTTGGAGATTTGGGGTTAGAAGATGCAACCAAGAGGAAGCTTGCCTCAAAGCAACTACAAGGCAGGGCCATGGAATGGTGGAATTCGGTTACACTTGAGACTCCAGAGCAAGAGATTTCATGGGAACAATTCCAGGCTAAGTTTGAAGCAAAGTTTATCTCCATAGCTCAGAAATCTGCTCTATTCAAGAAATTTGTGGAATTGAAGCAGAATGGTCATCATGTGCTTGAGTATATTTCTGACTTTGAAGCCTTGTCCAGATATGCTCGTTCGTACATTAATATACCCTATCAGAAGAACAAGAAGTTCGTCATGGGTCTTGATGCTTACATAGGAAGACCATTGGTGGATCACCTTGATGATTCATTTGAGGAGCTCGTGGAAAAAGCTGTTCTCCATGAAAGCTTATTTCCTAGGGAAGCAAATGTTGTCGCTGCACCAAAGGAAGTTCAGAAACCATAGCAAGGTGGTAATAATAAAAAGGCGAAGCAGCAACAATAGAAAGGAAAGTATTTCCATAAGAAGCCAAAGAGTGAGGTGGTTTGCTTCAACTGCTAATAAAAAAGTCATTTTGCTAATGAGTGCAAAAATTCGAAGGCTAAGAGGAAGTGTCACAATTGTGCCAAAACTGGGGAGCTCAAGAAAGACTGTCTGAAACCAGCTAAAGGGAAGCAGATTGTGAAGGTATATGCTTTGGAAGTCGTTCCATCGTCTTTAAGAGCTCCTAAAGCAGAGGAGAAGGGAAAGGGTGTCTTTATTAAAGGTACTATTTCTGTTAAAGGTGTTTCAGTTCGAGTTTTGTTTGATACTGGGAATCACATTCTTTCATTTTCAATGAGCTTATGTGACGCTCGGGTTTGGAACCCGAGATTTGTGATAGACCTTTCGTAGTGACTAATCTAGTTGGGGGTTCATCCTGTTTGTGCATGATATGTCGTGGTCTAGTGTTGTCGAGTCATGGTTGCTCATTTGCGTGTGATTGCTTTGTTCTTAACTTCACTAGGTTTGGGATCATCTTAGGCATGGATTGGCTCAAGAGGTATGCGGCAAGAGTGAATTGCGAGAAGCTAGAGGTGAGGTTCGGGGATGTGGAAGGGAAAAAGGTGTCGATTAGATGTCATCCCGAAAATGGTGTCTTCATAAGCTATCTATATTCACTTGTGATTCCACAGGAAGACTTGTCATCTGTGCTGATCACTAATGAGTACGAGGATGTCTTTGACGAGGTCAAAGGTTTGCCACCGCATTGTGAGATCGAAATTAGGATTGATTTGGTCGGGGGTGCTAGACCAATCATTATGCTTTTAAGCGGATGGCGCCAAAGGAACAGCGAGAGTTAGAGGTGTAGGTTCTTGACCCTTTGGGAAAAGGGATAAATTGGAGAAGTGTTTCCGAATGGGTTGCACTAGTGGTGTTTGCAACCAAGGTAGATGGCTCGTTAAGATTGTGTGTATACTATCGTGAACTGAATAAGGTGACAAAGTCAAACTAGTACCCATTGCTAAGAATTAATGACTTGTTCGATCAGTTTCACGAAGCCAAAGTGTTTTCTCAGATGGATTTGGCAACGGGATTTCACCAATTGAGGGTGGGAAAGGATAGTGTGCCAAAGATAGCTTTTAGGACACCATCCAGTTTCTTCTAATGATTCAGGTTGACTAACGCACCGACAAATTTTGTGGATCTTATGAATAGAGTTTTCAAAGATTAGTTGAACAAGTTCATGCTTGTGTTCGTGAATGATATTCTGGTTTACTCTTGGAACGAGGAAGAACACAAGATACACTTGAGAGTTGTGTTGGAAATCTGATGAAAGCATCAGCTGAGAGCTAAGTTTTTGAAGTGTCACTTCTAGAAGAGCAAAATGAGGTTCTTAGGCCATATTGTTTTTGGAAATGGGATAGCGATTGACGCCGCTAAGGTGGCAGCAATCCAGGACTGGGATAGACCTAAGAATGCGACGAATGTTTGGAGTTTCCTTGGGTTGGCAGGATATTACCAACGGTTTATCAAGGATTTCTCCAATATAGCTTCACCATTGACAGGGTTGATGAAGAAAACTAAGTGTTCACATGGGATGCAAAGTGTGAACCAGCGTTCGGAATCCTGAAAGAGAGACTGAAGAGTGCTCTTATATTAACCATTCAGAGTGGGAATGAAGAGATGGTGGTACATACCAATGCATGTGGTACCGGACTTGGAGCAGTGCTGATGCAGAAGGATAAGGTTGTGGCCTACGTGAGTCGACAGCTGAAGCCGCATGAGAGAAATTAACCAACTCATGATTTAGAGTTGGCAGCGATTGTGTTTTCTCTAAAGATGTGGAGACATTACATGTTGGGAGTTCGAATCGAGTTGTTCGCGGATCATAAGTCATTGAAGTATCTTTTCTCCCAAAAGGATTTGAATCTTCGGCAGCAAAGGTGGCTAGAGTTTCTGGCATCATATGATATTGGTATAGCCTATACTATTGGCAAAGGCAACGCAGTGACAGTTGCGTTGAGTCGAAGATATGCAAGTTTGGGAGCGATGTTTTCAGAATGGAAGAGCCTCGAGTACCATGCAGGATTCGACTTCAGACCAAGGTGTGCATTGGAACCTGAAATGTTGGCAAGCTTATCGAGAAGACCTTCTCTTATCGAAAGGACTGGTGAAACCTAAAAGCGAGATGCAAAGCTTGTCAAATTTAACCAAAAACTGGAATAGAGAATAACGAGTTCGAGGTCGATCGAGAAGGTTGGCTTCGTAAGCAAGGACAAATGGTTGTTCCTGATATCGATGGATTGAGAAATGAGGTTCTGAAGGAATTTCATCACTCGAAGTTGACAATTCATCCCGGTGGAAATAAGATGTAATAGGACATGAAGCAAGTCTACTACTGGGAAGGGATGAAGCGAGATATTGGAAAGTTCATTTCCAAGTGCATTAACTGTCAGTTGGTGAAAGCTGAACAAAAGAAGCCGAGTGGTTTGCTTCAGCCATTGGAAATTCCTATGTGGAAATGGGAACAAATATCGATGGACTTTATCGACGAACTACCTAGAACTAGAGCAGGAAATGTAGGGATTTGGGTCATCGTGGATCGCTTGACCAAAAGTGCAAGGTTCATTCCTGTCAAGTCGACTACGACAGCATCGAAATTGGCTGAACTTTATGTAAAATGGGTAGTTCAATTCCATGGTATCCTGAAGAGTATAATAAGTGACCGAGATCCATTATTCACAAGTGGATTCTGGAAGAGTTTTTAAGAAGCTTTGGGAACCGAGTTGTGTTTAAGTATGGCTTACCGTCCCCAAACAGATGGTCAAACAGAGAGGGTTAACCGAGTTTTGGAAGATCTCCTGAGGGAATGTGTGTTATACTTTGGAGGATCATGGGAAGACCATCTACATCTATAGAGTTTGCATATAATAATAACTACCAGTCTAGCAATGTGATGGCACCATACGAGGCGTTGTATGGGAGGCCGTGCAATTCTCCAGCATGTTGGCTAGAGATTGGAGATAAGTTGATATTTGGCCCAAAGATGATTAAAAAGACCTCAGATTGTATCGAGATCGTTCGATAACAGATGAAGGCAACCTAAGATCATAAGAAGAGCTATGCTGATAAGCATTGAAAGGATTTAGAATTCGATGTTGGCGATATGGTTGTCGTAAAGATTTTACCTTTGAAGCATGTCATTCGGTTCGGAAATAAAGGAAAGTTATCTCCAAGGTTTTTTGGACCATTTTCGATAGTCGAGTGAATTGGAAAACTTACATATAGATTGGAGTTACCCGAGAAGATTTTGAGTGTGCACAGTGTTTCCCATGTGTCGTTTTTACAGAAGTTCGTGCATGATTCGAATGTGGTGGTATCTCCAAAGCAGTATGAATACCTAGAAGTCGAAATCGTAGTTACGAGACCTCGTAAGCTGCTTCGTGTTGTGAGAAATGACACGAAATAGCTTAGGAGGAAGATAGTTAGGCTAGTAAAGGTACAATGGAGTGAATATGGTGATGATTGTATGTGGGAAATGGAAGAGTGCATGAAGGCGACTCATCCAGAACTCTTCTTTGGTAGGACCCTTTGATATCGTATCATTGTTGTGTCGTTGTATCTTTTTTGTTAGAATTCTGCGTGCTAGGATAAGGACATTGATGCATTGCTTGATGGTTGCTATTTTGTATGATAGAATTGGCTTCTCATGGATGATAGGCATGCAGAATTATTGTGGGTGCTTGGAATTTCGAGGGCGAAATTCCTAAGGGGGTAGAATGTAACAGCCCGCATTTTACGTATTGGAGGATCGTAAAATATTTCTATTTTATTCCGTGAGGGTTGAATCTTTCTCATATTTTAATATGTTTTTTATGGGGATGTAAAACATGTCCATAATTTTTACCGATTTAGTTTGTGACCATTTTGCCCCTATTATTCTTGTACAGGGAATAACTTTTGACTCAGGTCAAATCAGGTGGTGAGACCTATGCCATTGAAAAGCAAATGATGATTGCCTTTTCGTAGAGTGGTTACATTAAAGATTTGGCTCAGCGGTTTGGGAGGAATCGCTGTTTTATGGTTTCACAGTTGGTTGTTCAGGTTTTATAAGCCATAATGGGCTGATTTGGGGAGGCCCATTAGTGGGCTGGTGGAAGCTATAAATAGGTGGTGAGAGATATGGGAAATGGTTTAGTTGCCCCCATTTTCTCATTTGGTGGCCTATGTTCCTTCTTCCTATAACACCTTTCCACCATTAAAATCAAGATCTACACCATTTGAGGCTAGATCTAAACCGTTGCAAAGAAGAATTCATCAAATCAAGGAGTTTGGATCAAAACCCTTGCTGTCCGGAATCTTAATTCATTCTTTTTGCGTTGATTTGGAGAATTTGTGAGTGATATGCATCTCTTAGATAAATTCAATGAAGTATATGAATGTTTGATCATGTTTTTCATCATATTCAAGCATTTTCTCATAGATCTACACCTTGGCAAGTTCATTTTTATATAAATCACTATAGGATCTAATTTAAAAGTTTAAACTGGTAATTTCCATGTATTTTCATATGTTTATGCAAGTTAGATCCATAATTTGGTTCATATGTTCATTGTGACACTCCACGTCCGTTAATGTCACTCACTAAGGGAATGCATTAAGTTTCGTGAAGCATCATAGGTAAACAGAAAAAGAAATATTACAAGACAGATATAAAAGCAACAATGGAATTTAAAAACTTTATTTATAATAAAGCATCGTGGTTCAAAAACAACACATGTCTAAAATACACATAAACTATTACATCATAAAAACTACTGTCTTGTACTTTAAATCGTCGGAGTACATAAAAAACATAACTCCCCAAATAAAGCATAGCCATAGTAGCAAGGATAAAAGCTTGAGCCATACGTCAAAGCAGCTGCATCAAAAGTAAGCAGAATCACGGTCAAACATAAGTATTCCCGCCCTAAGAACCTTGGGGGGAGGGGGAGGGGAATGGAAGAAAGAAGAGGAAACAATAAGGGTCAGACATAAAGTCTGGAAAGTCTAGTTACTTTTAGCAAGTAAATAAATAAAAGTAATATGACAGGAATATAAAGTGGATAAGAGAGAGATAACTACATAAAAGGCAAGTATGACAAGGTGAACAGGATAGGGTATATACGCTTCTAATGATTACTCTGGACTACTACTAGTATATCCAGAATGAGATAATCCCCAACATGTATGAAATGGTAGACTTAGGCGTACTTCTGGTGAGAGATTTTAACCCCATACAATCCACAGGCAGCCCCAATAACGGACTCCTAAACTTACTAGAGTCCAGATGTAACCTAACTACTACCCTAATCGATCGGCTCCCTACTCCGTAGATACCCTGTGGTGGCCCCACAATAGGATGTATCACTTCCTAAAGTGGAAACCCTACATTATCAAGATGTGCACAACCATATCTACTGATGTCACAGCGTTTTAATTCCCATGGCTAGCCGGACCTATGCACGCACATGACTCCATTGGTTTCCTGCGCTGTTGACACCACCCCTTCGTTTTGGATATCTTACGATCAACCCAGTAAGTGTGCCCCTACTCCGACCTAGTTCGGAGTACTCATTTGATACCTAGATGGGTTACTAACTGAAATGGGTCCCACACACAAGATGATACAAGCTTCCCCTAGGCTTGCATCCCCACTACTAGAATTTCAACTGGTTAAGCCTAACAGTCCAGCAGGTAAAACATGTTAAGTTGTTGGGCCTATATGTGTAAATATTACCCTACCGCCACAAGATTTATTAACCCTCACTGATCCAAGTAAGTTTACTTAACAAAGTTGCGTAACCCCAAGGTATAAAATAGGTTAAGTTTGTGGGCCTATATATATAAATATTACCAACCACCACAAGATTTACTTAACCTACCCACTATTTCAACCAAGTTTACTTAACCCTTATTCAAGTTAACATGTTCATACAATCCCTATGGATTCATCTAGGTTAAGTATTCCAATTCGTTACCAAGTCCATTTATGGTTATAATGGGCTAGACCTCCCAAATTAGGCCTACAACTTGTGGATGCTAGATATGCCGGTCGGGTCCGGGCAAATTTCTTCAACAAGTTGGGTCTTACCTCGTGTCTTAGCATGTCTCGTATTTGTGCACTAAAAACCCTCACATTAGATTCAACATTTGCAGTTGTTGGATATGCTGGTCAGGTCCGGGCAAACTTCCACCACAAATGCAATCTAACCTCATGTCATAAGTGCCATTACAATTTTATAATTACTGTAATCCAAGGCATTTTAATTATTAACCAATTAATTACACCTATATCTTTATAGGTGTTCATGCCCATTTACCCAATTATATTCATAATGGATTATACATCCAAATTCATACTTGTCATTCAAGTTATGCCAATTCTAATGTTTTCCCCCATTCCCTAACTAACGCATTTGCATATATTTGGCGTCATGTTTAGGGTAGAATGTAGCCTAGCCATAAACAATAAAAGGGAAAGATGACAATAGTGATTATTTTAACAAAAGTGACATAAACATGTAATTGGCATAGTGATAAGGTGGACATATAAAAATAGATCTAGTGAGCATGTGATAATAAAACTAGATCTAACATACCAAGGATGTCATTATAGGCATGAATAAATAAGGATTCGTATTTCCAATTAATGATAGATCTAAATTAATCACCACATGATAGGTAAAGTTTAAGATCCAAAAATGTGACATGATAAATTTACCATAAGTGAATTAGATCTATAAAGGTAGAACTAGCATGACATGATAAATTAACCACAAACGAATTAGATCTATAAAGGTAGATCTAGTATGACATGATAAATTAACCACAAATGAATTAGATCTATAAATGTAGATCTACCATGACATGATAAGGTCTAGGCTCCAAGAATATTATAGATTCACAAATTATGATAGATCCAATATGATTCAGTCACAGGCATGTATATATCCAAATCACAGTCATATCACAAATTACTTTTAATTATTTAAATCTAAAAGTAACTAACTCATCGTGTTTGGATTTTATAAGATAAAATTGTTGGTGTTGAATCTCAGATCTATAGTCGAAACGCTTGAATCTTTTTAAACTTGATTTCGGAGAAGAATAGGCAATTTAATTGAAGTTGCAGCAGAGCCTCGCCGTCACCATTATTTCTCAGATGAATAAAACTAGGTTTAGGGTCCTTTCTGTAGCCTAGGGTTTACGAATCTAGCTCCAAAATCGGTCCAAGTTCAGAAAAACGTATACTACCCATATTTGCAGGGGCGTCGACCCCTCTACATGGGTGTTGACCCAAGGGTCGAGCCCAAAGAGCCTTGGTCGACCCCGTGGTCGACCCAGCAGGGTCTTGGGTCGACCCAGCAGGGTCTTGGGTCGACCACAAATGGTTGGTCCTTTTCCTTTTTGGTGCATCGATTTTGTATTTTTGCTGATTTTTGAATTCTGATTTAATATATATATATATATTCTCCTTATATGCATACAAACTTCCATCCTTAATAACTTCTTCATACGAAGTCCGTTTTAAGCAAACTTGGTGTCTATCTTGACCAAAATTCGAGACGGACGCAATGGCGTGGTCCGTTTTACTTAATTCTGAATATTTAATAAATTTTTCCTTAATTCATTGTTAATAGTGTATTTAAAATTAATTATTCTTTAATTTATCATCTCTAGTGTCGTTTAAATTTCGTGGTGTTACATTCTCCCCTACTCAAAGGATTTCGTCCCCGAAATCTCCAAGTTAAGAAGAATGTATCCTGTCATCCATGTATCATCCACCAATCATCGGCATCCATTATCCTTAAAAATTTCTAATGCTTATATGAACATATGCAAAGATGTGTGTATATGTCCCAACACTAATGCGAAAGATCAGGCGGTCCACTAATTCAGTTGACCTCCTTATTGCAACGTATTTTAGTGTCACGATTCCAACATGTATGAAAATAATCCTATTATAACATGTTAGTTCTATATGTGTGCACAATCATTCGTCCAAATGCAACATCCATTTGATGATACATTCAATTTCGTCTATAAAGAAAAAGAAAAATGCACACACACATCCATATGAAGTACGAGAGTGATTGAGTCGATCTAGTGCCTAATGTGTGTGTATATGCATCCTCAGGCAACCACTAGCAAACACTTGCATCTACTTGCATCCATCAAACATAACATGCCTCAAACACATGTTTACATCCATGGGTTCACTACCTAATGGTCGAAGATTCGATCAATAGGATATAAACAAATGATAGAAAAAATTATGAATAAAAAGCTTTGGAAAAGAAGTTAAGAACACGCCCTTGAAAATAAAAGGGTATGAAGCGCAAATATTATCTTCAGTCCCCCAAACATGGTCATCTCCCCACTGAACTTACTTCAGCTTGACTTCTCGATTGCGTAGCTTCTTAACCTATGATCTATGAATACGGGTAGGAACTCGTCTAACTGTCGCTTCCTGTTCCACCATACTTCCTCAAGCATACTCGGCTCAACTACTTCTGCTATGTTTTCACAAATGAACATTCGCTAACCTTTCTGGTAGTTTTACCCTTTAAGCCATTTGAATTATACCTTCCATTATGTGAAATGGTCCTAATCTTGGTGCCAATTTCCCTACAGATCCAAAGCGAACCACTTTCCTCAAAGGAGATACTTTGATGAAAACTGTAACACCCCACCTCCATGAAGGTCACTCACAAAGGGAATACCTTAACTTCAGTGGAGCGTTTTTGGTAAACAGACACAAAATATCACAAGACAGATATAAAATTTTTGCAGCGAAAACACATAACTATATTAAATCTCCAAAATACTTTGTTACATAATACCATGAGTCATAACACTATTACAAGAAAACACTTCTGTCTTATATCATTAGAGTACATAGGTTTTTAAAAGAAAATCATCATTCCCCTGATTAAAGAGCAAGCCATATAAGAGACAGAGACTCAAGCCATACTTCAGAAGTAGCTCCTAGAAGATGATATCCAAATCCTGACTAAACCTGTGTGTTTCCTCCCTGAGAACCTGGGGAGGGGGGGGGGGGGAACGGAAGAAAAGAGGCGAAACAAACTAGGTCAGACATACGTCTGGTGAGTCCAGTAACTTTTAGCCAGTAAATAAATAAAGGTAAACATGACAGGCATACAAAGTGGATAAGAGGATCACGGTACAGATGACAGGTATGACAGGACAAATAAGGTAAGGTGTATGCATGATTCACTACTAACTATTCTGCACTATTACTAGTCAAATCAAGATGGGATAATCACTTCTGCTAATCATGATAACGATGGTGGTAGTTTCGTGTATTCCTAGCTGCTGCCATAGGTGCCGCCTGCTCCTATCTCAACTAGTCGTACCCACTACCCTCCTACTACAAATTGGTAGACTTAGGGCATATGTCCGGATATACCCTAACCACTACCCTAATCGATCGGCTCCCTACTCCATAGATACCCTGTGCTGGCCCCACAACTAGGGGGTATCACTTCCCTAAAGTGGAAATCTAAGGTGTGCACAGTTATACCTACTGGTGTCACGGTCGTCTTGTCCCCCTCTGCCCGGCCCATGCACGCACATGTCCCCGGTCAGTTTGCGCCGCCCACACCATCCATCTCGTTTTGGATCTCTTACAATCAATCAGTAAGCATGCCCTTTCCCCGCCTAGTACAGAGATTTTTACTTTGATACCACTCCGGGTTACTAACTGAAATGGGTCCCATACAACATGACACAAGCTCTCCCCTATGTCTTGTATCCCCACTAGGTTTTCTACTGACTATGTATACCCTGAGGTGTCTTTAATTACATAGCCCTCAATCAGTTATGCGTACCTATAGGTGTCTTTAATACATAACCCCTATTCTACCTATCAGTTATGCGTACCTATAGGTGTCTTTAATACATAACTTTACCTACTCCCATTAGTTATGCGTACCCCTGAGGGTGTCTTTAATACATAACTTTACCTATTCCCATTAGTTATGCGTACCCCTAAGGGTGTCTTTAATACATAACTTTACCTACTCCCATTAGTTATGCGTACCCCTGAGGGTGTCTTTAATACATAACTTTACCTATTCTCATTAGTTATGCGTACCCCTGAGGGTGTCTTTAATACATAACTTTACATATTCTGCCTCGGTTATGTATACCATTGGGTGTCTTTAATTAAATAACCCCTTTTTAATGTTTAAGTTTGTGGGCCTATATGTATTGATATTACCCACCTACCCTTCGGTTGTACTTATCCCTCCCACTGATTTAATCCTATTTATTTAATGGTTAAGTTTGTGGGCCTATATATACTAATATTACCCACCTACCCATCAGTTGTACTTAACCCACCTACTGATTTAACCCTGTTTACTTAACGGTTAAGTTTGTGGGCCTATATGTATTAATATTACCCACCTACCCATCAGTTGTACTTAGCCCACCCACAATGCAATTCGTTTTACTTAACCCTAACTTATGTCTATCATCATACAGTCCATATGTATTAAGTTAGGTTAAGTAGTCTTTAATCAGCATTAATTAGTTATTGAAATATCTAATCATATTTCACATGCCACCCCAGGCACCCACTTAATTCCACATGCCACCCAAGGCACCCACTTAACCCCTCATGTCCCACTACATGTTTATCTAGTTAAGTGTTTCTTAATTCATTAAGACCGTAACCTTATAAAGACCTCTCACATTAGACTGGCATTTGTGGCAGCAGGATTTGCCGGGCGGGTCCAGGCAGTCTTACACCACAAAAGAGCCTAACCTCGTGTCTTTACAATTGTTATGTATTTAATGCCTAAGACCTCCCACATTAGACTGGCATTTGTGGCAGCTGGATTTGCCGGGCGGTTCCGGGCAGTCTTACACCACAAAAGAGCCTAACCTCATGTCTTAGACGATTAATTACTCCTAATTAATCTTTCCCCAATTTGAATTAATTTCCCTATTTAAATTATCAATTAATTCCAAATTTCACTATGGCCATAATTGACTCAATTATGTCCATCAATTTATGGTATGAAAAATCATACCAATCTTCATAACAAATTTATTTTACGCCAATTCTCAATATTAAATCTTCAGACTCTAATTGCTTAAACATTCCTCTTTTGATTAATTAAGTTAATTAATTAATCCTTTCCTCTTTCATAGGTGTCAATACCTATCTTATTAACAATTTAGATTTCTTATCCATAAATGGTTATGTTCAAATTATACCATTTTTACCCAATTTTACCCATGTCATAATAGGTAATTATTTATATGTTTCCCTGCCAGAATCATGTGTCCAATTTACATAATCATTATGTAAATTATACCTATTACAAATTCCCCTTTTTCCCCGCTTCTAACTAGCGCAACCGCTTGCGTTTTTGGCGTCATCGAGGCTACAAAATAGTCTCGCCATAACAATAAAATAAAGGGAATGACAAGGTGATCGTTTTCAGTACAATTTTTGGCATAAGCATGACAACTAAGGAAAATGACATGATAACTTCGCATATAATTATAATTCACCACATAATTAACAACTTGCATGGACTCATAACAACTTTCATAGGTTTATGAATTAACAACATAATTAACAACCAACATAGGTTCATGATTCTCAACATAGTCAACAACTTATGTGGGTTCATGATTCACAATATAACAACTTGCATAATCCATAACATAACTTCTTGCATAGGTGAATTACATAGATTCATGATCCACAACATAACAACTAGCATAGGTTCATGAATTAACAACTTATCAACTTGCATAGGTTCATAACATAACAACTAGCATAGATTCATGAATTCATCACACAATAACTTGCATAGGTAACTTTCATGATCTCATAACAATTTGCATAGATTCATGATAACAACTTGCATAATAACGACTTGCATAGATTCATGATAACAACTTGCATAGATTCATGATAACCACTTGCATAGGTTCATGATAACGACTTGCATAGATTCATGATAACGACTTGCATAGATTCATGATAACGACTTGCATAGATTCATAGTTTCTCAACATAATAACTTGCATAACTTCATGATTCACAACGATAATAAACTTGCATCATTTCATGATTCACAACAATAAACTTGCATAACTACAAACAACATATACCCAAATCATAGTCTACCACGATTCACTTTTATTTATTTAAACCTAAAAGTGACTAGAACTCACCGAATAAGGGGTCTTGAGTTCTGGGTTCTGAATTATGTAATTGATTACCATTCTCTTGTTGTAGACCATTACGTTGCTGTAGTTTTAGGCTTGATTTGAATGGAATTGTTGTCTTTAACTTTCTTCTAGTTGGTGGCGGCTACCCTAGGGTTTGGAGCGACAACATGACGGCCACTGATCTAATTTTTGATTTGATTCTAGGGTTTGGGTCTACACATGTTTATATAGAATTTCAATTTAATTATAGTCGTCGGATGATCTTAGGGTTAATCCAAACCACTCAGTCGGGATAGGGTGACACCTCAGCCCTAATGACTCAGCAAGGAGTCAGAAAGGACTCAGCAATGGGTCAGAACATGGGTCAGACTGAACCAGAAGGCTGTGCAGGTTTTCTCTCGGCCCGGGCGCACTTGGGAAGTGCGCCAATGCAAATTTGTATTGGCGCACTTCCCAAGTGCGCCAGTGCAATCCTCTTTTTTTTTTTCTATTTTGCCACCAAACTTCGTTCGTCCATAACTCCTTCATCCGGTACCCGTTTTACGCAAACTCGGACTCTATCTCAAGCAGAATTCCGAGATGAACGCAATGGAACGACCCGTTTCCCTTAATTCCCACATTTGAAATTAAGTATTCTTAAATTTTAGTTAATCTGATTATTCGAAAATTCGGGTGTTACAAAAACTATGCCTCCATCTTAAACTCAATATCGGTCCTTCCCTTATCTGCTTATGACTTCTGCCTGTCCCGAGCTGCCATCATGTACCCGTGGATAAGATCAATATTTTCTGAAGTTTCTCTAATCGTCTTAGGTCTAAGTAGAAGCCTAACTCTACTGTCTTAATTTGAGATCCTTCTGTGAGAACAAGTACTTGTGCGACTTATGGTCCAAGTATAACTCGAACCTCTCTCCAAGAAGATACAAACGCCAAGTCTTAAGCGTGAATACTGTAGCAGCTAATTCCAAAACATGGGTAGGGTAGTTCATTTTATGAACTTTCAACTGTCTACTCCTATAACATATTACCCTTCCCTCTTGCATCAGAACCGCACCAAGGCCTACACCACATGCGTCAGTGTATATTATGAACACTTTGTTTCCATCAGGCAAGGTCAAGACAGGGGCTGTTGTTAGAGCCCTCTTCAGTCATTGAAAAAGCATCCTCTCAGTCTGTACCCCAAGAAAATGTCAGATTCTTCTTTGTGAGTTTATTCAACACCCTACAATCCACTCATAAGTGAAGCGAACCATCCTCCTTAGTTGCACCCCATTCAGATATGCTTCGCCCAATAAATCCTTTTTCAAGTAGCTCCCCTTCTTGCTTTCTCAGCTTCCTTCTTTCCCTTGGAGCAATGTGGCACACCGATAATGCAACCGGCTTTGCATTGTCCGCTAAGTATACATGAAAGTCAATCTCGCGCCTTGGAGGTATGTCCCGAACCTCATCAAAACATCAGGATACTCTTAGACTACTGATATAGATCGCAGATCATCGATAGATGCATCAAGTGACTCTAGGAAACTAAGCATGGCAGACCCCTTAGGGTCATAAGAAATCTCGAGGATCCTGCCATGGCAAGTCAAAAGTCTAAAGACCCTCCTCTCACAATCCCGAATGGCACCATACATGTCTAGCCAATCCAACCCAAGAATCAAACCATAGACCATTAAAGCGAGCACATATGCATCGTACTCAAACTGGACGCCTAACACAAATATTTTCAAACCCCGACAAATCGTGGACAAATGAGCCGAACCACCAATGGGGTTTAAGACAACAATGGGATCCAATATTATACTAATACTAAGGTGCAGAGACTCAACTATAGAATCAAATGTAAATGAATGTGAAGCACCCAAATCAAAAAGAGTCCTAAAGGGGTTATTGTAAAGAGAGAAAAAAACTTTCCTACCTCTATCCGATACAACGGATATGAGAGCATACATTTTCCCTCCAAAAATACTGCCCTTTGGTCCTTTCCTTGCTTCTTTAGGCGTTTCCTAGTGTAGTGTATGAATTTGCAAGCGTTATTCCTGTTATTGCTTAACCAAATGACCCAAGTGCTCATAACATTTCGTCTTGCCTTTATTTGAACTTTATCAGGCTATCCTTCTTTCATCTATGTTCCCTTATAAGGCCACCATTTCTTTTTCCATCCTTGGGCTGTGCTTCCTAACCTTAGCACACTTATTCTCCTTTTTACCATCCTTGTGCAATATGCTAACATGTCTCTCAAAAGCTGCCTCCATTGCATGGAAATCCTTACTAAGTTTGAGAGAAAATTAGCCGCAAGTGAAACCACTGTGGCTATAGATGGAGGTTAGGCACTTCATTACCCTTCGAAATGTACCGTAGCCTTTTCATGCCTACGGAACCATGCCGCAATGGGGACACCTTTCAAGAAGAATTTGTTCCCCAATGAAAAGGAAAAGGAACCAAGCGGAGCATTGAGAGATATTACATATGGCTTTGGGGAATATGTTTTTCAAAACAGACTTTTCTTTTGAAAATGCTTTCTTTTAAAACCTTTTTGAAAATAATTTTCAAAAACCTTTATCTAGTCTGGTAACCTTCATCTCTAATACCAAGTGTGACACCCCACGTCCGTTAATGTCACTCACTAAGGGAATGCATTAAGTTTCGTGAAGCGATATAGGTAAACAGAAACAGAAATATTACAAGACAGATATAAAAGCAATAGTGGAATTTAAAAACTTTATTTATAATAAAACATCGTGGTTCAAAAACAACACATGTTTGAAATACACATAAACCATTGCATCATAAAAACTACTGTCTTGTACTTTAAAACATCAGAGAATATAAAAAACATAACTCCCCAAATATAGCATAGCCATAGTAGCAAGGATAGGAGCTTGAGCCATACGTCAAAGTAGCTCCAACAAAAGTAAGCAGAATCACGGTCAAGCCTAAGTGTTCCCGGCCTGAGTACCTTGTGGAGGGGGGGGGACAGAAGAAAGAAGAGAAACAAAAAGGGTCAGACATAAAGTCTGAAGAGTCCAGTTACTTTTAGCAAGTAAATAAATAAAAGTAGCATGGCAGACATATAAAGTGGATAAGAGAGAGATAACTACATAAAAGGCAAGTATGACAAGGTGAACAAGATAGGGTGTATATGCTTCTAATGATTACTCTGCACTACTACTAGTATATCCAGAATGAGATGATGCCCAACATGTATGAAATGGTAGACTTAGGCGTACTTTTGGTGAGAGGTTTTAACCCCATACAATCCACAGGAAGCCCCAATAATGGACTCCTAAACTTACTAGAGTCTAGATGTAGCCTACTACTACCCTAACCGATCGGCTCCCTACTCCGTAGACACCCTGTGCTGGCCCCACAGTAGGATGTATCACTTCCTAAAGGGGCAACCCTTCATTTTCAAGATGTGCACAACTATATCTACTGATGTCACGGCGTCTTAATTCTTTGGCAAGCCGGAACCATGCACACACATGAATCCGTTGGTTTCCTGCACTGTTGACACCGCCCCTACATTTCGGATCTCTTACAATCAGCCTAGTACGTGTGCCCCTACTCCGACCTAGTTCGGAGTACTAGTTTAATACCAAGATGGGTTACTGACTAAAACGAGTCCCAAACACAAGATGATACAAGCTTCCCCTAGGCTTGCATCCCCACTACTAGAATTTCAACTGGTTAAGCCTAACAGTTTAGCATGTAAAACAGGTTAAGTTGTTTGGACTATATATGTAAACATTACCCCACTGCCACAAGATTTACTTAACCCTCACTAATCCAAGCAAGTTTACTTAACAAAGTTGCATAACCCCAAGGTATAAAATAGGTTAAGTTTGTGGGCCTATATATATATAAATATTACCCACCGCCACAAGATTTACTTAACCTACCCACTATTTCAACCATGTTTACTTAACCCCTATTCAAGTTAACATGTTCATACAATCCCTATGGATTCATCTAGGTTAAGTATTCCAATTCGTTACCAAGGCCATTTATGGTTATAATGGGCTAGACCTCCCACATTAGGCCTACAACTTGTGGATGCTGGATATGCCGATCGGGTCCAGGTAGACTTCTTCCACAAGTTGGGCCTAACCTCATGTTTTATCCCATCTCGTATTTGTGCACTTAGACCCCTCATAAGTGCCATTACAGTTTTCTAATTACTGTAATCCTAGGCATTTTAATTATTAACCAATTAATTATACCTATGTCTTTATAGGTGTTCATGCCCATTTACCCAATTATATTCATAATGGATTATATGTCCAAATTCATAATTATCAATCAAGTTATGCCAATTCTAATATTTTCCCCCGTTCCCTAACTAACGCATTTGCATATATTTGGCGTCATGTGTAGGCTAGAATGTAGCCTAGCCATAAATAATAAAAGGGAAAGATGACAATAGTGATTATTTTAACAAAAGTGACATAAGCATGTAGTTGGCATAGTGATATGGTGGACATATAAAAATAGATCTAGTGAGCATGTGATAATAAAACTAGATCTAACATACCAAGGATGTCATAATAGGAATGAATAAATAAGTATTTGTATTTTCAATTAATGATAGATCTAAATTAATCACCACATGATAGGTAAAGTTTAAGATCCAAAAATGTGACATGATAAATTTTCCACAAACGAATTAGATCTATAAAGGTAGAACTAGCATGACATGATAAATTAACCACAAACGAATTAGACCTATAAAGGTTGATCTAGTATGACATGATAAATTAACCAGAAACGAATTAGATCTATAAAGGTAGATCTAGCATGACATGGTAAGGTCTAGGCTCCAAGAATATTATAGATTCACAAACCATGATAGATGCAATATAATTCAATCACAGGTATGTATGTATCCAAATCACAGTCATATCACAAATTACTTTTAATTATTTAAATCTAAAAGTTACTGACTCACCATGTTTGGATTTTAGAAGATTGAATTGTTGGTGTTGAATCTCAGATCTATAGTTGAAACACTTAAATCTTTTTAAACTTGATTTTGGAGAAGAATAGGCAATTTAATTGAAGTCGCAGTAGAGCCTCGCCATCACCATTTTTTTTCCAGATGAATAAAACTAGGTTTAGGGTACTTCATATAGCCTAGGGTTCATGTATCTAGCTCCAAAATCGGTCCAAGTTCAGATTAAATGTATATTGCCCAGATCTACAGGGGGGTCGACCCCCTACATGGGCGTCGACCCCAGGGTCGACCTCGGGGTCTCGGGTTGACCCCAAACGGTTGGCCTTTTCCCTATTTGGTGTGTCGATTCTGTAGTTACTGATTTTTGAATTTTGAATTCTGATTTAATATATATATATTCTCCTTATATGCGTACAAACTTCGAACCTTAATAACTTCTTCATGCGAAGTCCGTTTTATGCAAACTTGGTGGCTATCTTAACCAAAATTTCGAGATGGATGCAATGGCATGGTCCATTTTACTTAATTCTGAATATTTAATTAATTTTCCTTAATTCATTGTTAATAGTGTATTTGAAATTAATTATTCTTTAATTTATCATCTTTAGTGTCGTTAAAATTTCGGGGTGTTACATTCATTTGTCATGATTTTGGTGAAATTTATATAACTTATGATGAAAATCATCGTCTTTATGTTTCTAGTGATTTCATATCATGTTTATGGTCATATTTGATGATTTGGGCGAGTTGGCTCGTCAAATTTATTGTTTGGCGAAGTTTTGGTTGAAAATGGAGTTGGATTGGAAAGTGCAGGAAATGGGTCGGCCTCGTCCTGGTCGGTCGTACTTCCGGTCCGTCACGAAGGATAAGGGTAGTACAAGCCGTAGTACAGGAAGTTGGGTCGAGTCGATCTTCTCTTGGTCGGTCGGTCGCAAGCTATAGGGTCAGTGGTCGTAGTTTGGGGAAGCAAGCTTCTGAAACAACGTCGGTCGGTCTGAAACATAGTGGTCGGTCGGGCTTTAATTGGAAGGACTGGGTCAGTCAAGATGGAGACATACGGGTTGGTTAGTTGAGGAGTGGGTCGGTCAGCTGAATTGGGGCGGTCTGTATGTGATGGTCTGCTCTTGTTTTGATGACTGGTCGGTTGATTTTGGATCGGTCTTAAGAGGGTTGGTTGTGGAGGCAAGGCACCGGTCAGTCGGTCCAAAAGTTAGAAGGCGGTCGGTCGACCTAAGGGAGGAAGGGCTGGCCAGTCGTAAGAATAAAGGGTTGGTCGGTTGGTCAACATGGGTTAGAGATTTTAGCAGCGCTTCTATACGATGTGGTTGATGTCTTAAATGACATGGTTTGTTTCCATAGTCATGGGTGGATGCTATGGGTTATTCTAAGCCTTATATGGATGCTGTTTGGTTTAGTGATGATGTGACTTCGAGATATGCATTCGAAGTGATGTGTTGAGTTTGTTGATTGACATAAGGCAAAGAATAAGCAGACAACTCAAAGGCGTTGGGTTGTGGATAATGGTTACTCGAGTGGGACTTAAGTTTGTGACTAGTCGCCGGTGATGATGACTAGAGATGCGAAGGTCGAGAGATTATCGTTATCGTTAGTTCTAGTAGACACAAGGCAAGGGTACTTTAGCTAGTCGTGAAGGGCCTCGTACCTTTTGCAGTCATGAAGGGCCTAGTTGTCGAGATTTGAAAAGACAAACATACAAGTCATGATAGCGTATAGAGTTGTTGCTAGAACTAGGGTTACCATTAGCCCTTGACATATGGCAGTTATGATGGACCATCATACAATTAACGATGGTTTCGAAACAGGATTAGCGGTGATAGTAAGAGCCAGTCATGGATGTTTGATCATTTTTGTTCGGTTTGTACCGTCTCATGTAGACTGTTCAACGTCGAAGGAGATGTTCCTTGGGTGCTTGTCTGATATTGGTTTAGGCTTTTAAGGATTGTTCTTAAGGGGCGCTGAGTTCGATTAGGGTGGTTTACATGAGATATATAATTTTAATGTCATGATTGCTTTACCATGATTGAATGGGTGTTCTGTTTTCCATAGAAATATTGTTAAATTGTTTGATGTAAAGGCTATCACTGTCTGATATGGGGAAGGCGGGAGTTGAGTTCTTCTATGGTGTTTGGTAGATTGGTTTGTTAATCTACCTATTCTCATGTACTTTATTGATGATGTTTATTAACTGTTTTATCGCTCACTAAGACTGTTGTATGACTCAAAGTTTTATGTTTCCCTCTTATTACCTCGGTTTGTTCATCTGTTGTGGATGGGAAAACTTAGTGCCAGGTGACAGATGACAGATGATTTCTTAGTGAGGATGATGTAGCTTTTCGGAGGCAAGCAGGAGGCTGGCGTACTATCTTTCTACTATATAGTATTTGGATTTCCACTGTTTGTTATTCTCTGAGTGCTGTAGTGAGGTAATTTGTACAAACACTATTGTTGTAACTCAAGTCTATAGGTATTACTTTCTAGTCACTATGAAAGTCTAGTGTTTTTTGCTTCACTATTAATTCCTGTTGTATATGTTCTATTATATTTTATCCTTGTGATGTTAGTTACGACAGGTTACAATTGTGTTGTCATACCTTGATGATCGTCCATAGCTGCCTGGCACAACATTCAACACATTATTCCTCTTGATTAGTGCAAGGGTTATGGGCAGTCGTCACATTCAACTCAATCGATCTCAAGTTAGGTTCAAATTCTTTAATTTTATATCTTGGTCTATATCTCATTCATAAACCATTTCTAATAATTCATTCCCCTAATATCTTCAATAAAAACTTGAGTTGTGTGACGGCCCGCCCCGCACCAGCCGGCATTTCCTCCGAAAGTGCGCTGTACACATGCTCGACTAACATGGAACGGTCGCTAAAGAAAAAGAAAGAAGATGGATGAACTAACAAAGAACATGTAGAATGTCTCACAGCGCATGGAATAAAATATAATAATAATATAACTTGACATAAAACCAGCGAGACGGTGCATAAGCTGAAAACTAAACCATCATAGCAGCGGAAAATCCAAGTACAGCTTATGTTCCAAACTACAATTATTACAACTTTTCAAAACTGTCTCTAAAGCAAATAAGATAGGTATACTACTAATGCCCAAAGTAGATACCAACAGCAACACAGGGAGAATAATAGGAGATAATACGTGCAAGCCTCCTGCTCGTCTCCGGACAGCTACTCGTGCACAACCAGCTAACCTGTCTCTAGTCTGCTCGTGTGAGCACCCAGAGAAATAAGAAGAGACATAAAACTCTGGGTCAGACAAAAGTCTGGTATGAGTGATAAGCAACAAAACAGAACAATAACATGTATAATCCAATCATACCTGAACCTGGACCTGCAACCAAAGAGTTAGCACTACATGTTGTACAATACTCTAAGGTGCCACTAACACATGGTGTGAATAATACGGGGTGGGGGTGTGCATGTCATAGTGATGGAAAACAATCAAGCATAGCAACCATCCTCACATCTCTCACTCTGTGCGTAAAGCATACGATACCCACTACCTTGCTCACCTAATCCTTTGAGCCATGACGGAATCCAATCCCGTACAACTATCACTACAAGCCCACTATCCATCTCTCAGTGGTGAACCAAAGTTATGAATACCGACAACCCCTTTGCACACGTCCCGCAGCAAAGCCCAATCATGAAGTGAACTCATTAGTTCCCAACTGGAACCCGAGCTCTAACTTCCACTTGGACTACCTTTGCGTCTCGGGTTTTGGTTTCCTCCTGTTCGTGTCAGTCGATCAAGCACCTTTCATTCTGGTCGGTTTTCATCATCTCTACCCTGGTCGGTTAGTATTGCCCCCTGGTCGGTCGAACACTTCACCATTCCTGGTCGGTCGTACTTCACCATCCCTGGTCGGTTGTACATCGCATAGTGGTCGGTCTTGCCCAGCCTGGTCGGTCTCCCTAGTCGGTCGAACACTTCATACAGGGTCGGTCGTGATGTCCTCCTTCTATTCGGGTCGCTCGTGAGCTCGGGTCGGTTGGTCAAAACCTTCCCCTGGTCGGTCTAACTCGACCCAAAGAAAACCTGCACCATTTCAGCAAGCTATTTTCACCTCTCGGCGGTGTTTTCAACCATTCTAACTTTATAATGCAATTATAGGTCATACCAAACAGTAGTAGCAACATGTATAATCAACCATAAACGCCAAAACAACAATTTAATCATAACAGTATGGATCAATGTACCCAAAACTCATGTTTTCCCCTTAATCATGTTTAAGCATAACTAATGATAGGATTAGCAAAACTTAATCATAACCAAATTTTCTAACAGAGGTCTAAAACAATATTTTAGAATTTTAGAATATTTTCTAGATTTTCTGAGCCATAATTTCGCTAATTACCATAACTAGCCATAATTAGTGAAAAAGCAAGTTAATCACTCACCTTTGCCACAAAGTAAACTATAGATCTGAAATAATCTCTGATTTGGATCCAATCTCTATGTGTTCCAGCAGCTCTATCCCAATCCTTATGCTAATCCGCCTTGATTTGATGTAGATTAGGCTAATATGTGATTAGAGATGACAAAAAGGTGTTTTGGAGTGTTTTATAAAATGGAGGCCATTGCTAAAGCTTAAGGAAGGTTTGCGGCGGCTGAGAAAACTGAAATGAAATGATTTTCCTAACCCTTCCAGCCCTCTCATAACCCTAATCCCGAAATTCCCCTTTGGGCCTAGCTGTTAATCACCCGGTTAAGCCCAATTAAGCTGTTTTTCACTATCTGAAACTTGTTTCAGCCATATCTCCCAAACGGTGAGTCCGTTTGGCTAATGTGACCACTCTACGGAAAGGTAAACCATCAAACGAATCTAATGGAAGTGGTTTCAGGTCAAAATTCCTTTCCAATCAAAAGTTATGGCCAAAACAATATCGGTTAGGGGCAAAATGGTCATTTAAAAATCGGCAAAAATCATGAACATGGGAAATGACCCCAATAGTTGTCTCCCAAAGTAACACGACCATACGACTTCATACGAAAAAGAAATAAATATTCTACGATCCTAGATACGTAGAATGCGGGTTGTTACAGGTTGTATAATAACTCCATTCAACTTAGATTTATAAAATCCGATTAAATTGAGTTCCAATAAGAATTAAATTTAAATCTTCAATTTAACATAACCTGTATTGCTATTAATATAATTCGCTTAAAAATATTATTTAATTATAAATAGCACTTGTATTTCCACAAACCTCCATTAATACATTTTAAATCCCAAGATTTTCTACTTGATTATTATAAAACAAATAATAACCAAATATAACATTTAATAAAAATGGTATACCTCACCGTTAGCTATTCCCATTGAATTAATAAACTAATTTAATACTTCTCGGTTAACTCAGTTGACTCAGACAACTCAAACATGATTAATTCTTAACCAATTCCAATTCGTCTTTCCACTTAAATTAATTAAAAATATAGTTAATTTAAATAAATCTCATTTACCTTGATTATTATTAAGTAAATAATAATAACTTTCAAATGATTCCATTTATTTCTAAGTACTTAATAACATGAGAATTTTCATTATAAAACCATTCAATAATTTACCTTAAAACTTAAATAATAAATAATAAACCTTTATTTCCCTTTTTATAAACTTCCCTTCAAAATAATATATTTCAAAATCCATACTTAGTTATAAATAAAATTTATAACTTCACTTTTATCGGTTTACCTGACGGTAAATCAATTCTTATAAAACATCGTATATTTGGGCCAATTGCTATTAATTCCTCAACCAATATTACCTATTGGTTAATAACAAAAAATATTGAATTTAGATTCAACAGTTCAATAATCAAGTAAATAATCCAATCATATTCACCAAACAATTCATATAATGATGACATGAAAATAAACAATAAAATTTGAGGAATCCAGTTGGATTACTCCAACCTGTTTTCCCCACATCTAAATAGGTTAACTCAAGTAAAACAATCCATTCAGTTATAATAAACATGAATAATGAATTCAACTGATAACGGTCGACTAATAATAAAAATTCAAGCATCCAATTTAATTTTAATACTTTTATATTATTATAAACGTAACTAACAAGGTAAGTTACCTCGTTTGGAAATAATCGTCAAAAATAACAATTAGTTTCGATTAAATTAAACGAAAGTTTAATTTAAAATTGGTTATATAAAAATATTCAGCATGTATTCAAACAATCAACATATCAACCAACAATTAGCAAAAATAGTATACAAATATTAAGCCCACCCTATATATATATATATATATATATATATATATATATATATATATATATATATAATTGGGACAACTGAGTGAGTTAAACTCACCTTGGATTTCCATTCGTCGCTGTAACGGTTTTTTTTTAATTAAATTTAACAAGTGTTTAACTTAATTAAAACCTCCAACTGCATCCAGCTTGTTCCAAACCAGCTAACTAATGTGGTGCATACTGATACGGTTCCAACGTTTCTGGTATTATTGAATTATGACAACATATAAACATGTTACCAAATTTATATGGTCGGGTTTTTAAATTAGATTAACTAAGCCATAATTATTCTTATTATTTAACGTTAATAACTCGGCTATCTAAATTTGGTCACGTAAAACCTCTATTAGGCACGCTAGTACATAATTATATAATTGGCTATGCATTATATTTTACACAATTACATAATTTATACGGTCAGGATTTTCACTTGCTTTTCTTTCTACGTGCGTTCCTTTTCACTATTGTATATATCAGTTCTTTCTTGCTTGGCCTCTTTTCTTTTTATTCCCTACTACGTTTTTTTTACTTGAATACCTACAGGACGGAGCTTCATTGTAACACCCCACATCCATTAATGTCACTCACTAAGGGAATGCATTAACTTTCATGGAGTATTATAAGAGTATGGAACAGAATATCACAAGACAGATATATAAAATGGTACTTAAGAAAATTCAAAATTTATTCATTGCAGCGGAAAAGCCAAACATGTTTGGTTACAATATCAAAACCACATACTAGAGTCAAGTACACAAATATCCATCTTGTACAAAATTATTATCAGAGTACATAAAAGTAAAATCATAATCCCACTCAAAATAGCCATAATGGAAAAGAGATAAAGCTGAGCATTACTTTCAACACTTCCAAGCACTTCAAGAAGAAAGAAATCCAAGTCATGCTTCACTAATTCCACCCTGAGGACATGGGGGGAGAAAGAAAAGAGGCGAAACAAAAAGGGACCAGACATATGTCTGGCGAGTCTAGTGACTTTAACAATATAATCAGTAAATTAACAGGATAAGAACATAAACTGGATATAAGAGATGACAATAACATAAGCAGATATGACAAGGTAACAAGATGAGCAAGATATAACGTTGATTGCGCTTCTAATCACTATAAGATTATTCCTACATCACACCAATACTAGTTTCAAACTAAAAGATGATCCCTTTCACTAATCATGATAATAATAATAATGATGGTAGTTTCGTGTACTCCTAGCTGCTGTTATATGTGCCACCTGCTCCTATCTCCACTAGTTGTACCTACTACCCTCCCCATTCGATCGGCTCCCTAACTCGTAAATACCCGTGTTGGTCCCACAGTAGGGTGTATCACTCCCTAAAGTGGCAATCCGATACTACTAAAAGACATGACTTATATCTACACGATGCAACAACGTCTTACCTACCAGCCCAGACCTACCCACGCACATGACTCCGTTGGACTTGCGTTGCCACCACTAACTCTTTATTGACCTCTTACAATCAAACCAGTAAGCGTGTCCCGTCCTCGACCTAGTTCGAGCTCACATAGATACTAAAATGGGTTACTGGTTGAAAAGGGTCCACCTACTTGACACAAGCATCCCTCCTAAGCTTGGTCCCCACTAGGAATTCCCACTTAACCCCTCTTTATTCCCATGTCTAATCACATGTTTCACCTTGGTTAAGTGTTTCTAGTTATATTTCACATGTCACCCACTTAACCCCCATGTTTTACTACATGTCTTATCTTGGTCAAGTGTTCATTATTTCATTATAACTGTAATCTTGCAAGACCACCCACATTAGATTGTTGTTTTGCGGTTGCTGGATATGCCGGGCGGTTCCGGGCAGTCTTATACCGCAAACCAAATCTAACCTCGTGTCTTTGCATTATTACGCATCTAATTTCTGCCTTTTACCTCTCATGTTAGATTACAAAATTGCGGTTGCTGGATGTGCCAGGCAGCCTTATACCGCAATTCGAATCTAACCTCGTGTCTTAGGCGTTCATTATCACTTTCATGATTCAAGTCCCAATTAAATTATATCCCAATTACCCATAATTTCCAATCTAAATTATGTTCATAATTTTAATCCAAATTAGGCCTATAATCTTAAGTATACATGTTAAGCCAAATGACGCCCAAATCAATTTGCGTTCATCGATATTAACAATTCTTACCAAAACTCATGTATACAAATTATATCCAATTATGCCCATTCCAACTTATGCCAAATCTCATGTATATAATTTATACACAATTATGCCCAAATTGATTTATGCCAATAATCACATTTTATTACAAAATTCCCCCAAACTTTTCCCAATCGTCCAAACATTATTCGTACGCAAATCGCAACAAAATATGTTAGGCTCGAAGTTAGCCTAATCTCATAAAAGAAAAGGAAAAGAAGAAGGGAAGAGAATCATGTCATCAAAACTAGCATAAAAGAGACATATGAAACATGAACTGGCATAGAACAATAAAATATATCCAATTAGGCATATGGTAACAATGATTTGGGTATGAATCTAAAAGATAAGAATTTACAAACTTGATATGATTCATCTTACAGGCATGTTCATAAAATCCAATTTGCAATCCTATCACAATCACTTTTTAATTAATTATATGTGAAAGTAACATAGAGTCACAGCGATAGGATTTAGGAGAGAGGATGGATCTGAATCTGATTTCTTAATTTGATTAGCTAAACTGTTGTTGTAGAATTCGATTCTTATCTTCCAATTTGAATACTCTAATTTTAATTTTCTTTGGAGAAGAGAAGAGAAGCTAGCTTTAATTTAGATTAGAGCAGCATGGAGGCGCCATGGATTAGTGTAATGAAATTAGGGTTAGGTCTAGGTGTGTTTTTATAGATGTATTAGGTAAATTAGGGCCTTTAGATTAGATTAGAGATCATCAGAACCACACAGCTCAAAAGACACGTCATCCAACCAATCCCCGAAGGACACGTCATTAGAGAACTCTCCAGAATTCTGTGTAGATTTTGCCTCGGCATGGGCGCACTTACCAGGTGCGCCAGTGTATTTTTGTTCTGGCGCACTTCAAAAGTGCGCCAGTTATTCCAGCCTGTTTTCTGATTTTTCTGCCCAACTTCTATCGTCCATAACTTCCTCATATGTTATCCTTTTTTCGAAACTTGGACTCTGTCTCAAGCAGAATTCCGAGACGAACGCAATGGCGTAACCTGTTTAACCTAATTCTTCTTTTAAAAATTAATTATTATTTAATTATCTCTTATGTCATGTTTTAAAATTACGGGGTGTTACATTCATGACCATAAACATGCTTCTAGTAATTTGTTTCCGTGAATCAAAGGACTGCCACTTTTTTATTATATATATATATATATATGTGCGTGTGTGTGTGTGTGTGCGTATGTGTAGGCCGAAGCCCAAATCCTTCCTATCAGCCCAAATTTCTACAACCCAACCCATCCCACAACTGTGCACTCTTCTTCTCCATTCAGTTGTCCCTCTTTCTTTTATTTTTTCCAGTTTTCGTTTGCTGCATCTTCATGGAAGAAAAACTTCCCACGTTTTTTTATGTTGATGAGCTCCAACCCAACGTCTAATGCTCCAAATATTTACCCTACGTCCCACTTCTTTAAAAATCTTCCCCAAGCAGCAGCAGTTGAAAACTCCCTATGTCCCTTCTTTTTCTCCATTATATTTCTGTTTCGTAACTTTCTTTTTCTTTTTTTTTTTAGATAAAAGGCCGAAACTCAATTTCCTTAGCCCACCCGCCTTCCACTGTTTCTTTCCCATCCGCCCTTCTCTTCTTCACAAAATGATATACACAGAACCGTCCTCCCTTTGCCAGTCCCATTTCTTCCTTTTTTATTTTTTCTGAAACCGAAAATAAACCACTCCCTCCCCAAGAGAACTGCACCACCCTCAGGCCGTCAGGAACGTGCCACCACCGCCAATGAGACTGCCTTGTTAGTACTGTGCCTTTCACCATCTACCTTCCAGTTCAAATGGTTGTTCGAAAAAAATGTGTACGAGCTTCTTGAAATATATGCGCATTCGAAGCTTGCACAAGAAGAAGCTAATGTAAAGAGTTTTGGATTTAGAGGTGCATTCGAAATATTCGGATTTATTATTTTTAATGGAAATTTTCGGTTTTTCATTTATAGAATGAAAGAGAGATACAGAATGGAGCATTTATTTTACAGGAGAGGAATGCAATAGGGATCAAGGAATTACAGAGTGTAGAGTTACGGAAATTTTAGGGTAGTTGTTGACTGTTGTTGCATGAGATTTCAGAAAGTTGGGGATGAAGGAGTCGATGGTGTGGCAGCCAAGGAAGGCAACAGTTTGGCACACAAGTAAATTATAAGAATAGTGGTGTAACATCCCGCCATTTTGACTGGTTCTAATCGGTAACTAAACCAACTTAAAACATCCAAATCGACGGATCGTTATTTAGCTTACAGAGTTTAACAACATAATCAACACAGAAAACACAGAATAAAATAACATAGTGTTGAACAACAGAAATAACTTTTATTTATTAATCAAAATTTTGAGTACAAGATATTGATATACAATGGAATGTAAAAATATAATTTGGAAATAGAAAATATTTTCTGTAGTAGATCTTCAGAGTGCGTCGCCTTTTGAATCCCCAGTTTCGCTAATCTTTGAATCCTAAGCTGTAATCTTTAAATCCGTACAGCTTGGGTCCGACCTGAGCGTTCCATGCAAAAACATAAAACACTCGGTCAGCATTAAATCATAGTTCAAGTAAATGGATTTCAATTGAAACTAAAATTTAGTAGTTAATCCGAACTTCCAAAATATACACAAAATAAAAGTTATATAGTATATGTCTGTATCAGTCTTATAACTATGACACGATCAAGTGTAGTATCTACTCACGATAAACCATTAATTCAAGTTATTCATTTCAATATAAACTAGAAATATGGTAGTTGATTGAGGTGGGTGCTTGGCTACATGATTTGGCTACCTGTTTGGGAGATTTTTCGTTTTTGCTAAATCCGGAACTTGAATAATTTGGCTCACATGTGAAACCCTAATGCCGAAATACACAGTCACTCACTCTTGCTTGGTTGATGGTCTGTATATGTGATATGTTCCTGAATGTGACTGTTAGGACCAAAATTCTTAAGTGGGATTCATTTACCTGATCCTTTGTTTGTTCGAAAATAAAGGTAGAAATGCTTTCTTGTTTCCATCTCTGTTTCATTGAACATATAACTTCTGGTCTAAACAAACATACCCTCCGTTTTCGGTTTTTTTAATGTTAAGAACTGACACTACTTTAGTTTAATAAACATCTGATGCTACATCTAAAACTGATACCATTTTGGTTTACTAAAGACATGATGTTACTGTTTTTACTGCTTTTGCTCTTTGTACCCAGTGCGTTTTTTCATTTGGATTGTGACAGTACATTGTGGTTTCTAGAAGCAAGGTCACTATTTTGAATATATGATTTGCCATTTTTATTTTGTTAATAGTGATTTCATGATATACCTGATAATCAGAAATTTGGGTTATATAGAGGATAGTTTTTATGTAAACATTTCCCATATGTAAAATACATAATAAAGTTATTTCAGTACTCATTTTTTTCATTCATATTGAACCGGAAATGCACGGGTTGCTTGTAGCACTTACTCTGAAGCACATGTATTATTCCATACACAATGCTTTGCTTGAAATTATGTGCTTGTCCTAGTCGTAAAACCTGAACATGTATTCGCCACATTAAACACCTGGATACATCAGTTTCCTTGTCATTTACTATGTATTGTTGTTATTGGAGCATAAATGAGTACACACGGATTAACCTCGGTGCCATTTGTAGACTTGGCTCATTTGTTATGTCTGTTAACTTTTAACTTTAAAATGGAATATGTATTATTTAAATTGGTATCGGTTACTTTTCTACACTCTATTTTGAAAAGTGCTTGCCTTCAAATGATTATGTCCTGTCTATACATGCGTGAATAAATTTTCCTATGTCACGTTTAATTACTGAAATATACGCTTTGTTAAACCTGCACTATTTGCCTTATCATATCATACACCACGGCTATGTTATGTCACATTTTTACTAAGGTATAAGCAAGAAGTTTTGACGTTTGAATTGATCAATTGAGTTATCTGTATGGAAACTTAGCCACTACACACTTTGCTTCTCTACCACGGCTTGTCCATTCACAAAGGAAAGAAAATAAACAAGATTAGATAGTGCCATAAATGAATGAACACCATTTTTTCCTCTTTTTCAATCTATGCAATGACCATGTATATGAACCCAAGCCGATATACGTCACACACACACACATATATATATATATTAACACGCTATGAAGCTAGACTTGGAAATAAAACACTGTATGTATTTAAGTATAGCAGCAGTTCGGAACCCGTACAAAATACCTCATCGTTGTTGGAAAAGAATTTTTTAATTTTTTTTATGCACACAAGTATATATATACTGTCATATTCGAAGTTGTTAGCTAAACATATTACCTTTTCTTCGGCCATGTGCCTTAATGGTTCCAGAATGCATGCAATACTTTAATTCTTGCCGTGTTCATTACATGGAGTTACTTTCCAGTACCTTAATTCTTTTTTTGTTTGTTACGTTATGTTACTTAGTCCATGAACTTGAAATTCCTGACCTTTGGACATTTTGAAACATGGTGCGTTTCCAAAATTGGAATTGGGTAACATCTTATGTTGTTTAAATTTGGGCAAGTAATACATGTTTGTTTGCTGCATTGTTTCATTTTGTTATTTAAATAGAACTTATATATTTTGTTTTGCTGCATTGTTTCATTTCGTTATTTATATAGAACTTATTTATATATAGATACCACATTCGATCTTGTCATGTATATAGAACTGATATGAACAGATGCCACTTGATCTCATCCTTGAATATAATGGATATGAATGGATACTACACTTGATCTTGTCATAGTTATAGGACTATACAGACATATACTATAAAACTTTTATTTTGTGTATATTTTGGAAGTTCGGATTAACTACTAGATTTCAGTTTCTGTTGAAATCCATTTATTTGAACTATGATTTAATCCTAATTTGAGTGTTTTATGTTTTTGCATGCAACGCTCGGGTCAGTCCTGAGCAGTACAGATTTAAAGATTACAGCTTAGGATTCAAAGATTGGCGAAACTGGGGATTCAAAAGGCGGCGCACTCTGAAGATCTATTACAGAAAATATTTTCTATTTCTAAATTGTATTTTTACATTCCGTTGTATATCAATATCTTGTACTCGATATTCTGATTAATAAATAAAATTTATTTCTGATGTTCAACACTATGTTATTTTATTCTGTGTTTTCTGTGTTGATTCTACTGTTAAACTCTATAAGATAATAACGATCTGTTGATTTGGACGTTTTAAGTTAGTTTAATTATCGATTTGAAGCAGTCAAAATGGCGGGACGTTACAAGTGGAAAGTGGGGAAGGTGTACGTATATAAAATTTTATACCCATTATCTCGTAATCCATGTTTTAATTTTATATAGCTACACACGAACCAAAAAAAAACGAAAATAACCACACTGCTATGTCTTGATGTTTTGAATCCAATGAAATTACTTTCATTAAATTCCAACTCAGTTTGCACAATGACATTATTTTAATTTCAATTAGATTCATCGGCTTTTATTTAAATTTTGTCTATCGACAAAACAACTATGTTTGGCTTCTAATCGAAAATCTAACAATAATTAGCTATATGCATTGCAATAAAATTCGTTTCGTCGGAAACAGCGGTCGTTTGGAAAACGGATATTCTGAAGGCTTATATAATATCGGTAAAATATTTAATGAATAAATTCCAGAACCATTCATAATAACAAATTATTATCATTGAGTATATTCAAATGAATAATATATGACTTCAAATTCAACTAATATGGAATTCTAACCCGACATTAACAATTTCGAGTTAAACAATATCCAAATTATAATAAAAATCCTTTTTAATTATATTAAATGAACATTATTGTTTATAAATGATTCTATAGCGACTATTTGTAAATTTGATTTATCCATAACTTACAATCTATAATATTAAATCTTGATTTGTCTCTTTCATTAGAATATCACAATCAAATAGATTCAGAAGATTCTTGTTTCACAGAATTCCGACTTGAAATGGATTATGTATATTCAATTGAAGTTCAAAACTCAATACTATGAACTACCGTGATGTTATGAGCTCGTTTTAAATTAAATATAAATTTAACGTTCAACTTCATTTTATAAACGAATTCAATATTAAAATCCATAATATTTAAAACAGATTTAAATATACAAATTTAAATGACCCAAAAATCTGGGACGTTACACATTCCTTGGATAATAATGAAGTATTTCATGTTGGGGTATTTTATTTACCTCTTTGACCTTGACTCGGCAACGTTCTTATATTAAGATAAATAAAAGTTTGTAACTCAAAAACTAATATTAACTATGATCACTGTTTCAAATCTCGCAAATATCGCCCGAGATCTCCTCCAAGATCACGTTTTGTGCTCCTTCCGAAACGAAACAACAAATATAGCTCTAAATCTCCTTTCGAATATATCAACCGAGATATAGTAATATCGAACGATATATCAACTAAGACGAAATACTGGAATATCGTTCGAGATCTTAGTTTTTTGGCTAAAATTTAAATTTGTGCTTGAACTAGAACTATAATTAAAAAACTCAAATCTAGCTATGTCAATATTTTGTTATTTTACATTTTGCATGTTAAATGACTATATAGTATGTTCGTATATGTTTTACAATGCTTATGATTTTCATATTCGTCTTTTTACATACATGTTACTTATGAAATTATGCATTTTACGATCTATTTATGCTGAATTTTTAATGTTTTAGATCCTTTTAATGTTTCCTCTCTAACAATATTAATGTTTTAAGTATATTACGATTTAGAGTATGAATGATCTTTTGCAAGATAAATAATAATAAAGTTATTTTGCATTTTAAGTTTAAGTTACCATGTTTTTGATAACATTCATAAAAATCATTTTGTTAAAATATCATTTTTAACATATCATGTACCCCGAGATTGTTCCGATATGAACTTGCAGACCTAAGATGAAAATCCAAGCGAACTCCCGAGTTAGACTCATCTCGTCCGAGATCTCCCCCGATACGAGACTGAGTCTATAAAATCCCCGAGATGAAACACGACCGATATCCGAGATTTAAAACCTTGATTATGATATCACACGATTTCTTTTACTATTCCATTTATATATGGATGTAATGTCCCGTATTTTCTGACCATTTATTTGAAATATTTTATTTATTTAAAATATTGATTTGAGTTTATATAATCGATTTAACCATTTGATTCTGAATATATTTATTTATATTAATAATATAATAATATTTTAATTTCTAAAATATTGGAAAAATGTTGAATTCACAGTATAGAGTGAGCGGACAACTTAAAATGGTTAAATATGGTTTACATTGAAATTATAATAACGATTTCATTTAAAAAACGACGTTATAATGTTTAATTTATAATTTAATTATAAAATGAGTTGCAGCGACGCGGCAGTTCGTAATTTGGCGTTTTGAACTTTAAACGGCTGTACTGGGCCCAAAATAAGTCGGATTTTCTCGAAACAAGAAATGTCTGAATCTGTTAGGTAATATTTTTCTAATGGAAGAGAAAATTTGAGTTTTCGTGTTGTAGATTTTATTTTATATCCAAATCAAATTTTGAAAAGGTCACTGTGGAATTTCCTTTATATATTATATCGTTATTTATATTAAATAAAGGGTTTTTAAATTTTTATAATATCGATTTGGCTTGAAATTCAACCCGAGTTATTTTATTGTGGTAATATATGAAATTCTGATCGTGTATGGCCAATTTTAATATTTTATTATTATATTGAGGTATTTTAAAATTGGTTTATTTTGTTCGAATTGGGTAGTTATAAAAGGGACTTTATTCAAACGACCTTCGTTTTCGACGAAATAAATTTTATTGAGACCGCAACAGTAAATTATTGCTAGGTTCCAAGTGGCGCGTAAATCGGGGTTAATTTTTAAGCGTGGCAAAATAAAATACAAATAAAAACGACAATTTGAACATGAACGAGGGCCATGTGAGCAAACAGACTCGGAATTCGACGAAACAAGTTTCATTAGGATCATATCATCAAATTATACTATGCCGTCCATTCGCATCTCGAACAGGGTTTGTATGTGAGCGTAGCAACGAATAAACAACGTTTAAAATAGCGATAGGTACGAAATAAAAATCGTTAGTCAACATCGTTCGTCAAATCAACATAAAATATATTATTTACACATTATATAAACCCCATAAAGTCAGAATTTCCAACAAAACTAAATCCTCATTAATTTTGCAAATAAGTCCCTCATCACAAATCTATTTATATCTTTAAATTTGTCGAGAATCAGCTAGTGGAATCTGAAGTAAAGTAGTAGATAGGGTCGGGATCTACCTACTGAGGAAAATTGGTGGCCATCGGGCGACTGTGGTGGCCGAAAATCACGAAGAACGACCAAAAATCAGTTTCGTTTTTTTTAAATTGACGGCGATTGGAGCGATTTCATCGGTTCAGACCTTGGGGGAATGAAAGAGGAGAGGCATGGCTTTCGTTTGGCACTGGTCGGAGGTTCTAAAACGGAGTGTGGTGGTTGGATTGTTGAGTTGAGCGGAGGCTTTAAATTTGGGTGCAGTTTTTGGAGTGGCGTTCGGTTTTGGGTATTTTCCGGGGGCTGTGGTCATCGTTGGCGTCACGGCCCAGGGGGGATCGGGGCTGGAAGGCGAGGCGGTCAGGATGGCGGTGGTCTGTGGTCCAATTCGACTCGTGGCAGCGGAATTTGGCAGATGATCGGAGTTGGGGGTTTTCGAGTTTCCAGGCGGAGGGGGCGGTGCTGGGTCACGGCGTCAGGGGCGAAGGGGTCTGGTGGATGGGCGGTGGTGCTGGCGGTCTTAGGTGGGTCTACGGTGGCTTGGATCGGTGTCAGGGAGGGGCGTGGTGGCTGTTGCTTGGTTCGACGGGTTCAGGATGGAAGAAACGGGTTTCTGATGTTAGCAAAGATGAAAATGCATGTTAGCATAGTACCAGGATGACGTGGCACCGTTAATTAAGTTAATTAAATTATTTAATTTAATTAATAATTTGTTTTGTTAATTATCGTATAATACATACACCCTTTAAACTAGCGTATCTCACTCATACTTTAACGGAATCTGATGAAACTGGATCTGTTGGGATCGCAGGGACGAGACCTAGGTGATGACACTTATTAGGCACTGATTTGACGTAGTTGAAATTTCAGTTAATTTTGAATGTCCGTTCAAGATTAAAAGGGACAAACGCGTCAACCGGCAACCGAAATAAAATCTGGTGAGTTAATTCTCACACCTTCTAGAATCCTGTGATGTGGTAAATTCATATTTAAATATAATTTACCTTTAAAAATATAAATTGGTTGACTGGTTGCTATTGGCTGATTATTGGTTGATTGGTTGCTGTTATTTAAAATTCACCGTTTTAAATTTATAGATGATTGAAATTTATTTCATATATTATTATGAAATGTATAACGAGCTGTGATGCAGGGAAGAACAGGTTGGAGGGATCCGACCGGATTCCTCAAATATTATATATGTTGTTTGTTTGTTTTGTATTGTTGATATTTGAACTGATTGAACCCATATGGTAGTAAAACCTGTTTGAGCGTGATGGTTGAATAAATATTCACCTGTGTTGTGTTTAAAATCAATCGATAGTGTTGATTTGGTAATTGGTAGTGAATGACCTACATTGTGTTGTTTCAGACTTCGGTTTACCGTTCGGTAAATTGACGCAGTTTTAAAGTTACAAAATAATTTTATAACTGAATTGAAGTTTTACAGTAATTTTATATAATTAATTAAATTAGAAATTTATAAACAAATATTTTAATCGGGTTTATAAAAGAAATAGTTTAAACGATCTTATGTGATAAGACCGTATGTTTATACATGTGCTGAAAGCTAGAAAACCGGAAAACTTACCTATGGGCCGGTAAAAAAAGAAATAATTATTTTTGATCCAATTAAATGGCATTTTTAAATTAATTAAGTTATTTGATTGATTTAAAAAGGGGAAATTACAAATGAAAATCAGTTAACTGCTAACTGAGGTGTACGGTCGATGAAATCAACCGTTTTGAGTAAAATTTACAAATGGAAGAAAATTGATTTAAATATTCTGAATATTCGAATAGTGTAAAATATTAGTTAGTCCTCGATTAACTATTAATTACGGAAATTTCTGAATTGTTTAATGTTAATGAAGTTAATTATTATTTAATAAGATTTTATAAATGATAATGATACTATTAATAACGAAGTTAACTATTTTTAATATATTTAATGTTAAAGTTAATTATTATTTTAGTTAATAATAATTAAAGAAGTGACCTTTAATTGGAGTTCCATTAGAAGTAATTAAAGCGTCGATAAATGCGATGAAAGGCAAATAAGGTGTTATAAAGAGATTTATAAACCAGGTTTTCAAACGAGATTGGTAAATGATAGGTGTAGTAGAATGTGGAGATTTAGATAAGATTTTTCTTAATTACTAAATTAAATAAAGGGAATTCAATTGAAGAGAAATAATAAAGGGAGACGATAAGTAGATTAATAATAAACTGAAATATAGCGATGGCTTTAGAATAAAATCCCAGAAGTAGTGAAAAGATGGTAAATGGATTATTACAAGGAAGAAATCCAAGCGAGATTTTGAGAAGGTTTTTAAACCAAAATGATAAGCTAAAAGTTGTGTTTTGAATGAGGACTTACTTGATCAAACGAATTAAGTAAGGAGGTGATATCGAAAGGAGATTTCAAATAAAAGAAATGGCTTATAAAACCGGGTTTGAAATCAAGGTGGTAAACAAGATTTTTATGAGGGTTTAAGTTACAAACTGGTATTTATGCTGAGATAAGAACATTGTCGATCAAGGTCTGAGTGGTAAATAAAATTCCCCAATTTGAACGGCTTCATTATTATCAAGGAATGGTATCAGTTTGAAACGTGTGAAAGGTGTTGTAATTTGTGTGATATACCATACGAGAAATGTCGAATATAAGTGCGAGATTTTGGAAAAATACTACGCTATTAGTTTCAATGAAAATAAGAATATTTGGTTATAAGTCGACATTGGTTTTAACCATTTTGTCAAATATATTTTTGAACAGGCCAAGTCATGTCAAGTACCGAATCAGCAAACTCATTTTATTCACACATTTTTTATTTGATAGTTAAATCACCGACTATCAAAACCTGACCAAATACGGTTGTTGGTACGGAAAGACCGGGATCGAATTCATATTTGAAAACCATTCCGACCAGCAAATACGTGAAGACGTCGATTGAAGACAGAGCAAGCGAAGGCCGTGGATCTACATAAGCGGAAGGATTACTTGACGAATAATCTCTGTGTTGCAACGCAGAAGTATTCTGACGTGATTCGGTCGTGGTTGAGATTATGCGGTTTGCAAGGACTACTCGCTACTGATCCATCGGGTGATTCCTATATGAGATGCAGTAGGAGAGTACCTTCGGTTCATCCTTTTCCTGGATGACTTGTATGGACGGATGTCTGACAGAGTATTTCCAAAGAATTACATATGTTGATTTCTCCAAACGTACCATAGTTGATGGCGGAGAAATGGTTATTCTCTAGCCAAATAAACTAGAGTATTTTTTTGGACATCAATCAGTGTGATCGGGCGGATCTGACGATGTGGCATTCAAAGTGAATGATGATATGATGTTCTAGAAGTATAATCTAAACCTCAAGCCTCATCAACCGGGAAATGACAAAAATCGGGCATGCAGCATCGCTATGTGGGTCGTTCCCATTATGGTGTATAATCACCTATCTAGAGAAATTCCATTTGCTTCTTTAATCTATATTTGATGCTGTCCTTTTTCGGGAGGCAGTTGCAGATCCCAACCGTCGGTGATATACATTCGATACACTCAAGCGAAATAAATGGTCGGTCATGTGCGGGCCGGGTTGCAAGACGTTCTTGTTGAACCCAGTGTATTCGCCTCTAGAGATACACGATCGGAAGGTGGTCCCATACCTTGTCATAGTCGGAATCCAATTCCCAATAAGCGCCCGCAGTTTTTGATTGTATACTATATATGCGGAGCGTGAGATGCAAGCATTCCACTAGATTGATATTTATTTGTATTTGGACAATATCATAATAAGTTATGATTTCAGAAACGTTTTGGGTTGTAGTAAGGTAAAAACCGTCTGTGTTTATGTGTGGACTGGTCTTACTATTGTCCTTTGATTTCAGAAAGGATTTTCCAAAGTTAAACAAGTTGTGTGTTCTGTGAATTTATCACTGAAAGTATTCCAGACTGACCCGGTGTATTTTGCTTTGCTTCAAATGTGCTCGGGTCAGACCGAGTATGTTCCAGGTTAGTTTTTGCTTGGAGTTTCAGGAGTTGGAAGCAGGCGGCTTCACCGTTAGTTACATACAGATATTTTTCCGCTGTGACTTATATGTGTTGTACTCTAATGATTGGTATGTATATACAGTTCTTTTGTATAAAAGGATTTATTATATTATATTTTACTCGTTCCGTTGTGAGATTCTGATGTGTTTTCTTCGTTCTTCTATTCTGATAGTTCTTTCTTTCTATTCTCACCCTCTAATTTCTTTCTATTGAAAATCTAGGGTTCGATACTTGGGTTTTTGGCAAGTAATATGGGTTTATGTATTGTTGTCGAAAATTCGAGCGTTGAGTTTTCCCAGGGTAATTACAATGGATTTATAAGCCATTCTTTGCATTTTAAAAATCTCCTTTCGATTATAATCACGTTTACTTAATTTGTTTATTACGTAATCACTCATTAAAACACAAATCCTTAGCTTTAAACTCCTTTAACAAAATTCGTTTACAACTTGGATTTATTACAAAAATCAATTTACCAAATCTTTTACACAAACCAATTAAGCATCCTTCCTTTGCATTAAATCTCCTTTCAAATACAATCATTTTTTAAATTCAATTATTAAGTAAATAGTTATTTAAAACCATCACATTAGCTTAAAATATCTTTTATAAACTTGATTATTTAACTCGGATGTATTATATAATCTCTTCATAAAGCCCTTTCTAAGTCTTATTACAAAACTTACTTTAGTTTTATCTTATACAACTTCATTTCTTATTTAAAATTTTCGAATTTCAAATCGAATCATTAAAACTTAACTTGCATAATAAAATTCAGTAAAATTTAGGCTTCCGTTTAGATTTCTAAAACTTCATATGTTTACACTTCTAAATTTTAACTCCATTTAATCCATTTCTTAAGTTTTATAACTAACTTATAAATCTCGTTCCAATAGTTGAAAACACTTATAAAACATCCTTGTTTATAAAACTTGGTTTTTCTAAACTTCGTAAAACTTAGATTTATTGATAGATTCCGTTAATACAATTCTTTATAAAATTTCAATCAAAAACTCGTTACGGTTTAATAATTCTTTAATTGTATCCCAGTTATAAATGGAAATCACTTGAATTATTCTTAATAAAAATAATAAATGACCTCAACTGAAGTAAAGGTAGTTAACTTCCTTATTAACTAAAATAAAATAATTAAAATGATAACTAACTTTATTAATGATTATAAACTCGATGGTTATCCTTAATTATAATTAGTTAGGTGATTAATTTACTTTTAAGAAATTTTATTATGTTTAAACAACCGTTTGCCAAACTATTTCTATTAAATTAATTGAAAAAAATAATAATTTAATAACCAATTTCAATTAAAACAGCAGATTTAGTCAACTTGAAAACATTGTTAACTTGTTAATTGATTTCCAATAATCCTTTCTTTTAAATTAATTAATAACATAATTAATTTAATATAATTCCACTTAATTGTTTCTTAAAAACAATTATTCCAAATGATTAATCTCTAAGTTACTTTCTAACTTACTTGTTATAAAACTTATTTAAAACATAGAAAATTACTATATAATTTGTTTTATAACTACTTTATAAAAACTAATTATAAAATATGATTTATTTTATTTTACATAACTTATTTAAAATTTAATTTATAACATTGCTTCAGTTATAAAAATAAATTTTATAACTTCAACTAAGTCAGTTCCGGCGACTCAATGTCCTAAAAATATGGTTTTTAGGACATCAGCTGCCAATCATTTAATCAGTACTTTCCACTAATTAATAAAACATCATGTTGAATTCAATTCAACAATAATCATCTAAATCAAATTTAACGTTACCTAGGTTAAATGGTTCATATTTGAATAATATGAAGACACGTAGCATTCAGAATATTTAAGGAATTCTGTTACATCCCTCTAACCTGTTCTCCCTGCATCACAACTCATAATACCATTTATATATGCTTATAAAATAGAAATTCTAATCTAATTCATTTAAGATGGTGAAATATAAAGATAAAAAAATCGTCAGCAAGCAAAAATCATCCAAAGCATCAAAACATACAATTTATACTAACAACGGTAAATGTTATTATATAATTTAACAACATCAAGTAATCTAGAAAGTGTGTGTAACGTCCCATATTTTTGATCGCTTCAGTTTTGATATTTAAATCGGTTTAAATATTGAATTAGTAATATAAATGGATTTTTTTATTGATTAAACGAAATTTGAAACATATAAATATATTATATAAGTAATATAAATGAGCTCAAAATGGAGCGGTAGTTTGTAATTTACGATTTGAACTTCAACTATGTTCTTCTTCTTCTTCATCTTTTCTACTAGTTCTATCTTATCTATCATCACCCTCTATATTCTTTCTATTAATTTCTTGAATTTCCAGTGCAATTTGGGGTTGGACTTGTGTTATTTGGTCAGCTCATATTGGACCGGATTTTTGGGTCATTATAGTTGGTATCAGAGCATAAGGTTAAGTTAAGAATTACCTTGCCTCTGTGGCATGACTCAGTAGAGATGGGATTAGTAATATCCTAGATTGAATTGAGTGTGTATATACGAGTGCGCATTTGTTATTTGATATAAAAAATTGTTTTATATTGTGGAGATTTATTGGTTGAGTTGTTTATGAGTTCTGGTCGATCAGTTTGATCCACTGTATCGATAGGAGTTAATAAACACTCGAATACGATGGGTCGACGTGATATGTTTTGTAAAGTGGGTAAATTAAAATAAGTTTACCCAGAGTATATTCTGATATAGAGGAAATATATATTAGATATATTGGTTGTAATTATAATCGAGTAAGATTATAAAGTGAAAAGGTTATATATAACCAATAAGAATTCATATAAGTGAAATATATGGAATCGAAATGAATTAAAACTGAATTTAAATCAGAATTAATTGGAATTAAAATCACAAAAATTAGGATAAGTGTTTGAAAATGGATTTGAATTAAGATATGGGAATTTTAAAATCCTGGGAGATTTTAAATTTGTTTAAAGCATTGCATGTGATATTTTGAACTGATTTCAAATTAGAAGTGTTTAGAAATGGTTTAGAAAGTAATATAGTATTAAACTCACTTTGATAACTGGGAAATAACCCTGATGATGAATCGTGACATCATCAGTGCTCATTTTCAAGTTGCTAAGTGACGGATTGCTACCGAAGAAATTGTTTAGAAAAACAAGTTGTTTGAATCCTACAGAGGAAAGTTTGGTTTTTGAGAAAAACAAAACCGTTTAAAACCCCCAGAATTTGTTTGGTTAAATTGAAAACAAATTTAAGTAAAAATTGGGAAAACCAAATTGAACTTGAAATAGAATTGGATTAGAATGATATCGAGACGAATTGGATATGTGAGATTCGAATTTGAAGTGTAATTTGATAATCAAGTTAAAGGTTTGGAATCAAGAATAAAACTCGAATTTGAAATGATATTTGGCGTGGATAAGCGAATGGTTGTGTTGAGGATAAAGTGATCAGAGTTTGATTAAATTTATATTGGCATATGTTGAATTGATAACAGATACAAGTGATAGAGTTGATATGCCCGACAAGAAGGTACAAGTTTATATTTGATATAAGCATGAGATTTATGAGCCGAATTGGCAAGCCGCTTGGCTGTTTGATTTTCTTTTGGGTTGGAGATGGCCTAGAGAGGCGAGTTGTGGTTTTACCGATAGCGCTATACAGAGGAGGTTATGGCGAAATTTTCCGAAAATTTAAAGTGTTAGAAAATTTTCAGAATTTTTGAAAATTTTAGTTAGTCGGAATGAATAAATATTTTAGTTGATATTAATTGGTTCGGAGAAACAAGAGATAAGGGGTAAACAAATAAACTTTAATCAAATAGATAGGGACGTCCTCTACCTTAGCAATTTCGAGGATGAAATTATTTTAAGTGGGGAAGATTGTAATGACCCGCACTGGCAGAGGTATTATAATTAATTTATTTAACTTTATAAATAGTGATATAGTGAATTAAATAGTGGTTTAATTAAATAATATGGAATATTTAATTAAATTAAATAATAGAATAATATATTTAATTCAGCAATAATAAAAAATATTGGAAATCACAATATTCTGTGAATTGGGTCATCCCTAGGATTTAGTTCAGCTTAGAGTTGAATTATACTGACGAATATATTCAATCGACGTCAGTTTGAAACGTAGAATTATAATATAATTAAAATAGAGCTTGAAATGGCGCTGCAGTTCGTAATTTGGCGATTCGAACTTCAACAGAATTTACAAAAGCCGTTTTAAATCGGATTTCTGTGAAACAAGAAACTTGTGGAGCTGGTGGAGTATATCTTTCTAGTGGAAGAGAAAAAAGGGAATTTCGTCGTGTAGATTTTGATTTATGTCCAAATCAAATATTCAGAAAAACTGCGGCATATTCGTTCATGGCCATAACGGTTATTTAAATATATTTAAATATCGGTTTCGAATTTAGACAAGGTTCTTTTGAGGCGTAGTGATAATTTAATTTTTAGAATTTTTACTTTAATTTTTAATTAATTAAATAAGCAACTTTTTATTTAAAGTGTTGTGCACCCTAAATCAGTATTTTTGGAATTTCATGGAATATGTCAACCAGTCTATATTTTTATATTTTTGGGATCGTGGGACATTGCTCGTCTCACTGGTATTTTTATTATTGTCGATAGCGGTCTTTAAATGATAAAAATAAATTATGCTTCAAACCAAACATACCCCAATATAATAACCTTAATTCTTCTAACCTAAATTATTTCCATCGTTCCTCAGAAAATTCCGCCTCCACTTTCTCTCAAATGAACAAACAAAACCTTTAGATCTTTTCCTCAAATTAATTCGAAATCCACAAAATCAATCGGCTAAACTTTCAACTACAAACTGGATCGTCTCACCGAGGACGTCCTTCTGGACGGTGGCGATGGAGTGCAGCTCGACGAGGTGGCTGGGATCGACGTGGAAAGCCGCAACTTTTGAAGCTGGGCTGCTGGTGACTGGTAGAAGGAGGGAGGACGTGACTAAGGGCGTTAGTGGAGGACCTTCAGACGCAGGTTGAGGCGACGTTAGATGAACTCCATGTGGACGGTTGGTGCGTCAACGATGAACTCGAAGTCGAGATTTGCTGAGGGAACGATGTGTTGTTGGTGCGAGCTGGTGATGTATTTGGGTGCGTGGGGAGTAGAAGTGATGGTGGGAGTCCGACACAGGATGTAAGAAGGTGTTGTACAGGAGTGATGGAGGGTGGATGACCGGAGTTGGAGTGGTCTGGGAAGCTTTCGAACAAGGGAAAGAAGGGGACTACGGGGTTTGGTGTATTTGTTTGAATCGTCAAAGGGGGTAGTCGATCTGTTATTGACTGGAAGGGCAGTTAATCAAAGTGTGGAGTTGGGGTGTGTTTGCTGTAGGTGTTAAAAGGTTGGTTGGTTTCAATTGCAGGAGGGGATGAACTTGGGTCTAAAAGGAAGTGGGCTAGTCAAAAATAGTGTGGGCTTTCTTTTTGTTTGGGCCTGGGTTGTAGGAGTGGAAGAAGGGGAGTTGGGCTGGGCTAATACAGTAAGGCCTGAAAATTTGTTAAGTATGTTCTTAATTTAAGTTTAGTTAAATTTCTAATATATAAACTCTTAACTTTTAAAATGAATATCTGACATATGTTATTCGAATCCGCCGAAACAAGAGGCGTCAGAACCGTCTCGACAAATACGACACAATGGGATTGACTAAGAACAAACTGGAGCTGGTTACAACTTATAGCGAAATAAATTGTCGGTCTGAATCAAGCGATGGTTTTCGTTATTAACAATGATCGTCCAATGTGAGTAAAACTCACCAACTCTGAACAGTTCTATTTTTACAGTGTATTCTTAGAACTGATAAATGATGACTGATTGTTGTATGTTAACTGTTGGTTGAGTTGTTTGTGTATTGATTGAAATCATAAGATAACGATATATATATAAATCGTTAATCGAATATTGATTCTGTTTTATTAGAATATTTTATATATGTGTTGTTTAACATCTGTGATGCAGGGGAATAGGTTGGAGGGGTCCAACTGGATTCCTCAATATTTATAATATTGTTCTGTTCATGTATTATAATATATGATGTGATATATAATCTGTTTGATTTTGTGTGTTTAAATGATATCGATCATTGTGGTTTGCTATTTTAAATATCATAAAAGACCCTGGGATGTAAATAGAATAAAGGAACTTTATAAAATCAACCGATTTTATAAAGGAAATATTTTGAAAATAAAGTATTTATAAAATCATAGGATTTTATAAAGGATATATTTATTTAGAAAATAAATAAAGTTGATAAAGGAAATATTTATTAAGGAAGTAAATAGAATTAATAAAGGAATATTTATTTATAAAATAAATAGGATTTATAAAAAGGGAAATTAACGAGATAGAAAAGAGTTAGTCGATTAGGGTTATCAAATAGAAGTCAAATCCAATATAGTTTATTTGAAGGAGTTAATCAAACATAGTTATTTAGGATAAGTTACCATTTTGCACGACTGCTAGCGTAATTCGCAAGGCTACAGATAGCCTACGGCGGTCGGATGTTTCCTGAGGGAATCAGGCGTAACCATTGTGATCGCTGCGATCTAGAGTCAAGTGAATGGAGTTAAATTCAATATTAGTTATTCGAATAGGAGTTAAACAAATAGAGTTATTCAATTAGAGATTAAAGAAATAGTGTTAAGAAAAAATAGAAACTGACTAGAGATTAGTAAGTTGAATGGTTTTCTGAGTATCGATCTGATGTTGGTTTCGGCCTTCGGGGTTTATACTTGGGTAGTCGTTCTCTTACTAGTTTACAGTTAGGGACTAATAGTTGTGGAATGGTAGTGATGCGTGAATAAGCTATGGAAATGTTTTCCAGGGTTAATAACGTATATTTTCTAAATATAGAAATGAGGAGATATATATATATATATATATATATATATATGGTTGATGATTGATCGATATAATTTCCACTTGGAAATAATATCGTTGTTTGCACACGTGTTTTTCTTTGATAGTTAACTCATCGACTATCGAAGTTTTCGACCATTTTAACGCTGTTAATATGGAGAGACCGGTTGGATTATTATCCGAAGAACCACTCTGTATTGGCATAAGCGTTGCGAATCATATATGCCAAAGATAATTGAAGACGGAGTTATGCAATGGCTATCCTGTTTACAGAAGAGTGCCTTCGGTTTGTCCAGTCCCAGGACGACCTGTATGGAAGAATGTCTGACAGAGTATATCTAATAGATCGCGTAAGTTGATCTCTTCAAACGTATCCACGTTTGGTGGTGGAGGAATTTGTTTCTCTTAGCTGTATACCCGTGGTATTTTTGGGGAAATCAATTTGTGATTTGGGAGGTATGACGATGTGACATTCAAAGTGAATGAAGATGTGGCATGTAAAAGATAAGCGTAGCTTCTAGCCTCACATCCGGTAAACGACAGAAATCGGGCAGGCAGCATGGCTATGTCGGTCGCTCCGAAGTAGGGTGTATAATCACCTATCTAGAGAATATTCATTTGCTTCTTTAATCTATCAATGCTATCCCATATATATACGGAAAACGGTTGCTGATCCCAACCGTTGGTGATATACATTCGATACACTCAAGCGAAATGAGTGGTCGGTCATGTGTGGCTGAGTTGCAAGATGTTCTTGTTGAACTCCAGTGTATCGTCCTTAGAGTACACTGATCGGAAGGTGGTTCTATACCTTGTCATAGTTGGAAATCCATTACCCAATACGTGCTTGCGGTTTTGATTGTATACTATATATGTAGAACGTGAGATGAAAGCGTTTCTGCTAGATGATTATTATATTTTGGTTGATAGACATTATTATAATATCAAAAGGTTTTTGATATAAAGATATTTTGGATTCTCATAAGGGAAAGACCCGTTCCATTATACGGCGTGGTCTTATGAGATATCGTTTACTTGTTCAAACTGTTTTAAACTATTTACTCATACCAGTCCCATGACTGACCCGGAGTTTATATTGTTGTTTTCCCTAAACTCTTGGGTGCCCAATTTTGTACGGCCAGTCAAGTAGTCAGGATTTTACAGATATACCAGGAGAGCTTGGAGCAGGAGGCTTCAGGATTATATAGTTATTATTTATTTCCGCTGTGTTGTAAGTGTTGTACTCTGATAAGTGCTATTGTATACATAATTGTTTTATTTCAAAAGTTATGTTATATTTTATTCGTTCTGCTGTGAGTTTCGTGTTACTCTGATATTGTGTTCTTCTTCTTTTCTACTAGTTCTATCTTATCTATCCTCACCCTCTATCTTCTTTCTATTAATTTCTTGAATTTCCAGTGCAATTTGGGATTGGACTTGTGTTATTTGGTCAGCTCAAATTAGACCGGATTTTTAGGTCATTACATATATATGATAAGGAGAATTTATTTTCAATATAATTGTTCGTATTTAAGTCAATTTATAATAAATCGAATTTAATGTTAAATCATTTATTTAATTTAATATCTTCTTTATATGGTCGAATTAGACCATGGAAACTGTTCCAGTGTGTTCTGAATGGTGCTAGAACCTTGGAAATGTCGTTCGTTGCGTTCAAATAAGGGTTCGATAGTGCATGATATTTTAATTTAAGGTATACCAGTTAAAATAAATAAAATTAAAACTTTAAATCAAATAAAACCAAAATATATAGGGGATGACATATTCTGTCAAACAGAGCTACTCTGTAAAGCTAAAAACCATCTTCTCATTTCATTTTCACGTACGAATTTGATTCCATCCACCCAAAGCTTCACAACCAGGTACAACAAGTTCCTTTCCAACAAGACCTACCTTTATCTCAGCTATCCCTTTTCAAATCACATAGGATGTATTTTCTCCATCACCATGAAGTGAAACTCTGAGCAGTAACCTATTTTGGCTTCAGCTACTCCTCTTTCTTTCATTTCATGTACCCTTTCCGTTCACTGTTAAGTTGGATACCAATTTAATGGCTGTTGTACTTCTGTTTCAGATCGCACCTATATAAATAGCCGTGCCTTCATAGTTTAATCCCATTTTAGAAGCCTTCAATTTCTTCCTTTTTATTTTTTTTCTTAGTCACGAAACCGCTCCGCCATTTATATAAAAAAGGGAATCCTAATTCGAAATCGCAATTAAAAAAACGATTATTTTCTAAAGCTCGAGACTTGAACTCACGTTTGAAGACCACAGAAATATGAGTCACGATGGAAACTGTTGGTTAACTTAAGCTCGATTCAACGCCAGAAGAGCTCATGATTTGAGGAGTAGAGGTTTTAGCAGGTGCGTTCGAACTGATTAAGTTATAGGGAGATTTCCTTTTTGAGTTCGATTTATTATACGGATGAATGACACTGGAGACCAAATGGGGTTATGCCGGGTGCCAACGCGTGATGTATGGTGAGTTTGGGAAGTTCGAACTATACTTTGACAGTTTGCATTTGGAGAAGGCACTGTTTCGGTTGACAGTAGAGGAAAGGGGAGTCTGATCCTTTGTTTTGGGAATGGAGGAGAACGAGCCTGTGTTTGGGGAAGGAAGATGTGTGATTTATCAAAGGAAATACTGGATGTTGATGGGTTGCAGCATATACCAGGATGACTGGAATCAAGTATGGTGGAGTAATAGTAATGGAACCAGTAGCAGAAAGTTGATTGTGGTGATTAAAAGAGAATGGTGTTGTATGTAAGATGCTTGCTGAAAGGCCGAAGTGGGATGAGAAGAATTTTGGGGCTGATTTTCAGTGGAAATGGGTCAAGTAATTTCAGTAATAGCGAGGTATATATTTTACTAAATTTAAATACGTAGAAGAATTAATCTATTCGTTAGTAGTTAATATAATTTATAATCATTTAATCGTTAAATAAAAATTTAATTACCATAGGTGCTAAATAAATAATTCGAGATGAATCAAGTACATGAGTAGCTGGAACGAAATTTTAAACAGAATATTCAGCAACGGAAATCGAGATGAGTTAAACTCACTCATTAATTATTGGGAACTATTTTTAATAGTTCAAAATTTATTTTATTTCTTATTGGCTGATAATTGATTGATATAAAGTGATTATAGTATATAATAATATATATAAATAATATTGGTGATTGATGATTGGATAATTCCCGCAGTACCATTAGGGATGCCCGCGGTACCATTAGCGGATGATTTCCCTATGCGCCCCACAATATATATAGTGGATGACCTTCTATACTGCGATATCCTGCCTCGAAGCAGGATGGGTATTGTTATTATTGACTAACATTTTTGGATGCAGGAAAAACAGGTTGGAGGGATCCAACTGGATTCCTCACAATTAAATTATTCGTTTTTTTACCTATATGCTCACATATGTGTTTTATAACTTATGATAGCTTGTGGTATATTTGGTTGTGTCAGTAACATCGATCGTTGATTTGGATATTTCGAAAATCATAAAAATATATAGGATCCAAAATAGCGAAATGAAATATAAAAAGAATTTAAAGGAAATATCTACTTTTAAATAGAAATGTTCATTTGAAATCCAAATTATAATATAATTTACAAGTAAAGGTTTGTTTTAATAAATGCGTTAATGAGGCGATTTTTTAAACGACATTCATAAAGAAATGAAACGATTACCATTTGCGAATTTAGAAAATACGGATTTCAATATAGTAATCAAAATATAAAAAGAGTTGAAAAGAAAATAATTGTTTTCAAATAGAAATGTTTATTTAGAATTCGAGTTAAATAGAACTTAAAAATAAAATATTTGTTTAAACCAAATGGGATGAAGATGAAATTTCATAAGTTAAATTAGTATTGGGGAATTTGAGAAAATGTGAAATATGTATGAATTTGGGAAAGAAATGAGAATCGAATGATAAACTGTTATTTTAAAATAGATGGAAATTTTCCCATTCACAAGGAAAATATAAAGAAGATTTTATAACAAAATAATGGTTAAATAGAAATGGAACTTGAAATTTCAAGTGTGAATTCAGCTCGACTAATTAAGTCAAGAATGAACTTGTGTTAAGGTATATTATGTGTGATGGAGATTGAATAAAGGGTAAAAGAAAAATCTTTGTAGATAGAAATTTGTTGGAAGGAAAATGTTACAAAGGGTTTTTAATTTATAATTTTTAATTGAATATAAGTCGAACTAATTGGAATAATATAGTCTATATTATTTTATATAAGATTTTTATGAATAATAGGAATTAGCAATTATATACGAATATTTTTATGGAAGAAAATTATTGAAATAAACTGAGATAAGTTATAAGAAAACTATAAAGGTGTTTATAAAGAGTACTTGTGGAATATTAGATGATGGTTTTGTAAATCATTTTTTTTAAGTAAAATATTTGGGATGATGGTAGATTTGAGATAAAAATCTCATTTAAAGTGATAATAAACAAATGGAATTTTTATTCGTTAGAAGTTAAGAAATGGGAAACGAATATGAAATCGATATTGGAATTTTCCAATTACAAGGAAAATAAAAAAGAGATTATATAACTCTACAATTAGAGGTTATAAATATACTGAAACTCGGAGTTTCAAGTATAAAATCGAATGTGACTAAATAAGTCAAGTAGGGACTAGTATTGACGATTAAGGTGATTAAAGGGAACAAAGTAGTGGTGTGAAAAATAGAATTTTATAAAGGGTTTTTAAAATATTAAATTCTAATTGAATTTAGGTGGAGTTAATTTGATTGATATAATATAGATTATATTAAAGAATTTTACATATTGTTTATAAATAATAAATGTTATTAGAATTTGCAAACGACAGGTAAATACGGATATTGCAGAACATAAGTTATAAATAGAATAGAAAGGAGTTTAAACATATAAATGTTTATAGGAATTATTTGTGGAATAAAGGTTTAATATAGAACTTAGTGTATGAAGATTAAGATGAAATGGAATCGGATAATGAAAGTATATCACTATCCTGTTTCAGTTTAGAAATAAATATTTAGCAAATGTTTTGCAAATTAAATCCGAAAAGGGATATTGTATAAAGATGGTAGTAATGTTTTGTGAATATTATTTTTGAGAGGAATATTAGAATGGCCATAAATTCGAGATAAACACTCCATATAAAAGTGGCAATAAATATTGAAAATTTAGAAATAGGTTTAAGGGAATTAGAAAGCTGACTATATTAGTTTTGAATTAACGAATGGTTAATCAAAGGAGGCCATAATGATAATGTAAAACAGGAAATTCAGTTTTCTATTATGGATGAATGGATGTTTTATTTGATAGTTAAATAACCGACTATCAAATCTGGCCTAATACGATTGTTGGTGCGGAAAGACCGGGGTCGAATTTATTCGAAAACCATTCCGAACCAACTAATATGTAAAGTGAAAGATTCTGATTGAAGATGGAGCTGTGAAGACAGTAGATCTTCATAAGCGAAAGGACTACTTGTCCGATTCTCTAGAGTCACGCCCGGAGATATTTTGATAGTGACCCTATCGTGGTTGAAATCGGTGGATTGCAAGGACTACTCGCTACCGATCTATAGGGTGATTCATAGGATGCAGTAGGAGAGTGCCTTCGGTTTGTCCAATCCTAGGATAACTTGTATGGACGAATGTCTGACAGAGTATTTCCAAAGGACCACGTACGTTGATTTCCTCAAACGTATTTTGGTTGATGGCGGAGAGGGGCATTTCTCTTAGCTTAACACTAGAAATTTTTTGTCGACGTCAATTAGTGATATCTGACAGATCTGACGATGTGGTATTCAAAGTGAATGGTGGTCAGATGATCTATAATGATAAAATAAACAAATAAATAAATGAATTATGACCTCAAGCCTCACAACCGGGAAATGACAAAAATCGGGCAAGCAGCATGGCTATGTGGGTCACACCCATTAAGGTGTATTGTCACCATCTAGAGAATTTTCATATTTGTTACTTATTTTCTCTTCGGTATCTCCCGGGAAACGATTATGTTGGTTCCAACCGTAGGTGACAATATATTCGATACACTCAAGAGAAATGAGTGGTCGGTCAAGTGTGGGCCGGGTTGCAAGTTGTTCTTGTTGAACTCAGTGTATTCCCCTCTAGAGATACACTATCGGAAGGTGGTTCCATACCTTGTCATAATTGGAAATCCAATCTCCAATAAGCGCCCGCGGTTTTGATTGTATACTATATATGTAGAGCGTGAGATGCAAGCGTTCTGCTAGATTTATATTTATTTGTATTTAGACACTATCATTATATTAGAAAAAATATTGATTTCAAAAATCTTTTGGATTATCGTAAGGTAAAAACCATCCGTGTTTATGTGTGGGCTGGTCTTACGATTATCCTTTCTTTCGAAATGATTTTTAACTCTAAAATCAACATGGATGATACCAATAATTCAATGGGTTTTTCTCATGCTGGTTCACCAGACTGACTTTGGCGTTTGTAGTGCTCGTGTCAGGCCCAGTTAGGTCAGACCGAGTTGTACAGGTTCAAGGCAAGATGATACAGACTTCAGGAGACGAGCTGGAGGAGATCAGACATATTATATATTTAGATATTATTCCACGGTGTGTTGAAAATGAGGACAGATTGTTATAACTGTCCAGATGAATTAAATGGTCACTGTACTCTGATGACTTGTAAGTGTTATTTCAAGTTTTAAATAAAGAGTTATTTCTGTATTATATTTTATTCCGTTGCGATGTGAGATTGTGTATTGTGTTTAGTTCTTTTTCTTAATTCTAATCTTTCTTTCTTATCTCACCCTCTAATTTCTTTCTTTAACATTCTGGATTTTGGTACTCGAGCTTGGACACAGGATGTAGTTATGTCAAAAATTCGAGCATCGAATTTTCCGGTTCGTTACAGTGTGAGAGTTAACTCATCATCCATTCCAATTCGACGATTTCGCACGATTTTTCTAATTTTAAACTAAAATTTAAAATTAGACAAAATTCCAATTAGCTCCAAATCATTCGAATTTAGCTCGAATGCGTAGTGTTCGTCAGTACGAATCCAACGCACTTTGTGTCATTGAAATTTGTTATCGTACGGAAGAATTATTACTTTTACAAGTTTGAATATGCATTTATTAATTTAATCGTCATTAGCTTTAATTTATTATAAAAAATTACCCAAATTTAGTTTTTATCTCCTTCCCTCATCATCTTCCAAAAAATTCTGCTTTCTGCTACAACCCAAATGCATATCCTTTCTCCTCCTAGCTTCATCGTTTTTTACGCATTCGAATGAAACCACCTCCGTTCAACCCCAATCCACGCTAGCTATGCAACTAACACCCTCATCTCAAGCTCGGTCACCAATAGGAGCATCTCGGCCTACTACTGAAAACAAGCAAACCGTTTTATAACCAAACATCACCAAACCCCGCCAACTAAACCTCCTTTCCAGTAGAAATACCATGGTGATGACGAATGAACCCAACTCCCTCCTATCGCCTCCAATTTCGTACCCTAGCATAGCTGCCCTAAAATTGCGCATGTCAAAAAAAGTTGTCGAACCCAATTTGAAGCATAGCAGGGGAAAGCACACGACCCCACGATCCCAATAGATCCAACTATGTGTGATTTCATTGAGTAAATCACGAGATTTAATTGTTTGAAAATTTTGAGAGGGTGGCTGTAATTTGATTTCACAGGCCGATGACTTAGGTTTGTACGGAAGGATCGCATATTTATAGGCAGAAAGAATATATACCTTTTATATATTATATTCGCTTATAATCTTGTTAAGCGTTTTAAGCTCGCACGACTCCATACTACCCGACCGCCACGAATTCTGAAACCCTACAATTGTTTAACATTTTGGACCAGATTAAACTAATTTTGTTGAAATCCAAGACTTTTTGCAAAAACAATATTTTAGTTTCAGACCGTTAATCGATACGCATTTAGATCGCACATGATCACACAACAACTCTAATTGACTCGAAACTTGAAATCTTAAAATAATTAGCCATTTTGGATTTTATTGAATTGGTTTTGTTGAAATTTGAGGTCATTTGAAAAATTATTATTTTCATGTGTTAAATTGAATCGATTTTCAAACAATCAAATCCATTAATAATATATTATTATTGTTCATATTCAAATAGAATTTTGTATATCTTCAAATTAACTTAACTCGATTTTTAAATTTCAAGTTAAATCGACATCTAAATTCTCAGTCAAATAAATTCCAAATCGCTAACTCTTAAAATTAATTGTTTGAAATATTTAAATTAATTAAACATTCATTATTAAAATCCGGATATTTACAAACTGTTTGTTTATGTTGATTAAACCCAACCATTTAGCTTAGATTTTATGGGAATCAAATAAACCCAGGATTAATCATTAAAATGAATTATGAAAGTAGGTTTAAATGATAAATACCTATGATCACTGATTTGAAATGATTAATATCCATCCTGAAATACTAAATTAAATTTCAAGTATCATTTGGCCATATAATTGAGATTTATATACTGAAACCAGTTGTTTAAATAAAATTTATTTAAATCTTGAAATATTGTTTAAAGACAGTATAAATGATGTTTTATAAATGAATTACCTTTGAAATCGAACTTTGAATTTTAGAGTTTAAAAGTTAAATGATATTATTTAATGTTGTAAACCGAGGCAAAATTTGAAATTAAATATTGATGGAATCTATTGAAATTGGTTATTTTAAAATTTCTCATTTGAACCAAGCACATTCTCATTTCAATCAATTTTCTCATTCAAATAGGTTGTTCAAATACGCCTTTCTTTCAAGAAATCATTATTAATAGTTGATTTAGAAGCACAAACTTTTGGTCTGACCGTAAACTTCCAAAATTGCCCCTGATATACAATTTTTCAAACAATTATAATTTCAAAAATTAGCATCTAAATAGAAAATCTTTATTTTTTCAATTGGGGTTCACATTTCTTAAAATTAGGATATACCCAACATTTTCTTTTACAAATTCAAAAGGCTCTTCCATATATATTTCCGTACTTACTATTATATCTAACAAATAAACCTACCATACATTTTCAAAATTCATTAATTAATAACAAAAGAAAATTTCACACTAATAAAAAAATTGTTGTAATTTAAAATAAAATTCAAACCAAGTACACATGGATATGATGCAAAAATATCGGTAAATATTATGAAATCATTTCTTTTAAATATGCTAAATACATAATTTTAAAAAAAAATCTGTAACTGCATTATACATTGCAATGAAATCAAAATACAACTTTATGGAAGCTGGATTTACAATTGTTGTTCAAGCTGCTAAACACCATATGCCATCCGATAACTTAATGTGCGAAAATTATTATCAAATGGAAAAACTTATGTCATCTTTCAGTTTACCGTAGCAAAAAATAGATACATGATAAATGGTTGCATGTTTTATTGGAAAGAAGACATCAATCTTAGAAATTATAAAATATGTAATTAAGAAAGATATAAACCAAGAAATATAAAGGGAAAAGAAGTTCCGTACAAGCGTATGCATTATTTACTCATCACATGTAGATTTCATAGGTTATATGCATCATCTATAATAGCGCATCATATGAGATGGCACACAGTGTGAGAACACCTCAAGTAGGTACGTTGACACACCCATTCAATGGAGAATCACAGAAATATTTTGACAAGAAATATCTTGATTTCGCAGCGGAGAGCCACAACGTTAGACTAGGTTTATGTACATATGACTTCTCACCATTTTCTCAGTTTGGTTTTAAATATTCATCTTGGCCTATAATAATCACGCCTTACAATCTACCCTGTGGACGTGTATGAAAACTCTATATATGTTTCTCACAATTGTCACCAGCCCTGATGATCCAACATAAGGCATTGATGTTTACTTACAATAGTTAATCGAAGAGTTGAACAAATTATGGAATGAAAGAGTTGAAACGTACGAGTATGAAAAAGAAAAAAATTCGGATGTTTGCTTCTTTGTTATGAACTATTAGCATTTTCCTACATATGCAATGCTTTCGGATCGGAGTACGGCTGATCGTTTTGCTTGTCCTTATTGCATGGAAAAAACACGAGCATTTTCCATACCGCATGGGAAGAAAATTTCATGGTTCGATTGTCATCGATGTTTTCTTCATAATAAACATCCTTTTAGAGCAAACAAAAAACTTCACGGCTGATAGACATAAGACTCTACGACCACCAACGGTTTGGTCAATAAGGATATTTTGAACTTGTAAAAGATTATCTTCTAGACAAAAAACTGAAACTCAAGGTAAATCGACGGTTCCTAATTAGTGAAAACAGTGTATATTTTGGGAATCGCCTTACTGGGAAAATCTATTAATCCGTAATAACATTGATGCGATGCATAACGAGAAAAACGTATTTGTTAATGTGTTTAATACATTTTTGAATGTTAAGGGCAAGACTAAGGAAGATACGAAATCTATATGTGATATAGAGGAAATATGCAATCATCTTGAGCTTCATATGAAGCCTAATGGCAATAAAAAACTCAAAGCATGCTATGAACTAGACAACAACCAAGTTAAAATATTGTTAAAATGAGTGGAAGGATTACGATTCCCCGATGGAATTTCCTCTTAATCTTCATAGATATGTTGAGTATAAAAATTGAAGACTAAGTGGAATGGAAAGCCATGATTGTCATGTAATGATGGAAAATCTATTACCTGTTGCTTTCAAAGAATTGTTACTCGTAAAAGTTTGGATGGTAATAAAAGAACTAATTTATTTTACAAGGAGCTTTGTTCAATTACGTTAAAAGTTGACCATCTACTTAAACTTGAAGAATAAATCCCTATACTGCTCTGAAAAGTAGAAAAAATATTTTCTTCAAATTTCTTTAGTGTAATGGAGCATTTACCTGTTCATCTTCCATATGAAGCATGTGTTCGAGGTCCTGTGCAATATGGATGGACGTATCCATATGTTACTATGCTGAGTATACGAATGCTAATTTAATTATAAATAAAAGTTAGTATTGAAACAAAATATTTTTTATTAGGTAATTAAATCGTTTAAAGAAAAAAGTGGGACAAAAAGCTCGAGTTGAAGGTTCTATTTGCAAATCATATATCAAAGAAGAAGCTTCTTTCTTTTTCTCTCCTTATTTTAATAATCATGTAAACTTATCATTTGAAATTGTTATAGGTAATAGTGAGATCGTTGAACAAGATTCTTCTTCTGAAGCAATGTTATCTATTTTTAAACAACATAGCCGACATGCTGGATAATGTAGCGACCCGAATTTCTGTACTCTTTGAGTTGACCAAATAAATGCAAGTCCAACCCAAGATGCACAAAATCTTGATGCCAAAGAAAGAAATTAGAGGATGAGAAGAGATAAGAAAGAAAGTTAGAATAGAAGAAGAAGAACATAAATAGAATAAAATCAGAGTAAATGTGAATCTCACAGTGGAAAGAATAAAGTATATTAGATAACATAAATTTTGAACTACAAATTTACAAATGTATATAAATATTATCATTAGAGTATAACACAACACATCAGACGGAAAATAAACAGCACCAATTTAATGCTGAAGCCTCATGTTCCAAACTCCTCTAAGTGTATCGGTAAAATCCTGACTACTTGACCACCCGTACAAATTTGGGCACCTAACAGCTTAAGGTAAAACAAAATGAAATAAACTTCGAGTCAGTCATGGGACTGGTGTGAGTAAATTCCAACCGCTTGGTTTAACTTTCAAAAATCCTTTTAGAAGAAACGATAATCATAAGACCGATCCATACGTAACTGTAAAGGCCCGTAAATCTGTACCATTTTAGCTAACTGAATACAACTCACGTCTAACCCAAATTGCATGAAAATACGAATCTTTAATAGAAAGAAGTTAGAGGATGAGAAACAAAAAGGTAGAAAATTAGAATAGAAGAAAATAGGTAGAAGATAAAACTGAACAATGGCAGAGAATCTCACAATCACAACGGAATAAAATATAATATATAAAATATATAATCATGTTTGAAATAAAAAACTGTATTTGAACTTACGTACATCATCAGAGTACATAATGTATTCAACAAAGTGGAATAATCTCTAAATACTTAACATTTGAGCCTCTTGCTCCAAGCTCCTCTAGTATATCTACAAAATCCTGAACTACTTGGTTGCCCATACAAATTTAAGCATCCAAGAGTTTAGGGAAAACATAGAAAAATGAACTCTGGGTCTGTCATGGGACTGGTGTGAGTAAATGATTTTAAAACAACTTGATTAATATAGGATATCTTATAAGACCACGCCGTAAAAACAAAACGAGTTTTTCCCTTATGAGAATCCAGAATAATTGGTTTACTTTTCAAAATGTTTTGAAAGAAAAGATAATTGTAAGACCGATCCACGCATAATCATGGATGGTTTTTACCTTACGATAACTGAAAGCATTCTTTGTATTGAAATTCTTCTGATATTATAATAGTGTCTAAATCAAATAAATAGCAATCTAGGAAAACGCTTGCATCCCACGTTCAACATACATAACACACAATCAAAACTACGAGCGATTATTGGATAATAGATTTCCAACTATGACAAGGTATGGAACCACCTTCCAATATTGTATCTCTAGAGAGGAATACACTAGGTTCAACAAGAACATCTTGCAACCCAGCCACACATGACCGACCACTCATTTCTATTGAGTGTATCAAATATATTGTCACCTTACGGCTGCGCAGCTACCGTTTTCCCAGGAGATATAAAAACGAAAGAAGGACAATAATGAAATTTCTCTAAATGGTGACAATACACCCTAATGGGAGCGACCCACTTAGCCATGTTGCCTGCCCGAATTTTATCATTTCCTGGTAGATGAGGCTTGAAGCTAGACTTACCTTTGAATATTCATTTCTGTATTTACTTTGAATTCCACACCATCAAAACATCAAACCACTAATTGATTTCCCCAAAAAAATATTACCTGTATGAACTAAGAGAAATAAATTCCTTGTAACACCCCATAATTCTATTAATATTAATATTAACAAATTAAAGAATAACTAATCTCAGACGTGAGAATTGTGGAAAACGGGTTGCGCCATTGTGTTCGTCTTCGAATTCTGGTTGAAATAGAGTCCGAGTTTGCGTGAATTGGACTTCGTATGAAGAAGTTATGGCCATCGGAAGTTTCAGAAAATTCAAAACAGATTTCAGAAAATTGAAAATTGAAAATTCAAAGTCAAACAGGCTAGGCAGGAAAATTCCCGCCCAGCACCCAAGGTCGACTGGGGAGTCGACTGGGCAGTCGACACGCCCCCCCAGGTCGACTGGGCAGTCGACTGGGCAGTCGACCTGGGTGTCGACCTGTCCAGGCGGCTAGGGTTTGGCTGATGTGTTTTTAGGGCTAAGTTGGCAAATTAAACGGTTCAGGTTAGTTCTGAGTTGATCTAACGGTCTAAATAAATCCTAAACTCTATAAATACCTAGGTAGTCTCTCACTCTATTTCACATGAAAAATAGAATAGCCACCGTCATACCGCCGCCATGGAACTCAGTGTAGCCGCCGCCAACTAAGAAGGAAGAAAAGCTAATCAAAACCCTAATCCTACTCAACTCTAAAGCAAATCAAGACTCTCTTTCTCTTCTAATTGTGAGTATGATGATCTTAACAAGATTATTATTAAACTAATTAGGTTAAGTCATGAATGGATTATAAGTAAATGATGTGAATTGTCATATATGTTGTTGTAAACCTTATGCTATCATGTATGTTGTAAATCCTATGTTATGTGATGATGATATCCTATATGTTGTAAATCATGCTATGATGATATTGTATAGGTTGTAATTTTCTATGCTAAGTTGTGATAAATCATACATGTTATAAAGTCATGATGTTATTATCTATGCTAATTAGTTCATGTTAATCAAATCATAATGTTTGGGCTATGTTGATCTATATGACAAATCACATATGCAAGTTTAGATTGATTAGTAAAGATTATGAACATATGCCATGACATCTATTTAGATCTAGAATTATGACATCTAGAATTATGCTATGACATATGTGAATTCTATGTGTTAGATGCTAGTTCACACCATCATTATGTTGCATAAAACCCCATATGCAAGTTTACACATGAATTTGGGTTATGATCATATCATGTAAATTGTGACATTCAACAAGTTGACACCATTAGATCCTTAACATGTGTAGTTTTATGCAAGTTTCACCCCTATTATGATTAGATTTATTTTATTTGTCTATATGTTGTGATAATTTATTTTTGTGCTATGAGTTAGACTATTCGAGTCTAACGTATATTCTGCGTTGAATAAGCGAACGTATAAACGTGGGGCAAGGGTAATATTAAGGATTTAATATTAAGAAGTTGGGGTGCAATTGATATGATTTTGCATGCCATAAGTGGATGGCCATAATTGAGTCAATTATGGACATCATTAAAATTGGAAGTAATTAATGATTTGAATAGGGATATATTCAAAACTGGGGTAAAAGATTATAAGTGATAATCAATGCTTAGGACACGAGGTTGGACTCATTTGTGACGTAAACCTGCCCGGACCCGCCCGGAAAATCCAGTGGTCCCAAATGTCAGCCCAATGTGAGAGGTCCTAGGCCTAAACTAAAGCATAACAGTTGTAAAGACACGAGGTTAGACTCTTTTATGGTGTAAGACTGCCCGGACCCGCCCGGCAAATCCAGCTGCCATAAATGCCAGTCTAATGTCAGAGGTCTTTACGAGGTTATGGCCTGAATGAATTAAGAAATACTTAACCAGATAAACATGTAAGGTGGGACATGGGGGTTAAGTAGGTGCCTTGGGTGGCATGAGGAATCTAGTGGGTGCCCTTAGTGGCATGTGAAATACGATTAGTAAGACTTAACCAAACACACATGTAAATGAACGTGACTTAGAGGGTTAATTGGGATATACTAGTGGTGACAAGCTTAGGTGGGTAGCTTGTGGGGGCCCATTTCAACCAGTATCCCAAACGTATCTTTGTGGGCTCGACCCAAGTCGAGGACGGGACACGCATGATGGGCTTGACTATAAGAGGCCAAAACGGGGAGCGGTGGCAACGCAAGTCCAACGGGTTTCATATGCGTGTGTGGACCCGGGCTGGTAGGTAAGATGTTGTTGCATCGTGTAGGTATAAGCCGTGCATTCTCCAGTTGTATCGGGTTTCCACTTTAGGGGAGTGATACACCCTACTGTGGGGCCAACACAGGTATCTACGAGTAAGGAGCTGATCGAAAGTGGGTAGTCGAGTACACCTAGCATAGATAGGGGCAGATGGCACCTATGTAGTCAGCTAGGGGTACGCAAGGCTATTTATATAGTTTCTGTGTGAAGCAAGTGGGATCAACCTTTAGGGTGACTGGTGCGGTGCAGTGTAGTAATTATTCGTTGGTAGTTAGGTGTGCCTTTAACGTTATCTTTGACGTTATCTTTATATGCTCTTCCATACCCAATAGTTCATAGACATTTCCTTGTTTTCCAGCTTATGCCTTAGTCTAGTTACTTTGATAATAGTATTGTTAGAATTATCATACTCGCCAGACTTTATGTCTGACCCCCTTTATTTCTATCCTTTTACCCCCTCCAGGTCCACAGGTTGGGCCCAGCTCTAGTGGAGTTTGATTGGATTGCTTTATCTCTCTTTTGGAAAGCTTGGACCGTTGAAGTAAAGTCCATCTTGTTATCTTCTTTAATGGCTATTTATGTAATGGGGTTATGTATTTTTTTATTAAGATGGATATTGTACTTGACTCTGATTTATGGTTTTATGATGTAACAAACATGTTTAAAATTCCGTTGCAATAAAATGAAGTTTTAGATTTCCATGTACAACTTATTATCTGTCTTGTTGTAATTTTTCTGTTCTATATTCACTTAAACCCTCCATGGAAGTTAATGCATTCCCTTTGTGAGTGACATTAATGGACGTGGGGTGTTACACGTGGTATCAGAGCTTAAGGTTACCAGAACAGATAATTTTTTTAGAAAAACTATTTTTCTAAAGTATTTTTGGAAGAAGTGTTTTCAAAAACATGTCTTGATGAGTTATTTAAAGAGGAAAGTTTTTATGAAAAACATAATCCCCAATAGCCATATCTTTATCTTTCGAATTCTCCATTTTGAATCTTTCCTTTTTCGTTTCAGCATGGCTGAAGATCTTAACCTTCCGGATGGTGTAACGATACCAGGATGGTATAGGAGGTTATTAGAGGCTAGGGCCACTGCAGGTCCAGCCAATGTTCCTCCACCACCAGTTGCACCCGTTCCTCCTCCTCCTCCTCCTCGCGTTGATACTTTTGCAAAGACATGCAAGGAATTTAAGGCTATGGGTGGAAAACCTTTTCAAGGGTCAGAAACGTTTGTGCAAGCTAGAGATTGGCTTAGGGAGGTAGAAGTATTGCTAGAAATCTTTGAAGTAGAAGAAGGGAGGAGAGTCAAATTAGCAGCTTGGTTAATGAAGGGAGAGGCCTCGTTTTGGTGGGAGGTCACTAATGGGGAGCGTCCTGTTGATTCTCGGGCGGATTTCAGGCGTAGGTTTGTGGCAAAGTTTCTCTCAAGGGCAGAAGAGAAGCTACATATGGAAAGGTTCTTGACATTGAAGCAAGGAAGCTCATCAGTGAAAGAATATGTCAACAAATTTAATCAGATAGCAAGGTTTGGCTTGGACTTAGTGAACACACCGGAGAAGAAGGCTCTGAGGTTCATTAATGGATTGAATGAACCGTTGTAGGGGTTGTCTATGACCCACATCCCTATGGGGGCCACCTTTGAAAAGCTAGTAGACATGGCACTCATGCACGAGGAGAAAGGCACTAAAGCTGATAAGGCACCCGAGAAGAAAGGGGATCAGAAGAAACCACAACTACAAAACAAGAAGGGTGGTAAAGACAATAATGGCAAGGGAAAGAAGAAATGCTTTAACTGTGGGACACCAGGCCATCTCAGCAAGGATTGCCGGAAGAAAAAGAAAACTGGCTGTTTTCATTGTGATGAAGGGGGGCATCTAGTGAAGGACTACCCAAAGAAGGGGAAGAGGGTAGGGTCTACCTCGGGAGGACAGGTGCAGGCTCTTATGGCACCAGGGCAGGCAAGGGGACAAGTTCAGGCTCTCGCGGTCCCACCGCTGCAAGAACGAGGTAGAACCATTTCTGTTGAAAGCTTAGTTTTTCTGTTTGATCATCCTATCCGTACTTTATTCGATTCGGGCGCATTGCATTCGTTTATCTCTACATCATTAGTTGAATCACTGCACTTAAACACTAGTTTAGTAGAGGATCCCTTAGTTGTTTCGAATCCAATTGGGGGCTCAGCTTATTTGTCCATGATGTGTTTGGATTTGAAAATTTCTATACTTAGCGTTGAGTTTAGATGTGACACTTATGTTTTGGGCTTCACGGGCTATGGGCTAATTTTAGGAATGGATTGGTTATCCAGAAATGGGGCCGTTATTGATTGTGAAAGGAGAGTAGTTGGGCTCGTGACTCGCCTTGGCAACACTCTCGAAATCTTTTGTAATCCCATAAATTCCGTTATGCTAAGTTATTTAGAATCGCTTGACGCGTCGGTGGAAAATCTACGATCGGTTAGAGTGGTCCGAGAATACTCGGATGTGTTTGAGGAGGTGAAGGGATTGCCTCCGAAGCGGGAGATAGATTTTCGAATATATCCTGTGGATAATGCAAAACCAGTATCTTTGCCAGTACGCCACATGGCTCCACGTGAAAGGAGGGAACTCGGTAAGCAAGTGAAGGAGTTGCTTGAGAAGGGGTTAATAAGACGTAGTATATCGGAGTGGGGTGCTCCAATAGTATTTGCCACGAAGGCGGATGGGTCCCTTAGACTTTGTGTGGACTATAGAGAACTTAATAAGCTTACTAAGAAGAACAGACACCCACTGCCGAGGGTTGACGATCTCTTCGATCATTTAGTTGGCGCCTCAATGTTTTCGCAGTTGGACTTAGCCACTGGTTTCCATCAGTTAAGGGTGGCTGAGGATAGTATAGACAAGACTGCCTTTAGGACTCCAGACGGTTTCTATGAATGGCTAGTGATGCCCTTCGGTTTGACAAACACCCCCACATACTTTGTTGATTTGATGTGTAGGGTGTTTAGGGAGTACCTTAACAAATTCGTGGTAGTCTTTGTAGATGACATCCTGATCATTTCTAAGGACGAAGAAGAGCATGCCCTACATCTTAGGGAAGTGTTGGAGACCCTACGAGCGCATAATCTTAAAGCTAAATTTTCTAAGTGTCACTTCTGGAGGAAGGAAGTACGATTCTTAGGGCACGTGGTTTCCAAAGAAGGGATAGCTGTGGATCCCGCGAAGGTGGTGGCCATCCAAGATTGGAACGTCCCTAAAAATGCTACTGATGTAAGAAGTTTCTTGGGGTTGGCTGGCTACTATAGGAAGTTTAACAAAGACATCGCAAAAATATCTGCTCCATTAACACGCTTGACGAAGAAGAACCTGGTTTTCACATGGGACGTAGATTGCGATGATGCATTCCAACGTTTGAAGAGAGCTTTGACTTCAGCCCCAGTCTTAGTGCTACCAGACGGGAGTAAGCCATTTACCGTTTATACTGACGCTTGTGGGACAGGACTAGGCGCAGTCCTAATGCAAGAGGGAAGGGTAATAGCCTATGGTGGGAGGCTGTTGAGAGCGCATGAGAAAAATTACCCTACACCTGACCTAGAGTTGGCCGCTATTGTTTTCGCGCTTAAATCTTGGCGTCATTAGCTTCTTGCGAGAAATTCGAATTATTCACTGACCACAAATCTTTGAAATACTTATTCTCTCAGAAGGACTTGAACTTAAGGCAGCAAAGGTGGATGGAGTTCTTAGCGTCCTACGACTTCGAAATAGCATATACCCCTGGCAAGGTTAACGTAGTGGCCGATGCCTTAAGTAGAAAAAGATAATCCTTAAGTCCTTTGTTTGTTGAGTGGCGAAGTTTAGAATTCATTTCGATGTTTGACTTTACACCTTCCGTTGACTTTGTACCCGATTTGCTAGCATCCTTGGAGGTCAGACCTACGCTTTTGGGACGGATTGGTGAGGCACAACGAGACGACCCACAGTTGGTTGAGTTAGTAGAAAAACTCAAAAGAGGGGAGTCATCAAGCCATCTCCGTAGGTATACCCTAGATGATAAGGGTTGGTTACGTAGGGATAGTAGACTTTGTGTACCTCGAGACGAAGGTTTAAGGAAGGCTATTCTTGACGAAGCACATCGTTCGAAGATGACCATTCATCCCGACGGGGACAAGATGTATAAAGACATGAAGCGAGTTTACTTTTGGGCCGGTATGAAGAGGGATGTGGCCGAATATGTCGCTAGATGCTTGGTGTGCCAACAAGTTAAAGCGGAGCAAAAGAAACCCGGTGGGTTGCTTCACCCATTGGAGGTTCCAATATGGAAATGGGAAAGTGTCTTGATGGATTTTGTGGATGGATTACCAAGATCAAGGAAGGGTAATACGGGGATTTGGGTTATAGTAGATAGACTTACTAAGAGCGCCCATTTCATTCCCGTGAAGAGTAAGAGGACTGCTCCATGGTTAGCTTCTGTATACGTTCGAGAAATAGTTCGTTTGCACGGTGTTCCTTTTAGCATAGTAAGCGACCGCGATCCTATTTTCACTAGCGAATTTTGTAGAAGCTTGCAAGAGGCAGTAGGGACTCATTTATGTTTGAGAACCACGTATCATCCTCAGACGGACGGCCAGACCGAGAGGGTGAATCGCATCCTAGAGGATCTTTTGAGGCTATGTATCCTAGACTTTGGGGGTACATGGGAAGAGCATCTTCCATTGGTAGAGTTTGCATATAATAACAGTTTTCAATCTAGCATTGGCATGGCACCTTTCGAAGCTCTTTATGGACGACCTTGTCGTTCACCTACATGTTGGTGGGAATCTACGGATAAGATCTTACTTGGGCCCGATATGATTAGAGAAACTTCGGAAAAGATCGACTTGATTCGAAGGAGGATGAAGACGGCGCAAGATAGGCAGAAATCTTATGCGGATAAGAGGAGGACAGATCTTGAGTTTGAAGTTGGGGACATGGTCTTTATCAAAGTGTCTCCATTACGGAATGTTGTTCGCTTTGGGTCCGTTGGGAAATTAGCACCAAGGTTTGTAGGGCTGTTTCCTATTAAGGAGAAGATTGGACAGATGGCGTATAGAGTGGAGTTGCCCGAGAGACTTAGTGGTGTACACGACGTATTCCAGGTGTCACATTTGAGGAAGTGCTTGCACGAGACCGCGGAGGTGGTAGAGCTGAACTTGCTTAGAGTGGTGGACATCGAGTGTGATGCGATGATTCGACGAGCTCCTACGCGCATTCTTGGGTCGGAGATCAAGAAGCTGAGGAATCGAGAGGTCAAACTAGTCAAAGTACAATGGGGAGATGATGAGAGAAACGCTACTTGGGAGACGGAAGAAATGATGCGTTCGTTGTACCCTTTTCTTTTTGAGGGTATGTCCTTTAATTTCTCCTTTATCGCTTATCTTGTACTTATCTTACCTTTAGAGTATCCTCTCGCTAGTATCTTTGACCTTTAGTTAGTATAATCCTATGGTTGAAACATGTGTTTGAGACATGTTACGTATGATGGATGCAAAGTGGATGCAAGTGTTTGCTAGTGGTTGCTCGTGGACGCATATACACACACTGCTAGGCACTAGATCGGCTCAGTCACTTCATACTGCATATTGCATATAAATGAATGTATTTAGTAAAATGGATGTATGATGATTGCTTTATCATATGGATGTTGCATTCAGATGATGATTGTGCACGCATATAGAGATAATATGTAGCATTAAGGGATTTTTGCATACATAATGGACGCATGGCACTATCATGATTTGCATTAAGGAGGTCAACTGAATCAGTGGACCGCCTGATTTTGCATTAGATATGGACATATACACACACTGTGCATTTAAACATGAAAGCATTAGAAGTCTATAAGGACAATGGATGCCTGTGTTTGATGGTTGAGTAGATGGACGATTGGATGTTAGGACATCCATTCTTCTAGACTTGAAGATTTCGGGGTCGAAATCCTTTAAGGAGGGAAGAATGTAACACCCCGTAATTCTGTTAATATTAATATTCAAAAATTAAAGAATAACTGATCTCAGACGTGAGAATTATGGGAAACGGGTTGCGCCATTGTGTTCGTCTCGGAATTCTGGTTGAAATAGAGTCCGAGTTTGCGTGAATTGGACTTCGTATGAAGAAGTTATGGCCATCGGAAGTTTCAGAAAATTCAAATCAGATTTCAGAAAATTCAAAATTCAAAATTCGAAGTCAAACAGGCTAGGCGGGAAAATTCCCGCCCAGCACCCAAGGTCGACTGGGCAGTCGACACGCCCCCCTAGGTCGACTGGGCAGTCGACCTGGGTGTCGACCTGTCCAGGCGGCTAGGGTTTGGCTGATGTGTTTTTAGGGCTGAGTTGGCAAATTAAACGGTTCAGGTTAGTTCTGAGTTGATCTGACGGTCTAAATAAATCCTAAACTCTATAAATACCTAGGTAGTCTCTCACTCTAATTCACATGAAAAATAGAATAGCCGCCGTCATACCGCCGCCATAGAACTCAGTGTAGCCGCCGCCAACTAAGAAGGAAGAAAAGCTAATCAAAACCCTAATCCTACTCAACTCTAAAGCAAATCAAGACTCTCTTTCTCTTCTAATTATGAGTATGATGATCTTAACAAGATTATTATTAAACTAATTAGGTTAAGTCATGAATGGATTATAAGTAAATGATGTGAATTGTCATATATGTTGTTGTAAACCTTATGCTATCATGTATGTTGTAAATCCTATGTTATGTGATGATGATATCCAATATGTTGTAAATCATGCTATGATGATATTGTATAGGTTGTAATTTTCTATGCTAAGTTGTGATAAATCATACATGTTATAAAGTCATGATGTTATTATCTATGCTAATTAGTTCATGTTAATCAAATCATAATGTTTGGGCTATGTTGATCTATATGACAAATCACATATGCAGGTTTAGATTGATTAGTAAAGATTATGAACATATGCCATGACATCTATTTAGATCTAGAATTATGACATCTAGAATTATGCTATGACATATGTGAATTCTATGTGTTAGATGCTAGTTCACACCATCATTATGTTGCATAAAACCCCATATGCAAGTTTACACATGAATTTGGGTTATGATCATATCATATAAATTGTGACATTCAACAAGTTGACACCATTAGATCCTTAACATGTGTAGTTTTATGCAAGTTTCACCCCTATTATGATTAGATTTATTTTATTTGTCTATATGTTGTGATAATTTATTTTTGTGCTATGAGTTAGACTATTCGAGTCTAACATATATTCTACGTTGAATAAGCGAACGTATAAACGTGGGGTAGGGGTAATATTAAGGATTTAATATTAAGAAGTTGGGGTGCAATTGATATGATTTTGCATGCCATAAGTGGATGGCCATAATTGAGTCAATTATGGACATCATTAAAATTGGAAGTAATTAATGATTTGAATAGGGATATATTCAAAACTGGGGTAAAAGATTATAAGTGATAATCAATGCTTAGGACACGAGGTTGGACTCGTTTGTGACGTAAACCTGCCCGGACCCGCCCGGCAAATCCAGTGGTCACAAATGTCAGCCCAATATGAGAGGTCCTAGGCCTAAACTAAAGCATAACAGTTGTAAAGACACGAGGTTAGACTCTTTTATTGTGTAAGACTGCCCGGACCCGCCCGGCAAATCCAGCTGCCATAAATGCCAGTCTAATGTGAGAGGTCTTTACGAGGTTATGGCCTGAATGAATTAAGAAATACTTAACCAGATAAACATGTAAGGTGGGACATGGGGGTTAAGTAGGTGCCTTGGATGGCATGAGGAATCTAGTGGGTGCCCTTAGTGGCATGTGAAATACGATTAGTAAAACTTTACCAAACACACATGTAAATGAACATGACTAAGAGGGTTAAGTGGGATATACTAGTTGTGACAAGCTTAAGTGGGTAGCTTGTGGGGGCCCATTTCAACCAGTATCCCAAACGTATCTTTATGGGCTTGACCCAAGTCGAGGACGGGACACGCATGCTGGGCTTGACTATAAGAGACCAAAACGGGGAGCGGTGGCAACGCAAGTCCAACGGGTTTCATATGCGTGTGTGGACCCGGGCTAGTGGGTAAGACGTTGTTTCATCGTGTAGGTATAAGCCGTGCATTCTCCAGTTGTATCGGGTTGCCACTTTAGGGGAGTGGTACACCCCACTGTGGGGCCAGCACGGGTATCTACGAGTAGGGAGCCGATCGAAAGTGGGTAGTGGGGTACACCTAGCGGAGATAGGGGCAGACGGCACCAATGTAGTCAGCTAGGGGTACGCAAGGCTATTTATATAGTTTCTGTGTGAAGCAAGTGGGATCAATCTTTAGGGTGACTGGTGCGGTGCAGTGTAGTAATTATTCTTTGGTAGTTAGGTGTGCCTTTAACGTTATCTTTGACGTTATCTTTATCTTTTCTTCCATATCCAATAGTTCATAGACATTTCCTTGTTTTCCAGTTTATGCCTTAGTCTAGTTACTTTGATAATAGTATTGTTAGAATTATCATACTCGCCTGACTTTATGTCTGACCCCCTCTATTTCTATCCTTTTCCCCCCTCCAGGTCCTCAGGTTGTGCCCAGCTCTAGTGGAGTTTGATTGGATTGCTTTATCTCTCTTTTGGAAAGCTTGGACCGTTGAAGTAAAGTCCAACTTGTTATCTTCTTTAATGGCTATTTATGTAATGGGGTTATGTATTTTGTTTTATCAAGATGGATATTGTACTTGACTCTGATTTATGGTTTTATGTTGTAACAAACATGTTTAAAATTCCGCTGCAATAAAATGAAGTTTTAGATTTCCAAGTACTACTTGTACTACTTATTATCTGTCTTGTTGTAATTTTTCTGTTCTATATTCACCTAAAACTTCCATGGAAGATAATGCATTCCCTTTGTGAGTGACATTAATGGACATGGGGTGTTACACGTGGTATTAGAGCTTAAGGTTACCAGAACAGATAATTTTTTTAGAAAAACTATTTTTCTAAAGTATTTTTGGAAGAAGTGTTTTCAAAAACATGTCTTGATGAGTAATTTAAAGAGGAAAGTTTTTATGAAAAACATAATCCCCAATAGCCATATCTTTATCTTTCGAATTCTCCATTTTGAATCTTTCCTTTTTCGTTTCAGCATGGCTGAAGATCTTAACCTTCCGGACGGTGTAACGATACCAGGATGGTATAGGAGGTTATTAGAGGCTAGGGCCGCTGCAGGTCCAGCCAATGTTCCTCCACCACCAGTTGCACCCGTTCCTCCTCCTCCTCCCCGCGTTGATACTTTTGCAAAGACATGCAAGGAATTTAAGGCTATGGGTGGAAAACCTTTTCAAGGGTCAGAAACGTTTGTGGAAGCTAGAGATTGGCTTAGGGAGGTAGAAGAATTGCTAGAAATCTTTGAAGTAGAAGAAGGGAGGAGAGTCAAATTAGCAGCTTGGTTAATGAAGGGAGAGGCCTCGTTTTGGTGGGAGGTCACTAATGGGGAGCGTCCTGTTGATTCTTAGGCAGATTTCAGGCGTAGGTTTGAGGCAAAGTTTCTCTCGAGGGCAGAAGAGAATCTATATATGGAATGTGTAACACCCCACCTCCGCCAGTGCCACTCTTGCCAGGACACAAGCTTTGGAGGGGCGTTAAACGAGGTAAACATGCATGCAGATATCACAAGACAGAACATATAAGTAAAAACAGAGTAAATAAAGCAGCGGATTAAAACTAGCATTTCAAAACCATAGTCAAGTTACATCAAAGTACTTAGTCATTATTTTCCCATAAAACAAAGTCTAGAACATAAACTGAAAACTGAAAAAGAAACATAAAGTAACTATCCCCAAAGTAGCATAAGGCCATAGCATGCTCAAACCATACGTGAGCTATCCAGAAAAGCAGCTAAAGATCCAGCTAGGTACCAGTGTTCCCACCCTGTAAACCTTGGGGGGGGAACGGAAGAAAAGAGGCAAAAGTAAACGGGTCAGTCAAAAAGACTGGTAAGTCCTATCTACTATTAGTATAAAAACTAATAAAGTTAACTGGACATGTAAAGCAGAGATGAAACATAGGGTGATAACTGGCATGGTGAAAAGTTAACAAGATAGATCAAGTGCGGCATCGCATATTCAAGGTTAAGTTGCACCAGGTGTGTACTAGTATTCCAATCCATGTCAAGTATAAACAAGAAATGATCCCTTGGCCCAATGTTGGCCCAAACCCATGAGATGACCTAAATCAAGGTCCAACTAATCGGTTTAGTCGATCGGCTCCCTATAAGCCTAACTCGTCGTGTATCGGTGTCATACGGTCCAAACATGAAATGTAGTCGACTGTGCTAGGTCCACCCTAGGGTGTATCCGGCCCTAGGGTGTCAACCACTGACACGAAACAAGCACGCACAGTCAAAACCTACTGGTGCCCAAGTCTGTCTTTCATCCCCGGACAATGTGCACGACCATGGTCCGTCGGAATCTACTATGGCGCACCTACTTTTGCCGTCTTTTTGGTCGCTTACACTCCAGCCCAGTAATCATGCCCCACCCTAGCCTAGTCCCTAGGGTATCCGATACTCCCTAGTGGGTTACTACTGAGAAGGACCGCGTAACTAGGGTTTTCTAGTGGGTTAAGTGTGGTTAACCCCATCCAAACCATGTATCAAGTTGGTTAAGTGTTCCTAAAAAGGTTCACGACTTAACCCTATCCAACTAAGCATTGGGTTGGTTAAGTGTGTCCATGTTGACTTAACCCTATCAACCCATCATGTTCATGTGGTTAAGTATATTCAAGTGGTCCATGACTTAACCCTATCATGTGGCATTTATTAACTTAATGCACCCCAACCTCTCACATTAGACTTTGTTGTGGTTACTAGTTAAGCCGGGCGGGTCCGGGTAGCTTTACACCACAACCTAGTCTAACCTTGGGTTTTAAGTGCGACATGACCAACTACTCACATTGGGTCCTATTGCTTGTAGCCACTAGTTAAGCCGGTCGGTTCCGGGTAGATTTATGCTACAAACTCAATCCAACCTCGAGTTGGCCATTCTCATGTTTTCTAAGTGTCATGTCCATCATTATGTTTACAAACATAATCACAAGTCAATGTTCATGTCATATTTTAAAACCATGTTTTCATGTCATTAATATTACCCAAACTCAACGCATTCCCATCGCATGTACGTTTCGCATAACATAAAATAGATCAAAAGAGGGAACTTGGCAAAAGCATGACAAAAGGGGCATAAGGTAATAAGGTTGGCCACAAGTTAAACATGGTGGCATATGAGGTATAAATATGTTCATAAGCTTGCATATTACATCATGGGCCCCAAAACATGCATAATATCAAATTTAAGCAAATAGGTGAAACATGATCATAAATGACATAGGATGATGGCTAGAAGTTCGCATATAACATTATATGCAAGTTATCATAAAAGTTATGAGGGTTCTCATGTTGCATAATGCAACATTTCAACATAAAGCTTATAGCTTTTAGCCCACAAGGTCAAGGTGATAGCTTTACAAACATGCATAGAATTAAACTTATGCATAACATGATAGGATCAAAGCACATATCATACTTAGGCCCAAACTCAACTTGCAACATGTCATATTTAACTTCATAGTTAGAATCTAAGAGTAGTACAGGGCTTACAGTGAGCGGTTATGCGATCTAGATCAATATATATAAAGATTGAGACGAAGCCACAAGCAAAATCCGCAAAGAAAATAATAAGCTCCACTTAAACGACTTGAAATAAGAAGTAATAACTCCAACGACAAAGAAAGATGGCTCTTTTACTTAAGAAATATGGCTCCTTTATGACATAGATTGATTTGAGACACTCATGCTCTCATGAAGAAGGTGGAGGCCATGATTAGTGAATATTTGGACAACATTTAGTTGTAGGAATGATAAATGAGGGTTTAGGCTAGGTCTAGGGGTCTTTTTATAGGTGATTAGGTTAGTTTAGACCATAGGATTAACCCTAAATCGAATCTGAGCCATCAACTCCCGTCAGAAACTTCCAGAGCAAGACCCAACCTGTCAAAATGGTGCACCAGGAAAAATGGTCCGACCGGGGGGGTCGACCCCTGGGTCGACATGGGTGTCGACCCATAGGTCGACATGGGTGTCGACCCATTGGGGGGGTCGACACTGGTGTCGACCCCTGTGTCGACCCTGCCTGGGGCGGGAAAATTCCCGCCCTTTCTGCCTTGGTTGCAATTCGAATCTGAATTCGAATTTGAACTGTTTTCGGGCTTAGAATTTTCTGAAAACTTCATTGGGCCATAACTTGGTCATACGGACTCCGTTTTTCGAAAACTCGGACTCTATTTCGCGTATTTTTCCAAGACGAACGCAATGGCACAGCCCGTTTCCCTTGGTTCAGATTTTACAATTTAATTCTGCCTTGATTTACATTATAACGTGTTATTCAAAAATACGGGTTGTTACATTCTCCCCTCCTTAAAGGATTTCGTCCCCGAAATCTCCAAGTTAGGAAGAACGTATCCTACCATCCATCATCCATCTACTCAAAACATCATCCACAAGTAACCATTGTCCTTAAAAAGATTCTAAATGTTGTATGAACATATGCAAAAGGTGTGTGTATATGTACTTATCTAATGCAAAAATCAGGCGGTTACTGATTCAGTAAACCTCCTTAATGCAAAGTATGTTAGTGAAATGAGTCCATATGTATGCAAATTCCTAACATAATTTATAATCTCTACATGAGTGCACATAACATTCATTCATATGAAACATGCACGTGATAACACAACAAGTTTCATCCATGAATAAGTATAAGCACTCATGCATATGCAACATGAAAATGTATGAGTCGATCTTAGTGCCTAATGTGTATCATGCATCCACGAGCATCCACTTGCAACCACTTGCAACCATCAAGCATAACATGTTTCAAATACATGTTTCATCCAAAGGGTTTCTACCTAAGGTTCTCATGACAAGGTTAACGAGATAACAAGATAAACCTGATAAACATGGATAGCAAAAAGGAAGACATGTAAAAGGAAAAGAGGTCGAGAATGTACCCTAAAAAAGGAATGGGTAAAGCCCACGCATCTTCTCCTCGGTTTCCCAAGTTGCATCTTCATCGGCTTCACTCTACTGAACTTTCACCAATTTGACTTCTCGATTCCTTAGCTTCTTGGTCTCTGTTCCCAAGATACGAATTGGAGATCTCCTCAAGGTTGCCTCTTTTTCTACCTCCACTTCTTCAAGAATGCTTGGTTCAACCACCTCAGCGGACTCATGTAGGCACTTTCGGAGATGCGAGACATGAAAGACATTATGCAATCCGGCTAGCTTCTCAGGCAATTCCACCTTATAGGCCATCTTTCCAATTCTCTCTATGATAGGGAAGGGTCCTACTAACCTTGGTGCCAGCTTCCCAATTGCTCCAAAACGTACCACATTACGCAAAGGAGAAACCTTCACGAAAACCATGTTTCCCACTTCGAATTCCAAATCTGCCCTTCGCTTGTCAGCATAGGATTTCTGTCTATCTTGGGCCGCTTTCATCCGTCTTCTCACCAATTCAACTTTCTCAGATGTGTCCCATATCATATCGGGCCCAAGTATAAGCCTATCTGTTGTCTCCCACCAACAAGATGGTGACTTACACGGCCTCCCATACAAAGCTTCAAATGGTGCCATCCCTATGCTGGCTTGATAGCTATTATTATAAGCAAACTCTACAAGAGGAAGGTGGTCTTCCCAAGTACCACCAAAGTCAAGAACACAAAGCCTCAAAAGATCTTCTAGCACTCTATTCACCCTTTCGGTTTGGCCATCCGTCTGGGGGTGATAGGCTGTACTCAGATTCAATCGCGTACCCATCGCTTCTTGCAAACTATTCCAGAACTGGCTAGTGAAAATTGGGTCACGATCGCTAACTATGCTAGAAGGAACTCCATGCAACCGCACTGTCTCCCGAAGATAAATAGATGCTAGCCATGATGCGGTCCTTTTGCTCTTTACAGGAATGAAATGAGCACTCTTCGTAAGTCTATCAACTATGACCCATATGCTTGTGTTCCCTTTCCTTGACCTAGGCAATCCATCCACAAAATCCATAGAAATACTCACCCACTTCCATTGCGGGACCTCCAATGGATGTAATAGCCCACCTGGTTTCTTTGACTCGGCTTTCACTTGTTGGCACACCATGCACTTTGAAACATACTCTGCCACATCTTTCTTCATTCCGGCCCAAAAGAAAATGCGCTTCATATCTCTATACATCTTATCTCCTCCCGAATGTATAGTCATCTTCGAGTGATGTGCTTCTTCAAGAACTTTATGCACCAAGTCTCCCACTTGTGGGATGCATAGCCTTCCATCATGCCTTAGCCAACCCTTATCATCAATAGTATATCTAGCAAGGTGACTAGACGTCTCACCACGAATCAACTTGTCCATGACTTCGACTGTTTGTGGATCTTCTTTCTGGGAAGCCCCAACTTGATCAAGAAGTGTGGGTCTAAGCTCAAGGGATGCTAATGAACCCGTCATCGACTCAACAGCCGTCGTGAAATCAAAGGTTGCCAAGAACTCTAAGTTCTTCATCTCAATAAACAAGGGACTCAAAGTCAACCTCCTTCTGCTTAGTGCATCTGTCACAACATTACCCTTGCCAAGGGTATAAGCTATCTCGAAGTCATAAGATGCCAAGAATTCCATCCACCTTTGCTGTCTTAGATTCAGATCTTTCTGCGAGAAGAGGTACTTGAGCGACTTATGATCAGTATATAACTCAAACCTTTCGCCTAGAAGATAGTGGCGCCAGGACTTGAGTGCAAAGACGATCGCCGCCAACTCCAAATCATGAGTGGGATAGTTCTTCTCATGAACTTTAAGTTGCCTACCCCCATAACATATCACTCTACCCTCTTGCATTAGAACAGCGCTTAACCCCGTGCCACATGCATCGGTGTACACGGTAAACATCTTACCACCATCGGGTAATGCCAAAACTGGAGCTGTGGTAAGGGCTCTCTTGAGCCTTTGAAAAGAAAGCTCACACTCCATGTCCCATGCAAAGACTAAGTTCTTCTTCGTCAACTTAGTAAGAGGGGCCGAAATCTTAGCGAAGTCCCTGATGAACTTCATATAGTAGCCCGCCAGACCGAGAAAGCTTCTTACTTCGGTTGCATTCCTAGGAGTCTTCCAGTCTTGAACCACGACCACTTTCGCGGGATCCACCGCTATGCCTTGCTTAGAAACTATATGTCCAAGAAACTGAACTTCCCTTCTCCAGAAATGACATTTGGAGAACTTGGCTTTCAACTGATGCGCTCTAAGCGTATCCATCACTTCCTTGAGATGTCTGGCATGTTCTTCCTCATCCTTTGAGAAGATCAGAATATCATCCACGAAGACAACCACGAACTTGTTAAGGAACTCCCTGAACACCCTACTCATCAAGTCTACGAAGTAGGCGGGCGCATTAGTCAAACCGAATGGCAAGACAAGCCATTCAAAGAATCCATCTGGAGTCCTAAACGCAGTCTTATCAATACTATCCTCAGCTACTCTAAGCTGATGGAATCCGGTGGCTAGATCGAACTGAGAGAAAACAGAAGCACCTACAAGCTGGTCAAAGAGATCATCAATCCTTGGTAACGGGTGCCTATTCTTCTTTGTCAGCTTGTTCAACTCTCGATAATCAACACATAGACGAAGCGAACCATCCGCCTTAGTAGCGAATACCACCGGAGCACCCCATTCAGAAATGCTTCGCCTAATAAAATTCTTCTCAAGCAACTCCTTGATTTGCTTACTAAGTTCCCTTCTTTCTCGTGGGGCCATGTGCCTAACGGCCAATGATACTGGCTTGGCATTATCGACTAGATAAATGCGAAAATCTATCTCTCGTTTAGGGGGTAACCCCTTAACTTCTTCAAAGACATCAGGATATTCTTGGACCACCCTTACAGATTGCAGATCATCGATGGACGAGTCAAGAGATTCAAGATAACATAACATGACGGGACCTCTAGGGTTACAAGAAATTTCTAGGATATTACCGAGGCGAGTCATGAGCCTCACCACCCTATGCTCACAATCGAGGATGGCTCCATAAGTGGACAACCAATCCATGCCCAAAATCAACCTGTATCCCGTGAACCCGAGAACATAAGCATGACACGTGAATTCCACGGTCAAGATAGAAATCTTCAAATCCACACAAATCATAGATAAATGGGCGGAACCGCCAATTGGATTTGAAACACTAACGGGATCCTCAACTAGACTAGTACTTAGGTGCAAACTTTCAACAATGTAAGACGAAATAAAGGTATGCGATGCGCCAGAATCAAATAAAGTGTGAACAGGAAAGTCAGAAATATAAACAAGACTTTCTACAGAAATACTACCTCGGTCCTGAACTGGAGCAGTGTTGAGAGCATGCACTTGCCCTCCAGAAGGTCCTGCACGCTGATTCTGCCCTTGCCCTTGTCCTTGCTTCTTGGGGCAATCCTTGCTAAAGTGTCCAGTCTCTCCACAATGAAAGCATTCGCCCCGCTTCCTCTTCTTCTTTCTGCAATCCTTGGCTATGTGCCCAACAATTCCACAGAAGTTGCATTTTCTTGGGTCCTTTGCCTTGGCCTTGTTGCCCTTGTTGTTCTTGTTGTTTTGACTGCTCTGATTGCTCTGATTTCCTCCCCACTTGGAGTCTGTCTTATTGGCTTGAGTCTCATTAGCCTTGACTTCCTTCTTGCCATTCTTATCGTCTCCTTGAAGCAATGCCATGTCTACTAGGCCTTCAAAAGTGGCCCCCATGGGTATATGAGATAGGGCTAAACCTTGTAATGGCTCATTCAACCCTCGTGCAAAGCGTAAAGCCTTCTTCTGGGGAGTATTAACCATGTCCAAACCAAATCGAGCAAGCTGATTAAACTTATTCACATACTCCCTCACTGTCATGTCCCCTTGCTTCAAAGATATAAACTTCTCCAATTGCAGATTCGCCTCACCTGATGATAGAAACTTAAGCCCAAATCTTGTCCTAAAGTCGGCCCAAGTCTCTATAGGCCTCGTAGCATTGGTGACCTCCCACCAATAAGCAGCTTCTTCTTTTAATAGCCATGCTGCTAATAAAACCTTTCTATGGTCTTCCACATCAAAGATAGCGAAGAGATCTTTAGTTTCTTTCAACCAATTTCTTGCCTCCACAAAAGTCTCCGTCCCAATAAAATTCTTGCCACCCATCGCCTTAAAGTCTTTGCAAACCTTAGCGAAATCTGCTTGTGGATTCTGAGGAGGAGGAGGAGGAGGAACCTCAGTTACAGTGGGGGTGGTTGCTGGGCCCACATTGTTGGCCCTAGCTTCTAAGTACCTCCGGAACCATCCGGGAATGGTCACTCCCTCGGGAAGGTTAAGATCGGCCATACTGAAAAAGGAAAAGATAGATTTAGAACGAGGAAATGAAGGATAGTGCTAATGGCTTTTAGGGAATAGCCTTTTAAAATAACTAGACTTTTCTTGGAAAATACTTAATTGGTTTTGAAAATAGTTTTTCAAAAGGTAAGTTTTAAAAAAACCTTTTGCTCAAATCTTGTAAATCTTATGCTCTGATACCAAATGTAACACCCCACCTCCGCCAGTGCCACTCTTGCCAGGACACTAGCTTTGGAAAGGCGTTAAACGAGGTAAACATGCATGTAGATATCACAAGACAGAACATATAAGTAAAAACAGAGTAAATAAAGCAGCGGATTAAAACTAGCATTTCAAAACCATAGTCAAGTTACATCAAAGTACTTGGTCATTATTTTCCCATAAAACAAAGTCTGGAACATAAACTGAAAACTGAAAAAGAAACATAAAGTAACTATCCCCAAAGTAGCATAAGGCCATAGCATGCTTAAACCATACGTAAGCTATCTAGAAAAGCAGCTAAAGATCCAGCTAGGTACCAGTGTTCCCACCCTGTAAACCTGGGGAGGGGGGGAACGGAAGAAAAGAGGCGAAAGAAAACGGGTCAGTCAAAAAGACTGGTAAGTCCTATCTACTATTAGTATAAAAACTAATAAAGTTAACTGGACATGTAAAGCAGAGATGAAACATAGGGTGATAACTGGCATGGTGAAAAGTTAACAAGATAGATCAAGTGTGGCATCACATATTCAAGGTTAAGTTGCACCAGGTGTGTACTAGTATTCCAATCCATGTCAAGTATAAACAAGAAATGATCCCTTGGCCCAATGTTGGCCCAAACCCATGAGATGACCTAAATCAAGGTCCAACTACTCGGTCTAGTCGATCGGCTCCCTATAAGACTAACTCGTCGTGTATCGGTGTCATACGGTCCAAACATGAAATGTAGTCGACTGTGCTAGGTCCACCCTAGGGTGTATCCGGCCCTAGGGTGTCAACCACTGACACGAAACAAGCACGCACAGTCAAAACCTACTGGTGCCCAAGTCTGTCTTTCATCCCCGGACAATGTGCACGACCATGGTCCGTCGGAATCTACTATGGCACACCTACTTTTGCCGTCTTTTTGGTCGCTTACACTCCAACCCAGTAATCGTGCCCCACCCTAGCCTAGTCCCTAGGGTATCCGATACTCCCTAGTGGGTTACTGCTGAGAAGGACCGCGTAACTAGGGTTTTCTAGTGGGTTAAGTGTGGTAACCCCATCCAAACCATGCATCAAGTTGGTTAAGTGTTCCTAAAAAGGTTCACGACTTAACCCTATCTAACTAAGCATTGGGTTGGTTAAGTGTGTCCATGTTGACTTAACCCTATCAACCCATCATGTTTATGTGGTTAAGTATATTCAAGTGGTCCATGACTTAACCCTATCATGTGGCATTTATTAACTTAATGCACCCCAACCTCTCACATTAGACTTTGTTGTGGTTACTAGTTAAGCCGGGCAGGTCCGGGTAGCTTTACACCACAACCTAGTCTAACCTCGGGTTTTAAGTGCGACATGACCAACTACTCACATTGGGTCCTATTGCTTGTAGCCACTAGTTAAGCCGGTCGGTTCCGGGTAGATTTATGCTACAAACTCAACCCAACCTCGAGTTAGCCATTCTCATGTTTTCTAAGTGTCATGTCCATCATTATGTTTACAAACATAATCACAAGTCAATGTTCATGTCATATTTTAAAACCATGTTTTCATGTCATTAATATTACCCAAACCCAACGCATTCCCATCGCATGTACGTTTCGCATAACATAAAATAGATCAAAAGAGGGAACTTGGCAAAAGCATGACAAAAGGGGCATAAGGTAATAAGGTTGGCCACAAGTTAAACATGGTGGCATATGAGGTATAAATATGTTCATAAGCTTGCATATTACATCATGGGCCTCAAAACATGCATAATATCAAATTTAAGCAAATAGGTGAAACATGATCATAAATGACATAGGATGATGGCTAGAAGTTCGCATATAACATTATATGCAAGTTATCATAAAAGTTATGAGGGTTCTCATGTTGCATAATGCAACATTTCAACATAAAGCTTATAGCTTTTAGCCCACAAGGTCAAGGTGATAGCTTTACAAACATGCATAGAATTAAACTTATGCATAACATGATAGGATCAAAGCACATATCATACTTAGGCCCAAACTCAACTTGCAACATGTCATATTTAACTTCATAGTTAGAATCTAAGAGTAGTATAGGGCTTACAGTGAGCGGTTATGCGATCTAGATCAATATATATAAAGATTGAGACGAAGCCACAAGCAAAATCCGCAAAGAAAATAATAAGCTCCACTTAAACGCCTTGAAACAAGAAGTAATAACTCCAACGACAAAGAAAGATGGCTCTTTTACTTAAGAAAGATGGCTCCTTTATGACATAGATTGATTTGAGACACTCATGCTCTCATGAAGAAGGTGGAGGCCATGATTAGTGAATATTTGGACAACATTTAGTTGTAGGAATGATTAATGAGGGTTTAGGCTAGGTCTAAGGGTCTTTTTATAGGTGATTAGGTTAGTTTAGACCATGGGATTAACCCTAAATCGAATCTGAGCCATCAACTCCCGTCAGAAACTTCCAGAGCAAGACCCAACCTGTCAAAATGGTGCACCAGGAAAAATGGTTCGACCGGGGGGGTCGACCCCTGGGTCGACATGGGTGTCGACCCATGGGTCGACATGGGTGTCGACCCATTGGGGGGGTCGACACTGGAGTCGACCCCTGTGTCGACCCTGCCTGGGGCGGGAAAATTCCCGCCCTTTCTGCCTTAGTTGCAATTCGAATCTGAATTCGAATTTAAACTGTTTTCGGGCTTGGAATTTTCTGAAAACTTCGTTGGGCCATAACTTGGTCATACGGACTCCGTTTTTCGAAAACTCGGACTATATTTCGCGTATTTTTCCGAGACGAACGCAATGGAACAGCCCATTTCCCTTGGTTCAGATTTTACAATTTAATTCTGCCTTGATTTACATTATAACGTATTATTCAAAAATACGGGTTGTTACAGAAAGGTTCTTGACATTGAAGCAAGGAAGCTCATCAGTGAAAGAATATGTCAACAAATTTAATCAGTTAGCAAGGTTTCGCTTGGACTTAGAGAACACGCCAGAGAAGAAGGCTCTGAGGTTCGTTAATGGATTGAATGAACCGTTGCAGGGGTTGGCTATGACCCACATCCCTATGGGGGCCACCTTTGAAAAGCTAGTAGACATGGCACTCATGCACGAGGAGAAAGGCACTAAAGCTGATAAGGCACCCGAGAAGAAAGGGGATCAGAAGAAACCACAACAGCAAAACAAGAAGGGTGGTAAAGACAATAATTGCAAGGGAAAGAAGAAATGCTTTAGCAAAACAAGAAATGCTTTAACTGTGGGAAAGAAGCTATGTATCCTAGACTTTGGGGGTACATGGGAAGAGCATCTTCCATTGGTAGAGTTTGCATGTACTAACAGTTTTCAATCTAGCATTGGCATGGCACCTTTCGAAGCTCTTTATGGACGACTTTGTCGTTCACCTACATGTTGGTGGGAATCTACGGATAAGATCTTACTTGGGCCCGATATGATTAGAGAGACTTCGAAAAAGATCGACTTGATTCGAAGGAGGATGAAGACGGCGCAAGATAGGAAGAAATCTTATGCGGATAAGAGGAGGACAGATCTTGAGTTTGAAGTTGGGGACATGGTCTTTATCAAAGTGTCTCCATTACGGAACGTTGTTCGATTTGGGTCCGATGGGAAATTAGCACCAAGGTTTGTAGGGCCGTTTCCTATTAAGGAGAAGATTGGACAGATGGCGTATAGAGTGGAGTTGCCTGAGAGACTTAGTGGTGTACACGACGTATTCCAGGTGTCACATTTGAGGAAGTGCTTGCACGAGACCGCGGAGGTGGTAGAGCCGAACTTGCTTAGAGAGGTGGAGATCGAGCGTGATGCGACGATTCGACGAGCTCCTACGCGCATTCTTGGGTCGGAGATCAAGAAGCTGAGGAATCGAGAGGTCAAACTAGTCAAAGTACAATGGGGAGATGATGAGAGCAACGCTACTTGGGAGATGGAAGAAAAGATGCGTTCGTTGTACCCTTTTCTTTTTAAGGGTATGTCCTTTAATTTCTCCTTTATTGCTTATCTTGTACTTATCTTACCTTTAGAGTATCCTCTCGCTAGTATCTTTGACCTTTAGTTAGTATAATCCTATGGTTGAAACATGTGTTTGAGACATGTTACGTATGATGGATGCAAAGTGGATGCAAGTGTTTGCTAGTGGTTGCTCGTGGACGCATATACACACATTGCTAGGCACTAGATCGGCTCAGTCACTTCATACTGCATATTGCATATAAATGGATGTATTTAGTAAAATGGATGTATGATGATTGCTTTATCATATGGATGCTGCATTCAGATGATGATTGTGCACGCATATAGAGATAATATGTAGCATTAAGGGATTTTTGCATACATAATGGACGCATGGCACTATCATGATTTGCATTAAGGAGGTCAACTGAATCAGTGGACCGCCTGATTTTGCATTAGATATGGACATATACACACACTATGCATTTAAACATGAAAGCATTAGAAGTCTATAAGGACAATGGATGCCTGTGTTTGATGGTTGAGTAGATGGACGATTGGATGTTAGGATATACATTCTTCTTGACTTGAAGATTTCGGGGTCGAAATCCTTTAAGGAGGGGAGAATGTAACACCCCGTAATTCTGTTAATATTAATATTCACAAATTAAAGAATAACTAATCTCAGACGTGAGAATTTTGGGAAACGGGTTGCGCCATTGTGTTCGTCTTGGAAATCTGGTTGAAATAGAGTCCGAGTTTGCGTGAATTGGACTTCGTATGAAGAAGTTATGGCCATCGGAAGTTTCAGAAAATTCAAAACAGATTTCAGAAAATTTAAAATTCAAAATTTAGAGTCAAACAGGCTAGGTGGGAAAATTCCTGCCCGGCACCCCAGGTCTACTGGGGAGTCGACTGGGCAGTCGACACGCCCCCCAGGTCTACTGGGCAGTCGACCTGGGTGTCGACCTGTCCAGGCGGCTAGGGTTTGGCTGATGTGTTTTTGGGGCTGAGTTGGCAAATTAAACGGTTCAGGTTACTTCTGAGTTGATCTGACGGTCTAAATAAATCCTAAACTCTATAAATACCTAGGTTGTCTCTCACTCTAATTAACATGAAAAATAGAATAGCCACCGTCGTACCGCCGCCATGGAACTCAGTGTAGCCGCCGCCAACTAAGAAGGAAGAAAAGCTAATCAAAACCCTAATCCTACTCAACTCTAAAGCAAATCAAGACTCTCTTTCTCTTCTAATTGTGAGTATGATGATCTTAACAAGATTATTATTAAACTAATTAGGTTAAGTCATGAATGGATTATAAGTAAATGATGTGAATTGTCATATATGTTGTTGTAAACCTTATGCTATCATGTATGTTGTAAATCCTATGTTATGTGATGATGATATCCTATATGTTGTAAATCATGCTATGATGATATTGTATAGGTTGTAATTTTCTATGCTAAGTTGTGATAAATCATACATGTTATAAAGTCATGATGTTATTATCTATGCTAATTAGTTCATGTTAATCAAATCATAATGTTTGGGCTATGTTGATCTATATGACAAATCACATATGCAGGTTTAGATTGATTAGTAAAGATTATGAACATATGCCATGACATCTATTTAGATCTAGAATTATGACATCTAGAATTATGCTATGACATATGTGAATTCTATGTGTTAGATGCTAGTTCACACCATCATTATGTTGCATAAAACCCCATATGCAAGTTTACACATGAATTTGGGTTATGATCATATCATATAAATTGTGACATTCAACAAGTTGACACCATTAGATCCTTAACATGTGTAGTTTTATGCAAGTTTCACCCCTATTATGATTAGATTTATTTTATTTGTCTATATGCTGTGATAATTTATTTTTGTGCTGTGATGTAGACTATTCGAGTCTAACGTATATTCTGCGTTGAATAAGCGAACGTATAAACGTGGGGCAGGGGTAATATTAAGGATTTAATATTAAGAAGTTGGGGTGCAATTGATATGATTTTGCATGACATAAGTGGATGGCCATAATTGAGTCAATTATGGACATCATTAAAATTGGAAGTAATTAATGATTTGAATAGGGATATATTCAAAACTGGGGTAAAAGATTATAAGTGATAATCAATGCTTAGGACACGAGGTTGAACTCGTTTGTGACGTAAACCTGCCCGGACGCGCCCGGCAAATCCAGTGGTCACAAATGTCAGCCCAATGTGAGAGGTCCTAGGCCTAAACTAAAGCATAACAGTTGTAAAGACACGAGGTTAGACTCTTTTATGGTGTAAGACTGCCCGGACCCGCCCGGCAAATCCAGCTGCCATAAATGCCAGTCTAATGTGAGAGGTCTTTACGAGGCTATGGCCTGAATGAATTAAGAAATACTTAACTAGATAAACATGTAAGGTGGGACATGGGAGTTAAGTAGGTGCCTTGGGTGGCATGAGGAATCTAGTGGGTGCCCTTAGTGGCATGTGAAATACGATTAGTAAGACTTAACCAAACACACATGTAAATGAACATGACTATGAGGGTTAAGTGGGATATACTAGTGGTGACAAGCTTAGGTGGGTAGCTTTTGGGGGCCCATTTCAACCAGTATCCCAAACGTATCTTTGTGGGCTCGACCCAAGTCGAGGACGGGACACGCATGCTGGGCTTGACTATAAGAGGCCAAAACCAGGAGCGGTGGCAACGCAAGTCCAACGGGTTTCATATGCGTGTGTGGACCCGGGCTGGTAGGTAAGACGTTGTTGCATCGTGTAGGTATAAGCCTTGCATTCTCCAGTTGTATCGGGTTGCCACTTTAGGGGAGTGATACACCCCACTGTGGGGCCAACACGGGTATATACGAGTTGGGAGCCGATCGAAAGTGGGTAGTGGTGTACACCTAGCGGAGATAGGGGCAGACGACACCTATGTAGTCAGCTAGGGGTATGCAAGGCTATTTATATAGTTTCTGTGTGAAGCAAGTGGGATCAACCTTTAGGGTGACTGGTGCGGTGCAGTGTAGTAATTATTCGTTGGTAGTTAGGTGTGCCTTTAACATTATCTTTGATGTTATCTTTATCTGCTCTTCCATACCCAATAGTTCATAGACATTTCCTTGTTTTCCAGCTTATGCCTTAGTCTAGTTACTTTGATAATAGTATTGTTAGAATTATCATACTCGCCAGACTTTATGTCTGACCCCCTCTATTTCTATCCTTTTCCCCCCTCCAGGTCCTCAGGTTGGGCCCAGCTCTAGTGGAGTTTGATTGGATTGCTTTATCTCTCTTTTGGAAAGCTTGGACCGTTGAAGTAAAGTCCAGCTTGTTATCTTCTTTAATGGCTATTTATGTAATGGGGTTATGTATTTTGTTTTATCAAGGTGGATATTGTACTTGACTCTGATTTATGGTTTTATGATGTAACAAAAATGTTTTAAATTCCACTGCAATAAAATGAAGTTTTAGATTTCCAAGTACTACTTGTACTACTTACTATCTGTCTTGTTGTAATTTTTCTGCTCTATATTCACTTAAAACTTCCATGGAAGTTAATGCATTCCCTTTGTGAGTGACATTAATGGACGTGGGGTGTTACACGTGGTATCAGAGCTTAAGGTTACCAGAACAGATACAATTTTTAGAAAAACTATTTTTCTAAAGTATTTTTGGAAGAAGTGTTTTCAAAAACATGTCTTGATGAGTAATTTAAAGAGGAAAGTTTTTACGAAAAACATAATCCCCAATAGCCATATCTTTATCTTTCGAATTCTCCATTTTGAATCTTTCCTTTTTCGTTTCAGCATGGCTGAAGTTCTTAACCTTCCGGACGGTGTAACGATACCAGGATGGTATAGGAGGTTATTAGAGGCTAGGGCCGCTGTAGGTCCAACCAATGTTCCTCCACCACCAGTTGCACCCGTTCCTCCTCCTCCTCCTCGCGTTGATACTTTTGCAAAGACATGCAAGGAATTTAAGGCTATGGGTGGAAAAGCTTTTCATGGGTCAGAAACGTTTGTGGAAGCTAGAGATTGGCTTAGGGAGGTAGAAGAATTGCTAGAAATCTTTGAAGTAGAAGAAGGGAGGAGAGTCAAATTAGCAGCTTGGTTAATGAAGGGAGAGGCCTCGTTTTGGTGGGAGGTCACTAATGGGGAGCGTCCTGTTGATTCTTAGGCGGATTTCAGGCGTAGGTTTGAGGCAAAGTTTCTCTCAAGGGCAGAAGAGAATCTATATATGGAAAGGTTCTTGACATTGAATCAAGGAAGCTCGTCAGTGAAAGAATATGTCAACAAATTTAATCAGTTAGCAAGGTTTGGCTTGGACTTAGTGAACACGCCGGAGAAGAAGGCTCTGAGGTTCGTTAATGGATTGAATGAACCGTTGCAGGGATTGGCTATGGCCCACATCCCTATGGGGGCCACCTTTTAAAAGCTAGTAGACATGGCACTCATGCAAGAGGAGAAAGGCACTAATGCTGATAAGGCACCCGAGAAGAAAGGGGCTCAGAAGAAACCACAACAGCAAAACAAGAAGGGTGGCATAGACAATAATGGCAAGGGAAAGAAGAAATGTTTTAACTGTGGGACACCAGGCCATCTCAGCAAGGATTGCCGGAAGAAAAAGAAAACTGGCTGTTTTCACTGTGGTGAAGCGGGACATCTAGTGAAGGACTGCCCAAAGAAGGGGCAGAGGGCAGGGTCTACCTCGGGAGGACAGGTGCAGGCTCTTATGGCACCCGGGCAGGCAAGGGGACAAGTTCAGGCTCTCGCGGTCCCACCGCTGCAAGAACGAGGTAGAACCATTTCTGTTGAAAGCTTAGTTTTTCTGTTTGATCATCCTGTCCGTACTTTATTCGACTCGGGCGCATCGCATTCGTTTATCTCTACATCATTAGTTGAATCACCGCACTTAAACACCAGTTTAGTAGAGGATCCCATAGTTGTTTCGAATCCAATTGGGGGATCAGCTTATTTGTCTATGATGTGTTTGGATTTGAAAATTTCTATACTTAGCGTTGAGTTTAGATGTGATGCTTATGTTTTGGGCTTCACGGGCTATGGGCTAATTTTAGGAATGGATTGGTTATCCAGAAATGGGGCCGTTCTTGATTGTGAAAGGAGAGTAGTTGGGCTCGTGAATCGCCTTGGCAACACTCTCGAAATCTATTGTAATCCCATAAATTCCGTTATGCTAAGTTATTTAGAATCGCTTGACGTGTCGGTGGAAAATCTACGATCGGTTAGAGTGGTCCGAGAATACTCGGATGTGTTTGAGGAGGTGAAGGGCTTGCCTCCGAAGCGGGAGGTAGATTTTTAAATATATACTGTGGATAATGCAAAACCAGTATCTTTGCCAGTACGCTACATGGCTCCACGTGAAAGGAGGGAACTCGATAAGCAAGTGAAGGAGTTGCTTGAGAAGGGGTTCATAAGACGTAGTATATCGGAGTGGGGTGCTCCAGTAGTATTTGCCACGAAGGCGGATGGGTCCCTTAGACTTTTTGTGGACTATAGAGAACTTAATAAGCTTACTAAGAAGAACAGACACCCACTGCCGAGGATTGACGATCTCTTCGATTAGTTAGTTGGCGCCTCAGTGTTTTCGCAGTTGGACTTAGCCACTGGTTTCCATCAGTTGAGGGTGGCTGAGGATAGTATAGACAAGACTTCCTTTAGGACTCCGGACGGTTTCTATGAATAGCTAGTGATGCCCTTCGGTTTGACAAACGCCCCCCGCATACTTTGTTGATTTGATGAGTAGGGTGTTTAGGGAGTACCTTAACAAATTCGTGGTAGTCTTTATAGACGACATCATGATCTTTTCTAAGGACGAAGAAGAGCATGCCCTACATCTTAGGGAAGTGTTGGAGACCCTACGAGCGCATAATCTTAAAGCTAAATTTTCTAAGTGTCACTTCTGGAGGAAGGAAGTACGATTCTTAGGGCACGTGGTTTCCAAAGAAGGGATAGCTGTGGATCCCGCGAAGGTGGTGGCCATCCAAGATTGGAAGGTCCCTAAAAATGCTAACGAAGTAAGAAGTTTCTTGGGGTTGGCTGGCTACTATAGGAAGTTTATTAAAGACTTCGCAAAAATATCAGCTCCATTAACACGCTTGACGAATAAGAACCTGGTTTTCACATGGGACGTAGATTGTGATGATGCGTTCCAACGTTTGAAGAGAGCTTTGACTTCAGCCCCAGTCTTAGTGCTACCAGACGGGAGTAATCCATTTACCGTTTATACTGACGCTTGTGGGACAGGACTAGACGCAGTCCTAATGCAAGGGGGAATGGTAATAGCCTATGGTGGAAGGCAGTTGAGAGCGCATGAGAAAAATTACCCTACACATGACCTAGAGTTGGCCGCTATTGTTTTCGCGCTTAAGTCTTGGCGTCATTATCTTCTTGGCGAGAAATTCGAATTATTCGCTGACCACAAATCTTTAAAATACTTATTTTCTCAGAAGGACTTGAACTTAAGGCAGCAATGGTGGATGGAGTTCTTAGCATCCTACGACTTCGAAATAGCATATACCCCTGGCAAGGGTAACGTAGTGGCCGATGCCTTAAGTAGAAAAAGATTATCCTTAAGTCCTTTGTTTGTTGAGCGGCGAAGTTTAGAATTCATTTCGATGTTTGACTTTACACCTTCCGTTGACTTTGTACCCGGTTTGCTAGCATCCTTGGAGGTCAGACCTACGCTTTTGGGACGGATTGGCGAGGCACAGCGAGACGACCCACAGTTGGTTGAGTTAGTAGAAAAAATCAAAAGAGGGGAGTCATCAAGCCATCTCCGTAGGTATACCCTAGATGATAAGGGTTGGTTACGTAGGGATAGTAGACTTTGTGTACCTCGAGACGAAGGTTTAAGGAAGGCTATTCTTGACGAAGCACATCGTTCGAAGATGACCATTCATCCCGGCGGAGACAAGATGTATAAAGACATGAAGCGAGTTTACTTTTGGGCCGGTATGAAGAGGGATGTGGCCGAGTATGTCGCTAGATGCTTGGTGTGCCAACAAGTAAAAGCGGAGCAAAAGAAACCCGGTGGGTTGCTTCACCCATTGGAGGTTCCACTATGGAAATGGGAAAGTGTCTCGATGGATTTTGTGGATGGATTACCAAGATCAAGGAAGGGTAATACGGGGATTTGGGTTATAGTAGATAGACTTACTAAGAGCGCCCATTTCATTCCCGTGAAGAGTAAGAGGACTGCTCCATGGTTAGCTTCTGTATACGTTCGAGAAATAGTTCGTTTGCATGGCGTTCCTTCTAGCAAAGTGAGCGACCGCGATCCTATTTTCACTAGCGAATTTTGGAGAAGCTTTCAAGAGGCGGTAGGGACTCAGTTATGTTTGAGCACCGCGTATCATCCTCAGACGGACGGCCAGACCGAGAGGGTGAATCGCATCCTAGAGGATCTTCTGAGGCTATGTATCCTAGACTTTGGGGGTATATGGGAAGAGCATCTTCCATTGGTAGAGTTTACATATAATAACAGTTTTCAATCTAGCATTGGCATGGCACCTTTCGAAGCTCTTTATGGACGACCTTGTCGTTCACCTAAATGTTGGTGGGAATCTACGGATAAGATCTTACTTGGGCCCGATATGATTAGAGAGACTTCGGAAAAGATCGACTTGATTCGAAGGAGGATGAAGACGGCGCAAGATAGGCAGAAATCTTATGTGGATAAGAGGAGGACGGATCTTGAGTTTGAAGTTGGGGACATGGTCTTTATCGAAGTGTCTCCATTACGGAACGTTGTTCGCTTTGGGTCCGTTGGGAAATTAGCACCAAGGTTTGTAGGGCCGTTTCCTATTAAGGAGAAGATTGGACAGATGGCGTATAGAGTGTAGTTTCCTGAGAGACTTAGTGGTGTACACGACGTATTCCATGTGTCACATTTGAGGAAGTGCTTGCACGAGACCGCGGAGGTGGTAGAGCCGAACTTGCTTAGAGAGGTGGAGATCGAGCGTGATGCGACGATTCGACGAGCTCCTACGCCCATTCTTGGGTCGGAGATCAAGAAGCTGAGGAATCGAGAGGTCAAACTAGTCAAAGTACAATGGGGAGATGATGAGAGCAATGCTACTTGGGAGACGGAAGAAAAGATGCGTTCGTTGTACCCTTTTCTTTTAGAGGGTATGTCCTTTAATTTCTCCTTTATCGCTTATCTTGTACTTATCTTACCTTTAGAGTATCCTCTCGCTAGTATCTTTGACCTTTAGTTAGGATAATCCTATGGTTGAAACATGTGTTTGAGACATGTTATGTATGATGGATGCAAAGTGGATGCAAGTGTTTGCTAGTGGTTGCTCGTGGACGCATATACACACACTGCTAGGCACTAGATCGGCTCAGTCACTTCATACTGCATATTGCATATAAATGGATGTATTTAGTAAAATGGATGTATGATGATTGCTTTATCATATGGATGTTGCATTCAGATGATGATTGTGCACGCATATAGAGATAATATGTAGCATTAAGGGATTTTTGCATACATAATGGACGCATGGCACTATCATGATTTGCATTAAGGAGGTCAACTGAATCGGTGGACCGCCTGATTTTGCATTAGATATGGACATATACACACACTGTGCATTTAAACATGAAAGCATTAGAAGTCTATAAGGACAATGGATGCCTGTGTTTGATGGTTGAGTAAATGGACGATTGGATGTTAGGATATACATTCTTCTTGACTTGAAGATTTCGGGGTCGAAATCCTTTATGGAGGGGAGAATATAACACCCCGTAATTCTGTTAATATTAATATTCACATATTAAAGAATAACTAATCCCAGACGTGAGAATTGTGGGAAATGGGTTGCGCCATTGTGTTCGTCTCGGAATTCTGGTTGAAATAAAGTCCGATTTTGCGTGAATTGGACTTCGTATGAAGAAGTTATGGCCATCGGAAGTTTCAGAAAATTCAAAACAGATTTCAGAAAATTTAAAATTCAAAATTCGGAGTCAAATATAGGCGGGAAAATTCCCGCCCAGCACCCGAGGTCGACTAGGGAGTCGACTGGGCAGTCGACACGCCCCCCAAGGTCGACTGGGCAGTCGACCTGGGTGTCGACCTGTCCAGGCGGCTAGGGTTTGGCTGATGTGTTGTTAGGGTTGAGTTGGCAAATTAAACGGTTCAGGTTAGTTCTGAGTTGATCTGACGGTCAAAATAAATCCTAAACTCTATAAATACCTAGGTAGTCTCTCACTCTAGTTCACATGAAAAATAGAATAGCCACCGTCATACCGCCGCCATGGAACTCAGTGTAGCCGCCGCCAACTAAGAAGGAAGAAAAGCTAATCAAAACCCTAATCCTACTCAACTCTAAAGCAAATCAAGACTCTCTTTCTCTTCTAATTGTGAGTATGATGATCTTAACAAGATTATTATTAAACTAATTAGGTTTTTTCATGAATGGATTATAAGTAAATGATGTGAATTGTCATATATGTTGTTGTAAACCTTATGCTATCAAGTATGTTTTAAATCCTATGTTATGTGATGATGATATCCTATATGTTGTAAATCAGGCTATGATGATATTGTATAGGTTGTAATTTTCTATGCTAAGTTGTGATAAATCATACATTTTATAAAGTGATGATGTTATTTTCTATGCTAATTAGTTCATGTTAATCAAATCACAATGTTTGGGCTATGTTGATCTATATGACAAATCACATATGCAAGTTTAGATTGATTAGTAAAGATTATGAACATATGCCATGACATCTATTTATATTTAGAATTATGACATCTAGAATTATGCTATGACATATGTGAATTCCATGTGTTGGATGCTAGTTCACACCATCATTATGTTGCATAAAACCCCATATGAAAGTTTACACATGAATTTGGGTTATGATCATATCAAGTAAATTGTGACATTCAACAAGTTGACACCATTAGATCCTTAACATGTGTAGTTTTATGCAAGTTTCACCCCTATTATGATTAGATTTATTTTATTTGTCTATATGTTGTGATAATTTATTTTTGTGCTATGAGTTATACTATTCGAGTCTAACGTATATTCTGCGTTGAATAAGCGAACGTATAAACGTGGGGTAGGGGTAATATTAAGGATTTAATATTAAGAAGTTGGGGTGCAATTGATATGATTTTGCATGCCATAAGTGGATGGCCATAATTGAGTCAATTATGGACATCATTAAAATTGGAAGTAATTAATGATTTGAATTGGGATATATTCAAAACTGGGAAAAAAGATTATAAGTGATAATCAATGCTTAGGACACGAGGTTGGACTCATTTGTGACGTAAAACTGCCCGGACACGCCCGGTAAATCCAGGGTCACAAATGTCAGCCCAATGTGAGAGGTCCTAGGCCTAAACTAAAACATAACAGTCGTAAAGACACGAGGTTAGACTCTTTTATGGTGTAAGACTGCCCGGACCCGCCCGACAAATCCAGCTGCCATAAATGCCAGTCTAATGTGAGAGGTCTTTACGAGGTTATGGCCTGAATGAATTAAGAAATACTTAACCAGATAAACATGTAAGGTGGGACATGGGGTTTAAGTTGGTGCCTTTGGTGGCATGAGGAATCTAGTGGGTGCCCTTAGTGGCATGTGAAATATGATTAGTAAGACTTAACCAAACACACATGTAAATGAACATGACTAAGAGGGTTAAGTGGGATATACTAGTGGTGACAAGCTTAGGTGGGTAGCTTGTGGGGGCCCTTTTCAACCAGTATCCCAAACGTATCTTTGTGGGCTCGACCCAAGTCGAGGACGGGACACGCATGCTGGGCTTGACTATAAGAGGCCAAAACGGGGAGCGGTGGCAACGCAAGTCCAACGGGTTTCATATGCATGTGTAGACCCGGGCTAGTAGGTAAGACGTTGTTGCATCGTGTAGGTATAAGGCGTGCATTCTCCAGTTGTATCGGGTTGCCACTTTAGGGGAGTGATACACCCTACTATGGGGCCAGCACGGGTATCTACGAGTAGGGAGCCGATCAAAAGTGGGTAGTGGGGTACACCTAGCGGAGATAGGGGCAGACGGCACCTATGTAGTCAGCTAGGGGTACGCAAGGCTATTTATATAGTTTCTGTGTGAAGCAAGTGGGATCAACCTTTAGGGTGACTGGTGCGGTGCAGTGTAGTAATTATTCGTTGGTTGTTAGGTGTGCCTTTAACGTTATCTTTGACGTTATCTTTATCTGCTTTTCCATACCCAATAGTTCATAGACATTTCCTTGTTTTCCAACTTATGCCTTAGTCTAGTTACTTTGATAACAGTATTGTTACAATTATCATACTCGCCAGACTTTATGTCTGACCCCCTCTATTTCTATCCTTTTCCCCCCTCCAGGTCCTCAGGTTGGGCCCAGCTCTAGTGGAGTTTGATTGGATTGCTTTATCTCTCTTTTGGAAAGCTTGGACCATTGAAGTAAAGTCCAGCTTGTTATCTTCTTTAATGGCTATTTACGTAATGGGGTTATGTATTTTGTTTTATCAAGATGGATATTGTACTTGACTCTGATTTATGGTTTTATGATGTAACAAACATGTTTAAAATTCCGCTGCAATAAAATGAAGTTTTAGATTTCCAAGTACTACTTATTATCTGTCTTGTTGTAAATTTTTTGTTCTATATTCACTTAAAACCTCCATCGAAGTTAATGCATTCCCTTTGTGAGTGACATTAATGGACGTGGGGTGTTACATTCCTCTACCACAAACATAAATACATTTGAAGAGATCAACGTACGTGATCGGTTAGACATACTCTGTTAGACATTCATCTGTACAATTTTTCCTAGGACCGGACAAATCGAAGGGACAATCCTGTAAATCCATCTTAGGCAATTTCTACCTAGGATCGATAGAACAACCCTTGCATATCTTCGTCTTCATTAGTCTCTGACTCACAACATATATATCGTATCGAAGTGGAATTTAAATGCTAGTCTCTTTGAAAACAGCAATGAAAAGGTACAGATTTGATATTCGTTTATTTAACTATCAAATATAAAACAAAATAAGTAGATTTATTTCCGTTGGGTCTGCTAAGCCTTATTTAAATAATTTAAATTATTTACAATTCATACACCAACTTATATATACTTATTTGAAAACATAAGTATTTCCTAACTTAGAAAACAATTATTATTATCTTACGTGATAATCTCACTTTTCAATATCAGTTTCATAGCTAAAATCGATATTCAACTCTAACACTAATGAAACTACCCGAACTTCCCCGGTAAGGAAAGCCCGGATTGAATTGAGAACAAGACGAATCAGAACACAAACAGAAGAACATTTCATTGTTAATTACAACAATTCCATCAGAATACAAGAATATGCAGAGTATGAATAAATATTACACAGAAAATATCAGATATTTATATTACATTTAAATACATCGCAGCGAAAAATAATACAAAACACAACTAGAAGTAATACACGGATATAGAGCTTTCCGAGTATCGTTCCAGCTGTAATCAGGATCCTGTGAATATAAATCTGTAAAACCAAAACTACTAGCTTCCTGTGTCAAAAATAAGGGCACCCAGAGTTTAGGTTAAAACAATAAACTCCAGGACTAATTTCGAACATAAACTAACACTATCTATTGGATAACAGTGAAATCGTTCAAGTTGGGGTATTTTAATTACCTCTTAGACCTTGAGTCGAAATCATTCTTATTGTTAAGATTTGTAGAAGTTCGATATACAAAATATTTGACGAACCAGAATTTGTAAATCCTATTTGAATTTTAAATCTTAAACCATTTCCCAAACAACATTGTTGTTTTCGAACCATTTACTAAGTTAACTTAATTAACTTAAATATTAAATCAGGGAATTTTTCCAAATGATCGACTTGATTTCCTTTTCTTTTATAACTAAATTATCTTCTTCACTTAATTAAGAGGTTAATTAAGACGGAATTTTTCCAAATAGCTTTAGCGAGTACAGTCCGTTGATAATAGGTATGGAGTTGATTGTATACCTTTGAAAATGATACTGTGTAATATAATTAAGAGGTTAATTAAGTTTTAAACAACCTTCTGAGATAATTTATCCAGATTTAAAACTGCTATTTAACTATACCATTATATTACGAAAACTGTTAATTAATTTCTCACAATTCATTTAAGAAAACGAATAGTTTAAAATGATTACGATTAATATTTCCTTTTAAATTAATAAATAATGTAATTAATTTAAATTAATCCATTTAATTGTTTCTTAAAAACAATGTATATCTAATTATTATAACATAATTTATTTCTGAGTTACTTTACAGATATTATAACTTAGCATTCCCAACGGTATATAACAATTCTTATAACAAACAACATTCAAGTCGTTAACCCAATTTGCACAAACAACATGTATATACTATTCAGTACGATCCATTGATAATATAATAATTCAACAAAATATATCAAATAGGTATAATTGCAGAACGATGTTTATTTCTGCTAACAAGGTGTCAAAACAATTTAGTCAATCAAACACATAGTGGAACAGTGTTTATTTCCACTAACAGATGTCAATAAAAAAATTACGATTAACGTAATTGAACACAACCTAATAAATCAATCAACTGATTGAATTAATTTTTTTAGTATTTATTGTATTTACAGATCAATACTGATCAATTCGTAATAATGTACGCATTATTTTAGTTCATGACTAATTATACGTTCGTTTGACTTAAATAATATTTAGTATTAAATCACTTTTAACTATTTACTATATCAATTTAATTAAAATTGAATTGTTTAAATTCGATAAATACTTCAAGCTATTTACACACACAATCAACCACTCAACTGCGCACACATGAGCTTAACTATTCAGTCATATATGACCTTGATCTACATCATATATATACCCATATATATATATATATATATATATCCTTTACGTATATAACTTAAAACATTTTTTTTATTTGAACCATTGGCCAAGCCGAGCCCCATAAGCGCACGTGTTAACAAAGAGCAGATGCACAGATATCTTTCCCTATTTTTTTTGTTTATTTGCTTCTGATGTTACCACTTATTTCTTCCCCCAAACCTTTCAAATGCATATCTATGCAGTGCAGATCTCCTCCACTTGAGAACCATCGCCTCACACCCATATGTTACGTCTCTGACCAGGATCGCCATCGACAAGACAACCAAGCCCAAGCACCCCTCTTCTCAAAAAAAGCATTCAACCCTATTTACATCGAGAGAACTAGCTCCAGTTCGTTCCTATATCGACCTCTAACACTTGCCTCCGACCACTTTGACCATCAACACCACCACCCATCGACTCGCCGATGTGCAACTCCTCCCCTAATCTTACACAACTCGATCACACGAGGACCCCTCACGAACCTCTCAAAAACCCACCCAAAGGTTGAATCCAAAACCTAAAATCTTCATTCCCGATCAACCATGACCACCACAAATCATATAACTCCTCCCGTAGATTCATCTAACACCCAAGCACCTCCCACCGAAGCAGTTTTAGATATAATCGATTAAAACCCAGGATTTAAATATTTTGCGAAAAATCATAAAAAATCATAACTCAAAATATACATTATTAAAAATTCTAATTCTTCTTTTAAAAGCCATGGCTTTTGATTACAACTTCAACCATATATTTGAATCTAATTTCTAATATGATTAATTTTTTAAAGTCAAAATTACTTTTACTGCATATTATGTATATACATATATATATATATATGTAAATATATATTACTATTCGAGACAAAATTATTTTTAACATAACCTATTCTTTAATTCAAACAAGTTTTGTATTGAAATCAAATCCTTAAATACAATAGATTGTGAGTTATACATCTTTTCTTCTAAGCATTTGTTGTAAAAGAAACAAAATCTAGCATTTTTATGTTTGCAGACTTATGTTATTCCATATTCCTTCCAAGTTTTTCTTTGTATTTCAGATGAATATCAATTTGTTTAACATATTATATTCAGATGCATGTATATGTATATCACCTAGCAATAGATTCAAATGCAAAACAAAAGCTTACTCACTTATACACAGTTTCCAATGTTATGCATTTCCAGTTTTTCAAGTTGACATTCAAATACATACGTGCCTTCATATATATATATATATATATATATATATATATATATATATATATATCCAACCATATGCAACAAAGATGGTTTAAATGGGGTAAAAAAGTGTTGTACTCACATAAGTTCACTGGTTTAGGTTTTTAGTCGTTTGGTCTTGATTCACTGGTTTATGAGTTTCAGAATTTCAAGTTTATATATGCAGACTAAATAGGTTTACACACACACACACACTTAGGAGCATTTCAACCTATATATTAGTTTGTATCATAATATAAATTAATATATTTAAATGGCAAAAGGGAGTTTACTCACTGTTCTTGTGTTTGCTTTCCTTTACTTCAGTTTTTTGTTTCCAGGTTTATACTAGCTAAATTCAATACATTTAAAACCACATATGCCTATATACATATGTTTATATGCTACTATGTACCAACATAAATAGTTTTAGGGGATTTATACTCACATATCTTGTTCACTGGTTTATGCATATAGGTTCTAATATAATTCATTTCTAGGTTTAATTTTACTACACACTCAGGACACTTATATATATATATATATATATATATATATGAGTGTGTGTGTGTGTGTGTGTTTATCTTAACAAACTTATTAAATAAATTGGGATAGTTTACACACCAATGTTGATCACATTCTTCAGGTTTCCAGGTTTGGTCTTGCTCATTGGTGTTTGGACACTTACAGTTCCAGGTTTATGGTTCTTTGTTTACTGGTTTGTCACACTGGTTTCTACCATTTATTTCCAGGTTTTAGGTAAACATATTAGTGAGTTTGTGATGAGAAGCCAGTGTATTTATAGATGAACACTAGAAGTAACTATAGTGTGTCATATAGGGGTAGTTAGGGTTCGTTTTCAGCTTTGCAGGGGAGGTTTGGGCTGCTGGTTTGAAGTGATGTATATTGAGGCATAGGATGGGAAGTTATGTGGAGGCATTTCACATATATACTCTTCCATTCATTTTCAGTGTACGACTTGGTAATTTATTGTACATCATTTGTGTACAACCATGTGCACAATGGTAAATATAGGGTAGGTTGAAGGCTTCTAAATGCTGCACTTATAGCGTTGAAAGAGATGTGTAAAAATCATTTCTTATTTGATCATCCAGTCATGAGATCTCGGCCATGTGTGTATGTGCTTAGCCCTTAAGCTAATTATGCTACAAAATCCAGGCTTTGTTCTTAAGGTATATAGGGTACTAACCTTAGGTTGTGTAACGAACCACGGATTTTCGACTCCGAAAATAGACATAAAACACCATGTCGAACATTCAAGAATCAGAAACACGGGATCATTAATAGAAAGAAATTAGAGGGTGAGATAAGAAAGAAAGAAATATTAGAACAGAAGAAGAACCGACACAATACAGAGTCTCACATCGCAGCGGAATAAAATATAATATAGAAATAATTCTTCATCGAGAGCTTGAAAATTACTTACAATTATCAGAGTACATCAACATATTTGGATAGTTATAATATATGTCCTCATATACAACACACAGCGGAATAACAACTAGATATCATATGTCTGGACTCTTCCATCTCGTCTCTTCGCTGCATCTGATAATCTGAACCTGTATAACCCGGTCTAACCCGAGCATTACAAATGCCTGATCAGTTTGGTGAACCAGAGTGAGAAAAACACACTAAGTTTGAAAACATCATCCAGCTTGATTTTAAATTCAAAATCTTTCAAAAGAAAATGATAATCATAAAACCAAATCCACACATAAATATGGACGGTTTTTACCTTACGATGACCCAAAACATTTTAGAAATCAATATTCTTTTCTGATATTAGAATAGTGTCTAAATACAAATAAATATCAATCTAGCAGAACGCTTGCATCTCATGCTCTACATATATAGTATATAGTAAAAGCCGCGGGCACTTATTAGAGAATGGATTTCCTGGCAAGTTATGGGACCACCTTCCCAACAATGTACCTCTAAAGATGAATACATTGGGGTTCAACAAGAACATCTTGCAACCCAGGCTAAACATGACTGGCAACTCATTTTCTCTTGAGAGTATCGAATATATCATTACCACGGTTGGGGGCGCAGCCAACCGAACTGATAGCATACATACAAAAATAAAAAGGGACAATCGAAGGCATTTAATTTCACCAGATCAGGTAATGATATACCCTTTTGATGGGTGCGACCCATATAGCCATGCGACCTACCCGATTTTAACCATTTCCCGGTTGATGAGGCTAGAGGTCAAATTTATTTATTTGTTTACTTAATTTAAATATTCTGAATATCTGGCCACCATTCACTTTGAATGCCACATCATCAGATCAGCAAGATATCACTAATTAACATCCACAAAGATTCTCTGCCGTTAAGCTAAAAGAATGATCACTTCTCTGCCACAAACAGAAATATGTTTGTAGAAATTAACGTACGTGACCCCTTTGGAAATACTTTATTAGACATCCGTCCATGCAATTCATCCAGGGACAGGATGAACTGAAGGCACTCTCCTACCACATCTTAGGTATCACCCTATAGATCAGTAGGAGTAGTCCTTGTAATCCGTAGATTCCAATCATGACAGAATCATTATCAAAATATCCCTGACCGCTAAACCAGAGAAATTCAATAGGCAGTTCTTCCACTCAGGAAGATCAACGGTCTTCAATTGATCCATCTTCCATAATCATCTTCTACGTATTCGCTGGTTCGGAATGGTTTTCGAATATAGATTCGATCCCGGTCTTTCCGTACCAACAATCGTATTGGCCAGATTTGATAGTCAGTTATTTAACTATCAAATAAGTAATCATGAGAATAAAATGGGTTCACTGATTCAGTACTCAACATTACTTGGCCTTTAAATTACAAATAATTAACTAATAGTTAATTAAACTTCTAAATATCTCAATATTTTTAACACGGTATTTACTTCTTATATAACATAAGATTTATTTTCAAAACTATCACAAATACACTAGAATTAAATCATATATATAATCCCAACCTTGATTTTAACAAATTCACATAAAACATTGTTGCTTGAAAACAATATCCAATTTCTATTCTTAGAATAAACTCATTCGAAAAACTCAACCTTTTTATTTTGTTTTAGTTTTGGAAATATTGTTATATATATATATATATATATTCTCGAATCTTCCCATTTCTGTTACTTTGGAAATCTCATTATAAATATTCTCAAACCTTGCAATTAGAATTGCGTTATTATTTCACATATGGAATTAATAAAATATTCTTAACCACTTTCCCATTACAAATTAATATCATCCTCAAATAGTCACGAAGTCATTCAAGTTGGGGTATTTATTTACCTCTCAGACCTTGCTCAACAACGTTCTTATCTTAAGATAGATATGAATGGTAATTAAAACCCATATTCATTTTAATATCAAAAACAATTCTCATTTAACTATTTTATTAAAATACGGTTTTATAAAACCTTCTTACCTTTGGAAATCCACTTCTCGAATATAGCTATTATTTCTTAATTCATTGATTAAGAAATGAATTTCTAAAAATATCACTTTCCCTTTTACTTCTTTAAACAATTCGTTTAAACTCGGATTTTTGTTCCAAAACCTTATTACTCACTCATTTACTAAATTCACTTTTAACACTCTCTTTTTCTAACCCGTTCAACCATTTCTCACATTGAAAATCTTATTTCAATTTCCTAAATTTTATTTAATTCCATTATTAAGTAACGTTAATTTAAATTAATGATTTATCACCTCGTCTCTTTTTTATAAACCTTGTTTACGAAACTTGGGTTTAATATAAAAACCCTTTTTCTTTATTTCCTTCACTTAATTCAAATATTAAGTAAACATTTATTTTAAGCTATTGTATCCGCTTAAAATCACTTTTATTTTCATTATAAAAACTCGGGTTTGAATATAAACCCGTTCATAAACTCCTTTCACATTTCAATTCGATTTCATTTCAACTTCGACTTATTTTTTAATTGAATTTCAATTAAAAAGTAATCTCCTAAATTATTATTAATAAAAGTAATAATTGGCAAAATCATTAATTACTGTATATGTAGTTATCTTCTTTTATTAATCTTAAAAAAATTAGATATTTTCTTCTAAAAAGCTTACTAAAATTAAATCAATTATTCGATAAACCATTTTATTAAATTAATTCAAAACGAAATAATTTAATAATCAATCCTAGTTAAAACGGTCGACTTAGTCAACTCAAAACACAATTAATTCATTAATTGATTTCAATTAGTTCCCACTTTAAATTAATTAATAATATAATTAATTCAAATAATTTCATTTAATTTTTTTTAAAAACAATTATCCAATTCTTAACCATTAGGTTAATTTCTGCTCATTTGCTTATAAATCTGATTAATATCAGAATTTACTTTATAAAAACATTTAATAATTAACTATAAACTTAAATAATAAACAATAAATATTTATTTCTTTTTAATAAACTCTTATTCGAAATAATAGATTTTAAAAATCTGTTTTCAGATATAAAATAAATAGTATAACTTCATTTCTGTCGATTCACTTAATAGTAAATCGATATTTATAAAATGAATGATTTATATGCCATATACTGCCAATTACCTAACCAATATCACCCATTGGCTTAAACAAAACAATTGTTGAATTTCAGGTCAACGGTTAAAAATTTAAATCAATCATCCAATTAAAACAGTTCATATAATAATAATAATATGAAATTAAATAATATTAAATATATTTGAGGAATCCCGTTGGATCCCTCCAATCTGTTCTTCCCTATATCCAAATTGGTTATCGCAAATAATATCATTCAGTTAAATTTAACTGATAATTTCTATAATAGTAAATAACAACCATTTAACAACAGCCAAGTTATCCAACATTAACAATCAATTCATAAAATTCATTAATTTAAGCACTTTTATTTTATAAATGTGACCAATAATGTAAGTTATCTTAATTGGGTGCAATCGTTAAAATAACGATTTGGGGTTTCACTGAAATTAAACAATGTTTACTTTCATTAGTTCAATCAATATATATTTAAAAGCAAACAAACAGTCAACCATTAGCAACCATAACACATAAAATAAAAACCTGACTTACATAAAATATAAGTTGACAGAACTGAGTGAGTTTAACTCACCTTGATTTGATTCGTTGAACGGTTCGGTTACAGTTAAATTAAACTGTTTTTTAATTTAACTATATATTCCAATCATTCCTATTTCTGTTCAGATCGATTCCAGAATGTTGTGTCCGTTCCTACGATTCCATTGCAGTTTATTTTGTTAAATTCTGTTTGTCGGATAAAAAGTTATTCATGTTATAACGCATGATTTTTAATTATATAATTAATTACTTCTAACTACCTTGATTAACTACTTAAATATTTATTACATTTCTGGTCCGTTATTTCATCACCAACTCGTCACGATGTTCCCATGTTAATTTGATCTGAAATATAAAATAGGCGGTTAACAACATTTCTAATTGTACTAATTATTTTCTTAATAAATATCTTAATTAACAAAATTACATTGGTTAACCAATGAGTAGGCTGATGCTTCTTGAAATGCCATTTATGCTGATTTCTGCGCTTTGTTCTCATAAAAATAAACAGTTGCCACATCAATGTTCGATCAACATAATTTCCCCCCAGTCAAAGCTACATCTACACGCTGATCTTTAGTTAAAATAGTTTGACCAATTAACTTTCCCAATTACGTTAAACACCTAATAATTAAATAATTAATAAACTAATTATAAAACTAATATTTACATTGTTAGTTTCTGCAAAAGGCGGCCCGATTGCATTCTCCATCCACCGGTTACGTTTATACTTCGGGCCAACTCCATTTTGAATTTACACAGTTTCGTATACCAGTATCGCTCAAACCAAATCAAATCCTCTCTACTTGTTTCTTCCATGATTCACGCACGCAACCATATAATCAGCAGGCCTTGGTTTGTTTCTCATTCCTTCCTCAGCTGAACCACCCTTCGTTGTTTTCATTTCATCTTATATACGAGACTGCCATCCCAGCTTGACTGCAGTACGTTCCTCCCTCAACCGGAAGTTCATCATCGCCATAAGATGCACCCCAACGGCCTCCTCTGTTGCCTCCAGTCATGTGACTTTCGAAGCTCCCCTCCGTTGTCAAAATCCGATGAACCGCTGTCATGTTTTGGTGCGATTCCGGTCGCCATAGTCCATAAAAACTGATCACGACCGTTCAGTTTGTAGACCTCTCTGAGATGAACATCTTTGCAGTAGGAAATTTTGTGAATGTACTATCAAATTAGAAGAAAATGAAATGAGTTGTGAGATTTTTGGCCGTTAATATTATTAGTGGAGGCGGGTTTCATTCTTGACCACGAGAGTATGCTGATTTGGTTTTTAGTTTTGCTTTTATAATATGGACATAATATATTATTATTATATTATATAGTAAATTTACAATTGAATTATTGTATTAAAACAAACTCATACAATTTCCGTTTTTAATATAATAATGTAATCCTAGCATAAAAAAAATATTCCGGACCCAATGGGACAGGTTTCGTCGAATTCGAGGTCGTTTGTGAAAAGTCTTTTTTAATTGTTGATGAAAAACCAACCGTTTAAATTTCCTTTGATTACAAAAAATTAAAAAAAATTGAAACCTTGACATTCTACTAGATCTTCTCCTAATGGATCCAATGAAACTTGTTTTGTTAAATTTGGAGTTCGTTTGGCCAATCATTTCCTCCAAAGTTATCCCTGTCTAAATTGACCAAAATAATATAAATGATTAAGGCGTTTACAGTTGCCACGATCAAACTGTAAGTCCGATTGACATGAAAATTGAAATATTATAATAATTAATTAATATGAATCCAGTGGCACCTGTTACATTGCATTTCGAGACTATTTCCTGGTATACTATTTTTATACGCACCACAATGCTATTTTGGACACCAAACTATCTAGTCTCCAAAAATAACAAATTATATATCTATCTTGACTCTAAACGTCGATACGAACTCAACAAAATTGGTTTCCTATCTTAATTCGATCGTCTGCTCAAGTTATACACAAATACTTCTCTATTAAATTAAATAAATTTAATTATGCGCTATAGGAAATGACTTGGCATTTATGGCTGCCGTTGTCACATACAGTATTGGTTTGCCAAGCAATTTAATACCGTACAATAATTTAACATTACGGTTCCAATGAAACTAATTTCATCAGAAATTTAGCCCATTTGCAAAATTGCTATTTTAAAGGCCTATAATAATATTAATAAAATATTATTAAATTCCAAAATAATCAAATAAAATAATAATAAATTATTATTATCATAAATACCCATCTGGAAATATCATATAGCTTCAAATATAATTTATACAACTCGATATCATCAATTTCAAGTTAGACGATGTCCAAATTATATTAAAACCCTTTTAAATATATTAAATAAACGTTATAATTTTATAACGAATTCCATAGCAACTATTTTAAAATTTGATTTGGACATAACTAACAATCTATAACATAAAATATGAATTTTTCACTTCCATATGAAAATTATAATCAACAAGATTCCAAAGTTTCTTGTTTCACAGAAAATTGACTTATGTCGGATCCTGTATATCCAGTTAAAGTTAAAAACTCAATATTACGAACTACCTCACCATTTCGAGCTTGATTTAATTTAAATACAAATTAACGTTCAAACTTCATTTTAAATGTTATCCACAAATTTACATGTGCATTGATATGGATCGGGTCAGTCTGTCATGCTGAAATGGGTTGGTTCGTCCTAGTTGCGAGGAAGTGGTTCAGGCTGTTTCTTAAGAATATAGATATCCAGTTCAGTTCTTCACATTGAATCGGGTCAGACTTCTCATAAGGAATGGATCTGGTTGGTGTGTCTCATCGATCGGGCCGGTCAGTTCTTAAAGAGGTGGCTCGGGTTGGTCTGCTTTCATAACAACTGGATCGATCAGAATGGCTTTGGATTGGGTCAGACAGTGCCTGGTCCGGTCGTCCCATTGCAACACAAAGTGAATTGGAATACTATTTTCTGAAGCGGGTCGGTATGGTTTGACTCAGGTCGAGGCACTTATGGCTCGGGTCGGGGTAATCTGAGTCCTTCTAGTACTTGAAAGTTGGTAATTAGCTGGCGACAACTAGCAATGGCATTTTCGTAAATACCGAATAGCCCGAGCCAAAACCTAAAGACTCATATTTCAGCCATCCCTCACTCCTATAAATAGAGGATCATCTCCACTTTAATAGAGGAGGCTTCTTGGTGATCCCGAAGGGCTGTCGAACTCTATTCTCAACTTCCTCTAAGTAATTTGATCATCTCAAACACTTCAATTCAAAGATCCATCTCCGAATTCATTGCAAAGATATGAAGATTCATCAAAACTTGTGTGAGAGTTCGAATTGATTCTATTGACATCCATACTAGGAGGATCTCAGTCATTTCTCATAGGAATTTTACTAGGTATAAGAGAGAAAAGTGGGGTGAATCATGGATGTATTGAGAGAGTATGTTTGTTTTGTAATCCAAAAGGTAATAATGGATTCATTTGATAAAGTGGATGTAGATCACGCTTGATCGAACCACTATAAAACTTTATGTCTCTCCTTACTTGCATCTTCCTAGTTTTTGGCTTCATTTTTTACTATTATAGAGAATATTGTGAAGTGCATCTTGCATCTTTGGTGTTGACTCAAGTTTTGAGATCAACAATTGGCGCCCACTGTTGGGCTGATTCAATCCTCCGTCTTCTCTTATTCTTCCACAAGTTTTGAAGCCTTGCATTAGAAAAGATCCAATCCTATTTCACTACGATCTACTCCAAGCCTTTGCCTAAGCTATGGGTAAACCGGGTAGACCACCAAAGAGGCTCACAAATCAAAATGCCGAGAATGGTGATAATATCGCCGATCGTGAAACTACTCCTCCTATCACCCGATTTGAGGTCGGAGAAGGTTCCGGGGCTGGAGCCGCCATAACAAGATGAGAGTTAGATGAAGTGCCCGCTACTTTAAACAACCAAATGAATATTGCAAATGAGGCCATGATGAAGAGACTCAAAACGATGTTCGCCATGCAAGCCACTACGGCAAAAGTCACCATGAAGACCGCCCATGCTAAATCCATACAGACTCCACATATAGAAAACACTGGTTCCTCTTCTTCAAGCCCAATCCGAGGAAATCTGTCCAAGAGATGACAAATCCTAACCATAAGGAGGCAAAGCTACCCGCTCGCGACCATCTTGATAAAGCGACTTCTCAACAAGTGCTTGGTTCCGCCAAAGGGGCACCTCTCTAAGCGGGAGGTTCAGGGCCCCGAAATTCGAACGTTGACCGTCTGCTTAGGCAGACAACTGGTAAGGATGGCGGCGTCCGCCCCGCAGACCAACACAATGAGGAGGAGCGAATATCAGAAATGATCCATAAAATCATGGAGAGAAATCAGAAGAAGCAAGATGATGAAAAATAATGGGGATTTGCTCCCACAAAAACTCCGCTCACCGAAAGAATCAAAATGGCACCATATCCGAAAAATTCAAGCCTCCAATAGTGCAAGCTTATAATGGGATGACTGATCCAATTGTGTTTCTGTTCAAGTACGACCAACACATGGATGGGGCTCGTGCCTCTGATGAGTTGTAGTGTTTGTACTTTCCGACTTACCTTAAGGGGGTGGCGTCGCTTTGTTTCTCCAAAATGCCACGGAAGTCAGTGAATGATTTCGCTACCCTGACCAAGTTATTCAGAGAGAAATTCAGACTTCAAGCCACAAAAGTGCGAGATGTTATGGAATTGAATGAACTCGAGCAAAGACCAGGAGAATCCGTTAGGGCCTTCCTCACTCGCTTTAATACCGCTGCGGCTGAAGTGGGAAACTATGAGCCTCGCCTGGCTTTGATGGCCTTAAAGGGGGCTATAAGTAAGAAAACAAAGATCGGACAGTGGATTAAAATGAAAAAGCCAAGCACTCTAGAGGTGTTTTTGGATAATGCTGAGGAATACATAGATGTAAATGAGGATCCTGCCTATGCTATGGATATCCCGGAAAGCAACTACAATCTGAAAAGAAGAATAGTGATGCAGAAAGCAACCAGAAAAACCCTTGAGGTCGGAAACGTGGTAATGATGGGAAAGACAATCGAGTCAACAAAAAGTTCCTCTTCTTCAAGAACTCGGAGTTGACTCCACTGAACAAAATGGTGGAGAATATTTTTATAGCCACCAAGGATACTGAAGAGTACCCGATACCAAAGCAGATAAAGGTTAGCGATGCCACCATAAAATTCGAGAGATTCTGCTGGTTTCATAACCAGCCAGGTCATAGCACGAATGATTGTAGGCACCTAAAGAGCTTAATCGAAGAACTAATAAGGAAGAATAGACTTCAGCAATACATGAAGAATCCGTAAAGTATTCAAGCTCCCCAAGGTCAAGGAACGTCCACAGGACAACCAAAGCAAAGTGAAAACGCTGCAAACGCTGTAATGCCAAAATTGATCATTAACACCATTTTAGGAGGTGCGCACCCTACCGGGAAAAATTGGGTGGACATTGTGAAATATGCTAATGATATGAAAAACCTCCCGGGAGAAGAACTCAGGATTATGGATGAAGCTTTTCCGGCAAAGATACCCAGGTCTCCCTGGGATGACATTGTGTTTAAGGATCGAGACTCAGAGGGATTGATGACTCCAACTGAAGATCCAGTGGTGATAACCATAGGCCTGGGTTTTGCCATTGTTAGAATAGCTCTAGTTGACAATGGAGCATCTGTCAATGTCCTTTTCGTCAGTGCTTTCCAAAGGATGAAACTCTCCATGGAGGATGTGAAAGCTTATTAGAGCAAAATCCATGGATTCACTGGGCAAGCTGTTCAGCCAATCGGAGTCATCAATCTACTTATTGAGATCGGAGAAGGGGAAAACAAGGCGGCACAAAAGCAAAATTTTGTCGTGATCGATGAGTGGTCCGCTTATGACGCTTTCCTTGGAAGGCTAACTCTCGTCGCGTTCAGAAAAACAATGGTGCTGGATGAAGCTTTTCTGGCAAAGATACCAAGGTCTCCCTGGGATGACATATTGTTTAAGGATCGAGACTCAAAGGGATTGATGACTTCAACTGAAGATCCAATGGTGATAACCGTAGGCCTGGGTCCTACCATTGTTAGAAGAGTTCTAGTTGAAAGTGGAGCATTCGTCAATGTCCTTTTCGTCAGTGCTTTCCAAAGGATGAAACTCTCCATGGAGGATGTGACAGCTTGTCAGAGCAAAATCCATGGATTCACTAGACAAGCTATTCAGCCAATCAGAGTCATCAATCTACTTCTTGAGCTCGGAGAAGGGAAAAACAAGGCAGCACAGAAGCAAGATTTCGTTGTGATCGATGAGTGGTCTTCTTATAACGCTTTCCTTGGAAGGCCAACTCTCGCAGCTTTCATAATAACAATGGCGCCATGGTGCCTAACGATGAAATTTCCCACTAAAAATGGGGTTAGAATAGTCAAAGGCGATCAAAAAATAGCAAGGGAGTGCTACTTGATGGAATTTCCCGAGGCAAGGAAGAAAGAGGTGAAAAGGAATATGGAGCTTCTGCCCCGCATTCATGAATCCTCCTTATAAAAATTAAGGCGGGGCCCTCATACCAGGGAGCATAGTGGGGCTTAGAAGGAAATCAACCCAATAAAAACTAGTATGGAGGAAGATAGAGCGGCGCCGGCTGAAGATACCATTTCCATTTCAATACATGACAAAGATCCTGACCGAGTCTTAAAGATAGGTTCTCAGTTGGGCCAAAAGCTGCAGAAGGACTTGATATTGTTTCTAAAACCAAAGTTAGATGTCTTTGCTTGGACGCACTCAGACATGTGTGGAATATCAATAGATGTAATTGTTCATAAATTGAATGTTAATCCAAATTTGACTCCTGTAAAACAGAAACGACGAACTCAAGGACCTGAAAGGTCGATAGCATTAAAAGAAGAAGTAGATAGACTTTTCAAGAATAATCTTATATGAACATCTATATATCCCGATTGGGTCTCAAATCCAGTTCTAGTCAAGAAGTCTAATGGCAAGTGGAGAGTATGCATAGACTACTCAGACCTTAACAAAGCGTGTCCCAAGGACAGTTTCCCTTTGCCTACAATTGACCAGCTTGTCGATCCAACCGCGGGGCATGCACTATTATCCTTCATGGTTGCGTATTCTGGTTATAATCAAATTATGATGCATGGGCCAGACGAGGAGAACACAAGTTTTATAACAGACCTGGGTCTGTACTTTTATAAGGTTATGCCATTTGGACTAAAGAATGCAGGAGCAACATATCAGCGTCTTGTGAACTCCATGTTCAAATCCCAAATTGGAACACTATGGAGGTCTATGTCGATGACATGTTGGTAAAGTCCAAAAAGGGTGAAGATCACCTAGAGGATCTATCCGAGATGTTCCATGTCCTTAGAAAATTCGGCATGAAATTAAATCCTCTGAAATGCTCATTTGTGGTTTCTTCAGGAAAATTTCTCGGGTTCATAGTCAATGCTAGGGGCATTGAGGCAAATCCTTCCCAAGTCACAGCATTACGAGAAATGCGAGCGCCAAAAACAATAAAGGAGCTTTAGAGCTTGAATGGGAAGATTGTCGCCCTTAACCGCTTCATTTCTAAAGCAACGGATTGATGCATTCCCCTTTTTGATGCTTTAAGGAAAGGAAAGAAAGACTTCCAATGGACCCCAGAATGTCAAATGGCTTTCGAGCAGTTGATTCAACATTTGGAGTCTCCACCGATGCTTTCTAAACCCAGAAATGGAGAAGAGCTATTCCTGTACTTGGCTATATCACCACATGCCTTGATCATCGTGCTCGTTCGCGAGGATGCTAAGATCCAAGGGCCGGTTTATTATATTAGTAAGCGGCTTACTGGGGCAGAATTGAACTACCCAAAGCTGGAAAAACTTGCATATTGTCTACTCGTCGCCTTAAAGAAATTGAGACCATACTTTCAATCCCATCGAATAAAATTCCTCACAGATCAGCCGCTAATGCAAATTCTCTTTTGTCCGGAAACCTCAGGAAGGCTATTGAAATGGAATATTGAGCTTAGCCAATATGACATCACTTATCACCCCCGAAGAGCTATCAATGGGCAAGCTTTAGCAGATTTCATTGCCGAGTTTATGGAAAGAGGTGATGGAGTTGAGGAACTAACAAGAACAGTTGCTAGTTGGAAACTATACATTGATGGCTCAAAGAATGATTACTGTTCAGGAGCCGGAATTGTCTTAGAAACTCCAGAAGGCCATTCCTTGTGTGATGCAATAAGGTTTGAATTTCCGTCAACCAATAATGAGGTCGAATATGAAGCATTGATAAACGGATTAAAACTAGCAAAAGAGCTGAAATTAAAAACCATGCAGATCTTCAGTGATTCCCAATTGGTAGTGGGTCAGGTCCTTTGGGAATTCCAGACCAAAGTTGGAAATCCTCCTTCTTATCTTGTTAAAGCTACAGAACTTCTCAACAACCTCGATCACTACACCATATCTCACATTCCAAGAGATGAAAATGCAAAGGCGGACTCTCTCGCTAAATATGTTGGTTCTTCTGATGCACACTTGCGGCTAATACCCATTGAAGTTCTTACAACCTCTGCCATTGAGGAGGAAGGCGTTGACTGGATCATGGAAACACTTGAAGAACCTATGTCCCGGATGACACCGATTAAGAAATATATCCTTAACGGAACGCTCCCTGAGGAACCAAAAAAGCAGAGGAAAATATTGTGCAATGCTCCGTTATATCTTGTTCAGAACGGGAGGTTGTACAGACGAGGATTCTCTATGCCATTACTACGATGTGTATCCAAGGAAGAGTCAAAAGCAATCTTGGTAGAACTGCATTAGGGAGACTGCGGATGTCACATTGGTGGTCAAACTTTAGCCAAGAAAGATCTGCGATACGGCTATTTTAGGCTTAGTGTAAACTTGGATGCGATGACTTATACCAAAAGATGTGATAAGTTTCAAAGATTCGCGAAAATTCCGAGAGCACCACCAACCGAATTGACCCACATGGTCAGTCCGTGGCCATTTGCTATCTGGAGCATAGATTTGATTAGGGCATTACCCACTGCAAAATCTACTATGAAGTATGCAATATTGGCGGTTGACTATTTTACTAAATGGGCTGAAGCTGAGCCACTAGCCACTATTACTGCGAAGAAGGTGATCAAATTTGTTTTGAAAAACATCGTCTGTAGGTTCGGCATACTGCAGAAAATAATCACTGATAATGGGACTCAGTTTGAGTGCTCCCCTAGACTTTTGTGCCAAATACAAGATCAAGAAAAGTTTTTCAGCCGTCGCCCATCAGCAAGCGAATGGGCAGGTTGAAGCAATCAAGTAGATCCTAAAGTTAACCATCAAAAAAACGACTTGAGAAGACCAAGGGAAGTTGGGTTGATGAGCTTCCGCTCGCACTATAGGCATACCGAACTACCCATAAAATTGTAATAGGGCACACTCCGTTTTACTTGCATTTGGATCCGAAGCAATGATCCCGATTGAGTTAGAAGTTTCGACTCATAGAAGGATCTACTTCTACCAAGCGGAAAATGAAAAACTTGAACTCGAAGCGCTTGACTTACTCAAGGAAAGAAGAAAGGAATCAGAACTTAGAATTATTGCACATCAGAGAAGAATAGCTCGTCATTTTAATGCTCAAGTTAGGCGAAGGAGCTTCCAAGTTGGGGATCTCGTTCTTAAGAAAATCAAGACAGGAACCGGAGTACTGGGACCCAACTAGGAGGGGCCATATGTGATAAGCGAAAAATTCTCGGATGGTACATTTGAACTAAAGACAACAGACGGATTCCAACTCCCAAGGGCATGGAATACTATACATCTCCGTCGCTACTTCTTTTAATGTTTCTTTCGTAGTATTTGTAAACAACATGCATTGTAAATACCATGCAACGATATTACAAGTTTTGTAAATACAATTCGAATTATTTGCCTAAATCGTACATTTGCAAATTATTTGCTAAAGATCGATTTTGATTGCAGGTCTTCTAAAAGATACACTGATATCACTATAACCTGATTAGTCCTTGAGGCTATTGGATCATCGCATAATGCTCAAAGACATCATTCACAATTAGCTCGGTGACATGGAAAGCATAGTGGTGCAAGTACAAGACACCAAGGTTAGGTCTGTCAAATGACATGACTCTTAAATCACAAACAAAACTGCAAGTTTCACCAAAGCGGCACCTTCTTAATTGCAAAGTCTTAGGCCCTAGTTCTAACAAATCATGGTAAAACCCGATAAATGAACTAGCATCTGCCCCGTGGGATAGCGCAGCCAATAAACCAAAGTCCTCCCCGAGGGGCACCTAGTCAATCGCCAGTACCATTAATATGTGGTCCAGCTACGACATATACTGGGCCTTTAAACCAAAGACCTCCTCGAGGGGCACTAGGTTCATCGTCAGTGCCATTAGTACATGGCTGGATAGCGATATAAACACTGGGTTCAAAAGGACCTCTTCGGGGGCATCCGATCAGATGTTGGGTCTTACAAACCCAACTATTAATTCTGGATCTTTCAAATCCAATTACTGGCGGACTTTGAAAGACCCCTACTGGAGCATCCGATCATAAGCCGGGTCCAAATTCGGTTAGCGATGGGCCCAAAGGCCTTCACGGAGGCATCCTACAGATTATAAGCGGCTGAGTCATTCAGTCACAATGAATAACGGGTTTACAAATATTCCTTCAAGAAAGCGAAAAATATAAGACTTCTCAAACAGGGGCACAAAGGACCAAAAACTCATCCTCCTTTAAAGGGTATGAATTGAAACAGTTAGGCTAGGATCCCTTAATCATGATCACGCTAAAAATCAGTGATAGTAAGAGTGCGTGATTCAAAGGTTCCGGAGGAAATCAACCACAAAGTATGGTTTCTAAACTATAAGAAACCTGTGACAAACTGAAACACCCCACCTCCGTTAAGGTCACTCACAAAGGGAATGCCTTAACTTTGGTGGAGGTTTATAAGTAAAAGCCACAGATAAACACAAGACATATATAAATACACATATTTTAAACAGCGGAAACCAAACAGACTTTTATTTCATCAATACTTGTTCAAACAAAACATTTCCATATTTGTCTCAAAATACTTCCATCATTACAACCTCATTACTGTATTGATTATTAAAGAAACATAAAACATGAATAAAAGTAACAAAAATCCCCATAGTGATATCCAAAGCCATGATCCGAGCAAAAGAGTTCCAAACCATACGTCTACGGTCTTGGATCTTGCAAAGGGTCTGACTGAGCTGAGTTGTTTCCTCCATGTGGTCCTGGGGGGGAGGGGGGAACGAAAGAAAAGAAGACGAAAAGAAAATAGAGTCAGACATAAAGCCTGAGTAAATCGAGTAACTCTTCAGTATGTGAACAAGAAAAAGGGCATGATAGATATAAACCGAAAACAGGAAAGTGTCACAAGCTAAGGAAGTGTCGTTTAGAATCGAATGTGCTATCACACCCACACTATATCTGAGACGACCCGAATTCCCGTTCTCACGGAAACAAGGTTATCTTTGGAATATAACACAGAAACAGATAATAGCAGAACAGAATTAAATAAATACACCAGAATGAACAATAAAATATACTGGATAAAAGTAATCATCAGAGTTACACAGTATACAGGATCTTACTTAGAACAAATACAGTTCAGCTATACATAAATGTCTACAGCGGAAATAAACAAAATATGTACAATAGGAGCTGAACAGCATAAAAAGAAATAAATGATAGAATCCATCTTCAGCTCCAGCTATCCAGAAAGAACCAGCTAAACCTGAATACAAGGCTGCCCGTGTAGAAAAAGGGGCACCCGAGTTTGAAAGTGAAACAAACTACGAGTCAGTCATGGGACTGGTATGAGAAATCCACTCAACACATATATAATTGGCTAATCACAGGACCACGCCACTTTCGTGGAACGGGTTTACTCCATTGGATCGCCAGTGCTTTTAAAACAAATCTTTCTTTTAAACATCGCTATGCTTTTTATAAAAATGAAACCATTATAAGACTCAGTTCCCATCACACAATGCAACGCAAACCGGAGGATAGAGTTTTACCTTATAATGGCCAAAATATGATTGATACGAATAAAACAAAGGCAATTGATATTATTGCTAGTGTTTATATGTTTTGAAAACAATTTCAAATCATAACTATCAATCATAGACGGCATGGGTACCATATATCATGTCGCCATATATATATATAATCAAAACCGCACGATCACGTATTTGGAAATTGGATTTCCGTCATGAACCAAGGCAAAAGATAGTCCTTACCGAATTCGAGACAATCTAGCCCATGTCTCAGGAACAGCCGCAACTGCCCCTTGGAGCGACAGGGCCGGTCCACCGATGTGGATTATTATGCCTGAACACTACGTCTCCCCGCCCTTTGGGGCGTAAACGAGCCAACGAATGACTCCATCGGACCCGGATCGTCCGATCAAACCGAGGCGCCTCGCAACAGCAACAACCACATAGGTGAAATTTATATAAATGTCAGGGCTGGTAGGTCACTGACACCACCCTAGCTAGAAGGAAACGCATGCCCTCCCTGAGGTCCTTCTCCCGTTTTAGGTTCATACAGGGATGTGAGGCTCACGAATTCACATTATACACAAAGCTACGCCACACAGGCGGTGCTTTGATCATCACCACAAGACTTTGCTTTTCAACAGAAGTCCTGATCACTGCATCTTAGCATGCCACACAGGCAATTCACGCCATGCGATTGATGTCCATCGATATACAACCTCTGAGCTCGTACGTCTCAGAGAAGGGCGTTAAGCAAAAGAATAAATTCTCCGCCGCCAAACAGATGTATATTTAACAGAGATCAATCAACATAGCATAAAATCCAATGTCGGACACACAGTCGATTTACAAGTCCGTTCTGGGTCTGAACGAAACCGGAGGCACTAAATACCTCGCAAACCCATCGATCAACACGTACGTCTGGACGATCACCACTCATTATCCATATTTCGGGATGCCTCCCAATCAGGACTTCGGTTACCATCCAAACGAGGTGAAGATCTCCGGTCTTCGACCATCGTCTTCATCTTCGAATTTCAATCGTCGGTCGATTATTCGAAATGAGAATTAACTCGGCCTTTCCAAATAATTCACGTATATTTAGAATTTCAAATCGATTTATTTCAATGGTTAAATTATTCGACCACACCAATTGTGTTCTTTAATGTAATTTTCACACCAAACACATTCAACCATCAAATATCACATAAATCAAGCAAATTCAGTTTATTTCCATTCCATATCGCTTATGATATTTTATACCTATTTATCGCTATTTTTATTTATTTTAAAATAGCTAATTTATTCAAAACGACGCTTCGGGCCATAAGGCGGCCGTGGCGCTGTTTTTCTTCAGATTTGATTTACACATATCTGAAAATCTAACCGTTGGATCTTCACAAAATTTACATCATTAGAAAGGTCTTTTCAAAACGAATCCAACGGTTCCAGTTTCGGGAAAATCCGACGGTCGGATCTCCCGGTACAATCGTTTGAAATTTCGATTTCAAAATACGAACTGCAGCGTCGTTATTCGATTAAATATAATTATATTTATATATATAAATAAATATAATCGTTCCTGGCGCTGTTTTTCTTCAGAATTGAATTAAACATTCCAGACAATCCAACCGTTGGATTTTGCAAGGTTGGTGCCGTTGGAAAGATATTTCCAAGGCGAACCCGACGGTTGAGGTTTCGGGAAAATCCAATGGTCGGATTTCCCGCACTAGTCGTTTGAAATCACGGTTTCAAAATACGAACTGCACGGCTTCGTTTCGTTTTAATTTTATTTATATTTATATATTTATATAAATATAGTTCATTCAGCAATTTCAATATCGTTTTCACTTCAAAAATTTTTCTAACACCTTAAATTTTGGAAAAAATTCGCCATAACCTCCCCTGCACCGGGAGCGTCGGGAAATCGCAAATAGCGTCCCGGTCCTTCTAATCTCAAAAAGAAAAAGAAAAAGCCAAGCGGCTAGCCAACAGGCTCAAAATCATCACCCAAACAAATCAGTAAATGTGTACCTATTTGTCGGGCACAAAATTTTATTCCTCTTCTCTAGCCCCTTTTGCTATAACCTGTTCAATGAATATTGCATGTACATATATATACAGTTCATATCATTTTTCATTTTCTATTCAACTTCATATTTGATTTCTATTTGGTTTAAAAACACCATTCATTCTAATGTCACATAAATAGGCGCAAATCATTTCATTAGCTAATTAATGAATATTTCAACTGATATATGTTTATTTGAACAAGTGGCTATTTTTAACATTTCACATTTCAACGATTTATGCATACAATAAAAATGTGATTTTTATTGTAAAATAATTCATTTCAAAACACTATTTTTCTATATAGTTCATATAGTCTATAAAGGGTGATTTTTATTATCAAACAATTTATTTCAAAATATGAATACCATTCAACACATGAATTTCTAAACAACGAATGAATATCAATTCAACACATGAATGTTTCTATAGTTTTTATATATAGATAAAAAATGTGATTTTTATTATCAAACAATTTATTTCAAAATATGAATACCATTCAACACATGAATTTCTAAACAACGAATGAATATCAATTCAACACATGAATGTTTCTATAGTTTTTATATATCGATAAAAATGTGATTTTTATTATCGAACTATTTATTTCAAAATATGAATACCATTCAACACATGAATTTCTAAACAACGAATGAATATCAATTCAACACATGAATGTTTCTATAGTTTTTATATATCGATAAAAATGTGATTTTTATTATCGAACTATTTATTTCAAAATATGAATACCATTCAACACATGAATTTCTAAACAACGAATGAATATCAATTCAACACATGAATGTTTCTATAGTTTTTATATAAGGAATAAATATAGTTTAAGCATATGAAAATAATTCAAGCACACGAATATTATTCAAAATTTCGGCAGCATAACGGCAGGGTAGTTACACCGGCACCGTCCCTAGTACGGCTCCTCGCTCTACCTTAAAACCTCGCGGTTTTTGACAATGGGGATCATGCATCTAGTTCGCACGCAGGCGGCATGTATATATTTATTTCATTCCCACAAACTAATCCTATGTGGTTTCAACCAAATATTTTCCAATCACAATGGGTATTTTTCAACCTCAATCAACCAATATCATTCACAAACAATCCCAAACAATCATTCGCTATCAATCAAATTTTCACAACAATTTCAACCAATAAATATCGTCCATGGTTTGTGGACGAGGGGCGTATATATATATATATATATATATATATATATATTTATATTTATATATAGCAATTCACTTTCATTTTCAACACATATATATATTTTTAAATCAGAAATCTCTCCAATAGCTATCCAACTGCACGACACTTCACTTATAGAAATCTTCGCCTTTTGTCGCTTTCGCCCGTATTCTCTACACATGTAAAAATCGAATTTTTACTACGCTATTCAATATATAAAAATATGATTTTTACTTCGACTTTCAACATATATAAATATGATTTTTACTTTTGCTTTCAACATATAAAAATATGATTTTTACTTCGACTTTCATCATATAAAAATATGATTTTTACTTTTGCTTTCAACATATAAAAATATGATTTTTACTTTTGCTTTCAACATATAAAAATATGATTTTTACTTTTGCTTTCAACATATAAAAATATGATTTTTACTTTTGCTTTCAACATATAAAAATATGATTTTTACTTTGCTTTCAACATATAAAAATATGATTTTTACTTTTGCTTTCAACATATAAAAATATGGTTTTTACTTTTGCTTTCAACATATAAAAATATGAGTTTTACTTTGCTTTCAACATATAAAAATATGATTTTTACTTTTGCTTTCAACATATAAAAATATGATTTTTACTTTTGCTTTCAACATATAAAAATATGATTTTTACTTTTCTTTTAAAATCAGTTTTTCCTTGCTTTTAAAATCAGTTTTTATCTTGCTTTTAAAATCAGTTTTTCTTATTTTTATTTTTAAAAAAAACAAAATCAGTTTTTATTTTAAAAACAAAATCAGTTTTTATACTTTAAACAAAATCAGTTTTTCTTTAACAAAATCAGTTTTAAACTTTAACAAAATCAGTTTTAAATTTTAAACATAAAACAGTTTTAATTCTGTTTTTATAAAATAAAAATAAAATAATAAAATAAAAGAAATACTTACAGAAAAAAAAAGGGGGCGGGTGAAGACGTCGTCGGCGGCACTTCAGGGGGGGTCGGAATTTGATCAGAGTGTGCCACGGTGTCGAGCTTCGAGGCGCCTCTCCCCCGCCTGCCATCATCGGAGTCGCAATGGCCACCCTCGCCGTGGCTCAACGCTCGAACTGGCGGTGTTCAGGCTCGAAGTTCGAGCTTGATTCTTCATGATAACCCATCAAACAAACATGGATTTGAAGAGCTACCGAATCTCTTCGATTTTCGCTGAAGGACCGTATGCTAATTCGAATTGTGGTGGAAGAGAATGGGGATCAAAATCAGGGCAATTTCAGCCCTTAATTGGACCGACGGCGGCTTGAAAGGAATTAGGGTTTTTGACCCCGTTTGACCCTATATTTATATGAATATTTATTTTATTTATTTCAAAAATAATTTATTTTAGTCTCCGAACTCCAAATTGAACCCAACGACTATCGTCCCTAGCGTTTTACCCCCATTCCGAACACAATGGGATATGTATCGCAAGCTGGTTTGATCGTTACAGTCAGTTTCCTTTTGAATTTACATTTAAATCACTATATCGAATTTTAAACGCACATTTCAAATTACCGGGGCCACATACTGACTAGAAAAATTCCAGAAAAATATTTTCTAGCTTCGTATTGACGATACGGTCCTAACAAAACTAGTTTCGTCGAATTCTGAGACCGTTTGAAAAATGGCCAATTTCCAGTCGATTAAAATCAACTGAAACTGGTCAAACGCGTTTTCCTTTGCCACGCTCACATATTAATTCGAAAAATTATGAAATTTGAAACCTAACAATAACTTGACCCTGCGGATCCAACAAAAGTGGTTTCGTCGAAATCCGAGGTCATTTGCAAAATGTCCATTTTTAAGGGCCTGAATTCCATAGCGACTATTCAGAATTTTCAACTGGACATATCCTTTGACTCCCGCTATCAAATTTCGATTGGTCGGATTCGTTAGAAAGATATTACCAATTAGATTCCATTATTTTTGGTTTCACTAAAATCCGGATTGTTTTGCACCCGGTATATTCAATTGAAGTTTGAAATCGAATTATCGAACTACCGCACTATTTTCAATTCTATATATAATTATAATTAATTATATTCGTTTTCAAATGTCGATTCAACTCAGTTTTCATCGCCATTGTTTAAAATATTTATTTTAAATATTTAAAATCCATTATTTTAGCCAATTTAAAAATTTTAAATTGGTTCAGATTTTCTGGGTCGTTACATTTTAAATATTTAAAATCCATTATTTTAGCCAATTTAAAAATTTTAAATTGGTTCAGATTTTCTGGGTCGTTACAATATCTCTGCACCTACTTGAGCTTATTTTAACTGGCACCCCATGCTGAGGGTGAAGTGATCCCCATTTTCTAAAGATCGGCTCCTACTCGCGTAAACATGTGTCATACGACCCCCAAGAATTGTAGATACCTATGCTAGTCCCACCATGGGGTGTATCAAGACCCATGGTGGCGGCCCCGACACAATTCTAGAAGGCATAGGTTATACTACAGGTGCCCCCAGTGCCCTGTTTGTCTGCTCCAGAGTGTGTGCACGCTCGCACCCCATTAGAACCTACACCGTTGCACCCACCATCGTCGCTTTGACCGCTTACAATCAGCCCAGTAATCGTGCCCCACCCTGCCTAGTTTCAGGGTACCATGATACCTAACTTGGGTTACTGTTGAAACGGGTCCCTTGTTACTAGGGTTTTTCTAGTCAAACATGATAAGTGGTTAAGTGTCTGTATTTACCTAACCCCACCCATCAATTCTTGTTAACATGTTGAATTTGGTTAAGTGTTTATAGTTGACATAACCCTACCATCTGTCCATAGCCTCTTAGAGCACCTGACCACTCACATTAGACAGGTATTGCTACAGTTACTGGATGTGCCGGTCGGTTCCGGGCAGGTTTACACCGTAGCTCAGTCTAACCTCGGGTCCTTATTGGGCTCAATGCTTAACCACCCACATTGGATAGGTATTGTTGTGACTACTGGACAGCCGCGCGGGTCCGGGCAGGTTTACATCACAACTCAATCCAACCTCGGGTTAAGCATATCGTATTTTCTAAATTTACATATTTTATTAATTCTCAATTATATATGTAAATTTCATGTTCTTTATTCTTGGGTATAACAATTCATACCGCTAGAATGTCATTGCCGTTGGCATGTGCCAACCATGCCAACTTATATTTTTAATGTTTTACACCTAACGTTATTATCCCCGTTTGTACGTTCACAACATTATAACAAGTGTTGGGCTTGACACAATTCAACCCAACTTTATAAACGTGAGAAAAAGGGGAAACCAAGAACATGTAATATTTCACATAAAGGTGTGTGGCGCATGAACTTGCAATTTAGCGATTCAACATAAATTATGGGTCATGTGAACTTGCATTCAAATCAAAGTATAACTAAGTAGGTGACATATGAAATGGCATAGTTTAGGCTTATACAAACTTGTGTTTAAACATGTTTAACTTGGCATAATGTCAACCACAAAACTAGCATGTTGTATATTCACCAAAATGTCCAATTTTAACATCTAATCATATAGCCTACTTCAACATGAACTTGCATAGTTTATGAAACCCAAACGATACTTAACATAGATCCAATTATACTTGCAAATAAACATAAGAATGTGTTCTTAGGTTTTGGGTCATGTATCATAAAAGGCCTCAAATCTATAACATGTTTACATAAATTCTAACTTAGACTAAGGGAATGTATATAGTCCATGCCATCGACATAAACATAAAGGGATCAATTTCTAGTTTTTGCCACAACTTGCTATTGCTATTACTTTCATATACAAATGTCCAATAGGCTTGCATCAATCAATTTATGCCACAAATATCAATACACAAGTCATGACAGAATTATTACAATACACAGAATTCATACGATAACACAATTCTATTTTCATATACATTGAATCACGTCATAGTTTTTATTCATATTCTGAAAGGTCACTATACTTACAACGAATGCAGAATCTTGAATTCTGGATTCTGAATTCCGAAATTGAGATGCGCTCCTTTGGGTAGATTAACGTTGCGTTGATTAATTTGGTTAAGCTTTAGTTTTCTTCTTCTAAATTTGATTCGTCTCTAAGCTTCTATCTCTTGACGGCTATGCTCAATTCCTTCCTGGCAGCATGACGACTCCCACCTTATTTTTTGTGTGAATTTTTAGTTGAGACGTAGGGTGTATTTATAGATTTTTAAATTGTTTTGAGTCGTTAGATGAAGACAGGAGGAATCTAGATCATACAAAGTTCAAAGAGCCAATCAAGAGGTGACATGTCAGCCCTAGTGACACACTGAGCCACAAAAATTCGAGCCAGAGCCAGACCCAGCCAGCCAGGTCGACCAGGTAGGTCGACACCCAGGTCGACACTATGGTCGACCTGGGGTGGCCAGGTCGACACCATGGTCGACCCTACTGTCGACCTGGTCTCTGGGTGGGAATTTTCCCACCCAGCCCAGTTTAAACTTGTTTTTCGAATTTTGAATTTGAAACTGAGCTGTTTGAATGTTAAATTTTATTCTGAAACTTCCGAAGGTCATAACTCCTTCATACGGAGTCCGATTCGCGCAAACTCAGACTCTATCTCAAGCAGAATTCTGAGACGAACGCAACGGCGTAACCCCTTTCCCTTAATTCTTTCATTTATAATTAATTACACTTTAATTTGTGAAGCTTAATGTTATAGAATTCACGGGGTGTTACATTTTCCCCCCTTAAAAAGGATTTAATCCCCGAAATCTTCAAGTTAGGAAGAATGTATATCCTACCATCCAACAGTCCATCTACTCAACCAACAAACACAGGCATCCACTATCCTTAAAAGACTTCTAATGCTTCATGATCATATGCATAGTGTGTGTACATGTCCTTATCTAATGCAGAAATCAGGCGGTCTACTAATTCAGTTGACCTCCTTAATGCGAATCATGTAAGTGTCACGAATCAATTATATATGCAAATTTTTCCTGCTCATAATTCTATATTAGTGCACAACTATTCATACAAATGCGACGACCATACGACAGCATATCAAGTTTCAACCATATACAAATGAGAATACATAAATGCATATGCAATATGAAGTGACTGAGCCGATCTATAACCTAGGGCGTGTGTGTATATGCATCCACGAGCAACCACTAGCAATCACCAGCAACCATTTGCAGCCATCATCCACAACATGTTTTCAAATACATGTTTGCATCCATTTGTTTTCTACTTAAGGAGTTAAGAAAAGGACCGAGGAGGTATACCTAAAAGGATAGATAAAGCATAACTTAAGTAAAAAGAGAGATCGAAGATGTATCCTCAAAAAGAAGAGGGTAGGCAGCGCGTATTCTGTCCTCAGTTTCCCAAGTCATGTCTTCCTTGGCGTCGCTTCACTGAACTTTAACGAGTTTGACTTTGCGGTTGAGTAGCTTTTTCACTTCAGTTCCTAAGATGCTGGTTGGAACTCTCCTCACAGTTGCTTCACGTTCCACTTCGGCTTCTTCTAGAATGCTAGATTCCACCACTTCCGCAGACTCATGCAAACACTTCTGGAGGTGAGAAACATGAAAGACGTTGTGAACTCCGGCTAGTCTCTCGGGTAGCTCTAATATATAGGCCATCTTCCCAACCTTCTCGATGATAGGAAATGGTCCTACAAATCTTGGTGCTAGCTTTCCCGTGGATCCAAAGCGAACGACGTTCCTTAAAGGAGATACCTTAAGGAAAACCCTGTCCCCAACCTCAAACTCAAGGTCGGTCCTTCTTTTGTCGGCGTAGGATTTTTGTCTGTCTTGGGCTGTCTTCATCCTTTTCCGTATCAAGTCCACTTTCTCTGAAGTCCCTCGAATCATGTCTGGCCCAAGTATAAGCTTATCTATAGAATCCCACCAACAAGTAGGTGTTTTGCACAGTCTTCCATATAAGGCTTCGAAGGGCGCCATACCGATGGTAGCTTGGCAGCTGTCATTGTAGGAAAATTCCACTAAAGGAAGGTGATCCTCCTAAGTCCCTCCAAAGTCAAGAACTCAAAGTCTTAAAAGATCCTCTAAAACTCTATTCACCCTTTCCGTCTGGCCATCGGTTTGGTGGTGATAGGCCGTGCTCAAACATAACTGTGTGCCTACAGCTTCTTGCGGACTCCGCCAAAACTCGCTTGTGAAGATAGGGTCTCGGTCACTAACAATGCTGGAGGGTATCCCATGGAGTCGAACTATTTCCTTGAGATAAAGAGATGCTAGAGATGAGGCAGTCCTTCTACTCTTGATAGGTATGAAGTGGGCGCTCTTAGTAAGCCTATCCACTATTACCCAAATGCTAGTATTGCCTCTTCTCGACCTAGGTAGTCCATCAATGAAGTCCATTGAAATTCTATCCCACTTCCACTGCGGGACCTCTAAAGGATGAAGTAGTCCTCCAGGTTTCCTCTGTTCCGCCTTGACCCGTTGGTAGGTCATGCACTTAGAAACAAAATTTGCCACGTCTTGCTTCATGCCGCTCCAAAAGAAAGTCCTTTTTATATCCTTGTACATCTTATCACCGCCAGGGTGTATAGTCATCTTGGAATGATACGCTTCCTCGAGAACCTTCTTTGTCAACTCCCTTGCTTGTGGGACGCATAATCTTCCATCTCGCCTCAGCCAACCCTTATCATCGATGGCGTATCTACTGAGGTGACTAGAAGTCTCACCCCTATTAAGTTTATCAATCACATCAACAAGCTGAGGGTCTTCACGTTGCGCAGCACCTATTGAATCTAAGAGAGTAGGGCGTACTTCGAGAGATGCTAGCAAACCCTGTACAAAATCAGAGGAGGGCCTAAAGTTGAAACTAGCCATATACACCAAGCTTTTCCTATCCACAAAGAGCGGGCTTAAGGTCAGTTTCTTTCGGCTCAACGCGTCTGCTACTACATTGCCTTTGCCGGGAGTATAGGAAATTTCAAAGTCATACGAGGCAAGAAACTTCATCCATCTTTGCAGCCTCAAGTTAAGATCCTTCTGCGAGAAGAGATATTTCAACGATTTATGGTCAGTGTATAATTCGAACTTCTCACCTAGGAGATAATGGCGCCAAGACTTAAGCGCAAAGACGATGGCGGCTAACTCAAGATCATGGGTTGGGTAGTTCTTTTCATGAACTTTCAATTGTCTTCCGCCATAAGTTACTACCCTTCTTGCATTAGAACAGTGCCTAGTCCCGTTCCACATGCATCCGTGTATACCTTGAACATTTTGCTTCCATCTGGCAAAGTCAGAACTGGGGCTGTTGTGAGAGCCCTTTTTAATCGTTGGAAAGCAAAATCGCAGTCCAAATCCCAAGTGAACGCCAGATTCTTCTTTGTTAGCCTTGTGTGTGGGGCTGAGAATTTTGCGAAATCCCTAATAAACTTTCGGTAAAAACCGGCTAGCCCAAGAAAGCTTCGAACTTCGGTTGCATTTCTTGGTGTCTTCCAATCTTGAACTGCCACCACTTTCGCGGGTTCCACAGCCAACCCCTCTTTGGACACTATATGCCCCATAAATCTTACCTCCTTTCTCCAAAAGTGGCACTTGGAGAATTTTGCTTTTAGCTGATGTGCACGGAAAGTATCCATGATTCCTTTCAGATGCTGAGCATGTTCTTCCTCATTCTTTGAGAAGATTAAGATATCATCTATGAAGACAACCACAAATTTGTTGAGGAATTCTCTGAACACCCTGCTCATTAGGTCTACGAAATAAGCAGGTGCGTTTGTCAAGCCGAAAGGCATGACAAGCCACTCGAAGAAACCGTCTGGGGTTCTGAACGCCGTCTTATCAATGTTGTCTTCAGCTACTCTCACCTGATGGAACCCAGTTGGCAGATCAAGTTAGGAGAAGACCGACGCTCCTACAAGCTGATCAAACAAATCGTCGATTCGGGGAAGAGGGTGCCTATTTTTCTTGGTCAATTTGTTTAACTCCCTGTTGTCGACGCAAAGGCGAAGTGAACCATCCGCTTTGGTTGCGAACACCACTGGAGCACCCCATTCCGAAATGTTCCGTCTAATGAACCCCTTTTCGAGAAGTTCTTTAACATGCTTACTAAGCTTCTTTCTCTCCCTTGGAGCTATGTGCCTGACAGGTAAAGCTACAGGCTTTGCATTATCCACAAGATATATGCGGAAGTCTATTTCCTGCCTCAGAGGTAAGCCTTTCACCTCCTCAAAGACATCCGGATATTCCCGGACTACTCTAACTGATTGCAAATTCTCATCAGAAGCATCTAGCGACTCTAAATAACTAAGCATAACAGCATTCAAGGGATTACAAGAAATTTCTAGAGTGTTACCAAGCCGAGTCAAGAGTCTAACTACTCTTTTCACATAATCAAGGATGGCACCATTACTGGATAACCAGTCCATGCCTAAGATCAAACCGTATCCCGAGAAGCCCAAAACAAAGGCATTACAACTAAACTCAACGCTGAGAATATAGATTTTCAAACCCAAACAAACCATTGACAAGTAAGCGGAGCCCCCAATTGGATTTGAAACTACTAAGGGATCCTCTACCATACTAGTGTCTAGATGCAGAGATTCTACTAAGGCAGATGAAATAAAAGAGTGTGATGCGCCAGAGTCAAAAAGTGTGTGAACTGGATGATCATAAAGATAGACTACACTTTCTACAGAAATATTACTACCTCGTTCCTGCTGAGGTGCCACTGGCGCATGAACCTGACCCCCTGAAGTGGATCCAGCTTTCTGTCCCTGCGCTTTCTTCTTTGGACAGTCCTTAGCCATGTGTCCAGCCTCGCCGCAATGGAAGCAAGTAGCACTCATCTTCCTCTTCTTCTTTCTGCAGTCGTTCATCACATGTCCAACAATGCCATAGAAATAACATTTCCTTTTCTCACGTGTTTTGTTATTATTGTTGTGGTCCTTTCCTCCTTGACTATTATCCATCTTCTTGTTCGGTGATTCTTCCGGTTGCTAGTTCACGTAGAGGAGGAGGAGGAGGAGTAAAAGCATCTGTAGCTGGGGAGTAAGGTCCCCAGACATGCTGAAACAGAAAGGAAAGATTCAAAACGAAGGATAGAGAGAGATAGATAGGGCACATGGCTTTGGGGATTTTGTCTTTTTATAAATATAACACTTTTTCTTGAAAAATGATTTTTTAAACTTTCTTCTGAAAACAATTTCAAATTTTTTTATCTTATCTGGTAAACCTATGCTCTGATACCAAGTGAAACACCCCACCTCCGTTAAGGTCACTCACAAAGGGAATGCCTTAACTTTGGTGGAGGTTTATAAGTAAAAGCCACAGATAAACATAAGACAGATATAAATACACATATTTTAAATAGCGGAAACTAAACAGACTTTTATTTCATCAATACGTGTTCAAACAAAACATTTCCATATTTGTCTCAAAATACTTCCATCATTACAACCTCATTACTATCTTGATTATTAAAGAAGCATAAAACATGAATAAAAGTAACAAAAATCCCCATAGTGATATCCAAAGCCATGATCCGAGCAAAAGAGTTCCAAACCATACGTCTACGGTCTTGGAGCTTGCAAAGGGTATGACTGAGCTGAGTTGTTTCCTCCCTGTGGACCTTGGGGGGGGACGAAAGAAAAGAATACGAAAAGAAAATAGAGTCAGACATAAAGCCTGAGTAAATCTAGTAACTCTTCAGTATGTGAACAAGAAAAAGGGCATGATAGATATAAACTGAAAACAGGAAAGTGTCACAAGCTAAGGAAGTGTCATTTAGAATCGAATGTGCTATCGCACCCACACTATATCTCTGCACCTACTGAGTTTATTTTAACTGGCACCTCATGCTGAAGGTGAAGTGATCCCCATTTTCTAAAGATCAGCTCCTACTCACGTAAACACGTGTCATACGTCCCCCAAGAATTGTAGATACCTATGCTGGTCCCACCATGGGGTGTATCAAGACCCATGGTGGCGGCCCCGACACAATTCTAGAAGGCATAGGTTATATTACTGGTGCCCCCAGTGCCCTGTTTGTCTGCTCCGGAGTGTGTGCACGCTCGCACCCCATTAGAACCTACACTGTTGCACCCATCGCCGTCGCTTTGACCGCTTACAATCATCCCAGTAATCGTGCCCCACCCTGTCTAGTTTCAGGGTACCATGATACCTAACTTGGGTTACTGCTGAAACGGGTCCCTCATTATTAGGGTTTTTCTAGTCAAACATGTTAAGTGGTTAAGTGTATGTATTTATCTAACCCCACCCATCAATTCTTGTTAACATGTTGAATTTGGTTAAGTGTTTATAGTTGACTTAACCCTACCATTTGTCCTTAGCCTCTTAGAGCACCTGACCACTCACATTAGACAGGTATTGCTACGGTTACTGGATGTGCTGGTCGGTTCCGGGCAGGTTTACACCGTAGCTCAGTCTAACCTCGGGTCCTTATTGGGCTCAATGCTTAACCACCCACATTGGATAGGTATTGTTATGACTACTGGACAGCCGGGCGGGTCCGGGAAGGTTTACATCACAACTCAATCCAACCTCGGGTTAAGCATATCGTGTTTTCTAAATTTACATATTTTATTACTTCTCAATTATATATGTAAATTTCATGTTCTTTATTCTTGGGTATAACAATTCATACCGCTGGAATGTCATTGCCGTTGGCATGTGCCAACCATGCCAACTTATATTTTTAATGTTTTGCACCCAACGTTATTACCCCCGTTTGTACGTTCGCAACATTATAACAAGTGTTGGGCTTGACACAATTTAGCCCAACTTTATAAACGTGAGAAAAAGGGGAAACCAAGAACATGTAATATTTCACATAAAGGTGTGTGGCGCATGAACTTGCAATTTAGCGATTCAACATAAATTATGGGTCATGTGAACTTGCATTCAAATCAAAGTATAACTATGTAGGTGACATATGAAATGGCATAGTTTAGGCTTATACAAACTTGTGTTCAAACATGTTTAACTTGGCATAATGTCAACCACAAAACTAGCATGTTGTATATTCACCAAAATGTCCAATTTTAACATCTAATCATATAGCCTACTTCAACATGAACTTGCATAGTTTATGAAACCCAAACGATACTTAACATAGATCCAATTATACTTGCAAATAAACATAAGAATGTGTTCATAGGTTTTGGGTCATGTAGGCATAAAAGGTCTCAAATCTATAACATGTTTACATAAATTCTAACTTAGACTAAGGGAATGTATATAGTCCATGCCATCGACATAAACATAAAGGGATCAATTTCTAGTTTTTGCCACAACTTGCTATTGCTATTACTTTCATATACAAATGTCCGATAGGCTTGCATCAATCAATTTATGCCACAAATATCAATACACAAGTCATGACAGAATTATTACAATACACAGAATTCGTACAATAACACAATTCTATTTTCATTTACATCGAATCACGTCACAGTTTTTATTCATATTCTGAAAGATCACTATACTTACAACGAATGCAGAATCTTGAATTCTGGATTCTGAATTCTGAAATTGAGATGCGCTCCTTTGGGTAGATTAACGTTGCGTTGATTAAGCTTTAGTTTTCTTCTTCTTAATTTGATTCGTCTCTAAGCTTCTCTCTCTTGACGGCTATGCTCAATTCCTTACTGGCATCATGACGACTCCCATCTTATTTTTTTTTTGTGAATTTTTAGTTGAGACTTAGGGTGTATTTATAGATTTTTAAATTGTTTTGAGCCGTCAGATGAAGACAGGAGGAATCCTGACCGTACAAAGTTCAAAGAGCCAATCAAGAGGTGACATGTCAGCCCTAGTGACACACCGAGCCACAGAAATTCGAGCCAGAGCCAGACCCAGCCAGCCAGGTCGACCAGGTAGGTCGATTGGCAGGTCGACACTATGGTCGACCTGGGGTGGCCAGGTCGACACCATGGTCGACCCTATTGTCAACATGGTCTCTGGGCAGGAATTTTCCCGCCCAGCCTAGTTTAAACTTGTTTTTCGAATTTCGAATTTGAAACTGAGCTATTTGAATTTTAAATTTTATTCTGAAACTTCCGAAGGTCATAACTCCTTCATACGGAGTCCAATTCGCGCAAACTCGGACTCTATCTCAAGCAGAATTCCCAGACGAATGCAATGGCGTAACCCATTTCCCTTAATTCTTTCATTTAGAATTAATTACACTTTAATTTGTGAAGCTTAATGTTATAGAATTCATGGGGTGTTACACAAACCTTGGTATGGGGGAAATACCACCACATTAAAGAAATTCAACAATGCTTGTTTCTCAAACATACCACATATTTGCCATAACTTGAGATCGAAATTTCAACCTAAGTTGAACCCCAAAATGTATGTAGCAAGCTCGAGAACTTCTATACCGTGATAAACAGAAAGGTGGTTATTCGCGGAGAAGAAGTTTTAGGAGTTGATTCAGCCAAAATTAAGAAGGGGCAACGGAAAAATTGGTTGAGCAAATTCATCTAGCAATAACTCATGGCTGCTGTCAAAAATAACTTACCAAAATGCCGTAGGATCATTCTTATACCAAGTATTGCATTAACAAGTAATTTACAGTGTAAAATCTTTGTGTTGCGATCATGAAAAAATGATAAGTGCAGAATGCAAAGCAATCAAACACAACAAGCAACATATAGTTTCGCTTCAGCAACACGAAGTCATATTGCAGAGTCACAATTCAAATACAAAACACAAAAGTAATGTGCGAGGGCCGGCACCCGCATATACAACCGGTCTAAATGTAATACAATAAAAGATAACGGAGATAAAGAAAGCTGGTCATAAGCACTACTTCTTCTTTCCATCCTTCGAAATCCCGGACCTCAAATTTGGTCTCTCGGTATTAGAGGGAGGAGATGAATCAGCTGTCTTGCCTACGCCTTTGGTTATTGGCCCGCTGGGACTCTCTTGAGAAGATATAGCGATAACGCCCTTCCTTTTCTTCTTGATGACCACCTTCTTACCTTTGCGACCCGACAATAATTCCCATTTCCTTTAAGCCTCAATGCCATGTAGCGGAGGTTTGTTGGCTTCTTCAAAATCCTCTTCGCTTGGGAGATAGTCATCATCATTTAGATTGGCAATTGCCCCAATTTTAGTATCCTGTGATCCTGGGGTCTTAGCGTCAGGAGCATTAGCTGGGGCAGGTGGTGTCAATATCAAAATCGAATCAGTAGTTGTGGTCTCAGCCATCATAGCAGTAAACCCTCCGAGAGGAGGCGTAGATGAAATCAAACCTAAGGAAGACAAGGAGTGAGCCAATTATGTGGTTGTACCAGGAGAAAGGAAAAAATAGTCTAAGTTCGGTATAATATGAGCAACTTCAGCTTTACCTGTAGCCGTAAGACTCGCTTCAATATTCCTTCGAGCTTCGACCTCAAACTCTCCCGCTTCAGGGCTACTATCATCATCATCTTCTTCACCTCTGTCTTTCTGAGGGGCGGAGAGGTTAGCAGGGGTCCGTCAGACAGTAGCCACGACATCAGCAGTGACTTCTTGAACTTTAGTATTTGGGTCATGAATGGTCCCTTTCGAAGGCCTGACTTCGTTACAAAGAAAGCCCCTTGTCATTGCTAGCTCAGCTCTTCCTGTAACTAAGGCATCACGGGATTCCGGATCTAAGAGGTCTTCAAGGAGGTCGTTTTCATTGCGCTCACCCTCATTGATCTCTAAGATTCGTTCCCAGACAAGAGCAAGAGTGATGGAGAATTTGTTTTCTAAGTAGAGTAAACTCCCTTTGTTCATAACACTGAAGGCATAAAAGTTGAATAGAGAAGCATCAGAATTCAAGTGGGCTTTTTCGAATTCAGCGGCAGCTCTAAGTTTTTCATCTCCTAGGGCTTGTTGTGCTGAACAAAGGGTTGTGTTTAAAGAAGAAACTCTTTTGTGGAGGATAGTATTCTTCTGCTGGTGAGCAGCGGAAGTGTTCTTTTCCATGCTTAGCTAGGATTCGATAAGATCTCGAGCAACTTGAGCTTCTTGGAGCTGCGTTGTTAATGTTTTTACCTTCTGCCTCATAGCAATGAGTTCTTCTTTGAGTTTTTTGTTCTCTTCTTCTAAGCATAGCAATTCACTATCCTTCTGGGTGTAAGAAGCGATGGTCATTTCTTGTGACTTAATGACCTTAACTAGCTTGGCTTTATCATTTTCTAAGGTGGCGAGGCATTCAAAAGCGATACTATTAACCCTTGAATGCTCATGAGCAAAAGTATACCACTGACTCATCAGTTTCTCGGCTTGGCTTTTGATTTTACCCAACTTTACGTCAAACTGACTCTTAGCTACCTCTAAATGATTCTGGGCTACGTCAAATTGAGAATACATAAAGCTTTCCAGATCATCAAAATCTCTAAGCATATCTCGTTTGTCATTTGGGTGGATGTCTAGTTTAAAGCGCACTCCTCTCAGATTCCATTCTGGAAACCGATAGCCAAGAGTGAAATCACTTGAACTAGGTAGATATTGAGGCCTATTTATTATCATCTCGAGGCCTGCAGGGGTAGGAGTGACTGATGGAGTAGCTAAGGATATCTCCTTAGGGGAAGTATGAGGGTCTGCCATTGGAAAATTATCCGATTTGTGACGCTTCTCACGACCACTGTCATATTTGTTGCTACTCACGCTCTTTTTGTGGTCTTTCTTCCCCTTCTTTTCCTGTCTTTTCTTCTCTTCAGATTCTTCCATTGCAAAATGTTCGAGCCTCCACCTCCTCTGTTCTTCAGTCTCAATAAGATCATCAATTTGGTGGGGGTTAATAGGAATATTGTGGGTGTATAGAGTGTTTTGATTGTTGTAAAGGATGGGATTTCTTCAAGAAACGCTTTGGGTCTTGGTGACTTGTTATTTTGTTGAAATCTTTCATGAATGAAGCTTTAGGCATTGTTTTTGTACCTAAAGGAAACAATGCAACAAGAATTTAGTATTTGTGTTTACAAGAGCTGAAAGTAATTTGGAAAGCAAGTATAAAGAATTGCAAGCAATGCAAAAAGTAAATGTCCGACAATGTGTCCCTAGCAACAAACCAGTTTTTTCTAAAGTAGGCAAGGTAACAAAAGATTCGACTGTTTTCCCTATAACTTGAGGCATGGAAGGCTAGATAACAACTTCTCCCTGGATAATGTCTCTGGCTAAGCTCAGGTCACTCAAGTTCTTAAAAGTCTCCATCGAACTCTCGCCTTGAGTAACCTGTACAGTTGGACCCTTGTCAAGTTGGTTTACAACATTCTTAGGAAATTCTGTGTTCCCGGAAGGGTTGATTGCTGGATCGGGAGAAACTCATACTTGAGGTTTTCCCTTTTTAGCTTGTTTACCTTTACCCTCATGTGAATCAGAATCACCTTCCTCAATAGAAATCAGTTTGGGTTTGGGTGGTGTCTTGCTACTGCCAAAAACATCGGAGCACTTTTGTAAAGGAGGTGTTCTAGCATGATATTTGCCAGCAACCTCTTCCTCAGGGAAAAGATTCAATTTGAGAGTGCGGGAGGGGTCGAGCAAATGATATTGGTAAAGAAACTCTTCCGTGATCAAGTATCTCCTACTCCTTTCTGTCTCATTTATAGTGAGCAAAGCATCATGCAATTCATTTCCAGTGGCATCTTTCGAATCAGAAGGAGGAAGTACTGCCAAAATGAAAATAATTTAGTGTCTGGAAACCAGTTGCAAAGGTAAATGTGCGAATATGCTCTTATCTCCTTCCATCCACCTTCCATAAAAGCTATCAGGGCAACATACGAAATAATAATTCTCTAAGTATCCCTTGGCACTATCCATTAGATCATTGATAATCATAGGGTATTTTCCTTCCAAGGTAACGGTCGATGGCGAAGGTTGTTTCTTTTTGAAAGAATACAATGAAAAGATTTCTTTGAAGGTAGGGGGACGCTCCTTAATCCTCATAAAAAGTATGTAGAGACATGTTAAAATGGAATAACCATTCAGATGTAACTGCATAGGAGCAATAGCTAAACGCTTTAAAAGCATTCTATGAAGGGATTAAATGGAGGAACGTTGCCCATCGTCAGCATATATCGATTAATAGCGACAAATATGGAAGGAGGAGCATCTGCAAACTCATTTTTCTCAGGATACTTAGCTTCAGTCTCTGGTATACTAAATTGAGCCAGTAAGGTTTTATATGCACGATCGCCCATTTTATTTGGTTTCCTCTCACCAGGAACTCTTGTTTGGGGTTTAGGAATGGGAAACTCCGGATTGGGATCATTAGTAGTAGAAGCTTCAGCTTGTGTGGATTTTGACGACTTTTCATATTGTTGGCATGATTTCTATCTGGTATCCATGTCTACATAAACAATCGTGTTTAACAACAAACTATAGAAAAATGCGCTTGAATTACAGCAAAAAAATCAAAACAGGAAAAGAGAAAAATAGTTAAAATCTATCCGACCAGAATCAACTACGACTAACCAGACCGGGTCAGTCATAATTGACCTCGGTTGGGTCGGTCATAACAGACCCCAGTCGGGTCGGTTCTGATTGACCCCGGTCGGGTCGGTCATAACTGACACCGGTCGGGTCAGTCATATTTGAGCCGGACCAGGATAATTGAAACCAACCCGAGCCGGGTCAATCACAACCTACCAGAACTGGTCGGTCTAATATGCTAGTGAAGGGTCAGGAAGCTTGATCTTGTGTGACCCATGGCAACCAAAGCGTGGTGATTCAAAGCAAACACAACATCAGTAAAACGACATCACAATTACAGGCATGATCATGATAGCAAACTAAGTATAAGAGCTCAGAAATTTTGGACAATTGTATAGTTCAGGTATTTCACCAAACGTGTTGAATGCATTATTCCTAGATTAGAGTTCAATGGATTTTATACAATATAAACCCATTATCTAAAACATCAAACTCATCATACACATGAAAATCCATCACAGATAACTTTAAAAATATCTAACAGTGCATCAACACCATAAATTCGCGTCTTTAAAACCCTAATCCGCTTCTCAATCCCAAACCGCACTAGTCCAAAACCTGATAAACCCATGCTGATAATTCACAAGCTCCTTTACCCTCAAATGATCACCTTGGCCTCAATTCTTCCAAATTCGAAACCAAAAACAAAATTGCCAAGAAGGGATCGAAGTATACCTGCAATTAGAGAGGTGGTTTGGGTCCAGGGATCACGGGTTTGGGGAGTTGAATCGGCGACTCAAATTGATCGGGAGTGGGGAGAAATTTGAGTGCGAATCGAGGTAGCAAGATCACTTCTGTAGGGGTGTTGCCTCCATTGAAATATTCAGAGGAGGATTGTGCAAAATAAAGGAGAACGAAAGGCCAAAAGGTCTTTTATAGGTGATGTGTAAGTGGACCGGGATGAGTCAATGCAAATGGCTCGACCCGATTAGTATAAACCATTCAACCCGGATAATTCTTTACCAACCCATCATCCAAACATACCGTGGGTGATTCAAGGCATAACATGATTAAAGTGTCTGTTTCGAAGCTTATAAATTTTAGCAACGATCATAAACTCCGAGGGGAAAAATGTTATCCACAAATTTACATGTGCATGGATATGGATCGGGTCAGTCTGTCAGGCTAAAATGGGTCGAGTTGTCCTAGTTGCGAGGAAGTGGTTCAGACTGTTTCTTAAGCATATAAATTAGCCAATTCAGTTCTCCACAATGAATCGGGTCGGACTGCTCATAAGGAATGGATCTAGTCGGTGTGTCTCATCGATCGGGTCGGTCAGTTCTTAAAGAGGTGGCTCGGGTTGGTCTACTTTCATAACAACTAGATCGATCAGAATGGCTTTGGATCGGGTCGGACAGTGCCTGGTCGAGTCGTCCCATAGCAACAAAAAGTGAATTGAAGTACCCTTTTCTGAAGCGGCTCGGTATAGTTTGACTCGGGTCGAGGCATTTCTGGCTTGGGTCGGGGTAATCTGAGTCATTCTGGTACTTGAAAGCTGGTAATTAGCTGGTGACAGCTGGCGACAACTAGCAGTGGCATTTTCGTAAATACCGAATAGCCCGAGCCAAAATTTGAAGACTCATATTTCAGCCATCCCTCACTCCTATAAATAGAGGATCATCTTCACTTTAATGGAGGAGGCTTCTTGGTGATCCCGAAGGGCTGTCGAACTCAATTCTCAACTTCCTCTAAGTAATTTGATCATCTCAAACACTTCAATTCAAAGATCTATCTCAGAATTCATTGCAAAGATACGAAGATTCATCAGAACTTGTATGAGAGTTCGGATTGATTCTATTGACATCCATACTTGGAGGATCTCGGTCATTTCTCATAGGAATTTTACTAAGTATAAGAGTGAGAAAAGTGAGGTGAATCATGGATGTATTGAGAGAGTATGTTTGTTTTGCAATCCAAAAGGTAATAATGGAATCATTTGATAAAGTGGATGTAGATCACGCTTGATCGAACCACTATAAAACTTTTTGTTTCTCCTTACTTGCATCTTCCTAGTTTTTGGCTCCATTTTTTATTATTCTAGAGAATATTGCGAAGTGCATCTTGCATCTTTAGTGTTGACTCAAGTTTTGAGATCAACATTAAAATAAACGAATTCAACATTAAAATCCATTAATATTCCAAATATAATATTTAAAATAATAAATTAAATTAAATTAAATATTTGATTACCAAAAATACGGGACATTATAGGTTGCCTACTTGATGTGAAGAAATGTGCTAAATTGATTGGTGATCTAATCTTATCTGCACATGCAATTTGTACAGCATATGTACTAATGGTTATAAAGAAAGCAAAACTTAGCTTTCAACTATCTTCAAGCTATTTAAATGTTTATGTACCCCTCTTTTAACATCATTCTAATGTTATAATCTTTTTATTTAATTGCCATGTCATTCTTGATTCCTTCCATGTGAAGTAATTTAGATTTTATATATAATATTCTCATTAGTTATATAATTAAAAACTAATATTATATTTACATCAATTTAAACTAAGTTTTAAAGCAAACAAAGGTCAAAACAATATTTACTTTCATATATATATATATATAGACATATATACACAACAAGCTAAAACATACACATAGAATTTTTAACAATATTTCTTCTAATTTTCTATGATATTCAAATCCAATACATTATATATTTTCAACCATAGAACACATTAAAAATACAAAACAAAATGATACAATATTATTTACTGCTTTATATACATATATACACTGGTTAATAAATTTTAAATCATTAAAATGTATGTATACTTGGAATTATTCTCAATATTTATTATTCATAATTTATTATTTAAATCAATTATAAAAAATTAAAAATAAATTGTACTACAAAGCAGTAAAAATATGGATCATTACAAATACAAATAGTTTTTACCTTATGCTAACCCAAAACATTCTTTGAATCGATATTATTCTGATATTATAATAGTTTCTAAATCAAATAAATAGCAATCCAGCGGAATGCTTGCATCTCACGCTCCACATACATGGTATGCAATCAAAACCGTAGGGAGCTTATTGGAGAATGGATTTCCATTTATGACAAGGTATGAAACCACCTTCCGATTGTGTATCTCTAGTGACGTAACGACCTGAAATTTTGGGACTAATTTAAAAAATAAATAAATTTCAAAGTTTATATAATTTATATAAGGATTTATAGTCTATTAGAGATCGTTTTAATTAATTAAAATAATAATCAAAGTTTATTTTAAATTTTGTTTACATATTATCGAAGAGCACAAAAAACTGGTTAACATGACTAGAAAACATGTTTAATAATATATGAGTTGTTGTGTGAATAAGTTGTAAGAAGCGTTAAATGTATATAAGCTTATTGACAAATGAATTAGCATAAAACCAATCGTTTCTTCTTTGAGTTGTCATGCAATGAAGCCTCCACAGTGTGCTTTCTCCCCTTCCGTCTCATACCCACACCTCATTGATCCAAGACATCTCCACTTCTATAAATAGGAGCCTCCCTCCTTCCTTTCTCCACTTTACTTCTCCTCTTTTCTTTGATCCCCCATCTCTCTTCTTGCTCCGTCGACCCCTCCCCTTTTAGCCCGAAGCCGCCCAGCACCTCCCCCACCACTGAAACCTTCCTCCGACCACCCACAACCGCCTTCGTGGGCCCTCTCCTCTCCAAAAATCCCTACACCACTTTGAAAACCCAAAACACCACCTCTCCTACCCATTTACACCCAAATCTGCACCCAAAGGCCCTAAACCACCGCGCCTGGTCCCTACCTGACCTACACCCTCCATGTACCCCAACCCACGGGTCCTACCCCTCAAACCCAAACTCCATTACCTTGAAACCCCACCCCGTTTTCTCCTCGAACCAAAAATATGTCCATTCGTCCATTAATTTTATAAAGCCCATAGCATCGAACCCCTGCCCGTTTATTTTTCAGAAAACTCTAGTGACGCCGAGAGGCTGCCGAAGTTATCTGGGATCTCCAGGACATCTTACGATTAAAGTTAGAAGGAGTGAAGTACTAGATGAGAAACTATGAACGATCAAGGGCTAGTTAACTATTAACTATTGTTGTGAACTCGATTTAGTTATATAATGACCTATGATGGTTAATATGAGTTCATGGTATGGTTTGGAAATGTTTGGTATAGAAAAGATATGATTTTTAAGTGGAATTTATATAGTCACTTAAGTTTATGATACTTAGAATTGAAAATATTGACATTGGAATGGTTTTGAACCTTAAATGGCCATGGAATAGAAAATTAAGTTGATAATGGTTATTAGATATGGGTATGAACTCCATTTGGTATTGATTGCTTATGACTGTTGACGATTGTGTGTTGTGGTTAATCCGTTGATTGACAAACACATATAAGCGTTAATTGTTTAATGCTTATATGTTATGAACTATGCCACGATATGTGTGATTCGATGTTATCATGATTGTTGATAATGTGGTATGTGATTACCATGATAAATATGGCCATAAAGTATGATTATTGGCTTACTAGTTAAGTCGCCTTTCATTAAAATGATTTAAATTAATATTTGATTAATATAAATAATGGGTGAAAGATAAAAATCCAAATTTGATATACGATTTTTCATGGACATGAGGTTAAACTCATTTCGAATAACTTTTGCAAAAGAAAGAAATTGAAACAACCCAAACTTCCCCTTTCAGGAAAGCCCGAATTGAGTTGAGAACACAACAAATCAGAATGCAAACATTAGAACATTTCATTGCTTGTTACAACAACTACATCAGAGTACAAGAATATAACAGAGTATAAATAAATAATATACATCAGAAAAATATCAGAGATTAAAACTCATTACATAGTAGCGTAAAAATAATACATAACACAATTGAAAGAGATACACAGATACAAAGCTTTCCGAATATAGCTCCAGCTATAAATCCAGGATCCTGGAAGAAGAAATATCTACAAAAACCAAAGTAGTAGCTGCCCGTGTGGAAAATAGGGGCACTCAGAGTTTAGGTTAAAACAATAAACTCCAGGTCAGTCATGTGACTGGTGTGAGAACTAAAACAGTTATTTAAAACTTTACTTTAGAAATAAAGTAAATCAAGGGACCACGCCGTATAACATGGAACAGGTTTTCTCCCAAGAATACGAGAGCATAAAACAATTTATAAACAACACAATGCTTTTTGGAAAGATGAAGCTATTATAATACTCAGGTCCCATCACACAACGCAATGCAAGCTGGAGGATAGAGTTTTTCCTGATAATAGCCAAACATGCTTGGTACATTTTAAAACAAATCATTTTGATATTACTATTAGTGTATAGTGTCAAAAACAACTTCAAATATAAATGTATCAATCATAGACGGCATAGTACTCCATCCTACCATGTCGCCATACTAGTTCTGCAATTAAAACCGAAATGTCACGAATTGGAAATTGGATTTCCATCATGAATCGAGGCCAAGGATGGTCTCCTCACCGATTCGGATCACCTCTGGCAAGATGACCCAGGATCCCCCATAGTGGACCCTTGGATCCTCCAAGGTTGGTCCTCCTTTACGTTTGAGTATTAGTTATTCCTGAACACACGTTTCTCGGTCCTATCGGACCTATCACTTGGCCACTAGGGACCAATATCCGAGGTGCCTTGCATTCCATCATCCACACAAGTAAAAATAAATAAATGTCTAGGCTCCATACCATGACACCACCCATAGCTAGAAAGAAATGTTGTGCCTTCCTTAGGTCCCTTGTCCCCTTTTTGACTCATACCGAGGTGTGAGCTCGCAAATAAACGCTATACACAAAGCTATGCTATTTAAAGTCATGCTTTGATCATTAACCATAAGACTCTACTTTTCAACAAGTGCCTTGATCCATGTCACCCAGTCAATCCATTCCGTACCACTGATTTCTGCCAATATATACCCTCTAAGATCATGTCTCAGAGAAGGGTGTTAAGCAAGAGAACAAATTCTCCACCACCAAACATATATATATATATATATCTAGCAGAGATCAATGAATACAGTATAAAGTAATACAATGTCAGACACACTATCCATTTACAAGTCTGTTCTAGGTCTAAACAAAATCGAAGGCACCTTATTCCTTGTCCCATATGTCCAATACAGGAGAGAGGCCCTCGCATATCCGGTCGATCTCCAAGTACGTCTGGACAATCACCACTTATTACCTTGTCTTGGCTGTACAGCCTAATCAAGGCATCAGTAATCATCCAAACGATGTGAAGAACTCCGGTCTTTAACCATCATCTTCATCGTCGATTTATCGTTGAATCAATTATACAGAATGGGTATAAATCCGGACTTTCTGAATAATTCACGTATCTTATAATCAAGTGCTATAAAAACACAACGTACACCTCATTCCATTCCAGAATATTCTTTTATTAAAATATTCTTTTCACAACTTAAACCAAATTAAGGTTTTCCAAACTAGTCGGGATAGCGCACTGTGATGACCCCAAAACCCCGTTCCACGGTGGCAAGGGTAATCTTTGGAATATAACCCATAAACAAATAACAGCAGAACAGAAATAAATAAATACACCAGATAACGTACATCGAAATATACTGGATAAACATAATCAACAGAGTTACACAGTATATAGGATCATACTTAGTACAAAATACAGTTTAAGCTTTACATAAAATGTCTACAGCGGAATCAAAACATAATATGTACAATAGGAGCTGAACGACATAAAAGGAAAGAAATGATAGAATCCGTCTTCAGCTCCATAGCTATCTAGAAAGAGCCTGCTAAAACCTGAATACAAGGCTCCTCGTGTAGAAATAGGGCACTCGAGTTTGCAAGTGAAACAAACTATGAGTTGGTCATAGGATTGGTATGAGAAATCTACTACTTCACTTATTTTATAATAAGGCCAATCACAGGACCATGCCGCTAACGCAGCGGAAATAACTATAGCTATATGATCCTGAAGCCTCCTGCTCCAGCTCTTCAAGTGTATCTGTAAAAATCCCGACTACTTGACTGCCCGTACAAATTTAGGCACCCAAGAGTTTAGGGAAAACAACAAAGTAAACTTCGGGTCAGTCATGGGACTGGTATGAGTAAAACAGTTTAAAAACAGTTCGAACAAGTAAACGATATCTCATAAGACTACGCCGCATAACGGAACGGGTTTTTCCCTTATGAGAATCCAAAATAACTTTATATCAAAAACCTTTTGATATTATAATAATGCCTATCCATCACAGTATATATAATCATCTAGCAGAACGCTTTCATCTCACGTTATATATGTATAATATACAATCAAAACCGCAAGCACGTATTGGGTAATAGATTTCCAACTATGACAAGGTATGGAACCACCTTTCGCTCGTGTACCTCTAGAGAGGAATACACTGGGTTCAACAAGAACATCTTGCAACCCGGCCACACATGACCGACCACTCATTTCGCTTGAGCGTATCGAATGTATATCACCAACAGTTGGGATCAGCAACCGTTTCCCGAATGGGACAGCATCAACAATAGATTTTTAGAAGTAAATGAAACTCTAGATCAGGTGATTATACACCCTACTTTGGTGCGACCGACTTAGCCATGCTGCCTGCCCGATTTCTGTCATTTACCGGATGATGAGGCTAGAAGCTACGCTTTATCATCATACCAGATTCACTTTGAATGCCACATCGTCAAATCCATCAAATCACCGATTGACGTCCTCAACCATACATTACGTTTTAGCTAAAAGAAGTTTCCTTCTCCGCTTCCACTCTTGGTACAGTTGGAGAAATCAATATATGTGATCGTCTGGAAATACTCTGTCAGACATCCGTCCATACAAGTCATCCAGGAACAGGATGAACTGAAGGCACTATTCTCTAAACAGGATAGCCCTTGCACTTTACTCCGTCTTCAATTTCCTATGGCATATATGATTCGTAACGCTTATGCCAATACAGAGTGGTTCTTTGGATAATAATCCAACCGGTCTCTCCATATTAACAACGTTAAAATGGTCAAAACTTCGATAGTCTGTGATTTAACTATCGAAGAAGAACAGGTGTGCAACCAACGATATTATTTCCAAATGGAAATTTATATCAATCAAACATCATTCACCATTTATCTCTTTATTTCATAAATTTACTTATCTCCTGTTTCCCTATATTCAATATTTCTTATTTTCTAAATTTGGAAAATATACGTTATTTACAATGCAAAACATTTCCATTTCTTGTTTTCTTTATTAGAAAAACATTTCTGGTTTCTTATTTGGAAAACATTTCCAAAGCTTCTTCATTGGACTTAGACAGATGTTTAAACAAACCATCGCGATGCCAACTCAAACCATTTCCTTTACTGCCGAACCTTAACTATTCCTTAGTTAAAAACGAAGCCAATCAAGTTGGGGTAGAATTACCTCTCATACCTTGACTGAATAACATTTCTAACTTTGAAATAGGCAAAGTTCACTTTATATCCCTTTACTAACTTCCTTACTTAACCCTCATTCGAATAGCTATATTCGATTAACTCTATTCGATTTACCCCTATCAATTAACTTTATTGGACTAACACTATTGGATTAACTCTATTTGACTAACGCTATTGATTTACTCATTTCACTTAACTCCTTTCGAATAACTTATTCGATTTAACTCCTTTTACTTTCTTCGAATAAACTATATTCAATTAACTCATTTGCTTCTACTCTAATCGATTAAACTAACATCGATTAACTCCTTTGCTTTAACCCTAATCGATTAAACTAACATCGATTAGCTTCTTTTACTTTAACTCTAATCGATTAACTAACATCGATTAACTTCTTTATTCTATTCGAATAAACTATTCATTTATAAAGATTTACTTTTAGTAACAGTTCTTCACTTTACAAATGATTTCCCTTTTATAAAATTCTATTCGTTTTACAAACATTTTCCCTTTTTATTTACTTTCGTAATATTTCCTTTTATAAAATCTGTTGATTTTATAAAATCCCTTTATTTCAATATACATTGAAATAATTCTTTTTACATCCCAGGGTCTTTTATGATATTTAAAATATCGAATAAAAATGATCAACATCATTCCAACACCCATAATCCATAACAGATTATATAACACATCATATATCACAATATATGAAAACAGTAAAATAAATGTTGAGGAATCCAGTTGGATTCCTCCAACCTGTTTCCCTGCATCACAGATGTTAAACAATATAAATAACATCTCTTTCAGTTCCATATGATATATTCTATTAAACATAATCAAATATAGAAATTCAACTAACTGACTAGCAGTTCAATCAAACAGTCAACACACAGTCAATCAGCCAATATTTAACAGTTCTGAAAATACAACATGAAACTATAAACTGTTCAGAGTTAGTGAGATTTACTCACATTGGCGCGTTAACCGTTAAATAACGGTTTGCGTTATTTGATTCAGTCTGACAATTTATTTTGCCATAAATTGTAACTGTCCCCAATCCACTCCCGGTCAGTCTCATTGCGTTGCTCCCGTCCATAGGATCCTGTCGGATCTTGTTTCGTCTGATTTCGATACCGTATGGTCAAGTTATGATAAATACAAGTTTGAACTATTTAAAATAAACACAAACCTAATATGATTTATTAAACGGGCTTTACAACTTTCAAAAGATCGGCCCACCATGGATAAAACCCACCCGCTACTACTTTCTTTCTTTCCGCAGTGGGCTTTCCTGGCCCAATACCCCTTGAAATTAAACCAACCCACAAACCATCCTTCTTCTCCGATGTATCCCTCAGTACATACGAACCGTGTTCCAACCCCAAGCCATACATCTCCCAATGCATTTCCTTGCCCCACAAAACTTACTGCTCCAGATAATATACAATGCCATACACACGCATTTCCTGGCTCCAATACATCTTCTGTCCTTCACCAACTCACTTCAGTAACTAACAAATGAAAACCGCATTATTCATCCCTAACGCGAGCTCCCATCATTCACTTCGAGCCTCTTGCCCTCCATTTCAGTCCTCCTCTTCCCCGATATTCACAGTAACGCTCACGCCCAAAATAGAAACCATCTTCTCCCATCGTGTTCAAAGAACACTACTCCAGTAAACATGGACACGGCTACTTCATCCACCTTCATCTTCTCGAAAGGAAATGTCACTCTCCTTTTCGAAAGTATGGATCTCTCGTGCTCTTCTGTTTCTCTCCTTCATCACGTATGCACTAGGAATAGCACCTTCCCATCTCCATGTTCCCATCGTTATACTCCACGCTACTTCATTACACTCACGTACCCCTTCCTCATGCGCTGCAAGCATGCCACCATCCCCCTTTCACACTTTCCTCCCAACGCTCATTTTTCATCATCGATCCTTCCCATAACCGCATGGCTCCAGACTTCACATACTGCCAAAACTTGAAACGATCTCCTCCGGCGGTTTTTCCTTACACCCACGGTTCAATAGTTGAGGTTGAACGAGAAAACTATATAAGGTGGAGGGGATTCTTTTATTTGTTTTTCGTTGGTTTCCGAAAGAAAAGAAATGGGTTGCTTCCAACATGTATTTATAATTTTCAAATCCCTTAGTGATGAAGTAGCTTCGAGTATAGGACGTGCAACTTCCCCAGTCCATAAATGTTGATTGGCCAAGTAATAGACACAGTAGGGGGTAGGTAGTTGTATATGTTTTAACGTGGAGGAAGCTTAATCATGTATTTAACCCCTATATTTTGCTCAGCTGCACATGTTTCTTACATTATATATATATATATATATATATATATATATTATCAACCAGCCTTATTGAAATGATATATTGGTTCATACGTGAATGTTCATGCGTGGAGTGGATCCTATTTGTTATCCCAATAAATCTTGAGTGAAATGACTTCGTTTCTTATATATACATATGGCCGAATTTATGAATGAACACTCAATCGTCTTCACGTGAAAATCTTTCACTTCACAGGATGACTATCACAGAAATAAAAATACTATTGAGATCAACAAGGTGCCACGATCCCAAAAATATAATAACATTGGTAGGTGGACTCATATTTTGAAACTTCAAAATGTTGATTTGAGGGTGCGAGATACTCCAAATAAAAAGTCGCTAAATAAATTAATTAAAAATTACAGTAAATTTCTAAAAATTATTTTATCACTATGTCCCAAAAGAACCTTGTCTGAATTCACAACCGATCTCCAGTTATATCGAATAAACAGTTATGGTCGATAAACGATTCTATAGCGATTTTTCTGAAATTTGATTTGGACATATCTTAAAATCTACACGACGAAGTCCCGATCTTTCTCTTCCACTAGAAAGATATACTCTACCAGCTCCACACATTTCTTGTTTCATAGAAATCCGATTTAAAACGAGCCATGTACATTCAGTTGAAGTTCGAATCGCCAATTTACGAACTGCAGCGCCATTTCGAGCTCGATTATAATTATATTATAATTTATTCGTTCAACTGTAGTTCAAACAATATATTCGTTATTCTAATTAAATTCTAAACTGAATTAAATATCACAGATGATCCAGTTCACACCATATCGCCATTTCAGCTAATTCTGATTATTTCAGAATTAAATATATTATTTAATTTATTATTTTAATTAAATATTCATCATAATTAAACTCCACGACCATTAAATTCTCTAAACCACCATTTATATAATTAAATAAATTAATCATAATACCTCTGCCAATGCGGGTCATTACAAGAATAAATTCTCCGCCACCAAACAGATACACATTTAATAGAGATTAACAATACAGTTCGAAATACAATGTTAGACATGTAATCCTGTCTTTTACTGGGTTAAAGAACTAATGTCATTTAAAACATAGTTCACGATAAACCCAAAATCACATTCCATTAAACATGGAATCTTCATGAAAAAACATATCAATATATAATCGATATCAATTTCCGTATCTAACTAATAATATAAATGGAATAACGATAAAGCCTTTTAAATTCCATACATATTAACAGTCTTCCTCCACAGAAGCTCACTTCGATTTTTACTAAATCGAATTCCATTCCATTCCAATTTATTTTATTAAACTGGAAAATTTTACTTTGGAAAATTTCCATAAAATCTAAATAAAAGATTTATAAATTCCAAATCATATTTCACTGTTAATTGGGTTAAAGAACGAATGTCATTAAAAACACAGTTCACAATAAACCCAATTCACATTCCGTTTTATTCCAATTACTAAATATAATTGGAAACTCTAGTAATCTTAATTAAAAGATTTATTCTTTTCACCTTGGGGCTTGAGAATAGTGTTACTGAAGACACCATTCACGACAAACCCAAAATCCAATTTAATATTAAATATAAGGCTCTAAACAAAAATTATATCATCTTATATTCAATATCCAATTCTGAAACCAGCACATATCGTATGGGGGATAACGATATGTATCTATCTTTCAAATTCCTCCACAATATCCATGTAGTTACATAATCCAATATCGAAAAATCCCGAAGATGATTTTTATTCAAATCCATTCCAATAATATATTGGAAAATCTTGGTTAGGTTAAAACCATTCACAAATCCAATTTATTTATTTAAATACATTGGATTATCTTTCTAGTTAATTACTAGTTCATTTTGATAAAAATATATTTTTATCTTTTTATCTTTACAAACATGGAATTTTTCATCCTAATTCTTTCAAAATCATTTATTATGGTTTTACACAAATTATTAGTATTTTTAATAATTTTACCAAGGCCCTACCGTCGGTTTCCAATAACTGCCATCGAACTGCATCCATAGCGACCTTTTATAAATTTGATTTGGAAAAAAATTCCAAATCCAACCGCTCAAATTTAAATCTCTTATATTCATTGGAAAGCTATTTTCGATACAAACCCAATGGTTCTGGTTTTACGAGATTCCGATGGTCGGATCTCCCGTAATGTCAATTCGAAGTCAATGGTCGAAATTCGCGAACGGTCGCAGCGTGGTGCATTCTATTCAAGCCATTAATATATATATATATATATATGTATATATATATATAATATTTTGTTCAAAACATGTTCTATACATTCGTTTTAAAAACGATTCCTACTTTAACTTCAAATTTAAATCAAAATTGAATACTCTTTATCATTATAATATTTAAATTATAATATTTTCAAAATATCATATTTTGAAATAATTTCCTTTTCGATATTCATTATAAAAATGAATAAAATCAATATAAATATCGCTGCGTTAAAATGGCGCATATCTAATCAATACGGCTTCACACATTCCAATGTTTTCGTGTTCATCCAAAATCGGACATCAAATTCTCATTTTAATCCTTTACTGAATATTATTTTAAAATATTCGTTATTTTAAAACATTCATTCTTTATGAATTGGAATCAGACCCAATCAATTGCCATATAGTTTATTTATATGGATTTCATACAACACATGTACACAACAATAATGATACACAATCAACCATCATTCAGAGTGCACTACACAACTGCATAAGCATTAAATATAAATAATTAACGCTTACAACAGTCTGTCAACCAATCGATTGACATACAACTAAACAATTAGGACTAATGTACGTCAAATATTATCCCAACACCTGTGTGGGGTTTCAACCAACAAGTGCTGAATATTATCTGTGCAGTTGGGCGATGTGTAAAATTTATCGTCCCAATCAATGTCACTTAAATGGGTGTACATAAACAAATCGTCTGATTTGTAAATAAATATTTATTTTCATTTCTGGAGAATTCTATGTCGTTCACATATACGTTATAAATTATATTTTTAATGATAAAATATTTATTTTAACACTTGACTATTTTATATAATTCATACATTCAATAAAAATGATAATTTTATTGTTCAAACAATTTATTCAACACATGAATATTTTATATAATTCATTCACACATTAAAAATGATATTTTTAATGAATATATATTAATTTCAGAAAATTTCGACATTATAATGGCGCGATATTAGAATCGGAGTAATGTCTAACATTACCCCTCTCCTAATACTGGCTCGCACCATACACAATAACCACAACCAATTCAAACAATCCCACAATCAATTTTACAACCACAATCCAAATTTCCACAATACAATCCAAACAAACAACTATGGTTTGTACAATAAATAGTGTCAGGGGCTACTATGCCTAGTCTGAAAACTAAAACATTATTAACTGTAAAATAATTTAAGTGAGAAGATGTTCTCACATTGGGATCCACTCCACCATTGTTTTCTGACGCTCTGATTTGCTGTTTTGATTCCAGAATTTTCAAACGAGCTCCAATCTTGACACAATCTTTATTCTAGATTAAACGTGCCATTTCGGACAACTTTCAACAGAAAAATGCTCCATTTCGCCAGAATTTGTGAAAAGATAGTATTTAGAAAGAAGACTTTGGACGTGTTTTCTGAACAACTCCGCAATCCAAAATATGACTACCATATACCCAAATCGAAGAGAAAATCGTGCTCTTCGAATTTGATGTTGTGAAGTTTTGGCCGGAAGCGCACAGTTGGAGAGTTACTGGCTAAACAAGGTCAGGGGTGTTTTTACAAATACGGGATTTTTGGTGAAAATGAGTTTTTGGGTGTTAGTGGCTCCACGGCCAAGGGGGTGGTGGTCAGAGGCGGCGGCGGGCCGGAATGGGATAGAGGAGGCCGCGACAAGGTGGTGGTGGCGGTGGAGGGGCGCGTGGAGGCAGGTGATGTTGATTTGGGGGTTAGGGTTCTTGAAATTGAAGAGAGAGAGAGGAGGAGGAGGAGGAAGAAGAAGGGGGTGCGGCGGCTTTGGGGGGCGATGTGGGTGGTGGCGAGGCATGAAGGGGGCGACGACTGAGCGATTTTTTTTTCAACGACGGGTTTGAATTGTGAGGGAGAGAGAAATATATGTAAATATATTTTTTAATTAATTTAAATACCAAAAAGTTACTTTTTCATCCGAACACCAAATCGAACCCAACGACTGTCGCCCCTAGCCAAACATCCCATTTCAGATACAATGGGATATGTCCGGTAAACATTCAACTATTTCGATCAGTTTTCGTTAAAATTAAATATAAAGTAATATAACGTTCAAAATTGATTTCAACGTACATTTTAATTTACCGGGGCCGCATACTGACTCCAAAAATTACAGAAAAATAAATCTAGCTATGTTTTGATGATACGATCCTAGCTAAACTAATTTCATTGAATTTGGAGACCGTTTGAAAAATGGTCATTTTCCAGTCGATTAAATTCAAACTGAAATTACCAAACACGTTTAAATTCACCACGCTCATATATTAATTCCAAAAATTATGAAAATTGGAATCTAGTAACAATTTGACATTCCAGATCCAACAAAAGTGGTTTCGTTGAAAACGGAGGTCGTTTGCAAAATGACTGTTTTTAACGGCTATATATTATATAAAATATATATAAATTCCATAGCAACTATTTTCAATTTAAACTGGACATAACTTTCAATTTATATTATGAAATCTGAATTTTTCATATTCGTTAGAAAGATATAGTTAAATTGATTCTAACATTTCTAGTTTTACAAAAATCCGATTAATTTTGAATTATGTACATTCATTTGAAATTTAAAATTGAATTTTCAAACTACCATGCCATTTCAGGCTCGTTTTATAATTAAAATAAATTTATACGATTTAACTTCGATTTAAATAACGTTTTAGTCGTTATTATTTAAAACAACAATTTTAATTATTAAAATAGCTAAAATAAAAATTTTAAATTGGTTATAAAAATCTAGGTTGTTACGTAAATAGTTTTAGAGATATTAAAAGCAGGTTATGATCTGTTGAAGTTTTTATTTAGAAATGAATAGTAACGGGAAAAAGTGAAGTTTGGTTAGGATATCTGGGAAATGTTTTAACAATATTTCATAATGGACGACAGAAAAATTTGGGTTTAAAATAATGGAGTTTGAAAATAATATTATTATTTTAATATATTAAAATAATTAAATAATAGAATATTTTAATTTGAAGTTAAATATTCAAAATATAGTTTTCAGAAATTACTATATTTTTTATATAATTAATAAACTATTTTTGAAGCAATTCTATTGAATTTATAATATAAAATGAATTTTGGTCCGCATATAACTAGTCGTGCAGCGGTAGTTCGCAAATTTCAACCATTGACTTCAAACTGACGTACCAAGAGATCCGACCATCGGATTTTCCCAAAACGAAAAACGTTTAGTTTGAAATGAAAAGAGCTTTCAAATGATAGGTAGAGTTTTGAAATCCAACAGTTAGATTTTTAGATAAGTTTAACTCAAATTTGAATAAAAACAGCGTCAGGGTCGTTAGTGACCCAAAAACGGATTTAATTGAAATGTCCTATTTTTAAATAAATAAAATAGGGAAAATTACTATAAATCATAATAAATGATTTAAAAGAGGTTTGGACCAAATATATATATGGTTTTGAATGATAAAAACAATGTAAGGAAATAGGCTATTTTGCAACGTCTTTTATAACGGTTTTTAATAAACATTTTGAGATAAGGGTTTTAAACTCCCAAATTGAATCAAACCCGCCGTAAAACTTTTTGTAAGGTTAAAAGAATTGTAAAAATGATTTTGGAAGCCTTATAATGTAACATCCCGAATTTTTTGAAGTCGAGTATTTAATATATTTTATTATATTAAATGTTGAATTAGAATTATAAATGGATTTATAATATATAATTCGTTTATTAAACCATGTCTGAACTTATAGTTTATATTTAATTTTAAACGAGCTCGTAACGTCGTGGTAGTTTGTAATTTACAATTTGAACTTCAATTGAAAATACAGTATTTGATATAATTTAGAATATAGTGAAACAAGAAACATTTGAATCTATTTGATTATATTTTTCTAATGAAAGAGAAGAATGGAGATTTTATATTATAGATTGCGAGTTATGTCCAATTCGAACTTTCAGATAGTCCCTATGGAATAGTTTATAAACAAAAACGTTTATTTAATAAATTAAATATGTATTTTAATATAATTTAGATACCGTTTAACTCGAAAATGTTAGTATTGAGTTATAATTCCATATTGGTTGAATTTGAAGTGATTTATATATCCATTAGGATATATACGGCAATAATAATTTATTATTATTTAATTCAATTATTTTGGAATTAAATTACATTAATCGATATTATTTAAGCTGTAGGAATAGTTATTTTTCAAATGACATCCATTTTTGATGAAACAAATTTTATTGGAATACGTATAGCTAATTATTGCTAGATTTCTAGTTTGGATCCAATCGGAGTTGTTTGATCTGTGTGTGCAATTTAAATGTGGACCTATAAATAAATTGGAATTAAAATAATGTCGTTTTGCAAATAGATTCGGTTTTCAATGAAATTAATTTAATTGCTGTCAGGACGGCAAGATGTAGCGGTATAATCTTTTCGGTTACGATTGAGGTTCGTGTGTGACGATGCATATATTTAATGTTCAATGGAAGATGACGGTATTTATATTAACCGTATTAAAAACAAATATATTAATATGAAGCTTAAGTCCTAAGAAAATTCACCCTAGTACAAGATTACCCCACATATACACTGAAACGTGAAACATATATATTTCATTTGACACATGCTGCCCTACTCTAAAGATTTAACATGTCACCCTAACATTTCCTTTCACCTTAATTAGTGCAGCTACCCTGATTGAAAACACATGTATAGAGACCTAACCTATCCCACTCCTACCACTACAATACGTGATGGCCAAAATTTGATTACTTGCCACCCAAATAATATTCGTTCCCACCAAGTATTCTTGGATGAAACGACATCCCCGAAATGTGCCAACCACACTTCTTCCCCTATATATATTTATGCGTCCTTCGTTGTTTTATTCGATCCGGTTTTCAGAAGAAAAAAAGCAAGCTACCCTTTATAAATAATATAATAGCTAACTCCTAAACCCTTAAGAAGTAATCGATGGTCCTAACAATGAATCGTAGGGGAGAGGAGAACGACGTATTAGCCAAATATGGTGCAGTTTCAAGTTCAGGTGGTGGTCACGGTTAAGCCCGAAAGAGCTAACGTTCACGAGGGGTTTACTAGCGAGTGGAGTTACTTGACAGGTCGACGTCTGGCGCGATAGTTGAGCCGGCTAAGGCAATTGTGGGGGTGGTGTTTAATGATCGTCCAAGGGACATCAGTGATCCAGCAGTATGAAGATGGTACTGTGCGGTGAGGTAGAGGGTTTTGGTGATGAACGAACGAGGCATGAAAGGGTTAAAGGGAGATTAGGCTAAACAAAGTGAAGGCTATGTGCATGGAGAAGTGTGCGATTGCATGGAGTAGTGGAGAGAGGATTATGTCGGGCTGAGTTAATGGCATTGAGGTGGAAGCACTGGGGTTCGGTGCGGTGGAGTTGGAGCGGTGAAGTGCAATTACAGGAAGTGATATATATGGGTTTTAATTTACATACAGCAGTTTAAAAGGGAAGAAGAATAGTATGGAGGGGGAGTCATGTTTTTGGAAGCAAGGAAGAGAAGATACAGTAACGTCCAATGCCTAGGTAAAATTTTAAAATATGCGTAATTACCCTTACGAAGTGCCTAATCAAAATTAGTTTTTTATTTATAGACACGTGACCTGGGTAAAGTTATCTTACCCAAGGTTTTAAATCTCAGATATCAGTCGCTTTTCTTTTCTGATATTTCAGAGACTTGATCTCATATCGGAGGAGGTCTCGAATGAGATGAGTCTAACCAGGGGGTTCATGTCGGATTTCCATTTCGGATCTAAAAGTTCATATCGGAACAATCTCGGGGTACATGATATGTTAAAAACTGATATTCTTACAAAATGATTTTTTTGAATGCTATTAAAAACATAGTAACTTAAACTTGAATTGCAAAAGCAGTTTATTATTCTTAATTCACGAAAGATCATCGTACACCAAATCCTAATATGCTTAAAGTAGAAATATAACACAATGCAAATAGATTAGTGCTTACAATATATGATCCATGAACATGGATTATTGTTAACATAAAAAGATTCAAAACATTAAAAAGTTCATCATAAATAGAGCATAAGATACATAATTTTATAAGTAACATGTATGTAAAAAAAGACAAATATGAAAATCATAAGCATTGTAGAACATATATGAACATACAATATGGTCATTTTGTTGTATATAACGTAGTTGTATACACAATTATATGATTTTTATTTGATGATAACAACCAAATAAATATTATTTTAATGTGTTTGTTACTGTACTGTACTATATTCACATCACAGACAGGAATATAATATTTACATTTAAATAAAATACGACTGCACAGAAATTCAAATATTCACAGTATTTTATTTAAATTGAATATTTTATTTCAATATCTAAATAGTACAAAGTTTACAACTCCACTATTTGTACACTTCACTAATATCTTTCATTCCAATACATTCAGTACATTTGTTCCTCTCTACAACACTCACACTCAGTATACAATCATATATACATACATTTACTATTACATTTACATTCACTGACACTACACTGTCTTCTGTCTTCAGTCTTCACTGCACAGTCAGTCCAGTCTTCATGCGTACCTGTCACATGAAACACACACACACACAGTACATTGCAATAGAAATAAAACTGAATACACGCGAATATAAATTTTATTTTTATAATTTTATTTGCCTTAGAATTTCTGGTGTGTTTCTCATCATTTTTCATGACTTGATTTGATCTGTGTCTAGTCAGTTTATATATGTATAGTACAGGGATAGGAAATCTATTCTGGATGGCTGCATATACATATGTGCATATATACACATGTGTGCACTGCCTCGCCAATCCAGTGTGCAATTGAGGAGCAGCCATGTGGACCAACTCGACTCAGTGCAACAGACAAGCCATACATGGACGAGTATCTCGAAAGCAAAACATATATGCATATATATATACACATACATGTATATATACATATATGTACACATGTAGTTTATACAGTGTCGAGTCAAACAGCATATGCATAGTGTGTGCAAAAATCAGTGTCAGCATACAAATATAAATGGTAATATGCTCAAGACATAATTCATGGTGGAACAGTATGGTTCAAAATCACACATGCCAAAATTGTCCAAACACGTAAGAATAGGTGGTCAAGCAAGTGGAAGATCATGTGTAACTAAGCAAATGCTAATATACAATGGAAACATCAAACTGTATGGTACAATAATAAAGTCCATATAACAGTTTTTGTGTAAGTGGTCGAGCACAAACAATATACATGCACAACAGTTACAGGGCAGATTTCAACTCAGCATGGTATTGTCAAAACAACAAAGTGAGTAAAGCAAATATGGTCCAGTATACATGGATCAAAGGCAGGAGCAATGATAAATAGTTCAACACAAATACAAGGTACAACTGGACAGAGCACAGCTAAAGGGCCGAGCACCAAGTTAGGTTCAAATTCAAAGAGCAATGCAAACATGAATGGAAAAATGTGCTGTCACATAAATGGAGCAAGGTGTGTGTGGACATCACTAAGTGTTTCAACAAAATTTCTCAAGTACACAACACTAGCGTATGATACACAAGCTTTTGTGTACATGGTGACTCGGCAACAACACAATGGACTACACAAGTTATAGGGGTCAGGTTCATATAACATGTATAGACAGTTTTTCAAGTGGCTCAAGTATGATGGAAGACAAACATGCTTCATATTCATTCAACATGAAAATTACATAGATGGTGTTCATGGCAGCAACTTTTTTTTAGAAGCAAGAAAGCATGAAAACAGACCATTTTTTTTAGGTTTGGCAATTTTTTTTACTGGATTTGTGAAATTCTCTCACGAGTTAAAATGGTAAAGCCAAATCGTTTCAAGTCAAGCACAAGTGGATGGTGCACATGAATGAATCCACATAAAGGTTCCAGCACAAATCATGGGCAAGCATTAAACAGATAATTTCTGTTTCTCAGAATATTTAATCTTTTGGCAAAAAAAATTAATGAGAAATCTTTCTAGGAATTCAGGCTTTCAAACCTTCAAATTATTTCCAGTTTTTGTCAAAGCTTTTTGGGAAAGCTCAATAAATTTCTTTTACAAGAAAATTATTTGACATTCATTTCAAGAAAATTTGTTTAGATTTGAATGTAATTGTTAAATATGGAAAAGACTCGTTTTAGTAATATACGACATGGCAGAAACAGGAAAGTTGAAGACAGTTGTATGAATCATTCTCGGTAATTATTTCTTTCTAGGATTTAATCAAGCTTCAATTTTACAGTAAACATTTTTGGGAAAGATTTCAAAATCAGTTTTTATACCGATTTCAATGATGTTTTTTTTGTTTCCAGAATTTGTTAAAAAACTTACAGGGTCCAGAAAACCGAATCATATGTTTCCAGATATCATCATCTCATTTTTGGAAAAAATAATCTATCAATACAATTCACGGCAGTTTTTTTTATTTCAAGGTAAAAATCAATTTCAAGGTCAACCAAAAAGGAAAGCTTTCAACAACAAATCAAGTGTGTTCAAAGGGACAGAAACAAGTCTAGATTCATTTTGTTATGGAAATTCAATTCAAAGCAGAGGAAACCAAAATAGGAAACACATATAATTCAACATCAAGTCATTTTCTGAAATCAGAGATTTCTAGGGTTCGAATTACCCTATTTATACAACCATTTCATCACAGGCATTCATGATCGAAACCCACAAAATCAATTCAAGCATTTTTCAAAGTAAGAAATTTCAGAAAACTAACAATTTCAATCGAACTAGAGAGCAATCCCAAATCGGATGAGCAAAGCCACAAAGAATCGAGCATCAGAGAAGCTATTCCATCAATTCCAAATAGCCATCAAAGTTGAAATCAATTTGGGGAAGATTTAGTGAAACCCTAGAAAACGCAGCTGCCATTTTTATATAAAAGGAAAGAGATCGAGCAAAAGAAATATGGGTGCACCACTTCTAAAAGGGCCGGCCTAAAATTCAAGTGTTTAAAGGATTTGATATCTCTTTTAAAACCTAGGGTTTCTTTTGTTTTTAGTTTATTTTTTGTTGTATTTTTAACTTGTTTTGTAAACCATTCTGAACAGTTTCCAATGTCAATGAAATACTAGGGTTTCAGTTAGTGGTTAACTGACAGTTTACTAGTGTCTGTAAAACTAGGGGAAAATCTTGTCTAGTGAATATAGACCAATCTAGGGCTTTGAGCGTAGAGGGAGAATAGGAGCGAGGGGTTCGAGAGTGTACATGGTCTTGTATGTGGGATCTGTTCTATCATCTAGTAGAAACCTTAGGAAAGCAGCAGTAGGCAGGATTTTGCCGAAGCTGGGTATATCTTGTATCATTTACTTTTCTGCATTTCTATTTTTGCTATATTCTATGATCTATGAATGTTTTAATATCCCGTAATATTAGAACTCTACGATAATTTGTAATAAACCCTATTCACCCCCCTCTAGGGTTATTCTAGATCCAACACATTTAACATGCAAAATGTAAAATTATAGGAGATTATCATAGCTAGATTTGAGTTTTTTAATTATTGTTTTGGTTCAAGCACAGATTTAAATTTTGTCCAGAAAAACCAAGATCTTGGACGATATTCCAGTATCCCATCGGTCGATATCAGAATATCTCGGGAGATATATTCGAAAGGAGATTTACAGTGATATTTGCTGTTATGTTTCGGAAGGAGCCCAAAATGAGATATCGGGCAATATTTTCGAGATCTGAAATAGTGATCTTGCCTAATCCAGGTTTCATTATATATAAATATAAACGTAAGTAAGATTAGGATAAATGGCCACTGATAATTCCAAATTTACTTGTTATTAATGACCTTGAGATGAACTGTGATGAACCGTGACTTCCCCGTGAAGGAAAGCACGAATCGCTTTGAGGACAAGACAACTCAGAACACAAACAGAAGAACATTTCATTGTTTATTACAACAATTCCATCAGAATATAAGAATATACAGAGTATGAATAAATATTACACATTCGATAAATATCAAAGATTACAATAAATTACATAGTAGCGGAAAAACAATACAAAACACAACTGAAAGTAATACACGGATACAGAGCTTTCCGAGCATCGTTCCAGCTGTAAATCAGGATCCCGTGAATATAAATCTGCAAAACCAAAACTAATAGCTGCCCGTGCGGAAAATAAGGGGCACCCAGAGTTTAGGTTAAAACAATAAACTCCAAGTCAATCATGTGACTGGTGTGAGAACTAAAACAGTTATTAATCTTTATTTTTAAAGTTAGGTAAATCAACGGATCACGCAGTATAACACGGAACGGGTTTCCTCTCAAGAATACCAGCGCATAAAACAAACAGTGCAATGCTAAATAAAGAAAAATGAAGCTATTATAAGACCCAGGTCCCATCACACAATGCAACGCAAGCCGGAGGATAGGGTTTTTACCTTATAATAGCCAAAGAATGCTTGATACATTTAAAAACAGATTATTTTGATATTACTATAAGTGTATAGTGTCAAAACAATTTCAAACATAAGTATCAATCATAGACGGCGTAAGTGCCCCATCCCACTATGTCGCCAATACTAGGCTCTACAAATAAAACCGAAATATCACGTATTGGATTCCATCATGAGTCGAGGCAAGGGGCAAGCTCCTCTCCGTTCGAGACACTCTAGCAAATGTCTCAGGACCACACATCGCGATCCTTGGAATCGGTTAGGCCGGTCCTCTCTTACTTTTGAGGATTAGTTATTCCTGAACACACGTTTCCCAGTCCTATAGGACCTATATAATGGTCTGTACGTCGGCTCACATAGTGCCAGTTATCGACCATATATTCGAGGTGCTTCGCATTCCAACAACCACACAGGTAAAAAGTATATAAATGTCAGGGCTGGTAGGTCACTGACATCACCCATAGCTAGAAAGAAACGTCGTGTTCTCCCAACGGTCCTTATCCCGTTTTTGACTCATACCGAGGTGTGAGGCTCGCGAATTCACACTATACACAAAGCTATGCCACACAGGCCGTGCTTTGATCATTAACCACAAGACTTTGCTTTTCAACAGAAACCTTTATCATCTGCCATTAGGCATGCCACACAGGCAATTCATGCCATGCGATTGATATCTATCGATATATAACCTCTAAGCTCGTACGTCTCAGAGAAGGGCGTTAAGCAAGAGAATAAATTCTCCGCTGCCAAAAAGATCTAAATTTAATAGAAATCAATCACACAGAATAAAATCCAATGTCAGACACAGTCCATTTACAAGTTCGCTCTGGGTCTGAACGAAACCGGAGGAACCTTATTACTCGCATATCCATCGATCTCCAAGTACGTCTGGACGATCACCAACTGATTCCCTCCTCTTGGGTGTACAACCCAATCAAGATTATCAGTAATCACCCAAACGATGTGAAGACCTCTGGTCTTCAACCACCGTCTTCATCTTCGACTTATCGTCGAATCGGTTATTCGGAATGGGTGTAAACCCGACCTTTCTGAATAACCCATGTACATAATAAACAAATGTTACACAAACACAACATACGCCTCATTCCAATTCAGAATATTCTTTTATTCAAATATTCACCTTTTTGGGAAAGGTTCCCATTAATTTTATCAAAGTTAAATTCTTCTAAATTTATTCTTTAATCTTCCTTTGGATATCATTTCAAACCATATTATGGTTTTCCAAACTAGTCGGGATTAGCGAACCACACCAAAGTAATTATTTATTTTATTTCCCAATCCCAACCTATTCATCCCATGGAGAAAAACTGGTAATACTTCATATCTAACACCACGGTGTTATCGGTAAATATTAATTACCATTTCACATCCAAATCTAATTAAAGATTTAACTATCTCTTTGGAGCAAAACTGGTGATACTCCATCCTCGATCACTTTAATCTGATTAAAGATTCATTAAAACTCCACTTAGTTTTAATCTTCCCAAAAATCAATATCCTGTCTTTAACTAGGTTAAAGAACCAATGTCATCTAAAACACGGTTCACAATAAACCCAAAATCACATTCCATTGTTAATCGGGTTAAAGAACAGTTGTTATTCAAAACACCGTTCACGATAAACCCAAAAACCAATTTAAATTCAATTCCAATAAATATTATTTAATTGGTACACTTCATTGAATCTAAATAGAAAGAATTAATCTTTTCTCAACTGGGTTTAAGAACAGTGTTAATGAAGACACTATTCACGACAAACCCAAATCACATTTGATATTAAATACAAGGCTCTGAATAGAAAATATATCGGCTTATATTCAATATCAAATTCTACGACCAACAAATATCGTATTGGAAATAACGATATAAATATATCTTTCAAATTTCCATAACAATATCTGTATAATCACGAAATCCAACATCGAAATATTCCAAAGCCAATTTCAATTCAAATCCATTTCCACTTTATATATCAGAAATTCTGGTTATTTTCAAAACCATTTCAAATCCACTTTATTTATTTTAAAAATAAATGGGATTATAATTCTAGTTCAAAACTAGTTCATTTCGATAAAAATCTATTTTTATCTTTTCAAATTTGGAATTTTTCATCCCAATTCTTCACAAATCACTTCTTATGATTTTACACAAATTATTGATATTTTTAATAATTTTATCAAGGCCTGTACAGTCGATTTCCATCAACGGCCATCGAACTACACTTACAACGACCTTTTCCAAATTTGATTTGGACATAATTCCAAATCCAACCATTAGATTTTAAATCTCTAATATTCTTTAGAAAGCTCTTTTCGATATGAATCCAACGGTTCCCGTTTTAGGAGAATCCGACGGTCGGATCTCACGTAATGTCCATTCGAAGTCAATGGTCGAAATTCACGAACTGCCGCAGCGCGTTCTATTCAGGCCATTATATATATATATTTTTATATATATATATATATATATATATTATATTTCATCGATTTCCTTTTGAAACGTATTTTATAAATTGTTTTAAATTCGTTTTCGAAACGATTTCAACTTCATATTCAATTTCGAATCAAAATTGAATATTCCACATCATCGATATACAAATGATAATATTTTCAAAACGTTTTATTTTGAAATCACTTCCTTTTCTATAATCATTATAAAAATGAATATAATCGATATAAATATTGTTCGCATCAAAATGGCGCATCTCTAATCAACACGACTTTATATATTTCAATAACTTCATTATTTTATTCAACAAATGAATATTTATTCTATTCAACGCATGAATCTATATTTCTTTCAACACATGAATATTCTCAACACATGAGTATCGTCAACACATGACTATTTTTGTTATTTAATATATTTTATAAAATTATGATAAAGATGTAAATTTTATTGTTAAATATTTCATTCAACACATGATAAGTTTCAACACATGAATATTCTCAACACATGAGTATCGTCAACACATGACTATTTATTTTATTCAACACATGAATCTATATTTTAATATTCTTTATTTTCCCAATTGGAATGAGGCCCAATCAATTACCATATAATGTTAATTATATGGATTCCATACAACACATGTATATAATAGCAATGATAACTAATCAACCATCATCCAAAGTGCACCACACAACTGCACAAGCATTAAATATAAATAAATAACGCTTACACAGTCTGTCAATCAAACGATCGACATACCACTAAACAATTGGGATTAGCGTACGTCAAATATTATCCCAACATCCGTATGAGGTTTCAATCCACAAACACAGATTTTTATTTGTGCGGTTGGGTGACATGTAAAATTTATCGTCCCAATCAATGTCCTTCAAATAGGTGTACATAAACAAACCGTCCGGTTTTTAAATGAATATTTATTTATTCATATTCACGTTAAAAATTATATTTTTAACGATAATTAATTTATTTAAACACATGAATGTTTTATTATCCATTTCACATCAACATCACAAACAAACTTCACAACACATCAAACAAGCATACAAGTCGTCCATGGTTTGTGGACGACGGGTGTCGGGTGCTGCTAAGCACCATCTGCATCCTAGTATATATTTTTTAACCAGAAAACAAGATTTAAAGTGAGAAGTTCTCACTGAATAGCTAAACCAATACACCGCGACTCTTCATATGTAGAAATCTTCGTCGTGCTCGCCTTTTGTCAATTTCATTGTCCGTAGCCACTACATATATAAAAATCACATTTTTATATTGTTGCTATGTATATAAAAATCACATTTTTATAATCACTCTATGGATAAGAATTCTATTTTTATACTTCTACTATATAGATAAAAATTCTATTTTTATACCGCTACTATATAGATAAAAATTCTATTTTTATACCGCTACTATATAGATAAAAATTCTATTTTTATCTCGCTAGTAATATAATAAAAATTATATTTTTATTACTCTACATAAACAAAAATCATATTTTTAATATCTCTACTAAATAAAAATCATATTTTTATTATTTCTATAATATAAAAATCATATTTTTCTTTGTTATAAAAATCTAACCTTTCTACTCATTAAAAATCTAATCTTTTCAATTTCAAAAATCAAAATTTTTCTACGATAAAAATCAATCGTTGTTCGTAAATAAAAATCAGTTTTTAAATCAAAGAAAATAAATAAAACTTGAAATTAAAAACTTACATTGACTTTGAAGGAGAGGAGGGGGGTTTAGCGCGTAGGTCAGGGGGGAGGGCTTCATCGTCGGAGCTAACGTGGCAGAGGGGTTCGTCGACGGGTCCCAGGGTGGCGGGCGGGGCTGAGGCCGCCGCAAGAGGATCTGGGTGGGGTGGATCTCGAGTTGGGGTCGAGGTTTAATGGAGGGCGGTTTTGAGAGGGAGGAGAGGGTCTAGAGGGGGGCGCCACCGATCGACGATGGCTGGGGTGGGGCACCGCCTCCGGTGGCATCGGATGGCAGGGCGACGAGTTCTTTTTCTTTTTCTTTTTTTCGATCTGAAATGAACTAACGAGGGAAGGAGGAAAGGATATATGGGTTTAATTATAATTAATATATTTTATCTATTTTCTCAAGAAAAAAGTTGACTTTTCCCCCGAACCCCAAATCGAACCCAACGACTGTCGTCCCTAGCTAATTACCCCCATTCCGAACACAATGGGATATGTATCATAAGCTGATTCGATCGTTTTGATTAGTTTTCATAAAAATCAAAACGTAAATCTAAATATTGAATTTGAACGCACATTTCAATTCACCGGGGCTACGTACGGATTTAAAAATTCCCGAAAAATATTTTTTAGCTTTGTATTGTCGATACGGTTCTAACAAAACTGATTTCGTCAAATTCTGAGACCGTTTGAAAAATGACCATTTTCCAGTCGATTAAAATCAAATAAAACCGGTCAAATGCGTTTTCCTTTGCCACACTCACATATTGATTCAGAAAATTACGAATTTTGGAATCTAGCAATAATTCTATATCCCAGATCCAACAAAAGTGGTTTCGTCGAAAACCGAGGTCGTTTGCAAAATTTCCATTTTTAAGGGCCAAAATTCCATAGCGACTATTCTGAATTTTCAACTGGGCATATCTTTTTATCCTTGCTATGAAATTTCAATTTTTCAGATTCGTTGGAAAGATATTCTCAATTAGATTCTAATATTTTTTGTTTCGCTAAAATCCGGTTTATTTTGAATCCTGTACATTCGTTTGAACTTTGAAATCGAATTTTCGAACTACCGCGCCATTTTCAATTCCTTTTATAATTAAAATAAATATTTATATTCTAATGAAGATTCAAATAAATATATACGTTCAAATTATATTCAAAAAAAATTTCTCGTCGATATTATTTAAAATAATTCATTTTAAATATTCAAAATTCATTAAAATTGCCAAAATAAAAAATTTAAATTGGCTCTGATTTTCCGGGTTATTACATGAACTTTTTGCATCTGGAATCGCCCAACGTAGCAAGCTAAATCTAATATCATTTTCTTCCTTTTAACTTGTATTTCTATCATCAATGTAGATGAAACGAGACACATTTCATGGCTGATGTTTATACATAGTGCCTGACCACGTTTGTATATGTTTAATTATATTTATATGGTGCCTATATTCGAAGTGCCTAATCCCCTACTAATTTGCCTAATCAAACTTACATGGCAAGTATAGTATATGTAAACGGGTTTATATTTTGTGCCTAATTTGTAGTATATAGCATGCCAGTAACATTTAAATGTGCTAGTTCAGTTCTTTTAAGGTTTCTAACCGGATTATTAAACGTATGCAAGGACCATGGTATTTTGCTAGAGCCTAATCACGTTTAAAGAATGCCTAACTGACGTTAACAAACATAACCAAGATTTAGTTACAGAATTAATTTTAATATTTTTAATAATATTATTTTAAATAGTTGAATAATGTTTAGATTTATAACGTTGTCATATAATGACAGGACTGAATGACAAATGACGTTGGGATCGTGTCGACGGATGTAATATTACGGAGGTGGCTTGGATAGAGTTGTGCGCAGCTGGAAGTTTTAATTAAATTAAACACTTGTTTAATTTAATTAAAATAAACCGTTTTTATGACGAATGGAAATCAAGGTGAGTGCAACTCACTCAGTTTTATCCTTTTTTTTTTAAAGTCGGGTTTAAATATTTGTGTGTTATGATTGTTAATTATTTGGATGGATGATGAATATTTATATATATATACTCTTTAAATTAAATATTCATTTAATTTAATTTAAACCAATTGTTATTTTTAACAATTATTTCGAAATAATGTAACTTACCTCGTTAGTTACGTTTATAATAATATAAACGTATTAAATTGAATACGGATGTTTGGATTGCCAAACCCCGTACTGACGGCGGCAAGGGTAATCTTTGGAATATAACACAGAAATAGATAATAGCAGAACAGAAATAAATAAATACACCAGATAATGTACAAATAATACATTGAATAAACGTAATCATCAGAGTTACACAGTATACAGGATCATACTTAGAACAAATACAGTTCAGCTATACATAAATGTCTACAGCGGAAACAAACATAATATGTACAATAGGAGCTGAACAACATAAAAAGAGATAAATGATAGAATCCATCTTCAGCTCCAGCTATCCAGAGAAAGCCAGCTAAAACCTGAATACAAGGCTTCCTATGTAGAAAAAGGGGCACCCGAGTTTGAAAGTGAAACAAACTACGAGTCAGTCATGGGACTGGTATGAGAAATCTACTCAACACATTTAAAATATGGCTAATCACCGGACCACGCCACTTTCGTGGGACGGGTTTTCTCCATTGGATTGCCAGTGCTTTAAAACAAACAATTCTTTTAAACATCGCAATGCTTTTTATAAAAATGAAGCCATTATAAGACTCAGTTCCCATCACACAATGCAACGCAAACCGGAGGATAGAGTTTTTACCTTATAATGGACAAAATATGCTTGATACGAATAAAAGAAAAGCATTTGATATTATTACTAGTGTTTATATGTTTTAAAAACAATTTCAAATCATAACTATCAATCATAGACGACATTAATGCCCCATACCACTATGTCACCATATATAGGTATACAATCAAAACCGCACAGTCACGTATTTGGAAATTGGATTTCCGTCATGAACCAAGGCAAAAGATAGTCCTTACCGACTTCGAGACGCTCTAGCCCGTGTCTCAGGCATGTACTCAGTCAAGCCTTTGGAATGACAGGGCCAGTCCACCAATGTGGATTAAAATTCCTGAACACTGCGTTTCCCCGCCCTATGGGGCGTCATTTATCCAATGAATGACTCCATCGGTCCCGGATCGATCGATATTTCCGAGGCGCCTCGCTATCCATCATCCACATAAGTAAAATGTCATGCCGTGTAAAAACACTGACACAACTCCTAGCTAGAAGGAAACGCATGCCCTCCCTGAGGTCCTTCTCCCGTTTTTGGTTCATACCGGGGTGTGAGGCTCGCGAATTCACGTTATGCACAAAGCTATGCCACACAGGCGGTGCTTTGATCATCAATCACAAGACTTTGATTTTCAACAGAAGCCCTGATCACTGCATCTTAGCATGCTACACCGGCAATTCACACCATGCAACTGATGGTTATCAATCGCACAGAATGAATTCCAATGTCAGACACACAGTCCATTTGCAAGTCCGTTCTGGGTCTGAACGAAACCGGAGGCACTAAATACCTCGCATATCCATCGATCCCCGCGTATGTCTGGACGATCACCACTCATTATCCATATCTCGGGATGCCTCCCAATCAGGACATCAGTTACCATCCAAACGAGGCGAAGATCGGTCTTCAACCCCCGTCTTCATCTTCGACTTCCTATCGTCGATTCAGTTATTCAGAATGGGATAAACCCGGTCTTTCTGAGCAACTCGCGTATATAATAAACAAGTGCAACACAAACATACATACGCATCATTTCAATTCATTAGTCACTAACCGTCAATCAGTAAGAGAACGATTTCCCAAATATTAACCCCGAAGGCCGAAACCAACATCAGATCAACACGCAGGAAACCATTCGACTTAGCCAACCTTCAGTTAGTTTCTAAATTTCACATCCATGTCATTTATAATATTTTATAACGATTTATCGCCATTTTTATTTATTTTAAAATAGCCAATTTATTCAAAACGACGCTTCGGGCCATAACGCGGTCGTGGCGTTGTTTTTCTTCAGATTTGATTTACATATATCTGAAAATATAGTTGTTGGATCTTCACAAAATTTACATCATTAGAAAGATCTTTTCAAAACGAATCCAACGGTTCCAGTCTCGGGAAAATCCAACGGTCGGATCTCCCGGTATAATCGTTTGAAGTTTCGATTTCAAAATACGAACTACAGCGTCGTTATTCGATTTAATATAATTATATTTATATATATAAATATAATCGATTCTGGCGCTGTTTTTCTTCAGATTTGAATTAAACATTCCAAACAATCGAACCATTGGATTTTTTCAAAGTTGGTGCCGTTGGAAAGATATTTCGAAAGCGAACCCAACAGTTGCGGTTTCGGGAAAATCCGATGGTCGGATCTCCCGGTATAATCGTTTGAAATCACGATTTCAAAATACGAATTGCAGCTTCGTTATTCGATATATTTCAATTCTATATATATATATATATATATATATCAATTCTTCGATTTCAAAGCTATATTCTTCTCATACATTTGATAAAAATGATATTTTTATCCAACAGACATTCACTTCGACACTTCACTATTTTTAACAATTCATGTATATGGTAAAAATGTGATTTTTGTTGTAAAACGATTTATTTCAAAACACGACTATTTTATATGGCTAATATAGGTGATAAAAATAGGATTTTTATTATAAAACAATTTATTTCAAAACAAGATTATTTTATATAATTCGAATTGACGATAAAAATAGGATTTTTATTATAAAACAATTTATTTCAAAACAAGATTATTTTATATAGTTCATATTGACAATAAAAATAGGATTTTTATTATAAAACAATTTCTTTCAAAATATGAATACCATTCAACACATGAATTTCAATTCAACTAATGAATTTCGATTCAACACATGAAGGTTTTCTATAGTTTATATATATAGATAAAAAGGTGATTTTATTGTTAAAACAATTTATTCAAAACATGAATACCATTCAACACATGAATTTCAATTCAACGAATGAATATCGATTTAACACATGAAGGTTTTCTATAGTTTATATATATAGATAAAAAGGGGATTTTATTGTTAAAACAATTTATTCAAAACATGAATACCATTCAACACATGAATTTCAATTCAACGAATGAATATCGATTCAACACATGAAGGTTTTCTATAGTTTATATATATAGATAAAAAGGTGATTTTATTGTTAAAACAATTTATTCAAAACACGAATACCATTCAACACATGAATATGATTCAACGAATGAATTTCTATTCAACACATGAAAGTTTTCTATTCAACAGACGAATATAGTTTCAACACAGGAAAATAATTCTAACACATGAATATTATTCAAAATTTCGGCAGCATAACGGCAGGGTAGTTAAAACCAGGACCGTCCCTAGTACGTCTCCTCGCTCTACCTTAAAGCCTCGCAGCTTTTGACAATGGGGAATCATGCATCTAGTTCGCACGTAGGCGGCATGTATATTTTTTTTTCATTTCCACAAACTAATCCTATGTGGTTTCAACCAAATATTTCTCAACCACAAACGGGTATTTTTCAACCACAATCAATCAATTTCAACCACAAACAATTTCAATCAACCATTCACTATCAATCAATTTTCACACCAATCACAACCAATAAATATCATCCATGGTTTATGGACGAGGGGTGTATATATATAAGCATTTCACTTCTATTTCAACACATATATAATTTTTACAACGCATATATAACTTATACATCGAACATACAACTTATACAACGCTTATACAAGAGGTGTATGACGCTTATATAACTCATACATCGATTATATAATTTATACATCGTCGTTTTCCATATCGTTTATAAATTAGAAATCTCACATTGGGTTCCACTCCACTAAAAATAGCAGAAGGCTCAGAAAAATATGCGGTCTCTTCTAAAATGTAGAAGACGTCCACACGAGTCCACTGTCTCTTGTTTCTCTGGATTTCGACAAGGAACGAAAAAGATATGATTTTTACAAGTTTGCAACACTTAAAAGTGTAAAAATAAATTCAAAATAATTTGGCCGTGTACCTCGTTTTACTGATCGAAACTAGGTATGGATTTTTCTTTTGATTCGCTGTACGGTATGAAGATCGGGTTATATGGTGTCGAAGAGGGGGGAGAGGCGCTCCAGGCCATGGTGGTCGCAGCCCGTTCAGTGGTCGGAGGAAGGAGATCTGGCGGCAGGAAGTTCGAAACTTCCTGGGTCTCGTTCTCGTCGATGGGGAGGAGGGAGAAGGCGAAGGTGGATCAGATTTGAAGAGGAGGGTCGGCGCTGTCGTGGTAGGGTGGTAGCGGCGCTTGTAGGTGGCTGAGGTGGCGGGAAAGTAGTCGGGAAGGTTGGAGCAAGCGGTGCCGTCAGTCGAGAGAAGGAACGAGGGTTTTCTGATTTATAATTAGAAATTAAATAATGAATGGAATTTAATGATTGGCCGATATTTATATTTATTCAAAAATTAGGGTTTTCTCACACGAACTCGAAATCAAACCCAATGACTATCGTCCCTAGTGTTTTACCCCCATCCCGGACACAATGGGATATGTTTCGTAGGCCCATTTGATTGTTACAGTCAGTTATTTTTCAAATTAAAGTATAAAACATTTAATATTCGATTTGAACGTACATTTCAATTTGCCGGGGCCACAAACTGATTCGAAAAATTCCCGAAAAATAAATCTAGCTATATTGTGACGATAAGGTCCCAACAAAACTAGTTTCGTCAAATTCTGAGACCGTTTGAAAAATGGCCCATTTCTGGTCGATCCAATTTAATAAAAATTGACCAAACACATTTTCCTTTGCCACGCTCACATACTAACTTCAAAAATTATGAAATTTGAAACTTAGCAATAGTTTAACATCCCGGATCCAACAAAAGTGGTTTCGTCGAATTCCGAGGTCGTTTGCAAAATGGTCATTTTCACGGGCTATATAAACTCCATAGCGACCTTTCAGAAAATTCATTTGGCCATAACTTTTGCATCCCGCTATGAAACTTCGATTTTTCAGATTCGTTGAACATTATATTTGTTTATTGAAATAGATGGTTTTATTTGAGGTAACGTATTTGGATGCAGGAAAAAAACATGTTGGAGGGATCCAACTGGATTCTTCAAATTTACTGGTTATTTTTACCTTATAATATATACGAATTGTGTAACCAATATGATTGGATGATTGATTTATTTGTTGATTGTTGAATCATAATTCAACATTTATTTTGTTTTAACCAATGGGCAGTATTGGTTGAGTAATTGGCAGTAGTTGGACTAAAATATACTATTTTATAAATATTGATTTACCATCATGTGAATCGACGATAATGAAGTTATAAAATTTATTTTATAACCGAAGATAGATTTTGGAAATCTATTAATCTGAATAAACGTTCATAAAAAGGAAATTAATATTTATTGTTTAAGATTATAAGTAATTGTTAAATGTTTTATTAAGGAAAATTCGTATGTTAATAAGATTTATAAGCAATTGAGCAGAAATTAACCTAATGGCCAAGAGTTGGATTAATTGCTTCTAAGAGATAATTGAATGGATTATTTAAATTAATTTTATTATTAATTAGTTTAAAAGAAGGGCTAATTGTAATTGGTTAATGAATTAACCAGGGTTTGAGTTGACTAAGTCAACCGCTTTAACAATAATTGATTATTAAATTAAATTGTTGCCAATTAATCTGATGTTATAGATTAATGAATAGTTGTTTTAAATTAATAAGATTTTAAAAAGAAATTAAATATCTATTTAGTAAATGATGAAGAAAATTATTATTTTAGTTAAAAATAATATAAGTGATAACTATTTAAATAAAATTCAATTAATTAAGCAAAGTTGATATTGAAATATAGTTGGATTTTGAGAGGAGTTTATGAACGGGTTTTATATTTAAAAACTGAGATTTATAAACCAAGTTATAAAAGAGATTTTAAGCCAATGCGATAGCTTAAAATGAATATTTTACTTAATGTTTGAATTAGGAAAAGCGGGATAAAAAGGGTTTTATATTAAACCTGAATTTTATAAGCGATGTTTATAAAAGGAGCGTGAGTGTGAGGCGAATTGTTTAGAAAGGAATAGTTTCAAATCATCATTAAATTTTCTCCCTTTCTAATGGCGGAACTCTCTTCCTTAATTTCCTCCCTTGCTTCGTCGTCCTTCTCCTCTCTTGATTCGTCTGCTTTTCCTCCTCTCCCTCAATCCCTTCCTGTTCATCCACCATCGCATGTTCCCCTTGATCCTTCACCCAATTCTATATCTTCTACATCCCCTAGTTTGATTTTTGGCTCATTTTCTTCTTTTGTTGACTGCAATGCAATTGATGTTAATTCTTTGAATATTCTGGGTGATAAGCTTTCTGTTAATAATAATAATTCATCTATAAATCTTGATACTACAGATCGTGATAAATCTTCAGATCCGTCATTTGTTTTTAATGGCGATGGTAACACTGAACAATTCAATGTGCTTTCTAATGATACTAATTCTCAATCCACTGTAAATTCCTCTTTTGATAATTTTAACATTCCTAATTCCTTGAAAGACATTTCATCGAATTCTTTTGATATTCCTTCGTCCCATCTTAATCGAATTTCTTTTGATCCAAATTCCATCAATCTTGTCCAAGATTATCCTCTTGTATCTAGCAAATCTTTCTTAGATCCCTCTCAAGCTCGAGATATAAATGCCAGTCTGCCGAATACCTCAAGGGAATCTCCTCCATTACCGAAATCTGATTATCTGTCACTCTTTCAATTCCTTGCCACGCAATGCAGGCAACTACAAGCCGTTAGAGCTTGTAATAGAAAAGAATGGTTTGCCAAATATTCCTCCAGAGCCGGTCAAGGAAGAGGGTATGAAATTCTGGAAAAATCATTTGTTGGGTTTTTTTCTAGATGGCACTCTCTCTTACTTAACCATGGTAAAAGTTTTACGTAATCATTGGAAATTGTTTGGGGAAGTAGACATCAAATCTGATGGTAGGAATTTCTATTTCGAATTTTCTAACGATATGGATAGTGATATTTTTTTGAAATCTGATCCATTATTCATAAGAGGGAGAATATTCATCATAACAACCTGGAATCCTTCCATTGGTAATGCACAAACTCAAATTAAAAAAAGTTCTAATCTGGATTCACTTACACATAATTCCATTACTACTTTGGACCCTGATAGGAATCAATTGGTTGGCGTGTCATGTGGGTAAATTGTTTTGATAATATTGCAGAGAGATTGCAAAGGATTAAATATGCAAAAGTGTTGGTTGAAATATCTGCAGAGCATGAATTGCCTGATTGTATCGAGGTTGGAGAAATTGATGAAAAATGTCCGTTAGTTATGGTTTTGTATGATTGGAGGCCCTTAACTTGTACCAAATGTAAAGTTTTTGGGCTTGCTACTTTAAATTGTGAGGAATTTTTAGAAGGAATTAGTAATCAGGAAACCTGGCAATAAGAGACGTTTGTTGGAAAAATAATGTACCTATAGTAGAGAGGAATGTTATACAAGGAACAATTCCAATCAATTCACAACAAGGATGGACAAGAGTGATTAATGAAAAGAAGCAAGTTTGGAGGAGAAAAGGGAATGGTTTCCAAACTGATGTGGCAAAGGATATTGTGACACCCCGCATTTGTTAATGTCACTCACAAAGGGAATGCATTTAGTTTCGTGAAGCGTTATAGGTAAACATAAACAAAAATATTAAAAGATAGATATAAAAATGACAGCGGAATTAAAAACTTTATTTAACATAAAGCAACATGGTCTAAAAACATCACATGTCTGAAATACATAAAAACCATTACATCATTGAGACTACTGTATTGTACTTTAAAACATCAGAGTACATAAAAGAAAGCAAAATTCCCCAAATAAAATATAGCCATATTAGCAAAGATAGGAGCTTGAGCCATACATCTAAGCAACTCCAGCAAAACAAAAGCAGAATCACGGTCAAGCCTGAGTATATCCACCCTGAGAACCTAGGGGGGAACATAAGAAAGAAGAGGAAACAAAATGGGTCAGACATAATGTAGTAACCCGTTACTTCCCCGTGAAGGAAAGAGCGGATACATTGAGAACAACACACAAATGAACGCAGACAGAAGAACATTTCATTGTATATTACAACAATTCCATCAGATACAAGAATATACAGAGTATAATGAATAAATTACATTCGATAAATATCAGAGATTACAATAAATTACATAGCAGCGGAAAATTGATATAAAACACAACTGAAAGTAATGCACGGATACAGAGCTTTCCGAGCATCGTTCCAGCTGTAAATCAGGATCCTGTGAATATAAATCTGCCAAACCAAAACTACTAGCTGCCCGTGTCGAAAATAAGGGCACCCAGAGTTTAGGTTAAAACAATAAACTCCAGGTCACTCATGTGACTGGTGTGAGAACTAAAACAGTTATTTAAAACTTTACTTTGAAAGAGAGTAATTCAAGGGGCCACATCGTATAACACGGAACTGGTTTCCTCCCAAGAATACCAATGCATAGAATAAACAGCGCAATGCTTTTTCGAAAAATGAAGCTATTATAAGACCCAGGTCCCATCACACAATGCAACGCAAGCCGGAGGATAGAGTTTTCCCTTATAATAGCCAAACATGCTTGGTACGTTTAAAACAAATCATTTGATACTATTATAAGTGTATAGTGTCAAGACAAATTCAATCATAAATATCAATCCTAGGCGGCATGGGTACCATATATCATGTCGCCATACTAGGCTCTACAAATAAAACCGAAATACACGTATTGGAAATTGGATTTCCATCATGAGTCGAGGCAAGGGGCAAGCTCCTCCCTGCTTTGAGACACTCTAGCAAATGCCTCGGGACTACACACTCTGGGTAACCCCTGGATGCTTCAGGGCCGGTCCTCTCTTACGTTTGAGGATTGGCAATTCCTGAACACACGTTTCCCGGTCCTTATAGACCTAAAATCGAGGCGTCTCATCCAACAACCACATAGGTGAAAAGTATATAAATGTCAAGGCTGGTAAGTCACTGACACCACCAAAGCTAGAAAGAAACGTCGTGCCCTCCCTGCAGTCCTTATCCCGTTTTTAACTCATACCGAGGTGTGAGGCTCGCGAAATCACGTTATACACAAAGCTGCCACGTAGGCCGTGTTTTGATCATCAATCACAAGACTTTTCTTTTCAACAGAAGCCTTGATCATTGCATCTTAGCGTGCCACACAGGCAATTCATGCCATGCGACTGATGTCCATCGATATACAACCTCTGAGCTCGTACGTCTCAGAGAAGGGCGTTAAGCAAAAGAATAAATTCTCCGCCGCCAAACAGATGTATATTTAATAGAGATCAATCAACACAAAATAAAATCCAATGTCAGACACACAGTCCATTTACAAGTTCGTTCTGGGTCTGAACGAAACCGGAGGCACTTTCCTCGCATATCCATCGATCTCCAAGTACGTCTGGACGACCAACAACTGATTCCCTCATCTTGGGTGTACAACCCAATAAAGTTCATTAGTAATCACCCAAACGATGTGAAGACTTCCGGTCTTTAACCACCGTCTTCATCTTCGACTTATCGTCGAATCGGTTATTCAGAATGGGTATAAACCCGGCCTTTCCGAACAACCCGCGTATATAGTAAACAAATGTTACACAAACACAACATACGCCTCATTCCAATTCAGTAGCTACTAACCGTAAATCAACAAGAGAACAATTTTCCAAATATTAACCCCGAAGGCCGAAACCAACATCAGATCAATACCCAGGAAACCATTCTTCTTAGCTAACCTACAGCTAGTTTCTAAATTTCATATTCTTAGGGAAAGGTTCCCATTAATTTTATCCAAGATAAATTCTTTGAATTTATTCTTTAATCTTCCTTCGGATGTCATTTCAAACCAAATTATGGTTTTCCAAACTAGTCGAGATTAGCGAACCGCACTGAAGTAATTATTTATTTTATTTCCCAATCCCAACCTATTCATCCCATGAAGCAAAACTGGTAATACTCCATATCTAACACCACGGTGTTATCGGTAAAATTAATTACCATTTCACGTTCAAATCTAATTAAAGATTCAACTATCGCTTTGGAGCAAAACCGGTGATACTCCATTCTCGCTCATTTTTCAAATTTGATAGTTTAGATTATCAATTCACATTTCAATCTAATTGCAGATTCATTAAAACTCCTTTTTCTGGGTTAAAGAACTAGTGTCACTTAAAACACCCTTCACGATAAACCCACAAATCAATTCTATTTACAACTCATTTCAAACCCAATTTATTTATTTAAAAATAAATGGGTTTTAATTTTAGTTCAAAACTAGTTCATTTCGATAAAAATCTATTTTTATCTTTTCAAATATGGAGTTTTTCATCCAAATTTTTCCCAAATCATTTTTTATGATTTTACACAAATTATTACTATTTTTAATAATTTTATCAAGGCTCGTACAGTGGATTTCCATCAACGGACATCGAACTGCACTTACAGCGACCTTTTCCAAATTTGATTTGGACATAATTCCAAATCCAACTGTTAGATTTCAAATTTCTAATATTCGTTAGAAAGCTCTTTTCGATACGAACTCAACGGTTCCGATTTTAGGAGAATCCAACGGTCGGATCTCCCGTAATATCCGTTCGAAGTCAATGGTCGAAATTTACGAACTGCCGCGGCACGGTACATTCTATTCAGGCCATTATATATATATATATATAATATATTTCATCGATTTCTATTTAATACGAATTTTATAAATAGTTTTAAATTCGTTTCAAAAACAATTTCAACTTCCAATTCAAATTCAAATCAAAATTGAATTTTCCTTTATAAATTCGTTTTCTATTCAATTCAATTCAAATTCGTTTTCTATTCAATTCAATTCAAATTCTTTTTCTATTCAATTCAATTCAAATTCATTTTCTATTCAATTCAGTTCGAATTCGTTTTCTATTCAATTCAGTTCGAATTCGTTTTCTATTCAATTCAGTTCGAATTCTTTTTCTATTCAATTCAGTTCGAATTCTTTTTCTATTCAATTCAGTTCGAATTCGTTTTCTATTCAATTCAGTTCGAATTCGTTTTCTATTCAATTCAATTCGAATTCGTTTTCTATTCAATTCAATTCCAATTCGTTTTCTATTCAATTCAATTCAAATTCGTTTTCTATTCAATTCAATTCAAATTCGTTTTCTGTTCATTTCAATTCAAATTCATTTTCTATTCAATTCAAATTCGTTTTCTATTCAATTCAATTCAAACTCGTTTTCTATTCAATTCAATTCGAATTCGTTTTCTATTCAATTCAGTTCGAATTCGTTTTCTATTCAATTCAGTTCGAATTCGTTTTCTATTCAATTCAGTACAAATTTAATCGATATAAATATCGTTCGCATCAAAATAGCGCATCCCTAATCAACACGGCTTTATATTTTTCAATAACTTCGTTATTCTATTTAACAAATGTTTGTCTACACATTACTAATCTCAACAAATGAGTACTGTCCACATGTGACTATTTTTTTTATTCAATATATTTTATAAAATTATGATTTCTATCGTTTAATTTCAAATCAGACTCCAACAGTAAATTAGTAAGAGAACGATTCCCTAACTATCAACCCCGAAGGCCGAAACCAACATCAGGTCAATATCCAGGAGACCACTCATCTTATCTATTTTCCAGTTAGTTTCTAATTTTATATATGATAAAGATGTAATTTTTATTGTTAAAATATTTCGTTCAACACATGACTAATCTCAACGGATGAGTACGGTCAATACATGAACCTTTATTTTCTAATATTCTTTGTTTTCTAAATTGGAATGAGTCCCAATCAATCACCATATAGCGTTAACTATATGGATTCCATACAACACATGTATATAATAGCAACGATAAACAATCAACCATCATCCAAAGTGCACCACACAACTGCATAAGCATTAAATATAAATAATCAACGCTTACACAATCTATCGACCAATCGATCGACATACAATTAAATAATTGGGATTAGTGTACGCCAAATATCATCCCAACACCCGTGTGGGGTTTCAAATCAACAAACACTGAATATTATTTGTGCAGTTGGGCTATGTGTAAAATTTATCATCCCAATCAATATCAGTCAAATCAGTGTATATAAACAAATCGGCCGATTTGTTTATAAATATTTATTTATTCACATTCACGTTAAAAATTATATTTTTAGCGATAAAATATTTTTAACTATATAAATATTTCATTTCCTTTCAACACAAGAATATTTTATTATTCAATCATTCCACAACACAATCAATTTTCACAACACATCAATCAAACAAACAAGCCGTCCATGGTCTGTGGACGATGGGTGTCGGGTGCTGCTAAGCACCATCTGCATCCTAGTATACATATATAACTAGAAAAAGAGATTGAAGAGTGAGAAATTCTCACCAAAGCTATCCCAACTCCACGACACTTCAATTGTAGGAAATCATCACTGTTCTCGCCTTTTATCACTTTCGTTGCCCGTAGTCACTACATATATAAAAATCACATTTTTATTTTCATTCCTTCATGATAAAAATAAAGTTCACATTTTTATTTAACTTCATACATTTACAACGCTTCATTCTATATAAAAATTATATTTTTATATTTCTACTTCTTATATAAAGATCGAATTTTCATTATTTATATAATATAAAAATCGTATTTTTATAATCTCTCCATATGGATAAAAATTCTATTTTTACATCGCTACTATATAGATAAAAATTCTATTTTTACTACGCTATTCTCTACATAAAGATTTCGCCTTTTCATTTATAAAGATTTCGCCCTTTTCATTTCATCAATATAAAAATCACATTTTCACTTCAATATATATATATATATATATATAATAATAATAATCATATTTTTATTTTGTTACATATATGAAGATGATATTTTTACTATCTTACCTATATAAAAATTATATTTTTATTCTTTCTATCATATAAAAATTATATTTTTAACCTTTCACATAAATAAAATTTAACCTTTCATAGTCTAAAAATCATGACCTTACTCGTCTAAAAAAAAATCATCTCTTTAACCTCATAAAGATCACATTTTTATTGACTCTAAACACGTTTAAAACTGAAATTAAAGTAAAACAGGAGTAAATAAATATAAAACCGCACCTCATTTTCGTTCGCAAAAGGGAGGGCTGCAAATCAGAGGAAGCAAGAGAAGAGGGGAAGGGGATGGTAGCCGGAGTGGAGAGGTGGAAGACGGAGGTTGTTCGGTGCGGTCCAGAGCTGTGGGGAGCTCGATTTGGGTGTGGATTTCAGAGGAGAGGGGGCGAGGCTGAAGGGAGGTTGGTCGGAGGCGGATCGGAGGGCGGAGCCCTGGGGGGGGGACGCGACGGCTTTCATGGCAGAAGGGAGGAGGGTCGATGCGGGAAGGAGAAGAGGAAGAGGGAGGACGCCAGGGGGCATCGCCGACGGCAGGCGCAGCAAAGGGGGGGGCTCCGACGTCTGTGGCGGCGGGAGGTGATGGATGGCAGAGCGTGGCTAGGGCCAGGCGCGATTTCGATTTCCTTTTTTCTCTTTTGATTTATGATATAATGAAGAACGGGGGGCCAGAGGAGTTTAAGGAGGAGAGAGAGAGAGGAAATATACTTTTTTATTTATTTATTTTTAAATTCAAAAAGTATCTTTTATTTTTGACCTCTGAACGAGGCCCACCGCCTGTCGTCTATAGCTAATTACCCCCATTCCGAACACAATGGGATATGTACCATAAGCTGATTCGACCGTTTCGACCAATTTCCGTTAAAATCAACATATAACTCTATATATTGAATTTGAACGCGCATTTCAATTCACTGGGGTCACATACTAACTCGAAAAATTCCCGAAAAATATTTTCTAGCTTCGCATTGACGATACGGTCCTAACAAAACTAATTTCGTCGAATTCTGAGACCGTTGGAAAAATGGTCAATTTCCAGCTGATTAAAATATATTGAAACTGGTCAAATGCGTTTTCCTTTGCCACACTCACATATTGATCCGAAAATTTATGAAATTTGAAACCTACCAATAACTTGACGTCACAGATCCAACAAAAGTGGTTTCGTCGAAATCCGAGGTCGTTTGCAAAATTTCCATTTTTAAGGGCCTGAATTCCATAGCGACTATTCTGAATTTTCAACTGGACATATCTTTTGATCCCCGCTATGAAATTTCGATTTTTCGGATTCGTTGGAAAGATATTCTCAAATAGATTCTAATATTTTTGGTTTCACTAAAATCCGGTTTGTTTTGCACCCGGTATGTTCAATTGAAGTTTGAAATCGAATTATCGAACTACCGTGCCATTTTCAATTCCTTTTATAATTATATATAATTATTTATATTCTAACGATGACGTATATAAATATATACGTTCTAATTCTATTCTAAATAAATTTCTTGTCTACATTATTTAAAATAATTCATTTTAAATAATCAAAATTCGCTAAAATTGCCAAAATAAAATTTTTAAACTGGCTCGCATTTCCGGGTTATTACAATCTCCCCCACTTAAAACTTTTCGTCCCCGAAAAGGAACGAAGCCGAAAGTTGTTTAACTAATCAACTCAACTTCCATTGTTTTGACCACGGCTTAAGTTCTTCAATTTTTCAGTTTCTAAGAACTTTTCAATTTTTTCAAAAATTTGGCTAACACCCTAAATTTTCGAAAAATTTCGCCATAATCTCCCCTACACCGGGAGCACCGGGAAAATCCCGAAATTGCCATACAGGCCTTCTGATCTCAAAAAGGAAAAGAAAATGCCAAGCGGCTAGCCAATAGGCTCATAAAATCATCATCACCTAAACAAAACAGTAAATTATAGTAAACATGTACCTATTTGTCGGGCAAACAAATTTTATTCTCTGCTCTAGCCTCCTTGCTATGACCTGTTCAATGTAAGTACATGTATATGCAAGCAAATGCGACCAATTTTCAATACAGTTCAATATTTGGTTCAATTAGGCTAAATGGTTCAAAATTATCAAACAAATAAACAAACAACTCAAACATCAATCAATTAGTGATTTAACGTTTCAAATTCATAACTTTGATACATATATACAGAAAATCATGTTTTGATGCCAATTCACAACAATAAATCTATCTATATAAGTTTTGGTTCTCACACCTTTGAAACACGAACATAAGTTCTGATGATCGATCAATCATCAGAACCATCTCCGGGTGTCTAGAATGTGATTCTATATCTATCCAGTATATTAAAACTTCGAATATACGTTCATGACGCGTATATGCAAAACCTTTATATAATGGATTGTCCAAATTCAAAATAAATAAATAATCAAATACGTATAAAACGATTTAAATTTCAAAACAAAAAAATTTTCATTTGAAAAATATACTCTTCACACCCGTTCTAGGATACTACTGATCCTATCTCTAACGAGTCATTCTAATTGGATATTACTAATCCAATATCTGATAAATTCTTTCGTATGGTTCTAATGTGTCTTGTTCTCGAGCTCTGTAAACCAAAACTCTGATAGCACTGTAGTAACCCGTTACTTCCCCGTGAAGGAAAGAGTGGATACTTTGAGAACAACACACAAATGAACGCAGACAGAAGAACATTTCATTGTATATTACAACAATTCCATCAGATAAAATAATATACAGAGTATAATGAATAAATTACATTCGATAAATATCAGAGATTACAATAAATTACATAGCAGCGGAAAACAATATAAAACACAACTGAAAGTAATGCACGGATACAGAGCTTTCCGAGCATCGTTCCAGCTATAAATCAGGATCCTGTGAATATAAATCTGCAAAACCAAAACTACTAGCTGCCCGTGTCGAAAATAAGGGCACCCAGAGTTTAGGTTAAAACAATAAACTCTAGGTCAGTCATGTGACTGGTGTGAGAACTAAAACAGTTATTTAAAACTTTACTTTGAAAGAGAGTAATTCAAGGGGCCACGCGGTATAACACGGAACGGGTTTCCTCCCAAGAATATCAGTGCATAGAATAAACAGCACAATGCATTTTCAAAAAATGAAGCTATTATAAGACCCAGGTCCCATCACACAATACAACGCAAGCCGGAGGATAGGGTTTTCCCTTATAATAGCCAAACATGCTTGGTACGTTTAAAACAAATCATTTGATACTATTATAAGTGTATAGTGTTAAGACAATTTCAATCATAAATATCAATCCTAGGCGGCATGGGTACCATATCATGTTGCCATACTAGGCTCTACAAATAAAACCGAAATACACGTATTGGAAATTGGATTTCGTCATGAGTCGAGGCAAGGGGCAAGCTCCTCTCTGCTTTGAGACACTCTAGCAAATGCCTCGGGACTACACACTCTGGGTAACCCCTGGATGCTTCAGGGCCGGTCCTCTCTTACGTTTGAGGATTGGCAATTCCTGAACACACGTTTCCCGGTCCTTACAGACCTAAAATCGAGGCGCCTCATCCAACAACCACATAGGTGAAAAGTATATAAATGTCAGGGTTGGTAAGTCACTGACACCACCAAAGCTAGAAAGAAACGCCGTGCTCTCCCTGCAGTCCTTATCCCGTTTTTAACTCATACCGAGGTGTGAGGCTCGCGAATTCACGTTATACACAAAGCTGCCACGTAGGTCGTGCTTTGATCATCAACCACAAGACTTTGCTTTTCAACAGAAGCCTTGATCATTGCATCTTAGCGTGCCACACAGGCAATTCATGCCATGCGACTGATGTCTATCGATATACAACCTCTGAGCTCGTACGTCTCAGAGAAGGGCGTTAAGCAAAAGAATAAATTCTCCGCTGCCAAACAGATGTATATTTAATAGAGATCAATCAACACAGAATAAAATCCAATGTCAGACACACAGTCCATTTACAAGTTCGTTCTAGGTCTGAACGAAACCGGAGGCACTTTCCTCGCATATCCATCGATCTCCAAGTACGTCTGGACGACCACCAACTGATTCCCTCATCTTGGGTGTACAGCCCAACCAAGATCATCAGTAATCAACCAAACGATGTGAAGACTTCCGGTCTTCAACCACCGTCTTCATCTTCGACTTATCGTCGAATCGGTTATTCAGAATGGGTATAAACCCGGCCTTTCCGAACAACCCGCGTATATAGTAAACAAATGTTACACAAACACAACATACGCCTCATTCCAATTCAGTAGCTACTAACCGTAAATCAACAAGAGAACAATTTCCCAAATATTAACCCCGAAGGCGAAACCAACATCAGATCAATACCCAGGAAACCATTCTTCTTAGCTAACCTACAGCTAGTTTCTAAATTTCATATTCTTAGGGAAAGGTTCCCATTAATTTTATCCAAGATAAATTCTTTGAATTTATTCTTTAATCTTCCTTTGGATGTCATTTCAAACCAAATTATGGTTTTCCAAACTAGTCGAGATTAGCGAACCGCACCGAAGTAATTATTTATTTTATTTCCCAATCCCAACCTATTCATCCCATGAAGCAAAACTGGTAATACTCCATATCTAACACCACGGTGTTATTAGTAAAATTAATTACCATTTCATGTTCAAATCTAATTAAAAATTTAACTATCGCTTTGGAGCAAAACTGGTGATACTCCATTCTCGCTCATTTTCCAAATTTGATAGTTTAGATTATCAATTCACATTTCAATCTAATTGCAGATTCATTAAAACTCCTTTTTCTGGGTTAAAGAACTAGTGTCACTTAAAACACCCTTCACGATAAACCCACAAATCAATTCTATTTACAACTCATTTCAAACCCAATTTATTTATTTGAAAATAAATGGGTTTTAATTTTAGTTCAAAACTAGTTCATTTCGATAAAAATCTATTTTTATCTTTTCAAATATGGAGTTTTTCATCCCAATTTTTCCCAAATCATTTCTTATGATTCTACACAAATTATTACTATTTTTAATAATTTTATCAAGGCCCGTACAGTCGATTTCCATCAACGGCCATCGATCTGCACTTACAACGACCTTTTCCAAATTTGATTTGGACATAATTCCAAATCCAACCGTTAGATTTCAAATTTCTAATATTCGTTAGAAAGCTCTTTTCGATACGAACCCAACGGTTCCGATTTTAGGAGAATCCAATGGTCGGATCTCCCGTAATGTTCGTTCGAAGTCAATGGTCGAAATTTACGAACTGCCGCGGCGCGGCGCGTTCTATTCAGGCCATTATATTATATATATATAATATATATAATATATATTTCATCGATTTCTATTTAAAACGAATTTTATAAATAGTTTTAAATTCGTTTCAAAAATAATTTCAACTTCCAATTCAAATTCAAATCAAAATTGAATTTTCCTCTATAAATTCGTTTTCTATTCAATTCAATTCAAATTCGTTTTCTATTCAATTCAATTCAAATTCGTTTTCTATTCAATTCAATTCAAATCCGTTTTCTATTCAATTCAATTCAAATTCGTTTTCTATTCAATTCAATTCAAATTCGTTTTCTATTCAATTCAATTCAAATTCTTTTCTATTCAATTCAATTCAAATTCGTTTTCTATTCAATTCAATTCAAATTCGTTTTCTATTCAATTCAATTCGAATTCGTTTTCTATTCAATTCAGTTCGAATTCGTTTTCTATTCAATTCAGTTCGAATTCGTTTTCTATTCAATTCAGTTCAAATTCGTTTTCTATTCAATTCAATTCAAATTCGTTTTCTATTCAATTCAATTCAATTCAAATTCGTTTTCTATTCAATTTAATTCAAATTCGTTTTCTATTCAATTCAAATTCGTTTTCTATTCAATTCAATTCAAATTCGTTTTCTATTCAATTCAATTCAAATTCGTTTTCTATTCAATTCAATTCAAATTCATTTTCTATTCAATTCAATTCGAATTCGTTTTCTGTTTAATTCAGTTTGAATTCGTTTTCCATTCAATTCAGTTGAATTCGTTTTCAATTCAATTCAGTTCAAATTTAATCGATATAAATATCGTTCGTGTCAAAATAGCGCATCCCTAATCAACACGGCTTTATATTTTTCAATAACTTCGTTATTCTATTTAACAAATGTTTGTCAACACATGACTAATCTCAACAAATGAGTACTGTCCACATGTGACTATTTTTGTTATTCAATATATTTTATAAAATTATGATTTCTATCGTTTAATTTCAAATCAGACTCCAACCGTAAATTAGTAAGAGAACGATTCCCTAACTATCAACCCCAAAGGCCGAAACCAACATCAGATCAATATCCAGGAGACCACTCATCTTATCTATTTTCCAGTTAGTTTCTAATTTTATATATGATAAAGATGTAAATTTTATTGTTAAAATATTTCGTTCAACACATGACTAATCTCAACGGATGAGTACGGTCAATACATGAACCTTTATTTTCTAATATTCTTTATTTTCTAAATTGGAATGAGGCCCAATCAATCACCATATAGCGTTAACTATATGGATTCCATACAACACATGTATATAATAGCAACGATAAACAATCAACCATCATCCAAAGTGCACCACACAACTGCATAAGCATTAAATATAAATAATCAACGCTTACACAATCTATCGACCAATCGATCGACATACAATTAAATAATTGGGATTAGTGTACGCCAAATATCATCCCAACACCCGTGTGGGGTTTCAAATCAACAAACACTGAATATTATTTGTGCAGTTGGGCTATGTGTAAAATTTATCATCCCAATCAATATCAGTCAAATCAGTGTATATAAACAAATCGGCCGATTTGTTTATAAATATTTATTTATTCACATTCACGTTAAAAATTATATTTTTAATGATAAAATATTTTTAACTATATAAATATTTTATTTCCTTTCAACACAAGAATATTTTATTATTCAATCATTTCACAACACAATCAATTTTCACGACACATCAATCAAACAAACAAGTCGTCCATGGTCTGTGGACGACGGGTGTCGGGTGCTGCTAAGCACCGTCTGCATCCTAGTTTATATATATATATATAACTAGAAAAAGAGATTGAAGAGTGAGAAATTATCACCAAAGCTATCCCAACTCCATGACACTTCAATTATAGGAAATCATCACTGTTCTCGCCTTTTGTCACTTTCGTTGCCCGTAGTCACTACATATATAAAAATCACATTTTTATTTTCATTCCTTCATGATAAAAATAAAGTTCACATTTTTATTTAACTTCATACATTTACAACGCTTCATTCTATATAAAAATTATATTTTTATATTTCTACTTCTTATATAAAGATCGAATTTTTATTCTTTATATAATATAAAAATCGTATTTTTATAATCTCTCCATATGGATAAAAATTCTATTTTTACATCGCTACTATATAGATAAAAATTCTATTTTTACTACGCTATTCTCTACCTAAAGATTTCGCCTTTTCATTTATAAAGATTTCGCCCTTTTCATTTAATCACTATAAAAATCACATTTTCACTTCAATATATATATATAATAAAAATCAGATTTTTATTTCGTTACATATATAAAGATGATATTTTTACTATCTTACCTATATAAAAATTATATTTTTATTCTTTCTATCATATAAAAATTATATTTTTAACCTTTCTATATTAATAAAATTTAACCTTTCATATAAATAAAATTTAACCTTTCATAGTCTAAAAATCATGACCTTACTCGTCTAAAAAAATTCATCTCTTTAACCTCATAAAGATCACATTTTTATTGACTCTAAACACGTTTAAAACTGAAATTAAAGTAAAACAGGAGTAAATAAATATAAAACCGCACCTCATTTTCGTTCGCAAAAGGGAGGGCTACAAATCAGAGGAAGCAAGAGAAGAGGGGAAGGGGATGGTAGCCGGAGTGGAGAGGTGGCAGGCGGAGGTTGTTCGGTGCGGTCCAGAGCTGTGGGGATCTCGATTTGGGTGCGGATTTCAGAGGAGAGGGGGGCGAGGCTGAAGGGAGGTTGGTCGGAGGTGGATCGGAGGGCGGAGCCCTGGGGGGGACGCGACGGCTTTCATGGCAGAAGGGAGGAGGGTCGATGCGGGAAGGAGAAGAGGAAGAGGGAGGACGCCAGGAGGCATCGCCGACGACAGGTGCAGCAAAGGGGGGCTCCGACGTTTGCGGCGGCGGGAGGTGATGGATGGCAGAGCGTGGCTAGGGCCAGGCGCGTGTTCGATTTCCCTTTTTTTTTTATTTCTGATACAATGAAGAACGGGGGGCCAGAGGAGTTTAAGGAGGAGAGAGAGAGGAAATATACTTTTTTTTTATTTTAAAAAGTAACTTTTATTTTCGACCTCTGAACGAGGCCCACCGCCTGTCGTCCATAGCTAATTACCCCCATTCCGAAAACAATGGGATATGTATCATAAGCTGATTCGACCGTTTCGATCAGTTTCCGTTAAAATCAACGTATAACTCTATATATTGAATTTGAACGCGCATTTCAATTCACTAGGGTCACATACTAACTCGAAAAATCCCAATAAATATTTTCTAGCTTCGTATTGACGATACGGTCCTAACAAAACTAATTTCGTCGAATTCTGAGACTGTTGGAAAAATGGCCAATTTCCAGCCGATTAAAATCAACTGAAACTGGTCAAATGCGTTTTCCTTTGCCACGCTCACATATTGATTCGAAAAATTATGAAATTTGAAACCTAGCAATAACTTGACGTCACGGATCCAACAAAAGTGGTTTCATCGAAATCCGAGGTCGTTTACAAAATTTCCATTTTAAGGGCCTGAATTCCATAGCGACTATTCTGAATTTTCAACTGGACATATCTTTTGATCCCCGCTATGAAATTTTGATTTTTCAGATTCGTTGGAAAGATATTCTCAAATAGATTCTAATATTTTTGGTTTCACTAAAATCCGGTTTGTTTTGCACCCGGTATGTTCAGTTGAAGTTTGAAATCGAATTATCGAACTACCGCGCCATTTTCAATTCCTTTTATAATTATATATAATTATTTATATTCTAACGACGACGTATATAAATATATACATTCTAATTCTATTCTAAATAAATTTCTCGTCGATATTATTTAAAATAATTCATTTTAAATAATCAAAATTCGCTAAAATTGCCAAAATAAAAATTTTAAACTGGCTCGCATTTCCGGGTTATTACACATAAAGTCTGGCGAGTCCAGTTACTTTTAGCAAGTAAATAAGTAAAAGTAGCATGATAGGCATATAAAGTGGATAAGAGAGATATAACAATATATAAGTTAGGTATGATAAGGTAAACATGATAGAGTGTATACTTCTCTAAAGATTACTCTGCACTAATACTAGTATAACCAGAATGAGATGATCCCAACAACTATAAGAAGACGGGCATACTTCCCAATGTATCCTAACCACTACCCTAGTCGATCGGCTCCCTACTCCGTGTAGACACTCTGTGCCGGCCCCACCATAGGATGTATCATGTCCTATAGTGGCAACCCTTCGCTGATATGTGTTGAAAACACGGTTTTAATGTTTTGATGATAACCACGTTTGCTACTAACATGTTTATTGAGCAATTTCATATGTAGCATAAATTCGATGGAATATAAAATTTACGTGTACTGCAGCATACAAGAAAGGAGCAAAAAAAAAAAGGTTCAAAATAATAAAACATGGAGAACATAGAACGTGTAGGCAATCTTTGGAACATATAGGCAATCTTATGAAATGAAAAGGAAATATCATGAATTGGAAACAAAAGGGGAACACGTAGGCATTCATATGATTTGGGAACAACAGGCGCATGGTGTGGAAGCTTTTCAAATGCAATAAAGTGGAAGTATTGGGTTTTGAACCTAGGATCCCTAATTGAGGAGTAATGTAACTTAACCACCCAGACCAGGCGACACTTCATTAGAAAGTATAACTGCAAGTTATTTGAACAAAAGAGAAGGTGGGAACTATGACATAAAAATATCACTGCTCCAAAATTCGAACCCTGGTCACCACACAAGCATGCATGAGTACTTACTACCCAGCCCATTCTCTACTTCATTAAAAGTTCCAACGACTAATTTATTTCATAAATTAAAAGCGAAACTAATTGCAACAAAATGTGACGACCGAGATTCGAACTCAGGTCTTCATGAAGAGAGGCGTATGCAACTACTAACCAGGCTATGTATCCTTTTGATCCCCAAGTAACGGCTCTATTTTATCAAGTGGTATAAGCGAAGTGACTAGACACCTATTTGCATACATTTTGAAGAGTCATGAACGTTCGAATGGATGCATCTTTTCTAAAGGGAATTGCTGAGGAATCACAACTATTTATTGACTTCCATTCGCTTCTATTTAAGCTTTCTACCAACCCAAAACTAATGGAACAATTTCTCCTCTCTAATTCTCTAACATTGCAATCAAGCATTCAATTCCATATACGTTCAAAAGAAAATGTTAGACCAACGCTATTTCACTCCATAAAATATTCAAATCTGGTCCAATTCCATTTCTTAGCCTCTGCACACTCGATCTGCATTATTTTATTGAAGGCTATAAAAGTTGTACTACATTGCAACTACTTTGTGTATTGAAGACACAATATATAGTCAATCATCTACTACTTTGTATTGGAAATTCCAGTAAGCCTGTAGCCCGTTCAAATCAGGTGGTTAAGCTTATGGCCGATGAAATCAAGTGGTGTTTGTAAATCTATTCCTTTGGGTGAAGTGAGGGTTGTTTTGATAGTTGAAAAGCCGAAGGGGAGCTTCGGGACTGGACATAGGATGGGAAGTCCGAACCAGTATAAATCGACTATGTGATTTATATTTTTCCGCTGCTATTATAATTATTTTACTACTGTTGTGGTTACTGCGCTTCAAATTTTATTGGCCATCATCGACCCAGTGTATCATGACTATTCATCATCGCACCGACTTTTCAATTGGTATCAGAGCAAGGCATACCATTGATCGTCACAACATCATAGAATAATGGCCAAAAAGATATATATTCGAAATACCGCATGCAACAAGTCCAGTACAAGCAAAGCTACAACAAATGAGGACTACAAAAAGGTACTTTCTGATTTACAAATGTTAATGAAAAATAGTGATGTTTTACGTAAACTTAATTTTATTATTCTAAAGAAGACGAAGTCCGTCGAACTTGGAAATGAAAACTAAAATAAGAAAAAATTGATTTGGAAAATAAAAACGTTATATTAAAAAATAATTTTATGAATCTTAAAGATTTTATAGACGAACAATGTACCATATTCGAAAAAGAAGAAGAAATTTGTGAGTTGAAAAGAAAAAATAATTTATTACGATAATCCTTAGATAATTCAGAATCTCGAATTAGTCGTCTTGAAAATGAGAATTGTAACGACCCCGGATTCCGCCCGACCCGATCGATCGTTAGATCGACTAAGACCGTTCAAAACCCGAGTACGTTAACTTTGGGAATACAACAACATCAGAACAATAACAGTAGACTTTTATAAAAATTACGATAATGTCACATCAGAGTACAAAATATCAAAGTACATCGAATAAAATTACAGCGGAAGATAAATTACAATATTAAATACAATAAACAGCGGAAGACTTCTATGCTCTAGGCACAGCTTTAGGCTTCAATCCAGAATCCTGCTCAAGAGATAAATATCTGCAAAAAGCTACTCGACTGCCCGTATGGAAAAGAGGGCACCCGAGTTTGCAAAGTGGAACAAACTACGAGTCAGTCATGGGACTGGTGTGCGACTTCTTAACTAATATAACTAATAGCAATAAGGCAAATCCAAGGACTACGCCGCTAACGCGGAACGGGTTCTATCCCATTGGATTGCCGTGCATAATTAAAGGTAAATCGTAAAACAACGCAATGTTTGGAAAAATGAAACCATCATAAGACTCAAGTTCCATCACATAATGCAACGCAAACCGGAGGATAGAGTTTTACCTTATAATGGTCAAAAATGCTTGATACGTTAAAAACAAATTTGATATTATTATTAGTGTATATATGTTTCAAAAAACATTTCAAAGTAAATGTATCAATCCTAGGAAGCATAACTACCATATACTATGCCTCCATACTAGTAATACAATCAAAACCGCATGAGGTCATATTGGAAATTGGGTTTCCATCATGAGTCTGCTAGGGAGGAGCTCCTTACCGATTCGAGACACTCTAGCTAATGTCTCAGGATTCCCCGCAGAGAACCCTTGGATCCTGCAGGCCTGTCCACACTTACAGTTTGTGGATTAGTTATTCCTGAACACACGTTTCCCGGTCCTATAGGACCTAACATCCGAGGCGCGCCACATTCCATCATCCACATAAATAAATATCAGCCAGTTTAAGCACCGACACCACTTCTAGCTAGAAAGAAACTTGCTGCTCTCCCTGCGTTCCCTTCTCCCGTTTTAGATCCAACTAGGTTGTGAGGTTCGCGAAGTAACGTTATAACCACAAGGCATGCTTTTCAACAAAGCCTTGATCATCTTCATCTTAGCGTGCCACGTTGACAATTCACGCCATGTGATTGATAACTATTAATATACAACCTCTAAGGGTGTTAAGCAAGAGAATAAATTCTCCGCCACCAATGGTAGTATATTAATAGAAATCAATTTACATAGAAAAAAATTCAACATCTGACACACATCCATTTACAAACTTATGCTCTGGGTCTGAGCGAAAGCCAAATCTGTACAAATCAACACTACGTCCGGACGACCACCACTGTAGCCCCTTCAAGGTAGCTACTCCAATCACGGGCATCAGCAGTCGTCGTCCATTCGATATGAAGATCGTCGGTCTTTTATCGTTGTCTTCAAAACTTGAATTTTAAACGTCGCTTAAATTATTTGGAATGAGATAGACTCGGGCTTTCCAAATAATTCTCGTATATATAAGTTGGAAATCATTTCATATCGTTATTAGTAATTTATAACGATTTATCTTTATTTTTATATATATAAAAATATTTAAATTCCATTTCATTAACGTAATTATATAACAAGTAGTGAATGTTTTGTTTCACAACCTATCGAAATGTTTATAATGTGTAATGAAATGTATTTTATTTCATTACGCTTTTGCTAACGAAAAATATTCTTATTCGTATATACAATATTAACGTACAATGTACACACCATTTATTTTCATACACATACACATCTTATACGCAACAATGTACATTTTCTTGTTTCATCTTTCGAATTACACAAAATGTATATTTTGTTTATCATACCAATTCCAACAAAAATGAGCATTTTTGTGTTTCGTTTCAATTTCAACAAACGAATATTTTTTTTGTTCATTCACCTTTACTTCTATAAGAATGAGTATTTTTGTTTTTTTATTTCAATGTAACAAAATTGATAATTTTATTATCTTTTCAATGCAAAACAAAAATAATAATTTTATATTACACACAAAACGATAATATTGTGCGTTAATCTATTTACGTGAAAATACAATTTTCATATCTTTAATCTTTTTAATGAAAACCTAATTCATTAAGTTATAAATTTCATATCCTTATTTTTATTTTTATGAAAATCCAATTACATAAAAATGTAATTTCATATCCTTATTCTTTTTAATTGAAATCCAATTACATAAAAATGTAATTTTTCACTTTTAATCTACACGCATGAAAAATGTAATTATTCCCTTTTAATCTAATTTACATTAAAAATGTAACTTTTACCTTTAATCTTAATTTCATAAAAATGTAAATTTCTTACCTTTGGTTTTAATTACATAAAATGTAATTTTCTTTCTTTCTCTTCATCTTAATTACATAAAAATATAAATTTCTTCTTTTAATCTAATTACATAGAAATGTAATTTTATCTTCTTTAAACATGACGGTGAAAATAATGTAACTTTCTAATTTAACTCATGACGGTGTAAATAATGTCCATTTTCTATTTAACCATTTATATTTTAATATGGGCCAGACCTCTCACATTAGGCCTACAACTTGTGGATGCTGGATGGGCCAGTCGGTTCCGGGCAGACTTATCCGACAAGTTGGGCTTAACCTCGTGTCTTGGCCCAATTTGTTTTTGCGCACCTGGACCTCTCACATTAGGCCCAACATTTGTGGCTGCTGGATATGCCGGTCGGGTCCGGGCAGACTTCCACCACAAATGTGACCTAACCTCGTGTCCAAGTACAATTTTAATTAATCATTATAATTGTTCTACTAAAAATATTATTTTAAACCGTTTCTCATTTCAAAATAGCTTAATTTTGGAATATTCCATATTTCCAAAATAACTTGATTTCAAATACTATAACTTACCTGTTCAAATCTTAATAAAACTTGGGACTTTCTCAATTATTATATTAATAACAATAAACCTTTCAAAATGTCTAATTCTGAATCTAATCTTCTTATCTTAGCATATTGACAGTAAAGATATAATCTTTTTAATTGAATCCCTTTTTATTTATGACTCATATTTCATTTACATTAAAAATGCAAATTATTATGTTAACAAAATTCCATTCTTCCTTATATACTTTAATGATTCATTCTTATGTTAACACAATTCCATTCTAACTTGAATATTTTAATGAATTCCATTTTTAACATAAATATGTGATTTTCTAATATTTACATTTCTAACACAAAAATGTGATTAGTCATTACAGTGAAAATTTCCATCTTTTTAAATTACATAAAAAGGTGATTTTGATTCCATTGTCAAATTGCTCCTTTTACTTATGCTTTAATTACATATAAAATGCAATGTTAGTTAATGTAAATTCTTATTCTTTAATTACATACAATTTGATTCTCTTTCTTTGTAATCTTGATTACATAAAAATGCAATTCTCTTTCTTTAAATCTTGATTACATAAAAATGTAAATTTTCCTACTTTTAATCTTAATTACATAAAAATGTAATTTTCTCACTCACCATAATTTAAATGATAAATGTAAAATTTCCATTTGTAATCTAATTCACATGGAAATTGACTTAATTACATAAAATGTAATTTTTATGTTCTTTTATTTCACTACATACAAAAATGACTTTTGTACTTTTATTTTATTTAAAAACAAAAATTAATATCTTTATTTAACCACAAAAGGTAAAATCTCTTATTCAACAAAGAAAAATAAATTCTTTTGATTTGCAAACAAAAGTTAATGGTTTTCATTTACAAATAAAAGTTAATATCTTTTCATTCGCAAACAAAAGTTAAAATCTTTCATCATGTTTACAAACAAAGTTTCAAATCTTTTATTTATAAAGTTACAATCTTTTTATTAATAAAGTTACAATCTTTTTATTAAAAAAACAAGCTTCAATCTTTTTATTGACAAAAACAAGTTTCAATCTTTTTATTGACAAAAACAAATTTCAATCTTTTTATTAACAAAAACAAGTTTCAATCTTTTTATTGACAAAAACAAGTTTCAATCTTTTTATTGACAAAAACAAGTTTCAATCTTTTTATTGACAAAAACAAGTTTCAATCTTTTTATTAACAAAAGCAAGTTTCAATCTTTTTATTAATAAAGACAAGTTTCAATCTTTTTGTTTTAAACCAATTCTAATATTTCAACAAAAACAAATAAAAAGATACTTTGTTTATCGTCAATTTTAACACAACAAAATATATAAAGATGATATATTTTGTCTACTTAACATTTTATATCTAAATTGTTATTGTAACAATCTTAACGTGTTATAACTAAAATGTTAATGAACGTTTAGTTTTGCATGCCTTTCTATTTAACAAAATAAATACTTTATTTTACATACTTTCAACAAAGACGTTAAAAAAAAGTTTAATTTCATATCTTAACTTGATGCTAAAAATATGTTTAATTTTCATGTTAACTAACACATAACGCTAAAAGTATCCTTATGTTCATATTAACATATAATGCTAAAAATATCATTTTTCCATGAAATCACATATGGTGTACATTTCCATAATACTTCATGTAACATATAATTTTGGTGTAAATATTCATATCACAACATAGGATAACAATGTATGATTGGGTATCAAGTCTCATGTCAATGTTCTCATTCTATTCTTTTTTATTGAATATAAAATTACAAATAGAATGATAATTTAAAATCAACAAACAACATTACAATCAACAATCAACAAATTCCAACCATCACCACAGATCTGATTAAATAAGTATACCCACATAAAACTTAAATAACGAGGGATAATTTAATTTTAAGTATTTTAAATATAGAAATCTCATCGAATAATTCAGATCTGAAATTTGTTGAATTTCTAAGATGCTCTGTTTACGCTCTAATCTGTTCCATAGTCTAGATCTTGTCACAAGGATTCCAACGCAATTCGCTTCGTTGAATTCGTTGCTTTCTTAATTACTCATCTTCTTCGTCGAATACACCAGAAATAAGGTCTCCCTTTTGAACCCATCGTCGCATAGACCAACTCCACCACACACCACCACTCGAACCACCATCCACCGATCAAAGACCATCACCTCCGTTAAATCTTTAGTTCTCATTGTGCTGAAGAGTTTTCGTTTTACAAGTTTTAGGAAATACATTTGGATTGAGGGAAATTTAGGCATTCGTTTCGGAGATTTGTGGCCATTGGTTTGGGTAGATGGCGGCAGGTTTAGTTTTGAAGATTGTAATTACAAAGAGAAGAGAAAACAAAAGAAACAAAAAGGGGGAATAAAGGGAATAGTTTTATATCTAAAAATGAATTTGAGTGATAAATAGAAGAGGAGAGAGAGTAGAGAATAAATGCACAAATTATTTTCCCCATGTGCCTCTTTGTATTTACAAACACATTAAATGCTTGCTTTATTTTATCTAATTGTGCAAATTTTTCAAAACATATATTATTAAGTAACATGTATCAAAAGGTTTTGCATAAATAATGGACACAAAGTAATATTCTGAGATTTAATAACTTTATACTTACTCTAAAAAAATTCATTAATATGCAATAAATAAAAATTAAACAATGAAAATTCATAAATACTACACATGTTTATACAGAAATGGAACAGAAATGACCACATGAATATATGAACAATTACAATGGAAAGAAACATAAGTGCAAGATTTAACATTTCCTTGTATTTTCCTTTTATATATATATATATATATATATATATATATACACACACACACACACACACACACACATATGAACACTATTGATAATAAAGGGGCAAACATTGCATGGTTCTTTTTATTTTTAGTATACAAAGAATTCAAAATAAGGGAGCATTTACATACGTTGAAAATAATGAAGGAATATAGAGAGCATGACCTAACGTTTTTAGAAACGCATGCATGTCTCCAACATGACAATTTAATGAAAGGAAGGAAAAAGAAAAAAAAATTAGTGTGCATAGAATTAAATTGCATGCATACGAAGATATAAAATATTGTGGCAAGTTTTAAATGTGCATAATGCATGAAATTTATTGTAGTGTGTCATTCTTTATTTAATGCTCATATATGGTGCGTTGATTAGATAATTATCTATTTCTTTTCAAAATTCAAGGGAACAATTCACATTTGGGAATTTATTAATGAATGATACAATTAGAATAGATTGGGGAAAGTATTAAAAAGAATAGCCAAAGATATATATATATATATATATATATATATATATATACACATACATATATACACACATATATATATATATTGTCAGAATTTATTTCATTTAGAACCTACACATTATTTTTAATCAATAAATTAATAGATTTTATTAAAATTCCAAAGGCATATTTTTCCCTTGGCATGTAGTCAAAGATTTTAATACAAGGATAACATCCTTGCTATTAACATTTTATTGAGGAAGTATTTTTAAGTTATTATATTTTTTCCCTTGAATATTTAGAATGTGCATTAAACAAGCGCCTACATGAATTATGTCAATCAACATTTTAAATCTTAGGATTTAACTTTCCCATCAATAAATGTAATCTTACAATCGAACTAAAATAATTTTTCTTTCCGTTGTTATTAGTTAAAATAAATTATTTTAAATATTAAAAAAATCCATTAAAATTTCTAAAATAAAATTTTAAATTGGCCCCAAATTCCGGGTTGTTACAAGAATAGTACGTTGAAGAAGGAGAATTCTGAATTAAATAAGCAAACTAATGTTTTGAAAAATTCCAAAATTTCTTTTGAAAATATCAATTGCGACTTTGGATTCAAATTTGAAAAATGTACAAGTGAGTTCGCGAAATTTAATAAAGGTCAAGATGATTTAAATAAGATTTTATCTAGTTCTAGACCTTTACATAACAAAAGTGGTTTAGGATATATTAAAAATGATCGTAAAGTTAATACTGGATACACTTTCATGTATAATAAAAATACTAGTGCTAGTACTAAGTTTCGAGCAAGTTCTAGAACCAACTTTTGTAAAAATTCAAGTGCTTCTATAAGTAAAAATGTTTATAATATTTCTAAAAGTACAAAATTATTGATAGGAAATATAAATAGAAATTATCTAAGTATTCGGATTCCTGTTAATTGAAAAAATAGAGAGAAATATATCGATAATTATTTTGATTCAGTTATTAATAATGAAAATTTTATTTTTAATGGTTCCATTAAACCCTATTGGCTGTGGTTACCTTCAATCTAACCCCATGGACCCTAACGGAGGAAGTGGGTACCAAAATATGTAATTTATTGCAGGTACCTAAGAATGATATGAATTTGATGCGACAAATGCTTGCAACATGCAATGAAAAATGAGCGCCTAAGGATAACACTTCTATTTATTTTGGGGTTAGTATTTTTTAATTTCTAGAAAATCCTAACATAAAAAAATTGCTTTGAATAGTCTGAATTAATATACGACCCAAAATCAATGATTATTTTCATCCTTTTTGCTGATGACAAAGGGGGAGAAAATTGAGCACATTGACCGGGGAGTATATAAATTTAGTGAAAGCAAATATTGAGGGGGAGCAATATAATATTATTAATTTATATAATCGTATAGTTGTCATCATCAAAAAGGGGGAGAATGTTGAAAACACGGTTTCAATGTTTTGATGATAGCAACTATACGACGTTTGCTACTAATGTATTTATTGAGTTATTTCAGATGTAGCAAAAATTTGATGGAATATAAAATTTACGTGTACTACAGCATACGAGAAAGGAGCAAAAAGAATAAAAAAAGGTTCAAAAGAATAAAACATGCAGAACATAGAACGTGTAGGCAATCTTTGGAACATATAGGCAATCTTATGAAATGAAAAGGAAATATCATGAATTGGAAACAAAAGGGGAACACGTAGGCATTCATATGATTTGGGAACAACAGGCGCATGGTGTGGAAGCTTTTCAAATGCAAAAAAAGTGGAATCATTGGGTTTGAACCTAGGATCCCTAGTTGAGGAGTTACGTAACTTAACCACTCAGACCAAGCGGCACTCCATTAGAAAGTATAACTGCATGTTATTTGAACAAAAGAGAAGGTGGGAACTATGACATACAAATATGACTGCTCCAAGATTCGAACCCTGGTCAACACACATGCATGCGTGAGCACTTACCACCCAACATATTCTATACTTCATAATAAGTTCCAATGGCTAATTTATTTAATAAAATAAAAGCAGAGCTAATTGCAACAAAATGTGACCACCAGGATTCGAACTCAGGTATTCATGAAGGGAGGCACATGCAACTACCAACCAAGCTATGTGTCCTTTTGATCCTCAAGTAACGGCTCTTATTTTATCAAGTGGTAAAAGCGAAGTGACTAGACACCTATTTGCATACGTTTTGAAGAGTCATGAACGTTCGAATGGCTGCATCTTTTCTAAAGGGAATTGCTGTGGAATCGCAACTGTTTATTGACTTCCATTCGCTCCTATTTAAGCTTTTTGCCAACCCAAAACTAATGGAACAATTTCTCCTCTCTAATTATCTAACATTGCAATCAAGCAATCAATTCCATATATGTTCAAAAGCAAATTTTAGACCAGCGCTATTTCACCGCATAAAATATTCAAATCTGGTCCAATTCCATTTCCTAGCCTCTGCACACTCGATCTGCATTATTTTATTGAAGGCTATAAAAGTTGTACTACATTGCGACTACTTTGTGTATTGAAGACACAATGTATAGTCAATCATCTACTACTTTGTATTGGAAATTCCGGTAAGCCTGTAGCCCGTTCAAATCAGGTGGGTAAGCTTGTGGCCCGTGAAATCAAGTGGGTAAGCTTGTGGCCCGTGAAATCAAGTGGTGTTAATAAACTTGTTCCTCCAGGTGAAGTGAGGGTTGTTTTGATAGTTAAAAAGCCGAAGGGGAGCTTCGGGACTAGACGTAGGACGGGAAGTCCGAACCAATGTAAATCGACTGTGTGATTTATATTTTTCCGATGCTATTATAATTATTGTACTGCCACTGTGGTTAATGCGCTTCAAATTTTATCGGCCATCATCGATCAAGTGTATTGCGACTATTCCTCAACTCACCGACTTTTCAATATGCACAGCCATATCTACAGGTGTCACGGTCATCTTAGCCCCCTCTGCCAGACCCATGCACGAACATGACCCGGGTCAGTTTGCGTCGCCGACACTGTCCTTCTCGTTTGAATCTCTTACATTCTGCCCAATAAGCATGCCCAATAAGGGTTACTGACTAAAATGAGTCCCACACAATTTGATACAAGCTCTCCTCTTGTCTTGTATCCCCACTAGGATTTTAACCGGTTATGTATACCACTAGGTGTCTTTAATTACACAGCCCTATTATTTCCACAAGTTATGCTTACCCTAAAAAGGTGTCTTTAATTACATAACTCTAATATTTCCATCGTTATGTATACCACTAGGTGTTTTTAATTACATAACCTTATCAAGTTAAGTTTGTGGCCCTATATGTAAATATATCCCACCCCCTCAGATTTACTTAACTCACCCACTGGTCAACCAAATTTACTTAATCCCAACTTAAGTTTATATTCATACAATCTCAATGGATTCAACAAGGTTAAGTATTCAAGGTTTATTACCATATTTTCATTTATGGTTATGGTATGCTAGACCTCCCATATTAAGCCTACCATTTGTGGATGCTGGACATGCCGGGCGGGTCTGGACAGACTTATTCCACAAATTGGGCTTAACCTCGTGTCTTAACACGTCTGGTATTTGTACACCTAGACCTCCTATATTAGATTCACCACTTGTGGTCGCTGGATATGCCGGGCGTGTCCGGGCAGACTTCCGCCACAAGTAAAATCTAACATCGTGTCTAGGTGCAATTACAGTTTTTAATTACTGTAATCCTAGGCATTTCATTATTAGCCAATTTTTCCTATGTCGTTATAGATGCCCCTTTTTCCCCAATTATGTTCATAGTAAATTATATGTCCAAATTCATATACATATACATTATTCAAATTATGCCAATTTTCACCTTTTAACCAACTATGACCAAATTCCCAATTCACAAGATATGCCCAAATTCAATGTTCTTCCCCTCGTTCCCAAACTAACGTAATCGCAAAATTTAGTGGCATATCTTGGCTTGAAAATAGCCTAGCTATATAAAATAAAAAGGGAAAGGGTGAAGGGAAGATGACAGAGACATTTATTCTAACAAACTGACATAAGCATATGATGGCATAATGATAGGATGGACATATAAGAACAGACCGATGAACTTGTGATAATAAAACAGGTTCTAACATAGTAGGGATGTCATAATAGGCATGATTAGATCTAAATAAAGGTTTAGATGTCCAACTAATGACCGATCTAAATTAACCACAACGTTATAAGCATAAGATGATCCAAATTGCCAATTAGATCCATAATTGAAAGTAGATCTGACATGATAAAGTTTAAGATCCAAGTTACAGTTATAGATTCGCAAATTACAATATATCTGATATGATTCAATCACAGGCATAGATCCAAATTACAATATCATGGGTTCAATAATTACAATAGATCTGATATGATTCAATCACAGGCATAAATCCAAATTTACAGTCATATCATATTTACTTTTAATTATTTAAATCTAAAGGCAATTGAAACTCACAGTGTTCAGATCTAAAGAAATAGAAGGAGAAAAGCAGTTGATGAATCTCAAATCTACACTTGAATCCCTAAATTTGATTACAGAAGAAGAAAGATTTTTGATTCAGTCCAGGCACCAGCAGCACTTAGGCCTCCATTGATTTTTAGTGAAGAAAACAAGAGAAATGAACCTGTATTTATAACTGCCAGCCTCTAAACCGACTTAGCCACGTTAGCCCTAGGGGTTCGACCCACCCCTTAGGGGGTCAACCCTGGTGTCGAAACCCCCTTGGGGGGTCGACCTAAGGGTTGACACCCCTTTAAGCGGTCGACTCCCCTAGGCGGGAATTTTCCCGCTCACCCCGAGTTCTGGAATTTGAATGATTTTGAACTTTCTGGACCTGTTTTTGAATTCTTGGACCCTATATATACACACACACACATATATATGAGGGGAGAAATGGGTGGTGGAGATTAAGGGGGGGGGGGAGTTAAAGTGCAATTTAAGAGGTGTAGCGGAACCCTCCTCATATATATATATATATATATATATATATATATATAACTACCTTGCGTGTATATAAACTTTGAACCCTCATAACTTCTTCATACATTGTCCGTTTTATGCAAACCAAATGTCGATCTTGACCAGAATTTCGAGGAGGATGCAATGGCACAGTCCATTTCCCTTATTTCTGAATATTAAATAAATTATCATCTAATTTATCCTTTTTTAGTGTTGTTAAAATACGTGGTGTTACATTATACCCTACTCGAAGGATTTCGTCCCCGAAATCTTCAAGTTAAGAAGAATGCATACCCTACCATCCATCACCCATCTACTCATCCATCAATCACTGGCATCCATTTTCCTTAAAGACATCTAATACTTATATGAACATATGAAAGGTCTGTGTATATGTCCCTACACTAATGTGAAAATCAGGCGATTTACTGATCCAGTTGATCTCCTTAATGAAATGTATATTCGTGCCATAAATCCAATATGTATGCAAATAATCTCATTATAACATGTAAGTTATATATGTGTGCACAATCATTCGTCAAAATGCAACATCCATATGATGATACATGCATTTTCAACCATTAAAAGAAGAAAAATGCACACACATCCATATGCATTTTGAAAATGATTGAGCCGATCTAGAGCCTAATGGTGTGTATATGCATGCACAAGCATCCATTAGCAAACACTTTCATCGATCCACATGCGTCCATCAAAGGTAACATGTCTCAAACACATGTTTACATCCATGGGATTCGTATCAAAAGGTCAAAAATTTGGTCGATAGGATATACTTAAATGATAGAAACAAGCATAAATAAAAGCTTTAGAAAAGGAAGTTAAGATCATACCCTGGAAAAGAAAAGGATATGAAGAACGAATCATGTCTTCGATCTCCTAAGTTGCATCATCTGGTTTATCTCCCCACTGAACCTTCACCAACTCAATTTCTTTATTGCGTAGCTTCTTAACTTCTGATCCAAGAATACGGGAAGGAACTCTTATGACTGTCGCCTCCCATTCCACCTCTACTTCTTCCAATACACTCAGCTCAACTACTTCCGCGGTATCATGCAAACACTTCCGCAAATGAGAAACGTGGAAAACATCATGAACACCAGATAGTCTCTCTGACAGCTTTACTCTATATGCCATTTGGCCAATCCTTTATATTATGGGAAATGGCCCTATGAATCTTGGTGCCAACTTCCTTATAGATCCAAAGCGAACCACATTCCTCAAAGGTGACACTTTAATGAAAACCATATCTCCTACTTCAAATTCAATGTCAGTCCTTCTCTTGTCTGCGTAGGATTTCTGTCTATCTTGAGTGGTCTTCATTCGTCGTCTAATAAGACCAATCTTCTCGGACATTTCTCTGACCATATCTGGTCCAAGTAACAGTCTTTCTGTAAATTCCTACCAACAAGTTGGTAATCTATAGGGTCATCCGTATAACGCTTCGGAGGGTGCCATGCCAATGATAGCTTCATAACTGTTGTTATAGGCAAACTCTACTAAAGAAAGATGCTCTTCCCAAGTCCCTCCGAAGTCTAGGATACACAGCCTTAAAAGATCTTCTAGGACTCTGTTCACCCTCTTCGTCTGCCCTTCGGTCTAAGGATGATAAGCGGTGCTCAAACGTAACTGTGTACCTAATGCTTCTTGCAAACTCCTCCAAATTTCACTAGTGAAAATGGGGTCACGATCGCTTATGATACTGGAAGTACTCCATGAAGACGAACAATCTCATGAACATAAATCGCTACCAACCATGCTGTCGTCCTTTTACTCTCGACTGGAATGAAATGGGGGCATTTAGTAAGTCTATCTACTACCACCCAAATACTGGTGTTGCCTTTGTTTGATCTAGGCAAACCATCTATGAAGTCCATAGAGACTCTCTCCCACTTCCATTGTGGAACCTCAAAAGGATAAAGTAAACCACCGGGCTTCTTTTGTTCAGCTTCGACTTGCTGACAAACTAAACATTGAGAAACAAACTTTGCCACGTCTTTCTTCATCCTAGCCCAAAAGAAAATCTTCTTCATGTCCTTATACATCTTATCACTGCTTGGATGAATAGTCATCTTAGAATGATGGGCTTCTTCTAGGACTTCCTTTAGCAAACTTCCCGTTTGAGGAACACAAAGTCTTCCATCTCATCGCAGCCACCCTTTATCGTTAGTGGAATATCTATTGAAGTGACTAGAAGTCTCCCCTTTATTAAACCTATCCAAGATGTCTGAAATCTGTGGATCATCTCGCACCGAAGCTCCTATTTGATCCATAAGAGTAGGTTGTATCTCTAGCGATGCAAACAAACCAGGCAAAAGCTCGGTGGAGGGTCTAAAATCAAAGGTCGATATGAACTCCAAGCTTTTCCTTTCCACAAACAGAGGACTTAAGGCCATCCTCTGCCTACTCAGTGCATCTGCCACCACATTACCCTTACCAGGGATATAAGCAATCTCAAAATCATAAGAAGCTAGGAACTCCATCCACCTTTGTCGCCTTAAATTAAGATCCTTCTGCGAGAACAAATACTTGAGAGATTTATGATCGGTGTACAACTCAAACCTCTCTCCAAGCAAATAATGACGCCATATCTTAAGTGCGAATACTTTGGAAGCTAGCTCTAAATCATGGGTTGGGTAGTTCTTCTCATAGACTCTTACCTATCTTTCTCCATAACATACTACCCTTCCTTCTTGCATTAGAACTGCACCAAGCCCCGTACCACATGCATCGGTGTAAAATGCAAACACCTTATTCCCATCGGGCAAGGTCAAGACTGGGGATCTTGTTAGAGCCCTCTTCAGTCGTTCGAAAGCAACATTAGGATCTATATCCCACGAAAACACCAAATTATTCTTCGTTAGCCTGGTGAGTAGGGTTGATATTTTTGTGAAGTCCTTAATGAACTTCCTATAATAGCCTGCTAACCACAAAAAGCTTCTCACCTCTGTTGCATTCTTTGGAATCTGCCTGTCTTGAACTGCAACCACCATTGCGGGATCTACTAATATCCCTTCTTTAGAAACCACATGCCCTTGGAATCTCACCTCCTTTCTCCAAAAGTGGCATTTGGAGAATTTTTCCTAAAGTTGATGCGCACTCTACAAGAAAAAGTATATTTAGTAACATGTATTAGCAGCATTTGTAAGCTAAGTGCATCTGAATATTCTTATTCCTTTTAATTTTTTCAGCATTTTATTCATTAAGACGCCCGAAAAAGATTATACTTGGTGGCATATCCATTTTCGTTTCCCTCCGTGTCACGTTTCTAATTTTTATTTCACCCGCTTAGTTCCCAGTCATCTGTTTACATTTCTTAAAATAATCGATCAAGTAACCAAAATCCATTTCCCATTTCTCCATTTCCTAAATCCGTTTCTTTGTGAACATAATCAAAATCAAGCTCCATCCTTTGGTTAATACCCTCTCCCCGCCCTTCCTTGCGCTCCGTTGTCTCTCCCTCAGATCTGAATCCAACGCCGAACCATAATCCACTTACCACGAACAAACTCGTTGCTTTTCGAATTGACCTACAGGTTGTATTTGCTAGATAGAGCCCGTTTGAGCAGGTACATGTCGCTTACGATGCTTATATGGAGAGTGTAGATCTGATTGGTTCAGTTTTCGATATTGTTTGGGAAGATGCTAGAAATTATGATGCTTGCAAGGTATGATTTTAGTTTTGTATGTCTATTGTTTTATCTTTTATTTTTTTCCCTTGGTAGCATGTGTAATTTTCTGTTATGCAGAATGAAACAATAGATTTATGGTTAAAATATTCAAACTAAGACCATCTCAGATCCATAGTATTTCTAGAAAGGATTTCTAAATTAACCTTGGCTTGTTGAAAATAGCTGTATCTTCTTAAAATAATGGTTGACATAGTATTTCTAGAATTTAAACATGGATCTGATAGTTGATACGTTCTTATATATGAAAAAGAAAGGATTTCAGATCCACTTACAATAGTTAATAATTTGATTGTAATCCGAACTCACTCTCCCTTCTAATAGTGTCGAGTGAATCAAATAAATTTCCTCAAATGTAATGCAAACAGTAATATAGGAAGTTAAGTACAGATGCATTCAACTTGAAAGGTATACTTCAAATTAGTTGTGCATTTTAACCAAGTTGCTGGCATCAATGACATGACAAGGTTCTTCAAAGCTTTATAAAGGTTCTTCAGTTATATAATCAAGTTTTCAATAAACACTAACAGACATGTGAATGGTTGGTAGCCGGAATGGAGAATGTTGCAATATATGTCGCGCTGTTCCCTATTTCCTGTTTTTTCAAAATAACACTAACAGTAACAATGATGATACTAACTGTAATGAATGAATAAACAAGCCATATTATACAAAGGTATGACTGCAATAAAAGCTAAAAATAAGAGATTAAAAATGATGAATTCGCAAACAGGCAAAATTTGTATGTCTGCTTTTAATACAAATGCTCATAAAGAATTAAATACATAGCCTTTTATGAGCATATAACTTTGTATATGCATATGCATATGATTTCTTTTGGCGTGTATGTATGATGTTACATTCTATTCCATATGCCAACTGTGAATCCCGTTTTAAGCATACACTCTGCTCCATATCATATGTCACTAGTTTCTAATTGCATGTTTCCCAATAAAGGTTCCGGATGTACATTTCCAAATGAGGTGTAGATTAGCTGATTGTTGTTTGGTTTTTTTTAGTGAAATAAGTCAAAAATAACAATATTCTAGAATTTTATTCACTATCAACTCATTTATTAGATGTTAGTATAACTATTACTTGATACAGCACTATATTCAATTATGATCATTTTATTTTTTATATAATAATTTGTAAGATGAGACTGCACATTACTTTAGTTATTGAACTAACCGACTTCAAAATTTTAGTTCCTTTTTAAATCATATGGGTTGTTTAGATTAATAAAATCTACATCGTCGATGAAATGCTATTTTATTTTGCTGCGAGGATTTATTTATCCATTTGACAAAAATAATTGTTTGAGTTATCGGCTTTAATATAAATACTACTAGTCTGTAAAATATTGTATGCATAGCATAGCATCCAGAAACATCTTTGGCATTTTTTATTTACAGAATATCAATAATAACGTTGGTCATAATGATTGTTACTGGTATGGTGATACGATTACTTTCAGTCCAAAATCTGTTCAACTTCCCATGTATATTACTTTGTAGCTTGATTCTTATACTCAGGTATGTGTAGTCTCCCTAAGTAAATATAACTGACTATGTTGTATTTCATTTACAAATAACTGTGTCGTAATTTATTTTCTTGCTTTCAACTGATTCGGAATATCATTATTTTTAATGGTTGAAGAATTTTTTTTTAGTTAAGGTTTTTATTACTACTATATGCCTCAAAGATTTAAACCAAAACCTATTACTAAATTCTCAATTTTTTTACCACCATTATCAACAGTTATGAAATAGTATGTTTATTAGCAATACTCAATTAGTCTTCTATGTCTATGAATTTCTTAATTTGATCTTGGTTTGTTACAGGCTGATAATTCAAGACGGCGAACGTTACACCCGCATTTATGAAATAACTGAACTCTGAATGATGGTTTCAACATAAACAAAAGTGTTATATTTTATTGGATGAGTTGATTGCATTACTATTATATTTGTTTCTGAAAAATAATTATCAAAACACACTAGATCCTGATGTTTTCTTCAAGAAAAATCAAACGATATTGGCTAGCAAATCGAAATGGTTTAATTTTAAAGTTTATACTACCGTTTACCTGAAGTTATACTGAAGACGTTTCATATTACGCAGCCTTGTTCATGCATATGCAGTTGCCTGAGATATGCGAGGTGCCTTATCATGTATTGACGAAATGTTACATGAGGGAATTGAATTGACTCTGGCGACCTATAGTGTGCTCATCGTCGGTTATGCTAATGCTAATGATCCAGAGTAGTATCTTATTTTATTGTGATGGAAATAAGTTTCAGTGGTTTAACTTACCGCAAGTCAGAAGTATGTATGGTTTTTATACATTTCCATGTGCAACATTTTATAGTAAATTATGTAATATTTCCATTTTCCTTATACAATCATCAGCGGTCTGCTTTGTGTTCATTTCAACTCAAAATCTAGCAACTATTTTCTGGTTGATTTAGGTCTTTTGTTAGGGTGCTGGATCATGTTATGTTTTCTAATGTTTTATTCAGCCGTGTATAGAAAAAAAATTCATCTGAAATAACTTGCGTTGTGGTACCTCCTATATCATCAGTCTCTATATATATTCTACTTATAAGTTCTTACTTCACAGTGCCCATTTCCTGTTACCATTATGCTAGATGTATCTGACATGTCACCACAATTGTCTAGCTAACTTGACATAACTTTGTCAAATCAATCATAGGACAGGGTACAACATAAGTAGTGTAACAATTGACACATGTTAATGCTCTTCTGATTATTTTCAAGTTGGTAAATAGACACATACATCTGACACATTTTAATTCGCTCCCTGGTGTAATATTCATGTCAGAACCATGAAATTATGTTCATCCTGGTTCGGCTTCAACCAGTCCCGGGATAAACCCAACTAAAAACTTGTTCCCGTTCATATCCTAGAAAAGGAGGTTAAATTCGTTTTTTTTTTTAAATTCAAAAACAAGAGAACTAGGAAGAAATGGGTATAAATTTCAAAAACAGACAAGAAATCACTGGAAAAAAAATCACAAAGCAAAGATATCCTAAACTTTAGTAGCTCCTTTTCATATAGTTTACTCTTTGCAACTGCAGGTGATTACATGTTCTCTCATGTTGTAATCTTAGTTGTTAATCCTTGCTTTTATTTTTCGTCATTTTTGTTGCATCCTCATAAAGCTAGATGGGTAGAAAATGAATCGTCATGTTGAAAGTTATAGGATTTGGTGTGAGCCATTTTTATTTGGGCTGAAGTTTAAAATTGGGTTGTTTAAATGTATGGGTAGAAATGTATTTGTATACTTTTTTTTTCTCACAATTTGTATACAGCATGTATTAAAATATTTTTCTAATAAAAGAAATACCGAAATCAAAATCAAAATTGAAACTTTTGAAACAACCAAAATAGATCGAAATTTGAAGAAGTTTGATGATCGAAACCGAAATCTCAACCTTGGTTTAGCCTAATGATTTAATATAATTAATTTTGTACATGTGGTACTTGATTGAAAATGTATACCTTGTAGCATAGCATATTGAGGGTTGCTGATTAGTTTTCCTATTGAAAAAGGTCAGCAGATAATTTTTTCAAAGAGGCAAAGCAGAAGCTTGCAGTGCTCAATTCAACCATATACATCAATATTATATATGCTCATTGGTTAGTATTTTTTACAAATAGTATCTTTTCAAACAATCCATTAGCATCAACCATGTCATTGCTTGTATAGTTGTGCGCTCTTGTTGTAATACAAACATATGAATTGTGCAGCCAAAATGGTAATATTGATCAGGCAGAAAAATTGGTTAAGCAAATGGAAGAAGAAGGAATTAATGTGCCTATTGATATATATCACGCGATGATGGACGGTTATACAAATATTGGCAATGAAGAGAAGTGTTTGGTTGTATTTCAAAGGCTAAAGGTACCTTTCTCTATACAATTCATTGGTAAACTGTCTTCTGTAGGCCCTATACTTGTATTCATAAGGGCTATTTTAATTGTTATTTATGGTTCCGTTTCTGCATTCTTATTTATTTATTCAATTTTCTCTTGAATTTTGCAGGAATGTGGGTTCAACCCCTCAATTATAAGTTATGGGTGTCTTATAAATCTCTACACAAAGGTATATTTGTTTACCTCTTAATCAATTAAATACTGTAGGTTTCTTACATAGCAATGCTTTTGTCATCTCACCAAAATCAATCATGATGCAAACAAGTGTTCCAAGAAGTGAAAGTGTAGTGCATCATCATCAATATGTGAAAACTGCAGATAGTAGCACAGATGTTTTAAAAGAAGCATAATTGTTCTAGCTATAGGAAAATTATACAGAAACCAATAGTACTACTTTTTTTTTTTTGGTTTTTTTTTGGGGAGGAAATTGGTATATTTTACATAGCAATAGCACGTACAAGAAGTACTTACCGTGAGGATTTTTATATCCAATTGAATAATCAGAAACTGTCTCCTCGCTATCTCATTTTTGTATCAACTTGTTTTGAAATGATCATTATTCTTATGTATGTACACCATCAAAACTATGTTATGTATTTTAGTAAAAAAATTCACCTTGTCTAATAAATATTTTGATTCAGACAGTTAAAAGAAAAAATGGTCAGTGGAAAACATTGCATTATGGTTTTATACGAAAACAGTTCAAAACTTTGTAATGGTCGTCCGAGCGTAAGAAAATTGCGAAGTTAGCTTTCTAAAAGTTTCCTTGATACAGAAAAAGGCGAGAAAAATTTCACTGGTGGTGAATGATACGTGCACCCGCATAGGTATATACACATACAGGCTTGCAGATGTGCGCAAACACACTCATACGTACATGTGCAACCCCCTACATTCCCAAAAAGGTGCACACACATAATATGTAAACACACACACACATATATAATATGTATGTATTTATATATAAAAGCTAGGATCAAGAGCATCCTTTATTTAGCATAATTTTGTTGCTCTGTGATATCTACAACGAGTTTCTATTTAAATATTTTTTCTTTATCTCTCCTGTCATAGGGACCAAATATTTAAATATAACTATAAATGAGAAATTCTTTATGTAATCTTTTCTAAAGCGATGTGAATGTAAAAGTGCTTGCACCTTTGTTGAAATAATTTACTGCAACTCACATTACTCAGATAATATGAAACACAATTGGTGATTCATTAAATCTGATCAACTTAATATAATTTTGTTCCCAGATTAGGAGGTAATCCAATGATTGAAATCAACTGTGTTACCATTTTGTGTCCTGTATGTAAACATACATATATGTACGCACACACATAATGATTTTCTCCTTAATTTAAAAGCATTTTATACATATATGGATGCCTTGTACAAGTTAAACAAACTAAAATAAACTACAGCCATGTCATATTTTTCTTTATTTGTGCATGGTTCAAGTTAGCAATTGTGTAAGATTTTCCTTTTTGATGCATATGATTAGTTTGGTTTATGGTTGATGGGTTGTTCTGCATGGTTAATTTTGCATATGTGTTGCCAAATGCTTGAGGCGATGTTAGTTGTCTCATAAGTTTTTGTGCACAATATTTAGTCATTGGGAAGTGGAGAAAGTTGCTAGCGTTAGACAAATGGCTCGGACAGAGAACTTCAGGTCAGCGCAATGCTGTGCAGTCCTCAACCGCGGTTGCCGTCCTCAACCAGCATTATCACCGTCCTCAACCGCGGTTGCCGAAGAACCTGTTTCCCCTTTTCCGGATCAACGTGGCTCCTCCCTCCACTGATCAAAGCTGCGCCGTCTCGGTTTCAAGCCTGAGACGCTGACGAACCCAGAAGAGCTCCACCGTGTCGTTTCTTCCCTCTTGCAGTTTGAAATCAAAGCCGATTCATTGTTGTCCATAGTTAACCCGAGCCACCTTAAGCTCACAAGCGAACCAAGCAGTCTCCATTCAACAGCTATCGCCTCCCGCATGTTCCCGTTTGATTGACTCAGGTAAGTTTACATTACAATTGGCTTTGTTTTCAGGTATTTTAACTTCACATAATACTGGGTATAAAAATAGAACTATGGTTGATTGTAGTTGGCTGCGTTTTGGTGACCTTATTGCCCGCTTCCTTGCTGTGCCTGTAGCTTCCCTTTTATGCTACATGCACTTGTTACATATCTAGAGCTAAGTATAGGTAGCACCTTTAAGTCGACATGTTTTGGTAACCGGAAAATATGCTTCTATGGTTGTTGGTAAATTTTAGTAGCATGATGTAAATCTGTATAAACTGCTTGGAGTAAGAGAATAGAAACATTCTTCCTTACTCTGTTGTCAGTATGGAAACGAGGAAGAATGTATAATGATGCTGCTATGATTAATTAAAAGAAGGAACACACATTGAAACCGAGTAAAAATATTATGCAGTTTTCATTTTTAAGAACATACACCACCAGCATAGGTGTTTCATTTTCTTCTGGTTTTATGAGGCACTGCTTCTCACATTTACCAGTCATCACCCACTATATTTGTTAAACATGACTGTAATCTTTAGATCTACCAAACCATATAAATGATGGACCAGCAGCAAGTTTTGTTAAACTACTTGAACTCATCTTTAATTAAATATCAAAGCGTGTGACGAATTTATAGTTGGACTTGTATTTTTTTTGAACTGTAGAAATACTGAAGCGTAGGCGCGGTTGTGTTCAAACATTCAGTTATTTTCTTTCTGTGCTTACGTTTGCGGCGTTTAGGAAAACTTCATGCATGTTGAAACTTGGTTTGAAGTCTTATATTCGTGATTGTTTGAACTGAATTTGTTTCGTGTCTGCACTGGCGCCTCATCGCTTACTTTTGACGCATATATATAAATATGTTCACCTGAAAATTACTATCTTCTTTTATTTCTCTTTAATTCGTCCCAAGAGCTTACAATAATTTTCCTTCCTTTGCTTTTGTTTGTACCATTCCCCTATCTTGTCTGCGCATGAACCTGGCATAAAGGGGAGGAATTCATTTTTCTTGTTTTCTTTTTCTTGCCTTGTTATCCCCTAACGTCAACCATTTTTTTCTATTTACTGTGTATTCATTTATATGGCACTTGCCATTTGAACCATTTTACTCTACACGCATGAAAGAAAAGAAAGGAAGGGACACTTTCTTTGTATTTTGCATTCAGACATCCAAGCAACGGAAAAAAAGAAAAAAAAAAAGAAAAACATAACCTGCCTTAGCTTGTTGCGCAGTTTAGTGTCAGCTGTATTTGGTTATTTTCTTATATGCATGCTGCTTCATATATCCAGTTGATCCCTGTTTTGTGTGGCATTCTCAGCTCCTGCATCTTACTTGAGTTGATTTTCTACTTTGAAAATATTTCAACATGTAATAATATTGCATCATGCCTTCTTGTTGTTGTGCATATTACTATGCATTACTATATTATGACTATGCATTTCCTTTGAGTACTTGCCTGTGTGCATAACTTGATTATGTTGTTACATTTGGCAGTAATGAGGAAGAGGATAGACTACTGAATTCAGTATGTTGCACATGAATTCCCATCTGTCAATTGCTGCCTTAGTATGGTACGCAAATAGTTTGAATATAAGGCATATTATGAGCAAAGAATACCATTTGTGTAGGCCTTTATTACCAGACCTGAAATGCATTCATATGAAGATTTAATATGATGAAACGTGTTTTGATATGATGCATACTAGTATAATAAGAGATGTCATATAGTTAACTTAATAAGTTTGGATGATATTTCTATGTCAAGTACAGTTATATAATATGAAACATTATTTTTATTACTGACTTAAACTAGGCAATTGGTGTGCTCTGTTGTGCCTATATCAGAGATGAATAACGGATTTCAAGGAGGTTACATAGGGTATTAATGGTCCTTACTACCTAGAAATAGTTGTATATAAAGAAGCAAGTTAATATATGATAAAACACCTCAAGTGATCATGTGTAGAAAGCTTTTAAATTACGAAAAATGGTTGTAGTAGAGTAACTTGTAAATAATGAAACCATCTGAAGTTTTTGTATATCCAGTATATACTTAACTTCAAACGAGGATGCCAAAGAATATTTATATGTGTATAGAATAGCTGTTTTAGCATATAAAAAATAATCTACCAATAATACTTTAAATTCTTGGGATTATAACTCAATTATATTTGATTTGAAAGGCTAATGTTTGAGATATGGACATTCTGCTTTTATAAAACCCGATGGAATAATAATAGGCACAAATATACAACAATTTGCAAAGCATCAAGCCAGGGCATAAATTAGCCTTCATAATGTATTTTTAACAAATAAAATGGTCATAAAGCAAAGCCTTAATACCGGGTTCATTTAGCAAGGTTGGAATCTGAATCCTTTGCAACTGAAATATTGAAAAAGGATTGCACTGAAGTTGTAACACCCCACGTCCATTAATGTCACTCACCAAGGGAATGCATTAACTTCCATGGAGGTTTTAAGTGAATATAGAACAGTAAAATTACAACAAGACAGATATAAAATAGTACTTGGAAATTCAAAAACTTTATTTCATTGTAGCAGAAGTCAAAACATGTTTGATTACATCATAACACCATATTCAATGTCAAGTACAATATCTATCTTGATAAAACAAGTACATAATCCCATTACATGAATAGCCATTAAAAAGAAAGATAACAAGCTGGACTTTACTTCAGCAGTCCAAGCTTTCCAGAAGATAAGCGATCCAACTAGACTCCACTAGAACTTGGCCCAACCTGCGGACCTGAAGGGAGAAAAAGGATGGAAAAGAGGGGGTCAGACATAAAGTCTGGTGAATATGATAATTCTACAATACTATTACCAAAATAACTGGACTAAGGCATAAGCTGGAAAACAAGAAAATGTCTATGAAGAGCAGATTAAGGACATAGACAATCGCTAAAGGCAACGTTATAGGCGCTCCTAAATACTAAAGGATAAACACTATACTGCACCACACCAGTCACCCTAAAGATTCATCCCACTTAGCTTCACTTAGAAACTTTCCCAATGGCTTTACGTACCCCTAGCTGACTACATAGGTGCCGCCTGCCCCTATCTCCACTAGGTGTACCCTACTTCCCATTATTCGATCGGCTCCCTAACTCGTAGATACCCGTGCTGGCCCCACAGTGGGGTGTATCACTCCCCTAAAGTGGCAACCTGATACAACGGACATGCACGGCTTATATCTACACGATGCAACAACGTCTTACCTACCAGCCCGGGTCCACACACGCATATGAATCCCGTTGGACTTGCGTTGCCACCGCTCCCTGTTTTGGCCTCTTATAGTCAAACCCAGTATGCGTGTCCCGTCCTCGACTTGGGTCGAGCCCACAAAGATACGTTTTGGGATACTGGTTGAAATGGGCCCCCACTATTTACCATAAGCATTCCACCTAAGCTTGTCCCCATTAGTCCATCCCACTTAACCCACTTAGTCATGTTCATTTACATGTGTGTTTGGTTAAGTCTAATCGTATTTCAAATGCCTCTAAAGGCAACCACCAGATTCCTCATGCCACCCAAGGCACCTACTTAACCCCCATGTCCCACCTTACATGATTATCTGGTTAAGTATTTCTTAGTTCATTAAGGCCATAACCTCATAAAGACCTCTCACATTAGACTGGCATTTATGGCAGCTGGATTTGTCGGGCGGGTCCGGGCAGTCTTACACCATAAAAGAGTCTAACCTCGTGTCTTTACAACTGTTATGCTTTAGTTTGGGCCTAGGACCTCTCACATTGGGCCGACATTTGTGACTACTGGATTTGTCGGGCGGGTCCGGGCAGGTTTACATCACAAACGGGTCCAACCTCGTGTCCTAAGCATTGATTATTAATAATAATCCACTTTCCCCCAATTTTAATAATTCCCTACTTGAATTATTAATTACTTCCAATTTTTAACAATGTCCATAATTGACTCAATTATGGACATCCATTCATGGTATGCAAAATCTTACAAAATTGCACCCAATTTATTAATTCCTAATATTACCCTACCCCACGTTTAAACGTTTATTCGCAAAATATATGTTAGACTCGAATAGCCTAACTCATAGCATAAAAGAGATTATCATAATAACAACATGTATATGTGACCAAATGAATCATAATAAGGGGTGAAACTTGCATATGTCCAACTTGCATAGATTATACATGTCATGGACCTAAAGGTGTCAACTTGTTCAAAATTCACCTAATATAATCTCAATCAATTTTCATAAACTTACATATGAACATGTGTGAATCAACATCATCTAATTTTTTAACAACATGGTTTTATATGGGTACACCTAACTCAATAGGCAAATTCCCATAATCAAGTTTTATTTAATTATAGTTTCAAGTTTATGGGTACACCTAACCTAATAGGCAAATTCCCATAAACAAGATCCATTTAAATTAAGAAAAAAAAAACATAACTTTAAGCACGATCCAACAACATCATGATTTTTCAACATAATATAGCATGATTTATAACATGGCATAATATGATAGTATAACATAGCTTGACATGATTCTCAACATAGCACGACATAGCATAAGAGAATTTACAACATAGCATGACATAGCATATATAATTTACATCATACGACAACATAATAACATAATAAGAGATTCACAATATATAGAATTTACAATTACAAATCACATCACTTTCTTGTGATCCATTCATAACTGAGTCAAATTAGTTTGTAATAGTCTTGTGAGAATCATCATACTCACCAACAAAAGAAAAGAATTAGAGAAAGAGAGATCTTTTGATTTGATTTGTGTAGATTTAGTTGTAGATGATTAGGCTTCCTCTTCTTAGTTTGTGACGGCTATGCTGAACTCCATGGCAGCAGCATGACGGTAGCTTCTCTAAATTTTTCAAGTGATTTAGGTCTAGGGTCTACCCACTTATTTATAGATTTTAGAATTCATTTAGGCCATTAGATTTAACCTAGAAATAACCGCAGCCGTTCAGACAAGATGGGGTTTATCTTGTTGACTCAGCAATGAGTCAGAAGTGACTCAGCAAACACTCAACATATTAATAAACTTCTATTCATGTTTGCATTAACTGCCCATATATATATATATATATATATATATATATATATATATATATATATATATATATATTCTACAATGTACACATTAGATACATCCCCTCTCTTACACACTTATTAATATTTTTATATTCATATTAGATACATCCCCTCTCTTACATACTTATTAATATTTTTATATTCATATTAGATACATCCCCTCTCTTACATACTTATTAATATTTTTATATTCATATTAGATACATCCCCTCTTCTACACACTTATTATTATTTTAGCAACTTTAGTGTTAATAGAAAATTCGGGGTGTTACATTCTCCCCTCCTTTTAGGATTTCGTCCCCGAAATCTTCAAGTCTGGAAGAATGTATATCCTACCATCCAAACGTCCATCTACTCATCCATCATACACAGGCATCCATTGTCCTTACAGACTTCTAATGCTTTCATATTTAAATGCACAGTGTGTGTATATGTCCGTATCTAATGCAAAATCAGGCGGTCCACTGATTCAGTTGACCTCCTTAATGCAACTATGATCGTGCCATGCATCCATTATGTATGCAAAAGATTCTTAATGCTACATAATACTTCTATATGCGTGCACAACCATCATCTGAATGCAGCATCCACATGATAATACAACCATCGTTCATCCATTTTACTAAATACATCCATATATATGCAATATGCAATATGTAGTGACTGAGCCGATCTAGTGCCTAAAGTGTGTGTATATATGCATCCACGAGCAACCACTAGCAAACACTTGCATCCATTTTGCATCCATCATACATAACATGTCTCAAACACATGTTTCAACCATAGGGTTATCCTAACTAAAGGTCAAAGATACTAATGAGAGGACATACTAAAGATAAGATAAGATAAGCTAAGCGATAAAGGAGAAATTAAAAGACATACCCTCAAAAAGAAAAGGGTACAACGAACGCATCTTCTCTTCTGTCTCCCAAGTTGCGTTGCTCTCATCATCTCCCCATTGCACTTTAACCAGTCTGACCTCTCGATTCCTCAACTTTTTGATCTCCGACCCAAGAATGCATGTAGGAGCTCGTCTAATTGTTGCATCACGCTCTATTTTCACCTCTTTAAGCAAGCTCGGCTCTACCACCTCCGCGGTCTTGTGCAAACACTTCCTCAAATGTGATACATGGAATACGTCGTGTACTCCACTAAGTTTCTCAGGCAACTCCACCCTATATGCCATCTTCCCAATCCTGTCTTTTACAGGAAACGGCCCTACAAACCTTGGTGCTAATTTCCCCATGGACCCAAAGCGAACAACATTCTGTAACGGAGATACTTTGATAAAAACCATGTCCCCAATGTCAAACTCAAGATCTGTCCTCCTCTTATCAGCATACGATTTTTGCCTATCTTGTGCTGCTTTCATCCTCCTTCGAATCAACTCAATCTTCTCCGAGGTTTCCCTAACCATATCGGGCCCAAGTAGGATTTTATCGGTAGATTCCCACCAACATGTAGGCGAACGACAAGGCCTTCCATAAAGAGCTTCGAAAGGTGCCATGCCAATACTAGACTGAAAGCTATTGTTATATGCGAATTCTACTAACGGAAGGTGCTCTTCCAATGTACCCCCAAAGTCTAGGATACAAAGCCTTAAAAGATCCTCTAGAATGCGATTCACCCTCTCGGTCTGGCCGTCTGTCTGAGGATGATATGCGGTGCTCAAACATAGCTGAGTCCCTACCGCCTCTTGTAAACTCTTCCAAAATTCGCTAGTAAAGATGGGGTCACGGTCGCTTACTATACTAGAAGGAATACCGTGCAAACGAACTATCTCCTTAATGTATACAGAAGCCAACCACGGAGCAGTCCTCTTACTTTTCACGGGAATAAAATGGGCGCTTTTAGTAAGTCTATCTACTATAACCCAAATCCCCGTGTTACCCTTCCTTGATCTTGGTAATCCATCCACAAAATCCATTGAGATGCTTTCCCATTTCCATAGTGGAACTTCTAATGGGTGAAGCAACCCACCGGGTTTCTTTTGTTCTGCTTTAACTCGTTGGCACACCAAGCATCTAGCGACGTACTCGGCCACATCCTTTTTCATACCGGCCCAAAAGAAAACCCGCTTCATATCTTTGTACATCTTATCCCCGCCGGGATGAATGGTCATTTTTGAGCGATGAGCATCATCAAGAATGGCCTTCCTTAAGTCTTCGTCTTGTGGTACACAAAGTCTATTATCCCTTCGTAACCAACCCTTATCGTCTAGGGTATACCTACGAAGATGGCTTGACGACTCCCCCCCTTTGAGCTTTTCTACTATCTCAACCAACTGTGGGTCGTCTCGCTGTGCCTCACCAACCCGTCCTAGAAGTGTAGGTCTAACCTCCAAGGATGCTAACAGACCGGGTACTAAGTCAACGGAGGGTCTAAAGTCAAACATAGAGATGAATTCTAAGCTTTGTCGTTCAACAAACAACGGACTCAAGGACAACCTTTTCCTACTTAAGGCGTCTGCCACCACGTTACCCTTGCCCGGGGTATATGCTATTTCAAAATCGTAGGAGGCTAAGAATTCCATCCACCGTTGCTGCCTTAAATTCAAATCCTTCTGAGAGAATAAGTATTTTAATGATTTGTGGTCAGTGAACAGTTCGAATTTCTCACCAAGAAGATAGTGACGCCAAGACTTAAGCGCGAAAACAATTGCGGCTAGCTCTAAGTCATGCGTGGGGTAATTCTTTTCATGAACCCTCAACTGCCTTCCACCATAGGCTATTACTCTTCCCTCTTGCATGAGGACCGCGCCAAGTCCCGTCCCACAAGCATCAGTATAGATGGTAAACGGTTTATTCCCGTCTGGCAGCACTAAGACTGGGGCTGAAGTTAAGGCTCTCTTTAAACGTTGGAACGCATCATCGCAATCTTTGTCCCACGTAAAAACCAGGTTCTTCTTCGTTAACTGTGTTAATGGAGCTGATATTTTTGCGAAGTCTTTGATAAACTTCCTATAATAGCCAGCCAACCCCAAGAAACTTCTTACTTCGGTTGCATTTTTAGGGACCTTCCAATCTTGGATGGCCACCACCTTTGCGGGTTCCACTGCTATCCCTTCTTTGGAAACCACGTGCCCTAAGAACCGTACTTCCTTCCTCCAGAAGTGACACTTAGAAAATTTTGCCTTAAGGTTATGCGCTCGAAGGGTTTCCAACACTTCCCTAAGATGTAGGGAGTGCTCTTCTTTATTCTTAGAAAAGACTAAGATGTCATCCACAAAGACTACCACGAATTTGTTAAGGTATTCCCTAAACACCCTACTCATCAAATCAACAAAATATGCAGGGGCGTTTGTCAAACCAAAGGGCATCACTAGCCATTCATAGAATCCGTCAGGAGTCCTAAAAGCAGTCTTATCTATACTATCCTCAGCCACTCTCAGTTGATGAAAGCCAGTGGCTAAGTCCAACTGCGAAAACACTGAGGCGCCAACTAACTGATCAAAGAGATCGTCAATCCTCGGCAGTGGGTGTCGGTTCTTTTTAGTAAGCTTGTTTAGTTCTCTATAGTCCATACAAAGTCTAAGAGACCCATCCGCCTTTGTGGCAAAAACTACTGGAGCACCCCACTCCGATATACTACGTCTTATGAACCCCTTCTCAAGCAACTCCTTTACTTGCTTATTGAGTTCCCTCCTTTCACGAGGAGCCATGTGGCGCACTGGCAAAGATACGGGTTTAGCATTATCCACAAGATAAATTCGAAAGTCTATCTCCCGCTTTGGAGGTAAGCCCTTCACCTCCTCAAACACATCCGGATATTCCCGGACCACTTCTACCGATCGCAGGTTCTCTACAGACGCGTCAAGCGATTCAAGATAACTTAGCATAACGGAATTTATGGGATTACAAAAGATGTCGAGAGCATTACCAAGGCGAGTCACAAGCCTAACTACTCTCCTTTCACAATCAAGAATGGCCCTATTTCTAGACAACCAATCCATTCCTAAAATTAGCCCATAGCCCGTGAAGCCCAATACATAAGCATCACATCTAAATTCAACGCTAAGTATAGAGATTTTCAAATCCAAACATATCATGGTCAAATGAGCCGAACCCCCAATTGGATTTGAAACGACCAAGGGATCCTCTACTAAACTGGTGTTCAAGTGCAGTGATTCAACTAATGATGCAGAGATAAACGAATGAGATGCGCCAGAATCGAATAAGGTACGGACAAGATGATCAAACAGAAAAACTAAGCTTTCAACAGAAATTGTTCTACCTCTTTCTTGCAGCGGTGGGGCCGCAATAGCCTGAACTTGCCCCCTTGCCTGCCCTGGTGCCATAAGAGCCTGCACCTGTCCTCCCGAGGTAGACCCTGCCCTCTGCCCCTTCTTTGGACAGTCCTTCACTAAATGTCCCGCATCTCCACAATGAAAACAACCAGTCTTCTTTTTCTTTCTACAATCTTTGCTGAGATGGCCAAGCGTCCCACAATTGAAGCATTTCTTCTTCCCTTTGCCATTATTGTTTTTACCACCCTTCTTATTTTGCTGTTGGGGTTTCTTCTGATCCCCTTTCTTTTCAACTGCCTTATCCTCATGCATAAGTGCCATTTCTACTAGCTTTTCAAAGGTGGCTCCCATAGGGATGTGGGTCATAGCCAACCCTTGCAACGGTTCATTCAAGCCTCTAACGAACCTCAAAGCTTTCTTCTCTGGCGTGTTCACCAACTCCAAGCCAAACCTTGCTAACTGATTAAATTTATTGACATATTCCTTTACTGATGAGCTCCCTTGCTTTAGTGCCAGGAATTTTTCCATATTTAAGTTCTCCTCTGCCCTTGAAAGAAACTTTGCCTCAAACCTTCGTCTGAAATCCGCCCATGAATCAACTGGACGTTCCCCGTTAGTGACCTCCCACCAAAACGAGGCCTCTCCCTTCATTAACCAAGCAGCTAAACGGACTTTCCTTCCATCTTCCACTTCAAAGATATCCAACAATTCCTCAGTCTCCTTAAGCCAATCTCTGGCCTCCACAAACGTCTCAGTCCCTTGAAAAGTTTTTCCTCCCATAGCCTTGAATTCCTTGCACGTCTTTGCAAAAGTGTCAACACGAGGAGGAGGAGGAGGAGGAATGGGTGCAACTAGGGGTGGAGGAGTATCCGCTGGGCCTGCAGTGGTGGCCCTAGCCTCCAAGTATCTCCTAAACCACCCTGGAATCGTCACACCTTCTGGGAGATTTAGATCTTCAGCCATGCTGAAACGAAAAAGGAAAGATTAAAAATGGAGAATTCGAAAGATAAAGATAAGGATATGGCTATTTGGGATTATGTTTTTCATAAAAACTCTCTTTAAATAACATGTTTTTTTTTTTTTTTTTTGAAAGCACTTCTTCCAAAAATACTTTAGAAAAAAAATATTTTTCTAAAAAAAAAAATTTATCTGTTCTGGTAACCTTTGGCTCTGATACCACGTGTAACACCCCACGTCCATTAATGTCACTCACCAAGGGAATGCATTAACTTCCATGGAGGTTTTAAGTGAATATAGAACAGTAAAATTACAACAAGACAGATATAAAATAGTACTTGGAAATTCAAAAACTTTATTTCATTGTAGCAGAAGTCAAAACATGTTTGATTACATCATAACACCATATTCAATGTCAAGTACAATATCTATCTTGATAAAACAAGTACATAATCCCATTACATGAATAGCCATTAAAAAGAAAGATAACAAGCTGGACTTTACTTCAGCAGTCCAAGCTTTCCAGAAGATAAGCGATCCAACTAGACTCCACTAGAACTTGGCCCAACCTGCGGACCTGAAGGGAGAAAAAGGATGGAAAAGAGGGGGTCAGACATAAAGTCTGGTGAATATGATAATTCTACAATACTATTACCAAAATAACTGGACTAAGGCATAAGCTGGAAAACAAGAAAATGTCTATGAAGAGCAGATTAAGGACATAGACAATCGCTAAAGGCAACGTTATAGGCGCTCCTAAATACTAAAGGATAAACACTATACTGCACCACACCAGTCACCCTAAAGATTCATCCCACTTAGCTTCACTTAGAAACTTTCCCAATGGCTTTACGTACCCCTAGCTGACTACATAGGTGCCGCCTGCCCCTATCTCCACTAGGTGTACCCTACTTCCCATTATTCGATCGGCTCCCTAACTCGTAGATACCCGTGCTGGCCCCACAGTGGGGTGTATCACTCCCCTAAAGTGGCAACCTGATACAACGGACATGCACGGCTTATACCTACACGATGCAACAACGTCTTACCTACCAGCCCGGGTCCACACACGCATATGAAACCCGTTGGACTTGCGTTGCCACCGCTCCCTGTTTTGGCCTCTTATAGTCAAACCCAGTATGCGTGTCCCGTCCTCGACTTGGGTCGAGCCCACAAAGATACGTTTTGGGATACTGGTTGAAATGGGCCCCCACTATTTACCACAAGCATTCCACCTAAGCTTGTCCCCATTAGTCCATCCCACTTAACCCACTTAGTCATGTTCATTTACATGTGTGTTTGGTTAAGTCTAATCGTATTTCAAATGCCTCTAAAGGCAACCACCAGATTCCTCATGCCACCCAAGGCACCTACTTAACCCCCATGTCCCACCTTACATGATTATCTGGTTAAGTATTTCTTAGTTCATTAAGGCCATAACCTCATAAAGACCTCTCACATTAGACTGGCATTTATGGCAGCTGGATTTGCCGGGCGGGTCCGGGCAGTCTTACACCATAAAAGAGTCTAACCTCGTGTCTTTACAACTGTTATGCTTTAGTTTGGGCCTAGGACCTCTCACATTGGGCCGACATTTGTGACTACTGGATTTGTCGGGCGGGTCCGGGCAGGTTTACATCACAAACGGGTCCAACCTCGTGTCCTAAGCATTGATTATTAATAATAATCCACTTTCCCCCAATTTTAATAATTCCCTACTTGAATTATTAATTACTTCCAATTTTTAACAATGTCCATAATTGACTCAATTATGGACATCCATTCATGGTATGCAAAATCTTACAAAATTGCACCCAATTTATTAATTCCTAATATTACCCCTACCCCACGTTTGAACGTTTATTCGCAAAATATATGTTAGACTCGAATAGCCTAACTCATAGCATAAAAGAGATTATCATAATAACAACATGTATATGTGACCAAATGAATCATAATAAGGTGTGAAACTTGCATATGTCCAACTTGCATAGATTATACATGTCATGGACCTAAAGGTGTCAACTTGTTCAAAATTCACCTAATATAATCTCAATCAATTTTCATAAACTTACATATGAACATGTGTGAATCAACATCATCTAATTTTTTAACAACATGGTTTTATATGGGTACACCTAACTCAATAGGCAAATTCCCATAATCAAGTTTTATTTAATTATAGTTTCAAGTTTATGGGTACACCTAACCTAATAGGCAAATTCCCATAAACAAGATCCATTTAAATTAAGAAAAAAAAACATAACTTTAAGCATGATCCAACAACATCATGATTTTTCAACATAATATAGCATGATTTATAACATGGCATAGTATGATAGTATAACATAGCTTGACATGATTCTCAACATAGCACGACATAGCATAAGAGAATTTACAACATAGCATGACATAGCATATATAATTTACATCATACGACAACATAATAACATAATAAGAGATCCACAATATATAGAATTTACAATTACAAATCACATCACTTTCTTGTGATCCATTCATAACTGAGTCAAATTAGTTTGTAATAGTCTTGTGAGAATCATCATACTCACCAACAAAAGAAAAGAATTAGAGAAAGAGAGATCTTTTGATTTGATTTGTGTAGATTTAGTTGTAGATGATTAGGCTTCCTCTTCTTAGTTTGTGACGGCTATGCTGAACTCCATGGCAGCAGCATGACGGTAGCTTCTCTAATTTTTCAAGTGATTTAGGTCTAGGGTCTACCCACTTATTTATAGATTTTAGAATTCATTTAGACCATTAGATTTAACCTAGAAATAACCGCAGCCGTTCAGACAAGATGGGGTTTATCTTGTTGACTCAGCAATGAGTCAGAAGTGACTCAGCAAACACTCAGCATATTAATAAACTTCTATTCATGTTTGCATTAACTGCCCATATATATATATATATATATATATATTCTACAATGTACACATTAGATACATCTCCTCTCTTACACACTTATTAATATTTTTATATTCATATTAGATACATCCCCTCTCTTACACACTTATTAATATTTTTATATTAATATTAGATACATCCCCTCTCTTACATACTTATTAATATTTTTATATTCATATTAGATACATCCCCTCTTCTACACACTTATTATTATTTTAGCAACTTTAGTGTTAATAGAAAATTCGGGGTGTTACAGAAGTTACAAGAAATTTGGATGATTAGAAAAATCAGTTTTGACAAGGCTTTAATATAAAATAAATCTGCCAATCAATATGTTTTCTTCAATTTATGCATGTAAATAAAACCTATTTGACCACCCGTTAGCATATATAATTTATGCATTTTGCACATTTATGTAATTCTGATTGTTGACCATTATATTTGTATGTAATTCTTATCGTGGACCGTTATACTTATGTACAGGTAATTAGATTTCCAAAGTAAAGAAGAGACGCATCAAAGAATCGGTGGTAATTAAGCTATGAACAAGACTTTAACTATTATTTTGTTCCTAGTAGTCTTGTAGACTTGTTTGTAAGCAGTTGTGGTATATGGATTCACTTATTTTATCAAAATACTACTATTGAGATGATTATGGATGTTATATTTGATATTGCGAGTAATGCGTTTTTTAAGTATTTAAATATGGTGTTATTGATTTTAGTTTGGAAACGGTACTCATATAATTGTTTGTTTTAATATTTCTATTATATATAGATTGATGGAAATGTTACAAGCCATTAACAGTAAATAACTGCAATTAAAATGTGGTGTACATCAGTAAGTTTTAGTAGCGTTGAAAAAGTGCTACAAATGTAATTTACAAAAGATATTGTAGCTGAAAAGAAAAGCAACAAAAAACATAAAGTAGGACAGAAAAAACGCTACAAAAAAGTTGGAAAATGATACAAATATCACTTAAGTAGCATTTTTAAGCCGCTGCCAAAAAACCTTTTGTAGGGTTTTTAAAATGCTACAATATTTTCATTTTTGGTTGCGTTTATTAAAACGCAACAAGAAATTTTAGACCTTTAGTTGCATGTCGTATAGCAGCATTTATCGTAACGCTACTACAAGTTATTGTAGCATTTTTACAACACTACGAAAACATTTTGTGGTGTAGTGGCACGAAGAGTTTTCAAAACTTCCCTCAAATGTTGGGCATGCTTTTCCTCACTCTTTGAGAAGATCAAGATATCATCAACAAAGACCACAAAATTTTATTTAGAAACTCCTGAAACACCCTACTCATCAGATCAACAAAATAGGCGGGTGCATTCGTCAACCCAAAAGGCATTACAAGCCATTCAAAGAAACCATCTGGAGTCCTAAAAGCGGTCTTATCTATACTGTCCTTAGCCACCCTCAACTGATGAAACCCTATGGCCAGGTCTAACTGAGAAAATACCGAGGCACCAACAAGCTAATTGAGCAAGTCATCTACCCTCGGAAGTGGGTGCCTGTTCTTCTTGATGAGCTTATTCAACTCTCTATAGTCCACACACAATCGAACTGAACCATCCGCCTTAGTTGTGAATACTACTGCAGCACCCCATTCAGATATGCTTCGCCTGATAAATCCTTTTTCAAGTAGCTCCCCCACTTGCTTACTCAGCTTCCTCCTTTCCCTTGGAGCCATATAGAGCATGGGCAATGCAACTGGTTTTGCATTATCTACCAAATATATGTGAAAATCTATCTCGCGCCTTAGGGGTAAACCCCGAACCTCATTAAAGACATCATAATAATCTCGGACTACTGGAAGAGATTGCAGATCATTGAGAGATGCATCTAGAGACTCTAGGAAACTAAGCATAACAGATCCTTGCGGGCCACAAGAAATCTAGAGGGTCCTCCCATGACAGGTCAGAAGCCTAACGACCCTCCTCTCACAATCTAGAATGGCACCATACATGGTTAGCCAATCCATACCTAGAATCAAACCGTATCCCATAGACCCAAGCACATACGTGTCACACTCAAACTCAACGCCTAAGATAGATATCCTCAAACCCCAACAAATCATGGATAAATAAGCCGAACCACCAATAGGGTTTGAGACAATAACGGGATCCACTACCATAATAGTATTTAAGGGCAGAGTTTCAACCATAGAACTAGATATAAATGAATGTGAAGTACCAGAATCAAAAAGAGTTCTAATAGGATGACTGGAAAGAGAAATCAACCTTGCATGGAAATTTTCCTACCGATATCCGGAGCACTGATCGCGAGAGCATGCACCTGACCTCCAGAAGCTCCTGCCCTCTGGCCGTGTCCCTATGGTCCCTGCTTCTTCAGGCACTCCCTAGCAAAGTGACTGACCTCTCCACAATTGAAGCAAGTATTCTTCCTCCTTTTACAGTCTTTGACCAAGTGACTCTCTCGCCCACAACTATGACATTTCCTCTTATCCTTATCATTGTTATTCTTTCCACCTTTCTTTTGTTGTTATTGTTGCTGCTGTCCTTTCTTAGGCCATACCTTCTTATTTTGCGTTGTTTCCTCAGCTTTTACTTCCTTATTTTCTCCCTTGTCTTCATCATGCATCAGGACCGTATCAACAAGCCTTTCAAAGTCGCTCCCATTGGAATGTGGGACATAGCTAACCCAAGAAGGGGTTCACTTAGCTCTTTAGCAAACCACAAAGCCTTCTTATGTGGAGTGTCAACCAATTCCAATCCAAACCTTGCTAGCTGGCTGAATTTGTTCACATATTCTTAAACAATCATGTTTCCTTGTTTGAGCGCCAAGAGCCTCTCCATCTGCAAGCTTTTCTCAGCTTCAGAAAGAAACTTCATTTCAAACCTTTGCCTAAAATCATCCCATGTCTCCACCGGACGTCCAGCTTGGGTAACTTCCCACCAAAATGAAGCTTCATTTTTCAATAGCATGGTAGCTAACTGAATCTTCCTTCGATCTTCCACTTCAGAGATTACGAACAAGTCCTCAGTCTCCTTGAGCCAATTCCATGCCTCTAAGAACATTTCGGTTCCACAGAATGGCTTCCCTCCCATGACACACAAATCTTTGTAGATCTTAGCGAAATTATCTGCTCTTGGAGGAGGAGGAGGAACGAAGGGTGCAGCTGGTGGAGGAACGTTTCTTTGGCCTTCGGTAGGCGCCGTAGCCTCTAAATACCTACGGAACTAGCCGAGTATCGTAACGCCCTCTGGAATGTTAGGTTCCCCAGACATGCTGAAACGAAAAGGAAAGAGATTTAGACAAAGGATCGAAAGATAATACATATGGCTTTGGGAAATATGTTTTCCAAAACAGACTTTTCCTTTTTGAAAAATGCTTTCTTTTAAAACCTTTTTGAAAATAGTTTTCAATTTTTTTTGTCTACTCTGGTAACCTTCAGCTCTGATACCAAGTGTGACACCCCACGTCCGTTAATGTCACTCACAATGGGAATGAATTAATTTTCATGAAGCATTATAGGTAAACAAAAACAGAAATATTACAAGGCAGATATAAAAATGACAGTGGAATTGAAAACTTTATTTAACATAAAGCAACGTTGTCTGAAAACATCGCATGTCTGAAATACATAAAAACAATTACATCATTGAAACTATTGTCTTGTACTTTAAAACATTAGAGTACATAAAAGAAGCAAAATTACCCAAATAAAATATAGCCATAGTAGCAAGGATAGGAGCTTGAGCCATACATCTAAGCAGCTCCATCAAAATGAAAGCAGAATCACGGTCAAGCCTGAGTATTCCCACCTTAAGAACTTGGGGGAGGGAGGGGAAAAAGAAGAAAGAAGTGGAAACAAAAAGGGTCAGACATAAAGTCTTGAGAGTCCAGTTACTTTTAGCAAGTAAATAAGTAAAAGTAGCATGACAGGCATATAAAGTGGATAAGAGAGAGATAACAACATATAAGGTAGGTATGACAAGGTAAACATGATAGAGTGTATACTTCTCTAAAGATTACTCTGCACTAATACTAGTATAACCAGAATGAGATGATCCCCACAACTATAAGATGGTAGACTTAGGCATACATCCTAATGTATCCTAACCAATACCCTAATCGATCGGCTCCCTACTCCGCGTAGACACTCTATGCCGGCCTCACCATAGGATGTATGACGTCCTATAGTGGCAACCCTTCATTGATATGCACAGCCATATCTACAGGTGTCACGGTCGTCTTAGCCCCTTCTGCCCGACCCATGCACGCACATGTCCCTTTTAGGTTTGCGCCGCCCACACCGTCCTCCTTGTTTGGATCTCCTGCATTCAACCCAGTAAGTGTGCCCCAAGTCCGACCTAGTTCGGAGTACTCGTTTGATACCTATTAAGGGTTACTAACTGAAATGGGTCCCACACAATTTGATACAAGCTTTTCCCCTTGTCTTGTATCTCCACTAGGATCTCCATCGGTTATGTATACCACTAGGTGTCTTTATTTACACAAGCCTATCATTTCTACAAGTTATACTTACCCTAAAAAGGTGTCTTTAATTACATAACTCTAATATTTCCATCGGTTATGTATACCACTAGGTGCCTTTAATTACATAACCTTATCAGGCTAAATTTGTAGGCCTATATGTAAATATTACCTACCCCCTTAGATTTACTTAACCCACCCACTATTGAACCAAATTTACTTTAACCCCAACTTAATTTTATATTCATACAATCCCTATCGATTCAACTAGGTTAAATATTCAAGGTTTATTACCATATTTTCATTTATGGTTATGGTATGCTAGATCTCCCACATTAAGCCTACCATTTGTGGATGATGGACACGGCGGGCAGGTCCGGGCAGACTTATTCCATAAATTGGGCTTAACCTCATGTCTTAGCACGTCTCGTATTTGTACACCTAGAACTCCCATATTAGATTCACCACTTGTGGTCGCTGGATATACCGGGCGGGTCCAGGCAGACTTCCATCACATGTGCAATATAACCTCATGTCTAGGCGCAATTACAGTTTCTAATTACTGTAATCCTAGGCATTTCATTATTAGCCAATTTTTCCTATGTCGTTATAGGTTATAGGTTTAATACCCCTTTTTCCCCAGTTATGTTCATAGTAGATTATATGTCCAAATTCATATACATATACATTATTCAAATTATGCCAATTTTCACCTTTTTACCAACTATGACCAAATTCCCAATTCACAAGATATGCCCAAATTCAATGTTTTTCCCCCTCGTTCCCAAACTAACGTAATCGCATAATTTAGTGGCATGCCTAAGCTCGAAAATAGCCTGGCTATATAAAATAAAAAGGGAAAGGGTGAAGGGAAGATGACAGAGACATTTATTCTGACAAATTGACATAAGCATATGATGGCATAATGATAGGATGGACATATAAGAATAGACCGATGAACTTGTGATAATGAAACAGGTTCTAACATAGTATGGATGTCATAATAGGCATGATTAGATCTAAATAAAGGTTTAGATGTCCAACTAATGACCGATCTAAATTAATCACAACATTATAAGCATAAGATGATCCAAATAGCCAATTAGACCCATAATTAAAAGTAGATCTGACATGATAAGGGTTGAGATCCAAGTTATAGTTATAGATTCGCAAATTACAATAGATCTGATAGTTACAGTTATAGATTCACAAATTACAATAAATCTAATATGATTCAATCACAGGCATAGATACAAATTACAGTATCATGGATTCACAAATTACAATAGATCTGATATGATTCAGTCACATGCATAGATCTAAATTTACAATCATATCATGTTTTCTTTTAATTATTTAAATCAAAAGTCAACTGAAACTCACAATGTTCGGATCTAAAAAAATAGAAGGAGAAAAGTAGTTGATGAATCTCAGATGTACACTTGAATCCCTAAATTTGATTGCAGAAGAAAAAAGAGTTTTGATTCAGTCCGGGCAACAGCAACACTTAGGCCTCCATAGATTTTCAGTGAAGAAAACAAGAGAAATGTGCCTGTATTTATAGTTGCTAGCCTCCAAACCGACTTAGCCATGTCAGCCCTAGGGGGGTCGACCCTGGTGTCGACACCCTCTTTGGGGGGTCGACCTAGGGGTCGACTCCCCTGGACAGGAATTTTCCCGCTTGTCCCGAATTCTAGAATTTGAACGATTTTGAACTTTTTGGACCTGATTTTGAATTCTTGGACCCTATATATATATATATATATATATATATATATATATATATATATATATATATTGCGTGTATACAAACCTTCAAAACTTCTTTATACGGTGTCCGTTTTACGGAAACCAAATGTCTATCTTGACCAGAATTTCGAGACAGGCGTAATGGCATAGTGCCTTTCCCTTAATTCCGAATATTAAATTAATTATTATTTAATTTATCCTCTTTTAGTGTTGTTAAAATATGAGTGTTGCAGATATAGAAATAGCTATGGAAGAAGTAATAGAGGTAACTGGGAATGGTGATTCTGTTGTTTTTGAAAAAGAGGTAATTAATGAAGAGTAAATGGATGTTAGTAATTCTTTCATTGGAAGAGATAGTTAGAAAGTCATTTTTGTTGATGAGAAGGGTAAATGCACAATGCATAATGCGGCAGAGTATAAAGGCAAAGGTGTGCAAGTTGATCGATTAAAGAAAAGAAAAGTGTTTGATGTTATTCTCAATGAAACTATTTATCAGGGGCTTCATGTTTCAAATCCTTTTGACGTGTTAAATGATATAACAAATGTTGCTTCCACAAGTTCCTATTCTCATAATGTTATGTCAAGTTCTGCAACTTTGAATACTTTCACCTCCATGCAATCTACCTTATGTGACTCTTCTTTAATTTTCAATTTCCATCTAATTCTTCTTTCAGTTGTAAATTGAACTCCAATGTTAGCTTCTCTGCTTCTTCTTATTCTCATCTCTCTCCTCCTAATCAATTTATTATCCCCCCTCCTCCCAATATTTCTGCCTCCTCTCCCTTTTCTACTCATAACTCCACTGATCAACTTGACAATCATGTCAAATCATCAAACCCTTCAGATGTTGATCTTAATGTAGCTGATAATACAGAGGATGATCCCAATGAAAATTCACAATTGAGATCAGATAAAAAATCTACTAATGGAAGGAAAAATAAGGCTAAGAGAAATCAGATTGCAGATGATATTGATGGGGGTACTAAATACAAGCCTGATCAGGCTCAGTCTTCAAGTAGTCAAAAAATTTCAATCCAAAATGCACACTAGGAAGCATCCTGCTCCATTAACAGATCTAATACCCTTTTAATGATGATGCAGAACATAGCATTTTGGAAAATTAGAGGAATGGATTTATCCTCTAAACATAGTGAAATTAAAGCCCTTATTAAGGATTAGAATATTCATTTGCTTTGTTTGTCTGAAACAAAGTTGGACATGCAATCAACTTTACAATCAATATCTTTTAACTCTCCTAATTTGTAGTTTAATCATAATCTTGCTGATGCAAGTTTTGGTCGGCTACTAACCTTATGGAATCCATCATTTTTCAGCCTTATTAAATTGTCTTCATCTGATCATTATCTTCACTATAAATGTGTTCACCTGCCTTCCAATTCTATCTTCTTTTTTACTTCAGTATATGCTCAAAATGTTGTAGCTTTGAGACATAATTTTTTCTCCAATCTGTGCTCTATTGATCCGTCCTCTAACCCATGGTTAATTGGAAGGGATTTTAATTGTATGTTTTCCTCTAATCAGAAATTGGGAGGTGTGCTCTTTCCATTAAAAACGTTGCTCCTCTAATCAGGCCTTACACAAATCAGATCTCACTTTTGTCAAATATTACGGCTCTGACTATATTTGGTCGAATAGGAGTCATTCTGGTTATCCTACATTGTGTAAATTGGATCATATTTTAGTTAACCCAACTTTTCTTTATTCCTGGCCTAAATCGTTTTACTATGTTCTTCCTCCATCAATACCTGATCATTGTCCTTTACTTCTTAATTGGGGGAATAGATGACAATATTAGCAAAGGGAAGTCCTCTTTTTAACTTTTGGACTAACAATAAAGATTATGCTAACATTTTATTGCAGATTGGCATAGCTGTTCTGGTAGGGATCCTATGGATAAGTTGTTGAATAAATTGAGATTATTGAAATGGCAACTAAAGAGTTGGTCTTCTTATAATTTTGGAAAAGGATTAAGTCATTCTGCTTTGGTTAGAGCAGATCTTTTTAATGTCCAGGAAGCTTTGAGTTTGAAGTGGTATGATATGCATTTTTTAGAGAAGAGAAGGATTTAATAGTCAAGTTGAAATATGCTTTGGATTTTGAATTGCATGCTGTTAAACAAAATTCCTTTTAAAGAAAGGAATTAGAGGCTGGTAGGAATGCAAATATTTTGATAATTCTTTAAAGTTGCAGAAGGCCAAGGAAGCTTATTTTATGATTAAAGATATTGAGGATAATATGCATTCTACTGAACATAGTATTGATGTAGCATTTGTCAGATATTTTAAATCTATATTAGCTTCTATTAATGTGCCTCCTTCCAACATTAAGCCTTTGTTTCATTAGTACTTCCTATGTTTTCTGATCAATAATCATTTGAGTTAGTTGCACTAATTGCCGAGGAAGAAATTAAAGATGCAGTTTTCAAATTAGACCCTTCCAGTCGTGGTTGACCAGATGGGCATAATTCTCATTTTTTGCAAAAAAGTTGGCAAGTGATTGGGTTGGATGTGATAGAGGTTATTCAGTATTTTTTCCTGAAGAATTATTTACCAAAAATTTTGTCGGCAACATCCATTTCATTGATTCCTAAGATTGAAAACCCAGTTATTATTTCTGAATTCAGGCCTATATCTTGTTGTTGTGTTTTTTACAATATCATTTCTGTAACACCCCATAATTTAAACAATATTAAATAGGATAAATTAAATAATAATTAATTTAATATTCAGAAATAAGGGAAATAGAATATGCCATTGCATCAGTCTCGAAATTTTGGTAAAGATAGAGATTTGGTTTGCGTAAAACAGACACTGTATGAAAAAGTTATGAGGGTTCGAAGTTTGTATATGCATAGGATAATTATATATATATATATATATAGGGTCCAAGAATCAAAATTAGGTCCAGAATGTTCAGAAATCGTTCAAAAGTCAATATTTCGGAGGTGGAAAATTTCTCGCTCCAGGGGAGTCGACTCCTCAAGGGGGTGTCGACCCCCTAAGGGGAGGTCGACCACTATAGGGCTGAGGTGGCAGTCGAATTCTGGGAGCTAACAACTATAAATAGAGGCTCATTTCTCTTGTTTTCTTCACTGAAAATCAGTGGAGGCCTAAGTGCTGTCGGTGCCTGGACTGAATCAAATCTCTTTCTTCTTCTGCAATAAAGTTTAGAGATTCTAGTGTAGATCTGTGATTCGTCAAGTGTTTTCTCCTTCTATTGTTCTAGATCCGAACATTGTGAATTTTAGGTTACTTTTAGATTTAAATAAATAAAAGTATAACATGATATGACTGTAATTTGGATCTCAACCTTTATCATAGCAGATCTATTGTAATTTGTGATTTTATAACTGTAACTTGGATCTCAACATTTATCATGTCAGATCTACTTTTGATTATGGATCTAATTTGCTATTTGGATTATCTTATGCTTATCATGTTGTGGTTAATTTAGATATGTCATTGGTTGGACATCTAAATCCTTATTCAGATCAAATCATGCCTATTATGACATCCCTACTATGTTAGAACCTATTTTATTATCACAAGTTCACTAATTTGTTCTTATATGTTTATCTCAACATTATGCCATCATATGCTTATGTCAGTTTTTGTTAGAATAATAATTTGTGTTATCTTCCCTTTGCCTTTCCTTTTATTTTATATAGCCAGGCTATTCTCGAGCCTAGGCATGCCGCTAAAATCATGCCAATACGTTAGTTTAGGAATGGGGGAAAACGTAGAATTGGACATAACTTGAAAGAGGAAAATGTGGCATAACTTGAATAATGTCTATGAACATGAATTTAAACATATAACTCACTATGAACATAATTGGGGAAAAAGAGGCATGAAACCTATAATGACATAGGTAAAATTGGCTAATAATGGAATGCTTAAGATTATAGTAATTAGAAACTGTAACTGCACCTACGCCACGTGGTTAGATTACGCTTGTGTTGGAAGTCTGCCTGAAACTGCTCGGCATATCCAGTGACCACAAGTGGTAAATCTAATGTGAGAGGTCTAGGTGCACAAATACGAGACGTGCTAAGACACGAGGTTAAGCCCGATTGTGGAATAAGTCTACCCGGACCCGCCCGGCATGTCCAGCATCCGCAAATAATAGGCTTAATGTGGGAGGTCTAGAATATTGTAACCATAAATGAAAATATGGTAATAAACCTTGAATACTTAACCTGGTGAATCCATAGGGATTGTATGAACACAAACTTAAATTAGTATTAAGTAAATTTGGTTGAACAGTGGGTGGGTTAAGCAAAACTAAGTGAGGTGGGTAATATTTATATATAGGCCTACAAACTTAACCTGTAGGGTTGTGTAAATAAAGGCATCTAGTGGTAAACATAACCTGAGAAAAATGTTGAAGTTATGTAATTAAAGACACCTTTTTTGGGTAAGCATAACTTGTAGAAATGATAGGCTTATGTAATTAAAGACATCTAGTGGTATACATAATCGATGGAAATCCTAGTGGGGATACAAGACAAGGGAGGAGCTTGTATCATATTGTGTGGGACCCATTTTAGTCAGTAACCCTTAATAGGTATCAAACAAGTAGTCCGAACTAGGTCGGAGTTGGGGCACACATACTGGGTTGATTGTAAGAGATCCAAACAAGGAGGACGGTGTGGGCTACGCAAACCGACCGAGGACATGTGTGTGCATGGGCCGGGTAGAGGGGGCTAAGACGAGCATGACACCAGTAGGTATGGTTGTGTATATCAACGAAAGGTTGCCACTTTAGGAAAGTGATACCTCCTACTGTGGGGCGGGCACAGGGTATCTACGGAGTAGGGAGCCGATCGATTAGGGTAGTAGTTAGGGTACACCTGGACGTATGCCTAAGTCTACCATTTGATAGTTGTTGGGATCACATCATTTCTGGTTATACTAGTATCAGTGCAGAGAATCAGAGATCATGTTCACCTTATTATACCTGCCTTATATAGTGTTATCTTTCTTATCCACTTTATACGCTTGTCATGCTACTTTTACTTATTTACTTGCTAAAAATAACTAGACTCGCTAGACTTTATGTCTGACCCTTTTTGTTTCCTCTTCTTCCTTCTGTTCCCCCTCCCCCCTCCCCCAAGGTTCTCAGGGTGGGAATACTCAGGCTTGATCGTGATTCTGCTTACATTTTGCTGGAGTTGCTTAGATGTATGGTTCAAGCTCCTATCCTTGTTGCTATGGCTATATTTTGTTTAGGGAATTATGCTTCTTTTATGTACTCTGATGTTTTGAAGTACAAGATAGTAGTTTGTATGATGTAATGGTTTTTGTGTATTTCAGACATGTGATGTTTTTAAACCACGACGCTTTATGGTTAATAAATTTTATTATTCCGCTGTCAATTTATATCTGTATTGTAATATTTCTATTTCTGTTTACCTATAACGCTTCACGAAACTTATTGCATTCCCTTAGTGAGTGACATTAACGGACGTGGGGTGTCACATTAGGTATCAGAGCTGAAGGTTACCATATTAGAAAAAAGTTTTTGAAAACTATTTTCAAAAAGGTTTTAAAAGAAAGCATTTTCAAAAGAAAATGTTTGTTTTGAAAAACATATTCCCCAAAGCCATATGTAATATCCTTCGATCCTTTGTCCAAATCTCTTTCCTTTTCGTTTCAGCATGTCTGGGGAACCTAATATTCAAGAGGGCGTTACGATACTAGGCTTGTTCTATAGGTATCTAGAGGCCACGGCGGCTGCCAGTGGTCAAGCTGACATTCCTCCCCCAGCTGCACTCATCATTCCTCCTCCTCCTCCTCCAAAAGAAGATATTTCACTAAGATTTGCAAATATTTCTGTGTCATGGGGAGAGGGGGAAGCCATTCCGTGGAACTGAAACAATCGTAGAGGCAAGGAACTGGCTCAAGGAGACTGAGGACGTGTTCGTAACCATTGAAGTGGAAGATCGAAGGAAGATTCAGTTAGCTGCCTGGCTACTGAATGATGAAGCCTCTTTTTGGTGGGAAGTTACCCAAGCTAGACATCCGACGGAAACATGGGATGATTTTAGGCTGAGGTTTGAAATGAAATTTCTTCCCAAGTTGAGAAAAGCATGCAAATGGAGAGGTTCTTGGCGCTCAAACAAGGAAACATGTCTGTTAAAGAATATGTGAACAAATTCAACCAACTAGCAAGGTTTGGATTGGAATTGGTAGATACTCCGCATCAGAAAGCTTGGCGGTTTGCTAAAGGGCTGAATGGACCCCTTCATGGGTTAGCCATGTCCCATATCCCAATATGAGCTTCTTTTGAAAGGCTTGTTGATATGGCCTTGATGCATGAGGAAGACAAAGGAGAGAAGAAGGAAGTTAAGGCTGAGGAAACAACACAGAATAAGAAGGTATGGCCTAAGAAAGGACAACAACAGCAACAACAAAACAATTGCGTAAAGAATGACAAGGCTAAGGATAAGAGGAAATGTCACAGTTGTGGACGAGAAGGTCACTTGGTCAAAGATTGTAAAAGAAGGAAGAATACCTGCTTCAATTGTGGAGGTCGGACACTTTGCTTGGGAGTTCCCGAAGAAACAGGGAAACAGTCAAAGGGCAGGAGCTTCTGGAGGCAGGTGAATGCTCTCGCGACCAGCGCTCCGGATAGAGGTAGGAAAATTTCCGTGGAAGGTTTGATTTCTCTTTCTTGTCATCCTTTTAGAACTCTTTTTGATTCTGGCACTTCACATTCATTTATATCTAGTTCTATGGTTGAATCTCTCCATTTAAATACTAGTATGGTAGTGGATCTCGTTGTTGTCTTAAACCGCATTGGTGGTTCAACTCATTTGTCTATGATTTTTCGGGGTTTGAGGATATCTATCTTAGGCGTTGAGTTTGAGTGTGATGCATATGTGCTTGGGTTTATGGGCTATGGGTTGATTCTAGGGATGGATTGGCTAACCATGTATGGTGCCATTCTGGATTGTGAGAAGAGGGCCGTTAGGCTTTTGACTTGTCATGGGAGGACCTTCGAGATTTCTTGTGACCCGCAAGGGTCTATTATACTTAATTTCCTAGAGTCTCTTGATGCATCTATCGATGATTTGTATTCTGTTCCAATAGTCCGAGATTATTCTGATGTCTTAGATGAGGTACGAGGTTTACCTCTGCAGCACAAGATCGATTTCCATATATATTTAGTGGACAATGCAAAGCTAGTTGCATTACCAGTACGCCATATGGCTCTGAGGGAAAGGATGGAGCTGAGTAAGCAAGTAGTCGAGCTACTTGAGAAAGGATTTATCAGACGAAGCATATCTGAATGGGGTGCTCCAGTTGTATTCATGACTAAGGCGGATGGTTCGCTTCGTTTGTGTGTGGACTATAAAGAGTTGAATAAACTCACAAAGAAGAATATGCACCCACTTCCGAGGATAGAAGACTTGCTTGACCAACTTGTTGGTGCCTTGGTATTCTCTTAATTAGACTTAGCCACGGGGTTTCATCAGTTGAGGGTGGCTGAGGACAGTATAGATAAGACCGCTTTTAGGACTCCGGATGGTTTCTTTAAATTGCTTGTAATGCCTTTTGGGTTGACAAATGCACCTGCCTATTTTGTTGATCTGATGAGTAGTGTGTTTCAGGAGTTTCTAAATAAATTTGTCGTGGTCTTTGTTGATGATATCTTGATCCTCTCAAAGTGCGAAGAAGAGCATGCCCAACATTTGAGGGAAGTTTTGAAAACCCTCAGTGCACATTAGCTTAAGGAAAAGTTCTCCTAATGCCCTTTTTGGAGAAAAGAGGTGAGATTTCTATGGCATGTTGCTTCCAAAGAATGGATAGCAGTGGGTCCCATAAAGGTGGTTGCAGTTCAGGACTGGCAGATTCCAAAGAATGCAATGGAGGTGAGAAATTTTTTGGGATTGACAGGTTATTATAGGAATTTCATTAAGGACTACGCAAAGATATCAGCCCCACTCACCAGGCTAACGAAAAAGAATTTGGCGTTTTCACGGAAGTAGATTGTGATGTTGATTTCCAATGACTAAACATGGCTCTAACAACAGCCTAGTCTTGACCTTGCCTAATAGGAACAAAGGGTTTACAGTTTACACTGATGCATGTGGTGCAGGGCTTGATGCGGTTCTGATGCAGGAAGGGAAGGTAGTGTGTTATGGGGGTAGACAAATGAGAGTTAATGAGAAGAACTGCCCTACCCATGATTTAGAGCTAGCTGCCATTGTATTTGCACTTAAGATGTGGCGTCATTATTTTCTTGGAGAGAAGTTCGAATTGTACGTTGATTATAAATATCTCAAGTACTTGTTCTCGCAGAAGGATCTTAATTTAAGGCAACAAAGGTGGATGAGTTCCTAGCTTCTTATAACTTTGAGATTGCTTATACCCCTAGTAAGTGTAATGTGGTGGCAGATGCACTGAGTAGGCAGAGGATAGCCTTAACTCCTTTGTTTGTAGAAAGGAAAAGTTTGGGGTTCATATCGACTTTCAATTTTAGACCCTCCACCGAGCTTTTACCTGGTTTGTTTGAATCGCTTGAGATATGACCAACTCTTATGGATCGGATAGGAGCTTCGTAGCGAGATGATCCATAGATTTCGAATATCTTTGATAGGCTCAGTAAAGGGGAGACTACTAGTCACCTCAGTAGATATTCCATTGACGGTAAAGGGTGGTTGCGACGAGATGGGAGGATTTGTGTCCACCAAATTGGAAGGCTGTTAAATGCAGTCCTAGAAGAAACCCATCATTCTAAGATGACTATTCATCTAGGCGGTGGTAAGATGTATAGGGACATGAAGAGGGTTTTCTTTTAGATTGGGATAAAGAAAGATGTGGCAGAGTCTGTTTCTCAGTGTTTAGTTTGTCAGCAAATCAAAGCTGAGCAAAAAATGCCCGGTGGTTTACTTCATCCTTTGGAGGTTCCACAGTGGATGTGGGAGAGTGTCTCTATGGACTTCATAGATGGTTTGCCTAGATCAAAGAAAGGCAACACCGGTATTTGGGTGATAGTAGATAGACTTACTAAGAGCGCTTATTTTATTCCAGTTAAGAGTAAGAGGACGACATCTTGGTTGGTAGCAATTTATGTTCGTGAGAATGTTCGTCTTCATGGAGTACCTTCCAGCATTGCTAGCGATCGTGACATCTTCACTAGTAAATTTTTGAGTAGTTTGCAAGAAGCATTAGGTACGCAGTTACGTTTAAGCACTGCTTAACATCCTCAAACCGATAGACAAACGGAGAGGATGAACAGAGTTCTAAAGTATCTTTTGAGGTTGTGTATCCTAGACTTCGGAGGTACTTGGGAAGAGCATCTTCCTTTAGTGGAGTTTGCCTACAACAAAAGTTACCAAGCTAGCATTGGTATGGCACCTTTTGAAACATTATATGAACGACCTTGTAGATCACCGACTTATAGGTGGGAATTTACAGAAAAACTATTACTTGGATCAGATATGATTAGAGAAACGTCCGAGAAGATTGATCTTATTAGATGGCGTATGAAGACCGCTCAAGGTAGGCAGAAATCCTGCGTAGATCAGAGAAGGACTAATATTGAATTTGAAGTAGAAGATTTGGTTTTCATTAAAGTGTCACCTATGAGGAATGTGGTTCGCTTCGGATTTGTATGGAAACTGGCTCCAAGATTTGTAGGGCCATTTCCCATAACAGAAAGGATTGTCCAAATGGCCTACAGAGTAAAGCTACCCGAGAGGTTATCCGGCGTTCATGATGTTTTCCATGTTTCTCATTTGCGGAAGTGCTTACATGATACGGCGGAAGTGGTTGAGCCAAGTGTATTGAAAGAAGTAGAAGTGGAATGGGAGGCGACAATCAAACGAGTTGTTTCCCGTATTCTTGGATCGGAAGTTAAGAAGCTACGCAATAATAAAATCAAGTTGATGAAGGTTTAATGGGGAGATAACCCAGAGGATGCGACTTGGGAGACCGAAGACAAGATTCGTGCTTCGTACCCTTTTCTTTTCGAGGGTATGTTTGTAACCACTAGCAAACGCTTTCATTTATGCTTATTACTATCATTTAAGTATATCCTATCGATTGAATATCCGACCTTTAGATAGGAATCCCATGGATGTAAACATGTGTTTAAGACATGTTATGTTTGGTGGATGCAAGTGTTTGCTAGTGGTTGCTCGTGAATGCATATATACACACATTAGGCACTAGATCGGCTCAATCACTCACATATTGCATATGGATGTGTGTGTAATTTCTTTTCTTTTATGGATGAAATTGAATGTGTCATCATATGGATGTTGAATTTGGACGGATATTTGTGCACCAATGTAAAACTTACATGATATAATAGGATTATTGCATACATGTTGGACTCATGGCACTATCATACATTGCATTAAGGAGGTCGACTGAATCAGTAGACTACCAGATCTTCGCAATAGTATTGGGACATATACACACACCTTTGCATATTTTCATATAAGCATTAGAAGTCTTTAAGGACAATGGATGCCTGTGATTGGTGGATGAGTAGATGGGTGATGGATGGTAGGATATACAATCTTATTAGCTTGGAGATTTCGGGGACGAAATCCTTTGAGTAGGGGAGAATGTAACACCCTGTAATTTGTATAATATTAAAGAGGATAAATTAAATGGGAAGAGAGAGAATGAGTGGAGAAATGGGTGGTGGAGATTAAGGGGGAGAGTTCACGTGCAATATAAGAGGTGTAGCGGAACCCTCCTCCATATATATACACACACATACACATACACACACACACAAACACACAAACACACACACACATATATATATATATATAGGGTCCAAGAATTCAAAATTAGGTCAAGAAAGCTCAGAAATCGTTCAAAAGTCAAAATTTCGGAGGTGGCAAATTTCCCGCTCTAGGGGGAGTCGACCCCTTAAGGGGGTGTCGACCCCTCAGGGGGGGGGGGTCAACCCCCCTAGGTCTGAGGTGGTAGTCGAATTCTGGTGGCTGGCAGCTATAAATAGAGGCTCATTTCTCTTGTTTTCTTCACTGAAAATCAATGGAGGCCCAAGTGATGCCGGTGCCTGGACTGAATCAAAAATCTTTCTTCTTCTGCAATCAAATTTTATAGATTCAAGTGTAGATCTGTGATTCGCTAAGTTTTTTTCTCCTTCTATTGTTCTAGATCTGAACACTATGATTTTTAGGTTACTTTTAGATTTAAATAACTAAAAGTATAACATGATATGACTGTAATTTGGATCTCAACCTTTATCATTTCAGATCTATTGTAATTTGTGAATCTATTACTGTAACTTGGATCTCAACCTTTATCATCAAGATCTACTTTTGATTATGGATCTAATTTGCTATTTGGATCATCTTTTACTTATCATGTTGTGGTTAATTTAGATCTATCATTAGTTGGACATCTAAATCCTTATTTAGATCTAATCATGCCTATTATGACATCCCTACTATATTAGTACCGGTTTTATTATCACAAGTTCACCGATCTGTTCTTATATGTTCATCTCAACATTATGCCATCATATGCTTATGTCAGTTTTTTGTTAGAATAATCATCTATGTCATCTTTCCTTCACCATTCCTTTTATTTTATATAGCAAGTCTATTCTCGAGCCTAGGCATGCCGCTAAAATCATGCGAATACGTTAGTTTGGGAACGGCGGGAAAAACGTAGAATTGGACATAACTCGAAAGAGAAAAATGTAGCATAACTTGAATAATGTCTATGGACATGAATTTGGACATATAATTCACTATGAACATAATTGGGGAAAAAGGGGCATGAAACCTATAACAACATAGGTAAAATTGGCTAATAATGGAATGCCACGGATTGCAGTAATTAGAAACTGTAACTATGCCTATGACATGAGGTTAGATTACACTTGTGGTGGAAGTCTTCCCGGAACTGCCTGGCATATCCAACGACTACAAGTGGTAAATCTAATGTGAGAGGTCTAGGTACACAAATACGAGACGTGCTAAGATACGAGTTTAAGCCCGATTTGTGGAATAAGTCTGTCCGGACCCGACCGACGTGTCCAGCATCCACAAATAGTAGGCTTAATATGAGAGGTCTAGCATACTATAACCATAAATGAAAATATGGAATAAACCTTGAATACTTTACCTAGTGAATCCATAGGGATTATATGAACGCAAACTTAAATTAGGGTTAAGTAAATTCGGTTGAACAGTGGGTGGGTTAAGTAAATCTAAAGGGGTAGGGTAATATTTGTACATAGACCCACAAACTTAACCTGATAGGGTTATGTAATTAAAAACACCTAATGGTAAGCATAACCTGTGAAAATGTTGAAATTATGTAATTAAAGGCACCTTTTTAGGGTAAGCATAACTTGTAGAAATGATAGGGTTATGTAATTAAAGACACCTAGTGGTATACATAACCGATGGAAATCCTAGTGGGGATACAAGACAAGGGAGAGCTTGTATCATATTGTGTGGACCCATTTCAGTCAGTAACCCTTAATAGGTATGAAACGAGTACTCCAAACTAGGTCGGAGTTAGGGCATGCTTACTAGGATGATTGTAATAGATCCAAACAAGGAGGGTGGTGTGGGCGGTGCAAACCGACCAGGGACATGTGCATGCATGGGCCGGGTAGAGGGGGCTAAGACGATCGTGACACCAGTAGGTATGGCTATGCCTATCAATGAAGGTTTGCAACTTTAAGAAAATGATACCTCCTACTGTTGGGCCGACACAGGGTATCTATGGAGTAGAGAGCCGATTGATTAGGGTAGTAGTTAGGTACATCTGGACGTATGTCTAAGTCTACCATTTGATAGTTGTTGGATCATATCATTTTTGGTTATACTAGTATCAATGCAGAGATTCAGAGTAATCATTAGGGAATTTTATGCACTCTATCATGTTTACCTTGTCATACCTTCCTTATATAGTGTTATCTTTCTTATCCACTGTATATGCCTGTCATGCTACTTTTACTTTTTTACTTGCATAAAGTAAGTAGACTCGCCAGACTTTATGTCTGACCCTTTTTATTTCCTCTTCTTTCTTCCGTTTCCCCCTCCCTCCTAGGTTCTCAGGGTGGGAATACTCAGGCTTGACCGTGATTCTGCTTACATTTTGTTGAAGCTGCTTAGATGTATGGATCAAGCTCCTATCCTTGTTGCTATGGCTATATTTTGTTTGGGGAATTTTGCTTCTTTTATGTACTTTTATGTTTTAAAGTAAAAGACAGTAGTTTTTATGATGTAATGTTTTTTTTTATTTCAGACATGTGATGTTTTTGAACCACGATGCTTTTTGATTAATAAAGTTTTTAATTCCGCTATCAATTTATATCTGTCTTTGTAATATTTCTGTTTACCTATAACGCTTCACGAAAGTTAATGCATTCCCTTAGTGAGTGACATTAATGGACGTAGGGTGCCGCAATTTCAAAGGTTATAGCAAATTGACTTCAGAGAGTTCTTCCTTTTGTGGTTTCTTGTAACCAATCAGCCTTAATTTATAAGTGAAAGAACAATAAGTGATAATATTCTTTCACAAGAGCTTTTGCTGTATATGATAGGAAGCACCTTTCTCCAAGATGTATGTTAAAACTTGACATTAAGAAGGTGATTGATAGTGTTTCATGGGCTTCAATATTAGCTATCATGCCCAGAATGAATTTCCGAAGCCATTTCTTGATTGGATTCATACATGCATTTCCTCGCTATTTTTTCAGTATCAAGGCATGGTCGTCTGCATGGATCTTTCAGTAGCAACGTGGAGTTAGGCAGGGAGATCCAATCTCATCTTATCTCTTCATTATTGTGATGGAGTTTCTTAATTCTATGATACTGGAATAAAAAGCTGGAGCTTCATCCTCACTGTAAGAATCCATTAATCACTCATTCACTGTTTTCAGAAGATTTGATTATTTTTACTAAGCCCACTAAGAGTAATATTCAATGTATTCTGTCTACGTTGCATAACTTTTATGACATTACTGGTTTGTAGATTAATGTAACTAAATATCATAGTAAGATAACGGGCTTGCCAATGAATAAGAAGAATGAAATTATCAACAGTTCTAGATTAAAGAAATTGCCGCAAAACTCGACATACTTGGGTCTTCCACTTTTTAGTGCCAGAGTTACTAAAGATAAGTATTTACCCATGTTTGAGAAGATAATTGGAAGGTTATTGCAATGGCCATCATGTAAAGTTTCACAAGCTGTTCGAGTAACTATTCTTTAATCTATAGTAATTTCTATGAGTAACTACTATGCAAGGCATTATATTCTTCCAGTTAAACTAATTAACATAGTAATTAGCACGATGAATAGTTTCCTATGGCATGGGGATCCATTTGCTAAAAAGTCAACTCCAATTGCATTTAATAAGTTGTATGATGATAAGGATAAAGGAGGGTTTTGTATTACAAACTTGAAGCAGTGGAATAAGGCTGCCATTTCTGGTTACATTAATAAACTATTTTCTGATGGAAATAGTTTATGGACTAAGTTTGTAAGAAACAATTTAATTAGTAATATATGATTTTGGACTATGGCAATTCCTCAATCTTGCAGTTGGAGTGGGCGGTAGATTTTAAAATTAAGGAGTGTGTTCTTGCCTTTTATTCAATTCAATGTTAAGAAGATGAAGCAAGTTTCTTTCTAGCATTCCCCTTGGCCGTGTAGAGGAATGATATTAAGCAATCTGGTTGACTATGATCTTAGAAGGATTAATGGAATTCCTGAAAATGCTCTTGTAGATGCTTATATCCATGAAGGGGTCTTGCTATTGTCGTATGGTAGTTCAGCAAGCTTGAGGAATTTATGGAGAGAATTAGATGCTAGTTATAATATTTCCAGTGATGATCACTGTTTCAAATCTTGCAAATATCACCCAAGATCTCCTCCGAGATCTCGTTTTGGGCTCCTTCCGAAATGAAACAGCAAATATCACTCTAAATCTCCTTTCGAATATATCGCCCGACATATTGCAATATCTAACGATATATCGATCGAGACGAAATACTAGAATATCATCCGAGATCTTGGTTTTTTAGGTTAAAATTTAAACTTGTGCCTGAACTAGAACTATAATAAAAAAACTCAAATCTTGCCATATCAATCTTTTGTTATTTTACATTTTGCATGTTAAATGACTATATTGTATGTTTGTATACGTTTTACAATGCTTATGATTTTCATATTCTTCTTTTTACATACATGTTACTTATGAAATTATGTATTTTTGGTCTATTTATGCTGAATTTTTTAATGTTTTGAATCCTTTTAATGTTTCCTGTCTAACAATATTCCTGTTTTAAGCATATTACGATTTAGAGTATGAATGATCCTTCGCAAAATAAAAAGTAATAAAGTTATTTTGCATTTTAAGTTTAAGTTACTATGTTTTTGATAGCATTCATAAAAATCATTTTGTTAAAATATCATTTTTAACATATCATGTACCGCGAGATTGTTCCGATATGAACTATCTGACCCGAGATGAAAATCCGAGACGAACTCCCGAGTTAGACTCATCTCGTCCGAAATCTTCGTCGATACGAGACTGAGTCTATAAAATCCCCGAGACGAAATGCGACCGATATCCGAGATTTAAACCTTGGTGATGATAAAGTAGTATGGAAGGGTAAGAGGCATATGATAAAGCATGTTTATGATCTGTTACAAGGTGAAAAAGAGTCTTTTCCATGACACTACAGAATTTGGAACATGAAGAGCTCAGCAAACGTAAACTTCTTATTATGGAATGTAAGTCGAACGCTTTAAATACTAAGGAAAAGCTATACAAAATGGGAATTATTCAAGAAGACAAGTGTGTGTTTTGCAATGCACGAACTGAATGTAATACACATTTATTCTTTGAATGTGACTATATGTTTTAGATTTGGTGCAGGATATTAATAAATGGTGGTTTCTACAGGCCGTCTAAAGTGAGTAGGATAGAATGGTTTAATATTTTCAAAGCCACACGATGGAGAACTAAGAAATGCAGAGTTCTTTTGAGGATATTAAAATTATTTATTTATGATATATGGGCAGATAGGAATAGATGTTTGTATTCTGGTGGCTCTTTGAATGCCAATGAACTTTTTGCTATAATACATAGGAATATTTTGAAGAGTTTAAAGATTCGAAGGGATTGAGGAGTGAAGATAGCATATGTTTTGGAATATATGAAGGTGGAAGTTTCATAAGAGAATAAATGCATGAATGTTGCATATCAACTTGAAGTGGATCGAGTTTTTTTCTGGGTTTCTTGTATTTGTTATTGTTTTTTCTCAAATCTAGCTTGTTGAGTTATACAGTGTGATTTGTAATGGTTAGTTTCATTTCTGTTTGTGTAATTGAATGTTATAGATTGTATTTGATAATCAATGTAATAAAAGTTTTCTTGCTTTTCAAAAGGAATGCGAGGCTAAACGTTAAGTTTAAATTAACGTTATTTAATAACGATATAGAAACGAGATTTTCAAAGTGGAAAATGATTGAATGAATTAGAAGTGGAATAATGTGGGTTGTTAAGAAGCTAAGATAAGAATTGGAACCTAACTGGAGATAAGTTGAGTTGAGTGATTTTCTGAGTATTAATCTGATGTAGATTTCGGTCCATGGGGTTAATACTTAGGGGATTATTCTCTTACCAATTTACGGTCAGGGACTGATAAGTGTTGGAGTATAGAAATGCATGAAAAAAATGTTGTACCAAACGTTTTGAAATAATAGTATAATAGAAATTATGACTATTATATATTGCTTTAAGTATTAAAATAATATTGTTTTGAAGACTCTTATATTATAATAAGAAGTAAATACCGTATTTTTTTAAAGATTCATAAGTTTAAATTAAGCATTCGATCATTATTTTTAATTAAAGGGGACAAAGGATGCTAAGTACTAAACCAAAGGATTCAATTTACTTTCGTGATTGCATGGTTGTTTATTTGATACTTAAATAACCGACTATCAAATCTAGACTATACGATTTTTGGTACGGAAAGACCGGGATCGAATTTATATTTGAAAACCATTCCAACCAGCAAATATGAAATGTAGAAGATATCAGATAATGATCGAGATGGAGCAATTGAAGACCGTGGATCTTCATAAAATGGAAGAACTACTTAATATTTATGGTTTAGCGGCCAAGAATATATTGTAATTCTATGGTGGTTGGAATCTACGGATTTGCAAGGACTACTCACTACTGATCCATAGGGTAATTCAACGATGTGGTAAGAGGGTACCTTCGGTTTGTCCAGTCCCAGACAACTTGTATGGACAAATGTCTAACAAAGTATTTCTAAAGAATCACATACATTTATTTCTGTAAACATACTTATGTTGGTGATAAAGGAATTAGTTCTCACCACTTAGACATCCAGAGTATTTTTGTAGATGACAATTAGGGATTTGATGGATATGATGATGTGGCATTCAAAGTGAATGATGGCCAGATGTTCAAAAAGGTAATTTCAAACCTCAAGGCTCACAACTGGGAAATTAAAAAAATCGGGCAGGCAGCGTGGCTAAGTGGGTCGCTCCCAATTATGGTGTATTATCATCTATCTAGAGAAATTCCATTTCCTGCTTAAATCTTTCGATGCTACCCCTTTCGGGAAATGGTTGCTGATCCCAACCGTTGGTGATATACATTAGATACAATCAAGCGAAATGAGTTATAACGACCCGCATTCTATGTATCGGAGGATCGTAGAATATTTATTTTATTTTCTTACGAAGTTATGGTCGTGTAACTTTGGGAAACGATTATTGGGGTCATTTCCCATGTTCACGGATTTTGCCGAATTTTAAATGACCCTTTTACCCCTGGAGAATCTTGTTTTTCCTATAACTTTTGATTGGTAAGGAGTTTTGACCTAAAGCCACTTCCACTGGATTCAGATGATGGTTTACCATTCCGTAGAGTGGTCACATTAATCAAACAGACTTACCGTTTGGGAGATATGGCTGAAATATGTTTGGAAGATGGAAAATAGCTTAACTGGGCTTAATTAGGTGATTAATGGTTAGACCCATAACCCATTTCAGGATTAGGGTTATGGGAGGGCTGAAAAGATTAAAGAAAGATTCCTTTTCACCTTTTTATCTGCCACAAACATTTCTCTAACCCTAGTAATGGCCTCCATCCTCCAAATCTCATTCTAATCTCTTCCTAATTGCTAATTAACCAAAACACATCAAATTAAGAGAAATTAGCATCATATCAGAGATAGAGCTGCTACTATACATTAGAATTCATGCCATATCAGTCATATTTTCAGATCTAAGATTCATTTGTGGCTAAGGTGAGTGAATTGCACCTTTATACGCTAATTACGGCTAATTAGGGGTAATTAGTGATAATTAGCAAAATTATACATCATAAAAATCTGGAAAAATATGTAGAGATTCTAAAATATTATTTTATGTCACTGGTGAAGATTTAGGTTAATTTGGATTAAGTTTGCTGATCCTATAGTTAAAACATGCTTAAGGAGATTAAGGTGAAATTCATGCTTTTTGGGTACGTTTGATCTAAAATATTCCATATGATTGATGTTTTAGTGGTTTTGGTTGATTCTACATGTTACTACTGTTGTTTGGTATGTTTTGTGACTTCATGGTAAGGTTAGAATGGTTGAAAATGCTATCGTTTGGCGAAATTAGCTTGTTTGAAAAACTGCAGAAAATCGGTTCCTAAAGGGGGTATACCTCCAAACCGCCCAGGAGAAGTTCGATTCTGGAAGTGGGTATGTCTCACGGACCTCTCCAATATCATGGTCACAAAACGTTCCAATATCATGGTCATGAACTTCCCTAAGATGGTGGTCACGAAACGCTCCAAGATGATGGTCATGAACCGCTCCAATATGAGGACTCAGAGCGGGGGAAGGGGGTCACGAGCCCGGGGGTCACGAACCGAGGGGAGGTCACAAGCGAAGGGGGGTCACGAACCGACCCTGGCGAGGACCATGACCCGAACCCAGATGATGACTCCAAATCGAACCAGATTCAAACTTCTGCCACGTGACGACAATTGTGAACTCTTCTGAAGATTAACTACAATTCAACCAAAACCCGAGATGTAGAGGAAGTCCAAATGAGAAGTTATTACTTCGGATCCAGATGTGAACTAATGAGCAAGCTTTTAGAGTAAGGCTTTGTTGCGGGACGTGTGCAAAGGGGTTATCGATATCTATAACTTTGGTTCACCATTGAAGAGAGGGGGCATGTAGATGAACCAGAGCCAGGGAAGTGTGGACTGGTTGTCCTTTAACGTAGAGCCAGGGATGTGTGGACTGGGTAGGGTTATTGACTATAGACCAGGGAAGTATGGTCATAACAATAGTTGTATGGAGTTGCCGTCATAGCCCCAATGGATTTGGTGACAAAGCGGTGGATATTGTATGCTTTACGCACCGGGTGAGAGATGTGAGGATGATTGCTATGTTTGATGTTTGCTATCACTATGACATGCACACTCCCATTTTACACTATATGTTAGTGTTACCTTAGAGTACTGTACGTCCTGTTGTGCTAACTCTTTGGTTGCAGGTCCAGGTTCAGGTATGATGATTTATACCTGTTGTTGTTTTGGTTTGCAGCTATCACTCATACCAGATTTTTTGTTTGACCCGGAGTTTTATGTCTCTTCTTATAACTCTGGGTGGTCCTAAATGAGCAGACTAGAGACAGTTTAGGTGGTTATGCACGAGTAGCTATCCGGACACGAGTAGGAGGCTTCCACGTATTATTTACATATGTTCTCCCTGTGTTATTCCTGGTCACTGCTTTCGGCATTTGTAGTGTACCTTTTCTATTTTGCTTTAGAGACAGTATTTTGAAGTTGTAATAATGATGGTCTGGATCGTAAGCTGTATTTTGGATTCCACTGCTATGATGGTTTAGTCTTCATCTTTTGCATTGTCTCGCCTATTTTATGTCAAGTATGTTATTATTATATTTTATTCCATGCGCTGTGAGATATACTACAGGTTCTTTGGTGATTCATAGTTTCAAAACCCTTTTCCTTAACGACCGTCATGTGCTAGTCAGACATTGGCACAACGCATTTCGAGGAAATGTCAGCTGGTTCAGGGCTAGCCGTCACATGAGTGGTCGATCATGTGTGGCCAGGTAGCAAGAGGTTCTTGTTGAACCCATTGTATTTCCTCTAGATATACAATATCGATAGGTGGTTCCATACCTTGTCATAGTCGGAATCCAATCTTCAATAAGCATCCGCGGTTTTGATTATACACGATGTATGTAGAGCGTAAGATGAAAGCGTTCGGCTAGATTGTTGTTTATTTGACTTAAACATTATTATAATATCAGAATAAGATATGATTTCAAAATGTTTTGGGTTATCGTAAGGTAAAATCCATCTGTGTTTATGTGTGGGTTGGTCTTACGATTATCCTTTTCTTTTAGAAAGGAGTTGTTAACTTTAAAATCATGTTGGATGTTACCTATAAACTTAGAGGGTTTCTCACTCTAGTTCACCAGACTGATTTGGTGTTTAAAATGCTCAGGTTAGACCGCGTTTTACAGGTTCAGGCTATAAGGATGCTGTAAAGTCCGAAGATAAGCCGAAGGATTTAAAACATATTATTATTCATTCTGCTGTGTGTTGTATATGAGGACATATTATTATAACTGTCCAAATGTATTGATGTACTCTGATGATTATAAGTATTTTTCAAGATCTTAATAAAGATTTATTTGTATATTATATTTTGTTCAACTGCGATATGGGACTCCATGTTGTGATGGTTCTTCTTCTTATTCTTCTATTCTAATATTTCTTTCTTTTCTCACCCTCTAATTTCTTTATATTAACTATGTGGTGTTTTCAATACTTGGTTTTTGACAAGTAATACGGGTTTTATGTATTATTTTCAAAACTTGGACGTTGAATTCTCTAGGTCGTTATAGTGATATCAGAGCATAAGGTTGAGTAGTAACCGTGGCTCTGTGACATAACTCGATAGAGATGGGGTTAGTAATGCCTTAGATTGAGTTTGAGTGTATATGTATGAGAACGTATTTGTAGAATATACAAATGTTTTTTATTTGGTTATTTGATCGATTCAAGTGTTGAAAAGCATTTGAACAGGCAACTGACACGATATTGTTTTGTAAAGAGGGTAAATGAAATAATTTTGCCCGAATTATATTTTTATATAAAATGGAAATAATTTTATCAAATTATTGAGACATTGGTGTGTTTGATTGATTGGATGGAATTGAAACTTGATTAGAAATTTGAAATGGTTTAATTTAACCAGAAGATTTCAGAAAGTAGTAAATGATTTTTTTTGAATGTATTAGAATTTAACTAAAGGTAAGTTAAATATGAATGTATGGATCAAAATTTAACTTGAAGCTAAGTTATATAAAAATAGAATGGATTAAAATGGATGATTTTTGAAATAAAATTAGAATTGGAGTTGTGGAATGCAGATCAATCAGATAATTGAATTTGACTTGGAGTATTTTTCAATTGAGTTAAGTACAGGTTGGAAGAGGATGAGCTGTTTGTTGCTTTGCTTCGTGATTAGAATTTGGATTGCACGACAAATAGGTAAACCTTAATATTATTGTTTTGATGATTGATTTTATATCCCTGAGTTGGGTAGCGGTTTGGTTTTTGATTTCTTTCGATTGATATGAGGCCCGGAGTAGCGTTTATCGTTGTTTGGATCGAGCCGTGCAGTGGAGATGATGGAGAATTTTTGTTAAATTTATTTAACTTAAATTTTTTAATGATAATTTTATATTAATTATTTTGAAAATAATTTGGATTGGAACATTCTTCTTACTTAGCAATTTCTGTGATGAAATTCTTTTAAAAGGAAGGAAGGTAACGTCGCGTATTTTCGGTAGTCAAGTGTTTAATATATTTTATTATATTACATGTTGAATTGGAATTATAAATGGATTTATGATATACGATTTGTTTACTAAACGACGTCTGAACATATAGTTTACATTTAATTTTAAACGAGCTCGTAACGTCGCGGTAGTTCATAATTTACGATTTGAACTTCAATTAAAAATATAGTATTCGATATAAGTCGGAATTCTATGAAACAAGAAACATTTGAATTTATTTAATTATATTTTCTAATGAAAGAGAAAATTGGAGTTTTCATATTATAGATTGTGAGTTATGTCCAATTCAAAATTTCATATAGTCGCAATGGAATCATGTATAAATGATAACGTTTATTTAATAAATTAAATATGTATTTTAATATAATTTGGATATCGTTTAACTCGAAAATGTTAATATTGAGTTATAATTCCATATTGGTTGAATTTGAAGTGATCTATATACCATTTGGATGTATACGATAATAATAAGTTATTATTATTTAATTTAGTTGTTTTGGAATAAATTACATTATATCGATAATATTTAAGTCGTAGGAATAACTATATTACAAACGACATCCGTTTTTTATGAAACGAATTTTATTGAAATACGTATAGCTAATTGTGGCTAGGTTCCCAGCTTGGAGCCAATCAGAAATGTTCTATCTATGCGTGCAATCTAAAGGTGAACCGATAAATAAATTGGAATTAAAATGATGTCGTCGTGTAAAAAGAGTCAGTTTTCAAAAATAATAATTTCATTGGGACCAAAATGCCAAGACGTAGCGGTGTATCCATTTCGATTACAATTGAGGTTCGTGTGTGATGATGCATATATTTAACGGTCAATAAAAGATGACGATATATATATTAATCATATTAAAAACAAATATATTAATTTGAAGCCTAAGTCCTAAGAAAATTCACCCTAGTACAAGCCTACCCTATGTATACCCTGAAACGTTAGCATATATATTTCATTCAGCACATGTGGTCCTACTCTAAAGATTTAACAAGTCACCATAACATTTCCTTTCACCCTAATCAGCGCAACTACTCTGATTGAAAACACATGCACATAAACCTAACTTATCCTACTCCTACCACTACAATACATGATGACCAAACTTTGGTTACTTCCTACCCGAACAATATTCGTGCCCACCAAGTATAATTAGATGAAACGATATCTCCGGAACGTGCCAACCACACTTCTTCCCTTATATATATTTATGTGTGCTTCGTTGTTTTATTCTATCCAGTTTTCAGAAAAACCGCAAGCTACCCTATACAAATAATGTAATAGCTAGCTCCTAAACCCTCAAGATGTAATCGATGGTCCTAACTGTAATGACCCGGAATCTTAGGGGTTAATTTTAAAATATTTAATATGGATTTAAAAATTGAATTAAGTAAATAAATCAATTTTTATAGGGAGTTATCGATTTAAAAAAATCAATTTCAATTTAATCTTGAATTATCGGAATAAGAGAATGGATTTAGTTGAATTCAAATTTTAATTTGAATTGAAAACAGTTCAAATAATTAATATGAAAATTTAACGGTAATAATATTTAATTATTATCAACGAGAATAAATAGTTTGAAATATAAAGTATATCAATTTAAATTAATATCTTCAACAGATGGTCGAGTCGGACTTCGTGACCTATCCCAGTGTGTCCGGACAGGGGTATTAGCCTAAGATCGATAGTTGTTGGATTCAGAAAGGAGTTCGATATCGTGGGCATTTTAATTAAAAAGATACGGTTCAAAAACAAAGTAAAAACAAAAATCAAATGGCATTCCTTCTGCCAACAAACAGATAACGGTGGCCTTTCCTTCTTCCCCAAAATTCAAAAGGGCCAGAAATCACCACGTTCCCTTCCCTTCTATATAAAACCCGTCGGCCCTTCTGGTTTTCATTTGGCAAAATCAAAACCGCTACCTCGTTCTTATAAAAAAATCAAATCGCGAGCCTCCTCCACTGAAACCAAATCGATGATGATGGAGGGCAATGATTTGGGGGTGCGATTGGCTGCGTGTCGCGTTATTCGATGCAGCGACTTCTGGTGAATTGAGAGGCTCGATCTCGAGCAGTGGGTCGCGATGAAGTCACGGTTGTTTGTGGAGGGTTCAATCGAAGTTGCGTTGGTGCGAATTAGGGCATTGTTTCGCTATCAGCTGGGGGAGAGAAGGTTCGAAGTAGCGTTTCGTCAGCAGTTTTCTGGTGTTCGATTCCATGTTGGGGATGCTCGACTTGGAGTTGAACGAGGGGGTAGAAGCGATGGCCTCAAAGCTGTATGCTGCTATTCGTTTTTTTTAGAGAGCAAAGTCTGATGGGGCGTTAAAGTGTGGTGATAGGTAGTGTTGGGGATTGACTGCAAGATGTTTGATGAATTGTCGAAGTAGAGGAAGTCAGTTTTGGGGCTGCCCGCAGTAAAGGAGGATCAACTATCGTTTAAGTGGTTCTGTAGTTGTTCTACCAATGAGGTATAAGTTTTTATAGTTTTTTTAAATACTTAGAATAATTTATTTATTCATGTCATTAGTGAATTTGAATTAATAATCGGATAATCGTTAATTAAAAATAAATAAATCATCGTAGGTACGAAGTGAATTCAATTGAAACAAGCCGAGACGATATGGAATTTTAGAAGGATATTCGATGAAAGGAAATCATCGGTGAGTAAACCTCACTCACCATTTAATTAGAATTATTTCTAGTTGTTAAAAATAATTGCTATGCTTGTTTGAATATTGTTTGGTTGATTTAAAATATATATTAGTTATTTAGGACTCTTATATATATATATATTGGGTTGATTGATTGGGTGGATTCCCGCAGTCTCATTAGCGGATGCCCGCAGTTTCATAGCGGATGATTACCCTATACGCCCCACGCTATGATTAGTGGATGACCTTCTATACCGCGATATTCTGCCTCGAAGCAGGATGGGCATTACTATGTTGACTAACATCTGTGGATGCAGGAAAAACAGGTTGGAGGAATCCAACTGGATTCCTCAAAAATATATTTTCTGTTGTTGTTTGTTTGATTTCATATATATTCATATATGATGTGTTGAAAATCAAATAACGGAAAATTGGTTGATTTGATTATTTAAAATATCAATGGGGCTTGAATATTGATTTATAAAAATACCGAAAAGAGTATTTGAGATTTAAAAAGTGAATTCTATTTTTACAAATAGAATTTGAATTTTAAATGAACTATAGAAAACATTAACTTGTTTTAAATATATATGAACGAATATTGAATTTATAAACTTTGTTTATAAATGCAAAGATGAGATTTGAATTGAAGTTATAAACGTTGTTTATAAACAGAGATATTCAAATGGACTTTAAACGATAGAATTTGAATATAGAATTCAAATGGACTTTGAATATAGAATTCAAATAGACTTTGAATATAGAAATTCAAATGGACTTTAAACGATAGAATTTGAATATAGAATTCAAATGGACTTGAATATAGAATTCAAATAGACTTTGAATATAGAAATTCAAATGAACTTTAAAATTATAGAAAATATTAACTTGTTTTGAAGGTATATAAAACAAGTGATCGAATTTATAAATTTTGTTTATAAATGAAAGCTGGGTTTGGAATCGAATTTATAAACTTTGATTATAAATGAAAATATGGGTTTTGAATCGAATTTATAAACTTTGTTTATAAATGAAAATATGGGATTTGAATTGAAGTTATAAACGTTGTTTATAAATAATGCAGAGAATTCAAATGGACTTTGAATATAAGGAATTGAAATAGAATTCGAAGAATAGAATTCAAATGGAGTTTAACTATAGAATTTGAACATAGTATTTCAAATGGAATTTGAATATAGAAATTCAAATGGGATTTAAAATAAATAGATTTGGATAAATAGAAGTGGATTAGACTGAGAAGTTAATTAACAGATTTAATTAACAAAATGAGTTAAAACGATTGGTATAGTTAAAATAGATTGGACATGCATAAATATACAGGAGACAGGTATGGAATAAAGTATAGAAGTGAAATAAATAGAATGCCCGACAAAAAGGTACGTATTTAATTTTCAAATGAGATTTTATGCGCCGTATCGGCAAGCCGCTTGGCTTTTTCTTTTTCTTTTTGAGATGAGAAGGACCGGGAAAGCTATTTGAAATTTCCCGATGCTCCCGGTACAAAGGAGGTTATGGCGAATTTTTCCGGGAATTTAAGGAGATAGAATATTTTTAAGATAATTTGATAGTTAGAAATCAACGTATCAAAATATATAGAAGTCGATAAGAAAACGAACTTAGAAATAGAATAGTATAATCAAAAAGGAAGTATAAGAATAAAATCTAGTAAGAATAGAAAAGGGAAGTGTATACGTGTTTAAAAGTAAATCAGTAGTTGTATGGAATTGATTTGTTCGAGTAAGTAGTCTTGTCTATTTTGACGTTAAATGTTATTCAGTCAAGGTCTGAGAGGTAATTATACCCCAACTTGGTTGATTTCATGATATACCGATAAGTAGCAAGATTCAGGCTCGAAGATCAATGTGGAATAAGAATTAGTTAAATTCTGTATTTGGGTTGTCGTAACGATGTTTTACACAACATCTGTTTTAACCCAAATAAGTATAAGCTTGGAAATAGAATAGAATATTTCCTAAGTACAGAATAACCGAGATTGGAAAAGAGATAAGTAATTGGAATATTTTCCAATTATAAATAACATATATTTTCTAAAGTTTAGAAAATAAAAGAAGGCGATATTCGGAAATGTTTTCCAAATAACTTAACAGGCCAAACGGTTATTGAAAATATTTGGTTGACAAATATTGATAAAGAAATAGAGAAGAGATTTAATTAATGGAATATTAATTAAAGGCTCAGTGATTGTTGGATGTTTGGATGAACACTTGTTTTATTCGATAGTTAAATCATCGACTATCGAAACACTTGTTTTTATTCGATAGTTAAATCACAGACTATTGAAGTTTTGACCATCGTTGTCGATATGGAGAGACCGGTTGGATTATTATCCGAAGAACCACTCCGTATTGGCAGTAGCGTGCGAATCAGATTATATAAAGATAATCGAAGACGGAGTAGAGTGCAAGGACTTTTTCTATTAATAGAAATAGTGCCTTCAGTTCATCCTGTTCCTGGGTGACGTGTATGGATGAATGTCTGACAGAGTATTTCCAGAAAGGTCACGTACATTGATTTCTTCAACCGTACCAAGAGTGGAAGCGGAGAAGGAAACTTCTTTTAGCTAACACGTAATGTACTGTTGAGGACGTCAATCGGTGAGTTGATGGATTTGACGATGTGGCATTCAAAGTGAATCTGGTGTGATGATAAAGCGTAGCTTCTAGCCTCATCATCCGGTAAATGACAGAAATCGGGCAAGCAGCAAGGCTATGTAGGTCGCACCTATTAGGCTGTATAATCACCTGATCTAGAGTTTCATTTACTTCTAAAATCTATTGTCGATGCTGTCCCATTCGGGAAACGGTTGCTGATCCCAATCGTTGGTGATATACATTCGATACACTCAAGCGAAATGAGTGGTCGGTCATGTGTGGCCGAGTTGCAAGATGTTCTTGTTGAACTCGGTGTATTCTCCTCTAGAGATATACCAGCGGAAGGTGATTCCATACCTTGTCATAGTTGGAAAACCAAATACCCAATACGTGCTTGCGGTTTTGATTTTATATTATGTGGAACGTGAGATGCAAACGTTCCATTAGATTGTTATTTAATTGATTTAGACATTATTATAATATCAAAAGAGTTGATAAAGTTGAATCAAGTGTTTGGATTTTCATAAGGGAAAAACCCGTTCCGTGTTATACGGCGTGGTCTTATGAGATATCATTTAGTTTTCTGAACTGTTTTAAACTGTTTACTCATACCAGTCCCATGATGTAATAACCAGAAAATCTGGGCCAGTTTGAAATTTTTATTTTGGCGATCTTAGTGAAGTTTGAACATTTAAAATGGATTATTTTAAATAAAATCGACGAGAAATTTATTTTGAATATAATAGAACGTATATATTATATACGTCGTCGTTAGAATATGATAATTATATATAATTATAAATAGAATTGAAAATGGCGCGGTAGTTCGATAATTCGATTTCAAACTTCAATTGAATGTACCGGGTGCAAAACAATCCGGATTTTAGTGAAACCAAAAACATTAGGATCTAATTGATGATATCTTTCCAACGAATCTGAAAAATCGAAATTTCAAAGCGGGAATCAAAAGATATGTCCAGTTGAAAATTCTGAATAGTCGCTATGGAATTCAGGCCCTTAAAAATAGATATTTTGCAAACGACCTCGGATTTCGACGAAACCAATTTTGTTGGATCCGCAGTGTCAAATTATTGCTAGGTTTCAAATTTCATAATTTTTAGGATCAATATGTGAGCGTGGCAAAGGAAAACACGTTTGACCAGTTTCAGTTGATTTTAATCGACTGGAAAATGGCCATTTTTCCAACGGTCTCAGAATTCGACGAAATTAGTTTTGTTAGGACCGTATCGTCAATACGAAGCTAGGAAATATTTTTCGAGGATTTTTAGAGTTAGTATGTGACCCCGGTATTTTGAAATGTACGTTTAAAATTCAATATAGTGATTTAAATGTAAATTCAACTGAAACTAATCGAAACGATGAAATCAGCATGCGATACATATCCCATTGTGTTCGGAATGGGGGTAATTAGCTAGGGGCGATAGTCGTTGGGTTCGAAACAGAGTTTGAATGAAAAGTCAACTCTAACAGGATTAAATTAAATAATTAATTAATTATAAATTAACACCTATACCTCACCATCTCTCTCTCTCTTCCCTTTATCATTCTTTTCCAGATCGGAAAAAAAAAGAATAACGTCACGCCCCCCCCTACAGCAGCCGCCACCATCCACCGCGACCCCCCCCCTTGCCAGCGCCACCGCTCGTCTCCACACCCTCCCTCCTCTTAATCGAACCACCCATCAAACCGAATGGAGCCCCTTTCCCAATCGGATCCGCGCCTCAGCCCTAAGACCTCCATCGCTCGTCAGGACCGCCGGAAGACTGAGCCGCGCCACCTCCCCTGCCGGTCCCACCACCTGAAGCCGCGAGCTCCCCCTGACCAGCAGCCCCCAATGTCGTTTACCGCCCTTCCCCCTCCGCCCGGTTCCTCTGCCGAACGCAGTAAGCCTCTTTTCCTTTTTATATGTTATACCACTGATTTTAAATTCAATTTTTATAGAAACCGTAGTTTTAAAACTGAATAAAATTATGATTGTTTATTTAAACAAGGAGTCAATTTTCATTTAGGGAAAGTTTTGATTTTTAATATAGGAAAAATACGATTTTTGCATAGGAGAAAAATACGATTTCTCATTGTACGAAAGGTATGATTTTTCCTATATGAAGAGTTATAATTTTTATTTAGATAAAGGTTTGATTTTTTTTATATGATAAAAAAAATAATTTTTATGTAGATAAAGGTTTGATTTTTATCAGATGGAGAATAAATTTTTAGTTAGAAGGAAAATATGAAGTTGGAATTATAAAAACTCAATTTTTATATATATGAAATAACGAGATAAAGATACGTTGTTGATATGAATAAAAATATAGTTTTTATTCATGTAGAGTAACAAAAATATGATTTCTACATATGTAGCGAATACGGGCGACGAAAGTGGCGAAGGATTTGCACGATAAAGATTTCCTACATATGAAGAGTCGCCGAGTTGGATTTAGCTTTTGGTGAGAACTTCTCACTCAAATTCTCCTTTTCTAGTTATATATATACTAGGATGCAGACGGTGCTTAGCAGCACCCGACACCCGTCATCCACAGACCATGGATGACTTGTTTGTTAAATTGATTGGTTGAGTAGTTGGTTAGTTTAATTGGTTTGAATTGGATTATTTGGTGAATTGAATGGATTTGATTGATGTGTGAATGGCGTGGGCCTTCACTAGACCGGGGATAAGGCTAGGCCTCGTCCCGTTTCTAGTATCGTGCCGTTATGCCGCCGAAATTTTCTAAAATATGTTAGAAAAATAGAAATATCATTTTTATTGAGTAAATGAACTGAATAGAAATTCATGTGTTGAAATAAAATGTTTATCGTTAAAAATATAATTTTTAACGTGGAAGTGAATAAAATAAAATATTCATTTACAAACCGGACGGTTTGTTTATGTACACCTATTTGAAGGACATTGATTGGGTTGATAAATTTTACACGTCGCCCAACTGCACAAGTAAAATCTGTGTTTGATTGTTTGAAACCCCACACGGGTGTTGGGATGAAATTTGGAAGTTCACTCATCCTGATTGATTAAATATGTCGATCGGTTGGTTGACAGGCTGTTATAAGCGTCAGATATCTATATTTGATGCTTATACAGTGTAGTGCACTTTGGTTGATTGTTGATTATCTTTCAATGCTATTATATACGTGTGATGTATGAAAATCCATATAATTAACATTATATGGTGATTGATTGGGCCTCATTCCAATCGGGAAAATAATGAATATTATAAAAGATAATTCATGTGTTGAATATAAAAATAGTCATGTGTTGACGATGTCCAGGTGTTGAGTGAAATATTTTATACAATGAAATTTACATCTTTATCATATTTAAAAATTAGAACTACTTCCCAGTAGAAGTCTAATAAAAAAATCAAACGATAGATACTATAGTTTTATAAAATATTTTACATAACAAAAATAGTGATGTGTTGACAGTACTCATGTGTTGAGATTAGTCAGGTGTTGGAAGAAATATAGATTCATGTGTTGAATGGAATAAATATTCATTTGTTGAATAGAATAACGGATTTATTGAAAAATATAAAGCCGTGTTGATTAGAGTTGCGCTATTTTGACGTGAACGATATTTATATCGATTATATTCATTTTTATAATGAATATAGAAAAGAAGTGATTTCAAAATATAACGTTTTGAAAATATTATCATTTATATAGTAATGATATAAAATATTCAGTTTTGATTAGAAATTGAAATAGTGTTGAAATGATTTTGAAACGAAGTTAAAACGATTTATAAAATACGTTTTAAAAGGAAATTGACGAAATATATATAATATATAATATATATATATATTAAATATATAATGGCCTGAATAGAACGCGCCGCTCCGCGGCAGTTCGTAAATTTCGACCATTGACTTCGAATTGACGTTGCGGGAGATCCGACCGTCGGATTCTCCAAAAACCGGAACCGTTGGGTTCGTATCGAAAAGAGCTTTCCAATGAATATTAGAAATTTGAAATCTAACGGTTGGATTTGGAATTATGTCCAAATCAAATTTGAAAAAGGTCGATGTAAGTGCAGTCCGATGGCCGTTGTTGGAAATCGACTGTACGGGCCTTGATAAAATTATTAAAATTATTAATAATTTGTGTAAAATCATAATATGTGAATTGGAAAGAACTGGGATGAAGAATTCCACATTTGAAATGATAAAAATAGTTTTTTGTCGAAATGAACTAGTTTTGAACTAGAATTAAAAATCAATTTATTTGTGAAATAAATAAATTGAATTTGAAAGTGATTTTAAAAATAATCAATATTCCCAATACGTGGATTGGACTGGAGTTGAATCGAAATTATCTTCGGGATATTTCGATGTTGGATTTCGTGACTATACAGATATTGTTATGGGAATTTGAAAGATATATTTTATATCGTTATTGCCAATACGATATATGTTGGTTTCAGAATTTGATATTGAATATAAGCCGATATACTTTCTATTCAGAGCCTTGTATTTAATATCAAATGTGATTTGGGTTTGTCGTGAATCGTGTTTTAGAAGACATTGGTTCTTTAACCCAGTTAAAGACATAATATTGATTTTTGAGAAGATTAAAACTAAATGGAGTTTTAATGAATCTTTAATTAGATTAAAAAGTGAATTGATAATTTAAATTATCAAATCTGAAAAGTGATCGAGAGTGGAGTATCACCAGTTTTGCTCCAAAGCGATAGTTAAATCTTTAATTAGATTTGAACGTGAAATGGTAATTAATTTTACCGATAACACCGTGGTGTTAGATATGGAGTATCACCAGTTTTGCTCCATGGGATATATAGGTTGGGATTGGGAAATGAAATAAATAATTACTTCGGTGTGGTTCGCTAATCTCGACTAGTTTGATATGATATCCAAAGGAAGATTATAGAATAAATTTAGAAGAATTTATCTTGGATAAAATTAATGGGAACATTTCCCTAAGAATGTGATTTTGTGAATAAAAGACTATTCTGAATTGGAATGAGGCGTTTGTTGTGTTTGTGTAACATTCGTTTATTATATACGTGGGTTATTCAGAAAGGCCGGGTTTATACCCATTCTGAATAACCGATTCGACGAGATGTCGAAAATGAAGACGGTGGTTGAAGACCGGAAGTCTTCACATCGTTTGGGTGATTACTGATGATCTTGATTGGGCTGTACACCCAGGATGAGGGAAACAGTTGGTGATCGTCCAGACGTACTTGGAGATGGATGGATATGCGAGGAAAGTGCCTCCGGTTTCGTTCAGACCCAGAACGAACTTGTAAATGGATTGTGTGCCTGACATTGGATTTTATTCTGTGTTGATTGATCTCTATTAAATATACATCTGTTTGGCGGCGGAGAATTTATTCTCTTGCTTAACGCCCTTCTCTGAGACGTACGAGCTCAGAGGTTGTATATCGATGGACATCAGTCGCATGGAGTGAATTGCCAATGTGGCACGCGTAAGTGGCAATTGATCAAGGCTTCTGTTGAAAAGCAAAGTCTTGTGGTTGATGATCAAAGCACGGCCTGTGTGGCGTAGCTTTGTGTATAACGTGAATTCGCGAGCCTCACACCTCGGTATGAGTCAAAAACGGGATATGGACCCAAGGAGTGCACGACGTTTCTTTCTAGCTAGGGTGGTGTCAGTGACCTACCAGCCCTGACATTTATATACTTTTCACCTGTGTGGTTGTTGGATACGAGGCGCCTCGGATATAGGTCTGTAAGGACCGGGAAACGTGTGTTCAGGAATAATTAATCCTCAAAAGTAAGAGAGGACCGGCCTTGGAGGTTCCAAAGGATCAGAGTGGGGTCCTGAGGCATTGCTAGAGTGTCTCGAACGCGGAGAGGAGCTTGCCCCTTGCCTCGGCTCATGACGGAATCCAATTTCCAATACGTGATATTGCGGTTTTAATTGTAGAACTAGTATGACGACATGATAGATGGTACCCATGCCGCCTATGATTGATATTTATGATTTGAAATTGTTTTGACACTATACACCTATAATAGTATCAAATAATGTGTTTTAAACGTATCAAGCATGCTTTGGCTGTTATAAGGGAAAACCCTATCCTCCGGCTTGCGTTGCATTGTGTGATGGGACCTGGGTCTTATAACAGCTTCATTTTTCTTTATTTAGCATTGCGCTGTTTGTTCTATGCACTGGTATTCTTGGGAGGAAACCCGTTCCGTGTTATACGGCGTGGTCCCTTGATTTACCTAACTTTAAAACCAATATTAATAACTGTTTTAGTTCTCACACCAGTCACATGACTGACCTGGAGTTTATTGTTTTAACCTAAACTCTGGGTGCCCCTATTTTCCACACGGGCAGCTAGTAGTTTTGGTTTTGCAGATTTATATTCATAGGGTCCTGATTAACAGCTGGAACGATGCTCGGAAAGCTCTGTATCCGTGTATCACTTTCAGTTGTATTTTATATTATTTTCCGCTGCTATGTAATTTATTGTAATCTCTGATATTTATCGAATGTAATTTATTCATTTATACTCTGTATATTCTTGTATCTGATGGAATTGTTGTAATAACAATGAAATGTTCTTCTGTCTGCGTTCCGATGTGTGTTGTCCTCGATTCTATCCGTGCTTTCCTTCATGGGGAAGTTCGGGTCGTCTCAGTTTGGTATCAGAGCTTTGGTTTACAGAGCTCGAGAACAAGACACATTAGAACCATACGAAAGAATTCATCGGATATTGGATTAGAAAAAAATCCAATTAGAATTACTCGTTAGAGATAGGATCAGTAGTATCCTAGAACGAGTGTGAGGAGTATATTTTTCAAATGAAAACAATTTTGTTTTGAAATTTAAACCATTTTATACGTATTTGATTATTTATTTATTATGAATATGGACAATCGAGTATATAAAGATTTCGCGTATACGCGTCATGAACGTATAGTCGAAGTTTTAATATATTGGATAGATATAGAGTCACATTCTAGACACCCGGGGATAATTCTGATGATGTGGCCACATCATCAGTATTTATATTCGTGTTTCGAAGGTGTGATATCTATATATTTCCATTAGACTGGTGTGAGAACCAAAACTAATATAGCTAGAACACATTGTTGTGAATTGGCATCAAAACAAGATTTTCCGTATATATATATCAAATTATGAATTTGCAACTCTAATTCACTAATTGATTGATGTTTGTGTTGTTTGTTTATTTGTTTGATAATTTTTATGCATTTAGCCTAATTGAACCAAATATTGAACTATATTGAAAATTGGTCACATTTGCTTGCATATACAAGTACTTACATTGAACAGGTCATAGCAAGGAGGCTAGAGCAGAGAATAAAATTTGTTTGGCCGACAAATAGGTACATGTTTACTACATAATTTACTGTTTTGTTTGGGTGATGATGATTTTATGAGCCTATTGGCTAGCTGCTTGGCTTTTTCTTTTTCTTTTTGAGATTAGAAGGACCGGGGAAGCTATTTGAAATTCCCCGATGCTCCCGGTGCAGGGGAGGTTATGGCGAAATTTTTCGAAAATTTAAGGTGTTAGCCAAATTTTTGAAAATTTGAAAATTCTCAGAAACTGAAAAGTTGGAGAATGGAAGCCAAATCGAACGTAGAGTTGAATAATCAAACCACTTTCGACTTTGTTCCTTTTCGGGGACGAAAAGTTTTAAGTGGGGGAGATTGTAATAACCCGAAAATCTGGGCCAGTTTGAAATTTTTATTTTGGCGATCTTAGTGAAGTTTGAACATTTAAAATGGATTATTTTAAATAAAATCGACGAGAAATTTATTTTGAATATAATAGAACGTATATATTATATACGTCGTCGTTAGAATATGATAATTATATATAATTATAAATAGAATTGAAAATGGCGCGGTAGTTCGATAATTCGATTTCAAACTTCAATTGAATGTACCGGGTGCAAAACAATCCGGATTTTAGTGAAACCAAAAACATTAGGATCTAATTGATGATATCTTTCCAACGAATCTGAAAAATCGAAATTTCATAGCGGGAATCAAAAGATATGTCCAGTTGAAAATTCTGAATAGTCGCTATGGAATTCAGGCCCTTAAAAATAGATATTTTGCAAACGACCTCGGATTTCGACGAAACCACTTTTGTTGGATCCGCAATGTCAAATTATTGCTAGGTTTCAAATTTCATAATTTTTAGGATCAATATGTGAGCGTGGCAAAGGAAAACGCGTTTGACCAGTTTCAGTTGATTTTAATCGACTGGAAAATGGCCATTTTTCCAACGGTCTCAGAATTCGACGAAATTAGTTTTGTTAGGACCGTATCGTCAATACGAAGCTAGGAAATATTTTTCGAGGATTTTTAGAGTTAGTATGTGACCCCGGTAATTTGAAATGTACGTTTAAAATTCAATATAGTGATTTAAATGTAAATTCAACTGAAACTAATCGAAACGATGAAATCAGCATGCGATACATATCCCATTGTGTTCGGAATGGGGGTAATTAGCTAGGGGCGACAGTCGTTGGGTTCGAAACAGAGTTTGAATGAAAAGTCAACTCTAACAGGATTAAATTAAATAATTAATTAATTATAAATTAACACCTATACCTCACCATCTCTCTCTCTCTTCCCTTTATCATTCTTTTCCAGATCGAAAAAAAAAAGAACAACGTCACGCCGCCCCCCCCTACAGCAGCCGCCACCATCCACTGCGACCCCCCCTTGCCAGCGCCACCGCTCGTCTCCACACCCTCCCTCCTCTTAATCGAACCACCCATCAAACCGAATGGAGCCCCTTTCCCAATCGGATCCGCGCCTCAGCCCTAAGACCTCCATCGCTCGTCAGGACCGCCGGAAGACTGAGCCGCGCCACCTCCCCTGCCGGTCCCACCACCTGAAGCCGCGAGCTCCCCCTGACCAGCAGCCCCCAATGTCGTTTACCGCCCTTCCCCTCCGCCCGGTTCCTCTGCCGAACGCAGTAAGCCTCTTTTCCTTTTTATATGTTATACCACTGATTTTAAATTCAATTTTTATAGAAACCGTAGTTTTAAAACTGAATAAAATTATGATTGTTTATTTAAACAAGGAGTCAATTTTCATTTAGGGAAAGTTTTGATTTTTAATATAGGAAAAATACGATTTTTGCATAGGAGAAAAATACGATTTCTCATTGTACGAAAGGTATGATTTTTCCTATATGAAGAGTTATAATTTTTATTTAGATAAAGGTTTGATTTTTTTTATATGATAAAAAAAATAATTTTTATGTAGATAAAGGTTTGATTTTTATCAGATGGAGAATAAATTTTTAGTTAGAAGGAAAATATGAAGTTGGAATTATAAAAACTCAATTTTTATATATATGAAATAACGAGATAAAGATACGTTGTTGATATGAATAAAAATATAGTTTTTATTCATGTAGAGTAACAAAAATATGATTTCTACATATGTAGCGAATACGGGCGACGAAAGTGGCGAAGGATTTGCACGATAAAGATTTCCTACATATGAAGAGTCGCCGAGTTGGATTTAGCTTTTGGTGAGAACTTCTCACTCAAATTCTCCTTTTCTAGTTATATATATACTAGGATGCAGACGGTGCTTAGCAGCACCCGACACCCGTCATCCACAGACCATGGATGACTTGTTTGTTAAATTGATTGGTTGAGTAGTTGGTTAGTTTAATTGGTTTGAATTGGATTATTTGGTGAATTGAATGGATTTGATTGATGTGTGAATGGCGTGGGCCTTCACTAGACCGGGGATAAGGCTAGGCCTCGTCCCGTTTCTAGTATCGTGCCGTTATGCCGCCGAAATTTTCTAAAATATGTTAGAAAAATAGAAATATCATTTTTATTGAGTAAATGAACTGAATAGAAATTCATGTGTTGAAATAAAATGTTTATCGTTAAAAATATAATTTTTAACGTGGAAGTGAATAAAATAAAATATTCATTTACAAACCGGACGGTTTGTTTATGTACACCTATTTGAAGGACATTGATTGGGTTGATAAATTTTACACGTCGCCCAACTGCACAAGTAAAATCTGTGTTTGATTGTTTGAAACCCCACACGGGTGTTGGGATGAAATTTGGAAGTTCACTCATCCTGATTGATTAAATATGTCGATCGGTTGGTTGACAGGCTGTTATAAGCGTCAGATATCTATATTTGATGCTTATACAGTGTAGTGCACTTTGGTTGATTGTTGATTATCTTTCAATGCTATTATATACGTGTGATGTATGAAAATCCATATAATTAACATTATATGGTGATTGATTGGGCCTCATTCCAATCGGGAAAATAATGAATATTATAAAAGATAATTCATGTGTTGAATATAAAAATAGTCATGTGTTGACGATGTCCAGGTGTTGAGTGAAATATTTTATACAATGAAATTTACATCTTTATCATATTTAAAAATTAGAACTACTTCCCAGTAGAAGTCTAATAAAAAAATCAAACGATAGATACTATAGTTTTATAAAATATTTTACATAACAAAAATAGTGATGTGTTGACAGTACTCATGTGTTGAGATTAGTCAGGTGTTGGAAGAAATATAGATTCATGTGTTGAATGGAATAAATATTCATTTGTTGAATAGAATAACGGATTTATTGAAAAATATAAAGCCGTGTTGATTAGAGTTGCGCTATTTTGACGTGAACGATATTTATATCGATTATATTCATTTTTATAATGAATATAGAAAAGAAGTGATTTCAAAATATAACGTTTTGAAAATATTATCATTTATATAGTAATGATATAAAATATTCAGTTTTGATTAGAAATTGAAATAGTGTTGAAATGATTTTGAAACGAAGTTAAAACGATTTATAAAATACGTTTTAAAAGGAAATTGACGAAATATATATAATATATAATATATATATATATTAAATATATAATGGCCTGAATAGAACGCGCCGCTCCGCGGCAGTTCGTAAATTTCGACCATTGACTTCGAATTGACGTTGCGGGAGATCCGACCGTCGGATTCTCCAAAAACCGGAACCGTTGGGTTCGTATCGAAAAGAGCTTTCCAATGAATATTAGAAATTTGAAATCTAACGGTTGGATTTGGAATTATGTCCAAATCAAATTTGAAAAAGGTCGATGTAAGTGCAGTCCGATGGCCGTTGTTGGAAATCGACTGTACGGGCCTTGATAAAATTATTAAAATTATTAATAATTTGTGTAAAATCATAATATGTGAATTGGAAAGAACTGGGATGAAGAATTCCACATTTGAAATGATAAAAATAGTTTTTTGTCGAAATGAACTAGTTTTGAACTAGAATTAAAAATCAATTTATTTGTGAAATAAATAAATTGAATTTGAAAGTGATTTTAAAAATAATCAATATTCCCAATACGTGGATTGGACTGGAGTTGAATCGAAATTATCTTCGGGATATTTCGATGTTGGATTTCGTGACTATACAGATATTGTTATGGGAATTTGAAAGATATATTTTATATCGTTATTGCCAATACGATATATGTTGGTTTCAGAATTTGATATTGAATATAAGCCGATATACTTTCTATTCAGAGCCTTGTATTTAATATCAAATGTGATTTGGGTTTGTCGTGAATCGTGTTTTAGAAGACATTGGTTTTTTAACCCAGTTAAAGACATAATATTGATTTTTGAGAAGATTAAAACTAAATGGAGTTTTAATGAATCTTTAATTAGATTAAAAAGTGAATTGATAATTTAAATTATCAAATCTGAAAAGTGATCGAGAGTGGAGTATCACCAGTTTTGCTCCAAAGCGATAGTTAAATCTTTAATTAGATTTGAACGTGAAATGGTAATTAATTTTACCGATAACACCGTGGTGTTAGATATGGAGTATCACCAGTTTTGCTCCATGGGATATATAGGTTGGGATTGGGAAATGAAATAAATAATTACTTCGGTGTGGTTCGCTAATCTCGACTAGTTTGATATGATATCCAAAGGAAGATTATAGAATAAATTTAGAAGAATTTATCTTGGATAAAATTAATGGGAACATTTCCCTAAGAATGTGATTTTGTGAATAAAAGACTATTCTGAATTGGAATGAGGCGTTTGTTGTGTTTGTGTAACATTCGTTTATTATATACGTGGGTTATTCAGAAAGGCCGGGTTTATACCCATTCTGAATAACCGATTCGACGAGATGTCGAAAATGAAGACGGTGGTTGAAGACCGGAAGTCTTCACATCGTTTGGGTGATTACTGATGATCTTGATTGGGCTGTACACCCAGGATGAGGGAAACAGTTGGTGATCGTCCAGACGTACTTGGAGATGGATGGATATGCGAGGAAAGTGCCTCCGGTTTCGTTCAGACCCAGAACGAACTTGTAAATGGATTGTGTGCCTGACATTGGATTTTATTCTGTGTTGATTGATCTCTATTAAATATACATCTGTTTGGCGGCGGAGAATTTATTCTCTTGCTTAACGCCCTTCTCTGAGACGTACGAGCTCAGAGGTTGTATATCGATGGACATCAGTCGCATGGAGTGAATTGCCAATGTGGCACGCGTAAGTGGCAATTGATCAAGGCTTCTGTTGAAAAGCAAAGTCTTGTGGTTGATGATCAAAGCACGGCCTGTGTGGCGTAGCTTTGTGTATAACGTGAATTCGCGAGCCTCACACCTCGGTATGAGTCAAAAACGGGATATGGACCCAAGGAGTGCACGACGTTTTTTTCTAGCTAGGGTGGTGTCAGTGACCTACCAGCCCTGACATTTATATACTTTTCACCTGTGTGGTTGTTGGATACGAGGCGCCTCGGATATAGGTCTGTAAGGACCGGGAAACGTGTGTTCAGGAATAATTAATCCTCAAAAGTAAGAGAGGACCGGCCTTGGAGGTTCCAAAGGATCAGAGTGGGGTCCTGAGGCATTGCTAGAGTGTCTCGAACGCGGAGAGGAGCTTGCCCCTTGCCTCGGCTCATGACGGAATCCAATTTCCAATACGTGATATTGCGGTTTTAATTGTAGAACTAGTATGACGACATGATAGATGGTACCCATGCCGCCTATGATTGATATTTATGATTTGAAATTGTTTTGACACTATACACCTATAATAGTATCAAATAATGTGTTTTAAACGTATCAAGCATGCTTTGGCTGTTATAAGGGAAAACCCTATCCTCCGGCTTGCGTTGCATTGTGTGATGGGACCTGGGTCTTATAACAGCTTCATTTTTCTTTATTTAGCATTGCGCTGTTTGTTCTATGCACTGGTATTCTTGGGAGGAAACCCGTTCCGTGTTATACGGCGTGGTCCCTTGATTTACCTAACTTTAAAACCAATATTAATAACTGTTTTAGTTCTCACACCAGTCACATGACTGACCTGGAGTTTATTGTTTTAACCTAAACTCTGGGTGCCCCTATTTTCCACACGGGCAGCTAGTAGTTTTGGTTTTGCAGATTTATATTCACAGGGTCCTGATTAACAGCTGGAACGATGCTCGGAAAGCTCTGTATCCGTGTATCACTTTCAGTTGTATTTTATATTATTTTCCGCTGCTATGTAATTTATTGTAATCTCTGATATTTATCGAATGTAATTTATTCATTTATACTCTGTATATTCTTGTATCTGATGGAATTGTTGTAATAACAATGAAATGTTCTTCTGTCTGCGTTCCGATGTGTGTTGTCCTCGATTCTATCCGTGCTTTCCTTCATGGGGAAGTTCGGGTCGTCTCAGTTTGGTATCAGAGCTTTGGTTTACAGAGCTCGAGAACAAGACACATTAGAACCATACGAAAGAATTCATCGGATATTGGATTAGAAAAAAATCCAATTAGAATTACTCGTTAGAGATAGGATCAGTAGTATCCTAGAACGAGTGTGAGGAGTATATTTTTCAAATGAAAACAATTTTGTTTTGAAATTTAAACCATTTTATACGTATTTGATTATTTATTTATTATGAATATGGACAATCGAGTATATAAAGATTTCGCGTATACGCGTCATGAACGTATAGTCGAAGTTTTAATATATTGGATAGATATAGAGTCACATTCTAGACACCCGGGGATAATTCTGATGATGTGGCCACATCATCAGTATTTATATTCGTGTTTCGAAGGTGTGATATCTATATATTTCCATTAGACTGGTGTGAGAACCAAAACTAATATAGCTAGAACACATTGTTGTGAATTGGCATCAAAACAAGATTTTCCGTATATATATATCAAATTATGAATTTGCAACTCTAATTCACTAATTGATTGATGTTTGTGTTGTTTGTTTATTTGTTTGATAATTTTTATGCATTTAGCCTAATTGAACCAAATATTGAACTATATTGAAAATTGGTCACATTTGCTTGCATATACAAGTACTTACATTGAACAGGTCATAGCAAGGAGGCTAGAGCAGAGAATAAAATTTGTTTGGCCGACAAATAGGTACATGTTTACTACATAATTTACTGTTTTGTTTGGGTGATGATGATTTTATGAGCCTATTGGCTAGCTGCTTGGCTTTTTCTTTTTCTTTTTGAGATTAGAAGGACCGGGGAAGCTATTTGAAATTCCCCGATGCTCCCGGTGCAGGGGAGGTTATGGCGAAATTTTTCGAAAATTTAAGGTGTTAGCCAAATTTTTGAAAATTTGAAAATTCTCAGAAACTGAAAAGTTGGAGAATGGAAGCCAAATCGAACGTAGAGTTGAATAATCAAACCACTTTCGACTTTGTTCCTTTTCGGGGACGAAAAGTTTTAAGTGGGGGAGATTGTAATAACCCGAAAATCTGGGCCAGTTTGAAATTTTTATTTTGGCGATCTTAGTGAAGTTTGAACATTTAAAATGGATTATTTTAAATAAAATCGACGAGAAATTTATTTTGAATATAATAGAACGTATATATTATATACGTCGTCGTTAGAATATGATAATTATATATAATTATAAATAGAATTGAAAATGGCGCGGTAGTTCGATAATTCGATTTCAAACTTCAATTGAATGTACCGGGTGCAAAACAATCCGGATTTTAGTGAAACCAAAAACATTAGGATCTAATTGATGATATCTTTCCAACGAATCTGAAAAATCGAAATTTCATAGCGGGAATCAAAAGATATGTCCAGTTGAAAATTCTGAATAGTCGCTATGGAATTCAGGCCCTTAAAAATAGATATTTTGCAAACGACCTCGGATTTCGACGAAACCACTTTTGTTGGATCCGCAATGTCAAATTATTGCTAGGTTTCAAATTTCATAATTTTTAGGATCAATATGTGAGCGTGGCAAAGGAAAACGCGTTTGACCAGTTTCAGTTGATTTTAATCGACTGGAAAATGGCCATTTTTCCAACGGTCTCAGAATTCGACGAAATTAGTTTTGTTAGGACCGTATCGTCAATACGAAGCTAGGAAATATTTTTCGAGGATTTTTAGAGTTAGTATGTGACCCCGGTAATTTGAAATGTACGTTTAAAATTCAATATAGTGATTTAAATGTAAATTCAACTGAAACTAATCGAAACGATGAAATCAGCATGCGATACATATCCCATTGTGTTCGGAATGGGGGTAATTAGCTAGGGGCGACAGTCGTTGGGTTCGAAACAGAGTTTGAATGAAAAGTCAACTCTAACAGGATTAAATTAAATAATTAATTAATTATAAATTAACACCTATACCTCACCATCTCTCTCTCTCTTCCCTTTATCATTCTTTTCCAGATCGAAAAAAAAAGAACAACGTCACGCCGCCCCCCCCTACAGCAGCCGCCACCATCCACTGCGACCCCCCCTTGCCAGCGCCACCGCTCGTCTCCACACCCTCCCTCCTCTTAATCGAACCACCCATCAAACCGAATGGAGCCCCTTTCCCAATCGGATCCGCGCCTCAGCCCTAAGACCTCCATCGCTCGTCAGGACCGCCGGAAGACTGAGCCGCGCCACCTCCCCTGCCGGTCCCACCACCTGAAGCCGCGAGCTCCCCCTGACCAGCAGCCCCCAATGTCGTTTACCGCCCTTCCCCTCCGCCCGGTTCCTCTGCCGAACGCAGTAAGCCTCTTTTCCTTTTTATATGTTATACCACTGATTTTAAATTCAATTTTTATAGAAACCGTAGTTTTAAAACTGAATAAAATTATGATTGTTTATTTAAACAAGGAGTCAATTTTCATTTAGGGAAAGTTTTGATTTTTAATATAGGAAAAATACGATTTTTGCATAGGAGAAAAATACGATTTCTCATTGTACGAAAGGTATGATTTTTCCTATATGAAGAGTTATAATTTTTATTTAGATAAAGGTTTGATTTTTTTTATATGATAAAAAAAATAATTTTTATGTAGATAAAGGTTTGATTTTTATCAGATGGAGAATAAATTTTTAGTTAGAAGGAAAATATGAAGTTGGAATTATAAAAATTCAATTTTTATATATATGAAATAACGAGATAAAGATACGTTGTTGATATGAATAAAAATATAGTTTTTATTCATGTAGAGTAACAAAAATATGATTTTTACATATGTAGCGAATACGGGCGACGAAAGTGGCGAAGGATTTGCACGATAAAGATTTCCTACATATGAAGAGTCGCCGAGTTGGATTTAGCTTTTGGTGAGAACTTCTCACTCAAATTCTCCTTTTCTAGTTATATATATACTAGGATGCAGACGGTGCTTAGCAGCACCCGACACCCGTCATCCACAGACCATGGATGACTTGTTTGTTAAATTGATTGGTTGAGTAGTTGGTTAGTTTAATTGGTTTGAATTGGATTATTTGGTGAATTGAATGGATTTGATTGATGTGTGAATGGCGTGGGCCTTCACTAGACCGGGGATAAGGCTAGGCCTCGTCCCGTTTCTAGTATCGTGCCGTTATGCCGCCGAAATTTTCTAAAATATGTTAGAAAAATAGAAATATCATTTTTATTGAGTAAATGAACTGAATAGAAATTCATGTGTTGAAATAAAATGTTTATCGTTAAAAATATAATTTTTAACGTGGAAGTGAATAAAATAAAATATTCATTTACAAACCGGACGGTTTGTTTATGTACACCTATTTGAAGGACATTGATTGGGTTGATAAATTTTACACGTCGCCCAACTGCACAAGTAAAATCTGTGTTTGATTGTTTGAAACCCCACACGGGTGTTGGGATGAAATTTGGAAGTTCACTCATCCTGATTGATTAAATATGTCGATCGGTTGGTTGACAGGCTGTTATAAGCGTCAGATATCTATATTTGATGCTTATACAGTGTAGTGCACTTTGGTTGATTGTTGATTATCTTTCAATGCTATTATATACGTGTGATGTATGAAAATCCATATAATTAACATTATATGGTGATTGATTGGGCCTCATTCCAATCGGGAAAATAATGAATATTATAAAAGATAATTCATGTGTTGAATATAAAAATAGTCATGTGTTGACGATGTCCAGGTGTTGAGTGAAATATTTTATACAATGAAATTTACATCTTTATCATATTTAAAAATTAGAACTACTTCCCAGTAGAAGTCTAATAAAAAAATCAAACGATAGATACCATAGTTTTATAAAATATTTTACATAACAAAAATAGTGATGTGTTGACAGTACTCATGTGTTGAGATTAGTCAGGTGTTGGAAGAAATATAGATTCATGTGTTGAATGGAATAAATATTCATTTGTTGAATAGAATAACGGATTTATTGAAAAATATAAAGCCGTGTTGATTAGAGTTGCACTATTTTGACGTGAACGATATTTATATCGATTATATTCATTTTTATAATGAATATAGAAAAGAAGTGATTTCAAAATATAACGTTTTGAAAATATTATCATTTATATAGTAATGATATAAAATATTCAGTTTTGATTAGAAATTGAAATAGTGTTGAAATGATTTTGAAACGAAGTTAAAACGATTTATAAAATACGTTTTAAAAGGAAATTGACGAAATATATATAATATATAATATATATATATATATATATATATTATATATAATGGCCTGAATAGAACGCGCCGCTCCGCGGCAGTTCGTAAATTTCGACCATTGACTTCGAATTGACGTTGCGGGAGATCCAACCGTCGGATTCTCCTAAAACCGGAACCGTTGGGTTCGTATCGAAAAGAGCTTTCCAATGAATATTAGAAATTTGAAATCTAACGGTTGGATTTGGAATTATGTCCAAATCAAATTTGAAAAAGGTCGATGTAAGTGCAGTCCGATGGCCGTTGTTGGAAATCGACTGTACGGGCCTTGATAAAATTATTAAAAATATTAATAATTTGTGTAAAATCATAATATGTGAATTGGAAAGAACTGGGATGAAGAATTCCACATTTGAAATGATAAAAATAGTTTTTTGTCGAAATGAACTAGTTTTGAACTAGAATTAAAAATCAATTTATTTGTGAAATAAATAAATTGAATTTGAAAGTGATTTTAAAAATAATCAATATTCCCAATACGTGGATTGGACTGGAGTTGAATCGAAATTATCTTCGGGATATTTCGATGTTGGATTTCGTGACTATACAGATATTGTTATGGGAATTTGAAAGATATATTTTATATCGTTATTGCCAATATGATATATGTTGGTTTCAGAATTTGATATTGAATATAAGCCGATATACTTTCTATTCAGAGCCTTGTATTTAATATCAAATGTGATTTGGGTTTGTCGTGAATCGTGTTTTAGAAGACATTGGTTCTTTAACCCAGTTAAAGACATAATATTGATTTTTGAGAAGATTAAAACTAAATGGAGTTTTAATGAATCTTTAATTAGATTAAAAAGTGAATTGATAATTTAAATTATCAAATCTGAAAAGTGATCGAGAGTGGAGTATCACCAGTTTTGCTCCAAAGCGATAGTTAAATCTTTAATTAGATTTGAACGTGAAATGGTAATTAATTTTACCGATAACACCGTGGTGTTAGATATGGAGTATCACCAGTTTTGCTCCATGGGATATATAGGTTGGGATTGGGAAATGAAATAAATAATTACTTCGGTGTGGTTCGCTAATCTCGACTAGTTTGATATGATATCCAAAGGAAGATTATAGAATAAATTTAGAAGAATTTATCTTGGATAAAATTAATGGGAACATTTCCCTAAGAATGTGATTTTGTGAATAAAAGACTATTCTGAATTGGAATGAGGCGTTTGTTGTGTTTGTGTAACATTCGTTTATTATATACGTGGGTTATTCAGAAAGGCCGGGTTTATACCCATTCTGAATAACCGATTCGACGAGATGTCGAAAATGAAGACGGTGGTTGAAGACCGGAAGTCTTCACATCGTTTGGGTGATTACTGATGATCTTGATTGGGCTGTACACCCAGGATGAGGGAAACAGTTGGTGATCGTCCAGACGTACTTGGAGATGGATGGATATGCGAGGAAAGTGCCTCCGGTTTCGTTCAGACCCAGAACGAACTTGTAAATGGATTGTGTGCCTGACATTGGATTTTATTCTGTGTTGATTGATCTCTATTAAATATACATCTGTTTGGCGGCGGAGAATTTATTCTCTTGCTTAACGCCCTTCTCTGAGACGTACGAGCTCAGAGGTTGTATATCGATGGACATCAGTCGCATGGAGTGAATTGCCAATGTGGCACGCGTAAGTGGCAATTGATCAAGGCTTCTGTTGAAAAGCAAAGTCTTGTGGTTGATGATCAAAGCACGGCCTGTGTGGCGTAGCTTTGTGTATAACTTGAATTCGCGAGCCTCACACCTCGGTATGAGTCAAAAACGGGATACGGACCCAAGGAGTGCACGACGTTTCTTTCTAGCTAGGGTGGTGTCAGTGACCTACCAGCCCTGACATTTATATACTTTTCACCTGTGTGGTTGTTGGATACGAGGCGCCTCGGATATAGGTCTGTAAGGACCGGGAAACGTGTGTTCAGGAATAATTAATCCTCAAAAGTAAGAGAGGACCGGCCTTGGAGGTTCCAAAGGATCAGAGTGGGGTCCTGAGGCATTGCTAGAGTGTCTCAAACGCGGAGAGGAGCTTGCCCCTTGCCTCGGCTCATGACGGAATCCAATTTCCAATACGTGATATTGCGGTTTTAATTGTAGAACTAGTATGGCGACATGATAGATGGTACCCATGCCGCCTATGATTGATATTTATGATTTGAAATTGTTTTGACACTATACACCTATAATAGTATCAAATAATGTGTTTTAAACGTATCAAGCATGCTTTGGCTGTTATAAGGGAAAACCCTATCCTCCGGCTTGCGTTGCATTGTGTGATGGGACCTGGGTCTTATAACAGCTTCATTTTTCTTTATTTAGCATTGCGCTGTTTGTTCTATGCACTGGTATTCTTGGGAGGAAACCCGTTCCGTGTTATACGGCGTGGTCCCTTGATTTACCTAACTTTAAAACCAATATTAATAACTGTTTTAGTTCTCACACCAGTCACATGACTGACCTGGAGTTTATTGTTTTAACCTAAACTCTGGGTGCCCCTATTTTCCACACGGGCAGCTAGTAGTTTTGGTTTTGCAGATTTATATTCACAGGGTCCTGATTAACAGCTGGAACGATGCTCGGAAAGCTCTGTATCCGTGTATCACTTTCAGTTGTATTTTATATTATTTTCCGCTGCTATGTAATTTATTGTAATCTCTGATATTTATCGAATGTAATTTATTCATTTATACTCTGTATATTCTTGTATCTGATGGAATTGTTGTAATAACAATGAAATGTTCTTCTGTCTGCGTTTCGATGTGTGTTGTCCTCGATTCTATCCGTGCTTTTCTTCACGGGGAAGTTCGGGTCGTCTCACATGACTGACCCGGAGTTTATTTGTTTTGTTCTACCTAAACTCTTGGGTGCCTAAATTTGTACGGGCAGTCAAGTAGTTCAGGATTTTTCAGATATATCTAAAGGAGCTTGGAGCAGGAGGCTTCAGCGTTATCTAGTTATAGTTTGTTCCGCTATGTTGTAAGTGTTGTACTCTGATAAGTGTATGTTGTACAGTTAAGATTTTGTATTTCAAAGATGTGATATATTATATTTTGTTCCGCTGCGATGTGAGATTCTGTGTTGTTATTTCTGTTCTTCTTCTTCCTCTTTCTTCTAAAAAAAAATGTCTCGTATTTTCGTGATATTTGGGTTGGACGTATGATGTATATAGTCAACTCTGATGTTATGGAAATGCGGGTCATTACAGTTGGTATCAGAGCTTAGGTTGAGCGAATACCTAGGCTTGTTGGAGTGTGCTCATTAGAGATAGGATCAGTAGTATCCTAGAATGAGTTGAGTGTATATATATACGAGAGGGCGTATTTGTTATTTGATATAAAAACTGTTTTATATTGTGTTGACTAGTCTGTTGAGTGGATTATAAATTTTGGTCGAATCGTGGGACGCCACGATGTCGATAGGAGTTTATAAACACTTGAACAGAAGATTGGACATGATATTGTTTTTAAATAGTTAAGTTGATTGTTAGGATTATAATCAAATGAGATATTAAAACAGAAATAGTTATAAATAACCAATAGAATTTGTATATGAAATCAAATATACAAATATGATAAATTGAAATTGAATTCCAACCAGAATTCAGAATTTAAAATCCCGGGAGTTTGGAAAATATTTTTCTAAATGGAGTTTGAAAGAAATAAAGCACTGAACTCATTCAGTAGCTGGGAAATAATTCTGATGATGGTCGCAACATCACCAGTGTTCATTTTCGAGTTTCTAAGTGACGAATTACTGCCTTAGAAAAGTTTTGATGGAAATTTGTTTGAAAGAAACAAGTTGTTTGAAAATTCAAATGTTTTGAATTTGAGATAGATATAAATATATGTATATATTTATATGACTTCAAAGGAATTTTGAAATGTGAAATGGAAATTGGAATATAGATTTCAAATAGAAGTACATTAAAGGAATTTGAATATATATATAATTCAAATAGAAGGGAAATAGAATTTGAATTCAAAGGAATTCAAATGAGTTTGAATAAAGACAAATTCAAATAGAAATTGTATAAGAAAAATTGAAATGGAATTTGAATTCAAAGGAATTCAAATGGATTTGAATATAAGAAAATTCAAAAGGGATTGGAGTATAGAAAATTCAAATGAGATTTGAATAAAGAAGATGTAAATAATGGAAATTTGAATATAGGATTCAAATAGAGTTAAAACGGATTTTGAATATAGAAATTCTATTTATAATTCAAAGTGAAATTAAATAGAATTTGAATAAGGAATTTAAATAGAAATTGAATAAAGGATTTCAAATGGAATTTGAATAAGGGATTTGAAATGGGTTTTGAATAAAGGATTTCAAATAGGAATTGAAGATAAGAAATTCAAATAGAATCTGAAGATAAGGAAATTGAATTAGAATTTGAATCAAAGAAAATTTCAAATAGAAATTGAATAGAAGGAAATTCAATTATAGAGTTGGAATAAAGAAATTCAAATGGAATTTGAATATTGTAAATATATAGAATTTCACATAGTAGTGAAATAGATCGGGAATATTATAAAATGGATTTGATATATATTAAAAATATATCAGAATGGAGTTGAATTTATTATAAGCGAAGTTAAAACGTTTATATTTTTAAATATAATTGAAACGAGCTCGCCATAGCGCGGCAGTTCGTAAATTGACGATTCGAACTTCAATTTAGCATACAGAACTCAATTGAAGTCGGAATTCTTCGAAACAAGAATCGTCGGGACCGGTTGAATAATAGTTTTCTAATTAAAGAGAAAAATCAGGATTTCGTCGTATAGATTTTGAGATAGGTCAAAATAAAATTTCAAAAAGGTGCAGCGCCAGAAACCATTTAAAACCACAATGGTTTATATATGTATAAGTAAGAGGATTTTTAAAGTAAATAAAATCCGAATGGCCATGAGAAAAATATAGACTTGAGTTATAAAATGAATGTGAACTCAAGTAAAGTAGATAAAATAATTTGGGAAACAATGATCATATTTCTGATTATTGAATAGAATTAACTAAATTGAAAAATAATTAGTTAAAAGAAATTTGAATCGAAATTGGGGTTTTGATAAGTGAAAGAGATTGAAAATTTATATATTCGAAATCGAATATATAACTCGAGTTGAAAATATAGTTAGATTAGTTTATAATTAAGTTGACATATATTTGAACAAGTGATATTCGAATAAAAAAGGGTGAAATAGGCAAAACGGTTAATTAGCAACTAGTTAATGGGAATTTGAATGATTGAAATTGAATTTAACTAAAGTAAGTTAAATGGATCGAAATGAATAAATTGAGTAAAATCAATGTGAATATGAATTGGGTGTGAATAAAGGAAATATATTTGTAACACAAATACAAAGGAAGTTATGTGCAAACGAATAAAAGGAGAAATATTTGTAAAAACATTTACAAATAGAATTTAAAAAGGAAATATTTGTAAAACATTTACAAATAGATTCAATGGAAATATTTATTTATAGAAAATAAATAGAATGTTATAAATGAGATATTTATTTGTAAAATAAATAGAATTTAATCAAAGGAATATTCAGAAGATGAATAAAAAAAATGGAAACCTGTTTTAACAGATAAATAGAAAAGATTAATTTATAAATAACAGTTTATAAATTAAATTAAATATTTATCATTCGATAAATGGGATATATAAGTCTGAACTTATATAGAGAAGATATATTGGTTTTTAACACCGCTAGATTTAAATAGAAGGGGTACACAACACCTGTATAAGTGAAGTAACGTTATTAAAGGGAACATTTATAAAATGAAGAACCGTTACTAAAAGTAAATCTTTATAAATGAATAAATGTTATCCAATAAGAGATGTTCGAATAAGAAAAGTCGATTAGAGTTAGAAATAATCGATTAGAGTTAAAATAAATCGATTTGAGTAAGTATTAACCAGTTAGAGTTAATCAGTTAGGGTTAATCCGTTGAGTTAATTGAATATTAGTTATTCAATTAAAATTTTATCGAATATTTGTTATTCAAATTAAGAGTTAACCAGATAAAGTTAATTGAACATAATTAATCGAATTAGAATTTAATTGAATGATAGTTATTCAATTAAAGTTGATCGAATATAGTATTGAGATAGAGTTAGTCAAACATAGTTACTCAGGATAAGTTGCCATTTCGTACGACTGCTAGCGTAATTTGCAGGGCTACAGATAGCCTAGGGCGGTCGGATGTTTCCTGGGGGAATCAGGCGTAACCATTTTGATCGCTGCGATCTAGAGTCCAGCGAATGGAGTTAAATCGAATATTAGTTTATTTGAATAGAATTGAAGAAGTTATCGATTATTAGTTAATCGAAGGAATTATCGATTATTAGTTAATCGAAGGAATTATCGATTTTTGGTTATTCGGAAGGAGTTATCAATTATTTGTTAATCGAAATGAGTTATCGATTATAGTTTAATCGGAAAGAGTTATCGATTAGTTTAATCGAAGTGAGTTATAAAATATTGGCTATTCGAAGAAGTTATCGAATTTAGTTATTCGATGGAGTTAATCGAAAAGAGTTAAATCCAATAGAGTTAATTGATAAGAGAAATTGAATAGAGTAAATCGAATATAGTTTATTCGAAGAAGGGTTTTCGAATTTAGTTATTCGATAGAGAGATTATCGAATATAGTTATTCGAAGGGAGGAGTTACCGAATAGGGATTTATTCGAAAGAGAGTTACGTAAGGAAGTTTGAAATGTTGAGTATCAACATAAATAAGTTTTTAAAAGATAAATGGGTTTGTAGCACTTTTTCTACCTTAGCAATTTCGAGGACGAAATTATTTTTAAGTGGGGAAGAATGTAATGACCCGGAATCTTAGGGGTTAATTTTAAAATATTTAATATGGATTTAAAAATTGAGTTAAGTAAATAAATCAATTTTTATAGGGAGTTATCGATTTAAAAAAATCAATTTCAATTTAATCTTGAATTATCGGAATAAGAGAATGGATTTAGTTGAATTCAAATTTTAATTTGAATTGAAAACAGTTCAAATAATTAATATGAAAATTTAACGGTAATAATATTTAATTATTATCAACGAGAATAAATAGTTTGAAATATAAAGTATATCAATTTAAATTAATATCTTCAACAGATGGTCGAGTCGGACTTCGTGACCTATCCCAGTGTGTCCGGAACAGGGGTATTAGCCTAAGATCGATAGTTGTTGGATTCAGAAAGGAGTTCGATATCGTGGGCATTTTAATTAAAAAGATACGGTTCAAAAACAAAGTAAAAACTAATATCAAATGGCATTCCTTCTGCCAACAAACAGATAACGGTGGCCTTTCCTTCTTCCCCAAAATTCAAAAGGGCCAGAAATCACCACGTTCCCTTCCCTTCTATATAAAACCCGTCGGCCCTTCTGGTTTTCATTTGGCAAAATCAAAACCGCTACCTCGTTCTTATAAAAAAATCAAATCGCGAGCCTCCTCCACTGAAACCAAATCGATGATGATGGAGGGCAATGATTTGGGGGTGCGATTGGCTGCGTGTCGCGTTATTCGATGCAGCGACTTCTGGTGAATTGAGAGGCTCGATCTCGAGCAGTGGGTCGCGATGAAGTCACGGTTGTTTGTGGAGGGTTCAATCGAAGTTGCGTTGGTGCGAATTAGGGCATTGTTTCGCTATCAGTTGGGGGAGAGAAGGTTCGAAGTAGCGTTTCGTCAGCAGTTTTCTGGTGTTCGATTCCAGGTTGGGGATGCTCGACTTGGAGTTGAACGAGGGGGTAGAAGCGATGGCCTCAAAGCCGTATGCTGCTGTTCGTTTTTTTTAGAGAGCAAAGTCTGATGGGGCGTTAAAGTGTGGTGATAGGTAGTGTTGGGGATTGACTGCAAGATGTTTGATGAATTGTCGAAGTAGAGGAAGTCAGTTTTGGGGCTGCCCGCAGTAAAGGAGGATCAACTCTCGTTTAAGTGGTTCTGTAGTTGTTCTAGCAATGAGGTATAAGTTTTTATAGTTTTTTTAAATACTTAGAATAATTTATTTATTCATGTCATTAGTGAATTTGAATTAATAATCGGATAATCGTTAATTAAAAATAAATAAATCATCGTAGGTACGAAGTGAATTCAATTGAAACAAGCCGAGACGATATGGAATTTTAGAAGGATATTCGATGAAAGGAAATCATCGGTGAGTAAACCTCACTCACCATTTAATTAGAATTATTTCTAGTTGTTAAAAATAATTGCTATGCTTGCTTGAATATTGTTTGGTTGATTTAAAATATATATTAGTTATTTAGGACTCTTATATATATATATATATATATTGGGTTGATTGATTGGGTGGATTCCCGCAGTCTCATTAGCGGATGCCCGCAGTTTCATAGCGGATGATTACCCTATACGCCCCACGCTATGATTAGTGGATGACCTTCTATACCGCGATATTCTGCCTCGAAGCAGGATGGGTATTACTATGTTGACTAACATCTGTGGATGCAGGAAAAACAGGTTGGAGGAATCCAACTGGATTCCTCAAAAATATATTTTCTGTTGTTGTTTGTTTGATTTCATATATATTCATATATGATGTGTTGAAAATCAAATGACGGAAAATTGGTTGATTTGATTATTTAAAATATCAATGGGGCTTGAATATTGATTTATAAAAATATCGTAAAGAGTATTTGAGATTTAAAAAGTGAATTCTATTTTTACAAATAGAATTTGAATTTTAAATGAACTATAGAAAACATTAACTTGTTTTAAATATATATGAACGAATATTGAATTTATAAACTTTGTTTATAAATGCAAAGATGAGATTTGAATTGAAGTTATAAACGTTGTTTATAAATAATGCAGAGATATTCAAATGGACTTTAAACGATAGAATTTGAATATAGAATTCAAATGGACTTTGAATATAGAATTCAAATAGACTTTGAATATAGAAATTCAAATGGACTTTAAACGATAGAATTTGAATATAGAATTCAAATGGACTTAAATATAGAATTCAAATAGACTTTGAATATAGAAATTCAAATGAACTTTAAAACTATAGAAAATATTAACTTGTTTTGAAGGTATATAAAACAAGTGATCGAATTTATAAATTTTGTTTATAAATGAAAGGTGGGTTTGGAATCGAATTTATAAACTTTGATTATAAATGAAAATATGGGTTTTGAATCGAATTTATAAACTTTGTTTATAAATGAAAATATGGGATTTGAATTGAAGTTATAAATGTTGTTTATAAATAATGCAGAGAATTCAAATGGACTTTGAATATAAGGAATTGAAATAGAATTCGAATAATAAAATTCAAATGGAGTTTAACTATAGAATTTGAACATAGTATTTCAAATGGAATTTGAATATAGAAATTCAAATGGGATTTAAAATAAATAGATTTGGATAAATAGAAGTGGATTAGACTGAGAAGTTAATTAACAGATTTAATTAACAAAATGAGTTAAAACGATTGGTATAGTTAAAATAGATTGGACATGCATAAATATACAGGAGACAGGTATGGAATAAAGTATAGAAGTGAAATAAATAGAATGCCCGACAAAAAGGTACGTATTTAATTTTCAAATGAGATTTTATGCGCCGTATCGGCAAGCCGCTTGGCTTTTTCTTTTTCTTTTTGAGATGAGAAGGACCGGGAAAGCTATTTGAAATTTCCCGATGCTCCCGGTACAAAGGAGGTTATGGCGAATTTTTCCGGGAATTTAAGGAGATAGAATATTTTTAAGATAATTTGATAGTTAGAAATCAACGTATCAAAATATATAGAAGTCGATAAGAAAACGAACTTAGAAATAGAATAGTATAATCAAAAAGGAAGTATAAGAATAAAATCTAGTAAGAATAGAAAAGGGAAGTGTATACGTGTTTAAAAGTAAATCAGTAGTTGTATGGAATTGATTTGTTCGAGTAAGTAGTCTTGTCTATTTTGACGTTAAATGTTATTCAGTCAAGGTCTGAGAGGTAATTATACCCCAACTTGGTTGATTTCATGATATACCGATAAGTAGCAAGATTCAGGCTCGAAGATCAATGTGGAATAAGAATTAGTTAAATTCTGTATTTGGGTTGTCGTAACGATGTTTTACACAACATCTGTTTTAACCCAAATAAGTATAAGCTTGGAAATAGAATAGAATATTTCCTAAGTACAGAATAACCGAGATTGGAAAAGAGATAAGTAATTGGAATATTTTCCAATTATAAATAACATATATTTTCTAAAGTTTAGAAAATAAAAGAAGGCGATATTCGGAAATGTTTTCCAAATAACTTAACAGGCCAAACGGTTATTGAAAATATTTGGTTGACAAATATTGATAAAGAAATAGAGAAGAGATTTAATTAATGGAATATTAATTAAAGGCTCAGTGATTGTTGGATGTTTGGATGAACACTTGTTTTATTCGATAGTTAAATCATCGACTATCGAAACACTTGTTTTTATTCGATAGTTAAATCACAGACTATCGAAGTTTTGACCATCGTTGTCGATATGGAGAGACCGGTTGGATTATTATCCGAAGAACCACTCCGTATTGGCAGTAGCGTGCGAATCAGATTATATAAAGATAATCGAAGACGGAGTAGAGTGCAAGGACTTTTTCTATTAATAGAAATAGTGCCTTCAGTTCATCCTGTTCCTGGGTGACGTGTATGGATGAATGTCTGACAGAGTATTTCCAGAAAGGTCACGTACATTGATTTCTTCAACCGTACCAAGAGTGGAAGCGGAGAAGGAAACTTCTTTTAGCTAACACGTAATGTACTGTTGAGGACGTCAATCGGTGAGTTGATGGATTTGACGATGTGGCATTCGAAGTGAATCTGGTGTGATGATAAAGCGTAGCTTCTAGCCTCATCATCCGGTAAATGACAGAAATCGGGCAAGCAGCATGGCTATGTAGGTCGCACCTATTAGGCTGTATAATCACCTGATCTAGAGTTTCATTTACTTCTAAAATCTATTGTCGATGCTGTCCCATTCGGGAAACGGTTGCTGATCCCAATCGTTGGTGATATACATTCGATACACTCAAGCGAAATGAGTGGTCGGTCATGTGTGGCTGAGTTGCAAGATGTTCTTGTTGAACTCGGTGTATTCTCCTCTAGAGATATACCAGCGGAAGGTGATTCCATACCTTGTCATAGTTGGAAAACCAAATACCCAATACGTGCTTGCGGTTTTGATTTTATATTATGTGGAACGTGAGATGCAAACGTTCCATTAGATTGTTATTTAATTGATTTAGACATTATTATAATATCAAAAGAGTTGATAAAGTTGAATCAAGTGTTTGGATTTTCATAAGGGAAAAACCCGTTCCGTGTTATACGGCGTGGTCTTATGAGATATCATTTAGTTTTCTGAACTGTTTTAAACTGTTTACTCATACCAGTCCCATGACTGACCCGGAGTTTATTTGTTTTGTTCTACCTAAACTCTTGGGTGCCTAAATTTGTACGGGCAGTCAAGTAGTTCAGGATTTTTCAGATATATCTAAAGGAGCTTGGAGCAGGAGGCTTCAGCGTTATCTAGTTATAGTTTGTTCCGCTATGTTGTAAGTGTTGTACTCTGTTAAGTGTATGTTATACAGTTAAGATTTTGTATTTCAAAGATGTGATATATTATATTTTGTTCTGCTGCGATGTGAGATTCTGTGTTGTTATTTCTGTTCTTCTTCTACCTCTTTCTTCTAAAAAAAAAATGTCTCGTATTTTCGTGATATTTGAGTTGGACGTATGATGTATATAGTCAACTCTGATGTTATGGAAATGCGGGTCATTACACTAACTAATGAATCATAGGGGAGGGTAGATCGACGTCTTATCGAAATATAGTGCAGTTTAAAGTTCAAGTGGTGGTCGCAGTTTACCCTGAAGGTGCTGACATTCGGGAGCGGTTTACTAGTGAATGGAGTGACTTGGCGGGTCGGCATATGGCAAGGTAGCTGAGCAGGCTAAGGCGCTCATGGGGGTTGTGTTTGATGATCGTCCAGGGGACTTTCGGTGATGCAGCAGTATGAAGATGATATTGTGCAGTGAGGTAGAGGGTTTTGGTGATGAACGAATGAGGCGTGAAAGGGTTAAAGGGAGATCAGGCCAAAAAAAGTGAAGGGTACATGCATGAAGGATTGAATGTGAAGTGCGGTTGCATGGAGCAGTGGATGGAAGATGACATCGGGCTGAGTTGATGGAGAGGAGGTGGAAGCACTGGGTTCTGTGCGGTGAAGTTGAAGCGGTGAAGTGCGGTTACAGGAAGTGATATATATGGGTTCGAATTTACAAACAACAGTTTGAATGGGAAGATGAACAGTATGGAGGGGAGAGTCATGTTTTCGAAAGCAAGGAAGAGAAGACACAGTAACGTCCGAAGCCTGGGTAAAATTTTAAAATATGCCTAATTACCATTAGGAAGTGTTTAATCAAAATTATTATTTTATTTATATACACATGACCTGGGTAAAGTTATCTTGCCTAATCTAAGTTTCATTATATATATATATAGACACACACGTAAGTAAGATTAGGATAAATGGCAACTTGTAATTCAAAGTTTTTTTGTTATTAATGACCTCGAGATGAACTTTTTGGATATGGAATCGCCCAACGTAGCAAACTGAATCTAATATCATTTACTTCCTTTTAACTTGTTGTATTTCAATCATCAATGTACGTGAAACAAGACACATTTCATGTTTGAAGTTTATACATAGTGTGTGGTCACATTTGTGTATGTTTAATTATATTTATATAGTGCCTAATCCCCTACTAATTTGCCTAATCAAGCTTACATGCCAAGTATAGTATATGTAACAGGTTTATATTTTGTGCCTAAGTCGTAATATATAGCATGCGAGTAATATTAAAATGTGCCAGTAATATATACCGTTTTATAAATATTAATTTATCGTCAGGTGAATCGATGGTAATGAAGTTGTAAAATTTATTTTATAACTGAAGATAGATTTTGGAAATTTATTAATCTGAAAAAAGTCATAAAAAGGAAATTAATATTTATTGTTTAAGATTATAAGTAATTGTTAAATGTTTTATTAAGGAAAAATCGTATGTTAATAAGATTTATAAGCAATTGAGCAGAAATTAACCTAACGACTAAGAGTTGGATTAATTGTTTCCAAGAGATAATTGAATGCATTAATTGGCTAAGAGTTGTCCTCGGGATTGATATTTAGGAGATTATTCTCTTACTAATTTACGGTCAGGGATAATGAGTGTTGGAGTATAGAAATGCATGAAAAAATGTTGTAACAAATGTTTTGAAATAATAGTATAATAGAACATTATGGCTATTATATATTGCTTTAAGTATTAAATTATATTGTTTTGAAGACTCTTATATTAAAATAAGAAGTAGATACTGTATTTTAAAATATTGAAAGATTTAGAAGTTTAAATTAAGCATTCGATGAATATTTTTAATTAAAGAGGACAAGTGATGCTAAGTACTAAACCAATGGATTCATTTTATTTTCATGATTGCATGGTTGTTTATTTGATAGTTACCAATTATCAAATCTAGCCTATACGATTGTTGGTATGGAAAGATCGGGGTCGAATTTATATTCGAAAACCATTCCAACCGGCAAATACGAAATGTAGAAGATATCAGATGATGGTCGGGATGGAGCAATTGAAGACCGTGGATCTTCATAAACGGAAGAACTACTTAATATCTTTGGTTTAGCGATCAGAGATATATTGTAATTCTTCACGGTTGGAATCTACGGATTTGCAAGGACTTTTCGCTACTTATCCATAGGGTAATTCAAGGATGTGGTAGGAGGGTGACTTAGGTTTGTCCAGTCCTAGGAAAACTTTTATGGACGAATGTCTGATAGTGTATTTCTAAAGAATCGCGTACATTGATTTCTATAAACATATTTCTGTTGGTGGTAGAGGAATTCGTTGTTACTATTTAGACACCCAGAGTGTCTTTGTAGACATCAATTAGTGATTTGATGGACCTGACGATGTGGCATTCAGAGTGAATGATGGCTAAATGTTCAAAAAGGTAATTTCAAACCTTAAGCCTCACAATCGAAAAATGACAAAAACTGGATAGGCAGCATGGCTATGTGGGTCGCTTCCAATTAGGATGTACTATCACCTATCTAAAGAAATTCCATTTCCTTCTTAAATCTTTCGATGTTGTCCCTTTCATGAAACAATTGCTGATCCCAACCATTGGGGATATACATTCGATACACTCAAGCAAAATGAGTGGTCGATCATTTGTCGTCGGGTTGCAAGATGTTCTTGTTGAACCCAGTGTATTCCCCTCTAGAGATACACTATCGGCAGGTGGTTCCATACCTTGTCATAGTCAATATCCAATCTTTAATAAGCGCCCACGGTTTTGATTATATACTATGTATATGGAGCGTGAGATGCAAGCATTCCGCCAGATTGTTGTTTATTTGATTTGGACACTCTTATAATATCAGAATAAGATATGATTTCAAAATATTTTGGGTTATTGTTAGATAAAAATCGTCCGTGTTTATGTTTGCGTTGATCTTACGATTATCCTTTTCTCTAGGAAGGATTTGTTAACATTAAAATCAAGTAGGAGGTTAACTTTAAACTTAGTGGTTTTTTCACTCTGGTTCACCAGGCTGATCCGGCGTTTGAAGTGCTCGGGTTAGACCAAGTTTTACAGGTTTAGGTTATGAGGATGTTGTGAAATCCGAAGATAAGCCGGAGGAGTTCAGATGTATTATTATTTATTCAGCTGTGTGTTGTATATGAGGACAGATTATTATAACAGTCCAGATGTATTGATGTACTCTAATGATTGTAAGTATTTTTCAAGCTCTCAATAAAGATTTATTTCTATATTATATTATATTCCGTTGTGATGTGTGACTGTGTTGTGATGGTTCTTCTTCTTATTCTTCTATTCTAATTTTTTTTTCTTTTCTCACCCTCTAATTTCTTTCTATTAACTATCTGGTGTTTTCAATACTTGGTTTTTTTTTGCACATAATACGTTTTTTATGTATTATTGCCAAAATTCAGGCATCGAATTCTCTGGGTCATTACAAATAGCTTAACCAAACGTGAGAATAAAATTTAATCTTGTGAAATGATTTCCAATTAATGAAGACTTAATTGGAAAGTTGATAATCCAAAACGGATTTTCTTTTGATGCTAATTATTTCGACAATACTAGGTCTAACCCATTTTGAATAATTATACGATGATTTAAAAGTCGAAGATATTAAAGACGGTGGAAGACTAAAAATATTTACATTAAATGGATTGCTTGCTGATGCCTTGGGTAGCTCCCATTATAAGATTAAAATGGCAGTAGTCCGGACGTGCTTGTTGTATTATCCGAATGTGTAAGGTCCTCTCTCCTTTATTGGACGAGGATTAGGTGTCTTAGGTTTTGTTTAAACCCAGAACGAACTTGTAAATGGATGTGTGTCTAACGTTGTATTTTACAACATAACCGACTGGTTTTTACTAATGTTACATCAGTTGGTGGCGGAGAATTTATTCTCTTAGCTTAACACCCTCCTCTGAGACTTATGTACTCAGAGGGTTATATAGTAATAGACATCGATTATATGTTGTGCATTGACAATACGACATATGAATTACTGTTAGCAGATAGATCAAAGCTTTTGTTGAAAAGCAAAGCTTTATGTAACGTTGACTCTAGGGCCTTACACCCCGAAATAAGCCGAAATCAGGATGATGGACAGCAAAGTAAGGACATACGTTTCCTTCTAGCTAAAAGTGATGCCATGGAATGAAGCCCAGATAGGTTTACTTATGTGGATGATAGATCGAGGCACCCTAGATGATAGTGGTTGATGGCAAAAAATGTCGTAACACCCGAAGATTCTCTATTACTAGAGAATAGTGTTTCACATAGGAAAATTAAGTGCAGAAAGAAGTAAATAACACAAAGGTTTATAGTGGTTCAGTATGTGAGGGGTCTACATCCAATTTGAAGGAGTTTGTTGATCTTTTATTCATAAATGAGAGTTACAAGCATTGAACTTTGTCATCGCATTTGTTTACAGGTGATTCTATGTATATTGAAGTCATATTGGTCATATGTCAAGTCATGGAAAAAGGTGGAGTATGCTTCTTCTTCCTCAAGAGCTACCATTAACGAAGTTCTTGGAGCTTGTAGAGCTGCCAAATCAACAAAAATCCAAACCTTGTGAAGAATAAGCAAGGGGATATTTATAGGTAGTGGGTTAGGTGGGAGTTGTTGAAATTTGAGGACCACATAACAGAAAATCGCATTCCAGACAAGCAACACTAGGAAAATAGCATCCCGCTCCACACATGAGAAGAAAATCACATCTCCCAGGCGGAATGTGTTATTCTACACTTAGGAGTAGAGAAAGTGCGTACATCATATCCTGATGGATGCGATGGCTTCGCATCTGTGGGATGCGATGACCTTGCATCCGGGGGATGCGGTGGCACTGCATCCAGTGGATGCAATAACATCGTATCTTTATGGGATGCAACACAAGGGTGAGTGGTATTGTGTGGTGCGAAGCGATATGATGCAATTCGACATTAGGCCGTGTGATGCGATGTTGGGCGATGCGATGGAGCATGAGTCGATGGAAGTTGGTAGTGCAATATTGGAATTTAGGGGAGTTATGAAGTCGTTGCTCACTTATTCCCTTCCGAGCTTCAATCCTCAAGGTTTTGGAGACACTTCGGGCTTTAGTGTCGCGCGATGGGTCGAGTTGAGTGACCCTGGTGTACTTTTGGGAATCAGACCAAAAGGCCGATTAACATTTGACCCCAAAGAATGTATTGTTTCAACATGATGTGCTTTGAGTTGAGAAAAATTGCCTTTGGAAACTGGAAAGGTTTCCAAGCTGTTGAACACTTGGTCATGAGTGTCAATAATTTTGATCCGTCGATGGCTCTTCTAAGCATCCAATTCATGTTCAATTATTAGATTAAATGTTATTTGTCGACTCTCGCTTATGTTGTAACGTAAACGAATCATTGTCGACATAGTGTCACATGCACGCTCGCACATTTTCACGTGATTTTACGCATTGCAATCGGAATTTGAAATTAAAGTACGTTCTCGCTGGTTGGATTTTGAAAAATGATATTGAGTCATGAATTCGATCGCTTGTCCTACGTTCTTGAGTTGTTTGTACATACGAGCATACTATTATTTAGTGAATTGAATAGAGGTTGATTGTCGTGCCATCAAAAACTCATGCGCGTGGTCGTAGTTGGAATCGTGTGCCGAAAATTTCTCGAATTTGGAAACTTGCTTATAGTTCGTCCAATGTTTCTATATACATGTGTATATATATACATGATTGTGCAGACCATGGAACGCACGTATGTGATACACACACACACATACACATATATACACACACACCATACACATGTATTACCGCTTTTATTGTTTTATTAAGATATCTAGCATCCCCAGGGAGGGGTGCAAATTTTGGATCCAAGGGATGAGAGATTTTGCATACCAGTGGGATGCGAAATATCGCATCCTAGGGGGGTGCGAGATTTCGCAACCCCGAATGGTTATACTACGTATACATGGGCCGAGGCCCATTTTATCCTCCCCTTATAAGAACCCGAACCCCTTCCTCCTTCTCACTTTTTCATTTACCATTTTCGCATACCAGCCAGCCTTGTTCTTGACTAAGGAAACCGAACTCGAATTTTGAACGAATGGATGGGATTTAAATTAGATCTTGATGTGAATTCGATTTCAAGTCTCGAGGGTTTCGAATCCATGCCTATTGGTCTCGAGATCCAAAGTTTGGGAGAGCTCGGTTTCGAATTAACGGCGGTGGAAAATCATAAGGGAGAAGGGATGAAGATAGAAGGAGAGGAATAGGTAAGAAAAAGGCGCATCGCCTTCTCCACACTGCGGTGTATCGCATCGGATTGGATGCGATATTTCACATCTAGTGATGTGATATTTCACATCCAGTGGATGCGAGACGTCACATCATGTGGTTGCGAGGTATCACATCCCGCGGATGTGAGATTTTGCATGCTGTGGATGTGAGATTTCACATCGGAGGGATGCAATATTATCGCATCTAGTGGATGCGAAGTCTCACACTGATGGATGCAAACTCTTGCATTTGGGGGATGCGGGATTACATAGTTCTTATGGATGCGATGTGATATTTTCATGGAAAATCAGGAAGCGAGTTTCTTAATCAAAGAGAGGATGCGAAAACTAAAGGTCTAGGGGATGCGATTTTTGCATCCGATGGACTTAAGGTTTTTTGAGCCCTTCTGGTTTAAGTGCACTCGACTGTTTCCACTGAAAAACTCGAATCATTGTTCCTCAACTGTCAGACTCACGTTGACTTCAAGGTGTTTTGTGACTGAACGGGACTTAGGCTTTGCGAATAGTGTTTAGAGCTTATAACTTGGACTATGAACAACAATCGGACTATGAAACTTTAGATATGCTTCCCAGTTCCAATCACTACATGGCCACGTGTAACACTCCGCTTTTTTTATGACAATTTAATAATTAAACAATGCATATATATGCATAGGCATAAATGTATATATGAAGAATAAAATAAAGATAATGCAAATAAAAATGTAATGCATACATTAAAAGAAAGAAATGATTGATTACATGCGGTGTAAATATATTGCATGCACTGATTATGTATTAATAATAAAAGAGAAATAAACGAAAAAGATTCATGCAATGGTTTAAATGAGACATTGTAACAAATATGAAAAAGAGAGGAATAAGAAGAGAATAATAACTACCATTGTTCTAAGCCTTGTTAACAATAGCTTTAGTAGCCCAATTGGTTAGAACATGTGACTTGCATACAAGTGGTAAAAATTCGATCCCCGTCGTCGTCATATTTTTGTTTTAAGGGAACGACTGAAATAGCACATGTTCATGAGAGGAAATATGTATAAACGCACATATAAGGAAAAATATACATCCAAGGAAGTAAAGAAAGTATATGCATATATATATATATATATATATATGAGAATGTATATGTATATATGTGCAAAAATATATACATACAAGAGATAAAGTTCAAGATAAGGCAACAATCAATAAAATATGTCAAGAATCAAATAACGGTGCAACACCGTTTGAATTTTGAAAACAAAATGAAAGTTGGGCATATATGTGCACGTAAAATGGTTATTTGAAGATTAATATACGTATAAAAAAATTACATGTGAATATAACAGATAAATAAATTCAAGAAATTCAAACATTCAAAAATCAAATTTCTATGCCAAAACAGCTCGTGGGACCTGGGGGGTCGACACCCCTGTACGGGTATCGATGCTGGGTTGGCACCCCTGTATGGTGTTTGACACCGAGGTCGACACCCCCCCCAGATCCAGCCATATTCATCGATGAATCTAGGCTGTTTTCTTAATGATGTTCAATGCTGATTCAGTGCTGCTGTACGATAAGATCCTGAACACCTATAAATCGGCTAGTAGAGCCTAGCCTAAATTTCACATTCTCTGAGACAATGTCTAAGCTCTTCCATTCTTCCTCCTCAAATCTCTTATATAAAAATAAGATAATTAGTTGAGAAAAATTATTAATCAACATCTGGAGGAAAAGAATGAATCTTAATAAGAAGGTGATCAGAATCATATGCGAAGTAAGATAAATTCTTAGATCTGGTCTATTCAATTTTCTTTCTCTTTCTTCCCTTTTTCTTTAAGTAAAATTTTTGGATCCATGATTGTTAGGTTCCAAATCCAGTTAGGGTAAACCATGCAATGCTAGATTTGGACCAGATCCAGGAATTGGAAAGCAATTTTGGTGAGCGGATTTAAGTTATATCATTTTCGATAATGATATATTATCATTTAACATTCCCCGTTAACATGCAATGTAAATATGATAGAATGATTAAAGTGTTAATTCAATATGTTGAGGTATTAATATTTTAGAAATTCATATGTTGAAACGTTTAATGTGCTAAAATGTTCATATGTTGAAATATAAACTTGTTAGTACATGTGTAGCGATTACTGTTGTTCTAATTTCATGTTAAATTGTGACATTTATGTACTTGAACCCTTAATTGTAGAAATTGGAATCATTACATGTTAAATTATAATAATTACATGATTTGACGATCATACGTTACTTTGAGATGAAATTAATTATATGTTAGGAAATACGTATACCATAAAATAGGCGTAATATGATGACATGTGAAATATAGACTACAGTAAAAATTTAAAAGAATGGACACGCTTAAATTATGTAGAAAATTCACAATAAATAGACAACTGTAACGCACCTAGACAAGAGGTTAAATTCAACTTATGTTAGAAGTCTACCCGGAACCGCCCAACAAATCCAACGCTTATGTATAAACCCGTAACTTCCCCAATAAGGAAAGAACGGATTGCTTTGAGAACAACACACATCGGAATGCAAACATAAGAACATTTCATTGTTAATTACAACAATTCCATTAGAGTACAAGAATATACAGAGTATGAATAAATATTACACATAAAATATCAAAGATTTAAATTACATTAATGCAACGGAAAAATAATACAAAACACAACTGAAAGAAATAAACGGATACAGAGCTTTCCGAATATCACTTCAGCTATAAACCAGGATCCTGTGAATATAATATCTGCAAAACCAAAACTACTAGCTGGCCGTGCGGAAAATAGGGCACCCAGAGTTTAGGTTAAAACAATAAACTCCAGGTCAGTCATGTGACTGGTGTGAGAACTAAAACAGTTATTAATTTGGTTTTAAAGTTAGGTAAATCAAGGGACCACGTCGTATAACACGGAACGGGTTTTTACCCCAAGAATACCAGTGCATATCACAACAACGGAATGCTAAATAAAGAAAATGAAGCTATTATAAGACCCACGTCCCATCACACAATGCAACGCAAGCTGGAGGATACAGTTTTCCCTTATAATAGCCAAAGAATGCTTGATACGTGAAATTTCATAATTTATTATTACTATAAGTGAAGAAATCAACTTCAAATATAAATGAATCAATCATAGACAACATGGGTACCATATATCATGTTGCCATACTAGTTCTACAATCAAAACCACAATGTCACGTATTGGAAATTGGATTCCATCATGAGTCGAGGCAAGGGGCAAGCTCCTCTCCGTTCGAGACACTCTAGCAAATGTCTTAGGACTACACACAGCGATCCTTGGAATCTGTTGGGCCGGTCCTCTCTTACTTTTGAGGATTAGCAATTCCTAAACACACGTTTCCCGGTCCTATCAGACCTATATCCGAGGTGCCTCGTATTCCAACAACCACACAGGTAAAAAGTATATAAATGTCAGGTCTGGTAGGTCACTGACTTCACCCATAGCTAGAAAGAAACGTCGTGTTCTCCCAATGGTCCTTATCCCGTTTTTGACTCATACTGAGGTGTGAGGCTCGCGAATTAACACTATACACAAAGTTATGCCACATAGGCCGTGCTTTGATCATCAATCACAAGACTTTGCTTTTCAACAGAAGCCTTGATCATTTGCCACTTAGGCATGCCACATAGGCAATTCACTCCATGCAATTGATATCCATCAATATATAACCTCTGAGCTCATACGTCTCAGAGAAGGGCGTTAAGCAAGAGAATAAATTCTCCGCCGCCAAACAAATAGAAATCAATCACACATGATAAAATCCAATGTCAGACACACAGTCCATTTACAAGTTCGTTCTGGGTCTGAACGAAACCGGAGGCACTTTCCTCGCATATCCATCGATCTCCAAGTACGCCTGGACGATCTCCAACATATTCCCTCATCATGGGTGTACAACCCAATCAATATTGTCAGGAATCAACCAAACGACGTGAAGACCCCGGTCTTCAACCACCGTCTTCACCTTCGACATATCGTCGAATCGATTATTCAGAATGGGTATAAACTTGGCCTTTCTGAATAACCTGCGTATAAAATAAACAAGTGTTACACAAACACAACATACGCCTCATTCCAATTCAGAATATCAGATTTTCACATTCTTAGGGAGAGATTCCCATTAATTTTATCAAAGATAAATTCTTTTAAATTTATTCTTTAATCTTCCTTTTGATATCGAATCAACCCATGTTAAGGTTTTCCAAACTAGTCGGGATTAGCGAACCACATCGAAGTAATCATTTATTTTATTTTTCAATCCCAACCTATTCATCCCACGGAGAAAAACTGGTAATACTCCATATCTAACACCACGGTGTTATCGGTAAATATTAATTACCATTTCACGTTCAAAACAAACTAAAGATTTAACTATCGTTTGGAGCAAAATTGGTGATACTCTATTCTCGATCACTTTAATCTAATTAAACATTCATTAAAACTCCACTTAGTTTTAGTCTTCCCAAAAATCAATATCCTTCCTTTAACTGGGTTAAAGAACCAATGTCATCTAAAACACGGTTCATGATAAACCCAAAATCACATTCCATTGTTAATCGGGTTAAAGAACAGGTGTTATTCAAAACACCGCTCATGATAAACCCCAAAAACCAATTTAAATTCAATCCCAATTAAATACTAATTAACTGGACAATTTCACTAAATCTTAATTAAAAGATTTATTCTTTTCTAAACTAGGTTCAAGAATAGTGTTATTTAAGGCACCATTCGCGACGAACCAAAATTCTCATTTTATATTAAATACAAGGCTCTGAATAGAAAATATATCGGCTTATATTCAATATTAAATTCTGAAACAAGCAAATATCGTATTGGAAATAATGATATAAATATATCTTTCAAATTTCCATAACCATATCTGTATAATCACGAAATCTAACATCGAAATATTCCAAAGATAATTTCGATTCAAATCCATTCCATTTCGTATATTGGAAATTCTGATTATTTTTAAAACCACTTCAAATCCAATTTATTTATTCAAAAATATTGGATTATAATTCTAGTTCATAACTAGTTCATTTCGATAAAAATATATTTTTATCCTTTTTAAATATGGGATTTTTCACCCCAATTCTTTCTAAATCATTTATTATGATTTTACACAAATTAATAATATTTTTAATAATTTTATCAAGGCTCGTACAGTTGATTTCCAATAACGGTTGTCGAACTGCACTTACAGCGACCTTATCCAAATTTGATTTGGACATAATTCCAAATCCAACCATTAGATTTCAAATCTCTTATATTCATTGGAAAGCCCTTTTCTATACGAACCCAATGGTTCCAGTTTCAGGAGAATCCGACGGTCGGATCTCCCGTAACGTCAATTCAAAGTCAATGGTCAAAATTCGCGAACTACCGCGGCGCGGCGCGTTCTATTCAGGCCGTTTAATATATATATAATATATATATTATATATACTTCGTCGATTTCAATTCTAAACGTATTTTATAAATCGTTTTAAATTCGTTTTCAAAACAATTTCAACTTCATATTTAATTCTAAATCAAAATTGAATATTCCATATCATTAATATATAAATGATAATATTTTCAAAATATTAGATTTTGGAATCACTTCCTTTTCTATATTCATTATGAAAACGAATATAATCGACATAAATACCGTTCACATCAAAATGGCGCAAATCTAATCAATACGGCTTTATATATTTCAATAACTTTGTTATTCTATTCAACAAATGAATATTTTCTTCAACACATGAATATATATTAATTCTTATTTACAATAAAAATGTGAATTTTATTGTATAAATATTTTATTCGACACATGAATAGTTTCAACACATGAATAGTTTCAACACATGAATATTCTCAACACATGAGTATCGTCTACACATGACTATTTTGTTTATTCAACACATGAATATTTATTTTCCTGTTCTGAATATTATTTTAAAATATTCTATATTTTCTAAATTGGAATGAGAACCAATCAATTACTATATAATGTTATTTATATGGATTCCATACAACACATGTATATAATAGCAACGATAAATAATCAACCATCATCCAGAGTGCACCGCACAACTGCATAAGCATTAAATATAAATATTTAATGCTTACAACAGCCTGTCAACCAAACGATCGACATACCACTAAAAAATTGGGATTAGTGTACGCCAAATATCATCCCAACACCCGTGTGGGGTTTCAAATCAACAACAGATTTTTATTTGTGTAATTGGGCGACGTGCAAAATTTATCGTCCCAATCAATATCAGTCAAATCAGTGTACATAAACAAATCGCCTGATTTGTAAATGAATATTTATTTATTCACCTTCACGTTAAATTTATATTTTTAACTATATAACAACACATGAGTATATTTCCACTCATTCCACATCATAATCAATTTTCACCACATAACAAAATCAAACAAGTCGTCCATAGTCTGTGGACAACAGGTGTCGGGTGCTGCTAAGCACCGTCTGCATCCTAGTATATATTTTTAACTAGAAAACAAGATTTAAAGTGAGAAGTTCTCACCGAGAAGCTAAACCAAATGCCACGACTCTTCATATGTAGGAAATCTTCGTCTTGCTCATCTTTTATCACTTTCATTGTCCATATCCACTACATATATAAAAATCTCATCTTTATATTGTTTCCATGTATATAAAAATCACATTTTTATAACTACGCTATATGGATAAAAATCACATTTTTATACTGCTACTATATAGATAAAAATTCTATTTTTATACCGCTACTATATAGATAAAAATTCTATTTTTATACCGCTACTACATAGATAAAAATTCTATTTTTGTACAATTGAAAATCAAATCTTTTTATAAGCAGAAATCAAACTTTTTATAAATAAAAATCAAACCTTTATGTCTTTTAAAATCAGACCTTTTCTATTTTGAAAATCCGACCTTTTCTATTTTAAAAATCTTGTCTTTTCGCATTTAAAAATCTAATCTTTCTATAGATAAAAATCTAATCTTTTTGCTTAGAATAATCTAATCTTTTTGCTTAGAAAAATCTAATCTTTTTGCTTAGAAAATTTTAATCTTTCTAAAGCTAAAAATCCTATCATTCTTTATATAAAAATCTAATCTTTTTGCTCAGAAAAATCTAATCTTTCTAAAGCTAAAAATCCTATCTTTATGTGACTAAAAATTATATTTTCCATCGCTATAATATATATAGAATCCTATTTTTTTATCCTATGTCTTCATTTATAAAAATCGTCAAGTCTATACATATAAAAATCGTATTTTTATAGCAATACATATGTAAATTTCAGTAAACAAAATGTAAAACGTGTATATAAATCAAAACACAACTTCTCACTTGTAAAATAAATCAAACTTTGAACGGAGGAGGGCCTTCGGCTGGCCAAGGCGTCGAAGGAGGGTGGATGGAGGGTTGAGGAGGCATTGCAGGTGGCAGAGGGGGCACGGATTGTCGGCGGTGGGTGCCAGAGGCCAGGGCGCGGCGGATTTGGGTGCTCAGGGGGCTTGGAGTTCGGGTTTCTGTGAAATGGGGGTTCGAGAGGCTTGAGAGGAAGGGGGAGAGGAAGTGAGCATCAGAGGGGAGGCGGTTGAGTCAGGAGGGGGCGGCGCTAAGGAAGGGGCAGCGGTGCGACGGTGGGTGGCGGGCGGTTGAAGGCCAATGGCGGTTTTATTTTTTTTATTTCAATTCAATCGGGGAGAGAGAAGAGGGTAAAGGGAATAGGTTAGTTTATATAATTTATATATAATAATTTAATATATCCTTCCATATAAGTTAACTTTGTATACTAACCCCAAACGAGATGCAACGACTGTCCTTCCTAGCCAATTACCCCCATTCCGAACACAATGGGATATGTCCCGTAAGCCAAATCGACCGTTTCAATCAATTTCCGTCAAAATCAAAATATAAATCTATGTATTGAATTCGAACGCACATTTCAATTTACCGGGGCCACATACTAACTCTAAAAATTCCCAAAACATTATTTCTAGCTTCTTATTGACGATACGGTCCTAACAAAACTAATTTCATCAAATTTGAAGACCGTTTGAAAATGGCCATTTTCTGGTCGATCGAAATTGACTGAAACTGACAAAATACGTTTTCCTTTGCCTCGCTCACATATTGATTCAGAAAATTATGAATTTTGGAATCTAGAAATAATTCGACATCTTGGATTCAACAAAAGTGGTTTCGTAAAAAACATAGGTCGTTTGCAATGCAAAATTTCCATTTTTAAGGGCCAGAATTCCAAAGCGACTATTCTGAATTTTCAACTGGGCATAACTTTTGATTCCCACTATGAAATTTTGATTTTTTTGATTCGTTGGAAAGATATTTTCAAATAGATTCAAATATTTTTGGTTTCGCCAAAATCCGGTTTATTTTGAATCATGTGCATTCATTTGAAATTTAAAATCGAATTTTCAAACTACCGTGCCATTTCCAATTCCTTTTATAATTAAAAATAAATATTTATATTCTAATGTCGATTCAAATAAATTTATATGTTTTATTTCTATTCAAAATAAATTTTTCGTCGTTATTATTTAAAATAATTCATTTTAAATATTTAAAATTCGCCAATTTTTTTTTTTTAAAATTAGCTCAGAATTTCCGGGTTGTTACAGCCTACAAGTTGCTAATTTAATGTGAGAGGTCTAGTGCATAAATAAAACATGTAATGGTGCTAAGACACGAGGTTAAGTCAACTTATGGAAGAAGTCTGCCCATAACCGCTCGGCAAATCCAGCATCCACAAGTGGTAGGCTTAATATGAGAGGTCTAGTACATAAGCATATATATATATATATATATATATATATATATATATACATACATATATATGTGGAAGAATTAAATGATACTAACTATGATTAATGGAAATGAATAAGGAAATGAATGAAATATAATTACAATAGTAAAAGGAATGGAATGACGATGAATGATAATAATATATTATAAATAAGTTACATTAATGAGAATGTTATATAATAGGTAGGCTTGTCCTAGGGACAAGTGGAAATCATAACTTAGGTTATAATTAACGATAAAATGGAATAACTTATGTAAGAAGATAAGTTGTACTTAATTACAAATTAAGTTATATGTGGGAATGAGAATATGAAATATGCCGATAATGACAACATAAGTTATATTTATGGAAAGGGAACTTATTAGTAAACCTTAGTTAAGAGAACTAAGTTAATAAGTAAACAACGATAAGTTGTAGTGACCGTAGAAGAGGTAATTATGATTAAATGAGAAAGAATGAGGCAAATTTATGACACGAAATAAGTTATATTTAACCATAAATAACAAGTGACATGTTAAATAGAGAACATGTGAGTTGAGATATACTTAATAACATAATTAAGTAGAACATGTTATTACAACTATTAAATCGGACAATGTAACTCCCCGGAATTTCGGACCAGTAAAAATATTTGTCGAAAATCCTTCCATCCAAAACAAACAATGAGAGCTACCATTTTATTTGATATATATACAACATCTCCAAATGCAATTTTTTTTAAAAATAATAATATAAATAGCACTTGGCATAGTATGAATTAAACATAATTACCGTAAATCAACCATGGTGCAACTCTGGCAAGATGGACATCGATATTCATCCCTACACACTTGATAAAACGTTAGTACAACTTAAATGATATGAAAGATGCATCAGCCCAAGATGTAAAAATCAATAATAAACAAAAATATTTTTTTTATTAATAAAGCAGTTGCATCACTATCCCCATGTTACTGCCTACGTACCTTTATCTAATTTGGGTAAGCAATTAGATACGGGATCAAGCCAACGTAGTTCTTGTTTACACAAAACATTTAAAATCAATGTTTGCTTCCAAAATACTCTTTATATCATGTGGGGGTAAAATACCTTTTGAAAATACTCAATTTGAAAGACATTTATATATCTCTTGTAGAACTTTCTTTCAAAAGATAAACAACTTTTATTATAAATACTAATCATCTTCTTTATGCAAAAACTTCTTCATAAATAAATCTCAAACCATCTTGATATTTCTCTAATATATGTCTGGAAAGATCTTCAAAGATTGTACTGAAATAGTTAAGTTCAATACCATTCATTATCTCGTTAAAACATACCCAATTCATACCTTGTTTAAAACACTAATTATACCTCGTTTAAACACATACTAAGCAGGCCTCGATTAAGTAGTATTCATACCTCGTTTAACACTAGTCATACTAATCATACCTCGTTTAAACACCAATCATACCTGGTTAAACACTAATCATTCCTTGTTTAAACACTAATCATAACTTGATTAATCTCTTTTAAACATTAATCATAAATGTCGTCAATCATCAGTCGCATATGTTGATAGCTTGTCAAAACAAAGATCGCTACCAATATAGTATGTTAAAGTCATAAGCATTTTTAATACATACACAAGCTTATGAAATAATAATGGATTAGACGATAAATATACTTACAGTTTTCCTTGCTATCTTCATGCAAAAGTCTTGTAGAACATCATATAGTACTTATCACCACTTGCAAGTAATCAATTATTTTCCTCGAATGATTGAAATTCGTCAACCTTCCTTGTTCTCAATTTTGACACGTTTTGACTCACTTTTACTTTGATTTAACATCATCGATTTTATCAGTTTGTTTATGATACTATAAGGAAACTCAAGTCCAAATTTGAGATGATTTGGAATAGTTTACCATGAATTTATACTCAAAACATCTATAACAGCGTTTCAGTCCTACTATGAAAAGTTCTGTTCGTTTAAAAACACTTTATATTCAACTCATAGAAAAGACAGCGCTTCCAGAAGTGTTATGGCAAGTTCTGGGTTGTTTATAGTGATTTTAGACTAACGTCAGCTACTACAACACCTCTGGGTGCTATAAAAAGTTCTGGCTTGGTTTCGCGCTTGATTCATAGAAAAGATAGCGTTTCAGGGTGCTATAAAAAGTTCCGAAAATCAGTTTTTGCATGTTTTTGAGCAAAATGTTTGATGTTGCTTCTCTATGATAAATATAGATTTTTGACTCCAAATTTTTTACAGTAAGAATCTCTCTTTATCTAGTTAATTATCGTCAAAATAAAACCTCATAAACATTTACCAATTTAATATATAAAATCAAACATCATGAGGCATTTTTAACATGTCCATTTCGAGCTGATTTTTACCTCATTTTGCATCCAGTTTTCAGGTATGCAAACAGCCGAATTAGAAAAAAGTGACATTATGTGAAAGTTGTAGCCCTTTTAATTAGCTTTCCAAATTGATAGAGTAGTCGTAATTTCATTAACAACTGCAAAAGTTATGCCTAAAATACCAAACGTCATTTTCAGTGATCCAGGTTCTATCATTTCTTCGTACCTTTCATAATTTTTCTATAAAACATGAAATGAATAAATGAACTTAAATAGTTTTTCTCAACTTATACTTGTTCCTTCATCTTCTATTTATTCTCTACGCTTCTCCAAAACTTCTATTCTTTATCTCACATTTGTTTTTCATTTGTCAATGCATAAAATGAAATGAACTCTTCCACCCTTTATATAGAAAATTTCAAGGCTAGTTTAGTAATTTAGTCTTGGACAATTGCCCTTCATTATTCATGAAAACCATAAGATGATGACACATGCCTACTTAGGTATCCCTAAGATGTTTCTACACATGGACACCTAAGAGGGTTTTGTGTCCTTATCACTTTTTATTTCTTTTTCTGTTAGCTTACATGATAAGTTTATTATTTTAAATTTATAACTTTTAGCTTACATAATAAACTTCTCATTTTAAATTTATATCATTTAGATTACATGGTAAGATTCTCATTTTAAATTTACATCTTTTAGCTTACATGATAAGCTTCTCATTTTAAATTTATATCATTTAGCTTACATGATAAGCTTCTCTTTTTAAATTTATATCATTTAGCTTACATGATAAGCTTCTCATTTTAAATTTATATCTTTTAGCTTACATGATAAGCTTCTCATTTTAAATTTATATCATTTAGATTATATAATAAGCTTCTTTTTTTAAATTTATATCATTTAGCTTACATGATTTCACATCAAATTAAGTATTTTTGTACACTAGTTTTAAAAACTATTTCACCATCACTCTTTATTATTTATAAGAGCTTTATTTTAGTTATGATTCACCACTTCAATATTTGAATTTTATTGAATATCTGTAAATTCAAGCAGTAAAGTTTTGGGTTGTTACATTCTTTCCCCCTTAAAAAGGAATTTCGTCCGCGAAATTCTATGCAATATTTAACCAAAAGAATGACAAAAGTTCTGTACATAATACTCTTTAGTATCCAAGGCATTTTCTTGAAAGTATACTTTCAAAACAATTTCACAAATTAAATTTCTAAGATATACCTGAACCTTTCTATTTGTGACCAACATTCCATCAAATCTACAAGCTATTGCTGGAAATTCAGGATTATGTTCTTTGCAATCCACATCAATACCCAGCCTCCATTCCGTGAACATACACTCAGATCATCCAGTAATGACATACTCTTCTTATGTGGTTCCCATCTGAATGCACCAAAGATTCTTCGTACTCCGGCTTTTCCGACTCATCATCATCAAGAAAGGATGTATTCTCCATATTGTGGTACCCATCAAAATGTACCAAAGAGTAATATTTTCAAGTTAGACATCTTATATAATACCCTCATTTTCTTTTCTTTTTTTTAAAAGATGGTTATACTCGTCAAAGTCACCTCCTCAAATAATGAGTTACTCCCCTTGGTGCAGTACCCATCAAAATGTACTGGAGATTAATACATACCTTAAATAATATCTTCATTTTTTTAATAATATGGTTTTATTCATCAAAGTCACCTCGTCAAATAATGAGTTACTCTCCTTGTTGCAGTATCCATCAAAATGTACTGGAGAGTAATAGACACCTCAAATAATATCTTCAATTTTTTTATATATAATAATATGATTATATTCATCAAAGTGGATCCACGCTCAATTTATGATATTTTCTCCCATTACGGTTGGCATCCCGTCTTTAAATAGGATGTACTCTACTCGGCTCGATACCAACATAGAGTAATAGTAGCACTATCCAAGATCTATTGTCTTATGTCGGCATCCCGTCATCAAATAGGATGTACTCTACTCGGCTCGATAACAACATAGAGTAGTAGTGCACTACCCAAGTTCTATTGCTTTATACGGCACATCGTCATCGTTACCCGAAGGTATCCATCATTGATGAGATAATCAATAAAAATATTTAGTAAGTTTAAACAAAGTATAATCTCAAAACACTTTTATACTTTGTAATCATTACTCCCACATGGATAACCATTTTATTTTGGAAAACCCACACTTTCAACTTCGAAAATCACCTTAAGTATAACCCTTCCTTCTCCTTTTTTTTGGTCAAACACATAGTTCAATTTGCAAAATTGTTTTGAGGTAGCAAAATTTCAAAATATAAATGATGTAAGTATTCTAGATAATTAATCTAGCTTCCAAATAAGACTAACTTCGACTAAAACCAAATCAAGGAATCAATAGTTATGACTGAATTGCTGAGAGATGTTTCAGTAGCTTTTTAAGCTAACACCGTTAATGCTAAACAATTCTAATATCTTATTATATAAAAATTTATCGCTTCGATTTTGCATGAATGTATTGCTCAACTTTACTCCTCTGGGCCTTCCTCTAGTTTATTTGCCCAATCTCATTTAACTCGTTCCTCGATAAGTTGCAATACTTCATTCCTCTTATCCATTTCAAGCTGCCACATTCCTTCCTTTACAAACCACTTCATTCATTTCTTTGTTACTTTATAGCTATTTATATGCACTTACAACTTCGTTAAACCTCTTTATGTGGTGTTTAAAAATGAATCGACACATTATTCTATAAACAAAAGTTAAATAAATAAATATTTCTCACATACCTGGTCAGACGAATGGTGCCTTACCTTATTCAGTTTTATTCATCAAATTAAGGTAGCTTCATTTAAAAGTTTCCTGGATGATCTTCTAATCTTATGTGGAATTTTATTTAGGCACCTAACCTAAGCTCCGATACCAACTTGTAACATCCCGGAGTTTCGGACCAGTAAAAATATTTGCCAAAAATCCTTCTGTCCAAAAAAAACAATGAAAGCTACCATTTAATTTGATAAATATAAAAAACTCTAAAAGCAATTTTTAAAAATAATAATAATATAAATAGCACTTGTCAGAGTATGAATTAAATACAATTACCGTAAATCAACCATCGTGCAACTCTGACAAGATGGACATCAATATTCATCCCTGCACACTTGTTAAAACGTCAATATAGCTTAAATGATATGAAAGATGCATCAACCCAAGATGTAAAATCAATAATAAAAAATATATTTTCTACTAATAAAGCAGCTGCATCACTACCCCCATGTGACTGCCTACGTACCTTTATCTAATTTGGGTAAGCAATTAGATATAGGATTGTTAGCCTGCTTTGTGACCAGGCTACCCAAAGCAAAGGATTTGAATATGAACGTGAATTGATCAGCAAACGCTCAGTTGAAGTGGTGGAATAGCATCACTCTCCAGCATTGAACGCATCATTTGAAGACACAGGGCGGTTTGGTCAAAATCGCAACATCAGTATAAACTGGTCTGAAACTCCTATCAAACTAACTCATTTGGATCTAAACACATCAAATTTTTGTAGCCCTCTGAATTAGCTTCAAGTAGAGCTTTCGTTTGGCCCAATCGGCCTTACGGTTTGAAAGTTACGCCCGTTTCCGTGAATGGGTGTAATCTGGCAGTCATTTAGATGAAGTGACGAAGCATCACCTCCTGGACCGGCTCGCCCCTCATCGGATCGCCCCCCTCGGCTCGCCCTCATCACGATCCGTTCGTGACACACCCATGATCCACGATCCGACTCGTGGAACCCCTCATGACCACGACCCGATCCGTGGTGCACAACATGGTCACGAACCGCCTGGACCGAACCTGCTTCTATGCATGAATGTTGATCTATTCTTGAGGCTATGACCGCTCCTACTTTCCCGGCTCGGGTGACGCGTATCCTACCACAACCTCATCACCATATGGGCTTTCCTATAGCTATAAATACACCTCCAGGGAGCATTTTCAAGGGACTTTTGGCATCTCAACATCCATGGCTGCCATGGCTAACACTTCCCCATGAATAACCACCATCTTCCTCAGTAAAATCAATGAATTCAGAGAGAATTATTCATTGAATTTGAATGATTGAGAGACAATCTTTATTGTAATTGTAATCTGTGAATAAAATGAGAAAATATGAAGTGGACGTAGGCTAGTTAACGCCGAACCACTATAAAAATCCTGTTGTCTTGCCTTTTCTCTTATTTTTCAGTTATTTCTTCATGTCCTATGCTCTAAATACGACAATTTGGGTGTTAGGACCATTTTTTGGTCAAACATTTTGGTGCTTTCACTGAGAAATGAATTCTCAGCCTATCAGATTGTTACTCTGCTATTTGGATTTGAAAGTCTGAAGAAAACAGTCTGCGTTTCTATCATATTTGAAGATTTTAGTGATTCTAGTAAAATCAGAACTTCACGGCTCCTAAAAGAAGTAAGAAAACGCAAGCATCCCGAGCGAATGAGGAGCGAATAGATGGTTTGCAGGGGCATGTCGAAGGGTTCGTGAACAGGGCTCGTGATGAAGGGCCATGGAACTGATTCGTGATGATGGCTCGTGGCTCGTGAAGACATTCAATCAGCTCATGAAAAGTCCATTAAATCGGCTCGTGAGGGCATATTCAACAGGCTCATGGAGTCATACCCGACCCAATCCCAAGAAGCAGTGAAATTATAGTGCGGATCGAAACTGGAGCAACTACTATGACCCGAAGGCACAGGGTCCTCACGACCCGATCTACATATGCGCTCAGCTCCGCGCAGAGAGGTCTGAACCACGAACCGGTGACACCTCCACGATCCGACCTGGACCAAGTGTTGGACCACTATCTGAAGGAACTCAGTGATCCGACCCGGGTCTAAATAGCTATCATGAACCGAAGAGGATATCAAATTGAAGCAGTTATCTGAACCACGAACTAGAGGAAGGTAGTGAACCGCGACCCAGAAAAATGATGACGAACAAGGGTCACGACCCGATCCGGAAAAGTGACAGTTTTTGGAAAAAATACATTTTTCAGATCATTCCATAAAAGGCTCCATTGTCCAAAATTGAAAAAATCATGCGGTGCCTACATTTTCGGTCGCCGTCGGGACTGTGGGGCCCTGGACCCCCACCAGCGCTACGCCCGGACCCGCTGACGGCCTCGCCTTTGGCTCGGAGAACGGCTCGCCTTCGGCTTGGAGTACGTTTTTGTCCTGCAATAATCATTAAGGCTTATCAACCAAGATTCAGTAGATAGTCTGGGGAAATCGACAGCAAATTGGCAACGACGGGAATTCTTCCTAGAGCCATCACATCTATTTATTGATGTTATTCAATATGAGGAGTTATTGAAAAGATTTGACATGCTGGATACGACAGTATACGAGATAATGATTGTTTCATAGCAGCCTCTTCTCCTAGAGTTCTGATGGTGTATTGATTTCACCAAAGCAACTGATGTTTTCCATGAACAAGTAGTAATCACCTTGTTTACATGACTTAAACCTATCCGATGGGTGGGGTCCCAGATGGCATTAACATGGAACCGTCAAGGCAGTATTATGGAGACTCGGATGATCATAACAACGATGACTCGCAATGATAAGATACTAGAAAGTGACTAAGGATTATTACAAATCTACAATTCACTTGTATGGTATAATGAAAGACATATATCCTACGATCTATACCTGGGAGAACTTAGTTGACCTTTCCAATGCATAACTGCTATCCACAACTTTAATGAAGATTGATTTCCATTATAAAGGGGTCACATCAATACACTTTGGTGCCCAGAGTTAGGTACCAGTTGAACTGCCGCAAGCCATGATCAGACATATGGATCTTTGCACAAGTGATAACAACTTGATTGCTCATCAGTCACTATATGACCTTGGTCAAGAGACGAGAGCTTGAGATTAACGCAAATATGAATCAACCATTATCTCTCCACTTCATTTGCCAGCCACGCTATTGCATTTAAGATTATCTGATCATGGTCTCGACCAACCAGCTCCAATATAATTCATAGCATGCATTGCACCCTACTGCCTATTGTAAATATCCCAACCGAAGATGGAGTGGGAATGGTCTATGGTGACCAAGTTATTGGAGAAGCTGACTATTTGGCTAGAATATGCTACACAACACAGATGGCGTGAAAGACAAAGACACTTCCCCTCCAGATGAAATGGAGTGTGAATGAAGTGTCGATATTGTGAATAAAGGGAGCATCACTAAAGGAATTGCCCGTTGATCTGCCCGAAGACATGGACCCCAAAGAGGATGGTGATTCAGATGTAGAAGGGTGACATCTAATGATGCAACTGCGCATGTTCCGATTGGTGACGCCGACCTAACTAAGGCCTTGAAATCGGATCTCATTTAGACCTCTTCCGAACGAGGGAACTGACATGCTTTTTGCATGCGAGCCTGGATGTGTTCACTTGGACCTATGCTGATACTCGCGGGATTTTAACACAGGTTATGAGTCACTTGTCAAGTATAAAACTGAAGTGTACCCCTGTCAAGCAAATAAGGCGTATGAGGGCATCTGTCTTGAAGTGAGATGCCACACATCCCGCTTGGATATCAAATCCCATCCTCGTCAAGAATGCTAATGGAAAATGGGGCGCATGCATTGATTTTTCAGATTTGGAAAAAGTTCGCCCAAAAGAAAGATTCCCATCACTCAAATTGACCGGCTTGTGGATTCAATGACTGGACACGAACGTCTCCCTTATATGGACATGTGCGCAAGTTACAACCAGATTTTTATGCATGTGCCTGATCATGAATAAACTTGTTTTATCATGGACCTTGAACTGTACTGTTATATGGAGTTGCCATTCGGACTGAAGAATGCCAAGGCAACATACCAACACTTACTGAATTGTATGGTCCATAGCCATAGTGAAAGGCCCATGGAAGTCCATATAGATGATACAATTGTGGAGTCCAAGCGATCAACCTACTACACTTTAAGTCTAACAGAGATGTACAACATCTGAAATGAAGCTACACTCTTTGAAGTGCTCGTTTGGCATTGCATCGGGAAAGCTTCCTGGCCTCATAGTTAGCTCACACGGAATCGAAATCAACCCTGATCAGATTGCAATGATCATAAACATCCATGAACAACAAAGAATTAAAGTTGTCTGACGCTTAACAGGAAAGTTGGCACCACTTACACATAATGAGGGAAAGGTCCAGGAACTAGTCTATAATGTGAGCAAGAAGGTCGTCGTAGTAGAGCGCATCTACCCAAAAATTAAAAGGATCGTCTATAACTCGCTAGTTACTATGAAAAATCTTCCCTACTACTTCCAAATTCATCTAATTGTTATATGCACTTGTGAGCCGCTGCGACAGGACATGCAACGACCTGATGCATCTGAAAAGTTGCTCGAACAGGACATAGAGCTGAACTAGTTTGATCTCAATTCCCTCCTAAAGAAGTCTGTACGGGGGCAAGAATTAGCCAACTTCATCGCTGAATGTACCGTTCCCGAAGAGGATATGTTTGATGAAGAAAATGGCCGCTCGGAATGAAAGACGAAATCAAGCATCTGGAAACTGTATACAGATGGTGCAAAAAATGATCGACGATCCAACGTCGGAGTTTTACAAATAACCCCCGAAGGGCGGCTCGAAAGGTATTCCAGGCGAAGAAACCACAACTCGCGATTTACCTAGAACCAGTAGAAGAGTTGTTGGATGGATCAGAACGTTACAACATACCTCATACTCCGCACATAGAAGGTCAGAAGGCATATAATCTGACCAAGTTAGAAGGTTCCGACAATCCAGAAAAGACGGAGATGATCCCCATTGAAACACAATAAAGTCCAACAATTGATCAGATGGAAGTTGATCTAATATTGGATACCGAGCCCCAGAAGGTGTCATAGACAATCCCCATAAAGACCTTCCTACAGCACAAAATGCTTCCGGCAAGAGGAGGTGAAAGGTGAACCATCGTTCATTGTATCTAGAAGATATGACATGCATGGCGACATTGCTAATTTCCCTTGGAAGGTTGTCCCAAGACAGACAACAACAAGTCCCATTGCTGAATCACCGCCCTAAGTGATTCGATAAAATCACTAATTAGTCACTCGTTAGATGGGAGATGTACATGAATGAAACTTCTGGTGAACGGCGTTTTGAAGCTAGAAAGCAAAGACTCACAGTTCCACTCCTTTCATCAGTTATCTGTCAAGTAACCCATGTCCCAAACGGAGGGGCAACTAGAGATCGAGCATGGATTGCTTATGAATACATCATCTAATTCAAAGATGATACATCAAACGCTTGCATGACCAATTGCCTTAGTCTTGCCTAAAAGTTAGCAAGTTGAAAGTTTAGAATGCTCACGCCCTAAAGCTGATTGATTGTTTGCGCACCAACCCTTGTCCCGATATGGAATTGAAGGTCTATCAGCAAATCTATGAGATATGACTATCCCACCAGCCGCAATATCCTATTTTCTAGCATAGAAAGTGAAAGTTTCTATAAGCGTAAATCCATTGTTCTCATGCCAATTGCCATCCTAACACCAATGTGATGGTGTGCTTCCATTAGCGGTACAGTCGCGACTTCCTGACACTCTATCCTTACCCTTAGCATTGTGGCAAAAAGGCGATTCAAAGGAGATGCGACCTCATCAATCGCTTATGATATTTACCTAACCGCCTCTGCCATCTCAAGATCCCGATCAAGATCTATTCATTCTTAGGACCGCCGCCCAACAATAATTTGGAAAGATATTCATCATCAGCTTAACATTTTGGCGTCCATCCCATGGTAGAGACAGGATAAGGAAGAATTAACCGGAAAAGAGCATGCAATTTCAGTTCCCTCTTAGAATGATATTCATTCCTCTAACAGGACTACTTTTTAACCATGAATCTTATATTTACATTCTTTATGAGTTGCCGATGTAATTAACTCAGAAAAATTTATATATGGATTGTGTAGGTACCTCAAATCTGGTACCGATCAGACTTTTAACACCCGCGTGTAGAGTTATGGAGCACTGCTGTAACGGGCCCAACTGGACTGCTCGTTTGCAAAGCTGCGCCCCCGCGTCTAACGAAAGTTGTATAACTCAAAGTGGATCTGAGATGACCATCTAATCCCTGGCTCACACGTGGCAGACCACAAGAAAATTGTGCATAAATCATTGAATTGCAAAGTCGGAGTCCGACTCCAGATGGACGTGGTGTGACCATCTATATGGCTCGATCCTATCCTCGAGGCCACCAAATTACATGAACCCCGATAGGGGGGCAGTAGTGCCCATTGATATTCTTATTTTCCAATCATTAAATTTTCTTTTACATGCCTCTTGAGTTTTTGACATGACTAACTCATATGATATGAATGATGCAAGTACCCGAAGTTTGGTGCCAACTACTGCTCCCGTAGATTGTTTGGAGGAACACAAAGCCTTGGAAAACGTTTCCCAACTGTTTGACTGACTGATGCTATCCACAGAGCTTGGATAGAAATATAAACCTAGGATGAGTGTGACCCGACCACTGGTCTGAAAAGCTCCATTCGCCAGAGTGAAGCGTGGAGCATGGACCAGAACTGATGTCGAGAACGACACCCGAAACGCCAGAGTCCCACTCTTTGAACTAGAGTGTAGAAGGAACGCCGAGGCGAATGATATGACTGTTCGCTTGAACCACTCTAACTCTCATGATTCGAGAGAGAGTATAAAGGACCAGAGAGAATGTCCATGAGGCGTAAAGGTGAACCGTGACTAAAACCGCCTCGAAATACACTCCACCCCGCTGATGGATCGGGAGAGTATAAAGGTGCTAGAGACTTAGCGCCCCCAAAACTTCTGCCCCGCTGAAGGATCGATGAGCAGACTAAGAACCGAGCTCGAACTCTAACCCGCTGAAGGATCGGGAGAGTATAAAGGTGCTAGAAACTTAGCGCCACAAGAACTCTTACCCCACTGAAGGATCGGGAGAGTATAAAGGCATGATGACACATGCCACTCAAGGGCTCCTATCCTGTTACACGACTGGGAAAAAGAATGAAATCGAATCCCGAATCCTCCATGTCCGGACATGGGGGCAACACATATATGGTCCTAATCAGTCCTCAACAAGCCCTGGCCAGGCACTAAGTTGATGATTGATTGGGGGCATACCCATACACACATACTACTTTAGTGCATTTTCATTTATAGTTGCATTGATAACTTATAATGTTTCATGAACTATTTGCTTATGGAATGCTCGCAGGTGCAGGATAATGTGAAAGTGTAACACCCCACCTCCGCTAGGGTCACTCACAAAGGGAATGCACTAGCTTTGGTGGAGCATTATCTAGGTAAACATACACAGAAATATTACAAGACAAAACATATAAAACAGCGGAAGAAGAACCAAATTTTATTGCTTTAAAATATAGAAAGGTCTAAAGCCTTTTACATCAAAATGCCATTAAATCTATTACACAAAATCTGTCTTGCAATGGTAAAGAAGCATAAAACCATAGTCATAAATCATTCCCCAAGTAAAACAGTAAAGCAGCCATAGCCAAGAAAGGTCCAAGCCATATATGATGATCTTGAAGCAGAAAGAAGTCCAAACTAAGTAGTAGTGTTTCCTCCCTGAGAACCTTGGGGGGGGGAACGGAAGAAAAAGAGGAGAAACAAAACGGGTCAGTCATACAGACTGGTAAGCCCTAGTGACTTTCAGCATAGAAACAAGTAAAGGTAACATGACATGTATAAACTGAAAGTAAACATAAGGATGATGACAAGGTAGGCAAGTTAAACTAAGATAACAAGATAACTATGGTAACAAGATAAACTACGGTAACAAGATAGACTATGCAAACCAGATAAACTACGTATAGCATCGCATGTTTAACATTCTCTGCACCAACTGTACTAGTACACCAACCCGTATCATCCTTTCCATGTATATGTAAAGTCCCTTGCCGTATATCGTACGGGTTTCATCATGTATTTCTATACTACTTCAACGTAGTGCCACCATTCTTGAAATTGTTTGGACTACCACCCTTGTTCTGGCTAGGTTTCCTTATCATGAAATATTGCGTATTCAACTAGGATTTATGCCACCTAGGACCACTAGGGATTATGCTACCTATTGAACGTTTTCTAGATTTGATTAGGATTTATGCCACCTAGGACCACTAGGGATTATGCTACCTAATGAACAACACCCTTTTTCCACGTAATGATCTATTAATCGATCGGCTCCCTACAAGTCCTAGCTCGTCCATGTGTCTGTGTCATACGGCCCAATCATGAAATGTAGTCACCTGTGCTAGGTCCACCATAGGGTGTATCAAGCCCTAGAGTGCCAACCACCGACACGAATCAAGCACGCATAGTGTAAACCTACCGGTGCCCAATGCCTGCTTTTTCAATTCCGGACTACGTGCACGACCATAGTTCGCCTGAACCTACAATGGCGCACCAACTCAGTCGTCGTTATGGTCGCTTACAATCAGCCCAGTAATCGTGCCCCCACCCTGCCTAGTTCCAGGTTACCATGATACATCTAGTGGGTTACTGCTAAAAAGGACCGCGTAACTAGGTTTTCCGTCCAGCAGGTTAAGTGTTGTCATTTAAATTCGAGACTTAACCCCATCAGTCTAGCATGTCAAGGTGGTTAAGTGTGGTCATTCAAGTTCGTGACTTAACCCGTATACGTGTCATGTCAAATTAGCTAAGTGTTGTCGTTCGAGTTCATGACTTAGCCCTACGAATCATGTGTCAAGTTGGTTAAGTATATTCAAGCGTTCATGACTCAACCTTATCAAATCATCGTGTAAAATTGGTTAAGTATATTCAAACGGTTCATGACTTAACCTTATCAAATCATCGTGTCAAATTGGTTAAGTATACTCAAGTGGTTCATGACTTAACCCTATCAAATCATCGTGTTAAATTGGTTAAGTATATCCAAGTGGTTCATGACGTAACCCTATCGAATCATCGTGTCAAATTGGTTAAGTATATTCAAGCGGTTCATGACTTAACCCTATCAAATCATCGTGTCAAATTGGTTAAGTATATTCAAGCAGTTCATGACTTAACCCTATCACGTGGCATTAATTCATTAATGCACCCCAACCTCTCACATCAGACCTGTTGTTGTGGTCACTGGATATGCCGGGCGGTTCCGGGCAGAATTACACCACAACTCAGTCTGACCTCGAGTTTTCAAGTGCGATATGACCAACTACCCACATTGGATCCTAATGTTTGCAGTAACTGGATTTGTCGGGCGGTTCCGGGCAGAATTACACTGCAAACTCAACCCAACCTTGAGTTGGCCATTTTCAAGTTCATTCTAAGTGTCGTGTCCATGTTCAAGTTTTATGTCAAGTTCGTGTCAAGTTTCATGGCAAGTTTCATGTCCATATCCAGGTTCAAGTTATAACAGCATTCATGTTTCAAGTTTTGCCTTTTATCAAGTTCATAATTCATGTTCATAACCAATTCATGTTTTGCCTATTCTACCCAAATCGTGTTCCCATCGCATGTAAACGTGATCAATCCATACTACAAATAAATCCAAATCTCAGAATAACATAAAAACTATGATAGGCAAGAGGGACGAGCATAAAGCGATAAAAGGGGTTACAAGACTAGCATGACATAAATTGGTTACAACATCACTGGCATATAGGATTCCAAATCTAGCAAGATAAGGTGATAGTCATGGTAAACGCTGACATAAAAGAATAGGCATGCAAAAGCTAGCCAAATACAAGGATAATGGATCCAATGGTTTTGGTGTAAATAATAGCGAATAAACTAAGCATGTCACACCCTAGGTATACGATCCAACAAAATGCCAATTCGGTGCACAACATGGTTTCCAACTATACTGTTATGGGCATGAACAATCAACTATAATAGTCTTAGGAAATTAACCCCAATAATCATATGTAGAAATCTCATAGTTATGAATCATAAGTGACTCATCACAGTAATCATGGATAATTATCAAAAATAGTTCTAGGCAAATAGTCATAGGCAATTAACAGTAATAGTTTCAAAGTCATGGTCATAGATAATGGCCTTATGTTCATAATCATAGGTAATAATTGTCATAGTCAAGAGTCATAGGTGATTAGCCACAATTGTCCTCATCATAGTCATATGCATAGTCTTATGTTCTTAGTCATAGGCATAGTCTTATGTTCATCGTCATAGTCATAGGCATATTAAGGTTATAGACATGAAAGAATTTGATTTACAACATGAATAGGCCCCAAATAGAAATATTCCCACAAGTCAAGATCCAAGAATTTATGTTACAATCTAGCGTTTGAATAATAAACTAGGTCCAACAACATGAATGGGCATGATACAGTCGATAAGAAATAATCCCAAAATCATAAATTCAAGAAGAGACAAGAACAGATCCAAATAGATAATCAAGCTTAGGTCCAATTTCATTTTATTCCATGTCCATATCAATTTTAACAAGTTTCAATCTCAAAGTAACTAGAACTTATAGAGCGTGGATCGAGAATTAGAGTGCAGAGATTTGGTTTTGGAGGCTGTTATTGCAGTTGTCGAATCTCTATTTGTTTAGTCTTGTTCTAGTTGAAAACCCCCAATTTGCAATTCCTAGATGTTGTCTTGACGAATAAGTAGTCTCTTTTAATTTTAATATTATCATTTTGATTTTCACAGAGGTAGCATAAGGACAGAATGAAATGGTGTAGAGAGAATGCGGCTAGGGGCTGTTTATATAGGGTTAGGCAGATGAATCTGGTCACGAAACAAGTCTAAATACATTAGAATGCATCTGGTTCAGGAAATAGGTTCGGGAGGCAGGTCGATCCCCAGGTCGACTACCTAGTCGACCTGGTCAGGGGGAGGTCGACTACCCAGTCGACCTGGTCAGGGGTAGGTCGACTACCCAGTCGACCACCCAGTCGACCTAGGTCCTGGGCGGGAAATTTCCCGCCTAGCCCGCTTCTGGATTTGAATTCGAATTTCGAGCTGTTTTATTTTATTCAAATTTCTGAAACTTCTAAAGGTCATAACTTGGTCATACGGACTCCGATTTTCGAAAAATCGGACTCGATTTCATGCAGAATTTCGAGATGAACGCAATGGCACAACCCGTTTCCCTTGGTTCTTATTTTAAAATTTAATTCTTCCTTGATTTATGGTTATAACATGTTATTAAAATACGAGTTGTTACATTCTCCCCTCCTTAAAGGATTTCGTCCCCAAAATCTCTAAGTTAGGAAGGATGTATCCTACCGTCCATCATCCATCTACTCAAAACATCATCCACAAGCAATCATTGTACTTAAAAGATTCCTAATGATGTATGTATATATGCGGAAAGTGTGTGTATATGTACTTATCTAATGCAAAAGATTAGGCGGTTACTGATTCAGTAAACCTCCTTAATGCAAAGTATGCTAGTGCGATGAGTCCAACATGTATGCAAATTCCTATTACATTTCACAATTTCTACATGAGTGCTCAAACATTCATTCATATTCAACATCCAAATGATAGCATATCAAGTTTCCATCCATGTACAAGTATAAACATTCATGCATATGCAATATGAAAATGTGACTGAGCCGATCTAGTGCATAATGTGTGTTATGCAACCACGAACAACCACTTGCAACCACTTGCAACCTTTGCAAACATCAACCATAACATGTCTCAAACACATGTTTACACCCAATTGATCCTACCTAAAGATATAGTTAAACGATAGAAGCAAGTAAAAATTTTGTGCCCATTAGGCAATGTCAAAACTGGAAATCTATGTCACATGTATACTGATTAGGAGAAGAACTCCCTAGGCACCAGCCCGAAGAACGAAATCAACCTTAGGCTGTCACCCAAAGAATTACTCAACCCAGCAGACACCCTCAAGCCCCAACATGTATTACTAACAGATGATCCCTATGGGGTTTTGCAATAGAAATAGGATTGAGAATAGGACCGAGAGGTTATACTTAAAAGATAGCATGCAAATAAGCTCTACAGGAAAAGGGGGATCAAGGATATACTCTTAAAAAGAGATATGATGCGCGTGTCTAGTCTTCAATCTTCTAAGTCGCATTTCCTTGATCTTAACTCCATTATGCTTTGATCGTATTTAACTTCACATCTCATAGCTTCTTAATTCCTATTTCCAAAATATGAGTTGGAACTCATTTCACTGTCGCCTCTCGCTCCACTTTCACTTATTCTTTTTCTAGTATACTCGGCTCAAACATATCTGCGTACTCATGATTTCATGCAAGCTCTCCAAAAATTCACTAGTGAATCCTGGATCTCGTTTACTCACTATAAGGTATTCCACGTAGAAGAACTATTTCTTGAAAATAGACAGATGTCAGCCATGTTGCCAAATTTACTTACTAAGGTGATTTCCTATAACTCATGCATAAGCGAAATGAACCATCCGCCTTAGTGGCGAACACTACTCGAGCGGATCAACAAATGTATCAAGAGATTCTAGGTAACTAAGCATGACAAAACCCTAAGGGTTACACTAGACTTCGAGGGCATTACTAAGGCAAGTCAAGAGTCTAACTACCATGGAATTAGTACAAACAAGTCATGAATATACACTTAGCATAGACATTCTCAAATCCAAACAAGTCATGAATAAATGAGCCGATTCCCCAATAGGATTTGAGACACAAAAATGGGATCCTTTACTTCGCTAGTACTAAGGTGCAGAGACTCAACTATCGAAGCGGAATTAAAAGGTTGCGATGAACCATAATCAAAAAGGGTACGGACATGATAGAAAGATAAACCAGGCTTTCCTACAGAAACATTTCTACCTTCTTGTTATGAGCCTCATTCGCCTTAACCACCCTTATCCTCTCTTATTTAACGTGTTAATAGGTCTCTCGAGAACTACCTCCATCGCACAGCAACCCTTCAAAGCTTGAAATAAGGTTAGTCGCAGATGGAACTAATGTGACTATAGATGGAGGAAAGAAAGGAAAAGGGATTCAAACAAGGAAACAAAGGATAATGCTAATGGCCTTTGGGGAATAGCCTTTAAAAATAAAACTTTTCTTGAAAAATGCTTCTTTGTAAATGGTTTTGAAAATGATTTCAAAAGGTTTTAAAAACTTTTGCCCAGTCTGGTAACCATCTGCTCTGATACCAAATGTCACACTCTGCCTCCGTTAGGGTCACTCACAAAGGGAATGCACTAGCTTTGGTGGAGCATTATCTAGGTAAACATACATAGAAATATTACAAAACAGAACATATAAAACAGCGGAAGAAGAACCAAATTTTATTGCTTTAAAATCTAGAAAGGTCTAAAGCCTTTTACATCAAAATGCCATTAAATCTATTACATCGAAATCTGTCTTGCAATGGTAAAGAAGCATAAAACCATAGTCATAAATCATTCCCCAAGTAAAACAGTAAAGCAGCCATAGCCAAGAAAGTTCCAAGCCATATATGATGATCTTGAAGCAGAAAGAAGTCCAAACTAAGTAGTAGTGTTTCCTCCCTGAGAATCGGGGGGGGGGGGGGGGGGACGGGAGAAAAAGAGGCAAAACAAAACGGGTCAGTCATACAGACTGGTAATTCCTAGTGACTTTCAGCATAGAAACAAGTAAAGGTAACATGACATGTATAAACTGAAAGTAAACATAAGGATGATGACAAGGTAGGCAAGTTAAACTAAGATAACAAGATAAATATGGTAACAAGATAAACTACGGTAATAAGATAGACTATGCAAACCAGATAAACTACGTATAGCATCGCATGTTTAACATTCTCTGCACCAATTGTACTAGTACGCCAACCCGTATCATCCTTTCCATGTATATGTAAAGTCCCTTGCCGTATATCGTACGGGTTTCATCACGTATTTCTATACTACTTCAACGTAGTGCCACCGTTCTTGAAATCGTTTGGACTGCCACCCTTGTTCTGGCTAGGTTTCCTTATCATGAACTATCGCGTGTTCAACTAGGATTTATGCCACCTAGGACCACTAGGGATTATGCTACCTATTGAACGTTTTCAAGATTCGATTAGTGTAACACCCCGTGAATTCTATAACGTTAAGCTTCACGAATTAAAGTATAATTAATTATAAATGATGAAATCAAGGGAAATGGGTTACGTCATTGCGTTCGTCTCGAAATTCTGCTTGAGATAGAGTTCAAGTTTGCGTAAAACGGATATCGTATGAAGAAGATATGGACGAACGAAGTTGGGTAGAAAAACCGGAAAACGGGTCAGAATGCACTGGCGCACTTGTGAAGTGCGCCAGAACAAAGTTTAACTGGTGCACTTGGGAAGTGCGCCAGTACAATTTTGGCCTGGCGCACCTGCCAAGTGCGCCCAGGTCAGAAAGACCTGCTGGTCAGGCCCTGGCTGGCCTGGTCAGGGTCTGGTCGAATTCTGATGCTTGGCTGAGTCACTAGGGCTTACATGTCTCTTTCTTATTAGCCTCTCTTGAGATGGATGGTCTGGATTCACCCTAGCTTCATCGACGGCTCAAAACAATTTAAAATTCTATAAGTACAACTCAAGTCTAACCCTAAATTCACACAAATAATAGAATACAAAAGCCGTCATGCTGCTGGAGAGGAACTAGGAATGGCCGTCAATTAGAAAACCTAGAGACAAGCCAACAAGCCTAAGAGACGAATCAAATTAAAAGAAGATCAAAGCTTAATCAAATCATTCAACGCAACTTTGCTACCTAAAGGAGAGCATCTCCAAATCAGAATAACAGACATCAGAAAACAAGAATTCATCACATGTTGTAAGTATAGTGACCTTTCAAAATATGAATAAAAACTGTGATGTGATTCGATGTAAATGAAAATAGAATCGTGTTGTTATAATCTTTGTGTATTGTGATGGTTCTATCATGACTTGTGTATTGATGTTTGTGGCATAAATTAATTGATGCAAGCCTATTGAACAATTGTATATGAAAAACAATGGCACTTGCAAGCTTGTGGCAAAAACTAGAAATTTATCCCTTTTTGTATATGTCGATGGCATGGACTATGTATATTCCCTTAGTCTAAATTAGAATTTGTGTAAACATGTAATAGACCTTTTATGCCTACATGACCCAAAACCTATGATATCATCCTTATGTTTATTGGCAAGTATAATTAGATCTATGTTTGCAAGTATAATTGGATCTATGTTTCATAAACTATGAAAGTTCATGTTTATTTGCAAAATATAATTGGTTCTATGTCAAACATCGTTTGGGTTTCATAAACTATGCAAGTTCATGTTGAAATAGGCTATATGATTAGATGTAAAAATTGTACATTTTTGTGAATATACAACATGCTAGTTTTGTGGTTGATATTATGCCAAGTTAACATGTTTGAACACAAGTTTGTATTTGCCTAAATTATGCCATTTCATATGTCACCTACTTAGTCATACTTTGATTCGAATGCAAGTTCACATGACCCATGTTATATGTTAGTTGAATCGCCAAATTGCAAGTTCATGCGCCACACACCTTTATGTATTACATGTTCATGATTTCCCCTTTTCCTCACGTTTATAAAGTTGGGTTGAATTGTGACAAGCCCAACACATGTTATAACGTTGCGAACAAACGGGGGTAATAACGTTGGGTGTAAAATATGAAAATATATGTTGGCATGTTTGGCACATACCAATGATTATGATACATAAGCGGTATGAATTGAAATACCCAAAAATAAAAGATATGACATTTACATATACTTAAGAAGTAATAAAATATGTAAATTTAGAAAACACGATATGCTTAACCCGAGGTTGGATTGAGTTGTGATGTAAACCTGCCCGGACTCGCCCGGCTGTCCAGTGGTCACAACAATACCTATCCAATGTGGGTGGTTAAGCATTGAGCCCAATTAGGACCCGAGGTTAGACTGAGCTACGGTGTAAACCTGCCCGGAACCGACCGGCACATCCAGTAACCGTAGCAATACCTGTCTAATGTGAGTGGTCTGGTGCTCCTAAGAGGCTAAGGACAGATGGTAGGGTTAAGTCAACTATAACACTTAACCAAATTCAACATGTTAACAAGAATTGATGGGTGGGGTTAGGTAAATACAGACACTTAACCACTTAACATGTTTGACTAGAAAATCCTGGTAACGAGGGACCCGTTTAAGCAGTAACCCAAAGTTAGGTATCAACGGTACCCTGAAACTAGGCAGGGTGGGGCACGATTACTGGGCTGATTGTAAGCGGTCAAACGACGACGGTGGGTTCATAGTGCAGGTCTAACGGGGTGCGGGCGTGCACACGCTCCGTAGCAGACAATCAGGGCACTGGGGACACCAGTAGTATAACCTATGCCTTCTAGTTTTGTGTCGGGGCCGCCACCATGGGTCTTGATACACCCCATGGTGGGACCAACATAGGTATCTACAATTCTTGGGGGACGTATGACACATGTTAATGCGAGTAGGAGTCGATCTTTAACAAGAATGGGGATCACTTCACCCTCACCATGGGGTGTCAGTTAGAATAAATTCAAGTAGGTGCAGAGATATAGTATGGGTGTGATAGTGCATTCGACACTTCCTTAGCTTGTGACACTTTCCTATTTTTAGTTTACATCCATCATACCCTTTTCTTATTCACATATTGAAGAGTTACTAGATTTACTCAGGCTTTATGTCTGACCCTATTTTCTTTCCGTCTTCTTTTCTTTCGTTCCCCCCTAGGTCCACAGGGAGGAAACAGCTCATCTCAGTCAGGCTCTTTACAAGCACCAAGAACGTAGATGTATGATTTGGATCTTTCTTGCTCGGATAATGGCTTTGGATATCACTATGGGGATTTTTGTCACTTTATTTATGTTTTCATGCTTCTTTAATAATCAAGACAGTTATGAGGTTGTAATGTTGAAAGTATTTTGAGACAATTATGGAAATCTTTGTTTGATACACGTAGTGATGAAATAAAAGTTTGTTTGGTTTCCGCTGTTTAAAATATGTGTATTCATATCTGTCTTGAGTTCATCTGTGGCTTTTACTTATAAACCTCCACCAAAGTTAAGGCATTCCCTTTGTGAGTGACCTTAATGGAGGTGGGGTATTTCACTTGGTATCAGAGCATAGGTTTACCAGACAAGATAAAAGTTTTTGAAAATTGTTTTCAAAAAGAAAGTTTAAAGAAGCATTTTTTCAAGAAAAAGTGTTATATTTATAAAAAGACAAAATCCCCCAAAGCCATGTGCCCATTCTATCCTTCTCTATCTGTAACACCCCACGTCCATTAATGTCACTCACAAAGGGAATGCATTAACTTCCATGGAGGTTTTAAGTGAATATAGAACAGAAAAATTACAACAAGACAGATAATAAGTAGTACTTGGAAATCTAAAACTTTATTTTATTGCAGTGGAAATTAAACATGTTTGTTACAGCATAAAACCATAAATCAGAGTCAAGTTCAATATCCATCTTGATAAAACAAAATACATAACCCCATTACATAAATAGCCATTAAAGAGGATAACAAGCCGGACTTTACTTCAGCGGCCCAAGCTTTCCAAAAGAGAGATAAAGCAATCCAATCAAACTCCGCTAGAGCTGGGCCCACCCTGAGGACCTGGTAGGGGAAAAAGATAGAAATGGAGGGGGTCGGACATAAAGTCTGGTGAGTATGATAATTATAACAATACTATTATCAAAATAACTAGACTATGGCATAAGCTGGAAAACAAGGAAATGTCTATGAACTATTGGGTATGGAAGAGTAGATAAAGATAACGTTAAAGGCACACCTAATTACTAACGAATAATTACTACACTACACCACACCAGTCACCCTAAAGGTTGATCCCACTTGCTTCACTTATAAATTTTATATAAATAGCTTCGTTTACCCCTAGCTGACTACATAGGTGTCGCCTGCCCCTATCTCCGCTAGGTGTACCCCACTACCCACTTTCGATCGGCTCCCTACTCTTAGATACCCGTGCTGGCCCCACAGTGGGGTGTATCACTCCCCTAAAGTGGCAACCCAATACAACTTGAGAATGCACGGCTTATACCTACACGATGCAACAACGTCTTACCTACCAGCCCGGGTCCACACACGCATATGAAACCCGTTGGACTTGCGTTGCCACCGCTACCCCGTTTGGCCTCTTACAGTCAAGCCCAGTATGCGTGTCCCGTCCTCGACTTGGGTCGAGCCCACAAAGATACGTTTGGGTTACTGGTTGAAATGGCCCCCCCACAAGCTATCCACCTAAGCTTGTCCCACTAGTATATCCCACTTAACCCTCTTCTTAGTCATGTTCATTTACATGTGTTTGGTTAAGTCCTACTAATCGTATTTCAAATGCCACTAAGGCCCCCACTAGATTCCTCATGCCACCCAAGGCACCTACTTAACCCCCATGTCCCACCTTACATGTTTATCTGGTTAAGTATTTCTTAATTCATTCAGGCCATAACCTCATAAAGACCTCTCACATTAGACTGGCATTTATGGCAGCTGGATTCGCCGGGCGGGTCCGGGCAGTCTTACACCATAAAAGAGTCTAACCTCGTGTCTTTACAACTGTTATGCTTTAATTTGGGCCTAGGACCTCTCACATTGGGCTGACATTTGTGACTACTGGATTTGTCGGGCGGGTCCGGGCAGTTTTACGTCACAAATGAGTCCAACCTCGTGTCCTAAGCATTGATTAACACTTATAATCTTTTACCCCAGTTTTAAATATATCCCTATTCAAATCATTAATTAATTCCAATTTTAATGATGTCCATAATTGACTCAATTATGGCCATCCACTTACAGTATGCAAAATCATATCAATTGCACCCCTATTTCTTAATATTAAATCCTTAATATTACCCCTACCCCACGTTATACGTTCGCTTATTCAATGCAAAATATACGTTAGACTCGAATAGTCTAACTCATAGCACAAAGATAAATTATCACAACATATAGACAAATAAAATAGATCTAATCATAATAGGGGTGATACTTGCATAAAACTACACATGTCATGGATCTAAAGGTGTCAACTTGTTTGGTTAAATGTCACAACTTACATAATATGAGCATAATCCAAATTCATGTATGGACTTGCATATGTGGTTTAGGCAACATAATGATGGTGTGAACTAGCATCTAACACATATAACTCACACATGTCATAGCACAATTCTAGGTCTAAATAGATGTCATGGCATATGTTCATAATCTTTACTAATCAATCTAAACTTGCATACATGATTTGTCATATAGATCAACATAGCCCAAATAATATCAACATTATGACTTGATTAACATGAACTAATTAGCATAGGTAATAACATCATAACTTTATAACATGTATGATTTATCACAACTTAGCATAGGAAATTACAACCTATACAATATCATCATAGCATGATTTACAACATATAGGATATCATCATCACATAACATAGGATTTACAACATACATGATGGCATAAGGTTTACAACAACATATATGACAATTCACATCACTTTCTTATGATCCATATCACATCTTAATCTAATTAGTTTGCTAATAATCTTGTTAAGATCATCATACTCACAATTAGAGAAGAAAGAGAGTCTTGATTTGCTTTAGAGTTGAGTAGAATTAGAATTTTGATTAGCTTTCTTCCTTCTTAGTTGGCGGCGGCTACACTGAGTTCCATGGCAATGGCATGACGGTGGCTATTCTATTTTTCATGTGAATTAGAGTGGGAGACTACCTAGGTATATATAGAGTTTAGGATTTATTTAGACCGTCAGATCAACTCAGAACTAACCTGAACCGTTTAATTTGCCAACTCAGCCCTAAAGACACATCAGCAGCTCAAGATTGGGCTCAGTCAAACCCTAGCCGCCTGGACCAGGTCGACACCCAGGTCGACTGCGCAGTCGACCTGGTCCCTGGGGTGTCGACTGCCCAGTCGACTCCCCAGTCGACCTTGGTGCTGGGCGGGAAATTTCCCGCCTAGCCTGTTTGACTCCGAATTTTGAATTTTAAATTCTCTGAAATCTATTTTGAATTTTCTGAAACTTCCGATGGCCATATCTCCTTCATACGAAGTCCAAATCACGCAAACTCGGACTCTATTTCAACCGGAATTCCGAGACGAACACAATGGCGCAACCCGTTTCCCACAATTCTCACGTTTGAGATTAGTTATTCTTTAATTTGTGAATATTAATATTAACAGAATTACGGGCTGTTACATTCTCCCCTCCTTAAAGGATTTCGACCCCGAAATCTTCAAGTCAAGAAGAATGTATATCCTAACATCCAATCGTCCATCTACTCAACCATCAAAAACAGGCATCCATTGTCCTTATAGACTTCTAATGCTTTCATGTTTAAATGCACAGTGTGTGTATATGTCCATATCTAATGCAAAATCAGGCAGTCCACTGATTCAGTTGACCTCCTTAATGCAAATCAAGATAGTGTCATGCGTCCATTATGTATGCAAAAGTTCCTTAATTCTACATATTATCTCTATATGCGTGCACAATCATCATCTGAATGCAGCATCTATATGATAAAACAATCATCATACATCCATTTTACTAAATACATCCATTTATATGCAATATGCAATATGAAGTGACTAAGCCGATCCAGTGCCTAATAGTGTGTGTATATGCGTCCACGAGCAACCACTAGCAAACACTTGCATCCACTTTGCATCCATCATACATAACATGTCTCAAACACATGTTTCAACCATAGGATGATCCTAACTAAAGGTCAAAGATACTAGCGAGAGGACATACTAAAGATAAGATAAGTACAAGCTAAGCGATAACGGAGAAATTAAAAGACAAACCCTCAAAAAGAAAAGGGTACAACGAACGCATCTTCGCTTCTGTCTCCCAAGTAGCGTTGCTCTCATCATCTCCCCATTGCACTTTGACTAGTCTGACCTTTCGATTCCTCAACTTCTTGATCTCCGACCCAAGAATGCATGTAGGAGCTCGTCGAATCGTCGCATCACGCTCTATCTCCACCTCTCTAAGAAAGCTCGGCTCTACCACTTCCACGGTCTCGTGCAAGCACTTCCTCAAATGTGATAGATGGAATACGTCGTGTACACCACTAAGTCTCTCAGGCAACTCCACTCTATACACCATCTGTCCAATCTTCTCCTTAATAGGAAACGGCCCTACGAACCTTGGTGCTAATTTCCCAAAGGACCCAAAGCGAACAACATTCCGTAATGGAGACACTTTGATAAAGACCATGTCCCCAACGTCAAACTCAAGATCTGTCCTCCTTTTGTCTGCATAAGATTTCTGCCTATCTTGCGCCTTCTTCATCCTCCTTCGAATCAAGTTGATCTTTTCCGAAGTCTCTCTAATCATATCGGGCCCAAGTAAGATCTTATCCGTCGATTCCTACCAACATGTAGGTGAACGACAACGTCGTCCATAAAGTGCTTCGAAAGGTGCCATGCTAATGCTAGATTGAAATTGTTATTATATGCGAACTCTACCAACGGAAGATGCTCTTCCCATGTACCCCCAAAGTCCAGGATACATAGCCTCAAAAGATCCTCTAGAATGCGATTCACCCTCTCAGTCTGGCCGTCCGTCCGAGGATGATACGCAGTGCTCAAACATAACTGAGTCCCTACCACCTCTTGCAAGCTCTTCCAAAATTCGCTAGTGAAGATAAGATCACAGTCGCTTACTATGTTAGAAGGAACACCATGCAAACGAACTATCTCTCGAACGTATACAGAAGCTAACCATGGAGCAGTCCTCTTACTCTTCACGGGAATGAAATGGGCGCTTTTAGTAAGTCTATCTACTATAACCCAAATCCCCGTATTACCCTTCCTTGATCTTGGTAATCCATCCACAAAGTCCATCGAGACACTTTCCCATTTCCATAGTGGAACCTCCAATGGGTGAAGCAACCCACCGGGTTTCTTTTGCTCCGCTTTTACTTGTTGGCACACCAAGCATCTAGCAACATACTCGGCCACATCCCTCTTCATACCGGCCCAAAAGAAAACTCCCTTCATGTCTTTGTACATCTTGTCCCCGCCGGGATGAATGGTCATCTTCGAATGATGTGCTTCGTCAAGAATATCCTTCCTCAAATCTTGGTCTCGAGGTACACAAAGTCTACTATCCCTACGTAACCAACCCTTATCATCTAGGTTATACCTACAGAGATGGCTTGATGACTCCCCTCTTTTGAGCTTTTCTACTAACTTAACCAACTGTGGGTCGTCTCGCTGTGCCTCACCAATCCGTCCCAAAAGCGTAGGTCTAACCTCTAAGGATGCTAGCAAACCGGGTACAAAGTCAACGGAAGGTCTAAAATCAAACATAGAGATGAATTCTAAGTTTCGCCGCTCAACAAAAAATAGGCTCAAGAACAGCCTTTTCCTACTTAAGGTGTCTGCCACCACGTTACCCTTGCCAGGGGTATATGCTATTTCGAAATCGTAGGACACTAAGAACTCCATCCACCTTTGCTGCCTTAAGTTCAAGTCCTTCTGAGAGAATAAGTATTTTAAAGATTTGTGGTCAGTGAATAATTCGAATTTCTCGCCAAGAAGATAATGACGCCAAGACGTAAGCGCAAAAAACAATTGCGGCTAACTCTAGGTCATGTGTGGGGTAATTTTTCTCATGCACCCTTAACTGCCTTCCACCATAGGCTATTACCCTTCCCTCTTGCATTAAGACTGCGCCTAGTCCTATCCCACAAGCACCGGTATAAATAGTAAATGGCTTACTTCCGTCTGGCTGCACTAAGACTGGGGCTGAAGTCAAAGCTCTCTTTAAACATTGGAACGCATCATCACAATCTACGTCCCATGCGAAGACTAGGTTCTTCTTCGTCAGGCGTGTCAATGGAGCTGATATTTTGCGAAGTCTTTGATAAACTTCCTATAGTATCCAGCCAACCCCAAGAAACTCCTTACTTCGGTAGCATTTTTAGGGACCTTCCAATCTTGGATGGCCACCACCTTCGCGGGATCCACAGCTATCCCTCCTTTGGAAACCACGTGCCCTAAGAATCGCACTTCCTCTCTCTAGAAGTGACACTTAGTAAATTTAGCTTTAAGGTTATGCGCTCGTAGAGTCTCCAACACTTCCCTAAGATGTAGGGCATGCTCTTCTTCATTCTTAGAAAAGATCAAGATGTCGTCTACAAAGACCACCACGAATTTATTATGGTACTCCCTAAACACCCTACTCATCAAATCAACAAAGTATGCGGGGGCGTTTGTCAAACCGAAGGGCATCACTAGCCATTCATAGAAACCGTCCGGAGTCCTAAAGGCAGTCTTGTCTATGCTATCCTCAACCACTCTCAACTGATGGAAACCAGTGGCTAAGTCCAACTGCGAAAACACTGAGGCACCAACTAACTGATCGAAGAGATCGTCAATCCTCGGCAGTGGGTGTCTGTTCTTCTTAGTAAGCTTATTAAGTTCTCTATAGTCCACACAAAGTCTAAGGGACCCATCCGCCTTCGTGGCAAATACTACTGGAGCACCCCACTCCGATATACTTCGTCTTATGAACCCCTTCTCAAGCAACTCCTTCACTTGCTTATCGAGTTCCCTCCTTTCACGAGGAGCCATGTGGCGTACTGGTAAAGATACTGGTTTTGCATTATCCATAAGATATATTCGAAAATCTATCTCCCGCTTTGGAGGTAAGCCCTTCACCTCCTCAAACACATCCGAGTATTCTCGGACCACTCTAACAGATCGTAGATTTTCCACCGACGCGTCAAGCGATTCTAGATAACTTAGCATAAAGGAATTTATGGGATTACAAAAGATTTTGAGAGCATTACCAAGGCGGGTCATGAGCCTAACTACTCTCCTTTCACAATCAAGGACGGCCCCATTTCTGGATAACCAATCCATTCCTAAAATTAGCCCATAGCCCGTGAAGCCCAAAACATAAGCATCACATCTAAACTCAATGCTAAGTATAGAAATTTTCAAATCCAAACACATCATGGACAAATAAGCTGAGCCCCCAATTGGATTCGAAACAACTAAGGGATCCTCTACTAAGCTGGTGTTTAAGCGAAGTGATTAAACTAATGATGTAGAGATAAACGAATGCGATGCGCCCGAATCGAATAAGGTACAGACAGGATGATCAAACAGAAAAACTAAGCTTTCAACAGAAATAGTTCTACCTCGTTCTTGCAGCGGTGGGACTGCAAGAGCCTGAACTTGTCCCCTTGCCTGCCCTGGTGCCATAAGAGCCTACACCTGTCCTCCCGAGGTAGACCCTGCCCTCTGCCCCTTCTTTGGGCAGTCCTTCACTAGATGTCCAGCTTCACCACAGTGAAAACAGCCAGTCTTCTTTTTCTTTCGGCAATCCTTGCTGAGATGGCCTGGTGTCCCACAGTTAAAACATCTTTTCTTTCCTTTGCCATTATTGTCTTTACCACCCTTCTTGTTTTGCTGTTGTGGTTTCTTCTGATCCCCTTTCTTCTCGGGTGCCTTATTAGCATTAGCGCCTTTCTCCTCGTGCATGAGTGCCATGTCTACTAGCTTCTCAAAGGTGGCCCCCATAGGGATGTGGGTCATAGCCAACCCTTGCAACGACTCATTCAAGCCATTAACGAACCTCAGAGCCTTCTTCTCTGGCGTGTTCACTAAGTCCAAGCCAAACCTTGCTAATTGATTAAATTTGTTGACGTATTCTTTCACTGATGAGCTTCCTTGTTTCAATGTTAAGAACCTTTCCATGTATAGATTCTCTTCTACCCTTGAGAGAAACTTTGCCTCAAACCTACGTCTGAAATCCGCCCAAGTATCAACAGGACGCTCCCCATTAGTGACCTCCCACCAAAACGAGGCCTCTCCCTTCATTAACCAAGCTGCTAATTTGACTTTCCTCCCTTCTTCTACTTCAAAGATTTCTAGCAATTCTTCCACCTCCTTAAGCCAATCTCTAGCTTCCACAAACGTTTCTGACCCTTGAAAAGGTTTTCCACCCATAGCCTTAAATTCCTTTCATGTCTTTGCAAAAGTATCTACGCGAGGAGTAGGAGGAGGAGCGGGTACAACTGGTGGTGGAGGAACATTGGCTAGACCTGCAGCGGCCCTAGCCTCTAATAACCTCCTATACCATCCTGGTATCGTTACACCATCCGGAAGGTTAAGATCTTCAGCCATACTGAAACAAAAAAATAAAGATTCAAAATGGAGAATTCGAAAGATAAAGATATATGGCTATTGGGGATTATCTTTTTCTTAAAAACATTCCTCTTTAAATTACTCATTAAGACATGTTTTTGAAAATACTTCTTCCAAAAATACTTTAGAAAAATAGTTTTTTCTAAAAAAATTATCTGTTCTGGTAACCTTAAGCTCTGATACCACGTGTAACACCCCACGTCCATTAATGTCACTCACAAAGGGAATGCATTAACTTCCATGGAGGTTTTAAGTGAATATAGGACTAGAAAAATTTCAACAAGACAGATAATAAGTAGTACTTGGAAATCTAAAACTTTATTTTATTGCAGCGGAAATTAAACATGTTTATTACATCATAAAACCATAAATCAGAGTCAAGTACAATATCCATCTTGATAAAACAAAATACATAACCCCATTACATAAATAGCTATTAAAGAGGATAACAAGCCGGACTTTACTTCAGCGATCCAAGCTTTCCAAAAGAGACATAAAGCAATCCAATCAAACTCCGCTAGAGCTGGGCCTACCCTGAGGACCTGGTGGGGGAAAAAGATAGAAATGGAGGGGGTCAGACATAAAGTCTGGCGAGTACGATAATTCTAACAATACTATTATCAAAATAACTAGACTAAGGCATAAGCTGGAAAACAAGGAAATGTATATGAACTATTGGGTATGGAAGAGCAGATAAAGATAATGTTAAAGGCACACCTAATTACTAACGAATAATTACTACACTACACCACACCAGTCACCCTAAAGGTTGATCCCACTTGCTTCACTTAGAAATTTTATATAAATAGCTTCGTGTACCCCTAGCTGACTACATAGGTGTCGCCTACCCGTATCTCCGCTAGGTGTACCCCACTACCCACTTTCGATTGGCTCCCTACTCGTAGATACCCGTGCTGGCCCCACAGTGGGGTGTATCACTCCCCTAGAGTGGCAACCCGATACAACTTGAGAATGCACGGCTTATACCTACACGATGCAACAACGTCTTACCTACTAGCCCGGGTCCACACACGCATATGAAACCCGTTGGACTTGCGTTGCCACCGCTACCCCGTTTGGCCTCTTACAGTCAAGCCCAGTATGCGTGTCCCGTCCTCGACTTGGGTCGAGCCCACAAAGATATGTTTGGGTTACTGGTTGAAATGGGCCCCCACAAGCTATCCACCTAAGCTTGTCACCACTAGTATATCCCACTTAACCCTCTTAGTCATGTTCATTTACATATGTGTTTGGTTAAGTCTTACTAATCGTAAATTATGCCATATCAACTCAGAACTAACCTGAACCGTTTAATTTGCCAACTCAACCCTAAAGACACATTAGCAGCTCAAGATTGGGCTCAGTCAAACCCTAGCCTCCTGGACCAGGTCGACACCCAGGTCGACTGCGCAGTCGACCTGGTCTCTGGGGTGTCGACTGCCCAGTCGACTCCCCAGTCGATCTGGGTGCTGGGCGGGAAATTTCCCGCCTAGCCTGTTTGACTCCGAATTTTGAATTTTAAATTCTCTGAAATCTGTTTTGAATTTTCTGAAACTTCCGATGGCCATATCTCCTTCATACGAAGTCCAAATCACGCAAACTCGGACTCTATTTCAGCCGGAATTCCGAGACGAACACAATGGCGCATTCCGTTTCCCACAATTCTCACGTCTGAGATTAGTTATTCTTTAATTTGTGAATATTAATATTAACAGAATTACGGGGTGTACACTATCCTTCGTTTTGAATCTTTCCTTTCTGTTTCAGCATGTCTGGAGACCTTAACATTCCGGAAGGAGTGTCGATTCCCGGCTAGTTTAGGAGGTACTTAGAAGTAAGGGCCAATGGCGCGGGCGCAACAGACATCCCTCCTCTAGTGGCCGCTGTTCCTCCTCCTCCTCCGCCTCCTCTTGGAAATGCCTTCGCAAAAACATGTAGAGACTTCAAGGCTATGGGTGGAAAAAACTTTTATGGGACATAATCTTTTGTTGGAGCAAGAAACTGGTTAAAGGAGACTGAGGATTTGTTTGTCATCTTTGGAGTAGATGACAGGCAAAAGATACAACTTGCGGTGTGGTTACTTAAGGATGAAGCTTCCTATTAGTGGGAAGTTAATAATGCTCAGATGGCGGTGGAAACTTGGGAAGACTTCAGGACAAGGTTTGAGATGAAATTCCTCTCCCAAGCCGAAAGAAACCTGCAAATGGAAAAGTTTCTAACTCTAAAACAGGGAAGCATGACGATCAAGGAATATGTTAATCAGTTTAATCAGCTGGCCAGGTTTGGGCTAGACTTAGTAAACACCCAACACAAGAAGGCACTTCGCTTCGTCAAAGGTTTGAATGAGCCTCTACACTGCCTTGCCATGACCCATGTATCCACGGGTGCGACTTATGAAAGCCTAGTGGACATGGCGTTGCTACACGAGGAAGACCACGACAAGGAAGAAACTAAGGGGGAAGAGAAGAAAGAAGGTCTACAAGCAAAGAAAACAGACTTCAAGAAAGGAGGGAAGAAAAATAAGCCCCGTGAGAAGAGAAGGTGCAATTTCTGTGGCATTGTGGGCCATATATCAAAAGACTGGCGGAAAAGGAAGGCGAAGATGGGTGGTTGCTTCCATTATGGAGAAACTGGACACCAAGCTAAGGACTGCCCAAAGAAGAAAGGGCAGGGACAGAAAGCCGGATCCACTTCAAGGGGTCAGGTTCATGCGCTAGTGGCACCTCAGCAGGAATGAGGTAGTAATATTTCTATAGAAAGTGTAGTATATCTTTTTGATCATCCAGTTCGTACACTTTTTGACTCTGGCGCATCACACTCTTTTATTTCATCTTCCTTAGTAGAATCTCTGCATCTAGACACTAGTATGGTAGAAGATCCCTTAGTAGTTTCAAATCCAATTGGGGGCTCCGCTTACTTGTCAATGGTTTGTTTGGGTTTGAAAATCTCTATTTTCAGCGTTGAGTTTAGTTGTAGTGCCTTTGTTTTAGGTTCTCGGGATATTGTTTGATCATAGGCATGGACTGGTTATCCAGTAATAGTGCCATTCTTGACTATGAGAAAAGAGTAGTTAGACTCTTGACTCGGCTTGGTAACACTCTAGAAATTTCTTGTAATCCCTTGAATGCTGTTATGCTTAGTTATCTAGAGTCGCTTGATGCTTCAGATGAGAATTTGCAATCAGTTAGAGTAGTCCGGGAATATCCGGATGTCTTTGAGGAAGTGAAAGGCTTACCTCCGAGGCGGGAAATAGACTTCCGCATATATCTTGTGGATAACGCAAAGCCTGTAGCTTTACCTGTCAGACATATGGCTCCAAGGGAGAGAAAGGAGCTCAGTAAGCAGGTTAAAGAACTTCTCGAAAAGGGGTTTATTAGACGGAGCATTTCAGAATGGGATGCTCCAGTGCTGTTCGCAACCAAAGCAGACGGTTCGCTTCGCCTTTGCGTCGACTATAGGGAGTCAAACAAATTAACCAAGAAAAATAGGCACTCTCTTCCCCGAATCGACGATTTGTTTGATCAGCTTGTAGGTGTGACGGTCTTCTCCCAACTTGATCTGGCAACTGGGTTCCATCAACTAAGAGTAGCTGAAGACAACATTGATAAGACAGCGTCCAGAACCCCAGATGGTTTCTTCGAGTGGCTTGTCATGCCTTTCAGCTTGACAAATGCACCCGCTTATTTCGTAGACCTAATGAGCAGGGTGTTCAGAGAATTCCTCAACAAATTTGTGGTTGTCTTCGTAGATGATATCTTAATCTTCTCAAAGAGTGAGGAAGAACATGCTCAGCATCTGAAAGAAATCATGGATACTCTCCGTGCACATCAACTAAAAGCCAAATTCTCCAGGTGTCACTTCTGGAGAAAAGAAGTAAGGTTTCTTGGGCATATAGTGTCCAAAGAAGGGTTGGCTGTGGACCCCGCGAAAGTGGTGGCAGTGCAAGATTGGAAGACACCAAGAAATGCAACCGAAGTTTGAAGCTTTCTTGGGCTAGCCGGTTTTCATCGAAAGTTTATTAGGGATTTCGCGAAAATCTCAGCCCCACTCACAAGGCTAACAAAGAAGAATATGGCGTTCGCTTGGGATTTGGACTGTGACATTGCTTTCCAACAATTAAAAAGGGCTCTCACAAAAGCCCCAGTTCTGACCTTGCCAGACGGAAGAAAAATGTTCACAGTATACACAGATGCATGTGGAACGGGACTAGGCGCTGTTCTAATGCAAGAAGGAAGGGTAGTAGCTTATGGCGGAAGACAATTGAAGGTTCATGAAAAGAACTACCCAACCCACGATCTTGAGTTGGCCGCCATTGTCTTTGCACTTAAGTCTTGGCGCCATTATCTCCTAGGTGAGAAGTTTGAATTATACAATGACCATAAATCATTGAAATATCTCTTCTCCCAGAAGGATTTTAACTTGAGGCAGCAAAGATGGATGGAGTTTCTTGCCTTATATGATTTTGAAATTTCCTATACTCCCGGAAAAGGCAACATGGTGGAGGACGCGTTGAGCCGAAAGAAAGTGACACTAAGCCCTCTCTTTGTGGAAAGGCAAAACTTGGAGTATATAGCTAGTTTCAACTTTAGGCCCTCCTCGGATTTTGTACCGGGATTGTTAACATCTCTCGAAGTATGCCCTACTCTCTTAGACTCAATAGGGACAGCACAACGTGAAGACCCTCAGCTTGTTGATGTGATTGATAAACTTATTAGGGGAGAGACTTCTAGTCACCTCAGTAGGTACACCATCGATGATAAGGGTTGGCTGAGACGAGATGGAAGATTATGCGTCCCACAAGCAAGGGAGTTGACAAAGAAGGTTCTTGAGGAAGCGCATCATTCCAAGATGACTATACACCCTGGCGGTGATAAGATGTACAAGGATATAAAAAGGACTTTCTTTTGGAGCGGCATGAAGCAAGACGTGGCAGATTTCGTTTCTAAGTGCATGACCTGCTAACGGGTCAAGGCGGAACAAAAGAAGCCTGGAGGACTACTTCACCCTCTAGAGGTCCCACAGTGGAAGTGGGATAGCATTTCAATGGACTTCATTGATGGACTGCCTAGGTCGAGAAGAGGCAACACTAGCATTTGGGTAATAGTGGATATGCTTACTAAAAGCGCCCACTTTATACCTATCAAGAGTAGGAGGACTGCCGCATCTCTAGCATCTCTTTATCTCAAGGAAATAGTTCGACTCGATGGGATACCCTCCAGCATTGTTAGTGATCGAGACCCTATCTTCACGAGTGAGTTTTGGCGGAGTCTGCAAGAAGCTGTAGGCACACAGCTATGTTTGAGTACGGCCTATCACCCCCAAACAGATGGCCAGACGGAAAGGGTGAATAGAGTTTTAGAGGATCTTTTAAGACTTTGCATTCTCGACTTTGGAGGGACGTGGGAGGATCACCTTCCTTTAGTGGAATTCGCCTACAACAACAACTACCAAGCTACCATCGGCATGACACCCTTCGAAGCCTTGTATGGAAGACCGTGCAAATCACCAACTTGTTGGTGGGAGTCTACAGATAAGCTTATACTTGGGCCAGACATGATTCGAGAAACTTCAGAGAAAGTGGACTTGATACGTAGGAGAATGAAGACAGCCCAAGACAGATAGAAATCCTACGCCGACAAAAGAAGGATCGACCTTGAGTTTGAGGTTGGGGACAGGGTTTTTCTTAAGGTATCCCCTTTAAGGAACGTCGTTCGCTTTGGATCCGCAGGAAAGCTAGCACCAAGATTTGTAGGACCGTTCCCTATCATCGAGAAGATTGGGAAAATGGCTTATAGAGTAGATCTTCCTGAAAGATTGGCTGGAATTCACAACGTCTTTCACGATTCTCATCTACGGAAATGTCTACATGAATCAACGGAAGTGGTGGAGCCAAGCATTCTAGAAGAAGCCAAAGTGGAACGCGAAGCAACTGTAAGGAGAGTTCCAACCCACATCATAGGAACTGAAGTGAAAAAGCTACGAAACCGCGAAGTCAAACTCGTTAAAGTTCAGTGGAGTGATGCCGAGGAAGACGCGACTTGGGAAACTGAGGACAGAATACGCGCTGCCTACCCTCTTCTTTTTGAGGGTACATCTTTGACCTCTCTTTTTCTTAAGTTGTTCTTGTATCTATCTTTTTAGGTATATCTCCTCGATATTATCCTTTATCCTTGGGTAGAAACCCCTTTGGATGTAAACATGTATTTGGAACATGTTATGTTTGATGGCTGCAAGTGGTCGCAAGTGGTTGCTAGTGGTTGCTCGTGGATGCATATACACACACAACCTAGGTCTTAGATCGGCTCAATCACTTCATACTGCATATGCATATATGTATTCTAATTTGTATATGGTTGTAAACTTGATATGCTGTCATATGGTCATCGCATTCGTATGAATAGTTGTGCACTCATGTAGAATTATGAGTAGGAAAAAATTTTCATACATAATGGATTCATGACACTTACATGATTTGCATTAAGGAGGTCAACTGAATCAGTAGACCGCCTGATTTCTGCATTAGATAAGGACATGTACACACACTATTCATATGGTCATGAAGCATTAGAAGTCTTTTAAGGACAGTAGATGCTTGTGTTTGTTGGTTGACTAGATGGACTGTTGGATGGTAGGATATACATTCTTCCTAACTTGAAGATTTCGGGGACGAAATCCTTTTAAGTGGGGGAGAATGTAACACCCCGTGAATTCTATAACGTTAAGCTTCACGAATTGAAGTATAATTAATTATGAATGATGAAATCAAGGGAAATGGGTTACGCCATTGCGTTCGTCTCGAAATTCTGCTTGAGATAGATCTCAAGTTTGTGTAAAACGGATATCGTATGAAGAAGATATGGACGAACGAAGTTGGGCACAAAAACCGGAAAACGGGTCAGAATGGACTGGCGCACTTGTGAAGTGCGCCAGAACAAAGTTGAACTAGCGCACTTGGGAACTGCGCCAGTACAATTTTGGCCTGACGCACCTTCCAAGTGCGCCCAGGTCAGAAAGACCTGCTGGTCAGGCCCTGGCTGGCCTGGTCAGGGTCTGGTCGAATTATGATGCTTGAGTGAGTCACTAGGGCTTACATGTCTCTTTCTTATTGGCCTCTCTTGAGATGGATGGTCTGGATTCACCCTAGCTTCATCGACAGCTCAAAACAATTTAAAATTCTATAAATACAACTCAAGTCTAACCCTAAATTCACACAAATAATAGAATACAAAAGCCGTCATGCTGCTGGAGAGGAACTAGGAATGGCCGTCAATTAGAAAGCCTAGAGACAAGCCAACAAGCCTAAGAGACGAATCAAATTAAAAGAAGATCAAAGCTTAATCAAATCATTCAACGCAACTTTGCTACCCAAAGGAGAGCATCTCCAAATCAGAATAACAGAAATCAGAAAACAAGAATTCATCACACGTTGTAAGTATAGTGACCTTTCAAAATATGAATAAAAACTGTGATGTGATTCGATGTAAATGAAAATAGAATCGTGTTGTTATAATCTTTGTGTATTGTGATGGTTCTATCATGACTTGTGTATTGATGTTTGTGGCATAAATTAATTGATGCAAGCCTATTGAACAATTGTATATGAAAAACAATGGCACTTGCAAGCTTGTGGCAAAAACTAGAAATTTATCCCTTTTTGTATATGTCGATGGCATGGATTATGTATATTCCCTTAGTCTAAATTAGAATTTGTGTGAACATGTAATAGACCTTTTATGCCTACATGACCCAAAACCTATGATATCATCCTTATGTTTATTGGCAAGTATAATTAGATCTATGTTTGCAAGTATAATTGGATCTATGTTTCATAAACTATGCAAGTTCATGTTTATTTGCAAAATATAATTGGTTCTATGTCAAACATCGTTTGGGTTTCATAAACTATGCAAGTTCATGTTGAAATAGGCTATATGATTAGATGTAAAAATTGTACATTTTTGTGAATATACAACATGCTAGTTTTGTGGTTGATATTATGCGAAGTTAACATGTTTGAACACAAGTTTGTATTTGCCTAAACTATGCCATTTCATATGTCACCTACTTAGTCATACTTTGATTCGAATGCAGGTTCACATGACCCATGTTATATGTTAGTTGAATCGACAAATTGCAAGTTTATGCGCCACACACCTTTATGTATTACATGTTCATGATTTCCCCTTTTCCTCACGTTTATAAAGTTGGGCTGAATTGTGACAAGCCCAACACATGTTATAACGTTGCGAACAAACGGGGGTAATAACGTTGGGTATAAAATATGAAAATATATGTTGGCATGTTTGGCACATGCCAATGATTATGATACATAAGCGGTATGAATTGAAATACCCAAAAATAAAAGATATGACATTTACATATACTTGAGAAGTAATAAAATATGTAAATTTAGAAAACACGATATGCTTAACCCGAGGTTGGATTGAGTTGTGATGTAAACCTGCCCGGACCCGCCCGACTGTCCAGTAGTCACAACAATACCTATCCAATGTGGGTGGTTAACCATTGAGCCCAATAAGGACCCGAGGTTAGACTGAGCTACGGTGTAAACCTGCTCGGAACCGACCGACACATCCAGTAACCGTAGCAATACCTGTCTAATGTGAGTGGTCTGGTGCTCCTAAGAGGCTAAGGACAAATGGTAGGGTTAAGTCAACTATAACACTTAACCAAATTCAACATGTTAACAAGAATTGATGGGTGGGGCTAGGTAAATACAGACACTTAACCACTTAACATGTTTGACTAGAAAATCCTGGTAACGAGGGACCCGTATCAGCAGTAACCCAAAGTTAGGTTTCAACGGTACCCTGAATGTAACAACCCGAAAATCTGGGCCAGTTTTAAATTTTTATTTTGGCAATTTTAATGAAGTTTGAACATTTAAAATGAATTATTTTAAATAATATCGACGAGAAATTTATTTTGAATATATTTAGAACGTATTTATTATATACGTCGTCATTAGAATATAAATATTTATATATAATTATAAATAGAATTGAAAATGATGCAGTAGTTCGATAATTCGATTTCAAACTTCAATTGAACATACCGGGTGCAAAACAATCCGGATTTTAGTGAAACCAAAAACATTAGGATCTAATTGTGAATACCTTTCCAACGAATCCGGGAAATCAAGATTTCATAGCGGGAATCAAAAGATATGTCCAAATGAAAATTCTGAATAGTCGCTATGGAATTCAGGCCCTTAAAAATGGGAATTTTGCAAACGACCTCGGATTTCGACGAAACCACTTTTGTTGGATCTGAAATGTAAAGTTATTGCTAGATTCCAAATTTCATAATTTTTCGAATCAATATGTGAGCGTGGCAAAGGAAAACGCGTTTGACCAGTTTTAGTTGATTTTAATCGACTGGAAATTGGCCATTTTTCCAACGGTCTCAGAATCCGACGAAACTAGTTTTGTTAGGACCGTATCGTCAATACGAAGCTAGAAAATATTTTTCTGGAATTTTTTGAGTTAGTATGTGGCCCCAGTAAATTGAAATACGCGTTCAAATTCAATATATAGAGTTATATGTTGATTTTGACGAAAACTGATTGTAACGACCGAATCAACCTACGATACATATCCCATTGTGTTCGGAATGGGGGTAAAACGCTATGGACGACAGGCGGTGGGCCTCGTTTAGAGGTCGTATGTAAAAGTCAACTTTTTTGAATTTAAAATAAAAAAACATATAATAACCTATCCCTCTCTCTCTCTCCTCCCCTTTATCTTCTTCGGATTGCCCCCCCCCCCCCCGATTTCATTTTACAGAGAAAAAAAACGAAAAAAAAGGAAACCGCGATCGACAGAGCGCCGCCCCCCTAAACCGCCGCCGCCTCCCTTTCTTCTTCCCCTCCCCTGTCACAGCCCACCCATCGACGCCACCCTCCGTTCGCTCCACCCCAAATCGCCAGCCGTCATTCCCCGAGGTCGCGCCACCGCAATTGGGCCCCACCACCGCCGAGCTCCCCCCAGGCGGCACGCCACCGCAAACTCCCCCCTGCCCTCGCGACAGCCCCCCAATATTGACTGTAAGTTTTTTTTTATTTCACTTATTTGTTTATTTTTGCTTTGTTTCGATTCATTTTAAATGTTTAGCTTAGGTTAATCAGTTTAAAAACTGATTTTTAGTATATAGATTTTTAATTTACAAAAGATTTGATTTTAGAAATTATAAAAATATGATTTTTATATTGAAAAAGAAGTGATTTTTGCATAGCAAAAGAAATGATCTTTGTTTGGTAAACGAAATGATTTTTCCCTATAGCAAAGGTTAGATTTTTAAAATAGAAAAGATTAGATTTTTAAAATAGAAAAGGTTAGATTTTTAAAATAGAAAAGATTAAATCTTTGAATTTGAAAAGGCGAAATCTTTATGTATAGAAGAGCATTAGAAAAATAGAATTTTTATCCATATAGCGTGATTGTAAAAATTCGATTTTTATATATTGAATAGCAAAGTAAGAATTCGATTTTTTTATATTGAATAGCAAAGTAAAAATTCGATTTTTATATATTGAATAGCAAAGTAAAAATTCGATTTTTATATATTGAATAGCAAAGTAAAAGTTCGATTTTTATATATTGAATAGCAAAGTAAAAATTCGATTTTTATATATTGAATAACAAAGTAAAAATGTGATTTTTATATATATAGTGGCTACGGGCAACGAAAGCGACCAAAGGGGGAGAATGGCGATGATTTCTCTAAATGAAGTGTCTTAGAGTTGGAATAGCTATTGGTGAGAATTTCTAACTCTTCAATTTCTTTTTCTAGTTATATATATATATATATATATATATATATATATACTAGGATGCAGACGGTGTTTAGTAGCACCTGACACAATCGTCCACAGACCATGGACTTGTTTGTTTGGTTGTGTAGTTGGTTAGATAATTTGGTTTGAATTGAATTGTTTGGTGAAATGGAATGGATTTGATTGATGTGTGAATGGCGTGGGCCTTCACTAGACCGGGGATAAGGCTAGGCCTCGTCCCGTTTCTAGTATCGTGCCGTTATGCCGCCGAAATTTCCTAAAATATGTTAGAAAAATAAAAATATCATTTTTATTGTGTAAATGAAATGAATAGAAATTCATGTGTTAAAATAAAATATATTGTCGTTAAAAATATAATTTTTAACGTGAAAGTGAATAAATAAATACATATAAACAAATCGGCCGATTTGTTTATATACACTTATTTGACTGATATTGATTGGGTCGATAAATTTTACACATCGCCCAATTGCACAACTAAAATCTGTGTTTGATTGTTTGAAACCCCACACGGGTGTTGGGATGAAATTTGAAGTTCACTCATCCTGATTGATTAAATATGTCGATCGATTGATTGACAGGCTGTTATAAGCGTTAGATATCTATATTTGATGCTTATACAGTGTAGTGCACTTTGGTTGATGGTTGATTATTTTTCAATGCTATTATATACGTGTGATGTATGAAAACCCATATAATTAACATTATATGGTAATTGATTGGGCCTCATTCCAATTTAGAAGATAAAGGATATTATAAAATAAAGGTTCATGTGTTGACTGTACTCATCCGTTGAGATTAGTCATGTGTTGAACGAAATATTTTAAAAATAGAAATATTTGAAAACGAAATAATTGAAATAGAAATATTTGAAATAGAAATATTTGAAAAAGAAATATTTGAAATAGAATATTTGGAAATAGAAATAGATGAAGCCATGTTGATTAGATTGACACCATTTTGACGTGAACGATATTTATATTGATTTTATTCATTTTAAAATGAATATTGAAAAGTGATTTCGAAATCGAATATTTTGAAATGAGATTTGAACCAATTTGAATTCGATTTGAATAGAAAACGAATTTGATTTCAATTGAATATATAATGAATTTGATTTGAATAGAAAACGAATTTGATTTCAATTGAATATATAACGAATTTGAATTTGATTTGAATAGAAAACGAATTTGATTTCAATTGAATATATAACGAATTTGATTTCAATTGAATATATAACGAATTTGATTTGATTTGAAAAGAAAATGAATTTGATTTCAATTGAATATATAACAAATTTGATTTCAATTGAATATATAACGAATTTGATTTGATTTGAAAAGAAAACGAATTTGATTTCAATTGAATATATAACGAATTTGATTTGATTTGAAAAGAAAACGAATTTAATTCGAATTGAATTGAAGGCGAATTCGAATTGAATTGAAAATGAATTGAAATGAATTGAAATTTGAATTGAATTCAAACGAATTTTAAAACGAAATTATAAGGAAAAATTCAATTTTGATTTGAATTTGAAATAAAGGTTGAAATTGTTTTTGAAACGAATTCAAAACTAATTATAAAATTCGTTTTAAATAGAAATCGACGAAATATATATTATATATATATATATTATATATAATATAATGGCCTGAATAGAACGCGCCGCGCCGCGACAGTTCCTGAATTTCGACCATTTATTTCAAACGGACATTGCGGGAGATCCGACCGTCGGATTCTCCTAAAACCGGAACCGTTGGGTTCGTATCGAAAAGAGCTTTCTAACGAATACTAGAAATTTGAAATCTAACGGTTGGATTTGGAGATACTTCCAAATAAAATTCAAAAAAGGTCGTTATATGTGCAGTTCGATGGCCGTTGATGGAAATCGACTGTACGGGCCTTGATAAAATTATTAAAAATATCAATAATTTGTGTAAAATCATAAGAAATGATTTGGGAAAAATTGGGATGAAAAACTCCATATTTGAAAAGATAAAAATAGATTTTTATCGAAATGAACTAGTTTAGAACTAAAGTAACAACCCATTTATTTTGAATAAATAAATTGGATTTGAAATGGGTTTTAAACAGAATTGATTTGTGGGTTTATCGTGAACTGTGTTTTAAATAACATTTGTTCTTTAACCCGATAATAAATAGAATGTGATTTGGGTTCGTCGTGAACTGTGTTTTAAATGACATTAGTTCTTTAACCCAGTAAAAGGAGTTTTAATGAATCTGCAATTAGATTGAAATGTGAATTGATAATCTAAATTATCAAATTTGGAAAATGAGCGAGAATGGAGTATCACCAGTTTTGCTCCAAAGCGATAGTTAAATCTTTAATTAGATTTGAACGTGAAATGGTAATTAATTTTACCAATAACACCGTGGTGTTAGATATGGGGTATTACCAGTTTTGCTTCATGGGATGAATAGGTTGGGATTGGGAAATAAAATAAATAATTACTTCGGTGTGGTTCGCTAATCTCGACTAGTTTGGAAAACCATAATTTGGTTTGAAATGACATCCAAAGGAAGATTAAAGGATAAATTTTAAAGAATTTAGCTTGGATATATTAATGGGAACCTTTCCCCTAAGAATTGAAATTTAGAAACTAGCTGAAGGTTAGTTAAGAAGAATGGTTTCCTGGGTATTGATCTGATGTTGGTTTCGGCCTTCGGGGTTAATATTTGGGGGATTGCTCTCTTACTGATTTACGGTTAGTGACTAATGAATTGGAATGAGGCGTATGTTGTGTTTGTGTAACATTTGTTTTTAATATACGCGGGTTGTTCGGAAAGGCCGGGTTTATACCCATTCTGAATAACCGATTCGACGATATGTCGAAGATGAAGACGGTGGTTTAAGACCAGAAGTCTTTACATCGTTTGGATAATTACTGATGATCCTGATTGGGCTGTACACTCAAGAGGACGGAAACAGTTGGTGGTCGTCCAGACGTACTTGGAGATCGATGGATATGCGAGGAAAGTGCCTCCGGTTTCGTTCAGACCCAGAACGAACTTGTAAATGGATTGTGTGTCTGACATTGGATTTTATTCTATGTTGATTGATTTCTGTTAAATATATATCTGTTTGGCGGCGGAGAATTTATTCTTTTGCTTAACGCCCTTCTCTGAGACGTACGAGCTTAGAGGTTATATATCGATAGATATCAATCGCATGGCATGAATTGCCTGTGTGGCACGCTGAGTTGCATGGATCAAGGCTTCTGTTGAAAAGCAAAGTCTTGTGGTTGATGATCAAAGCACGGCCTACGTGGCAGCTTTGTGTATAACGTGAATTCGCGAGCCTCACATCTCGGTATGAGTTAAAAACGGGATACGGACTGCTGGGAGAGCACGACGTTTCTTTCTAGCTTTGGTGGTGTCAGTGACTTACCAGCCCTGACATTTATATACTTTTCACCTATGTGGTTGTTGGATGCGAGGCGCCTCGATTATAGGTCTGTAAGGACCGGGAAACGTGTGTTCAAGCATAACTAATCCTCTAACGTAAGTGAGGACTGGCCCAGCCGAATCCGGGGTTGCCCAGAGTGTGTAGTCTCGAGGCATTTGCTAGAGTGTCTCGAAGCGGAGAGGAGCTTGCCCCTTGCCTCGAATCATGACGAAAATCCAATTTCCAATACGTGTATTGCAGTTTTAATTGTAGAACTAGTATGGCGACATAGTAGCATGGGATGCTATGCCGTCTATGATTTATATTTATGATTGAAACTGTTTTGACACTATACACTTATTATAGTATCAAATGATTTGTTTTAAACGTACCAAGCATGTTTGGCTATTATAAGGGAAAACCCTATCCTCCGGCTTGCGTTGCATTGTGTGATGGGACCTGGGTCTTATAATAGTTTCATTTTTCGAAAAAGCATTGCGCTGTTTATTCTATGCACTAGTATTCTTGGGAGGAAACCCGTTCCGTGTTATACGGCGTGGTCCCTTGAATCACTCTCTTTTAAAGTAAAGTTTTAAATAACTGTTTTAGTTCTCACACCAGTCACATGACTGACCTGGAATTTATTGTTTTAACCTAAACTCTGGGTGCCCTTATTTCCGACACGGGCAGCTAGTAGTTTTGGTTTTGCAGATTTATATTCACAGGATCCTGATTTACAGCTGGAATGATATCCGGAAAGCTCTGTATCCGTATATCACCTTCAGTTGTGCTTTGTATTATTTTTCCGCTGCTATGTAATTTATTGTAATCTCTGATATTTGTTGAATGTAATTTATTCATTTATACTCTGTATATTCTTCTATTCTGATGGAATTGTTGTAATAACAATGAAATGTTCTTCTGTTTGTGTTCTGATTTGTCCTGTTCTTAAAACGATCAGGGGTTTCGAACGGTAGATCGGTTTAACGACTGATTCGGATCGAGCGAATTTTCCGGCTGTCACACTGAAACTAGGCAGGGTGGAGCACGATTACTGGGCTGATTATAAGCGGTCAAACGACGACGGTGGGTGCACAGTGCAGGTCTAACAGGGTGCGGGCGTGCACACACTCCGGAGCAGACAACCAGGGCACTGGGGACACCAGTAGTATAACCTATGCTTTCTAGTTTTGTGTCGGGGCCGCCACCATGGGTCTTGATACACCCCATGGTGGGACCAGCATAGGTATCTACAATTCGTGGGGGCCGTATGACACTTGTTAACGCGAGTAGGAGCCAATCTTTAACAAGAATGGGGATCACTTCACCCTCACCATGGGGTGTCAGTTAGAATAAATTCAAGTAGGTGCAGAGATATAGTATGGGTGTGATAGTGCATTCGACACTTCCTTAGCTTGTGACACTTTCCTATTTTTAGTTTACATCCATCATACCCTTTTCTTATTCACATATTGAAGAGTTACTAGATTTACTCAGGCTTTATGTCTGACCCTATTTTCTTTCCGTCTTCTTTTCTTTCGTCCCCCCCTAGGTCCACAGGGAGGAAACAGCTCATCTCAGTCAGGCTCTTTACAAGCACCAAGAACGTAGATGTATGATTTGGATCTTTCTTGCTCGGATAATGGCTTTGGATATCACTATGGGGATTTTTGTCACTTTATTTATGTTTTCGTGCTTCTTTAATAATCAAGGCAGTTATGAGGTTGTAATGTTGAAAGTATTTTGAGACAATTATGGAAATCTTTGTTTGATACACGTATTGATGAAATAAAGTTTGTTTGGTTTCCGCTGTTTAAAATATGTGTATTCATATCTGTCTTGAGTTCATCTGTGGATTTTACTTATAAACCTCCACCAAAGTTAAGGCATTCCCTTTGTGAGTGACCTTAATGGAGGTGGGGTGTTTCAATTAGGGTTTATGCCACCTAGGACCACTAGGGATTATGCTACCTAACGAACAACACCCTTTTTCCACGTAACGATCTATTACTCGATCGGCTCCCTACAATTCCTAGCTCGTCCATGTGTCTGTGTCATATGGCCCAATCATGAAATGTAGTCACTTGTGTTAGGTCCACCATAGGGTGTATCAAGCCCTAGAGTACCAACCACTGACACGAATCAAGCACACACAGTGTAAACCTACCGGTGCCCAATGCCTGCTTTTTCAACTCCGGACTACGTGCATGACCATAGTCCGCCTGAACCTACAATGGCGCACCAACTCAGCCGTCGTTCTGATCGCTTACAATCAGCCCAGTAATCGTGCCCTACCCTGCCTAGTTCCAGGGTACCATGATACATCTAGTGGGTTACTGTTGAAAAGGATCGCGTAACTAGGGTTTCCGTCTAGCAGGTTAAGTGTTATCATTTAAATTCGATACTTAACCCCATCAGTCTAGCATGTCAAGTTGGTTAAGTGTGGTCATTCAAGTTCGTGACTTAACCCGTCTATGTGCCACATCAAATTGGCTAAGTGTTGTCGTTCGAGTTCTTGACTTAGCCCTATGAATCATGTATCAAGTTGGTTAAGTATATTCAAGCAGTTCATGGCTCAACCTTATCAAATCATCGTGTCAAATTGGTTAAGTATATTCAAGCGGTTCATGACTTAACCTTATCAATTCATCGTGTCAAATTGGTTAAGTATACTCAAGCGGTTCATGACTTAACCTTATCAAATCATCGTCATAAATTGGTTAAGTATATTCAAGCGGCTCATGACTTAACCCTATCAAATCATCGTGTCAAATTGGTTAAGTATATTCAAGCGGTTCATCACTTAACCCTATCAAATCATCGTGTCAAATTGGTTAAGTATATTCAAGCGGTTCATGACTTAACCCTATCATGTGGCATTAATTCATTAATGCACCCCAACCTCTCACATCAGACCTGTTGTTGTGGTCACTGGATATGCCAGGCGGTTCCGGGCAGAATTACACCACAACTCAGTCTGACCTCGGGTTTTCAAGTGCGATATGACCAACTACCCACATTGGATCCTACTGTTTGCAGTAACTGGATTTGTCGGGCGGTTCCAGGCAGAATTACACTGCAAACTCAACCCAACCTCGAGTTGGCCATTTTCAAGTTCATTCTAAGTGTCGTGTCCATGTTCAAGTTTTATGTCAAGTTCGTGTCAAATTTCATGGCGAGTTTCATGTCCATATCCAGGTTCAAGTTATAACAGCGTTCATGTTTCAAGTTTTGCCTTTTATCAAGTTCATAATTCATGTTCATAACCAATTCATGTTTTGCGTATTCTACCCAAATCGTGTTCCCATCGCATGTAAACGTGATCAATCCATACTACAAATAAATCCAAATCTCAGAATAACATCAAAACTATGATAGGCAAGAGGGACGAGCATAAAGCAATAAAAGGGGTTACAAGACTAGCACGACATAAATTGGTTACAACATCACTGGCATATAGGATTCCAAATCTAGCAAGATAAGGCGAGAGTCATGGTAAACGCTGACATAAAAGAATAGGCATGCAAAAGCAATCCAAATACAAGGATAATGGATCCAATGGTTTTGGTGTACATAATACCAAATAAACTAATCAAGTCACACCCTAGGTATACGATCCAAACAAATGCCAATTCGGTGCATAATATGGTTTCCAACTATAGTGTTATGGGCATGAACAATCAACTATAATATTCTTAGTCAATTAACCCCAATAATCATAGGTAGAAATCTCATAGTTATGAATCATAAGCGACTCATCACAATAATCATGGATAATTATCAAAAATAGTTCTAGCCAAATAGTCATAGGCAATTAACAGTAATAGTTTAAAAGTCATGGTCATAGATAATGGCCTTATGTTCATAATCATAGGTAATAATTCTCATAGTCAAGAGTCATAGGTGATTAGCCACAATTGTCCTCGTCATAGTCATAGGCATAGTCTTATGTTCTTAGTCATAGGCATAGCCATAGTCTTAGGTTCATCGTCATAGTCATAGGCATATTAAGGTTCTAGACATGAAATAATTTGATTTACAACATGAATAGGCCCCAAATAGAAAAATCCCCGCAAGTCAAGATCCAAGGATTTATGTTACAATCTAGCGTTTGAATAATAAACTAGGTCCAACAACATGAAAGGGCATGATTCAGTCGATAAGAAATAATCCCAAAATCATAGATTCAAGAAGAGACAAGAACAGATCCAAATAGATAATCAAGCTTAATTCCAATTTCATTTTATTCCATGTCCATATCAATTTTAACAAGTTTCAATCTCAAAGTAACTAGAACTTATAGAGCGTGGATCGAGAATTAGAGTGCAGAGATTTTGTTCTGGAGACTGTTATAGCAGTTGTCGAATCTCTATTTGTTTAGTCTTGTTCTAGTTGAAAACCCCCAATTTGCAGTTCCTAGATGTTGTCTTGACGAAGAAGTAGTCTCTTTTAATTTTAATATTATCATTTTGATTTTCACAGAGGTAGCATAAGGACAGAATGAAATGGTGTAGAGAGAATGAGGCTAGGTGGCTGTTTATATAGGGTTAGGCAGACAAATCTGGTCACGAAACAAGTCTAAATACATCAGAATGCATCTGGTTCAGGAAATAGGTTCGGGAGGCAGGTCGACCCCCAGGTCGACTACCCAGTCGACCTGGTCAGGGGGAGGTCGACTACCCAGTCGACCACCCAATCGACCTGGTCAGGGGGAGGTCGACTACCCAGTCGACCACCCAGTCGACCTAGGTCCTGGGCGGGAAATTTCCCGCCCAGCCCGCTTCAGGGTTTGAATTCGAATTTCGAATTCGAGTTTCGAGCTGTTTTATTTTATTCAAATTTCTGAAACTTCTGAAGGTCATAACTTGGTCATACGAACTTCGATTTTCAAAAACTCGGACTAGATTTCATGCAGAATTTCGAGATGAACGCAATGGCGCAACTAGTTTCCCGTGGTTCTTATTTAAAAATTTAATTCTGCCTTGATTTATGGTTATAACATGTTATTAAAATACGGGTTGTTACAAAAAGAAACAAAATTTCATTTACCAAGTGCAGGTTCGCAGAACAAAGCTAAACAAAACGCGAGGGCCGCACTCGCAACAACAATAACAGACCAGTAGAAAGCAACTAAAGGGGGACGTGCAAGAGGCTGACACCAATGCCCAATGCTAAACTTCCTACGCAATTCAAGGCGGCGACCGAAAAGAAGCCTTGAGAATGAATTACTCAATGACATGTCATGCGACTTAATATTCGTGACTGAGAAGGACCCGGTGAAGCCCTGGGATTTTTGGATTTCTATCCGGCCTTAATACGATCCTAAGCGGTCGCTGGTTTTCCGGTCATAATACGATCTGGCATAATCATGGCATTCAGGATTAAGGATTTCCCCAACTATGCAGAATACACCATCCTTCATCTAAATTTGGAAGGGAATTGATCCGACTATCTGTCTTATGCCGTTACCCCTGGACTGGGGGCATAACCATTGAAAATATTCACAAATGGCATAGCTTACGTTCTTGTATTTAACTTATTTTGTGATCTTTACAGGCCCCTTGAGGTCCACGAAACGGATGCAGAGAGAATGTCCATTTACTAGTCCATACTTACTTCCAGACTGGAAAGTTCAGATAAGGATGGGCATATCCTATGCAGCAATTAGGGTCTAGATAGGAGACAAGGCATTAGCATGGACCAAGTACCAACATATCGATTTTCACCCAACTCTGACTCATGATGCGAAGAGGGAGTATGAAATACATGGATTCGAAGTCTACTACTCAGAACTAAACCCCCATGGATGGGGCCACGAAATATGAGCCTTAAGTAGCATAGTTTTACCACCCGATGTCTATATTCAGAATTGAATGATAGAAGCCTGATTGACAGCTGCTACTCATGTTGAACCAAGAAGCCCGAGGTCGGCCTTTACCTATTTCAAGACTTTACGCTGGGGGGATCAACGATAATTGAAAGGCCAAGCAATAATCATCAATTCGCTGGAAATGATAAAATCGAAGTTCAAGCAATGACGAACTTGGCTCGGCCAGATAGCAACTATCAGCTCGGATTGAACATAAACCAATCAACAGGTGTGAGTCATGCAGCTTCGATTCACAACATCGTGGATGGAAACATGGACAATGGAACAACTACCTGCAATATCCTAGATGAGAATGCAAGAATTGCAACAAACTCAGGTTATGCACGACCAACTTTAGCTCCAATTCGAATTTCATACTCAGCTCCAAGCAAGAACGCGACAGTTCGAAGATCAGGATCCCGGTCGGGTCGAATAACTCGAACTATGACCCGGGGGAAATATCGAAGTAGAAACAAGAACTCAGCAAAGACCCCCTTTGTAATCTCAGATTCAATGCTGGGGCACCAGCCATGATATTGACAATATGTAGCAATTCATTGATGGCAACCTGCTTGCCAGTTTGATTTGGCGCCTCTCGAGAGGCGACACTTCTCAAGATGATATGGATAACGACAATCACAGCCCTTACACGTAGGACATCAGGATCCCCTGTTATTCCCCCAGATTTTAATTTTTCTTTGTAACGAGATTTTCTCAGAAGATTTAATGAATTCAACCATGAGGTGGACATACATCCATGACAAGAAGGTGTTAACGTCGAGAAGAAGGACCAAGATGCTTTTCCGACTAAAGAATGGAGCACCTTCCAATTCCTGAAACGATAAGGGCAAGGGAAAAGCCCTGGAAAACAATGACAAGAATGTGCAATTCCAAAGAGAATCTATACCACTAATCGACCTCATGATCTTGTTTGTCAAGTTCAATTGAACCGAGCATGAGAAAGAGACTCAACAAGACTGTGACGACCATTTCAGACTATGCTGAAGCTTAAACGGAGGGGCACAACTGACTTCATAACAACATTTATCCACTTTCATTTAGCAATCTTACTTAGCTCCACAACTGATCCAATGGGAGTAACCGAATTTGCTGACGTCCGATGAGGCAATCCTCACTATCCGACCAAAGAGTAGAGACGATATCAAAGCAAATATAATTCGAACATTTGCGTATACAACACCAACTTTTGCTGATTCGATAGAAAGCATTAAATGTCTTGGGTCGACTAAGATTGTTGAACCTGCAACTTTTACCCGATGCAATGACTGGAAGTATAAGACCCTGAAGATTGGATGCCCAATTGACTTAATTTAACCCCCATCGATGTTGGGGGCGTAAACCCTGACTTTGCTTATCCTCCGATGGCACTAAGGGCACGATCGTCGATGCGTGGGCTAACCATGAAGATGACACTGGCTAGGAACAAGATTCAAGACAAGTATAATACGCCTCTGGAGTATGACCCGACTCATCTTTTCCGACCAAGCGAGCTAGCTGGCGGATCAAATGTGAACTTAAAGACTCTTACTACACCAGATGGAAGGTGTGACGAACTTATCTACTGCCTTACGACAATGACGATCATACGAGCATTAGTTAACATGATTTCAACTGCATCTCTTACTGACGTGCATGTGATTATTGAATTATGAAATGATCCAGAGCGATTGTGGATTCCTTAAAATAACGGCTCGATAGATCGTGGATTCTTTATTTATTTTGGCATGATCCAGAGTGATTGTGGCTTTCGGGATCCTTATTGTTACGATTTGATGCTATCGTGGAGCCCTATATTAATATCCTGATGCTGAGATAGTTTAAAGTCGAGTACAGATGACAGATTCACATGTTGATTCTGATGTGATTTATCCCAGCAGTTTAGATAACAGCTCGGAGCCTGAAGATCCTAGAACTACCCCATTATTTGGGTGCCTACTTCATACATAGACTCACATGTAAGAGAAAGTCCAACCAACCATGTGCTTGACTTAAACGGAATGATGACATTGTTTGGTAATGACCTATGCGTGTAGAATAACGCTCGGGAGCCGATGATTTAGCATGACTTCTGATGGATGAATTAGATCTTTTGATTCAACAAGGTTTAAACAATTTCTTTACCGTCTCGAATACTCCTTCCATGGAACTTGGCCTGACTAGCTCCCAGGGATGCAATGCAACAGTTGGATAAAGCCATCTCAAGGATAAATGACGTTCTAGAGATATTTAGCTCAACATATTCAAAGCACATCTCACCTGTGATAAGATGCACTTTGGGGGGGAAAATGTTAGCCTGCTTTGTGACCAGGCTACCCAAAGAAAAGGATTTGAATATGAACGTGAATTGATAAGCAAACGCCCGGTTGAAATGGAGGAATAGCATCACTCTCCAGCATTGAACGCATCATTAGAAGACACAGGGCAGTTTGGTCAAAATCGCAACATCAGTATAAACTGGCCTGAAACTCCTATCAAACTACCTCATTTGGATCTAAACACATCAAATACTTGTAGCCCTCTTAATTAGCTTCAAGTAGAGCTTTTGTTTGGCCCAATCGGCCTTACGGTTTGAAAGTTACGCTTGTTTCCGTGAATGGGTGTAATCTGGCAATCATTTGGATGAAGTGACGAAGCATCACCTCCTGGACTGGCTCGCCCCTCATCGGATCGCCCTCCTCGTCTCTCCCTCATCACGATCCATTTTTGACACACCCATGATCCACGATCCGACTCATAGAACCCCTCATGACCACGACCTGATCCGTGGTGCACAACATGGTCACGAACCGCCTGGACCGAACCTGCTTCTATGCATGAATGTTGACCTATTCTTGAGGCTATGACCGCTCCTACTTTCCTAGATCGGGTGCCACGTATCCTACCACGACCTGATCACCATATGGGCTTTCCTACAGCTATAAATACACCTCCAGGGAGCATTTTCAAGGGACTTTTGGCATCTCAACATCCATGGCTGCTATGGCTAACACTTCCCCATGAATAATCACCATCTTCCTCAATAAAATCAATAAATTCAGAGAGAATTATTCATTGAATTCGAATGATTGAGAGACAATCTTTATTGTAATTGTAATCTGTGAATGAAATGAGAAAATATGAAGTGGAAGTAAGCTAGTTAACGCCGAACCACTATAAAAATCATGTTGTCTTGCTTTGTCTCTTATTTTTCAGTTATTTCTTCATGTCCTATGCTCTAAATACGACAATTTGGGTGTTAGGACCATTTTTTGGTCTAACAAGAATCAAGCCAACATAGTTCTCCTTTACACAAAACATTTAAAATCAATGTTTACTTCCAAAATACTTTTTATATCATGTGGGGGTAAAATACCTTTTGTAAATACTCATTTTGAAAGACATATATATATATATCTTTTGTAGAACTTTCTTTCAAAAGACAAACATCTTTAATTATAAATACTAATCAACTTCTTTATGCAAAAACTTCTTCATAAATAAATCTCAAACTTCTTTGATATTTCTCTAATATATGTTTGGAAAGATTTTAAAGATTGTACTGAAATAGTTAAGTTCAATACCATTCATTATCTCATTAAAACATACCCAATTCATACCTTGTTTAAAACACTAATCATACCTCGTTTAAACAAATACTATTCAGGCCTCGATTAAATAGTATTTATACCTCGTTTAACACTAGTCATACTAATCATACCTCGTTTAAACACCAATCGTACCTTGGTTAAACACTAATCATTCCTTGTTTAAACACTAATCATACCTCTGTTAACCTCATTTAAGCATTAATCGCAAATGTCCTCTATCATCAGTCGTATATGTGGATTGCTTGTCAAAACAAAGATCGTAACCAATATATTATGTTAAAGTCATAAGTATTTTTAATTCGTATACAAGCTTATGAAATAATAATGGATTAGACGATAAGTATACTTACAGTATTCCTTGCTATCTTCATGCAAAAGTCTAGTAGAACATCATGTACACTTATTATCACTCTCAAGTAATCAATTATGTTCCTCGAATCATCAAAATTCGTCGACCTTCCTTATTCCTAATTTTGACACGTTTTGACAAACTTTTACTTTGATTTAACATCCTATATTTTACCAGTTTGTTTATAATACTATAAGGAAACTCAAGTCCAATTTGAGTGGATTTGGAATAGTTTACCATGGTTTTATACTCAAAATATCTATAACAGCGTTTAGTCATGCTATGAAAAGTTCTGTTCATTTAAAAACATTTTATAGTCAATTCAGAGAAAAGACAACGCTTCCAAAAGTGCTATGGCAAGTTCTAGGCGGTTTATAATGATTTTAGACTCAAATCGGCTACTACAGCACTTCTGGGGGCTATAAAAAGGTTCTTCCTTGGTTTCGTGCTTCATTAATAGAAAGATAGTGTTTCGGGGTGCTATAAAAAGTTCCAAAAATCAGATTTTAGCATGTTTTTGGGCAAAATGTTTGAAGTTATTTCTCAATGATAAAAATAGATTTTGACTCCAAATGTTTTTATAGTAAGAAGCTCACTTTATCTACTTAATTATAATCAAAAGAAAACCTCAAAATCATTTATCAAATTAATACATAAAATCAAACATCATGAGGCCATTTTAACATGTCCATTTCGGGATGATTTTTACCTCAATTTTCATCCAGTTTTCGAGTATGCAAACTGCCGAATTAGAAAAAAGTAACAGAGGTGAAAATTGTAGCCCTTTGAATTAGCTTTCCAAACTGATATAGAAGTCGTAATTTCATTAAGAACTGCAAAAGTTATGCCCAAAATACCGAACGTCATTTTCAGTGATTCAGGTTCCATCGTTTCTTCGTAACTTTCACAATTTTTCTATAAAAAATGAAATGAATAAATGAACTTAAATAGTTTTTATCACCTTATACTTGTGCCTTGATCTTGTATTTATTCTCTAGGCTTCTCTCAAACTCCTATTCTTTATCTCACTTTTGTTTTTCATTTGTCAATGCATAAAATGAAATGAACTCTTCCACCCTTTATATAGAAAATTTAAAGGCTAGTTTAGTAATTTAGTTTTGGACACTTGTCCTTCATTATTCATGCAAACCATAAGATGATGACACATGCCTACTTAGGTATCCTAAGATGTTTCTACACATGGACACCTAAGAGGGTTATGTGTCCTTATCACTTTTTTTTCTTTTTATTTTAGCTTACATGATAAGCTTCTTATTTTAAATTTATATATTTTAGCCTACATGATAAGCTTCTCATTTTAAATTTATATCATTTAGCTTACATGATAAGCTTCTCATTTTAAATTTACGTCCTTTAGCTTACGTGATAAGCTTCTCATTTTAAATTTACGTCTTTTAGCTTACGTGATAAGCTTCTCATTTTAAATTTATATCATTTAGCTTATATGATAAGCTTCTCTTTTTAAATTTATATCATTTAGCTTACATGATAAGCTTCTCATTTTAAATTTATATCTTTTAGCTTACAGGACAAGCTTCTCATTTTAAATTTATGTCATTTAGCTTACATGATAAGATTCTCTTTTTAAATTTATATCATTTAGCTTACATGATAAGCTGCTCTTTTTAAATTTATATCATCTAGCTTACATGATAAGCTTCTCTTTTTAAATTTATATCTTTTAGCTTACATAATAAGTCTCTTCATATTTATTTTCCCTCACATGAATGCATACAACCATGTTAACTTAATATATAATGTGTGTTAGCATGCACGCGAGCGTCATGACCTTTCTGATAAGTTTTAGTGAATGAAAGGCCGTCAATTTGATAAATGACTTATGGTTACATTTTCAATTTCACATCAAATTAAGTATTTTGTTACACTAGTTTTAAAAACTATATCACTATCACTCTTTATTATTTAAAAGAGCTTTATTTTAGTTATGACTCATCACTTCAATATTTAAATTTTATTGAATATCTGTAAATTCAAGCGGTAAATTTTCGGGTTGTTACAGACAATGAATAATATAAAGGGATTGTAGATTGCAGACCTTGAATTACAATCTAGAGAATAACATGTTGTGGGTTTATAAACAAACTTAAATGGGTTAAGTTATGTGACGGCCAGCCTGCACCAGCCGACATTTCCAATGAAGGTGTGTTGTACCAATTTCCAACTAGCACGGGACGGTCGCCAAAGAAATTAATTTTGAGCTAACAAGGAACCTGTAGAATGTCTTACAATGCATGGGATAAAATATAATATTAACATAACTTTGACATAAAACAGGTGAGACAGTGCAAAAATTGAAAACTAAACCATCATATCAGCGGAAAATCCAGAATACAGCTTATGTTCCACATCATCATTATTACAACTTTTAAAACTATCTCTAAAGCAAAATAAGAAAGGTACACTACTAATGCCCAAAGTAGTGACCAACAGCGACACGAAGAGAATATATATATATATATATATATATATATATATATCATACCTGGAAGCCTCTTGCTCGTCTCCGGTACAACTTGAAACACCCCACCTCCGTTAAGGTCACTTACAAAGGGAATGCCTTAATTTTGGTGGAGGTTTATAGGTAAAAGTCAAAGATAAAAACATAAGACAGATATAAACACATATGTATAAGCAACGGAAAACAATAGACTTTTATTTCATAAAATAAATGTTTACACAAACATCTCCATAATTGTCTCAAAATACTCTTCTAATTATTACAACCATAATACTGTCTTGATTTCATAACTTAAAGAAGCATAAAAACATAAGTAAACTGCATAAGTCCCCATAATTGCTATCCAAAGCCATAGTTCAGAACGAAAGAGATCCAAGCAATACATTCTCTCTCTTCAAGCTGGATGTGAAACTGGTCAAGCTGCAATATTCCCTCCCTGCGGACCTTGGGGGGGACGAAAGAAAAGAAGACGAAAGAAGAGTAGAGTCAGACATAAAGCCTGCGTAAGTCTAAGACTATTCAGTCTATGAATAAGAAAAAGAGCATGATAAGTACAAACTGGAAATGGGAAAGCACCATAAGCTAAGTTAAGTTGTCTAAAGTCGAATACACTATCGTACCCCATATTAATCTCTGCACCCCCTATAAACTAGTTCCCAACTGGCGCCCCACAATCAGGGTGAAGTGATCCTTTTTAATGATCGACTCCTACTCGCATAGTTACATGTGTCTTACGGCCCCCGATGTTGTAGCTACCTATGCTGGTCCCACCATGGGGTGTATCAAGTCCCATGGTGGTGGCCCGACACAGTTCTAGAATGCATAGGTATACTACTGGTGCCCAGTGCCTAATTTTTCTGCACCGGAGTGTGTGCACGCCCGCGCCCCGCTAGAACCTACACTGCTGCACCACCGCCGTCGATTTGACCTCTTACAGTCAGCCCAGTAATCGTGCCCCACCATGCCTAGTTCAGGGTATCCTGATACACCTTGTAGGGTTACTGCTGAAAAGGTTCCCCCGCTACTAGGTTTTCTATTTCTAGCCAACATGCTAAGTTGGTTAAGTGTTCTGTATAAACCTAACCCCCAATCAGTCTGTATAGTTTAGCATGTTGTATCTGATTAAGTATTAATTCAATTTACTTAATCCAATCAATCCTGACTTAGCCTTAATTGTCTTATTAAAGCTCCAACCACTCACATTAGACAGGTATTGTTGTGACTGCCTGTTGCCGGTTAGGTCCGGGCAGTCTTACGTCACAACTCAGTCTAACCTCGGGTCTTTATGGGGCTCAATGCTTAACCACCCACATTCGATAGGTATTGTTGTGACTACTGGATAGCCGGGCGGGTCCGGGCAGGTTTATGTCACAACGCAATCCAACCTGGGGTTAAACATGTCGTATTTTCTAAGTTTACATATTTTGTCTCTTTTTCTCTTATATGTAAATATTTGTGGCCCATTATTCAAATTCATTATTCTTGGGTATAATAATTTGTACCATTTAAAATGTCATGAATCATTGGCATGTGCCAAACATGCCAACACATATACTTTAATTAACCCCAACGTATTCCCCCATTTGTACGTAATAATATAACATATGTTGGGCTTCAACATTTTAGCCCAACTTAGCCACATAAAAAGGGGAGGCTTAGAACATGATATATATATTCTAAGTAACATTAAAAAGGGGTGTGTAAACGCATGAACTTGCAACATAGCAATCTAATTAACATAAATTAGGCACTTGTGAACTTGCGTTGTAATAGTATATAATCTTGACATAAAACATACCTAAACATGTATCGTGGTTTTAATCTAATCATGTAAACTTTTATTTAATGTATGAATCTAACTTAATTATGTGCCACATATATTTTCATATGTTTTTTAACAACAACCTAAGCCTAAAACATATTTTGTTTGGGCATAAAGTTAAACATAAACTAGCCATGTTCATAAAGTCAACACAAGTTCACAAAGATGCTTACTTTTGTCACTAATACAAAATTATGGTTTTCACTTGAATCATGATCCCTATTCCAACATAAATTCATATGAATCATAATACCCAATTGGATCCAACTACACTAAAAGTGATCATAAAAATATACATAGAAGGATCTAAAATCATGTTGGCATAATAGTGAATCATATACTTGCATAAGTCTTAACTTGGTTGCAACGAAATATATATAACTTCTCATTAACCACAACGTATCAAATTTCCAACATGAGTTATATACTTGTATCGCAACTATTCAATAGATCCAATTTCATGTTAATTTCACTACCACATCCCAAATCCCTTCATAGAAAATCATAGCAACATACAATTATGAATTAACATTATTATAATTAAAGTACAATCCCATTTCTCATTCTACACAGATCAAGTCTCAATTATTCATTCACATCGGAATAGCACTCTACTTACAACGTATGATGAATCTTGTATTCAGGACTCTGAATTCTGAATTTGGTGATGCTATCCTTTGTTGTAGGCGTTGTTTTGATTTAATTGTCGTGGCTTTAAGCTTTTGAATCAACTCCTAATCGTTTCTCGATTTGAAGGCTACTCCTAGTCTTTCTTCAGCAGCATGACAGCTCCATGCTCATTTTATTTGTGTGAATTAGGTGGAGTCTTAGGTCCTTTTTATATAGTTTGTGAATTGATTAGAGCCGTCGATGGAGCCAAGATTAATATAAGGCGTTCGTTTTAAAGAGAAACCAATCAAGAGTTGACACATAAGCCCTAGTGACAAGACCAAGTCCAGAAATTCGGCCAAGCACAGACCAGGCCAGCCAGGAGGGGTTGGGTTCGACCTGGCTCAGGGGCCAGGTCGACTACCCAGTCGAGACCCAGGTCGACTGCCCAGTCGACCTGGGTACCCCAAGTCGACTACCTAGTCGACCTGGGTCTTGGGCGGGAAAATTCCCGCTCAGCCCAATCTGGGTCCGATTTTGAATTTGAATTCGTTTTTCTGAACTGTTTTTGCCTATTTGAATCTTAAACTGAATTCTGAAACTTCCGGAGGTCATGTCTCCCTCATACGGAGTCCATTTTACGCAAACTCGGACTCTATCTCAAGCAGAATTCCGAGATGAACGAAATGGCGTATCCCGTTTCCCTTAATTCTTTGATTTGAAATTAATTATACTTTAATTTATGAATTTCACTGTTATAGAATATAAGGGGTGTTACATTCTCCCCCACTTAAAAGGATTTCGTCCCCGAAATCTTCAAGTTTAGGAAGAATGTATATCCTAACATCCAAACGTCCATCTACTCATCCATCAAACACGAGCGTCCATTGTCCTTAAAAGACTTCTAATGCTTCATGATCATATGCGAAGTGTGTGTACATGTACTTATCTAATGCAAAATCAGTCGGTCTACTGATTCAGTTGACCTCCTTAATGCAAATTATGTAAGTGTCATGAATCCATTATGTATGCAAACCTTCCTATTCATGATTCTACATGAGTGCACAATCATTCATATAAATGCAACATCCATATGACAACACCTTAAACTTCAACCACATAAGAATGTAAATACATATATGCATATGCAATATGAAGTGACTGAGCCGATCTAAAACCTAGATTGTGTGTGTATATGCAACCACGAGCAACCACTAGCAATCACTTGCAACCATCATCCATGACATGTTTCAATTACATGTTTTCATCCGAAGGATTTCTACCTAAAAGATAAGGTCGAGGAGATATACCCTAAGAGATAGATAAAAGCACAACTTAAGGAAAAAGAAAGATCAAAGATGTACCCTCAAAAAGAAAAGGGTAGGCTGCGCGTATTCTAGCCTCAGTTTCCCAAGTCACGTCTTCCTCGGCGTCGCTCCACTGAACTTTGACGAGCTTGACTTCGCGGTTGCGTAGCTTTTTCACTTCAGTTCCTAAGATGCGTGTTGGAACTCTTCTCATAGTTGCTTCACGTTCCACTTCGGCTTCTTCTAGAATGCTAGGCTCTACTATTTCAGCAGACTCGTGTAAACACTTCCGGAGGCGAGAAACATGAAAGACGTTGTGAACTCCGGCCAGTTTTTCGGGTAGCTCTAATCTATAGGCCATCTTCCCAACCTTCTCAATGATAGGAAATGGTCCTACAAATCTCGGTGCTAGCTTTCCAGTGGATCCAAAACGAACAACGTTCCTTAGAGGAGATACCTTAAGAAAAACTCTGTCCCCAACCTCAAACTCAAGGTCGGTCCTTCTCTTGTCGGCGTAGGATTTCTGTCTATCTTGGGCCGTCTTCATCCTTCTTCGTATCAAGTCCACTTTTTCTGAAGTTTCTCTGATCATGTCTGGACCAAGAATAACCTTATCTGTAGACTCCCACCAACAAGTCGGTGACTTGCACGGTCATCCATACAATGCTTCGAAGGGTGCCATGCCTATGGTAGCTTGGAAGCTATTGTTGTAAGCAAACTCCACTAAGGGAAGGTGATCCTCCCATGTCCCTCCAAAGTCTAGAACGCAAAGTCTCAAAAGATCCTCTAAAACTTTATTCACCCTTTCTGTCTGTCCATCGGTCTGGGGGTGATAGGCCATGCTCAAACATAACTGTGTGCCTACAGCTTCTTGCAAACTTCGCCAAAACTCGCTTGTGAAGATAGGGTCTCGGTCACTAACAATGATGGAGGGTATTCCATGGAGTCGAACAATTTCCTTGAGATAAAGAGATACTAGAGATGAGGCAGTCCTACTCCTGACAGGTAAAAAGTGGGCGCTTTTAGTAAGCCTATTGTAACACCCTATAATTTTATAACATTAAAATTCACAAATTAAAGCATACTTAATTTTTAGAAAAGAATTAAGTGAAATGGGTTGCGAAGAGAAATATATATATATATATTGATATATATATATAAATTAAAAATTAAATAAATAAATATGCGAAAAAGTTCAAAATAGCGAATTGGGAGGGGGAATAACCGAACCGGCCCATTTTTGAGGTCGACCCGAGCGCTGGTGGGTCGACTAGGGGTTAATCCAGGGTGTTTGGCTGTCAACCCGTGGGCCGATTCGCTCAAATGCAGATTTTGCATTTGATTGGTTCTCATGGTTCAGGGTTAATCTAATGGTCCTAAATAACTTCCTACACCTATAAATACATCCTAATGCTAACCCTAAACCTAATTAAAATAGAATAGTTACCGTCATACCATCGCCATGGAAATCAATGGAGCCGCCGCCAACTAAGAAAGAAGAAAAGCAAATTCAATTCTAATTCTCTCAACCCTAAAGCAAAGCAAAACTCTCTCTTTTCTTCTCTAAATTGTGAGTATGATGATCTTAACAAGATTATTATCATTTTAATTAGGTTGAGTTATGAATGGATTATGAGTAGATGATGTGAATTATCATATATGTTGTTGTAAACCCCTTTTGCTATCATGTATATTGTAAATCCAATGTTATGTGATGATGATATCTTATATGTTGTAAATCATGCTATGATGATGTTATGTATGTTGAAAGTTTCCATGCTAAGTTGTGATGAATCATACATGTTAAAAAGTCCATGATGTTACCATCTATGCTAGTTAGTTCATATTAATTAAATCATCATGTTTGGGTTATGTTGATCTATATGACAAGTCACATATGCAAGTTAGATTGATTAGAAAAGTTATGAACATATACCAAGACATCTATTATGACATCTAGAATTATGCTATGACATATGTGATATCCTATGCTAGTTCACACCATCATTATGTTGCTAAAAACCCCATATGCAAGTTCATGTATAGATTTGGGCTATGATCATATCATATGAATTGAGACATTTAACAAGTTGACACCTTTTGATCCTTAACATGTGTAGTTTATGCAAGTTTCACCCCTATTATGATTAGATTTATTTTAATTGTCTATATGTTGTGATAATTTATCTTTGTGCGAGGTGTTAGACCATACAAGTCTAGCCTATATTATGCATTGAATAAGCGAACGTATAAACGTGGGGTAGGGGTAATATTAAGGATTTAATATTAAAAAGTTGGGGTGCAATTGATATGATTTTGCATGCCATAAGTGGATGGCCATAATTGAGTCAATTATGGACATCATTAAAAGTTGACTTAATTAATAATTTGAATAGGGAATTATTAAAACTGGGGTAAAAGATTTTAAGTGTTAATCAATGCTTAGGACACGAGGTTGGACTCGTTTGTGACGTAAACCTGCCCGGACCCGCCCGGCAAATCCAGTGGTCACAAATGTCAGCCCAATGTGAGAGGTCCTAGGCTTAAACTAAAGCATAACGGTTGTAAAGACACGAGGTTAGACTCTTTTATGGTGTAAGACTGCCCGGACCCGCCCGGCAAATCCAGCTGCCATAAATGCCAGTCTAATGTGAGAGGTCTTTATGAGGTTATGGCCTGAATGAATTAAGAAATACTTAACCAGATAAACATGTAAGGTGGGACATGGGGGTTAAGTAGGTGCCTTGGGTGGCATGAGGAATCTAGGGGGTGCCCTTAGTGGCATGTGAAATACGATTAGTAAGACTTAACCAAACACACATGTAAATGAACATGACTAAGAGGGTTAAGTGGGATATACTAGTGACAAGCTTAGGTGGGTAGCTTGTGGGGCCCCTTTTCGACTAGTATCCCAAACGTATCTTTGTGGGCTCGAACCAAGTCGAGGATGGGACATGCATGCTGGGTTCGACTGTAAGAGGCCAAAACGGGGAGCGATGGCAACGCAAGTCCAACGGGTTCCGTATGCGTGTGTGGACCCGGGCTAGTAGGTAAGACGTTGTTGCATCGTGTAGGTACAAGCCGTGCATTCTCAAGTTGTATCGGGTTGCCACTTTAGGGGAGTGATACACCCCACTGTGGGGCCAGCACGGGTATCTACGAGTAGGGAGCCGATCGAAAGTGGGTAGTGGGGTACACCTAGTGGAGATAGGGGCAGACGGCACCTATGTAGTCAGCTAGGGGTACGTAAGGCTATTTATAAAGTTTCTGTGTGGAGCAAGTGGGATCAAACAATAGGGTGACTGGTGTGGTGCAGTGTAGTAATGTGCGGTGCAGTGTAGTAATCATTCGTTAGTAATTAGGTGTGCCTTTACCGTTATCTTTAACGTTATCTTAAACGCTATCTTTATCTTCCTAAGAGTTCATAGACATTTACTTGTCTTCCAGCTTATGCCTTAGTCTAGTTATTTTGATAATAGTATTGTTAGAATTATCATACTCGCCAGACTTTATGTCTGACCCCCTCTATTTCTATCCTTTTTCCCCCTCCAGGTCCTCAGGTTGGGCCCAGCTCTAGTGGAGTTTGATTGAATTGCTTCATCTCTCTTTGGAAAGCTTGGACCGTTGAAGTAAAGTCCAACTTGTTATCTTTTTAATGGCTATTTATGTAATGGGATTATGTATTTTGTTTTTATGAAGATGGATATTGTACTTGGTTATGATCTATGGTTTTATGATGTAACAAACATGTTTAATTTCCGCTGTAATAAAATGAAGTTTTAGATTTCCAAGTACTATTTATTATCTGTCTTGTTGTAATTTTTCTGCTCTATATTCACTTATAACCTCCATGGAAGTTAATGCATTCCCTTTGTGAGTGACATTAATGGACGTGGGGTGTTACACGTGGTATCAGAGCTTAAGGTTACCAGAACAGATAAAAATACTTTAGAAAAATAGTTATTTTTGCAAGAAGTGTTTTCAAAAACATGTTTTAATGAGAAATTTAAAGAGAAAAGTTTTTAAGAAAAACATAATCCCCAATAGCCACATATCTTTATCTTTCGAATTCTCCATTTTGAATCTTTCCTCTTTCGTTTCAGCATGGCTGAAGATCTTAATCTACCCGATGGTGTAACGATACCAGGATGGTATACGAGGCTATTGGAGGCTAGGGCCGCTGCAGGTCCAGCCAATGTTCCTCCACCACCAGTTGCACCCGTTCCTCCTCCTCCTCCTCCTCGCATAGATACTTTTGCAAAGACGTGCAAGGAATTCAAGGCTATGGGTGGAAAACCATTTCAAGGGTCAGAAACATTTGTGGAAGCTAGAGATTGGCTTAAGGAGGTGGAAGAATTGCTAGAAATCTTTGAAGTAGAAGAAGGGAGGAGAGTTCGATTAGCAGCTTGGTTGATGAAGGGAGAGGCCTCGTTTTGGTGGGAGGTCACTAATGTGGAGCGTCCTGTTGACTCTTGGGCGGATTTCAGACGTAGGTTCGAGGCGAAGTTTCTCTCAAGGGCGGAAGAAAATCTATATATGGAAAGGTTCTTGACATTGAAGCAAGGAAGCTCATCAGTGAAAGAACATGTCCATAAATTTAATCAGTTAGCAAGGTTTGGCTTGGACTTAGTAAACACGCCGGAGAAGAAGGCTCTAAGGTTCGTGAATGGCTTGAATGAACCATTGCAAGGGTTGGCTATGACCCACATCCCGATGGGGGCCACCTTTGAGAAGTTAGTAGAAATGGCGCTCATGCATGAGGAGAAAAGCGCTAAAGATGATAAGGCACCCAAGAAGAAGGGGGATCAGAAGAAACCACAACAGCAAAACAAGAAGGGTGGAAAAGACAATAATGGCAAGGGAAAGAAAAAGTGCTTTAACTGTGGAACCCCAGGCCATCTCAGCAAGGATTGCCGAAAGAAAAAGAAGACAGGTTGTTTTCATTGTGGCGATGCAGGACATTTAGTGAAGGACTGCCCAAAGAAGGGGCAGAGGGCAGGAGCTACCTCGGGGGGACATGTGCAGGCTCTTATGGCACCAGGGCAGGCTAGGGGACAAGTTCAGGCTCTCGCGGTCCCACCGCTGTAAGAACGAGGTAGAACCATTTCTGTTGAAAGCTTAGTTTTTCTGTTTGATCATCCTGTCCGTACCTTATTCGATTCAGGCCGCATCACATTCGTTTATCTCTACATCATTAGTTGAATCACTGCACTTAAACACCAGTTTAGTAGAGGATCCCTTAGTTGTTTCGAATCCAATAGGGGGGCTCAGCTTATTTGTCCATGATGTGTTTGGATTTGAAAATTTCCATACTTAGCGTTGAATTTAGATGTGATGCTTATGTGTTGGGCTTCACGGGCTATGGGCTAATTTTAGGAATGGATTGGTTATCCAGAAATGGGACCGTTCTTGATTGTGAAAGGATAGTAGTTAGGCTCATGACTCGCCTTGGCAACACTCTCGAAATCTTCTGTAATCCCATAAATTCGGTTATGCTAAGTTATCTAGAATCGCTTGATGCGTTTGAGGAAAATCTACGATCTGTTAGAGTGGTCCGAGAATATTCGGATGTGTTTGAGAGGTGAAGGGCCTGCCTTCGAAGCGGGAGATAGATTTTCGAATATATCTTGTGGATAATGCGAAACCAGTATCTTTGCCAATACGCCACATGGCTCCACGTGAAAGGAGGGAACTCGATAAGCAATTGAAGGAGTTGCTTGAGAAGGGGTTCATAAGACGAAGTATATCGGAGTGGGGAGCTCCAGTAGTATTTGCCAGAAGGCGGATGGGTCCCTTAGACTGTGTGTGGACTATAGAGAACTTAATAAACTTACTAAGAAGAACAGACACCCACTGCCGAGGATTGACGATCTCTTCGATCAGTTAGTTGGCGCCTCAGTGTTTTCGCGGTTGGACTTAGCCACTTGGTTCCATCAGTTGAGAGTGGTTGAGGATAGCATAGACAAGACTGCCTTTAGGACTCCGGACGGTTTCTATGAATGGCTAGTGATGCCCTTCGGTTTGACAAACGCCCCAACATATTTTGTTGATTTGATGAGTAGGGTGTTTAGGGAGTACCTTAACAAATTCGTGGTAGTCTTTGTAGATGACATCTTGATCTTTTCTAAGGATGAAGAAGAGCATGCCCTACATCTTAGGGAAGTGTTGGAGACCCTACGAGCGCATAGCCTTAAGGATAAATTTTCTAAGTGTCACTTCTGGAGGAAGGAAGTACGGTTCTTGGGGCACGTGGTTTCCAAAGAAGGGATGGCCGTGTATCCCGCGAAGGTGGTGCCCATCCAAGATTGGAAGGTCCCTAAAAATGCTACCGAAGTGAGAAGTTTCTTCGGGTTGGCTGGCTACTATAGGAAGTTTATCAAAGAATTCGCAAAGATATCAGCTCCATTGGCACGCTTGACGAAGAAGAACCTAGTTTTCACATGGGACGTAGATTGTGATGATGCGTTCCAACGTTTGATGATGCGTTCCAATTGGGGATTATGCTTTTCTTTCAAAAACTTTTCTCTTAAAAGACATGTTTTTGAAAATACTCCTTTCAAAAATATTCTTAGAAAATAGTTTTTCTAAAAATTTCATCTGTTCTGGTAACCTTAAGCTCTGATACCACGTGTAACACCCCACACCCGCTACGGTCACTCACTAAGGGAATGCCATAACATCGGTGGAGTATTTTAAGTGAATATAGAACAGAAAATTTACAACAAGACAGATATAAGTAATACTTGAGAATTTAAAACATCATTTCATTGCAGTGGAAAGTAAAACATGTTTGGTTACACCAAAACCATAAACAAGAGTCAAGTACATAATATCCATCCTGATAAAACAAAAGTACATAATCCCACTACATAACTTAATAGCCATAATAGAAAAGATAAACTGAGCTTTACATCCACGGTCCAAGCTCCAAAAGATAGATAAAGCAGTCTGATCTAAGCCCACCAGTGCTAGGCCCACTCTGAAAACCTGAGGGTTGGAAAAAAAATAAAAAAACAACGGGGTCAGACATAAGTCTGAGCGAGTCCTATAACCTTAACAATACAATCATTAAAGTAATTAGGGTATGATATAAACAAGGTACGGTACCTCTGGGGATAATGACTACACTAAGTAGCCAACTAAACACAGGATGTACTAAGATAACCGAAAAGACGCATTTACCCACCCAAGGATAATTACTACACTGCACCACCCCAGATCTACACACCCAAGGGTAATTCCTACACTGCACCACACCAGATCTACCCACCCAAGGGTAATTCCTACACTGCACCACACCAGTTCTACCCACCCAAGGGTAATTCCTACTTAAGGTTGATCCCACTAAGTGTACTTAGTAATTTTTAATAGTAGTTTCGTGTACCCGTAGCTGACTACATAGGTGCCGCCTACCCCTATCTCCACTAGGTGTACCCACTACTCCCCAAGCGATCGGCTCCCTAACGTAGATACCCGTGCTGGCCCCACAGTGGGGTGTATCATTCCCCAAAGTGGCAACCTGATAATATCAACGGTGCACGGCTTATACCTACACGATGCAACAACGTCTTACTTACCAGCCCGGGTCCACACACGCATATGAAACCCGTTGGACTTGCGTTGCCACCGCTAACCCGTTTTGGCCTCTTACAATCAAGCCCAATATGCGTGTCCCGTCCTCGACTTGGGTCGAGCCCACAAAGATACGTTTGGGATATTGGTTGAAATGGGCCCCCACAAGCTACCCACCTAAGCTTGTCATTTCTAGTGAATCCCACTTAACCCTTTAACCATGTCCACTTACATGTTATAAATTTTGGTTAAGTCTTTTAATCATATTTTAATTGCCACTCAAGGCACCTACTAGATTTCCACATGCCACCCAAGGCCCTTACTTAACCCTTTAATCATGTTTAATTACATGTTCCACTTTGGTTAAGTATTCTAATCGTATTTTCTATTGCCACCCAAGGCAACCCACTAGTTTCCTCATGCCACCCAAGGCACCCCCACTTGTTACTACATGCCACCCAAGGCACCCACTTAACCCCTCATGTCCCACTACATGCTAATTTGGTTAAGTGTTTCTTAATTAATTAAGATCGTAACCTTTGTAAAGACCTCTCACATTAGACTGTCTTTTATGGCAGCTGGATATGCCGGTTGGTTCCGGGCAGCCTTACACCATAACAGAGTCTAACCTCGTGTCTTTACACTTGTCACGTATTTAGTTTATGACTAAGACCTCTCACATTGGGCCAATCATTTGTAGCCGCTGGATTTGCCAGTTGGTTCCGGGCAGTCTTATGCTACAAAAGGGTCCAACCTCGTGTCTTAGTCGATTAATTACACCTAATTAATCACCCCCATAATTTGTATTAATTACCCCTAATTAATTACCAATTTCAAGAATATGGGTAGACCTAACTCAATAGGTAAATTCCCAATTCCATAATATGGGTAGACCTAACTTAATAGGCAAATTCCCAATTCCATAATATGGGTAGACCTAACTTAATAGGTAAATTCCCAATTATGTCCATTCACTTTATGTTATGCTTAAGCATACCCATTTCACACCATTTTATTAACATGCCTATTAACCCCATCGTTCCCCACGTAATTCGTTCTCATAACATGACATAATAAAGGGAAGATTCATCACAAATGCCATGGGTTTAACCAATCATAGCATATAACATTATCATGGGTTTAAAAGGTGTCAACTTGCATATATGAGCATACATTAAACCCAACTAGCATTTAACCCAAACTTGCATGAAGGACATATGTCACAAAGGGGGTAACTTGCATATGATTCTTATGTCATACAAAGGTGTGAACTTGCATAGCATGTCACATGTTAACTTGCATATAACCAAACACATAACTTGCATAACATGTTACATATGAACTTGCATATAATCATGCACATAACTTGCATATAACCAAACACATAACTTGCATGACATGTTACATATGAACTTGCATATAATCATGCACATAACTTGCATATAACCAAACACATAACTTGCATAACATGTTACATATGAACTTGCATATAATCATGCACATAACTTGCATATAACCAAACACATAACTCGCATAACATGTTACATATGAACTTGCATATAATCATGCACATAGCTTGCATATAACCAAACACATAACTTGCATAACATGTTACATATGAACTTGCATATAATCATGCACATAACTTGCATTACATGTTACATATGAACTTGCATATAATCTCACATATAGCTTGCATAACATGTTACATGTGAACTTGCATATAATCTCACATATAGCTTGCATAACATGTTACATATGAATCAATGTTCAACATAGTGTTTTGCATAATGAGCATCATAAAACACAGCATTAAACTTGCATAACATATAGCATAAAACTCGCAAAACACACAACATACACTATACTAAACTTGCATAAACACATTGATCCAGAAACATAGCCATATCTTATCATATCCTATCATAATCAATTTAACAATTGATTATTAAGGCTATAGAAACTCACCACTAAACTCCAATAAGCAAACCCTTGCCAAAAATCACCCAAAAAATCTAGCCTTGAAAATAAAGCTTGCAACTTGATGATGAATGCAAGCTAGTGATCACTCATACAACTTAAAAATGCTTGTATGAACATGAAAGCCTTCATAGAAATAGTTTAGAAAGAGGATGGAGGCTAGGGTTTTGAGTGGAGGCCATGATCATAGAAATTTTGACATAGTTTAGTTAGAGGATAGGATTATGATCATTTAGGGCTAGCTTAGGGTCTTATTTATAGGATTAGGATGTGTTTTAGACCCTTAGATTAACCCTAGGTTAGTTTAGGTCCGTCAGATTTCGTCCCAAGCCCTCCAACCCAGCCCAAAACTCAACCAGGTGCACCCAGGCCAGAATCAGCCGACAGGGCAAGTCGACAGCCCTGTCGACTGCCAAGTCGACAGGCATGTCGACAGGCAAGTCGACAGCCCTGTCGACAGCCAAGTCGACTTGGGTGGGCGGGAGTTTTCCCGCCTGGCCCCATTTCTGCATGTTTCGAAATTCAAATTTCCCGAAAACTTCTTTGGGCCTTAACCGGGTCATACGGACTCCGATTTACAAAATTTCGGACTCTATTTCGCGTATTTTTCCGAGACGAACACAATGACGTAACCCGTTTCCCCTGATTCTCACATCTGAGATTATTAATTCTGTAATTAGTGAATATCAGTGTTAACTGAAATTCGGGGTGTTACATTCTCCCCTCCTTAAAGGATTTCGTCCCCGAAATCTCCAAGTTAAGGAGAATGCATATCCTACCATCCAAACAACCATCTACTCAATCCATCAAACACGGGCATCCATTGTCCTTAAAACAATTTCTACTGATGTATGAGCATATTCAAAAAGTGTGTGTATATGTTCCCTATCTAATGTATGAACATATGCAAACCGTGATAGTGCCATGCATCCAATATGTATGCGAAAGAACCCTATCGACACATACTATATCTACATGAGTGCACAATCATTCACCAAAATGCATCATCCATATGATAACACAACCATTATACATCCATAAATATAGCTACCTACACACAATTATATGCAATATGCAATATGAAGTGATTGAGCCGATCTAGTGTCTAGAGTGTGTGTATATGCATCCACGAGCAACCACTAGCAAACACTTGCATCCACATGCATTCATCAATCATAACATGTCTCAAACACATGTTTCAACCATAGGTTTACCCTATCTAAAGGTCAAAGGCACTAACAAGAGGACATACTAAAGATAAGATAAGTACTAGACAAACGATAAAGGAGAAGTTAAAAGACATACCCTAAAAAAGGAATGGGTATAATGAACGCATTTTCGCTTCCGTCTCCCAAGTAGCGTTGCTCTCATCTTCTCCCCATTGCACTTTGACTAGTTGAACCTCCCTGTTTCTCAACCTCTTAATCTCTGACCCAAGGATGCGTGTAGGAGCTCGTCGAATAGTCGCATCACGCTCTATCTCTACTTCTCTAAGCAAGCTCGGCTCTACCACCTCTGCGGTCTCATGTAGGCACTTCCTCAAATGTGACACATGGAATACATCATGTACACCACTAAGTCTGTCGGGCAACTCCACTCTATAGGCCATCTGTCCAACCCTTTCCTTAATAGGAAACGGTCCAACAAACCTTGGTGCTAACTTCCCAACAGATCCAAAGCGAACCACATTCCGTAACGGAGATACTTTGACAAAGACCATGTCCCCAACATCAAACTCAAGCTCTGTTCTCCTCTTGTCCGCATAAGATTTCTGTCTGTCTTGCGCCGCTTTCATCCTTCTTCGAATCAAATCAATCTTTTCCGAAGTCTTCCTAACCATATCGGGCCCAAGCAAGATCTTATCTGTAGATTCCCACCATGTAGGTGATCGACAAGGCCTTCCATAAAAAGCTTCGAAAGGAGCCATGCCAATACTAGACTGAAAGCTGTTATTATATGCGAACTCCACCAATGGAAGATGCTCTTCTCATGTACCTCCAAAATCTAAGATACATAGCCTTAAAAGGTCTTCTAAAATGCGATTCACCCTCCTGGTCTGGCCGTCCGTCTGAGGATGATTTGCGGTGCTCAAACACAGCTGAGTCCCTACCGCCTCTTTCAAACTCTTCCAAAACTCGCTAGTGAAGATAGGATCTCGATCACTCACTATGCTGGAAGGTACACCATGCAATCTAACAATCTCTCGAATGTAGATTGAAGCTAGCCATTGAGCAGTCCTCTTACTCTTCACGGGTATAAAAAGGGCACTCTTAGTAAGTTTGTCTACCCCAACCCAAATTCCTGTATTACCCTTCCTTGATCTTGGTAATCCATTGATGAAATCCATCGAGACACTATCCCTCTTCCATAGCGGAACCTTCAATGGGTGAAGCAACCCACCGGGTTTCTTTTGCTCCGCTTTTACTTGTTGGCACACCAAGCATCTAGCGACATACTCGGCCGCGTCTTTCTTCATACCGGCCCAAATGAAAACTCGCTTCATGTCTTGGTACATCTTGTCCCTACCGGGATGAATGGTCATCTTCGAACGATGTGCATCATCAAGTATAGCCTTCCTCAAACCCTCGTCTTGCAGTACACAAAGTCTACCGTCTCTACGCAACCACCCCTTACCATCTAGGGTGTACCTACTCAAATGGCTGGACGACTCCCCCTCCTCATGAGCTTCTCTACTAACTCAACCAACTGTGGGTCGTCTCGCTGCGCTCCGCCAATCCGCCCCAAAAGAGTAGGCCTAACCTCCAAGGAGGCTAGCAAACCGGGTACAAAGTCAATGGAAGGTCTAAAGTCAAACATAGAAATAAACTCTAAGCTTCGTCGTTCAACGAACAATGAACTCAAGGACAACCTTTTTCTACTTAAGGCGTCCGCTACCACGTTACCCTTGCCATGGGTATACACTATCTCAAACTCATAGGATGCTAAGAATCCCATCCACTTTTGTTGTCCTAAGACTATGCGCTCGAAGAGTCTCCAACACTTCCCTAAGATGTAGTGCATGCTCTTCTCCACTTTTAGAGAAAACCAGGATATTACCCCATCCAAAATCATCACAACTGTCCATCTCTCACGCAGACCACCCTAGTCGAACTCGACATCCCCCAAATGCAAGCCCCAAAGGCCTAAACCAATATCAGACAAACACCCAAGGGATACCTCCTTCGAATTCAGACGACCTACGTGAGATGATACTAGTAAAAACGGCTAAATAATTAAGCCCTTGTCCAACTCTGGATGTCCTCTCCAGTCTCGCTCCAAAACCACCGTTTATCCCATAACTGGCTTTGCTCAACCTATTGAGCACATACGAAAACTTATTTCGCTCCTAGAAAAGACCAAGATGTCATTTACAAAGACCATCACGAACTTATTTAGGTACTCCCTGAACACCCTTCTCATCAAATCAACAAAGTATGCGGGGGCGTTCGTCAAACCAAATGGCATCACCAGCCACTCATAAAAACCATCCGGAGTCCTAAAGGTAGTCTTCTCTATACTATCCTCAGCCACTCTCAACTGATGAAACCCCGTGGCTAAGTCCTACTACGAAAACACTGAGGCGCCAACCAACTGATCAAAGAGATCATCAATCCTCGGCAATGGGTGTCTATTCTTCTTTGTTATCTTGTTAAACTCCCTATAATCTACACAAAGTCTGAGGGACCCATCCGCCTTCATAGCAAAAACTACTGGAGCACCCCACTCCGATATACTTCGTCTTCTAAACCCCTTCTCAAGCAAATCGCCTACTTGCTTATGGAGTTCCCTCCTCTCACGAGGAGCCATGTAGCACACTGGCCAAGATACTGGTTTGGCATTGTCTACCGGATATATTCGGAAGTCAATCTCCCGCTCCGGAGGTAAGCCCTTCACCTCCTTAAACACATCCGAGTATTCCCGGACCACTCTAACAGATCGCAAACTCTAGACCGACGTGTCAAGCGATTCTAGATAACTTAGCATAACAGATTCCATAGGATTACAAGAGATCTCGAGAGTGTTACCCAAGCGGGTCGTAAGCCTAACAACTCTCCTTCCACAAACAAGAATGACACCATTACTGGATAAGCAGTCCATGCCCAAAATTAACCCATAGCCCGTGAAGCCCAAGAAGCATCACATCTAAACTCAACACTAAGTATAGAAACTTTCAAACCCAAACACATCATGGAGCCCCCAATTGGGTTTGAAACAACTAAGGGATCATCTACTAAACTGGTGTCTAAGTGTAGTGACTCAACTAACAACGATGAGATAAACGAACTCGATGCGTCAGAATCAAATAAAGTTCGAACCGGATAATAAAGAAATCCAAATTCCAATCTAGACGGTCTTATCCCCATCTGGTACACTAGCCGTGAGGGAATACAACTACCCTCCAGAAGATTCCATACCTTGCCCTTGCCCCTTTGGACAACCCTAATAAGGTGTCCTATTCCTCCCAAAAGGATAACTACTCGCCTTCTTCTTCCCATTCTCCACTCGTAACCTCCCACCAATGAGGTTTCATCCTTCATTAACCAAACAACTATTTGAGCCTTCCTCCCATCGTCTATCCAATAGGTACCTACCAGTCGTCCTCCTTCTTGAACCAACTTCTAATCCGACTAATGTCTAAGTCCCTTGAAGTGGTTTTCCATTCTTATCTATCTTAGAAAGATCATCTATACGCGGAGGGGAAACTCAAAACGAGAGAGGAAGAGATTCAAAACGGAGAATTTGAAAGATATAGATATGGCTATTGGGGATTATGCTTTTCTTTCAAAAACTTTTCTCTTAAAAGACATGTTTTTGAAAATACTCCTTTCAAAAATATTCTTAGAAAATAGTTTTTCTAAAAAATTTATCTGTTCTGGTAACCTTAAGCTCTGATACCACGTGTAACACCCCACACCCGCTACGGTCACTCACTAAGGGAATGCCATAACATCGGTGGAGTATTTTAAGTGAATATAGAACAGAAAATTTACAACAAGACAGATATAAGTAATACTTGAGAATTTAAAACATCATTTCATTGCAGCGGAAAGTAAAACATGTTTGGTTACACCAAAACCATAAACAAGAGTCAAGTACATAATATCCATCCTGATAAAACAAAAGTACATAATCCCACTACATACTTTAATAGCCATAATAGAAAAGATAAACTGAGCTTTACATCCACGGTCCAAGCTCCAAAATATAGATAAAGCAGTCTGATCTAAGCCCACTAGTGCTAGGCCCACTCTGAAAACCTGAGGGTTGGAAAAAAAATAAAAAAACAACGGGGTCAGACATAAGTCTGAGCGAGTCCTATAACCTTAGCAATACAATCATTAAAGTAATTAGGGTATGATATAAACAAGGTACGGTACCTCTGGGGATAATGACTACACTAAGTAGCCAACTAAACACAGGATGTACTAAGATAACCGAAAAGACGCATTTACCCACCCAAGGATAATTACTACACTGCACCACCCCATATCTACCCACCCAAGGGTAATTCCTACACTGCACCACACCAGATCTACCCACCCAAGGGTAATTCCTACACTGCACCACACCAGTTCTACCCACCCAAGGGTAATTCCTACTTAAGGTTGATCCCACTAAGTGTACTTAGTAATTTTTAATAGTAGTTTCGTGTACCCCTAGCTGACTACATAGGTGCCGTCTGCCCCTATCTCCACTAGGTGTACCCACTACTCCCCAAGCGATCGGCTCCCTAACGTAGATACCCGTGCTGGCCCCACAGTGGGGTGTATCATTCCCCAAAGTGGCAACCTGATAATATCAACGGTGCACGGCTTATACCTACACGATGCAACAACGTCTTACTTACCAGCCCGGGTCCACACACGCATATGAAACCTGTTGGACTTGCGTTGCCACCGCTAACCCGTTTTGGCCTCTTACAGTCAAGCCCAATATGCGTGTCCCGTCCTCGACTTGGGTCGAGCCCACAAAGATACGTTTGGGATATTGGTTGAAATGGGCCCCCACAAGCTACCCACCTAAGCTTGTCATTTCTAGTGAATCCCACTTAACCCTTTAACCATGTCCACTTACATGTTATAAATTTTGGTTAAGTCTTTTAATCATATTTTAATTGCCACTCAAGGCACCCACTAGATTTCCACATGCCACCCAAGGCCCTTACTTAACCCTTTAATCATGTTTAATTACATGTTCCACTTTGGTTAAGTATTCTAATCGTATTTTCTATTGCCACCCAAGGCAACCCACTAGTTTCCTCATACCACCCAAGGCACCCCCACTAGTTACTACATGCCACCCAAGGCACCCACTTAACCCCTCATGCCCCACTACATGCTAATTTGGTTAAGTGTTTCTTAATTAATTAAGATCGTAACCTTTGTAAAGACCTCTCACATTAGACTGTCTTTTATGGCAGCTGGATATGCCGGTTGGTTCCGGGCAGCCTTACACCATAACAGAGTCTAACCTCGTGTCTTTACACTTGTCACGTATTTAGTTTATGACTAAGACCTCTCACATTGGGCCAATCATTTGTAGCCGCTGGATTTGCCGGTTGGTTCCGGGCAGTCTTATGCTACAAAAGGGTCCAACCTCGTGTCTTAGTCGATTAATTACACCTAATTAATCACCCCCATAATTTTTATTAATTATCCCTAATTAATTACCAATTTCAAGAATATGGGTAGACCTAACTCAATAGGTAAATTCCCAATTCCATAATATGGGTAGACCTAACTTAATAGGTAAATTTCCAATTCCATAATATGGGTAGACCTAACTTAATAGGTAAATTCCCAATTATGTCCATTCACTTTATGTTATGCTTAAGCATACCCATTTCACACCATTTTATTAACATGCCTATTAACCCCATCGTTCCCCACGTAATTCGTTCTCATAACATGACATAATAAAGGGAAGATTCATCACAAATGCCATGGGTTTAACCAATCATAGCATATAACATTATCATGGGTTTAAAAGGTGTCAACTTGCATATATGAGCATACATTAAACCCAACTAGCATTTAACCCAAACTTGCATGAAGCACATATGTCACAAAGGGGGTAACTTGCATATGATTCTTATGTCATACAAAGGTGTGAACTTGCATAGCATGTCACATGTTAACTTGCATATAACCAAACACATAACTTGCATAACATGTTACATATGAACTTGCATATAATCATGCACATAACTTGCATATAACCAAACACATAACTTGCATGACATGTTACATATGAACTTGCATATAATCATGCACATAACTTGCATATAACCAAACACATAACTTGCATAACATGTTACATATGAACTTGCATATAATCATGCACATAACTTGCATATAACCAAACACATAACTCGCATAACATGTTACATATGAACTTGCATATAATCATGCACATAGCTTGCATATAACCAAACACATAACTTGCATAACATGTTACATATGAACTTGCATATAATCATGCACATAACTTGCATTACATGTTACATATGAACTTGCATATAATCTCACATATAGCTTGCATAACATGTTACATGTGAACTTGCATATAATCTCACATATAGCTTGCATAACATGTTACATATGAATCAATGTTCAACATAGTGTTTTGCATAATGAGCATCATAAAACATAGCATTAAACTTGCATAACATATAGCATAAAACTCGCAAAACACACAACATACACTATACTAAACTTGCATAAACACATTGATCCAAAAACATAGCCATATCTTATCATATCCTATCATAATCAATTTAACAATTGATTATTAAGGCTATAGAAACTCACCACTAAACTCCAATAAGCAAACCCTTGCCAAAAATCACCCAAAAAATCTAGCCTTGAAAATAAAGCTTGCAACTTGATGATGAATGCAAGCTAGTGATCACTCATACAACTTAAAAATGCTTGTATGAACATGAAAGCCTTCATAGAAATAGTTTAGAAAGAGGATGGAGGCTAGGGTTTTGAGTGGAGGCCATGATCATAGAAAATTTTGGCATAGTTTAGTTAGAGGATAGGATTATGATCATTTAGGGCTAGCTTAGGGTCTTATTTATAGGATTAGGATGTGTTTTAGACCCTTAGATTAACCCTAGGTTAGTTTAGGTCCGTCAGATTTCGTCCCAAGCCCTCCAACCCAGCCCAAAACTCAACCAGGTGCACCCAGGCCAGAATCAGCCGACAGGGCAAGTCGACAGCCCTGTCGACTGCCAAGTCGACAGCCCTGTCGACTGCCAAGTCGACAGGCATGTCGACAGGCAAGTCGACAGCCCTGTCGACAGCCAAGTCGACTTGGGTGGGCGGGAGTTTTCCCGCCTGGCCCCATTTCTGCATGTTTCGAAATTCAAATTTCCCGAAAACTTCTTTGGGCCTTAACCGGGTCATACGGACTCCGATTTACAAAATTTCGGACTCTATTTCGCGTATTTTTCCGAGACGAACACAATGACGTAACCCGTTTCCCCTGATTCTCACATCTGAGATTATTAATTCTGTAATTAGTGAATATCAGTGTTAACTGAAATTCGGGGTGTTACAACGATGACCTAAGGAATACTATTCTTGACGAAGCACATCATTCGAAGATGACCATTCATCCCGGCGGGGACAAGATGTACAAAGACATGAAGAGAGTTTACTTTTGGGCCGGCATGAAGAAAGATGTGGCCGTGTATGTCGCTAGATGCTTGCTGTGCCAACAAGTAAAAGCGGAGCAAAAGTAACCCAGTGGGTTGCTTCACCCATTGGAGGTTCCACTATGGAAGTGGGAAAGTGTCTCGATGGATTTTGTGGATGGGTTACCGCGATCGAGGAAGGGTAATACGGGAATTTGGGTTATAGTAGATAGACTTACTAAGAGCGCCCATTTTATTCCCGTGAAGAGTAAGAGGACTGCTCCATGGTTAGCCTCCATATACGTTCGAGAAATAGTTCGTTTGCACGGTGTTCCTTCTAGCATAGTGATCGACCGCGATCCTATTTTCACTAGCGAATTTTGGAGAAGCTTACGAGAGGCGGTAGGGACTCAGTTATGTTTGGGCACCGCATATCATCCTCAGACGGACGGCCAGACCGAGAGGGTGAATCGCATTCTAGAGGATCTGTTGAGGCTATGTATCCTAGACTTTGGGGGTACGTGGGAAGAGCATATTCCATTGGTGGAGTTCGCATATAATAACAGCTTTCAGTCCAGCATTGGTATGGCACCATTCGAAGCTCTTTATGGACGACCTTGTTGTTCACCTACATGTTGGTGGGAATCTACGGATAAGATCTTACTTGGGCCTGATATGATTAGGGAGACTTCGGAGAAGATCGACTTGATTCGAAGGAGGATGAAAGCAGCACAGGTACGTAGAAATCTTATGCGGATTAGAGGAGGACAGATCTCGAGTTTGAAGTTGGCGACATGGTCTTTGTCAAAGTGTCTCCATTACGGAACGTTGTTCGCTTTGGGTTCGTTGGGAAATTAGCACCAAGGTTTGTAGGGCCGTTTCCTATTAAGGAGAGGATTGGACGGATGGCGTATAGATTGGAGTTGCCCGAGAGACTTAGTGGTCTACATGACGTATTCCATGTGTCACATTTGAGGAAGTGCTTGCACGAGACCACGGAAGTGGTAGAGCCGAGCTTTCTTAGAGAGGTGGAGATAGAGCGTGATGCGACAATTCGACGAGCTCCTACGCGCATTCTTGGGTCGGAGATCAAGAGGTTGAGGAATCGAGAGGTCAGGCTAGTCAAAGTGCAATGGGGAGATGATGAGAGCAATGCTACTTGGGAGATAGAAGAGAAGATGCGTTCACGATACCCTTTTCTTTTTGAGGGTATGTCTTTTAATTTCTCCTTTATCGCTTAGCTTGTACTTATCTTATCTTTAGTATATCCTCTCGCTAGTATCTTTGACCTTTAGTTAGGATAATCCTATGGTTGAAACATGTGTTTGAGACATGTTATGTATGGTGGATGCAAAGTGGATGCAAGTGTTTGCTAGTGGTTGCTCGTGGATGCATATACACACACTATTAGGCACCAGATCGGCTCAGTCACTTCATATTGCATATTGCATATATATGGATGTATTTAGTAAAACGGATGTATAATGGTTGTATTATCATATAGTTGCTGCATTCGGGTGGATGGTTGTGCACACATATACAATTAATATGTATCATTAGGAATCTTTTGCATACATATTGGATGCATGGCACTATCATGAATTGCACTAAGGAGGTCGACTGAATCAGTAAACCGCCTAATTTTGCATTAGATATGAACATATACACACACTGTGCATATAAACATTAAAGCATTAGAAGTCTTTTAAGGACAATGGATGTTGGTGTTTGATGGTTGAGTAGATGGACGATTAGATGGTAGGATATACACTCTTCTTGACTTGGAGATTTCGGGGACGAAATCCTTTAAGGAGGGGAGAATGTAACACCCCGTAATTTTATAACATTAAAATTCACAAATTAAAGTATACTTAATTTTTAGAAAAGAATTAAGTGAAATGGGTTGCGCAGAGAAATATATATATTGATATATATATATAAATTATAAATTAAATAAATAAATATGCGAAAAAGTTCAAAACAACGAATTGGGAGGGGGAATAACCGAACCGACCCATTTTTGAGGTCGACCCGAGCTTTGCTGGGTCGACTAGGGGTTAATCCAAGGTGTTTGGCTGTCAACCCGTGGGCCGATTCGCTCAAATGCAGATTTTGCATTTGATTGGTTCTCATGGTTCAGGGTTAATCTAATGGTCCTAAATAACTTCCTACACCTATAAATACATCCTAATGCTAAACCTAAACCTAATTAAAATAGAATAGTTACCGTCATACCATCGCCATGGAAATCAATGGAGCCGCCGCCAACTAAGAAAGAAGAAAAGCAAATTCAATTCTAATTCTCTCAACCCTAAAGCAAAGCAAAACTCTCTCTTTTCTTCTCTAAATTGTGAGTATGATGATCTTTACAAGATTATTATCATTTTAATTAGGTTGAGTTATGAATGGATTATGAGTAGATGATGTGAGTTATCATATATGTTGTTGTAAACCCCTTTTGATATCATGTATATTGTAAATCCAATGCTATGTGATGATGATATCTTATATGTTGTAAATCATGCTATGATAATGTTATGCATGTTGAAAGTTTCTATGCTAAGTTGTGATGAATCATACATGTTAAAAAGGCCATGATGTTACCATCTATGCTAGTTAGTTCATATTAATTAAATCATCATGTTTGGGTTATGTTGATCTATATGACAAGTCACATATGCAAGGTAGATTGATTAGAAAAGTTATGAACATATACCAAGACATCAATTATGACATCTAGAATTATGCTATGACATATGTGATATCCTATGCTAGTTCACACCATCATTATGTTGCCTAAAAACCCCATATGCAAGTTTATGTATAGATTTGGGCTATGATCATATCATATAAATTGAGACATTTAACAAGTTGACACCTTTTGATCCTTAACATGTGTAGTTTATGCAAGTTTCACCCCTATTATGATTAGATTTATTTTAATTGACTATATGTTGTGATAATTTATCTTTGTGCTAGGTGTTCGACTATACAAGTCTAGCCTATATTATGCGTTGAATAAGCGAACGTATAAACGTGGGGTAGGAGTAATATTAAGGATTTAATATTAAAAAGTTGGGGTGCAATTGATATGATTTTGCATGCCATAAGTGGATGGCCATAATTGAGTCAATTATGGACGTCATTAAAAGTTGACTTAATTAATAATTTGAATAGGGAATTATTAAAACTGGGGTAAAAGATTTTAAGTGTTAATCAATGCTTAGGACACGAGGTTGGACTCGTTTGTGACGTAAACCTGCCCGGACCCGCCCGACAAATCCAGTGGTCACAAATGTCAGCCCAATGTGAGAGGTCCTAGGCCTAAACTAAAGCATAACGGTTGTAAAGACACGAGGTTAGACTCTTTTATGGTGTAAGACTGCCCGGACCCGCCCGGCAAATCCAGCTGCCATAAATGCCAGTCTAATATGAGAGGTCTTTATGAGGTTATGGCCTGAATGAATTAAGAAATACTTAACCAGATAAACATGTAAGGTGGGACATGGGGGTTAAGTAGGTGCCTTGGGTGGCATGAGGAATCTAGGGGGTGCCCTTAGTGGCATGTGAAATACGATTAGTAAGACTTAACCAAACACACATGTAAATGAACATGACTAAGAGGGTTAAGTGGGATATACTAGTGACAAGCTTAGGTGGGTAGCTTGTGGGGGCCCATTTCGACCAGTATCCGAAACGTATCTTTGTGGGCTCGACCCAAGTCGAGGACGGGACACGCATGCTGGGTTCGAATGTAAGAGGACAAAACGGGGAGCGGTGGCAACGCAAGTCCAACGGATTTCGTATGCGTGTGTGGACCCGGGCTGGTAGGTAAGACGTTGTTGCATCGTGTAGGTATAAGCCGTGCATTCTCAAGTTGTATCGGGTTGCCACTTTAGGGGAGTGATACACCCCACTGTGGGGCCAGCACGGGTATCTACGAGTAGGGAGCCGATCGAAAGTGGGTAGTGGGGTACACCTGGTGGAGATAGGGGCAGACGGCACCTATGTAGTCAACTAGGGGTACGTAAGTCTATTTATAAAGTTTCTGTGTGAAGCAAGTGGGATCAAACAATAGGGTGACTGGTGTGGTGCAGTGTAGTAATGTGCAGTGCAGTGTAGTAATCATTCGTTAGTAATTAGGTGTGCCTTTACCGTTATCTTAAACGCTATCTTTATCTTCCTAAGAGTTCATAGACATTTACTTGTCTTCCAGCTTATGCCTTAGTCTTGTTATTTTGATAATAGTATTGTTAGAATTATCATACTCGCCAGACTTTATGTCTGACCCCCTCTATTTCTATCCTTTTTCCCCCTCCAGGTCCTTAGGTTGGGCCCAGCTCTAGTGGAGTTTGATTGAATTGCTTCATCTCTCTTTGGAAAGCTTGGACCGTTGAAGTAAAGTCCAACTTGTTATCTTTTTAATGGCTATTTATGTAATGGGATTATGTATTTTGTTTTTATGAAGATGGATATTGTACTTGGTTATGATCTATGGTTTTATGATGTAACAAACATGTTTAATTTCCGCTGCAATAAAATGAAGTTTTAGATTTCCAAGTACTATTTATTATCTGTCTTGTTGTAATTTTTCTGCTCTATATTCACTTATAACCTCCATGGAAGTTAATGCATTCCCTTTGTGAGTGATATTAATGGACGTGGGGTGTTACACCTATCCATTATTACCCAAATGCTAGTGTTGCCTCTTCTAGACCAAGGCAGCCCATCAACGAAGTCCACTGAAATGCTATCCCACTTCCACTGTGGTACCTCTAGGGGATGAAGCAGTCCTCCAGGCTTTTTCTGTTCCGCTTTAACTTGTTGGAATACCATACACTTAGAAACGAAATCTGCCACGTCCTTCTTCATGCCGTTCCAAAAGAAAACTCTTTTCATGTCCTTGTACATTTTGTCTCCGCCTGGATGTATCGTCATCTTGGAGTGATGTGCTTCCTCGAGAACCGTCTTTACTAAATCCCATGTCCGTGGGACGCATAGTCTTCCGTCTTGCCTTAGCCAATCCTTATCGTTGATGGAGTATCTGTTGAGGTGACTTGAAGTCTAACCCCTAATTAGCCTATCAATCGTCTCTACAAGCTGAGGGTCTTCGCGTTGTGCTGTCCCTATTGAGTCCAAAAGAGTAGGGCGCACCTCAAGAGATGCTAATAAACCCGACACGAAATCAGAGGAGGGCATAAAGTTAAAACTGGCTATATACTCTAGGCTTTGCTTTTCAACAAACAACGGGCTTAATGCTAGCTTCTTTCTGCTCAAAGCATCTGCGACTACGTTGCCTTTGCCCGGGGTGTAGGAGATCTCGAAATCGTACGAGGCAAGAAACTCCATCCACCTTTTTTGCCTCAAGTTAAGGTCCTTCTGTGAGAAAAGATATTTCAACGATTTATGGTCAGTGTAAAGTTCGAACTTCTCAACTAGGAGATAATGTCGCCAAGACTTAAGTGCAAAGACGATGGCGGCTAACTCAAGATCGTGGGTCGGGTAGTTCTTTTCATGAACTTTCAATTGCCTTCCCCCATAAGCTACTACTCTCCCTTCTTGCACCAGGACAGCGCCTAGCCCTGTCCCACATGCATCTGTATAAACTGTGAACATCTTGCTTCCGTCTGGCAGAGTCAGGACTGGGGCTGTTGTAAGAGCCCTTTTTAGGCGTTGGAAAGCCAACTCGCAATCCAAGTCCCAATTGAACACGAGATTCTTCTTTGTCAATCTAGTGAGCGGAGCTGATATTTTTGCGAAGTCTCTGATGAATTTCCGATAGAAGCTAGCTAGCCCGAGAAAGCTTCGGACTTCTGTTGCATTCCTTGGCGTCTTCCAATCCTGTACCGCTACTACCTTAGCAGGGTCCACAGCTAACCCTTCTTTGGATACTACATGCCCAAGAAACCTTACTTCCTCTCTCCAAAAGTGGCACTTGGAGAATTTGGCTTTTAGCTGATGGACTCGCAGAGTTTCCATGATTTCCCTTAGGTGCTGAGCATGTTCTTCTTCACTCTTTGAGAAGATCAAGATATCGTCTACAAAGACTACCACGAACTTGTTGAGGAATTCTCTGAACACCCTACTCATCAGGTCCACGAAGTAAGCGGGTGCGTTTGTCAAGCCGAAAGGCATGACAAGCCATTCAAAGAAGCCGTATGGGGTTCTGAATGTTGTCTTATCGATGCTATCTTCAGCCACCCTTAGCTGATGAAATCCAGTCGCCAAATCGAGTTAGGAGAAAACTGACGCTCCTACAAGCTGATCAAACAGATCGTCAATTCTGGGGAGAGGGTGCCTATTCTTTTTCGTTAGCTTGTTGAGCTCCCTATAGTCAACACATAGACGGAGTGAACCATCCGCCTTTGTAGCGAACACCACTGGAGCGCCCCATTCTGAAATGCTCCTTCTAATGAACCCCTTCTCTAGAAGCTCTTTAACCTGTTTACTGAGCTCTTTCCTTTCTCGTGGAGCCATGTGTCTAACGGGCAACGCAACGGGCTTTGCATTATCTACAAGATATATGCGGAAGTCTATCTCCCGCTTTGAAGGTAAGCCCTTCACCTCTTCGAAGACATCCGGATATTCACGGACCACTCTAACCGATTGCAAACTCTCAACAGAAGCATCTAGCGATTCAAGATAACTAAGCATAACCGCATACGAGGGATTACAAGTAATTTCCAGAGTGTTACCGAGTTGGGTCAGAAGCCTAACCACTCTTTTCTCACAATCAAGGATGGCACCATTACTGGATAGCCAATCCATGCCCAAAATCAAACCATATCCCGAGAAGCCCAAAACAAAGGAACTACATCTAAATTCTACGCTTAGAATAGAAATTTTCAATCCCACACAGATCATAGACAAATGAGCTGGGCCCCCGATTGGATTTGAAACACTTAAGGGGTCCTCTGCCATACTAGTTTCTAGGTGTACAGATTCTACTAAAGCAGATGAAATAAAGGAGCGTGATGCACCAGAATCAAATAAAGTGCGAACTGGGTGATCATAAAGATAAACTACACTTTCTACAGAAGTACTTATACCTCGTTGTTGCAGAGGCGGTGCTTCTAGCGTATGAACCTGTGCCCCTGAGGTGGATCCAGCCTTCTGCCTCTGCCCTCGCTTCTTTGGGAAATCCTTAGCCATGTGGCCTGTCTCACCACAAGAAAAGCACCCACCATTCAACTTGGCCTTCTTCTTCCGGCAGTCTTTCACTAAGTGCCCCACTTTGCCATAGAAAGTACACTTCCTCATCTCTTGGGACTTGTTGTCTTTCCCGCCCTTCTTAAAGTCTGTCTTCTTAGGCTGTAAACCTTCTTTCTTCCCTTGAGACCCTTCTGCCTTTGTCTGCTTCTTGCCCTTATCCTCTTCGTTCAGCAATGCCATCTGCACCAACCTTTCATACGTAGCTCCCATAGGTATATGGGTCATGGCCAAGCTATGTAATGGCTCATTCAATCCTTTGACAAAGCGGAGAGCCTTCTTGTGCGGAGTGTTGACTAGGTCCAGTCCGAACCTAGCCAGCTGAACGAACTGATTAACGTACTCTTTGACTGTCATATTCCCTTGCTTAAGAAATAAGAATTTTTCCAATTGAAGGCTCCTTTCAGCTTCTGAGAGAAATTTAGCCTCAAACCTCGCCCTAAAGTCCTCCCATGTTTCCACTGGTCTTTCTGCATTAGTAACTTCCCACCAGTAGGAAGCCTCGCCTTTAAGTAGCCATACTGCCAGTTGTACCTTCTGCCTATCTTCTACCTCAAAGATGACGAATAAGTCCTCGGTTTCCTTCAGCTAGTTCCTGGCTGCCACGAAGGACTCAGTTCCATGAAAGTCCTTCCCTCCCATAGTTTTGAAATCTTTACAAGTCTTAGCAAAAGAATTACAAGGCGGAGGAGGTGGAGGAGGAGGTGCAGCTGCAGCTGGGGGAGGAGGATGATTTTCTGCAGCTGGGGGAGGAGGAATAGCGGGACCTGGCTGATTGGCCCTTGCTTCTAAGAATCGTCTGAACCAACCAGGTATTGGTACACCTTCTGGCAAGTTAAGTTCTTCGGACATGCTGAAACAAAAAGGACAGATTCAAAACGAAGGATAAAAGATAGTACCTATGGCTTTGGGGGACTATGCCTTTTTAAAATAAAATAACATTTTATCTTTAAAAATGCTTCTTTAAATTTTCTTTTGAAAATAAATTTTCAAAACTTTTTATCTGATCTGGTTAACCTCGCTCTGATACCAAGTGAAACACCCCACCTCCGTTAAGGTCACTCACAAAGGGAATGCCTTAATTTTGGTGGAGGTTTATAGGTAAAAGTCAAAGATAAAAACATAAGACAGATATAAACACATATGTATAAGCAACGGAAAACAACAGACTTTTATTTCATAAAATAAATGTTTACACAAACATCTCCATAATTGTCTCAAAACACTCTTCTAATTATTACAACCATAATACTGTCTTGATTTCATAACTTAAAGAAGCATAAAAACATAAGTAAACTGCATAAGTCCCCATAATTGCTATCCAAAGCCATAGTTCAGAACGAAAGAGATCCAAGCAATACATTCTCTCTCTTCAAGCTGGATGTGAAACTGGTCAAGCTGCGGCATTCCCTCCCTGCGGACCTGGGGGGAACGAAAGAAAAGAAGACGAAAGAAGAGTAGAGTCAGACATAAAGCCTGAGTAAGTCTAGGACTATTCAGTCTATGAATAAGAAAAAGAGCATGATAAGTGCAAACTGGAAATGGGAAAGCACCATAAGCTAAGTTAAGTTGTCTAGAGTCGAATACACTATCGTACCCCATATTAATCTCTGCACCCCCTATAAACTAGTTCCCAACTGGCGCCCCACAATCATGGTGAAGTGATCCTTTTTAATGATCGGCTCCTACTCGCATAGTTACATGTGTCTTACGGCCCCCGATGTTGTAGCTACCTATGCTGGTCCCACCATGGGGTGTATCAAGTCCCATGGTGGTGGCCCGACACAGTTCTAGAATGCACAGGTATACTACTGGTGCCCAGTGCCTAATTTTTCTGCGCCGGAGTGTGTGCACGCCCGCACCCCGTTAGAACCTACACTGCTGCACCACCGCCGTCGATTTGACATCTTACAGTCAGCCCAGTAATCGTGCCCCACCCTGCCTAGCTCAGGGTATCCTGATACACCTTGTAGGGTTACTGCTGAAAAGGGTCCCCCGCTACTAGGTTTTCTATTTCTAGCCAACATGCTAAGTTGGTTATGTGTTCTGTATAAACCTAACCCCCAACCAGTCTGTATAGTTTAGCATGTTGTATTTGATTAAGTATTAATTCAATTTACTTAATCCTATCAATCCTGACTTAGCCTTAATTGTCTTATTAAAGCTCCAACCACTCACATTAGACAGGTATTGTTGTGACTGCCTGTTGCCGGTTGGGTCCGGGCAGTCTTACGTCACAACTCAGTCTAACCTCGGGTCTTTATGGGGCTCAATGCTTAACCACCCACATTCGATAGGTATTGTTGTGACTACTGGACAGCCGGCCGGTCCGGGCAGGTTTATGTCACAACGCAATCCAACCTCGGGTTAAACATGTCGTATTTTCTAAGTTTACATATTTTGTCTCTTTTTCTCTTATATGTAAATATTTGCGGCCCATTATTCAAATTCATTATTCTTGGGTATAATAATTTGTACCATTTAAAATGTCATGAATCGTTGGCGTGTGCCAAACATGACAACACATATACTTTAATTAACCCCAACGTATTCCCCCGTTTGTACGTAATAATATAACATATGTTGGGCTTCAACATTTTAGCCCAACTTAGCCACATAAAAAGGGGAGGCTTAGAACATGATATATATATATATATATATATATATTCTAATTAACATCAAAAAGGGGTGTGTAAACGCGTGAACTTGCAACATAGCGATCTAATTAACATAAATTAGGCACTTGTGAACTTGCGTTGTAATAGCATATAATCTTGACATAAAACATACCTAAACATGAATCATGGTTTTAACCTAATCATGTAAACTTTTATTTAAAGTATGAATCTAACTTAATTATGTGCCACATATATTATCATATGTTTTTTAACAACAATTTAAGCCTAAAACATATTTTGTTTGGGCATAAAGTTAAACATAAACTAGCCATGTTCATAAAGTCAACACAAGTTCACAAAGATGCTTACTTTTAGTATGGTTTTCACTTGAATCATGATGCCTATTCCAACATAAATTCATATGAATCATAATACCCAATTGGATCCAACTACACTAAAAGTGATCATAAAAATATACATAGAAGGATCTAAAATCATGTTGGCATAATAGTGAATCATATACTTGCATAAGTCTTAACTTGGTTGCAACGAAATATATAAAACTTCTCATTAACCACAACGTACCAAATTTCCAACATGATTTATATACTTGTATCGCAACTATTCAATAGATCCAATTTCATGTTAATTTCACTACCACATCCCAAATCCATTCATAGCAAATCATAGCAACATACAATTATGAATTAACATTATTATAATTAAAGTACAATCCAATTTCTCATTCTACACAGATCAAGTCTCAATTATTCATTCACATCGGAATAGCACTCTACTTACAACGTATGACGAATCTTGTATTCAGGACTCTGAATTCTGAATTTGGTGATGCTATCCTTTGTTGTAGGCGTTGTTTTGATTTAATTGTCGTGGCTTTAAGCTTTTGAATCAACTCCTAATCCTCTCTCGATTTGACGACTACTCCTAGTCTTTCTTCAGCGGCATGACAGCTCCATACTCGTTTTATTTGTGTGAATTAGGTGGAGTCTTAGGTCCTTTTTATAGAGTTTGTGAATTGATTAGAGCCGTCGATGGAGCCAAGATTAATATAAGCCGTTCGTTTTAAAGAGAAACCAATCAAGAGTTGACACATAAGCCCTAGTGACAAGACCAAGTCCAGAAATTCGGCCAAGCATAGACCAGACCAGCTAGAAGGGGTTGGGTTCGACCTGGCTTAGGGGCCAGGTCGACTACCCAGTCGACACACAGGTCGACTGCCCAGTCGACCTGGGTACCCCAGGTCGACTACCCAGTCGACCTGGGTCTTGGTGGGAAAATTCCCGCCCAGCCCAATCTGGGTCCGATTTTGAATTTGATTTCGTTTTTCTGAACTGTTTCTGCCTGTTTGAATTTTAAACTGAATTCTGAAACTTTCGGAGGTCATATCTCCCTCATACGGAGTCCGTTTTACGCAAACTCGGACTCTATCTCAAGCAGAATTCCGAGACGAAATGGCGTATCCCGTTTCCCTTAATTATTTGATTTGAAATTAATTATACTTTAATTTATGAATTTCACTGTTATAGATTATACGGGGTGTTACACAACTACTCGTTCATACCACCAAACATGTCTCTAGTTTGCCCGTTTAAGAGCACCCAGAGTAATAAGAAGAGACATAAAACTCTGGGTCAGACAAAAGTCTGGTATGAGAAATAAGCAGCAAAAACAGAACAATAATAGGTATACTAAACCGTACCTGAACCTGCAACCAAAGAGTTAGCACAACAGGATGTACAATACTCTAAGGTGACACTAACATATGGTGTAAAGATACGGGGGTGTGGGTGTGTGTAACAACCCGTATTTTTAATAATCTGTTATAGCATAAATTGAGGCAGAATTAAATTATAAAATGGGAATCAAGGGAAACGGGCTATGCCATTGCGTTCGTCTCGGAAAAATACGCGAAATAGAGTCCGAGTTTTCGAAAATCGGAGTCCGTATGACCCAGTTAAGGCCCATTGAAGTTTTCAGAAAAATCCTAAGTAAAAACAGATTCAAATTTAAAGAATTGGGCCAGCTGGGCCAAGGCGGGAAAACTCCCGCCAGGGGCCCCATGTCGACAGGCCTGTCGACAGGGTCCCCAGGGAGTCGACTGCCCTGTCGACAGCCCTGTCGACAGGGGGTAGCCAGGCAGATTAGCCTGGCGCACCTCTTTGGTTTGGGCTTGGTTTGGGCTTGGTTGTGTGGTCTGGTTCTAGAGAGTTCCTAAATCTGACGGGCCAAAATTCACCTAGGGTTAATCCTATGGTCTAAATCACTCTAATCTTCTATAAATAAGCCTCTAATCCTACCCTAAAACCCTATTATTCATTCTAGCAACAAAACTATGCCAAAATCCAAACTCTCATGGCCTCCACCTAAAAACCCTAGCCTCCAATCCCTTCATGAATCATCCCTATGAAGATATGATGATCATACAACCTTTTCTATGTTGTATGAATGCTTAATAACTTGCATACTTCATTAAGTTGCAAGTTTGATTTGCTAAGTTTGTGTTTTTGGGATTTTGCAAAAGGGTTTTCTTATTTGAAGCTTTGTTTTGGATTTTCAAAGGGCTTCTTCATCTTATTTGGTGGATTTGTAACTTGTTTATATTGGTAAGCCCTCTTACCTTCATTTTAGAACTTTAAAGTTAATGTGTGATGAAAGTTGGGGTCTATGCATGTTTGATAAGCTATGCATGTTTATGCAAGTTTGCTAAGCCATGATTTGTATGTTTATTGAGTTATGCATGGTTATGCAAGTTTGTTAAGCCATGATTTGTATGTTTATTGAGTTATGCATGGTTATGCAAGTTTGTTAAGCCATGATTTGTATGTTTATTGAGTTATGCATGTTTATGCAAGTGTATTAAGCCATGATTTGCAAGTTAATTGGGTTATGCAAGTTTACTAAGCCATGGTTTGCAAGTTTAACAAGTTATGCATGTTTATGCAAGATTTCTAAGTCATGGTTTGCAAGTTTAACAAGTTATGCATGTTTATGCAAGATTTCTAAGTCATGGTTTGCAAGTTTAACAAGTTATGCATGTTTATGCAAGTTCACCAAGTCATGATTTGCAAGTTTAACAAGCTATGCATATTTATGCAAGTTTAAAATGACAAGTTGTGCATGTTTGACAAGTTGTGCATGTTTGACAAGTTATGCATGTTTATGCAAGTCCACTATGTCATGTTATGCATGTTTATGGCAATATGCAAGTTCACTATGCTAAGTTACGCAAGTTTAACGTGTTATGCACGTTTATGGTAATATGCAAGTTCACGATGCTAAGTTGTGCAAGTCTAACATGTTATGTGCGTTTGTTGTGATATGTAAGTCCATCATGTATGTTGTGCCAAGTTCCCTCTTACTATCCTTTATGCGTTATTACGAATATGTAAGCGATAGAATGACGTTGGGGGGTTTGGGTAAACTTAAAATACATGAAAATATAAGATTGGGAATTTACCTATTAAGTTAGGTCTACCCCTTGGGAATTTACCTATTAAGTTAGGTCTACCCAAGTAATTGTTTGACTTGTGATTATGTTTTGAAATAAAGTGGACATGACACTTAGAAAACATAAGAGTGGCCAACTCGAGGTTGGGGTGAGTTTGTAGCGTAATTCTACCCGGAACCGACCGGCTTAACTAGTGGCTACAAACAATAGAACCCAATGTGAGAAGTTGGTCATGTGGTGCCAAAACCCGAGGTTAGACTAAGTTGTGGTGTAAACCTACCCGGACCCGCCCGGCCTAACTAGTAACCACAACAAGGTCTAATGTGAGAGGTTAAGGTGCATTAAGTTAATTAATGCCTCATGATTAGGGTTAAGTCAGGGTCCACTAATACTTAACCAATTTGGGGATTCAAGGGATGAAAATGGGGTTAAGTTACACTTAACCAATTTAATCAATTTGGGGATACAAGGGATTAGATGGGGTTAAGTGGTGAACCGTTGATTACACTTAACTAATTTAATCCATGATTAGTGAAGGGTTAAATCACACTTAACCCTCTTGGAAAACCCTAGCAACGTGGTCTGTTCTAACAGTAATCCCAGTTTGGTATCATTCACAACCCTAGAAGCTAGGCTAGGGCGGGGCACGATTACTGGACAGATGTAAGCGACCAAAAGGACGATGGCTGAGTGGTACAGCGGTGCGGGTCCGGCGGGCTACGGACGTGCACGTAGTCCGATTTTGGACAAACTCGAGGCACGGGTACCAGTAGGATAGGGTTGTGCATTATTGCTTAAGTGTCCGGGGTTGACACCCGAGGGCTTGATACACCCAAGGGGGGACCCAACACAGACTAACTACAACCATATGTGGGCCATATGGACACCAACACTTGACGTGTTAGGTTTATAGGGAGCCGATCGACTAGACCGTGGGCTGGACCTTTTATTAAGGTCACTTCATGTTATTGGGCCAAAGTTTGGGCTAAGGGATCAATACCTGTTATGTTGGTTTGCTAGTACACCGTGGTGCAAAAACTTAACCTTGCTTTATGCGATGACACCTCTATCTATCTTGTAGTTGATTTATTCATGCCAGTATGTTGTTATCTATGATCACCTCAGTTTCCATCATGATGTTAACTTTATTAGTTTATAGACTGATCGTAGCAGGGCTTACTCAGTCTTTTTGACTGACCTGTTTTCTTTCGCCTCTTTTCTTCCGTTTCCCCCCCCCCCCCCAGGTTCTCAGGGAGGGAATACTGGAGCCTAGCTTGGATTTTAGCTGCTTCCTTGGATAGCTCAAGTATGCTTTGGACTTGAGCCGCTATGGTTTATCACTCTTATTTGGGGATAGTACTTATGTATTTTCAGTTTATCAGATGATGTATTTATCTTGACTTGTAATTTTGGGAAAGTGACATTTTGATGTACCAGACTTGTGTTTTGAAATGGTTTATAAATCTTCCGCTGTTTTATTTACTTACTCTGTTTATTTACATATATATATGTCATGTCCTGCCTTGCTATATCATTATGCATGTTTACCAATAATGCCCCTCCAAAGCTAGTGCATTCCTTTGCGAGTGACCCTGGCGGAGGTGGGGTGTTATATTTGGTATCAGAGCATATGGTTTACGAGAAGGGATAAAAAGGTTTTTAAAACTTTTGAAAAACTATTTTCAAAACCAAGAATTAAGTATTTTCCAAAGGAAAGTCTAGTTATTTTTAAAAGGCTATTCCCCAAAAAGCCATTAGCACTATCCTTTGATCCCTCGTTTGAACTCTTTTCTTTTCGTTTCCAGCATGTCTGATAATCTCATCTTTCCCGAAGGGGTAGCAATACCCGATTGGTTTCGTCGGTACTTGGAAGTCACGGCACCGGTCCCGGTTGTCTCTAGTGTTGTCTTTCCAGTCAAGGCCGCTGTTCCCCCTCCTCCTCCTTCCGTAGCTGATGTTCCTCTTCTCCCTCAGCCTCCACAAGCGGATTTTGCGGAAACTTGTAAGAACTTTAAGATGATGGGTTGCAAGAATTTCTTTGGAACCGAGACTTTAGTAGAGGCAAGGAATTGGTTGAAAGAGACCGAAGATCTTTTAGCCACCTTTGATATAGGTGACCGCAGGAAGGTTTTATTGGCAGTATGGTTGCTAAAGGAAGAAGCTGCACGTTGGTGGGTAGTCACCACCGCTACTAGGCCAATCGAGACTTGGGATGACTTTAGAGGAAGGTTTGGACTGAGGTTCTTATTACTGAAGCAAGGGGACATGACTATTAGGGAATACATAGATAAGTTTAATCAACTGGCTCAGGACGATTTAGACTTGGTTAATACAGCTCAGAAGAAGGCCCTACACTTTGCTCTAGGATTAAACGAGCCATTACGTGATTTGGCCCTGTCTCATATACCCTTGGGGGCGACTTTCGAGAGTTTAGTGAATTTGGCCCTACTTCAAGAAGAAGGTAACAATGACAAGAAAGAGGTCAAGGCGAATGAGTCTCAAGACAAGAGAGTAAAATCCGGGAAACGGGGCAAGAATATGAAATGTAACTTCTGTGGTGAAGTTGGACATATAGCCAGGGAATGTAGGAAGAAGGAAAGAAGAAAGCGGGGCGAATGCTTTCATTGTGGTGAGTTTGGACATCTCAACAAGGATTGCCCGAAGAAACAAGGGCAAGGTCAGACTCAGTATGCAGGACTATCTGGAGGGCGAGTTCATCCCCTCAACACCGTTCTTCCAGCTTATGATAGAGGTAGTGTTTCTGTTGAAAATCTTGTTTACATTTTCTGATTTTCCCTGTTCGAACTTTGTTTGATTCTGGCACATCGCATAGTTTTATTTCATCTGATCCAGTTGAAAGTTTTGCACCTAAGTACTAGTGTAGTTGATGATCCCGTATGTGTTTCAAATCCAATTGGGGGTTCTGCCCGTTTGTCTATGGTCTGAGTGGATTTGAAAATTTCTATCCTAAGTATAGAATTCTCGTGGGATGTTTATATTCTCGGTTTCAGGGGATATGGGTTGGTTTTGGGCATGGAATGGTTGTCCTGTTTTGAAGCCATTTCTGGTTTTTGTATATAGGGTTGGGAGGCTCATGATCCGCCTCGGTAATACCCTAGAAATTTCTAGTAACCCTATGGGTCCCGTCATGCTATGTTATCTTGAATCCCTCAACTCATCTATCGATAGTTTGCAATCTGTGAGGGTGGTCCGAGAATATCCTGATATCTGGGGATAGATTTCCGTATTATCTGGTTGGTAATACCAAGCCAGTTTCGTGGCCGATTAGGCGCATAAGCAAGTCAAGGAGTTGCTTGAGAAGAACTTCCTGAGACGAGGCATTATCGAGTAGGGTGCTCCAGTAGTATTCGTTACTGATGTGGACAGTTTGTTTCGCTTATGTGTTGATTATCGTGAGAAGAATAGATAACCGTCACCAAGGATCAATGATTTGTTTGATCAACTTGTAGGAGCATCTGTTTTCTTTTGATCTAGCTACCGGATTCCATCAACTTAGGATGGCTGAGGATGGAATTGACAAGACTGCGTTTAGGACTCTAGATGGATTTTTAGAATGGCTAGTCATACTATTTGGTTTGACTAATGCACCCGCATATTACGTAAACTGGGTGGGTAGGGTGTTTAGGGAGTCCTTGAACAAGTTTGTTGTGGTCGTCATAGACGATATTTTGATCTCCTCAAAAGAACAAGGAAGAACATGCTATACATCTCAAGGAGGAGACAGATACGCTTAGAGCCACCAGTGGAAGGTCAAGTTCTCCAAATGTCACTTTGGAGGAAAGAAGTTGGATTTCTTGGGCACATAGTTCCTAAGTAAGGCTTAGCGGTGGATTCCGCTAAAATGGTTGCGGTTTAGGACCGGAAAACTCTGAGGAGGGCAATTGAAGTAAGAAGCCTCCTCTGTTTGGCTAGTTAGTTAGCATCCCCGGAGCTTAGACTTACTCTTCTGGAACAAGAAGGGGGTTTCGCAGGAAGAAGACCCACAGTTAGTCAAGAACATGGACCAGTTGATTCGAGGCGAGATGTTAAGTCACCTCGTTAGATATATTATAGATGACAAGGGATGACTAAGGCACGATGAGAGATTATGTGTTCCTCGAGTGAAAGACTTGGTAAGGAAGGTTCTTGGAGATGCGCATCACTCGAGGAGGTGGCCGAGTTGGTCTCGGGATGCATGTTGTGCCACCAAGTTAAGGCCAAGTCATAGAAGCCCAGTGGGCCATTACCTCCATTAGTGGTTTCGCAAGGGAAGTGTGAAAACATTTCGATAGATTATGTGGATAGACTAGAAAGGGAATACGGGTATGTGGGTCATAAAAGGTAGACTCACGAAGAGTGCTCATTTCAGTCCGGGGAAGAGCGAGAGGACTGCATCATGATTAGCAGCGGTTTACCCTGAAGAAGTTGGCCAATTTTGAAATAACCTACAGGAAGCCATGGGTAGGCAACCAAATCTAGGTATGGCCTATAGGCGGATGGTTCATTTCGATTAAGCATGAGAAAATCACGTTTATAAGGGCAATTGGCAACGTGGGTTGGTATTTTCAAGAAAAGTTCTGTTGCATGGAATACTTTATAGTAAGTAGACGAGATCCAGGATTCACTGGTGAATTTTGGAAAGTTTGCATGAAACCATGAGGTTACAGGTATGTTTAGGCCGAGTATGATGAAAGAAGAATAAGTGAAAGAGAAAGATGAGAGGCGAAAATGAAATAAGTTCCAACTCGAATTTGGGAGATAGGAGTTAGGAAGCCAAGGAATCATGAAGTGAAAGATAGTCAAAGCACAGTGGAGTTAAGCTCAAGGAAACGTGACTAAGAAGAGTGAAGACTAGATACGCGCATCATATCTCTTTTTAAGAGTGCATCCTTGATCCTTGTTTTCCTGTGGAGCTTGCTTGCAAGTTATCTTTTGTATATATATCCTCTCGGTCCCATTCTCGATCTTATTTCTGTTGTAAACTCCATAAGGGGGTTAAGACTCATCGGTTAGTACTATATGTCAAAGCTTGAATGGATTTCTTGTAATCCAAAAAGGAGTTTATCTAGTTTATCGTGTCGATCTTGTCATGAGAACCTTAGGTAGAAACCCTTTGGATGAAACATATATTTGAAACATGTTATGCTTGATGGTTGCAAGTGGTTGCAAGTGTTTGCAAGTGGTTGCTCGTGGATGCATTATACACGGTTAGGCACTAGATCGGCTCACACACTCCTCATATTGCATGTGCATGAGTGTTTATGCTTATTCTTGGATGAAATTCGTATGCTATCACATGGATGTTGCATATGGATGTATGATTGAGCACGCATGTAGATATTATACATTATGTTAGGAATTTGCATACATATGGATTCATTTCACTGACATACATGTGCATTAAGGAGGTTTACTGTATCAGTAACCGCCTGATTTTCACTAACATACATATGCATTAAGGAGGTTTACTGTATCAGTAACCGCCTGATCTTTGCATTAGGTAAGTACATATACACACACTTTTGCATAAGTTCATCCAGCATTTAGAATCTTGTAAGGACAGTGATTGCTCGTGGATGATGCTTTGAGTAGATGGATGATTGGATGGTAGGATACGTTCTTCCTAACTTGAAGATTTCGGGGACGAAATCCTTTAAGGAGGGGAGAATGTAACAACCCGTATTTTTAATAATCTGTTATAGCATAAATTGAGGCAGAATTAAATTATAAAATGGGAATCAAGGGAAACGGGCTATGCCATTGCGTTCGTCTCAGAAAAATACGCGAAATAGAGTCCGAGTTTTCGAAAATCGGAGTCCGTATGACCCAGTTAAGGCCCATTGAAGTTTTCAGAAAAATCCTAAGTAAAAACAGATTCAAATTTAAAGAATTGGGCCAGCTGGGCCAAGGCGGGAAAACTCCCGCCAGGGGCCCCATGTCGACAGGCCTGTCGACAGGGTCCCCAGGGAGTCGACTGCCCTGTCGACAGCCCTGTCGACAGGGGGTAGCCAGGCAGATTAGCCTGGCGCACCTCTTTGGTTTGGGCTTGGTTTGGGCTTGGTTGTGTGGTCTGGTTCTAGAGAGTTCCTAAATCTGACGGGCCAAAATTCACCTAGGGTTAATCCTATGGTCTAAATCACTCTAATCTTCTATAAATAAGCCTCTAATCCTACCCTAAAACCCTATTATTCATTCTAGCAACAAAACTATGCCAAAATCCAAACTCTCATGGCCTCCACCTAAAAACCCTAGCCTCCAATCCCTTCATGAATCATCCCTATGAAGATATGATGATCATACAACCTTTTCTATGTTGTATGAATGCTTAATAACTTGCATACTTCATTAAGTTGCAAGTTTGATTTGCTAAGTTTGTGTTTTTGGGATTTTGCAAAAGGGTTTTCTTATTTGAAGCTTTGTTTTGGATTTTCAAAGGGCTTCTTCATCTTATTTGGTGGATTTGTAACTTGTTTATATTGGTAAGCCCTCTTACCTTCATTTTAGAACTTTAAAGTTAATGTGTGATGAAAGTTGGGGTCTATGCATGTTTGATAAGCTATGCATGTTTATGCAAGTTTGCTAAGCCATGATTTGTATGTTTATTGAGTTATGCATGGTTATGCAAGTTTGTTAAGCCATGATTTGTATGTTTATTGAGTTATGCATGGTTATGCAAGTTTGTTAAGCCATGATTTGTATGTTTATTGAGTTATGCATGGTTATGCAAGTTTGTTAAGCCATGATTTGTATGTTTATTGAGTTATGCATGTTTATGCAAGTGTATTAAGCCATGATTTGCAAGTTAATTGGGTTATGCAAGTTTACTAAGCCATGGTTTGCAAGTTTAACAAGTTATGCATGTTTATGCAAGATTTCTAAGTCATGGTTTGCAAGTTTAACAAGTTATGCATGTTTATGCAAGATTTCTAAGTCATGGTTTGCAAGTTTAACAAGTTATGCATGTTTATGCAAGTTCACCAAGTCATGATTTGCAAGTTTAACAAGCTATCCATATTTATGCAAGTTTAAAATGACAAGTTGTGCATGTTTGACAAGTTGTGCATGTTTGACAAGTTATGCATGTTTATGCAAGTCCACTATGTCATGTTATGCATGTTTATGGCAATATGCAAGTTCACTATGCTAAGTTACGCAAGTTTAACATGTTATGCACGTTTATGGTAATATGCAAGTTCACGATGCTAAGTTGTGCAAGTCTAACATGTTATGTGCGTTTGTTGTGATATGTAAGTCCATCATGTATGTTGTGCCAAGTTCCCTCTTACTATCCTTTATGCGTTATTACGAATATGTAAGCGATAGAATGACGTTGGGGGGTTTGGGTAAACTTAAAATACATGAAAATATAAGATTGGGAATTTACCTATTAAGTTAGGTCTACCCCTTGGGAATTTACCTATTAAGTTAGGTCTACCCAAGTAATTGTTTGACTTGTGATTATGTTTTGAAATAAAGTGGACATGACACTTAGAAAACATAAGAGTGGCCAACTCGAGGTTGGGGTGAGTTTGTAGCGTAATTCTACCCGGAACCGACCGGCTTAACTAGTGGCTACAAACAATAGGACCCAATGTGAGAAGTTGGTCATGTGGTGCCAAAACCCGAGGTTAGACTAAGTTGTGGTGTAAACCTACCCGGACCCGCCCGGCCTAACTAGTAACCACAACAAGGTCTAATGTGAGAGGTTAAGGTGCATTAAGTTAATTAATGCCTCATGATTAGGGTTAAGTCAGGGTCCACTAATACTTAACCAATTTGGGGATTCAAGGGATGAAAATGGGGTTAAGTTACACTTAACCAATTTAATCAATTTGGGGATACAAGGGATTAGATGGGGTTAAGTGGTGAACCGTTGATTACACTTAACTAATTTAATCCATGATTAGTGAAGGGTTAAATCACACTTAACCCTCTTGGAAAACCCTAGCAACGTGGTCTGTTCTAACAGTAATCCCAGTTTGGTATCATTCACAACCCTAGAAGCTAGGCTAGGGCGGGGCACGATTACTGGACAGATGTAAGCGACCAAAAGGACGATGGCTGAGTGGTACAGCGGTGCGGGTCCGGCGGGCTACGGACGTGCACGTAGTCCGATTTTGGACAAACTCGAGGCACGGGTACCAGTAGGATAGGGTTGTGCATTATTGCTTAAGTGTCCGGGGTTGACACCCGAGGGCTTGATACACCCAAGGGGGGACCCAGCACAGACTAACTACAACCATATGTGGGCCATATGGACACCAACACTTGACGTGTTAGGTTTATAGGGAGCCGATCGACTAGACCGCGGGCTGGACCTTTTATTAAGGTCACTTCATGTTATTGGGCCAAAGTTTGGGCTAAGGGATCAATACCTGTTATGTTGGTTTGCTAGTACACCGTGGTGCAAAAAATTAACCTTGCTTTATGCGATGACACCTCTATCTATCTTGTAGTTGATTTATTCATGCCAGTATGTTGTTATCTATGATCACCTCAGTTTCCATCATGATGTTAACTTTATTAGTTTATAGACTGATCGTAGCAGGGCTTACTCAGTCTTTTTGACTGACCTGTTTTCTTTCGCCTCTTTTCTTCCGTTTCCCCCCCCCCCCCAGGTTCTCAGGGAGGGAATACTGGAGCCTAGCTTGGATTTTAGCTGCTTCCTTGGATAGCTCAAGTATGCTTTGGACTTGAGCCGCTATGGTTTATCACTCTTATTTGGGGATAGTACTTATGTATTTTCAGTTTATCAGATGATGTATTTATCTTGACTTGTAATTTTGGGAAAGTGACATTTTGATGTACCAGACTTGTGTTTTGAAATGGTTTATAAATCTTCCGCTGTTTTATTTACTTACTCTGTTTATTTACATATATATATATGTCATGTCCTGTCTTGCTATATCATTATGCATGTTTACCAATAATGCCCCTCCAAAGCTAGTGCATTCCTTTGCGAGTGACCCTGGCGGAGGTGGGGTGTTATAGTGTGCATGTCATAATGATGGCAAACAATCAAGCATAGCAACCATCCTCACATCTCTCACTCAGTGCATAAATCATACGATATCCACTGCTTTGATCATCCAAATCCTTGCTATGATCACTCTGCCCCATGGATTCATGGCGACTCCAATACACTAATCCATAGCCATGCTATGTCCACTCTGCCCCATGAAGTCATGATGACTTCACTGCACTGGCTCATAGCCATATTACGATCACTCTGCCCCATGAAGTAATAACTACCCCACTGCACTAATCCGTAGCCTAACATCCATCTTGGTGGTGAATCAAAGCTATGGACGTCGCTAACCCCTTAGCACACATCCCACATCAAAGCCCAACTCGTGAAGTCAACTCGTTGGTTCCCAACTGGATCCTGAGTTCAACTTCCTATTTGGACTACCATTGCATCTCGGGTTTTGGTCTCCCCCGGATCTGTTCGGTTCCTCACTTCTCTTCGCTTCAGATCGCACTCTCAGTTCGGTTCGTTGTTCACGTCTATGGTCCAAGCCCCTCGGTTCGGTTCGATCCTCTAGTGGTGGTTCGGCTCGTGGTACCCATTTTGGTTCATGAGCCCCTTCATTAACTTAGGTCCATCAGTTCGATTCGTGATACCTCTTCCGGGTCGGGTTGTGCCATTGGTTCGTGATACCTCGTCCGGGTCGGGTCGTGCCATCGGTTCGTAATTTATTCTCTAGGTCGACTCGTGACCAAGCTTCACGGTTCAAGCGTGCTCCGGATCAGACTGGCTTCCTGCTCGTGAGGAAGTGGATCGGTTCGAGATGGCGTTCCACAGTTCGACTCATTATGGTACTCGAGGGCTTATGCAGGCGGTTTGGTGACACATGTTCACGAGTGGAGGGGGCAAACCAATCCGATCTGGTCCAAATTCCTACAACTTTTCCGGCAAGCTATTTACGCCATACGATGGCGTTTTCGACCATTCTAACTTCACTAGACAATCACAAGTCATTCCAAACAATCATAGCAACATGTAGAAACGACCATAAACACCAAAACAACCATATAACATGTTTATAAGGATCAAACATACCCAAAATCCATATTTTTTCCTTAATCCTCTTAATCATGGTTTAACCATACAATTAGCAAAACCTGTCCAAATTAACCCAAATTTTTATCAGAGCCCTAAAATGATATTTTTAGAATTTTACAAATTTTTCCAGATTTTTCTAAGTTATAATTTTGCTAATTATCACTAATCACCCCGACTTTGCCGTAATTAGTGAAAAACAATGCAAATCACTCACCTTGGCCATAAATAAAACTTAGATCTGAAACTATCTCTGATTTGGGTTGAATCTCTATGCAACACAGCAACTCCAACACTGATTTGGTGCTATTTCTCCTTGATTTGACGTAGATTAGCTTAATCCTTGATTAGAGGGCGATTTGAGATGAAATTAGAAGGTGGAAGCCATGGCTAGGGTTAGAGAAATGTTTTAGGCGGTTGAGAAAATGAAAATAGATCGTTTCCTAACTGATTTCAGCCTCCCCATAACCCTAATCCCGAAATAGGTTATGGGCCTAGCTGCTAATCACCATAATTAGGCCCGGTTAAACTGTTTTTCACCTTCTAAACCTTATTTCAGCCATATCTCCCAAACGGTGAGTCCGTTTGGCTACTGTGACCCCTCTAAGGGGAGGTAAACCATCATCCAGATCTAATGGAAGTGGTTTCAAGTGAAAACTCCTTACTAATCAAAAGTTATAGCCAAAACAAGATCAACTAGGGGTAAAATGGTCATTTAAAAATCTGTGAAAATCATGAACATGGGAAATGACCCCAATTGTCGTTCCCTAAGTTACACGACTATACGACCTCATATTAAAAAGAAATAAATATTCTATGTTCCTTCGATACGTAGAATGCGGGTCGTTACACTTCCCCTCCCCTTAAGAAATTTCGTCCCCGAAATTCCTCAACTAAGAAACAACCAATGGATTCCGCATGCCCATCAGCCATATACAACAATCGAACATGAAAATCAAACAAAACAAATCTATCCTAGCATGCGGAAAGACTAAATCGAAATGAAAACCTTACCAGACAAAGAGTTCTGGATACGTCTCCTTAATTCTCTCATTTGTCTCCCATGTATAGTCATCCTCATCTTCTGCCCACTGAACCTTGACTAGATTCACCACTTTCCTTCGAAGTTTCTTCGTATCGTGCTCGACAATACAAATTGGCTTGCGGTTCCCAACCGCCTCGGATTCTACTTCGATATCATCCAACTGATCAGGTGAAATAGCCACATCGGGGTCATGCACGAATTTCCTTAACTGGGAAACATGAAATACGTTATGAACTCCCACCATCTTGTCCGGAAACTCAACTTTATATGCCAAGTTCCCAACTTGCTAGAGAACTGGGAATGGACCAACAAATCTTGGCGCTAACTTGCCTATCCTACCAAATTGAATCACGCTCTTTAACGGAGAAATCTTGGCAAACAACAAGTCACCAATGGAGAGTTTTAAATCTCTTCTCTTATTATCGGCATAACTCTTCGGCCTATCTTGGGCAGCCTTCATCCGTTGTCGGATAGCTTTGATCTTATCTGAGGTTTCTCTTATCACATCTAGCCCAAGCACAAATTTCCCACTGGTTTCTAACCAACATGATGGTGAGTTGCACGGTCTTCCGTACAAAGCTTCATATGGAGCCGTACCGATACTGGATTGATAACTATTATTATATGCAAACTCCACTAGGTGCAAATAGTCATCTCATGAACCTCCAAAGTCCATTACACAAGATCTCAAGAGATCTTCTAAGACTCGATTCAACCTCACCGTCGGTCTGAGGATGATACGCGGTACTGATATGTAATTCTGACCCTAAAGCCTCTTGTAAGCTCTTCCAAAATCCACTAGTAAACAACGGATCTCGGTCACTCACAATGCCTTTGGGTACTCCATGAAATCTCACTACCCACTTCATATATTGTTCTGCTAACATAGTTGTTGTTCTATTTGACTTGACGGGTATAAACCTTGCACTCTTGGTCATTCGGTCCACAATCACCCAAATGCTATCACGGCCCGATCTAGTCCTTGGTAACCCATCAATGAAATCCATTGAGACTTGTTCCCATTTCCATTCGGGGATTTCTAATGGTTGCAACAAACCACTAGGTTTCTTTTGCTTAGCTTTAACTAACTGGCAATTCATGCACTTGGATATAAACTTCCCAACGTCTCTTTTCATCCCTTCCCAGTGTAGGTCTGCTTCATGTCTCGATACATTTTGTTATCATCGGGGTGTATAGTCAGTTTTGAGTGGTGACATTATCTACGCACTTCATCTCTCAATACATTGACATTGGGTACAACTAATCTCCCTTTCTTTCTAAGCCATCCATCTCGATCCAGCCCATACTTGTTCATTCCCTTGTCGATTCCCATCTCTAACTTGGAGATTATTTCCAATAGGTTAGGGTCGTCCCTCTGACTGGAACCAATCTACACAGTTAAAGTGGGTCTGATCGTCAAACTTGCTGACATTTCTGGGTCTAATTCGCACTTTGGTCTGAAATCATACCCAGCGATATACTCCAGTTGCTTCCATTCAAGAAAGATAGCCCCTAAACTGGCATGTCTTCTACTCAATGCATTAGCTACTGCATTGCCTTTTCCTGGTGTATATGTGATATCAAAATCATATGAAGCCAAAAATTCTAACCATCTCTACTGACGAAGATTTAAATCCTTTAGAGTGAAAAGATAATTTAACGATTTATGATCAGTAAACAACTCGAATCTTTCTCCCAACAGATAGTGTCTCCACATATTCAATGCGAATACTATTGCTGCCACTTCCAAATCATGGGTAGGATATCTTTTCTCGTGCGGTTTCAGTTGCCGACTTGCATAATCTACAACCCTACTTCCTTGCATCAATACAACACCTAGTCTGGTACCGCATACATCTGTATATACTGTCATCTCTTCCTTCCCCTTAGGAACGACTAACACTGGTGCACATGACAATTTTTCCTTTAGACTCTTGAATGCATTTTCACACCTTTCGTCCCAAACGAAAGCTTGATTCTTCTTGGTCAACTGATTTAACAGTGCCGCTATCTTGGAGAAGTCTTGGATAAACTTATGATAATATCCGGCCAACCCCAAGAAACTTCTAACGTCTTTTGCATTCTTGGGCGTAGACCAATCTTGTACCGTAGTCACCTTCGCAGGATCCACGACAATACCATTCTCTGAAACAACATGGCCCAAGAATCTCACTTCCCTCCTCCAGAAGCGACACTTAGAAAACTTTGCTTTCAATTGGTGTTTTCTCAACACCTCCATCACCATCCTTAAATGTTCCTTGTGTTCTTCCTCTGTCCTCGAATAAACAAGTATATCATCCACGAACACAAGAATAAACTTATTCAACTGATCTCAGAATACTCTATTCATAAGGTCCACAAAATATGCTGGTGCATTGGTCAACCCGAATGGCATGACCAACCACTCATAGAATCCAGATGGCGTCCGAAAGGCCGTTTTAGGAATACTCTCAGCTTCCACCCTAAGCTGATGAAAACCTATTGCGAGATCCAACAGGGAGAACACTCTCGCGCCACTCAACTGATCAAACAAATCATCTATCCGCGGTAGAGGATACTTATTCTTCCTCGTCACCTTATTCAACTCATAGTAGTCCACACATAATCGAAGGGAACCATCTGCCTTTGTAGAAAACACAACTGGTGCTCCCCACTCAGAAACACTTCTTCTGGTAAATCCCTTCTTCAAAAGATCGCTCACTTGCACCCCGAGCTCTCATTGCTCCCCTGGTGCCATACGACAAAGAGGCATCACTATAGTTCTGGTATCTTCCACTAAATCATTCCGAAACTCAATCCCTCGGTGTGGTGGAAGTCTAGTCACTTCCTCGAAGACGTCCGGATACTGACCAGCCACGGGCACATCTGACAACCCATCATGTGGGATGTCGAGGGAATTTTGAAAACTAGCCATTATCTCATCACTAGGTAGACCACCAAACACTACCCTTCACCCATCATCCGCTCTGCCTGTCACCAAAAAGCCCTCACAGTCTACCACCACCCTGTACCTTTGGAGCCGATCGACTCCCAAAATAATGCCAAACCCAGTAAAGCCCAAAACAAAGCAATCACAAGCAAACATACATCCATGACTCGATAAGACCACATTATGACAAATCGTACTAAGGCTAGTCGAACCACCAATCGAGTTCGTCACCACTAAAGTTCTATCAACTATCTCGGGTTCCAATCCCAACCTATCTACCAGGTCACTAGATATGAAGGAACGGGAAGCCTCTGTATCAAACAACACTCTAACTGGAACATCATAAATAGAAATCATACCTTGAATAACGACATTCTTTCCTTTCTCCGCCGTAGTTGGGGCACTCGACGAAAAAGGAACAACATTGATAGCATATGCTTTCTTATTCTGGTTTTCTTTAGGGGGTTGCGGACACTTATCCTTGTGATGTCCCACTTGGCCACAGTTGAAGCACTTCCTGTCCGCGGGCTTTGCTCGACATTCTTTAGCATAATGGTCCTTCTTGCCACAGCTAAAGCACTCAACATCTTTCTTGCTCTTTTCTGACCATCCTTAGCTTGGTTTTTCTTCCTTTCGTTCTGAGAATTATTCTTGCCTCCGCCGCTTGCTTGCGGCTTTGGCCTCTCTGCAGATGCAATAGCGACTTCAGTCTTGGTCTTAGGATAAAGGCTCTCTGACCTCAATTTTTCCCCAATAATCGATTCAAAAGTCTCATCAATTTGGTTTATGAGCCTTTCTCCCAAATACAGATCTAAACCAGTTATGAACTTCTCATTCTTCTTCTCGGGAGTGTCAACAAGGGATAATCCATACTTTGATAAAGTATCAAACTTAGCAATGTACATCGAGACTGCCCTACCATTCTGCTTAAGCTTCAGAAGTTTTCTAAACAATTCTGATTTCTGAGCAGATGGGATAAACTTATCACTGAATCGGGCCTTAAACTTATCCCAAATAACTTGATTCTCAGGGTAGCTTCCTTAATAACATTCCACCAATTCATAGCCCATCCGTGCAGCTAACGAGATGCTAGCTTCTTCTTCATTGCGTCTTCGATTCCCAAATCCTCGAAGATACGCTCAAAACTATCAAGCCAATCCTGAAATTCTGTAGCCGATTCCATTCCGTGGAACGGCTTCCAAACAAGATTAGTGTAGTCCTTACAAAGCTTGGCGAAATCGGCCATAGGCGCCTGCACCGCTGCACCACCACCGTTAGCAGCATTAGGAACTGATCCCCGCGCATTTCTAAGCATCTCACTCATGAAGCCAGTAAACATCGTCCTCATATCAAGAGCATTCCCATTATTATCTCCTCTACCAGTACCCCTCATATGTCGGCTCATAGTTCAATCTGTAAGGAGAAAAAGATTAACCATCTCTTTAGTGGTGCCAGTGCAGTGCGACTCCATCCTTAGATATACTAATAGTATATATATATAACTTTTGAAAACCAAAATATCACAAATATGCACTCTCATATACTTATACTATCTCTCCCTGGTGTCTTTCCCTAGGTTAACTACGCAAACTAGAGCTCTGATACCAAGTGTGACGGCCTGCCCGCACCAGCCGACATTTTCCAATGAAAGTGCGCTGTACCAATGTCCAACTAGCATGGGACGATCGCCAAAGAAAGGAAAAGAAAGGAATTTTGAGCTAACAAGGAACCTGTAGAATATCTCACAGCGTATGGGATAAATATAATAATAACATAACTTTGACATAAAACAGGTGAGACAGTGCATAAGCTGAAAACTAAACCATCATAGCTGCGGAAAATCCAAAATACAGCTTATGTCCAACATCATCATTATTACAACTTTTAAAACTGTCTCTAAAGTAAAATAAGAAAGGTACACTACTAATGCCCAAAGTAGCGACCAGCAGCGACATAGGGAGAATATAAATATATATATATATATATATCATACATGGAAGCCTCTTCTCGTCTCAAGTACAGCTACTCGTGCATACCACCTAATATGTCTCCAGTCTGCCCATTTAAGAGCACCCAGAGTAATAAGAAGAGACATAAAACTCCGGGTCATACAAAAGTCTGGTATGAGCGATAAACATCAAAACAGAACAATAACAGGTATACTATACCATACCTAAACCTGCAACCAAAGAGTTAGAACAACAGGATGTATAATACTCTAAGGTAACACTAACATATGGTGTAAAGATACGGGGGTGGGGGTGTGCAAGTCATAATGATGGCAAACAACCAAGCATAGCAACCATCCTCACATCTCTCACTCAGTGCGTAAAGCATACGATATCCACCGCTTTGATCACCCAAATCCTTGCTATGATTACTCTGCCCTCATGGAGTCATGGCGACTCCACTGCACTGTTCCATAACCATGCTATGTCCACTCTGCCCCATGAAATCATGACGGCTTCACTGCACTGGCTCATAGCCATACTACAATACTCTACCTCATGGAGTAATAACTACCCCACTTCACTGATCCGTAGCCTAACATCCGTCTTGGTGGTGAATCAAAGCGATGGACGTCGCTAACCCCTTAGCACACGTCCCGCAACAAAGCCCAATTCGTGAAGTCAACTCGTTGGTTCCCAACTGGATCCTGAGTTCTACTTCCTATTTGGACTACCTTTGCATCTCGGGTTTTGATCTCCCCCGGATCGATTCATTTCTTCACTTCTCTTCGCTTCAGATCATACTCCCAGTTCGGTTCGTGGTTCACAACTACGGTCCAAGCCCCTCGGTTCAGTTCGATCCTCCAGTGGTGGTTCGGCTTGTGGTACCCATTCTGGTTCGTGAGCGCCTTCATCAACTTGGTTCCATCGGTTCGGTTTGTGATACCTCGTCCGGGTTGGGTCGTGCCATTGGTTCGTGATACATCGTTTGGATCGGGTCGTGCCATCGGTTCATGATTGATTCTCCAGGTCGACTCGTAACCAAGCATCACGGTTCAAGCGTGCTCCGGTTCGGACTGGCGTCCTGCTCGTGAGGAGGCGGATCGGTTCCAGATGGTGTTCCATAGTTCGAGTCATTATGGAACTCGAGGGCTTATGCAGGCGGTTTGGTGACACATGCTCACGAGTGGAGGGGGCGATCTGATCCGATCTGGTCCAAATTCCTACAACTTTTCCGGCAAGCTATTTACGCCATACGACGGTGGTTTCGACCATTTTAGCTTCACTAGACAATCACAAGTCATTCCAAACAATCATAGCAACATGTAGAAACGACTATAAACACCAAAACAACCATATAACATGTTTATAAGGATCGAACATACCCAAAATCCATATTTTTCCCTTAATCCTCTTAGTCATGGTTTAATCATATAATTAGCAAAACATGTCCAAATTAACCCAAACTTTTACCAGAGCCCTAAAATGATATTTTAGAAATTTTCTAGATTTTTCTGAGTTATAATTTCGTTAATTATCACTAATCACCCCTAATTAGCTGTAATTGGTGAAAAACAATGCAAATCACTCACCTTGGCCACAAATAAAACTTAGATCTAAAACTATCTCTGATTTGGGTCGAATCTCTGTGCAACATAGCAGCTCCAACTTTGATTTGGTGTTATTTCTCCTTGATTTGACATAGATTAGCTTAATCCTTGTTTAGAGGGTGATTTAGGATGAAATTAGAAGGTGGAGGCCATGGCTAGGGTTAGAGAAATGTTTTAGGTGGGTGAGAAAATGAAAATAGATCGTTTCCTAACTGATTTCAGCCTCCCCATAACCCTAATCGGAAAAGGGTTATGGGCCTAGCTGCTAATCACCCTAATTAGGCCCGGTTAAGCTGTTTTTCACCTTCTAAACCTTATTTCAGCCATATCTCCCAAACGGTCAGTCCGTTTGGCTAATGTGACCACTCTACGAAAATTTAAACCATCATTCGGATCTAATGGAAGTGGTTTCAGGTCAAAACTCCTTAACAATCAAAAGTTATGGCCAAAACAAGATCAGCTAGGCGCAAAACTATCATTTAAAAATCGTCAAAAATCATGAACATGGGAAATGACCCCAATGGTCGTTCCCCAAAGTTACATGACTATACGACCTCATATGAAAACGAAATAAATATTCTACGTTCCTTCGATACATAGATTGTGGGTCGTTACAAGTTATATAACTGAAATTAATAAGCAGGAGGAAATTTGTAACTTGAATAAGAAATCAATGTGAATGGGAATAATCAAGTTAGACGGAAACCTGATGAGGCAAAGCTAGTGCATAAAAGATTCTTTAGACATAGGGTCTAATAATACATTAAACTAAGGTGCTTGAACCACTCCGCACGTTTGAGGGTGAATAACCCAAAGGGGTAGATCATCATGGTGTCATGGGACACGAGGGGAGCACACGTCCATCTAATTGTTTGCTCGATATTCTACTGGCTCCGAAGGACTGGAAGGGGTAGCATGCAACTTCCTGGGACGTGGAGGATACTCATGGTAGCCCTCTGTGCAGTGACAAGGGTCCTCATATGCTCATGGAAGGTAGGTCTGCACGTTTGTACTAGTGAGTATGCCTTGATTGCCACGATAATGGGCAATCAAAAGACTGTAGGGTGGCATAGGTGATTCGACGATCCTAGGAGATAGTAAGTCATCCGGTACCTAACATCGACAATCAACTCATTACGGGATGCGCGATGCAGAAAGGCGGAGAACTCCAAGATACCATAGACCTTTTGCTATCAAGGTTATAGGTGAGGGTGGCCAATTAGGATTTGTTGTTTGTTTGGGGTGCTGGGGGGCCAGATATTAGTTCTCAATCTTGTTTTCCTTTCACTAGTTGGGGGAGGGGTCAGGTAGTGCCATAGCCACTAAAAATGCAGACCTTAGCATTTGTTTATACAGATATCTGAAAAGCTCACGATCGAGTTTCGTGTTTCTTGTATAGCCCTGCTATGGGACTCGGTGCACGGTAGAGAATATATGCGGTTAAGGCGTCGAGTACGATTGATGATACGTACGTGGGAAAGTCCAGATACATGCATGTCTACTCTGGGTGGTGTACCGTAGACTCTGGGGAATTGCTCTGTGATCTGATTCGATCAAAGGTGGAAGTCTGTATGCTTATGTAGCATGGCGATGGCAGTTCTACGCTGATCATAGCATTGTTATATAGAGGTCCGTATGTCACTCCGGCGTAGGATGAGGGACTGCGCATAATTCTGTGGCGTTACGACGGAGACCGTGCGAGTGGGGTACCATGGGGGATACCACAATACTGGGGGTAGCTACATATATACTATATTAGGTTAATTCACTGCGAAGTAGATGGGTGCGACGTGTGTGTAAGCCTTGAGTGCTGATAACCCAAGTAACCTAATAAATAAGAAAATGTGATTGAACGGTATATGTAGGATTATCCAAAGTGTGTAGTTTAAATCCAGTCACTAGAACTTGTATTCTGACCCCCCTCCTTGTAGCGTACTCATAGTTAGATTTGTGGCAGAGATATGGTAGCTTTGGATACTGGTTAGGCAGTATTATTACTGCGGTACGGATACACTTTGATTATATTGTACTTTATCCATTCCGCTGTGAGATATTTTTTGAGCTTTGATATATTTTATATCTCTGTCTTTTTTGCAGGATACCAAAGCAACCAAAATGGGCTTCGTTGGATTAGAATTTTATAAAAAAATCAATTTGTTGGAATTCGGGTTGTTACATCTAGTATCAGAGCTTAGGTTTAGGATTCCAATATGTAGATAATGAGTGAATGTATTTGTATTTTTTAAAATATAAATATTATATATACCTAGATCCATAGAGAAACCCGCTAAATAGAAAGATTATAATATGGTAAGAATTGTGATATCCTTTTTGTACACAAAAGGAATTAATATGGAAATTTGAGACCCTTAAGAAATTTGGGTGGGAAGTGTAAAATATATTTTAAAATAGAGAAAGGAGGATCCCATATGTTAGTATTTCAAATTAGTAGGCTTAGCAGTAAAACTATATAAATTGGAAAAGAATTAAAAGAGAAAAAATGGATTAGGAATATACATAATTGAGAGAATTGACTTTGTAGGTGTGTCTAGTAAAGCCTAGAAAAATTGGAAACCCGCTTTGAGTCTAACCCCATTGTTAACTTTTAAGAACTTGAAATTGTAAAATTTTTGGGAAAAAGGTTTATGGTGTTTTCAAGTTTTAATCTTAAAAGTTATAGTTTTAAAATATGTAAAGTGCACATATTGAGTTTTAAAGTAAAATGGGGTATATTTTATAAATAGCGATTTCTTGCGAAAACTTTGTATAAAATAAAATTCTCTCAATAAAAGGTGCATATTATAGAGCATGTATAGTTTGCTAGTTTTCGTGTTATATTTCATACAAGAATTTTTTAGTGAAGAAAGTTTTTGAAGTCTATATTCTTCTGACCATCATTTTTGATAAATTGTTTGAAAGAAGATTTTGTTGGGTGGACAAAATAATTTGTCGAAATTAAGAATAGAGTAGATGGTTGCACCTTGTAGTAAGAGACTGAACCGACCTTATAGGTAAGAACAAGTTATAAACCCGATTAAAGAAATAGTTGTACTTATCTACTCCAATTTTTGTGATTTGAAAAAAAATGATTTACATTTTTTTAAGATGACATGTTTTTATGGTTTGGCAAAAGTAAGTTTTCATGAGAAAAATAAAGTTTTCAGCCTTTTTATTTTGGAAGAGAATTTAAATGAAAAGGCCAAACCGTGTTTTAAAAGTACGGAGTAGGTAAGGATTAGTGCCTAGGGAAGATGACAAAAGTTTTGAGGCTATAGCGAGAATTATCTTGGAATAATGGTAAATTCCTGTAGAATGCGTAAGCATTGAAAAACTTAGGGTGTTGCTTGAAATAATTGTTGGTACACAGTTAGAATTAGTGGTGACTACTAGATAGAAAAAGTGCAAGTAAGTGTTTAAATCCTATTGCTAATTTTCATGTTAGGGGTAAAACCCATTATTACGTTTTTGTGGGGATCGTTCCGTTATTTTTTCCTTGTTTGGTAGTTAGGATTACACCTAAACTTGTCATGGAACCCGTGGTTCAAGCTTGCTATCTAAGGGGGACATAGTCCCGAAATTCTTGGCCCTTACTAGTAGTTGTGTAGAGTGTCTGTTTTCCTATTTTAGCTGAAGGCTTATTTGAAATTAAACCTAGATCAGATAATTAAAATAAGCTAATAAAAGAGAAATGATACAACTAAAAAGGAAACAGCAAATTCAGTAAAGCGACAAACTTGACAAATTATGAGAAAAGATGAACAAGAGTAAAAATTTCCAAGATAAGACGAAAAAGAAAAGCTACAACAGAGAAAATTTTCTTATGTGGGCTATGCTTGGATAGGAAAATAGGGGAATCTTTATAAATAGTTTCATAAAATCCAAGTACGGTTGGAATAAGGTCGAAAAAGAAAAATAGGAGATGTGAAGTTTTCCGTTTTCCGCCATTTTGTAACATAAGAAATCGAATTTAGAAAATTAGATTTTTGTGAAATTCGAAAAAAGAAAGTTGTTTGATAGGATTTTGGATGCAACAATTGGATGAACTATGCTCTTGCTCTGCAAGAATGTGGAAAATCTGAATGAAAATATGTTTTGATTTTCAAAATATTTCATTCATGTAGAACTAGTAATATATTTAGGATGTGTGAGCATCATATTTTAAAGGATTTTTGAAAAATTTGCATACACATAGGAGGTATCACTTAGGCATACACGCATTATTATGTTGTATTTCACTTTGCACAAGTGCACAATGTTTGCAAAAATTGGATGCACACATGATGAATGTATATTATGTGAGGGTTAATTGATTTTTCCCTTATCAAATTTCGAGGACGAAATTTCCTAAGAGTGGGAGAATGTAACACCCCTCATTTTTATGACAAATTAATAATTAAATAATGCATATATATGAACAGACATAAATGTATATATGAAGAATAAAATAAAGATAATGTAAATAAAAATGTAATGCATGCATTAAAAGAAAGGATTGGTTGCATGCAGTGTAAATATATTGCATGCACTGATTATGCATTAATAATAAAAGAGAAATAAAAGAAAAAGATTTATGCAATGGTTTAAATGAGACATTGTAACAAAAATGAAAAGTAGAGGAATAAGAAGAGAACAATAATTACCATTGTTCTAAGCCTTGTTAACAATTGCCTCAGTAGCCCAGTTGGTTAGAACATGTGACTTGCATACAAAAGGTAAAGAGTTCGATCCCTGCCGTCGTCATATTTCCAGTTTAAGGGAAAGATGAAATAAAACATGTTCATGAGAGGACATATGTATAAACTCACATATAAGGAAAAATATACATATAACAAAGTAAAGAAAATATATGTATGTATGTGTATATATATATCTGAGAATGCATATGTATATATGTGTAAATATATATATATGTATACAAGAGATAAAGTTCAAGATAAGGCTACAATAAATGAAATATGGCAAGAATCAAATAACAGTGCAACACCGTTTGAATTTTGAAAACGAAACGAAAGTCATGCATATATATATATATACACGTAAAATGATCATTAGAAGATTTATATACGTATATGAAAATTACATGTGAATATAACAGATAAATAAATTCCAAAAATTCAAAATTCAAATTTCTGCGCCAAAACAACTCGTGGGACCTGGGGGGTCGACACCCCTGTAGGGGGTCAACACCGGGGTCGACGCCCCCCAGATCCAGCTAGATTCATCGATGAATCTAGACTGTTTTCTTAACGACGTTCAATGCTGACTCAGCGCTGCATGTACGATAAAATCCTGAACACCTATAAATAGGCTAGCAGAGCCTAGCCTAAATCTCACATTCTCTGAGACAACGTCTAAGCTACGTCATTCTTCCTCCTCCTCAAATCTCTTCAGAAAAATAAGATAACCAGTTTAGGAAAATTCTGAATCAACATCTGGAGGAAAAGAATGAATCTTAATAAAAAGGTGTTCAAAATCATATGCGAAGTAAGGTAAATTCTTAGATCTGGTCTATTCAATTTTCTTCCTCTTTCTTCCCCTTTTTTTAGTAAAAATTATGGATCTATGGTTGTTAAGTTCCAAATCTAGTTCGGGGAAACAATGGAACGCTAGATCAGGACCAGATCCAGGAATTGGAAAGTAATTGAGGTGACTGGATTTAAGTTATATCATTTTTGATAATGATATATTATCGTTTAACATTCCCCGTTAACAAGCTATGTAAATCTAATAGAATGATTAAAGTGATGAAGTTTTAATTTGGCCTATTGAGATATTAATATGTTAAAATATTAATATGTTAGAAATTCATATGTTGAAACGTTTAATGTGCTAAAATCTTCATATGTTGAAATATAAACCTGTTAGTACATGTGTAGCGATTACTGTTGTTCTAATTTCATGTTAACTTGTGGCATTTATGTACTTGAACCCTTAATTGGAGAAATTGGAATTATTACATGTTAAATTAGAATAATTACATGATTTGACGATCACATGTTACTTTGAGATGAAATTAATTATATGTTAGGAAGAACATATGACATAAACAAGGCATAATATGATGACATGTACAATATAGATTACAGTAAAAAATTTAAAGAATGGACATGCCTAAATATGTAGAAAAATTGCAGTAAATAGAAAACTGTAATGTATCTAGATACGAGGTTAAATTCAACTTGTGGTAGAAGTCTGGCCGGAACCGCCCGGCAAATCCAGCGTCCACAAGTTGTTAATTTAATGTGAGAGGTCTAGTGCGTAAATAAAACATGTAATCGTGCTAAGACACAAGATTAAGTCAACTTGTGGAAGAAGTCTGCCCGGAACCGCCCGGCAAATCCAGCATCCACAAGTGGTAGGCTTAATGTGAGAGGTCTAGTACATAAGGATATATATAAGGATATAATTAAATGACACTAACTATGATTAATGGAAATGAATGAAAGATAACTATAACAGTAAAAGGAATGCAATGAACGGGGAATGATAATAACATATTATAAATAAATTACATTAATGAGAATGTTATATAATAGGTAGGCTTGTCCTAGGGACAAGTAGAAATTATAACTTAGGTTATAATAAACGATAAAATGGAATTATGTAAGAAGATAAGTTGTACTTAATTATAAATTAAGTTATATGTGAGAACAAGAATCTGAAATATGCTGATAATAACAACATAAGTTATATTTATGGAAAGGGAACTCATTAGTAAACCTTAGTTAAGATAATAAGTTAATAAGTAAACAACGATAAGTTGTGGTGACATTAGAAGAGGGAATTATGATTAAATGAGAAAGAATGAGGCAAACTTATGACATGAAATAAGTTATATTTAATCAAAAATAATAAGTGACATGTTAAATAGAAAACATGTGAATTGAGATATACTTAGTTACATAATTAAGTAGAACATGTTATTGTAACTATGAAATCCGAAAATGAATAATATAAAGAGATTGTAGATTACATACCTTGAATAACAATCTAGAGAAGAACATTTTGTGGGTTTATTAACAAACTTAAATAGGTTAAGTTATATGACTGAAATTAATAAGCAAAAGGAACTTGGTAGCTTGAATAAGAAATCAATGTGAATGGGAATTACCAAGTTAGATGGAAACCTGATGAGGTAAAGCAAGCGCATAAAAGAATGTTTAGACATAGGGTCTAATAATACATTAAACTAAGGCGCTTAGACCATTCCGCACGTTTGAGGGTGAATAACGCAACGGGGTAGATCATCATGGTGTCATGGGAAACGAGGGGAGCACACGTCCATCTGATTATTCTGCTCGATATTCTGCTGGCTCCGAAGGACTGGAAGGGGAAGCACGCAGCTTCCTGGGATGTGGAGGATACTCCTGGTAGCCCTCTGTGCGATGACAAGGGTCCTCCCCTTCTCATAGATGGTAGGTCTGCACGTTTGTACCAGTGAGTATGCCTTGATTGCCATGATAGTGGGCAATCAAAAGAGTGTAGAGTGACATAGATGATTCGACGATCCGTGGATCCTTGTGACTAGGCTAGTTTATGACCAACTTTGTATACCTTGATTGGTCTAACCTAGGAGATAGTAAGTCGTCAGTACCTACCATTGACAGTCAGCTCGTTACGGGATGGTGCGACGTGGAAAGGTAGAGAACTCCTAAAGACCATAGACCTTTTACTATCAAGGTTATTGTAACGACCCGAAGATTTTCGACCCTGAAAATCAACACAACACACTATGTTGACTATTCAAGTATCGAAAATACTGGACCATTTATAGAAAGAAGTTAGAGGGTGAGAAATAGAAAGAAAGAAAGTTAGAATAGAAGAAGATAACATAGAAAAAAATTAAAGTAAACACGAATCTCACAGCGGAACGAATAAATATATTTTATAACAACTTTTGAAATACAAAACTATAACTCTATATACATAGTAGTATAACACATAACATCATAGAGGGAACATACTCTATATATAACAATGTTGAAGCCTCATGATCCAAGCTCCTCCAAGAATATCTGTAAAATCCCGACTACTTGACTGCTCGTACAAATTTGGGCACCCAAGAGTTTAGGGAAAATAAAACAAAATAAACCCTGGGTTAGTCATGTAACTGGTGTGAGTAACTCCAACCGTTTGGTTTAACCTTTAAAATCCTTTTCAAAGAAATGATAATCGTAAGACTAATCCACACATATACACAGATGGTTTTTACCTAACAATAACCCAAAACATTCTTTTAAAATAATACTTTTCTGATATTATAATAATGTCTAAATCAAGTAAATAACAATCTAGCAGAATGCTTTCTTCTCACGCTCTACATATATAATATACAATAAAAAAACCGCTGGCTCTGATTGGAAATTGGAAATTGGATTTCTCACTATGACAAGGTATCGAACCACATTCCAATCAGTGTACTCTAGAAGCGATACACTGGAGTTAAACAAGAACATCTTGTAACTCGACCACACATGACCGGCCGTTCATTTCGCTTGAATGTTCTGAATATATTGTCATCTTACGTTTGGTATACCAGCATAACCATTCCTGGGAGATACAGAAATAAAAAGAAGTAACAAATATGAATATTCTCTAGATGGTGACAGTATACCCTAATTGGGTGCGACCCACTTAGCCGTGTTGCCTGCCCGATTTTTGTCATTTCCTGGTTGATGAGGCTTGAGGTCATAACGTATCTTTTAACAGATCACTTCTTTACTTACTTTGAACGCCACATCGTCATACCCGTCAAATCACAAATTGATTTCCCTGAAAATACCACGGTTACAAGCTAAGAGAAATGTGTTCCTCCGCCACCAATGTAAATACGTTTGAAACGATCAACTTACGTGATCTATCAGATATACTCTAACGGACATTCGTCCATTCAAGTTTTCCTGGGTTTGGACAACCCGAAGGCACTATTTTGTAAATCCATCTTAGGCACTTTCTACCTAGAATTGCCAGAACTTCCCTTGCACAAACTCTGTCTTCATTTATCTTCATCCTATTTGATTCCCAATGCTAATGCCCATACGGAGTGGTTTTCAAATAATAAATCTGATCCCGGTCTCTCCGTATTGACAACGGAAAAAGGGTCAAACATTTTGATAGTCGGTTACTTAACTATCAAAGTAAAACATACATACAAACAACAGTCGTATTTCCAATGGAAATCTTACCGATCAATTATCAATCAACACTGAGCCCCTTTAATTTAATCTACCATTAAATTATTCATTTCCCCATTTCCTTTCAATATCTTTACCCAAATATTTATCCAACTCGTTTGGCCTCTCACGATTTTTGGAAAACGTTTCCATCTGTTTTAAACTATTTATTTTCTATATTTAGAAAATATCTCTTTTTAACATAGGGAATTAATTCCATATATTCACAACTTTTATTTTCTATACTTAGAAAATATATGTTATTATTAACACTGGTAAACATTTCCATATCTTATTCTCGCATCACTATTCTTCCCACATTCATCAATCCCTAGCCGTAAAATGGTAAAAGAACAACTCCCTAAGTATTAATCCATAAGGCTGAAACCGACGTTGGATCGATACTCAGAAAGCTATTCGCCATAACTAATCTCCAATCAGTTTTTAATTTCTTTAACTCCATTCTTAACTTTAAAATCATTTCATGTTCTATACTAAAAAAACATCTCTAGTTATATTTGAAAACATTTCCAAAATCCATTTATATTTATTTTATAACTTTGGTCCTTTATTTAGAATATATAAATAATAAATAATCAACTAATTAATTAATCTTGATAAAAAACGAAAGGTAAATAGTACCTTCTTGAATTCAATATAATTGAATTCTACTGTATAACTCTCTTTTGAATAATCTGTATTTGATCAACGTTCCGAATGTCGGAATAAACTCAACATTTCAGGTTAACTTGATTTCTAACTCAATTTTTGAATTTAGCACTTCAAATAATTACCAATATCCTTTTACAACCAATTAAATCTACAAAACGTTAGCTTTTAAATCATTACACTGCAATAAGTGAATCTTATTCCTTCACAAAATCTGGACACATTTTATCAAATCAAATCTTGATTCGTATTTATAAATACCGTTACAGGTTATACTCTATTTATCGAGTTATTTAATACAGACATATTTATATTCTACTTCATAAAACTCATTTACACGTATGGTTGATTATATACCAAAGTTATAATTAAATCTTGGCTTCATATTCTATTATAATTTATTAGTTTCATACCAAATCTTAATTATCTTGTCAAATTCCAAATTTATATAATATATAATTTCTAAATTAAATTATATTAATAACATTCGGCATCATTGAATTTTAATTATAAATCCTTGTAATTTCGAACCTCGAAATAAATTCAATGATTTCCCTTTTCATAACTCATTTTTGAATTGACATCCATGGATTGTTTAATAATAAATATTTAACAAATAATCATTTTATCCCATTTATAAATATCGTTAATAAATCAAACTACTTGTTTTATTATGAGTAAAACAAGTTAAAAAAACCCAAATCCTTTTCCAATATATTTGAATATATTTGGCGGTATTTAAATACCCACTATTCCAGTTCATTGTTATTCAAACATCTCAAAACACACAAAAATAAATCACCGATTAATTGTCTCATCATATAATGTAATATATGAAAACCAACAATAAAATTGTTAAGGAATCCAGTGGATCCCTCCAACCTATTACCCTGCATCCACAGATGTTAATCAATAATAATTTCATAACAATACGAGATATTAAAATAAATAGATCAGTATTCAATCAACTGTTTATACATATATAACTGTATATATATTATTTCAACCAATTAATTAGTAAATCAACTAAACAACCATCACATGGCAAGAAAATATCATTTATCAATTTTAAATAATGTTTAAAAAATTATATAACTGATCAGAGTTAGTGAGTTTACCCAACTTGGTCTTTAATCGTTAAATAACGATTAACATCGGTTGATTCAAATCAGACGTTTAATTCTGGCATAATCCCTAATGAGCTCCAAACAATTCCAAACTAGCTTCACCGCGTAGCCTACGTCCACATGAACCCAACGGATCAGACCATTTGCTATTCTGATAATGTATGGAGGAGATATGATAATTACAAGTTAATATGATATTTTATTTAATCTGAAACTATAATTATTTTAATTATAAACTGATATATTTTATTTAATTTAATAAAACCATATTTCATTGGAATTGGTCCTTACCAAAATTTACGGTCCATTCACCCCCTTCTAGAAATCCACCAGCTAGTATTTATTCCAACACCATTCGTCTAACTCCATTTGGATCCTTCCATGCTTCATATTCCTTTTTTTTTCTTCCTTTTTAAACAAGTGGCTTCACTCACCACTTCGACCCGTTTCCATTATGACCTGCCTCCAAACATAAGCTCCTTTATCCCCCCACATTAAAAATTGCTACTCTGTATTTTACTATGGCCATTTCCAGATTTTATCCAACCCCGTGCCTCCCTTAACACGTTTCATCCTTTCTACAATTTTGACAAGCATTAGCCAGTGCACCCACATGACGCATCAGGCTTCTCCAATCTAATTCTCCCTCCCTTACTTCACCATTCCACACGCCATGCAACCCACTCCAGTTAATTTTGAATGTCACGGCCACCCAACACCCTTGCGTTAAACACCATGCTTACCATCAACATGAACCCCAAATTCCCTTCTTACCTTTCTATTTCGAAAAAATAATGCCCTCCCTGTTTCACTAAATTGCACACTGTCTCCGCCATGCATTCCATCCCTTCCATCACACCTTCTTTCTCCTACGATGTAGCATACAATGATCCTATATGTTCAACTTGCCATCACCATTACAACTCCAGCAACTGCTCCTCCTGTAGTCCACCACGCAAGGGAAACACAGCCATTTACCATCTCCTGTACAACATTTGTCCCACCCTGTAACCACTTTAAAACTGACCAACCCCTTTTTTTCTTTCCTTGAGTCACGTTTTGTCTTCCTTTATTGCTTCATTATACCTAAATAACTTTCTTAATGATCCTTCTCCCACGCAATGAAAACCGGACATGGCTACTGTGTATCACCATCCTTGTTGTATTGTCCATTTTTTTTCAAATCCCAAAACTTACATCGCATAACTAAGAAAATGATACCAGTTTGAAGAGAGTGGGTAAAGGGTCTCGAATATATAACTTATGGATTTTTTTGTATGGAAGATTCATTGGGTTTTTATTTATAAAAGACATGAAAAAAATCACAGCAAATGAACTCCAGAAGAAAAGGAAATGGTGAGTGAATCAGCATATATTTATAGAAAGTGGTCCTTCATTGCTAAGGACACATGGTACAAGTTAGGAGGCTATTCACGTGGTTAGGTTTGTTAGCAACTAGTGTAGGTGACGATGTTTGATTTAACTCATATGAAGACTTAATCGTTAAGCAATAGGAAGAAGTACAGGGTGTCGGCAGATGGTAACATGGGTAGAGGTGATATGCACAATGTAATTTTCTTTGCTATGAAGAAATGGGAAAAAGGCAGTACACTGGCTAAAGTATAATAAGTCTGCGGTGGACTGTTAGAGTAAGTTAGAATAGGCTTTAATTTATTTTAGATTTGAAATACATATTATATATATAGGCTAGTCGTGCATTTTGCAGTACTGGAGACAACTTAAAATCTTAATCTCTCTATGCATATCTATAAACGTTAAACCCATATTGTTTTGGTTACCTGTCTCGGTACGAGTGAGACCATATACCTTTGTAGATATATGATATTTATTAACGATACTTCTTGCAAAAAAAATCGTTCGTTTAAGGAATGTTATCGACAAAAATAAAAATTCCGTTATGACAAGCAATGTGTCAAGATCCCAAAAATATAATAATATAGACAAATTATCTTATTCCGTGAAACCCCAAAATGCTTATATAAGGTGTAAAATACTCCAAATAAAAAGTGGATTATTTTCCAAATTAAAAATTATAGTAAAATTCTAAAAATTAAATTATAACTACATCTCAGAAATCTCGTCCAAATTCGAAACCAATATTTAATTATAATTAAATAATTGCAATAGTTTATAAACGAATCCAAAACGACTATTTGAAAATTTGATTTGGACATAACTTACAATCTATACGACGAAATCTCGATTTTTCACTTCCATTAGAAAAATATAGCTCAAAAGATTCGAAAGTTCCTCGTTTCGAAGAAATCCTACTTATAATGAAATATTCATTTGCAGTTCAAACCCGACATTACGAACTACCACGACGTTACGGGCTCGTTTATAATTATTACGTTCAACTGTGTTTAAATAATATATTCATTATAATAATTCAATTCTAGACTGAATTAAACTCATTAAATATCCAATTCACACAATATTGCCAATTTAACCATTTCCGACTATTTCAGAAATAAATATATTACTCCATTATTTATATTAATTAAAAATTTGAATTTAAAACATTTAAATTATCAAACCATTATAATTGAATAATTAAATTAATTAATTATTAAATTGCTATAAATTCCAGGACGTTACAGTTATGGTTGGGGGTGGCCAATTAGGATTTGTTGTTTGTTTGGTGGTGTTAAGGGGCCAGGATATTAGTTCTCATTCTTGTTCTCATTTCACTAGTTGAGGGAGGGGTCAGGTGATACCATAGCCACTGAAAATGCAGACCCTAGCATATGTTTATACAGATATCTGAAAAGCTCCCGACCGAGTTCCATGTTTCTTGTATAGCCCTGCCACCGGACTTGGTGCACAGTAGAGAATATGTGCGGTTAAGGCGTCGAGTACGATTGATGATACATACATGGGAAAGTCTAGATACATGCATGTCTGCTCTGGGTGGTGTATCTTAGACTCTAAGGAATTACTCTATCATTTGATTGGATCAAAGGTGGCAGTCCGTATGGTTACATAGCATGGTGATGGTGGTTCTATGTGGAACGTAGCATTGTTATATAGAGGTCCGTACGTCACTCTGGCGTAGGATGAAGGACTGCGTATAACTCTGTGGCGTTACGAAGGAGACCATGCGAGTGGGGTACCATGAGGTGTACCAAAATATTGGGGGTAGCTACATATTTACTGTATTAGGTTAATTCACTGGGAAGTAGATAGGTATGATGTTTGTGCAAGCCTTGAGTACCGATAACCCAAGTAACGTTATAAATAAGAAAATGTGATTGAACGGTATATATAGGATTATCTAAAGTGTATATTTAAATCCAATCACCAGAAATTGTGTTCTGACTCCCTCTTCATAACATACTCGCAGGTTAGATTTGTGGCATACATATGATAGCTTTAGATACTGGCTAGGCAATATTATTACTGCGGTAAGGCCATCCTTTGATTATATTATACTTTATTCATTCGGATGTGAGATATTTTTTGAGCTCTGATATATTTTATACCCCTGTCTTTTCTGCAGGATGCCAGAGCAACCAACACGGGTTTCGATGGATTAGAATTTTGAAAAAAAATCGGTCTGACGGAATTTGGGTTGTTACACCGCGACTCGACTTAAATCTAACGCTATCGGTTGACAATGACGATGGTTACAGTATAAAGAATTTGTGATCGTCGCTGCGTCCCGAATCCATTTATTATAATTGTATCATCATCACACTTCACTGCACATACATGTTAGTTCATACCAACACGAGGGGTACTTCTTCAGAGTCCACCCCTTCCGCACTCATAGGCTTGCCAAAGTCACCCTACCAAGACCTGCAGTCAAGGGACACAGAACAAATGTCCGAGCATCCGACTGAACTATCGGTGCCAGAAGGGACTATTGCGACCGACGATAATCCTGAGGGAGAGGAACACTTAGATATCGAGGAGGGAGAAGCTAGCGAGGCTTTGGATACGATGGCGGATGCTATCATAGTTGACCACCCGCCAGATTTGGGGACTTCGAGTTTGGATGAAGGTGCATTGAGGTGCATTTGTACAAGGTTTAACATACATTGGACTGACGTTCGCAATCTCCAAAAGAAGGACTAGGCGCATGCTCCTCCAGAAGGGTACACTGCTTGGAACAGGAAAATGTGCATTTCTGGGGGCGTGCTGATATACACATAAATGTGTATATTTTATCCGCGTATTTATCTTGTTTTATCTTTTAAATAATTAATACCATGTATTTTTAGTTGTATTTCCAGCTTATTTATGATGAATGGATTAAAGCACTTAATTGTTGAAAATCTTGAAGAATTGGTGTAAGAAGAGTGTTGATTTTGAGAGCTAGATTAAAGTTTGAAGAAATGTTGCTGTTCAACCATCTTCTTTCGCATATTTTAAAGATTCAATGCCTTTTCATAATGATAGCTGGTCACAAAGGATTATGGGGTTTCTATTCGTGCTTAAAGCAGTTGGAATTGATGCCATTTGATACCCGCAAGCTGTTACAATTGCAAATCCATTCATACGCGTTCACATTAGCTCATTTGCAAGGCATCTCACTCATGCTGCGTTCACATTGGCTCATTTGAAAGGCCTTCCATTCACATGCGTTCACACTTAGCTACTTGGTTTATATGTTATTTTGAAAAAGGGATTTTGTCCCACATTGTGTAATGAGCCTCTTTTCCTAAGCTAATACAAATATAAATACCTTATATCTTATTCATGTAAAAACACACTTAGTTTTATTCTGTAATTCTCTTCTTGGAATAAAACTCTTCTTCCCCCTTTCTCTCAGTTGTTATTTTATTTTATTTATGTTCATGTTATTTAGTTTCTTTTTCTCTTCTTCTTTAGCTATGTCTAGTTAATCCCCTTTGATTAGGTGGTGATGACACTAATAGATATGATTCAACATGAATCACATAGCCAATAGATGAGGACTTTATACATGTAGATCTGGATTTGAATCAAGGGTTAGATCCGAACCTTCATATTCTGTGTCGTTTAATAGCTATGCTTCTTCACAGGGTATATTCATGTTCGATCTAACAATTATCAGATTTAGATCTAATTTTTGGGTTTGAGAAATTAATTAGTGAATCTATCCTGATAGTCTATGGTTGTTTAAGAGCTCAGCTCCTGCATAGGCTATGCTTGTCGTTATTTACTTATTTGTTTCTAAGAACCTGATTATTGTTGATTCATGTGTGTGACAGAAACATGAATTAGATCTATATTTATTTGTTGGCTATTGATGAGTGTGAATCCAATCTATGTCATTATCCCCTAATTGCTTTCTTTAATTATATAAAACTCTCTGTTTATTTGATTTCTGTTATTTTCTGTGTTTTCAAACAATCAAAATCCTGGAATAACTTGATTGTATTTATTTATTAAAATATTTTTGGTCCTAGAGTTCGACACCCTCTACAACAATCCTTGTTGTTTAGGAAAGCCGGATAGATTTTACAGTTGTTTACAATTGTTTAATTTGTTCACAAACAAATTTTGGCACCGTTGCCGGGGACTAAAATAATTTTTATTTTTAAATCCTTCGAGTTATAATTTTCTAATATATATTTTTTTCATATAAAAAAACACAAAAAAGAAGAAGGTATTTTTATTTTATTTTGTTTCCCCTTGTTTTCTAATATAAATAGGAAAATTTCTTGTTAGTTGATTTGGTATTTGATATGTGATACCGTGATCTACTACACAAGGAAAAAAAGAACTGGCTAAAATTTTCTTTCAATTTCTTTCCAATTGTTTTTCACGATTTTTCCTTTCTTTTGTGATTTTATAAATTTCTTTCCATTTTACAACGAAAAACTCAAAAATTTCTTTCCATTTTCTTCTTTTACAAATATCTGAAATAAAAAAAAATCTATTGTGATTATCTTTCCCTTTTCGGTCTTGCTTCTCCAATTCACTTTCACCTCAAAAAATCTCAATCCTATCATCACAACAAATCCGTTCGTCTCCATCATCCTCCTCTACATCGCAGCAGCAACTCAGAACCATTCACATCGCAACCCCTGAATTCAATTCTTCAACTGTAACACCCCGCATTTTTAATATAATTAAAAATGAGATATATGTATATATGCATGGACATATTTAAAGGAAATATTAAATAATACTAATGTAATTGCATGTAAGAAGTTTATACAGTGAAATAAAGAAAAAGATTAATAAAGAAATTACATGCAATATTTGAAATAAGAAGAAATACAGTGAAATGCGAAGAAATACATGCGAACATTTAAAAAGTAATAAAAAGGAGAATTTGAAGAGACTCTAGAATTTGGTCATGAAATTAGCGTCATTACGTTCATGGCGATTTTCTGGTCAATTTAGACCTATAGTTTGTAGAAAACTGATTTAAAACGAAGAAGTTTTAATTTAAGAAATGCAACAAAACATGAAAAAGAGCAATGAGAAAAGAATAATATGTTGCTTGGTCCTAAGTCTTGTTAACAAAAGACTTAGTAGCTCATTTGGTTAATACATGAGACTTGTTCATAAGAGGTTGTGAGTTCAGTCCCCACCAGTGCCATATATTTTTGTTTTGTTTGAAGGAGCGGCTAAATAGTGGCTTAGCAAATTGGTTTAGTGTGAAAGGGGATAAGTTAATTGGAGTTTAATTGAAAGAATAGAAATAAACCATTAATTGTTTAAGGAAGATAATTTCCAAATAAAATAGACAATTGTTCGCATATAAAAATTAGTATACGTATAAGAGATGGATGCGTATGAACATGATTAAAATTTGAAGTTGCGCGCGAACATAGAGACAAACAAAAAGGGGACATATATGTATACTTGTTATTTGAAATTAATGCAATAAGGGAAAGAGGATATGTGAAATTATTGCATTAAATAAATGGATGATGCATGAACCTGAATAAAAATAAATTAATGTGATGCAAATAAAGGAAAGAGAATATGGAAGGCAAAACATGTCAAATGTGCAATTAAAGCATGCATAGAAAAAGGTTGTAAACATTAAAATGGAGCAATTAAATGTGAAGGGGATTGAAATTTAAACATTTAAAAAGTAAACTAATAAGGCCATAAGCAAGCCACAATTGGAGGAAGGTTAATGTTATTAAATAACATTCAAATCAGAGACGCATGCACATGTGATTAGATGTGAATAAATAAAAGAAAATGGTTTAAGGACATGCGGTTTCTTTTCAAAAAGAATAGACAAAAAGAGAAGGAAATCAATTAATTGATTAGGAGAAGAATACAGAAAATAAAGGTTCACGTATAAGTGTAAGTAAATAAATAAATAAATAATTGAATGCATGAAGGAAAGAGGTTGCTGTACATTAAAAATAGTATGTAATGCATTAATTAGAAAGAAATGAAGCGGTTTCTTTTTATTTTATTTTATTTAAAGGAGCACTAAGTTTGAAAAGGGTTGTTCTGGATGGTACTTTTCTAGGGTGTGGTGGAGGTTTAAATGAGTTTTTATTTGATCCTAAGGTCCTAGTTGCTCTAACCCACCTATAAAAGAACACCTAACCTAACACTAAAATCATTCTATCTCTTATAAGACGCCTCCATGCCACCAAACTTCAATCCAACATAGCCGCCGCCTCTAAACTCTAAATTAAATTACAAGTTCTTCATCAATTTTGGAGTTTAATCAAATCTAATAGCAAGTTTTTTCAACAACAATTCATATTCTACGTCAATAATCAAATAAGAAGCCTAAACCAACGTCCTACCTCAACAACCAATTATTTATTTCTCCAATCAAGTCAAGGTGAGTGGTTTAAAATACAGTTGTTGTATAATTGTACTTCTATCGTTTGCCATTCCCCATAATGAATATGATGATAATTTAATAAGATCAGTTACTTCATTTTTGCTTACGATTGAGTTCTCTCCTTTTTATTCTTTCCCCTTTTTATTTTTATAGCTAGTCTATCTCGAGCCTATATCTATCATGAATTTATGCGTTGTAAATGAGAAAGTAAAAGGAAAAAAGGGGTTGTTTGGGCATAATATGGGTTGGAAGGATTTGTGTATGATTTGAGAAGAATTATGGACATAATTGTATGGTAATTTTAAATTTATGTAGTTTGGCATGATTGAAATTGGATATGGAATTAGTACAATTTAATATTAACAACATGTAATTAGATAACATGGATTGGTGAAATTTATTCGTAAGATAAGCCTAAAAGGTGAATTAGGTTATATGTATGAACATGGGAACGTTGGGAAATATATTGGAAAAATATTGATTTTATGAACTTGAGTATTATTGGATATTTTGGATAATTGGAATATAAAAGAAATTGGCATATTTGGGTATGGATTACATGGAATTGATGAAATTGCCTATAATTGGAAATTTGTAATTAAGGCTAATTAATATGTAATTAGTGACAAGTTGGAATAGGCAAAATTGTAAACATGTCTATATGTTGAATTGGAAACACATAACATGAAAATTGGGATTTGGGTGAAATACGATGTTAATGAACCTTTGACACGAGGTTAGGTGCAATTGTGGTGTAAGACTGCCCGGCACCGCCCGACAAATCAGCTGCCACAATTGGACGTCTAAGGTGAGAGGTCAAAGGGATGAATTATAGGCGTAACGGTTGGTGACACGACGTTAGACCCGCTTTGTGGTGTAAGACTGGCCGGAACCGCCCGACAAATCCAGCAGCCACAAAGTGTTCGGTCTAATGTAGGAGGTCATGCACCGTTCGTCATAATGAATGAATTAAGGAATACTAACCATAATAAGACATGTGGGTGACATGGGTATGATTAGAGGGTTAAGTGGGTGACATGTAAAATATGACATGTAAATATGGACTTAACCGTAGTAAGACAAGACATGTAAAACATGTAAATATGGACTTAACCGTAGTAAGACAAGACATGTAAAACATGTAAATGTGGACTTAACTGTAGTAAGATATGTGAAGTAAAACATGACTAAGGTGGACTTAACCGTAGTAAAGCATGTGTAAGACATGGAAACAATAATAAAAGAGGTTAAGTGGGACATGGGCGACATGTAAGACATAAACCAAAGGGGACCCGTTATGGCATCACAAATTAATTGAATTTGGTAAAGTTTAGGTAACGGGTTAAACAAATGGAAAGGGTTAAGTAAATATAAATTAATGACAAAAGTGAGGAATGGTAAATAACCTATTATGAGTGAATTTGAATAAGAAAAGAAGGATAATAGGTTAGACTTGTCCTAGGGACAAGTGGAAAGTATAACTTATGGGATAAGGTAAGTTATAAGAAACGACAGAGGAAAATAAGGTAACTTATATGTGAAGATATACTTAATTATAAATTAAGTAGTTTGGGAAGGAGAAGTGTGAAATTTAAGATGATATAAGTTATATGAATGGAGAAGAAGTAAATTAGAATCATATATGTTGGTTGGGTTGAGTAATTCTCTGGATGTCAGTCTGATGTTGATTTCGGTCTTCGGGGCTAGTGTTTAGGGGATTATTCTCCTAATCAGTATATATGTGGATAAGACATACTTAACTATGAATTATGTATAACATGTTGTTGTAACCCTAAAAGGGAATAATTTATGAAGTTGGAAAACAACATGTTGTGGTTTTATTAATGGACTTAAATGGGTTAAGTATAAATTGAATTAATAAGCGAGGGTAACTTGGTAAACTTGAAAAGGAAGTCAATATGAATAAGAATAACCAAGTTAAATAAGAAAAACTGACGAGGTAACAAAAGCGCGTAAGAATTGATTAGACGTAGGGTCTAATGACATATAAAATCAAGGCGCTTGGGACAATCCGTACGTTGTAGGATGAATAACCCAACAAGGTAAATCATCACGGTGTCATAAGACACGAGGGGAGCGCACACTCGTTATTTTGGCGGCTCCAACGGACTGGATGGGAAAGCACGCGGCTTCATGAGACGTTAAAGGTTCTCCTAGTAGTCCTTTATGTGGTGGTATATGTTTCAGGCTATGCGCATAGAGGTTGGGTCTGCGCGTAACTACTAGGTGGGTGGGCCTTGACTGCAAGAATAACTGGCAGTCAGAATGTTGTTCGCGGTGACGGAAAAGGTGATTCGACGGCTGCCTCAATGGAGGTGGAGGGTCAGGATCAACAAGGATAGTAGGTTGTCGAGTGCATGTTACCACAGCCAGTAGGATGCGGAAAGACTAGAGCTAGACCCAATATACCATTAACCATTCACTATCGTGGGACGGTGGTTGAGGGGAGACGACATATGGATGTTTAGATTGGTTGCTTAGGGGCTTGTCGCTTAGCTCTCGTAGTCTTTATTAGTTATGGGAGGGGCCGAGGTAGGGCCATAGCCACCATAGTAAACAGACCCTAGCGATATTTATGTGGGAGTCTCTTAAAGGCGGGCCTTGCACAAATATAAGGAAAGCTCCCGACCGAGTTCCGTGTTTCTTGTGTAGCCCTGCAACGGAACTCAGGCATGCACACACAATGGGTGTGCGGGTTAGATATCGAATACGATAGAGAATACGTACGTGGAAGAGTCTAGATATAACCATGTCTGCTCTGGGTGGTGTATCGTAGACTGGTGGGCATTATTCGATAACGGCAGTCAAATTAGAGTGAACCTATGTGGGCGTAGTGTTGTACTATATATATATATATATATATAAGAGGAATATACATTACTATGACATAGTGCGGGGGACTGCGTATATCACTACGAGGATACGGTGGGGACCATGTGAGTGGGGTACCATAGGGTGTACCTCGGTTTGGGGGTAGCTACATATACATTATATTAGGTTAATCTACTAGGAGTAGATGGGTGCGACGTGTGTGTAAGCCTTGAGCGCTAACGACACAAATAACCTAATAAACAACAAAATGTAATTGAACGGTACATGTAGGATTATTCAAGAAGTGTAGTTTAAACTCATTCACATAGAACTTATGTTCGGACCCCCTCCTCATAACATTCGCAGGTTAGATTCATGACATAGACTTATAGCTTTGGAGATACTGATTTAGCAGCATTGTAATTAAGGTAAAGCTATGTTTATATATATTATATTTTATTCCTTCCGCTGTGAGGTGTTTTCCGAACTCTGACAAATTTCTTGTCTCTGTCTTTTCTGCAGGGTACCAGAGCAACCAACTCGGGTTTTGATGTATTGGGTTTTTGAAAAAAAATCAGTCCGTCAGAATTCGGGTTGTTACATTTGGTATCAGAGCATAGGTTTACGATTCCTATATAGATAATGAGAGAGCGTATTTGTATTTTCAAAAATATAAATATATTATATATAAACCTAGATCTATAAAGAAGTCCATTAAATAGAAAGAGTAAAATATGGAAAGAATTGGGATAACTGTTTTGTACGCTAAAAGAATAAGCAAGGAAATCTGAGACCCTTAGGTATGTTGGGTGGAAAGTGTACAAAAATATTGGTGTTAAGAAAGATGTATCCCATACAATAGTAACTGAGATTGGTGGGTTTAGTAGGGAAACCTTATAAAGTGGAAAATGGATTAGGAATATATATAGTTCGAAGAAATGATTTCGTGGATGTGTCTAGGAAAGCCTAGGTAATTTGGAAACCCGATTAAGAAATAGTTGTCCTCGTCTACTCCAGTTTTTGATGTTTGAAAGAAATGTTTTGCATTTTTGTTACGGCGTGCTTTTATGGTTTGGCAAAAGAAAGTTTTGGTAAAGAAAATAAAGTTTTACCATTTTTAATTTTTGGGAGAAAAAATTTAAAAAAAAAGAGAGACCAAACCATGTTTTAAAATGAATGGAGTAGGTAAGGATTAGTGTCTAGAAAGAACGAGTTTGAGGCTAGGAAGTAAATAATAAGGACTATCCTAGAATAATAAAAATAAATTCCCGTAGAATGCATAAGCATTATAAAGACTAGAATTGTTGCTCAAAAAAGATAAGTTGAAAAAAAAAGTTTCTTATGTAATTGTGCTTGGATAGGAAAATAGGAACTTTTTATAGAATAGCTATGTAAAAATCCAAGTGCAACCAGAAAAGGTACATAAAAGAAAAACGGAAAATGTAAATTCTTCCGTTTTATACCTTTTTGTAACATAAGAAATCGAATTTGGAAAATTAGATTTTTCTAAATTTTGAATTTAATAATGGTTGGTAGGATTTTGGATGCAACAATTGGATGAACTATGCTCTTATTCTATAAGAGTATGGGAAAATTTGGATGAAAAATGTGTTGGTTTTTCAAAAATATTGCATTCATATAGAACTGCAAGTATATTTAGGATGTGAGCATCATGTTTTGAAAAAAAAAATTGAAAGTTTGCATACATATAGGTGGTACCAAATTAGGCATGCATGCATTACTATGATGTATTTCACTTTGCACATGTGCACAATGTTTGAAAAAAAAAATGGATGCACTCTTGATGGTTTTATATTATGCGAGGAATTATATATTTTACCCCTATCGAATTTCGAGGACGAAATTCCCTAAGGGTGGGAGAATGTAACACCCTGCATTTTTAATATAATTAAAAATGAGATATATGTATATATGCATGGATATATTTAAAGGAAAGATTAAATAATATTAATGTAATTGCATGTAAGAAGTTTATGCAGGGAAATGAAGAAAAAGATTAATAAAGAAATTGCATGCAATATTTGAAATAAGATGTAACATCCCATATTTTTACGTATATTTAAATTTCAATTTAAAATAAATAAATTGGAATAATATTGGGAAAAATCAATTTTTTGTCGATTATAAGGATAATGAATTGATTTAATTGAGAATAAGTTTCAGAATTTGGTTATTTCAAAAATGTTGTAACTTGAAATTTAATATTTTATAATTTATATATTTCAAGTGTTTAAGGCAAAATGAAAATTTCATTTTAAATGATGGAATTCTAAGTGATCAATAATAACTGAATTCAAATTTTAAATTTCAATTAACCAAATTTTGGAACTAAAATAGGTGAAATAAATTTATAAAAATTTATTTAAGTTGAAATTTGAGAAAAGGGGATTCAATAATTTAATTGGTTAAATGGTGGAATTTAAGCTGTTTAAGTTAAAACTGAAACTCCAATTCAAATTCGAATAATAAAATTTAGAGTTAAATGTGTGAAAATTTATTTATAAAATCTATTTGAGTCTTTATTGGATTTAAAATGGAATTTTTATTGGTATTTAATTTGAATTTAAAACAGTTAATTGAATTTTGAATATTTTATTAATTAATTTACTGTGGAATTAATAATTTTTGTAATTATCTCGGAATTCGACGAAACTGGCGCCATTGAATCCGGAACGGTGAATTATTGCAGGATTCCAGTTTTTAGAATTTTTGAACTTATTATGTGACCGTACGGGAGAAATCGCGAAATTGAATCGGTGAAATAGAATATTTGTTGTTTATCATATTTGGGCCTCCTTTACTTATAAATAAATTTCCACCTCCTTTTTGTAAGCCCATTCTCTATTTCCTATGTTGTTCTCCATCAAAATTTCATCGTTAATGGCAGAAAATAAATCTTTATCATAATCTCAAAAACAAAAAAATTCACCTCAAAATAAAATCTCTCAAAACCCTATCGTATTATATGTCATTTCGAAGCTTTCAACGAGTAGAACCCAGATCTACAATTCGTTTCAACATGCAATGGACGGAGTGACAGGAAATGGCTGGTCAAACTTGGTATTCTCGGAACCCTAGGCTATGATTTGGGGGTTTCTGATTTAGAGCCCAATCGAGGAATCGGGCATATGGGTATTGTAGAGATCGTCGGTGGGAGTCGATTGGTGGTGTTCGTTCGATCTGGAAGTCAACGAGGCGGCGGGAATTTGCGATTTAGGGTTCGAAACCCGTTGGGGGTTTTGCGTTGGCGGCGGCGCCAGGGTCAACCGGAGGTGGCGGCTCCGGTACAGGTGGATGCGGTTTTCGATGAGGGAGGTAATGGAGGTGGTTTCTGGTCTTAAGTCGGTCGGAGGAGGGAGCATTCAACGGTCAAAGGGTAGGTGCGGATGGGTACTTTTAACCCGTCGGTTACTGTAGCAGAAGGGAAGAAGGAGCGGGAAAACGGCTATAGGGGTGATGACGTGTCAGTTCTGGGTTGGGTAAGGATAATAATTTATTTATTTTATATTTTCAAATTTTAAATAGTAAATCACTGATAACTTCTTCATATAAACTCGGATTTGGACGCGGTTTGTTGCGTTGGTATCGTGGCGGAATTGCGGACGTTTTAGCACTAACCTTGCTGCGTTTAGAGACTGTGAAATTTTGGGCTATGGTTGGACGTTCGATCCATTAAGGACCCAAAGGTGAGTGATTCTTCGCTCACGAAATACTGAATTATTCCCATATTTATTGAATTAAATTATGAAGTAAGTTTGGTTGCATGGTTGTGTTGGATTGTTGATGTGTGGTTTAAATTTAACATGCAAGTGTGTTAACATGCAATTTAAGTAATTGATTTGTTATTTAATTTAATTTAAATCTCTAGTTGAATTCGAACCCTTGTAAAATCCTGAAACAGTTTAATGCTGATCAGTTGAATGAAATGGTTGTGATGGATGTTGGTTGAAATTTATTACTGAATTTATAGTGACATTTTTATGCTCCTTATTCAGTATATTGTAATGCATGTTGATTTTTGACGATAAATCCCATTTACCCTTGATGTTGCGGGCATCTAATGAACCCGGGATTTATCGATAAAATGAATTAAGAACACGGAGTGAAATGATAAATCTCTGTGACCCTGATTTGGATTGAAATGATAGATCCATCCCTGAAATATCGAGAAATTAAATTTAAAATCACTTGGCCATTGGGTAGATAATTATATACAGACATCGGTTGGTTAAATGATTTTAAATATTTGAAATTTTTATTTAATAGAATTTTCCCTCTAAAAGAATGTACCGATACTCGATAATTCAATTCTTTAAAGATTCTGAAATGGGATGTTGATTAAAAGGGTTAAAGAAATTTTCCAAAACAAAGTGGAAATAGTTAAATCGGAATTTGAATATGATTTAAAATCTTTTCAAATTAAGAGTTGGATTAGAAGGAAATAAATTCTTATGTAATCTGATTTTTGGAAATTTGGAAATCAAAGATATCTGGGTTGTTTTAACTCAGTTGTATATATATTTGAACTCTTGAAATCAAATAGTTGTTGAACGGGGTTGAAACGAGAGATGGAATTTAATGAACTCCGTTGAGACCGGAGGATAGATTCAAGTATTTGAAATTTGGAAGGAAGGAAGATTTTGATTAGAGAAATTTATTTTAAATATATTTATGCATTTGATTCCAAATAATTATTCTTGCTTTAAATTTATTACTTGCCTTTACTTATAACTATTGTATTTTTAAATAAATTTTTCCTTATAATTCATTTTCAAAATTTTCTAGTAAACCTATATTTTAAGTAAATATATAATATTTAAATTACTAATTTATTAATTTATTTTAATTATTATATCCTATATGTATATCTATATATTTATTTATATAAAATTTATTTTATTATTATTTTTATTATTACTATTGTTATTATTATATATAAACATTTAGTTTACAAGTGTTTTGGAATTTTAAATTTCTTCCGAATGGAAATGCTTGAGTTGAACCGCTGGTTCAAATGGAGTTGAGATAAGAATCCGTGATAATTTGAAATCTTTGAGATAAATTATATTCTATTTGAATATAAGTCATTTTTGAAATATTATATGATTATAATATAATGATGTGTAATATATTCTAGTTTAGAATATAATCGGTTTGGGTATGATTATGATATGTTGATATGAAAATTTTATTCGTTTGAATATAAATTGGGCTCGAAACAGAAGATGATATTTTGGTATGAAAGCGAACCTTTATCAAATATAAAAGAACCGACCGATGTGAAAGGTGTAAGCGTTGGTTGTTAAAGAGACCGGAGTCGACATAAGGCATACTCTCTGTCAGTGTCGACACCACTTTGACAACTGTGAACGTTATGACGTATCCAGAATGAGTATGATGACTTGAAGGCGATTATTAAATCGAAGAAGATGAACGATGACGAAATAGCCCTGACCTTCGGGTCAGAATTGAAATGACTAAAACAGGAGCTATACCGTGACTAATTGAGGTAGCACCTTTGATCGGACACACTTCTTCGATACTATTTCTATGACTATGATGATGATGATGATTTGGGCCCATTTATGACTTTGGGAGTGTGTTCCGAGGTGGGCGGTAGTGGCTGCTATGCGTTACCACCGGTCCGGGAGTGCAATTGGTAGAATCCTACCCTGGGCATTGCCTCGAGTGCCTTGTCATATATATCCATATCGAGCCCCATACGATTTGATTTAGCATTGCCTTCTATGGAGTGCCCTCTGATAACACCAGTACGGTGAATTTACGGTACTGTATAGACTGTTGGTGCCTATAAACGGCGTAAGGGTAATATGGTAATCCCGCTTACGCTATTTTCAGTATTTATACTTTACTGGATAGACACTATCATAATAGCGTACTATATTATGTATGTATTAATTTAACGGATCCTTGAGAGATGGAAAAAATCCCGTAACATCTCTTGAGTTACTGTACCCATGACACTGATGTTATTTCATCTTTTAATTTGACTAATATGAGAATGATTTAGTGCTGATCCGAGTGTTTGTTGTGTTTTCCTTTTTATGCAATACGCTCAGGTCAGCAGACGTTGCAGTTACCGAAGATGACTGTGCTTTGGAGATCGAAGACGAAGATTTGGTATATCTATTATCTATACATATGTATATCCGCTGCATTATTTTTCCGCTGCTTATTATGTACAGCTGTATGTATATGTAACTCTGATAATCATTGAAGGTTATAGTCAATGTATATATATTTCAACTGCTTTTAACTGCTATTGGTTTATTATATGCTGTCCTTCCGCTGTGAGATTCTGTTAATTGTCTTTCTCTTCTTTCTTTCTTTTCTTCTTTTCCCAATAACTACCTGCATTTGCGATTTGTTTGGGTCGACATGTGTGGCTTATTGTCGATTTTTAAACGGTCAAAAATATGGGTCGTTACATAAGAAGAAATACAGTGAAATGCGAAGAAATACATCCGAACATTTAAAAAGAAATAAAAATGAGAATTTGAAGAGACTCTAGAATTTGGTCATGAAATTAGCATCATTACGTTTGTGGCAATTTTCTGGTCAATTTAGACCTATAGTTTGTAGAAAACTGATTTAAAACGAAGAAGTTATCCTTAATTTAAGAAATGCAACAAAACATGAAAAAGAGCAATGAGAAAAGAATAATATGTAGCTTGGTCCTAAGTCTTGTGAACAAAAGACTTAGTTGCTCATTTGGTTAATACATGAGACTTGTACATAAGAGGTTGTGAGTTCAATCCCCACCAGTGCCATATATTTTTGTTTTTGTTTTAAGGAGCGGCTAAATAGTGGCTTAGCAAATTGGTTTAGTGCAAAAGGGGATAAGTTAATTGGAGGTTTAATTGAAAGAATGGAAATAAACCATTAATTGATTAAGGAAGATAATTTCCAAATAAAATAGACAATTGTTCGCATATAAAAAATAGTATACGCATAAGAGATGGATGCATATGAACATGATTAAAATTTGAAGTTGCGCGCAAACATAGAGGCAAACAAAAAGGGGGCATATATGTATACATGTTATTTGAAATTAGTGCAATAAAGGAAAGAGGATATGTGAAATTATTGCATTAAATAAATGGATGATGCATGAACCTGAATAAAAATAAATTAATGTGATGCAAATAAAAGAAAGAGGATATGGAATGCAAAACATGTCAAATGTGCAATTAAAGCATGCATAGAAAAAGGTTGTAAACATTAAAATGGAGCAATTAAATGTGAAGGGGATCAACTTTTGAAATTTAACCGTTTAAAAAGTAAACTAATAAGGCCATAAGCAAGCCACATTTTGAGGAAGGTTAATTTTATTAAATAACATTCAAATCAGAGACGCATGCACATGTGATTAGATGTAAATAAATAAAAGAAAATGGTTTAAGGACATGCAGTTTCTTTTCAAAAAGAGTAGACAAAAAGAGAAAGAAATCAATTAATTGATTAGGAGAAGAATATAGCAAATAAAGGTTCACGTATAAGTGTAAATAAATAAATAATTGAATGCATGAAGGAAAGAGGTTGCTATACATTAAAAATAGTATGTAATGCATTAATTAGAAAGAAATAAAGCTTTTTTTTATTTATTTAAAGTAGCACTAAGTGTGAAAAGGGTTGTTCTGGATGGTTCTTTTCTAAGGTGAGGTGGACGATTTAGATGAGTTTTTATTTAATCCTAAGGTCCTAGTTGCTCTAACCCACCTATAAAAGAACACCTAACCTAACCCTAAAATCATTTTATCTCTTATAAGATGCCTCCATGCCACCAAACTTCAACCCAACATAGCCGCCGCCTCTAAACTCTAAATTAAATTGCAAGTTCTTCATCAATTTTGGAGTTTAATCAAATCAAGTAGCAAGTTTCTTCAACAACAATTCACGTTCTGTGTCAATAATCAAATAAGAAGCCTAAACCAACGTTCTACCTCAACAACCAATTGTTTATTTCTCCAATCCAGTCAAGGTGAGTGGTTTAAAATACAGTTGTTGTATAATTGTACTTCTATCGTTTTCCATTCCCCATAATGAATATGATGATAATTTAATAAGATCAGTTATTTCATTTATGCTTACGTTTGTGTTCTCTCCTTTTTATTCCTTCCCCTTTTTATTTTTATAGCTAGGCTATCTCGAGCCTACATCTATCATGAATTTATGCGTTGTAAACGAGAACGCGAAAGTAAAAGGAAAAAAGGGTTGTTTGGGCATAATATGGGTTGGAAGGATGTATGATTTGAATAGAATTATGGACATAATTGTATGGTAATTTTAAATTTATGTAGTTTGGCATGATTGAAATTGGATATGGAATTAGTACAATTTAATATTAACAACATGTAATTGGATAACATGGATTGGTGAAATTTATTGGTAAGATAAGCTTAAAAGGTGAATTAGGTTATATGTTTGAACATGGGAACATTGGGAAATATATTGGAAAAATATTGATTTTATGAACTTGAGTATTATTGGATATTTTGGATAATTGGAATATAAAAGAAATTGGCATATTTGGGTATGGATTACATGGAATTGATGAAATTGCCTATAATTGGAAATTTGTAATTAGGGCTAATTAATATGTAATTAGTGATAAGTTGGAATAGGCAAAATTGTAAACATGACTATATGTTGAATTGGAAACACATAACATGAAAATTGGGATTTGGGTGAAATACGATGTTAATGAACCTTTGACACGAGGTTAGACGCAATTGTTGTGTAAGACTGCCCGGAGCCGCCTGACAAATCCAGCTACCACAATTGGACGTCTAATGTGAGAGGTCAAAGGCATGAATTGTAGGCATAATGGTTGGTGACACGAGGTTAGACCCGCTTTGTGGTGTAAGACTGCCCGGAACCGCCCGGCAAATCCAGCAGCCGCAAAGTGTTCGTTCTAATGTGGGAGGTCATGCACCGTTCGTCATAATGAATGAATTAAGGAATACTAACCATAATAAGACATGTGGGTGACATGGGTATGGTTAGAGGGTTCAGTGGGTGAAATGTAAAATATGACATGTAAATACGGACTTAACCGTAGTAAGACAAGACATGTAAAACATGTAAATATGGACTTAACCGTAGTAAGACAAGACATGTAAATGTGGACTTAACTGTAGTAAGATACGTGAAGTAAAACATGACTATGGTGGACTTAACCGTAGTAAAGCATGTGTAAGACATGGAAACAATAGTAAAAGAGGTTAAGTGGGACATGGGCGACATGTAAGACATAAATAAATAATGCTTAACCAAAGGGGACCCGTTATGGCATCACAAATTAATTGAATTGGGTAAAGTTTAGGTAACGCGTTAAATAAATGGAAAGGGTTAAGTAAATCTAAATTAATGACAAAAGTGTGGAATGGTAAATAACCTATTATGAATGAATTTGAATAAGAAAAGGAAGAATAATAGGTTAGACTTGTCCTAGGGATAAGTGGAAAGTATAACTTATGGGATAAGGTAAGTTATAAGAAACGATAGAGGAAAATAAGGTAACTTATATGTGAAGATATATTTAATTATAAATTAAGTAGTTTGGGAAGGAGAAGTGTGAAATTTAAGACGATATAAGTTATATGAATGGAAAAGAAGTAAATTAGAATCATATATGTTGGTTGGGTTGAGTAATTCTCTGGGTGCTAGTCTGATGTTTATTTCGGTCTTCGGGGCTGGTGTTTAGGGGATTATTCTCCTAATCAATATATATGTGGATAAGACATACTTAACTATGAATTATGTATAACATGTTGTTGTAACCCTAAAATGGAATAATTTATGAAGTTGGAAAACAACATGTTGTGGTCTTATTAATGGACTTAAATGGGTTAAGTATAAATGGAATTAATAAGTGAGGGTAACTTGGTAAACTTGAAAAGGAAGTCAATATGAATAAGAATAACCAAGTTAAATAAGAAAAACTAACGAGGTAACAAAAGCGCGTAAGAATTGATTAGATGTAGGGTCTAATGATATATAAAATCAAGGCGCTTGGGGGCAATCTGTACGTTGTAGGATGAATAACCCAACAAGGTAAATCATCAGGGTGTCATAAGACACGAGGGGAGCGCACATTCGTTATTTTGGCGGCTCCAACAGACTGGAAGGGGAAGAACGCGGCTTCATGAGATGTTAAAGGTGCTCCTAGTAGTCCTCTATGTGGTGGCAGATGTTTCAGGCTATGCCCGCAGAGGTTGGGTCTGCGCGTAACTACTAGGTGGGTGGGCCTTGACTGTATGAATAGCTGGGAAGTCAGAATGCTGTTCGCGGTGACGGAAAAGGTGATTCGACGGCTGCCTCAACGGAGGTGGAGGGTCAGGACCAACAAGGATAGTAGGTCATCGAGTGCCTGTTACCACGGCCAGTAGGATGCGTAAAGACTAGAGCTAGACCCAATATAACATTAACCATCCACTATCGTGGGACGGTGGTTGAGGGGAGACGCCACATAGATGTTTAGATTGGTTGCTTAGGGGCTTGTCACTTAGCTCTCGTAGTCTTTATTAGTTATGGAAGGGGCTGAGGTAGGGCCATAGCCCCCATAGAAAACAAACCCTAGGGATATTTGTGTGGGAGGCTCTCAAAGGCGGGCCTTGCACAAATATAAGGAAAGCTCCCGACCGAGTTCCGTGTTTCTTGTGTAGCCCTGCCACAGAACTCGGGCACGCACACACGATGGGTGTGCGGGTTAGATATCGAATACGATAGAGAATACGTACGTGGAAGAGTCTAGATATAACCATGTCTGCTCTGGGTGGTGTATCGTAGACTGGTGGGCATTATTCGATAACGGCTGTCAAATTAGAGTGATCCTATGTGGGCATAGTGTTGTATTATATATATAAGAGGAATATTCATTACTATGACATAGGACAGGGGACTGCGTATATCACTGCAAGGATACGGTGGGGACCATGCGAGTAGGGTACCATGGGGTGTACCTCAGTTTGGGGGTAGCTATATATACATTATATTAGGTTAATCTACTGGAGTAGATGAGTGCGACATGTGTGTAAGCCTTGAGCGCTAACGGCACAAATAACCTAATAAACAATAAAATGTAATTGAACGATATATGTAGGATTATTCAAGAAGTGTAGTTTAAACTCATTCACACAGAACTTATGTTCTGACCCCCACCTCATAACATTCGCAGGTTAGATTCATGACAGAGACTTATAGCTTTGGAGATACTGATTTAGCAGTATTGTAATTAAGGTAAAGCTATGTTTATATATATTATATTTTATTCCTTCCACTGTGAGGTGTTTTCCGAACTCTGACATATTTCTTGTCTCTGTCTTTTCTGCAGGATACCAGAGCAACCAACTCGGGTTTTGATGGATTGGGTTTTTGAAAAAAAATCGGTCCGTCGGAATTCGGGTTGTTACATCAACCATCTCCCCTACATCATCAATTCGCACCAATCACCTCCAATCAACACACCCCACTTCTGTTCATCACATTCAAGCACAAAATCCTTCACTCCACATACCCATAACCATCAAACTACAGCACCACGCCTCCTCAACAAACCCTCTGTTCCCATCGTCTACCATCCATAAATAATTACTCTAGTCCCCTGCCATACAATCCATTCTCAAACTTCACGCAAACGAACTTCCCCAAACTGCAAACCACCCCTTTATACCATCTTCAACACCAATGGTCGATCACTAGACCTACCAGGCAACATCAACTGCCTTGCAAACTCCTGCAGATCCACAAACCAGTTCTCTGACCATTGCAATACATAAAAAAACTACCCCACAAACCATCTTCTTCACATTACCCCCTACTCCAAACTGTCAAAAGACCAAAAGAAGACCACAGACCCTCTCAAACAAAGTCCACCCGCACCACATCTTCACGCACACAAACCACCCGTTCAACACCAAGTTCCGACCACATCTTTCATCACATCTTGCTGCCATCTCAGTTACCCACTCCACCAACAGCTTCATCCTCCCTTCGAACTCAATACCATCAGTGCCAAAAATTCCATCTGTTTTGATCATACTGGCACCGTACTGCTTCTCAACCAAGTCCTCACATTCAATTCAAAAGCTTCAGCCTCTAAAACAAATCACCATATCGGATCCTACTAATTCCCACATCCGATTCTCTGACCATTCAATTTCCTAAACAGCATGCCTTAATCTTCCATCCAAACCACAACTGCTTTCCAACAACCACAAAACCAACTCATACTCTTCACAGCTATAGACCGACCTCTACATCAACGCTCCTTGTACCGAGACCCCTACCAGTTCTGCACCACCAAACCCCTATCCTGTAATCCAACAGATCTAACCCACAACAAGCTCCTTCGCTGATTCTGAACCCTAGATACCCAAAATCCAACTCGAAATCAAGACCTGAAAACCAACATCCGACTCGAGACTTCAAAGAAAAAAAACCTAGGATTCGAAGCTTTAATTTGCAATTTGTTTTTAGTCGAATCAGGAAAAGAATAGGGCGATTTGTTTTGCAGAGGAAGTTGGTGAAATTTTTAACAGAGTTTTTTTTATATAGAACTTTCAGGGACTGGTTTGTTTGGTCTTTTGTGTGGGTTCGGGTAATAGTTTGCTGAAGTGTTTGCTTTTGGCTGTGCTTGGGTTCTGTTTTTAGGGATTTGTTTAGTGGGCTTTGTTTGTTTTAGTTTATTTTCCTTAGTTTAGTCTAGTTAATCAAGTTTTTATTTTTATTTTTATTGTTTGATTTTTCTCTTTAAAAAAAAGTTTTATTTTATTTTATTTCGGTTTTCTTTGATTTGCTTTCTTTTGCTCGTGTTTGTGTAAACTTTCCTTTGGTCTAGTTTTTGTTTAAATTTCAATTTAGTTTTTCTTCTTTTGTTTGTTTTATTTCTTTCCTAAAAAAATTGAAAATAGGTATAGTGGAACTTAGAAAAGGGTCTTTAAAAGGCGAAACAACAATAAATCTGCGGACGATTCAGACGGGTTGGAGCGGTTGCACACCAAGTGGGGTGTGAACGCGCTAGCGCTACCCAATTGCACTGGACGGACTGCCGATCTAGGTGAGATATTTTCTAAACTCTACAGGGACTACTACTGCAAATAAAAAAATATAGACATTGCTTGTAAAAAATTTCTATAGGGGCAGCGGCTTGCTTGTAAAATCTTTTAATTTCTGTGATTATTATTTCTGCATTTGTATTCATTCTATTAAGGGCAATACCCCAATTCACATAAGGTGAGGGATTTCATCACCCGTTCCTTAGCCCACAAATTGCATTTCATCGTAGAATCTGACTAATAATACAGTTAGACATTGGACTTAAGAGAGTCGCGGGCTCATATAGGGCTTAATTGTATTTTGATAGTTGATTTATTTGGAATGAATTATTTCTTGGTGTCTAGACTACGGCAGAGAAATAACTGTTTATAAATATTGCGGTGATTCGTAAATATTATATCGGTTGTTACTTTGAAGGTACTTAAACCTTCGGTTGCATTGCTAGGGTGATTCCTGGTGCACCGATAACTCCTGTCCATTAACTGGCTGAGAAGTCTTTTGTTCTAAGTAATCAAACGTGTGACTATATAATTTTGGGTTAGGAGCTATTGAGGACAGAAAATCTCATTGTAACTAATTTCTACGTGTGATTGTTTTGTGAATTTTTTTTTCTAAATTCCTCAAAAACAAATAAAAATTTGAAAAACAAAAACAAATTAAAAAATTTAACATTTTTTCTTCCTTTAAACCTCGCTAATCTGTAGGTCAAACTTTTCCAAAAAACTCCCATTTTCAAAACCTTTTTTCCTTCTCACCTCTTTCCGAACTCCTCCATTGTCTAAATTTCATTGATGAACTTTCTTCTTCTTCTTTCTGGTGCATGCAAACTTGGACCCGTAACCAAGAATCTCGTCGTTTGGTTAGAATCAGACCACCTTCTCTTTCCTCAAAAACCAATTTTCCTGAACAACCCTTAGAAATGGCTAACGAGCCTGCACCTCGTACCCTGATGGATATAATTCTTCCTGATAGAGTTTCTGTCCCTTCTTGCATTCAGTTACCCAATCCTGTGGGTAATCACTTTGAAATCCGATCGAGTCAGATAAACATCCTTCCCAAATTCGGAAAATTTTCACATAATGAACAATGTAGTTTCTTAACGAAATTTGAATATGCTTGTGCAACCTTTAAATTGCAACAGTTATGTGAGGATGGTATTAAACTTCATTTGATTCCATTAGCACTAACTGACTTCACAGAAAAATGGTTTCGTAGCTTGCCTCTAAATTCGATAAAAAAATGGGTGAATTTACAGCAGTTTTCCTTAAAAAGTTCTACCCCCACAAAAAACGGCCAGAGTCAGAAACGAAATCACCAATTTCGACCAAAAAGGGGGGAATCTTTTTGGCAATATTTTGAAAGATTTAAAGAACTATTGTTAAGTTGTCCCCATCATGGTTACGAAACATGGTCGTTATGTCAAACTGTATATGATGGACTCGATAATAGTTCTAGACATATGTTAGAGTCCATGTGTCAGGGCAATTTTCTAAAACAGACTAACGTAGAAGCTTTGGAATTTTTGAATGAGTTAGCAGAAAAATCGAAACAATGGGAACGAACTAATGAAAAATTTCTCTATTCGTGATCCAGTAGTAATTCTGTCAAATCCTCTTCTTCTAATACTCTTTTTGATGCCATCCTGAATGTTGTTAGAACACACACTTAGTCTAATAATGTTTCCCAAGCTATGTATCACATATGTCTTGACACTAATCACATGGCTGACGACTATCCCCAGTCCCTTGCGCAAGTAAACGCTTTCAACAGACCCAATAACCACCCAAATCTTTCTTATGGTCCGAATAACCCTCTGATGAATAGACCTTCGAATCGAGCATTTCCGAACAATGCTGTGAACCCTCCTCTTAAGCAAAATCAGTACACTTCGAACCAGACGCCTTTCCACAATCAAACGGTTGCACCCCAATATGAAAATCGCCTTTCCACGATTGAGGGGAATTTATCTGAGGTGAGCAACCTATTAGCGCAAATGATTAAGCAAAGTTTTGAAAATCCAAACAAGTTAGTCAACTCCTTACAATCATATATGAAAAACACGAATCAACAAATGAGTGAACTTCAAAAACAAATGTCTCAACTTAATGCTAGATTAAGTGAAAGGGAAAAGGGTACATTTCCAAGTCAACCCATTCAAAACCCTAGAGGACAAAATTCAAACCCCAACCAAATTCACATCATTCAAGATTCAAACGTTAGTCACTTGAATGCAGTCACGACTCTTAGATCTGGCAAAAAGATTGACAACCATGTGGTCAACCCAAATGATTTACTGGACGATCTTCCAAACCCTATAGAAAATTCGACCAACTCAGATCAAAACATTGATCCAAATTTTGATATGGACCAACCTCAAACTCAAGTAGCCAAACCTACTGAGTTGTCTGCTCCATTTCCTCATAGACTTCGACCTAGGAAAAAGATGGATCAGCTAGAAAAGATTCTTGAAATATTTAAGCAAGTTAAAGTGAACATTCCTCTTTTAGATATTATACAGCAAGTTCCACAGCACGTGAAATTTCTAAAAGATTTGTGCACTCAAAAATGTCATACACATGTACCTAAGAAATTGTTTCTAGCGGAAACTCCAAGCGAAGTCTTGTCCCAATCAATGCCAGTGAAATACAAAGATCCTGGCTACCCCATAATATCATGTACTATTGGGGACAAGAAAATCGATAGATGCCTGCTAGACTTAGGTGCTAGTGTTAACTTGCTACCATATTTCGTCTATCACCAATTAGGGCTAGGAGAACTGAAACCCACCAAGGTTACCCTTCATCTTGTTGACTGTTCAATTAAGAAACCTGTGGGCGAAATCGAGGATGTATATATCAAAATAGGCGAATTCATCTTTCCAGTTGATTTCATTATCCTTAAAACCCAACAGGTGAGCAATCCTGCAAACCAGATCCCTTTGATTCTAGGATGACCCTTCTTAGCAACCTCTAATGCGCTTATCAACTGCAAAAATGGGTCTATGAAACTTTCTTTCAGTAACATGACTGTTGAGCTAAACATCTTTAGAACTGAAAACTCTCCTAACTCTTATGTGGATCAGTTTTCTGAAATTCATTCAGTCTACGACAATGAACCCGAGCTCGTCCATCTGAATAACGAAATTGAATCGAATTATGAAACCTTGTTTCAATATATTCCCGAAAATGTCTCTAATTCAATTCTTGTCGAGCCGCTCACAACTGAGCCTATTCCTCAACCAATTTCTTCGGTTGAATCGTCCCTAAAATCTGAACTCAAAGTGCTGCCCAGTCATCTTAAGTATGCATACTTTGGAGACAACAAAACTTTACATATCATTATCGCTTCTGACCTTACTTTAGAGCAGGAACAATTGCTCCTTCCCATCCTTAAGAAAAATAAAGAAGCAATTGGTTGGTCCATGGTTGATATTAAGGGGATTAGTCCCTTGATAGTCCAACATCGAATCCACCTTATAGATGATGCCAAACCCACTCGTGATCCTCAGCATCGACTAAACCCCATCATGAAAGAAGCAGTTCGTGCTGAAATCCTTAAATGTCTTGACAATGGAATCATCTACCCAATTTCTGATAGTCAATGGGTTAGTCCGATTCATGTCGTACCTAAGATATCATGGAGTACCGTGATCCAAAATGAAGCTAACGAGTTTATCCCAACCCGCACCCAGACCGGTTGGCGTGTTTGCATTGACTATAGGAAACTTAACGCTGCAACACGTAAGGATCATTTCCCTCTGCCATTTATCGGTCAAATGTTAGAACGACTAGCCGGTCACGAGTACTATTGTTTCCTTGACGGGTACTCGGGTTATAATCAAATCCCTATTGCTTTTGAGGACAAAGAGAAAACCACTTTCACTTGTCCATTTGGTACATTTGTGTACCGTCGTATGCCTTTTGGTCTCTGTAATGCACCTGCAACCTTTCAGAGGTGCATGATTAACATTTTTTCTAATATGATCGAGCGATTTTTGGAAGTGTTCATGGATGATTTTTCTATCTTCGTGGATTCTTACATTGAGTGTTTACATCACCTGGATCTTGTTCTTAACCGTTGCAAAGATAAACACTTAACGCTTAATTGGGAAAAGTGTCACTTCATGGTCAAACATGGCATTGTTTTAGGACATGTCGTCTCTAATAAAGGAATTGAAGTAGACAAAGCCAAAAATTGAGGGTATCTCAAATCTTCCCATTACCAAATCCGTTAAGGACATCCGATCCTTTTTAGGTCATGCTGGTTTCTATCGTCGCTTTATAAAGGATTTTAGCAAAAACACTCGACCTTTGACCAGTCTTCTTGTTAAGGATGTTCCTTTCAACTTCAATTCTGATTGCATTTCATCTTTTGAGCATCTTAAAAATGAACTTGTCTTTGCCCCGATCATTTTCTCTCCTAATTGGAAGCAGCCTTTTGAAATCATGTGTGACGCCTCAAATTTCGCTGTTGGCGCTGTCTTAGGACAACGTATCGATAAGATTCTTCATGTCATTTACTACGCGAGTAAGACTCTGAACGACGCTCAAATCAATTATACGACCATTGAAAAGGAACTCATGGTAGTCGTTTTCGCTCTAGAAAAATTCAGACCTTATCTAGTTGGCTCACACATCATTGTTCATACTGATCATTCTGCACTTAGGTATCTTTTCTCTAAAAAGGATGCTAAGGCCCGACTCATTCATTGGATCCTTCTACTTCAAGAATTTGACCTTACCATTAAGGATAAAAAGGGATCTAACAATGTTACTGCAAACCACTTGTCTCGTCTTCCAAATGCCCCGTCTTCTTCTCTTCCAATCAACGATAATTTCCTTGATGAACAGCTATTTTCTTTATCCACTTATCCTTGGTTCGCTAACATTGTCAACTACTTAGTCACCAAGCAGACCCCTACTTTTTGGTCCAAACAGGATAAACACAAATTCTTCTCCCAAGTTAAACATTTTTTCTGGGACGACCCCTATCTTTTCAAGTATTGTTCCGACTAAATTATTCGAAGGTGTGTTCCCGACACTGAAACTCACAGTGTCCTCTCTTTCTGTCATGACCAAACCTTTGGTGGTCACTTCAGTCCCAAAAAGACAGCCGAAAAGGTTCTCCAATCGGGTTTCTACTGGCCCAACCTTTTCAAATACGCGTACGAATTTTGCAAAACTTGTGATCGATGTCAATTTTTAGGGAAAATTTCTAAATGGAATATGTTGCCCCTAAACCCCATTCTAGAGGTCGAAATTTTTGATGTTTGGGGTATAGACTTCATGGGACCCTTCCCTAATTCTTTTGGGAACCTTTACATTCTCTTAGCTGTAGATTATGTTTCTAAATGGTTCAAAGCTATTCCATGCAAAGCAAACGATAACAAGGTTATTGTGTGCTTCTTAAAAGAAAATATCTTCTCTAGGTTTGGCACACCTCGCACAATAATCAGTCATAACGGGACACACTTATGTAATCCTTCTTTTGAAGCCCTCATGAGAAAGTATTCGATAACCCACAAATTATCCACTCCTTACCATCCTCAAACTTGTGGGCAGGTTGAAGTATCGAATAGGCAGATTAAGTGAATCCTTGAGAGAACTGTGAATCGAAATCGCAAAGATTGGTCCCAAAAGTTAACCGACGCTCTTTGGGCTTACCGCACCGCTTGTCCCCTTATCGGTTGATTTTTGGTAAGCCATGTCACATTCCAGTTGAACTAAAACATAGGGCATTACAGGAAATAAAAACTGTAAATCTTGACTTAGAGCAAGCAGGTGAACTTAAGAAGCTTCAACTTAATGAACTTGATGAAATTCGAAATGATGCCTATGAAAATGAACGAATTTATAAGTACAAAACGAAAGTTTTTCATGATAAATCAATTTTATGTAAAACTTTCATGCCAGGTCAAAAAGTTCTCTTGTATGACTCAAGATTGCATCTATTTCTGGGTAAGTTAAAATCTAGATGGACCGGACCTTATACTGTACGGACCGTTTTTCCGTATGGTGCGGTAGAAATTGAGAATCCAACTGATGGATCATCCTATAAGGTCAATGGTCAACGCCTTAAACCTTACTTGGAATCAATACCCAACCAAGAGGAAGAGCTCATGGTTCTCCATGAGCCATATTACATTCGGTAAGAGGCACTAAACCTCTTTTGTAATATGTAAATATTCTCTTATTTATTTCCCTTTCACTAAGATATGTCTGATTAACGACTGTGGGGACACAGTCACACTCAAATGTGGGCGGGAATTTACACTACATCTGAAACACCCCACCTCCGTTAGGGTCACTCTCAAAGGGAATGCCCTAATTTTGGTGTAGGTTTATAAGTATAAGTCACAGATATACAAGACAGATATAAGAACACATATTTTTGAATAGCGGAAAACAACAACATCATTTATTTCATTAAAATACGTGTTCACAAAAACATGCCATACTTGTCTTACAATTCTCCCAAAAACATAACATCTTCATAACTGTCTTGATTACATTATTAAAGAAGCATAAAGAAAATATAAATAAACTGCATAAGTCCCATAATTGCTGTCCAAAGCCATAGTCCAAAACGGAAAAGATCCAAGCAATACATTCTTTCTCTTCAAGCTGGATGTGAAAACTAGTCAAGCTGCGGTATTCCCTCCCTGTGGACCTGGGGTGGGGGAACGAAAGAAAAGAAGGCGAAAGAAAAGTAGAGTCATACATAAAGCCTGAGCAAGTCTAGGACTATTCAGTCTATGAATAAAGAACTGGGTATGATAAGCATAAACTGGAAATGGGAAAGCATCATAAACTAAGTTAAGTTGTCTAGGGTTGAATACTATCATACCCCACATTAATCTCTGTACCCATATAAACTAGTTCCCAACAGGCACCCCATAATCAGGGTGAAGTGATCTTTTTTCTGATGATCGGCTCCTACTCGCATAGTTACATGTGTCTTACGGCCCGGCCCCCATTGTTGAAGTTACCTATGCTGGTCCCACCATGGGGTGTATCAAGTCCCATGGTGGCGGCCCGACACAATTCTAGAATGCACAGGTATTCTACTGGTGCCCAGTGCCTTATTTTTCTGCGCCGGAGTGTGTGCATGCCCGCACCCCGTTAGAACGTACACTACTGCACCACCGCCGTCGATTTGACCTCTTACAGTGAGCCCAGTAATCGTGCCCTACCCTGCCTAGTTCAGGGTATCCTGATACACCTTGTAGGGTTACTGCTGAAAAGGGTCCCCCGCTACTAGGTTTTCTATTTCTAGCCAACATGCTAAGTTGGTTAAGTGTTTAATAAACCTAACCCCCAATCAGTCTGTTTAGTTTAGCATGTTCCATTTTGATTAAGTATTAATTTAATTTACTTAATCCTATCAATCCTGACTCAGCCTTAATTGTCTTATTAAAGCCTTGACCTCTCACAATAGACAGGTATTGTTGTGGCTGCCTGTTGCCGGTTGGGTCCGGGAAGTCTTACGCCACAACTCAGTCTAACCTCGGGTCCTTATTGGGCTCCGTGTTTAACCACCCACATTGGATAGGTATTGTTGGGACTACTGGTCAGCCGGGCGGTTCCGGGCAGGTTTACATCACAACTCAATCCAACCTCGGGTTAAACACATCGTATTTTCTACATTTACATATTTTGTCTCTTTTCTTTTTATATGTAAATATTTGCGGCCCATTATTCAAATTCATCTTTATTGGATAAAATTTATTTATGCCACTTAATTGTTTTTCAAGGTTGTTGGCATGCGTCAAACATGCCAACACATATATTCTATATTTTAACCCCAAACGTCATTACCCCCGTTTTATACGTTCGTTACAATATAAGATATGTTGGGTTTAACATTTAAACCCAACTTAGCCATATGAAAAGGGGAGGCTTATAACATGGTGTTTATAAGGCAACATAAAAAGGGGAGTGTGAACGCTTGAACTTGCAACATAACGATTCAATTAACATGAATTAGGCACATGTGAACTTGCATTGTAATGGCATAAACAATACTTAGACATGAATCATTCTATTCATATGATCATGGCATAAACAATACTTAAACATGAATCATTCTATTCATATAATCATGGCATAAACAATACTTAAACATGAATCATTCTATTCATATAATCATGGCATAAACAATACTGAAACATGAATCATTCTATTCATATAATCATGGCATAAACAATACTGAAACATGAATCATTCTATTTATGTAAACTTGCAATTGGAATGTAAATCTAACTTAAGTGTGTCACATATATCACCATATGGTTTTGATAACAACTTAGGCCTAAAACATGTTTCAACTAGGCATAATACCAAACATAGTTTAGTCATGTTCATAAAGGTGCTTACTTTTGTTTCTAATACAAAAGTATGATTTGCTATGTAACAACCCGTAAAATGCGAGCCAGTTTGAAAATTTTATTTTGGCAATTTTAGCGGATTTTGAATATTTAAAATGAATTATTTTAAATAATATCGACGAGAAATTTATTTTGAATAGAATTCGAACGTATATATTATACGCGTCGTCGTTAGAATATAAAATAATTATATATAATTATAAATAGAATTGAAAATGGCGCGGTAGTTCGATAATTCGATTTCAAACTTCAATTGAATGTACCGGGTGCAGAACAATCCGGATTTTAGCGAAACCAAAAATGATAGGATCTAATTGATAATATCTTTCTATCGAATCCGGGAAATCAAATTTTCATAGCAAGAATCAAAAGATATGTCCAGTTGAAAATTCTGAATAGTCGCTATGGAATTCAGGCCCTTAAAAATGGACATTTTGTAAATGACCTCGGATTTCGACGAAACCACTTTTGTTGGATCCGCAGTGTCAAGTTATCGCTAGGTTTCAAATTTCATAATTTTTCGAATCAATATGTGAGCGTGGCAAAGGAAAACGCGTTTGACCAGTTTCTGTTGAATTTAATCGACTGGAAATTGGCCATTTTTCAAACGGTCTCAGAATTCAACGAAACTAGTTTTGTTAGGACCGTATCGTCGATACGAAGCTAGAAAATATTTTTCTGGAATTTTTCTAGTTAGTATGTGACCCCGGTAATTTGAAATGTACGTTTAAAATTCAATATAATGATTTAAAGGTAAATTAAACGGAAACTGATTCAAATGGTCAAATCAGCTTGCGATACATATCCCATTGTGTTCGAAATAGGGGTAAAACGCTGTGGACGACAGGCGGTGGGCCTCGTTTCGAGGTCGTATGTGAAAGTCAACTTTTGAATAATTAAATAATAAAAAAAAAAAAAAAAAAAAAAATTAATTAAACCCTCCTCTTCCCTCTTTAACTTCTGGCCCCCCCCTCTTTCTCATTTTCGATTCATTACAGAAGAAAAAAAAAAAAAAAAAAAAAACGAATCGGAGGAAATCGAAGAACCCCCCCCCCCCCCCCGGGCGGCGACCACCGCGAGGCCACCTCCCCCCCCCTCCTCGACAATCGCGCCGCCGCGCGATCGATTTCTTCCCCCCCCCCCAGAGCACGAAGCCCGCACCCCCTGGAAGCCGCGCCACCTCCTTCCTCCGCCTCAGGCGATGCGCGCCCCATCCTCCTCCACAGTTCGAAATCCCCCTCCCCTCCTCTCGGATACCTGTAAGTTTTATATTTATATTTATTTTTATTTTTATTTATTTTTCAATTTTAGTTAAGTATTCTATTCGAAGATAAAAAAAAAACTGATTTTATATAATTTAAAAACTGATTTTATAGAATTTTTAAAAAACTGATTTTTTAATGTATTTTTTTAAACCTGATTTTTAAATTTATTTTTAAACCTGATTTTTAAACCTGATTTTTAATTTATTTTTAAAACTGATTTTTAGAAGTATAAAGATAAAAACTGAATTGGTTTTTATAAGCAAATAATAAACTGATTTTAAAAGGTAAAAATCATATTTTTATATGTGAAAGCAAAAGGTAAAAATCATATTTTTATATGTGAAAGCAAAAGGTAAAAATCATATTTTTATATGTGAAAGCAAAAGGTAAAAATCATATTTTTATATGTGAAAGCAAAAGGTAAAAATCATATTTTTATATGTGAAAGCAAAAGGTAAAAATCATATTTTTATATGTGAAAGCAAAAGGTAAAAATCATATTTTTATATGTGAAAGCAAAAGGTAAAAATCATATTTTTATATGTGAAAGCAAAAGGTAAAAATCATATTTTTCAATATTGAAAGCGAAGTCAAAATCAGATTTTTATATATTGAACTTTGAAATAAAAATTCGATTTTTATTTATTGAACTTCGAAATAAAAATTCGTTTTTTATATATTGAACTTTGAAATAAAAATTCGATTTTTATATATTGAACTTTGAAATAAAAATTCGATTTTTATATATTGAACTTTGAAATAAAAATTCGATTTTTATATATTGAACTTTGAAATAAAAATTCGATTTTTATATATTGAACTTTGAAATAAAAACTCGACTTTTATATATTGAATAGCGAAATAAAAATTCGATTTTTTTTTTTATTATATATAGTGGCTACGGACGACGAAGCTGACGAAGATGCGAAAACAATGAAGACTTCTGCAAATGAAGAGCCGTGGAGCTAGGATAGCTATATGTGAGAATTTCTCACCTTTCAATTTTATTTCTAGTTATATATATATACTAGGATGCAGACGGTGCTTAGTAGCACCCGACACAATCGTCCACAGACCATGGACTTGTTTGTTTGATTGTTTGGTGATTGATTGCGATATTGGTTTGAATGTGGTTTGTGATGTGAAAAATCGAAGCGATAAATTGGTTAGGATTAGACGTGCGCCGTTATAAGGCGAAGGAGTAAGGCTAGGTTAGACCCTTACTCCAAATTTTGTGGTTTGCATAACGAAAGTGAATTTGATTGATGTGTGAATGGCGTGGGCCTTCACTAGACCGGGGATAAGGCTAGGCCTTGTCCCGTTTCTAGTATCGTGCCGTTATGCCGCCGAAATTTTCTAAAATAAGTTAGAAAAATAAAAATAGCATTTTATTTAACGAATGAACTGAATAGAAATTCATATGTTAAAATAAAATGTGTTATCGTTAAAAATATAATTTTTAACGTGAATGTGAATAAATAGATATTCATTTACAAACCAGACGGTTTGTTTATGTACACCTATTTGAATGACGTTGATTGGGTCGATAAATTTTACACATCGCCTAACTGCACAAATAAAATATGTGTTTGATTGTTTGAAACCCCACACGGGTGTTAGGATGAAATTTGAAGTTCACTCATCCTGATTGATTAAATATGTCGATCGATTGATTGACAAGCTGCTATAAGCGTTGAATGTCTATATTTGATGCTTATACAGTGTAGTGCACTTTGGTTGATGGTTGATTATTCATCGTTGTTGATATATACATGTGTTGTAGAGAATCCATATAATTAATTTTATATGGTAATTGATTGGGCCTCATTCCAGTTTTGAAAAAGAAATATTTGAAAAGAAATATTTGAAAAAGGAAATATTTGAAATAGAATATTTGAAAATAAAGGAGTATATGAAGCCGTGTTGATTAGATTGACGCCATTTTGACGTGAACGATATTTATATCGATTTTATTCATTTTAAAATGAATATTGAAAAGTGATTTCGAAATCGAATATTTTGAAATGAAATGAATTGAAAACGATTTCGAAATGAATTGAATTGAAAACGATTTTGAAATGAAATGAATTGAAAACGATTTCGAAATGAAATGAATTGAAAACGATTTCGAAATGAAATGAATTGAAATATTTTGAAATGAAATGAATTGAAAACGATTTCGAAATGAATTGAATTGAAAACGATTTTGAAATGAAATGAATTGAAAACGATTTCGAAATGAAATGAATTGAAAACGATTTCGAAATGAAATGAATTGAAAACGATTTCGAAATGAATTGAATTGAAAACGATTTCGAAATGAATTGAATTGAAAACGATTTCGAAATGAATTGAATTGAAAACGATTTCGAAATGAATTGAATTGAAAACGATTTCGAAATGAATTGAATTGAAAACGATTTCGAAATGAATTGAATTGAAAACGATTTCGAAATGAATTGAATTGAAAACGATTTCGAAATGAATTGAATTGAAAACGATTTCGAAATGAATTGAATTGAAAACGATTTCGAAATGAATTGAATTGAAAACGATTTCGAAATGAATTGAATTGAAAACGATTTCGAAATGAATTGAATTGAAAACGAATTCGAATTGAATTGAAAGTGAATTGAAATGAATTCAAATTGAATTGAAATTTGAATTGAATAGAAATGGATTTTAAAACGAATTTATAAAGAAGAATTCAATTTTGATTTGAATTGAAATGGAAATTGAAATTGCTTTTGAAACGAATTTAAAACTATTTATATAATTCGTTTTAAATAGAAATCGACGAAATATATATTATATATATTATATATATAATATAATGGCCTGAATAGAACGCGCCGCGCCGCGGCAGTTCGTGAATTTCGACCATTTATTTCAAACGGACATTGCGGGAGATCCGACCGTCGGATTCTCCTAAAACCGGAACCGTTGGGTTCGTATCGAAAAGAGCTTTCTAATGAATGTTAGAAATTTGAAATCTAACGGTTGGATTTGGAGATACGTCCAAATCAAATTCGAAAAAGGTCGCTGTAAGTGCAGTTCGATGGCCGTTAATGGAAATCGACCGTACGGGCCTTGATAAAATTATTAAAAATAGTAATAATTTGTGTAAAATCATAAGAAATGATTTGTGAAAGTTTGGGATGAAAAACTCCATATTTGAAAAGATAAAAATAGATTTTTATCGAAATGAACTAGTTTTGAACTAGAATTATAATTCTATTTATTTTTAAATAAATAAATTGAATTTGAAAGGGTTTTAAAGGTAACCAAAATTCCAATGATTGCATTGGAGTGGATTTGAATCGAAATTGTCTTCGGAATATTTCGATGTTGGAATTCGTGATATTACAGGTGTTGTTATGGAAATTTGAAAGATATATATTTATATCGTTATTTCCAATACGACATTTGTTAATCGTAGAATTTGATATTGAATATAAGCCGATATATTTTCTATTCAGAGCCTTATATTGAATATCAAATGGGATTTGGGTTTGTCGTGAATGGTGTCTTCACTAACACTGTTCTTGAACCCAGTTGAGAAAAGATTAAATCTTTTTATTTAGATTTAATGAAGTGTACCAATTAAATGATATTTAATTGGAATTGAATTGATATTGATTTTTGGGTTTATCGTGAACAGTGTTTTAAATAACACTTGTTCTTTAACCCGATAATTAATGAATGTGATTTGGGTTTGTCGTGAATGGTGTCTTCACTAACACCGTTCTTGAACCCAGCTGAGAAAAGATTAAATCTTTTGATTTAGATTTAATGAAGTGTACCAATTAAATAATATTTAATTGGAATTGAATGGATATTGATTTTTGGGTTTATCGTGAACAGTGTTTTAAATAACACTTGTTCTTTAACCCGATAATTAATGGGATGTGACTTTGGGTTTATCGTGAACCGTGTTTTAAATGACACTGATTCTTTAACCCAGTCACAGATTAAAACTAAGTGGAGTTTTAATGAATCTTTAATTAGATTGAAAAGATCGAGAATGGAGTATCACCAGTTTTGCTCCAGGCGATAGTTAAATCTTTAATTAGATTTGAACGTGAAATTTAGAAAACTACCTGTCGGTTAGCTAAGTAGAATGGTTTTCTGGATATTGATCTGATGTTGGTTTCGGCCTTCGGGGTTAATATTCGGGGAATTATTCTCTTGATTAATTTACGGTTAGTGACTAATGAATTGGAATGAGGCGTATGTTGTGTTTGTGTAACACTTTTATAAAATATACGCGAGTTATTCGGGAAGACCGGGTTTATCCCATTCTGAATAACTGATACGACGATAAGTCGAAGATGAAGACGATGGTCGAAGACCGGAAGTCTTCACGTCGTTTGGGTGGTAACTGATGATCTTGATTGGGCTGTACACCCAAGAAGATGGAAACAGTTAGTGATCGTCCAGACGTACTTGGAGATCGATGGATATGCGGGGTACTAGGTGCCTCCGGTTTCGTTCAGACCCAGAACGGACTTGTAAATGGACTGTGTGTCTGACATAGGATGGTTTGCCTGTGTGGCATGCTAAGATGCAAATGATCAAGGCTTCTGTTGAAAAGCAAAGTCTTGTGGTGATGATCAAAGCACGGCCTTTGTGGCGTAGCTTTGTGTAACGTTTACCTCGCGTGTTTCACACCAGGTATGAACCAAAAACGGGAGACGGACCTCAGGGAGGACTTGCGTTTCTTTCTAGCTAGAAGTGGCGTCAGTGGTTTTACACGCCCTGACGAGTTTGACTTATGTGGTTGTTGCTGTTGCGAGGCGCCTCGGTTATATCGGTTTCGGCCGAATGCATTCTGGTCGGCTGACGGACCAGACTTACACCCCATAGGGTGGGGAGACGTATTGTTCAGGCATAATAATCCACTCCGTGTGGACCGGCCCTGTCGCTCCAAGGCTTGCCTGCGCGCTTGCCTGAGACATGGGCTAGATTGTCTCGAATCGGTTGAGGATCTTGCCCCTAGCCTCGGTTCATAGACGGAAATCCAATTTCCAAATACGTGACATTTGCGGTTTTAATTGTAATCCTATATATGGCGACATAGTGGGATGGGGCGCTTATGCCGCCTATGATTGATACTTATGATTTGAAGTTGTTTTACACACTTATAATAGTATCAAATGATTTGTTTTAAAACGTATCAAGCATTCTTTGGCTGTTATAAGGGAAAACCCTATCCTCGACTGCGTTGCATTGTGTGATGGGACCTGGGTCTTATAACAGCTTCATCTTTCTTTATTTAGCATTGCGCTGTTTGTTTTATGCACTGGTATTCTTGGGAGGAAACCCGTTCCGTGTTATACGGCGTGGTCCCTTGTTTTACCTAATGATTTAAAATAAAGATTAATAACTGTTTTAGTTCTCACACCAGTCACATGACTGACCTGGAGTTTATTGTTTTAACCTAAACTCTGGGTGCCCCTATTTTTGACACGGGCAGCTAGTAGTTTTGGTTTTGCAGATTTATATTCACAGGATCCTGGTTTACAGCTGGAACGATATCCGGAAAGCTTTGTATCCGTATATCTCTTCTAGTTGTGTATTGTATTATTTTCCGCTGCGATGTATTTAAATGTAATTTAAATCTCTGATATTTCTGTGTAATATTCATTTATACTCTGTATATTCTTGTAATCTGATGCATTGTTGTAATATACAATGAAATGTTCTTTTATATGCGTTCTGTTGTGGTTTGTTCTCGAACTATCCGACGCTTTCCTTTACGGGGAAGTTGCGGGTCTTTACAGTTGGTATCAGAGCTTTGGTTTACAAAGCCAGAGAACAAGACACATTAGAAACATACGAAAGAATTCATCAGATATTGGATTAGTAATATCCAATTAGAATGACTCGTTAGAGATGGGATCAGTAGTATCCTAGAACGAGTGTGAAGAGTATGTTTTTAAAGTGAAAACAATTTTTGTTTTGAAAATTTAAATCAATTATTCGTATTTGATTATCTATTTATATTGATTTGGACAATCCAGTATATATGGATTTTGAGTATACGTCTGATCCGCGTATATTCGAAGTTTTAATATACCGGGTAGATATAGAACCGCACTCTAGTAGCCCGACAATGTTCTGATGGTGGTTCGAAACATCATCAGCATTTATTTTCGAGTGACGAAGGTGTGATTTCTATATATTTCCATTAGACTGGTGTGAGAACCAAAACTTATATGGTTAGGAACACATTGTTGTGAATTGGCATCAAAGACATGTTTTTTTGTATATGTATCAAAGTTATGAATTTGAAACTCTAATTCACTAATTGATTGATGTTTGTGTTGTTTGTTTAGTTGTTTGCTAATTTTTAACCATTAAGCCTAATTGGATCAAATATTGGATTATATTGAAATTTGGTCGCATTTGCTTGCATATGCATATATATTGAACAGGTCATAGCAAGGAGGCTAGAGCAGAGAATAAAATTTGTTTGCCCGACAAATAGGTACATGTTTACTACATAATTTCCTGTTTTGTTTGGGTGATGATGATTTTGTGAGCCTATTGGCTAGCCGCTTGGCTTTTTCTTTTTCTTTTTGAGATCTGAAGGACCGGGAACGCTATTTGCAATTTCCCGATGCTCCCATTGCAGGGGAGGTTATGGCGAAATTTTTCGAAAATTTAGGGTGTTAGCCAAATTTTTGAAATTTTGGAAATTCTCAGAAACTGAAAAGTTAGAGAATAGAAGCCAAATCGAATGTAGAGTTGAATAATCAAACCACTTTCGACTTTGTTCCTTTTCGGGGACGAAAAGTTTTAAGTGGGGGAGATTGTAACAACCCGTAAAATGCGAGCCAGTTTGAAAATTTTATTTTGGCAATTTTAGCGGATTTTGAATATTTAAAATGAATTATTTTAAATAATATCGACGAGAAATTTATTTTGAATAGAATTCGAACGTATATATTATACGCGTCGTCGTTAGAATATAAAATAATTATATATAATTATAAATAGAATTGAAAATGGCGCGGTAGTTCGATAATTCGATTTCAAACTTCAATTGAATGTACCGGGTGCAGAACAATCCGGATTTTAGCGAAACCAAAAATGATAGGATCTAATTGATAATATCTTTCTATCGAATCCGGGAAATCAAATTTTCATAGCAAGAATCAAAAGATATGTCCAGTTGAAAATTCTGAATAGTCGCTATGGAATTCAGGCCCTTAAAAATGGACATTTTGTAAATGACCTCGGATTTCGACGAAACCACTTTTGTTGGATCCGCAGTGTCAAGTTATCGCTAGGTTTCAAATTTCATAATTTTTCGAATCAATATGTGAGCGTGGCAAAGGAAAACGCGTTTGACCAGTTTCTGTTGAATTTAATCGACTGGAAATTGGCCATTTTTCAAACGGTCTCAGAATTCAACGAAACTAGTTTTGTTAGGACCGTATCGTCGATACGAAGCTAGAAAATATTTTTCTGGAATTTTTCTAGTTAGTATGTGACCCCGGTAATTTGAAATGTACGTTTAAAATTCAATATAATGATTTAAAGGTAAATTAAACGGAAACTGATTCAAATGGTCAAATCAGCTTGCGATACATATCCCATTGTGTTCGAAATAGGGGTAAAACGCTGTGGACGACAGGCGGTGGGCCTCGTTTCGAGGTCGTATGTGAAAGTCAACTTTTGAATAATTAAATAATAAAAAAAAAAAAAAAAAAAAAAAAATTAATTAAACCCTCCTCTTCCCTCTTTAACTTCTGGCCCCCCCCCTCTTTCTCATTTTCGATTCATTACAGAAGAAAAAAAAAAAAAAAAAAAAAAAAAAAACGAATCGGAGGAAATCGAAGAACCCCCCCCCCCCCCCGGGCGGCGACCACCGCGAGGCCACCTCCCCCCCCCTCCTCGACAATCGCGCCGCCGCGCGATCGATTTCTTCCCCCCCCCCCAGAGCACGAAGCCCGCACCCCCCGGAAGCCGCGCCACCTCCTTCCTCCGCCTCAGGCGATGCGCGCCCCATCCTCCTCCACAGTTCGAAATCCCCCTCCCCTCCTCTCGGATACCTGTAAGTTTTATATTTATATTTATTTTTATTTTTATTTATTTTTCAATTTTAGTTAAGTATTCTATTCGAAGATAAAAAAAAAAACTGATTTTATATAATTTAAAAACTGATTTTATAGAATTTTTAAAAAACTGATTTTTTAATGTATTTTTTTAAACCTGATTTTTAAATTTATTTTTAAACCTGATTTTTAAACCTGATTTTTAATTTATTTTTAAAACTGATTTTTAGAAGTATAAAGATAAAAACTGAATTGGTTTTTATAAGCAAATAATAAACTGATTTTAAAAGGTAAAAATCATATTTTTATATGTGAAAGCAAAAGGTAAAAATCATATTTTTATATGTGAAAGCAAAAGGTAAAAATCATATTTTTATATGTGAAAGCAAAAGGTAAAAATCATATTTTTATATGTGAAAGCAAAAGGTAAAAATCATATTTTTATATGTGAAAGCAAAAGGTAAAAATCATATTTTTATATGTGAAAGCAAAAGGTAAAAATCATATTTTTATATGTGAAAGCAAAAGGTAAAAATCATATTTTTCAATATTGAAAGCGAAGTCAAAATCAGATTTTTATATATTGAACTTTGAAATAAAAATTCGATTTTTATTTATTGAACTTCGAAATAAAAATTCGATTTTTATATATTGAACTTTGAAATAAAAATTCGATTTTTATATATTGAACTTTGAAATAAAAATTCGATTTTTATATATTGAACTTTGAAATAAAAATTCGATTTTTATATATTGAACTTTGAAATAAAAATTCGATTTTTATATATTGAACTTTGAAATAAAAACTCGACTTTTATATATTGAATAGCGAAATAAAAATTCGATTTTTTTTTTTATTATATATAGTGGCTACGGACGACGAAGCTGACGAAGATGCGAAAACAATGAAGACTTCTGCAAATGAAGAGCCGTGGAGCTAGGATAGCTATATGTGAGAATTTCTCACCTTTCAATTTTATTTCTAGTTATATATATATACTAGGATGCAGACGGTGCTTAGTAGCACCCGACACAATCGTCCACAGACCATGGACTTGTTTGTTTGATTGTTTGGTGATTGATTGCGATATTGGTTTGAATGTGGTTTGTGATGTGAAAAATCGAAGCGATAAATTGGTTAGGATTAGACGTGCGCCGTTATAAGGCGAAGGAGTAAGGCTAGGTTAGACCCTTACTCCAAATTTTGTGGTTTGCATAACGAAAGTGAATTTGATTGATGTGTGAATGGCGTGGGCCTTCACTAGACCGGGGATAAGGCTAGGCCTTGTCCCGTTTCTAGTATCGTGCCGTTATGCCGCCGAAATTTTCTAAAATAAGTTAGAAAAATAAAAATAGCATTTTATTTAACGAATGAACTGAATAGAAATTCATATGTTAAAATAAAATGTGTTATCGTTAAAAATATAATTTTTAACGTGAATGTGAATAAATAGATATTCATTTACAAACCAGACGGTTTGTTTATGTACACCTATTTGAATGACGTTGATTGGGTCGATAAATTTTACACATCGCCTAACTGCACAAATAAAATATGTGTTTGATTGTTTGAAACCCCACACGGGTGTTAGGATGAAATTTGAAGTTCACTCATCCTGATTGATTAAATATGTCGATCGATTGATTGACAAGCTGCTATAAGCGTTGAATGTCTATATTTGATGCTTATACAGTGTAGTGCACTTTGGTTGATGGTTGATTATTCATCGTTGTTGATATATACATGTGTTGTAGAGAATCCATATAATTAATTTTATATGGTAATTGATTGGGCCTCATTCCAGTTTTGAAAAAGAAATATTTGAAAAGAAATATTTGAAAAAGGAAATATTTGAAATAGAATATTTGAAAATAAAGGAGTATATGAAGCCGTGTTGATTAGATTGACGCCATTTTGACGTGAACGATATTTATATCGATTTTATTCATTTTAAAATGAATATTGAAAAGTGATTTCGAAATCGAATATTTTGAAATGAAATGAATTGAAAACGATTTCGAAATGAATTGAATTGAAAACGATTTTGAAATGAAATGAATTGAAAACGATTTCGAAATGAAATGAATTGAAAACGATTTCGAAATGAAATGAATTGAAATATTTTGAAATGAAATGAATTGAAAACGATTTCGAAATGAATTGAATTGAAAACGATTTTGAAATGAAATGAATTGAAAACGATTTCGAAATGAAATGAATTGAAAACGATTTCGAAATGAAATGAATTGAAAACGATTTCGAAATGAATTGAATTGAAAACGATTTCGAAATGAATTGAATTGAAAACGATTTCGAAATGAATTGAATTGAAAACGATTTCGAAATGAATTGAATTGAAAACGATTTCGAAATGAATTGAATTGAAAACGATTTCGAAATGAATTGAATTGAAAACGATTTCGAAATGAATTGAATTGAAAACGATTTCGAAATGAATTGAATTGAAAACGATTTCGAAATGAATTGAATTGAAAACGATTTCGAAATGAATTGAATTGAAAACGATTTCGAAATGAATTGAATTGAAAACGAATTCGAATTGAATTGAAAGTGAATTGAAATGAATTCAAATTGAATTGAAATTTGAATTGAATAGAAATGGATTTTAAAACGAATTTATAAAGAAGAATTCAATTTTGATTTGAATTGAAATGGAAATTGAAATTGCTTTTGAAACGAATTTAAAACTATTTATATAATTCGTTTTAAATAGAAATCGACGAAATATATATTATATATATTATATATATAATATAATGGCCTGAATAGAACGCGCCGCGCCGCGGCAGTTCGTGAATTTCGACCATTTATTTCAAACGGACATTGCGGGAGATCCGACCGTCGGATTCTCCTAAAACCGGAACCGTTGGGTTCGTATCGAAAAGAGCTTTCTAATGAATGTTAGAAATTTGAAATCTAACGGTTGGATTTGGAGATACGTCCAAATCAAATTCGAAAAAGGTCGCTGTAAGTGCAGTTCGATGGCCGTTAATGGAAATCGACCGTACGGGCCTTGATAAAATTATTAAAAATAGTAATAATTTGTGTAAAATCATAAGAAATGATTTGTGAAAGTTTGGGATGAAAAACTCCATATTTGAAAAGATAAAAATAGATTTTTATCGAAATGAACTAGTTTTGAACTAGAATTATAATTCTATTTATTTTTAAATAAATAAATTGAATTTGAAAGGGTTTTAAAGGTAACCAAAATTCCAATGATTGCATTGGAGTGGATTTGAATCGAAATTGTCTTCGGAATATTTCGATGTTGGAATTCGTGATATTACAGGTGTTGTTATGGAAATTTGAAAGATATATATTTATATCGTTATTTCCAATACGACATTTGTTAATCGTAGAATTTGATATTGAATATAAGCCGATATATTTTCTATTCAGAGCCTTATATTGAATATCAAATGGGATTTGGGTTTGTCGTGAATGGTGTCTTCACTAACACTGTTCTTGAACCCAGTTGAGAAAAGATTAAATCTTTTTATTTAGATTTAATGAAGTGTACCAATTAAATGATATTTAATTGGAATTGAATTGATATTGATTTTTGGGTTTATCGTGAACAGTGTTTTAAATAACACTTGTTCTTTAACCCGATAATTAATGAATGTGATTTGGGTTTGTCGTGAATGGTGTCTTCACTAACACCGTTCTTGAACCCAGCTGAGAAAAGATTAAATCTTTTGATTTAGATTTAATGAAGTGTACCAATTAAATAATATTTAATTGGAATTGAATGGATATTGATTTTTGGGTTTATCGTGAACAGTGTTTTAAATAACACTTGTTCTTTAACCCGATAATTAATGGGATGTGACTTTGGGTTTATCGTGAACCGTGTTTTAAATGACACTGATTCTTTAACCCAGTCACAGATTAAAACTAAGTGGAGTTTTAATGAATCTTTAATTAGATTGAAAAGATCGAGAATGGAGTATCACCAGTTTTGCTCCAGGCGATAGTTAAATCTTTAATTAGATTTGAACGTGAAATTTAGAAAACTACCTGTCGGTTAGCTAAGTAGAATGGTTTTCTGGATATTGATCTGATGTTGGTTTCGGCCTTCGGGGTTAATATTCGGGGAATTATTCTCTTGATTAATTTACGGTTAGTGACTAATGAATTGGAATGAGGCGTATGTTGTGTTTGTGTAACACTTTTATAAAATATACGCGAGTTATTCGGGAAGACCGGGTTTATCCCATTCTGAATAACTGATACGACGATAAGTCGAAGATGAAGACGATGGTCGAAGACCGGAAGTCTTCACGTCGTTTGGGTGGTAACTGATGATCTTGATTGGGCTGTACACCCAAGAAGATGGAAACAGTTAGTGATCGTCCAGACGTACTTGGAGATCGATGGATATGCGGGGTACTAGGTGCCTCCGGTTTCGTTCAGACCCAGAACGGACTTGTAAATGGACTGTGTGTCTGACATAGGATGGTTTGCCTGTGTGGCATGCTAAGATGCAAATGATCAAGGCTTCTGTTGAAAAGCAAAGTCTTGTGGTGATGATCAAAGCACGGCCTTTGTGGCGTAGCTTTGTGTAACGTTTACCTCGCGTGTTTCACACCAGGTATGAACCAAAAACGGGAGACGGACCTCAGGGAGGACTTGCGTTTCTTTCTAGCTAGAAGTGGCGTCAGTGGTTTTACACGCCCTGACGAGTTTGACTTATGTGGTTGTTGCTGTTGCGAGGCGCCTCGGTTATATCGGTTTCGGCCGAATGCATTCTGGTCGGCTGACGGACCAGACTTACACCCCATAGGGTGGGGAGACGTATTGTTCAGGCATAATAATCCACTCCGTGTGGACCGGCCCTGTCGCTCCAAGGCTTGCCTGCGCGCTTGCCTGAGACATGGGCTAGATTGTCTCGAATCGGTTGAGGATCTTGCCCCTAGCCTCGGTTCATAGACGGAAATCCAATTTCCAAATACGTGACATTTGCGGTTTTAATTGTAATCCTATATATGGCGACATAGTGGGATGGGGCGCTTATGCCGCCTATGATTGATACTTATGATTTGAAGTTGTTTTACACACTTATAATAGTATCAAATGATTTGTTTTAAAACGTATCAAGCATTCTTTGGCTGTTATAAGGGAAAACCCTATCCTCGACTGCGTTGCATTGTGTGATGGGACCTGGGTCTTATAACAGCTTCATCTTTCTTTATTTAGCATTGCGCTGTTTGTTTTATGCACTGGTATTCTTGGGAGGAAACCCGTTCCGTGTTATACGGCGTGGTCCCTTGTTTTACCTAATGATTTAAAATAAAGATTAATAACTGTTTTAGTTCTCACACCAGTCACATGACTGACCTGGAGTTTATTGTTTTAACCTAAACTCTGGGTGCCCCTATTTTTGACACGGGCAGCTAGTAGTTTTGGTTTTGCAGATTTATATTCACAGGATCCTGGTTTACAGCTGGAACGATATCCGGAAAGCTTTGTATCCGTATATCTCTTCTAGTTGTGTATTGTATTATTTTCCGCTGCGATGTATTTAAATGTAATTTAAATCTCTGATATTTCTGTGTAATATTCATTTATACTCTGTATATTCTTGTAATCTGATGCATTGTTGTAATATACAATGAAATGTTCTTTTATATGCGTTCTGTTGTGGTTTGTTCTCGAACTATCCGACGCTTTCCTTTACGGGGAAGTTGCGGGTCTTTACATGCTAATTCCAACATAGATTCATATAACTATAGTACTTAGTCGTATCCAATTACACACTAAAAGTGATCATAAAAGCATGTACATCATATTGGCATAATAGTGAATCCCAAATAAACTACCACAACATATGGTTGTCAACATAAATCATATACTTGTATGAATCCAATCGTATACCATAACATTTCCAAATTGTTTAGAATCAAAATAACATACAAGTATGGATTATTATCGCCACAATTCCATTTCGTTGTTAACTTCCAACGCAAATCACATACTTGCAAATATCCAATCGTATATCATAACATTCCCAAATCGTTTAGAATCAAAATAACATACAAATATAGATTATTATCGCCACATTTCCATTTCGCATTTCACACAAATCAAATGCAATTAATTATTCACATCGGAATAGCACTCTACTTACAACGTATGACGAATCTTCAATTTAGGAATCTGAATTCTGAATTTGGAGATGCTATCCTTTGTTGTAGGCGTTGCTTTGATTCAATTAACGTTGCTTTAAGCTTTTGATTTATCTCCTAATTGTCTCTCAATTTCTGACGGCTATCTCTAGTCTCTCCTCAGCAGCATGACGGTCTCATCTCCATTTTTGTTTGTGTGTATTAGGGTGAGTCTTAGGTCCTTTTTATAGAGTTTTTGAGTTAATTTAGACCGTCGATGGAGCTTGGTTTAATAATAGCCGTTCGTTCAAAGGAGAGACCAACCAGGAGCAGGCACCTAGCCCTAGTGACAAGGCAAGGCTCAGGAAATCGACCAAACACAGACCAGGCCAGCCAAGGTAGGCTGGGTTCAACTTGGCTCAGGGGCCAGGTCGACACCCCAGTCGACACCGTGTCGACTTGGCAGCCGACACGGGTTACCCAGGTCGACTGCCCAGTCGACCTGGTTAGCCCCAGGACGACTGCCAAGTCGACCTGGGTGCCTTGGGCGGGAATTTTCCCGCCTTGGCCAATTGGGCCCGATTTTGAATTATGAATTGGTTTTTCTGAGTTGTTTTCTTCCGTTTGGATTTTAAACTGAATTCTGAAACTTCCGGAGGCCATATCTTCTTCATACGGAGTCCGTTTTACGCAAACTCGGACTCTATCTCAAGCAGAATTCCGAGACGAACGCAATGGCGTATCCCGTTTCCCTTAATTCTTTGATTTGAAATTAATTATACTTTAATTTGTGAATTTCACTGTTATAGAACACACGGGGTGTTACAACATCAGCAATCAAATTTTATGAACTAGGCCATTCATTGAACAAGGATTAACTTAAATTCATAAATAACACCTTGGTTCTTGTTTGAAGTTGAATTGTTGGGTGATGGGAATGAAAATTATTTATTCATTGAACCATAATGTGTCTTTTTAAGATGCTAGCTTGAGACTATGCACACGTTAATTGTGTTCTGGAGTAAGCGTGTCAATCCTTGTTACATATGTTAGAATGTGTAACACCCCGTAATTTTATAACATTAAAATTCATAAATTAAAGTATACTTAATTTTTAGAAAAGAATTAAGTGAAATGGGTTGCGCAGAGAAATATATATATATATATTGATATATATATATATATAAATTAAAAATTAAATAAATATACGATGGGAGGGGGAATAACCGAACCGGCCCATTTTCGAGGTCGACCCGAGCCTCGATGGGTCGACTAGGGGTTATTCCAGGGTGTTTGGCTGTCAACCCATGGGCCGATTCGCTCAAATGCAGATTTTGCATTTGATTGGTTCTCATGGTTCAGGGTTAATCTAATGGTCCTAAATAACTTCCTACACCTATAAATACATCCTAATGCTAACCCTAAACCTAATTAAAATAGAATAGTTACCGTCATACCATCGCCATGGAAATCAATGGAGCCGCCGCCAACTAAGAAAGAAGAAAAGCAAATTCAATTCTAATTCTCTCAACCCTAAAGCAAAGCAAAACTCTCTTTTCTTCTCTAAATTGTGAGTATGATGATCTTAACAAGATTATTATCATTTTAATTAGGTTGAGTTATGAATGGATTATGAGTAGATGGTGTGAATTATCATATATGTTGTTGTAAACCCCTTTTGCTATCATGTATATTGTAAATCCAGTGTTATGTGATGATGACATCTTATATGTTGTAAATCATGCTATGATGATGTTATGTATGTTGAAAGTTTCTATGCTAAGTTGTGATGAATCATACATGTTAAAAAGGCCATGATGTTACCATCTATGCTAGTTAGTTCATATTAATTAAATCATCATGTTTGGGTTATGTTGATCTATATGACAAGTCACATATGCAAGTTAGATTGATTAGAAAAGTTATGAACATATACCAAGACATCTATTATGACATCTAGAATTATGCTATGACATATGTGATATCCTATGCTAGTTCACACCATCATTATGTTGCCTTAAAACCCCATATGCAAGTTTATGTATAGATTTGGGCTATGATCATATCATATAAATTGAGACATTTAACATGTTGACACCTTTTGATCCTTAACATGTGTAGTTTATGCAAGTTTCACCCCTATTATGATTAGATTTATTTTAATTGTCTATATGTTGTGATAATTTATCTTTGTGCTAGGTGTTAGACTATACAAGTCTAGCCTATATTATGCGTTGAATAAGCGAAGGTATAAACGTGGGGTAGGGGTAATATTAAGGATTTAATATTAAAAAGTTGGGGTGCATTTGATATGATTTTGCATGCCATAAGTGGATGGCCATAATTGAGTCAATTATGGACATCATTAAAAGTTGAATTAATTAATAATTTGAATAGGGAATTATTAAAATTGGACTAAATATTTTAAGTGTTAATCAATGCTTAGGACATGAGGTTGGACTCGTTTGTGACGTAAACCTGCCCGGACCCGCCCGGCAAATCCAGTGGTCACAAATGTCAACCCAATGTGAGAGGTCCTAGGCCTAAACTAAAGCATAACGGTTGTAAAGACACGAGGTTAGACTCTTTTATGGTGTAAGACTGCCCGGACCCGCCCGGCAAATCCAGCTGCCGTAAATGCCAGTCTAATGTGAGAGGTCTTTATGTGGTTATGGCTTGAATGAATTAAGAAATACTTAACTGGATAAACATGTAAGGTGGGACATGGGGGTTAAGTAGGTGCCTTGGGTGGCATGAGGAATCTAGGGGGTGCCCTTAGTGGCATGTGAAATACGATTAGTAAGACTTAACAAAACACACATGTAAATGAACATGACTAAGAGGGTTAAGTGGGATATACTAGTGACAAGCTTAGGTGGGTAGCTTGTGGGGGCCCATTTCGACCAGTATCCCAAACGTATCTTTGTGGGCTTGACCAAAGTCGAGGACGGGACACGCATGCTGGGTTCGAATGTAAGAGGACAAAACGGGGAGCGGTGGCAACGCAAGTCCAACGGGTTTCGTATGCGTGCGTGGACCCGGGCTGGTAGGTAAGACGATGTTGCATCGTGTAGGTATAAGTCGTGCATTCTCAAGTTGTATTGGGTTGCCACTTTAGGGGAGTGATACACCCAACTATGGGGCCAGCACGGGTATCTACGAGTAGGGAGCCGATCGAAAATGGGTAGTGGGGTACACCTAGTGGAGATAGGGGCAGACGGCACCTATGTACTCAGCTAGGGATACGTAAGGCTATTTATAAAGTTTCTGTGTGAAGCAAGTGGGATCAAACAATAGGGTGACTGGTGTGGTGCAGTTTAGTAATGTGCGGTGCAGTGTAGTAATCATTCGTTAGTAATTAGGTGTGCCTTTACCGTTATCTTAAACGCTATCTTTATCTTCCTAAGAGTTCATAGACATTTATTTGTCTTCCAGCTTATGCCTTAGTCTAGTTATTTTGATAATAGTATTGTTAGAATTATCATACTCGCCAGACTTTATGTCTGACCCCCTCTATTTCTATCCTTTTTCCCCCTCCAGGACCTCAGGTTGGGCCCAGCTCCAGTGAAGTTTGATTGAATTGCTTTATCTCTCTTTGGAAAGCTTGGACCGTTGAAGTAAAGTCTAGCTTGTTATCTTTTTAATGGATATTTATGTAATGGGATTATGTATTTTGTTTTTATGAAGATGGATATTGTACTTGGTTATGATCTATGGTTTTATGATGTAACAAACATGTTTAATTTCCGCTGCAATAAAATGAAGTTTTAGATTTCCAAGTACTATTTATTATCTGTCTTGTTGTAATTTTTCTGTTCTATATTCACTTATAACCTCCATGGAAGTTAATGCATTCCCTTTGTGAGTGACATTAATGGACGTGGGGTGTTACACGTGGTATCAGAGCTTAAGGTTACCAGAACAGATAAAAATACTTTAGAAAATAGTTATTTTTTGAAGAAGTGTTTTCAAAAACATGTTTTAATGAGAAATTTAAAGAGAAAAGTTTTTAAGAAAAACATAATCCCCAATAGCCACATATCTTTATCTTTCGAATTCTCCATTTTGAATCTTTCCTTTTTCGTTTCAGCATGGTTGAAGATCTTAATTTACCCGACGGTGTAACGATACCAGGATGGTATAGGAGGCTATTGGAGGCTAGGGCCGCTGCAGGTCCAGCCAATGTTCCTCCACCACCAGTTGCACCCGTTCCTCCTCCTCCTCCTCCTCGCATAGATACTTTTGCAAGGACGTGCAAGGAATTCAATGCTATGGGTGGAAAACCATTTCAAGGGTCAGAAACGTTTGTGGAAGCTAGAGATTGGCTTAAGGAGGTGGAAGAATTGCTAGAAATCTTTGAAGTAGAAGAAGGGAGGATAGTTCGTTTAGCAGCTTGGTTGATGAAGGGAGAGGCCTCGTTTTGGTGGGAGGTCACTAATAGGGAGCGTCCTGTTGACTCTTGGGTGGATTTCAGACGTAGGTTCGAGGCGAAGTTTCTCTCAAGGGCGGAAGAAAATCTATATATGGAAAGGTTCTTGACATTGAAGCAAGGAAGCTCATCAGTGAAAGAATATGTCAATAAATTTAATCAGTTAGCAAGGTTTGGCTTGGACTTAGTAAACACGCCGGAGAAGAAGGCTCTAAGGTTCGTGAATGGCTTGAATGAACCATTGCAAGGGTTGGCTATGACCCACATCCCGATGGGGGCCACCTTTGAGAAGTTAGTAGAAATGGCGCTCATGCATGAGGAGAAAAGCGCTAAAGCTTATAAGGCACCCGAGAAAAAGGGGGATCAGAAGAAACCACAACAGCAAAACAAGAAGGGTGGAAAAGACAATAATGGCAAGGGAAAGAAGAAGTGCTTTAACTGTGGAACCCCAGACCATCTCAGCAAGGATTGCCGAAAGAAAAAGAAGACAGGCTGTTTTCATTGTGGCGATGCGGGACATTTAGTGAAGGACTGCCCAAAGAAGGGGCAGAGGGCAGGAGCTACCTCGGGAGGACAGGTGCAGGCTCTTATGGCACCAGGGCAGGCTAGGGGACAAGATCAGGCTCTCGCAGTCCCACCGCTGCAAGAACGAGGTAGAACCATTTCTGTTGAAAGCTTAGTTTTTCTGTTTGATCATCCTGTCCATACCTTATTCGATTCGGGCGCATCACATTCGTTTATCTCTACATCATTAGTTGAATCACTGCACTTAAACACTAGTTTAGTAGAGGATCCCTTAGTTGTTTCGAATCCAATAGGGGGCTCAGCTTATTTGTCCATGATGTGTTTGGATTTGAAAATTTCCATACTTAGCGCTGAATTTAGATGTGATGCTTATGTGTTGGGCTTCACGGGCTATGGGCTAATTTTAGGAATGGATTGGTTATCCAGAAATGGGGCCGTTCTTGATTGTGAAAGGATAGTAGTTAGGCTCGTGACTCGCCTTGGCAACACTCTCGAAATCTTCTGTAATCCCATAAATTCGGTTATGCTCAGTTATCTAAAATCACTTGACGCGTCTGAGGAAAATCTACGATCTGTTAGAGTGGTCCGAGAATATTCGAATGTGTATGAGGAGGTGAAGGGCTTGCCTCCGAAGCGGGAGATAGATTTTCGAATATATCTTGTGGATAATGCGAAACCAGTATCTTTGCCAGTACGCCACATGGCTCCATGTGAAAGGAGGGAACTTGATAAGCAAGTGAAGGAGTTGCTTGAGAAGGGGTTCATAAGACAAAGTATATCAGAGTGGGGTGCTCCAGTAGTATTTGCCACGAAGGCGGATGGGTCCCTTAGACTGTGTGTGGACTATAGAGAACTTAATAAACTTACTAAGAAGAACAGACACCCACTGCCGAGGATTGACGATCTCTTCGATCAATTAGTTGGCGCCTCGGTGTTTTTGCAGTTGGACTTAGCCACTGGGTTCCATCAGTTGAGAGTTGCTGAGGATAGCATAGACAAGACTGCCTTTAGGACTCCGGACGGTTTTTATGAATGGCTAGTGATGCCCTTCGGTTTGACAAACGCCCCAGCATATTTTGTTGATTTGATGAGTAGTGTGTTTAGGGAGTACCTTAACAAATTCGTGGTAGTCTTTGTAGATGACATCTTGATCTTTTCTAAGGATGAAGAAGAGCATGCCCTACATCTTAGGGAAGTGTTGGAGACCCTACGAGCGCATAGCCTTAAGGATAAATTTTCTAAGTGTCACTTCTGGAGGAAGGAAGTACGGTTCTTGGGGCACGTGGTTTCCAAAGAAGGGATAGCCGTGTATCCCGCGAAGGTGGTGCCCATCCAAGATTGGAAGGTCCCTAAAAATGCTACCGAAGTGGGAAGTTTCTTCGGGTTGGCTGGCTACTATAGGAAGTTTATCAAAGAATTCGCAAAGATATCAGCTCCATTGGCACGCTTGACGAAGAAGAACCTAGTTTTCACATGGGACGTAGATTGTGATGATGCGTTCCAACGTTTGAAGAGAGCTTTGACTTCAGCCCCAGTCTTAGTATTGCCAGATGGGAGTAAGCCGTTTACCGTTTATACTGATGCTTGTGGGACAGGACTAGGCGCAGTCTTAATGCAAGAGGGTAGGGTAATAGCCTATGGTGGAAGGCAGTTGAGAGCGCATGAGAAAATTTATCCTACACATGACCTAGAATTGGCCGCTATTGTTTTCACGCTTAAGTCTTGGCGTCATTATCTTCTTGGCGAGAAATTCGAATTATTCACTGACCACAAGTCTTTAAAATACCTATTCTCTCAAAAGGACTTGAACTTAAGGCAGCAAAGGTGGATGGAGTTCTTAGCGTCCTACGACTTCGAAATAGCCTATACCCTTGGCAAGGGTAACGTGGTGGCAGACGCCTTAAGTAGAAAAAGATTATCCTTAAGTCCTTTGTTTGTTGAGCGGCGAAGTTTAGAATTCATTTCGATGTTTGACTTTAGACCTTCTGTTGACTTCGTACCCGGTTTGCTAGCATCCTTGGAGGTCAGACCTACGATTTTGGGACGGATTGGCGAGGCACAGCGAGACGACCCACAGTTGGTTGAGTTAGTAGAAAAACTCAAAGGAGGGGAGTCATCAAGCCATCTCCGTAGGTATGCACGATAAGGGTTGGTTACGTAGGGACGGTAGATTTTGTGTACCAAAAGACGATGACCTAAGGAAGACTATTCTTGACGAAGCACATCATTCGAAGATGACAATTCATCCCGGCGGGGACAAGATGTACAAAGACATGAAGAGAGTTTACTTTTGGGCCGGCATGAAGAAATATGTGGCCAAGTATGTCGCTAGATGCTTGGTGTGCTAACAAGTAAAAGTGGAGCAAAAGAAATTCGATGGGTTGCTTCACCCATTGGAGGTTCCACTATGGAAGTGGGAAAGTGTCTCGATGGATTCTGTGGATGGGTTATCGCGATCAAGGAAGGGTAATACGGGAATTTGGGTTATAGTAGATAGACTTACTAAAAGCGCCCATTTTATTCCCGTAATTGTTTAAATTCCATTATTGAGTACATTTACTTAAACTTAACGTTTTAGCCTCATGCCCATTTTATAAACATCGTTTATAACTCCCAGGTTTAACATAAAATCCTATTTATCTCGATTCCTTCTTACTTAATTTAAATATTAAGTAAACACTTATCTTTAGCTATCGTATCGGCTAAAAATCTCTTTTATGACTTAGTTATAAAACTCGGCTTTAATATAAAACTCGTTCATCAACTCTTTTCAAGGATCCAATTATATTTCAATGTCAACTTTGACTACTTACCTTAATAAATCTCATTTACGAATTGATCACTCAAATTATTATTTATTAAAAATAATAATTTACATCATCTTTAACTATCGTAGAAATAGTTACCTCCTATTTAACTAAATTAAATATTAAATTTATTATAAAATCTTATTAAAGTTTAAAATAAATATTCATTAATCTATTTCATTAGATTAATTAACAACAAACTAATTTAATCAATTCGATAACATGGGTATCTTATTAACCGAATTCCAATTAGCCTTTCCTTTTAAATTAATTAATTTAAATAATTCCACTTAATTATTTCCTGAAAAATAATAAATCCAACTCTCAACTGTTACTTCATTTCGTCGATTCACCAGTCGGTATATCACCATTTATAAAACGATTGATTTTTAGGTCAACTGCTGCCAACTACTCAACCAACTCTACCTATTGGTTAAAATTAAACAAACGTTGAATTTAAATTCAACAGTCAACACAAATCCATCATCCGATCTCATTAGTTAAACCATTTATATAATTGTAATGTGAAAATAAATAAATAGTTTGAGGAATCCTGTTGGATGCCTCCAACCTGCTTTCCTTACACCCAAATATGTTATCTCAAATAAAAACAGATATAATATTCAACAATTAAACCATAATAGCAATCAAAACATCCATACTCAAATTTATACATTTATATTATTATAAACATAACCAACAAGCTAATTTACCTCATTTAGAAATAATCATTAAAATAACGATTAGTTTAAATTAAATTAAACAAACATTTAATTTAATCGGTTCGGTCAACACATATAAATTCAACATCCATCAACCAATTAACAATCACAGCACACAAATATTTAAAACCGACTTATATAAAATATAAATTGGATAAAACTGAGTTAGTTGAACTCACATTGATTTGATTCTCCTTTAAACTGTTGGCTTTAGTTGATTCCGACGTGTCCAAACCAGCTCCATAATATTACGTCTGTCGATATGGCTCCAACCTTTCTGGTCTGATTCTATGTACGCAAGACACAGTTACAAATTTAATCGGCGTTTGCCATGTAAATTAATACTATAATTTTTTTAATTATTATTATTTATTAAATCACTACTTACTTTCGTTACCTTAATTAGGCATTTCTATTGCAATTAGGCATATTCCATTTATTTTCAGTCCTACGTTACGTTACGTGTGTATTAGGTATAATTAACTAAAATTAGGCATTATCAACGATGATGAGGCACATCATATTATGCCCGTTCATCTTATAATTTAATATTATTTACACACCTATGTAACTACTTTAATTAGGGATGGTAAAGGGGATTAGGTAAGATATAAATGGATTAGGCTCAAAATATATATACGTTTAACTTCCACTACCTGTCTGTTTATTCCAGACCCATGAGGTGAGCTCCCTCAATCTTCACAGCTCCTCACACATTTCCATGCAAGAAGCTACCACTTGCACTCTACCAGCACCGCCAATGATGACCGGAGTTCATGAAAACCGCCACCGACCTTCCATTCAGATCCACAACAGCATGAACCCCAAAAAAACGCACCATTACCAGAGCGAGCCCACACCACCTCACCCTGGCAACCGAACACCAGCTTGCCTATGTCCCTTCACCAAAACACACACAGCCTCCTACCGTAGCTCACTACTGAAAAACCTCCCGACTCAACTTGCTCCCCTTCTTCATTTAGTACCCCAAAGTCACGGTCAAATATTGAACTTCACTGTTCACTTTCCTTCCATTGTGCACCTCTCTTCCCCACCCATTTCTCTTCTTTTTCCATACACCATATACAAACCCACGCATTGCCTCTTCCAGTGCCATTCAAATGGTTATGTTCTTCCTCCGAAAGCCCAAAGGTCGTTACCCCATAATACCATTCCACGTTCATATTACTTCTAACGCCACAAACATCCCCTGTTCCCCACTTCTACAGTACATATACCCTTTCTTCATTTCAAATAACCCCATGCCAAACTATCCCACTTTATAAATATATTTTTTCTTTTTCGTAGCTTACTATAATTGTTACGTGCCATGAACACTTCGTTTACGTTCTGTTCCTTCCTCACAAAACAGACACCACTATAGAGCTTGCGTTTCATTTGAAGTGAGGTGTTTGTTTTCATTTGTAAATGGCTTTCATGTTTTATTAAGGTGAGAGAAGAGTGGGTTTTCATTTGCTCTTGCTTCCTTGAATGTTACATTTGAAGTGAGGTGTTTGTTTTCATTTGTAAATGGCTTTCATGTTTTATTAAGGTGAGAGAATAGTGGGTTTTCATTTGCTCTTACTTCCTTGAACGAGAGCGCAGTCATACATACATACATACATACATACATATATATATATACACATGTATATGTATGTATGTAGGGTAGCGGATGCGGAGATAAGAACAAGGTCATGTTAACAGCTGGTACATGGTATGAAGCTAGCTAGGTTAGGCATGTAGTGAGAGTTTTCACTTCATTGAGTTTTCATTGTGATGGAGAAAAAATAATAGCCTGTGCAGAGTGTAGGATGGGAGAAAGGGTAGGTAGTTAGGCAAAAGAAATAGACAAGAAGGTGTAGCTGCGTGTGTTATCTTTCGTATGGCCATGTGCATAGCTGGGGAAAATACAGTGTAGCTGTAACACCCCGCATTTTTAACTCAAGATAATAAAATAAGAATAACTTAATTAAATATTCAGAATTAAGTAAAATGGACTACGCCATTGCTTCCGTCTCGAAATTCTGGTCAAAGTAGACACCTGGTTTGCGTAAATCGGACACCGTATGAAGAAGATATTGAGGTTTAAATTTTGTATACGCGTAGGAGGGATATATATATATATATATATATATATATGTATGTATGTATGTATATTAGGTTCAGAAATTCAAAAATGTGTCCAAAAATTCAAAAATCGGTTCAAAATTCAAAATTTCAGAAGGCGACAGATTTCCCACCTAGGAGGGTCGACACCCTCAAGGGTGGGTCGATACCGGGGTCGACCCCCTCAAGGGTGGGTCTACCCACCTGCGGTAGATTTTGGTATATTAGGTTTTTTGAGTTTCTAGACGATTCGATAGCTTTTGGTCAAATCCGAGGGTCCTGGTTGCTCCATACACCTATAAATAAGACCTTAAACCAAACCCTAATCCTCATAATTTGGCGCGGCTACACTGGAGCTCTGCCATTACTCACTCTCTCCTTAAATATATTCAGAAATTTAGATTTATAAATTAGAAAATCTTTAATTAAGATTTGGAGGGAAGAGATTAATGTTTTTTTAGGCATTCAGAATTACGTGAAAAGCAAGGTAACGTTCCAAGTCAAATCTATCCAATTTTTTCCTCCTCTTTCTTTTCCCTTTCTCTTTTGGTAAAAATAGTAAATCCATGATTATTAGGTTCCGAATTCAATTAGGGGGGAAATCATAGAAGATTAGATTTGGACCATATCCAGGATTTGGAAAGCTTACGAGGTGAGTGGATTTAAACCATATTATTTTAGATAATGGTATATTACTGTTTAGCGTTTCCCATTATGAAAAATTGGAATATGATATGTTAAGATGCCTAAACATATGCTAATAATGATTAAAGTGGTATATGACATGTAATATGAATCAGTTGAAATGTTGGAATGTTTACATGTTATAATATTAAAATGAACATGTTAAAATTCATATATTGAATTAGTTGAAGTGCTAAAAAGTTTACATGATTATGAACTTGTTAGAATATTGGTATCAACTGTGACTGTTCTTGTTACATATTAATTTGTCTCAAATGTATACATGAAATAATTGGAGTAGTATATGATTATATGGTTTCATGTTAACATAGAATTGAATAAATAAGCATGGATTGGGGCATCGACCAAATTATGTTTAAAGATCTTAAATTGGGCTAGTAAATATGACTTGAAAAAAGGGGTAACTATTAAAATATGAACATGCCTAAATACACAGTAATTTGGAACTGTAACGCCTTAGGAATGAGGTTAGATTGCACTTGTTATAGAAGTCTGCCCGGACCCGCCCGGCATATCCAGCATTCACAAGTGGTAAATCTAATGTGAGAGGTCTAAGTGCATAACTAAAAATGGTGCTAAGGCACGAGGTTAAGTCGACTTGTGGTAGAAGTCTGCCCGGACCCGCCCGACAAATCCAGCGTCCACAAGTGTAGGCTTAATGTGAGAGGTCAAGGCATATGTATGTACATATATATAAATATATGTATATAACAATATATGAATAAATGGAAACGATGGTAATTAAATGTTTAACTCAGAAAATATGAAAGGAATGGATGTAATGAACTGAGATAGTGTGATACAAAGGAAAAGTGATGCATTTCCCAAAATGATCTATTTCTGAGGAAGTGGTTGCGAGTAAGCCATAGTAAATAAAGCAAGAAAAGTAAAGAAATTACTTGCTACCACAAATTTAGATAGGTAAACGTTATGAAAATAAATCACTGATTCCTTCTATCAAACTGATAAGGTGGATAAGTGTTTTCCTTAATTAAAATAAGGAACATATATTATAGTGAATGAAGAATACTCAGTAAAAGAAAATGGTTTAAAAGGGGAATAACAATCACCTATTATAAATAAATAACATCAGTGAAAATATTGTATAATAGGTAGACTTGTCCTAGGGACAAGTGAAGATTATAACTCAGGTTATAATAAACTAATAAGGAAATGGGATAACCGGTGAAATGGGATAAGGGACACTTAATGTAAATTAAGTAATCCATAAATGGGGAAAAGACGGAAACCAGTTAAGAAAAGGGAGAAAATATATTGTACTTAATTACAAATTAAGTAATCTGTAAACTTGGAGGTCTGAAACCCACTGATAAGAATAACATGTTCAAACTTGTCCTAGGGACAAGGGGAAATTATAACATAAGATATAATAAATGGGTAGAAAAACTTATTAATGGGCCTTAGTTAATAGAACTAAATTAATAAGTAAACAACGATAAGTTATATTGACGACATTGTAACGACCCGTATTCTACACATCATAGGATTGTAGAATATTTATTTCTTTCCCGCATGAAGTCGTATGGTCATATAACTTTGGGAAACATTTATTAGAGCCATTTCCCCTGTTCATGATTTTTGTCGATTTTTAAATGACCATTTTGCCCCTAGTCAATACTGTTTTAGCCATAACTTTTGATAGGGAAGGAATTTTAACCTGAAACCACTTCCATTAGATTCGTTTGATGGTTTCTCTTTCCGTAGAGTGGTCATAATAGCCAAACGGACTTACCGTTTGGAAGATATGGCTGAAACAAGGTTTGGAGGGTGAAAAACTGCATAATTGGGCTAAACCGGGTAGTTAGCAATTGGGCCCATAAGGAGATTTCGGGATTGGGGTTGTATAAGGGCTGATTAGGGTTAGAAAACATCCTTTTAGTCATTTTTCCAGCCACCATTTCATTTCATAGAACCCTATTAATGGCCTCCAACCTCTAAATCACTCCAAACCACTCCAAACTTGAAGAAAAGGGATTAGCAACGACAAATCAAGGCAAATCAACACCAAATCGGGATTAGAGCTGCTACAACACCTTGTTATCTTCACCAAATCTGAGATTTATTTCGGATTTTGCTTTATTTGTGGCTAAGGTGAGTGATTAGCTTGCTTTTTGCACTAATTATGGTTATTCGGGGTGATTAGTGCTAATTAGCGTTTTTAAACGAAAATAAATTCTGGAAAAATGTTTATAAATTCACAAATAATGTTTTAGACCTCTGATATGAGTTTGGGTTAATTTGGTTAAGATTTGCTAATCATGTCATTAGTTATGCTCACACATGCTTAAGGGAAAAACATGGGGTTTTGGGCATGTTTGATCCATTTTACCATGTCATATTGTTGTTTTGGTGTTTGAGGTCACTTGTATGTGTTGCTATGACCCTTTGGTATGCTTTGTGATTGGTTTCAATAGATAAAATGGTCGAAAACGCCGTCGAGAGGCGTATAAACACTTGCTGGAAAGTTGCAGGAATTAGTGCAGGAAATCGGATCGGATCGCCCCTACCGACCCGAACCGCCCACTTCTCTTCACCACGAACCGAACCGGATCGCTATAGCGAAGCAAGCTGCGCCACGAGCTGAAGGATCCGAACCGATCCAGTGTGCAATGAAGGACTCCGATCTGAACCGTCACAAGAGAGAGACAGGGATCCGACCCGAACCGATGGTGCACTCCGATCCGACCTGAAGTAACAGTCACGAAACGAGACGATGAAGACCACGATCCCAATGATGACGAAAGGGATCCGAACCATGGCATGAAGAAGGCTCCGACCCGATCCGAGGACTGATGCTTGGTGGTTGAGGGCGGCACGAACCACGACACGATGGAGGGTGCGAACCGAACCGAGATGGTGGACCCGAACCGATCCGATGGGTGGTCACGAACCCGATCCGACCCGAATTGGAGGAAGAGATGATGATCCGAACCGATCCGAAGGAGGAAGATCCATAACCCGAAATGCAAAGGTAGTTCAAGTGGAAGTTCGAGCTCAGGACCCAGACGGGAACCAATGAGTTCACTTCGTGATTGGGCTTTGCTGCGGGACGTGTGCTAAGGAGTTGTCGATGTCTATGACTTTGGATCACTAGGTGTTGGAGGTAGAGAGACAAACTCGGGCTTTGGATGTGGTGCGACTAGGGAGCTACCTACCAATGGAGTGGGGTCATGGAAACGTTGGGCGTGATCCCATAGGTATGGCGTTGGTGGTAGTAGGAATGTACATAGTCGTACAAAGTCGAGTTCTGTCGTTTGAGTAAAGTGCTCTAGTGATCGAAGAAGTGGATGTCGTATGCTTTACGCACTGAGTGAGAGATGCGAGGATGGTTGTTATGTTTGATTGTTTGACACACACATCCCCACCCCCGTATACTTATATTATGTGTTTGTGACATCATAGAGTGTTGTACCGTGTAGTACTAACTCTTTGGTTGCAGGTCCAGGTTCAGGTATGACTTAGTATACCTGTTATTATTCTGTTTATGCTTGCTACCACTCATACCAGACTGATGTCTGACCCAGAGTTTTATGTTTCTTCTTATTACTCTGGGTGCTCACACGAGCAGACTAGAGACAGGGATAGCTGGTAGTGCGCTTGGTAGATGGACTGAAGACGAGCAGGAGGCTCCACGTATGATATATAGTTATTCTCCCTGTGTCGTGATTGGTATCTACTTTGGGCATTAGTAGCATACCTATTTTGTTTATCTTGGAGACAGTATTTTGAAGTTGTAATAAGCTGTATGTGATATTTCCGCTACTCTGATGATGTTAGTTCAAGTTTTCAGCTTATGCACTGTCTCATCTGTTTTATGTCAAGTATATGTTGGCTATTATATTTTATTCCATGCGCTGTGAGGCATATTACAGGTTCTTTATTTGGTTCATCTTCTTTCTTTCTCTTCTTTGGCGACCGTCCCATGCCAATTGGACATGTGTACAGCGCACAATTGGAGTAAAACGTCGGTTGGTGCGGGGCGGGCCGTCACAGACATAAAGTGGAATTATGATTAAATGAGAAAGGATGAGGAAAACTTATGAAATGAAATAAGTTATATTTAATCATAAATGGTAAGTGACATGTTAATTGGAAAACATGTGAATTGAGATATCTTAATTACATATTAAGTAAAACATGTTATTGCAATGATGAAATCAAACAAGAATATAGAAGAGATTGTGGATTACAGACCTTGGGCCACAATCTGGAGAATAACATGTTGTGTGCTTATTAATAAACTTAAATGGGTTAAGTTATAATTCAAATTAATAAGCAAGAGGAACTTGGTAACTGATGAGGAATTCAATATGAATTAGAATAACCATGTTAACTGGAAACCTGATGAGGTGAGGCAAGCGCGTAAAAGAATGTTTAGACATAGGATCTAATAACATATTAAATTGAGGCGCTTGGACCAGTCCACACGTTTGAGAGTGAATAACCCAACGGGGGTAGATCATCGTGGTTTTATAAGGCACGAGGGGAGCGTGCATTCATCTGATTGTTCTGACAACTCCAAATGACTGGAAGGGGAAACACGCGGCTTCCTGAGGTACATAAGGTGCTCCTAGTAGTCCTCTGTGGGGTGGCAGATGTTTTAGGCTGGGCCAGCAGAGGTTGGGTCTGCGCGTAACTACTAGGTGGGTGGGCCTTGACTGCAGAAGTAGCTATGTAGTCAGAATGTTGTAAAGCAGTGACATCAGGGTGATTCGGCGGTTGCCTCAACTGGGAGGTGGAGGGTCACGACCAATAAGGATAGTAGATCGTTGGATACCCGTCATCGACAGCCAGTGGGATGCGAAAAGACTAGAGCTAAACCCAAGATACCATTCACCCATCACTATCAGGGTAAGGGGTTGAGGGGAGATACCACATGGATGTTTAGATTGTTTGCGTAGGGGCAGTCGCTTTGCCCTTGTAGTCTTTACTAGTTGAGGGAGGGGACGAGGTGGGGCCATAGCCACTGTGAAAACAGACCCTAGGTATTTGTATATAGAGGCTCTTTAAAGATGGGCCTGTACAGGTATGGAAAAGCTTTCGGCCGAGTTCCGTGTTTCTTGTATCGCCCTGTTACGGAACTCGGTGCACATTAAAGGATGTGCGATTGAGGCATCGTGCAATAGTTAACAGTACATACGAGGGACAGTCTAGGTACATGCATATCTGCTCTAGGTGGTGTATCGTAAACTTGAGGGCATTAATCTTGTATGAGATATGATTTGATCGAGGGTGGCAGTCCGTACGCTTACGTAGCATAGTGATGACAGATATGCTTTGATCGCAGTAGTGTTATATAGAGATCCATACGTCACTCCGGCGTAGGATGAGGGACTGCGAGCATTTTAGTGGCATTACGGTGGAGACAGTGCGAGTGGGGTACCATGGGGTGTACCTCGATATTGGGGGTAGCTACACATATACTGTATTAAGTTAATCCACTGGGAAGTAAATGGGTACGACGTGTGTGTAAACCTTGATTGTTGTTAACACAAGTAACCTAATAAATAAGAAAATATGATTAAACGGTATATGTAGGATTATCCAAAGTGTATCGTTTAAATCCAGTCACCGGAACTTGTGTTCTGACCCCCCCCCTCCTCTTAACATACTCGCAGGTTAGAATTGTGGCAAGGACATGATAGCCTTGGATACTGGTTAGGCAGTATTATTAATACGGTAAGGCTATATTTTGATTATATTATCACTACTACAAAACAGGTCAGTTGCTTCGGTTATTTATCCCCTATTGCTTCAGTTCTGCAATCGAAGCAACTGCAGTAGACGCAATAGACCAAAAAGTTGTTGCTTTGGACAAGCAACCGAAGCAAACATTATTCTGTTGCTTTGGTTATTTTCCATTGTTGCTTCGGTTTAACAACAGAAGCAACTGAAGAAGGCGCAATAAAGGGAAGATTGTAGCTTCGGATGGATAACCGAAGCAAAAAAATGATTTATTGCTTCGGTCATCAACAACCGACGTATAAAAGAGGAGGGAGCATATAACGGACTTCCTTGTTGCTTCGGTTGCAACCACAACCAAAGCAAAAATTCCTCTTTGATAAAACCTACTCCCTTATATATATCACCAATATTATCAATATATTGAAACAAATAGTTAATGATATTCAAGCTATATACAATACAGATTGAACAATACAGAAATAAATGTAATAATTTCATTGATAATGTTAATGATCCACACATATAATAGCAACAACATAAGAAATCTACAATTCATAGATAGTGTCATTAATCCAAGACCAAATACTATATATAAAATTCGGTCATACTCCAAGAAAGAACCAAATACAATATAATCCAGTCTTACTAACTAAATTTCGACTTCAAAAACAAACCAATCGCCTTGTTGAATATCTGTTACGCAATATATATCTACCTGCAAAATTTCAAAAACAAAAAAACTTTTAATAAACTGTAGTATTAATTACAAAGAAACAAAATTTCAATAAACAAAGAAATAACGGACTATGCAATTCTGGTTTTGTATCGACATTTAAAAAACTACAGTAGTACAACAATCTACTCATACTTGAACCAAAACAACACCACTCCAATACCACAGTACCACATTTAAAGAACTGCAGTATTTCAGGTTTTTGCTGCAATCATTACATCTTTGCAATACGGCAATGCTGCAACCTGAACTTTTAGGTTCATAGATCATTAAAAAAACTGCAGTATTTCAGGTTTTTACTGCAATGCATTTCTGTCAATCTAAACTTTTTAAGGTGCATGTGTAAACATTAAAAATGTCATTCCCTTTCCAATATTCTTTGTGCAGTGTGCTTACCAGGACCATTTCAGAATTGAAAGTAAAGTATACATAGTGGTAATCATTTGTGTAGATATTTTTTCTAATGTTAAACAGAACAATAGGCAACATTTATACCATTGCATTGTCATTTTCATGAGTGTCCTTTGGGGAGGAAAAAAATAATGTTTTGCATTGGCTTGTACCATCAACAAAGTCTAAGTGCAACAGTTTTGCTAAAATAGAAATGAATTTATTTTCAAATCAAGCTGAACATAAACAGTTGTGCTAAAATACTACTTATTTGTTGTCGCCATTATTTAAGCTTTGAATTCCAAATGAATTTATTTTCAAATCAAGCTGAACATAAATAGTTGTGCTAAAATACATTTTACTTTTTATTTATCGTTGCAATTCTATCCATTACTCAAATTGGTATTGAGCAAATTCTCTTTTGTAAAATATAATATTTTTTACAGAATAACAGCAAATTCTCAACATGCATGTTTTATTTATTTAGATCTCCTACTTCTACATTTTTATTTAGATCTCCTATTTCTAAATGAAAAATCATCTTTAATATCATGGAGTAAGAAAGACCGATAAAAGATTCAAATAAAAAGTTATATGAGTTTTCTTTGTGCTCTTGTATATATTCTATGCCATTATTTCGAATTTATTTTATTTCTACTGCTTCTTAAGTTCATAGCTTTCTTACATTTTGTAGTTCCTATAGGAAAAGTTGTCACAAGAATGAAAAATTAATTTCATGGGGCCATAGGCATCAAATTGATGTTAGTTGTCCAGGATATATAAAGTTATCTTCATCTTATTATTCAGTTACTAGATTTTAGCAAGATGACATATTAATTCATCTTTAACCAATAAAATTCAAGTAGTTCCACACATTTTATTAATGGTAATCAACCTGGGTTTATCTTTTCTTGCTTATTTAAGCTTTTGTACTCCTGATATTGAATAATAAGACAAGCTATTTTCTTATTTGTAACAGGTAAGCTATTGTGACGACCCAAACTCCCGTGCAACGGAAGCAAGGATAATCATTGGAATGTAACATCTAAACGATAACAGCAGAACAAAAATATAGAATTAAATCAGATAATGTACACCAAATTACATTGGAACAAATATAATCATCAGAGTTACATAGCATAACAGGATCATACTTAGTACAAAATACAGTTTCAGCTTTATATAAAATGTCTGAAGTAGAATCAAACATAATATACATAATGAAGTCTGAATAGTATAACAGAAATGATAGAATCTGTCTTTAGCTCCATAGCTATCGAGGATGAGCCTGCCAAAACCTGGATACATGGCTGTACGCGTAGAAAATAGGGGCACCCGAGTTTGCAAGTGAAACAAACTACGAGTCAGTCATGAGACTGGTATGAGAAATCTTACTTAACCTATTAAAATAAGGTCAATCACAGGACCACGCCGCTAACGCAGAACGGGTTTACTCCATTGGATTGCCAGTGCATAAAACAAGTAAATCATTTAAACATCGCAATGATTTTTACAAAAATGAAGCCATTATAAAACTCAAGTCTCATCACATAATGCAACGCAAACCGGAGGATGGAGTTTTACCTTATAATGGCCAAAATATGCTTGATACGTATAAAACAAAATCGTTTGATATTATTATTAGTATATATATGTTTCAAAAACAATTTCCATTATAATATCAATCATAGATGGCATAGCCACTGTAACGACACGGATTTTGCCCGACCTTAATCGATCGCAAAATCGACCAAGACCGTTCAAAACTCGCATACGTTAACTTTGGGAATACAATACATTAGAACAATAACAGCAGACTTTTATAACATTATAATAACGTTACATCAGAGTACAGAATATCAGAGTACATCGAATAAATATATTACAGCGGAAGATAAATTACAGAAGATTTAATACATTAAATAAAATACAGTAAACAGCGGAAGACTACTAAGCTCTGGACACAGCTTTAGGCTTCAATCCAGGATCCTGCTAAAAGAATAGATATCTGCAAAAAGCTACTCGACTGCCCGTGTGGAAAAGAGGGCACCCGAGTTTGCAAAGTGAAACAAACTACGAGTCAGTCATGGGACTGGTATGAGAAATCTAAATTAGCCTATTAATTAAAATGGCTAATCACAGGACCACACCGCTAACGCGGAACGGGTTTACTCCATTGGATTGCCAGTGTATAAACAAACAATCAAAAATGCAACAATCAACATGCAGTTCCAATCTACCCATTTAGGATTAATTCCTAAATTAAGATTTCAAAATCCAATTCAATTTACAGAAATTATTTCTTTGGACTTTATTTCCCAATTTCTTTTATTTTAAATCGTTTGGAATATATATCTAGCTTTTGTAATATCAAAGTAGATTTCACTTCGGGATTTGAAAACAAAACATTTGGAAATATGAATTCCAAAACATATTAATGCATAAAAACAAATATGCAACCAAATATCAGGTTTCCCTTAGACAAGGCAAAGGGCACGCACCTAAGCAACTCGATATATATATGTGCACCTCTCACTATGCAGCAGGCTACACTAACCACTGACCAGTACAGTCGGTCAGGGTCATTCAACCAACCCATACTTTTAGTCGTTCGGGTCACCAGAATCTTTAGCCACATACTAAATCATTTTTATATCCCGAAGTGGAAAAATCATTTCACAACATAATAATCACAAGTATAATCAAATCTATATAGGTTTCTGCTTTCAAATCATTTTGAAATTATTGGGTTTAGTCCTCGAAATTCTTTCTGTTTTATAAAACATTTTATAAAACATTCCCTGTCCAAAATCGGGAATAATTCTTCTTTTACTTAAGAAAATCACTTCTCAAAATCATTCATTAATTTTGAAATAAACAATCGCTAAACACCTTATAGTCAAATCGTGAAGTGTTTCACAAGGTGTTAGCATACATATAATTCTACCCTTTTTAATGAATACTAATTACATAACAATGTAATTTTACATGTTAACAAATTCTAATCAAAGTGACATTTCTTTTTAAGGAATACTAATTGCATAACAATGTAATTTTACATGTTAACAAATTCAAATCAAAGTGACATTTCTTTTTTAATGAATACTAATTGCATAACAATGTAATTTTACATGTTAACAAATTCTAATCAAAGTGACATTCTTTTTAATGAATACAATGAACAATAAAATTATGATCTTTTACGTTGCTCCTTTTTATCGAAAACAATATTACATTAAAAATGGAATTTTTAATGTTACATCTTTTATTGAAAACAAAGTGACAATAAAATATAAACTTTTAATCCATTCTTTTTAATGTAACAATTTTACATTAAAAATACATCTTTTTAGTCCATTCTTTTTAATGTAGCAATTTTACATTAAAAATACATCTTTTTAGCGTAAACAATTTGACACTAAAATATCTTCTTTTTAACGAACTATAAATGTGTTCTTTTTATTGCGTCAAAATTATGCTCTTTTATAACGAAAAAATATGTACTTTTATTAACGTCAAAAATATGTACTTTTATTAAATTTGAGCAAAACGATATTAAAAAGTTGATCTTTTTAATATGAACAAACGGTATTAAAAAGTGGTTCTTTTTAATATGAACAAAATGATGTTACAATTTTCCACAACAACTTCAATAACCAATTGTGATAAATTTGGTGTAACTATATCCAACATATACGAATGCAAATTTTAAAACGCACACATTCTAAGGAACCATTCGTGTGTATATATAAATATTCCCAACATATACAATTTCAAATTTCAAACATACAAATCCTAAGGAACCATTCGTATATATATATATATATATGTATATGTATATATAAATCTCCGCAAAGATGAGATTTTTATCGTATTAACAATTCTGAATATAAATGAAATGAAATGAAATAAACCTCAAGATGAGATTTTCACATCCCACACTTGAAACTGAATAAAAATGAATCCCACGATGGAACTTTTACATCCCACTCTTGGAACAAAATAAAATGAATTCAAAAATGGAACATTTACATCTCAACTTTTATAACGTGTAAGCAAGATGAGATTTTTACATCCCACGCTAGTAACACGAGCCGCAAAGATGAGAGTTTTATCCCACGTTTGAAAATAAAGGAAAATAAATTCAAGATGGAATTTTGACATCCCACAGCTTGAAAATAAAAGAAAATAACATAAAGATGGAATTTTTGACATCCCACAGCTTGAAAATAAAAGAAAATAACATCAAGATGGAATTTTGACATCCCACAGCTTGAAAATAAAAGAAAATAACATATGAAAATAAACAACGCGTCATACAAAGAAAATGAACAGTATTCGCGTGTTCACAGATCCTATCCCACAGATCTGGAATATAATAATTATAATTTTCATCGCGTATTCACAAATTTAGAATCTCAATTTATTATGAGATTTATCGCATCAAACCAAGCGAATATATTTTCCATAACAAAAATAATACATAAATAACATCTAAATTATCACAGCGCAGAATAACACATACATATATGATTATAAATGCGAACATCAATAATTAAAGTATAATAATTTAAATAAAATAAATAGGATTTCTCACAGACAATTATTTAACAGTAAATAAAAATAATTAAATTCAGAAATCTCACCTTGCGCGGATAAGGGTAGAGACAAGAACAAGCAAAATTTTATTTTGGAAATCCTCTTCTCTTTCTTTTGAACTTTCTTTTGAAGAGAAAGAGAAAAGAGAAGAAAGAAGAAAGTAAAAGAAGAGGAAAGAAGAAAGGTTTTATTCTAATAAAACTTAGTATACAACACATGAAGGAGGTACCATGCTTATATAGCTGCATTAGCCAAGGCCAAGGGGATTATTCTATGATGTGGGACAAAACTCCATTTCAAAAATAACACCTAAACAAAGTAGCTTAGTGTGAACGCGTGCGAAGGAATTTGCAAAAAGAACCCCTTATTTAATAGCTCCAACTCATCTTAAAAAGAAAAAGAAAAAACATTTGTATGTTTTATCTTATTCAACCTTGTATGTTTTATTATTATTATTATTATTTAAATTAACAAGAACGTGTTTTCCTTCATTTCTGTTATTACATTAAAATGTAATCTCTTCTTTCATTACATGATTCAACATGACACTAGAAATGCGTTTATTCTTACTATTTATACATGATACTAAAAATATGCTTTATTTTTAATATTTAAAAACATGATATTAAAAATATTTTTTTTTCTTACTCTTAATATTCCAACTAATGACCATCTCTATATGTACAATAAAAATGAAATCTTATCATTTGTATATTTCTCCATCATAACATTCTTAACATAATGACATTTTTATTAACATGACATTTTTATATAACTTACGTTACTAACTAAAATGACATATTTATTTTAACTAAACATTCCTAATAAGAGTGATGATTCTATATTAATACAACGTTTCTAAACAAATGATGTTTATATTAACATGACGCTAAAAAAATATCCTTATTCACATATATTAATATGATGCTAAAAATATAATTATTTCTAGTATAACACAACAACGCTAAGTTCATACTTGTTTTTAGTGAAAATACACAACCCAAATTTTATATGTTTGATGTCAACATATAATTTCAACATAAATTATTTAAAAATAGAATTTTTATTTTCTGCCTCAATTTCTTAACAAACTTCATAAAAATAAGATTTTAAAATTGGTCCAAAATTCCGGGTTGTTACAGCCACCATCTACTATGTCGCCATATATAGGCTTACAATCAAAACCGCACAATGTCGTATTGGAAGTTGGATTTTCATCATGAACTAAGGCAAGGGATCGTCCTTACCAAATTCGAGACAATCTACCCTATCATGTCTCAGGCTACAGTCACAACAGCACCTAGGAAAATGCAGGGCCGGTCCATATGTTAAGTGGATTAGTAATCCCTGAACAATACGTTTACCTGCCCTATGAGGCGTAAATGAGCCAGATGACTCAATATCCATCGGCTCTGTAGTATCCAATATATCTGAGGTACCGCGCTTTCCAACAACTACATAAGTAAAAATGTCTAGGCTCCATACCATGACACTACTCCTAGCTGGAAAGAAACGCATGTCCTCCCTGCCGTCCTTCATCCCTTTTTGGTTCATACCGGGGCGTGAAGCTAACGAATTAACGCCATAAACAAAGCTACGCTATATTAAAGTCATGCTTTGATCATCAACCACAAGGCTCTGCTTTTCAAAAAAAGCCTTGATCACTTACATCTCAGCATGCCACATTGACATTCCATGCCATGCGACTGATGTCTATCGATATATAACCTCTAAGCTCGTACGACCTAGAGAAGGTTGTTAAGCAAGAGAATAAATTCTTCGCCACCAAACAAATATATATTTAATAGAAATCAATCAGCACAGAATAAAATACAATGTCAGACACACATCCATTTACCAGTCCGTTCTGGGTCTGAATGAAACCAGAGGCACCCTATTCCTCGTCCCATATGTGCAATACAGGAGAGAGGCCCTTGCACATCCGAACAATCAACAATTACGTCCGGACCACTACCACTGTAACCCCTCCTGGGAGCTAACCGATCCAAGGCATTAGCAGTAATCCATTCGATGTGAAGATCACCGGTCTTGCACCACCTTCATATCTTCTACTTCCAATCATCGATCAATTATTTGAAATGAGAATTAACTCGGCCTTTTCAAATAATTCATGTATACATAGAATTCAAATAAATTCTTTTCCATGGTTAAATTATTCGACATTCTCGTTTCAATTCAATATGTTGACTTCACGTCAAATACATCTAACCATCAGAATATCCAATAAACCAAGTAAAATCGGTTTATTTCCATTCCATATCGCTTATAATATTTTATAACGATTTTTCGCTATTTTTATATACACAAAAATAGCCCATTTTTATCGAACGACGTTTTAGGAGATTCGATGGCACTGCCGCTGCTCTCATCCAAATTTGAATTAGACATTTTGCAAAATCTAACCGTTGGATCTTAACGAATTTTATATCGTTGGAAAGATCTCTCCAAAGCGAACCCAATGGTTCCGGTTTTGGGAAAATCCGACTGTCAGATCTATCGATATAATCGTTTAAAGTTACGATTTCAAAACACGAACTTCAGCGGCGTGATTCGTTTCATTTTTATTTATATACATATATATATATATAATTCATTCTGGCGTTGTTTTTATTCAGATTTGAATCAAACATTTCTCCAAATCTAACCGCTGGATCTCAAGAAATTTATATTGTTGGAAAGATCTTTCCAAAGTGAACCCAATAGTTTCAGTTCCAGGGAAATCCGATGGTCGGATTTCTCGGTATAATTGTTTAAAATTACGATTTCAAAATGCAAACTACAGCGACGCGATTCATTTTATCTTAATATATATATATATATATATATATATATATATATAATTCATTCGATGATTTCTAGATCGTTTTCACTTCAAAATTTTGGCTAATGCCTTTAAATTTCGAAAAAATTGGCCATAAATTTCTTTGTACGGAGAGGGGTTTGGAAATTTATTGGGCCGTATTAGACACTCAATAAATCCAGTATAAGCATACACAACTTTTAGTGTCCTATTCTATACCCGAGGGAGTGTGTAAATTACTCCAGAGATAAATCTCGTCATCTCATCCAGTGTTGGAAAATAAATAATCCATGTGTCGTATCTAATAACTAGAGAGACGTGATTATTGTCAACTCTACACCTGTGTTGGGTTTTTATTTAATCTAGAAATTTACCATTATATTTATTTTGTCCATATCAGTCCTCGGTTCAACCTGTAATTCAATCATCGCCATACGAGCGTCTTGCCGTTATGGTAATCCCAACCTCGTCACATAAGCTCCAAATGCTTCTATGGAATATGATAGAGTATGATATCTTCACGAAGTATGCCATGCAGTGTAGTTCAAAATTAATTGTTGTTATTCTATGGTGTTGTTTATAATCTCACACAGAACAACCAGCACACCGCATCCAATGGCATTCATAGGAGTTTATATAATAAATAAAATTGCGTAGCCAACTCATTAAGACTTACCTATTTGTCAGGCATGCAAATAAATTCTTTACTCGGCAACTAATCCATTTTCCTGTTCAGCATATGTATATATATATATATATATGCATATCTACGCTAAAAATGATATTTTTAGCGAACAAATAATTATTTCCACCAATGACTATTTTTAACAGTTCATATACATGTTTATTTGTAATGAACAAGCATTTATTTCAACCCATGGTTATTTTTAACACTCATATATGTGATAAAAATAATATTTTCAATGAATAAATATTTATTTTAACTCATGGTTACTTTTAACACTTCATAAACATGTTAAAAATAATATTTTCAATCAACAAATATTTTTTTCAACCTTCAATTATTTTTAAAGGTTCCTACATAAAATAAAATATGATTTTTATTGTTAAAACATTTTATTTGAAACATGAATATTTTTAGTGATTCATATATACAATAAAAATGTGATTTTTATTGTTCTAACAATTTATTCAACATACGAATATTTTTAATGATTCATATACACAATAAAAATGTGATTTTTATTGTTCAAACAATTTATTTCAACATACGGATATTTTTAATGAATCATATATGCAATAAAAATGTGATTTTTATTGTTGAAACAATTTATTTCAAACATGAATATTTTTAATGATTCATATACACAATAAAAATGTGATTTTTATTGTTCAAACTATTTATTTCAAACATGAATATTTTTATATAGTCATACATACAATAACAATGTGATTTTTACTATTCAAACAATTTATTTCAAACATGAATATTTTTAATGATTCATATACACAATAAAAATGTGATTTTTATTGTTCAAACAATTTATTTCAATATATGAATATTTTTAATGATTCATATACACAATCAAAATGTGATTTTTACTCTTCAAACAATTTACAACACAACAATTATTTTATATAGTCATTTCACAAAAATTCATCATTACAACAGCAGGGTAGGTAGCACCGGCACCGTATCCAGCACGGCTCTTTTACTATCCTAGGCCTTGTAGCATTACAATACTTTAATTTTCCATAATACAATTCATTTTCTTAATAATGAATTCACCATAAACAATCAATTTTGTTGCAACCATAATCAATCATTCACAACCACAATCATTTTCTACAACACAATACTATCAAACAAATCGTCCATGGTCTGTGGACAATAATGTCAGGAGCTACTAAGCTTCGTCTGCAACCTATATATTTTTATTCATTTATTTTTGAATTTAGATTGCTCACATTGGGTTCCACTCCTTCGAAAATTGTAGAGAGCTCCAAAAATTCTCCGGCCTCTTCTAAAATGTAGCGTACGATGTCACGGTCCCAATGTCTCTTGTTTCACTGGATTTCAACAACATACGAAAAAGATATGATTTTTGTTCTTAAATCATACTTTGCAACTCTTTAAAGTGTTGAGAACAGTTTAAATAATTAAATCTGTTACCTCACTGTGAAGGTTCTAAACTAGGTTTAGATTTTTCACCTAATCCGATGCACGAGGTCGAGATCAGGTTATACCACGACGAAGAGGAAGGGGAGATGCGTAGAACGAGGGCGGTGGCATTCGGTTCGGTGGCGCCAGTAAGGCTCGGCGGCAGTTCAAAGTCAACGCCTTTGAGGAGGCGATTCTCGCGAAATACTACACGAGGGAGGGTGTAGTGGGTATGGATTTGAAGAGGAGGAGGAGCTCTACCAAAACCTCAACTAAAGCAAAGGATTTTATTGAGTGGTTTGGCCGGAATCGAGGAGAAAAGGGAGGAGCTCACTTCCATCATCGATCTAAGTCGTTACGGTTTTTTTTTTTTTGGAAAATTAAAATAATGAATAGAAAATTCCTATTGGCCCTCATATATATTAATTTCTAAAATAGTGTTTTCTAATCCGAACTCCAAATCAAACCCAACGACTGCCACCACTAGCTAAATACCCCCACTCTGGGCATAATGGAATATGTTTTGTAAGCCCATTCGACTATTTCAGTCAGTTATTCTTTAAATTAAAATATAAAACATTCAATTCTAGATTTGAGCGTACATTTTAATTTGTCGGGGCCACATACTGATTCCAAAAATTCCAGAAAAATTAATCTAGCTATGCTTGGACAATACGGTCCTAAAAAAATTAATTTCATCGAATTACGAGACCGTTTGAAAAATGGTCATTTTTTGGTCGATCCAATTCAAATTGAAATAACCAAACGAGTTTTCCCTTGCCACGCTCACATTTGAATTCCAAAAATTATGGAATTTTACACCTAGCAATAAATTAACATTCCGGATCCAACCAAAGTGGTTTCGTCGAAAATGGAGGTCGTTTGCAAAATGTCTCTTTTCAAGGGCTATATTTATATTAAATTTCATAACGACTATTCTAAATATTCAACTGGCCATAACTTTTTATTCCCGCTATGAAATTTCAATTTTCAGATTCGTTAGAAAGATATAATTAAACATATTTAAATAATTTTCATTTTACTGAAATTCGACTTATTTTGAATCCTATACATTCAGTCAAAGTTCAACTTCAAATTTTCACACTACCGCACTATTTCTAGCTCGTTATATAATTAAAATAAATTTATTCGCTCTAACTTCGATTTAAATAAATTTTTAGTCGTTATTATTTAAAATAAATTATTTTAAATATTCTAAATTCATTAAAATAGCCCAATTAAAAATTTTAAATTGGTTCTGGTTTTCCGGCTTGTTACAGCTATGGTTTCCAACCTACAAGAAATTGTTGTCACCAAACTATGATGGACTAGAGCACTAACAGTCCAACAACCTTCATTACACTATTTGTTACATTTGTTTTCTACATTACACTATGTGTTATTGTACCATACTGCTATAGACTTCTTTAACATGTACTTCCAACAACAATGAACTTCTGTTTCAATTACTTTGGTTAGTTATTAGACAATTTAAATTTATAAATAATGATTACCTATGTGCAGCCGAGTTATGCTAGCTACAGGCCATGTAGTATGATGATACATGTACACGTCATAATATATTTTTATCAACAATTGTGTATTTGTGTTTAATTAGCATGCCATGCATTACAAAATAAGATTGTTTATTTGCTAATACTTTATTACTCAGCTTAGTTGGTACTTGGTGCTTGACTTTTATTATAAATTATTCTTTGTATGCTTGTTGTTGGATCCATGGTCTTTTTCTTTAATGCCACTTGACTCTCTTTGTGTATACGTGTTTTATTAGCACGCCACTTGACTCTCTTTGTGTTGATATTTGGATTAGCATTTTGATGTTTAAGGAGTTAAGTACTCCTCAGTTTATATCAATTGCTCGACCCAAAAAAAACATGGCCGAAATGTGGTTATTTGGACGCATCACCTCTGTATTGATCACATCTTCATATATTTTATAATTTATTCTTTAAGCATGAGGGTACAATTATATGCTCAGATGACTTAACTTACCATTAGTTTATTATTTATTTTGCCATTATCAGTGTTTTATTATTATCATCATCAAACAGAATATATTTAATACAAATTGTTTTTATGAATAGTTCGCAAAATGTTAAATATTAATAAACTAGAATTCAAGGCTTTGCATATATATAATGACAACTATTTGTCATGGATATTGGACGAGATCCGCTTGCAATCTCAATGCTTAGAGAATGCCATTAAAATATGTTTAATGCTAAGTCACATCGACATTTTGTTGCAGGACATTTAAAAGTAAACCTGCGAGAAATATGGATATTGTTAGACGTGAAACTCTTCTGAAATTAAGCCTGTAGGAGTTCATCTATTCGTTTTCTTCTCTGTTAGGTGTGGAACTCTTCTAAATGCAGGAATTGAGATTTAGATATTATTATACTAAAAGAAATATAAAGGTAGTGCAATAAAATTGATTTGTAGCAATATTTGCTAATTTCCAGTATATAATCTTTTCTTTTGCCTGCATAAAAGGTCTGCAAAAAGCCAAAAACATCAATTACCCACAGTCCTTTGAACGGTCAGAATATAGATATATAGTTGTTTATATTTCATAAATTTGATGTGATTTTTTTGTTAATGATTGGGCTGATTATTGCGATGAACCAAATAGAATAGGCATACAATTATTTTTTAGTATACTGACTGCTAATTATTATAATAATAATAATAACAATGACATAATTCAGTTCATTCAGTTCTTCTTATCAACTTGACAAAAAAAAAGAATGAAAATATTGAGCACGTGACAATCGTCATATCAAACTTAATATAAATATTCATATGAGGAGCAACACGAAACTGCGCGTAATGGTTTATCTATCCACATTTAGTACCATTGCATATGTTTTGTCCTATTATAAAATTACTTCATATATAATATGATGGCAAGGACGCAAATTACTTCATATATATCACCACATTTTATACAGCCAATACCATAAAAAACTGCATTCATATGCTTTGAAATTACTAACTAAATTTATAGCTGCTCGAATGTAAATATATTATTTTAAAAAAAAAGGGTGAACACAATTTTACCTTGTGTTAACATCATGCATGATAGACAACTTCTTAGCATTACTGAAACCACATCTCCTTGAAACTGCATAAAGTAAACTGTTATTTCTCATATATAGAAATTCTTCTACATGTGAATCTTAGTATTCAATCAAAACTGTAATAGTATTGACATTAGATTTCTCATTACTTTTTTTTTGCATTTCCCATTGCAATCACACCATAACTTGCATATGAGTGGTTTTCGATAAAATACATTGTCTAATGAAGCGACATATAGTTTTATCTTTAAATAACTACATCCAGCTGTTGTTATGATGCAACTAAACTAAACACATGGTTTGATTAATATGATGAAACTAAAATAGACGTGAATAAACTCACAATATTGTAGCATATACTACGACTACATCCAGTTATGCATGATATAAGTAGTTATATTATCTCGGATCTCGTCCATCTCTTTTTTACTATACGAAACAGTTTGTAAAAAGTCCTATAATAAAGAGATTTTTTTCAAAATAATTAATCATACAATTATTTATATTGAATATGAAAGGAAAAAATAAAACTAAGAAAGTGGTACCTCATGAAAATCAATACTTTGATGGTGGTTTTTTATTATATCGTGCATATACCTCATCACATAATATACACAATCCGTTAGTCTTAATTGTTGGGGACACTAGCAATATTTAAAAAAAAGTCAAGTTATAATGAATTTATATCCCAAACAACTTACAAAATTTTTTTGTCACATAACACTTCACCTTTCCATTTCAAGTTACTTCCTCGAGATGACTTTCCACCTAATGCTTTGTAAGTTTTGAAGGCCCTGAAAATGCAACAAATGAACCCATAATCTTAATCTAAAGAATGGTCATGCAACATGCATGTGACCTTTACACAAATAATGTAACAAAAGACATATCTAAATAAAAGGTAAACAAATAAAACATACACATTTACTTGTAGCTTGATCTCTAGACTGCGTTTGCGCCTAGGTATTAAAAACATAAACCTCGTTTTTTTCGATATGGAAAACAAGCAACAGGCAATGCTTCCTACAATATAAGTTTATAAAAAATAAAATCAACAAGAGCTGGTAACTATTTACTAAAAGTCTAATATTCATACCCTTCGTAGTATGGAGCTAAGAATAAGCACTTAGACTGCGATACATGCCACAAGTTTGAGATATATCTATTTGTTGTGTCTGGACATTTCCGTACTTGGGAAAGCTTCTGAGGACACATAAACCCAATGATCTTCACTTAGAGATTATTGCACATATGATTTAACCATATACACATTATTTTGAACATGTAATCAACATTATTCTTATTCGTTCAGCAAAATAATATATGTAAATTCTCACACGATGCAAATCCGTGGCCATGATGCATTCGGCCATGCCATATGCAGAAATTGGACAATGTTGTCCGTCTTTATATGACTTTCAAAGTCCTCGTCACACGTAAATAAATCCTTATTCACGTGAATTGCAATGATAACACCATCATCGGTTGGCATTTGAACTATCAAGTCATGAAAATATTTACACTCATCCATCAAATTTTTCAGGATATCTTCTCCCACGATTGCCTTATGCTTCACAAATTGATTGACATTGTATTCATGACCATTTCGTTCTTATTCATAGCCGTGGCACCATATTGTTTCACTTTGTTTGTGCTTGCTATAGGTGTAGCCTGCACATAAAGCTATAATACATTCTCAAATGTTGCATTTTCTACCATTTCCCGCATATCAAGAACTTATATAATGGCGAAGAAATTAGCCAATAAAAAAATCAATTTGATAATGAAAAGGAGTTTATATATTAAAAGACATCCTAGTTATAATATTCGTGATCCCTAATAGTAGTACGACCTGTTATTTATTGTTCTGCTAAAGATTCACTTATATGATTAACATGCTTGTGTACAAAATCAAATCAATAATGATATATTAGATAAGCATAATAATGCACATGCACAAGAGATTTTACCGCATCGTTTTCTCCTAAAAGCACAAGATTTTTAGGCCATTAAGCAAAACTACCAACCGCTCCTCATATAGTGGTGTGATATTGAGTTCGAACTGAAAGTGAGACTCCTACATGAATAGGATCAACCGCGTCAATCCCAACTGTTACATGATCAGCCAAGAGTTGTTGATCGTGGCATCGATCGTCGGATCTCGAAGCAGGATGTACCCTACCACGACCTACTACGATAATTTTGAAGTCGAAATTCACAGCTAGACGACATTTTGTTGTTTCCTAAGGATGACAATAACAAAACAAATATTTTTCATTCACATATTAGATTCATAAAATGATATATATTTGCAGAAGTAAATGTTTGAATTGAGGCATAACGATTGGCTTTTCCTCTTAGATGGACTGTTGTAAATTGAATGCTACTTGTAACATACTAAGAAAAGGGCTCAGATCAATATATTTATAAGTTGAATGCTACTTGTGTCTTTGCAGGAAGCAGATAAACATATATTTTGTTAAAAAACAGCCTTATTTCTACAGAGAGAAATGCTGCTAGTACAAATATTTGCAGAAAGCCCGGAAATACGACAAATGGTGCGGTATAAACTGGGCAGAGATAAAATAATTAGCTGCAATGTTTTTTAATATACGGATGCATAGAAATCATTGGTAGAAATTGGATACATTATAGTATATATATACCTATCATATTGATCGTGAACTAAGAACTGGAAGTAGAATCTCATGTCCGAATCCGATTATTCAAACAAATAAAAAACGAAAAAAATGTGCATATGAACATGCTCGGAAATAGATACAGGTCCTTTTTTAACACGATATTAATTCCTTGCTATATCTTTCTAATCAAGAACGTTTGCTCTATACACCATCGTTAGTGCATTTTGTCTAGTATTTGTGATCATATGGGTTCCTGAGACAAAAGGAAGAACATTAGAGGAAATTCAATTGTCATTCCGATGAATCACAGAGCTCACATGATAAATCCGAGATGTGTATCGATATATTATGTATATCTTATTCTTTACAAGTGATTGTTGGAATGACATTTTACTTCAGCTGTTTGCTTTTGGTTGGACAAAATTGGCATCAAATTCCTTCTGTAATTGTTTTACAACCTTTCTCGTAAGCTAGGTATTGTAGCTTAGTACTGTAGTTGGAAATTTTGTTTAATTTTTATGGTACTTTGTAGAATTTTGGAGCGACTATCACAGATAATATTAATATGATGATTATCCTCCGTTCAGATCATATAGGCTATAGCACAGCAAGTGCTCTATTGTTCTGCCAAAATTCTCCCAACATATTTTAGTTGTTAATCGGACTACATCCACGTCCGGGCTGCTATTGTTAGTAATAAAAAATGCCATATATACCTATTATATTGACCATGAACTAAGAACTAGAAGTAGAATGTAACAACCCGGAAAATCAGAGCCAATTTAAAATTTGTATTTTGGCTATTTTATTGAATTTTGAACAGTTAAAACAAATTATTTTAAATAATAACGATTAAAAAATTATTTAAATCGAAGTTAGAACGAATATATTTATTTTAATTTTAAAAGGAGTAGTGCGGCAGTTTGAAAATTTGAATTTGAACTTTGATTGAACGTACAGGATGCAAAATAAATCAGATTTTGGTGAAACCAAAAATATTTAAATCTGTTTAAAAATATCTTTCCAACAAATCCGAAAAATTGAAATTTCATAGTGGAAATCAAAATTTATGGCCAGTTGAATATTCAAAATAGTCGCTATGGAATTTAATATAATATATAGCATGCATAAAAGTCATTTTGCAAACGACCTCCGTTTTCGACGAAACCACCCTGGTTGGATCCAGAATGTCAAATTATTGTAGGATTCCAATTTTCATAATTTTTGGAATTAATATGTGAGGGTGACAAAAGAAAAAGTGTTTTGTCAATTTCAATCAATTTCGATCAACCAGAAAATGGCCATTTTTCAAACGATCTCCAAATTCGACGAAATTAATTTTGTTAGGACTGTATCGTCAAAATATAGCTAGATTTATTTTCGGGAATTTTAAGAGTCAGTCTGTGGCCCCAATAAGCTAAAATGTACAATTAAATTAAATAATTAAATATTTTTTATTTTAATTTAAAGAAAACTTATCGAAATAATTGAATTCGCTTACGGGGCATATCCCATTGTGTCCGGAATGAGGGTATTTAGATAAGGGCGACACTCATTGGGCTTAATTTGGAGTTAAGAGCGATATACGAATTAAATTGAAATCAAATAGAATTAAATAAAATAAAAATAAAAACAAAATAAAAATATAGTATAAAATACGTCGTATTCCGTATAACCCTAATCTATAATCTGAAGCCGTCTCCTTCGTTACATTCCAATGGCCATCGTCCTCCCAATTTAATCCCTTACAAACTCGTAATCCAATTTGAATTAGGACCTCAGTCCAAAACAGAAATTGAAGTACTTATCAAGCTCGAGAGATCCGTACAGTTGTGATCGAATAAGGATCAATATTCTCCTCAAATTACGCGCAGAAACCGACACTGTACGTTGGCAAATCACCGCCGCAAGAGGCGTGCAAGTTCAGCATAGGTGGGAGGTACGGGTGCGCCTCTCAGAGCTCGAAGTCGTCGTGTCTTCAGATCGACGCCTCGTGCCTCGATTGGAGTGCGAGATCGAACCCTAGGTTCGAAGACCATCGTGAAACCTATCGACCTGAAATTGATATTGGGGAAGAAAGGTATTTTTAAATTAATTATTCCTTATTTAATTTTAAAACCGTCATTAACCTTTAAAAATTCGTGTCTTTATCATACGATAACGAAATTTGATGAAACAGGAGACATTGGACTCGGGGCATCGAGCATAACATTTTAAAAGAGACCGGAGAATTTTTGGAGCTCACTACAATTTTAGGCGTTGTCAAATCAATGTGAGATTTCTGAATCCAAATTAATTAAATAAAATTATATTAGGATGCAGATGGTGTAACACCTCGTATTTCCTGTGAATATTAAGGTAACGAATTAAAGAATACTTAATTTTAAAAGTAATAATTAAGGGAAACGGGTTATGCCATTGCGTTCGTCTCGGAATTCTGCTTGAGATAGAGTTCGAGTTTGCGTAAATCGGACTCCGTATGAAGAAGTTATGGAGTTCAGAAGATTTCATGTTAAATCAGAAATTAAATATAAATAATAATTAAATCGAAAGAGAAGTTCGAATTTCAAAATCACCTAAATCAGCTGGGTGGGAAAATTCCCGCCCATAGGGGTCGACTCCCCCCAGGGGGTCGACATAGGTGTCGACCCCCCAAGAGGGTTGTCGACTGGGGTGTCGACCCCCTCGCCCAGATCCAAATAGTAACGATTTCTAACTTGTTGCTGAGTCACTAGGGCATAGGTGGCGGCTTCTGGATAGCTCTATCTTGTTTGGATGGTTCTGATTGCTCCTAGGTTGATCTAACGGCTCACATAAATCAAAGCGTCTATATAAGCAACCCCAACCCTCAACCCTAAACATGTTTGAATCAGTGGGAGGGTTAAGTACATATCGGGTTGTTGGGTAATATTATAGGCCCACAAACTTAACCATTAAGTAAACATGTTTGAATCAGTGGGAGGGTTAAGTACATATCGGGTTCGTGGGTAATATTAGTAAATATAGGCCGACAAACTTAACCATTAAGTAAGCATGTTTGAATCAGTGGAGGGTTAAGTACATATCGGGTTGGTGGATAATATTAGTAAATATAGGTCCACAAACTTAACCAGTAAGAAACCCTAGTAACGGGGACCCATTTCAGCAGTAACCCACATAGATGTATCAAGGTACCCTGAAACTAGGCAGGGTGGGGCACGATTACTGGGCTGATTATAAGCGGTCAAACTAGCGGCAGGGGGTACGTCAGTGTAAATTCCGACAGATTACGGGCGTGCACGTACTTCGGAGTGGGGAAAAGCAGGCACTGGGTACTAGTAGTTATACACTGTGCATCTTGATTTGTGTCGGGTCGCTATCATAAGGATTGATACACCTTATGTTGGGACCAACACAGGGTATCTACATGTTAGAGAGGGCCGATTGACACAGTCACAAGGAAAATTAATACGAGTAAGGAGACGATCGATAGGGTAGTAAGGGTACATCTAACATCTTCGTGGCGATTAGGCTGATTGAGGTAAGATCCTCATACTAGATGTACACCTGAAGGCTACAATAATTGCGGGGATTGGGATCACGTTGTAATATTATCATTTTATACAGATTACTAGTTGGGACACTATTTAGGTGGTGCAGAGATATAGGAATCAGAATAACAGGGTAGTAGCGAAGCAGAGAAAGAGTAGAAGTACATTCAGTTTATCTTGCCTTATCATATCTATACTAATTGTACGTTATCCTTGTTATCACGTTATTGTCTTATATTCAGTTTATTCATGTCATGATGCTTTTGCCGATTAACATGCTGAAAGTCACTGGACTTACCAGACTTATGTCTGACCTAGTTTGTTTCGCCCCTTTTCTTCCGTTCCCTCCACCTCCTCCCCCCCTCCCAAGGTTCACAGGGAGGAAATGTTACCACTTAGCTCAGTTTTCTTTCCAAGCTCAAAAATAGTCGATGTATTGCTTTGCACTCTCTCTTCCACTTCCATGGATGGTTCATGCTTTATTGGGGAATATCATTGTTATTTTTATGCTTCTTTTATACTTGGGAGCTTTTGAATCAAGACAGAAGTTCTATGTATTACTTTTAAGTATGATTGAGACAATTGTTGTAAAAGCTTGATTGAACCACATTATTTATAAAATGGCTTTATTTTTCGTTGCTTTATTTGTCTGTCTTGTAATTTATCTGCATCTTTTACCTAGAACGCTCTACCGAAGTTAAGGCATTCCCTTTGTAAGTGACCTTAACGGAGGTGGGGTGTTTCAAATGGCGTTAAGAAACTCCCGACACCCGTCGTCTACAGACCATGGACGACTTGATTGTATTGTATTTTGGAATAGGTTGATTTTTGGTGTTTGATTGTGGTTGAAATAAAATTAGTTGATATTGTTGCATTAGATTGCCTAGAAAAATGTATTAGGAAATTAAACCTCTTGTAAACGCCGTGAGGCCTAAAGTAGTGCGAGGAGCCATACATCGGGACGGTGCCAGGTTTAATTACCCTGCCGTTATGCTGTCGAAATTTTCTGAAATATTTTTGTGTTATAAAATATTCATGTTATTATATATTAATTGTTCGAATAATACGAAAATTAAAATTTTAATATATATATATATATGAATACGAAACTGATCATTATATGTCAATATAAAATCTATATTTTTGTTGTAAATCAAAAATGGTCATTTGTCTTATAAAAATGAATTTATATTTGATTTTACATTTTTAATGTAAATGAGACATTAAAAGTAAACATTTAGATATAAAAATGAATTTATATTTGACTTTACATTTTGAATGTATATACAACATTAAAAATAAAACATTGATATAGAAACGTTTTGACATTGGTATTTACATTTTTAATGAAAATGAAACACTAAAAATAAGCAGTGATAAATGAAAATGCGTTTGCTGTAACAACCCGTAAAATCTGAACCAATTTAAAAATTTTAAATTGGCTATTTTAGTGGATTTTAAATATTTAAAATAAATATTTTAAATAATAACAACGAAAAGTAAGTTTGAATCGATCTTTGAAAATAAATATAATTATTTCTAATTATAAACAAGGCCTGAAATGGCGCGGTAGTTTCAAAATTTGAATTCAAACTTTGACTAACTGTACCGGGAGAAAAACAAAACGGATTTTAGTGAAACCAAAAATAATTAAATCCGCTAGTGAATATCTTTCTAACGAATCTGAAAAATCGAAGTTTCGTAGCAGGAGTCAAAAGTTATGGCCAAATGAATTTTCAGAAAGGTCGTTATAGAATTTATATAGCCCGTGAAAATAGCCATTTCGCAAACGACCTCATAATTCGACGAAACCACTTTTGTTGGATCCGGGATGTCAAATTATTGCTAGGTTTCAAATTTCATAATTTTTGAAGCTAGTATGTGAGCGTGGCAAAGGAAAATGTGTTTGGTCGATTTCTGTTAAATTGGATCGACCAGAAAAGGGCCATTTTTCAAACGGTCTCAGAATTCGACGAAACTAGTTTTGTTGGGACCGTATTGTCAAAACATAGCTAGATTTATTTTTCGAGAATTTTTAGAATCAGTATGTGGCACCGGTAAATTGAAATGTACGTTCAAATCAAATATTGAATGTTTTATATTTTAATTTGAAGGAAAACTGACTGAAAATGTCGAATGGGCCTTCGAAACATATCCCAATGTGTTCGGAATGGGGGTATTTAGCTAATTACGATAGTCGTTGGGTTTGGATTGGAGTTTGTAGGATATTAGGGGTATTTTAGAAATTTACAAATATATAAATAAATAGAAAAACCCTCATTGGCTAGAATCATTCTCTCTCTCCCCGACACCTTCGACGCACGACGGAAAAGCTTCAAAACCTTCTCTCTTCAAATTCACCCAATCCACTTCACGAAATCCACTACCGCAGTTATGGATTTTGTAGTACTCTTCAAGATCTACACATCCATATAGAATTTGTGATTTATCATCTCGTATTTGGAGAGAATCGATGCTAGGAAGTCTGGGCGTTCAAACCGCCGCCGCGCCGCTTATAGGCCACCAAAGTGGGCCCCGCTCCAGGCGCCAGTCCGCCTCTTTCCCTTCTTCCTCGCTGCGAAGGCCGATCGTCGATCCTCTTCACCGTTTGATCGAAAAGTTCAAACCTAGTTTTGAAAAATTCAGAGAGGTAACGGCTGATAATTATTTAAACTATTCTATAGCACTTTAAAGTGCTACGGCTTTTGATTTCACTGTAAAAATCATATCTTTCTCGTTTGTTGATGAAATTCAGTGAAACAAGAGATAGTGGACTCGTGCGGACGTCTTCTACATTCTAGAAGAGACCGCATATTTTTTTGAGCCTTCTGCTATTTTTGGTGGAGTGGAACCCAATATGAGATTTCTGAATTTTAAACGATATGAAAATGACGATGTATAAATTATATATTCGAAGTATGAGTTATATAAGCATTGTACATCTCATGTATAAGCGTTGTATAAGTTGTATGTTCGATGTATAAGTTATATATGCGTTGTAAAAATTATATATGTATTGAAGTAGAAGTGAAATATACTTATATAAATATATATATATACGCCCCTCGTCCACAAACCATGGACGATATTTAATTGTTGTGATTGGTGTGAAAATTGGTTGATAGCGAATGGTTGATTAGAATTATTTGTGGTTGAAATTGATTGATTGTGGTTGAAAAATACCCGTTTGTGGTTGAGAATTATTTGGTTGAAACCGCATAGGATTAGTTTGTGGAAAAGAAAAAAAATAAACATGCCACTTGCGTCCGAACTAGATGCATGAAATCCCCATCGTCAAAAGCTGCGTGGCTTTAAGGTAGAGCGAGGAGCCGTATTAGGGACGGTCCAGGTGTTAACTACCCTGCCGTTATGCTGTCAAAATTTTCAATAATATTCATGTGTTAGAATTATTTTCATGTGTTGAAACTATATTCGTGTGTTGAATAAAAATTCATGTGTTGAATAGAAATTCATGTGTTGAATAGAAATTCATGTGTTGAATAGAAATCGATGTGTTGAACGACATTCATGTTTTGAAATAAATTGTTTTATAAAAAATCATATTTTTATCATCTATATGAACTATATAAAATAGTCGTGTTTTGAAATAAATTGTTTTACAATAAAAATCACATTTTTATTATAAACATGAATTGTTAAAAATAATGAAGTGTTGAAATAAATGTTTGTTGGATAAAAATATCATTTTTATCAAATGTATGAAAAGAATATGGTTTTGAAATCGAGGAATAGATTATATTTATATATATATATATATATAATCAAAATAAATCGAATAACGAAGCTGTAGTTCGTGTTTTAAAACCGTGATTTCAAACGATTAGTGTGGGAGATTTGACCATCGGATTTTCCCGAAACCGAAACCGTTGGGTTAGCTTTGGAAATATCTTTCCAACGATACCCACTTTGTGAAAATCCAACGGTTGGATTGTCTGGAATATTTAATTCAAATCTAAAGAAAAACAGCGCCATAATCGATTATATATATATATATACATACATATATATATAATTAAATTGAATCGAATAACGACGCTGCAGTTCGTATTTTGAAATCGAAACTTCAAACGAGTGTACAGGGAGATCCGACCGTCGGATTTTCCCGAAACTGAAACCGTTGGATTCGTTTTGAAAAGTTCTTTCCAATGATATAAAATTTGTGAAGATCCAACGGTTAGATTTTCAGATATGTGTAAACCAAATATGAAGAAAAACAGCGCCACGTCCGCGTTATGGCCTGAAGCGTCGTTTGAATGAAATGGCTATTTTTAAAATAAATAAAAATAGCGATAAATTGTGTTAAAATATTATAAACGATATGGAATGGAAATAAACTGAATTTGCTCGGTTTATGTGATATTTGATGGTTGAATGTGTTTGGCGTGAATTGTTGTTGAATAATTTAATCATTGAAATGAACTGATTTAAATTCTAAATATACGTGAATTATTTGAAAAGGCCGAGTTAAATCTCATTTCAAATAATTGATTGGCGATAAGAAGTCGATGAGGAAGACTGTAACACCCCACATCCGTTAGTGTCACTCACAAAGGGAATGCACTAATTTCTGTGAAGTATTATAGGTAAAAGATGCAGATAAATTACAAGACAGATAAATAAAGCAGCGGAAAAGTGAATAAAACTTTATTTCATTTATTAGCAGCTTGTACAAAGATTATTTTCCAACAACACAGTTTCTATCTTGTTTAACAAAATAAAGAAGAATGAATATACAATGATATTCCCCAATAAAACATTAGCCAGCCATAGCGGTGGAAAAGAGAGTCCAAAGCAGCAACTTAAAGAATCTTCAGGCTTGGAAAGAGTAATAGGTCCATACAAATCTGAGCTATTCCCTCCCTGACTACCTGGGGGGGACAGAAGAAAAGAAGATGAAAGAAAACATAGAGTCAGACATAAAGCCTGGTAAGTCTAGTGGTGCTTCGATATATAAATAAAGAAAAGGACATGACAGGCATAAACTGAAAATGGGAAAATACCATAAACTAAGGCAAAGCGGTTTAGAATCGAAATTACTATCGCACCCCATACTAATCTCTGCACCACCTAACTAGTATCCCAACTAGTAATCTGTATAAAAATGATAACGTGATCCCAGTCCCTGTAACTGTGGTTGCCATCAGGCGCACATCTATTATTTATTACCTAGATTTAATCTAGGGTTTTCTATCGAGCGTTCCCTAGATTCAACTAGGGTTTATGCGTCTTATCTAATATTTCTCGGATTCAGGATTTATGCCACCTAGGTCCACTAGGGATTATGCTTCCTGTCGAACAATGCTCCTAGTCTAGGACACACTACCTAGAGTGGTATAAGTTCCTAGAATTTCCTCACGTATGTGTCGCGAATCGTTTATCGCTGTCTAGATGCACATGTCCTGAAATGTGCGACCCGAGTCCCGTGGCAGGGCTATTCTAGAAACACGGAACTCGGTCGGGAGCTTTTAGATATCTGCCGATGCAGATGCTAAGGTCTGTTTTTCTACCAGTGGTTATGGTCCCACGTGACCCCTCCCTCAACTAATGAAAGGCAATCCAAGAAAATCAAGCACGAGAACTATACTCTTGCCACCTATGCCCCCACTTTCCTATTGGCCAGCCTCACCCATAACTAGATAGCAAGTATATGTTCTGTTGGGAGTTCTCTGCCTTTCCGCATGCGTACTACAATTGACTCAAGATGGTAGGTAGACGACGAGTCGCTATCACAGGGCTACTGGTCTCGTCGAATCACGCTGGTCCATCCAAGTCTTTAGGTTGCCTTACATTGCAATAAAGGCATACCCTTGGTTCTTCTGACGTAGACCTTAACCTCTGTGAGCCCAGGCGGATCATCTGCAACCTCATAGAGGGATACCAAGAGTACCCTCACGTCCCCCGAAGCTACGTGCTTCTAAACCCAGTCCGCTGGAGCCTTTTTCGAAATCGGATAAACGTTTGCTCCTTCTCATGCACTTGTTAAGCGATGATCTACCATATTGGGTTATTCATCTATTATGGACCGGCTCAGTTTTCTTGACTAAGAATTATTACTTAGTTGTTCTCAACTAAGGTTTACCACTTAGTTTCTTTTCCCATAAATCTTGTTAACTAAGGTTTATCACTTAGTTTCTTTAACTGGGGATTTCAACTTAGCTCCCTTTCTCGATTGTTTTTTATCTAGGGTTTACTAGTTAGCCCTCTTTCTCGTCAAGTTGGATTGGTTAAGTGTCATTAGTCAATTCAAGTTAGCTTAACCCATTCCTTTGTCATATTAAACTGGCTAAGTGTTATCAGTAGTTCATGTCGACTTAACTCTATCACAAACCAAGTTATATTGGTTAAGTATTTCTTATTACTTAACCCTACCCATTCATCTTGTATTGGTTAAGTGTCCCTTTTAACCTAACCTTACCCGTCTGTTTTAACTAACATGTTATAACGGTTAAGTGTTCCCTTAGTTAACTCAACCTTAACATCTATTTAATTAACATGTTCTAATGGTTAGGTATTGTCCCTTCATGTTTCAACTTAACCTTGTTCAATTTATCACATTATGATGGTTAAGTGTTCTAAGTTTGCTTAACCCTACCCTCTAGTCCAGCTAACATATTAAATTGGCTAAGTGTATTTACTTAACCTTACCCACTTATCTAGCTAACGTGTTATAATGGTTAAGTATTCTAAATTTACTTAACCTCACCCACTTATTTAATTATCAGGTTATAACGGTTAAGTGTCCTGATTTTACTTTAATTTGTGAAACTCAATGTTACAGAACTACGGCGTGTTACATTCTCCCCCTCTTAAAAGGATTTCGTCCCCAAAATCTTCAAGTTAGGAAGAATGTGTCCTACCACCCAATCACCCATCTACTCAACCATTCAATTACAGGCATTCATTGTCCTTAAAAATATTTCTAATGCTTTCTTGTTCATATGCATAGTGTGTGTATATGTCTTTATCTAATGCAAAATCAGGCAGTCTACTTATTCAGTTTACCTCCTTAATGTGAATTATGTCAGTGCCATGCGTCCAACCATGTATGCAAACATCCCTAGTTATGCAAATACTACATGTGTGCATAGCCATTCGTCCATATGCAACATCCATATGATAACATATCAAATCAAATCCGTTAAGCAAATACTTATATGTGAATGCAATATGAAAGTGACTGAGTCGTTCTAGCGCATATAGTGTGTATATCCATCCACGAGCAACCACTTGCAACCATCAATCATAACATGTTTCAAATACATGTTTCAAAAACACGTTTACATCCATGAATTCCTCATCCTTGGGTTGTGCCCCTTAGCCAAACTCCTCATCCTCTTCGTTGTGTAATCATGTTGATAAATCTCTCTCGAAAGCTGCCTCCATTTTACAGAAAATCCTACAAAGCTTGAAAGAAAACTAGCCGCAAGTGAAACTACTATGGCTATAGATGGAAGTCGGGCGCTTCTTTGCCCTTCGATAGGTATCGTAGTCTTATCAAGCCTACGGAACCGTGCTGCGATGAGGTTACCTCTCAGAAAGCCAGGAGCCCCGAAGACTTAAGGAAGAAGAGGACAAGAATTCAAACAGAAGATCAGAACGTAGTGCATATGGCTTTGGGGAATATGCTTTTAAAACAAAACTTTTCTTTTGAAAATGCTTCTTTTAAACCCATTTTGAAAATAATTTTTCAAATCTTTTATCTGATCCGGTAACCTTCAGCTCTGATACCACGTGTAACACCCCACATCCGTTAGTGTCACTCACAAATGGAATGGACTAAGTTCTGTGAAGTATTATAGGTAAAAGATGCAGATAAATTACAAGACAGATAAATAAAGAAGCGGAAAAGTGAATAAAACTTTATTTCATTTATAACCAGCTTGTACGAAGATTGTTTTCCTACAACACAGTATCTATCTTGTTTAACAAAATAAAGAAGCATGAATATACAATGATATTCCCCAATAAAACATTAGCCAGCCATAGCGGTGGAAAAGAGAGTCCAAAGCAGCACCTCAAAGAATCTTCAACCTTGGAAAGTGTAACAACCCGTATTTTCTATGAACGTATAAGTAACAAATCAGATAATAATTAATTTTTAAAATAAGAATCAAGGGAAACGAGTTGTGCCATTGCGTTCTTTCGAAATTCTGCTTGAAAACGAGTCCGAGTTTTCGAAAAACGGAGTCCGTGTGGCCAAGTTATGACCTTCAGAAGTTTAAGGGGTTTAAATAAAATTAAACAACTTGAAATTCGAATTCAAAATCCAGAAGCAGGCTGGGCGGGAAATTTCCCGCCCAGGACCCAGGTCGACTGGGTAGTTGACCTCCCCCTGACTAGGTCGACTGGGGTGTCGACTGGGTAGTCGACCTCCCCCCGACCAGGTCGACTGGGGTGTCGACTGGGTAGTCGAACCCCCCCCCCCCACCCCTGATTTTCCAGATCCGAACACTGACCTATTCTGCCACGTGTCGCGCTCTGATTCGCTGTGTGACCTGGCCTGCTGCTCTGGATGATTCTGATGGTTTCTGGACTGATCTGATGGCTCTAAATAGTTCTATTCACCTATTTAAACACCCCCAGACCTCACTTTCTCTATCCACAATTTCATTCTGTCTATATTCTGCCTCTGTTCTAATTAAAAATAAAAATGGCGTCGCTACTCTGCTGGAATCAAAACTTGGACTGATGCATCTTCGTCCAACCTGAATAGAATTAAAAGCTAAATCAAATTTCAAATCCAAGTTTAGAGCTACAACAACAATTAAAGAGGAATAATTCAGCATTTCTGCATCAACAACAGCTTATTATCCTTTCTTAAAACCACGAAAGGCAAGTACAGTTATTTTCCGCTATAAACTGTAATTATAATTGTGACATGATTATAAATATGAATCTGAGGTTATGTATATTCTTATCTGTCAGATCTGTTTTTTTTCCTGTGACTATTCTGTACCTCTTTCTTCTTTCTGTTCAATAGCCAGGCTACTACGAGCCTGCGGGAATCTCATAAGAGATTAACGCACGAACGCTAAATTTTGGGACAAATAATAATGCATAATTGGACATGAAACTATTGCCTATGAGACTATTGCCTATGACTATGATTCAAGACTATGAGACTATTGACTATGACTATGACTCGTGCCTATGAGACTATTGCCTATGACTATGATTCACACCTATGAGACTATTGCCTATGACATTGAATAAGAAACTATTGTGATTAGTCGCCCATGAATATTGTAGTTAGTTGCCTATAACTATTGTAGTTAGTTTCTTATGCATATTCCCTTAATGATGTTGGATCTCATATTTAGTATGTAACCTTGCTAGTTTATTCCCATTCACTGTTATGTACATCGAGCCTAGTAGGGCCATTATCATTGTATTTGGTTCATCATTGCATGCTTATTCTTTCTTGTGCTTGTCCCCTATTCCTTTTGCTAGGGTCACTTCATGAGTACTTAGAGAACTTGTGGAAACATGTTATACGGGGATTGGGCGTATCTTAGTTAAGTTAATTTGGCATAATAAATATGTTGACATAATTTGAATTGGCTATAATAGTGAATGATTAACTTGTATATTAGTCTTGGACATAAATGGTGAACTAGAATATTAAATCTAGTTTTGACATGAACTGTAAATGGGAATATTAAGGCTAAGATTTGGGGCATATATTGTATTATGAATTATGACCTTGGTTTGGGCATGTAAGTTTAGGCTAAATTTATGATTGGGCAAGATATGTAAATAGAGTTTTAGATATATATAATCTGCTAAATCTGTTATATTGCCTAATCTGCTAGTTCTGTTATATTGCCTAAACTGCTAATTAGATTGAATTGCCTAATCTGCTAATTATGTTAAATTGCCTTATCTGCTAAATCAGCTAAATAGCCTAATCTGCAAGATCTGTTATCTGTTGAATCTATTGAATGACGTAATCTATTGGAACCGAAATGTTGAAAATTTGAGTATGAGAATCTGTAGGCTTGATTTAAAATTGAGCAAAACTTGTTAATAGAACCTCGAATAATCTGTTGTAACTTGTACAGAAGTTTAATCTGTTAAATAAACAGAGTTAGTCTGATATCTGAAAAATCTGTATTGTAATGAATTGGCTATGACACGAGGTTAGACGCTGTTTGCGGTAGAAGTCTGCCCGGAACCAACCGGCTTAACCAGCGATCGCAAACTGTCAGTCTAATGTAAGAGGTGGTAGGCATAACTAAAATATGCTTAGACACGAGGTTAGGTCTGGCTTGTGGCAGAAGTCTGCCCGGAACCGCCCGGCATATCCAGCGGCCACAAGCTACCGACCTAATGTGAGAGGTCTGTGTATTAATATTAATGCAAATCTGGGAAAAATATGATGTCTAAAACGTGTTTGGTGGATAGGGTTAAACCAATTGGACTAATGAATTTAACAAACCCGTTCGTGAATCTGTAGGCCCAATAGACAAATCTGTAAATCTGTTAAATCTGTATATCTGATCCGTTAGTCTGAAAACTTGTCTGATCTGTAAACTAGTTGATCTGAACTCTGTATGTCTGAACTTTTAAACAAGTTAACCTGAAATCTGTTAGTCTGGGGACACAAGGTTAAGAGGGAAATTACTTGTGTCATCTATTGTTTGGGACCCATATTAGTCAGTAACCCTTTCTGGTATCAAACTTTGACCCAACAGTAGGTAGGGTCCGGGCACGCTTACTGAACTAATTATATGTGGTTCATTCTGATAATGGCGAGGGGTGTTGATGGTGCGTTCCAACCGGGTCATGTGCGTGCATGGATCCCGGTCTGCCTCTGAGGATGTAAGACGCCGTGACATCTGTAAATAGGCCTGTGCCAATTGGTTGTCACTTTAGGGAGTGATACACCCTATCGTGGAGCCGACATAGGGTATTTATGTATTAGGGAGCCGATCGCTTGGGGTAGGGTTTTAGGGTACACTTAGTTATGTCTATTTTTGTTGGTACCGTCTATTTCTGTTGGGTGGCAACACCTGTCTGTGTGGTACCGTTTGTTCGGGTGGTAAAGGCCCACTTACTAGTGTACACCTAATTCTACATTCTGTTTCCATAGGGATTAATCTGTTTCTATTTCTGTCTGTTTCTGTTCGGGTAGTAAAGGCCCATTTTCAGCATTCCGCTTCTGTCTGTTTCTGTTCGGGTGGTAAAGGCCCATTATTAGCGTTCTGTTTCTATGGAAATTATTCTGTTCCTGTTTTTCCTTCAGTTTAGACATTAGGGTGACACCTAATCCGGTTATACTAGTATTAGTGCAGAGAAATGAAAAGTAATATTATTCTGTTCTTTCTATTTAACCTGAGTGCATCTGCTGCTCCTGTTACTGTTATCTCTCATCCAGTTTTATTTGCATGCCATGATTATTATTATCTGTTCATATGCTGAAAGTCACTGGACTTTCCAGACTTTATGTCTAACCTTGCTTGTTTTCGCCCCTTTTTCTTCTGTTCCCCCCCCCCCAGGTTTTCCATGGAGGGAATACTTCAGCTTGATCCGGATTTCTTCTGCTTGAAGTACTCAGAGTGCTTAAAGTATGGCTTGACTTTTTATGGCAGCTTATGTGGGGATTATGATTTTAAAGTTTTGCACTATGATGATTTTCTGAACAAGACTGATATTTATGTACTTGAGTTTTTGGTAAAGATGTAACCAAACTGATTTCTGTTTTCCGCTGTAATAAAGTGATAATTTCTCAAGTATTATTTATCTGTCTTGTAAATTTCTGTTCTGTTTACTAAAATGCTCCACCAAAGTTAAGGAATTTCCTTTGTGAGTGACCTTAACGGAGGTGGGGTGTTACATTTGGTATCAGAGCTGAAGGTTACCAGATTCGATAAAAAGTTTTGAAAACTATTTTCAAAAAGGTTTTAAAAAGGAAGTATTTTCAAAAGTAAAGTTTATTTTGAAAAACATAATCCCCAAAGAGCCATATATCTATCTTTTCCGTTCTCCGTTTTAAATCTTTTTCTTTCATTCCAGCATGTCTGGGAATCTTAACTTTCCAGAGGGCGTGCCAATACCTGGCTGGTTCAGGAGGTACTTAGAGGCTAGGGCCAACGATGCAGGCCCAGCAGTTATTCCTCCTCCAGCTGCAGAGATTCCTCCTCCTCCGCGCCCTCCTCATGCAATTGCTTTTTCAAAGATCTGTAAAATTTTAGGGCCATGGGTGGAAAGGATTTCAAGGGAACTGAATCATTTGTAGAAGCGAGGAACTGGCTCAAGGAAACTGAGGATCTGTTCGTTATCTTCGAGGTGGACGATAGGCAGAAGGTACAATTGGCGGTATGGTTGCTCAAGGACGAAGCTTCCTATTGGTGGGAAGTCACTAATGCCGAGAGGCCGGTTGAAACATGGATGGATTTCAGAACAAGGTTTGAGACGAAATTCCTCTCGCAAGCTGAACGAAGTCTACAACTGGAAAAGTTCTTATCTCTTAAGCAAGGAAGTATGACGGTCAGGGAATACGTCAATCAGTTCAACCAACTAGCTAGGTTCGGACTAGATTTAGTCAACACCCAGCTTAAAAAGGCTCTCTGCTTTGTTAAAGGATTGAACGAGCCACTGCACAGCCTAGCCATGACCCATGTACCCATGGGAGCGACTTACGAGAGATTGGTGGATATGGCACTACTGCACGAGGAAGACAACGGCAAGAAAGAGGCAAAGAAGGAAGAACCACAGAACAAGAAAGCATGGCCCAAAAAGGAAACACAAAAGAAGGGTGAAAAGTCTGAAGATAAGAAGGCGAAAAAGTGCTTTACTTGTGGAAGCTCGACTCATCTGAACAAGGACTGCAGAAAAAGAAAGGGCACTTGCTTCAACTGTGGTGAGATGGGACACTTCACAAGGGACTGTCCGAAGAAACGTGGGCAAGGGCAGAGGGCAGGACCAACTTCTGGAAGGCAGGCGAACACTCTCGAGGCTAGTGGATAGGATAGAAATAGGAAAACTTTCTGCAGGAGGTTTAATTTCTTTATTTGATTTTTGGGTTAAAACTCTTTTCTGATTCTGGCATTTCGATTCTGTAATCGATACTCGGCACTTGAATACTAGTATTGTTTCTGATTCCGCTGTAGACTCAGACCCATAAGGGTTATGACTCATCTAAGCGTGGTAAGTTGGGTATCTGTGTTGAGCGTTAAGTTGACTATGACGCATACATTCTGGGTTTTATCATGCTTAATTTCCTAAGAATCCTTTAGTAATCTGATTTGTACCGGTAATCTGTAAATATCTGAATATTTCAATAAGGTTGAGATTTCCAGTTTTGACATTGTGAAACACCCCACCTCCATTAAGGTCACTCACAAAGGGAATGCCTTAACTTTGGTGGAGATTTATAAGTAAAAGCCACAGATGAACTCAAGACAGATATGAATACACATATTTTAAATAGCGGAAACCAAACAAACTTTTATTTCATCAATACGTGTACCAAACAAAGATTTCCATAATTGTCTCAAAATACTTTCAACATTACAACCTCATAACTACCTTTATTATTAAAGAAGCATGAAAACATAAATAAAGTGACAAAAATCCCCATAGTGATATTCAAAGCCATTATCCGAGCAAGAAAGATCCAAATCATACATCTACGTTCTTGGTGCTTGTAAAGAGTCTGACTGAGTTGAGTTGTTTCCTCCCTGCGGACCTGGGGGGGACGAAAGAAAAGAAGACGAAAAGAAAATAGGGTCAGACATAAAGCCTGAGTAAATCTAGTAACTCTTCAATACTGTGAATAAGAAAAGGGTATGATGGATGTAAACTAAAAATAGGAAAGTGTCACAAGCTAAGGAAGTGTCGAATGTACTATCACACCCATACTATATCTCTGCACCTACTTGAATTTATTCTAACTGACACCCCATGGTGAGGGTGAAGTGATCCCTATTCTTGTTAAAGATCATCTCCTACTCGCGTTAACATGTGTCATACGGCCCCCAAGAATTGTAGATACCTATGCTGGTCCCACCATGGGGTGTATCAAGACCCATGGTGGCGGCCCCGACACAAAACTAGAAGGCATAGGTTATACTACTGGTGTCCCCAGTGCCCTGGTTGTCTGCTCCGGAGTGTGTGCACGCCCGCACCCCGTTAGACCTGCACTGTGCACCCACCGCCGTCGTTTGACCGCTTACAATCAGCCCAGTAATCGTGCCCCACCCTGCCTAGTTTCAGGGTACCGTTGATACCTAACTTTGGGTTACTGCTGAAACGGGTCCTTCGTTACCAGGATTTTCTAGTCAAACATGTTAAGTGGTTAAGTGTCTGTATTTACCTAACCCCACCCATCAATTTTTGTTAACATGTCGAATTTGGTTAAGTGTTATAGTTGACTTAACCCTACCATCTGTCCTTAGCCTCTTAGGAGCACCAGACCACTCACATTAGACAGGTATTGCTACGGTTACTGGATATACCGGTCGGTTCCGGGCAGGTTTACACCATAGCTCAGTCTAACCTCGGGTCCTTATTGGGCTCAATGCTTAACCACCCACATTGGATTGGTATTGTTGTGACTACTGGACATCCGGGCGGGTCCGAGCAGGTTTACATCACAACTCAATCCAACCTCAGGTTAAGCATATCGTGTTTTCTAAATTTACATATTTTATTACTTTTCAACTATATGTAAATGTCATATCTTTTATTTTTGGGTATTTCAATTCATACCGCTTATGTGTCATAATCATTGGCATGTGCCAAACATGCCAACATATGTTTTCATATTTTACACCCAACGTTATTACCCCCGTTTGTTCGCAACGTTATAACATGTGTTGGGCTTGTCACAATTCAGCCCAACTTTATAAACGTGAGGAAAAGGGGAAATCAAGAACATGTAATACATAAAGTTGTGTGGCGCATGAACTTGCAATTTGGCGATTCAACTAACATATAACATGGGTCATGTAAACTTGCATTCAAATCAAAGTATGACTGAGTAGGTGACATATGAAATGGCATAATTTAGGCAAATACAAACTTGTGTTCAAACATGTTAACTTGGCATAATATCAACCACAAAACTAGCATGTTGTATATTCACAAAAATGTACAATTTTTACATCTAATCATATAGCCTATTTCAACATGAACTTGCATAGTTTATGAAACCCAAACGATGTTTGACATAGAACCAATTATATTTTGCAAATAAACATGAACTTGCATAGTTTATGAAACATAGATCCAATTATACTTGCAAACATAGATCTAATTATACTTGCCAATAAACATAAGGATGATATCATAGGTTTTGGGTCATGTAGGCATAAAAGGTCTATAACATGTTTACACAAATTCTAATTTAGACTAAGGGAATATACATAGTCCATGCCATCGACATATACAAAAAGGGATAAATTTCTAGTTTTTGCCACAAGCTTGCAAGTGCCATTGTTTTTCATATACAATTGTTCAATAGGCTTGCATCAATTAATTTATGCCACAAACATCAATACACAAGTCATGATAGAACCATCACAATACACAAAGATTATAACAACACGATTCTATTTTCATTTACATCGAATCACATCACAGTTTTTATTCATATTTTGAAAGGTCACTATACTTACAACGTGTGATGAATTCTTGTTTTCTGATTTCTGTTATTCTGATTTGGAGATGCTCTCCTTTGGGTAGCAAAGTTGCGTTGAATGATTTGATTAAGCTTTGATCTTCTTTTAATTTGATTCGTCTCTTAGGCTTGTTGGCTTGTCTCTAGGCTTTCTAATTGACGGCCATTTCTAGTTCCTCTCCAGCAGCATGACGGCTTTTGTATTCTATTATTTGTGTGAATTTAGGGTTAGACTTGAGTTGTATTTATAGAATTTTAAATTGTTTTGAGCCGTCGATGAAGCTAGGGTGAATCCAGACCATCCATCTCAAGAGAGGCCAATAAGAAAGAGACATGTAAGCCCTAGTGACTCAGCCAAGCATCAGAATTCGACCAGACCCTGACCAGGCCAGCCAGGGCCTGACTAGCAGGTCTTTCTGACCTGGGCGCACTTGGCAGGTGCGCCAGGCCAAAATTGTACTGGCGCACTTCCCAAGTGCGCCAGTTCAACTTTGTTCTGGCGCACTTCACAAGTGCGCCAGTGCATTCTGACCCGTTTTCCGGTTTTTCTGCCCAACTTCGTTCGTCCATATCTTCTTCATACGATATCCGTTTTACGCAAACTTGAACTCTATCTCAAGCAGAATTTCGAGACGAACGCAATGGCGTAAACCATTTCCCTTGATTTCATCATTTATAATTAATTATACTTTAATTCGTGAAGCTTAACGTTATAGAATTCACGGGGTGTTACATTCTCCCCCACTTAAAAGGATTTCGTCTCCGAAATCTTCAAGTTAGGAAGAATGTATATCCTACCATCCAACAGTCCATCTACTCAACCAACAAACACAGGCATCCACTGTCCTTAAAAGACTTCTAATGCTTCATGATCATATGCATAGTGTGTGTACATGTCCTTATCTAATGTAGAAATCAGGCGGTCTACTGATTCAATTGACCTCCTTAATGAGAATCATGTAAGTGTCATGAATCCATTATGTATGCAAAAAATTTCCTACTCATAATTCTACATGAGTGCACAACTATTCATACAAATGCAACGACCATATGACAGCATATCAAGTTTACAACCATATACAAATAAGAATACTTATATGCATATGCAGTATGAAGTGTTTGAGCTGATCTAAGACCTAGGTTGTGTGTGTATATGCATCCACGAGCAACCACTAGCAACCACTTGCGACCACTTGCAGCCATCAACCATAACATGTTTCAAATACATGTTTACATCCAAAGGGGTTTCTACCTAAGGATAAAGGATAATATCGAGGAGATATACCTAAAAAGATAGATACAAGCACAACTTAAGAAAAAGAGAGGTCAAAGATGTACCCTCAAAAAGAAGAGGGTAGGCAGCGCGTATTATGTCCTCAGTTTCCCAAGTCGCGTCTTCCTCGGCGTCGCTCCACTGAACTTTAACGAGTTTGACTTCGCGGTTTCGTAGCTTTTTCACTTCAGTTCCTATGATGCGGGTTGGAACTCTCCTCACAGTTGCTTCGCGTTCCACTTCGGCTTCTTCTAGAATGCTTGGCTCCACCACTTCCGCTGATTCATGTAGACATTTCCGGAGATGAGAAACGTGAAAGACGTTGTTAATTCCAGCCAATCTTTTAGGCAGATCTACTCTATAAGCCATTTTCCCAATCTTCTCGATGATAGGGAACGGTCCTACAAATCTTGGTTCTAGCTTTCCTGTGGATCCAAAGCGAACAACGTTCCTTAAAGGGGATACCTTAAGGAAAACCCTGTCCCCAACCTCAAACTCAAGGTCGGTCCTTCTTTTGTCGGCGTAAGATTTCTGTCTGTCTTGGGCTGTCTTCATTCTCCTACGTATCAAGTCCACTTTCTCTGAAGTTTCTCGAATCATGTCTGGCCCAAGTATAAGCTTATCTGTAGACTCCCACCAACAAGTTGGTGATTTGCACGGTCTTCCATACAAGGCTTCGAAGGGTGCCATGCCGATGGTTGCTTGGTAGCTGTTGTTGTAGGCGAATTCCACTAAAGGAAGGTGATCCTCCCACGTCTCTCCAAAGTCAAGAACGCAAAGTCTTAAAAGATCCTCTAAAACTCTATTCACCCTTTCTGTCTGTCCATCTGTTTGGGGGTGATAGGCCCTACTCAAACATAGCTGTGTGCCTACAGCTTCTTGCAGACTCCGCCAAAACTCACTCGTGAAGATAGGGTCTCGGTCACTAACAATGCTGGAGGGTATCCCATGGAGTCGAACTATTTCCTTGAGATAAAGAGATGCGGTAGTCCTCCTACTCTTGATAGGTATAAAGTGGGCGCTTTTAGTAAGCCTATCCACTATTACCCAAATGCTAGTGTTGCCTCTTCTCGACCTAGGCAGTCCATCAATGTAGTCCATTGAAATGCTATCCCACTTCCACTGTGGGACCTCTAGAGGGTGAAGTAGTCCTCCAGGCTTCTTTTGTTCCGCCTTGACCCGTTGGCAGGTCATGCACTTAGAAACAAAATCTGCCACGTCTTGCTTCATGCCGCTCCAAAAGAAAGTCCTTTTTATATCCTTGTACATCTTATCACCACCAGGGTGTATAGTCATCTGGGAATGATGCGCTTCCTCGAGAACCTTCTTTGTCAACTCCCTTGCTTGTGGGACGCATAATCTTCCATCTCGTCTCAACCAACCCTTATCATCGATGGCGTATCTACTGAGGTGACTAGAAGTCTCACCCCTAATAAGTTTATCAATCACATCAACAAGCTAAGGGTCTTCATGTTGTGCAGCCCCTATTGAGTTCAAGAGAGTAGGGCATACTTCGAGAGATGCTAACAAACCCGGTACAAAATCCGAGGAGGGCCTAAAGTTAAAACTGTCTATATACTCCAAGTTTTGCCTTTCCACAAAGAGAGGGCTTAGGGTCAGTTTCTTTCGGCTCAACGCGTCTGCTACCATGTTTCATTTTCCGGGAGCATAGGAAATTTCAAAATCATATGAGGCAAGAAACTCCATCCATCTTTGATGCCTCAAGTTAAGATCCTTCTGGGAGAAGAGATATTTTAACGATTTATGGTCAGTGTATAATTCAAACTTCTCACCTAGGAGATAATGGCACCAAGACTTAAGTGCAAAGACGATGGCGGCCAATTCAAGATCGTGGGTTGGGTAGTTCTTTTCATGAACTTTCAATTGTCTTCCGCCATAAGCTACTACCCTTCCTTCTTGCATTAGAACAGCGCCTAGTCCCGTTCCACATGCATCCGTGTATACTGTGAACATATTTCTTCCATCTAGCAAGGTCAGAACTAGGGATGCTGCGAGAGCCCTTTTTAATCGTTGGAAAGCAATGTCACAGTCCAAATCCCAAGCGAACGCCAGATTCTTCTTTGTTAGCCTTGTGAGTGGGGCTGAGATTTTCGCGAAATCCCTAATAAACTTTCGATAAAAACCGGCTAGCCCAAGAAAGCTTCGAACTTCGGTTGCATTTCTTGGTGTCTTCCAATCTTGCACTGCCACCACTTTCGCGGGGTCCACAGCCAACCCTTCTTTGGACACCATATGCCCAAGAAACCTTACTTCTTTTCTCCAGAAGTGACACTTGGAGAATTTGGCTTTTAGTTGATGTGCACGGAGAGTATCCATGATTTCTTTCAGATGCTGAGCATGTTCTTCCTCACTCTTTGAGAAGATTAAGATATCATCTACGAAGACAACCACAAATTTGTTGATGAATTCTCTGAACACCCTGCTCATTAGGTCTACGAAATAAGCGGGTGCATTTGTCAAGCCGAAAGGCATGACAAGCCACTCGAAGAAACCATCTAGGGTTCTGAACGTTGTCTTATCAATGCTGTCTTCAGCTACTCTTAGCTAATGGAACCCAGTTGCCAGATCAAGTTGGGAGAAGATCGTCGCACCTACAAGCTGATCAAACATATCGTCGATTCGGGGAAGAGGGTGCCTATTTTTCTTGGTCAATTTGTTTAACTCCCTATAGTCGACGCAAAGGCGAAGTGAACCGTCTGCTTTGGTTGCGAACACCACTGGAGCACCCCATTCTGAAATGCTCCGTCTAATGAACCTTTTTTCGAGAAGTTTTTTAACTTGCTTACTGAGCTCCTTTCTCTCCCTTGGAGCCATGTGTCTGACAGGTAAAGCTACAGGCTTTGCGTTATCCACAAGATATATGCGGAAGTCTATTTCCCACCTCGGAGGTAAGCCTTTCACTTCCTCAAAGACATCCGGATATTCCCGGACTACTCTAACTGATTGCAAATTCTCATCAGAAGCATCAAGCGACTCTAGATAACTAAGCATAACAGCATTCAAGGGATTACAAGAAATTTCTAGAGTGTTACCAAGCCGAGTCAAGAGTCTAACTACTCTTTTCTCACAGTCAAGAATGGCACTATTACTGGATAACCAGTCCATTCCTAAGATCAAACCATATCCCGAGAAGCCCAAAACAAAGGCACTACAACTAAACTCAACGCTGAGAATAGAGATTTTCAAACCCAAACAAACCATTGACAAGTAAGCGGAGCCCCCAATTGGATTTGAAACTACTATGGGATCTTCTACCATACTAGTGTCTAGATGCAGAGATTCTACTAAGGCAGATGAAATAAAAGAGTGTGATGCGCCAGAGTCAAAGAGTGTACGAATTGGATGATCATAAAGATAGACTACACTTTCTACAGAAATATTACTACCTCGTTCCTGCTGAGGTGCCACTAGCGCATGAACCTGACCCCCTGAAGTGGATCTGGCTTTCTATCCCTGCCCTTTCTTCTTTGGGCAGTCCTTAGCTTGGTGTCCAGTTTCTCCACAATGGAAGCAACCACCCATCTTCGCCTTCCTTTTCCGGCAGTCTTTTGATATATGGCCCACAATGCCACAGAAATTGCACCTTCTCTTCTCACGGGGCTTATTGTTCTTCCCTCCTTTCTTGAAGTCTGTTTTCTTTGCTTGTAGACCTTCTTTCTTCTCTTCCCCCTTAGTTTCTTTCTTGCCGTGGTCTTCCTCGTGTAGCAATGCCATGTCCACCAGGCTTTCATAAGTCGCACCCGTGGATACATGGGTCATGGCAAGGCTGTGTAGAGGCTCATTCAAACCCTTGACGAAGCGAAGTGCCTTCTTGTGTTGGGTGTTTACTAAGTCTAGCCCAAACCTGGCCAGCCGATTAAACTGATTAACATATTCCCTGATCGTCATGCTTCCCTGTTTCAGAGTTAGAAACTTTTCCATTTGTAGGCTTCTTTCGGCTTGGGAGAGGAATTTCATCTCAAACCTTGTCCTGAAGTCTTCCTATGTTTCCACCGCCCTCTGAGCATTAGTAACTTCTCACCAATAGGAAGCTTCATCCTTAAGTAACCACACCGCAAGTTGTATCTTTTGCCTGTCATCCACTCCAAAGATGACAAACAAATCCTCGGTCTACTTTAACAAGTTTCTTGCTCCAACAAAAGATTATGTCCCATAAAAGTCTTTTCCACCCATAGCCTTGAAGTCCCTATATGTTTTTGCGAAGGCATTTTCAAGAGGAGGCGGAGGAAGAGGAGGAACCGCGGCCACTGGAGGAGGGATGTCTGTTGAGCCCGCGCCATTGGCCCTTGCTTCAAAGTACCTCCTAAACCAGCCGGGAATCGGCACTCCTTCCGGAAGGTTAAGGTCTCCAGACATGTTGAAATAGAAAGGAAAGATTCAAAATGAAGTATAGAGAAGGATAGATAGAGCACATGGCTTTAGGGGATTTTGTCTTCTATAAATATAACACTTTTTCTATAAAAAAAAATGCTTCTTTAAATTTTCTTTTTGAAAACAATTTTCAAAAACTTTTATCTTGTCTAGTAAACCTATGCTCTGATACCAAGTGAAACACCCCACCTCCATTAAGGTCACTCACAAAGGGAATGCCTTAACTTTAGTGGAGGTTTATAAGTAAAAGCCACAGATGAACTCAAGACAGATATGAATACACATATTTTAAATAGCGGAAACCAAACGAACTTTTATTTCATCAATACGTGTATCAAACAAAGATTTCCATAATTGTCTCAAAATACTTTCAACATTACAACCTCATAACTACCTTGATTATTAAAAAGCATGAAAACATAAATAAAGTGACAAAAATCCCCATAGTGATATCCAAAGCCATTATCCGAGCAAGAAAGATCCAAATCATACATCTATGTTCTTGGTGCTTGTAAAGAGTCTGACTGAGTTGAGCTGTTTCCTCCCTGCGGACCTGGGGGGAAACGAAAGAAAAGAAGATGAAAAGAAAATAGGGTCAGACATAAAGCCTGAGTAAATCTAGTAACTCTTCAATACTGTGAATAAGAAAAGGGTATGATGGATGTAAACTAAAAATAGGAAAGTGTCACAAGCTAAGGAAGTGTCGAATGTACTATCACACCCATACTATATCTCTGCACCTACTTCAATTTATTCTAACTGACACCCCATGGTGAGGGTGAAGTGATCCCCATTCTTGTTAAAGATCGGCTCCTACTCGCGTTAACATGTGTCATACGGCCCCCAAGAATTTTAGATACCTATGCTGGTCCCACCATGTGGTGTATCAAGACCCATGGTGGCGGCCCCGACACAAAACTAGAAGGCATAGGTTATACTACTGGTGTCCCCAGTGCCCTGGTTGTCTGCTCCGGAGTGTGTGCACGCCCGCACCCAATTAGACCTGCACTGTGCACCCACCGCCGTCGTTTGACCGCTTACAATCAGCCCAGTAATCGTGCCCCACCCTGCCTAGTTTCAGGGTACCGTTGATACCTAACTTTGGGTTACTGCTGAAACGGGTCCATCGTTACCAGGATTTTCTAGTCAAACATGTTAAGTGGTTAAGTGTCTGTATTTACCTAACCCCACCCATCAATTTTTGTTAACATGTCGAATTTGGTTAAGTGTTATAGTTGACTTAACCCTACCATCTGTCCTTAGCCTCTTAGGAGCACCAGACCACTCACATTAGACAGGTATTGCTACGGTTACTGGATATGCCGGTCGGTTCTGGGAAGGTTTACACCGTAGCTCAGTCTAACCTCGGGTCCTTATTGGGCTCAATGCTTAACCACCCACATTGGATAGGTATTGTTGTGACTACTGGACAGCCGGGCGGGTCCGGGCAGGTTTACATCACAACTCAATCCAACCTCGGGTTAAGCATATCGTGTTTTCTAAATTTACATATTTTATTACTTTTCAACTATATGTAAATGTCATATCTTTTATTTTTGGGTATTTCAATTCATACCGCTTATGTGTCATAATCATTGGCATGTGCCAAACATGCCAACATATGTTTTCATATTTTACACCCAACGTTATTACCCCCGTTTGTTTGCAACGTTATAACATGTGTTGGGCTTGTCACAATTCAGCCCAACTTTATAAACATGAGGAAAAGGGGAAATCAAGAACATGTAATACATAAAGGTGTGTGGCGCATGAACTTGCAATTTGGCGATTCAACTAACATATAACACGGGTCATGTGAACTTGCATTCAAATCAAAGTATGACTAAGTAGGTGACATATGAAATGGCATAGTTTAGGGAAATACAAACTTGTGTTCAAACATGTTAACTTGGCATAATATCAACCACAAAACTAGCATGTTGTATATTCACAAAAATGTACAATTTTTACATCTAATCATATAGCCTATTTCAACATGAACTTGCATAGTTTATGAAACCCAAACGATGTTTGACATAGAACCAATTATATTTTGCAAATAAACATGAACTTGCATAGTTTATGAAACATAGATCCAATTATACTTGCAAACATAGATCTAATTATACTTGCCAATAAACATAAGGATGATATCATAGGTTTTGGGTCATGTAGGCATAAAAGGTCTATAACATGTTTACACAAATTCTAATTTAGACTAAGGGAATATACATAGTCCATGCCATCGACATATACAAAAAGGGACAAATTTCTAGTTTTTGCCACAAGCTTGCAAGTGCCATTGTTTTTCATATACAATTATTCAATAGGCTTGCATCAATTAATTTATGCCACAAACATCAATACACAAGTCATGATAGAACCATCACAATACACAAAGATTATAACAACACGATTCTATTTTCATTTACATCGAATCACATCATAGTTTTTATTCATATTTTGAAAGGTCACTATACTTACAACGTGTGATGAATTCTTGTTTTCTGATTTCTGTTATTCTGATTTGGAGATGCCCTCCTTTGGGTAGCAAAGTTGCGTTGAATGATTTGATTAAGCTTTGATCTTTTTTTAATTTGATTCGTCTCTTAGGCTTGTTGGCTTGTCTCTAGGCTTTCTAATTGACGGCCATTCCTAGTTCCTCTCCAGCAGCATGACGGCTTTTGTATTCTATTATTTGTGTGAATTTAGGGTTAGACTTGAGTTGTATTTATAGAATTTTAAATTGTTTTGAGCCGTCGATGAAGCTAGGGTGAATCCAGACCATCCATCTCAAGAGAGGCCAATAAGAAAGAGACATGTAAGCCCTAATGACTCAGCCAAGCATCAGAATTCGACCAGACCCTGACCAGGCCAGCCAGGGCCTGACCAGCAGGCCTTTCTGACCTGGGCGCACTTGGCAGGTGCGCCAGGCCAAAATTGTACTGGCGCACTTCCCAAGTACGCCAGTGCATTCTGACCCGTTTTTCGGTTTTTCTGCCAAACTTCGTTCGTCCATATCTTCTTCATACGATATCCGTTTTACGCAAACTTGAACTCTATCTGAAGCAGAATTTCGAGACGAACGCAATGGCGTAACCCATTTCCCTTGATTTCATCACTTATAATTAATTATACTTTAATTCGTGAATCTTAACGTTATAGAATTCACGGGGTGTTACACATTGTCTAAGGAGGGTAATCCTCTGGGTGTTAATCTGATGTTGATTTCGGTCTTCGAGGTTGATACTTAGGGGAATTTATCTCTCAACCAAGGTCTAATGGAAACCAAGTTTTTGTTTATTTGCACTCGCTTCCATCACTCGACTGTATCCTATCAATCGAGTCTTCGACCTATAGATAGGAATCCTATGGATGTAAACATGTGTTTGAGACATGTTATGTTTGATGGTTGCAAGTGGATGCAAGTGGTTGCTAGTGGTTGCTCGTGGATGCATATACACACACTAGGCACTAGATCGGCTCGAAAACACTCTCATACTGCATATGGATATGTGAGCATTTTCAATTTTTGTTGATGCAAAATGATTGACTTATCACATGGATGTTGTATATGAATGAATGGTTTTCACTCATATAAGAATGATATGTATCAAAAAGGAAAATTGCATACATGTTGAACACATGGCACTGACATAATTCGCATTAAGGAGGTCAACTGAATCAGTGGACCGCCTGATCTTTGCATTAGATAAGGAACATATACACACACTTTTGCATATGTTCATACAACATTAGAAGTTTTCTAAGGACAATGGATGCTTGTGGATGATGGTTGAGTAGATGGATGACTGGATGGTAGGACACATTCTTCTTAACTTGAAAATTTCGGGGTCGAAATCCTTTTAAGGAGGGGAGAATGTAACACCCCGTATTTTCTGTAAACGTATAAGTAACAAATCAAAGAATAATTAATTTTTAAAATAAGAATCAAGGGAAACAGGTTATGCCATTGCGTTCGTCTCGAAATTTTGCTTGAAAACGAGTCCGAGTTTTCGAAAAACGGAGTCCGTATGGCCAAGTTATGACCTTCAGAAGTTTAAGGGGTTTAAATAAAATTAAACAACTCGAAATTCGAATTCAAAATCCAGAAGCGGGCTGGGCGGGAAATTTCCCGCCCAGGACCCAGGTCGACTGGGTAGTCGACCTCCCCCTGACCAGGTCGACTGGGGTGTCGACTGGGAAGTCGACCTCCCACCGACCAGGTCGACTGGGGTGTCGACTGGGTAGTCGACTCCCCTCCTGATTTTCCAGATCCAAACTCTGACCTGTTCTGCCACGTATCGCTCTCTGATTTGCTGTGTGACCTGGCCTGCTGCTCTGGATGATTCTGGTTTCTGGACTGATATGATGGCTATAAACACTTCTATTCTCCTATTTAAACACCCCCAGACCTCACTTTCTCTACACACAATTTCATTATGTCTATATTCAGCCTCTGTTCTAATTAAAAATAAAAATGGCGTCGCTACTCTATTGGAATCAAAACTTGGACTGATGCATCTTCTTCCAACCAGAATAAAATTAAAAGCTAAATCAAATTTCAAATCCAATTTTAGAGCTACAACAACAATTAAAGAGGAATAATTCAGCATTCCTGCATCAACAACAGTTTATTATCCTTTCTTAAAACCACGAAAGGCAAGTACAGTTATTTTCCGCTATAAACTGTAATTATAATTGTGACATGATTATAAATCTGAATCTGAGGTTATGTATATTATTATCTGTCAGATCTGTTTTTTTCTGTGACTATTCTGTACCTCTTTCTTCTTTCTGTTCTATAGCCAGGCTACTACGAGCCTGCGCAGAATCTCATAAGAGATTAACGCACGAACACTAAATTTTGGGACAAATAATAATGCATAATTGGACATGAAACTGTTGCCTATGAGACTATTGCCTATGACTATGATTCAAGACTATGAGACTATTGATTATGACTACGACTCATGCCTATGAGACTATTTCCTATGACTATGATTCACGCTTATGAGACTATTGCCTATGACATTGAATAAGAAACTATTGTGATTAGTCGCCCATGACTATTGTAGTTAGTTGCCTATAACTATTGTAGTTAGTTTCTTATGCATATTCTCTTAATGATGTTGGATCTCATATTTAGTATGTAACCTTGCTAGTTTATTCCCATTCACTGTTATGTACATCGAGCCTAGTAGGGCATTATCATTGTATTTGGTTCATCATTGCATGCCTATTCTTTCTTGTGCTTGTCCCCTATTCCTTTTGCTAGGGTCACTTCATGAGTACTTAGAGAACTTGTGGAAACATGTTATACAGGGATTGGGCGTAGCTTAATTAAGTTAATTTGGCATAACAAATATGTTGGCATAATTTGAATTGGCTATAATAGTGAATGATTAACTTGTATATTAGCCTTGGACATAAATGGTGAACTAGAATATTAAATCTAGTTTTGACATGAATTGTAAATGGGAATATTTAGGCTAAGATTTGGGGCATATATTGTATTATGAATTATGACCTTGGTTTGGGCATGTAAGTTTAGGCTAAATTTATGATTGGGCTAGAAATGTAAATAGAGTTTTAGATATATATAATCTGCTAAATCTATTATCTGCTAAATCTGTTATATTGCCTAGTCTGCTAGTTCTGTTATATTGTCTAAACTGCTAATTAGATTGAATTGCCTAATCTGCTAATTATGTTAAATTGCCTTATTTGCTAAATCAGCTAAATAGCCTAATCTGCAAGATCTGTTATCTATTTAATCTATTGAATGACGTAATCTGTTGGAACCGAAATGCTGAAAATTTGAAGTATGAGAATCTGTAGGCTTGATTTAAAATTGAGCAAAACTTGTTAATAAAACCTCGAATAATCTGTTGTAACTTGTACAGAAGTTTAATATGTTAAATAAACAGAGTTAGTCTGATATCTGAAAAATCTGTATTGAAATGAATTGGCTATGACACGAGGTTAGACTCGGTTTGCGGTAGAAGTCTGCCCGGAACCAACCGGCTTAACCAGCGATCGCAAACTGTCAGTCTAATGTGAGAGGTCGTAGGCTTAACTAAAATATGCTTAGACACGAGGTTAGCTTTGGCTTGTGGCAGAAGTCTGCCCGGAACCGCCCGGCATATCCAGCGGCCACAAGCTACCGACCTAATGTGAGAGATCTGTGCATTAATATTAATGCAAATCTAGGAAAAATATGATGTCTAAAACGTGTTGGGTGGATAGGGTTAAACCAATTGGACTAATGAATTTAACATACCCGTTCATGAATCTGTAGGCCCAATTGCAAAGTTAGACAAATCTGTAAATCTGTTAAATCTGTATATCTGATCCGTTAGTCTGAAAACTTGTCTGATCTGTGAACTAGTTGATATGAACTCTGTATGTCTGAAATTGTAAACAAGTTAACCTGAAATATGTTAGTCTGGGGACACAAGGTTAGGAGGGAAATTACTTGTGTCATCTGTTGTTTGGGACCCATATTAGTCAGTAACCCTTTCTGGTATCAAACTTTGACCCAACAGTAGGTAGGGTCCGGGCACGCTTACTGAACTAATTATAAGTGGTTTATTCTGATAATGGCGAGGGGTGTTGATGGTGCGTTCCAACTGGGTCATGTGCGTGCATGGATCCCGGTCTGCCTCTGAGGATGTAAGACGCCGTGACATCTGTAAATAGGCCTGTGCCAATTGGTTGTCACTTTAGGGAGTGATACACCCTATCGTGGAGCCGACACAGGGTATTTATGTAATAGGGAGCCGATCACTTGGGGTAGGGTTTTAGGGTACACTTAGTTCTGTCTGTTTCTGTTGGTATCGTCCGTTTCTGTTGGGTGGCAACACCTGTCTGCGTGGTACCGTCTGTTCGGGTGGTAAAGGCCCATTTACTAGTGTACACCTAATTCTACATTCTGTTTCCATAGGGATTATTCTGTTTCTGTCTGTTTCTATTCGGGTGGTAAAGGCCCAATATCAGCATTCTGCTTCTGTCTGTTTCTGTTCGGGTGGTAAAGGCCCATTATTAACGTTCTGTTTATGTGGAAATTATTATGTTCCTATTTCTGCTTCAGTTTAGACATTAGGGTGACACCTAATCCTGTTATACTAGTATTAGTGCAGAGAAATGAAAAGTAATATTATTCTGTTCCTTCTGTTTAACCTGAGTACATCTGCTGCTCCTATTACTGTTATCTCTCATCCAGTTTTATTTGCATGCCATGATTATTATTATCTGTTCATATGCTGAAAGTCACTGGACTTGCCAGACTTTATGTCTGACCTTGCTTGTTTTCGCCCCTTTTTCTTCCGTTCCCCTCCTCCCCAGGTTTTCCAAGGAGGGAATATTTTAGCTTGATCCGGATTTCTTCTGGTTGAAGTACTCAGAGTGCTTAAATTATGGCTTGACTCTTTATGGCAGCTTCTGTGGGGATTATGATTTTAAAGTTTTGCACTCTGATGATTTTCTGAACAAGACTGATATTTATGTACTTGAGTTTTTGGTAAAGATGTAACCAAACTGATTTTTGTTTTCCGCTGTAATAAAGTGATAATTTCTCAAGTATTGTTTATCTGTCTTGTAAATTTCTGTTCTGTTTACTAAAATGCTCCAACAAAGTTAAGGCATTCCCTTTGTGAGTGACCTTAACGGAGGTGGGGTGTTACAGAAAGAGTAACAGGTCCATACAAATCTGAGCTATTCCCTCCCTGACTACGTGGGGGGGGGGGGGGACGGAAGAAAAGAAGACGAAAGAAAATATAGAGTCAGACATAAAGCCTGGTAAGTCTAGTGGTGCTTCGATATATAAATAAAGAAAAGGACATGACAGGCATAAACTGAAAATGGGAAAATACCATAAACTAAGGCAAAGCGGTTTAGAATCGAAATTACTATCGCACCCCATACTAATCTCTGCACCACCTAACTAGTATCCCAACTAGTAATCTGTATAAAAATGATAACGTGATCCCAGTCCCTGTAACTGTGGTTGCCATCAGGCGCACATCTATTATTTATTACCTAGATTTAATCTAGGGTTTTCTATCGAGCATTCCCTAGATTCAACTAGGGTTTATGCGTCTTATCTAATATTTCTCGGAATCAGGATTTATGCCACCTAGGTCCACTAGGGATTATGCTACCTATCGAACGATGCCCCTAGTCTAGGACACACTAACTAGAGTGGTATATGTTCCTAGACTTTCCCCATGTATGTGTCGCGAATCGTTTATCGCTGTCTAGATGCACATGTCCTGAAATGTGCGACCCGAGTCCCGTGGCAGGGCTATTCTAGAAACACGGAACCCGGTCGGGAGCTTTCAGATATCTGCCGATGCAGATGCTAAGGTCTGTTTTTCTACCAGTCGTTATGGTCCCACGTGACCCCTCCCTCAACTAATGAAAGGCAATCCAAGAAAATCAAGCATGAGAACTATACTCTTGCCACCTATGCCCCACTTTCCTATTTGCCAGCCTCGCCCATAACTAGATAGCAAGTATATGGTCTACTAGGAGTTCTCTGCCTTTCTGCATGCGTACTACGATTGACTCAAGATGGTAGGTAGACGACGAGTCGCTATCACAGGGCTACTGGTCTCGTCGAATCACGCTGGTCCATCCCAGTCTTTAGGTTGCCTTATATTGCAACCAAGGCATACCCTTGGTTCTTCTGACGTAGACCTTAACCTCTGTAAGCCCAGGCGGATCATCTGCAACCTCACAGAGGGATACCAAGAGTACCCTCACGTCCCCCGAAGCTACGTGCTTCTAAACCCAGTCTGCTGGAGCCTTTTTCAAAATCGGATAAACGTTTGCTCCTTCTCATGCACTTATTAAGCGATGATCTACCATAACGGGTTATTTATCTATTATGGACCGGCTCAGTTTTCTTGACTAAGAGTTATTACTTAGTTGTTCTCAACTAAGGTTTACCACTTAGTTTCTTTTCCCATAAATCTTGTTAACTAAGGTTTATCACTTAGTTTCTTTAACTGGGGATTTCAACTTAGCTCCTGTTCTCAATTGTTTCTTAACTAGGGTTTACTACTTAGCCCTCTTTCTCATCAAGTTGGATTGGTTAAGTGTCATTAGTCAATTCAAGTTAGCTTAACCCATTCCTTTGTCATATTAAACTGGCTAAGTGTTATCAGTAGTTCATGTCGACTTAACCCTATCTCAAACCAAGTTATATTGGTTAAGTATTTCTTATTACTTAACCCTACCCATTCATCTTGTATTGGTTAAGTGTCCCTTTTAACCTAACCTTACCAATCTGTTTTAACTAACATGCTATAACGGTTAAGTGTTCCCTTAGTTAACTCAACCCTAACATCTGTTTAGTTAACATGTTCTAATGGTTAGGTATTGTCCCTTCATGTTTCAACTTAACCTTGTACAATTTAACACACTATGATGGTTAAGTGTTCTAAGTTTGCTTAACCCTACCCTCTAGTCCAGCTAACATATTAAATTGGCTAAGTGTATTTACATAACCTTACCCACTTATCTAGCTAACGTGTCATAATGGTTAGGTATTCTAAATTTACTTAACCTCGCCCACTTATCTAATTATCAGATTATAACGGTTAAGTGTCTTGATTTTACTTTAATTTGTGAAACTCAATGTTACAGAACTACGGGGTGTTACAAAGACGGTGGTTGAAGATCAGAGAACTTCATCTCGGTTGGATGATAACTGATGTCTTGATTGGGAGGCATCCCGAAATATAGATAATAAGTGGTGATCGTCCAGACATATGTGGAGATCGATGGGTATGCGAGGTATATAGTGCCTCCGGTTTCGTTCAGACCCAGAACGAACTTGCAAATGGATTGTGTGTCTGACATTGGATTTTGTTCTGTGCTGGTTGATCTCTATTAAATATATATCAGTTTGGCGGCGAAGAATTTATTCTCCTGCTTAACGCCCTTCTCTGAGACGTATGAGCTCAGAGGTTATATATCGATAGAAATCAGTCGCATAACGTGAATTGCATGTATGGCATGCCTAAGTGGCAGATGATTAGGGCTTCTGTTGAAAAGCAAAGTCTTGTGGTTGATGATCAAAGCATGGCATGTGTGGCATAGCTTTGTGTATAACGTGAATTCGCGATCCTCACACCCCGGTATGAACCAGAAACGGGAGAGGACATCAGGGAGAGCAAGCGTTTCTTTCTAGCTAGAGGTGGTGTCAGTGCTTAAATTGGCTGACATATATATTATTTTAACCTATGTGGTTGTTGCTGTTGCGAGGCGCCTTGGATGTATCAGTGACTATGTGAAGCCGATGGAGTCATAGTGCTCATTTACGCCCTAAAGGGGGGGAAACGTAGTGTTCAGGCATAATAATCCACATCGGTGGACCGGCCCTGACGATCCAAGGGGCAGTTGCGGCTGTTCCTGAGGCTCGGGCTAGAGAGTCTCGAAGTCGGTAAGGACTATCTTTTGCCTTGGTTCATGACGGAAATCCAATTTCCAAATACGTGACTGTGCGGTTTTGATTGTATACCTATATATGGCGACATAGTGGTATGGGGCATTAATGTCGTCTATGATTGATACTTATGATTTGAAATTGTTTTTGAAACATATAAACACTAGTAGTAATATCAAATGCTTTTTTTTATTCGTATCAAGCATATTTTGGTCATTATAAGGTAAAAACTCAATCCTCTGGTTTGCGTTGCATTGTGTGATGGGAACTGAGTCTTATAATGGCTTCATTTTTGTAAAAAAGCAATGTGATGCTTAAAAGATTTACTTGTTGTAAAGCACTGGCAATCCAATGGAGTAAACCCGTGCCGCAAAAGTGGCGTGGTCCTGTGATTAGCCATATTATAAAATGTGTTAAGTAGATTTTTCATACAAGTCCCATGACTGACTCGTAGTTTGTTTCACTTGCAAACTCGGGTGCCCCTTTTTCTACATGGGCGGCCTTGTGTCCAGGTTAGCAGGCTCTTTCTGGATAGCTGGAGCTGAAGATGGATTATATCATTTATCTCTTTCTATGCTGTTCAGCTTGTAACACCCCACATCCGTTAAAGTCACTCACAAAGGGAATGCCATAACTTCGGTGGAGAGTTATAGGTAAAAGATACTGATACATTACAAGACAGACAAAAATTAAAACAACGAAAAATAGAACTTTACTTTATTGATAAAATAGTTTGTACAACAATTATTTTCCAATGCCAGGATATCTGTCTTACAAAATAAAGAAGCATAAAAATACATTTATATTCCCCAATGTAGCATGAGCTAGCCATAGCAATGGAAAAGAGAATCCAAGCAAAACTTCGACTAACCTTCAGCTTGGAAGAAAACTGGGCTAAGTAGTAATATTCCCTCCCAGCGAACCTGGGGGGGAGAAAGGAAGACAAGAAAGCGAAAGAAAACAGAGTCAGACATAAAGTCTGGTAAGTTCAGTAACTTTCAGCATGTGAACAGATAAAAGCAACATGGCATGAATTAACTATATACAAGACTACACCATGATGACGGGAATCATAAGGTTAGCACAAGATATGATAAGGTAAGATAAACTGGATGCACTTCTATACGTTCTCTGCTTCGCCACTACCTTGTTATTCTAATTTTTATATCCCTGCACCACTTGACCAGTAATCCGTATAAACTGACAAGAACAGATACGTGATCCCAATTCCCACAATTTTTGTTTGTCTCAAGTGTACATTTGTCATTTATTACCTAGGTCTAACCTAGGGTTTTTCTATCGAGTGCTTCCTAGATTTAACTAGGATTTACGCAACTTATCTAATGCTTCTCGGATTTTAGGGTTTACGCGACCTAGTTCCAAATAGGGATTATGCTACCTATCGAACGACGCCCCTACTCTAGGACACAATACCTAGGGCGGTATATGTTCCTAGACTTTCCACACGTATGTGTCATGGATCGTTATTGCTATCTAGATGCACATGTCCTCTATATGTGCGACCCGAGTCTCGTGGCAGAGCAAATCAAGAAACACGGAACTCGGTCGGGAGCTTTCAGATATCTGCCGATGCTGATGCTAAGGTCTGTTTTTCCAATGGCTATGGTCCCACCTGACCCCTCTCTCAACTAATGAAAGGCATACCTTGAAAAATGAGAACTATACGCAGACCCTCTATGCCGCACTAACGTATGGCCATCCGCACCCATAACTAGATAGCAAGTATATAGTCTGTTGGAGTTCTCTGCCTTTCCGCTTCACGTAACTCGAATGACTCAAGATGGTAGGTAGACGACGAGTCGCTATCACAGGGCTACTGGTCTCGCCGAATCACGTTGGTCCATCCTAGTCTTTAGGTTGCCCTATATTGCAACCAAGGCATACCCTTGGTTCTTCTAACACAGACCTTAACCTATGTGAGCCCAGGCGGATCATCTGCAGCCTCACAGAGGGATACCAAGAGTACCCTCACGTCCCCTCGAAGCCGCGTGCTTCGTCCCCCAGTTCGTTGGAGCCTTCTTTAAGATCAGATGGACATTCGCTCCTTCTCGTGTCGTACTAAGGTTTACTACTTAGTTCCATTAACTAAGGTTTACTACTTAGTCCCCAAACCATCGTTTTCTTAACTAAGGTTTACAACTTAGTCCTTTTAACTAAGGTTTACTACTTAGTTCTCTTTCTCGTCAAGTTGGATTCGTTAAGTGTCATTAGTCAATTCAAGTTATCTTAACCCATTCATTTTCATGATAAACTGATTAAGTGTTATCAGTAGTTCATGTTGACTTAACCCTACCACAAATCAAGTTATATTGGTTAAGTATTTCTTATTACTTAACTCCACCCCTTCACCTTGTATTGGCTAAGTGTTCCCTTTTACTTAACCCTGCCCTTTCTGTTTAGCTAACATGCTAAAGCGGTTAAGTGTTCTCTTAGTTAACTTAACCCTAACATCTGTTTAATTCACATGTTCTAATGGTTAAGTATTGTCCCTCCCTATTTTAACTTAACCTTGTTCATTTGGCACACCACGATGGCTAAGTGTTCTAAGTTTACTTACTCCACCTTCTAGTCTAGTAAACATGTTAAATTGGCTAAGTGTATTTTACTTAACCTCACCCACTTGTCTAGCTTAACTGTTTCTTAGCTTTTAAGTTATTCATTTAAAGTACCAACCACTCACATTAGACAGATATTGTTGTGGTCAGTGGATGTGCCGGTCGGTTCCGGGCAGATTTACACCGCAACTCAGTCTAACCTCGGGTCCTTTTTGGGCTCAATGCTCTAACCACCCACATTAGATAGGTGTTGTTACGGTTGTTGGATTTGTCGGGCGGTTCCGGGCAGTCTTATACCGTAACTCAATCTAACCTCGGGTTAGGCATATTTGTATTTTCTACAATGTACATATTTCTCATTTAGGACAAATTCTTCTTGTAATTATTACTAATTTACTTATGCCATAATTACTCTTTTATTGTACATTGTCAACATTTATTATTATGGCCCACTTTCCTCTAAACCACGTTTATAAAATTATACCAAATTAGGTGTCACTAACCATGGTTATGCTAAACATGACAATTACATGTAATTTCAAGTTATTAATCAGAATAGGATATAACCTACCTTCCCAAACTTGCCATAATAGTTATGCCCAAAATCACTATGCCACATATTTGGCGTTCCAAATAAGTTGTTAAGCCTAATCTAGACTTAATGTTCTTATTTACATTTTTGTCCCAATTTAGATTAAATATCCAATTTTTAAATTCATGTTAGAACTTGATTTAATATTCTAGTTTACAATTTATGCCAAAACTAGACTCACATGCCAACTACATGGTTTGCGGCCAATTAACAATTTACCATTATAGGCCCAAGTCTAATATGCATGTAATATTTACTATTATAGCCAATTCGGATTTATATCAACATATTTATTATGCCAAATTATATAAATTAAGCTATTCCCCAAATTCCCCCGCCGTAGTTGACATAAAAGAATAGGCATGTGTTAGACCAAAAAATGGTCCTAACACCCAAATTATCGTATTTAGAGCGTAGGATATGAAGAAATAACTGAAAAAATAAGAGGAAAGCAAGACAACAGGATTTTTATAGTGGTTCGGCGTTAGCAAGCCTACGTCCACTTCATATTTTCTCATTTCACTCATAGATTACAATTACAATGAATATTGTCTTTCAATCACTTGAATTCAATGAATAATTCTCTCCGAATCCATTGAATTTATTGAGGAAGATGGTGGTTATTCATGGAGAAGTGTTGGCCATGGCAGCCATGGAAGATGAGATGTCAAAAGTCCCCTGAAAATGCCCTCTGAAGGTGTATTTATAGCCGTAGGAAAGCTCCTGGGAGGACTGGTTCGTGATGGGGTACGTGGCAGGCGATCCAGAAAAATAGGAGAGCCAGTAGCCTTGAGAATAGGTCAAAACAAGCTGCGTGTGAACGGGTTCGAAGTTCGGATCGCGGTCATAGGTCGGATCGCGGTCATGGGTCGGATCGCGGTCATGGGTCGGATCACGGTCATGCGTCGGATCGCGGTCATAAGTTGGATCGCGTAGACAAGGTCGGATCGGATCGCGTAGGCAAGGGCGGATCGGATCGCATAGGCAAGGGCGGATAGGATCGCGTAGGCAAGGGCGGATCGGATCGCGGTCATATGCCAGCTTACACTCGTTCACGGAAATGGGCGTAACTTTCAAACCGTAAGTCCGATTGAGCCAAACCAAAGCTCAAACTGAAGCTGATTCAAAGGGCTACGAGTATATGAGGTGAATAGATCCAAATGAGGTCATTTGATAGGGGTTTCGGGCCAGTTTATACTGATGTTGTGATTTTGACCAAACTGCCTTGTGTCTTCTGACGATGCTTCCAATGCCAGAGAGCGATGTTATCCAGAGATTCCATATCAGACAGCATTTACCGAGAGGTGTGTCAACATGATCTTTGCTTTGGGTAGCCTGGTCACAAAGCAGGCTAACATTTTGCCCCCCAAAGTACATCTTATCGAAGATGAGATGTGCTTTGAATATGTTGAGCTAAATCTATCTAGAACGTCATTTATCCTTGAGAAGGCTTCATCCAACTACTGCATTGCTTCCCTAGGAGATAGTCAGGCCAAGTTCCACGGAAGGAGTATTCGAGACGATCAAGAAATTGTTTAAACCTTGTCGGATCAAAATATCTAATTCATCTGTCAAATGTCATGCTAAATCATTGGCTCCCGAGCGTGATTCTACACGCACAGGTCGTTGCCAAACAACATCATCATTCTATGCAAGCCAAGCACGTGGTAGGGTTGGACTTTCTTTTTCATATGAGCCAATGTATGAAGTAGTCAACCAAATCATGGGGCAAAGTAAGAATCCTTGGGCTCTGAGCTAACAACTGGACTATTGAGATAAAGCACATCAGAATCAACATATGAATTTGTCATTTGTACTCAAGATTGGACTAGCCTGATATCTTGATATTGATTCAGGATCTTAAAATCGCATTGAATCGTAATAGTAAGGAATTCAAAAGCCATGATCACTCTGGATCATTCTGTACTGTTTCTCAATTTAGCAAAAATCGGAATTGTATATGCAAATGGTTGAACCACGTTTGCTTTGATATCATCTCTTCTCTTTAGTCAGATAGTGAGGATTGCCTCATTGGGCATCAGCGACTTCGGTTACTCTCATCAGATCAGTTGCGGAGTCAAGTAAGGTTGTTGAATGCGAATGAATAAATGTCGTTATGAAGTTAGTTGGGCTCCACCGTTTATGCTTCAGCATAGTCCGAAATGGTTATCACAGTCTTATTGAGTCTCTTTCTCATGCTCGGTTCAATCGAGCTTGACAAACAAGATCATGGGCTCGATAAGTGGTATAGATTCTCTTTGGAATTGCACATTCTTGTCATTGTTTTCTAGGGCTTTTCCTTTGTCCTTATCGTTTCGGGAATTAGAAGGTACTACATTCTTTAGTCAGGAAGGCCTCTAGGTCATTCGTCTCGACGCTAACACCTTTTGGTCATGAAAGTCTATCCACTTCAGGGTTGAATTCATCAAATCTCTGAGCAAGTCTTGTTATGGAGAAAATTTAAAGTCCGGGGGAATAACAGGGGATCCTGATGTCCCACGTGTGAGGGCTGTAATTGTTGTTATCCACATCAACTAGAGGAGTACCGCTCCTCGAGAGGTGCCGAATTAATCTGGCGAGCAGATCACCGTCAAAGAATTGTTGCACATTTTCAAGATCATAGCTGGTGCCCCCAGTATTGAATCTGAAATTACAAGGGGGTCTTTAAGGATTTCTTATTTCCGCATCGATGTTACTCCCAAGTCACGGGTCGAGTCATTCGACTCGACCGGGCTTCTGTTCTTCGAATTGTTGCGTTCTATCTTGGAGTTGAGCGTACTCTAGCGCTTGAGTACCCATTCGAGCTGGAGCTGAAGTTGGTTGTGCATGACCTAAGTTCATTGTGATTGTTGCATTCTCATCTAGGAAGTTGCAGGTAGCCGTTCCATCGCCCATGTTTCCATCTACGACGTTCTGAATCGAAGCTGCACGTTGTGTGACTGCTGATTGGTTTGTGTTCAACCCAAGCTGGTGGTTGATATCTGACTGTGCTAAGTTCGTCACTACCTGAACTTCAATTTTATCATTTCCAGCGAATTGATGATTGTTGCTCGGCCTTCCAGTTCATTCCTGAAACAGGTGAAGGTCGGCCTCGGGCTTCTTGATTCTACACGAGCATTAGCCGTCAATCAGGCTTTTGTCATTCGGCTGGGAACGGAGGCATCGAGTAACTGAACTATGCTGCTCAAGGCTCGTACCATGTGCCCCCTATCCACAGGGGGTTTTGTTGAGCAGTACACTTCGAATTCACGTCTTCTCTGGATTCATGTTCACTTCTCGCATCAAGAGCCGGAGTTGAGTGCAAAAATGAATTGTTGGTATTCAGCCCATGCTAAGCCCTAGTCTCCCATCCAAGCTCCGAGGACAGAAATCAAGCGGTGAAGGGTCAGATTGTAGTCGCCTTGAGTGCTCCCTTTTGCTCTTTGCATCAAGGGAAAGGTCGGGGACGAAATGGTTGCATCATGTTCAATTATTACGTGGGATATATCCAGCCTTATATGAGCTTCCCATTCTAGAAGTCGGTTGGGATCAGCAGATGGACATTCTCTTTGCATTTGTTTCTTGGTCCTCAAGGGGGCCTGTTAGGATCACAACACAAGTTAAACACAGGCACTTAAGTTATGCCGTTATTAAATATTTTCAATAGCCATGGCCCCAGTTATAGGGTAAGTGCGAAAGACATGCGGTCGGATCACTTCCCTTTCGAATTCAGACATGTATACATGAGAAGAGGAAGTCACTTTCAGAATTCAAGCGATCATACTATCCAAGCATGGAGTAGGACGTGTTTGGGACGGTACAAGAAGCCTGTAATTCATAAATGTCAAGAATTCCACGATTACGTCGAATCGTATTAAGGCCAAGGAATCAATGATCGCTCAAGATCGTACTAAGGTAGGGTAGACATCAAAAAATCTCAGGGCCTCGCCAGGTCCTTCCAGTTGCGAGTATGAAGTTGTATAACATGTCGCTGAACAATTCACTATCCAGGCTTCTTTTTCTGTCGTCACCGTGAGTCGCACAGGTAGCTTAGAATTATACGCCTACGTCATCCCTCTAGACGCGGCCCTTTAGTTATTCCCTACTGGTCTGTTGTTGTTGTGCGAGTTCAGATCTCGCATTTTGTCCAGCTTTGTTTTGTGAACCTGTACTTAGTGAATGAAATTCCATTTCTTTTTGTACTGCTGTGTTCGTGTGCTGCCCCCCATTCCCGGAAACGAGTGGTTCGAGCTCCATTTTCATTCTTGGTCCCAGTCGTGTGACGGGATAGGATCCCTTGAGTGGCATATGTCGTCATGCATTTATACTCTCCTGATCCTTCAGCGGAGCAGAAATTATGGGGGGTGCTGAGTCTCCAGCACCTTTCTCAGCGCTTAATCATAGACGCTTTTATACTCTCCTGGCGGTCGCCAAGGTTAGAGTTCGAACTCAGTTGTTCTGTCGCTCCCCGATCCTTCAGCGGGGTAAGAGTTCTTTCTCGGCGCTCAATCAGAGACGCTTTTATACTCTCCTGGCGTTCGCCAAGGTTAGAGTTCATACTCAGCTGTTCAGTCGCTCCCCGATCCTTCAGCGAGGTGAGAGTCCTTTCGCATTATCCTGTACCTGCGAGCATTCCATAATTATTTATGCATTTAAACATTTGAAACGCAAATAAGCAAACAAGTCATGAAACATTATAAGTTATCCGTGCAACTTATAAGTGAAAGTGCAGTAAAGTAGTATGTATGTATGTATAGGTATGCCCCCAATCAATCATTAACTTAGTGCCTGGCCAGGTCTTGTTGAGGATTGATTAGGACCATAACTGTGTTGCCCCCATGTCCGGACATGGAGGATTTGGGATCAGCTTCCATCCTACCCCCCCCCCCCCCGATCCTTTAACGGGGGAGGAATTTTCCCGTGGCGCTAAATCTCTAGCGCTTTTATACTCTCCCGATCCTTCAGCGGGTTAGAGTTGCTGGGGCGCTGAATCTCTAGCGCTTTTATACTCTCCCGATCCTTCAGCGGGTTATAGTTCGAGCTCGGTTCATGATCTGCTCAACGATCCTTCAGCGGAGCAGAAGTTCTCAGCGCTAAATCATAGACGCTTTTATACTCCCTCTCGACTCTGGAGAGTTAGAGTTGGGACTCAGTTGTTCCATCGCTCCCCGATCCTTCAGCGGGGTAAGAGTCCTTTCTCAGCGCCAAATCATGGACGCTTCTATACTCTCTCTCGACTCTAGAGAGTTAGAGTTGGGACTCAGCTGTTCCATCGCTCCCTGATCCTTCAACGGGGTAAGAGTCCTTTCTCAGTGCCAAATCATGGACGCTTTTATATTCTCCTGGCGGTCGCCAAGGTTAGACTTTTGCTCAGGCGGCTCCGATCATGGTACACCGTCGTGCCTTGTGGACGTCATCTTCGCGTCCTTTATACTCTCTCTCTCAGCTCTGGAGAGTTAGAGTCACAGATCAAGCGGTCTGCAATCATGCACGCTCATCAAACTCGTCCTAGGTTTACATTTTAATCCAAGCTCCGAGGATTAAAACCAGTCGGACAAGCAGTTGGAGCATTTGCCAAGGCTTTGAGTTCCTCCGAACAGTCTACGGGAGGAATGGTTGGCACCAGACTTCGGGTACCTGCATTATTCACACCACACGAATTAGTCACGTCAGTAACTCAGAAAGCATGTGAAAGCAAATTCTATGATTGAAAAGTAAGCAAATTAAGAGGCAGTGTTGCCTCCTTTATTTGAATTCATGTAATCTGGTGGCGTCCAGCATAGGATCGAGCCATGTAGGCGGTCACACCGCGTCCATCTGGAGTCGGACTATGACATTGTAACTCAATGATTTATGTTCAATTGTCTTGTGGTCTTCCACGTGTGAGCCAAGGATTGGATGGTCATCCCGGATCCACCTTGAGCTATACAGCATTCTTTAGACGAAGAGCGTGGCTTTGTAAACGAGCAGTTCAGTCGAGCTCGTTATAGTATTGCTCTATGGCTCTATATGCGGGTGTTACAAGTTTGATCGGTAGCAAATCCTGGATACCTACACCATCCACATATTAATTCATCTGAGTTAATTACATCAATAACTCATAAATCATGCAAATATAAGAGTCATGGTTATAGAATAATCCTGTTAAAGGAATGAGTATCATTCTGAGTGAAAAATGGCGTTGCATATTTATTGCAGGTCCATTTTACTTCGCCCTATCTCTTCCAATAAAGGGCTGCCAAATTCCTTTAGTTGATGAGGGGTATCTTCCTTTAGTTGATGAGGGGTATCTTTTCATATTATCATGGGGGTTGCAGTCCCAAAAAATGAATAGACCTTGGTCGGGGTCTTGAGATGGCAAAGGCGGCTAGGTAGGTACTATAAGCGAGTGATGAGGTCGCATCTCCTTCAAATCGTCTTTTTGCCCCCGTACTGAGGGTAAGGATGGAGTGTCAGGAAGTCATGATTGGATTGCTAATGGTAGCACATCTTTGCATTGGTGTTAGGTTGTAAATTAGCATGAGAACAATGGATTCATGCTTATAGAAATTTTTGCACTTTCCATGCTAGGAAATAGGATATTACTGCTGGTGGGATAATCATATCACATAAATTTGCTGATATACCCTCGATCCCATATCGGGGACAAGGGTTAGTGCGCCGACAATCAACCAGCATTCATGCGTAAGCGTTCTAGATCTTCAACTCGCTAACTTTCAGGCAAGACTAAGTCAATTGGCCAGGCAAATTCTTGATGTATCAGCTCTGAATTAGATGATGTAATCTCGAGCAATTTATGCTCAAATCTATAGTTGCCCCCAGCCTTAGGGGAGTGAGTCACTTGGCACATAATCGATGAAAAGAGTGGAAGTATGAGTCTTCACTTTCTAACTTCAGAACGCCGTTCGCCAGAAGTTTCATTCATGTACATCTCCCATCTAATGGGTGGCTGACTGGTGATTTGGTCGAATCATTCAGGGCGGTGAATTCGGCAATTGCACTCGTTGGTGTTTGTTTTGGGACAATCTTCCAAGAGAAATAGGCAATGTCGAATTGCATGTCATATCCCGAGGCATAAAGAACGATTGCACGCCTTTCACTTCACCTTGTTAGATGCATTTTGTGCTGTAGGAAGTTTATCATGGAGTTAACCATGACTCTTTTCCGGGTTTGGTCTCCAACGTTGGATCAACTTCCATTTTATCAATGGTTGTATTTCATAGTGTCTTGATGGGGATCATCTCTATCTTTTCTGGATTATCGGAACTTTCTTATTCGACCAGATGATTCGACTTTAGATCTTCTGTGTATGAAATATGAGGTATGTTGTAACGTTCCAATCCATCCAATAACTCTTCTGCCCATTCTAGGTAAGCTGTGAGTTGTGGTTTCTCCGACTGGAATTCCTTTCGAGTCGTCCTTCGGGGGTTATCTGCAAAACTTCGGCGTTGGATTGCCGATCATTTCTTGCTCCGTCTGTATACAACTTCCAGGTGCTTGATTTCATCTTTCATTTCGAATGGCAACTCCATATAAAATCCCACGATAGTGAACTTACTGCATACGTCTTATTTGCTTGACAGGAGCACACTTCAGGTTTATACTCGAGAAATGACTCATAATTTGGGATAAAATCCCGCAAATATTAGCACTGGTCCAAACGAACACATCCAGGCTCGCCTACAGAAAGCATATAAGTTCTCTCGTTCGAAAGAGGTCTAAAGGAGATCCGATGTGAAGACCTTAGTCAGGTCGGTGTCACCAGTCGGAACACGTGCAGTTGCGTTATTAGATGTCACCCTTCTTCATCCCGAATCACCATCCTCTCTGGAATCTAAGTCTTCGGGAAGGTCGTTTGGCAATTCCTTTTGCGATGCTCCCATTATTCGCAATATTGACACCTCCTTCACACTCCATTTCATCTGGAGGGGAAGCGTCTTTGGGTTTCACGCAATCTCTGTTGCGTAGCATATTCCATCCTTCCTAATCAGTTGGCTTCTCCAATAACTTGGTCACCATAGACCAGTCTCACTCCGTCTTTGGTAGGGATATTTAACGGTTAACACCAAGATGCTATGTAAGCTCTGAATTCCGCTAGACCTGGTTGGTTGAGACCACGATCAGATAAGCTTGAATGCAATAGCATGGCTTGCAAGGCTTCAAGTAATGTTCATACATTCTGTCATAACTGTTGTATGAAGTGGATAGCTAATGGTTGGTTCGTATTTGTGTTGATCTCAAGTTCTCATCTCTCAACCGAGATCGTATGGTGGCTGGTGAGCAATCAAATTGCTATCGCCCGGGCAAGGATCCATATGCCCGATCATGGCCCACGGTGGTTCAATTGGTACCTAACTCTGGGCACCAAAGTACATTGATCTACCCTTCATTCTATGGAAATCAGTCTTCCTTGATGCGGTTGACGACAAATAGGCATTGCAAATGTTAGCTAAGCTTTTCAAGGAGTGAACTGTGGGACATATATTTTTCACCACGCCATTCAAGCGAAGGGTAACTTTGTAGTGCTAGGATCCTTTTTTGCCATCGGGTATCCCACCATTGAGAATTTTGGTCATTGGGATCTTCTGAGTCATCTGCAGAATAGTGTCCGGATTGTTCTATGTCAATGCCATCTGGTATTTCGCCTATAGGACAGGTTTAAGTCACGTAAACTAGGTGATCACTACCCGTTCATGAAAAACATCAGTTGCATTGGGCAAATCAATACACCATTAGAACTCTAAAAGAGGAGGCTGTTATGAGGCCATCATTATTTTGTATACTGCCATAGCCAGCGCGTCGAATCTTTTCAACAACTCCTCACTTTCAATAACACTGGTAGATAGAGGTCATGGCTTCTGGAGGAATTCTAATTGTTGCCATTCCGTTGTCAAATTCTTTGACAATCCGTTTATTCTTCATTGACAAGCTTTGATGAATGCTGTTGGCCAACATATATGTTGAGATGAAGATGAGCCATGCTCCGAGCCGAAGGCGAGGCCGTGCTCCGAGCCGAAGGCGAGGCCGTCAGCGGGTCCGGGCGCAGCGCCGGCGGGGGTCCGGGACCCTTTCCGAAATGATCTTAAAAATGTATTTTTTCCAAAAGTTGTCACTTTTTTGGATCGGGTCGTGACCCTTGTTCGTCGTCATTTTTCCGGGTCGCGGTTCGCTACTCTCCTCCGGTTCGTGGTCCAGCTTGGCGATCGGGATACTCTAACCTTCCAGCTTCGGATCGGTTCGTGGTCTTCTCCAGTTCGTGGATATGTTCACAACAATTGCTCCAGGTCGGGTCGTGGAAGTATCATCGGGTCGGATCGCGACTTCCTTGCTCGGTCGGGTCGTGGGTTTATCTTGAGACCGGATCATGGTCTCCCCGCGATTCGCGATCAGCGATCTGCGATCCGCGATCCACGATCCGCGATCCGCGATCCCCTCGACCTGCTCCAGCACATTTTCTTTATTATCCTCATTTGGTCGTGAAGCTTGTGAACCCTTAGCTTTTTTTTCAAAGGTATGAAGCTCTGATTTTCTGAAATCAACGAAATATTCAAAAATGGTAGAAACGCGGACTGTTTTCTTCGAACTTTCAAATCCAAAAAATGAATAGCAATCCGATAGGCTGAGAATTCAATTCTCAGTGAAAGCACAAAAATGTTAGACCAAAAAATGGTCCTAACACCCAAATTATCGTATTTAGAGCGTAGGATATGAAGAAATAACTGAAAAAAATTAGAGAAAAGCAAGACAACAGGATTTTTATAGTGGTTCGGCGTTAGCAAGCCTACGTCCACTTCATATTTTCTCATTTCACTCATAGATTACAATTACAATGAATATTGTCTTTCAATCACTTGAATTCAATGAATAATTCTCTCCGAATCCATTGAATTTATTGAGGAAGATGGTGGTTATTCATGGAGAAGTGTTGGCCATGGCAGCCATGGAAGTTGAGATGTCAAAAGTCCCCTGAAAATGCCCTCTGAAGGTGTATTTATAGCTGTAGGAAAGCTCCTGGGAGGACTGGTTCGTGATGGGGTACGTGGCAGGCGATCCAGAAAAATAGGAGAGCCAGTAGCCTTGAGAATAGGTCAAAACAAGCTGCGTGTGAACAGGTCCGAAGTTCGGATCGCGGTCATGGGTCGGATCGCGGTCATGGGTCGGATTGCGGTCATGAGTCGGATCGCGGTCATAAGTCGGATCGCGTAGACAAGGTCGGATCGGATCGCGTAGGTAAGGGCGGATCGGATCGCGGTCATATGCCAGCTTACACTCGTTCACGGAAATGGGCGTAACTTTCAAACCGTAAGTCCGATTGAGCCAAACCAAAGCTCAAACTGAAGCTAATTCAAAGGGCTACGAGTATATGAGGTGAATAGGTCCAAATGAGGTCATTTTATAGGGTTTCGGGCCAGTTTATACTGATGTTGTGATTTTGACCAAACTGCCTTGTGTCTTCTGACGATGCTTCCAATGCCAGAGAGCGATGTTATCCAGAGATTCCATATCAGACAGCATTTACCGAGAGGTGTGTCAACATGATCTTTGCTTTGGGTAGCCTGGTCACAAAGCAGGCTAACAGCATGCGAAAGCGAACCAATTACAAAGATAATTGTTCCAATAAGTTTGATGTACATAACAGTGAATAGGAATAAACTAGACAATCTACATCATAAATACAAGATCAACACAATTTAGGGAATAGGCATAGGTGATTTGGTCTAACATAATGCCAATTCGGTGTACAACATGATTTACAACTATAGTGTTATGGGCGTAAGCAACTAACCATACCAGTCATAGGAAATTAACCTCAATAGTCATAGTCATGGTTTCATAGTTATGAATCATGGGCGATTAAACACAATAGTCATGGATAATAGTCTTACAATCATATGCAATAATCACATAGTCATGAGTCATAGGTGATTAGCCACAATTGTCCTTGTCATAGTCATATGCAATAGTTTTATGTTCGCGGTCTTAGGCATAGGCATAGTCTTATGTTCACAGTCATAGGCATAGTCTTATGTTCAGTCAGAGGCATAGGCTATTAACAATAGTTTCAACGTCATAATCGAGATTCAGATCCAGAGGCATATACAAGCATCGATTCAAGCGAAAGGATTAGGCATATTCTTATATCCATTCAATTACATGCCACAAATAGATCTAGACGTTCAAATCTAAAAAAGTAACTGACTTACATTGATCGGAGAAAGGATAATCAAATAGCGTTGTGATAATTTTGCTAGGATTTGCACGACGTTGCCCGAAGCCGCTGAACTAGCCTTTGATCCTTTTCTTAAAGCTTTAATCCTGATTTGAATCTCCAATTTGCAATTCCTAGCCGTAGTCTTCAAGAACAGTCTTCATGTTTTATTTTAATTTATTTATTTCAATTATTCCAGAAGCAGCATAAGGAGAGAATAGAATGGTGAAAAGAGAATGAGGCTAGGAGGCTGCTTGTATAGGATTAGGCGGACGAATCTAGACTGAAAACATGACCAGATACATCAGAATGAACCCAGGCTCATAACTGGGTTCTGGCACCAGGTCGACCCCCAGGTCGACCATAGGGTCAACCTGGTCCCTGGGAGGTCGACCATAGCATCGACCCCCAGGTCGACCTGGTCCTAGGCGGGAAAATTCCCGCCCAGTCTGCGCTGGCGTTTGAATTCGAATTTCGAGCTGTTTTCGATTCTGAAAATCTCTGAAACATCGGAGGGTCATATCTCCCTCATGCGAACTCCGTTTTTCGAAAACTCGGACTTGTTTCCAAGAAGAATTTCGAGACGAACGTAATGGCACAACCCGTTTCCCTTGATTCTTACTATATAATTTAATTCTGCCTTGATTTATGGTTTTAACATGTTATAAAAATATGGGGTGTTACATTCTCCCCCTCTTAAAAGGATTTCGTCCCCGAAATCTTCAAGTTAGGAAGAATGTATCCTACCATCCAATCACACATATACTCAACCATTCAATCACAGGCATTCATTGTCCTTAAAAAGATTTCTAATGCTTTCGTGTTCATATGCATAGTGTGTGTATATGTCTTTTTCTAATGCAAAAACCAGGCGGTCTACTGATTCAGTTGACCTCCTTAATGCGAATTATGTCAGTGCAATGCGTCCAATCATGTATGCAAGCATACCTAGTTATGTAAATACTAAATGTGTGCATAGCCATCATCCGTATGCAATATCCATATGATAACATATTCAGTTAAATCTGTTAAGCAAACACATATATGCTAATGAAATATGAAAGTGACTGAGTCGTTCTAACGCCTATGGTGTGTATATGCATCCACGAGCAACCATTTGCAACCATCAATCATAACATATTTCAAATACATGTTTATATCCATTGGCTTCTCCCTAAAGATCGATGATACGCCCTAGCGGATATACCTTAAAAGCTAGGAGGTATGTATAAAATTCTAGAAAAAGAGATCAAGGACGTACCCTTAAGAAAAAGGGTATGATGTGTGTATCTAGTCTTCAGTCTTCTAAGTCGCATCTTCTTGAGCTTCACTATTCTGCACCTTATTTAATTAATCTTTACGATTGCGAAGCTTCTTGACCTCCATTCCGAAAACTACCGTTGACCGGATAGTTGGTTTTTCACTGTCAACTGGATACATGTGGAAGTTTATCCCGCGTATTACGGGTAAACTCCTAACCTAATCAAAAACATCTACGTACTCATGGACCACCCTAACGGATTGCAAATCGTCGATAAATGTATTAAGCGATTCTAGCTAGCTAAGCCTAACTGATTCTTTACACGGAATCTCGAGGTTATTCCAAGGAAAATCAAAAGTCCAACTACCCTCCTTTCAGAATTACTAGCCAACTGACCTATGCCTAGAATCAACTCATAGCCCATGGAACCAAAAACATAAGCATTACTCTTAGACTCAACACTTAATATAGTTATTCTCAAATCCTTACAAACCAAAGGTAAACGGGCTGAACCACCAATTGGATTAGAGATACTAATGGGATCTTCTAATATACAAGTACTAAGGTGCAGAGATTCAACTACGGAAGCAGATATGAACAAATGCGAAGCGCTAAGATCAAAAGAGTACTAATTGGTTGATCAAAACGAGAAGCTAAACTTTTCCAATAGAGACTTTTACTATCTCTCTCCCAGTTATTCTGATGGTGGAAGTATGCACTCTCCCTTCTGAAAATCCTGTCCCTCGTCCTTGCCCTTGTCCTTAATTATATGCCCTATCATACCATGGAAAAGATACTTCCTCTCATCTTAGGTTTTATAATTCCTTCTTTCTTTGTGAGTCGAGTTTATATCCACGAATTTCTCATCCTTGTGTTTAGCTTCCTAGCCAAGCTCCCTCATCCTCATCGTTACCATCCCTGTGAAATCATATTGACAAGTTTCTCAAAAGCTGCCTCCATCGCACGGAAAACCCTTCAAAGCTTGAAAGAAGACTAGCTGCAGGTGAAATTACTATCGCTATAGACTGGAGTAGGGCACTACTTTGCCCTTCGATAGGTATCGAAGTCTTATCAAGCCAATGGAACCGTGTTGCGATGAGGTTACCTCCCAGAAAGCAAGGAGCCCTTAGGATTCAAGAAAGAAAGGGACAAGAATTCAAACAGAGGATCAGAAGATAGTGCATATGGCTTTTGGGGAATATGCCTTTAAAACAAAACTTTTCTTTGGAAAATGCTTCTTTTAAAAACCGTTTTGAAAATAACTTTTCAAATTTTTTTATCTGATCTGGTAACCTTCAGCTCTGATACCACGTGTAACACCCCACATCCGTTAAGGTCACTCACAAAGGGAATGCCTTAACTTCGCTGGAGAGTTATAGGTAAAAGATACAGATAAATTACAAGACAGACAAAATTTAAAACAGCGGAAAATAGAACTTTACTTTATTGATAAAATAGTTTGTACAACAACTATTTTCCAATGCCAGGATATCTGTCTTACAAAATAAAGAAGCATAAAAATACATTTATATTCCCCAATGTAGCGTGAGCCAGCCATAGCAATGGAAAAGAGAATCCAAGCAAAACTTCGACTAACCTTCAGCTTGGAAGAAAACTGGGCTAAGTAATAATATTCCCTCCCTGCGATCCGGGGGGGATGGAAGACAAGAAAGGGAAAGAAAACAGAGTCAGACATAAAGTTTGGTAAGTTCAGTAACTTTCAGCATGTGAACAGGTAAAAGCAACATGGCGTGAATTAACTATATACAAGACTACACCATGATGACGGGAATCATAAGGTTAGCACAAGATATGATAATGTAAGATAAACTGGATGCACTTCTATACGTTCTCTGCTTCGCCACTACCTTGTTATTCTAATTTTTATATCCCTGTACCACCTGACTCGTAATCTGTATAAACTGACAAGAACAGATACGTGATCCTAATTCCCACAATTTTTGTTTGTCTCAAGTGTACATTTGTCATTTATTACCTAGGTCTAACCTAGGGTTTTTCTATCGAGTGCTTCCTAGTTTTAACTAGGATTTATGCGAATTATCTAAAGCTTCTCGGATTTTAGGGTTTACGCGACCTAGTTCCAACTAGGGATTATGCTACCTACCGAACGACGCCCCTACTCTATGACATAATACCTAGGGCGGTATATGTTCCTAGACTTTCCCCACGTATGTGTCGTGGATCGTTATTGTTGTCTAGATGCACATGTCCTCTATATATGCGACCCAAGTCTCGTGGTAGGAAAAATCAAGAAACACGGAACTCGGTCGGGAGCTTTCTGATATCTGCCGATGCAGATGCTAAGTTCTGTTTTTCCAGTGGCTATGGTCCCACCTGACCCTCCCTCAACTAATGAAAGGCACACCTTGAAAAATGAGAACTATACGCAGGCCCTCTATGCCCTACTAACCTATGGCCATCCGCACCCATAACTAGATATCAAGTATATGGTCTGTTGGAGTTCTCCACCTTTCCGCTTCACGCATCTCGATTGACTCAAGATGGTAGGTAGACGACGAGTCGCTATCGCAGGGCTACTGGTCTCGCCGAATCACGCTGGTCCATCCTAGTCTTTAGGTTGCCCTAAATTGCAACCAAGGCATACCCTTGGTTTTTCTAACGCAGACCTTAACCTCTGTGAGCCCAGGTGGATCATCTGCAGCCTCATAGAGGGATACCAAGAGTACCCTCATGTCCCCTCGAAGCCGCGTGCTTCGTCCCCCAATTCGTTGGAGCCTTCTTTAAGATCAGATGGACGTTCGTTCCTTCTCGTGTCGTACAAAGGTTTACCACTTAGTTCCCTTAACTAAGGTTTACTACTTAGTCCCCGAACCGTCGTTTTCTTAACTAAGGTTTACAACTTAGTCCTTTTGACTAAGGTTTACTACTTAGTTCTCTTTCTCGTCAAGTTGGATTGGTTAAATGTCATTAGTCAATTCAAGTTATCTTAACCCATTCATTTGTCATGACAAACTGATTAATTGTTATCAGTAGTTCATGTTGACTTAACCCTACCACAAATCAAGTTATATTGGTTAAGTATTTCTTATTACTTAACCCCACCCCTTCACCTTGTATTGGCTAAGTGTTCCCTTTTACTTAACCCTGCCCTTTCTGTTTAGCTAACATGCTAAAGCGGTTAAGTGTTCTCTTAGTTAACTTAACCCTAACATATGTTTAATTCACATATTCTAATGGTTAAGTATTGTCCCTCCCTGTTTTAACTTAACCTTGTTCATTCGGCACACCACGATGGCTAAGTGTTCTAAGTTTACTTAACTCCACCTTCTAGTCTAGTAAACATGTTAAATTGGCTAAGTGTATTTTACTTAACCTCACCCACTTGTCTATCTTAACTGTTTCTTAGCTTTTAAGTTATTCATTTAAAGCACCAACCACTCACATTAGACAGATATTGTTGCGGTCACTGGATGTGCCGGTCGGTTCTGAGCAGATTTACATCGCAACTCAGTCTAACCTCGGGTCCTTTTTGGGCTCAATGCTCTAACCACCCACATTAGATAGGTGTTGTTACGGTTGTTGGATTTGCTGGGCGGTTCCGGGCAGTCTTATACCATAACTCAATCTAACCTCGGGTTAGGCATATTCGTATTTTCTACAATGTACATATTTCTCATTTAGGACAAATTCTTCTTGTAAATTATTACTAATTTACTTATGCCATAATTACTCTTTTATTGTACATTGTCAACATTTATTATTATGGCCCACTTTCCCTCTAATCCTTGTTTATAAGATTATACCAAATTAAGTGTCACTAACCATGGTTATGCTAAACATGACAATTACATGTAATTTCAAGTTATTAATCATAATAGGCTATAACCTACCTTCCCAAACTTGCCATAATAGTTATGCCCAAAATCGCTATGCCACATATTTGGCGTTCCAAATAAGTTGTTAAGCCTAATCTAGACTTAATGTTCTTATTTACATTTTTTGCCCAATTTAGATTAAATATCCAATTTTTCAATTCATGTTAGAATTAGATTTAATATTCTAGTTAACAATTTATGCCAAAACTAGACTAACATGCCAACTACATGTTTTGCGGCCAATTAACAATTTACCATATACGCCCAAGTCTAATATGCATGTAATATTTACTATTATAGCCAATTCGGATTTATATCAACATATTTAGTATGCCAAATTATATAAATTAAGCTACGCCCAAATTCCCCTGTCGTAGTCATACGTATAACATGATTTCACAAGTTTCTAAGTACTTATGAAATGAAACTAGCAAAAGGATCAGGGGATAAGCACGAGAATTTGACATAAAAGAATAGGCATGCGAAAGCGAACCAATTACAAAGATAATTGTTCCAATAAGTTTGATGTACATAATAGTGAATAGGAATAAACTAGACAAGCTACATCATAAATACAAGATCAGCACAATTTAGGGAATAGGCATAGGTGATTTGGTCTAACATAATGCCAATTCGGTGTACAACATTATTTACAACTATAGTGTTATGGGCATAAGCAACTAACCATACTAGTCATAGGCAATTAACCTCAATAGTCATAGTCATGGTTTCATAGTTATGAATCATGGGCGATTAAACACAATAGTCATGGATAATAGTCTTATAATCATCGGTAGTAATCTCATAGTCATGAGTCATAGGTGATTAGCCACAATTGTCCTTGTCATAGTCATAGGCAATAGTTTTATGTTCACGATCTTAGGCATAGGCATAGTCTTATGCTCACAGGCATAGGCATAGGCACAGTCTTATGTTCAGTCATAGGCATAGGCTATTAACAATAGTTTCAACGTCATAATCGAGAATTAGATCCAGAGGCATATACAAGCACCGATTCAAGCGAAAGGATTAGGCAAATTCTTATATCCATTCAATTACATGCCACAAATAGATCTAGACGTTTAAATCTAAAAAGTAACTAACTTACATTCATTGGAGAAAGGATAATCAAATAGCGTTGTGATAATTTTGCTAGGATTTGCACGACGTTGCCCGAAGCCGCTGAACTAGCCTTTGAACCTTTTCTTAAAGCTCTAATCCTGATTTGAATCTCCAATTTGCAATTCCTAGTCATAGTCTTCAAGAACAGTCTTCATGTTTTGTTTTAATTTATTTATTTCAATTATTCCAGAAGCAGCATAAGGAGAGAATAGAATGGTGTAAAGAGAATGGGGCTAGGAGGCTGCTTATATAGGATTAGGCGGACGGATCTAGACTGAAAACGTGACCAGATACATCAGAATGAACCCAGGCTCAGAACTGGGTTCTGGCACCAGGTCGACCTGATCCCTGGGAGGTCGACCATAGTGTCGACCCCCAGGTCGACCTGGTCCTAGGCGAGAAAATTCCTGCCCAGTCTGCGCTGGCGTTTGAATTTGAATTTCGAATTCGAATTTCGAGCTGTTTTCGATTCTGAAAATCTCTGAAACTTCGGAGGGTCCTATCTCCCTCATACGGACTCCGTTTTTCGAAAACTCGGACTCATTTTCAAGAAGAATTTCGAGACGAACGTAATGGAGCAACCCGTTTCCCTTGATTCTTAATATATAATTTAATTCTGCCTTGATTTATGGTTTTAACATTTTATAAAAATACGGGGTGTTACACAGCTCCTATTGTACATATTATGTTTGTTTTCCGCTGTAGACATTTATGTATAGCTGAACTGTATTTGTACTAAGTATGATCCTGTATACTGTGTAACTCTGTTGATTATGTTTATCCAGTGTATTATTTGTACATTATCTGGTGTATTTATTTAATTCTGTTCTGCTATTATCTATTTATGTGTTATATTCCAAAGATTACCCTCGCCACCGTCGTACGGGGTTTGGGGTCGTCACAACGTGGTATCAGACCTTTGGTTAAGCCTAGTTCTGGATTATAACATATTAACGAACACGTCAGAGATAAAACCAGTAGGGTCTAATGCGAATAACCCATTACAGATAGGATCAGCAATATCCTAATATGAGTATAGCAGAATCGGAATAACTCGTTAGAGATGGGGTCAGAAGTGCCCCAGAACGAGTTGAGAGTTATATGTTTATAAATAACGTATTTGTGATTATATATATAGTCTGGTTTTAGAAATATGATTTTTGAATATATAAAAAAAAAAATTTGAAAAGTAAAAGGGTATATGAATCGATTAGTATATTTTTGAAAAGTTAAAAACAAATTGATTGTTGTTTGTGTTGTGTGATATTAGATAGGATTAATTAAATTGTTAGAACGATAGTTAATTTAATCAAGAAGAGAATGATGGTAAATTTATGAAATTAAATCAAGTATTGAACTGACTTAAAAATAGATAGAATAATATACATGTGCATTACATATGTTTGAACAGGTAAATGGATTAGCTGTTGAGTAAAGAATTTATTTGTGTGCCCGACAAATAGGTAAACCTTAATGAGTTGGATGCGCAATTTTATTATTATATCAACTCCTGTGAATGTCATTGGGTGCGGAGTGCTGGTTGTTCTGTGTGTAATAATAAATGTCGCCATAGGATAGTAACAATTAATTTTGAACTACACTACATGGCATACTTCTTGAAGATAGGCATACTTCATCATATACCACATAAGCATTTGGAGCTTGTGTGACGAGGTTGAAGATTTACCATACGAGCGAGAGGCTTGTATGGCGATGACTATATATTACAGGTTGAATTGATGACTGATATAGACTATGTAAAATATAACGGTAAAATTTCCAGATTAATAAAAAAAAACCACACGGGTCTGGAGATGACAATAAACACGTCTCTCTGGTCATTAAGGCACAATAACCATTTATAGGGTGACGAGAATTTATTCTCTGGAGTTATGATATATACACACTCCCCTGTGGACACCGGAATATATCACTATAAATATGTGCATGCTTACTAGGATTTATTGGGTACCAAATACGGCCCAATAAATTTCCAAATCCCTCCCCATACAAAGGAGGTTACGGCGAAATTTTTCGAAAATTTAGGGTATTAGCCAAATTCTTGGAGAATTTGAAAATTCTTAGAAACTAAAAAGTTGAAGAATGGAAGATAGATTGAAAGTAGAGTTGATTAATCAAAACACTTTCGACTTTGTTCCTTTTCGGGGACGAAAAGTTTTAAGTGGGGGAGATTGTAACAACCCATAAAATCTGAACCAATTAAAAAAATTTTAATTGGCTATTTTAGTGGATTTTAAATATTTAAAATAAATATTTTAAATAATAACGATGAAAAGTTAGTTTGAATCGATGTTTGAAAATGAATATAATTATTTCTAATTATAAACAAGGCCTGAAATGGCGCGGTAGTTTCAAAATTTGAATTCAAACTTTGACAGATTGTACTGGGAGCAAAACAAAACGGATTTTGGTGAAACCAAAAATATTTAAATCCGTTAGTGAATATCTTTATAACAAATCTGAAAAATCAAAGTTTCGTAGCGGGAGTCAAAAGTTATGGCCAAATGAATTTTAAGAAAGGCCGCTATAGAATTTATATAGCCCGTGAAAATAGCCATTTTGCAAACGACCTCAGAATTCGACGAAACCACTTTTGTTGGATCTGGAATGTCAAATTATTGCTAGGTTTCCAATTTCATAATTTTTGAAGCTAGTATGTGAGCATGGCAAAGGAAAATGTGTTTGGCCGATTTCTGTTAAATTGGATCGACCAGAAAAGGGCCATTTTTCAAACGGTCTCAGAATTCGACGAAAATAGTTTTGTTGGGACCGTATCATCAAAACATAGCTAGATTTATTTTTCGGGAATTTTTAGAATCAGTATGTGGCCTCGGCAAATTGAAATGTACGTTCAAATCAAATATTGAATGTTTTATATTTTAATTTGAAGGAAAACTGACTGAAACAGTCGAATGGGCCTTCGAAACATATCCCATTGTGTTCGGAATGGGGGTATTTAGCTAGGGACGACAGTCGTTGGGTTTGGATTGGAGTTCGTAGGAGATAAGGGGTATTTTAGAAATTTAAAAATATATAAATAAATAGAAAAACCCTCATTGGCCAGAATCATTCTCTCTCTCCCCGACACCTTCGACGCATGACGGAAAAGCTTCAAAACCTTCTCTCTTCATATTCTCCCAATCCACTTCACGAAATCCACTACCGCAGTTATGGATTTTGTAGTACTCTTCAAGATCTACACATCCATATAGAATTTGTGATTTATCGTCTCGTGTTTGGAGAGAATCGACGCCAGTAGTCCGGGCTTTCAAACCGCCGCCGCGCCGCTTATAGGCCACCGAAGTGGGGCCCGCTCCAGGCGCCAGTGCGGCTCTCTCCCCTCTTCCTCGCTGCGAAGGCCGATCGTCGATCCGCTTCACCGTTTGATCGAAAAGTTCAAACCTAACTTTGAAGAATTCAGAGAGGTAACGGCTGATAATTATTTAAACTATTCTATAGCACTTTAAAGCGCTACAATTTTTGATTTCACTATAAAAATCATATCTTTCTCGTTTGTTGACGAAATTCAGTGAAACAAGAGACAGTGGACTCATGCGGACGTCTTCTACATTCTAGAAGAGACCGCATATTTTTCTGAGCCTTTTACTATTTTTGGTGGAGTGGAACCCAATGTGAGATTTCTGAATTATAAACGATATGGAAATGACGATGTATAAATTATATATTCGAAGTATGAGTTATATAAGCATTGTACACCTCATGTATAAGCGTTGTATAAGTTGTATGTTCGATGTATAAGTTATATATGTGTTGTAAAAATTATATGTGTGTTGAATAGAAGTGAAATATACTTATATAAATATATATATATATACGCCACTCGTCCACAAACCATGGACGATATTTATTGGTTGTGATTGGTGTGAAAATTGGTTGATAGCGAACAGTTGATTAGAATTGTCTGTGGTTGAAATTGATAGATTGTGGTTGAAACATACACGTTTGCGGTTGAGAATTATTTGGTTGAAACCACATAGGATTAGTTTGTGGAAAAGAAAAAAAATAAACATGCCGCCTACGTGCAAACTAGATGCATGAAATCCCCATTGTCAAAAGCTTCTAGGCTTTAAGGTAGAGCGAGGAGCCGTACTAGCGACGGTCCCGATTTTAACAACCCTGTCGTTATGCTGCCGAAATTTTCAATAATATTCATGTGTTAGAATTATTTTCATGTGTTGAAACTATATTCGTGTGTTGAATAGAAATTCATGTCTTGAATAGAAATCGATGTGTTGAACGACATTCATGTTTTGAAATAAATTGTTTTATAATAAAAATCATATTTTTATCATCTGTATGAACTATATAAAATAGTCGTGTTTTGAAATAAATTGTTTTAAAATAAAAATCACATTTTTATTATAAACATGAATTGTTAAAAATAGTGAAGTGTTGAAATAAATGTTTGTTGGATAAAAATATCATTTTTATCAAATGTATGAAAAGAATATAGTTTTGAAATCGAGGAATAGATTATATTTATATATATAATCAAAATAAATCGAATAACGAAGTTGTAGTTCGTGTTTGAAACCGTGATTTCAAACGATTAGTGCGGGAGATCTGACCATCGGATTTTCCCGAAACCGAAACTGGTGGGTTAGCTTTGGAAATATCTTTCCAACGATACCCACTTTGTGAAAATCCAACGGTTGGATTGTCTGGAATATTTAATTCAAATCTGAAGAAAAACAGCGCCAGAATCGATTATATTTATATATATATATATAATTAAATTAAATCGAATAACGACGCTGCAGTTCGTATTTTGAAATCGAAACTTCAAACGAGTGTACCGGGAGATCCGACTGTCGGATTTTCCCGAAACTGAAACCGTTGGATTCGTTTTGAAAAGATCTTTCTAATGATATAAAATTTGTGAAGATCCAACGGTTAGATTCTCAGATATGTGTAAATCAAATCTGAAGAAAAACAGCGCCACGGCCGCGTTATGGCCTAAAGCGTCGTTTGAATGAAATGGCTATTTTTAAAATAAATAAAAATAGCGATAAATCGTGATAAATATTATAAACGATATGGAATGGAAATAAACTGAATTTTCTTGGTTTATGTGATATTTGATGGTTGAATGTGTTTGGCGTGAATTATTGTTGAATAATTTAACCATTGAAATGAATTGGTTTAAATTCTAAATATACGTGAATTATTTGAAAAGGTCGAGTTAAATCTCATTTCAAATAATTGATCGGCGATATGAAGTCAATGAGGAAGATGGTGGTTGAAGACCGGAGATCTTCATCTCGGTTGGATGATAACTGATGTCTTGATTGAGAGGCATCCCGAAATATAGATAATAAGTGGTGATCGTCCAGACGTATGTGGAGATCGATGGGTATGCAAGGTATATAGTGCCTCCAGTTTCGTTCAGACCCAGAACGAACTTGCAAATGGACTGTATGTCCGATATTAGATTTTGTTCTGTGTTGATTGATCTCTATTAAATATATATCTGTTTGGCAGCGGAGAAATTATTCTCCTGCTTAACGCCCTTCTCTGAGACGTACGAGCTCAGAGGTTATATATCGATAGAAATCAGTCGCATAGCATGAATTGCCTGTGTGGCACGCCTAAGTGGCAGATGATCAGGGCTTCTGTTGAAAAGCAAAGTCTTGTGGTTGATGACCAAAGCACGGCCTGTGTGGCATAGCTTTGTGTATAACATGAATTTGCGAGCCTCACACCCCGGTATGAACCAGAAACGGGAGAGGACATCAGGGAGAGCATGCGTTTCTTTCTAGCTAGAGGTGGTGTCAGTGCTTAAACTGGCTGACATATATATTATTTTCATCTTTGTGGTTGTTGCTGTTGCGGGGTGCCTCGGATATATCGGTGACTATGTGAAGCCGATGGAGTCATAGTGCTCATTTACGCCCCAAAGGGTGGAGAAACGTAGTGCTCAGGCATAATAATCCACATCGGTGGACCGGCCCTGACGATCCAAGGGGCAGTTGCGGATGTTCCTGAGGCTCGGGCTAGAGAGTCTCGAAGTCGGTAAGGGCTATCTTTTGCCTTGGTTCATGACGGAAATCCAATTTCCAAATACGTGACTATGCGGTTTTGATTGTATACCTATATATGGCGACATAGTGGTATGGGGGCATTAATGCCGTCTATGATTGATACTTATGGTTTGAAATTGCTTTTGAAACATATAAACACTAGTAGTAATATCAAATGCTTTTGTTTTATTCGTATCAAGCATATTTTGGCCATTATAAGGTAAAAACTCTATCCTCCGGTTTGCGTTGCATTGTGTGATGGGAACTGAGTCTTATAATGGCTTCATTTTTGTAAAAAGCATTGCGATGTTTAAAAGATTTACTTGTTGTAAAGCACTGGCAATCCAATGGAGTAAACCCGTTCCGCGAAAGTGGCGTGGTCCAGTGATTAGCCATATTATAAAATGTGTTAAGTAGATTTATCATACTAGTCCCATGAATGACTCGTAGTTTGTTTCACTTGCAAACTCGGGTGCCCCTTTTTCTACATGGGCAGCCTTGTGTCCAAGTTATCAGGCTCTTTCTGGATAGCTGGAGCTGAAGATGGATTCTATCATTTATCTCTTTTTATGTTGTTCAACTCCTATTGTACATATTATTTTTGTTTTCCACTGTAGACATTTATGTATAGCTGAACTGTATTTGTACTAAGTATGATCCTGTATACTGTGTAACTCTGATGATTATGTTTATCCAGTGTATTATTTGTATATTTTCTGTTGTATTTATTTAATTCTGTTCTGCTATTATCTGTTTATGTGTTATATTCCAAAGATTACCCTCGCCACCGTCGTACGGGGTTTGGGGTCGTTACATTTGCCTTGAAAACTTACATTTTTAATGTAAATTAAACATTTAAAAATAAACATTCTTAAATAAAAATGTATTTACATTAGATTTTATAATTTAAATGTTTTACATTAAATGAACATTATTATATTAAATTGTCTTTGCCTTAAAATTTTTTTTTTTAATGTAATACAACATTAAAAATTGTCATTCGTTAAATAGAAATGTATTACAATGGAAATTTACATTTTAATGTATATGAAACATTAAAATAATCATTTTGATATAAAAATGTATTTGCATTGGAAATTTACATTTTATTGCAAATGAAACATTAAAAATGACCATTGTTATATAAAATGTGTTTATGTAGAAACTCCACATTTTTAATGTAAGATAAAATTACAATGAAAAACCACATTTTTCAATGTAATAATATATTGAAATGAAAAATTACAATTTTCAATGTAATAATATATTATATTGAAATGAAAGATTACAATTTTAATGTAAAAGATGAATGATAAAATAAATTCCATTTTTATGTAATATATATATGAATCATATAAAAGATTCAATGTTGGAAGAAATTGTATTAATATTAAAAATTACATTTTAATGTAATATATGATTTCATATATAGAAGAAATCAGTATTGAATTGAAAATGGTTTAAAATCATTGAATGATTTATATTTATATATATAAATAAATTAAAATAAAACGAATTGCACTGCTGTAGTTCACGTTTTGAAATCGTAACTTCAAACGATTATATTGAAAGATCCGACTGTCGGATTTTCCCAAAATTGGAACCGTTGGGTTCGTTTTGGAAAGATATTTCCAACGATATAAAGTTTGCTAAGATCCAACGGTTGAACTTTGAGAAATGTGTTAATCAAATTTTGATGAAAACAGCGCCAAGGCCATGTAATGACCTAAAGCGTCATTTAATTAAAAATGTCTATTTTTAAATAAATAAAAATAGCGATAAATCATTATAAAATATTATAAACGATATGGAATGAAAAGAATTGATTTAAATTATATATATTCGAGAATTAATTGAAAAGTCTGAGTTAAATCTCATTTCAAATAATTATACGATGATTGGAAGCCGAAGATTTGAAGATAGTGGTTGAAGACGGGCGATCTTCACATCAAATGGATGACTACTGATGCCTTTGATTGGAGTTGCTACCTTGAAAGGGTTACAGTGGTAGTTGTCCGGACATACTTGTTAATCGTCCGGATATGCGAGAGCCTCTCTTCCGTATTGGGCATATGGGACGAGGAATAAGGTATCTCCGATTTCGTTCAGACCCAGAACGGACTTGTAAATGGATGTATGTCTGACATTGGATTTTATTCTATGCTGGTTGATTTCTATTTAATATGTATCTTTTTGGTGGAGGAGAATTTATTCTCTTGCTTAATACCCTTCTCTGAGACGTACGAGCTCAGAGGTTATATATTGATAGATATCAGTCGCATCGCGTGAATTGTCAGTGTGGCATGCCAAGATGCAATTGATCAAGGCTTGTTATTGAAAAGTAGAGCCTTGTGGTTGATAATCAAAGCACAACTTTATTGTAGTATAGCTTTGTGTATAGCGTTACTTCGCGAGCCTCACACCCCAGTATGAACCAGAAACGGGAGAAGGATCCAGGGAGAACATGCGTTTCTTTCTAGCTAGAAGTGGTATCTGGGTCATACAAGCCCAGATATTTTTACTTATGTGGATGATGGAAAGCGAAGTACCTCGGATATTGAGTCCCTAGTGGCTCTATTTGCACCCCATAGGGCGGGGAGACGTATTGTTCAGGAGTTATAATCCACTAACATATGTGTGGACCGGCCCTGTGGGTCCTAAGGGCTTGACTGAGTACTTGTCCTGAGGCATGGGCTAGATTGTCTCGAATTCGGTAAGGACGATCCCTTGCCTTGGTTCATGATGGAAATACAACTTGTAACACCCCGTGAATTCTATAACGTTAAGCTTTGCAAATTAAAGTGTAATTAATTCTAAATGAAAGAATTAAGGGAAATGGGTTACGCCATTGCGTTCATCTCGGAATTCTACTTGAGATAGAGTCCGAGGTTGCATGAATCGGACTCCATATGAAAGAGTTATGGCCTTCGAAAGTTTCAGGATCAAATTTAAATTCAAACAGCTCAGTTTAAATTTCAAAAATTCGAATTTCAGGTTCAAACTGGGCTGGGCGGGAAAATTCCCGCCCAGAGACCAGGTCGACCATGGTGTCGACCTGGTCACCTCAGGTCAACCATAGTGTCGACCTGGACCCCCCCCCCCCAGGTCGACCATAGTGTCGACCTGGGTGTCGACCTGGCTAGCCAGGTCTGGCTCTGGCTTGAATTTCTGTGGCTCTGTGTGTCACTAGGGCTGACGTGTCACCTCTTGATTGGCTCTCTGAACTTTGAATGGCCTAGATTCCTCCTGTCTTCATCTGACGGCTCAAAACAACTTAAAAATCTATAAATACACCCTAAGTCTCAACTGAATATTCACACAAAAAATGAGAAAGGAGTCGTCATGCTGCTAGGGGGGAATTGAACATAGCCGTCAAGAGAGAAAAGCCTAGAGACAAATCAAATTAAGGAAAAGATTAAAGTTAATCAAATTAATCAACGCAACGTTAGTCTACCCAAAGGAGCGCATCTCAATTTCAGAATTCAGAATCCAGAATTCAAGATTTTGCATTCGTTGTAAGTATAGTGACCTTTCAGAATATGAATAAAAATTGTGATGTGATTCGATGTAAATGAAAATAGAATTGTGTTATTGTATTGTATAAATTCTATGTATTGCGATGGTTCTATCATGACTTGTGTATTGATGTTTGTGGCATAAATTGATTGATGCAAGCCTATTGAACAATTTTATATGAAAGCGATGGCACTTGCAAGTTTGCGGAAAAAACTAGAAATTGATCCCTTTTTGTTTATGCCTATGACATGGACCTTATACATTCACTAAGTCTAAATTAAGGGTTATGTAAACATGTTCTAGAATTGAAACCTTTTATGCCTACATGAACCAAAACCTATGATATCACTTCCATGATTATTTGCAAGATAATTGGATCTATGTTTAGTATCGTTTGTGTTTCATAAACTATGCAAGTTCATGTTTATTTGCAAGTGTAATTGGATCTATGTTTAGTATCGTTTGTGTTTCGTAAACTATGCAAGTTCATGTTTATTTGCAAGTGTGATTGGATCTATGTTAACTATCATTTGTGTTTCAAAAACTATGCAAGTTCATGTTGAAAAAGGCTATGTGATTAGATGTTATAATTGGACCTTTTGGTGGATATACATCATGCTAGTTTTGTGTTTGACATTATGCCATGTTAAACATGTTTAAACACAAGTTTGTATTAGCCTAAACTATGCCATTTCATATGTCACCTACTTAGTTATACTTTGATTTTAATGCAAGTTCACATGACCCATCATTTATGTTAATATCGCTAAATTGCAAGTTCATGCGCCACACACCCTTATATGTTGTCAACTATTACATGTTCTTGATTTCCCCTTTTCTTACGCTTATAAAGTTGGGCTGAATTGTGTCGAGCCCAAAAATTTTTATAACATTGCGAACGTATAAACGGGGGTAATAACGTTGGGTGTAAAACATGAAAATATATGTTGGCATGGTTGGCACTTGCCAACGACAATGACATTTAAGCGGTATGAATTGATATACACAAGAATAAAAGACGTGACATTTACATATATAATTGAGAAGTAATAAAATATGTAAATTTAGAAAACACGATATGCTTAACCCGAGGTTGGATTGAGTTGTGATGTAAACTTGCCCGGAACCGCCCGGCTCGCCAGTAGTCACAACAATACCTATCCAATGTGGGTGGTTAAGCATTGAGCCCATTAATGACCCGAGGCTAGACTGAGCTACGGTGTAAACCTGCCCGGAACCGACCGACATATTCAGTAACCGTAGCAATACCTGTCTAATGTGAGTGGTCAGGTGCTCCTAAGAGGCTAAGGACAGATGGTAAGGTTAAGTCAACTATAACACTTAACCAAATTCAACATGTTAACAAGAATTGATGGGTGGGGTTAGGTAAATACAGACACTTAACCACTTAACATGTTTGACTAGAAAATCCTGGTAACGAGGGACCCGTTTCAGCAGTAACCCTAGTTAGGTATCAATGGTACCCTGAAACTAGGTAGGGTGGGGCACGATTACTGCGCTGATTGTAAGCGGTCAAACGACGGCGGTGGGTGCACAGTGCAGGTCTAACGGGGTGCGGGCGTGCACACACTCCGGAGAAGACAACCAGGGCACTGGGGACACCGGTAGTATAACCTATGCCTTCGAGAATTTGTGTCGGGGCTGCCACCATGGGTCTTGATACACCCCATGGTGGGACCAGCATAGGTATCTACAATTCTTGGGGGCCGTATGACACATGTTAACGCGAGTAGGAGCCGATCTTTAAATAAAGTTGGGGATCACTTCACCCTCACCATGGGGTGCCAGTTAGAGTAAACTCAAGTAGATGCAGAGATATAGTATGGGTGCGATAGTACATTTGACATTCCCTTAGCTTGTGACACCATCCTATTTTCAGTATATATCTATCATGCCCTTTTCTTATTCACATACTGAAGAGTTACTAGATTTACTCAGGCTTTATGTCTGACCCTATTTTCTTTTCGTCTTCTTTTCTTTCGTTCCCCCACCCCCTAGGTCCATAGGGAGGAAACAACCCAGCTTAGTCAGGCTCTGTACAAGCTACAAGAACGTAGATGTATGATTTGGGTCTCTTTTGCTCGGACTATGGCTTTGGATATCACTATGGGGATTTTTGTCACTTTATTTATGTTTTCTGCTTCTTTAATTATCAAGACAGTAATGATGTTGTAATGTTGGAAGTATTTTGAGAAAATTATGGAATGTTTTGTTTTGTACACATATTGATGAAATAAAAGTCTGTTTGGTTTCCGCTGTTTAAAATATATGTATTTATATCTGTCTTAAGTTTATCTGTGGCTTTTACTTATAAACCTCCACCAAAATTAAGGCATTCCCTTTGTGAGTGACCTTAACGGAGGTGGGGTGTTTCACTTGGTGTCAGAGCATAGGTTTACCAGATAAGATAAAAGTTTTTGAAATTGTTTTCAAAAAGAAAATATAAAGAAGCATTTTTCAAGAAAAAAAATGTTATGTTTATAAAAAGACAAAATCCCCCAAAGCCATGTGCCCTATCTATCTCTCTTTATCCTTCGTTTTGAATTTTTCCTTTTTGATTCAGCACGTTTGGAGACCTTAACCTCCCGGAAGGAGTGCCGATTCCCGACTGGTTTAGGAGGTACTTAGAAGCAAGGGCCAATGGCGCAGGCCCAGCAGACATCCCACCTCCAGTGGCCGCGGTTCCTCCTCCTCCTCGTGGAAATGCCTTCGCAAAAACATGTAGAGACTTTAAGGCTATGGGCGGAAAAGACTTTTATGGGACAGAATCCTTTGTAGGGGCAAGAAACTGGCTAAAGGAGACTAAGGATCTGTTTGTCATCTTCGGGGTTGATGACAGGCAAAAGATACAACTAGAGGTATGGTTGCTTAAGGATGAAGCTTCCTACTGGTGGGAAGTTACCAATGCTCAGAGGGCGGTGGAAACATGGGAAGACTTCAGGACAAGGTTTGAAATGAAATTTCTCTCCCAAGCTGAAAGAAGCCTGTAAATGGAGAAGTTCCTAACTTTGAAACAGGGGAGCATGACGATCAGGGAATATGTTAATCAGTTTAATCAGCTGGCCAGATTTGGGTTAGACTTAGTAAACACCCAACACAAGAAGGAACTTCGCTTCGTCAAGGGTTTGAATGAGCCTCTACACAGCCTTGCCATGACCCATGTATCCACGGGAGCAACTTATGAAAGCTTGGTGGACATAGCATTGCTACACGAGGAAGACCATGGTAAGAAAGAAACTAAGGGGGAAGAGAAGAAAGAGGGTCTACAAGCAAAGAAAACAGACTTCAAGAAAGGAGGAAAGGTCAATAAGCCCCGTGAGAAGAGAAGGTGCAATTTCTGTGGCATTGTCGGCCATATATCAAAAGACTGCCGGAAAAGAAAGGCGAAGATGGGTGGTTGCTTTCATTGTGGAGAGACTGGGCACCAAGCTAAGGACTGCCCAAAGAAGAAAAGGGCAGGGACAGAAAGCCGGATCCACTTCAGGGGATCAGGTTCATGCGCTAGTGGCACCTCAGCAGGAACGAGGTAGTAATATTTCTGTAGAAAGTGTAGTCTATCTTTATGATCATCCAGTTCGTACACTTTTTGACTCTGGCGCATCACACTCTTTTATTTCATCTGCCTTAGTAGAATCTCTGCATCTAGACACTAGAATGGTAGAAGATCCCTTAGTAGTTTCAAATCCGATTGGGGGCTCCGCTTACTTGTCAATGGTTTGTTTGGGTTTTTAAATATCTATTCTCAGCGTTGAGTTTAGTTGTGATGCCTTTGTCTTAGGCTTCTCGGGATATGGTTTGATCTTAGGCATGGACTGGTTATCCAGTAATAGTGCCATCCTTGATTGTGAGAAAAGAGTAGTTAGGCTCTTGACTCGGCTTGGTAACACTCTAGAAATTTCTTATAATCCCTTGAATGTTGTTATGCTAAGTTATCTAGAGTCGCTTGATGCTTCTGATGAGAATTTGAAATCATAAAGAGTACTCCGGGAATATCCGGATGTCTTTGAGGAGGTGAAAGGCTTACCTCCGAGGCGGAAAATAGACTTCCGCATATATCTTGTGGATAACGCAAAGCTTGTAGCTTTACCTTTCAGACACATGGCTCCAAGGGAGAGAAAGGAGCTTAGTAAGCAGGTTAAAGAACTCCTCGAAAAAGGGTTCATTAGACGGAGCATTTCGGAATGGGGTGCTCCAGTGGTGTTCGCAACCAAAGCGGGCGGTTCGCTTCGCCTTTGCGTCGACTATAGGGAGTTAAACAAATTGACCAAGAAAATTAGGCACCCTCTTCCCCGAATCGACGATTTTTTTGATCAGCTTGTTGGTGCGACGGTCTTCTCCCAACTTGATCTGGCAACTCATGAGCTAAGAGTAGCTGAAGATGGTATTGATAAGACAGCGTTCAGAACCCCAGACGGTTTCTTCGAGTGGCTTGTCATGCCTTTCGGCTTGACAAACGCACCCGCTTATTTCGTAGACCTAATTAGCAGGGTGTTCAGAGAATTCCTCAACAAATTTGTTGTTGTCTTCGTAGATAATATCTTAATCTTCTCAAAGAGTGAGGAAGAGCATGCTCAACATCTGAAAGAAATCATGGAAACTCTTCGAGCTCATCAACTAAAAGCCGAATTCTCCAAGTGTCACTTCAGGAGAAAAGAAGTAAGATTTCTGGGGCATATAGTGTCCAAAGAGGGGTTGGCTGTGGACCCCGCGAAAGTGGTGGCAGTGCAAGATTGGAAGACACCAAGAAATGCAACCGAAGTTAGAAGCTTTCTTGGGCTAGCCGGTTTTTACCGAAAGTTTATTAGGGATTTTGCAAAAATCTCAGCCCCACTCACAAGGCTAACAAAGAAGAATCTGGCGTTCACTTGGGATTTGGATTGCGAGTTTTCTTTCCAACGATTGAAAAGGGCTCTCACAACAGCCCCAGTTCTGACTTTGCCAGATGGAAGCAAAATGTTCACAGTATACATGGATGCATGTGGAACGGGACTAGGCGCTGTTCTAATGCAAGAAGGAAGGGTAGTAGCTTATGGAGGAAGGCAATTGAAAGTTCATGAAAAGAACTACCTAACCCACGACCTTGAGTTAGCTGCCATCGTCATTATGCTTAAGTCTTGGCGCCATTATCTCCTAGGTGAAAAGTTTGAATTATACACTGACCATAAATCGTTGAAATATCTCTTCTCGCAGAAGGATCTTAACTTGAGGCAGCAAAGATGGATGGAGTTTCTTGCCTCGTATGACTTTGAAATTTCATATACTCCCGGCAAAGGCAACGTAGTAGCAGACGCGTTGAGCCGAAGGAAACTGACCTTAAGTCCGCTCTTTGTGGAAAGGCAAAGTTTGGAGTATATAGCCAGTTTTAACTTTAGGCCCTCCTCGGATTTTGTACCGGGTTTGTTAGCATCTCTCGAAGTACGCCCTACTCTCTTGGACTCAATAGGGGCTGCACAACGTGAAGACCCTCATCTTGTTGATGTGATTAATAAACTTATTAGGGGTGAGACTTCTAGTCACCTCAGCAGATACGCCATCGATGATAAGGGTTGGCTGAGGCGAGATGGAAGATTATGCGTCCCACAAGCAAGGGAGTTGACAAAAAAGGTTCTCGAGGAAGCGCATCATTCCAAGATGACTATACACCCTGGCAGTGATAAGATGTACAAGGATAAAAAAAGGACTTTCTTTTGGAGCGGCATGAAGCAAGACGTGGCAGATTTCGTCTCTAAGTGCATGATCTGACAACGGGTCAAGGCGGAACAGAAGAAACCTGGAGGACTACTTCATCCTTTAGAGGTCCCACAGTGGAAGTGGGATAGCATTTCATTGGACTTCATTGATGGACTGCCTAGGTCGAGAAGAGGCAACACTAGCATTTGGGTAATAGTGGATAGGCTTACTAAGAGCGCCCACTTCATACCTATCAAGAGTAGAAGGACCGCCACATCTCTAGCATCTCTTTATCTCAAGGAAATAGTTCGACTTCATGGGATACCCTCCAGCATTGTTAGTTACCGAGACCCTATCTTCACAAGTGAGTTTTGGCGGAGTCTGCAAGAAGCTGTAGGCACACGGTTATGTTTGAGCATGGCCTATCACCCCCAAACCGATGGCCAGACGGAAAGGGTGAATAGAGTTTTAGAGGATCTTTTGAGACTTTGTGTTCTTGACTTTGGAGGGACTTGGGAGGATCACCTTCCTTTAGTGGAATTTGCCTACAACAACAGCTATCAAGCTACCATCGGTATGGCACCCTTCGAAGCCTTGTATGGAAGACCGCGCAAATCACCAACTTGTTGGTGGGAGTCTACAGATAAGCTTATACTTGGGCCAGATATGATTCGAGAGACTTCGAAGAAAGTGGACTTGATACGTAGGAGAATGAAGACTGCTCAAGACAGACAGAAATCCTACGCCGACAAAAGAAGGACCGACCTTGAGTTTGAGGTTGGGGACAGGGTTTTCCTTAAGGTATCACCTTTAAGGAACGTCATTCGTTTTGGATCCGCAGGAAAGCTAGCACCAAGATTTGTAGGACCGTTTCCTATCATCGAGAAGGTTGGGAAGATGGCCTATAGATTAGAGCTACCCGAGAGACTGGCCGGAGTTCACAACGTCTTTCATGTTTCTCACCTTCGGAAGTGTTTACATGAGTCTGCGGAAGTGGTGGAACCTAGCATTCTAGAAGAATCCGAAGTGGAACGTGAAGCAACTGTGAGGAGAGTTCCAACCTGCATCTTAGGAACTGAAGTGAAAAAAGCTACGCAACCGCGAAGTCAAACTCGTTAAAGTTCAGTGGAGCGAAGCTGAGGAAGACGCGACTTGGGAAACTGAGGAAAGAATACGCGCCGCCTACCCTCTTCTTTTTGAGGGTACATCTTTGATCTCTCTTTTTCCTTAAGTTATGCTTTATCTATCTTTTTAGGTATATCTCCTTGGTCCTTTTCCTAACTCCTTAGGTAGAAAACAAATGGATGCAAACATGTATTTGAAAACATGTTATGGATGATGGCTGCAAATGGTTGCTAGTGGTTGCTAGTGGTTGCTCGTGGATGCATATACACACACACCCTAGGTTATAGATCGGCTCAGTCACTTCATATTGCATATGCATATATGTATTCTCAGTTGTATATGGTTGAAACTTGATAAGATGTCATATGGTTGTCGCATTTGTATGAACAGTTGTGCACTCATGTAGAATTATGAGTAGGAAAATTTGCATACATAATGGATTCATTACACTCACATGATTCGCATTAAGGAGGTCAACTGAATCAATAGACCGCCTGATTTCTGCATTAGATAAGGACATACACACACACACACTATGCATATGATCACGAAGCATTAGAAGTCTTTTAAGGACATTGGATGCCTGTGTTTGTTGGTTGAGTAGATGGACTGTTGGATGGTAGGATATACATTCTTCCTAACTTGAAGATTTCGGGGACGAAATCCTTTTAAGGGGGGAGAATGTAACACCCCGTGAATTCTTTAACGTTAAGCTTCTCAAATTAAAGTGTAATTAATTCTAAATGAAAGAATTAAGGGAAACGGGTTATGCCATTGCGTTCGTCTTGGAGTTCTGCTTGAGATAGAGTCTGAGGTTGCATGAATCGGACTCCGTATGAAAGAGTTATGGCCTTCAGAAGTTTCAGAATCAAATTTAAATTCAAACAGCTCAGTTTAAATTTCAAAAATTCGAATTTCAGGTTCAAACTGGGCAGGGCGGGAAAATTCCCGCCCAGAGACCAGGTCGACCATAGAGTCGACCATGGTGTCGACCTGGTCACCCCAGGTCGACCATAGTGTCGACCTGGACCCCCCCTAGGTCGACCATAGTGTCGACCTGGGTGTCGACCTGGCTGGCCAGGTCTGGCTCTGGCTCGAATTTCTGTGGCTCTGTGTGTCACTAGGGCTAACATGTCACCTCTTGATTGGCTCTCTGAACTTTGAATGGCCTAGATTCCTCCTGTCTTCATCTGACGGCTCATAACAACTTAAAAATCTATAAATACACCCTAAGTCTCAACTGAAAATTCACACAAAAAAATGAGAAAGGAGTCGTCATGCTGCTGGGGGGGAATTGAACATAGCCGTCAAGAGAGAAAAGCCTAGAGACAAATCAAATTAAGGAAAAGATTAAAGTTAATCAAATTAATCAACGCAACCTTAGTCTACCCAAAGAAGCGCATCTCAATTTCAGAATTCAGAATCCAGAATTCAAGATTCTGCATTCGTTGTAAGTATAGTGACCTTTCATAATATGAATAAAAATTGTGATGTGATTCGATGTAAATGAAAATAGAATTGTGTTATTGTATTGTATAAATTCTATGTATTGCGATGGTTCTATCATGACTTGTGTATTGATGTTTGTGGCATAAATTGATTGATGCAAGCCTATTGAACAATTTTATATGAAAGCGATGGCACTTGCAAGTTTGTGGCAAAAACTAGAAATTGATCCCTTTTTGTTTATGCCTATGACATGGACCTTATACATTCACTAAGTCTAAATTAAGGGTTATGTAAACATGTTCTAGAATTGAAACCTTTTATGCCTACATGACCCAAAACCTATGATATCACTTCCATGTTTATTTGCTATATAATTGGATCTGTGTTTAGTATCGTTTGTGTTTCATAAACTATGCAAGTTCATGTTTATTTGCAAGTGTAATTGGATCTATGTTTAGTATCGTTTGTGCTTCATAAACTATGCAAGTTCATGTTTATTTGCAAGTGTGATTGGATCTATGTTAACTATCATTTGGGTTTCAAAAACTATGCAAGTTCATGTTGAAAAAGGCTATGTGATTAGATGTTATAATTGGACCTTTTGGTGGATATACATCATGCTAGTTTTGTGTTTGACATTATGCCAAGTTAAACATGTTTAAACACAAGTTTGTATTAGCCTAAACTATGCCATTTCATATGTCACCTACTTAGTTATACTTTGATTTTAATGCAAGTTCACATGACCCATCATTTATGTTAATATCGCTAAATTGCAAGTTCATGCGCCACACACCCTTATATGTTGTCAACTATTACATGTTCTTGATTTCCCCTTTTCTTACGCTTATAAAGTTGGGCTGAATTGTGTCGAGCCCAACATTTGTTATAACGTTGCGAACGTATACACGGGGGTAATAACGTTGGGTGTAAAACATGAAAATATATGTTGGCATGGTTGGCACATGCCAACGACAATGACATTTAAGCGGTATGAATTGATATACCCAAGAATAAAAGACATGACATTTACATATATAATTGAGAAGTAATAAAATATGTAAATTTAGAAAACACGATATGCTTAACCCGAGGTTGGATTGAGTTGTGATGTAAAACTGCCCGGAACCGCCCTGCTGTCCAGTAGTCACAACAATACCTATCCAATGTGGGTGGTTAAGCATTGAGCCCAATAATGACCCGAGGTTAGACTGAGCTATGGTGTAAACCTGCCCGGAACTGACCGGCATATCCAGTAACCGTAGCAATACCTGTCTAATGTTAGTGGTCAGGTGCTCCTAAGAGGCTAAGGACATATGGTAGGGTTAAGTCAACTATAACACTTAACCAAATTCAACATGTTAACAAGAATTGATGGGTGGGGTTAGGTAAATACAGACACTTAACCACTTAACATGTTTGACTAGAAAATCCTGGTAATGAGGGACCCGTTTCAGCAGTAACCCAAGTTAGGTATCAACGGTACCCTGAAACTAGGCAGGGTGGGGCACGATTACTGGGATGATTGTAAGCGGTCAAACGACGGCGGTGGGTGCACAGTGCAGGTCTAACGGGGTGCGGTCATGCACACACTCCGGAGCAGACAACCAGGGCACTGGGGACACCACTAGTATAACATATGCCTTCTAGAATTTGTGTCGGGGCTACCACCATGGGTCTTGATACACCCCATGGTGGGACCAACATAGGTATCTACAATTCTTGGGGGTCGTATGGCACATGTTAACGCGAGTAGGTGCCAATCTTTAAATAAAGTTGGGGATCACTTCACCCTCACCATGGGGTGCCAGTTAGAGTAAACTCAAGTAGATGCAGAGATATAGTATGGGTGCGACAGTACATTCGACATTCCCTTAGCTTGTGACACCATCCTATTTTCAGTATATATCTATCATACCCTTTTCTTATTCACATACTGAAGAGTTACTAGATTTACTCAGGCTTTATGTCTGACCCTATTTTCTTTTCGTCTTCTTTTCTTTCGTCCCCCCCCCCCCCAGGTCCACAAGGAGGAAACAGCTCAGCTAAGTCAGGCTCTGTACAAGCTCCAAGAACGTAGATGCATGATTTGGGTCACTTTTGCTCGGACTATGGCTTTGGATATCACTATGGGGATTTTTGTCACTTTATTTATGTTTTCTGCTTCTTTAATTATCAAGACAGTAATGATGTTGTAATGTTGGAAGTATTTTGAGACAATTATGGAATGTTTGGTTTTGAACACATATTGATGAAATAAAAGTCTGTTTGGTTTCCGCTGTTTAAAATATGTGTATTTATATCTGTCTTGAGTTTATCTATGGCTTTTACTTATAGACCTCCACCAAAATTAAGGCATTCCCTTTGTGAGTGACCTTAACGGAGGTGGGGTGTTTCACAACTTCCAGTATGACCCATATGGTTTTAATTGTAAACCTATATATGGCGACATAGTATATGGTAGTTATGTCGTCTATGATTGATATATTATGATTGAAATGTTTTTTAAACATATATACACTAATAATAATATCAATTCGTTTTATCGTATCAAGCATTTTTGACCATTATAAGGTAAAACTCTATCCTCCGGTTTGCGTTGCATTGTGTGATGGGACTTGGGTCTTATAATGCATTCATTTTTCTAAAAAGCATTGCATTGTTTAACGATTTACTTTATTTATGCACTGGCAATCCAACGGAGTAAACCCGTTCCGCATTAGCGGCGTGGTCCTGTGATTAGCCTTATTATTAAATAGGTTAAGTAGATTTCTCATACCAGTCCCATAACTGACTCGTAGTTTGTTTCACTTTGCAAACTCGGGTGCCCTCTTTCCACATGGGCAGCCTTGTATACAGGTTTTAGCTGATTTATTCTGGATTGCTATGGAGCTAAATATGGATCCTATCATTTCTATTTTGCTGTTCAGACTTAATTTAGTATATTATGTTTGATTCCGATGTAGACATTTTATATTAAGTTTAAAACTGTATTATGTACTAAGTATGATCCTATTATGTTGTGTAACTCTGATGATATATTATTTCCAGTGTAATTTGATGTACATTAGCTGCTGTAATTCTATATTTCTGTTCTACTATTATTGTTTATGTGTTATATTCCAACGATTATCCTTGCTTTCGTACTATGGGAGTTTGGGGTTATCACATAGAATCTCATGTCCGAATCTGATTATTCAAACAAAATAAAAAAACGAAAAAAACAATGCATTTGGACATGCATCGGAATGACTTTGATATTTGAAATACCTGCAATTCTACAAAAGGATCTGTATCTTGAGTTTTGCTTGTAGATTGTAATTTGTCCAAGTGTACTGATTAACAGCTACTACAAATACTAATTGAAGGTATGCTGTCAACCCCAATATCATTTGGCACCTTCATACCCATCATTTTCAAAATATTAGTAAACTAATGCTCAACCATTGTATTCACCATAGATTCGAATTTTTGGCTCATTTTAGCTTCCATCTCCTGAGCGATAACATGTAGCTGATCTGCTGATATTACGCCACTTCGACCTTTATTTCTTTGTGCCTCCCCAAATACGTCTTTGATACTGGTAAATCCACCAATTCTCCTAACACGACCTGGATGCTCTCTTTTTTCAAGAGCACGATTTAGCACATCGTCGTGCCTATTCAGAATCCAAGCTCTTTCTACGGCTTTTTCTCTCAATTCATTCTATAAACAAAAACATAATTACATAATAATGTATTGCAAGACATTAATGTAAAGAGATACAATGAATGAATGAAAACTAATCATACCACTTTTTCTGCATCTCGCCTAGTTTTCTCATTTGGGATTGTATAATTTCCATCAGCTCCCTTTTTTGATCTTGCCAAAACCCAATTAGTACTTCGATCCAAAACGGATCCACTTGGTAATGTCATTGAGGAATTATAGCCTTTGGTAATCCATTTAGGTTTTTTTCCTGCATATCCGGCTTGCCCTAAATAGTGAGGATGCACATTGCACATCTGACTCTGTCTAGCTTTCTCACTTTTTCGTTGTTTAATGACATAAATACATACATAATTATGGTTTTGAATTTATGAAAAAAGAAAGACTAATGATATTGAACTGCTCTAAATAGAGTGCAAAATAACAATACATGCAGTATTTCATTAGAATATACCCTTCATTTCCTTCATCAGACTATAAACTCATCATATATAGAATATTAACAAACAAAATAATAAAGAACTACTTGCTGATTTAATAACAAATAATTAAGAATCATTTTTGAAATAACCTGCATTGTGTTACATTACGTGAAAATTTGTTCACAAGTCGATTTCAAATCTTATCTCAAAATTTGCATTTATATAAATCTGCAAATGAGTTCTAGTTATTTATATTATATGTTGGCTGTTAAATCATCTTCTATTGGAAAATTTGACTTTTGTAAGCAGCTGTTAACCCATATTTATACACTTGGATAATAAGAAAAAATATTGTTTGAAAGAGATGCCTATTTCTAAAGCATTTTTTTCTGCATAATTCCAGTTGCTATAATATTTTAAAATAATGCACCAATAAATAAATTTTTTAGACACTTGACAAATGAGGAAAGTTGGGTAAAGTGCACCAATAATTTTTGTTTTGCATTTCTGAAGCATTTTTGTTGTTTAATTCAATACAAAAGAGGACGGTAGTTACAAGCGACAATGAATTTATTTATCTTAAAGAACAAACAAATGCAAGTGCATTAAATAATAATAAATGCACAATACCCATTTCTTTTTAGCTTGGACGGTCCAAACAAATGCAGAAAATTTATGGAGGGTATATTCTAATGTATAATAAGTATTCAGCCTACAAGAATAATTTATCAATCAAACATCCAAACTCATCTGCAAAAGAAATTCGAATTTCTGAATGAAGGTAAAAACTTTTATCCGAAACAGCCGTGTTTTCAAAATTAATAAAATACATACCTTAAATTCACCAGTCTCGCAATTCTTTTTGAATGCTTCCCATTGTGATTGTGTAATTCCATCATAGAACTCGTACGGCTCTTCATGGACCTCTGAAAGCAGTCTTGTCTTTGTTATCCAACCACTAACTAATTTGGTTTTCAAATCTTTCCATCGTTTCCAAATATTCTTTAGCACAATGCTTTTCATTTTATCATCAATATGGTATTCGGTCTATATAATTAAAAATGAACAAGTTTATCATCAATATGCTACATCTATACAAAAATAGGCTCCCCCACCTACTGCAGTATTTTTTAATGAAATGATTAACGTGTCACAGCATCATTCTATTGCTAATGTTCTAAAACCTTGAAGTTAAAATACCTTTTACCCATGCTTTCAAACTGAGAAAACAATGTAGGAGTTTAGGACACAACCCTGTATATGATATCAAAAATCTGAAATAAAATACCTTTATTTTTTAGTTTCAGCAAGATTGCAAATATTTGTACTTCTACAAAAAGTTGAATGAAAGTAATTTTTGATCGTAGAAACATTTAATTAAGTTCAGATTTGAATCATTTGATTTTCAGAAGAAATACTTTCAGGAGACTAATTTAAAACATTTTTTTGGTTAGTATTTCCTCATGTATCAAGCTTGAAAATAAAAGTCAAACCCAAATTTCCATTTTGAATTTGAAAAAAAGCATTCCAATATCGTAATATTTATCGATTTCTGCTTTGATTAATTACTATAATTAGGGGTACTATTTCTACTAAGAGAAGTAATCTTACGATTCAATGAACCAGCTTTTAGAAAAAATTAGAATCACTGTTAGCCTGTCATCAGATGACTAATAAAATGCTTAAAAACGATGTGTCAAATTAGACTATTCAATGTAAAAGAGTAATATTTATATTACAGAGGCAATAATTAGATTAATAATTTAGAGAGTTAATGATTGATTAATTGAATTTGAGCATTTTGTTTTATGCAGGTCGTGTTGGATTCTGTTTCACGCTTGAGTGATATGAACATATCTATAAGTTGGTTAGTAGCAGCATAAATATGGTATACTACCAAATATAATTGATTCACAATTCAATCCTTGCTTCCATCACAAAAGGAAAGTAAAGGTGAGAAATGAATCTTAGATAAAAAAATGCTCATATATATAAGTACTGAAGTTGTTAAAATGCTCGTATATATAAGAAATGAATCTTGAAGTTGTTAAAAGGTGAGAAATAAATATGGTATACTACCAAACATAATTGATTCATAATTCAGACCTTTCTTTCCTACAAAGGCTGCACTGAAGTATTTACATATATATATATATATATATATATATATATATATATATGCTCAACCTGCTTTTAAAGATGCATTGAATTAAAGAAATCTAATAATTACATGGCAAGCTTACGATGAACAAGAAAATGTAAACGAATTCATAATACCTTAACATCTTCCCAAATAGTGTCCTTAAGCCCTTGGCTAAAGTCATCCCAACTCTTAATAGTGATATCAATTTTGGATCGAGCTGCGTCGCCCATATACACCTTGTAAGACTTCGCCGACTTCCCAATAGGTTTGTCATTATCGATCCACTCAATATATTGTTCCATATTTCTTTCCTGTTGTTGGACCTCTTTGCCTCTTCTTAGAGGAAGACTGAGTAGAAGTACCGGTTTGCACTTCATTGTGTCTATATGATTCTATTTCCATTATTGTTGTATTAATGGAAATAAAGCACTGAAATAACATACTACCAGTAAGAAATTAATGGCAGATCTATGCATTGTGAAATTTATGCAATTAACATGTTTTGCAATTTTATTTTGAAATATATTTCAGCATTTCAAAAAACTGGAACAAGTTTAGTGAAAATAAACTTGCAAAACATGTTCATTGCAGTGCTTATTTTGCTACCCGATCTCAATAGTAATCCACATTTTTTATCGTAATTTTTGTTGTTCGAACTTAGCCCAAAAGCACAATAACATGATATTTTAATATTTGTACAAAATAACCCACAATTACAATGGCGAGTAGGATATATATGTTTGACAGCAAGCAATATTTCATATAATCAAACTCGGACCCAAATCACCTGGACCAAAATTAATAGGATCAATACAATTATACAATATACTAAATAGTTGGGATATTTTTTATTAAGAACCTTAATTTACAGAAAAACAATATGAATCCCTTATGTAAACAAAGACTACCCATACATATTTCAACATTTCAAAAGCACTTGGAATGAATTTATTAAGAATAGTAGTATTGTAGTAACACAAACTTGCAAAACATGCCCATTGCAGTATTTACTTGATGACCTAACTTCAACAATAATTATCATTTTAAATTGTAATATTCCTTGCAAATTTAACTCAAAAGCACAATAAAATAACATTTCAAAATATGTACAAAATAACTCACGATGACGATTAGAATATATATACTTGACAGCAAGCCAAAAGTCAAATAATTAAACTTGGATTCAAATCATCAGGACACAAATTAAGTGTTCAGGCATGCCCGGCCATTTAACACATTACACGTTATTAGTATATTAGTAGCTTAGTATTTAGTAGATGGGACTTGGACGTTGTTTTCTTCGGTAAGATTATATAATTTACTACACAATATTCCATTTTTTTCAAAATTAAATCAATAACATATTAGTAGCTGAGTGCATTTTGTTTCTTTTTCTTTCATATAACCCATATATCATACTCTTTAGTTTCATCTTTTCGTAGTGTAATTATGTATTGTTTTGTACTTAATTCTTCTTGGTGCTGGATAAAAACTGGTTTTCTTCAATGCTTTTAAGTCATTTTTCAAAACTCAGTAGATATTTAGATCCTTTCAAAAACTTGTTATAAAAATGTAAATTGCTTTCTGTCCTTGCGGTAGAATTGTAATGGCCCAATTTGACAGTGCAGCAGTGCAACACTTTAAAAATAAAAAGTTTTTACCGACTCACTTTGACAGTTGAGATTTTTTTTCTTTCTCCAGTACATTTTTTACTCTAGTATGACCTAAGTTATGGTAATGGAACCATAATTACTTTGTGATATAAATCAAGGAATTAAACCACCAATAAAAAGATAATACTCTAGGATTGAATTGCTTACCTTTAAAATTGCCAACGGATGGTTGAGATCACGGATCCGTATCTCTATCTCTACAAACACAAAAGTTTAATTATTTAGAAATCAAACATTATGTAACTAATAAAACACAAATATACTAACATTTAATATCAGATGCAATTTTATTTTTATGAGACACTAGATAAAAAGAATGTGCACTCTATTGTCATACAATGTGCCCAAGAAATAAACAAACAAGAAGCACGCTAAATTGACATCAACAAATTTTTCTTTAAGCTATATATTTAACTCAACTTCTACTAGTTATTCTTAAAAAAGTAAATGTCAAATGTCATATCTAAGCTTTCAAATGAAAATTAAAAGCATGAAACATAGAAAAAAATACCCAACTAGCCAAACTCCTTCGTTATGCTCAGAACGTGCATAATTTGCATTTAACTCAACTTCCTCTTCTTGTAGACTTATGCCAACGGAGAAAGGTAGGTTCTCGTCAAATTGATCATATTCTTCTTCGTCTACCACATCACTATGCCAACAATACGACTTTTGCTAGGAAGAACAACAGATCACTTATTGTCAGCTGGATCGGTCACATAAAAAAATTGTTTTGCTTGAGATGCCAAGATGAGTAAATCATTATCATGACTCGCTCGACTAAAGTCAATAAGTGTGAATCCATGTTCGTCTACTCGTACACCATGATAATTGTCAACACATCTACATCGAAATAATGGAATCGTGAAGTCCTTATACTCAAGCTCCCAAATATCTTCAATTATCCCATAATATGTCATTGTCGCATTTATTGGTCTATTATCTTTAGCACTAGCGAATTCTCGAGAAGAAGCCACGGCACTAACTCAACTATTTTTGCATTTTCTCTTTCCGTCCGGGCGTTCCATATAAAAGACGTAACCATTAATATCACATCCTTCATAAGAGTGAACTTGAAATCGAGGTACATATCCAACCATCTTACTATATCAAAAACATTATGATTTGTTTCGGACAACTGATCCATTACTTTGGTTTTAAACCATTCGAAAAAAGCGCGGTTATGTTCAATTCTCAACCATCTTTCATGTTTTGACGGATTATTAGACTTTAGAAGTGTCGTATGCTCCTCCAAGTAATGATGAACCTCACTAAGGTGCCGTAACACAAGTATAAGAGCTTTGTGAAACATTTCATCACCAATAGAAGTTAATTTAAACCCAATTGTGAATTGACCATCAAGTCAGTCTTCATGACGAGACTTTCGAAGTCCAATAGGTTCAACACTAGGAACGTACTGAGTGAAAAATTCAATAACCTCCTCAGCCACAACACCTTCTACAATACTAGCTTCGGGTCTATATCTATTTTTTGTTTTTGTTTTTAAAGTTCCCATGTGCATTTCAAACGGATACGTATATCTCATGAACACAGGACCACAATTTTTGATTTCTCTTACAAGATGAACAATCAAATGCACCATAATATCAAAAAATAAAGGAGGAAAATACATATCAAATTGGCATAAGGTGACAATAACATTAGTTTGTAGAGCATCCAACATATCAGGGTCAAGTACCTTGCTACAAATTGCATTAAAAAATACATAGATTTGTAATAACATGTCTAACATGTTTAGGCAATATACCTCGAATTGCAACAGGTAATAAACGTTGCATTAACACATGACAACCATGGGACTTCATGCCGGTCAATTTCAAATCCTTCATTGATACACGATTGCTAATGTTTTAAGAATAGCCCGCTGGAACCTTCACACCACGGAGGCACTCACATAAATTGGCTTTCTCTTTTTTTGACAATGAATAACATGCAGGGGGCAAATACATACGTCTACCATTCTGCGCCGGTGCTAGCTCCTTCCGAATACCCATTTTCAACATATCTTGTCTAGCTTTCTCACCATCCTTTGTCTTACCGGATATATTCAAGAGTATCCCAATGATATTGTCACAAACATTCTTTTCTATATGCATTACATCTAAGCAATGTCTAACATCTAAATGTCCCCAAAATGGAAGCTCCCGAAATATAGACTGCTTCTTCCATGAGCCTTCAAGAAGAGAAAAGACTTTGCCAAATCCATTTTCAATATTCATGACTTGTTCACAAACATCATTTCCCATTAATGGTTAACGAGCAACTCCATTTTCTATTCTCCATTAAAAGGCTTTTTTTACGATAATGATGATTAATAGGAAGAAATCTACGATGATGCATATACACATTCTTCTTGCAAAAATGCAAACGCTCAATAACCATAAAATCTTGACAACATGCTTTGGTGCCTTTAGTACTATATCCAAACAAGTTACCATAGGCAGGAAAATCATTTATAGTACAAAATATCATGGCACACAATGTGAAATCACTTTTACTATATGCATCAAACACGCGCACACCTTTATTCCATAGAAGTCTTAGATCATCAATAAGAGGAGCTAGGTAGATATCGACATCTTTCCTGGTTGTCGTGGTTCAGAGATTAGAAGAGACAACATGATGTACTTGCGCTTCAAACTCAAGTAAGGTGGAAGATTGTAAATCACCAAAAGAATAGGCCAAGTACTATGTTGACAACTTAAGTTTCTGAATGGATTTATGCCATCTGTCCAAAGACCAAGTCTGAGATTCCTACTTTCTTCATCGAAATTAGGATATGTTGCATCAATGTTTCTCCACTGCGGAGAATCTGCTGGATGCCTAAGTAACCCATCATTTTTTCTCACATCTGCATGCCATCTTAAGTTTTTTGCGTTTTCTTTATTTGCAGACAAGCCTTTAAACCTTGGAATAATTGGCAAATACCATAAGACCTTTGCGGGAGGTCGTTTCTTATTTGAATTGTTATGAGCATTTCCCTGGGACTTGTAACGGGATAATCCACACTTGGGGCACTCATTTAAGTTCTCATACTCATTTTGATACAATATATAATCATTTGGACATGCATGTATCTTTCTGTACCCTATGCCAATAGGGCACATAATTTTCTTCGCCTCGTAGTTAGAAATAGGAAGTTCGTTACCTTCTGGAAGCATGTCTTTCAAAAGTTTCAACAAAAAAGTAAAACTTATATCACTCCAACCATGCTTTGATTTCAAATTAAAAAGCTTGTGCACCACAGACAATACAGTAAAAGAACTATCCTTAAACAAAGTCCTTTTGGCATCTGTTAATATTTTTTGGCATAAATTTGGCTCCTCCATCAGACGATCTTCGACATCACGAAACATCCCATGCATACAATCATTATCATCATTCACCTCGTTATTCTCATTATTCTCCCGTTCATTTTCATTATTATCTCACTCATTCTCATAGGTCTCATAAGCACTAGAACTAGGTCTACTAAGTATACTTTCACCATGCCATATCCACTGCATATAATTTTTCTTGAACCCATTGCAAATTATATGATCCCTAATTTGATCTATGTTACGGAATCTTCTGGCATTTTTGAAGAGTCTCAAGGACAAAAATATGTTCATCCCATCTTCTTGATTGATTGGTTAATGCACAACTGATGAACTCTTCCATTTTATTGAGAAACACGTCATCACAACGTTTTATGTTGTACATCCAACTACGATCCATGTGAGAGTGCTACATACAAGCTACACACACAAAAAAATGAAAACCAAATAACAAAATAACATAGGATGGAATAAATTTCTGCCTTTTATGTCATGTCATAGTATGGAATAAAATTGTGGAAATAACATAGTATGTCATAGTATGGAATTTTTTATGGAAATAACAAAATAACATAGTATGTCATAGTATGGAATTTTTATGTGTTCTAGCTTATTATTACTTGAAATTTGATGATTCAAATTCCACCAGGCTGTCTAGAAGTGCAATAGTGTAACTAAACTAGCTAGCGTCCTAGTGTTTGGCACAAACAAAATTGTGGAAATTGAGGAAAGCATGCATGTAGTAACATATGCACTAATTCTTTGAATATGGACTTTACTTTAAAAAAAGGCAAGACCGTATTTATTCAAGTAATTCAAAGACGTCATTTAAGCAGCAGCATGACCGTATTACAATAAGGAATGGTAGCACTTCCAAACTATAAATGAATAGTGAAAATAGACACATTTTTTTCAAACCACCATATGTTTTTTTTAATTATGTTCTTTTGTTAAATTTCTTGTAAACAACAAGCAACCTTTCTTAACCTGCAATTTCTATTTTCAATGTTTATTTTCAAGTCTTCTAATCTAGACTTCATACCATCAATTTCTATTTAATTTATCTATATGTCCCATGTAGCTATCTTAACATGCAACCTTTCTCTGCCTTTTCCTCATCTTTTTTAATTAATCTTCATATTCACAATATGCAACTTTCTAGTTGAAGTATTTCTACAAATTTTAAAAATATGCTTTGTCTTTAACCATCACTATTCTCCTTAGAATTATGTAAGGACTTTATAATATGCTTTCCATTTTCGACCTAGATAATTCATCCAAAATTAGAGTATTAAACCAATCAAATGCTCATGCTAATCCATAGGAGTGTACCCTATAATATGCTAATTCTAAGACTATTATTTCAATTTAAATTTTACTTGGTTAATATTGGTTTGTTTATAAGCCTGTAGAAGGTTATAGATTTACTGACCCATATGAGATTACTCTGGACACTGTTCACATAAATAAGGAAGTATTTTTGTCTAATAAATCAATATGTACTATATAATTGGACACATTTTTTACCTTTAGAAAATATTATATTTGCGTATAGATACCATTTCCTGAAATATCCAAAATAAGGTTTGTTAAAGTTTTGACTTGACTATGTATCTTATGTTGTTTTGGATTTTAATAATGCTATAATTATGGACTGTAATAATTGAAAGTCTGTTAGAGAACCCCGAATTATCACAAAACCAATTGGCAATGTGAAGGGTGAACTCATTATACTTATACAGGATTCATTTTACAAATTCCCCAATGTGGGACTTGTCTCAACACGCCCCCGCACGTGTGGCATATCATGAGCCTAACACGTGGACCTTTATATTGGGTGACGTGGATAAGTGTGGCATTGTGCGCACGAATTAAACCTGCTCTGATACCATGTTAGAGAACCCCGAATTATCACAAAACCAATTGGCAATGTGAAGGGTGAACTCATTATACTTATACAGGATTCATTTTACAAATTCCCCAATGTGGGACTTGTCTCAACAAAGTCGTACTTGTATCAACAATCATCATATGTAGAAATGTTTGATTATTCAATATTGTTTCCAGTATGGAATATGACCATTTAAGATTACTATATTATTACTGTAATACTATTCCCAGTATGGAATATGATCATTTATGATTATTATATATTATTAGTGTTATTTTGATTAAGGAATCACAATGCGATACATAATTTTATTTCATATCATATAAGTGTTAATTTATTAAATGATTTTAGCTCGATATTATTACTAAAATTTACAATAATAATATATATAAATGTTAATTTTATTTCCAGTATGGAATTTAATTAATTTTTTGTAGAAATTAACCTACTTTATAAAAATTAACTAAATTTTATAAGAATTAACCCAAGTTTATGCAAATTAATTATTTTTTATACAATTTAACTAAGTTTATAAAAATCTAGATAATTTAAGTGAATTTTATAAATATTAACCAAGTTGATAGAAATTAGTTATTTTTTATATAATTTAACTAAGTGTTATAAAAATTTAAATAAATTTTATAAAAATTAATTATTCACAAAAATTAAATACAATTTGTAAAATTAATTAAATCTCATACAAATTAACTATCAATTTTATTATAATTAAGTAAGTCTATAAAAAATAGTTAAGTTAATTCAGTTTTATATTAACTAATATGTTTATAAAAGTTAACCAAGTTTCATAATAATTAAGATTATAAAGTTACATAAATTAAACTGTAGAACATAATCGATAGATATATGAGCTCAACACATACTTATTCTAATATGAGTTTAAATTCGAAATAACCAGTAATGTAAACATCATTGACTATGATAACATTATATATTTGACATAAGATTACACAAAGCGTGTACGGACATTATGCATGTCCATAATATGCACATTTTATTCATGCCTTATTAGTATACCTTTTCATGTTTACCTTCATCTACAAGTTGTAATGCTCACGTTTTTCTTGTAGGATATTAAACATTTGAAGATAATAAACATGGATATTAATCATGCAACAAAACCAACTGCCTAACTTTTTTCCACCAATGCGTTGTGCCTTTCTCATATCAGTCCATTGATCAAAACCATATCTCACTTAACATAGCTCTAAAACTCACTATACACTTAAACAAATTCAAGGCTTGATTCATTGCCTTTCAATTTGCGTTGTTCATCGCTTTCACTACCACATATAAGGGACCTATATCTTAAGGCGACATGCACAATTATTCTCTACCTAACTACACTACCGAATATCAGATTCATCAACTCCAGACCATGATTGTAAGACTGAACTAGAGCAAATAGTATGCATGCATAACGACCTTTGCTCGATACCAAAACTGAACAGAATGTTGCCCTAAGTGATCGATACATTAGATCTGTGGTGCTTTGTTGTTGCATTACCAGTTGTTTAAGAAGTACCGCAACAAGACAATGGATAAACTGCAAACTTTAGCATGTGAATTCAAAGAAGGTAATGGTACTTCCTGTCAAAAACATGCAAATCACTTGTGCCGAGCGATGGGTGCCCATGCAAACTTTTACTTTAGCTTACTTTTAAGTAATTGATTGATTGATCATTTAGGTCCTATGGCCATCATTTCTACAATAATATCGGAAATTGGAAAGATTATAAAGGATTAACCATGTTGTACAGATTCATGGCCAAAAAAAATAACACAAATAGCCAAAAAAAATAACAATCGGAAATCGGAAATTCATGGCCAAAAAAAAAAAATTCATGTGGTACAGATTACAAAGGATTAACTCAAATAGCCAATAATAATAATAATATCGATCGACGCTTTACTTGTGAAACAATCGGAAATTGGACGTCGAGAATTAGGGATCCAAGGGGGATTTTACAAGATTCGTCGCGGATTGAAGACGCATTGGATTATCTGATGGTTTGAATCGAAAACACGGAGTAATTGGATTGTCGATTTAGAAAAGTAAAAAAAAAAAGATTTACTGATTTATTCAAAAGAGGGAAAGGAGGTAACGGGCGGGACTCTGTGTACAGCCCCTAAAAGAAGCGGTAAAGTATAATTTCTGCTAATTCTTTAGCCGGTGTTAAAACGTTGGATTTTTATCGAACTGACATTTGTAAATGTACGTGTTATATTGAATGAAGTTTAACGTGTCGGTTTAACAAAGGTTAGAAGCAAATAGCTATATTTGTTTCAAACAATTGCTTCGGTTCTTAGGACAACGGAAGCAATTTCCTATATATAAATTTTCTGTTGCTTCCTACGAAGTAGTTGCTTCCGTTCTAGTGAAGGAACAAAAACAACTGTTATTATTTGCTTCTGGTTTAAAGACAACTGAAGCAAATAAGGCGAAGCAACTGACATGTTTTGTAGTAGCGTATGTCTTATCCATTCCACAGTAAGATATTTTCTGAGCTCTGACATATTTTATGTCTCTGTCTTTTCTGCTGGATACCAGAGCAACTCAATCCGAGTTTCAATAGATTGGAGTTTTATAAAAAAAAAATCGGTCTGTCGAAATCCGGGTTGTCACATCTGGTATCAGAGCTTAGGTTTAGGATTGCTATATAAATAGTGAGTGAACGTATTTGTATTTTTAAAAATATAAATATTATATATATATATACCTAGATCCATAGAGGAACCCAATAATAGAAAGAGTATAATATGGTAAGAAATGGGACGCTTCTCTTGTATACTAAAGGAAAGAATATGAAAATTTGAGACCCTTAGGTAATTTGGGTGGAGAGTGTACAATATACTTTGTACGGATATAAAGTGAATCCCATATGATTAATATTTTGGGTTAGTGGGTTTGGCAGTAAAACCTATAGATTAGAAAAGGTTAGAAAGAGAAAAATGGATTAGGAATATATATAGTTGATATCATTGATATTGGGGAATGTCTAGGAAATTCTGGAAAATTGAAACCCGCTTTGAGTCTAACCCCATTGTTAACTTTTAAGAACTTGAGATTATAAAAGTTTTGGGAAAATGGTTTATTGTGTTTTCAAGTTTTAATCTTAAAATTTATAGTTTTAAAATACTTAAAGAAGTACATATTGAGTTTTAAAGTAAAATTCTCTTAGTAAAAAGGTGCGTATTATAGAGCATGTATAACTGCTTGTTTTCTTGTTATATTTCATACAAGAGTTTTTAATAAAAAAAGATTTGAAATCTCTATTCTTATGACAATCCTTTTTGGATAAATTATTTTGACAATGTAATTTTATTGGGTGGACAAAATAAAGTAGAAATTAAGAATAGAGTGGATGTTTGCACCTTGTAGTAAGAAACTAAACCGACCTTATAGGTAAGAACAAGTCACAAACCCAATGGAGAAAATAGTTGTCTGTATCTACTCCAGTTTTGTGATTTGAAAAAAAATGATGATTTACATTTTTAAGATGAAATTTTTTTATGGTTTGGCAAAAGAAAGTTTTCACGAGGAAAATAAAGTTTTGGCACTTTTAATTTTTGGAAGGAAAAGGGCTAAACCATATTTTTTTAAAAATGTGGAGTAGGTAAGGATTAGTGCCTAGGAAAGATGAGAAAATTTTTGAGGCTATAAAGTAAATAGCAAGAATTATCTTAGAACAATAGTGTGTTCCCGTAGAATGCGTAAGCATTGGAAAGCCTAGGATGTTGCTTGAAATAATTGTTGGTACACAGCTAGGACTAGTGGCGACTACTAGATAGAAAAGGGGCAAGTAAGGGTTTAGACCCTGTTAATAATTTTCAGGTTACCGGTAAAACCCGTTACTACCTTTCGGTTGGGATCGTTCCATTATATTTTCCTTGTTGGGAAGTTAGGGTAACACCTGAACTTGTCATAGATCCTATGGTTTGGACTTTTCTGTTTGAGGGGGACATAGTCCCGAGATTCTTGGCCCTTAGTAGTAGTTGTGTAGGGTGTCTGTTCTCCTGTTTTAGTTGAAAGACTAGAAGCTTATTTAAATTTAAACTAAGATCAGATAATTAAATAAGCTAAGAAAAAGAGAAAAGGTACAACTGAAAAGGAAACAGAAAATTCAGTAAAGCAACAAAAATGGAAAATTATGAGAAAAGATGAATAAGAATAAAAATTTCCAAGATACGATGAAAAAGAAAATTTTCTTATGTGGGCTGTGCTTGGATAGGAAAATAGGGAATCTTTATAATAGTTACATAAAAATCCAAGTAAAGCTAGAGAAAGGTTGAAAAAGAAAAGCGGAGATGCGGAGTTTTCTGTTTTCCACCTTTTGTAACATAAGAAGTTGAAATTAGAAAATTAGATTTTTCTGAAATTCGAAAAATAAAGTTGGTTGGTAGGATTATGTATGCAACAATTGGATGGACTATGCTCTTACTCAGTAAGAATGTGGGAAAATTTGGATGAAAAATCATTTTTTATTTTCAAAATATTGGATTTATGTAGAACTGTCAGTATATTTAGGATGTGAGCATCATATTTTAAAAAAGGATTTTTGAAAAAAAATCCATACACATAGGAGGTAATGCTTAGGCATACGTGCATTATTATGTTGTACTTCAGTTTGCACAAGTGCACAATTTTTGAAAAAATTGGATGCACACATGATGGATGTATATTATACGAGGGATCAATTGATTTTACCCTTATTTAATTTCGGCGATGAAATTTCCTAAGGGTGGGAGAATGTAACACACCGCATTTTTAACTCAAGATAATAAAATAAGAATAATTTAATTAAATATTCAGAATTAAGTAAAATGGACTGTGCCGTTGCGTCTGTCTCGAAATTCTGATCAAAATAGACACCTAGTTTGCATAAATCGGATACCGTATGAAGAAGTTATTGAGGTCTAAAATTTGTATACGTGTAGGAAGGATATATATATATATATATATCTTAGGTTCAGAAATTCAAAAATGGGTCTAGAAATTTGAAAATCGATTCAAAATTCAAAATTTCAAAAGGCGGCAGATTTCCCGCCCAAGTGGGTCAACACCCTCAAGAGTGGGTCGACACTGGGGTCGACCCCCTCAAGGGTGGGTCTACCCACCTGCGGCAGATTTTGGCAGATTAGGGATTTTGAGTTTCTGGACGATTCTGATAGCTTTTGGTCAAATCTGAGGGTCTTGGTTGCTCCATACACCTATAAATAAGACCATAGACTTAACACTAAACCTCCTAATTTAGAGGCTACGCTGGAACTCTGCCATTACTATCTCTCTCTCACACTCCTCAAATATATTCAGAAATTTAGATTTATAAATTAGAAAATCTTAAATTAAGATCTGGAGGGAAGAGAATGTTTTTTTTTAGGTGTTCAAAATTAAGTGAAAAGCAACGTAACGTTCCAGATCCAATCTATCCAATTTTTTCCACCTCTTTCTTTTCCCTTTCTCTTTTGGTAAAAATAGCAAATCTATGATTATTAGGTTCTGAATTCAATTAGGGGGGAAATCATGGAAGATTAGATCTGGACCAGATCCAGGATTTGGAAAGCTTACGAGGTGAGTGGATTTAAACCATATTATTTTAGATAATGGTATATTACCGTTTAGCATTCCCCATTATGACAAATTAGAATATGACATGTTAAGATGCCTAAACATATGCTAATAATGATTAAAGTGGTATATGACATGCGGGAATGATTAGCATGATATAACGTCAAATTGTTAATATGAATCAGTTGAAATGTTGGAATGTTTACATGTTATAATATTAATATGAACATGTTGGAAAATTCACATATTGAATTAGTTGAAGTGCTAAAAAGTTTACATGATTATGAACTTGTTAGAATATGGGTATCAACTGTGACTGTTCTTGTTACATGTTAATTTGTCCCAAATGTATACATGAAATAATTGGAGTAAGTATATGATTATATGGTTTCATGTTAACATAGAATTGAATAAATAAGCATGGATTGGGGCATAAACCAAATTATGTTTAAAGATCAAATAGGGCTAGTAAAGATGACTTGAAAAAAAGGGTAACTACTAAAATATGAACATGCCTAAATACACAGTAATTTGGAATTATAACACCTTAGACACGAGGTTAGATTGCACTTGTGATAGAAGTCTGCCCGGACCCGTCCGGCTATCCAGCATCCACAAGTGGTAAATCTAATGTGAGAGGTCTAAGTGCATAACTAAAATTTTTGCTAAGGCATGAGGTTAAGTTGACTTGTGGTAGAAGTCTGCCCGGACCCGCCCAGCAAATCCAGCGTCCACAAGTGTAGGCTTAATGGAGAGGTCTAGGCATATGTATGTACATATATATAAATATATGTATATAACAAGATATGAATAAATGGCAATGATGGTAATTAAATGTCTAACTCAGAAAATAAGAAAGGAAGGGATGTAATGGACTGAGTTAGTGTGATACGAAGGAAAAGTGATGTATTTCACTAAATGACCTATTTTTGAGAATGTGGTTGCAAGTAAGCCACAGTAAATAAAGTAAGAAAAGTAAAGAAATTACTTTCTACCACGAATTTAGATGGGAATACGTTATGAAAATAAATCACTGATTCCTTCTATCAACCTGATAAGGTGCATAAGTGTTTTCTTTAATTAAAATACGGAATATATGTTACAGTGAATGAAGAATACTCAGTAAAAGAAAATGGTTTAAAAGGGGAATGACAATCACCTATTATAAATAAATAACATTAGTGAAAATGTTGTATAATATGTAGACTTGTCCTGGGGACAAGTGAAGATTATGACTTAGGTTATAATAAACTAATAAGGAAATGGGATAACTAGTGAAATGAGATAAGGGACACTTAACTGTAAATTAAGTAATCCATAAATAGGGAAAAGACAGAAACGAGTTAAGAAAAAGGGGAAAATATATTGTACTTAATTATAAATTAAGTAATCCGTAAACTTGGAGGTCTGAAACCCGCTGATAAGAATAACATGTTTAGACTTGTCCTAGGGACAAGGGGAAATTATAACATAGGTTATAATAAATGGGTAGTAAAACTTATTAATGGGCCTTAGTTAACAGAACTAAGTTAATAAGTAAACAATGATAAGTTGTATTGACAATGTAAAGTGGAATTATGATTAAATGAGAAAGGATGAGGAAAACTTACGAAATGAAATAAGTTATATTTAATTATAAATGGTAAGTGACATATTAATTGGAAAACATGTGAATTGAGATATGCTTAATTACATATTAAGTAAAATATGTTATTGTAATGATGAAATCAAACAAGAATATAAAAGAGATGGTGGATTACAGACCTTGGGCCACAATATGGAGAATAACATGTTGTGGGCTTATTAATAAACTTAAATGGGTTAAGTTATAATTGAAATTAATAAGCAAGAGGAACTTGGTAACTGATGAACAATTCAATATGAATTAGAATAACCAAGTTAACAGGAAACCTGATGAGGTAAGGAAAGCGCGTAAAAGAATGTTTAGATATAGGGTCTAACAACATATTAAATTGAGGCGCTTGGACCAGTCCGAACATTTGAGGGTGCGTTAAGGGTAGATTATTGTGGTGTCATAAGGCACAAGGGGAGCGTACATTCATCTGATTGTTCCGGAGGCTCCGAAGGACTGGAAGGGGAAGTACGCAGCTTCCTAAGGTATGTTGGGTGCTCCTAGTAGTCCTCTGTGCGGTGGTAGATGTTTTAGGCTGGACCCGTAGAGGTTGGGTCTACGCGTAACTACTAGGTGGATGGGCCTTGACTGTAGAAGTGGCTATGCAGTCAGAATGTTGTAACGCGATGACACCAGGGTGATTCGGCGGTTGCCTAAACGGGGAGGCAGAGGGTCACGACCGACAAGGATAGTAGATCATTGGATACCCGTCATCGGCAGCCAGTGGGATGCGAAAAGACTAGAGCTAAACCCAAGATATCATTCACCCTTCACTATCGGGGTAAGGAGTTGAGGGGAGACGCCACATGGATGTTTAGATTGTTTGCGTAGGGGTAGTCGCTTAGCTCTTGTAGTCTTTACTAGTTGAGGGAGGGGCCGAGGTGGGGCCATAACCACCGTGAAAATAGACCCAAGGTATATCTGTATATAGAGGCTCTTTGAAGACGGACCGGTACAGATATGGAAAAGCTCCCAACCGTGTTCTGTGCTTCTTGTTTCGCCCTGCTACGGAACTCGGTGCACACTAGAGGACGTGCGATTGAGGCATCGAGCTACAATTAACAGTACGTACGAGGGACAGTCTAGATACATGCATATCTACTCTGGGTGGTGTATCATAGACTTGAGGGCATTACTCCGGTATGAGATCTGATTCGATCGAGGGTGGCAGTCCGTATGCTTACGTAGGGTAGTGATGGCAGATATATGTTGACCGTAACAGTGTTATATAGAGATCCGTATGTCACTCCGGCGTAGGATGAGGGACTGCAAGCATTTCGGTGGCATTACGGTGGAGACCGTGCGAGTAGGGTACCATAGGGTGTACCTCAATATTGGGGGTAGCTACACATATATTGTATTAGGTTAATCCACTGGGAAGTAAATGGGTATGACGTGTGTGTAAGCCTTGAGTGCTGTTAACCCAAGTAACCTAATAAATAAGAAAATATGATTGAATGGTATATGTAGGATTATCCAATGTGTATAGTTTAAATCCAGTCACCAGAACTTGTGATCTGACCCCCTCCTCATAACATACTCGCAGGTTAAAATTGTGGCAGGGACATGATAGCCTTGGATACTGATTAGGCAGTATTATTAATACGGTAAGGCTATATTTTGATTATATTATATTTTATCCATTTCGCTATGAGATATTTTTCTGAGCTCTGACATATTTTATGTCTCTGTCTTTTCTACAGGATACCAGAGCAACTCAATCCGAGTTTCCACAGATTGGAGTTTTTGAAAAAAATATCGATCTGTCGAAATTGGGGTTGTCACAGTAGCTGCACTGCATTGTGTTTTCAAATCTTCAGGGATAGGCTGCTTAGAAGATAAAGTTGGTTGTAGTGTGTTTATGCTTCGACATTAAATGGAAGAAAGGGACGAGCGATATAGAAAGGCAGGCAAAAGAAATAGGGTAGCCTGAGTTTTCATTCCATATATATATATATATATATATATATATATATATATATATATATATATATACCGGTTAGCAGTGTGTGGTCTCCTTTTAATTACTAGAGAAAAATGTGCATTTTCTTGTGCATAGCCGAAAATGAAATAGAGTAGGAGCCATCTAGATAGGTCAGCAGATGTATATATTTCCTAGGGTAGGTGCGTACCAGATTTTACTTAAAAGTTAAGTAAAATGTTTTATAATTATTTTATTTCTATTCCATACGGTATTTAATTTTACCGCTAATCGTTGTTTACCGCTAACTGCATAATTCATACCGCCACACACAGACTCCAAACGCAATGGAAATGGATGCACCGCTACGTCTTAACGTTCCGGTCCTAATGAAATTAATTACGTTGAAAACCGACTCCGTTTGTACAACAACGTTATTTTAAATTATCAGTTCTCCTTTAAATTGCACGCATAGATAAAATAACTCTGATTGGCTTCAAACTGGAAATCTAGCCATAATTAGCATTACATATTCCTTTAAAATTTGTTTCGTCGAAAACAGAGGTCGCTTGAAAAGAAAGCTATTTCTAAGGCCTATATAATATCGATAAAATATATTTAAATCTAAAATAATTCAATTTAATAATAATAAATTATTATTATTATCGTATATTCTAATATTACACACCTTCAAAATAGAACAATATATAATTTAAACTCAATATTAACAATTCCGAGTTAAAACGATATTCAAATATATAAAGACCGCTTATTTTTATTTAAATAAATGTTATCGTTTATTAACGAATTCCATAGCGACTATTCGAATTTTTTTGAATTGGACATAACTCACAATTTATAATATGAAATCTTGATATTTTTTCTTACATTAGAAAAATATTATTAAATAGATTCAAACGTTTCTTGTTTCACACAATTTCGACTTATATCGGATCCTGTGTATTCAATTGAAGTTCAAATCGTAAATTACGAGCTAGCGCGACATTTCTAGTTTGATTTATATATAAATATAAATTCATAGTTCAAACTTTGTTATATAAACGAATTATATATTATAAATCCAACTATAAATTCCAAATAAATATTTAAAATATTAAAATATATTAAATATGACTACCGAAAATACGGGATGTTACAAGTGGATAGAGCAGATTTGTCAGCGGTTTTAAAACTAAGGTAAGATTTACATTCGATGGAAAGAATATTCCAAACGAACGATCCTATCAAGCAGATCTGGAGGAAAATGTTGAAATAGAAGTTACAAACGATCAAACTGATTTTGGACATTTAAATGATGAGACACATGTATTATTCAAAGCATTTGAGAGTGTAGAGGAAAACGACATAGAATATGAAACCGAGTCTGAATTAGAAAACGACGAGGGCAGAGTAATATTCAGTAATTTTACAATTATGCACATTACATTTATATCTGACTAATATTGCATTTGTCAAATTATACAATTTTAATGACAATAAGTGTATACTCACACACACAACACATACATAACATGACACATGTGTAGCATGTATAACATTTTTTAATGGTTCATTGTATCATAATTATTATGAATTGTATATGTACGTATGTGGTAGGTATTTTATGTCTGGCTTTGGCTCTCGGTGATGTAGTTCTTCCCAGCAAATCGGTGAGAGTAGTGGCGAGCTGCAAGCCCGTCTAGTCCTTACTTGAAGCATAAGGATCATCATGTATAAGTATTAAAATTAGCAGCATAACAATATTTTTTACATGATATATCTATAATTGTCTAAATTTCTTTTTTATATTTAATGCAGGGAGTTCGAGTAGGAGCCATCGTCAGTGGTTCTGAACATTTTTAAGAATGCGTATATGGTTAGGATGAGCGATTTCTGACCTAAATGGAGCAAGATCCCCAACACCGTGAGGGAGGCCATATGGCAAGAGTTTCTGGTAAGTTTATACCGCTTTACAAAATGATTAAATACAAATAAATAATTAGTAATATTTTCTTATTGCACATGGAGAAGTAGATGTGTAAAAGTCTAACATCAGCCTGATTCAGCGGCAATGTAACTCAAAGGTCGCTAAGAACAACAGGGAGAAAATATCAAAGATTAAAAATTGGAAAAGAAACCAAAGTGGATGAGCACAGCTATATGAGGAAAGTGGGTTGATTGGTGGAACACTAATGAATTCAAGGTAAATCCATAACGAAACTCATTAATTTTTATGGCAATTATTAAATATTTATTCAATGTAAATTTGTAGGCAGAGTCAACAAAGAACTCGTCAAACATGAGCAGGAATCCAGTAACTCATCGTAAAGAAACCAAGTTTTTCCAACATCACCTCGAGGACTTGGTAAATTTATCAGTTATTACATTAGTATATTGATCAGTTCAGTAATTAGCTATGTGAAATTGAATTATCCAAATTATCAATTATAGGAATGAGCTCGTTGACATCTCGTATCCCACATGGACATATTTGCTCACACCCACGCGTCCAAGCAAGTAGAGACAAAGCTGACAACATCCCATATCAGTGGGGTAATCAGGATAGGGTGACAACTGCATATGTATGTGTATTTTGAATTTTATTACTTATATCGATAAGTTTATTAATTACTAGCTATGTAAAATAAAAATAACATTCTACTATTTTTGAATTGAAATTGTTTTTTGCATTATACGAAAGGTTTCAGGAGGCACGAGTTCATACACTTGAGAAGTTTGGTCATGATGAGTTGACACCGAAGGAGAAAAATAACATATTTGACGTTGTTATGGATCCAACGCAGCGGAGTAGACATTAGGGCTTCAGGAACATAACAGTAATTAACCCTTTTGCATATATACAACAAATTAGCATGTAAATATATATAGCGTTATAATATTTTATATGCTTACATAACTCTTTTTGTTATTCATTCTATTTGCAAGCTTCAGCAACTCAAAAGGCCCAAGACAAAGCAGAAATAAAGGAGCTTAGAGCAATGATTGAGAAGCTGTAGGAGCAGAATCGTCTGCAAGCTATATAAATGGAGCAGCTGAATCAAAAGCTTGTGGAGTATGTACACAATCATAGTTCTTTTTCTTCATCGTTTGGTGCTATCGGAGACGACGACGATGCTTGAGGTATGTTTTTATTGTGTTTGTGATTGCACGATGTATATATTGACTAAGAGATGGTAAGGATTCTGTTTTGATGTTTTATATTTTGGTACGGAGTGGGTGAAGATGATATTTTAGATATATTTTGATGGTATGTACTTTGTTGTTGACATGTGATGTGGAAGAGTTGGTTTTTGATGTTTGGATGATTAATTTTGTTTATATTGATTTATGTTGGTTGTTTATATTGTTATTGATGTATATGTGCGGAAATGGATTGGAAATGGAGTGGATTGAATATGGGGGTAACTAGAAGGTAATAGGTTTGTTGTTATAAAAATAATCACTCAGATTTCCAATGGCATGAAACAGTTACCAATACCTGTTTGAAATGGTTTCCAACGACGTGCAACCATTGAAGGCCATTGGAACAGCCGTTGAAAATGCGTCGTTGGTTCCGTTGGAAATCGATAGAATTCGTTGATTATATTTCAATGGATATTCCAACGGCTTCGTACGATCGCTAATGGCTCTCAGTCGTTGAAATAACCGTATTCTCTTGTAGTGTTGAGATTAATATACGAACACCGATTGGTTAAATAATTTTTGTTTTAATCTTGAATCTTAAAATATTGTTTAAAGACTATATAAATGATATTGTATAAATGAATTATCTTGAAACTGAACTTTAAATTTTAGAGTTTAAACGCTAAATGAAATTATTTAATGTTGTAAACCGAGGCAACGTTTGAAATTAAATATTGCTGGAATCTATTAAAATTGATTGTTTTGAATCATTTCTTTTAAATAGGTTAAACACACAATTTTTTCTAAGTGTCATGTCCATCATGTTTCCAAAACATGTTACAAATTTTCAAGCAATTGGGTAGACCTAACTTAATAGGTAAATTCCCAATGGGTAGACCTAACTTAATAGGTAAATTCCCAAGCTTATGTTTTTATGTCTTTTAAGTTTACCCAACCCCAAGCGCAATCCCATCGCTTACATATCGCAATAGCGCATAAAGGATAGAAAGAGGGAACTTGGCATAATCATGACATAAAGGTATTGAAGCCACAAGTTTAACATGGTGGCATATGAAATGTTCATATGTTCATACACTTGCATATTACATTTTTAGGCCTCAAAAGCATGCATAAAACCAAACTTGGCATATTGGTGATACATGGTGCTAAATGACATGTAGAAATGGCCATAAGTTCGCATTTAGCCTCACATGCAAGTTATCATAGGGGATATGATAACTTACATGTTGCCAAAATGCAACCTTTAGCCTAAAGCTTGAAGCTTTATGTTCACATACTCAAGATAAGCTTGCATAACATGATAACATGAACAAAATGATCATCCCAAACTTGCATAACATACTTGCATATCATAACATGGCATACTTGCATAGCATAACATGGTAGACTTGCATAACATGACATGATGAACTTGCATATCATAACATGGCAAACTTGCATAACATGATAAACTTGCATATCATAACATAACAAACTTGCATAACATGATAAACTTGCATATCATATCATAATAAACTTGCATAACACATCATAGTAAACTTGCATATCATGGCAAACTTGCATATCATACATTTAACTTTAGAGTTTAAGTATGAAAGTAGAATAGGGCTTACAAAGCTTATGAGGACTCAAATGAGTATAGCAAATATAAGAAAGCCCTTATGCAATCAATTAAACCCCAAAATGCAAGCTTTAATAGAAAACCCTTAAGCCAAAGTGATCAAAACCCTTGCTTTATGATGCAAATATAGAAACTTGACTTGAATGCAAGCTAATGATGCTCATACAAGCTTGAAAACACTTGTATGCATGGAAAATCTCATAAAAATTTATTTAGGAATTTATGAAGAGAGTGGAGGCCATGAGAGGATTGATTTTGCCATACTTTAGTTGTATGAATGAATAATGATGATTTAGGGTTAGGTTAGGGCCTTATTTATAGAGATTAGGACTAGTTTCAACCCTAGGATTAAACCCTAGTTCCAATCTCAGCCCTCAAAACCGAATCTGGCCCCCAAGCTCAACACAATCTCTAAATGGTGCACCAGGCTAAACAGCCCGGCTGGACCAAGTCGACAGCCAAGTCGACAGGGCTGTCGACTTGGGTCCAACCAAGTCGACTCCCAAGTCGACAGGGCTGTCGACTTGGGTGCTCTGGCGGGAACTTTCCCGCCTAGCCCAATCTGACCTAATTTTTCAAATTCAAACTTGAATTTGAAATCTGTTTTTACTTTGAATTTTTCTGAAAACTTCGTTGGGCCCTAATCGGGTCATACGGACTCCGATTTTCGAAAACTCGGACTCTATTTCGCGTATTTTTCCGAGACGAACGCAATGGCATAGCTCGTTTCCCTTGATTCAGATTTTAGAATTTAATTCTGCCTCGATTTACATCATTACAGGTTATTGAAAATACGGGTTGTTACAAGGAGTCTGGTCGTGATGAGTTGACACTGAAGGAGGAAGATAACATATTTGATGCTGTTATGGATCCAACGCAGCGGAGTAGACGTTAGGGCTTCAGGAACATTACAGTAATTAACCCTTTTGCATATATACAACAAATTAGCATGTAAATATATATAGTGTTATAATATTTTATATGCTTACATAACTCTTTTGCTATTCATTCTATTTGCAGGCTTGAGCAACTCAAAAGACCAAAGACAAAGCAGAAATAAAGGAGCTTAGAACAATGATTCAGAAGCTGTAGGAGCAGAATCGTCTGCAAGCTATATAGATGGAGCCACTGAATCAAAAGCTTGTGGAGTATGTACAGAATCATAGTTCTTTTTCTTCATCGTCTAGTGCTACCGGAGACGACGAAGATGCTTGAGGTATGTTTTTATTGTGTTTGTGATTGCACGATGTATATATTGACTAAGAGATGGTAAGGATTCTGTTTTGATGTTTTATATTTTGGTACGGAGTGGGTGAGGATGATATTTTAGATATATTTTGATGGTATGTACTTAGTCTGTTGACATGTGATGTGGATGAGTTGGTTTTTGATGTTTGGATGATTAATTTTGTTTATATTGATTTATGTTGGTTGTTTATATTGTTATTGATGTATATGTGTAGAAATGGATTGGAAATGGAGTGGATTGAAAATGAGGTAACTAGAAGGTAATAGGTTTGTTGTTATAAAAATAATCACTCAGATTTCCAATGGCATGAAACAGTTACCAATGCCTGTTTGAAATGGTTTCCAACGGCGTGCAACCATTGAAGGCCATTGGAACAGCCGTTGGAAATGCGTCGTTGGTTCCGTTGGAAATCGTTAGAATTCGTTGATTATATTTCAATGGATATTCCAACGGCTTCGTACGATCGCTAACGGCTCTCAGCCGTTGAAATAACCGTATTCTCTTGTAGTGTTGAGATTAATATACGAACACCGATTGGTTAAATAAATTTTGTTTTATTCTTGAATCTTAAAATATTGTTTAAAGACAATATAAATGATACTGTATAAATGAATTATCTTGAAACTGAACTTTAAATTTTAGAGTTTAAACGCTAAATGAAATTATTTAATGTTGTAAACCGAGGCAAAGTTTGAAATTAAATATTGATGGAATCTATTAAAATTGATTGTTTTGAATCATTTCTTTTAAATAGGTTAAACACACAATTTTTTAAAAATAGTTTGAAACAAAAACAAAATTTTACGCTAATAAACAAATAGTTGTAATTCAAAAATAAAAATTCACACTAAGTGCACATGAGTACGATGCAAAAACATCGATAAATATTTACGAAAATCATTTCTTTTAAACAGGTTAAACACACATTTTTTTTTAAAAAAAAATCAACTTATCGAGGAAACATGTGCTGTAACGCTATATTAAAATGAAAGCCTTAATTAAATCTACGTTTGAATAACCAGTTATTTAGGCCTTAAATCAAACTCGGCCCAGTCCAGAGAGAAAACAGCAATAACTGTTCTCCTAAAATGAAAGTTCTACACAAAACGGTTCGTTTCTGCATTGCCTCTCCAAGAACTCTCTGGAATAAACTCGCAAGTGCTACCCGTCCTCTTCCTCACTATAAGACGTGCTCATTTTCCGAAATTTGCCACTTTGTGTTGAAACGAAACAGAGAAGCGAAATCCCTAATCAAAGCGTTCTTCGATTGTTATTTTCTCAGATTACTTATTTCGATCGTGCTTTTTGTTTGTTGCGTGACTTGATCGATGGCGGACGTTCAAATGCCAGATTCCGAGACCTTCGCTTTCCAGGCTGAGATCAATCAGCTTTTGAGCTTGATCATTAACACTTTCTACTCCAACAAGGAGATTTTTCTTCGAGAACTGATTAGCAACTCGTCCGATGTAAGTAATCGTTTCCGTTTCATCTCTCTTAAATTCCCAGTTAATTCTCTGCTTTTAGCTGCGAAGTGGAAAATTGTCTGCAGGGGGCAGAACATTGGTTTGTTGACGATATCGTTTTCTGTTATTTAAATTATAAACTGTAAGCATAGCGATCATTGCGCGCCCCATCCACATTTAAAATCACCGACCAAGAGTTTCGAGTACAGATTCATGATTATCATTTGAGACAAAATCATGGATGGATTTTATTCTGAACTTGTATTGTTTGCGCAGGCATTGGATAAGATAAGGTATGAGAGCTTAACGGATAAGAGTAAGCTTGATGCGCAGCCTGAATTGTTCATTAGGATTGTGCCCGACAAGGAGAACAAGACTTTGAGTATCATTGACAGTGGAGTTGGCATGACTAAAGCTGGTAAGGACTGTTTCCGATTTTAAAGATGAAGGGGAAAATGCATAATGGATAGTGTTTAATTATTTGGTTGATAACCAAATTTAGGAGTTTGTAAGGAAAGGAACATGCGATTAATGTACATGATTATTGTTGTTAGAATCAGTGTACAGTATAGATTGGTCTCAGTGTTTTTGTAGGATTTTTTTTGATATGAAATTTTCAATTTTGGGGAAATTCTTCACACATGACTAGCACATCGGGACTTCACATGCTTTCAAAAGTCATAGAAAATGGTTTGTTTAGGGATGTTAATTATTGGGGATGTCTGTTGTAGAAAAATTCCTTATGGTTTTGTTTGGTGTACATGCCTAGTATAATGTTGACTTGAATGGTTTTCTATGTGATCAGACCTTGTGAACAATCTGGGCACAATTGCAAGATCTGGGACCAAAGAGTTCATGGAAGCACTGCAAGCAGGCGCTGATGTGAGCATGATTGGTCAATTTGGTGTTGGTTTCTACTCGGCTTACTTGGTTGCTGAGAAAGTGGTTGTCACAACAAAGCACAATGATGATGAACAGTATGTGTGGCAGTCCCAAGCTGGTGGCTCGTTCACTGTAACTAGGGATGTAGATGGCGAGCCACTTGGTAGAGGGACCAAAATCACTTTGTTCCTGAAGGATGATCAGGTATATTATCTTTACCCAAACCCAACTCGTGATGTGACAGTAAACATTTAGTAAAATCTATGTGGTGCCAGTAACATGTTTAACATGTTTGCAGCTTGAGTATTTGGAAGAGAGGAGGATCAAAGATTTAGTGAAGAAACATTCCGAGTTCATCAGCTATCCAATTTATCTGTGGACTGAGAAAACTACTGAAAAAGAAATAAGTGATGATGAGGATGAAGAAGAGAAGAAGGAACAAGAGGGTGATGTTGAGGAAGTAGACGAAGAGAAGGAAAAGAAATCAAAGAAAAAGAAGGTGAAGGAAGTTTCTCATGAGTGGACTCAGATCAACAAGCAAAAGCCAATCTGGCTGCGCAAACCTGAAGAGATTACAAAAGAAGAGTATGCTTCGTTCTACAAGAGTCTAACCAATGATTGGGAAGACCATCTTGCTGTTAAGCACTTTTCAGTAGAAGGTCAGCTCGAGTTCAAAGCGATCCTCTTCGTGCCTAGAAGAGCCCCCTTCGACTTATTTGATACAAGGAAGAAGCTGAATAACATTAAGCTTTACGTAAGGAGGGTCTTCATCATGGATAACTGCGAGGAGCTCATTCCAGAGTATCTCAGTTTTGTGAAGGGAGTTGTAGATTCTGACGATCTCCCACTTAACATCTCTAGGGAAATGCTTCAGCAGAACAAGATCCTGAAGGTGATCAGGAAGAACTTGGTGAAGAAATGCATAGAGATGTTCTTTGAGATTGCGGAAAACAAAGAGGACTACAACAAGTTCTATGAAGCCTTCTCTAAGAACATAAAGCTGGGCATCCACGAGGACAGCCAGAACCGTGCAAAATTGGCTGATTTACTGAGGTTCCATTCGACTAAAAGTGGAGATGAAATGACTAGCCTGAAAGACTACGTAACCAGAATGAAGGAGGGTCAGAAGGATATTTACTACATCACCGGGGAAAGCAAGAAGGCAGTTGAGAACTCTCCGTTTTTGGAGAAGTTGAAGAAGAGGGGATATGAGGTGCTGTTCATGGTCGATGCCATTGATGAGTATGCAGTGGGTCAGTTGAAGGAGTACGATGGGAAGAAGCTTGTATCGGCGACCAAGGAAGGACTGAAGCTGGAAGAAACCGAGGAAGAGAAGAAGAAGAAAGAAGAAAAGAAGGCTGCTTTTGAGAGCTTGTGCAAGACGATGAAGGAGATACTGGGGGACAGAGTAGAGAAGGTGGTGGTTTCAGATAGGATAGTGGATTCTCCTTGCTGTTTGGTGACGGGAGAGTACGGATGGACAGCGAATATGGAAAGGATCATGAAGGCGCAGGCTCTAAGAGACACGAGCATGAGCGCTTACATGTCAAGCAAGAAGACGATGGAGATCAATCCTGAAAATGGGATAATGGAAGAGCTGAGGAAGAGGGCGGAGGTTGATAAGAATGATAAGTCGGTCAAAGATCTGGTGCTGCTGCTGTTCGAGACTGCTTTACTGACTTCAGGCTTCAGTTTGGAGGATCCTAATACTTTTGCTGGAAGGATTCACAGGATGTTGAAATTGGGATTGAACATTGAGGAGGAGGAGGAGAATACTGAAGATGCTGAGATGCCTGCTTTGGAGGAAGATGGCAACGAAGAAAGCAAGATGGAGGAAGTTGATTGAGGACCCGCCGCAGTCCCCACTTCCTTACAAGGCAAGATCAAACTACCTTTTGATTATGTTAGTTGTGTGTCCAATGTCCATCTAGTATTTTTATGAATGATGTATAGTATGTTTTAGTATAATCATAACTTTTCTTTTCTTTGTGCTTTCTTTATGCATTGTAATGACTAATGACTGTTGTTGTTTGTTGCTACCGTAACTAGATTATTATAATCATTATTATTTTGTTTTAATATCTTTTTTTAAAATCTGACCATGAGGAATATTTGTAAATCTCCTATGTTTGTACTTTGTTGTGAAAATTTAAAATATATGCAGAAATTTCCGCATATGTTCTGAAACTTTAAAATATGAGCTACAGTATGTTTTTTTGGATGACTGTGCAGTTGAAGCTTATAAGAGGATATTGTACAAATTTACCAAAATAAATTCGTTGGCAACCTATGGACTATTATGGTGGATTTCTTTGAAAACATCAAAAAATCTGCACGGATTTTTCCTGATACGCTGTGATTTTCTGAAAGATTTCAACAATATTGTTAGTGTTTTAACCTTTTCCTTTTTTTCGTAGGAAAGATAGCACCACTTTTATCAAACTGCAAGAAATAATATTGACAATTGCTGTTCTCCTACTAACCTTCCTGTTAAGTTGATAACTCCTCATCCAGTTTAGGTATAATATTGACAATTGACATGACCGTACAATGGTGGAAAAACTGATCGTTAAATTGTGTGATATCACATAGAAAAATTCTACTTTTACAACCGTGCAATGATGGAAAAACAGATCATTTAATTTTATAATTAAAAAAAAATGTGCTTTTGAATCAATCAGCAACAAGATGATTAATAGATATTAATAGCAGACGTATATCTAAAATAGATAAAAGAATTTCAAGCATTAAAAACATTGGTGAAATCAATTCCAAAAGAAAAGAGTATTATTTAAGCTTTAGAAATTTGATTTTCAATTATTGTAAGCAAACCAATTACACATTTGCGTGCATTCAAAAAAAAAAGACTTCAAGTAAAATCACCATTTATTCCACGTGTATGTCAAATATAAAAAATTAATATCGTACAAGACGTCCACCAAGAAAAATGATAGCAAAAACTTATGAAATGCTGACATTTGATAAGGAAATCAATGATTCAGCTACAAGATCATGCTTTATACTTGGGAAATCAACGACTCAGTTACAAGATCATGCTTTATACTTGGCCACGACAACAATCATACATCATAATCATATTCAGCACAAAACAACTTTTAAATAATACATCATAACTTTTAAGTCTAATAGAAGCTATAAACAACAATACAGAAACTGTTGGAGAAAGAGAAATTTGATTACTTATAATTCTTATTATTGGAAAATATAAACAAGAAATTCATCTTCTTTGAAATGGCGTCCTCTTCGTAATGGCGTCTTCCTCCTCCGATCTTGCTTTGTCTTCTTCCTTTCCTTCGTCCACTATCCCTTCCCTTCCTACTCGTCCTCCTCCTGTTCCTCCTGATCCTTCTCCCATGACCCTCTCAAACCTTGAAATTGTTTCTGGCATTGTTGATGATCTTGTGAATTCGATTGCCAATTTTTCACCTTCTTCCTGTATTGATCCTGTTATTCCTAATGTAACCAACAATTTGGTTGGATCTCTTCCTGGTAAATATGGATCTGGCATTTCGTCAAATACCTCTCCTCCCAAGTCTGGATCTGAATCTGATTCATTGCCTTCTAGTTCTGATCTGCCCAAGAATCTTGCATCCTCTCATAAATCGGATTATCTCTCTCTTTTCAACTCTCTGCCTAAGAATGCTGGATCTTATGTTCCTCTTGAATTTGAGAAAATCAAAAAGCCAAAGAAAGTTCCTCCTGAATCTGTCAAACCTGAAGGTATGAAATACTGGAATCAATATTTGGTGGGGTTCTTCCTTGATGGTTCTCTTTCTTATTTGTTTGTGGTAAATTTTTTGAAAAGTTTTTGGAAATTACATGGAGAGGTTGACATAAAATCTGATGGAATAAACTTCTACTTTAAGTTCTCTAATGAAATTGATCGGGAAAGGGTTTTGAAAGCTGACCCTGTCTTTATTCGTGGTCGTATGTTCATAATTACAAAATGGAATCCCTCAATTGGAAGTGCACAATCTTAAATCAAGAAAGTTCCTATATGGATTCATCTTCAACGTATCCCTCTTTTGCTCTGGACATTGATGGGGATCAACTGGTTGGCCTGTCAAATTGGTAAGCTAATATGTTTTGATCTTAACACAGAAAGGATGCACAGAATCAGGTATGGCAAAGTCCTTGTAGAGATTGATGCTGAAGCTGATTTACCATGTTTCATTGATCTGGGTGAGCTTGGTGATAATTGCCCTTCGGTGATTGTATCTTATGATTGGAAACCCAGTATTTGTACCATGTGTAAAGTGTTTGGGCACTCAACTAATAAATGTGATATACATAATCAAGGTAAAAGTTCTGATGGCATTAATGCTGATGAAATAAAGGTTTCTAATCAGGTATATACCCATCATGTTGAAAGGAAAGTTAACTTCAAAGAACCTGTTAGAGGTGATAGAAATGGTTGGAATAAGGTGATAAACAAAAAAAAAAAAAGCAAATATGGCAAAGGAAAGAGGGGAAACTTGGTACTGATGTGCAAAAAGATATAAACAAAGCTATGGAAGATGTTGTAGAAATTAATGGAAATGATAATATTGATATGGATGAAGATTTTAATAATGAGGAGCGGATGGACATCAATTCCTTTGTGGCTAGTAAAGACAATCAAAGTGTAATGTTGGTGGATGAAAATGATGTTTGTGTGGTAACTAAGAAAGTAAATTCCCCTTCAAAAATTAAGGACAACAAAGGAAAGGAGAAATTCAGTGAGATTTTACATGATGCTATTCAAAATGAATTTCATATTCAAAATCCTTTCTCATTATTATCTGAAGCATCAACCGTGCCATGCTCTTCATCAAGTGAATCTCTAAACAATGGTTCTTACTCCCCATCAAATAACTCCTTAATGTAAAAATTCATCTTCATATTGTAAAAATTCATCTTCTATTTCCTCTTTTACTTCAAACACTATTAATAATTCCTCATTCAATTTGGATTTGAATAACCTTGCCAATAATATTTCATCTCCTTACTCTCATCTAGCTCCTCCTAAAGAGATTATTCTACCCCGTCCTTCTAATAACATTCCTGAATGCTCAAATACTGATTCCCATGTAAAATCTTCATCCACCTCCACTAAGGCTAAAGTCTGTGATTTTGTTGATGCAGCCTTAAAATCTGCATCAAAATCATCAGCCAAATCTAAGAAAGAAGAAAGTAAAATCACCTGTTGTAGAAGATATTGATGAAGGTATTACCTTCAGTCAGGAAGAAGTGCTTCCATTGAGTAATCAATTTCCAAAAAGAAGCACAAGAAGTAATTCTGGATTATCTTCTATCTCCTCACATATCAATCCATGATTCATAATATTTCTTTCTGGAATATAGGAGGGATGAATTTTCCCTCAAAGAAAAGTGAATTCAAGTTTTTTCTTAATAATCATAGCATTCATCTCTTATGCTTTCTGAGACCAAACTTGATATGAACTCCACAGCCTTTGCTATGTCTTTCATTTCTCCTAATTGGAAATATGATCATAATCTTGATGGGGCTCTTTTTGGTCGTTTGCTCACTCTTTGGAACCCTTCTATTTTCAATCTCACTAAATTATCATCATCTGATCAATTCGTACACTTCAAATGTGTTTTCTTGCCTACAAATTTCATATTCTATCTTACTTCTGTTTATGCTCGTAATTCTTTGTCTTTAAGGAATGCTTTCCTTGATAATATATGTCATATTCATTCTACTTCAGATCCTTGGGTTTTGGGTGGTGATTTTAACTGTATGCTCCTCTTCTCATAAGCTTGGTAGGTGTGCTCTCACTGTTAATCATATTGCCCCTCTTAATCAAGCAATCATCTCCTCAAATCTCAATCCTTTGAATAGCTTTGCTTCTTTTTACACTTGGAGCAATAAAAGTCATTCTGGCATTCCTACTTTGTGCAGACTTGATCATATTTTCACAAATTCTGCTTTTATTTCTGCTTGGCCAAATTCTTTCTTTCAAATTCTTCCTCCTACAATTTCAGATCATTACCCTTTACTTTTATATTGGGGGAGGTCGGATGTTATTACAAAAGGGAAGTCTTTTTTTAAATTTTTTAACTTTTGGTACTCTCATAAAGATTTTTCAGGTCTTATTTCACAGGTATGGAATCATTTCTATAGTGGGAATCCAATGGACAAACTTATTTTCAAGTTAAAGTTACTCAAGTTTCATCTCAAGGCCTGGTCAACTCATAGTTTTGGTGATACCATGAAGCAATCAACTTTGGTAAGGTTTGAGCATATAAATATACAAAAGGCTTTGGAGACCCATCCTCTTGATCAATAACTACTTTTATTGGAAAGGGACTTGCAGAGTAAGCTTAATTCTTTATTTGATATTGAATTTCAATCTGCAAAACAGTATTCTAGATTTAAAAAGGATTTGCTAGCTGATAGAAATACAAAGTTTTTCCATGAGTCATTGAGGGTTAATAAAGTCAGGGAGAATATATACATGATAAAGGATGCTGAAGGTAATATCATTGACACACAAGTTGGTATTCATAAGGCTTTTGTTGATTATTTTAGTTCTATCTTATCACCTACTTCCCTTCCACCTATCAATGTTGAACCTCTCTTTTATATTGAGTTGCCCTCATTGACTGATCGGCAGTCCTTAAACCTCATTAGTGTCATTACCTGTGATGAGATAAAGTCAGCAATGTTTGACATGGATTCAAATAGTTCAGGTGGTCCAGATGGATTTAATGCATTTTTTCTGCAAAAGTGTTGGAGTATTATTGGAAATGATGTTATTAATGTTGTATAGTTTTTCTTTGTGAACAATACATTACCCTCAACTTTTACTTCCACATTCATTGCCTTGGTTCCTAAAATTATCAATCCCTCCTCTGTCACTGACTTCAGACCTATTTCCTGTTGTAGTGTTTTTTATAAAATCATTGCAAAAGTTCTGGCTAACAGATTGCAGAATATACTTCCTTTTATTATTTCTAATAATTTATTCCTGGAAGATCTATTAGTGATAATATCCTAATCACTCAAGAACTGCTACATGGGTATGATAGGAAAAATATCTCACCTCGTTATATGCTGAAATTGGACATTAAGAAAGCTTTTGACAGTGTAACATGGTCATATATCATTGCCATAATGTCCAGGATGAATTTTCCTAAGCCTTTCTTAGCATGGATTTTCACTTGCATTTCTTCTCCAGTATTTTCAGTTTCCAGGAATAGAATGCTTCATGGTTGTTTTAAAGGCAAACGAGGGGTAAGACAAGGTGACCCTATCTCTTCTCAACTGTTTATAATTGTCATGGAGCTTCTCAATTCTTTGATAGTGAATCAAGTAAAATTAGGCAAACTTGACATTCATCCTCGATGTAAAAATCCTCTCATTACCCATTTACTCTTTGTTGATGACCTTATCATCTTTACCAAACCAAAAATTCAGAACATTCAATGTATTCTCTCTATTCTTAAGGTTTTTTATGATATTACTGGCCTTCAGATTAACTTGTCCAAGTCTCATATTAAATTTGGTGGCTTAAGTCAGCCTAACATGGATGAGTTGATGGCTATTTCTGGATTAAAGATTCTTCAGGATAATTCTATTTATTTAGGAATGCCTCTTTTTAGTGGTAGAATAACTAAAAATCAATGCATGCCATTATATGAGAGGATTATTGATAAAATGAGACAGTGGCCATCCTGCAAATTATCACAAGCTGGAAGAATAACTGTTATACAATCAGTTATCACTTCAATGACTACCTACTATTCAAGACATTATGTTCTCCCTGTGAAGCTTATTAGTATGGTGATTAGTGCAATTAACAAGTTTTTGTGGCATGGTGATCCATTTGCCAAGAAGATTATCCAATTGCATTTTCTAAATTAGCTATTGACAGGAAGCATGGAGGTGTGGGTATTTTGAATCTGTCACAATGGAATAAAGCTGCAGTATCAGTTTATATTGACAAATTATTCTCTAATGATACAAGCTTATGGACTATGTTTGCAAAGAGTAATCTTATTGGGCAGAAGGATTTTTGGACTATGGCAATTCCCAACAATTGTAGCTGGAGCTGGAGACAGATTCTCAAATTAAGAAGATCTTTTCTACCATTTATTAGATGCAATGCTTCAGTAAATTCAAGCTTGTCCTTCTGGAATTCACCATGGGCAGCTAATGGTTTGATTTTGAGTGATATCGTTGATTACAACTTGAGAAGGAATAGTGGTATCTCTGAAACCTCAAAGGTGAGGGATTATATACACTTTGATGAAGTGATTTTGCCTAATAGTAGTTCAACAATATTAAGAAGACTTTGGGCTGACATTATTTCCTCTTTTAGACCCAGTGATGATGTTAAAACTTGGATGGGGAAAAAGCATTCTATCAGTCTGGTGTATGATTTGCTGAATGGTGAAAATTGTTTTTTCCGTGGCATAAGAGGGTATGGAATATTATGAGCAATGCAAAACATAATTTTCTTTTATGGAAAGTAATGTCTAATGCCATTAGCACAAAAGATAAGCTGTATAGAATAGGGATTATCCCTGATGATATGTGTTGTTTCTGTAATGTAGAATCTGAATGCAACACACATCTTTTCTTTGAGTGTAATGTCATTTTTAATTTGTGGAGGAAGGTATTAGCTACTGCTAATATTCATAATCCGGTTCAATGTAGTAGAGATGAGTGGTTTAGTTTATTCAAGGCTACTAGATGGAAGACGAGTGATGGTTTGCTATTATTGAAGGTTTTGAAGATTTTTGTTTATAAGATTTGGCGTGAGAGAAATAGAAGGATATTCAACTCAACTCCTTTAAGTGATGATGGTATTTTGGCTTTGATCAATGGTGTTATTTGCAGGAAATTGAATTTTGAATAGTATTTTCAGGTGCTTGGCATGTTGCTGGTTAGATGATATGGTGCTGATGTTTTTGAGATGCTTGGTGCATATTTTCTTTTGCACTTCTGTCTTGGATTGAAGTTTGTTGTTGTTGGCATTGAGATGTATAGTGCAGTTTTGAGTTTTTTTGATGCATACAGATACATTTTATTGTTTTTTTCTCAAAGTTGTTCTGGTTGTAATGAGTTAGTGGTCATATAGTTTGTTTGTATAGTTCTTTGAACATTGAAATTCTTTATAGTGCTAATAAAGTCTAATTGCCTTTCAAAAATATAATTCTTATTATCTTGCTTCTCACATACAAAATGACCACATATATATATAGTGGTTTACTCATCTTTTCAAATATTAATGGACATGTCTTTTGATTCAAAGGACACGAATCTTAAGTAGATACATGATTCCAATGCAAATATTAATTATTACACACATTACTAACATTCTACCCCTTAATGTGTTGTTCTTTGAACTCCAAGGGCTTCTCTTTGGGTTTACTTTCCAACAGGCGCTTCATTCTTTCTAAAATTTCCCTTAAACTTGATGTGCTCATTGTTTGTTTATATGTGGATGATCTGATTTATACTGGAAATGATAGCACCATGTTTGAAAAATTCATGCGATCCATGATGCGTGAGTTTGATGCATGAATTTGAAATGACTGATCTTGGGTTAATGCATTATTTTTTTGGCATAGAACTGGTGCAAATTGATGTTGGTATTTTTATTTCTCAAAAGAAGTATGTCCAAGAAATTTTAGACAGGTTTCAACTGAAGAATTGCAATGCAGTGGGCACCCCAACTGAAGTTGGATTGAAGCTTATCAAAGAACCTGAAGGAAAGAAGGTTAATAGCACTCTATATAAACAAATAGTTGAAATTCTAATGTACTTGACAGCCACAAGGCCAGATATAATGCATGGTGTGAGTCTCATCATTAGGTACATGGAATGTCCACGAGAGATGCATCTTCTTGTTGCAAAAAGATTTTTTTGGTATTTGCGTAGTACAGCTGATTTTGGGTTGTTTTATCGGAAAGGAGAAAAAACAAAGTTAGTTGGTTTTACTGATAGTGATTACGCAGGAGATTTGGATGATAGGAGAAGCACATCTGGTTATGTTTTTATGATGGGCTCGGAAGCTGTTTCATGGTCTTCAAAAAAGCAATAAATTGTCACTTTATCAATAACCGAAGCAGAGTTTGTAGCTGCAACAACAAGCGCATGTCAAGCTGTTTGGTTAAGGAAGATTCTTGAAGAGTTACAATCCAAGCAAACGGGAGCCACTGTAATTTACTGTGATAATAGCTCAGCAATTAAACTCTCAAAGAATCATGTTCTTCATCGTAGAAGTAAACACATTGATGTGAAATATCACTACTTGAGGGAGCTCACTATGAAAGAAGTTATTGATCTCATCTATTGCAGAAGTGAAGAACAAGTGGCTGATACATTCACCAAGCCTCTCAAATTACCTACATTTCAGAAACTAAGAAAAATGCTTGGGATATGTGCTTTGGATGATCAAGTCAAAACGAAGTAAACTGAGTGTTTGTATACACATCTGTTTAAGGAAAGGAATATTAGAAAATATTGCATAAGAATCACCATCTATCAATAATTGCAGAGTCTTTTGGTGTTTCAAATTCTAGTCAAAGAGTCACGTTGTTTTTGTTGCAAATTCTAGTCAAAGAGTTACCTTGTTTTTTTGTTGCTAATTTATTTCTTGCAGCCATTCATATGTAACCCATTGATATAAATAGATGTCAAGAAAGCAATGAAAGTAACCACAATTTTATCTTCTTCTTCGTGTGTATGTTATATATATATGCATATATATATATATGTAAAAAAAATTTGATATCAGAAACTGTAAAAGCAGAAGAAAGCCAGGCCCACTACATCTTTGTAGCCTCCATCCTCTGAAAAGCAATTTCTGCATGCATCCCCACCTTCATATTTTGGTAATCTCCATGTGCGTTATCAACAAACTTAAGCTCTTCTTCAAACTTCTTCCTCCTCTTTTCCAAGCTTCTTCACTCCTCCATCTTCTCTTTGGTTTCTCTTGCTATCCTAACATAGCCATCCACCTTTTTACGTGTCTCGTCATCGCTTTTGTGACCTGATCCACACGAATTATGAAGAACTTGTAAAACTACAGTTTGATATAATGATCTAAAATGCTTCAAGATTATTTATTAATTTTTTCCATAAATAAGCAATCTGAACTTGATAAATATATGTCATGTTTGACATTCAAAACACTACAATACAGGAAACTTACACCATGACATTGATTATATGTAAAAAAGCATCAAGATCTTGTTAAAAATTGATGCATTTATCATATATATATTTTCAACTCAAAACGTCATTCATACCATACAAATTGTAGGCTGAAGATGACCAAAGATATTGGGGCCGAACAGTAGGAACAGAGTTTTGGGGTGCAGATTAATTGGTATAAAAGAAATCGGTTTAATGAAATCCGTGTGAGTTCTTACCTCGCATGCATTATTCATGAGCGATTAAGATGTCAAGTAACATATCGGTTTAATGAAATAATTGCTTTGTATTTCTTATGGAGAAAGTAAGTATACCTTAAGTGTACCAATTTTGCTTTGTCATAAAAATTTAAAAAAATTATTATCAAGAAAAAAAATTGAGTTTAAACCAAAATATAAGTCACTGATCCATAGAGCAGAAGATTACATCTGCCATGTTAATTTGCATTTAATGACCAAGGATTTGACTAAAACAAATGATGTCAGTTATCAATTATCATATTATAGATGATACACAAATGAACAATGAGCCTGCCACTCAATATAGATAGATAAACTATTACAATAGTTATGATAAACAACCTAATCTATAATGTGAAGTTGGAGAAGACAAACATAGAAATCAATCATACCCATAGTAATTACAGTACTCTTTGGCTTATGGATTTCTTTGAACCTATGGTATCGTCTCTCTTGGCTTTCTTTGAATTTGGTTATTTGGGTTTCGGCCCATGGTTTTGGCATTAAGGATTTCAGTTTTCTGGATGTATCCTTTCTTTTTGGTTATTCTACTTGTAAGTTGGTTGAGTCGGCATACTCATGTAAGGAAACAGGTGGATCCCTGGGAATGCTCTTTATCTGACAATACACCATCACCCCTCTGCTTAATAATGAAAAGTTTACTTTTTCCGACTTTGGATTTTAAGTGGCTAAGTTTGCTTACCCATGTGAAAGAAACCGGCAAGATCCTAGGCATCTCCTTCGCGAACGATAAACGCCCACTTTCCCTCACGAATAATTTTGGAATCAAAAAACGGTCAAGTCAGCTTACCCATGCGCAGGGGTAGGCCAATTGTAATTTATTTTCAACAGTTTTTATGTTATGATTTTATATTTAACCATTTATAAATCCTTTATATTTATTTAAAACCCTATTTTAAATTGACTGAAAATTCGGGCCGTTACAACAAATTTCTGGTTCGGTACGTTCAAAAATAGATGATCAACACGTGAAAATCATCAAAAACCACGTGTTCGTACTTGGCTGATCACGTTTGAAAAAAGGTCGACATTTGGCTTGGCACGAAGAAACATAGTGATCAACATAGGAAAATGGTTCTGATCTACGTCTTCGACTTGGGCAGATTAACTGGAAAAAGCGGCTTGGAACATTGGCTTAGCGAGATTGGGATTTCACATCCCTGATTTGGTATCCTAACTGGGATACGAAATCCTGTGTCACGATTCTGCCCTTCAGCATGTGATTCTGGGGATGCGAAAAAATAGTAAAAGGTAGATATGAAAAGCTTGACACTCGAAAAAGCTCTGAGCACCATGATGGGAATCGAAATCTAGACGGATCCGCACCATAATTTTCGGATATGAAAAGTGGTCAAGGATTTGAAACTTTGGGTTTTGCCAAGGATATTTGGCAGAAAGAAACACGGGCGGATCATTGAATTTTTCTTGAGCACACCGCGTTTGGCATGGCTTTTTGGGATACGAAATTTGGTAATATGGTAAAGTGGCAGATCACCGGGCAGGTTGATTTCACCATGCAGATCGGGCTTTTCGGGTTGCACAACACGTGTTTTCACCCAGTTTAGGAGATTCGAGATTTTTGAGCTATGAGATGCGAATTATTGATATGGCCTTGGTTTTTCGACTCCGTTTTTGGGATGCGAATTTCGTATCCCTTAGGGATACAAAATTCGGGCTGACACTCCCAAAACTCACCTATAAACACCACCAAGCTTGGCGTTCAAAGGAGTTGGCTCATTCACACTCTTCCTACACTTTATCATACGGGATTGAAGCTCTCGAGCACCATTAATGGTTGTCTTCATCATCTTCATGGATTTTGGACTTCTTTCGGACTTCTAAACATTGCACAAACGTTTGCCTACAACATTTGGACATTTCCTTGGACTTTTACACTGCTTCTGGACATTTTTGGATATCTTCGGAATTTCTTAGACATTGAAGCTACTTTTTGGACAATGCTTCACATTTTGGCTCAACGAAGAAGAAAAATGACATTTTGGTCAAAGTTTAGAATTAACAAACATTTTGTTGTTCTATTATACAACTTTGTATAAAAAAATTGTCTGGACTTGTACAACTTTTGTAATCAACTATTATAAGATGAATAATTACTCTAAGGTGGATGTAAGCGTTCCAAACCACTGTAAAAAGCTGTGTTCTCCCTGCATATTTCAATACTCTGGATTCCGATTATCATTTTCCACAAAACGTACATTCAGGTGTTGGCATGCGCGGATAGCGACAATTCCCCATGTTAACATGAACCTCCTAGCAATGAAAGAAAAAATTATTTTGATCTTCGTTCTCAGTGGTATAAACCTAATACAAAATAAAATAGCATTAAAAAAACTAATAAATAAATCTAAAATCAATTTTATGTAATTCAGAATAGCTAAAAGATAACATATCAACCCCTACAATTTTCATGAAATCAGTGGAAACCTGAATTGATAGTAAAAAATAGTCGTAGGAGGAGAAGCAGAAGAATAAAAGAATCATACATAACAAAATTATAAGAGAGAGAGAGTGTGCCACGATGGATATCATTTCTAGTGTTGAATCAGGAGGAGTTGGACTGGAGCATATTAAACTGTCTGATATATCTCAAGACACTCAACCATCCTTTATCTTTTTTGTGTTTGTCGTTGCCCGTGCAAATATGTTTTAGTCTGAACACAAATCTGAGCAAAAGATGACCATTTAAATTTATTGATTTAATTTCGGTAATAGGAAAAGAAATTTAATTATTTTATTACATTGAAGAATATTAGAAGAAATTATTTCTACCACATATACAAAGGAAAACCGACTATTTAATACAACTAGATGTATAATACATAACCGAGGAATATAAAACCAATGAGCATACCTGAAATTAAATATATGGATGCAACAGAAACTCCAATTTATCTGCCTTTCTAATGTGAAATGGTGTTTGATTCATGCAATATATTACATCCAAAGTTATCTTCCACTTATCCAACTCAAAAATTTATCATCCGAAGTTGGCCTTTTGGTCTGATGAACTATACGAAGTTCAACATGAATAGTCTTTGAAACTGTGCTCTTGTTCAAAGATTTTAAGCTGAGAACTATGAACACTAGGAAATTGAATTTGAACTAAATTGTGCTACTTGAATTTGAAATAAACTGTGCTCTTGTTCAAAGATTTCATCTATCTAGACACGCCTACAATTATGTAATCTGATAACTTCACTTTCCTCACCCAAATCCTCAAATCATATCTTATATATTTCCACATAATCTGCATGTCTGTTATAATGAGACATAAACAATGAGAAGCAACTCTAAAATTAATCCAGCTCAAAAGTAATTCCTTCATCAAACCCTTCTCTCCCATTCCTTTCCTTACAACATTAACTTCTCCCTGCTTCCCTTTTCAGCATATACATTCAAAATCAACAGATGATGACCTGCTGAATCATCCTTAATTCCTATTTTAAAATTTTGGTCTGGATCTAAATCGAAATCAACGCATAAATATATGGCTGAACTTGTTGATAGTGATTGATGGAAATGGCTTTGAAAACAAAGGTGAATTATCTAAAAATTTGAAATAAGTGTAAAAATGGCTCTTATATGTGAATAGTCTAACATCATCAGACAATATGAAAGAAGCAAAGTATTTATATTTGTTTCTTAGAAGCCATGTTGGGGCCTTAGGGCTCTCAATACATGCTTTGTTGTGAGGAGGAAGGCCATGCATGATCATGACCACCACATGCGCACGACCAACTGACTCAACCCGGCCCAGCTTGGGCTTGGGCTTGTGGACACTTTTATTTTAGGACCGAAAAACATTGCATTTTCCAAACCCTTTTTTTGAGACGGTAAAATTTCTGAACCGAATTTTATTTGACACGGTAAATTTTTTGATCCACTTTTTCTGTCGACTCTCTCCCACTACCCAGTAAACCGTTAGTCAATTTATTTTTCCATCTATAATTATTCATTTTTTAGATGAGAATAACCATCGAACAACATTTCAGTTCCTACCTCTGCCATTAAAAGTTCTTATAAAAAAAAGAAAACAAGTAGTAATTTTTTTTGGAAGTGCAAATCTGCACTGATTTGTTGTGCAGACAAATCAGTTATTATTCTTCGAGATTGTTTTATCCTAGAGACATCAGTGATTGAGAATGGCTAGTTTGCACCTCTGACCAGATCGCTGAATCATCTTCAAGAAAGCGGCGAAGTACGTGACTCAACCATTGTTTTCCAAAAATTTGAAGACGATTTGAAACAATGGCTTCGACCGCAACCCTAGATGATGATGCTCCTCCCTCTGCCTTCCAGATCCCGCTCGTGACTGCTGCTCCATTAAGATTCGAAGGCTTGCACTTCAAGAGATGACATCAGAAGATGGAATTCTACCTGACGATGAGAAAGGTGGTGGCAGCACTGACCACTGACAAATCGCAACTGCTAGACAGACCTGACGAAGTTGATGCAGCACAGATGGCATCCTGGACTGAACAATCGAACCAGTTGCAAAACTGGACTGAGAAGGACTATCTGTGCAAAAATTTCAAACTCAACGGCCTTAGCGATGATCTGTACGACTACTACAACTCGGACGACAAGGCAGCGAAGGAGATTTGGGAAGCGTTGAAGACAGTACGACATGGAGGAGGCAGGGGCAAAGAAGTATGCTGTCAGCCGCTACCTCAATGATAGGTCAGTAGAGATGTAGTCTCATGAGCTTTAGAAAATAGCTCATGAGATCATCCCCGAAGGTATGGCTTTAGACAAACAGTTTCAAGTTGTTGTGATTATTGACAAATTTCCCCCAGCATGGAAGGATTTCAAGAATGTCTTAAGGCACAAGACTAAGGAGTTTTCATTAGAGAGCTTGATCACGCGCCTCCGTATTGAGGAGGACGCACGCAAACAGGACCATAAAGAGGAAGTGTTGGTTGTTACAAACAACAACACTAAAAAGGCCAAACCCGCAATTCTGAAACCAAACCATAAGTCTTTTAAGAATCAAAACAGGCGCAACAAACAAAATGGGAATCCACAAGGAAACCAGAGAGACAACAGCGACCACCCTAAAAGAATGATTTTGGACCGTTGTTTCTATGTTACAACTGTGGAAAAGCAGGTCATATGGAACGAAAGTGTCGGAAGAGGTCAGATCCTGCACCGTAGGAAAACCTGATCAAGGAGCCTCTTACGGCTATGATTACTGAGATTCACCTTGTTGGTGGGTCAGAGGGTTGGTGGGCAGACACTAGTGCTTCTCGCCATGTCTGCTATGAACGTGATATGTTCACAACATACACGGTTGATGATGATCAAAAAGTGTTATTGGGAGATTTTCACACCACTAAAGTTGCTGGGGTTAGAAATATGGAAATCAAGTTTACCTCTGAAAAGACAGTGATTTCGAAAGACGTTATGCATACTCCAGAGATGAGGAAGAATCTGGTTTCTGGCTTTCTCCTTAATAAGGGTGGCTTTACTCAAGTTATTAGGGATGATTTGTATACCTTAACTTATAAGGGAGTTTTTGTGGGAATGGGTTATGCTTGTGAGGGGAATGTTTGACTTGAATGTTGAATCTAATAAAGTGACCTATTTTGCTTATATGTTATGTGATTTTAGTATTTGGCACTCTAGCTTATGTCATGTTAATAAACAAATAATTCATAACATGAGCACCTTAAATATGATTCTTAAAGTGTCAGAATCTGAACCTGGTAAATGTGAATTTTGTACTCAAGCTAAAATCACAAAGAAACCTCATAATTTTGTTGATAGAGTATCTAGACCCTTAGACTTGATTCATTCTGATATATGTGGGCTTGATGGCACTTTGACTAGACATAGACATCGTTATTTTATCACTTTTATTGATGATTGTTCTGATTTCACCTATGTATACCGTATAAAAAATAAAAGTGATGCGTTTGACATGTTTAAAACATTAAAACTGAAATTGAGAATCAAGCAAATAAGAAAATTAAGAGACTTTGTAGTATAGAGAAACAAAATATGAATCTACTTCAATTCTGGAATTTTATAAATTACATGGTATAGTACATGAGAGAACTGCACCATATTCACATGAAATGAACGGTAAAGCTAAAAGAAAAAATAGGACCTTTACCGAATTAGTAGTTGCTATTTTATTAAATTCTGGTGCAGCAAAACATTGGTGGGGGATATATTATTAACCATATGCTATGTTTTGAATGGAATCCCTAAATCTAAGAATAAAATTTCACCTTATGAAACTTTAAAGAATTATAAACCCAATGTCTCATACTTTAGAATTTGGGGTTGTTTAGCATATGTTCGCATTGCAGACCCTAAGAGAATAAAATTGGCAAGTAGAGCATATGAATATGTATTTATAGGTTATGCTATTAATAGAAAGCATGCAGATTTTTTAACCTAAATACATGTAATATAATTGAATCAAATGATGTTGATTTTTATGAAACAAAATTTCCTTTTAAATTAAGGATTAATGCGGGCACTTCAAGTATGCCTATTCGAACAAAACTTTATGAAAATTCTGAAACTGAACCTAGAATAAGTAAAAGAGCAAGAATCGTAAAAGATTTTGATTCGGATTTTTGTGCTTTTACTATAAAGGAGGATCTCTTAAACCTCTAAGAGGCCTTATCTTCTTTAGATGCCGACTTTTGGCAAGAGGCTATAAATGATAAGATGGATTCTTTGGAATCCAATAAGACTTGGCACTTAATTGATTTACCACTTGGTTGTAAATCTATAGGCTGTAAATGGGTACTTAAAAAGAAATTAAAACCTGATGGCATTGTCGATAAATAAAAAGCCCGTCTAGTAGCTAAAGGTTTTAAACAAAGAAAAAATGTAGATTTCTTCGACACTTTTTCACCTTTAACTAGAAATACATCCATTCGGGTATTAATCTCACTCGTTTCTATTCATAATTTATTAATACACCAAAGGATGTTAAAACCGCATTTTTAAACGGTGAATTAGAAGAAGAAATTTATGTGGACCAACCAAGAGGATTTGTAATAGATGGTCAAGAGCATAAAGTATGTTGTTAACCTTATTTCAATATTAATTGATTATAAAATATTTACTAACACTTCTATCTAGAATATATATATACACACACACATACACATGCAGGATTTATATACAAGAATTATTACTGAAGACAGTACAATTTTAAAGATGTTAAAGATTCAGAATTCAGAGATATTTCAAGACTCATGAGTATTCAAGATTTCAAGAGTTCAAGATTCAAGATAAATATAGTTATAGAGTCTAGATTATGTAAGACTCTGAATAACACTCCAGGTTTAAATTCAAATTCATTTCAAATCCAAATTTATTTCAAATTCTATCTTCAGTCTCTTTCTTCTCTATTTTACTTTCTATTTTTATTTGAATTTAAACTTAAGTTTTATAGATTTATACTTTATAAGTTTTATATATTTATATAGTTTTAAACTCTATAATTTTATCAATAAGTTATATAGTTTATATTTATGTTTTCATATGATTTTCTACTTTACAGTATTCATTTATAACACTATATTTTAATTCAAGAATTTCTAGAATTATATATATATCAAAACACTTAAAAAATGTTTACATTTCAATTTTACACATATACACGTTGAAATACATATATATACATGTCGACATATAACTGTCATTTTTTTTTCAAATTTGAACGAAAGTGTCTTTTCACTATTTGCGACGGTTCTGAAGCATTGCAACCTTTCACACACACTATTAAAAGGGGCTCATTTTGAATTTTTAATCACTTCTTTTTCTCTCTTTCCACTCTCTTTCATTACACCATTATTTCTTATCATTTTTATGATTTCTACACCTATACTCTACCGAATTCAATTCTGTTTTCACTAACCTTCTTCTCTCTTCACTCTATACTCATCACTCTCTAAATCAAGTGCTATTGAAGAGTTATATGGATATTTGTAATTGTTTGGGTTGAGTAAAGGAATCTGTGGTATCCCTTGTAGCTGTGAAATTAAGGACGGGTAACCAGTGGTATCCCTTGTAGCCGTCAAATCAAGGAAGATATACTTGATCAAGTGTGTGGTGGAAACGATGGTATCCCTCGTAGCTGTGAAATCTAGGACGGTTGTAATTGGATATTGATATAGTAATAAAACTCTGCGCAATCCAGCGTTGTGTGGGACTGGACGTAGGAGCTATTCCTAACCAGTATAAAATCTGGTGTGTTCTTTCCTTTTCTGCACTTTTCTTTTGATTATCTTTGCATTTGTGTTTGATTCTGTGTCTGTGATTGTTTCTGTGGTGTTTGATCCATATAGTTTATCATATAAGTTTTAGATTTTGTTTAAATTCTGAAAAACACTATTCACCCCCCTTTAGTGTTTGTTTTGCCTTAACGATCAATTCCGCAATCACTAACAATGAGCAATGTCCTTCAAAAAGTTCATAATCTGATTTTTGAAATATAATGATAGTGGCAACCAACACTGGTAGCAATAATAGTTCTTTTGTTGAGGGTCAGTCCACTGTTAAACCACCACTGTTTAATGTTAGTAATTATTCATATTGGGCACGTAGAATGAAAATGTATGTACAGTCAGTAGGATTAGACACATGGAATAGTACACAAAATGAATTTGTTGAACCCACAACTGCTTTTGCACAATGGACAAATGACTGTTGCACAAAGGAATTCTAAAGCCATGAATATATTATTTTGTTCAATAGATAGGAATGAGTTTAATAGAGTGTCAGTATGTAAAACTGCTTATGAAATTTGAAGAACTTTACAAGTTACTCACGAAGGAACTAGTAAAGTTAAACAAAATAAAATAGCAATGTTAGTCAATCAGTTTGAATTAATCAAGATGAATGAGAATGAGTCTATTTCAGATATGTATTGCAGATTTCAAGAGATAGTGCATTCATAAACGACACTTGGAAAAACATATTCTGAAACAGATCAAGTCAGAAAAATATTAAGTTCACTAACTCCAGAATGGGATCAGAAAACTCTGGCAATTAAAGATGTCAATGAAATGAAAATTGAGGAGTTAATCGAAAATCTGATGCTTATGAAGTTCAATTACAGAAGAGAAAGGAAAACATACCAATTGAGAAGAAATCTATTGCATTAAAAGCAACAGCAAATGATTCTGACTCAAGTAGTGAAGATGATAAAGAAACAACTATTATGACAAATCATTTTAGAAAATCTCTGAGATATAGAAGGAAAAATAATAACCAAGGAAGTTCAAGAAGTAATGATGGTTGATGCTATAACTGCAACAAACCAGGCCATATAAAGAAAATGTGTCCATATCCAGATAAATCGACACAACAAATAGACAATAGCAATTCATCGAGAAAAAGAAAGAAAGCATACGCAACAACGTTAGATGATTCAGATTCATCATCAAGTGATGAAGAGCCAGAAACCGGAAAAACAAATGTGTGCTTACGGCAATTCAGAATTCAGAAATTTTTGAAGAAAAGGATCTAAAAACCGGGTATGGCTTAATTAATTTTTAATTTTATTTGGTTGAATTGTTGCTTTTTTTGTTTGCTTTGATTTGAATTTTGATATTTAAAAAAAACTTGAAATTTGAATTTTGAAATTCAAAATAATAATATAACAATAAATAATAAATAAAATAAATTGTTTGTGTGTTTGATAGGACTAGAATTATTTCAGGATATCATTAAACCTGAAATATAAATCGATAATGTAAATTATGTTTCACTAAAATCAAAATTCCCTTGAAATTGAGTACATATGTCGACATATCTGACCAGTAATTTGAAATTCAAAATTTGAATTTCAAAGGTTTAAACTTTTAAACTTGCCTCCAACTTTTTACCAACTCCCAAGGTCTGAAAAGGTGTCATTTAAGTCTGAAAAGTTGGGCCTATTCAATTCATATCCATTCAATTTCTACGTGTACACCTATTCTTTCTACCTTTCATTCACAACTCAATTCTTCATATCTATTCTCTTCAAAATTATCAATTCAATGGCTTCCTCAAGTTCATCTCAAAAACTGAAAATAACCAAAACCATCAAAGGTTTTCTTCATAATGATAAAGAGGCAACCAAAACCTATGCTAACTACTTAGCAAATGCTAAGGTTAACATAGGTGCTTTCACTGTCTTTAGCGATTTTCCCTCTTATGAACTTACTTCTCTCTTAGAACACAATGAAGTCCTAAGTCTAATTGATTCTCGTGATAATGATGAAGTGTATTATCCCAAACTCGTCAAGATGTTCTATGCGAATCTCAATCGCGGATTTTACGAAGGCAACGAAGACCAAATTTGGAGTAATGTCAAAGGCACTCAAAGTGTTCTCAACGCCGAACTCTTAGGCACTATTATAAATTGTAGAAGCACGGACTCGGATTTTTCGGATTTCAAAATCGATGAAACCGATTTAGAAACCTACCATGACATATTTGAAGATGATGCTCCAACGGAGTTCAAAAATCGCTTCTTTCGTCCAGAAACTAGAATCGTAAACCTTCTCCTCCAACACACCATCACTCCCTTTTTTCGGAAATTTCAACAATCCAACTCTCAAAGTACAAAAGGCTCTCTTTGCTATTATGGGTGGTTATACTATCAATTGGGCCGACATGATTTTAAATGAAATTAAGCCCATAAAATTGTCCTTAAGAGAAAATGCTCTCTACTATGATGTTTATCTCACTCGTATTTTCAAATACTTTGGAGTCGATCTTCATAGAAAAGAGTTTGTACCTAGAAAAGTGTTTGACTCATAAAACATATGTAACACCCCACACCCGCTAAGGTCACTCACTAAGGGAATGCCTTAACTTTGGTGGAGTATTTTAAGTGAATATAGAACAGAAAATTTACATCAAGACAGATATAAATAATACTTGAAATCTAAAACATCATTTCATTGCAGCAGAAGATAAACATGTTTGGTTACATATCAAAACCAACTAAAACAAGAGTCAAGTACTAAATATCCATCCTGATAAAACATAAGTACATAATCCCACTACATAACTAATAGCCATAATAGAAAAGATAAGCTGGGCTTTACATCACGGTCCAAGCTCCAAGAGATAGATAAAGCAATCTGATCAAAGCCCACTAGTGCTAGGCCCACTCTGAGAACCTGAGGGTTGGGAAAAAGATAAAAACAACGGGGTCAGACATAAGTCTGAGTGAGCCCTATAACTTTAACAATACAATCATTAAAGTAATTAGGGTATGATATAAACCTGGTACGGTACAACTGGGGATAAATGACTACACTAAGCAGCCAACTAGACTTAGGATGAACTAAGATAACGGTAAAGACGCGCCTATCCACCCAAGGATAAATACTACACTGCACCACACCAGATCTACCCACCCAAGGGTAATTCCTACACTGCACCACACCAGATCTACCCACCCAAGGGTAATTCCTACACTGCAGATTGATCCCACTAAGTGTACTTAGTAATTTTAATAGTAGTTTCGTGTACCCCTAGCTGACTACATAGGTGCCGTCTGCCCCTATCTCCACTAGGTGTACCCACTACTCCCATTCGATCGGCTCCCTAACGTAGATACCTGTGCTGGCCCCACAGTGGGGTGTATCACTCCCCAAAGTGGCAACCCGATACAATCAACGGTGCATGGCTTATACCTACACGATGCAACAACGTCTTACCTACCAGCCCGGGTCCACACACGCATATGAAACCCGTTGGACTTGCGTTGCCACCGCTAACCCGTTTTGGCCTCTTATAGTCAAGCCCAGTACGCGTGTCCCGTCCTCGACATGGGTCGAGCCCAATAAGATACATATGGGTTACTGGTTGAAATGGGCCCCCACAAGCTACCCACCTAAGCTTGTCCCTTCTAGTGTATCCCACTTAACCCTTTTTAATAATCATGTCCACTTACATGTTTAAAGTTTGGTTAAGTCACCTAATCATATTTCAATTGCCACTCAAGGCACCCACTAGATTTCCACATGCCACCCAAGGCACTTACTTGATTTCCTCATGCCACCCAAGGCACTTACTTAACCCTTTAATCATGTTTAATTACATGTTCCACTTTGGTTAAGTATTCTAATCGTATTTTCTATTGCCACCTAAGGCAACCACTAGATTTTTCCATATGCCACCCAAGGCACCCACTTAACCCCTCATGTCCCTCTACATGCTAATATGGTTAAGTGTTTCTTAATTGATTAAGACCGTAACCTTTGTAAAGACCTCTCACATTAGACTATCTTTTATGGCAGCTGGATTTGCCGGTCGGGTCCGGGAAGCCTTACGCCATAACCGAGTCTAACCTCGTGTCCTTACACTTGTCACGTATTTAGTTTATGCCTAAGACCTCTCACATTGGGCCTATCATTTGTAGCCGCTGGATTTGCCGGTCGGTTCCGGGCAGTCTTATACTACAAAAGGGTCCAACCTCGTGTCTTAGTCGATTAATTACACCTAATTAATCACCCCCATATTTTGAATTAATTTTCCCTAATTAATTCCAATTTAATGATGTGCATAATTGACTCAATTATGTCCATCCACTTTATGGTATGCATAATCATACCAACTTCACACCATTTTATTAACATGAATGTTAACCCCATCGTTCCCCACGTAATACGCTAACATGACATACTTAAAAGGGAAGATTCATCACAAATACAATGGGTTCAACTTAGCATAACATTAGCATCAACATGGGTTTTAAAGGTGTCAACTTGCATATATGACCATAGCGTCAAACCCAACTAGCTTAAATAATCAACCCAACTTGCATGAATCACATATGTCATAAAGAGGGTAACTTGCATAAGTTACTTATGTCATACAAAGGGGTAAACTTGCATATATATGTGTGACATATAAAGGGGTTAACTTGCATATGTATGTATCTCATACAAAGGTGTAAACTTGCACATGTTACTTGCATATAATCGAACACCAAACTTGCATAACATGTCATATATGAACTTGCATATAATCAACCACCAAACTTGCATAACATGTTATATATGAACTTGCATATAATCAAACACCAAACATGCATAACATGTTATATATGAACTTGCATATAATCAAACACCAAACTTGCATAACATGTTATATATGAACTTGCATATAATCAACCACCAAACTTGCATAACATGGTGTCATAATGGATCAATGTTTATCATAGTGATTTGCATCACTAGCATCATGAACTCATAGCATATGACTTGCATAACTTGCATAACATCATGAACACATAGCATATGACTTGCATAACTTGCATAACATCATGAACACATAGCATATGACTTGCCTAACTTGCATAACATCATGAACACATAGCATATGACTTGCATAACTTGCATAACATCATGAACACATAGCATATGACTTGCATAACTTGCATAACATCATGAACACATAGCATATGACTTGCCTAACTTGCATAACATCATGAACACATGGCATATGACTTGCATAACTTGCATAACATCATGAACATATAACATCAAACTTGCATAACTAATCATCATGAACACATAGCATATGATAGCATAACTTGCATTGATCCACATTTATAGCTATAACCTCATTATATCCTATCATAATCATTTCAACAATTGGTCATTAAGGCTATAGTACTCACAACTTGTTGATTAGCTCTCCTATGAAGAAGATTAAGTTGCTAGAGTTGATTAGAAGTTGATTTGAGAAGCTATCTTCCTCTTTAATTTGATGGAGGCTCCTTCAAGTTGCATTTTGACGGCATAACGACGTTGTATCTATTTTTAGTATGAATTAGGGTAGTCTTAGGGTGTATTTATAGAATTAGGATGTAGTTTAGGCCCTTAGATTAACCCTAAATCAGATTAGAGCCGTCAGATCTCGTCACAAGCCCCAAAACCTAGCCCAAGTCCCAAATCAGTGCACCCAGGTCACACAGACCGACAGGGGGGGTCGACCCCTGGGTCGACCCCTAGGGGGGGGTCGACACCCATGTCGACCCCTGGGTCGACACCCTCTGCCTGGCGGGAATTTTCCCGCCTCTTCTGAACTGTGAAATTTTTATATTTAAATCTGTTTTGAATTTTCTGCAAACTTCTTCGGGCCTTAACTGGGTCATACGGACTCCGATTTTCGAAAACTCGGACTCTATTTCGCGTATTTTTCCGAGACGAACGCAATGGCATAGCCCGTTTCCCCTGATTCAGATTTTAAAATTTAATTCTGCCCTGTTTTATATTATAGCAAGTTATTCAACATACGGGGTGTTACAACATACATCTCATGCAAATTCCTCTCACTTTCAAGCCATATGAGACATTCGAAGTCAAACAAGCTCGAATGCAACAAGCAATGATTTCAATATGAGATTCAAATCGTAAATCGTAAAGTTTAGAATTTGAATCGAAATGGGATTCAAATCATGAATCGTAGAGTTAAAGAATATGTATTATAATTCATAACATGTCTATGTGTGAAATATATTCTATTAAGTGTTGCTAATATTTTGATTTTTGTCACTTGTAGGTTACCAAGAACATTACAAGATCATGGGGACTTTCTTGTATTGAATTTTGTTAACGTACATTTTGATGTTTCATAATTCAATTTGATTTTTTTCTGGGTTACATGAATGGTTTGTTAAATTGTTGTATTATGTAAAAGTAATATTTTTCTCTTTTATTGTCAATCTGCGATGCATTTAACATAACAGCATGCATTTTCAAATTCATACATGTGATATGAATAAACAAATGTATTTTGCATTTTCTATTTTTCCATATGAACATGCAAACTACTACATATATGACAATGCTACTCCCTGATATATCCACTAGCAGCAACGCCCAGTGGTAAACAAATGAATTGGTTGTTATGCTCACAAATTACTGTAGAAATTTTGGTAGCATATGCCCCCTATTTTACATTCGCCTTCCCTTAGCTTTTGTGCGTAATTTAAAAAAAAAAGATAGAGAACGAAGAAGATAAAGTGCCATTAAATAATAATACACCAAATTGCTTACCTCTCCCTGCTGTTTCACTCCATTGCAAACCTACAGGTGTTCTTCATCTTTCATTTTTTTATTTTTTTGGACTTCTTGTACTTTGGTTGATGGTCTGTGGAATAGCCAGTCATATCCATCGCTTCAAATTTTCCAGAGCCTTTGAGCTTGGTATTGCTTCATCTTCCCCAATTTCAGTCGTTGTTCTCAGATTTCAATTTTTTTATTTTTTAAAGTCGCGTACAGTTTGTGCTTTCGATCTGAAAGTATGAATCACGATTTTTAAATTAGGGTTCAAAATTTTCGATTTAACTTTGACGCGTACGATTTTCAGCGATTGCGATTCAAACTAAATTTTGGATCGGGAAGCATGCGTTTCGATTTGAAACGCATTTCAAATCGTACGATTTTTGAATTCAATGGCAACAAGAACAAGCGCCAATGGAAGTTGAAAAAGAAGAAACTTCTTTAGAAAGTGTTGAGTGTCCAACCAACACTAGACGCATTTTCAAAGAGACGATTGTTCAAAATCAAGTGAAAAATGTCAATAATCAAAAGAAGCTCAACAAGACATTTTCCAAAATGTCCAAATTCATGGTCAAGATAGGGAAAAAAGCTTGGAATTTCATCTTCCTCATCATCATCCGCTGAAAACAAGCCTATTAAGTTTTATTTATCTTCATGTATTCGTTTATATTTTCTTGTATTTGCTTTCGAATCTCGTATTCAGGGTGTCTTAATTAGTTTGATGTATTTGCTTTATATTAAGTAATGAATGGAGTCTTATTTCTGTTTAAAATTGTTTTTAAGTTACTATAAAATTAATTATAATTTAAAATAAGTTTAAAAGATTCAAAATTTGAAAATTTTCAAAATTATCTATAGCTTATGTCGACATACATTTATGTATATGTCGACATATAACTGCCAGATTTTAAAATTGTTTCAAAATTTAAAATTAAATAACTACACATGTCCATTCAAAATCCAACGAATTCCAGACCCTATTTAAGCCTATTTCTTTCAGAAAAATTCATTATTCTATTTCTCCCTCTTCCTGATTCATTTCCTCCTAAATTCTTGGCAATTCCAATTCATAATCTTAGTGAAAATCTAGAAGAAACCTTGATTTTTTTTCAAAAATATTCTTTCTATCATTCTACGAAACCAGCGTCATCTCGAACTAAGCCAAGTAAAGATGTTTGAATAGCAAGAGAAACATTTTTATGCAATTCGGTGGCTAATCTCTTCTCTTTTCATAGATGAAGACAATAATCTCAGAAAGGCTCCACCAACCAAAGAAGATGAGGATTGGGAAGTCATCAAGAAGGATTCAATCTTTGGAGAGGATTGTAGGGTTGAAATCCCAAGAAACGTTTAATTGATTAGTATGGTTGATTTGATTGATTTGTTTGAATTTGATTTGTATTTTATAACTTAAAACTTGTATATATTAAGACATATGGTGTGGTGTGCTTTGATTTGATTTGGTTTGTATAATTGATACCAAAAATATGTAATTATAATACTTGGATTAGTTTATATTTGATCATCATAATGTTAGAAATTACTTTTTTAGGTTTATATAGATTGAGGGGGAGTATTCTACTTTGAATAATTAGTTAATTAGTTTCTTATAGATTCTTTTTTGATAGTTATACAATTTAGGGGGAGTAGTTTTAAAATTTCTTTTTGATAATGCCAAAGGGGGAGAAATTATAAAATATAGACATAGTTTATAGAGTTCATATAGACAGTGGGAGTATTTGAAGGATCATCATCAACATGTATATACAGGTATGATATTTTATAAACTAAGGTTGTCATCATCAAAAAGAGTGAGATTGTTGGAGAATGGAGTTTTGATGACGACAACTTTGTTTCAATATTAATTGATTATAAAATATATACTAACACTTCTATCTAGAATATATTTATATATACATGCATATGCAGGATTTATATACATGAATTATTACTGAAGACCGTACAGTTTTAAAGATGTTAAAGATTAGAATTCAGAGATATTTCAAGACACATGAGTATTCAAGATTTTAAGAGATAAAGATAAATATAGTTATAGAGTCTAGATTATGTAAGACTCTGAATAGCACTCCAGGTTCAAATTTAAATTAATTCCAAATTCAAATTTATTTCAAATTCTATCTTCAATCTCTTTCTTCTCTATTTTACTTTCTATTTTTATTTGATTTTAAAATTAAGTTTTATAGAATTATACTTTATAAGTGTTAGATCCAAAAATGGTTCTAACACCCAAAGTATGGATAATTCTAAATGAAATAAAAAGAAAATGAAGAAAACACACGATTTATAGTGATTCGGCGTTAAAGAGCCTACATCCACTTTGAATTTCTCTAATTGATGATAAGAATACAAGTACAATGATTATCCTCACTCAATTTCACTCATACAATGAATAATTTCACTCAATCTTCTTCAAAATGTGCTTTAAAAGGTGATTTTGATCTGGATAAAGTAATGAAATTCGGGTGTGGAGGGAGTTATAGTTGATGATTTTCCAAAAGATTCTTTCAAATGATCCTTGTAGGTGTATTTATAGGCAGGAAAATCCCCTTGAAGGCATCCGGTTCGGGTACACATGGTGCTCATCGCTTCAAAGTGGTGATCGGAAACCCTGGGATGGTGCCAGCGCATTATCTTCGTGGGTGAATGTGGGGGGAGTAGGCATGCAACCGCTCCGTATCTTCTGGAGTAGTGGATTGTAACTGTCGCTATTTCTGCTTCGGATCGGATGTGTAGAGAAGAGGAGGAGCGGATCGGGTAGCTCCGAACCGATCCAGTTCTGTCCTCGCACTTTTATTTTCTGTTTTGCTTGTTCTGCAGCAAAGTGGTTCGGTTCGGTGGCCTCCGAACCGATCCGGTCCTCTGGTGCATTCTCTTTTGATTCTGTTTGTTTAGAAGATAGAGGGTTCAGGTCGAGGACTCCCGAACCGATTCGGGTCTTTACGATAAATTCTTCTTGTACATTTTAGAAATCTCTTTGCTTTGTGTAGCCTAATCACAAACTAGGCTAATATTTTGCCCCCTCGAAGTACGCCTTTATTGAAGATAGGGTGTGCTTCGAAAAGATTCATCTACTTGCTTCTGAATTGGCATCATTGAATAGTTGCTTCCATTTGTCTGTTAAATGATGTCATTTTGTATAGTCGCATCTTCTGTTGCTTATAAATATAACGTTTTATGTTCAAATCATCTTTGTTGCTTTCGATGACATCGAGAATCTCCGTAGTGTTCAAGTAATCTCTCCAAGTAAACTCATGCATCGTAAGTTTATAAACCTTTTATTCCGCTCTGACTTTATTTCATGTCTCGTGATGAAATAAATGATCATGCTTCTGTTCAGTTCAAGCTTGTCCGATCCAACCCATACTTCAAACATTGCTGCTGTGGGCTGAGAGGCCTTGGGCTTGTTTTTTGTTCGGATCGGATTAAATGGTCACAACGGTGGGCTTCATGTATATAAATCCACCCCTTTCTTATTATCCACTTCTCCTTTTCATTCTCGTTTCCTAAAATTACAGGCGAAACCCTAGTTCCTAAAATCTCTCAAGAAATTCTTCCAGCCTTCAAATCGAATTCATAGGTGGGTTTAAATCTTTGACTTTTCCAATTTTAGTTAACTCGAAGCCGAACTTAGAAGCAGTTTTAAGCGAATTCATTCGCTGCTATGTCCACTTCAGCGTCGTCTCTCCTGTCCCACCGCCATCGTCGTTGGTAGCCTCATCGCCATCTCGAGGTGGTAGTGGGTCAAGTCTGATTCGATGTTGGAGGGATCGTACCATGAATGTTATATTATGGATGAATTTTCAAGAAAAGCGAAGAAGAAGAGGGAGAAGAGAAGGATGGAATCGGTTCATAGTAGGGTGGAAACTCTAGGACTTCTTGAGCTTAGGCATGTGGCATTGGTTCGGGTTGAAGAAAATGATGGTGGTTGTGGAAGAAAGTTAAGTTAACTGGATAGATCTACGGGTGCTGGTACGGTTCGGGTCGGCGTCAACCGATCCGACAAGAGTTGTCTTCCTTCAACCCCCTCCAATCTGATCCATTCTCTTCCCTCGCTCCGAACCGATTTGCTCAAATGAAGCATCCGAACCGGTCCACTCATTATTTGGACATCCGAACTGATCCGATTCTAACATAAAGAAAGGGGACTTAAGTCGAACCGGTCGTATCATACACATCCGAACCGACCCAAAAACATCCAATTTATTGTGCAAGAATGGTCCAAATAATTAAATCAACATTGATTGTGGCCTATGACTTTATGGACAGTTAGGATAAAGCCTTTTTAGCTGAACTTTTTAGATTGCTCATAAATACATAGCTGCATTTTTCATTCCTGCATTGCATATTTACATAGTATTTCTTTAATTCTGTCATTGCACATATACTTGTACATTTTAGCTCAAACATAGGCACGTGGGGACACAGGCAATCTTACTCTGACTCCTGCTATTGTTTCTTTAATAGTTTAGCAGAAATGGCGGAGAGACGCTCATCTAGATTAGCAAAAAGAAAAGATGCTGCTAGATCATCCGAGAATCCGCCCATTGAAGACATATCTTCCACTTCAGATTCGGGTTGGAATGGTTCAAGTCCAGACTATGAAATGGTAACTCATGAAAGTGATGTATCATCCGGGGGCAATGTCTCTTTGGGCGAGGAAGAAGAAGGAGGAGTTGGAGATAATCGAACCCCGGATAAGCTCGGGAATGTTATTATTTTGGAACTTCCAAAGGATTTGGTCAAATCAACAATCGACAATGACAGACTCGCGCGGATATGTCTAAAACAAGGGATTCTTCGAAAGGATACAGAGTTGCCCTCGAAAACAGATCGTCCCCATAACCCACCGGAAGGGTACATGGCTATCACCAGATTGATGTGCCTAGTTGGGGCAATACCTCCGTTTCTGCCATTCGTCGTCGATTTTCTGAGACAACTGCGGATTGCTCCCATGCAGCTTCATCCCAACTCCTGTGCTAATTTGTATATTTTATACATATCACACCAAGAAATTTTAGGTGTAGAACTTACTTTCGAGGATGTTCATTTCTTTTACAATTTCAAGCATCGAACCAACGACACCCCATCTTTTGTATACTTTGAATCGGTGCCAATAAGGAAAGTTATCACCATTCCATTTAGCAGCAAAGTTGAGGACCCGAAACCTGAATGGTTTTATGTTAAGCAGCATCCCGGGTGTGCTAGAAGATGGCTTAAATCAAGTAAGGATCTTGGTCCTTTGAGTTTTAGCCCCAGCCTTTATCATAAATTTATTAATCATTGCTTGTTTTCACTCGCAGTTCGTAATCCTCCACAAGAGAAGCATCCGGTGCAATTTGATCGTTTGAATCGGTTACTTAATGGTGATAAAAAATTATTGTCCATCAAGGACTGTTTAGTAGATGAATATCTTCATCGGCATCGCCTAGTTGTTATAACTCATAGCATAGGCCACGGGGAAGGCCCTTACGTGTACATACCTCCAGTTGAAGGGCCAATCGACACTCCACTTGAGAGGGGAGAAAGTTCAAAAGATCCAATAGTGCCCCTCAGGGAACCTCCTTCTCCCTCCACGACTCAAGATGATATTTTAGCAAATATAGAAGAAAAAGATAGAGACAAGTATATTACTCCCAAGGATGCTGCTACTCCTGAAAAACCGATATCTCCAAAAGAGTTTTCATTAAATACTCCTCAAGGAGATGTTGCTACTGTGGATGATTCTACATTTCGGGGTTTAGGAGATCTTCCCTTACCCGAGACTCTTTACACTTGAGAAGATTTCGGAACGAATCCTTTGATCTTTACTTCCTCAGAAGAAACCACTCCTGTGAAGGCTAAGGAGATCACACATACTAGCCTAGCTTTGGGCTTTGGTTGGTCAGGGGGGATATCATTTAGGAAACGCAGAACATATTAGCACTGCACGTCACGGCACTTATGCTTTGCATAAATATCAATTCTGAACTCTACATACCTTGTTTTGTAGGAACCATAGTACGTCCTCGCTACGATATTAGGAAAATCCGCGCCAGTGTGCACAGACATAATTCTGATACTTATCCTGACCGTCGCGAAAGCCGTTGTAGGGATGATAGGAGGCGCTATGATTCCAATCATCCTCCATTCTTCGCGTTCTCGTTTTCCTCGTTGTTCTGATTCAAATAAGTACAAGAGCCATCAACATCGTCATGAAGGGGACAAACAACCTTCCAAAGATCTGACTCCTCCTGTGGAGAAGCGCCCCCAAGAGAGGCCATCGTCAAAGCATGCTGACTTACAAGATAAACCTAATGTCCTTGAAAAGAGGTCAGGTAAAGGTGATATGTTTATTGTATCTGCCAAGTAGAGGAACATTGAATTATCCGTATCTAAGCCTGTGTTGATCGATTCTGAGAACAAAGCAAGACTAGCAGCTCTGAAAAAACAATTTACGGATCATTACTTTGATCGTATGGCGTTTGTTCCTGCGCTTGAACCTATTCCTTCGAATTGGGCTGACGATGCTAAAGTAAAAATCAACTTGGTGAATAAGCAATATACAAAAATCTATAAATATTCGCGCAAGCTTTCTAAGATTGTCTGGGATCTTATCACTGATATTGGCCACATGAAGGAAATGGCCGATTATGATGCGAGCATCTTGAAGAATTCGGAGAAAGATTTGGAAGACGCACAAGCTCAGCTTGCTCTCACCCAGCGGGATGCCGACAACTACAAAAAACAACATGAAGAACTAGAAAAGCGTTATCACACACTTTTGCATTCCCATAGTCAAGAGCGCTTGGATCTAAAGAAGCAAGCTGAGGATGCAAAGTCTGAGAGTGTTAGAGTACAGTTAGCTTGCACTGCCCTTGAACAAGAGAAGGCCGAGCTAGAGAAGAAAAACGTTGATTTAGCAAAGCGAAATGCCGAACTGGAAGCCAAATTGCTGGATGTTGAATCTACAGCAGTGTTGGCTGAGGGGAATACAAGTCTCGCCCTCAAATATGCTGAAGAAGTTCAAGAGAAACTTTCCGAGGCATAGAAGGAGTTGGACGGCTATGGTGAGCTGATGATAGAATACTTTTCTTAACTGGTTCGTCGTCGGGATATTTCTTGGATTGAGGATTACCCTACAACTCTGGTTTACGTATGGGACCAAATCATCGAATGGGAAAAGAAAGAGCTCAAGATGGACTCCATCGATGAAAACAAACTCGTGGAGAAATTCCTTAAGGGTGAAGAGCCGGCACGTCTGGCCGAAGGGCGTTGACTTATTGCTGCCGCTATGAAGGAAGAAAGACATCAGGCCAAAGGAAAGGATATCATCAAAACTGGTTCTTCTTCTGCTGCCCCCGGGGCTACCGGAATAGATGGATACGATCCCGAAAATCCGGGAATTCCTGAGGCATCCCTTTTGTCTCATATACCAGAATCGACATCAAAGACTCTAGCTATCCCAATTGAGAAGTCATCCGAAGGTATCTCTACCTTTTCACCTCAATTTGTCAAGGCCATTTCGACCTTTCGCCGTATTATTGGGCAATCAATTGAAGATCCCTCTTTTTCCCTTGAGTTAACAACTGTCACCTCTCGTTCTGTAGGTACTGAGCCGACTGAAAAGACTGATGGACAGCAGAAGACAGTTACCAGTGAGAAGTCTGTCGAAGAGACTCAGGAGAAACTTGATGAGGTTGCTGCTGTAAAATCTAGGTGAGGAACTGAAGGCGAGAAGGAGGAGGTTGCTGATAAAGCTCCCGTGCCACCTAATATCGAGACTCCTCACACTGAGGAGATGACAGATGCTCTGAAAGATGACGATGGCGACGATGGACATGAAGAAGATGTTGATGTTGTTGTAACTGGGGACTCAGGGAATTCCGATGATCTAACTTTGGCCGAGATGAAGGCCAAACAGGATAAGCGTATGCAGTTGAAAATGGAGGAAATGGATCCCAAAAGTTTTAAACCTCTTGCGACAATATCTCCTGAGTCAAGGTTAGTTGTTAGACTTTCAACTAGAACAATTACTAAAGAACTTGCTAAGAAATCTTCTACTGATCCCAGTGCTCCAGCTATAGGTAAGAAGAAATCAAAGGGGATCAAGACCGATGCTGAAAAAGAGGAGAAAGAAAAACTTAAAGCCACCAAGAAAGCGAAGTCCACTCCAAAGTCCAAATGAGAGGCGGTTCTATTTTCATTTTTCCCGTTCCTTGGTCCGCTATTGTTGTAGCGATTGCATCCCTTGCCTTTGTTTGTTAGTTATTTTGTACAAACCTGCTTTTGTGTTAATAAAGTAGTTCACTTCCCACTATAACAAATGCCTGTAAGTTCGTTGTTCATTTCTATTCGTGTCGAGAAGTTAACAAACATAAGTAATGACTCAAGTTACCATTACGAATTCCTGCAAATGACAGATAAAATTTTATTCATAGAATTTGTCGTTTAATTAAATAACATGAATGATCACAAAATGAATAATTGGCGGCAGGGTGCATTATATATACATGCCCCCAGTCAACCTTGAATATAGCGATTGGCTGAAGCTTGTTCGAGATTGATTGAATTGTCCCCAGGTCTTTTAATGGGGTTAAAATTTGTTTTCTTTGGCACACACTCTTTGTACCTTTATACTCTCCTATCGTCTGGTCAAGTTAGAGTAGATTCAAGGCGGTCTTATGTCATAGTGCACCTTCACGCCTCGAGGACGTCATCTTCCCATCCTTTATATTCTCTCATCTCGTGAGAGTTAGAGTTCGGGACGTCGTCTTCCCGTCCTTTTTGGGTCGGTAGGTGGTCATTTCATTTGCTTTTGTGTCGATTCAAATGTCTAATACTTCGACTTGCGTGATGACAAACACCAAAAAAAATACAAAACAAGGGTCGAACAGGTAAAGTAAATCACACACGATATTTTATAGTGGTTCGGTCAAGTCGTGACCTACATCCACTTCATAACCTTTTGTTTATATGAACCAGACTTTTCTAGGAAAGTCATGCCTTTTTACATGGCCTATGAAACAAAATAAAATAATATAATTTCAAGTCAAATATCATGGCAAATGCTGAGCGTTCCAAGCTCTAGGAATTTCCTCACCATCCACGTTCATTAACTTGAAAGCTCCCGTGTTAAGTTTCCGTCGGATGGTGAATGGTCCTTCCCACTTTGGGCCTAGGTGAGTGGGAGGTAGAAAGACTCGCTTCAGCACCAGGTCTCCAGGTTCAAAGTCCTAAAGCGAACCTTTCTGTCATAGTAGCATGCCACTTGACGTCGATGCCTCAAAGCACGTAAATCTGCTTCGTCCCTCTTCTCTTCAACAATATCCAGGGTCTATAAGAGGAGTGCTTTGTTCGTCATTGGGTCATAATACGTCACCCTATGAGAGAAGACTTTAATCTCCACTGGAATTACTGCTTCTGACCCGAAGGAGAGTGAAAAAGGGGTATGACTAGTAGCCGTATTAAAGGTTGTTCGATAAGCCCAAAAGGCCAATGGCAATTCATCAACCCACATAGCTTTCGCTCGCTCCAATCGCTTTTTAAGAATAGACTTAATGACTTTGTTTATTGCTTTGACCCATCCATTTGAGTGCGGATGAGCTATAGCGATACATCTCTTATCAATTTTGTACTTCTGACAGAAGTTTCTAAATTTCACGCTGTCGAATTGAGTTCCATTATCAGTTATAATGGTCTTTGGTATCCCAAATCGACAAATAATATTTATGACCACAAAGCTTATCACCTTTCTTGTCGTGATCATGGTTAAGGGTTCGGCCTCCACCCAATTTGTGAAGTAATCCACAGCCACAATTGTGTATTTAGCTCCTCCTTTTGCAATTGGTAGGGTCCCGATGATGTCTAATCCCCACATCGTGAATGACCAAGGACTGATCATCGATTTGAGATGTCTCAGGGGTGCTCTCGGAACTTTGGCAAATCTCTGGCATTTGTCACATCGTTGTGAATGATCAGCTGCATCTTTATTCACGGTAGGCCAAAAATAACCATACCGCAATACTTTCTTTGCCAGAGTTTGACCCCCGGTATGATCTCCACACTCATCTTTATGTATCTCTTTCAGTACACATTTGATGTCGTCGTGTGCTATTCACCGTAACAGAGGCATAGAAAATCCTTGACGATAGAGGACGTAGTCCTATAAAACATATCTTGCAGCTTTACGTATTACAGCTCGTCTCTTGCTCTTCTTTGACGGAAGTATTCCGCTTTTAAGGAAGTTTTTAATTGGTGTCATCCACGACTCCCTTTCTGGCTCAACTTCCAAGGCTAATTCGACTTCCATTTAGTCAAAGCTTGGTGATTCCAATATCTCTATTGGAACCATCTCGGTTTCCTCAGGGTTGTCAGAACTTGATAACTTAGTCAGTCGATCTGCCTTCTGATTTTCTGCTCTCGGAATGTGTGTTATGCTATAACGCTCCAGGTTGCCCAGTACCTCCTCTACTTTTTCAAGATAAGTAACAAGTCAAGGTCACCTGGTCACAAATTTCTTCCGAACTTGGCAAACAACTATTTTGAAGTCACAAAATATGTCCAATGTTTTTACCCCTAATTCCTTGGTGAGTTTCAGCCCGACAATCAGGGCCTCGTACTCGGAATCGTTATTGGTGGCAGAAAATTTTAATCGTAGGGCGTAGTAAATGGATCGTCCTTTAGGAGTGGTTAAAACAACTCCAGCGCTGGACCTTCGATCGTTCTTGGCCCCGTTCGTATACAATTTCCGTGGACTGACTCTAACTTATGCTCTGAAGTAACAACTTTGTCATCCACTGTTTCTTCTTCGGGAATCGTAAATTCTGCTATGAAGTCGGCTAAAGCCTGCCCCCTTATTGACCTCCTTGGTCGAAAATTCAAATCAAATTAGCTCAACTCGATATTCCACTTATGTAGTCGTCCCGATGCTTCAGATCTCTGTAATAATTGTCTTAGAGGTTGCTCAGTATATATGACTATTGGTTGAGCTTGGAAATGATGACGGAGCTTTCGAGAAACAATCAAAAGGCTGTAAGCAAGCTTTTCTATTCTTGGATAATTGCGTTCTGCAGCTGGTAACTTCTTACTTACATAATATACTGGCTTCTGGACCTTGTCTTCTTCACGCACCAAGGCTGTGCTGACAGCATAAGATGACACTGCCAGATAGACGAACAGTTCTTCATGATCCACTGGTTTCAATAATATCGGGGGCTTCTCCAATAAGTCCAACAGATTTTGGAAGGCCTCTACACAGTCGGGGGTCCATTCGAAATTACATTTTCCCCGTTTGATTAAATCAAAGAATGGGACACACTTGTCCATGGCTTTGGAGATGAATCTGCTTAATGCAACAACCTTCCCTGCCAAGCTTTGAACGTTCCTAATCTTCCATGGCTCTTCTGTGTTCCTTTTTGCTGCTATCTGGCTAGGATCAATCTCAATTCCTCGAGAACTTATGATGAACCCGAGGAATTTCCCTGATGCAACTCCAAATAAGCATTTCAAGGGGTTCAACTTCATCCCGTACCTCCGTAAGATATCAAACTTCTCTGCCAGATCTTGTGTATGACTAGAGGATTGCCTGGATTTCACGAGCATGTCATCTACGTAAACTTCCATGGTTTTTCCAATCTGGTTATTGAACATTCGATTCACCAGGCGCTGATACATGGCTCTGACATTCTTTAGTCCGAACGGCATCACCACATAGCAGTACAATCCCAAGTTTGTTATAAAACTCGTGTGTTCTTGATCCAGCACATGCATAGCGATCTGGTTATATCCTGAGTATGCATCCATGAAGGAAAGAAGTTCGTGTCCGGCCGTTGAGTTCACCAGCTGGTCAATCCTAGGAAGTGGGAAACTATCTTTTGGACAAGCCTTGTTTAAGTCCGAAAAATGAATGCATGTTCGCCATTTCCCATTTGATTTCTTGACCAAAACAGGATTTGATATCCAGTCGGGATACGTCGAATCTCTAATGAACCCATTATCTTTCAACTCCTCCACTTCTTCCTTTAGGGCTACCGACCTCTTCGGGCATAACATACGTCTCTTCTGTTTAACGGGTGGATGTTTTGGATTAATGCTCAATGAGTGACTCATAACGGAGGGAGATATCCCACACATGTCAGCATGGGTCCAGGAAAACACATCCAAATTTGTCTTTAGAAAGTCTGTCAATTCCTTTGCTCGGAACAGATCCAGCTGGGATCTAATCTTCAAAACCTTTGTGGGATCAACGTCGTCAATGGGGATGTCCACAGTCATTTCATTGGGGGTCGCCTTTTTGTCCCTAAGCTCTTCATCCTCTCTGGGATCTATGTCCTCGGCCAGTCCTCTAGGAAACTCCTTCAGGGCTAGTCCCTTTAGTTGCTATGTTGAACCCTCCTTCGCAGAGGAGGGGGCGTCTTTAGCTTCGATGCTTAATACTTTCATCAACGTCCTTAGCTTGGCCATGTAACAGGCTCGTTCGGTGGCTTGATCACCTCTCATTACTTCCACTCCTGCTTTGGTTGGGAATTTCAGCAATAAGCACCAGGGCGCAATGCAAGCCCTGAATTCCGCGAGGGCTGGTCGGCCCAAAAAGGTGTTATAGGGTGATTCAATATCCAAAACTACAAATAGGAGTATTCTCACTCTCCGACGATCTACTTGTCCCAATGTCACTGACAATTCTACATATCCCATTGGAGCAGTCGATGCTCCATTGAAACCACGTATCCAACCCTCGCAAGGATTCAAGTCTTTCAGTTCAAATTTCATCTGATCAAATGCTTTTTTAAAGAGAATATTAACCGAACTCCCATTGTCTACCAGCACTTTGTGAACCAGAGCTGGACCGATAGTGGTAGTGATTACCAACGAGTCCTCTATGGGTGATTCAATTCCAGAATCATCTCTATTACGAAATATGACATCATCTGACATCGTTTTCTACTGCTTCACCGGGGAGATGTCTTCGAGGTTGCTACATTCCCCCACTCCAAGGTGCTTAACCGCATTGACATATTGGTCCATAGCCTTATAACTATAGGCAACAGGGTGAGGGCCTCCCACTATAGTACTAATAATGATTCCTTTGCTTTTTTGTTGAGAGGTGGACTTAGGAGCAGATTGATTTTGATTAGGAGCTTGCCCTCCTTGACCCTGTCCTTTGGGGCAATCTTGTATTCGTCTAACTTTCCTTCCCGTAGCAGCTTTTCGACAACGTCTCTCAAATGTCGACATTCATTAGTAAAATGTCCGTGGGTTCCATGAAACAGATAGAATTTCCCAGTCGCTACCTCCTTCTTCATAGAGTCTCGGGGAGGAGGCATTATATTGTAAGACGTTATAAATATCCAGGTAGATGTTTTCCAATGTGTCATTCAGTGGTGTGTAGTTTTCAAAGGTTTGGAATCGAGGCCTTTTGCCAGAGTTACTTCCTCGGTTCCTATTCCTTCTACTGCTGTTTCCATTCCTGTTATTACTTCCTTCATTTTTGTTGCCAACATTTACCTTGACTTTCCCCAAACTTTCACCAGATTTCTTCACAGCTACGTTACTTTGAATATCTTCTCTTGAAGCTCCATCAGATTTTCTCTTTCGACTGGCGTATATCTCCTCTCGCCGTAGACGGATATTTGCCTTTTCATAGAAAGCCTCCCTAGTCAATGGTGGCTTCCCAGCTAAGTAACCTTCGAATTCAGTATTTGGATCAACTCCTTCAATCAAAGCCATTAAAATAGTTGCTTCGTGGGGATCGCTTATCTCAGTAACTGTTAAGTTGAAGCGATCCAAGTATGATTTAAGAGATTCTCCAGGGGCTTGTTTAATTCTGGATAGTTCAATAACACTTTTTGCTCTACAGGCATGGAGTTAGAACTGTTTCATAGAAAGCTCTCTTAGTTCTTGAAAACTCGACACCGATCGTGGGGGAAGTCAAGTAAACCACATTAATGCCACATCCTCTAGATATATTGGGAAGACTTTACATTTTACAGCATCAGGTGCAACTGCAGCGTTCATATACCACGCATATCTCATCAGATGTTGTTTTGGATCTGTTCTTCCAGTATATCGATCCACCTATGGAAAATCGAATCGTCGAGGGAATTGGAAGTTCAGGATGTCATCAGTAAACAGTGTATGACTATGTTCAACACCCAAATCTTCATCGGTATATCGCCGGCTAACGGCCATGATTTGATGTATCATCGTTTCTACTTCTGCATTAGTTAGAGCCGGTTCAGGTTCCCTGCTCCTTTCTCTTCTCATACGTCTTTCACCTACTTTAGGTGATTCCCTTGGGTTCCGATTGGTAACCGAACCTCCTTGCCTCCTGCAGTCCTGGTCATTCACAGGACGAACAGATTGAAGGAGTTGCCCTGAGTGGGATTGGTAATATTTGGGTCCCTCGGGAGAACATGTGATCCTCGCATTGGTAACAACATTGGTTCCCTCAAACTTGGATCGTCGGGCCCCAGCATATGGGCTGCATCCTCATGGGACCCCAAAGATCTGAATGTCAGCTGGTCAAGATTTTCGGGCCTTTCGTACAGCCTCCTTTCACGTAGGCACTCTTCATCAGAAGATGATAAATGGTCCATAGTAGGATGACGAACCGGAGAGGACACCCTTTATATGTGAAGTTCGCTTATCTCCCTACTCATATCCTTCATGCTTTCGCACATAAGAACGTTATCCTGTTTATAAGCTTCAAGAGCGTCCTTGTCACTCTCCAGCATATCAAGAAAATGCGAGATATCCCGGTGGGTGACAATTGCATTAGGAGTGGGTTGATCCTCAGCCGGTAGGGGCGGTAACGAAACATCTGTAGGAGCTCGAGCAGAGTTTCCAACCTCAATTGCGTTTGGTTCGGATCGGCCCGAAGTTGTTTCAGTGGTTCGGATCGGAGGAGGGGCTCCAGCAGCGTTCTGGGAACCGAATCGGATAGGGTTTTCATCGTCGAGTCGGCTCGTAGCATCTTGGTCGGGTCGGATTGGAGAAACCCTGTCGTATTGGTTAGCCCCAGAACTCTGTCCTCTTGATCTGGTGACCACCATAGCTTGCTGATCATCACCCATCTCACTTTCCCGTGCATTCTGCACTTCTTTTCCTTTTCCCTTAGTCATAATATTCAGTTTGTCGAGACCTTTTTTAAGGAGAATTTCATAAATATTGACTGCACGGACTATCTTCTTCGGATATACAAACCCAAATAGTAGAATGGTAGCCCAAAATATAGAGAATTTGAGAACTTCTCACAGAAAGCACCAAAACGTTAGATCCAAAAATGGTTCTAACACCCAGAGTAAGGATAATTCTAAATGAAATAAAAAGAAAATGAAGAAAACACACGGTTTATAGTGGTTCAGCGTTAAAGAGCCTACGTCCACTTTAAATTTCTCTAACTGATGATAAGAATACAAGTACAATGATTATCCTCACTCAATTTCACTCATAGAATGAATAATTTCACTCAATTTTCTTCAAAATGTGCTTTAAAAGGTGATTTTGGTCTGGATAAAGTAATGAAATTCGGGTGTGGAGGGAGTTATAGTTGACGATTTGCCAAAAGATCCTTTCAAATGATCCTTGGAGGTGTATTTATAGGTAGGAAAATCCTATGGAAAGCATCCGGTTCGGGTACATGTGGTGCTCATCGCTTCAAAGTCGAGATCGGAAACCCTGGGATGGTGCCAGCGCATTATCTTCGTGGGTGAACGTGGGGGGAGTAGGCATTCAACCTCTCCGTATCTTCTGGAGTAGTGAGTTGTAACTGTCGCTATTTCTGCTTCGGATCGGATGTGTAGAGAAGAGGAGCGGATCGGGTAGCTCCGAACCGAACCGGTTCTATCTTCGCACTTTTATTTTCTGCTTTGCTTGTTCTACAGCAAAGTGGTTCGGTTCGGTGGCCTCCGAACCGATCCGGTCCTCTTGCGCGTGCTTTTCTAATTCTGTTTGTTTAGAAGCTAGAGGGTTCGGGTCGAGGACTCCCGAACCGATTCAGGGTCTTTGCCATGAACTCTTCTTGTACATTTTAGAAATCTCTTAGCTTTGTGTAACCCAATCACAAAGTAGGCTGACAATAAGTTTTATATATTTATAGACTTTATATTTATACAGTTTTAAACTTTATAATTTTATAAATATGTTTATATAGTTTATATTTATGTTTTCATATGATTTTATACTTTATAATATTCATTTATAACACTATATTTTAATTCCAGAATTATATACATATATATATATATATCAAAACACTTTAAAAATATTCAAATTTCAATTTTACACATATATATTCGACATACATATATATACATGTCGACATATAACTGTCATTTTTTCAAATTTAAAAGGAATTGTCTTGATATTATTTGTGACGGTTCTGAAGCGTTGCAACCTTTCATACACTATAAAAAGGGGCTGATTTCGAATTTTTAATCACTTCTTCTTCTCCCTTTCCACTCTCTTTCATTACACCACTATTTCTTATCATTTTTATGATTTCTACACCTATACTCTACCGAATTCAATTTTATTTTCACCAATTTTCTTCTCTCTGCACTCTCTTCTCAATACTCTCTGAATCAAGTATTATTGAAGAGTTATAGGGCTGTTTGTAATTGTTTGGGTTAAGTAAAGGAATCAATGGTATCCCTTGTAGCCGTGAAATCAAGGACGGGTAATCGATGGTATCCCTTGTAGCCATGAAATCAAGAAAGGTATACTTGATCAAGTGTGTGGGTGGAATCAATGGTATCCCTTGTACCCGTGAAATCAAGGAGGGTTGTAATTGAATATTGATATAGAATAAAACTTTGTGCAATCCAGCGTTGCGTGGGGCTGGACATAGAAGCAATTCCAAACAGTATAAAATCCAGTGTGTTCTTTCCTTTTCTGCACTTTACTTTTGTTTATCTTTGCATTTGTGTTTGATTCTGTGTCTGTGATTGTTTCTGTGGTGTTTGATTCATATAGTTTATCACCTAAGTTTTAGATTTTGTTTAAATTCTCAAAAACACTATTCATCCCCCCTTTACTATTTGTTTTTCCTTAACGATCCATTCCGCAACTCCTAACAAAGTACGCAAATTAGATAAATCATTATATGGTTTAAACAAGCACCTATACAATGGCAAGAAAAATTTAATAACTTAATCATTTCACATGTTTTAAAGTTAATGAAAGTGACGAAAGCATTTATTACAAATCTGATAATGACATTTGTACTATTATATGCCTTTATGTAGATGACCTACTCATTTTTGGGTCAAACATTCATGCCATAAACATAGTCAAATTTTTATTAAGTGTCAATTTTGATATGAAATACCTAGATGGGGCGAGTGTAATCCTTGGTATCAAAATTACTAAGACAGAAAAGCGACTTTCTTTGGATCAATCTCATTACATTGAGAAGATACTAAAGAAATACAATTACTTTGACTGTAAACTTACATGTACACCATATGATCCCAGTGTAAAGTTATTTAAGAACACTGATGAAGGTGTAAGACAGACTGATTATGCGAGCATCATTGGCAGCCTTCGGTATGCCACTGAGTGTACTAGATCCGACATTGCCTATGTCGTGGGATTATTGCGCAGGTTTGCCAGTAGACCTAGTGTAGAGAACTGACATGCTATTGAAAGGGTCATGAGATACCTTAAATGAAATATGAACCTTAGATTACATTATGAAGAGTTTCCAGCTGTACTTGAAGGAACTTCTGATGCAGATTGGAATAACTTATCTGATGATTCTAAAGCGACCAGTAGTTAATATTTAGCATTGCTGGAGGAGCTGTTTCTTGGAAATCCAAGAAATAGACTATTTTGGCTCAGTCCACAATGGAGTCTGAGATGATAGCACTAGCCACAAAAAGTTAAGAAGCAAAATATTTGAAAAATCTGCTAGTTGAGATTCCCTTATGGGAAAAACCGATATCAACTGTGCTGATCCATTGCGATCGTACCGCGGCTATTGCAGATGTTCAGAATTGTTATTATAACTGTAAGAGACGACAGATACGTCGTAAGCACAGTACTGTTAGAGAGCTACTCTCTTCAGTTACTGTTAGAGTGGATCACATATGCAGTGATGAAATTTTGGCAGATCCTTTAACGAAATTACTGTCCAAAGAGAAAGTCCTTGATACTTCTAAAAGAATGAGACTAATGCCCTTAGATTGTTGAGTCACGCACAATGGTAACCAGTCCTAATGACTGGATATCTCAAGAACTAGGTTCAATGGATAAAAACAAATTGTGTAGTGATAGTAGTTGAACATGCTACTTAATATATTAATAAACATGTATTCCTGAAGTGATTAGAGGATGAGTTGATAAAAACTCTTAATGAGATATATACTCTATTTGGAGTGGAGTACCTACCTTCAGGAGTGCTCTTGATTGACTCACCAATGTGAATGTGGAAATGTGGTCGTTTCCTATGAAGTTTTGGGAAAAACTTCTAGAACATTCACTAAACAGGGATAGACATGCATGGCCATAAATACACAGGCTTATTTGATTGCACTATAGAAAAGGTTGTATGTGGTCTGATGTCAGGTATAGAGTTCAACACCATGTGTCACTCAAGTAAAAAATGAATCTTATCCACTATGCAAAGGTTCAAGTCGGAAGAAACCTTTGTTTAAGCACAATCTTATGTTTTTAGAAATTACTCGAAAAATATTTTTAAAAATTCAAGTGGGGGATTGTTGGAAATGACTTTGAAAACATAGGTGAATTATTTAAAAATTTGAAATAAGTGTAGGAATGACTCCTATATGTGAATAGTGTCACATTATGAGACTATATGAAAGAAGCAAAATAGCTATATTTGTTTCTTAGAAGCTATGTTGAGGCCTTGGGGCTCCCAATACATGCTTTGTTATGAGGAAGGAGACCATGCATGATCATGACCACCACACACGCACGCTCGACCGACTTGATTCGACTCGACCCGACCCGGCTTGGGCTTGGTGGTGTAGACATTTATATTTTTGGACCGAAAAACATTGCGTTTTCAGAACCGTTTTTTTTTTTGAGGCAGTAAAATTTATGAATTGATTTTCATTTGACACGTTAAATTTTTTGATCCTCTTTTTCTACTGACTCTCTCCCACTACCCAGCAAACCTTTCGGCAATTTATTTTTTCGTTTGTAATAATTCATTTTTTAAACGAGAATAACCACCGAACAATATTTCAGTTAGTACCTCCGCCATTAAAAGTTCTTACAACAACAAAAAAAACCGAGCAGTAATTTTTTCTTGAAAGTGCAAGCAAATCAATTATTATTCTTCGAGGCTGTTTTTTCTTAGAGACATCGGTGAGTGAGAACGACCGGTTTTCACCTTTGATCGGGTCGTCAAATCGTCTTCAAGAGAGCGACGAAGTACGTGACTCAGCCATTGTTTTCTGACAGTGATGAATTTTCAAAACACACGCACGCGTTTGCACTAAATGCAACAGTACCCGAATAGTAATCGGGTAAAGCAGACGAATCCTGAGATAAAGTTATGGAACCCCCTGAATTCCTCTGAATTTTGCTTTAAAATTAGGATTCAGTGTCCCACAGTTTTATTTCTTGATCGGCTGAAACTGTTTCCGGTACTGTAGCAAAGTTCAGAAAGAAAAATGTTCATGGGTTTGCATGTTTAGGCTTAGGTGTGCTTTGAGCAAGATCTTTAATAGTTATTTATTTCAGAAAAGATATCACATTTACTAAAGATTAATATATTTATATATTTCTTTAGAATGCGAAATGTGAGAAAGACATCCTTACATTTTTGCCACATGGACAAAAAGAGCAAAAAGTTTGCTCGAAAGGACAAGGGCCAAAAATTTTGCCCAAAAGGACATTTTCTAGTGCAAATGGTGGAATTCAGGGGGGCTCCTTGTTTTTCCACTTAACACTAAAAGTTGGCCTTTTGAGCAAATTTTTTGGCTCTTGTCCTTTTGGGCAAACTTTTCCTTTTTTTGTCCTTCACACAAGTTTCCTGTAATTATTAATAACAATTATGACTTACTATATAAGGTCACATATTGGACCCCACGATTTGTGCCTCCACTGTCTACAGTCATGGTCTGAAGGGAAAAAACTAAATAAGATATTTTATCATCTTCCTATTGCTTATTTTATTTTATTAATAATCAATGCGTGGTTATCCAAAAAAAAGCCTAACGGAAAGATTGATTTTACAGTTTGTTCACATACTGAAGATAAAATGAGTTATAGTTGACTTATTATGACTGAATTTTATACAAAAATTACCATATACAGGCGTTGATTATGTCATGATCCTTGTTATTTTCAAATCTGTTCAAAAGGACATACCCCTTCTAATAAGATAAAGTAGGTCCCTAATTCTATTTTCGAGCGCGCAATTAAAACGTTCATTTTATTCTTGTTATCATTTTTTTTTCAGTCATCTTATTTCATCTTTCTTATATTTTTAATTTTCCTTCCTTCTTAATTTTTTTAGACAGTTTTGATTATTTTTAGCATAAAAGAAAATAATTGTTATGCTGGTTTTGTAAATTTCATAATTGTTTATTCTTGTCAGCAATTTTAACTAACCATTGTGTTAGAGATGAATTACATCATTTTGATGGCTTGAGAAGTCGCTTAGGATGTAAATAATGTACAAATGGTGTTTTGTAACTTGCATGAAAGTAACGTTTTAAATAAAAAAGTGTACTTTGTATACTATGTGATTGTCATGGTTATCACGAAAGGCGAGTCGATAGAGGTCCAATTAGTCGACTAGTGGACTAGTCGTAGACTAGTGGACTAGTCGTAGACTAGTGGATAAATAAATATATACATATATAATTTGAAAATTCTAACTAATACATATGGATATAATTCAAATATGTTCTAAAATACCTCATTGGCTATAATATGAAGTGATTTTTCTGCTTGTACTTGGTTGCAAAATGGTTGTATCAATTAGAAATGAGCATTTTGCTACCAGTTCCATAATATGTGAAATGCTTTATAAAATACATCAAAAAATAAAATAGTATTATAAAAAAAATAGAAAACAAAAAACAAAATAAACGTAATGCTATAGATGTTATTGTGAACATAATACTAATTTCTGCTACCAGTGCAGATCGACATCGAGACTTCGAACCCTATATCGAAGAATCAAATTTGAACAATTTTTAAATACTAAATTAGTCTTGATTTGAGTTCGAATCCTAAATCGAACCCTTAGATCGACATCGAGACTTCGAACACTAAATTCTAGGGTTTCAAATCGACATCAAGGCTTCGATTTAGGGTTCCGATTTCTAGGGTTTCAGTTCCAGTCAACGTTTCATGTCCAGGCTTCAATCTCTACTAGCCGACTAGTCGCGACTAGTTGAGCGTCAGCCTTCAAGAAAAGTGTTCCTACGGTATCGACAGCCTCTGTACCCATAACATCATCCTTCAGTCCTCTTGCCATATCACCTATCAAAGAAATAAGTTCAGAGTTAGACACTTCGCACACACGGACAATCTCTATGTTATGTAGTGCTTATGTGTGTATGTCCTAAGTGTTCTCTCAACAGCCAGATGATGGTTCGTCCGAAGGAGTGAATCCCTCCTTAACTAGAGCTAGCTTTTCCATTGTAGTCGTACCCGACCAGGGAGACAAGTCTATAGCAAGTTTATTAAGACCATCAAATTAGTCCTCTTCCTCGAGTGAAGCGGCAGTCTCTGAAAGAGTTGTAGGAGACTGTGGTCTGGCCGACGCTTCAACTCCTGCCTCTCTTGTTGGAGGCGGGACAGGAAATACACAATCTGATTTTTGGTTTAATTTATGACTGAGAAACTGAAACTTTTAGCTTTTCGGCTTATATTATTGTTTCTAATGCGAATCATGTGCATATTTCAGTATTCATTTGCATTATGTACAGTGCAAGCTATCAAAACCATTCATTATTTCACATGCACCACACTACACCATATATGCTGATTAGGCTGTGTTTTTAGCATATCTAAAGCTGTTGGGCACGGTAAATAGCAGTATCAAAAAGTGGCGTCTTAAATTATTAGATACGGCTTTAACCCGTATCTCAATGGATTAACAAACGGCTATTAGCCGTATCTAAAGTGTATGTAGATACGGCTAAAAACCGTATCTTATATATATATATATATATATATATATATATATATATATATATAAAAGCAGAAACTGTAGCACGTATTATTTGTAACACAAAGCATATATAACACAGGATACACTAGTTCACAATTGTAACAGTAAACGAAACATTTGTATGAAATATTTCATTACATTACAATATACAATGATACATGCTATTTGATTACATTACAATAAATAAGTACACGCTATTTCATTACACTAAAGAAGATACATAATGTTACATTACAATAAGCTGTGATAAATACCTGAACCGGCGTCGTGAGCTTGTTGAATCAATGCTTCCTTCAAGATGAGCATCCATCAAAACATTGCATTCTATCCAAGACATGAAGGAACCCTTCAGGAAGATCAACACACTATTCTATCCAAGGCCTGGTAATAAGTTAGCTTGGAGAGCATATAACATGTACACTACAAAGACCTATAAAAAAGTGCAAACTGCATAGTTTAGGATAGGATACATGTCCACATTATTATTTTCATTAGTAGCTGAATATTGCAAGTCTACAACATTTTTACTTGTTCAGTCGAGACTGAGTCTCGATTAAAGACAGTTGTTATAGCCTAATTAAAGAGCAATATAGAGGATATGTCCACATTATTATAATTCTCATTATTGTCACTTGGCTACAATGTAGATATAACATTGCATTAGCAAGTTCTACGAGTGGTCGCCCTTAACCAGCCCTATTCGCCCTTAACCAGCCCTATTCAGAGCTTCAAACATGGACTCATACTCTAGTTTTGACCTGATCTAAAATCGCTTCTGGTTACGACTTTGAGGCTAAAAGAATTAATGAATTCCGACTTGATATGAAAGAGTTATGGACACTCAAAAATGGGCTCAGGCCATGTTTGCAGCAACAAAATGTGCACTTGCAAAATCTTGCGGCCGAACTGATCTCGCCGCAAAGGTTATAGATATCAAACAAAGTATTTTTACACATAAATATTCATGTATCTATACCATAACACATAAATTTTCATAGAAAAAGCGAGATATTACCTGAAGTTTAGATCAATAAACTCACATCCATGCTTATTAGCTTCATCCAAATGACGGAGGCTGTATGTTGCACACACATGTTATATTAATAGTCAGCTTCTATTTTTGCACTTAAGTTGAGTAACAAAAATGATTTGTTACATGAACACAAAGCAACTTGGTTCAATGCAGCAAGTCATAAATACAAAAGCAGTTTTTTACGCCTTTACTCACACGCAGCGACACACATGACACACCAAACAAATTGACTAAATCTCAACCTATAAATGCCATTCTATTTTCATTCATGCATCCATCACCGGCTTTTCTACTCAATCACACAAATTTCGCAATATCAATTACCAGATACATGCAGCTTAGTCAATAGAACTAGTATGCTTTAGTTCTCAAATCAAATCATACACATGCACTTCAAATCAGTTATAAGGATCAGTGTACATGGTGCAATAATACACACAAATGAGCAGGGCAGCACAATAAAAAGTGTCTGAATTCAAGGTAAACAAATACATCACAAGTAAATGATAGCAAATACACTGCCGCACTATAATACTGCGGATAATACCCAATTTAAACACAATAGCAGCATATTAAACCTAATTTAAACCCAATTCGAATTCAAATTAAACCCAAATTAAACCCAATTCATATTTAAATTTAACGGTGACCTAGTAGTCACCTCTAGAGGCGACGAGAAGGATGGACAGCGGTGGACTGAGGCTTCGTCGGTCAGCAGAAGGCATCGCGAGATGATGATAACTCATGGACTGCGGTGGATCGATTATTGACAAAGGAAGTCGGTCCCAAAACCCTAATTTGGGTATTCGGTGGTCGCCATTGCAAAATAAAAAGAGAGATTATTCGGCCGAAAGTTTTGATAAGGCAAAACTCGATCGTGCCTATGTACAGGTACCCGAGGGGGGGGGGGATTTGATATGAATTTCATACGGTCCAAAGCCGCATCAAATGAACTAATCCGGGACTTCGTTGATGGACGGTCAGATTAAGGGTGTTTGGGGTGGTGCGGATCGCAAAACTTAGTTTGATACGGATTTGAGCACTGTCAAATTTGATACGGCTTATAGCCCAATTTTACGCCCGCATCCTGGTGTGCCAAATTGGCTGATATGGTGTAGTACCATTACAGCATGCAGTGACGTGTAAGTATTGTGTTCCAGTGGTCTAATAATTAAATGATCCAGATGATAGTTCAATTGAAGAGAGACATCAAGACATGAATATGTTAGTTGATGAATACTGGAAAATCCAGACACCATCCCAGAAAAATAAAAATTGGTATAAATATGAATGAGAATATGACAAATCCACTTCGAAAAATTATCCATCTAGTTTTTATTATAATATATTATTATATTATGTGTGTTTTACTACAATGAATCAAATTTTGTTTTGTCAATGGAATAGTTTATATTATCTTTATTAATAATTATGTTGAAAACACATATATTTTTGTCTGATCATGAAATGCCAAAATTGCCCTTTATTTAAATTAAAAAACTATCCCATAAAAATTGTTATTAATAATTGTGTTGGAAACACATATTTTTGGTCCGACCGTGAAGTGCCAAAATTGTCCTTTATTTAAATTAAAAAACTATCCCATAAAAATAGGATCTATGCAGTTGATTTTTTTTCAAAGCTTCATTTGTGTATGCGTTGGCAATTGAATAATAGGTCAATAGCAATCCACGCCCGGAGCGCGTGCCACGATCACGTGCGGAACGCGTGTCGTTACGCTCGAATTATATATATAGTATACACAGGGGCGGACATAGTCACAGGCCAGCTAGGGCCAGGGCCCCACCTCAACTTTACTTTCCCTATGTTAACAAACCACAATGATCACTTATGCCCCAGCTCAATATAATACTTTGCCCTACCTCAGCTAATACTGATCAATTCTTTGCACTCTTTATAGCTCTCAAAGTTTATATTTTGTAGAATAGAATTTGTGTAACAATTGGGAATTTCGCTCGATCTGAATCGATCGCTAAACCGACCAAGACCGTTCGAAACCCCTGATTGTTTTGAGAACACGACAAATCAGAACACAAACCGAAGAACTTTTCATTGCTTATTACAACAATTCCATCAGAATACAAGAATATTACAGAGTATGAATAAATATTACACAGAAAATACCATAGATTTAAATTACATTTAAATACATCGCAGCGGAAAAATAATACAATACACAACTGAAAGAGATATACGGATACAGAGCTTTCTGGATATCGTTCCAGCTGCAAATCAAGATCCTGTGAATATAAATCTGCAAAACCAAAACTACTAGTTGCTCGTGTCAAAAATAAGGGCACCCAGAGTTTAGGTTAAAACAATAAACTCCAGGTCAGTCATGTGACTGGTGTGAGAACTAAAATAGTTATTAATCTTTATTTTAAAGTTAGGTAAATCAAGGGACCACGCCGTATAACACGGAACGGGTTTCCTCCCAAGAATACCAGTGCATAAAACAATAGCGCAATGCTAAATAAAGAACAATTAAGCTATTATAAGACCCAGGTCCCATCACACAATGCAACGCAAGCCGGAGGATAGGGTTTTTACCTTATAATAGCCAAAAATGCTTGGTACGTGAAATTTCTTGTTTTATTATTACTATAAGTGTATAGTGTCAAAACAATTTCAATCATAAGTATCAATCATAGACGGCATAAGTGCCCCATACCACTATATAGCCATACTAGGCTCTACAATCAAAACCGCAAAGTCACGTATTGGAAGTTGGGTTTCCATCTATGAACCGAGGCAAAAGATAGTCCTCACCGATTCGAGACTCTCTAGCTCGATCATTAGGATCAAAGCTCGAGTGACCCTTGGATCGTTAGGGCCGGTCCACCGATGTGTGAACACTGCGTTTCCCCGCCCTTTGGGGCGTAAATGAGCCAAATGATTCCATCGTCTCTACATAGTCACCGATATATCCGAGGCGCCTCGCAACAGCAACAACCACACAGGTGAAAATAATATAAATGTTAGGGCTGGTAGGTCACTGACACCACCCTAGCTAGAAGGAAACTGTAACAACCCGTATTTCTAATAATCTGTTATAACATAAATTGAGGCAGAATTAAATTATTAAATGGGAATCAAGGGAAACGGGCTATGCCATTGCGTTCGTCTCGGAAAAATACGCGAAATAGAGTCCGAGTTTTCGAAAATCGGAGTCCGTATGACCCAGTTAAGGCCCATTGAAGTCTTCAGAAAAATCCTAAGTAAAAATAGATTCAAATTTAAAGAATTGGGCCAGCTGGGCCAAGGCGGGAAAATTCCCGCCAGGGGCCCCATGTCGACAGGCCTGTCGACAGGGTCCCCAGGGAGTCGACTGCCCTGTCGACAGCCCTGTCGACAGGGGGTGCCCAGGCAGTCTAGCCTGGTGCACCATTTTTGATTTGGGCTGGGTCTTGGGGCTTGGTTCTAGAGGATTCCGAGATCTGACGGGCCAAAACTAACCTAGGGTTAATCCTAGGGCTAAAAACACTCTAATCTTCTATAAATACAACCCTAAAACCCAATTATTCATCCTAGCAACTAAACTATGCCAAAATCCAAACTCTCATGGCCTCCACCCTCTTCATACAATTCCTAATTTAATTCCTAAGTGATTTTCCATGCATACAAGCATATTTAGGCTTGTATGATCCTCCTTAGCTTGCATTAAAGGCTTGTTTTTCAATTGGCATCATAAAGGAGGAGTCTTGATCAAGTTTGCTTGCATTTGGGGGTTTTAAGTAGTTGCATAAGGGGTTTCTTGCATTGGTTATACTCATTTGAGTCCGCATAAGCATTGTAAGCCCTCTTACCCTCATTTTAGAAACTATAAAGTTAATGTGTGATGAAAGTTGGGGTTTATGTATGTTTATTGAGTTGTGCATGTTATGCAAGGGTACTAAGCCATGATTTGCAAATCTATTAAGTTATGCATGTATACTAAGCCATGATTTGCAAGATTTATAAGTTATGCATGTTTATGCAAGTTTGCTAAGCCATGATTTGTGTGTTTATTGAGTTATGCATGTTTATGCAAGTTTGCTAAGCCATGATTTGTGTGTTTATTGAGTTATGCATGTTTATGCAAGTTTGCTAAGCCATGATTTGTACGCTTATTAAGTTATGCATATTTATGCAAGTTTAAAATGACAAGTTGTGCATGTTTTGACAAGTTGTGCATGTTTTGACAAGTTGTGCATGATTATGCAAGTTTAAAATGACAAGTTGTGCATGTTTTGACAAGTTGTGCATGTTTTGGCAAGTTGTGCATGTTTATGCAAGTTTAAAATGACAAGTTGTGCATGTTTTGACAAGTTGTGCATGTTTTGACAAGTTGTGCATGATTATGCAAGTTTAAAATGACAAGTTGTGCATGTTTGACAAGTTATGCATGATTATGGTAATATGCAAGTTCATTATGCTAAGTTATGCAAGTTTAACATATTATGCATGTTTTATGGTAATATGCAAGTTCACTACGCTAAGTTGTGCAAGTCTAACATGTTATGCATGACCGTTGTGCAAGTTTATGTTGTGCCAAGTTCCCTCTTCCTATCCTTTATGCGTTACTACAAATATGTAAGCGATAGAATGACGATGGGGGTTTTGGGGTAAACTTAAAATACATAAAAATATAATATTGGGAATTTACCTATTAAGTTAGGTCTACCCCTTGGGAATTTACCTATTAAGTTAGGTCTACCCAAGTAATTGTTTGACTTGTGATTATGTTTTGAAATAAAGTGGACATGACACTTAGAAAACATAAGTGTGGCCAACTCGAGGTTGGGTTGAGTTTGTAGCGTAATTCTACCCGGAACCGACCGGCTTAACTAGTGGCTACAAACAATAGGACCCAATGTGAGAAGTTGGTCATGGGGTACCAAGACCCGAGGTTAGACCAAGTTGTGGTGTAAAGCTACCCGGACCCGCCCGGCCTAACTAGTAACCACAACAAGGTCTAATGTGAGAGGTTGAGGTGCATTAAATTAATTAATGCCTCATGATTAGGGTTAAGTCAGGGTCCACTAATACTTAACCAATTTGGGGATTCGAGGGATTAGAATGTGGTTAAGTCGTGAACCATTGGTTACACTTAACTAGTTTAATCCATTTGGGAGCTCAAGGGATTAGAATGGGGTTAAGCCACACTTAACTAGTTTAATCCAGGATTAGTGAAGGGTTAAATCACACTTAACCCTCTTGGGAAACCCTAGCAACGTGGTCTGTTCTAACAGTAATCCCAGTTTGGTATCATTCACAACCCTAGAAGCTAGGCTAGGGCGGGGCACGATTACTGGCAGATGTAAGCGACCAAAGGGCGATGGCCGAGTGGTACAGCGGTGCGGGTTCGGCGGGCTACGGACGTGCACGTAGTCCGATATTGGACAAACTCGAGGCACGGGTACCAGTAGATTAGAGCTGTGCATTATTGCTTAAGTGTCTGGGGTTGACATCTGAGGGCTTGATACACCCAAAAGGGGGACCCAGCACAGTCTAACTACAACCATACGTGGGCCATATGGACACCAACACTTGACGTGTTAGGTTTATAGGGAGCCGATCGACTAGACCGTGGGCTGGACCGTATACTAAGGTCACTTCATGTTATTGGGCCAAAGTTTGGGCTAAGGGATCAATACCTGTTATGTTGGTTTGCTAGTACACCGTGGTGCAAAAACTTAACCTTGTTTTATGCAATGATACCTCTATCTATCTTGTGGTTAATTTACCATGCCAGTATGTTGTTATCTATGATCATCTCAGTTTCCATCATGATGTTAACTTTATTAGTTTATAGACTGATCGTAGCAGGGCTTACTCAGTCTTTTTGACTGACCCGTTTTCTTTCGCCTCTTTTCTTCCGTTTCCCCCCCCAGGTTCTCAGGGAGGGAATACAGGAGCCTATCTTGGATCTTAGCCGCTTGCTTGGATAGCTCATGTATGCTTTGGACTTGAGCTCGCTATGGTTTTTCCACTTTGGGGATAGCTACTATTATGTTTTCTTTTTCAGTTTCAGATGATGTTATTTCATGTACTAGACTTGTTTATTTGGGAAATTGACATTTTGATGTACCAGACTTGTTTTTGAAATAGTTTAAAAATCTTCCGCTGTTTTATTTACGTACTCTGTTTATTTACATATATATATATGTCATGTCCTGCCTTGCTATATCATTATGCATGTTTACCAATAATGCCCCTCCAAAGCTAGTGCATTCCTTTGCGAGTGACCCTGGCGGAGGTGGGGTGTTACATTTGGTATCAGAGCATATGGTTTACGAGAAGGGATAAAAAGGTTTTTTTAAAAAAAAAAAAAAACTTTTGAAAAACTATTTTCAAAACCAAGTATTAAGTATTTTCCAAAGAAAAGTCTAGTTGTTTTTAAAGGCTATTCCCCAAAAGCCATTAGCACTATCCTTTGACTCCTCGTTTGAACTCTTTCCTTTTCGTTTCCAGCATGCCTGATAATCTCGTCTTGCCCGAAGGAGTAACGATACCCGATTGGTTTCGTCGGTACTTGGAAGTCACGGCACCGGTCCCGGGTGTCCCTAATGTTGTTCCCCCAGTCGAGGCCGCTGTTCCTCCTCCTCCCGTAGCTGATGTTCCTCTTCCCCCTCAGCCTCCACAAGCGGATTTCGCGGAAACTTGCAAGAACTTTAAGAGGATGGGTGGCAAGAATTTTAATGGGACAGAGACTTTGGTAGAAGCAGGGAATTGGTTGAAAGAGACCGAAGATCTTTTAGCCACCTTTGATATAGGTGACCGCGGGAAGGTTTTATTAGCAGTATGGTTGCTAAAGGAAGAAGCTGCACGTTGGTGGGTAGTCACCACCGCGACCAGGCCAATTGAGACTTGGGATGACTTTAGAGGAAGGTTTGGACTGAGATTCTTATCACTGAAGCAAGGGGACATGACTATTAGGGAATACATAGATAAGTTTAATCAACTGGCTCAGGGCGATTTAGACTTGGTTAATACAGCTCAGAAGAAGGCCCTACACTTTGCTCTAGGATTAAACGAGCCATTACATGATTTGGCCCTGTCTCATATACCCTTGGGGGCGACTTTCGAGAGTTTAGTGAATTTGGCCCTACTTCAAGAAGAAGGTAGCAATGATAGGAAAGAGGTCAAGGCAAATGAGTCTCAAGGCAAAGGAGTAAATTCCGGGAAACGGGGCAAGAATATGAAATGTAACTTCTGTGGTAAAGTTGGACATATAGCCAGGGAATGTAGGAAAAAGGAGAAGAGAAAGCGGGGCGAATGCTTTGATTGTGGTGAGTCTGGACATTTCAGCAAGGATTGCCCAAGGAAGCAAGGGCAAGGTCAGACTCAGTGTGCAGGACTATCTGGAGGGCGAATTCATCCCCTCCACCCCGTTCTTCCAGCTCATGATAGAGGTAGTGTTTCTGTTGAAAATCTTGTTTACATTTTCTGATTTTCCCTGTTCGAACTTTGTTTGATTCTGGCACATCGCATAGTTTTATTTCATCTGATCTAGTGGAAAGTTTTGCACCTAAGTACTAGTGTAGTTGATGATCCCGTATGTGTTTCAAATCCAATTGGGGGTTCTGCCCGCCTGTCTGTGGTCTGAGTGGATTTGAAAATTTCTGTCTTGAGTATAGAATTCTCGTGGGATGTTTATATTCTCGGTTTCGGGGGATATGGGGTGGCTTTGGGCATGGAATGGTTGTCCTATTTTGGAGCCATTCTGGGTTTTTGTATATAGGGTTGTGAGGCTCATGACTCGCCTCAGCCGTACCCTTAGAAATTTCTAGCAACCCTATGGGTCCCGTCATGTTATGTTATCTTGAATCCCTCAACTTGTCTATCGATAGTTTGAAATCGGTGAGGGTGGTCCGAGAATATCCTGATATCTGGGGATAGGTTTCCGTATTATCTGGTTGGTAATGCCAAGCCAGTTTCGTGGCCGGTTAGGCACATGAACTCACGAAATGAGAGTTAAGAAAGCAAGTCAAGGAGATTGCTTGAGAAGAACTTCCTAAGACGAAGCATTTTCGAGTAGGGTGCTCTAGTAGCATTCGTTACTAATGGGGGCGGTTTGCTTCGCTTATGTGTTAATCTTCGTAAGAAGAATAGGTAACCGTTACCAGGGATCAATGATTTGTTGATCAGCTTGTAGGAGCATCTGTTTTCTTTTGATCTAGCTACCGGATTCCATCAGCTTAGGATGGCTGAGGATGGAATTGACAAGACTGCGTTTAGGACTCTGGATGAGTTTTAGAATGGCTAGTCATGCTATTTGGTTTGACTAAGGCACCCGCATATTACGTGATTTTGATGGGTAGGGTGTCTAGGGAGTCCTTGAACAAGTTTGTCAGGGTCGTCGTAGACGATATTTGATCTCCTCAAAAGAACGAGGAAGAGCATGTTAGACATCTCAAGAAGGAGATGGATACGCTTAGAGCCACCAATTGAAGGTCAAATTCTCCAAATGTCACTTTGGAGGAAAGAAGTTGGATTTCTTGAGCACATAGTTCTTAAGTAAGGCTTAGCGGTGGATTCCGCTGAAGTGGTTGCGGTTTGAGACCGGAAAGCTCTGAGAAGGGCAATTGAAGTAAGAAGCTTTCTCCGTTTGGCTAGTTAGTTAGCATTCCCGGAGCTTAGACTTACTCTTCTGGATCAAGAAGGGAGTTTCACGGGAAGAAGACCCGCAGTTGGTCCAGAACATGGACCAGTCGACTCAAGGCGAGATGTTAGGTCACCTCGCTAGATATATTATAAAGGATGACTAAGGCGCGACAAGGGATTATGTGTTCCTCGAGTGAAAGACTTGGTAAAGAAGGTTCTTAAAGATGCGCATCACTCGAGGAGGTGGCCGAGTTGGTTTCGGAATACATGTTGTGCCACCAGGTTGAGGCCAAGTCATAGAAGCCCAATGGGCCATTACCTCCATTGGAAGTTTCGCAAGGGAAGTGTGAAAACATCTCGATAGATTATGTGGATAGACTACCTAGATCAAAGAAAGGGAATACGGATATGAGGGTCATAATGGGTAGACTCACGAAGAGTGCTCATTTCAGTCCGGTGAAGAGCGAGAGGACTGCATCATGGTCATCAACGGTTTACCCTCAAGAAGTTGGCCAGTTTTGGAATAGCCTACAGGAAGCCATGGGTAGGCAATTGAATCTAGGTATGGCCTCTCACTCATAGGCGGATGGTTCATTTCGATTAAGCATGAGTTATGGAAAATCACGTTTATAAGGGCAATTGGCAACGTGGATTGGTATTTTCAAGAAGAGTTCTGTTGCATGACGAGGTCCAGGATTCACTAGTGAATTTTGGAGAGCTGGCATGAGATCATGAGGTTATAGTAGGTTTAAACCAGGTATACAGAAGGAAGAATAAGTGGAAAAGAAGGATGAGAGGCGATAATGAAATGCGTTCCAACTCGAATTTGGGAAATAGGAGTTAGGAAGCCAAGGAATCATGAAGTAAAAGACGGTCAAAGCACAGTGGAGTTAAGTCCAAGGAAACGTGACTAAGAAGAGTGAAGACTAGATACACGCATCATATCTCTTTTTAAGAGTGCATCCTTGATCCTCGTTTTTCCTGTGGAGCTTGCTTGCAAGTTGTCTTTTGCATATATCCTCTCGATCCCATTCTCGATCTTATTTCTGTTGTAAACTCCATAAGGGGGTTAAGACTCATCGGTTAGTACTATATGTCAAAGTTTGAATGGATTTCTTGTAATCCAAAAAGGAGTTTATCTAGTTTATCTAGTTTATCGTGCCTATCTTGTCATGAGAACCTTAGGTAGAAACCCTTTTGGTTGAAACATGTGTTTGAAACATGTTATGCTTGATGGTTGCAAGTGGTTGCAAGTGTTTGCAAGTGGTTGCTCGTGGATGCATTATACACGATTAGGCACTAGATCGGCTCGCACACTCTTCATGTTGCATATGCATGAGTGCTTACACTTATTCATGGTTGAAACTTGTTGTGCTACCACATGGATGTTGCATATGGATGAATGTTATGTGCACTCATATAAATACCATAAATTATGGTAGGAATTTGCATACATATGGATTCATTTCACTGACATACATATGCATTAAGGAGGTTTACTGTATCAGTAACCGCCTGATTTACATACATATGCATTAAGGAGGTTTACTGTATCAGTAACCGCCTGATTTTTGCATTAGATAAGTACATATACACACACTTTTGCATATGTTCATCCAGCATTTAGAATCTTTTAAGGACAATGATTGCTCGTGGATGATGCTTTGAGTAGATGGATGATTGGATGGTAGGATATGCTCTTCCTAACTTGAAGATTTCGGGGACGAAATCCTTTAAGGAGGGGAGAATGTAACAACCCGTATTTCTAATAATCTGTTATAACATAAATTGAGGCAGAATTAAATTATTAAATGGGAATCAAGGGAAACGGGCTATGCCATTGCGTTCGTCTCGGAAAAATACGCGAAATAGAGTCCGAGTTTTCAAAAATCGGAGTCTGTATGACCCAGTTAAGGCCCATTGAAGTCTTCAGAAAAATCCTAAGTAAAAATAGATTCAAATTTAAAGAATTGGGCCAGCTGGGCCAAGGCGGGAAAATTCCCGCCAGGGGCCCCATGTCGACAGGCCTGTCGACAGGGTCCCCAGGGAGTCGACTGCCCTGTCGACAGCCCTGTCGACAGGGGGTGCCCAGGCAGTCTAGCCTGGTGCACCATTTTTGATTTGGGCTGGGTCTTGGGGCTTGGTTCTAGAGGATTCCGAGATCTGACGGGCCAAAACTAACCTAGGGTTAATCCTAGGGCTAAAAACACTCTAATCTTCTATAAATACAACCCTAATCCTACCCTAAAACCCAATTATTCATCCTAGCAACTAAACTATGCCAAAATCCAAACTCTCATGGCCTCCACCCTCTTCATACAATTCCTAATTTAATTCCTAAGTGATTTTCCATGCATACAAGCATATTTAGGCTTGTATGATCCTCCTTAGCTTGCATTAAAGGCTTGTTTTTCAATTGGCATCATAAAGGAGGAGTCTTGATCAAGTTTGCTTGCATTTGGGGGTTTTAAGTAGTTGCATAAGGGGTTTCTTGCATTGGTTATACTCATTTGAGTCCGCATAAGCATTGTAAGCCCTCTTACCCTCATTTTAGAAACTATAAAGTTAATGTGTGATGAAAGTTGGGGTTTATGTATGTTTATTGAGTTGTGCATGTTATGCAAGGGTACTAAGCCATGATTTGCAAATCTATTAAGTTATGCATGTATACTAAGCCATGATTTGCAAGATTTATAAGTTATGCATGTTTATGCAAGTTTGCTAAGCCATGATTTGTGTGTTTATTGAGTTATGCATGTTTATGCAAGTTTGCTAAGCCATGATTTGTACGCTTATTAAGTTATGCATATTTATGCAAGTTTAAAATGACAAGTTGTGCATGTTTTGACAAGTTGTGCATGTTTTGACAAGTTGTGCATGATTATGCAAGTTTAAAATGACAAGTTGTGCATGTTTTGACAAGTTGTGCATGTTTTGGCAAGTTGTGCATGTTTATGCAAGTTTAAAATGACAAGTTGTGCATGTTTTGACAAGTTGTGCATGTTTTGACAAGTTGTGCATGATTATGCAAGTTTAAAATGACAAGTTGTGCATGTTTGACAAGTTATGCATGATTATGGTAATATGCAAGTTCATTATGCTAAGTTATGCAAGTTTAACATATTATGCATGTTTTATGGTAATATGCAAGTTCACTACGCTAAGTTGTGCAAGTCTAACATGTTATGCATGACCGTTGTGCAAGTTTATGTTGTGCCAAGTTCCCTCTTCCTATCCTTTATGCGTTACTACAAATATGTAAGCGATAGAATGACGATGGGGGTTTTGGGGTAAACTTAAAATACATAAAAATATAATATTGGGAATTTACCTATTAAGTTAGGTCTACCCCTTGGGAATTTACCTATTAAGTTAGGTCTACCCAAGTAATTGTTTGACTTGTGATTATGTTTTGAAATAAAGTGGACATGACACTTAGAAAACATAAGTGTGGCCAACTCGAGGTTGGGTTGAGTTTGTAGCGTAATTCTACCCGGAACCGACCGGCTTAACTAGTGGCTACAAACAATAGGACCCAATGTGAGAAGTTGGTCATGGGGTACCAAGACCCGAGGTTAGACCAAGTTGTGGTGTAAAGCTACCCGGACCCGCCCGGCCTAACTAGTAACCACAACAAGGTCTAATGTGAGAGGTTGAGGTGCATTAAATTAATTAATGCCTCATGATTAGGGTTAAGTCAGGGTCCACTAATACTTAACCAATTTGGGGATTCGAGGGATTAGAATGTGGTTAAGTCGTGAACCATTGGTTACACTTAACTAGTTTAATCCATTTGGGAGCTCAAGGGATTAGAATGGGGTTAAGCCACACTTAACCAGTTTAATCCAGGATTAGTGAAGGGTTAAATCACACTTAACCCTCTTGGGAAACCCTAGCAACGTGGTCTGTTCTAACAGTAATCCCAGTTTGGTATCATTCACAACCCTAGAAGCTAGGCTAGGGCGGGGCACGATTACTGGCAGATGTAAGCGACCAAAGGGCGATGGCCGAGTGGTACAGCGGTGCGGGTTCGGCGGGCTACGGACGTGCACGTAGTCCGATATTGGACAAACTCGAGGCACGGGTACCAGTAGATTAGAGCTGTGCATTATTGCTTAAGTGTCTGGGGTTGACATCTGAGGGCTTGATACACCCAAAAGGGGGACCCAGCACAGTCTAACTACAACCATACGTGGGCCATATGGACACCAACACTTGACGTGTTAGGTTTATAGGGAGCCGATCGACTAGACCGTGGGCTGGACCGTATACTAAGGTCACTTCATGTTATTGGGCCAAAGTTTGGGCTAAGGGATCAATACCTGTTATGTTGGTTTGCTAGTACACCGTGGTGCAAAAACTTAACCTTGTTTTATGCAATGATACCTCTATCTATCTTGTGGTTAATTTACCATGCCAGTATGTTGTTATCTATGATCATCTCAGTTTCCATCATGATGTTAACTTTATTAGTTTATAGACTGATCGTAGCAGGGCTTACTCAGTCTTTTTGACTGACCCGTTTTCTTTCGCCTCTTTTCTTCCGTTTCCCCCCCCAGGTTCTCAGGGAGGGAATACAGGAGCCTATCTTGGATCTTAGCCGCTTGCTTGGATAGCTCATGTATGCTTTGGACTTGAGCTCGCTATGGTTTTTCCACTTTGGGGATAGCTACTATTATGTTTTCTTTTTCAGTTTCAGATGATGTTATTTCATGTACTAGACTTGTTTATTTGGGAAATTGACATTTTGATGTACCAGACTTGTTTTTGAAATAGTTTAAAAATCTTCCGCTGTTTTATTTACGTACTCTGTTTATTTACATATATATATATGTCATGTCCTGCCTTGCTATATCATTATGCATGTTTACCAATAATGCCCCTCCAAAGCTAGTGCATTCCTTTGCGAGTGACCCTGGCGGAGGTGGGGTGTTACAGAAACGCATGTCCTCCCTGAGGTTCTCTCCCGTTTCTGGTTCACAACCAGGGTGTGAGGCTCGCGAATCAACGCTACACAAAGCTATGCCACACAGGCCGTGCTTTGATCATCAACCACAAGACTCTGCTTTTCAACAAAAGCCTCGATCATTTGCCACTTAGGCATGCCACATAGGCAGTTCACTCCATGCGATTGATATCCATCAATATATAACCTCTTAGCTCGTACGTCTCAGAGAAGGGCGTTAAGCAAGAGAATAAATTCTCCGCCGCCAAACAGATATATATTTAATAGAAATCAATCACACAGAATAAAATCCAATGTCAGACACACAGTCCATTTACAAGTTCGTTCTGGGTCTGAACGAAACCGGAGGCACCTTGTACCTCGCATATCCATCGATCTCCAAGTACGTCTGGACGATCACCAACTGATTCCCTCCTCTTGGGTGTACAACCCAATCAAGATCATCAGTAATCACCAAACGATGTGAAGACCTCCAGTCTTCGACCACCGTCTTCATCCTCGACACATCGTCAAATCAGTTATCCAGAATGGGATAAACCCGATCTTTCTGAATAACTCGCATATATAATAAACAAGTGTTACACAAACACAACATACGCCTCATTCCAATTCAGAATATTCTTTTATTCAAATATTCTTATACTTTAGGAAAAGTTCCCATTAATTTTATCAAAGATAAATTCTTTAAATTTATTCTTTGATCTTCCTTTGAATATCAATTCAAATTAGTCGGGATTAGCGAAATATACCAAAGTAATCATTTATTTTATTTCTCAACCCCAACCTATTCATCCCATGAAGTAAAACTGGTCATACTTCATATCTAACACCACGGTGTTATCGGTAAATTCAATTACCATTTCACGTTCAAATATAATTAAAGGTTTAACTATCGCCTGGAGAAGAACTAGTGATACTCCATTCTCGATCATTTCAATCTAATTAAAGATTCATTAAAACTCCACTTGGTTTTAATATTCCCAAAAATCAATATTAATGATTGTTTAACTTGGGAAATCATATCCTGTCTTTAACTGGGTTAAAGAACCAGTGTCATTTAAAACACGGTTCACGATAAACCCAAAATCACATTCGAATCCAATTCCAATTAAATCTCATTTAATTGGTACACTTCATTAAATCTAAATAGAAAGATTTAATCATTTTTTCAACTGAGTTTAAGAACAGTGTTAATGAAGACACCATTCACGACAAACCCAAATCCCATTTGATATTAAATACAAGGCTCTGAATAGAAAATATATCGGCTTATATTCAATATCAAATTCTACGACCAACAAATATCGTATTGGAAATAACGATATAAATATATCTTTCAAATTTCCATAACAATATCTGTATAATCACGAAATCCAACATCGAAATATTCCAAAGACAATTTCGATTCAAATCCATTTCCACTTTATATATTGGAAATTCTGGTTATTTTCAAAACCATTTCAAATCCACTTTATTTATTTCAAAAATAAATGGATTATAATTCTAGCTCAAAACTAGTTCATTACGATAAAAATCTATTTTTATCTTTTCAAACATGGAGTTTTTCATCCCAATTCTTTCCAAATCATTTGTTACGATTTTACACAAATTATTACTATTTTTAATAATTTTATCAAGACCCATACAGTCGATTTCCATAAACGGCCATCGAAATGCACTTACAGCGACCTTTTCCAAATTTGATTTGGACATATTTCCAAATCCAACCGTTAGATTTCAAATCTCTAATATTCGTTAGAAAGCTCTTTTCGATACGAACCCAACGGTTCCGGTTTTAGGAGAATCCGACGGTCGGAGCTCCCGTAATATCCATTCGAAGACAATGGTCGAAATTCACGAACTACCGCGGCGTGGCGCGTTCTTTTCAGTCCATTATATTATATATATATAATATATACTTCGTCGATTTCCTTTTAAAAACGTATTTTCTAAATCGTTTTAAATTCGTTTTCGAAACGATTTCAACTTCATATTCAATTTCGAATCAAAATTGAATATTCCACATCATCGATATAAAAACGATAATATTTTCAAAATATTATATTTTGAAATCGCTTCTTTTTCTATAATCATTATAAAAACGAATATAATCGATATAAATATCGTTCGCATCTAAATGACGCATATCTAACCAATACGGCTTTATATATTTCAATAACTTCGTTATTCTATTCAACAAATGAATATTTTCTTTAACACATGAATTTATATTTTTGTTCAACACATAAATATATATTTTATTCAACACATGAATTTATATTTTTATTCAACACATAAATATTTATTCTATTCAACACATGAATTTATATTTTTATTCAACACATGAATATTTATTCTATTCAACACATGAATTTTTATTCTATTCAACACATGAATTTTCTTTTATAATATTCCTTATTTTCCAAGTTGGAATGAGGCCCAATCAATTACCATATAATGTTAATTATATGGATTCCCTACAACATATGTATATAATAGCAACGATAAATCATCAACCATCATCCAGAGTGCACCACACAATTGCATAAGCATTAAATATAAATATTTAACGCTTATAACAGCCTGTCAATCAATCGATCGACATACAGCTAATTATTGGGACTGGTGTATGGCCAATTTCATCCCAACACCCGTGTGGCGTTTTCAAACAATCAAACACAGGTTTTATTTGTGCAGTTGGACGATGTGTAAAATTTATCGTCCCAATCCATATCAGTCAAATGGATGTACATAAACAAATCGTCCGATTCGTTTATAACTATTTATTTTATATACACGTTAAAAATTATATTTTTAACTATAAAACATTTTCAACTATAAAATATTTTATTCCATTCCACTTCACACAATCAAATTTCACATCACGTCAATCAAACAAACAAGTCATCCATGGTCTGTGGACGACGGGTGATGGGTGCTACTAAGCACTGTCTGCATCCTAGTATATATTTCAACTAGAAATTAAAATAAAAGTGACGAGTTCTCACCCATAAGCTAAACCAAACGCCACGACTTTTCATATGTAGAAAATCTTCGCCGCGTTTCCAATCGGTTCCATCGCACTCTGTTTCACACGATTTATATAAAAATCACATTTTTATTTCAATGCTATATAGATAAAAATCACGTTTTTATTTCACTCCATATATAGAAAAGATTATATTTTTATTTCAACTCTATATAGATAAAAATCACAATTTTATCGCTTCTTCACATAGATAAAAATCATGACTTTATCACTTCACATATAAAAATCGTATTTTTATCTATAAAAAAATCATACCTTTGCAACATAAAAATCATATTTTTATTATTTCTATCATATAAAAATCATATTTTTATTTAATAAAAATCATATTTTTATTTAATAAAAATCATTACTTTGCTATAATCAAAATCATTACTTCTTGCTACAATAAAAATCATATTTCTATATATTCTTAAAATCAATGCTACTTATAAATCTAAAGATCAATGCTACTTATCACAATGTTATATAAATAAATAAATAAATCAGTTTTTAAAACAATGTAATTTATATAATAAAAAGGGGAAAAACTCACTGCATCGTTCGGAGGAGGGGAGGATTCAGGAGGAGGGGTGGCTGAACTCGGCGGAAGCGGCCTAGGGTTGAGCTGCGGTGATGGGTGCGTTGCTTCACGTCGGTGAAGGAGTGGAGGGAGGCGACGGGTTTGGAAGGGAAGAAGGGGGTGTGCACGATACCGGAGGGCTCGGTTTTGGCAGTGGGGGCAGAGGAGATCGGAGGGGGAAGGGGAGAATGCCGGCGGCGCGGTGCGAGAGGGGGGGTTGCGGCGTCGTCTCTGGTGGCTAGGGTTCCGTCGCGATTCGTTTCCTCGTTTTTTTATTGCAGATGTGTCGGGGAGAGAGAAAGGAGGGGTGGGGGTGAGTTATATATTTTATTTATTTATTTATTTTCCTAAAAGTAATTTCCTCGTTCGAACACCAAAGGAGGCCAACGACTGTCGCCCCTAGCTAATTACCCCATTCTGAACACAATGGGATCGTATCGTAAGCCCATTTGGTTGTTTCGATCGGTTTCCGTCAAAATCAAAATATAAATCTATGTATTGAATTTGAACACGCACTTCAATTTACCGGGGCCACATACGGACTCTAAAAATTCCTGAAAAATATTTTCTAGCTTCGTATTGACGATACGGTCTTAACAAAACTAATTTTGTCAAATTCTGAGCTCGTTTGAAAAATGGCCATTTTCTGGTCGATCGAAATTGACTAAAACTGTCAAAACACGTTTTCTTTTGCCACGCTCGCATATTGATTCAGAAAATTATGAATTTTGGAATCTAGCAATCACTTGACATCCCGGATCCAACAAAAGTGGTTTCGTCGAAAACCGAGGTCGTTTACAAAATTTCCATTTTTAAGGGCCAAAATTCCATAGCGACTATTCTGAAATTTCAACTGGGCATAACTTTTTATCCCCCCTATGAAATTTCAATTTTTCGGATTCGTTGGAAAAATATTCTCAAATAGATTCTAATTTTTTTTCCGCTAAAATCCGATTTATTTTGAATCCTATACATTAATTTGATCTTTGAAATCGAATTTTCAAACTACCGTGCCATTTTTAATTCCTTATATGATTATAAATAATTATTTATATTCTAACGACGATTCAAATAAATAAATACTTTCTATTTCTATTCAAAATAAATTTCTCGTCGTTATTATTTAAAATAATTCATTTTAAATATTCAAAATTCAATAAAATTGCCAAAATAAAAAATTTAAATTGGCTCAGATTTCCGGGTTATTACAATCTCCCCCACTTAAAACTTTTCGTCCCCGAAAAGGAACGAAGCCGAAAGTTGTTTAACTAATCAACTCAACTTCCAGTATTTTCTTTACAACTTAAGTTCTTCAACTTTTCAGTTTCTAAGAACTTTTCAAATTTTTTCAAAAATTTGGCTAACACCCTAAATTTTCGAAAAATTTCGCCATAACCTCCCCTACACTGGGAGCTTCGGGATATTTCAAATAGCCTCCCATGGCCCTCACCAATCCAAAAAAAACAGCCAATCGGCTTATAAAATCATCAAAAACCCAAGAAGTACAATAAACATGTACCTATTTGTCGGACAAACAATTTTATTCCTCTGCTCTAGCCTCCTTACAATGACCTGTTCAATGTAAGTACATGTACGTGCATGCAAATGCGATAAATTTTCAATACAATCCACTATTTGGTTCATTTTGGCTAAAGGTTCAACATTTAATTAACCAACCAATAATCAAACAACACAATCAACAATCAATTAGTTGGTTAATGTTTCAAATTCATAACTTTGATATCTAGTCAAAAAATTAGATTTTTGATGCCAAATCACAACAAATAATCATATGTAAGTTTTGGTTCTCACACCAGTCAATTGGAATCATATAGATATCCCACCTTCGAAACTCGAACACAGACACTGATGATGAGGCCTCATCATCAGAATCAACTCCGGGCGACTAGAGTGTGATTCTATATCTACCCAATATATTAAAACTTCGAATACCCGTGGATCAGACGTATATGCAAAATCTTTATATATTGGATTGCCCAAATCAATACAACTAAATGTTTAGATATGTTGAATAAAGTTTAAATTTTCAAAACAAAATTCGTTTTCATTTCAAAAATATACTCTTCACACTCGTTCTAGGATACAACTGATCGCATCTCTAACGAGTCATTCTCATTGGATATTACTAATCCAATCTCTGATGAATTCTTTCGTTTGGTTCTAATATGCCTTGTTCTCCGAGCTCTGTAAACCAAAGCTCTGATACCAAATGTAACAATTGGGAATTTCGCTCGATCCGAATCGATCGCTAAACCGACCAAGACCGTTCGAAACCCCTGATTTTTTTTGAGAACACGACAAATCAGAATGCAAACCGAAGAACTTTTCATTGCTTGTTACAACAATTCCATCAGAATACAAGAATATTACAGAGTATGAATAAATATTACACAGAAAATATCACAGATTTAAATTACATTTAAATACATCGCAGCGGAAAAATAATACAATACACAACTGAAAGAGATATACGGATACAGAGCTTTCCGAATATCGTTCCAGCTGCAAATCAGGATCCTGTGAATATAAATCTGCAAAACCAAAATTACTAGTTGCCCGTGTCAAAAATAAGGGCACCCAGAGTTTAGGTTAAAACAATAAACTCTAGGTCAGTCATGTGACTGGTGTGAGAACTAAAACAGTTATTAATGTTTATTTTAAAGTTAGGTAAATCAAGGGATCACGCCGTATAACACGGAACGGGTTTCCTCCCAAGAATACCAGCGCATAAAAAAACAGTGCAATGCTAAATAAAGAACAATGAAGCTATTATAAGACCCAGGTCCCATCACACAATGCAACGCAAGCCGGAGGATATGGTTTTTACCTTATAATAGCCAAGAATGCTTGGTACGTGAAATTTCATGTTTTATTATTACTATAAGTGTATAGTGTCAAAACAATTTCAATCATAAGTATCAATCATAGACGGCATAAGTGCCCCATACCACTATGTCGCCATACTAGGCTCTACAATCAAAACCGCAAAGCCACGTATTGAAAGTTGGGTTTCCATCTATGAACCGAGGCAAAAGATAGTCCTAACCGATTCGACTCTCTAGCCCGAGCCTCAGGATCAAAGCTCGAGTGACCCTTGGATCGTCAGGGCCGGTCCACCGATGTGGATTAAAATGCCTGAACACTGCATTTCCCCGCCCTTTGGGGCGTAAATGAGCCAAATGACTCCATCAGCTCCACATAGTCACCGATATATCTGAGGCGCCTCGCAACAGCAACAACCACACAGGTGAAAATAATGTAAATGTTAGGGCTGGTAGGTCACTGACACCACCCTAGCTAGAAGGGAACGCATGCCCTCCCCGAGGTCCTCTCCCGTTTCTGGTTCACAACCGGGGTGTGAGGCTCGCGAATCAACGCTACACAAAGCTATGCCACACAGGACGTGCTTTGATCATCAACCACAAGACTCTTCTTTTCAACAAAAGCCTTGATCATTTGCCACTTAGGCATGTCACACAGGCAATTCACTCCACGCAATTGATATCCATCAATATATAACCTCTGAGCTCGTACGTCTCAGAGAAGGGCGTTAAGCAAGAGAATAAATTCTCCGCCGCCAAACAGATATATATTTAATGGAAATCAATCACACAGAATAAAATCCAATGTCAGACACACAGTCCATTTACAAGTTCGTTCTGGGTCTGAACGAGACCGGAGGCACCTTGTACCTCGCATATCCATCGATCTCCAAGTACGTCTGGACGATTACCAACAGATTCCCCCCTCCTGGGTGCACAGACCAATTAAGATCATCAGTAATCACCCAAACGATGTGAAGACCTCCGGTCTTCGACCACCGTCTTCATCCTCGACACATCGTCGAATCAGTTATCCAGAATGGGATAAAGCCGGTCTTTCTGAATAACTCGCGTATATAATAAACAAGTGTTATAAAAACACAACATATACGCCTCATTCCAATTCAGAATATTCTTTTATTCAAATATTCTTATACTTTGGGAAAGGTTCCCATTAATTTTATCAAAGATAATTTCTTTAAATTTATTCTTTAACCTTCCTTTGAATATCAATTCAAGTTAGTCGGGATTAGCGAACCAGACCGAAGTAATCATTTATTTTATTTCCCAACCCCAACCTATTCATCCCATGAAGTAAAACTGGTCATACTTCATATCTAACACCACGGTGTTATCAGTAAATTCAATTACCATTTCACGTTCAAATCTAATTAAAGGTTTAACTATCGCCTGGAGAAGAACTAGTGATACTCCATTCTCGATCATTTCAATCTAATTAAAGATTCATTAAAACTCCACTTGGTTTTAATATTCCCAAAAATCAATATTAATGATTGTTTAACTTGGGAAATCATATCCTGTCTTTAACTGGGTTAAAGAACCAATGTCATTTAAAACACGGTTCACGATAAACCCAAAATCACATTCGAATCCAATTCCAATTAAATCCCAATTAATTGGTACACTTCATTAAATCTAAATAAAAAGATTTAATCTTTTTTTCAACTGAGTTTAAGAATAGTGTTAATGAAGACACCATTCACGACAAACCCAAATCCCATTTGATATTAAATACAAGGCTCTGAATAGAAAATATATCGGCTTATATTCAATATCAAATTCTACGACCAACAAATATCGTATTGGAAATAACGATATAAATATATCTTTCAAATTTCCAAAACAATATCTGTATAATCACGAAATCCAACATCGAAATATTCCAAAGACAATTTCAATTCAAATCCATTTCCACTTTATATATTGGAAATTCTGGTTATTTTCAAAACCATTTCAAATCTACTTTATTTATTTCAAAAATAAATGGATTATAATTATAGTACAAAACTAGTTAATTACGATAAAAATCTATTTTTATCTTTCAAACATGAAGTTTTTCATCCCAATTCTTTCCAAATCATTTCTTACGATTTTACACAAATTATTACTATTTTTAATAATTTTATCAAGACCCGTACAGTCGATTTTCATAAACGGCGATCGAACTACACTTACAACGACCTTTGCCAAATTTGATTTGGACATAATTCCAAATCCCACCGTTAGATTTCAAATCTCTAATATTCGTTAGAAAGCTCTTTTCGATACGAACCCAACGGTTCCGGTTTTAGGAGAATCCGATGGTCGGATCTCCCGTAATATCCATTCGAAGACAATGGTCGAAATTCACGAATTGCCGCAGCGCGGCGCGTTCTATTCAGGCCATTATATATATATATATATATATATATATATATATATATATGTATATATATTTCATCGATTTCCTTTTAAAAACGTATTTATAAATCGTTTTAAATTCGTTTTCGAAACGATTTCAATTTCATATTCAATTTCGAATCAAAATTGAATATTCCACATCATCGATATACAAATGATAATATTTTCAAAATATTATATTTTGAGATCACTTCTTTTTGTATAATCATTATAAAAACGAATGTAATCGATATAAATATCGCTCGCGTCAAAATGGCGCATATCTAAGCAACACAGTTTTATATATTTCAATAACTTCGTTATTCTATTCAACACATGAATTTATATTTTTATTCAACACATGAATGTATATTTTATTCAACACATGAATTTATATTTTTATTCAACACATGAATATTTATTCTATTCAACACATGAATTTATGTTGAATTTTTATTCAACACATGAATATTTATTCTATTCAACACATGAATTTATATTTTTATTCAACACATGAATTTTTATTCTATTCAACACATGAATTTTTATTCTATTCAACACATGAATTTTCTTTTATAATATTCCTTATTTTCCAAATTGGAATGAAGCCCAATCAATTACCATATAATGTTTATGGATTCCCTACAACACATGTATATAATAGCAACGATAAATCATCAACCATCATCCAGAGTGCACCACACAACTGCATAAGCATTAAATATAAATATTTAACGCTTATAACAGCCTATCAATCAATCGATGGACACACAACTAACTATTGGGACTAGTGTATGACCAATTTCATCCCAACACCCGTGTGGGGTTTTCAAACAATCAAACACAGGTTTTATTTGTGCAGTTGGGCGATGTGTAAAATTTATCGTCCCAATCCATATCAGTCAAATGGATGTACATAAACAAATCGTCCGATTCGTTTATTACTATTTATTTTATATACACGTTAAAAATTATATTTTTAACTATAAAACATTTTCAACTATAAAATATTTTATTTCATTCCACTTCACACAATCAACTTTCACATCACATCAATCAAACAAACAAGCCATCCATGGTCTGTGGACGACGGATGTCGGGTGCTACTAAGCACCGTCTGCATCCTAGTATATATTTCAACTAGAAATTAAAATAAAAGTGACGAGTTCTCACCCATAAGCTAAACCAAACGCCACGACTTTTCATATGTAGAAAATCTTCGCCGCGTTTCTAATCGGCTCCATCGCACTCTGTTTCACACGATTTATACAAAAATCACATTTTTATTTCAATGCTATATAGATAAAAATCACGTTTTTATTTCACTCCATATATAGAAAAGATTATATTTTTATTTCAACTCTATATAGATAAAAATCATATTTTTATCGCTTCTTCACATAGATAAAAATCATGACTTTATCACTTCACATATAAAAATCGTATTTTTATCTATATAAAAATCGTACCTTTGCAACATAAAAATCATATTTTTATTATTTCTATCATATAAAAATCATATTTTTATTTAATAAAAATCATTACTTTGCTATAATCAAATCATTACTTCTTGCTACAATAAAAATCATATTTCTATATATTCTTAAAATCAATGCTACTTATAAATCTAAAGATCAATGCTACTTATCACAATGTTATATAAAAAAATAAATAAAAAAATCAGTTTTTAAAACAATGTAATTTATATAATAAAAAGGGGAAAAAAACTCACCGCATCGTTCGGAGGAGGGGCAGATTCAGGTGGAGGGGTGGCTGAACTCGTCGGCGGCGGCCTAGGGTTGAGCTGCGGTGATGGGTGCGTTGCTTCACGTCGGTGAAGGAGTGGAGGGAGGCGACGGGTTTGGAAGGGAAGAAGGGGGTGTGCGCGATACTGGAGGGCTCAGGTTTTGGCAGTGGGGGCGGAGGAGATCGGAGGGGGAAGGGAAGAACGCCGGCGGCGCGGTGCGAGGAGGGGGGGTTGCGGCGTCGTCTCTGGTGGCTAGGGTTCCGTCGTGATTCGTTTCCTCTTTTTTTTATTGTAGATGCGTCGGGGAGAGAGAAAGGAGGGGAGGGGGTGAGTTATATATTTTCCTAAAAGTAACTTTCTTGTTCGAACAACAAACGAGTCCCAATGACTGTCGCTCCTAGCTAATTACCCCCATTCCGAACACAATGGGATATGTATCGTAAGCCAGTTTGGCTGTTTCGACCGGTTTCCGTAAAAATCAAAATATAAATCTATATATTGAATTTGAACACGCACTTCAATTTACCAGGGCCACATACGGACTCTAAAAATTCCCGAAAAATATTTTCTAGCTTCGTATTGACGATACGGTCTTAACAAAACTAATTTTGTCAAATTCTGAGCTCGTTTGAAAAATGGTCATTTTCTGGTCGATCGAAATTGATTGAAACTGTCAAAACACGTTTTCTTTTGCCACGCTCACATATTGATTCAGAAAATTATGAATTTTGGAATCTAGCAATAACTTGACATTCCGGATCCAACAAAAGTAGTTTCGTCAAAAACCGAGATTGTTTACAAAATTTCCATTTTTAAGGACCAAAATTTCATAGCGACTATTCTAAAATTTCAACTGGGCATAACTTTTTATCCCCGCTATGAAATTTTGATTTTTCGGATTCGTTGGAAAGATATTCTCAAATAGATTCTAATATTTTTTGTTTTGCTAAAATCCGGTTTATTTTGAATCATGTACATTCATTTAAACTTTGAAATCGAATTTTCAAACTACCGTGTCATTTTCAATTCCTTATATAAATATAAATAATTATTTATATTCTAACGAGGATTCAAATAAATATATACTTTCTATTTCTATTCAAAATAAATTTAACGTCGTTATTATGTAAAATAATTAAAAACTAGACAAAATTGCCAAAATAAAATTTTTAAATTGGCTCAGATTTCCGGGTTATTACAATTTGTGCCATACTTGAAGATACGGGCGGGCTCCGCCACTTTATACATAAATGCATATCCACTGCTCAAAACTATTTTTAGTCATCAACTTTTTTTTTTCTTTTATAAACTTAATACTGAAAAAAAAAATCTATTAAACAAAAATTTCTAACTTTTTATTAGTTAATTGTGAGCAGATAAATAAGTACTTAATATATTCCCACTACCAATGGATACGACAATCCAACATCCGAAAATAATTTCGGATATAGGGCTGGATAGTGGATACAGTACTTTCATTTCAAACGCATAGGTTGACAGAGCATAGGAAGAAAAAGTTGATAATTATTTTAATTTTGTTCTCAATATATTTAACAGAAGTCAAATGAATATAAACAGTGAAGAAAGGTTTAGTTATGATTTAAAATAAAACAAAAAAGGCATATATTTCAAAATGTCAACCCATGAATTTTTGTATTAAAATCTTTTTTACAGAAATTTATTTCACAAAATATGACAGTTTATTTAACGTTTCAATTCAAATATAATCAGCAACCCCTCTTTCCATTTTCTAGCTACTTCCATATCCTCACATTTCCTTCCATGGTCAAAGAGAATAGTATAGAGTCTATAGACTGTATAGTACATGTTCTTGCTTTGGGTTACATTGATACAAGCCAAATTTAAATTCATCATTTTAGTTTCATTAAGGGAAAAAGAAGGTTTCATTTGTTTCATGACAACAATTTCTTGATCATGCTGTATATAGTTCAATATCAGAACAAACTATTTTGACCAGAAATATAAAAAGAAACAAATTATATAACCCAACTATAAGTATAAAGTATAAACAGGAAAATAAACATACCTGATATTAAATCTAGTGATACAAGAAAAACTCCATTCTAGTCATCTGCAACTTTGACATGATATGGTGTTTTAATTTCCACTTAAAGTTATCTTCTGCTTCTCGAACTTGAAAATTTACCATGCAACCTCGCTACTAATCTGAATCTGCAGCTTGTCTTTGAAACCATGCTTCAGTTCAAAATTAAAAGTTGAGAACTGTAAGCGCTAGGAAATTGAATTTGACAGGAACCGTGCCTTTCCCACTAAATATCCAGAGTCACTGGTTTCCCTACAAGTTTGATTTTCAGTCCAACTCTGACACACCTACAATGGAAGCATTATCAGCATCAATGTAATCTGACAACCTCATTTCCTCACCCAAATCCTCAATCATGTCATATATTCTAACATAGTCTGAATGTCTGTTATCCTGAGACATAAACCTATGAGACGCATCTCCAATATCAATCCAGCTCAAACCTGGTTCCTTCATCAAACCCTTCTCTCTCATTCCCTTCCTCACAAAATCAACGTTTCCCCAACTCCCTTCTTCAGCATATACATTCGAAATCAACACATGATAACCTGCTGAATCATCCTTAATTTCCATCTTAACCATTCGTTCTGAGACCATCTTAGCCAGTTCGTATCTCTGATGAACTCTACATGCAGACAGTAGAGCTCTCCAAACACCAGCATTCTCATCTTCATCTTCAAGACCTTCAACAAATTCATAAGCTTCTTCAACTCTTCCTGCTCTACCTAACATGTCTACAATACAGCAAGAATGTTCAGGTGAAGCCGAAATCCCATATTCAGCCATTGCTTCATATAGAGTTAGGCCTTCCTCTACCAAGCCAGAATAGCTGCATGCCGAAAGCAAGGCAATGAATGTGATTGAATCGGGCCTTACACCCAGTGCTTGCATTGAGTCAAATAAAGATAGGGCTCTTTTGCCAAGCCCATGTTGCCCAAAACCCGATAACATTGTTGTGTATGTCACTGTATTTCTTTCTTCCATTCTCTCAAACACTCTTTCAGCTGAGATCACCTCTCCACATCTTGAGTACATGTCTACCAATGCTGTGCCTACAAAAACATTGTTGTGCAAAAGGCTACGGATGGCGAAAGCATGAATTTCTTTGCCAGTTTGAATTCCACTTATGGCGTCACAAGCAGGGAGGATTGATGCTACTGAAACAGAATTTGCTGTTTTAATTTCTTCATGAATCATGTTTTTGAATATATGCAACGCTTCCTCGGTTAGTCCATTGTGCACGTAACCAGCTAGCATTGCATTCCAAGTAACTTGATCTCTCTCCTTGTTTTGATTAGCATCAAAAACTTTTCTTGCTACTTCAATGCAACCAGATTTTGAGTACATGTGTATAAGATAGCTATCCAAGCCTTCACATACAATTCCATGTCTTATAACATAACCGTGAGTTTCTTTTCCGATCTTAATGTTTCCAAGGTTAGATGCAACCGAAAGCAAAGCACATATTGTAACAGAGTCTACTAAAAATCTCTGCTTCTGCATCTCATAAACCAATAACAGTCCTTCTAAGTTCAACTTCTTCTGAACAAAAGCAGATATCATTGTATTCCAGGTGACCATATCCCGTTCCTTAGTTTGTTCGAAAAGATCAAATGCAAGCTGAACACATCCACACCTCGAGTACAACACGATCAGTGCATTACTTAGAATCAAAGGCAGTGAGTTTGAACTCCATTTCATCAAATACCCATGTATCTGTTTTCCTAACTGAACATCTTGCATCTGAGAAGCCGCCATTAATGAATACAAGAATGTCACCGAGTCAGCTAAAACATGACCAGATTCCAAAACATTAACAAAAAGCTCAAAAGCTTCATCATAGATATCGTTTTTCACATAACCACCGATCATGGTGTTCCAAATTTCAATGTTCTTCTGCTTCGCACAGTCAAACACTAACCTAGCTGCCTCGATGTTAAACAACTCCACATATGTGTATATTAAAGAACTTATTACAAACACATCATCATAAACTCCATTTTCACATTTAAAGATAACTCCATGTATCATGTCAGCCCACTTCTTACTTTTTACTCCAACTACTGCAGGTAAAATATTAACAAAAGTGACACTAGTAGGTTGAATGCCGGCTTCAATCATTCTCCTAAACAATCTTAAAGCATCGTCTGGAATGTTCTTCCTAGCATACCAAGCAATCATTATGTTCCAAGATACCACATTTCTCCTAGGCATTCTATCGAACAACAGCAAAGCAGTGTCCTTTGTCCCGCATGTGGCATACAAGTTAAGTAAGGAGTTGTTCAAAACTGGATTTTTCGCTTTGTAGGTATTGCGTATAACATGACAGTGTATAGATTTTCCAAGTCTGAGCTGATGTATGTCGGTGCATGCCTTTAGAGTGCTAGAGTAAGTGTAGTGGTCAGCAAGCTGAGCGGTTAGGTTGAATAAAGTGTAAAGCTTTAAGGCATGATGAGGCATGGAGTTGGACACGTAGCCAATGAAAAGAGTATTGTATAGCATGGTCGGGATCGGATGGGGGAGAGTTTTGAAAATGGAACGAGCGATGTCTAGGTGGCCTTGTTTGCATAGTTGGCTGAGTTTGGAGCGGAGGGAGATGATGTGTTTTTTGGAGGTGGGATGAAGTAGATGAGTTTGAGAGAGATGAAGTTGTTGCTGTTGCGGTGATGGGGTCTGAGGGAGGATGGGGTTGGAGAGCGGACTAAGATGAGGGACACAGCTTGACATTTCTTCTCACCTTCTGTTTGTGTGAACATGGTTTATTGGTTTCTTTTATCTTCCATTTTCTCAATCCAGTGTTATTATAGATATTTTTGTTCGTGTATTAACATCCTCTCTTTGGTTTACACACAGAGATGGTTGTCATTGACATAGGTTGCTGCTATTGATACAGCGATTTTCTCTTTGGCTCCCAAAACTAAAAGCACCCGATATATTTTAGTTTTTCTCAACTGGCCACCTCGTTAATTATTAACCTTAAATGGAGAGGCTACCACCGGATACACGAACGCTTACATTCTCGCTGAGACCTCGTCAACTGCCAACTCCAATGAAGAAGCCCTCCTTCGATTAACGAAGCGGCGGTTCCAGAAAGAAAGACGACGGTGGTTCTCAGGGCTCGATATCAAGTAAGTTTTGCGCATCTTAAATCCCTAATTCTATAGTTTGATTGAGAAATTGGTCATACAACGTAAATCCGAAATGAATTGGAAGAAAGTTTGAATCCCTAATTTTGATTTCTGTTTTTAATGGTTAAGTAGAGTAAATTGGAAAAAAGTTTGAATGGTACGCCCAAAAATATTTGGCAGCGGTTGTTTACAACCGAGAGTGTAGTTTTTACTCGGTTGTTCGTGGCCGAACAGTGGAAAATGTAAAATTTTGTTGCTTGCTACGGTTGCGAACAACCGAGTCCCAATATTGTTGTTTGGCTATTACAATTTTAGTGTACATTTTATTTACCATCTCCAAGTATTATTTTATTTGCTTACAAAGAAGGATATATATTTGTTAACCAAGGACTTTGAGTTTAGAATTTTAAGGTGGAAAAAATTTCAAATTAGACCAATTTTAAGCCTCCATCAGATAATGTTACAAAACTGATTTAGAAATGTAACTCATGGACAAAAGAGTTTAGATTGTAAAGTGTTTATATTATTATTATTTATTTTTTTGAGTTATACTTGTACAAATTTTGCATTGTGCAAGTGTAACCAATATATATATATATATATATATATATATATATATATATATATATATATATATATATATTCATGCATTTTGGAATTAAGCAAATATAATTTTGGAAATTAAAAAAAAAAGTATACTTGGGCAAATTTACCCTGCACAAGCATAAAACGACGTCATTAGCAAAAAAATGGTTATTTTTGTAATAATTTTTTATCAAAGCCCCAAACTGAAAATACTTTTTTTTTTTTTTTTTTTTTTTTTGAAACCCAGGAGAACCCGACGGGCCGGTAAACTCCTGAGGAGGGTACAGTAAAGCCCGTCCACTAATCCAAGCCCCCATACCCCAGGTAAATTTATGTAGCATGTGGAAGCGCATGGTAGAAATCGAACCATCGACCTTTTACCAAGAAGTTAGGCCTCCTTTCCACTGCGCCGCATCCGCGAACTACGTTTTCTTTTTTTCCTTGAGTCTAATTTGATATTTGTGTCTTGTTAAACTACTTAAGCATATGAATCCAAGAGAGCGTGTCCCGGTTACACGTGAGAGTTAGCAGATAGAATCATTTTTTCTTAAAATCAAACTAAAAGAAAAACTCAAGTGCATTGTTATTGTTAAAAATATATCAGAGGGGTACATTCCCGCTCAACCTAAGCAATGATCTTACACTTGTTAGCAGCTCATGGACAGAGAGAAGTACGTGACATTAGTGAAAACTAACTTCAAAAACCAATAATGGATGCCTTGTATGAAAGATTACTGTTAATACAAAGTATAAGCATCCCCTTGAAGGAATATTTGGTACACCAATTTTACATTAAATTCTCCATGTCATTGCTTTGTACTGACATTAAAAAAAAGTGTGGTGCTAAGCGCACCCCAATATGTTCTTCCTAATACCACGACTAAAAAATACCACAAGAATTGGTATTACACTCTTCTTAATACCACACACTTAAAAAATAGGGGCTACCACACTCTTTTACCTTATTTCTATTTCGCTCGATATTCGCTCGTCCTCATGTCTAAAACCGATCAACGAATTAAAACCTAGATCGATAACCGATCAATGAATTTGACGCCGCAACGCAGAGGAATATACAAAAGCCGTGAATAAGATTTGAAATAAGAAAACTAGAAGAGAAATTGAAAGATTATGGTTTTCATATCACCAAACAATTGGGAGATTAACGTACGAATTTGAATTTTCCCGCGAGTGATGCGCATAAGACAACGATTACGAGATATTAGGGTTTTCAGATTAGCTTAGTACGTGATTAGTTCAGCAAATAATGATTGAGTGAGAGATTAGAATGGAGAGGTAATGTGGTATTAGGAAGCATACAAAATTTAATGAGTTTTATTTTTTTTAATTGCGGTATTAGGAAAAACATATTGGGGTGCCCTTAGCACCAATGCAGGCCATAAGCTTTACCTGAGACTACATTGTAAATCCCATATCAGGGAAAAATAATGCCCAAAACAAGTAAAAAATAACCCAATAAACTCTCTTACAATTTCATTTGTGATCCCACAATCTTACGATCATATATAAAATCAATTGAAAAAAGTAGAAAATAGAAACTTGTAAAATTTGGAAATATAATAAGCAAACAAGTAGATTCGATGAATCAAATACATTAGTCGCATCATCAGTTTCAGGAATGAATTTAATTTTTTAATTGATTGGTTCATTTAGACATGAGCATTGGAGGCATTGCAAATGAATGTGGGCATTTCATTCATATTTCGGTGCGCAGGCATCATATAGTTTTGTATTAAGTTTTTTCTCATACATACGTAAACTACATAATATTTATGGATTATAATTTCTTGAAGACTTGTTTTGTAGTGTAATAGCCATGAATGTTGTTATGTCATTTATAGAAAAGGAAAAGCAACCCATGGCAGCTTCTCTTAGACTTAAACGTGCAACGGAGGTTGAAAAGAAAATAAGCAGGTTGTAGTACAAACTCAAAACACGGAAGACGAAAATATGGATGACGAAGATCCGACAAATGGGTCTGAATGAAGATATGGGAAATGAGTCTGGTTCTCATGGTTCCGGAGATGGAACAGAGAAAGAAGGCTCTGACAGTGAACAAACGGAAAGTGGAACAAATTTACCACCTTCAGTTGGTCCCTCTTCTAGCACAGTTATTGCTCCTATACCGGTGAATACTTCCTTATTAAAAACCTTTGGAACACATATTTTTCTATTTGGAAGAAGGAAGAGGTTAGTTTGAATTTCGTCAACATTTAGTCATTTCATTTTTGTAATTTTTTAAAAATTGTTATATGTTTTGTTTCAGGAGGGAGGCCCGCTCAAGTGCCTTTCACATACAACGAAGCTGAAGGAATGGAGTATCGACGACATGCCAATTCAAGTTGCACAAAAGATTAAAAATTCTGGTCTGTATTCTTTGGCACAATATTCGTACAAACACGTTGACTATGTAACTATCTCGGCTTTCGTAAAGAGATGGCATCCCGAAACTAATTCTTTTCACATGTCATTTGGAGAGATGACTATAACATTAGACGATGTCGCACAAACTTTGAAAACCCTTGTTGTTGGCACTTCTATTTATAAGAACATGAATAATCGTTCTCTGGTCGATCTTTTAGTTGATTATCTAGGCGTTGAAAGAGTTGAAGCTAAAAAAGAATTAAATTATTCGACTTCAATAAAGCTTAACTCTTTACTGGGAAAATTTCAAGAGAAGGCAAAAGAATACGATGCAACTGAAGGTGATTATGAAGCTATTGTGCATGCCTACTTTATTTATTTATTGGGTTGTACTTTATTCTGCGATAAGTCATGTAATGATACGGATTTCGCTCAGACTTAATCGATCGCTAAATCGACCAAGACCGTTCAAAACTCGGATACGCTAACTCTAGACATACAACACATCAGAACAAATAAAAGAAGACTTTTATAAACATCATAATAATGTTACATCAGACTACAGAATATCAGAGTACATCGGAAATAATAATAAAACAGAAGATTTATTTACAGTAAATGAAATACAATGCACAGCTGTAACGACCCGTATTTTTGGGCAGTCTATTTTAAATATTTAATATCATTTTAAATATTTTGTTGATAATATAAATAAATTTTATTTATAAATTTATAGTAATACGAAATAAAATTTGAATCGAAGTTGAAAACTGAATCAAACAGTTCAGATAATAAATATAAATTCTATGTGAATGTAATCGATAATGGTAATGATATATTATCGAGAAATTTATTTGTTTATAAATTTAAATAATTTAATATCTTTATAAAATAATTTTTCTATATACGTTTAAATTAAATATAAAATATATTCGGTTAGTTCAGAACAGTGTTAAACTGTTGAAATAACAATGGTTGCGTTAGAATAGCGGTTCGGGATTACTGGTTAAGGGACACAAGATATTTTGGTTATTTTATTAAAAACAAATCTAATCAAAATATATTAACATTAGCCGACCTATCCTTTACAACGCTGAGCCTACCCTAGCTACTGTTGTCTCCTTTCAATATCACGCAGCATATATTTTCCCTCGAGCACAAAATCCTGTCCTTCCACCTTTGATATCTAAGAAACAACGATGTAGTGGCTTGTACGCTCTGTCTCCTCTTCACCTCTATAAATTAAGCCAACGCTCTTCATCTTTCCTTCATTCTAACATCAACGAAGCCATTTGTTTGTTTGTTTCCCAGTTCCACAAAACCCGTGCTTCTTTCCTCAGACAAAATCGCTCCACTTATTTAAAAAAAAAAAAAAAGGGGATCGATCATGAAATCGCGAACTCCTTTGAGCTCAACAGGCTCGCGATTTAGGGTGCGACAGGGGTTATCGAGCGTGGTTGCTCAGGGATTTCGCGGAAAGGGGTCGCGATGAATTGGGTGCCCGATTAATGCATACTGAATTTGGAATAGTGACGGGAGGAGCTTGTTCAAGTTGACAGTGGGGATGAGGGTACGGGTTTGAGGAAATAGGGTGGTGCGATTGATTGAACGATGGATGTTGAGAAGAGAGCGATTGGATGAGGGGGGTCACTGCGATCTCAGTAGAGGCCAACGCTGGACTGAAATGGTGCGAACAAACTAGTAAGGTTCTGGGAGAATTGGGGAGGGGGTCAGCAGCGTGGAAAATTGGGAGGGTTTGACAAGTGAATATGCTGGAGTTCGGCAGTAGGCATTTGGGTAAAATTCGAGTGAAGGAAGAGTGAATTGACAGTAAAGAGTTGAGGCTAGTTTGGGTCCAGGTGTAGCAATGAAGGAGCAGCAGTCATGCACAACAATCGTTCGGTAAAATGTCGAAATGGGATAGAGCCGGTTTAGGGGCTGATTGTAGTTGAAGATGTTCGGAGATTCAATTTGGGAATTAACCAAGTAATTCGCAAAATAGCGAGGTACACATTTCCATAAGATTTAAGATACATAGGATAATTTGTTTATTATGTTAATGGTTAATTTAAATGATTCATTGTTTAATCGAAAATAAATTAAATAATCATAGGTGCTAATAGATTCGGCTGAAACAATTTAAGTGGATTCGTAAATACAAAAATGGGGAATTAATCAGATATTCGGCAAATAAAATCGCGGTGAGTAAATCTCACTCACCTTTAGAATTATTTTTATTTCATTAAAAATAATTGTTTGTTGCTTGTGTGAATGCTTTCTGGTTGTTTTATATATATATTAGTTATTTAGGCTATTATATATATATATTGGGTTGATTGATTGGTTGGATTCCCGCAGTCTCATTAGCGGATGCCCGCAGTTTCATAGCGGATGATTACCCTATACGCCCCACGCTATGATTAGTGGATGACCTTCTATACCGCGATATTCTGCCACGAAGCAGAATGGGTATTATTTATGTGCTAACGTCTGTGGATGCAGGGAAACAGGTTGGAGGAATCCAACAGGATTCCTCAAAAATATATTATCTGTTTGTTTGTTGTTTGTTTGATTCCATATATATATTTTTCATATATGACGTGTTAAAAAATCAAATGATTGAAAATTGGATGATTTGATTGTTTAAATATCACTGGGCTAAAATATCGTGGAAGGATATTTGAGATTTTAAAAGGGAAAATTCTATTTTTAAATAGAATTTGAATTTTAAATGGAAATAAAATATAAACTTGTTTTTGAAAAATAAAACAAGTAGTTTCTTTATAAACGAAGTTTATAAGTAGTTCTTTTATAACGAAGTTATAAATGAAGTGAAAAGAATTATCATTTGATAATTCAGAAATGGAAATACAAGTGTGAAATTGGAATTTGAAATGAAATTTCAAAATAGGATGTGAAATGAAATTTTTAAATATATAACTCAAATGAATTTTGAGTATAACATTTGAATAGTAGAAAAGGAGTTGAAATATTTGAATTTTAAATAAAAGAAAAAGGAGATTGAATATTAGAAATTCAAATAGAAGTTCAAATAGAATTTGAATAGACGAAATTAGAATGAAAAATAGAATTTGAATTCAAAGGGATAAAAATAGAATTTGAATTCGAAGGAATTCAAATAAAGAAAATTCAAATAGAGACTTTGATATAAAATTTGAATAAAGAAATTCAAATAGAGATTTGAATGTAGAATTTCAAAATAAAATATGAAGTAAACTTTGGAAATAGGATTTTCAAAGTAGAATTGGAAATAGAATTTCAAAATAGGATTTCAAAATGGGGAATCCAAATGATTTTGAAATGGAATTTGAAATCAAGGGAATTCAAATGGATTTAAGTGAGGAAATTCAAATGGAATTTAAATAATGGGTTTTAAATAAAGAGGATTCAAATATAAGAATTCAAATAGTATTAGAATGGAGTTTTGGATATTTGAATTTAAAATAGAAATTCAAAATGGAGTTTGATTATTTAAATTCAAGTATGAATTTCAAATATAACAATTCAAAAAGGGAGTTGATTATTGAAATTAATGTGGTATTTGAAATCAAGGAAATAAAATATGGTATGTGAATTCAAGAGAATTAAGTTTGAATATTAGAATTCAAATGGTGTTAAAAATGAATTTGAATATTAGAATTCAAATGGAGATGGCAAATGAAATTTAAATATAGGAGATTCAAATTGAATTCAAATAGAATTAACTATGGGATTTGAATACGGAATTCAAATGGAATTGAAACTATGGATTTGAATATATTAAAATATATCAGAATGGAGTTGAATTTCATTCAAACGAAGTTTAAAAGTTTATATATATATATAATTAAAACGAAAGCGCCGCAGCGCTGCAGTTCGAAAATTGGCGACTCGAACTTCATTTGAGTATATCGGAGTCAAATTAAGTCGGAATTCTTTGAAACAAGAACCGTCAGGACCAGTTAGATAATAATTTTCTAATAGAAGAGAAAAATCTGGATTTCGTCAAATAGATTCCGAGATATGTCAAAATCAAATATTTAAAAGTGCAGCGCCAGAAACCACTAAAACCATAAGGGATTTTATATAATAAATACAGGGATTTTTAGGCAAATAAAAATCCGAATTTTTCCATTTAAAAATCTAGACTTGAGTTAGAAAATAAATGTGAACTCAAGCAAAGTAAGTAAGATGATTTTTGGAAACAATAATCATATTTTGATTATTGAATAGAGTTAACTAAGGCAAAGAAGAATTAATTAATCGAGTTGGAATTGAAGTTGAACTTTGAAAAATGAATTTGATTTGTAAATGTATATTCGAGATCGAATATAGAACTTTAATTGAAATTTGAATTCAATTAGTTGATAAGCAAGTTAAAAATATATTTGAACATGTCATGTCCAAATATAAAAGTGAAATAGACCAAAGAGTTAATTAACAAGTTAATTAACGAATTGAGTTAAAGCAATTGGGAATAGTTGAAATCAAATGGACAGGTATAGACATACAGGAGACAGGTATGGGATAAAGTGACGAAGGTATATAATTCGCGTGCTCGACAATAAGGTACATGTTTAAATTGAATATGAGGTTTTATGCGCCGTATCGGCAAGCCGCTTGGCTTTTTCTTTTTGAGATGGGAAGGTACCGGGAAGCTATTTGAAATTTCCCGATGCTCCCGATACAGGGGAGGTTATGGCGAATTTTTCCGGGAATTTAAGAAGTTAGAATATTTTTAAGAAATTTGACAATTAGAAATCTATATATCGATATATATATATATAGAATTCGATAAGGAAACGAAATCAAAAATAGCGTAAAGGGCCAAGATTGGTTATTGAAATATTTGGTTAACAAAGATTGATAAGAGAGTGTAGAAGAGATTTAATTAATAAAATATTAATTAAAGAGCCCAGTGATTTGTTTGATATGTTGGATGAACACTTGTTTTTATTCGATAGTTAAATCACAGACTATCGAAGTTTTGACCATCGTTGTCAATATGGAGAGACCGGTTGGATTATTATCCGAAGAACCACTCCGTATCGGCATAAGCGTTGCGAACCAAGTATGCTGAATATACTGAAGACGGAGTAAAATGCAAGGGCTTTTCTATTTATAGAAATGGTGCCTTCGGTTTCGTTCAATCCCAGAACGAACGAAAATGGACGAATGTCTGACAGAGTATTTCCAATGATCAAATGGGTTGGTCTGTATGAATATATATGGTTGCAACGGATTTATTCCTTAGCATAATATCCAGAATATTTGTGCAAACTCAACTAGTGATTAACGGATCTGACGATGTGGCATTCAAAGTGATTGTGTTATCGATGAATGGTAAGTATGCGTAGCCTCAGGCCTCAACAACCGGGAAAGGACAAAAATCGGGCAGGCAGCATGGCTACGTGGGTCGCACCCATTAGGATGTATAATCACCTATCTAGAGGTTCATTTAATTTCTTATTCTATTCGATGCTGTCCCAGTCGGGAGGCGGTTGCTGATCCCAACCGTTGGTGATATACATTCGATACACTCAAGCGAAATGAGTGGTCGGTCATGTGTCGGCCGGGTTACAAGATGTTCTTGTTGAACCCAGTGTATTACTCTCTAGAGATACACTAGCGGAAGGTGGTTCCATACCTTGTCATGTTGGAAATCCAATCTCCAATAAGCGCCAGACGGTTTTTGATTTTATACTATATATGTGGAGCGTGAGATGCAAGCGTTCTGCTATTTGGTTATTTATTTGATGTAGACATTATTATAATATCACTGGATTTTCATATCAAAGTGTTTTGGGTTATAGTAAGGTAAAAACCGTCCATGTTTATGTGTGGGCTGGTCTTACTATTACCTTTTCTTTTGAAAGGATTCTTAAAGTTAATCAAGTGGTTGGAGTTTACTCACACCAGTCCCATGACTGACCCAGAGTTTATTTTGTTTTGTTTTCCCTAAACACTTGGGTGCCCAAATTTGTACGGGCAGTCAAGTAGTCGGGATTTCACAGATTCATTTGAAGGAGCTGGAAGCAGGAGGCTTCACCGGTTAGCTATAGGCTATCATATATTCCGCTGTGGACCTTGTTTGTATCTGGAAACAGGTGTTTATAACTGTTCCAGAAATGACTGTTGTGCTCTGATGATGGTATGTATATAAAGTTACTGATTTGTATTTCAAAAGTTATGTTATATAATATATTTTATTCGTTCCGCTGTGAGTTGTGATCTTTGTTTTTCTTCTATTCTAATATTTCTTTCTTCCTATTTCTCATCTTCTAACTTCTTTCTATTAATGGTTCGTATTTCTGTGTTATTTGGGTTGGACGTGTGGTGTATTTAGTCAACTCAGATAGCTCAGATTTGCGGGCTTTTACAGTTGGTATCAGAGCTTAGGTTGAGCGAACACCTAGGCTTGTGTGGCATGTGCTCATTAGAGAAAGGGTCAGTAGTACCCTAGAATGAGTTGAGTCTATATATACGAGAGAGCGTATTTGTTAATTGATATAAAAATTGTTTTATATTGTGTTGGCTAGTCTGTTGGGTAGTTTATGAATTCTGGTCGAATCGTGGGACGCCACGACGTCGATAGGAGTTTCTAAACGCTTAAACAGAAAATACGACACGATATTGTTTTTAAGTAGGTAAATGAAATAATTTTACCCAAAATTTCTATTTTGATATAGAAAGAATAATTTTCTAGAATTATTATTATATGGATGTGTTGGATGTTGATTTTATAATCAAATGAGATTATAAATTTAGAATGGTTATTTATAACTAAATAGAATTTGTATAGGAATGAAATATACAAATGAGATGAATTAGAATTTAATTCAAACAAGAATTTGGAATTTTAATCCTGGGAAGTTGAAAAATATTTTTCAAAGTATATTAAAATAATATAGATTTGTTTTAAAGGATTTGAAAGAAAATCATGGATTTTGAAATAATAAGGCACTGAACTCACTTCAGTGGCTGGGAAATTTTTCTGATGATGATTGCAACATCATCAGTGTTCATTTTCGAGTTTCTAAGTGATGGATTGCTACCTTAGAAATTTTTTGATGGAAATTGGTTTGAGCGAAAACAAATTCAGTAGGAAAATTCAAGTATTTTGAATGTGAAAAGATTTTAAATATATGTATATATTTAAGTGATTTCAAAAGAATTTGAAAAAAAAAAACCCAGGGATTTGAATTCTGGAATTGAAATTCAACTTAAACAAGTTAAATGGGTCGAAGTGAATGAATTGATTAAAATCAATTTGAATTGGTTTAATAGAATATAGATTGGATATAAATGGATTGATCGTAGATCATTCGAATTGAATGAAGGAAGACCAAAAGTTTTAGTGGAATTAATTTTGTTGAAATAAGAGGAGTTGGGTTTCAACATAAGTGAATTTTTGAAAAGTAATAGATTTGTACCATTTTTTCTACCTTAGCAATTTCGAGGACGAAATTATTTTAAGGGGGAAAGAATGTAACGACCCGTATTTTTGGGCAGTCTATTTTAAATATTTAATATCATTTTAAATATTTTGTTGATAATATAAATAAATTTTATTTATAAATTTATAGTAATACGAAATAAAATTTGAATCGAAGTTGAAAACTGAATCAAACAGTTCAGATAATAAATATAAATTCTATGTGAATGTAATCGATAATGGTAATGATATATTATCGAGAAATTTATTTGTTTATAAATTTAAATAATTTAATATCTTTATAAAATAATTTTTCTATATACGTTTAAATTAAATATAAAATATATTCGGTTAGTTCAGAACAGTGTTAAACTGTTGAAATAACAATGGTTGCGTTAGAATAGCGGTTCGGGATTACTGGTTAAGGGACACAAGATATTTTGGTTATTTTATTAAAAACAAATCTAATCAAAATATATTAACATTAGCCGACCTATCCTTTACAACGCTGAGCCTACCCTAGCTACTGTTGTCTCCTTTCAATATCACGCAGCATATATTTTCCCTCGAGCACAAAATCCTGTCCTTCCACCTTTGATATCTAAGAAACAACGATGTAGTGGCTTGTACGCTCTGTCTCCTCTTCACCTCTATAAATTAAGCCAACGCTCTTCATCTTTCCTTCATTCTAACATCAACGAAGCCATTTGTTTGTTTGTTTCCCAGTTCCACAAAACCCGTGCTTCTTTCCTCAAACAAAATCGCTCCACTTATTTAAAAAAAAAAAAAGGGGATCGATCATGAAATCGCGAACTCCTTTGAGCTCAACAGGCTCGCGATTTAGGGTGCGACAGGGGTTATCGAGCGTGGTTGCTCAGGGATTTCGCGGAAAGGGGTCGCGATGAATTGGGTGCCCGATTAATGCATACTGAATTTAGAATAGTGACGGGAGGAGCTTGTTCGAGTTGACAGTGGGGATGAGGGTACGGGTTTGAGGAAATAGGGTGGTGCGATTGATTGAACGATGGATGTTGAGAAGAGAGCGATTGGATGAGGGGGGTCACTGCGATCTCAGTAGAGGCCAACGCTGGACTGAAATGGTGCGAACAAACTAGTAAGGTTCTGGGAGAATTGGGGAGGGGGTCAGCAGCGTGGAAAATTGGGAGGGTTTGACAAGTGAATATGCTGGAGTTCGGCAGTAGGCATTTGGGTAAAATTCGAGTGAAGGAAGAGTGAATGGACAGTAAAGAGTTGAGGCCAGTTTGGGTCCAGGTGTAGCAATGAAGGAGCAGCAGTCATGCACAACAATCGTTCGGTAAAATGTCGAAATGGGATAGAGCCGGTTTAGGGGCTGATTGTAGTTGAAGATGTTCGGAGATTCAATTTGGGAATTAACCAAGTAATTCGCAAAATAGCGAGGTACACATTTCCATAAGATTTAAGATACATAGGATAATTTGTTTATTATGTTAATGGTTAATTTAAATGATTCATTGTTTAATCGAAAATAAATTAAATAATCATAGGTGCTAATAGATTCGGCTGAAACAATTTAAGTGGATTCGTAAATACAAAAATGGGGAATTAATCAGATATTCGGCAAATAAAATCGCGGTGAGTAAATCTCACTCACCTTTAGAATTATTTTTATTTCATTAAAAATAATTGTATGTTGCTTGTGTGAATGCTTTCTGGTTGTTTTATATATATATTAGTTATTTAGGCTATTATATATATATTGGGTTGATTGATTGGTTGGATTCCCGCAGTCTCATTAGCGGATGCCCGCAGTTTCATAGCGGATGATTACCCTATACGCCCCACGCTATGATTAGTGGATGACCTTCTATACCGCGATATTCTGCCACGAAGCAGAATGGGTATTATTTATGTGCTAACGTCTGTGGATGCAGGGAAACAGGTTGGAGGAATCCAACAGGATTCCTCAAAAATATATTATCTGTTTGTTTGTTGTTTGTTTGATTCCATATATATATTTTTCATATATGACGTGTTAAAAAATCAAATGATTGAAAATTGGATGATTTGATTGTTTAAATATCACTGGGCTAAAATATCGTGGAAGGATATTTGAGATTTTAAAAGGGAAAATTCTATTTTTAAATAGAATTTGAATTTTAAATGGAAATAAAATATAAACTTGTTTTTGAAAAATAAAACAAGTAGTTTCTTTATAAACGAAGTTTATAAGTAGTTCTTTTATAACGAAGTTATAAATGAAGTGAAAAGAATTATCATTTGATAATTCAGAAATGGAAATACAAGTGTGAAATTGGAATTTGAAATGAAATTTCAAAATAGGATGTGAAATGAAATTTTTAAATATATAACTCAAATGAATTTTGAGTATAACATTTGAATAGTAGAAAAGGAGTTGAAATATTTGAATTTTAAATAAAAGAAAAAGGAGATTGAATATTAGAAATTCAAATAGAAGTTCAAATAGAATTTGAATAGACGAAATTAGAATGAAAAATAGAATTTGAATTCAAAGGGATAAAAATAGAATTTGAATTCGAAGGAATTCAAATAAAGAAAATTCAAATAGAGACTTTGATATAAAATTTGAATAAAGAAATTCAAATAGAGATTTGAATGTAGAATTTCAAAATAAAATATGAAGTAAACTTTGGAAATAGGATTTTCAAAGTAGAATTGGAAATAGAATTTCAAAATAGGATTTCAAAATGGGGAATCCAAATGATTTTGAAATGGAATTTGAATTCAAGGGAATTCAAATGGATTTAAGTGAGGAAATTCAAATGGAATTTAAATAATGGGTTTTAAATAAAGAGGATTCAAATATAAGAATTCAAATAGTATTAGAATGGAGTTTTGGATATTTGAATTTAAAATAGAAATTCAAAATGGAGTTTGATTATTTAAATTCAAGTATGAATTTCAAATATAACAATTCAAAAAGGGAGTTGATTATTGAAATTAATGTGGTATTTGAAATCAAGGAAATAAAATATGGTATGTGAATTCAAGAGAATTAAGTTTGAATATTAGAATTCAAATGGTGTTAAAAATGAATTTGAATATTAGAATTCAAATGGAGATGGCAAATGAAATTTAAATATAGGAGATTCAAATTGAATTCAAATAGAATTAACTATGGGATTTGAATACGGAATTCAAATGGAATTGAAACTATGGATTTGAATATATTAAAATATATCAGAATGGAGTTGAATTTCATTCAAACGAAGTTTAAAAGTTTATATATATATATATATATATAATTAAAACGAAAGCGCCGCAGCGCTGCAGTTCGAAAATTGGCGACTCGAACTTCATTTGAGTATATCGGAGTCAAATTAAGTCGGAATTCTTTGAAACAAGAACCGTCAGGACCAGTTAGATAATAATTTTCTAATAGAAGAGAAAAATCTGGATTTCATCAAATAGATTCCGAGATATGTTAAAATCAAATATTTAAAAGTGCAGCGCCAGAAACCACTAAAACCATAAGGGATTTTATATAATAAATACAGGGATTTTTAGGCAAATAAAAATCCGAATTTTTCCATTTAAAAATCTAGACTTGAGTTAGAAAATAAATGTAAACTCAAGCAAAGTAAGTAAGATGATTTTTGGAAACAATAATCATATTTTGATTATTGAATAGAGTTAACTAAGGCAAAGAAGAATTAATTAATCGAGTTGGAATTGAAGTTGAACTTTGAAAAATGAATTTGATTTGTAAATGTATATTCAAGATCGAATATAGAACTTTAATTGAAATTTGAATTCAATTAGTTGATAAGCAAGTTAAAAATATATTTGAACATGTCATGTCCAAATATAAAAGTGAAATAGACCAAAGAGTTAATTAACAAGTTAATTAACGAATTGAGTTAAAGCAATTGGGAATAGTTGAAATCAATTGGACAGGTATAGACATACAGGAGACAGGTATGGGATAAAGTGACGAAGGTATATAATTCGCGTGCTCGACAATAAGGTACATGTTTAAATTGAATATGAGGTTTTATGCGCCGTATCGGCAAGCCGCTTGGCTTTTTCTTTTTCTTTTTGAGATGGGAAGGTACCGGGAAGCTATTTGAAATTTCCCGATGCTCCCGATACAGGGGAGGTTATGGCGAATTTTTCCGGGAATTTAAGAAGTTAGAATATTTTTAAGAAATTTGACAATTAGAAATCTATATATCGATATATATATAGAATTCGATAAGGAAACGAAATCAAAAATAGCGTAAAGGGCCAAGATTGGTTATTGAAATATTTGGTTAACAAAGATTGATAAGGGAGTGTAGAAGAGATTTAATTAATAAAATATTAATTAAAGAGCCCAGTGATTTGTTTGATATGTTGGATGAACACTTGTTTTTATTCGATAGTTAAATCACAGACTATCGAAGTTTTGACCATCGTTGTCAATATGGAGAGACCGGTTGGATTATTATCCGAAGAACCACTCCGTATCGGCATAAGCGTTGCGAACCAAGTATGCTGAATATATTGAAGACGGAGTAAAATGCAAGGGCTTTTCTATTTATAGAAATGGTGCCTTCGGTTTCGTTCAATCCCAGAACGAACGAAAATGGACGAATGTCTGATAGAGTATTTCCAATGATCAAATGGGTTGGTCTGTATGAATATATATGGTTGCAACGGATTTATCCCTTAGCATAATATCCAGAATATTTGTGCAAACTCAACTAGTGATTAACGGATCTGACGATGTGGCATTCAAAGTGATTGTGTTATCGATGAATGGTAAGTATGCGTAGCCTCAGGCCTCAACAACCGGGAAAGGACAAAAATCGGGCAGGCAGCATGGCTATGTGGGTCGCACCCATTAGGATGTATAATCACCTATCTAGAGGTTCATTTAATTTCTTATTCTATTCGATGTTGTCCCAGTCGGGAGGCGGTTGCTGATCCCAACCGTTGGTGATATACATTCGATACACTCAAGCGAAATGAGTGGTCGGTCATGTGTGGGCCGGGTTACAAGATGTTCTTGTTGAACCCAGTGTATTCCTCTCTAGAGATACACTAGCGGAAGGTGGTTCCATACCTTGTCATGTTGGAAATCCAATCTCCAATAAGCGCCAGACGGTTTTTGATTTTATACTATATATGTGGAGCGTGAGATGCAAGCGTTCTGCTATTTGGTTATTTATTTGATGTAGACATTATTATAATATCACTGGATTTTCATATCAAAGTGTTTTGGGTTATAGTAAGGTAAAAACCGTCCATGTTTATGTGTGGGCTGGTCTTACTATTACCTTTTCTTTTGAAAGGATTCTTAAAGTTAATCAAGTGGTTGGAGTTTACTCACACCAGTCCCATGACTGACCCAGAGTTTATTTTGTTTTGTTTTCCCTAAACTCTTGGGTGCCCAAATTTGTATGGGCAGTCAAGTAGTCGGGATTTCACAGATTCATTTGAAGGAGCTGGAAGCAGGAGGCTTCACCGGTTAGCTATAGGCTATCATATATTCCGCTGTGGACCTTGTTTGTATCTGGAAACAGGTGTTTATAACTGTTCCAGAAATGACTGTTGTGCTCTGATGATGGTATGTATATAAAGTTACTGATTTGTATTTCAAAAGTTATGTTATATAATATATTTTATTCGTTCCGCTGTGAGTTGTGATCTTCGTTTTTCTTCTATTCTAATATTTCTTTCTTCCTATTTCTCATCTTCTAACTTCTTTCTATTAATGGTTCGTATTTCTGTGTTATTTGGGTTGGACGTGTGGTGTATTTAGTCAACTCAGATAGCTCAGATTTGCGGGCTTTTACAACAGCGAAAAATAAATACACAAACACAGCGGAAGACTATCAATGCTCTAGACACAGCTTTAAGCTTCGATCCAGAATCCTACTAAATGAAATAGTCTGCAAAATCAAAACTTCCGACTGCCCATGTGGAAAATATGGACACCTAGAGTTTATGTGAAAACAATAAACTCTGAGTCAGTCATGGGACTGGTGTGAGAACTCAAAACAGTTATTAAACTTTACTCTAAAATAAGGTAAATCACGGGACCACGCTGTATGTCACGGAATGGGTTCACCCCCATGAATACCGGTGCACAAACAATAACTAATAATAGTAATATGGACCTGCAATGCATCATACAACATGCAATTCCTCAATCTACCCATTTAGACTTAACTCCAAATTTAGATTTTCCAAATCCAATTCACTTTACATAAATTATTTCTTTGGACTTTATTCCCGATTTCTTATTTCAAATCATTTTGAAATACATGTCTAACTTTTATATCAAGGTAGATTTTACTTCGGGATCTCAAACCAAAATCTTTGGAAATATGAATTCTAAAACATCACACTACATACAAACAAGTATGCAACCAAATACGCGCTCCCTGTCGACAAGGCAAAGGGCACGTACCTAAGCAACTCGATATATAAATGTGTACCTCCCACGATGGAGCAGGCTACACTAACGATGCACCTCCCATGCTTAAGCATATACCGCCCAAAGCCATTTAAGGATATAACACCCATACTTTTAGTCTCTGTGTTACCCGAATCATTAGCCACATACTAAATCATTTTTATATCCCGAAATAGGGAAAATCATTTCACGACATAATAATCACAAGTACTTTCCAAAATATAGTACTTTACATTAGTAATTCACACATATGATCAGTCACTATTAATCACATAACCTTTGAGCTCGTATGTCTCAAAAAAAGGTGTTAAGCAAGAGAATAAATTCTCCGCCACCAAACAAATATATCATCAGTAGCAACTATTCGGTTATGTGATGAACTACAATGTCAAACACCTAATACATTTCGAAATCATTTCGTCAACATAGGGTTTAGGCCTCAAAATCCTTTCTGTTTTATAAAACATTTTTATAAAACATTCCCTGCCCAAAAATTGGGAATACATTTCTTTTCACTTAAGAAAAATATCATTTCAAAATCATTCATTAAGTTTGAAAAATGAACTCAACATCGCTAAACATCTCATAGTCAAATCGTGAAGTGTTTCACAAGATGTTAGCGGGCAACTATTTCTACCCAACCCAATGCTAAATGTAAAAGCATATTTTGCTCATAAACTAGTCGAGTACAATCCAAACAATCAATCAATCATAATCAATATCAACAACCAAGAATATTTGGTTTATATCTCATTTTATGTTTTGGGTAAGTTTAATTACCATTCACTCATTCCAAATCTAATTAAAGATTTATCAAAACTCTAGTTCAGTTTTAATCTCTAAAAATCATACTTAATGATTATTCAACTTTCTGGAAATTAATCCCGTCTTTACTTGAGTAAAAAAACAAATGTCGTTTAAGACACAGTTCACGATAAACCCAAAATCATCTTCCATCAAAATGGAATCTTCATGGAAATCATAACACTATATAATCGATATAAATTTCCGTATCAGACAAATACTATAAATGGAATAATGACAAAGCCTTTTAAATTCCATATATAGTAACGGTCTTCATTCACAAAAGCTCATCTTGATTATTACTAAATCGAATTCCATTCAATCCCAATTTAGTAGATTAAATTGGAAAACTTTACTTTGGAAAATTCCATTAATCTTGTTTAAATGATTATAAATTCCAAATTATAACTTCACTATTAATCGGGTTAAAGAGCGACTGTTATTTAAAACGATGTTCACTATAAACCTCAAAATCCAATTCGACATTAAATATAAGGTTTTGAATAGAAATAATATCGGTTATATTCAATATCAAATTCTGAAACCAACAAATATCGTATTGGGAATAACGATATATATATATATCCCAAATTCCTCAAAAATATCCGTATAATCACGGAATTCAATATTGAATATTCCAAAGAATATTTCCATTCAAATCCATCCTAATTTATTCATTGGAAAATTCTGGTTATTTTAAAACCATTTCAATCCAATTTATTTATTTAAAAATATTGGATTATTATTCTAGTTAATAACTAGTTCATTTTGATAAAAATATATTTTTATCTTTCCAAACTTGGAATTTTCATCCAAAATCTTTCCAAATCATTTATTATGATTTCACATAATTTTTCCATATTTTTAATAATTTTATTAAGGCCCGTACAGTCGGGTTCCAATAACGGTCACCGAACTGCATCCATAGCGACCTTTTTTGAATTTGATTTGGACATATTTTAAAATCAAGCCGTTCAAATTTAAATCCCATATATTCATTGGAAAGCTCTTTTCGATACAGACCCAAAATTACAGTTTTAGGAGAATCCGATGGTCGGATCTCCTGTTACGTCCATTTGAAGTTAATGGTCGAAATTCGCGAACGGTCGTTGTGCGGTGCGTTCTATTCAGGCCATTACATATATATATATATATATATATATATATATATCGTTGATTTCTTTTTAAAACATATTTTATAAATTCGTTTTAAAAACAATTCCAACTTCCATTTCAATTTTAAATCAAAATTGAATATTCCATATCATGACAATTTTATACATCGCAAGTATATGTTAAAAATTATATTTTTAACGATCCAATAATTATTCCATATCATGACAATTTTATACATCGCAAATATATGTTAAAAATTATATTTTTAACGATCCAATAATTATTCCATATCATGATAATTTTATACATTTCATATATAAGCTAAAAATAATATTTTTAGCCAACCAATATTTATTTCAATGCATGATCATTTTATATATCTCATATATATATGTTAAAAATAATATTTTAGCGAACGAATATTTATTTCATTACATGACAATTTTATATAGTCCGTATATTCGTTAAAAATCATATTTTTAACAAACAAATATTTATTCCATATCATGTCCATTTTATATATAGTATATATATTTTTCACATCGCACATAAATTTTTATTCACATTGCATAAAAATATTTTATTCACATTTCATATATATTTAATCCCCATTTCTTTTATATATTACTCGGATTTCTTGTATATATTATTCATATTTCATATATATATTATTCACATTTCCTATATATATTATTCACATTTCATATATATATATATATTATTCACATTTCATAAATATATTATTCACATTTCATATATATATATATATTATTTACAATGAATATATATATTTTATACAACACATATATATAATTTTCCCAACGTGTATATATATAATTTTCACAATGCATATATATATTTTTATTTACAACACATATATATATTTTATACAACACACACACACATATATAATTTTCATAATGCATATATATATTTTTTATTTATTATACAATGCATATATATATATATATATCCATTTCACATCACAATCACAATATAATCAATCATGGTTTTATAAAAAAAAATAGTGTTAGGAGCTACTAAGCCCCGTCTGCAACCTATTATATAATAACGGTAAAATAATTTGAGTGAGAGAGAGTTCTCACATCGGTTTCCACTCCGCCATTCTTTATTTCTGAATTTCAGTTCTGTTTGGATTTGAATTTGCCTGAAATTCAAACAAGCTCCATTTCTATTCTGGTTTGTCTCATGTTGTAGCTCTCTTTTTACGATTCAGATGGATCCGAAATCGTTCTATTCCGTTTCTGTATGACAATGTTATAGAAGTTTAAAGTTTAATGACATTATTTAAGATAATAAATATAATTAATTTAATTAAAAATTGCTTAACCCTTTCTTCTTCATTTACAACGCTCTCCATCTTTGTCGTTTTATTTCAGAAAAACCGGTAACACCTTGGAACCATTCCTCAATCTTAGGGTTCCAGCTCACTCGCCGTACACTCGACCAGACCCATATCTACATACCCACCATCGACCGGCTTGCCAACCTCTCCCCGAGCGCTAACTCCGAGGCAACTCGGTGGTCCCCATTTTGTCCAATTCTCATGCGAACGTCGATCCTTTGTAGGGGAAAATCAAACCATATACACCATTTATCCAGATCTCAACCGTACCAATTACAAGATCTCTCGAGTCTCATCGATTTTCATTTTGAATTTGTTTGAAATGGTTTCGTGGGTTGGAACAGATTTGAGGGAAAAATTTGGAGCGTTTCTACTGTTAAATCGTTGTTGGAGGCGAAAAAGAAATGTTGACCAATGAACTGATTCTTTAGGGCTTTGACCAAGGAGAACATATATATTATTATTTAATAATTGTTTAATCTATTTAAAAAGTCAAAATCATAATGAGCTCCAAATCATACCCAACGACTATCGCCTCTAGCTAAATACCCCTATTTCGGACACAGTGGAATATGTTTCGTAAGTCAAATCTATCATTTGATTAGTTTTTCTTTAAATTAAAATATAAATCATTATATATAGAATTTTAACGCACATTTTAATTTACCGGGGCCACATACCGACTCCAAAAATTCCAAAAAAAATAAATCTAGCTATTTTTTGATGATATGGTCATATAAAACTAATTTCATCGAATTTGGAGAACGTTTGTAAAACGGTCATTTTCCAGTCGTTTAAATTCAAACTTAAAGTACCAAACGCGTTTAAATTTACCAGGCTCGCATATTAATTTCAAAAATTATGAAAATTGCAATCTAGCAATAATTTGACATTCTGGATCCAACAAAAGTGGTTTTTATCAAAAACGGAGGTCATTTGCAAAATGGCTATTTTAAAGGGTTATATATTATATTAAATTCCATAGCGACTATTTTAAATTTTAAACTGGACATAACTTTCAATTCTAGTTATGAAATCTGGATTTTGCATATTCGTTAGAAAGATATTATTAAATAGATTCAAATATTTCTGGTTTTACTGAATTCGATTTATTTTGAATTCTGTACATTCATTTGAAATTAGAAATCGAATTTTCAAACTACCGCGCCATTTCAGGCTTGTTTTATAATTAAAATAAATATATACGTTCTAACTTCGATTTAAATAAATTTTAATCGTTATTATTTAAAATAAATCATTTTAAATATTCAAAATCCATTAAAATAGCAAAAATAAAATTTTTAAATTGGTTCCAAAAATCCGGGTTGTTACAATCTCCCCCACTTAAAATCTTTTCGTGCTCGAAAAGGAACGGAGCTGAAAGTTGTTTGACTAACCAACTCAACTTTCATTCTGGCTTTCATTCTTCAACTTTTCGGTTTCTAAGAATTTTCAAATTTCTCAAAAGTTTGGCTGACACCCTAAACTTTCGAAAAATTTCACCATAACCTCCTTTGTATGGGTTGATATTTAAAACCACAACTTGCCACACAGGGCCCTCATCAATCCAAAAGAAAAATAAAAAACCAAGCTGCTAGCCAATCAGCTCATAAAACCATCAAACCCAAAGAATATAGTAAACGTGTACCTATTTGTCGGCATACAATTTTATTCCTCTTCTTAGCTTCCAAGTTATGACCTGTTCATTATATACACATGTACAAATATACAATTTTAATCAATTTTCAATTCAGTTCAATATTTGATTTGATTTGGCTTAATTTCTCTTATTGGTATTATCATTCCAATATTTTTATTTAGTTGAACTAAAAATCACACAACACAACCATCAATCAATTAATTGGTTAATTTTTCAATCATATAACTTATATATATATTCAAAAATCATATTTTCTAAGATCGGATTTATATATAATCACAAATACGTTAATTGTAAACTTGTCACTCTCAACTCATTCTAGGCCATTTCTAACCCCATCTCTAACGAGTTTCTCATTCTAGGATGCTACTGATCCTATCTCTAATGAGTTTTCTTTCATAGGATATTACTAATCTAATCTCTTATGGGTCATTTATTCTGTTCTAACGAGTTACACCCCAAATATTTGAGTTAACCAAAGCTCCGATACCATATGTAACGATATGGATTTCGCTCGGACCTAATCGATCGCTAAATCGACCAAGACCATTCAAAACCCGGATATGCTAACCCTGGGCATACAACATATCAGAACAAATAACAGAAGACTTTTATAAACATCATAATAATGTTACATTAGAGTACAGAATATTAGAGTACATCGGAAATAATAATACAACGGAAGATTTATTTACAGTAAATGAAATACAATGCACAGCGGTAAATAAATAAACTAACGCAGCGGAAGACTATCAATGCTCTAGACAGAGCTTTAAGCTTTGATCCAGAATCCTGCTAAATGAAATAATATACTAAATGAAATAATCCTGCTAAATGAAATAACTCAGCTAAATACCCCTATTTCGGATATAATGGAAAATGTTTCGTAAGCCAATTCTATCATTTTGATCAGTTTTTCTTTAAATTAAAATGGCTATTTTTAAAGGCCATATATTATATTAAATTCCATAGCGACTATTTTAAATTTTAAACCGAACATAACTTTCAATTCTTGTTATGAAATCTTTATTATTCACATTCATTTGAAGGATATAATTAAACAGATTCAAATATTTCTAATTTTACTGAAATTCGTTTTATTTTGAATTATGTACATTCATTTGAAATTAGAAATCGAATTTTCAGACTACTGCACCATTTCAGGCTCGTTTTACAATTCAAATAAATATATACGTTCTAACTTTGATTTAAATAAATTTTAGTCGTTATTATTTAAAGTAAATCATTTTAAATATTCAAAATCAATTAAAATAGCAAAAATAAAAATTTTAATTTGGTTCTGAAAATCCGGGTTGTTACAAGTTAGGCACTAAAGTTTCTATTAACTATTTGGAATGTTTGGAGAACGTCAATCAAGTGAATGAACAACTTGGGGGATAGGCGGATTAGCTCTTTTATATAGAGAGTTAGGTCTGGCTTCTAGACGGAATGTTGGACAAATGGCTGGTTACTTGACGTTGTTGACTGTAAGTATTTTTAATATTGTGTAATATTATACATAATTAAACTAAAATAAATAGTTTCTTATGTAGGCTTGGATTTATGATCACTTTCCTATGCTTCCGAATGCCATCCCCATTAAAGACTATAATGACACGATTCCTAGGATGTGCAGATGGCAACCTATGGAACAATCGGGGGATACAACTTCGACTATAATACGGCTACAAGAGCAGCAATGCGATTTAACTGCACAAGATGTAAGTTCGTCAATTATTTTCACCAATCAAATTATCAAGTATGTTAGTAGATAAATAAGTTTTAGTTTCAATGGCTTACTAGGTGTGTTGGGATCCATATCATAACATAAGAGTGGAGTACCCCTTGCCTGATGTTGCTTTTTACAATGGAGTCATTCTATGTTTTGATATTGCGGAACCTTACTATCCTAACCGAGTGCTTCGCCAATTCGGAATCGCTCAACGAATTCCTACAAATCCAGTGGCGCCTCCTAAATGTCGTAGAGGTAAAAATGATAACCAATATAAAATCGAATATGATAACAATTATTGGTATGCAGAAAAATGGCAAGATCATGTCCTATTTATGAAATCACGTTCCATGCATGTGAAGATTCTGCCCTAATTATTGTCCAATTATCATAATGTTTGATTTTATTTGTCCATGCATATGCAAAATACTCCTTGTATTCCAAACAATTTTCACAACTATACGTCAAGCTTTGGGGATAGTCTATCCACTCTTTCTGAAAATCATTGTAATATATCCAAAAGTCATGTTTGGTTGGTGCATGAACCACCTTCTTCCAACTTTGTAAAAACATCTCAAACACTTCATTTGTTTTAAACTCTGGTTTGCAATTCATAATGACATTGTTTCCCATGTGCCACAAACACATCAACAACGTTGATTGTGGAAAAATTTCTTTATTCCATTTATCAACGCCCACTCTCTATCAGTTACTATTACCTCAGGCAGTTTATCGGGCATATATAAATGTTTCAACTTGGTTAGCACCCACTCATAATTATCCTCCCTCTCATGTGCTAGAAATGCATGTGAAATACTGATTGTTCGACTCATAGAAGTCATACCAACCATTTCTAGCAACGACATATTATATCCGTTCGTTTTATATGTACAATCAAGCAAAAGAGTTGATGGAAAACACTTACACAATGCAGACGATTCCGGGTGAGACCACATTATATCAGTCAAATGATCAGTTTCCATATTGGACCTTTCAAAATACATATAATGCTTGTTCGTAAGCAATTTCATTAAATTTTGCATGGCGGATCTACATTCCATAGCTGACAACTGCATTTTATATTTAGCGTTATAAATGGTTTTCAAAGTTGATGTATTTTCCGAAAAGGACTTCTTAATAGTTACTGAAACATCTCTTGGAGGTACGCCAACAATACTCATATCTTCTAAGATTTTCTTTTCCTGGTCAATCAACCGTGCCGCATACGGATGTCCTTCTAACAAATAAGGAAGTTCGTGATTATGGACTCCGTTGATAACACATACTTTCCATTTATCTTCATCTACGTACATGCCCTTCAATCTGAAAGGGCAATTGCATTTTCTACTGGAGTTAGGTCTTGGTTTTTTTACGTTGTTGTTTTGACTTTGACTAATGACTACAATAGATTCCAGCCCTTTAACACCCCAATTGCAGCCTTGGTTTTCTTCCAGGTCCTAATTTATCCGACTTTAGAATTACAATAACGGTATTCAACTTTTTTCCTGTTGTTTTACACCATCTAATCAATGTACTTTGGGAATCAAATACCTAAATTCAAGTGGTTATTTTTTTTAATATAATCCATTTTAATAACCACATTAGAATTTTTAAGTTTTATACATGAGTACTGACTTCGTCGGTTGTGAAATGATTTAGCAAATCAACACTTATGTCTATTGAGTCATTTGATCGAACACCTTGTGTCATATTATCACAACCATCAGGTTTATCTTCCAATTTATCATCATTCAAAAACTACATCTATCAAATGACAAATAAAATTAAAAATTGATGTATCAATTTATAAAAAAAGATACGTAAGTTATACGGATAAAAACCCTACAAGTCAAAACTTACATTATCATTCTCTATTACAACGTCGTCAAATTTAATGTCCTCCAGGCTTGTAATTTCCAGTGGAGCAGAAAAAAATCCTGAAATGTAATGGAAAACCCTAACCATTAAAAAAACCCTAACAACATGTTCTATATCATAATAGCAAACAATAGAGATCAAGCAATTCTAACCTCTTTTTTATCTTCATCTTCCATCTCTAATAGGCACAGAAGAATATCTTCTTTTGTTAGGGTTTAGGGTTTGAAATAGTATTGTGTTTTTAGGAAAGGTACGGTGATGAATAACTAAGTGAAGGAATAAGATTTGGTGGCCAAAAGAATATAAAAAATATTCATTTGTATTAAATTTATAAAGGTGGCCGGAAGAGTAAACTGGGGTATAAATTGTAGCACCCTTGACATATTAGTTTTGAATAAGGGGGATACATGTGAAATTCATTAAGATTGTATCATATTTATTCACAAAATTCAGCGGAAATGCAGCTACGTTTCATCTTTAAATTCGATAGAAGGCCGTCGAAAATTGAAAAGTTCAAAAAACAGTTACCGAATTCGGTTTTCTGACGTGCCCCACCATTATCCCTTTTTGGTGTGTTAATAACAACACTCTTACACAAATCATACATTTTTAGTGAAATTCCATTCCAATTATTTCTTTAACCATTTGTTTCGAGAATACTCCTCTTCTTATTAACATCACCATTTCTTTTCAATTTTCTGCAAATTTTTTTGCTTCTTTTCTAAATGAAAATTATTACTTGTAATATATCTTATAAGGTGGTAGAGGATAAAACTGAAATAATAAATTTAACAATATGAATGGGGATGAAGAAAAATTGTAGGGGTGTTAATATGCAGACCTTGCAAAATAAGTTTAATAGTTTTCCTAGAAAGGGAAAAAGAGTCAATGGTATTCATTTGGCGGAGTCGAGTAATCTCATAAAGCACTCTGAAAACAATTAATTTTTTGTTTACCCCTTAAAATAGAAATATTTAGATAATTAAAACATCGCAGCAATGTAGGGGTGTTAATATGCAGACCTTACAAAATAAGTTTAAAAGTTTTCCTAGAAAGGGAAAAAGAGTCAATGGTATTCATTAGGCAGAGTCGAGTAATCTCATAAAGCACTTTGAAAACAATTAATTTTTTGTTTACCCCTTAAAATAGAAATATTTAGACAATTAAAACATCGCAGTAATAAGCCAAGGCAATTTCCGTATCTTTGATTAAAACATAATTACCAAAAAAATTATAGTTGCGAAATAAGGGATTGGGTTTAACCTATATTAGCTAGTGGTGTAGTGGTTGGCGCTTTCAAGACGAATATCACTTTTTCACTTCTTATATTACATTGGATGACATCCCTTTCAAGGTCAATGACATCTCAAGTAGTGCAACACCCGAAACTCTCTTACGGTCCATCATAATTTTCTATTTAAATGATAGATGTTTTTATCACTTTTCATTACCACTATTTTTTTTAATTAGAACTTGTGGAAATATAAGAGTAATTGGGATGCTCTACTATTTGGGATGTCACTATGAATGGGGATGAAGAAAATTATAGGGGTGTTAATATGCAGACGTTACAAAATAAGTTTAATAGTTTTCCTAGAAAGGGAAAAAGATTCAATGGTATTCATTAGGCAGAGTCGAGTAATCTCATAAAGCACTTTGAAAACAATTAATTTTTTGTTTACCCCTTAAAATAGAAATATTTAGATAATTAAAACATCACAGTAATAAGTCAAGGCAATTTCCGTATCTTTGATTAAAACATCATTACAAAAAAAATTATAATTGCAAAATAAGAGATTGGGTTTAACCTATATTAGCTAGTGGTGTAGTGGTTGGCGCTTTCAAGACGAATATCACTTTTTCACTTCTTATATTACATTGGCTGACATCCCTTTTAAGGTCAATGACATCTCAAGTAGTGCAACACCCGAAACGCCCTTACGGTCCATCATAATTTTTTATTTAAATGATAGATGATTTTATGTCTTTTCATTACCACTATTTTTTTTAATTAGAACTTGTGGAAATATAAGAGTAATTGGGATGCTCTACTATTTGGGATGTCACTAAAGTTTCACATTAAACATGATGAATTTTTGTATTCGTTATTTAAGATTCTTAAAAAAGTTCATTATTACAAAAATGTTGTTGTTGCACAAGTTATGTGCGTCCTTGGCATTCATTTTACGTTTTAATTTTACATTTTTTATCATAAAAATTATGTTTTTCACTTTTTGTACATAGAATACGTAGTTATTAATTACATTACTAATATTGGAAATAATTTTATTACATTTACTAAATTGTTTATTCATGTTTTTGTAAGTGAAAATTGAATGGCTGGGACGGATGGACTTGGAAGTACTTGTTGAAACATATTTAGTAAAGAGAGGTTGTATCGTGACAATGTCATTGCCTTAAAAGTAAATTCGGGTAAGACCATGGTGCAATCGTCGTTTACCGTCCATCCCAAAGTTTAACACAACAGACTTCAAACTTATGCACTCAAGTTTGAAATTATCAAAGAAGTACGAAAGGATAATTATAGAGTAGTTTTATTTAAGAATTAAAAAAAAGAAAATATTCTTGTATTTATGTCTTTTTTATTGAAAGAATAGAAATATGTAGGAGCAAGATTATAAACTTCAGCTTAAAATTCAACAGGTAGGATTTGAATGGGTCACACAATGGAAATAAATTTCTTTTAATATATATTCATGAATTATATTAATTATGAAACTAATAAATAAGTAAATAAAAAGATTTATGTTTTCATATTTTAAATTGAAATAAAAGAAAAGGAAAAGACACAAAGAAACAAGTAATAAAGAACCAGATTTATTTATATTACAACTAAGTGTCAAGTGCGTCATCAAAGTGATATACGTGTCAATTCGCCCACGTCGCGCGCGTGCGGGTGCAAGCCCACTTGATAATCCATAATCTCACACCTAATTGATAATTTATAGAAAGAAGTTTTATAAATTATTTCAGATTTTTATAAAAGAAATTTATAAATCATTTTAGAGATTTATAAAAAGGAATTTTATAAATGATTTAGGGGATTTATAAAAGGAATTCATAAATTACTTTAGAGATTTATAAGAAGAACTTTTACAAATGATTTTGGATATTTATGAAAGAACTCATAAATACTGAATGAGTTTACATAAGGAATTTTATAAACAGAAAAGGATTTGATTTCTTGAAATGATCGTTTAAATTATGGTGGTATGGAAAGCGTTCTCTCCAAACTTAACATCAAATTTCGAGGGTCGAAACTCATTTCTATCCAATATTAAGAATGTCAACAAGTCAGTGTTTGACAGGTTTGGAATGGCTTCATTGCTAATTGAAGAAAAGTGGTCGATTGAAATTATGAAGTGGTGGTAAGTATATATGGTTTAATTTCCATAAGATTCGTTTACTTACACCAAAAGGAAAATAGTTTGAGTTTACAGTAAGCAACGTTTTTAACAAACATTTGTTTCTGGCCCGTTTAAGTAATTATTCAAAATATCAAATCTTCCACAAGTGTACTACGAATATACTTATGTTGTTGAGATAAGTATATAAATATATCTCTTAAGAATTGAAAGTGCATTGTTTTACAATTATACTTATACCTCTGAGATAAGTTTACTTCAAAATATTGAATATGGAGTGTTATTTAAATATACTTATAATGGTAAGACATGTATATTGTTATATTTTCCAAGTATTGTGAATGTATATGAATATACTTTTACCATTGATATAAGTATATGGAATTTGCTTTTCATGTATTTACAGAGTGGTTTTAACTAATGAAAGGATTAATTAAAAAGGCCCATTGATTGCTTATTTGCTTAATCTTGCCTACTTTCATGTGAAATTAAATATGCGATTTGACCAATGTTTATTTGATAGTTAAACAACCCACAATTTATAATTGATCGATTTTGAGACTACCATTGTTGGTTTGAAGAGACTACGATTGGATAATTATGTGAAAACCACTTTGAATTAACTTAAGCGTTTGAACTGAAATAATCTTGAAGATGACAAACTGAAGTTCTTTGAGATGTTAGGCCACTTGCTACTTTCCTAAGGGTGATTCAAAAAGGAAGTAGTAGAAATAGTGCTTGCCATTTTTCATATCCTAAACGAACTATGTAATGGAAGTACTTACTTTGCGGTTTCCTTTTTTAGCTAATACGAGAGAGTTTAGTTGGGGTTTATAAGAAGTAAGCCGGAGGGAAAGAGTGACTAAAGTGAGTTAGAACCAAGGGCCATGGTTTCTAAAAGATTCTTACTCTTAGAAAACCGGCGTTGCATTACTGGCTAGAAGGAAGTGTTAGCATTCGAAGTGAGATATGCTATAAAGATAAAAACATAGCCTCAAACCTCAATAAATAGAAATGAAAATAACATGGAATATGTGGGTCGTTCCCATTAGGATATGTTATCACCCTTCTAGATCACTATCTATGAATTTATGTATGTTACAAACTAGAGGAAACGATAGCAAAGCAACTAGGATGATAACATAATTAGTACTATCTAATAACTGGTAGGTTGGTTATGTGCTGTTAGAAGGTCTTCGTGTGGCCTTCAATACATTTTCTAGAGGTACCATGGTAGGTGGTACCCAGTACCTTGTAGTATGGAATCTAATCTCCAATACGTGCCTTTATGGACTTGGTTGTATAGCTACTAAAATGTAATTGATTTAACCATTTTGACTGTGATTCAATATTTATTTTAAACCCCATACATTATTATGATATCACTAAATTTTTTAATAATACGGTTTGGTTATTGTAAGGTTAAAAATTGATCATGTTTATATGCAGCGCGGTTGTATGAGATACCTTTATTTTTTTAAAGGTTTTAAAATATTAGAAATCCAATTGATCGTGTTTCCCTGCTAGTTTACCATATTGGTCCACACATTATTTTCTTATAATGATTGGGTCATCCCAAGACTATTTTTAAATTCAGTTATGGACGCTTTGGATTGAGCTGGATGCCTTCAAGACGTATTTACATATCTTTGTTTTCATTATATTAGTTGAGTTGTATTCATTATCAACTATGAGGACATATTGTTATAACTGTCTGAACTAATGATAAAATAGTATTACTCTAATGGTTGTATGTATAAAGGTCTTTTCCTTTGCAAAGATCATTTTTATATTATATATTACTCATCATGATGTGAGATTATGTTCTATCATTTCTTTCTTTCATTCCAACCATCTGTCTTTCTGGCACTCATATGTTTGGCACGTGAATATCATGAATATATTAATGTCGACTTTTGAGGGTCAAAAAGGTAGGTTGTTAGATTTGGCATCACGGTTAAATGATAAGCGAGAACCTTGGCTTTGTGAGATAAACTCTTTAAGAGATATGGTACTTGAATGATTTATTATGAGTTGAGTGTATTATATATACGAGACCGTATTTATTAGTGTTACAAACAAGCTTTATATTGTGTTGATTGATATGTTGAGAGGTTTGTGAATTTTGATCGAGCGCTTGATCCACGTTATCGATTAGTGTTTCTAAATACTTGAACAAGGCAAGTCAATATTTTTTTTTTTTTGAAATGGTTAGATGAAATAATTTATCTAGGATTATATTCTATATATAAAGAATAATTATTAGAAAAAGATATAGTTATTTTGGTGTTATTTTTTGTTAAGTAATGATGTATTAATTAAGCATCATTTGTTGATCAATTATTCATGCTCGACCAGTTTATGAGTAATTTTACTTTGACTATAAGTGTTAGGTAGGCTATAATTTTAGATAATACTGAACTGTATACCTTATGAATAAAGTTTCATAATTTGACTATAATGTGTTCAATATTAATGTCGAGTTAAAATTTAATTTTAGTAAAAAGTTGTTTACAATAATAAATAAACATATACATTTATGTAGTGATTTTTTATATAAGAAAGTGAAATCGCATAGGTATGGTTTTCAAATAAAAAATGATTTAAACTAAATATTTCAAAATAAAAATCCTTGAGTTTTTTAAAAATGTTTTTCAGTGTTTTGATAAAATAATAACAGTATTATTTGAAAGTATTATATTCTAAAAGAGTTTTGAGGATACAGAAAGCAACGAGCTCACTTCGATCGCTGAAAAATAATTCAGATGATGACTACAACATAAATGTTGTTCATTTTTCGATTTACTAAGTGGGGAATTCTACCATAGTAATTTGCTATTGAGTTATTTGAAGTAAAATAGATATTGATATCTCGAAAGTACGATTTGATGTAGCCATTTTAGACATTGGAAACTTTTGAATTGAAAATGAAATATAAGCTAAGTGATTGTGAAAAATATAAAAGTAGAGTTTTATAACATTAGATAGAAAAGACAATTATATTAAAGCAAATTTTAAATGCGTTTAGCATCCTACTTATGTAAAAACAAATTTGATATTGTGTGTACTCTCAGTATATAATAGGGTATTATACAAGTTAAAATTAAGTTAACTTTTTTGAAATGTTTTCATAAATGATATTGAAAGTAAAAAAGAAAGTGGCATAAGTAATAACTAACAAGATGAAATACACAAGTTGTACAGATTACTTCTTTATATGTTCTTGATCCAAGATTCGAGTACACAATTTTGACGTTATTTATACCAACCCAAATAAGGATTTATCACTCGATTCTTAACGACGAGTTCTTGATATGCTACTACAATATATGGCTAGATAAGGAGAACAAGGTTTCCTAATCAAGGATCCTGATCGAAGTCAACCATAGGGAGGTCGGATGAGCGATACTAGTTTGAAAGAGAAATTATGCATTTATGTATGTGATAAAATTGGATATTGCATGCTGATAATACAATGTACAGGCTTATGGAAAATGTTAAGTTTCTATGTATGCCAATTTACTTTTGTGCTTGGTAGTGATGAAATTTCAAAGATGAAATTCCTTTAACGGGGAAGAATGTTACAATCTAAGATTTTTCATGTTTTAAGTAAGAATATTTAATTTGTTCAGATATCCAAATTTGATACTACTATTGAAGAAATTTTATAGGAATTTTCCATGATTTTTAAATTTTCGTTTAAATTACCTTATAACTAACATTGATATCTTTGAAAATTCATTGAATAAGTTAACAAGTGTCCTTTAATCTTGTTTCAGGATCCTATTACCTCGTTGTGCATGAGAAAACTTTAATTTTTTTGGTTCACTGTCGGTACACGAATAAAATATTGTGTAGCAAGGTGCGATATTTGATAACATCTTAGCTTGGATGTTGGGTAATGCTTTATATATCACTTCATTTATCCTTACTTCAATTATTTCACCTCTTTCTTCCAATACTAGTTTGTTCACCTCACTGTGAACAAAACACCAATTCTTATTGGTGGAAATCAGTGGGTCCCATTGACGTGAGAGGATGGTTTACTTATCCCTTAATAACTGGGTTTTTATTATAATTATGCAAATATCATCGTGACACAACCCTCTTACTCCTTTGCTTCATTTCTTTCTCATGCTTTCTCCTTTTTTCCTCTTCTGTGACATGACATAAACCATGTCCTTAATTCAAATATTAATAACTCTCAAACCGTCCATTTTAGCCAAAATACCTAAGATGAAATTTGTTCATCTCTGCCCTTGTATTTTCTAAATCAACTACACATTTTTTCATCCTGTGGGGTTGCTCGAATTGGTGAGTAGTAGCGACTGTTGAATGATATATATTTTTGATCATAGAGTAAAGAGTAAAAGACATGGATACACTTGTATTAACAAATGATGATTTTTAAAGTTGGTTACATGATTTTTTAGTGGTTGGAGTTGATCGTGATTGATAGATGAACACTATTTATTCGTCTAGCTTTTTTGATGATCAACAAGTCAAGGGGATGAGGAGATGCATTGGGAGGAAGGTAAAGGCAAGGAAAAGGCATGAAAATTATCATTGGGGGGGGGGAGGGTGGGGGTATACTGGTCTGTGGTGACCAGTCGAGGTAGAACTAGGGTTTGGTTGCTAATTTTTTGGATAGGACTTTATTCTATAAATCAAACATGGAAAGGTCGAGCTCAGTCTAGGAAGAGAAAATGTTGGCATTGTCATTGGTGAAGGGCGAAGGTTGAGGCAATCATAGCGATTATTTCTTTTATTTCTTGGGTGCGTGTTATTTCTATCGCCTGATGCTTTTTTGAATGGGGGTAGAAGCTCTATTGCTTATGAAGCGGGTTAGATGTATGGTGAGTGTTCCCACCATATATTTTCTAGTGGTACAGTATGGTAGTTGGTACCTACTGTATTATCATGGAATTCTTGTAATCCATTTTTCAATACGTGCTTATTTAGCTTTGGCATATACATGTTATGCTGGAACGTGATTAATGTAACCATTTCGACTATGATTGAATATTTATTTTAAGGCTAACGTTATTATATTAATGCTAATGTAAACCCCATTGTGAAAACGCGGTTTAGAAAATAGTGCGTCGAGGCCTTTAAGTCGTTAATACGACATGAGATCATATTGACCAAGTTGTCAGCACCAAACTGTTGAGTGCGTTCATACCGCTAATTCCATGCCACTCGAACTCGAGTCGAACTTTCATGATGCCTACATCATCAAGTCGTCGATCCTTCATGTCGCAAGTGACCTCCATGACGCCAGGACATTATTCAATAGCGTATAGACTAGACGACATAAAGCCACGTCAATTCAGATATAACAATCATGCCGCATGTCGTTAGCATGAGGATTCAAAAGCAAGTCTCCAATGACGAACAGAACTATGTCATTGCCACTGCTAGCACCCTCAAGCCGTTGGAACCTTTTACTCAAATCATTCCAATATTCATGTCGTCCAAGCGCCATGATTTCAAATGGCATGTTGCCATGTCGATTTACCCAGAACGCCATGCAAGATAAGCTAATATGTCAACTATGGAATTATGTATATAACGTAACACGTGGATGCGGCATGAAAGAATGGATAAAGTCAAGGCGTTAACATTGAATAGTGCTGCAAATCATATCGTGATCATTAAAGAAAATGGGATCAAGATGTGGCTACTAGAATGTCATGATATTATATAATACAATCCACGTGGCCACGACATGTAAACAAGGCCATTCGAGAAGCAGGCAAATCATGTTGCATTCCAATCTAAGTAAACCATGCTATAGATATTTGTTCCATGTGCCAACTGTCATTGCATAGGACAGTAAAGACAAAGCAAAGTCGCACTTTGTTAATCCAAAGCAGAACGTGACTCGTGTACTAAAGCCAAACCACTGGGCATAATTTGTTTCATGCATTCATGGCATGTCGTTATATAAAGACTGAACAAAAATCACGTTGCATGACATGTTGTAAACCATGTCGCATGATTAAAGGGATTCCATGGCGCAAACTTCATCTCATGCTTGGTCACTACATACGAACAGTAAGGGAGGAAACCATGTGGACCCGGGCCTACACGGCACTAGAGAGGAGTAGAGCGTTAATACATCCAAGTCGCAGTTCAACTCTGGTCCGTGTCACATGCTATTGAAAGATTCAAGGTGCATGGCTAAAGGAATGATAGTTGTAAAGTTGTGATACCAAGCTATACACAACTAGAAGTGAATAAAGCATATCATTGGATCCTAAAATCATCTCGTGAACATGCATGGATGATTCCACATGGCATTCTTAGGCTGCCAATTGCCTACTTCATTGACAAAGTTTGTTTCACGTATTTAATGAAAGTGAATAGCTACACGAAAGAGGCCAGTTGTATGTCTGGTATAAAGTTAATTCATGCCGCATAAAATCAATCCGCAAGCACTCATATTGTGAGGCATTTCATGACGCAAGCCGCGGACTAGCGGTACTAAAACTATAAAGTGCACTGGTACAACTATACACACTTATTTACAAGTGTGCCACTTGTAACACCCCGTAATTCTGTTAATATTAATATTCACAAATTAAAGAATAACTAATCTCAGACGTGAGAACTGTGGGAAACGGGTTGCGCCATTGTGTTCGTCTCAGAATTCTGGTTGAAATAGAGTCCGAGTTTGCGTGAATTGGACTTCGTATGAAGAAGTTATGGCCATCGGAAGTTTCAGAAAATTCAAAACAGATTTCAGAAAATTTAAAATTCAAAATTCGAAGTCAAACAGGATAGGCGGGAAATTTCCCGCCCAGCACCCCAGGTCGACTGGTGAGTCGACACCCCCCCCCCCCCCAGGTCAACTGGGGAGTCGACTGGGCAGTCGACCTGGGTGTCGACCTGGTCCAGTCGGCTAGGGTTTGACTGAGCCCAATCTTGAACTGCTGATGTGTCTTTAGGGCTGAGTTGGCAAATTAAACGGTTCAGGTTAGTTCTGAGTTGATCTGACGGCCTAAATAAATCCTAAACTCTATAAATACCTAGGTAGTCTCTCACTCTAATTCACATGAAAAATAGAATAGTCACTGTCATACCGCCGCCATGGAACTCAGTCTAGTCGTCGCCAGCTAAGAAGGAAGAAAGCTAATCAAAATTCTAATTCTACTCAACTCTAAAGCAAATCAAGACTCTCTTTCTCTTCTAATTGTGAGTATGATGATCTTAACAAGATTATTAGCAAATTAATTAGATTAAGATGTGATTTGGATCATAAGAAAATGATGTGGATTGTCATATATGTTGTTGTAAACCTTATGCTATCATGTAGGTTGTAAATCCTATGTTATGTGATGATGATATCCTTTATGTTGTAAATCATGCTATGATGATATTGTATAGGTTGTAATTTTCTATGCTAAGTTGTGATAAATCATACATGTTATAAAGTCATGATGTTATTATCTATGCTAATTAGTTCATGTTAATCAAATCATAATGTTGATATTACTTGCGCTATGTTGATTTATATGACAAACCATGTATGCAAGTTTAGATTGATTAGTAAAGATTATGAACATATGCCATGACATCTATTTAGATCTAGAATTATGCTATGACATGGGTGAGTTCTATGCGTTAGATGCTAGTTCACACCATCATTATGTTGCATAAAACCCTATATGCAAGTTTATACATGAATTTGGGTTATGATCATATCATGTTAATTGTGAAATTTAACCAAACAAGTTGACACCTTTAGGTCCATAACATGTGTAGTTTTATGAAAGTTTCACCCCTATTATGATTAGATCTATTTTATTTGTCTATGAGTTGTGATCATTTGTCTTTGTGCTATGAGTTAGACTATTCGAGTCTAACGTATATTTTGCGTTGAATAAGCGAACGTATAACGTGGGGTAGGGGTAATATTAAGGATTTAATATTGATAAAATTGGATGCAATTGATATGATTTTGCATTCCATAAGTGGATGGCCATAATTGAGTCAATTATGGACATCATTTAAATTGGAATTAATTAATAATTTGAATAGGGATATATTTAAAACTGGCGTAAGAGATTATAAGTGATAATCAATGCTTAGGACACGAGGTTGGACTCGTTTGTGACGTAAACCTGCCCGTACCCGCCCGGCAAATCCAGTAGTCATAAATGTCGGCCCAATGTGAGAGGTCCTAGGCCCAAACTAAAGCATAACAGTTGTAAAGACACGAGGTTAGACTCTTTTATGGTGTAAGACTGCCCGGACCCGCCCGGCAAATCCAGCTACCATAAATGCTAGTCTAGTGTGAGAGGTCTTTATGAGGTTATGGCCTGAATGAATTAAGAAATACTTAACCAGATAAACATGTAAGGTGGGACATGGGGGTTAAGTAGGTGCCTTGGGTGGCATGAGGAATCTAGTGGTTGCCTTTAGTGGCATTTGAAATACGATTAGTAAGACTTAACCAAACACACATGTAAATGAACATGACTAAGATGGTTAAGTGGCATATACTAGTGGTGACAAGCTTAGGTGGATAGCTTGTGGGGGCCCATTTCAACCAGTAACCCAAACGTATCTTTGTAGGCTCGACCCAAGTTGAGGACGGGACACGCATACTGGGCTTGACTATAAGAGGCCAAACGGGGTAGCGGTGGCAACGCAAGTCCAACGGGTTTCATATGCGTGTGTGGACCCGGGCTGGTAGGTAAGACGTTGTTGCATCATGTAGGTATAAGCCGTGCATTCTTTAGCTATATCGGGTTGCCACTTTAGGGGAGTGATACTCCCCACTGTGGGGCCAGCACGGGTATCTACGAGTAGGGATCCGATCGCAAGTGGGTAGTGGGGTACACCTAGTGGAGATAGGGGCAGGCAGCACCTATGTAGTCAGCTAGGGGTACACGAAGCTATTTATATAACTTCTAAGTAAAGCAAGTGGGATCGACCTTTAGGGTGACTGGTGCGGTGCAGTGTAGTAATTATTCGTTAGTAATTAGGTGTGCCTTTAACGTTATCTTTATCTGCTCTTCCATACCCAATAGTTCATAGACATTTCCTTGTTTTCCAGCTTATGCCTTAGTCTAGTTATTTTGTTAATAGTATTGTTAGAATTATCATACTCGCCAGACTTTATGTTTGACCCCCTCCATTTCTATCCTTTTCCCCATCCAGGTCCTCAGGGTGGACCCAGCTCTAGCGGAGTTTGATTGGATTGCTTTATCTCTCTTTGGAAAGCTTGGACCGCTGAAGTAAAGTCCAGCTTGTTATCTTCTTTAATGGCTATTTATGTAATGGGGTTATGTATTTTGTTTTATTAAGATGGATATTGTACTTGACTCTGATTTATGGTTTTATGATGTAACAAACATGTTAATTTCCGCTGCAATAAAATAAAGTTTTAGATTTCCAAGTACTACCTATTATCTGTCTTGTTGTAATTTTTCTGTTCTATATTCACTTAAAACCTCCATGGAAGTTAATGCATTCCCTTTGTGAGTGACATTAATGGACGTGGGGTGTTACACGTGGTATCAGAGCTTAAGTTTACCAAAACAGATATTTTTTTTAGAAAAACTATTTTCTAAAGTATTTTTGGAAGAAGTGTTTTCAAAAACATGTCTTGATGAGTAATTTAAAGAGGGAAGTTTTTAAGAAAAACATAATCCCCAATAGCCATATCTTTATCTTTCGAATTCTCCATTTTGAATCTTTCCTTTTTCGTTTCAGCATGGCTGAAGATCTTAACCTTCCGGATGGTGTAACGATACCAGGATGGTATAGGAGGTTATTAGAGGCTAGGGCCGCTGCAGGTCCAGCCAATGTTCCTCCACCACCAGTTGCACCCGCTCCTCCTCCTCGCGTTGGTACTTTTGCAAAGACGTGCAAAGAATTTAAGGCTATGGGTGGAAAACCTTTTCAAGGGTCAGAAACGTTTGTGGAAGCTAGAGATTGGCTTAAGGAGGTGGAAGAATTGCTAGAAATCTTTGAAGTAGAAGAAGGGAGGAAAGTCAAATTAGCAGCTTGGTTAATGAAGGGAGAAGCCTCGTTTTGGTGGGAGGTCACTAATGGGGAGCGTCCTGTTGATTCTTGGGTGGATTTCAGACGTAGGTTTGAGGCAAAGTTTCTCTCAAGGGCAGAAGAGAATCTATATATGGAAAGGTTCTTGACATTAAAGCAAGGAAGCTCATCAGTGAAAGAATACGTCAACAAATTTAATCAGTTAGCAAGGTTTGGCTTGGACTTAGTGAACACGCCGGAGAAGAAGGCTCTGAGGTTCGTTAATGGATTGAATGAACCGTTGCAAGGGTTGGCTATGACCTACATCCCTATGGGGGCCACCTTTGGGAAGCTAGTAGACATGGCACTCATGCACGAGGAGAAAGGCGCTAATGCTAATAAGGCACCCGAGAAGAAAGGGGATCAGAAGAAACCACAACAGCAAAACAAGAAGGGTGGTAAAGACAATAATGGCAAGGGAAAGAAGAAATGCTTTAACTGTGGGACACCAGGCCATCTCAGCAAGGATTGCAGAAAGAAAAAGAAGACGGGCTGTTTTCAATGTGGTGAAGATGGACATCTAGTGAAGGACTGCCCAAAGAAGGGGCAGAGGGCAGGGTCTACCTCGGGAGGATAGGTGCATGCTCTTATGGCACCAGGGCAGGCAAGGGGACAAGTTCAGGCTCTCGCGGTCCCACCGCTGCAAGAACGAGGTAGAACCATTTCTGTTGAAAGCTTAGTTTTTCTGTTTGATCATCCTGTCCGTACCTTATTCGATTCGGGCGCATCACATTCGTTTATCTCTACATCGTTAGTTGAATCACTGCACTTAAACACCAGTTTAGTAGAGGATCCCTTAGTTGTTTCAAATCCAATTGGGGGCTCAGCTTATTTGTCCATGATGTGTTTGGATTTGAAAATTTCTATACTTAGCATTGAGTTTAGATGTGATGCTTATGTTTTGGGCTTCATGGGCTATGGGCTAATTTTAGGAATGGATTGGTTATCCAGAAATGGGGCCGTTCTTGATTGTGAAAGGAGAGTAGTTAGGCTCATGACTCTCCTTGGTAACGCTCTCGAAATCTTTTGTAATCCCATAAATTCCGTTATGCTAAGTTATCTAGAATCGCTTGACGCGTCGGTGGAAAATCTACGATCTGTTAGAGTGGTACGAGAATACTCGGAGGTGTTTGAGGAGGTGAAGGGCTTGCCTCCGAAGCAGGAGATAGATTTTCGAATATATCTTATGGATAATGCAAAACCAGTATCTTTACCAGTACGCCACATGGCTCCACGTGAAAGGAGGGAACTCAATAAGCAAGTGAAGGAGTTGCTTGAGAAGGGGTTCATAAGACGAAGTATATCGGAGTGGGGTGCTCCAGTAGTATTTGCCACGAAGGCGGATGGGTCCCTTAGACTTTGTGTGAACTATAGAGAACTTAATAAGCTTACTAAGAAAAACAGACACCCACTGCCGAGGATTGACGATCTCTTCAATCAGTTAGTTGGCGCCTCAGTGTTTTCGCAGTTGGACTTAGCCACTGGGTTCCATCAGTTGAGAGTGGCTGAGGATAGCATAGACAAGACTGCTTTTAGGACTCCGGACGGTTTCTATGAATGGCTAGTGATGCCCTTCGGTTTGACAAACGCCCCCGCATACTTTGTTGATTTGATGAGTAGGGTGTTTAGGGAGTACCTTAACAAATTCGTGGTAGTCTTTATAGATGACATCTTGATCTTTTTTAAGGATGAAGAAGAGCATGCCCTACATCTTAGGGAAGTGTTAGAGACCCTACGTCTGCATAACCTTAAAGCTAAATTTTCTAAGTATCACTTCTGGAGAGAGGAAGTGCGATTCTTAGGGCACGTGGTTTCCAAAGAAGGGATAGCTGTGGATCCCGCGAACGTGGTGGCCATCCAAGATTGGAAGGTCCCTAAAAATGCTACCGAAGTAAGGAGTTTCTTGGGGTTGGCTGGCTACTATAGGAAGTTTATCAAAGACTTCGCAAAGATATCAGCTCCATTAACGCGTTTGACGAAGAAAAACCTAGTTTTCACATGGGACGTAGATTGTGATGATGCGTTCCAACGTTTGAAGAGAGCTTTGACTTCAGCTCCAGTCTTTGTGCTGCCAGACGGGAGTAAGCCATTTACTGTTTATACCGATGCTTGTGGGACAGGTCTAGGCGCAGTCTTAATGCAAGAGGGCAGGGTAATAGCCTATGGTGGAAGGCAGTTGAGAGCGCATGAGAAAAATTACCCCACGCATGACCTAGAGTTGGCCGCTATTGTTTTGGCGCTTAAGTCTTGGCATCATTATCTTCTTGGCGAGAAATTCGAATTATTCACTGACCACAAATCTTTAAAATACTTATTCTCTCAGAAGGACTTGAACTTAAGGCAGCAAAGGTGGATGGAGTTCTTAGCATCCTACGACTTCGAGATAGCATATACCCCTGGCAAGGGTAACGTGGTGGCAGATGCCTTAAGTAGAAAAAGGTTGTCCTTGAGTCCGTTGTTTGTTGAACGACAAAACTTAGAATTCATCTTTATGTTTGACTTTAGACCTTCCGTTGACTTTGTACCCGGTTTGCTAGCATCCTTGGAGGTCAGACCTACGCTTTTGGGACGGATTGGTGAGGCACAGCGAGACGACCCACAGTTGGTTTAGATAGTAGAAAAGCTCAAAAGAGGGGAGTCATCAAGCCATCTCTGTAGGTATACCCTAGATGATAAGGGTTGGTTACGTAGGGATAGCAGACTTTGTGTACCTCGAGACGAAGGTTTGAGGAAGGCTATTCTTGACGAAGCACATCGTTCGAAGATGACCATTCATCTCGGCGGGGACAAGATGTACAAAGACATGAAGCGAGTTTTCTTTTGGGTCGGTATGAAGAGGGATGTGGCCGAGTATGTCGCTAGATGCTCGGTGTGCCAACAAGTAAAAGCGGAGCAAAAGAAACCCGGTGGGTTGCTTCACCCATTGGAGGTTCCACTATGGAAGTGGGAGAGTGTCTCGATGGATTTTGTGGATGGATTACCAAGATCAAGGAAGGGTAATACGGGGATTTGGGTTATAGTATATAGACAGAAATCTTATGCGGATAAGAGGAGGACAGATCTTGAGTTTGAGGTTAGGGACATGGTCTTTGTCAAAGTGTCTCCATTACGAAACGTCGTTCGCTTTGGGTCCGTTGGGAAATTAGCACCAAGGTTTGTAGGGTCGTTTCCTATTAAGGAGAAGATTGGACAGATGGCGTATAGAATGGAGTTGCCTGAGAAACTTAGTGGTGTACACGACGTATTCCATGTATCACATTTAAGGAAGTGCCTACACGAGACCGTGGAGGTGGTAGAGCTGAACTTTCTTAGAGAGGTGGAGATAGAGCGTGATGCGACGATTCGACGAGCTCCTACATGCATTCTTGGGTCGGAGATCAAGAAGCTGAGAAATCGAGAGGTCGGACTAGTCAAAGTACAATGGGGAGATGATGAGAGCAATGCTACTTGGGAGACAGAAGAGAAGATGCGTTCACGATACCCTTTTCTTTTCGAGGGTATGTCTTTTAATTTCTCCTCTATCACTTAGCTTGTACTTATCTTATCTTTAGTATGTCCTCTCGCTAGTATCTTTGACCTTTAGTTAGGATAATCCTATGGTTGAAACATGTGTTTGAGACATGTTATGTATGATGGATGCAAAGTGGATGCAAGTGTTTGCTAGTGGTTGCTCGTGGACGCATATACACACACTATTAGGCACTAGATCGGCTCAGTCACTTCATATTGCATATTGCATATAAATGGATGTATTCAGTAAAATGGATGTATTTAGTAAAATGGATGTATGAGGATTTTTTTTATTGTCATATGGATGCTGCATTCAGATGATGATTGTGCACGCATATAGAGATAATATGTAGCATTAAGGAACTTTTGCATACATAATGGACGCATGGCACTATCATGATTTGCATTAAGGAGGTCAACTGAATCAGTGGACCGCCTGATTTTGCATTAGATATGGACATATACACACACTATGCATTTAAACATGAAAGAATTAGAAGTCTATAAGGACAATGGATGCCTGTGTTTGATGGTTGAGTAGATGGACGATTGGATGTTAGGATATACATTCTTCTTGACTTGAAGATTTCAGGGTCGAAATCCTTTAAGGAGGGGAGAATGTAACACCCCGTAATTCTGTTAATATTAATATTCACAAATTAAAGAATAACTAATCTCAGACGTGAGAATTGTGGGAAACGGGTTGCGCCATTGTGTTCGTCTCGGAATTCTGGTTGAAATAGAGTCCGAGTTTGCGTGAATTGGACTTCGTATGAAGAAGTTATGGCCATCGGAAGTTTCAGAAAATTCAAAACAGATTTCAGAAAATTTAAAATTTAATATTCGAAGTCAAACAGGCTAGGCGGGAAATTTCCCGCCCAGCACCCCAGGTCGACTGGGGAGTCGACTGGGCAGTCGACACCCCCCCAGGTCGACTGGGGAGTCGACTGGGAAGTCGACCAAGGTGTCGACCAGGTCCAGTCGGCTAGGGTTTGACTGAGCCCAATCTTGAGCTAATGATGTGTCTTTAGGGCTGAGTTGGCAAATTAAACGGTTCAGGTTAGTTTTGAGTTGATCTGACGGCCTAAATAAATCCTAAACTCTATAAATACCTAGGTAGTCTCTCACTCTAATTCACATGAAAAATAGAATAGCCACCGTCATACCGCCGCCATGGAACTCAGTCTAGCCGCCGCCAACTAAGAAGGAAGAAAGCTAATCAAAATTCTAATTCTACTCAACTCTAAAGCAAATCAAGACTCTCTTTCTCTTCTAATTGTGAGTATGATGATCTTAACAAGATTATTAGCAAATTAGTTAGATTAAGATGTGATTTGGATCATAAGAAAATGATGTGGATTGTCATATATGTTGTTGTAAACCTTATGCTATCATGTAGGTTGTAAATCCTATGTATGTGATGATGATATCCTATATGTTGTAAATCATGCTATAATGATATTGTATAGGTTGTAATTTTCTATGCTAAGTTGTGATAAATCATACATGTTATAAAGTCATGATGTTATTATCTATGCTAATTAGTTCATGTTAATCAAATCATAATGTTGATATTACTTGGGCTATGTTGATTTATATGACAAACCATATATGCAAGTTTAGATTGATTAGTAAAGATTATGAACATATGCCATGACATCTATTTAGATCTAGAATTATGCTATGACATGGGTGAGTTCTATGTGTTAGATGCTAGTTCACACCACCATTATGTTGCATAAAACCCCATATGCAAGTTTATACATGACTTTGGGTTATGATCATATCATGTAAATTGTGACATTTAACCAAACAAGTTGACACCTTTAGGTCCATAACATGTGTAGTTTTATGCAAGTTTCACCCCTATTATGATTAGATCTATTTTATTTGTCTATGTGTTGTGATAATTTGTCTGTGCTATGAGTTAGACTATTCGAGTCTAACGTATATTTTGCGTTGAATAAGCGAACGTATAACGTGGGGTAGGGGTAATATTAAGGATTTAATATTGAGAAAATTGGATGCAATTGATATGAATTTGCATGCCATAAGTGGATGGCCATAATTGAGTCAATTATGGACATCATTAAAATTGGAATTAATTAATAATTTGAATAGGGATATATTTAAAACTGGGGTAAGAGATTATAAGTGATAATCAATGCTTAGGACATGAGGTTGGACTCGTTTGTGACGTAAACCTGCCCGGACCCGCCCGGCAAATCCAGTAGTCATAAATGTCAGCCCAATGTGAGAGGTCCTTGGCCCAAACTAAAGCATAACAGTTGTAAAGACACGAGGTTAGACTCTTTTATGGTGTAAGACTGCCCGGACCCGCCCGGCAAATTCAGCTGCCATAAATGCCAGTCTAATGTGAGAGGTCTTTATGAGGTTATGGCCTGAATGAATTAAGAAATACTTAACCAGATAAACATGTAAGGTGCGACATGGGGGTTAAGTAGGTGCCTTGGGTGGCATGAGGAATCTAGTGGTTGCCTTTAGTGGCATTTGAAATACGATTAGTAAGACTTAACCAAACACACATGTAAATGAACATGACTAAGAGGGTTAAGTGGGATATACTAGTGGTGACAAGCTTAGGTGGATAGCTTGTGGGGGCCCATTTCAACCAGTAACCCAAACGTTTCTTTGTGGGCTCGACCCAAGTCGAGGACAGGACACGCATACTGGGCTTGACTATAAGAGGCCAAACGGGGTAGCGGTGGCAATGCAAGTCCAACGGGTTTCATATGCGTGTGTGGACCCGGGCTGGTAGGTAAGAAGTTGTTGCATCATGTAGGTATAAGCCGTGCATTCTTTAGCTGTATCGGGTTGCCACTTTAGGGGAGTGATACACCCCACTGTGGGGCCAGCACGGGTATCTACGAGTAGGGAGCCAATCGCAAGTGGGTAGTGGGGTACACCTAGTGGAGATAGGGGCAGGCGGCACCTATGTAGTCAGCTAGGGGTACACGAAGCTATTTATATAACTTCTAAGTGAAGCAAGTGGGATCGACCTTTAGGGTGACTGGTGCGGTGCAGTGTAGTAATTATTCGTTAGTAATTAGGTGTGCCTTTAACGTTATCTTTAACATTATCTTTATCTGCTCTTCCATACCCAATAGTTCATAGACATTTCCTTGTTTTCCAGCTTATGCCTTAGTCTATTTATTTTGTTAATAGTATTGTTAGAATTATCATACTCGCCAGACTTTATGTCTGACCCCCTCCATTTCTATCCTTTTTCCCCCTCCAGGTCCTCAGGGTGGACCCAGCTCTAGCGGAGTTTGATTGGATTGCTTTATCTCTCTTTGGAAAGCTTGGACCGCTGAAGTAAAGTCCAGCTTGTTATCTTCTTTAATGGCTATTTATGTAATGGGGTTATGTATTTTGTTTTATCAAGATGGATATTGTACTTGACTCTGATTTATGGTTTTATGATGTAACAAACATGTTTAATTTCCGTTGCAATAAAATAAAGTTTTAGATTTCCAAGTACTACCTATTATCTGTCTTGTTGTAATTTTTCTGTTCTATATTCACTTAAAACCTCCATGGAAGTTATTGCATTCCCTTTGTGAGTGACATTAATGGACGTAGGGTGTTACACCACTCCTCACCAAAACCCACTATAAATACCCCCATACCATATACTTTAAGGGGGACGGAATTCCATGGCCATGAAGTGTTGCTAAAATCTCTCCATAATTATTCTAACACTCATCCATCATCATGAAGTGAAGATTCGTTCCTTAATCATGGCTTCCATCAAATCCATCCAAGTGATCTAAGAGTTGGAGATCTATCATCCAAGTTCAAACACTTGAAGAAATCCTTCCAATCCTCCTCCGATCAAAACTTATCTCCGCTGGTCATTCCATTTTTCCATCATTTTTTGTGAATTCAAGTGACATCTACAAGTGAGAGAGTGATAAAACTTAGGGGTGAGCGTGGTTCGACCAGTGCGGTTTGGAGCTCAAACCGCTTCCGCACCGCATCAAACGGTTTTTTAAAAATACAAACCATTATACTAACCGTTAAAACGGTTCGGTTTCGGTTCGATTTCGATGTAATACGGTCCGGTTTTGGTTTGGTCCGGTTTGAACCCATATTAAATATGAAACAAGAGAATTACTTCCATCAATAATCAATTTATGATTGAAAGACGTTGTGCCACCTGAAGGTTAATACACATAGTGTTACCTTGAATTGACACAACTACAACATACACTGGGAATAGAATAAATATTGTTAAAATAAAAAGTTAGATAGAAATTTGTTAATATTTTTATCATAACATTACCGGAGTAGTTATGCGGTTCAATTCGATTTAATATGGTTTGGTAATAGTTCAAACCGCAACTGAACCGTATCATTGCGAGTAGGTTCGGTTTGGTCCGTTTGCTATAGAGAGAGAATATGGTGCGGTTTTCCGCACCGTTTTTGCGGTTCGGTCTGGGTGTTTTCCGCATTGCGGTGCGGTTTATGCCTACCCCTAATAAAACTTGTTGTAGGAATGAATCAAACCTTGTAATTGATAAATTGGTAATGGAATCCTATATGAAAGAGGATGTAGATTCCTATTGAATCGAACCACTATAAAAATGCTCTTGTGTTTTACTTTAGTGTTTTCTATGTTAGAGATTGTGGCTCCACATACTTTTTGTTTAAGTGCTTGAAAAAGTACCTTTGGTGTTTCATACCGTTTTTGGTGAAGACATTTTGGCGCCCACTGTGGGGCCGCATTCGCATCTTCTTCCTTCATATTGAAGTTCTAAGTCTGCTTCTACCATAGATTCCGCAAATCTAAGATCTAGGCCAATCGACGAACTATCTTCCAAATTCAAAGCCTTATCCGAAATCATGGCTAAATCAAAAAAGACCGCAAGTAAAGCCGTTGAGGAAAATGACAACGCTGCAAATAACGAGACCACTCCACTCACTAACCATTTCGAAGTTGAGGAAAATTCAACATCTGGAGCCGGAGTGACCAAAGCCGAATTAGATGTCGTCATCGCTAACTTGAGTCAACGCATGGACGCTTCTAACAAATCTTTAACCGATGCTAATAAAGCTCTCGTGGATGCAAATCAAGCTTTGATGGATAAAGTAAGCACTCTCCTAAATGCTCAAGCAAATCCTGCTCCTCCTCCGAAATCTATGTCAACCTTGAAGAGAATGCAAATTCATTGGCATCTGATCCTCATAACGATAACATGGAAGGATTTGTTGGCAAAGACGACGCTAATGTCAAAGGCTCAATGTTGAGAGCTATAGACCATTCTGATCGAAATAACCGACAATTTGCAAGTCCCGTCAAGGGGGCACCTTCCCATAGTGGAAGTAAAAGACCTAGATCCTCTAAATGCGATCGCTCGCCACGACGAGCATCCGGGAAAGAGATCGAAGTCCGCTCTTCGGAACAACACAACTCAAAGGAATATATCGCGAATGAGGTAAAACAAATCATGAAAGATAAAATGCCTCGCAAGGATACTGAAAGGGAATGGAATTTTTCCCTCGGCAAATATCCATCTACAAAGAGGATCTGCAAGGCTGAATTTCCCAAAAAATTCACTCATCCTACTATGCCTCCGTGTAACGGGACTTCTGATCCAAATCACTTCCTATACAAATATGAGTGGCACATGAATGCTGCCAAGGCAATGGACGAGATCAAATGCTTGTGGTTTCCTCTCTATTTAGAAAGTGTCGCATCGTTGCGGTTCATAAGGCTGCCACCCAAATCCATTGACCGATTTGGTGATTTGACTCTCAAGTTCAAGGAGCAGTTCAGGTTGCAAGCTACAAAGGCTAAGGACGTTATTTCTCTTACATCCATGAAGCAGAATCTAGGAGAATCTATCAAAGCTTTCTTCAAAAGGTTTAATGACACTGTATCCGAAGTAGGAAATCTCGAGCCCAACATAATCTTAATGTCTCTAATCGGCGCCATAGATGAGAATAACAAATTTGGTAAATGGATTAAATGAAAGAACCAAGTACGCTAGAGAAATTCTATAAAAACACCGAGGAACACATGTGATTGGATAATAATCTTGCGCCTCTTTGGATCGTTGATGCAAACCAACCTCTTGAAGCTCCCAAAAATGTTCCTCCTCGGTACAATCAGAAAAACCCCGGAAGTCAGAAAAAGGAGGCGACGGGAATGAAAATCGAGATAGCAAGAAGCCTCGCTTCTCCAATCCATCAGAGCTAACACCTTTAAATGACACTCAAGAAAATATCTTTGCTGCAACTAAAGATAACGAAGATTATCCAGTACCTAAACCTCAGAAAATAAGTGACCATCAAGCAAATTCTGGAAAATTCTACCAATTTCATAATCAGCCAGGCCACAACAACAAGGAGTGTAGGCATCTGAAATCACTGATCGAAGAGTTGATTAGGAAGAATCGTTTGCAAGAATATGTGAAAAATCAACAATCCTCAAATGTTGTTCCAATTCCCCAGGGCCGGGGGCAACAAGCAACGAAACTTTTGTTCAGACCATGCCAAGGCTGATCATCAACTGAAAAACCGTTGATAGTGCTTCAATTTCAATGGCTCAGAATAAGCGATCAACATCATCACTACTATACTTCATGCTCTATTTTCTTCTTTAGTTCATGCTTTACTTCATCTTTTACTTTCTGTTATATTCGAGACTTCTTGTAAACAGTCTATAATAATCTGCAAGTGATGTACTGAACATTAGCTCTACGATTAAGAGCATATCTGTCTGAATGAATTTCTAGCTTGCAAATTTCATGTTAAATCAAAATTTGATTAAAAATGATTTCATGTTGCAGGCTATCCGTCAAGCACTTGTTCCTTTAGAATCTAACAAGACATAGTGACCCCATAACACTAATTCAAGCGCCAAAAGGCGGTAAATATCAACATGCACAAATGCAAAAGTAGAAAAGTATCGCCTTGAAAAGTGAATGGGAGTAGTCACAAAAATTCAAACAATGAACAAGCTCCACGACAAATAAACAAGAATGTTGAGACTTTCGTCGAAGGGGCATTCCCCTAAGTGAAAGTTTCAAAGCTTCAGTTCTAATCTAAGATTGCTCGCCAAATCGAGCGTCCGACAAAGGAATTGATGCCAACCTTGAGTTGGAAGGAGCAGCACTGTGTCGAAAGGACCGACAAACCTGATGTTGGAAGTACCAACATTAGGCCAGAAGGACCGGCAAACGCGCTGGAAGGACCAGCACTATGTCGGAAGGACCAACAAACATGATGTTGGAAGTACCAACTTCAGGCCGGAAGGACCGGTAAACAAGCTTGAAGGACCAGCACACAGAGTCCTCTCCGGGGGCACCCAATTGATCGTTAGTATCAGGAAGTACCTGATCTAACCACGACAAACATTGAGGTTCTAACCAAAGTCCTCTCCGGGGGCACCCAATTGATCATTAGTATCAGGAAGTACCTGATCTGATCACGACAAACATTGGGGTTCTAACCAAAGTCCTCTCCGGCGGCACCCAATTGTTCGTCAGTATCAGAATGTACCTGATCTGATCACGACAAATATTGGGGTTCTAACCAAAGTCCTCTCTAGGGGTACCCAATTGATCGTCAGTATCAGGAACATTGGGGTTCTAAACAAAGTCCTCTCCGGGGGCACCCAATTGATCGTCAGTATCAGGAAATACCTGATCCGATCACGACAAACACTGGGGTTCTAACCAAGGTCCTCTCTGGGGGCACCCAATTAATCATCAGTATCAGGAAGTACCTGATCCGATCACGACAAAAATTGGGGTTCTAACCAAAGTCCTCTCCTAGGGGCATTGAATTGATCGTTAGTATCAGGAAGTACCTGATCCGATCATGACAAACATTGGGGTTCTAACCAAAGTCCTCTCCGGGGCATCCAATCGTTTGTCAGTATCAGGAAGTACCTGACCCGATCACGACAAACATTGGCGTTCTAACCAAATTACTCTCCAGGCGCACCTAATTGTTCGTCAGCATCAGGAAGTATTTGATATGATCACGACAAACATTGGGGTTCTAACCGAAGTCCTCCAAGGGAGCACTCCTTCTAAACATACCGACGCTTGGATTAATTGGTATAATTGAGTGACGAAAGTCTCCAGTGCCTGAATTATCCAAGCTGAATTGTGGATGGAGTTCAGTTTTATCAATTAACTTATGTAGTGTCTGAAAATCTCAGAGATGACAAGTGTTAGATTTTAGCCCGAACCGGGGCATGAAATCCAAAGTACTTCCCGTAGTGAAGACTAACAATGACATTTGAAGTCCACAGTCGACTTTAGTCAATTAGTTGATCCTAAACGTTAACGCGAATTCGAATCAGAATATCGTATTTGTGTAGAAAATATTCAATGAGTTTTAAACAGTTGAATAAAATATTTCTGTGCAAACACTTTATTCAATTCGAAATAAAAGCCATTTTTAATGATTAAATTAATCTATTATTGATGTGGACGATCAATAACAAAGTATAAGTCCAAAATCGTGCTAATACTTGTTTTGATTACAAAACAGGTATCATGAAGCATATAAGTTCAAAGCATGATTTGCCACAACAAGAAAAGAGCTATAACTGGATTTCAGCATAAAGTAAGTCAACAGCATTGCTCATTTAGAAGCCCGCATTTCTTGCAAGAAAGAAATACATGCTTCGAGGGAAAATGTTAACCCCGTTGTGAAAATGCGGTTTAGAAAATAGTGCATCAAGGCCATTTAAGTCATTAATACGACATGAGATCATATCGACCAAGTTGTCCGCACCAAACTATTAAGTGCGTTCATACCGCTAATTCCATGCCGCTCGAACTCGAGTCGAACTTTCATGATGCCTACATCACCAAGTCGTCGGTCCTTCATGTCGCAAGAGACCTCCATGACGCTAGGAAATTATTCAACAGCATATAGATTAGACGACATAAAGCCACGTCAGTTCAGATATGACAATTATGCCGCATATCATTAGCATGAGGATCCAAAAGCAAGTCACTGTTGACGGACAAAACTATGTCGTTGCTACCGCTAGCACCCTCAAGCCGTTGGAACCTTTTACTCAAATCATTCCGATATTCATGTCGCCCAAGCGCCATGATTTCAAATGGCATGCTGCCATGTCGATTTACCCAGAACACCATGCAAGAAAAGCTATTATGTCGACTAGGGAATTATGTATATAACATAACACGTGGATGTGGCATGAAAAAATGGATAAGGTCAAGGCGTTAACATTGAATAGTGTTGCAAATCATATCGTGGTCATTAGAGAAAATGGGATCAGGATGTGGCTACTAAAATGTCATGATATTATAATATATAGTCCATGTGGCCACGACTTGGAAACAAGGCCATTCGAGAAGCAGGCAAATCATGCTGCATTCCAATCTAAGTAAACCATGCTGTAGGCATTTGTTCCATGTGCCAACTGTCATCGGATAGGACAGTACAGACAAAGCAAAGTCGCACTTTATTAATCCAAAGCAGAACATGACTTGTGTACTAAAGCATAACCACTGGGAATAATTTATTTCATGGCATTCATGGCATGTCGTTAAACAAAGATTGAACAAAAATCATGTTGCTTGACACGTTGTAAACCATGCCGCATGATTAAAGGGATTCCATGGCGCAAACTTCATGTCATGCTTGGTCACTACATACGAACAGTATGGGAGGAAACCACGTGGACCCAGGCCTACATGGCACTAGAGAGGAGCAGAGCGTTAATACATTCAAGTTGCAGTTCAACTCTGGTCCGTGTCACATGTTGTTGAAAGATTCAAGGAGCATGGTTGAAGGGATGATAGTTGTAAAGTTGTGATACCCAGTTGTACGCACCTAGAAGTGAATAAAGAGATTCAAGGCGCATGGCTAAATGGATGACAGTTGTAAAGTTGTGATACCCAGCTGTACGCACCTAGAATTGAATAAAGCATATCGTTGTATCCTAAAATCATGTCGTGAACATGCTTGGATGATGCCACATGGCATTCTTAGGCTAACAATTGCCTACTGCATTGACCAAGTTTGTTTCAGGCATTTAATGAAAGTGAATAGCTACACGAGAGAGGCTAGTTGTATGTGTGGTATAAAGTTAATTCATGCCGCATAAAATCAATTGCAAGCACTCATATTGTGAGGCATTTCATAATGCAAGCCGCGGACCAGCGGTACTACAACTGTAAAGTGCATCGGTACAACTATACACACTTATTTACAAGTGTGCCACTCCTCACCAAAACCCACTATAAATACCCTCATACCATATACTTGAAGGGGGATGGAATTCCATAGCCACGAAGTGCTGCTAAAATCTATCCATAATTATTCTAACACTCATCCATCATCATGAAGTGAAGATTTGTTCCTTGATCATGGCTTCCATCAAATCCATCCAAGTGATCTAAGAATCCATCCAAGTGATCTAAGAGTTGGAGATCTATCATTCAAGTTCAAATACTTGAAGAAATCCTTCCAATTCTCCTCCGATCAAACCTTATCTCCGCTGGTCATTCCATTTATCCATCACTTTTTGTGAATTTAAGTGACATCTACAAGTGAGAGAGTGATAAAACATGTTGTAGGATTGAATCAAACCTCGTAATTGATAAATTGGTAATGGAATCCTATATGGAAGTGGATGTAGATTCCTATTGAATCGAACAACTATAAAAATGCTCTTGTGTTTTACTTTAGTGTTTTCTATGCTAGAGATTGTGGCTCCACATACTTTTTGTTGAAGTGCTTGAAAAAGTACCTTTGGTGTTTCATACCCTTTTTGGTGAAAACAGCTAAATTTTCTCATAAAACTATTTGGTTTTCCTAACGTAAAAACTAATCTGTATTTATGTGGGGCATGACCTTATGAGACATCCTTATCTTTAAAAGGTTGTAAAGTATTAAAAATCCATTTGATTAAGTTTCAAATACGGATTTACCGAACTTATCTGGATGTAATTTTCGTATAATGATCGTTTCAGCTCGAGTACATTCCCAGATTTAGTTAAGCAAGGGACGAGCTGCACGCCTCCAAGACACTTCTACATATCCTTATTTATGCTACATTTTTTGACTCTTATTTACCATCAGTTGTGAGCATATGTTGTTATAGCAGTCCAAACTGATAGGTTAGCATAGCCGTGATTGCGATTATTGTATGTACAAAAATATTTTCCTTTGATTAATATCATTTTTTATATATTACTCATCATGACGTAATACCATCTTATGTTTTTTTTCTTTCTTTCACCCAAATAATCCATCTTTATGGCATTCAAATGCTCGATACGTAAATATTATGGATGTATTAGTATCAACTATTAAGGGAAAAAATGTGATTTATTGCACTTCCAAATGGTAATGAGATATGATTTTAAGGATCTTAACTAGGGCAATTAGGATATCATATTTGGAGCATATAATTGGATGACAGTCATCTTTGGAAATGAGATCGAAGAGGGTGACACACTGCAATTTGATCATTCTTCATCCAATCAAGATGATTTTACTTCCCTTCTATATTTTTGACAAAGCTACACATTTTCTTCTCTAATTCATTTTCGACGCTCTCAATCTACTATTATTTCATGTAACAACCCGAATTCCGACATATCGAATCTTTTTTTCCAAATTTTAATCTATCGAAACTCATGTTGGTTGCTCTAGTATCCTGCAGAAAAGATAGAGATATAAAATATATCAGAGGTCAGAAAACGTCTCACAGCGGAATGGATAAAATATAATTTAATCAAAATATAGCTTTACCCAAATTATAGTATTGCCTAACCAGTATTCAAAGCTATCATATCTCTGCCACGAGTCTAACCTGCGAGTATGTGATGAGGAGGGGAATAGAACACAAGTTCTGGTGTTTGGATTAAGACTACACATTTTGGATAACCCAACATATACCATTCTATTACATTTTATTATTTATTAGGTTATTGGGTTGACGCACTCAAGGCTTACAAACACGCCGTACCCATTTACTCCCCAGTGGGTTAACTTAATTCAGTATATATGTAGCTACCCCCAATATTAAGGTATACCCCATGGTACCCCACTCGCATGGTCTCCACCATAACACCATAGAAATATATGCAGTCCCTCATCCTACACCGAATTTCTGATTTACACGTGTATATATATAATTCAGATGGTGTTGTACAGTTATTTAATTCTTGCCATATTTCTTTGATCGTAGCCTTATCTTGAACTTTTCTCCTATGTATATATATATTGTGACGGCCCCAAACCCCGTTCCATGGAGGCAAGGGTAATCTTTGGAATATAACACATAAACAAATAACAGCAGAACAGAAATAAATAAATACACCAAATAATGTACAATAGAATACACTGGATAAACATAATCACCAGAGTTACACAATATACAGGATCATACTTAGTACAAAATACAGTTCAGCTTTACATAAAATGTCTACAGCGGAATCAAAACATAATATGTACAATAGGAGCTGAACAGCAAAAACGAAAGAAATGATAGAATCTAGCTTCAGCTCCAGCTATCCAAAAAGACCTGCTAAAACCTGAATACAAGGCTGCCCGTGTAGAAATAGGTGCACCCGAGTTTGCAAGTGAAACAAATTACGAGCCAGTCATGGGATTGGTATGAGAAATCTACTTAACATATTTTACAATAAGGCCAATTACAGGACCAGGCCGCTAACGTGGAACGGGTTTACTCCATTGGATTGCCAGTGCTAAAAACAAGTGAATCATTAAAACATCACAATGCTTTTTTATAAAAATGAAGCCATTATAATACTCAGTTCCCATCACACAATGCAACGCAAACCGGAGGATAGAGTTTTACCTTATAATGGCCAAAGTATGCTTGATACGAATAAAACAAAAGCATTTGATATTATTACTAGTGTTTATATGTTTCAAAAACAATTTCAATCATAAGTATCAATCATAGACGACATTAATGCCCCATACCACTATGTCGCCATATATAGGTATACAATCAAAACCGCACGATGTCGTATTTGGAAATCGGATTTCCGTCATGAACCAAGGCAAGGGATCGTCCTTACTGCTTTGAGACGCTCTAGCCCGTGTCTCATGATCATAACGCATCGACCCTTGGATCTTCAGGGCCGGTCCACACGGAGTGGATTAAAATGCTCGAACAATGCATTTCCCCGCCCTATGGGGCGTCAAACTAGTCATATCCCGACCAGACCATCGGCTCTGAAGAGACCGAACTAACCGTGGCGCCTCGCTATCCATCATCCACATAAGTAAAATGCCCGGGCGTGTAAAACCCAAAGCACCACTCCTAGCTAGAAGGAAACGCATGCTCACCCAACAGTCCTCTCCCGTTTCTGGTCCATACCGGGGTGTGAGCCTCGTGAATCAACGCTAAACACAAAGCTAGCTATTTAAGGCCCTGCTTTGATCATCAACCATAAGTCCTTGCTTTTCAACAAAAGCCTTTCTCACAGCAACTCCGTATGCCACATTGTCAATCTACAATGTTAGACACACATCCATTTACAAGTACGTTCTGGATCTGAACAAAACCGAAAGCACCTTATTCCTCCCCCGTATGTCCAATACAGGAGAGAGGCCCTCACACATCTAAATGATCAACAAGTATGTCCGGACGACCACCACTGTAACCCCTTCAGGGCTGCAACTCCCATCAAAGGCATCAGTAGCCATCCATTCGATGTGAAGATCCTCGTTCTTGCACTGTCTTCTTATCTTCGACTTCTAACTGTCGACCAATTATTTGAAATGAGAATTAACTCGGCCTTTTCAAATAATTCACGTATATTTAGAATTCCAAATCAATTAATTTCAATGGTTCAATTATTTAACATCCATAATTCAGTTCATTAATGTAATTTTCAGGTCAAACACATTCAACCATCTAATATCCAACAAACCTGGTAAATTCGGTTTATTTCCATTCCATATCGTTTATAATATTTTATCATGATTTATCGCTATTTTTATTTATTTAAATATAGCCAATTTATTCAAACGACGCTTTAGGCCATAACGCGGCCATGGCGCTGTTTTTCTCCAAATTTGATTAACACATATCTGAAAAATCTAACTGTTGGATCTTTACAAATTTTATATCATTAGAAAGATCTTTTCAAAGCAGATCCAACGGAACCAGTTTTGGGGAAATCCGATGGTCGGATCTTCCGGTACAATCATTTGAATTTACAATTTCAAAATACAAACTACAGCGTCGTTATTCGATTTATTTTAATTATATATATATATATATAATATCCACTCTGGCGCTGTTTTCACTTAGATTTGAATTCAACATTCCGGACAATCCAACCGTTGGATCTTTGCAAAGTTGGTGTCGTTGGAAAGATATTTCCAAAGCGAACCCAACGTTTTCGGTTTCGCGAAAATCCGATGGTCGGATCTCCCGGTACAATCATTTGAAATCACAGTTTCAAAATACGAACTGCAGCTTCGTTATTCGATTTATTCGATTTATTTTAATTATATTTATATATATATATAAATATAATCCATTCTTCGATTTCAAAAACCATTTCAACTCATATAGGTGATAAAAATGATATTTTAATCCAACAGATATTTACTTCAACACAAAACTATTTTTAACAATTCATATATATAGTAAAAATGTGATTTTTATTGTCAAAACAATTTATTTCAAACATGATTAATTTATATACTTCATATAGATGATAAAAATGTGATTTTTATTATTAAAGCAATTTATTTCCAAAATGAAGATTTTTAGCGATTCATATATATTATAAAAATGCGATTTTTATTGTCAAAACAATTTATTTCAAACACGATTATTTTATATACTTCGTACATACCATAAAAATGTTATTTTTATCGCTCAAACCATTTTTATTTCATGCCTTCTATAAAAATGTTATTTTTATCATTCTAACCATTTTTATTTCATACATACGATAAAAATGTTATTTTTATCGTTCAAACCATTTTTATTTCAAAAATTAATATTTTCCAACACATGAATATATTTCAATACATGAATATAAATCAACCATGGGAATATTTCAGAAAATTTCGGTAGCATAACGGCAGGGTAGTTAAAACCAAAACCGTCCCTAGTATGGCTACTCGCTCTACCTTAAAGCCTCGTAACTTTTGACAATGGGGATTTCAATAATCTAGTTCGTACGCAGACGAAATTTCCCATGTACTAATCCTATTGGGATTTTAACCACAATCAATCATTTCAACCGTTCGTATTTATCTACCAAATTTCACATCAACCAAAATCCAAACAATCACAACCAATATATATCGTCCATAGTCTGTGGGCGAGGGGAGTACATATATATATATATATATATATATATATATATATAAACGTATATAAATATAATTCGATTCCATTTCAATATCATTTCAATTCCATTTATCGCAAATATGATTTTTTTTACAATGCATATATAACTTATACATCGCACATACAACTTATACAACGCTTATACATGAGGTGTACAACGCTTATGTAACTCATACATCGACCGTATAATTTATACATCGTTATTCCATATCGTTTATAATTCAGAAATCTCACATTGGGTTCCACTCCTCCCAAAATTGTAGAATGCTCAGAAAAATATCCGGTCTCTTCTAGAATGTAGAAGACGTCCACACGAGTCCAATGTCTCTTGTTTCACTGGATTTCGAAAACATAGCAAAAAAAATTGATTTTTATTGTAAAATCATAAATCGTAACGCTTTAAAGTGCTATAAACAGCTAAATTTATTTTCAGCCGTTACCTTTCAGAAGAGGTTCCAAACTAGGTTTGCATTTATCTTCCAATCCGCTACGCTATAGGAGGATCGGCCAATGCCACGTCGAAGAGGGAGGAGAGGCGCCTCCACGCGTGGTGGTGGGGTCCACTTCAGTGGTGGTAGGTGCGAGCGGTGGTGGTTCAAACTCCTGGACTTTGGAGCGTCGATCCTCTTCAAACACGCGATGAAAATATACAATCCTTATATGGATTTGAAGATCTTGGAGAGGGCTACAGAATTCCCAACTGGAGGGAGGTCTAATTTTGCGTGTAGGAGTAGAAATCAGAGAAGGAAGCAGGGAAAGCTTTTCCGCCGTTGTCTGGAGAAAGATCGGGGAGAGAGAAAGTTGAGATGACCAATTATGATTGGTCCATGATTTTATATTTATTTTTATAATCCAAAAATACCCCTTCTCCTTACGATCTCCGATTCAAACCCAACGACTGTCATCCCTAGCTAAATACCCCCATTCCGGACACAATGGAGTATGTTTCGTAGGCCCATTCCACTGTTTCAGTCAGTTATTCTTCAAATTAAAATATAAAACATTCAATATTTGCTTAGAACGTACATTTCAATTTTCCGGGGCCACATACTGATCCCAAAAATTCCAGAAAAATAAATCTAGCTATGTTTTGACGATACGGTCCCAATAAAACTAGTTTCGTCGAATTTGGAGACCGTTTGAAAAATGGCCATTTTCTGGTCGATCCAATTCGAATGAAATCAACCAATCACATTTTCCTTTGCCACGCTCACATATTAACTCCAAAAATAATGGAATTTGAAACCTAGCAATAATTCGACATCCTGGATCCAACAAAAGTGGTTTCGTCGAAAACAGTGGTCATTTGCAAAATGGCTATTTTCAAGGGCTATATAATGTAACACCCCGAATTTTAGTTAATGCTAAAATTCACTAATTGCAGAATAAATAATCTCAGACGTGAGAATTAGGGGAAACGGGCTGCGTCATTGCGTTCGTCTCGGAAAAATACGCAAAATAGAGTCCGAGTTTTCGAAAATCGGAGTCCATATGGCCCAGTTAGGGCCCGATGAAGTTTGCAGAAAATTCAAAGATAAAAATAGATTTAAAAATTCAAATTCAGATTTTAAAATAGGAGCAGCGGGGCCAGGCGGGAAAGTTCCCGCCCTACCCATGTCGACAGGGCTGTCGACAGGCCTGTCGACAGGGGTGTCGACTTGCCTGTCGACATGCCTGTCGACACGGTGGGTCGAGCCAGTAGTTTAGGTGCACCAGATCTGGTTTTTGGGTGGAGTCTTGGGCTGGGTTCTAGAGATTTCCTAAATCTAACGGTCCTAATCTAACCTAGGGTTAATCTAAGGGCCTAAAACACTACCTAATCCTATAAATAAGACCCTAACCCTACCCTAATTCATTCATAATTAGGTCTTGTAACTAAACTATGGCAAAATGAAATTTGATCATGGCCTCCATAAATCAATGAAGAGAGAGTTGCAAGCTAATCAACCTCTAATCAATATCTTCTTCACTAATTCCACTTCATAAGTTTGCTAATCTTGGTTTTGGTGAGTTTCTATCACTTTGATGATCGATTGCTAAATTAAGTAGATGAGATATGATGAGATTTATGGTTTTGCATGTGGATTAATGGGTTTTCAAGTCATATGACATGATGTGAATATGCTAATCTATGTTTAATATTAATCCTATGTTTATGCAAGTTGAATATGTAAATTTATGCATGTTGAATATGCGAGTTTATGCAAGTTGCTATGTGGGTTTATGCAAGTTAAGTATGTGGGTTTATGCAAGTTAAGTGGTGGGTTTATGCATAATGTGTAATTAATTTTATGCATGCTAAGTATGTAGTTTTATGCATGCTAAGTGTTTGGTATTATGCATAAATCATGACATGCAAGTTTACCTATGTATATATGCATAATGTATGAATATATATATGCATGTTTACCCTCCTTTAAGATGCAAGTTATACATGCAAGTTCAACATGATATGTAAGTTATGTGTATGCTTATATGCAAGCTCAACATGTTATGCAAGTTTATGTGTATGTTGTTATGCAAGTTCATATGCAAGTTTATGTGTATGATGTTATGTAAGTTATGTGCATGTTGCTATGCAAGTTCATATGCAAGTTATGTGTATGATGTTATGCATGTAAGTTATGCGTATGTTGATATGCAAGTTATGTTTATAATATTATGCAAGTTATGTGTATGATGTGATGCAAATTAACATGTAACATGTTGTGCAAGTTCACACCTTTAAGACCCATGCAAGTTCACCTTTGTATAACCTATGAACACTTATGCAAGTTGCCTTTATACATGACATATGTATGTTCATGCAAGTTGGGTTATTTAGTAATGCTAGTTGGGTTAATATTATGATGTAAGTGGACACCTTTTAACCCATGTTAATGCTAAAGTATGCTAAACGAAACCCACGTTAATTGTGAAAGAATCTTCTCTTGGAAATATGTCGTGTTAGCATAAGTACGTGGGGAAATGATGGGGTTAATAGACATGTTAATGAAATGGTGTGAAATGGTTATGATTAAGCATACCATAAAATGAGTATGCATAAGTGGGAATTTACCTATTGAGTTAGGTCTACCCCATGGGAATTTACCTATTGAGTTAGGTCTACCCATGTTACGAAAAACTTGATATTAATTAGGGATAATTAATATGGGGGTGATTAATTAGGTATAATTAATCAACTAAGACACGAGGTTGGACCCTTTTGTAGCAGAAGTCTGCCCGGAACCGACCGGCCATCCAGCGGCTACAAATGATTGGCCCAATGTGAGAGGTCTTAGTCATAAATTAAATACATGACTAAAGTAAAGACACGAGGTTAGACCCTTTTGATGACAGAAGTCTGCCCGGAACCAACCGGCATATCCAGCAGTCATAAAAGACGGTCTAATGTGAGAGGTCTTTACGAGGTCATGATCTTAATTAATGAATTAAGAAACACTTAACCATATTAACATGTAGTGGGACATGAGGGTTAAGTGGGTGCCTTGGGTGGCATGAGGAGACTAGTGGGTTGCCTTGGGCGGCAATAGAAAATACGATTAGAATACTTAACCAAAGTGGAACATGTAATTAAACATGATTAAAGGGTTAAGTAAGTGCCATGGGTGGCATGGGAAAATACGATTAGAATACTTAACCAAAGTGGAACATGTAATTAAACATGATTAAAGGGTTAAGTAAGTGCCATGGGTGGCATGTGAAAGTCTAGTGGGTACCTTGCATAATATGATTAAAGGACTTAACCAAAATTTATAACATGTAAAGGGACATGGTTAAAGGGTTAAGTGGGGTTCACTAGAAATTACAAGCTTAGGAGGTAGCTTGTGGGGGCCCGTTTCAACCAATATCCCAAACGTATCTTTGTGGGCTCGATTCTAGTCGAGTGACGGGACACGCATATTGGGCTTGACTATAAGTGGCCAAACCGGGTTAGCGGTGGCAACGCAGGACCAACGGGTTTCATATGCGTGTGTGGACCCGGGCTGGTTGGTAAGTCGTTGTTGCATCGTGTAGATATAAAGCCGTGCACCGTTGATATTATATGGTGGCCACGTTGGGGAATGATACACCCCAATCGTGGGACCAGCACGGGTATCTACGTAGGGGAGCCGATCGCTTGGGAAGTAGTGGGTACACCTATGTAGTCAGATAGGGGTACACGAAACTACTGAATTACTAAGTACACTTAGTGGGATCAACCTTTAAGTAGGAATTACTCTTGGTGGGTAGGACTGGTGTGGTGCAGTGTAGGAATTACCCTTGGGTGGATAAGTCTGGGGTGGTGTAAACTAATCCTTGGGTGGATAAATGCGTCTTTACGATTATCTTAGTTTATCCTAAGTATACCTAGCTACTTAGTGTAGCCATTCATCCCCAGACGTTACCGTATATCAAGCTTATGTCTCCTCTGGTTACTTTAATGATTGTATTGTTAAAGTTATAGGACTCACTCAGACTTATGTCTGACCCCGTTGTTTTTATCTTTTTCCCAACCCTCAGGTTATCAGAGTGGGCCCAGTACGAGTGGGCTTTGATCAGACTGCTTTATTCTCTTTTGGAGCTTGGACCATAGGAGTAAAGCTCAGCTTATCCTTTTCTTTTATGGCTATCAGTTTACGCATATTGGGATTATGTACTTTTATTTATCAGGATGGATATTTTGTACTTGACTCTTAGTATGGTTTTATGATGTAGCCAGACATGTTTTACTTCCGCTGTTATGAGATGATGTTTTAAAAATTTTAAGTACTATTTATATCTGTCTTGGTGTAATTTTTCTGTTCTATATTCACTAAAATACTCCACCGATGCCATGGCATTCCCTTAGAGAGTGACCATAGCGGGTGTGGGGTGTTACACGTGGTATCAGAGCAAAGGTTACCGGAACAGATAAAATTTTTAGAAAAACTATTTTTCTAAAAACATTTTTGGAAGAAATATTTTCAAAAACATGTCTTTAATGAGAAAAGTTTTTGAAAGAAAAGCATAATCCCCGATAGCCATATCTTTATCTTTCGAATTCTCCGTTTTGAATCTTTCCTTTTTCGTCTCAGCATGGCTGAAGATCTTTATCTTCCGGACGGTGTAGCGGTACCAGTATGGTATAGGAGGTTGTTAGAGGCTAGGGCCGCCGCTGCAGGTCCAGCAAATGTTCCCCCTCCACCCGTTGCACTCGTTCCTCCTCGCGCGGATACTTTTGCTATGACTTGTAGGAAGTTTAAGGCTATGGGAGGAAAACCTTTTGTAGGAGCTAGGGATTGGCTTAATGAGACGGAAGAATTGATGGAAATCTTGGAAGTGGAAGAGGGAAAGAAAGTCAGGTTGGCCGCTTGGTTAATGGAAGGAGAGGCCTCGTTCTGGTGGGAGGTCACTAATGGAGAACGCCCTGTTGATTCTTGGATGGATTTCAGGCAAAGATTTGAGGCAAAGTTTCTCTCAAAAGCGGAAGAAAATATGCACGTGGAAAGGTTCTTGAACTTAAAGCAAGGGAACTTGTCGGTGGAAGAATATGTTAACAAGTTTAATCAGTTAGAGAGATTCAGCAAAGAAGAGAAAGCTTTGAGGTTCGTTAAGGGCTTGAACGAACCAATGCGCGGATTGGCTATGTCTCACATTCCTATGGGGGCCACTTTCGAGAAGCTAGTGGACATGGCACTTATGCATGAGGAAGAGAAGGGTCCCAATGCTAGTAAAGCACCCGAGAAGGAAGGAGATCAGAAGAGACCTCTACAGCAACAGCAAAACAAGGGTGGAAAAGGCAACGGAAAGAAAAAGTGCTTCAATTGTGGGACACTAGGCCACCTAAGCAAGGAGTGTCGCAAGAAGAAGAAGACTGGCTGCTTCCACTGTGACGAAGCAGGACATCTAGTGAAAGACTGTCCTAAGAAAGGGCGAAGGACGGGGTCTACCTCAGGAGGACAGGTGCAAGCTCTTGTGGCACCAGTTCAGGCAAGGGGGCAAGTTCAGGCTCTCGCAATTCCACCGGTTCGAGAAAGAGGTAGAACTATTTCTGTGGAAAGTTTAGTTTTCCTGTTTGATCATCCTGTCCGTACTTTATTTGATTTTGACGCATTGAGTTCGTTTATCTCATCATTGTTGTTGAGTCACTGCACTAATACACCAGTTGGTAGATGATCCCTTAGTTGTTTCAAACCCAATTGGGCTCCATGATGTGTTTGGGTTTGAAAGTTTCTATACTTAGCGTTGAGTTTTGATGTGATGCTTTTGGGCTTCACGGGCTATGGGTTAGTTTTGGGCATAGACTGGTTATCCAGTAATGGTGTCGTTCTTACTTGTGAAGAGAGTTGTTAGGTTTATGACCCGCTAGGGTAACACTCTCGAGATCTTTTGTAATCCCATGGAATCTGTTATGCTAAGTTATCTAAAGTCGCTTGACACGTCGGTCAAGAGTTTGCAATCTATAGAGTGGTCCGGGAATACTCGGATGTGTTTCAAGGAGGTGAAGGGCTTACCTCGCGGGAGATTGACTTCCGAATATATCTGGTAGACAATGCTAAACCAGTATCTTGGCCAGGGTGCCACGTGGCTCCTCGTGAGAGGAGGGAACTCCATAAGCAAGTAGGCAATTTACTTAAGAAGGGGTTCATAAGACGAGGTATATCGGAGTGGGGTGCTCCGGTAGTTTTTGCCACGAAGGCGGATGGGTCCCTCAGACTTTGTGTAGGCTAAAGAGAACTAAATAAGCTCACAAAGAAGAATAGACACCCATTGTCGAGGATTGATGATCTCTTTGATCAGTTAGTGAGCGCCTCAGTATTTTCGCAGTTGGACTTAGCCACAAGGTTTCGTCAATTGAGAGTGACTGAGGATAGTATAGAGAAGACTACCTTTAGGACTCCGGATGGTTTTTATGGGTGGCTAGAGATGCCATTTGGATTGATGAACGCCCCGCATATGATGAAAAGGGTGTTCAAGGAGTACCTAAATAAGTTCGTGACGATCTTTGTAAATGACATCTTGGTCTTTCCTAGGAGCGAAACAAGTTTTCGTATGTGCTCAATAGGATGAGCAAAGCCAGTTATGGGATAAACAGTGGTTTTGGAGCAAGACTGGCGAGGACATCCAGAGTTGGACAAGGGCTTAACTATTTAGCCGTTTTTACTAGTATCATCTCACGTAGGTCGTCTGAATTCGAAGGAGGTATCCCTTGGGTGTTTGTCTGATATTGGTTTAGGCCTTTGGGGCTTGCATTTGGGGGATATCGCGTTCGACTAAGGTGGTCTGCGTGAGAGATGGATAGTTGTGGCGGTTTTGCATGGGAGAATATCCTGATTTTTCTCTAGGAGTGGAGAAAAGCATGCCTTACATCTCAGAGAGGTGTTGGAGACTCTTCGAGCACATTGTCTTAAAGCTAAATTCTCTAAATGTCATTTTGGAGAAGAGAAGTGCGATTCTTAGGGCATGTGGCCTCTAAGGAAGGGATAGCTGTGGATCCCGCATAGATAGTAAAGTACCTAGGAATGCTACCGAAGTAGGAAGTTTCTTGGGGTTGGCAGGATAATTCATCAAAGACTTCGCGAAGATATCAGCCCCATCAACCGGCTGGACGAAGAAGAATCTGGTATTCTCATGGGACGAGATGTACCAAGACATGAATCGAGTTTTCTTTTGGGCCGATATGAAGAAAGACATGGCCGAGTATGTCGCTAGATGCTTGGTGAAAGCAGAGCAAAAGAAACCAAGTGGGTAGCTTCACCCATTAGAGGTTCCGCTAAAGAAGTGGGATAGTGTCTCGAAGGATTACCAAAATCAAGGAAGGGTAATACGGGGATTTGGGTTGTGGTAGATAGACTTACTGAGTGTGCCCATTTCATACCCGTGAAGGGTAAGAGAACTGCTCCATGGCTAGCTTCAGTTTATATTCGAAAGATTATTAGATTGCATGGTGTACCGTCCAGTATGGTGAGCGATCGAGATCCTATCTTCACTGAAGAGTTTTGGAAAAGTTTGCAAAAGGCGGTAGGGACTCAGTTGTATTTGAGTACCGCATCTCATCCTCAGATAGACGGCCAGACCGAGAGGGTGAATCATATTTTAGAAGACCTTTTGAGGCTATGTATCTTGGATTTAGGAGGTACATGGGAAGAGCATCTTCCATTGGTGGGGTTACCCGACAGACTTAGTGGTGTACGTGATGTATTCCATGTGAGGAAGGACCTACATAAGATCGTAGAGGCGATAGAGCCAAGCTTGCTTAGAGGAGTGGAAGTAGAGCGTGATGAGGTGATTCGACAAGCTCCTACTTGCATCCTTGGGTCAGAGATTTGGAAGTTGGGAAACAGAGAGGTTCAACTAGCCAAAGTACAAAGGGGAGATGAAGAGAGCGACGCTACCTGGGAGACGGAAGCGAAGATGCGTTCGAGGTACCCTTTTTCTTTCGGAGGGTATGTCCTTTTGCTTCTCCTTCATCGCATATCTTGTGCTTATCTCGTCCTTAGTATGTCCTCTCGTTAGTACCTTTGACCTTCAGATAGGATATTCCTATGGTTGAAACATGTGTTTGAGACATGTTATGTATGATGGATGCAAGTGGATGCAAGTGTTTGCTAGTGGTTGCTCGTGGATGCATATACACACACTCTAGGCACTAGATCGGCTCCATCACTTCATACTGCATATTGCATAAAATTGTGTGTAAGTAGCTATATTAATGGATGTATAATGATTGTGTTATCATATGGATGATGCATTTTGGTGAATGATTGTGCACTCATGTAGATATTGTATGTGTCGATAGGGTTCTCTCGCATACATAATGGATGCATGGCACTATCATGGTTTGCATATGTTCATACATTAGATAGGGAACATATACACACACTTTTTGCATATGCTCATACATCATTAGAAATTGTTTTAAGGACAATGGATGCCCGTGATTGATGGTTTGAGTAGATGGTTGTTTGGATGGTAGGATATGCATTCTCCTTAGCTTAGAGATTTCGGGGACGAAGTCCTTTAAGGAGGGGAGAATGTAACACCCCGAATTTTAGTTAATGCTAAAATTCACTAATTGCAGAATAAATAATCTCAGACGTGAGAATTAGGGGAAACGGGCTGCGTCATTGCGTTCGTCTCGGAAAAATACGCAAAATAGAGTCCGAGTTTTCGAAAATCGGAGTCCATATGGCCCAGTTAGGGCCCGATGAAGTTTGCAGAAAATTCAAAGATAAAAATAGATTTAAAAATTCAAATTCAGATTTTAAAATAGGAGCAGCGGGGCCAGGCGGGAAAGTTCCCGCCCTACCCATGTCGACAGGGCTGTCGACAGGCCTGTCGACAGGGGTGTCGACTTGCCTGTCGACATGCCTGTCGACACGGCGGGTCGAGCCAGTAGTTTAGGTGCACCAGATCTGGTTTTTGGGTGGAGTCTTGGGCTGGGTTCTAGAGATTTCCTAAATCTAACGGTCCTAATCTAACCTAGGGTTAATCTAAGGGCCTAAAACACTACCTAATCCTATAAATAAGACCCTAACCCTACCCTAATTCATTCATAATTAGGTCTTGTAACTAAACTATGGCAAAATGAAATTTGATCATGGCCTCCATAAATCAATGAAGAGAGAGTTGCAAGCTAATCAACCTCTAATCAATATCTTCTTCACTAATTCCACTTCATAAGTTTGCTAATCTTGGTTTTGGTGAGTTTCTATCACTTTGATGATCGATTGCTAAATTAAGTAGATGAGATATGATGAGATTTATGGTTTTGCATGTGGATTAATGGGTTTTCAAGTCATATGACATGATGTGAATATGCTAATCTATGTTTAATATTAATCCTATGTTTATGCAAGTTGAATATGTAAATTTATGCATGTTGAATATGCGAGTTTATGCAAGTTGCTATGTGGGTTTATGCAAGTTAAGTATGTGGGTTTATGCAAGTTAAGTGGTGGGTTTATGCATAATGTGTAATTAATTTTATGCATGCTAAGTATGTAGTTTTATGCATGCTAAGTGTTTGGTATTATGCATAAATCATGACATGCAAGTTTACCTATGTATATATGCATAATGTATGAATATATATATGCATGTTTACCCTCCTTTAAGATGCAAGTTATACATGCAAGTTCAACATGATATGTAAGTTATGTGTATGCTTATATGCAAGCTCAACATGTTATGCAAGTTTATGTGTATGTTGTTATGCAAGTTCATATGCAAGTTTATGTGTATGATGTTATGTAAGTTATGTGCATGTTGCTATGCAAGTTCATATGCAAGTTATGTGTATGATGTTATGCATGTAAGTTATGCGTATGTTGATATGCAAGTTATGTTTATAATATTATGCAAGTTATGTGTATGATGTGATGCAAATTAACATGTAACATGTTGTGCAAGTTCACACCTTTAAGACCCATGCAAGTTCACCTTTGTATAACCTATGAACACTTATGCAAGTTGCCTTTATACATGACATATGTATGTTCATGCAAGTTGGGTTATTTAGTAATGCTAGTTGGGTTTATATTATGATGTAAGTGGACACCTTTTAACCCATGTTAATGCTAAAGTATGCTAAACGAAACCCACGTTAATTGTGAAAGAATCTTCTCTTGGAAATATGTCGTGTTAGCATAAGTACGTGGGGAAATGATGGGGTTAATAGACATGTTAATGAAATGGTGTGAAATGGTTATGATTAAGCATACCATAAAATGAGTATGCATAAGTGGGAATTTACCTATTGAGTTAGGTCTACCCCATGGGAATTTACCTATTGAGTTAGGTCTACCCATGTTACGAAAAACTTGATATTAATTAGGGATAATTAATATGGGGGTGATTAATTAGGTATAATTAATCAACTAAGACACGAGGTTGGACCCTTTTGTAGCAGAAGTCTGCCCGGAACCGACCGGCCATCCAGCGGCTACAAATGATTGGCCCAATGTGAGAGGTCTTAGTCATAAATTAAATACATGACTAAAGTAAAGACACGAGGTTAGACCCTTTTGATGACAGAAGTCTGCCCGGAACCAACCGGCATATCCAGCAGTCATAAAAGACGGTCTAATGTGAGAGGTCTTTACGAGGTCATGATCTTAATTAATGAATTAAGAAACACTTAACCATATTAACATGTAGTGGGACATGAGGGTTAAGTGGGTGCCTTGGGTGGCATGAGGAGACTAGTGGGTTGCCTTGGGCGGCAATAGAAAATACGATTAGAATACTTAACCAAAGTGGAACATGTAATTAAACATGATTAAAGGGTTAAGTAAGTGCCATGGGTGGCATGGGAAAATACGATTAGAATACTTAACCAAAGTGGAACATGTAATTAAACATGATTAAAGGGTTAAGTAAGTGCCATGGGTGGCATGTGAAAGTCTAGTGGGTACCTTGCATAATATGATTAAAGGACTTAACCAAAATTTATAACATGTAAAGGGACATGGTTAAAGGGTTAAGTGGGGTTCACTAGAAATTACAAGCTTAGGAGGTAGCTTGTGGGGGCCCGTTTCAACCAATATCCCAAACGTATCTTTGTGGGCTCGATTCTAGTCGAGTGACGGGACACGCATATTGGGCTTGACTATAAGTGGCCAAACCGGGTTAGCGGTGGCAACGCAGGACCAACGGGTTTCATATGCGTGTGTGGACCCGGGCTGGTTGGTAAGTCGTTGTTGCATCGTGTAGATATAAAGCCGTGCACCGTTGATATTATATGGTGGCCACGTTGGGGAATGATACACCCCAATCGTGGGACCAGCACGGGTATCTACGTAGGGGAGCCGATCGCTTGGGAAGTAGTGGGTACACCTATGTAGTCAGATAGGGGTACACGAAACTACTGAATTACTAAGTACACTTAGTGGGATCAACCTTTAAGTAGGAATTACTCTTGGTGGGTAGGACTGGTGTGGTGCAGTGTAGGAATTACCCTTGGGTGGATAAGTCTGGGGTGGTGTAAACTAATCCTTGGGTGGATAAATGCGTCTTTACGATTATCTTAGTTTATCCTAAGTATACCTAGCTACTTAGTGTAGCCATTCATCCCCAGACGTTACCGTATATCAAGCTTATGTCTCCTCTGGTTACTTTAATGATTGTATTGTTAAAGTTATAGGACTCACTCAGACTTATTTCTGACCCCGTTGTTTTTATCTTTTTCCCAACCCTCAGGTTATCAGAGTGGGCCCAGTACGAGTGGGCTTTGATCAGACTGCTTTATTCTCTTTTGGAGCTTGGACCATAGGAGTAAAGCTCAGCTTATCCTTTTCTTTTATGGCTATCAGTTTACGCATATTGGGATTATGTACTTTTATTTATCAGGATGGATATTTTGTACTTGACTCTTAGTATGGTTTTATGATGTAGCCAGACATGTTTTACTTCCGCTGTTATGAGATGATGTTTTAAAAATTTTAAGTACTATTTATATCTGTCTTGGTGTAATTTTTCTGTTCTATATTCACTAAAATACTCCACCGATGCCATGGCATTCCCTTAGAGAGTGACCATAGCGGGTGTGGGGTGTTACATATAAACTCCATAGTGACCTTTCTGAAAATTCATTTATGCATAACTTTTGATTCCCGCTATGAAATCTCGATTTTTCAGATTCGTTAGAAAGATATTCATAAACAGATTTAAATATTTTTGGTTTCACTAAAATCCATTTTATTTTGCACCCGGTACGGTTAGTCAAAGTTCGAATTCAAATTTTCAAAATGCCGCGCCATATCAGGCCTTGTTTATAATTAAAATAAATATATTAATTTTACAACATCGATTCAAATAGACTTTTGGTCGTTATTATTTAAAATAATTTATTTTAAATATTCAAAATTCACTAATATTGATAAATTAAATTTTTTTAAATTGGTTCAGATTTTCCGGGTTGTTACAATCTCCCCCACTTAAAATCTTTTCGTCCCCGAAAAGGAACGAAGCTGAAAGTAGTTTAACTAACCAAGTCAACTTCCATTCTGGCTTCCATTCTTCAACTTTTCAGTTTCTAAGAATTTTCAGATTCTTCAAAAATTTGGCTAACACGCTATATTTTCGAAAAATTTCGCCATAACCTCCTTTGTACGGGGAGGGGTTTGGAAATTTATTGGGCCGTAATAGGTACCCAATAAATCTTAATAAGCATGCACATATTTATAGTGATATATTCCGGTCTCCACAGGGGAGTGTGTATAGATCATAACTCGAGAGAATAAATTCTCGTCACCCTATAAATGGTTTTTGTGCCTTAATGACCAGAGAGACGTGTTTATTGTCATCTCCAGACCCGTGTGGGGTTTTTATTAATCTGGCAATTTACCGTTATATTTTATATAGTCCATATCAGTCATCAATTCAACCTGTAATATATAGTCATCGCCATACAAGCCTCTCGCTCGTATGGTAAATCTTCAACCTCGTCACACAAGCTCTAAATGATTATGTGGTATATGATGAAGTATGCTATCTTCAAGAAGTATGTCATGTAGTGTAGTTCAAAATTAATTGCTACTTTCCTATGGCGACGTTTATTATTACACACAGAACAACCAGAACTCCGCATCCAATGGCATTCACAGGAGTTGATATAATAATAAAATTGTGCATCCAACTCATTAAGGTTTACCTATTTGTCGGGCACGCAAATAAATTCTTTACTCAACAGCTAATCCATTTACCTATTCAAACATATATAATGTACATGCATATATTTCTATCTATTTCAAATCAGTTCAATATTAAATTCATTTGAATAAATTTACCATCAATCTCTTATTGAATAAATTAATTACTTCTAATATTTTGATTAATCAAATTCATAATCACACAACACAAATAACAATCAATTTATTTTTAACCTTTTCAAAAATATACTAATTAATTCATATACTCTTTTAAAATCATTCAGATTATGTAATTAACATTTCACACCCATAAAAAGGAAACAACAACAAAGTAGAAAATATTACGGAAATGCAAAATATGGTAAATGTAGCTTGCACCAGAGTCAATCAGAGATATCCACCCTGCACTTGGATAGGCTTTCTTAATGCTCTCCTCAGTTTCCCAAGTAGAATCTCGCGGATCTCTACTCCATTGCACTTTGACTAAGTGAACCTTCTTGTTCCTCAGCTCTTTTGTTTCCTTGCCAATAATCTTGATTGGCTCCCTTCTCACAGCCAATTCTGGAGTAATTTCCAAATCCCATTGCGCGGTTTCTTCCACGACTAAATTTGGATCATGTACATGCTTTCAAAGTTGATATACATGAAACACATCATGTACTCCAGGCAAACAGTCTAGTAATTGAACCCTATAAGCGAGAGTTCCAATCCGTTCTAAAATAGGAAATGGACAAATAAATTTAGGTGCCAATTTCCCTGTTTTACCGAACTGGACTACTCCTCTCATCGGAGATACCTTCAAATACACATAATCGCCAATAGCGAATAATAAATCTCTTCTTCTCTTATCTGCATAGCTCTTCTGTCAGCTTTGAGCGGCTAGTAATCGTTTCTTAATGAAATCAACTTTATTTGTAGCTTCGCGAATCATATCTGGCTCCAATACAAGTCTATTACCAGGTTCTACCCAACAAGCGGGAGATCTGCAAGGTCGACCATACAACGCTTTGAATGGTGACATTTTCAGGCTCGCTTGGTAGCTGTTGTTGTATGAGAACTCAGCCAAATGCAAGTGGTCTTCCCATGATCCGCCAAAATCAATAACACAAGCCCGCAATAAATCTTCTAGAATACGATTCACCCTCTCAGTTTGGCCATCTGTTTGAGGATGATAAGCGGTGCTCAAATTCAGTTTCATTCCCAATTTTGCTTGGAATGCTTCCCAGAATTTACTAGAAAATATCGGGTCACGATCACTAACGATACTCATGGGAACTCCATGGAGTTTATAACAATTTCCTTGAAATAAATCTACGCCAGACTCTGAGCAGTTCTACTTGATCTAACAGGTATGAAATGGGCGTTCTTCGTGAAACGATCTACGATCACCCAAATACTGTCATTTCCTTTCCAGGTTTTGGGCAAACCATCTATGAAATCCATAGAAATCTATTCCCACTTCCAACCTGGAATTTCAAATGGTTGCAAGAATCCGGTGAGTTTATGTTGATCGCTTTTGACTTGTTGACAAGTGGAACACCGGCTAAGATATATAGAGATATCTCTTTTCATCGCCTTCCACCAGAAGGTTCGCTTAAGGTCATTATACATTTTACTAACCCCTGGGTGGATGCTCAGTTTGGACTTATGACACTCGTCCAATACTTCTCTTTTGAGCTCCAGAATGTCAGGAACACAAATTCTTCCTTTCAAACTTAGAACTCCTGCGCTATCCACTTGGAAACTGGAGACTTCGTCCCTTTGAATTCTTTTGATCATCTCTTTAACAAAACTATCGTCTTTCTGAAGAATAGATATTTTATTAATCAACGATGGTGTAATGGTAAGACTGGCGATGATCACATTCTTCCTGCTGAGCGCATCAGCCACAACATTGGCTTTCCCCGGAGTATACAAAATATCACTATCATATGCTGAGAGAAATTCTAACCAACGTTGTTGCCTCATATTCAGATCCTTCTAGGTGAATAAATTCTTCAATAATTGATGGTCAGTATATAATTCAAATTTCTCACCCAATAGAAAATGCCTTCAGATTTTCATAGCAAACACGATGGCTAACAATTCAAGATCGTGAGTTGCATAATTCTTCTCATGTGGCCTCTTTGCATTAACACTGCACCAAGACCTTCTTTAGAAGCATCTGTCCAGACTTTCAATTCTTGATTGCCATCAATAATTGTTAACATTGGAGCAGTTGTCAGCCTTAACTTCAGCTTTTAGAAAGCGGCCTCACATTCGGGAGTCCAATTGAACTTTGAATGTTTCTTTGTAAGCTTCGTTAAGGAACTAGATACCTTCGAAAAATCTTTAACGAATTTCTGATAATAACTAGTCAGTCCAAGAAAACTTCGGACTTCTGTGGGCGTAGTTGGCTGCTTCCAATTCTGAATAGCTGTGATCTCACTGGGATCCATAGAAATTCCTTCTTTTGATACAACATGGCTAAGGAATTTGACTTCTTCTTGCCAAAATATACATTTGGAAAACTTTGTTTTTAAAACATTCTTTATGAGAATTTCCAACACTTGTTCCAAATGTTTTTCATGCTCGCTTTTTGACTTAGAGAAAATTAGAATATCATCAATGAAGACCAGTACAAATTTATTTAATACTTCTCTGAATACCCGGTTCATTAGATCGACAAAATAAGCTGGAGCGTTATATAAACTGAACGGCATTACAAACCACTCGTAGAATAAGTCTGGACCTCTGAATGCTGTCAAAGGAACACACCCTTCGGCAATACAAAGCTGATGGAACCTGTAGCTAGGTCCATTAATGAAAATACTTGTGCACCATTCAATCGATCCAATAAATCGTCAATTCGCGGCAATGGATATTTATTCTTCAATGTCTGCTTATTCAAGTCACGATAATCCACACATAGTCTGAGAGTACCATCTGACTTTGGGACAAACACCACTGCTGCTCCCCAATCCGAGAAACTTGGCCTGATAAAACCCTTCCATACAAGCTGTCAAGTCTAACTGTTTAACTCTTCTTTTTCCTTCAAGGTCATTCTTCGAATAGCATGAACTACTGGCCTTACGTTCGAAATTAAAGAGATTTTGAAATCTATTTCTCTACGCGGAGGTAAGCTAACAACTTCTTCAAATACATCCGCATAATTCTTGACGACAGGAATATTTTCTACGTCGATCAGAATATTCTCCATAACGACAGGAATCTTTTCTACTTCAGCAGGAGAAACATCAAGAGCTGACCAAAATTCTTTTCTATCAGAATTCAGACCTTCGCATGGGATGGTTATATATCCAATCTTTGTTTTAACTTTAACAATTCTTTCTGCACAGTTAACTTCCGCTTCATATTTGGTTAACCAATCCAGTCCCAAGGTAAGATCAAACTCTGTGAAATTCATGACGATCGAGATAGTAGGGAACCGATTACAGGAAAAAGAAACAGGCACCCCACAAATCCAACTAAGATCGAGGGAACCCCCAACCGGATTATGGACAGTCATGGGTTCTTTAAGCTTTTTCACTTTCAAATCCAACTTCTTTACTACCTTTGTCGAAATAAAACTTCGTGACGCGCCCGTATCAAACAGTACTTTAACCGAAATATTTTTGACGTTAAGCGTGCCTTCTAAAATATTTGGCCTTCCCTAACTAGCTGACGGTACTGAAGTTTCTACTAGTTCATTTACATGAACCTTTTCAGATTTTTTTAAGAGCCGGCAATCCTTTTCAAGATGCCTAGTATGATGGCATTGACTGCATTTTCTATTCTCTTGAAACTTATTCTTGAATTTGAATTTATCCTTCATTCGTTTCTTTAAGGGTCCGCCATTTATCACCAAATGCCCTTTCCGATTACAGTTAGAGCAGGTGGCAGTTGTTACTGGTTCCTTCTCCAATTTAACCTTTTTCCTATTGACTTTAGGCTTCTTTCTGACCCCAAACATCGTACTTACCTTAGGCTGTATACTAGCCTCTGGCTGTGTACTTGTCTCCAGGTTATCTGTTTTGAATTTCCTTTTGTTGCTTATACTGACTTCCTCTTCATCGCCCAAAAGACCTTTCTTATCTAGATCTTCATACTGATAAGCCATGTATACCATTTCAGAAAAAGATTGTTGCACATGTGCAGTTACACTACTTTGGTACTTTCTTTGAAGCCAGTTAATAAATCTCAGATTCTTCATCTTTGGATTTTGAATTAGATACGGGGCAAAACGAGAAAGTTCATTGAATTTATTATGATATTCTGGAATCGTCATATCTCCTTGTATCAGATAACAGAATTCATCACTTAACCACTCAGTGGCTTCTAGAGGAATAAATCTTTTATTGAAAATTTCTTTGAATCTATCCTAGGTGATATCACCTTCTAGATTATTTTTAACGATAGTTTCCCACCAGATTAAAGCTTCGTCTTTGAGTGCCTAAGATGCCAGTAATCTTAACTGATCATATCTTAGCATGAAACCTTCAAATATTCCTTCAGCAGAGCGCATCCAAGCTTGAGTTTGAATAATGGATTCATAGCCCGAGAACGGTACTCCATCCTGATTTTGATATCTCTTTAATAGAGCTTCTATATCTGATCCTGGCTGAGGAAGCACCACTGGCTCATTAGTTTGTCGAACCATAGGATTATTTCTTCTGCTTCTGCCACTCATTTTCTATGTCTGCAAATAGAACACAAAGTGTCAAGTCAACAGAAAAGATATTTTAAAGCATAGATACATATATTTAAATGTATATGCATCTATCAGGGTGTATTTCATTCTGCTTCACTCATTCTAGGATATTACTAATCCTATCTGAAATGAGTGATCCGTCTTAGAACACTACTGGTTCTATTTCTGACGAGTTCGTTAATATGTTATATTCCAGAACTAAGCTTAACCAAAGCTCTGATACCACGTTGTGACAACCCTAAACCCCGTTTCACGGTGGCAAGGGTAATCTTTGGAATATAACACATAAACAAATAACAGCAGAACAAAATAAATAAATACACCAGATAATGTACAGAATAAACGGGATAAACATAATCATCAGAGTTACATAGTATACAGGATCATACTTAGTACAAAATACAGTTCAGCTTTACATAAAATGTCTACAGTGGAATCAAAACATAATATGTACAATAGGAGCTGAACAGCAAAAAAGAAAGAAATGATAGAATCCAGCTTTAGCTCCAGCTATCCAGAAAGAGCCTGCTAAAACCAGAATATAAGGCTGCCCGTGTAGAAATAGGGGCACCCGAGTTTGCAAGTGAAACAAACTACAAGTCATGGGACTGGTATGAGAAATCTACTTAACATATTTTACAACAAGGCCAATCACAGGACCATGCCGCTAACGTGGAACGGGTTTACTCCATTGGATTGCAAATGCTAAAAACAAGTGAATCATTAAAACATTGCAATGCTTTTTTTATAAAAATGAAGCCATTATAAGACTCAGTTCCCATCACACAATGCAACGCAAACCGGAGGATAGAGTTTTACCTTATAATGGCCAAAATATGCTTGATACAATTAAACAAAAGCATTTGATATTATTACTAGTGTTTATATGTTTCAAAAACAATTTCAATCATAAGTATTTATCATAGACGGCATTAATGCCCCATACCACTATGTCGCCATATATAGGTATACAATCAAAACCGCACGATGTCGTATTTGGAAATCAGATTTCCATCATGAACCAAGGCAAGGGATCTTCCCTACCGCTTTGAGACGCTCTAGCCCGTGTCTTAGGATCAAAACGTATCGACACTTGGATCTTCAGGGCCGGTCCACATGGAGTGGATTTAAATGCCTGAACAATGTGCTCCCTTCATGGGGGCGTCTAACTGGTCATATCCCGACTAGACAATCGGCTTCGAAGAGACCGAACTAACTGAGGCGCCTCGCTATCCATCATCCACATAAGTAAAATGCCCGGACGTGTAAAACCCAAAGCACCACTCCTAGCTAGAAGGAAATACATGCTCTCCCTGTAGTCCTCTCCCGTTTCTGGTCCATACTGGGGTGTGAGGCTTGTGAATCAACACTAAACACAAAACTAGCTATTTAAGGCCCTACTTTGATCATCAACCACATGGCCCTTCTTTTCAACAAAAGCCTTGCTCACAGCAACTCCGTATGCCACGTTGTCAATCTACAACGTCAGACACACATCCATTTACAAGTCCGTTCTGGGTCTGAACGAAACCGGAGGCACCTTGTTCCTTCCCCATATGCCCAATACAGGAGAGAGGCCCTCGCACACCCGAACGATCAACAAGTACGTCCGGACGACCACCAATGTAACCCCTTCAGGGCAGCAACTCCCATCAAAGGCATTAGTAGCCATCCATTGAATGTGAAGATCCTCGGTCTTGCACCATCTTCATATCTTCGACTTCTAATTGTCGACCAATTATTTGAATTTAGAATTAACTCGACCTTTTCAAATAATTCACGTATATTTAGAATTTCAAATCAATTAATTTAACTAGTTCAATTATCTGACATCCATAATTCAGTTCATTAATGTAATTTTCACGTCAAACACATTCAACCGTCAAATATCCAACAAACCGGGTAAATTCGGTTTATTTCCATTCCATATCGTTTATAATATTTTATCATGATTTATCGCTATTTTTATTTATTTAAATATAGCCAATTTATTCAAACGACGCTTCAGGCCATAACGCGGCCATGGCGCTGTTTTTCTCCAAATTTGATTTACACATATCTGAAAATCTAACCATTGGATCTTTATAAATTTAATATCATTAGAAAGATCTTTTCAAAGTGGATCCAACGGCTCCAGTTTTGGGAAAATCCGATGGTCGGGTCTTCCGGTAAAATCGTTTGAAGTTACGATTTCAAAGTACGAACTGCAGCGTCCTTATTCGATTTATTTTAATTATATATATTTATATAATCCATTTTGGAGCTGTTTTCCCTTAGATTTGAATTCAACATTCCAGACAATCCAACCGTTGGATCTTTGCAAAGTTGATGTCGTTGGAAAGATATTTCCAAAGTGAACCCAAGGGTTTCAGTTTCGAGAAAATCCGATGGTCGGATCTCCCGGTACAATCATTTGAAATCACGGTTTCAAAATACGAACTACAGCTTCGTTATTCGATTTATTTTAATTATATTTGTATATATAAATATAATCCATTCTTCGATTTCAAAAACCATTTCAACTCATACAGGTGATATAAATGATATTTTTATCAAACAGATATTTACTTCAACACGTGACTATTTTTAACAATTCATATATATAGTAAAAATGTGATTTTTATTGTCGAAACAATTTATTTCAAACACGATTAATTTATATACTTCATATAGATGACAAAAATGTGATTTTTATTGTTAAAGCAATTTATTTCAAAAATGAAGATTTTTAGCGATTCAAATATATTATAAAAATGTGAATTTTATTGTCAAAACAATTTATTTCAAAAACGATTATTTTATATACTTCGTACATACCATAAAAATGTTATTTTTATCGCTCAAACCATTTTTATTTCATACCTTCTATAAAAATGTTATTTTTATCATTCAAACCATTTTTATTTCATACATTCGATAAAAAATTTATTTTTATCGTTCAAACCATTTTTATTTCAAAAATGAATATTTTCCAACACATGAATATATTTCAATACATGAATATAAATCAACTACAGGAATATTTCAGAAAATTTCGGCAGCATAACAGCAGGGTAGTTAAAACCGGCACCGTCCCTAGTACAGCTCCTTGCTCTACCTTAAAGCCTTGCAGCTTTTGACAACGGGGATTTCAATAATCTAGTTCATACGCAGACAAAATTTCCCATATACTAATCTTATTGGAATTTTAACCATAATCAATCATTTCAACCATTCGTATTTATCAACCAAATTTCACATCAACCAAAATCCAAACTCTCACAACCAATATATATCGTCCATGGTCTGTGGACGATTGGAGTATACACATATAGATATACGTATATAAATATAATTCGATTCCATTTCAATATCATTTCAATTCCATTTATCGCATATATGATTTTTTTACAACACATATATAACTTATACATCGCACACACAACTTATACAACGCTTATACATGAGGTGTATAACGCCTATATAACTCATACATCGACCATATAATTTATACATCATCATTCCATATCGTTTATAATTTAGAAATCTCACATTGGGTTCCACTACTCCAAAAATTGTAGAAGGCTCAGAAAAATATCCGACCTCTTTTAGAATGTAGAAGACGTCGACATGAGTCCAATGTCTCTTGTTTCACTGGATTTCGACAACATAGCAAAAAGATATGATTTTTATTGTAAAATCATAAATCGTAACGCTTTAAAGTGGTATAAACAGTTAAATTTATTTTCAAACGTTACCTTTCAGAAGAGGTTCGAAACTAGGTTTGCATTTATCTTCCAATCTGCTGCGCTATAGGAGGATCGGCCAATACCACGTCGAAGAGGGAGGAGAGGCGCCTCCGCGCGTGGTGGTTGGGTCCACTTCGATGGTGGCAGGTGCGAGCGGCGGCGGTTCAAACACCCGGACTTTGGAGCGTCGATCCTCTTCAAACACGCGATGAAAAAATACAATCCTTATATGGATTTGAAGATCTTGGAGAGGGCTATAGAATTCCCAACTGGGGGGAAGTCTAATTTTGCATGTAGGAGGAATCAGAGGAGGAAGCGGGGAAAGCTTTTCTGCCATCGTCTGGAGAAAGATCAGGGAGAGAGAAAGTTGGGATGGCCAATTATGATTGGTCCATGATTTTATATTAATTTTTAAAATCCAAAAATACCCCTTCTCCTTACGATCTCCAATTCAAACCCAAGACTGTCGTCCCTAGCTAAATACCCCCATTCCAGACACAATGGAATATGTTTCGTATGCCCATTCAACTGTTTCAGTCAGTTATTCTTCAAATTAAAATATAGAACATTCAATATTTGATTTGAGCATACATTTCAATTTGCTGGGGCCACATACTGATCCTAAAAATTCCAGAAAAATAAATCTAGCTATGTTTTGATGATACGGTCCCAACAAAACATGTTTTGTCGAATTTGGAGACCGTTTGAAAAATGGCCATTTTCTGGTCGATCCAATTTGACTGAAATCAACCAATCACATTTTCCTTTGCCGCGCTCACATATTAACTCCAAAATTATGGAATTTGAAACCTAGCAATAATTCGAAATCCTGGATTCAACAAAAGAGGTTTCGTCGAAAACGGAGGTCGATTGCAAAATGGCTATTTTCAAGGGATATATAAGCTCCAAAGCGAACTTTCTGAAAATTCATTTATCCATAACTTTTGATTCCCGCTATGAAATCTCGATTTTTCAGATTCACTAGAAAGATATTCATAAACAGATTTAAATATTTTTGGTTTCACTAAAATTCGTTTTATTTTGCACCTGGTACGGTCAGTCAAAGTTCGAATTCAAATTTTCAAACTACCGCGCCATTTCAGGCCTTGTTTATAATTAAAATAAATTTATTTATTATATAACATCGATTCAAATAGAATTTTGGTCGTTATTATTTAAAATAATTTATTTTAAACATTCAAAATTCACTAAAATTGCCAAATTAAAATTTTTAAATTGGTTCAGATTTTCCGGGTTGTTGCATATATTTTGCACATGTACGCATATATTCTCATGTACTTATATTTTTCTATACTTATTTATATGTATACTTTTCCTTGTATGTGTGTTTATACATATTTTCTCTTTAGAACATGTGTTATTTCAGTTGTTCCCTTAAAACAAAAATATGATGCTGGCAGGGATCGAAGTCGATACCTCTTGTATGCAAGCCATATGCTCTAACCAACTGGACTACTAAGGGTATTGTTAATAAGGCTTAAAACAACTATGGTCATTGTTCTTTTCTCATTCCTTTTTTTTCATATTTGTTGTAATCTTTTATTTAAACCATTGCATGTAACTTTATCATTTTTCGTGCATCGTTTCCTTTTATTTCTCTTATATTATTAATGCATAATATTTTGTAAATCAGTGCATGCAACATATTTACGCTGTATGCAATTAATCCTTTCTTTCTTTTAATGCATGCATTATATTTTTATTTACATTAATCTTTTATTCTTTTTCAGTGCATGTATTTATTACATGCAATCACATATTATCACTATTTTATTCTTCTTTAATATATTTATGCCTATGCATATATTTACACACACACATTATTAAATATTTAATTGTCATAGAATGCGAGGTGTAACATTTCATCTATTTGTTTTTGGCTCGATCATAAAAAAAATTATTCATCTGAGATGGTATTTTGCTAAATTTTGATTTATACAAGAGTACTGAGGATGGTTCTGGTTTAATCTAATATGTCATGACATCTATTGGATTGTATTGATTTATTGAACAATGAACATATAAGTTAAAGTTTATTATAACGACCAGCTATTTCTGAGAATTCAAGTCCATAATTAAACCAACTCGAATAGTTCGAAATCACTGATTTTTATTGCTATGGGGTTAAGTATAAAATCATCACAGAATCATAAATAAATCATGGACACAAAATAGAAGAATATCTCGCAGTGGAATAAATAAGATACGATAGTTGTTCATGAAACTACTGAATATGAAACCTCAACACTTATACATAATATCAAAGTTATTGAAACAGATACAGCGGAAGTCTAATACGTAGAATTTTTTAATACAAGTGGCTAGAATGGAAACAACTGGGATAGATAAATAGATAGAGAGACATAGTCTTCAATAAGTGTCTAGCTTTGGATGGTGCAATCTTGATATTATGATACTCGGATTGATCTGAGCATAAAGTAAATAAATTAATCGAGTCAGGACTAACATTCTTATATAAGTGAATCAACTCAAGTGAAATATTCAAAGAAATCGACCAGTAACTTAAATGATGTTTCGGATTATTATCCTCTAAGAATTCGTAGAATTATATAAATATAATACAATACGTTATTATAATAATGTCTACTAGTAAAATATAGTATTGAAAATAGTGTAAGCTGGATTATATTTTTACCCTTACACTGTTTATAAGCATCGTAGTGTATAAAATACCGAAAACCCACTGTAAACTAGTGGCATTAGTGGACATTCCATAATGTATGACACAAATCAAAATCGTATTGAGCATGATAAATATAAAATACACGAGACAATACCCGAAATATAATTCTACCAGTTGCATGCTTGGGCTGGTGGTAACGCATAGCCGCAACTACCATCCACCTCAAGGCAACACTCCCATAATCAAAGGTTGCCCCAGTCAATCACAAAGTACGAGATATGGTATCGAAGAAGCTTGTTCGTTCGTCATAGATAACTCATTTAGTCATGGTATAGCTCTTGTTTTAGTCGTTTTAATTATAACCAAAAGGTCAAGGCTATTTATCATCGTTCTCTTACTTTATTACAGTAGCATTCGCCAACCATTCTACTTCATTTTGGATTCCCCACCACGTACTTAATTATTAAAGTGGTTCACTACACCAAATAGAGGATTCCCTATGAATATAACTATTGCAAACAATTTCAATGACACTTATAAGTGTTGCTACTAGAGCGTCGACAATTACTTCTAACGCTTATAAGCGTTGGCAGTTGTTTGTTCCAACGCGTATAAGCGTTGGCGGTTGTTTTGTTACAATGCTTATAAGCGTTGGCGGATGTTTTGTTCCAATGCTCATAAGCGTTAGCTGCTGTTTTATTCCAATGCTTATAAGCGTTGGCGGATGTTTTGTTCTGACGCTTGTAAGCATTGAAACATATGTTTTTCCAATGTATATAAATATGAACAATAACAAACTAGTAACACTAATAAATGTCCATAAATTTTATATTCTAACATCAATGACTATTGTAATAGCTAAAATGATATGCATGACTATAACATAGATGGTTTTTAATATGATTCAGGAAAAAAAGACAATTTAATAAATTTTAACTCAATCAATATCAATAATCAACATTAGTAATCATGGCAACAAAATAAAGCACAAATTACTAAAGACAAGTTCAATACATAGTTTACCAATTTCGTAATAACATTAACTTGAAGTAACAAAAGACAAGATAGTTCATATTTGAATTCTACAAATTCCTAATAGGAATTGCTTAACCATAATCTTTCCTTTTGTCGAAACCGGAAATATCAACAATTTGATCATTTTGAAAACTGTCTACTACACCATTACCATTAGAATTACCTTCTAAGATCCACTTTTCCTCTTATTCTTCTATAAGTGCCTACCTGGATTGATATGATAATTAATAATCATGAAAAATTTACTAATAATGGTTAAGGTAAATTTAACATTATAATTGAAACTTTGTGAATCGGTTATATGGTGAGCTTTTATATACACAGAAAACACAAAATGGAAAAGTAGATAACTTATTTTTTATGATCTTGCTGAGGATAGGTCACAATATTATGATATCAATCCTCACGCATCTACATAAAACGCTTACAATCCAGTAACATTCTTTTTTCTTGTGAAAACTTAGTTTACTTGCAATCTGCATTACAAATTTACCGAGCAAAACAATTCTGCAAAAACGTACCTTTAGGCTTTCAATTTTTTTTCTTCTTTAGCAACAACCTATTCTCCTTCCAACCACTCCTATGAAAATCAACCAACAACCAAAGGAGAATAAATATAATACACAAATAAAAAACTTCAATACTAGACTGCTAAAAGGTAGGTTCAATTATGACATGCATAAAATACGTGTCCTTACCTTGGCTTAGGTTTGGTGTAGTACTGAAAGAGCAGATAAATAATTCTGGTGTCCTCATCCATCTTGTGTGCCTCTCCAAGTACCTAGACAATCCCATCAAATCTCAAGCAAATCGCAACCCAATTAGATTTTGAATTTCCAATGTGTGTTAGTTGCACCATTGATGTTGTTGTCGTTGTCATTATCACCATTGCTTGCCAAAGATGCCAAAAACATCAAGCCAGACAAAAATAAACTTGTAGAACAATAAATAAAATGAGTTGAGATGAACTAAAAAGATCAACTATGAGAAGCAGGATTCGAAGACCAACAAAGCTAAGGAAAATGACAATATTATTGAGAATGGAAGAGAGAGGACCAAGAACCCTGCTGTTATAGCGTTACCAATCACAAAAAATCTACAAAGGTGATATGAAATATGTACACAAAAATAAAATAAGATGCTAAAAAATCATAACAAAAGCAGTGGAAATAAATAGTAAAAATTTTAAGTACGATAGGGAAGCAAGATCACCATAGCCAGCATGGAACTAGAATTGCCGAGTGAAGAAAGGAAGAGTTTCATCATCAATGGCCTTTGCCATGGTAGACGCAAGACTAGAAGCAACAACAACCAATCTGAAAATGAAGTTGAATATCAATGAAATACAACAACAACATCATATACATCCCTCTGAAACAACCTATCATCACCATCACCCATGAAACATAAGAACAAACCAAACTGCTTCCAACAAGGGAACCAACCCATTTTCACATCACCACAACGTCATGTAACCCATTCTACGCTTTCCATCACCCTTCTCAATGTCTTTCCAAATTTTTTGCTTTGTTATATAAACCGAAATGGTTTACATTTTCAGGTCGTTTCAACTCTAGAGGTAAAATCAGTGAAAACCTAAAAGTAAAATCATTTTTAAACCATACCAAAATTTTTGTGTTTCTAAATGTTGTCCTGAATTTTTGAATGTCTTTCTAAATTTCTGTTGTACCTATGCATGTTACAGTTGTAGGGAAGTTAAAACCAATGCTAACCTGAAGTCGCCGCTCTTTGAAACTTGAAGCCACGATTCTCGAAAGTTTGAAGTCGTGATCTCCTGTGGCCTAAATTCGAAATGGATGATAGTGGAAACTGATGATATTGCTAGTAATTACCTGGAGTCAAACTTTCTATCTAATGAAACCAAACGTGATCAAAATGAAATCTCTCTACAACCGAATGAAATCAAATGACAACTTGGATCAATTGAAAATGAGAAATGATTTCTAAGAAATCGAATCCAAACCGAAAGACGATTTTGATCCATATGCGAGTGTTTTCTAAATCTCTGAAGCGGCAGATGATTGAGCCACAGCTGTTGAGAAAGAACTAGGGTAAAGATGGATACTGATAATAACTGCCCATTTACCTTTTTGACCTTGCAATGTTCACATTGTTTTAAATTAACTCGAATATCCAACACAAATAAGCGTTGTTAATAAAAATAAAAGTAAGTTTGAATTTTTGGTGACACATTTTTAATACGACAATGGATATAGCCGTGGTTGATATACAACACAAATAAGTGTTGGCAATTAAGAAAAATAAGTGTTGTTAAATGGCTGTTATAGTGTAGTAAATTCACTATATTGACAAACAGTATGCCAATATCCGATCTCGGCCTCTTTAACAACCAAACACTTAAAATTTTCACGCTGTGGTCATTTACATTTAAAATTATATATTCAATGTTGTAAATCAAATTAACTTCAAGTATTGATTTCCTCGTAATCATTTATTCAATTGTTAAGTATTAGATTTAGTTTTGAATTTCAAATTTCATATTATCAAAAGGTTTATCTAGTTTAAATTTAGACTTTAATATTTCAATTTCAGAAATGTCGTTATTAATCGAAATCATAATCTTAAATCAATTCGAACTTAATAGGTTGGATTGGAAATGGACTTTATTTTAAAATGGTATAATATGTTTAAAAAGATTTTAATTTTAAAAGAGTAGAAACATATATAATTAACTTTAATATAAAATGATTTTAATAAAAATAGTTACGAAATTTCAATAAATTAAAAATGTAAAATAGTTTCATTAAAAATAGTTATAAAATGTTAATAATAAAATAATTTAGAATAATAATTATAAAATACTTATGGAAACAAATAATGAAGAAAAATTATTTTAAGTAAAATAGTTTGATAATAGTAATGTAAAATAAATTAAAATGTAATAATGCAGTCTGACCCAAATCTTTGTATTTTAATATTTGACCTACCATTCAATTTAGATTTCAAATTTCCATTCAAATAAACCTAAATTCAACTGGTACAAACTTCTAATTTATTTGTTCACACCTTGAATTATGATTCAAAACCATTGCATCAATTAGGTTTATAACTTTAAATTTTAAATTCATTTCATTTCCTCGTATTATTCAAAACAACGTTCAAGTTTAATTATCGTACTAGTTTCTTAAATCAAATTCTTTCATTCATTTCCTTTAAATATATCTTAAATTAAATTCTTTCTCTAAATTAAATTTATTAAAGTTATTATATTAAATTAAAGTGAATATTTTTTAGGCATCCTTATTTTCAAAGTTTTTGTAATGCAGGTACTTGTCTAAGTTTAAATGCAAATCGGATCTCTATTACTGTAGCAACGTATTATTTTGATTTTTCGCGCTGCTATGTAAAAAATTCAAAAATTGCAAATATTCATAGAAGAATTCTACAGAAAAAACTATAAAATATCAGCTATTTTTGTGAATAGTTCCTGACATTTCTGCAATTATTCACACAGTATATGCACACGTTTAGAGGCGAATGAATAATTGTTGATATATCAGCATTTATATATATCTATAATTGCGGATATATCAGAATTATATATATATATATATAATTGCCGATATATTAACAACTATTTTAGAGTTGATGTAACTAAATAAAAAAGTTGCTGATATATCAGTAAATAGTTGCATCATTTGAAGCACTTTACTGGAGATGAAATAATTTTCATTTGTATGCTATTTTCTTAATACTTCTGCTGATTTTACTGCAATACTTGAATGTGTTAATATATGTGTATGCATGTTGTTAGCTTATTTTTTATTTATTTTTATTAGGTTATAGGTCAGTTGATTTTCACTGAGGAGCTTATTAGAGAGCAGTTCTGGAGAGTTCTTTTATCATCTTGTACTGTTCATATTTATTTTTTGGAGTGACTATTGTATTATGTAGGAGTAGATATACAACATAACCGGGTGGTGGCCTTGTCGGAACTCGATTTTGAGCTATGATGGGTGGTGGTTTATCTGAAGCTCATTTATCTACCTCCTATACTTATGGTCATAGTTTGAGTTGGGTATATATTATTTCTTACATGTCAGGCATGTTGGCAGTTATTATCGCTTGTCAAATATACACATACACACATATAAAAATGTGTGTGTGCGCGCGTGCGCTCTCTCTTCTTTTTAGAGGATCGCACATTTTTACTTTTAAAAAAAGTATAGGCTTTGGGTTTGAATTTTTCACCCAAATCAGCAAAAGTTGCATAAAATTTCTGTAATTTTTGGGTTTAATTGCTGCATGTCAACAATTATAAGGAAAATTACAGAAAATTTTCTATAGCATGCGTATTTTTTATTTTATTTTGAATCATTTTTTAGTTTTAATACATGAATACAATGATGATTTCACGTTAAATTAAAATTTGAAGTTTGGCAAACTTTTATATTGTTTTTTGTTGATTTTTTTATGATAGGTTTATAAGGAATCTATATAGGGATTTTTTTGTACACTGAAACTTGACAAGAACTTGAGCCAAACTATCCCTAAATTAAATCTTTATATTATGAAAAATTAAATTTTAAAATGAATCTTTTATATTAAATTTAAAACATTGTAAAGTAAATTATTATATTAAATTAAGTTATATTATATTAAATTAGTTTAAATTATATCTTAATTAAACTATATAAAAAAATTATACAACTATTTAAATCCAAAAATCAATTTCATCAAATCAATTCTAATTTAAAATTCAAGTTAAATATTTCAAACATTAATTTAAAATAAATTATTTAAATCAAATTTCAAATCAATACATAGTTATAAGATTTCAAAAAATAGTTTACGGTGTTCGTATTTAGTTTTTAGCCTATGGTCGAATGAATTAGGTATGTATCATTTCAACCCGTTTAATTAAATTTTCAAGTATATATCATTTAAGCATATACCGCAATCAAGTATCAAAATCGTATAGTGATTCAGGCATTTATCATTTCAACCCATAATGATTTTCTAATCCACATAGACCTTGCAGTGTGAGAGTAATAAAATAAAACATAACAAAATGGACATATCAAATAGCATATTCATATCGTGTCATACATGTCAGTATTATACATAACATATCATGTGTGTGTCACAAGTGAACATGTATGTCATAACATAAATTTGTCTCACAAGTAAACAATTTACATAATATAATATTGAGTCATTAGTGAACAATTTACATAACATAATATCATGTGTTTCTAAGCAATCCTATCACTTCAAATAAATTTTCATAAGTGTTTTATTCACTTAGCAAACAATGTTGGTCATGAGCGAGAAATTCTCACCTTTCGTGGCTAAGAGAAGATGGTTATCCCAAATACAGAATACACAACATCACCTTAAGCAATTCAAAAGAAGAGAGTAGAGGGGTTTTGGCTAAGGAAGATGGGTTTATATTGTAACGACCACGGGCTTTTCGACTCCGAAAATCGACACAAAACCCAGCGTCGACTGTTCAGACATCGAAAATACCGTATCATTAATAGAAGAAATTAGAGGGTGAGATAGAAAAGGTAGAACTAATAGAATAGAAGAAGAAGAACACAACTGAGCATAATCAAAGTAAACACGAATCTCACAGCGGAACGAATGAAATATAATATATCATAACCTTTGTAATACAAAATTTGTACTGTATACACATCATTTATCAGAGTACAATACTTACAATACAGCAGAAATAAAGTACTAGATAACTAACGCTGAAGCCTCCTGCTCCAAGCTCCTCCAATGGTATCTGTAAACACCTGAACTACTTGACTGCCCGTACAAATTTGGGCACCCAAGAGTTTTAGGGAAAAACAAAACAAAAAAAAACTCTGGGTCAGTCATGGGACTGGTGTGAGTAAACCACTTGTTTAACTTTAAAAAAATCCTTTCAAAAGAAAAGATAATAGTAAGACTAGCCCACACATAAACACGGACGGTTTTTACCTTACTATAACCCAAAACACTTTGATACGAAAATCTAGTGATATTATAATAATGTCTACATCAAGTAAATAACCAAATAGCAGAACGCTTGCATCTCACGCTCCACATATATTATAAAATCAAAAACCGCATGGCGCTTATTGGAGATTGGATTTCCAACATGACAAGGTATGGAACCACCTTCCGCTAGTGTATCTCTTGAGAGGAATACACTGGGTTCAACAAGAACATCTTGTAACCCGGCCCACACATGACCGACCACTCATTTCGCTTGAGTGTATCGAATGTATATCACCAACGGTTGGGATCAGCAACCGCCTCCCGACTGAGACAGCATCGAATAGAATAAGAAATTAAATGAACCTCTAGATAGGTGATTATACATCCTAATGGGTGCGACCCACATAGCCATGCTGCCTGCCCGATTTTTGTCCTTTCCCGGTTGTTGAGGCCTGAGGCTACGAATACTTACCATTCATTGATAGCACAATCACTTTGAATGCCACATGGTCAGATCCGTTAATCACTAGTTGAGTTTGCACAAATATTCTGGATATTATGCTAAGGGATAAATCCGTTGCAACCATATATATTTATACAGACCAACCCATTTGATCATTGGAAATACTTTGTCAGACATTCGTCCATTTACGTTCGTTCTGGGATTGAACGAAACCGAAGGCACTATTTCTATTTAATAGAAAGAGTCCTTGCACTTTACTCCGTCTTCAATATATTCAGCATACTTGGTTCGCAACGCTTATGCCGATACGGAGTGGTTCTTCGGATAATAATCCAACCGGTCTCTCCATATTGACAACGATGGTCAAAAACTTCGATAGTCTGTGATTTAACTATCGAATAAAAACAAGTGTTCATCCAACATATCAAACAAATCACTGGGCTCTTTAATTAATATTTCATTAATTAAATCTCTTCTCCATTTCCTTATCAATATTTGTTAACCAAATATTTCCAATAACCATATTGGCCCTTTACGCTATTTGGAAAGCATTTCCCAATATCAACTTCTTTTATTTTCAATATATTAGAAAATATCTCTATTTGTAATTGGAAACAATTCCAATCACTTATCTCTATCCCGACTATTTTAATTCTACTCAGGAAATATTTACTTGTTATATTTCCAAAATTCCATCACTTGGGTTTTAAAACGAATGTTGTGTAAAACATCGTTACAACAACCCAAAATATTTTATTCAACTAACTCTTTTTCAAACCCTTCTCTTCGAGACTGGATCTTGCTATTTATCCATTGAAAATGAAATCAATCAAGTTGGGGTAAAATTACCTCTCAGACCTTAACTGAAAACATCCTCAACTTCAAACCGGCAAAACCCCTTACCTCGAATAAACACACTATACAATCCAATTGTTCATTTTTAAAACATGTATAAAGTTCGCTTTCTATTTCTAATTTATAGATTTCCCTTTTTGTTTACAATATTCTATTTTTGATTTCGTTTCCTTATCGAATTCTATATATATCGATATATAGATTTCTAATTGTCAAATTTCTTAAAAATATTCTAACTCCTTAAATTCCCGGAAAAATTCGCCATAACCTCCCCTGTATCGGGAGCATCGGGAAATTTCAAATAGCTTCCCGGTACCTTCTCATTTCAAAAAGAAAAAGAAAAAAAGCCAAGCGGCTTGCCGATACGGCGCATAAAATCTCATATATGAATTAAACATGTACCTTATTGTCGAGCACGCAAATTTTAATCTTCATACACTTCATTCCAAACCTGCTTATCCTATAAACGTCCATTTCCATTTTATTCCAACCCAATCGGGTCATTTCAACTCAAATCGCTCATTCATTCGTTCATTAGCTCTTTGGTCTATTTCACTGTTTTATTTGAACATGTCATATCCAAATATATTTTTATTCGCTTAAAATCACGTCGAGTTTCATTTCTAACTTGGGTTCCACATTCGATTTTGAATATATATTTACAAATCCCTTTTTACTACCCAAAGTCCAAATTCGATTTCACCATTTCCTTTAACTAAATTTTTCTTCAAGACTAGTAAATCTTATTTAACAAAATCTGATTTTTATACCCAAAAATCATTTCATTCACACCGCTTGAGTCCGTATTTATTCTACAACTCAAATCTGGGATTTTCCTAATGGAAATTCAGATTTTATTTGCTTAAAATCCCTTTATATATTTAAATAAACCATTATGGTTTTCAAATGGTTTCTGGCGCTGTTTTTCTGAAAATTTGATTTTTGACATAACTCAAAATCTGTTCGACGAAATCCAGCTTTTTCTCCTCCAACAGAAAACTGTTATCAAATTGGTCCTGACGTTTCTTGTTTCAAAGACTTCCGACTTCAATTGAGTCCTGTATACTCAATTGAAGTTCGAGTCGCCAATTTACGAACTGCAGCGCTGCGGCGAGTTCGTTTAATTATATTTATATATAAAAAAAAACTTTTAAATTTCGTTAAAATGAATCCAACTCCATTTTAACTCTATTTGAATTTCTTGATTCAAATTCCAATCTCGCTTTTATTTGAATTCTATATTCAAATTCCAATTCCTTTCTTATTTGAATTCTATGTTCAAATTCTATTTCCTTTTCTATTATTCAAATTCTATTTAAATTCTCTTAGTCAAATTCCATTTGGATTCTCTTATTCCAAATTCTATATTCAAATTTCATATGAACTTTTTTTATTCAAATCTATTTGACTTCCTTTGAATTCAAATTCTATTTCAATTCCTTTGACCTCAAATCTATTTCAATTCCTTTGAATTCAAATCCCATATTTAAATTCCTTTTGAATTCAAATCCTATATTTAAATTCCTTTTGAATTTCTATAGTCAAATTCTCTTTCAATTATATTTGAATTCAAATTTCATTGCAATTCTATTTTCACAGTCTATTTCAAATTCTCTTTTGAAAATTCTATTTTGAAATTCTATTTCAAATTTCTATTTGGAAATTCTCTTTCAAATTCTCTATATTCAAAGTCCATTTGAAAGTTCTATATTCAAATCCACTTTGGATTTTCCATTTGAATTCTATATTCAAAATCTATATTCAAATGTTACTTCAAATTCCCTTATTTAAATTCTATTTGAATCCTCTTTTCAAATCTCTATAGTTAACTTCATTGAATTCTATTTTCAAGTCTCTATAGTTAACTCCATTTGAATTTTCTTTATTCAATTTCTTTAAACAAGTCTCGACTTCGATTCCTTGTTGAAATCAATATCTCTATTTTCCTTTTGAAGATAGATTTTCCCATTCCAATTTCACACTTGTATTTCTATTTCTGAATTATCAAATGATAATTCTTTTCACTTCATTTATAACTTCGTTATAAAAGAACTATTTATAAACTTCGTTATAAAAGAACTATTTATAAACATCGTTTATAAAGGAACTACTTGTTTTATTTTTCAAAAAAAACAAGTTTATATTTTTATTCCATTAAAAATTCAAATTCTATTTAAAAATAGAATTTTCCCTTTTAAATCTCAAATATCCTTCCACGATATTTTAAATAAATTAACACTTAGCCCAGTGATATTTAAAACAATCAAATCACCCAATTTTCAATCATTTTATTTTTAACACATCATATATGAATATATGAAATCAGCAAACAACAAACAGATAATATATTTTTGAGGAATCCAGTTGGATCCCTCCAACCTGTTTTCCTGCATCCACAGATGTTAGCACATAAATAATACCCATTCTGCTTCGTGGCAGAATATCGTGGTATAGAAGGTCATCCACTAATCATAGCGTGGGGCGTATAGGGTAATCATCCGCTATGAAACTGCGGGCATCCGCTAATGAGACTGCGGGAATCCAACCAATCAATCAACCCAATATATATATATATATATAGCCTAAATAACTAATATATATAAAACAACCAGAAAGCATTCACACAAGCAACAACAATTATTTTTAATGAAATAAAAATAATTCTAAAGGTGAGTGAGATTTACTCACCAAAATTGCAGTTGTCAAATATCCAATTAATTCCCATATCGTCTTAGCTATCAGTCATCTCGAATCATTTCGAATAAATTGTTTTTGAACCTAATGGTGATTTAATTTTTAATTATCGATTAAACATCTTATAAATTTAAATTAACTTCTAAAATAATTAAATAACTTTTCTATGTAATTTAAATCTTGGAAAAACGAATACCTTACTGATGTCGACCAACTGTGAAACCCTTCAAGAATCATAGACTTCCATCAACGCAAAAATTGCCTTATCCTTCTTTGATATTTCACCCAATGCTTTACAAACATCAATCACCTCCTTGAATCCCAGTGAACCGCCACCAGAACCGACATCAGCCTTACCAGAAATTTATCGCAGCTCATACTCGCCTTCGAACCCTCTGTCGAACCCTTCAACTAGGTCAGAACCCCTTATCGAGGCACCGGATCGATTAGCAACCCATTTTCCCCTACGCGAGCGCCTCATGACCCCCTCCGACCTGCAATACGCCTTCATCGGTCATCGCATCACACGAAATCGCGAGGACCCCATCGCATACCTCAACTTTGGACGAACCAGGATGTCCCAATTTTCCACCAACGCCACCTGAGGTGATCGAACCCCGACCATCTATCACTGTCGACTTCTATAGGGGATCGGCTACCTCCTCAGACTAACCACAAGGACTCCGATGCCTCTGAATTGAATCGTGATTTCGAACCCTAAGCCGCGGCCAAAAATCGAACTTCAGAATATGCTTCAACTCTAAATTGAGTATATGGTTTTAATTCGTGATTCTTGGATTTGATATTAGGGATCGAAGAGGGGAATCCCCTTTTTATTTTACTGAAGCTTTGGATTGTTCTGAGGAGTGGAAAAAATGGCAAAGAAAAAGGGAGGGTGTCGCGTTTTATAAGGGAGTGGAGAGAAGATCAGAAGTACACGGCAATTAAAGGAATGTAGGGTGAAGTACAAAGCAAATCTTTATATTTATTTTAAAAGATTTTCTAATTAAATTCGATTTGATTTTGATTCGATACAAAGAGATCTTTTATTCTTTTTGAACAGATATCGATTTGATTCTCGATTTGATTTCGATCTTATCCATTATCAATACCTCGGGGTCCGTAGTTAAAAATCGTGGACCTCTATTTTAGCGTACCGACCGTCGTTCTAATGTTATAGCGTTATACTGAACTCAACAGAATATTTTCTGAAATTTATTTCGAATGTGTGTATATAAAATAACCATATTAAAATGATATAATATAATTTAGATTCAAAACAAATAAATTCTTCAACAAGAAATTACTATTATCGTCGCTTATATTCAAATAGAATATATATTGATCATCTGAACCACTTCGATTCAGTTATATCTTCGAATTGAATTATTTCAGTTCTCGTATTTCGATGGTTATCAAAAATAAATCATATTTCGATTATTTAATCGATAATTCAATATAAAAATTCTTTTATATTATTAATTCAATATTTAAAACTATATTGAATATTTAAAATAAATCGACCAAAAATCCGGGTCGTTACATTTTTCCCCCCTTAAAATAATTTCGTCCTCGAAATTGCTAAGGTAGGAAAATGATACAAATCCATTACTTTTCAAAACTTCTTTATGTTGAAACTCATCTCTTCACATTTCAACAAATTCAGTTCCACCAAAACTTTTGGTTTTCTCACCCTTAGTCAAAATGATGTACACCCAATTCAAATTCTATTCAATCTTATTCAATTTGAATTTCACTAACTTGTTTATCTCGATCCATTTAACTTGCTTAATTTAAATTTTAAACTTCAGAATTCAAATTTCTGGGTTTTCCTTTTAAATCCTTCTGAAATCACATAAATATATACATATATATTTATTTCCATTTCAAATTCAAAACATTCGAATTTTCAAACCACTTGTTTTCTTCCAAAACAAATTTCTATCAAAACTTTTCTAAGGTAGCAATCCATCACTTAGAAACTCGAAAATGAATACTGATGATGTTGCAATCATCATCAGAATTATTTCCCAGCCACTGAAGTGAGTTCAGTGCTTTATCAATTTCAAAATCCATTAAATATGATTTTTATTCAAAATTCCCTTTCAAAACAAAGCTATATTATTCTAATATACTTCAGAAAATATTTTCCAACTTCCCAGGATTTAAATTCTGAATTCTAGTTTGAATTCAATTCTAATTCATCTTATTTGTATATTCTTCATTCATATACAAAATCTATTCGGTTATATATAACCATTCCCATTTTATAATCTTATTTGATTATAATATTAACATCCAACACATCCATATAATAATAATTCTAGAAAATTATTCTTTCTATATCAAAATAGAAATTTTGGGTAAAATTATTTCATTTACCCATTTTAAAAATAATATCATGTCGTATTTTCTGTTCAAGTGTTTAGAAATTCCTATCGACTTCGTGGCGTCCCACTATTCGATCAGAATTCATAAACCACTCAACAGACTAGCCAACACAATATAAAACAACTTTTATATCAAATTACAAATACGCTCTCTCGTATATACACTCAACTCAGTCTAGGGCACGGCTGACCCCATCTCTAATGAGAACATTTCCACCAAAGCCTAGGTATTCGCTCAACCTAAGCTCTGATACCACTGTAACGACCACGGGCTTTTCGACTCCGAAAATCGACACAAAACCCAGCGTCGACTGTTCAGACATCGAAAATACCGTATCATTAATAGAAGAAATTAGAGGGTGAGATAGAAAAGGTAGAACTAATAGAATAGAAGAAGAAGAACACAACTGAGCATAATCAAAGTAAACACGAATCTCATAGCGGAACGAATGAAATATAATATATCATAACCTTTGTAATACAAAATTTGTACTGTATACACATCATTTATCAGAGTACAATACTTACAATACAGCGGAAATAAAGTACTAGATAACTAACGCTGAAGCCTCCTGCTCCAAGCTCCTCCAATGGTATCTGTAAACACCTGAACTACTTGACTGCCCGTACAAATTTGGGCACCCAAGAGTTTTAGGGAAAAACAAAACAAAAAAAAAACTTTGGGTCAGTCATGGGACTGGTGTGAGTAAACCACTTGTTTAACTTTAAAAAAATCCTTTCAAAAGAAAAGATAATAGTAAGACTAGCCCACACATAAACACGGACGGTTTTTACCTTACTATAACCCAAAACACTTTGATACGAAAATCTAGTGATATTATAATAATGTCTACATCAAGTAAATAACCAAATAGCAGAACGCTTGCATCTCACGCTCCACATATATTATAAAATCAAAAACCGCATGGCGCTTATTGGAGATTGGATTTCCAACATGACAAGGTATGGAACCACCTTCCGCTAGTGTATCTCTTGAGAGGAATACACTGGGTTCAACAAGAACATCTTGTAACCCGGCCCACACATGACCGACCACTCATTTCGCTTGAGTGTATCGAATGTATATCACCAACGGTTGGGATCAGCAACCGCCTCCCGACTGGGACAGCATCGAATAGAATAAGAAATTAAATGAACCTCTAGATAGGTGATTATACATCCTAATGGGTGCGACCCACATAGCCATGCTACCTGCCCGATTTTTGTCCTTTCCCGGTTGTTGAGGCCTGAGGCTACGAATACTTACCATTCATTGATAGCACAATCACTTTGAATGCCACATGGTCAGATCCGTTAATCACTAGTTGAGTTTGCACAAATATTCTGGATATTATGCTAAGGGATAAATCCGTTGCAACCATATATATTTATACAGACCAACCCATTTGATCATTGGAAATACTTTGTCAGACATTCGTCCATTTACGTTCGTTCTGGGATTGAACGAAACCGAAGGCACTATTTCTATTTAATAGAAAGAGTCCTTGCACTTTACTCCGTCTTCAATATATTCAGCATACTTGGTTCGCAACGCTTATGCCGATACGGAGTGGTTCTTCGGATAATAATCCAACCGGTCTCTCCATATTGACAACGATGGTCAAAAACTTCGATAGTCTGTGATTTAACTATCGAATAAAAACAAGTGTTCATCCAACATATCAAACAAATCACTGGGCTCTTTAATTAATATTTCATTAATTAAATCTCTTCTCCATTTCCTTATCAATATTTGTTAACCAAATATTTCCAATAACCATATTGGCCCTTTACGCTATTTGGAAAGCATTTCCCAATATCAACTTCTTTTATTTTCAATATATTAGAAAATATCTCTATTTGTAATTGGAAACAATTCCAATCACTTATCTCTATCCCGACTATTTTAATTCTACTCAGGAAATATTTACTTGTTATATTTCCAAAATTCCATCACTTGGGTTTTAAAACGAATGTTGTGTAAAACATCGTTACAACAACCCAAAATATTTTATTCAACTAACTCTTTTTCAAACCCTTCTCTTCGAGACTGGATCTTGCTATTTATCCATTGAAAATGAAATCAATCAAGTTGGGGTAAAATTACCTCTCAGACCTTAACTGAAAACATCCTCAACTTCAAACCGGCAAAACCCCTTACCTCGAATAAACACACTATACAATCCAATTGTTCATTTTTAAAACATGTATAAAGTTCGCTTTCTATTTCTAATTTATAGATTTCCCTTTTTGTTTACAATATTCTATTTTTGATTTCGTTTCCTTATCGAATTCTATATATATCGATATATAGATTTCTAATTGTCAAATTTCTTAAAAATATTCTAACTCCTTAAATTCCCGGAAAAATTCGCCATAACCTCCCCTGTATCGGGAGCATCGGGAAATTTCAAATAGCTTCCCGGTACCTTCTCATTTCAAAAAGAAAAAGAAAAAAAGCCAAGCGGCTTGCCGATACGGCGCATAAAATCTCATATATGAATTAAACATGTACCTTATTGTCGAGCACGCAAATTTTAATCTTCATACACTTCATTCCAAACCTGCTTATCCTATAAACGTCCATTTCCATTTTATTCCAACCCAATCGGGTCATTTCAACTCAAATCGCTCATTCATTCGTTCATTAGCTCTTTGGTCTATTTCACTGTTTTATTTGAACATGTCATATCCAAATATATTTTTATTCGCTTAAAATCACGTCGAGTTTCATTTCTAACTTGGGTTCCACATTCGATTTTGAATATATATTTACAAATCCCTTTTTACTACCCAAAGTCCAAATTCGATTTCACCATTTCCTTTAACTAAATTTTTCTTCAAGACTAGTAAATCTTATTTAACAAAATCTGATTTTTATACCCAAAAATCATTTCATTCACACCGCTTGAGTCCGTATTTATTCTACAACTCAAATCTGGGATTTTCCTAATGGAAATTCAGATTTTATTTGCTTAAAATCCCTTTATATATTTAAATAAACCATTATGGTTTTCAAATGGTTTCTGGCGCGGTTTCTCTGAAAATTTGATTTTTGACATAACTCAAAATCTGTTTGACGAAATCCAGCTTTTTCTCCTCCAACAGAAAACTGTTATCAAATTGGTCCTGACGTTTCTTGTTTCAAAGAATTCCGACTTCAATTGAGTCCTGTATACTCAATTGAAGTTCGAGTCGCCAATTTACGAACTGCAGCGCTGCGGCGAGTTCGTTTAATTATATTTATATATAAAAAAAACTTTTAAATTTCGTTAAAATGAATCCAACTCCATTTTAACTCTATTTGAATTTCTTGATTCAAATTCCAATCTCGCTTTTATTTGAATTCTATATTCAAATTCCAATTCCTTTCTTATTTGAATTCTATGTTCAAATTCTATTTCCTTTTCTATTATTCAAATTCTATTTAAATTCTCTTAGTCAAATTCCATTTGGATTCTCTTATTCCAAATTCTATATTCAAATTTCATATGAACTTTCTTTATTCAAATCTATTTGACTTCCTTTGAATTCAAATTCTATTTCAATTCCTTTGACCTCAAATCTATTTCAATTCCTTTGAATTCAAATCCCATATTTAAATTCCTTTTGAATTCAAATCCTATATTTAAATTCCTTTTGAATTTCTATAGTCAAATTCTCTTTCAATTATATTTGAATTCAAATTTCATTGCAATTCTATTTTCACAGTCTATTTCAAATTCTCTTTTGAAAATTCTATTTTGAAATTCTATTTCAAATTTCTATTTGGAAATTCTATTTCAAATTCTCTATATTCAAACTCCATTTGAAAGTTCTATATTCAAATCCACTTTGGATTTTCCATTTGAATTTTATATTCAAAATCTATATTCAAATGTTACTTCAAATTCCCTTATTTAAATTCTATTTGAATCCTCTTTTCAAATCTCTATAGTTAACTTCATTGAATTCTATTTTCAAGTCTCTATAGTTAACTCCATTTGAATTTTCTTTATTCAATTTCTTTAAACAAGTCTCGACTTCGATTCCTTGTTGAAATCAATATCTCTATTTTCCTTTTGAAGATAGATTTTCCCATTCCAATTTCACACTTGTATTTCTATTTCTGAATTATCAAATGATAATTCTTTTCACTTCATTTATAACTTCGTTATAAAAGAACTATTTATAAACTTCGTTATAAAAGAACTATTTATAAACATCGTTTATAAAGGAACTACTTGTTTTATTTTTCAAAAAAAACAAGTTTATATTTTTATTCCATTAAAAATTCAAATTCTATTTAAAAATAGAATTTTCCCTTTTAAATCTCAAATATCCTTCCACGATATTTTAAATAAATTAACACTTAGCCCAGTGATATTTAAAACAATCAAATCACCCAATTTTCAATCATTTTATTTTTAACACATCATATATGAATATATGAAATCAGCAAACAACAAACAGATAATATATTTTTGAGGAATCCAGTTGGATCCCTCCAACCTGTTTTCCTGCATCCACAGATGTTAGCACATAAATAATACCCATTCTGCTTCGTGGCAGAATATCGTGGTATAGAAGGTCATCCACTAATCATAGCGTGGGGCGTATAGGGTAATCATCCGCTATGAAACTGCGGGCATCCGCTAATGAGACTGCGGGAATCCAACCAATCAATCAACCCAATATATATATATATATATAGCCTAAATAACTAATATATATAAAACAACCAGAAAGCATTCACACAAGCAACAACAATTATTTTTAATGAAATAAAAATAATTCTAAAGGTGAGTGAGATTTACTCACCAAAATTGCAGTTGTCAAATATCCAATTAATTCCCATATCGTCTTAGCTATCAGTCATCTCGAATCATTTCGAATAAATTGTTTTGAACCTAATGGTGATTTAATTTTTAATTATCGATTAAACATCTTATAAATTTAAATTAACTTCTAAAATAATTAAATAACTTTTCTATTTAATTTAAATCTTGGAAAAACGAATACCTTACTGATGTCGACCAACTGTGAAACCCTTCAAGAATCATAGACTTCCATCAACGCAAAAATTGCCTTATCCTTCTTTGATATTTCACCCAATGCTTTACAAACATCAATCACCTCCTTGAATCCCAGTGAACCGCCACCAGAACCGACATCAGCCTTACCAGAAATTTATCGCAGCTCATACTCGCCTTCGAACCCTCTGTCGAACCCTTCAACTAGGTCAGAACCCCTTATCGAGGCACCGGATCGATTAGCAACCCATTTTCCCCTACGCGAGCGCCTCATGACCCCCTCCGACCTGCAATACGCCTTCATCGGTCATCGCATCACACGAAATCGCGAGGACCCCATCGCATACCTCAACTTTGGACGAACCAGGATGTCCCAATTTGCCACCAACGCCACCTAAGGTGATCGAACCCCGACCATCTATCACTGTCGACTTCTATAGGGGATCGGCTACCTCCTCAGACTAACCACAAGGACTCCGATGCCTCTGAATTGAATCGCGCTTTCGAACCCTAAGCCGCGGCCAAAAATCGAACTTCAGAATATGCTTCAACTTTAAATTGAGTATATGGTTTTAATTCGTGATTCTTGGATTTGATATTAGGGATCGAAGAGGGGAATCCCCTTTTTATTTTACTGAAGCTTTGGATTGTTCTGAGGAGTGGAAAAAATGGCAAAGAAAAAGGGAGGGTGTCGCGTTTTATAAGGGAGTGGAGAGAAGATCAGAAGTACACGGCAATTAAAGGAATGTAGGGTGAAGTACAAAGCAAATCTTTATATTTATTTTAAAAGATTTTCTAATTAAATTCGATTTGATTTTGATTCGATACAAAGAGATCTTTTATTCTTTTTGAACAGATATCGATTTGATTCTCGATTTGATTTCGATCTTATCCATTATCAATACCTCGGGGTCCATAGTTAAAAATTGTGGACCGCTATTTTAGCGTACCGACCGTCGTTCTAATGTTATAGCGTTATACTGAACTCAACAGAATATTTTCTGAAATTTATTTCGAATGTGTGTATATAAAATAACCATATTAAATTGATATAATATAATTTAAATTCAAAACAAATAAATTCTTCAACAAGAAATTACTATTATCGTCGCTTATATTCAAATAGAATATATATTGATCATCTGAACCACTTCGATTCAGTTATATCTTCGAATTGAATTATTTCAGTTCTCGTATTTCGATGGTTATCAAAAATAAATCGTATTTCGATTATTTAATCGATAATTCAATATAAAAATTCTTTTATATTATTAATTCAATATTTAAAACTATATTGAATATTTAAAATAAATCGACCAAAAATCCGGGTCGTTACATATATTTTCGTAAAATTTACAGAAATAAAATAAAAATTTAGACATTTAAAACGGGTTTTTGGATATGTTAACAACTGAAATTGAAAATGTAGTCAATAATAAAGTACTAGAAAATTCTTTTCTCTTCAGTTTAGAAAAAATCTGAATTTCAATAAAATTTGAGGGAAATACGACTGAAATAGTAAATGGTATTTTTGGATCCAAAAATCTAAGGTCGAAAATTAGTCTAAAAGGTTCACGATTTTGACTTCAGTAAGATACAAATTTGAAAAAGTTATCAATATGAAGACTATGGATAAACCAATTATAATGAATCTGGATAAATGAAAAAGTGTATTTGGGTTTTATATTAAGGAGTTATGGCCACTAGTAGAATTTCTGGAAAATAGAAAACTGAAAAGAGTGGAAGAGATTAGGTTTATGGTGCCATTTCAGTTCTGCCTAGTGTATTTGGAGGGGTGGCCAAGGTTTTCAAGTGGGTGGGGTCATATGGGGTTATTGGTTGTGTGTCAAGTCGGCGAGTGGTGGCTCTGGTTGGCGGTAATTAATGGCAAGGAGAATGGTGGAAGCAAGGAAAATAATATAGGTTTTCGGGTTTTTCCCCTCAATAATGGTCAGCAAGACTTGAATGGTATAGGGCTGATGTAAGACGGTAACACAAGTGGGTATTTGGCTGGTGATTGTCCAGGCTGAGGTGGCGCTGAAGCATGGAAGACTACGGTGATGAGTTAGGATTTACGATTTTAATTCTACATTTAGATTTTGAAATTCAAAATAGAAAATGAGAAAAGAGAATGAAGAAGAAAGTAAATTAAAATTATAAAATAAAATTTACTTAGTGATTTGATTTATGGAGGAGGGATTTTACAGAGAAGGATGAATTACAGAGAAAGAAGGAAGACATAAAATATCTCGTTGAATGGAAAAATTAGAAACACGGAGGAAAAAACACGTATTATAACTTACCAAAGTCTCTTAAAATTTAAACGCGATATATTAATGTGATATGAGGTAAGCTTTTCCAAGAAGCCAAATAAACATCTCAGTAAAGAGCCAAAGAGGAATTGCAAGTATGAACACTCAAACGGTGTCCGTCTACACGCTTTACATATTGTAAATCTCAAATTTAGAATAAATGAAAGTGTATGTTGACGAAACGAAAAATGATAGACCACTTATAATTCAAAGCAGAATCATAAAAAAATAAAATTTCAGAACTTCTGAAATTTTAGCTCAAATTTATATTTAGCAAATTTTGACCAAAATTGATTTTTTTTTTCCAGAAAAAGTTCCATTTTAATGGATTTGAAAACCATATTACTCAATATTACAAGTTTATTATTAAATCTGAATTTTAAGAATGAACTTAAATTCAAACAATAATATAAATCAAGTTAACTCAACAAATAAGATCAGAGTTGACAACTATTATATTCCCCTATCAAATCGTATCTGCTTTATTTGTATATAGAACTCTAATTCATTTATTTAATATAATTCAAAAATAAAATAAATTTTAAATTTTGAAATTAAATTTATGTTAAATCATCATTTAAAATTTTTCAAAACTTCAGGTTGTTACATATATAAACACTACAAGAGAAACAATGCATTCCAACGGCCAGGGGTCGTTGGCGACCGTTGTTATGGTCGTTGGAAGCCATTGGTAAGTTGACTAGTATACGTATCAACGGTTTCCAACGACTTTCATGCCATCAGCGCCTATTTTCCAATGGCTTCCAACTGAGGAACTTGGCCACGTGTCTTTTATTTTTGGCCAAATAGATGTGTGAAAATGTTGAAAACCGTTGAAATTAGTCGTTGATAGCCGCTGGAAGACGTTGAAATATATGATCCCGTAAGCCGTTGGAAGTCATTGGAAATATGGGTTTTCTTTTTACAGATTTCAGGCTAATCACTTCCAGCCACACACAATATATATGTTCATCAAAACTGCTCCATTTCGACCATATGATTCTCAGTCTCAATCATATATACACCCGAACACAATATTATACAAAAATCAAACACAAAACACATAATATAAACCAATATTTACACAATACAACAACCCACATCACCAACACAACATATATGTACATACCATGTCGAAACCATCATCACCAACACCATGTCCAAAACATATCATCACCAACACAACATCCAACACCATGTCCAAACCATCATCACCAACACAACGTCAATATATACAACCACCATAATGTATCAAGCCTCACTAACTCTCAAAGCATAGGTATAACATCAAAACAAACTAATCTTAAATCTCTGCACTGGAAGATGAAGGTGGTGTACCATACTGGGCATTGAACTCCACTAGCCGCTGGTTAAGCTACTCCATCTGCTCTTCGTGGTGATGATCACGCTCATGAAGTGTAACAACTCGGATTTTTCCAGCTATTTAAATTGAATACTTAAACTTATTTTAAATATTTTATTTTAAATATTAATGGATTATTAATATCGAATTCGTTTATTAATCAGCGATCGAACGCTTACATTCATATTTAATATAAAACGAACACGAAATGGCGCAGTAGTTCGTAAAATTGAGTTTTGAACTTCAATGAATATACATAATCCATTTTAAGTCGGATTTATACGAACTAAGAAACGTTTGAATATATTTGATTATAATTTTCTAATGGAAGAGAAAAATCGAGATTTCAGTTTATGGATTTTAAGTTATGACTAAATCAAATTTTAAAATAGTCGCTATGGAAATCTTTTATAAACAATAACGTTTATTTAATAAATTAAATAGGAATTCAAATATAAATTGGATATCGGATGACTCAAATTCGTTAATATTGAGTTAAAATTCCATATTGGTTCAATCTGAAGTGATATATTATTCCAGTTGGATATGTTTGACAATAATAATTTATTATTATTTAATTTAATTGTTTTGTAATTTATAATATTAAATTGATATTATATAAACGTTAGAAATAACTATTTTTCAAACGACCTATGTTTTCCATGAAACGAATTTTACTGGAATGTGTACCACTAAATATTGTTAGATTTCCAGTTTGGAACCAAACGGATCTCTTTTATCAGTAGACGAAATTTAAAGTGTGAACCGATGAAAATATTGAATTTAAAAAGAACGCCGTTGTACAAATGAAGTTAGAATTCAACGAAATTAATTCCATTTGATCTGGAATGTCCAGACATAACAGTGTGCTTAGTTTCGTTATTTTTGGGGTTCGTGTTTCACCTCACAAAATTTAACAATGTGATCAGGGGTGTAATATTAGATATATTTAAACTAAAATTTTCCCCACTGCACTGTGTTTCTTACATACAAAACTTCATCTTTCCTTGCGCATGAATCCATTTTTAACCCGTGATACCCAAGTAATCTCTAAAATCTTTTCCCACGCAACAACTACTTTAGCCTAGTTTTACTGCATACCTACCTAAATTCCTTGCTATCTATGTTGCTTCTCCCCTATATAAATACTATAGCAGCTCCATTCATCATCCTCGTTCCAGTAATGAAATAAAACTGCATTCCTTTAACAAAAAGAAAATAAAGTCAAAATGCTCATATACAAAACGTTACATTCCGCAATATATTTCCATGCTTTCCCTTTTCTGTATGCTTCCCACTGGTATTAGTTTTCTAGAGGTTCGAAAGTAAACTTTGTTTACTACAGTGAGACTGCCGTGAGCTAAGACGACATTTGAGGAGTGGCGGTGCACCCATTTCGAAAGTCGAAGCACAGGAGGGTGGTTGTGGTGAGTTTTAGCACGGTTTGGTGTGAGAGGAGAATTTTGTGATGCGGGTTAGCTGCTGGGAGCTCACTGTCACATTTTTTTGGGGAGGTAACGGAAGGAGCATGGCGGTCTGCGTACAGAGAGGAGGTGATGAGGAGATCTTTGTTGGTTTCATAAGTTAAAACTGTGAAGGGGTGAAGGTGGGAGGAGTGCGTAAGGATGCGACCATGGGAATATATATATATATATATATATAAGCTGTAGCTTGGTTTCGATAAAAGAAGTGGACAAGAAGAAATAGAGTAGAGAGAGTGGGCTGGAGAAGATTACATGGGTCAGTCTTTAATTTATAAGAAAAAGGGAAACTAGAGCAAAACGAAATGAAATGGGGAAAGAAAAATTTTGCGAGATGAATTCAATGTGGGAGGAAGAATTGTAACAGGTGATGGGTTTCGTTGCATCATGCATGGGCGCGTGGAGCGAAGTACATGCTAGGCTGGGCTTTTGTGACCTACATATATATAAAAAACGAAGCAGCATGCAATTGAACGAAGAAGCGGGTAATAATATTGATTTAATATAATATACCTACTAATATAATAACGTGACCCAAATGTTATATCAACTGAGAATGTGTATTTTAGCATGCTAAATTTGCATGGACGTGCCCAATTATATGCGATCTGAGGCTAATTCTATAATTAGCCGTGTAGACGTGCCTAACCCTATTAAGTAGCCAATCTATTTAATTATATATATGACATGAGGTGATTATATTAATAACGAGATTAATGTTGTTAAAATTTAATTAAGATTTAATAAAATTAATTCAAACCATGACCATCTAAAATTTGCAACGTTCTCTTTGATTATCAGAATTCGACTAGACCAAAAAAGTTGGAACTGTATCGGTAAGCGTGACAGTATGAAGCTAGTTTGGTCAAAGATGGATGCTACTGGAATTTTTAATTAAATTAAGCGCCAGTTTAATTTAATTAAAAAAAACTGGTTTGTCGACGAATGGAAACCCAAGGTGAGTTTAACTCACTCAGTTGTCCCACTTATATTTTATATAACTCGGGTTTATTGTTTATATGCTATGTTTGCTAATTGTTGGATGATTGTTTGGATATATGCTGATATTTTTATATAAATGATTTAAATTAAACATTTGTTTAATTTAATCAAAACCAATCGTTATTTTTAATGATTATTTCCAAACGAGGTAACTTACCTTGTTGGTTATGTTTATAATAATATAAACGTATTTAAATTAGACTGGATGCTTGAATTGTTATTATTAGCCAACCGTTATCAGTTGAATCCATTATTCATGTTTACTATAATTGAATGGATTGTTTTATATGAGGTAACCTATTTAGATGCAGGAAAAACAGGTTGGAGCGATCCAACTGGATTCCTCAAATTTATTTTTATTTCCATATGATTATTAAATGAATTGTTTGACGAATATGATTGGGTTATTGACTTGATTGTTGAATCTAAATTCAACATTGTTTGTTATTAACCAATGAGTGATATTTGTTGAGGAATTAATAGCTGATGGCCAAATATATACAGTTTTATAAGAATTAATTTATTGTCGGGTAAACCGGTAAAAAAATGTAGTTATAAATTTTATTTATAACTGAGGATGGTTTTTAAAATATATTGTTCTGAAAAGAAATTAATAAAAAAAGGAAATAAATGTATATGATTTACTATTGAAGTTTTAAGGTAAATTATTGAATGGTATTATAATTCTTATGTTATTAAATTTTTAGAAACAAATGGAATTATATTGAAAGTGATGATTATTTATTTAATAATAATCAAAATAAATAGGATTCATTTAAATTAATTATATTTAGTCAGTTTAAATGGAATGATGAATTGGAATTGATTAACAAATTAATCATATTTGAGTTGATCAAGTCAACTGAGTTAACCGAATTTGAATATTAAATTAGTTTATCAATTTAATGGAAATAGTTAATAGTGAATAAACCATTTTTATTTTTAATAAATGTTGAGAACTGATTATTATTCATCTAATAATAATCAAAGTGGTAAATCTTGGGATTAAAAATATATTAATGGAGGTTTATAAAAATATAAATCCATCTATAATTAAATGAAGTTTAAGAGCAAATTATATTAATCGTAATACAAGTTGAGTTTAAATTTAAGTTTTAAATTGAATTCTTATTGAAATTCTATTTGATTGGATTTATAAAATCCAAGTTGAACAGAGTTGTTATAAAACCCAAGTTCTATTGAGATATTATTGGAATGAGTTATTGGAAATGGTTTATGAAAATAAAAAAGCCTAAGATATGAGATTAAAGAATTGGAACCAAACTGGAGATCAGTTGAATTAAATGATTTTCTGAGTATTGATCTGATGTCGGTTTTGGCCTTCGGGATTGATATTTAGGAAATTATTTTCTTACTGATTTACGATTAGGAATTGATGAAGGTATGAAATAGGAAATCCAAGTGGAAACCTAAATATGAATTTAAAAGGGTTGGGCGGATTAAATTATGAAGATTTGATCTAAATTCACGTCTTTTGAGAAAGGATGAGGTTTTATCAAGATATAACTAAATGAATTTGAAATAAACTTATCAGAAAATATCAAGGCATCTGTTTATAATAGAATTAAGAGTTGTATATAACGTATTTAAAAGATTGTTTAAGTTACAAAAAGGGTTTTAAATTAAGTAAACGGGTTAAGTTTGAAATAAGACTCCCAAGAGAGAATATGATATTAAAACCATGTTTTAGACGGGTGGGAAATGGAATATGTGGGAAATCACTGAAATTAGTTTTTGTTGATAAACGTCTATCTATTTTGAAGATAAGAATGTTGTTGACCCAAGATTTGAGAGGCGAATAAAATAGCCCAACTTGAACAACTTCATGATTATCCAAGGATGATATTAGTATAGAAACAAGAATGGTTAAGGGAAATAAAATTTGTGTTTGTGAGAAGGATATTATATATTGTAATTCAAGAAGTTTTATATGTTAAACCGAAGTGTTGGGTATAAGTTATTTATGAAAGAAGAAATAAGAGGCTTTGTTCCAAATATTGGAAATTTAAAGGTTTTGATTAACGAATGAAGAATTAAAAAGGCCATGTGATGCTAAGTACTGAACTAGTGAACTCGTTTTATTTTCATGGTTGAATGGTTGTTTATTTTGATAGTTAAATAACTGACTATCAAAATCTGACCCATACGATTGTTGGAATGGAAAGACCGAGATCGAAATTACATTCGAAAACCATTCCGACCAATAAATACGTGAATGTCAAAGATATCAGATGATGATCAAATTGGAGCATTGAAGGCCTTTGATCTTCATAAAGTTGACAGATTACTTAAAATCTCTGACTTGCAATCAGAGATACACTGTGATTCTGTCATGGTTGTAATCGACGGATTGCAAGGACTGATTGCTACTAATCTATAGGTTGATACCTAGGATGTTGTAGGAGGGTGCCTTCGGTTCATCCTGTTCCTGGATGACTTGTATGGATGGATGTATGACGAAGTATTTCCAAAGGGATTGCGTACGTTGATTTCTTTAACTGTATCATAGTTGATGGAGGAGAAGGCCACTTCTCATAGCTTAATGACTAGAGTATTTTTAGGGACATCAATTAGTGATTTTCTAGCAGATCTGACGATGTGGAATTCAAAGTGAAGGGTGACCAGAATGTTCAAAAATATGTTATAAATCTTAAGCCTCGTCAACCGGGAAATGGTTTAAAATCGGCTAGGTCGCATGGCTGTGTGGGTTGCTTAGGGTGTATTGTCACCATCTAGAGAATATTCATATTTGTTCTTCTTTTCGCTTCTGTATCTCCCGGGAACGGTTATGTTGCTAGCAACAGTAAGGTTACAATATATTCGAAATATTCAAGCGAAATGAATGGTCGGTCATGTTTAGCCTGGGTTGCAAGATGTTCTTGTTGAACCCAGTGTATTCCATTTTCTTTTGAAAATTTTTGACTTCAAAATCAAGTTGGATGTTGCTTTTAAACTTAGCAAGTTTTTCTCACTCTGGTTCATGAGACCGACCAGGTGTTTGTAATGCTCGGATCAGACTGGGTTTTACAGGTTCAAGTTACCGGGTACTATGAAGAGACGAGCTGGAAGAGTTCAGACGTATAATATTGTGCTTTTCCACTATGTGTTATATATGAGGACATATTATTATAACTATCCAGGTGTGTTTGATGGACTCTGATGATTGTAAGTATATTTCAAGCTCTTAATAAATATTTATTTCTATATTATATTTTGTTCCACTGCGTTGTGAGACTTTGATTATGTGTTGGTTCTTATTCTTATTCTTCTATTCTTAAATTTCTTTCTCTTAACTATCTGCTTTTCTGTATAACTTGAGTTGATGTGGGTTGACCAATGTCGTCTTAAACTGAATGGAAAAAGTGGGTCGTTACAAGTGGTATCAGAGCTAGGTTTAGTAATAACCTTGGCTCTATGGTATAACTCGATAGAGATTGGATTAGTAATACCCTAGATTGAGTTGAGATATGGTATAACCTTGGCTCTTTGGCCTTGGAGGTGGTTGTGCTTTGTGGTGTGTTGTGGCTGATCCTGCTTGTTTGGTTGTTTTGATGCGGCTAAGGAGTGTGCTCTCGGTTTTGTTGGGGTGTGAGATTGGGGTGCTCGTGCTACTGCACAGTTTCGCCGTGTTCAGCGATTCTCATATGCTTCCTTGTTTTGGTGTGGCGTTTTCTCGGTGGACGGCTGGTGCCTTGTTTTAGTCGAGTCTAGGTTTTTCTATAGTTAGGGTACGTATAGTCTTTCCTTTTATGTTGGTCGTAGTCGTTATCAAGGTGCATCGTCTGTATGTGTTATTTCGTCTTAATGGAATCCTGTTTTGAAAAAAAAAGTGTGTATATATATGAGTGTATTTGTAGATTTTATGTAACAAAGTTATGTATTGTGTTGTTTGATCGGTTCAAGTGCTGAGAAGCAATGAACTGGCAATGGATACAGTATTGTTTGTAAATAGGGTAAATGAAATAATTTTACCCAAATTATATTTCCATATAGTAAAGAAATAATTTTCCGAATTATTGAGATATAGATTGTTGATTTGATTTGATTTGAACTAAAACAAGGATTACAAAATGAAATAAACAAATCAGAAAATCAATTGCTTAATTGAATACGGAAAGTGAACTGAACTCAGTAAAGTTGATTGTGCATGCTAGATTGTTTGGATAATAAGATTATCTGCAAGTTAATAAAAATTTGAATGAATTAAAAGCTGAGGAAACAAATTTTAATATGGAATTAATGATTCGGGATTTACCTTAAAGCTAAGTTTAATGAAAATTGAAAAGGTGAAAAGTGAAATAACTGGAAGAGTAACTAGTTAATTGAATATAAATTCAATTGGTTTGGGTTATGTTGATTGCTGATTGTTGTTTGTTGGACAATATATTGGTTGAATAAAAATTCATCAAGAGTTGAACGAATTAGAATCCAAGAGAATGAATTCTAATAGAATAAACTGGATAGAATTCAGATATGAAAAAAATGAATGATTTAATCATGTATTTGTTATTGCATTGAAAGTTGAATTAAGTATAGGTTGGAAGAAGATAGAGCTATTAGTTGCTTTGCTTGGTTAATAGAGTTTGGTTGACCGAAAAATAGGTATACCTTAATATTATTGATTGGGTGATTTGATTTTATACCCCTGGGTTGGGTAGCCACTTGGCTTTATTTTCTTTTTATAAATATGAGAGGCCGGGAGTGGCGGTTGTAGTTGTTTGAATCGAGTCGTGCAGAGGAGACACTGACGAATTTTTCATAGATTTTAAAACTAAAAAATATTTTGTAATTAGTTTAAAATAATTATTTTGAATATAATTGGGTTTGTTGCATTCATCTTGTTTAGTAATTTCAGGGACGAAATTAATTTAAGGGGGAAGAATGTAACGACCCGGATTTTTCTAGCTATTTGAATTGAACATTTAAACTTGTTTTAAATATTTTATATGAAATATTAATGGATTATAAATATCGAATTCGTTTATTTAACGGTGATTGAACGTTTATATTCATATTTAATATAAAACAAACTCGAAACGGCGCATTAGTTCGTAATATTGAGTTTTGAACTTCAATTGAATATACATAATCCATTTTAAGTCAGATTTCTATGAAATAAGAAATGTTTGAATATATTTGATTATAGTTTTCTATTGGAAGAGAAAAATTGAGATTTCAGTTTATAGATTTTATGTTATGGATAAATCAAATTTTAAAATAGTCTATATGGAAATCGTTTATAAACGATAACGTTTATTTAATAAATTAAATAGGAATTCAAATATAAATTGAATATCGGTTAACTCGAATTCTTAATATTGAGTTATAATTCCATATTGGTTCAATTTGAAGTGATATATTATTCCAGTTGGATATGTTTGACAATAATAATTTTTTATTATTTAATTTAATTGTTTTGTAATTTATAATATTAAATCGATATTATATAAGCGTTAGAAATAACTGTTTTTCAAACCACCTCTGTTTTCCACGAAACGAATTTTATTGGAATGCATCCCGCTAAATATTGTTAGATTTCTAGTTTGGAACCAAACGGAATTATTTTATTGGTAGACGAAATTTAAAGTGTGAACCGATGAAAATATTGAATTTAAAAGAACGTCGTTGTACAAACGAAGCTAGAATTCAATGAAATTAATTCCATTGGATCCGGAACGTCCAGACATAACAGTGTGCCTAGTTTCGTTATTTTCGGGTTTCGTGTTTCACCTCAAAAAAATAAAACGTGATCAGGGGTGTAATATTAGATATATTTAAATTAAAATTTTCCCTACTGCACTGTGTGTTTCTTACGTACCAAACTTCATCTTTCCTTGTGCACAAATCCATTTTTAACCCGTGATACCCAAGTAATTTCTTGAATCTTTCCCAACGCAACAACTATTGTAGCCTAGTTTTACTGCATACCTACCCAAATTCCTTGCTACCCACGCGGCTTCTCCCCTATATAAATACTACAGCTCCTCCATTCGTCATCTTCATTCCAGTAATGAAATAAAACCGCATTTCTTTTACGAAAAGAAAATAAAGTCAAAATGCTCATATACAAAACATTACGTTACGCAATATATTTCCTTGCTTTCCCTTTTCTATAAGCTTCCCACTGGTATTAGTTTTCCAGAGGTTCGAAAGTAAACTTTGTTTGCAACAGTGAGACTGCCTTGAGTTATGTTGGCATTTTAGGAGTGGTGGCGCGCCCATTTCGAAAGTTGAAGCACAGAAGGGTGGTTGTAGTGAATTTTAGCACGGTTTGGTGTGAGTGGGAGAATTTTGTGATGTGGGTTATCCGCTGGGAGCTCACCGCCGCATTTTTTTGGGGAGGTAAAGGAAGGAGCATCGCGGTGTGCAAACGGAGAGGAGGAGATATGGAGATCTTTGCTAGTTTCAGAAGTTAAAACTGTGAAGGGATCAAGGTGAGAGGAGTGCGTAAGGACGCGACCATGGGAATATATATATATATATATATATATATATATAAGCTGTAGCTTGGTTTCGATAGAAGTAGCGGAGAAGAAGAAATAGAGTAGAGATAATGGGCTGGAGAAGAGTACATGGGCCGGGCTTTACTTTATTAAAAAAAATGAAAAACTAGAGCAAAACGAAATGAAATAGGGAAAGCAAAATGATGCGAGATGATTTCAATGTGGGAGGAAGAATTGTAACATGCAGAGGGTTTCGTTGCATCATGCATGGGCACGTGGACTGAAGTACATGCTGGGCTGGGCTTTCATGGCCTTCATATTAAAAAAAAAAACCAAGCAGCATGTGGTTGAAACGAAGAAGCAGGTAACCATATTGATTTAATATAACATACCTACTTATATAATAAGGTGACCCAAACGTTATATCAATTGAGAATCTATATTTTAGCAATGCCAAATTTGCATGGACGTGTCCGAGGCCAATATTATAAATAACGGTGTAGACGTGCCTAACCCTATTAAGTACCCAATATATTTAATTATATATATATGACATGAGCCGATTATTTTAATAGTGAGATTTACGTTGTTAAGATTTAATCAAATTGATTTAAACCGTGACCGTCTAAATTTTATAACGTTCTCTTTGGTTATCAGAATTCGATTAGATTGGAAAAGTTGGAATCGTATCGGCGAGCGCGACAGTATGAAGCTAGTTTGGTCAGAGATGGATGCTACTGGAATTTTTAATTAAATTAAGCGTCAGTTAAATTTAATTAAAACAAACCGGTTTGTCGATGAATGGAAACCCAAGGTGAGTTTAACTCACTCAGTGGTCCCACTTATATTTTATATAAGTCGGGTTTATTGTTTATATGTTATGTTTGCTAATTGTTGGATGATTGTTTGGACATATGCTGATATTTTTATATAAATGTTCTAAATTAAACGTTTGTTTAATTTAATCAAAACCAATCGTTATTTTTAATGATTATTTCCAAACGAGGTAACTTGTTGTTTACGTTTATAATAATATAAACGTATTTAAATTAGACTGGATGCTTGAATTATTATTATTAGCCGACCGTTATCAGTTGAATTCATTATTCATGTTTATTATAATTGAATGGATTGTTTTATTTGAGGTAACCTATTTGGATGCAGGAAAAACAGGTTAGAAGGATCCAACTAGATTCCTCAAATTTACTGTTTATTTCCATATGATTATTATATGAACTGTTTGATGAATATGATTGGACTATTGACTTGTTTGTTGAATCTAAATTCAACATTGTTTGTTACTAACCAATGAGTGATATTGGTTGAGGAATTAATAGCAGATGGCTAAATATATACAATTTTATAAGAATTAATTTACTATCGGGTAAACCGATAAAAAATGTAGTTAAAAAATTTATTTACAACTGAGGATGGTTTTTAAAGTATATTGTTTTGAAAAGAAATTTATAAAAAAGGAAATAAATGTATATTATTTACTATTTAAGTTTAAGGTAAATTATTGAGTGGTTTTATAATGCTTATGTTATTAAGTTTTTAGAAACAAATGGAATTATATTGAAAGTGATTATTATTTATTTAATAATAATCAAAATAAATGGGATTCATTTAAATTAACTATATTTGATCAATTTAAGCGGAATGACGAATTGGAATTTATTAACGAATTAATCATGTTTGAGTTGATCAAGTTAAATGAGCTGACTGAAATTGAATATTAAATTAGTTTATCAATTTAATGGAAATAGTTAATGGTAAATAAACCATTTTTATTTTTAATGAATGTTGAGAACTGATTTTATTCATCTAATAATAATCAAAGTGGTAATTCTTAGGATTAAAAATATATTAATAGAGGTTTATAAACATATAAATCCATTTATAATTAAATGAAGTTTAAGAGCAAATTATATTAATCGTAATACAAGTTAATTTTAAATTTAAGTTTAAATTGAATTATTATTGAAACTCTATTTGATTGGATTTATAAAATCTAAGTTGAACAGAGTTGTTATAAAACCCAAGTTCTATTGAGATATTATTGGAATGAGTTATTGGAAATGGTTTATTAAAATATAAAAGCTGAAGATACGGGATTAAAGTATTGGAACCTAACTGGAGATCAGTTGAATTAAATGATTTTCTGAGTATTGATCTGATCGTTTTGGCCTTTCGGGTTGATATTTAGGAAATTATTTTCGTACTGATTTACGGTTAGGGAGTTGATGAAGGTATGAAATAGGAAATCAAATCGGAAACCCAAATATGAATTTAAAAGGGTTGGGAGGATTAAATTATGAAGATTTGATCTAAAGTCGCGTCTTTTGAGCAAAGATGAGGTTTTATCAAGATATAACTAAATGAATTTGAAATAAACATATCAGAAGATATCAAGGCATCTGTTTATAGTAGAATTATTAGTTGTATATAACGTATTTAAAAGATTGTTAAAGTTAAAGAATGGGTTTTAAATTAAGTAAACAGGTTAAGTTTGAAATAAGATTCCCAAGAGAGAATATGACATTGAAACCATGTTTTAGACGAATGGGAAATGGAATATAGGGGAAATCACTGAAATCGGGTTTTTGTTGATAAACTTCTATCTATTCTGAAGATAAGAATGTTGTTGACTCAAGATCTAAGAGGTAAATAAAATACCCCAACTTGAACAACTTCATGATTATCCAAGGATGATATTAGTTTAGAAACTAGAGTGATTAAGGGAAATAAAATTTGTGTTTGTGAGAAGGATATTATATATTATAATTTGAGAAGTTTTATAAGTTAAACCGAAGTGTTGAGTATAAGTTATTTATGAAATAAGAAATAAAAGGCTTTGTTCCAAATATTGGAAATTTAATGGTTTTGATTAACAAATGACAAAATAAAAATGCTAAGTGATTCTTAGTACTGAACTAGTGAACTCGTTTTATTTTCATGGTTGAATGATTGTTGATTTTGATAGTTAAATAACCGACTATCAAAATCTGACCCATACGATTGTTGGAACGGAAAGACCGGCATCGAATTTACATTCGAAAACCATTCCGACCAACGAATACGTGAATGTTGATGATATCAGATGATGATCGATTTGGAGCAATCAATACCGTTGATCTTCATAAAGTGGAAGGCTTACTTAAAATCTCTGACTTGCAATCAGAAATACACCGTGATTCTGTCATTGTTGGAATCGACGGATTGCAAGGACGGCTCGCTACTGATCTATAGGGTGATACCTAGGATGTGGTAGGAGTGTGCCTTCACTTCATCATGTTCCTAGATGACTTGTATGGACGGATGTCTGACGGAGTATTTCCAAAGGGACCGCGTTGTACGTTGATTTCTTCAAACGTACCATACTTGATGGTGTAGAAGGGCACTTCTCTTAGCTTAATGACTAGAGTATTTTTAGGGACGTCAACTAGTGATTTTCTGGTGGATCTAATGATGTGGCATTCAAAGTGAAGGTTGACCAGAATGTTCAAAAATATGTTTTAAACCTCAAGCCTCGTCAATCGGGAAATGGTATAAAATTGGGTAGGTCGCATGGCTATATGGGTCGCTCTCATTAGGGTGCATTGTCACCATTTAGAGAATATTCATATTGTTCTTCTTTTCACTTCTGTATCTCCCAGGAACGGTTATGTTGCTAGCAACCATAAGGTGACAATATATTCGGAACATTCAAGCGAAATGAATGGACGATCATGTTTAGCCTGGGTTACAAGATGTTTTTGTTGAACCCGGTGTATTCCTCTCTAGAGATACACTGTCAGAAGGTGGTCCCATACCTTACCGATTGGAATCCAATCCCTAATAAGCGCCCGCGGTTTTGATTGTATGTGGAGCGTGCGATGCAAGCGTTCCGCTAGATTGCTGTTTATTTGTATTTAGACATTATTATAATATCAGAATAAGATATGATTTCAAAAATGTTTTGGGTTATCGTAAGGTAAAAACCGTCCATATTTATGTGTGGATTTGGTCTTACATTGTCCTTTTCTTTCAAAAAAAATTGACTTTAAAATCAAGTTGGATGTTGCTTCTAAACTTAGCGAGTTTTCCTCACTCTGGTTCACCAGACTGACCCGATGTTTGTAATGCTCGGATTAGACCTGGTTTTACAAGTTCAGGTTATCGGATACTATGAAGAGACGATATGGAAGAGTTTAGACGTATGATATTATGTTTTTCCGCTGTGTGTTATATATGAGGATAAATTATTATAACTGTCCAGATGTGTTTGATGTACTCTGATGATTGTAAGTATATTTTCAAGCTCTTAATAAAGATTTATTTCTATATTATATTTTTTCCACTGCGATGTGAGACTTTGATTATGTGTTGGTTCTTCTTATTCTTCAATTCTTAAATTTCTTTCTTATCTCACCCTCTAATTTCTTTCTCTTAACTATTTGCTTTTCTGTATAATTTGAGTTGACGTGGGCTGATGAATGTCGGCTTAAACTTTATGGAAAAAGTGGATCGTTACATCTCATGAAGCTCTGCGATCTGTACTCATAATTGTGTGATCTCCTCCTTGTCTTGAGTCCTCTGGTACGTCTGCTGTGATGTCTTAACATGTATATAATTTTAGATTCTCAATATTTCATAATATCAATTCAAGTAAATTTCAGTTTTTATTATTAATTTTAGTTCTATTACCTTTAGATTGCTAAAAGAATATCGTCTGTTCCAGGTAAGTGGATCCATGACAGCATCAAAAACCCTATCCTCATCCTCCGTAGTCAACTCAGTCCTTCCACTGAATTCCAGCATCTACACCCTTTGTTTCTGAAATTTCTACTGTTAAAAAAAAAGCAATTGACTTTAGATAAAACTATTTTAATTAAATTATAACTTTAACTTAACTATATTTTACTTACATATGCCTCACACGCCTTGGCATCGTGGTCCCAAGAGTAGGAAACTGAGTTTGTGTCGTCGATCTAACTCAATGCATGTGTATGGTCAAAAACATCCCAGTATGACATAGGAACACCACGTTGTCTCTCCTGAAATAAGCATATATATATATACACACACACACACACACATATATATATATATATATATATATATATGTGTGTGTGTGTGTGTGTGTGTGTGTGTGTGTGTAAATTAGAACTTAAAGTTAAATCAACTATTAATTTTAACAACTTACAAATTAAAATCTTTAACTATGTAATTAATAAATATACCAGGTCCTCGCGATGGTGCTGAAACGACAAGGACCCACCATGATGCAATCGGGTTCTTGCTCCCATTTGCTGAATTTCTCGCGGACTTGGTCTATACATTTAAATTTAAAGAAAAATATTTATTCTAAATTATATATTAACTGAATAAAACAATTTAGATTAAATATGCAGTAAATTAACCTGAAACTCCTCATTATTATTCCAATAAGTATATAGGTCATCCCACACCTTACCTCTCATCCAATTCGGTCTTTTCCCGGATGGTTTTACATTGTTCGCCGTCTCTTTGTAATTTTTAGCCACTTTACTATTCCAGTGGCACTTAATAAGGTCCAAATCCGTCTCCTAGAGATCCACTGCACCCTGCACTTTTTTAAAAATAGCATAAATATGAACTTATCAAATGGGAGCATGACTACTTAATGTAATAAATGATGTATCACACGTACGTAACAAATTTTTTGCCATGTTGTCTCCTTGACATTGTCGAGTATCAACATCCACATGGGCCAACATGTAGTCATACGAGCCTGATAACACGTCTTGATATAGTCAAGACTTTGTTGGAAGGCTCCAACTCAAAATCCCTGTGTTAAACGAAAAAAAAATCGTTTCATGGCTACTGGAATAGCAATTTATATGATTTATTGTACAGAAATTAAATTTACACTAGAAACTTAGTATTCACCCTCTGTCGGTTTTTGCTTAAGCCACACTATAGGACGGGCTAGCTACTACGATGGACCACTGCCATCGCCATCTACAAGACTGTGTGATGTCATACTTGTTATAGACTACAACATAACATAACATAATATAAAAGAGCTATGTAAAACAAATAGTATGAGATAACATAAGAGTATTATGCAATATAAATAATATGACATGACATAACATAAAATTATCACATTATAACAAACAGTATGGCATGACATAACATAACATAAAATTACCTTTTTAAAATGAGGATTATTGGTTAGCCCTCGTCACTTTCAGATTCTGACTCAATTTCCTCCTCTATATATGGTTCATATGTAGTCTCAAATACTTCAATTAATGAATTTGATTCATCATTTAGAGGTCAAAATTTGTTTGATCATCGGTTATTACTATTCCTCTATTTTCCTCGACATCTACTTGACAAGCTTGGTCGTCAGAAGTGTTACGTCCATCAAATGTAAACCTTGTCTTTGTTTTAAAAACAACCGACCAATCTATTTTGTCTCTTCTTATAGATGGATAAGAAGTGTAATATACTTTAAGAGCTTGTTTGGTAAGTACAAAAGGATCGTAATTATAACGCTAGTATGTTTTATTTCTATAACATTATATTTTGGGTGCACGTTGATTCCAGAAACTGAACGCTGCTGAACCAATCGCATTTAAACAAAAATACTTCTTCCGCGGGATGTGTGAAATATGTCCATTGCAGAATCTGGGTTAGCTTGCTATAAAAATTGTGAATATGGCCATTTGGATCATCACTACCGTTAACAAATACACTGCTATTATTAGTTAATTTTTCAGCACCATATTCTTTAGTGCTAAATTTATATTCATTGACAAAGAATATTGGATATGTCTTAACATTCCTTTTTGGTCCCATTGCTAAATGTTTCAGTTCTTCATCTACAACACAATTTGTTGCATCAAAAACATAATTAGTATATCAAGTAGCGAATTCTTTGTTGATATCGTCGTTTGGATACTGTGATTCATAAATGTTGCAATTATAGGACAAATGTTACATTATGATTAAAGATATAATACATGTATAGATGTATAAGTTCATTACCTAACGAACAGTGCAACTTAAGAGCAATTGAGAAGAATATATATGTGTGTTGCATTATAATCTCTACCATTTAGTCATTCTTCCACACATCTACCAGAAGGCCGGCCATGTTTTAAAAAAATAAATAAAGTCACTTGACAGTCATCTTGATCAATGCCTTCATCATTATGCGCAGTACTTTCAAATGATATGTTCACATGATCACTAAAATAATGAGAGAAAAAAACGAAGCTTCTTTTTCGATGTATGATTTGTAAATAGAACCTTCAACTCGAGCTTTTTGCCTCAGTTTTTTCTTTAGATGATTTAAATACCCATTTAGAATTATTGTTAATTGTTTTTTTTATACATTTTATTAACCAATATCTAATTAACTAAATATTAATACACCTTTCAAATGGATACATCCATTTGTATTGCATAGACCCTTGAAGACGTGCTTCTAATGGAAGTTGAATAGATAAAGTGTATTGTTAATGCCACTCCAAAAATGGTTAAGGGGCATCAATTTTTGTTATTTTTAAACTTTAGTAAGGGAAGGATCATTTAACATAGCCCTACCATAACATATCGTGAAATATAGACCAAAATGCCCTTTTATTAATTTACCCTAATTATATTTTACTATTTGTTAAACCCTGATCATCTTCTTCTTCTCAAAGTAAACAATTAATTGTTGTTTTCATAGAGGAAGAAATTTCTAATGAAATTTCCAACTTTCAAAAAGAAGACAACATGATTTTTACTTTAAAAAAGAGATGGCCATGTCGAATTTGTTGAAAAATCACTGAAAAGGTAACAATTTATTGAAAAAACGGAGGCCCATTTTCAGCCACAAACGTTATATTCATTGACAACGAGCCGGAGTTAAACAATTATAATGGCATGTACTTGCTGAATTTGGTGAACGCATCAGGTTGTGACAATAACACAAATTCAGCGATAGACCACCGAATAAAATCATGTTTTCCGATGTACTATCGCCGAATATGTAGGATTTTAATTTTTCTTTAGTTAATCTATTTTCGGCATGTTATTTCCAAACTTTGTATTGAGTTTTGGTATGTCCTTGTCAATTTTTGTCGTGTTTTGTGTATTTGAATGTAGGGTAAAAATTAGGTTATTTTATTTATTTTTCTATTGTATTTGGTCCCTCTTAACAATTTAATTTTTAGTGGAGGAAAAATAAAATACGACTCCCCATTATCCATTTTTGGAGTGCTATTAACAATATTCTAGGTAAATGCTACATAACATTGAAAAAACCTAGAGGAAATATTTTTTCCAGATTGCTGAGCAATATGGGGATTTCTTCCTCTAGTTATTTAATGTAGTAGAACAAAGCTCTTTATAGAACAGACTAAGTTCTGTTACAACGTGCAAACTTTTATGGGCAACCGTTTTTTGAAGCGACGGACAATAAATTTTCCATCATAACATGATAGTCATGGCTTTTCATCCTGCTAAGTTTATTTATAGTCGACACATTTACGAAGATTAGAAGATATACCATCCAGAAATCTTAGTCCTTTCACCTATTTTAAAAGTATTTTAACTTGATTACTGTCCAATTCATAGCTCACCTTTGTTTTTTGGGTGTCATTTGGCTTTGTATGAAGCTCAGGACGATTACATATTACTTCGATTCACATCTGATTTTAAATCATCTTTCGTCTTCCTTTTGACATTCAAAATTGTATTAAATACATTGTCAAACACGTTTTTCTCATTATGCATCACGTCGATATTATGATGAATCAGGAGATTTTTCCAATAAGGCAACTCCCAAAATATGCTTTGTTTGCACCAATTATGAATCGTAAATTTACCTTGAATTTCTATCTATGCTCCGGTTTCATGAATCTTTTGATAATCTTTTACAAGTTCATAAATTTCTTCACTTGACCATATTTTAGACGGTCTCAAAGTTTCATGCATATTAGCAGTAAAAAATTCTTATCTCTTCCAAAAGAATGATTAATATGAGGAAAACATCTATAACAGTCAAACCATGAAATTTTCTTTCTAAAAGGTAAAGAAAATGCTCTTATTTTTTCCATGCAGTAAGGACAAGCTATACGATCAGCCGTACTCCAACCTGAAAGCATTGCATACGCAGGAAAATCACTAATTGTCCACAACAGAGAAGCATGCATAAAAAAGTTTTTTTTTTTGCGAAATATCATATGTTTCTACTCTTTCGTACCACAGTTTTCTTAATTCTTCAATCAATATGGTTGTAAATAAACATCGGTTCCTTGTGTCGAATCATCAGGACCAGGCACGACAATTGTGAGAAACATATAAGGAGTTTTCATACACATCCACGGAGATAAATTATAAGGTGTGACAATTATAGGTCAGGACGAATATTTAGCACCAAATTGAGAAAATTGTGAAAATCCATCCGTACATAAACCAAGTCTAACATTACGACTTCCAGATGCAAAATCGGGATACTTGTGATCAAAATGCTTTCATGCTTCCACATCAGCTGGGTGTGTTAACATACCTTCTTCTTGTGTTCTCACACTGTGTCATCTCATATGTTGCGCGGTTACAGAAGATGCATATAACCTTTCAAGTCTAGGAGTAATAAGTAAATAATGCATACGTATACGGGACTTCCTTCCCCTTTTTCTTTCTTGGTTTGTATCTTATTTGATTACATATTTTACAGTTCTTAAGATTGATATCTTCCTTCCAAAATAGCATGCAACCCTTTAGACATGTATCTATTTTTCATACAGTAAACCAAAAGCCGACATCATTGTTTTAACTTCATAATGATTTTCGCACATTAAATTATTGGGAGGCATCTGCCTCTTGTACAACAGCTGTGAATCCAGCTTCTGTGAGATTTATTCAGATTTCATCGCATTGTATTCAGCAGTTACTGATAATTGAGTTCCGCTTTTGCAGCCTTCGCAAAGGGGTTTCATCGCAGCATCTAATAAGTCATATATTTTTTTGCTTTAATATTTAGCTCTTCTTCATCATTACCATCGTCATAAGTAAATTGTTGAACCGGGAACATTGAGTGTGCAACATTTTCAACCATATGTTCTACGAGATTCATCGTAGCAATTTCATTATTCACTACCTCTTCAACTTGTACAGAAGTAGATGCTAATGGTTCTCTATGACGATCCAAAAGCAAATAGTTCGGCGCAAAACCGTACTAACGCAAATGAACTCCAACTATTTGCAGTATCAAATGCTTCAATAACTTGCATCTACTACATGGACAACAGATTTCGATGTTGCTTCCGTTGTACTTAAGGTGAAATCAATAAACACGCTAACACCATTAGTAAATTGTTCACATATTGTGCCATCGACATCTTTTTGTTTGTACATCCAGCTTCGATCATTAAAATAATTGACCATTTGTCCTAAGTAGATATATAATTAAAAAGTATGATAAAATTTGCATTGACATTTTATTAAAACAATTTTACTACTGAATGTTATGTTAATTCTTCGTTTACACTTTGCTAGTGGTTCGTCCTACCTCTCATTACAAATACAATAACGTAATTAAATCGCATAAATCTTTTCAATTTAAATGATTCAACAAAATTTGGGCAGTACTTCACTTTAGTTCCCTGAACAGTACACAATTGCGTGTACATAGGGAACATAAAGAAACCCTTTCGAAATTTTGAGAACCGTTTAAAATGAAATAATTTACTAGATTTAATTTCGTTACTGTGTTCGTAACTTGTCCAATACAAAGGAACCTCCAACGTTTCATTTTTTTATAACGTAAAGAAATTTCCAGAAATAAGCTTCTGTTGAAAGCTGTTAGACGTTGTCATTTGAGGTCGTTGGAAGGTTCCATTGTTATACTGTTTATTTCTTGTAGTGACAACTGACTATGTTTGTTGTATCCATCCAAAGAAAAATTAGAGCTGTTGATAATAATTTTGTTATTATGGATGATAAATGCCTTTTTTATAAACATTTTTACTACTACTTGAAGATGGAATTTTTTATTTTGATCATCTTAAGCAATCTATGTATAAACGAAATCTGTCTTCACACAGTTGAATAAGTTACTGTTTATATATCAATTTCTCTATATCATTTACCGGTATAATTAGGAAGTTTAATAATGAAAAACTTTTTGTTCTTTTGGTTCATCATCACTTATCAGAGCATTCGTTACCTTTGAACTTTGACTTAGTGATATCTATGCTATTGTATCCTTATTGGATTTCACGCTAGTCAATCATCTGTACCACTGTTATGAAGACCAGGCCCGGCCGGAGGTTCGACCGCGACTAATCGTTGGCCGGCGACGAAGACGGTCGGGAGCAGAGTTCGACCGCAGTCCCCATTAAACCGTCATTAGGCTAATCAAAACACTAATTTAGATAGCAGGTTCTGAAAATCAGTCTTTTAATCGAATAGATTTGGGGTTTAGGAGGTTCTTTCTAGTGCTTTCTGAGTTTCAGTGGCATTAGAATAAAGAAGAAAGAGGAAAGAATGGAGAGGAAGAGCATAATGGATGGGATAAGTTTATGGCAAATTCTATTTGAACCCAGGAATTTGCTGAGTTTACCAAGCAGATCCAAAAAAACATTGTAAACCCAGCGTTTTGCTGAGTTTACCATGGATTATTAAAAAAAGACGATTTTGTCCTCCTTCGTAGGCGCTATATGAGATTCTCCATCTTACCTCGTATGGGCTCTACAAGATTCTTCATCTTACCTCGTAGAGCCCCTACGAGGTGCCTTTAGGTCACCTCGTAGGGTCCCTACGAGGTAAGCTGAAAAATCTCGTAGGGGTTCTGCGAGGTAAGCTGAAAATGATTAAAAAAAATATTGTAAAACAAGAGTAGTTTGGTCATGCAATTTTCTGGGTTAACTCAACAAATTCTTGGGTTCAAATAGAATTTGCCTAAGTTTATTTGCAGCCAAAACCCTTGACTTTCTATTAAATTTATTGAGTTTCTTTTGCAGTTTGCACCATTTTTGATATATAAACGCGTTTCAACCCCTAGATCACATTACCAAGAACTTGCGGTCCGACCGGTTCAACCCATAAAGCCTTGGAGCTTGGAGCTTGACGGTTGGATGGAAGGTTAGGTTTTCATAATATTCTGTACGAACTTATTTTTATTTTATTTTAAAAACAATAAATCGGTTTGATAGAATTTGCACTCTAACACTCAAACTAGTACATGCATATAACTGCTAGAAAAGGTTTGTTTCCACTGAATTATCAACTATTATTTTCCTATGTTTTTACTGATGTGCATTTAATTTGAAAGCTGTTGCAAGTGTTTCCTCCTCAACTCCTTTTGGAATCAATGTTATAATTAAACAATATACGCCTTTTGGAGGACACCATGCTAACTATTTCCACAATATTGTGAGTGAATTCATCTCCTTGTCTTATATGTATAAGTGTTTCTTTATCTTGTATTGTATAATTTAAATTGTCAAGATTAATATAATGCATAAGTTTCATTTATCAAATGGTTGCAGTAAATACAAATCAGTTCCAAGTTCCATTTGAGGATGTTGTGTTTTAGCATGCACACGCTTATGTAAAGCTCATATGTATATAGGTATATTTGCTTGTTTTCTTTGGAACTTTGTATTTGTGATTACTTAAAATCTTATGAATACCTGTATACTATTTATGTGAGGAAGCTCACTTTGTCTATAACCTTCAACATAAAATAAGCCAGTAGTAAATTTCATGGATAACATGTTAAATCTTGCTTTGATCTTCCTTTTGCCTGTTTCTTTAGAACACTTGACAAATGTACGCATAAGTTATATGCATGTATATGTGTTATAAAATGATTACTGGAAACATGAGTACCACCCCAGTTTAGCAAAACAACATGAAGTCACTCTCAGTTAGCTTCTAACCTTGATCCCTAACCTTCCAAAAACGGTAACTCTAAATATAAGCATTTTTAATATAAAAATCTCCAACTGTAAACTTGTATGAAATCTTTTCTAGTATATATAAAAAAAATTAGTTTAATGATTTTCATCAATTGTAGAAGGAGACAGTCGGGATCGACAGTAAAAGGGTTGAAATTGGCCAGGAATCAACAATTGTCAATTAATATAAAGAACGGATTATGCAAATAGAATCGTCATACAAAATCCTGAATTTTGAAGGTTATTTCAGGATTTTTATAAGTTACTTGGAGGAACTTCGGTGCAGGTTACTCGAACGATTTTAGTTAAGGATTTATAAAATATATTAATATATACCTAAGATCAAAATATACATTTAAAAACTGTAGAGGGTATAACAAGTTACTAATGACTATGCTAGAATGTCAGTTCATTTTCTAATGTCATTTAAAAAAAATGTAAGTAATATTTTTAAGTAAAAACGATTAAAGCTACTATATTTATTAGTTGCTAATTTACAGAAATTTTATATATATTTGGGAGTGGAATCAATTCGAGGAGAAAGACAAAATTTCAACTACAAAAGGAAATGAATTTGTCGAAACATAGCAGTATTTTATCATTTGGCATTTTAGGTTCAATAAGCTTTTAAATGTTCTAAATATTTCTATTATAATGCTTGTAATTTGTGTAAAAGATCGAATGCATCTATTATATGGTTTGTTGTTTGATTTTGTAACTTAAAGGGGACGCTAATTGCTTTGTTTATGTGTCAGCAACATGCAAGTATTTATGTTGTTTTTTTTTAATACTCTAACGTAAAAACCAAAAACTACTATGGGGATATACTTTTATCCATATTGCCTTTTTATCATTTTGACTTATAAGTCATTATTGTACCAAACGAACTTTTTGACTTTTTTAAAGCGAAGTACTTATCATATTAGCATAAGCGCTTTTGCATTGGGTTGCCAAATGAACCCCTGATATTCCTACTCTCGAACCTAAAACTTGTTCTGTTGTAGCTAAACTGTTAAAAGCTTCATCCTCCTCACAAAATTATGATTAATATTCTATTTTGGAATATTTGTGGGATTGGCTATGATCCCACATTTAATAGGCTCAAATACTTATTAAATAACACAACATTTTCATTCTATCCATTCAAGAACCTCTTGTTGACAACTATGCTCTTCACTCTCTTGTTCATATATTAGGATTTTCTTGAAGAATTTCTAACTGTTATAGGAAAATTTTGGCCTTGTGGAAATTTAATTTGGAATCCACATTTTTTCTTGATTCCATACTGGCTTTTTTTCATTTTAAATCAATAATCACCTTCAGTCTCCACCTCAACATTTTACTTGTGTTTATGTTAAATGCAACATGGTCGACATACAGGGTCTTTAGGCTGACATCTCCAATCTATTGTCTCTCAACTTTAATTCTAGGGTCATCGGTTGTGACTACAAACAAAAAGAGTAGTGGAAATCTTGCTAGTATACGCACCATAGAAGATTTCACCAAAATTATTGTGCTTACGAGATTTTTGGAAATTCCACTGTGTGCCTCCTCCTATACCTGGAGTAATAACTGTGATGGGGATGCTAGAATTGCTACTAGACCTGAAAGGATTTTTGATAGTCAGGATTGGTTTGCCAATCCAATTTCATCTTCGTTCATCACCTCCATCCGATTAACTACAATCATTCCCCTATGCATTTACATATATCATCTCATTTTGATTCTATTCCTAAGCCATTCAGATTTCAAAATATGTAGGCCAAAAGTCACACTATTCTTGACATTGTAAAATTGCCTTCGATCATTCTTCCCCATACTTAAAATTTTTATAAACCAGCTTCACTCTTAGAACAAAAACACGTTTTCTAACATCTTTCGTAAGTTTACGATTGTTGAAAATTATTTGATTATTAAGAAGGCTATCTACAACGTTGATCCGTCTGTTGCTAATACAGCGGACTAGATTTTGGCTAAGGAAGCTTTTGATTATGCTCTCCAAATTGAAGAAATCTATTGAAAGAAAAAGGCTAAGATCAAATGAACCATACGCGGAGAATCTAACTCCAAAAATTTCCGTGTCACGCCTAATAGAAACAAAAATAAGTTAACGATCCACAAAATTAGGTGGGTCGATGGTTCTTGGGCTTCCATGGGCCTCACTTCGGACCACACGATATCTTTATTCTTAAAGACCCCATAGACTCCCCCTTTCACTATGTATTAATACTGACATCATATCCCATATTCCTTGCCTCCTCCATAGCTTTTCCACAACTGATCTTGTTAATATTCCTTCTCTGAAGGAAATAAAGATGACTACCTTTCAGCTAGATCAAAATAATTTTGTTGGTACGGATGGATTTAACGGGTTCTTCTACAATTCATGCTGGGATATCATAATCTTAGATCTTATCATGGCTATCCAGGCCTTTTTTGAGGTTTGCCTCTCCTATGGAGTTAGTCTGCCATGAACATCATCCTTATTCCTTAATGGATAATCCCACTAATTGCTCTGAATTTAGACCTATAAGCCTTTACAATTTTTTCAACAAAATTATCTCTAAGATAATAGCTAATAGACTAGCTTGCATGCTTCCTAATATTATTTCAAATTACCAAGCCAGGTTTATTAAGGGAAGACTAATCATTCATGGTAATACCGCATGTATTGATTTTGATGACAACAACGATACAAACACTGCTGCTAACATATCTTCAAGCTGTTCAGTTACATGAAATATATTATGGAGACATTTATAGGGATAAACAAGAGTACAAAAAAGAATTATAGAAGAAGGACAATTAGAGCAATTGAAGAACAAAACCTATTAGGGAAGAATGCTGAAGGACAGCAGTGTTTGAAGTAACGAGGAGTTGATTGAACCTAAGAATATCTTTATAAAGATCCCATGGTGATTATACTTGAAGCTCATCAACCATTAACCTCAACTGAATCACCTCCATCTCTTCACCAAAAGACACATCTCTTCAACTAATATATAAAGGCATTCGAAAATGAATTTTAACATCAAGATCTCTCATTTTCTCCCACTACTTCTCCAAACATTTGCAATACAAGTCTACTGAATATTTTTTGATTATCTTTGCACATCCACTCTCTTTCACTTTGATTCTTCAAGGATTTGCAAACCATGTTATATCATAGAGTTGTACTTAAATTCGCATCATTCTCTCTTTGATTTCATCTTATTTCTTCAAAGAATTCAAAGATATATTGCTATTGGAGGTCTGTAGGATCATTGTACCAAATCTGCAAGAATCTGTGTTGAAGTTACGACAACTTGTCATAGTTTGTTGTTATTGATAAGAAGAAGGTGTATCTTATTGCTCGTGAAATCAATGTTGTAATGGTGTTCTTGCCATCTATGGAAAGGAAGCAGTTATGGTGAAATTATGCACGGTGGTGTGCAGGACTGGATGTAGGGTTGGTTAATTTGGACCAGTATAAAAAATTGGGTGTTATTTACTTTACTGCATTTTATTTTATTACTTATTTCTTTCTGTTTGCAAATTGAATAGACATAGTGTTAAATTCATAAGTAAGTAGCTATTATACATTTCACCATTTCTAGTGTCTCAATAGCCTTAAAATCAAACATTATGTCGAACACCTCAGTTTTCAACAATCGGTATCAGAGCATTTGTTTTCAAAAATTCATAACTTGGTTTTTTAAAAGTACAAATGGCTAATGACATTAGTAACGCATTTTTTTAACACTTTTATAAAAGGGCAATCTATTACTAGACCCCTTCCATTTGACGGCAGCAATTATGTTTGTTGGGCGTATAGGATGAAATTTTATTTGCAGTCTAATGGTATAGATATTTGGAACATTACTCTAATATAATACCTAGAGCCACAAACTGAATATTCAAAATGTACACTAGACCAAAAGGCCCAAGCACTTAACAATTTCATGGCCATGAACATTTTATTTTGCTCCTTAGAAAGAACTGAATTTAATTGAGTGTCTATTTGTAATTTGCACATGAAATTTGGAGAATACTGCAAGTCACACATGAAGGCACCAGTAGAGTAAAACAAACAAAGATATCTATGCTAACTCACCAGTTTCAACTCTTTTAAATGAAAACAAATGAGTCTACTTCTGGTTTGTATTCTAGATTTCAAGATATAGTACATACCTTACGATCATTAGGAAAGAAAATTATAGAAGAAGACCAAGTCAAAAAGGTCTTGAATTCATTTCCTCGTGAATGGGATCAGAAGACTCTAGAAATCGAAGAAGCCAATGATATTAATACTATGACAATAGAATAATTAATTAGTAATCTAATATCCTATGAAGTTGTAGGTTAGAAAAGAGAATAAGGGAAATGAGAAGAAATCACTATCACTTAATGCCATGATCGACAATGATGAATCATATGGTGATGATGAGAACGAGTTTATTACCATAAAGATCAAGAAATTCTTGAAGTATTAGATAACAAACAAACTTCAAAAAACTAACAATAATTTCAGAAATGGAAATATTGTTAAATGTTTCGAATGTGATAAACCCGATCATTTGAAAAGAGACTGTTCTAACTTGAAGAAACCAAAGTACTTTTCAAATACTTTCAACAAGGAGAAAAAACAGGCATTCAATGCAACATGGGATGAATCAGATACTTCATCAAATGATAGTGATTCAAAAACAAAAAGTCTAATATGTGCTTCATGGTAGGTATGGAATTTTAATAAAGAAATTACTAATGTTTTGAATGATATGCGTAAGGGATATAAAATACTTAGGAAAGAGCTCAATAATAGTTTGACAAAAATAGATAAATTAAAAATGTTAAAGAAAAAGAATGTCTAGAAGATGAAATTGAAAGACTTAACGAGTCTAATGATGAAAAGGATTTTATATTTGGAAGTTTTGAAAAACTAAAAAGTGAAAATGAATCTTTAAACTCAGAAACTCTTTCAATGAAGTCACAGGTCACTAATCTGAATGACAAAGTAACATCTCCGGACAATGTTATTCTTAACCGTAGTAAGGATTTTGACACAATGAAAACTAATATTGATAAAATTAACAAAGGGAAGGATAATCTAAAAAAATTATGATACGCATTTAAACACACTAGGAATAAATATGGACTTGGATACACCCCTAAGGCTAAATCAAAGAAAAATAGTACTCAAAGTACTAAGGTTTTTAAAGCTACCAAGTTCAAACCAAAATCTAGGAAATTAAAGTTAAAACCTCCAAATATGTTCATTAATTTATGGAATCAAAAAAAATGTGATAATATCGAAAAAGAAGAATATATTGATAATTTTATTAATAAGGTTCGTTCATCTAATGATTATATTTTGAAAGGGCATTCCAACTCTTCATGGGTTTGTCATCCTGAAACTTAACCCCAAGGACCCTAAAATAAAATGGATACTAGTGTGCATATTTTATAATTTTTCAGGTAACAAATTACAGATTCTCAAAGCATATGACAAGAAATCTATTTAACCTTGAAAAAATATGGAAAGGATTTATTATTGGTATCGACAAAGTCGGTAACTCTAAAAATCATCTAATTATTTGATAAAATTATTTCATGTTTTGAGTTTATTCGGTTTCCCTCTTGCGTTTTATTTATATGCAATTATCTCTATATACAAACTCTACATATTGTCTAGCAGTAAGTTAAACGACTCTTTTTGGCCTTTTTGATGACAAAGGGAGAGAAAAAGTAAAAATATACTAGAAAAATAATAGGGGGGTGCATAGAATTAAAGGTGTCAAATATAAAAGTATTACATTTTATCTCTCAAATATTTATATAGTTGTCATCATCAAAATAGGGGAGATTGCTAATACCATAGGTACTGATTTTGATTATAACAACCATATAAATATTGCTACTAACATATCTACAAGCTATACAGTTAAATTAGATATATTATAGAGACATTTATAGAGATAAACAAGAGTATAAAAGAAGGATAATCAAAGCAATTGATGACCAAATCCTATTAGAGAAGAATGCAGAAGGAGGGAGGAGTTTTATGTGATGAGGAGTTGTTTGGACCTTATAATATCTTGTTATACTTGAAGCTCATCAACCATTGAACTCAACCAAATCATAAAAATGCAAAAATATAAGGAAATTTGAATAGTAGAAAATTTGAATAGTAGAAAATTTGCAACACTTACTAGTGTTATTCATTTTTGAAACACCCTATGTCGACATGGAGGTTAGGGCATGTTAACATGGTAGTTGTCTTTTGATTTTCAAATTTTAAATGAAGAGACATTTCCCTCCATCTCTTAACCAAAAGACACATCTCTTTAACCACTATATAAAGGCCTCTAAAAATGAATCTTAACATCAATATCTCTCGTTTTCCCTAACTCCTTCTTCTCCAAACATTTGTAATACAAATCCATTGAATATTTTTCAATTATCTCTGCAAATCCACTCTCTATCACCCCAGTTATTCAAGAATTTGCAAACCACATAATATCCGAGAGTTACACTTGAACTCACTTTATTATCTCTTTGAGTTCATCCTATTTCCTTATAAAATTCAAAGATATATTAGCATTGGAGGTCTACAGGATCGTTGTACCGAATCTGCAAATTGAAGATACGACTGATTGTCATAGTTTATTGTAGTTGATAAGAAGAAGGCGTATCTTATGACCCATGAAATCAAGATTGTAAAGGTGCTCTGCCTACCCGTGGAAAGCAAGCAGTTGTAGTGAAATTCTGCATGGTGAAATGCATGATTGGATGTAGGATTGGTTAATCTGAATCAGTATAGAAATCTGGATGTTATTTACTTTACTATATTTCATTTTATTACTTACTTCTTTCTATTTGCAAATTGAATAGATATAGTATTAAATTCATAAGTAAGTAGTTAGTATAGATTTCACCAATTCTAGTATCGAATGTCCTTAAGATATAACACTATGTTGTAGACACCCCAGTTTTCGACAATTAACAACGTTCTCCTTGCTCAAGAGCCCATACTTCGAACCAACCACAAAGCTTCGGGGTTTAATGTGGATATTAAACTTGACATGGCCAATCCCTATGATTGAGTATCGTGGTATTTCCTCATCAAAGTGCTTCGACGATTTGGTTTTATTGAAACCTCTATTGATATTGTCTAGAGACTCATCCCTAACTTCTAGTATTCCATTCTAGTGAACAATGTCTTGAAAGATTTCTTTCACTCAGGAATGGGTGTCCGACATGGCGATCCTCTATCCCGACTCTGTTTGTAATTGTTGTTGAAGCCATCAGCAAGGGCCTTTGTCATTTGATGGAGTCATGGAAAATCCGTTACCTTCTCCCTTCTTAGTGGTGCTTTCTTGTCTTATCTCTTTCTTTTTCCGATGACATCCTCATCTTCATGCGTGATACCTGAGATCCATCTATAATTTGATCCTTTTTCTTCATGAGTACGAAAGGATCTTAGGCCAAAAAATTAATGAATCTAAAACCTTTGTTATCTGCTCCTCTCAAGTCCCCTTTAGTCAGCAATTTTCCCTTCAGGGTGTTACTGGCTTTAATCTTAAAAACCTTCCTTTAACATATTTGAGAATTCAATTATAGAAAGGTTGGAAATCAACTTATACTTTTGTGATCCTTTGGTTAATGCACGAAAACTCATATTCAAATGGAGCATCACTCACCTCTCACTGGAGGGATGCCTCCTCCTTACTCACCCAGTCCGTAGCTTTCTAGGCTCTCATATCTTCAATATCTCTACTCCTATAGATTCATTCTACATCGAATTTCATCGTATTTTCTCTATTTTTTGGGTGCTCAATAAGCAACAGTGGATAACATGGGACCGCATATGTCAACCCAAAAATAAGAGAGGCCTTAGTGTTCAGGGAATGTGCAATGTATGCAAAGCCTACAACTACAAATTGTGGATTTATTTCTTTTCCATAACTCCCTTGGGCTAACTTTTTACATCACAAATACCGTAGATTTATCTCTCATAAATTTTATATACTCCCTGCTGCTACAAGTAAAATCTGGAAGTGCATGCAAAAAGCTAAACTCCCATATGATACCGACGCGACTGTGGCAAACTCCAATAGGGGCATTGGAGGATTCACTCTTAAGATGGCTTGGAATAATTATCATTCCCAACACCCGTCGTGCCTGCAATTCAAGTTAATTTGGGACCCCGCCATTCAGCCCAAAGTCATTATTCTCATATAGAAAATCATTCATAATGATCTCCTTCTTGACCACAACCTTTCTAAAATCGGTGTCCAAGTTGTGCTCAAATGTTGTTGTTGCCTTGATGGGAATTTTGAATCCATTCCTCATCTATTCGGCACTCGTGTCTATGCCTTCCATATTTGGTCCCATTTTAAGGGCCTTATGGGGATGCACTATATTAACCTTAATTTTCCATTCCAGTGCCTTAAATGGTGGTCGAATTCGAGGGGCAAACCTGTGCAGGCCATCCTATTTGGAACCATCCTAGATTACATCAATTGGTACCTCTAGTGCGCCCCGAATAACTTTGATTTGATGATAAGCACTTTGATAAAGCTAAAATCAATCATCAAGTCCACAATGATATCAAAAAATCATTTACGACCAAGCCATACATTGGTCCCATTAATAGGTTTTTGAACTCTTATATTATTAACTTTAACATCATTATTTCACCATGACTTCTCTGCTCTTCTTTACATATTTTATATTCTTGTAATCACTACACCAGAAAAGCAATTTTGTCACGGCTTTAGGCCGTGGCTAATTGGATTTGCCACGGTCTAAAGCCATGGAAAAATGGGTTCGTTGCGTGATTCCACCGTGTTTTTTGCACTTTTTACTAGGTGGACAGTTGACCGGAATAGAACTTCGATTCGCCCGTCTAGCAGGCGGAAGTTTGTGCTTCTTTTTTATTCCTTGGCGCAGTTGCTAAATTTGCACATTTTGGGTAGGTAGAGAATAGGGGAGCAAGACAAATCTCTATAAGGAACTCGACAAAATATCCCCGAGATCTCTAATAGGAGACCAGCAAGAGCATATAGATCGACCTGTAAGAGACTTCCAGTCTCTCAATAATGACATTAACCATTGGTCATTGAGACGTATTCTCAAAAGACCTATATCTTGTACCTAGTCAAACCACTTCTTCCGAGCTAAGCTAAGAAGAGTATACGAGGAAGTTCTAGGATTTTTTTTCTATTTGTGGGTCATTTATGGCATGCGAGAAGGGCCCACGCAGATGCAGCAGGATTTGAAAAAGGAATCGAAGACCAAAAAGATTCTTCTAATGTCTCATTTCTGGGTCCAATGGAATTCATAGGTATAGGAAGAAGCTCCATCAAATAGAGATTTTTTCTTTCGACCATTCGGTCTTACAACCAAAGCGCTACACACCTTCCTCTTCGGTCAAAGAGACTTTCATAATTTGGATCGGTCTTCAATATTCTAATATGCTTACAAGTTGCAAAATTTTGCCACGGCTCAGGCACAGCCCAAAGCCGTGGCAAATTATGTATTTCATAATTTGGATCGGTCTTCAATATTCTAATATGCTTACAAGTTGCAAAATTTTGCCACGGCTCAGGCACGGCCCAAAGCCGTGGCAAATTATGTATTTTGCCATGGCCCAGAGCCGTGGCAGATTCATATTTTGCCACGGCTTTGGTCCGTGGAAAAATATGATTCTGCCACGACTCTGAACCGTGGTAAATTTACATTGCGCTTTTTTTAATATTATTTAACCACGGTGTTGGATCGTGGCTAAATTCAATTGAAAAAGCTGAACCTCCACCTAAAGCATAAAGCTACAGTTTAATATAAACATGTTATACCCACCAATACAAATTTATGAGCGGATCATACCAGCCAATACAAATTGTAATCTTCAAAACATCAAATTTACAAAGTTTCATGCTTAGCACAAATACATCTCCATACTAAAAACTACAAAGTTCATTTTCAATTCACTATGTCAGTAGTCACCAACAATTCAAATTACAGACCCTTACTTCAAAGTTCAAGTTCAAAGAACAATTAGCCGATGTACTAAACTAGATGAAAAGCATATGCACTGTAATGACTACAATAAAACTGAATGAGAACCTTACGGTTGATCCAGTAGCTATCATTGTAACTATTTTAATACATAAATAGTTTCTCTAGAAGCTTTGTGAGAGCCATGCATTTTACCTCAATCACGACAGACCTGCCAAAGAACAAGTAACAACATCAGATTAATAATAGAATAGGTGTCATTGTATCTATCAATGAGACGATGAGGTTGTTTCTCAGTCCTCGAAACTTCGTGTAATTTTTTATGACTCCAAATATATCCCATCGGCAATTGGATTTCTTGATAATTTTATCCTTCTGATTCTGATACAACAGCATGCTTCTATTGAACTTCATTTTTCAATGATTGGGAACTCTAGTACAGATCCAGTGATGCAAATAGATGTTCCCCATTGGATTATAAATATTAATAATGTAGCAGCCAAAATTATTGAAGTGCTAAACAAATGCATTCAGTAGCATAAAAAATATCATTCAAAAATTGATAAAAACTATGATAAATCAGTATCATCTGGCCATCCCAAAAACAAATGTAAATTGTAATCTCAATTTGTGAAAAAACTGTTAAGTTTTTTTTTTTTTTACGAGGGAAACCAACCGGAATCGTAAAACCCTCTCTAATACACCTAGCATGTTCCACGAATACCACATAAGTGACTAATCTTGGCATATGAACATGGTAAGCTTTTAGCACGCCAACCCGGGTTTCGAACTCACGCCATTGTTACCATATCACAAAGTCCTTAACCGCTGGGCTACTGCCGCGGACCATTGTGAAATGTTCCAACCGTACAATATCTGTTAAGTTTTAACATTAATCCATTTAAACATGTAACATGTACAAATAACATGAAATCCGGATGTTCCAGATGCATTGGACTACAGTGAAATGTTCCAACCGTACAATACTATAGGCTAAGTGTCACTTGAGTATATAACGCACATCCCTTAAGTCTAAGATACATGCCATGTTGCAGTATTTGCAGGTTTTGATAAATATCAACCACCAGCAATATCTAGCCAAATAGTTATGATGTTAAAAAGTGTACCATACGTTTCTATTGTAGTTGATTTATAATGCTCCTAATGGACAGCAAACTTAGACTACATCCACTGTCAATCTAATAGTGAACTTGCTACAGTTAAATACTTTAACAAATATATAGGGTACGAAAAATGACTAAAGCATACATTTGAACATGTTACATGAAAAAAAGTGTGAATAAACTCAAACACAGATGGTAAACAAAATCCTGATTACTTAAGGCAAAACTTAAAACGCTCGAATAAAATCACTCTATGTTCTAAAGACAACAAATTAAAATCCTGCATGACACAACAAAATTAAAACACTCAACGCAACCATAAGCTCGGCCGTCCACTGTGAATTATGTAATGTGGGAACAAAATATATTTTGCTAATAATACATATATAATGTTAAAACTAAACAACACGGTAGAAAAAAAACTGATTTCATCTATGAGTGACTTTGACAGTGCAACATTTTTGCGACTTAAAAAATATATTTTTAAACCATCGGGTAAAATTAAATGTAAAATCAATTGACTGTATCTAGCATGATAAAAGTGTATGAAATAAATAATTAGCAGAATGTTAAATTTATTGAATCATATGACTATCCAAAGCATAATTGACATATATCTAGAAGATGATAAAAAACACAACTTTAGGCCGTCGACCATGAATTTAAATTTTTAGTCGTTCGTCGATATTCGAACTACAGACCCTTCGTTCGAAGGTCGCACAACCTTGAAACGAGACCAAATTCTTACCACTGATGCTTGCATACGTGTTAATCCAATCCAACGGTCGAATTTGCTATAAATGACCGAAAATAATAATCTCAAAGCTCATCTATCATTTCGCCAAGAGTTGTTTAACAGTTATAATATAAGTTTTACACAAGTTTTAGCGATCCAATTAAAATATCAATATTTAAACATCTTTTGAAGGTGAAATAAAATTAAACAAACTAATTTAGTGTGGTGCTAAAAGCAACCATTTTTGTACTATCGGCTACTGTTAGACCAAATTATGGCTCTAACACTCAAATTGTCTAGAATTGCAGAGAGTAATAACTGAAAATGAAAGAAAATACAGCAAGCACACCAAATTTATAGTGGTTCGGCGTTAACGAGCCTACGCCCACTTTACATATCTTTGATTATACGTTGAATACAAGTACAATCAATGATTTTTCTCAATCTCACTTTTACAACAGTGGTTCACTCAATAATTTTGAGATAATACTGATTAGAAATAATGGAGAAACAGTAATGGTGGAAATAATACTCAGAACTGCCTAAAGATCCTTAAAAATGCCAAGTTTAGAGCTATTTATAGGTGATTTCTGCAAGCGGTTCGTGATGACACTTGGCACGGATCTCGAGGATCTCGGACTGGTTCGTGGCTTGATGGAGAAGTAGTCAAAATGGCGGTTATGGACAGGTGTTGCAAGATCTTTCAATCTCGGATCGTGGATGACCAAGTCTTGGCCACCATTCTCTGGTAGCAGAGTCGGTTTGTGACCCTATACCATGAGCGGGTCGTGGTGCTCATCTCGAGCGGGTAGTGAAAGACATGGCGAGTCAAGGAAGGAGGTGCATCACGAACCGGCTAGGAGCATGGGCCACGAGCAGGACTTGATCAAATATGAGTATCCTCGTCTACGACATGTAAGTATTCATATCCTTGGTGGCTTAGTTCAAAAGCTAGTCAACATTTTGCCCCCTCGAAGTATGTTTTATCAGAGATGGAACATGCTTCGAAATTGTTAAACTATCCTTTCATGGAACGACGTAAATCAAAAGGTCGTGTTTGTTTGTAACGTCGTACTGCTTTAAAAGATCGCCTCTCCTAACAGGTAAAAATATCAGTCTAGATTTCCAATTATTTCTTTATTCTTTAGTTGATTTTACTCTTGTAAATCCTGGAGCACGCTTTGATTAACTCTTCTACAAGTCTTTAAACTTTTTCCAAAATAGTGTTAAATAACTTATGTGCTTCTGTGTATAAAAAGTTCCAATCTTCAAATTCAATAGCCATCTCAAAGATCCGGGTCGCCTATCTACACCACAGTTCGTGCATGCTGGTGCACATCACGAGACAGCAAAGGCTGCACTTGTGTGAGTCATGAACCAACGGTCGAACAGGTCCTCATGCATGCCCCAGTGGGCTTATCCGAACGCTCGTAATCCGTTGGGCCAGTTCGATTCCTAATGAGACAAAAGAAGGAAGACAAAAAGGCGATGCAAAGCCTATATAAACTGGCCTTCTCTTCTATTCACTCTTCTTCTTCTACCTTTTTACTGTTGTCTCTCTTTTCCTAATCCCCAAACCTAATTCTTCCTAAACCAAATCGTAGATCCCCAAGTTCACTTAATAGGTAATTCGATCCTTGATTATGATTTAAACCATCGATTTATAATATTTGCGAACTCGAGATCGATTTTTGTGTGAATTTCCTCCATCGAGGCCCCTCTTATCAACGTCGATCATGTCGCCGACAGAGGTCGTCGTTCTATGAGTTAGGGTAGCGGTTTACTGATTTGCGATCAAGGATGGTGAAAGATTGTTTCGTGGTGGAGCAGGCCCAAGCTACGGAGTACAGCGATGGGTTCAATTGTGAAGAGGGGTTAGGGATCAATTTGTAGAGAAGGGTGGAGTGTTAGCTCATGGAGAAAAATAGGGTATCATTTCGGGTCGTGACGGCGAGACAGGAGCTGAGTCGGGTCGTGGATGAGGACGAGACATTGGATCGTATGGAATTGCGGGTCGTGGTAATCCTTATAACGTCACGAGCCGAACCTCCCTTCCGTGGGTCAGCCCTTTTGCTAGGAGCCGACTTCTTCCCACAAGCTGGTCCCATGCCACGAACCGATACACATTCACGAGCGCAACCCATATCACGAGCCAGCCCCCATCTCGAGCCAAACCATAAAACTTCAAGGGCTAGCCCATCTCCGAGCCAACCCCAATTTTATGACCATATCCGACTTAGTTACATCAATCAACTGAATTCGTCAATGCCTACTTTAACTGAAAATCAACCACAACTTGGACTAATCGATGAACATTTAGGTTAGAGCCTGTAAGACGAACTTTTTGGACTGGACAACAGCATAACTCGGCAGCATATAATGACCAATGTCACGCTTATCTAGTTTACTTTGTGCTTTTCTTTCCTGGTATTATACATAACTGTACACACCAACACTTGCACACATAGGATTCACGGGAAACTGTATTCTAATATTTCATGTTTACTCGCCACCACAGCCATGTCTGGTAGACATTCGTCGAGAATATCAGAAAAGAGGGAAGATCCATAGTCGTCAAGTTATCACAATACTGATGTGCTTCCCTCTGACCCAGAGTGGGAGAATTCTGGATCTGATTATGAGACAGAGCTTGATAGTGAATCGACGTCTTCCGAGAATACATCACTTAAGGAAGAAAATGATCGAGCTCCTGACGAAATTCCAGGTATTAACGAAGTAGAGAATGAGATGTTGAGTGATTCTATAGTCTCTAAATTGGACAGTTGAAATTGGAGAACATATGTCTAAGGCACGGGATTCCTTGGGACGATGTAAAAACTCCGGAGGAAGGAGACATGCCTCATTCTGCTCCTGGAGGATACATGGCTATCAGTAGGCTCATGTGCTGGGTAGGCGCTATCTCTCTGTTTCCTCCGATTGTCATTGATCTCCTGAGATGACTATATATTTCTCCCATGCAACTCCAACCCAACGCTTATGCAACTCTGTATACTTTGTATATCGCGTACGCAGAGATTTTAAAGACCGAGCTCACATTCAAAGATTTGAAATTCTATTATCATTTCAAACTTCGTTCCACAGGGACCCCGAACTTTTCTTTTTTCGAGTCGATTCCTAGCAGAAAGGTCTTATCAGATGGCCATAACAACGTAAGGGATGCCAGATCTGATTGGTTTTACATAAAACATCAAGCTGGATGTGCAAGGAAGTGGCTACAATCAAGTAGGTTTCAAAATTTTCAATGCATATTCCAATTGCACAATTAATTTCCTAATGTGTTCTTTTTTCTGTACAACTCACAACTTTGAAAAAACAGAGGGTTCGGTATATGAAAATCGATTATCCTGCCTCATAGCAAGCAAATCTGACTTCTGCAAAATCAGGAAGTGTTTAATCGACGAGAGCCTTCACAAACACCGTCTTTTGGATGTGAGATTTGGTCTCGGCTCAGGTGGCAAGCCTTACAAATACGTGCCCCCTAATCAAACAATTGGGGAATATAGTGGCATGCCCGCGACTAAGGGAGAAGTGACTACAGAAGCTGCGAATACGATTGAGATTCCTAAAATTCCTTCACCAATGATTGACCAGGATGATGAGGATTTGAATGTATACAAAGGAGATGAAATCCGAGATGGTGAGCCAAAGGAGGCTTCGGTGTCCAAGGAGTAGTCTCCTTCAGGGACTCCACCACCAGTGGTGCCTACTACTCATGATACATTGACGAAGGAGCAGATATTTAGGGAGTTAGAGAAAATCTCTCTGCCAGATAACATCTACACATGTGAAGACTTTGGAGGAGAACCATTCTTCCCTGTCTCTGAGGAAGAGAACATTCCCACCAAAGAGAGCGATACTACACAGACGAGCCTAGCTTCGCGCCCTGGTCTGTTAGGGGGGGTTACAAGAGATACACAAATCACATGCACCACTTGCCACATCATTCATGTGCTATTTGTATTCAGGGGTCTCATATTTGTTTGTCGTTCTTTGTAGGAAAATGTCTCGTCGCCACTCATATTCTCATCGCAAACTTCGTGGCTGCACTCCCAGACTCAACCCCATATCTGAGCATGATCGCAGTGATAGCCGGGAAAGAGATAGCCAACGACCCCGTGATTCTTATCAGCCTCACTCTATACGGTCTCGCTCTCCTTCGAAGCAAGACCCTCGGAAATACCATAGTCGTCAAGTGCCATAGGCTGGAGGCAAGCAACTTCCCAAAGATCTAACTCCCCCGAAGAGTACACCTTCTCAGGGCGAATCTTCCAAGAAGATGAATCCAACAATAGAGACAAAGATCCAAGCAAAAATTTGGAAAAAGAGAAGGCAGCTTTAGTTCCTTCTGGTCAGCACAACCTGGATACCACCAGTGCACAGGATGTTGCCCTCACTCCTGACAATAAGGCAAAGCTTGAGCATTTGCGAAAACAGTTCCCTAAGCTTTACTTTGAAAGGATGATGTTTGTTCCAGATCTTGAACTAATTCCTGACGACTGGGATACCGAAGTTGTGGGCTAAATTGATCTTGTGGCTAAACAATATAGGGTGATGAAGAAACATGTCAAGAATCTTTCAGATATTATCCGTCGTCTAGAAATAGATGCTGCCAGGGCTAGGGTGAAAATCAACCACGATGCTAAGGTCAGGAGCAAGGCAGAGAAGGAACTTGAGGACGCGTAGGCCCTGCTTGCTTTAGCTCAGCGGGATGCTGAAAACTACAAAATAGAGTTGAAGAATGCTAAAAAACGTTTCCACCTCGAGCTTGATTCACACAGCCAAGAGCACATGGCTTTGAAGAAAGAGATAGAGGATCTCAAGACGGCTAACACTGAGCTAAAGGGTCGGAGGGTCATCTTGCCACAGAGAAGGCTGCTTGGGAAAAGGAAAAAACAAGCTTAAAGGACAATCTCACTCATATTGAAAAGGAAAATGCGAACTTGAACGACAAACTTGCTCATGCTGAGGAACGGGTAGCTCTTGCCAATGGTAATGCTAATGTAGCTCTCGACTTCTTTGTTCAAATTATCCGGACTCGAGATATCTCCTAGATCAGTAACTATCCCACCACCTTAGTTAGTGTATGGGAGTAGATTGTTGAGATCAAGAAGCGATGCTTGAAGGTCGAAGAAGTCGATGAGGACCAACTTATGCAGACTTTTCTCAGAGGTGGAGAGCCCGAGGCTTTAGCGGAGGGCAGGCGTCAGATCAAAGAAGCCATGGAGAAAGAGAGGCTTGATCTCAAGGGCAAGAACAAGATTGATGAAGGTTCGAGTTCAGCAACGGAGCCCAAGACTTCTGAGGCTGAGGAGTATAACCCAGATGACCCATTGATCCCCATAGTTCCAGTTCCTCTAACTTCTGGAGCTTCCGTTGCAGGTTTAGGCGAGGAGTCAGTAGAAGATATCTCCATGTTCTCTCCACAATTTGTTAAAGCTATTGTGACTTGTCGTCGCATTGTGGAGCAAACAATTGAGAATACCACATTTTCTCTAAAACTAATAACAGTTGCTTCTCATAATATAGGTGCCAAGCCGACAGTGAAGGATGCAGAAAAGCAAGCAGAGGTTGAGAAAGTCAATGTGCCACCGAACACCGAGGTCATCCATGAAACTCCTAAGCAGACTGAGGTCAAGGCACACGAGAAAGCCATCTCATCATTAGGCACTGATGTTCCCAAGGATGCCGAAGTTATCGGAGCCTTGGATGACATCGATGGCGATCACAGGGATGATGAGGAAGAGCTTGCTATCACAGGGGAGACTAGAAACGATGATAATTCGACCTTAGCCGAAATGAAGGCTAAAAATGATAAATAGCTGGCCTTAAAAATAGAGGAACAAGAGCCCCTAAATGTGCAACCTATCTCCGCAGTTGATCCCAAGTCTGGGTTAATTATAAAGTTGGCCAGTAAGTCGATAACTACGCAGCTTGCATCCCAATCTTCTAACCCTCCACCGGATCCTCCTTCAGACAAGAAGAAGAGGAAAAAGAAGGATAAATTTGATGCCTACAAGGAGGAGCCGGAGAAGCAAAAGAAGGAGAAGAAGCCCAAGTCATCTCCCAAGCCCAAGTAGAGTTTGCTTGTTAGTCCATATTTTGTTTTTAGACTTTCGACTGGCCTTATGATGTAGTCGCGAGTATGGCCCTCGTTTTTTGTTTAGTTTTGTCTTGTAAATCTGCACTTAGTAAATGGAAATTTGTTTCTTTTGCATCATTGCGGTGTTCCTGCAAGTTTATTATACTTAGTCGGGAACATAATTACTCAAATCATAACTAAGTTAGAATTAAATCATGAATCATTCTAGCAATAAAACTTTAAAATTCCTGCACTACACTTCAGTGTATTTACATGAGTATAAGTACGACCCCAATCAATCATTAATATGATGCCTGGCCAGGGCTTATTGAGGATTGATTAGATTCATATGTGTGCTGCCCCCCGAGCCCAGAATTGAGGGGTTCGGGCTCAGCTTTCATTCTTGTTTCCGGTTGCGTAACGGGAAAGGAGCCCTTTAATGGTGTTTGATCGAAACGCTTTTATACTCTCCTGTCATATGCCCACGATAGATTTTGAACTCAGCTTTCAGTTTTCCCCCTGATCCTTCAGCGGGGTAGGAGTTCTTTTGCGGCGCTCAGTCTCTAGTGCCTTTATACTCTCCCGTCGAATGCCAAGGGTAGAGTGTTGTCGAGACGGTCTTTTAAATCATGGTGCACCTTCACGTCTCGTGGACAATTTTACTTCTTTGCCCTTCATACTCTTTCTCAAATCATGAGAACTAGAATGTCGATAGTTGTGTCATTTTCTTCATTGCACCTTCGGTACTCTGCATACTGTTGACCTTCTGATCTGATAAAAGGCACTTTGAATTACGTGTTTCGAGATTGTTGCAAGGTCCATAGCAAATTTTAAAGATTATAATGATTTATATGAGCAAGGAATGATAGAGTAAATAATAAATGGTGCGATAAAAGTAAATGACACGGGATATTTTGTAGTGGTTCGGTCGAATCATGACCTACGTCCACTCTATAATCTTTTGTTTATATAATTGGACTATTCTAGGCAAGTCATGCCTTTTTACATGGTCCTAAAAACAAAAGAATAAAATTGACAATTTCATGTCAAGTAATGCCGCAAATGCTGGGCATTCCACACTCTGGGGATTTCATCTCCATCCACGATCGCTAGCTTGAAGGTTCCATTATCAAGCTTCCGTAAGATGGTATATGGTCCTTCCCATTTCAAACCCAAATGTACTGGGGGTGGAAAGACACGTTTTAGAACCAAGTCTCCGGGTTCAAAGGTTCGAGCTCGGACCCTTCTATTGTAATACTAAGCGACTTGCTGTTTGTGCCTCAAGGCATGTAGATCCTCTTCGTCCCTTTTTTCTTCTACCGTATCCAGGGATTCAAGGAGCAGTTCGTTGTTAGTCATTGGGTCATAGTAATTGACCCTATGAGATGGCGCCTTTAACTCAACCGGAATGACTGCTTCATATCCAAAAGCAAGGGAAAAGGGGGTATGCCCGGTGGCTGATTTAAAGGTTGTTCTGTAGGCCCGCAATGGCAAAGGTAGTTTGTCGACCCACATGACTTTGGCCCATTTCAACCACTTCTTCAAAATGGACTTGATTACTTTGTTTTCCTCTTCTACCTGTCCATTTGACTGCGGATGAGCCATAGCTGTGAATCTCTCCTCGATATAATATCTCTGGAAAAAATCCTGGAACTCAGTACTATCAAATTGGATCCCATTATCTATTATGATGGCTTTTGGAATTCCAAATCGACAGATGATATTTCTCACGACGAAGTTGATCACCCTCTTGGTTGTGATCGTGGTCAGCGGTTCCGCTTCAACCCACTTTGTTAAGTAATCTACGGCTACAATGGAAAACTTTTCTCCACCCTTCGCTATGGGGAGGCTTCCAATAATGTCAATTCCCCAAACAGCGAAGGGCCACGGGCTCATCATCGTCTTCAACTGGCTAGGAGGTACCTTAGGAATCTTTGAGAACTTCTGGCATGTGTCACAACGCCGTGCATACTTAGCCGCATCTTTGTTCACAGTAGGCCAGAAATAGCCATATCGAAGTATCTTCTTTGCCAGTGTTTGTCCTCCAGTGTGGTCGCCACACTCGCCTTCATGAACTTCTCTCAACACTCTTTCTATGTCATCGTGGGCTATACACCGGAGGAGCGGCATTGAGAACCCTTGTCGGTATAAAACTTCGCCTTGCATGACATATCGGGAAGCCTTGCGAATGACAGCACGCCTTTCACTCTTTTTGGTGGGAAGTGTTGCTGGATCTCGCTATATGGCATTTTGATTATGACAACTATACATGTACATATATATTATTATCGACTAACGTTGTTTTGCAGGAAGATACTCAACAACAGATTCAAGAGCTATAATTAAAGATTAAATATGTTTAGAGTCTATTAGTATTAGTATTAATTGTTAAAATCTTCCTTGATGAAACACACACACGCGTGTTTTAATATATATATATATATATATATATATATATATATATATATATATATGATTTTATATATGACACACACAAGGCATAGGTCTGTTACAGAAAATAGACGTCTAAATTATTTAATTCAGATGTCTCTCTACTGAAGCAAAGAATAAATTTCCCATAATATTCAGACGTCGGAGTCAGAAATTTCAGACGTCTGAATAACCTCCAAAATGGCATATTTCCTTGCTGTTTGAATTTTATTCAAAAACAGACATCTGAATTTTTTAATTCAGACATCTGAATCTACTTCGAAATCATTTTCTTGCTGTTTTGTTTTTAAATCAAAACAGACATCTGAAATTTTCATTCAGACATCTGAATACGAAGAGATGCAACTTTAAATGAAGAGTCACAACTTTCTGATCCATATCTATTTATCGAATCTCTTCATGATAAGATATATCATTTTGTATATTATAAATAGAGACTTGATTAAGTGATCAAACCACTGAATCTTACTACAATTCTTTCTATCTTTTCTAAAAGATCTCTAAGCACTTCATCTTCATACTCTAAAGATTTTTATCTTTCAAACCTTATATATTCCTTCACGAATTACACTACTATCATCAAGGAAATGTTATAGGAAGGGTATACTTCAACTTGACATATCTGTGTTAACAATAACACAAACAAGTCATCAATTATTTTGTATTGTGGAAGTCCTCTTCAGCAGTTGAGGCAAGAAATCATGTTCGGCTGTTCGGGTAGTTGTAACCTTATTCCTCCGGGTGAAGTGAGGCTTGTTGTGTTAGTGAAATTCCAGAAGTGAGTCTAGGACTAGACGTAGGACAGTGGTCCGAACCAGTATAAAATCGACCGTGTGATTTTACTTACAGCTACTAGTTTACTATTCTATATTTATTCTCCATACTACCCGATCCTACCGCTGTTTAGCCTTTTTTCAATTAGTATCATAGCAAGGGATTCTCGAGATCGTAACAACATCCTAGAATATATGGCAATAAAGAAATCTAGTTAAGGAATTAGAAAGAAGATGAGCAACAAAGCAGAATCAAAAAAACAATGTCTCATGGCTAAAGTCAGATCACAATCGGTATGTGTAGATTCATTATATAAAGATCTTTTGTTAGACCATGAAAAATTGTTAAAAGATTTTAAAAGTTTGGGTAAACTTAATGCAATTATTTTAGCCAAATCTAAAGATTGTGAGCAAGAAAATTTCAAATTAAAAGAGGAAAATAATTTTTATTTAACAAGCCAATTGTTTCGAAAATACTTTAGAAGAACTTGTTTTTCAAAAAGATTTCCTTCAAAAAGAAAATGAGCGACTAGAAGATAAAAACTAGGATCTTTTAAAGGAAATTAATCTTTTTACAAAATAAAAATGCATCTATAGAAGATTCTTTAAATAATTATTGTTCTTTAATTTTGTCTCTTGAAAAAGAGAATGAAGTTTTAATTGGAAAGAATTTAGAATTATCTAAAGAATGTGATTTTTTAAAAGTTAGTAATAATATTTTGCAAAAAAAAATTTATGACTCAAAAGAAAATTTTGATAATTTACAATCGTCTTTTAAATCAGAATCTCAAATTTATCATCTTGAAAATGAGAATAGTACTTTGAAAAGGAAGAACTCTGAATTAAATAAGGAAAATGATAATTTAAAAAGTAGCAAAATTTCTTTTGAAAGTGTTAATCGTGACTTTGGAATCAAATTTGAAAAATGTACAAATAAGTTTGCAAAATTCAATAAAGGTAATAATGATTTAAATGTGATTTTATCTAGTTCTAGACCTTTATACGACAAAAGTGGTTTAGGATATAATAAAATTAATCAGAGGAATAGTACTAGATATGCTTTTATGAAAAATATCACTGTTAGTACTAAAGCACGAATAAATCCAAGATTCAATTTTTATCAAAATTCGAATACTCTTATGACTAGAGATATTTATAATAAATCTAGAAGTACCAAAGAAAATATCAATATAAATTATTTAAGTATTTGGGTTCCTGTAAATTGGAAAAACAGAGAAAGATATATAGATGATTATTTTGATTCAGTAGTTAATAATGAAAATTTTATTTTTAAAGGTTCCATTACACCCTCTTGGGTATGGTTACCTTCCATTTAACCCTTGGACCCTGACAAAGGAAGTGGGTACCAAAGTATTTATCATATTTTTTGCAAGTACACCACAACAATAAGTTTATTTGAATATCTCTGAAATTTTTGGAAACAGAGCTCAAAATGAAAGAATAAATCAGAAAAATTGGTAATCTTATATATTTATATTGATAAGCAATTATTCTTTTACACATCGTATTTCATATTAATGGTCAATTGATATACAATATCATTTCTACATATTTTTATACAGTTTCTTATGGAAATACTTTATATATCACAAGCTCATAAGTAAATAAAACTTACAATTTCTCTTTTGACTTATATATGAATACATCTCTAAATGATTGTGTAAATATGCTTTCGTATGATCAAATTGTAGCTTGTGACATGAAATATATATTGAACTTGAATATAAGCTTACAAGTTATATATAAACATGAATATCATATGCATAACTCAGAAAAATTATATATTCAGCCGATTAAATCCCAGATTCAGCTGTCTGAATATTCATGGGATCAAAATTTTATCCCATAATTCAGTCGTTTGAATGAACTTAAAATGTCTATCATCTGTCTGTTTGTTTGTGCTTATTACGTATGCGTATCGTTTGTGTGTTTGTGCGTATTCATGAATTATTTACGTAAGTATCCTTTTTGTAAATGACAAAGGGGGAGAAACATATGATAATATATGCATATTGACAGGGGGAGTCACATATATAGTTGTCATTATCAAAAAGGGGGACAATGTTGGATCTCGCTATATGGCATTTTGATTATGACAACTATACATATACATATATATTATTATCGACTAACTTTGTTTTGCAGGACGATACTCAATAATAGATTCAAGAGATATAATTGAAGATTAAACATGTTTAGAGTCTGTTAGTATTAGTATTAATTGTTAAAATCTTCCTTGATGAAACACACACATGCATGTTTTAATATATATATATATATATATATATATATTATATATGATTATATATATGACATGCACAAGGCATAGGTCAGTTACAGAAAATAGACGTCTGAATTATTTAAATAGACGTCTGTCTATTGAAGCAAAGAATTAATTTCCCATAATATTCAAACGTCTGAGTCAGAAATTTCAGACGTCTGAATAACCCCTAAAATGGCCTGTTTCTTTGCTGTTTGAATTTTATTCAAAAACAGACATTTGAAATTTTTTAATTCAGACATCTGAATCTACTTCGAAATTGCCTATTTTCTTGCTATTTTATTTTTAAATCAAAACAGACATCTGAAATTTTCATTCAGACATCTAAATACGAAGAGATGCAACTTCAAATGAAGAGTCACAACTTTCTAATCCATATCTTTTTATCAAATCTCTTCGTGATAAGATATATCCTTTTGTATATTATAAATAGAGACTTGATTAAGTGATCAAACCACCGAATCTTACTACAATTCTTTTTATCTTTTCTAAAAGATCCCCAAGCACTTCATCTTTATACTCTAAAGATTTTAATCTTTTAAACCTTCTATATTCCTTCACGAATTACACTACTATCATCAAGGAAAGGTTATAGGTTGGGTGTACTTCAACTTGACATATCCGTGTTAATAATAACACAAAAAATCATCAATTATTTTGTATTGTGAAAGTCCTTTTCAGCAGTTGAGGCAAGAAATCTCGTTCGGCTGTTCGGGTAGTTGTAAACCTAATCCTCCGGGTGAAGTGAGGGTTGTTGTGTTAGTGAAATTCCAAAAGTGAGTCTGGGACTGGACGTAGGACAGTGGTCCGAACCAGCATAAAATCGACCATGTGATTTTACTTACAGCTACTACTTTACTATTCTATATTTATTCTCCATACTACATGATCCTACTATCATATAGCCTCTTTTTTCAAGTGTCCCATTTAGCAGGAGGTTGTTTATGGGCGTCATCCATGACTTCCTTTCTGGTTCAGTGTCCAGTACATGATCAATTTCCATCTGATCGATACTCAGAAACTGTAGCACCTCTATCAGGACCATCTCTGTGTCTTCAGGGTTATCAGAACTAGCCATCTTGGCCAACTTATCCGCCCTCTGGGTCTCTGATCGGAGGATGTGTGTTATGCTGTAGTGTTCCAAGCCACCTAGCAATTTTCTTACTTCCTTTAAGTATGATATAAGCCTTGGCCCTTTGGCCTGAAACTCTTCATTAACCTAGTTCACAACTATCTTTGAATCATAAAAGATATCCAGCTTCGCTATTTCTAACTCCCTCGCTAGCTTAAGCCCGGCAATCAGGGCTTTATACTCTGAGTCGTTGTTGGTGGCGTGGAACTCTAATCTCAAAGCATAATATATCGATCGTTCTTCGGGAGTTACAAGTACCACTCCAGCACCGGATCATTTGTCATTCCTAGCTCGTCAATATACAGTTTCCAGACGTTGGGGTCAACTAGCGATTTTGGAGTATCAGCTTCTTCATTCACTACATTGTCCTTTGGGATAGTAAACTCTACTATAAAATCTACCAATATTTGTCCCCTTATCGATTTTCGGGGCTAAAAGTTCAGGCCGAACTGACTCAACTCGATATTCCACTTGAGCAGCCTTCCTGATGCCTCTGGTCTTTGTAATACTTGTCGGAGCGGATGATCAGTGTATACAGTGATGGGGTGAGCTTGAAAATAGTGGCGAAGCTTTCTAGATGCGATCAACAAACTGTATGCAAGCTTTTCTATCATTGGGTAGTTCCACTCTGCCGCCACTAGTTTTTTTACTTACATAGTACACTGGTCTCTGGACTTTATCTTCTTCCCTCACAAGGGCTGAACTTATTGCGTGGGATGATACTGCCAAGTACACGAACAAGTCCTCGTGATCTACCGGCTTGGGCAATATCGGGGGTTTTTCCAGATGATTCAGGAGTATCTGAAATTCTTCTACAAAATCAGCAGTCCATTTGAAATTGCGCTTCCCTCACTTTATTAAATCGAAAAATGGGATGCACTTATCCATAGCTTTGGAGATGAATCTACTTAATGCGACTACTTTCCCAGCGAGGCTTTACACATATTTGATTTACCTTGGTTCTTGAATATTCCTGATTGTTGCAATCTAATCTAGAATGATTTCAATTCCACGCGAGCTAATGATAAAGCCCAAAATTTTTCCAGAGGCTACTCCAAATGAATACTTTAGAGGGTTGAGCTTCATCCCGTATCGCCTTAGGATATCAAACATTTCTGCTAAATCGATGGTATGGTTGGGTGATTGTATGGATTTCACAAGCATATCATCAACGTACACTTCCATTGTTTTCCCAATCTTACTATAGAACATCCGGTTTATCAGTCGTTGATATGTAGCTCCAGCGTTCTTTAGGCTGAAAGGCATCACTACATAGCAGTACAATCCCAAATCTGTGATGAAGCTGGTATGTTCCTGGTCCGGGACAATCATGGGAATCCGGTTATATCCGGGATATGCATCCATGAAGGAGAGGAGTTCGTGACCCGCTGTCGAATCCACTAATTGATCGATTTTAGGAAGTGGGAAACTGTCTTTCGGACTAGCTTTATTCAAATCTAAAAAATCGATGCAAGTGCACCATTTCCCATTGGCCTTCTTCACCAAAACCGGGATTGAAATCCATTCTGGGTAAGTTGAATCTCTAATAAATCCATTGCTCCTCAACTTCTTCCTTTAAGGCAGCTGACCTCTCTGGGCCAAGCATTCGCCTTTTCTGCTTAACAGGTGGATGCTTTGGGTTGATACTCAATGAGTGACGCATAATTGATGGGGGTATCCCACACATGTCAGCATGGGTTCAAGCAAACACATCCAAGTTGGCATTTAGGAAGTCGGCCAATCTTTTTGCACGAAGAGGGTCTAACTGGGATCCAATTTTCAAGACCTTCACTGGGTCATCATCGGCGATTGGAACATCCATAATCGTTTCATTTGGGGTCTCCATTCCTCCCCTAGGTTCCTCGTCCTCTCTGGGATCTATATCCTCGGACAGTTCTCTGGGCGGCTCCTTCGGGGCTATCTTTAATTGCTATGTTGTGTCCTCCTTTGCGGGTGGAGGAGTACCCTTTGGTTCTATGTTTAATCCTTTGAGCAACAACTTCAACGCTGCTATGTAGCAAGCTCGTCCTACGAGTTGGTCACCTCTAACTACTCCCACTCCTGTATCTGTCGGGAACTTTAATAATAAGCACCAAGGTGCAATACAAGCTCTGAATTCTGCTAGGGCCAGTTGGCCCAAGAAGGTGTTATAAGGTGACTCAATATCCAATACCACAATTGGAAGAATTCTCACTCTCTAATGATCTCCTTCTCCCAAAGTTACCGACAATTCAACGTATCCGGTCGGGGATGTTGAGGCTCCATTGAAGCCACGTATCCATCCCTCACAGGCTTCAAATCATTCGCTTCAAGCTTCATCTGATCAAATGCTTTCTTAAACAGGATGTTTACTGAACTTCCATTATCCACCAAGACCTTGTTGACCAAAGCGGGACCGATGGTTGCCGTGATCACTAAAGGATCTTCAGTGGGGGCGTGAAGTCCCATACAATCTCTATCACGAAATATGATATCATCAAACATTGTTTTATGTTGCTTTATCGAGGCTGCAATTTCAGGATTGTTGCATTCTCCTACTTCAAGGTGTTTGGCCGCATTCACATACTGATCCATTGCCCTAAAGCTATGTCCAGCAGGATGAGGTCCTCCTACTATGGTATTGATAACAATGTTCTTTCTTTTCTGCTGAGCGATTGGCCTAGCAGCGGGTTGGTTTTGGTTCGGGGCCTGCCCAGCTTGCCCCCTGTCTCTCGGAGCAACCTTGTATTCGTCCAACTTTCCTTCATAGCTTTTCGACGACGTCTCTCAAATGATGGCATTCATTGGTGGAATGACCATGGGTCTGATGAAAAAGGCAAAACTTTCATGTCTCACGTTCTTTTTTTGTTGAATCTCTTGGTGGATGCCTCTTATACTAAAGGATGTTATAGGTATCCAGGAAAATGCTTTCTAATGTATCATTCAATGGCATAAAATTTTCAAGTGGTTTGAATCAAGGCCTCTTCTGTGAGTCGTTTCCTCGATTTCTTCTCTTGTTGTCATTCCCGGACTGGCGACCATTCCCTTGGTTTTTGTTCCCAACGTTGACCTCTACCTTTCCAGAAATGTCCCCAGATTGTTTGATGGCCACATTACTCTGTATACCCTCTTTGTCGGCAGCCTTTCCCTACCGATTGGCATATATCTCTTCCTGACATAAGCGGATGCTAGCTTTTTCATAGAATATTTATCTAGTCAGCGGTGGCTTGCCGACTAAGTATCTTCCAAACTCAGTATCCTTGTCCACTCCGTCAATTAGGGCCATCAAGACAATTTGTTCGTGAGGATCTCTTACCTCCGTGACTGCTAAGTTAAAACGATCTAGATAGGACCTCAAAGATTCGTCATGGCGTTGTTTAATGAGGGATAACTCAATGACATTCTTAGACCTTTGAGCATGAAGTCGAAATTGATTTACGAATTGTTCACTCAATTCCCTGAAACTGGAGACTGATCGTGCCGGCAAGCGGGTAAACCACATTAGTGCCGAATCCTCCAGGAATATCGGGAATGCTTTACATTTTACTGCGTCAGGAGCAGCAGCGGCGTTCATGTACCATGAATACCTCATTAGATGCTGAACTGGATCTGTCCTACCTGTGTAGCAATTCATAGAAGGCATGTTGAATTTCCTTGGAAAACGGACATCCAATATGTCATTTGTAAAGGGCGTATGACTGCGGCCTATACCTGGATCCCTTTTCCTCTGTCCACGGCTATCCATTATGATTTGTCTAATCATTGCTTCAACATCAGCATGAGTCAACGTAGATTTAGGATCAGCACGCCTTGCCCTACAGGGGCCCCCAACGTCTCTTCGTTGTACTACTGTGAAGTCCGGAGCCTGAGCGGAACTTCCTTGTCCCCTATTGCCACGGTCAATCACGCGGCGAGGAGGCGGCAATGGTTGATTCCAGACAGGGTAACAATGCCTTCATTCTTGGATAGCGGAACGGGATCATTCAGGTTGCGATGGTCAGGTCCTAGATTGAGGGCCGCCTCTTCTCGAGAAGGAAGTGATCCAAATCGAAGCTACTCCACATTTTCAAGCCTCTCTAATTGTCGTCGTGGTGGCCTTGGAGGCTCTTCCGACGAGGATGATTACTCTGGAGTAAAAGGATGGGCTGGCGGAGGTTTCCTCTGCCTTTGGAGATCATCGATTCGTCTGTTTAATGCAGTAAGGTTCTATTGTAACAAGGAACTCTCTCGTCTTTGAGCTGCTAACTCGTCGTTCGTCCTATCCATCATATCGAGGATACGAGGGAGATCTCCTTCAGTTGCTGGAGCAGAGGCATGCAACTGATCATCAGCATTCTCTCTTATACGTAAAGAACCTGATCCAAGTCGATCAGAAGCACCGGCACGAGAAGAACGAGCCATAATTTCCTTTCTAGGTCAAGTTATGGTCCTGTGGTCAGGGCGGTTCATGGTGATCCAGCAGCGTGGTTCGTGATGGGCTCAACCGGGTGGCTCGTGGTGTCTTCAACGGGGAGGCTCGTGGAGCTCCTCTGCGATTGGGTCGTGACCCCCTCATTGGGTCGGTTCGCCCCCTGCGACCCGCGAGCCGAGGAGTCCATCTCGGGCTGCTGATGAACACTTTCTTCAATGGCTTTGTTTCAAGCTTCATTTGCCTGCGCAGCTCATAAATCCTTGGATTTCTTTCCAGCCATGACTTTTTGACTTTGCTAAAATCTTCAGAAACCAAAACAGTGGAAGTTCGGACTACTTTCTTCGAACTTGAATATCCAAATAGTAGAGCAATAATCCAATACGATGAGATTTTAGTTTTCAGTGAAAGCACCAAAATGTTAGACCAAATTATGGCTCTAACACCTGAATTGTCTGGAATTGCAGAGAGTAATAACTGAAAATGAAAGAAAATACAGCAAACACACCAGATTATAGTGGTTCGGCATTAACGAGCCTACGTCCACTTTATATATCTTTGATTATACGTTGAATACAAGTACAATCATTGATTTCTCTCAATCTCACTTTTACACAGTGGTTCACTCAATAATTTCGAGATAATACTGATTAGAAATAATGGAGAAACAGTAATGGTGGAAATAATACTCAGAACTGCCTAAAGATCCTTAAAAATGCCAAGTATAGAGCTATTTATAGGTGATTTCTGCAAGCGGTTCATGATGACACGTGGCACGGATCCCGAGGATCTCGGACTGGTTCGTGGCTTGATGGAGAAGTAGTCAAAATGGTGGTTATGGACAGGTGTTGCAAGATCCTTCAATCTCGGAACGTGGACGACCAAGTCTTGGCCACCATTTTCTGGTAGCAGAGTCGGTTCGTGACCCTATACCATGAGCGGGTCGTGGTGCTCATCTCGAGCGGGTAGTGAAAGACATGGCGAGTCAAGGAAGGAGGTGCATCACGAACCGGCTAGGAGCATGGGCCACGAGTAGGACTTGATCAAATATGAGTATCCTCGTCTACGACATGTAAGTATTCATATCCTTGGTGGTTTGGTTCAAAAGCTAGCCAATAGCTACCAGAGATTGCCGACTAAACAGTGTTTCGTCGGCAATATACCACCGAATGCATGAAAAAAATCAATCGATGGTAGCTTAGGACAAAAAAGTGGGTGTTTTTAACGCCACCCTTAATTTATCAGAGAACTAATAAAGAATAGAACTAACCGTCGTTGGTCATCAAAAGTAACATCGTCAACCGTCAACAACTATCACTCGTACCCATGGCTATAATCAGTGTATCTTGTACTGATCTGAGCACATTGAGTTCTTAACATTAGAGTGTGACAAAAATTATGATTTGGATGGTCAAATTGCTAACTATATGGAATTATGTTATGCGGGGACAAAATATATTTTTGTCTTAGCGTATGATCAAATATAGTTTTATTATTGGCAACCTAAAATGCAAATGTTTGCCATCATTTTCACAACACATTTGCTGAGGAAAATGGCTTTCGACTCCATTATTTATATCTTGTTACACTATCTTCATGTATATGAAAGTGACGAACACAAAAAAAAAAGTTTATGTGGAAAAATATTGACCGAACGGACTTAAATGCATCCATATTTCTCAAAAACAAATGAAAAAGGTAAAAGAATGTGGCAGCTTGTTCGAGGCCAATTCAAAACTGAGAGATTTGAGAGGCATAGAGTACTGCAATGTCTCTATCGCTAACCTACAATACAAATGATTCGCAAGCTTTTGTGGCGCCTTTGTTCTGCAAATTGGCATCAAATTGACTATTAGTCGATGCTAATGCTAAACTAAACAACTTGGTAAAAATAAGAGATTATCATTTTGGAACGAAGGAGGAAATAGACGGAGAGGGAAAAATATATTATGATATATATATATATATATATATATATATATATATATATTGAAAATTGGTTCACTTTATTATGATAAAAAGCAGTACAATAGACAGGTTAGCATACTAACCGTTACATTTAGTAAACAACAAAACAAAATAAAGAAAAACAAGAAAATACAAGAAACTCTAAAACTAAACTAAAATAAACCTGGCCCATGATGAGGCCAACCCTCTTGTGACTCGCTACCCCAGAGCAAAGAGCTCCATACCAGCGCCGCAACAAGCAGCTTATCCTCTGTCCTAACACATTCAGTAAGCACCTTCATAAATCCTTCGCAGTACCAACGTCAACCCTAACTCCAAACCCAAAACAGCAAGATATAACAACAGCATGTATAGTAAGTACCGCAAGAATGCTTCAATTTCAAGCATTAAATCTGGTTGACGACTCACAGACGCCTGTGAATCAGTCTTAATGCTAGAAATTCATATAATAAAGCAGAAATAATTGTATCCAAACCCCTTCCGTGTTATATTTACTGTAAATCCATTGACATTTGAGTACTAGAAGACATGAAGAAACCAACTGCTCACATGATTTTGAATAGCTTGCAAAATATAGATTAAAAACTTGAACACTTAGAAGGATTTTGGGACTGAAGACAAGTCATGTACTGGAGCATATTCAGTAGATTCTGATCTCACTGATTCCATCGGATCTGACTATTGTTGTACGGATATGGTGATAAGGTCTGATATTTGGCAGATCTAACGTTAAATTGTGGAAGAAAGTTGAAATAAAACAAAAGGCTTATCAACGATATGTAATCGTTGAAATTTGCAGATAAAAAACAAGGGTTAAACGATGAAATAAAACCTCAAACCAGATCTGAGAAAAAAGAAAATCGAAATCATCAATCCACTCCAACAACAACCAGCTTGAAACCTGGATTGAATAATGAAACTCGAGCGCCTTCAGATCTCATCCGATGCACTTAGATCCGCAGCTGCTTTGAATCACTGCAGTAGGATCAGCAACGCTGATCTAAAAGCTAGAACACGTTGATACGCGAATGGAAAGCCAGATCTAGCTCTGATCTAGGCTTCCATGGAGATTCGGGTTCGAAAAGGTGAAGTAAAATTTCAGATCTGAAAGTAGTTTTGGAAAACAGATGAAAAACATATGTATTATCAACGGAAAAAAATCGTTGAAGGTTAGTGGAAGAAGGTGATTTGTAATAAATCAGATGAAGTAAGGTGAAGGAAAGTGTGGAGGAACCTCACGCGTGACGAAAACTGGTGAAATCTCACCAGTCGCCATTAACGAGGCTCCCATATTATATATATATATATATATATATATATATATATATATAATGATTATATTTTTTTATATTATATATATATATATAATGATTATATTTTTTATTTTATCCTACTATTTTTTTTACTTTGAGTTCAATAAAGTTTTTCCTTATCTAAAAGAGTAGACGAAGCATGAGTTTCTGCCATGATACAACATTACACAATTGTATGTAGTCTCATCTAAGGTGTTATATATGTATTATTAGCAAGTTGCACAGAAAAGATAAAATCCTGCAAACTTCTGCCTGGACTATGGGACATATGACTAAAGAAGATGCTAGAATAGATTCAACCTAAGGAATCTTAGTTTTTTTTTTAGTGGTGATGGATTCTTCTTTATTTTACTTTTTCCCTCTAATCTAAAATCAACGTATCTTCAATGAAATAGAAAGCTTATCGATCAACAGCTTTATGCCCATAGCACAATCGGACCTGTAATCTTCATTAGGCCAAATAGTTGTTGATCAAAAAGAGAAACGCAACCCATACAGGGCTACATAAAATAGGATTTTATTTTTGCAATTACTAAACAAATCATAATATGCTTAAATGACTACATAAAACATTTGGAAAAAAGCGTAATGCACATGAAACAAGCTTGAAATAATTCGACAACAAAATAGCAACTACCCACCAAGTAACTAAGATATGAGGCAAGCAAAAGAAGATTTTAAAAAATAACCGCGAGTAAGATAAGCAAGCTTGCAACTATGATGTGGCAGCCTTCAATATCAGCTCAATCATCAAAATTCTTTAAAGGCCAAATTTATAGTTCACATATGAGAATTCAGAGAGCATGACCTGCAAAACAAGTTATGGACATAGGATGTCTTTCTTAGTATAGGAGCCACTGTGAGGAAATTCTAAAAATCAGAACACCACATAACAATAATAAAACCACAAAATGTCTCAAATACTTCTTGTCAAAAATAATGAAAAACAATCTGACAAGGATGCACAAGCTTCAAATTTTGGTTTGCACACAAGGAGAAACTCCCATGGTGGTGAACAACTTTATATAGTTATTGCTACCCCATCAGGAAAACTCCCATGGTTGTGAACTTACTTTCCGCAGTAATAACACCACATTAAGGGGAGTCATTGTTGTGAACAACTATCGACTGTAATACCACCACATGGCATGCACAGAGAGGATTTTGAAATAAGAAATAGGTCCAAAGACACATTTTAACATCTTTGCGTGATGCTACCCAAATAGGTAGATGCTTTTATTAAAAAGGCAAGTATTTGGCAACTAAAAAATTGCTGTGAACTGTACAAAAATACAATGGATGAAAATCATCATGTACACAATATTCGTAAATAAAAAACAGGGTTAGCTTTTTAGACTAAAGGTACATATCATGGATAAATAATTTGATTTCTCCAACTGACATGATTCCACAGTAGCTATTCAAAAATGGACAAATCGTTACACATAGCCAGACGCATCTTTAATCCCTGAAACCATTTCATCCTCGTATGGCCCCAAGTCAACCAACTTGTTAACAAATGCATTAGGAGTTGTACTTTTCCAAAGCTTCAAACATTTATTTACAATTTCACATCATCGGGAAAAGTACCATTTTAGTTCAGACCAATGCTTTGCTTGAACAACACGAGATAAATCCCGTTTTTCTCTGATTTATATACTATGTAGTTCTCTTTCTTCATGTATGGGGTCATAAGCTACAAAATTGTTAGGTGGAGAATGCTCATTTGAAGCACTATCACTAGGAGTTGTACTATGCACTATCACTGTAAACAATTTTAAATCACGAGATTGAAATCGAAAGAAGGTTAGGGTTTCCATGAATTCGATTTTGAGCGATGAATGAACTGCGAGATATTAATGGTGCAAGTCTAACAAGTTAGGGTTTCGATTTTAATTGAACAATACCTGAAAAATTATAGTGAGATTCTTGGAGGAGAGGAAAATGCAAGATTGAAGTAGCTGGACGAGAGCGAAATTGTGGAAGATCTTGGATGGTGAATTATTTTGGCTTGAAATTGTGGAAGAACTGAGGAGCGATTTTGGGGCGGGGTTTTTTCTTTGTTTTGACAGAGGGCGTGAAGTAATTAGGGTACACGTCATGGACGGAGTTAAAAGAAAAATCATGAACACTGGAATGTTCCAGAACCATTCCAAAACATCAACGGTCTAAAACCATTCTAATCAATATTACCACGGTCAAATGTCATTCCAAAATTGCCACGATCATAGGCCGTGGCAATTTTTTTGCATTTGGGTGTGGCAAAACTGGCAATATGGTGTTGTGTAATTACGCACATACTTGATATATTCGGTTAGTGTTGTTCTTTATTTTTCCTTCGAGAGCTTTGAGATCTTATCCATTTCTAGCTCCATAGGTGAGGATCCCCTCTATGCGACCTCCTTCTCTTACTATCTTGTGTCGGATATTCCAGAGTCTATTCGTATGTTCGTTACTACAAGCATTCCTTGTTTTCTATCTAAGTTTATTTATTTTGTTTGTATTCTTTGTACGCTCACACTTTTGAGAGCTTTGACTTTTGATGCAGATGTTTTTATTTCTGCTTTTTTATTCGCCACAATAAGGGGTTTTGCCCCTGTTATTTTATCTTTATATAGCGCCATCATCCTCCATCATTTGATGGTTTTTGATGGATGGAATTATAAATTAATTAAAGTAAGTTATTAGTAAAAGTAAGCATATAAAACAAAAGGTATTTACTTTTAAATTAAGTAAAACTTATCATCACTCAAGTTAAATAACACAGAGCATGACATAAAGAGATAAATATAAATGGGTAATGAAGAGCAACAACATGCATGGCGTGGTGTAAAGAGGGGTATTTCAGTAATTTTACATCAAATATATTTGTTATAAGTCTTTGCCAATAAATACATGTTGATGCATGTCACCGCCCATGTGTAAGTTTAGACGTAAACTTATAATCCAAAATTCATATTATGAGAAATGTAAAGGAACAACATCTGTTTATAGTGGTTCGGTCCTAACACCTACATCCATTTCATAGTATTCATTCATTATATAGTTGTTGATTACAAATGTTGTACAAGTTCGGACAGTTTCTGAGTACAAAGTTGTATAATAGAACAAAAAATATTTGTTAATTCTAAACTTTGAATAAAATGCCCTTCATCTTTTTCGTTGAGTTAAAATTGTGTTGACCTGGTCAATAATGTCCGTAGAATAACTTCAATGTCCAAAAGTGTGAAAATATGTCCAAAAGCATGCAAAGAGTCAAACTAAATGTCCAAATATTGTAGGGAATCATTTATGCAATGTTTAGAGGTCTAAGTTAAGTCCAATAGTCATGGAGAAGAAGATGGTAGCCATTAATGTTGCTTTGGAGCTCTAGAATGTCAAAAATTCAACCCTTTTGAAGAATGAGGTAAGGGGAATTTATAGGAATTAGATTAGTTGGGAGTAAGTGAGATTTGGGTACCACAAACATAATTTTGCATCCTATAAGAGCCATCTCCAAAATTTCACATTCCTTTGATGTACTCAGGAAAATCTCGTATCCCTTCAAGGTAGACGAATTTCACATCCTAAGGGATGCAAAACTGCATCCACAGGGATGCGATGGCTTCACATACCTTAGGGATATGAAATACGTATCCATAGGGATACAAAGCCGGAATGGGATGAGCGTCTCCTAGGGATGCGAACTGAGGAGTGATGCGGGGAAAGAGAGTCAAAGTTTCGGATGCGAGGCAGATGAGAGGCGAAGTTGTCGAAGGATTTGAAGCAGGGGGATGCAAAATGATGGAGGGAGTTGAAATCCTGATGGTATGAAGTGATGGGAGGCAGAGCTTTGCGGTATGAGGCAGATGAGGATCGTATACCATTGAGAGATACAATCGCATCCCTAGACGGATAAGATTTCGTATCCTTGGGGATGCGAAACGCATATTTCACATCCCTTGAGGGATACGAAGTATGCATTCTTGTATCCCAAAAGGATGTGAAAATCATGGAACCCGCTTGTCGTGCCTTTCCTTTACTAGGTTGAATTGCGCGAGCAATTTTAAGAGATCGGTGTGGTGCGCACAAGTTTTTAGAGTAATTGACACGCGTTTTCCAAATGTAATTGAAACGATGCTAATTCCAGGAATGAATTTTATTTTGGCTCGACTCTTAGCGTGATGTTGAGCGTGAACTTACCATATGTCGGCTTTGACAAAAAAGCGCGTCAACACTTCGCCCCGCAAAACATGTATTCCTTGACTGAAGGAAAATGTGTTTTATAAGCAGTCTAGAAATCTATAAATCTGCGAGCAGAGATCTGAGAGAAGTCAGATGTTCATTGAGATCGCAATATAATAGAAATCCGACGATCGCTGAGATTGTAACAGAATAGAAATCTGACAACCACTAAGGCCATATTAGAGTAGAAATAAAACGACCACTGGGATCGTAATAGAATAGAAATCTGATAACCACTAAGGCCGTATTAGAATATAAATATGATGACCACTGAGAACGTAATAGATTAGAAACCCCATGATTGATGAGATCGTATTTAGAATGGAACTTTGATGATCAGATTCGGGAAATAGGAGGTTGTGGGATTGCTGAGTCTTGCCGCAACAAGTATGCACCTACAAAAGAGGGTTTTGCACTTGGAGACCAAGTTATGTATTTGATAGGCTAGGTTATTAAGATCTTCGTGCTAAGAGGGTTAAGATAAGGAACTTCCGTGCTCAGTGGACCGAATCGGGTAGTTTATGATTTTGGTGAACCTATTAGGAGAATCTTAACACCCGATAGACCCAAACTTTGTGGAAGTCATGGACCGGAGTCCAAAGCTGAGAACTGGAGTTCAAAGTTAATGCTCAAGTGGTCAGGGAAGGGGAGATCAGAGTCTTATCTTTATACTGGATGGATCCAGTGCATGGGAGACTGGAGTCTTAAGTTTATACTGGACGGATCCAGTGCAGGGAGACCGGAGTCTTATGTTTATACTGCACATATCTAGTGCGAGGATGGATCTCGAATTTTATAGTGGACTGATCCAGTGTGGAGCCGGAGCCTGAATTTTATACTAGATTGATCCAGCGTGGAGCCAGAACCCGAATTTTATACTGGACTAATCCATTATAGAGCCGGAGCCCGAATTTTATACTGGACTGATCCAGTATGGAGCCGGAGCCCCAAAGTAGTTTTGGTTAATTCCACGGGGGTAGTCCAACTCAAGGCATGACTGGAGACCAAAGGTTGGTTTTGTGCGTGTATGAGCCCACGTAGCCGCTTTGATTACATACGGAAAAGAAAAAGGACGAGAAGTCGCCAACAAGAACAAACATAAGTAACGGACCGGAGTTCGGGGAGCCAAGAAGATCCATAGAGCTGGATCAATCGTTGATAATGCCTTAGTGGCGACGGGTTCTGCCCTTATCCTGAGATGTTATAAGGGGCAAAGCAGGTGGTGTAGCTGTTGCTGGATTCAAGACATATTGTTGTAGTTCGCCACACCTGATGCATGCTTCGATTAGATCGTGGAACTGCCTACAATGGTCAGTGTCATGACTTAGCAGTTCATGGAAAAGACAACATTTTTCAGAGCTTGCTTGTCTCGGAGTCGGGTCCCTCTTGGGAGGCTTTTGGAAATGTGTAGTTTCGTGGATGTAGAGATAAATCCTTTCCAGACCATGAGTAAGTTCAGTGTTGGCTGGGATCTTTGGCTCAAAGCAAGGCCGTGAGTTTTCGTTGTCTAAGATTTACCATTTCCTTTGTCAAGCGTTGATGGCCCTGAGCCTATTGCAGAGTTGGTTTGATGCTTGGGATTTTCGTCATAGGAGTCCTCCCTAAGAAACCTTTCAGCCTCGAAGTAGAATTCATTGAGATCCCTCGGTAGGTTTCATCGTAGTGAGACCTTGAAGTCTGTCTTGTCGAGGATACCAGAGACGGGGGCCATTCGGACCATAGATGGGTTCGGCCTATCGACAGAGGCCACGACCGCATTGAATCGTTCGAGAAATTTATGCAGAGTCTCACCTAATCTCTTCCTGGATGATGTCAAAGTCATGAAGTCCCTTGGTTGGGCAATGTGAACCTTGGATTGTTCGATGAACTTTCCATTAACAAGGACGTTCCATTTATTAATAGATTCTAGTTCCAACTATCTGAACCATAGAGAAGCAAAGTCTATAAGGTAAAGGGGGAAGCTCTTCGTCATTACGCTGTTCAAAGCTGAATGTACTTTCATGTGGTGCATAAAGCGCATGAGGTGAATAGTGGGATCCTTCCTACCATCTAAAGACTTTAGCACCGACAGTTTGAAGTCCGGTGGATTTTGAGAGTTCTTGATATCTTGGGTGAAGGGGCTGCGAGTAACATAGTCCTCTCTAACATGGGGTGCCCCACCATGGGTGTAGCATCGAATGACACCAGCGATTTGACTTTCGATGTCCATGCCTAAAAGCTGATTATGATTATGCAAGTTGACGCTAGTGCCCCCAGTGTCAAATCCAGCATTAGCAAAAGGTCAAGCATCAAGAAAAAAACCTGGCTTGATCCTGAATTGAGGTACCTCGATGGGCATAAATCGAACATTCGAAACTACTGGAGTTCCTATGTCCAAAGTTGTATGCACTGCCGCTTGAGTAGCATTACCAATGCATGATCCAGAGATATGATTGATGACATCCTGAGCTGAACCTTGAATGCGAATGGGGGTGTTTCCACCGAGCCTAGCTGATCCTGTAGTTGTTTGATTGGTGTCGACATGGAGTTGTTCATTGGGAATTTCCCCTAAGTCCCTAGCTAATCCTTGTGGAACACTAGAACTTGTTCCGACATTGTTTCTTTGGTCAGACTGCCTCGTAAATCCTTCAAGTCGGGCAGGAAGAGTGGCCATGGTGGCCTCTTGGCGATGGAAATGCTCTCCCTGCTTATCCAAGAAAGAAGTAAGATCTTTATTTAAATATTTGATGACTCCGTCGATGTCATCTCGAGTGACAAAGTTTGATAGGTGTCTAGTCGAGGAGAGTTCTTGCTCTTCCTCCACACCTTCTCCTTCCGAGTGAATTAACCACTTTCTCTTAACCATAGCAGAAAACGAGTGAGATTCGTTTTCGAAAGAAAGTTAAAGTTGAATTCCAAAATCCAAAGACCAAATTCGAGAACTAAAGCCGAAAAATGAAGTCGAGACCTAAGACTGAAGCTGAAGTTATGTGGTCCCCTTCCTAGTGCGCTAAAGTGTTGACATGGAGAATTGGCTATTCGCGCATGCCATCACCCAGGTGTAAGTTTAGACGTAAACTTATAATACAAAATTCAGAGTATGAGAAATGTAAAGAAACACACAACTTTTTATAGTGGTTGGGCCATAACACCTACGTCCAATTCATAGTAATCATTCATCATATAGTTCTTTATTACAAATGTTGTACAAGTTCGAACAGTTCTGAGTACAAAGTTGTATACTAGAACAACAAAATGTTTATTAATTCTGAACTTCAACCAAAATGCCCTTCATCTTCTTCGTAGAGTGAAAAGTGCGCTGACCTAGTCAACAATGTCTGTAGATTAACTTCAATGTCCAAAAGTGTGAAAATATGTATAAAAGCAAGCAAAGAGTCCAACTGAATGTCCAAATGTTATAGGGAATCGTTTATGCAATGTTTAGAGGTCGAAGCTATGTCCAATAGTCATGGAGAAGAAGATGACAACCATTAATGATGCTTTGGAGCTCTAGAGTGTCAAAAATCCAACCCCTTTGAAGAATGATGTAGGGGTATTTATAGGAAGTGGATTAGGTGGGGGTAGGTGAGATTTAGGGACGACACAACAGAATTTTGCATCCTAGAAGAGCCATCTATGAAATTTCGCATACCTTTGAAGTACTTAGGAAAATCTTGTATCCCTTCAGGGGGACAAGAATATCGCATCCCTTGGGGATATGAAATACGTATCCTTAGGGATACTAAGCTGGAATGGGATGTGCGTCTCCTAAGGATGTGAATTGAGGAGTGATGCGGGGAGAGAGAGTCAAAGTTTCGGGTGCAAGGCATATGGGATGGAAGTTGCTGAGGATTCGAAGAAGGGGGATGCGAAATGATGGAGAGAGTCGATATCCTGATGGTACAAAGTGATAGGAGGCAGGGCTTTGTAGTGTAAGGCATATGTAAATCGTATCCCCCCTGAGGGATACGAAATCGCATCCCTAGATGGATACGATTTTGTATCCCTTGGGATGCGAAATGCATATTTCGCATCCCATGAGGATACGAAGTATCCATTTTCGTATCCCAGGGGATGCGGAAATCATGGAATCAGCTTATCGTGCCTTTCCTTTGTCAGGTTGAGTTGCGTGAGTAGTTTTAAGTGATCGGCATTGTGCGCACAAGCTTATTGGAGGTATTGACATGTGTTTTCTGCACACAATTGAAACGATGCCGATTCCAGGAATGGTTTATATTTTGGCTCGACTCCGAGCGTGCTGTCAAGCGTGAACTTGCCGTATGATGGCTTTGACAAAAAAGAGTGTCAACAATACACACCCTAAGGCTTTATAATTCTCACAACAAAACTCCTCTTCTTCCTTTTTCTTAAGCTCTATAATCCTCTTTAATGTCTTTTCTACATGAATAAACAGAATATACATATGACTTCTGTTGTTGAAACACCATGAAATCAAAATAAAACTTCCTCCCTTCTTTATAACCTATGGCTGCACATCCATCATTATGCTAGGCCTAGCACCACCAACTTTAAGAGGAGTCTAAGCACATCAAAGAAAAGAGGTGCAGATTCGGGAAGCTTTGACGCGGTGACAGCAGAGCTATAGTCGATTTTAGTATATCCAAAAATCAATGAAAACAAAATTGAAAACACTACTTCTATCTTTTTAAAAATTATACACGAATTTTGATAGGCAAGTTTACTTGTTTAATTAACAGTTTGGATGCTAAAATGATTGGTTATTGGATGACGATTGGTTGATAATATGCTGGCATGGTATAAAAATAATTTGCGGAAGATATGCATGAAATTTACACAAAAGGAATCACTTTACTTTGTAAGTTATAATAGTATATATATGTAGTATTTTTAACTGCTTTGAAATTGATTTAAATGGGTTATAAGTGATTTATGTTGCACCCCAAATATTTTTCCTTTAAGTAGGGAAAGGTTGCTTCGAATCATGAAAACATTATGGAAACTTTGTGATTATGTTGACACGAAGGGGCAATCCATTATATCATTGCCTTGAAGGGTCAATTCACTATGGCATTAGTTCGAAGGGATATCTCAAAATAGATCAATTCTACCCTTTATGAAGGACTACTTCGCGTCTCAAAGAATCTTACCTCGCGGAACAAGTAATTTGTTTGTCGTTTTCGCAAAGGGAAAAGATTTTTTTGTCAAAAAAACAAACTTCTTCAATTTGAGGAAATAACATTGTTTTGATCAATAATAACTAATAAGCAGGCTTCGAAACCATCATACCTCGATGACCACTTAAAGGGGAAGACAACACCGTACCCGCTTCGCTTCCAGAAAGTATGTGAAGCAAAAGTGAAGAGCTTAAAAGAAGAAAATCCTTGCATCATTATAGATGCTTCACTTCGAGCGGAAATGAGAAAACATGGGAAGTAAATTGCTTCCACAGGAGGGTCGAAGCAAAAAAAGCCTTCAATCGTATCAAATTGTGTTTCGATCAGATCAAGGCTTAAAAAAGTGCTTCACCACACACGTGGACTCACACTTTAAAAATATGTATCTTCGCAACGCTCATATGATTGGATTCGCATCACTAAAAGCATTCTGCTTCGATTACCTCGAAACATTTGGGTAAAAGAAGCTTCCTGCTTCGATCAACCTAAATTCGAAGCAATCCCTTCCACTTTGAAAAACAAATGCAAGGTCGCTCCACCTCTTGTTCATTTTTCCACCTTTTGTTCATTTTTGTAACCACAAATCGATTTGGAGACAAATCCCAATTAAGGCATTGTAACTGATTTATGCCTATGAAAATTTGAACTTTGCCTTTACATGTGCCTATATTTTTTATTATGTGAACAATGCATATTAGTCTTATATGACTTGGACTTTGTGGACAATGCATATTGGGAATATGCTACTTGGACTCTTTGGACAATCACTACTAGAAAAATAAGATAAACATCGGTTTTTGGCCGATGTCTAAGTGTTTTACGACCGATATCTTTGCGAGTGTTGAGAAAGGTCAGGATCTTTCACATCGGTTTTTGGTTGATGTCTAAGATGGCTTTATACAACGTTTTTATTTGGATATCTGATGTTAAAAAATCAAATTTAAATTGTGCTTTATAAAGAACCATGGTTAAAAATGTTGATTACATCGGTCTCTTTAAAGGAACCGATCTTACTTGTTATTATATACATTGTTTTTCTAAAGCAAGCAATGTAAACATGTAGCAGTAGACATCGTTTCCTTAGAGTAAGTGATGTTAATTAGGTATGATAGACAAAGGTTATGTAACGACCTGCCTTTTTGACCGCTTCAAGTCGGTAATTAAACCAACTCTCACCATTCAAAATGTCAGATTGTTTTTTCTTATAGGGTTTAAACAGAATCAACACATAATCACATCCAGAATAAACACAATATCTCACAATAGAATACTTCTATTCAAAAATACCAGAGTTGATATAATATTTATTATACGGCGGAAACTTTAAAATACATAAGATTTTTCTTAAATGACCCGAGCATTCCATGTAAAAACATAAAACACTCGAGTCAGGATTAACTTTATTCAAGTAAGTCAACTTCAATAAAACACTAAATATAATAATTAATCCTACTTTAAGTATGTGTCGTATGAAAATACACAGTTATGTAGTGTCTATTATATATCAATGTTTAGAACAAGTGCAGTATCTGCGCATATCAGTTTTATTTTTCAGGGAAAAGTGATCATAGGAGCATTTATGTACACACGTGTACATGGACACATGTGTATTGCCACAGCTTCCCAGAACCAGGAAATAACTAGTGCGACTAAAGCATATATAAGTGACAACACAAACCAAAGACAAAACAGCGCAATGGCATGTATAAGGCATACCAAGGAGCAGCAATCATAATGCATGGGACAACTATTAACATATATTTGCCAAACGTGTGTATATATATACACACACAGAGGGTACAAATGTTTTAGATATTTCAGGTCAGCATATATATAAGGAACATACGTGCTTCCAGATTACAAAACAATGAGGAATCTTACACTAACATGTGCTTCAGTTTTAAGGACTACGATGAACCACTTGACTAGTGCACATATAAATATACAAATTCCCAGTAACTATATGTAAATATTTATTTAAATATATGATCTTATTCAGTTTCAAAAGTAGGGTATACAAATGCCCAGGCAGCATGTTTCAATTTCTAAATGAGTCCACAGTGACAGGAAATACAAAGCAAAGCATGAGTTTCAAAATTTACAGGGTGCAACCAATTTCAAGGCAGCATAACTATAGCGATTCTAACGTGGGGACTAGGCATAGTAAAATTAGCAAATGCTCAAGATGATAGTCATGTTGCAGCTAGTATCACTGGGCAAAGAGAAAGTGAACAACGGGGAAAAACGAAATAAAATAGGCTAAGTAAATAAATTAGGCTAGCTACCAATACATGCAGCCAGCGTATAGGGTGAAATAGGCAGTCAGTTTTCATATAGGATAGCATGACTACAAAAACTGCCCAATGTCTAAACTGTCAAAGTAAGTCGTAACCAAAATTGTATATATGAGTTCATATCGGGTTTAAGGTAGCATCAGTTGTGTGTACTAGGAACAAGGAACAAGGGAATCATCAAAATACACGCTGCTTCAGGTCATAGCAAAGGGGATAATCGCTAATGTTAATCAAGGAAAAGCACTTGTATAAATATGTGAAATCATATTATAAAATCAATTGCATGCCTTTCAGATTTAAGACATAGAAAGGGTGTATGTACCCCAATATATATATATATATATATATATATATATATATATATATATATATATATATATATATATATATATCAATTCTTTCATGCAATTCAAGCATGTATATGAACAAATATTGCATGGATGTGAAAGTTCTAATATAAATTTGATTCACATATCTAAGAGGAACTGATAAACATCATGGAATAACAAAGACACAAGACAGCAAAACACATCACAAGTACAACAACTACTAGAAGGTTGATGATCACGCAAAATACAATGCTAGTGATTAAGGCACAAGGATACGCCATCAACATCAACATAGCACATATGTGCACAAGTCAATGGCTACAGCAAAACTAACTTAACCATAGAACAAAACAAGTGAGGATATGTGGGCCCAAAATAGAACAAAACAAACTAACTTAAAAACATAACACATATGGTTTCCAGTCCGAGTTTCAAATCAAGGCAGGTTTCAACACTTAGGTTTTGGACCGAAAACAAATAAGCATGTTTCTATTGACAAATATATAACTTCAAAATAGGACACATATATATTTACACAAGTGTAAATCTTTATAAGTTCGAAAGAACATATGTGCAAATCAAAAACATAAACAACCCAAAATTGAACATATTCAAATAATATTAAATTAGTTTCTTCTCCATTTAGTTTAATAATCTTTGCAAACATGTTAAACAGGTGCACATGAATGAAACAACAAAACAGTAAACACGAGATGCAGATCTTATGAAACAATTAAATGCAAGCAAATGAACCCAAAACACCCGCCAAAATTAACTACTTTATTTGGTTTAATTACTGAGGTTGAGATGTTTGAATCAAAATTAATCGTGAGCAAATACTTACATTAAACGCAGCACAATGACGAAGGAAGGATGCAGGCAAAGACTTATGTTTCAATTCGTTTGAAAGCGAAGGAAGAAAGTGAGCTCTGATTTGCTGTTGGCGATTTGAGTTGTTGTGGTGGCTTCGATTGAAAGAAGCGGAGGCGGAGCGAATTGGGAGGAGCAATTGAAGTGGATGCCATTATTGGAGAAAAGGGGGAAGCTTTGGATTCTTGGCTAATGATGGTATAAGTTATTTTCATTTTTTCAAAACAGAGTAATAGACAACGACTATTATAATAAGTGATGTCCGTGGAAACTCTTAACGTCAATAAAAAAATATCGATGTTAAAAGTTCCTTTAACATCGGTGATTTTAGAAATCAATGTTAAACCATCGATGTTGTAGCCTACTTTTCTTGTAGTAAATGCATATTGGACTTATATGACTTCAACCTTTTGAATTTGCATGTATTATGAATCTTTTTGGACAAGAAGGACTATCAACCTTACATAGCATATCATATTTTTTTGGACTATCTAGTTTAACACACAAAGTTTGTATCAAACTAATACAAACAATGGACTTTCAAACTAATTACTCGTTAGCAGTGTTGGATCTAGATTAACCCTAAAAGGGGGTGAATAGGGTTTATTGAATTTTAAGTGAGATATAAAAAGTATCAGATCACAGAATGCAGCAGAAATAAAAATGCAGAAAGTAAATGACATAAGGTATACCCAGCTTCGGCAAAATCCTGTCTACTGCTGCATTCCTAAAGTTTCTACTAGTAATAGAACAGATCCCGCTTACAAGACCATGTAAACTAGCGAACCCCTCGCTCCTGTTCTAATCCTACACTCAAAACCCTAGACTGATCTATATCCCCTATATCAGATTTCCTCGGATTACAACCCCATAACCCGTAAACTCTGGTTTCTACAGACTCTAGTAAACTGCCAGTTAAACCCTAACTGGATTCCCTAGTTTTTTACAGATACTAGAAAAACTGTTAAGATGATTACAAAGGAATTAAAACAACAAAAACAAGAACTACAAATAAAACCCTAGTTATATATTTGGCTAAGCCCAAAGTAAAACATGACTGACCCATTTCTTGGTAAACACATTTCCCTTTGCTTTCCTTCTGGAAATAAACGGCGGTCGTGAGGAAGATTAGGGTTTTTTGAAATACACCCAAATCGATTGCTTCTAGAAACGATTCTCCTTGTCTTCGATGATTGCTTCGATGCTTCCACTATCTTCTTCAGTCAACTTGGGTGCGGGTCGAATCTATAAAGAGATTGTGAGTCTTCTGAATTTACTCTATGCTTGAAATTGTTGTTTTTTTGGAATCGATGATAGCCGATGATGAATATGGTGTGAATTTATAGGGTCTAGAAATCCCTAAATTGACTTCTCAGATTTCATAAAATGGCTCAACTGATTTCGTTGATTTCCCCTCTTAAAAAAAATACCGGCTTTGAATAATTTGATGAATCTGGTTGTGATATAGGTCTTCGATGAATCTCCAAAACGAATTTGTCCCTTGCGTGATTGATGTTGCCTTGTTCGAATTCCTTAATTTCAGGCATGCTTTGAATTTTCTATTTTAATTCTGAAAACAATTCTTGACCCTTTTATTAAAAAAAATTGTCTTGAGCATTTCTAGAAAGAATTGATTCGATTTTGAAGAGGAAAATAAACATGAAACAAAATTTAATCCTTGGCAAACATTGTTCCCTAATTTCAGTTTTAAAGCTGGAAACAAAAACAATATAACTTGGTTCTTTCCAAAATAATTAAGTATGATTTCTGGAAATGCTTTATTTGTTTCTACCCAAAAACAAATCCCATGAATGTAGTATACATGCAAACTTTATCAAATCACTTCCTTGATAATTCTGGAATGCTTTAGATTGTTGCCAAACTTTTGTTGCCTGATTTGAAAATGATTTGCTCGAAGATGAATTGCTGAATTTAATTCTGAATGTTGATTTCCTAGATTGAAGACTTGCCAAAGTAAATTTTGAATTCTGGACCAATTCAAAAGAATTACTTCTGAATTTGCCAAAACATGCTTGCCAAAAATGATTTAAGCCAATAGTGTAATATTGAATCCATTCCTTAACTCGAGCCAGAGGATTAATGAAAAAAATCTTTTCTTTCTAACTGCATTTATTGGACAATTCCAATTTGCACTTGCTTGCTTTGGCTTTGTATTACTTTGTTGAGCACTTGGTGTCACCTGACCTGAATTTGGAAACTGGAACGCTTGACCCATTTTAAAACTGATGGTGTACACTTGATATTGCCACTACACTTGATCTTGTAATTGTCCCCTTGCTTCTTTGTTGTTGCACCACTATTATTGAGCCTGTTTCACCAATTAAACTTGTACGTGCCACTGTGCCAATGTGTAATGTCCCATTATTTCTTCTTGTGTGCACAGGAAATGCTACACCCAACATGTATCTGACATTGCCTGAACTGCTTTAACACACTTGAACAATCTGCACTGTTACCTTTCACCATGCTGAACTATGTATATATATTCATCACCATCCATGCTGCGTGACCACTCTTATTTTCTATTTATCATGAATTTGGTCTTGATTCTCTTTGCATATGTGTGCTGAAATCTTGTGCATCACTTTCAACTGTTTCATGCCAACACTTTGGCATTGCTGTTGCATCTTCACATGTTGATGCTTTACCACGCTCCCTTGAACTCTGGTCCTTGTATCATGATGTATACATGAGTTAGCTTATACTTGTTGCGATACGCTTGCTCGTGTAGCTGTTGTCCTTGCTTTTATCATTTTTGTTGAACCCATACTTTGACTACATGCATCCTTGTTTGAGTCATGTACAATGTGTGCATGAACATTAACAAGTTGGCTCGACCATGCACCATTTATGTTGTAGCTCCATTCACTAAACATGCTATTGCCTTCTCGACCAAAAACTAACTTCACCATGTACACTTCATTTTGAACTTGCTGTTTTGACCCATTTTCACCTTTATATATGTGTATATATACACAGCAATGTGTGTATACATATATTGTGCATGTTATTTAATATTATATATCAGACCGCTGCACTATGTTGAGGCTGTTCAAAATCAGCTGGTTCTGATCAACAAACCAATGTAGTGTGTTGAGGCTGATCTACGGGCACTAGATGGATATATACAAATCAGATCAAGTCAAGAAAAATGATGAGTAACACACCAAAATTATGAGGTAAATAAAATTTTAAAAATAAAATTTACATCTGCATGTTTTAGTTTTATTTCTATTGCAGCGTACTGTGTGTGTTTCTGTATGTGATAGGTAAACAGATGATGACTGGACTGACTGTGAGCTGTGAAGACACAAGACACAAGACAGTGAAATGTATATAAATGTATCTGTACATGAGTTTGTATAAATATATAGAGATGTACAAATAGTAGAGTTATTAAAATTTGTACTGTTTGAAAGTTGAAATAAATATTCTATTTAAACAAGATACTGTGTGAATATTTGAATTTCTATACAATCATATTTTATTTAAATAGAAATATTATATTCCTGTGTGTTGTGTAGTATACCAGTACAGTAACAAACACATTTATAATAATATATATTTGATTGTTATCATCAAACAAAAATCATATAATTGTGTATACAACACTGTTATATACAACAAGCAGACCTAATGAATAAAACTTTGCCTTATGATTGTTGCTTTGGTACACAAATGTTATATGGCACGCAGATTATTTGGCTTAGGAGAACAATTGTATCAATATTGATATACATTGCCCCAATTCCAATCATTTTGTACCAGAGTCTTTAACTTAAAAGCGAACCAAATGAAAGCAATTTGCTTTCAACTTGAAGCATCGGGGAAGTGATTTGCTTTGAGCCAAAACACTTGAAGTGATTCGTTGCGCAAGGATATTTGATCTGCACATCTCAAAATGATTCACCTCAATGTATAAACAAGGGCTCAAATCGAGTCAGAACTTATAACTTATTTTCCATTAAATTTCTTGAAATTCAAAGGACTAGGAATCTCATGTTTTGATTCGAATCTACTTACGAAGATTCATTCACTATAGTCAATGATCAATAGTCATAAGAAAAAGTTATATAACACACTAAAGCATATAAATTTGTATGGTACCAAATCATAGAATACATATGTTGCACTAAATCATATTGTTAATGATACATTAAGCAGTGCTAGATTAGAACATTTAAATACACGGTGATAGTAATGTACCAACCAAAGAAGAATCACAAGAGAACAATAGTCATAACATAGTATTATTCATGATGTATAGAACAAAAAAACAGCACCAATGCTTAAGAAAAAGAGCAATAAGCAAAGCATTCAACGAAATAACAATGAGAAAGAAAAACTTAATCCATACTATTCAAATTTTGAAAATCATAATTTTCAAGGGTAGGATTGAAAGTTTTTTCTTTATTATAATGTCATGGGATTGAACCATGAATCCACGCACGCGCAGAGCTATTTTATTTTGGAAATGTAATGCTTCAGAGTTCAAAGTTAAATAGGTTGGGTAGGATGTTTAAAACATTGGTGATGAGTTAAAGATTTCTGGTGGTGAAATCTGATAAGTAACATAAATTTTAACCTTAAATTAATATTAGTAATTATTAATATGGTAAGTTTTCTTTTAATTTGTAAAAGCTTTATTTAATTATTTTGTTCTGATATTATATTATTAATGGAATGTACCACAATACATTTTCTCTAATATTTACAATTTCATGAATGAAATCCATATTTTTATTCACTTGTCAATCCATTGCATTCCTGATCTTTGTTTCCACAAAAATTATTCTTGATTAGTTTCTTAAAACCTGATATACTAGGTCCAAACTATTCACAACCTATATAAAGAGTACTTCTTACGACACTTAGATGACTAACAAGAAGGAAGTCTTAACATAGATAACTTTGGCCACTTAAGGTCCAATGCAACTGCAAGAGTTGTCATATCTCTCTAGGTCACCATAATCTAGCTCCCTTAACGTTTCCGCTCCGGGGCATCTATATGGAACATATACCTGACAAAGGGACACACATTCACACTTATGCTTAAATCACCCACGCAAAACCATGAGACTATATGCTAAAACAATATTTTTTACCTAAATGAGAAGCTTCACTTCAAAGAACTGTGTCTTGTCAATGGCCCCTCATTTGATCTCGTAAGATATTTTCCTTTGAAACATTTAAACCCCTCATTTCTTCAATTTTATTTTCATTCAATACAATTTATTTTTTAGCTTTATATTAACAAAAACATCTCTACTTCATTTTTCTCAAAAAAATTCTTAAATCTTCGATGTACTCACAAATATTGAGAAGCATTCACATCATTCTGCATTATTATCATTGTTGAATATGTTTATAAGATCTACAAGGTTATTTTTTAGAATTTCAAATTCGAAAGTTTTCGTAAAAATGTTTCGATTATAACCATAACAAAAATTGGACAACAACAAAGAAAACTTCTTCACACATCTTCATAAGGAAATTTATGTTCTCATTTATCACTGATAAATAGTCTATGTGACGAAATCATAGATGGTTCATCTCTAGGATCCAAGCAAGTGGATTTCATACATTATTAAATGGTAGTTCTATAATATTATCAAATTCCTCCATATCTGTATAATTGTCTTCTTTTTGAAAGCTTTATCATAAAAACCTTGTTACATCAGAATTTCCTTCTAAAATCTATTGACCTATTGAATATCTTCTAAATGCATTGCCTTCATTCCATAAAGTTCATCCTAAAAATTTAGTAAAATTAATAAGTGAACCATTCGGTTAATTCTGAAGATAGCATAAGTTGAATGATTATTTATGTAGCTGTAATGAATTTTTCAATTTTTTTTTCATTCTCACAAAAAGGCCACATGCGCTATCGTTTGATGACTTAAATAATCGATTTTCATAACTTCAAGCACCAAGTTTCCTGTGTAAAATACAAACTGCCATATCTGGTGTTGGATGTTGTAATAAAATAAAATCAATTTTTATTTCTTGAGAAAAAAAATTAATTCTAAACATATACCATTATTTAATCCTCTAATGTTCCAACTAATTAGCTTCATTAAATAAAGTTTCCACCCTTTATCTTTGTATAAAAAAATAAATAGGAAAACTTTAAAAAAAAAAAATAGGACATATTGATTAACATAATTAACATAACATTTCCTTAACTTACTAGAGAATTGATTAACACAATATTTTTGCCCAAGTACGAATAAATAGTGGAACTAAAAAATAGTGGAATAATTGTCAATGCTAAACAATTCATCGCAAATTGTAAAAGCCGTTCAATGGCAGATAGTTTTTAAAAACCAATTTACATCGTTTCAAAAACAAATTTATCTCCCTGTCTATTAAATAATAGTAAAAAGAAAACTTTTAAAGCTCTCTCCTTACTTCTAGGAGTTTTCTGTCTTCTTCTTAAGTCTCACTGAATAATTTATTTTTAAAAGTACATTATCATTTTACACTTATTTACAATTTCTCTTACATTATTTTTACTTCTTCTGTCATTTTTACATGTTGACATGGACGTTTCAAAGTTTACACAATTATTTATTAATAGTTAGCTCTTAGCATTTTACATTTAAGTCTAGATATTTAAATTAATTACAAAACCCAAAATCTAATTAATCTAAATAAATCTAATTAACTAATATTTCCTTTAAATACCAAAAGTGACAAAATTATGTTTTTTTGATTTTAAATACCTACACTTTAAATTTTTTATAATCAATTAAGTCACTTTCAATTCTTTCTTAACACTTTACATTTAGTACCATATTTTATAATTAATTACATAATAATAAAACTATATAAATAATTTTAGCAAACTATTCTTCATTGATTCGTCTGATAAATCACATCAAAATTAACCATATTCATATCAACAAAAGTGAAAAAAAATCAAATATATAAACACATCAATCACAAAACATAAATTATACACATAATTAATTATCACAAATTCAAAGTTGAACTCATTTACGTCCTGTGCAGATAAAGCGCTTAGCGAATCTATAGCGGTAGAGGTGTAAAAAGCTGTAGCGGAGATATAGCGGAGGTGCAAAAATGTAATTAGATGTAAAACAATATAATTAAAATTAGCTAATTATCATTCTCGTATCATTTGTGTAGAAGAAACGAATATTAATTAATATTATATAACAGAATCAAAGAATATCATGATTATGCACATTAGATTCGAGAATTGCTACAAAATTCTATCTTATATAAGACACTCATGACTAAAAATTAGCACTTTACATTAACTTTTTTGATTTATTTAAAAGAGAATTGGTCCAGTCATTCGTTATATATTAATATTGCTAAAGCGGATGTTAAATAGCGTTGATTTAGCAATGAAGCGGAAAATAGAAGGGATTTAAGCGGAGCTACTGTTCATCAGTGCTAAATTGAAATAGCGTAGCGGCCGGAGAGCGCTACGGGCTATAGCGAGGATTTGGCGGGGCTTTAATTCCGTAGTTTACGTCGATATAGTTATCGTATATTGCATTGTAATATTAATGTCAAACGTCTACATTTTAAAATTTATTTAGTTATTTACAAAACGCTGCACAATGTCAATTAACATTGTACATTTAAATTAATTATCTGATTTTGAATTCAATCAATAAATTGTCGTTCATTCATCAAATTAATGCTAAGTGTGGTGTTTTAGTATGTAAATCATGTACATATTAACAAAAATGGCAAAATTATTTTTTCTTTCAAATATAAAGGTAAAAAAGTCACACAGTTTAAATAATATGTGTAAACAATAATAAAAAAATTAATACGTTATACAATTATCTCAATAAAATTATCATAAATTGAAGAAAATATTTTCCGCTTTAAATACCTGCATTTTAATATTTTTATAATTATTCGTTGAACCACCTCAATTTTTTCGTGATATTTTATATTTTAGTCCAAATGTTTAAACTACTCATGAAAGCTTAAATTCTAATTATTTAAATAATTTTAGAGAGTATTTAGTCCATTTTTCTAACTAGTGTGTAGCCCGTGCATTGCACACGATAATATTATAAAATACAAATTTTAAAACTTTAATGTTAAAATTGGAACATTATTATACATCTTACGAGATGAATCAAGCAAAATAAATATAAATTGTTGTTGTTGTTGTTGTTGTTGTTGTTTATAGATGGCACATGTTATCTAACTTACAAGTCTTTAAAGTAAAACAATATTTTTATGCACTTACTACAATAAGCAAGAATTCTTGTTGAAATTGACATGTTTTGATTATTTTAGTTGAATTAACAAATATAATTTAAATTATTTCTTTTATATATGTTAAATCTGAAATTATGTAATTGGTTAAGATATATCAACTTAAGAGTAAATAGTACAAATAAATTGAGAAGGATTTTGTAAATAATTACAGAAATTTTAATGTGGAGTTATTTAAAGTTAAAAATGGATTTTTCTTTTTTAAGCATCGTGTATGATAAATTTATTGTTTATGTGCATAAAGTGATAATATTTTATTTACAAATTTCATTGTTATTATTGTATATGTGCATTAATTAATGTATGTGATCTGTATATCTATACAATTAAACACAAAAAAATTTATTGTTGTTTTTATTAGTATGCATGTGCATACATATACGACTTATATATATATATATATATATATATATATATATATTATGTACTTTAGATTTGAAATTTCATAAGTAGTTTAAATACATGTATCTAAACATGAAATACTAGGAAACAATCGACGAAGTTGTACATAACCATAGAAATGTTAAATTATGGATATTTGAAGTTAAAAATAGAATTCTACAATGTAGATAAACTTAATGAGATTAATGAATAATAAATTAGTTTTTTAATGTTATTCATATGTATTATTAATGATATTTGAATTTTATATCTTTGTATTTAAATAAAAAATGTACTTGACTATTTTTTTAAATATGTATGTAATATACAAAATTGAAACTGTCACATTTAAGGATTTATTAGATATATTAATGAATATTTATTAATTAAATTTATTTAAGTAAATTAAAACTAAGGTTACGTAGTTAATTTAAAATATATTTATGTAAATTTACAAAATTATGTGAGATTGAGATGAGTTTTGCATTTTAGAATGTAGGCATTTCAGTTAAAATAAGGATTTTACAATGTAATGCATCATCGTATCGACATATATGAATTATAAATTAAATTTGCAACCATTGCATACGTATATAATTATGTTATGTATGCAACTGATGTATTTGTATATCTAAATGAGTTTTATACCCTTTTTTGTTAATATGAATATTGCGGAAATAGTGAAATTTTCATATTTTTGCGATTTATTTGACACATCAACAACTAATACTTTACTATGTTTAATTATAGTTTTAAAATTCGTGATTAGATATAATATATCAAATATAAAATATTAGAAGAGAATTTAGATAGTTCGGTAAGAGGTTGTAAAAATTTTAAAGTTATGGTTTTAGCTTTAAAAAACATAATTCTGAAATCCGTGATGCAACCAATGATACCTTTTATGATATATTTTTTTTGTTTTATACAAAAAATTAAATTTATATTTAATCTACGTTTCTACAGACTTTTTTTTTTTTTTTTTTTGCAAAAGCGAAAATATTTTCTGTTTTTACTGCAATTATTTATAGATTGACTAAAACTAAAAGTAATAGTGTTTTTAAGCATGTTTTCTAAGAACGAACATCTCTGCATTTCAAAATTTAAAAAGTGTATTTTATAAAAATTCCTTATTGTTTATATTATATTGTATATCGTTGACTTATGTATTTTAGTTTAATGAAAGTGCATTTTATCATATTTTATTGTTATGGGTATGATGTATATTATTGAAAATTTCATATTGTCATTAGTGACCAAACTAATAAATATCACTTAATTACATTTATCTTATTATTTTAAACTAAAGACTGCATAATTAATTTAAACATATGGACAATACGTAAAACATAAGAGAAAGTGAGGTGAGTTTTGTAAATAACCGTGGTAATTTTGAATATTGGTATTTTAAGTTAAATGTAAAATTTTATAATGCAACACTTGATAAATATATTTTACCATTTTAAATACATGTATTTTATGTTAAATGATAAACAATAAGAAGTTAAACTTGTTATTGTCGTTTTATGCTATTTATATATCGTAATTGAATAAAAAATTAACTGTATTATTGTTATTAGTATAAAAGTCGTATACATACTGAATTGTGGTTTTTTTAATATCTATTAGAAATATTAATAAATATCTGCTAACTAAATTTATTTAAAATTTTCATTATGTAATTAATATAAATATATGGATTTGAATATAAAATGTTAGAAGTTATTCTATGAATTATTCTACAGATATTTATACAAATTTTAAATATATATATCACAATGTAAAAAAAAAAAAAGGAGGTTTAGTTAAGATTCAACTATTAAATATCAAGAGAGAAAATTAAGCAGAATAGAGGAAATCCTAAAATTAAGGAGAGAACAAGAAACTCTCTTGCTTTTATTTAATAGATAGCTCTTAAAAATATACAACAATTTTACAATGCCTGTTTATATTAAAAAAAGTAGTTTTCTATGCAACTATAAAAACGTATAAATCACGTAACATGGACTATGTATATCAAAAATAATGATAAAGTTAATTAGTAAACTAGTTATGGCTCATTTATATCAAGAATTTATCATATATTATCATAAAATTCTTTTTGAACATCAATAACTTCACAATAAATTTATATGTTATTTTGCAAATTTCTTTTCAATTTTTGTTGTTAATTATACAATATGCTATACAATTAAACTAACTTCGTAATTTTACATTTTACTTATTTAAACAAACTAAATTAAATAATATTTGTTGATTCATCAAATAAATTACTAACATACATCAGTTTCAACCGGTATATCTAAATCAACAAAAATAATTAAAAAATTCACAAATACAAATACATACATATTGTTAGTGTAAGTCATACAACGTAAATTACACACAAACAATAATAATAATTTTAATTAATATTTTATGTATTTCACATCAAAAATTATCATGAATTGCACAACAAAGTTCGCTTTTTCACATTAAAATAATAAATATTATTTTTAATAATATTACCATGTGCAACACGCAGGTTACACACTAATTCCCAGTAAGTACGAATAAATTTAAATTTTTTCATTTGAACATACTTCAATTTGAGTTTTCCTTGCCAAAAATGGTCCCAGCAACAAAGTTATGAAGCCTTTTTTCCTTAACATAGTCCAAATAAATTAATACATACACGGATAAACACATGCACATTCCTCACATTAGGTAAAGATAGTTCAATGGAGATGCTATTTGTCCAAGGGTGAAATTAGCAGTAAAATATAACACCCAGCATAACTGGAAATGGAGAACATCATAAAAATTTATTCCGCAGCCAATTAATTATTTACTCAGACTTCAACTTGAATAGAACTCGTTGCAAGTTCTAATGCAGCTTCAACTGAAGATGCACTTCTAAGTTTCTCTTTGTCGATTACTGGTTGGAACCTAGCAAGCCGAGGAAGAAGCCCAAATTCCTGAAAGTAATGAACAAAATTAAATTAAAGGAGAAAAAAAAAAAAAAAAAGGCTAGGCTCGTTTTGGGTTTTGAGCTTACTGTTTTGTTTTTTCAACTTGCGTTACAGAAAATAAAAAGCAAGCGAAGATTTACAATTCCTAGTCATTTCGAAGATTTACAATTCCTAGTCATTTCGACAACCAACACACAATGTACTCGGATTTTTCTTTTTTCTTTTTGTGCTTTTGGTATCTCTCAAAATATGGAAATCAAAATAAGATTGTTTCCTATTTCACATGTTAATTTCATTTTTCAAAATTGCTTGTTTTCCAACAATATATAGGACGTGAACATTTTTGCTTAGACGAAAACACAACACTAAAAATAAGAAATCAAACGGGACCTTAGATTTCTGAAATCCCACCGTAAAAAGAATGCACTAGAATTAAATCATTAGGCTGGTATAAAGGAGATTTGATGGAAGCAGTATTTTTTATCTTCCAAAATTTTAATCAACGAAAAAGGTAAATTTGGCATAGGGAAGAAGAAGCTCTTATTGTATGATATGTTGCTTTTACTATCACAAAGCAAAAATACAAAAACAAAAATGAGTATTAGGGAAAAAATACCTCAGGACTTCCACTCTCAAGGAAAACTCCTTTCAATTTATCACCTGTATTTAGTAGAAATCATAAAATAAGCAATATTTTGGGACAAGAAGTGTAGTTGATATTTATAAGAAAAACAGAATATGCATACCAGAATCTATCCAGAAAGTAGCAATTTTTGGGTCAAAGTTCCCAACTTCAATAGTTTCACCAACTGCGAACAATAAATAAGCTTATAATTGTGTGTTAATTTGAAGACTTCAAATAATACTCTCAGTTGGATTTTACCATTGTCTCCATAAAACTGCCATAAAACTTTTCTGTCGCTCCCCTCGTATTCAAATACCCTTGAGTAGAAATGTGGGAGGTAATCATATCTACAAAAATATAGAGTGCATGGTTATATTAATTTGGCATCGATAGGATGCAGAAGGAAACTTCATGAAGTGTTCCAAGGGAAAAGTATATCTTCTGTTAGAACACTTTTTTTAATATTCCACCTACTTAATATGGTCACATGTCACATCTGTGTATATGCAAAAAAAAATATTGACTTGGGTACTTCTATTATTAATTTTTGACTGGGTTTGTTTGCAAAATCTGAACATAGAAATGGACATGGTAGTTGAATGTATCGTCGGTGGTTGGATCATATTGAAGCATTATATTTGATGCCCCAAATGAATCATCAACAAACAAAAATCTCAGTGTTCTATTTGATAGCTATAGGTCAAATGTTATACAAGGTTGGTGACTTACGGGTGAGTATTGGCAGTTAGAAGGGCCTTGACGCAATGCTGTGCTGATTTTCGAGCATGATCAACATGTTCTACTCTTGAAATTCGATCATACATCTGAAAAGTGGAACGAAAGCAGGTATGAAAAAAAAATGCAACATAAATATTTCAAGAGCAATAGATGTTACAGTTTGTACCTTCAAAGGAAATGCAGCTACGTCTCCAATAGCAAAGACTCCAGGAACACTTGTTCGGAAAAGGCTGTCAACCTTAAGAAATCACATGATCAAATATATTTTAATAATTATATGCCAAATTAAATTACAGATGAAATAATTTTGAGAACACTTGCATCAATTCCTCCCACGGACTTATTCAGCCCGATTGTCTCAAATGGGGTAACTACTGGCTTTGCTCCAATTCCAACAATGACCTGCATTATAACTTGTAAATATGCAGTTTTATTTGTAAATTGAGAGAAGGAAAAACAGTTGTGAATGAACTATGATTTAACAAAGTATTTCAAGTTACGTGAATAGCATCATAATAGGAAGCAAGATCAAGCAAAGACACGCTTTATATGAATATGTTTAAGAAACCAACTCAAATGTGTTGTTTACTTCTCCTCAAGACTCAATAAGGCAAGGAAAAATAGCTGCGAATGAACTTTGATTTAGCATAAGTATTTCAAGTTACACATGTAGCATCATTACACGAAAAGTAAGATTATGCGAAAGCACTGACACAACTTCTAAAAGGATCCAAAACATTAAAAAAATCAGCATAAATAGACCATAAATTACATAATTTCATAGGTAACATGTATGTAAAAAAGACGAATATGAAAATCATAAGCATTATAGAACATATATGAACATACAATATGGTCGTTTAACATGAAAAATGTAAAATAACAAAAGATTATCATGACTAGATTTGAGTTTTTTTAATTATTATTCTAATTCAGGCACAGATTTAAATTTTAACCAAGAAATTAAGATCTTGGACGATATTCCAGTATTTCGTCTCAGATGATATATCGTTCGATATTGCAATATCTCGGGCGATATATTCGAAAGAAGATTTAGAGTGATATTTGCTGTTTTGTTTCGGAAGGAAACCGGAGATCTCGGACGATATTTGCGAGATTTGAGACAGTGATTCGATGTGATTAAACTATTATCGGAAGGAACTATAACAATTGAGGACATACCAATATAATCGGCTTATATAGATTTGACAATATACTAATTCTGAATAGTGAAAATTTGCTTTTTATTTCTGCGACATGCAAAAATGTTTTAAAATTAGGTGATATGTTATATCAGTAACCATCACAATCAACCATCTCATATGAACATAAATTTTGAAATAAAAACAGTAAAATAGAACCATTTTGATAATTCAAAAAAAAAAAAAAAAAAAAAAAAGAGATTGAAACAAGCACTCGGTTAGCTTTGAAAAGAGAAAGAACACAAAATACAACTGATGTTATGAACTTGCTGATAATTTTTTTGTTTTCGACATACTTGTTCTTCAATGCAAACTTTGTATTTTTAGCGCTCCTATTATACACTTATAAATTAAATCAATGAAAATTGTTCCATGGCCAGCAAGAGTAGGCAAACATTTCATGGAACAGGTTTGAAAAACAAAGAGAAACCCAAAATAATACATATTTGTGTTACTTTCTTATCGATAAACTCAAACAACTCATTTTCTAATTTATAGTTTCTATTATAAACTAAACAAAAACCTAATATTCTGTGCGTAACACCGCTTCTGTAACATAACAAAAATAATAACTTTGAAGGTTATCAAGAAAAGGAACCAACTTAAGCAAGATGACACTACTAGAAGTAACTCCAAGACAAATTAAGTCCTCCCTTGCCAAAAAGGAAAAACTAAAAACAATATCTCTAGAATTCTGTAATAAAAAGTGAACGGCAAATGGCAAATATTTTTCAAGACACGTATTAGCTAAGTTGATATCTGACAACTTAATAATCATATTTCATTTTTGCTAAGTTGATATCTGACAACTTAATAATCATATTTTCATATAATTGCAACATAAATATGTCACAATCGATTTATTAATTATGAACGTAAAATATTTTTTCAAATCTGCAGAAGAAATAAGAAAAATATGGAAAGAAAAACGGAGCTAAAATCCACCAGAGCTACACCAGCTAAAGTAAAGTCTTCAATTGTTGATGAAAAATATTAAAAAAAATCAACAACGGTTGGAGGACGTAAAATCGAAAATAAAAAAGCTATAAAAGGAGAATGTGACTTTGAAAAAAGTAAGGTACTAAAAAAATGAAAATTTGAGGGGAAAAAACAAAAACAAGATGGTGATGAACAAGAGCATGAAAAAATAAAGCAACTGCAAAAAAGAGTGCATTGTAGAAAAAATTAATTCTGATGAAAAAGAATCTAATGAAAATGACGATGATGAGGATTACGATACTGAAAATGTTGAAGCTGAACAGTGATGATAAATGTGATGACGATCAAGTTGATACGATGAAACAAATGATATTGATCAAGTTGATGAAAGCAAACGCTCATGAAACAAGCGATCATCATCAACACCAGCGTCAGCATTTTTTTTTCGTCATAGTTACTTTTAGCTTGATTGCTTTCAGCGTCATAATCCTGTTCACTCATTTTCATTCATTTCTTCTGCACCGGAATTTATTTCTTCATCAATGTACTCTCCTTTACAACTGCATTATTTTGTTAACTTGCTAATCATCATCTTCTTGATTATTATTTTTCAAATTTTCATTTTCTTTTTTCATGAGCTTACTTTTTTCTTCAAAGCTGCAGTCATTTTTTTCAATTTAATGTCCTTTAGTTGTTCGTTGTTGTTTTTTTTTTCTTCATATTTATCATATTGAAGATTTTTCTTTAATTGATGTAAATCTAGCATGCTTCTTTTCTTTCTTTCTTTTTTCCAGCAAATTTAAAAAATTACCATTTTGAATGAATAAAAAACTGATTGAGAAATATTCATATCACAATTATCTAAAAATCTGATTATTTGTCTGTCAAATATGGCATACTTACCAGGCAAACATTTACCGTTCACTAACGAGTTTCAAAGGTATTGTTTCTAGGTTTTTCCTTTTTTGCAGGAATGACTTAATTTTGCATGAAATTACTTTCAATGGTGTCCATCTTGCAAATATTTAACAGTTTTCTTTTTAAATTTCTATTTTTGTTATGTCGCATAAACAGTACAATACACAGAGATCATGTTATAATTAAGTTATAATGGAAAATAAAAAATTAGTTACTATAGTTTACTAATAGCATATTTACACATGCATGTATTTTTTTTCTTGACTCGTTTTATTTTTTTCTTCCATATTTAAAGTGTTTTTCTATTGTTGATGGACATAAAACAATTTTTGATTGCTTCAATCTATAATTGTTAGCAACACTAATAAAAATGCCGAGTTTACAGTGGGGAACAAAGCACGTCGAAAACAAGAACATTATCATCAACCTCCCAACATCAATTGTATTTTTTCCCTCTTCAACCATAAGAGGATGCTTGTTTCTTTCTATTTTCTTTGCTTTGATCGTTTTTGAATTAGTAAAAATATATTATTTTTTGAATGTTTTATTTAGAGTTCATATCGGATTCCTTCAACTGAGATATAGTATTGATTGTGATGTCTTCATTTATAAATCCAAAAATTATTGCTAGTTCTTTTACAATTGTTTTCATGTCTCAAAAATAGGAACAATTTTCTTTCGATGAAAATGAGACTACAACTAGATCTATAAAAATCAATTTTTTAATATGTCTACAACTGTTATAGTTCCTTCCAATAATGGATTACCATGTTGAAGAACGGAGCATGCTTCAATAATGTTACACGCTTTTTTAGTAGTTGTTATCTTAATAATTTTTTTACCAATGAATAGAAAGACTTCTACTTCCATGACTCTCTACACAATCTTTTTACACTTCTATTTTTTTTATTGTTTTTGCAACGATGTTTCTTCTTTGGTGATGTTTTCTTTTAAATGATGAACCTTTTAAAGGATGAATGAACCACGAATTAATCGATGTCTTCCCCAAATTCAAGATATTTTGAAAATTCAGATGTTAAGAGATGTTGGAAATTCAAATGTCTGAAAATTATTTTGTTTAGAAGAAGGTTTCTGAGCAAACCTCTAAATATGACGTGGTAGTATTTTTTGTGTGTCATGACTTCATATCTTCTTCGTTATGCTACCTACAAAGATTTTAGTATTGTCAAGTTGGCGTCACATACATATGACTAGCAAATATGTGTCATGACTTCATATCTTCTTCGTTATGCTACCTACAAAGATTTTAATATTGTCAAATTGGCGTAACATACATATGACTAGCAAATACGAACATGGCAAATATTAGTCTGACGCATATTGTGCTTGTTATTTAAATGTGTATATATATATATTATATATATATATATGCTATATATATGTATATTATATATATATGCTATATATATGTATATTATATATATATGCTATATATATATATGCTATCATTTCAACCTACCAACGATCCAAAAAAAATTCTGACAAATATTTGATATTTTAGTATTTGTAGTAAAGAAAAAAAAAATATCTAGAAATTGCTAACATAAATTATTTAGTAGAATTTATGCCATCCTCATTTCGTCTCTAATCTTATACTACAAGTTCAATCAATCATCTACCAAAATTACGTGTGTCGAAACCATTCTTGGTATTTGGGATAAAAGTTTTAGTAACATATTTAGCAATTTCCAAAGTAAATTGTTCGATGCAAATATTTATCATCCTCACTTCATCATCTAATTGTATACTATAATTATAATTTATAACCTACCATCAATCAAAGCTACATATGCCAAATATTTGACTCTCTCATTATTTATAGTAAAAATTTGTAATGTTTCAAACAATTATAGACAAAAATAACTTAACGACAAATATTTGATAAGTAGATATTTTTCATTCTTAATTATTCATTCTGTTGCATACTTATGACGACGTCTTTTTCAATCTACCATCAACCAAAATTATATATGTCCGATGTTTGTCACGATCAATATATACAATAAAATATCACTTATATATCAAGCATCAATTGATGAACTTTTATTATATCAAAATTTTGCTATGTATATAATTGTGTATCAAATATTTGTCCAATGTATAATTGAGGTCGTGCTACTTGAACCAAAATTATACCTACGAAACATTTGTCATTATCCATAAATGCAGTACAATAGTAATTGATTTTACTTTTCTTTTTTCTTTTTAGGATTTTCTTTTCAAATTGATGCATGTTCTTTACAGTAAGCGTCGTTGGTTGCCATCTTCAAACATTGAGTATCACTTTCCATAAATATGCAAGTATTTCGCATTTACAATGAATTTAATTTGATAAGTTTTTCGACCATGAACTGTTGTCTGACTGACAGTGTCTTCGAGGGGTGGTTTGCAAATTAGGTTTTCGAATTAGGGTTTCTTCAGCTAACAATTTCTTCGCTTGCGAATTTTGAGAGATTTTTGAGTGTTTTTTTATTTGAAATTATAAGTTGTGTGATGATCATCGTGAACATGGAAAATATTTTATGCAGAATGTAAACGAGTGAAACTATGCTGGTAAATTTTGTTTAAGAGTCTAAAAACAATAATGCATTTTATAAGTTTTCTTTTGAGACGGACTTGCGCTTGATTATTTTCAATTATAAGGATGGGAACCAAAATTTCCCGCTTTTTATTTTACTTTTTTTTTGTGTGGTGATAATAAGATTGTTACCCGTACTTTATTGAAGCTGAACGTTCATTTTAGTGTCTCTAGATTTGAATCCATTTGACCTTTAGAACCTTAACATACAAGTGTAATACCATTGCCATTTGAATTAGCCGTCCTTGATATTTCAGCAATGATATTAATGATTCATAAAAATAAAAAAATGTTCATGATAATCATCAAACAGGAAAATCAACACCAAAAATGACACCCTACAACATTAGCATCCACCAAGTTTCCACGAATATCTAGTATTCTTATCTTACTACTTTGCTTGGTTTTCTTTGAGATTCTATTGTGGACAGAAGAATGATCTCAGCTATCAAAAACTTGCATTTTTATCTGTCAGTTTGCAATAAAATTTAATTCTCAAACAAAAGGCATTATTTCGGAATCAGGCCATTCGAGGATATCATTTAAATCAATATAAGAAATCGCTAATACTAGAAGATGGAATAAAATAACTAAAGGTTTAAATATCTTAGAAGAAGAAGTCATCATAGCTTAAATCATACCGTGTCCGCTTCTACTTCTGATCCATTTTCAAGGGTAACAGTTGCGACCCTTCCGTCAGATCCAGCTATCAATTTATCTATGCGAGCCCCCTGATAAAATAAGATAACTACAAATGAAAAATATGATGCTTATGGAGATGACAGTATAATATACAACTCTGAAATGGTAAGTATGCCTTTAGAAACTTCACACCATATTCTGCATAAAGCTCTTCATATTTACGAGCAAGAGAAGGAGTGAACAGCCTCGACATCAAATGATCCTCTGGGAAAATAATCTGCATATATGCTATAGTTAAGTGTACCACTATATATAGAGATTTAACCATTGAAGTTCTGAGAGAGACTCGCAAAAACTACAGAAAAATGAGAACAAAAGAAATTCAGTTGCTTCGGCTGACAAAATAAATTTATGGACATAAATTTTCGTTTGAAAAGAAGACTAATAGACCAGATAAAGAACTATGAAAATACATTAGCATCTTCCTTTTACTCACAAAACACAAACTGCAAGAATAGACAGGTTAAGTAGAAAATGGCCTTGAAGCGCAGCTAAGCATATAATAATTGTTTTGATGAGCTTTTTTTTCATTGAAGAAAAATAATTTGTTGATCAAATTAGTTTTATATCCATAGGGCATGCCTTGAAACAAATACATGCATCAAACAGCCATAAAAAGAAGCAGCACCATTGAGTACGTCAAACTTGCACTCCCAATTTGGTAAAAAGAAGTAAGATTATCAACATAAGAGGACATACAACTCCATATATATAGCTGTTGGGAAGTCAATGATATTATAATTTATAGTGGTGTAGTTTCCTTACAGTAGTATCAAGATTCCAACCTATGGCTGCAGCAGCAACTTCCATGCCAATATAACCCCCACCAATGATAACCACCTTCTTGGATTTTTCCTAATAACAATAACCATACATACGTAAGCACAACAATCAAGATGGGAAACTAAATGCCACATATTAAATATGATCAGTATCAGTTAGGGCAACATATTATAAGTTTACGTTGTTTGATCAAAACCTTCTTGGTTTTTCCAAATCTCTACTATTATTAACGTGAATATAATCAACACATTTCCACCGTGTCCTTTTGAACATCCAAAATTACCCTTTATATTCTGCAACAAGGTTTTAAATCTCGGATATCGGTTGTGTTTCGTCTCAGGGATTTTATTGACTTGATCTCGTATCCGGAGAGATCTCGGACAAGATGAGTCTAACTCGGCAGTTCGTCCCAGATTTCCATCTCGGGTTTGAAAGTTCATATTGGAACAATCTCGGCGTACATGATATGTTAAAAAATGATATTTTTACAAAATGATTTTTATGAATGGTATTAAAATCATAGTAACTTAAACTTGAATTGCATAATAATTTTATTGTTCTTTATTTTGCGAAATATATTCATACTCTAAATCGTAGTATGCTTAAAACAGAATATTGTTAGACATAAAACATTAAAATGATCCAAAACATTAAAAAAAATACAGCATAAATAGACCATAAAATACATAATTTCATAGGTAACATATAGAAAAGACGAATATGAAAATCATAAGCATTGTAGAATGTATATGAACATACAATATATGGTCATTTAACATGCAAAATGTAAAATAACAAAAGATTATCATGGCTAGATTAGAGTTTTTTAATTATTGTTCTAGTTCAGACACATTTAAATTTTGAACAAAAAAAACTAAGATCTTGTACGATATTCCAATATTTTGTCTTGGTCGATATATCGTTCGATATTGCAATATCTCGGGTGATCTATTTGAAAGGAGATTTAGAGTGATATTTATTGTTTCGTTTTGGAAAGAGCCCAAAACGAAATCTCGAGCGATATTTACAAGATTTGAAACAGTGTTCTGCAACATGCTATCTTCCAATCTATTCTATCCCAGCTTCCCAAAATCCCTAATTCATCTCCATTTCTTTTCGGATCAGAATCAACTGGAAAAAAGATCTAATATGACGTCCACCCTCCCAGAAACATCATCTCCACAACATGTCCCGCTCTTTCCAACATATCTCATGTAAGGGAAATAGAAGGGGGAAACTTTATCTTTATGTACTGACGTCACAGCTTCCTCCTGCACTAACTTCATTGCATTGCACTCAACGTTCATCAATGAGAGTTACTGATTTGTCAAAACTATTCTTTGATTAGTAATTGGTTTAGACTGAGTTGTTTGTTTTAAATTTTATCTTTATGATTAGTATTGAAGTAGACTCTGCAATTATCGAATTTGTATTAGTAGGGTATCTTCACTCTTCAAATTTACAGGTATTTATTTAAAAGAAGAAAAATCAGTAGTCTTCAAATTCGTCTTTATGATACTCAATCCTATGCGAAACCTCGAAATATCCCCCAAGAGAATCGTTCCTGGAACCTCTGCATACTTCGATCGTTATATTGCTCGATAAAATAATTTGTAGATGACAAAACCAAGAACCTTGGATGTAAATTAGGAGGCTTATCTTCTGTAGTACTAATATAGTTTATGTTTTAGCTAAAAAATATACTCATGATTTACAGTTTCAACCCAGAAGCTGCAGTGATTTAGACAAGGAGAGGTAAAAATTAAGTACTGTTCATATTCCTAACAATTCTCAAGTGGCCTTTTAAACATAAATTTGTTTTATAGGCAAAACATGAATAATTTGACTGTCTATATCGTAAACCAGACATTTCACGAGAAGATTGTATACAACTACACGCCAACAGTAAGATGAGTCAACAAAAATTCAGATTTTACATATTTTCAATTTGTCTAAGGTACTAAGGAAATGATCATTTTATAGGTTTTAGAAAGGCTTTCAACACTACTTAGGAAAAAACAAGGCATACCCAGATGCAAATGTAAAAGTTTGCCTAAGATGTATGTCTTTATCCCAATGTTCTCTCTTATAAAACCAAAGTATATTTTGTCTTTAATTTCATATTTGATTCTTACATATTGTAAATCTTGGAGCTAAAAAGGACACAATGAGCATACGTTCACGCTGATAGAAATCACAATGTAAAAGCACTGGCATGGTATCACTGTAATATTATTAGTTTTTGATATTAATACATAATTGTCCATGCGACTCATGTTCAAATTACAGAAACTAGAAAAACCATTTTCATATTTGAAAGATGTTGTGATTAAAGCATGCTTTAAATTCTTCTACTTCTGCTCAATCACAAATGGACATTTGATAAGGAATTGATCTTACATTCTGGAGAACTATCTTCTATTAAATATGCATCAACCAATTTTATTTTTCTTTACGGTTACAATTTTTGATTTCTTTCTAAAAAATTATCCAAATTTAAGTCCAAAATTGATTTCATGTGCATGTTCACAGATTGCAGTTCAGTAGTAGTGAACATTTTCGTTTGATTTTACTAAATTTCGTCTCATTTTGCAATTATGGTTTTTATCGTAGTCTGGTGAGAAGAGACGAATTAACCAGTGTTTATTGATTTTCATGCTAGGAAGAGGTGCTATAAACCACTGTTAGCACAAATTTAATTGATCCTACATGCTTAACGCACACGCACATACGTGTGTGTGTGTTGGTAAGGGGTCGACCTACGACTTTTTGCTTAGAAAACAGACGCTCTTGAACTGAAGGCTTGGGAATTTGGATTTGTGACAGCTTAAAAAATAATAGCAATGGCTAAGAAGAAGAGGGCTGGAGCTCAGGTAGAAGAAGCTGGACAAGAAGGGAATCAGGAGACTTGCTCTGGAAGTAATCTTTCCATCCACTTGACTAGGGAGGAACTAGATGATGAGGTGAATAGGGTCTCAATGAGTATCCAAAAAATCTGAAATCTGTGTACCCATATCCAAAAATATCCAATATCCAAAAAATAGATATGGATATCTGATATCTGAAAAACGTTTCTGGATACGAATGGAATAAAATATCCATTTTTATTTTCCAATTATCTTAATTCTTAAACTTTAAACAATTATAAATCAATTTAAATAACCATAAAATTGTTGATTATATTCAGTCATCGTTACGAGAAAATCATGTTTAACTTGACGGAAGAAGATGTTTTTGGACATCAAAAAATATCCGCGGATGTGAATACAGATATTTCTTTTAAAATATCGGTGAATAGCAAATGCTGATACGGATGTGGATTTCATGTTTGAATACGGATACAACACTATCTGCATCCTTTTACAGCCCTAGTGTAGAACTAACCATGGTATCAGGTTTCGGGCAAAACCTCGAGATTCCGGCCAACCCGATTTGGTCCCAGCCGAAGGCGAGATGGAATCAGGGGAAAAATTCGTCTTGTTTTTGCTGACCAAAAAAAAATTGAATGGAAGAAACCACGTTTGGTGTAGAAGGCGGAAAAGAAGCAAAATTTATCGGTACAACAAATTATAAATTACCTCGAAACAAATTTGAGCTTCAAAATCTTAATCGATTGTCATTAACTTCCATGTTCACCGTCTTCATTCTATAAATTCAAAGATTGTTTTCTTGTTTCTCGTCATTCTCATCTTCACTGTGAACGATGCGTGTTTTTTTTTTTTTTGGAGAAACCTTTCGTTGAATCGGGAAATGAGGCATCAGATCTGGTTTAGTTTAAAGGTTCGGTTATTTAAGATATTTGGTGTAAGTATTGGGTGGGTTGAACACTGATTGGCTTGGCTTGATATGTTATTTATTTATATTAAGACTATATATGCAATGTTTAATGTGTCCAAATTACAAGTTTATTTGATTAATTATTTAGATTATGCTTAAATAAATATCTAGACTATATTCTTTAATTTTTTTAACAACATTTATTATTATGTTTTCACTAAAAATATATGAAAATGTGATAAGAGGATCAAAACCCAAACTTTCAAAATTGATCGAAACTAAGAAAATTTCGAATGAGCGAAACTGAGACCAAAACCGATTTCTCAAATTTTGGAACCAACTGTATGATAAGTTGGCAAGACAAGCGAACGTGCTGAAGAGACAGGAAGAAACGATGACAGCTTTCTTTCAACGAATTGGACAAACTAGTGGAGCTGAAAATCGGGTTGACAATGTGAATCAACGACAACAAACCCAACTCAAGGGAATTAAATCAAAACAAACGCCCGGAGGGGCCGCTGCCAATCCTTTGAACTTAAGAGGGGACACCCCTGGGTCAACTAAATGCAGGAGCATACAAACATATGGCTGATGCGGAGGATTACACGGTAGGAGTTCAAAATGCTGGTTTGAGATCATTTTTGGGTGATAATGGCAGATTTATGTTATCCATCACGCTATAAGGGGTGGCTTAGTGAACTTGGATGTGGATAATGTACATCGAAGCCCGTTCATTCCAAATATTAGGAATTCAAAGAACCACCAAACTTCAATCTTTTAGTTCAAAAAGCTTACAGCGACAAGACGAATCCAACCGTTCAAATGAAGCATACGAGACACATGGAATTGTATGGGGTATCTGAAGAGGTGATGGCCAAATGTTTCTCACTCTTCCTATCGAATATAACAGCTCTATGGTTCAAGCAACTTGAGAACAAATCGAGTTGCAATTGGGCAGAATTGATGAAAATGTTTATGGAACAATTTCTTGTCAATATCATGTGATCCAAGAACGTTATAACCCTCCCAGGGAAGCAGAGAATAACCATAGATATTTCTAGTAAGGTTTAATGTAGTTGTGGCGTTGGTGGATCGACCAGATCCATCAATGGTCCTCATGCTTGCGGTTAATGCTATCCTATATAATGCAGGCTTCAAAATATCCTTAAGAGCAGGATCCTCCAAGGGATCTATCAAAATTCTATCATGAGCCGGACAGGTTTTTATGTCGGGACGCAAAAGCAGATCGAGAGGCTTTAGAAGACAATGCAGTAAAAGACAAGGTACTGTTTGGATCAAGTTCAAATAAAGAAAAGGAAAAACCCAAGGCCGAAAACGGATACAGCTGATCGTATAAGAAGAGAACTGAAATTCTCTTCGTACTCGGATTTGAACGCTAGCTTGAAAAGGATTTTCATGGAAACCCAGGAATGCCTTCCACTTCAAAGGCCGACTAGGAGGGAGCCCACTGAGCGTGAGCTGGCATCTAAAAAATATTATTTGTTTCATGACATGAATGAGCATAAAGTGTAGTCAACTTAAGGATATGACTAACGAGCACATCAGGAGTCAACAATTAGCGTAGTATGTTCGAAACAGATCCAAGATGACGAAACAAAAGCAGCCGTCGACTGCACTAGATAGGGACAGACTTAATTCGCATGGAGAAACCATCATTAATTGATAACTTTGATATATTTGAATGATAAAACGGTTAAGTCACTTACACATGTACGATAACTGAAGAAAGGCATGTTGTGAGACGATGGAAAACCGTTGGATGCCTATTCATTTTTCCAATAAACTTGTAATAAAATGGCTAAGTCACTAACAAGTGTACGAGATCAGGATTAATCTCAACACATGCTTAAAGATAGCGATGAACCACTGTTTTTTAAGATGTAAAAGGACTGTTTTTGAATTTTAATGATATTACCATACAAGTACGAATCATGCTTGTTGAGTATGGAATGGGTAATTGGATTTTTACTTTAATCACTCAATGGTCGTCAAGCACGAATCGTATGTGGCAAGGTTCAGATCATTTCGTCAAGACTTAACGAAGCTGCTTGATCGGTCGTCGTGCCAGGACTTGGCAATGCCCTTTATTCAGGTCGCCAAGTGTAAATTATGCTTGGTAAGGTTCAGACCGCTTCGTTAAGATTAAGCAAAACTGCCTAATTGGTCGTCAAGTATGGATTATATTTAGCAAGATTCGGACTGTCGTGGCAAGATTCAGACCACCTTGGCAATGGGACAGCCTAATTAGTCGTCGAGTATGGATTATACTTGGCAAGGTTCGAGCCATCTGATCAGTCATCGAGTATGGATTATGCTCAACAATAGCCCAAAGAAACTAATATCGTCAAGTGTTGATTACGCTTGGTAGGGCAATGCAAGGATCGCTGAATGTGGATTGCGCTCAACATGAAAGGCTAAGATCGTTGAGTATGGCTATGCTCAACAAGGATCCGGAGAAATTAAGGATGTCTAGCAAGGCCACGAGTTAGGATATCAACTGGGAACAGCTGCTGGTTTGAATTTTAGCTACGGAAATAGCAGGCGGCCCGAAGAAACAACAAATACAGAGTTAGATATCGGCTTCAACTTTAGGATGGCTAAGAATTAAGGATTATGTAAACATGTGGAAAGATTGTGTCCTTGGCCTTGGATATTGGCTTTGCAAAGGATAAGCAATCCGATGAGATCGTGGATTTGGCTATCATCTCGAAGCAGTTGCGGAATTTATGGACAATCCCAACATATCATGGGCCATGGATTTCAGACTTATGCCAATACAAAACACATCTTCCATAACAAGATATGTTTTGAGAGGCAAGTGTTAACCCGCATTTTCACAAGTTTGAATTCGAATACTTTGATTTCACAACCATCAAAGCAGGTAGTCCGAAGAGATGGTCAGATCGCTCGAGGATTGAATGTGAACAAGGACACGAAGCTACGAATAGCTGGATTCACTCGGATAACGCTCCAAAATTGACTGAGTTTGGAAAAGACTCTAAGAAAGTCAGGGATTGGTATGGATACACGAAGCGCAGAAATTCAAACTTCAAAATTCAACGAAAAATAGAGATTTGAACTCGAAGACCGGAGAGGAACTTGACGAACCAAGTTTGCGAACATGGAGAGCTAGATGAGGGGAGACCTCCCCAAGGGGTCGCACCACGTTTAGAATGACCCATAGGGGTCGGTACCGATCCCTATAATTGTGACGGATCAGGTTCCCCCTCCCGTAACCTCTTCCACTTACAGTTTCGGGTCTTTCTACAAGATTTCAGGTTGACCTGATATCTTCTCCAAGTATAAATAGACTAGATTTGCACTGAACAAGCGATCTTTTTCTCTTGCAACATTAGTCTTCTCTTTACATTCATATAAACCAACAACTGTAACCTATGAGTATTAATAAGAGATCACAACAAATGGACGTAGGCCAAAGTTTTGCCGAACCACTATAAAAAAAATGCGTGTTCATTTACCTTTTCGACACTCTATGCTCTTACAACATTAGTCAGAGTGTTGGTGACTGTTTGTGACAAAAAATAATGCTAATAATATGTGGCTGTGTGTATGAGGGTCATATGGCACTCCTATTTCGTGGCACATCTGTTGCACACAAACCATAGCCACTCATTTTTAGCTAAATTATGAGTAAGAGAGGGTTAGTGGAAAGATAAAGAAAGGTGATTGTGTGGTGGAAACCACGGAACATTTAGAAGTGTTGTATTGTTTGGGGTGCAACATATTCGTTTAAGATGCAACCAAAAGTTATAGCAGCTCTGATTAATCAAGAGATTTTTTGCGATGAATTCCAAAACAAAGAAACATAACAATTTCTAAGGTGGAACATGTGTTTGAAAAGGATGATCAATAGCAAATTAATCTACTATGGAAGTTGTCAACTTCAGGTCATATTTAAAAGCATTGCTCATTTTGTTTTCCCATAAGAAAAGACATTTTTTAACATCTTCCACGTTTGGATAAGCCTAACTTTTACATTGGATTCGTATCTATTCTCTCTGTATGTGCAAATCATTATACAAGGTTAGAATTTCAAACCCCAAATATCAAAAACCTAAGCAAAATTTGGTTGCAAGGAATTATTATTTTAAGCGAGAAGAATTAGTAAGTTTATGATAACAAAATATCCAACCTTAATTTTCCTACCGGTTCTATCTAAATAGAAAAACGCTTAGCGATTTATCAGAATAATTGTAATCATAATGTAGAGCTTTGTGTCGCTTGAAGTATGTATATGACACAGTTGTGTATATTCCTAAGTTTAGGCATTTCACTTTTTTTTCGGCGATATCGAACTTCTACGTAAAGCTGATGAAAAAGAGGATGATGCGATAGGGCATTGACATAGAATGATTGCTAACGCATCGAAGATGTTGGGTACCTATAAGGAATTACTCAATTTTACTTTTATCTAAAACCTAACAGAATTATAAATTTATTAGCATCGTACTAAAATCTTTTTATCACAAAGTGAAATAGGATAATGCAAGCTATAGTAATATTTGTGTGCATGTTATGGGAGTCGAATGTAATTTTTAAAGCTATTTTCAAATACCAGTATTACAATAGACTTCACTTATTTAGTATTCGGATGATCATTGACATAGACCATCTAATACATGTGTATCCCCACACAAATGTCTTAAATAGTTTGGCAGCATGTATTGAAGAAAATATATTGAATAAAATATATAGAAACATCTATTCTCCCTTTCCTCATTGTAATACTGGTGGGGATGGTTTTTTTTGGGGGGGAGGGGGGTGGGGGTGGGGGGGGGGGTGTTCATTCTCATTGTAATTTGGCTATCAACAATTAACATCTCCTTCTACAAAGTACATGCAAAAGTCAATCATATTAAATTCACTGTGCACCTACCTAACGTGGTATATGTTTGAGAAAGGGACTTTTGTGGCAATGCATTATTTGAATATAAATTCAAATAAATGAAACTACTTCAAAACTATTTCTTGGGGTAATACACAAATATTGATGGCAAAATTATTGAAAATCTAATGGTAAACTGAACAAATGAAAAGAAGCAAGTTCAATTCAAGCCTCGGAATTGATATACAATCAAAACTTAACTGCGATGATATACACCTCTCCGTGGAGAGGAGAAATTAGACCTCTGAATATAACTATATTTGAGTCGTGTATTTCAAAGTGTTCTATACTTTTATTCGCAGAGCACACCCAATTATATATTTATGAGAAAGAGCATCCAAGTGGAAAGAAAATTGACGATTAGAGTTTTCAAAATCTTGACTGAGGGCCTTTTGCCTTAAGTTTAAACAGAAAAAATTCATCAACAAAGTAAACGGGTAATAAATAGCTACAGCAACAATTACCAATGAAGAAACTAATGAATCAGCATCGGCAACATCACGTATATAATGCACACCAGGCAAATTTCCTCCAACTTTTTCAGGCAATCTGAGTAGATTGTCAAACCATATAATCAGTTCAATCAAGTATAAAGAGCAAATTTCCTCCAACTTCTTTTTTCTATAAAAATAAATAAATAGCCAGATATGTTACCACTCAGCACCGATAGTAAGAGGTTGTCTGGTTAGGCCTTCCCCAAAAGTAAAAATAAAAATATATAAGATAAAAAATATCTGATTTTGAAGCCATACGTACAAAAATTAGTTGACAGCCATTAGAAAACTTTGAGGTAAACACAGGAAAAAGTGAAGCTGCCAAACTGATTTTTAATCAGTACCAAGGTTCAGACTTGCCTCTTACTATCATCAATTCAAGATCAACAAATAAGCCTTTCCACGTTAAAATGTAGACAATAATGAATGTATTCACATAAAACTTAAGCACTCCCAGTCCCAGGTTGAGCCTTGGTTAGTTGGTACCCCATAACTAATGTCAACCCTACGGATGATAAATGGAACGAATGATGACCTAAAATAGAGGTGTTTCCGCCAGTTACCTCATGCTTAGTTTAGCAATTTGGAGCCATAAATAAAGCCAAAAAATGAATAAACAAACATTTATATTACCAGATGATATTTAGAAATTTATCTAAACTCATGTCTTCTTATATGTTACAAAATTCTAATAAACAGCTGAAATGCTTCTGATGAAATTAACAAGTAAAACAACATTTTGCCATACTGCCTGAAAATGTGAAGAAAAAAAGGTGGTTGAAATTTAGGTTCGAGCAGCACATCACTAAAGTACCTTGCAGATTCACATCCTGTGGAGACAATAAGAGCTCCATACTTAAGAAGTTTCCCAGATGAGGTTGTCAAGGTCTGTGCTTCTGTGTTAAGGCCGACTACTGGGTCTTGATATAGAACCTGTGGTGCAAGGAAGCTTAGTGAATGTCTGCACTTCCAGTAATATTAGGAATATAACAGTAAAAATAAAAGAACGCAGAATAACTATTGTTGCTGTCTATTCTCTCACTCTCCCCAAAAAATGGAAAAAGGGAAGAGAAAAAATGGAGGAAGAACTTGCAGTCATCACTAGCATGAGCCAATGATAAGCGAAACAGTTTAAATGTTTATTATATGCATTATGAATCGATTCTTATGCACAGTTCGTAATTGCAACCATGTCCAGCAAATCAACACTAGCATGAATCCATGATTATTACTGGGTAGTAAAAAATGGATATCAAATAGTACGCACATCATCATATTGTAAGCACATAAAAAAGAAGCATGCACGAGATCATCTATTAATTATATTTAAGTCTTATACTTAACTGTATACATCAACGTTTTATATGCTTATATCGTTGACGAAAAAAAGATTATAACAGAACTTATAGATAGTCAACAAGGGTGGAAGCATGAAGATAGTCCATGCAGGTATGCTTTTCACATAAATATGTCTGCATGTTGCTGATGTAAGCATCAACCAAGCATGCGCAAAAAAATATGGTTTATAAGGAAATATGAATTCATCAAAAAACAAGAAGAAGAAGAATAGTAATAATTACCTCTATGCCCTGCTCCTTGTACCATTCAGGGGTTTGTCTTTCTCCACCAGAACCAACACATGTATGAAATCCCTAAACATAATATAACATTAGCTGGAGAAACGTCAGACATACATAATTCATCAATTTTTCACTTAATATTGAAAAAGGAAATTTTCAAAGTTAATTGAAAATTTAAGTTGGTTTCAAAACTATTGCAAAGGTAGCTGATTTCTGCAATTGCGCTCATAAGGTGGTCTTTTTAAATACGCTGCTAGCTCAGTGATGAGTGAATAAAATCAGTTATATTTGTAAACATAACCTGAATCTTTGATTTCAAAATCTAATCTAATACTAAATTTTATCCATATGAAAATTTAGTTGCCATGCAAAAACCGTAAACTAGATCCTACATTGACAGAGAATTTCTCCCTGTCGCAAACCTAATATCTTCAGTAATTATGAACTACCAAGCTACATTGACACAAAACAATATAAAAAACCGAAACAAGCAATTTACTTACAGGCAGGCGGGCAGGCTTTTTGTCTTTAGGAAACAAATATCCTTTTGTTAATGCTGGTCGTTCATATGGTGCAACCGCCTGTATAGCCAAAGGCAACTTAAATTAAATATATATTTACAAACCTAACAATTCTGGTAGTAAATTTATTTTAAAAGGAAGAAAAAAAAAACTCAAAACTTGTTCAAAAGATGGAATGTGGTAAATAATCACTGTCTTATATATAGCAAGTAACAGTTCTAGCTACTAAATTAAAATATTCAGTCCTCATACTTGCCGCGATTATAGTAATTTATTAAGTATTTTGACATCTTATGAAAATCATTCCTGATATTTTCGCTGGTTCAAATTTAACCATGCCAATATTTTTAAAGCATATTTGGCCTCTTCGATTAAGTGTTTGTAAATTCTTTCACTAACTTATTAACTTCGAACAAGTGTTTATTAATAATGCCTTGGTTGGTTGTGTTCATATGGATATTCTCAAAGTCCATGCTTCTTTTCTCAAACTTCTTGCAAATAATATGTTCTATCCGTGAATAAGACATTGAACTTGGGTTCTAGGCTAAAATGCTATGACTATCAAAAAATAAAGAAGCCATATCTAATATCTTCAAGCTCTTTCAATAACATTTACAACCATGTTAATGATTTGCTGGCTTCCAAATATATAATCTAATATGTTATGGCATAATAGTAATGGCAGGCTATAGCTTTAAATTCAATTCACAGCTGTCTTAGCAAATGGAAAAACATAACCAATGGTGGATCTATTTTATCAACATGACATATAAAATCTGAATAGGTATGATATTTAACGGTAGATTTCAATCACTCGCGATATATTGCAGCGCAGCATTTGAATTGGCTGTAATAACCTCAAAATCCTCTTTGTATTATTTTAAAGTGCTTGACCAAAATTCATCGCACATCCGCTAACTACTTTCATCGATTTTGTAATGTTCGATGCTATAAAAGCTATAACGAACCTTAAACCACCCACTTCTTATGCATATGGAACCCAAAATATATCCGTTCACCTTTTTCATTGCTAGGATAGCTTGAAATTAATAGACAATGATTAAATCTGTGCTTGCATTTTTGTCTAGATGCTCTTTTGAGAAGGCCAAACTGTTCTATTACTTATGTTTCCACGTCCCCAAAATCATGTTTATTTCTCAAGTTCTTCATGTGAACTCATTAGCCAAATATACTTTAGTTTTCGAAACAATCGCTGATGTCTACTACCAGCATGTCATTGGCATACGAAAGCAACAAGATAGAACCATTTTCATTAGATCTCTTATAATGCGCATAAGGATCTCAATAGAGTACCCTGCATCCAAGGCATATGTAAAATTAAATTTCTTGCAACAGCTCCCAATATCTATTAAAGACCTATATAATATCAGCCTACAACTTTTCCTTTTAAACCTTTTAGTTGAAGCACATCTCTTCGTCGAGTTAATTTTCAAGAAATACAATTTTTACATCCAACTTCACGAAACATATCTTAAATGCGGCACACATCTTTATGATTATTTTAGTTGTTATGGGTCTAACAACTAAAAAGGACAGTTGCGAAGTCAATACCTTCTTTCTAAGCATGCCACTTCACCACCAATCTTGCATGATGCTGATCCACTAACAAATCATTGTTGTTTCATTTGATCTTATAAACCAATCAACCAATGGATTTATTCCTTATATAAGCTTTTTTTTTAAATAAAGATTTGTGCTTTATTCTTATGAAGAAGCGTTATTATGATTCATAGAAAGGAGTTTGTATTATCACTTGCCTCGCCAAAAGTAATGTTTTTCCCGTCCTCTCTTGGTAAAGCAAATGTATTATCACCTCTCGTACAATAGTCAAAGTGTCATGTGGATTCTCACATTTTTGTGTTGACCATCAAACTTGTGTAGATTCGGGTTTTCTTTCCTCTCCTGCTAGGTCCTGGTTTAGAAAATTTTGGAATTTTTTGTCTCTTCAACTTGGACCGTAGTTTCTTGTTAGTCTCATTTTTACCTTCTTCAAATATCTCATCTATGTATATTATCGTTTATTGATAGTGAAATCTACATGCTACACGCTTAGAATCCATCAGTATACCAAACCATTCACTTTCAAGATATCTTGCTCCGACTTTGATGTTTTTACCTAAATTTTACATCAAATGTTTACAACACCAAAATTCATTAAGAAATGAATAGTCGTAGCTCATAGGTCAAAAAATTGCCATGTGGAATTTTCCACATAGAATCAATCTTCACCCATTGTCTTTGATTTCCTCAATTCTTCTTTGGTATTGTATTGGAAAATTAGTGTAATCGCTTTCAAGTATATTATTTAACCAAAAAATATATATGAATTGAGTGGATCTTTCTAAATAGGAAGGATACAATTTTCTTCTTTTTATGGCTGCAACCACAAAAGATGAAGTATGGAAGAAATTTAGAAGTTTGGACAGTAGAGATTTCGTTTTTCTTTCTTTTGGGGGGTGGGGTGGGGGGAGGGGATGTGTTACGTACTTTAAAGTTAAAGTTGAAACCTAGATCATCATGTGCTAAAATAAGTCTCAAATGCAGCACAAGTTGGACTAGGAGCATATCCAAAAGGGACAGTTTGTAGAAGGAAGTGAAAAAACATCCATAGAAATCAGGTGTTGCTTCAGTGGAGAGTTAAGAATTATTTTAAATTTTATTTAATTTTTCTTCTTGATTAAAAACTTGTAGAAAAAGGGTACAAAACAGGATTCTAAAATCATGGCTAAAAACAGGACTCGGAGAGCTGCCAAGCAAGAAAATTGTATTTTTAATGTTAAATGTGTTTTGAAACACCCGCTAACTTGTAAAGATCAGTTTGGTTTCGTTTTGAATGTTGAATTATGCATTTTTAAGGATCATTACAAAAAACGAAAAGGAAAAGAGCAGAGGGAAATATTTAAAATATTAGACCATTATGACGATGGAGGAATGGAGAAAGGAATGAAGAAACAAAGGAGTCAGGACTATGAACGGATACCTTAAGGATATGAAATTTGTCTGTATCTGAAATAGGGAAAATTATCTGATACCCAAAAAAAAATGGATATGGTCGATGATTATATGTTCGATTGTTATCAATATTATAGTTATATTTTATTATGTATTTTAGTACATAAATGACTGTCATTTACTATTCTATCTAGGTACAAAAAGAATTAATGTGTGTAAAAAGTAATATTTACTGCTCAAAATTATTTTTCTTAGCATATTTATTATTTATTATATCTTTAATACTGAAACGGAATTATAATGAATCAAATTTTTATATTTAATTGTTTACGTTTATCAGATGTAAACTGATCAAAGAAATCTGATGTCCGTCAACATATGTCGATAGGGATATCCAAAAATGATTTTGGATACTAATACGAACATGACACAATCTGAATTTGTATCCGAGTGTTAAGGGGCATAGACTGAGTGAATGAAGTGAATGAAGGGACGACATTTAACTTCATTTTTAAAAAATTGATTGATTGTTTTTCGAAAATTCTATTGTATTTTTGTTCGGATGAAAACCTAAAACTAAAAGCAATAAACTAATCAAGGCTAAGTTCTCAAACGACCATCCAGCTCTCTAGCTCCAATAAAATTTGGATAATCCCAATTTTCTTCTTTCCCACGACATTCTAATTCCAGCCGCTGAATTGTGAGGAGGCAAAAAAGAATGGATGTCGCTCCCATTTCCTCTGCGGTTTCTTCTTCTAACGATTGCCTTACAAAAATATTGTACATGTGTAAGAATCTAGTATAAGTTATTACATGTTGCAACCATTCTTTAAGGAACTGAACAACCTTATTTCTGGCAATTTAGTGAAAAGCAATCATTTGGATAACCTCTTTTGTAACAATACAGAGCTTGCCGTCAGCCATGCTATGATCAACAAAAGTCCTTGCTGCATACCCAGCTGAATTCCCCCCACCAACTATCACAAACCTATTTTACAGAGGAACCCAAAGATTTTGTTGTTTACAAAAAACATCCATGACTGAGTAAAATCAAAAGTAAATAAATAAACACTCACTCCCTGTTCTCATTTGCAAAACTCGAAGAGTTAACAACAAACGATCTGCGACACGGCACCCGCTGCATCCATTTAAGACGCATAGATTGTGCAGAGGGGAATCCTACCGTCGGGTTCGTTAGCGCTGCCATTAATCTGAAAACTGTTATTTAGGATAACTTAATTAGGGTTCAGTTGATGATGCAAAAAAGTCGAGATATTAAAAAATAGCAGAAAGGAAGGCATTGACCCCTGGGCATTTGTAGAGCATTTATCAGTTTAAATTACTATTCTAAAATAATATTTTATTGTAATTAACTGAGAGATTCTGCAAATCAATGGACTTTGCAGTGTCGAAAGGACGAGAAGAAGGATGAGGGATCGTGGGGGACATTTTACTTTATAACCCTGAAAAGTTTGATGGCTTCGCAATTCAGTAGGGCGATAGTATTCACGGCCCTTCCCGCCATCAAAACTAAAAGCACCACAAAATTTTCAGTTTTTCTCTGATTTTGACAAGGAACCAACAGGCAATAATTAAAAGAAGGAAAACTCACGTCAACGAGACACTCATAAAACGCTAAAATTAATAACATAAAAATGAAGAGGCCACCAGCACCTTCATCTAAACGGACAACGCTTCCTACCTCACTTATTGCCTCCAATGAAAAAGCCAACCTCTGGTCAACCAAGCGGCGGGTCCAAGAAGATCATCGGCAGCGGCGGTTCTCAAGGGTCGAATTCAAGTAAGCATTCTCCGGTTAAAACCCTAATTACATAGTTTGGTCGAGTTAAATTAGCTGTTCCTAAACCCTAGATTGCAAATGATCAATTGTTATGCTTTGTGCGTTTGTTAATGGTCATGCCATTGATTTTATTTGGGTTTGTAATGGTCGATTAATATAAATTGGAAGAAATTTTGAAAGCTAAACCCAATAGATTTTGCATTGGTTATATATCACCGGGATTGTGGTGATTTAGCCGGTCATGGATGGTCAAACAACGAAAATGACTTATATTAAATTGTTTGCTGCGGTTGTGAACAACCGAGACTTCAGTTGTTTGTTCCGTTATTGACAGCCGAACAAGGAAAATGATGTTTCTGATATCAAATTGGTAGGGTTTAAGGTTTGAAATTGTAGAGAAATACGTGTTTTTTTAGGAGAAATATGGTGGTGAATAACCGAGTGAAAGAATAATATATGATGGCCAGGAGAATATAGAAAATATTCATTTGTATTAAATTTATAAAGGTGGTTGGAAGTGTAAACCGGGATGTGAATAGTAGCACCCATTCAGAAAAGGCTAATTCTATTTGAACACGAACATTTACTTAGTAGCCCCTCATTTTTGTAAAAAAATTAACATACCCATATAATTACTGAGTAGTCCTCCTTTTCTATCCAAAATGCACCTCCCCTCTATAACGCGGCTGTTAACCTAAATTACAACACACCTAAATTAAAATACGCATTTCTCCCTAAAATCAAAGTCGTGATTCCTTCCTGCTTCCTTCCACCTTCGTTAAAGCTTCGATCTCTCCTTCGTTTAAACTTCGGTCTCTCTTTCGTTGTGTGGTTGGCATACTATCGAGCGGACACAGCAAGGTAAGCATTTTTATCTCGAGCGTAAGTCAAAATGGGTGAAATTCTCGGAATTGTTAGGGTTAACGAGTTGTGGTTGACGTTCTTGGTTGGTGTGGTTGTGACACCCCGCGTCCGTTAATGTCACTCACTAAGAGAATGCATTAAGTTTCGTGAAGCATTATAGGTAAACAGACACAGAATAATTACAAGACATATATAAATAAGATAGCAGCGGAAATTTAAATTTTTATTTCAAACATAAATCATAATATCGTGGTCCACAATACCATAAGTCACATAAACCATTATAATAAAATAACTTCTGCCTTGCACCATCAGAGTACATAAGAATATAAAAAACATAATTCCCCAATTGAAGAGTTAAATCATAGTAGAGACAAGAACTTGTGTCATACTTCAGAAGTAGCTCCTAGCAAGATGATATCTGAGTCCTGACTAAGCCTGAGTGTTTCCTCCCTGAGAGCCTAGGGGGGAACGGAAAAAAGAAGGAGAAACAAAAGGGTCAAACATAAAGTCTAGCGAGTCTAGTTACTTTTAGCCAGTAAATAAATAAAAGTAACATGATAGGCATATAAAGTGGATAAGAGAGATCACTACATAAATGACAGGTGTGACAAGCTAGACAGGGTAAGGTGTATACACTTCTCTAATGATTACTCTGCACTATTACTAGTATAGCCAGAATGAGACGATCCCCTTCCACTATAAGGTGTAGACTTAGGGCATATGTCCAAATATACCCTAACCACTACCTTAATCGATCGGCTTCCGACTCCGTAGATACTTTGTGTCGGCCCCACGGTAGGATATATCACGTACTACATTGGAAACCCCTCGTTGATATGCACAGCCCCATATCTACTGGTGTACGGTCGTCTTATCCCCCTCTGCCCGACTAATGCACGCACTTGGCCCGGTCGGTTTGCGTTGTCCACACCGTCCTCCACGTTTGGATCTCTTACAATCAGTTAGTAAGCGTGTCCCCTCTCTGCCTAGTACGGAGTATTTTATTTGATACTTACTCCGGTTACTGACTGAAATGGGTCCACATAATATGATACAAGCTCTCCCCCTTGTCTTGTATCCCCCACTAGGTTTTTCACTGACTATGTATACCACTAGGTGTCCTTAATTACATAGCCCTATACCAGTTATGTTTAACCTAAAAGGCGTCTTTAATTACATAACTTTTATATTTTCCTCCGGTTATGTATACCACTAGCTGTCTTTAATTACATAACCTTATCGAGTTAAGTTGTGGGCCTATATGTAAATATTACCCACCCTCTCCAAGTTTGCTTAACCCATCCACTATTCCAATCAATTTGCTTAACCCTAACCTTATTTCATAATCATACAATCCATATGGATTAGATTTGGTTAAGTAGTCCAATTCATTACCATGTCCATTTATGGTTTATAATGGGCTAGACCTCCCACATTAGGCCTACAACGTGCAGACGTCGGATATGTCGGTCGGGTCCAAGCAGTCTTATTTCACAGTTGGGCCTAATCTCGTGTCTTAGCCCGATTCGTATTTGCGTACTTAGACCTCCCACATTAGGTTCAACGTTAGTGGCTGTTGGATATGTCGGTCGGGTCCGGGCAGACTTCCACCACTAATGCAACCTAACCTCGTGTCATAAGTACAATTACAATTCCTAATTGTAATTACTAGTCATTCCATTATTAATTAATCAATTAATTAATCCTTTCCCTTTATAGGTGTTAATGCCCATTTTAGCCAATAATTTGAATTATATGTCCAAAAATGTTCATATTCAAATTATGCCAATATTAACCATTTTTCCTCCGTTTCCTAACTAGCGCACTCATAAACTGGTGGCATGCCTAGGCTAGTCAATAGCCTAGTCATAAACGATAATAGGGAAAATAATGGGAATATAACCAAAGTGGTCATCTTGGCATAAACATAATACTAGCATGATGATAAGGTGAACGTACATACTGGCATGGACATGTAATTAACATCATAACAAGGTGGACATAAAACTGATGAGCTGGTGGCAGTCAATTGATTCTAACATAACTACGATGTCACAATAAGCATCGTAAGATCTAAATTAGCAGTTTAGATGTCAAATTGGTTTAGATCTAACATGATAACACAAGATGATAAATTAGATCACATAATTCAGATCTAGAGGTTAAAAGTAGATATAACACCATTAGAGTGACATAATAGCATGTTTAGATCTAAATATGAATTCACATGTCCAACTTACAACATATCTAAGTTGATCGCAATATGACAGGTGAAAGTGATTTACATAAGGATTTATATCTAACCAATGTTGCAACTGTCCAAATTAACAGATTTACATTCACCATAACATAGTTAGTTATAAGTCAAGATCCACATAGGTAACATAATAGAATAACCACAATTGAATTGGATCTAAAAGTGTAGATCTATCATGACATAGTATAAGATTTAACAATAGCATAGATTCATAGTTTACAACATATCCAATTCACAGTCTTTCACAATTTACTTTTATTTATCTAAACCTAAAAGCAACTAGAAACTCACTGCGTTAGGTTTAAAGAAGAGAATGGATCTTGAATTTCTGGATTTGATTTGCAAAATTGAATGTTGTATGTTGTTGAAGAAAATGAATCCGTCTCAGTTCGCACACCGGCAGCATTAGGCTCCCATAATTTCCAATGAAGAAATAGGAGAATTGGACACTAGCTGCAGAACCCTCTGAAACCGATTGGCACCTCAGCCCTAGGGGTGTCGACACCCCTGTAGGTGGGTCGACCCATAGGTCGACATCCCTTAAGGGGGGTCGACCCCAGTGTCGACACTCTCTAAGGGGCCCCGTAGAGAGGGAAATTTGCCGTCTTGACAAATTTTTGATTTTCAAACTGTTTAGGATAGGGTCTGACTCATATCTGACTCATACGTGACTCATATGTGTATATATATTCTTTCTACGCGTATACAAACATAAAACCCTCATAACTTCTTCATACAGTATCCGTTTTACGCAAACCAAATGTCTATCTTGACCAGAATTTCGAGACGAACACGATGACGCAGTTCATTTTCCTTAATTATGAATATTAAACTAATTATTATTTAATTTATCCTCTTTTAGTGTCGTTAAAAATTCAGGGTGTTACATTCTCCCCTACTCAAAGGATTTCGTCCCCGAAATCTCTAAGTTGAGAAGAATGCATATCCTACCATGCATCATCCATCTAATCATCCAACAACCACTGGCATCCATTGTCCTTAGAGACTTCTAATGCTTATATGAATATATGCAACGGTGTATGTATATGTCCCAACACTAATGCGAAAGATCAGGTGGTCTACTGATTCAGTTGACCTCCTTAATGCAATGTGTGTCAGTGTCATAAATCCAATATGTATGCGAATAAACCTATTATATCATATAAGTTCTATATGTGTGCACACTCATTCGTCCAAATGCAACATCCATATGCTAGTTCATCCATTTCCATCCATAAAAGCAAAAAAAATGCACACACATCCATATGCGGTATGAAAGTGATTGAGCCGATCTTAGTGCCTAATGTGTGTGTATATGCGTCCACAGGCAATCACTAGCAAACACTTGCATCCACTTGCATCCATCAAACATAACATGTCTCAAACACATGTTTACATCCATATGATTCCTATCTAAAGGTCGAAAAAACTATGGATAAAATATACTCAAATGATAGAAACAAGCACTGATAAAACTTTTGAAAAAAAATGAGTTAAGAGCATACCCTCTAAAAGGAAAGGGTACGAAGCACGAATCTTATCTTTGGTTTCCCAAGTCGCATCCTCTGGGTTATCTCCCCATTGAATGTTTAGCAACTTGATCTCTTTATTACATAGCTTCTTAACTTCTGATCCCAGAATACGGGTAGGGACTCGCCTGACTGTCGCCTCCCGTTCCACTTCTACTTCTTCTAACACACTCGGCTCAACGATTACTATGGTGTCATGTAGGCACTTCCGCAGATGAGAAACGTGGAAAACATCATGAACGCCGGATCGATTGTCTAGGAGTTTTACTTTATAGGCCATTTGGCCAATCCTCTCGGTTATGGGAAATGGTCCCACAAACCTAGGTGCCAACTTCCCTACTGATCTGAAGCGAACCACATTCCTCAGAGGTGACACTTTGATAAAAACCAAGTCTCCTACTTCAAAATCGAGGTCATTCCTCTTGTCTGCATAGGATTTCTGCTTATCTTGAGCTGTCTTCATCCGTCGTCGAATAGGGTCAATCTTTTCGGACGTTTCCCTAACCATATATGGTCCAAGTAATAATCTTTCTACAGATGCCCACCAACAAGTTGGTGATCTACAGGGTCGTCCGTACAATGCTTCGAAGGGTGCCATGCCGATGCTAGCTTGATAATTGTTATTATAGGAAAACTCTACTAAAGAAAGATGCTCTTCCCAAGTCCCTCGGAAGTCTAGGATACACAGCCTCAACAGATCTTCAAGAGTCCTGTTCACCCTCTTTGTCTGTCCATCGGTCTGAGGATGATAAGCGGTGCTCAAACACAACTGTGTGCCTAATGCTTCTTGTAAGCTCCTCCAAAATTCGCTGATAAAGATGGGGTCATGATCGCTCATGATGCTGGAAGGTACTCCATGAAGACGAACTATCTCACGAATATAAATTGCTGCCAACCTTGATGTCGTCCTCTTACTCTTAATTGGAATAAAGTGAGAGCGCTTAGTGAGTCTATCTACCACAACCCAGATACTAGTGTTGCCTTTCTTCGATCTAGGCAAACCATCTATGAAATCCATAGAGACGCTCTCCCATTTCCACTACGGAACCTCCAACGGATGAAGTAATCCACCGGGCTTTTTTTGCTCAGCTTTGACTTGCTGGCAAACTAAACATTGAGAAACAAATTCTGCCACATCTTTCTTCATCCCAACCCAAAAGAAAACCCTTTTCATGTCCCTGTACATCTTATCACCGCCCGGATGAATGGTCATCTTAGAATGGTGGGCTTCTTCTAGGACTGCCTTTATCAAGCTTCCAGTTTGAGGAACGCAAAGCCTTCCATCTCGTCGCAACCACCCCTTTTCATTTATGGCATATCTACTGAGGTGACTAGAAGTCTCCCCTCTTCTAAGCTTATCCATGATGTCTAGAATATGTGGGTCACCTTGTTACAAAGCTCCTATCTGGTCCATATGAGTCGGTCGTATCTCCAAGGATGCAAACAAATCAGGTAAAATCTCGATGGAGGTTCTAAAATCAAAAGTTGATATGAACTCCAAGTTCTTTCTTTCCACAAACAGAAGACTCAGGGCTACCCTCTACCTACTTAGTGCATCCGCCACCACATTACCCTTGCTAGGGATATAAGAAATCTCAAAATTATAAGAAGCTAGAAACTCCATCCACCGTTGTTGCCTTAAATTGAGGTCTTTCTGCGAGAACAAATACTTGAGAGATTTATGATCGGTGTATAATTCGAACTTCTCTCCAAGTAAATAATGACGCCACATCTTTAATGCAAACACTATGGCAGCTAGCTCTAGATCATGGGTGGGTAGTTCTTTTCATGAACTCTCAATTGTCTACCCCCATAACACACTACTTTCCCTTCTTGGATTAGAACCGCACCAAGCCATGTACCACACGCATCAGTGTAAACAGTAAACACCTTACTTCCGTCAGGCAAAGTCAAGACTAAGGCTGTTGTCAGAGCCCTCTTCAGTCGTTGGAAAGCAACGTCACAGTCTATATCCCATGAAAATGTCAAGTTCTTCTTCGTCGGCCTAGTGAGTGAGGCTGATATCTTTACGAAGTCCTTAATGAACTTCCTATAGTAACCTGCTAACCCAAGAAAGCTTCTCACCTCGGTTGCATTTTTAGGAACCTGCCAATCTTGCACTACAACCACCTTCGCGGGATCTACAGCTATCCCTTCTTTGGAGACCACATGCCCTAAGAATCTCACCTCTTCTCTCCAAAAATGGCATTTAGATAATTTTTCTTTAAGCTAATGGCCACGGAGAGTTTTCAAAACTTCTCTCAAATGTTAGGCATGCTCTTCTTCGCTTTTGAAGAAGATTAAAATATCATCGGCAAAGACTACAACAAATTTATTTAGGAACTCTCGAAACACCCTACTCATCAGATCGACAAAATAGGCGGGTGCATTCGTCAGTCCAAAAGGCATAACTAGCCATTCAAAGAAACTATTTGGAGTCCTAAAGGCAGTCTTATCTATGATGTCCTCGGCCACCCTCAACTGATGGAACCCCGTGGCTAAGTCTAACTGGGAAAATACAGAGGCACCAACAAGCTGATCAAATAAATCATCAATCCTCGGAACCGGGTGGCTATTCTTCTTAGTGAGTTTATTCAGCTCTCTATAATCAACACACAAACGAAGCGAGCCATCCGCCTTAGTTGCGAATACTACTGGAGAACCCCATTCAGATATGCTTCTTTTGATAAACCCTTTCTTAAGTAGCTCCCCTACTTGCTTACTCAGCTCTCTTCTTCCCCTCGGAGCCATGTGGCGCACTGGCATTGCAACTGGCTTTGCATTGTCCGCCAAATATATTCGAAAGTTGATCTCGCGCGTCGGAGGTAAACCCCGAACCTCATCAAAAACATCGGAAAAATCTCGGACTACTTGAACAGATTGCAGATCATTGATAGATGCATCAAGATACTCTAGGAAACTAAGCATAACCGAGCCTTGTGGGTCACACGAAATCTCGAGGGTTCTCCCATGACAAGTCAGAAGCCTAACAAACCTCTTCTCACAATCCAGAATGGCACCATGAGTGGTAAGTCAATCCATTCCTAGAATCAACGCATAACCCATAAATCCGAGCACATACGCGTCGCATTCAAACTCGACGCCTAACACAGATCTTTTCAAACCCCGACAAATCATAGATAAATGATCTGAACCACCAATGGGGTTTGAAACAACTACAGGATCTACTACCATACTAGTAATTAAGTGTATAGATTAAATTATAGAACTTGATAGAAATGAATGTGAGGTATTAGAATCAAAAAGTGTTCTAATAGGATGGTTTGAAAGAGAAATTAAACCTTCCACAGAAATTTTTCTACCTCTATCAGGAGCACTGATTGTGAGAGCATGCACCTGCCCTCCAGAAGTCCTTGTCCTTTGACCATGTCCATGTGATCCCTGTTTCTTCGGGCACTCTTTAGCAAAGTGTCCCGCCTCTCCACAGTGGTAGCAAGAGTTCTTCCTTCACTTACAGTCTTTAACTAGATGACCTTCCTTTCCACAATGGTGACATTTTCTCCTATCCTTACCTTTATCATTTTTCCCTCCTTTCTTCTGTTGCTGCTGTTGTTGCTGTTGCCCCTTCTTGGGCCACACCTTCCTATTTTGCGATGTCTCCTCAGCCTTCTTTTCTCCCTTGTCTTCCTCATGCATTAGGGCCATATCGACAAGCTTTTCAAAAGTGGCCCCCACTGGAATATGGGGCATGGCTAAACCATGCAGAGGCCCATTCAGCCCTTTAGCAAACCGCAAAGCCCTTTTGTGCGGAGTATCCACCAACTCTAAACTAAACCTTGCTAGCTGGTTGAATTTATTCACATACTCTTTTACCGTCAAGTTTCCTTGTTTGAGTGCTAAGAATCTCTCCATCTGCATGCTTCTCTCAGCTTGGGAGAGAAATTTCATTTCGAACCTCTGTCTAAAATCTTCCCAAGTTTCCACCGGACGTCCAGCTTGAGTGACCTCCCACCAAAATGAGGCTTCGTCCTTCGGTAGCCAGGTGGCTAAATGGACCTTCCTTCTATCCTCTACTTCAAAGATTAGGAATAATTCCTCGGTCTCCTTGAGCTAATTCCGAGCTTCTACGAATGTCTCGTTCTGATGGAATGGCTTCCCTCCCATAGCACGGAAGTCCTTGCAGATCTTGGTGAAGTTATCTGCTCTTGGAGGGGGAGGAGGAGGAGGAATGACTGGTGCAGCTGGGGGAGGAACATTTCCTTGGCCTTCGGCAGGCACCATAGCCTCCAAATATCTACGGAACCATCCGGGTATTGTGACGCCCTCTGGGATATTAGGAATGTTTTGTTCCCCAGACATGCTGAAAAAGGAAAAAGGAAGAAATTTAGATAAAGGACCGAAGGATACTACATACGACTTTTTGGGGAATGTTTTTCAAAATAGACTTTTCTTTATGAAAATGCTTTCTTTAAAAACTTTTTTGAAAATAATTTTCAAAAACTTTTACCTAATCTTGTAACCTTCAGCTCTAATACCAAGTGTGACACCCCACGTCCGTTAATGTCACTCACTAAGGGAATGCATTAAGTTTCGTGAAGCGTTATAGGCAAACAAACACAGAATAATTACAAGACAAATATAAATAAGACAGTAGCGGAAATTTAAATTTTTATTTCAAAATAAATCATAATACCGTGGTCCACAATACCATAAGTCACAAAAACCATTACAATAAAATAACTTCTGTCTTGCACCATCAGAGTACATAAGAATATAAAAAATATAATTCCCCAATTGAATGAGTTAAAACATAGTAGAGACAAGAACTTGAGCCATGCTTCAGAAGTATTTCCTAGTAAGTTGATATCTGAGTCCTGACTAAGCCTGAGTGTTTCCTCCCTGAGAGCCTGGGGGGAAACGGAAGAAAGAAGGAGAAATAAAAGGGTTAGACATAAAGTCTGGCGAGTCTAGTTACTTTTAGCCAGTAAATAAATAAAAGTAACATGATAAGCATATAAAGTGGATAAGAGAGATCACTACATAAATGGTAGGTGTGACAAGGTAGACAGGGTAAGGTGTATACGCTTCTCTAATGATTACTCTGCACTATTACTAGTATAACCAGAATGAGATGACCCCTTCCATTATATGGTGGTAGACTTAGGGCATATGTCCAAATATAGCCTAACCACTACCCTAATCGATCGACTCCCTACTTCGTTGATACTCTATGTCAGCCCCATGGTAGGATGTATCACGTCCTACAGTGGCATCCTCTCGCTGATATGCACAGCCCCATATCTACTGGTGTCATGGTCGTCTTATCCCCCTGTGCTCGGCTCATGCACGCACATGGTTCGGTCGGTTTGCGCCGTCCACACCGTCCTCCACGTTTCGATCTCTTACAATAAGTCAGTAAGCGTGTCCCCTCTCCACCTAGTACGGAGTATTTTATTTGATACTTACTCCAGGTTACTGACTGAAATGAGTCCCACACAATATGATACAAGCTCTCCCCTTTGTCTTGTATCCCCCACTAGTTTTTTCACTGACTATGTATACCACTAGGTGTTTTTAATTACATAGCCTTATACCAGTTATGCTTACCCTAAAAGTTGTCTTTAATTACATAACTTTTATATTTTCCTCCGGTTATGTATACCACTAGGTGTCTTTAATTACATAACCTTATCGGGTTAAGTTGTGGGCCTATATGTAAATATTACCCACCCTCTCTAAATTTGCTTAACCCATCCACTATTCCAATCAATTTACTTAACCGTAACCTTATTTCATAATCATACAATCCCTATGGATTAGATTTGGTTAAGTATTCCAATTCATTACCATGTCCATTTATGGTTTATAATAGGCTAGACCTCCTATATTAGGCATACAACGTGTGGATGCTGGATATGCCGGTCGGGTTCGGGCTATCTTATTCCACGGTTGGGCCTAATCTCTTATCCTAGACCGATTCGTATTTGCGTACTTAGACCTCCCACATTAGGTTCAACATTAGTGGCTGCTGGATATGTCGGTCGGGTCCGGGCAGACTTCCACCACTAATGCAACCTAACCTCGTGTCATAAGTACAATTACAATTCCTGATTGTAATTACTAGACATTCCATTATTAACTAATTAATCAATTAATTAATCCTTTCCCTTTATGAGTGTTAATACCCATTTTACGCAATAATTTGAATTATATTTCCAAAAATGTTCATATTCAAATTATGCCAATATTAACCCTTTTTCCCCCGTTTCCTAACTAGCACACTCATAAACTAGTGGCATGCCTAGGATTTTGAGGATGCTCAACGATAGATTCTTCGCTCTCTTCCATTTTTCTTACATTTCTATAAATATAGAATTTTCCCCTTTTTAGATATATTGTAGATTTATAAGAATTTGGGATTGTAGGCCTAAAGGATTTAGAACTTAGAATTTTGAGGCTATAAGGTGAGTGGGGAATTGACTAATACAACTATAATGACTTATCTATTTCGTTTAAATTAAATCTATGTTTTATGCCTATCAAATTTGTTCATTGGAATATTATGAAATTATTATCAACCATAAGATCTGATTATGAATATGGTCAAAGTTTGTAAATGATAAGTTGTGGTTATGTATAACATGAATTGTATGATTCTGTAACAACCCGGAAAATCAGAACCAATTTAAAATTTTTATTTTGGCAATTTTAATGAATTTTGAATACTTAAAATGATTTATTTTAAATAATAACGACTAGGAATTTATTTTGAATAGAATTAGAATGTATAAATTTATTTAAATCGAAATTAGAGTATAAATATTTATTTTAATTATAAAAGGAATTGGAAATGGCTTGGTAGTTTGAAAATTCGATTTCAAATTTCAAATAAATGTACAGGATTCAAAATAAACCGAATTTTAGTGAAACCAGAATTATTTGAATCTGTTTGAAAATATCTTTCTAATGGATCTGAAAAATTGTAATTTCATAGCGGAAATAAAAAGTTATGTCCAGTTGAAAATTCAGAATAGTCGCTATGGAAATATACCCCTTAAAAATAGCCATTTTGCAAACACCTTCGTTTTCGACGAAACCACTTTTGTTGGATCTGGAATGTCAAATTATTGCTAGATTCCAATTTTTATAATTTTTGGAATCAATATGTGAGCGTGGTGAATTTAAACATGTTTGGTAATTTCAGTTTGAATTTAATCGACTGGAAAATGACCGTTTTTCAAACAGTCTCCAAATTGGACGAAATTAATTTTGTTAGGACCGTATCGTCAAAACATAGTCAAATTTATTTTTCTGGAATTTTTGGAGTCAGTATATGGCCCCAATAAATTAAAATGTGCGTTTGAATTTAAAATATATTGATTTATATTTTAAATTTTAACGGGAACTGATCGTAACAGTCGAATTGGCTTACCGGACATATTCCATTGTGTTCCAAATGGGGGTAATTAGCTATAGATGGCAGTCGGTGGGTTTGATTTGGAGTTGAAAAGAAAAATAATTTTTCTGAAATTAAAATAATATAATTATATATTTATATATTCACCCCCTTCATCTCCTATTCCAAAGTCAACCCTCCCATTCCGTTTCAAAATAAATCAAAAAAAAACTCGATCCCCTCGCCCTCCAGCCCATCGCGAGGCGTCTCCACCGGACCCCCATCCCACCGCAAGCGTGACGGCGCCACCCCCCTCTTGATCTGACGCCGCCTCCTTTCCCGTTTATCCCCTTCTCAAGATCTGCGAGACCCCCAAATACCCTAATTTCCCTGATCGACCTCCCCCTGCTCCTTCGCCGCACCACCGCAGGCCGCTTCGACGATCTGCAACACCCCCTTCTTCAATTCGACAACGCCTCCGACCCCCATCGCACCCGCGAGCTTCGCTAGTCTTCGCCTCAATTCGAAACCTTCAAAATCGCTGTAAGCTTTTCTGATTTTAATTCTTTGAAAAAGCTATGATTTTTAATATACGAAAGTTATGACTTTTAATGTACAAAAGTTATGATTTTTATTATACGAAAAATATGATTTTATTATGAAGTTAGCAAAGTAAAAATATGATTTTATATATACAGCGATTATAAAGATTTGATTTATATATATATATATATAGCGATGGTAAAAATCTGATTTTTATATAAGTAGCAATATAAAAATATAATTTTTATATAGAAAATAGCGTTATAAAAATGTGATGTTTAAAAATATAAACATTGATTTAAAATATATAAACATCATATTAAAAATGTGATTTTTACTATGAAGAGCATGGAAAAGATTGCGTTGGAATTTAGGGCAAATCCGAACCATTCAGAAATAAAGAATGGAGGAGTGGAAACCAAATGTAACACCCCACCCACATTAAGGTCACTCACAAAGGGAATGCCTTAACTTCAGTGGAGCGTTTTAGGTAAACAGACACAGAATATCACAAGACAGATATTAAAATTTTGCAGCGAAAATAAACAGCTTTATTAAATAACCAAAATACTTTGTTGCATAATACCATGAGTCATAAAACACTTCTGTCTTACATTATCAGAGTACATAGGTATTTAAAATAAAAACATCATTCCCCAGATTAAAGCGCAAGCCATATAAGAGACAGAGACTCGAGCCATACTTCAGAAGTAGCTCCTAGAAGATGATATCCAAATCCTGACTAAACCTGGGTGTTTCCTCCCTGAGAACCTGGGGGGAAACGGAAGAAAAGAGGCGAAACAAACTAGGTCAGACATATGTCTGGTGAGTCCAGTAACTTTTAGCCAGTAAATAAATAAAGGTAAACATGATAGGCATACAAAGTGGATAAGAGGATTCACGGTACAGATGGCAGGTATGTCAGGACAAATAAGGTAAGATGTATGCATGCTTCACTACAAACTACTCTGCACTATTACTAGTAAAATCAAGATGGGATGATCCCTTCTGCTAACCATAATAGCGATAACGATGGTGGTAGTTTCGTGTATTCCTAGCTGCTGCATAGGTGCCGCCTGCTCCTATCTCAACTAGTCGTACCCACTACCCTCCTACTATAAATTGGTAGACTTAGGGTATACGTCCGGGTATACCCTAACCACCACCCTAATCAATCGGCTCCCTACTCTGTAGATACCATGTGCTGGTCCCACAACTAGGGGGTATCACTTCCCTAAAGTGGAAACCCAAGGTATGCACAGTTATACCTACTGGTGTCACGGTCGTCTTGTCCCCCTCTGCCCGGCCCATGCACACACATGTCCCCGGTCTGTTTGCGCCGCCCACACCATCCGTCTCATTTTGGATCTATTACAATCAATTAGTAAGCGTGCCCCTTCCCCGTCTAGTACAGAGTCCTTTACTTTGATACCCCTCTGGGTTACTGACTGAAATGGTTCCCACACAACATGATACATGCTCTCCCCTATGTCTTGTATCCCCACTAGGTTTTCTACTGACTATGTATACCCTAAGGTATCTTTAATTACATAGCCCTCAATCAGTTATGCATACCTATAGGTGTCTTTAATACATAATCCTTAATCTACCTATCGGTTATGCTTACCTATAGGTGTCTTTAATACATAACTCTATCTATTCCCATTAGTTATGCGTACCCCTAAGGGTGTCTTTAATACATAACTTTACTATTTTGCCCCGGTTATGTATACCATTAGGTGTCTTTAATTACATAACCCTTTTTATCCGGTTAAGTTTGTGGGCCTATATATATTAATATTACCCACCTACCCTTCAGTTGTACTTAACCCTCCCACTGATTTAGTCCTATTTATTTAATGGTTAAATTTGTGGGCCTATATATATTAATATTACTCACCTACCCATCAGTTGTACTTAACCCTCCCACTATCCAACTCATTTTACTTAACATTAACCTATGTCTATCATCATACAGTCCACATGTATTAAGTTAGGCTAAGTAGTCTTTTCTTATTACCATGTCCAATTATGGTTATACTGGGTTAGACCTCCCACATTAGGCCTACAACATGTGGATGCTGGATATGCCGGTCGGGTCCGGGCAGTCTTATTCCATAGTTCGTATTCACACACTTAGACCTCTCACATTATGTTCAATATTAGTGGCTGCTGGATATGCCGGTCGGGTCCGGGCAGACTTCCACCACTAATGCAACCTAACCTCGTGTCATAAGTGTTAATTAAATTTTTAGACTTTGATTGCTTAAACATTCATCTTTTGATTAATTAAGTTAATTAATTAATCCTTTCCTTTTTATTGGTGTCAATACCTATTTTATTAACAATTTGAATTTCCTATCCATAAATGGTCATATTCAAATTATACCATTTTTACTCAATTTTACCTATGTCATAATAGGTAAAAAAAAATGTTTGCCTACTAGAATCATGTGCCCAATTTACATAAACACTATGTAAATTATGCCTATTACAAATTCCCCGTTTCTTAACTAGCATAACCGTTTGCGTTTTTGGCGTCATCGAGGCTACAAGGTAGCCTCGCCATAACAATAAAATAAAGGGAATGACAAGGTGATCGTTTTCAGTACAATTTTTGGCATAAGCATGACAACTAGGGAAAATGACATGATAACTTCGCACGTAATTATGATTCACCACATAATTAACAACTTGCATAGATTCATGACTTTGCAACATAACAACTTGCATAGGTTCATGATTCACAACATAACAACTTGCATCGGTTCATGAATTCATCACACGATAATTTGCATAAGTAACTTGCATGATCTCATAACAACTTGCATAGGTTCATGATAACAACTTGCATAGATTCATGAATTCGCAACATAATAACTTGCATAGGTTTATGAATTTCACTTGCATAATTTCATGATTCACCACAACAATAAACTTGTATAATTTCATGATCTACAACAACAATAAACTTGTATAATTTCATGATTCACCACAACAATAAACTTGTATAATTTCATGATCCACAACAACAATAAACTTGCATAACTACAAACAACATATACCCAAATCATAGTCTACCACAATTCACTTTTATCTATTTAAACCTAAAAGTGACTAGAACTCACAGAAAAAGAGGGTCTTGAGTTCTGGGATCTGAATTCTGTAATTTATTAGCGTTCCCTTGTTGTAAACAATTTCGTTGTTGAGATTAGACTTTGATTTGAATTGAATTGAGTTGCTTTACTTTGCTTCTAGTTGGTGGCGGCTACTCTAGGTTTTGGAGAGACAGTATGACGGCCATTGATCTAATTTTTTATTTGGTTTTAGGGTTTGAGTCTACATGTGTTTATATAGAATTTCAATTTAATTTGAGCCGTCGGATGCTCTTAGGGTTAATCAAAACCATTCAGTTAGGATAGGGTGACACCTCAGCCCTAATGACTCAGAAAGGACTAAGCAATGAGTCACAATGTGGATCAAATCACACCAGAAAGCTGTGCAGGCTTTCTGCTCGGCCTGGGCGCACTTGGGAAGTGCGCCAGTGTATTTTTGTACTGGCGCACTTCCCAAGTGCGCCAGTGCATTTTTTTTTCTGGTTTTTCCGCCTAACTTCGTTCGTCTATATCTCCATCATATGTTGTCCGTTTTACGCAAACTCGGACTCTATCTCAAGAAGAATTCCGAGATGAACGCAATGGCGCAACCCGTTTACCTTAATTCCCACATTTGAAATTAAGTATTCTTAAATTTAGTTAATTTGATTATTCAAAAATTCGGGGTGTTACACCAAAGGTGAGAACTTCTCACTCTAATTATTTTCTGGTTAAAATATATACTAGGATGCAGACGGTGCTTAGCAGTACCCAACACCGTCGTCCACAGGCTATGGATGACTTGTTTGATTGTATTGAATAATGGAAATTGATTGTGATCGTGATGTGAAATATAATATAAAAGATTCATGTGTTGAATAAAATATTTATAGTTAAAAATATAATTTTTAACGTGTATATGAATAAAATAAATATTCATTTACAAATCGGACGATTTGTTTATGTGCACACATTTAACTGATATAGATTGGGACGATATATTTTACACATCGCCCAACTGCACAAACAATAATCAGTGTTTGTTGTTTGAAAACCCCACACAGGTATTGGGATGATATTGGACATACACTAATCCCAATATTTAGTTGTATGCCAATCGATGGGTTGACAAGCTGTTGTAAGCATTAATTATTTATATTTAACGCTTATGCAGTTGTGTAATGCACTCTGGATAATGGTTGACTGTGTTTGATTATTGTTGTGTAGATGTGTGTATGAAATCCATATAAATCAAATTATGTGGTAATTGATTGTGTCTGATTCCAGTTCATAATTAACAAATATTTTAAAATAATATTTAGTGAATATTGAAATGTGAAGCCGTGTTAAGTAGTTAAACGTCATTTTAACACGAACGAGAATTTTGTCGATTTTATTCATTTTATAATCAATATTGAAAAGTGATTTCAAAATTTGATATTTTGAAAATATTATCATTTTAATATTGAAATGATATCAAATGTTCAAATTTGATTTGAAATTTGAAATTTGAAATGGAATTGAAATCGTTTTAAAATGAATTTAAAACGAATTTATTAAGGAATATTCAAATTTGATTTAAAATTGAATATGAAGTTGAAATCATTTTGGAAACGAATTTAAAACAATTTATAAAATACGTTTTAAGTGGTAATCGATGAAATATATATAATATATTATATATATAATGGCCTGAATAGAACGCGTCGCGCCGCGGCAGTTCGAGAATTTCAACCATTGACTTCGAATTGACGTTACGGGAGATCCGACCGTCGGATTCTCCTAAAACCGGACTTGTTGAGTTCATATCGAAAAAGATTTCCAACGAATATATGAGATTTGAAATCTAACGGTTGGATTTGGAATTATGTCCAAATCAAATTTGGAAAAGGTCGCTGTAAGTGCAGTTCGATGACCGTTTATGAAAATCGACTGTACGGGCCTTGATAAAATTATTAAAAATATTAATAATTTGTGTAAAATCATAATAAATGATTTGGGAAGATTGGGATGAAAAATTCCATATTTGAAAAGGTAAAAAATATATTTTTATCGAAATGAACTAGTTATTAACTATAAAAATAATCCAATATTTTTAAATAAATAAATTGGATTGGGGAAATAGTTTTGATATAACCAGAATTGGAATGGATTTGAATCGAAATAATCTTCGGAATATTTCGATATTGGATTCCGTGATTATACGGATATGTGGAGGAATTTGGAAGATATATATATATATATATCGTTATTCCAATACGATATTTGTTGATTTTAGAATTTGATATTGAATATAAGCTGATATATTTTCTATTCAGAGCCTTGTATTTAATATCAAATTGGATTTTGGGCTTGTCATGAACGGTGTCTTCATTAACACTATTCTTAAACCCAAATGAGAAAAGAATAAATCTTTTAAATAAGATTTAAAGGAGTTTACCAATTAATTAATATTTAACTGGAATTGAATTGAAATTGATTTTGGGTTTGTCGTGAATGGTGTCTTCATTAACACTGTTCTTAAACCTCGTGTGAAAAGAATAAATCTTTTAATTAAGATTTAAAGAAGAATACCAATCAATTAACATTTAATTGGAATTGGAATGGAATGTGAATTGGGTTTATTGTGAACTGTATTTTTAACTACATTCGTTCTTTAACCCGATTTACAGTGTAATGTGATTTGGAATTTATAAATCTTTTATTCAGAATTAATGGAAATTTTCCAAAGTAAAGTTTTCCAATTTAATATATTGAATTGGAATGGAATGGAATTCAATTTGGTAATAATCGAAGTGAGCTTCTATGGAGGAAGACTGTTATTATATGGAATTTAAAAGGCTTTGCCGTTATTCCATTTATATTATTAGTCGGATACGGAAATTGATATCGATTATATATTGATTTGTTTTCCATGAAAATTCCATAATTAATGGAATGTGATTTGGGTTTATCGTGAACTGTGTTTTAAATGACATTAATTCTTTAACCCAGTTAAAGATACGATTTACTTCCTAAGTTGAATAATCATTAATATTGATTTTTTGGAAGATTAAAACTAGATGGAGTTTTAATGAATCTTTAATTAGATTGAAATATGAATGTGATAATTTAAATTATCAAATTCAGGAAACGATCGAGAGTGGAGTATCACCAGTTTTGCTCCAAGCGATAGTTTAACCTTTAAATAGATTTGAACGTGAAATGGTAATTCATATTTACAAACAACACCGTGGTGTTAGATATGGAGTATTACCAGTTTTTCTCCATGGGATGAATAGGTTGAGATTGGGAAATAAAACAAATGATTACTTTAGTAAGGTTCGCTAATCCCGACTAGTTTGGAAAACCTTAATATGGTTTGATATCCAAAGGAAGATTAAAGAATAAATTTAAAAGAATTTATCTTTGATAAAATTAATGGGAACCTATTCCATAATGATGTGAATATTTAAATAAAATAATATTCTGGATTGGAATGAGGCATATGTTGTGTTTGTGTAACACTTGTTTATTATATACGCGGGTTATTCGGAAAGACCAGGTTTATCCCATTCTGAATAACTGATACGACAATTAGTCAAAGATGAAGACGATGGTTGAAGACCGGAGGTCTTCACATCGTTTGGATGATTACTGATTTCTTGATTGGGCTGTACACCCAAGACGAGGTAATAAGTAGTGATCGTCCAGACGTACTTGGAGATCGACCGGATATATGAGGGCCTCTCTCCTGTATTGGACATATGGGACGAGGAATAAGGTGCCTCCGGTTTCGTTAAGACCCAGAACGAACTTGTAAATGGACTGTGTGTCTGACATTGGATTTTTCTCTATGTTGATTGATCTTTATCTAATATACATCTGTTTGGTGGCGGAGAATTTATTCTCTTGCTTAACACCCTTCTCTGAAACGTACGAACTTAGAGGTTGTATATCGATAGACATTAGTCGCATGGCGTGAATTGCCTGTGTGGCATGCCTGAGTGGCAAATGATCAAGTCTTTTATTGAAAAGCAGAGTCTTGTGGTTGATGATCAAAGCGTAGCTTTAATATAGCGCCGCTTTGTGTATAGCGTTAATTCGCGAGCCTCACACCCTGGTGTGAACCAGAAACGGGAGAGGATCTAGGGAGGAAATGTGTTTCCTTCTAGCTAGGAGTGGTGTCAGGGTTTTGCAAGCCCTGACGTTTTACTTATGTGGATGATGGATAGCGAGGCGCCTCAGTTATATCGGTCACTGTGGTGCCGATGGATGGTTTGGTCGATATATGACCAGTTTACGCCCAATAGGGCGGGGAAACGTATTGTTCAGGCATTTTAATCCACTTCGTGTGGACCGGCCCTATGGCTCCAAAGGGACGATGCATTCTATTCCTGAGGTTCGGGCTAGAGTGTCTCGAATTCGGTAAGGACGATCCCTTGCCTTGGTTCATGATGGAAATCCAACTTCCAATACGACATTTTACGGTTTTAGTTGTATACTATTGGCGACATAGTGGCATGGGACGCTAATGCCGTCTATGATTGATACATTTATATTTGAAGTGATTTTATACACGATGCACTTATAATAGTATCAAAATGATTTGTTTTAAACGTACCAAGCATGTTTGGCTATTATAAGGGAAAACCCTATCCTCCGGCTTGCGTTGCATTGTGTGATGGGACATGGGTCTTATAATAGCTTCATTTTTTCAAAAAGCATTGTGCTTTTTTTATGCACTGGTATTCTTGGGAGGAAACCCGTTCCGTGTTATACGGCATGGTCCCTTGATTTACTTTATTGTTAAAGTAAAGATTTAATAACTGTTTTAGTTCTCACACAAGTCACAGACTGATCTGGAGTTTATTGTTTTAACCTAAACTCTGGGTGCCCCTATTTTCCACACGTGCAATTAGTAGTTTTAGTCTTACAGCTTTATATTCACAAGATCCTGGTTTACAGCTGGAATGATATTCGGAAAGCTCTGTATCCGTATATTCCTTTCAGTTGTGTTTTGTATTATTTTCCGCTGCGTTGTAATTTGTAAACCTATAATATTTGTCGAATGTATATTATTTATTCATACTCCGTATATTCTTGTATTCTGATGTATATTGTTGTAATAAGCAATGAAATGTTATTCTGTCTGTGTTCTGATTTGTCGTGTTCTCAACTCAATCCGGGCTTTCCTTTACGGGGAAGTTCGGGTCGTTACAGATTCTTAAATATTTTTCCCATATATTCCTACAGTTATGTCATGAAATATGTTGTACATGTTACATAACACTATGGATCTGGAAATCAGTCCCATTAAACATAAATTAGCTGTAGTTGCATTCCATATCTTTAGTTCAGTGTTGAAAAATGAAATATGTGAATTTAGGTAAAAAGATGAAATTTGTGAATTATGTGATTGAAAAATAAAAGAAATATTCCTGTTTATATTCAATATTGTTGGGTTTTGGCTTAAGCATTGTAAAACATGTTGTTTTCCTCCTTTCGAATAAAATGCACTACACAAAAAATGCCAATTTGGCAGTGGTCATGAACGTATCAAAATGGATTTGATACGGTTTTAAGCCGTATCAAAAAATGGCGTCTTTGTTGTTTTGATACGGCTTAAAGCCGTATCAAATTCATAAATTGATACGGTTTAAAACCATATCAAATTGGTATTTTGATACGACTTAAAACCGTATCAAATTATGAATTTGATGCGGTTTTAAGCCATATCAGCTGATTAATTTGATGCGGTTTTAAGTCGTATCAAATTAATAATAAGCTTAAAGCCGTATCAAATTAATATGCTGGCAGTGTCCACTTTATAGATCTGTAACAACCCGTATTCTACGCATCATAAGATCGTAGGATATTTATTTCTTTCACATATGAAGTCGTATGGTCATGTAACTTTGGGAGACGACTATTGTGGTCATTTCCCATGTTCATGATTTTTCCCGATTTTTAAATGACCATTTTACCCCTAGCTGGCACTGTTTTGGCCATAACTTTTGACTGGAAAGGAATTTTGACCTGAAACCACTTCCATTGGCTCCGGATGATGGTTTACAATTCCGTAGAGTGGTCACATTAGCCAAACGGACTCACCGTTTGGGAGATATGGCTGAAACAAGTTTCAGATGGTGAAAAACAGCTTAATTGGGCTTAACCGGTTGATTAGCAGCTAGGCCCAGAGGGGAATTTCGGGTTTAGAGGTATAGGAGGACTGATTAGAGTTAGGAAATCACTTTCATTTCAGTTTTGAGCCGCCACAAACCTTCTTGAGACCTTAGTAATGGCTTCCATCCTCTAAAACCACTCCAAAACACATTTTTAGTGAAGATTAAGCCTAAACTACATCAAAACAAGGCCAAATAGCATCAGAGCAAGGTTGGAGCTGCTGCTATACATAGGGATTCGACCCAAACAGAGAGTATTTCAGATTTGGTGTTTTATTTTGTGGCAAAGGTGAGTGATAACATCGTTTTGACACTAATTATAGTTAATTAAGGGTGATTAGTGAAGATTAGCGAATTGATACACTAATAAATTCTGGAAAAATGTTTAGAAATTCTTAAATAATATTTTATGCCTTTGTTAAAAATTTGGTTCGATTTGGTTAAGTTTTATTAATTCTATGATTAGTTTTATTTAATCATGCTTAAGGGAAAATAAGGGGATTTTGGGCATCTTTGATCCGTTTTGACATGTAAATTCATTGTTTTGGTGTTTGTGGTTAGTTTGCTATGTTGCTATGACTGTTTGACATGATTTGTGATTGATTAGTATAGTTAGATTTGTCGAAAACGTCGTCGAATGGCGTAAAAAAGTTGCTGGAAAAAGTTGCAGAAAGTTGTGCAGGGTTCCGGATCGGATCGGATATGGGCTCGGATCGGATAGGAGACCTGGGTAAGGAACCCGACCTGAGCCAGAAATCTAGCACAGATGAGGCTAGGCAAAAAGGAAGGCCATGTTGGTTAAGCTGGGGATCAGATAGACTTGGAGACGAAGGGCTCGGATCGGAACTTAACACTTGGGAGAACTGGCAAGAGGGAAGGCTACGCGGATCAGATGGCGAAGGAAGGATCGGATCGGAGCACGTGGAGAACGAGGGAGCGGATCGGAGCGGAAGCACGAACTGGAAGGGAGATGGCACCCGACCCGGAGGAGGACACCCGACCCGACCCGAAATAGAATACCCGACCCGAACCGATGCGACCCTGTGGATCCGAACCGAACCGCTACAGGAGAAGACTACGAACCGACCCGAAGTAGAGGACCCGACCCGAACCGATGGCTAGGAGGAGAACCCGACCCGACCCAGTATTGACCAATAACCCGAGATGCAAAGGTAGTCCAATATGGGAAGTTAGAGCTCAGGATCTAGTTGGGAACCAATGAGTTCACTTCATGATTGGGCTTTGCTGCGGGACGTGTGCCAAGGGGCAGTCGATGTCTATGACTTTGGATCACTATGTATGGGAAGTACGTGAACAGATTCAGGGCTGCAATTCCCTAGGTACGACTACAGGGCTATAGACCAATGAAGTGGGGTCATTTGTAAAGATTTGGTCATGACTCCATGTGGTAAGCTTGGTAGTAGCAGTAGTTGTACAAGTCGAACTCCGTCACTACTTCAATGGGTCTAGTGATTGACAGTGGTGGACATCGTATGCTTTACGCACGGAGTGAGAGATGTGAGGATGGTTGCTATGGATGATTTGTTTGCTATCATTATGACATGCACACCCCACCCCCGTATTCTTACACTATTTATTATGGCACCTTAGAGTATTGTACGGTATGTGGTACTAACTCTTTGGTTGCAGGTCCAGGTTCAGGTATGGTTTAGTATACCTGTTATTATTCTGTTTAGATGCTTATCGCTCATACCAGGCTTTATGTCTGACCCAGAGTTTTATGTCTCCTCTTATTACTCTAGGTGCTCATACGAGCAGACTAGAGACAGGTTAGCTGGTGATGCACGGGTAGATGATCCGGAGACGAGCAGGAGGCTTCCACGTAATATGTATATATATAGTATTCTCCCTGTGTTGTTGAAGATCACTGCTTGGGCATTGGTGGTGCATCTTCTACTTTAGCTTTCTTTTGTTAGAGACAGTAAATTTGAAAAGTTGTAATAAGCTATATTTGGATTTCCGCTGCTCTGACGTTGATGTTGGTTTTAGTTATCAGCTTATACACTGTCTCACCTGTTTTATGTCAAGTATTTTGTTATTATATTTTATTTCATGCGCTGCGAGACATTCTACAGGTTCCTCGTTTAGTTAATTCCCTTCTTTCCTTTCTTCTGACGACCGTCCCGTGCTAGTCGGGCATGTGTATAGCGCACTTTCGGAGGAAATGCAGGCTGGTGCGGGGCGGGCCGTCACACTTGGTATCAGAGCTCTAGGTTGCATAGTTAACCTAGGGAAGTTATCAGGGAGAGATAATATACGTATACGAGAGAGCGTATTTGTGATTACTTTGGTTTTTAAAAGCTATATATATATACTATTACTGGTATAAGGATGAAGTCGTACTGCACTAGCACCACTATGGAGTCGTTAATCGTTTCCTTTTTCAAATTGACGATGAGCCGATATACTAGAGGTGATGGTAGGGGAGCCAATAATGGGAATGCTGCTGACATGAGGACGATGTTTACTGACCTCATGAGAGAGATGCTTTGAGATGTACAGAGGGCAGCTCCCAATGGTGGAAATGGTGGTGGTCCAATAGTGCAGGCGCCAAGAGTCGACTTCGCCAAGCTGAATAAGGATTATACTAGCCTTGGTGGGAAGCCGTTCCACGGAACGGAGTCGGCCATGGATGTTCAGGATTGGTTGGATAGTTGCGAACGTATCTTCGAGGATTTGGGTATCGAGGATGCGATGAAGAGAAAGCTAGCGTCCCGTCAGCTGCAAGGGCAGGCAATGAATTGGTGGAGTGCTATAAAGGCAGCTACTCCCGAAGATCAGATTACTTGGGAGCAGTTTAAAGCTTGCTTTAGCGAGAAGTTCATTCCAACTGCTCAAAAGTCAGTGCTGTTTAAGAAATTCTTGGAGCTCAAGCAGAATGGCAGAGCTGTCTCGGAGTACATTGCTGAATTCGACACTTTGTCGAAGTATAGGTTATCTCTTATTGATACTGCCGAGAAGAAGAATGAGAAATTCATAACTGGTTTAGATCAGTACTTACGGGAAAGGCTTATTAACCACATCGATGAGACGTTTGAGTCGATTGTGGGGAAAGCATTAAGATCAGAAAGTCTCTACCCTAAGCCGAAGACTGAGGTTGCATCCGTAGATGAGCCAAAGCCACAAGCAAGTGGTGGAGGCAAGGATGGTTTCCAGAATAAGAGAAAGCAGAATCATGCTAAGGATGGCCAGAAGAAAACGAACAAGCAAGATGTTGAGTGCTTCAGCTGTGGTAAGAAGGGCCATTATGCTAGTAATTGTCGGGCCAAGCCAGCGGATAGGAAGTGCTTCAACCGTGGCCAAATGGGACATCACAAGGACAAGTGTCCGCAACCCCCTAAAGAAAAGCAAATAGTGAAAGCCTACGCCCTTAATGCTATTCCTTCTTCGTCGAATGCCCCAACAGCGGCGGAGAAGGGAAAGAATGTCGTCATTCAAGGTATGCTTTCTGTTTATGATGTTCCTGTTAGAGTTTTATTTGATACCGGAGCTTCCAGTTCTTTCATATCTAGTGACCTGGTAGATAGGTTGAGATTGGAGCCCGAGATTGTCAATAGACCTTTAGTAGTGACGAACCCAATTGGTGGTTCGACTAGCCTTAGCATGATTTGTCGTAATGTGGTCCTATCGAGTCATGGATGCATGTTTGTTTGTGATTGCTTTGTTTTGGGCTTTACTGGGTTTGGCATTATTTTGGGAGTAGATTGGCTCCAAAGATACGGGGTGGTGGTAGACTGTGAGGGCTTTTTAGTGACAGCTAGAGCGGATGATGGGCGGAGGATAGTGTTTGGTGGTCTACCCAGTAAGGGGGTATTGGCTAGTTTTCTAAACTCCCTCGGCATTCCGCATAGTGAGTTGTCAGGTTTGCCCGTGGTTGGCCAGTATCCGGATGTTTTCGAAGAAGTGACCGGACTTCCACCACAATGAGAGATTGAGTTCCGTATTGATTTGGTAAAAGATGCCAGACCTATAGTGATGCCACTTCGTCGTATGGAACCAAGAGAGCAGCGAGAGCTCAAGGTGCAAGTCAGCGATCTTTTGAAGAAGGGATTTATCAGAAGGAGTGTTTCTGAATGGGGAGCACCACTTGTGTTTTCTACCAAGGCGGATGGTTCCCTTCGTTTGTGTGTAGACTACCGCGAGTTGAATAAAGTGACGAGGAAGAACAAGTATCCTCTACCGCGGATAGATGATTTGTTCGATCAGTTGAGTGGCGCGAGAGTATTTTCTCAGTTGGATCTCGCGACAGGTTTTCATCAGCTTAGAGTGGAAGCTGAGAGTATAGCTAAAACGGCATTTCGAACGCCGTCTGGATTTTATGAGTGGTTGGTCATGCCATTCGGGCTGACCAATGCCCCAGCATATTTTGTGGATCTTATGAATAGGGTATTCAGAGATCAGTTGAATAAGTTTGTCCTTGTGTTCGTTGATGATATTTTGGTCTATTCAAGGACAGAGGAAGAACACAAGGAACATTTAAGAGTAGTGATGGAGGTGTTGAGAAAACACCAATTGAAAGCAAAGTTTTCTAAGTGTCACTTCTGGAAGAGGGAAGTGAGGTTCTTGGGCCATGTTGTATCAGAGAATGGTATTGCCGTGGACCCGGCGAAAGTGGCTACGGTACAGGATTGGCCTACGCCCAAGAATGCAACAGATGTAAGAAGTTTCTTGGGATTAGCTGGATATTATCGTAAGTTTATCCAAGGTTTCTCCAAGATAGCAGCACTATTGACCCAGTTGACCAAGAAGAATCAAGCTTTTATCTGGGATGAAAGGTGCGAGAATGCATTCAAGAGTCTAAAGGACAAGTTGACAAGCGCACCAGTGTTAGTCATTCCTAAGGGGGATGAAGAGATGACGGTATACACGAATGCCTGTGGTACCGGACTGGGTGCTGTATTGATGCAAGGCGGTAGGGTTGTAGCTTATGCAAGTCGGCAATTGAAACCGCACGAGAAAAAATACCCTACCCATGACTTGGAATTGGCAGCGATCGTGTTCGCGTTAAAGATGTGGAAACACTATCTCTTGGGAGAAAGATTTGAGCTGTTTACATATTATAAGTCGTTGAAGTATCTCTTCTCCCAGAAGGATCTAAATCTCCGGCAACAAAGGTGGTTAGAATTCTTGGCTTCCTATGATTTCGACATCGCATATACACCGGGAAAGGGCAATGTCGTGGCTGATGCATTGAGTAGAAGACATGCCAGCTTAGGGGCTATGTTCCTTGAATGGAAGCAACTGGAGTATATCGCGGGGTTTGATTTCAGACCAAAGTGCGAATTGGATCCAGAAATGTTAGCAAGTTTGACGATCAGACCCACTTTAATTAAGCGGATCGGCTCTAGTCAGAGGGACGATCCTAACCTATTGGAAATCATCTCCAAGTTAAAGATGGATATCGATGAGGAGATGAACAAGTATGGGCTTGATCGAGTTGGATGGCTTAGAAAGAATGGAAAGCTTGTTGTACCCAATGTCAATGGATTGAGAGATGAAGTGCTTAGAGAATGTCATCACTCAAAGCTGACTATACACCCCGGTGGTAACAAGATGTATCGAGATATGAAGCAGACTTACTACTGGGAAGGGATGAAAAGAGACGTTGGGAAGTTTATATCCAAGTGCATGAATTGCCAGCTAGTTAAAGCCGAGCAAAAGAAGCCTAGTGGGTTTTTACAGCCCTTAGAAATTCCCGAATGGAAATGGGAGCAAGTCTCGATGGATTTTATTGATGGTTTACCAAGGACTAGATCGGGACATGATAGCATTTGGGTAGTTGTGGATCGACTGACTAAAAGTGCAAGATTTATACCAGTCAAATCGACCAGAACGGCAGCTAAGTTAGCAGAATTGTATATGAAGTGGGTAGTGAGATTTCATGGAGTACCTAAAAGCATTGTGAGCGACCGAGACCCGTTGTTCACTAGTGGGTTTTGGAAGAGCTTACAAGAGGCTCTAGGGTTAGAGTTACATCTCAGTACCGCATATCATCCTCAGACCGACGGTCAGACGGAGAGGGTGAATCGTATTTTGGAAGATCTCTTGAGAGCATGTATATTGGATTTTGGTGGATCATGAGATGACCATTTGCTTCTAGTAGAGTTTGCATATAATAATAGCTACCAATCCAATATCGGTATGGCTCCGTTTGAAGCTTTGTACGGAAGACTGTGCAACTCACCATCATGTTGGATAGAGACTGGCGAGAAGTTTATGCTTGGACCAGATGTGGTGAGGGAAACTTCAGATAAGATCAAGATCATTCAACAACGAATGAAGGTTGCCCAAGATAGGCAGAAGAGTTATGCTGATAAGAGGAGAAGAGACCTAAAATTCTCCGTTGGTGACTTGGTGTTTGTCAAGATTTCTCCGTTGAAGAGCGTAATACGATTTGGCAGGAGAGGCAAGTTGGCACCAAGATTTGTTGGTCCATTCCCTGTTCTTGAACTAGTCGGGAATTTGGCATACAGAATTGACTTACCGGAGAAGATGGCGGGAGTTCACGACGTATTTCATGTTTCCCAACTAAGGAAGTTCGTTCACGGCTCAGATATGACTATTTTACCTGATCAGTTAGAGGACTTCGAAGTAGAACCCGAGGAGGTTGGTAACCGCAAGCCGGCCCGTATTGTCGAGCACGACATGAAGCAACTTCGAAGGAAGGCGGTGAAGCTAGTCAAGGTTCAGTGGGGCGAGGACGAGAATGATTGTACTTGGGAGAAAGAGGAGAATATTAGGAAGATACACCCAGAACTCTTTGCCTGGTAAGATTTTGACTTCGATTTAGTTTTCCGCATGCTAGGATAGGCTTGTTTTGCATGTTTGATTGTTGTATGTGGTTGTTAGGCATGCAGGATCCTTTGTATGTTTTGGGTTAAGGAATTTCGGGGACGAAATTTCTTAAGGGGGGGAGAGTGTAACGACCTGTATTCTACGCATCATAGGATCGTAGGATATTTATTTCTTTCACATACGAAGTCGTATGGTCATGTAACTTTGGGAGACGACTATTGTGGTCATTTCCCATGTTCATGATTTTTCCCGATTTTTAAATGACCATTTTTCCCTTAGTTGGCACTGTTTTGCCCATAACTTTTGACTGGAAAGAAATTTTGACTTGAAACTACTTCCATTGGCTTCGGATGATGGTTTACAATTCCATAGAGTGGTCACATGTAACGACCCGCATTCTACGCATCATAGGATCGTAGAATATTTATTTCTTTCATATACGAAGTCGTATGGTCATGTAACTTTGGGAGACGACTATTGTGGTCATTTCCCATGTTCATGATTTTTCCCGATTTTTAAATGACCATTTTACCCCTAGTTGGCACTGTTTTGGCCATAACTTTTGACTGGAAATGAATTTTGACCTGAAACCACTTCCATTGGCTTTGAATGATAGTTTCTCTTTCCGTAGAGTGGTCACATTAGCCAAACGGACTTACCGTTTGGGAGATATGGCTGAAACAAGTTTCAGATAGTGAAAGACAGCTTAATTGGGCTTAACCGGGTGATTAGCAGCTAGGCCCAAGGGGAATTTCGGGTTTAGAGGTATAGGAGGTCTGATTAGGGTTAGGTTATCACTTTCATTTCAGTTTTGAGCCGCCACAAACCTCCTTGAGACCTTAGTAATGGCTTCCTACATCTAAAACACCCCAAATCACTCTCTAATTGAAGATTAGGCTTAGCAACACCAAATTAAGGAGAAAAAGCACCAAAGCAAGGTTAGAGCCGCTGTTAGACATCAGTATTCGCCCCAAATCAGAGGAGTTTCAGTTCTGAGAATTTCATTTGTGGCCAAGGTGAGTGATAGCATCATTTTGACACTAATTACGGTTGATTAAGGGTAATTAGTGAAGATTAGCGAATTTATACGTAAATAAATTCTGGAAAAATTCTTAAAATTCTAAAATAATGTTTTAAGGCTCTGTTAGAAATTTGGGTTAATTTCGATGTGTTTTACTAATCGTATGCTTAAACATGATTAGGAGGGATTATAAGAAAATGTGAGGTTTTGGCCACTTTTGATCCATTTTGATTCATTTAAATTGTTGTTTGTTGTTTGTGGTTGCTATTACATGTTACTATGACTCTATGGTATGTTTCATGATTGATTAGAATAGTTAAATTGCTCGAAAACGTCGTCGAATGGCGTAGAAAGCTTGTTGGAAAATTTCAGAAGTGTGCAGGTTCCGAACCGGTTCGGATCGGAGAAAGGGGGTCGGATCGGATTTGTGAACTGACCAAGGGGATTCGAACTGGATTGGAACTTGTCGCTGGAGAAGGCTTGGCAAAAAGGAAGGCTGTTCACTTAGAGTTGGGGTGGACAAGGGGATCGGATCGGAGTAAGCTAGGGAGCGGAGCGGATCGGATCGGAAGAGTGATTGGAGGCCAGATCGGATCGATTGAGATGCAGGGCTCGGATCGGAAGCAAACACTCGGGAGAACTAGCAAGAGGGAAGGCCACGCGGATCAGATGGCAAGGAGGGATCAGATCGGAATACGTGAAGAAATAAGCTAGGGATTGGAGCGCTGGAGGGAAGGACACCCGACCCGACCTGGAGGAGGACCCCGACCCGACCCGGAGCGAAGTACCCGACCCGAATCGAATGAAAGAAGACAAGGAGAAGGATCCGAACCGAACCGAGCATGGGTGACCGAACCGAACCGAATTCTAGAGCTGCTACTGCACGACAACTTTTCTGAAGACCCACTCCAATTCGACCAAACCCGAGATGCAAAGGAAGTCCGAATGAGAAGTTAGAGCTCAAGATTCAGATGGGAATCAACGAGTTCACTTCATGATTGGGCTTTGCTGCGGGACGCGTGCTAAGGAGTTATCGACACCTATAGCTTTGGACCACTGTGGTAGGAGGTACGAAGGCGGATTCAGGGCCATTATGGCATTGGTAGAACCAAGGGCTATGACCAATGAAGTGGGTCATTGAAATGTTTGGTCATGACTCCAAGTGTTTGGCTTGGTCACAGCAGGGTTTCTACAAGTCGGGATTCGTCGTTGCCTCAGTTTGTCTAGTGTTCCAAAGTGGTAGATGTCGTACGCTTTAGGCACTGAGTGAGAGGTGTGAGGATGGTTGCTATGGATGATTTGTTGCTATCATTTTGACATGCACACCCCACCCCCGTATTCTTACACTAATTATTATGGCACCTTGGAGTATTGTACGGTATGTGGTACTAACTCTTTGGTTGCAGGTCCAGGTTCAGGTATGGTTTGGTATACCTGTTATTACCCTGTTTATATGCTTATCGCTCATACCAGGCTTTATGTCTGACCCAGAGTTTTATGTCTCTTCTTATTACTCTGGGTGCTCACACGAGCAGACTAGAGACAGGTTAGCTGGTGATGCACGGGTAGATGATCCGGAGACGAGCAGGAGGCTTCCACGTAATATATATATAGTATTCTCCCTGTGTTGTTGAAGATCACTGCTTGGGCATTGTTGGTGTATCTTCTATTTTAGCTTTCTTTTGTTTAGAGACAGTAAATTTGGAAAGTTGTAATAAGCTGTATTTGGATTTCCGCTGCTTTGATGTTGACATTGATTATTAGTTATCAGCTTATGCACTGTCTCGCCTGTTTTATGTCAAGTATGTTATTATTATATTTTATTCCATGCGCTGTGAGACATTCTACAGGTTCTTTGATTAGTTCGTCCCCTTCTTTCCTTTCTTATGACGACCGTCTTGTGCTAGTCGGGCATGTGTACAGCGCACTTTTGGAGGAAATGCAGGCTGGTGCGAGGCGGGCCGTCACACTTGGTATCAGAGCTCTAGGTTGCGTAGTTAACCTAGGGAAGTTATCAGGGAGAGATATTATACGTATACGAGAGAGCGTATTTGTGATTACTTTGGTTTTTTAAAAAGCTATATATATACTATTAGTAGTATAAGGATGAAGTCGTACTGCACTAGCACCACTATGGAATCGTTAATCGTTTCCTTTTTCAGATTGACGATGAGCCGAGATACTAGAGGTGCTGGTAGGGGAACCAATAATGGGAATGCTGCTGACATGAGGACGATGTTTACTGACCTCATGAGAGAGATGCTTAGAGATGTGCAGAGGGCAGCTCCCAATGGTGGAGATGGTGGTGGTCCAATAGTGCAGGCGCCAAGAGTCGACTTCGCCAAGCTGAATAAGGACTATACTAGTCTTGGTGGGAAGCCGTTCCACGGAACGGAGTCGGCTACGGATGTTCAAGATTGGGTGGATAGTTGCGAACGTATCTTCGAGGATTTGGGTATCGAGGATGCAATGAAGAGGAAGCTAGCGTCCCGTCAGCTGCAAGGGCGGGCAATGAATTGGTGGAATGCTATAAAGGCAGCTACTCCCGAAGACCAGATTACTTGGGAGCAGTTTAAGGCTCGCTTTAGTGAGAAGTTCATTCCGGCTGCTCAGAAGTCAATGTTGTTTAAGAAGTTCTTAGAGCTCAAGCAGAATGGCAGGGCTGTCTCGGAGTACATTGCTGAATTTGATACTTTGTCAAAATATGGGTTATCTCTTATAGATACTGCCGAGAAAAAGAATGAGAAATTCATAACTGGTTTGGATCAGTACTTGGGGGAAAAACTTATTAACCACATCGATGAGACGTTTGAATCGATTGTGGGGAAAGCGTTAAGGTCAGAAAGTCTCTACCCTAAGCCGAAAACTGAGGTTGCATCCGCAGATGAGCCAAAGCCGCAAGCTAGTGGTGGAGGCAAAGGTGGTTCTCAGAATAAGAGAAAGCAGAATCAGGCTAGGGATGGCCAGAAGAAAAAGAATAAGCAAGATGTGGAGTGCTTCAGCTGTGGTAAGAAGGGCCATTATGCTAGTAATTGTCGGGCCAAGCCAGCGGACAGGAAGTGCTTCAATTGTGGCCAATTGGGACATCACAAGGACAAGTGTCCGCAGCCCCCTAAGGAAAAGCAAATGGTGAAAGCATATGCTCTTAATGCTATTCCTTCTTCGTCGAATGCCCCAACTGCGGCGGAGAAGGGAAAGAGTGTCGTCATTCAAGGTATGCTTTCTGTTTATAATGTTCCTGTTAGAGTTTTGTTTGATACCGGAGCTTCCAGTTCTTTCATATCTAGTGACCTGGTAGATAGGTTGGGATTGGAGCCCGAGATTGTCGATAGGCCTTTAGTAGTGACGAACCCGATTGGTGGTTCGACTAGTCTTAGCATGATTTGTCGCAATGTGGTCTTATCGAGTCATGGATGCATGTTTGTTTGTGATTGTTTTGTTTTGGGCTTTACTGGGTTTGGCATTATTTTGGGAGTAGATTGGCTCCAAAGATACGGGGTGGTGGTAGACTGTGAGGGCTTGTTGGTGACAGCTAGAGCGGATAATGGGCGGAGGATAGTGTTTGGTGGTCTACCCAGTAAGGGGGTATTGGCTAGTTTTCTAAACTCCCTCGACATTCCGCATAGTGAGTTGTCAGGTTTGCCCGTGGTTGGCCAGTATCCGGATGTTTTCGAAGAAGTGACCGGACTTCCACCACACCGAGAGATTGAGTTTCGTATTGATTTGGTAAAGGATGCCAGACCTATAGTGATGCCACTTCGTCGTATGGCACCAAGGGAGCAGCGAGAGCTCGAGGTGCAAGTCAGCGATCTTTTGAAGAAGGGATTTATCAGAAGGAGTGTTTCTGAATGGGGAGCACCAGTTGTGTTTGCTACCAAGGCGGATGGTTCCCTTCGTTTGTGTGTAGACTACCGCGAGTTGAATAAAGTGACGAGGAAGAACAAGTATCCTCTACCGCGGATAGATGATTTGTTTGATCAGTTGAGTGGCGCGAGAGTATTTTCTCAGTTGGACCTCGCGACAGGTTTTCATCAGCTTAGAGTGGAAGCTGAGAGTATAGCTAAAACGGCGTTTCGGACGCCGTCTGGGTTTTATGAATGGTTGGTTATGCCATTTGGGCTGACTAATGCCCCGGCATATTTTGTGGACCTTATGAATAGGGTATTCAGAGATCAGCTGAATAAGTCTGTCCTTGTGTTCGTTGATGATATTTTGGTCTATTCGAGGACAGAGGAGGAACACAAGGAACATTTAAGAGTAGCGATGGAGGTGTTGAGAAAACACCAATTGAAAGCAAAGTTTTCTAAGTGTCACTTCTGGAAGAGGGAAGTGAGGTTCTTGGGCCATGTTGTATCAGAGAGTGGTATTGCTGTGGACCCAGCAAAGGTGGCTACGGTACAAGATTGGCCTACGCCCAAGAATGCAACAGATGTAAGGAGTTTCTTGGGATTTGCGGGATATTATCGTAAGTTTATCCAAGGTTTCTCCAAGATAGCAGCACCATTGACCCAGTTGACCAAGAAGAATCAAGCTCTTGTCTGGGATGAAAGGTGCGAGAATGCATTCAAGAGTCTAAAGGACAAGTTGACAAGTGCACCAGTGTTAGTCATTCCTAAGGGGGATGAAGAGATGACGGTATACACGGATGCCTGTGGTACCGGACTGGGTGCTGTATTGATGCAAGGCGGTAGGGTTGTAGCTTACGCAAGTCGGCAATTGAAACCGCACGAGAGAAGAAACCCTACCCATGATTTAGAATTGGCAGCGATCGTGTTCGCGTTAAAGATGTGGAGACACTATCTCTTGGGAGAAAGATTTGAGCTATTTACAGATCATAAGTCGTTAAAGTATCTATTCTCCCAGAAGGATTTAAATCTCCGTCAGCAGAGATGGTTAGAGTTCTTAGCTTCTTATGATTTTGACATCGCATACACACCAGGAAAGGGCAATGCGGTGGCCGATGCATTGAGTAGAAGACATGCCAGCTTAGGGGCCATGTTCCTTGAATGGAAGCAACTGGAGTTTATCGCGGGGTTTGATTTCAGACCAAAGTGCGAATTGGATCCAGAAATGTTAGCAAGTTTGACGATCAGACCCACTTTGATTGAACGAATCGGCTCTAGTCAGAGGGACGATCCTAACCTATTGGAAATCATCTCCAAGTTAGAGATGGGAATCGATGAGGAGATGAACAAGTATGGGCTTGATCGAGATAGATGGCTTAGAAAGGATGGAAAGCTTGTTGTACCCAATGTCAATGGATTGAGAGATGAAGTGCTTAGAGAATGTCATCACTCAAAGCTGACTATACACCCCGGTGGTAATAAGATGTATCGAGATATGAAGCAGACTTACTACTGGGAAGGAATGAAACGAGACGTTGGGAAGTTTATATCCAAGTGTATGAATTGCCAGCTAGTTAAAGCCGAGCAAAAGAAGCCTAGTGGTTTGTTACAGCCATTAGAAATTCCCGAATGGAAATGGGAGCAAGTCTCGATGGATTTCATTGATGGTTTACCAAGGACTAGATCGGGACATGATAGCATTTGGGTGATTGTAGACCGACTGACTAAAAGTGCAAGATTTATACCAGTCAAATCGACAAGAACGGCAGCTAAGTTAGCAGAATTGTATATGAAGTGGGTAGTGAGATTTCATGGAGTACCTAAAGGCATTGTGAGCGACCGAGACCCGTTGTTTACTAGTGGGTTTTGGAAGAGCTTACAAGAGGCTCTAGGGTCAGAGTTACATCTCAGTACCGCATATCATCCTCAGACCGACGGCCAGACAGAGAGGGTGAACCGTATTTTGGAGGATCTCTTGAGAGCATGTATATTGGATTTTGGTGGGTCATGGGATGACCATTTGCATCTAGTAGAGTTTGCATATAATAATAGCTACCAATCCAGTATCGGTATGGCTCCATTTGAAGCTTTGTATGGAAGACCGTGCAACTCACCATCATGTTGGATAGAGACTGGCGAGAAGTTTATGCTTGGACCAGATGTGGTGAGGGAAACTTCAGATAAGATTAAGATCATTCAGCAACGAATGAAGGCAGCCCAAGATAGGCAGAAAAGTTATGCTGATAAGAGAAGAAGAGACTTAAAATTCTCCGTTGGTGACTTGGTGTTTGTCAAGATTTCCCCGTTGAAGAGCGTAATACGATTTGGCAGGAGAGGCAAGTTGGCACCAAGATTTGTTGGCCCGTTCCCTGTTCTTGAACTAGTCGGGAATTTGGCATATAGGATTGACTTACCAGAGAAGATGGCGGGAGTTCATAACGTATTTCATGTTTCCCAACTAAGGAAGTTCGTTCACGACTCAGATATGACTATTTCACCTGATCAGTTAGAGGACTTCGAAGTAGAACCCGAGGCGGTTGGGAACCGCAAGCCGGTCCGTATTGTCGAGTACGACATGAAGCAACTTCGAAGAAAGGCGGTGAAGCTAGTCAAGGTTCAGTGGGGCGAGGACGAGAATGACTGTACTTGGGAGACAGAGGAGAACATTAGGAAGACGCACCCAGAACTCTTTGTCTGGTAAGATTTTGACTTCGATTTAGTTTTTCCGCATGCTAGGATAGGCTTGTTTGCTTGTCTTGCACATTTGATTGTTGCATATGGTTGTTAGGCATGCGGGATCCTGTGTATGTTTTGGGGTTAAGGAATTTCGGGGACGAAATTTCTTAAGGGGGGGAGAGTGTAACGACCCGCATTCTGCGCATCATAGGATCGTAGAATATTTATTTCTTTCACATACGAAGTCGTATGGTCATGTAACTTTGGGAGACGACTATTGTGGTCATTTCCCATGTTCATGATTTTTCCCGATTTTTAAATGACCATTTTACCCCTAGTTGGCACTGTTTTGGCCATAACTTTTGACTGGAAATGAATTTTGACCTGAAACCACTTCCATTGGCTTTGAATGATAGTTTCTCTTTCCGTAGAGTGGTCACATTAGCCAAACGGACTTACCGTTTGGGAGATATGGCTGAAACAAGTTTCAGATAGTGAAAGACAGCTTAATTGGGCTTAACCGGGTGATTAGCAGCTAGGCCCAAGGGGAATTTCGGGTTTAGAGGTATAGGAGGTCTGATTAGGGTTAGGTTATCACTTTCATTTCAGTTTTGAGCCGCCACAAACCTCCTTGAGACCTTAGTAATGGCTTCCTACATCTAAAACACCCCAAATCACTCTCTAATTGAAGATTAGGCTTAGCAACACCAAATTAAGGAGAAAAAGCACCAAAGCAAGGTTAGAGCCGCTGTTAGACATCAGTATTCGCCCCAAATCAGAGGAGTTTCAGTTCTGAGAATTTCATTTGTGGCCAAGGTGAGTGATAGCATCATTTTGACACTAATTACGGTTGATTAAGGGTAATTAGTGAAGATTAGCGAATTTATACGTAAATAAATTCTGGAAAAATTCTTAAAATTCTAAAATAATGTTTTAAGGCTCTGTTAGAAATTTGGGTTAATTTCGATGTGTTTTACTAATCGTATGCTTAAACATGATTAGGAGGGATTATAAGAAAATGTGAGGTTTTGGCCACTTTTGATCCATTTTGATTCATTTAAATTGTTGTTTGTTGTTTGTGGTTGCTATTACATGTTACTATGACTCTATGGTATGTTTCATGATTGATTAGAATATTTAAATTGCTCGAAAACGTCGTCGAATGGCGTAGAAAGCTTGCTGGAAAATTTCAGAAGTGTGCAGGTTCCGAACCGGTTCGGATCGGAGAAAGGGGGTCGGATCGGATTTGTGAACTGACCAAGGGGATTCGAACTGGATTGGAACTTGTCGCTGGAGAAGGCTTGGCAAAAAGGAAGGCTGTTCACTTAGAGTTGGGGTGGACAAGGGGATCGGATCGGAGTAAGCTAGGGAGCGGAGCGGATCGGATCGGAAGAGTGATTGGAGGCCAGATCGGATCGATTGAGATGCAGGGCTCGGATCGGAAGCAAACACTCGGGAGAACTAGCAAGAGGGAAGGCCACGCGGATCAGATGGCAAGGAGGGATCGGATCGGAATACGTGAAGAAATAAGCTAGGGATTGGAGCGCTGGAGGGAAGGACACCCGACCCGACCTGGAGGAGGACCCCGACCCGACCCGGAGCGAAGTACCCGACCCGAATCGAATGAAAGAAGACAAGGAGAAGGATCCGAACCGAACCGAGCATGGGTGACCGAACCGAACCGAATTCTAGAGCTGCTACTGCACGACAACTTTTCTGAAGACCCACTCCAATTCGACCAAACCCGAGATGCAAAGGAAGTCCGAATGAGAAGTTAGAGCTCAAGATTCAGATGGGAATCAACGAGTTCACTTCATGATTGGGCTTTGCTGCGGGACGCGTGCTAAGGAGTTATCGACACCTATAGCTTTGGACCACTATGGTAGGAGGTACGAAGGCGGATTCAGGGCCATTATGGCATTGGTAGAACCAAGGGCTATGACCAATGAAGTGGGTCATTGAAATGTTTGGTCATGACTCCAAGTGTTTGGCTTGGTCACAGCAGGGTTTCTACAAGTCGGGATTCGTCGTTGCCTCAGTTTGTCTAGTGTTCCAAAGTGGTAGATGTCGTACGCTTTAGGCACTGAGTGAGAGGTGTGAGGATGGTTGCTATGGATGATTTGTTGCTATCATTTTGACATGCACACCCCACCCCCGTATTCTTACACTAATTATTATGGCACCTTGGAGTATTGTACGGTATGTGGTACTAACTCTTTGGTTGCAGGTCCAGGTTCAGGTATGGTTTGGTATACCTGTTATTACCCTGTTTATATGCTTATCGCTCATACCAGGCTTTATGTCTGACCCAGAGTTTTATGTCTCTTCTTATTACTCTGGGTGCTCACACGAGCAGACTAGAGACAGGTTAGCTGGTGATGCACGGGTAGATGATCCGGAGACGAGCAGGAGGCTTCCACGTAATATATATATAGTATTCTCCCTGTGTTGTTGAAGATCACTGCTTGGGCATTGTTGGTGTATCTTCTATTTTAGCTTTCTTTTGTTTAGAGACAGTAAATTTGGAAAGTTGTAATAAGCTGTATTTGGATTTCCGCTGCTTTGATGTTGACATTGATTATTAGTTATCAGCTTATGCACTGTCTCGCCTGTCTTATGTCAAGTATGTTATTATTATATTTTATTCCATGCGCTGTGAGACATTCTACAGGTTCTTTGATTAGTTCGTCCCCTTCTTTCCTTTCTTCTGACGACCGTCTTGTGCTAGTCGGGCATGTGTACAGCGCACTTTTGGAGGAAATGCAGGCTGGTGCGAGGCGGGCCGTCACATCACATTAGCCAAACGGACTCACCGTTTGGGAGATATGACTGAAACAAGTTTTAGATGGTGAAAAATAGCTTAATTGGGCTTAACCGGGTGATTAGCAGCTAGGCTCAGAGGGGAATTTCGGGTTTAGAGGTATAGGAGGACTGATTAGGGTTAGGAAATCATTTTCATTTCAGTTTTGAGCCGCCACAAACCTTCTTGAGACCTTAGTAATGGCTTCCATCCTTTAAAACCACTCCAAAACATATTTTTAGTGAAGATTAGGCCTAAACTACATCAAAACAAGGCCAAATAGCATCAGAGCAAGGTTGGAGCTGCTGCTATACATAGGGATTCGACCCAAACAGAGAGTATTTCAGATTTGGTGTTTTATTTTGTGGCAAAGGTGAGTGATAGCATCGTTTTGACACTAATTATAGTTAATTAAGGGTGATTAGTGAAGATTAGCGAATTGATACACTAATAAATTCTGGAAAAATGTTTAGAAATTCTTAAATAATATTTTATGCCTCTGTTAGAAATTTGGTTCGATTTGGTTAATTTTTATTAATTTTATGATTAGTTTTATTTAATCATGCTTAAGGGAAAATAAGAGGATTTTGGGCATCTTTGATTCGTTTTGACATGTAAATTCATTGTTTGGTGTTTGTGGTTAGTTTGTTATGTTGCTATGACTGTTTGACATGATTTGTGATTGATTAGCATAGTTAGATTTGTCGAAAACGTCGTCGAATGGCGTAAACAAGTTGCTGGAAAAAGTTGCAGAAAGTTGTGCAGGTTTCAGATCGGATCGGATATGGGCTCGGATCAGATAGGAGACCTGGGCAAGGAACCCGACCCGAACCAGAAATCTAGCACAGATGAAGCTAGGCAAAAAGGAAGGCCATGTTGGTTAAGCTGGGGATCGGATAGACTTGGAGACGAAGGGCTCGGATCGGAACTTAACACTTGGGAGAACTGGCAAGAGGGAAGGCCACGCAAATCAGATGGCGAAGGAAGGATCGGAGCACATGGAGAACGAGGGAGCGGATCGGAGCGGAAGCACGAACTGGAAGGGAGATGACACCCGACCCGGAGGAGGACACCCGACCCGACCCGAAATAGAATACCCGACCCGAACCGATGCGACACTATGGACCCGAACCGAACCGCTACAGGAGAAGACTACGAACCGACCTGAAGTAGACGACCCGACCCAAACCGATGGCTAGGAGGAGAACCCGACCCGACCCAGTATTGACCAATAACCCGATATGAAAAGGTAGTCCAATATGGGAAGTTAGAGCTCAGGATCTAGTTGGGAACCAATGAGTTCACTTCATGATTGGGCTTTGCTGCGGGACGTGTGCCAAGGGGCAGTCGATGTCTATGACTTTGGATCACTATGTATGGGAAGTACGTGAACGGATTCAGGGCTGCAATGGCCTAGGTACGACTACAGGGCTATAGACCAATGAAGTGGGGTCATTTGTAAAGATTTGGTCATGACTCCATGTGGTAAGCTTGGTAGTAGCAGTAGTTGTACAAGTCGAACTCCGTCACTACTTCAATGGGTCTAGTGATTGACAGTGGTGGACATCGTATGCTTTACGCACGGAGTGAGAGATGTGAGGATGGTTGCTATGGATGATTTGTTTGCTATCATTATGACATGCACACCCCACCCCCGTATTCTTACACTATTTATTATGGCACCTTAGAGTATTGTACGGTATGTGGTACTAACTCTTTGGTTGCAGGTCCAGGTTCAGGTATGGTTTAGTATACCTGTTATTATTCTGTTTAGATGCTTATCGCTCATACCAGGCTTTATGTCTGACCCAGAGTTTTATGTCTCCTCTTATTACTCTGGGTGCTCACACGAGCAGACTAGAGACAGGTTAGCTGGTGATGCACGGGTAGATGATCCGGAGACGAGCAGGAGGCTTCCACGTAATATATATATAGTATTCTCCCTGTGTTGTTGAAGATCACTGCTTGGGCATTGGTGGTGCATCTTCTACTTTAGCTTTCTTTTGTTAGAGACAGTAAATTTGAAAAGTTGTAATAAGCTGTATTTGGATTTCCGCTGCTCTGACGTTGATGTTGGTTTTAGTTATCAGCTTATACACTGTCTCACCTGTTTTATGTCAAGTATTTTGTTATTATATTTTATTCCATGCGCTGTGAGACATTCTACAGGTTCCTCGTTTAGTTAATTCCCTTCTTTCCTTTCTTCTGACGACCGTCCCGTGCTAGTCGGGCATGTGTACAACGCACTTTCGGAGGAAATGCAGGTTGGTGCGGGGCGGGCCGTCACAAGATCGATACGGTTTTAAACCGTATCAACCTAGTAGATTGATACAGCTTAAAACCGTATCAAACTACTATGCTGATACGGCTTAAAATCGTGTTTAATGCCTAATTTTACAATGCTATCAACGAATTAGATACTGCTTTTAACCGTATCAAAATTGGTAAATCATATATGCAATATTGAGAAACACTATACCCATTGATATATATATATATATATATATATATATATGCACAAGAAAGAAGATATGTTGCACCCATATAACAGTATATAAAGAAGATACACAAAGCATAATTCAATTAATACACAAACCATAACTTCAATTAATACAAACCACATAACACAATATATACAAAGCATAATGTTCACAGTTCTTGCTTAAAAAAAGACGCCCATGCAACTCATGCTTGTTCCAAAGCCTGAAAAGAAATTAAAATAACAAACATCAGTTTAGTTCCGTCTCCACAACAACAACAAGAAGACACCACTGATCCAGTTTGCAGCTGAGTTGCAAACTGGACTCAGTTTGCAACTCAGTTGCAAACTTGAATCAGTTTGCAAACTTGAATCAGTTGCAAACTGGAATTAGTTTGAAACTCACAAACTGGACTTGGTTTGCGACTGAGTCGCAAACTGAGTCCAGTTTGCAACTCAATTGCAAACTGGAATGAGTTTGCAACTCGCAAACTGGACTCAGTTTGCGACATCAGTTTGCAACTTCAGTCGTATAGAGATTAACAGACTTGAATGATGAATTACAAGTATTATACTTTCTCTTATTCCTTTCTTTTTTTAATTATACTAGAAGAGAGATTATGTTTATCACAGGCCTGAACTGCTAAGGACCCCCCAACCAGACCAACATCACCATCTATAAGGTCGCAAGATACCATATCATCACCAGTGGTAATATCGTATGAACCATCAAAACCAAACTAATGAGTTTTTCATCACTAAAGGAAGCAACATAAGTTGTAGAGGTCTCACAGCACTGTTTGTAGGCCACTTTGCTCTCACAGGTTTCTTACATCCCCTTAACGCATTGGACATACTAGATGAGAAATCAAGATCAACATTAGGAACCCCAAAAAGATCGACTTTACCGTCTGTAAAATCATAAAATGTCTTATCACCACCATCAGCATGTTTATGTAAGGATAAAATACCACCAACAACAAAAAACTCTTCTCTGGCAGTAGTAATACGAACTGAATGGGTCTCATCACCATTCATAGTCCACTTTGCACAAACAACTCTGTGCTAGTTTTCACCACAAGCAGATAAGTCATGTGACCTAAGATCATTACCAAAAAAGTCTATCTCCAACCTAACAAGGCCACCAACTGAAGTATATTTGCTATTGTTGACTATAGTAAAATCATTACATCCAAAACTAATCAAATCCCTCTGCACCAAACCTGCACTAAGACTGCCCGAACTTTCTCCAAACATCAACAACACCTGATCATAAATTATAAGATCCACCTTACATGGCCAAAGTGGAGCAAACATCATTGGATGATCACCCAACCACTGCATATTACTAATAACCATCCCTCCCAAAGGTGAAAGCCGGGAAGACACAATAACAAGGAATACACTACCATGATCAATAGAGAAGACGCACATAGACCATAAAGTCACCAAACAACACTAGCCCTCCAACAGAATCCCATTCACGGTCAATATCATATTATCATCTACCAAAATAACTTCATTCAAAACTGAGCTAGGGGAATCAATTATACCTATATCATCAAGACAAGCAATAGATTCAACAGACACTCTCTTCTAATCACTAACCTCTTCCTTAACATCTATCAATATCTCAATACTATTAGATACTAATACTTCATAAATCACATTGTTTAATTGAACAACATACGAGGAGGACATACTACACTCCTTTTTAACATACGAGAACATACTTCAGTTTGCGACTTCAGTCGTAGACTGAGTCCAGTTTACAACTGAACTCACAAACTGGACTCAGTTTTCGCAAACTGAGTCAAGTTTGTGACTCATTTGCAAACTGGTCTCCAAACTAAGTCCAGTTTGCAACTCAGTCGCAAATTGGACTCAGTTTGCGTGCAAACTGATAATATTAGAACTACCAAAAATACTTGTCTATTATTAAAAAATAAGAACTACCAAAAATACTTGGAAATAATATTAGAAGGATTTATTTGAATAGATAAAAGTTGTTTATAAACAAACTTACTTGTATCAGCTAGCAGTACAATGATGACATGAAGTTCAACAAAGGATCCCTTGGATTAAATAAGCATGCGGTCACAACAAATAAGAAAAACATTAATTATTTATAACCGAAACTTAAAACATAAATGATGAATTAATGTATATATGGTAAGCTTTTTAACTTTGGGCATATAGAGTCTGACATTAGTCTCGCGAATATCTTTTTAACCTAGAGCTAAATTCATACTCTCGCTAATATCTTAAATATCCATAAATGATACTTGAATATATACCATTAGTCTCGCGAATTATGCTTTAAATTCATAGCTTTTTATTCAGACTTTAATGCAAATCTCTGTCAATATGTGCAGGTGAAACATGGCGTTGGTGTAGAAGAGATTGCTAATCATGTCCTACAATCATGGGAGATGACTACTAGAATGAAGCGACGTTAAGTTCTTTGTTTTATGAAACTATGTTTAGCACTTTGGTTTCATGGAATAAAAAGATCAGTTATGATCTGAAATGAAGAGATTGCTAATCATGTCATACAATCCTAGGAGATGACTACCGGAATGAAGCGGCGTTAAGTTCTTTGTTTTATGAAACAATGTTTAGCACTTTGGTTTCATGGAATAAAAAGATTAGTTATGATCTGAAATGAAAATTGTTAATCATCAAATAATATTTAGAACACTGTATTATAATCTGCATTGCTTAACGTATAGTATGAAATTCAAATTTACTAACTGCGGCAATATGCTCCACTGTGCTTATTGTTTAATTTTTCGTTGAGGTCCCAAAATTAACATATGTATGTTTATAACATAAAATTCTGATGTGTTAATCCAAAAAAAAAAAGAGAGAGAAAGTAGTTTTTGAAGTTGTAGTAAAATAATAGTAGACTATTTATTATAGTGATTTGTTATTTATGTTTGGAATAAGTAACATAATGCTAATTTTCTACATATGACATGTGATATTCATGAATAACCTTGGTAATTTAAATGTTGGACTACTTTAAATCTGTTGAAATCTTGCTCCATAAATTTAAAGAAGACTGACATTGAAAAAAATTTGTCTCTGAAAGCTAACATAATGCTGATTTACCCAATGTATAATTTTGCATTTACACAAAAAAGCCAGTCAATCCAATTAAGTAATTTTCATTAACGTTCAATAACATACATGCTTTTGTAATATATCATATGATAGATGCCTTAAGATATCCTAAAAGCATAACACCATTTATCACTGTAAAACAACATACCCATCATGTAAAAAAACATAGGTTACCTTTTTTAAAGAAAATATCCGTTATCAACTGGAATAAGCAATGCAATACCTGAAATAAGCAATGTATAAGTGAATCAAGATAAATCGTAATAGCAATGAAGTGTGTTTACAAGAACAACTAAATCCGTAATAGAAATATACTCATATGTAGTACTCATGACTTCAGATTATTCTACGTGAACTCATTTGACTTGATAACATGTAGTGATACATATTATCTTGATAACATATAGTGTAAAATTATATATACCTGCTCCAACATCTAAAGATATCGAATTAGGCTCTTCGGATGACACACAAACCCACCTACTCCGACTTCATCAAAGGTCTCTGCAAATTGACGATTTATTTTGGTGGTTTTCTCATCCGACATCAGTATATTTTCCAAAACCAATTTTTCATGTGTAGATGGTACATTTTTCCCATGAATTATGGACGATGTAGAATCTTGACATACAGTACCTGTTGCAATAAAGTTGTCTAGACCTATCGAACAAAATAACTGCATTGAAATCAACTAATAATAAAAAGCTGGTAATAACTACCTGTTGCTACTATGTCGAGATCAAAGTTGAGAATTTCACATTTTTTATTACTTGAAATATTGGTTGTATCTTGAGAAGCAATGAATTTAGAAGAATCGAGTTGTCCGTTGTGGCTCCATCAGCAGTATCTGACGGTACGATGTTTCCTACCATTTGAATCAGAACCTCCATTTGTCCCGCCATATTTCCCACTGTACCCTCCAAATTTCCCACCCTCGTTTTCAAGTCATCATTGTCTTGACTAACACATTTGAATCGTTTGCGCAATAGCACAAGCCTTAACACTAGTCGTTGGTATGACGGTCCCAACACCGTGGCTCCTACCCTTTGTATCCTTACCAAACATGTGACAACCCACGTCCGTTAATGTCACTCACTAAGGGAATGCATTAAGTTCCGTGAAGCGTTATAGGTAAATAGACACAGAATAATTACAAGACAGATATAAATAAGATAGTAGCGGAAATTCAAACTTTTATTTCAAACATAGATCATACTACGTGGTCCAAAATACCATAAGTCACAAAAACCATTACAGCAATATAACTTCTGTCTTGTACCACCAGAGTACATAAATATAAAAAGCATAACATAATTCCCCAAGAAAAAGAGCTAAGCCATAGTAGAGATAAGAACTTTAGCCATACTTCGAAAGAAGCTTCTAGCAAGATGATAACCGAGTCTTGACTAATCCTGAGAATTCCCTCCCTGCGAACCTGGGGGGAAACGGAAGAAAGAAGAGGAAACAAAAAGGGTAAGACATAAAATCTGGCGAGTCAAGTTAATTTTAGCAAGTAAATAAATAAAAGTAGCATGAAAGGCATATAAAGTGGATAAGAGATATTACTACATAAAAGACAGGTATGACAAGGTAGACATGATAAGGTGTATACGCTTCCCTAATGATTACTCTGCATTATTACTAGTATATCCAAAATGAGATGATCCCTTCCAATATAAGGTGGTAGACTTAGGCATACGTCCAAATGTACCCAAACCACTACCCTAATCGATCGTCTCCCTAATCCGCGTAGATACTCTGTGCCGGCCCCACCGTAGGATGTATCACGTCCTAAAGTGGCAACCCCTCGCTGATATGCATAGCCCTATATCTACAGGTGTCACGGTCGTCTTATCCCCCTCTTCCCGACTCATGCACGCACATGGCTTGGTCAGTTTGCGCCGCCCATACCTTCCTCCACGTTTGGATCTCTTACAATCAATTCAGTAAGCATGCCCCTTTTCCGACCTAGTACGGAGTACATGTTTTGATACCTACTCTGGGTTACTGGATGAAACGGATCCGACACAATATGATACAAGCTCTCCCCCTTGCCTTGTATCCCCTACTAGGTTTTCTTTGGCTATGTATACCACTAGGTGTCTTTCATTACATAACACTATCATTTCTACAAGTTATGCTTACCCTAAAAGGTGTCTTTAGTTACATAACTTTATTATTTCCATTGGTTATGTATACCACTTGGTGTCTTTAATTACATAACCTTATCGGGTTCAGTTTTGTGGGCTTATATGTGTAAATATTACCCACCCCCTCCAGATTTGCATAACCCACCCACTGTCTAACCAATTTTACTTAACCCTAATTTTAGTTCATAATCATACAATCCCTATGGATTAGATTAGGATAAGTAGTCAAATTCGTTATCATGTCCATTTATGGTTTATAATGGGCTAGACCTCTCACATTAGGCCTGCAGCCTGTGGATGTTGGATATGCCGGTCGGGTCTGGGTAGTCTTATTCCACAAGTTGGGCCTAACCTCGTGTCTTAGCCCGATTCGTATTTGTGCATTTAGACCTCTTACATTAGGTTCAACATTAGTGGTTGCTAGATATGCCGGTCGGGTCCGGGCAGACTTACACCACTAATGCAACCTAACCTCATGTCATAAGTGTAATTACAATTTTTAATTGTAATTATTAGACATTTCATTCTTATCCAAATTTACTTATGTCATTATAGGTAACCATGCCCCTATTTCCCGTTTTTGAATTATATGCCCAATTCATAAACATTACTTAAATTATGCCAATTCTAACCTTTTCCCTCCGTTCCCTAACTAACACATTCGCATATATTTGGCAGCATATAGGCTAGAAAGTAGCCTAGTCATAAACAATAAAAAGGAAAAAATGATGGGAAAAATAACAATAGTGATCATTCTAAAAGTGACATAAACATATATACTGGCATAGACAAGTAATAGGCATAATAAGGTGGACATGAAAATAGATCTATTAAAAAGGGTAATGATTAAACTAGATCCAATATACTTAGGATGAACAGATCCAAATAAGAGTTCATATGTCCAATAATAACAGATCTCAATTAATCACAATATGAAGATCTAGATCTAAACAAAGGTTCAATTGTCCATAAATGATAATCCCAAATTAACCACAAACTTGACAAAGGTTCAGATCCACAAATGTGACATGATAAACTAATCATAAGTGAATTAGATCTATAAAAATAAATCTAGCATGATAAGTTTTAGGATCCAAGAACATTACAGGTTCACAAATTATGATAGATCCAATATGATTCAGTCACAGACATGTATATATCCAAATCACAGTCATGTCACAAGTTACTTTTAATCATTTAAATCTAAAAGCAACTAACTCGCAGTGTTTGGATTGAAAGAAAAGGTAGAAGATAGCAGAGGTTGGATCTATGCTTGAATCTCTAAGTTTGATTTGCTTTAGTTGATAGTTATCGAAGATAACGGATCCAATTCAGTTCAGACACCGAAAGAGTTTGGCCCCCATGGATTCTCAATGAAGAAAACAGAGAAAATGGACCTCTATATAGCTGCCAGCCCTCCCTAAAACGACTGCTACCTCAGCCCTAGGGGGGTCGACCCCCCCTTATGGGGTCGACCCTCCCTTAAGGGGTCGGCCCCCCTTAAGGGGTCGACACCCCTGCTTATGGGTCGACACCCCTAGGGCGGAAGTTTTGCTGCCAACATAATTTTTGAAATTTGAACTGAATTTTGATTTTATGGACCATATATATATATATGTATATGTGTGTATATATATATAATTCTTTTACGCGTATACAAACTTCAAACCTTCATAACTTCTTCATACGTTGTCCGTTTTATGCAAACCAAATGTCTATCTTGGCCAGAATTTCGAGACGGACACAATGGCGTAGTCCGTTTCCCTTAATTCCGAATATTAAATTAATTATAATTTAATTTATCCTCTTTAATGTTAACAAATTATGGGTTGTTACAAAACACTTGTGATAAGACATCTTCATCCACAGCCAATTTTTCTTCATCACTATCGGTGATCTTTTCCTTCATTTTCGCAATTTTATCCTGAGATATGATAATTCTTAAATGAATAATGAAATTTCAAATAATACGCAAGTTAATGTTTGTTTAACTTACGAAGTACACAGAAGCGACATTTGATATGCTACCATCTTTTTTCGTGTGTGCCTTCTCTCATAGTTAACGATGGTTGATATTTGCAGATAGATCTACAACGGTCTGCAGTATATTCCATTTTGTGTATATTTTCTATCATAATTGGGATTTTTTACTATTTTTGAAAGAAAATGAATATAAAATACCAATTCGTGTTCTATTCTAGCGTGACTTTTGCGTCCTGCATAGTGAACATAATTGAGCAATAATCTATTTCTTTTGTCTGACTTCCTTCTTTTGCTCGCTTGAGGCATTGCTTCATTTTTTATGAACTCGCTCCAATCTTCTTGAGTAATTGTAGGTGGACATGTTCTTCGTCATTGTCGAAAATGACATAAAAACTTGCTCTTATATTTTTCTTATGTTTCCTAAAAGCCTCGGCCATTCTTTTTATAAAGGTTTCCTTTGAAAGCGGCTCAAACGCATACATTTTCTGCAAAAATTAAGAGTCAGACTGTAAAAATAGACTGTAGACATTTAACTGCTATATTACCAGATTGCTCAAGTAAAAACTTACCACCAACTTGTTCCGATCGCCATCTTTATATGTTTTGGTTATTTTCTTCCAACTTATGTATGATATCGGCACATGAGCTCTTACTAGTTTACCAAGCATAGTAGCGATTTTTGAAGCATTTTCTGAGGTTGGAATACCAAGTATGTTTTGATCAACTTTCTGCTCTTTTGAACATGATGCATGTGATGATATTGGATGTGATGATAATGGATTTTGTGACATAATTTCCTAAAAAATATAATATAACTAATACATGTGATCATCACTACCATGCCCAATAGGTTATCCATAATTCACTAGTTAAACATATAGTTTTGGTAAAAAAAAGCATTCAACAATTCATGACATTCCAAATACATGTGATTTCCATGAGGAAAAAAAAAGCATTCAACAATTCATTACATTCCAAATACATGTGATTCCAAAAAACATTCAACAATTCATTACATTCATAAGTTAACATAGGTTTTGGTAAAAAAAAAAGCAGTCAACAATTCATGATTTTTCAAATACATTTTCTAATTTATCATTGTCTTCAAAAGAGGATTGGTAGGCAGTAGGAAACTCAATGTCATCCACATTTGTAGTCAACCGTTTTGGTGTATGCAAAACCACAGACCATCCTTTATTTTTAAATCTTTTGAGTAGAACACTTGACTCACTTCTAATGCAAGAATGAATGGCTCATCATTCATGCTGTCTTTGTTCTTTAATTTTCCTAAATTTACCATGATTAAGTTTGAAACGGGATCTATTTTGCAACCATTGATCTTATCCTCGACCTTTACCCAATCACAATAAAAAACCGTTTGTTTGAAGTCAGTGTAATCCAGCTCAAATATCTGTTGAATGACTCCGTAATACGTTGTTTCTGCTTCCTTATAATTTTTATATTTACCACTCGCTCTAAATTTTGTAATTGGTTTCATGCATACACCGATATCCTATGCGACCATATGGTCTTCGTACGATTTCGTGGAAAATAGAAACCCATTCACTTGGTACTTCCTATAACTAAGTGCCATGAACTGTGATCCATGTGCTAGCCGCCAAAGAGTTGGATCAACATCGCTGCAATTCACCAACTACATAATACACAATAAATAAATAAAAGCATGGTCTGTATTGCCAACTTATAAACACGTGAAATACTTATGATGATGTAATACCTCATTACGTAACCATAGAGTAAAATCTTGACTGACTTCGATAGTTGTACCTCTTCCTCATGGTTGAAATCTAGCGCTTTTCGCATAGGAGTTATACCTTATGTTGTGCATAAGAATGTTGAACAACATTTTGCAGATCCTTATGTTGTGCATAAGAATGTTGAAGCAATACCGGAAGCATATGTTGCATTATGACATGGTAATCATGTGACTTCATATTTCTTAGTTCGGGAGGATTGATGCTCACATTATTGCGGAAGTTAGAAGATAATTTATTAAGTACTTTCAGGTTTTTCAATACAATGAAAAATCATATCTTTTCTTTTTTGCTCAAAGTAAAAGTTGCCTTCAGTATGATTATTTTATTTGTTTCAAGATCTACCATCACCTACAACTTTTGTTTTATAGCCATAGTTTTCAAATCCTTGTGTGCATTAATGCCAGCTTTTGACTTATTTTTGTGGTCTATAATGGTGCTTATGAGATGCTCTATGACATTCTCCTTCGTATGCATAACATCAATATTATGTCAAATCATATTTGCTTTCCAATATGGTAAATCAAAAAAGATAGACCTCCTATACTATCCAAAAACATCGTCAACTTCTTCAATAACTGGCTTTTTTCGTTTTCGATCAATTTCTTCTTTCTGTTTACCGACTTTCATTTTGACATTTGCTACTTTCTTCTCAATCAAAACCAATCAATGGTCATTTAGGACGACGAAGTTCTTGTTAGTTATTGAAATTTGTCTTGTCGTATAGAAACTTGTGTCCGTTAGGAAGAAACATTCGATGTCCCATAAAACACATCTTTTTACTTTCAGGGAGATGATAAGAGCAAGTGTTTTCCCCACAAATGGAACACGCAAAGTAACCATGAGTTATACATCCCGATAAAGTACCAAGAGCAGGGTGATCATGGATTGCCCACAGCACCCCTAGCTCTCATTGTAAACTCAGATTTATTTAATGAATCATATGTAACGACTCCTTCCCATAATTCGTTTAACTCATATATCAACGGCTGTAAATAAATATCAATATCCTTCCCCGGTTGTTTTGGCCCAGAAATCAACAATGTTAACATTGAAAACTCCTGGTTCATGCACATAGACAGAGGAAGATTATATGGTACTACAATTACTGGCCAACATCTGTAAGGGTGTGACGGCAAGGAATTTCGCTCGGTCCGAACCAGTCGCTAAACCGACCCAGACCGTTCGAAACGCCCTATCGTTGAGAACACGACAAAATAGAACGCATACAGAAGAACGTTTCATTGTATATTACAACAATGCATCAGATTACAAGAATATACAGAGTATAAATGAATATTACACAGAAATATTAGAGCTTTAAATTACATTTAAATACATCGCAGCGGAAAATAATACAATACACAACTAGAAGGAGATATACGGATACAAAGCTTTCCGGATATCGTCCCAGCTGTAAACCAGGATCCTGTGAATATAAATCTGCAAAACCAAAACTACTAGCTGCCCGTGTCAAAATAGGGGCACCCAGAGTTTAGGTTAAAACAATAAACTCCAGGTCAGTCATGTGACTGGTGTGAGAACTAAAACAGTTATTAATCTTTATTTTAAATCATTAGGTAAATCAAAGGACCACGCCGTATAACACGGAACGGGTTTCCTCCCAAGAATACCAGTGCATAAAACAAACAGCGCAATGCTAAATAAAGAAAAATGAAGCTGTTATAAGACCCAGGTCCCATCACACAATGCAACGCAGTCGAGGATAGGGTTTTCCCTTATAACAGCCAAAGGATGCTTGATACGTTTTAAAACAAATCATTTGATACTATTATAAGTGTATAAAACAACTTCAAATCATAAGTATCAATCATAGGCGGCATAAGCGCCCCATCCCACTATGTCGCCATATATAGGATTACAATTAAAACCGCAAATGTCACGTATTTGGAAATTGGATTTCCGTCTATGAACCGAGGCAAAAGATAGTCCTCAACCGATTCGAGACGCTCTAGTCCGTGTCTCAGGACCCAGACACAGGTGGGCCCTTGGATCGTCAGGGCCGGTCCACCGATGTGGATTAAAATGCCTGAACACTACGTTTCCCCACCCTATGGGGTGTAAGTCTGGTCCGTCAGCCGACCAGAATGCATCGGCCGAAACCGATATAACCGAGGCGCCTCGCAACAGCAACAACCACATAAGTCAAACTCGTCAGGGCGTGTAAAACCACTGACGCCACTTCTAACTAGAAAGAAACGCAAGTCCTCCCTGAGGTCCGTCTCCCGTTTTTGGTTCATACCTGGTGTGAAACACGCGAGGTAAACGTTACACAAAGCTACGCCACAAAGGCCGTGCTTTGATCATCACCACAAGACTTTGCTTTTCAACAGAAGCCTTGATCATTTGCATCTTAGCATGCCACACAGGCAAACCATCCTATGCAACCGATATCAGTCACACAGAATGAAATCCGATGTCAGACACACAATCCATTTACAAGTCCGTCCTGGGTCTGAACGAAACCGGAGGCACCTAGTACCCCGCATATCCATCGATCTCCAAGTACGTCTGGACGATCACTAACTGTTTCCATCTTCTTGGGTGTACAGCCCAATCAAGATCATCAGTAATTACCCAAACGACGTGAAGACTTCCGGTCTTCGACCATCGTCTTCATCTTCGACTTATCGTCGTATCAGTTATTCAGAATGGGATAAACCCGGTCTTCCCGAATAACTCGCGTATATTTTATAAAAGTGTTACACAAACACAACATACGCCTCATTCCAATTCATTAGTCACTAACCGTAAATTAATCAAGAGAATAATTTCCCAAATATTAACCCCGAAGGCCGAAACCAACATCAGATCAATATCCAGAAAACCATTCTGCTTGGCTAACCGACAGTTAGTTTCTAAATTTCACATTCATAGGGAAAGATTCCCATAAATTTTATCAAAGATAAATTCCTTGAATTTATTCTTTAATCCATTTTTGAATATCAATTCAAACTAGTCGGGATTAGCGAACCTTACCGAAGTAATCATTTGTTTTAATTTCCCAATCCCAACCTATTCATCCCATGAAGTAAAACTGGTAATACTTCATATCTAACACCACAGTGTTATCGGTAAATTCAATTACCATTTCACGTTCAAATCTAATTAAAGATTTAACTATCGCCTGGAGCAAAATTGGTGATACTCCATTTTCGATCTTTCAATCTAATTAAAGATTCATTAAAACTCTACTTAGTTTTAATCTTTGACTGGGTTAAAGAATCAGTGTCATTTAAAAACACGGTTCACGATAAACCCAAAATCACATTCCATTAATTATCGGGTTAAAGAACGAGTGTTGTTTAAAACACTGTTCACGATAAACCCAAAAATCAATATCCATTCAATTCCAATTAAATATTATTTAATTGGTACACTTCATTAAATCTAAATAAAAAGATTTAATCTTTTCTCAACTGGGTTCAAGAACAGTGTTAGTGAAGACACCATTCACGACAAACCCAAATCACATTTGATATTCAATATAAGGCTCTGAATAGAAAATATATCGGCTTATATTCAATATCAAATCCTACGATTAACAAATGTCGTATTGAAAATAACGATATAAATATATCTTTCAAATTTCCATAACAACACCTGTATAATCACGAATTCCAACATCGAAATATTCCGAAGACAATTTCGATTCAAATCCACTCCAATGCAATCATTGGAAATTCTGGTTACTTTTAAAACCCTTTTCAAATTCAGTTTATTTATTTAAAAATAAATAGAATTATATTTCTAGTTCAAAACTAGTTCATTTCGATAAAAATCTATTTTTATCTTTTCAAATATGGAGTTTTTCATCCTAATTCTTTCTAAATCATTTCTTATGATTTTACACAAATTATTACCATTTTTAATAATTTTATCAAGGCCCGTACAGTCGATTTCCAACAACGGCCATCGAACTGCACTTACAGCGACCTTTTTCGAATTTGATTTGGACATAATTCCAAATCCAACCGTTAGATTTCAAATTTCTAATATTCGTTAGAAAGCTCTTTTCGATACGAACCCAACGGTTCCGGTTTTAGGAGAATCCGACGGTCGGATCTCCCGTAATGTCCGTTTGAAATAAATGGTCGAAATTCGCGAACTGCCGCGGCGCGGCGCGTTCTATTCAGGCCATTATATTATATATATAATATATATAATATATATTTCGTCGATTTCTATTTAAAACGAATTATATAAATAGTTTTAAATTCGTTTCAAAAGCAATTTCAATTTCCATTTCAATTCAAATCAAAATTGAATTCTTCTTTATAAATTCGTTTTAAAATTCATTTCTATTCAATTCGAATTTCAATTCAATTTGAATTCATTTCAATTCGCTTTCAATTCCATTTGAATTCGTTTTCAATTCAATTCATTTCGAAATCGTTTTCAATTCAATTCATTTCGAAATCGTTTTCAATTCATTTCGAAATCGTTTTCAATTCATTTTGAATTCGTTTTCAATTCAATTCATTTCGAAATCGTTTTCAATTCAATTCATTTCGAAATCGTTTTCAATTCATTTTGAATTCGTTTTCAATTCAATTCATTTCGAAATCGTTTTCAATTCAATTCATTTCGAAATCGTTTTCAATTCAATTTGAATTCGTTTTCAATTCAATTCATTTCGAAATCGTTTTCAATTCATTTTGAATTCGATAAAATCGATATAAATATCGTTCACGTCAAAATGGCGTCAATCTAATCAACACGGCTTCATAAATTTCTATTTTCAAAATAGTTGTTATTATCAAAATATTTCGTTCAACACATGACCAATCTCAATGAATGAGTACTGTCAACACATGAACTTTTATTTTATAATATTATTTATTTTTCAAATTGGAATGAGGCCCAATCAATTACCATATAAAGTTAATTATATGGATTTTCATACAACACATGTATATCATAGCATTGAAAAATAATCAATCATCAACCAAAGTGCACTACACTGTATAAGCATCAAATATAGATATTCAACGCTTATAACAGCCTGTCAATCGATCGATCGACATATTTAATCAATCAGGATGAGTGAACTTCAAATTTCATCCCAACACCCGTGTGGGGTTTCAAACAATCAAACACCTATTTTATTTGTGCTGTTGGGCGATGTGTGAAATTTATCATCCCAATCAATGTCCTTCAAATAGGTGTACATAAACAAACCGTCTGGTTTGTAAATGAATATTTTATTTATTCACATTCACGTTAAAAATTATATTTTTAACGATAAAACATTTTATTCCAACATATGAATTTCTATTCAGTTCATTCTTTAAATAAAATGATATTTTTATTTTTCTAACATATTTTAGAAAATTTCGGCGGCATAACGGCACGATACTAGAAACGGGACAAGGCCTAGCCTTATCCCCGGTCTAGTGAAGGCCCACGCCATTCACACATCAATCAAATCAATTTCATCTCACCAAACAATTCAATTCAAACAAATAATTCAACTAATCTATGCAACCAAACAAACAAGTCCATGGTCTGTGGACGATTGTGTCGGGTGCTACTAAGCACCGTCTGCATCCTAATATATATATATAATTAGAAAAGAAATTGAAAGGTGAGAAATTCTCACATATAGCTATCCTAGCTCCACGGCACTTCCAATGCAGGAAATCTTCACCGCTATCGCATCTTCGTTGCCCGTAGCCACTACATACATAAAAATCGAATTTTTACTTCGCTATTCAATATTTAAAAATCAAATTTTTAGTTCAAAGTTCAATATATAAAAATCGAATTTTTATTTATATAGATTCCGCCTTTTCCATTTCAAAGATCTAATCTTTTCTTTTACTTTTCAAAGTTTAAATCTTTTACCTTTTAAAAATTCAAATCTTTTAAAACCTTTTTAAAATAAAGAATCAGTTTTAAACATTTAGAAAAAAAAAAAAACTGTTTTAACCTTTTAATTAAAATCAGTTCAGTTTTCTTTCTTTTCTAAAAATTCCAGTTTTTATTTCTTTTTTTAAAAATCAGGTTTTAATAATCTCAGAAAATCAGTTTTTATATTTTTATAAATCAGTTTTTAAAATGCTTTTAAAAACAGTTTAAAAATGCTTATAAAATCAGTTTTAACCCCTTTATAAAAAAAATTAGTTTTAAATCATTTAAAATCAGAATTTAAAAACATAAAAAAAATCAGTTTTCAAATCCTGCATATAAAATAAAATAAATGAATAAAGTAAATAAATAAATTAAAAAAAGGCTTACAGAGAGTGCCGCGGTGGCTCGCAAGGGGGGGGGGCTCGACGTTTGACGGCGGTGGCTAGGGCTGGAGGTGGGGGTTCACGCCATCGCGAGGTTGGGGGGGTTTCCGTCATCGCGAGGTTGGGGGGGGGGGTTTCCGTCATCGCGAGGTTGGGGGGGGGGGTTTCCGTCATCGCGAGGTTGGGGGGGTTTCCGCCGGCGGTGGGGGATCGATCGGAGGAGCGACGAGCTCCTCCGCCCCCTTTTCTCTCGTCTCTCCCTTTTCTCTTTTTTTTTTTTTTTTATTTCTGTATAAATCGAAATGAAAAAGGGGCGGGGGGGCCAGAACGAAGATAAAGGGGGGAGGGAAATGATTTTTTTTTTTATTATTTAATTATTTAATTTAGCAAAGAGTTGACTTTTTCGTACGACCTCTAAACGAGGCCCACCGCCTGCCGTCCACAGCGTTATACCCCCATTCCGAACACAATGGGATATGTATCGCATGCTGATTTGATCGTTTCGATCAGTTTCCTTTGAATTTACATTTAAATCACTAAATTGAATTTTTAAACGTACATTTCAAATTACCGGGGTCACATACTAACTCTAAAAATTCCATAAAAATATTTTCTAGCTTCGTATTGACGATACGGTCCTAACAAAACTAGTTTCGTCGAATTCTGAGACTGCTAGAAAAATGGCCAATTTCCAGTCGATTAAAATCAACTGAAACTGGTCAAACGCGTTTTCCTTTGCCACGCTCACATATTGATTCAGAAAATTATGAAATTTGAAACTTAGCAATAACTTAACATCACGGACCCAACAAAACTGGTTTCGTCGAAATCCGAGATCGTTTGCAAAATTGCTATTTTTAAGGGCCTTATATATATATAAATATATATAAATTCCACAGCGACTATTTCTAATTTTAAACTGGACATATCTTATCATTTCTAAAATGAAATCTCAGTTTGTTAACTTCGTTACAAAGATATAGTTATACAGATTCAAATATTTCTTGTTTCGTTCAATTCTGACTTATATTGAATTCTGTATATTCATTTGAAATTAGAAATCGAATTTTCGAACTACCGCGCCATTTTCAATTCCTTTTATAATTATATATAATTATTATATATTCTAACGACGACGTATATAATATATACGTCGAATTTCAATTCAAAATAAATTTCTCGTCGATATTATTTAAAATATTTCATTTTAAATAATCAAAATTCGCTAAAATTGCCAAAATAAAAATTTCAAACTGGCCCAGATTTTCCGGGTTGTTACAATCTCCCCCACTTAAAACTTTTCGTCCCCGAAAAGGAACAAAGTCGAAAGTGGTTTGATTATTCAGCTCTACGCTCGATCTGGCTTCCATTCTCCAACTCTTTAGTTTCTGAGAATTTTTAAAACTTCAAAAATTTGGCTAACACCCTAAATTTTTGAAAAATTTCGCCATAACCTCCCCTGCACCGGGAGCATCGGGGAATTTTAAATAGCTTCCCCGGTCCTTCAGATCTCAAAAAGAAAAAGAAAAAGCCAAGCGGCTAGCCAATAGGCTCACAAAATCATCATCACCCAAACAAAACAGGAAATTATGTAGTAAACATGTACCTATTTGTCGGGCAAACAAATTTTATTCTCTGCTCTAGCCTCCTTGCTATGACCTGTTCAATGATATACATGTATATGCAAGCAGATGCGACCAATTTTCAATACAATTCAATATTTGATTCGATTAGGCATAATAGTTCAAATTTAGCAAACAAATAAACAAACAACACAAACATCAATCAATTAGTGAATTAGAGTTTCAAATTCATAATTTTGATACATAGTCAAAAATCAGATTTTTGATGCCAAATCACAACAATAGGCCCTATCTAATTTTGGTTCTCACACCAGTCAATAGGAAATATATAGAAAATCACACCTTCGAAACACGAACATAAATACTGATGATGTCATGACAATCATCAGTACCATCTTCGGGCGACTAGAGTGTGATGCTATATCTATCCAATATATTAAAATTTCGAATACACGCGGATCAGACGTATACGCAAAATCTATATATACTGGATTGTCCACATCAATATAAATAGATAATCAAATACAAATAATTGATTTAAATTTTCAAAACAAAAATTTGTTTTCACTTTAAAAATATACTCTTCACACTCGTTCTAGGATACTACTGACCCCATCTCTAACGAGTCATCCTCGTTGGATATTACTAATCCAATATCTGATGAATTCTTTCGTATGGTTCTAATGTGTCTTGTTCTCTGCTTTGTAAACCAAAGCTCTGATACCAACTGTGACGGCAAGGAATTTCGCTCGGTCCGAACCAGTCGCTAAACCGACCCAGACCGTTCGAAACGCCCTATCGTTGAGAACATGACAAAATAGAACGCATACAGAAGAACGTTTCATTGTATATTACAACAATGCATCAGATTACAAGAATATACAGAGTATAAATGAATATTACACAGAAATATCAGAGCTTTAAATTACATTTAAATACATCGCAGCGGAAAATAATACAATACACAACTAGAAGGAGATATACGGATACAAAGCTTTCCGGATATCGTCCCAGCTGTAAACCAGGATCCTGTGAATATAAATCTGCAAAACCAAAACTACTAGCTGCCCGTGTCAAAATAGGGGCACCCAGAGTTTAGGTTAAAACAATAAACTCCAGGTCAGTCATGTGACTGGTGTGAGAACTAAAACACTTATTAATCTTTATTTTAAATCATTAGGTAAATCAAAGGACCACGCCGTATAACACGGAACGGGTTTCCTCCCAAGAATACCAGTGCATAAAACAAACAGCGCAATGCTAAATAAAGAAAAATGAAGCTGTTATAAGACCCAGGTCCCATCACACAATGCAACGCAGTCGAGGATAGGGTTTTCCCTTATAACAGCCAAAGGATGCTTGATACGTTTTAAAACAAATCATTTGATACTATTATAAGTGTATAAAACAACTTCAAATCATAAGTATCAATCATAGGCGGCATAAGCGCCCCATCCCACTATGTCGCCATATATAGGATTACAATTAAAACCGCAAATGTCACGTATTTGGAAATTGGATTTCCGTCTATGAACCGAGGCAAAAGATAGTCCTCAACCGATTCGAGACGCTCTAGTCCGTGTCTCAGGACCCAGACACAGGTGGGCCCTTGGATCGTCAGGGCCGGTCCACCGATGTGGATTAAAATGCCTGAACACTACGTTTCCCCACCCTATGGGGTGTAAGTCTGGTCCGTCAGCCGACCAGAATGCATCGGCCGAAACCGATATAACCGAGGCGCCTCGCAACAGCAACAACCACATAAGTCAAACTCGTCAGGGCGTGTAAAACCACTGACGCCACTTCTAACTAGAAAGAAACGCAAGTCCTCCCTGAGGTCCGTCTCCCGTTTTTGGTTCATACCTGGTGTGAAACACGCGAGGTAAACGTTACACAAAGCTACGCCACAAAGGCCGTGCTTTGATCATCACCACAAGACTTTGCTTTTCAACAGAAGCCTTGATCATTTGCATCTTAGCATGCCACACAGGCAAACCATCCTATGCAACCGATATCAGTCACACAGAATGAAATCCGATGTCAGACACACAATCCATTTACAAGTCCGTCCTGGGTCTGAACGAAACCGGAGGCACCTAGTACCCCGCATATCCATCGATCTCCAAGTACGTCTGGACGATCACTAACTGTTTCCATCTTCTTGGGTGTACAGCCCAATCAAGATCATCAGTAATTACCCAAACGACGTGAAGACTTCCGGTCTTCGACCATCGTCTTCATCTTCGACTTATCGTCGTATCAGTTATTCAGAATGGGATAAACCCGGTCTTCCCGAATAACTCGCGTATATTTTATAAAAGTGTTACACAAACACAACATACGCCTCATTCCAATTCATTAGTCACTAACCGTAAATTAATCAAGAGAATAATTTCCCAAATATTAACCCCGAAGGCCGAAACCAACATCAGATCAATATCCAGAAAACCATTCTGCTTGGCTAACCGACAGTTAGTTTCTAAATTTCACATTCATAGGGAAAGATTCCCATAAATTTTATCAAAGATAAATTCCTTGAATTTATTCTTTAATCCATTTTTGAATATCAATTCAAACTAGTCGGGATTAGCGAACCTTACCGAAGTAATCATTTGTTTTAATTTCCCAATCCCAACCTATTCATCCCATGAAGTAAAACTGGTAATACTTCATATCTAACACCACAGTGTTATCGGTAAATTCAATTACCATTTCACGTTCAAATCTAATTAAAGATTTAACTATCGCCTGGAGCAAAATTGGTGATACTCCATTTTCGATCTTTCAATCTAATTAAAGATTCATTAAAACTCTACTTAGTTTTAATCTTTGACTGGGTTAAAGAATCAGTGTCATTTAAAAACACGGTTCACGATAAACCCAAAATCACATTCCATTAATTATCGGGTTAAAGAACGAGTGTTGTTTAAAACACTGTTCACGATAAACCCAAAAATCAATATCCATTCAATTCCAATTAAATATTATTTAATTGGTACACTTCATTAAATCTAAATAAAAAGATTTAATCTTTTCTCAACTGGGTTCAAGAACAGTGTTAGTGAAGACACCATTCACGACAAACCCAAATCACATTTGATATTCAATATAAGGCTCTGAATAGAAAATATATCGGCTTATATTCAATATCAAATCCTACGATTAACAAATGTCGTATTGAAAATAACGATATAAATATATCTTTCAAATTTCCATAACAACACCTGTATAATCACGAATTCCAACATCGAAATATTCCGAAGACAATTTCGATTCAAATCCACTCCAATGCAATCATTGGAAATTCTGGTTACTTTTAAAACCCTTTTCAAATTCAGTTTATTTATTTAAAAATAAATAGAATTATATTTCTAGTTCAAAACTAGTTCATTTCGATAAAAATCTATTTTTATCTTTTCAAATATGGAGTTTTTCATCCCAATTCTTTCTAAATCATTTCTTATGATTTTACACAAATTATTACCATTTTTAATAATTTTATCAAGGCCCGTACAGTCGATTTCCAACAACGGCCATCGAACTGCACTTACAGCGACCTTTTTCGAATTTGATTTGGACATAATTCCAAATCCAACCGTTAGATTTCAAATTTCTAATATTCGTTAGAAAGCTCTTTTCGATACGAACCCAACGGTTCCGGTTTTAGGAGAATCCGACGGTCGGATCTCCCGTAATGTCCGTTTGAAATAAATGGTCGAAATTCGCGAACTGCCGCGGCGCGGCGCGTTCTATTCAGGCCATTATATTATATATATAATATATATAATATATATTTCGTCGATTTCTATTTAAAACGAATTATATAAATAGTTTTAAATTCGTTTCAAAAGCAATTTCAATTTCCATTTCAATTCAAATCAAAATTGAATTCTTCTTTATAAATTCGTTTTAAAATTCATTTCTATTCAATTCGAATTTCAATTCAATTTGAATTCATTTCAATTCGCTTTCAATTCCATTTGAATTCGTTTTCAATTCAATTCATTTCGAAATCGTTTTCAATTCAATTCATTTCGAAATCGTTTTCAATTCATTTCGAAATCGTTTTCAATTCATTTTGAATTCGTTTTCAATTCAATTCATTTCGAAATCGTTTTCAATTCAATTCATTTCGAAATCGTTTTCAATTCATTTTGAATTCGTTTTCAATTCAATTCATTTCGAAATCGTTTTCAATTCAATTCATTTCGAAATCGTTTTCAATTCAATTTGAATTCGTTTTCAATTCAATTCATTTCGAAATCGTTTTCAATTCATTTTGAATTCGATAAAATCGATATAAATATCGTTCACGTCAAAATGGCGTCAATCTAATCAACACGGCTTCATAAATTTCTATTTTCAAAATAGTTGTTATTATCAAAATATTTCGTTCAACACATGACCAATCTCAATGAATGAGTACTGTCAACACATGAACTTTTATTTTATAATATTATTTATTTTTCAAATTGGAATGAGGCCCAATCAATTACCATATAAAGTTAATTATATGGATTTTCATACAACACATGTATATCATAGCATTGAAAAATAATCAATCATCAACCAAAGTGCACTACACTGTATAAGCATCAAATATAGATATTCAACGCTTATAACAGCCTGTCAATCGATCGATCGACATATTTAATCAATCAGGATGAGTGAACTTCAAATTTCATCCCAACACCCGTGTGGGGTTTCAAACAATCAAACACCTATTTTATTTGTGCTGTTGGGCGATGTGTGAAATTTATCATCCCAATCAATGTCCTTCAAATAGGTGTACATAAACAAACCGTCTGGTTTGTAAATGAATATTTTATTTATTCACATTCACGTTAAAAATTATATTTTTAACGATAAAACATTTTATTCCAACATATGAATTTCTATTCAGTTCATTCTTTAAATAAAATGATATTTTTATTTTTCTAACATATTTTAGAAAATTTCGGCGGCATAACGGCACGATACTAGAAACGGGACAAGGCCTAGCCTTATCCCCGGTCTAGTGAAGGCCCACGCCATTCACACATCAATCAAATCAATTTCATCTCACCAAACAATTCAATTCAAACAAATAATTCAACTAATCTATGCAACCAAACAAACAAGTCCATGGTCTGTGGACGATTGTGTCGGGTGCTACTAAGCACCGTCTGCATCCTAATATATATATATAATTAGAAAAGAAATTGAAAGGTGAGAAATTCTCACATATAGCTATCCTAGCTCCACGGCACTTCCAATGCAGGAAATCTTCACCGCTATCGCATCTTCGTTGCCCGTAGCCACTACATACATAAAAATCGAATTTTTACTTCGCTATTCAATATTTAAAAATCAAATTTTTAGTTCAAAGTTCAATATATAAAAATCGAATTTTTATTTATATAGATTCCGCCTTTTCCATTTCAAAGATCTAATCTTTTCTTTTACTTTTCAAAGTTTAAATCTTTTACCTTTTAAAAATTCAAATCTTTTAAAACCTTTTTAAAATAAAGAATCAGTTTTAAACATTTAGAAAAAAAAAAAAACTGTTTTAACCTTTTAATTAAAATCAGTTCAGTTTTCTTTCTTTTCTAAAAATTCCAGTTTTTATTTCTTTTTTTAAAAATCAGGTTTTAATAATCTCAGAAAATCAGTTTTTATATTTTTATAAATCAGTTTTTAAAATGCTTATAAAAACAGTTTAAAAATGCTTATAAAATCAGTTTTAACCCCTTTATAAAAAAATTAGTTTTAAATCATTTAAAATCAGAATTTAAAAACATAAAAAAAATCAGTTTTCAAATCCTGCATATAAAATAAAATAAATGAATAAAGTAAATAAATAAATTAAAAAAAGGCTTACAGAGAGTGCCGCGGTGGCTCGCAAGGGGGGGGGGGGGCTCGACGTTTGACGGCGGTGGCTAGGGCTGGAGGTGGGGGTTCACGCCATCGCGAGGTTGGGGGGGGGTTTCCGTCATCGCGAGGTTGGGGGGGGGGGGTTTCCGTCATCGCGAGGTTGGGGGGGGGGGGGTTTCCGTCATCGCGAGGTTGGGGGGGTTTCCGCCGGCGGTGGGGGATCGATCGGAGGAGCGACGAGCTCCTCCGCCCCCTTTTCTCTCGTCTCTCCCTTTTCTCTTTTTTTTTTTTTTATTTCTGTATAAATCGAAATGAAAAAGGGGCGGGGGGGCCAGAACGAAGATAAAGGGGGGAGGGAAATGATTTTTTTTAATTTATTATTTAATTATTTAATTTAGCAAAGAGTTGACTTTTTCGTACGACCTCTAAACGAGGCCCACCGCCTGCCGTCCACAGCGTTATACCCCCATTCCGAACACAATGGGATATGTATCGCATGCTGATTTGATCGTTTCGATCAGTTTCCTTTGAATTTACATTTAAATCACTAAATTGAATTTTTAAACGTACATTTCAAATTACCGGGGTCACATACTAACTCTAAAAATTCCATAAAAATATTTTCTAGCTTCGTATTGACGATACGGTCCTAACAAAACTAGTTTCGTCGAATTCTGAGACTGCTAGAAAAATGGCCAATTTCCAGTCGATTAAAATCAACTGAAACTGGTCAAACGCGTTTTCCTTTGCCACGCTCACATATTGATTCAGAAAATTATGAAATTTGAAACTTAGCAATAACTTAACATCACGGACCCAACAAAACTGGTTTCGTCGAAATCCGAGATCGTTTGCAAAATTGCTATTTTTAAGGGCCTTATATATATATAAATATATATAAATTCCACAGCGACTATTTCTAATTTTAAACTGGACATATCTTATCATTTCTAAAATGAAATCTCAGTTTGTTAACTTCGTTACAAAGATATAGTTATACAGATTCAAATATTTCTTGTTTCGTTCAATTCTGACTTATATTGAATTCTGTATATTCATTTGAAATTAGAAATCGAATTTTCGAACTACCGCGCCATTTTCAATTCCTTTTATAATTATATATAATTATTATATATTCTAACGACGACGTATATAATATATACGTCGAATTTCAATTCAAAATAAATTTCTCGTCGATATTATTTAAAATATTTCATTTTAAATAATCAAAATTCGCTAAAATTGCCAAAATAAAAATTTCAAACTGGCCCAGATTTTCCGGGTTGTTACAAAGGGTTAGATAGAGAAGCATATGGATAGAAACCATCTGTTGCTATTCCAAGTGTGACATTTTGTGGCTCGACGGGAAACGTTTGATCAAAAGAATCCGCGGATTTCCATTGAGAAGTGTCACAAGGATGATGCATTGCTTCTGGATTAGACTTGGCACAACCATGCCAGGTCATAGCATCTGCTATCCATGGTACAATATATAGTCTCTTCAATCCAGAAATTAAGGGAAAATGTCTTAATGTCTTTCGAGGTAGTTTTGTGCCTTTTCTCTCTTCGTTAAATGATTTCGTATATCTTGGTTCATTGCAATTTCTACAAGAAACTCTGTTCGCATCATCTTTCCAGTACAATATGCAATCATTGATGCATACGTCATAAGTTTTGTAATTCATTCCAACTTGCTTAATGAACTTATTCACGTCGGAGTATTTTGTCGGCAGTGTGTTATCTTCGGGGAGTAACTCCTTTATTAGTTCGAGAAGTGCAGTCACACCATAATCTAAAAAGCTGTATTGGGTCTTCAAGCTATTCAGTTTCACAATGGAATACAACTTTGTTATCCCTTTTGAATATGAAGGATACAATGGCTCTTTTGCGCTATCAAAAAGTGGTTTATACTTCTTACTTTCATTGGCCTGCCAACTTCCATCATCCATAGACTTCTGTCCAATATTAGCATGATCATACAATGGGTTTTCATGTTGAAAATCATGAAATCTATCTGCATCATTGACTAGATCTTCCATCCTAATATGTTCAACCTCGTCAGTACTTGTGGCATAACTAACTCGTTGTTTTTCCGTATCCACCATTTTTCCCCATGTAAATACCACACGTTATATGATTGGATAAAACCTCATCTAAGCAAATGAAAACGAATAACCTCTAATTTTATCGTCTTCAAATTTTGGCACTTAACGCAAGGGCATAATTACACTCCTTTCTTACCACCGTTTTCTTCAACAAAACTAGTAAACTTCTTCACCCCGTCTATATAGTATGTAGTTCTCTGATCAGATTAATATATCCACTTTTTGTTTAAACTGTGGGACATGTTGCCCTCCTATATCGTATATAATATAACATGAGATGTAAATACAATAAATTTACAATGTAATCAACTTAAAGAAGTTTATTGTAAAATAACATTTATGAGCTAAAGTTGTACATATAATAAAATTATTATCTATATAATTGCATCAAACAAATGGGCCCACCCCCCGGATAATATGCTCCTTTTGATCGTTCCTTCAATATGCAATATAAAATGTACTCCCCTTCGGACAATATGCTTCAGACAATAGCTGAGTGTGTGTAGTGACAGGTTATAAAAATACCTTAGAAAATATGTCTAAATCAGAGTGCTCATTAACAACCAACAACTGCCTCATAACATGTAATACTAATCTTAGAATGGGATCATCATCGTCATTAGAATTTTGGCCCTATTCCCAAATGATTAAGATCGGTCGCATGAATTCTTTGTTTTTGTAATTTTCTACCTTGATTCATATCTTTAGCTATTTTATTTTTGATCATTTATATATCTTTTCTATATTGAATTTGATCTGCCTTTTTAACAAATGTTGATGTTATCTTCTTCTTTCAAATGAAAGAGCAGACATTCTAAAAAAATATCAGAAATAATTTAACGAAAAGAATACATATAGAATTTTCAAATTAGGCCCGAAATGAAAACATATTTCATTGGAAAGTAATGGAAAAATGAGATTTGGTGTATGATCCAATCAATATTTGGCTTTGATTTAAGACTTTTAATGAAAAATGAGATTTGGTGTATGATCCAATCAATATTTGAGCTACTTGAATTATTGTTAGAAGATGACATATAAATGTAACTAACTATGTTTTCGTGGTTATGTTGTACGTTATGTATGTACGATATTGATATTTAATGGCGTTAAAATATTTCAATAATTTTAATAAATAACTTAGGTGGCCCTCCTTTCTTTTTTTTGCCTCTTTGCCTGGGGCAACCCCCTTTCTGAACTTTTTGAAGCCGATGTTGTTTATACAATACACATAATTAGCTGTATATGTTAGCCTGTTGCATATCTATATTGTTTAATTTAAATTGATGAGTAAGTTTACTCTCGCGATGAAAGCAATATACTGCCTTCATCCATGAGTTGCCAACGACCGAAAAGGGAAATGTTAAAACATTGTTTCGGATAGAAACACATGAAATAATATTGACGCAGTATCCAATACACCAAAAAATTACAGTACTACAATAGAAAAAGCAAAGGCACTAATTTTTCTCGTCCAATGTGCATTTAACATTTTCATCACACTGAAATCAACTTCATCGCAGCAACATACTTGCTGAAGTATGGGTTAATAATGTAATCCATAGAACGTAACCGAAGCCGAACAATCACGGATTAATCATGTAAATATCAAATGTAATCGCTACATTTTTAGATAAAAAAAGGAGAGCATCATAGAATCACCATGCATTCGGTCCGCACAAATCACTATGTGGATATAAATTAGGTTTGAAGTTTTCACTTATGACTTGATTAATTTTTCTCATTCATCCATCAATGAGATTTATTTGTAAATATCAACATTTTTTAAAAATTATATTTACTTGAATTATCATAGGATTTCTCACTTTGTGCAATCAAAGCAAGCAAGTTTGTACCTGTTAACGCGAACATTTAGATTTAAGACTGGGTGCACATCAAGAAATAGTGGGAAGTAATTTTGAAAAAAAGGGTAATTGTTGTTCTGATCGTAGTTTTTGTAAACGCATGTGGATGATAAAATATGATTTCAAAAAGAAATGAAAAAGCAGATGACATATTTGCACATAATGGATCATACTGCTGTTGTATAATTCAATGAAAGAAAAGATGATTGTTCGCAAGTACATTCAGGATAGTACTTATTTCTTTGGAAATAACCTAACCAAGATTGACCGTAATGTCAGTTCAAAATTGTAAAAGAAAGGGTATGTTACTTGATGTGTGAGTAATTCCAGAAACATGTTCAAAATAAGAAATATTTGTTATCAGAAAAGCTCATTCTAAAAGCTAGCTAGTGGAGCTACGACATACGGCAAAGCTATAAAGAAGTTATAGTTGTACAGGAAATGTATTAGCATAAAGGTCATGGAACAAACATACATACACCAAACCGAAAAAACATACATACATACATACATACATATATATATATATATATATATATATATATATATATATATATATATATATATATATATATATAATCTGGACCATTCCTCCCCCGGCCCCGACGGGTTCGGGTCCTGCTTCTATGGCACCCACTGGAGCGATCTAAAAAACAAAGTCTTAGCAGCAATAAATGATTCATTCAGGTCAGGAAAATTTTTAAAAGAAATTAACCACACGTTCTTGTGCTTGATCCCAAAGGTTGATAAGCCAACTAGAGTTGCTGACTACAGACCAATTGCTTGTTGCAATGTATTTTACAAAATTTTAAGTAAAGTCATTTGCAATAGGTTGAAAAAAGTTTTACCAGATTTGATAGCAGAATGCCAGAGTGCTTTCATAAAAGGGAGACACATATCAGAAAACTCATTGTTGGCGCATGAATTGATAAGAAACTTCAACAAAAAAGGTGCGGACAAATTTTGCCTGAAAGTGGACCTCCACAAAGCATATGATAAAATAAACAGACAATTTATAATTCACATGCTCAAGGCTATGGGGTTTCCAGAGAAGATTGTTAGACTTATTTCAGAATGCATTAATTCACCTACTTTCTCTATTCTGATAAATGGTGTACCCAAGGGTTACATTACCAGTACTCGTGGCATAAGACAAGGTGATCCTCTGTCTCCGTACCTTTTCGCAATAGCTATGGAATATTTCTCTCTTCAGATGGAGCTTGAAGTTCACAGACAGACAATTATGCCAGTTCACAATTTTCAACCATCTATAAGCCATCTGCTTTATGCTGATGATTTGATAGTGTGCATTAAAGCAACAGGTACTGCAGCCCATACAATTTTAAATTTTTTGACAATTTAGATAAATTTGTGGGTCTGAAAATGAATGAACAAAAAACCAAATGCTATTTCAACAAATTTTGTCGTGCCAAACAACATGTGCTTGGAATACTGAAAGTGAAAGAGGGTGAACTACCAGTGAAATACTTGGGTGTACCATTATCATCGAATAAAATAACTGACAGAGAATGTGCAGACTTAATCTCTAAAATAAGAGAGAAGTTGCAAGGTTGGAATTCTAAATTACTTTCCTTCGCTGGACGCATTGAATTGGTTCATACTGTGATTCAAGCAAAAGTTAACTTTTGGTTACAAACATCTCAACTACCTGATACATCGATAAACAAGATTGAGCAAGTTTGCGCGGATTTTATCTGGAAAGGTAAATTTCATAAGATCAAGTACCATGACCTATGCAGACCCAAAGACGAAGGTGGGGTAGGCCTACGTAAACTCACTGATATGAGAGAAGCTTTTACTTTGAAACAAGGATGGAAAATTATAGCAGACAATGGACTGTGGTCTAGATGGATGAGGAAAAGATATATCAAAGAAAACTTCTGGACAATGGCAAGTGATAATAATGCTTCTGCCACATGGAAAGCAATTCTTAGAGTGAGGCACAAACTTGCTAGCTGTTGTGAGATTGAATTAGCAAATGGCAATGAAATTGATCTTTGGCGAGACCCTTGGATTAAAGGAAAATCTCTAATAGACATATGGGGATGGGATACTTATTCTGCTTATGGTTATCCTAATCTAAAGGTGAATAACATCATACATGCAGGCAGACTGAAATGTGACAGTATTCCATGCACAGAAGAGCAAAAAAACCACATTGAGTATATTCCTTTATACGTTGACAGAGAGTTTGACATATGGAAATGGGGCTCAGGTAAAGAATTCACAATCAAAAACGCTTGGAATGTGTGCAGAGATACTCAGAGGAAAAATAAATGGCATAAAGTAGTATGGCATAGACTTATTCCACCTAAAATCTCGTTTACGCTGTATAAAGCCTTGTTGCACAGATTGCCAACTAAAGACAGACTTAAAAAGTGGGGAGTTTTAAACAATAGTGACTGTGTTTTGTGTACTGAAATGGAGGAATCTCATAATCATCTGTTTTTCGATTGCACATATACAAAAAGGGTGCTTAACAGAGTAAGGACCAAACAAAATTTAAATTTAGGTACTAATGTTGAGAAATTACAACCAATAATTGATCACCTGAGCGAGCAGAGAACGGGTGTAAACTCTATAAGTGAAGACAGCTATGTTGGCTTGGCAACTTCCATTTGGTGGATTTGGAAGGAACGGAACCGAAGGACATTTCAAAGCAAGCAAAGAAAGGAAGAGGAAATCAGTAAGCTAATTGAAGTGGACATGCAATTAATTATGAAATTGAGGAAGAAAACACTTACGTCAGATGAGGCAAAATTATGGTTTGCATGTGGAAGTTCGGATCAAGTGGGAAGGCAGGTACCTCGTAATGAAGCTGGAAACCATTTTCCGCCATGAATTCTTCGTCGAATTGCAGAGCGCCGCCATTTGTGGTCATTTGGGAAGATGATGAAGACAAATTTGGGAATGACGGTTCGGCTGAGTGCTTTGTACACTTGTATTTATTTATTTCCTTTTATTTAATTCATTTTGTCTGTAAGTGAGGTGCGTTGTCATTTGGATAACGTATATCTTCTTTTGGGCTGGATATAAGCCTTAATAAAATTATACCCATTTTCCAAAATAAATATATATATATATATATAATCTGGACCGTAGCATTTGTCTTTATGTGTAAGATGGAATTCAGGGAGGAGATCTTGTGGCTGAGATTGCTTGTCTAAATTTGTGTCAACATTTTGTATCTAAATTGACTTCCGCTATATATATGTGTTTATATATATATATATAAACACATATATATACAAAAAAGTAAAATAGGAAAGTACCCCATAGCTCGTATTACTTTACATCAATGATAGCGAAGCTGAAACGAATTTACAAACTATTGAAAGCACAGGACATACAATGAAAAGAGTAAAGACCCATGCTAAAGAAAAATGACATACTATAATAAGTGTACAAAAAGGACAGTGCGGGTTTGGAAAGTGGGTCTAAATTACTATCCGTATGTCAACTTTAAATTTGCTTTGTTCGACTAAGTTGCACCTAAGCTCTATCAGAATCCTGGAGAAGATAATTAAAACCATCCATTATTAGCAAAGGAATGCCGGTTTGTTTAGCACTTTAAAGTAAATGTGCCCAAAAAGCATATTTAATAATTAAATTGTGAGCATCAATTGTTATACTATGTAACAACAGCGGATAATGCTACTCATTCATCCATAACACATTCATATCCCACTTTCTATAATCTATCAAATTCTACATTTTCACTACATCTTAATACTACATAGTAAATTCATTATGCATCAATTTATTATTTTCCAAGCGCCAGTGCTTTTTTTAGGGGGGGAGGGGGGCTATTCTCTATCAACCCCAGTATGGACACCTGAACTTGGAACATCTAGTAATCCCTTTGGCTTACCAGCCTATCACAATCCAAGGCTAGTAAGCAATAAACATTAGTTGGGTTTGTTTCTATTTCCCTGTGCAATCCCATTAACATTCACTGCTACAAATTATTATTATTATTATTATGGTTACCGTTGTCATTTCGTAGATACTTTGCCTGGTTTTACTGATAAGAAAATTTTGCATATTGATATCATTGCGTATGCGTTAGTACATGAAAAACTGTTATATCAATAAACTAAGTGTTAGTGATAAAATATAATTTGTTAAAAAAATCAAAATTTTGACAAACCTTTTACAATTTAATGATGCTTTTATCACATAAGTCAATGTATTACTCAATAGAAAAAACCAATGAAGAAACAAAGGGATACAATAAAAATAAATTGACCTCAACTGAATAAGGTCATTTGTTTGCTTAGGCATGTGTTACCACCAATTGATGAATACACATGCATTATATATGATAGGGTGGCAAATTACAGCAGTTCCAAAAAAAATATTACAATTGTATGACTTGCCCATTTTTCTAATTCGTACTTGCATTTGACTTCATTACTAATCTCTATCTTATTTTCGCTAGTTGACAATGTGGTTGGGGAACTGCAATAGGGAAGGACTAGGTTTTCATATTTTCACAATTGATTGCATTATCCTAGGCTGGACTGGTAAATCTAGATAACACTCAAAGCGACCTAAATTTAGAATAGAATAAGCAATGCTTCATGTTCAAGTATGATCTATCATCTGATGGTAAAATCCAAATCAAGTTTTTCTTTCCTTTTCTTTTTAATTATTATATTATATTTAACACCGCCGAAGTGTTATGATAGATGGACAATTTAGTAGTGGCAGTTGTTTCTGGCCAAGATTATAATATAAGGCTCTATAGACTATTTTCAATTACAGAAAATAAGTAGTATATATGTTTGTTATGAATATCACTATGGCCTTTGTAACGAACAGGGATTTTCGGCCTCGAAAATCGACATAAGTACCTTTGCCGTAACTCATGCCGACCTTCCAAACACCGAAAACACTGGACGTTATTAGAAAGAAATTAGAGGGTGAGATAGGAAAGAAAGAAATATTAGAATAGAAGAAGAAGAAGAAACAACACAACACAGAGTCTCACATCGCAGCGGAACAAAAATATAATATAGAAATAAACTTTATTGAGAGCTTTTAAAAATACTTACAATATCAGAGTACAACACACATCTGGACAGTGATAATAATCTGTCCTCATATAACACACAGCAGAATATCATTCATCTGAACATCTTCAGCTCGTCTCCGAACTTCTCAGTATCTGATAACCTGAACCTGTACACCTCGGTCTAACCCGAGCATTTACAAAACACCGGGTCAGTCTGGTGAACCAGAGTGAGATAAACTCGCACAGTATTAAGGGTAAATCATCCAACAAGATTTTAAAGTTCAAAATCTCTTCAAAGAAAAGGATAATCGTAAGACCAAATCCACACATAAACACGGACGGTTTTTCCCTTACGATAACCCAAAACATCTTTTGAAATCATATACTGATCTGATATTATGATAATGTCTAGATACAAATAAATATCAATCTAGTGGAACGCTTGCATCTCACGCTCCACATATATAGTATACAATCAAAACCGCAGGCGCTTATTGGAGATTGGATTCCAACTTGACAAGGTATGGGACCACCTTCCGCATGTGTATCTCTAGAGGCGGATACACTGGGTTCAACAAGAACGTCTTGCAACCCGGCCCTCACATGACCGACCACTCATTTCGCTTGAGTGTATCGAATGTATATCACCAACGGTTGGACTCAAACCACCGTTCCCGAATGGGCAGAATCGATAGAATAAGAAACAAAAGGAATTTCTCTAGATAGGTGATTATACACCCTAATGGGAGCGACCCACATAGCCATGCTGCCTGCCCGATTTTTGTCCTTTCCTGGTTGATGAGGCTTGAGGCAAGAATTCATCTCTTCGAACATCTGGCCATCATTCACTTTGAATGCCACATCGTCAGATCCGTCAAATCACTAATTGACGTCCACAAATATACTCTGGTATTGAAGAAGTGCCCCTCTTCGCCACCAACTCGGCCTATTTGTAAAAATCAACGTACGTGGTTCTTAAGGAAATACTCTGTCAGACATTCGTCCATACAAGTCATCCAGGAACAGGATGAACCGAAGGCACTCTCCTACTGCATCTCATATAGGAATCACCCCATGGATCAGTAGCGAGAAGTCCTTGCAACCCGTGGATTCCAACCACGACAGAATCACAGTGTATCTCGGGCCGCTAAACCAGAGATTATAAGTAATCCTTCCGCTTATGAAAACCCACGGTCTTCAATGCTCCATCTCGACCGTCCTCTGATATCTTCACGTATTTGTTGGTCGGAATGGTTTTCGAATATAAATTCGATCCCGGTCTTTCCGTACCAACAATCGTATGGGTCCGATTTGATAGTTGGTGATTTAACTATCAAAATAATCAGTGTTTCAATCATGACAATCCAATGAGTTCACTGGCTCAGTATTCAGCACCATTTGGCCTTTAACAACTGATTTACTTTTGTTAAACCAAACTTCTAGCTCTTTTAACATTCAAAATACGATATTTGAATAACTCTAATTCGATTAAACTCCAATCGATTAACTCTAATTGATTAACTTTAACTGATTAACTCTAACTGATTAACTCTACTTGTTTAACTTCTATCGATTAACTAATACTCGACTTACATCCCTTCGCTTGACTCTAGATCACAGCGATCACAATGGTTACGCCTGATTTCCTCAGGAAACATCCGACCGCCGTAGGCTATCAGCAGCCCTGCGAATTACGCTAGCAGTCGTACGAAATGGCACTCATCTTGAATACTATGTTTGACTAATTCTAGCTCGAATAACTATATTCAACTACCCACTTAAATCTTCTTTCACTTAATTCATATAATTGAGTACGTTTATTTCCTTTCACCATTCAATTGGCTTGCATCTCACATTCGGTAACTTTTTAAATGAATTCCCATTTTACATATATATTCCTACTTTATCATTAATTAAAATAATAACTTATTTCAAACATTAACTACTTTAGTAGTTAATCCCTTTTATCCTTATTTAAATTCAAACAATATTCATTTAACTATTTTAGTCAAAACACATTAACTTGATAAACAATTCTAATTCCAAACGGTCGATTTAATTAACTCAAAAACTTGATTACCTCATTTACCGATTTCAACAATCCTCGCTTTAAATTAATTAAAAATATAATTAATTTAAATAAATTCTAATTATTTGTTTTCTTACAAAACAATTTTCCAAAGTTTTACCATTTAATTCATTTCTTATTCTTCAACTGGTAAATCTGATTAACATCCGCATTTGCTTTGCAAAATAACTTCGTAACAAATCAAAGTCTTAAACAAATAAAATATTTATTTATTTCTCTTAAATAACTTTTATTCAAATAATATAATTCAAATCTAACTCTGGTTATAAAAATAAATTATATAACCTCAATTCTATCGATTCACCTGTCGGTGAATCAATATCTATAACTCGATTGGTTTTAAAGGCCATACTCTGCCAAACACTTAACCAATATCGCCCATTGGTTTAAACCAAACAGATGTTGAATATCCAGTCAATAATCAACCATCAAATCAATCACACAAACAGATCAGTTCATATATGATCATATGAAAATAAATAATACATTTGAGGAATCCGGTTGGATCCCTCCAACCTGTTCTTCCCTGTATTCAAATGTTTTTCTCAATCAGACGGTTCAGTTTTGTTTAACTGATAAATTAAATAACGATCATTTAACATCAACCATAAGCAATTCAAACACTGCAACCATTTAAACACGTTTATAAATAAACGTGACCAACCAAGGTGAGTCACCTTTATTGGAATCAATCGTTAAAAATAACGATTTGGTATTTCACTGAAATTAAACACAGTTTAATTTCATCGTTTAAATCCACAGTTAAATAGATAACTAACAAAGCAGTCGACCATTAGCAAGCAAGCACACAAAATAAAAATACCCAATTTATATAAAATATAAAAGGGTAACTGAGTGAGTTTAACTCACCTTGGGTTTTTCCATCAACCAGCAAAATGGTTCGTCTTACAAGCTTTTAGCTGCGTTCCTCTACGTCCGTTCGAATTCCAAATGTAACGCTCGTTGGTACGGTTCTAACGTTCCTTGTTTCACCCAAATCATGTTGCTGTATGGCAACGGTGTAAATTTTAATACGTTATAACCTTAGGCAACTTATAACTTAGGTCTATTTTATCGTTAGGTAATGTTCATCAATATTCATATTTAACATTACAGTAGGTAATGTTATAATCCCACTAAGTGATAACATTACAGTTCTCATAATATAAGCACTACATTGAGGTTAAAATTTGATCCACCGTATAAATTAATATTATGGTTAGATAAGCCATTATATAAAGCATTGATTATATACCTAATCAGGTACGAAAACATTTGATTATGATTTAAAACTTGGCACGTTCGAAGTTTGCCTAGCTACTAAATAATTAACTAAACTAGGTGCAATATACATGCAGGTCATCAGCTATTAAGTGGGTTTGGCGCATCATAAATTGGATTATGCACACATTAAGCTAAATTAGGCCTTTTAATTCTAGATTGGGCCATAATTAAAGTGTCAGTTAATTACTTTTGTAAACCCAAGAATAGTCGATCCGTCCCTTTTAGTTTCCGTTCTGCTCAAGGCTTCCTTCCAAACTTGTCACGGTTCATTTCCTCTTCGTTTCCCTATAACCATACATAGATGAATATGTTTTAATTAACTAGCTAGATATAATTTATTTTCCTTAATAAAAGATGAAGTTAATGCTTTTAGAGGATACATAAATCGGTCAAACCATTCTTCCAGTTTGTTTCGTTTCAGCATCCCAAGTCCACACTGCCTCAACAAAGTTACTTCCATCTCTCTATACCATTGAACACTAATATGATTTAAGTATATAATTAGTTCCTTAATCGGTTTAAATCAACTAAGTTGTTGTCATCACCTTAACCATATCAAAGTAGGCAGATCCATTTGGAACCAAGACAAGGGCCAGCATCCTCATATTTCTTTCTGTCTCGTTTGTTGCTCCCATCTGCTGTGTCTCCCTCCCATACATTTCTCTCCTTTTCTTGTTTTTTTTTCTTTTTTCCAAATCCCACTAACAGCTCATGTTCAAGCAAAAACCCGAACATCTCCCGTCCACTACGTCACCCCTTCCACCTCCGGTCTGTCGCCGACCCATGCCCGAGCACTAACGCCACTTTCTCCTTGCTTCTTTTAACGTTCACCTTCTTCTCCTTTTTTTTTTCTTTTTTCGATCTTTTTTTTTTCTCTTGAGAGAGAGAGAGCGCTTGACTGTATAATAGAGAAGAAGTGAAAGTCGTTGGAACGAAGGGTGTTGATTTTTATAGATAAACAAACCGTGGGAGTCAAGTAAACGTGGAGAGCACGGTTAGGTAGTGTGCAAGAGAAGGAACTGAAGTAGTGCGTTGGAAGGGATTGAAAACAGCGTGCGTCCAAAGGAACTGAAAATGTGGGGCGCAAGCATAAAACGTGAGAGCAAAGTACTGTACAGTGAAAAGCATATGGATGTGGGAAGATTTATTAATAAAATAATGTCCAAACCTTTTGTCATGAGAAATGATGTCAAAAACCACTACAGACGATTTCTGTTTTTCTGATACAAAGGCTAATATTAGTGTAAAAAGATATTCCGGATCCAATGGGACAAGTTTCGTCGAAATCCGAGGTCGTATGGAAAAATTTCCTTTATGAAACCGGAAATGAACACGCATTTAATTTTTTCACGGTCACCAGATAAATCAAATCAACTTGAAACTGCGAAGTCTGACAATAACTTTTCGATACGAACCCAACGGCACTAGTTTCGTCGCATTCTGAGACTGTTCCCCCGGTAGGCTATTTTTAACGTGTACCGCACTGCCCTTCTGAACACCAAATTTCCCGATCTCTAAAAATAACAAACTATATATCTATCCTGACTATAATCGACGATACGAACTCAACGGAACTGATTCCGAGGCCTAATTTGATCGTTTTCTCAAGTTACACTCGAATATCCCTTTATTTATTTAATTACGCGTTATAGAAATTGAACGGGCGTTTACAACTACCGTGACCACATACGACATCGGTTTTCCACGCCATTCAACAACATACAAAAAATTTAACGATACGGTTCTAATGAAACTGATTTCGTCGAAAACAGAGTTCGTTTGCAAAATGGCCATTTTAAAGGCCGATAGCGATTTCCATAGCGACTATTTCAAAATTTGATCTGGCCATAACTAACAATCTACAACACAAAATCTGGATTTTTCTCTTTCATATGAAAACTATCGTCAATACGGTTCCAACGTTTCTTATTTCACAGAATTCCGGCTTATAACGGATTCTGTATTCTCAGTTGAAGTTCAAAACTTCATATTACGAACTGCACGCCATTTCCGAGCTCGATTTATATTATATAATTATATAACGTTCAAACTTCATTTAAATAACGAACTCAATATTTAATTCCATTAATATTTCCAATATAATATTTAAACTAATTTAAATATTCATATTCAAATGGTTGAAAAACACGGGTCGTTACATTCTTCCCCCCTTAAAATAATTTCGTCCTCGAAATTGCTAAGGTAAGAAAGAACGTTATTAACTCATTAATTTCCAAATCTAATTTATTATATTTCAAATCAAAACCCAATTCACAATCAACAATCAATACACAAACAAATCAACCAAATCAACTGAATTCATATTCAATATTAATATTTTTATTTTGGTTTCACAAATTTGATTATAATTTAATTTCCAATTTCCAAATTTAATTTCGATATCCTTCTTAATTTAACTTTACTTAACAAAGTTAAGTCTCAATTCAAATTTCAATTCGATTTGAATCCCATTCAAATCGATCAAACACACTAGTATTTCAATAGTTTGATAAAATTATAAAAATATAATTTGGGTAAAATTATTTCATTTACCCTCTTTTACCAAAACGATACTTCCTTCATTGTCAGTTCTATGCTTCTCAACACTTGAACCGATCAACAAACACAATACAAAACATATGTATATAAAATTTACAAATACGCTCTCATATAAATACACTCAATCTCGATCTAGGGTATTACTAACCCAATCTCTATCGAGTTACACCACAGAGCCAAGGTTATTACTAAACCAATAGCTCTGATACCACTGTAACGAACAGGGATTTTCGGCCTCGAAAATCGACATAAGTACCTTTGCCGTAACTCATGCCGACCTTCCAAACACCGAAAACACTGGACGTTATTAGAAAGAAATTAGAGGGTGAGATAGGAAAGAAAGAAATATTAGAATAGAAGAAGAAGAAGAAACAACACAACACAGAGTCTCACATCGCAGCGGAACAAAAATATAATATAGAAATAAACTTTATTGAGAGCTTTTAAAAATACTTACAATATCAGAGTACAACACACATCTGGACAGTGATAATAATCTGTCCTCATATAACACACAGCAGAATATCATTCATCTGAACATCTTCAGCTCGTCTCCGAACTTCTCAGTATCTGATAACCTGAACCTGTACACCTCGGTCTAACCCGAGCATTTACAAAACACCGGGTCAGTCTGGTGAACCAGAGTGAGATAAACTCGCACAGTATTAAGGGTAAATCATCCAACAAGATTTTAAAGTTCAAAATCTCTTCAAAGAAAAGGATAATCGTAAGACCAAATCCACACATAAACACGGACGGTTTTTCCCTTACGATAACCCAAAACATCTTTTGAAATCATATACTGATCTGATATTATGATAATGTCTAGATACAAATAAATATCAATCTAGTGGAACGCTTGCATCTCACGCTCCACATATATAGTATACAATCAAAACCGCAGGCGCTTATTGGAGATTGGATTCCAACTTGACAAGGTATGGGACCACCTTCCGCATGTGTATCTCTAGAGGCGGATACACTGGGTTCAACAAGAACGTCTTGCAACCCGGCCCTCACATGACCGACCACTCATTTCGCTTGAGTGTATCGAATGTATATCACCAACGGTTGGACTCAAACCACCGTTCCCGAATGGGCAGAATCGATAGAATAAGAAACAAAAGGAATTTCTCTAGATAGGTGATTATACACCCTAATGGGAGCGACCCACATAGCCATGCTGCCTGCCCGATTTTTGTCCTTTCCTGGTTGATGAGGCTTGAGGCAAGAATTCATCTCTTCGAACATCTGGCCATCATTCACTTTGAATGCCACATCGTCAGATCCGTCAAATCACTAATTGACGTCCACAAATATACTCTGGTATTGAAGAAGTGCCCCTCTTCGCCACCAACTCGGCCTATTTGTAAAAATCAACGTACGTGGTTCTTAAGGAAATACTCTGTCAGACATTCGTCCATACAAGTCATCCAGGAACAGGATGAACCGAAGGCACTCTCCTACTGCATCTCATATAGGAATCACCCCATGGATCAGTAGCGAGAAGTCCTTGCAACCCGTGGATTCCAACCACGACAGAATCACAGTGTATCTCGGGCCGCTAAACCAGAGATTATAAGTAATCCTTCCGCTTATGAAAACCCACGGTCTTCAATGCTCCATCTCGACCGTCCTCTGATATCTTCACGTATTTGTTGGTCGGAATGGTTTTCGAATATAAATTCGATCCCGGTCTTTCCGTACCAACAATCGTATGGGTCCGATTTGATAGTTGGTGATTTAACTATCAAAATAATCAGTGTTTCAATCATGACAATCCAATGAGTTCACTGGCTCAGTATTCAGCACCATTTGGCCTTTAACAACTGATTTACTTTTGTTAAACCAAACTTCTAGCTCTTTTAACATTCAAAATACGATATTTGAATAACTCTAATTCGATTAAACTCCAATCGATTAACTCTAATTGATTAACTTTAACTGATTAACTCTAACTGATTAACTCTACTTGTTTAACTTCTATCGATTAACTAATACTCGACTTACATCCCTTCGCTTGACTCTAGATCACAGCGATCACAATGGTTACGCCTGATTTCCTCAGGAAACATCCGACCGCCGTAGGCTATCAGCAGCCCTGCGAATTACGCTAGCAGTCGTACGAAATGGCACTCATCTTGAATACTATGTTTGACTAATTCTAGCTCGAATAACTATATTCAACTACCCACTTAAATCTTCTTTCACTTAATTCATATAATTGAGTACGTTTATTTCCTTTCACCATTCAATTGGCTTGCATCTCACATTCGGTAACTTTTTAAATGAATTCCCATTTTACATATATATTCCTACTTTATCATTAATTAAAATAATAACTTATTTCAAACATTAACTACTTTAGTAGTTAATCCCTTTTATCCTTATTTAAATTCAAACAATATTCATTTAACTATTTTAGTCAAAACACATTAACTTGATAAACAATTCTAATTCCAAACGGTCGATTTAATTAACTCAAAAACTTGATTACCTCATTTACCGATTTCAACAATCCTCGCTTTAAATTAATTAAAAATATAATTAATTTAAATAAATTCTAATTATTTGTTTTCTTACAAAACAATTTTCCAAAGTTTTACCATTTAATTCATTTCTTATTCTTCAACTGGTAAATCTGATTAACATCCGCATTTGCTTTGCAAAATAACTTCGTAACAAATCAAAGTCTTAAACAAATAAAATATTTATTTATTTCTCTTAAATAACTTTTATTCAAATAATATAATTCAAATCTAACTCTGGTTATAAAAATAAATTTTATAACCTCAATTCTATCGATTCACCTGTCGGTGAATCAATATCTATAACTCGATTGGTTTTAAAGGCCATACTCTGCCAAACACTTAACCAATATCGCCCATTGGTTTAAACCAAACAGATGTTGAATATCCAGTCAATAATCAACCATCAAATCAATCACACAAACAGATCAGTTCATATATGATCATATGAAAATAAATAATACATTTGAGGAATCCGGTTGGATCCCTCCAACCTGTTCTTCCCTGTATTCAAATGTTTTTCTCAATCAGACGGTTCAGTTTTGTTTAACTGATAAATTAAATAACGATCATTTAACATCAACCATAAGCAATTCAAACACTGCAACCATTTAAACACGTTTATAAATAAACGTGACCAACCAAGGTGAGTCAACTTTATTGGAATCAATCGTTAAAAATAACGATTTGGTATTTCACTGAAATTAAACACAGTTTAATTTCATCGTTTAAATCCACAGTTAAATAGATAACTAACAAAGCAGTCGACCATTAGCAAGCAAGCACACAAAATAAAAATACCCAATTTATATAAAATATAAAAGGGTAACTGAGTGAGTTTAACTCACCTTGGGTTTTTCCATCAACCAGCAAAATGGTTCGTCTTACAAGCTTTTAGCTGCGTTCCTCTACGTCCGTTCGAATTCCAAATGTAACGCTCGTTGGTACGGTTCTAACGTTCCTTGTTTCACCCAAATCATGTTGCTGTATGGCAACGGTGTAAATTTTAATACGTTATAACCTTAGGCAACTTATAACTTAGGTCTATTTTATCGTTAGGTAATGTTCATCAATATTCATATTTAACATTACAGTAGGTAATGTTATAATCCCACTAAGTGATAACATTACAGTTCTCATAATATAAGCACTACATTGAGGTTAAAATTTGATCCACCGTATAAATTAATATTATGGTTAGATAAGCCATTATATAAAGCATTGATTATATACCTAATCAGGTACGAAAACATTTGATTATGATTTAAAACTTGGCACGTTCGAAGTTTGCCTAGCTACTAAATAATTAACTAAACTAGGTGCAATATACATGCAGGTCATCAGCTATTAAGTGGGTTTGGCGCATCATAAATTGGATTATGCACACATTAAGCTAAATTAGGCCTTTTAATTCTAGATTGGGCCATAATTAAAGTGTCAGTTAATTACTTTTGTAAACCCAAGAATAGTCGATCCGTCCCTTTTAGTTTCCGTTCTGCTCAAGGCTTCCTTCCAAACTTGTCACGGTTCATTTCCTCTTCGTTTCCCTATAACCATACATAGATGAATATGTTTTAATTAACTAGCTAGATATAATTTATTTTCCTTAATAAAAGATGAAGTTAATGCTTTTAGAGGATACATAAATCGGTCAAACCATTCTTCCAGTTTGTTTCGTTTCAGCATCCCAAGTCCACACTGCCTCAACAAAGTTACTTCCATCTCTCTATACCATTGAACACTAATATGATTTAAGTATATAATTAGTTCCTTAATCGGTTTAAATCAACTAAGTTGTTGTCATCACCTTAACCATATCAAAGTAGGCAGATCCATTTGGAACCAAGACAAGGGCCAGCATCCTCATATTTCTTTCTGTCTCGTTTGTTGCTCCCATCTGCTGTGTCTCCCTCCCATACATTTCTCTCCTTTTCTTGTTTTTTTTTTCTTTTTTCCAAATCCCACTAACAGCTCATGTTCAAGCAAAAACCCGAACATCTCCCGTCCACTACGTCACCCCTTCCACCTCCGGTCTGTCGCCGACCCATGCCCGAGCACTAACGCCACTTTCTCCTTGCTTCTTTTAACGTTCACCTTCTTCTCCTTTTTTTTTTCTTTTTTCGATCTTTTTTTTTTCTCTTGAGAGAGAGAGAGCGCTTGACTGTATAATAGAGAAGAAGTGAAAGTCGTTGGAACGAAGGGTGTTGATTTTTATAGATAAACAAACCGTGGGAGTCAAGTAAACGTGGAGAGCACGGTTAGGTAGTGTGCAAGAGAAGGAACTGAAGTAGTGCGTTGGAAGGGATTGAAAACAGCGTGCGTCCAAAGGAACTGAAAATGTGGGGCGCAAGCATAAAACGTGAGAGCAAAGTACTGTACAGTGAAAAGCATATGGATGTGGGAAGATTTATTAATAAAATAATGTCCAAACCTTTTGTCATGAGAAATGATGTCAAAAACCACTACAGACGATTTCTGTTTTTCTGATACAAAGGCTAATATTAGTGTAAAAAGATATTCCGGATCCAATGGGACAAGTTTCGTCGAAATCCGAGGTCGTATGGAAAAATTTCCTTTATGAAACCGGAAATGAACACGCATTTAATTTTTTCACGGTCACCAGATAAATCAAATCAACTTGAAACTGCGAAGTCTGACAATAACTTTTCGATACGAACCCAACGGCACTAGTTTCGTCGCATTCTGAGACTGTTCCCCCGGTAGGCTATTTTTAACGTGTACCGCACTGCCCTTCTGAACACCAAATTTCCCGATCTCTAAAAATAACAAACTATATATCTATCCTGACTATAATCGACGATACGAACTCAACGGAACTGATTCCGAGGCCTAATTTGATCGTTTGCTCAAGTTACACTCGAATATCCCTTTATTTATTTAATTACGCGTTATAGAAATTGAACGGGCGTTTACAACTACCGTGACCACATACGACATCGGTTTTCCACGCCATTCAACAACATACAAAAAATTTAACGATACGGTTCTAATGAAACTGATTTCGTCGAAAACAGAGTTCGTTTGCAAAATGGCCATTTTAAAGGCCGATAGCGATTTCCATAGCGACTATTTCAAAATTTGATCTGGCCATAACTAACAATCTACAACACAAAATCTGGATTTTTCTCTTTCATATGAAAACTATCGTCAATACGGTTCCAACGTTTCTTATTTCACAGAATTCCGGCTTATAACGGATTCTGTATTCTCAGTTGAAGTTCAAAACTTCATATTACGAACTGCACGCCATTTCCGAGCTCGATTTATATTATATAATTATATAACGTTCAAACTTCATTTAAATAACGAACTCAATATTTAATTCCATTAATATTTCCAATATAATATTTAAACTAATTTAAATATTCATATTCAAATGGTTGAAAAACACGGGTCGTTACAGCCTTATTACATATTTTCACTATTTGATAAATTTTACATTCCCATTTTATTATTGTTTTTTCCACTGGTTATATCACTTTTATGATAGATGGCTCAGATTTACTGCTATATATTGAGGGAATTTTCTCAATTTTTATCTGACATCATTATGAAACACTACACTCAAATGTAAGCACTCGCATTTATTTTACCCTTCATATAAAAGAATATTTTGATGTATATATGAGTTTGGCCTGTTATTTAAGCTACTTATTGGAACTTTGCATTACATATATAGCTGAAGTTGACATATCTAGAAACTTCTGCTTCAGATTACAATTTGACTATTGTATAAAAGTTAGTTTATTTATTCTATAATATTATCCGCTTGTATCTAAATGTCAATCCATTGAATACAATCTTTCTATGTTAGTAACACAAACATAAACCATATCAAGAACACTGTTTGACAGATTATAATATATTGCAAGTATCATTTATATTTTCATTATAGAATTTCAATTATGTTTTGAAAAAATGAACATGCACAACAATTGAAATCTCGATGCAAATATGTCATTCTCTATAACTATTGTACATTTAGCAATATTTTGCTATATTTGATGCTAAATTAGGCCACAATATATGTGTGAGTGTGTGCGCGCGCGTGTGTGTGCAAAATAAGAATTTCCAACTGAATATCATATCATTTTTCCAAATATTCAACTGAAGTAAAAATCCAAAGAAAAACAGTGGTCATGTGAAAACTTGCGATTTCGATTTGTATCTCATGAAGAGATGGCGGTCATGTACCATTTGGCCAACTATGGATCTCCTTAATTTGGCATTCTTTGTGCATAGTAAGAAATGATGAAATATCATGCAGTACTAATTGAAAAAAATTATATCACGTTGTTTATTGATATGAATTGATATTTTAATTTATTATATGACTTTCCAAGTTCGTCCTTAACATTATATCCGTCATGCATTTTTAGTCAGCTAATAGCTGTCAATTGTAAACCATATTGCTTCAAATATTAAGTTATGACATGGGAAAATGAATAATGAATCTCCTTGTTTGTAAAGGTAAGTTGTTTTTATTTCAAAATATTAGGCTACATACGTATGAATGATCTTAAGCATTGCAAATGACGAGGTACCTATGTCGTACTAAGTCTAAGCTATATTAAAAATGAATTCACATTTCATCATATTGTTTAAAAGATATCATGTATCCATAACGAAGACATCAAACTTCTTGAATTCAAAGTAATGAAAACATGTTATTACATGGTGATAAGGAATTATGTGAACAATGAAGAGGGTGCAGTGCAAGAAGGATCATATATTAATAATATAACAAAGGATATAGACAGCTGGACCTTATTTGACATCGGTTATTTTGGTAACAATACTTTATAATGCTGTTGACAAACTTTTTGATAAGTACACTTTCATTTCATTCATTCAAAGCTTTAAAACGCACATTTTTAACATCCCCTTCTTTATCAATGATTTTCAATAGGATAAAAACTATAAAATGCTTTTGGTTAGCGTAAATCTTTCGTACATATAAAGGCACTTAACTCGTGGTCCACAGTCTCTACCACACGGTGTGATCAACAAACTATATTTTAATTCACTGCATATGCCATCTTGTCAAACCATGTTTAACTTAATATTAACTGATGCTGCAATTCAACTTAACATGCGAAAGATATAATCATTTTAAATAGATTGTGAATACACGGTTTACCACTTTAACTCATGTTAATAACCAAAAGAGGTCACAGACAATTATCATATCAACTCATGAAATAAGGATATAAACATCAGTATATGCAGGAAGATTTTTATAACAGGACTAAATCTGATTACCCCCCCATCTCAATGTAAAGTATTTAAACAGGCTCATTTAAATTCACAGTTGGAATGAAGGTGAAACGCCCAAAATAATTTTTTTAAACATTAATGTGTACATATTAAACATATTAACAACACATGATTTTATAAAGAACGCATGACCTAGCCAATGCACAAAATTTGTTATTGTTTCGTTGAAATTTGTATTTTGGCAATCTGGTAATACGTTTACAGATTCTAAGGTGGCAATTATCCAGACATGGGCAGAAATTATATAAGAATATCAGTAGCACATACAAAAAAGAGCATAAAATTAGGAATAGAGATGACTCGTTAAATTAGGTATTTTGTATATGCCAACAATTTTCGAGTTGTGGACTGCTGTAATTTGCAGATATTTTTTATAATCAATAGGCAGCAAAGTTAGATTTTTTAGCACCCAAAAGAACATGTTCTCTGAAACACTTTGCTAGAAGAAGACGAGTGAATCTTGATTTTTTTTTTGCTACTGGCAAATAATTGATTTTATGTTTGTGTTATAAATATATAATATTTGTAAAGAGAAAAAGTATCGGAACTAGTAAAACGAAAAATCCAAAATTTCCAAATTGAAACCAGAATTTTAAAATATAACCGCAAGCGGAACAGAAATGGAAAATGGAATTTCGAACCTTGATCAATATCTCAAATGATTTATAGGACAAAGCTCTTCTCCAATTCATTTCTATCTTAAATTTCATTATAAACACTCGAAGCGGTTAAGAGGATATGAAAGCTCTTCCCGTTGTTTTGGCACATGACTACATGAGTTCCACTACATCGAGGACAATAAGAAACTAACTTAATTGTCTAGAAGGTACAGTATCCGCTGTTACTATTAAATTACAACATCCTATTTACAAATGATCATACCAAACTATACTAAAAATTCATCGAAACAATGCACCATACACTTGCCAGTTTGAGCAGTGTAACATTCAAATAATAAAAAGTGGTAATAAAAATTACCAGCAACTGGCTCAACAGAAAGTCGCCTATTTGATCTTGTCCTCCTTTGTCGAACAACAAATTGTCTTCTAATTTGCATTTGAATAGGATGGATGACCAATCTGATAACAAACCAATTACAATGAATAACATGAAGTAAATGACAAAGTAGTAACAATCAACAAAAAGACAAAGTACTGTAAAATTCAATTTGTGGCATTTGACAGTAACAATCAAACTAGGGTTAAATTACTGTAAAATTCTAGCAGAGACGAAAGGTTATCAAACAAAATACATCGATTTAAGACTCAAGTACAAACTAGGGTTAAAGTATAAAAGCTCACCATTCACACCAAGTTTAGGGCAATCAATTGCGGCTTCGACGAGAACTAAAAAAATAGGAAGGAGGATGCTCTGTGCAAGATCAGAAACGGCGGATGAAGGAATACATGGTTTCTGGAGTAGAAGAATTGATGGATGAAAGGGCAAATCAGAAGACAGTACATAGCGGAAACGAATTTGATACAGGTCGCGGGAAATGTAAAAGTAGCGGCCTAATTTGGAGCGAAAACATGGTGCAGTTTTGATACGGTTCATAGCCATGTCAAATGAACCGATCCGAAGTATTAAAAATGTAGGGTGAGATTGAACGTGGTTGAGGTGGTGTGGATCGCCAAATTTAATTTGGTACGACCAAATTTAATTTGGTACGGTTATGAGCACAACCAAATTTGATACGGCTTAAAGCCGTATCAAATCTCTGAATCCTGGTGTATCAAATTGGTTGTTTTGGTGTAGTGGTGGCATTATTTTGAAATCACAAGAGATATGATAAAAAGGATTAAAAAAGGGAAAAGTGGTGCAAATGTACATATAAATATAAATACATATATTTGTGTGTAATTTGTATCGACTATTCCAAAATATATATTTACATATATTTCTTATGATTTGGAAATATGTCAATTCCACAAAATAGGCATTATTTACAATGATTATGGCTAACGGTCCTTTGTGAGACTTGAAACCTTTTGGCAAGTTTGAATATAAAAAGGAAATATTTGGTTAATTGATTAGACCATATCATTATTTTGAAAAGAATAATAATAATAAAAATAATAATAACTACGTTGACTGCACGAAAACATGAAAATAAATAAATATATGCATATTATTCGTCCAAATCAACGTAAAACGGTAAAAATATACCTTTGATGGAATGTTTGGATAAGGTTCAATTATGGAATTATGTGTAAATATAATCCATTTTGAATTAATATATTTGTGGTGACCATTTGTAGCAATCAATATAATAAATTGCCATAAATGAGACCGCAAATCAATAAATAACCATTATAACCAATATTGAATAGGGAAAAATAAATGTGATAGGAAGATGGTTACAATTCCTAAATCGATTAGGATAAATGTTGTAAACCCCAATTAGGAAATTTGGATAATAACCGCATTCAGATACAAGGTTAAGCTCAACTTATGGTGTAAGCCTGCCCGGAACCGACTGACAAATATCCCAACCACATGTAGTCAGCTTAATGTGAGGGGTCTAATGCATAAATATAATTGTATTAAGGCATAAGGTTAAGTTCACTTGTGGTAGAAGTCTGCCTGGAACCGACTGGCAAATCCAACATCCATAGGTAGTCAACTTAATGTGAGAGGCCTGGTACGTAAATATATATATATATATATATATACACACACATATATAATAGTCAGCCAATAAATAAATGAATAAGAATAGCAATTGTCCGTTGGGGTACAACAAATAGATAACTTGGGAATGATACATAGTTGCCTTAGGAAAATATGACCGTTATGGTCATAAAGGGCAATAAAAAGGAAATAAAAGGAAATGAGCATCATAAGGGAATTTATGATTGTCATTTAAACACTAAGTCCAAATTAGAGAAGGTATTAAATAAGTATCCTAGGGAAAAAGGAATATAACCTTCCTGATTTATAGTAATGGAGACAGAAAATATAGTTGGACTTAGTAGGTTAATAATGTAAGATAATATTAACCATATAAACGCGTGACAAAAATAAATGGTATAAGTATAATATTTCCATATAGAGGGACTAAACGGGAATGACTAAATAATGTAGCCTACCTTATCCCAATAAGGAAAGTTGTTAAAGGAAAATGGGGTACGAACAAATAACCTTCGCGTATAGTCTGTTTCCTGGGTCCTAAACGGCTAAGGGACCAGCGTAGAAGAGTCCACCTGGGAATAGGTCTTTCAGTTTAGGGGTCTTAAATGGAAGGTGTGTGGGATCTACCCAAACCTTGAAACTAAAATGTCAGATATGGCTACCTATCCTAAGTGAAGTAATAAGCAACTAAGGAGGTTATCTAATAAGGTCGGCTAGAAGGTATAACGAATGATAAATACCATCTCCCACCTTATGCGGGACAGGGGTATATGCATGAATGATGGAAGCCTTAACTAGCAGGTCCCGTAGCTAGTGCTCTCTAGTTATGTTAGCGTTAAGTAAATTATCGAGAAATAATAAGTGACTAATCGGTCCGCCTAGGGTCTTAAGCGATCGGGAACAATCCACCCTATCTATCATTGATAACGAGGCAATAAATGAAGAACGAATGAGCAAATGAAAGTATATAGATATAGAAACTCCTTCATTAGGGGTCAAATCTCGATATAGTTAACCGGTTAAGCTCTGGTATAAAGGCTTCACAAATAAATGTGTAAATGTACTATCCCGGTAATAAATTTCGAGAATACTACTTTGGGAAGAGTAGTAGAGTCGTGCGTAAACATTAACAAGGTTGGTTTAGAATCACTAACCTTGTTAGCCATACAACTTGGATTGAACCAAACGGAATATATCTGTTTTATAGCCTATGTTGCACATTTCTTAGTCACCAGAACTTGTTGTTCTGACCCCTCCTCATTACAACCTCCCATGTTTCATAGAGAAGGTCGGGTTCTCACAGATGATTAAGTTTGGCCTTCGTTTCTTGTTCTCTCTCATGCTCGGTATTGACAAAGTGACTTACTTTGAAAAAGGTTGTTACTTGAGTTAATACTAGTTTATCCTATTTTGTTTCCGTTGTGAGTTATATTTGCCGTACTCTGATTATGTTCATGCTCATTTGTTGCAGGTACCAGATATACATGTTCCATGCTTAGATGTGTTCAGTTTTGATTTTTTTCAAAATTTGGATGCAGAAAAGTATGGGGTATTACAGGAACACGTCTACAGATAGTGGTGCTTCAGTCATTGATCTACGCATATTTCTTCATAATATCCAAATTGAACAGGAAAATGTTTTGATTTGTTATTTAATAACACTAATTATAATTAGCTGTATGCCATGAATAGTCATTTTTAAACATTGTTGAATAGGTTATTTTTGATCCGTACATATTTGCTTTACATTATCATCTATTCCATGATATAGCTTGGTATAACGGTTGTATTCCGTGTTTGAACATTGTGGAGTCGTACCATCCCGATTGAGTACTTAGGCAATTTGGTAGAGTTCGAAGCATTCCAATGGCTCCTATTCCTCCAGTAGCGATAAATGCACGTTGAGTTACAACCTCCGCTACATACACTAGGGTGCGCAATCAGATTTAAGAAAATATGTGGGAGAACTGGTACCATCATATGATTGCAGAAGATTGAAGATCAATACTGTAACACCACGTAATTTTAACAACACTAAAGATGATAAATTAAAGAAATATTAATTTAATATCCAGAATTAAGAGAAAAGGACGACACCATTGCGTTCTTCTCGGAATTCTGGTCAAAACAGACACCTGATATGCGTAAAACGGACACCATATGAAAAAGTTATTAAGGTTTGAAGTTCGTAGATGCGCAAGAAGAATATATATACATATGTATAGTCCAGAAATTCAAAATTAAGTCAACACAATTCAAATCGCGCAGAAATAAGGTGAGCGGGAAAAATCCCGCCTAGGGGTATCGACCCCTCAAGGGGGGTGTCGACCCATGGGTCGACGCCCTAAGGGGGGTCGACCCTCCTAGGGCTAACGTGGCAGATTAGGGTTTTGGGCTAGCGGCTATAAATATGGCTTCATTTCTCATGTTTTTGCACACCAAAAATAATGGAGGACTAGATGTTGTCTCTGCCCAGATTGAATCAAACCTTTTCTTCTTCAGCAATCAATTAGAGTTATTCAAGTTAAAGATCTACGATTCAAATTCTACAATGCTTCTCCTATTTTTCTAGATCCAAACACTGTGAGTCCATGTTAATTTTAGATCTAAATAATTTAAAAGTAAAACTTGATATGACTATAACTTGGATCTATGCCTATGACCATTTGAATCACATCAGATCTGCTATAACCTGTTATTCTGACATGACTATGACTTAGATCTTAACCATTATCATGTCAGATCTGCCTTTGATTGTAGATCTAATTCACTGTTTAGATCACTTTATACCTGTTATATTATGTTTATGGCCAAATTAGATCTACTATTATTTGGACATATAAATCATTGTTTAGATCATATCATACCTGTCCCTATTATGTTAGAATCAGTTATATTATCACATGTTCGTCATATCTGTTCCTATATTCCACTCTTGTTATTATGCCACTATATGTTTTATGCATGTTTCTGCCATTATATGTTCATCATATTAGTATGATCATCTCTGTTCTATTCCCTCTATCTTTTCCCTTTTATTTTATAGTCAGACTACCTTCAAGCCTAGGCATGCCGCTCAAATATGCGAATGCGTTAGATTGGGAAAGAGGGAAAACGTTGAATTGGGGGATAACTTGTAATTAGGAATTTGGGCATAACTTGAATAAAGTGTAATAATATTAAATTGGGGCATATAGTTTATTATGAACATAACTTGGAAAAGGGGCATGAAAACCTATAACGACATAAGTAAATTTGGTTAATAATGGAAATGCCTAGAATGACAGTAATTAAAAACTATAACTGTGCCTGGACACGAGGTTAGATTACTCTTATGGTGGAAGTCTGCCCGGAACCGCCTAGCATATCCAGCGACCACAAGTGGTGAATCTAATGTAAGGGGTCTAGATGCACAAACACGTGACGTGCTAAGACATGAGGTTAAGCCCGATTTGTGGAATAAGTCTGCTCGGACCCGCCCGACATATCCAGCATCCACAAGTTGTAGGTTTAATGTGAGAGGTCTAGCAGATTATAACCATAGATGAATATATGGTAATAAACTTGAATACTTAACCTAGTTTAATCCATAGGGATTGTATGAACATGTCAATTTGAATAGGGGTTAAGTAAACTCGGTTAAAACAGTGGGAGGGTTAGGTATATCTGGGTTTGGGTGCGTAATATATATATATATATATATATATATATATATATGGCCCACAAACTTAACCGGTTGGGGTTATTTGATTAAAGACACCGTTAGGTAAGCATAACCTGTGGAAATCCTAGTGGGGATGCAAGACAAAGGGAAGAGCTGGCATCATCTTGTGTGTGGGACTCGTTTCAGTCAGTAACCCATATAACGGTATCAAACGAGTACTCCGCCCTAGTCGGAGTCGGGGCATGCTTACTGGGCTGATTGTAAGAGATCCAAACGTAGGGGACGGTGTGGGTGGCGCGTACCGACTAGGTCATGTGCGTGCATGGTCCGAACAGAGGAAAATAAGACGATGTGGCACCGGTAAATATGGTTGTGCATCCTGAAAACTAAGGGTTGCCATTTTAGGGAGTGATACACCCTACTATGGGGCCATCATAGGGTATCTACAGAGTAGGGAGCCGACCGATTAGGGTAGTAGTTAGGGTGCCTAAGTCTACCATCTTGTAGTTGTTGGGGATCATCTTGTAGCTGTTGACACTAGTATTGGTGCAGAGTGCATAGAAATCAGTAGAGAAGCATAGCATACTCTATCATGTTGTCCTGTTTACCTTGTCATACCTGCCTATTATGATGTTATCTTTCTTATCCACTTTATATGCCTGTCATGATACTTTTTCTTATTTATTTGCTAAAAGTAACTGGACTCGCCCGACAATATGTCTAACCCATTTTGTTTCCTCTTATTTCTCTTCCGTTTCTCCCCTAGGTTCTCAGGGTGGGAATACTCAAGCTTGATCAGGATTCTGCTATCGTCTTGCTTGGAGCTGCTTAAATGTATTGCTCAAGTTTTTGTCTTTGCTACTATAGCTATGTTTCTTTTGGGGATTATGCTTCTTTTACTGTTGTACTCTGATGTTTTAAGTACAAGACAAATTTTTTAATGATGTATTGGGGTTTGTGTATTTTCAGACATATGATGTTTTGAACCACGATGCTTTATGATCAATAAAGTTTGTTTTTATTATTCCGCTGCTATTTTATGTCTGTCTTGTAATGTTTCTGTTTCTGTTTACCTATAACGCTTCATGAAACTTAATGCATTATCTTAATGAGTGACATTAACGGACGTGGGATGTCACACTTGGTATCAGAGCTGAAGGTTACCAGATCGGATAAAGTTTTTGAAAATCATTTTCAAAAAGGTTTCAAAAGAAAGCATTTTCAAAAAGAAAAGTCTGTTTTGAAAAACATATTCCCCAAAGTCATATGTAACATCTTTTGATCCTTTGTCTGAATCTCTTTCCTTTTCTTTTCACCATGTTTGGGGAACCTAATATTCCTGAGGGCGTTACGATACCAGGCTGGTTCCGTAGGTATCTAGAGGCTACGACGCCTGCCAGTGGTCAAGCAGACGTTCCTCCCCCAGCTACACCCGCCGTTCCTCCTCCTCCTCCTCCGTGTGTAGATAATTTCTCTAAGATCTGCAAAGACTTTCGCGCTATGGGCGGAAAGCCATTCAATGGAACTAAGACGTTCGTAGAGGCAAGAAATTGGCTTAAAGAAATAGAGGATCTGTTTGGAATTTTCGAAGTTGATGATCGTAGGAAGATTCAGTTAGCCGCCTGGCTACTGAAAGATGAAGCTTCTTTCTGGTGAGAAGTGATGCGAGCAGGGTGTCCAATGGAGACTTGGAATGATTTTCGGCGAAGGTTTGAAATGAAGTTTCTATCTCAAGCCGAGCAAAGCATGCAAATGGAGAGGTTTCTGGCACTCAAGCAAGGAGGCATGACTGTCAAAGAATATGTTAACAAATTCAACCAACTAGCGAGATTTGGGTTGGAGCTGGCTTTGTGGTTTGCTAAAGGACCGAATGAACCCTTCCATGGGTAGCTACATTTCACATTCCAATGGGAGAAACTTTTGAAAGGCTCGTTGATATGGCCTTGATGCATGAGGAAGAAAAAGGTGAAAAGAAAGAAGTTAAAGTGGAGGAAACACAAAACAAGAAAGTATGGCCAAAGAAGGGACAACAATAGTAACAACAATAAAAGAAAGGTGAAAAGAATGACAAGGCTAAGGATAAGAGAAAGTTCCACAATTGCGGATGTGAGGGTCGTTTGATAAAGGACCGCAAAAGAAGGAAGAATGCTTGCTTCAGTTATGGAGAGGTCGGACACTTCTCTAAAGAGTGCCCGAAGCAGGGACAAGGTCAAAGGGTAGGAACTTCGGGAGGGAAAGTGCATGCTCTTGCGATTAGTGCTCCAGATCGAGGTAGGAAAGTTTCCGTGGAAGGTTTGATTTCCCTTTCCAATTACCTTATCAAAACTCTTTTTGATTCTGGCGCTTCTCCTTCATTTATATCTGATTTTGTAGTTGAGTCTCTGCACCTTAATACTAGTATGGTAGTGGGTCCCATTGTTGTCTCAAACCCCATTGGTAGTTCGGCTCATTTGTCCATGATTTGTCGGGGTTTGAGAATATTTGCGTTAGGCGTCGAGTTTGAGTGTGACACATATGTGCTCGGTTTTATGGGCTATGGTTTGATTCTAGGGATGGATTGGCTAGCCAAGTATGGTGCCATTCTAGATCATGAGAGGAGAGTATTTAGACTTTTGACTTGCCATGGGAGGACCCTCGAGATTTCTTGTGACCTTAAGGGGTCTGTCATGCTTAGTTTCCTAGAATCTCTGGATGCATCTATTGATGATCTGCAATCTGTACCAGTAGTCCGCGAGTATTCTGATGTTTTTGAGGAGGTATGGGGTTTACCTCCAAGGCGCGAGTCGACTTTCATACATACTTAGTAGACAATGCAAAGCCAGTTGCATTACCTGTGTGTCATATGACGCCAAGGAAAGAAGGGAGCTTAGTAAGCAAGTAGGGGAGCTACTTGAGAAAGGGTTTATCAGGCAAAGCATATCTGAATGGGGTGCTCCGTGGTATTTGCAACTAAGGCGGATGGTTTGCTTCACTTGTGTGTGGATTATAGAGAGTCGAACAAGCTCACTAAAACGAACAGGCACCCACTCCTGAGGATAGATGATTTGTTTGACTAACTCGTTGGTGCATCAGTATTCTCTCATGTAGACTTGCCCACGGGGTTTCATCAGTTGAAGGTTGCTAAGGACAGTATAGATAAAACCTCTTTTAGGACTCCAGGTGGTTTATTTGAATGGCTAGTTATTCCTTTTGGGTTGACGAATTCACCCGCCTATTTTGTTGATTTGATGAGTAGGGTGTTCCGGGAATTTCTTAATAAGTTCGTCGTGGTCTTTGTTGACGATATCTTGATCTTCTCAAAGAGTGAGGAAGAGCATGCCCAACATTTGAGAGAAGTTTTGAAAACTTTGCATGCACATCAGCTTAAGGCGAAATTCCAAATGCCATTTTTGGATAAAAGAGGTTAGATTTTTAGGGCATGTGGTCTCTAAAAATGGGATAGCAGTAGATCCTGCAAAGATAGTTGCAGTTCAAGATTGGCAAATTCCTAAGAATGCAATAGAAGTGAGAAGCTTTCTTGGATTGGCAGGCTATTATAGGAAGTTCACTAAGGACTTCACAAAGATATCAGCCCCACTCACCAAGATGACAAAGAAGAATTTGGTGTTTTCATGGGATATAGATTGTGATGTTGCTTTACAATGATTGAAGAGGGCTCTGACAACAACCCTAGTCCTGACCTTGCCCGACGGAAAAAAAAATGTTCACAGTTTACGCTAATGCATATGGTACAGGGCTTGGTGCGGTTCTGATACAAGAGGAAAAGATAGTATGTTATGTGGGTAGATAGCTAAGGATTCATGAGAAGAACTACCCTACCCACGACTTAGAGCTAGTTGCCATAGTATTCACACTTAAGACGTAGCGTTATTATTTGCTTGGAGATAAGTTCGAGTTGTACACTAATCGTAAATCTCTCAAGTACTTGTTCTTGCAGAAGGATCTTAATTTAAGGAAACAAAGGTGGATGGAGCTCCTAGCATCTTATGACTTTGAGATTTCTTATACCCATAGAAAGGGTAATGTGGTGGCAGACACACTAAGTAGACAGAGGATGGTCTTAAGTCCTCGTTTTATGGAAAGGAAAAGCTTGGAGTTTATATCAACGTTTGATTTAAGGCCCTCCATCGAGATTTTGTCTGGATTATTTGCATCATTGGAAGTGCAACCTACTCTTATGGATCAGATAGAAGCTTCGCAGCAAGAGGATCCACAGATTTTAGACATCTTGGATAGACTCAGGAAAGGGGAGACTTCTAGTCACCTCTGTAGATATTTCATAGATGATAAAGGGTGGTTGCGACGAGATGGAAGGCTATGTGTTCCCCAAACTGGGAGTTTGTTAAAGACAGTCCTAGAAGAATCCCATCATTCTAAGATGACTATTCATCCAGGTGGTGATAATATGTATAGGGATATGAAGAGGGTTTTCTTTTGGGATGGGATGAAGAAAGATGTGGCAGAGTTTGTTTCTCAATGTTTGATTTGCCAGTAAGTTAGAGCTGAGAAAAAGAAGCCCGGTGGTTTACTTTATCCTTTGGAGGTTCCACAGTGGAAGTGGGAGAGCATCTCTATGGATTTCATAGATTGCCTATATCAAAGAAAGGAAACACCAGTATTTGGGTGGTAGTAGATAGACTTACCAAGAGCGCTCATTTCATTCCGGTTAAGAGCAAGAGGACGACAACATGGTTGGCATCAGTTTACGTTCTTGAGTTAGTACGTCTTCATGGAGTACCCTCCAGCATCATAAGTGATTGTGACCCTATTTTCACCAGTGAATTTTGGAGGAGCTTGCAAGAAGCATTAGGTACACAGTTGTGTCTGAGCACCGCTTATCATCCTCAGACCGATGGACAAACGGAGAGGGTGAACAGAGTTCTTGAGGATCTTTTAAGGCTGTGTATCCTAGACTTCGGAGGGACTTGGGAAGAACATCTTCCTTCAGTAGAGTTCGCCTACAACAACAGCTATCAAGCTAGCATTGGAACGACACTCTTCGAAGCATTATACGGATGAATCTGTAGATCATCGACTTGTTGGTGGGAATCTATAGAAAGACCACTACTTGGACTAGATATGGTTAGAGAAACGTCCGAGAAGATTGACCTTATTAGAGGGCGAATGAAGTCTGCGCACGATAGGCAGAAATCCTATGCAGACAAGAGAAGATTCGACATTGAATTTGACGTAGGATACATGGTTTTCATTAAGGTGTCACCTTTGAGGAATGTGGTTCGCTTCGGATTTGTAGGGAAATTGGCGCCAAGATTTGTAGGACCATTTCCCATAACAGGAAGGATTGGCCAAATGGCCTATAGAGCAAAGCTACCAGAGAGGCTATCCGGCGTTCATGATGTTTTCCACGTTTCTCATTTGCGGAAGTGTTTACATGGTACCGCGGAAGTAGTTGAGCCGAGTGTATTGGAGGAAGTAGAGGTGGAATGGGAGACAAAAGTCAGACGAGTTCCTACCCATATTCTTGGATCAGAAGTTAAGAAGAAGTCAAGTTGATGAAGGTCCAGTGGGGAGATAACCCAGAGGATGCAACTTGGGAGACTGAAGACAAGATTCGTGCTTCTTACCCTTTTCTTTTCGAGGGTATGTTCTTAACTTCCTTTCCAAAGCTTTTATTTATACTTGTTTCTATCATTTAAAGTATGTCATATCGATCGAATCTTCGACCTTTAGGTAGAAATCCCATAGATGTAAACATGTGTTTGAGACATGCTATGTTTGATGGATGCAAGTGGATGCAACTGTTTTCTAATGGTTACTCATGGATGCATATACACACACATTAGGCACTAGATCAGCTCAATCACTCTCATACTGCATATGGATGTGTGTGCATTTTTTTTCTTTTATGGATGAAAGTGAGTGTATCATCATATGGATGTTGCATTTGGATGGATGAGCGTGCACACACATAGAACTTACATGTTATAATAGGATTATTTGCATACATGTTGGATTCATGGCACTAACATATATTTCATTTAGGAGGTCGACTGAATCAGTAGACCGCCTGGTCTTTGCATTAGTATTGGGATATATACACACACCTTTTTATATGTTCATATAAGCATTAGAAATCTTTTAAGGACAATGGATGCCTGTGATTAGTGGATGAGTAGATAGATGTGAATGTTAGGATAGACATTCTTCTTAACTTAGAGATTTCGGGGACGAAATCCTTTGAGTAGGGGAGAATGTAACACCCTGTAATCTTAACAACACTAAAAATGATAAATTAAAGAATAATTAATTTAATATCTAGAATTAAGGGAAACGAACTGCGCCATTGCTTTCGTCTCATTATGGTCAAAATAGACACCTGGTTTGCATAAAACGGACACCGTATGAAGAAGTTATTAAGGTTTGAAGTTTGTATACACGCAGGAAGAATACATATACATATATAGTCCAGAAAATCAAAATTAAGTCAAAACAGTTCAAATTGCGCAGAAATAAGGTGAGCGGGAAAAATCCCGTCCAGGGGTGTCAACCCCTGGGTCGACCCCTCAAGGGGGGTCGACCCCCCCTAGGGCAGACGTGGCAAATTAGGATTTGGGGCTTGTGGCTATAAATATGGATTCATTTCTCATTTTTTTGCACGCTAAAAATAATGGAGGACTAGATGTTGTCTCTGCCCATATTGAATCAAACCTTTTCTTTTTCAGCAATTAATTAGAGTTATTCAAGTTAGAGATCTATGATTCAAAGTCTACAATGCTTCTCATATTTTTCTAGATCCAAACACTGTGAGTCCATGTTAATTTTAGATCTAAATAATTAAAAAGTAAAACTTGATATGACTATAACTTGGATCTATGCCTATGACCATTTAAATCACATCAGATCTGCTATTACCTGTTATTTTGACATGACTATGACTTAGATCCTAACCTTTATCATGTCAGATCTACCTTTGATTATAGATCTAATTCACTGTTTAGATCAATTTATACCTGTTCTATTATGTTTATGGCCAAATTAGATCTGTTATTAGTTGGACATCTAAATCATTGTTTAGATCATATCATACCTGTCCCTATTATGTTAGAATCAGTTCTATTATCACATGTTCATCAGATCTGTTCCTATATGCCACTCTTGTCATTATGCCACTATATGTTTTATTCCTGTTTCTGCCGTTATATGTTCATCATGTTAGCATGATCATCTCTATTCTATTCCCTCTATCTTTTCCCTTTTATTTTATATCCAGGCTACCTTCAAGCCTAGGCATGCCGCTGAAATATGCGAATGCTTTAGATTGGGAACGAGGGGAAAACGTTGAATTGGGGCATAACTTATAATTGGGATTTTGGGCATAACTTAAATAAAGTGTAATAATATTAAATTGGGGCATATGGTTTATTATGAACATAACTTGGAAAAGGGGGATGAAAACCTATAACGACATAAGTAAATTTCGTTAACACGGGAAATGCCTAGGATTACAGTAATTAGAAACTGTAACCATTCCTAGACACGAGGTTAGATTACACTTGTGGTGGAAGTCTGCCCGGAACTACCCGACATATCCAGCGACTACAAGTAGTGAATCTAATATGAGGGGTCTAGGTGCACAAACACGTGACGTGCTAATACATGAGGTTAAGCCCTATTTGTGGAATAAGTCTGCTCGGACCCACCCGGCATATCCAGCATCCACAAGTTGTGGGTTTAATGTGGGAGGTCTAGCATATTATAACCATAAATGAATATCTGGTAATAAACTTGAATACTTAACCTAGTTGAATCCATAGGGATTCTGTGAACATGTCAATTTGAATAGGGGTTAAGTAAACTTGGTTAAAATAGTGGGAGGGTTAAATATATCTGGGTTGGGTGGGTAATATTTATATATATAGGCCCACAAACTTAACCAGTTGGGGATATGTAATTAAAGACACCATTAGGTAAGCATAACCTGTGGAAATCCTAGTGGGGATGCAAGAAAAAGGGGAGAGCTTGCATCATCTTGTGTGTGGGACCCATTTTTGTCAGTAACCCATATAACAGTATCAAACGAGTTCTCCGCCCTAGGTCGGAGTCGGGGCACGCTTACTAGGCTGATTGTAAGAGATCCAAATGTGGGGGACGATGTGGGCGGCGCATACCGACCGGGTCATGTGTGTGCATGGTATGGATAGAGGAAAATAAGACGTCGTGTCACCTGTAGATATGGTTGTGCATCCTGAAAACTAAGGGTTGCCATTTTAGGGAGTGATTCACCCTACTGTGGGGGCCAACACAGGGTATCTACGGAGTAGGGAGCCGATCGATTGGGGAAGTAGTTAGGGTACATTCGGACGTATGCCTAAGTCTACTATCTTGTAGTTGTTGGGGATCATCTTATAGTTGTTGACACTATTATTAGTGTAGAGTGCAGAGAAATCGGTAGAGAAGCATAGTATACTCTATCATGTTGTCTTGTTTACCTTGTCATACCTGCCTATTATGATGTTATCTTTCTTATCCACTTTATATGTCTGTCATGATACTTTTACTTATTTATTTGCTAAAAGTAACTGGACTCGCCATACTTTATGTCTAACCCATTTTGTTTCCTCTTCTTTCTTTTTCATTTCCCCCCTAAGTTCTCAGGGTAGGAATACTCAAGCTTGTTCAGGATTCTGCTATCGTCTTGCTTGGAGCTGCTTAGATGTATTGCTCAAGTTTTTGTCTTTGCTACTATGGCTATGTTTCTTTTCGGGGATTATGCTTCTTTTACTATTGTACTCTGATGTTTTAAGTACAAGACAGAAATTTTAATGATGCACTGGGTTTATGTATTTTCAGACATATGATGTTTTGAACCACGATGCTTTATGATCAATAAAGTTTTATTTTATTATTCCACTGCTATTTTATGTCTGTCTTGTAACGTTTCTGTTTACTTATAACGCTTCACAAAACTTAATGCATTCTCTTAATGAGTGACATTAACGGACGTGGGGTGTCATAAATACCACACTATCAATATGTTATGAGCTGCACGGATGATTGTACGGAGTGGTATAGAGAGCATAGTGTTTTACTTGTTTATAATCCCCTATTTTTACCTGATGATGTAATGATTGGAGCACCATATTTTCAGCCTACATATGAACAACTATACTCGGTATGTTTACATTTTCAGCATACATATAACCATACTTTGTTATGAGTTGTCTCATCCTAATCTTTTTTTATCGGACTATTCGTGATGTGCACGGTCTCTTGCAAGAAGCTAACCCTCAAGTGGACAATGCTCGAGTTGCCGCTGGATGCTACATTCGCCATCATGTTTAGTTAGGGAGGGTATTTTGGATTTGCTCGGTCTCTTGTATTTTGGATGTTATTTTTTATTTTGAATGTGTATTTTTAGCTATCCTATGAACACGATGTTGTATTTTGGATGTGTAATATGTACTTGTTGTATGAAATTCTAGTTTGCTTGTTCTTTAAGATCTGAGATTTCTGTTTCAACTGGTGTATATTTTGGATGTTCTCTGATTTGAGATGTTTCTATAATTTTTTTATAAATTTAATGGTTTACCTCATAGAGAGGATACGAGGATCATATGTAGACCACGTAAGAACTTTATGAGGTTAGTTGTTAACCTCGTATAGAGTAAACGTGGTAATTAATCAACCTCATAAATCGGCGTCGTGGATTTATAACCAACCTCGAACAGTTTTTTTTTTAATTGTTGAGTTTACCACGTATGTCTCCTACGAGGTTCTTGTCCATCCACGTCTCAACTCTCCGTGATTACTAAACATAAGGCATAGTCCCTTCCCAACCTGGAACCAAATTCACGGGTTGATCCTACGAGGGATGTTCAGAATTGTAAAAAAAATACTTCGGTTGCACCGACATGCCATTCAAACAACTACAATCACAATGCAATTCCAAATTTCCATTTGCAATTCAAACAAAGATTCAACACGCCATTCAAACACTACAATCACAATGCAATTGAACATTTCCATTTGCAATCCAAACAAAGATACAACATTTCCATTTGCCATTCAACATTAATATATTCAAACAAAGGTTCAACATGTGGCATTCAACATCACATTGCATTCAAAGCTTTACATTTCCATGCAATTTCTGGCAACTAATTCCATTCGGCAAATTGGCTTCTTTCATCCCTAGCTTGTCTCCGATCGTTGAAAATAAATTCCCATCTGCTTGCGTTCGCGTCATGAGCTGTGAACCATTTTGAATAAATAGGTGGCACCGGGTGTTTTGGCTCTAGTTTAACCTACAAATAGTAGAGACATTAATATATGATGGAAAATAAAAATAAATCATTGTTGGTACTAAATTTACAAACCTATACAAAATGGTCTTGGTCAACAAAAGCTATTACAATTTCAGTTCGCTGAATTTGTGGTGGCACTTTTCCTTTGAGTAGTGGTCAATGTAAGTCTCTCACTTATACTAAATATCAATATGTTGTATCTAGTGGCAATAATATAACCTATATCTGGCATTGTTATCCACTTTTCCATAGGTGCAAACTCGTCTTCCTCGTGTTATAGGCTTTTAAGGAGAATTGTACTTCTACTATGTTCTATGAATACATGGTCGTACAAAGCCTGATTTTCATATAATTCCTCGTGTAATTCTCTTTGAATTTGACACCAGCTCAATTCTCCTAAACCAAGCAAAGCCGCCACACATCTATATCCACAATTACCATTCGATTGTGCATCAATAATATTTGTACCAAATGGCTTCATCTCTGTCTGTATTTGATTTAAATATCTTCTCATACCTACACTTAGTTGATCCACCTACGAATAAGTTGCAATAATTATTAGTTTACTTTGCTACTAGTATTTATGTGGAAATAACATACAAATAAATATTCAACAACACATACTTGTTTTGGTTTTTGAATTGGAAGTTTATCGATGCGATTTTTTTTCCAATAACACTTTCCTCCACAGATGGACTTTGTGATGATAAACTTGAAACTAACTCAAATGAAGAAAGCATCTATTTTGTTGAAGAATGACCACTTCTTTTACTTTCTCTTCCATGTGTACTGGTTTTGCATTTTGGAGAAGCCAAATTTGATTTTGCGACTGAACAACTTCCAACATTTTCTTATAAATTTGCAACTGGTATGGTGTATCCATCTTTCTCACATCATTCTAAAGCACTTCCAATTTTTCTACTACCCCTACTTCCTTTTCTATTTTCTCCTTTCTTTCAACAAGATAAAGACGTGTCCCGTGAACATCAACCATATCAAGAGGTATTGGCATACATACACCAAGACTTGCTATCATATGCGACCATGGAAGTCCATGCGTTTTACGAATCACACATCCGCATAACACTTCATCATCTCCAACGAATTGTATTCTAAGTATTTCAGAATGAATCAAATCTAGTGCCTTGGTAAACACAACTCCCCGCAAAATTTTAAACTCTTTTATGTGAAAAGTACGCTTCACTTTTGATAAACTTTGTTCAAAAGGTGCTTTGAGATCCATAAAGGAGAGCTCCAATAAGGAATGCATTTTCATCCAAGCTTGCTCAAAATTACACTGAGAACTAGCCAAATGTTTCTCCAACTTTGAATGAGCAGGTTTGGCTCTGCATTTAGAATAAAAACATTAAGACTTAATGGAAAAAAAGACATCCAACAAATAAAATACATTGGCAAAAAAAAAACCTATTCAAAGTATAGTTTTCAAAGTGCATATACTCGTTGGTCCATGCACGAACAAATCTATCCTTGTACGAACCCAACCATTGTTCTTGAATATACTTCAATAATGATGTATTCTTCGCATACCTTTCGTACAATACTTGCAAATTCTCACGATATGCTATTACATTTTTTTGAACATACAAGTTCATTCCACTCACTTAAAAATGCCTTCTTCTCTTCAACTTCCATTCCTTTGACTTTTCTTTGCATATACGTGAGAACATTATTTTTTATATGTCATGTACATAACATATATGTAGCTTGTGGAGAAACAAATTCGATAGCATTAACCAATGCTAACTCTCTATCAGTAATAAAAACTTTAGGAAATTCAACTTCACAATCATCCAATATCGATTTCAACCGTTCTAAAGTCCATGTATAGTTTTCTTCATTTTCTGCAACCAAATATGCAATACCCACAAAAAAAGCTATGTCTGTAGATGTAACACCCACAATGTCAAGCAAATGCATTTAGTATCTATTAGTCTTGTAAGTGAAATCCAATATGATGACTTGAGGAAATGTCCGTAAGAAATCAAGACCAGTAGGATGAGCCCAAAATATATCTTTAATTATATTTGTTCCATCTAAAGTTTTTCAATGTCATTCATAATAACCAAATTATTTCAATTTGCTAAGTAGATATTGCACTTAAGATCTCCCCGCCCGCTCAATGGAATTTTGGGCTTGTATAACGTTGTAAATAGTTTTGATAGCAGTACAATTTGTAGGACCTTGTCTCTTATTCGTATGCAAAATTTCCTTTGCTTTAACTATATTTCTATGCATCTCAATCACTAACTTGATCTGATATTTACTTAGTCGACCCACATATGAATGTCCTTCACTAATTTTTAACTCCGAATGATTATGAACACCATTCACTACATGCAAACGCCAATCATCAAACATAGGAACCTTTTCACCTTTTAATATAAATGGACAATTGCATTCTTTGTACTTGTCATTCGGAGGTTCATCAGATTTTTTCCTTTTTGCTTTTTATACGCACCACTTCCTTCACAATCGAACGTAATTCTAAGTTTTTTGCTTGAAGCAATAGTATCTGACTTCATTATTATATAATAAACCAAAGCCATTTTCCCGTGCTACGAACCCAATCAATCAGCTTTTCTCTAGAAGGATATATCTGCAACATAAAATTAAAAAAGTTGTAAATATTATGGATTATTATAATATACTTACATCATATGTCATAAACTCATCTGAACAGTCTAATACAACTTCATTTCTCATTTCTTCATCGTTGGAATACACTGCAATCTACAGGAAAAAAACAACAAAAATTAGTTGATTGTAAGAACCCCGTAGGCCCTATATGTGGAAATATAATGTACCACATAGACCGTATACGTGGTCTTTCCATGTACCTCATTCTAGAAATACGCTGTTATTGCACATTCCACTCATATGGACTGTGACATTTTTTTTACAAACCTAGCAGTCGCCCTCCGTGATTTGTTTCAAATTCCCACTATCTGGGTTCTACAACTTTTTTCCTTGAAATCTTAAAAAAAAACACAAAACAAATTAGTCATACCTCTTGGGATTATGTTAGGAATTCATTCTCCTCTTCAAAATCCATTGGATTGGACTAAAATTTTGAAATTTTCCTTTACAAATTTTGAAATTGGGATTTGAGGTAAGAGTTGATGGAAGGTACAGGTAAACAATGTAAGAAAAAGAAAGGTTGATCTGATAGATGGTACGTTAAGTTGTAAGGGTATTTTAGTCTATAAAATATCATTATTTTTAGAGGGGGCTACTAAGAAAATATTAGTGATCGAATAAAATTTTCCTTCAGAAAAATAGATAAAGGACAAACTGCTGTAATATACGAGTGTATATGCTTATGTATTTTCTATTTAGTTCAACGTCATGGGATAAATTTAATCACTACCTCCATAGCTTATATATAAAGAAGTTAATGTAATAGAAATAGATTACTAATATCTTGAATTAATATCTGATTATTATATCTGATTCCTTTTGTACATCTTATTTTTTTGTCCTTGTATTTTAGATCTCGTTTTACTGTAGATTTCATTTTTTTAATTTGATTTATATTTCCAAAAGATTTTTTTTATTGTTTCTTGAAGAAACATATATAATAATAATACAAATCTAGAAAATTGTATTCAGTTTAAATGCAATATTGATATGGATTCAACACACTTGTCTCTTTAGATTTAAAATACATAAAACACATTGTAGTTTGTTAAGCCCGAGTGTTCAAAAATCCAGGTTGTTATAGATCCCCCCTACATAAATTGCGTCCCCACAATTTTCTTAATTCAAAACCCAAAAATAGTTTTTCCAACTAAAAGTCTGGAAGCCCAACTCGTGAATCATTTATTATAAGAAATAAGGAGTTTGGATTTCAAATTAGTGTGTTTGGAATAAGTTAAATTGTAACAACCCGGGAAATCAGAACCAATTTAAAATTTTTATTTTGGCAATTTTAATGAATTTTGAATATTTAAAATGATTTATTTTAAATAATAATGACTAGAAATTTATTTTGAATAGAATTAGAACATATATATATATTTATTTAAATCGAAGTTAGAATATAAACATTTATTTTAATTATAAAAGGAACTGGAAATGGCGCAGTAGTTTGAAAATTCGATTTCAAATTTCAAATGAATGTACAGGATTCAAAATAAACCGGATTTTAGTAAAACCAGAAATATTTGTGTATGTTTGAAAATATCTTTCCAACGAATGTGAAAAATCCAGATTTCATAACGGGAATAAAAAGTTATGTCCAGTTGAAAATTCAGAATAGTCGCTATGGAATTTATATAATATATAGCCCTTAAAAATAGCAATTTTGCAAACGACCTCCGTTTTCGATGAGACCATTTTTGTTGTTTCCAGAATGTCAAATTATTGCTAGATTCCAATTTTCATTATTTTTGGAATCAATATGTGAGCCTGGTGAATTTAAATGTGTTTGGTCAATTCAGTTTGAATTTAATCGACTGGAAAATGACCGTTTTTCAAACGGTCTCCAAATTCGACAAAATTAGTTTTGTTAGGACCGTATCATCAAAACATAGCCAGATTTATTTTTCTGGATTTTTTGGAGTCAGTATGTGGCCCTGGTAAATTGAAATGTATGTTGAAATCAATTTTGAACGTTAAATTAATTTATATTTTAATTTCAACAAAAACCGACCGTAGCAGTCAAATTGGCTACGGACATATCGCATTGTGTTCAGGATGAGGGTATTTAGCTAGGGGCGACAGTCGTTGGGTTTAATTAGGAGTTCGTCAGCGAAAATTGATTTTTAAAGAAATAAATAAATATTAAAATATTATTATAATTATATATAAATAACCCCTCTTCTCCGTATAACCTAAATCACTTTCTCCCTCATCTCCTGTAATGCGGAAAATAGGCCGCCAGTTTAAAAATCCTCCTTCTAATTAAATCAAAAGAAAAACTCAACGAAATTCATCGGGGTTGGTTTCATTGAGCTCATGAGTGGAAGAGCATCACTCAGGTGCCATCCAAATCAGGTGCGACCATTTTAATGGACAACGTGAGGCAGCAAATTGGATTTTGGGAATAACGGTGAGCTCAAGACAATGGGGATCGACGGGTGCAGATTTACCTAACAAGGTCAGTGGAGGCGTCAGGGTTGGAGTTCGATGACTGGAACGATGGCTGAGGGGAGTCAAAGTGCGGTCAACGTTAAAAGGGTTGATCGAGTTCCACCTGAAGGGGATGGTCGGGTGGAGAATGTGAAAGCGAGTTCATGGGTGGTGGTCGCGCCCTAGGTTAGTGACCGAGGTGGAGGAGGGGTGCAGTCAGAGGTGCGGTCAACGATGGGTAAACGAGGGTTTGGGGAAGACGACGAAAACAGGGGTAATCCCCTAAACACAGTGATTAACGACAATTCCTTTTTATTTCTAAAATACACATTGTTTTTTTAATAAAATATGCATGATTTTAAAAATAAAAATAGAATTGTTTTAGAAATAAAAAGAGAATTGTTTTAAAATAAAAATAAAAATATGATTTTTAAAATTATATAGGTTGTTTTTAAAATATATGTAGCATATTAAAAATGGGATTTTTGTAATAGAAATAAGATTGTTTTTAAAATAATTCTGTATTGATTTATTTCATATTTTAAAATAAATTTGTGTTGATTTTATTTTCAGATTTTATTGAAATAACATTGGATAAAAGTGAGATATATATATATATATATAATTATATATATATATATATATATAGCATAGATAAAAATATGATTTTTTATTTATAACTTTGTTTTGAACTTTGTTTTTGAAAATAAATATACTTTGTTTTAAAATATAAAATTCGCAATGTTCAAAATAAAATTAGCATTAGTTTAAAATAAAATAGCCTTGATTTTTAAAAATAAAATAGAATTGATTTTTTAAAAATAAAATAGAATTTATTTTAAATTTATAGATAGCATTGATTTTCAAACATACATAGCATGGATAAAAGTATGATTTTTGATTTTAAAAAATAAGCTTTCTTTGATATTGAAAATATAATTTTCTTTGAAATGAAAATGAGATTTTCTAAGATAGAAAATTTTGATTTTCTTTAATATAAAAAATCCATTTCCTTTGATATGAAAAATACGATTTTTAGTTCGATAAAAATATTATTTTTATCGCGTGCATGTTGTTCATAAAACGGTCATACATGGAAATAATTATTAATGGGTTAAAAAATATGATTTTTAACGTAGGGATGCAATCTAGATCGACAATCAAGGAATGATGGAGTGGAACCCCAAGGTGAGAACTTCGCAGTCAAATTTATTTTCTAGTTAGATATATACTAGGTTGCAGACGAGGCTTAGTAACTCCTGACACCGTCGTCCACAGACCATGGATGACTTGTTCGATTGTATTGTGTGGTGGAAATTGATTGTGATTGTATTGTGAAATGGAAAACAAAATATTCATGTGATGAATAAAATATTTGGATATTAAAAATATCGTTCTATTGTATAAATGAACTATATAAAATATTCATATGTTGAAATAAATATTTTATCGTTAAAATATTTTTTTTACGAGTATATAAATGAAAATAAATATTTATAAACTAATCGAAAGATTTGTTTATGTACACCCATTTATCTGATACTGATTAGGACGGTATATTTTACACATCGCCCAACTGCACAAATAAAATACGTGTTTGTTGATTGAAACCCCACATGGGTATTGGGATGATATTTGACGTACACTAATCCCAATTGTTTAGTTGTATGTCAGTCGATGGGTTGACAAACTGTTGTAAGCATTAATTATTTATATTTAATGCTTATGCAGTTGTGTAGTGCACTCTGGCTGATGGTTGATTGTTTATCATTATTGATATATACATGTGTTGTTTGAAATCCATATAAATAAAATTATATGGTAATTGGCTGTGTCTGATTCTAATTCAGAAAGAACGAATATTTTAAATTAACTAATATTTTAAAATGACGAATGATGAATATTTTAAAATAACTAATATTTTAAAATAATATTCAGTAATGGATCAAAATATGATTTTGATGTCCGATTTGGGATGGACATGAAAATATTGAAATATATTAAGCCGTGTTGATTATATTAACGTCATTTTGACATGAACGGTATTTATATCGATTTTATTCATTTTTTATAATGAATATCGAAAAGGAAATGATTTCAATATCTGATATTTTAAAAATATTAATATATATATATTATAATGATAAGGAAAATTCAATTTTGATTTAAAATTGAAAATGAAGTTAGAATCGTTTTAAAACGAATTTATAAAATACGTTTTAAATGGAAATCGATGAAATATATATTATATAAATTTAATGGCCTGAATAGAACGCACCGCGCCGCGGCAGTTCGCGAATTTCGACCATTGACTTCGAATGGACATTACGGGAGATCCGACCGTTGGATTCTCCTAAAACCAGAACTGTTGGGTTCACATCGAAAAGAGCTTTCCAACGAATATAAAAAATTTGAAATCTAATGGTTGGATTTGGAATTATGTCCAATTCAAATTTGGAAAAGGTCGTTGTAAGTGCATTTCGACGACCGTTTATGGAAATCGACTGTACGGAACTTGATAAAATTATTAGAAATATTAATAATTTTTGTAAAATCATAATAAATGATTTGGAAAGAATTGTGATGAAAAATTCCATATTTTAAAAGATAAAAATATATTTTTATCGAAATGAACTAGTTATTAACTAGAATTATAATCCAATTAATTTTTAAATAAATAAATTGGATTGAGAATGGTTTTAAAAATAACCAGAATTTCCAATATATAAATTGGAATCGATTTGAATTGAAATCATCTTCGGAATATTTCGATATTGGATTTCGTGATTATACAGATATTGTTATGGAAATTTAAAAGATATATTTATATCGTTATTTCCAATACGATATTTGTTGGTTTCAGAATTTGATATTGAATATAAGCCAATATATTTTCTATTCAAAGCCTTGTATTTAATATCAAATTGGATTTTGGGTTTGTCGTGAATGGTGTCTTCATTAACACTATTCTTAAACCTAGTTGAGGAAAGAATAAATCTTTTTATTAAGATTTAGTGAAAATTTCCAATTATATTTAATAATTGGAATAAAACGGAATGTGAATTGGGTTTATCGTGAACTGTGTTTTTAAGCACATTCGTTCTTTAACCCGACTTACAGTGAAATATGATTTGGAATTTATAAATCTTCTCGTTAAGATTTAAAGGAGATTTTCCAAAGTAAAGTTTTACAATTCAACAAAATAAATTGGAATGGAATGGAATTCGATTTGGTAATAATCGAAGTGAACTTCTATGGAGGAAGACTGTTACTATATATGGAATTTAAAAGGCTTTGCCGTTATTCGATTTATATTATCGGTTGGATATGGAAGTTTATATTGATTACATATATTGATTTGTTTTCCGTGAAGATTCCATTGTTAATGGAATGTGATTTTGGGTTTATCGTGAGCTGTGTTTTAAATGACATTAGTTCTTTAACCCAGTTAAAGATAAGATTAATTTCTTAACTTTGAAAAATCACTAAGTAATGATTTTTGGAGATTAAAACTGAATTAGAGTTTTAATGAATCTTTAAGTAGATTAAAATAGGAATTGATAATTTAAATTATAAAATTTTGGAAAATGATCAAGAATGGAGTATCACCAGTTTTGCTCCTAGCGGTAGTTAAATCTTTAATAGGATTTGAACGTGACATGGTAATTAAATTTACCGATAACATCGTGGTGTTAGATATGGAGTATGACCAGTTTTTCTCCCTGGGATGAATAGGTTGGGATTGGGAAATCAAACAAATGATTACTTTGGTAAGGTGCGCTAATCCCAACTAGTTTGGATAAACCTCAATTTGGTTTGAATTGAAATCTAAAGGAAGATTAAAGAATAAATTTAAAGAATTTATCTTTGATAAAATTAATGGAAACCTTTCCCAAAGGATAAGAATATTTGAATAAAAGAATATTTTGGATTGGAATGAGGCGTATATTGTGTTTGCATATCACTTATTTAGAATATACGCGAGTTATTCAGAAAGATCGGGTTAACCCATTCTGGATAACTGATTCGACGATATGTCGACGATGAAGACGGTGGTTGAAGAGCGGAGGTCTTCACATCGTTTGGATGATTACTGATGTCTTGATTGGGTTGTACACCCAAGACAAGGTAATAAGTGGTGATTGTCCAGATGTACTTGGAGATCGACCGGATATGCGAGGACCTCTCTCCTGTATTGGACATATGGGATGAGGAATAAGGTGCCTCCGGTTTCATTCAAACCCAGAACGAACTTGTAAATGGATGTGTGTCTAATGATCTCTATTAAATATACATCTGTTTTGTGGCGGAGAATTTATTCTCTTGCTTAACACCCTTCTTTGAGACGTACGAGCTCAGAGGTTATATATCGATAGACATCAGTCGCATGGCGTGAATTTCCTATGTGCATGCTGAGAGGCAAATGATCAAGGCTTCTATTGAAAAGCAGAGTCTTGTGGTTGATGATCAAAGCACAACTTTAATATAGCATAGCTTTGTGTATAGCGTTAATTCGCGAGCCTCACACCCCTGTGTGAACCAGAAACGGGAGTGTCAGGGTTTTGCAAGCCCAAACGTTTTACTTATGTGGATGATGGATAGCGAGGCGCCTCGAATATATCGGTTACTACGGATCCGATGGATATCGAGTCATCTGCTCATTTACGCCCCATAGGGCGGGGAAACGCATGGTTCAGGCATTTTAATCCACTCCGTGTGGACCAACCCTGAAGATCCAAGGGCCCACCTAAATCTGGGTCATGAGGCTTGAGCTAGAGAGTTTCGAAGCAGTAAGGATGATCCCTTGCCTTGGTTTACAAATGGAAATCCAACTTCCAATACGTGACATTTCGGTTTTGATTGTAGAGCCTAGTATTGACGACATGATATATGGTACCCATGTCGTCTAGGATTCATACATTTATATTTGAAGTTGTTTTTATACACTATGCACTTATAATAGTATCAAATGATTTGTTTTAAAAGTACCAAGCATGTTTGGCTATTATAAGGGAAAACCCTATCCTCTGGCTTGCGTTGCATTGTGTGATGGGACCTGGGTCTTATAATAGCTTCATTTTTCCAAAAAGCATTGTGCTGTTTGTTTTATGCACTGGTATTCTTGGGAGGAAACCCGTTCCGTGTTATACGGCATGGTCCCTTGATTTACTTTATTTTTAAAGTAAAGATTTAATAACTGTTTTAGTTCTCACACCAGTCACATGACTGACCTGGAGTTTATTGTTTTAGACTAAACTCTGGGTGCCCCTATTTTCCATACGGGCAGCTAGTAGTTTCGGTTTTGTAGATATTATATTCACAGGATCCTGGTTTACAGCTGGAATGATATTCGGAAAGCTATGTATCCGTTTATCTCTTTCAGTTGTGTTATGTATTATTTTCCGCTGCTATGTAATGTAATTTAAATCTTTGATATTTTTTTATGTATATTATTTGTTCATACTCTGTATCTTCTTGTACTCTGATGTAAATTGTTGTAATAAGCAATGAAATGTTCTTCTATTTGTATTCTGATTTGTCATGTTCTCAACTCAATCCGGACTTCCTTTACGGGGAAGTTTGGGTCGTTTCATTTTGGTATCAGAGCCTTGGTTTTACAGAGCTCTAGAACAAGACATATTAGAACCGAACGGAAGAATTCATTAGAGATTGGATTAGTAATATCCAATAAGAATGACTCATTAGAGATGGGATCAGTAGTATCCTAGAATGGGTCTGAAGAGTGTTATTTTTAAAATAAAAATGAAAACGAATATTGTTTTGAAAATTTAAACCATATTATACGTATTTGAATATTTATTTTATATTGAATTTGGACAATCGAGTATATAAAGATTTTGCATGTACGCCTTGCAAACGTAGATTCGAAGTTTTAATATACTGGATAGATATAGAATCACACTCTAGTCGCCCGGAGATAATTCTGATGATCGCTCGAGCATCATCAGCATTTATTTTCTAGTTTCGAAAGTGGGATTTCTATATATTTCCAATTGACTGGTGTGAGAACCAAAACTAGATAGGGTCTATTGTTGTGACTTGGCATAAAAAATGGATTTTTATATACATAAAAATTATGAATTTGAAAAGATAATCAACTAATTGATTGCTGGTTGTGTTGTTTGATTTTTGGTTGATTAATTAAAATTTTGAACCATTAAGCCAAATCAAGTCAAATATTGAATTGAATTGAAAATTTATTGCAATTGCATGCATATATATGTATATACATTGGACAGTTCATAGCAAGGAGGCTAGAGAAGAGGAATAAAATTGTATGCCCGACAAATAGGTACATGTTTACTAATTTATTGGGTTTGGATGATTTTATGAGCCGATTGGCTAGCCGCTTGGCGTTTTCTTTTTCTTTTTGGATGATGAGGGTCCTGCATGGCTAGTTGTGGTTTTAAATGTCTCCCCGTACAAAGGAGGTTATGGCAAAATAATTCAAAAATTTAGGGAGTTAGCCAAATTTTTGAAAAAATTTGAAAATTCTTAGAAACTGAAAAGTTGAAGAATGAACGCCTGAATGAAAGTTGTGTTGATTAGTTAAACAACTTTAAGCTCCGTTCCTTTTTGGGGACGAAAAGATTTTAAGTGGGGGAGATTGTAACAACCCGGAAAATCAGAACCAATTTATAATTTTTATTTTGGCAATTTTAATGAAGTTTGAATATTTAAAATGATTTATTTTAAATAATAACGACTAGAAATTTATTTTGAATAGAATTAGAACGTATATATTTATTTAAATCGAAGTTAGAATATAAATATTTATTTTAGTTATAAAAGGAATTGGAAATGGCGCGGTAGTTTGAAAATTCGATTTCAAATTTCAAATGAATGTACATGATTCAAAATAAACCGGATTTTAGTAAAACCAGAAATATTCGAATCTATTTGAAAATATCTTTCCAACGAATGTGAAAAATCCAGATTTCATAACAGGAATAAAAAGTTATATCCAGTTGAAAATTCAGATAGTCGCTATGGAATTTATATGATATATAGCCCTTAAAAATAGCGATTTTGCAAACGACCTCCGTTTTCGATGAGACCACTTTTATTGGATTCTGAATGTCAAATTATTGCTAGATTTCAATTTTATAATTTTTGGAATCAATATGTGAGCGTGGTGAATTTAAACGTGTTTGGTCAATTCAGTTTGAATTTAATCGACTGGAAAATGGCCGTTTTTCAAATAGTCACTAAATTCAACGAAATTAGTTTTGGTAGGACCGTATAGTCAAAACATAGCTAGATTTATTTTTCTGGAATTTTTGGAGTCAGTATGTGGCCCTGGTAAATTGAAATGTACGTCGAAATCAATTTTGAACGTTAAATTAATTTATATTCTAATTTCAATGAAAACTGCCTATAACATTCAAATTGGCATACGGGACATATCCCATTGTGTTCGGGATGAGGGTATTTAGCTAGGGGCGACAGTCGTTGGGTTCAATTTGGAGTTCGTTTGTGAAAATTGATTTTTAAAGAAATTAATATTAAAATATTATGATAATTATATATAAATAACCCATCTTCTCCTTATAACCTAAATCACTTTCTCCCTCATCTCCTGTAACGTGGAAAATAGGCCTCCACTTTAAAAATCCTCCTTCCAATTAAATCAAAAGAAATACTCAACAAAATACATCGGAGTTGGATTCATTGAACTCGTGAGTGGAAGAGCATCACTCGGGTGCCATCCAAATCAGGTGCGACGCATTTTTATGGACATCGTGAGGCAACAAATCGGATTGTAACACCCCACATCCGTTAGTGTCACTCACAAAGGGAATGCACTAAGTTCTGTGGAGCATTTAAGGTAAAAGATGCAGATAAATTACAAGACAGACAAAATTAAAACAGCGGAAAATAAAACTTTACTTTATTGATAAAATAGTTTGTACAAGAATTACTTTCCAATACCAAAGTATCATCTGCCTTACAAAATAAATAAGCATAAAATAACATTTATATTCCCCAATGTAGCATTAGCCAGCCATAGCGGTGGAAAAGAGAGTCCAAAGCAGCACATCAAAGAGTCTTCAAGCTCGGAAAGAATAATGGTCCAAACTAAGCTGAGCAATTCCCTCCCTGACTACCTGGGGGGGAAACGGAAGAAAAGAAGACGAAAGAAAACGGGGTCAGACATAATGTCTCAGTAAGCTCAGTTATTTTCTAGCATGAGAACAAGAACAAAGACCATGACATTCATAAACTGAGAACAGGACAATACCGGAAAAACAAGATAACTTATGCAAGATAAGCATAAGATATTATAAGGCAAGATAAACTAAATGCGCTGATAACTGAATGTGCTTTTACTCTTTCTCTGCTTCACTACTACTCTGTTGTTCTGATTTCTATATCTTTGCACCACCTAACTAGTGTCCCAACTAGTAATCTGTATAAAACGATAACGTGATCCCAATCCCTGTAATTGTGGTTGCCTTCAGGCGTACATCTATTATTTATTACCTAGATCTAATCTAGGGTTTTCCTATCGAGCACTTCCTAGATTCAACTAGGGTTTACGCGACTTATCTAATGCTTCTCGGATTCAGGGTTTATGCGACCTAGGTCCAACTAGGGATTATGCTACCTGTCGAACGATGCCCCCTAGTCTAGGACACACTACCTAGAGTGGTATATGTTCCTAGACTTTCCCCCACGTATGTGTTGCGAATCGTTATCGCCGTCTAGATGCACATGTCCTGTATATGTGCGACCTGAGTCCTTTGGCAGGGCTAATCAAGAAACACGGAACTCGGTCGGGAGCTTTCAGATATCTGCCGATGCAGATGCTAAGGTCTGTTTTTCCAGTGGCTACGGTCCCACTTGACCCCTCCCTCAACTAATGAAAGGCACACCTTGAAAAATGAGAACTATACGCAGGCCCCCCTATGCCCCCACTAACCTATGGCCATCCGCAACCATAACTAGATAGCATGTATATGGTCTTTTGGAGTTCTCCGCCTTTCCGCTTCACGTATCTCGATTGACTCAAGATGGTAGGTAGACGACGAGTTGCTATCACAGGGCTACTGGTCTCGTCGAATCACGCTGGTCCATCCTAGTCTTTAGGTTGCCTTATATTGCAACCAAGGCATACCCTTGGTTCTTCTGACGCAGACCTTAACCTCTGTGAGCCCAGGCGGATCATCTACAGCCTCACAGAGGGATACCAAGAGTACCCTCACGTCCCCTTGAAGCCGCATGCTTCATCACCCAGCTCGTTTGAGCCTCCCTTAAGATCAGATGGACGTTCACTCCTTTTTGCGTTCCACTAAGGATTACTACTTAGTTCTCCTAACTAAGGTTTACCACTTAGTTTCCTAAATCGTGGTTTTCCTTTAACCAAGGTTTATTACTTAGCCCCCTTTAACTAAGGTTTACTACTTAGTTCTCTTTTCTCGTCAATTTGGATTGGTTAAGTGTCATCAGTCAATTCAAGTTAACTTAACCCATTCATTTGTCCTGTTAAACTGGTTAAGTGTTATCAGTATTTCATGTTGACTTAACCCTACCACAAATCAAGTTATATTGGTTAAGTATTTCTTATTACTTAACCCCACCCCTTCATCTTGTATTGGTTCAGTGTTCCTTTTAACTTAACCCTGCCCATCTGTTTAGCTAACATGTTATAACGGTTAAGTGTTCTCTTGGTTAACTCAACCCTAACATCTGTTTAATCCACATGTTCTAATGGTTAAGTATTGTCCCTTCATGTTTTAAACTTGTTCATTTGTCACACTATGATGGCTAAGTGTTCTAAGTTTACTTAACTCCACCTTCTAGTCTAGTTAACATGTTAAATTGGCTAAGTGTACTTTACTTAACCCTACCTTCTAGTCTAGTTAACATGTTATAACGGTTAAACCTTCTCTTAACTTCACCCACTTGTCTAGTCAACATGTTATAATGGTTAAACCTTTTCTTAACCTTACCCACTGGTCTAGTCAACATAAACATGTACATAATTAACAATTTGCATAGGTTCATGATCCTCAACATAACAACTTGCATAGGTTCATGAATTAACAACATAATTAACAACTTGCATGGGTTCATGAATTCATCACACACTAACTTGCATAGGTTCATGAATTAACAACTTAATTAACAACTTGCATAGGTTCATGAATCTCAACATAATAACTTGCATAGGTTCATGAATTAACAACTTAATTAACAACTTGCATAGGTTCATGAATCTCAACATAATAACTTGCATAGGTTCATGAATTAACAACTTAATTAAGTTAACATATATAAACATGTATAAACTTGCAATTTAACATATATACATAAACATGTATAAACTTGCAATTTAACATAATCAAGTTAACATATATACATAAACATGTATGAACTTGCAATTTTTTTGATATGATTTGTACCCTAAAACTTGCATAATAACATGGCATGATAATTCATCAAACTTGTTACAACTGTTATTTCTATTCCCCAACTTTCTATGCTTATGAATTGGTTTATTCACCAATTCCTAACTAGCATGATAATCACAATAGAACCACAAGCATGATAGAGTTGTCATAAGAAAACAAACATGAATCATCATAAATTTAATATAACATAACAGGTAAGGTTCTATTGTCACTTTATTTCAAATCATGATTTTGATTTCATTCACATCTAGAATATAACTGTACTTACAAATCAAAAAGGAATTCTTGATTTGAGTCGTAGCTTTAATATCTAATTTGAATTAGCTTTGAATTGGTTTTGTGTTCGTCTCTTAGCTTTCTACAAATGGAGGCTACTCTTGGCTTGCTCCCAGCAGCATGACGGCTCCAAGTCTTATTTTCTTATGAACTTTAGTAGGAGACCAAGGTTGTTTATATAGAATTGTATTTTAATTTGAGCCGTCCGATGATGCTAGGGTTAATCAAGGCCATCAATTCAAAAGAGGCCAATTATGTTCACAATAAAGGACTGTAATTTACTCCTATTTTAAATTATGTCATAATTACTATGCATGTAATTTCACGTTTTAGCATATATATATTTTCTACAATGTACACATTTCTCATTTGGGACAAATTCTATACGTAAATAATTCCTAATTTACTTATGCCATAATTACTCTCTAAATGTACATTATCAACATTTATTATTTATTGCCAATCCATCAAACATAAATACGTATTTAATAGATACATCTTCCCTTTACCGTATACATATTCTTCCTCTTTAAAAAAACAAATCCTTGACAACCAAAAACGTGCAACGTACGCTATATGATGCGTACACGTCATATATATATATATATATATATATATGCGTATATATATATATATATATTTAATTTCTTTTTCTTTTTATCTACCTTCCCAAATACTCATTTTCACACTAAACCACTTTTTGAACTGCGTTCACACTAGGCCATTTTTGAGCCATTCCCCTAAAACAAAAATATGGCGCTGGCGAGGATCGAACTCTGAACCTCTTGTATGCAAGTCACGTGTTCCAACCAAATGAGCTACTAAGTCTTTTGCTCACAACCCTTAGAACAATGCTAAATATTTATTCTTTTCTCATTCCTTTTTTTTTTTTCATGTTTTGCTGCAATATTTAATTTAAGGATATCTTTTTCACACGGAGTCCAATTTACGTAGACTCGGACTCTATCTTAACCAGAATTCCAAGACGAACGCAATGACGTAATCCGTTTCCCTTAATTCTTAAAATTTTGAATTAAGTATACTTTAATTTATCAATTTACTGTTAACCGAAAAACTCGGGGTGTTACACGGATTTTGGGAACAACGGCGAGCTCGAGACAATGGGGGTTGGCGGGTGCGGATTTACCTGACGAGGTCAGTGGAGGCGTCGGGTTTGAGTTCGATGACTGGAACGATGGCTATGGGAGTCAAAGTGCGGTCAACGTTAAAAGGGGGGATCGAGTTCCACCTGAAGGGGATGGTAGGGTGGAGAATGGGAAAGCGAGTTCACGGGTGGTGGTTGCGGAGAAGGGGTGCAGTCAGAGGTGCGGTCAACGATGGGTAAACGAGGGTTTGGGGAAGACGACGAAAACAGGGGTAATCCCCTAAACACAGTGATTAACGGCAATTCCTTTTTATTTATAAAATATACATTGTTTTTTTAATAAAATATGCATGATTTTAAGAATAAAAATAGATTTTTTTTTAAAAATAAAAAGAGAATTGTTTTAAAATAAAAATATGATTTTTAAAATTATATACATTGTTTTTAAAATATATATATATATATAACATATTAAAAATGGGATTTTTGTAAATAAAAATAAGATTGTTTTTAAAATAAATTTGTATTGATTTATTTCATATTTTAAAATAAATTTGCGTTGATTTTATTTTTAGATTTTACTGAAATAACATTGGATAAAAGTGAGATATATATATATATAGCATAGATAAAAATTTGATTTTTTATTTATAACTTTGTTTTTGAAAATAAATATACTTTGTTTTAAAATATAAAATTCGCAATGTTCAAAATAAAATTAGCATTAGTTTAAAATAAAATAGCCTTGATTTTTAAAAATAAAATAGAATTGATTTTTAAAAATAAAATCGAATTGATTTTAAATTTATAGATAGCATTGATTTTTAAATATACATATCATGGATAAAAGTATGATTTTTGATTTTGAAAAATAAGTCTTCTTTGGTATTGAAAATATAATTTTCTTTGAAATGAAAATGAGATTTTGTAAGATAGAAAATTTTGATTTTCTTTAATATGAAAAATCCATTTTCTTTGATATGAAAAACACAATTTTTAGTTTGATAAAAAAATTACTTTTATCGTGTGTATGTTATTCATAAAATGGTCATACGTGGAAATAATTATTAATGGGTTAAAAATATGATCTTTAACGCAGGGATGCAATCTAGATCGACAATCAAGGAATGGTGGAGTGGAACCCCAAGGTGAGAACCTCTCACTCAAATTATTTTCTAGTTAAATATATACTAGGTTGCAGACAGGGCTTAGTAGCTCCTGACACCGTCGTCCACAAACCATGGACGACTTGTTCGATTGTATTGTGTGGTGGAAATTGATTGTGATTGTATTGTGAAATGGAAAATAAAATATTCATGTGATGAATAAAATATTTGGATAATAAAAATATCGTTTTATTGTATAAATGAACTGTATAAAACATTCATATTTTGAAATAAATATTTTATCATTAAAATATAAATTTTAACGAGTATATAAATGAAAATAAATATTCATAAACAAATCGTATGATTTGCTTTTGTACACCCATTTATCTGATACTAATTAGGACGATATATTTTACACATCGCCCAACTGCACAAATAAAATATGTGTTTGTTGATTGAAACCCCACACGGGTATTGGGATGATATTTGACATACACTAATCCCAATTGTTTAGTTGTATATCAATCGATGGGTTGACAGACTACTGTAAGCGTTAATTATTTATATTTAATGCTTATGCAGTTGTGTAGTGCACTCTGGCTGATGGTTGATTGTTTATCATTGTTGATATATACATGTGTTATTTGAAATCCATATAAATAAAATTATATGGTAAATGATTATGTCTGATTCCAATTCGGAAAGGACGAATATTTTAAAATGAAGAATGATGAACATTTTAAAATAACTAATATTTTAAAATAATATTCAGTAATGGATCAAAATATGATTTTGATGTCCGATTTGTGATGGGCACGAAAATATTGAAATATATTAAGCCGTGTTGATTAGATTAACGCCATTTTGATGTGAGCGGTATTTATATCGATTTTATTCATTTTTTATAATGAATGTCAAAAAGGAAATGATTTCGAAATATGATATTTTGAAAATATTATCATTTATATATTATAATGGCGAGGAAAATTCAATTTTGATTTAAAATTGAAAATGAAGTTAGAATCGTTTTAAAATGAATTTATAAAATACGTTTTAAATGGAATTCGATGAAATATATATTATATATATTTAATGGCCTGAATAGAACGCGCCGCGCCGCGGAAGTTCGTGAATTTCGACCATTGACTTCGAATGGACATTACGGGAGATCCGACCGTCGGATTCTCCTAAAACCGGAAACTTTTGGTTCATATCGAAAAGAGCTTTCCATTGAATATAAATTTTTTGAAATCTAACGGTTGGATTTGGAATTATGTCCAAATCAAATTTGGAAAATGTCGTTGTAAGTGCAGTTCGACGACCGTTTATGGAAATCGACTGTACGGGCCTTGATAAAATTATTAAAAATATTAAAATTTGTGTAAAATCATAATAAATGATTTGGAAAGAATTCGGATGAAAAATTCCATATTTTAAAAGATAAAAATATATTTTTATAGAAATGAACTAGTTATTAACTGGAATTATAATCCAATTAATTTTTAAATAAATAAATTGGATTGAGAATGGTTTTAAAAATAACCAGAATTTCCAATATATAAATTGGAATCGATTTGAATCGAAATCATCTTCGGAATATTAAATGGATTTCGTGATTATATAGATATTATTATGGAAATTCAAAAGATATACTTATATCGTTATTTCGAATACGATATTTGTTGGTTTCAGAATTTGGTATTGAATATAAGCCGATATATTTTCTATTCAGAGCCTTGTATTTAATATCAAATTGGATTTTGGGTTTGTCGTGAATGGTGTCTTCATTAACACTATTCTTAAACCTAGTTGAGGAAAGAACAAATCTTTTTATTAAGATTTAGTGAAATTTTCCAATTATATTTAATAATTGGAATAAAACGGAATGTGAATTGGGTTTATCATGAACTGTTTTTTTAAGGACATTCGTTCTTTAACCCGATTTACAGTGAAATGTGATTTGGAATTTATAAATCTTCTTGTTAATATTTAAAGGAGATTTTCCAAAGTAAAGTTTTCCAATTCAACAAAATAAATTGGAATGGAATGGAATTCGATTTGGTAATAATCGAAGTGAACTTCTATGGAGGACGACTGTTACTATATATGGAATTTAAAAGGCTTTTCCATTATTCCATTTGTATTATTGGTTGGATATGGAAGTTTATATCGATTATATATATTGATTTGTTTTCCATGAAGATTCCTTGTTAATGGAATGTGATTTTGGGTTTATCATGAGCTGTGTTTTAAATGACATTAGTTCTTTAACCCAGTTAAAGATAAGATTAATTTCTTAACTTTGAAAAATCATTAAGTAATGATTTTTGGAGATTAAAACTGAATTAGAGTTTTAATGAATCTTTAAGTAGATTGAAATGGGAATTGATAATTTAAATTATCAAATTTAGGGAAATGATCGAGAATGGAGTATCACCAGTTTTGCTTCTAGCGATAGTTAAATCTTTAATAAGATTTGAACGTGAAATGGTAATTAAATTTACCGATAACACCGTGGTGTTAGATATGGAGTATGACCAGTTTTGCTCCATAGGATGAATAGGTTTGTATTGGGAAATTAAACAAATGATTACTTCGGTAAGGTGCGCTAATCCCGACTAGTTTGGATAAACCTCAATTTGGTTTGAATTGATATCCAAAGGAAGATTAAAGAATAAATTTAAAGAATTTATCTTTGATAAAATTAATGGGAACCTTCCCAAAGGATAAGAATATTTGAATAAAAGAATATTTTGGATTGTAATAAGGCGTATGTTGTGTTTTTATAGCACTTGTTTATAATATACGCGAGTTATTCAAAAAGACTGGGTTTAACCCATTCTGAATAACTGATTCGACGATATGTCGATGATGAAGACGGTGGTTGAAGTCCGGAGGTCTTCACATCGTTTGGATGATTACTGATGTCTTGATTGGGCTGTACACCCAAGACAAGGTAATAAGTGGTGATCGTCCAGACGTACTTGGAGATCGACCGGATATGCGAGGACCTCTTTCCTGTATTGAACATATGAGACGAGGAATAATGTGCCTCCGGTTTCGTTCAGACCCAGAACGAATTTGTAAATGGATGTGTGTCTGACATTGGATTTCGTTCCATTTTGATTGATCTTTATTAAATGTACATCTGTTTGGTGGCGGAGAATTTATTCTCTTGCTTAACACCCTTCTCTGAGACGTACGAGCTCAGAGGTTATATATCGATAGACATCAGTCGCATCGCGTGAATTGCCTGTGTGGCATGCTGAGATGCAAATGATCAAGGCTTCTATTGTAAAGAAGAGTCTTGTGGTTGATGATCAAAGCACGGCTTTAATATAGCATGGCTTTGTGTATAGCGTTATTCGTGAGCCTCACACCCCGGTGTGAACCAGAAACGGGAGAGGACCTTGAGGAGGACATGGGTTTCCTTCTAGCTAGGAGTGGTGTCAGGGTTTTGCAAACCTAGACGTTTTACTTATGTGGATGATGGATAGCGAGGCGCCTCGGATATATCGGTTACTACGAAACCGATGGATATTGAGTCATCTGGCTCATTTACGCCCCATAGGGCAGGGAAACGCATGGTTCAGGCAATTTAATCCACTCCGTGTGGACCGGCCCTGACGATCCATGGGCCCACCTGAGTCTGGGTCCTGAGGCTCGGGTTAGAGAGTCTTGAAGTGGTAAGGACGATCCCTTGCCTTGGTTCACAGATGGAAATCCAACTTCTAGTACGTGACATTTCGGTTTTGATTGTAGAGCCTAGTATTGGCGACATGATATATGGTACCCATGCCGTCAAGGATTGATACATTTATATTTGAAGTTGTTTTATACACTATGCACTTATAATACTATCAAATGATTTGTTTTAAACATACCAAGCATGTTTGGCTATTACAAGGGAAAACCCTATCCTCCGGCTTGCGTTGCATTGTGTGATGGGACCTGGGTCTTATAATAGCTTCATTTTTCGAAAAAGCATTGCGCTATTTGTTTTATGCACTGGTATTCTTGGGAGGAAACCCGTTCCGTGTTATACAGCATGGTCCCTTGATTTACTTTATTTTTAAAGTAAAGATTTAATAACTGTTTTAGTTCTCACACCAGTCACATGACTGACCTGGAGTTTATTATTTTGACCTAAACTCTAGGTGCCCCTATTTTCCACACGAGCACCTAGTAGTTTCGGTTTTGCAGATATTATATTCACATGATTCTGGTTTACAGCTGGAATGATATTTGGAAAGATCTGTATCCGTTTATCTCTTTTAGTTGTGTTATGTATTATTTTCCGCTGCTATGTAATGTAATTTAAATCTCTGATATTTTTCTAATGTATATTATTTGTTCATACTCTGTATATTCTTGTACTCTGATGTAAATTGTTGTAATAAGCAATGAAATGTTCTTCTGTTTTTTGTTCTGATTTGTCGTGTTCTCAACTTAATCCGGACTTCCTTTACGGGGAAGTTTGGGTCGTTTCATATATGTTCTTAATTTAATGAGTAATTCATTCCAATAGATTATTATAAACATAACCTATTGATCAATGTAAATATTGAGAATATATAATACTTACTGGAAATAAATATTAGGTGGAGAATATATTTTCAATAGTAGTAATAGATTGTAGGTTATAATTATGATTAAACTACTAATTTGTATGTTTAATTGTAAGGTGTATTTCCTTACAGATCAAATTAATGTTGAGGTTTGATGTAAAAACCCGTAACTTCCCCGGTGAGGAAAGCGCGGATAGTTCGAGAACAAGCCACAAAAGAACGCAGACGGGAGAACATTTCATTGTTAATTACAACAATTCATCAGAATACAAGAATATACAGAGTATAAATGAATATTACATTCGATAAATATCAGAGATTACCATACATTACATAGCAGCGGAAAATAATACAATACACAACTAGAAGAGATATACGGATACAAAGCTTTCCGGATATCATTCCAGCTGTAAACCAGGATCCTGTGAATATAAATCTGCAAAACCAAAACTACTAGCTGCCCGTGTCAAAATAAGGGCACCCAGAGTTTAGGTTAAAACAATAAAACTCCAGGTCAGTCATGGGACTGGTGTGAGAACTAAAACAGTTATTAATCTTTATTTCAAAGTTAGGTAAATCAAGGGACCACGCCGTATAACACGGAACCATTTTCCTCCCAAGAACACCAGTGCATAAAACAAACAGCGCAATGCTAAATAAAGAAAAATGAAGCTGTTATAAGACCCAGGTCCTATCACACAATGCAACGCAAGCCGGAGGATAGGGTTTTCCCTTATAACAGCCAAAGAATGCTTGATACGTTTTAAAGCAAATCATTTGATACTATTATCAGTGTATAGTGTATAAAACAACTTCAAATCATAAGTATCAATCATAGGCGGCATGGGTACCATATATCATGCCGCCATACTAGTTCTACAATTAAAACCGCAAATGTCATGTATTTGGAAGTTGGGTTATCATTTATGGTATGAACCGAGGCAAAAGATAGTCCTCTACCGATTTGAGACTGTCTAGTCCAAGTCTCAGGAACAGAACGCATCGTCCCTTGGACTCAGGGCCGGTCCACCGATGTGGATTATAATGCCTGAACGATACGTTTCTCCACCTTATAGGGTGTAAATGAGCCAATAAATGACTCCATCGGACCCGGATCGTCCGATCAAACTGAGGCGCCTCGCAACAGCAACAACCATATAAGTCAAACTCGTCAGGGCGTGTAAAACCACTGACGCCACTTCTAACTAGAAAGAAACGCATGTCCTCCCTGAGGTCCGTCTCCCGTTTTTGGTTCATACCGGGTGTGAAATTCACGAAGTAAACGTTACACAAAGCTACGCCACAAAGGCCGTGCTTTGATCATCAACCACAAGACTCTGCTTTTCAACAGAAGCCTTGATCATTTGCCACTTAGGCATGCCACACAGGCAATTCACTCTATGCGTTTGATATCCATCAGTGTATAACCCCTGAGCTCGTACGTCTCAGAGAAGGGCGTTAAGCAAGAGAATAAATTCTCCGCTGCCAAACAGATATATATTTAATAGAAATCAACCACACAGACTAAAATCCAATGTCAGACACACAGTCCATTACAAGTCCGTTCTGGGTCTGAACGAAACCGGAGGCACCTAGTACCCCGCATATCCATCGATCTCCAAGTACGTCTGGACGACCACCAACTGTTTCCATCTTCTTGGGTGTACATCCCAATCAAGATCATCAGTAATCACCCAAACGAAGTGAAGACCTCCAGTCTTCGACCACCGTCTTCATCTTCGACTTATCGTCGTATCAGTTATTCAGAATGGGATAAACCCGGTCTTTCCGAATAACTCGCGTATATTATAAACAAGTGTTACACAAACACAACATACGCCTCATTCCAATTCATCAGTCACTAACCGTAAATTAACGAGAGAATAATTCCCCAAATATTAACCCCGAAGGCCGAAACCAACATCATATCAATATCCAGAAAACCATTCTGCTTAGCTAACTGACAGTTAGTTTCTAAATTTCACATTCATAGGGAAAGGTTCCCATTAATTTTATCAAAGATAAATCCTTTAAATTTATTCTTTAATCTTCCTTTGAATATCAATTCAAACTAGTCGGGATTAACGAACCTTACCGAAGTAATCATTTGTTTTAATTTCCCAACCCCAACCTATTCATCCCATGAAGTAAAACTGGTAATACTTCATATCTAACACCACGGTGTTATCGGTAAATTTAATTACCATTTCACGTTCAAATCTAATTAAAGATTTAACTATCGCCTGGAGCAAAACTGGTGATACTCCATTCTCGATCTTTTCAATCTAATTAAAGATTCATTAAAACTCCACTTAGTTTTAATCTTTGACTGGGTTAAAGAATCAATGTCATTTGAAACACGATTCACGATAAACCCCAAAATCACATTTCAATCAGTCCCTAACCGTAAATTAGCAAGTGAGCAATTCCCTAAGTATTAACCCCGAAGGCCGAAACCAACATCAGATCAATACCTCTGAAACCATTCAACTTAACTAATCTCCAGTTAGTTTCTGATTTTCTTAACTCCTTTAGGTCTAAGAACAGTATTATTGAAGATACCATTCACGACAACCCAAAATCACATTCCATTAATTATCGGGTTAAAGAACAAGTGTTATTTAAAACACTGTTCACGATAAACCCAAAAATCAATACCAATTCGATTCCAATTAAATATCATTTAATTGGTACACTTCATTAAATCTAAATAAAAAGATTTAATCTTTTCTCAACTGGGTTCAAGAACAGTGTTAATAAAGACACCATTCACGACAAACCCAAATAACATTTGACATTAAATACAAGGCTCTGAATAGAAAATATACCGGCTTATATTCAATATCAAATTCTACGACCAACAAATATCGTATTGGAAATAGCGATATATATATATATATATATATCTTTCAAATTCCCATAACAATATCTGTATCATCACGAAATCCAACATCGAAATATTCCGAAGACAATTTCGATTCAAATCCATTCCAATATAATTATTGGAAATTCTGGTTATTTTCAAAACCATTTCAAATCCAATTTATTTATTTTAAAAATAAATAGAATTATAATTCTAGTTCAAAACTAGTTCATTTCGATAAAAATCTATTTTTATCTTCTCAAATATGGAGTTTTTCATCCCAAATCTTCACAAATCATTTCTTATGATTTTACACAAATTATTGATATTTTTAACAATTTTATCAAGGCCCGTACAGTCGATTTCCATCAATGGCCATCGAACTGCACTTACAGCGACCTTTTCCAAATTTGATTTGGACATAATTCCAAATCCAACCGTTAGATTTCTAATTTCTAATATTCGTTAGAAATCTCTTTTCGATACGAACCCAACGGTTCCGGTTTTAGGAGAATCCGACGGTCGGATCTCCCGTAATATCTGTTCGAAGTCAATGGTCGAAATTCGCGAACTGCCGCGGCGCGGCGCGTTCTATTCAGGCCATTATATTATATATATAATATATACTTCATCGATTTCAATTCAAAACGTGCTTTATAAATCGTTTTAAATTCATTTTCAAAACGGTTTCAACTTCATATTCAATTTCAAATCAAAATTGAATATTCCAATATAAATTCGTTTTAAATTCATTTCAAATCAATTTCAATTCAATTTCAATTCAAATTCATTTATATTCAATTTCAATTCGAATTCGTTTTATATTCAATTCAATTCAATCTAATTCGAATTTCAATTCTTTTCAATATAATTCGAATTTCAATTCTTTCGAATTTCAATTCTTTTCAATATAATTCGAACTTCAATTCTTTTCAGATAATTCGAATTTCAATTCTTTTCAATATAATTCGAATTTCAATTCTATTCAAAATATCAGATTTTGAAATCACTTTCGATGTTCATTATAAAATGAATAAAATCGATATACATATCGTTCACGTCAAAATGGCGTAAATCTAATCAACACGGCTTCATATATTTCTTTTTCAAATATTTCTATTTCAAATATTTCTATTTCAAATATTTCTATTTCAAAACTGGAATGAGGCCCAATCAATTACCATATAATGTTAATTATATGGATTTTCTACAACACATGTATACAATAACAACGATGAATAATCAACCATCATCCAAAGTGCATTCTACACTGTATAAGCATCAAACATAAATATTTAACGCTTATAACAGTCTGTCAATCAATCGATCGACATATAACTAACTATTGGGATTAGTGTAAGTCATATATCACCCCAATACCCGTGTGGGGTTTTCAAACAATCAAACACAGATTTTATTTGTGCAGTTAGGCGATGTGTAAAATTTATCGTCCCAATCAATATCAGTCAAATGTGTGTATATAAACAAATCGTCCGATTTGTTTATTTTTATTTCCTTTCATATATACGTTAAAAATTCTATTTTTAACTATAAAATAATTTTAACTATATAAATATTTTATTTCATTCCACATCACATCACACAATCAACTACACATCAAAATCAAACAAACAAGCATACAAGCCGTCCATGGTCTGTGGACGACGGGTGTCGGGTGCTACTAAACACTGTCTGCATCCTAGTATATATATTTCAACTAGAAAAATAAATTAAAGGTGAGAAGTTCTCACTGAGGGTTCCACTCCGCCGTGCTTTGCTTCTGAACTGCTGAACCGTCTTCATCTGTAGGAAATCTTCACTTCGCTTCTAACGAGATCTGTTTCGCGTAGTCGATATTAAAAATCACATTTTTAATCATCGATCCTTATAAATAAAAATCATATTTTATTCTCTACATAATAGAATAATCAAATTTTTATCTCCACTTCATATATATAAAAATCGAGTCTTTATCGCATTAAAAATCATATTTTTATATTGTTCACTTCACAATAAAGATCATATTTTTATATTCTTCTCTATACGATAAAAATTATATTTTCTTCTCTATACGATAAAAATTATATTTTCTATTCTATCGTTTCATACATAAGAAAGTTCATATTTTTCTTCTAATCAAAATCGAATCTTTCTATTTTAAAAATATAATCTTTTTGCTGTATATAAATCACCTCCTTATAAATCGATATGCATAATAAAAATCAAAACTTTAAACAACTAAAGATCTCGCCTTTTTAAAAACAAAGTTCATATCTTTTTAAAAACAAAGTTCATATCTTTTTAAAAACAAAGTTCATATCTTTTTAAAAACAAAGTTCAGATTTCCTTATAATAGAAATCAGGTTTCTTTTATTCAAAAATTAAAAACTATTGTTTCGATTGAAGAAGGGTTGCTGGTCCAACTACGGCGCGGGGCGGCTGTTGGGTGCGACTGCTAGCGAGGAGGAGCATCGGCGAACGGTGGCGGCAGACGAACTGTGGAGTGGTTAGAGTTTGCTGCGTCGGGTTTGGGTTAAGGGGTTTTCTCGAATCGGTGGGGCAGAGGAGAGCGTTGGGTGCAGCGCAGGGGTGTTGAGAGGTCAGGGTACCTCGGATGACTGGCGGCAGGCTTCCGGTGGATGGAGCTGGCGGATTTGGGGTTGTAGGCTCGGATCGACTAATGGAGAAAGGGGAAGAGGCAGAGGGGAGAGGAGGTGCGGAGGGGGAGGTGCAGTGTCAAGGGGTGGCGCAGGGGTCCCATCGACGGTGGGCGGAGGCTAAAGGGCGACGGCGAAGGGTAGGCTGAAGGGCGATGGGTTTCGTGAATTTGGGGGGGCTTTGACCACGACTGATTTTGGGTTGACTAGGGTTAGAAGAAAGTGGTTAATATATAAATATTTAATAATATTTTAATTCTCTTGTTTTTGTTTTGCGTCTAAACTCCAAATCAAACCTAACGACTGTCGTCCCTAGCTAATTACCTCCATTCCGAACACAATGGGATATGTATCGTAGGCTGATTCGACTGTTTTCGACCAGTTTTCGTCAAAATCAAAATATAACTCTATATATTGAATTTGAACGCGCATTTCAATTTACCGGGGCCACATACTAACTAGAAAAATTCATGAAAAATATTTTCTAGCTTCGTATTGACGATACGGTCCTAACAAAACTAGTTTCATCGAATTCTGAGACCGTTTGAAAAATGGCCATTTTCCAGTCGATTAAAATCAACTAAAACTGGTCAAACGCGTTTTCCTTTGCCACTCTCACATATTGATTCGAAAAATTATGAATTTTGGAATCTAGCAATAACTTTACATCACGGACCCAACAAAAGTGGTTTCGTCGAAATCCGAGGTCGTTTGCAAAATTTCCATTTTTAAGGGCCTGAATTCCATAGCGACTATTCAGAATTTTCAACTGGACATATCTTTTGATTCCCGCTATGAAATTTCGATTTTTCGGGTTTGTTGGAAAGATATCCTCAAATAGATCCTATTATTTTTGGTTTCACTAAAATCCGGTTTATTTTGCACCCGGTACGTTCAATTGAAATTTGAAATCGAATTATCGAACTACCGCGCCATTTTCAATTCCTTTTATAAATATAAATTAATATTTATATTCTATCGTCGATTCAAAGGAAAATATACGTTCGAATTATATTCAGAATAAATTTCTCGTCGTTATTATTTAAAATAATTCATTTTAAATAATCAAAATTCACTAAATTGGCCAAAATAAAAAAATTTAAATTGGCTCGGATTTCCGGGTTATTACATTTGAATTGTGTATGGGAGGTTGTTGTTAGTTGTAAGTTAATAACATAACAATAATAACTATTAATTTAATGGGATTGTTGATAATTAAAAATATAAATATTGATATGGTTTTTGAAATATCTATTGTTGTTAGTAGTTTATATCAAAAGCCACATAGTTCTCAAACTTTTATACTTAATCACTATTCAACTTATCAAGCTTAATTTTTTTAAATGTTTGGCTCTTACGAAGATTAAATTTTACTCCAAACATCATGTCACAGCCAACTGTAACACCCTACCTCGAGATTCACCTTGATAAAGAGTATTACTAAGTAATACTGTTTACTACAGCAGAGAATACTTAAATCCAATAATTTTGGCTCTTAAGGTTTATACAACAATATATATTATAGCCTAAAATTACAATTATAGCTTAGTTAACCCAATATTACAATTATTGTTACCATTCATAATGAAAGGGTTACCAAGCTGTGACTCCCCGCCTCGAGATCCATATTAGCAACGAGTATTAACTATTAATGATGTTTGCGAAAATGAAGAATATGGCATACTAGGGGCCACCATCCGTAATATTGTATTGTATAAGTATTAAACATGTCTTTTTTTTCTACAAATATCGACAGATCTAATTATTACCTAATACACTACTACGGTGGCTTTAAGATCTATTCAGAACAAAATAGGGTATAATATCAAACATAGAATATAGAACAACAGACACAGATATACATACATATAAATCGTGCAAAACACATCATACATCTAGAAGTCATATAGTCGCTGCACAAAATATACATATATGAAAAAACCCCACACAAATATAATACATCGTCATGTCCACAAGAATACATAAGATAGAAGCCAAAAACTATGCGATTTCCAAAAAGGGTGAAGCATGATATCCAAGTGAACAACTAATCATGAAGCAAATAAACCTAACTCATAACTCGGTCTTACCCGATGAACACACACACGGGTTAATCTAACTTGAAACAATTAATTAGTATAAATATAGTAGTAGATGATGTTAGCGATTGCGGAAAGGACCGTTAAGGCAAAACAAACACCAAAGGGGGGGAGGGTGAATAGTGTTTTTGAGAATTATGTGAATTACTAGATGAATCAAACACCACTGAAACAATCACAGACACAAAATCAAACATAGATGCAAAATAAACAGAAATAAAAATGTAGAAAATGAAAGAACACACCAGATTTTATACTCGTTCGGATTGCTCCTACGTCCAGTCCCATGCAACGCTAGATTGCACAGAGTTTTATTACTATATTATTAGCCTGCTTTGTGACCAGGCTACCCAAAGTAAAGAATTTGAATATGAGCATGCATTGATCATCAATCGCTTGAATGAAGTGGCGGAATATGGAAAAATCTGGATTTTTGCATTTTTGAAGACCAGTTCGTGAGCACCTCTGGGCCGGTTCGTGATCACCCCCCGGGGTCGGTTCGTGACCACCCCCAGAGGGCAGTTCGTGATCAGGACCCGACCTGACCATTGCCATCACGACCATCACCAGCTCACCACCCCGGCTCATAAACCATGACCACAAACCGCGACCAGGACCTGCTACTACACATGTAGATCTTGACCTATTCTTGAGGCTATGACCGCTCCTACTTTCCTGGATCGAGTGCCACGTATCCTACCACGATCCGATCACTATATGGGCTCATAAATACACCTCCAAAGGGTATTTTCAGGGGACTTTTGGGCATCTCCTTGTTCATGGCAGCCATGGCCAACACTTCTCCATGAATAACCACCATCTCCCTCAATAAAATCAACGGGTTCAGAGAGAAATATTCATTGAATTCGAGCGATTGAGAAGCAATATTCATTGTAATTGTAATCTCTGATTGAAATGAGAAAATATGAAGTGGATGTAGGCTCGTTAACACTGAACCACTATAAAAATCCTGTTGTCTTGCTTTTTCTTATATCTTTCAGTTATTTCTTCATATTCCACGCTCTAAATACGACAATTTGGGTGTTAGAACCACTTTTTGGTCTAACATTTTGGTGCTTTCACTGAGAATTGAATTCTCAACGTACCGGATTGCTATTCTACTATTTGGATTTGAAAGTCCGAAGAAAACAGTCTACATTTCTACCATTTTCGAAGATTTCATTGATTTCAGTAAAATCAGAACTTTATGGCTTCTAAGAAAGCGAAGGAATAACAAACTTTGCGACCAAATAGAAAGATTAGTGAAACGGTTACGAAGATAGTCCGGACATTATTATTTAACTTCTTCGAGAGTGCGGAGGTTGGAAATAACTTGTTTGCGTTACCACTAATTCACGAACCAATCCCATGCTTTCCCAGTTCACGAATCAATCCCACGAGTCACTAATGCCAGCATGGTTCAATCGTCACCGATCATAGTCTGGTCCTCAGCATACTCAGGCTAACAGCAGAAGTAACCCTTTCATTTAAAATATATGAGACTTTATGTGTCACGAATTGATACATGGCAGTAAGAAATAAAGTTATCATTCGACTGTTAGCCTGGGGAAGGGACATGGTCCAATAGAAAGGGTTTCTTCTATTATGTCAGTAGCCAGGGGAGTAAGAAAAAAGCTATATGAAATATAAAGTTCTCACGTATAGGAAATATAACATCAGTTTATGAACTAATATGTCTTCACGACCCGATTATGTAATCAGCTCATGAACTAATATGTCTTTACGACTGGATTATGTCATGACTAGAAAAAGCTCATGCAGTATCAGTTCGTGACATCACCTCGTGACATCAGTTCCCACCAACACCTGCATGCACTTTGGTTGATAGTTTTATAGAACGTTCAATAGCACTTGTGCGCCTTACAGGACTTCCTATTATTTCATCTTTGGCCATATATTATATGAATAGCCCCCAGTTGGAGCAGATTTTATTGAAATCCTCTCTGCCAAATAATTTGACTGATGGCATCCGCCTTATTGATAACTATACTAGCAAGGTTCTAGAGGGTGTAGAAGAAGATGCTTCTGCTAATGCATACTACCAGGCCAAAAAGATTATTGCTTTATGTGGATGGGAACCATACATTCTTCCTTATGCTGTTAACCCTGAAGAAAATGAAAAGGTCGGAAGTAGCTATTCTTTAGTCAGTGAAAATCAGTATGATTTGTCATCTGTTAATCTGGACTACAAACCGTGTGGTGCTCGTGTAGGATTATGGGCATTCAAAGGTATACAACGCCTTTTAGAATCGTTTATTGTAATTGCAGAGTCTAATGGACGTTCACAGTCAGTAGATGAGAATTCAAATAAAGACGACCAAAATACTAGTACGAGTCCCATCTCAAAGTTGACAATTTCAGGGGGGGCTCTGCCAACAAAACTGGATTTTAGACCAGTTGTTTCCTTTCCCATCGTTAGTCGTAACTTCAGAGCTAAATGGTTTCATGATTCTGATGTCAATGGCACTTCACTGAAGCGGAAAAGAGAGGACAATCAGAATTTACCTCCTTTGTCAATAGTTCTAGCTTCAATGCAGTTTTCCCACTCGTTAGCATGCACGATCACGCATCATGAGCCAAACAAGTCATCACGAATAGGAACCGTGAGTGGTCTTCCACGAATGGGACACCATGAATCCGAACGTAGGCCTACATGTGAGCGAGCTGAAAGTGACGCGCACTCCTGTGCAAGTTGATGGGATCACGAACTGAAGAAATGTATGGACCACGAACCGAAGAAATGCACTCGACCCGCTCGACTCGATGGTTTTATCACGACCCAGAAAAGTGATGGCGAACAGAGGTCACGGACCGACCCGAAAAAGAGACAGTTTTTGGGAAAAATACAATTTTCAGATCATTTCAGAAAAGGCTCCATGTTCCAAAATCGAAAAAATTGTGCAGTGCCTACATATTCGACCTAACCGGCTATCGCCGCAGGGACTGTGGGGCCCCAGACCCCCACTGGCGCTGCGCCCGGACCCGCTGACGGCTCGCCTTCGGCTCGGAATTTGTTTTGGCCTACAGTTATCACCAATGTTTATCAACCAAGATTCAGTAGATGGTCTGAGGATATCGACAGCAAATTGGCAACGACTGGGATTCGGAGCCATAACGCCTATTTATTGATGATATTCATTGTGAGAAGCTATGGAAAAGATTCAACATAATGGTTATGATAGTATACAAGTCAATTATTGTCTCATTACAGCCTCCTCTTCTGGAGTTCGAATGGTGTAGTGATTTCACTAATGAAACTGATGATTGCTCCAGAACGAGTAGTGACCACTTAGTTTACTTGACTTAAACATGTTCAACAGGTGGAGTTCCAGATGCCATTGACATAGAACAATCCGGACACTATTCTGAAGATGACTCAGAAGATCTCAATGACCATGATTCTCAATAATGGGATACCCGATAGAAGGTAAGGATCCTAGCACTACAAAATTACCCCTGCTTGAATAGCGTGGCGAAAAACATATGTCCTGCAGTTCACTCCCTGAAAAGCTTAGCTAACCTTTGCAATGCCTATTTGCTGTCAATCGCATCGAGGGAGATTGACTACTATCGAATAAGGGTTAGATCAACACACTTTGGTGCCCAGAGTCAGATACCAGACGAACCTCTGCAAGCCATGATCAGACCCGGGGATCCTTGCCCGGATGATAGCAACATTGACTGCTTACTAGCCACCACATGACCTTGGTCAACAGATGAGAGCTTAAGATCAACGCAACTATGGATCAACCATTAGCTCTCCACTTCATACAACAGTTGTGACAGAATATATTAACATTACTTGAAGCTTCACAAGCAATGCTATCGTATTCAAGCATATTTGATCAAGGTCCAGACAAACCAGCCCCAGCAGAATTCAGAGCTTGCATTGCACCCTATTGCCTATTGCTAAATATCCCCATCAAGGCACTACAATATCCAACCATTGATCAGATGGAAGTTGATCCAGCATTGGAGACCGGACTCGGAAGAGAGTCATGGATAACCCCATGATGAACTTCCTGTAGCACGGAATGCATTCAGAAAGGAGAAGTGAACGGCGTTGCATCGTTCTTTATGCCTCGAGATATGACATGCAAGTTGACACTGCCTATTTTCCTTGGAAGGTTGTCCCAGGACAGACACCAACGAATCCCATTACTGAGTTCACCGCCCTGAATGACTCGACAAAATCACAAATTAACTTGCCGCTTGAAGGGAGATATAGGCGAATGAAACATCTAATGAACGATATTTTGAAATTAGAAAGTGAAGATTCACACTTCCACTCCTTTCATCAATTATCTGCCAAGTGACTCGTTCCCCAGACGCTGGGGGCAACTGGAGATTTGAGCATGAATCGCTCGAGGTTACATCATATAATTCAAAACTAATGCGTGAGGAGTTTGCAAGGCCGATTGTCTTAGTCTTGCCTGAAGGTTAGCGAGTTGAAGTTTTAGAACGCTTACGGTTGAATGCTGATTGATTGTCTATGCACCAACTGTGGGATCTAGATTAACCCTAGAGGGAGGTGAATAGGGTTTATTGAATTTTAGCGAGTTATTAAAAAAATCAAAGATCACAGAATATAGAAGAAATAGAAATGCAGAAAGTAAATGACATAAGATATACCCAGCTTCAGCAAAATCCTGCCACTGTTGCATTCCTAAGGTTTCTACTAGGAGTTAATAACAGATCCCGCTTACAGACACTGTAAACTCGCACTCCCTGCTCCTGTACTAACCTTATGCTAAAAACCCTAGACTGGTCTAAATCCCGTAGACCAGATTTTCCCGAATTACAAACCCATAATTCGCAACCCTAGATTTTACAGACTCTAGTAAACTGCCAGTTAAACACCTAACTGGTTTCCCCCAGATTTTCACAGAATTCTAGAAACTATTTCGGACGATTCACAAGACAAAATAAAAACAATACAAACTAAAACAAAACTAAATTAAAAATAGAAAAAGAAACCCTCCCTTTTTAATTAAAAACCTAAGCCTTATCAAAGAAAAATTGGCCGGTCCATCTTCATTTGTTTTGCTCGATCTCCTTTTCTCTGTAAAATAAAAATGGCGGCGATGGGAAAATGGAAATTAGGGTTTCTTTGAAATTCCAAAATGCGATGCTTTGAATGAAGAAACTGAGTTCTCTGATGCTTGAGATTTCATGGCTATGTGATGCTTCAATTTGGGAATTTTCTCTCTGGCTCTTGATCGAAAACAAAGTGAGTTCTTCTGAATTGATTGTTTGATTTTGCTCTGATTTTTCGATTATTGATGCTTGGGTTTCGATCGTGTTTTTCCCATGATGAAACTGGTGTTTTAAAATAGGGCTCTTAGAAAAACCCTAGCTTCTGATTTTGATATATGTGGCTTGATCCAACTGATTGTGTGTTTCCCTTTTGGTTCAATAACCTCGGCTTGATTGGTGTTGCATGATTTCCTGATTAAGATGAACCTGGACTTGAATGAGTTTGGAAATGCAAGATTTATCCCATAATTCGATTACAGAATTGCTTGAAAAATATTTGCTCATAACTGGAAACATATTTGAACTCTTGCCAAATATGTTGTCATTAATTCATTTCCTGATATACTTGATTGAAAACTGTTGCCAAATATGCTACTCCATTTCTGGAAATATATTGTTGCATTGCTCGAATTATTGATGTTTGGGTTTCGATCGTGTTTTTCCCATGATGAAACTGGTGTTTTAAAATAGGGCTCTTAGAAAAACCCTAGCCTCTGATTTTGATATATGTGGCTTGACCCGACTGATTGTGTGTTTCCCTTTTGGTTTAATAACCTCGGCTTGATTGGTGTTGCATGATTTCCTGATTAAGATGAACCTGGACTTGAATGAGTTTGGAAATGCAAGATTTATCACATAATTCGATTACATAATTCCTTGAAAAATATTTGCTCATAACTGGAAACAGATTTGAACTCCTGCCAAATATGTTGTCATTAATTCATTTCCTGATATGCTTGATTGAAAACTATTGCCAAATATGCTACTCCATTTCTGGAAATAGATTGTTGCATTGCCCGAATTCATTTGCCCCTGGAATAGATTAAATGCTTTCCCAAAATTATATTCCTTTCAGTAAGAAAAACTCTACCAAATATGTTTAAAAAAAAACTGAGTTGATCTGTTCCCGAATATGACACTGTAATGTTCTTGCCAAAACTCTGTTTTTCTGAAACAAATATAATTTGTTTCCTGAAATATCCTAGCTGAAATTTCACTGATTTGATTCTGAAAATTTTGATTGAGGATGCCATATATGTTTTGATGCTCTTGCTCGTTTCTGAAATTAAAGCTTTAAAGCTAGATTTTCATTGTGAAATCCCCTTTTGCTTTGCTTGATTGAATGCCATATATCCCTTTATTTCTAGAAAATGATTTCTATCCAAAAAAGAAAAGCTTGCACTCACGCCATAAACATATTTGACCAGATGTTACACTGATAAGAATAGGTGCTCCTATCAGTTCACCATTTTCATATTTCCATATTGTTGCACCACTGTTGTTATTAGAAAATCCATCATGTTATTGGTGTCCACATGTGTTTAGTTGATCAACATCTAGAAAGCTTGAGTGCTTCACTACTTAAGATGCTGTTGTAATGATAAGTCACACCACTTTGCTTGACGCTTCCTTTATCCCTGTGTAGCTGCATCATCACCTAGTTATTTGTCATGTGTTGTTTTGTGAATATGCATGACTGTAGTTAATACACATGCTGCTTCAGTTGAAATCTAAACTCTATTATATGCTGCTTGCACCATTCATGTTTACACAGTTGCTTTGACTTTGGCATTCTTGCATTTATGTGAGCTGTTGTCTGCTTTGTTTATTTGAAAACTGCCTTGACATCCTTGTCCATTTGGCTTCATGCTGTTCTGGTTCTCTTCCTTTTGCTATTTTGATGAACCATATGTACTTGGCACCATAGCCATGTCTGCTCGACACATTTAAGCTTAACATGCAACACACCCATGTTTTGCTGCTTGATCCAATACACTGTTGTGTTGACATATACACCATTTGCACCTTATTTGTAAACTGTACATATACATGCTATTTTGACATGTCTTGTACCACTACTCCATGGCTTGTGCATGTTATGCTGCTGCTTATATGACCATGCTGATTTGAAACACAATTTAACATGTTGATGTTGTATCCCACAATGCCGCTGTATATGTCACCTTGGATTGACCACTGTCCATGTATGCTTGTAATTCAAATCTGTTGCATCATGTATATCAAATTATGTAGCTGCTATCTATGTTGCTAAGTTTGATGCTCCCCCATGTTGTTGAGCATGATGTGGACTGTGTTGACTTGAACTTGCTGCTATCATTCACTTGTTTACATGTTGACCTGCATATGCTCGGCCATGATTGACTTTGTGCACTGTCTTCTTGTTGCACCATTTACTCATGCATGTATCACCATATTCACCTGTACATATGTGTATATATACACAAGAGTGTGTGTATACATATATCGTGCACGTGAAACTTATTTATCAGCAAACTGCTGTAATGTGTTGTGGCTGTTCAGAATCAGCTACTGGTTCTGATCAGCAAACCAGTGTAGTATGTTGAGGCTGATCAGTGGGTATTAGTTGGATAAATACAAATTAGAGCAAGTCATGAAAAATGATGAGAAACACATCAGAAAACTGAGGCAAATAAAATTTTAAAAATAAAATTTATATTTGCATGAATTTTGATTATTATTTCTGTTCCATATACTGTGTGTGTGTTTCTGTATATGACAAGTACGAAGACTGGGCAGACTGAAGAATGCCATGTAGACAGAAGATGAAAGACAGAAGACAGTGAAAATAACAGTGTCAATGTATGAGTTAATGAGAGTGTCTGTATAAATATAGTTGTATAGTGTGAGTGACAGAGTTGTAATGAGGATATTTATATATGAATGAAATGAAGTATGTCGAATAGAGGAGTTATAAAAGATGTACTGTTTGAAATTGAAATAAAATATTTTTATTTAAATAAAATACTATGTGAATATTTAATTTAAATTTCTTTACAGTTGTATTTTATTTAAATAGAAATAATATATTCTTGTCCGTTGTAATATAATCGTACAATAACAAACACATTTAATAATAAAATATATTTGGTTGTTATCATCAAACAAAAATCATATAATTATGTATACAACACTATTATATACAACAATCTCCCCCTTTTGATGATGACAAACAAATATAAGATTTTGAGCACAATAAATGTGTATGACAGTAAATATTGAACTCCTCCTATTTGAATGCTCCCCCTACAACAGAAACTCCCCCTATAACTGTGCATGAGTGAAAATAATGAAAAAAAATGAAATTTCAGAACTAAAAATATTTATAAAATATTCACTCATAAATCAAAATCTCAATCCATTCTCCCCTTTTTGTTATCATCAAAAAGATTTAAATTTAAAACATAGATGAAGAGTGACTAATAAATATAATATCAGCATAAGAGGAAGAACGGTCATCATAAATCTCAATCAGTCAAACAAAAATCATAATAAACTGAGAATTAGTGGCATACTTCACATTGTAGAGAATGACAGATTTACGATGAAATTTATAAAAATGGAGAGAGTTCAAAAATGAATTCCAGTTATTTTCCAAAATGATTTTATAAAATTGAAACACAAAAACAATGATGGATTTGGACTATAATTATATATTCAATTTAAGTGACAAAATCGTATAATCTCAAATCCCAATAATATCAATCAACAAATCATAGTACTTCATAAGATTTCAACACATTTCACAGATTAGAAAGATGGATTGATAGGCTGGTTTTTATACACCAAGGAGAATTTTAGATTAATTTCAATTTATAGCACAATATTTCCTTTTTCTTTTTATTTTATTTAAGAGCACACTGACCACGCATATCCAGAGCTTGGATTTTTAAATGAGGTCAGTCGTAGCTTAAATTGTAAGTTGTCTCATAACCATGCATGACCAGAGCTTGGATTTTTAAATGAGGTTAGAAACACACTTATGTATTAATTATATGTTCATCGTTTTCAGCTTCAAAAGAAAAAAAAGCTACTCGGTATATAAAACCAATATGAATGATAGAAATGGGGTAGGTACAGAAATGAATTGTGAAATAAATTTCTAAATTAATTATATTATGAAATATGCTCGACTGTACCGGGATCATTGAAAATTTTCAATTATCACTAATTCTGAATAATAACATAGTCCAATTTCTATCACAAATATCTTTACTGTTTTTTCAAAAGGATTTTTTTTTTAAAATATATTAAACTCTCCACATTAATATAAAAAAAAACATGATGAATGACAGAATAATGGTAGATAAAGAAGATGGTCATGAAATAATAGCCAATTCAAAGATATTATAATAATTATTCAACCATCATGAAAATCTAAATAAAATCTCCTCTTGATGTGAAATATACTGCAGTCACAATCCATCACAATTTCAAAATCTAATAATAATTTTGATGAATTATAAATACAGTTCAATTTAGAAATTGATTTCAATTTCTGAATGAATAATCAATAAATAATTTTAAAATTGAAAATCAATTACAAGAGGAAATTGAAAGATCTATACAAGAAAAGATGGATTAAAAAAAATATACAAAAAAATATATTTAGGACTTCTAAACTGATACCACTTGATGTCTCTATTAATGTGGATTTTAACATGACACTGGAGACAAACAAGAATATCATAGACAAAAGAATTATAAGTACAAAGCCCAAGTAGACAAGATAACAGATTATGCACATATACCAGAGCAGCAAACAAATGATTCCAAAATAAATATTTTTCAAAAACAGTATCAGAGCAGCACAGAAAATAGTTTCAAATCAGACTTGTCAAGATGACGATCGCATAAGATGATTCATGATCCAGTGATTAAAAATGCCGTTTATTTGAAATCATTTGAGGAATATGAAAAACTCAAGATTCAATGAATCGATCACACCAGATTATTAATTTCAGATTCAAGATATGTGTGAGATTCAATAAATCAATAATTTCAAATGATTTTAAACAAACAAATATTCAAATTAAATAACCATGAAATAACAGAGAGATTTAAGACCGGATCTTCAACAAATTTTTCACAAGAATTTCTGGCAAGCACAAGAGTAATTTCAGATTATTTACAATAGGCATGAGAGATATTCATGATCCAGAAAATTAAAAATAATTTATTTGAAATCACTTGAATCAATGTCAAGTTTGAGATATAATGAATAACTCACACAAGATTGATAATTTCAGGATTAAGAGGTGTGTGATATTCAAAATATCAAGAATTTCAGATGATTTCAAACAAACAAAAATATAAACCAGATGATCATGAAAACATTAAATTTCAAGATGTAAGCAATGATTCATGACAATTTAAAATATCCAAGCCAATCTGAAAATCAATGAAATTATCACAACTGATAAATAGCAGTGGTGTAATGAGTATAATATTTCAAGCTTTTCTAAAACGAATTAGAAGAAACTCAAAACAACAGAGGTGTGTGAAATTCCATTAAACTTTCAAATCTTAAAAAAAAATTAGAATTCAAAACAACAGTGTTCAAGATATGACAAGAATACATCAACACTGTTATGAATTCAAAAAAAAAAAAAAAAAAAAAAAAAACAGAAAGTAAACTTCAAAACAATTGCAGATATTTATAGGTTTATATTCAAGATCTGGAAAAGATTAAAACATCAGATTTTCATTCAAGTAAGGCAAAATTCCAGAAAATCAAGAGTTCTGCAATTTGAAGTTAAGGAAGCCCAAGAGGAAAAGAAAATAATATGGCAGTGATAAATTAAACCGGACTAAACAGAAGAAAGAGATAGAAGGGGTAAAAGAAAAAACAAAGGAAAAATCAAGAAAAATATATTAACAAAGATGAGTCAAGAGATCACACCAAATTTCAGTGTAAGCAGATGAATCTCTAACTCAACATATGTGGCTAAGGAACTGTGAATGATTCAGAGATATGAAGTAGTTTGAATCCAGTTTTTTTTTAGCAATGCAATTCCTCAGCCTTCTTCGGTACCTAACAGTTGAGGGGATCGAGTGGTCTAACAAAATTTGTGAAACCACTCACAGATGTATTTATATGTTTTGGTACCCAGACTTGTTTGTATAACAATCCATCCGAATTTACCTTTGTACCCTTTTGAACCCAAATCTGTTTGAATTTAACAAAGTTTGTTTTATTTCTTTTTGGGATCCAGGATTGTTTAGATGAATTATTATAAAACAAATTCACATCACGTTTATGATTCAGAAATCCTTTGAGATTACCAGAGATTGAATTTTCAAATCCAATATTTCCAAAGCAATTTGAAGGATTTTTCAAATCATACGAATTCTAATTTTCAGAAGCATTTGATTTCCCAAAGCAAGACCACGTTTATTTCCAACAGAAAACTGGTTTTTCAAAAACAAGTTCAAAGATTTTTCTCTGTTAGAGAATCTATCCAAAGTTAATTCGAGATGTTGAATTTTAGATTTAAGATTGCTATTCTCTTTCATCAGATTTGAACAACAGTTAATATTGATCTTTATCTTTTCAACATCGTTTTGTTTCAAAACCAAGTTTTCATTTTCAAGCAATTTAATTCTGGTCTTGGATTCAAAGATCTCTGATTCACATTTAATTTGTTTTTAAAATTCAAATTTCTTAAGATTTTCAATCTCTTTTTCAAGCTCACTCAAAATCAGATATGTTTTCAACAAGCTATCATTTTCAGCAATTTCATGTTTTGAATCTTTGGTAGTCTTAAAATTTATAAATTCCTTCTGTAAACAATTGTTTGCATCTTTCAGCTCAATCTCGTTATCTTTTAAAATCATATTTTTCTCTTCTAGCCTTTGAATGTTATTGTTGAGATGAACAAGATTAGTTTTTAATTTCAAACGATTTTCACAATCAGAATTTTCAAATTTCATGACATTTGAAAGTTTTGATTCCAAACACTGATTTTTGCTGGTCAACTCAGAGTTCTTAGATTTTAGAGATTTTTTTCGATGAAGATCATCAACGGTTTTTGTTAAATCGGCACACATATAAACCAAATCTTCATATGAGAAGTTTTCAGTCTCATTGTCTGTTGAGTCTCCATCGTCTGATCTGCTTGAATTTTCATCTGATTCTCCTTCCAAGCATAGATCTGAATCTGAGTTGATCTTCTTGGGTTTTAAGTTGTTGTTGTCAATTCTTACATACCTCGTATCAAGAGTATTCCATATTTCTTGCGCAGTTAAACAATGAGAGATAAGACTATACTGAATATCATCAATATAAGAATATAAAATATGAATAGCATGAGAATTGAACCCAATATCATTTCTACTAATCATATCATATCCATTAAAACAGTATCCCAACATTTAATATCAACAGATTTTAAATATAACTCCATTATAATTTCCAATTTAAAAAATCTGTACCATTAAAATTAGATGGAATACAACTGGACTGAATCTCAAAGGACTGACAACTATGATGACCCATTACTCTAGAGTTAATGAAATAACCTGCTCTGATACCACTTGTAGGATCTAGATTAACCCTAGAGCGGGGGTGAATAAGGTTTATTGAATTTTAGCGATTTATTAAAAAATCACAGATCACAGAATATAGCAGAAATAGAAATGCATAAAGTAAATGACACAAGATATATCCAGCTTCGGTAAAATACTACCTACTGCTGCATTCCTAAGGTTTCTACTAGGAGTTAATAATAGATCCCGCTTACAGACACTGTAAACTTGCACTCCCTGCTCCTGTACTAACCCTACGCTCAAAACCCTAGACTGGTCTAAATCCCCTAGACCAGATTTTCCCGAATTACAAACCCATAATCCGTAACCCTAGATTTTACAGACTCTAGTAAATTGCCAGTTAAACACCTAACTGGTTTCCCCTAGATTTTTACAGAATTCTAGAAACTGTTTCAGATGATTTACAAGACAAAATAAAAACAATACAAACTAAAACAAAACAAAAATAAATTTAAAATAGAAAAAGAAACCCTCCCTTTTAACTAAAAACCTAAGCCTTATCAAAGAAAATTTGGCCGGCCCATCTTCATTTGTTTTGCCCGATCTCCTTTGCTCTGTAAAATAAAAATGGCGACGATGGGAAACTAGAAATTAGGGTTTCTTTGAAATCCCAAAATGCGATGCTTTGAATGATGAAACTGAGTTCTCTAATGCTCGAGATTTCGTGGCTATTTGATGCTTCAATTTAGGTTTGTCTCTCTGGCTCTTGATCGAAAACAAAGTGAGTTCTTTTGAATTGATTATTTGATTTTGCTCTGATTTTTCGATTATTGATGCTTGGGTTTCGATCGTGTTTTTCCCATGATGAAACTGGTGTTTTAAAATAGGGCTTTATAAAAGCCCTAGCCTCTGATTTCGATATATGTGGCTTGACCTGATTGATTGTGTGTTTCCCCCTTTTGGTTTAATAACCTCGGCTTGATTGGTGTTGCATGATTTCCTGATTAATATGAACCTGGACTTGAATGAGTTTGGAAATGCAAGATTTATCCCATAATTCGATTATAGAATTGCTTGAAAAATATTTGCTCATAATTGGAAACTGATTTGAACTCTTGCCAAATATGTTGTCATTGATTCATTTCCTGATATGCTTGATTGAAAACTATTGCGAAATATGGTACTCCATTTCTGGAAATAGATTGTTGCCATGCTCTAATTCATTTGCCCTTGGAATAGATTAAATGCTTTCCCAAAATTATATTCTTTTCAGTAAGAAAAACTTTGCCAAATATGTTTGAAAAAAACACCGAGTTGATCTGTTCCCAAATATGACACTGTAATATTCTTGCCAAAACTTTGTTTTTCTGAAACAAATATAAATTTATTCCTGAAATATCCTAGCTGAAATTTCACTGATTTGATTCTGAAAATTTTGATTGAGGATGCCATATATGTTTTGATGCTCTTGCTCGTTTCTGAAATTAAAGCTTTAAAGCTAGATTTTCATTGTGAAATCCCCTTTTGCTTTGCTTGATTGAATGCCATATATCCCTTTATTTTTGGAAAATGATTTCTATCCAAAAGAGAAAAGCTTGCACTCATGCCATAAACATATTTGACCAGATGTTATACTGATAAGAACAGGTGCTACTATCAGTTCACCATTTTCATATTGCCATATTGTTGCACCACTGTTGTTATTAGAAAATGCATCATGTTGTTGGTGTCCACATGTGTCTAATTAATCAACATCTAGAAAGCTTGAGTGCTTCACTACTTAAGATGCTGTCGTAATGAGAAGTCACACCACTCTGCTTGATGCTTCCTTTATCCCTATGTAGCTGCATCATCACCTAGTTATTTGTCATGTGTTGTTTTGTGAATATGCATGACTGTAGTTAACACACATGCTGCTTCAGTTGAAATCTAAACTCTATAATATGCTGCTTGCACCATTTATGTTTACACAGTTGCTTTGACTTTGGCATTCTTGCATTTATGTGAGCTGTTGTCTGCTTTGTTTATTTGAAAACTACCTTGACATCCTTGTCCATTTGGCTTCATGTTGTTCTGGTTCTCTTCCTTTTGCTATTTTGATGAACCATATGTACTTGGCACCATAGCCATGTCTGCTCGACACATTTAAGCTTAACATGCAATACACCCATGTTTTGCTGCTTGCTCCAATGCACTGCTGTGTTGACATATACACCATTTGCACCTTATTTGTAAACTGTACATATACGTGCTATTTTGACATGTCTTGTACCACTACTCCATTTCTTGTGCATGTTATGTTGCTGCTTGTATGACCATGCTAATTTGAAACACAATTGAACATGTTGATGTTGTATCCCACTATGCCGCTGTATATGTCACCTTGGATTGACCACTGTCCGTGTATGCTTGTAATTCAAATCTGTTGCATCATGTATATCAAATTATGTAGCTGCTATCTATGTTGATAAGTTTGATGCTCCACCATGTTGTTGAGCATGATGTGGACTGTGTTGACTTGAACTTGCTGCTATCATTCACTTGTTTACATGTTGACCTGCATATGCTCGGCCATAATTGACTTTGTGCACTGTCTTCTTATTGCACCATTTACACATGCATGTATCACCATATTCTCCTTTACATATGTATATATATACACACAAGAGTGTGTGTATACATGTATCGTGCACGTGAAATTTATTTATCAACAGACTGCTGCACTGTGTTGTGGCCGTTCAGAATCAGCTACTGGTTCTGATTAGCAAACCAGTGTAGTATGTTGAGGCTGATCAGTGGGTATTAGTTGGATAAATACAAATCAGATCAAGTCATGAAAAATGATGAGAAACACACCAGAAAACTATGGCAAATAAAATTTTAAAATAAAATTTATATTTGCATGAATTTTGATTATCATTTCTGTTCATATACTCTGTGTGTGTTTCTGTATATGACAGGTACGAAGACTGGACTGACTGAAGAATGCTGTGAAGACAGAAGATGAAAGACAAAAGACAGTGAAAATAACAGTGTCAATGTATGAGTTAATGAGAGTGTCTTTATAAATATAGTTGTATAGAGTGAGTAACAAAGTTGTAATGAGGATATTTGTATGTGAATGAAATGAAGTATGTCAAATAGAGTGGTTATAAAAGACGTACTATTTGAAATTGAAATAAAATATTTTAATTTAAATAAAATACCATGTGAATATTTAATTTAAATTTCTATACAGTTGTATTTTATTTAAATAGAAATAATATATTCTTGTCCGTTGTAATATAACAGTATAATAACAAACACATTTAATAATAAAATATATTTGGTTGTTATCATCAAACAAAAATCATATAATTGTGTATACAACACGTTATATACAACACCAACCCTTGTCCCCGATATGGGATTGAAGGCATGTCAGCAAGTTCATGGGATAAGGCTATCCCACCAGCAGCAGTATCCTATTTCCTACCCTAGAAAGTGCAAAGTGGTGCAGTTATGATTTCCTGACGCTCTATCCTTACCCTCGGCATAGGGGCAAAAAGGCGATTCAAAGGAGATGTGACATCATCACTCGCTTATAGTACATACCTAACCGCCTTTGCCATTTCAAGACCTCTATCAAGGTCTATTCATTCATGGGACTGCTGCCCCAGATAGTTTGTAAAGATATCCTTCATTAGCTAAAAGACTTTGGCAGCTCTTCACGGGCAGAGATAGGTTGAAGCAAAATGGGCCTGCAATGAACATGCAATGCCATTTTCGCTCAGAATGATACACATTCCTTCAATAGGATTGCTCTTTAACCATGACTCTTGTACTTGGGATTTGATATCGACCAGATTTTCTAACACCCGCATATGGAGTTATGGAACATAACCATAACGAACTCGACCGAACTGCTCGCCTACAAAGCCACGCCCTCCATCTAAAGAAAGCTGTATAGCTCAAGGTGGATCCGGAATGACTATCCAATCCTTGGCTCACACGTGGAAAACCAAAAGACAATTGAACATAAACCCTTGAGTTGCATAGTCGGAGTCCTACTCCATATGGACGCGATGTGACCGTCTATATGGCTCGATCCTATCCTCGATGCCACCAGATTACATGAATCCTGATAGGGGGCAACAGTGCCCATTGATATCCTTTCTTTTCAATCATGAAATTTGTTTTTACATGCCTCTTGAGTTATTGACATGACTAATTCGTGCGATATGAATGATGCAGGTACCCGAAGTTTGGTGCCAAACACTCCTTCCATAGATTGTTCGGAGGAATGCAGAGCCTCGGCAAATGTTTCCGAATTGTTTGCCCAGTTGACTCTAATCCTCAGAGCTTGGATAGAAATATAAATCTAGGACGAGTGTGATGGGCTAACCATGATCAAAGGCCACTCGTTTCAGGATTCTAGCTCTCATGATTTGAGAGAGTGTTTAAAGGATGATACTGCAGCGTCCGACCAAACTCCATCCCACGAGTCGACGGGACGAGAGAAACTTGATTGTTGCAAACTGCCACCTCTACCCGTGAATCAAAGCATATGAGATAGTGCCTCAGCGAGTGTGACCCGGCCACTTATCCGAAAAGCTCCCTTCGCCAGAGTGAAACGTGGAGTATGGACTAGAACCGATCTCGAGAATGACACCCGAAACGGCAGAATCCCACTCTTTGAACTAGAGTGTAGAAGGAACGCCGGGGCGAGCAATATGACCGTTCGCCTGAATCACTCTAACTCTCATGATTCTAGAGAGAGTATAAAAGACCATAGATAGCATCCATGAGGCGTAAAGGTGCACCGTGATTAAAAACCGCCTCGAAATCTACTCTACCCTTGATACCCCGACGGGAGAGTATAGAGGCGCCACAGATTAGCGCCCAAAGAACTCCTACCATGCTGAAGGATCGGGGAACAGATTGAAAGCTGAGTTCGAACTCCACCCTGAGCTACGACAGGAGAGTATAAAGGCACTATAACTAAATGCCAGTCAAGGGCTCCTACCCTGCTGTAGTATCGGGGGCGAGAATGAAAGTTGAGCCTGAATCCCCCATGTCCGGACATGGGGGCAACACAGTTATGGTTCTAATTAATCCTCAACAAGCCCTGGCCAGGCACTAAGTTAATGATTGATTGGGGGCATACCTATACATACATACTACTTTAGTGCACTTTCATTTATAGTTGCATTGTTAACTTATAATGTTTCATGACTTATTTGCTTATTTGCGTTTCAAATGTTTAAATGCATAACTAATTATGGACTGCTCGCAGTTATAGGATAATGCGAAAGAAGCAAGATTTTATTTACTAAATGCTGGATCACAAAGCTAAACTAGGAAAAATGTGAGGGCCGCACTCTCCAAAACTACATAAGGCCAGTGGAAAAGAAATAAAGGGACGCCTCCAGAAGGATGACAATGAGGCACAACACTAATCTTCCTATGCAATTCAAGGCGATGACAAAAGAACAGGGGGGCCATGATAGTTAATTGTTCAGCGATATGACATACGACTTAATATTCGCAACAGGAAGGACCCAGCGAGGCCCTGAAATTTATGGATGTCTACCCTGCCTTAATACGACCCAGCGTGATCGTTGAATTCTGGACTTCTACGGATTACAGAATTCTTGTATCATCCCAAACATGGCTTATTTCATACTTGGATAATATGATCACTTGAATTCTAAAAGCAACTTCCTCTCCTCATTGATATGAGGACCATGAAACAGATGCAAAGAAAACGTCAATTTACTAGCCCTAACCTATTTCCCAAGTGCAAAGTTCAGATGAGGATGAGCATATCCCATGCAACCATTGGGTGTGAGACAACCACCCTATCTATGACCTTTAACTTGATGCAAGCGGCAAGCTGGAACACTCGGGACGATCAAAGTCTGACCTTTCGCCGTTTGATGCCGATCCTCAGAGCCTGGATAAGAGATAAGAGAGTACCATGGGATGCACATCAACAAATCGATCTTTGCCCCAAGGATGGGGCACGGAATACGAGCCTCAAGCAACATAGTTCAACTACCCGCTGACCATACTCAGAATTGAATGAAAGAAGCTTGACTGACGGCTACTGCTTATGTGGAACCAAAAAGCCCGAGGCCGATCCTCACCTATTTTAAGACTTCACGCTGGGGGCACCAACGCTGATGTGGAAGCCCGAGCACCAATCATTAATTCGCTGGAAATGATAAAATTGAAGTTCAAGCAGTGACTAACTTGGCTCAGTCAGATAGCAATCATCAACTCCAAGCAAGAACACAACAATTCGAAGAACAGGAGCCCGGTCGGGTCGAGTGACTCGAACCACGACCCGGGGGCAATACCGACGCGGAAACAAGAAATCAGCAAAAACCCCATTTGTAATCTCAGACTTGATACTGGGGGCACCAGCCATGATCTTGATAATGTGCATCAATTCTCTGATGGCAACCTGCTCGCCAGTTTGATTCGGCACCTCTCGAGAAGTGGTACTTCTCAAGATGATATGGGTAACGACAATCATAGTCTTTTCACACGGGACATTAGAATATCCTGTTATTCCCACAGAATTCAATTTTTCACCACAACGAGACTTGCTCAGAGGTTTTGATGAATTCAACCCCGAAGTGGACAGACTTTTATGACAAAAAGGTGGTAACGTCGAGACGAATGACTAAGATGCTTTTCCGATTAAAGAATGGAGCACCTTCCAATTCCCGAAACGATAAGAACAAAGGAAAATCCCTAGAAAAGAATGGAAAGAATGTGCAGTTCCAAAGAGAATCTATACCACCTATCGAGCCCATGATCTTGTTTGTCAAGCTTAATTGAACTAAGCATGAGAAAGAGACTCAACAAGACTGTGATGACCATTTCAGACTATGCTGAAGAACAAACGGAGGGGCCCAACTAACTTCATAACAATATTTATTCACTTGCATTTGACAAGCTTACTTAACTCCGCAACTGATCTGATGAGATTTACCGAAGTCGCTGACGCCCAATGAGGCAATCCTCACTATCTGACTAAAGAGTAAAGACAATATCAAAGAAAATATAATTCGAACATTTGCGTATACAACACAAACTGTTGCTGATTCTAGAGAGAGCACAGAATGTCTTGGGTCGACTAAGATTGCCGAACCTGTGACTCTTACCCGATGCAATGACGGGAAGTATAAGATCTTGAAGATTGGATGCCCGATTGACTTAATTTAACCCCCATCTATGATGGGGGCATAAGCCCTGACTTCGCTTGTCCTCCGATGGCACTGAGAGCACAAGTGTCGATTCGTAGGCTAATTCTAAAGACAGTTCTGGCAAGGAATGAGATTCAAAACATGTACGTTATGCCTCTGGAGTATGACCTGACCCGTCTTCCCTGACCAAGCGAGCTAGCTTGCGGATCAAATGTGAACTTAAAGACTCAAACTACACTAGATGTAAGGTGTGGCAAACCTATCTACTGTCTCACGATGGTGACGATCCTGTAGGCACTGGTCCACATGATTTTAACAACATCCCTTACTGATTACTTCATATGTGATTATTGGATTAAGAAATGATCCATAACAATTGTGGATTCCCTCGACCACAATCCAGAGTGATCATGGTTTTCAAATTCCTTACTATTACGATTCAATGCAATTTTAAGATCCTGGATCAATATCAAGATATCATGATAGTCCAAACTTGAGTACAAATGACAAACTCATATGTTGATTCTGATGTGCTTTGTCCCAACCATCTTGATACCAACTCATACCTCGAAGGTTCCTGAACTACCCAATGATTTAGATGGCTACTTTATACATTGGATCATGCATAAAAGAAAGTCCGACTCGACAATGCGCTTGACCCGTGTAGAATGATGACGTTGTTCGGAAACAACCTGTGTGTGTAGGGTCACGCTCAGGAGCCAACGATCTAACATGATTTCTGATGAATGAATTAGACCTCTTGACTCAACGAGGTCCAAACCATTACTCGACAATCTCGAATACTCCTTCCATAGAACTTGGTCTTACTAGCTCCCACAGAAGCAATGCAACAATAGGATAAAACCTTCTCAAGGATAAATGACGTTCCAGAAAGATTTAGCTCAACGTATTCAACGCACATCTCATCTGCGATAAGATGTACTTTGGGGGGGGGAGGGCAAGATGTTAGCCTGCTTTGTGACCAGGCTACCTAAAGCAAAGGATTTGAATATGAGCATGCATTGATCATCAATCGCTTGGATGAAGTGGCGGAATTTGAAAAAATATGGATTTTGGCATTTTTGAAGACCGGTTCGTGAGCACCCCCCGGGGGCGGTTCGTGACCACCCCCAAGGGTCGGTTCATGACCACCCCCGGGGTCGGTTCATGACCACCCCCTGAGGACGGTTCGTGACCACCCCCTAAGGGCGGTTCGTGATCATGACCCGGCCTGACCATCACCATCACGACCATCACCAGCTCACCACCCTGGCTCATGAACCATGACCACGAACCGCGACCAAGACCTGCTACTACACATGTAGATCTTGACCTATTCTCGAGGCTATGACCGCTCCTACTTTCCTGGATCGGGTGCCACGTGTCCTACCACGACTCGATTACTATATGGGCTCTCCTACAGTTATAAATACACCTCCATAGGGTATTTTGGGGGACTTATGGGCATCTCCTTGTTCATGGTAGCCATAGCCAACACTTCTCCATGAATAACCACCATCTATCTCAATAATATCAATGGGTTCAGTGGGAATTATTCACTGAATTCGAGCGATTAAGAAGCAACATTCATTGTAATTGTAATCTCTGATTGAAATGAGAAAATATGAAGTGGATGTAGGCTCATTAACGCCGAACCACTATAAAAATTCTGTTGTCTTGCTTTTTCTTGTATCTTTCAGCTATTTCTTCATATTCAACGCTCTAAATATGACAATTTGGGTGTTAGAACCACTTTTTGGTCTAACATATATCAATATCCAATTACAACCCTCCTTGATTTCACAACTACAAGGGAACCATCGATTACCCCAAATACAACCCAAACAATTATAAACAGGCCTATAACTCTTCCATAGCACTTGATTAAGAGAGTCGAGAGTGTAGAGAGAAGAAGTTTGATCAAAACTGAATTGAAATCTGTAGAGTATATGCGTAGAAATCATAAAAATGATTAAGAATAATGGTGTAATGGAAGAGAGTGAAGTTAGAGAAGAAGAGATGTTTAAAAATTCGAATTCAAGCCCTTTTTATAGTGTGTGAAAGGACACTTCCTTTCGAAATTGAAAAAATGACAGTTATATGTCGACATAGAGTTTTTTATATGTCGACATACATATAGTGTAAAATTAATTTTTGAGCATTTTTCAATTGTTTTGATAAAAATATAATTTAGAAAATTCTTGAATTAAAATATAATGTTATAAATAAATATTATAAATTAGGAAATCATATTAAAACATAAATATAAACCTTATAAACATATTTATAAAATTATAGAATTAAAACTATATAAATATAAAGTGTATAAAAGTATAAATATATAAAACTTATAAAACTTGAGTTTGAAAACAAAAGTAAAGTAAGAAAGGAAAATAGAAAAGGTAGAAAATAAAATAGAGAGAAAATAAAATAGAGAGGATTGAAGATAGAATTTGAATACAGAATTTGAAAATCAGAATTTGAATTTGAACCAAGAGTGCTATTTAGAGTCTTACATAATCTAGACTCTATAACTATATTAGTCTTGAACTCTTGAATACTTACGAGTCTTGAAATTTCTCTGAACTCTGAATCTCTAGTATCTTTAAAACTCTAAAACTGTACAGTCTTCAGTACTTAAGTCCTGTATACAAAACCTACACATATATGTCTATTCATTCTAGATAAAGATGTTAGTATATATTTTATAACCAGTGATAATAGAAATAAGGTTGCTGTCATCCAAACTCCATTCTCCAACAAAGGAAGCACAAATGTAAAATTCGACCTAAGGAACGAGATGACACATTACACTACAAGGTTAGATTCCTATAAAATGTTTATAGAAATAATTTTTGAAATTCACAAGATTATGACACAAAACCAAAAAAAACTCGAATTCGCTAAAATCACTAAACCACGGAGTCATAGAATCACAAAACTCCGATAAGAGTTTAAAAATCACAAATGCGATCTTAATAGACACAAAACCACAGATTATGGATCCATCACAGAGTGGCAAGCCGAAGCTATGACTTACGAAATTCAGTGAGAATACATGGGTGGTTTAAACCCTTATTCAAAGTGGTGAAGCATTGACTCTTACCCCTACACTTTCCATTTAAGGTTGGTTGCTATATGCGACAATCTAGAGGCTGGCTGTAAAAATAAGGTGTTGGGGTACCGGTGGCGGCCACATGACGATAGACATCATTTGCAGTTGGTATCACCAAAAAAATAACTCTAGCTAAGTCGATGATGTATATTTGTGTATGATGGTTATGTCACCACTTTTGTACTACACTATGTATTGTACTTGATGTATATGTATATTTGTGACAGTGTTTGTTGTTTTGTGATCTATGATTATTATATATGTTATGTTTTGTTCTGAATAGATCCTATAGCCGTCATAGTAATGTATTAGGAAACTATTAAGTATGTCGAACCACTTGTGGTAAAGGAAAAATCATAGCATATTTTGATGTACTTAAAACTTGTTTAATGCAGGACTATGAGTGGTCGCTCATAAATAGCCCTATTCTCCGTATTAGCAGACGACATTACTTGTTAATTCTCTTTGTTAATATGGGCCTTCGGGTGGGGTGTTACAACTTAGCATCAGAGCAATCAAGAATTACAATAAAATCTTTCATCCAGACTATGTCAAAACAATCTCAAAATGCATAATTTGAGACTTGATCAATTTATAAATGGAATACTCAAGATATGTAATTGGTTATATCACAAAAACCAGGCCAAAAACACCAAACAAAGTTCACAAAACTAAGGTGCAACATGTAAATAAAAAAGAAAAGAGACATGGGCATTTTACCAGGCCGAAAACCCTTCCTGGATTTAACTATCAGGCATGTCTCATGCGACATAATGACCTGAAAATGACATAAAAAATAGTATGCTTATAGTACGAAAGTTTATCTTTCAACTGCAAAAAGAATCAAAGAATTTCGTCAAGAAACGAAGAAGATACGTTGTCTCAAATATGGATTCAGATAATGTTTGCAGCTGTTCAAAACACAGGCCCGGAAACACTCGTAGGTGCAACTTTCAAGCATGTTTTAGGTGACTTAACTACCTCAAAATGACCTGAAAATTGGTATTCATATAGCACAAAACTTTATCTCTTAAAGTGCAAAATTTCACCCATTCCGGAAAGCCCAGGACATTGTCTACAACTTTCATTCAAATTGTTTTTAGAAATTTTGACGTTTGCTAGCCCAAAACAGCGGTTTTTATTTGTTGTCATGTCTAGGATCGATCCTTATGTGGTCTGCGTCAATTTTTAGGTTTGGGCACAGTGTTTGTTTGGGATTTTTACTCAAATATTGCACTCATTTCCTGATACTTGGTGGATGTGTTTAGCTCAATTTTGCTGAGGTTCATGAAGGGTTTTGAAATGACAATCAACTCCAGTATGGAGTGCAAATAATATATTTGATTCGAGTATAAACTCTAAGTACTTTTGGATGAATTTCCGTTGTTAAATTATTGAACTTACTATTGTTTCCATGCGCGTTTTATAAGTTATTTTCCATCAAACGTTTTCAAATGATTTCCTAACTCAATGACTATTTATTATACACCTTTTAAAGTATTTTATAATAATAAAATCTATATTATCCCCACTATAAAGAGAGGATTTTAAAGGCAACTTTTTCTAAGATTTTCAGAAAACCAACTTAAAACCCATTTAGTAAACTGTGGCCTTCGAGAAGGCATGTTGGTGATCGAAAAATGTCGTACGCCCTGCTGTATGGGATACGGCGGTATCATTCAATCCTAGATCCGTCCAATCGAAGCAACGAAAATCAATGATTCTCTGTGTTTCAGTGATTTCTGTGATTTAATGAATCGCAGTGATTCTTTGTGTTTCAGTGATCTTCTGTGATCCTCTGAGATATTCAATGTTTCTACGATTTCTTGTGAATTTTATTGTTTTCTGCTGTGAAGCTGACTTACAGTGTGTGAACCGTTAAGTGGGAATGTGTGGTGTAAGATGCACAATTACCACTTCTCGGGTTACTATCTAAGGGTCTGTGGCACGTTCCTGTGTGACTGGCAGTACTAGACCTTCAGGTCAATCCTGTGTGAACTCTGTATAGACCTTTGGGTCAGTCTTATGTGAACTCTATGGGCCTTGGGGTCATCTGGATACCCTTCTGTGTGATATAGTACTGGCTGTTGCTTTAAGCCATCTTGTGTGATAACACGTCCAAGCATAGCTACGACATGCCACTCAGTGTTGGATCCAAACTCTCTGTTTCGTGTTTATCACTAATTTCACCATAGTGATTAATAATAATAATTTTAGTGATTTCATTAGTGGTTTTAAACTCTTAATACAGTTTTGGTGATTTTGTGATTTTGTGTTTCAGTGATTCCATGATTTTGTGTTTCAGTGATTCCGTTAATATGTGATTTTGTGATTCAGTGAATTACGTGATCTTGTGATTTCTGTGCACCTCTCAGTCTTCCATTCATGTTATGTGACCCCAATATTATATACATGAAAATAGTTTGGAAAACACAATTAATCGAAAGATCTTTGAAAATCATATAGTTTGATATTATTATTTAAATATATATAACTTTGTTAAACAATATATATTTTCAAAAACATATTTTCTTATTCAAGATATTCCAGAAACAATATATAAAAGTCATGCACATGTCATTGGAGCCACCCAAGAAATTGTCACTAGAAATTCACATAAATAAGTCACCATTCATTGGAAATCCATAGTATGTAGTGCTTCTTCAATGATGAAGCAAATCACAAGAAATCATGGAACTAACTCTTGGTTGATAGTGCATGAATTGACACCTAAATCCAATTAAAAAACCCAAAAATGCAAAGAAACAAGGGCAAATGGCCTTGGAACTTCACAGGAATGCCAAATTAGCCAAAATTCTGACGAACTACAAACTATGAGGCCGATTTCCGACAACCGAAACAACTCGGATTCACAAGAAAACCGACATACAATGACCAGAAAACATTATGAACACATAGAAAAAAGAATTTCTCCATTTCATTAAAAAATGGAGAAGTTATCCACCTCTGAACATGAGGTTTCAACTAGATTGCACTCAGAAATCCTGATGAAACCACCACTTCCTGGCCATATTCCAACAGCCTAACGGCGTCCGATTAAGTTGAAATTTGACATGCATGTTTACAAAACATTTTACTACAGCATGCAAAAAAATATATGTCGAAATGATCGAGGACTAGAAAGTTATGACAACTGAAAATTGGACTTTGGTTGTGATTTTAGCTTAGAAACAAACTGAACACAAGCAACGAAGTTATGTATTTTTCATTCGATAGAGTGAAAAATTATATCGATAACACAAAAATATAGTAAACTAGAGAGAGTGAGTCTATGAATGGAGATACATTATAAACTTAATTTCCCTCATTTGAATTAGAAATCGAGAACCTGAAGTTCCTATAATGATAAAAGCGAGTTTCCATAAATAATTAATTCTAAGTTTCTTTGTAATAAAGGATTAGAGTCCCAAGAAAAATTAATTAGAAATTCAAATCATTAGAAAGAAATATACGGGATATATTGTTCATATTTATATATGACATGATTGGATACTGCTTAAAAGTTTATCATTTTTTTAGTCAAAATTCATTAGCATGATTTTTTATGGCTATATAGTATGACATTTATTAAAGATATATAAAAAGAAAACTTGAATGTTATTTGATTGCTTATAAGTCTAACTTTATTTTTCATGAAAGATCAGAATAAAGCTCCATCGGAGTAAATTAAGTTGAACCAAATAATCAATGTAATAATCTAGAATTTTCGATTAGTTTAGTAATTAATATATAACTTGGGAAAATGTATTTTTGCAAGCTAACAAATGATAACATGGATTCGTATCATTTGTATTAAGTGTTATAGTTAACAAACATAGCATTTGGAAGAAATGCTATTAACAACCCATCCCTCCATCCTAGGACAAGTGTCATGGACACTTGTATTCATGCATCAAGTTATGCGTACATGAGAGACAAGTGTCTTATGAGGTGTCCTTCCCTTAAGGCTCCTTTCCTCCTATTTAAATCCACCTCCCTTTCTCATTTTTCATCACTTCCCACTTCCTCCATCTTCCTCCTTCTTCCCTCTCCTACCATTCCACTATTTTCCTTCTCTTTTCTCCTATTTCCTTCCCCCTTCTTCCCTCTTCCCTTCCTCCTAATTCGGCCAAGAGCCTCTCTCTCCTCCAATTCACCCTCCCTCCTCCTTGATAACCAAGCCTAAAACTCCTCTCCTCCACCTCCTCTTGACACCCATTACCTCCCCCTTCCTTGCGTCATCCACCATACACACCTTAGACACATCCTCTTTCCACTTTACCCCTAGGTCGTGCCCTTCCATTTAAAAAATATATTGTATATATACAAGGTTATAAGGAAGTCGGTAGAGAAATCTAAGCATTCAGGGTAATTTCGGTTGCTAGAAAGCCCTACCATAAAGTTAGGTAGAGTGGAACCCCAAGGTGAGAAATTCTTCACTTGTATTTGTTTATTATGGATGATATGTTGGTTATTATGAAATTATGCTTAATCAGTTAACTATTGAAATGTAAGCGTTAATTATTGAACGCTTATATTATATTTATACTGTGATATGGTTGAATGGATATTGTTATGGTTGTTAGTAGTGATAGTATGACCTACTGCACATGTTACACTTATATATATGGATTTATATGGGTATTGGTTAATTCTCATGCTTATCGGTTAATATAAATGAATATTACATTCATTTTATTGGCAAAGCCACCTAGTTTTTAAAGTGACCGCAAACACCTTACTATTATAACTAATAATAAAAAAATACAATATGGTACAGGTGATTGTAGTTAACAATCAGTTACATTGTAACAACCCGCCCGGAATGGGCCTAAATTTCAACCTAGAAAAGGCCCATCGAAACTTAGAGCCTTTCTAAACGGGTTCCTGTAAGGATTACATTTGCATTGTAACTACCCACTTCTCTTAGGGAAATTGAATTGGGAATCAACTAATTGATTTGTTAATCTAGGAATATATATATATAATAATGTCTAAATAAATAAATAAAAGCGAAAAATATATTTTGGATGAGAGGAAAATACATGTTTTATGAATTATTTTGCATATGTAATTAATGTAAAAGGTTGCATGTTTTATTGTAACAATGATGAAATATATTGCTTTTGATTAAATAACAATTTTTAAAAAGGAAAAAAATGTAAACAAAATAAAAATGAAAATATGTAAGTATGCATTTCAATGATATTTTGATGAAATCTCTAGAAACTAATTTTATAAGGCGGAAAACCAAAATATCTCATAAAGGGACAAGGTGTAATGATTATGTTGCATAAGACAAAGAGAAATGAAAATTTGAAAATAAGTAAAAGAAGGGGGAAATAATAAAATAAAGGGGGACTTGGCTGAAGGTTCTAGACAGGGGGCTAAGGATAAAAAATCCTTCCCATCCTCATTCACGGATTACTAACAGTACGTATTTTTTTTCTCAATTCAGAAACCACCGAGAACATAAACGGAAATCTAAAATTCTCTCAATCCTAATCTTCCTATTCAATTAATTCTCATACAAATTGGACATAAAAGAAGATTCCCAATTCAAGGGCTTTAATCAAGAGATTAATTGATTTCAAAGCTGAAAGATAACTTTTTGGAGTTGTAGGTGAGTGAAGATTCAATTTCATAGTTTGAGATTCCTGCCTTAAGCCTAAAGATGAAATCTTTAGGTATGTTTGATTGTTATCTTCCTTCCCCTATGTCATTTTGTGTTGTTGGAATATTGGCAATTAATATTGAATAGAAATTCTAAATTAAATTTGATGGAAATAATTTTATGATGAGGAAATATGGAAGAGTGATTTGATTTTGCTAATGCATTTGAAATGCATGTTTCATGTATGATGAATTGTCTCAAATTGGAGACATGAAAATTAAGATTTTCAGACATGAGCTGAAAATAGTTGTCAAAGAACATGAAATCTGAACCAATTGGTAAGGTATATAGCTTTTAAATTTTTAATACATGAATTACATTCATATTCAAAGCTACTGTAAAAATTTTAAGTTAAAAACGTTAAATTTCGAATTTTTATGATTTTTGCAAGTTGGATATATGAAAAATGAAATTTTCAATGCATAACAGAAAATGGAATGTGAAGAACATGAAATCTATGCCAATTGTTAAGGAATTTGTTCGAAACTTTGTACACATAAACTATATTCATATTCAAATATACTGTAATTTTTTTGATTTAAAAGTATTAAATTTTGAATTTCTATGATTTTTGGATGTTGAGTATATGAAAATTGATATTTTTAGAACACAACAGAAAATGGGTTGTGAAAAATATGAAATCTGTACCAAATGGTTTTGAATTTGGTTCTAAAATTTGGTACATACAAACTATACTGATATTCAAAGGTACTGTAAAAATTTTAGCTTTAAAAGGTTAAATGTTGATTTTATATGATTTTTACAAAATCAGTATATGTAAATTAATATTTTCAGGCCTAAACAAAAATTGTTTTGGGTATAACTTTTTGGTTTCTTATAGAATTTTGATAAGTCTTAAAGTTTTGGAAAGCTTAGAAAATGTGTTACGACTTTTATGTTTTAAGATTTGTATAAATTTAATGTCTAGATTGTCAAAAACTTAATTCTTTACGGCTGATCTACCAATAAAGATAGAATGAATTTTAAGACATGACTTACGAACCAAATTTCATATTTTGGATTTTGAGACAATTATTGATCTACATAAGTAGCTTTCAAATACGATTTATAACATTATAATTTTGTGGAATAGTTATCTGTGTGTATTTTCAATAAGTAGAATTTACTCCCATTTAGTAAATATTAAAGTAATGCAATGTGGTATGGGACACAAGTGCATTACTTAAGTAGTTACTATTTGGAAGTATATGACACTTTTTGAATTGATGTGGTTTTAGTTCTTGATTGAGTTGGCATACTTATATGCCATTCTTATGATGATATTTTTTTCTCTATCGCAACTATTGTGATTTGATTTATTTTGTCATATTGTTTTATATATGATATTAATTATGAGTATCATATTGACTTATATATGATACTCTGACTTGATTTATTTTATCATATTGTTTTATATATGATAAATTTGGATATCAGCTTTGTTTTTTTTAATTCGGGTTGTGATTATTATTTGGTTTTGCATGTGATGGTACATTTTCAAAACATGATTAAGTTTACAAAGTGTTTTGACGTTATAAACACTTTGAACTTCATGGCATATTTATTATAAAATAATGTTTATAAAAATACTTTTGATTTCGGGATTGGGATAGATTGGACTCTTGTAGTGTCCCGAAATTCCGGTACAATTTGAGCTGACCAAATAACACAAGTCCAACCCAAATTACACTGGAAACCAGAAAACTAATAGAAAGAAAATAGAGGGTGATAATAGATAAGATAGAAACTTAGAATAGAAGAAGAAGAAGAATATACAACATCAGAGTAAACGTGAATCTCACAGCGGAACGAACAACATATAATAGATAAAAAATTTGAAATAAAATTAGAATATGTATACAATAACATTATCAGAGTATAACACTTACAACACAACGGAAATAATCAATAGCTATATATTCCTGAAGGCTCCTGCTCCAAGCTCTACAAGTATATCTGTAAAATCCTGACTACTTGACTGCCCATACAAAATTGGGCACCCAAGAGTTTAGGGAAAACAAAACCAAACAAACCCTGGGTCAGTCATGGGACTGGTGTGAGTAAAACAATTTAAAACAGTTTGAGCAATAAAAGGATATCTTATAAGACCACGCCGTATAACGGAACGGATTTTCCCTTATGAGAATCCAAAATAATCTTTATATCAAAATTCTTTTGATAGTATGTTAGTGTCTATCAACCACAATATAATAATCATCTAGCAGAAATGCTTTCATCCCACGTTCTACATACATAGTATATAATCAATATCGCGAGCATTTATTGGTTAATGGATTTCCAACTATGACAAGGTATGGAACCACCTTCCGATAGTGTACCTCTAGAGAGGAATACACTGGGTTCAACAAGAACATCTTGCAACCCGGCCACACATGACCGACCACTCATTTCACTTGAGTGTATCGAATGTATATCACCAACGGTTGGGATCAGCAACCGTTTTCCCGAATGGGATAGCATCAAATAGATTAAAGAATGAAATGAATATCTCTAGATAGGTGATAATACACCCTAATTGGCAGCCAACCACTTAGCCATGCTGCCTGCCTGATTTTTGTCATTTCCCGGTTGTGAGGCTAGAGGCCACGCTTATTTCTGACAGATCACACATTCATTCACTTTGAATGTCACATCGTCATACCCGCCAAATCACAAATTGATTTCCCAAAAAATACAACGGGTATACAGTTAAGAGAAACGAATTCCTCCGCCACCAAAGGTATATACGTTTGAAGAGATCCACTTACTCGATCTATTAAATATACTCTGTCAGACATTCTTCCATACTGGTCGTCCTGAAACTGGACAAACCGAAGGCACTATTCTGTAAACAGGATAGCCCTTGCATAAATCCGTCTTCAATTATCTTCATCATATTTGATCGCAATGCTAACGTCCATACAGAGTGATTTTCAGATAATGAAACTGATCCCGATCTCTCCGTATTGACAACGGAAATGGTCAAAAACTTCGATAGTCGGTGAGTTAACTATCAAAGAAAAACATGTGTGCAAACAACGATATTATTTCCAGATGGAAATTCTATCGATTAATCATCAATCATCATTTATCACTTAAATTTATTTGTCATTCAATTATCCATTTCCATATTCTCGTTTCCATATATTCGAAAATTCTTATTTTCTAGATTTAGAAAATATACGTTATTACCATTGGAAAAAATTTCCATTTCTTATTTTCTATATTAGAAAACATTTCTGATTCTTATTTGGAAAACATTTCCAAAACTCCCACTTTGGATTTAAACAGATGTTTAAATAAAATATCGCGACGGCAACTCAAACCATTACACTCACTAACTAAATTCACTTAACCAACCTTCACTATCGAACCTTGACCATTCCTTTGTTAAAAACGAAGTCGATCAAGTTGGGGTATAACTACCTCTCAGACCTTAACTGAACAACAGTTCTAACTTCGAAATAGACAAAGTTCACCTTCTAAATCTTTAACAAACTTCCTTACGTAAGTCTCGGATTCTATTTACGAATCCACTTCTTTTACAGAAATCATTTGATTATAACAATAGTGTTATAATCCCATGCTTCCGAAATATAATAACTTAAGTATAACTTTTATTTATTTATTTGGATAAATAAACAAAAAAACTAATTTATTAGTAAATGAATAAATCTTGATTAAAAACAGAAAGTGAATAGTACTTTCCCGAATTCGATATAATCGAATTTCAATGTATAACTTTCTTTCGAATAAACTATATTCGATAACTCCTTTTCGATTAAACTATATTCGATTAACTCCTTTCGAATAAACTATATTCGATTATCTCCTTTCGAATAAACTATATTCGATTATCTCCTTTCGAATAAACTATATTCAATTATCTCCTTTCGAATAAACTATATTTGATTTAACTCCTTTCGAATAACTAATATTTGATAATCTCCTTTCGAATAAACTATATTCGATAATCTCCTTTCGAATAAACTATATTCGATAATCTCCTTTCGAATAAACTATATTCGATAATCTTCTTTCGAATAAACTATAGTCGATAATCTCCTTTCGAATAATCTATATTCGATAATCTCCTTTTGAATAAACTATATTCGATAATCTCCTTTCGAATAAACTATATTCGATAATCTCCTTTCGAATAACTAATATTCGATAATCTCCTTTCGAATAAACTACATTCGATAATCTCCTTTCGAATAAACTACATTCGATAATCTTCTTTCGAATAAACTATATTCGATAATCTCCTTTCGAATAAACTATATTCGATAATCTCCTTTCGAATAAACTATATTCGATAATCTTCTTTCGAATAAACTATATTCGATTAACTCCCTTAATTCTATTCGAATAAACTATATTCGAATAACTTTAATCCGACTAACTCTAATTCAATTAACTCTATTCGAATAACTAATATTCGACTAACTCTTGTTCGATTAACTCTATTCAATTAACTCTAACTCGATTACCTCTAATCGATTAACTCTAATTCGATTAACTCTAACTCGATTAACTCTAATCGATTAACTCCAACTCGATTAACTCTAATCGATTAACTCTAACTGATTAACTCCAACTCGATTAACTCTAATCCGATTAACTCTAATTGATTAACTCTAACTCGATTAACTCTAATACGATTAACCCTAACCAATTAACTCCTTTTGTAACACCCCACCTCCGCCAGGGTAACTCTTGCAAGCACTCTGACTTTGGGGGGGCGTTTGAATCAGGTAAACATGCATAATGATATATCAAGGCAGAACAAGAACATATGTATATATGTTAAACAGAGTAAATAACATAGATAAAACAGCGGAAGATTTTAAACCATTTCAAAACAAGTCTGGTACAACATAATATCAACTTTCCAAATAAACAAGTCTAGATAAAACAACATCATCTGAAAACTGAAATACATAAGTGCTATCCCCAAAATAAATGATAACCATAGCTAGCTTCATGTCAAGACTGTACATGAGCTAATCCCACAAGCAAGCGATCAGAAATCCAGCTAAGCTCCAATATTCCCTCCCTGAGAAACTGGGGGGGGGGGGGGGGGCGGAAGAAAAGAGGCGAAAGAAAACAGGTCAGTCAAAAAGACTGAGTAAGCCCTACTACAATCAATGTAAACTGATAAAGTTAACTGGCATGAGCAGCAGGGATGAACATAAGGATAACAACATACTAGCATGATGATTAACTAACAAGGTAGATAAAGGTGTCATCGCATAATCAGGTTTAAGGTTTTGCACCACAGGTGTATCAGCATTCTAACATGTCATGTATAATCAAGAATTTATCCCTTGGCCTAAACTTGGCCCAGTATCAGGTGTTTGACTCAAATCAAGATCCAACTTCTTGGTACCAATCCTAGTATAACAGGATTAGGTGTTACCCCAATGTTCACATCGAAACAGGACGGAACAGAATGGTCCATACAGAAATAGAGCTTGGGAAAAATGGTCTCTTACCATCCCAACAGATAAAGTACAGAAACGGAATGCTAACAATAATGGGCCTTAACCACCCTAACAGATAAAGTACAGAAACGGAATACTAACTATAATGGGCCTTTACCACCCTAACAGAACGGTACCACGCAGAAACAGACGAGTGTTGCCACCCAACAGAACAGACGGTACCAACAGAATCAGACAGAACTAAGTGTACCCTAAATCCTACCCAAGCGATCGGCTCCCTAATACATAAATACCCTGTGTCGGCCCCACGATAGGGTGTATCACCCCCTAAAGTGGCAACCAATTGGCACAGGCATATTTATAGATGTCACGGCGTCTTACATCCTCAGAGGCAGACCGGGATCCATGCACGCACATGACCCGGTTGGAACGCACCATCAACACCCATCGCCATTATCAGAATGAACCACTTATAATTAGTTCAGTAAGCGTGCCCGGACCCTACCTACAGTTGGGTCAAAGTTTTGATACCAGAAAGGGTTACTGACTAATATGGGTCCCAAACAACAGATGACACAAGTATTCCCCCTTGTGTCCCCAGACTATCAGATTTAGATTAACTTATTAACAGAGTTCAGACATACAAAGTTCAGACGATTAGTTTTCAGACTAACGGATCAGATAACAGATTTACAAACCTGCCTAACTTAGTGTGGGTCCTACAGATCCGCAAAGCAGGTTCGTTTAACTTATCAATCAAGTTAGTTTATCCAGACCAGGTATCAAATCGGTTCTCAGCCTTATCAAATTACTGAGTTGGATTGGTATAGTTCAACTTAACCCCGTGAAATTACCGAGTTCAGATTGGTTAAGTGTAGGTTAACTCAACCCCGTTAATCTACCAAGCCCAAATTGGTTAAGTATAAAATGGACCATGACTTAACCCTAATCATGAGGCATTAATTAATTAATGCGCCTTAACCTCTCACATTAGACTTTGTTGTGGTTACTAGTTAGGCCGGGCGGGTCCGGGTAGCTTTACACCACAACTTGGTCTAACCTCGGGTCCAAGGTACAACATGACCAACTTCTCACATTGGGTCCTATCGTTTGTAGCAACTAGTTAGGCCGGTCGGTTCCGGGTAGGTTTACGCTACAAGCTCAACCCAACCTCGAGTTGGCCACACTTATCTTTTCTAAGTGTCATGTCCACCATGTTTCCAAAACATGTTACAAATTTTCAAGCAATTGGGTAGACCTAACTTAATAGGTAAATTCCCAATGGGTAGACCTAACTTAATAGGTAAATTCCCAAGCTTATGTTTTTATGTCTTTTAAGTTTACCCAACCCCAAACGCAATCCCATCGCTTACATATCGCAATAGCGCATAAAGGATAGAAAGAGGGAACTTGGCATAATCATGACATAAAAGTGTTGAAGCCACAAGTTCAACATGGTGGCATATGAAATGTACATATGTTCAAATACTTGCATTAGGCCTCAAAAAGCATGCATAACTTGCATATCATATGACAACTTGCATATCAAACTTGCATAGCATAACTTGCATATCATGTGACAACTTGCATATCAAACTTGCATAGCATAACTTGCATATCATGTGACAACTTACATATCAAACTTGCATAGCATAACTTGCATATCATGTGACAACTTGCATATCAAACTTGCATAGCATAACTTGCATATCATGTGACAACTTGCATATCAAACTTGCATAGCATAACTTGCATATCATGTGACAACTTGCATATCAAACTTGCATAGCATAACTTGCATATCATGTGACAACTTACATATCAAACTTGCATGACACAACTTGCTTATCATATGACAACTTACATATCAAACTTGCATAACACAACTTGCTTATCACATGACAACTTACATATCAAACTTGCATAACACAACTTGCTTATCATATGACAACTTACATATCAAACTTGCATAACACAACTTGCATATCATACATTTAACTTTAAAGTTTAAGTATGAGAGTAGAATAGGGCTTACAATGCTTATGCGGACTCAAATGAGTATAGCAAATGTAAGAAAACCCTTATGCAACCAATTAAACCCCAAAATGCAAGCAAAATAGATCAAAACTCTCTCTTTATGATGCAAAGATAGAAACTTGACTTGAATGCAAGCTAATGATGATCATACAAGTCTAAAAACACTTGTATGCATGGAAAATTTCATAAGAATTTGTTTAGGAATTTATGAAGAGAGTGGAGGCCATGAGAGGATTGATTTTGCCATAGTTTAGTTGCTAGAATGAATAATGATGATTTAGGGTAGGTTAGGGTCTTATTTATAGATTAGGCAAGTGTTTTAGGCCATAGGATTAACCCTAGATTCAATCCAAGCCATCAAAGCATGTCTTGGGGAAGAAGTCAAGTGTAGGAACCATCTAGGGCCTTTAGATTAAAGATGGACCATGAGAACCATTCAAATGCAAAATCTGCATTTGAGCGAATCGGCCCACGGGTTGACAGCCAAACACCCTGGATTAACCCCTAGTCGACCCAGCGAGCTCGGGTCGACCTCAAAAATCGGCCGGTTCGGTTATTCCCCTCTCCCAATTCGCTGTTTTGAACATTTTTGCATATTTATTTAATTTTCAATTATATATATATATATATATATATATATATATATCAATATATATATATTTCTCTGCGCAACCCATTTCACTTAATTAAGTATACTTTAATTTGGGAATTTTTCGTGAAACTTCGCGATGCCATAGCTTGGTCATACGGACTCCGATTTTCGAAAACTCGGACTCTATTTCGCGTATTTTTCCGAGACGAACGCAATGGCATATCCCGTTTCCCTTGATTCAGATTTTACAGTTTAATTCTGCCTCCATTTATGTTATAACATGTTATTCAAAAATACGGGTTGTTACACCTTTCGAATAAACTATATTGGATAATCTCCTTTCGAATAACTAATATTTGATTTACTCCTATTCAATTAACTATAACTCTAATCAATTAACTCTAACTCTAATCGATTAACTCTAACTCTAATCGATTAACTCTATCTCTAATCGATTATCTCCTCTAACTCATTTTGATTAACACATTTTGATTAACTCCTTTGATTAACTCTACGTCCATATTCAGTTTCAAATATCGATGTCGAAATCGATTATTACTTCTCTATATAAGTCCTGACTTATGTATTCTATTTATCCAATGATAAACATTTTATTTAATTCATAAAATATTATTTATAAATTAATCTTCTCAATCTATCAGTTAGACCAGACTCTATTTAAAATCTTTGCTTTAAATTCATATCATGTTATACCCGTGTGCGAAGCACGGGTCTAAACCTTTCAAATATAAAATTCTCTTTTTATACTATTCTGTTCATTTTTCAAGTATTTCCTTTTATAATCTATTTATTTACCAAATAAATCCCTTTTGATAATTCTATTTATTTTATAAATATTTCCTTTTCAATTCTATTTGTAAATGTTTTACAAATATTTCCTTTATAACTCCTTTGATTTTATAATTATTTTCTTTATAAAACCCTTTTCCTTTTATATATAAAATCTATTGATTTTATATAAATAATTTATTTTCAAAATACACATTGAAAATCCCCTTTTCTATATCCTAGTATTTCTTACGGTATTTAAAATACCAATTCACAATGATCGATATCATTCAAACACACATAATCAACAATAGATTATATATCATATCATATATTACAATATATGAAAAGAACAGTATTAGAAATATTGAGGAATCCAGTTGGATCCCTCCAACCTGTTTCCCTGCATCACATATGTTAAACAATATAATTAACATCAATTTCATTTCAATATGAAATAATCTGATAAACAAAATCAATATTTGATTTACGATATATATATATATATATATATATATATCGTTATCTACAATTTCAACCAATCACTTAGCAGTTCAACCAAACAGTGAACACACATAATCAACCATCATCTATCAGTTCTAAAAATACGTTATAAAAATATAACTGATAGAGTTAGTGAGATTTACTTACATTGGATGATCATCGTTAAATAACGATAACCATCTACTAATTCAGACAGACAATTTATTCTGCTATAAATTGTAACGAGCTCCAATTCACTTCCAGTCAGCTCCATTGTGTAGTGTCCGTCCATACAATCCCGACGGATCTTGTTTCGCTGAATTTCGTTCACGTATGAATTTGTTATGATTTATACAAACTAATAACTATTTAATTAAAATAAACTTCAAATATTTATATTATATCGGGCCTCACCCGTTTGGCCCATCCATTGTTTAAAAGCCCAGAACCGCTTTAATCTCTTCTCCCCCATCTTCTTCACCGAATCAACAGAACCCGCAAAAACAAATGTCATTACCGAATCTTCAAACTCCCACCGTAGCTCCAAATCTTCATCGAACTCAAAACCGACAGCACCACGATTCATCTCATCCAACTCTCCATCCGCTCGACCCATCACCATCAAACTCGGTTTCCCCCTGTCCATTGCGCCGCATAGTAGTTCGAACTTCATAGGGGAAAACTTGCGACATCCATCTTCATGCAAGCTACCTAATTTTTCAGAAACAATGCCAAACTCCTTGCTAACCACTAATCCAATCACCAAATCTTCGAACAATGCTTTAATTTACCAAAAATGTTAACCCTAGAATGCTGTACAAAAATCTCAGCGTGAAAAAGGGCCGTCGAACCCAACAAAAAACACATGAGTATGAAGAGAGAGTTGAGAGGAATCCAAATATACTACTCTCATGATTTATAGATATAAATTTTCATTTAGATTAATATGAGGACTCACGAAATGTTGTGAGTGAAAATACAACGGCGCATTATGGGTTAACCAGAGAAAATGAATTCCTAGGGTTAGAGAGTTGGTAGTATTTATAGAAAAGTTTTAAATATTTTTATATTCATGATTTTATCCAATTTTAATTGATTGTTATATGTATTTGTCCTTTAAAATCCGTACGACCACATATAATACCCAAATTCAATGAAACTGGACATGCAGCTAAAATTTGACACTACGGACCCAATGAAACTGGTTTCGTCGAATTCCGACTTTTTTTGCTGACAGAGCGTATTTTTAACCGTTAAAATATCATTTGTTTTTCACATTAAAATCCCGTACGGCCACATATTGACTTCAAAAATCACAAAAATTGAAATCTAACAATAATTTAATATTGCGTATCCAACAAAATTAGTTTAATTGAAAACGGAGGTCGTTTGCAAAACTGGCTATTTTTAAAGCTGTAAATAACCCATTTAAATATATAAATATATATAAAAGTAATTAAATTTAATATTTATAAATAAATATTATCGTATATATTCACAATAGAATATCATAGAGCTCCAATTGGTTTTATAACTCGATATTCAAAATCCCGGTTGAATGGATATTCAATTTATATTGAAAAATCCATTTATAATATAAATAAATCGCTATAAATTATAAAGGAATTCCATAACGACTTTTCAAAAATTTGATTTGGGCATAACTCAAAATCTACACGAAGAAATCCCGATTTTTCTCTTCCATTAGAAAAATATACTTCACCAGCTCCGAACGTTTCTTGTTTCATAGAAATCCGATTTAAAACGGATTCTGTATATTCGTTTAAAGTTCGAATCGCCAAATTACGAAATGCAGCGCCATTTCGAGCTCGATTATAATTATAAATTCGAACTTCGTTTAAATAATATATTCGTTATTCTAAATCAAATTTCCAAACTGAATTATAGCTTATATATGATCCAATTCACATCGTATTGTGAATTCTATATTTCCGACTATTCTAGAATTTAAATATATTATTTAATTATTATATTAATTAAATATTCCTTATTATTTAATTCTGGTCATTTTAAATTACTAAACCTTTATTTAAATAATTAAATAAATTATTTATTATCCGTAAAATTAAGGGTCGTTACATTCTTTCCCCCTTAAAATAATTTCGTTCTCGAAATTGCTAAGGTAGAAAACAAACCCTACTAACTGGTTCAAATTTATTTGTTTACTTCTTTTTCAGTATCAACTGAACCAATTAATTTTAATTAAAATATTAATTTTTTCCTACTAACGAGAATTTCTATAAACTCTGAAAATTTTCTAACACCCGAAATTTCTGAAAAATTTCGCTAGCACCTTCTTTGTACTAGTCAATCGGTCCAACTACAACTTGCCTCTCTGGGCCTTCTCCAACCCAAAAGAAAATCAAACAGCCAAAAGGCTTGCCAATTCGGCTCATAAAATCTCATACCCAATATAAATATAAACTGGTACCTTTTTTTCGGGTATATCATTATATCCTTTCCATGTGTTACCAATTCTGCAAATACCAATGTCATCCCAATCAGATTCAAATCACCTTTATCTTCAACACAACCATTCGCTTTTCCAAGCCAAATTCGATTTCAAATTCAAATTTCATTTTTGATTCCAAACTCATAATCCAATTTTTCTCGATACCATTCAAATCCAATCCAATTCAATTACCACTGAACTGGCTTTATTTCAAATTTCAAATTTGCTTTCACAAATTTCTATTTAATTTGTTTTTATTTCAAACAATCTTTACCTGGGAGTTTCAAATAGCTTAGCCTTTTCAAAAATCAAACATCCTTTTCTGGAATTTCAATACAACTTGTTTTCTACAAAACAATTCAAAAAAAAAAAATCTTTGGTAGTAATCCGTCACTTAGAAACTCGAAAATGAACACCAATGATGTCCGGATCATCATTAGAATTATTTTCCAGTGACTGTAATGAGTTCAATACTATATCACTTTTCAAAACCATTTCTAAACATTTCCATTTTGAAATCAATTCAAAATACCATTCACAATTTCTTGTAAAACAATTTAAAATCTCCCAGGATTTTAAAATTATCATATATTAATTCCAAATCCAATTACAAACACCTTTCCAAATTACCTGGGTTTTAATTTCAATTCTGATTTAAATTCAGATTTAATTCATCTCGTAACATTTATACGAATTTTGATTGGTTATTTACATAACCATTTCAGTTATAATCTTGTCTGATTATAATCAAAACCAATACATCCAATATTAATATTTCCAATATATATATTTTCTTTATATCAAAATATATTTGGGTAAAATTATTTCCTTACCCTCTTTTCAAAACATACTATGTCGGTTCATCGTATTCAAGTGTTTATAAACCCCTACCGATACAGTGGATCAAACTGATCGACCAGGACCCATAAACAACTCAACTAATAAACCTCCGCAATATGAAACCATTTTATATCAAATAACAAATACGTTCACTCGTATATATACACTCAAACTCAATCTAGGGCATTACTATCCCCATCTCTACTGAGTCACGCCACAGAGCCAAGGTAAATACTTAACCTTCAGCTCTGATACCAACTGTAGTGTCTGGAAATTCCGGTATAATTTGAGCTGACCAAATAACACAAGTCCAACCCAAATTACACTGGAAACCAGAAACTAATAGAAAGAAATCAGAGGGTGATAATAGATAAGATAGAAACTTAGAATAGAAGAAGAAGAACATACAACATCAGAGTAAACGCGAATCTCACAGTGGAACGAACAACATATAATAGATACAAAATTTGAAATAAAATCAGTATATGTATACAGTAACATTATTAGAGTATAACACTTACAACACAGCGGAAATAATCAATAGCTATATATTCTTGAAGCCTCCTGCTCCAAGCTCTCCAAGTATATTTGTAAAATCCTGACTACTTGACTTCCCGTACAAAATTGGGCACCTAAGAGTTCAGGGAAAACAAAACAAAACAAACTCTGTGTCAGTCATGGGACTGGTGTGAGTAAAACAATTTAAAACAGTTTAAGCAATAAAAGGATATCTCATAAGACCACGCCGTATAACGGAACAGGTTTTACCCTTATGAGAATCCAAAATAATCTTTATATCAAAATTCTTTTGATATTGTATTAGTGTCTATCAACCACAATATAATAATCATCTAGCAGAAACACTTTCATCTCACGTTCTACATACATAGTATATAATCAAAATCGCGAGCACTTATTGGATAATGGATTTCCAACTATGACAAGGTATGGAACCACCTTCCGACAGTGTACCTCTAGAGAGGAATACAATGGGTTCAACAAGAACATCTTGCAACCTGACCACACATGACCGACCACTCATTTCACTTGAGTGTATCGAATGTATATCACCAACGGTTGGGATCAGCAACCGTTTTCCCGAATGGGATAACATCGAATAGATTAAAGAATGAAATGAATATCTCTAGATAGGTGATAATACGCCCTAATTGGCAGCCAACCACTTAGCCATGCTGCCTGCCCAATTTTTGTCATTTCCCGGTTGTGAGGCCAGAGGTCACGCTTATCTCTGACAGATCAGACATTCATTCACTTTGAATGTCACATCGTTATACCCGCCAAATCACAAATTGATTTCCTCAAAAATACAACGGGTATACAACTAAGAGAAATGAATTCCTTCGCCACCAAACGTATATACATTTGAAGAGATCAACTTACGCGATCTATTAAGTATACTCTGTCAGACATTCTTCCATACCGGTCGTCCTAGGACTGGACAAACCGAAGGCACTATTCTGTAAACAGGATGCCCTTGCATAACTCCGTCTTCAATTATCTTCATCATATTTGATCGCAACGCTAACGTCCATACAGAGTGGTTTTCAGATAATGAATCTGATCCCGGTCTCTCCGTATTGACAACAGAAATGGTCAAAAACTTCGATAGTCGGTGAGTTAACTATCAAAGAAAAACATGTATGCAAACAACGATATTATTTCCAGATGGAAATTCTATCGATCAATCATCAATCATCATTTATCTCTTAAATTTATTTGTCATTCAATTATCCATTTCCCTATTCTCGTTTCCATATATTCGAAAATTCTTATTTTCTAGATTTAAAAAATATACGTTATTACCATTGGAAAACATTTCCATTTCTTATTTTCTATATTAGAAAACATTTCTGATTCTTATTTGGAAAACATTTCAAAAACTCCTACATTGGATTTAAACAGATGTTTAAATAAAACATCATGATGCCAACTCAAACCATTACACTCACTAACTAAATTCACTTAACCAACCTTCACTATCGAACCTTGACCATTCCTTTGTTAAAAACGAAGTCAATCAAGTTGGGGTATAACTACCTCTCAGACCTTAACTGAACAACAGTTCTAACTTCGAAATAGACAAAGTTCACCTTCTAAATCTTTAACAAACTTCCTTACGTAAGTCTCGGATTCTTTTTACGAATCCACTTCTTTTACAGAAATCATTTGATTATAACAATAGTGTTATAATCCCATGCTTCCGAAATATAATAACTTAAGTATAACTTTTATTTATTTATTTGGATAAATAAACAAAAAAACTAATTTATTAGTAAATGAATAAATCTTGATTAAAAACAGAAAGTGAATAGTACTTTCCCGAATTCGATATAATCGAATTTCAACGTATAACTCTCTTTCGAATAAACTATATTCGATAACTCCTTTTCGAATCAACTATATTCGATTAACTCCTTTCGAATAAAATATGTTTGATTATCTCCTTTCGAATAAACTATATTCGATTATCTCCTTTCGAATAGACTATATTCGATTATCTCCTTTCGAATAAACTATATTCGATTTAACTCCTTTCGAATAAACTATATTCGATAATCTCCTTTCGAATAACTAATGTTCGATAATCTCCTTTCAAATAAACTATATTCGATAATCTCCTTTCAAAAAAACTATATTCGATAATCTTCTTTCGAATAAACTATATTCGATAATCTCCTTTCGAATAAACTATATTCGATAATCTCCTTTCGAATAAACTATATTTGATAATCTTCTTTCGAATAAACTATATTCGATAATCTTCTTTTGAATAAACTATATTCGATAATCTCCTTTCGAATAACTAATATTCGATAATCTCCTTTTGAATAAACTATATTCGATTATCTTCTCTTGAATAAACTATATTCGATAATCTTCTTTCGAATAAACTATATTCGATAATCTCCTTTCGAATAAACTATATTCGATAATCTCCTTTAAAATAAACTATATTCGATAATCTTCTTTCGAATAAAGTATATTCGATTAACTCCCTTAATTCTATTCGAATAACTCTAATCCGACTAACTCTAATTCAATTAACTCTATTCGAATAACTAATATTCGACTAACTCTTGTTCAATCAACTCTTTGCAATTAACTCTAACTCGATTACCTCTAATCGATTAACTCTAATTCGATTAACTCTAACTCGATTAACTCTAACTCGATTAACTCTAATCGATTAACCTCATCTCGATTAACTCTAATTTTTTAACTCTAATTGATTAAATCCAACTCGATTAACTCTAATCCGATTAACTCTAATTGATTAACTCCAACTCAATTAACTCTAATCCGATTAACTCTAACCAATTAACTCCTTTCGAATAAACAATATTCGATAATCTCCTTTCGAATGACTAATATTCAATTAACTCCTATTCAATTTACTCTAAATCTAATCAATAACTCTAACTCTAATCGATTAACTCTAATTCGATTAACTCTAACTCCAATCGATTAACTTTAATTCAATTAACTCTACCTCTAATCGATTAACTCTAATTTGATTAACTCTAACACTAATCGATTAACTCTATATCTAATCGATTAACTCATCTAACTCATTTTGATTAACACATTTTGATTAACTCCTTTGATTAACTCTACGTCCATATTCAGTTTCAAATATCGATGTTGAAATCCATTATTACTTCTCTATATAAGTCCTGACTTATATATTCTATTTATCCAATGATAAAACATTTTATTTAATTCATAAAATATTATTTATAAATTAATCTTCTCAACCTATCGATTAGAATAGATTCTATTCGAAATCTTTGCTTTAAATCCATATCATGTTATACCCGTGTGCGAAGCACGGGTCTAAACCTTTCAAATATAAAATTCTCTTTTTATACTGTTCTGTTCATTTTTCAAGTATTTCCTTTTATAATCTATTTATTTACCAAATAAATCCCTTTTGATAATTCTATTTATTTTATAAATATTTCCTTTTCAATTCTATTTGTAAATGTTTTTACAAATATTTCCTTTATAACTCCTTTGATTTTATAATTATTTTCTTTATAAAACCCTTTTCCTTTTATATAAAAAATCCATTGATTTTATATAAATAATTTATTTTCAAAATACACTTTGAAAATCCCCTTTTCTATATCCTAGTATTTCTTATGGTATTTAAAATACCAATTCACAATGATCGATGTCATTTAAACACACATAATCAACAACAGATTATATATCACATCATATATTACAATATATTAAAAGAACAGTATTATAAATATTGAGGAATCCAGTTGGATCCCTCCAACCTGTTTCCCTGCATCACAGATGTTAAACAATATAATTAACATCAACTTCATTTCAATATGAAATACTGATAAACAGAATCAATATTTGATTTACGATATATATATATATATATCGTTATCTACAATTTCAACCAATCACTTAGTAGTTCAACCAAACAGTCAACACACAGAATCAACCATCATCTATCAGTTCTAAAAATACGTTATAAAAATATAACTGATAGAGTTAGTGAGATTTACCCACATTGGACGATCATCGTTAAATAACGATAACCATCTGTTGATTCAGACAGACAATTTATTTTGCTATAATTTATAACGAGCTCCAATTCACTTCCAGTCAGTTCCATTGTGTAGTGTCCGTCCATGCAATCCCGACGGATCTTGATTCGCTGAATTTCGTTCATGTATGACTTTGTTATGATTTATACAAACTAATACACTATTTAATTAAAATAAACTTCAAATATTTATATTATATCGGGCCTCGCCTGTTTGGCCCATCCATTGTTTAAAAGCCCAGAACCGCTTTAATCTCTTCCCCCCCATCTTATTCACCGAATCAACAGAACCCACAAAAACAAATGTCATTACCGAATCTTCAAACTCCCACCATAGCTCCAGTTCTTCATCGAACTCAAAACCGACAGCACCACGATTCGTCTCATCCAACTCTCCATCCGCTCGACCCATCACCATCGAACTCTGTTTCCCCTTGTCCATTGCGTCGCAAAGTAGTTCGAACTTCATCGGGGAAAACTTGCGTCATTCATCTTCACGCAAGCTACCTAATTTTTTAGAAACAATGCCAAACTCCTTGCTAACCACAAATCCAATCACCAAATCTTCGAACAATGCTTTAATTTACCAAAAATGTTAACCCTAGAATGATGTACAAAAATCTCAGCGTGAAAAAGGGCCGTCGAACCCAACAAAAAACACATGAGCGTGAAGAGAGAGTTGAGAGGAATCCAAATATACTACTCCATGATTTATAGATATAAATTTTCATTTGTTTGGATTAATTTGAAGAATCACGAAATGTTGTGAGTGAAAATACAACGGCGCAGTATGGGTTGACCAGAGAAAATGAATTCCAAGGGTTAGAGAGTTGGTAGTATCTAAAGAAAAGTTTTAAATATTTTTATATTCATTATTTTATCCAATTTTAATCGATCGTTATATGTATTTGTCCTTTAAAATCCATACGACCACATATAATACCCAAATTCAATGAAACTGGACATGCAACTAAAATTTGACATTACAGACCCAACGAAATTGGTTTCGTCGAATTCCGACTTTGTTTGCTCACATAGCGTATTTTTAACCGTCAAAATATCGTTTTTTTTCACATTAAAATCCCGTACGGCCACATACTGACTTCAAAAATCACGAAAATTGAAATCTAACAATAATTTAATATTGCGAATCCAACCAAATTAGTTTCGTCGAAAACGGAGGTCTTTTGCAAAACTGGCTATTTTTAAAGCTCTAAATAACCCATTTAAATATATAATTATATTTAAAAATAATTAAATTTAATATTTATAAATAAATATTATCGTATATATTCACAATAGAATATCATACAGCTCCAATTGGATTTATATCTCGATATTCAAAATCCCGGTTGAATCGATATTCAATTTATATTGAAAAATCCATTTATAATATAAATAAATCGCTATAAATTATAAAGGAATTCCATAAAGACTTTTCGAAAATTTGACTTGGACATAACTCAAAATCTACACGATGAAATCCCGAATTTTCTCTTCCATTAGAAAAATATACTTCACCAGCTCCGAACGTTTCTTGTTTCACAGAAATCCGATTTAAAACGGATTCTGTATATTCGTTTAAAGTTCGAATCGCCAAATTATGAACTACAGCGTCATTTCGAGCTCGATTATAATTATAATATAATTATACGTTCAAACTTCGTTTAAATAATTTATTCGTTATTCTAAATCAAATTTCCAAACCGAATTATAGCTTATATATGATCCAATTCACATCGTATTGTGAATTCTATATTTCCGACTATTCTGGAATTTAAATATATTATTTAATTATTATATAAATTAAATATTCCTTCTTATTTAATTCTGGTCATTTTAAATTACCAAACCTTTATTTAAATAATTAAATAAATTATTTATTATCTGTAAAAGTACGGGTTGTTACAACTCTGTTGTACCAATGGACCAAAACTCCATCTTGGTCGATCTGATTATGGATCGCTACCCGAATCGTTGGATTTAAATTTCGCCCATCTACTACCAAAGGTCAACGGTCTGCTACATTGGGCAATTTTGTTGTTTCGATCAGGATTCCCGATCGACAGTTCACGGACTACAATAGATGGAGGCGTAGGGGTCCCACGTGTAGTGCCGTGAGCGGGTAGCATACGGCCTTCGCCTTAGATCGTCTTGGTTATTCTGGGTTGATCGCCAGGTGTGTTATGGCGCTATGAGTAGATTACGGTGCTGATATCTTGATGCGCGCTCGAGCCTACCACTGTGATTTTACAATACTAACGTCTGTTTATTTGGTATGTTATGAGTCGAGTTATATTTATCCCATAATTCCCTAATATTTTATTACATTACTATAATTGATTAACTTTATATTATCATATTGATTTATATATGATACTCTGATTTGATTATATTATCTTATTGATTTATATATGATAATTGTTATGAGTATCATATTGATTTATATATAATACTCTGATTTGATTATATTATCATATTGATTTATATATGATAATTGTTATGAGTATCATATTGATTTATATATGATATTCTAATTTGATTATATTATCATATTGATTTATATATGATCATTGTTCTAAGTATCGTATTGATTTATATACGATACTCTGATTTGATTATATTACCATATTGATTTATATATGATATTTGTGTTATGAGTATCATATTGATTTATGTATGATACTCTGATTTGGTTTATATTATCATATTGATTTATATATGATAATTGTTATATTGATTTATACTGTGATTTGATTGACCAACGGCAAAAGCCATAAAGATTTTATTGACTTGATTAATTATCATAAAACATTTATCTTATTGTTTTGTATATGTATTTGTTATGAGTATCATATTGATTTATATATGGTACTCTGTTTTGGGGTATTTTATCATATTGTTTTTATTTATGATAAATGTCATGTGGATTTCATTAGTTTATGATACTCTGACTTAATGAGTATCCTATTAATTTATAAAACTGTTAAGAGCATCGCATTGATTTATGTGTGATACTCCAGTTAGATTTATTATGAGTGTCATACTGATTTAGATATGATACTCTGATTTGATTCATTTTACCATATTGTTTTATATATGATAAAAGTTATAAGTGTTTTATTGGTTTATATGTGATACTCTAACTTTATTTATTTCATCATTTTATTTTACATATGATAATTGATGTTGGTACTATATCGAGTTACATACAATATGTATGTTTGGAATTATGACTTATTTAAATGAGATGATTATGCTAAATTTTTCATATATAGTAACATTCATGTGCTTTGGTTGACTTATAAATGTAGTATCATTTATCTTTTGTTGTCAAATTTTGATCTCCTTAAATTCTTACTTCACTCACACTAGAAATAGTCCGACCCATGTGATTTGTTTTAAAAATCCTCGGGTCAGGTTGAGGATTGTTCACAGGTTAGGTTGCGTGGACTGTTGAAGCATTCTTCTCTTTTTCCACGTTTTGGGGTTTTGGACTATGCAGTTTCGGACTATCAATAGCTAGTAGTATTATGGTATGTATGCTATTATGTGTTTTGGGAGTGATATTATGTATTATGGACTATTTACTCCAGACATCACTATTATGATATGTATTATGTATTCTGTTGTTGTCATTGTACTGCGCTTGATTCTATTACATTTTGTATTATGTAACTTGGGAAATTTTCTTGTACCATTGCTTTGAACCTAGACTGAGCACGAATGGTAAGTTAAGAAGTTTTAAATTCTCGTGCCAGTATTCATTCAAAGGAACGAGTACAACATTTAGCCCTATTGAGTCCCATACTCCGTGCTTTCCGATAGTAATACTTAATGTTGCTCTTGGTTAGCATGGGTATAGGGGTTGGGAGTTACATACATATATAACAATAAACATATACTTCGAATGGAAATCTCACACAGCGGAAAGAGAAAATATAATATTCAAATAAGATGTACCATTATTTCAAAAATCTCAGAAATGCACAGTCACAATTACATTTATTCAAAAGGTACATCAAATAGTTCATCTTCGATTCTTCATAAGATTCCAAAAGATGCACAGCAATAGCAACTAATAATATCATAATAACTTCATCTTCTCCGTCGTCTTCAAACATGACTTGTTCTATGGCTTTACTCCATCTTCTGACCTGTTGGATGTTAAGGAGAGGTGGTCAAAACAAAAAGTTCTATGTGACTGAAATATAGTATTACTTAATGCCTATACCCTATATTTTTAGCAGGTTACATATGTCAAGGTATGCCTACGCAGCATACAAGATTTCACACAAACATAAGTATCTGACCAATGAGGTGGATATCCAAGTCAATCGCTCATTAGTGTTTTTAGGGTAAAGACCCAATGAGGTGGCATTCTTGGTCACTTATGGCCCTATTAAAGATGGATTCTTACAATCTCTTATAACCCCGAGGCGGACTCCTAGCCCTTTAAGAACCCCATCCTTGTACGTTAACGTTCTTAAGTCTACTCTCTCATTTGTTATATGAGAAGTAGTATTGCGAAAGTTACTACTTAACTGATATTACCCGATAGGACACCTATGTCACTTAAGACTTTCCTTAGACAGTTGGTGAGCATGCAATGGCCATATATCCTTCAATTACCAATCTGTTCCTAGTTGATCCGTTACAAGCTTCTAGAGGAAGTGGACAACCCCATGAACTACCCTAATCCGTTAATCGTTTAGTGCTTGACCACTTTTAAAGAAGGAGGACCCAAAGGCTTACCTTAATACTAATAAGGGTGGGTTCCATGACTTGGGTTCCTCTCCAAGGAATAAACCTTAAGAGGGATCCTAGTCCTAACCACTTAAGACCCAAATTAGATAAAAAGTTGAGTCAGCCACTTAAGATCATCTTAAGGTGTTGTAAGCCAATTTGTTTTCACAATATATATATATATAGTTATATATATATATACAAACTAGACCTCTCACATTAAACCATATACTTGTAGATGTTGGATATGCCAGTCGATTCTGGACAGGCTTCTACTACAAGTCGGTTTAACCTCATGTCTAGTGTACTAAGTTTATGAATGGCCCATGGCACCTAGACATCTCACATTAGCTGGGCCTACTTATGGTTGCTGGATATGTCGGTCGGTTCGAGGCAGGCTTCTACCACAAATGGCAACTAACCTCATGTCTTTGTTTCGTTTATATACATATACATACATATATACATACATATATACATATATATATATATATACACACACACACACACATATATATATAAGCCATTCGATATATGTACGCACCAAGCAAACAAATATATATATGTATATTTGTTAAGGGGACATTTCAAATTCAAACTCTAACCTAGTCGCATTTATTACGTTAATATACCATTAATTACGTTTAAATAAATAATGTAATAATAACACCTAATTAACGTAACATTCTTATAAACGGGGAAATGTTCTAATCGGGATGACAATTGTCATTTATCCAAATTGAGGCATACATGTATAAGTCTTTCCATATTTTACTGGTACAACATAACATGATGGCATAATGAACATATAGCAAATAGCAGTAATTGAAAACATACACCTACATAATAATTACAACTTGTATCTTAGGCATGTAGAAAAGGTTTCAATATTAAATTAAAAGTAGAGTATTTCATACATTCACACATGTATGTTTACAATCTATATCTTACCCAATTCACCCTTTTTGTGGTGTTATGCTCCCAAAAATGTTTACATTTGACTCATTCCAATTATTTAATGCGTTTACACCCAAACTAGGATCCAAACCCAATTCAACTATGAAACAAGTTCAAATCCAAACTTTTTTAGACCAAACCAAATGATAACAACGGTGAATTGCATAAAATATAAATAATAATATAATACTCATTTTTACCTTTAATCCAATACAAAAACAATAATTCCACAAAACCAATTCAACAAGACAATTCCTACGTGATTACAAAGCATATGATTTGGGGATTTTTCATGTTTTTTTATCGCATAACCAAATATTCATAGGCATAACAATTCATATAGCAAACTGATAATAATATGAATATGCCTTTAAGCAAAACTAGATTCCACTCATAAATTAAGTGGAGATGATAGAAATCTCAAGCTCTGCGACGGTTCTCAACGTTCAAGCGAGCTCTGATTGATCTCCTAACAATATAAATATAAGAAACATATAATTAGATTCCTATATATTTTGTTTGTGCTAAATTCCAACTTCCTAAGCTTATATAATTTGAAATAGAGAGATATAGAATGGAGGTAGAGAAGTAGAAGAACGTCCACCCTTTTTCTCTTTATTTTTCCTATGGAATTCAACAGAATGGAGGCAGAGGTTTAGAATAATTAGGGCTACTAGTGCGTTGTTTGAGGGGTTATTTATACTATCTCGTGTAAGCAGGAGCCATCGGATTTATAAAAATTATTCTGAACCATCCATATAAACATAACCTTTTAGAAAACCCTAATCACATAACCTCATTGGGTTGTTCCTATCGTCGGGGGGGGGTCGACCCCTAACGGTCGACTACCGGTCAACACCACTTAGGAGGGCGGTCGACCTCCTTCAGGCTGGAATGCCCAATTTGGCTCGTTTGCTGAGCTGTTAATTTTTACTAATACGTTCTTAATTTGGTTAATTTTTTCCATATATTCAATATACGATGCCCCCTAGACCTTATCTCCAATTTCAAAATTTAAATTTCCCTCTTTTTATTTCAAATTATTATTTGGACAATATATATAATATTTACACAATTATATATATATATATATATATGTGTGTGTGTGTGTGTGTGTGTGTGTTTGTGTGCGTGTGTTTTCTACGTACACTTTCCAAATTCATTTGTTCATAACTTTTTCATACATTGACCGTTTTCCGCATATCATATATGAAAACGATTTAGAATTTTGCCACGAATCCAAATAAAAGAGTTTCATAGCCAAATTCCTAAATTTGCAAAATCTCATATTCCATTCATATCATTTAATTGCTTGTTTTTAATTATTTAATTTATTTAATACTTATGAATTTTATGGAGTGTTACATACATCCGTTTTTAAGATGGACCGTCCATTGCTTATATTGTTCCGTCCACTCACCTAACAGACTTATAGTACTGGAGATAGTCTAATTTAACTAGGCCATAATTACGTCTGCAAATAACAAATTACATGGGTACATATCACATGTGGTTTTACATACTGCTACGGTAAAAGTACATAGTGAAAATACGACTATAGCAGGAGTTTTCTTGAGCTTCACACTTATTGAAGAAAGAGTAAAGCGCAAAGTGACCTTGAATCCTTGCATAGTGAAAGGGACATGCCATAGCAAATTGTCTTGTCTGGAAATGAAAAACAGAAGAGGAGATATACCATATTCGGTGGCTGGTGGAAAAGATGACCAGCAGCGCCAGGTCCTTTGAGCTATGGAGTATATCGCGGCCAAGAAGAAGAACCAGGGCACCTGCCCACTAAACATGTATACCAAAAAGTAGAACGTAGCAAACCGGGCTGCCATAAGTGTGCTAATTAATACACCAACATTGGCAACAACCACACGCTGACAATTTCGTGCTAAGAATCCATAGGGCCAGCAATACGGTAGTGCCAAAAAATATATCAGCAACACTACCTCACACCATGAAAAATAAACTCCAGACCTCACAGATTGACACACACCATGCTTATGCCACATACAGTAAACTGTTCAGTGCTCTCATGTGAAATACATTGAATAACTAACCCATATGATCCATCATAACCCAATGGCGAGACGCGAGACATATAAGAGACATTAGTTACTACAAGACGACACAAAAGCACTAGACCCTTCAAAAAACAGTCAAGCTGAAACCATAGTCTAGGAAACCAGAACTACAGTCCAAAAAACGTACTGGCAACACAAAAAAATCGATCGACCCTCAAACTCAAACTACATTGTCGTTAACACCAAGCAATGTATCGCATAGAGTCGCGTGGTTACCAGTGGAAGCACACTCCAGTTCTTCGTTCAATGATTCACTGATCGATTACTAGAAAATCTCCGGTTGTAGTCCAAAGAAACCCAGGGTAGGGCCGCTGTGAACTGAATTAAAGGTGAATTTTGTAAGCGAGGCAAAATGGCGCGGAAATTGCGAATTGGAGCGATGAAATCAAAGGTGCAATGGCAACTAGGGTTCAAATCCAAAAATTAAAAGTAGAGAGCCTTCGGTATGACCACGTAGATGAAAGCAGAATTAGAGGTGATTTGAGGAGAAGAAGCAGCGTGAGATGTTTAAAGGAAACGAAAAGAAGCGGAAGATAGAGTGGAAATTTCTATCGCCATTAACGGTCTTACCAAAAGCTCAAACCCTTTTTTATATATATTCATTTAAATTTAGTGTAAAAATAAAAGTTGGAATTTTCTATCCGAAACTGGACAGAAAGGAAATTGAAGTGATTTTGAAAAGCTTTTGTAAAGGTGGAAATTTAATTGAACGAAGTTTTAATATAAAATAGCATGTTCAAGTTCAAATCAGTAAAATCGATTTTGTTTTTGAAATTGAGTTTGAGTTAACTATATAAATGAAGTTTTTATCTCAAACTAGATGTTCCATTAAGCTTATATAATATGTTATTTGGGTTTTGAAAGTTGGATTTCAGAAAGTTAATTTCTGAAAATATTAATATTTTAAATAATAATATGATATTAATTAAATATAAATATTTGAATTTCAAGTTGAAATTTTGAGATATTATTCTTGAAAAGGCTTATATATTTTTTAATATTTTTCTAACCTATTTTGAAGTAAACCGGATTAGTTTTAATATAAAGTTAAAATACGTTAGGATAGAGCTTATCGTGCTGCGGCGGCTTGCGAATATCGACCGTTTACTTCAAATGAGTATACTGATGCATTTTAAATCAGATTTTACTGAAAATAAAAATGTTTGCTTTCTAATAATAATATTTTTCAAATAAAAAGGAATTTTCAAAATTTAGTGTATAGTTTTCAAGTTATGTTCAAATTAATTTTCAATAAAAATCGCGGTAGTGTAGTTTGATGACAAAATTTGGAAATCAATTAAATTGGCTATTTAAAATTTATTAAAAATACGGATTTTTTTTATAAACCATATTAAATGTTTTAAAAGTGATTTGGATTGAAATTACGAGATTTTGGAGTTATTTTCATCAAACTAGTTAAATAAGCCAATTAGCGACGCTTTTGTAACAATTTTTATTTGATAATGAGATTTGGAAGGTTTAACCCAAATAATCTTCATTCGAACCTTGTTAAATCTTTTCAAAGGAATAATGAAGTGTTTTTAATGACAAATGGGAGTTTCAAAAGTTTAAGATAAGTTGAGACTTAATCGAAATCTAACATATCCATATCATTTTAAAAGACGCTTATTACTCGGAAAGACCGGGACCAAAATGTCTATCTGGAAACCATTTCAAATAATGATACAATGTAATAGAGCAAATAAGGATATTGAAAAAATGGTGATTGAAGACCAGGAACCTTCATTCGAACTCTGTTGTTAGCCTACTTTGTGGTTAGGTTACACAAAGTAAAGAATCAAGTGACAAGTTGTATTCAGAAGGAAAAGAGGCGGAAGACATCAATTCAGATCGGATCGGACATTCCGACCCGAACCCCTCTGCATTCACAAGCAGACCAGAAAATGCCATTTCAAAGACACAATCGGATCGGATCGGAGTTCCCCGACGTGGACCTCCTATGTAGCCATCCGATCCGAACAGATATCTAGAAGTAGCAACGGTTATGTCTCACGATCCCACCAAACTCGGAGCGGGTATACACCCATTATCCCACGTTCACCCACGATCAAGATGTATTGTCATGATCTCTAAGCTTCCAACTCCGAACCGAATGAGATGACCGCCACGTGGCACTGAACCGGATTAAATTCCTGCATATAAATACCCCCTAAAGCACCATTTAAAGGGATCTTTTGGCAAATCTTGACAAAAAACTCTCCCTACAACCGACTACCATTGCTTTATTTAGATCATCATCAATTTTTGGAGCATATTTCATAAAAGATTGAGTGAATTTATTCATTATATTAGAGAGACTAAATGATAATCATCATTGTATTTGTCCTTCAATCATCCATCAACAAAGTATAAAGTGGACATAGGCTCTTTAACGTCGAACCACTATAAATCGTGTGTTCTCTTTGTTTTTTCTCTTTTAATTTCTTCACATTATTATTAAATTGGGTGTTAGGACCATTTTTTGGTCTAACATTTTGTTGCTTTGACTGAGAACTCTTCGAATTCTCCACATTTTGGGCTACCATTCTACTATTTGGGTTTGTATATCCAAAGAAGATAGTCCATACAGTCAATATCTTTGAAGTTTTCTCCAAAAATAGTCTCGAAAAATTGGATATTATGACCAAAGGAAAAGGAAAAGAAGTGCAAAATGCACGGGAAAGTGAAATGGGTGAGAATCAGCAAGCTATGGTCGTTACTAGATCGAGAGGACAAAGTTCAGGAGCTAACCGATCCAACAGGGCGTCTCCGATCCGATCTGACCACGAAGTCCCGAACTGAATCGGTGATACCAACCCGACCCGATCCGGTTCCCTGAATGCCGCTGGTAGCTCCCCTCCGATTCGAACCATAGAAATAGCCTTGGGCCGATCCGAACCGAATGCAATTGAGGCTGGAAACTCTACTCGAGTCCCTACAAATGCTCCGATACCGGCAGCAACAACTAGTGATCAGCCTACCCCCTATGCACTCGTTACACACGGATTCATGCTTGCTTGATATGCTTAACAGCACCCGGGAGGCTTTAGAGGCCCATAAACAAGACAACGTTCTTATGCAAGAGAACATGAAGGTTATGAGTAGGGAAATAAGTGAACTTCATTGACAAAGGGTGTACTCTCAGACTCATTATCCTACCATGGATCATTCATCATCTTTAGATGAAGAGCGCCCGCGTCAAAGGAGGTCATATAAATGGCCCGAGAATTTGGACTAGTTAACATTTGGATCGTTGGGGTCTCGTGAGGATATAGCCCGGACCCTTGGAGGTGGCGATCTAGGTTTGAGGGGTTCACATGTTTTACCTAGAAACCCTAATATCGTCAATTCTACTCAAGAACAACCTCTCCGGCCAAATCGTGCTGTGAACGACTAGGATCACATAAGGCGGGGAAGTTCATCCACAATCGAAGCTAGAGGGCATCGCATGACGTGGGCGCTGAACATATTAGAGGAGACAGAAGTGTAGATCTTGAACTTACTCTAACCAACACGAAAGTTAGAAGCGATGGTGCACCAAATCATGGCTAATAGTCACCGCTATACCAACGAGGATTGGGTATTAAGCGTAGTCACAGTCCATTCACCGACGACATTATGGACTTCCAATTTCCCCGACGATTCAACCTGCCACAGATGGACCGATATGCCGGAAGAACAGATCCAGGACAACATTTGATGAGGTATGCATGGTATATGAACGCCGCAGCCATGCCTGATGCTGTGAAATGTAAAGCCTTCCCGATATATCTAGAAGATGTTGCATTAATGTGGCTTACTCGACTTCCCCCACGATCAGTGTCGAGCTTTAAAGAACTAAGCGAGTGTTTTATGAATCAGTTCCGGCTCCAAGCCCGGAAAGCCAAAAGCTTTATTGAATTGTTCAGAATCAAACAGGCCCCTGGAGAATCTCTGAAATCATTCCTGTACTGCTTCAACTTAGCAGTTACCGAAGTAAACAATCTCCACGAACCAACCATTTTGATGGACTTAATAGATGGGGTTGATCCAGATACTGAATTCGGAGGATATCTAGCTGGAAAACCGCCATTGACAATGGAGACATTATATGAAAAGGCAAATATTCGCCTACGGCAGGAGGAAATATACGCTAGTCAAAAAAGAAAATCTGATGGAGCTTCAAAAGAAGATATCCAAAGTAATGTTGCTGTGAAACAGTCTGGCGACAGTTCGGGGAAGGTCAAGGTAAACGTTGACAACATAAACGGAGGAAATGGCAACAGGAACGGAAACAAAAATAAAAGAAATAGGAATCGAGGAAACAACTCCAGAAAAAGACCTCGATTCCAAACTTTTGAAAACTACACACCGTTGAACGATACATTGGAAAACATCTACCTGGATACTTACAATGTCTTGCAATATAAGAAGCCTCCTCCCAGAGACTCCACTGAGAAGGAGCTTGCGACCGGAAAATTTTGTCTGTTTCATGGAACCCACGGTCACCCTACTAATGAGTGTCAGCATTTAAGAGACGTTGTTGAAAAACTGCTGCGGGAAGGAAAGTTAGAAGAATACAAGGTTTCCCCAAGAGACAGGGGGCAAGGAGGGCAAGCCCCAAATCAAAATTCGCCTACTTCTAAACCCACAGCTCAGCAAAAGGAAAAGGAATCATCATCAACACTATAGTAGGGGGCCCCGTCTAGCTAGCCATAGCTACAGGACAATGGACGAATATGTCAATGCGGCCAAGCACCTCAAGGTCAGGGAGTGCAGTAACTTCAAAGATGCCACCCCGGTGAAGTAACATAAAACGATGTTAGATGATGTCATATTTCGTGATAGAGATGATACTGGAGTTCAATCGCCTACCGAGGACCCATTGGTGATCACTACCACTATTAGTCCGGCTCTAGTTCATAAGGTATTAGTGGGTAATGGGAGTTCAGTTAGTATTCTCTTTAAGAGAGCATTCGATCAGATGAAACTCAAAGCGAAAGATTTGAAGCCTTGCGAGGGATGGATACGAGGCTTCAATGGGGCCTCGACGGCTCCAATGGGATATGTAGATTTGTTAGTGACACTAGGACCGGGAGACCGCCGGAGAGTGAGAATCCTCCCATTTGTAGGTTTGGACATCGAATCACTATATAATGCCTTTTTAGGCCGACCGGCCCTCGTAGAATTCAAGGCCTGCATCGTGCCTTGGTGACTATTGTTGAAATTCCCAACCGAAGTGGGAGTGGGAGTAATGAGAGGTGATCAAGCCACCGGACGATCCTGCTATATGGAGGAATTGAAGATGTTTCTAAAGGGGTTAAACATAAAAACTAAAGGTGTTTCCTCCCCTGTGAAAGAAGACTCAGCATAGCAATTAAGGGGGCCGACCCCTAGGGAGTCTCCCAGAGAATTGCCCAAGGACATAGATCTCAGAGAGGATGAGGAGCTTGGAGGCAGGATGGCGACTCCCAATGAAACAACTGTGGATACCTCCATTGACGATGTTGATTTGACAAAGGTTTTAAAGATTGGAGCCCAACTAGATCCAATTTGAGCAAAGGAATTGACTGACTTTTTGAAGGCAAATTTGGATGTGTTTGCTTGGACCCACGCTGATATGTGTGGGATATCACCCTCCATTATGAGCCACTCATTGAGCATCAACCCAAAGCATCCACCCGTTAAGCAGAAGAGATGTATGTTGGACCCGGAAAGGTCAGCAGCCCTAAAGGTGGAAGTAGAGAAGTTAAAAAGTAACGGGTTCATTAGAGACTTGACGTATCCTGACTGGATATCGAATCCCGTCTTAGTCAAGAAATCAAATGAGAAATGGCGAACGTTCATTGACTTTTCCAATTTGAACAAGGCTTGTCCAAAAGATAGCTTTCCACTCCCCAGGATTGATCAGTTGGTGGACTCAACAGCTAGACACGAACTTCTCTCTTTCATGGATGCGTACTCGGGATATAACCAGATCCCCATGCATGTACCAGATCAAGAGCACACAAGTTTTATTACAAATTTGGGATTATACTGTTATGTGTTGATGCCATTCAGACTAAAGAATGCTGGAGCCACATATCAGCACTTGGTGAAATGAATGTTCTATAATCAGATCGGAAAGACTATGGAAGTTTATGTAGACAGCATGCTCGTGAAATCCAAACAGTCTCCCGATCATATGAAAGATTTGGCAGAAATGTTTGAATTATACGGAGGTACGGGATGAAGTAAAACCCCTTAAAATGCTCATTTGGGGTTGCATCAGGAAAATTTCTGGTTTCATTATAAGTTCTCAAGGAATCGAAATTAATCCTGACCAAATAGCAACAATCAGGAAAATAAAAGAGCCACAACAAATTAGAGATGTTCAAAGCTTGGCTGGGAAAATCGCGACGTCGAGCAGATTCATTTCCAAAGCCACGGACAAGTATGTCTCTTTCTTTGACTTAATTAAACGTGGGAAGCGAGACTTTGAGTGGACCCCTGATTTCGTAGAGGCCTTCAAAAATCTGTTAAGTTTGCTAGAGAAACCTCCGATATTGTCGAAGCCGGTGGATCACAAAGACCTATTCATATATTTGGCGGTGTCATCTCATGTTATCAGCACAACTTTAGTGCGTGAAGAAGACAAGATCCAAAGGCCAGTGTACTACGTAAGTAAGAAGTTAGCAGCGACAGAACACAATTATCCGAAAATAGAAAAACTCGCTTATAGTCTTTTGATTGCATCCCAGAAGCTCCATCAATATTTCTAAGCTCATCCAATAGTCATATACAATGATCAAAGATTAAGACAAGTGTTGCAACGACTCGAAGCATCAGGGACATTACTTAAGTGGAATAACAAATTGAGCCAATTTGATTTCTATTTTCAACCAAGGAGATTGATAATGGGGCAAGCCCTGGCTGACTTCATAGCAGAGTTCACAATTCCCGAGGAAGAAGCGTTGGATGACAAGGCCGACCCTTCGGAGCATAATTTAGAACTTAACCCCTGGAGATTATATACAGACGGGGCTAAAAACGACCGGAGGTCCAATGCCGGAGTTGTTTTAACTACTCCTGAAGGACGATCCATTTACTACGCCCTGTGTTTGGAATTCTCCACTACCAACAATGATTCCGAGTACGAAGCCCTGATTGCCAGGCTAAAACTCGCTAAGGAACTATGGGTAAAGACACTGGACATATTTTGTGCGACTCCAACATAGTTGTCTGCCAAGTTTGAAAGGAATTCGAAACCAGAGGACCTCGACTTGTCATTTACCTTGAAAAGGTGGAGGAGTTACTAGGTAACCTAGAACATTATAACATAATTCACATCCCGAGAATAGAAAACTAGAAGGCTGACCAACTGACTAAGTTAGCAAGTTCTGACAATTCAAATGAAACCGAGATGGTTCCAATAGAGGTATTGGAGTCACAAAGCTTTGACCAAATGGAAGTCTACCTAGCCCTGGAAGTTAAACCAGAAAGGGAGTCATGGATGACACCGATTAAGAACTTACTTAGGAGCGGAACTCTCCCCTCAAAAAAGAGCGAGAGACGAGCTGTAATACGTAAAGCCACAAGGTACATTTTACAGAACGACATCCTTTACCGCCAAGGATTTTTTATGCCTCTACTACGGTGTATAGCACACAACGACATCAAGCATGTACTGAGAAAAATGCATGAGGCCGAGTGTGGAGACCACACCGGAGGCCAAACTTTAGCAAAAAAGGTATTACGATATGGCTATTTTTGGCCTACTATAAATGAAGATGTAGCTGATCACTCATGACGCTGCGATAAATGCCAGAGATTCGCCAAAGTCCCAAGGGCACCGCCAAGATAGCTTAAATCAATGGTCAGCCCATGATGGTTCGCTATGTGGGGATTATACATCATAGGGACCCTACCAATCGCCAAAGGAGGAGCTAAGTATGCAACCGTAGCTGTGGACTATTTCACAAAATGGGTGGAGGTCGAACCCTTAACCACGATCACGATGAAATAAGTGATAAACTTTATGTTCAGGAATATCTTGTGTCGATTTGGGATACCAAAAACCATCATAATCGATAATGGAACCCAATTCGATAGCACAGAATTTAGAAATTTTTGCCAGAAGTATAAGATTGATAAGAGGTATACTGCCGTAGCTCACTCATAGTCAAACGGGCAAGTTGAAGCGATAAATAAAGTTATTAAATCCATTCTTAAAAAGCGTTTGGAACGAGAAAAAGCCATGTGGGTTGACGAATTACTACTAGCTTTATGGGCCTATCGGACGACCTTCAAGACAACAACTGGTCGCACCCCCTTTTCACTCTCCTTTGGATTAGAAGCGGTGATTCCGGTGGATCTCAACGTCCCCTCTCATAGGGTGATGTATTATGACCTGATGACAAAAAAAGCGCTCCTCCTAGAGTCCCAGAACATGATTGAAGAGAAAAGGGACGAAGCAGACTTGCGTGCCTTGAGGCACCGACGCCAAGTGGCATGCTACTACGAAAAAAAGGTTACCCTCGGACCTTTAAACCTAGAGATTTAATACTGAAACGAGTCTTCCCGCCTCCAGTTCATTTAGGTCCAAAGTCGGAAGGACCATATACCATCCAGCGGAAGCTTGATACGGGATCTTTCAAGTTAACGACCGTTGATGGTGAAGAAATTCCTAGAGCTTGTAATGCCCAACATTTGCGGCGATACCTGACTTGAATTTGTACTATTTTCTTTTGTTTTATAAGCAATGTAAAAAGGCATGACTTGCCTAGAAAAGTCTGGTTAATATAAACAAAAGATTATAAAGTGGACGTAGGTCATGACTTGGCCGAACCACTTTAAAATATTGTGTGTGATTTACTTTTCCCATTTGAATTTTGTTTCGTGTACATTCTGTGATTGTCTAATATAAGTCGAAAACATTAGAAATTTGAATTGACACCAGATCAAATGGAATAACCGTTTGCGTAATGAAATAAAAAGGACGGGAAGCCGACGTCCTAAACTCTAACTCTCACGAGTTGAGAGAGAGTATAAAGGACGGGAAGACGACGTCCTTGAGGCATAAAGGTGCACCATGATAAAAGACTACCTTGAATCCACTCTAACGTGACCGTACGACAGGAGAGTATAAAGGTGCTAGGAATAAATACCAATGAAAAAGAATCTTAGTCTCGCTAAAGAGCTGGGGGTAGTTTAATGCTGAACCTAATCATTCCCGAATGAGTCTTGGCTAGGCATTTTATTCAAGATTGATTGGAGTTACACACATCATATCCCCCGTCATCATTCGTATATTTAAGTGGCAATTTCTGTGAATAATATTTTCTCCTGTAAATACACTTGCAGGGGAACATAACTGTGACTTAAATTGTTGTTCATCACTTATGCTTGTTCATCTTTTCGACATTGATAGAAACAAGTAACAAACTTGCAAGTACTTGACATAGTGGGAAACAAACTACTTTATTTACATGATTACAGGTTCATACAAAAAGGCTAAGCAAATAAAGGCAAGGGTCGCATTCGCTACAACAATAGAGGGCCAGGGAATATGCAAAATAAAGGATAGAGCTGCCTTTCATTTTGACTTCGGATTGGATTTCTCTTTCTTGGTAGCTTTAAGTTTTTCCTTCTCCTCTTTTTCAGCCTCGGTCATGACACACTTTGGTTTCTTCTTCCCTGGAACTAGAGCGCTGGGATCAATAGAAGAATTTTTAGCTAGTTCTTCAGTAATCAGCCTGGTTAAGAGTTTGACAACTAACCTGGATCCAGGAGGGATTGTCGCAAGAGGTTTAATAGCCTCATAATCTTCTTTCTCGGCTTTGGCTTTTAAGAGCATATCCTGCTGGGCCTTCATATCAGCCAAAGTCATGTCATCGGCATTCCTCAAATCTCCAGTCATGACAACATCATCATCTTCCTCATGCCCATCATTACCGCCATCGTCTTTTAAGGCGTCTATCACATCCTCGTCCTGGAGGTTTTCAGTGCTAGATGGCATGGGAGCATTCTTAGTAACCTCTTCCTTATCCTCGACCCTCTCCACAGGTTTTGAGACAGTGACTTCATCATGTTTCTCTTGGGTATCCTCAATAGACTTTGTATCAGTGATCTCTTCTCGTCGCTTACCGGCCTTTTCAACTGGATGTGCACCTATAGAATGAGAAGTAACTAGTATTAGCTCAGGAGAAAAAATTAGCCCTTCAGTTGTCTGTCCAATAATTTGACGAAAGTTTGAAATAACTCTAACAAACTGAGGTGAAAAGGTGGAGATACCTTCAGATGATTTCTCGAATTGAGCAATAGGAGTTTCCAAGTCTATTTCAGCAATAGGGGATAATAAAGATGCTCTGGGAATCCTCAGATTCTCTGGATTGTATCCTTCCATTTCGATAGCCCCGGGGGTGGAAGAAGAGGAACCGCTGTTGATAGTTTCTTTCCCTTTGGCTTGGCGTCTCTTATCCTCCACAGCAGCATCAATAAGTTTGCGTTCTTCGGCCAAGCATGCTGTTTCTTCACCCCTCATATATTTCTCTATTAGCTTGTTCTCGTCGATCGAATCCACTTTAAGTTCTTGCTTTTCCCATTCGACCAACTGATCCCATGCATACACCAAAGGGATAGGATAATCCATAAGCCATGCAATATTTCGATGACGGATCACCTGGGCAAAAAAATCCAACCATAGTGTCAGCACTCTCGTGCATCTCTTTTTGAGCATCTGCAAGCTGATCATTGACCTTCTCGACCTGTTGTAAAACTTTGTTCGCATTCCCTTCAGCGAGAGTTGCCTGTGTTTCAGCCTCCATCAATTTTGCCTCTAACTCCGCATTCTTCCTTGCTAACTCCGCTTTCTCTTGTTCAAGACGAGTGCAAGATAGCTTGGCAGCGGTGCTTTCAGACTAAGCATCCTCGGCTTATTTCTTTAGGTCTATGCGCTCCTGACTATGGGACTCGAGCTCGGAATGATAATGCTTTTGTAGTTCTTCAAATTGCTGCTTATATTTGTCTGCATCGTGTTGTACAAGGGCAAGTTAGGCTTGAGCATCCTCGAGTTCTTTGTCCGAGTTTTCAATAGCCCTTGCATCATACTCAGCGGCATCTGTCATGATTTTCACATCCGCTATCAGATCGCTAATGATTTTGGAAAGATTCTTTGCATACCTCTTCATCAACTTATACTGATCATCCACGAAGTCTATAGAAGCTTTAACTTTAGTGGCCCAGTCAGGATTTATTAGTTTGAGCTTTGGGACGAAGTGCATGTTTCCGAAGTGTTGCTCAGGAAATTGTTCTCTTAAAATTTTCAATTTGGCTTGGTTCTCATCGTCAAGTATAACTGGCCTTGTAGTAGTAATGTCGATAGTGCGACGCTTTAGTTTCACAATGGGCCTGCTCTTCTCTGCTTCTTTCCCTGATTACTTTTGTTTCTCTTTTGTATCGGGTCCTTTCTTCGAAGAGACGTCTTAAGGAGTTTTATCTTTAGATGAAGCAGGGGGCTTGGCGCCATGCTTATCCTCCTCACGATGTGAAGAATGGCTCTTATGCTTGTCTGAATCTTTGCGATGTGGAGATCGAGAACGGGAGGACCGATGAGGTTGAGAAGGTCGATTCCTTCTGCCATCTCTGCCCCGACTTTCATGTTGACCATGCCCCATCCCGGAGTCCATTGGGGGCATACTTGAACGAATATCTCTCGCATAGTAACGGGGAGGTCCTATTTGTCCTATAAGACGAGATAAGAAAGTGTTAGAATCATCATTAATATAAGGCACAAGTGCTGTGACGTTCAGTGCTAGAGTGTGCCGTATATCCTAAGTGATATTCCCTCCTAACGGACCAGAGCCCGGAGTGAGGCTGGTATGGGTAGTTCCCTGGGTCTTTACAGGAGTGACTTCTTCTTCCGAGGTGAAAGTAAGAGGATTCGTTCTAAAATATTCTGAAGTGTAAAGGGTCTCGGGCAAGGGAAGATTTCCCAATCCCTGAAATATAGAATCACCTACAGCGGGATCATCTCCTTGGGGAATGACTGACGGCAACTCTTTTGGGGAAATTGATTTTTCAGGAGTGGCTGCATTGTAACGACCCACATTCTACGCATCAGAGGATCGTAGAATATTTATTTCTTTCTCATATGAAGTCGTATGGTCATGTAACTTTGGGAAACATCTATTAGAGTCATTTCCCATGCTTATGATTTTTGTCGATTTTAAAATGACCATTTTGCCCTTAGTTGGTACTGTTTTGGCCATAACTTTTGATTGGAAAGGAATTTTGACCTGAAACCACTTCCATTAGATTCGTTTGATGGTTTACCTTTCCGTAGAGTGGTCATAATAGCCAAACGGACTTACCGTTTGGGAGATATGGCTGAAATAAGGTTTGAAAGGTGAAAAACTGCTTAACCGGGCCAAATAGGGTGATTAGTGAATAGGCCCATAACCCATTTCGGGATTAGGGTTATGGGGAGGCTGAAATGAGTTAGAGAATCATTCCATTTCAGTTTTCTAGCCTCCACTTATCACCAAGGAACCCTAAAAATGGCCTCCAACCTCAAAATCACCTCCAAATCATCTTTTAATCAAGGATTTAGCTTAGCAACATCTAATCAAGGGAGACTAACACCACATCAACATTGGAGCTGCTGTTTAGCATTGGGATTTGCATCAAATCAGAGATTTATTTCAGATCTTAGTTTGTTTGTGGCTAAGGTGAGTGATTTGCATAGTTTTGCACTAATTATGGCTAATTAAGGGTAATTAGTGTTAATTAGCGAATTTAAACATGATAAAATTCTGGAAAAATGTTCATAAATTCTTTAATGATGTTTTAGACCTCTGATATGAATTTGGGTTAATTTGGTTAAGTTTTGCTAATCCTATCATTAGTTTCACCTAAACATGCTTAAGGGGAAATATGGGGTTTTGGGTATGTTTGATCCATTTTAACCTATCATATTGATGTTTTGATGTTTGTGGTTGATTATGCATGTTGCTATGACTGTATGAGATGCTTTGCGATTGATTTCAATAGTTAGAATGGTCGAAAATATCGTTGAACGGCGTAAACACTTGCTGGAAAAGTTTCAGGAAACAGTGCAGGATCGGATCAGATCGGATATGGTGGCTCGGATCGAATAAGTTGAACTGGGCAAGAGATTCGATCGGATCGGAACCTGACACTTGAGAGAACTGGCAAAAAGGAAGGCCACGCTAATTGAACTGGGATCGGATCGGATAACGAAGGAGGGATCGGATCGGAGCACATGAAGAACGAGGGAGCGGATCGGAGCGGAAGCACGAACTGGAAGGGAGATGGCACCCGACCCGACCCGAAGTGGGACACCCGACCTGGAGGAGGACACCCGACCCGAACCGATGCAATGCTGGGGACCCGAACCGAACCGCCACAGGGGAGGACAACACACCGACCCGACTCAGAATGGACACCCGACCCGAACCGATGGCTTGAAGAGGAACCCGACCCGACCCAGTATTGACCAATAACCCGAGATGCAAAGGTAGTCCAATATGGGAAGTTAGAGCTCAGGATCTTGTTGGGAACCGAGGAGTTCACTTCATGGTTGGGCTTTGCTGCGGGACGTGTGCTAAGGAGTTGTCGACGTTCATAACTTCGATTCACCACTAAAAATGGATGATGGGCTACTTATCAGTGCAGTAGAGTCATTGCGACTCGAGGGGCAAGGTGATGGTAGCAAGACTACGTTATCAGTGCAGTAGAGTCATTATGACTTAAGGGGCAAGGTGATGCGTAGTAAGACTATGAGCCAGCGCAGATGGGGTGAATAACTCCATGGGGCAAGTGGACATAGTAAAGGATTGGTAAGGCTATGAGCCAGCGCAGATGGGGTGAATAACTCCATGGGGCAAGTGGACATAGCAAAGGACTAGTGGCTACGTTATCAGTGAAGTGAAGCCATTTATGACTTCATGGGGCAAAGTGATCGTAGCAAGGATGGGTGATCGAAGTGGTGAATATCGTATGCTTTACGCACTGAGTGAGAGATGTGAGGATGGATGCTATGTTTGATTGTTTGCCATCACTATGACATGCACACCCCCACCTCCGTATCTTTACACCATTTGATATGGCACCTTAGAGTGTTGTACAATATGTAGTGCTAACTCTTTGGTTGCAGGTCCAGGTTCAGGTATGTTCTAGTCTACCTGTTATTGTTCACTTTAGATGCTTATCGCTCATACCAGGCTTTATGTATGATCCAGAGTTTTATGTCTCCTCTTATTACTCTGGGTGCTCACACGAGCAGACTAGAGACAGGTTAGCTGGTGATGCGCGAGTAGCTGATTCGGAGGCGGGCAGGAGGCTTCCACGTATGATATATAGATATTCTCCCTGTGTCGTTGGTGATCGCTACTTGGGCATTAGTAGTGTACCTCCTTTATCTTTCTTTTGCTTTGAGACAGTTTGAAAAGTTGTAATAATGTTAACTTTGGATCATAAGCTGTACTTACATTTTCCGCTGCTATGTTAGTTGTTTCAGCTTATGCACTGTCTCACCTGTTTTATGTCAAGTATGTTATTATTATATTTTATCCTATGCGCTGTGAGACATTCTACAGGTTCTTTGTATGTTCATTTCCTTCTTCCTTTTTCCTTCTGACGACCCGTTCCGTGCTAACTGGACATGTGTACAGTGCACCTTTGGAGTAAATGTCGGTTGGTGCGGGGTGGGCCGTCACACTTGGTATCAGAGCTCTAGGTTGCGTAGTTAACCTAGGGAAAGACACTAGGGAGAGATAGTACGTATATGAGAGTGCGTATTTGTGATTACTTTGGTTTTCAAAGCTATATATATACTATTAGTAGTATAAGAATGAAGTCGTGCTGCACTAGCACCACTATGGGGTCGTTAATCGTTTCCCTTTTACAGATTGACGATGAGTCGAGACACGAGGGGTGCTGGTAGAGGGACCAACCAGGGGAATGCCACTGACATGAGGGTGATGTTTACTAACCTCATGAGAGACATGCTCAGAGAAGTGCAAGGGGCAGTTCCCAATCCCGGAGTTGGTATTGGTCCAGTAGTGCAGGCGCCTAGGGTCGATTTCGCCAATTTGTGCAAGGATTACACTAATCTTGGTGGAAAGCCGTTCCACGGAACGGAGTCAGCCATAGATGTTCAGGACTGGATGGATAGCTGTGACCGTATCTTCGATGACTTGGGTCTTGAGGATGCGATGAAGAGAAGGCTAGCGTCTCGTCAGCTGCAAGGGCGAGCAATGAATTGGTGGAATGCCATTAGAACAGCTACTCCAGAAGATCAGGTTACTTGGGATCATTTCAAGGCTCGCTTTAGCGAGAAGTTCATTCCAGCTGCCCAGAAGTCAGTGTTGTTTAAGAGGTTCTTGGAACTCAAGCAGAGTGGTAGGGCAGTTTCTGACTATATTGCTGAGTTCGACACCTTGTCAAAGTATGGACTGTCTCTTATCGATACTCCTGAGAAGAAGAATGAGAAGTTCATTACTGGTTTGGATGGATACTTGGGGGAAAGGCTTATCAACCACATCGATGAGACTTTTGAATCGATTGTGGGGAAAGCTTTGAGATCAGAGAGTCTTTACCCTAAGTCAAAGACTGAGGCTGCATCTGCATAAGGGCCAAAGCCGCAAGCAGGCGGTGGAGGCAAGAATAACTCTCAGAATAAGAGGAAGCAGGACCAATCTAAGGGTGGCCAGAAAAAGAGCAAGAAAGATGTTGAGTGCTTCAGCTATGGTAAGAAGGGCCATTATGCTAAAGATTGTCGGGCCAAGCCATCGGATAAGAAGTGCTTCAACTGTGGTCAAGTGGTACATTTCAAGGATAAGTGTCCGCAACCTCTTAAGGAGAAGCAGATTGTGAAAGCATATGCTATTGATGCTGTTCCTTCTTCGTCGAATGCCCCAACTGCGGCGGAGAAAGGAAAGAATGTTGTTATTCAAGGTATGCTTTCTATTTATGATGTACCAGTTCGAGTTTTGTTTGATACTGGGGCTTCCTGTTCCTTCATATCTAGTGACCTGGTAGATAGGTTGGGACTGGAACCCGAGATAGTCAATAGACCATTGGTTGTGACGAACCCGATTGGTGGTTCGACTAGCCTTAGTATGATTTGCAGGAATTTGGTCTTATCGAGTCATGGATGTATGTTTGTTTGTGATTGCTTTGTTTTGGGCTTTACTGGGTATGGCATTATATTGGGAGTCGATTGGCTCCAAAGATACGGGGTGGTGGTAGACTGTGAGGACTTTTTGGTGACAGTGAGGGTGGATGATGGGCGGAGGGTAGTGTTTGGTAGTCTACCTAGTGATGGGGTTATGGCTAGTTTTGTAAATTCCCTCGACATCCCGCAGGATGAGTTGTCAGATGTGCCCGTGGTTGGCCAGTATCCGGACGTTTCGAGGAGGTGACCGGGCTTCCACCACACCGAGAGATTGAGTTCCGTATTGATTTAGTGAAAGATGCCAGACCTATAGTGATGCCACTTCGTCGTATGGCACCAAGGGAGCAGCGAGAGCTCGGGGTGCAAGTCAACAATCTTTTGGAGAAGGGATTTATTAGAAGGAGTGTCTCCGAGTGGGGAGCACCAGTTGTGTTTGCCACTAAGGCAGATGGTTCCCTTCGTTTGTGTGTGGACTATCGCGAGTTGAATAAGGTAACGAGGAAGAATAAGTATCCTCTACCGCGGATAGATGATTTGTTTGATCAACTGGAAGGAGCAAGAGTGTTCTCCCAGTTGGACCTCACGACAGGATTTCATCAGCTTCGAGTAGCGGATGAGAGTGTTCCGAAAACGGCATTTAGGACGCCGTCTGGATTTTATGAGTGGTTGGTCATGCCATTTGGGTTGACCAATGCACCAGCCTACTTTGTGGATCTTATGAATCAAGTATTCAGAGATCAGTTGAATAAGTTTGTTCTTGTGTTCGTAGATGATATCCTTGTTTATTCAAGGACAGAGGAGGAACACAAGGGACACTTGAGGATAGTGATGGAGGTGTTGAGGAAACACCAATTGAAAGCGAAATTCTCTAAGTGTCACTTTTGGAGAAGGGAAGTGAGATTCTTGGGTCATGTTGTTTCAGAGAGTGGTATTGCCGTGGACCCTGCGAAGGTGGCTACGGTACAGGATTGGCCTACGCCCAAGAATGCAACAGATGTAAGAAGTTTCTTGGGATTAGCTGGATATTATCATAAGTTTATCCAGGACTTCTCCAAGATAGCAGCACCATTGACTCGGTTGACTAAGAAGAATCAGTCCTTCGTCTGGGACGGAGTGTGTGAGAATGCATTTAAGAGTCTAAAAGAGAAGTTGACGCGTGCGCCAGTGTTAGTCATTCCTAAGGGGAATGAAGAGATGACGGTATACACAGATGCTTGTGGTACCGGACTAGGTGTTGTGTTGATGCAAGGAGGTAGGGTTGTAGCTTACGCTAGTCGGCAGCTAAAGCCGCATGAGAAGAAGTATCCTACCCATGATTTGGAATTAGCAGCGATCGTGTTTGCGCTGAAGACGTGGAGACACTATCTCTTGGGAGAAAGATTTGAGTTGTTCACCGATCATAAATCGTTAAAGTATCTCTTCTCCCAGAAAGATCTGAATCTCCGTCAGCAGAGATGGTTAGAGTTCTTGGCTTCGTATGATTTTGATATCGCATACACACCTGGGAAAGGTAATGCGGTAGCCGATGCCTTGTGTAAGAGACATGCCAGTTTAGGGGCAATGTTTCTTGAATGGAAGCAACTGGAGTATATCGCGGGGTTTGATTTCAGACCAAAGTGCGAATTGGATCCAGTCATGCTAGCTAGTTTGGCGATCAGACCCACTTTGATAGAGCGGATTGGTTCCAGCCAGAGGGACGATCCTAATCTATTGGAAATCATCTCCAAGTTAGAGATGGACATCGACAGTGAGGAGATGAAGGTGTATGGGCTTGATCGTGATGGATGGCTTAGAAAGAATGGAAGACTTGTTGTACCCAACGTGAATGGTTTGAGAGATGAAGTGCTTAGGGAATGTCATCACTCAAAACTGACTATACACCCCGGTGGTAATAAAATGTATCGAGACATGAAGCAGACTTACTACTGGGAAGGGATGAAAGGAGACGTTGGGAAGTTTATATCCAAATGCATGAATTGCCAGCTAGTTAAAGCCGAGCAAAAGAAGCCTAGTGGGTTGTTGCAACCATTAGAAATTCCCGAATGGAAATGAGAGCAAGTCTCGATGGATTTCATCGATGGTTTACCAAGGACTAGATCGGGATATGATAGCATTTGGGTAATTGTGGATCGGTTGACTAAGAGCGCAAGATTTATACCAGTCAAATCGACCAGAACGGCAGCCAAGTTGGCAGAATTGTATATGAAGTGGGTAGTGAGATTTCATGGAGTACCCAAAAGCATTGTGAGTGACCGAGACCCGTTGTTCACTAGTGGGTTTTGGAAGAGCTTACAAGAGGCTCTAGGGTTAGAATTACATCTCAGTACCGCATATCATCCTCAGACCGACGGTCAGACGGAGAGGGTGAATCGTATATTGGAAGATCTCTTGAGAGCTTGTATATTAGATTTTGGTGGATCATGGGATGACCATTTGCATCTAGTAGAGTTTGCATATAATAATAGCTACCAATCCAGTATCGGTATGGCTCCATATGAAGCTTTGTACGGAAGACCGTGCAACTCACCATCATGTTGGATAGAGACTGACGAGAAGTTTATGCTTGGACCAGATGTGGTGAGGGAAACTTCGGATAAGATTAAGATTATTCAACAACGAATGAAAACTGCCCAAGATAGGCAGAAGAGTTATGCTGATAAGAGGAGAAGAGACTTGAAATTCTCCGTTGGTGACTTGGTGTTTGTCAAGATTTCTCCGTTAAAGAGCGTGATTCGATTTGGCAGGAGAGGCAAATTGGCACCAAGATTTGTTGGCCCATTCCCTGTTCTGGAGCTAGTCGGGAATTTGGCATATAGAATTGGCTTACCAGAGAAGATGGCGGGAGTTCACAATGTATTTCATGTTTCCCAACTAAGTAAGTTCGTTCACGACTCAGATATGACTATTTCACCTGATCAGTTAGAGGACTTCGAAGTAGAACCTGAGGCGGTTGGGAACCGCAAGCCGATTCGTATTGTGGGGCACGATACGAAGCAACTTCGAAGGAAGGCGGTGAAGCTAGTCAAGGTTCAGTGGGGCGAGGACGAGAATGATTGTACTTGGGAGACAGAGGAGAGCATTAGGAAGGCATATCCAGAACTCTTTGCCTGGTAAGACTTACTTCATAATTTAGTTATTCCGCATGCTAGGATAGACTTACCTTACTTGTTTTGCATGTTTGATTGTTGTTTTATGGTTGATAGGCATGCGGGACCCTTTGTGTGTGTTTTTATTAGGGAATTTCGGGGGCGAAATTTCTTAAGGGGGGGAGAGTGTAACGACCCACATTCTACGCATCGGAGGATCGTAGAATATTTATTTCTTTCTCATATGAAGTTGTATGGTCATGTAACTTTGGGAAACATCTATTAGAGTCATTTCCCATGCTTATGATTTTTGTCGATTTTAAAATGACCATTTTGCCCCTAGTTGGTACTGTTTTGGCCATAACTTTTGATTGGAAAGGAATTTTGACCTGAAACCACTTCCATTAGATTCGTTTGATAGTTTACCTTTTCGTAGAGTGGTCATAATAGCCAAACGGACTTACCGTTTGGGAGATATGGCTGAAATAAGGTTTGGAAGGTGAAAAACTGCTTAACCGGGCCAAATAGGGTGATTAGTGAATAGGCCCATAACCCATTTCGGAGTTAGGGTTATGGGGAGGCTGAAATGAGTTAGAGAATCATTCCATTTCAGTTTTCTAGCCTCCACTTATCACCAAAGAACCCTAAAAATGGCCTCCAACCTCAAAATCACCTCCAAATCATCTTTTAATCAAGGATTTAGCTTAGCAACATCTAATCAAGGGAGACTAACACCACATCAACATTGGAGCTGCTGTTTAGCATTGGGATTTGCATCAAATCAGAGATTTATTTCAGATCTTAGTTTGTTTGTGGCTAAGGTGAGTGATTTGCATAGTTTTGCACTAATTATGGCTAATTAAGGGTAATTAGTGTTAATTAGCGAATTTAAACATGATAAAATTCTGGAAAAATGTTCATAAATTTTTTAATGATGTTTTAGACCTCTGATATGAATTTGGGTTAATTTGGTTAAGTTTTGCTAATCCTATCATTAGTTTCACCTAAACATGCTTAAGGGGAAATATGGGGTTTTGGGTATGTTTGATCCATTTTAACCTATCATATTGATGTTTTGATGTTTGTGGTTGATTATGCATGTTGCTATGACTGTATGAGATGCTTTGTGATTGATTTTAATAGTTAGAATGGTCGAAAACGTCGTCGAACGGCGTAAACACTTGCTGGAAAAGTTTCAGGAAACAGTGCAGGATCAGATCGGATATGGTGGCTCGGATCGGATAAGTTGAACTGGGCAAGGGATTCGATCGGATCGAAACCTGACACTTGAGAGAACTGGAAAAAAGGAAGGCCACACTAATTGAACTGGGATCGGATCGGATAAAGAAGGAGGGATCGGATCGGAGCACGTGAAGAACGAGGGAGCGGATCGGAGCGGAAGCACGAACTGGAAGGGAGATGGCACCCGACCCGACCCGAAGTGGGACACCCGACCCGGAGGAGGACACCCGACCTGAACCGATGCAATGCTGGGGACCCGAACCGAACCGCCACAGGGGAGGACAACACACCGACCCGACTCAGAATGGACACCCGACCCGAACCGATGGCTTAAAGAGGAACCCGACCCGACCCAGTATTGACCAATAACCCGAGATGCAAAGGTAGTCCAATATGGGAAGTTAGAGCTCAGGATCTTGTTGGGAACCGATGAGTTCACTTCATGGTTGGGCTTTGCTGCGGGACGTGTTCTAAGGAGTTGTCGACGTTCATAACTTCGATTCACCACTAAAAATGGATGATGGGCTACTTATCAGTGCAGTAGAGTCATTGCGACTCGAGGGGCAAGGTGATGGTAGCAAGACTACGTTATCAGTGCAGTAGAGTCATTATGACTTGAGGGGCAAGGTGATGCGTAGTAAGACTATGAGCCAGCGCAGATGGGGTGAATAACTCCATGGGGCAAGTGGACATAGTAAAGGATTGATAAGGCTATGAGCCAGCGCAGATGGGGTGAATAACTCCATGGGGCAAGTGGACATAGCAAAGGACTAGTGGCTACGTTATCAGTGCAGTGAAGCCATTTATGACTTCATGGGGCAAAGTGATCGTAGCAAGGATGGGTGATCGAAGTGGTGAATATCGTATGCTTTACGCACTGAGTGAGAGATGTGAGGATGGATGCTATGTTTGATTGTTTGCCATCACTATGACATGCACACCCCCACCTCCGTATCTTTACACCATTTGATATGGCACCTTAGAGTGTTGTACAGTATGTAGTGCTAACTCTTTGGCTGCAGGTCCAGGTTCAGGTATGTTCTAGTCTACCTGTTATTGTTCACTTTAGATGCTTATCTCTCATACCAGGCTTTATGTCTGACCCAGAGTTTTATGTCTCCTCTTATTACTCTGGGTGCTCACACGAGCAGACTAGAGACAGGTTAGCTGGTGATGCGCGAGTAGCTGATTCGGAGGCGGGCAGGAGGCTTCCACGTATGATATATAGATATTGTCCCTGTGTCGTTGGTGGTCGCTACTTGGGCATTAGTAGTGTACCTCCTTTATCTTGCTTTTGCTTTGAGACAGTTTGAAAAGTTGTAATAATGTTAACTTTGGATCATAAGCTGTACTTACATTTTCCGCTGCTATGTTAGTTGTTTCAGCTTATGCACTGTCTCACCTGTTTTATGTCAAGTATGTTATTATTATATTTTATCCTATGCGCTGTGAGACATTCTACAGGTTCTTTGTATGCTCATTTCCTTCTTCCTTTTTCCTTCTGACGACCCGTTCCGTGCTAACTGGACATGTGTACAGCGCACCTTTGGAGTAAATGTCGGTTGGTGCGGGGCGGGCCGTCACATGCATCCTCAGGAGTGATGTATTTATCTCTATCTTTTTCTGCTATATTTTCTAATTCGTCATCTTGAGTCGAAGAGGGAGGAGGACTCTTTTGAGGTATCATCGGATCCTTTGAACTCTCTCCATGCTCGGGTAAAATTTCAATTGGACCCTCGACCGGAGGTATATACACATAAGGGCCCTCTCCATGACCTATGCTATGAGTTATAGCGACTAAGCGATGAGGATATTCATCCACTAAGCAGTCCCTGGTAGTCAATTTTTTTTATCACCATTGAGCAATCGGTTCAAGCAATCAAATTGCACCTAATGCTTCTCTTGCGGCGGGTTAGAAACTGCAAGTGAAAATAAGCAATGGTTTATATATTTATGATGGAGGTCAGAACTAGAATTCAAAGGATGATGTCTTTACTTGATTTAAGCCATCTCCTCGCATAACTCGGTTGCTGCTTAATGTAGAACCATTCAAACCTTGGATCGCTAACCTTGCTACTAAATGGGGTGGTTATGATTTTTCTTTTGGGCACAGATTCAAAGTATACAAAGGAAGGGGTATCATGAGTTCTATTCTTTAAATTATAGAAGAAATGAACGTCCTCAAAAGTAATCTCTAAACCTAGAATTTCTTTATATGCTATGTACAAAGTATAGAGATAAGCATAGGATTTGGGCTGAAGTTGCATTGGGGCAATCCGCATTTGTCACAAAAAATCGACGATGAATGATGGAAATAGAGGTATCGCCCCAGCAAGGCACATTAGTCTGCTGATAGCCATGTATCCTTCGGGGGGATTGTGAGGATGATCCGTTTTGGAAGGCAACTCAGTATCTCTCCAAAGTATCCCATGTTTTAAATGTATACGTGCAAGTTTGTCATTGTCAACTGTTGAGGCAATTGAATCACTAGTTTTCTCCAAGATAGTAACATTCACAAACTCGTTGGGGGCATGGTCATCTCCAACTCCTCCTTCATCCTCTTCATCCATAGAGACATCATCCCCAGATGACACTTCACTATCACGAGTTCCCATCTCATAGTCAGGAACCTCACTGTCCCATTCTGGATCTAAGGTGGAGGATATATCTTCAATGGTAAGATTTTCATATGTCCCCTGGCTTCTCTTCTCTCTGCTAATCTAGACGAACGTCTTTCAGTCATTGCTGCTGTACTACTGAGCAAATAACAGAGTTAGAGTATAATTACCCATGCCCCCTATGTGTGTACGCTAAGCTGTGCAAGTGTATACGATGCTGAAGTTAAGACTAACAAAGGTAAAAAGCAGTATGAAAGAGTGCAATGCAAAAATTAGCAAAACAATCATGTGTTCATAAATAGTCCCAGAGGATCATTTCAGTTAGGGAGGCTCTCACAAGCCACAATTAATGTTGTTTAAGTTGGTTGAATCATTCATGTGTTGCATATTGGATGACCGCGAATCAGTTAGGATATTGGTATTACAATCGGATCGGTTCGAGTGTCTCTTATAAGAAGGGAATTGGTTCGAGTGCCTATGTTATGAGCGGATCGGTTCGTGGGCCTTTCATGAACGAATCGGGTCGGAGAAGTGAGGGTGGAGGGGATCAGATCGGATGAAGCTACAGGAAGGTTATTCCATTCAGATCGGCAAACACCGAACCGGACTGCACCAACACCTCGAAACACGAAACCTATCCACTCAACTAAATTTAATACTCCACCCATTGTCACCTCCTCCGACCCGAACCGATACCGCATGCCTAAACCCGAGTACTCCTAGATCTTCTGCTCTGCCTCAAGCCAATCCTATTCCTCTCTTCTTCTTCGTATTCCTTTCTCCATCTAACCCGTTCCTTTCAAAAGCCCACTCATAGCTGAGCATCTATAAATCAACGTGTCCAACACTGGCTTTGACCTCCTCCACAACCGCCTCGAGGTGGCGATGAGGCCGGTAACGATGATGGCGAGGGGACGGGAGACATAGCATCAAGCTTGATGTGACAGCGAACAAAATTACTCAAATTGCTTCTAAATTTGGGTTAGAATCGATTAAAACCGAGCTAATCAAAGATTGAAGCCCCACCTATGAGTTTGTTTCGAGAATTGGGAGAGTTTCTCTGCTATTTAAGGATTAGGGTTTTGGTAATAAGAAGAGCGGCGACAGGAAATGAGTAATTAAAGAGGAATGTGCAATTATATATGCGAAGGAAATGGGTGTCCCTTCGTGTTCTGGATGATTAGACACTCCAAACCGGTCCGATCAACAAATGGTCAACATAAAGCACTTAAGCCCATTGATGCAATGATCAAAACATGGACTGGATCAGATAGACTTAATCCGAACTGGAGTATAATCACCAGAGTTAATTCAACACATAAAGCAAACCCAAAGGAGGATGTAACGAATCATAAGTTTAAAAATTTACCTGGAAGAACTATTTGGACGACAAGTGAAACTCTCGAAGTTATTGAAAATAATGGGAGTAATTCTTACATCCCATAATGTATTTATATACACCAAAAGACGTGACTTGATGAAGTGTCACAACTTTACGAATGAATGGAAGCAACTATTCAATGACTTTAATTCAGAAACCAATAGACGTACCATTTCAAAGCACACTCCATCTCTGATAAGAGCATACTCTGAGGGGGCAAAATGTTAGCCTAGTTTGTGGTTAGCCTACACAAAGTAAAGAATCAAGTGACAAGTTGTATTCAGAAGGAAAAGAGGCAGAAGACATCAATTCAGATCGGATTGGATCGGACCTTCCGACCTGAACCCCCTTGCATTCACAAGCAGACCAGAAAATGCCATTTCAAAGGCACAACCAGACCGGATCGGAGTTCGTCGACACGGACCTCCTATGTAGCCATCCGATCCGAACCGATATCCAGAAGTAGCAACGGTTATGTCTCACGATCCCACCAAAGTCGGAGCGGTTATATACCCATTATCCCATGTTCACCCACGATCAAGATGTACTGTCATGATCTCCAAGCTTCCAACTCCAAACCGAACAAGATGACAGCCACGTGGCACCGTACTGGATTAAATTCCTGCATATAAATACCCCCCAATGCACTATTTAAAGGGATCTTTTGGCAAAATCTTGACAAAAAACTCTCCTTAAAACCGACTACCATTGCTTTATTCAGATCATCATCAATTTTTGGAGCATATTTCATAAAAGATTAAGTGAATTTATTCATTGTATTAGAGAGATTGAGTGATAATCATCATTGTATTTGTCTTTCAATCATCCATTAACAAAGTATAAAGTGGATGTAGGCTCTTTAACGCTGAACCACTATAAATCGTGTGTTATCTTTGTTTTTTCTCTTTTAATTTCTTCACAATATTATTAAATTGGGTGTTTGGACCACATTTTGGTCTAATATCTGCCGATTTCTATTTTAATTACATAAAACTTCTTCTCTTCTCGCTCTCTACTCATTACTCTATGAATTGAAGTGCTATTGAAGAGTTATAGGGCTGTTGTAATCATTTGGGATTGTATGGGAAAGGGAGTGTTCCTTGTAGCTCTGAAATCAAGGAAAGGGAGCGGTGTTAATCTTGTAGCCGTGAAATCAAGGGTGTTTGGTGTGGGGTTAACCTTGTTGCTGGGAAATCAAGGAGATTGTACTTGGATATTGATATAGTAATAAAACTCTTCACAATCCACCATTGCATGGGACTAGACGCAAGAGTAATCAAAACCAGTATAATATCCGGTGTTTTCTTTCCTTTTTTGCATTTTATTTTTGTTTATTTCTATGTTTGTGTTTGATTCTATGTCTGTGATCATTTCTGTGGTATGTGATTCATATAGTAGATCATATAAGTTTTAGATTTTCTTAAATTCCTTGAAAACACTATTCACCCCCCTCTGGTGTTAGTATTGCCTTAAGATCCGCATTCCGCATTCCCTAACAATTGGTATCAGAGCAAAGTCTTTCAAAAAGTTCATAATCTGATTTTTGAAAATATTAAATGGCAACCAACACTAGTAATAATAGTTCTTTTGTAGAGGGTCGGTACACTGTTAGAGCACCACTGTTTAATGGTATTAATTATTCATACTGGGCATGTAGAATGAAAATATATTTACAGTCAGTATGATTAGACACATGAAATATCACACAGACTGAATATGTAGTACCTATAACAAATTTTGCATAATGGACTAATGAACAAAAGCCTGTTGCACAATGCAATCCTAAAGCCATGAATATTCTATTTTTTTCATTAGATAGAAATGAATTTAATGGAGTGACAGTTTGTAAATCTGCTTATGAAATATGGAGAACTTTACAAATCATTCATGAAGGAACCAATATAGTTAAACAGACTAAAATATCGATGCTAATTAATAAGTTTGAGTTATTCATAATGAACGTGAATGAATCTATCTCCGATATGTACTGCAGATTTCAAGAGATAGTGCATTCATTATTAACATTGGGAAAGACTTATTCAGATGAAGATCAAGTCAAAAAATATTGAGTTCATTGACTTCAGAATGGGATCAGAAAACATTAGCGATTGAACAAGCCCATAATGTCAGTGAATGAGGATTGAGGAATTAATCGAAAATCTGATGTCTTTTGAAGTCCAATTACAGAGAAGAAAGGAAAATAAGCCAACTAAAAAGAAATCCATAGCATTTAAAGCAATAACAAGTGGTTCTAATTCAAGTAGTAAAGACGATGAAGAAACAGCCTTAATTAATGACAAGACATTTCAGAAAATTTTCGAGATACAAAAAGAGAAATAATTTTCAAAGAAATAAACAAGGAAGTTCAGGAAGAAATGACGATCGATGTTATAACTGCAATAAACTAGGTGATTTAAAGAGAATGTTTCCATACCCAGATAAATCAATTCAGCAGATGGGCAATAGCAATTCATCAAACAAAAGAAAGAGGGCATACGCAGCAACTTTAGACGATTCAGATTCATCATTAAGCGATGAAGAGCCAGAAACCAGAAATTGAAATATGTGTTTTACAACACTTCAGAATTCAGAAAATATCAAGGAAATGTATCTAAAAACCAGGTACGCCTCGATTAAGTTTTAAATTTATTGGTTGAATGGATGCTTTGATAGCCTTGCCTTTTGCTTTGTTTTGAATTTGAAATTTAAAGTTTAAAAAAAAAATCAAACATGAAATTTAAAAATCAAATTTAAAATTTGAATTTTGAGATTCAGAATATTAATAAAATAATAAATATAATAATAAAATAAATTTTGGATGTTTGTTAAGATTAATATTATTTTAGGAAATAGTTAAACCTAAGATATAAACCGATAATTTAAAAACCAAAGTCACAAAACCAATGTCCTTTGAAATTTATGCATGTATGTCGACATACATATGTCCTTATGTCGACATAATGATCAGAAAATGAAATTCAAATTTTGAATTTCAAAAAGTTTAAACTTTCAAACTTCCCTCCAACTTTTCACCAATTCCCAAGGACTAAAAAGGTGTCATTGATTTCTGAAAAGTCGTGTCCATTCAATTCATATATTTAAGTAACCAGGTTTTCTCTGAGCCCCTTATATTTCGAAGGAACGGACCCCTCTCGCTTATTAATTCGGCGATATAACTTAATCTATTTAAGTCACTAATAAGCCCATAACATGTTATTCCCTAGATTGTAATTAACAAAAGTAATCTACAATCTTTTTACATTATTGTTGTGTTATTCATTGTCCAATCTCATGTTTACAAGTTACAATAACATGTTCTACTTAATGTATTATTAAGTATATCTTACCTTAATCCACATGTTTTCTATTAACATGTTACTTAATATATATAATTAAGTACAACTTATCTCAATCGATAAGTTTACCACATTCTTCCTTATTTGATCATAATTCATACACTATCATCACAACCTATTGGTGCTTACTTATTAGCTTAGTTCTCTTAACTAAGGTTTATTAATAAGTTCCCTTTCTTTTATTATAACCAATGTCATAATTTCCACTTGTCCCTATGTAACAGCCCGCATTTTACGTATCGGAAGATCGTAAAATATTTTTATTTTATTCCCTGAGGGTTGGATCATTCTCATCTTTTGATATGTTGCTTATGGGGATGTGTGACATGTCCATAATTTTTACCGATTTTGTTTGTGACCATTTTGCCCCTGTCAGTCTTGTACTCGGCATAACTTTTGACTCAGGTCGAATCAGAGGGTGAGACCTGTGCCATTGGAAAGGAATTGATGATTCCCTTTCCGTAGAGTGGTTACATTAAGGATTTGGTTCAGCAGTTTGGGAGAAATCGTTGTTTTAAGGTTTTTCAGTTGGCTGTTCAGGTTTTGGAAGGCTAATGGGCTGATTTGGAGAAGGCCCATTAGAGGTGGGTGGAGACTATAAATAGGGGGTAAGGGGTATGGAGAAAGGTTGGCATTTTCCATTCTCTTATGGGGAGGCTTTGATCTCCTTCTTCCTCTAACATCTTTCCACCATTAAAATTCCAAAATCCAAGGAGGGAAATCGAAGATCTACACCATAAGAGGCTAGATCTACATCGTCTCAAGGGCGAATTCATCGGATTGAAGAGTTTGATTCGAAGTGTTCGCTGTCCGGATTGCGTTTTCATTGCTTTTGCTTAGATTTGGATAATTGGTGAGTGATTTACATCTCTCATTCGGATTCATGCAAGTATATGGGTTTTAGGATGTTAATTTCATCATTTCCATGTTATTTTCCTTAGATCCACACCATGCTAAGTCCATTTTATATATGAATCACCTTAGGATCTGATCTAGATAATTTAAATGGTTAATTTTATGATTTTTCTCAAGATTATGCAAGTTAGATCCGTTTTTATGTTCATATGATTCACTTATCATGTTTTGGGAAATTTATGTGTTTTGATGGAAATTGTTAGATTGATGATATTGTTGGTTGCATAATATGTTTGTGATTGCGTTTGGATGAATCGGATAAGCTGGTTTCGTCGGATTCGTCGTTTGGCGAAGTTTTGGTCGAAATCGGAGTCGAATTGGAGATGTGCAGGTTTCTGGTCGGTTTTGGAGGAGCAGAGAAGATTCTGGTCGGTTCTGGAGCAGCTGGTCGGTTTTAGCTTGGTCGTTCTGGAGCAGCTGGTTGGTTTTAGCTTGGTCGCTCTGGAGCAGCTGGTCGGTTTCAGCCTGGTCGCTCTGGAGAAGCTGGTCGATCTGGAGGAGCTGGTCGATCTGGTGGAGCTGGTCGGTTTCACCTGGTCGGTCTGAAGGAGCTGGTCGGTCAGATGGATGCAAATCCTGGTCGGTCAAATGGAAGCATATCCTGGTCGGTTTTGACGGGGTCGGTCCAAAGCTGGTCGGTCCCAAGGAGGCGGGTCGGTCCAAAGCTGCAAGGAGGCGGGTCGGTCTTGGAGCTGGTCTGGTCGGTCAAGCAAGGCTGGTCGGTCACAGGGTGATTCAAGTAGGAAGACTCGAAGTGATGAATGTGTTCGTTGATCAAGGTGGAACAACGAATGCAGAGACAACTCAAAGGTCGTGAGTTGGTGGATAATGGCTGCTCGAGAAGGTTGCTTGAGCTATGGAACATCGTCAAGGTTGGACGATTAGAGATGCGAAGGCCGAGAAGTCATCGTTGTCGTAAGTTCTAGCAGGCTCAAAGCAGGGGTACGATGGGTATCGTTGAAAGGCCCAAAAGACCGGTTGTTGGTCGAGTACCCTGGGTCTTTCTGGTTGGGGAAAGGCCTAGTGTCAAGGTTGGACATTGCCAAGGTTGGGCATATGGAGTTCATGCTAGAACTGGGGTTATCATTAGCCCTTGACATATGGCAAGGTTGGCCGTCATACGATAATGATGGTTTCGAAGCAGGATTGGCGGTGATAGCCAGAGTCGGTTATGGATGATTGTTTGTTCTGTTTGTACTATCTCACATAGATTATCCAAAGTCGAGGGAGATGTTCCTTGAGTGCTTAAGTGATATTGGTTTAGGCCTCTGGCGAGGGTACTTGAGGAATGTTAAACTCGATTAGGGTTGTCTGTGTGAGACTTATATAATCTGGATGTTATGTGTGTTCTCTATGATTGAATGGGTGTTCTGGTTTCTATGGATGAATGGTTGAAATGCTTGGTGTAAAGGCTATCACTGTCCGATGTGGGGAAGATAAGGTTGAGTTCTTCTCTGGTGATGTGGGTAGATAAGTTGTTCATTTACCCATTCTCATATGCTTTCTTGTTGAAGTTTGTTAGCTGTATTATCGCTCACTAAGACTATTGTCTGACTCAAGGTTTTATGTCTCCTCTTATTACCTTGGGTTGTTCATCCGGTTGTGGATGGGCAGACTAAGTAGCAGGTTATAGGTAATGGAGCTTAGTGATACGAGGAAGCTGAGCGATGACGAGCAGGAGGCTGGCGTACCAGTTTTGTTCTATCTAGTATTTCTGTTTCCGCTGTTTGAGTTGCTTGAGAGTTGTAGTGAGGCCTTATGTACAAACTTGGATATCAGTTGGATAATCTTTCTGGATGTTGAAAGAGTTTCAAAAGTTTGCTATATGATACCTCATTACTATCACCTGTTGTATATGTTCTATTATATTTTATCCTTGCACCGTGAGTTCTACGACAGGTTTCGATGTGTTCACTTACTATGATGATCGTCCATAGCAGCCTGGCACGCCTTTCAGCGCATTATTCCTCTTGTTTAGTGCGGGGGTTATGGGCGGTCGTCACACCCTAGGACAAGCATACCTATTATATTGCATTCTTATTAATGTAATTAATTATAATAGGTTATTTTCCCTGTTCATCACATTTTCTCTTTTTAACCAAACTTTTACTGTTGTAACTTCCATTTTTTTACCGACTTGTATATTTTCACATGTACAATTAATTTCTGTTGGTTACTATTAATGTCACTTATGAACTTAACAGCCATATTTCCCTAAGACATTAATGAATAATGAAGTATCCTTATTTATATTATTCACTAAAATATCTATTTTGTTTTACCCCAACAGACATTACTAATTTATTTATTGCCTGCTGTATATATATATTTTTAATATATGTTTAGGCACTAGACCTCTTACATTAAGTTGACCACTTGTGGATGCTGGATTTGCCGGGCGGTTCCGGGTAGGCTTCTACCACAAGTTGAACTTAACCTTGTGTCTCAGTGCGGTTATCTACAATTTCCCAGTTACTACAAATTTTACATGTAAATTAGGCATATCTATTCTTTTTCTATTATTCCCAATTTCACTATAATTTGATTTAAAATATCCAATTTGTCATTAACAACATTTTTTGTAACATATTCACTTTTATTGTAAATTCCACTATTCCAGTATTACGGTGATTTTAATCCAATTAATAGATTCATAGAATAAATCTATACAACAGTAATATTCTTAACATAACTGAAAATGAATTATACCGCAATTATCACAACACATAATTATTTAACATGTTAAGAATGACAGGGAGCGTAAACGGTAAATATACCATTATTTGAAAAGGTATAATTTAAGTCCACTCACCTAATAGCTTTTCAATCCATGAATCTGATCCAGGTCTGTTGTTCCATGGCTTCCCTGACTGAATCTATTATTAAAAAAACCATGGATTCACAAATCTAATGCTAAAAGAAGAGGGATAGGAAGAGAGAAACCTAAATAAATCAGATTCAAGGACTTACCTCACGTTGATCAGAAATCTGTACACCTATGCTATAGTTTTACATTCTTTTATCCTCAAATATTGAATAAGAATTTCCTAAAACTAATATTCTAATTTCTGAAAAGATTTGGAGGGGAAGGAGAATGCCAGAGCCTAGGCAGCATCTCAGAAAATATGAGTTTAGAGCTAGGCCCTGCTAGTATATTCATAGATGTAAAAGAAAGTCTAGTCCATCGGATTTAACCAAATAAAATCCAAACCGTTTATATTAGAAAACCACATCATCTAGAAAATAGATCTGGAATCAATTGGGTTGACCCCTATGTCGACCCACACACAGGTGGGTCAACATGTGGGTTGACCCCTGGGTCGACCCAGGCAAGGGGGGTCGACCCATCTTGGGTCCAAGCAGATTTTCTGCACCATTTGTTTTACTGATTCTTAACGTTAATTACTTACTCAATATAATTCTCCTGATTTATATTGTTTTAGTTATGACTTATCTTTAAGTTTGAATTTCAAATTTATGCATGTATATGCACATGCAATCTTTCAGTTCCTTGCCCGTTATTCAATGCAATTAATGACACTTTGTTTTATTCCTTTTAATGCACTCTAAATTCAAAGGCAACTTATTTCTTCTCAATTTTCCATTTATTATTCATTAATTATATTATGCTATTAACTTGCACTTTTTATCTCAACATTCAAATTTGTACGTATATATATACACACAACTTTTATTTCTTTTTCAAATTTCAAACACCGTTATGCCATCATTTATGTCTTACCTATTTTAATTAATTGTAGGTTTATTTTGGATTTCTCTTTCGTATGTATATATTTTTGCACACACATATGCATATATTTACAAATGCATGTATACATATATTTTTATACTCACTTTTATGTATAATTTTCCTTATATGTGTATACATATTTTCCTCGTAGAATATGTATTATTTTAGTCGGTCCTCTAAAATAAAAATATGGTACCAGCAGGACTCAAACTTGCGCCACTCACTTGGGAGGGACACTTCTTTACCACTTGAGCTACATTTGCTTTTTGTTCATAAGATTAAAAACAATGGTGGTCATTGTTCTTTTTAGTTTTTAACAATGGTGGTCATTGTTCTTTTTAGTTTTCTTTTTATACCTTCGTTTCATGTTTGTTGTAATATTTCATTTAAAGATATCTTTTTCACCTTAAATCTGTTTCCTGCAAACCATAGGTCTAAATTGATCAGAAAAATGCCACGAACGCTAATTCGATGTCAAAATTTCGAAAGAATTTTCAAATTTTATTTTATTATTTAATTTTAAAAAATACAAGGTGTTACATGTTTCATGAGGATATACCCAACTTCCAAGCACCACAAGAATTAGCAGTGAGTCCTCAGCAAGTAAGAGATGAAACCGATGACTTTATTATTTATACACTGAATGATGATACACAAGAGGGTACTACTGATATATAGCCAGAAGATCCAATCCATGAACTAGTATCCTGTAATGTCCCGTATTTTGGTGGTCAAATATTTAATATATTTTATTATTCTAAATATTATATTTCGAATATTAATTGATTTAATATTGAATTCGTTTATTAAATGATGTTTGAATGTTAATTTATATTTAAATTATAAACGAGCTTGAAATGGCGGTAGTTCGTAATTTTCGATTTGAACTTCAACTGAATATACAGGATCCGATATAAGTAGGAATTCTGTGAAACAAGAAACGTCTGAATCTAATTGGGTATAATTATCATATGAAAGAGAAAAATCCAGATTTCATGTTTTAGTTATGTCCAATTCAAATTTTAAAATAGTCACTATGGAAATTGTTATTAAAATATAATTGTTAAAAAGTATTTTAATATAATTTTGATACAGTTTTAACTCGAAAATGACGATATTGAGTTATGTAAATTATATTTGAAATTGTATATATATTCTGTTTGGATATATAGGATAAAAATAATTTATCATGATTTATTTGAATTAATTTGGAATTTAATTAATATTTTATTCGATATTATATAAGCGTTAAAAATAGCTATTTTTGCAAATGGCCTCGGTTTTCGATGAAATTAGTTTCATTGGAACCGTATTGTTAAATTATTGTCAGAAAATCAAACTTCATGGCAAACCGATATCGTACATGACTTCAGTGGCCAAAAACGTCTCTGTTTATATTTTATTGTTTAGATTATTTAGACAGGGGTAACTTTTAACAAATAAACGACTGGTTAAACAAACTCCAAATTTAACGAAATAAGATTCATCGGATCCGTAAGGAAGAGGTCTAGTAAAATGTCAAGGCCTTAGATTTATTAGATTTTTCCTGTAATTACAAAAATTTTAAACGCTTGATTTTTCATCGATATTTATAAAGGACTTTTCACAAACGACATTGGAATTTGACGAAACATATCCCATTGAGTCCGGATTATTTTTTTATGCTAAGAATAGATATTACATCTCGATTTGAAGTTAATTTGTGGTAGTTTAAGACGTTAATTCACCATTAAGAAAATTTAATAATAAAATAATGTGCCACCTTCCTATAAATACACTTTAAAAGGGGTCAAAGCCCTATTTTGTTCCAACGCGCAGTCAACCTTTTTGGGAGCCACCACAAACTCATTGGATGGATGTACAGCCCCATTGATCTTCCTCTTAAATCACTTAAACCATTCACCAATTCGTTATCTCCTCAACTGTAAAAATGAAGTACCCATCGAGATCAACATTTTGATCGGTCATGATCATCGCTGTCAATCTAGGTTGGCCAGAGAAGAGCTGCGAAGGTGCATCGATCGAAGCGAGGTAGAGGGGTAGGGGATGGATCGAGTTTCACAGGGAGTAGGGTGTTGGTCAAGGGTACATAGGCCGAGGCTTCGGCGAGGTAAGATCAGCAGCCGACGAACTAAAGGAGGAGTTGTGATGATCAATCCTGGTCGAGCTGCTCACGAGTACAAGATGAGTTAAAGGGCTGGAGCGGTTTTATTTTCAAGGCAGAAGGAATGAAATGCAAGAGAAAGGGGGGAACTGTGTTCTCCTAGATGTCCAACTTTCTACGTGGATTTAAATCAGGCGATGCATGAAGGATTTAAGATTAACGAAGAACCTCGAAAGTGGATGGAGAAAACGTAAATTACAGGTGGCCTTGGGAAGTTGAAGCAGACGTCGCCCGAACGGGGAGAAAAACTGATCCGCTTAATTTGTTTTAAAGTAATAGTTAATTTATTAATTAAGTATTAAAGATTAGCTAAATTTAATTATATACTTATATTAAGTAAACATGGATGCATGGTTTCAAGCTGTAGAATTCGAACAAGCAAACGTGAAGCATAGATGAACAAGAACAAGAACTGCAATCAGCCTTTACACCTTAATTGAAATGTAATTAGTAATCATTAGTTAATTGTTATAATTTAGTTAATTAAGGTTTAGGGATTTATTTATTTAATTAAATTATATTAGACAAAAAGGTTAATAACTTTTTGCTATGTAATCAAAATCGGACGAATGAGATACCGATGGAATCGTACCGAAGAGCCGAACATTATGGAACAAACCTAGATAGGATTGGAAGCAGCAGGATTTTTCAGTAATATTAAACGACCATTTAATTGTACTGAAATCGATCCATTTTAACAAAAACAAATCAAAGTGAGTTAAACTCACTCAGTTTCTCTTCCCACTTATATTTTATATAAGTCAGGTTGTTATTGTATGTTATGGACGCTGATTGTTTGTTGAAGCGTTGACTGTTTACATTTATGTTGACTGAATTGATTGAATTGCATGTTAGTTAATTTAAATGAAAACCAATCGTTATTTTTAATGATTATTTCTCTAAACAAGCTAACTTACATTGTTGGCCACGGTTATAAAATATCCGTGTTTAATTTAGTAAATTATTTGAATTATCTAAATTGTTTGTTAGCGTTAATAAATTGATTGATATTCAATTGTTGTTATTTTACTGTTATATAAATAATTAGTAAAATTGAATTGAATGATATTATATGAAGTAACCCATTTGGATGTAGAGAAGAACAAGTTGGAGGGATCCAACCGGATTCCTCAAATATATTAAATATTATTTATTTTCATATTGTCATTATATGAATTGCTTAAACCCATCTGCTTGGACAATTGATTTGATTGATGATTATTGACCTGAAATTCAACAAATTGTTTTGTTTTAACCAATGGGAAATATTGGTTGAGTTATTAGCAGAAGTTGGCCGATAAATCAATCGTTTGAAATATTAATTTACCGTCAGGTAAATTGATATAAAAATGAAGTTATGAAATTTATTTTATAAATAAATATAGATTTTTAAATATATTATTTAAAAATGAAGTTTATAAAAAGGGAAATCAGTTGTGTGCGGAGCATGTGCCTCACCTTAATTAATGTAACGATTTATAACTGAGATTAATTGTTTTTAAGAAACAATTAAAATGGGATTATATTATAATTTAGTTAATATTAATCAAAGTAAATGAGGTTATTTAAATTAATTCATTAATTAATTTAAATGAAGAGACGAGTTAAAGTGGATCAGCAAGTTAATCATGTTTTAGAGTTGACCAAGTCAACTGTTTTAATTGAAACTGATTATTTAATTAAATTAGTGTGTGTCAATTAGAAATGCAATAATTTATAATATAGATGTTTAAATTAAATAAGATTTTAAAAAGGAATTTAATACTAATTCTAGTTAATGATGAAGTAAGTTATTATTTTAATAATAATTTAAATAATTACTTCTTAATTTAAATTACTTCTTAAATGACATACATTTAAGTAAGTAACCGTTTTTGAAATGGAATATGGATGAGTTTTGAAAAGCGGTTATAAACGAATGTTTATATTAAATCCAAATCTTTATAATAAAGTTATAAAGGATATTTTTAAACAAACACGATGGATGAAATAAATGTTTACTTAATATTGAATTAAGTAAAAGAAACGGGATAAAAAGGGGTTTAACCTGAGATTTCATAACAAAGTTTATGAAAGGAAACGAGAAGTCAAAGCTTGATTTGAATTGGCGATACTTAATAATGGAATTAAGTAAAAGGGTCAAAATCAAAATGAGATTTCCAAAAAGGAATGATAGTGGAAAAGATTTGTAAGTAAATTTTGTAAAGGATTTTAAAATGGGATTTAGTAATAATAAGTTCTAGTTATAGAATGAATGCTTTGAAAGAAGTTAAGGTAAAGAGTGATTTTATTTAGAAATTGCTTAATCAACATATTAAGTAATTATAAGTTGTATTTAAAAAGAAATATTTTTAAAAGTAAGAAGGTTTTATAAATCATATTTTAAATAAAGTAGCTTAATGATATTTGTTGATATTTGAATAAATATCGATTTTTGAATTACAACTTGTATCTATCTTAAGATGAGAACATTGTTGATCAAGGTCTGAGAGGTAAATAAATACCCCAACTTGAATGACTTCAGCATTATCTGAGAACAATATTAGTTTGTAATGGAAAAGAGGTTAAGGACATTTCCAAATGAGAAATGATAACGCAACGTAAATTGCGAGATTTGGGAATATAATGAGATTTCGAGAATATAATGAGATTTCCAAAGTAACGGAAATGACAAGATTTGATAATATAAAATGGAATTTCCAAAGTAACGAAAATGACAACATTTGATAATATAAAATGAAGTTTCCAAGGTAACAGAAATGGAAAGATTTGAGGATATATATAATGATATTCCCGAAGTAAATGAAATAAAAAGAGATTGAGAAATTATGACGGTAATTTCAAGTAAAAAGGAAATGAAAAGTGAAGTGTTGAAATGTGTTTATTCTAAAAGGATAAGGATTGGTTGTTGTTTCCAAATAATGAAACAAAAGAAATTTGTAACGTTATTGTACGAATGGTAAGATGAATTGATTTTCCCAATTATAGCTAATAAGTAATGATATAAGGAATGTTTTGAAATTGATAGTAGAATAGGAAATTTGATATGATTATAGGATTTTTCCTAAGTATTAAATCTAAAAATAGTTTTGAAATTAATTTAAGAATAAGAAATGAAAAGCGATATTCGTAATATCGAAATACATTTAAAGAATTTAAATTTACATTTGTTAATTGTTTTTAATTAAAGAGGCCAAGTAATGCCAAGTACTGAATCGGTGAATTCGTTTTATTTTATATTGTTATTTGATAGTTAAATCACCGACTATCAAATCTGCCAACAAGATTGTTGGTACGGAAAAAACGGGATCGATATTCAAAAACCATTCTGATCAACAAATACAAACGTTGAAGATAGAAGATGGAGAAATTGAAGAATGTGGATCTTCATAAGTGGAAGGATTGCTTGTCGAATATTCTCTGATGTTGCAACTAGAAATATTCTGACGTGATTCGGTCGTAAGTGAGGTTTTACAGATTGTAAGGAATACTTGCTACTGATCCATAGGGTAATTCAAGGATGCAGTAGGAGGGTGCCTTCGGTTCATCCTGTTCCTGGATGACTTATATGGACGATTGTCTGACAGAGTATTCCCTTAAAACCACATACATTGATTTTTACAAATATACCAAGTCGGTAGCAAAGAGGGGTACTTCTTTTATACCCATAGTATATTTGTCGACGTCAATTAGTGATTAGACGGATCTGATAATGTGGCATTCAAAGTGAATGGTGATCAGATGTTCTGAAACATAAAATTAAAATCAAGGTAAATTGATTGATTAATTAATTAATTAATTATGGCCTCAAGCCTCATCAACCGGGAAATTGTATAGAATCTGGTAGGTCGCATGGCTATGTGGGTCGCACCCATCAAAAGGGTATCTTCATTACCTGATCTGGTGAAATTAAATGCCTTCGGTTGTTCCTTTATTTTTGTATGCTATCGGTTCGGCTGGCTGGCCCCCAACCGTGGTAATGATATTTGGTACTCTCAAGCGAAGTGAGGGGCCAGTCATGTTTAGCCGGGGTTGCAAGATGTTCTTGTTGAATCCCCAATGTATTCATTTCCAGAGGTACATCGTCGGAAGGTGGTCCCACACCTTGCCATAGTTGGAAATCCATTCTCCAATAAGATCCCACGATATTGATTGTATACTATGTATGTAGAGTGCGAGATGCAAGCGTTCTGCTAGATTGCTATTTACTTGATATTAGACAGTATTACAATATCAGACGTTATACGATTTCAAAAACGATTTGGGTTATAGTAAAGTAAAAACCGTCTCTATTTATGTGTGCATTTGGTCTTACTATTATCCTTTCTTTCCAAAAGATTTTAACTCTAAAATCAAGTTAGATGTTACCCATAAACTTATTGTGTTTTTCTCACTCTAGTTCACCAAACTGATCCGTGCGTTTGTAATGCTCGGGTTAGACTGGGGTGTATAGGTTTAGATTATCGGATGCAGTGAAGAGGCAAGCTAGAAGAGTCCAGATGTATGATATATGTTTATTCCGTTGTGTGTTATATATGAGGACAGATCATTATAACTGTCCAGATGTGTTTTTGTACTCTGATGATTGTAAGTTTTAATCCAAGCTCTCTATAAAGATTTATTTCTATATTATATTTTGTTCCACTGCAATATGTGACTCTGGTTCTGTGTTTAGGTTTCTTCTTCTTCTTTTATTCTAATATTTCTTTCTTTCTATCTCACCCTCTATATTCTTTCTATTGGCATCTGGGTTTCCATTGCATTTTGGGTTGGACTTGTGTCATTTTGGTCAGCTCAAAAGGTACCGGAAGTTCGGGTCGTCACATATCCACTACTGATCCTGAACTTAATCTCCATATTGCATAGGGGAAGTGTCAATGAACATATCCTATATCATTATATGTGAAATATAGTCACTTACCATCTCCAACTTTCTTATTTCTTAAATCACTTGATAAGCTTTCTACACCAAGGAATATCAGTGAGGCTTTATTTGATGCAAGATGGTATACTTCTATAGTTGAGGAGATGAATGCACTGAAATTAAATAAGACATGGGATTTAGTTACTTTACCTCATGATAAGAAAACAATTGGCTTTAAGTGGGTATTTTTAGTTAAAGTTAACCCAAATGGAATAACAGCACGCTATAAGGCTAGGCATATTGTGAAGGGTTATGCACAGGTGTATGGGTAGATTATATGGAAACCTTTTCTCTAGTAGCTAAGCTGACTTCGATTGGACCGTTTGTATCTCTTGCAGCTACTTACAACTAGAAATTACATTAATTAGACATCAAGAATGCCTTCTTACATGGTGACTTGCAAGAAGAAATGCACCTGTTACAATCCTCTGGGTTATGGTTTAGGGGGAGAATGAGTTGGTGATTAGACTCAATAAAATATTATATGTCCTAAACAAAGTCCAAGAGCTTAGTTTGGGAAATTCAGTCAAGTGGTGGAATCATTTGGGATTATTAAGAGAAATTTTGATGATTCAGTGTTCTATAAGAAATCTGATACATGTATTATCCTCTTAGGTATGTATATTGATGATATTGTTATTATAGGAAGTGATGAAGCAGGTATTCTATCCTTAAACTAGTTTATTCATACACATTGTCATACTAAGGAATTAGGAGAATTGAGATATTTCCTGGGTGTTGAAGTTATTAGAAGTGATAGAGGATTTTTTCTATTAAAAAGAAAGTATATACTGGACCTATTGAGTGAGATTGGGAAACTTAGGGTAAAGCCATTTAAAACCCCAATGGTGCAAAATGTTGATTTAGCAGTTGAAGGTGAAGTATTCAGTGACCTTGAGAGATATAGAAGGTTGTTTGGGAAACTGAAGATTTGTCATATGCTACAAGTATTGTGAACAAATATATGAATGCACCAAATGTACATTAATGGAAGGCAGTTGAGCAAATTTTAGGCTATTTTGATGGGAATAGTTGGGTATGGACTTATGTATTTGAACCATTATCATATTAAAATAGAATGCTTCTCAGATGTTGACTGGGCAGGTTCAATGGTTGGTAGAAAATCAATTTCTAGATACTGTATTTTATTGTAGGGGGAAACTTGATATCATGGAAAAGCAACAAGCAAAACATTAGTGGCTCGATCAAGTGTTGAATCCGAGTATAAAGCAATGGCAAAGGTATCACGTGTAACGACCAGGGTTTTGCCCGACCTTAATCAATCGTTAAATCGACCAAGACCGTTCAAAACCCGAGTACGTAAACTTTGGGAATACAAAAACATCAGAACAACAACATTAGACTTTTATTACATCATGGTAACGTAACATCAGAGTACAGAATATCAGAGTACATTGATAAATTACAACGGAAGAAAAATTACAATATTTTAATACATTGCAGCGGAAACAATAAAATAGATACAGCGGAAGATAACTACGCTCTGGACACAGCTTTAAGCTTCAATCCAGAATCCTTCTTGAGATAAGAACCTATAGACAAACTACTCGACTGCCCGTGTGGAGAAGAGGGCACCCGAGTTTGTAAAGGTGGAAACAAACAACGGGTCAGTCATGGGACTGGTGTGAGAATTCTTAACTAATTTAACAATTAGTAATAAGGCAAATCCAAAGACCACGCCGCTATCGCGGAACGGGTTTTATTCCAATGGATTGCTATGCATAACAGTAAAGTAAATCATTAAAACAACGCAATGCTTTTTGGAAAAATGAAACCATCATAAGACCCAAGTCCCATCACACAATGCAACGCAAACCGGAGGATAGGGTTTTACCTTATAATGGTCAAAAATGCTTGATACGATAAAAACGAATTTGATATTATTGCTAGTGTGTATATGTTTCAAAAACATTTCAAAGTAAATGTATCAATCCTAGGAAGCATAGCTACCATATACTATGCCTCCATACTAGTAATACAATCAAAACCGCATGAGGTCGTATTGGAATTTGGGTTTCCATCATGAGTCAAGGCTAGGGAGGAGCTCCTTACCGATTCGAGACACTCTAGAAAAAGTCTCAGGATTCCCCGCAGTTAACCCTTGGAAAGCTGCAGGGCTAGTCCACCATACGAGTTGCGGATTAGTTATTCCTGAACACACGCTTCCCAGTCCTATAGGACCTATCATCCGAGGCGCCTCATTCCATCATCCACATAAGTAAAATGTCGGGCCGTGTTAAAACCCAAACACCACTTCTAGCTAGAAAGAAACGTGTTGCTCTCCCTGCGTTCCCTTCTCCCGTTTTAGACTCCGCCGGTGTATGAGGCTCGCGAAGTCACGCTATACACAAAGCTATGCCTAAACAGGCTATGCTTTGATCATCCACAAGGCCTGCTTTTCAACAAAGCCTTGATCATATGCATCTTAGCATGCCACATCATCACTCCATATCACACTACCAATCCTTTGCCGAAATATATGAACAGGTGTTAAGCAAGAGAATAAATTCTCCGCCACCAAACATCCATACATTCGACAGAAGATTAATAACATGATTTTTAATGGAGTACGATGTCAGACACACAATCCATTTATAAGCTTATGCTCTGGGTCTGAGCGAAAGCCAAATCCGTACTAATCAACATTACGTCCGGACGGCCACCACTGTAGCCCCTTCAAGGTAGCTACTCCCATCACGGGCATCAGCAGTCGTCGTCCATTCGATGTGAAGATCACCGGTCTTCAATCGCCGTCTTCAACTCTTGAATTTTAAACGTCGTTCAAATTATTTGGAATGAGATAAACTCGGACTTTCCAAATAATTCTCGTATATATATATAAGTTGGAAATCATTTCATATCGTTATTAGTAATTTGTAACGATTTATCTTTATTTTTATTTATATAAAAATAATTAAATTCCATTTCATTAACGTAATTACATAACAAGTAGTGAATGTTTTGCTTCACAACCAATCGAAATGTTTATAATGTGTAATGAAATTTATTTTATTTCATTACATTTTGCTAACGAAAATCATTCCTATTCGTATATACAATATTAACGTACAATGTACACACCATAATGTTTATTTTTATACACATACACATCTTATACATAACAATGTACATTTTCTTGTTTCATCCTTCGAATTACACAAAATGTATTTTGTGTATCATACCAATTCCAACAAAAATAGGCATTCTTGTGTTTCATTTCAATTTCAACAAACGAATATTTTTGTTCATCCACTTTTAATTCTATAAAAATGAGTATTTTTGTTTGTTTATTTCAATGTAACAAAATTGATAATTTTGTTATCTTTTCAATGCAAAACACAAAAATAATAATTTTACATTACAAACAAAACGATAATTTTGTGTGCAAATCTATTTACATGAAAATGAAATTTCCATATCTTAAATCTTTTTATTTTTATGAAAATCCAATTACATAAAAATGTAATTTCATATCCTTATTCTTTTCAATTAAAATCCAATTACATGAAAATATAAATTTCTCTTCTTTAAACATGACAGTGAAAATAATGTAACTTTCTAATTTAACTCATGATGGTGTAAATAATGTCCATTTTCTATTTAACCATTTATATTTTAATATGGGCCAGACCTCTCACATTAGGCCTGCAACTTGTGAATGCTGGATGGGCCAGTCGGTTCCGGGCAGACTTATCCCACAAGTTGGGCTTAACCTCGTGTCTTGGCCCAATTTGTATTTGCGCACCTGGACCTCTCATATTAGGCCCAACATTTGTGGCTGCTGGATATGCCGGTCGGGTCCGGGCAGACTTCCACCACAAATGTGACCTAACCTCGTGTCCAAATACAATTTTAATTAATCATTATAATTGTTCTACTAAAAATATTATTTTAAACTGTTATACATTTCAAAATCTTTTAATTTTAGAATATTCCATATTTCTAAAATAATTTGATTTCAAATACTATAACTTACCTGTTCAAACCTTAATAAAACTTGGGACTTTCTCAATTATTATATTAATAACAATAAACCTTTCAAAATGTCTAATTCTGAATCTAATCTTCTTATCTTAGCATATTGATAGTAAAGATGGAATCTTTTTAATTGAATTCCTTTTTATTTATGACTTATATATTATTTACATTAAAAATGCAAATTCTTATGTTAACAAAATTCCATTCTTCCCTATATGCTTTAATGAATTCCCTTTTTAACATAAATATGTGATTTTCTAATATTTACATTTCTAACACAAAAATGTGATTAATCATTACAGAGAAAATTTCCATCTTTTTAAATTACATAAAAAGGTGATTTTGATTCCATTGTCAAATTGCTCTTTTTACTTATGCTTTAATTACATATAAAATGCCATTTTATTTAATGTAAATTCTTATTCTTTAATTACATATAATATGATTCTCTTTCTTTGTAATCTTGATTACATAAAAATGCAATTATCTTTCCTTAAATCTTGATTACATAAAAATGTAAATTTCGTTACATGGCAAAATCATATCTTAATTGATTACATAAAAATGTAAATTTCGTTACATGGCAAAATCATATCGTAATTGATTACACAAAAATGTAAATTTCGTTACATGGCAAAATCATATCTTAATTGATTACATAAAAATGTAAATTTCATTACATGGCAAAATCATATCTTAATTGATTACATAAAAATGTAAATTTCAATTCAATGTCACAATTTCTTTTTCTTATTATATTTACATAAAAATTGTAAATTCTATTTCAAGGTTGAATTCATTCTTTTTATGACATTGAAAACGTAATTATTTATTCATTTTAAATTACATTAAATAAAAAAATGTAATTTTTTTTCACCTTAAATTACATTGATAAAAATGTAAGTTATTTCGTTTCCTTTCTTTTACATTGAAAAATGTACGTTATTACATTTCCTTTCTTTTACATTTTTATCACTCTTTGTAACCAAATTGCAGTTTTTGTTTTAACTCTTTTATCTTGACAAAGATGTGAATTTTGTCGCTACTACTTTATATTGACAAAAATATGATTTTTGTCGCAACTTCTTTGTATTGACCAAAAATATGATTTTTGTCACTACTACTTTATATTTTAATTTATCAATTCTAACATAAACAATATTTATATTCTAAGTTAATGACATATAAATCTATTGACATTCCAATCTAATGGCATTTAAAATAAATGACATTAAAATATTCTACCATGAATGACAAATTTGTCTCAACATAAATGACAAATTTCCCTTTAGCATAAATGACATTTTCATAAATTCTATAATAACAAATGACATATTTGCTTTCATACAATGTATACTGACAAAAATAATCATTTTATTTTAACACAACGTATACTGATTAAAATGACAGTTCTAATTTGTCAAGGTGGATTCAACATGAATGGCATGTTTATTTTGTCAAGTTAGATACGACAAAAATATCTCACCAAATTAACAGAACAACAAGCAGCAACAACCATTTAAAATCCGATAATGAATATGTATGAATTATTCAACACAATAATAAGTAATTTATTTTTTTTATTTATTCAAATCGGAAATTTCATATAAAGGTGATATGTTTATATTTTTCTATTCTAATTCACATACAAGTGATATGTTCATAGGGCAATTCTCATATAGCATACAAGTTATATGTTTACACAACAATTCTAATACAACACAAAAGTGATATGATTCTAAAGCGAGAAATAAATAATTAAAATTTAATTTTAAATCAGAATTCTCACATCACATACAAACCGAAATTCTTATTTTTATTAATTTTAATTTTAAAAAGAAAAGAAATCTCACATTGCATTACATATAATTCTCCAAATAATTCTCGAATTCTGACCTCGTACGACAAAAATATGATGGTTCATACATTGCATTACATATTTAAATTAATTAATTTAATTAAATTCTTTAATTATCCTTACAATAAAAAAAATGGCCGCACCCTCCTTCTTCTTCTTACGTTGCTTGGAACCCATCACTCCCCTTCAACATCTCCTTGCGCACGCCACACCGATCATCGTTGCTCCGATCAGAAACCACCGTGTCCACCATCCAACCCCGCCACTTCGAAGCCTTACTCTTGATTATTTGTCTTGATTTCATATTTTAATTTGTGGTGGACTAGGAGGAATTAAATTTTTCTTTTTGTGCATTTTCAGCCATTGAAAATGTAAAGGGCGGCGGCTACATATTCTAGAATAGGGTTTTGTGTTTTGACCATAAACTTATCCTAACTAGTATATATATAAATAAAAAAAACTTTAAGTTTCTTTCCCTAAAGAAGTAATTAATTGAATACATAAATTACACAAAATGGAGAAAGAAACCTTTTATATTTTATCTTTAATTTGCATTGATTGATTCATAAATGCTATTAATCAAAATTATTCATGGCATAAATTGATATTGTATTAACATGTAGGTAAGTGTAATAAAAAAGGCATATCACATAAGTAAACGAAATAAATAAAGGATAGCATATATATTAATTTAATTGAAAACTTGAATGAAACTTAATTTATGGTATTATAAAGGTGCATCAAATACATCCATTTGTGTGAATATATAAACAGTGCTGAGATATGGAAATTCTTTTTTTTTTGTCATTTGAAAAATATTTCTATTGATGCCCAATTAACATTGAAAAACCTACTATTAAATAACCGTGTCACATGGTTTGAACCATGTTAGGGAGAAACATAAGGTATTTTTCCCAAACTCGATAGACATTCAAATTAATCTTATTAATTGCATTAATTATTATTAAACACATTAATTACGATTCATCATATTTATGTGAGTGTGTGTGTGTATAATTATGTTTACTACATTAATTACTCCTAAATTGGAATTACAATATTTATTTCCCATTTATCACATTTATTGTAATCTTCTTCAACTTCTAAAATTTATTAACACGTCCATTCCCAACAATGTTGCATGGTTACAATCTTTAGTTCATATTTACACTAATTGGAACCTTTTCAAAATCTATAATAAATTCGACATTTGTTGCCCAGAATCCCAAGGTTACAACTATTTATACATATTTTATTATTGGAAATGTTACCGTACACATGTCATTAATGGAGAACATTCAAATTCAAACCTATTTTAACGTCTACCTAATAATAATAATAATAATAACTAGCATTAATTACGTATGTTTTTGGATGGATATAGTATTAATATATATTTTGTTTGGCGTTTATTTTCATATTCATTCATTTACAAAATTTCTTAATTCTAAATAATTTACATGCTAGTCCAAACGGGTGACAAGAACAACCTTTCTATATTTCGAGTTGCTATGATTTAAAATCCCAATAGATATATGATATGTACAAAAGGGAATATGTTTACATAATAGAAATTTGTAGATCTAGAAAAGAACTTGAATAGGGAAAGAAATTAAATAATACAAACTAAGAATTTACCTTACGTGCAACGCTTAGACTAAATATTGTGAACCACTAATAAATGTCCTTTATATGGTTTCTATTATTGTTCTTAACCACTTATATTGGAATGTAAATTCCTATATACAATATTAAATTAATTAATGTCAACAATTGTGTTTAGTTTATTCTTGTGAAAATTAAACTTACAAATCACATAAATTTTTAATCGTGATCATTTAAAATAAATTATTTTAAATATCAAAAACTCATTAAAATTACTTAAAATAAATTTACCCCCAAAATTCAGGGTTGTTACATCACGTGAAGTTATGTGGGTAGACTATCTTATGACTGAAATAGGTTTCCAAGTTGAGAAACCAATTGTACTAAATTGTGACAATAGGTTGCATTACATATTGCTTCGAATCCAGTTTTCCATGAAAGGACTAAGCATATAGAGGTGGACTATCATTTTATTAGAAAGAAGATTCAGCAAGGAATTGTATGTTCAAGGCATATGAGAACAAAGGAGTAAGTGGCTGATATATTCACTAAAGCTGTGGATGGGAAGAAGATGAACTATTTGTGCAGCAAGTTGGGCATGATAAATCTACATGCACCAACTTGAGGGGTAGTGTTACAAGAATGTGCATGCTGCTGTGTGAGTGTGCAGGCCATGCTGTGGTGATTCAAGTGTGTACATAATTTATATAGGGTGCTGTGTTGTTTTACTATGTTGCTTTAGTTTGCTACTTTTCTTTCTTACTACATTTTATATTTTCTAGGTTTTCGTGAAGTTGGGTCGTTCTGGGCTACAAGATAATGTACTATATATACTTGTTTGTACTATACTTAAGGTAATCAAATAGTAAGTATTTGAAGAAATTCCCTTTTTAATTTCATAATGGTGGGAGTATAAACAAATGTGCCTGTCTTATTAAATTTTTTATTATTTTTATTAAATATAACATTTTGTTAAATGTATGTAAATCATGGCTGTTAAAGTCTACTATCTCAATGCCAATGCAAGTTACCCTTGAGTTTGTATATACTGATGATGCATTTCCTATGTTATAAGTAAATGGAAAGAATGGGGGAGTTCTTCATCTTCCTTTTATTCTTTTAGCTGCGAAGCATATACATGTGTCTTGAGATCGAGTGTTACCTTTTCAATATTAAACAAGAAGAGCAGGTGAGAGAAAATGAGAGTGAAATAACAAGTGAGACTGAAAACTATTTTTTTCTTATCAATAAAATAGCAAGAAAAACAAATGGTTCTATAATCATATCCGATTCAAAAGGACATAGGTATTAGATTGATCAGCTTGACCATTACCAAATGGTTGTGTAATCATGTCCGATTCAATATTAAAATAGCATTCCTATAATGAAAGTTTTCGACCCATCTAGTACTGGTATTGCTATTGCTGGAGCTAGCGTTATTCCATGTTTCGGCTGGTTGTACATTGATAACTAGTTTCATGCCTGAACCGTAATGTTTTGCTACTTCGCAAATGTACCATTTTTTACTAGGTATTGCAAGATTGATGATGTCTTTGCCGGTAGTCAAAGCCTGTGAACTTGCTAGTATGCTGGAAATGAGGAATTCAGGCTCACTATTTTGTACACGTTATGTTTCATCATCTCATAGTAAAAATGTGTAGTAATAGATCGTTAGTTCGTACACCAGAACTGATATTTTCAGCCAAATATTTAGCTCTTTATCAGCATTATATATTTTACATTTGTCTTAGGCAAACAAAAGGAAAAAGGGTCTTCCCTAAGAGTGACAAGGGGAGAGGCAATTGAGTTTGTTGCCATTAATGAAGTGAGAAAAGATGCTATAAACACACAACATAATACTTCACACATCACTTCTGTAAATCTATTGTTTGTTTGTTTTGTAAGTAACTTGTTGATGCAAAAATGTATGATATATTATGCGTGGACATGGAAAAATTGATAAAACAATATGTATGAAATACTAAGTTGTTTGAATGATAAGTATAAAATACTATAGAGTAATTCTGTATTCATTGTTTGTGAAAATTTGTTATATTTATATATAGATAAGAAATATTTAAATGTATGCTTACATATACATGAAAAAAAATCTGAAATGACGATAAATAAAATTTAAAATTTTAAAATTTAGGTAATAGTGTTTCATAAACGCTACTGAATATAAAATGCTATATAAACAGACAATAGGAATGCTATAATATAACTGAATAAACGCTACAGAAATACGTAAGAAATACTAATAATTACGCAAAAACGCTATAGAAAAATGTAACGTCCCAAAGTTTTGAACGTCAATTACGAATATTTAAATCTGTTTAAATATTGATTTGGTAATATTAATGGATTTCTATATCGCATTTATTTATTTACTTAAAAACAAAGTTTGAATGTATAAATTTATAATATAATTTAAACGAGCTTAAAACAACACGATAGTTCGTAATAGTGAGTTTTGAACTTTTATTGAATATGCAGGATCCGATACAAGTCGTAATTCTGTGAAACAAGAAATGTTAATATTTTATTGATTATAATTTTCTAAGGAAAGAGAAAAATCGGAATTTCAGCTTATATATTGTAAGCTATGTCCAAATTAAATTTTCAAATAGTCGCTATGGAATCATTAATAAATTATAATGATTTAATTTATTAAATATAAAAGATTTTCTATGTACTTGGATACCATTTTAACCCGAATTTCTGAATATTGAGTTTTAAAATCTATATCGGTTGAGTCTGAAGATGTATAAGATTCCATTTAAATATATATATATATATATACACACACGATAATATTAATTTTTCATCATTAAATCGAACTATTTAGGAATTAAATATTATTTTATCGATATTATATAAGCTTTAAAAATATACGTTTTCCAAATGATCTCCGTTTTCAGTGAAATAAGTTTTATCGGAATACGTATAATTAATTATTGCTAGATTTCCAGTGGACCCAGATTTTTTTTCGGTAAACGAAATTTAAAGGTGAACCGATAAATTGAAATAACTTCGTTGTGCAAATGGAGTCCGAATTCAACGAATTTACTTTCATTGGGACCGAAGCGTTGAGACATAGCGGTGCATCCATTTTCGTCACGTTTGGGGTTCGTGTCTGGCGGTGCAAATATTAAATAGTGAAGTTAAATAGCGGTAGAATTTACCATATAAAATAATAATATAAACTAAACCTACTCGTGCTTTTCCTACCTCAGATATGAATTACCCTGTATTTACCTAAGGCACACTCAAATCACGCAGCAGACCAATTTAGCCTACCATTTCTTTTCAAATTTAATACACTACATGCACGATGAACACATCCAGCTATCCTATGCGTATATGTAACAACCCAGAATTTCTGAACCAATTTAAATTTTTTATATTAGCTATTTTAATGGGTTTTGAATATTTAAAATGATTTATTTTAATTAATAACAACTAAAAATTTATTTAACTTGCAAATAATTGATGTTTTCAAACAAAGGTTGAAAAGAATATGAAATTTAGGTAAAAAATCAGGTGCGTAACTTAAAAGACAGTTCGCGATTTCACGCGATAAAAATGTTAAATCCATTTATAGGATGAATTCACGTTCAAAGTTCTTTGAAATAAGTTTTCTTCCGAACTCTTATAACTATAATTTTCAAATTAATAAAAGATATTAATATTTCATCAAGTGGATTTTGTAATATAAGCAAATCAAAATTTGAAAAAATCACGGTTTTACAGTTCAAAATCGAAGAAGTGAAATCTTTTAAAATTGACATTTTTAATACTTTAGAAATATGTAATAAATTATAAAATATTTTAAAAGGTGCTTAAACTATATAAGTGTATTTCCAGATGATAGAAAGGTCGTTTTGATCAAATAAGCACTTAAAACAACCTTTGCAACACTTTTTCTCAATGCTTTTGTGATGATTCATAATAATATTTGAAATGTAGGCTTAAACTTAACTATTATTTTCCAAATCTCTCGAAAAAGTTTTAAAATGAAAATCAAGGGTATTAAAGATAATTTAAATTTTTATAATTTATTTAAATAACTTTAGATAAATGAATTGACCAAAGCTACTATATGCAACTATTATAAATCTTGGCTCTAAAAATCGACGTGTTGACCTGAATTTTCTATTCGTTAGATCCACATGTGATGTGATTCATCTAAAGAGTTTTCATGAGCAACCGGTATGCTGAATCACTTGTCCTCTACCCTTAGCGTAGGATAAATATGGTCGAAATATCAAAAGCAAGTTAAGTATAAAAAATTAAACTTCCAAATTTAAATTGCTTGGATTGCTGAAAAATTGTCTTCTTATACTTAGTTTTAAATTATAGGGAGGTGATATGTGATGTATGAATTTAAAAGCTGATTTCACTTTATTTGATGGATAGTAAAGGTTGAACGTAGAAATTGGTGTTGTAAAATGGGTATAAGTTCTATAGTATATTTTACTCAATTACCAACTAATTTGGATTTACCATCGAAAGATAACATGGTTTCAATTGTAAAAGAATTTAATGAATGAGGTTTAACGATTCCATATATTTGAAGAAATATTTTGATAGGAGATATGTTTAATAAAGAGAAATGAATTAATCAAAAGATATACCCAATTATTTAACATTATTTTCTCGTTGATTGGTTTTGAGAAATCGAGGTCGGAATTGGATGACTGCTATTTGAAAATCGCATCAAACTAATTTACATTCGATAGAAAAGACATGGAATGACAATAATTTGGAAGATAAATTATAAGGCCTCTTGTAATTAGACCTAAAGGGGAATTTTCTCATATTATATACGATAGTAATTCTTCATTTGAAATCTTGGGTGCAAGGGATCCTCGCAACTAATCACTATATTTATGCAGGATATAGTAAAAGAAGTGCCATTAGTTTATACTATTCCTGGACAACTGGTATGGTCGGATGTTTTACATTGCATTTCTAAATGCATGCACATTGATATTTAAGAACATACATTTGTTGTGGTGTTGGAAGTACTCTTACACTTGACCCCCTTTCTTTAAGACGTATGAGCTTAAAGTTTGTACATTTGTGGAAATCAATAGCGTGTTTTAGAATTGGCAATGCGACATTCAGAGTTGAATATGTTCTATGTGGAAGGTGATCGATGACCTTAAGCCTCATCAATCAGTAATGGATATGGCATGGGATGTAGTGAGGCTATGTGAGTAATGCTCATTAGAATGTGTCTTTCACCATTATAGATTACTCTCTATATACTGATTATGTTGTGTATGCTATGAGATCTCATATAAGTTAGCTACAACCAGGGTGATGTCATGTTCGGTCTATAAGTCACTATATGAGTCTATGTAATGGGCTGCTCTTGCCAGTGTAGGTTCAGAGATGTCATTCATTGGTACATCCATCTAGAGATGTACCATGTGGAAAACAGTCTCTTACCTTTTCACTGCATGGAATCCATTGGTACATGGCCATTTTAATGAATTTTGAACATTTAAAATGATTTATTTTAAATAATAACGACTAGAAATTTATTTTGAATAGAATTAGAATGTATATATTTATTTAAATCGAAGATAGAATATAAATATTTATTTTAATTATAAAAGGAATTGGAAATAGTGCAGTAGTTTGAAAATTCGATTTCAAATTTCAAATGTATGTACAGGATTCAAAATAAATCGAATTTTAGTAAAACTAGAAATGTTTGAATCTGTTTGAAAATATCTATCCAACGGATGTGAAAAATTCAGATTTCATAACGGGAATAAAAAGTTATGTCCAGTTGAAAATTCAGAATAGCCATTATGGAATTTTATATAATAAATAGCCCTTAAAAATAGAGATTTTGCAAACGACCTCCGTTTTCGTTGAGACCACTTTTGTTGGATCCGGAATGTCAAATTATTGCTGGATTCCAATTTTCATAATTTTTGGAATCAATATGCAAGCGTGGTGAATTTAAACGTGTTTGGTCAATTCAGTTTGAATTTAATCGACTGGAAAATGACCATTTTTCAAACAGTCTCCAAATTCGATGAAATTAGTTTTGTTAGGACCGTATCGTCAAAACATAGCTAGATTTATTTTTCTGGAATTTTTGGAGTTAGTATGTATCCCCAGTAAATTAAAATGTACGTTTGAATTCAATATATATTGATTTATATTTTAATTTAAATGAAAACTGATCGAAACAGTCGAATTGGCTAACGGAACATATCCCATTGTGTCCGAAATGGGGTATTTAGCTAGGGGCGATAGTCATTGGGTTTTATTTGGAGTTTGAACGAAAATTTCACATTAAGAAAATTAATTGAATTAAATATTAATATATAATACTATATATGTGCCCTTAGTAACGAAATCCTAGGTCTTTCATTGTCTTGAGCTGCCATTAATTCAATTGAATGGCCAGATTTTTCCAATTTTCCTTCTTTAATTTCTCTCGAAATATACCGAATTAGCTACCAGTTCCAAAGCAAAGATGGTGGAGATTTCTACGAACTTCGATTTGGTGTGGGTGTGATCGAAAACGGTGAAGCAGGGAGTGCGAATTTTTGCCTTAAACAGGCCGACTTCGTGGGCGTTTCTGGTGTCGGATGGTTCATCGAATGGCGCGCCGTCGTTGTGAGTGAGGGAGGTGGCGAAGCTCGTCGTCGTGGTAGGCATTGATCTGGCGCCGATCCCTTCTAGAAGCGTGCATGAGCGAGGGATGAGGAGGAGCCATGGTTTTTGCGTGTTCCAGGAATTGACGAATGGGAGAGAAAATGGTTTAGGCCCTAATGATGTAATTAACTCTAATTAATTATATTTAATTAAATAAAGTATGTAGATAGCATTTTTAAAATTGGATTTATAAAATAAAATTAGCATATTGTTTTAAAAATAACATTAGCATATTATTTATAAAATAAAATTAGCATATTGTTTTAAAAATTAAATTAACATATTGTTTTAAAAATAAAATTTGCATATTGTTTTAAAAATAAAATTAGCATATTGTTTTAAAAAAATAAAATTAGCATATTGTTTTAAAAATAAAATTAGTATATTGTTTTAAAAAATAAAATTAGCATATAGTTTTAAAAATAAAAATAGAGATGTTTTTAAAATGAAATTATCATTACTTTTAGAAATAAAAAAAATATGATTTTTAGAAACAAAATCAGATTTTTATAAATATGATTTTTTTTAAATATATGAAATGGCAATGATTTAAAATGGTGATTTTTAATTTAAATAGAGTTGTTTTAAAAATGGGATTTTTAAAATATATTAGCAATATAAAAATGTGATTTTTAAATAAATAGCACTATATTAAAAATGTGATTTTTAATATAAACCGCTTGAAAACAGATTGCGATGGAACCAACTAGAAGCGAACAGAATTCAAACTGTTTAGATATTCAGAAATAAAACTAGCGGAGTGGAAATCAAAGGTGAGAACTTCTCACTTTAATTTATTTTCTAGTTAAGTATGTACACTAGGATGTAGACGGTGCTTAGTAGCACCCGACACCTTTGTTTGAAACCATGTTTGTTTGTTTATTTGGTTGATTGGATTATTTGTTTGAATTTGGTTTGGGAAGTGAAATGAAATGATTAGAATTTGGTTTGTATATGGCGCGAGCCATTATTAGGCGAGGGATAAGGCTAGACCTTATTCCGGTTCTAGTATCGCATCGTTATGCTGCTGTAACGACCCGAATTTTTCGAACAGTTTATTTTAAATATTTAATTTGGTTTTAAATATTTAGTTGATTATATAAACGAATTTTTATATTAAGTGATCGATTTAATAATCGATTTTGATTTAATATCGAATATATTAAATTATCGTAATACGAAAAATAATTCAATTAGAGATTTAAAACTGAATTGAAAACAGTTCAGATAATCAACACAAACTTCTGTTTGAATTAGAATAATAATAATAATTTATTATTGAAGAATTTATTTGTTTTGAATTTAAATTATATTATAATATGGTTATTTTATAATATATGTTCGCATTAAATTTTGTAGTCTATTCTGTTGAATCTAGAATAGTGTAATTACGTTGAAACGACAGTCGGTTGGTTAAAATAGCGGTTCGTGGTTTAAATTAATGGACCCTGAGATATTTGATTGTGGATAGGTACGAAATCAAATCGATATCTGTTTAAAAAGAATAGGAATCGCTTTATATCAAATCAGAATCCTTTTAAATTAAATAAAAATCGCTTTATCTCAAATCACATTAATATACCGTACCACAATTCCTTAGTGCTTAAGTATCATCATCTATAAATCACGACTCCTTCCCATTTCTGTTTCTTCTGTTGGAAATCAATGGCAAGCTTCAAACAATGGAAATGAAAAAAAGGCCGCTCCTTGTATTCTCTTCAAACTTAGACCCCTTCAAAAACCATCGCAACCCCTTGTATTATTCCAATTATTTCTTCTGGGATAAATCAAATATAGAATGGCCGATAGAATCCAAATCAAAAATCACCATTCCTTTTTCAATACAAACCGCTTCCTTATTTTTTTTGTTTTGTCTTAGAATTCGAAATCAATTCGAATGGAATCCCAAGTCAAAATCGAAGGGTCCGAACATGTTTTGGAAAGGGTACAAGGCTTTCGATGGTTTCAATTCAAATCGCGAATTCTGGAGCTCGATCTGGTATCCATCAACTCGAGTAAGCTAAATATCGAATCCTATGGCCTCCAACTTTCTAGCGATGTCTGCTTGAGTGCAATTGGGTTATTATGGGGTTCGTACTCAATGGAGACAGAGGCGAGGATGATTGAAGTGGAGACCGGGCTTATAATCGCGAAAACTGGATCTAGACTCGAGATGGCAGAGTTTTTGGAAGCGCGATAGCATCCTGGTAAGGCCCGTGTAAGGGGGGTTTGCGGCTTCGAGTATGATGTTGGACTCGATGAGGAATCGTGGATCGAGTATTGTGGTGAGACAATAACAGGTTTGAATGCAGGGTTTTTGGGACGGATCTGCAGTGGAAATAGATTGCTCGACTGAGTGGTATTGTGATGCTACTGTGTTGAAGGAAAGGGAGAGGTTAGTGGTGATGATCTCGTGGCAGTGTATTGATGGAGGAGGAGTGGTGTTACTGTCTTGGGCTAGCAGATTGTGAGGGTGGAAGCCAGTGGTTGATATGGAATCGGATGCTTCCGGTTTGATAGTTAATGGTGACACATTGTTAGTGAAAAAGGGATCTTGGTCATTTGGTTATCGATATGGAGAAGAAAAGGTTAAATGAGATTAAGGTATACATTTTTTTTTTCGAAATTTAAAATACTTAACTAGTTTATTTATTTAGTTTAGTAATTAATTTAAATAAATAATAACTTAGTCGATTTATAAAATTTAATAACATAGATACAAGACGGAATCAACTTGAGTTTCGTAGCTACGACGATACAAAAAAAAAATAGATATTCAGAAATTAAAATCCTGGTGAGTAAATCTCACTCACCTTTTATTTAAAATTAATTTATCAGTTAAAAATAATTGTGTTATTGCTTGTTTGGTTGCATTCAATATTTTTGTGCATCTTAAATATATTAGTTATTTAGGCTTGGTGGTTGCTATTATATATATATTGGTGGTTGGATTTCCCGCAGTATCATTAGAGGATGCTCGCGGTACCATTAGCGGATGATTACCCTATACGCCCCACGCTATGATAGTGGATGACCTTCTATACCGCGACATCCTGCTTCGAAGCAGGATGTGTATTATTTATGTTGACTAACGTCTATGGATCCATGAAAAATAGTTTGGAGGGATCCAACTGGATTCCTCAAAAATATATTATCTGTTTGTTTGTTTGTTTGTTTGCACCTATACTGTCATATATGATGTGTTAGAAAACCTGTCAATTATAATTGGTTGTTTTGATTGTTTGAAATATCACTGGGTCTTAATGTTGATTTATAAAAATATTTTGAAAACATATTTGGAGATTTAAAAGGAAAATTCTATTTTTTTTTAAAATAGAATTTGGATTTAGAATGTGCTAAAAATATCCACTTGTTTTAAATAAATAGAACAAGTATTGAATTTATAAATGATGTTTATAAATTGAATAATGTAGGGAATTGAAATGAAATTATAGACAGTGTTTATAAATAAAGTGGAAAAATTATCATTGGATAATTTGAATATTTAAATTCAAATGTGAATTTAAAAATAGAAATATGGAAATCGTTTTAAATAAATAAGCGATGGAATTTATTCTTATGTTCAGAATATAAATTGAACTAAAATAAATCCGTAAGGATTTATGATTTGAATTCGATTAATTCGAATTTATTTAAATAAAAGTTAAATTGAATATAGAAAATTCAAATAGAAATTTAAATAGAATTTGAATATATTGAAATTAAAATAGAATTTGAATATAGAGAATTCAAATAGAATTTTAATATTGAAATTCAAATGGAATTAAAAATAGAATTTGAAAATAGAAAGTTGAAATCATTTCGAAATGGGAACGACGAAATATATTTCAGAATGCGGATTTTTAAACAGAATAGAAAATAAATCCAAAGGATTTATAATTTATAAAAGGAATTGAAATTAAATATAGAAGATCGAAGTATAAATGAATTTATTACAGAGTAAGAAAAAATCGACAATTATAGATAACCGAGAATATTTTGTTGAATTGGGAAACTGATTTGATATATATTAAAATATATCCGAATGGAGTTGAACTTATTATAAACGAAGTTTAATCGTTTATATATATAAATATAATTAAACGAACTCGCCGCAGCGTGGCAGTTCGTAAATTGGCGTTTCGAACTTCAATTGAGTATACAGAACTCAATTGAAGTCAGAATTCTTTGAAACAAGAAACGTCAGAACCGATTTGATAATAGTTTTCTAATGGAGGAGAAAAATCTGGATTTCGTCGAATATATTTTGAGTTATGTCAAAATCAAATTTTCAGAAAAACAGCGCTAGAAACATTATAAAACCATAACGGTTTATTTAATTTTATAAAAGGATTTTAAGCAAATAAAATCCGAATTTCTATTTAGGAAATTTTAGATTTGAGTTGTAAAATATATGTGAACCCAAGTGGAGTAATGAATTGATTTTTGAAACAGAAATCAGATTTTTAATTATTAAATAGAATTAACTAATTTGAATAATAATTAGTTAATGAGATTTTGAATTAATATTGGGCTTTGAATAAGTGAATTCGATTTGGAAATTTATATTCGAAATCGAAAAGAAACTTGAATTGAAATTGGTTCAATTTTGTAATAAGCAAGTTAAATATTTTGTTTGAACATGTTATGTTCAAACAAAGAAGTGAAATAGGCCAAGAATTAATTAAAGAATAAATGGGCGAAACTGAATTCAAACGATTGGATTGAGTTGAATCGAATTGAAAACAGGTGAACATGTGTTAGACAGGTATGGAATGAAGTATATGAAGTATATGAAGATTATAATTTAGTGCCCGACAAAAGGTACACGTTTAAATTCCATATGAGGTTTTATGCACCGAATCTGCAAGCCACTTAGCTTTTCATTTTCTTTTTGAATGGAGAGGGCCTATGTGGCGGTTTGGGGATTTTCCCGATGCTCCAGGTACAAAGGTGGCTATGGCGAAATTTTCCGGAAATTTAAGGAGTTAGAATATTTTTAAGATAATTTGATAACTAGAAATCTATATATCAATATATATAGAATTCGATAAGGAAACGAATTTAAAATAGAGTATTATAAACAAAAAGGAAATCTATAGTCTGGTAATTGAAAGAGAAATGTATATACGTTTTAAAAATGAATAATTGGCTTTATATGATGTGGATTATTCGAGGTAAGTAGTTTTGTCTGTTTTGAAGTTAATAATATTTTCAGTCAAGGTCTGAGAGGTAATAATACCCCAACTCGATTGATTTCATTATTAGCTGATAAATAGCAAGATTCAGTCTCGAAGAGAAATGTTTAAAGAAATTTAGTCGAATGCAGTGTTTTGTGTTGTTATAACGATGTTTTACACAACATTCGTTTTAACCCAGGTAAGTGGAAATTTTGGAAATATAATAAATAAATATTTCCTGGGTGTAGAAATGAACGGTTGTGAAAGAGATTAGTAATTGGAATATTTTCCAATTATTAATAGAAGATATTTTCTATATATAGAAAATAAAAGAAGTTGATATATGGAAATGTTTTCCAAATAGCGTAAGAGGCCAAGATGATTATTGAAAATATTTGGTTAACAAATATTGATAAAAAAAAGAAATGGAGAAATGATGTAATTAATGAAATATTAATTAAGGGGCCCGGTGATTGTTTGATGTTTTGAATGGATGTTTGTTTTCTTCGATAGTTAAATAACCGACTATCGAAGTGTTTTCCAATAACGTTGTCAATATGGAGAGACCGGTTGGATTATTATCCATAAACCACTATGTATTGGCAGTAACGTTGCGAATCAGATTATATGAAGATAATCGAAGATAGAGTAAAGTGCAAGGGCTTTTTCTATTAATAGAAATGGTGCCTTCGTTTTCGTTCAATCCCAGAACGAACGTATATGGACGAATGTCTGATAGAGTATTTCCAATGATCACATATGTTGGTCTGTATAGATATATATGGTGGCGGAGAATTTATTCTCTTAGCATAATATCCAGAATATTTGTGCAAATCAATTAGTGATTAACGGATCTGACAATGTGGCATTCAAAGTGATTGTGCTATCAATGAATGATAAGTAATCGTAGCCTCAGGCCTCAACAACCGGGAAATGACAAAAATCGGGCAGACGGCATGGCTAAGTGGGTCGCTTCCATTAGGGTGTATAATCACCTATCTAGAGAAATTTCTTTTACTTCTTCAATCTAACGATGTTGTCCCTTTTCGGGAAACGGTTGCTGATCCCAACCGTTGGTGATATACATTCGATACACTCAAGCGAAATGAGTGGTCGGTCATGCGTGGGCCGGGTTGCAAAACGTTCTTGTTGAACCCAGTGTATTCCTCTCTAGATACACTATCGGAAGGTGGTTCCAGACCTTGTCATGTTGGAAATCCAATCTCCAATAAGCGCCATGCGGTTTTTGATTTTATATTATATATGGAGCAAGAGATGCAAGCGTTCCGCTAGATTCTATTTATTTGATCTAGACATTATTATAATATCACTGGATTTGAGATTAAAAATATTTTGGGCTATCGTAAGGTAAAAACCATCCGTGTTTATGTGTGGATTGGTCTTATGTAACGACCCGCATTTCAGCGATATAATAATTTATTTATTTAATTATTTGAAAGGTGATTAAAAGGATTTAATGGTCGCGGAATTAAATAATGGTGAATTTTTAATTAAAATAATAAATTAAATAATATATTTAATTCTGAAATAATCAGAATTGGCTGAAATGGCGATATGGTGTGAATTGGTCAATTCAAAAGATGTAATTCAGTTTAGAATTGAATTACGATAACGAATATATTTAAATAACGACAGTTTAAACGCATAATTATATTATAATTAAAATCGAGCTCGAAATGGCGCGGCAGTTCGCTATTTGGCGATTTGAACTTCAACTGAATGTACAGGGTCCGTTTTAAATCGAATTTCTATGAAACAAGAAACGTGTGGAGTTGGTGGAGTATATTTTTCTAATGGAAGAGAAAAATCGGGATTTCGTCGTGTAGATTTTGATTTACGTCCAAATCAAATTTTAGAAAAGTCGCTGTGGAATTCCTTTATAATTTATAAAGGAATTATTTATATTTTAAAAAGGAATTTCATTTTGAATCGAATATCGATTTAATCGGGATTTGAAATATCAAGTTATAAATCCCAGTAGAGCTGTATGGTATTCCACTGCGAATATATATGATAATATTAATTTATTAATATTTTATTTAATTATGTTTAAATATATTTATATATTTAAATGGGTCATGTAGAGCTTTAAAAATAGCCACTTTTGCAAATGAAGTTGGAATTCGACGAAACTAATTTTGTTGGATCCGCAATGTCAAATAGTTGTTAGATTTCCAGTTTCGTGATTTTTAGAGTCACTATGTGGTCGTACGGATTTTTAGAGTGAAAAACAGTCAGTATTTTGATGGTTACAAATACGCTGTGTGAGCATACGAAGTCGGAATTCGACGAAACCAGTTTCATTGGGACCGTAATGTCAAACTGTAGCTGCATGCCAATTTTCGCGATTTTTAGGTATTGTAACACCCCGTAATTTTATAACATTAAAATTCACAAATTAAAGTATACTTAATTTTTAGAAAAAAATATTAAGTGAAATGGGTTGCACAGAGAAATATATATATATATATATATATTGATATATATATATATATATATATAAAAATTAAAAATTAAATAAATAAATATGCGAAAAAGTTCAAAACAACGAATTGGGAGGGGGGAATGACCGAACCGGCCCATTTTTGAGGTCGACCCGAGGCCTGCTGGGTCGACTAGGGGTTAATCCAGGGTGTTTGGCTGTCAACCCGTGGGCCGATTCGCTCAAATGCAGATTTTGCATTTGGTTGGTTCTCATGGTTCAGGGTTAATCTAATGGTCCTAAATAACTTCCTACACCTATAAATACATCCTAATGCTAACCCTAAACCTAATTAAAATTGAAACTAAAGCCGTTATGCCGTCGCCATGGAACTCAGTGTAGCCGCCAACTAAAGAGGAAGATAGCTAATCAATTCAACCTAATTCAAGCTTAGAGCTTCAACAACAAATCAACTAACGTCGCTACAACAATTCTGCATCAAGTTTGGTCAATTGTTCATAATTCTTTAACCACGAAAGGCAAGTTCGATTTCTCTAATCAAGATAATTATTAAATTAAGTAAGATTAGATATAATTGTGGATTATATGGATATGATGTGAATTATTGACCGTATGATATGATTATGTTGTTAAATTGTGATGTTATCATACATGTTGTAAAGTTATGATCTATGTTGTAATTCTATGATTGGCTTATGTATAATCAAATCATCATGTTGTTTAAATGCTAGTTTGGTTATGTTGATTCATATGATAGATCATATGTATGTATGCAAGTTTAGATGTTGATTTAGACATAAATCATATGCAAGTTAGTAAAGATTATGACATCTATTTTAGATTAAAAGTTAGGCTATGACATGTATGAGTTATATGCTAAATCTTTACATGCTAGTTTATATGTGTAGAGGTAAATTTACACCATTGTTATGTTGCATAAATCACATATGCAAGTTTATATAAAAATATGAGTTTGGAATATGAATCATGTTATGCAAGTTTGTGGTTATTGCCTATGTAAATTTTGTGATGAAAATCTTATTCATAACATGCAGGTTCATACCTTTTAGGCCTATGTTTAGATCTATGATTTTATGCAAGTTATGTGGTAAATTCTCATATGCAAGTTAGGCCTATTTTGTATGTTATGTGAATATGTGGTGTTTTTCCCTTTTTCGTGTGTTAGACTTTTTCTTAGTCTATCATATATTCTATGCGAACGGACGCCGCGGGGGTTATGGGAAAAATATTGATTATGTTAATAAATGTGAATTGGCATGTAATAGCCTTAAAAGAGGCATATATGTAAATTGAGATATTAATTGGCAAAGTGATAACATAATTAATGTGAATTATGGTCATAAAGATAATTGGAATTTTATTAGCATATTTGATTAGGAATAATTAATCCAAATATGGGATGAAAATATTGATTATGTTAATAAATGTGAATTGGCATGTAAATGAGGCATATAACGAATTTGAGATATTAATTAAGGTGAATTGCCTTAAAAGGCGAAAAATTTAATGAAGGCATTAATTGGAAAATTAATGTGGTAATGGACATAGTTTAATTATGGACATAGATTAATTTGAATTTGAATAGGGATATTAAATATTGGGAATTGGCACAAATGCCTAAAAAGGCATGAAATTAATTTGAGATGTAAATTGGTACAATTTATGTACCATAAATAGTGGACATAATTAAGGTGACATATTTATACATAAATAAATATGGAAATGATTTGTAATTTGAATAGGGAAAGTAATTCAAATATTGGGGGAAATTAATTATGTATAATTAATTGCCTAAGACACGAGGTTGGACTCATTTGTGGTGTAAGACTGCCCGGACCCGCCCGGCAAATCCAGAAGCCACAAATGGTAGCCCAATGTGAGAGGTCAAAGGCCCAAACTAAATGCGTAACAATTGTATGGACACGTGGTTAGGCTCGTTTGTGGTGTAAGACTGCCCGGACCCGCCCGGCAAATCCAGCAGCCACAAATGTCAGTCTAATGTGAGAGGTCCTACAGGGGTTACGATAGTAATAAATTAAGAAACACATAACCAAAGTAAATATGTAGTGGGACATGAGGGGGTTAAGTGGGTGCCTTGGGTGGCATGAGGAATCTAGTGGGTGACATGTGGGTGACATGAGGATGTCATGAGAAATACGATTAGAAAAATGGAGTAATTTGAATATAAACAATTATGACATGTAATTCAAATTATTGGATAAAATAGGTATTGTGTAACAACCCGGAAAATCTGGGTCAGTTTAAAATTTTTATTTTGGCGATTTTAGCGAATTCTGGATATTTAAAATAGATTATTTTAAATAATATCGACGAGAAATTTATTTTGAATAGAATTCGAACGTATATATTATACGCGTCGTCGTTAGAATATAAATAATTATATATAATTATAAATAGAATTGAAAATGGCGCGGTAGTTCGATAATTCGATTTCAAACTTCAATTGAATGTACCGGGTGCAAAACAATCCGGATTTTAGTGAAACCAAAAATAATGGAATCTAATAGTGAATATCTTTCCAACGAATCCGAAAAACCAAAAGTTCGTAGCGGGAATCAAAAGATATGTCCAGTTGAAAATTCTGAATAGTCGCTATGGAATTCAGGCCCTTAAAATTGGACATTTTGCAAACGACCTCGGATTTCGACGAAACCAGTTTTGTTGGGTCCGTGATGTCAAGTTATTTCTAGGTTTCAAATTTTATAATTTTTCGAATCAATATGTGAGCGTGGCAAAGGAAAACGCGTTTGACCAGTTTCAGTTGATTTTAATCGACTGGAAAATGGCCATTTTTCAAACGGTCTCAGAATTCGGCGAAACTAGTTTTGTTAGGACCGTATCGTTAATACGAAGCTAGAAAATATTTTTATTGAATTTTTAGAGTTGGTATGTGGCCCCGGTAATTTGAAATGTACGTTTAAAATTCAATATAGTGATTTAAATGTAAATTAAACGGAAACTGGTTCAAACAGTCGAATCAGCTTGCGATATATATCCCATTGTGTTCAGAATAGGGGTAATACGCTATGGACGACAGGCGGTGGGCCTCGTTTCGAGGTCGTATGTAAAAGTCAATATTTTGGTAATTAAAATAATTAAATAATAAAAGAAAAAAAAAACAAAACAAACCCTCTCCTTCTTTTATCAGCCGACCCCCCCCGTTCATTTTCAAACCAAAAAAAAAAAAAAAGGGGATCGACGGAATCCCATCGCCCTCCCTCTCAACGACGACCGCCGCGCTTCCCGGAGGGCCCACGCCGCCGGAGCTCCACCCACGTCAGACCGTGCCTCCCCAGCAACCCCCTCACTTCCTCCCTCCGTCCGCTCAAAACCCCGTCGCCCTTTTAACCTAAAAGTCGCGCCCCCTTGCTAACCACCACCACCCTAAATCTGCCGCCGCTCTCACCACAGATCCGCACCACCACCTCATTCAGACGTCGAGCGCCACCGAGACCCACACCACGCCTGACGCGCCGCCCTGATACCTCCCTCAGATCGACGTAAGAGCGCCTCCGAGCCCCCTCCACTGTTCGCAGTCCCCCTCCCTCCCGCTGGTGAGTTTTCTTTTTATTTTGTTTAATTAATTTTGTAGTTAATAAAAACTGATTTCGTTAGGTAATTAAAAATGAGTTTTTTTTGTGATTTTAAATTCAGTTTTAATTAGTTAAAGTTTGAATTTTTAAATATACAAAGAAACGATTTTTATTAGGTTAAAATATAATTTTTATATAGGTAAAATATTAAAAATATAATCTTTAAATTAAAAAAAGGTGAAATCTTTAAATTAAAAAAAGTGAAATCTTTAAATTAAAAAAGGCGAAAACTTTATTTTTATAAAGGCGAAAACTTTATTTTTATAAAGGCGAAAACATTATTTTTATAAAGGCGAAAACTTTATTTTTATAAAGGCGAAAACTTTATTTTTATAAAAGCGAAATCAATATTTTTGAAATGGAATTTTTATCTATATGACACCTAAGTAAAAATTCGATTTTTACATATGTAGTGAAAGCGGACAACGAAGGTAACAAAAAGGCGAGAACGACGAAGATTTATATCAATGAAGTGCCGTGGAGCTAGGATAGCTATCGGTGAGAATTTCTCACCTTTCAATTTCATTTCTATTTATATATATATACTAGGATGCAGACGGTGCTTAGTAGCACCCGACACAATCGTCCACAGACCATGGACTTGTTTGTTTGGTTGCATAGCTTAGTTATATGATTTGATTTGAATTTGGTTGTTTGGTGATTTTGATTGATGTGTGAATGGCGTGGGCCTTCACTAGACCGGGGATAAGGCTAGGCCTTGTCCCGTTTCTAGTATCGTGCCGTTATGCCGCCGAAATTTTCTAAAATATGATTAGAAAAATAAAATATCATTTTATTGAATAAATGAACTGAATAGAAATTCATGTGTTAAAATAAAATGTTTATCGTTAAAAATATAATTTTTAACATGAAAGTGGATAAATAAATATTTATAAACAAATCGGCCGATTTGTTTATATACACTGATTTGACTGATATCGATTGGGTCGATAAATTTTACACATCGCCCAACTGCACAAATAAAATTTGTGTTTGATTGTCTGAAACCCCACACGGGTGTTGGGATGAAATTTGAAGTTCACTCATCCTAATTGACTAAATATGTCGATCGATAGATTGACAGGCTGTTATAAGCGTTAGATATTTATATTTGATGCTTATACAGTGTAGTGCACTTTGGTTGATGGTTGATTATTTTTCAATGCTATTATATACATGTGTTGTAGAAAATCCATATAATTAACATTATATGGTAATTGATTGGGCCTCATTCTAATTTGAAAAATAAAGGAAATTTGAAAATAGAAATTATGAAGCCGTGTTGATTAGATTGACGCCATTTTGACGTGAACGATATTTATATCGATTTTATTCATTTAAAAATTGAATTGAGAACGATTTCGAAATGAATTGAATTGAGAACGATTTCGAAATGAATTGAATTGAAAACGATTTCGTAATGAATTGAATTGAAAACGATTTCGTAATGAATTGAATTGAAAACGATTTCGAAATGAATTGAATTGAGAACGATTTCGAAATGAATTGAATTGAAAACGATTTCGAAATGAATTGAATTGAAAACGATTTCGAAATGAATTGAATTGAAAACGATTTCGAAATGAATTGAATTGAAAACGATTTCGAAATGAATTGAATTGAAAACGAATTCAAATTGAATTGAAAGTGAATTGAAATGAATTCAAATTGAATTGAAATTTGAATTGAATAGAAATGAATTTTAAAATGAATTTATAGAGAAGAATTCAATTTTGATTTGAATTGAAATGGAAGTTGAAATTGCTTTTGAAACGAATTTAAAACTATTTATATAATTCGTTTTAAATAGAAATCGACGAAATATATATTATATATATTATATATATAATATAATGGCCTGAATAGAACGCGCCGCGCCGCGGCAGTTCGTAAATTTCGACCATTTATTTCAAACGGACATTGCGGGAGATCCCACCGTCGGATTCTCCTAAAACCGGAACCGTTGGGTTCGTATCGAAAAGAGCTTTCTAGCGAATGTTAGAAATTTGAAATCTAACGGTTGGATTTGGAATTAGGTCCAGATCAAATTTGAAAAAGGTCGCTGTAAGTGCAGTTCGATGGCCATTGATGGAAATCGACTGTACGGGCCTTGATAAAATTATTAAAAATAGTAATAATTTGTGTAAAATCATAAGAAATGATTTGTGAAGATTTGGGATGAAAAACTTCATGTTTGAAAAGATAAAAATAGATTTTTATCGAAATGAACTAGTTTTGAACTAGAATTATAATTCTATTTATTTTTAAATAAATAAATTGAATTTGAAATGGTTTTAAAAATAACCAGAATATCCAATGATTGCATTGGAGTGGATTTGAATCGAAATTGTCTTCGGAATATTTCGATGTTGGAATTCGTGATTATACAGGTGTTGTTATGGAAATTTGAAAGATATATATTTATATCGTTATTTCCAATACGACATTTGTTAGTCGTAGAATTTGATATTGAATATAAGCCGATATATTTTCTATTCAGAGTCTTGTATTGAATATCAAATGTGATTTGGGTTTGTCGTGAATGGTGTCTTCATTAACACTGTTCTTGAACCCAGTTGAGAAATAATTAAATCTTTTTATTTAGATTTAATGAAGTGTACCAATTAAATAATATTTAATTGGAATTGAATTGATATTGATTTTTGGGTTTATCGTGAACAGTGTTTTAAATAACACTCGTTCTTTAACCCAATAATTAATGGAATGTGATTTTGGGTTTATCGTGAACCGTGTTTTAAATGACACGGATTCTTTAACCCAGTTAAAGATTAAAACTAAGTGGAGTTTTAATGAATCTTTAATTAGATTGAAAAGTTCGAGAATGGAGTATCACCAGTTTTATTCCAGGCGATAGTTAAATCTTTAATTAGATTTGAACGTGAAAAGGTAATTGAATTTACCGATAACACCGTGGTGTTAGATATGAAGTATAACCAGTTTTACTTCATGGGATGAATAGGTTGGGATTGGGAAATAAAATAAATGATTACTTCGGTGTGGTTCGCTAATCCCGACTAGTTTGAATTGATATTCAAAGGAGATTAAAGAATAAATTTAAAGAATTTATCTTGGATAAAATTAATGGGAACTTTTCCCAAAGTATAGGAATATTTGAATAAAAGAATATTCTGAATTGGAATGAGGCGTATGTTGTGTTTGTGTAACACTTTTATAATATATACGCGAGTTATTTAGAAAGACCGGGTTTATCCCATTCTGAATAACTGATTCGACGTGGTGTCGAAGATGAAGACGATGGTCGAAGACCGGAAGTCTTCACGTCGTTTGGGTGATTACTGATGATCTTGATTGGGATGTACACCCATGAAGATGGAAACAGTTGGTGATCGTCCAGACGTACTTGGAGATCGATGGATATGCGGGGTACTAGGTGCCTCCGGTTTCGTTCAGACCCAGAACGGACTTGTAAATGGACTGTGTGTCTGACATTGGATTTTAGTCCGTGTGATTGATCTCTATTAAATATATATCTGTTTGGCGGCGGAGAATTTATTCTCTTGCTTAACGCCCTTCTCTGAGACGTACGAGCTCAGGGGTTATATATTGATGGATATCAAACGCATGGGGTGAATTGCCTGTGTGGCATGCCTAAGTGGCAATTGATCGAGGCTTCTGTTGAAAAGCAAAGTCTTGTGGTGATGATCAAAGCACGGCCTGTGTGGCACAGCTTTGTGTAACGTGAATTCGCGAGCCTCGCACCCCGGTTGTGGACCAAAAACGGGAGAGGACGTCAGGGAGGGCATGCGTTTCTTTCTAGCTAGAAGTGGCGTCAGTGGTTTTACATGCCCTGACGAGTTTGACTTATGTGGTTGTTGCTGTTGCGAGGCGCCTCGGTTATATCGGTTTCGGCCGATGCATTCTAGTCGGCAGACGGACCAGACTTACACCCCATAGGGTGGGGAGACGCATGTTCAGGGTTTAAGTTTAATCCACATCGGTGGACTGGCCCTGAGGATCCAAGGATTGACTGAGTACTTGCTTGAGACACGGGCTAGAGCGTCTCGAATCGGTTGAGGACTATCTTTTGCCTCGGTTCATAGACGGAAATCCAATTTCCAAATACGTGACATTTGCGGTTTTAATTGTAGAACTAGTATGGCGACATGATATATGGTACCCATGCTGCCTATGATTGATACTTATGATTTGAAGTTGTTTTATACACTATGCACTTATAATAGTATCAAATGATTTGTTTTAAACGTATCAAGCATTCTTTGGCTGTTATAAGGGAAAACCCTATCCTCGGCTGCGTTGCATTGTGTGATGGGACCTGGGTCTTATAACAGCTTCATTTTTCTTTATTTAGCATTGCGCTGTTTGTTATATGCACTGGTATTCTTGGGAGGAAACCCGTTCCGTGTTATACGGCGTGGTCCCTTGATTTACCTAGCTTTAAAATAAAGATTAATAACTGTTTTAGTTCTCACACCAGTCACATGACTGACCTGGAGTTTATTGTTTTAACCTAAACTCTGGGTGCCCTTATTTTGACACGGGCAGCTAGTAGTTTCGGTTTTGCAGATTTATATTCACAGGATCCTGGTTTACAGCTGGAACGATATCCGGAAAGCTTTGTATCCGTATATCTACTTCTAGTTGTGTATTGTATTATTTTCCGCTGCTATGTATTTAAATGTAATTTAAATCTCTGATATTTCTGTGTAATATTCGTTTATACTCTGTATATTCTTGTAATCTGATGCATTGTTGTAATATACAATGAAATGTTCTTTTGTTTGCGTTCTGTTTTGTCGTGTTCTCGAACTATCCGACGCTTTCCTTTACGGGGAAGTTACGGGTCGTTTCATTTGGTATCAGAGCTTTGGTTTACAAAGCTCAGAGAACAAGACACTTTAGAACCATACGAAAGAATTCATCAGATATTGGATTAGTAATATCCAATGGGAAAGACTCGTTAGAGATAGGATCAGTAGTATCCTAGAACGAGTGTGAAGAGTGTATTTTTCAAAGTGAAAACAATTTTTGTTTTGAAAATTTAAATCAATTATTCGTATTTGATTATCTATTTATATAGATGTGGACAATCCAGTATATATAGATTTTTAGTATACGTCTGATCCACGTGTATTTGAAATTTTAATATACTGGATAGATATAGGGTCACATTCTAGACACCCGGGGATAATTCTGATGATGTGGCCACATCATCAGTATTTATATTCGTGTTTCGAAGGTGTGATATTTATATATTTCCTATTGACTGGTGTGAGAACCAAAATTAGATAGGGCCTATTGTTGTGATTTGGCATCAAAAATTTGATTTTTGTATATATGTATCAAAATTATGAATTTGAAACTCTAATTCACTAATTGACTGATGTTTGTGTTGTTTGTTTATTTGTTTGCTAATTTTTAACCATTATGCCTAATTGAATCAAATATTGGATTGTATTGAAAATTGGTCGCATTTGCTTGCATATACATATATATCATTGAACAGGTCATAGCAAGGAGGCTAGAGCAGAGAATAAAATTTGTTTGCCCGACAAATAGGTACATGTTTACTACATAATTTCCTGTTTTGTTTGGGTGATGATGATTTTGAGAGCCTATTGGCTAGCCGCTTGGCTTTTTCTTTTTCTTTTTGAGATCTGAAGGACCGGGGAAGCTATTTGAAATTCCCCGATGCTCCCGGTGCAGGGGAGGTTATGGCGAAATTTTTCGAAAATTTAGGGTGTTAGCCAAATTTTTGAAATTTAGAAAATTCTCAGAAACTGAAAAGTTGGAGAATGGAAGCCAGATCGAACGTAGAGTTGAATGATCAAACCACTTTCGACTTTGTTCCTTTTCGGGGACGAAAAGTTTTAAGTGGGGGAGATTGTAACAACCCGGAAAATCTGGGCCAGTTTAAAATTTTTATTTTGGCGATTTTAGCGAATTCTGGATATTTAAAATAGATTATTTTAAATAATATCGACGAGAAATTTATTTTGAATAGAATTCGAACGTATATATTATACGCGTCGTCGTTAGAATATAAATAATTATATATAATTATAAATAGAATTGAAAATGGCGCGGTAGTTCGATAATTCGATTTCAAACTTCAATTGAATGTACCGGGTGCAAAACAATCCGGATTTTAGTGAAACCAAAAATAATGGAATCTAATAGTGAATATCTTTCCAACGAATCCGAAAAACCAAAAGTTCGTAGCGGGAATCAAAAGATATGTCCAGTTGAAAATTCTGAATAGTCGCTATGGAATTCAGGCCCTTAAAATTGGACATTTTGCAAACGACCTCGGATTTCGACGAAACCAGTTTTGTTGGGTCCGTGATGTCAAGTTATTTCTAGATTTCAAATTTTATAATTTTTCGAATCAATATGTGAGCGTGGCAAAGGAAAACGCGTTTGACCAGTTTCAGTTGATTTTAATCGACTGGAAAATGGCCGTTTTTCAAACGGTCTCAGAATTCGGCGAAACTAGTTTTGTTAGGACCGTATCGTTAATACGAAGCTAGAAAATATTTTTATTGAATTTTTAGAGTTGGTATGTGGCCCCGGTAATTTGAAATGTACGTTTAAAATTCAATATAGTGATTTAAATGTAAATTAAACGGAAACTGGTTCAAACAGTCGAATCAGCTTGCGATATATATCCCATTGTGTTCAGAATAGGGGTAATACGCTATGGACGACAGGCGGTGGGCCTCGTTTCGAGGTCGTATGTAAAAGTCAATATTTTGGTAATTAAAATAATTAAATAATAAAAGAAAAAAAAAACAAAACAAACCCTCTCCTTCTTTTATCAGCCGACCCCCCCCCGTTCATTTTCAAACCAAAAAAAAAAAAAAAGGGGATCGACGGAATCCCATCGCCCTCCCTCTCAACGACGACCGCCGCGCTTCCCGGAGGGCCCACGCCGCCGGAGCTCCACCCACGTCAGACCGTGCCTCCCCAGCAACCCCCTCACTTCCTCCCTCCGTCCGCTCAAAACCCCGTCGCCCTTTTAACCTAAAAGTCGCGCCCCCTTGCTAACCACCACCACCCTAAATCTGCCGCCGCTCTCACCACAGATCCGCACCACCACCTCATTCAGACGTCGAGCGCCACCGAGACCCACACCACGCCTGACGCGCCGCCCTGATACCTCCCTCAGATCGACGTAAGAGCGCCTCCGAGCCCCCTCCACTGTTCGCAGTCCCCCTCCCTCCCGCTGGTGAGTTTTCTTTTTATTTTGTTTAATTAATTTTGTAGTTAATAAAAACTGATTTCGTTAGGTAATTAAAAATGAGTTTTTTTTGTGATTTTAAATTCAGTTTTAATTAGTTAAAGTTTGAATTTTTAAATATACAAAGAAACGATTTTTATTAGGTTAAAATATAATTTTTATATAGGTAAAATATTAAAAATATAATCTTTAAATTAAAAAAAGGTGAAATCTTTAAATTAAAAAAAGTGAAATCTTTAAATTAAAAAAGGCGAAAACTTTATTTTTATAAAGGCGAAAACTTTATTTTTATAAAGGCGAAAACTTTATTTTTATAAAGGCGAAAACATTATTTTTATAAAGGCGAAAACTTTATTTTTATAAAGGCGAAAACTTTATTTTTATAAAGGCGAAAACTTTATTTTTATAAAAGCGAAATCAATATTTTTGAAATGGAATTTTTATCTATATGACACCTAAGTAAAAATTCGATTTTTACATATGTAGTGAAAGCGGACAACGAAGGTAACAAAAAGGCGAGAACGACGAAGATTTATATCAATGAAGTGCCGTGGAGCTAGGATAGCTATCGGTGAGAATTTCTCACCTTTCAATTTCATTTCTATTTATATATATATATACTAGGATGCAGACGGTGCTTAGTAGCACCCGACACAATCGTCCACAGACCATGGACTTGTTTGTTTGGTTGCATAGCTTAGTTATATGATTTGATTTGAATTTGGTTGTTTGGTGATTTTGATTGATGTGTGAATGGCGTGGGCCTTCACTAGACCGGGGATAAGGCTAGGCCTTGTCCCGTTTCTAGTATCGTGCCGTTATGCCGCCGAAATTTTCTAAAATATGATTAGAAAAATAAAATATCATTTTATTGAATAAATGAACTGAATAGAAATTCATGTGTTAAAATAAAATGTTTATCGTTAAAAATATAATTTTTAACATGAAAGTGGATAAATAAATATTTATAAACAAATCGGCCGATTTGTTTATATACACTGATTTGACTGATATCGATTGGGTCGATAAATTTTACACATCGCCCAACTGCACAAATAAAATTTGTGTTTGATTGTCTGAAACCCCACACGGGTGTTGGGATGAAATTTGAAGTTCACTCATCCTAATTGACTAAATATGTCGATCGATAGATTGACAGGCTGTTATAAGCGTTAGATACTTATATTTGATGCTTATACAGTGTAGTGCACTTTGGTTGATGGTTGATTATTTTTCAATGCTATTATATACATGTGTTGTAGAAAATCCATATAATTAACATTATATGGTAATTGATTGGGCCTCATTCTAATTTGAAAAATAAAGGAAATTTGAAAATAGAAATTATGAAGCCGTGTTGATTAGATTGACGCCATTTTGACGTGAACGATATTTATATCGATTTTATTCATTTAAAAATTGAATTGAGAACGATTTCGAAATGAATTGAATTGAGAACGATTTCGAAATGAATTGAATTGAAAACGATTTCGTAATGAATTGAATTGAAAACGATTTCGTAATGAATTGAATTGAAAACGATTTCGAAATGAATTGAATTGAGAACGATTTCGAAATGAATTGAATTGAAAACGATTTCGAAATGAATTGAATTGAAAACGATTTCGAAATGAATTGAATTGAAAACGATTTCGAAATGAATTGAATTGAAAACGATTTCGAAATGAATTGAATTGAAAACGAATTCAAATTGAATTGAAAGTGAATTGAAATGAATTCAAATTGAATTGAAATTTGAATTGAATAGAAATGAATTTTAAAACGAATTTATAGAGAAGAATTCAATTTTGATTTGAATTGAAATGGAAGTTGATATTGCTTTTGAAACGAATTTAAAACTATTTATATAATTCGTTTTAAATAGAAATCGACGAAATATATATTATATATATTATATATATAATATAATGGCCTGAATAGAACGCGCCGCGCCGCGGCAGTTCGTAAATTTCGACCATTTATTTCAAACGGACATTGCGGGAGATCCCACCGTCGGATTCTCCTAAAACCGGAACCGTTGGGTTCGTATCGAAAAGAGCTTTCTAGCGAATGTTAGAAATTTGAAATCTAACGGTTGGATTTGGAATTAGGTCCAGATCAAATTTGAAAAAGGTCGCTGTAAGTGCAGTTCGATGGCCATTGATGGAAATCGACTGTACGGGCCTTGATAAAATTATTAAAAATAGTAATAATTTGTGTAAAATCATAAGAAATGATTTGTGAAGATTTGGGATGAAAAACTTCATGTTTGAAAAGATAAAAATAGATTTTTATCGAAATGAACTAGTTTTGAACTAGAATTATAATTCTATTTATTTTTAAATAAATAAATTGAATTTGAAATGGTTTTAAAAATAACCAGAATATCCAATGATTGCATTGGAGTGGATTTGAATCGAAATTGTCTTCGGAATATTTCGATGTTGGAATTCGTGATTATACAGGTGTTGTTATGGAAATTTGAAAGATATATATTTATATCGTTATTTCCAATACGACATTTGTTAGTCGTAGAATTTGATATTGAATATAAGCCGATATATTTTCTATTCAGAGTCTTGTATTGAATATCAAATGTGATTTGGGTTTGTCGTGAATGGTGTCTTCATTAACACTGTTCTTGAACCCAGTTGAGAAATAATTAAATCTTTTTATTTAGATTTAATGAAGTGTACCAATTAAATAATATTTAATTGGAATTGAATTGATATTGATTTTTGGGTTTATCGTGAACAGTGTTTTAAATAACACTCGTTCTTTAACCCAATAATTAATGGAATGTGATTTTGGGTTTATCGTGAACCGTGTTTTAAATGACACGGATTCTTTAACCCAGTTAAAGATTAAAACTAAGTGGAGTTTTAATGAATCTTTAATTAGATTGAAAAGTTCGAGAATGGAGTATCACCAGTTTTATTCCAGGCGATAGTTAAATCTTTAATTAGATTTGAACGTGAAAAGGTAATTGAATTTACCGATAACACCGTGGTGTTAGATATGAAGTATAACCAGTTTTACTTCATGGGATGAATAGGTTGGGATTGGGAAATAAAATAAATGATTACTTCGGTGTGGTTCGCTAATCCCGACTAGTTTGAATTGATATTCAAAGGAGATTAAAGAATAAATTTAAAGAATTTATCTTGGATAAAATTAATGGGAACTTTTCCCAAAGTATAGGAATATTTGAATAAAAGAATATTCTGAATTGGAATGAGGCGTATGTTGTGTTTGTGTAACACTTTTATAATATATACGCGAGTTATTTAGAAAGACCGGGTTTATCCCATTCTGAATAACTGATTCGACGTGGTGTCGAAGATGAAGACGATGGTCGAAGACCGGAAGTCTTCACGTCGTTTGGGTGATTACTGATGATCTTGATTGGGATGTACACCCATGAAGATGGAAACAGTTGGTGATCGTCCAGACGTACTTGGAGATCGATGGATATGCGGGGTACTAGGTGCCTCCGGTTTCGTTCAGACCCAGAACGGACTTGTAAATGGACTGTGTGTCTGACATTGGATTTTAGTCCGTGTGATTGATCTCTATTAAATATATATCTGTTTGGCGGCGGAGAATTTATTCTCTTGCTTAACGCCCTTCTCTGAGACGTACGAGCTCAGGGGTTATATATTGATGGATATCAAACGCATGGGGTGAATTGCCTGTGTGGCATGCCTAAGTGGCAATTGATCGAGGCTTCTGTTGAAAAGCAAAGTCTTGTGGTGATGATCAAAGCACGGCCTGTGTGGCACAGCTTTGTGTAACGTGAATTCGCGAGCCTCGCACCCCGGTTGTGGACCAAAAACGGGAGAGGACATCAGGGAGGGCATGCGTTTCTTTCTAGCTAGAAGTGGCGTCAGTGGTTTTACACGCCCTGACGAGTTTGACTTATGTGGTTGTTGCTGTTGCGAGGCGCCTCGGTTATATCGGTTTCGGCTGATGCATTCTGGTCGGCAGACGGACCAGACTTACACCCCATAGGGTGGGGAGACGCATGTTCAGGGTTTAAGTTTAATCCACATCGGTGGACTGGCCCTGAGGATCCAAGGCTTGACTGCGTACTTGCCTGAGACACGGGCTAGAGCGTCTCGAATCGGTTGAGGACTATCTTTTGCCTCGGTTCATAGACAGAAATCCAATTTCCAAATACGTGACATTTGCGGTTTTAATTGTAGAACTAGTATGGCGACATGATATATGGTACCCATGCTGCCTATGATTGATACTTATGATTTGAAGTTGTTTTATACACTATGCACTTATAATAGTATCAAATGATTTGTTTTAAACGTATCAAGCATTCTTTGGCTGTTATAAGGGAAAACCCTATCCTCGGCTGCGTTGCATTGTGTGATGGGACCTGGGTCTTATAACAGCTTCATTTTTCTTTATTTAGCATTGCGCTGTTTGTTATATGCACTGGTATTCTTGGGAGGAAACCCGTTCCGTGTTATACGGCGTGGTCCCTTGATTTACCTAGCTTTAAAATAAAGATTAATAACTGTTTTAGTTCTCACACCAGTCACATGACTGACCTGGAGTTTATTGTTTTAACCTAAACTCTGGGTGCCCTTATTTTGACACGGGCAGCTAGTAGTTTCGGTTTTGCAGATTTATATTCACAGGATCCTGGTTTACAGCTGGAACGATATCCGGAAAGCTTTGTATCCGTATATCTACTTCTAGTTGTGTATTGTATTATTTTCCGCTGCTATGTATTTAAATGTAATTTAAATCTCTGATATTTCTGTGTAATATTCGTTTATACTCTGTATATTCTTGTAATCTGATGCATTGTTGTAATATACAATGAAATGTTCTTTTGTTTGCGTTCTGTTTTGTCGTGTTCTCGAACTATCCGACGCTTTCCTTTACGGGGAAGTTACGGGTCGTTTCATTTTGACACCTATGAAGGGAAAGGTTTTAATTAATTGATTAATTAATTAAAAATGGACATGGTAAATGAAATGGACTACTTAACCAACCCTAGGGATTGTAAGAACTTAAGTTTAAGTTGGGGGTTAAGTAAACTGGGTTATACGGAATGAGTGGGTTAAGTAAATCTTGGGTAGGTGGGTAATATTAGTACATATAGGCCCACAAATTTAACCGTAAATTAATATGTCTGAACCAGTGAGAGGGTTAAGTAAATCTTGGGTAGGTGGGTAATATTTGTGTATATAGGCCCACAGACTTAACCAATACAACCTGTTAATTAAACAAAAGGGTGAGACTAGGTTAAATTAGAAAACACTTAACCAAATTTATACATGTAAGTGGACATGGGGTTAAGTGGGATGTATTAGAGGGGACCAAGCCTAGGTGGGAAGCTTGGTGGGGGCCCTTTTCAGTCCAGTAGCCCATTAAGTATCTTTGTGAGCTCGACCTTAGTCGAGGACGGGACACGCCTACTGGTCCTGATTGTTAGAGGCCAAAATGGGTTAGCGGTGGCAACGCAAGTCCAACGGGGTCATGTGCGTGCGTGGGCCCGAGCTGGTAGGTAAGACGTTGTTGCATCGTGTAGGTATAAGCTGTGCATCCTTAAGTTGTATTGGGTTGCCACTTTAGGGGAGTGATACACCCCACTGTGGGACCAACACGGGTATCTACGAGTTAGGGAGCCGATCGAATGAGGCAGGGTAGTGGGTACATCTAGTGGAGATAGGAGCAGACGGCACCTATGTAGTCAGCTAGGGGTACACGAAGCTACCATTATTAATTAATCATTAAAGGGGTACACCTAGTGGAGATAGGAGTAGGCGGCACCTATGACGTCAGCTAGGAGTACATGGAATTACCATTGAAGGGGTACATCTAGTGGGGATAGTGGGTACATCTAGTAGTACACGAAGCTATCATCATTCTATTTAGTCAAGAGGGATCAAGTTTCTAGAGTAACTAGTATGGGTGCAGTTAGTGTTAGTACAGTACAGTACGTTAGAGTATAGTAATTACCCTATATTGATTAGGAAGCGCCTTTAACGTTATCTTTGCTCATCCTATTATTTTTGGTTGCTTGGTCTTGCCATTAATTCACAGTCATTTCCTTATTTACCAAGCTTATGTCTTATCCTAGTTACTTTGATAATTATATTGTTGGAGTTATCGGACTTGCCAGACTTTATGTCTGACCCCCTTTGTTTCCACCTCTTTTCTTCCTTTTTTCCCCCCAGGTTCTTAGGGTGGGAAGCTTGATTTGGATCTCTTTGGGAGCACTTGGATTTGGATTGCTGAAGTGAAGCTCAACCTATCTCTTTTATGGCTATTTATGGGATTATGCTTTTTATATTATGTACTCTGATTTTGTCAAGATGGATATTATGTACTTGACTTTAGTCTTTGGGTTTTGGTGATGTAACCAAACATATTTACCTTCCGTTGCAATAAATAAAGTTTTAAATTTTCAAGTACTATTTCATATCTGTCTTGTTGTGATTTTCTGTTCTATATTCACTTAAAACGCTCCATAGAAGTTAATGCATTCCCTTTTGTGAGTGACATTAATGGACATGGGGTGTTACAGGTATCATGTGTGATCACACGAATTTTTAGAAGGCAGATGCATTTTAAATAAGGATAAAAAAAATAAAAAAATATCTACCTCCATTTCCCTTATAAATACCCCCCTAAACAATCCTTAAAACCTAGTTTCCATCCTCATTAGGTCAACACATTTTCCGCCTCCACCAAAAATGTGAAAACATGAAGAGCCTCATCTTCATAAAATTCATAGAAATCAAAAGAAAAATCTATAAATTATAAAACACATATAGTTGAGATGCTGGCAGCCTTCTCTTCCTTCTGATGTGTATTTTGCTAGACTCGATCATTGTTTTGAGGTTGGGGTTTTTTCCGCAGTGACCTAGGGTTCGGGTTTCCTTGATTTTGGAGCATCGGTTCATGAAGTGATGTTGGTTTTTGGATTTAGAGGGTGCAGTTTAATCTTGTGATGGTTTTTGAGGAGATTCGACACTGAGAACCGTCTTGACTTCACCTGGTAGCTCGTGAAGAGCTGAGCGACGCAGAAAGGAGGAAGTGATCGAGTTTTATATTTTTGGTATAGGGTGGAAGAGGGGATGATGGAGAATGAAATGATGGAGTTTGTTTTGGGTACGTTTGATCGGAGAAGGAGAACGTGGGAGGCAAAATGGTGTGCGTGGACTTCCTGGAACCGTTCTTTTGTTTTGGGGAAGAAAGGGGAATCGTTCGGGTCTGGTAAATCAAAGGGGTTAATGGGCCGACTTTGAGAAGTTAAGCCCAATTAATTTTTAAAGGGAATTTAAATTTTGTTTTGTTTTTAAATAGTTCAAACTTCTAGATCGAATAAATTTGTCATATATCATCAGAATTTCGAACGGTTGGATCCGTTAGGATCGTATGGACGGCATCTACACACTGGAACTGACTGGGAGTGGATTGGGGGCACATATGAATTTATGGCGAAATAAATTGTTTGATTCAAATCAAAACAAATAGTTTATCGTTCTTTAACGATGAACTGCCAAAGTGAGTAAATCTCACTAACTCTGAACAGCTTATAATTTCATGTTGTATTTTTAGAACTGTTAAATATTGGCTGATTAATTGTGTGTTGACTGTTTGATTGAACTGCTAGTCAGTTAGTTGAATTTCTATATTGATTCTGTTTAACAGAATATATCATATGGAACTGAAAGTAATGTTGATTTTATTGTGTAACATCTGTGGATGCAGGGAAATAGGTTGGAGGAATCCGACTGGATTCCTCAACAGTTATTTTATTGTTTTTCATATATTGCGATATATGATGTGGTTTATAATCTGTGGTTGATTATATGTGTTTGGACGATATTGGTCATCGTGATATGATGTGTTAAGTACCATAAAATATCGGAATGGGAAAAGGAGATTTTCAAAGTGATATTGATAACAGAATATGTATAAATTGGAATAATTATAAAGTGAATTATTTATTTAGGATAGATAAATAAGATGTTATAAAATGGACTATTTACTTAGAAAATAAATAGGAGATATTAAATGAATTATTCATTTAGTAAATAAATAGGATATGTTAAGTGAATTATTTATTTATTTAGAAAATAAGATAATAAAGGGGTTATTCATTTAGGACAAATAAATAAGATATTTTAAAGGGAATATTTGCAAACAATTTGCAAATAGAATAAAAGGAAATATTTGTTTAGAAAACAAATAGATTATAAAGGAAATATTTGTTTAGAAAACAAATAGATTATAAAGGAAATATTTGTTTAGAAATCAAATAGATTATAAAGGAAATATTTATCTTTGGATAAATAGAGATATATAAGTCTGAACTTATATATGAAGAAGTAAACAGATAAAAGGAGCCGATTGATTTATAAATGATATTTATAAATTAAGTTAAATATTTATCATTTGGATAAATAGAATATATAAGTCAAGACTTATATAAAGAAGTAAGAATCGATTTCAACATCGACATTTGAAACTGAATAAGGACGAAGAGTTAACCAGTTAGAGTTAAACCATTAGAGTTAAACCAGTTAGAGTTAACCAGTTAGGTTAAACCGTAGAGTTAAACCAGTTAGAGTTAACCAGTTAGAGTTAATCGATAGAGTTAAATCGAACTAGAGTTATTGAATTGAGTTAAAGGAAAAGAGTTATCGAATTTAGTTATTCGAAGTGAGTAATCGAATATAGTTTATTCGAAAGGAATTATCGAATTTGGTTATTCGAAGGAGTTATCGAATTTAGTTATTCGATGGAGTTAATCGATTAGAGTTAAATCAAATGAGTTAATCGAATATAGTTTATTCGAATAGAATTAAAGGAGTTAATCGAATATAGTTTATTCGAATAGAATTAAAGGAGTTAATCGAATATTGTTTATTCGAATAGAATCAATTGAGTTAATCGAATATTAGTGATTCGAATAAAGTAAAATAGAGTTATCGAATATTAGTTATTCGAATAGAGTTAAATGGAGATAAAAGGAGTTAATCGAATATAGTTTATTCGAATAGAGTTAAAGGAGTTATCGAATATAGTTTATTCGAAAGGAGTTAAGTGAAACGAGTAAATCGATTAGAGTTAAATCGAATAGAGTTAATCCAATAGCGTTAGTCCAATAGAGTTAATCCAATAGCGTTAGTCCAATAGAGTTAATTGATAAGGGTTAATCGAATAGAGTAAATTGAATAGAGTTATCGAATATACCTTATTCGAAGGAAAGAATTATCGAATAGAGTCGAAGGAGAGTTACATAAGAAAGTTTGTTAAAGAATTAAAAGGGTGAACTTTGTCTATTTCAAGGTTAGAAACGTTGTTCAGTTAAGGTCTGAGAGGTAGTATTACCCCAACTTGATTGACTCCATTTTTAACTAAGGAATGGTTAAGGTTCGATAGTGAAGGTTGGTTAAAGGAATTTAGTTAATAAGCATAATGGGTTGAGTTGACATCGCGATGGTTTGTTTAAACATCTGTCTAAGTCCAATGAAGGAGTTTTGGAAATGTTTTCCAAATAAGAACCAGAAATGTTTTCTGATATAGAAAACAAGAAATGGAAATGTTTTCCAATGGTAATAACATATATTTTCTAAATTTAGAAAATAAGAAATGTTGAATATAGGGAAACAGGAGATGAAAAATGAACTAAGGAGATAAATGTTAAATGATGTTTGATCGATATAATTTCCATCTGGAAATAATATCGTTGTTTGCACAAGTATTTTTCTTTGATAGTTAAATCACATACTATCGAAGTTTTGACCATTTTAACGTTGTTAATATGGAGAGACCGGTTGGATTATTATCCAAAGAACCACTCTGTATTGGCATAAGCGTTGCGAATCATATATGCCAAAGATAATTGAAGACGGAGTAAAGTGCAAGGGCTATTGTATAAGTCTTATATAATAGTTCCTAAGATGGATGTACTGAATAGTGCCTTCGGTTCATCCTATTCCTGAATGACTTGTATGGATGAATGTCTGACAGAGTATTTCCAGAAAAGTCACATACATTGATTTCTTCAACCATACCAAGAGTGGAAGCGGAGAAGGAAACTTCTTTAGCTAACACGTAATGTACTGTTGTAGACGTCAATTAGAGATTTTCGATGGATCTGACAATGTGGCATTCGAAGTGAAAATGAATGTGATGATAAAGCGTAGCTTCTAGCATCACATCCGGTAAATGACAGAAATCGGGCAGGCAGCATGGCTATGTAGGTCGCACCTATTAGGGTGTATAATCACCTGATCTAGAGTTTCATTTACTTCTAAAAATCTATTGTTGATGCTGTCCCATTCGGGAAACGGTTGCTGATCCCAACCGTTGGTGATATACATTCGATACACTCAAGCGAAATGAGTAGTCGGTCATGTGTGGCCGGGTTGCAAGATGTTCTTGTTGAACCCAGTGTATTCCTTTCTAGAGGTACACTAGCGAAAGGTGGTTCCATACCTTGTCATAGTTGGAAATCCATTACCCAATACGTGCTTGCGGTTTTGATTGTATACTATATATGTAGAAACGTGAGATGAAAGCGTTACTGCTAGATGATTAATATAATTATGGTTGTTAGACATTATTATAATATCAAAAGGTTTTTGAAATAAAGATATTTTGGATTCTCATAAGGGAAAAACCCGTTCCGTTATACGGCGTGGTCTTATGAGATATCATTTACTTGTTCAAACCGTTTTAAATTGTTTTACTCATACCAGTCCCATGACTGACCCGGAGTTTATTTTGTTTTGTTTTCCCTAAACTCTTGGGTGCCCAATTTTGTATGGGCAGTCAAGTAGTCAGGAATTTACAGATACTTGAAGAGCTGGAGCAGGAGGCTTCAGGATCATATAGCTATAGTTTATTTCTGCTGTGTTGTAAGTGCTGTACTTTGATAATGATGTATATTCAAGTATAGATATATATTTCAAGTTATGTTATATATATTATATGTTATTCGTTCCGCAGTGAGGTTCGTGTTACTCTGATGTTATGTTCTTCTTCTTCTTCTATTCTAAGTTTCTATCTTATCTATCCTCACCCACTAATTTCTTTCATTAATCATCCGGTATTTTCGACCCTTGGATGTTCGATATGTGTTGTATATCGGATAACCAAGGTCGACAAAAACCCGGGTCGTTACATCTTACGATTATCATTTCTTTCGAAAGGATTTTGAAAGTTAAACAAATGGTTGGAGTTTACTCACACCAGTCCCATGACGGACCCAGAGTTTATTTTGTTTTTTTCCCTAAACTCTTGGGTGCCCAAATTTGTACGGGAAGTCAAGTAGTCGGGATTTTACAGATTCACTTGGAGGAGTTTGAAGCAGGAGGCTTCATCAGTTAGCTATAAACTCATATATTCCGCTGTGTACTATGTGGTATCTGGAAACAGGTGTTTATAACTGTTCCAGGAATAACTGTTGTGCTCTGATGATGGTATGTATATAAAGTTACTGATTTGTATTTCAAAAGTTATGTTATATAATATATTTTATTCGTTTCATTGTGAGATTTGTCTTCTTTGTTTACTTCTATTCTAATATTTCTTTCTTTCTATTTCTCATCCTCTAACTTCTTTCTAATAATGATTCGTATTTCTGTGCAATTTGGGTTGGACGTGTGGTGTTATTAGTCAACTCAGATAGTACGGATTTGCGGGCCGTTACAGCTGCCGAAATTTTCTAAAGATGTTAGAACAATAAAAATATCATTTTTATTGGCTAAATGAACTGAATAAAATATTCATGTGTCGAAATGAATATTTTTATTGTTAAAAATATAATTTTTAATGTGTATATGAATAAAATAAATATTCATTTACAAATCGGATGATTTGTTTATGTACACACATTTGACTGATATTGATTGGGGTGATACATTTTACACATTGCCCAACGACACAAATAATAATCAGTCTTTGTTGTTTGAGAACCCCACACGGGTGTTCAGATGATATTTGACGTACACTAATCCCAGTTGTTTAGTTGTATGTCAATCGATTGGTTAACAGGCTGTTGTAAGTGTTAATTATTCATATGTAACGCTTATGCGGTTGTGTAATGCACTTTGGATGATGGTTGACTGTGTTTGATTATTATTGTGTACATGTGTGTATGAAATCCATATAAATAAAATTATATGGTAATTGACTGTGTCTGATTCCAATTCGGCAAGAACGAATATTTTAAATTAATGAATATTTTAAAATAATGAATAATGAATATTTTAAAATAACTAATATTTTAAAATAATATTCAGTAATGGATCAAAATATGATTTTGATGTCCGATTTGGGATGAACACGAAAATATTGAAATATATGAAGCCGTGTTGATTAGATTAACGCCATTTGGACGTGAACGATATTTATATCGATTTTATTCATTTTTATAATGAATATCGAAAAGTAAATGATTTCAAAATCTGATATTTTGAAAATATTATCATTTGTATATTATAATGATAAGGAAAATTCAATTTTGATTTAAATTGAAAATGAAGTTAGAATCATTTTAAAACGAATTTATAAAATACGTTTTAAATGGAAATCGATGAAATATATATAATATATATATTATATATATTTAGTGGCCTGAATAGAACACGCTGCGCCGCGACAGTTCGCGAATTTTGACCATTGACTTCGAATTGACATTACGGGAGATCCGACCGTCGGATTCTCCTAAAACCGGAACCGTTGGGTTCGTATCGAAAGGTGCTTTCCAACGAATATAAGAGAATTGAAATCTAACGGTTGGATTTGGAATTATGTCCAAATCAAATTTGGAAAAGGTCGTTGTAAGTGCAGTTCGATGACCGTTTATTGATATCGACTGTACGGGCCTTGATAAAATTATTAATAATTTGTGTAAAATCATAATAAATGATTTGGAAAGAATTAGGATGAAAAATTCCGTATTTGAAAAGATAAAAATATATTTTATTGAAATGAACAAGTTACTAACTAGAATTATAATCCAATTATTTTTAAATAAATAAATTGGATTGAGAATAGGTTTTAATATAACCATAATGTCCAATATATGAATTGGAGTGGATTTGAATGGAAATCATCATTGGGATATTTCGATGTTGGATTTCGTGATTATACAGATATTGTTATGGAAATTTGAAAGATATTTTTATATCGTTATTTCCAATATGATATTTGTTGGTTTCAGAATTTGATATTGAATATAAGATGATATATTTTCTATTCAGAGCCTTGTATTTAATATCAAATTGGATTTTGGGTTTGTCGTGAACGGTGTTTTAAATAACACTGTTCTTAAACCCAGTTGAGAAAAGAATAAATCTTTTAATTAAGGTTTAGTGAAAATTTCCAATTAATTAATATTTAATTGGAATTGAATAAAAGAATTGGATTTTGGGTTTGTCGTGAATGGTGTCTTCATTAACACTGTTCTTAAACCCCGTGTGAAAAGAATAAATCTCTTAATTAAGACTATTGGAGTTTCTAGTTACATTTGGTAATTGGAATAAAATGGAATGTGAATCGGGTTCATCGTGAACTGTGTTTTTAACGACATTCATTCTTTAACCCGATTTACAGTGAAATGTGATTTGGAATTTATAAATCTTTTATTAATATTTAAAGGAAATTTTCCAAAGTAAAGTTTTTCAATTTAATACAATAAATTGGAATGGAATGGAATTCGATTGGATAATAATCGAAGTGAGCTTCTGTGGAGGAGGACTGTTAAAATATATGGAATTTAAAATGCTTTGTCGTTATTCCATTTATATTATTAGTCGGACACGAAAATTGATATCGATTATATATTGATCTATTTTCCGTGAAGATTCCATAATTAATGGAATGTGATTTGGGTTTATCGTGAACTGTGTTTTAAACGACATTAGTTCTTTAACCCAGTTAAAGATAATATTAATTTCTTAACTTTGAATAATCATTAAGTAATGATTTTTGATATTAAATCTGAATTAGAATTTTAATGAATCTTTAATTAGATTGAAATGTGAATTGATAATTTAAATTATCAAATTTGGGAAATGATCGAGAGTGGAGTATCACTAGTTTTTGTAACACCCCACCTCCGCCAGGGTAACTCTTGCAAGCGCACTGGCTTTGGAGGGGCGTTAAACAAGGTAAACATGCATGCAGATATCACAAGACAGAACAAGTAAGTAAAACAAAGTAAATAAAGCAGCGGATCAAACTAGCATTTCAAAACCATAGTCAAGTTACAAAAAAGTACTTGGTCATTATTTTCCAACAAACAAAGTCTAGAGAAAAGCATAAACTAAAATACATAAAGTACTATCCCCAAAGTGAAGTGATAAACCATAGCTAGCTCAATGTCCAAAACCGTACATGAGCAAATCCCGTAAGCAAGCTATAAAGATCCAAGCTAAGCTCCAATGTTCCCACCCTGAGGACCTGAGGGGGGGAAACGGAAGAAAAGAGGCGAAAGAAAACAAGTCAGTCAAAAAGACTGGTAAGCCCTAACTACTATTAGTCCATGAACTAGTAAAGTTAACTGGCATGAGAAGCTGAGATGAACATAAGGATAACAACATACTGGCATGATGATTAACTAACAAAATAGATAAAGGTGTCATCGCATAATCAAGGTTAAGTTTTGCACCACGGGTGTACTAGCATTCTAACATGTCAAGTAAAAACAAGAATTGATCCCTTGGCCCAAGCTTGGCCCAATATCATGAGGTGACCTAAATCAAGGTCCAACTACACGGTCTAGTTGATCGGCTCCCTATAAGCCTAAATCGTCAAGTGTCGGTGTCATACGGCCCAAACATGAAATGTAGTTAAACTGCGCTAGGTCCACCCTAGGGTGTATCAAGTCCTAGGGTGTCAACCTCGGACACAAATCAAACATGCACAGTCTAGATCTACTGGTACCCGTGCCTGATTTTCCAACTCCGACTATGAGCACGACCATAGTCTGCCTGGACCCACACCGGCGTACCTACTCAGCCGTCGTTTTGGTCGCTTACATGTCAGCCCAGTAATCGTGCCCCACCCTAGCCTAGTCCCTAGGGTATCATGATACTATCAAGAGGGTTACTGCTGAAAAGGACCACGCAACTAGGGTTTCTTAACGGGTTAAATGTGGTTAACCCGATCCAAACGTGGATTAAATTGGTTAAGTGTACCCAAGGTTCATGACTTAACCCCGATTAACCCATCAAGCCCAAATTGGTTAAGTATTAAGTGGACCATGACTTAACCCTAATCAGGAGGCATTAATTAACTTAATGTGCTTTAACCTCTCACATTAGACCTTGTTGTGGTTACTAGTTAAGCCGGGCGGGTCCGGGTAGCTTTACACCACAACTTGGTCTAACCTCGGGTTCGAGCACAACATGACCAACTTCTCACATTGGGTCCTATTGTTTGTAGCCACTAGTTAAGCCGGGCGGGTCCGGGTAGATTTATGCTACAAACTCAACCCAACCTCGAGTTGGCCACACTTATATTTTCTAAGTGTCATGTCCATTATGTTTCCAAAACATAATTACAAGCTAACATATCACGTCATGTTATAAAAACCATGTTCATGTCATAATATTACCCAACTCCAACGAAATCCCATCGTTTACATAATCGCAACAACGCATAAAGGATAAAATAGGGAACTTGGCATAATCATGACAAAAAGGTGTTGAAGCCACAAGTTTAACATGGTGGCATATGAAATGTACATATGTTTATATACTTGCATATTGCATTATTAGGCTTCAAAAGTATGCATAAAACCAAACTTAGCATATAAGTGATACATGGTGATAAATGACATGTAGAAGTTGCTAGAAGTTCGCATTTAGCCTCACATGCAAATTATCATAAGGGATATGATAACTTCCATGTTGCCAAAATGCAACCTTTAATATAAGGCTTGAAGCTTGAAGCTCACAAACTCAAGTTTAACTTGCATAACATGATAACATGTGTATAATGATCAACCCAAACTTGCATAGCATAGCAACATGTGTCATACATAATGATTGAACCAACTTGCATAACATAATGATCAACCAATCTTGCATATCATAATGATCAACCCAAACTTGCATCATTCATTTAACTTTATAGTTCAAAAAGAAAGTAGAAAAGGGCTTACAATGCTATGAAGACACAAATGAATATTTATTATAAAGATTGAGACGAAGCCCTTATGCAATCACCCAAATATGTAAGCTCCAAATGAAAAACCCTTGAGCCAAATCAATAAAAACCCTTGCTTTGTAATAGAAATGTTGCAACTTGACTTGAATGCAAACTAAGAACACTCATACAAGCTTGAAAACACTTGTATGACTTCAAAATCTCTCATATAAATAAACTTAGAAATTTTAGCATGAGAGTGGAGGCCATGAGAGGAACAAATTTGGCATAGTTTAGTTGTAGAGTTGAATAATGATGATCTAGGCTAGGCTTAGGGGTCCTTTTATAGAAGATTAGGATAGTATTAGCCATAGGATTAACCCTAGATCCAATCCGAGCCATCAAATCACGTCACAAGCCTCCAAAACAGGTCCAAACAGCCAAAATAGGTGCACCAGGCCGACCTGGCCGACCAGGGAGGTCGACCCCCAGGTCGACTCTAGTGTCGACCTGGTTGGGGGGGAGGTCGACCCTAGTGTCAACCCCCCTGTCGACCGGTCTGGGCGGGAGTTTTCCCGCCCAGTCTGTTTTGGCTGAATTTGAATTCTAAATTCAAATTTGAACTGTTTTTGAACTTGTAATTTTTTGAAAACTTTGACGGGCCATAACTTGGTCATACGGACTCCGATTTTCGAAAACTCGGACTCTATTTCACGTATTTTTCCGAGACGAATGCAATGGCACAGCCCGTTTCCATTGATTCAGATTTTACAGTTTAATTCTGCCTTGGTTTATGTTATAACATGTTATTCAAAAATACGGGTTGTTACAGTTTTTCTCCAAGCGGTAGTTAAATCTTTAATTAGATTTGAACGGGAAATGGTAATTAATTTTACTGATAACACCGTGGTGTTAGTTATGGAGTATTACCAGTTTTGCTCCATGGGATGAATAGGTTGGGATTGGGAAATATAATAAATGATTACTTTGGTAAGGTGCACTAATCCCGACTAGTTTGGATAAACCTTAATTTGGTTTGAATTGATATCAAATGGAAGATTAAAGAATTAATTTAAAGAATTTATCTTTGATAAAATTAATGGGAACCTTACCCAAAGAAGATGAATATTTAAATAAAAGAATATTCTGGATTGGAATGAGGTGTATGTTGTGTTTTTTTGTTTATAAGATACGCGAGTTATCCAGAAAGACCGGGTTTATACCTCTTCTGAATAACTGATTCGACGATAAGTCGACGATGAAGACGGTGGTTGAAGACCGGAGGTCTTCACATCGTTTGGATGATTACTGATGTCTTGATTGGGCTCTACACCCAAGACGAGGTAATAAGTGGTGATCGTCCAGACGTACTTGGAGATCGACCGGATATGCGAGGACCTCTCTCCTGTATTGGACATATGGAACGAGGAATAAGGTGCCTCCAGTTTCGTTCAGACCCAGAACGAACTTGTAAATGGATGTCTGTCTGACATTAGATTTTATTATGTGTTGATTGATTTCTATTAAATATATATCTCTTTGGTGGCGGAGAATTTATTCTCTTGCTTAACACCCTTCTCTGAGATGTACGAGCTTAGAGGTTATATATCGATAGATATCAGTCGCATGGAAAGAATTGTCGGTGTGGCATGCAGAGATGCAGTGATCAAGGCTTCTGTTGAAAAGTAGAGTCTTGTGGTTGATGATCAAAGCACAACTTTAATATAGCATAGCTTTGTGTATAGCGTTAATTCGCGATCCTCACACCCTGGTGTGAACCAGAAACGGGAGAGGACTTCAGGGAGGGCATGCGTTTCCTTCTAGCTAGGAGTGGTGTCATGGTATGGAGACCAGACATTTTTACTTATGTGGATGATGGATAGTGAGGCGCCTTAGTTATATCGGTCACTACGGGGCCGATGGATGGTTTGGTCGACATACTGACCAGTTTTACGCCCCCATAGGACGAGGAAACGTATTGTACATGCATTTTAATCCACTCCGTGTGGATTGGTCCTGACGATCCAAGGCTTGCCTGCGCGCTTGTCTAAGGCTCGGGCTAGAGAGTCTCGAAGCGGTAAGGATGATCTCTTGCCTTGGTCCACAGATGGAAATCCAACTTCCAATACGTGACTTTGCGGTTTTAATTGTAGAACTAGTATGGCGACATGATAGATGGTACCCATACCGCCTATGATTGATACATTTATATTTGAAGTTGTTTTTGACACTATACACTTATTATAGTATCAAATGATTTGTTTTTAAACATACTAAGCATGTTTGGCTATTATAAGGTAAAACTCTATCCTCCGGCTTGCGTTGCATTGTGTGATGGAACCTGAGTCTTATAATAGCTTCATTTTTTCCAAAAAGCATCACACTATTTGTTATATGCATTGGTATTCTTAGGAGGAAACCTGTTCCGTGTTATACGGCGTGGTCCATTGATTTACTCCATTTTAAAGTAAAGTTTTAAATAACTATTTTAGTTCTCACACCAATCACATGACTGACCTGAATTTTATTTTTTTAACCTAAACTTTGGGTGCCCTTATTTTCCACATGGGCAGCTAGTAGTTTTGGTTTTGCAGATTTATTCTTACAGGATCCTAGTTTATTGCAGGAGATATATTCGTAAAGCTTTGTATCCGTGTATTTGTTTCAGTTGTGTTATGTATTATTTTCTGCTGCATACTAATTTGTAAATCTCTGATATTTATCAAATGTATATTATTTGTACATACTCTGTTATATCCTTGTACTCTGATGTAATTGTTGTAATAAGCAATGAAATGTTCTTCTGTTTGCATTCTGATTTGTCATGTTCTCAGCCAATCCGTTCTTTCTCTTCTCTTTGGAGACCGGGGAAGTTCGGGTCGTTATAGTTTGGTATCAGAGCTTTGGTTTACAGAGCTCGAGAATAAGACACAGTAGAACCGAACGAAAGGTTCCATCAGCGATTAGATTAGTAATATCCAATGAGAATGACTCCTTAGAGATATGATCAGTAGTATCCTAGAACGAGTGTGAAGAGTAGTGTTTTTAAAATAAAAAAAATGAAAACAAATTTTGTTTTGAAAATTTAAACCATTTTATACGTATTTGAATATTTATTTTATATTAAATTTGTACAATCGAGTATATAAGGATTTTGCATATACGCCTTGCAAACGTAGATTCGAAGTTTTAATTTACTGGATAGATATAGACTCACACTCTAGTCACTCGGAGATACTTCTGATAATGACCATGGCATCATCAGAGTTTATGTTCGTGCTTCGAAAGTGGGATTTCTATATATTTCCAATTGACTGGTGTGAGAACCAGAACTAGATAGGATTTACTGTTTGTGAATTGGCATCAAAAATACGATTTTTGTATATATAAAAGTTATGTATTTGAAACGTTAATCAACTAATTGAATGCTGATTGTTGATTGTGTCATTTGATTATTCATTTGAACCAACATGTGAAGGAAAGTAAATTTAGCCGAATTGTGTCAATTGTTGAACTGAATACGAAATTGTTTGAAATTGCATACATGCACATGTATAAACATTGAACAGGTCATAGCAAGGAGGCTAGGGAAGAGGAATAAAATTGTATGCCCGACAAATAGGTACATGTTTACAAATTTATTGGGTTTGGATGATTTTATGAGCCGACTGGCTAGCCGCTTGGCCTTTTCTTTTCTTTTTTGGATGATCAGGGCCCTGCTTGGTTAGTTGCGGTTTTAAATGTCTTCCCGTACAAAGGAGGTTAAGGCCAAAAAATTCAAAAATTTAGGGTGTTAGCCAAAATTTTGAAGAATTGGAAAATTCTTAGAAACTGAAAAGTTGAAAAATGAAAGCCAAACTGAAAGTTGAGTTGATTAGTTAAACAACTTTTAGCTCCGTTCCTTTTCGAGGACGAAAAGATTTTAAGTGGGGGAGATTGTAACAACCCGGAAAATCAGAACCAATTTAAAATTTTTATTTTGGTAATTTTACTGAATTTTGAGTATTTAAAATGATTTATTTTAAATAATAACGACTAGAAATTTATTTTGAGTAGAACTATAATGTATATATTTATTTAAATTGAAGTTAGAATATAAATATTTATTTTAATTATAAAAGGAATTGGAAATGGCGCGGTTGTAATGTTCCGTATTTTTGATAGTCACATATTTAATTTATTTTATTATTTATTTAGAATATTAATGGATTTAAAATATATATTCCATTTATAAAACGAAGTTTGAACGTTATAATTTATATAATTATAAACGAACTAGAAATGGTGTGGTAGTTCGTAAATTTCGTTCTGAACTTCAACTAAATATACAAAATCCGTTTTAAGTCGGAATTCTGTGAAACCAGAAGCGTTTGAATCGATTTGATTATATTTTTCTAATGTGAGAGAAAAATCGATATTTTTTGTTATAGATTGTTAGTTATATCCAAATCAAAATTTAAAATAGTCGCTATGGAAACTATTATTAAAATATAACGCTTATAAAAGGATTTTAATATAATTTGGATACCGCTTTGACTCAAAATTTTTGATGTTAGTTGTAAAATCCATATTGTTATATTTGGATTTGTATATATTATTTCATTTGAGTATTTACGATAATAATTTATTTATTTATTTTATATATTTTGAAATCTAATTATATTTTTAGCTCGTGAATAGCAATACGAATATTGTACGTTCAGCAGCAACTGACGATGGAGATTATAAAACTATATAAAAACAAAATAAAATAAATTAAAGTTTCCTCCTAAGCAAGAATTTAAAACGTGCCTAAACTTAGCATTGATCAAGGACCTAAGATCTTTATTTTATTTTAGTCTTCACTTGCAACGATTATACTACGATTATCATAAAACTTTATTTATGCAGTTACACTATTTTAAAATGTCATAGAATCATTGTACGTAATCTATGATGCTTCCTTGCAAATATGCTTACAATTACTCACATAAATATGTACAGAATAATAATCGTGTAAATATATATGCACACACCATATATATATATATATATATTTACCTTGCTTAAGTGTTGGATACTATAATAACTATACTATACTATACTTCTTACTTCAGTTTGCATATTCCATGCATTCACGGTCCTATGTAGTATGAACTTGTGCCATAATTATATTTTCACCACAAATTCAGCTAATGGATGGACGTTACAAAATATATTACGTAATGAAATGAATCAAATAAAGTAGGTGATTTCAATGGTTTTCATATTGTACAGTACCACTAACCAAATCAACGTATATTCATGTGTTATTGTGTATTAATGCAACAAAATGAATAAAACAATTCATTTTGAACTGAAGAAGAACATGTCTTGTTCCTTTTAGTAATACAGTAGAACCCATTTCTCCATAAAAGCAATGGTACGAATAGAGACAGAAATCTGAACAAACAAATAAGCTAAAGAAAAATATGGAATACACAGCTAAAGAAAACAGTAAACCAACAATGAATAAACAGCTAGAAGATTTAAATATATACAATACCATCAATCGAGACAACTAATTTACCTTTATATACAGAAATTCTCATGTACAAATCTATACAAGAACTATGTGGCCCTATCTCAAATACAGGGTGTACATGTCACAAATTTCAAATCTTCAAAGCTGTACCTACTCTATATCTATACAATTCAAATCTCGAATTGAATAAACAACTCATAGCTGGAGCATCATGGTTGTCCAAATACCCAACATACTACGGAAAAATACGAATAACCAAGTTGATGTATATCCAACCAATGATTTTGTAAATCCAACACAAAATCCTCACACATCACTGCTAAGCATCGCAGCCATCAACGTCTCCATCACCCACAATTCGTTCGTATAACACAGCTGTAAATGGAAGGGAAATACCATATATAATTCAATACAAATAGACAATACGAACAGAAAATCTGCTGAAACTCAATATGAATTGACAATCCGAAATGACAAAACATAGCTTAGCTCGATTGATGTATACATCTGAGCAGAAACAATACATGAAAAATCCAATTGCAAATCTTTACACTACACTTCTAAGCATCAAGCGACCACACAGTTTCCATTACCAGTACCGCATTGACATCACAACTGAAATGAAAAGAGATAACGCCTAAGAACTAGGCACAGCAAAAATCAAACCCTATGATTTTACAATTAGATTTTTGACATTGATCTTATCTGAATCAACCACTATATATACGTATCCACGCATAGCCAACAGATCAACCAGATCGACTCAGAAAAGAGAAACCACAATTCGAATTCCACTATTTTCGGAAAAAACAAAATACTGCAGCAAATTAAAAATCATGGAAAATTGCTTATCTATGTTGGAACGGGTTTGCTCAAGCTGAAGGACTAGGGTTCGGCCAGTCTTCATCTTGAAGCCTCAGTCTGGTTCTTCGTAAGTCGCAGTGGGTGGAGGAGCGACAGGAGTAGGAAGGCGGAAGGGGGACGGAAGCGTGGCAACATTCAATTTTCGCTGGAGGGAGCAACGATGGAGGAAGACCTGGATTTCGAAATGGAAGGTTTTTTTTCTTTCCTGATTATTTGAGGCGGCAGATGTTTTGTTTGAGGAAGAGGATTCCGACTGTTTTATAGAGTAGTAAAGGGAACGGGCTCGTTTAATTCGTCATGAGCTGAACGCAAATATGGTGAGGCCCAATTGTTTATAGTTAATTTTAAATTTGTTTAAATAGTAAGCCCAATTTTTTATAATTAAATTAAAATTTGTTTAAATAGTATACTTACGTGATACGTAACACATGCGTAGGTGGAGGGACTGAAGACGTACTGGAAATGAAGAATACGGGAAGAAGTAGAAGTTAACGAAGGATCCACCCCATAATTTTAAAAGTAATTATTTTTATCTTAAATAAGGATTTAGGGATTTATTAAACTAATTAAATCATTTAACTTTAAATATTCATAACTTGTTCATTTATGATCAGAATCTGACGATTCAGGATACGTTGGACTAGTATCGTTGGAATCTACACTATGGAACATATCTGGACGAAATTGGTACCAACCGGGATTTTTAATTAAATTAAACACAGGTTTAATTTAATTAAAACCAACTATTTTTACAGCGAATCAAATCAAGGCGAGTTAAACTCACTCAGTTTTCTCCACTTATATTTTATATAAGTTGGTTTTTATCTTGTGTGTTATGGTTGTTCATGGTTGACTATTTGTTATTTATATATTCATATATTGATTTAATTTCTGAAATTTAATGTTGTTTAATTTCAACGATAAACCAAATAGTTATTTTAACGACTGGTCCAAATTAAGGTAATTCACCTTATTGGCCACATTTATAAAGTAAACTTGATTAATTTAATGGATTGTTTGAATTGTCATGGTTGTGTGAAATAAATTGATTGATATTGAATTGTCGGTATTGACTGTTATGAGACCATTATTTATTTGAATTATTATATGGAGATAACATACTTGACACAGGGAAGAACAGGTTGGAGGGATCCAATCGGATTCCGCAAATATATTAGATATTGTTCATATCATCATCAATTGAACTGTTTTGATTAGATGGATGTTTCGATTCTTGGATGTTGAGATGAAATTTAATATTTGTTGTTTAAACCAATGGGTACTATTGGTTGATCAATTAGCAGTATATGGCCGGTAAATTAATCGTTTTATAAATATCGATTTACCGTTAGGTAAATCAATGAAATGAAATTATACAATTTATTTTATAACTGAAAAATAAATTTTTAAATCTATTATTTTGGACAGAAGTTTGTAAAAAGGAAATAAATATTTATTATTTATGGATTGAGTTTATAATTGATTTTACAAAGAAAATTTCTGATATTTATCAGATTTATAAGCGAATGAGCAGAAATTAACTTAACGTTATAGATTTGAATAATCGTTTTGAGGGATAAATAAAAGAAAATTATTTAAGTTAATTAATTTAAATAAAGGATTATTTGAAACTGGTTCACGAGGTAATCGTGTTTTGGATTGACGAAGTCAACTGTTTTAACTAGATTGATTATTAGATCAGTTGTTTTGAATTAATCTAACAAAATGGGTTAACGAATAATGATTTAATCTTAATAAAGATTTTAAAAAGAAATTTATTATTTGTTTAGTAAGTAAATAAGTAATAAATTATGCGGTAGTTAACGGTGATATAAGTTATTAATTTAATCAATAACAATTTAAGAGGTTCTATTTAAATGAGTATCATGTATGAGAGTTGATCGAAGTTGTAATGGAATCTAATTGCGTTGTGGAAAGAATTTATGAACGGGTTTTATATTAAAACCCAAACTTTTATAACAAGGTTATAAAAGGGAATTTTAAGCAAATACGATGGTTTAAATAAATGTTGTGTTAACATTTAAATTAAGAAATCGAGATAAGGGTTTATATTTAACTAATGGTTTATAAACGAAGTTTTATAAAAAGGAGATGAGGTGTTAAGGCGTTAATTAATATTACTAAAATGAATTAAGTAAATTGGTGAAATGAAATTTTCAAGGGGGAGAATTAAAGGTGAAATCGGCAAAGAAGTGAGTAATAGGATTTCAACAAAAATACGAGCAGTAAAATGTATTGTTTAAAGAAGTAAAAGGAAAGGTGATATCTTAGTAAGTAAATTCTTAATTAGTGAGTCAAGAAATGATAGTTATACTCGAGGAAGAGATTTCCAAAAGTAAGAAGTTGTATAAAACATATTATAAATAAAATAGTTAGATGAGACGTGTTTGATATTAAAATAAATATTGGTTTTCGAATTACAACTGATGTCTATATGAAGATAAGAACGTGGTTGATCAAGGTCTGAGAGGTAAATAAATACCCCAACTTGAACGACTTCGGGATTATCTGAGGATGATATTAGTTTGTAAGGGGAAAGCGGGTAAAAATAATTTATTATTTCTACATGAGAAATAATAACGCAATGTGAATAAAAGAGTCGAGAATATATAATGAGATTCTCTAAGAAACAGAAGTGGAATGATTTGAGATTATATATATACACACACACACACATATATAATGATATTCCCATTGTAAAAGAAATAAAAAGGAAATTGTGAAATTAAAATAGTACTTTCGAGGTGAAAGGGAATTGGGGACTTATGTTTTGAAACTGGATTCGTCCTATAGAAATAAGAGTGGATTAACATATTCAAGTAATGAAACGAAAAGAGATTTCGTAACATTAATTTATGAATGATAAGTTGAGTTGATTTTTTCCAATATAGATAATGAGTAATAAGGTAATAAATGTTTTGAACAATGGAAAATTGAATATGATTATAGAATATTTTCCTAAGTATGAAAATAAATAGTTTGAAATAACCTTACACTAAATTAGAAATGAAAAGCTATGTTTGTAATATTGAAATGTTAAAGAATTTAAGATTTACTATCGTTAATCGTTTTTAATTAAAGAGGCCAAGTACTGCTGAATACTGAACCAGTAAACTCATTCCATTCTCATGATTATTATTTGATAGTTAAATCACCGACTATCAAATCTGACCAATACGATTGTTGGTACGGAAAGACCGGGATCGAATATATATTCGAAAACCATTCCGACCAATAAATACGTGAAAGAGACTGATTGAAGATGTAGCAATTGAAGACCGTTGATCTTCATGAGTGGAGGAACTACCGATTGAATTTCTCTAGTTTAGCGGCCGGAGATATTTCGACAGCAATTCTGTCGTGATTGGAATCTACGGATTGCAAGGACTTCTCGCTATTGATCTATAGGGTGATTCCTAGGATGCAGCAGGAGGGTACCTTCGGTTCATCCTGTTTGTGGATGACTTGTATGGACGAATGTCCGACAGAGTATTTCCAACGGGGTTTCATAAGTTGATTTCTTCAAACGTGTCATAGTTGGGTAGCTCCCAACTAGGGTATTTTTGTGGACGTCAATTAGTGATATCTGGCGGATCTGACGATGTGGCATTCAAAGTAAATGGTGGCCATATGTTTTAAAGATAAAACTCAAACCTCAAGCCTCGCAACCGGGAAATGACAGAAATCGGGCAGGCGGCATGGCTATGTGGGTCGCTCCCATTAGGGTGTATAATCACCTATCTAGAGAAATTCCTTTTTGCTTCTTTAATCTGTCGATGTTGTCCCTTTTCGGGAAACGGTTGCTGATCCCAACCGTTGGTGTTATACATTCAATACACTCAAGCGAAATGAGTGGTCGGTCATGTGTGAGACGGGTTACAAGACGTACTTGTTAAACCCAGTGTATTCGTCTCTAGAGATACACTATCGGAAGGTGGTTCCATACAGGCAGGCAGCATGGATATGTGGGTCGCTCCCATTAGGGTGTATAATCACCTATCTAGAGAAATTCCTTTTTGCTTCTTTAATCTGTCGATGTTGTCCCTTTTTGGGAAACAGTTGCTGATCCCAACCGTTGGTGTTATACATTCGATACACTCAAGCGAAATGAGTGGTCGGTCATGTGTGGGCCGGGTTACAAGACGTACTTATTGAACCCAGTGTATTCGCCTCTAGAGATACACTATCGGAAGGTGGTTCCATACCTTGTTATAGTCAGAATCCAATCTCCAATAAACGCCCGCGGTTTTGATTGTATACTAAATATGTGGAGCATGAGATGCAAGCGTTCCGCTAGATTGATATTTATTTTGTATTTAGACATTATTATAATATCAGAAAAGATAATGATTTCAAAAATATTTTGGGGTATCGTAAGGTAAAAACCATCCGTATTTATGTGTGGATTTGGTTTTACGATTATCTTTTTTTCTTTCGAAATGATTTTAACTTTAAAAATCAAGTTGTGTAATACCCTTAATACTGTGCGAGTTTTTCTCACTCTGGTTCACCGGACTGACCCGGTGTTTTGTAAATGCTCAGGTTAGCTCGGGGTGTACAGGTTCAGGTTATCAAAAGCTGTGAAGAGACGAGCTGGAGGTGTTCAGACGTATGATATTATATAGCTACTTTTCCGCTGTGTATTGTATATGGGACAGATTATTATAATTGTCCAGTGATGTTGATGTACTCTGATATTGTAAGTTTTATTCAAAGCTCTAAATAAAGATTTGTTTCTATATTATATTTTGTTCCGTTGCGATGTGAGACTCTGATTATATTGTATTGGTTCTTCTTCTTCTTCTATTCTAATATTTCTTTCTCTCTTATCTCACCCTCTAATTTCTTTCTATAAACGCTCTGGTGTCTTCGGTGTTTAGAAGGTCGTCATGAGATACGGTAAATATATTTGTGTCGATTTTCGGGGCCGAAAACCTCGGGTTGTTACAACGGTAGTTTGAAAATTCGATTTCAAATTTCAAATGAATGTAAATGATTCAAAATAAACTTGATTTTAGTAAAACCAGAAATATTTGAATCTGTTTGAAAATATCTTTCCAACGGATGTGAAAAATCTAGATTACATAACTAGAATAAAAGGTTATGTCCAGTTGAAAATTCAGAATAGTCGCTATGGAGTTTTAAATAATAAATAGCCCTTAAAAATAGAGATTTTGCAAAAGACCTCCATTTTCGACGAGACCACTTTTGTTCGATCCGGAACGTCAAATTATTGCTGGATTCCAATTTTCATAATTTTTGGAATCAATATGTAAGTGTGGTGAATTTAAACATGTTTGGTCAATTCAATTTGAATTTAATCGACTGAAAAATGACCGTTCTTCAAACAGTCTCCAAATTCGACGAAATTAGTTTTATTAGGACCGTATCGTCAAAACATAGCTAGATTTATTTTTCTGGAATTTTTGGAGTTAGTATGTATCCCCAGTAAATTAAAATGTACGTTTGAATTCAATATATATTGATTTATATTTTACTTTAAATGAAAACTGATCGAAACAGTTGAATTGGCTAACGGAACATATCCCATTGTGTTTGGAATGGGGGTATTTAGCAAGGGGCGACAGTCGTTGGGTTTGATTTGGAGTTCGAATGAAAATTTCACATTAAGGAAATTAATTGAATTAAATATTAATATATAATACTATATATATGCCCTTAGTAACGAAACCCTAGGTCTTTCATTGTCCTGAGTCGCCGTTATTTCATTTGAATAGCCAGATTTTTTCAATTTTCCTTCTTTAATTTCTCTTGAAATATACCGAATTAGCTACCGGTTGCAAAGCAAAGATGTTGGAGATTTCTAAGAACTTCGATTTGGTGTGGGTGTGATCGAAAATGGTGAAGCAGGGAGCGCGAAATTTTTCCTTAAACAAGCCGACTATGTGGGCATTTCTGGTGTCGGATGGTTCATCGAACGGCGCGCCGCCACTGGGAGTGAGGGAGGTGGCGATGCTCGTCATCGTGGTAGGCACTAATCTGGCGCCGGTCCCTTCTAGAAGCGTGCGAACCATGGTTTTTGCGTGTTCCAGGAATTGACGAACGGGAGAGAAAAGGGTTTAGGCCCTAATGATGTAATTAACTCTAATTAATTACATTTAATTAAATAAAGTATGTAGATAACATTTTAAAAATAGGATTTATAAAATAAAGTTAGCATATTGTTTAAAAATTAAAATAAGCATATTATTTATAAAATAAAATTAGCATATTGTTTTAAAAATAAAATTAACATATTGTTTAAAAAATAAAATTAGCATATTGTTTTAAAAATAAAACTAGCATATTGTTTTAAAAAAAATAATATTAGCATATTGTTTCAAAAATAAAATTAGCATATTGTTTTAAAAAATAAAATTAGCATATTGTTTTAAAAATAAAAATAACGATGATTTTAAAATGAAATTAGCATTACTTTTAGAAATTAAAAAAATATGATTTTTAGAAATAAAAATCAGATTTTTATAAATATGAATTTTTAAGTATATGAAATGGCGATGATTTAAAAATGTGATTTTTAATATAAATAGAGTTGTTTTAAAAATGGGATTTTTAAAATATATTAGCAATACAAAAATGTGAATTTTAAATAAATAGCACTATATTATAAATTTGATTTTTAATATAAACCACTTGAAAACAGATTGCGATGGAACCGAATGGAAGCGAACAGAATTCAAACCGTGCAGAAATTCAGAAATAAAACTTGCGTAGTGAAAACCAAAGGTTAGAACTTCTCACTTTAATTTATTTTCTAGTTAAATATATATACTAGGATGCATACGGTGCTTAGTAGCAACCGACATCTTTGTTTGAAACCATGTTTGTTTGGTTGTTTGGTTGATTGGATTATTTGTTTGAATTTGGTTTGGGAAGTGAAATGAATTGACTAGAATTTGGTTTGTATATGGAGCGAGCCATTATTAGGTGAGGGATAAGGCTAGACCTTATTCCGGTTCTAGTATCGCGCTGTTATGCTGCTGAAATTTTCTAAAGATGTTAGAACAATAAAAATATCATTTTTATTGTATAAATGAATTGAATAAAATATTCATGTGTTGAAATAAATATTTTATAGTTAAAAATATAATTTTTAACGTGTATATGAATAAAATAAATATTCATTTACAAATTGGACGATTTGTTTATGTACATACATTTGACTGATATTGATTGGGGCGATATATTTTACGCATCGCCCAACGGCACAAATAATAATCAGTGTTTGTTGTTTGAAAACCCCACACGGGTATTGGGATGATATTTGACGTACACTAATCCCAATTGTTTAGTTGTATGTCAATCGATTGGTTTACAGGCTGTTGTAAGCATTAATAATTCATATGTAACGCTTATGCAGTTGTGAAATGCACTCTGGACGATGGTTGACTGTGTTTGATTATTGTTGTGTACATGTGTGTATGAAATCCATATAAATAAAATTATATGTTAATTGACTGTGTCTGATTCCAATTCGTTAAGAACAAATATTTTAAATTAATGAATATTTTAAAATAACGAATAATGAATATTTTAAAATAAATAATATTTTAAAATATTATTCAGTAATGGATCAAAATATGATTTTGATGCCCGAATTGGGATGGACACGAAAATATTAAAATATATGAAGCTCTGTTGATTAGATTAATGCCAATTGGACGTGAACGATATTTATATTGATTTTATTCATTTTTATAATGAATATCGAAAAGTAAATGATTTCAAAATCTGATATTTTGAAAATATTATCATTTATATATTATAATGATAAGGAAAATTCAATTTTGATTTAAAATTGAAAATGAAGTTAGAATCGTTTTAAAACGAAATTATAAAATACGTTTTAAATGGAAATTGATGAAATATATATAATATATATATATTATATATTTAATGGCCTTAATAGAACGCGCCGCGCTGCGGTAGTTCGCGAATTTCAACCATTGACTTCGAATTGACATTATGGGAGATCCAACCATCGGATTCTCCTAAAACTAGAACCGTTGGGTTCGTATCGAAAGGAGCTTTCCAACTAGGTTAAAGATCCAATACAGTTCAATCATCCAAAATTTAGCAGAGATCAACAATATATTTAGCAGAGATCAACAATACAGTTCGTAATACAATGTTAGACATGTAATCATGTCTTTAACTGGGTTAAAGATCCAATGTCATTTAAAACACGGTTCACGATAAACCCAAAATCACATTCCATTAACTATGGAATCTTCACTGAAAACAGATCAGTATATAATCGATATCAATCTACGTATCCGACTAATAATATAAATGGAATAACAACAAAGCCTTTTAAATTCCATATACATTAACAGTATTCCTCCACGGAAGCTCACTTCGATTATTACCAAATCGAATTCCATTCAATTCTAATTTAATATATTAAATTGGAAAACTTTATTTTGGAAAATTCCATTAATCTTAGTTAAAAGATTATAAATTCCAAATCATATTCTTCACTGCTATTTGGGTTAAAGGACAAATGTTATTTAAAACACCATTCACGATAAACCCAAAAATCCAATTCTTTTATTCAATTCCAATTAAATATTAATTAATTGGAAAACTTCACTCAATCTTAATTTAAAATTTTAATCTTTTCTCAATTGTGTTTAAGAACAGTGTTATTAAAGACACCATTCACGACAAACCCAAAATCCAATTTCAATCCAATTAAATATTAATTAATTGGTAAAATTCCTAAATCTTAATTAAAAGATTTATTCTTTTCTCGACTGGGTTTAAGAAAAGTGTTAATGAAGACACCGTTCACGACAAACCCAAAATCCAAATTTCAATCCAATTAAATATTAATTAATTGGTAAAATTCCCTAAATCTTAATTAAAAGATTTATTCTTTTCTCAACTGGGTTTAAGAACAATGTTAGTGAAGACACCGTTCACGACAAACACAAAATCCAGTTTGATATCAAATACCAGACTCTGAATAGAAATTGTATCGACTTATATTCAATATCAAATTCTGAAACCAGCAAATATCGTATTGGCAATAACGTTATATATATATATATATATATATCTTCCAAATTCCTCAACAATATCTGTATAATCACGAAATCCAATATCGAAATATTCCGAAAATTATTTCCATTCTGAATCCATTCCAATTTATTCTTTGGAAAATTCTAGTTATTTTAAAACCATTTTCAAATCCAATTTATTTATTTCTAAAAATAATTAAATTATTATTCTAGTTAATAACTAGTTCATTTCGATAAAAATATATTTTTATCTTTTCAAATCAAAAAATCTTTCCAAATCATTTATTATGATTTTACATAATTTTTCCATATTTTTAATATCTCTCGTACAGTTGGTTTCCAATAACGGCCACCGAACTGCATCCATAACGACCTTTTCCAAAACTGATTTGGACATATCTTAAAATCCGACAGTTAGATTTCAAATCTCTTATATTCATTGGAAAGCTCTTTTTGATACGAACGCGACGGTTCCAGTTTTAGGAGAATCCGACAGTCGGATCTCCCGTAACATCAATTTGAAGTTAATGTTCGAAATTCGCGAACGGTCGTTGCGCGGCGCATTCTATTCAGGCCATTATATATATATATATAATATATTATATATATTTCGTCTTCCATTTCGTCTTCCATTTAAATCGTATTTTATAACTTCATTTATAAATTCATTTTAAAACGATTTCAACTCCATTTCAATTTTTAAATCTGAATTGAATATTCCGTTATAAATTCGTTTTAAATTCATTTTCAAATTTAAATCAAAATTGAATATTTCTTTATAAACTCGTTTTAAATTCATTTTTAAACAATTTCAATTACATTTCAATTTTCAAATCAAAATTGAATATTCCTTTTTAAATTCGTTTTAAATTCATCTTAAAATGATTTCAATTTCATTTTCAAATTTAAATCAAAATTGTATATTCCATACCATTATAATATTAAAATGATAATATTTTCAAAATATCAGATTTTGAAATCAATTTTCAATATTCATTATAAAATGAATAAAATCGACAAAAAATCTCGTTTGTGTTAAAATGGCGTTCAACTACTTAACACGGTTTCACATTTCAATATTCACTGAATATTATTTTAAAATATTCGTTAATTCTGAACTGGAATCAAACTCAATCAATTACCATATAATTTCAGTTATATGGATTTCATACATCGCACGTATACAACAATAATGATAAACAATCATTAAAAATTCATACAACATCCAGAGTGCATTTTACAACTATATAAGCATTAAGATAAATAAATAGAGCTTATACAGTCTATCAACCCATCAACTGACATACCACTAATTATTGGGATTAGTGTATGGCATATATCATCCCAATATCCGTGTGGGGTTTTCAAACAAAAATTACTGATTATTATTTGTGCAGTTGGGCGATGTGTAAAATTTATCGTCCCAATCAATATCAGTTAAATCGGTGTACATAAACAACCCGTCCGATTTGTAAATGAATATTTATTTTATTTTATTTTATTTTCATGATAATTTTTATATAAATAATTTTATATACAACAATATCAATCACAGTCACAATCCAAACAAACAATCAACCACGGTCTGTACAAAAAGTAGTGTCAGGAGCTACTAAGCCCCGTCTGCAACCTATTATATAATAACTAGAAAATAATTTGAGTGAGGAGTTCTCACATTCGTTTCCACTCCTTCATTTTTTTTATTTCTGAATTTCAGTTCTATTTGTATTTGAATTTGCCCGAAATTCTAACGTGCTCCAAATTGGACCAGGTCAGTTTTGTTGTAAAGCTCTCGGCTCAACGATCGCAACGCAACTGAAATCGTTGTGTTTGGACCTCGTATGAAGAAGTTATGGCCGTTATTACATTTGATTGCATAATTCAAATTATTAATACAATTAAATAAATAATTTAAATTCCCTTTCCCCATTTTACCCTCTTCTACGTCGTTCTTCTACAGTCGATTCTTCCTATAGCCACATTGAAAATCTTCTCACCTAGGGTTCAAACTTTCACGCACGTCGAGACACAAGCGACTGATCAGAGAATGCAACTTCGAAGGGCTAGGCACCCTCTACCTCCGCCGGCAACGACGAGGGTCTTGACACCCCCTGGCGTCTCGATTTGGGTGCGAACTGTGTGGATTTGAGCCGCAATTCAACACAAATAGCTGATCGAGTCTTGACCTCGTCCATATCATTTTAAAGGTCACGAGAAGAACTCTGATTTTTGTTTTATAAGTGGGATTTAATTCGATCGGGTTTGAAAATTTTTGGCTTAATAAAATTCGAAGATCTGGTCCGCTAATTACTGGGAAGCGGCGGCTGTATGTAAAGGGACTAGGGTTTTGAAAATACTTTTTATACCATTTATTTTAATATTTAATTCTATTTTCTTAACGTTTGAAATTTTAACGCTTCGAACTCCAAACGAACTCCAACGACTCTCATCCCTAGCCAAATACCCTCATTCCGGACACAATGGAATATGTTTCGTAAGCCAATTCGGCTATTCCGATCAATTTTTATCAAAATTAATATATATTGAATTTGAACGCACATTTTAATTTACCGGGGCCACATATTGACTCCAAGAACTACAGAAAAATGAATCTAGCTATGTTTTGAAGATATGGTCCTAATAAAACTAGCTTCGTCGAATTTGGAGACCATTTGAAAATGGCTATTTTCTGGTCGATCCAATTCAAACTAAAACTACAAAAAACGTTTAAATTTACTACGCTCACATATTGATTCCAAAAATTATGAAATTTGAATCCTAACAATAATTTGACATTCCGGATCCAACAAAAGTGGTCTCGTCGAAAATGGAGGTCGCTTGCAAAATGGCTATTTTTAAGGGTCATATGTTATATTAAAATATATACATATATATTCTATAGCGACTATTTTATATTTTAAATTGGACATAACTTTTAATTTATATTATGAAATCTCAGTTTCTTACATTCGTTAGAAATATATCATTAAACAAATTCAAATATTTCTAATTGTAACAACCCGCAAATTCTGAACCAATAAAAAAAATTATTTTAGAAATTTTAATGGAAATTTAATATTTAATATTTAAAATAATTTATTTTAAATAATAACGATTAAAAATTTATTTGAATCGAAGTTAGAACGAATAATTTTAATTTAATTATAAAAGGAGTTAGAAATAGTGCGGTAGTTTGAAAATTTGAATTTGAACTTTGACTGACTGTACAGGATGCAAAATAAATCATATTTTAGTGAAACAAAAAATATTCAAATCTATCTAAAAATATCTTTCTAACGAATCTGAAAATTTGAAATTTCATAGCGGGAATCAAAAGTTATGTCCAGTTTAAAATTCAAAATAGTCGCTACAGAATATATATATATATATATATATATATATATTTTAATATTAAAAATAGCCATTTTTCAAATGACCTCCATTTTCGACGAAACCCCTTTTGTTGGATCCGAAATGTCAAATTATTTCTAGGTTTCAATTTTCATAATTTTTGGAATTAATTTGTGAGCGTGGCGAAAGAAAATGTGTTTTGTCAGTTTTAGTCAATTTCGATCGACCAGAAAATGACCATTTTTCAAACGGTCTAGGAATTCAATGAAATTAGTCTTGTTAGAACCGTAATAAAGCTAAAGATATTTTTTCTGTAATTTTTAGAGTCAGTATGTGGCCCCAGTAATTAAAATGTACGATTAAATATAATAATTAAATGTTTTAAATTTTAAATTAAAGATGTAACGAACAGGAATTTTTGGCCCTGGAAATCGACATAAATACCTTTACTATAACTCACATCGCAGCGGAACAAAATATAATACAGAAATAACTTTATTGAGAGCTTTAAAAAAATACTTACAATATCAGAGTACATCTCACAACGGGACAATTTAATAACCTGTTCCCATATACATCACACAGCGGAATAAATACTAGATAATATCATACGTCTGAACACCTTCAGCTCGTCTCTTCACAGCATTCGATAACCTGAACCTGTACGCCCCGGGCTAACCCGAGCATTTACAAAACACCGGGTCAGTCTGGTGAACCAGAGTGAGATAAACTCGTACAGTTTTTAGGGTATCACACAACCTGATTTTGAAGTTAAAATCTTTCAAAGAAAAGGATAATCGTAAGACCAAATCCACAAAGAAACACAGACGGTTTTTACCTTACGATAACCCAAAACATTTTTTGAAACCAATATCTTGTCTGATATTATAATAATGTCTAAATACAAGTATATAGAATCTAGTGGAACGCTTGCATCTCGCGCTCCACATATATAGTATACAATCAAAACCGCGGGCGCTTATTGGAGATTTGATTCCGACTATGACAAGGTATGGGACCACCTATCTATCGTGTATCTCTAGAGGCGAATACACTGGGTTCAACAAGAACATCTTGCAACCCGGACCTCACATGACCGACCACTCATTTCTCTTGAGTGTATCGAATGTATATCACCAACGGTAGGGAACTACCCATCGTCTTCCCGAAAAGGGACAGCATCGAAACAGATTAAAGAATGAAATGGATTTTCTCTAGATAGGTGATTATACACCCTAATGGCAGCGACCCACATAGCCATGCTGCCTACCCGATTTTTGTCATTTACCGGTTGTGAGGCTTGAGGCCAGAATTTACTTTGAAACATCTCATCGCCATTCACTTTGAATGCCACATCGTCAAATCCATTAGATATTGCTAATTGACGTCCACAAAAGTACTCTGAAAGTTAAGCTAAGAGAAGTGCCCTTCTCCGCTACTAACAGAAATACGTTTGTAAAAATCAACGCACGCGATCCCTTTGGAAATACTCTGTCAGACATTTGTCCATACAAGTCATCCAGGAACAGGATGAACCGAAGGTACCCTCCTACTGCATCCAATAAAGGAATCACCCTATGGATCAGTAGCGAGAAGCCCTTGCAATCCATAGATTTCAACCACAACAGAATCATAGTGTATCTCGGGCCGCTAAGCCAGAGATTATAAGTAACCCTTCCGTTTCATGAAGGTCTACGGTCTTCAATTGCTCCATCTTCAATCAACATCTTTTACGTATTTACGGTCCGGAATGGTTTTCGAATATGAATTCGGTCCCGACCTTTCCGTACCAACAGCGCATTGGACATGATTTTGATAGTCGGTTATTTAACTATCAAAATAAACAAGCATAAAATAAATAAATTTATTTGTTTGGCTATACAGCATCACTTGCCCATTGGAAATAATATCTTTATTTTAGTAAAATTATTCTCAAATCATTTTATAATGATATAAGAAAATATATCTTGAAACCCTATCAAGTTCTTCCTTTAAATATCATTTACACATCTGCTACTCATTATTTACCAATTGTTAATCGATTAAATTCATCCTTTGTATTGCGAACCCTCCTTTTCATTTCTGTTTAGGAAACCATAATTACCACTTCTATTCAGCATAAACCTATTCCAAAATCTCGTCTCCTTACTTTTGGAATTATCGATATTTTCCAACAATCTCTTTTCTATTCCTTTTGCCATGGAATTTCCATTCAAATTCTCAAGCCCCTTTTTAAATCCCCTTTTTATTTTGAAATTCCAATATATATATATATTCTCAAAATCTTCAAATAACGCTGCATTATTATTTCCCAAAGTTTTAACGTCTCCACTTATTACGACCAATATCATCCTTTGGTAATCCTGAAGTCATTCAAGTTGGGGTATTTAAATTACCTCTCAGACCTTGATCAACAACGTTCTTACCTTAAGATAATATTAGTTGTAATAAAAACCGATATTCATTCTCAATATCCAAACAAATCCCTTTTACTTATATCTTGACGAAACATCATTTCTTTTATATATAGCAAAACTATTGCATCTTTATAGCTCCGTCTAACATGGAAATAAGGCCTCAATAAGGATTAAATTTTAAACTTCGAATTAAACTTAGCTTACCATCGTTTACATAAACTTGTTTAAATCCTCACTTTATTATAAACAATGGTTTAAAACTTTATAACCCTTTGGTTACAACTTTTAAATCCTAAGATGTCACTTTGATTATCATTCAACAAATATCAACATTTAAAAATTGTTTAATTATCCATTCTATTAACTAAGTAATTCAATTTCGAGTAACATAGTTGACTTAGTCAACTCTACATTAATCAATCCAAGTTCGACAGTCCATTTTAAATTAATTTCAAATTAAATTAATTTAAATAATCCCATTTGATTTTTAGTAATAACCAAATCAATTTAATCTCATCTTAAATTGCTTCTTAAAATCAATTATCCTTGGTTATTAAATATCGCCTTAATATCCACTCACTTCCTTACCAATATAGTAAGTATTAGAATCAATTTCATAAGGTCATTTCATATGTTAGATAAAACACGTGCTTTGCACATAGATAAATTTTTGTACCAAAATGGTTAAAATAATTGATGTAGGTATGGTTGGTCTATTTTCTTCTTATAAACCCAAATCAAATAATATATTTAAAATAAATTTCACATCTTTATTTCTAAAGATTTACGGTAATTCTGCCTTCTATAAGAAAATGTATATTTGGGCCATCCACTGCCAGTTTCTTAACCAATACGGTCTATTGGTTAATAACAAATAATTGTTGAATACAGATTCAACAATCGATAACTGACTCAAAAGTTCAATCATCACGATTCAATAGTTCATATAACAATCATATGAAAATAAACAACAATCAACACAACTCATAGTGGTCAAACAAAAATGATTCAAGCGTCCAATCTAATTTCTATACGTTTATGTAACCAATAAGGTAAGTTACCTCTATTGGAAATCATCGTTAAAAATAACGATGTTATTTTATTTAAATTAAACCACGTTTAATTTAAATAGATGATATAACAATATATATCAACATCCAACCAATCATCAGACCAATCAATACTTAGCAAAACATGACATACAAATAATAAACCCAATTTTATAAAAATTATAAATGGGATTACTGAGTGAGTTAAACTCACCTTGACTTGGTTTGGACGTTAGATGCTGGTTTTTCAATTAAATTAAACATCGTTTAATTTAATTAAAATTTTCTTGCTTCCAGTCCTGCCTGCTCCCGCTCCATCACAATATTCTCGTCTCAAGGGTCTCAACGAGCCTGATTGTGTTAAAATCCGTTAACGTGTGTAAGAGATATGGTAGAAACAAACAAATTAACTAATTTGATAATTTAACTTTCATTTTATTTAATTAAAAAAAAAGCCCAATACCTTACCAGTTCGGCCCACCTGACACCCCCAGCCCATTACCAACATTAAAACCCTACCATCGGTTACCCCTTCCTCAGAAATTCCACCGCCTCCATAAATTCATCTTCAATGGCCGATCCCTTGTTTTTTTCTTGACCTTCAACCGAAGTCAGAGACTACTGCATCCAAAAATCCACTCTACGCAACCTCTCTTTCATCGATCCTCCTTCAATCGATCGGCCAAACACCCAAATCAACTTCACCAACATCGAACCACCACTGTTTCAACGATAACCCCTCCGAGCCTTCCCAAACCTCTTTAGTCTATCAACGCCTACCCACGCCTTCGAAAGCCACTACAGTTCATCATCAAATAGATCGAGGATTCTATTCGAAGATTATACCAAACCCTAGTCTTCAGCTTCGAACCGAATACCAGAAAATTCATCCGAAGCGTACGGAATGATGCGTGTGTATTCACAACACAGATAAGTCTTTACTTTTGATTTTTATTCTGCTGCAGAAATTTTATTTTGATTTTTCAAGTGATTCGAGCCATTTTTGTTTAATGTTGTCTCTGGAATTGATGAAATTCTTGTGTGTGGATCGTATATTTATAGTAGTGGCTTGATACAGATAATAACAACGTCCATCACACTTAGGGTACTAGGTTTTAGGCCATTGGGTTTGCTCTGATTTGTAATAGTGGTGGAAATTGACGGTTCAATCAGGAAATCTTGTGAATCAGTATTGAAATGGGACAGTGGTTTAGATATATAGGCTAAATGAGGCTAATGCTATGACATTCAATGCAGAGATTTGAATTCTTATGTTCAGATCTGCCAATGTGTATAAATACATCTTTGTGTAGAGAGGAATATATCTACATATATCAGTTCATTTCCTATAGATTCTGTGTCCTAAAAAGATATGGTAGTAGTGAATGAAATCAACTATATATGTATGTATATAAAAATCTGTTTCGACTGGCCTGTAGATTTGATAGTGAATATATACATAAATTTGATTTCTTAGTTGTTCATGTACTTAGGATTGATGCAAATATATATATATATATATATATATATATATATATATATATATATCTACTTTTAGTTGTCCAAGATTGATCTGCTTAGCTGTTTAGCTATTTTCTTTTCTGTTCATGACCCATGCTTGAGTCATGCATCAATATTTTCGAATGGACGGTTTTCTTTTTCTTTTCTTCTCTTCTTTTTAGACAATATCTGTAGAATTAGCCGTACATAGGTTTTGTATATGAAATTTCGTTTTACTGATTTGTGACTTTAACCATTCATGCAGAACTATTTAGAATGAGCTATCTTCTTCCTTTTCAACTTTTAATTTCTCTTTTCTAACACTGTTCAAAAATCAGTTTTTGTCGAGATTGGTTTAACTTGCTCGTTTCATTCTTGGCTACCACTATGTGAATGAGATCTTATGCTATACTTTTCTACTTTTACCTGATGGGTTTTTAAGACTTAGTTTGCTACTTAGTAAACTGAACACACTTGCTTTTCAATTAAAACAACGTCGTCATATGCCTATAGTTGCACATAGCTTATGTTCTCTATATTATCGAATGATGCGTGGAATTGACCACCAGTTGGCAATAATAGGCTGATCATTTAAATATGCAAATTTTAAAATTTTGAGAAAAAAAAGTATTGACTCAAAAGAGAACGATGGCACCATGCAATTTCTTATTTTGTTTGTTTCTGGCCTAGACATTTGTGTACGCTGTTAGTTTTGAAGTAGAAAATATTCCTATGAAATTTGGAAGTGCTTGATTCAACCATTCTGTACTTATGCATTAATATATTTTTATTATTTGTTTTTTTATAGGAGAAGTTACACATAAGGTCACAAATGGAGTCACTGCAACATGGCAGCAGTTAGCGAAGGAGAAGGACGAGACGATCTTGTGCACACCACAAATGGAGCAGCTACAACAAGATGGACCGTGATCACAAATGGAGCCGCTATACGGATTAACTTTCTTTTAACAAATTTCCATTCATGTAAATAACATGTATTGTTTTCTTTGTTTTGTGCGAATAACAATATGAATAAATATGTTGTTCTCTATACTGTTAACAATTTCAGTTTTATGTATATTTCAGTTTTACATTTATATGTTGTATTTCTTTGTATTGTACACTTCTAGTTGTTATGTTGAATACAACCCATTTTTTTCTTATGTTCATGGAGAAATATCTCATTATTATATGTTGGACCAGTATGATGTAAAGGCATTTGGTTTCATATGTTGCCGAACCAAGCCATGTCGATGAGTATACACAAACACACACACGTATGTGCATGTACACACAAGGATTTGTATTTAAAAGTATAACTGTGTATGTTGTTTAAAATCTTAAGGTTAGTTTATTTTTTTATCCCATATAATCTCAATTAAATTAAGTTTTAAGCAGCTAAATTAACGATAATCCTGTCGTATTAAAGCAAACAGCTTAAATTTCAAATAGGGTAGAATTCAAACTCAACAGTTAAAGTTTTGGGTTTAAATGACATCTCGTTTATATAAAAATCTTTTTATATTTACAATTAAATCGAATTAAACATTTTTGTTTTTCATAGAATTCTGATTAAAATAAATTCTATATTTCAGTTGAAGTTCGAAACGAAATTTACGAACTACCGCTCGATTTCGGGGTCGTTTTATATTATAAATAAAATTAACGCTCAAACTTTGTTTTAAATAACGAATAAAATATTAATATACCAAAGATAATATTTAAAATAATAAATTACATTAAATATTTGACTGCCAAAAATACGGGTCATTACATTCTTTCCCCCTTAAAATAATTTCGTCCTCGAAATTGCTAAGGTAGGAAAGAGCGTTACAAACCCATAAATTTTATATTTTCGCGTAAGCGTACCTTTTTGCGAGCGCCATTTAATTTATCGCGATCTACTCAATCAAAATCTAATTCTCAAAAACCATCTGGCACCTGTACTTACTCAATCCACATATGAGTAATGATATTTGAAATTCTAAGATAATATTTCACTAATCAACCAATATAACTGCACCAATTGCAAAGTCGATTGTTGATTATTCTTACAACTATTAAACAAATCATAATCAGCAATCAATACACAACCACATCAATCAAACCAACTAAATTTACATTCAATATTACTATTTTTCTTTGGTTTCACATATTTGAACATCAATATTTTAATACCCAATTGATTTCTTTTTAATTATTAATTCATCAAATTCCAAATTTGTTTTATATTTCATTATCATACTTAATTCAGTTCCACTTAGCCAAGCTAAGTTCCAATTCAAATTCTTAATCAATCTTGAATTTATCCAAATCGACAAACACATCAAATACACCAATATCTCAATAAATTGAGAAAGTTATTCCTTTTCTATACAAAAATATAATTTGGGTAAAATTATTTCATTTACCCTTTTTTTCAAAACAATGCTGTTTCTATTTTCCAATCCAACGCTTTTCAACACTTGAACCGATCAAATAACAAAATACAAAATATTTGTTTATGAAATCTATAATTACGCTCTCATATATATATATATACACTCAATCTCGATCTAGGGTATTACTAACCCCATCTCTATCGAGTTACACCACAGAGCCAAGGTTATTACTAAACCAATAGCTCTGATACCACTGTAACGAACAGGAATTTTCGGCCCGGAAATCGACATAAATACCTTTACTGTAACTCATGTCGACCTTCCAAACACCGAAAACACTGGACGTTATTAGAAAGAAATTAGAGGGTGAGAAAAGAAAGAAATATTAGAATAGAAGAAGAAGAAGAAGAAATAACACAACACAGAGTCTCACATCGCAGCGGAACAAAATATAATACAGAAATAACTTTATTGAGAGCTTTAAAAAAATACTTACAATATCAGAGTACATCTCACAGCGGGACAGTTATAATAACCTGTTCCCATATACATCACACAGTGGAATAAATACTAGATGATATCATATGTCTGAACACCTTCAGCTCGTCTCTTCACATCATTCGATAACCTGAACCTGTACGCCCCGGGCTAACCCGAGCATTTACAAAACACCGGGTCAGTCTGGTGAACCAGAGTGAGATAAAATCGCACAGTTTTTAGGGTATCACACAACCTGATTTTTAAGTAAAAGGATAATCCTAAGACCAAATCCACACAGAAACACAGACGGTTTTTACCTTACGATAACCCAAAACATTTTTGAAACCAATATCTTGTCTGATATTATAATAATGTCTAAATACAAGTATATAGAATCTAGTGGAACACTTGCATCTCACGCTCCACATATATAGTGTACAATCAAAACCGCGGGCGCTTATTGGAGATTGGATTCCGACTATGACAAGGTATGGGACCACCTGTCGATCGTGTATCTATAGAGGCGAATACACTGGGTTCAACAAGAACGTCTTGCAACCCGACCCTCACATGACCGACCACTCATTTCGCTTGAGTGTATCGAATGTATATCACCAACGGTTGGGAGCTACCCACCGTCTTCCCGAAAAGGGACAGCATCGAAACAGATTAAAGAATGAAATGGATTTTCTCTAGATAGGTGATTATACACCCTAATGGGAGCGACCCACATAGCCATGCTGCCTGCCCGATTTTTGTCATTTACCGATTGTGAGGCTTGAGGCCAGAATTTACTTTGAAACATCTCATCGCCATTCACTTTGAATGCCACATCGTCAAATCCATTAGATATCGCTAATTGACGTCCACAAAAATACTCTGAAAGTTAAGCTAAGAGAAGTGCCCTTCTCCGCTACTAACAGAAATACGTTTGTAAAAATCAACGTACGCGATCCCTTTGGAAATACTCTGTCAGACATTCATCCATACAAGTCATCCTGGAACAGGATGAAACAAAGGTACCCTCTTACTGCATCCAATAAAGGAATCACCCCATGGATCAGTAGCGAGAATGTAGTGACCCGAAAATCCAGGGGAATTTGAGCTGACTAAATAACACAAGTCCAACCCAAATCGCACTGGAAATTCAAGAAACTAATAGAAAGAAGACAGAGGGTGAGGATAGATAAGATAGAAACTTAGAATAGAAGAATAAGAAGAACACAACATCAGAGTAACACGAACCTCACAGCGGAACGAATAACATATAATAGATAACATAACTTTGAAATATAACAGTCATGTATACAATAACACTTATCAGAGTACAGCACTTACAACAACAGCGGAAATAATAATAGCTATAGAATCCTGAAGCCTCCTGCTCCAAGCCCTTCAAGTATACCTGTAAAATCCCGACTACTTGACTGCCCGTACAAATTTAGGCACCCAAGAGTTTAGGGAAAACAACAAAATAAACTCCGAGTCAGTCATGGGACTGGTGTGAATAAACTCAAATCATTTAAAACAGGTATATGATATCTCATAAGACCACGCCGTGAATACGGAACGGGTTTTTACCTTATGAGAATCCAAACATCTTTGCAAAGCAATATCATTCTGATATTATAATAATGTCTAAGTACAAATAAATATCAGTCTAGTAGAAACGCTTGCATCTCAAGTTACTACATATATAGTATACAATCAAAAGCGCAAGCACGTATTGGGTAATGGATTCCCAACTATGACAAGGTATGGAACCACCTTCCGATCAGTGTACTCTAGGAACGATACACTGGAGTTCAACAAGAACATCTTGTAACTCAGCCACACATGACCGACCACTCATTTCGCTTGAGTGTATCGAATGTATATCACCAACGGTTGGGATCAGCAACCGTTTCCCGTATATATATGGGACAACATTGATAGATTTAAGAAACAAATGAATATTCACTAGATAGGTGATTATACACCCTACTTCGGTGCGACCGACTTAGCCATGTTGCCTGCCCGATTTCTGTCATTTACCGGATGTGAGGCTAGAAGCTACGCTTATCTTCACAATAGATTCACTTCGAATGCCACATTGTCAGATCCATCGAAAATCACTAATTGACGTCTACAACAGTACATTACGTGTTAGCTAAAGAAGTTTCCTTCTCCGCTTCCACTCTTGGTACAGTTGAAGAAATCAATGTACGTGACCTTTTTGGAAATACTCTGTCAGACATTGATCAACACAAGTCATCCTCATTCACTTAGAATGTCACATCGTCATACCCGCCAAATCACAAATTGACTTATCCAAAAATAACACGGGTATACAGCTAAGAGAAACGAATTCCTCCGCCACCAAACGTGAATACGTTTGAACAGATCAACTTACGCGATCCATTGGATATACTCTGTCAGACCTTCGTCCATACAAGTTGTCCTGGGACTGGACAAACCGAAGGCACTATTCTGTAAACAGGATAGCCCTTGCATTTTACTCCGTCTTCAATTTTATTTGGCATATATGATTCGCGACGCTTATGCCAATACAGAGTGGTTCTTTGGATAATAATCCAACCGGTCTCTCCATATTAACAACGTTAAAATGGTCAAAGCTTCGATAGTCTGTGATTTAACCATCAAAGAAAAACAAGTGTGCAAACAACGATATTATTTCCAGATGGAAATTATATCGAACAAACATCATTTAACATTAATCTCTTTAGTTCATTTATTTACTTATCTCTTGTTTCCCTATATTCTAAATTCTTATTTTCTTTTATCAGAAAACATTTCTGATTCTCGTTTTGAAAACATTTCCAAAACTCCTTTACGATCAAACCTTACCATTTCTTAGTTAAGAAGGAAGTCACTCAAGTTGGGGTATAATTACCTCTCAGACCTTAACTGAACAACGTTATAACTTCGAAATGGTCAAAGTTTATCTTTTAATCTTTAACAACTTCTTTACGCCTTTCGCGGATTCACTTTTACTAATCCACTTCTATATTTAAAACATTTGTTATAACGATAACGTTATAATCCCTACTTCCGAATTATCTAACTTTAATTATAACTTCTATTCTTATTAGTGAATAATTAACCTAACACTTATTTATTTATAAATAAATAAATCTCTATTTAAACACTGGAAAGTATAAGTACTTTCCCGAATTCGATATAATCGAATTTGCCGATTTACTCTCTTCGAGAAATCTCTATTTGATTAACTCTTCTTCGAATAACCTATATTCGATTAACTCCTTCTTGAATAAACGATATTCGATAATCTCTCTTCGAATAACTAATATTCGATAACTCTCTTCGATGAAACTAACAACGATTACTCCTTTTGATGAACTAACATCGATTACTCCTTTTGATGAACTAACATCGATTACTCCTTCCGATGAAACTAACATCGATTTATTTAACTCGACGAACTTAACTCGACTAACTTAACTTGACTCGACTAACTCGACTTACTTGGTTCGACCAATTCGATTCGATTAACTAGGCTCGACTAACTTGACTAACTTAACTCGACTTACTTGGTTCGACCAATTCGATTCAATTAACTAGGCTCGACGAACTTGACTAATTCTTTCTCAACTAACTATATTTGATTAACTCTAGTTCGTTTTAACTCTAATCGATTAACTCTAACTAATTAACTCCAACTGGTTAACTCTATTTGATTAACTCTAACTGGTTAACTCTAACTGATTAACTCTAACTGGTTAACTCTGACTGATTAACTCTATCTGGTTAACTCTATTTGACTAACTCGACTTAACTAACCCCTTTCGAATACCATATTCGATTAACTAACTTTCGAATACCATATTCGATTAACTAACTTCGAATGTCTATATTCGATTTCTCCTTTTTAACAACGTTTTATTCATTTGAAAAGATTTACTTTTAAATAACGGTTCTACACTTAAAAAATGATTTCCTTTTTATGACGTTTCCTTTTCAATTCTATTTGTAAATGGTTTACAAATATTTCCTTTTCAAATTTATTCTTGAAATATTCTAACTCCTTAAATTCCAGGGAAAATTCGCCATAACCTCCTTTGTATCGGGAGCATCGGGAAAATCCCCAAACTCACCACACAGGCCTTTCCATTCAAAAAGAAAATAATTTGAAATTATTTCCTTTTTGAATATCTCCTATTTCTTAATATTCCAATTTATAAATATCGCTTATTTATAAATATTCCAGTTTATAAATATTCTGTTTTCAATATCACTTTGAAAATCTCCTTATCTACATTCCGGTATGTTATGGTATCCAATCATATCAAATCACGATGTTCAATATCGTCCATACACACACAATCAACAACAGGTTATAATTCACATCATATATCAAAATATATGAAAAACAATAAAATAACTGTTGAGGAATCCAGTCGGATTCCTCCAACCTGTTTCCCTGCATCCACAGATATTATACAATAAAATCAACATCACTTTCAGTTCTATATGATATATTCTGTTAAACGGAATCAATATAGAAATTCAACTAACTGACTAGCAGTTCAATCAAACAGTCAACACACAATCAAACAGTCAATATTTAACAGTTCTAAAAATACAACATGGAAATATAAACTGTTCAGAGTTAGTGAGATTTACTCACTTTGGACGATTATCGTTAATAACGATAACCATCGCTTGATTCAGACGGACAATTTATTTTGCTATAAACTGTAACGAGCTCCTATTGACTCTCAGTCAGTTCCAGTGTGTCGTATTTGTCGAGTCGGTTCCAAAGTCTCTTGTTTCGTCAGATTCTGATATCGAATAAGATAGTTATGAATTTTACAAACTTTAACACATTTTTAAAGCCATTAACATTAATTTAAGAATTTACTTATCTTAGCCTTAAATCATGTTTAGACGCTTAACCTGTCGCTCAACCCTTTCTTTCCTGCCTTAATAACCGACCCTTACAAGCTCTCCCCTTCACCATTTCAATCTTAATGCTCTCTTAACCCCTTTTCTTTTCAACAAAAATTCACAACTGGAAGGTTCATCCTCTTCACACTCTACCTCTCCCATACCACAACTGTTTAATTCCCACTAGCCAATTCCATTTCGTGTTCTACTTATAACCGATTTTCATAACAAGGATTGACGTATACTCCCTTTAGTTTTAAATACAATACAGGTCCTCAATAACTTAGTTAATATGATATTTAAACCCTAAACTCACATCAGTTTTGCTCAACACTCCCCTTCGTTCCCAGGAAATCTCGCAACCCTCTGTTCTCGTGCAAAAGCCTGAGCTGATACCCAGATCATGACCCCAGAAAACCACTTCCATGACCACTGTTCTTCACCGAACTCCTCCTCATAAACACCGGACCACCAACCTTCGTCACTCACCCTCCACCGGAGGTCAGCACCCCGCCTCGACTCCCTTCTCCCCATCAACACCACCACGAACTCGACGCTCCCCCAAAACCAAATCTGTAGCTCTAAACGCCACTGCCTAGGAGTCGGGAATCACCTCTGACCATCCTTCGATGCCAAAGTACCACCAACTCGACCCCCTTTGCACTACGAGTCCACCTATCTCCTCAATATGGTCCCAAACCCGCCCTAACGATGCAGCACCTCAGCCCTAAGCCTTCGCGGCTTCAAACTGGCGAATGAAGTCTCCTTCGAACCCATCAACCAGTATACCCGAATGAAGAGGAGCATCGTGAGACTCCAACGAATTGGTTTGAGGGTTTAGAGGATTTTAAATTGTAATTATTTTGATTTATTAAAAAGGGTATTTCTCGTTTTGTGGTTTGCTCAGAGGAAAGAGCGGCGGCCTTGCTGTGTTTGACTAAAGAGAGGAATTAGGTTTTAAGGCTTATGATAGGGGTATTTATAAGGATTAGAAATTTCAGATATTATTTTGTGCGGCTGAAACAAAGGAGGCGTGGATCCCCTTTTGGCCTTGTATTTAGTTAGGATATTTTGTTAAGGTGTCCACGGTTTTATTTCCCTTTTAGCATTCTGAAATTTCATCATTTAATCATGACAAATGTGTGCATAGCTAAAGAAGACCCAATACACAATTTAGTCTAGTTATATACGATACTAATGTCTGTGTATTTACTTCAGTTTAAAGGATTTTGGTCATCTCATTTTATAAAACTTTTTTAATTTACGAACTGCTATCGACCGGATCAAATATACCATCATGACGATCAATGTACCACGATCCCAGAAATATAATAATACCGGTAGGTGGATTCATATTTTGAAACTTCAAAATGTTGATTTCAGGGTGCGAAACACTTCAAATAAAAAGTTGCTTATTTAATTAATTAAAAATTACAGTAAAATTATAAAAATTAAATTATCGATATGTCTCAAAAGAACCTTTTCTAAATTCAAACCCGATATCTACTTATATCGAATAAACCGTTATGGTCGATAAACGATTCTATAACGACTATTTCAAAATTTGATTTGGACGTGAATCAAAATCTACACGACGAAATCCCGATTTTTCTCTTCTACAAGAAAGATATACTCCACCATCTCCACACGTTTCTTGTTTCACAGAATTCCGGCTTAAAACGAATCCTGTACATTCAGTTGAAGTTCGAATCGCCAAATAGCGAACTGCCGCGCCATTTCGAGCTCGATTTTAATTATAATATAATTATACGTTCAAACTGTCGTCGATTGAATATATTCGTCAATATAATCCAACTCTAAGTTGAATTACATCTTTGGGATGACCCCATTCACAGAATATTTGTGTTTCCAATATTTTTGATTATTTCGACATTATAATATATTTTATTATATTATAATTATTAACTAAATATTCAATATTATTTAATTCACGTTCTCGTTATCGATAAATCGATATTAAATAATTAAATAAATTAATTGTTCAACGGCTAAAAATGCGGGTCACTACAGAGAAGCCCTTGCAATCCATAGATTTCGACCACGACAGAATCACAGTGTATCTCGGGCCGCTAAGCCAGAGATTATAAGTAACCCTTCCGTTTCATGAAGGTCTACGGTCTTCAATTGCTCCATCTTCAATCAGCATCTTTTACGTATTTACGTTTCGGAATGGTTTTCGAATATGAATTCGATCCCGGCCTTTCCGTACCAACAGCGCATTGGACATGATTTTGATAGTCGGTTTTTTAACTATCAAAATAAACAAGCATAAAATAAATAAATTTATTTGTTTGGCTATACAGCATCACTTGGCCATTGGAAATAATATCTTTATTTTAGTAAAATTATTCTCAAATCATTTTATAATGATATAAGAAAATATATCTTGAAACCCTATCAAGTTCTTCCTTTAAATATCATTTACTCATCTGCTACTCATTATTTACCAATTGTTAATCGATTAAATTCATCCTTTGTATTGCGAACCCTCCTTTTCATTTCTATTTGGGAAACCATAATTACCACTTCTATTCAGCATAAACCTATTCCAAAATCTCGTCTCCTTACTTTTGGAATTATCGATATTTTCTAACAATCTCTTTTCTATTCCTTTCGCCATGGAATTGCCATTCAAATTCTCAAGCCCCTTTTTAAATCCCCTTTTTATTTTGAAATCCCAATATATATATTCTCAAAATTTTCAAATAACGCTACATTATTATTTCCCAAAGTTTTAACATCTCTACTTATTACGACCAATATCATCCTTTGGTAATCCTGAAGTCGTTCAAGTTGGGGTATTTAAATTACCTCTCAAACCTTGATCAACAATGTTATTACCTTAAGATAAAATTAGTTGAATTAAAAACCGATATTCATTCTCAATATCCAAACAAATCCCTTTTACTTATATCTTGACGAAACATCATTTCTTTTATATATAGCAAAACTATTGCATCTTTATAGCTCCGTCTATCATGGAAATAAGGCCTCAATAAGGATTAAATTTTAAACTTCGAATTAAACTTAGCTTACCATTGTTTACATAAACTTGTTTAAATCCTCACTTTACTATAAACAATGGTTTAAAACTTTATAACCCTTTGGTTACAACTTTTAAATCCCAATATGTTACTTTGATTATCATTAAACAAATATCAACATTTAAAAATGGTTTAATTATCCATTCTATTAACTAAGTAATTCAATTTCGAGTAACACAGTTGACTTAGTCAACTCTACATTAATCAATCCAAGTTCGCCTGTCCATTTTAAATTAATTTCAAATTAAATTAATTTAAATAATCCCATTTGATTTTTAGTAATAATCAAATCAATTTAATCTCATCTTAAATTGCTTCTTAAAATCAATTATCCTTGGTTATTAAATATCGCTTTAATATCCACTCAATTCCTTACCAATATAGTAAGTATTAGAATCAATTTCATAAGGTCATTTCATATGTTAGATAAAACACGTGCTTCGCACACAGATATATTTTTGTACCAAAATGGTTAAAATAATCGATGTAGGTATGGTTGGTCTATTTTCTTCTTATAAACCCAAACTAAATAATATATTTAAAATAAATTTCACATCTTTATTTCTAAAGATTTACGGTAATTCTGCCTTCTATAAGAAAATGTTTATTTGGGCCATCCACTACCAGTTTCTTAACCAATACGGTCTATTGGTTAATAACAAATAATTTTTGAAAATAGATTCAACAATCGATAACCGAATCAAAAGTTCAATCATCATGATTCAATAGTTCATATAACAATCATATGAAAATAAACAACAATCAACACAACTCATAGTGGTCAAACAAAAATGATTCAAGCGTCCAATCTAATTTCTATACGTTTATGTAACCTAAAAGGTAAGTTACCTCTATTGGAAATCATCGTTAAAAATAACAATGTTATTTTATTTAAATTAAACCATGTTTAATTTAAATAGATGATATAACAATATATATCAACATCCAACCAATCATCAGACCAATCAATACTTAGCAAAACATGGCATACAAATAATAAACCCAATTTTATAAAAATTGTAAATGGGATTACTGAGTGAGTTAAACTCACCTTGACTTGGTTTGGTCGTTAGATGCTGGTTTTTCAATTAAATTAAACATCGTTTAATTTAATTAAAATTTTCTTGCTTCCAGTCCTTCCTGCTCCTGCTCCATCACAATATTCTCGTCTCAAGGGTCTCAACGAGCCTGATTGTGTTAAAATCCGTTAACGTATGTACGAGATATGGTAGAAACAAACTAATTAACTAATTTGATTATTTAACTTTCATTTTATTTAGTTTTAAAAAAAAGCCCAATACCTTACCAGTTCGGCCCGCCTGACACCCCCAACCCATTACCAACATTAAAACCCTACCATCGGTTACCCCTTCCTCAGAAATTCCACCTCCTCCATAAATTCATCTTCACTGGCCAATCTTTTTTTTTTCTTCTTGACCTTCAACCGAAGTCAGAGACTACTGCATCGAAAAATCCACTCTACGCAACCTCTCTTTCTTCGATCCTCCTTCAATCGATCGGCCAAACACCCAAATCAACTTCTCCAACATCGAACCAACACTGTTTCAATGATAATCCCTCCGAGCCTTCACAAACCTCTTCAGTCCATCAACCCCTCCCCACACCTTCGAAAGCCACTACAGCTCATCATCAAATAGATCGAGGATTCTATTCGAAGGTTATACCAAACCCTAGTCTTCAGCTTCGAACCGAATACCAGAAAATTCATTCGAAGCGTACGGAACGATGCGTGTGTATTCACAACACAGATAAGTCTTTACTTTTGATTTTTATTCTACTGCAGAAATTTTATTTTGATTTTTCAAGTGATTCGAGCCATTTTTGTTTAATGTTGTCTCTGGAATTGATGAAATTCTTGTGTGTGGATCGTATATTTATAGTAGTGGCTTGATACAGATAATAACAACGTCCATCACACTTAGGGTACTAGGTTTTAGGCCATTGGGTTTGCTCTGATTTGTAATAGTGGTGGAAATTGACGGTTCAATCAGGAAATCTTGTGAATCAGTATTGAAATGGGACAGTGGTTTAGATATATAGGCTAAATGAGGCTAATGCTATAACATTCAATGCAGAGATTTGAATTCTTATGTTCAGATCTGCCAATGTGTATAAATACATCTTTGTGTAGAGAGGAATATATCTACATATATCAGTTCATTTCCTATAGATTCTGTGTCCTAAAAAGATATGGTAGTAGTGAATGAAATCAACTATATATGTATGTATATAAAAATCTGTTTCGACTGGCCTATAGATTTGATAGTGAATATATACATCAATTTGATTTCTTAGCTGTTCATGTACTTAGGATTGATGCAAAAAAATCTATATATATCTATTTTTAGTTGTCCAAGATTGATCTGCTTAGCTGTTTAGCTATTTTCTTTTCTGTTCATAACCCATGCTTGAGTCATGCATCAATATTTTCGAATGGACTGTTTTCTTTTTCTTTTCTTCTCTTCTTTTTAGACAATATCTATAGACTTAGTTGTACATAGGTTTTGTATATGAAATTTCGTTTTACTGATTTGTGACTTTAACCAGTCATGCAACACTATTTAGAATGAGCTATCTTCTTCCTTTTCATCTTTTAATTTCTCTTTTCTAACACTGTAATAACCCGGAAATCTGAGCCAATTTAAATTTTTTTATTTTGGCAAATTTAGTGAATTTTGAATATTTAAAATGATTATTTTAAATAATATCAACGAGAAATTTATTTTAAATAGAATTAGAATGTATATATTTATATACGTTGTCGTTAGAATATAAATATTTATTTATAATTATAAAACGAATTGAAAATGACGCGGTAGTTCGAAAATTCGATTTCAAACTTCAAATGAACGTACAGGGTGCAAAATAAACCGGATTTTAGTGAATCCAAAAATATTCGAATCTAATTGAGAATATCTTTCCAACGAATCCGAAAAATCAAAATTTCATAGCGGGAATCAAAAGATATGTCCAGTTGAAAAATTCAGAATAGTCGCTATGGAATTCTGGCCCTTAAAAATGGAAATTTTGCAAACGACCTCGGTTTTCGACGAAACCACTTTTGTTGGATCCGTGATGTCAAATTATTGCTAGATTCCAAAATTCATAATTTTTTGAATCAATATGTGAGCGTGGCAAAGGAAAACGCGTTTGACCTGTTTTAGTTGATTTTAATCGACTGGAAAATGGTCATTTTTCAAACGGTCTCGGAATTTGATGAAATTAGTTTTGTTAGGACCGTATCGTCAATACGAAGCTAGAAAATATTTTTCGGGAGTTTTTCGAGTTAGTAAGTGGCCCCGGTAAATTGAAATGCGCGTTCAAATTCAATATATAGAGTTATATGTTGATTTTGACGAAAGCTGATCGAAACAGTCGAATCAGCTTATGATACATATCCCATTGTGTTAGGAATGGGGGTAGTTAGCTATGGGCGACAGGCGGTGGGTTTCGTTTCGAGTTCGAATTCAAAAGTTACTTCTTGAAAATTAAATTAATTAAAATAAATATATATTATTATATTCTTCCCCCTATCCCCTTTTCTCTTCAAATCAGCCCCCCCGTTTACTTTTTCAGAGGAAAAAAAAAATAAGAGAAGAGGAGGGAGGAGCCGCCGCTCCTCCGAGCAGCGCACCGTCACCGCCGGCGCGAAGACCCCCGCCTCTCCTTCCTCCATCTCCCCTCCTCTCGAACGAACCATCGCACCTCCCCCAAGCCGCTGCCCCCCCTTCATCACAACGCGCCGCGCCTCCCCAGGCCCCCACCACTACACCGAATAAACTCCAGACACCTCCCTCCGACCCTCTTACTCCCTCCTTCACTTCCTTTCTCTCCTCAGCCCCTCCTCTTCCATTCAAGACGCCGAGCAACCCTAAACCCCTCTGAAAATCCGCCCTAGCCACCTCCATTTCGCCAATAGCTTCCCCCCTTCTCAAACCCTTCGTGGTAAGTATTTTGATTTGTTTTATTTATTTATTTCTGTTTATTTTCTATGTAATTTATTTTATAAGTTTAAAAAGATAATTTTTAATATGTGAAGGGTATAAAAATTGAATTCTCATTCGTTTGAATGACATATAGGATTTTTAATTTATTAGGAAAATGTTGGATTTTTAAATATGAAGTAGCGGGTTAAATAAAAATATGATTTTTATATTATATAGATAATAAAAATTCGATCTTTATTATGTAGGAGATATAAAAATATGATTTTTATTCAGGTAGAGTAATAAAAATATAATTTTTATTATATTACTAGCAAGATAAAAATATAATTTTTATCATGGAAGTAGTGTTGTAAAGGAGTGATTTTTACATATGTAGAAGCAATATAAAAATATAATTTTTATTATATTACTAGCGGTATAAAAATATGATTTTTATGTATATAGTAGCGAAATATAGATTTGTGAAGTAAAAAATAGATTTTTACATATATGAATTAGTGAATTAAAATGTAATTTTTATATACTAGAGAATATAAAATTGTGATTTTTGTATACATAGCAACAATATAAACATGTGATTTTTATATATGTAGTGGCTACGGACAATGAAATTGACAAAGGGCGAAAACGACGAAGATTCCTACATATGAAGAATCGTGGCATTTGGTTTAGCTTTCGGTGAGAACTCCTCACTTTTATTTTTATTTCTAGTTTGAAATATATACTAGGATGTAGACGGTGTTTAGTAGCACCCGACACCCATTGTCCACAGACCATGGATGGCTTGTTTGTTTGATTGCTGTGTTGTGAAATTTGATTGTGTGATGTGGAATGTAATAAAATCTTCTATAGTGGAAAATATTTTATAGTTAAAAAAATAATTTTTAACGTGGATATAAAATAAATATTTATAAACAAATTGGAAGATTTGTTTATATACACTGATTTGACGGATATTGATTGGGACGGTAAATTGAATATTATCATTTATATGTTAATGATATGGAATATTCAATTTTGATTTGAAATTGAATATGAAGTTGAAACCGTTTTGAAAACGAATTTAAAACGATTTGTAAAATACGTTTTTAAAAGGAAATCGACTAAGTATATATATTATATATATATATATATATATATAATATAATGGCATGAATAGAACGCGCCACGCCGCGGCAGTTCACGAATTTCGACCATTGACTTCGAATGGATATCATAGGAGATCCGACCGTCGGATTCTCGTAAAACCTGAACCGTTGGGTTCGTATCGAAAAGAGCTTTCTAACGAATATTTGAAATTAGAAATCTAACAGTTGGATTTGGAATTATGTCCAAATCAAATTTGGAAAAGGTCGTTGTAAGTGCAGTTCGATGGCCGTTGATGGAAATCGACTGTACGGGCCTTGATAAAATTATTAAAAATAGTAATAATTTGTGTAAAATCATAAGAAATGATTTGTGTAGAATTGGGATGAAAAAACTCCATATTTGAAAAGATAAAATAGATTTTTATCGAAATGAACTAATTTTGAATTAGAATAATAATTTATTTATTTTTAAATAAATAAATTGGATTCGAAATGGTTTTAAAAGAAACCAGAATTTCCAATAATTGAATTGGAATGGATTTGAATCGAAATTGTCTTTGGAATATTTCGATGTTGGATTTCGTGATTATACAGATATCGTTATGGAAATTTGAAAGATATATTTATATCGTTATTTCCAATACGATATTTGTTGGTCGTAGAATTTGATATTGAATATAAGCCGATATATTTTCTATTCAGAGCCTTGTATTTAATGTCAAATGTGATTTGGGTTTGTCGTGAATGGTGTCTTCATTAACACTGTTCTTAAACCCAGTTGAGAAAAAGATTAAATCTTTTTATTTAGATTTAATGAAGTGTACCAATTAAATGGTATTTAATTGGAATTGAATTTGAATTGATTTTTGGGTTTATCGTGAACAGTGTTTTAAACAACACTTGTTCTTTAACCCGATAATTAATGGAATGTGATTTTGGGTTTTCGTGAACGGTATCTTCAATAATACTGTTCTTAGACCCAACTGAGTTAAGAAAATCAGAAACTAACTGGAGATTAGTTAAGTTGAATGGTTTCTTGGGTATTGATCTGATGTTGGTTTCGGCCTTCAGGGTTAATACATAGGGAATTGCTCACTTGCTATTTTACGGTTAAAGGCTGATAGAATGGAATGTGATTTTGGGTTTATTGCGAATCGTGTTTTAAATGACATTGGTTCTTTAACCCAGTTAAAGACAGGAAGATTAAAACCAAGTGGAGTTTTAATGAATCTTTAATTAGATTGAAAAGATCGAGAATGGAGTATCACCAGTCTTGCTCCAGGCGATAGTTAAATCTTTAATTAGATTTGAACGTGAAGTGGTAATTGAATTTACCGATAACACCATGGTGTTAAATATGAAGTATGACCAGCTTTACTTCATGGGATGAATAGGTTGGGATTGGGAAATAAAATAAATGATTACTTCGGTGTGGTTCGCTAATCCCGACTAGTTGAATTGATATTCAAAAGAAGATTAAAGAATAAATTTAAGGAATTTATCTTTGATAAAATTAATGGGAACCTATCCTTAAGAATGTGAAATTTAGCAACTAACTGAAGATTAGTTAAGATGAATGGTTTCCTTGGTATTGATCTGATGTCGGTTTCGGCCTTCGGGGTTAATATTAGGGGAATTGTTCCCTTACTAATTTACGGTTAGTGACTGATGAATTGGAATGAGGCGTATGTTGTGTTTGTGTAACACTTGTTTATTATATACACGAGTTATTCGGAAAGACCGGGTTTATCCCATTCTGAGTAACTGATACGACGATAAGTCGAAGATGAAGACGGTGGTCGAAGACCGTAGGTCTTCACGTCGTTTGGGTGATTACTGATGATCTTGATTGGGCCGTACACCCAAGAGGAGGGAATCAGTTAGTGATCGTCCAGACGTACTTGGAGATCGATGATATGCGGGGTACTAGGTGCCTCCGGTTTTGTTCAGACCCAGAACGAACTTGTAAATGGACTGTGTGTCTGACATTGGATTTTATTCTGTTTGATTGATTTCTATTAAATATATATCTGTTTGGCGGCGGAGAATTTATTCTCTTGCTTAACGCCCTTCTCTGAGACGTACGAGCTCAGAGGTTGTATATGTATGGATATCAAACGCATGGAGTGAATTGCCTGTGTGGCATGCCTAAGTGGCAAATGATCAAGGCTTTTGTTGAAAAGAAAAGTCTTGTGGTTGATGATCAAAGCACCGCCTGTGTGGCATAGCTTTGTGTAACGTTGATTCGCGAGCCTCACACCCCGGTAGTGAACCAGAAACGGGAGAGGACATCAGGGAGGGCATGCGTTTCCTTCTAGTTAGAAGTGGCGTCAGTGGTTTTACATGCCCTGATGAGTTTGACTTATGTGGTTGTTGTTGTTGCGAGGCGCCTCGGATATATCAGTGACTATGTAAAGCCGATGGAGTCATTCGTTGGCTCGTTTACGCCCCGAAGGGTGGGGAAACGCAGTGTTCAGGCATTTTATTCCACATCGGTGGACCGACCCTGACGATCCAAGGGCTCACCTGTATCTGGGTCCTGAGGCTCGGGCTAGAGTGTCTCGAATTGGTAGAGGACTATCTTTTTCCTCGGTTCACAGATGGAAATCCAACTTCCAATAAGTGACTTTTGCGGTTTTAATTGTAGAGCCTAGTATTGGCGATATAGTAGCATGAGACGCTATACCGCCTATGATTGATATTTATGATTGAAATTGTTCTGACACTATACACTTATTATAGTATCAAATGATTTTTTTTAAACGTACTAAGCATGTTTGGCTATTATAAGGTAAAACCCTATCCTCCGGCTTGCGTTGCATTGTGTGATGGGACCTGGGTCTTATAATAGCTTCATTTTTCGAAAAAGCATTGCGTCGTTTATCCTAAGCACTGGTATTCTCGGGAGGAAAGCCGTTCTGTGCTATATGGCGTGGTCCCTTGACTTACCTTATTTTTAAAGTAAAGTTTTAAATAACTGTTTTAGTTCTCACACCAGTCCCATGACTGACCTGGAGTTTATTGTTTTAACCAAAACTCTGGGTGCCCTTATTTTGACACGGGCAGCTAGTAGTTTTGGTTTTGCAGATTTATATTCACAGGATCCTGATTTATAGCTGGAACGATACTCGGAAATCTCTGTATCCGTGTATTACTTCTAGTTGTGTATTGTATTATTTTCCGCTGCTATGTAATGTATTGTAATCTCTGATATTTTATAATGTATATTATTTGTTAATACTCTGTATATTCTTGTATTCTGATGGATTGTTGTAATTAACAATGAAATGTTCTTCTGTTTGTGTTCTAATTGGTCGTGTTCTCAAAACAATCAGGGGTTTCGAACGCTTTTGGTCGGTTTAGCGACTGATTCGGATCGAGTGAAATTCACGATCGTCACAAACACTGTTCAAAAATCAGTTTTGGTCGAGATTGGTTTAACTTGCTCGTTTCATTCTTGGCTACCACTATGTGAATGAGATCTTATGCTATACTTTTCTACTTTTACCTGATGGGTTTTTAAGACTTGGTTTGCTACTTAGTAAACTAAACACACTTGCTTTTCAATTAAAACAACGTCGTCATATGCCTATAGTTGTACATAGCTTATGTTCTCTATGTTATCGAATGATGCGTGGAATTGACCACCAGTTGGAAATAATAGGCTGATCATTTAAATATGCAAATTTTAAAATTTTGAGAAAAAAAAGTACCGTCTCAAAAGAGAACGATGGCACCACGCAATTTCTTATTTTGTTTGTTTCTGGCCTAGACATTTGTGTATGCTGTTAGTTTTGAAGTAGAAAATACTCCTATGAAATTTGGAAGTGCTTGATTCAACCATTCTGTACTTATGCATTAATATATTTTTATTATTTGTTTTTTTTATAGGAGAAGTTACACATAAGGTCACAAATGGAGTCACTGCAACATGGCAGCAGTTAGTGAAGGAGAAGGACGAGACGATCTTGTGCACACCACAAATGGAGCAGCTACAACAAGATGGACCGAGATCTCAAATGGAGCTGCTATAAGGATTAACTTTCTTTTAACAAATTTCCATTCATGTAAATAACATGTATTGTTTTCTTTGTTTTGTGCGAATAACAATATGAATAAATATGTTGTTCTCTATACTGTTAACAATTTCAGTTTTATGTATATTTCAGTTTTACATTTATATGTTGTATTTTTTTGTATTGTACACTTCTAGTTGTTATGTTGAATACAACCCATTTTTTTCTTATGTTCATGGAGCAATATCTCATTATTATATGTTGGACCAATATGATGTAAAGGCATTTGGTTTCATATGTTGCTGAACCAAGCCATGTCAATGAGTGTGTGTGTGTATATATATATATATACACACACACACACACGCGCGCGCGCGTATGTGCATGTACACACAAGGATTTGTATTTAAAAGTATAACTGTGTATGTTGTTTAAAATCTTAAGGTTAGTTTATTTTTTTATCCCATTTAATCTCAATTAAATTAAGTTTTAAGCAGCTAAATTAACGATAATCCCATCGTATTAAAGCAAACAGCTTTAATTTCAAAAAGGGTAGAATTCAAACTCAACAGTTAAAGTTTTGGGCTTAAATAACATCTCGTTTATATAAAAATCTTTTTGTATTTACAATTAAATCGACTTAAACATTTCTGTTTATCATAGAATTCTGATTAAAATAGATTCTATATTTCAGTTGAAGTTCAAAACGAAATTTACGAACTGCCGCTCGATTTCGAGCTCGTTTTATATTATAAATAAAATTAATGCTCAAACTTTGTTTTAAATAACGAATAAAATATTAATATACCAAAGATAATATTTAAAATAATAAATTACACTAAATATTTGACTGCCAAAAATACGGGTCATTACAAAAGAAAAACCTATCGAAACAATTAAATTGGATTAAGAAACCTATTTCACTGTGTTTGGAACGGGGGTATTTAGCTGGGGGCGACACTCATTGGGTTTGATTTGGAGTTCTGAACGATATACGAGTTATATTGGAATTTAAAGAAATTAAATAAATAAAAATATAAATACACCTATATATGGTTAGAATACGTAACCCTAATCCTAATACATAAGCCGCCGTATCCTCTTTCGAATGGCTGAAATGCTCCACCAATAATTCGTTAATTTCTCTCAACATGGATCGAATTAATCCATGATTCAAAAGCATAATCTGAAGAGAAACTCATGCTCCTCGATTCAGTACGGTTGTGATCGTTCCTGGTTCATCGATGTGGCGGATTTCTTCTTTCATACAGTGGATGTTTGTGGTCAGATTGAGCGCCGAAGGGGAGACCGAATCGGTGGTGGTGCCTGGTGGTGGAAGACATTAGTGGAAGCGACGACGTTGTGTTCTCGGATCCGGGTCTGATGCGCTGTGGAGGTGTGGCGACGGGTTGGTAAAGGTCGAGCGTTGGGTTCTCTAATTCCTGGAGTAACGGACCGAGAGGAAGGAGATGATTAAATAAATAATTATTTAAATAATTTAGTTAAATTTCTATTAAATTGTTTAAAGTTTAAAATGGCATAACTTATTCAAACGTGATCAGAATCGAACGAGATCTAATGCGTTGGAATCCTTAAAACGAGATCTACAGCATGGGACTGACCAGAATCAAAACAGAGCAAGTCAGAATTTGAATCGATGAGAGATTTCTGATTTTAAATAATTAATCAATTTAATTATTTTTCTCGCTGTTAAATAATTATATGTATGTTAATGAATTAGTTATGCGATGAGATGAAAATTTGGATGATTGATTTGTTTATTTTGTATGCATGTATGATAGATCTTAGATTTGCATATGTCGGTTAAATTAAAATTAACCATTTTCTTTGCCAATATTTTGTAAATAATGAATATTAAACAACATGAAATATCATTTTGGTTATATTGATTGAATTGAAATTGTTTGTTAATTCAATTAAAATATCATTTTGGTTATATTGATTGAATTGAATTGAATTTGTTTGTCAATTCATTTAAAATATCATTTTGGTCATATCTATTGAATTGAATTGAATTGTCAATTCAATGAAAAAATATATCATCTTTGTTTATATTATTGAATTGGAATAGAATTGTCAATTCAATAAAGAAATATCATTTTTGTTTATTTGAATTAGATTAATAAAACATTGAATTAAAAGTTGCATTCTTTGATGCAAATAAAACATTGAATTAAAAGTTGCATTCTTTGATGCAAATAAAACATGAAATTTGAAGTTGAATTTTTATTTTCATTCTTTGATGCAAATAAAACATGAATTAAAAAGGTTACCTTTTTGTTTGCATTTTAGATGCAGATAAAAGCCTAGTTTAAGAAGTTACATTTTTTTTTTCATTTGCATTTTTGATGCAAATAAAAGAATAGAATAAAGGTTATATTTTTCACTTGCATTTTTTTTATAAAATGTGTCATTAGATTAAAATAGCAATTTGTTGAGGAAGATTAAAACAACATTTTTGTTAAGAAAATTTACATTAGATTTTGTATACAAAATGAAAATAAACATCTTATTTTCATATTATGTTAGATTTGTATACAAAATGTAAATAAACATTTTGTTGTAAATTGTTACATAAGGAAAAAATAACATTCTTATTATTAAAATGTTAATTAGATTAAACATGTCATTTAGAGTATAAAATGTTACATTGGATAAAAATAACATTTTAGTATGAAATGTTGCATGAGTATAAAATAACATTTTTGTTAAAAAAATGTTGCATGAGAATAAAAATTGTCATTTTCATTAGAGATGTTTATTTAGATTAAAAATAACATTGTAGCTAGAAATGTTTATTTAGATATTAATTTGTCACTTTTGTCAAATCTAGAATTGGCATCTAAAATTGCCACTTTTGTTAAATGGAAATTGTTGACAAACAAAAGTATCATTTTCATTTATGTTGAAATTAGAATTGTCGACAAATAAAAGTAACATTTTCATTTATGTTGAAATAGGAATTGTCGATAAATAACATTGTCTTTTATTTCGTCGCTAAAAATATGAAACAAGTAATACAAATAAAAGTATTTCTTTTTATTTGCCATGTTTAAAATAGAAAATGTAAGGCGAATAAAATATTCTTTTTGTTTGCCATTAGAATCATAGAAAATGTAAGGCGGATAAAATATTCTTTTGTTCGCCCTTAGAATCATAGAAAATGTAATGTGAATTAAATATTCTTTTTGTTCGACATCAGAATTGGTTAAATTTGTTTTTTGAAAACAAAAATGTGTGATCTTCTGAGAAGAAGAGAGCACACATGTAAATGTATATATAATAAAAAAACATATCTACAGATTCCAACAATTGGTTAAATTTGTTAACCAATGATTTATTTAGATAAACTGTAGTTGTTTGAAAACCCCACACGGGTGTTGGGATGATACCCGACATACACTAGTCCCAATATTTAGCTGTATGTCAATCGATGGATTGACAGTTTGTGATGAGCGTTATTTAATGCTCACACAGTTATAAATTTCACTCTTGATGTGAATGGATTATTTAATGATTATTTATCAGTACTTTTATATACATATGCAATGTATGAAATCCATATGACCGAATTCATATGGTAATTGATTGAGTCGCGTTCCGATTCAGAATATTTTTAATAAAACAATATTTCAAAATAAAGAACATCTTTATATAAAGAAATATTTTTAAATTAAAGAATCTTGTAGATAAAGAATATTTTAAAATAATGAATATTTTAGAATAATATTAAATGAAGAATAAAAATATTGAAATATGAAGCCGTGTTATGTGGGAACGCTATTTTTAACCCGAACGGGTTTATCGATCGATTTATTTCACTTTAATATGAATATTGAAAAGAAATGATTTCAAAATTTAATATTTTGAGATATTATTATTTTAATATGATAAAAATATAGAATATTCAATTTTGCTTTAAAATTTGAAATTAGTTAAAAATCATTTTAAAATAAATTTATAATTATTTTATAAAATACGTTTTAAAAAGGAAATCGACGACATATAATATATTATATATAAAATGGCCTGAATAGAACGCGCCGCGCAGCGACCATTCGCGAATTTCGACCATTAACTTCAAATTGATGTAACGGGAGATCCGACCGTCGGATTCTCCTAAAACCAGAACCGTTTGGTTCGTATCGAAAATAGCTTTCCAATGAATATAAGAGTTTTGAAATCTAACAGGTAGATTTGGAATTATGTCCAAATCAATTTTGGAAAAGGTCGCTATGGATGCAGTTCGGTGGCCGTTATTGGAAACCGACTATACGGGCCTTAATAAAATTAATAAAAATACAGAAAAATTAAGTAAAATCATAATAAATGGTTTGGAAAGATTTGGGATGAAAAATTCTATATTTGAAAAGATAAAAATATATTTTTATCGATATGAGCTAGTTATTAACTAGAATTAATCTTTTAAATTAAGATTATTGAAGTTTTCCAATTAAGTATATAAATTGGAATTAAATGAACAAATTGGAATTAAATAAAATAAATTGGATTTTTGGGTTTGTAATGAATGGTGTCTTAAATAACACCGTTCTTAAACCCCTATGAAAAGAATAAATCCTTTATTAAAGATTATTAGAACTTCAAGTTATATTTAATAATTGGAATAAAATGTAATGCAAATTGGGTTTATTGTGAATTGTGTTTTTAAACGACAATTGTTCTTTAACTCAATTATCAGGGAAAATATAATTTGGAATTTATAAATCTTTTATTAAGAATTAAATAGAAATTTTTCAAGAGTAAAGTTTTCCAATTTAATATATTAAATTGGAATTGAATGGAATTCGATTTAATAATAATCGAGATGAGCTTCTGTAAAAGAAGACCGTTACCATATATGGAATTTAAAAGGCTTTATCGTTATTCCATTTATATTATTAGTCTGATACAGGATTTATACCGATTATATATTGATTTGATTTCTATGAAAATTCAATATTTAATGGAAGACGATTTTGGATTTATCGTGGACTATGTTTTTAAATTGACATTGGTTCTTTAACCCAGTTAAAGACAAGATTAATATCTTAAAGTCGAAGAATCATAAAGTAATGATTTTTGATATTAAAACCAAATTGGGGTTTTAACAAATCTTTAAAAAGAGGATTAAAGAATAAAAAAAAGAATTTATCTTTGGTAAAATTAATGGGAATCTTTCCCTAATAATGTGAATATTTTATTAAAAGAATATTCTGAATTGAAATGAGGCATATAATGTGTTTTTATAGCACTTTATTATTGATTATAAAATACGCGAGTTATTCGGAAAGACCGGGTTTAACCCATTCTGAATAATTACTATGACAATCAAAAGTCGAAGATGAAGACGGTGGTTGAAGACCGGAGGTCTTCACATCGTTTGGATGGTTACTGATGTCTTGATTGGGCGGCCACCCAAGATAAGGTAATAAGTGGTGATCATCCAGACGTACTTGGAGATTGATGGATATGTGTGGACCTCTCTCTTGTATTGGAATAACGTGTCTCCGGTTTCGTTCAGACCCAGAACGAACTTGTTAATGGATGTACGTCTGACGTTGTATTCCTTTATGATGTATTCGTTGATCTCTGCTAAATATAAATCTATTTGGTGGCGGATAATTTATTCTCTCGCATAACATCCCTCTCTGAGATGTACGAGCTTAGAGGTTATATATTGGCAAAAATCAATGGTATAGTATGGATTGACAATGTGGCATACTAAGATGCAAATGATCAAGGATTTTGTTGAAAAGCAGAGCCTAGTGGTTGATGATCAAAGAACAACTTTATTTAGCATAGCTTTGTGTAGCGATACTTCGCGAGCCTCACACCCCGGTATGAACCAGAAATGGGAGAAGGACCCCAGGGAGGACATGCGTTTCTTTCTAGCTAGAAGTGTTGTTAGGGTTTTTACAAGGCCCGACATTTTTACTTATGTGGATGATGGATTGCGAGGCGCCTCGGTTATTTGAGTCCCTAGTGGCTCTATTTACGCCCCATAGGGTGGGGAAACATATTGTTCAGGCATTACTAATCCAACCATTGCACTTTGGTGGACCGGCCCTGGCGCTCCTAGGTGTAGTGGCTGTATCCTGAGGCTCGGGCTAGAGAGTCTAGAATTCGGTAAGGACTATCTTTTGTCTTGGTTCACGAAGGAAATCCAACTTCCAATACGAATTATGCGGTTTTGATTGTATAACTAGTATGGCAACATAGTATATGGTAGCTATGCCGTCTATGATTGATATTAAGATTGAAATGTTTTTGAAACACATATACACTATAATAATATCAAATTCGTTTTATCATATCATGCATATTTTGACCATTATAAGGTAAAACTCTATCCTCCGGTTTGCGTTGCATTATGTGATGGGACTTGAGTCTTATAATGGTTTCATTTTTCTAAAATGCATTGCGTTATTTAATGATTTACATTATTTATGCACTGGCAATCCAATGGAGTAAACCCGTTCCGCATTAGCGGCGTGGTCCCGTGATTAGCCTTATTATTAAATAGGTTAAGCAAGATTTCTCATACCAGTCCCATGACTGACTCGTGGTTTGTTTCACTTTGCAAACTCGGGTGCCCTCTTTTCTGCATGGGCAGTCGAGTGATTTTCTTTGCAGATGTTTATCTTTTGAGCATGATTCTGGATTAAAGCTTAAAACTGTGTCCAGAGCATGGATAACCTTCCGCTGTATCAGTTTATTCATTTCCGCTGCAGTGTATTAGATTTATTGTAATTTAATCTTCCGTTGTAATATAATTCGATGTACTCTGATATATTCTGTACTCTGATGTAACATTATTGTAATGTTTATAAAAGTCTGTTGTTATTTATTCTGATGTGTTGTATTCCTAATGTTAACGTATTCGGATTTTGAACGGTCTCGGTCGATTTTGCGATCGATTAGGTCCGGGCAAAATCTGTATCGTTACAGTTGGTATCAGAGCTCTGGTTAGCTCAAATCTTTGGGGTACAACTCGTTAGGACTAAACAAAAGACTCATCAGAAATTGGATTAGTAATATCCAATAAGTATACTCATTAGAGATAGAATCAGCAGTATCCTAGAATGAGAAAACTCGTTAGAGATGGGGTTAGAAATGCCCTAGAATGAGTTGAGAGTAACAAGGCTATAATTAACGTATTTGTGATTATATATAATCTCTGATCTTAGAAAATACGATTTTTGAATATATAAAAGATATATATTTTTAAAGTCAATCAACTAATTGATTGATGATTATGATGTATGATTATTAGTTCAACTAATAAAATTATTGAAACCAATAAAACAAAAATAAAAATCAAATTGGTTAATTTAACAACTTTCAGTTCTGTTCCTTTTCGAGGATGAAAAGATATTAAGTGGGGGAGATTGTAACAACCCGCAAATTCTGAACCAATTTAAAATTTTTATTTTAGAAATTTTAATGGAAATTTAATATTTAAAATAATAACGATTAAAAAATTATTTGGATCGAAGTTAGAACGAATAATTTTAATTTAATTATAAAAGGAGTTAGAAATAGTGCAGTATTTTGAAAATTTGAATTTGAACTTTGACTGACTGTACAAGATGCAAAATAAATCAGATTTTAGTGTAACTAAAAATATTCAAATCTATCTAAAAATATCTTTCCAACTAATCCGAAAATTTGAAATTTCATAGCGGGAATCAAAAGTTATGTCCAGTTTTGAAATTCAAAATAGTCGCTGTAGAATTTATATACATATTTTAATATTAAAAATAGCCATTTTTCAAATGACCTCCGTTTTCGATGTAACCACTTTTGTTGGATCTGGAATGTCAAATTATTGCTAGGTTTCAATTTTCATAATTTTTGGAATTAATTTGTGAATGTGGCAAAAGAAAATGTGTTTTGTCAGTTTTAGTCAATTTCGATCGACCAGAAAATGGCCATTTTTCAAACGGTCTCGGAATTCGACGAAATTAGTCTTGTTAGAACCATATCGTCAAAAGAAAGCTAAAAATAATTTTTCTGTAATTTTTAGAGTCAGTATGTGGCCCCAGTAAGTTAAAATGTACAATTAAATTTAATAATTAAATGTTTTATATTTTAAATTAAAGAAAAACCTATCGATACAATTGAATTGGGTTACGAAACCTATTTCATTGTGTCCGGAACGAGGGTATTTAGCTGTGGGCGACACTCGTTGGGTTTGATTTGGAGTTCTGAACGATATACGAGTTATATTGGAATTTAAAGAAATTAAATAAATAAATAAAAATATAAATACACCTATATATATGCTTAGAATACGTAACCCTAATCCTAATACATAAGCCACCGTATCCTCTTTCGAATGGCTGAAATGCTCCACCAATAATTCGTTAATTTCTCCCAACATGGATCGAATTAATCCATGATTCAAAAGCATAATCTGAAGAGAAACTCGTGCTCCTCGATTCTGTATGGATGTGATCGTTCCTGGTTCATCGATGTGGCGGATTTCTTCCTCCAAACAGTGGACGTTTGTGATCGGATTGAGCACCGAAGGGGTGACCGAATCAGCGGTGGTGCCTGGTGGTGGAAGACCTTGGTGGCAGCGACGATGTGGTGTTCTCGGATCCGGGTCTGATGCGCTGTGGAGGGGTGGCGACGGGTTGTTAAAGGTCGAGCATCGGGTTCTCTAATTCCTAGAGTAACGGACCGAGAGGAAGGAGACGATTAAGTAAATAATTATTTAAATAATTTAGTTAATTATCTATTAAATTGTTTAAAGTTTAAAATGGCATAACTTATTCAAATGTGATCAGAATCGAACGAGATCTAGTGCGTTGGAATCCTTGAAACGAGATCTACAACATGGGACTGACCAGAATCAAAACAGAGCAAGTCAGAATTTGAATTGATGTGAGATTTCTGATTTTAAATAATTAATCAATTTAATTATTTTTCTCGCTGTTATAATTGTATGTATGTTAATGAATTAGTTATGCGATGAGATGAAATTTTGGATGATTGATCTGTTTATTTTGTATGCATGTATGATAGATCTTAGATTTTCATACGTCGGTTAAATTAAAATGAATCATTTTCTTTGCTAATATTTTGTAAATCATGAATATTAAACAAAATGAAATATCATTTTGGTTATATTGATTGAATTGAATTTGTTTATCAATTCAATTAAAATATCATTTTGGTTATATTGATTGAATTGAATTTGTTTGTCAATTCAATTAAAATATCATTTTGGTCATATCTATTGAATTGAATAGAATTGTTAATTCAATGAAAAAATATATCATCTTTGTTTATATTATTGAAGTGGAATAGAATTCTCAATTCAATAAATGAAATGTCATTTTTTTTATTTGAATTAGGATTTTTTTTTCAATAAAAACATTGAATTAAAAGTTGCATTCTTTGATGCAAATAAAACATTGAATTAAAAGTTGCATTCTTTGATGCAAATAAAACAATTAAAAGTTGCATTCTTCGATGCAAATAAAACATGAAATTAAAATTTGAATTTTTATTTGCATTCTTTGATGCAAATAAAACTTGAATTAAAAAGGTTCCCCTTTTGTTTGCATTTTAGATGCAGATAAAAGCCTAGTTTAAGAAGTTACATTTTTTTTTCATTTTCATTTTTGATGCAAACAAAAGAATAGAATAAAGGGTATATTTTTCACTTGCATTTTTTTTATAAAATGTGTCATTAGATTAAAATAGCATTTTGTTGAGGAAGATTAAAATAATATTTTTGTTAAGAAAAGTTACATTAGATTTTTTTATACAAAATGAAAATAAACATCTTATTTTCATATTATGTTAGATTTGTATACAAAATGTAAATAAACATTTTGTTGTAAATTGTTACATAAGGAAAAATAACATTCTTATTATTAAAATGTTACATTAGATTAAACATGTCATTTAGAGTATAAAATGTTACATTGGATAAAAATAACATTTTAGTATGAAATGTTGCATGAGTATAAAATAACATTTTTGTTAAAAAATGTTGCATGAGAATAAAAATTGTCATTTTCATTAGAGATGTTTATTTAGATTAAAAATAACATTGTAGATAGAAATGTTTATTTAGATATTAATTTGTCACTTTTGTCAAATCTAGAATTGGCATCTAAAATTGCCACTTTTGTTAAATGGAAATTGTCAACAAACAAAAGTATCATTTTCATTTATGTTGAAATTAGAATTGTCGACAAACAAAAGTAACATTTTCATTTATGTTGAAATAGGAATTGTCGACAAAACAACATTATCTTTTATTTCATCGCTAAAAATATGAAACATGTAATATAAATAAAAGTATTTCTTTTTATTTTCCATGTTTAAAATAGAAAATGTAAGGCGAATAAAACATTCTTTTTGTTTGACATTAGAATCATAGAAAATGTAAGGCGAATAAAATATTCTTTTGTTCTCCATTAGAATCATAGAAAATGTAATGCAGATAAAATATTCTTTTTGTTCGACATCAGAATTGGTTAAATTTGTTAACCAATGATTTATTTAGATAAACTGTAGTTGTTTGAAAACCCCACATGGGTGTTGGGATGATACTTGACATACACTAGTCCCAATATTTAGCTGTATGTCAATTGATGGATTGACAGTCTGTGATGAGCGTTATTTAATGCTCACACAGTTATAAATTTCACTCTTGATGTGAATGGATTGTTTATTGATTATTTATCATTACTTTTATATACATATGCAATATATGAAATCCATATGACCGAATTCATATGGTAATTGATTGAGTCGCGTTCCGATTCAGAATATTTTTAATAAAACAATATTTCAAAATAAAGAACATCTTTATATAAAGAAATATTTTTAAATTAAAGAATCTTGTAGATAAAGAATATTTTAAAATAATGAATATTTTAGAATAATATTAAATGAAGAATAAAAATATTGAAATATGAAGCCATGTTATATGGGAACGCTATTTTTAACCCGAACGGGTTTATCGATCGATTTATTTCATTTTAAAATGAATATTGAAAAGAAGTGATTTCAAAATTTAATATTTTGAGATATTATTATTTTAATACGATAAAAAAATAGAATATTCAATTTTTCTTTAAAATTTGAAACGAGTTAAAAATCATTTTAAAATAAATTTATAATTATTTTATAAAATACGTTTTAAAAAGGAAATCGATGATATATAATATATTATATATAAAATGGCCTGAATAGAACGCGCCGCGCAACGACCGTTCGCGAATTTCGACCATTAACTTCGAATTGATGTAACGGGAGATCTGACCGTCAGATTCTCCTAAAACTGGAACCGTTGGGTTCTTATCGAAAAGATCTTTCCAATGTATATAAGAGTTTTGAAATCTAATAGTTAGATTTGGAATTATGTCCAAATCAATTTTGGAAAAGGTCGCTATGGATGTTGTTCGGTGGCCGTTATTGGAAACCGACTGTACGGGCCTTAATAAAATTAATAAAAATATGGAAAAATTATGTAAAATCATAATAAATGGTTTGGATAGATTTTGGATGAAAAATTCCATATTTGAAAAGATAAAAATATATTTTTATCGATATGAGATAGTTATTAATTAGAATTAATCTTTTAAATTAAGATTATTGAAGTTTTCCAATTAAGTAAATAAATTGGAACTAAATGAACAAATTGGAATTAAATAAAATAAATTGGATTTTTGGGTTTGTAATGAATGGTGTCTTAAATAACACCGTTCTTAAACCCCTATGAAAAGAATAAATCCTTTATTAAAGATTATTAGAACTTCAAGTTATATTTAATAATTGGAATAAAATGTAATGTAAATTGGGTTTATTGTGAATTGTGTTTTTAAACGACAATTGTTCTTTAACTCAATTATCAGGGAAAATATAATTTGGAATTTATAAATCTTTTATTAAGAATTAAATAGAAATTTTTCAAGAGTAAAGTTTTCCAATTTAATATATTAAATTGGAATTGAATGGAATTCGATTTAATAATAATCAAGATGAGCTTCTGTAAAAGAAGACCATTACTATATATGGAATTTAAATGGCTTTGCCGTTATTCCATTTATATTATTAGTCTAATACAGAAATTTATATCGATTATATATTGATTTGATTTCTGTGAAAATTCCATATTTAATGGAAGATGATTTTGGGTTTATCGTGGACTATGTTTTTAAATTGACATTGGTTCTTTAACCCAGTTAAAGAAAAGATTAATTTCTTAAAGTCGAAGAATCATAAAGTAATAATTTTTGATATTAAAACCAAGTTGGGGTTTTAACGAATCTTTAAAAAAAGGATTAAAGAATAAATTAAAGAATTTATCTTTGGTAAAATTAATGGGAATCTTTCCCTAATAATGTGAATACTTTATTAAAAGAATATTCTGAATGGGAATGAGGCGTATGATGTGTTTTTATAGCACTTTATTATTGATTATAAAATACGCGAGTTATTCGGAAAGACCGGGTTTAACCATTCTGAATAATTACTACGACAATCAAAAGTCGAAGATGAAGACGGTGGTTGAAGACTGGAGGTCTTCACATAGTTTGGATGGTTACTGATGTCTTGATTGGGCGGCCACCCAAGACAAGGTAATAAGTGGTGATCATCCAGACGTACTTGGAGATCGATGGATATGCGAGGACCTCTCTCCTGTATTGGAATAAGGTGTCTCCGGTTTCGTTCAGACCCAGAACGAACTTGTAAATGGATGTATGTCTGACGTTGTATTCCTTCATGCTGTATTCGTTGATCTCTGCTAAATATATATCTGTTTGGTGGCGGAGAATTTATTCTCTCGCATAACACCCCTCTCTGAGACGTATGAGCTTAGAGGTTATATATTGGCAGAAATTAATGGTATGGTATTGTAATGACCCGCATTGGCAGACGTATTATCATTAATTTATTTAACTATATAAATGGTGGTTTAGAGTATCTAATGGTCGTGGAATTAAATAATGGTGAATATTTAATTAAAATAATAAATTAAATAATATATTTAATTCTGAAATAAACAGAATTGGCCGAAATGACGATATGGTGTGAATCAGATCATCTGTGATATTTAATTCAGCTTGGAATTGAATTTGAATAATGAATATATTCAATCGTCGACAGTTGAACGTATAGTTTATAATATAATTATAAACAAGCTTGAAATGGCGCTGAAGTTCGTAAATTGGCGATTCGAACTTCAACTGAATGTACAGGATTTGTTTTAAGTCGGATTTCTATGAAACAAGAAACGTTAGGAGCTGGTGGAGTATATCTTTCTAGTGGAAGAGAAAAATCGGGATTTCATCGTGTATATTTTGCTTTATGTCCAAATCAAATTTTAGAAAAGTCGCTGTGGAATTCCTTTATAATTTATAAAGGAATTATAAATATTTTAAAAAGGAATTTCAATATAAATCGAATATCGAGTTGACCCAGATTTAAAATATCAAGTTAGAAATTCATATAGGAATATTCTAGAGCTGTATGGTATTCCACTATGAATATATACGATAATATTTATTTATAAATATTTAATATAATTATATTTAAATATATTTATATATTTAAAAGGGTCATTCAAAGCTTTAAAAATAACCGGTTTAGCAAACGAAGTCGGAATTCGATGAAACTAGTTTTGTTGGATCCGCAATGTCAAATAGTTGTTAGATTTCCAGTTTCGTGATTTTTAGAGTCACTGTGCGGTCGTACGGATTTTTAGAGTGAGAAACAGTTAGTATTTCGACGGTTAAAAATACGCTGTGTGAGCATACTGAGTCGGAATTCGACGAAACCAGTTTCGTTGGGACTGTAATGTCAAACTCTAGCGGTATGTCCAGTTTGGTGATTTTTGGGTATCGTGTGTGGTCACACCGATTTTTAGAAGACAGATACACTATATAAAATCAATAAAATAAATAAATAAAAATATCCAGTATTTTGTCTGATCTAAAAACAAGCCAAGTCCATCCCTTCTCAGCCACGAACGAAACCAACCACCACTACAACTATATATAACGCCACTGGGTGTTTACAGGGAAATTTCTCACACAAAAATCAAAGTAAAATTCAAAGAAAATCTATAAATCCCAAAACACTTATATTCGGAATCGTTGAAGCAAGGGCTTCGAGCTTGGATTCCTTTTGACTGCCTCGGTGGTAATTGTCTGATGTCGAATTACAGCAGCGAGGTACTAGGGTTCACATTTTTGGGAGATGTAGGCTTCGATTCGAAGTATGGAGTATGGTGTTGGATTCTTGGAGGAAAAGGGGATCCGGTAGTGTGATTTTTGGGGTATTCGGTGCAACTCGAGTTCGTATTGTTCCGTAGTCACCTGGGAACCGCAATGGGAGACCGGAGATCGAACGACATGATGTTGGGTTCAGGTTGGAGAGGATTGAAGGAGAAGTATTGTGGTGTTATTAGTTTTGATTCTTAAGTGAAGATGAAGGAGAGAAAGGAGCCAAAAATGTTCGTTAATGGCCATTGATTTTTGCTGGAGCACGATTTGGATTTGGAAGAAGACCTAAGCGGCCTTGGGTCTTAAGGGAGGTTGTTGGGCTTTTTGAAATGCGAAACAAGATCCAATGGGATCGTATGGACGGTGGCTACACCATGGAACTGACGGGGAGTGAAACGAGGCTCGTTACAATTTATAGTGAAATAAATTGTCAGAATCAAATCAAGCGACAATTATCGTTATTTAACGATGATAGTCCAATGTGAGTAAATCTCACTAACTCTGAACAGTTTATAATTTTATGTTGTATTTTTAGAACTGTAAAATATTGGCTGTTTGACTGTGTGTTGACTGTTTGATTGAACTGCTAGTCAGTTAGTTGAATTTCTATATTGATTATGTTTAACAGAATATATCATATGGAACTGAAAGTGATGTTATCTATATTGTTTAACATCTGTGATGCAGGGAAACAGGTTGGAGGAATCCAACTGGATTCCTCAACATTTATTTTACTGTGATTCATATATTGTGGTATATGATGTGATATATAATCTGTTGTTGATTATGTATGTTTGGACGATATTTATCGTTGTTATATGGTATGTTAAATACCAGGAGAAATACTAGATATGGAAAAGGGGATTTTTCAAAGTGTATTTTGAAAATGAATTATTTATATAAAATCGATGGATTTTATATAGAAAAGGAAAAGGTTTTTTTTTTATAAAAGAAATATGTATAAAATCAAAGGATAAGTTAGAATAAAAGGAAATCATTCGTAAAGTGAAGAACCGTTACTAAAAGTAAATCTTTATAAATGAATAGTTTATTCGAAAAGGAGTTAATCGAATTAGTTATTCGAATAGAATAAAGGAAGTTATCGAATAAAGTTTAAAGGAGGTATTCAAATATAGTTTAGCCAAAAGGAGTTATTCGATCAGAATTCATCGAATAGAATTAATTGATTATAGTTAATCAACCAGAGTTAATCAGTTAGGGTTAACCACTTAGAGTTAATTAGCTAGAGTTTATCAGTTAGAGCTAAACCAATTAGGAGTTAATCGATGTTAGTTTAATCGATTAGAGTTAAAGCAAATGAGTTAATCTAATATAGTTTATTCAAAGAAAGTAAAAGGAGTTATCGAATATAGTTTATTCGAAAGGAGTTAAGTGAAATGAGTAAATCAATAGCGTTAGTCAAATAGAGTTTATCGAATAGTGTTAGTCCAATAGAGTTAATTGATAAGGGTTAATCGAATAGATTTAAATGAAAAGAGTCAATCGAATATAGCTATTCGAAGAGGGTAAAGTAAGGAAGTTAGTAAAAGGGATATAAAGTGAACTTTGCCTATTTCAATATTAGAAATGTTGTTCAGTTAAGGTCTGAGAAGTAGTTCTACCCCAACTTGATTGGCTTCGTTTTTAACTAAGGAATAGTTAAGGTTCGCCAGTAAAGGAAATGGTTTGAGTTGGCATCGCGATGGTTTTTTTAAACATCTGTCTAAGTCCAATGAAGAAGGTTTGGAAATGTTTTCCAAATAATAAACCAGAAATGTTTTCTAATAAAGAAAACAAGAAATGGAAATGTTTTCCATTGTTAATAACGTATATTTTCCAAATTTAGAAAATAAGAAATATTGAATATAGGGAAACAGGAGATAAGTAAATTAATGAAATAAAGAGATAAATGTTGAATGATGTTTGATCGATATAAATTTCCATTTGGAAATAATATCGTTGTTTGCACACCTGTTTTTCTTCGATAGTTAAATCATAGACTATCGAAGTTTTGACCATTTTAACGTTGTTAATATGGAGAGACCAGTTGGACTATTATCCAAAGAACCACTCTGTATTGGCATAAGCGTTGCGAATCATATATGCCAAAGGAAATTGAAGACAGAGTTATGCAAGGGCTATCCTGTGTACAGAATAGTGCCTTCGGTTCATCCTGTTCCTGGATGACTTGTATGGACGGATGTCTAACAGAATATTTCCAGATGATCACATATATTGATTTCTCCAACCGTACCAAGAGTGGAAGCGGAGAAGGAAACTTCTTTAGCTAACACATAATATATGGTTGAGGACGTCAATCGGTGATTTGATGGATTTGATGATGTGGCATTCAAAGTGAATCTGGTGTGATGATAAAGCGTAGCTTCTAGCCTCATCCACCGGTAAATGACAGAAATCGGGCAGGCAGCATGGCTAAGTCGGTCGCACCGAAGTAGGGTGTATAATCACCTAATCTAGAGTTTCATTTATTTCTAAAAATCTATTGTTGATGCTGTCCCATTCGGGAAACGGTTGCTGATCCCAACCGTTGGTGATATACATTCGATACACTCAAGCGAAATGAGTGGTCGGTCATGTGTGGCCGGGTTGCAAGATGTTCTTGTTGAACCCAGTGTATTCCTCTCTAGAGGTACACCAGCGAAAGGTGGTTCCATACCTTGTCATAGTTGGAAATCCATTACCCAATACGTGCTTGCGGTTTTGATTGTATACTATATATGTAGAACATGAGATGAAAGCGTTTCTGCTAGATGATTATTATATTGTGTTGATAGACATTATTATAATATCAAAAGGTTTTTGATATAAAGATATTTGGATTCTCATAAGGGAAAAACCCGTTCCGTTATACGGCGTGGTCTTATGAGATATCGATTACCTGCTTGAACTGTTTTTAAACTGTTTTACTTATACCAGTCCCATGACTGGCCCGGAGTTTATTTGTTTGTTTCCCTAAACTCTTGGGTGCCTAAATTTGTACGGGTAGTCAAGTAGTCGGGATTTACAGATATACTGGAAGAGCTTGGAGCAGGGGGCTTCAGGATCATATAGCTATAGTTATTTCCGCTGTGTTGTAAGTGCTGTACTTTGATAATGATATGTATATTCAAGTACAGATTTGAATTTCAAAGTTATGTTATGAAATATATTTATTCGTTCCGCTGTGAGATTCATGTTACTCTGATATTGTGTTCTTCTTCTATTCTAAGTTTCTATCTTATCTTTCCTCACCCTCTAATTTCTTTCATTAATGACTGGTATTTTTCGATGTTTGGTTAGTCGTCATTGAGTTTATGGCGATAACCAAAGTCGACAAAATCCCGGGTCATTACAGTTGGTATCAGAGCTTAAGTTAAGTGATTTACCTTGGCTCTGTGGCGTGACTCAGTAGAGATAGGGTTAGTAATACCCTAGATTGAGTTTGAGTGTATATATACAAGTGAGCGTATTTGTTATTGATATAAAAACTTGTTTTATATTGTGGAGATTCATTGGTTGAGTCGTTTATGGGTTCTGGTCGATCAGTTTGATCCACTGTATCGGTAGGAGTTACTAAACACTCGAATACGATGGGTCGACACGGTATGTTTTGAAAAGAGGGTAAATAAAAATAATTTTACCCAAAGTATATTTTGATACATATTGGATATATTGGTTGTTATTATAATCGAGTAAGATTATAAAGTGAAATGGTTATGTAATTAACCAATCAGAATTCATATAAGTGAAATACGTGAAATCATGTGAGTTAAATCTTAAATTTTAAACCCGAAATTGAGTTAAAACTCTGGAGAATTGGATAAGTGTTGTAAATGGATTTGGATTAAAAATAAGGAAAACTTAAGATCCTGGGAGATTTTAAATTGTTTTACAAGCAGTGGGAATTATTATTTTGAAATGAATTTTAAAGTGGAAATGTTTAGAAATGGTTTTATAGTATTGAACTCACTTCGATCGCTGGAAAATAGATTTTGATGATGACAGCTGCATCATCAGTATTCATTTTCGAGTTGTAAGTGACGAATTACTACCAGAGATACTGTTTTGAATTTGTTTTGGGAAAGACAAGTTGAGTTGAATTTCAAAAGAGAATTCAAATAGAGTTTGATATATAGAATTTGAATAATAGAATTTGAATAATAGAATTTGAATAACAGAATTTGAATAATAGATTTTGATATATAGAATTTGAATAATAGAATTTGATATATAGAATTTGAATAATAGAATTTGAATAATAGAATTTGATATATAGAATTTGAATAATAGTATTTGATATATGGAATTTGAATATAAAATTCAAATGGAATTCAAATATAGAATTTGAATATAGAAAATATAAAGGAATTCAAATATAGGATTTGAATATATAGAATTTGAATATAGAATTCAAATGGAATTTAAACTATAGAATTTGAATAAAATTTGAATAGAAATTGAATAGAATTAACTAAGTCGAAGAAGAATTAGTTAATCGAGTTTTGAATTTGAAGTTGAACTTTGAAAGGTGAATTGGATTTGTAAATGGATATTCGAAATCGAATATAGAAATTAAATTTGAAATTTGGATTCAAATTAGTTAATAAGCAAGTTAAAATATATTTGAACATGTCATGTTCAAATATAAAAGTGAAATAGACTAAAGAGTTAATTAACAAATTAATTAACAAAATGAGTTAAAACGATCAGGTATAGTTAAAATAGATTGGGCAGGTATAAATATACATGAGATAGGTATGGGATAAGGTATGAAGGTATATAAATAGAATGCTCGACGAAAGATATGTATTTAATTCATATATGAGATTTTATGCGCCGTATCAGCTAGCCGCTTGGCCTTTTCTTTTTCTTTTGGATTGGTGAGGGCCATGGGAGGCTATTTGAAATATCCCGATGCTCCTGGTACAAAGGAGGTTATGGCGAATTTTTCCAGGAATTTAAGGAGTTAGAATATTTTTAAGATAATTTGATAGTTAGAAATCAACGTGTCGATATATATATAGAAGTTGATAAGGAAGCGAACTTAGAAATAGAATAGTAAAATCAAAAAGGAAGACTAAGAATAAAATCTAGTCAGAATAGGAAGAGGAAGCGTATACGTGTTTAGAAGTGAATAAGTAGTTGTATGGTATTGATTATTCGAGTAAGTAGTCATATCTGTTTTGACGTTATAAATGTTATTCAGTCAAGGTCTGAGAGGTAGTTATACCCCAACTTGATTGATTTCATTATTAACAAATAAATAGTAAGATTTCAGGCTCGAAGATCAATGTTGGATAAGAGTTAGTTGAATATAGTATTTGGGTTGTCGTAACGATGTTTTACACAACATCTGTTTTAACCCAAATAAGTATAAGCTTGGAAATATAATAAAGAATATTTCCTAAGTATAGAAACAAACGAGATCGAAAAAGAGATAAGTAATTGGAATATTTTCCAATTATAAATAGCATATATTTTCTAAAGTTTAGAAAATAAAAGAAAAGCGATATTCGGAAATGTTTTCCAAATAACATAAAAGGACAATATGGTTATTGAAAATATTTGGTTAACAAATATTGATAAAGAAATAGAGAAGTGATTTAACTAATGGAATATTAATTAAGGGCTCAGTGACATGTTCAAAAGGAAAATTGGATTTTTGAAAAGAGTAAACTGTTTAAAAACTCCCAGGGAAAGACTGCTTGAAATAAAAACAAATTTAACAGAAATTTGTGAAAGCAGATTTGAATTAAAGTAAAGTCGGTTAAGTGGTAACTGAAGTTGAATTGAAATCGAATAAGATTGGATTTGTGAAATTAGAATCCAAAATGGTATTGAATTAAGGAGTTAAGGAATTGAAAATCAAGAATTGAACTTGAGTTGAAATGGGATTTGGCTTGGTTAAAAACGAATGGTTGTGTTGGAGATAAAACTGATTTGGAGTTTGATTGGCATGACATTGGTATATGCTGAATTGATAGCAGATGTGAGGGATATATTGATATCCCCGACAAAAAGGGTACCGGTTTATATTACATATGGGTTTGAGATGTTGATAAGCCGAATTGGCAAGCCACTTGGCTGTTTGATTTTCTTTTGGGATAGAGATGGCCCAGAGAGGCAAGTTGGGGTTTGACCTATTGACCAGTACAAAGGAGGTGCTGATGAAATTTTTCGAGAAGTTAAGAAGTTAGAAAATTTTCAGGATCTTTGGAAATTTTCGTTAATAAGAATTAATGAATAATTTAATTAAAATTAAATTAGTTCAGTTGAAACTGAAGTTAAGAAGTGAACAAATATGTTCTAACCAGTCGATAGGGTCGTCCTCTATCTTTTAGCAATTTCGAGGACGAAATTATTTTAAGTGGGGAAGATTGTAATGACCCGCATTGGCAGGGGTATTATCATTAATTTATTTAATTATATAAATGGTGGTTTAGAGTATTTAATGGTCGTGGAATTAAATAATGGTGAATATTTAATTTAAATAATAAATTAAATAATATATTTAATTCTGAAATAAACAGAATTGGCCGAAATGACGATATGGTGTGAACCGGATCATCTGTGATATTTAATTCAGCTTGGAATTGAATTTGAATAACGAATATATTCAATCGTCGACAGTTGAACGTATAGTTTATAATATAATTATAAACGAGCTCGAAATGGCGCTGCAGTTCGTAAATTGGCGATTCGAACTTCAACTGAATGTACAGGATTCGTTTTAAGTCGGATTTCTGTGAAACAAGAAACGTTAGGAGCTGGTGGAGTATATCTTTCTAGTGGAAGAGAAAAATCGGGATTTCGTCATGTAGATTTTGATTTATGTCCAAATCAAATTTTAGAAAAGTTGCTGTGGAATTCCTTTATAATTAATAAAGGAATTATTTATATTTTAAAAAGGAATTTCAATATAAATCGAATATCGAGTTGACCCAGATTTAAAATATCAAGTTAGAAATTCATATAGGAATATTCTAGAGCTGTATGGTATTCCACTGTGAATATATACGATAATCTTTATTTATAAATATTTAATATAATTATATTTAAATATATTTATATATTTAAAAGGGTCATTCAAAGCTTTAAAAATAGCCGGTTTTGCAAACAAAGTCGGAATTCGATGAAACTAGTTTTGTTGGATCCGCAATGTCAAATAGTTGTTAGATTTCCAGTTTCGTGATTTTTAGAGTCACTGTGTGGTCGTACGGATTTTTAGAGTGAGAAACAGTTAGTATTTCGACGGTTAAAAATACGTTGTGTGAGCATACGGAGTCGGAATTCGACGAAACCAGTTTCGTTGGGAACGTAATGTCAAACTCTAGCGGTATGTCCAGTTTGGTGATTTTTGGGTATCGTGTGTGGTCACACCGATTTTTAGAAGATAGATACACTATATAAAATCAATAAAATAAATAAATAAAAATATCCAATATTTTGTCTGATCTAAAAACAAGCCAAGTCCATCCCTTCTCAGCCACGAACGAAACCAACCACCACTACAACTATATATAACGCCACTGGGTGTTTACAGTGAAATTTCACACACAAAAATCAAAGTAAAATTCAAAGAAAATCTATAAATCCCAAAACACTTATATTCGGAATCGTTGAAGCAAGGGCTTCGAGCTTGGATTCCTTTTGACTGCCTCGGTGGTAATTGTCTGATGTCAAATTACAGCAGCAAGGTACTAGGATTCACATTTTTGGGAGATGTAGGCTTCGATTCGAAGTATGGAGTATGGTGTTGGATTCTTGGAGGAAAAGGGGATCTGGTAGTGTGATTTTTGGGGTATTCGGTGCAACTCGAGTTCGTATTGTTCCTGAGTCGCCTGGGAACCGCGATGGGAGACTAGAGATCGAACGGCATGATGTTGGGTTCAGGTTGGAGAGGATTGAAGGATAAGTATTGTGGTGTTATTAGTTTTGATTCTTAAGTGAAGATGAAGGAGAGAAAGGAGCCAAAAATGTTCGTTAATGGCCATTGATTTTTGCTGGAGCACGATTTGGATTTGGAAGAAGACCTAGGCGGCCTTGGGTCTTAAGGGAGGTTGTTGGGCTTTTTGAAATGCGAAACAAGATCCAATGGGATCGTATGGACGGTGGCTACACCATGGAACTGACGGGGAGTGAAACGAGGCTCGTTACAATTTATAGTGAAATAAATTGTCAGAATCAAATCAAGCGACAATTATCGTTATTTAACGATGATAGTCCAATGTGAGTAAATCTCACTAACTCTGAACAGTTTATAATTTTATGTTGTATTTTTAGAACTGTAAAATATTGGCTGTTTGACTGTGTGTTGACTGTTTGATTGAACTTCTAGTCAGTTAGTTGAATTTCTATATTGATTCTGTTTAACAGAATATATCATATGGAACTGAAAGTGATGTTATCTATATTGTTTAACATCTGTGATGCAGGGAAACAGGTTGGAGGAATCCAACTGGATTCCTCAACATTTATTTTACTGTGATTCATATATTGTGGTATATGATGTGATATATAATCTGTTGTTGATTATGTATGTTTGGACGATATTTATCGTTGTTATATGGTATGTTAAATACCATGGGAAATACTGGATATGGAAAAGGGGATTTTTCGAAGTGTATTTTGAAAATGAATTATTTATATAAAATCGATGGATTTTATATAGAAAAGGAAAAGGGTTTTTTTTATAAAAGAAATATTTATAAAATCAAAGGATAAGTTAGAATAAAAGGAAATCATTCGTAAAGTGAAGAACCGTTACTAAAAGTAAATCTTTATAAATGAATAGTTTATTCGAAAAGGAGTTAATCGAATTAGTTATTCGAATAGAATAAAGGAAGTTATCGAATAAAGTTTAAAGGAGGTATTCAAATATAGTTTAGCCAAAAGGAGTTATTCGATCAGAATTCATCGAATAGAATTAATTGATTATAGTTAATCAACCAGAGTTAATCAGTTATGGTTAACCACTTAGAGTTAATTGGCTAGAGTTTATCAGTTAGAGCTAAACCAATTAGGAGTTAATCGATGTTAGTTTAATCGATTAGAGTTAAAGCAAATGAGTTAATCGAATATAGTTTATTCGAAGAAAGTAAAAGGAGTTATCGAATATAGTTTATTCGAAAGGAGTTAAGTGAAATGAGTAAATCAATAGCGTTAGTCAAATAGAGTTAATCCAATAGTGTTAGTCCAATAGAGTTAATTGATAAGGGTTAATCGAATAGAGTTAAATGAAAGGAGTCAATCGAATATAGCAATTCGAAGAGGGTTAAGTAAGGAAGTTAGTAAAAGGGATATAAAGTGAACTTTGCCTATTTCAAAGTTAGAAATGTTGTTCAGTTAAGGTCTGAGAGGTAGTTCTACCCCAACTTGATTGGCTACATTTTTAACTAAGGAATAGTTAAGGTTCGCCAGTAAAGGAAATGGTTTGAGTTGGCATCGCGATGGTTTGTTTAAACATCTGTCTAAGTCCAATGAAGAAGCTTTGGAAATGTTTTCCAAATAAGAAACTAGAAATGTTTTCTAATAAAGAAAACAAGAAATGGAAATGTTTTCCATTGTTAATAACGTATATTTGCCAAATTTAGAAAATAAGAAATATTGAATATAGGGAAACAGGAGATAAGTAAATTAATGAAATAAAGAGATAAATGTTGAATGATGTTTGATCGATATAAATTTCCATTTGGAAATAATATCGTTGTTTGCACACCTGTTTTTCTTCGATAGTTAAATCGCAGACTATCGACGTTTTGACCATTTTAACGTTGTTAATATGGAGAGACCAAGAACCACTCTGTATTGGAATAAGCGTTGCGAATCATATATGCCAAAGGAAATTGAAGACGGAGTTATGCAAGGGCTATCCTGTTTACAGAATAGTGCCTTCGGTTCATCCTGTTCCTGGATGACTTGTATGGACGGATGTCTGACAGAATATTTCCAGACGATCACATATATTGATTTCTCCAACCGTACCAAGAGTAGAAGCGGAGAAGGAAACTTCTTTAGCTAACACATAATGTATGGTTGAGGACGTCAATCGGTGATTTGATGGATTTGATGATGTGGCATTCAAAGTGAATCTGGTGTGATGATAAAGCGTAGCTTCTAGCCTCATCAACCGGTAAATGACAGAAATCGGGCAGGCAACATGGCTAAGTCAGTCGCACCGAAGTAGGGTGTATAATCACCTAATCTAGAGTTTCATTTATTTCTAAAAATCTATTGTTGATGTTGTCCCATTCGGGGAACGGTTGCTGATCCCAACCGTTGGTGATATACATTCGATACACTCAAGCGAAATGAGTGGTCGGTCATGTGTGGCCGGGTTGCAAGATGTTCTTGTTGAACCCAGTGTATTCCTCTCTAGAAGTACACTAGCGAAAGGTGGTTCCATACCTTGTCATAGTTGGAAATCCATTACCCAATACGTGCTTGCGGTTTTGATTGTGTACTATATATGTAAAACGTGAGATGAAAGCGTTTCTGCTAGATGATTATTATATTGTGTTGATAGACATTATTATAATATCAAAAGGTTTTTGATATAAAGATATTTGGATTCTCATAAGGGAAAAACCCGTTCCGTTATACGGCGTGGTCTTATGAGATATCGATTACCTGCTTGAACTGCTTTTAAACTGTTTTACTCATACCAGTCCCATGACTGACCCGGAGTTTATTTGTTTGTTTCCCTAAACTCTTGGGTGCCTAAATTTGTACGGGCAGTCAAGTAGTCGGGATTTACAGATATACTGGAAGAGCTTGGAGCAGGAGACTTCAGGATCATATAGCTATAGTTATTTCCACTGTGTTGTAAGTGCTGTACTTTGATAATGATATGTATATTCAAGTACAGATTTGTATTTCAAAGTTATATTATGAAATATATTTATTCATTCCGCTGTGAGATTCGTGTTACTCTGATATTGTATTCTTCTTCTTCTTCTTCTTCTTCTTCTATTCTAGGTTTCTATCTTATCTTTCCTCACCCTCTAATTTCTTTCATTAATGACTGGTATTTTTCGATGTTTGGTAAGTCGTCATTGAGTTTATGGCGATAACCAAAGTCGACAAAATCCCAGGTCATTACAGGTATGGATTGACAATGTGGCATGCTAAGATGCAAATGATCAAGGCTTTTGTTGAAAAGCATAGCCTTGTGGTTGATGATCAAAGCACAACTTTTTTTAGCATAGCTTTGTGTAGCGATTCTTCGCGAGCCTCACACCCCAGTATGAACCAGAAACGGGAGAAGGACCCCAGGGAGGACATGCGTTTCTTTCTCGCTAGAAGTGGTGTTAGGGTTTTTACAAGGCCCGACATTTTTACTTATGTGGATGATGGATTGCGAGGCGCCTCGGTTATTTGAGTCCCTAGTGGCTCTATTTATGCCCCATAGGGCGGAGAAACGTATTGTTCTGGCATTACTAATCCAACCATTGCACTTTGGTGGACCAACCCTGGCGCTCCTAGGTGCAGTTGCGGCTGTATCCTGAGGCTCGGGCTAGAGAGTCTCGAATTCGGTAAGGACTATCTTTTGCCTTGGTTCATGATGGAAATCCATCTTCCAATACGACTCATGCGGTTTTGATTGTATAACTAGTATGACGACATAGTATATGGTAGCTATGCCGTCTATGATTGATATTAAGATTGAAATGTTTTTTAAACACATATACACTATAATAATATCAAATTTGTTTTATCGTATCAAGCATATTTTGACCATTATAAGGTAAAATTCTATCCTCCAGTTTGCATTGCATTGTGTGATGGGACTTGAGTCTTATAACGGTTTCATTTTTCTAAAAAGCATTGCGTTGTTCAACGATTTACTTTATTTATGCACTGGCAATCCAATGGAGTAAACCCGTTCCGCATTAGCGGCGTGGTCCTGTGATTAGCCTTATTATTAAATAGGTTAAGTAAGATTTCTCATACCAGTTCCATGACTGACTCGTAGTTTGTTTCACTTTGCAAACTCGGGTGCCCTCTTTTCCACACGGGCAGTCGAGTGATTTACTTTGCAGATATTTATCTTTTGAGCAGGATTCTGGATCGAAGCTTAAAGCTGTGTCCAGAGCATGGATAGCCTTCCGTTGTGTGACGACCCCAAAACCCATACTGCGGTGTTAAGGGTAATCTTTGGAATATAACACATAAACAGATAATAGCAGAACAGAAATAATTAAATACACCAGATAATGAACAAAAGAATATACTGGATAAACGTAATCATCAGAGTTACACAGTATACAGTATCATACTTAGTACAATTATAGTTCAGCTATACATAAATGTCTACAGCGGAAAACAAAACATAATGTACAATAGGAGCTGAACAACATAAAAAGATATAAATGATAGAATCCATCTTCAGCTCCAGCTATCTAGAAAAAGCCTGCTAAAACCTGAATACAAGGCTGCCCGTGTAGTAAAAGGGGCACCCGAGTTTGAAAGTGAAACAAACTACGAGTCAGTCATGGGACTGGTATGAGAAATCTACTTAACACATTTACAATATGGCTAATCACAGGACCACGCCACTTTCGTGGAACGGGTTTACTCCATTGGATTGCCGGTGCTTTAAAACAAATAATTCTTTTAAACATCGCAATGTTTTTTATAAAAATGAAGCCATTATAAGACTCCGTTCCCATCACACAATGCAACGCAAACCGGAGGATAGAGTTTTTACCTTATAACGGCCAAAATATGCTTGATACGAATAAAACAAAAGCATTTGATATTATTACTAGTGTTTATATGTTTCAAAAACAATTTCAAATCATAAGTATCAATCATAGACGGCATTAATGCCCCATACCACTATTTCGCCATATATAGGTATACAATCAAAACCGCACAGTCACGTATTTGGAAATTGGATTTCCGTCATAAACCAAGGAAAAAGATAGTCATTACCGAATTCGAGACTGTTTAGCCCGAGCCTCAGGAAAGTACTCAGTCAAGCCTTTGGAGCGACAGGGCCGGTCCACCGATGTGGATTAAAATTCCTGAACACTGCGTTTCCCCGCCCTTTGGGGTGTAAGTGAGCCAACGAATGACTCCATCGGTCCCGGATCGACCGATATATCCGAGGTGCCTCGCAACAGCAACAACCACATAGGTGAAAATAATATAAATGTCAGCCAGTTTAAGCACCGACACCACCTCTAGCTAGAAAGAAACGCATGTCCTCCCTGAGGTCCTTCTCCCGTTTCTGGTCCATACCGGGGTGTGAGGTTCGCGAATTCACGTTATGCACAAAGCTACGCCACACAGGCGGTGCTTTGATCATCACCACAAGACTTTGCTTTTCAACAGAAGCCTTGATCATTTGCCACTTAGGCATGCCACACTAGCAATTCATGCCATGCGACTGATGTCCATCGATATACAACCTCTGAGCTCGTGCGTCTCAGAGAAGGGCGTTAAGCAAAAGAATAAATTCTCCGCTGCCAAACAGATGTATATTTAATAGAGATCAATCAACACAGAATAAAATCCAATGTCAGACACAGTCCATTTACAAGTCCGTTCTGGGTCTGAACGAAACCGGAGGCACTATATACCTCGCAAACCCATCGACCTCCATGTACGCCTGGACGATCACCACTCATTATCCATATTTCGGGACGCCTCCCAATCAGGACATCAGTTACCATCCAAACGAGTTGAAGATTTCCGGTCTTCAACCACCGTCTTCATCTTCGATTACTTATCGTCGATTCAGTTATTCAGAATGGGATAAACCCAGTCTTTCTGAGCAACTCGCGTATATAATAAACAAGTGCTAAACAAACACAACATACGCATCATTTCAATTCATTAGTAACTAACCGTAAATCAGTAAGAGAACGATTTCCCAAATATTAACCCCGAAGGCCGAAACCAACATCAGATCAAAACCCTAGAAACCATTCGACTTAGCCAACCTTCAGTTAATTTATAAATTTCACATTCCATATATCTTATAACGATTTATCGCTATTTTTATTTATTTTAAAATAGTCAATTTATTTAAACGAAGCTCCGGGCCATAACGCGGCCGTGGCGCTGCTTTTCTTCTGATTTGATTTACACATATCTGAAAATCTAACCGTTGGATCATCACAAAATTTATATCAATAGAAATATATTTTCAAAACGAATCCAACAGTTCTAGTTTTGGGAAAATCCGACGGTCGGATCTCCCGGTACACTCGTTTGAAGTTTCGATTTCAAAATATGAACTGCAGCGTCGTTATTCGATTTAATATAATTATATATATATATATAAATATAATCGATTCTGGCGCTGTTTTTCTTCAGATTTGAATTAAACATTCCAGACAATCCAACCGTTGGATCTTTACAAAGTTGTGCCGTTGGAAAGATATTTCCAAAGCGAACCCAACGGTTACGGTTTCGGGAAAATCCGATGGTCGGATCTCCCGCACTAATCGTTTGAAATCACGGTTTCAAAACACGAACTGCAGCTTCGTTATTCGATATATATCGATTCTTCAATTTCAAAATTATATGTTTTTCATATCTTTGATAAAAATGATATTTTTATCTAACAAACATTCACTTCGACACTTCGCTATTTTTTTTAACAATTCATGTATATAGTAAAAATGTGATTTTTATTGTAAAACACTTTATTTCAAAATACGACTATTATATATAGTTCATATAGATTATAAAAATATGATTTTTATTATAAAACAATTTCTTTCAAAACACAGCTATTTTATATAGTTCATATAGATGATAAAAATATGATTTTTATTATAAAACAATTTATTTCAAAACAAGAATGTCATTCAATAGATGAATTTCTATTCAACACCCGAATATAGTTTCAACACATGAAAATAATTATAACACATGGATATTATTCAAAATTTCGGCAGCATAACGGCTAGGTAGTTAAAACCGGGGCCGTCCCTAGTACGGCTCCTTGCTCTACCTTAAAGCCTCGCAGCTTTTGACAATGGGGATTTCATGCATCTAGTTCGCACGCAGGCGGCATGTATATTTTTTTCATTTCCACAAACTAATCCTATGTGGTTTCAACCAAATATTTCTCAAGCACAAACGGGTATTTTTCAACCACAATCAATCAATTTCAACCACAAACAATACTAATCAACCATTCGTAATCAATTAATTTTCACACCAATCACAACCAATAAATATCGTCCATGGTTTGTGGACGAGGGGCGTATATATATATATATATATATATATATATATAAGCATTTCACTTCTATTCAACACATATATAATTTTTACAACGCATATATAACTTATATATCGAACGTACAACTTATACAACGCTTATACATGAGGTGTACAATGCTTATATAACTCATACATCGACAATATAATTTATACATCGTCGTTTTCCATATCGTTTATAATTTAGAAATCTCACATTGGGTTCCACTCCACCAAAAATAGCAGAAGGCTCAGAAAAATATGCGGTCTCTTCTAGAATGTAGAAGATGTCCACATGAGTCCACTGTCTCTTGATTCACTGAATTTCGATCACATAGCAAAAAGATACGATTTTTAGAAGTTATTCATGTTTTGCGACGGTTTAAAGGTGTTATTTTCAGTTTTTAAAAAATAAAGACCGTACCTTTCTGAAATTAGCTCGAACTAGGGTTTAGATCTAGCGGCAAATCCGTTGTACTTTGTTGCAATCGGAGTATACCACGATGAAGAGGGGGTGAGGCGCGCCTATCAGTGGGTGCCACGTCAGGTGCGGTGGCAGCAACACACGGCGGCGGCGAACGGAAGTTAACGACTTCAGGGGGCTCGGTCTCGATGCTGGGGTGACGATAGTTGGAGCCCCTGATATAGATTTGAAGAGGAGGGGACAGGCTTCAAAAAGTTCCACGGGGGTAGGGGTCAACGATCAACGGAGCGGTCGGAATTTGGACGGGAAGGATGGAGCTCACTTCCGCCGTTCATCGAGGCTGATACCGGGGGTGGGGGGGCTTCGGAGATTTTTTTTAAAATTAAATTATAAAGGAAAATTTCTATTGGCCGGTGTATATATAATTCAGAAAATTAGGGTTTTCATAAACGAACCCCTTTTCAAACCCAACGACTGCCGTCCCTAGCGTTTTACCCCCATTCCGAACACAATGGGATATGTTTAGTAGGCCCATTCGACTGTTTCAGTCAGTTTTCCTTTAAATTAAAATATATAACATTCCATATTTAATTTGAATGTACATTTCAATTTGCTAGGGCCACAAACTGATTCGAAAAATTCCAGAAAAATAAATCTAGCTATGTTTTGATGATACGGTCCCAACAAAACTAGTTTCGTCGAATTCTGAGACCGTTTGAAAAATGGCCCTTTTTTGGTCGATCCAATTTAATAGAAATCGACCAAACACATTTTCCTTTGCTACGCTCACATACTAGCTTCAAAAATTATGAAATTTGAAACCCAACAATAATTTAACATCCTGGGTCCAACAAAAGTGGTTTCGTCGAATTCCGAGGTCGTTTGCAAAATGGCCATTTTCACGGGCTATATAAACTCTATAGCGACCTTTCTGAAAATTCATTTGGCCATAACTTTTGCTTACCGCTATGAAACTTCGATTTTTCAGATTTGTTAGGAAGGTATTCACTAACAGATTTAAATATTTTTGGTTTCACTCAAATCCATTTTGTTTTGCACCCGGTACAGTCAGTCAAAGTTTGAATTCAAATTTTGAAACTACCGCGCCATTTCAGGCCTTGTTTATAATTCAAAGTAATTATATTTATTTTCAACTTCGATTCAAACTTACTTTTCATCATTATTATTTAAAATATTTAATTTAAATATTTAAAATCCAATAAAATAGCCAATTTAAAATTTTAAAATTGGTTCAGATTTTCCGGATCGTTACAATCTCCCCCACTTAAAACTTTTTGTCCCCGAAAAGGAACAAAGTCGAAAGTGGTTTGATTAATCAACTCTACATTCAATCTGGCTTCCATTCTCCAACTTTTCAGTTTTTGAGAATTTTCAAATTCTTCAAAAATTTGGCTAACACCCGGAATTTTCGAAAAATTTCGCCATAACCTCCTTTGTACGGGGAGGGGTTTGGAAATTTATTGGGCCGTATTAGGTACCCAATAAATCTTATAAAGCATACACATATTTATAGTGATATATTCTGGTGTTTACAGGGGAGCGTGTATAGATAATAACTCCAGAGAATAAATTCTCGTCACCTCGTCCCGTGTGGGAAATAAATAATGCATGTGCCATATCTAATAACTAGAGAGACGTGACTATTGTCAACTCCAGACCCGTGTGGTTTTTTTTTATTAATCTGGCAATTTATCGTTACAATTTTATATGGTCATATCAGTCATCAGTTCAACCTGTAAAATATAGTCATCGCCATACAAGCCTCTCGCTCGTATGGTAAATCTTCCACCTCGTCACACAAGCTCCAAATGCTCATGTGGTATATGATGAAGTATGCCTATCTTCAAGAAGTATGCCATGTAATGTAGTTCAAAATTAATTGTTACTATCCTATGGCGATGTTTATTATTACACACAGAACAACCAATACTCCGCATCCAATGGCATTCACAGGAGTTGATATAATAATATTTCACATCCAACTCATTAAGGTTTACCTATTTGTCGGGCACGCAAATAATTTCTTTACTCAACAGCTATCCATTTACCTGTTCAAACATATATAATGCACAATTATATATTGCTATCTATTTTTAAATCAGTTCAATGTGTGATTTAATCGAATAAATTCTACCATTCATTCTTTTATTAATTAAATTAACTATCGTTTTAATAATTTAATTAATCAAATCCACCATCACACAACACTAACAACAATCAATTTGTTTTTAACTTTTCAAATATATACCTTTTTATATGTTCAAAAATTATATTTCTAAAACCAAACTATATATATAATCACAAATACGTTATTTATAAACATATAACTCTCCACTCGTTCTGGGGCACTTCTGACCCCATCTCTAACGAGTTATTCTGATTCTGCTATACTCATACTAGGATATTACTGATCCTATCTGTAATGAGTTACTCGTCCTAGAACACTACTGGTTCTATCTCTGACGAGTTCGTTAATGTGTTATATACCAGAGCTAAGCTTAACCAAAGCTCTGATACCACGTTGTGACGACCCCAAAACCCGTACTGCGGTGTTAAGGGTAATCTTTGGAATATAACACATAAACAGATAATAGCAGAACAGAAATAAATAAATACACCAGATAACGAACAAAAGAATATACTGGATAAACGTAATCATTAGAGTTACACAGTATACAGGATCATACTTAGTACACTTACAGTTCAGCTATACATAAATGTCTACAGCGGAAAACAAAACATAATGTACAATAGGAGCTGAACAACATAAAAAAAGTTAAATGATAGAATCCATCTTCAGCTCCAGCTATCCAGAAAAAGCCAGCTAAAACCTGAATACAAGGCTGCCCGTGTAGAATATGGGGCACCCGAGTTTGAAAGTGAAACAAACTACGAGTCAGTCATGGGACTGGTGTGAGAAATCTACTTAACACATTTACAATATGGCTAATCACAGGACCACCCCACTTCGTGGAATGGGTTTACTCCATTGGATTGCTGGTGCTTTAAAACAAATCATTCTTTTAAACATCGCAATGCTTTTTATAAAAATGAAGCAATTATAAACTCCGTTCCCATCACACAATGCAATGCAAACCGGAGGATAGAGTTTTTACCTTATAACGGCCAAAATATGCTTGATACGAATAAAACAAAAGCATTTGATATTATTACTAGTGTTTATATGTTTCAAAAACAATTTCAAATCATAAGTATCAATCATAGACGGCATTAATGCCCATACCACTATGTCGCCATATATAGGTATACAATTAAAACCGCACAGTCACGTATTTGGAAATTGGATTTCCGTCATGAACCAAGGCAAAAGATAGTCATTACCGAATTCGAGACTGTCTAGCCCGAGCCTCAGGCAAGTACTCAGTCAAGCCTTTGGAGCGACAGGGCCGGTCCACCAATGTGGATTAAAATTCCTGAACACTGCGTTTCCCCGCCCTTTGGGGCGTAAGTGAGCCAACGAATGACTCCATCGGTCCCGGATCGACCTATATATCCGAGGCGCCTCGCAACAGCAACAACCACATAGGTGAAAATAATATAAATGTCAGCCAGTTTAAGCACCGACACCACCTCTAGCTAGAAAGAAACGCATGTCCTCCCTGAGGTCCTTCTCCCGTTTCTGGTCCATACCGGGGTGTGAGGTTCGCGAATTCACGTTATACACAAAGCTACGCCACACAGGCGGGGCTTTGATCTTCACCACAATACTTTGCTTTTCAACAGAAGCCTTGATCATTTGCCACTTAGGCATGCCACACTAGCAATTAATGCCATGCGACTGATGTCCATCGATATACAACCTCTGAGCTCGTGCGTCTCAGAGAAGGGCGTTAAGCAAAAGAATAAATTCTCCGCCGCCAAACAGATGTATATTTAATAGAGATCAATCAACACAGAATAAAATCCAATGTCAGACACAGTCCATTTACAAGTCCGTTCTGGGTCTGAACGAAACCGGAGGCACTATATACCTCGCAAACCCATCGACCTCCACGTCCTGGACGATCACCACTCATTATCCATATTTCGGGATGCCTCCCAATCAGGACATCAGTTACCATCCAAACGAGGTGAAGATTTCCGGTCTTCAACCACCGTCTTCTTCTTCGATTACTTATCGTCGATTCAGTTATTCAGAATGGGATAAACCCGGTCTTTCTGAGCAACTCGCGTATATAATAAACAAGTGCTAAACAAACACAACATACGCATCATTTCAATTCATTAGTCACTAACCGTAAATCAGTAAGAGAACGATTTCCCAAATATTAACCCCGAAGGCCGAAACCAACATCAGATCAAAACCCAGGAAACCATTCGACTTAGCCAACCTTCAGTTAATTTCTAAATTTCACATTCCATATCGTTTATAATATCTTATAACGATTTATCGCTATTTTTATTTATTTTAAAATAGCCAATTTATTAAAACGACGCTTCGGGCCATAACGCGGCCGTGGCGCTGTTTTTCTTCTGATTTGATTTACACATATCTGAAAATATAACCGTTGGATCATCACAAAATTTATATCAATAGAAAGATCTTTTCAAAACGAATCCAACGGTTCCAGTTTTGGGAAAATCCGACGGTCGGATCTCCCGGTAGACTCGTTTGAAGTTTCGATTTCAAAATACGAACTGCAGCGTCGTTATTCGATTTAATATAATTATATATATATATATATATATATACAAATATAATCGATTCTGGCGCTGTTTTTCTTCAGATTTGAATTAAACATTCCAGACAATCCAACCGTTGGATCTTTACAAAGTTGGTGCCGTTGGAAAGATATTTCCAAAGCGAACCCAACGGGTGCGGTTTCGGGAAAATCCGATGGTTGGATCTCCCGCACTAATCGTTTGAAATCACGGTTTCAAAACACGAACTACAGCTTCGTTATTCGATATATTTCAATTCTATTTTTATATATATATATATATATATATATATATCGATTCTTCGATTTCAAAATTATATGTTTTTCATATCTTTGATAAAAATGATATTTTTATCTAACAAACATTCACTTCGACACTTCGCTATTTGTTTTAACAATTCATGTATATAGTAAAAATGTGATTTTTATTGTAAAACACTTTATTTCAAAACACGACTATTATATATAGTTCATATAGATTATAAAAATATGTTTTTTATTATAAATAAAATTTCTTTCAAAACACAGCTATTTTATATAGTTCATATAGATGATAAAAATATGATTTTTATTATAAAACAATTTATTTCAAAACATGAATGTCGTTCAATAGATGAATTTCTATTCAACACCCGAATATAGTTTCAACACATGAAAATAATTCTAACACATGGATATTATTCAAAATTTCGGCAGCATAACGGCAGGGTAGTTAAAACCGGGGTCGTCCCTAGTACGGCTCCTCGCTCTACCTTAAAGCCTCACAGCTTTTGACAATGGGGATTTCATGCATCTAGTTCGCACGTAGGCGGCATGTATATTTTTTTCATTTCCACAAACTAATCCTATGTGGTTTCAACCAAATATTTCTCAACCACAAACGGGTATTTTTCAACCACAATCAATCAATTTCAACCACAAACAATTCTACTCAACCATTCGTAATCAATTAATTTTCACACCAATCACAACCAGTAAATATCGTCCATGGTTTGTGGACGAGGGGCGTACATATATATATAAGCATTTCACTTCTATTCAACACATATATAATTTTTACAACACGTATATAACTTATATATCAAATGTACAACTTATACAACGCTTATACATGAGGTGTACAGCGCTTATATAACTCATACATCGACTATATAATTTATACATCGTCATTTTCCATATCGTTTATAATTTAGAAATCTCACATTGGGTTCCACTCCACCAAAAATAGCAGAAGGCTCAGAAAAATATGCGGTCTCTTCTAGAATGTAGAAGACGTCCACACGAGTCCACTGTCTCTTGTTTCACTGAATTTCGATCACATAGCAAAAAGATACGATTTTTAGAAGTTATTCATGTTTTGCGATGGTTTAAAGGTGTTATTTTCAATTTTTAAAAAATAAAGACCATACCTTTCTGAAATTAGCTCGAACTAGGGTTTAGATCTAGCGGAAAATCCGTTGTACTTCGTTGCAATCGGAGTATACCACGATGAAGAGGGGGTGAGGCGCGCCTATTAGTGGGTGCCACGTCAGGTGCGGTGGCAGCAACACACGGCGGCGGCGAACGGAAGTTAACGACTTCAGGGGGCTCGATCTCGATGCTGGGGTGACGATAGTTGGAGCCCCTGATATAGATTTGAAGAGGAGAGGACGGGCTTCAAAAAGTTCCACGGGGGTAGGGGTCAACGATCAACGGAGCGGTCGGAATTTGGACGGGAAGGATGGAGCTCACTTCCGCCGTTCATCGAGGCTAATACGGGGGGGGGGGGGGGGGGTTCGGAGATTTTTTTAAAAATTAAATTATAAAGGAAAATTTCTATTGGCCGGTGTATATATAATTCAGAAAATTAGGGTTTTCATAAACGAACCCCTTTTCAAACCCAACGACTGCCATCCCTAGCGTTTTACCCCCATTCCGAACACAATGGGATATGTTTCGTAGGCCCATTCGACTGTTTCAGTCAGTTTTCCTTTAATTTAAAATATATAACATTCGATATTTAATTTGAACGTACATTTCAATTTGCCAGGGCCACAAACTGATTCGAAAAATTCCAGAAAAATAAATCTAGCTATGTTTTGACGATACGATCCCAACAAAACTAGTTTCGTCGAATTCTGAGACCGTTTGAAAAATGGCACTTTTCTGGTCGATCCAATTTAATAGAAATCAACCAAACACATTTTCCTTTGCCACGCTCACATAATAGTTTCAAAAATTATGAAATTTGAAACCCAGCAATAATTTAACATCCCGGGTCCAACAAAAGTGGTTTCGTCGAATTCCGAGGTCGTTTGCAAAATGGCCATTTTCACGGGCTATATAAACTCTATAGCGACCTTTCTGAAAATTCATTTGGCCATAACTTTTGCTTCCTGCTATGAAACTTCGATTTTTCAGATTCGTTAGGAAGGTATTCACTAACAGATTTAAATATTTTTGGTTTCACTCAAATCCGTTTTGTTTTGCACCCGGTACAGTCAGTCAAAGTTTGAATTCAAATTTTGAAACCACCGCGCCATTTCAGGCCTTGTTTATAGTTCAAAGTAATTATATTTATTTTCAACTTCGATTCAAACTTACTTTTCAACATTATTATTTAAAATATTTAATTTAAATATTTAAAATCCACTAAAATAGCCAATTTAAAAATTTTAAATTGGTTCAGATTTTCCGGGTCGTTACACGTTGTATCAGTTTATTCATTTCCGCTGCAGTGTATTACATTTATTGTAATTTAATCTTCCGTTGTAATATAATTCGACGTACTCTGATATATTCTGTACTCTGATGTAACATTATTGTAATGTTTATAAAAGTCTTCTGTTATTTGTTCTGATGTGTTGTATGCCCAAGGTTAAAGTATTCGTGGATTTTCAACTTTTGGATCAGACCTGTGTGGTTTATGGTCAATTCAAAGGGTGGATATTTACGGGTCTTTACACTGGTTTTACTGAAATCCGATTTATTTTGAATTCTGTACATTCAATTGAAATTTAAAATCTATTTTCAAACTACCACGCCATTTCAGGCTCGTTTTATAATTAAAATAAATTTATTCGTTATAACTTCGATTAAAATAAATTTTTAGTCATTATTATTTAAAATAAATCATTTTAAAATTTTAAAATCCATTAAAATAGCTAAAATAAAAATTTTAAATTGGTTCTGGAAATCCAGGTTGTTACAATCTCCCCCACTTAAAATCTTTTCGTCCACGAAAAGGAACGGAGCAGAAAGTTGTTTAACTAACCAACTCAACTTTCATTCTGGATTTTATTCTTCAACTTTTCAGTTTCTAAGAATTTTCTAATTTCTCAAAAATTTGCCTAACACCCTAAATTTTTGAATTTTTTTGCCATAACCTCCTTTGTACAGGTTGATATTTAAAACCATAACTTGCCTCACAAGGCCCTCATCAAACCAAAAGAAAAAGAAAATGCCAAGCGGCTAGCTAATCGGCTCATAAAATCATCAAAACCTAAGAAATACAGTAAATATGTACCTATTTGTCAGGCATACAATTTTATTCCTCTTCTCTAGCCTCCTTGCTATAACTTGTTCAATATATATGCATGTACATGTATGCAATTCCAATCAATTTTTATTTTAGTTCAATGTTTGATTCAATTCAGTTCAATTTATCTCCTATTCTTTTATTGATTTTGTCATTCCAATTTAAACTTCATTTAAGATAAATTTCAATTCGTTTGATTATTCCAATATTTTAATTAGTTAACTAATAATCACATAACACAATCAATAATCAATTAGTTGAATAGCTTTTCAATCATATATCTTTAATATATTCAAAAATCATATTTTTAGTGTCAAATCACAAAAATAAACCCTATCTAGTTTTGGTTCTCACACCAGTCAATTGGAAATATATAGATATTCCACTTTCGCAACTCAAACAAAAACACTGATGATGTCATGATCATCGTCAAAATCATCTCTGGGCGAATATAGTGTGATTCTATATCCACCCAATATATTTGAGACTTAAAATATACACTAGCTAGGCATATATGAAAAATCTTTCTATACCCGATAGTCCAAATCAATATAAAATTAAATACTCAAATACGTATAATAGATATAATTTTCAAAATTAAATTTGATTTTTAAAAATAATACTCTTCTAACTCATTCTAGGGTATTACTAACCTTATCTCTAACGAATTATTCTTATTGGATATTACTAATCCAATCTCTGATGAATTCTTTCGTTCGGTCCTAATGTGTCTTGTTTTCGAGCTCTGTAACCAAAGCTCTAATACCACGCTGAGATGACCCAAACTTGCCCTTACGGGAAAGCCCGGATTGAATTGAGAACACGACAAATCAGAACACGAACAATGTAACGTCCCGTATTTTTGACAGCCAAATATTTTATTTAATTTATTATTTTAAATATTTTATTTGGAATATTAATAGATTTTAATATTGAATTTCGTTATTAAAACGAAGTTTTAACGTTAATTTTATTTATAATATAAAACGAGCTCGAATTAGCGCGGCAGTTCATAATATTTGGTTTTGAACTTCAACAGAGAATACAGAATCCGATATAAGTTGGATTTCTGTGAAACAAGAAACGTTGGAACCGTATTGATGATAATTTTCATATGAGAGAGAAAAATACAGATTTCATGTTATAGATTGTTAGATATTGCTAAATCAAAATTTAAAATGGTCGCTATGGAAACCGTTTATAAACGATAACGTTTATTAATAAGTTAAACTGGAATTTTATTAGAATTTGGATATTGTTTAAATCGAAAATACTCATATCAGGTGGTAAGATCCATATTGGCTTATACTGAAGTAAATATATATTTCCATTTGGGTATATTGACGAAATTATAATTTAATATTATTATTACTAAATGGAATTGTTTGAATTTAAATAATATGTTATCAATATATATATTTTTAGCATTAAAACAGCTACGTTTCAAACAATCTTCTTAACTAATTTCATTAGGACCGTAACATCAAATTTTATCGGGATGTCCATCTTTGTAATTTTTGGAGTTCGTAAATATCAGTGCGTATATTTAACAATGGCGTAAATAGCGGTATGAACTTATTAATCATATGCAAAACAAATATTGTGTACGTATACCTTAACCCTCTAAGTAAGTATTGGAGGCTCTTATCATCAAAGTGAAAATCCACTGGCCCTGTTAAACTCATGATCTTCTTTTATTAGAAATCTAAGTCCGATTCCAAGTAGTGTTGTAGGTGGAGCCTCACTCATTAGACTGACGTTGTAAACTAATATTAGAAATCAAATTGTAATTCAACAATTTCACCAAATATTTAAAAGGGCGGAGAAGCTCAACATAAATTTTTTCTTTTTGATGTAAATCATGGAAGGGGGAAACTATTTATTAAGGTGCCATATATTAGAAGGAAGATTTTAATAACTTAAATTCTTAACATAATTTTATAAATAGATGATGAATTAAAGGGGTAAACTAATAACTATTAGATAATGTTTTGTTGAGTATTTAACGTAAATGTTCTCTTGTTCAAAAAAAGTTATATGTGAACAATAAATGATGGCAGATGCAAAATTGAAATTAGAACAACTCCTACAGTCCTACCTACCTACTCTTACACATAGGCACGTGAAATCTGTACCCCGCTTTCTCTTTTTCTTCAGCTACCTACTATTTGAAATAACCCATCACAAACCTAAAGGAGAACACAGCTAGCTACCCTCCTGTACACATGCCTAAATATTTTTGCGTGGCTTCCAAACAAACGCCGTGATTGCCAAACTTCGATTCCGTGAGTGCCAAGCCTCTCTACGATATAAATACAGGGTCTTCTTCTTCGTTTCTTTTTTTGGTTTATAGTAAGAGAAAAAAATAATATTTAAAGCTTCTTTCAATATTTAAAAATCGTATAATCCACTTAAAATCATGAAACGAGTTCCAACATACCCTTAACATCCTTATCTACCAGTCCATTGTTTCGAAATTCCCATCGACAATGATCGACGTCAATAGTCGAATCCTAGGGTTGCGGTTAAATTTTGATTTATAGATTTTTATACAAATTTGAGTGTATAGGGGGTGATCACAGAAGCATGGCACTCGAACTCGCCAAATTTCGTGAATTCTGGAAGATAAAAGTGTCGGACCTGAGGGGGGACTCTGCAATGACGGTTAGCGCCGGAGATCACTAGGGTGGGGAGCGATGGTGTAGACGAGTCGAGCGATGAAGGTAGATTCTGACGGTGTATATAAATTGATGGTTTGTGGGGAATGGGCGTATCATTGTTTTCGTACACAAGAGTGCACGGTTGAAGCTTCACTGCTTCAGCGATTAATCTGTTGTGGGAAGACGATCCTATAGACAGAAGTGGGTTTGGAGAGAGTGGGCTGTTGGCTGGGTCATGGGCTTTGGGCCATCCCTTAAAAAAAAAAGAGATGGGCTGAAGCCCAAAGCGGGAAAAAACAGAATGAACTGATGGGATGGCTACTGCATTGTAAAGGGGAGACCGACAACCTGGGTTACACGGTTAGGGCATTTGGTCAAGCTAGATAAAAGGGTTAAGGGCCATTTAAAGTAATAAGGTTTAAGTAATTAAATTTAGTTTAATAACATTTTAATCAAGGGATTAGTAATGAATTGTATCGTATAGCTTTTAATTTGTATAACTTATACCTAGGTGATCAGAATTGGACCAAACAAATCACATTGGGACCACATCGTTGAACTCTACTTTATGGAACTATAACGACCCGAACTTCCCCGGTAAGGAAAGCCCGGATTGAGATGAAAACAAGCCACACCAGAACGCAACAGAAGAACATTTCATTGTTAATTACAACAATTCCATCAGATACAAGAATATACAGGATATAAATGAATAAAATACATTCGATATATATCAGAGATTACAATATATTACATATCAGCGGAAAATAATACAAAATACAACTGAAGGTGATACACGGATACAGAGCTTTCCGGGCTTCATTCCAGCTGTAAATCAGGATCCTGTGAATATAAATCTGCAAAACCAAAACTACTAGCTGCCCGTGTGGAAAATAGGGGCACCCAGAGTTTAGGTTGAAACAGTAAACTCCAGGTCAGTCATGTGACTGGTGTGACAACTAAAACAGTTATTAATCTTTATTTTAAAAGAGAGTAATTCCAGGGACCACGCCGTATAACACGGAACGGGTTTCCTCCCAAAAACACTAGTGCATATAACAAAACAGCACAATGCTTTTTTTCGAAAAATGAAGCTATTATAAGACCCATGTCCCATCACACAATGCAACGCAATCCGGAGGATAGGGTTTTCCCTTATAATAGCCAAACATGCTTGGTACGTTCAAAACAAATCATTTGATACTATTATACGTGTATAGTGTCAAAACAATTTCAATCATAAATATAAATCATAGACGGCATGGGTACCATATATCATGTCGCCATACTAGTTCTACAAATAAAACCGCAATATCACGTATTGGAAATTGGATTTCCGTCATGAGCCGAGGCAAGGGCAAGCTCCTCTCCGATTCGAGACACTCTAGCAAATGTCTCAGGACCCCACTATGATCCTTGGATCTTCAGGGCCGGTCCTCTCTTACTTTTGAGGATTAGTTATTCCTGAGCACACGTTTCCCGGTCCTAACAGACCTATATCCGAGGCGCCTCGCATCCAACAACCACACAGGTGAAAAGTATATAAATGTCAGCCAGTTTAAGCACTGACACCAGCCATAGCTAGAAAGAAACGTCGTGCTCTCCCTGCAGTCACTATCCCGTATTTGACTCATACCGAGGTGTGAGGCTCGCGAATTCACGCTATACACAAAGCTACGCCACACAGGCCGTGCTTTGATCATCAACCACAAGACTTTGCTTTTCAACAGAAGCCTTGATCAATTGCCACTTACGCGTGCCACACTGGCAATTCACTCCATGCGACTGATGTCCATCGATATACAACCTTTGAGCTCGTACGTCTCAGAGAAGGGCGTTAAGCAAGAGAATAAATTCTCCACCGCCAAACAGATGTATATTTAATAGATATCAATCAACACAGAATAAAATCCAATGTCAGACACACAATCCATTTACAAGTTCGTTCTGGGTCTGATCGAAACCGAAGGCACTTTCCTCGCATATCCATCGATCTCCAAGTACGTCTGGACGATCACCAACTGTTTCCCTCATCTTGGGTGTACAGCCCAATCAAGATCATCAGTAATCACCCAAACGATGTGAAGACTTCCTGTCTTCAACCACCGTCTTCATCTTCGACTTATCGCCGAATCGGTTATTCAGAATGGGTATAAACCTGGCCTTTCTGAATAACCCACGTATATAATAAACAAATGTTACACAAACACAACAAACGCCTCATTCCAATTCAGAATATTCTTTTATTCACAAAATCACATTCTTAGGGAAATGTTCCCATTAATTTTATCAAAGATAAATTCTTCTAAATTTATTCTTTAATCTTCCTTTAGATATCATTTCAAACTAGTCGGGATTAGCGAACCACACCGAAGTAATTATTTATTTTATTTTCCAATCCCAACCTATATATCCCATGGAGCAAAACTGGTAATACTCCATATCTAACACCACGGTGTTATCGGTAATATTAATTACCATTTCACGTTCAAATCTAATTAAAGATTTAACTATCGCTTTGGAGCAAAACTGGTGGTACTCCATTCTCGATCACTTTTCAGATTTGATAATTTAAATTATCAATTCACATTTCAATCTAATTAAAGATTCATTAAAACCCCACTTATTTTTAATCTTTTCAAAAATCAATATCATGTCTTTAACTGGGTTAAAGAACCAATGTCATCTAAAACACGGTTCACGATAAACACAAAATCACATTCTATTGTTAATCGGGTTAAAGAACAGGTGTTATTCAAAACACCGCTCACGATAAACCCAAGAACCAATTCAAATTCAATTCCAATTAAATATTACTTAATTGATACACTTCATTAAATCTAAATAGAAAGATTTAATCTTTTTCTCTATTGGGCTTAAGAACAGTGTTAATGAAGACACCATTCACGACATACCCAAATCACATTTGATATTAAATACAAGGCTCTGAATAGAAAATATACCGGCTTATATTCAATATCAAATTCTGAAACCAACAAATGTCGTGTTGGAAATAACGATATAAAATATATCTTTCAAATTCCCATAACAATATCTGCATAGTCACGAAATCCAACATCGAAATATTCCGAAGATAATTTCGATTCAAATCTATTTCCACTTCACGTATTGGAATTCTGATTATTTTTAAAACCACTTTCAAATTCAATTTATTTCAAAAATAAATTGATTTTAATTCTAGTTCAAAACTAGTTCATTTCGATAAAAATCTATTTTTATCTTTTCAAATGCAGAATTCTTCAGCCCAATTTTTCCCAAATCATTTCTTATGATTTTACACAAATTATAGATATTTTTAATAATTTTATCAAAGCCTGTACAGTCGATTTCCATCAACGGCCATCGAACTGCACTTACAACGACCTTTTCCAAATATGATTTGGACATAATTCCAAATCCAACCGTTAGATTTCTAATTTCAAATATTCTTTAGAAAGCACTTTTCGATACGAACGCAACGGTCCCGGTTTCAGGAGAATCCGACGGTCGGATCTCCCGTAGCGTCAATTCGAAGTCTTTGGTCGAAATTCACGAACTGCCGCAGCGCGACGCGTTCTATTCAGGCCATTATATATAATATATATATATATATATTATATATATTTCGTCGATTTCCTTTTTAAACGTATTTATAATTCGTTTTAAATTCGTTTTCAAAACGATTTCAATTTCATATTCAATTTCAAATCAAAATTGAATATTCCACATCATCGACATATATCTTTTCAAAATGTTATATTTTGAAATCACTTCCTTTTGGATATTCGGATAAAATCGATATAAATATCGTTCGCGTCAAAATGGCGCATCACTAATCAACACGGCTTTATATATTTCAATCACTTCGTTATTCTATTCAACAAATGAATATTTATTCTATTCAACACATGAATGTATATTTCTTTCAACACTTGACTAATCTCAACGAATGAGTACTGTCAACACAACTATTTTTGTTATTTAATATATTTTATAAAATTATGGTATTTATCTTTTGATTTTTAAATCAGACTCCAACTGTTAAGTAGTAAGAGAATGATTCCCTAGGTATTAATGCCGAAGGCCGAAACCAATATCAGATCAATACCCAGGAAACCACTCATCTAATCTATTGTCCAGTTAGTTTCTAATCTTTAAATATGATAAAGATGTAAATTTTATTGTTAAAATATTTCTTTCAACACATGATTATTTATTCTATTCAACACATGAATATATATACTTCATTCTATTCTTTATTTTCCCAATTGGAATGAGACCCAATCAATTACCATATAATGTTAATTATATGGTTTCCATACAACACATGTATATATAATCACAACAATAAATAATCAATCATCATCCAAAGTGCACCACACTGTATAAGCATCAAATATAGATATCTAACGCTTATAACAGCCTGTCAATCAATCGATCGACATACAACTAATCAATCGGGATGAGTGGACTTCAAATATCATCCCAACACACGTGTGGGGTTTCAAATCAACAAACACATATTTTTATTCACACACACACGTTAAAACTAATATTTTTAATGATAAAATATTTTTAACTATATAAATATTTTATTTCACGTCACACAATCAATTTTCAAAACACATCAGACAATCAAACATACAAGCCATCCATGGTCTGTGGATGACGGGTGTCGGGTGCTGCTAAGCACCATCTGCATCCTAGTATATATTTTTAACTAGAAAAACAAGATTTAAAGTGAGAAGTTCTCACCAGCTAGCTAATCCAATACCATGACTCTTCCTATGTAGAAGCCATCGCTGTTCTCGCCTTTTGTCACTTTCGTTGCCCGTAGCCACTACATATATTAAAATCACATTTTTATATTGTTGCTATGTATATAAAAATCACATTTTTACACTACTACTATATAGATAAAAATTCTATTTTTACAACGGTGTTCATATAATAAAGATTATATTTTTATCACGCTATTCTCTATATAAAGATTTCGCCTTTTCATTTCATCACTATAAAAATCACATTTTTATTTCAACATACATATAATAAAAATCGAATTTTTATTTCGCTACACATATAAAGGTCAAATTTTTACTATCTACATAATATAAAAATCGTATTTTTAATACTTCTACTTTATAAAAATTATATTTTTATACTTCACATATGATAAAAATCGAATTTTTATTCTTTCTATCATGTAAAAATTATATTTTTAAAAATCGAATCTTTCCTAAAATGAAAATCTAATTCTTCATATGCATGAAAATCTATTTATCCAATGATTAAAAATATCATCTTTTTAATAGACAAAATCAAACCTTTTTACTATAAAAAAAATCTGTTCTTTTCTAAATAAAATCCAAACCTTTCATATAAAAATATGATCTTGTTTTATTTATAAAAAATTATTCTTTTCATCTCTAAAAATCCGACCTTTTTATTTTTAAAAACCCGACCTTTTTATAATTTCTAAACTAAGAAATCAGAAAATAATGGAAGACCAAACTCACAGCGATGGGGCGGAACTGCATTGCGAGTGAATCGGAGAAAAAAGGTTCGTCGGAGCCAGGGGTTGGTGGTGCTGCGCAGTGCCGGTTCGAAGAGGGCTCGTCGGCTAGGTTTGGGGCGAGGGGATCAAGCTAGGGCGCGCGGCGGGAGGCAAAGTGGCGCGAGGGTGCTCAGGGGGTGCGGCGTCGCCTCCTCTGGTGGAGCGCGTGGATCTCGAGTTAGGGCGTGGGTTGGGGTGGAAATCGAGGGAAGGGGGTCTTCGATTGGGAGGAGGAGAGAGTGTGCGAGAGGAGGGGGAGCTGAGGGGGTCCTGGCGGTGGGCGACGCCACGCCTGAGGCGGGGGTGGGTCAATGTTGACGAACTGGGGGGGGGGGGGGGGCGACGGGTTTTCTTTGAGCCCCCTTTTTTTTCTACGTTTAATTTTGAAAAGTCAAAGGGGGGCTGAGTATAAGGAGAGAGTTTATAAGGGAATTATATATTTTATTATATATTTTAATTTCAAAAAGTAACTTTTATTTTCGAACTCGAAATCGAACCCACCACCTGTCGTCCCTAGCTAATTACCCCCATTCCGAACACAATGGGATATGTATCGTAAGCTGATTCGATCGTTTCGATCAGTTTTCATCAAAATCAACATATAACTCTATATATTGAATTTGATCACGCATTTCAATTTACTGGGGTCACACACTAACTCGAAAAATTCCAGAAAAATATTTTCTAACTTCGTATTGGCGATACGGTCCTAACAAAATTAGTTTCGTCGAATTCTGAGACCTTTTGAAAAATGGCCATTTTCCAGTCGATTAAAATCAACTGAAACTGGTCAAACGTGTTTTCCTTTGCCACGCTCACATATTGATTCGAAAAATTATGAAATTTGAAACCTAGTAATAACTTGACATCACGGATCCAACAAAAGTGGTTTCATCGAAATCCGAGGTCGTTTGCAAAATGGCTATTTTTAAAGGCCGAAATTCCATAGCGACTATTCTGAAATTTCAACTAGACATATCTTTTGATTCCCGCTATGAAATTTTGATTTTTCGGATTCGTTGGAAAGATATTATCAATTAGATTCAATTATTTTTGGTTTCACTAAAATCCGGTTTATTTTGCACCCGGTACATTCATTTGAAGTTTGAAATCGAATTATCGAACTACCGCGCCATTTTCAATTCCTTTTATAATTATAAATAATTATTTATATTCTAACGACGATCTATATAACTATATACTTTCGAATTCTATTCAAAATAAATTTCTCGTCGCTATTATTTAAAATAATTCATTTTAAATATTCAAAATTCGCTAGAATTGCCAAAATAAAAATTTTAAACTGGCTCGCATTTTCCGGGTTGTTACAATCTCCCTCACTTAAAACTTTTCATCCCCGAAAATGAACGAAGTCGAAAGTTGTTTAACTAATCAACTCTACTTTCATTCTTTTCGCTACGGCTTAAGTTCTTCAACTTTTCCGGTTCTAAGAACTTTACAAATTTTTCAAAAATTTGGCTAACACCCTAAATTTTCGAAAAATTTCGCCCTAACCTCCCCTGCACCGGGGACTTCGGGTTATTTCATATAGCCTCCCATGGCCTTCTTCAACTCAAAAGAAAAAGAAAAAGCCAAGCGGCTAGCCAATCGGCTCATAAAATCATCATCACCCAAACAAAATAGTAAATTATGGTAAACGTGTACCTATTTGTCGAGCAAACAAATTTTATTCTTCTGCTCTAGCCTCCTTGCTATGACCTGTTCAGTGTAAGTACATGTATATGCAAGCAAATGCGACCAATTTTCAATACAATTCAATATTCGGTTCAATTAGGCTAAATGGTTAAAATTTTCAAACAAATAAACAAACAACACAACCATCAATCAATTAGTGGATTAACGTTTCAAATTCATAATTTGATATATATACAGAAAATCATGTTTTTGATGCCAAATCACAACAAATAATCCTAAGTAAATTTTGGTTCTCACACAAGTCTGATGGAAATATATAGATATCACACCTTCGAAACACGAACATAAATATTGATGATGGAGCTCCATCATCAAAATCATCTCTGAGCGACTAGAGTGTGATTCTATATCTATCCAGTATATTAAAACCTCGAATATACGTTCATGACGCGTATATGCAAAACCTTTATATACTAGATTGTCCAAATCAATATAAATAAATTATTCAAATACGTATAAAATGGTTTAAACTTTCAAAACAATATTGTTTTCATTTGAAAAATATACTCTTCACACTCGTTCTAGGATACTACTGATCCTATCTCTAACGAGTCATTCTAATTGGATATTACTAATCCAATATCTGATGAATTCTTTCGTTCGGTTCTAACGTGTCTTGTTCTCGAGCTCTGTAAACCAAAACTCTGATACTACTCTATAACAACCCGAACTTCCCCGGTAAGGAAAGCCCGGATTGAGATCAAAACAAGCCACACCAGAACGCAACAGAAGAACATTGCATTGTTAATTACAACAATTCCATCAGATACAAGAATATACAGGGTATAAATGAATAAAATACATTCAATAAATATCAGAGATTACAATATATTACATAGCAGCGGAAAATAATACAAAATACAACTGAATGTGATACACGGATACAGAACTTTCCGGGCATCATTCCAGCTGTAAATCAGGATCCCGTGAATATAAATATGCAAAACCAAAACTACTAGCTGCCCGTGTGGAAAATAGGGGCACCCAGAGTTTAGGTTGAAACAATAAACTCCAGGTCATTCATGTGACTGGTGTGAGAACTAAAACAGTTATTAATCTTTATTTTAAAAGAGAGTAATTCCAGGGACCACGCCGTATAACACGGAACGGGTTTCCTCCCAAGAACACTAGTGCATATAACAAAACAGCGCAATGCTTTCGAAAAATGAAGCTATTATAAGACCCAGGTCCCATCACACAATGCAACGCAATCCAGAGGATAGGGTTTTCCCTTATAATAGCCAAACATGCTTGGTACGTTCAAAACAAATCATTTGATACTATTATACGTGTATAGTGTCAAAACAATTTCAATCATAAATATAAATCATAGACGACATGGGTACCATATATCATGTCGCCATACTAGTTCTACAAATAAAACCGCAATATCACGTATTGGAAATTGGATTTCCGTCATGAGCCGAGGCAAGGGGCAAGCTCCTCTCCGAATCGAGACACTCTAGCAAATGTCTCTGGACCCCACTATGATCCTTGGATCTTCAGGGCCGGTCCTCTCTTACTTTTGAGGATTAGTTATTCCTGAGCACACGTTTCCCGGTCCTAACAGACCTATATCCGAGGCGCCTCGCATCCAACAACCACACAGGTGAAAAGTATATAAATGTCAGCCAGTTTAAGCACCGACACCACCCATAGCTAGAAAGAAACGTCGTGCTCTCCCTGCAGTCACTATCCCGTTTTTGACTCATACCGAGGTGTGAGGCTCGCGAATTCACGCTATACACAAAGCTACGCCACACAGGCCGTGCTTTGATCATCAACCACAAGACTTTGCTTTTCAACAGAAGCCTTGATCAATTGCCACTTACGCGTGCCACACTGGCAATTCACTCCATGCGACTGATGTCCATCGATATACAACCTCTGAGCCCGTACGTCTCAGAGAAGGGCGTTAAGCAAGAGAATAAATTCTCCGCCACCAAACAGATGTATATTTAATAGAGATCAATCAACACAGAATAAAATCCAATGTCAGACACACAATCCATTTACAAGTTCGTTCTGGGTCTGAACGAAACCGGAGGCATTTTCTTCGCATATCCATCGATCTCCAAGTATGTCTGGACGATCACCAACTGTTTCCCTCATCTTGGGTGTACAACCCAATCAAGATCATCAGTAATCACCCGAACGATGTGAAGACTTCCGGTCTTCAACCACCATCTTCATCTTCGACTTATCGCCGAATCGGTTATTCAGAATGGGTATAAACCCGACCTTTCTGAATAACCCATGTATATAATAAACAAATGTTACACAAACACAACAAACGCCTCATTCCAATTCAGAATATTCTTTTATTCACAAAATCACATTCTTAGGGAAATGTTCCCATTAATTTTATCAAAGATAAATTCTTCTAAATTTATTCTTTAATCTTCCTTTGGATATCATTTCAAACTAGTCGGGATTAGCGAACCACACCGAAGTAATTATTTATTTTATTTCCCAATCCCAACCTATATATCCCATGGATCAAAACTGGTAATACTCCATATCTAACACCACGGTGTTATCGGTAATATTAATTACCATTTCACGTTCAAATCTAATTAAAGATTTAACTATCGCTTTGGAGCAAAACTGGTGGTACTCCATTCTCGATCACTTTTCAGATTCGATAATTTAAATTATCAATTCACATTTCAATCTAATTAAAGATTCATTAAAACTCCACTTAGTTTTAATCTTTTCAAAAATCAATATCTTGTCTTTAACTGGGTTAAAGAACCAATGTTAACTAAAACACGGTTCATGATAAACCCAAAATCACATTCTATTGTTAATCGGGTTAAAGAATAGGTGTTATTCAAAACACCGCTCACGATAAACCCAAGAACCAATTCAAATTCAATTCCAATTAAATATTATTTAATTGATACACTTCATTAAATCTAAATAGAAAGATTTAATCTTTTTCTCTATTGGGCTTAAGAACAGTGTTAATGAAGACACCATTCACGACATACCCAAATCACATTTGATATTAAATACAAGGCTCTGAATAGAAAATATACCGGCTTATATTCAATATCAAATTCTGAAACCAACAAATGTCGTGTTGGATATAACGATATAAAATATATCTTTCAAATTCCCATAACAATATCTGCATAGTCACGAAATCCAACATCGAAATATTCCGAAGATAATTTCGATTCAAATCTATTTCCACTTCACGTATTGGAATTCTGATTATTTTTAAAACCACTTTCAAATTCAATTTATTTCAAAAATAAATTGATTTAAATTCTAGTTCAAAACTAGTTCATTTCGATAAAAATCTATTTTTATCTTTTCAAATATGGAGTTCTTCAGCCCAATTTTTCCCAAATCATTTCTTATGATTTCACACAAATTATAGATATTTTTAATAATTTTATCAAAGCCCGTACAGTCGATTTCCATCAACGGCCATCGAACTGCACTTACAGCGACCTTTTCCAAATTTGATTTGGACATAATTCCAAATCCAACCGTTAGATTTCTAATTTCAAATATTCGTTAGAAAGCTCTTTTCGATACGAACCCAACGGTCCCAGTTTCAGGAGAATCCGACGGTCGGATCTACCGTAGCGTCAATTCAAAGTCAATGGTCGAAATTCACGAACTGCCGCAGCGCGACGCGTTCTATTCAGGCCATTATATATAATATATATATATAATATATATTTCGTCGATTTCCTTTTAAAATGTATTTATAATTCGTTTTAAATTCGTTTTCAAAACGATTTCAACTTCATATTCAATTTCAAATCAAAATTTAATATTCCACATCATCGATATATATCTTTTCAAAATGTTATATTTTGAAATCACTTCCTTTTCGATATTCGGATAAAATCGATATAAATATCGTTCGCGTCAAAATGGCGCATCACTAATCAACACGGCTTTGTATATTTCAATCACTTCGTTATTCTATTCAACAAATGAATATTTATTCTATTCAACACATGAATATATATTTCTTTCAACACTTGACTAATCTCAATGAATGAGTACTGTCAACACAACTATTTTTGTTATTTAATATATTTTATAAAATTATGGTATCTATCGTTTGATTTTTAAATCAGACTCCAACTATTAAGTAGTAAGAGAATGATTCCCTAGGTATTAATGCCGAAGGCCGAAACCAATATCAGATCAGTACCCAGGAAACCACTCATCTAATCTATTTTCCAGTTAGTTTCTAATCTTTAAATATGATAAAGATGTAAATTTTATTGTTAAAATATTTCTTTCAACACATGATAATTTATTCTATTCAACACATGAATATATATATTTCATTCTATTCTTTATTTTCCCATTGGAATGAGACCCAATCAATTACCATATAATGTTAATTATATGGTTTCCATACAACACATGTATATAATCACAACAATAAATAGTCAATCATCATCCAAAGTGCACCACACTGTATAAGCATCGAATATAGAAGTCTAACGCTTATAACAACCTGTCAATCAATCGATCGACATACAACTAATCAATCGGGATGAGTGGACTTCAAATATCATCCCAACACCCGTGTGGGGTTTAAAATCAACAAACACATATTTTTATTCACACACACACGTTAAAACTATTATTTTTAACGATAAAATATTTTTAACTATATAAATATTTTATTTCATGTGACATAATCAATTTTCAAAACACATCAGACAATCAAACATACAAGCCATCCATAGTCCGTGGATGACGGGTGTCGGGTGCTGCTAAGCACCGTCTGCATCCTAGTATATATTTTTAACTAGAAAAACAAGATTTAAAGTGAGAAGTTATCACCAGCTAGCTAATCCAATACCACGACTCTTCCTATGTAGAAGCCATCGCTGTTCTCGCCTTTTGTCACTTTCGTTGCCCGTAGCCACTACATATATAAAAATCACATTTTTATATTGTTGCTATGTATATAAAAATCACATTTTTACACTACTACTATATAGATAAAAATTCTATTTTTACAACGGTGTTCATATAATAAAGATTATATTTTTATCACGCTATTCTCTATATAAAGATTTCGCCTTTTCATTTCATCACTATAAAAATCACATTTTTATTTCAACATATATATAATAAAAATCGAATTTTTATTTCGCTACACATATAAAGGTCAAATTTTTACTATCTACATAATATAAAAATCGTATTTTTAATACTTCTACTTTATAAAAATTATATTTTTATACTTCACATATGATAAAAATCGAATTTTTATTCTTTCTATCATGTAAAAATTATATTTTTAAAAATCGAATCTTTCCTAACATGAAAATCTAATTCTTCCTATGCATGAAAATCTATTTATCCTATGATTAAAAATATCATCTTTTTAATAGACAAAATCAAACCTTTTTACTATAAAAAAATCTGTTCTTTTCTAAATAAAATCCAAACCTTTCATATAAAAATCTGATCTTGTTTTATTTATAAAAATTTATTCTTTTCATCTCTAAAAATCCGACCTTTTTATTTTTTAAAACCCGACCTTTTTATTTTTTAAAACCCGACCATTTTATAATTTCTAAACTAAGAAATCAGAAAATAATGGAAGACCAAACTCACAGCGAGGGGCGGAGCTGCATTCCGAGTGAATCGGAGAAAAAAGGTTCGTTGGAGCCAGGGGTTGGTGGTGCTGCGCTGTGCCGGTTCGAAGAGGGCTCGTCGGCTAGGTTTGGGGCGAGGGGATCAAGCTAGGGCGCGCAGCGGGAGGCAAAGTGGCGCGAGGGTGCTCGGGGGGTGCGGCGTCGCCTCCTCTAGTGGTGCGCGTGGATCTCGAGTTAGGGCGTGGGTTGGGGTGGAAATCGAGGGAAGGGGGTCTTCGATTGGGAGGAGGAGAGAGCGTGCGAGAGGAGGGGGAGCTGAGGGGGTCCTGGCGGTGGGCGACGCCACGCCTGAGGCGGCGGTGGGTCAATGTTGACGAACTGGGGGGGGGGCGACGGGTTTTCTTTGAGCCCCCTTTTTTTATTTCTACGTTTAATTTTGAAAAGTCAAAGGGGGGCTGAGTATAAGGAGAGAGTTTATAAGGGAATTATATATTTTATTATATATTTTAATTTCAAAAAGTAACTTTTATTTTCGAACTCGAAATCGAACCCACCACCTGTCGTCACTAGCTAATTACCCCCATTCCCAACACAATGGGATATGTATCGTAAGCTGATTCGATCGTTTCAATCAGTTTTCATCTAAATCAACATATAACTCTATATATTGAATTTGAACGCGCATTTCAATTTACTTGATTCACACACTAACTCGAAAAATTTCAGAAAAATATTTTCTAACTTCGTATTGGCGATACGGTCCTAACAAAACAAGTTTCATCGAATTCTGAGACCGTCTGAAAAATGGCCATTTTCCAGTCGATTAAAATCAACTAAAACTGGTCAAACGTGTTTTCCTTTGCCACGCTCACATATTGATTCGAAAAATTATGAAATTTGAAACCTAGCAATAACTTGACATCACGGATCCAACAAAAGTGGTTTCATCGAAATCAGAGGTCGTTTGCAAAATAACTATTTTTAAAGGCCGAAATTCCATAGCGACTATTCTGAAATTTCAACTGGACATAACTTTTGATTCCCGCTATGAAATTTTGATTTTTTGGATTCGTTGGTAAGATATTACCAATTAGATTCAATTATTTTTGGTTTCACTAAAATCCGGTTTATTTTGCACCCGGTACATTCATTTGAATTTTGAAATCGAATTATCGAACTACCGCACCATTTTCAATTACTTTTATAATTATAAATAATTATTTATATTCTAACGACGATCTATATAACTATATACTTTCGAATTCTATTCAAAATAAATTTCTCGTCGGTATTATTTAAAATAATTCATTTAAATATTCAAAATTCGCTAAAATTGCCAAAATAAAATTTTTTAACTGGCTCGCATTTTCCGGGTTGTTACAGGAACTGTGTGGGACAGAGGCTGAGATAGCTGGGACTTACAGTTAAATTAAACGCCGTTTAATTTGATTGTAATCGGACCGCTACAGCGATGAATCAAATCCGATGAGTTAAACTCACTCAGTTTTTCACATTTATATTTTATATAAATTGGGTTTTTATTTTGTGTGTTCTGTTTGCCAATGGTTGACTGGTTGGTAATATATATGTAGTTGTCGATTTAACTGATGGAATTAAACCGTTGTTTAATTTCAATGAAATTCCAAATCGTTATTTTAACGATTGGTTCCAATAAAGGTAACTCACCATGGTTGGTCACGTTTATAAAATAAACATGCTAAAATTGTTTGAATTGCTTGTGAATTGGTTGATGTTAATGGTCATTATTTGTTGTTATCAGTTAAATGAAACTGAATGATTTGATTTGAGATAACCAGTTTGATACAGGGAAGAATAGGTTGGAGGGATCCAACAGGATTCCTCAAAATATATTATTTATTTTCATATTATCACATATGAACTGTCATGTTTGGATGACTGATTTGATTAGTGATCATTGACTGAAAATTCAACCTGTGTTTTGTTTAAACCAATGGGCAGTATTGGCTGAGTATTGGGCACCATATGGCCAATAAAATAAATTGTTTTGTTTATATTGATTTACCGTCAGGTGAATCGATAGAACTGAAGTATGAAATTTATTTTATAACTGAATATAGATTTTGAAATATATTATTTTGAATAAAAGGTTTATTTAAAAGAAACTAAATATTCATCATTTATGATTTAAATTTATAATTAATTATCAATTAGTGTTATATGGGAATCTCTGATGTTAATCAGATTTTTAAATAAGTGAATAGAAATTAATCTAAAGAATTAAATTTGGATAATTGTTTTGTTTGTAAATAGATTAAATGGAATTATTTAAATTAATTATGTTAGTAATTAATTTAAAAGGGAAAATGAATTGAAATCGGTAAATTAAGTAACTGTGTTTTGAATGGACTAAATAGACCGTTTTAAATGGGAACCGATTATCTAATTAATTTGTTTTGAATTAATCGAATAGAATAGTGAATGAATATGGTTTAATTTTAATGAAGTTTTAAAAAAGGAAATTACTATTTATTTTAGTTAATAAAGGAATTAACTACTTTACAGTGTTAATGATAATAAGTAAATGATTATCCTAATTAATAGTAATTTGTGAAATTAGTTTTAATTGAATTAATGTAAAAAGGTATCGAGATTGAAATGAAATCCAATGGAATGGTGAAAGGAGTTATGAACGGGTTATATATATAAAACTCAAATTTTTATAACAAAGTTATAAAGAGAATTTCAAGCGAAGACGATAACTTAAATTTAAATGCTACTTGGTTATTGGATTAAGTTAGAGGAGATTAAGATAAAGCGGTTTATAATAAACCAGAGTTTATAAAAGAGGTGAGGTGGTAAAGCGTTAATTTTAAATTAACGATACTTGAAAATGAGATTAAGTAGAAAAGGGAAAATTTAAATAAGATTTCCAAAGTGGAAAGGGTCGAATAGATTTGAAAGGAGATTGGTAAAAGTAAATTTGAGTAAAGAAGTGGGTCGCAGGATTGTATAACCAAATCCGATTTATAATGGAATTCGTTTTGAGTTTGGAATAGAATATTGGTTTGATTTATATTTATCTGAGGATAAGAACGTTGTTGATCAAGGTCTGAGAGGTAATTAAAATACCCCAACTTGAACAACATCAGGATTATCTGAAGATGGAATATCTTATTTTTAAATATTAAAAGAGTTAGAAGTTTTAATTAAGCAGAAGTGAATCAGTTGTTTTAATTTAAAGGGCTAAGTGATGCTGAATACTGAACCAGTGAACTCATTAGATTGTCATGATTGAATCACTATATATTTGTATAGTTAAATCACCGACTATCAAATCTGTCCAATACGATTGTTGGTATGGAAAGACCGGGATCAAATTTATATTCGAAAACTATTCCGACCAACAAATACGTGAAGATATCAAAAGATGATCGAGATGGAGCATTGAAGACCGTGGATTTTCATAAACGGAAGAACCACTAATATTCTCTGCCTGGCAAGCAGAGATAAGGATTGATTCTGTCGTGGTTGGAATCTACGGGTTGCAAGGACTTCTCGCTACTGATCCATAGGGTGATTCCTATATGGGATGCAGTAGGAGAGTGCCTTAGGTTCATCCTGTACCTGGATGACCTGTATGGACGGATGTCTGATGTAACGACCCAGCGGATTTTTCGACCCCGAAAATCGACATCAAATCGCCATGTCGACTATTCAAGCATCGAAAAACACTGGATTGTCAATAGAAAGAATTTAGAGGGTGAGAAAAGAAAGAAAGAAATATTAGAATAGAAGAAAGAAGGAGAACACATTAGAATCTCACAGCGGAACGAATAAAATATAATATCAAATTCCTTTATACAAAAAAACTGTATAAACATACTGTAACACCCCGTGTATTCTATAACAGTGAAATTCACAAATTAAAGTATAATTAATTTCAAATCAAAGAATTAAGGGAAACGGGATATGCCATTGCATTCGTCTCGGAATTCTGCTTGAGATAGAGTCCAAGTTTGCGTAAAACGGACTCCGTATGAGGGAGATATGGCCTCCGGAAGTTTCAGAATTCAGTTTAAAATTCAAACAGACAAAAACAGCTCAGAAAACAAATTCAAATTTCAAAAATCGGACCAGATTGGGCTGGGCAGGAATTTTCCCGCCCAAGGCACCCAGGTCGACTACATAGTCGACCTGGGGGTCGACTGGGGAGTCGACCTGGCCCCTGAGCCAGGTCGAACCCAGCCCCTCCTGGCTGGCCTGGTCTGTGCTTGGCCGAATTTCTGAGCCTTGCCTTGTCACTAGGGCTAGGTGTCATCTCCTGATTGGTCTCTCCTTCAAACGAACGGCTAATATTAATCCAAGCTCCATCGACGGTTCTAATCAATTCACAAACTCTATAAAAAGGACCTAAGACTCCACCTAATTCATACAAATAAAAATGAGAATGAGACCGTCATGCTGCTGAGGAGAGACTAGGAGTAGCCGTCAAAATTGAGAGACGATTAGGACACAATTCAAAAGCTTAAAGCAACGACAACTAAATCAAAACAACGCCTACAACAAAGGATAACATCTCCAAATTCAGAATTCAGAATCCTGAATTGAAGATTCGTCATACGTTGTAAGTAGAGTGCTATTCCGATATGAATGAATAATTGTGTTTTGATTTGTGTAAAATGAGAAATGGAATTGTACTTAATTTGTGGTGATGATAATTCATAATTGTATGTTGCTATTGTTCTAATTATGAATGGATTTGTGATGTTGTGGTATAATGATGATAGACCTAATGGATATTTGCAAGTATATGACTTATGATGAAAGTTAACGACTATGTTTGTGGTAGTTTATTACAACACCTATTGGATAATTGCAAGTATACGTTTTATGTTGAAAGTTTACGACTATACGTTTGTGATAGTTTATTACAACAAAGTTGAGATTCATGCAAGTATAGGGTTCACTATTATGCCAACATGATGTATATTTTTATGGTCATCTTTAGTGTAGTTGGATCCATTTGAGTAGTATGATTCATATGAATTTATGTTGGAATTGGCATCATGATTCAAGTGTAAAACCATACTTTTGTGTTAGTAACAAAAGTAAGCACCTTTGTGAACTTGTGTTGACTTTATGAACATGGCTAGTTTATGTTTGACTTTATGCCCAAACAAAATATGTTTTAGGCCTATGTTGTTATCAAAATCATATGATAATATATGCGACACATAATTAAGTTAGATTTACATTTTAAATGCAAGTTTACATGAATAGATTAAAAACCATGATTCATGTTTAGGTATGTTTTTATGTCATGATTATATGCTATTACAATGCAAGTTCACAAGTGCCTAATTTATGTTAATTAGTCGCGATGATGCAAGTTCATGTGTTCACACACCCCTTTTATGTTACTTAGGATGTATATACACCATGTTCTAAGCCTCCCCTTTTTCATGTGGCTAAGTTGGGTTTAAATGTTAAAACCCAACATATGGTATAATATAGCGAACGTATAAAACGGGGGTAATGACGTTGGGTTAAAAATATAAAACATATGTGTTGGCATGTCTAACACATGCCAATGACCTTGAGAACATTTAACGGGTATAAATTGATTTTACCCAATGAAGATGAATTTGAATAATGGGCTGCAAATATTTACATATAAAAAGAAAAGAGACAAAATATGTAAACTTAGAAAATACGATGTGTTTAACCCGAGGTTGGATTGAGTTGTGATGTAAACCTGCCCGGAACTGCCCGGCTGTCCAGTAGTCACAACAATACCTATCCAATGTGGGTGGTTAAACACTGAGCCCAATAAATACCCAAGGTTAGACTGAGTTGTGACGTAAGACTGCCCGGAACCAACCGGCAACAGGCAGTCACAACAATACCTGTCTAATGTGAGAGGTCGAGGCTTTAATAAGACAATTAAGGCTGAGTCAGGATTGATAGGATTAAGTAAATTGAATTAATACTTAATCAAATTGAACATGCTAAAACTATACAGACTGATTGGGGGTTAGGTTTATTCAGAACACTTAACCAACTTAGCATGTTGGCTAGAAATAGAAAACCTAGTAGCGGGGGACCCTTTCAGCAGTAACCCTACAAGGTGTATCAGGATACCCTGAGCTAGGCAGGGTGGGGCACGATTACTGGGCTGACTGTAAGAGGTCAAATCGACGGCGGTTGTGCAGCAGTGTAGGTTCTAACGGGGTGCGGGCGTGCACACACTCCGGCGAAGAAAAATTAGGCACTGGGCACCAGTAGTATACCTGTGCATTCTAGAATTGTGTTGGGCCGCCACCATGGGACTTGATACACCCCATGGTGGGACCAACATAGGTAACTACAACATCGGGGGCCGTAAGACACATTTAACTATGCGAGTAGGAGCCGATCATTAGAAATGGATCACTTCACCCTGATTATGGGGTGCCTGTTGGGAACTAGTTTATAGGCGCGCAGAGATTAATATGGGGTACGATAGTACATTCGACTCTAGACAACTAAACTTAGCTTATAGTTCTTTCCCATTTCCAGTTTGTACTTATCATGCTCATTTCTTTATTCATAGACTGAATAGTCCTAGACTTACTCAGGCTTTATGTCTGAATCTACTTTTCTTTCGTTTCCCCCCCCCCCCAGGTCCACAGGGAGGGAATACCGCAGCTTGACCAGTTTTTACATCCAGCTTGAAAAGAAAGAATGTACTGCTTGGATCTCTTTCGTTTTGGACTATGGCTTTGGACAACAATTATGGGACTTATGCAGTTTACTTATGTTTTTATGCTTCTTTAAATAATGAAATCAAGACAGTTATGAAAATGTAATGTTTTGGGAGTATTGTAAGACAATTATGGCATGGTTTGTGTAACACGTATATTGATGAAATAAAAGTTGTTGTTGTTTTCCGATGCTCAAAAATATGTGTATTTATATCTGTCTTGTGTATCTGTGACTTATACTTATAAACCTCCACCAAAATTAGGGCATTCCCTTTGAGAGTGACCCTAACGGAGGTGGGGTGTTTCACTTGGTATCGGAGCCAGGTTTACTAGATAAGATAAAAAGTTTTGAAAATTCATTTCCAAAAAGAAGATTTAAAGAAGCATTTTTAAAGATAAAATGTTATTTTATTTTAAAAAAGGCATAGTCCCCCAAAGCCATAGGTACTATCTTTTATCCTTCGTTTTGAATCTATCCTTTCTGTTTCAGCATGTCCGAAGAACTTAACTTGCTAGAGGTTATACCAATACCTGGTTGGTTTAGACGATTCTTAGAAGCAAGGGCCACTCAGCCAGGTCCTACCGTTCCTCCTCCCCCAACTGCAGGAAATCGTCCAGCTGCAGCAACACCTCTTCCTCCACCTCCCCCGTGGGGTAATACTTTTGCTAAGATATGTAAAGATTTTAAAGATATGGGAGGAAAGGACTTTCATGGAACCGAGTCCTTCGTGGCAGCCAGGAATTGGCTGAAGGAAACCGAGGACTTATTCGTCATCTTTGAGGTAGAAGATAGGCAGAAAGTACAACTGGCAGTATGGCTACTTAAAGGCGAGGCTTCCTACTGGTGGGAAGTCACCAATGCAGAAAGACCAGTGGAAACATGGGAGGACTTTAGGGCAAGGTTTGAGGCTAAATTTCTCTCAGAAGCTGAAAGGAGTCTTCAGTTGGAAAAATTCTTATTTCTTAAGCAAGGGAATATGACAGTCAAAGAGTATGTTAATCAGTTCGATCAGCTGGCTAGGTTCGGACTGGACCTAGTCAACACTCCGCACAAGAAGGCTCTCCGCTTTGTCAAGGGATTGAATGAGCCATTACACAGTTTGGCCATGACCCATATACCCATGGGAGCTACGTATGAAAGGTTGGTGCAGATGGCATTGCTGAACGAAGAGGATAAGGGCAAGAAGGAGACAAAGGCAGAAAGCTCTCAAGGGAAGAAAGAGGGTTTACAGCCTAAGAAGACAGACTTTAAGAAGGGCGGGAAAGACAACAAAGAGAAGAGGAAGTGTAATTTCTGTTGCAAAGTGGGGCACTTAGTGAAAGATTGCCGGAAAAAGAAGGCCAAGATGAATGGTGGATGCTTTTCTTGCGGTGAGATAGGCCACATGGCTAAGGATTGCCCAAAGAAGCGAGGGCAGGGGCAGAGGGTTGGATCCACCTCAGGGGCACAGGTTCATGTGCTAGAAACGCCACCTCTGCAACAACGAGGTATAAATACTTCTGTAGAAAGTGTAGTTTATCTTTATGATCACCCAGTTCGCACTTTATTTGATTCTGGCGCATCACACCCCTTTATTTCGTCTACTTTAGTAGAATCTCTTCACCTAGAAACTAGTATGGTAGAGGACCCCTTAATTGTTTCAAATCCAATCGGGGGCCCGGCTCATTTGTCTATGATCTGTGTGGAATTAAAAATTTCTATTCTAAGCGTAGAATTTAGATGTAGTGCCTTTGTTTTGGGCTTCTCGGGATATGGTTTGATATTGGGCATGGATTGGCTATCCAGAAATGGTGCCATCCTTGATTGTGAGAAATGGGTGGTTAGGCTTCTGACCCAACTCGGTAACACTCTGGAAATTACTTGTAATCCCTCGTATGCGGTTATGCTTAGTTATCTTGAATCGCTAGATGCTTCTGTTGAGAGTTTGCAATCGGTTAGGGTGGTCCAGGAATATCCGGATGTCTTCGAAGAGGTGAAGGGCTTACCGCCGAAGCGGGAGATAGACTTTCGCATATATCTTGTAGATAATGCAAAGCCCGTTGCGTTTCCCGTTAGACACATGGCTCCACGGGAAAGGAAAGAGCTCAGTAAACAGATTAAAGAGCTTCTAGAGAAGGGGTTCATTAGAAGGAGCATTTTAGAATGGGGCGCTCCAGTGGTGTTCGCCACAAAGGCGGATGGTTCACTCCGTCTATGTGTTGACTATAGGGAGCTCAATAAGCTAACGAAAAATAATAGGCACCCTCTCCCCAGAATTGACGATCTGTTTGATCAGCTTGTAGGAGCGTCTGTTTTCTCCCAACTCGATTTGGCGACCGGTTTTCATCAGCTAAGGGTGGCTGAAGATAGCATTGATAAGACGACATTCAGAACCCTGGACGGCTTCTTTGAATGGCTTGTCATGCCTTTCGGCTTGACAAACGCACCCGCTTACTTCGTGGACCTGATGAGTAGAGTGTTCAGAGAATTCCTCAACAAGTTCGTAGTGGTCTTCGTAGACGATATCTTGATCTTCTCAAAGAATGAAGAAGAGCATGCTCAGCACCTAAGGGCAATCATGGAAACTCTGCGAGTCCATCAGCTAAAAGCCAAATTCTCCAAGTGCCACTTTTGGAGAGAGGAAGTAAGGTTTCTTGGGCATATAGTATCCAAAGAAGGGTTGGCTGTGGACCCTGCTAAGGTAATAGCGGTGCAGGACTGGAAGACACCAAGGAACGCAACAGAAGTCCGAAGCTTTCTCGGGCTAGCAGGCTTCTATCGGAAATTCATCAGAGACTTTGCAAAAATATCAGCTCCGCTCACAAGGCTGACAAAGAAGAATCTAGTGTTCAATTGGGACTTGAATTGCGAGTTTGCTTTCCAACGGCTAAAAAGGGCTCTTACAACAGCCCCAGTTTTGACGTTGCCAGATGGAAGCAAGATGTTCACAGTTTATACAGATGCATGTGGGACAGGGCTAGGCGCTGTCTTAATGCAAGAAGGAAGGGTAATAGCTTATGGCAGGAGACAATTGAAAGTTCATGAAAAGAACTACCCGACCCACGATCTTGAGTTGGCCGCCATCGTCTTTGCACTCAAGTCTTGGCGACACTATCTCCTAGGTGAGAAGTTCGAACTTTACACTGACCATAAATCATTGAAATATCTTTTCTCACAAAAAGATCTTAACTTGAGGCAACAGAGATGGATGGAGTTTCTTGCCTCGTACGATTTCGAGATCTCCTACACTCCGGGCAAAGGCAACGTAGTGGCAGACGCGTTGAGCCGAAAGAAACTGACCCTAAGCCCGCTGTTTGTTGAAAGGCAAAGCCTAGAATTTATAGCCAGCTTTGACTTTAGGCCCTCCTCCGATTTTGTACCGGGCTTGCTAGCATCTCTCGAAGTACGCCCGACTTTAGTGGACTCAATAGGGACAGCACAACGCGAAGACCCTCAGCTTGTGGAAACGATTGATAGGCTAATTAGGGGTGAGACTTCAAGTCACCTCAACAGATACTCCATCGACGATAAGGGTTGGCTAAGGTGAGATGGAAGACTATGCATCCCACAGACAAGGGATTTAGTAAAGACGGTTCTCGAGGAAGCTCATCACTCCAAGATGAAGATACATCCAGGCGGAGATAAAATGCACAAGGACATAAAGAGAACTTTCTTTTGGAGCGGCATGAAGAAGGACGTGACAGATTTCGTTTCTAAGTGTGTGATTTGCCAACAGGTTAAGGCGGAGTAGAAGAAGCCTGGCGGTCTGCTCCATCCTCTAGAGGTCCCGCAGTGGAAGTGGGATAGCATCTCAATGGACTTCATTGATGGGCTGCCTAGGTCTAGAAGAGGCAACACTAGCATTTGGATAATAGTGGATAGGCTTACTAAAAGCGCCCACTTTTTACCTGTCAAGAGTAAAAGAACTGCCTCATCCCTAGCATCTCTTTATCTCAAGGAAATTGTTCGACTCCATGGAATACCCTCCAGCATTGTTAGTGACTGAGACCCTATCTTCACAAGTGAGTTTTGGCGGAGTCTGCAAGAAGCGGTAGGCAAACAATTATGCTTGAGCACAGCCTATCATCCCCAAACCGACGGCCAGACAGAAAGAGTGAACAGAGTTTTGGAGGACCTATTAAGACTGTGCGTCCTTGACTTGGGAGGGACATGGGAAGACCATCTTCCTTTGGTGGAATTTGCCTACAACAACAGCTACCAAGCCACCATCGGAATGGCGCCCTTCGAGGCTTTATATGGAAGACCGTGCCGATCGCCCACTTGTTGGTGGGAGTCTACTGATAAGCTCATACTTGGACCAGATATGATCCGACAGACTTCGGAGAAAGTAGACTTGATACGGAGAAGAATGAAGACAGCCCAAGACAGACAAAAATCCTACGCCGACAAGAGAAGGACCGACCTTGAGTTCGAGGTTGGGGACAGAGTTTTTCTTAAGGTATCTCCTCTAAGGAACGTTGTTCGTTTTGGATCCACTGGAAAGCTGGCACTGAGATTTGTAGGACCATTTCCTATCATCGAGAAAATTGGGAAAATGGCCTATAGATTAGACCTACTTGAAAAACTAGCTAGAGTTCACAACGTTTTTCATGTTTCGCACCTACGAAAATGTCTACATGAATCTGCTGAAGTGGTGGAGCCAAACATCCTTGAGGAAGCTGAAGTGGAACGCGAAACAACCGTGAGGAAAGTTCCAACCCGCATATTAGGAACGGAAGTGAAAAAGCTACGCAACCGCGAAGTCAAGCTCGTCAAAGTTCAGTGGAGCAACGCCGAGGGAGACGCAACTTGGGAAACTGAAGCTAGAATACGCGTAGCCTACCCTTTTCTTTTCGAGGGTACATCTTTGATCTTTCTTTTTCCTTAAGTTGCGCTTTTATCTATCTTTTTAGGTATATCTCCTCGACCTTGTCTTTTAGGTAGAAACCCTTTGGATGAAAACATGTAATTGAAACATGTTATGGATGATGGTTGCAAGTGGTTGCAAGTGATTGCTAGTGATTGCTAGTGATTGCTCGTGGTTGCATATACACACACAATCTAGGTTTTAGATCGGCTCAGTCACTTCATATTGCATATGCATATATGTATTTATATTCGTATATGGTTGAAGTTTAATGTGTTGTCATATGGATGTTGCATTTATATGAATGATTGGGCACTCATGTAGAATCATGAATAGGAAAATTTGCATACATAATGGATTCATGACACTTAAATAATTTGCATTAAGGAGGTCAACTGAATCAGTAGACCGACTGATTTTGATTTAGATAAGTACATGTACACACACTTCGCATATGATCATGAAGCATTAGAAATCTTTTAAGGACAATGGACGCTCGTGTTTGATGAATGAGTAGATGGACGTTTGGATGATTAGGATATACATTCTTCCTAAACTTGAAGATTTCAGGATGAAATCCTTTTAAGTGGGGGAGAATGTAACACCCCGTGTATTCTATAACAGTGAAATTCACAAATTAAAGTATAATTAATTTCAAATCAAAGAATTAAGGGAAACGGGATACGCCATTGCATTCATCTCGGAATTCTGCTTGAGATAGAGTCCGAGTTTGCGTAAAACGGACTCGGTATGAGGGAGATATGGCCTCCGGAAGTTTCAGAATTCAGTTTAAAATTCAAACAGACGAAAACAACTCAGAAAACAAATTCAAATTTCAAAAATCGGACCAGATTGGGCTGGGTGGGAATTTTCCCGCCCAAGGCACCCAGGTCGACTACATAGTCGACCTGGGGGTCGACTGGGGAGTCGACCTGGCCCCTGAGCCAGGTCGAACCCATCCCCTCCTGGCTGGCCTGGTCTATGCTTGGCCGAATTTCTGAGCCTTGCCTTGTCACTAGGGCTAGGTGTAAGCTCCTGATTGGTCTCTCCTTCAAACGAACGGCTAATATTAATCCAAGCTCCATCGACGGTTCTAATCAATTCACAAACTCTATAAAAAGGACCTAAGACTCCACCTAATTCATACAAATAAAAATGAGAATGAGACCGTCATGCTGCTGAGGAGAGACTAGGAGTAGCCGTCAAAATTGAGAGACGATTAAGAGACAATTCAAAAGCTTAAAGCAACGACAACTAAATCAAAACAACGCCTACAACAAAGGATAACATCTCCAAATTCAGAATTCAGAATCCTGAATTGAAGATTCGTCATACGTTGTAAGTAGAGTGCTATTCCGATATGAATGAATAATTGTGTTTTGATTTGTGTAAAATGAGAAATGGAATTGTACTTAATTTGTGGTGATGATAATTCATAATTGTATGTTGCTATGGTTCTAATTATGAATGGATTTGTGATGTTGTGGTATAATGATGATAGACCTATTGGATATTTGCAAGTATATGACTTATGCTGAAAGTTAACGACTATGTTTGTGGTAGTTTATTACAACACCTATTGGATAATTGCAAGTATATGTTTCATGTTGAAAGTTTACGACTATACGTTTGTGATAGTTTATTACAACAAAGTTGAGATTCATGCAAGTATAGGGTTCACTATTATGCCAACATGATGTATATTTTTATGGTCATCTTTAGTGTAGTTGGATCCATTTGAGTTGTATGATTCATATGAATTTATGTTGGAATTGGCATCATGATTCAAGTGTAAAACCATACTTTTGTGTTAGTAACAAAAGTAAGCACCTTTGTGAACTTGTGTTGACTTTATGAACATGGCTAGTTTATGTTTGACTTTATGCCCAAACAAAATATGTTTTAGGCCTATGTTGTTATCAAAATCATATGATAATATATGCGACACATAATTAAGTTAGATTTACATTTTAAATGCAAGTTTACATGAATAGATTAAAAACCATGATTCATGTTTAGGTATCTTTTTATGTCATGATTATATGCTATTACAATGCAAGTTCACAAGTGCCTAATTTATGTTAATTAGTCGCGATGATGCAAGTTCATGTGTTCACACACCCCTTTTATGTTACTTAGAATGTATATACACCATGTTCTAAGCCTCCCCTTTTTCATGTGGCTAAGTTGGGTTTAAATGTTAAAACCCAACATATGGTATAATATAGCGAACGTATAAAACGGGGGTAATGACGTTGGGTTAAAAATATAAAACATATGTGTTGGCATGTCTGACACATGCCAATGACCTTGAGAACATTTAACGGGTATAAATTGATTTTACCCAATGAAGATGAATTTGAATAATGGGCTGCAAATATTTACATATAAAAAGAAAAGAGACAAAATATGTAAACTTAGAAAATACGATGTGTTTAACCCGAGGTTGGATTGAGTTGTGATGTAAACCTGCCCGGAACTGCCCGGCTGTCCAGTAGTCACAACAATACCTATCCAATGTGGGTGGTTAAACACTGAGCCCAATAAATACCCAAGGTTAGACTGAGTTGTGACGTAAGACTGCCCGGAACCAACCGGCAACAGGCAGTCACAACAATACCTGTCTAATGTGAGAGGTCGAGGCTTTAATAAGACAATTAAGGCTGAGTCAGGATTGATAGGATTAAGTAAATTGAATTAATACTTAATCAAATTGAACATGCTAAAACTATACAGACTGATTGGGGGTTAGGTTTATTCAGAACACTTAACCAACTTAGCATGTTGGCTGGAAATAGAAAACCTAGTAGCGGGGGACCCTTTTCAGCAGTAACCCTACAAGGTGTATCAGGATACCCTGAGCTAGGCAGGGTGGGGCACGATTACTGGGCTGACTGTAAGAGGTCAAATCGACGGCGGTGGTGCAGAAGTGTAGGTTCTAATGGGGTGCGGGCGTGCACACACTCCGGCATAGAAAAATTAGGCACTGGGCACCAGTAGTATACTTGTGCATTCTAGAATTGTGTCGGGCCGCCACCATAGGACTTGATACACCCCATGGTGGGACCAGCATAGGTAACTACAACATCGGGGGCCGTAAGACACATGTAACTATGCGAGTAGGAGCCGATCATTAGAAATGGATCACTTCACCCTGATTATGGGGTGCCTGTTGGGAACTAGTTTATAGGGGCGCAGAGATTAATATGGGGTACGATAGTACATTCGACTCTAGACAACTAAACTTAGCTTATAGCGCTTTCCCATTTCCAGTTTGTACTTATCATGCTCATTTCTTTATTCATAGACTGAATAGTCCTAGACTTACTCAGGCTTTATGTCTGACTCTCCTTTTCTTTCGTCTTCTTTTCTTTCGTTTCCCCCCCAGGTCCACAGGGAGGGAATACCACAGCTTGACCAGTTTTTACATCCAGCTTGAAAAGAAAGAATGTACTGCTTGGATCTCTTTCGTTTTGGACTATGGCTTTGGACAGCAATTATGGGACTTATGCAGTTTACTTATGTTTTTATGCTTCTTTAAATAATGAAATCAAGACAGTTTGAAAATGTAATGTTTTTGGGAGTATTGTAAGACAATTATGGTATGGTTTGTGTAACACGTATTTTGATGAAATAAAAGTTGTTGTTTTTCGCTGCTAAAAAATATGTGTATTTATATCTGTCTTGTGTATCTGTGACTTATACTTATAAACCTCCACCAAAATTAGGGCATTCCCTTTGAGAGTGACTCTAACGGAGGTGGGGTGTTTCACATACCAATCATCAGGGTACAACATCAATCATAGCGGAAAAATAGCTTTATATACTAGCGGTGAGGCCACCTGCTTCTAGCTCCTGAAACTCCAAGCAAAACCTAACCTGGAACATACTCGGTCTGACCCGAGCACATTTGATTTAAAACAAAATACACCGGGTCAGTCTGGAATACTATCAGTGATAAATTCACAGAACACACACTTGTTTAACTTTGGAAATCCTTCTGAAATAAAAGGATAATAGTAAGACCAGTCCACACATAAACACGGACGGTTTTTACCTTACTATAACCCAAACCATTTTTGAAATCAATATCTTTCTCTGATATTATCATAATGTCTAAATACAAGTAAATAACAATCTAGAGGAACGCTTGCATCTCACGCTCCCCATATATAGTATACAATCAAAACCGCGGGCGCTTATTGGATATTGGATTCCAACTTGACAAGGTATGGGACCACCTTCCGCACGTGTATCTCTAGGGGCGAATACACTGGGTTCAACAAGAACGTTTTGCAACCCGGCCCTCACATGACCGACCACTCATTTCGCTTGAGTGTATCGAATGTATATCACCGACGGTTGGGATCAGCAACCGTCTGCCCGAAAAGGGACAGCATCGAAACATAGATTAAAGAAGCAAATGGAATTTCTCTAGATAGGTGATCATACACCCTAATGGGAGCGACCCACATAGCCATGCTGCCTGCCCGATTTTTGTCATTTCCCGGTTGATGAGGCTTGAGGCTAGAATTCCCTTTCAACCATCTGGCCATCATTCACTTTGAATGCCACATTGTCAGATCCGCCAGATATCACTAATTGACGTCCACAAAAATACTCTGCGGTCAGCTAAGAGAAGGTGTACGGCCTTCTCCGCCATCAACAGAAATACGTTTGAAGAAATCAACGTACGTGACCCCTTTGGAAATACTCTGTCAGACACTCGTCCATACAAGTCATCCAGGAACAGGATGAACCGAAGGTACTCTCCTACTGCATCTCATATAGGAATCACCCCAAGGATCAGTAGCGAGAAGTCCTTGCAACCCGTGGATTTCAACCACGACAGAATCACAAATCGAATAACTCTGGTTGCAAGCCAGAGAAATTCGCCAAGTAGTTCTTCCGCTTATGAAGATCCACGGTCTTCACTTGCTCCGTCTTCAATCGACGTCTTCACGTATTTATTGGTCGGAATGGTTTTCGAATATAAATTCGATCCCGGTCTTTCCATACCAACAATCGTATTGGTCAGGTTTGATAGTCGGTGTTTTAACTATCAAATAACAAATGTGTCAATAGCATCAATTTGTTGATTCGGTGCTTGGCATGACTTGGTCTATTTAAATATATTTAACAAAAACGTTAATCAACTCTAATACTCGACTTAACTCTAACTTGACTAACTTGACTAATTTGTTTAATTTGATTAACTCCGACTAATTCACTTTGATCGATTAACTCTAATTCTTGATTTAACTCCATCCACTTGACTCTAGATCGTAGCGATCACAATGGTTACGCCTGATTCCCTCAGGAAACATCCGACCGCCATAGGCTATCCGCAGCCCTGCGAATTACGCTAGCAGTCGTACACAATGGCGACCTTTCCTGAAAAACTATGTTTGATTAATTCTATTTCAAATACTATATTCGCTCAATTCAAATTGAATAACAAATGTTCAAAATAATTTGAAATCAATATTCTTATTTATATTCATATTTCCAAAATCTCGCTTTCATTTTCAATATTCCACGTATGGGACATCACGTCAATCATAACACCTTTCACTCGTTTCAAACCAATACCATTTCTTGATAATAACGAAGCCGTTCAAGTTGGGGTATTCTATTTACCTCTCAGACCTTGATCGACAACATACTTATCTCAGAATTATATCAGTTCGTCACTTAACCACTGATATTCAAATCTCGTTTACCATCTTGATTTCAAGTCGGGTTTTATCAACCCTTTCTCATATTTGAAATCATCGTTTAATAATCCCTTTTTACTTAATTCCCTTAATTAAGTAAGTCTCCACTAAAACACATTTTTAACTTAAACCACAATTCCACTTATAACCTGGGGGTTTTAATAAAATCCCTTTACCAGCTTTTAACCAGAATCACTATATGTGTTCCTCCTTGCCTTTGAAATCTTTATTCCAATTGTAATGTTTCGTTCAAACCATTATATTTAACCTTTCAAAGCTATCGTTTGGTTTTAAAAACCCCTTGTTATACGTCGCTCGGATTCCCTTATACAAGATTAACAACTTCTAATATTTCATTTCTAATACCATTACCATTATATTATCATTTCTCTTAACATTTACTTTCAATTGAATTTGCTTTATTCAATTAGGTGAAAACCTATTTAAATCTCAATATTTACTTTCAAATTTCCTTTGCAAAGCTCGTTTGTACACTTGGTCTGTAAATCCTTTATAATGCCTTATTTGACCTCAATCAAACTTATCGCCACTTAATAACGTCTGACTTGAATTTCCATTCAAACCATTACATGAAAATTCCATTTCCCCTTTCTGGTTTCCCATCTGGTTTAAACCATTTCTTATACTTGAAATCCTCGCCAGAATTTCTTTACTCAATTCCTTTAATTAAGGAAATGTTCACTAACATGCCACTTTTAACTTAAACATTGGTTCACCCATACTTTTGGGTCTTAACGAAATCCCACGCCCAATAGTCCATTCCCATTTATTCGGGATCTTTAAAATAAAACTTTATATTGGATTTATAACTAAAATCCCTTTATCCTCCTATTCACGATAAAAACCCTTTTTACTTGGATCTTTCTAAAATCCATTTGTCGATATCTAACACCAACATTTGTATGTATTCCCTTTTACATCTGAAAACCTTATTTTCATTCAATTGAATTTATCTTACTTATTTTTTAAAAAAGATTATGAAAACCCTATTTAATTCCCACCTTTACTTTCCAAATCCATTTACCATCCTCGTCTGACAACTTGGATTATAAACCTCTTTATAACTCTTACCCCTTCCTTGACCAAACCATAATGCCACTTAAATCCTTTCTTAATCGAATGGCCATTAAAGATCATTTCTCTAGTTGTTATTAAATAAGATAATAATAACTTCAATCATTAACTATATAAGAACAGTTAACTTGCTATTAATTAAAACCATGAAAATTAACACTTTTAAAAAGCGGGTTAAACAATTATTTTCTTTATTTGCACTAACAATTTTGATAATTACTTTGAAGTTTAGTTAATCAAAGATTAACTAAAAAAATTCACTAAACCGTTCAAGAATTTCCTTAATTTATAGTAAATCAAAGATTAACTAATTATTTAATATTACTTGTCAAATTCAACGAATATTCAGAAAACCCATTCATCATTTTCCCTTTTAAATTAGTTACCCAATTAATTTTAAAACACTGTTTAATTGTTTAAAAACAATTATTTAATTTTACCAAACCGTAGGTAAATACTTTAGTTCTTCTGCTTTTAACTAACATAGACCCTTTTGAAATAATTCCTCTTATAACCTCGATTTAATATATTTATTTGTGAATTTCCAATTTAAATCCTTATATAAGATAATTAAAACCCTAATTCAGTTATAAATAAATTTATAACTTTAAAACAACGCCAATCCACCTGACAGTAGAACGACGTGTTAAACAATGCCATTTAGGCCATGCTTGCCAATTACCCAATCAACACTGTCGGTTGATTTTAAACACAACACAGGTGAATATATATTCAACCATCAACATACAGACAGGTTTTGGTGTCAGTCAGGGTAAACAATTCATATGTATGCACACAACAAATCAAAAATACAGTTAATTTGAGGAATCCGGTTGGATTCCTCCAACCGATCCTTCTCTGCATCAAAATATCAGTTGATAAAATAGACGAATAAATAAATAAACAACTGCAACCAATCAGACAATATCAACCAATTTGCATCCATCGCATCCAATCAGCCAATTTAAACTGTTAACTATAAAATATACTTTACTGTGAATGTACCACATCACAGAATCCCAGAAGGTGTGAGAATTAACTCACTAGATTATTCTGTCGACGGTTGACGCGTTTGTTGCATTTAATCTTGAACGGACGTTCAAAATTAGCTCAATTTTCAACGACATTAGATCAGTGCCTAGTCAGTGCCATCGTCTAGAGCTCGTCCCTGCGATCCCAATGGATCCAGTTTCGTCAGATTTCGTAATCGTATACAAAAGTTATGATCGATTAAAGTTTGATATAATATACAATAATTAACTAAACTTTTAATTAATAATTTAATTAAATCATTAACCAATCATTACCTTTATTAACTGTTTCCTCCACGTTGTAACACCCCGAATTTTAGTTAATACTAAAATTCAATAATTATAGGATAAATAATCTCAGACGTGGGAATTAGGGGTAACGGGCTGCGTTATTGCGTTCGTCTCGGAAAAATACGTGAAATAGAGTCCGAGTTTTCGAAAATCGGAGTCCGTATGGCCCGGTTATGGCCCAGAGAAGTTTGCTGAAAAATTAGAGCTTAAAACAGAATTAGGAGTTTAAATTTAAATTTAAATTTAGAACCAGCGGGGCCAGGCGGGAGGATTCCCGCCTAAGCATGTCGACAGGGCTGTCGACAGGCCTGTCGACAGGGGTGTCGACATGCCTGTCGACTTGCCTGTCGACATGGTGTGTCGAGCCAGGGTGCTTGGGTGCACCAGATTTGGTTTTCTGGTTAAGGCTGGGTCTGGTTCTAGAGGTTTCCTAAATCTAATGGACCTAAATTAATCTAGGGTTAATCCAAGGGCCTAAAACACTTTCTTAATCTATAAATACACCCTAAACCTACCTTAATCCTCACCAAAAATAGAAATAATGGCCTCATGCCGCCAAATCAAATCCTAAAAAGGAGTCTCCATTAATCTAAGAAGGAAGTTTCAAGCTAATCCCTCTCATATCATTCTCTAATCATCTCCATCATCATAATTAGCAACTAATCTCTCTTCACAAGTTGGTTAATCTTGAGTTTGGTGAGTTTCTATCACTTTAACATCAATTGTTAAAGTAAGTAGATTGGGTGTAATGAGACTTATGGTCTTAAATGCGGATTAGTGAGTATGAATCATGCATAATGATATGTTACTCTATGTTGTTCTATGTTTATGCATATTTGATAAGTTGGTTTATGCATGCTTAATAAGTTGATTTATGCATGTTTAACAAGTTGATATATGCATGTTTAATAAGTGGATTTATGCATATTTAATAAGTGGAATTATGCATGTGAGATATGCAAGTTAAGTATATGATTAAATGCAAGTTGAAAGTGATATGCAAGTTAAGTGTATGTTTAAATGCAAGTTGAAAGTGATATGCAAGTTATGCATGCTTATGCAAGTGTATGGAAGCTTATGCAAGTCATGTATATGTTTAAATGCAAGATTTATGTGATATGCAAGTTATGCATGCTTATGCGAGTATATGAATACTTATGCAAGATAGGTATATGCTTAAATGACATGATATGCAAGTTATGCAAGTATGTGAATGCCTATGCAAGTATGTGAATGCCTATGCAAGTATGTGAATGCTTATGCAAGTTATGTGTATGCTTAAATGCATGTTTAACATGTTATGCAAGATTGAGAATGCCTATATGTAAGTTTAACATGTTATGCAAGATATGTGTATGATAATATGCAAGCTCATATGCAACATGTTATGCAAATCATGTGTATGATAATATGCAAGTTTGGGTTGTATGTAGTTGGGTTAATATATGCTCATATATGCAAGTTGACATCCTCTTAACCCATGACAAAGTTGTATGCTAAACCCATGATATTTGTGATGATCTTCCCCTTATTATGTCATGTAACGAGAACGATTTACGTGGGGAACGATGGGGTTGGTAAATATGTTAATAAATGAATGTTTGGGTATGATTAAGCATGCCATAAAAATAAATTACCATAAGTGGGAATTTACCTATTGAGTTAGGTCTACCCCATGGGAATTTACCTATTGAGTTAGGTCTACCCATATTATGGAAAACTTGATATTAATTAGGGATAATTAATATGGGGGTGATTAATTAGGTGTAATTAATCGACTAAGACACGAGGTTGGACTCATTTGTAGTGTAAAACTGCCCGGACCCGACCGGCTTAACCAGTTGCTACAAATGTCAGCCCAATGTGAGAGGTCTTAGCCATAAATTAAATACGTGATTAAGGTAAAGACACGAGGTTAGACTCTGTTATGACGTAAGACTGCCCGGGTTCTACCGGCTTAACCAGGCGGTCATAACAGCCAGTCTAATGTGGGAGGTCTTTACGGGAGATCACGGTCTTAATTAATTAAGAAACACTTAACCATAATAGCATGTAGTGGGACATGAGGGGTTAAGTGGGTGCCTTGGGTGGCATGAGGAAATTTGGTGGTTGCCTTGGGTGGCATGTGGAATCTAGTGGGTTGCCTTGGGTGGCAATAGAAAATACGATTAGAATACTTAACCAAGTGGAAACATGTAATTAAACATGATTAAAGGGTTAAGTGGGATGCACTAGATATTAGACAAGCTTAAGTGGGTAGCTTGTGGGGGCCCATTTCAACCAATATCCCAAATGTATCTTTGTGGGCTCGACCCATGTCGAGTGACGGGACACGCATATTGGGCTTGATTATAAGAGGCCAAAACGGGTTAGCGGTGGCAACGCAAGTCCAACGGGTTTCATATGCGTGTGTGGGCCCGGGCTGGTAGATAAGCCGTTGTTGCATCGTGTAGATATAAAGCCGTGCACCGTTAGTATTGGGTAGCCACTTTAGGGGAGTGATACACCCCACTGTGGGACCAGCACGGGTATCTACGGTAGGGAGCCGATCGCTTGGGGAGTAGTGGGTACACCTAATGAAGATAGGGGCAGACGGCACCTATGTAGGGGTACAAGAAACTACTGGGTAAGTATTACCGGGTACACCTAGTGGAGATAGGGGCAGACGGCACCTATGTAGTGGGCTAGGGGTACATGAAACTGCTGGGGAAATTTTCTAAGTCTTTGGAAGGGATCAACCTTTAAGTAGGAAGGACTGGTGTGGTGCAGTTAGTAATTATCCTTGGGTGGGTAGATGCGTCCTGACGGTTATCTTAGTTTATCCTAAGTCTACCAAGCTGCTTAGTGTAGCCATTCATCCCCAGATATTACCGTAGGTCAAGTTTATGTCTTCTCTGGTTACTTTAATGATTGTATTGTTAAAGTTATAGGACTCACTCAGACTTATGTCTGACCCCGTTGTTTTTATCCTTTTTCCCAACCCTCAGGTCCTACGGTGGATCCTAGCGGTAGTAGAGCTTGATCAGAATTTCTGTTTCCAGTCTTGAGGAGCTTGGGTTGATGTAAAGCTCCAGTTATCCAGTTATCTTTTCTTTTCTTATGGCTATTTTATTTGAGAGTGGGATTATGTACTTCTTTATTTTGACAGATATTGTACCTGACTTTTATCATGGTTTTATGATGTAACCAGACATGTTTATTTCCGCTGTTATGAGATGATGTTTTCAATTTTAAATAATGTTTATATCTGTCTTGTTGTAATTTTTCTGTTCTATATTCACTAAAATACTCCACCGATGCTATGGCATTCCCTTTGTGAGTGACCCTAGCGGGCGTGGGGTGTTACACGTGGTATCAGAGCCAGGTTTGGAAGGTTCCGAAGAATGCTACCGAAGTAAGAAGTTTCTTGGGGTTGGCGGGTTATTATAGGAAGTTTATTAAAGACTTCGCGAAGATATCAGCCCCATTAACCCGCTTAACAAAGAAGAATCTTGTTTTCACATGGGACGTAGATTGTGATGATGCGTTCCGACGAGTAAAGAGAGCTTTAACCACCGCTCCAGTTTTAGTGTTGCCAGATGGGAGCAAGCCATTTGTTGTCTATACCGATGCCTGTGGGACAGGACTTGGCGCAGTCTTAATGCAAGAGGGGAGGGTAATAGCCTATGGTGGAAGGCAGTTGAGGGCACATGAGAAAAATTACCCTACCCATGATCTAGAGCTGGCCGCTATTGTTTTTGCGCTTAAGATTTGGCGCCATTATCTTCTTGGTGAGAGATTCGAGTTGTTCACTGACCATAAATCTTTGAAGTACTTGTTCTCTCAGAAAGATCTAAACTTAAGACAGCAAAGGTGGATGGAGTTTTTAGCATCCTATGATTTCGAGATAGCGTATACCCCTGGCAAGGGTAACGTGGTGGCGGACGCCTTGAGTAGGAAGAGGTTGTCCTTGAGTCCATTGTTCGTGGAACGACGAAACTTGGAGTTTATCTCGATGTTTGATTTCAGACCTTCCGTTGACTATGTACCTGGTTTGCTAGCTTCTTTGGAAGTTAGACCTACTCTTTTGGGGCGGATTGGGGAAGCCCAGAGGGACGACCCACAGTTGGTTGAGTTGATAGGGAAGCTCATAAGGGGGGAGTCGTCCAGCCATTTGAGTAGGTACACCCTGGACGATAGGGGGTGCTTGCGTAGAGACGGTAGACTTTGTGTACCGCAAGACGAAGGGTTGAGGAAGGCTATTCTTGATGATGCACACCGTTCTAGGATGACTATTCATCCCGGTGGGGATAAGATGTACCAAGACATGAAGAGGGTTTTCTTCTGGGCCGGTATGAAGAAAGACGTGGCCGAATATGTCGCTCGATGTTTGGTGTGCCAGCAAGTGAAGGCGGAGCAAAGGAAACCAGGTGGGTTGCTTCACCCATTGGAGGTTCCGAAATGGAAGTGGGATAGCGTCTCGATGGATTTTATTGACGGGTTACCCAAGTCGAGAAAGGGTAATACAGGAATTTGGGTGGTGGTAGATAGACTTACTAAGAGCGCCCATTTCATACCTGTGAAGAGCAAGAGGACCGCTCCATGGCTAGCTTCTGTATATCTTCGAGAGATAGTTCGATTGCATGGGGTACCCTCTAGCATAGTTAGTGATCGAGATCCTATCTTCACTAGCGAGTTCTGGAGAAGTTTGCAAGAAGCAGTGGGGACTCAATTGTGTCTGAGCACCGCATATCATCCTCAGACAGATGGCCAGACTGAGAGGGTGAATCGTGTTCTAGAAGACCTTTTGAGGCTTTGTATCTTAGATTTTGGAGGTACATGGGAAGAGCATCTTCCACTAGTGGAGTTCGCATATAATAACAGCTTTCAGTCCAGTATTGGTATGGCTCCTTTCGAAGCTCTCTATGGAAGGCCTTGTCGATCACCTACATGTTGGTGGGAGTCTACGGATAAGATCTTGCTTGGGCCTGATATGGTTAGGGAAACTTCAGAGAAGATTGACTTGATTCGAAGAAGGATGAAAGCAGCGCAGGATAGGCAAAAATCTTATGCGGACAAGAGAAAGACGGATCTTGAGTTTGAGGTTGGGGATAGGGTTTTTGTTAAGGTATCTCCGTTGAGAAATGTTGTTCGCTTCGGATCTGTTGGGAAGTTAGCACCAAGGTTTGTTGGGCCGTTTCCTATTAAGGAAAGGATTGGACGGATGGCATATAGAGTGGAGTTGCCTGACAGACTTAGTGGTGTCCATGATGTATTCCATGTGTCCCATTTGAGGAAGTGCTTACATGAGACCGCAGAGGTGGTAGAGCCGAGCTTGCTTAGAGATATGGAGGTAGAGCGTGATGCGACTATTCGACGAGCTCCTACACGCATCCTTGGGTCAGAGACTAGGAAGTTGAGAAACAGAGAGGTTCAGCTAGTCAAAGTGCAATGGGGAGAAGATGAGAGCAACGCGACTTGGGAGACGGAAGCGAAGATGCGTTCATTGTACCCATTTCTTTTTAAGGGTATGTCCTTACTTTCTCCTTTATCGCTTGACTAGTACTTATCTTATCTTTGGTATGTCCTCTCGTTAGTACCATTGACCTTTAGATAGGGTAAACCTATGATTGAAACATGTGTTTGAGACATGTTATGGTTGATGGATGCAAGTGGATGCAAGTGTTTGCTAGTGGTTGCTCGTGGATGCATATACACACACTCTAGGCACTAGATCGGCTCAATCACTTCATATTGCATATTGCATAAAATTGTGTGTAGGATAATATATTTATGGATGTATAATGGTTGTGTTATCACATGGATGATGCATTTTGGTGAATGATTGTGCACTCATGTAGATATTGTATGTGTCGATAGGGTTCTCTCGCATACATAATGGATGCATGGCACTATCATGGTTTGCATATGTTCATACATTAGATAGGGAACATATACACACACTTTTTGCATATGCTCATACATCATTAGAAACTGTTTAAGGACAATGGATGCCTGTGGTTGATGATTTGAGTAGATGGTTGTTTGGATGGTAGGATATGCATTCTCCTTAGCCTAGAGATTTCGGGGACGAAATCCTTTAAGGAGGGGAGAATGTAACACCCCGAATTTTAGTTAATACTAAAATTCAATAATTATAGGATAAATAATCTCAGACGTGGGAATTAGGGGTAACGGGCTGCATTATTGCGTTCGTCTCGGAAAAATACGTGAAATAGAGTCCGAGTTTTCGAAAATCGGAGTCCGTATGGCCCGGTTATGGCCCAGAGAAGTTTGCAGAAAAATTAGAGCTTAAAACAGAATTAGGAGTTTAAATTTAAATTTAAATTTAGAACCAGCGGGGCCAGGCGGGAGGATTCCCGCCTAAGCATGTCGACAGGGCTGTCGACAGGCCTGTCGATAGGGGTGTCGACATGCCTGTCGACATGGTGTGTCGAGCCAGGGTGCTTGGGTGCACCAGATCTGGTTTTCTGGTTAAGGCTGGGTCTGGTTCTAGAGGTTTCCTAAATCTAATGGACCTAAATTAATCTAGGGTTAATCCAAGGGCCTAAAACACTTTCTTAATCTATAAATACACCCTAAACCTACCTTAATCCTCACCAAAAATAGAAATAATGGCCTCATGCCGCCAAATCAAATCCTAAAAAGGAGTCTCCATTAATCTAAGAAGGAAGTTTCAAGCTAATCCCTCTCATATCATTCTCTAATCATCTCCATCATCATAATTAGCAACTAATCTCTCTTCACAAGTTGGTTAATCTTGAGTTTGGTGAGTTTCTATCACTTTAACATCAATTGTTAAAGTAAGTAGATTGGGTGTAATGAGACTTATGGTCTTAAATGCGGATTAGTGAGTATGAATCATGCATAATGATATGTTACTCTATGTTGTTCTATGTTTATGCATATTTGATAAGTTGGTTTATGCATGCTTAATAAGTTGATTTATGCATGTTTAACAAGTTGATATATGCATGTTTAATAAGTGGATTTATGCATATTTAATAAGTGGAATTATGCATGTGAGATATGCAAGTTAAGTATATGATTAAATGCAAGTTGAAAGTGATATGCAAGTTAAGTGTATGTTTAAATGCAAGTTGAAAGTGATATGCAAGTTATGCATGCTTATGCAAGTGTATGGAAGCTTATGCAAGTCATGTATATGTTTAAATGCAAGATTTATGTGATATGCAAGTTATGCATGCTTATGCGAGTATATGAATACTTATGCAAGATAGGTATATGCTTAAATGACATGATATGCAAGTTATGCAAGTATGTGAATGCCTATGCAAGTATGTGAATGCCTATGCAAGTATGTGAATGCTTATGCAAGTTATGTGTATGCTTAAATGCATGTTTAACATGTTATGCAAGATTGAGAATGCCTATATGTAAGTTTAACATGTTATGCAAGATATGTGTATGATAATATGCAAGCTCATATGCAACATGTTATGCAAATCATGTGTATGATAATATGCAAGTTTGGGTTGTATGTAGTTGGGTTAATATATGCTCATATATGCAAGTTGACATCCTCTTAACCCATGACAAAGTTGTATGCTAAACCCATGATATTTGTGATGATCTTCCCCTTATTATGTCATGTAACGAGAACGATTTACGTGGGGAACGATGGGGTTGGTAAATATGTTAATAAATGAATGTTTGGGTATGATTAAGCATGTCATAAAAATAAATTACCATAAGTGGGAATTTACCTATTGAGTTAGGTCTACCCCATGGGAATTTACCTATTGAGTTAGGTCTACCCATGTTATGGAAAACTTGATATTAATTAGGGATAATTAATATGGGGGTGATTAATTAGGTGTAATTAATCGACTAAGACACGAGGTTGGACTCATTTGTAGTGTAAAACTGCCCGGACCCGACCGGCTTAACCAGTTGCTACAAATGTCAGCCCAATGTGAGAGGTCTTAGCCATAAATTAAATACGTGATTAAGGTAAAGACACGAGGTTAGACTCTGTTATGACGTAAGACTGCCCGGGTTCTACCGGCTTAACCAGGCGGTCATAACAGCCAGTCTAATGTGGGAGGTCTTTACGGGAGATCACGGTCTTAATTAATTAAGAAACACTTAACCATAATAGCATGTAGTGGGACATGAGGGGTTAAGTGGGTGCCTTGGGTGGCATGAGGAAATTTGGTGGTTGCCTTGGGTGGCATGTGGAATCTAGTGGGTTGCCTTGGGTAGCAATAGAAAATACGATTAGAATACTTAACCAAGTGGAAACATGTAATTAAACATGATTAAAGGGTTAAGTGGGATGCACTAGATATTAGACAAGCTTAAGTGGGTAGCTTGTGGGGGCCCATTTCAACCAATATCCCAAATGTATCTTTGTGGGCTCGACCCATGTCGAGTGACGGGACACGCATATTGGGCTTGATTATAAGAGGCCAAAACGGGTTAGCGGTGGCAACGCAAGTCCAACGGGTTTCATATGCGTGTGTGGGCCCGGGCTGGTAGATAAGCCGTTGTTGCATCGTGTAGATATAAAGCCGTGCACCGTTAGTATTGGGTAGCCACTTTAGGGGAGTGATACACCCCACTGTGGGACCAGCACGGGTATCTACGGTAGGGAGCCGATCGCTTAGGGAGTAGTGGGTACACCTAATGAAGATAGGGGCAGACGGCACCTATGTAGGGGTACAAGAAACTACTGGGTAAGTATTACCGGGTACACCTAGTGGAGATAGGGGCAGACGGCACCTATGTAGTAGGCTAGGGGTACATGAAACTGCTGGGGAAATTTTCTAAGTCTTTGGAAGGGATCAACCTTTAAGTAGGAAGGACTGGTGTGGTGCAGTTAGTAATTATCCTTGGGTGGGTAGATGCGTCCTGACGGTTATCTTAGTTTATCCTAAGTCTACCAAGCTGCTTAGTGTAGCCATTCATCCCCAGATATTACCGTAGGTCAAGTTTATGTCTTCTCTGGTTACTTTAATGATTGTATTGTTAAAGTTATAGGACTCACTCAGACTTATGTCTGACCCCGTTGTTTTTATCTTTTTTCCCAACCCTCAGGTCCTACGGTGGATCCTAGCGGTAGTAGAGCTTGATCAGAATTTCTGTTTCCAGTCTTGAGGAGCTTGGGTTGATGTAAAGCTCCAGTTATCCAGTTATCTTTTCTTTTCTTATGGCTATTGTATTTGAGAGTGGGATTATGTACTTCTTTATTTTGACAGATATTGTACCTGACTTTTATCATGGTTTTATGATGTAACCAGACATGTTTATTTCCGCTGTTATGAGATGATGTTTTCAATTTTAAATAATGTTTATATCTGTCTTGTTGTAATTTTTCTGTTCTATATTCACTAAAATACTCCACCGATGCTATGGCATTCCCTTTGTGAGTGACCCTAGCGGGCGTGGGGTGTTACACACGTCATCATTAAACAAAGCAAAACACATTTCTTCCTTTGATAATTCTTGAACCCGATCTCCTCTTCTTTGCCACGATCAAACACAGCTCCACAACTTCAAGCCACCATCGTTCATCCCTCCGACCACCGGAGACTCCATCGAACCCCTCAACAGAACCGCGCCTCCACCAGGCACCATCGCCAGCAACGGCGACGCCCCACCAGCCTCCAATCGCCGTGACACCCGATCACCCCCAAATCCGTTCAACACCCAAATTCGACTGCCTCTGACAACCATCGATGACCAGACCTCCGCCGAGACCTCGGCCTCGTCACCCAGCACCGTTTCCCCCGAGGCCGCGACGCCCTTGATGACCAGAGCCACCGGAATCACCCAAGAACCGACCACCACAAGAAGAAACAACCCAAAAACCAATATCCACGTTCATCCTCCTTGTTCTCTCTCCACAGACCACTAGAAGCCTTGAGACCACCTCCAAATCGAAGGTCTTTCTTCCCTCTACGAAAGCCCTAAGGTCACCGTACCTCAAATCAACCATAGCTCCTCAATTTGGCCTGAAAACGAAAGTGATTTTCCATGGTTTAACACCGATTCCGGCCACCACAGTTGACGAAACTCACCCAACTTTTTACAGTAGGTAGAGGACGAGCCAATCTACAACTTCCTCTTTGGTTGCCATAGCAAAACCCTCACGGATTGGAAGATACAATTGATTTTGTGATTGAGGTCTTATTTGCAAATTTACCAAGCTAGAAATGAGAATGGCTGAAAATTCTTGTTTGGGGGTACATATATATGTGGAAAATAATATAATTTAAGTTGATTTGACGAGCAACGCTGACTAACGATTTTTATTTCGTACCTATCGCTATTTCGAACGTCGTTTATTCGCTGCTGCGCTCACATATGAACCCCGTTCGAGACGCAACTAGACGACATCGTATAATTTGATGATACGGTCCTAACGAATCTTGTTTCGTCGAATTTCGTGCTCATATGCTCAAACAACATTTGTACACGTCCAATTAGATCGATTTATTTTACATTTTATTTTGCCACGCTCACAGAATAACCCCGATTGACGCGCCGTCTGAAAATCTAGCAATAATTTAACGCTGCGGTCCCAATAAAATTTATTTCGTCGAAAACTGGGGTCGTTTGAAAAATGTCCCTTTTGAACTGGCCAATTTTGAATTAAATATCCCAATTTTAAAATACTTCAATATAATAATATTAGAATATCGCAGTTGGTCATACCCGACCAGAATTTGATACACTAGCATGGAAAAATCCCCCGGGTTGAATTCCAAACCAAATCAATATATAAAATATTTAAAAACCCCTTTATTTAATATAAATAACGTTATAATATATAACGAAATTCCATAGCGACCTTTTCAAATTTTGATTTGGACATAAAACAAAATCTACACGACGAAAACTGGATTTTTCTCTGCCATTGGAAAGATATCGTCAAACCGGTCCCCACGTTTCTTGTTTCGTGTAAATCCGGCTTATTTCGAACCCGGTACGACCAATCGAATTTCAAAACGCCAAAACGCGAACTACCGCGCCGCTGCAGCTCGTTATTTAATTAAATTATAAACCATATATATTCGTTGTCGTTTTCAAAACGAATTGTCACTAAAATTTCAGTATAAACAATATTTGACCACTTTAAACTGCCGAAAACTGGGTATGAACTATAAATATTTCAATTTCTATATTTTCCCAATATTCTGGAAATTTAAAAATATTATTTTATTATTTATTTAAATAATATATTCCAAATTAAATCGTTAAATTTGATTATTTAAATTCAAACCACTATTTTAAATAATTAAAATAATTAAAATATTCCAAATAAATAGGCAGAAAATACGGGTCGTTACATTCCTTCCCCCTTAAAATAATTTCGTCCTCGAAATTGCTAAGGTAGAAGAAATGCCGTCTACTATTATCTTTGCAAAAAGAATAAATTTTTAAAACTCGAATAAATTTTCAAACTGACCCCATTGGTTTTAAAACCAATTTATTTCAAATAAAAGATTTTTTCAAAAATCTTCAAAAAATTTCTAACTCCTTAAATTTTGGAAAAAATTCGGCAGAGTCTCCCCTGTACGGAGGACCATCTGCAATATCGCAGGATCAAGAAATAAATATACATCGACTCTCAACGTCAGAAAATAAAAAATTCAAACCCAAAATCCAAACAAAATCCAAAATTTCATATTTGCGTAAGCGTACCTTTTGGCGAGCGTTACTATGCGATAGTTTATATTCAACTGGCTTAATTAGCATACCTACTGGATTTAGTTAACTTTAGAATCCTCTCGGCTGGGTTTTAAAGCTGAATTTGCACTTCTACACCTGTTCTCAACTCAAATGAATTCCATCAGTCATTAAACAAATGTTAATCATGTTCAAAATATTCATATCATCCACATCAACCCATTTCTACACACAGTTCAATCCACACGAGATCAATTATTTATTTATAATTACTTCATTTGTTTCTTTAATTATCCATTCAAATTTATTTATCTAGATTGATTTATTCGAATTACTTATTCATTATTGGTTTTAACCAATTGATTCATGTTCAAGTTCATACCCATGAGATCGAGCATACCATCCAAACATATCACATAATCAACAAATCCAATAAATTGCCCATATTATAATAATTATCACTTTTATTTTATTATAAGCTAAATTAGGCAAAAATAATTTCAAAAATAATTTATATCAAATTTACAAATACGCGCTCTCGTATATATACACAAACTCAATCTAGGGTATTACTAACCCCATCTCTATTGAGTCACACCACAGAGCGAAGGTTATCACTAAACCAATAGCACTGATACCACTGTAACGACCCAGCAGATTTTTCGACCCCGAAAATCGACATCAAATCGCCATGTCGACTATTCAAGCATCGAAAAACACTGGATTGTCAATAGAAAGAATTTAGAGGGTGAGAAAAGAAAGAAAGAAATATTAGAATAGAAGAAAGAAGGAGAACACATCAGAATCTCACAGCGGAACGAATAAAATATAATATCAAATTCCTTTATACACAAAAACTGTATAAACATACCAATCATCAGAGTACAACATCAATCACAACGGAAAAATAGCTTTATATACTAGCGGTGAGGCCACCTGCTTCTAGCTCCTGAAACTCCAAGCAAAACCTAACCTGGAACATACTCGGTCTGACCCGAGCACATTTGATTTAAAACAAAATTCACCGGGTCAGTCTGGAATACTATCAGTGATAAATTCACAGAACACACACTTGTTTAACTTTGGAAATCCTTTTGAAATAAAAGGATAATAGTAAGACCAGTCCACACATAAACACGGACGGTTTTTACCTTACTATAACCCAAACCATTTTTGAAATCAATATCTTTCTCTGATATTATCATAATGTCTAAATACAAGTAAATAACAATCTAGAGGAACACTTGCATCTCACGCTCCCCATATATAGTATACAATCAAAACCGCGGGCGCTTATTGGATATTAGATTCCAACTTGACAAGGTATGGGACCACCTTCCGCACGTGTATCTCTAGAGGCGAATACACTGGGTTCAACAAGAACGTCTTGCAACCCAGCCCTCATATGACCGACCACTCATTTCGCTTGAGTGTATCGAATGTATATCACCGACGGTTGGGATCAGCAACCGTCTGCCCGAAAAGGGACAGCATCGAAACATAGATTAAAGAAGAAAACGAAATTTATCTAGATAGGTGATCATACACCCTAATGGGAGCGACCCACATAGCCATGCTGCCTGCCCGATTTTTGTCATTTCCCGGCTGATGAGGCTTGAGGCTAGAATTCCCTTTCAACCATCTGGCCATCATTCACTTTGAATGCCACATTGTCAGATCCGCCAGATATCACTAATTGACGTCCACAAAAATACTCTGCGGTCAGCTAAGAGAAGGTGTACGGCCTTCTCCGCCATCAACAGAAATACGTTTAAAGAAATAAACGTACGTGACCCCTTCGGAAATACTCTGTCAGACACTCGTCCATACAAGTCATCCAGGAACAGGATGAACCGAAGGTACTCTCCTTCTGCATCTCATATCGGAATTGTTGTATATAACGGTGTTGTATACACAATTATGTGATTTTTGTTTGATGATAACAAACAAATATATTTTATTATAAATGTGTTTGTTATTGTACTATTATATCACATTACAGACAGGAATATAATATTTATATTTAAGTGAAATACTACTGTACAGAAGTTCAAATATTAACACAGTATTTTATTTAAATATAATATTTTATTTCAATATTCAAACAGTACAAATTTTTATGACTCCACTACTTGTACACATTCACAGATATTTCAACATGAGATTGTACTTGTGTAAATAAACTGAATATGATAGAAAAGTTTGTTTGACAATAATAAAATAATATTTTATTTCAAACAAATTTGTTTACAAACATCAGTACTATTCTGTTGTTACACAGCTCCTCACTATAACACTGTCTATACATCTCATATTTATATACAATCACTGATACATTTACATTCACTAACACTATCTCTTAGTCTTCAGTCTTCACAGCACTTCACTGTCAGTCCAGTCATCACCTGCTTACCTGTCACATGAAACACACACACACGGTATACTGCAATAGAAATAAAACTGAACACATGCAAATATAAATTTTATTTTTAAAATTCTATTTGTCTCAGATTTCTGGTGTGTTTCTCATCATCTTTCATGACTTGATCCGATTTATAAAACCATCAATCTGTGTCTAGACAGCTTGTGATATTCACAGTGATACACTGTAAATACCACAAGGTAGACAGTATGTAAATACAATGTAGGGACATGGAAATCTATTCTGGATGGCTGCATATACACACGTGTATATATTTACACGTGTGCACTGCCTCGCCAATCTAGTGTACAACTGAGGAGGAGCCACGTGGACCATCTCGACTCAGTGCAACACTCAAGCAACAAAACTAATGTCAACCAGCATAGTCAAAGTCAACGCAAGTCAACACAACAGCAGTGAAATGGAGCAAATGCAATACAAACAAGCCCAAGTGTCAAGCAAAGCATTTCAAGTCAGAAATGGCTATACACCATAATTCAATTGTCAATTCAGCAAAGTTCAAAACAATCATGGACATGAACAAGGAATATAGCATAATTCAAGTGAAGGCACAAAACAGAAAGTGGTCGAGGACAATGCTAAGCAAAGCAGCAAACTGGTTCAAGTGATCAAGTGGGTTCAACAAAGCAAATCACTTAAGATCAGAGTGGCAAACATACATGGTGGTTCAGTCCAAGATGATTATGCATGCATCAATACAACAAATATAAATGGTGGATATATGACTCAAGTCTACATGCAGCATCAACTACACAATTCTGTGCTTAAATGGTCAACAGAATGTATATGCTCATATACACACAGTTTTTTTTTCAAGACAGTTTGCAGTTACATATGGATCTGCACGCACACACACAACAATACAGTTCAACAGGCAGGGAGAATGATTTTGCAATGTATCATATGTGTGCATATGTTGACAAAATGGAATCAAATCAAGAGGACTAGCATAAGACAGCATCATGCAAATCTCAAATTTGATAAAATCACTAAAGTGAATTCATAGTAACAAAGGGAAGGAAGCATCATGTGTGTGTGCACATTCAAACGTATATACAGTAGTGATAAAGCTCAAATTTGTACATGGATACATGGTTTATGTTCAAGGTTTAGAAAGAGGGTTCAGGCAAACTACATGTGTGCAGCAGAAATGAGTGCATTCAAGAAATTAAGCATTCCATCTTTAGCAAGAGAAATCAGTGTTCAAATTTTCTGGCAAACTTATGATGTGATTCCAGAATTCCAGTATTTGGCATAAATTTAATTTATGGAAAAAGTCATGCACAATCAAGGGAAATCAGCAAACATAGAGATGAGAATTTTAATTGTGTCCAGAAAATCAGAAATGTCATACAGCAAATCTGAGAGCCATTTTTGGTAAAGTTTATTATAATTCAGCGATTTCAGAATTGCATTAATGATAAATCAGCATTTGCTTTGAAATAAGATTCCAGAAATGATTCAAGTATATGTTCTTAACAAATATGACTGTTTCCAGAGCATAGCTATCAATCAAGTATACTCGGCAAGAAATCATTTCAGCAATCAAGCAATATTTGGCAAGACTGTTTTTTTGTGATCAATGTTTTCCAAAAATATCAAGAAATTATTCTTAGGAAAACAATCAATTGACAAGATTCAAAGCTTTCCTAAAAATCACAGAATAGCAAATATGTTTCCAGTTTTTTCTTTCCATGTGTACAATTTATCATGAATGTCAACATTCAAAGGAAATCATTTTTGGCAAGAAAAATCTTTTCAGGAAAGTGATTCACAAGGTAGCATTTATACAAGGGAGCAGAGGAGCATTTACAAGCAAATTCTACATTGGAAAGAAATCAGCCAGCATTTCGTTACATGACAACATGTATCAAGCAATAAATCAGTGAATTAAAAGCCGAGGAAATCCATCTTATTCAAGGAAAATCAAAAAGGGAAACTCGAAAATCAGCCAAGTCATATCGAGTGAAATCAGAGACAATAGGGTGTTCGATTCTAACCCTATAAATTCAACCAATCATCACAGGCAGAAACGATCGAAAAACCAAGGATTAACTATTAAAAGGGCATCAGAAAATTCATTCAGAAAACTCACTTTTTCGATCGCAAGTTCCCAATCGAAGTGGCCGAGAGCAGGACTATATTCAAGCCATCAGAGGAACAATTCCCAATCAACAACGAAGAGGAAGACATCAGACTCGAGCTTCAGAGATTAAACAATTCCATCAAGCAACGAATCGAATTGGGAATTCAGATTGAGAAACCCTAGTTCGGCCGCCATATTTTTTTTTGAACAAATAGAGATCGGGCAAACAAAATGAAATAGGGGTGGACCAAATCTTCAAAGGGCCGACCAGGATATTTTTGAGTGTTAAAAGGGGATGACCCTTTTTATTTTTAACTCCTAGTGTTTCTTGTTTAATTTGATATTTGTATTGTTTTTTAATTCTTTTTTTTTGTAATCTTGTAAAACAATCACACAGTTTCTAGAGTCTGTAAAATTCTAGGAAATTCAGTCAGCGTGTTGACTGACAGTTGCTAGAGTCTGTAAAATCTAGGTTACGGATTACAGGTTTGTAATCAGGGGGAATCTGATCTAAGGGTTTAGATCAGTCTATGGTTTTGAGCGTAGGGTTAGAAAGGAGCAGGGTTTGCGAGTGTACATGGTCTTGTATGCGAGAACTGTTCTATCACCTAGTAGAAACCTTAGAAATGCAGCAGTAGGCAGGGTTTGCCGAAGCTGGGTATATCTGTGTGTGATTTATTGTCTGCATTTCTGTTTCTGATATATTCTGTGATTTGTTTATTAATATATATCTCATTAGAATTTTAATCCAGTTAAAAAAACTGTGATAAACCCTATTGACCCCCCTCTAGGGTTAAACTAGATCCAACATTTGGTATCAGAGCGGGTATTTCTTTAACTCTAGAGTCATGGGTAATCCTAGTCGTCAGTCTAGTGAGAGTCAGTCCAGTTCATCTCCAACTATTTTCACTGGAACAGATTTTTTAAACTGGAAATCCAAAATGAAAGTTTATTTAAAATCTGTTAATATTAAATGTTGGAATGTTGTTATCAATGGGTACGATATGGTAGATAAAGTTTTTAATTCTTGTGCTACACATATTCTATATTCTTATATTGATGATGATCAATACAGTCTGATCTCCCATTGTTTAACTGCACAGGAAATCTGGACAGCTCTCAATACAAAGTATGGACAAATTGACAACAGCTGCTCAAAACCCCAGGATGACAACTCAGATTCAGATTTATGCTGAACAAGTCATGTAGATGAAACTTCAGATGGATCAGATGATGGAGAATCAACAAATGCTGAAACAGAAAATTTCTCATATGAAGATCTGGTTTACATGTGTCTTGATTTAACAAAATCTGTTGATAAACTCAAATTGAGAAATAAGTCTCTGAAATCTAAGAATTTTGAGATGACCAGCAAAATTGATGATTTGGAATCACAACTTGAATATGTTAAAAATTCTTCAAATTCAGTTTGCAAAAATTGTTTGAAATTGAAAACCAATCTTGTTCATCTCAATAAAAATATTCAAAATTTTGAAGATGAAATTCTGATCTTAAATGAGAACAAGGTTGAGTTATCAAATTTGAATAACCTTCTGCATAAGGAATTTGAAAATTTTGAAATAGATATAAATTCCAAATTTGAAATTGCTGAAAAGGAGAATTTGTTGAAATCAAATCTGATTTTAGAAGAACTTGAAAATGAGATTGAAAGATTCAAGAAATTTGAGTCTGAAAATCGAAAACATTTTGAATCTGAGATTGTTGAGTCCCAAACAAAAATTAATTTGCTTAAAGATGAAAATTTGGTTTTGAAATACGATTTTGAAAGATGTAAGATCACTGAAAATCGTTGTTCAGATTTATTGAAAGAAAATAGTGATCTTAAAACTAAACAACTTGAAACAACTTTGGCAAAACTTTCTAACGGTGAAAAGTCTTTGAATATGTTGTTGAAAAATCAATTTTCATCCGGAAATAAAAGTGGACTCGGCTTTGGAAAAAATAACGTTTTTGAAAAACGAGATTCAAATGATTTGAAAAGTCCCTCAAACTGCTTTGGAAATAATTGTTTTGATAATTTGAACTTTGATAATTCCAAAGGATTTTTGATTCAAAAGCAAAATGTGAATTTGTTCTGTAATAAACCATTTAAACATTCTTGGAATCTAAAAGGAAATAAAACGGGCTTCGTTAAGTTTAAACAGATTTGGGTTCCTAAGGGTACAAAGGTTAATTCTGATGGTTTGTTGTACAAACAGGTTTGGGTACCAAAAGTGGTAAACATATTTCAGAGTGGTTTTACAAATTTTGTTAGACCACTTGATTCACTCAACTGCTAGGTACCGGTGATGGTTGAGGAACTGCTATGCTGAAAAGAGGTTGATTTCAAGCTGTTCTATTTTTCTGTATTCTTTACAGTTCCTTGGCCAAGATCTGATGAGTTAGAGATTCTGATTTACACTGGATTTTAGTATGATCTCTAAACTCACCTCTGTAAATATTTTCTGTTTTGATTTTTTTTCTTTTGTTTATTTCTTCTTCTTCTCCCTTCTATCTCTTTCTTCTGTCTATTCTGATTTGATTTATCACTGCCATATTTTTTTCTTCTTGAATTGCAGTACTCATGATATTCTGGAAATTTGTTTTGCGTGTATAGAACTCTGATACTTTTAATCATTTCCAAATACTGAATTTTTTTTATCTGCAATTGTTTTGAAGATCTGAAAATTATATGGAAATTCACACACCTTTGCTGTTCTAAGTTTATTCTAATTCATTTTAGAAAAGCTCAAAATATTATACTCATTACAGCACACTGTTATTTACCAGTTGTGACAATTCCAGTAATTTTCAGAATGGCTCGAATATTTTTTTTAAATGTCTTGTCTCAGTGATACATCTTAAAATTCATTTTCATTCATGATTAGTACAGTTGAAATTAATTTGTTTGAAATCATCTGAAATTCCTGATATTTTGAATCTCACACACCTCCTAAATTTGAAATTATCAACCTTGTGTGACTGATTCATTATATCCCAGAACTTGACATTGATTCAAGTGATTTCAAATAAATTACTTTAATTTTCTAGTTCATGAATACCTCTCAAATTTGATGTAAATGATCTGAATTTAATCTCACACTTGTTTGAGATACTTATGAAAATTTCTTTTGTAAATCTGGTCTTGAAATTCACTCTTATTTCATGACTATTTGATTTAAATATTTGTTTGTTTAAAATCATTTGAAATTATTGATTTATTGAATCTCACACATATCTCGAATCAAAAATTTATAATCTGGTGTGATTGATTCATTAAATTCTGATATTTACATATTCCTCAAATGATTTCAAGTAAACAATATTTTAATCATTAGATCATGAATCATCATATGTGGCCATCATCTTGACAAGTTTGTTCTGTGTTGCTCTGATACTGCTTTAAAAAATGTTTGTTCTGGAATCACATGCTAGCTGCACTGATACATGTGCATAATCTATTATCTCGTCTGTTTGGGCTTGGTACTTAATAATTCTTTTGTCTATGACATTCTTGTTCAGTATCATGTTAAAATTCCTCGTAAATAGAGACACCAAGTGGTATCAGAAGCGCCTTATATTTGTCTCATCCATTTGTACTTAGATTCAAATCTTCACAATGTATAAATCCACACACTCTTTTTGTCTTATATTTACTTCCTCTTCGTGTATAGATCAACATATTCCTCTTGTATTTGATTTTCAATTTTAAAATTATTTATTAATTATTCATTCAGAAATTGAAATCAATATCAAAATTGAACTGTATTTGTAATTCATCAAAATAATTATCAGATTTTGAAATTGTGATAAATTGTGACTGCATTATATTTCACAACAAGAGGAGATTTTATTTATATTTTCATGATAGTTGAACATTTATTATAATATCTTTGAACTGGCCATTATTTCACGACCATCTTCATTACCTATCATACTTCTGCCATCCATCATGATTTTATATTAGTGTGGAGAGTTTATTTTTTTAAAGATAATCTTGAATAAACAATGAAAATATTTGTGATGGAATTGTGGCTATGTTATTATTATTCAGAATTAGTGATAATTGAAAATTTTCAATAATCCCAGTACAGTCGAGCATATTTCATAATATAATTAATTTTGAAATTTATTTCACAGTCCATCTCTGTACCTACCACATTTCTATCATCCATATTTGGTTTTATATTCCGAGGAGTTTTTTTTTCTTTTTAAAATGATAAATATATATTTAATACATAAGTTTTGTCTCTAATCTCATTTAAAAATCCAAGCTCTGGTCATGCATGGTTATGAGACAACTTATAATTTAAGTTGCGACTGACCCCATTTAAAAATCCAAGCTCTGGTTATGTGTGGTCAGTGTGCTCTTAAATAAAAATTAAATAAAAAGGAAATAAAGTGCTAAAAATAGAAATTAATCTGAAATTCTCCTCAGTGTATAAAAACCAGCCTATCAATCCATCCTTCTAATCTGTGAAATGTGTTGAAATATTATAACGTATTATGATTTGTTGATTGATAGATATTGGGATTTGAGATTATTCGATCTTGTCACTTAAATTGAATTATTAATTATAGCTCAAATCCATCACTGTGTTTGTGCTTTATTTTTATAAAAATCCTTTGAAAATAATTGGAAATGAATTGTTTTTAAAACTCTCTCCATTTTATGTAAAATTCATCGTATATCCGTCATTTTCTACAATGTGAAATATGCCACCTGTTCTTAGAATATTATGATTTTTGTTTGACTGATTGAAATTTATGATGATCGTTCTTCCTCTTAAGCTGAAATTATATTTTTTAGTCATTTTTCATTTATATTTTAAATTCTGAATCCTTTTGATGATAACAAAAGGGGGAGAATGGAATATATTTTGATTTATGAGTGAATATATTATAAATATTTTTAATTTTGAATCTCACTCATGCACAGTTAAAGAGGGAGTTTCTGTTGTAGGGGGAGCAAATAAATAGGGGGAGTTCAATATTCACTGTCAAACACATTTATTGTATTCAAAATCTTTTATTTGTTTGTCATCATCAAAAGGGGGAGATTGTTGTATATAACGGTGTTGTATACACAATTATATGATTTTTGTTTGATGATAACAAACAAATATATTTTATTATAAATGTGTTTGTTATTGTACTGTTATATCACATTACAGACAGGAATATAATATTTATATTTAAGTGAAATACTACTGTACAGAAGTTCAAATATTAACACAGTATTTTATTTAAATATAATATTTTATTTCAATATTCAAACAGTACAAATTTTTATGACTCCACTACTTGTACACATTCACGGATATTTCAACATGAGATTGTACTTGTGTAAATAAACTGAATATGATAGACAAGTTTGTTTGACAACAATAAAATAATATTTTATTTCAAACAAATTTGTTTACAAACATCAGTACAATTCTGTTGTTACACAGCTCCTCACTATAACACTGTCTATACATCTCATATTTATATACAATCACTGATACATTTACATTCACTAACACTATCTCTTAGTCTTCAGTCTTCAGTCTTCACAGCACTTCACTGTCAGTCCAGTCATCACCTGCTTACCTGTCACATGAAACACACACACACACACACAGTATACTGCAATAGAAATAAAACTGAACACATGCAAATATAAATTTTATTTTTAAAATTCTATTTGCCTCAGATTTCTGGTGTGTTTCTCATCTTCTTTCATGACTTGATCCGATTTATAAAACCATCAATCTGTGTCTAGACAGCTTGTGGTATTCACAGTGATACACTGTAAATACCACAAGGTAGACAGTATGTAAATACAATGCAGGGACATGGAAATCTATTCTGGATGGCTGCATATACACACGTGTATATATTTACACGTGTGCACTGCCTCGCCAATCTAGTGTACAACTGAGGAGGAGCCACGTGGACCATCTCGACTCAGTGCAACACTCAAGCAACAAAACTAATGTCAACCAGCATAGTCAAAGTCAACGCAAGTCAACACAACAGCAGTGAAATGGAGCAAATGCAATACAAACAAGCCCAAGTGTCAAGCAAAGCATTTCAAGTCAGAAATGGCTATACACCATAATTCAATTGTCAATTCAGCAAAGTTCAAAACAATCATGGACATGAACAAGGAATATAGCATAATTCAAGTGAAGGCACAAAACAGAAAGTGGTCGAGGACAATGCTAAGCAAAGCAGCAAACTGGTTCAAGTGATCAAGTGGGTTCAACATAGCAAATCACTTAAGATCAGAGTGGCAAACATACATGGTGGTTCAGTCCAAGATGATTGTGCATGCATCAATACAGCAAATATAAATGGTGGATATATGACTCAAGTCTACATGCAGCAGCAACTACACAATTCTGTGCTTAAATGGTCAACAGAATGTATATTCTCATATACACACAGTTTTTTTTTTCAAGACAGTTTGCAGTTACATATGGATCTGCACGCACACACACAACAATACAGTTCAACAGGCAGGGAGAATGATTTTGCAATGTATCATATGTGTGCATATGTTGACAAAATGGAATCAAATCAAGAGGACTAGCATAAGACAGCATCATGCAAATCTCAAGTTTGATAAAATCACTAAAGTGAATTCATAGTAACAAAGGGAAGGAAGCATCATGTGTGTGTGCACATTCAAACGTATATACAGTAGTGATGAAGCTCAAATTTATACATGGATACATGGTTCATGTTCAAGGTTTAGAAAGAGGGTTCAGGCAAACTACATGTGTGCAACAGAAATGTGTGCATTCAAGAAATTAAGCATTCCATCTTTAGCAAGAGAAATCAGTGTTCAAATTTTCTGGCAAACTTATGATGTGGTTCCAGAATTCCAGTATTTGGCATAAATTTAATTTATGGAAAAAGTCATGCACAATCAAGGGAAATCAGCAAACATAGAGATGAGAATTTTAATTATGTCCAGAAAATCAGAAATGTCATACAACAAATCTGAGAGCCATTTTTGGTAAAGTTTATTATAATTCAGCGATTTCAGAATTGCATTAATGATAAATCAGCATTTGCTTTGAAATAAGATTCCAGAAATGATTCAAGTATATGTTCTTAACAAATATGACTGTTTCCAGAGCATAGCTATCAATCAAGTATACTCGGCAAGAAATCATTTCAGCAATCAAGCAATATTTGGCAAGACTGTTTTTTTGTGATCAATGTTTTCCAAAAATATCAAGAAATTATTCTTAGGAAAACAATCAATTGACAAGATTCAAAGCTTTCCTAAAAATCACAGAATAGCAAATATGTTTCCAGTTTTTTCTTTCCATGTGTACAATTTATCATGAATGTCAACATTCAAAGGAAATCATTTTTGGCAAGCAAAATCTTTTCAGGAAAGTGATTCACAAGGTAGCATTTATACAAGGGAGCAGAGGAGCATTTACAAGCAAATTCTACATTGGAAAGAAATCAGCCAGCATTTCATTACAAGACAACATGTATCAAGTAATAAATCAGTGAATTAAAAGCCGAGGAAATCCATCTTATTCAAGGAAAACCAAAAGGGGAAACTCAAAAATCAGCCAAGTCATATCGAGTGAAATCAGAGAAAATAGGGTGTTCGATTCTAACCCTATAAATTCAACCAATCATCACAGGCAGAAACGATCGAAAAACCAAGGATTAACAATTAAAAGGGCATCAGAAAATTCATTCAGAAAACTCACTTTTTCGATCGCAAGTTCCCAATCGAAGTGACCGAGAGCAGGACTATATTCAAGCCATCAGAGGAACAATTCCCAATCAACAACGAAGAGCAAGACATCAGACTCGAGCTTCAGAGATTAACCAATTCCATCAAGCAACGAATCGAATTGAGAATTCAGATTGAGAAACCCTAGTTCGGCCGCGATATTTTTTTTTGAACAAATAGAGATCGGGCAAACAAAATGAAATAGGGGTGGACCAAATCTTCAGAGGGCCGGCCAGGATATTTTTGAGTGTTAAAAGGGGATGACCCTTTTTATTTTTAACTCCAAGGGTTTCTTGTTTAATTTGATATTTGTATTGTTTTTTAATTCTTTTTTTTGTAATCTTGTAAAACAATCACACAGTTTCTTGAGTTTGTAAAATTCTAGGAAATTCAGTCAGCGTGTTGACTGATAGTTGCTAGAGTCTGTAAAATCTAGGTTACGGATTACAGGTTTGTAATCAGGGGGAATCTGATCTAAGGGTTTAGATCAGTCTATGGTTTTGAGCGTAGGGTTAGAATATGAGCAGGGTTTGCGAGTGTGCATGGTCATATATGCGAGAACTGTTCTATCACCTAGTAGAAACCTTAGAAATGCAGCAGTAGGCTGGGTTTGCCGAAGCTGGGTATATCTGTGTGTGATTTATTGTCTGCATTTCTGTTTCTGATATATTCTGTGATTTGTTTATTAATATATATCTCATTAGAATTTTAATCCAGTTAAAAAAACTGTGATAAACCCTATTCACCCCCCCTCTAGGGTTAAACTAGATCCAACATGAATCACCCCAAGGATCAGTAGCGAGAAGTCCTTGCAACCCGTGGATTTCAACCACATCAGAGTACAAGAATATATCAGAGTATGAATAAATATTACACAGAAAAATATCAAAGATTTAAAATACATAGCAGCGGAAATAAATTGTATAAATACAATGCGTAGCGAAAAATAACAGCTGACACAACTGAAAGAGATATACAGATACAAAGCTTTCCGAATATAGCTCCAGCTGTAAATCCAGGATCTTGGGAAAAGAAATATCTACGAAAACCAAAACTACTAGCTGCTCATGTGGAAAATATGGGCATCCAGAGTTTAGGTTAAAACGATAAACTCTGAGTTAGTCATGGGACTGGTGTGAGAACTAAAATAGTTATTAACTTGATTTTATAGTTGGGTAAATCAAGGGACCACGTTGTATAACCCGGAACGCGTTGACCCCCAAGAATACGAGTGCATAAAACAAACAGCGCAATGCTAATTAAAGAAAAATGAAGCTATTATAAGACGCAGGTCCCATCACACAATGCAACGCAAGCCCGAGGATAGAGTTTTACCTTATAATAGCCAAATATGCTTGGTACATTTTAAAACAAATCTTTTTAAACTATAATAAGTGCATAGTGTTAAAAAAAACTTCAAATATAAATGTATCAATCCTAGACGGAATGGGTACCGTATATCATGTCGCCATACTTGTTCTACAATTAAAACCGCATAATGTCGTATTGGAAGTTGGATTTCCATCATGATGGCTTCTGATCTGAAAGATTGATCGCGTAGTGCAATACTCAACGGCATACGTCCCAGGCATGAGAAAACATCGTAATGCACATCTGCACTATATCCAGGATATCGAGTATCTCCACAACTTACGTCAGATGCATGAGAAAATGCCGCCTACTCTATCCTTCTGGGAATCGGGGAGGGGTTGTGCGCCCCTATCCCTCTGAGTGTGGAGCGACCACACTCAACTCATCTCGGTCTACCGAATCCATCCTCATATTGAATGTATACTGATCTAACCATCATTTCACCATCATACCGATGTATGAGGCTCGCGAATTAATGCTACACAAAGCTATGCTAATTAAAGCTATGGTTTGATCATCATCCACCAAGCTCTGCTTTTCAACAAAAGTTTGGATCACTACAACTCAGCATGTCACACTGTCAATCCATATCGTACCACTGATTTCTTCCAATATAACCTTTGAGCTCGTACGTTTCAGAGAAGGTTGTTAAGCAAGAGAATAAATTCTCCGCTACCAAACAGATATATATATTTAGCAGAGATCAATGAATACAGTATAAAGGAATACAACGTCATACACACCATCCATTTACAAGTCCGTTCTAGGTTTGAACGAAAACAGAGGCACCTTATTCCTCGTCCTGTATGTCCAATACAAGAGAGAGGCCCTCGCATATCCGAACAATCAACAAATACATCTGGATGGCTACTACTGTAGCCCCTTCAAGGTAGCTACTCCAATCATGGGCTTCAGTAGCAACCCATCAATTCGATGTAAAGATCGTCGGTCTTACATCGTCTTCGATCTCTTCGAATTTTCGTCGTATCAATTATTCAGAATGGGTTAAACCCGGTCTTTCCGAATAACTCACGTATCTTATAATCAAGTGCCATAACAACACATCATACGCCTCATTTCAATCCAGAATATTCTTTTATTCAAATATCCTTTTCACAATTTAAACCAAATTAAGGTTTTCCAAACTAGTCGGGATTAGCGCACCTTACCGAAGTAGTCACTTATTATATTTCCCAATCCCAACCTTTTCTCCTGGTAATACTCCATATCTAACACCATGGTGTTATCGGTAAAAATTAATTACCATTTCACATTCAAATATAATTAAAGATTTAACCCTCTTGGAGCAAAACTGGTGATACTCCATTCTCAATCATTTCCCAAATTTGATAATTTAAATTATCTCATTCACGTTTCAATCTAATTAAAGATTAATTAAAACTCCACTTAGTTTTAATCTTCCTAAAATCATTATTAATGATTATTTAACTTTGGGAAATTATTCATGTCACATCGACCATCTACACCGTACCACTGGTTTCTACCAATTTATAACCTCTGAGCTCGTACGTCCCAGAGAAGGTTGTTAAGCAAGTGTGTAACGACCCAGATTTTGAGCGACTTTGGTTATCGACATACACACGATGTCGATAACCAAAACATCGAAAAATCCTGGTAATTAGTGAAAGAAATTAGAGGGTGAGGATAGATAAGATAGAAATTTAGAATAGAAGAAGAAGAACACAACATCAGAGTAACACGAATCTCACAGCGGAACGAATAACATATAATATATGTAACATAACTTTGAAATATACATCTATATTTGAATATACATCATTATCAAAGTACAACACTTACAATACAGCGGAAATAACTATAGCTATATGATCCTGAAGCCTCCTGCTCCATCTCTTCCAGTATATCTGTAAAATCCCGACTACTTGACTGCCCGTACAAATTCAGGCACCCAAGAGTTTAGGGAAAACAACAAAATAAACTCCGGGTCAGTCATGGGACTGGTGTGAGTAAAACAGTTTAAAACAGTTCAAGCAGGTAATCAATATCTCATAAGACCACGTCGTATAACGGAATGGGTTTTTCCCTTATGAGAATCCAAATTATCTTTATATCAAAAACCTTTCGATATTATAATAATGCCTATCAACCACAGTATAATAATCATCTAGCAGAACGCTTTCATCTCACGTTCTACATATATAGTATACAATCAAAACCGCAAGCACGTATTGGGTAATGGATTTCCAACTATGACAACGTATGGAACCACCTATCGCTCGTGTACCTCTAGAGAGGAATACACTGGGTTCAACAAGAACATCTTGCAACCCAGCCACACATGACCGACCCCTCATTTCGCTTGAGTGTATCGAATGTATATCACCCACGGTTGGGATCAGCAACCGTTTCCCAAATGGGACAGCATCAACAATAGATTTTTAGAAGTAAATGAAACTCTAGATCAGGTGATTATACACCCTACTTCGGTGCGACCGACTTAGCCATGCTGCCTGCCCGATTTCTGTCATTTACCGGATGATGAGGCTAGAAGCTACGCTTTATCATCACACCAGATTCACTTTGAATGCCACATCATCAAATCCATAAAATCACCGATTGATGTCCTCAACAATACATTATGTGTTAGCTAAAAGAAGTTTCCTTCTCCGCTTCCACTCTTGGTACAGTTGGAGAAATCAATATACGTGATCGTCTGGAAATACTCTGTCAGACATCCGTCCATACAAGTCATCCAGGAACAGGATGAACCGAAGGCACTATTCTGTAAACAGGATAGCCCTTGCATAACTCCGTCTTTAATTTCCTCTGGCATATATGATTCGCAACGCTTATGCCAATACAGAGTGGTTCTTTGGATAATAATCCAACCGGTCTCTCCATATTAACAACGTTAAAATGGTCAAACTTCGATAGTCTGTGATTTAACTATCGAAGAAAAACAGGTGTGCAACCAACGATATTATTTCCAAATGGAAATTATATCGATCAATCATCATTCAACATTTATCTCTTTATTTCATTAATTCACTTATCTCCTATTTCCCTATATTCAATATTTCTTATTTTCTAAATTTGGAAAATATACGTTATTAACAATGGAAAACATTTCCATTTCTTGTTTCCTTTATTAGAAAACATTTCTGGTTTCTTCTTTGGAAAACATTTCCAAAGCTTCTTCATTGGACTTAGACAAATGTTTAAACAAACCATCGCGATGCCAACTCAAACCATTTCCTTTACTGCCGAACCTTAACTATTCCTTAGTTAAAAACGAAGCCAATCAAGTTGGGGTAGAACTACCTCTCAGACCTTAACTGAACAACATTTCTAACTTTGAAATAGGCAAAGTTCACTTTATATTCCTTTTTCTAACTTCCTTACTTAACCCTCCTCGAATAGCTATATTCGATTGACTCTTTTCACTTAACTCTATTCGATTAACCCTTATCAATTTACTCTATTGAATTAACACTATTGGATTAACTCTATTTGACTAACGCTATTTTTTTACTCATGTCACTTAACTCCTTTCGAATAAACTATATTCGATTAACTCATTTTACTTTAACTCTAATCGATTAAACTAACAACGATTAACTCCTTTTAACTTTATTCTCTAATCGATTAACTAACATCGATTAACTCCTTTTCTTTAACTATAATCGATTAAACTAACATCGATTAACTCCCTTTTGAATAAACTATTCATTTATAAAGATTTACTTTTAGTAATGGTTCTTCACTTAACAAATGATTTCCTTTTTATTCTAACTTATCCTTTTATTTTATAAATATTTCTTTTATAAAAATTCTTTCCTTTTCTATATGAAATCCATCGATTTTATATAAATAATTCATTTTCAAATTACACTTTGAAAATATTCCTTTATCAACATTCGGTATGTTATGGTATTCAACATATCAAATCACGATGATCAGTATCGTCCAAACACATATAATCGACAACAAATTATATATCACATCATATATCACAATATATGAAAAACAATAAAATAACTGTTGAGGAATCCAGTCGAATTCCTCCAACCTGTTTCCCTGCATCACAGATGTTAAATAATATAGATAACATCACTTTCAGTTCCATATGATATATTCTGTTAAACAGAATCAATATAGAAAATTTAACTAACTGACTAGCAGTTCAATCAAACAATCAACACACAGTCAATCAGCCAATATCTAACAGTTCTAAAAATACAACATTGTAAAAGTCGGTTGTGTACGACTTGTGCAGGATCTATAATATGGCTATGCGGAATGTATGTGATAACTTAAGCTATTCAATAGTTATGCGAATAAATATTCGCAAACAATATATATATCACAAATAATTATAAATGAAGTAAAGTAAAGTAAAGTAAAGTAACGACACCAGGATTTTTATACTGGTTCGGACCTCCAGTCCTACGTCCAGTCCCGAAGCTCCTCTTCGGCTTTTCACTAAACAACACCCTCTCTTCACCCGGAGGAACAGGTTCACAACACTACTTGATTTACGGGCTACAAGTTTACCCATTGATTTCACGGGCTACAAGCTTACCCACTTGATTTTACGGGCTACAAGCTTACCCACTTGATTTCACGGGCTACAAGCTTACCCACTTGATTTCACGGGCTACAAGCTTACCCACACAGGACAATTACAAGAGTTTGACTTTTGATTGTGTTCTTCTTTCAACACTGATTTGTCAACTATTGAGTACACCCTTCCTATAATCTTATCCTCAAGTATATGAATTGAATGCGAAGATTTGAAGGAAGTTAGTTGCTTGTTGAATCAAAATATGAAAAAATTATCAAGGATTCAATAAGTAACTTGAATTTGGGAGCTTTTTAGAATGCAAGAGTATTTAGAAAGTAAGATCAGATATCAGAGCAAGAATCGGTGATTTGGATGAATGAAAGATGATGTATTTATAGCAAATGAAAAGTTGTAATTATTAGTGAAAAGTTGCAATCAAAAGGAGTGATTTTTAATGAAGAGAAATGGATGCAACTTTTCAAGAAAGAAGACGACTCTTCATGAAATTAAAAAATAGGTCGACAGGAAAAATTAATAGGTTGACAGGTTTTTGACCGTTATTTCAAAAAAACTGTTGACCTGTTAATTTTAACAGGTTGACCTATTAAGTTTAAAAAGCTGTTGACCTGTTAAATTTAACAGGTTGACAGGTTTTTGTCAACATACATAAAAAATGAGTTTTCATGTATATTTTTGAAGAGAATAAGAAGTATGATTATTTGAGGATAGATTTTAACATAAATAACTCTAAATAACCATCTTCTAACCTATAAAACATTGAATCTTCTTTTTGTCGATCATGAAGCTCCTTCTTGTCATTAATCAAAATAAGCATTGAAACCGTTGACTCAACATTCTCCCCCTTTTTGATTGATGACAATATAGCTTGATATTTTAATCTTTATTGCTATCTCCCCCTGTATATAAGCTCTGTCTCCCTTAAAACATCTATATATCCATAATCTTAGCTCCATGTCATGATTTCCATTGATCTTCATTTTGTTGTTATCAATCGAAATTCTCGTGTCTCAACATTCTCCCCCTTTTTGATTGATGACAACACCTTGGATTTTCTCCCTTTGAATATAAAGCTCCCCCTGAATTTCTGTAACATTTGTTAGTTCATAATATAAATAATCTTACCTTTTGATTCCTGCATTAACAAATGTTAGCACACATATACTTTTATCATGGTAAGCACATGATAGTATATGTAATATAAATGATATGCATTATCATAATAGAAAATATTTCTCCCCCTTTATATAAGCTCGGTCTCCCCCTGTATATATGATCTCCCTGAAAAATATAACTAAGTTTCTGCACGAAGAGAAGTTAGTAACTTTCTCCCCCTTTGTCATCGACAAAAAGGGTATAATAAACAAGAGAGAGATTAAATAACATAACACATCACACCCAGAGTAAAACTGTACCAAAACATACAAGATCAACCATGTTTTCATAGCATACATAACACAAACCACATATAAAAGCTAATAGAGTTGTTTTAAAGACGTAATATCATAACTATAGATAGAAATAACTACTGAGGAGGTGTATCAGAGTCGGTTTCGTCTCCTTCTTCTTCTGATGATCCTTTATCCTCATCTTTTTCTTCTTCTAAGGATTCCTCTTCCTCATCTCCTTCTACTTCTTTGATTTTGGAGCCATTGGAGATTGAAGGAAATGAAATTTGAGAAGTTAGGGCTTGGAGAAAAGGTGTTTTGAATTTTTGAAAGAGTTGAGAATGAATTGGTATGTTGGATTTGAGTTTGAACCGACGTTTGGCTGCATAAAAACAATTTTATCGTTGACCGGTCGACCTATAGAATAAAAGCGGTCGACCTAAAAACTCTCGGGTTCGAGATAGAGGAAATAAGGCAAAACCGGTCGACTCCTTTTTTCTAACCGGTCGACCTATTTTGTTGCTAAAACAGCATCGGTCGACATGAATTTCGGAACTGGTCAACCTAAAAAGTCTCTAGAAACTACATGTATTAAAACCGGTCGACCTATAGTTTTTGACCGGTCGACCTGTATGAACAACTTGAAACCGGTCGACCTATATTTTGCCACCGGTCGACCTAATTCTTCTCTGGATTGAAAATATTCAAAACAGGTCGACCTATATTTTTTAACAGGTCGACCTAATTTGTCAAAAATTGTTTTTCTGCCTTATTTTGAAAAAAAATCAAACTCAAACAACATTTTGTTATAATAATATATATTAAATACATGAAGAAAGAAATAAAAAAAATATTAAAAGGAATATAAAATATCTCCTTAGATCCGATATATTAAAATTATTTTCTTGGTTCCCAAGGAGAGTATTTTGCACTTGCGCCTTCATTTTTGTTATAATTCCTATCCCATGAATTTTGTGTCCTCGATGACGATGAAATATTGAAACATGTGCTTTTTGATAAGCTAAATTTTCAAAGATATTTAGAGATACCGAATAGCCTTCTCTTTGTTGTGGTGTACCTGCAAAAATATATATAACATATATAGTTTTGGTACCCACTTGCTTTGTTTGGGTCCATGGGTTAGATGGAAGGTAACCATACCCAAGAGGGTTTAATGGAACCTTTAAAGATAAAATTTTCATTATTTACTACCGAATCAAAATAATCATCGATATATTTTTCTCGGTTTTTCCAACTTACAGGAACCCAAATACTTAAGAAATCTCTAGTGATATTCCTTTTTGTACTTCTATATTTATTATAAATACCGTTAGTCATAGAAGTATTCGAATTTCTATAATAATTGGGTCTTGGATGTGCATTAGTACTAGTAGTGATATTCTTATTGTACATAAAAGCATATCTAGTACTATTTCTATGATTGGTTTTATTATATCCTATACCACTTTTGTCATGTAAAGGTCGAGATCTAGACAAAATCATGTTTAAATCATTTTGACCTTTAATAAATTTCGCGAACTTATTTGTACATTTGATTCCACAGTCGCGATTGATATTTTCAAAAGAAACCTTGTTATTAATACCCTTATTTAATTCAGAATTCTTCCTTTTTAAAGCTCTATTCTCATTTTCGAGACAACTAATTTGAGATTCTGAATTATATAAAGATGATTGTAATTTTCCTTTTGAGTCAGAAATTTCATTTTGCAAAATATTACTATTCACCTTTAAGAACTCACATTCTTTAGATAATTCCAAATTCTTTTTAGTTAGAGCTCCATTCTCTTTTTCAAGAGACGATATTAAAGAACTTGAATTATTTAAAGAATCTTCTACTGATTTATTTCTATTTTGCAAAAGATCGATTTCCTTTAAAAGAACATTGTTATTATCTTCTAGTCGCTCATTTTATTTTTGAAGGAAATCTTTTTGAAAAACAAGCTCTTTTAAGGTATTTTCAAAACATTTGGCTTGTTTTACCAAACGATTGTTTTCTTCTTTTAATTTGGAATTTTCTTGCTTGTAATTTTTTGACATAGCTAAAACGGCTGTATTGAGTTTCAATAATTTTTCATGGTCTAACAAAAGATCTTTAAATAATGAATCTACACATACCGATTGTGATCTGATTTTAGCCATGAGACATTTGCTTCCTTGTTCTCTTGATTCGGCTTTATTGCTCTTCCACTTTCTAATCCCATGACTAGACTTCTTTATTGCCATTTGTTCTAAGATGTTGTTACGATCTCTAGAACACCAGGCTCTGATACCAATTGTAAAAGTCGGTTGTGTATGACTTGTGCATGATCTATAATATGGCTATGCGGAATGTATGTGATAACTTAAGCTATTCAATAGTTATGCGAATAAATATTCGCAAACAATATATATATCACAAATAATTATAAATGCAGTAAAGTAAAGTAAAGTAGAGTAACGACACCAGGATTTTTATACTGGTTCGGACCTCCAGTCCTACGTCCAGTCCCGAAGCTCCTCTTCGGCTTTTCACTAAACAACACCCTCTCTTCACCCGGAGGAACAGGTTCACAACACTACTTGATTTACGGGCTACAAGTTTACCCACTTGATTTTACGGGCTACAAGCTTACCCACTTGATTTCACGGGCTACAAGCTTACCCACTTGATTTCACGGGCTACAAGCTTACCCATACAAAACAATTACAAGAGTTTGACTTCTGATTGTGTTCTTCTTTCAACACTGATTTGTCAACGATTGAGTACACCCTTCCTATAATCTTATCCTCAAGTATATGAATTGAATGCGAAGATTTGAAGGAAGTTAGTTGCTTGTTGAATCAAAATATGAAAAATATTATCAAGGATTCAATAAGTAACTTGAATTTGGGAGCTTTTTAGAATGCAAGAGTATTTAGAAAGTAAGATCAGAAATCAGAGCAAGAATCGGTGATTTGGATGAATGAAAGATGATGTATTTATAGCAAATGAAAAGTTGTAATTATTAGTGAAAAGTTGCAATCAAAAGGAGTGATTTTTAATGAAGAGAAATGGATGCAACTTTTCAAGAAAGAAGACGACTCTTCATGAAATTCAAAAATAGGTCGACAGGAAAAATTAATAGGTTGACAGGTTTTTGACCGTTATTTCAAAAAAACTGTTGACCTGTTAATTTTAACAGGTTGACCTGTTAAGTTTAAAAAGCTGTTGACCTGTTAAATTTAACAGGTTGACAGGTTTTTGTCAAAATACATAAAAAATGAGTTTTCATGTATATTTTTGAAGAGAATAAGAAGTATGATTATTTGAGGATAGATTTTAACATAAATAACTCTAAATAACCATCTTCTAACCTATAAAACATTGAATCTTCTTTTTGTCGATCATGAAGCTCCTTCTTGTCATTAATCAAAATAAGCATTGAAACCGTTGACTCAACATTCTCCCCCTTTTTGATTGATGACAATATAGCTTGATATTTTAATCTTTATTGCTATCTCCCCCTGTATATAAGCTCTGTCTCCCTTTAAACATCTATATATCCATAATCTTAGCTCCATGTCATGATTTCCATTGATCTTCATTTTGTTGTTATCAATCGAAATTCTCGTGTCTCAACAAACATGAAATTATAAACTGTTCAGAGTTAGTGAGATTTACTCACATTTGCAGTTCATCGTTAAAGAACGATAAACTGTTGTTTGATTTGAATCAAACAGTTTATTTCGCCATAAATTCAAACGAGCTCGAATCCACTTCCAGTCAGTCCCTGTGTGTAGTGCTCGTCCAAACGATCCCAACGGATCCGACCGTTCGAAATTCTGATATGGTATGACAAAGATATATGATTTACAAGTTTGGTTCAATTTAAATTAAAACTAATTAAATTTTCTTTAATAAACAATTTGGCTTAACTTACCCAAACCAGCCCATTACCAAACCTAGACCCGCATCCCTTTACTTGGCCCACGTTATAACTGGTTTACCTCCCACAATAGAACCCGATTACCATTTCAGCCGTCTCCCCCAAAAAAATCACGATCTCGTTTCCTTTAAACCCTTCCCGCCGCCAACACAGATCGTCGGAGCCGACCCTGCTTCGCCATCGACTTCGTTACACCCTCAGCCTCCCACGACCCTAGCGTTACCTCTCCTAAAGCCATGAATGAACCGAAACCCCTCCACAACACGCCGTTCAATTGGGTTAAGCTGCCGCCACAGGCTATCGAGCCCGTCCGCACCACCCTCAATCAACACGACACTCCTCCCTCGACAGCTTTCCTTCACACGCCTCCTCCCAATATCACCAGAATCCTTCCATAAACCGAACCCTAGCGAGACCAGCGTACGAAGATGGTGCTCGATCCCAATGGAAAGGGTACAAAAATGAAGTGTAGCTGATAAGGACTTCATACATAATTATTGTGGTATAGAGATTTTTTGTTTGATTTTCTTTGGATTTCTTTTGTGTGAAACTTTTGCTGTGTCCGGTTTCCTTTGGGTTATATAGGCTGTTTGGGTTAGGTAGGGTTTGTGGCTGAAATTTGATGACTGCGTGGACTGTTCTAGACCATATAATACTTAGGATATTTTTCTTCTTTTATTATATATTTTATTTTATTTATTTTAGCATTCTAAAAATCCGTGTGATCACACACGATGCCCAAAAATCACTGAATTGGACATGTAGCTAGAGTTCGACATTACGGTCTCAACGAAACTGGTTTCGTCGAATTCCGACTTCGTATGCTCACACAACGTATTTTTAACTGTCGAAATACTGACTGTTTCACACTCTAAAAATACGTACGACCACACAGTGACTCTAAAATTCACGAAACTGGAAATCTAACAATTATTTGACATTGCGGATCCAACAAAATTAGTTTCGTCGAATTCCGACTTCGTTTGTAAAACCGGCTATTTTTAAAGCTCTGGATGACCCATTTAAATATATAAATATATTTAAATATAATTAAATTTAATTTAATATTTAAAAATAAATATTATCGTCTATATTCACAGTGGAATACCATACAGCTCTAGAATATTCCTATATGAATTTCTAGCTTGATATTACATCGTCAGAGTTATATCGATGTTCGATTTCTATTTAAATCGTTATATAAAATATAATTAAATCGTTATGGTCAGGGCGCTGCATTTCTGATAATTTGATTTGGACATAACTCAAAATCTTCACGACGAAATCCCGATTTTTCTCTTCCACTAGAAAGATATACTCCACCAGCTCCACACGTTTCTTGTTTCACAGGAATCTGGCTTAAAACGAATCTTGTACATTCAGTTGAAGTTCGAATCGCCAATTTACGAACTGCAGCGCCATTTTGAGCTCGTTTATAATTATATTATAAACTATACGTTCAACTGTCGACGATTTGAATATATTCGTTATTCAAATCCAATTCCAAGCTGAATTAAATATCACAGATGATCCGGTTCACACCATATCGTCATTTCGGCCAATTCTGATTATTCAGAATTAAATATATTATTTAATTTATTATTTTAATTAAATATTCACTCTTATTTAATTCCACGACCATTTAATTCACTATATCACTATTAATATAATTAAATAAATTAATCATAATACCCCTGCCAATGCGGGTCATTACAAAGTGAATAAATTCTCCACCACCAAACAGATATATATTTAGCAGAGATCAGCAATACAGTTCGAAATACAATGTTACACATGTTATCCTGTCATTAATTGGGTTGAAGAACCAAAGTCATTTAAAACATGGTTCACAATAAACCCAAAATCACATTCTATTAACCATGGAATCTTCACGGAAAACATATCAATATATAATCGATATCAGTTTCCGTATCCGACTAATAATATAAATGGAATAACAACAAAGCCTTTTAAATTCCATGTATATTAACAGTCTTCCTCCACAGAAGCTCACTTCGATTATTACCAAATCGAATTCCATTCAATTCCAATTTAATATATTAAATTGGAAAGCTTTATTTTGGAAAATTCCATTAATATTAGTTAAAAGATTATAAATTCCTAATCATATTCTTCATTGTTATTTGGGTTAAAGAAAAATGTTATTTAAAACACCGTTCACGATAAACCCAAAAATCAAATTCTTTTATTCAATTTCAATTAAATATTAATTAATTGGAAAACTTCACTCAATCTTAATTTAAAAATTTATTCTTTTCTCAACTTGGTTTAAGAAAAATGTTATTAAAGACACCGTTCACGACAAACCAAAAATCCAATTTCAATCCAATTAAATATTAATTAATTGGTAAAATTCCCTAAATCTTAATTAACAGATTTATTCTTTTCTCAAATGGGTTTAAGAACAGTGTTAATGAAGACACCGTTCACGACAAACCCAAAATCCAAATTTCAATACAATTAAATATTAATTAATTGTTAAAATTCCCTAAATCTTAATTAAAAGATTTATTCTTTTCCCAACTGGGTTTAAGAACAGTGTTAATGAAGACACCATTCATGACAAACCCAAAATCCAATTTGATATCAAATACTAGGCTCTAAATAGAAATTATATCGACTTATATTCAATATCAAATTCTGAAACCAACAAATATCGTATTGGGAATAACGATATATATATATCTTCCAAATTCCTCAACAATATCCGTATAATCACGAAATCCAATATCGAAACATTCCGAAGATAATTTCCATTCCGAATCCATTCCAATTTATTCTTTGGAAAATTCTGGTTATTTTAAAACCATTTTCAAATCCAATTTATTTATTTCTAAAAATAATTAAATTATTATTCTAGTTAAAAACTAGTTCATTTATATAAAAATATATTTTATCTTTTCAAATCAGGAATTTTTCATCCAAAATCTTTCCAAATCATTTATTATGATTTTACAAAAATTTTCCATATTTTTAATAATTTTAATATCGCTCGTACAGTCGGTTTCCAATAACGGCCACCGAACGGCATCCATAGCGACTGTTAGATTTCAAATCTCTTATATTCATTGGAAAGCTCTTTTCGATATGAATCCAGCGGTTCTGGTTTTAGGAGAATCCGACGGTTGGATCTCCCGTAACATCAATTTGAAGTTAATGGTCGAAATTCGCGAACGGTCCCTGCGCGACGCGTTCTATTTAGGCCTTTATATATATATTTCATCGATTTCCATTTAAATCGTATTTTATAAATTCGTTTATAAATTCATCCTAAATTAATTTTAAAATGATTTCAACTCCATTTCAATTATTAAATCAAAATTGAATATTCCATTATAAATTCGTTTTAAATTCATTTTCAAATTTAAATCAAAATTGAATATTCCTTTATAAATTCATTTTAAATTCATTTTAAAACAAATTCAATTTTCAAATCAAAATTGAATATTCCATTATAAATTCGTGTTAAATTCATTTTAAAATGATTCCAATTTCGTTTTCAAATTTAAATCAAAATTGAATATTCCATATCATTATAATATTAAAATGATAATATTTTCAAAATATCAGATTTGGAAATCACTTTTTGATATTCATTATAAAATGAATAAAATCGACAGAAAATCTCGTTCGTGTTAAAATGGCATTCAACTACTTAACACGGCTTCACATTTCAATATTCAGTGAATATTATTATAAAATATTCTTTAATTCTAAACTAGAATCAGACTCGATCAATTACCATATAATTTCAGTTTTATGGATTTCATACATCGCATGTATACAATAATAATGATAAACAATCATTAAAAATTCATTAAACATCAAGAGTGCATTTTACAACTGTAAAAGCATTAAAATAAATAAATAACGCTTATACAGTCCGTCAACCCATCGATTGACATACCACTAATTATTGGGACTAGTGTATGGCAAATATCACCCCAATACCCATGTGGGGTTTTCAAATAATAATTATCGATTATTATTTGTGCAGTTGGGCGATGTGTAAAATTTATCGTCCCAATCAATACTAGTTAAATCGGTGTACATAAAAAACCGTCCGATTTATAAATGAATATTTATTTTCTTTCCTTTTCATGATAATTTTTGTATACACTTTTATATAAATAATTTTATATACAACAATATCAATCATAATCATAATCCAAACAATCAACCATGGTATGTACAAAAAGTAGTGCCAGGAGCTACTAAGCCCCGTCTGCAACCGATTATATAATAACTGGAAAATAATTTGAGTGAGAAGTTCTCACATTCGTTTCCACTCTGCCATTATTTTATTCTGAATTTTAGTTTTGTTTGTGTTTGAATTTTCCCGAAATTCTAACGTGCTCCAAATTGGACTCGGTCAGTTTTGTTGGGAAGCTCTCGGCTTCATGATCGCAACGCAACTGAAATCGTTGCGTTTGGTCCTCGTATGAAGAAGTTATGGCCGTTACATTTGATTACATAATTTAAATTATTAATACAATTAAATAAATAATTTAAATTCCCTTTCCCCATTTTACCCTCTTCTACGTCATTCTTATACAGCCGATTCTTCATTAGCCACATTGAAAAGCTTCTCACCTAGGGTTCAAACTTGCACGCATGTCGAGACACCAGCGACTAATCGGAGAATGCAACTTCGAAGGGCTAGGTGCCCTCTACCTCCGCCGGTGACGACGAGGGTTGCGATAACCCCTTGGCGTCTCGATTTGGGTGCGAACTGTATGGCTTTGAGCTGCAATTCAACACAAACGGCTGATCGACTCTTTCAGCTGTTTCGACCAGTTTTTATCAAAATTAATATATATTGAATATGAATGCACATTTTAATTTACCGGGGCCACATATTGACTCCAAAAATTCCAAAAAAATAAATCTAGCTATTTTTTGAGGATACGGTCCTAACAAAACTAACTTCGTCCAATTTGGAGACCGTTTGAAAAATGGTCATTTTCTGGTCGATCCAATTCAAACTGAAACTATCCAAACATGTTTAAATTTACTATACTCACATATTAATTCCAAAAATTATGAAATTTGAAACCTAGCAATAATTTGACATTCCGGATCTAACAAAAGTGGTATCGTCGAAAACGGAGGTTGTTTGCAAAATGGCTATTTTTAAAGGCTACATATTATATTAAAATATATATATATATATATATATTCCATAGCGACTATTTTAAATTTTAAACTAGACATAACTTTTAATTTATATTATGAAATCTCATTTTCTTACATTCGTTAGAAAGATATCGTTAAACAGATTCAAATATTCTAGTTTTACTGAAATCCGATTTATTTTGAATTCTGTACATTCAATTTAAATTTAAAATCGAATTTTCTACTGCGCCATTTCAAGCTCGTTTTATAATTAAAATAAATTTATTCGTTCTAACTTCGATTAAAATAAATTTTTAGTCTTTATTATTTAAAATAAATCATTTTAAAATCCATTAAAATAGCTAAAATAAAAAATTTAAATTGGTTCTGAAATCCGGTTGTTACATCTAATGTAATATTATTTTAATGATAATGGAAAAGTTCTTTTTATTTTGTGCAAATGTGTAAGTGCCCGTTACAATCCGTCTTTATGAACGGTTTATGTTGGTTTAATTACCGGCGAAAACAGGGCAAAAAATCGGGTCGTTACATTTGGTATCAGAGCTTTGGTTTATACAAAGCAATGAGGTACGACACATTTGAACAAAAGGAAAGACTCATCAGAGTTAATATCTCATTAGAGATAGGGTTAGTAATGCCCTAGAATGAGATTTTGAAGTATTATATTTGAGAGTGCGTATTTGAAAATATGAAATGAGTTTTGAAAAGTTATATTTTAAGGAAGAAACATATTTTGGAAATATATGGTTAATTATAACCTGGATACTCAATCAATCGTTTAAGGTTAAGTTTACATTTTGTGATTATAATTACACATAAAGTACTTCTTATGGCATGGTAATCAAGCCCCTTCCACTGATTAGGAAAATGATCCAAGTACAAATGCCTTTTGGATTTAATTTCACTATTGGTTAACATTTCGAAATATCGATAAACTTGGGTCAAATTTGTTAAGGTAACTAATCAATATGGTTAGAAATTAAAAATTAGAATTTGAGTATTTTATTTGATGTTGAGATTGGACTATCGATTATAAGAAGATTTTGCATATACGCCTGATCAACGTACATACGAAGTCTTAAGTATACTAAATAGATATAGAATCACACTTAAGTTGCTTGAAGATGATTCTGTTGATGACTGCATCATCATCAGTATGTATTTTCGAGTTTCGAAAGTGGGATGACTATATGATTTCGATTAAAACATCAATATACACTTAAACCCATTTAGACAAGTGTTTGAAATTGTTTGGTAAATTGATGTGAACTTAAATAGAAAAGCAGGGCATGTAGTTCAGGATTGTCATTTTAAGAAGGTAGAAAGACTAGCTAATGCAACACCACCCCTAGTCATAAGTGAAGAAAAAGGAACGCAAGAATTATGTAATCAAAGCAAGCTCTTTGACCCCTAAGGAATTATCTCCGAAAAGTTGGATTCATGAATAAATGTATGTATATGATGTTAATTATATAAAAAAAACTTCTTTTATAAATCTTTTTAATGTATTCTATCATATATCCAAATAGATCATATTCTAATGAAAAGTTACTGAATTTGATTAAAGGTATATATAGGAAGATTTGAATTATCGACGATTTTGGACAAGTCGATAAGTTCTAAAATATATTGTGGCAAAAAAGGAACTGTTTAAGTGAGCATGAAAACCTTGTGAATTAAGTTTCCCAGTTGGATTAAAGGATATTTTTCAAGCGGGAATAGTAAGAAGAAATTACCTAAACTGAAACGTTTAGACTAGCTGAGCTCGGAGATGATCAAGTTGTTCGTGTAACAAATAGTAGTAAATTTTGGAAACTGAAAAGGAATAAGTTTCATAACTGTTGTATTTGTAAGAAAAGATCTAAGAGAACGATTTATAACTATGAATTTTCTTGAAGAAGTAAATGGTTGAGTATAAGTAATTGGCTCAGTAAACGATGAATCGAATATAATGGGTAACTGGAGGTTATCGTTGGAGAACATGTAGATATGGTTGTCTGTAAATATGTGTGTTATAATATTCTACCTGGTATATTCATTATGAGAACAAGGAGCTTTGGTATAAAGAATTTTAATCTTGAGTATGAAAATCTACAGATGTCGGATGAGTTATTGCAATTCTCTTTCATTTTCAAGGATGAATTTTTTTTTTTGGGGGCGAGAGGGGTGAATGTAACGATCCAGAATTTTTAACCAATTTAAAATTGGAATTTTTATTACCTAATTTGAATTTGACATAAATATATATGGTTAAGAATATTTAATAATTTTGATGAGTTAGATGATAGATTTTATTCGAATTATAAATGAGAATGATTATTAATGAGTTTGGATTTATTGATACTATTTGTCGTTCGATCAAATTTGTCAAACCATAACATGAATTAGTAGCATTAGAATTAAGTGCTGCCCTTAATTTTCATAGCATTTAAGGGAAATGCTATAAAAAGTTCACCTTCTCTTCTTACGACAAGTGTATGGACACTTGTAATTTTGCACGTAAGCTTTCATGCTTGGTTTCCACTTGTCTCCTTATGTGTCTTTACCTCCTTACTCCTTTCATATATAAGGAGCTCTTTACTTCATTTTTTATCATCCATTTTCATTTTTCCTATCTTCCTTCTTCTTCTTAAGCTTATGGCCATGGTTCCCCATGGCATAAGTCTTCCTCTTTTCCACCACCACCTTGCCAAAGTTCGTCGTCATCCTCCTCCTCCTCCTCCTCTTATAATATAAAGAGAGAGAGAGATTAGTGTATATTGTATTATATATATATGTATATTGGTGAAGAAGACATTGCGCCAAAATATTGTCCGATGGTTCACTCAGCTAGGCTCGCCTACCGTGAAGATTTGGAAAGCTGTTTGGTGAGAACTCTTTAACCATGGTTTATATATTTAATTAGTAGTTAGACTAATTTAAATATAGTGATGAATTATTAGTGGTTTATGATGATTGATATTTGTTGTGATAGATGATGGATGCGTAGTATAGAACACACACACACACTATTAAGCGTTAGTGTTAGAACGCTTGTGCACAGTTATGATTTATCTAATTATGTTGATGATGGTTGCTATAGATGTTAATAGTGATTGTTGATGTTGTTTTGCACACACTATGACACAACAAGTATGGTACCACATTGGTGATCGACAAATCTCCTTCGTAATTAGAAGCATCATCATTATTGAAATTGAAGGTTAATAATTGGGAAAGACCATATTTATGAATTCAAACATATTGATAAAGTTCTTTAAATGAATAAATAAATAACGGAATGTTCTAGGATCACAGAGAGGATAGTGTCTAGGCTTGAGTTTGGAAAATATATTTTCCTGCTCTCCCTAGCTATCCCTAACCGATCTGACGAATGGGATGGTTAATTTGAAATTATTTGAATTTAGAAATGAATTGGAAATTGATTTATTAAGTAAAAAGTAAAAGTTAAATTTTGAACCCAAAATAAATTTGGAAAGTCAATGTAAATTACTTGAAATGGTTTTAAATGATTTACATGAGTATATAATGGTTTTCTAAGGTATTTTGAAGTACTGAAGAATAATTTTTATTTCGGTCAAAATAGAGCTTGTCGCACAATGACAATTTGCATATTTTAGTTACAACCTGTAAACGCTTATAACTTTTGCAATCTAAATCGGATTTCCAAGAAATGAAAAACAATTGATTTATATTAACAAGAGGTTTTAAATGAGTGAAAGCGGATTTTAATTTCGGGTTATAATTTTCAAGTTATGTTTAAAACCGTTTTGAAAAAGGTCGCTATAAAAGTAGTTGTAGACCATAATTATAAATAGCTATTTTAAATGTTTTTAAAATATGGATTTTTTTTGTAAAATCATTATAAATTATGTAAATGTGTTTTGAATCATAAAGTTTAAGTTTTGGCTAAGATAAACGATATTTTGACCAAAGTAGTTAAGATAATTTTTTTGTAACGCTTTTGAAACACTATGTTATCTCTTTCTTTAAAAACAATCTATTTTGAAGTTGTAAACCGCGAGCTTTTAAAAACAATATATAAGTAATCATTTGTAAAAGATTGGTGGTTTGTTTTCAAAGATTTAAAAGTATTGAAAATGTTTTATATGGAAATTAAATTTATTTATTTGGTACTAAAACGTGGTTTTCAATTTTAAATAATTGGAGATAAATCTTCGGATGTTTGATATTAATTCGGCAGATGATGAATCTAACTATTTGAGGAATTTAAAAGGTAGTTCACCGTTATTCCGCTTATAGTGTGAGTTGGATACAGAGATTACTATTAAGTATAAGTGGATGATATTTCTATCCAGATCTAATGTCAAAGAGTTGGATAAATCTTTTAATTAAGATATATGTGTTTCCCAATCTGATTGGGATAAGTTGGATAGAAATAATCTTCGGATATTTGATATGAAATTCTTTGATGTAAACGTATACTATTTGAGGAATTTGGAAGATATTATTATTATATCGTTATTCCACTTATAGTATTCGTTGATTATGAGAATTGATATCGAATATAAGTAGATACAATTTCTGTATAACTTATGTTTAATATCAATTGATTTGAGTTTTGTCGTGAATCATATCTTCAATAATATCAATCTTGAAATCCATTGAGATTGAGTTATGAAAATTCATATCATAACTTGGGATTTAGTCAAATCTTTGATTTGAGGAAATTAAAAATAAGGAATTGGCAAGGAAGTATAATCTTTTAGTTAAGATTACAGAATTGAATGTTGGGAAATCGATTTAATTGGAAACTATGGTTGAAATATGCGGTAAGGATTTTCAAAGGAAGCTGGCTTTTCGATAACGAGTTATCAAATGGAAAATTAATTAAGGCTTTGAGGCTAAATTATCTTTGATTTAAGAGATTTGTTTTTAAAGAGAAAGGTTAAATATTGATTTTGTTATAATTTGAGAATGAAGAAGTTTAATTTAACAAAATTCAAGACAGAAGGAGAATGGTAGAAAGCCTGTGTGCTCCGTAATTGTGTTTTTAATTGCGCTTATTATTTGGAAAGACCGGGACCAGAATTATGTCTGAAAACCATTCCACGTAATAACACGACGTTGTGGAGCAATTGAAGACATTGGAGGCGACATTGAAGACCGGGACCCTTCATGTTGTAAGGATTGGGATTGTATGGATTGTATGTATGACATTGTAATTGACTGCGTAGAACTAATCTTTTTTAATATATATCTGTTTGGTGGCGGAGAATTTATTCTCTTGCTTAACACTATTCTCTATGACGTATGAGCTTAGAGGTTATATATTGATGGAAATCAGTGACGTGTAGTGAATGGACAATGTGGCATACTTAAGTTATGTGATGAGTTATGGATGATCTAAGCAATGCTTACTTAAGCGTAGCTTTGTGTATATCGTGACCTCGATGAACCTTACACCCCGGATTGATGGTAAACTGCTGGTCAAATTTATATGTTCGTTTCATATGTTCGGTGCACCCGAATGTGATGATGAAAGGGTACTACGAAGTCCCCAGTTTGGGACGCTACTTGTTGGGTACTCTGATTCATGTATGGTGGGTTAGTATAAAAGGAGTCTGAGTCTGGACGTTATCCGCGAGTACTGGGATGATGTGCGCAAGAAAGTTTGTGAGCCCACGAATGATCATTCGTACCAGGAACCATCATGTAACATCCCGCTTTTTGACAACTTTTGTAATACAGTTATTTTTTATTTATTTTAATAATTGATTTAAAATAATAAATGGTGAATAATAAATATTGGGAAAAATTCCTAATATATATATATATATATTGTGATGGTTTGGAACTTCTTAGTCAAAGCATATATGGTTATAAAAGTGGTAAACAATATTTGATAATTTGTTTTGTAAAATCATTTTAAGCTTTGTAAAATAGATAATATTAGTCGTTAATATTATCGAAAATTGGGATAACAAATCTTTTCATAAAAATCTTGTGTGTATATTTTACTTTATTATAGGAAAATGTATACAAGTAAGTGTTGATTTAATAATTTGTTTGAATGTAAAACTTGGTTTAAGTTCATGAGATATATCAAATTGGGTTTTAATCAAAGATAAAACAAATAAAAATCTCAAGTTCATTCACAAGAGAAAATAAATCAAAAGGGGTCATGAACTTGTACAAACACTTGGCAGCCAAGTATGTCTCTATGTCAAGTGCACATTTCAATGCCAACACATGTGCATATATAGCGGCTATTAAGATTAAACAAACTTCCCTTCCCAATATTGTTGGCAACCTATATCTTTTACTCCATAGCAGTGACAACTGAATAAAAATTCGACCCTAGGCAACATGCCCTCACATCAACCTATAGGCAGCCTAAACCATAGATATATAGGAAAGTGACAACTACTAATTTCTTAGGAGCTAAGTTAATATGTAGACATAGTTTTGCACATGGATGGTACACCCATTTGTACACATCTGAATACTTACCTTGACATGGTCGTGCTCTCTGCTCTGCAAATGACAGGAAAACAATTTTGTGAAATGCCTTGACACATCAATCCCTTCCATCAGTATGCACTAGCTTGCATGATGCCCCTATATTTCCCCTAACAACCTATTGACGCTACACCATATTCTATATATGTGCTTGCCTATAAATACACACCAGACTACACGATCCCCCTCACATTCACTCACATATTCACATTGAGAAACTGAAAGAATAAATGTAGAGGAAGCAGCTAACTAGAACCATGAAACCTGGCAAAGAGCTACTAGAACAGAGGATATTATGACGAGTAAACAAATCCCCGATTAAAATCTATTTCTAGTTATGACATGATGCAATTATATATATAGATGTACATATACTATGGAGTGTGTTGCCTAATTGATTGGATCTTGATGTTAAATAGGGAAATGAAAAATAAAAAAAATCTGGAAACAGATTTAGGCTCTGTTTTAATTAAAAAAAGAGAACCAGTAGCTATGATGTACACTAATCTAATGAGTAAAATGAACATTTAAAAATTTTTATGTACCTCAAAATCCTACTCATTATAAAGTACGATTGTATATATATGTAGATCGGAGAATATGGACAAAACCATTGCAGTGATACTGATCATGAAGCATTTTGTTTCTAGACTCTACTCCGAATGCATAACATTAAGTTATAGAATGTACATAGGAATGAGCTTGCTTATTTTTGAAGTAGATCGGTACGCCCTTTTTAAAACTTTGGATAAGTCATAGAATTCATATGACAAATTAGGAACAAAAATTTAAATCAGAATAAAATTTCACTACAGCAAGTAGACCATTACTTGAGATTTTTTTGCACAACAGTGTTGAAATACCAACTGTGAATGGTTTTAAAACTATAGAAATCAAAACAAGAAAAGGCCTAGGAATCGAGTATTGGAAAATGTGAATTGTTGGCGGGGCAAGACAGTTTGGTGGATGGGTTTCTGGGTAATTCGGGTTGAACACCCAAGTCATGGCGCAGCTGGTTGGAGCAGAACGTGAGGGTGTGGTCGAGTCCAGTAGGCGGTAGCGTGTTTGTATGGATGTTCATGACGGATGCAGATTGGATGGGGTGTGCGCGCACTTGCACCAGGGTACAAACATACACAAGAAAATAAAGATAGGAAGGAAATTTTAGTTTACCTGGAGCTTGCTCCGCTCTATTTATATCACTATCAAAATGGTTGGATATGCATATATCTGCAATTCAGGCATCCTTCAATTTGCATCCGTGTAGAATCTGAAATTACAGTAGAAAGTAGAAGCACACTATGCTTCTGGTTCTGGCATTTGGACGTAAAGTCTTCAGTAAATTTCTCAACAAAATTTTGATGTCTGTGATGGTCCTCATTACTAGTTTCGACATATGTGACACCAAATCTTCGAGCATTCTTTTAACAACGTCAACTCCAATACTTCAATCACATTCAAAGTACAATAAAGTTCTTACGCCTAATGGCTCAATAGGTTGATCTTCAAATATCTTGTCCCTTTAGTATCTAATTATGAAAATAAGAATGATACACACTTGATCACCATCGACAAACAAAAGTAAAATTTAAAGCATTACAATAAAAAAAATACACAGGAATCCATTTTTTATATTGTTCATAACTAGCATTCGCAACACCCTGTAATTGAAGTAGAAGGATCCAGAAGGAGCATGGAGGCACAATGCATGCCACACGCAAGGGCCTTGATCCATTTCGGGTTGGCTATGTGAAAAGAAAAAAATTGATATAAAGTTTAAATATATATAAATATAAATGGGTGTTTGTAAAAACTAAAACAGGAACAAGAAAATAGAAGGGAGGAAAAAATTGGGTGCGTAAGTGCAGGACGTAAAAAAATATATAATACAGAAGATTGATTGTGTAAATTTTTATACAATACAGTAGTGGTACTGGTATTAGACAAAAACGTGAATGAAGAAAAAGGAAGGAATAGAATAGAAGTGATGTTTAGCATTTCATTTTCTTTGCCTGGACGTGTACATGTGAGGATGTATTGAATGAGGCGTGGTATTTTGGCCACAACCCATTTAGAAAAAAAAAAGTTTAAATTAAAAACCAAATTTATATAAAAATAAATATAATGTGTATTTTGTATGTGTGTATATATATAAACTTATATGAAGAAAAATATGATCGAACAACTTGATACATATGGGTACAATTGAATTGATCGATGAAGTGCGTAATAACTCGGCATAGTATCGAGTCTTATACAATTCAACTTAAAATAAATTGGTCTATTACATAATTACAAGTGATTTTTATTACTAAATATCGTTTAGATTTAATCAAAAGTTAATTTAGTTGCGAACTGAATTAACACATAAACTACTGATCAATAAAAATCAGTAAACGCAATAAATACTGATTTGATTGTTCAATTTATTGATTGATTTATTTAGTTGTGTTTGATTACGTGATTCGTAATTATTTACGAAATTTTATTGACATCTGCTAGTAGAAATAAACACTGTTCCACTATATATTTAATTGACTGAATTGTTTGAGCACCCTGTTAACAAAAATAAACATCGTTCTGCTATTATATCAACTTGACGTATTTTATCAATTAATATATGTTGTTGAGATATTATTAGTTGATGGTATTGAATTGTATTTATATGATTGTTTGTGCATACCGGGTTAACGACTTGAATGCCATTTGAACTGTTATATACCGTTGGAGTTGCTAAGCCGTTTTCTGTAAAGTAACTCAGAAATGAACGTACGTTTTTAATTGGATATAAAATTGTTCAAGAAAACAATTAGATGGATTATTTTAAATTAATTTTAAAAAGGAAAGATATGACGACCCGAATTTCCGGTACCCTTTGAGCTGACCAAACAACACCAGTCCAACCCAAATTGTACTTGAAACTCAGATGTCAATAGAAAGAATTTAGAGGATGAGATAAGAAAGAAAGAAATATTAGAATAGAAGAAATAAGAAGAAGATAACACAACAGAATTAGAGTCTCACATCGTAGCGGAACACAATATAATATATAAATAAATCTTTATTGAGAGCTTGAAATAAAACTTACAATCATCAGAGTGCATCACTTATCTGGATAGTTATAATAATCTGTCCTTATATACAATCACACAACAGAATAAATACTAGATATCATACTTCTGAACATCTCCAGCTCGTCTTTGGACTTCGCAGCGTCCGATAACCTAGACCTGTACAACCCGTTCTAACTCGGGCATTTCAAATACCGGGTCAGTCTGGTGAACCAGAGTGAGAACAACTCGCAAAGTTTAAGGGGAATCATCCAACTTGATTTTAAAGTTTAAAAATCTTTTTGAAAGAAAAGGATAATCGTAAGACCAAATCCATACATAAATACGGACGGTTTTTACCTTACGATAACCCAAAACATTTTGAAATCAATATCTTGTCTGATATTATAATAGTGTCTAGATACAAATAAATATGAATCTAGCGAAACGCTTGCATCTCACGCTCCACATATATAGTATACAATCAAAACCGTAGGGGCTTATTGGAGATTGGATTCTGACTATGACAAGGTATGAAACCACCTGCCGATAGTGTATCTCTAGAGGCGAATACACTGGGTTCAATGTAATAACCTGAAAAATCTGAGCCAATTTAAAATTTTTATTTTGGCAATTTTAGTGAATTTTGAATATTTAAAATGAATTATTTTGAATAATAACGATGAGAAATTTATTTTGAATAAAATTAGAACGAATATATTTATATAGATCATCGTTAGAATATAAATAATTATTTTTAATTATAAAAGGAATTGAAAATGGCGCAGTAGTTCGAAAATTCGGTTTCAAATTTCAAATGGATGTACAGGATTCAAAATTAACCGGATTTTAGCAAAACTAAAAATATTAGAATCTATTTGATAATATCTTTCCAACGAATCTGAAAAATTGAAATTTCATAGCGGGAATAAAAAGTTATGTCCAGTTGAAAATTCAGAATAGTCGTTATGGAATGTTGGCCCTTAAAAATGGAAATTTTGCAAACGACCTTCATTTTCGACAAAACCACTTTTGTTGGATCCGTAATGTCAAGTTATTGCTAGATTCCAAAATTCATAATTTTTTGAATCAATATGTGAGTGTGGCAAAAGGAAACGTGTTTTGACATTTTCAGTCAATTTCGATCGACTAGAAAATGACCATTTTTCAAACGATCTCATAATTTGACGAAATTAGTTTTGTTAAGACCGTATCATCAATACAAAACTAGAAAACATTTTTCTGGATTTTTTAGAATCGGTATGTGGCCCTGGTAAATTGAAATGTGCGTTCAAATTCAATATATAGATTTATATTTTGATTTTGACGAAAACTGATCGAAACAGCCGAATCAACCTATGACACATATCCCATTGTGTTCGGAATGGGGGTAATTAGCTAGGGGTGACAGTCGTTGGGTTTGATTCGGGGTATGGACGGATAAGAAACTTTTTGAAGATGAAAATTAAATAAATAGTATAATAATATAATTATATATAACCTCACCCCTCACTAGTCTCTCTCCTATCTACTTAGATCGAACTCAGAAAAAAAAGAAAAAAAATTCGAACCCATCGTTGAAGTCGCGTCACCCCCCCCCCCCCACCCCCCAGGTCTTCTACCACCGCCGGAGGTGGCCAACGCCGCCGCGACTCAAGGGTCACACACCCTCCTCCTTCGCCGTCGAGCTACCCCCCTCGCCATCCCCGTTCGAAACTCCCCAAGAGCCCTAGCCCCAAATCGAGGAGGACCCGCGCCTTAGGCTATCTCCAACTGGCCGCAACCCCACCCCTCCGCTGCAGCGTCGCCATGACCCTCCTCAGCCCCCTCCTCTGAAGAAAACTGAAAAATGTAAGTTTTAATTTTATAAAAATTAGTTTTTTTCTTTCTATAGTTAAATAAAGTATGATTTTTATTATAGAAATTGCATAACAAAAGAATATGATTTTTTTCATATAAAAGCTATGATTTCAGTTAAGAAAGTTAGGATTTTTAATATTAAAATACGATTTTTTTAAAAGTAGAAAGATGGGATTTTTATTGTATATAGAGGATAAAAATTTGATTTTTATATAATGTAGAGAATAAAAATAAGATTTTTATATAAGGAGAAAAATAAAAATGTGATTTTTATATGAACAGTTCAAGAATAAAAAAGTGATTTTTATTGTAAACAGCGTGAAATGGTTAAGTTGGAATGTCGGGCAAATCTAAACGATTCAGAAGTTCAGAAATAGAGAACGGCGGAATGGAACCCTCGGTGAGAACTTCTCACTTTTAATTTGTTTTCTACTTGAAATATATACTAGGATGCAGACGGTGCTTAGCAGCACCCGACACCCGTTGTCCACAAAACATGGACGACTTGTTTGTTTTTTGTTTATGGTGTGAATATTGATTGTGTGATGTGGAATGGAATAAAATATTTTATAGTTAAAAATATAATTTTTTAACCTGTATATAAAATAAATATTTATAAACAAATCGGACGATTTGTTTATGTACACACATTTGACTGATATGGATTGGGACGATAAATTTTACACATCGCCCAACTGCACAAATAAAACCTGTGTTTGATTGTTTGAAAACCCCACACGGGTGTTGGGATGAAATTGGACATACACTGGTCCCAATAATTAGATGTATGTCGATCGATTGATTGACAGACTGTGTAAGCGTTAATTATTTATATTTAATGCTTATGCAGTTGGGTGGTGCACTTTGGATGATGGTTGATTATTTATCATTGCTATTATATACATGTGTTGTATATAATCCATATAAATAACGTTATATGGTAATTGAGTGGGTCTCATTCCAATTTAGAAAATAAATTATATTCATGTGTTGAATAAACAAAATACTCAGGTGTTGACAATACTCATGTGTTGAGAATATTCATGTATTGAAAATATTCATGTGTTGAATAAAAGAAAATTCATGTGTTGAATAAAATATATATTCATGTGTTGAATGAAAGAAAATTCATGTGTTGAATAAAATATATATTCATGTGTTGAATAAAAGAAAATTCATGTGTTGAAGAAAATATTCATTTGTTGAATAGAATAACGAAATTATTGAAATATATAAAGCCATGTTGATTAGATATGCGCCATTTCGACGTGAACGATATCTATATCGAGTTTATTCATTTTTATAATGAATATCGAAAAGGAATTGATTTCAAAATATAATATTTTGAAAATACTATCATTCATATATTAATGATATGGAATATTCAATTTTGATCTGAAATTGAATATGAAGTTGAAATCGTTTTGAAAACGAATTTAAAACGATTTATAAAATACGTTTTAAAAGGAAATCGACGAAATATATATAATATATTATATATATATAATGGCCTGAATAGAACGCGCCGCGCTGCGACGGTTCGCGAATTTCGACCATTGATTTCGAATGGACGTTACGGGAGATCCGACCATCGGATTCTCCTTAATCCGGAACCGTTGTGTTCATATCGAAAAGAGCTTTCGAACGAATATTAGAGATTTGAAATCTAACGGTTGTATTTGGAATTATGTCCAAATCAAATTTGGAAAAGGTCGTTGTAAGTACAGTTCGATGGACTTTGATGGAAATCGACTGTACGGGCCTTGATAAAATTATTAAAAATATCAATAATTAGTTTAAAATCATAAGAAATGATTTGGGAAGAATTACGATGAAAAATTCCAAGTTTGACAAGATATAAATAGATTTTTATCGAAATGAACTAGTTTTGAACTAGAATTATAATCCATTTATTTTTAAGATAAATAAATTGGATTTGAAAGGGTTTTGAAAGTAACTAGAATTTCCAATAATTGAATTGGAATGGATTTGAATCGAAATTGTCTTTGGAATATTTCGATGTTGGATTTAGTGATTATACTGATATTGTTATGGAAATTTGAAAGATATATTTATATCGTTATTTCCAATACGATATTTGTTGGTTGTAGAATTTGATATTGAATATAAGCCGATATATTTTCTATTCAGAGCCTTGTATTTAATATCATCGTGAATGGTGTCTTCATTAACACTGTTCTTAAACCCAATTGAGAAAAAGATTAAATCTTTTTATTTAGATTTAATGAAGTATACCGATTAAATGGTATTTAACTGGAATTGAATTTGAATTGATTTTTGGGTTTATCGTTGTAACATCCCATATTTTCTATATATTTAATTTTCAATTTAAAATAAATAAAATGGGATAATTTTGGGAAAAATCAAATTTTGTTGATTTTTGATGAAAATAATTTTTGAATTGAGCATATATAAATGTTGTAATGTGAAATTTAATATTTTATAACAAATAAAATTTTGATTGTCTAAGTTAAAATAGGAATTCAAATTTTATTTGATAAATTCTGAAATTTTAAGTTGATATTACGATTGTTAAGGATAATTCGAGTCCATTAATTTATAATTGAAATATAAATTTAAATGGATAAGTATATATTAATTCGAGAACATGAAATATGTGGTATTGATTTAGAAAATTTTATTTAAGTTATAAGTGGATTTAAAATGGAAATTTTAAATATTTAAAATTGAATTTAAACAGTTAATTGAATAATTGAATATTTTATTTATTTAATTAACTGTGAAATTTAACGATTATGGTAACTGTCTCGGAATCCGACGAAACCAGTCTCGTCGAAACCGGAACGGTGAATCATTATAGGATTTCAATTTGCGTTACAATCCGACGGGTAATTTGATCGTACAAGAGAAAATGTGAAAGAAGTCAGTGTAATATGATAATTAGTTGTTTTCTAATATTGGGCCTCATACATTATATAAATAAAACCCTTTTACCCCTCCATCTGTTCATTCCTCACTTCACGTATATTTCATCTGCCTGTTCTTTTCTTCCATGGCAGGAATCAAATCCAAACCCTAGATCAGAAAACAAAAATTTCAACTTGAAAATCAAAATCTCTTCAAACCCTAGAGTATTATATACCGTTTCGAAGAGCTCGACGATACAAAGCTGATGGTGTGATTTGTTTCGACATGCAGTGAGTAGGTTTGACAGAAATCGCGGTCAAAGTTTTCTGATTTCGAAACCCTAAGCCTAATTTTGGGGCTTTTTGATTTAGGGCTTAATTGAAGAATCCTGAATATGGGTTTTGAAGAGGAGATCCTCACGAGTTCAGTGGAGGTGGTCGGAGGTTCGATAGTTAAGTAGGTTGTCGGATTTTGGTGTTTTAGGGTTTGAAAACCCTTTGGTTTATCACGACGGTGGCGGAAAAGTGGACCACCGGAGTTGAACTCGAGGATGCTGGTTGTTGTGCCTCGATGACGGGGAAAGGATGGCGGTGGTCTCAAGTCCCGAAGTGGCCGGAGCTGAGCGCATTCGTCGGTCAAAGTTGCATGCGGTTGGGTGTTTTTCCGCTTCGGTTCCTGTAGCTGGAAGAAGTAGGAGCGGGAAGAAAGAAGGTTGGGGTGGTGACGTGGCGCTTTTTATTTGGTGAGAAATTTGTTTTTAATTATTTTATATAATTTGAATTCCAAAAGTAAAATGCTTATAACTTTCGCGCACTGACTCGGATGGGTGCGTTGGAACCGTGGCGAGATTGCGGACGTTCTGGCGCTGGTTTGGTTGCGATCTGAGACTGTCAAATTTTGGGCTTCTTTTAGACGTTTGATCCAATTAAGACCCAAAGGTGAGTGATTTTATCACTTACGAAATACTGAATTATTCCCATATTTACTGAATTAAATTATGAAATAAGTATGGTTGCATGGTTGTGTTTGATTGTTGATGTGTTGTTTAAAAATGACATGCAAGTGTGAATCTAAGAAAATTAAGTTGATAACTAGTTATTCTATTTAATTAAATTCTAGTTAGAAACTCGACCCTTGTTGATTGTGAAATGATTTGCTACTTACCATTTGAATTAAATGGTTGTGATGAATGCCCTGGTTTGATTTGAACGATGAATTGATATTAGTACTGAAATGTTCCTTTATTCAGTATATGTATGTTGTATGTTCATCATGACGATTAATCCCATTTACCCTTGATGTTGCGGGCATCGAATCAACCCGGGATTTATAGATTTAAAATGAATTAAGAACACAGAATGAAATGATAAATCTCTGTGACCCTGATTTGGATTGAAATGATAGATCCATCCCTGAATATCGAGAAATTAAATTTAAAATCACTTGGCCATAGGGTAGCAAATTATATATGGACATCGGTTGGTTAAATGATTCTCAATATTCGAAATTCTGTTGATAAAATTTTATTTAAAGGAAATGTATCGATTTCGATAAGCTTTATTCTTCCTTCGAAAATCTGAATTTTAAAGATTATTTGAAATGATTTAAATATTTTCCCAAAGTGAATTTGAAGGTTAAAGATTTAAATTTTTACGATTTGGGATTTTCAAGGATTGGGCAGACTCGAATATAATAAATTCTTATTGAATTTAATATTGGAATTAAGATAATCGAGAATACTCAGGATTGTTTTCAAACTAAATACGAGTATAACATTGAATCCTTGAATTTGAAAATGGGTTTGAAATGGGATTTTGAAACAAGTCTATTGAGTTAAGCAACTCATTGAGACTGGAGTTTAGATTCGAGTATTGAAGTTCGGAAGAAAGAGTTAATTTTTAGTTAAAGAATTTTCTTATATATTTTTACCGTTGATTTCAAATAACTATCCTCTCTTTAAGAAATTATTTGTTAACTTCTATCTATAACTAATTTTATTATAACAAAAATTTTCTTATATTCTATTATTTAAATTAATTAGTAAACTTTCAATTTATTTATATATATATATATAGTGTTCAAAATTTATCTTATCCTATTCTAACTATGATATTATATATATATTCTTTTATATAAAGGTTTTCTTTATAAACATTAATTTTCATAGTTATATCCTTTAAATTTTTCATTTCTTCCGAATGGCAAGTGTTTGAATCTAAATCGTTGGTTCAAATGGAGTTGAGATAAGAATTCCTTCTATTTGAACATGGACCGATTTAAATCGATTTTATATGGATATATATATTATATTCTTCTTGAATATAAATGGATCCCCTAAGAGATTTAAAATGAATGGTTATGGAATATATATATTCTAGTTGAATATAAATGGATTTTAACATAAATCGATTTGAGATAATTAAATCTTTGATATGGAATATATTCCACTTGAATATAAATCGATTTGGAAGTATTATATGAGTAAAATATAATGATATGGAAGTGTATTCTAGTCAGAATATAATCGGTTTGGGAATGATTGGAATATCGTGATATGAAATTTTATTCTATTGAATAAATTTGGTTCGAAACAGAATATGATATTTTGATATGAAAGCGAACCTTTTGAAATATAAAAGAACCAACCGATGTGAAAGATGTAAGTGGTTGTTGTTAAGGAGACCGGAGTCGACATAAGGCATACTCTTTGTCAGTGTCGATACCACTTTGACAACTGTGAACATTATTACGTATCCAGAATGAGTATGATAACTTGTAGGCGATTATTGAATCGAGGAAGATGAACGATGACGAAATAGCCCTGACCTTCGGGTCAGAATTGAAATGACTAAAAAAGGAGCTATACTGTGACTAATTGAGGTAGCACCTTTGATCGGACACACTTCTTCGATACTATTTCTGTGACTATGATGATGATGATTTGGGCCCATTTATGATTGGGAGTGTGTTCCGAGGTGAGCGGTAGTGGCTGCTATGCGTTACCACCGGTCCGGGAGTGCAATTGGTAGAATCCTACCCTGGGCATTGCCTCGAGTGCCTTGTCATACTATCCTTATCGAGCCCCGTACGATTTTGATTTGTATCGTACTTATGGAGTGCCCTCTGATGCCATCGTTTACGGTGGGTTTACGGTACTGTATAGACTATGGTATTATAAACAGTGTAAGGGTAAAAATGTAATCCCGCTTACGCTATTTTCAGTATTTATACTTTACTGAGTAGACATTATTATAATATCTATGTATTAGTTTAACGGATCCTTGAGAGATGGAAAAATCCCGTAACATCTCTTGAGTTACACCCATGACACTGATGTTATTTCGTATTTTGATTTGACTAATATGAGAATGATTTAGTGCTGATCCGAGTGTTTGTTGTTTTTCTTTTATGTAATACACTCGGGTCAACAGATGTTGCAGTTAGCGAAGATTATCAACAGCTTGGAGGATGAAGACGAGTATTTGGTATAGATATGTCTAGTACATGTATGTTCCGCTCCACTTTATTTCCGCTGCATTACGGTATGATTTGTACAAGTGTAACTCTGATAACCATTGTACGTTATAGCCAACGTATATTTCAACTGCTTTTAAACTGTTAGTTATCTATTATATATTATCCTTCCGCTGTGAGGTTCTGTGATTTGTTTTCTTTTCCTTCTTTATTTTCTTCTTTTCCTAATAACTACCTGTATTTACGATTTGTTGGGTCGACATGTGTGGTTTTTTATCGATTTCAAACGGTCAAAAATGTGGGTCGTTACAATCGTGAACTGTGCTTTAGATAACACTTGTTCTTTAACCCGATAATTAATTGAATGTGAATTGGGTTTACCGTGAACTGTATTTTAACAACATTCGTTCTTTAACCCGATTTACAGTGAAATGTGATTTGGAATTTATTAATCTTTTGTTAAGATTTAAAGGAGATTTTCCAAAGTAAAGTTTTCCAATTTAATAAAATAAATTGGAATGGAATGGAATTCGATTTGGTAATAATCGAAGTGAATTTCTGTGGAGGTAGACAACTAATATATCTGGAATTTAAAAGGCTTTGCCGTTATTCCATTTATATTATTAGTCGGATATGGAAGTTTATATCGATTTTATATATCGATTTGTTTTCCATGAAGATTCCATCGTTAATGGAATGTGATTTCGGGTTTATCGTGAACCGTGTTTTAAATGACATTGGTTCTTTAACCCAGTTAAAGACAAGATATGGTTTCCTAAGTTAAACAATCATTAATATGATTTTTGGGAAGATTAAAACCAAGTGGAGTTTTAATGAATCTTTAATTAGATTGAAATGATCGAGAATGGAGTATCACCAGTTTTGTTCCAGGCGATAGTTAAATCTTTAATTAGATTTGAACGTGAAATGGTAACTGAATTTACCGATAACACCGTGGTGTTAGATATGAAGTATTACCAGTTTTACTTCATGGGATGAATAGGTTGGGATTGGGAAATTTAAAACAAATGATTACTTCGGTAAGGTTCGTTAATCCTGACCAGTTTGGATAAACCATAATTTGGTTTGAATTGAAATCCAAAAGAAGATTAAAGAATAAATTTAAAAGAATTTATCTTTGATAAAATTAATGGGAACCTTTCCGTATAGATGTGAATATTTGAATAAAAGAATATTCTGAATTGGAATGAGGCGTATGTTGTGTTTGTGTAACACTTGTTTATTATATACGCGAGTTATTCAGAAAGACCGGGTTTATCCCATTCTGAATAACTGATTCGATGAGGTGTCAAGGATGAAGACGGTGGTCGAAGACCGGAGGTCTTCACATTGTTTGGATAATTACTGATGATCTTGATTGGGCTATACACCCAAGAGGAGGAAATCAATTAGTGATCGTCCAGACGTACTTGGAGATCGATGGATATGCGAGGAATAAGGTACCTCCGGTTTCGTTCAGACCCAGAACGGACTTGTAAATGGACTGTGTGTCTAACATTGGATATCATTCTATGTGATTGATGGATATCGGTTGCATGGAGTGGTTTGCCTGTGTGGCATGCTAAGATGCAAATGATCAAGGCCTCTGTTGAAAAGCAGAGTCTTGTGGTTGATGATCAAAGCACCGCCTGTGTGTCACAGCTTTGTGTAGCGTTAATTCGCGAGCCTCACACCCCGGTAGTGAACCAGAAACGGGAGAGGATATCAGGGAGGGCATGCGTTTCTTTCTAGCTAGGGTGGTGTCAGTGACCTACCAGCCCTGACATTTATATTATTTTCACCTGTGTGGTTGTTGGATTGCGAGGCGCCTCGGATATATCGGTGACTTTGTGGAGCCGATGGAGTCATTTGGCTCATTTACGCCCCAAAGGGCGGGGAAACGCAGTGTTGAGGCATTATAATCCACATCGGTGGACCGGCCTGACGATCCATGGGGCAGTTGCGGCTGTTCCTGAGGCTCCGGCTAGAGAGTCTCGAATTCGTTGAGGACTATCCCTTGCCTCAGTTCTCAGAAGGAAATCCAGCTTCCAATACGTGACTTTGCGGTTTTGATTGTAGAACCTATATATGGCGACATAGTGGTATGGGGCACTTATGCCGTCTATGATTGATACTTCAGATGGAAATTATTTTGACACTATGCACTTATAATAGTATCAAATGATTTGTTTTAATGTACCAAGCATGTTTTTCTATTATAAGGGAAAACCCTATCCCCCGGCTTGCGTTGCATTGTGTGATAGGACCTGGGTCTTATAATAGCTTCATTTTTCCAAAATGCATTGCGTTGTTTTGTTATATGCACTAGTATTCTTGGGAGGAAACTCGTTCCGTGTTATACGGCGTGGTCCCTTGATATATCTGATTTAAAGAAAAGTTTTAAATAACTGTTTTTGTTCTCACACCAGTCACATGACTGACCTGGAGTTTATTGTTTTAACCTAAACTCTGGGTGCCCTTATTTTGACACGGGCAGTTAGTAGTTTTGGTTTTGCAGATTTATATTAACAGGATCCTGATTTGCAGCTGGAACGATATCTAGAAAGCTCTGTATCTGTATATCTTTTTCAGTTGTGTATTGTATTATTTTTCCGCTGTAGTAATGTAATTAAATCTCTGATATTTCTCTGATGTATAATATTTATTCATACTCTATATATTCTTGTATTCTGATGGAATTGTTGTAATTAACAATGAAATGTTCTTCTGTTTGTGTTCCGATTTGTCATGTTCTCAAAACAATCAGGGGTTTCGAACGGTCCTGGTCGGTTTAGCGATCGATTCGAATCGAGCGAAATTTCCAATTGTTACATGTGGTATCAGAGCTTTGGTTTACAGAGATCGAGAACAAGACACGTTAGAACTGAACGAAAGAATTCATCAGAGATTGGATTAGTAATATCCAATGAGAATGACTCGTTAGAGATGGGATCAGTAGTATCCTAGAATGAGTCGGAAGAGTGTTGTTTTTCAAATAAAAATGAAAACGAATTTTGTTTTGAAAATTTAAACCTTATTCAACGTATTTAAATATTTATTTGTATTGAATTTGGACAATCAGGTATATAAAGACTTTGCGTATATGTCTGATCCGTGTGTATTTGAAGTTTTAATATACTGGATAGATATTCACATTCTAGTCGCCCGGAGATGATTATGATGATTGTAGCTACATCACCAAAATTTGTGTTCGAGTTTCGAAGGTGTGATATTTATATATTTCCAATTGACTGGTGTGAGAACCAAAGCTAGATAGGGCTTATTATTGTGATTTGGCACCAAAAATGTGATTTTTGACTATATATCAAAATTTTGAATTTGAAATGATAATCAACTTGTAATGTCCCGACTTTTTCGACTATTTTAAAATCATGTTAACAAGAGATTAAAAAGGGAAAATACTATTTAAAACAAAACTAAAGTAATTCTTGTTACATATGTGAAAAACATATGAATATAAAAATATAAAGCCTTATAACATGAAAGAGCATTTTCTCACTTGAAAAATAGAAAAGGACTTAAGGATAAAACAACCAAACATGTATGTATATGAAAAAGATACAAGTCGGCTAAAAATATGAACAAATAGCACCTAAAAGCAATTGTTATTTTTACCAAAAAACAAATATCTTGTACAAGAGACAAAAACAAGTCACATAAATGAGACAAAGCATTAAATGAAAGCTACCTTGAATAGTAGACTAAGTTTTGCCAAACCATTTCCCTAAAGCACCTAAAGTAATTCTCATATGAAGTTGCATGTGCAAAAGAAAATATCAGCAAAGAAGAGACAAGAGAAAACAAGTTTTATAATACATTAAAATCCAAGAGGAGATACAAGCATTTAATGAAGGTAAGGTTCAAGCTTCTAGAAGAACCAACCTAGTACACATCTATTGGCTAGAATCCTTAATAAAACAAAACTTTGCCATGCATGTTTTCCTCAAAATTGGCCGTAGGGACTAGAGGAGGGTTAAGGCTAAAGGAAATTCACTGTTGAATCATGTGCAAGGAAATGTTTTTAAAATCCTTGAACTCAACTATAAATACAACTCAAATTCCTCGCATTCTTCTCACAAACAAAACTGAAATCCATACTAAATTCTGAAGTCATCTTTACTGGAAATCTTGGAAAGCATTTAGGTGAGTAAACCCTTATTTTTTCTTATCAAAAATCTATTTCAAAGTTGTTATGTGTTTTTAGATATATATATTTGGCTGCAAAAACGTTAGATAACATCATTATGCATGTTGGTTGAATCCTTGTAAGCAAACTAAGAAGCATATAAATCAATATGAAGCCAGTAAATAACGAAATAGGAGAAGGAGTGTTGAGCGTTTTAGGAGGTTCAAGCGGTTAGCTAATCAAGTCAGGTAAAGTAGAATAAAAAATATAATAAAGAAAAGCAAGTGGAAACCAAAGCAGAGTAAACCCCTCTGTACCCTTTTAGATATACTGCCACTTGATATCCAAGATAGTGCAAACTGTTCTCTTGGATGTATGGGTCTGAACAACTCGGTCCACATATCAGTTCTGAAATAAAAGGGATTAGGAGGGATAGAACAGAAGCCTAAACACTAATAAACACAGCCTTGGTTTAGTCCATTTAAACCACCAACTAGCTTTTTAAATCAAGTACTGAAACTCTATTAAGTTTCAAAATCTGTTTTCAACCTCAATGTTCTGTATATAGGTCTGATGTTTAATTAAAAACGGTTTCACTCAAAAATTAAATATGTGTATTCTCGTATTTTGATAGAATACTGTTTTCGAACATCACTTACGTTAAAAAGAAAAGAAGAGACAGAACCCCTGTTCATATTTGCTACGCAAGGAGAAGGTTGCCTGAAGCATGTTAAACCAAGAGAAGATTGCATGAGCATGGCAACAAATTTTATATTTCAACCGTACTGCGTATGAATAGACCATATAGATTATATATTTTAATTATATTTTCATTCATTTTAAATATACTGCGTATGTATACACCATATAGATTATAAATTACCGAGGAGCACTCGGTTAGTCTACTGTTGGGAGGGTCATGCGTGAGTTAGAACTTAGAATGGATATTTGACGTGAGGAAGTAGTAGCAGAAAAGAGTAGTTACTAGCAGTTGGTAAGTGACGCAATGCACGGGTTTGGATTTGCATTTTTGCCAAAAGAGAGAAGGCACAGACGTCATCCAGTTGAAGAAGAGACAAAGTAAAAGGAAAGGGGGAGTAGCACGTTGGGCTGAGGTATTGGCGTGCACCATTTTAGGTAACGGTTTAGGCCAGTTTTATATATATAAAAGAAAAAAAGAGAAAACAGTAGTAGGTAGAGAAGAAAGAAGAAGTAGGATTTGCTATTGGTTTATATACAGAATAATGCAAAAATATACATGTATGTGATTAGTAAGTAATATACGGGTTATGAATGCATCAGTCAAGAGCATGAAAAATATTTGAAAAGATCTAGTATTTATACTAAGAACAACAGTAAGTTGGGAACATGAGTAGAAGCACGGTGAAGGTTGTATACATGTAAGGCGCGAAGTAATAGAGAGAAGGTGGGAGGACTTGTTGGCGTGCTAGTTGAAATTGTGAGCTGAATTAGACCACGATGGTCAGAGAATGGGTGGGGACGTTCGTCAAACAGGCGGATAGTCGAAGCATTGAAATACTTATAGGGATGAGATGAAGCATGCGCTAGCAAGAAGTAATTGCCTGACAGATTTTGTGAAAAGAAAAGAAGAGAAGCAGTTGAAGGAATCGGGAAGGAGGACGGTGAACAGGCGTGTCTAGGAGGATTGGGTACTGACAAACTTGCCAGGTGGTACTTTGGGAAATCACGAGCATGGCAAGGAAAATTGGGAGGAACGGACGATGACTGGAGGCATGGCACTTTGGCAATCTGGTACTTTGGCCAATACGCTCGAAAATGAGTTTCTGAACGAAGTTTTTAATTAAATTTTGTTTTAATGGAAAATTAAATTAAAGAATAATTAAATAAAAATAGAATTTTTGTTTAATTTGGAATAGGCAAGTGGAAGGAAGAAAAGGGCAAGAAGATCTAGTACAGAAGTTGTGTAACGACCCGGAAAAATGCGATCTTGATTATCCGATATACAACACATATCGAACATCCAAGGATCGAAAATAACCGAATAGTTAATGAAAGAAATTAGAAGGTGAGAATAGATAAGATAGGAACTTAGAATAGAAGAAGAAGAAGAACACAACATCAGAGTAACACGAACCTCACAGCGGAACGAATAACATATAATAGATAACATAACTTTGAAATATAACAGTTATGTATACAATAGCACTAATCAGAATACAGCACTTACAACACAGCGGAAATAAACTATAGCTATATGATCCAGAAGCCTCCTGCTCCAGCTCTTCGAGTATATCTGTAAAATCCTGACTACTTGACTGCCCGTACAAATTTAGGCACCCAAGAGTTTAGGGAAAACAACAAAGTAAACTCCGGGTCAGTCATGGGACTGGTATGAGTAAAACAGTTTAAACAGGTATATGAACAAGTAAACGATATCTCATAAGACCACGCCGCAGAACGGAACGGGTTTTTCCCTTATGAGAATCCAAAATATCTTTATATCAAAAACCTTTTGATATTATAAAAATGTCTATGTACAAATAGATATCAACTAGCAGAAACGCTTTCATCTCACGTTCTACATATATAGTATACAATCAACATCGCAAGCACGTATTGGATAATGGATTTCCAACTATGACAAGGTATGAAACCACCTTCTGATCAGTGTACTCTAGGAACGATACACTGGAGTTCAACAAGAACATCTTGCAACTCAGCCACACATGACCGACCACTCATTTCGCTTGAGTGTATCGAATGTACATCACCAACGGTTGGGATCAGCAACCGTTCCCGTATATATATGGGACATCATTGATAGATTTAAGAAACAAATGAATATTCTCTAGATAGGTGACTATACACCCTACTTCGGTGCGACCGACTTAGCCGTGCTGCCTGCCCGATTTCTGTCATTTACCGGTTGATGAGGCTAGAAGCTACGCTTTATCATCACATCAGATTCACTTCGAATGCCACATTGTCAGATCCATCAGAATCACTAATTGACGTCTACAACCCTACATTACGTGTCAGCTAAAAGAAGTTTCCTTCTCCGCTTCCACTCTTGGTATAGTTGAAGAAATCAATGTACGTGACCGTCTGGAAATACTATGTCAGACATCCATCTTCATTCACTTAGAAATGTCACATCGTCATACCCGCCAAATCACAAATTGACTTATCCAAAAATAACACGGGTATACAGCTAAGAGAAACGAATTCCTCCGCCACCAAACGTGAATACGTTTGAACAGATCAACTTACGCGATCCATTGGATATACTCTGTCAGACCTTCGTCCATACAAGTTGTCCTGGGACTGGACAAACCGAAGGCACTATTCTGTAAACAGGATAGCCCTTGCATTTTACTCCATCTTCAATTATCTTTGGCATATATGATTCGCGACGCTTATGCCAATACAGAGTGGTTCTATGGATAATAATCCAACCGGTCTCTCCATATTAACAACGTTAAAATGGTCAAAACTTCGATAGTCTGTGATTTAACTATCAAAGAAAACAAGTGTGCAAACAACGATATAATTTCCAGATGGAAATTATATCAAACAAACATCATTTAACATTTATCTCTTTAGTTCATTTTACATCTCCTGTTTCCCTATATTCAACATTTGCTATTTTCTATATTTAGAAAATATATGTTATTAACACTGGAAACATTTCCATTCCTTGTTTTCTGTATTTAGAAAACATTTCTGATTCTTGTTTGGAAAACATTTCCAAAACTCCTTTACGATCAAACCTTACCATTCCTTAGTTAAGAAGGAAGTCACTCAAGTTGGGGTATAATTACCTCTCAGACCTTAACTGAACAACGTTATAACTTCGAAATGGTCAAAGTTTATCTTTTAATCTTTAACAACTTCTTTACGCCTTCCTCGGATCCAATTTTACTAATCCACTTCTGTATTTAAAACATTGGTTATAACGATAACGTTATAATCCCTACTTTCGAATTATCTAACTTTAATTATAACTTCTATTCTTATTAGTTAATAATTAACCTAACACTTATTTATTTATAAATAAATAAATCTCTATTTAAACACTGGAAAGTATAAGTACTTTCCCGAATTCGATATAATCGAATTTGCCGATTAACTCTCTTCGAGAAATCTCTATTTGATTAACTCTTCTTCGAATAACCTATATTCGATTAACTCCTTCTCGAATAAACGATATTCGAAAATCTCTCTTCGAATAACTAATATTCGATAACTCTTCCTTTCAAATATCTCATATTTGAAAATCTCACTTCGATTAAACTATAATCGATAACTCCTTTTCGAATAACTCTTATTCGATAAATCTCACTTCGATCAACTAATATTCTATAACTCACTTCGATTAACTAATAATCGATAACTCCTTCGAATAAAACTACATTCGAAAATCTCCTCTCGAATAAACGATATTCGATAATCTTCCCTTTCGATTTAACAAATCGATAACACCCTTCGATGAAACTAATATCGATACTTCTTTCGATGAAATTAACATCGATACTTCTTTCGATGAAATTAACATCGATACTTCTTTCGATGAAATTAACATCGATACTCCTTTCGATGAAACTAACATCGATAACTCCTTTCGGTGAAACTAACATCGATAACTTTAACTTGACGAACTTAACTCGATTAACTTGACTAACTTAACTCGATTATCTTAACTCGATTTTCTTAACTCGATTTTCTTAACTTAATCACTTAAACCAATCATCTTGACTTGATAATTTAACTTGCTGACTTAACTCATATCGAATAACTAATATTCGATTTAACTCCATTCGCTTGACTCTAGATCGCAGCGATCACAATGGTTACGCCTGACTCCCTCAGGAAACATCCGACCGCCGTAGGCTATTTACAGCCCTGCGAATTACGCTAGCAGTCGTACGAGATGGCAACTTACCCTGAATACTATGTTTGACTAACTCTGTCTCAAATAACTATATTTGATTAATTCTAGTTCGTTTTAACTCTAATCGATTAACTCTAACTAATTAACTCCAAATGGTTAACTCTAACTGATTAACTCTAACTGGTTAACTCTATTTGACTAACTCGACTTGACTAACCCCTCTCGAATAACATATTCGATTAACTAACTTTCGAATATCATATTCGATTAACTAACTTCGAATACTATATTCGATTAACTAACTTTCGAATGTCTATATTCGATTAACTAACTTCGAATGCCATATTCGATTAACTAACTTCGAATACTATATTCGATTAACTAACTTTTGAATGTCTATATTCGATTAACTAACTTCGAATACTATATTCGATTAACTAACTTCAAATACCATATTCGATTAACTAACTTCGAATACCATATTCGATTAACTCCTTTTGAATGTCTATATTCGATTAACTAACTTCGAATACCATATTCGATTAACTATATTCACTTTATAAAGATTTCCTCTTTAACAACGTTTTATTCATTTGAAAAGATTTACTTTTAAATAACGGTTCTACACTTTAAAAATGATTTCCTTTTTATAATGTTCCCTTTCCAATTCTATTTGTAAATGGTTTACAAATATTTCCTTTTCAAATTTGTTCTTGAAATATTCTAACTCCTTAAATTCCCGAGAAAATTCACCATAACCTCCTTTGTATCGGGAGCATCGGGAAAATCCCCAAACCCGCCACACAGGCCTTTCCATTCAAAAAGAAATGTTTTGAATTTATTTCCTTTTCAAATATCTCCTATTTATAAATATTCCAATTTATAAACATTTCTTATTTATAAATATTCCACTTTATAAATATCTCTTATTTATAAATATCCCATTTTATAAGTATTCTATTTTCAATATCACTTTGAAAATTCCCCTATCAACATTCCGGCATGTTATGGTATTTTAACATATCAAATTACGATGTCTAATCTCGTCCATACACACACAATCAACAACAGGTTATAATTCACATCATATATCAAAATATATGAAAAACAATAAAATAACTGTTGAGGAATCCAGTCAGATTCCTCCAACCTGTTCTCCTGCATCCACAGATGTTACACAATAAAATTTACATCACTTGCAGTTCCATATGATATATTCTGATAAACAGAATCAATATAGAAATTCAACTAACTGACTAGCAGTTCAATCAAACGGTCAACACACAGTCAATTAGTCAATATCTAACAGTTCTAAAAATACAACATGAAAATATAAACTGTTCAGAGTTGGTGAGTTTTACTCACCGTTGCAGTTCATCGTTAAAGAACGATAAACTGTTATTTGATTTGAATCAAACAATTTATTCCGCCATAAATTCGTATGATCCCCAATCCACTTCCAGTCAGCTTCATTGTGAAGCTCTCGTCCATACGGTCCCAACGCAACTTACGGTTCGTCAATCTGATATCGTATGGTGAAGTTATTTCGTTAATAAGTTCGGACCTTATTTAATTTAAAAATAACTTAAATTAAAAACTTCAAAGGGCTTTACCCTCTTTGTTTCGGCCCAACCAACACCTTAACCCTTCAGGCCCACATCATTACACCCGAACCCTTTTCTTCTTCCACCGATTACCACAAACCCGCTGCTCCTCTTCAAAGACCATCACCTCACCACGTTCGATCCTTCTACACCACCCGAATCCGAAAACCCCTACCACCGAATCATCTCTCGACGTCCCCATTCTTCTCCTCACCGCACACCATCATCACCCCAAAGTTCAACTCGTGTTCACTATTTGAAACCACGTCGCAGTAGTGAGCCGTCGAAACCAACTACAGGCATCGACTTCGATCTTCAACAATCACTCCAGAAAGCTGCTACAAGCTACCACTCGCCATTGCGAGTTCTAATCCACCCACCAAAACCGACATCGGTTCTTAAATCCCTGGAGAAGTCGAACCCTAGTTTCGACTGTATAGTTCGAACTCGACAGAAAACCAATCGCACCATCCAAAATGAGTGCAGAATTGAAGAGAGGGGCTTAGGGATCATAGCTATACACTTATGATGATTTATAGATTTTTAAATGAATTTCCTTTTATTTTATTTTCTCTCCGGTTTTTACTGTAAGAAGAAAAAAAGAGGAACGACGGAAAAACAACCTCGTTGACCAAAAGAGAAATGAGAATAGGGTTTAAGGGAAGTGTAGAGTATTTATAGAAATAGTTTATATTTTTTTTTAAATTGAATATTATATTAATTTTTAAGCAAACGTGATCTATACATGCCTTTAAAAATTCCTATGATCACACACTATACCCAAAAATCACCAAACTGGACATGTAGCTAGAGTTCAACATTACGGTCCCAACGAAACTGGTTTCGTCGAATTCCGACTTCGTATGCTCACAAAGCGTATTTTTAACCGTCAAAATACTGACTATTTCTCACTCTAAAAATCCGTACGGCCACACAGTGACTCTAAAAATCACGAAACTGGAAATCTAACAACTATTTGACATTGCGGATCCAACAAAATTAGTTTCGTTGAATTCTGAGGTCTTATGAAAAACTGGCTATTTTTCAAGCGCTGAGCAGACCGTTTAAATATATAAATATAATTAAATAAAATATTAATATTATCGTATATATTCGTATACGATATCATCCATCTCTAGAATATCACATCAGATTTTATAATAAGATATTTCAGAATTTCAGATTATCCCGATATTCAATTTATATTGAAAATCGATTTATAACGTAATTAAAGCATCGCAAATTATAAAGAAATTCCACAGCGACTTTTTCTGAAATTTGATTTGGACGTAAATCAAAATCTACACGACGAAATCCCGATTTTTCTCTTCCACTAGAAAGATATACTCCACCAGCTCCACACGTTTCTTGTTTCACAGAAATCCGGCTTAAAACGAATCCTGTACATTCAGTTGAAGTTCGAATCGCCAAATAGCGAACTGCAGCGCCATTTCGAGCTCGTTTATAAATATATTATAAACTATACGTTCAACTGTCGTCGATTCAATATAATCGTTATTATATTTCGAATCGAAACTCCACCAAATCTCGTATGCTATTCAATTCACACGATATTGTGAATTTCACTATTTCCGACTATTTCGACATTATAATATATTATTATATTATAATTATTAATTAAATATTCAATATTATTTAATTAAACGATCATTAACTTCTCTAAATCACCAATTATATAACTAAATTAATTAATTATATATCTCTAAAAATGCGGGTCATTACATTCTTCCCCACTTAAAATAATTTCGTCCTCGAAATTGCTAAGTTAGAGGACGACCCTATCTATTGGAATTCCTAAGATTTGTTTACCCCTTATTTCTGATTTTAACTGAACCAATTAATATCGACTAAAATATTTATTCCTTCCGACTAACTAAAATTTTCAAAAATTCTGAAAATTTTCTAACACTTTAAATTTTCGGAAAATTTCGCCAGCACCTCCTTTGTACTGGTCAATAGCTCAAACTCCAACTTGCCTCTCTGGGCCTTCTTCAACCCAAAAGAAAATCAAACAGCCAAGCGGCTTGCCAATTCGGCTCATCAAAATCTCAAATCCATATATAATATAAACTGGTACCTTTTTGTCGGGCATAACGTTACATCCCTTCCATCTGTTATCCTTCCAACATATACCAATGTCTTCCCAATCAAACTCAATCACTTTTATATCGTCAAACCAAATCATTCGCTTATTCTCAAGTCGAATCCCATTATCAAATCTCAAGTTTCATTCTGGATTTTCAAATTCTAAGTCCAGCTAAATTTCAAATTCTTGGGTTTATTTCAAATCAATTTGAAATCATAATACCAATTCAAAACCTTTGAATTTCTGAACAACTTGTTTTCTCAAAACAATTCTAATCAAAATCTTTGGTAGTAATCCGTCACTTTGAACCACGAAAATGAACACTGATGATGTCTAGATTCATCATCAGAATCTATTTTCCAGCTATCGAAGTGAGTTCAATACTATATCATTTCAAAATCCTTACTAAATACATCCATTTTGAAAACATCTCAAAATCTCCCAGGAACTTAAAATTTCCTTATTTTAATTCCAAATCTGATTTAAATTCATATTTAATTCATCTCATTTCATATACTTTACTTATATGATTCTGATTGGTTATATATAACCATTTCACATTTTATAATCTTATCTGATTAAAATCACTACCAACACATCCTATATATGATAATATATCACATATCCATACTGTGTCGGTCCATCGTATTCAAGTGTTTATTTACTCCTACCGATACAGTGGATCAAACTGATCGACCAGAACTCATAAACAACTCAACCGACGAATCTCCACAATATAAAACCATTTTTATATCAAATACAAATACGCACTCGTATATATACACTCAAACTCAATCTAGGGTGTTACTAACCCTATCTTTACCGAGTCACGCCACAGAGCCAAGGTAATTCTTAACTTAAGCTCTGATACCAACTGTAACGACCCGGAAAAATGCGATCTTGATTATCCGATATACAACACATATCGAACATCCAAGGATCGAAAATAACCGAATAGTTAATGAAAGAAATTAGAAGGTGAGAATAGATAAGATAGAAACTTAGAATAGAAGAAGAAGAAGAACACAACATCAGGGTAACACGAACCTCACAGTGGAACGAATAACATATAATAGATAAAATAACTTTGAAATATAACAGTTATGTATACAATAGCACTTATCAGAATACAACACTTACAACACAGCGGAAATAAACTATAGCTATATGATCCAGAAGCCTCCTGCTCCAGCTCTTCGAGTATATCTGTAAAATCCTGACTACTTGACTGCCCGTACAAATTTAGGCACACAAGAGTTTAGGGAAAACAACAAAGTAAACTCCGGGTCAGTCATGGGACTGGTATGAGTAAAACAGTTTAAACAGGTATATGAACAAGTAAACGATATCTCATAAGACCACGCCGCAGAACGGAACGGGTTTTTCCCTTATGAGAATCCAAAATATCTTTATATCAAAAACCTTTTGATATTATAAAAATGTCTATGTACAAATAGATATCAACTAGCAGAAACGCTTTCATCTCACGTTCTACATATATAGTATACAATCAACATCGCAAGCACGTATTGGATAATGGATTTCCAACTATGACAAGGTATGGAACCACCTTCTGATCAGTGTACTCTAGGAACGATACACTGGAGTTCAACAAGAACATCTTGCAACTCAGCCACACATGACCGACCACTCATTTCGCTTGAGTGTATCGAATGTACATCACCAACGGTTGGGATCAGCAACCGTTCCCGTATATATATATGGGACAACATTGATAGATTTAAGAAACAAATGAATATTCTCTAGATAGGTGATTATACAACCTACTTCGGTGCGACCGACTTAGCCATGCTGCCTGCCCGATTTCTGTCATTTACCGGTTGATGAGGCTAGAAGCTACGCTTTATCATCACATCAGATTCACTTCGAATGCCACATTGTCAGATCCATCAGAATCACTAATTGACGTCTACAACCCTACATTACGTGTCAGCTAAAAGAAGTTTCCTTCTCCGCTTCCACTCTTGGTATAGTTGAAGAAATCAATGTACGTGACCGTCTGGAAATACTATATCAGACATCCATCTTCATTCACTTAGAAATGTCACATCGTCATACCCGCCAAATCACAAATTGACTTATCCAAAAATAACACGGGTATATAGCTAAGAGAAACGAATTCCTCCGCCACCAAACGTGAATACGTTTGAACAGATCAACTTACGCGATCCATTGGATATACTCTGTCAGACCTTCGTCCATACAAGTTGTCCTGGGACTGGACAAACCGAAGGCACTATTCTGTAAACAGGATAGCCCTTGCATTTTAATCCGTCTTCAATTATCTTTGGCATATATGATTCGCGACGCTTATGCCAATACAGAGTGGTTCTATGGATAATAATCCAACCGGTCTCACCATATTAACAACGTTAAAATGGTCAAAACTTCGATAGTCTGTGATTTAACTATCAAAGAAAACAAGTGTGCAAACAACGATATAATTTCCAGATGGAAATTATATCAAACAAACATCATTTAACATTTATCCCTTTAGTTCATTTTACATCTCCTGTTTCCCTATATTCAACATTTGTTATTTTCTATATTTAGAAAATATATGTTATTAACACTGGAAACATTTCCATTCCTTGTTTTCTGTATTTAGAAAACATTTCTGATTCTTGTTTGGAAAACATTTCCAAAACTCCTTTACGATCAAACCTTACCATTCCTTAGTTAAGAAGGAAGTCACTCAAGTTGGGGTATAATTACCTCTCAGACCTTAACTGAACAACGTTATAACTTCGAAATGGTCAAAGTTTATCTTTTAATCTTTAACAACTTCTTTACGCCTTCCTCGGATCCAATTTTACTAATCCACTTCTATATTTAAAACATTGGTTATAACGATAACGTTATAATCCCTACTTTCGAATTATCTAACTTTAATTATAACTTCTATTCTTATTAGTGAATAATTAACCTAACACTTATTTATTTATAAATAAATAAATCTCTATTTAAACACTGGAAAGTATAAGTACTTTCCCGAATTCGATATAATCGAATTTGCCGATTAACTCTCTTCGAGAAATCTCTATTTGATTAACTCTTCTTCGAATAACCTATATTCGATTAACTCCTTCTCGAATAAACGATATTCGAAAATCTCTCTTCGAATAACTAATATTCGATAACTCTTCCTTTCAAATATCTCATATTTGAAAATCTCACTTCGATTAAACTATAATCGATAACTCCTTTTCGAATAACTCTTATTCGATAAATCTCACTTCGATCAACTAATATTCTATAACTCACTTCGATTAACTAATAATCGATAACTCCTTCGAATAAAACTACATTCGAAAATATCCTCTCGAATAAATGATATTCGATAATCTTCCCTTTCGATTTAACAAATCGATAACTCCCTTCGATGAAACTAACATCGATACTTCTTTCGATGAAATTAACATCGATACTTCTTTCGATGAAATTAACATCGATACTTCTTTCGATGAAATTAACATCGATACTCCTTTCGATGAAACTAACATCGATAACTCCTTTCGGTGAAACTAACATCGATAACTTTAACTTGACGAACTTAACTCGATTAACTTGACTAACTTAACTCGATTATCTTAACTCGATTTTCTTAACTCGATTTTCTTAACTTAATCACTTAACCCAATCATCTTGACTTGATAATTTAACTTGCTGACTTAACTCATATCGAATAACTAATATTCGATTTAACTCCATTCGCTTGACTCTAGATCGCAGTGATCACAATGGTTACGCCTGACTCCCTCAGGAAACATCCGACCGCCGTAGGCTATTTACAGCCCTGCGAATTACGCTAGCAGTCGTACGAGATGGCAACTTACCCTGAATACTATGTTTGACTAACTCTGTCTCAAATAACTATATTTGATTAATTCTAGTTCTTTTTAACTCTAATCGATTAACTCTAACTAATTAACTCCAAATGGTTAACTCTAACTGATTAACTCTAACTGGTTAACTCTATTTGACTAACTCGACTTGACTAACCCCTCTCGAATAACATATTCGATTAACTAACTTTCGAATATCATATTCGATTAACTAACTTCGAATACTATATTCGATTAACTAACTTTCGAATGTCTATATTCGATTAACTAACTTTGAATGCCATATTCGATTAACTAACTTCGAATACTATATTCGATTAACTAACTTTCGAATGTCTATATTCGATTAACTAACTTCGAATACTATATTCGATTAACTAACTTCGAATACCATATTCGATTAACTAACTTCGAATACCATATTCGATTAACTCCTTTCGAATGTCTATATTCGATTAACTAACTTCGAATACCATATTCGATTAACTATATTCACTTTATAAAGATTTCCTCTTTAACAACGTTTTATTCATTTGAAAAGATTTACTTTTAAATAACGGTTCTACACTTTAAAAATGATTTCCTTTTTATAATGTTCCCTTTCCAATTCTATTTGTAAATGGTTTACAAATATTTCCTTTTCAAACTTGTTCTTGAAATATTCTAACTCCTTAAATTCCCGGGAAAATTCGCCATAACCTCCTTTGTATCGGGAGCATCGGGAAAATCCCCAAACCCGCCACACAGGCCTTTCCATTCAAAAAGAAATGTTTTGAATTTATTTCCTTTTCAAATATCTCCTATTTATAAATATTCCAATTTATAAACATTTCTTATTTATAAATATTCCACTTTATAAATATCTCTTATTTATAAATATTCCATTTTATAAATATTCTATTTTCAATATCACTTTGAAAATTCCCCTATCAACATTCCGGCATGTTATGGAATTTTAACATATCAAATTACGATGTCTAATCTCGTCCATACACACACAATCAACAACAGGTTATAATTCACATCATATATCAAAATATATGAAAAACAATAAAATAACTGTTGAGGAATCCAGTCGGATTCCTCCAACCTGTTCTCCTGCATCCACAGATGTTACACAATAAAATTTACATCACTTGCAGTTCCATATGATATATTCTGATAAACAGAATCAATATAGAAATTCAAGTAACTGACTAGCAGTTCAATCAAACGGTCAACACACAGTCAATCAGTCAATATCTAACAGTTCTAAAAATACAACATGAAAATATAAACTGTTCAGAGTTGGTGAGTTTTACTCACCGTTGCAGTTCATCGTTAAAGAACGATAAACTGTTATTTGATTTGAATCAAACAATTTATTCCGCCATAAATCCGTATGATCCCCAATCCACTTCCAGTCAGCTTCATTGTGAAGCTCTCGTCCATACGGTCCCAACGCAACTTACGGTTCGTCAATCTGATATCGTATGGTGAAGTTATTTCGCTAATAAGTTCGGACCTTATTTAATTTAAAAATAACTTAAATTAAAAACTTCAAAGGGATTTACCCTCTTTGTTTCGGCCCAACCAACACCTTAACCCTTCAGGCCCACATCATTACACCCGAACCCTTTTCTTCTTCCACCGATTACCACAAACCCGCTGCTCCTCTTCAAAGACCATCACCTCACCACGTTCGATCCTTCTACACCACCCGAATCCGAAAACCCCTACCACCGAATCATCTCTCGACGTCCCCATTCTTCTCCTCACCGCACACCATCATCACCCCAAAGTTCAACTCGTGTTCACTATTTGAAACCACGTCGCAGCAGTGAGCCGTCGAAACCAACTACAGGCATCGACTTCGATCTTCAACAATCACTCCAGAAAGCTGCTACAAGCTACCACTCGCCATTGCGAGTTCAAATCCACCCACCAAAACCGACATCGGTTCTTAAATCCCTGGAGAAGTGGAACCCTAGTTTCGACTGTATAGTTCGAACTCGACAGAAAACCAATCGCACCATCCAAAACGAGTGCAGAATTGAAGAGAGGGGCTTAGGGATCATAGCTATACACTTATGATGATTTATAGATTTTTAAATGAATTTCCTTTGATTTTATTTTCTCTCCGGTTTTTACTGTAAGAAAAAAAAAAAGAGGAACGGCGGAAAAACAACCTCGTTGACCAAAAGAGAAATGAGAATAGGGTTTAAGGGAAGTGTAGAGTATTTATAGAAATAGTTTATATTTTTTTAAATTGAATATTATATTAATTTTTAAGCAAACGTGATCTATACATGCCTTTAAAAATTCCTATGATCACACACTATACCCAAAAATCACCAAACTGGACATGTAACTAGAGTTCAACATTACGGTCCCAACGAAACTGGTTTCGTCGAATTCCGACTTCGTATGCTCACACAGCGTATTTTTAACCGTCAAAATACTGACTTTTTCTCACTCTAAAAATCCATACGGCCACACAGTGACTCTAAAAATCACGAAACTGGAAATCTAACAACTATTTGACATTGCGGATCCAACAAAATTAGTTTCGTTGAATTCTGAGGTCTTATGAAAAACTGGCTATTTTTCAAGCGCTGAGCAGACCGTTTAAATATATAAATATAATTAAATAAAATATTAATAAATTAATATTATCGTATATATTCGTATACGATATCATCCAGCTCTAGAATATCACATCAGATTTTATAATAAGATATTTCAGAATTTCAGATTATCTCGATATTCAATTTATATTGAAAATCGATTTATAACGTAATTAAAGCATCGCAAATTATAAAGAAATTCCACAGCGACTTTTTCTGAAATTTGATTTGGACGTAAATCAAAATCTACACGACGAAATCCCGATTTTTCTCTTCCACTAGAAAGATATACTCCACCAGCTCCACACGTTTCTTGTTTCACAGAAATCCGGCTTAAAACGAATCATGTACATTCAGTTGAAGTTCGAATCGCCAAATAGCGAACTGCAGCGCCATTTCGAGCTTGTTTATAAATATATTATAAACTATACGTTCAACTGTCGTCGATTCAATATAATCGTTATTATATTTCGAATCGAAACTCCACCAAATCTCGTATGCTATTCAATTCACACGATATTGTGAATTTCACTATTTCCGACTATTTCGACATTATAATATATTATTATATTATAATTATTAATTAAATATTCAATATTATTTAATTAAAAGATCATTAACTTCTCTAAATCACCAATTATATAATTAAATAAATTAATTATATATCTCTAAAAATGCGGGTCATTACAAGTTGATCGAAGAAGTTCAACGAGCTTGAAACTTTAGAATTTAAAGAAAATAATTTAAATAAATTATTAAACTAATTTATTTATGATAAATTAGAAGTAACAAGATAGCTTACCAGAAGAAATGAAGTATTGAACATCGTTAAACATCGACGATGAACGAAGCAAAATACCGTGCGCGAAGCACGTGCTTTATTTATCCATTTCTAAATAATGAGCAAAACGGAATAATAATCAGATTAAGCTGATAATTATTTATCGACTATAAAAGACATTACGTACATCGTTTCGAAGAGTCCGGGATAAATATTCCACTTCGACTCGGAGTATACGACGTGTGTCAGAATACTGAAGATAACGATATACAAGAAGATTTTTGGTCTGTTCAATCCCAGAACAAACCTGAATGGACGAGTGTCTGACAACGTATATCAGTTAGATTTTACACATCTAATTTACGTAAGTATATTACGTTGGTAGCGGAGGAATTCGTTTCTCTTAGCTTTATTACACGTAATATATTTGGGTAATCGAATGGGTATTTCTGACGGATATGACGATGTGGCATTCAAAGTAATTGAAGAAATAATCTGTCAGAAGGATAAACGTGACTTCAAAGCCTCACAACTAGGAAGTAACAAAAGTTGGGCTAGGCAGCATGGCTAGTTGGGTCATTCCCAAGCAGGGTGTATTATCACCATCTAGAGAAATTCCTATTTGTTCTTAATCTATATTTCGCTGCTGCAGCTTTCGGAACGGTTGGCTAGCTACCACCTTGGGGTGATAATATATTCGATACACTCAAGCTAAATGAATGGTCGGTCATGTCTGGCCAGGTTACAAGTCGTTCTTGTTGAACATGCAGTGTATACCCTCTAGAGTACACCGATCAGTGGGTGCTCCCATACCTTGTCTGTTGGAATCCAATCTCCAATAAGCACCCTGCGGTTTTTGATTTTATACTATATACGTGAACGTGAGATGCAAGCGTTTCACTAGATGGTTATTTATTTGTTACAAACTATAGTAATATCAAATGTTTTGATATAAAATACTTAGGTCATTATCCAGATATTAGACATGGAATGATCTAAAGATTTCTAAAGTTAATGAATCTGTCCAAATAGAAAACCTTATTCCCTGTTTTCTAATCTATTTAACTGTGTTTACTCACACCAGTCCCCTGACTGACCCAGAGTTTATTTTCTGTGTTTCCTAAACTCTTGGGTACTCATATCACTTGTTATGAGTAGGCAAGTGATTCAGGTAAGGCAAGTGGAACCCAGTGAAGTTCAAGTTCAAGACCAGCAGTATATCAATAGTTATGTATCCAGTTTGACATCTATAATATATATTATGCTGTTTTACTATGGTATTGTATTATGATGATGTACTCTGATGTAGCAGACCCAATATTGTAATATATTATGTATTTTTGTGAAATTCCGTTGTGGGATTCTGATAACTTCTTATTCTTCTTTCCTATAAGTTCTACCTTTTCTATCTCATCATCTAAATTCTTTCAATAATGACACGACTTTCGAGGCATCGAAAATCACGCCGTTACAGTTGGTATCAGAGCTTAGGATTTCTGAACACCTAGGCTATAAGTTAGTTCTGAGAGAGCGTATTTATATAAAAACCATATAGTATAGGACGACCCTAGCTATTAATGTAGGTTATCCCTAAGACTGTTTTCCCAACGAGTATTAACTCTCAAACCATATACTCAGGAAGTTGACAATGAGTTCTCAAGGAAGACGAGGCCGAGGAGCAAGCGGGACAACCACGACCAATGGGCACACTGTTAATCAAAATCAGATAGATACCACTGAAGTGGTCCCAGCTCCAACTCCGCAAAACTTTGCAATGATCTGCAAGAATTACACTACTATGGAGGGGAAAGTTTTTAAGGGTACTGAATCACTGATTGAAGTCCAAGCATGGATAAGATCGTGTGAGAAGATTTTTAAGGGACTGAATTTGGATGACGAGTATAAACGTCTCTTAGCTTCATGGAATCTGAAGGGAGCTGCAACTATCTGGTGGGACGCTCAGACTGCAAACAATCCTGAGGAGAATTTTACTTGGGAGATGTTCAAAGAAGCTTTTGAAGCCCAGTATCTGCCAGCAACTGGGAAAACAAGGATGTACCGAGACTTCATTGACCTGAAACAAGAAAGCATGACTGTCACTGAGTACGAGAACAAATTCAATGCACTGTCAAGCTTTGGACCAGAGTTGATAAATACCTCACTGAAGAAGAACGAAATGTTTGTAGCTGTATTAAAGGATAGTCTTCAAGGCCGTATGATGGGGCATCTGAAAGACCCATTTGTAGAACTAGTGGACTTAGCACTCAGTATGAAGCCTTGGATGATAAGAAACCAATAGAAAAGGCTCAGACTGGAGGAAGCAGTGGAGAGAATCCCCGGAAGAGGAAATTCAATAAAAATTGGGAGAACAAGGAAAAGGGAGATACAGGGGAAGAGAATTATGAAAATCGTTTCAAGAATGTACTGTGTCACAACTGCAAACAAAAGGGACATATCGCTAGATTTTGTAAGGAGCTAAAGGGTAAGGAACCCGAACAAACCCAGCAGCAAAAGAACCCTCAGCAACAGCAGCAGCAGGATTAGGTTCAGAGGAATGAAATGATAGTAAAGAACCTTTATTTCAATTGCCATCAGCCAGGACACAGGATCAAGGATTGCCCGCTGATGAAGAAGGCACCACAGACTAATGTTCTTGCTATCATGAATGAGCCACCAACTTCTAGGGACATAAAAGGAAAAGGAATCGTGAAATGCACCTACACAGTATCAGAGAAGTAGGATGGAAAGAAGAGTTGGACTATATATATATCTATGTATATGATATGATAGTCTACAACTTGAATTAGTGAAGTGTAGCACTAGTATAGTAGTATGGTGTGTATGCCTAATACGAGTATGGGTCTAATGTATAATTAGAATGTACTAAGGGATTATGATATGGAATATCATCTTTTGGGATAATCTTTCTATCTTTCCTACTTTTAATTTCGGGGACGAAATTCTTATAAGGGGGGTAGACTGTAATGTCCCGACTTTTTTGACTATTTTAAAATCATTTTAACAAGAGATTAAAAAGGGAAAATACTATTTAAAACAAAACTAAAGTAATTCTTGTTACATATGTGAAAAACATATTAATATAAAAACATAAAGCCTTATAACATGAAAGAGCATTTTCTCACTTGAAAAATAGAAAAGGACTTAAGGATAAAACAACCAAGCATGTATGTATATGACAAAGATACAAGTCGGCTAAAAACATGAACAAATAGCACCTAAAAACAATTCTTATTTTTACCAAAAAACAAATATCTTGTACAAGAGACAAAAACAAGTCACATAAATGAGACAAAGCATTAAATGAAAGCTACCTTGAATAGTAGACTAAGTTTTGCCAAACCATTTCCCTAAAGCACCTAAAGTAATTCTCATATGAAGTTGCATGTGCAAAAGAAAATATCAGCAAAGAAGAGACAAGAGAAAACAAGTTTTATAATACAATAAAATCCAAGAGGAGATACAAGCATTTAATGAAGGTAAGGTTCAAGCTTCTAGAAGAACCAACCTAGTACACATCTATTGGCTAGAATCCTTAATAAAACAAAACTTTGCCAATCAGGTTTTCCTCAAAATTGGCCATAGGGACTAGAGGAGGGTTAAGGCTAAAGGAAATTCACTGTTAAATCATGTGCAAGGAAATGTTTTTAAAATCCTTGAACTCAACAATAAATACAACTCAAATTCCTCACAATATTCTCATAAACAAAACTGAAATCCATACTAAATTCTGAAGTCATCTTTACTGGAAATCTTGGAAAGCATTTAGGTGAGTAAACCCTTATTTTTTCTTATCAAAAAACTATTTCAAAGTTGTTATGTGTTTTTAGATATATATATATATTTGGCTGCAAATACGTTAGATAACATCATTATGCATGTTGGTTGAATCCTTGTAAGCAAACTAAGAAGCATGTAAATCAATATGAAGCAAGTAAATAACGAAACAGGAGAAGGAGTGTTGAGCGTTTTAGGAGGTTCAAGCGGTTAGCTAATCAAGTCAGGTAAAGTAGAATCAAAAATATAATAAAGAAAAGCAAGAGGAAACCAAAGCAGAGTAAACCCCTCTGTACCCTTTTATATATATTGCCACTTGATATTCAGGATAGTGCAAACTGTTCTCTTGGATGTATGGGTCTGAACAACTCGATCCACATATCAGTTCTGAAATAAAAGGGATTGGGAGGGATAGAACAGAAGCCTAAACACTAATAAACACAGCCTTGGTTTAGTCCCTTTAAACCACCAACTAGCTTTTTAAATCAAGTACTGAAACTCTATTAAGTTTCAAAATCTGTGTTCAACCTCAATGTTCTGTATATAGGTCTGAGGTTTAATTAAAAATGGTTTCACTCAAAAATTAAATACGTGTATTCTCGTATTTTGATAGAATACTGTTTTCGAACATCACTTACGTTAAAAAGAAAAGAAGAGACATAATACCATGTTCATATTTGCTACGCAAGGAGAAGGTTACCTGAAGCATGTTAAACCAAGAGAAGATTGCATGAGCGTGGCAACAGATTTTATATTTCAACCGTACTGCGTATGAATAAACCATATAGATTATATATTTTAATTATATTTTCATTCATTTTAAATATACTGCGTATGTATACACCATATAGATTATAAATTACCGAGGAGCACTCGGTTAGTCTACTGTTGGGAGGGTCATGCGTGAGTTAGAACTTAGAATGGATATTTGAAGTGAGGAAGTAGTAGCAGAAAATAGTAGTTACTAGCAGTTGGTAAGTGACGCAATGCACGGGTTTGGATTTGCATTTTTGCCAAAAGAGAGAAGGCACAGACGTCATCCAGTTGAAGAAGAAACAAAGTAAAAGGAAAGGGGGAGTAGCACGTTGGGCTGGGGTATTTGCGTGCACCATTTTAGGTAACGGTTTAGGCCAGTTTTATATATATAAAAGAAAAAAAGAAAAAAAGAGAAAACAGTAGTAGGTAGAGAAGAAAGAAGAAGTAGGATTTGCTATTGTTTTATATACAGAATAATGCTAAAATATACATATATGTTATTAGTAAGTAATATACGGGTTATGAATGCATCAGTCAAGAGCATGAAAAATATGTGAAAAGATCTAGTATTTATACTAAGAACAAAAGTAAGTTGGGAACATGAGTAGAAGCACGGTGAAGGCTGTATACATGTGTGGCGCGAAGTAACAGAGAGAAGGTGGGAGGCCTTATTGGCGTGCTAGTTGAAATTGTGAGCTGAATTAGACCACGATAGTCAGAGAATGGGTAGGGACGTTCGTGAAACAGGCGGACAGTCGATGCATTGAAATACTTATAGGGATGAGATGAAGCATGCGCTGGCAAGAAGTATTTGTCTGGAAGATTTTGTGAAAAGAAAAGAAGAGAAGCAGTTGAAGGAATCGGGAAGGAGGACGGTGAACAGGCGTGTCTAGGAGGATTGGGTACTGGCGAACTTGCCAGGTGGTACTTTGAGAAATCACGAGTGTGGCAAGGAAAATTGGGAGGAACTAACGGTGACTGGAGGCATGGCACTTTGGCAATCTGGTACTTTGGCCAATACGCTCGAAAATGAGTTTCTAAACGAAGTTTTTAATTAAAATTTGTTTTAATGGAAAATTAAATTAAACTAAAGAATAATTAAATAAAAATAGAATTTGTACTTAATTTGGAATAGGCAAGTGGAAGGAAGAAAAGGGCAAGAAGATCTAGTACAGAAGTTGATCGAAGAAGTTCAACGAGCTTGAAACTTTAGAATTTAAAGAAAATAATTTAAATAAATTATTAAACTAATTTATTTATGATAAATTAGAAGTAACAAGATAGCTTACCAGAAGAAATGGAGTATTGAACATCGTTAAACATCGACGATGAACGAAGCAAAATACCGTGCACGAAGCACGTGCTTTATTTATCCATTTCTAAATAATGAGCAAAACTGAATAATAATCAGATTAAGCTGATAATTATTTATCGACTATAAAAGACATTACGTACATCGTTTCGAAGAGTCCGGGATAAATATTCCACTTCGACTCGGAGTATACGACGTGTGTCAGAATACTGAAGATAACGATATACAAGAAGATTTTTGGTTTGTTCAATACCAGAACAAACACGAATGGACGAGTGTCTGACAATGTATATCAGTTAGATTTTACACATCGAATTTACGTAAGTATATTACGCTGGTAGCGGAGGAATTCGTTTCTCTTAGCTTTATTACCCGTAATATATTTGGGTAATCGAATGGGTATTTCTGACGGATATGACGATGTGGCATTCAAAGTAATTGAAGAAATAATCTGTCAGAAGGATAAACGTGACTTCAAAGCCTCACAACCAGGAAGTAACAAAATTTGGGCTAGGCAGCATGGCTAGTTGGGTCATTCCCAAGCAGGGTGTATTATCACCATCTAGAGAAATTCCTATTTGTTCTTAATCTATATTTCGCTGCTGCAGCTTTCGGAACGGTTGGCTAGCTACCACCGTGGTGTGATAATATATCCGATACACTCAAGCTAAATGAGTGGTCGGTCATGTGTGGCCAGGTTACAAGACGTTCTTGTTGAACCTGCAGTGTATATCCTCTAGAGTACACTGATCAGTGGGTGCTCCCATACCTTGTCTGTTGGAATCCAATCTCCAATAAGCACCCTACGGTTTTTGATTTTGTACTATATACGTGAACGTGAGATGCAAGCGTTTCACTAGATGGTTATTTATTTGTTACAAACTATAGTAATATCAAATGTTTTGATATAGAATACTTAGGTCATTATCCATATATTAGACATGGAATGATCTAAAGATTTCTAAAGTTAATGAATCTGTCCAAATGGAAAACCTTATTCCCTGTTTTCTAATCTATTTAACTGTGTTTACTCACACCAGTCCACTGACTGACCCAGAGTTTATTTTCTGTGTTTCCTAAACTCTTAGGTACTCATAACACTTGTTATGAGTATGCAAGTGATTCAGGTAAGGCAAGTGGAGCCCAGTGAAGTTCAAGTTCAAGACCAGCAGTATATCAATAGTTATGTATCCAGTTTGACATCTGTAATATATATTATGCTGTTGTACTATGGTATTGTATTAAGATGATGTACTCTGATGTAGCAGACCCAATATTGTAATATATTATGTATTTTTGTGAAATTCCGCTGTGGGATTCTGATAACATCTTATTCTTCTTTTCTATAAGTTCTACCTTTTCTGTCTCATCATCTAAATTCTTTCAATAATGACACGACTTTCGAGGCATCGAAAATCGCGCCGTTACACAACTAATTGATTGTTGATTGTGTTGTTTGATTATTGGTTGATTAATTAAAATTTGAACCATATTACCAAATTGATCAAATATTGAACTGTATTGGAAATTGTTTGAAATTGCTTACATATACATGTGTATCCATTGAACAGGTCATAGCAAGGAGGCTAGAGAAGGGAATAAAATTGTTTGCCCGACAAATAGGTACATGTTTTGTAACGACCCAGATTTTTGAACAGTTTATTTTAAATATCTAGTATGGTTTTAAATATTGAATTCATAATATAAATGAATTTTATATTGGATTTGTCAATTTAATTATCGATATATGATTTAATATCGAATATATTTAATTATCGTAATAGTAAAAATTTGAATTCCCAGTGTAACACTAAATCAGAACGATTCAGTCGACTAATATAAATTCTGTATTGACTTAAAAAGATAATAATTTATTTTCGATGAATTTATTCGTTCAGAAATCGATATACATTCTAAACGGTTTAACTTAATTTACTAGTGTTATTTCATTTTAAACCGATTCTGTTAAGTTCAAATTATTGTATAAGCTTGAAAACGTCGGTCGTTGCGACTAAATAGCGGTTCAGGATTTTTAAATAAGGGACTGTGAGATATTTTAGTTTTTAATTAAAATAAATCAAATCAATAGCCACCCTATATCACTGTAATTCAGCCGACCTCCTTTTCCTTTTCACATACCTATTCTTCTCGAGCAGAAACTTTTGCTTCCCACCATCGATATCAAGGAGACAATAGTTTAATGGAGTGTACGTATTGTCCCCATCCACCATTATAAAATCGCGACCCCTTATTCATTTCATTTAGTTCTTCGGCTAGGGAAAAAATCATGTCTTCGGCTAAATTAAATATGGTCGCTCCCTCATTCAGAAATCAAAATAGAATTTGTGATTTTCCCCTTCGCTGCCTTCCTTTAAGGATCCAAACCCACCTCGATCAAAGTTCAAGTATTCAAAGCCGATGCCTTCATTCGCAGAAGGAATAACATCATGATTTGGTATGGGATTTTACGGTCGACGGTGTGCTGATGGATGCAGATCGCGATTTTGGTTTAAGCTGCGATCAAACTAATGATGTTCGATTCTATCTCGTTCGATTTTATCTCGTTCGATCTAGAGATTTCGATTTTGGGGGTTGCGGTAGTGGGATAAGGAGGAGTTTCGATGTTTGGTTAAGGGTGAAAAGGAGGGTCGAACTGGGCAAAAAAAAAAAAAAAGGGTTACGGGATATGGATGAACGAGGGTTTCAAAGGGTCAGCCTTTGGCGTTAATGGGTATGGTTAATTCACGGTGTCAGCACAAGGATGTGTACTTACTTGCTGCTGTCGATCAATATTTTTAGAGAGCGACAGTCAGTAAGATTTCAAGGGGAAATCGGTTGTGATGCTTACAGAAGCTCCTGGTGATGGGATGAAGACTGGATAGATGCTGAGTTTGTGCAGGAGAACATGGCAACAGGGAGCTCACTGTTTGTGGCTTGTGAAGGAGGAACGACTTCGAAAGTTTAGCAACAATAAGGTGGTAAGATTTTTAGTTTAAATTAAATTAAATTAAAAATCAAATTAAGTTTTTACCTTCAATCCTGTTAGCCGATAAATTCGTATATCTGATAAATGCCATCTTTAAACTTGTACAAGGTGATTAAACCAAGAAGTCCATCCCGTAGAGTTGTAGTTATGGAAAATAAAATCGTGTGTTGGATTGGAATTTTTCGGAATTAATTGGGACAAGTCACAAGTAAAAATCAAGGTGAGTAAATCTCACTCACCTTTAGAATTATTTTTATTTCCTTAAAAATAATTGTCTGTTGCTTGTGTGCATGCTTTCTGCTTGTTTTATATATATTAGTTATTTAGGCTATTATATATATATATTGGGTTGATTGATTGGTTGGATTCCCGCAGTCTCATTAGCGGATGCCCGCAGTTTTATAGCGGATGATTACCCTATACGCCCCACGCTATGATTAGTGGATGACCTTCTATACCGCGATATTCTACCACGAAGCAGAATGGGTATTATTTATGTGCTAACATCTGTGGATGCAGGGAAACAGGTTGGAGGAATCCAACAGGATTCCTCAAAAATATATTATCTGTTTGTTTGTTTGCTTGATTGCATATATATTCATATATGACGTGCTATAAATCAAATGATTGAAATTTGAATGGTTTGATTGTTTTAAATATCACTGGGCCAATTGAAAGGATATTTGAGATTTTAAAAAGGGAAAATTCTATTTTTAAATAGAATTTGAATTTTTAAATGGAATAAATTATAAACTTGTTTTGAAAAATAAAACAAGTAATTTCTTTACAAACGAAATTTATAAATAATTCTTTTATAACGAAGTTATAAATAAAGTGAATAGAATTATCATTTGATAATTCAGGAATAGAAATACAAGCGTGAAATTGGAAATTGAAATAGGATTTCAAAATAGGAAATCCAAATAGTTTTGAAATAGAATTTGAATTCAAGGGAATTCAAATAAATTTGAATATTAGAAATTCAAATGGTGTTGAAAATGAATTTGAATATTAGAAATTCAAATGGTGTTGAAAATGAATTTGAATATTAGAAATTCAAACGGGGTTGAAAATGAATTTGAATATTAGAAATTCAAATGGGGTCGGAAATGAAAAATGAAATTTGAATGTAAGAAATTCAAATTTGATTCAAATAGGATTTGATCTATGGGATTTGAATATGAAATTCAAATGGAATTTTAAAACTATGGAATTTTGAATATAGAATTTAAAAAGGAGTTTGAATATTTGAATTTCAATAGAATTCAAATATAGAAATTTGAATATAGAAGTTCCAATGGAATTTAAATATAGAGTTTGAATAAAAGAATTCAAATGAATTCAAGTATCGAATTTGAATATAGGGAATTCAAATAGAAATTCAAATATTGAATTTGAATATCAAATAGAAAAGGAATTGGAATTTGAATTTAGAATTCAAATAAAAGTGAGATTTGAATTTGAATCAAGCAGAGTTAAATGGAGTTGAATTCATTTTAAAGAAGTTTAGAAGTTTAAAAGGTTTATATATATAAATATAATTAAAACGAACTCGCCGCAGCGCTGCAGTTCGTAAAATAGCGATTCGAACTTCAATTGAGTATACAGAACGCAATTGAAGTCGGAATTCTTTGAAACAAGAAACGTCAGGGCCGATTTGATAATAGTTTTCTAATGAAGGAGAAAAATCTGAATTTCGTCGTATAGATTTTGAGTTATGTCAAAATCAAATTTTTAGAAAAGCAGCGCCATAAACCATTATAAACCATAATGGATTTTATATATAAATATTGGGATCCGGATTGCCATTTAAAAATCTAGACTTGAGTTAGAAAATAAATGTGAACTCAAGTGAAGTAAAGAAGATGATTTTTGAAACAATAATCCTGTTTTTGATTATTGAATAGAATTAACTAAATCAAAGGAGAATTAGTCAATCGAGTTTGAACTAAAGTCGAATTTTGAAAAGTGAAATTTGGAATTGTAAATATATATTCGAAATCGAATATAGAACTTAAATTGAAATTTGAATTCAATTGTTTGATAAGTAAGTGGAAATATATTTGAAACGTGTTATATTCAAATATACAAGTGAGATAGGCAGAAAGTTAGTTAAAGAATTACTTTAACGAATTGAGTCAAAACGAGTGTGTGAAGTTGAAATAAATCCGACAGGTATAGACATACAGGAGACAGGTATGAGACAAGGATAATGCAGGTATATAAATAATGTGCTCGACAAAAAAGGTACATGTTTAATTCATATATGAGGTTTTATGCGCCGTATCGGCAAGCCGCTTGGCTTTTCCTTTTTCTTTTTGAGATTGGAAGATACCGGGATGCTATTTGAAATTTCCCGATGCTCCCGATACAGGGGAGGTTATGGCGAATTTTTTTAGGAATTTAAGGAGTTAGAATATTTTTAAGAAATTTGACAATTAGAAATCTATATATCGATATATATAGAATTCGATAAGGAAACGAAATCAAAACTAGCGAAAAGGGCCAATATGGCTATTGAAATATTTGGTTTACAAATATTGATAGAGAAAATGGAAAAGTGATTTAATTAATGAAATATTAATTAAAGAGCCCAGTGATTTGTTTGATAGGTTTGGATGAACACTTGTTTTTATTCGATGGTTAAATCACAGACTATCGAAGTTTTCGACCATCGTTGTCAATATGGAGAGACCGGTTGGATTATTATCCGAAGAACCACTCCGTATCGGCATAAGCGTTGCGAACCAAGTATGCTGAATATATTGAAGACGGAGTAAAGTGCAAGGGCTTTTCTAGTAATAGAAATAGTGCCTTCGGTGTCGTTCAATCCCAGAACGAACGTAAATGGACGAATGTCTGACAGAGTATTTCCAATGATCAAATGGGTTGGTCTGTATGGATATATATGGTTGCAACGGATTTATCCCTTAGCATAATATCCAGAATATTTGTGCAAACTCAACTAGTGATTAACGGATCTGACAATGTGGCATTCAAAGTGATTGTGTTATCAAGGAATGGTAAGTAATCGTAGCCTCAGGCCTCAACAACCGGGAAAGGACAAAAATCGGGCAGGCAGCATGGCTATGTGGGTCGCACCCATTAGGGTGTATAATCACCTATTTAGAGAAATTCCTTTTGTTTCTAAATCTATCGATTCTGCCCATTCGGGAAACGGTGGTTTGAGTCCAACCGTTGGTGATATACATTCGATACACTCAAGCGAAATGAGTGGTCGGTCATGTGTGGGCCGGGTTGCAAGACGTTCTTGTTGAACCCAGGTGTATTTGCCTCTAGAGATACATCATCGGAAGGTGGTCCCATACCTTGTCATGTTGGAAATCCAATCTCCAATAAGCGCCATGCGGTTTTTGATTTTATAATATATATGTAGAGCGTGAGATGCAAGCGTTCTGCTATTTGGTTATTTACTTGATGTAGACATTACTATAATATCACTGGATTTGATATCAAAGTGTTTTGGGTTATAGTAAGATAAAAACCGTCCGTGTTTATGTGTGGGCTGGTCTTACTATTACCTTTTCTTTTGAAAGGATTTTTAAAGTTAAGCAAGTGGTTGGAGTTTACTCACACCAGTCCCATGACTGACCCAGAGTTTATTTTGTTTTGTTTTCCCTAAACTCTTGGGTGCCCAAATTTGTATGGGCAGTCAAGTAGTTCAGGTATTTACAGATGCCATTGGAGGAGCTTGGAGCAGGAGGCTTCAGCGTTAGTTATCTAGTGTTTATCTTCCGCTGTATTGTAAGTGTTGAACTCTGATTCTGAATGTACATGTATACAGAAATTTTGTATTACAAAAGTATATGATATAATATATTTTATCCGTTCCGCTGTGAGTTGTGATCATCATTTTCTTCTATTCTAATATTTCTTTCTTTCTATTTCTCATCCTCTAACTTCTTTCTAATAATGAGTCGTATTTCTGTGTTATTTGGGTTGGACGTGTGTTGTTTTTAGTCAACACAGATAGCACGGATTTGCGGGCCGTTACAGGTGGTATCAGAGCTTAGGTTAAGCGAACACCTAGGCTTGTGTAGTATGTGCTCATTAGAGATAGGGTCAGTAGTGCCCTAGAATGAGTTGAGTGTATATACGAGAGAGCGTATCTGTTAGTTGATATAAAAGTTGTTTTATATTGTGTTGGCTAGTCTGTTGAGTGGTTTATGAATTCTGGTCGAATAGTGGGACGCCACGAAGTCGATAGGGATTTCTAAACACTTGGACAGAAGAATCGACATGATATTGTTTTAAAGTGGGTGAAATTATTTTACCCAAAATTATATTTTGATATAGAAAGAATAATTTTCTGAAATTATTATTATATGGATGTGTTGGATGTTGATTTCATAATCAAGTGAGATTATAAATTTAGAATGGTTATTTATAACCAAATAGAATTTGTATAGGAATTAAATATACAAATGAGATGAATTAGAATTAAATTCAAACCAGAATTTAGAATTCAAAATCCTGGGAAGTTGAAAAAATGTTTTTCAAAGTAATATTGTTTTATTTTGAGAGGGTTTTTGAATGAAAATCATTTTGAATTTTAAAAAAATAAAGCACTGAACTCACTTCAGTGACTGGGAAATTATTCTGATGATGATTGCAACATCATCAGTGTTCATTTCCGAGTTTCTAAGTGATGGATTGCTACCTTAGAAAGTTTTTGATGGAAATTTGTTTTGAAAAAAACATGTGGGTTGAAAAATTCAAATGTTTTGAATTTGAAATGGAAATAAATATATGTATATATCTAAGTGATTTCAAAAGGATTTGAAATGATAAACCCAGGGATTTGAATTCTGGAATTGAAATTTAACTTAAACAAGTTAAATGGGTCGAAGTGAGTAAATTGATTAGAATCAATTTGAATAGGTTTAATGGAATATAGATTAGATATAAATGGATTGATCGTAGATCATTCGAATTGAATAAAGGAAGACCAAAAGTTTTGGTTGGAGTTAATTTGTTGAAATATGAGAAGTTGAGTTTCAACATAAGTGAGATGTGGGAAAGAAATAGATTTGTACCCTTTTCCCTACTTTAGCAATTTCGAGGACGAAATTATTTTAAGGGGGAAAGAATGTAACGACCCAGATTTTTGAACAGTTTATTTTAAATATCTAGTATGGTTTTAAATATTGAATTCATAATATAAATGAATTTTATATTGGATTTGTCAATTTAATTATCGATATATGATTTAATATCGAATATATTTAATTATCGTAATAGTAAAAATTTGAATTCCCAGTGTAACACTAAATCAGAACGATTCAGTCGACTAATATAAATTCTGTATTGACTTAAAAAGATAATAATTTATTTTCGATGAATTTATTCGTTCAGAAATCGATATACATTCTAAACGGTTTAACTTAATTTACTAGTGTTATTTCATTTTAAACCGATTCTGTTAAGTTCAAATTATTGTATAAGCTTGAAAACGTCGGTCGTTGCGACTAAATAGCGGTTCAGGATTTTTAAATAAGGGACTGTGAGATATTTTAGTTTTTAATTAAAATAAATCAAATCAATAGCCACCCTATATCACTGTAATTCAGCCGACCTCCTTTTCCTTTTCACATACCTATTCTTCTCGAGCAGAAACTTTTGCTTCCCACCATCGATATCAAGGAGACAACAGTTTAATGGAGTGTACGTATTGTCCCCATCCACCATTATAAAATCGCGACCCCTTATTCATTTCATTTAGTTCTTCGGCTAGGGATTCAGAAATCAAAATAGAATTTGTGATTTTCCCCTTCGCTGCCTTCCTTTAAGGATCCAAACCCACCTCGATCAAAGTTCAAGTATTCAAAGCCGATGCCTTCATTCGCAGAAGGAATAACATCATGATTTGGTATGGGATTTTACGGTCGACGGTGTGCTGATGGATGCAGATCGCGATTTTGGTTTAAGCTGCGATCAAACTAATGATGTTCGATTCTATCTCGTTCGATTTTATCTCGTTCGATCTAGAGATTTCGATTTTGGGGGTTGCGGTAGTGGGATAAGGAGGAGTTTCGATGTTTGGTTAAGGGTGAAAAGGAGGGTCGAACTGGGCAAAAAAAAAAAAAAGGGTTACGGGATATGGATGAACGAGGGTTTCAAAGGGTCAGCCTTTGGCGTTAATGGGTATGGTTAATTCACGGTGTCAGCACAAGGATGTGTACTTACTTGCTGCTGTCGATCAATATTTTTAGAGAGCGACAGTCAGTAAGATTTCAAGGGGAAATCGGTTGTGATGCTTACAGAAGCTCCTGGTGATGGGATGAAGACTGGATAGATGCTGAGTTTGTGCAGGAGAACATGGCAACAGGGAGCTCACTGTTTGTGGCTTGTGAAGGAGGAACGACTTCGAAAGTTTAGCAACAATAAGGTGGTAAGATTTTTAGTTTAAATTAAATTAAATTAAAAATCAAATTAAGTTTTTACCTTCAATCCTGTTAGCCGATAAATTCGTATATCTGATAAATGCCATCTTTAAACTTGTACAAGGTGATTAAACCAAGAAGTCCATCCCGTAGAGTTGTAGTTATGGAAAATAAAATCGTGTGTTGGATTGGAATTTTTCGGAATTAATTGGGACAAGTCACAAGTAAAAATCAAGGTGAGTAAATCTCACTCACCTTTAGAATTATTTTTATTTCCTTAAAAATAATTGTCTGTTGCTTGTGTGCATGCTTTCTGCTTGTTTTATATATATTAGTTATTTAGGCTATTATATATATATATTGGGTTGATTGATTGGTTGGATTCCCGCAGTCTCATTAGCGGATGCCCGCAGTTTTATAGCGGATGATTACCCTATACGCCCCACGCTATGATTAGTGGATGACCTTCTATACCGCGATATTCTGCCACGAAGCAGAATGGGTATTATTTATGTGCTAACATCTGTGGATGCAGGGAAACAGGTTGGAGGAATCCAACAGGATTCCTCAAAAATATATTATCTGTTTGTTTGTTTGCTTGATTGCATATATATTCATATATGACGTGCTATAAATCAAATGATTGAAATTTGAATGGTTTGATTGTTTTAAATATCACTGGGCCAATTGAAAGGATATTTGAGATTTTAAAAAGGGAAAATTCTATTTTTAAATAGAATTTGAATTTTTAAATGGAATAAATTATAAACTTGTTTTGAAAAATAAAACAAGTAATTTCTTTACAAACGAAATTTATAAATAATTCTTTTATAACGAAGTTATAAATAAAGTGAATAGAATTATCATTTGATAATTCAGGAATAGAAATACAAGCGTGAAATTGGAAATTGAAATAGGATTTCAAAATAGGAAATCCAAATAGTTTTGAAATAGAATTTGAATTCAAGGGAATTCAAATAAATTTGAATATTAGAAATTCAAATGGTGTTGAAAATGAATTTGAATATTAGAAATTCAAATGGTGTTGAAAATGAATTTGAATATTAGAAATTCAAACGGGGTTGAAAATGAATTTGAATATTAGAAATTCAAATGGGGTCGGAAATGAAAAATGAAATTTGAATGTAAGAAATTCAAATTTGATTCAAATAGGATTTGATCTATGGGATTTGAATATGAAATTCAAATGGAATTTTAAAACTATGGAATTTTGAATATAGAATTTAAAAAGGAGTTTGAATATTTGAATTTCAATAGAATTCAAATATAGAAATTTGAATATAGAAGTTCCAATGGAATTTAAATATAGAGTTTGAATAAAAGAATTCAAATGAATTCAAGTATCGAATTTGAATATAGGGAATTCAAATAGAAATTCAAATATTGAATTTGAATATCAAATAGAAAAGGAATTGGAATTTGAATTTAGAATTCAAATAAAAGTGAGATTTGAATTTGAATCAAGCAGAGTTAAATGGAGTTGAATTCATTTTAAAGAAGTTTAGAAGTTTAAAAGGTTTATATATATAAATATAATTAAAACGAACTCGCCGCAGCGCTGCAGTTCGTAAAATAGCGATTCGAACTTCAATTGAGTATACAGAACGCAATTGAAGTCGGAATTCTTTGAAACAAGAAACGTCAGGGCCGATTTGATAATAGTTTTCTAATGAAGGAGAAAAATCTGAATTTCGTCGTATAGATTTTGAGTTATGTCAAAATCAAATTTTTAGAAAAGCAGCGCCATAAACCATTATAAACCATAATGGATTTTATATATAAATATTGGGATCCGGATTGCCATTTAAAAATCTAGACTTGAGTTAGAAAATAAATGTGAACTCAAGTGAAGTAAAGAAGATGATTTTTGAAACAATAATCCTGTTTTTGATTATTGAATAGAATTAACTAAATCAAAGGAGAATTAGTCAATCGAGTTTGAACTAAAGTCGAATTTTGAAAAGTGAAATTTGGAATTGTAAATATATATTCGAAATCGAATATAGAACTTAAATTGAAATTTGAATTCAATTGTTTGATAAGTAAGTGGAAATATATTTGAAACGTGTTATATTCAAATATACAAGTGAGATAGGCAGAAAGTTAGTTAAAGAATTACTTTAACGAATTGAGTCAAAACGAGTGTGTGAAGTTGAAATAAATCCGACAGGTATAGACATACAGGAGACAGGTATGAGACAAGGATAATGCAGGTATATAAATAATGTGCTCGACAAAAAAGGTACATGTTTAATTCATATATGAGGTTTTATGCGCCGTATCGGCAAGCCGCTTGGCTTTTCCTTTTTCTTTTTGAGATTGGAAGATACCGGGATGCTATTTGAAATTTCCCGATGCTCCCGATACAGGGGAGGTTATGGCGATTTTTTTTAGGAATTTAAGGAGTTAGAATATTTTTAAGAAATTTGACAATTAGAAATCTATATATCGATATATATAGAATTCGATAAGGAAACGAAATCAAAACTAGCGAAAAGGGCCAATATGGCTATTGAAATATTTGGTTTACAAATATTGATAGAGAAAATGGAAAAGTGATTTAATTAATGAAATATTAATTAAAGAGCCCAGTGATTTGTTTGATAGGTTTGGATGAACACTTGTTTTTATTCGATGGTTAAATCACAGACTATCGAAGTTTTCGACCATCGTTGTCAATATGGAGAGACCGGTTGGATTATTATCCGAAGAACCACTCCGTATCGGCATAAGCGTTGCGAACCAAGTATGCTGAATATATTGAAGACGGAGTAAAGTGCAAGGGCTTTTCTAGTAATAGAAATAGTGCCTTCGGTGTCGTTCAATCCCAGAACGAACGTAAATGGACGAATGTCTGACAGAGTATTTCCAATGATCAAATGGGTTGGTCTGTATGGATATATATGGTTGCAACGGATTTATCCCTTAGCATAATATCCAGAATATTTGTGCAAACTCAACTAGTGATTAACGGATCTGACAATGTGGCATTCAAAGTGATTGTGTTATCAAGGAATGGTAAGTAATCGTAGCCTCAGGCCTCAACAACCGGGAAAGGACAAAAATCGGGCAGGCAGCATGGCTATGTGGGTCGCACCCATTAGGGTGTATAATCACCTATTTAGAGAAATTCCTTTTGTTTCTAAATCTATCGATTCTGCCCATTCGGGAAACGGTGGTTTGAGTCCAACCGTTGGTGATATACATTCGATACACTCAAGCGAAATGAGTGGTCGGTCATGTGTGGGCCGGGTTGCAAGACGTTCTTGTTGAACCCAGGTGTATTTGCCTCTAGAGATACATCATCGGAAGGTGGTCCCATACCTTGTCATGTTGGAAATCCAATCTCCAATAAGCGCCATGCGGTTTTTGATTTTATAATATATATGTAGAGCGTGAGATGCAAGCGTTCTGCTATTTGGTTATTTACTTGATGTAGACATTACTATAATATCACTGGATTTGATATCAAAGTGTTTTGGGTTATAGTAAGATAAAAACCGTCCGTGTTTATGTGTGGGCTGGTCTTACTATTACCTTTTCTTTTGAAAGGATTTTTAAAGTTAAGCAAGTGGTTGGAGTTTACTCACACCAGTCCCATGACTGACCCAGAGTTTATTTTGTTTTGTTTTCCCTAAACTCTTGGGTGCCCAAATTTGTATGGGCAGTCAAGTAGTTCAGGTATTTACAGATGCCATTGGAGGAGCTTGGAGCAGGAGGCTTCAGCGTTAGTTATCTAGTGTTTATCTTCCGCTGTATTGTAAGTGTTGAACTCTGATTCTGAATGTACATGTATACAGAAATTTTGTATTACAAAAGTATATGATATAATATATTTTATCCGTTCCGCTGTGAGTTGTGATCATCATTTTCTTCTATTCTAATATTTCTTTCTTTCTATTTCTCATCCTCTAACTTCTTTCTAATAATGAGTCGTATTTCTGTGTTATTTGGGTTGGACGTGTGTTGTTTTTAGTCAACACAGATAGCACGGATTTGCGGGCCGTTACATGTTTATTGTATTTTTTGGGTTTTGGATGATTTTATGAGCCGATTAGCTGTTTCTTTTTCTTTTTGGGATTTGAAGGCCTGTATGGCGATTTTGGGATTTTCCCGGTGCTCCCGTGTAGGGGAGGTTATGGCGAAATTTTTCAAAAATTTAGGGTGTTAGCCAAATTTTTGAAGAATTTTAAAAGTTCTTAGAAACTGAAAAGTTGAAGAACTTAAGCCATAATGAAAATAATGAAAGTTGAGTTGATTAGTAAACAACTTTCAGCTTCGTTCCTTTTCGGGGACGAAAAGTTTTAAGTGGGGGAGATTGTAATAACCCGGAAAATCTGAACCAATTAAAAATTTTTATTTTGGCAATTTTAGTGAATTTTGAATATTTAAAATGAATTATTTTAAATAATAACGACGAGAAATTTATTTTGAATAGAATTAGAACGAATATATTTATATAGATCGTCGTTAGAATATAAATAATTATTTTTAATTATAAAAGGAATTGAAAATGGCGCAGTAGTTCGAAAATTCGATTTCAAATTTCAAATAGCGAAACCAAAAATATTAGAATCTATTTGAAAATATCTTTCCAACGAATCCAAAAATTTGAAATTTCATAGCGAGAATAAAAAGTTATGTCCAGTTGAAAATTCAGAATAGTCGCTATGGAATTTTAGCCCTTAAAAATGGAAATTTTGCAAATGACCTTCGTTTTTTACGAAACCACTTTTGTTGGATCCGTGATGTCAAGTTATTGCTAGATTCCAAAATTCATAATTTTCTGAATCAATATGTGTGCGTGGCAAAGGAAAACGTGTTTTTGACAGTTTTAATCAATTTCGATCGACCAGAAAATGACCATTTTTCAAACGATCTCAGAATTTGACGAAATTAGTTTTTTAGGACCGTATCGTCAATACGAAGCTAGAAAATATTTTTTTGGATTTTTTAGAATCAGTATGTGGCCCCGGTAAATTGAAATGTGCATTCATATTCAATATATAGATTTATATTTTGATTTTGATGAAAACTGATCAAAACAGCCGAATCAGCCTGCGACACATATCCCATTGTGTTCGGAATGGGGGTAATTAGCTAGGGGTGACAGTCGTTGGGTTTGATTCGAGGTACGGACGGATAAGAAACTTTTTGAAGATGAAAATTAAATATATAATATAATTATATAATTATATATCCTCACCTATCACTACTCTCTCTCCTCCCTATTTAGATCGAACTCAGAAAAACAAATTTGAACCCATCGTCGAAGTCGCGTCGCCCCCTCCCCCCAGATCTTCCGCCACCGCCGGAGGTGGCCAACGCCGCCGCGACTCAAGGGTCACACCCCCTCCTCCTTCACCGTCGAGCTACCCCCGTCGCCATCCCTGTTCGAAACTCCCCAAGAGCCCTAGCCCCAAATTGAGGAGGACCCGCACCTCAGGCCATCTCTGACTGGCCGCAACCCCACCCCTCCACTGCAGCGCTGCCATGACCCTCCTCAGCCCCCTCCTCTGAAGAAAACAGAAAAATGTAAGTTTTAATTTTATAAAAATCAGTTTTTTTTTCTTTCTATAGTTAAATAAAGTATGATTTTTATTATAGAAATTGCATAACAAAAGAATATGATTTTTGTTCATATGAAAGCTATGATTTTCTGTTAAGAAAGTTAGGATTTTTAATATTAAAATACGATTTTTTTTAAAGTAGAAAGATGAGATTTTTATTGTATATAGAGGATAAAAATTTGATGTTTATATAATGTAGAGAATAAAAATATGATTTTTATATAAGGAGAAGAATAAAAATGTGATTTTTATATGAACAGTTCAAGAATAAAAATGTGTTTTTTATTGTAAACAGCGTGAAATGGTTGAGTTGGAATGTCGGGCAAATCCAAACTATTCAGAAGTTCTGAAATAGAGAACGGCGGAATGGAACCCTCGATGAGAACTTCTCACTTTTAATTTGTTTTCTAGTTGAAATATATACTAGGATGCAGACGGTGCTTAGCATCACCGGACACCCGTTGTCCACAGACCATGGACGAATTTTTTGTTTGTTGTTTGCGGTGTGAATATTGATTGTGTGATGTGGAATGGAATAAAATATTTTATAGTTAAAAATATAATTTTTTAACGTGTATATAAAATAAATATTTATAAACAAATCGGACGATTTGTTTATGTACACACATTTGACTAATATGGATTGGGACGATAAATTTTACACATCGCCCAACTGCACAAATAAAACCTGTGTTCGATTGTTTGAAAACCCCACATGGGTGTTGGGATGAAATTGGAAATACACTGGTCCCAATAATTAGTTGTATGTCGATCGATTGATTGACAGACTGTGTAAGCGTTAATTATTTATATTTAATGCTTATGCAGTTGGGTGGTGCACTTTGGATGATGGTTGATTATTTATCATTGCTATTATATACATGTGTTGTATAGAATCCATATAAATAACGTTATATGGTAATTGAGTGGGTCTCATTCCAATTTAGAAAATAAATTTTATTCATGTGTTGAATAAACAAAATAGTCATGTGTTGACAATACTCATGTGTTAAGAATATTCATGTGTTGAAAATATTCATGTGTTGAATAAAAGAAAATTCATGCATTGAATAAAAGAAAATTCATGTGTTGAAGAAAATATATGTTCATGTGTTGAATAAAAGAAAATTCATGTGTTGAAGAAAATATTGATTTGTTGAATAGAATAACGAAGTTATTGAAATATATAAAGCCGTGTTGATTAGATATGCGCCATTTTGACGTGAACGATAACTATATCGATTTTATTCATTTTTATAATGAATATCGAAAAGGAATTGATTTCAAAATACAATATTTCGAAAATACTATCATTCATATATTAATGATATGGAATATTCAATTTTGATCTGAAATTGAATATGAAGTTGAAATTGTTTTGAAAACGAATTTAAAATGATTTATAAAATACGTTTTAAAAGGAAATCGACGAAATATATATATATATATATATATATATATATAATGGCCAGAACAGAACGCGCCGCGCTGCGGCAGTTCGCGAATTTCGACCATTGACTTCGAATGGACGTTACGGGAGATCCGACCGTCGGATTCTCCTAAAACCGGAATCTTTGGGTTCTTATCGAAAAGAGCTTTCTAACGAATATTAGAGATTTGAAATCTAACGGTTGGATTTGGAATTATGTCCAAATCAAATTTGGAAAAGGTCGCTGTAAGTGCAGTTCGATGGCCGTTGATGGAAATCGACTGTACGGGCCTTGATAAAATTATTAAAAATATCAGTAATTAGTGTAAAATCAAAAGAAATGATTTGGGAATAATTGGGATTAAAAATTCCAAATTTGAAAAGATAAAAATAGATATTTATCGAAATTAACTAGTTTTGAACTAGAATTATAATCCATTTATTTTTGAGATAAATAAATTGGATTTGAAAGGGTTTTAAAAGTAACCAGAATTTCCAATAATTGAATTGGAATGGATTTGAATCGAAATTGTCTTTGGAATATTTCTATGTTGGATTTAGTGATTATACAGATATTGTTATGGAAATTTGAAAGATATATTTATATTGTTATTTCCAATACGATATTTGTTGGTCGTAGAATTTGATATTGAATATAAGTCGATATATTTTCTATTCAGAGTCTTGTATTTAATATCAAATGGGATTTGGGTTTGTCGTGAATGGTGTCATCATTAACACTGTTCTTAAACCCAGTTGAGAAAAAGATTAAATCTTTTTATTTAGATTTAATGAAGTATACCAATTAAATGGTATTTAATTGGAATTGAATTTGAATTGATTTTTGGGTTTATCGTGAACGGTGCTTTAGATAACACTTGTCCTTTAACCCGATAATTAATGGAATGTGAATTGGGTTTACCATGAACTGTGTTTTAACGACATTCGTTCTTTAACCCGATTTACAGTGAAATGTGATTTGGAATTTATAAATCTTTTGTTAAGATTTAAAGGAGATTTTCCAAAGTAAAGTTTTCCAATTTAATAAAATAAATTGGAATGGAATGGAATCCGATTTGGTAATAATCGAAGTGAATTTCTGTGGAGGAAGACAACTAATATATCTGGAATTTAAAAGGCTTTTCCATTATTCCATTTATATTATTAGTCGGATATGGAAGTTTATATCGATTATATATATCGATTTGTTTTCCATGAAGATTCCATCGTTAATGGAATGTGATTTCGGGTTTATCGTGAACCGTGTTTTAAGTGACATTGGTTCTTTAACCCAGTTAAAGACAAGATATGGTTTCCCAAGTTAAACAATCATTAATATGATTTTTGGGAAGATTAAAACCAAGTGGATTTTTAATGAATCTTTAATTAGATTGAAATGATCGAGAATGGAGTATCATCAGTTTTGCTCCAGGCGATTGTCAAATCTTTAATTAGATTTGAACGTGAAATGGTAATTGAATTTACCGATAACACCGTGGTGTTAGATATGAAGTATTACCAGTTTTACTTCATTGGATGAATAGGTTGGGATTGGGAAATTTAAAACAAATGATTACTTCGGTAAGGTTCGTTAATCCCGACTAGTTTGGATAAACCATAATTTGGTTTGAATTGAAATCCAAAAGAAGATTAAAGAATAAATTTAAAAGAATTTATCTTTGATAAAATTAATGTGAACCTTTCCCTATATATGTGAATATTTGAATAAAAGAATATTCTGAATTGGAATGAGGCGTATGTTGTATTTGTGTAACACTTGTTTATTATATACGCGAGTTATTCAGAAAGACCGGCTTTATCCCATTCTGAATAACCGATTCGACGAGGTGTCAAGGATGAAGACGGTGGTCGAAGACCGGAGGTCTTCACATCGTTTGGATAATTACAGATGATCTTAATTGGGCTGTACACCGAAGAGGAGGGAATCAGTTAGTGATCATCCAGACGAACTTGGAGATCGATGGATATGCGAGGAATAAGGTTCCTCCGGTTTCGTTTAGACCCAGAACGGACTGTGTGTCTGACATTGGATATCATTCTGTGTGACTGATGGATATCGGTTGCATGGAGTGGTTTGCCTGTGTGGCATGCTATGATGCAAATGATCAAGGCTTCTGTTGAAAAGCAGAGTCTTGTGGTTGATGATCAAAGCACCGCCTGTGTGGCACAGCTTTGTGTAGCGTTAATTCGCGAGCCTCAAACCCCGGTTGTGAACCAGAAACGGGAGAGGACATCAGGTAGGGCATGCGTTTCTTTCTAGCTAGGGTGGTGTCAGTGACCTACCAGCCCTGACATTTATATTATTTTCACCTGTGTGGTTGTTGGATTGCGAGGCGCCTCGGATATATCGGTGACTTTGTGGAGCCGATGGAGTCATTTGGCTCATTTACGCCCCAAAGGGCGGGGAAACGCAGTGTTGAGGCATTATAATCCACATCGGTGGACCGACCTGACGATCCATGGGGCAGTTGCGGCTGTTCCTGAGGCTTCGGCTAGAGAGTCTCGAATTCGTTGAGGACGATCCCTTGCCTCAGTTCTCAGAAGGAAATCCAGCTTCCAATACGTGACTTTGCGGTTTTGATTGTAGAACCTATATATGGCGACATAGTGGTATAGGGAACTTATGCCGTCTATGATTGATACTTATGATGGAAATTGTTTTGACACTATGCACTTATAATAGTATCAAATGATTTGTTTTAACGTACCAAGCATGTTTGGCTATTACAAGGGAAAACGCTATCCCTCGGCTTGCGTTGCATTGTGTGATAGGACTTGGGTCTTATAATAGCTTCATTTTTTCAAAAAGCATTGCGCTGTTTTGTTATATGCACTGGTACTCTTGGGAGGAAACCCGTTCCGTGTTATACGGCGTGGTCCCTTGATATATCTGATTTAAAGAAAAGTTTTAAATAACTGTTTTAGTTCTCACACCAGTCACATGACTGATCTGGAGTTTATTGTTTTAACCTAAACTCTGGGTTCCCTTATTTTGACACGGGCAACTAGTAGTTTTGGTTTTGCAGATTTATATTCACAGGATCCTGATTTGCAGCTGGAACGATATCCGGAAAGCTCTGTATCCGTATATCTCTTTCAGTTGTGTATTGTATTATTTTTCCGCTGCAGTAATGTAATTAAATCTCTGATATTTCTCTAATGTATAATATTTATTCATACTCTGTATATTCTTGTATTCTGATGGAATTGTTGTAATTAACAATGAAATGTTCTTCTGTTTGTGTTCCGATTTGTCGTGTTCTCAAAACAATCAAGGGTTTCGAACGGTCTTGGTCGGTTTAGCGATCGATTCGGATCGAGCGAAATTTCCAATTGTTACATTCAACAAGAACGTCGTGCGACCCGGCTCACACATGACCGACCACTCATTTCGCTTGAGTGTATCGAACGTATATCACCAACGGTTGGGATCAACAACCATTACCCGAAAAGGGACAACATTGATAGATTAAAGAAGAAAAAGGAATTTCTCTAGATAGGTGATTATACACCCTAATGGGTGTGACCCACATAGCCATGTTGCCTGCCCGATTTTTGTCATTTCCTGGTTGATAAGGCTTGAGGTTATAATTCTTCTTTCCCAGGTAGCATGCCACCATTCACTTTGAATGCCACATCGTCAGATCCGCCAAATCACTAATTGACGCCCACAAATATATTCTGGGCTTTAAAGAAGGGCCATTCTTTGCCACCAACTTGGTATATTTGTAAAAATCAACGTACGTGGTTTTTAGGAAATACTCTATCAGACATTCGTCCATACAAGTCATCCAGGAACAGGATGAACCGAAGGTACTCTCCTATGGCATCCAATATAGGAATCACCCCATGGGTCAGTAGCGAGAAGTCCTTGCAATCCGTAGATTCCAACGACGATAGAATCACAGTGTATCTCGGGCCGCTAAGCCAGAGATTCTAAGTAATCCTTCCGTTTTATGAAGATCCTCGGTCTTCAATTTCTTCGTCTTGATTAGTATCTGATATCTTCAATATTTCGTATTTGCTGCACGGAGTGGTTTTCAAATATAAATTCGATCCCGGTATTTCCGTACCAACAATCGTATTGGCTAAATTTGATAGTTGGTTATTTAACTATCAAATAAACAATCATGAAAATCAAGATAGATTTACTAGTTCGGTACTCAGCATCGTTTGGCCCATTTAATAATAAATAATTAACAAACGGTTATTTTAAACTTCTAAAAAACATTCTATATTCTAAAACATGGTATTCGATTCTCATTTCGGTATATTAATCTTCTCAAAACCCTTTAAATCTGATATTTGGAATTATTTGATAACCATATCCAATTTCTATCTTTCTATTATTTCAAATACTTATTTACAACAATATTTATTACCTATCGTTGATTCAACTAGTCACTTGTAAAATAATCATTGCAACATCTCCTTTAGTTTCATTATTTGAATACTATAATCTCACTTACCTTTTTAGAATAAACTCATTCTGAATCCCATCTTCTTATTTTGGAAATAGCGTTATATTTTCACAAATCTCCTTTTATTTCCTTTCGTATGGAAATATCATTTCCTATCCTCAAGCCCGTTTTAATTTCCTTTTATTTTGGAATCCATTATATATATTTCCAAACGTTACATTATTATTTCTCAAAATAAATTCACTACAACAAAATTGCTTTTTAACAGCAATCATTCTCGGCGTTTCTCTGTGTAAAGCGGTGAAAAGTTTGTCCTAAATGGATATTTTACGTACAAATGCTGACATTCCATCACCCTACCAAGTTTTTATGCAAAATAATTGAGGTCGCCTCTCCATTTGTTTCACCTTGTAAATTTTTTCGCTTTCCCTCCCTTATATCATCTAATTTTCATTTCCCTTGCTTATTTCCTCTAATTTTCATTTCCCTCATTCTTCAGTTTCGATGTGCCCTAATCCCCTCGCTCTTCAACGTCCTCTTACTAATTCCCTCCTCGTTGAATTTTGGCATGCCTTAATTCCTTCATTTAGGTAATTCAATTGATTCAATTCTAATTGGACTTGTTTTTTATGTTTGGCTTCAGTGGAAAAATACTAATTTATTTTTAGTCAGAAGGTTGATTATAGAATTCTCCAATTTTGGCTCAGATGTTTTGATTTAGACATGGGTTTTGGGCTTTGATTCAGACTTCGATCTAAGTTTGGTAAGTCGAACTGTAAACATTTTTAGGTTTTGATGCTATTTTTCTGTTTAAGTTGAGGAATGATAAATGTTGTTGCCAAATTAGTGTAATATGAGAGGAATCATTCTTGAATAAATATAATCAGTTTCTAGAGTGATTATGTTGCTTGATCTTCTTCTAATGAAATTACGAAATAGATTGGATTGTTAAATTTGGTTTTGCTATGAGATTGACTTTGGAGATTGACATTGATTAAAACGATTGGTGTTTATTTACATTTATTGGAAATGTTTTTTTTTACCCAAAGTGTATACTGATATCCTATTAAAAGGATGACAGACAAGAATCAAGAACACACAAACCCAAGAAGATACATTATATTACCCTGAACTTAGAATCTAAATTGATGGTTTGCTGATTAACGTAGTCTATTTTGTGCATTTGAATTGTTTAATTTATGAGTAATGCTACGACTGGCTACAACTTGTATGGGCTAAGTTCATAGCTTGATTTACATAATTCAAGGGAGTTCTAGTTTTTTACTCAGAGCCGGTTAAAAAATCAGGTACAACCCCTATTGAAGTAGTAGTTTCCTTAATTTAACGGTGAATAAGAACCTACTTAATTTTCCAAAGCAATATATTCCATTTTCTCTATAAAGAATGTTGCATTTTACTCTGCCAAAACTGAAAAATAATAGTTCTCATTTGAGTTTGGAAACATGTTTGGATCTTAAATTCCTTGCATGCCTTTTTTACTTGTCACAGGTTACTAACATATATGTTAACAATGTTGGTTTGGTTCAACATGTGGGAAAACAATATTTACGTAGACTGTGAGTGATACAAGGAATTTTATACTCGTATAATAATGGTTTTTGGATGCAGAACCCTTGCACAATTTGATGATTTTTTTATGCTATAGTTTCTTGCTCTTTTTTTTTCTTTTTTTTTACTTTCTCAAATATTTTTTATAATTAGGTTGGAATTATTCATTAAGTAGTTTTTTATCAAGAGGGAAATGCAATGTTGTGGTCTCTCTACATTTTAATGGAACATTAACTACTAAAGGATGCATACAGGTTTGTTTAGACTTTAAACCATAGTCTAATTTGTATACTATTTTAAATGCTTTAACTCTGCACATAATGACAATATTAATTTTTACATTGTATTTTATATTTTTGTAGTTACGTTCTCTTGAATTTCCAATTGATAAATGTAAATAACAGATGTTGATAAATTTCAATAAATGTCCTAAAGCTAGACATGTTGGCACATCACCTTCCCAACATTATGTTCCACTGAATATGTACTTAAATCAATGTCAGAATTTTCTTGGACCCATACATATGCATGTCACTAAATTTTGCTTCATCGTCTTCTTGAATGTGGTTGTCTAAATAGTTTTCTATTTATTATAAAATCTACTCATGCTTCAACTTTTTTGCTTTCTTTTCTAATTATGCATCAGGAAAAAGTTATACTATATATTGTTAAGTCTCATCAATGCAGTTGTATGGCCAGAATTACATTATGTATAACTGCCTTGTATATCCATATTTTACCCTTATGTTAGGGAGAGTTTTATTGGGGTATGTGCTTAGCATTTGACTGTATAGAAGCTCCTGGCATTGCCCCAATTTTATTTTTCAAGTATTATGTCAGGAGGTGTTTTTCCGGACCAAAAATTATATATGTTACCTTGTATATAATCCCTGATAAAATTCTTTATGATATTTTTGACACCTTCAATATTTAACTATTATGTGTGTTTCTCATAATATGTTTTTTCTTTGCATAGTTTAGATTTTCCAAATGATCCACTTACTATTTAGGAAATTTGTGTTGTTCTTTTATGTGCATATGTAACTATATTTGATGTTAGTGACCTAAGATGACTGTAATAGGAATGAGCAGCAGTAATGATGATTATAATAACAATAAATAGAACTAGCATCATGAGTGTGTAGACAGTGATGTGAACTTTGATTTTGCACGTATTTACTAGCTTACGTTTCTATTTTCGTCTAGTTTCAATTTTCATTTGGTTTCAAGTTTTAGTTGTATTTAATGCCCAAAATACATGATGCAAATGTAAGATAAATATAAGATATTTTTTCATCTATTCTTTATATGTTGTATTTGTCAGCATATCTAAAATATCAGAGCATGTTGAAAATGTCCATGCTGAAAGTATCCAGCCACAACATTAGGACTAGTTCAAATACTCTGTGTAATAGTTCAAATACTGTGTGATACGAACTATATGTAACTTGTATATATATATATCTGTACCTGACAGTAGAATGAAATATACAAAAAGTAATAATAACTTTATATGGTATCAGAGCATTGTTTGCTTAAAAGCTTTTGATCCAATGACATCTACTGATTCCTTCACCATAACAAATTCTAATGTTTCTCATTTTCTTCCTCTCAAGCTTAAGAGAGATAATTACTTAATGTGGAAGGCACAGTTTATACCTTTGCTTATCTGCCATGGCATGCTGGGTATTGTTGACGGGACAGAACAATGTCCACCGAAAACAAAAGAAACGTTAACAAGCCATGCTAATGTTACTACTGCTGATTCATCGTCAGAAGTTTCAGCTACTCCGTCGTTGAGCATAAATCCAGAATACACGCAATGGCTCCGACGTGATCAACTCATACTGAGTTGGATTTTGTCTTCGCTGTCTGAGGAGTTGTTTCCACTAATCGTAGGCCTTCAAACATCAAAAGATGTATGGGATGCTCTTGCTGCTTCATTTGCTTCTCAAGCACAGGCACGAGCACTTGAATTGCACACCGAGCTTCGTAACATTTCGAAGGGATCTGAATCTATTACAGATTACTTTCAACGCCACTACACCAAAACAACAAATTTGGCACACCGGGATGTAGAGATTTAATACGGCTTTAAGCCGTATCAAATTTGATACGGTTCTTAACCATATCAAATTTTCTTTGCTACATCTCTACCGATCCACACCTCCCCCAACCTTTAAAATCTAACCGTAGATCGCCGATGGTTCGGATCGCTTCGTATGACAAGGCTTTGAGCCGTATCATTTTTTCCAAGCTCATTTTAATTTTCCGTTCCTTCCCAATTTTTGTTTCGGCCGAAATAAAAAAACTTTCCAAACCAAAAAAAATGGCGTCCCTCCCCTTTCTCCAAATCAAAACCGCTTCCCAAACCACTTCATTCTCTTTTCATCCACATCATCAGCCATAGACGTTAGCTTTTTCTCGTTCCCTCTTTTCCTCTTCAATGGTGACCAACCCCAAAACAAATTAGGGTTTTTCTGCTGAAACAAATCGCGGCGCCTAGATTCTCGAATTAGTTCTTTTGATTTGCTTCGGGTTCTCGTTGCTTTCTTGTCCACTGTAGTGGGATGCTGGCAATTGAAATCTTGTGAGTTCTTCAAATTGCTTATTTCGTGCTTTCAAGTTTTCTTTGTTGTTCGATTTCAATAAATGCCTGTGATGAAATAGATGAAACGACTTTGAAAAGAATTCGTGATTTTGTTACAAAAGTGTACAAATATGACTTTGAAATGTTCGATTCCCATAAATGCCTGTGATAAAGAATGCGTGATTTTGTTGCCTTGAATTGGATGAAATGATTTGCGTGATATTTGATTTTTTACCTTGAACACACACATGATTTATCCCCTTTGCTTCCATGATTAATGCGGTGAAATCTTAGTTATTTCCTGGAATGAAAATAGCTTGATTGATTTGCTAATTTCCTGAACTTGTCCTGGCTTGCCATGTCAATATTCATGTGAATATATATATGCATTCACACACATATATATATATATATGACTCGCAGTAGTATGTGCCCTGGCTCTTTACATTCTTCATATATGTGCTTCAATTAAAATCTATATACTATATAATACTATATAATGATCTCTTATCTCAAAAGAACTGTAAAATCAATTTGATATTCCTTATTTAAGTTTGCAGTAAATTCGAAATCAATAACCTATTGTATAATATGACATAACTAAAAATACATCACTTGATAGAGTTTTTCTTGAGTTTTAGAAAGAAGGTAAACTTTGTTTACCCGTGGCTCTACCTTTCCCCAATTTCCCTAACTTCCAGGATTGAATTCAATCTTGATATCTTAATCTCATTGTTTGAATCTCTTTTTTCAAGCTGTTCTAATCATCGATAGGGTTTGAAGATGATGAAGGCTTTGCTGTAGTCGAAGAATTATTCTCACCGATCTATTTCTTAAAATGAGATCAATGGAAGAAGCCGAAGGAGTGGTGAAGCACGTATTATTGGCGAAGTTCCAGGACGAGGTCAGTCCTGTTAAACATAATGAACTTATTAGAGGTATGCTGCTGTTCGATTGAGGTATGTCAATGACCAATGTTGATAGATGTTATGGCACCATATATACTTGGATTGTAATTTTTCCTGCTTAGCATCCTTTAAGGACATCGTATAAAAATGTATGGTTTTGAATAATCAGAGACTGGTCGGTCCTTTGGTAAATTGAGATCAAGTGTGGTAGGAAAAGCATTCATTTTAAATTGGCATCAACAGATTATTGGATCCATCTTCATTTTAGTTAATAAACTGTTATGAATCCATGGTTTATGTAATTCTCATCGCTTGTTAACATTAATATAGGCATGCTGTAGAGCTGCTAGCGTGCTGTCACATTTACTGAAGAACAATTATGGAACCACATATGTTTTCCCAACCAATGGCCATTTATTAATGTTTAACATCTTTTTAGGGATATAAACATATCAAATAAGTAAATTATATGGTTCTTAATAATCAGAGACCGATCAGTCATTTGGTGAATAAAAAAAGTGGTAAAGCTTGAATTTTACAGTAGCATCAAAGGTTTATTCCATCCATCATCATATTGGTTAACAACCTATTTTGAATATATTTGTATATGAAAATATTAATTTCTTGTTGACTTTAATACAGACATGCTGTCAAAACTCGACTCAGTATGCAACTATGTTGCAAACTCGACTCAGTTTGCAACTGAAGTTGCAAACTAAGTTAATGGTTAATATGCATACTGTTTGAATAACATTATGGACCAATAGGTTTTCATTACTTATGTTAATATGCATACCGCTTTATAGTCTGTTTTTTCTTTTGAACTTTGCAATAGGTCCTAAAAGTGGACGACAACGCAAAGACTCGCCTGGAATGGTATGCAATCAATGTTGCAGCAAAAAACTAAAAAGGTTTGCACATTTATGTTGCAGTTTCAGGTACAATGCTTAGCATGTTTTCATTTTTTCCATTTTGATATAAATATAAATGGCTTTTTTGAGCATTGAGATGATCAATTAGCAGATTTTCTTTGGTTGAATGGCTCTTTCATGTTTCCATTTTACATCTCATTTTTTTAGGCCATATTCTAAGCAGGTTTTTCATCTCATTTTTTTAGTCATATTCTAAGCAGGTTTATAACTTTGTAACTCAGGTAATGGAGCAAATTCGGAATGCAGATTTCAGCATATTCAGATTCAAATTGTGGGAATTTTATACCCAGTCTGTAAAGACCTGTTTACATACATGAAACATATGTGCATCCCCCTTTCATGGGATCATTCTGTATTTGTGTTAAAATTCTGTATTCGCGAACTCAGTTTTGAACTGAGTTTATAAACTCAGTTTTAAAACTTAGTTCAGAACTGAGTTTATAAACTCGGTTTCGAACTGAGTTTGCGAACTCAGTTCTGAACTGAGTTCGCAAACTCAGATCGAAACTGAGTTCGCAAACTAAGTTTTGAACTGAGTTTATAAACTCAGTTTTGAACTGAGTTTGCGAATGAGTTCCAACCCTGTTGCCTTCCTATGATTTGGAAGTTCTCAGGTCTACACGTCTTCGTAAATATACCGTGGTAAACTATATATGTTCTAAAATTTAACTTACGACAATTTAAAATAGCCCTCATATGCACTTAAAGAAGACAATCCAAGAGACTCTTCTATGGAAGTAGCCCTCATATATATTTCTACCGATTCTGGCGTAAAAATGCTCGAAGACAAAGCTTTGGAATATTATTGCACATCTGGATGCACATTAGAACTTGCTGAACAAAGAGGAGAGCAACCTTATCAACAAAGAGTCAGAACTCGGAACAATTTTGTTGTTAATCCTTTGGCTGGTATTGGTTCTAGTTCACGGAGAGGACACTGAATTCTTGCGAAGCTGAATGATAATCAAAAGAATGTAACTGCTGAATCAGCTATATCAGTTATGGATTTTAAATCTACCCGCGGAGGCTACACCATTCTTCCTTCAAGGTATCTTTGTGCTGCAGATATGTGCATTATATATACAAGTTTTTCTTCTTTGATTTTAAATTGTTGATATATGAGTGAACTTATATTTAATGCTTAAGTTATGTCCTATATCTGATAATATGGACCGGCAAAGCTAATAGAAATGCGTCCCAAGTGCATACTGAGGAAGTACTAGATTACTATTTTCTTATCAGATGTGGTATTGCGGAAAATAGTTTTCTGGTAAGTCTCACTGAGAAACATATGGTACCTTAGTCTCACTGAGAAACATATACTACATCACTGTATACTATATGTATATTATTTTAATACTGGGTACTTAAATGTCTTGAATTCCAATGCATGCACAAACTTAGATCATGTGAGTCATTAACAGTTGAAAACTGTACGCATTTGCAGCGCCATAAATATGAAGTATGGGCACCTGTTATCAAGAATGTAACAATTTTTACATATTATTTTATAGGAATATGGAGCTGCTAGAGAGTTTCTTTTATTAACAAAGTGGTAAATGGTGGAGACTGAATTTTTGAGCTTAAGCCTCAAGCTGAGAAACGATGGAATGAATGATATTGGCGAGTTTTCAGTCAAATGGTGTTAACTGGTAAACCTTCCTATTCTGATTCTACTGATGTCACGACTCAGTTGAAACTGATCTTTACGACTCAGTTTCACTGAGCGTCGGCTCAGGTGAAACTGAGCTTTATGGCTCAGTTGAAACTGAGCGTAAGGCTCAGTTTCACCGAGTCGAAAGTTTCGGTGAAACTGAGCCTTACGCTCAACGAAACTGAGCCGTAAAGCTCAGTTTCACCTGAGCCTTATGGGTTAGTTTCACTTCTTACGTTTGATGTATCGTTACGGAAGCCTTTTATGTTTGATTATGCTTCTTATCTAATTTCTCATTTTATGTACATTAGATGACTTGTTGTTGTGGAAACGAAACTAAACTGATGCTTGTTATTTTAATTTCTTTTCAGGCTTTGGAATAAGCATGAGTTGCATGGGCTCGACAACTGCAATTTTGTTGTGTTCTTTTTTTTAGAGCAAGAACTGTGAACATTATGCTTTTTATATATTGTGTTATGGGGTTTGTATTAACTGAAGTTATGGTTTATGTATTAATCGAATTATGATCAGCGTATCATATTTATATATTGTTATATGGGTGCAGCGTATCTTCTTTGTTGTCTATATATATATATATATATATATCAATGAGTGCAGCGTTTTTGTATATTGCATATATGATATACCAATTTTGATACGGTTAAAAGCCGTATTTAATTCGTTGATAGCATTGTAGGAATGATACATTAAACACAGTTTTAAACCGTATCAGTATAGCAGTTTAATACGGTTTTAAGCCGTATCAATTTAGAAGTTTGATACGGTTTTAAGTCGTATCAAATACCTCAATTGATACGGTTTTAAGCCGTATCAAAATCATAAATTGATACGGCTTAAAACCGTATCAAATTACCAATTTGATACGGTTATCAGCCGTATCAAATTATTATTTTGATACGGCTTAAAACCGTATCAAAGCAACAAGGACGCCATTTTTTGATACGGCTTAAAACCGTATCAAATAGATTTTGATACGGCCATGAGCTGCATTTTTGGTGTAGTGCGCGTTAAACAAATTGCTAATAGTTTAGCAGCGATAGGTCAACCAGTTTCAGATCATGAGTTGCTTAACAATGTACTTGGAGGGCTTGGTGCTGAGTTTCAAGCTTTTGTATCTGCAGCGACAACGCGTCAAACCCCTATGAAATTAGAATAATTACATGGTCATCTTCTTGCTTATGAAGCATGGTTAGCTCGGCAAGTAAAACAGGTCGGATCGCCATCTCCATTCCCCCTTGTTCATGTTGCCACTAAAAGTCAAGAGAATGTCTCAAATCCATCATCATTTAATTTTTCTGATACACGAAACACACCACGAAGAGGTAGTCGAGGTGGACGTGGACGTGGTCGAGGAGGTGTATGCTGCCAACTTTGCAATCGACCAGGTCATACTACAGGATCTTGCTTTCGCCGTTTTGATCACTCCTTTCACCCCACTCAATCATATAATTCATTACAAACCCGATCACCTACTCATGGAAATCAATCTTATAATCCACCACTGGCCAACTATGCTTCTTCAAGTCATCTTCCCTCATCACTCAATTTTCCACCTGCACAACCCACACTAGATCATTCATGGTACCCCGACTCTGGTGCAACACATCACATCACTGCAGATCTTCAAAATCTGAATATTCACAGTCCATATGCAGGATCGGATCGAGTGCTAATGGGTAACGGTTCAGGTTTGGCCATTCATAACGTTGGTTCTTCAGTATTTCAAACAAATGACTGCCCTGTTTACTTAAATAATATTTTACATGTACCCACCATATCAAAAAATTTGCTCTCTGTTCATCAGTTTACACGCGAAAATGATGCTATAATGGAATTTCATCCTAATTTTTTGGTTGTTAAGGATCGCAAAACGGGGAAGCATCTACTTCACGGCCAGAAAAAAGAAGGGCTGTATCAGCTTTTTTTGAATAATAAAGAGCAGAAGCAAGCTTTGGTGGGCGAACGTGCATCATTTGATCGGTGGCATGCACGTCTTGGTCATCCATCAATGCAAATTGTTCGAAAGGTTTTATCATCTTTTGGTTTACCAACTTCGAGTAATAAATTTAGTTCAGATGTTTGTAGTTCTTGTGCAGTTTCTAAGAGTCATAAGCTACCGTTTAAAGTTTCATATAAAGCTTCAGTTGCTCCTTTAGATTTGGTATATATTGATGTTTGGGGACCTGCACCAATAAATTATGTTAATGGCTATAAATATTATGTTCATTTTCTTGATGATTATAGCAAGTACACTTGGGTTTTTCCGTTGCGAAATAAGTCTGATGTGCTTGATGTTTTTAATCGTTTTCGACGACATGTTGAAAATTATTTTAGAAGAAAAATTAAGGCTTTACAGTCTGATTGGGGTGGTGAGTATCGCAGTGTCTCTCATTCCTTGGATTTAGCGGGTATAAATCATCGACTTTCATGCCCCCACACTCATGAACAAAATGGTTCAGCTGAGCGTAAGCACCGTCACATTATTGAAACTGCATTAGCTTTATTGTCTAGTTCTTATGTTCCAAAGAACTATTGGGATGATGCAGTTTCTACTGCAGTCTATCTCATAAATCGCATGCCAATGAGTGCTCTTCATTATAAATCTCCATATGAAGTTTTATTTGGTGACATACCTGAGTATGAAAATCTTCGTGTTTTTGGATGTGCATGTTTCCCTTTTCTCCGCCCGTACAACAAACATAAATTGGAACCTCGTTCTTCTCTTTGTGTGTTTATCAGTTATAGTCCGAACCATCGTGGTTATCGCTGTCTTAATTTGGACACAAATCGAGTTTATATTAATCGTCATGTTGTGTTTGATGAATCCCGATTTCCTTTTGTTGAGAATACATCTTCAACTGTAGAATCAGTAGGTACACATCTTTCCTTTCCATCTCATATAACTTCAGCAGTTCCAGTATCATCTCATTCATCTCCTGTTGAAAGTCCTACAGTGTCTCCACAAAAGCCTGCACAGTCCATGCCTTCACGTTTCATTACAAATACTGAATCCGCTCCTAATATCTCCAATGATACACAACAATCACCAGATACTCCATCATCAAACACATCGAATTCCACTACAAACACCGATGTTTGTGATATATCTCCACAAGAAGTAGAGTCACCTACTACAATACATGCACCTACTGTTGCTTCTACTCTACCAAATGCATCTGACCTACATTTGAACACCCATTCTATGACAACCAGGTCAAAAGATGGGATATTCAAACCAAAAGCCTATCACTCTACTAAATATCCACTTCCACTTGCTTTACTTCATGAAATTGATAATGCTGAGCCTACATGTTACACTCAAGCATCCAAATTACACATCTGGCGTAATGCAATGAATGAGGAGTTCAATGCTCTTATTCGAAACGGAACATGGACTTTGGTTCCACGCCGTCCTAATATGCATGTTATCGATTGCAAATGGGTCTTCAAAACAAAACGGAAAGCTGATGGATCGATTGAACGATATAAAGCAAGATTAGTAGGTAAAGGCTTCAAACAACAACATGGAATCGACTATCATGAAACTTTCATCCCTGTCGTCAAACCCACTACCATCAGACTTGTTGTTGCAATTGCTGTCTCGCATAATTGGAAAATTAAACAATTGGATGTCTCTAATGCATTTCTACATGGTGTACTTGATGAGACGGTGTTCATGACTCAACCACCGGGTTTTTCGGATCCATCGTATCCTAACTATGTGTGTCATCTTCGGAAATCTTTATATGGCCTTAAACAAGCTCCACGTGCATGGTTTCTACGCCTAAGTGATAAGCTTTTAGACTTTGGTTTTCAAGCTTCAAAAACCGATACATCTCTTTTTATCTTTCGCAAACATGGAGTCATCATATATATATTAGTTTATGTGGATGATATGATTGTGACAAGAAACGATTCATCTTGGATAGATTCCTTGATTACAAATCTTGGTTGTGAGTTTGTTGTAAAAGACCTAGGTGATGTGCACTATTTTCTGGGTGTTGAAGCCATCAAAATACCTGATGGGCTGTTTTTAAGCCAAAGGAAATATATTTATGATCTTTTGACAAAAACACAACTAGATGGTGCTAAACCAGTTTCCACTCCAATGGCCTGCACAACAAACTTAGGCGTCAATGATGGAAAACCAATGGAAGATCTGACAATGTACAGAAGTATTGTCGGCGCGCTGCAGTATGTAACTCTAACACGGCCTGATATTTCTTTTGCAGTTGGACGGGTATGTCAGTTCATGCATAAACCATCCATTGAGCATTGGACAGCAGTTAAGCGCATTCTGCGTTATATCAAACATACTCTTGGATATGGTTTACTGTTTCGACCATCGTCTCATAATTTATTACAAGCTTATAATGATGCGGATTGGGCAGGAGATATTAATGATCGTAAGTCTACAAGTGGATATGCAGTGTATTTTGGATCTGCTCTTATTTCATGGAGTTCTCGCAAACAGTCAATTGTAGCCAGATCGTCCACGGAAGCCGAGTATAAGGCACTTGCAAATGCCACAGCTGAACCTACTTGGCTGCAATCTCTTATACATGAACTTGGTCTTAGTCTTACTATACCACCTACATTATGGTGTGACAATATTGGAGCAACATACTTGAGTGCGAACCCAATTTTCCATGCAAGAACTAAACATGTTGAAGTAGATTTTCATTTTGTACGTGATAAGGTTGCTCGACGAGATCTGGATATGCGTTATATTTCCACCATTGATCAGACAGCCGATATATTCACTAAACCACTTGCTGGAGCCAAATTTGCAAGATTACGATCCAAACTCAACGTCCTTCAGTTGCCGTTGGGTTTGCAGGAGGGTGTTAGCATATCTAAAATATCAGAGCATGTTGAAAATGTCCATGCTGAAAGTATCCAGCCACAACATTAGGACTACTTCAAATACTCTGTGTAATAGTTCAAATACTGTGTGATCCGAACTATATGTAACTTGTATATATATCTGTACCTGACAGTAGAATGAAATATACAAAAAGTAATAATAACTTTATAGTATTAATTAATAATGCATTTACAAATAAGCACATTTATTGGACATATTACAAATGGGCACATTTATTTCTTTACCACATTTGATTTCTGAATAACCATAAATAAATAAGCACATTGTTTTTCTATTAATTATTGTATCATTTCAGATAAGGGAATTTTTGAAAGAGCTTGAAGACATTCTTATTCAACCTGCGGACTTCCAAAACATTGGAGAAAGAAGGTCAGAATTCAAAATAATCTCTGAGCTTGTTTTTGTTTTTGTTCTCCAACGCTTAGAAGGAAATACCTAAAGAAAACACCTTTACTCCGTATCGATATATACGCAAATGTTTCTTTGGCCCTTACAAATCAATCAAGAAATAATTATATATTGAGATTATATATGAATAAGAGATGCACTTAAGCTCAAATAATCGTACCTGTTTATGCTAGTTCACAAAAATTTGAAAACTCGTATGTGTTTTGTGATATGTGAAAATTTAAAAGACCATGGATTTTAATAATGTTTAAATTATTATTAATAAATTAACCAAGTATAAGCATGAAAATTGCTAACAGTCTCTAAAACCAAATCATCTCATGAATTTAAATGTTTATTAATAAATACTTTGGTGATTGTTGTAGAATATGATTATTGAACATTATTTGTTCATAAAAAGTTAGTTATTATATGGATGGAGTAGTTCATTTTTTCAATTTTGGAGCTATTAAGCAGATTTATTTGGAGTAATATGCCAGACTAAGATGATTTATTTAGGATTGTTTCAAAATAGCATTAAAAAAAAGTTTCCTGTTCACTTTAAGTTCTATACTCAAGTGAATTATGGTACTTTGAAATCAGTTTTAGTGGAAACAAAGTTTTATACTGTTGGATCCAATTATATATGCACTTAATACGTAGCAGGATTGATTTATACATGTATGGCATAGATTGAGATAATTAATGTGCCTTAAACACATTCTTATTAAAATTTCAAGAAAGATACAAGGGATGCTTCCAACCGAAAAATATGTAAAATCAAAGACCAATTTTGTTTTTCCAACAAGCATGGACAATGAAATTTTAAGTGGAAATCTTTCACTGTTTCAGATTGCATGTTTGATCATTTTCAGATTGCATGCTGAAAGGAAGATAGAAAATGTTGTGGATGGTTGCATGATTAGAGCTTCAGCAGGAGTATACCATGGACAGCTTGTGAGAATGGAAGAAGTTGATTACAACAAGGGAAGGGTTGTATAGTACTGCTCTATAGCAAATGAGTTGCAAGGTAAGTAATATTTAGACTGCATGTTTGATCATTTACAAATAAGACCCTACTGTCTGGGATGGAATCAGTAGTACAAGCAAATCACTAGTAAGAACCCAAAGAATCGGTTTTTACAATTCAAATAGCATTAATGAAAGTGCAGGTGGTCCATTCGTACTTAGTATCTATAATTAATTGCTTTTATTCTCTGCTTGATTTGTACGCTCTAGTTCTTCCATTCTTATAAAACAGTGTTTCATTCTTCTCTCTCAAAACAGTGAAAATCCCAGTTCAGATTCTTAGCTTACTCTTAAGAATTTAAAATCTATCAAATAATAAAGCCAACAATATCTATAATACCAAAAGCCTGAATTCTTCCGATCTTAGTTTCTCATCTATTTTAATTTCTCAAGTAAGCGATCGATTCTCTTTTGTAAAATTGTAATTTTTATGTTAGTATCAGAACTCCTACAACTATGATGTGACTTTGTCAGATAATAGGTGTTTATTTTAATAAATTCATTTTGTAATTTAATCATTTAAAAATCATTTTAATTTCAAATAATAGTGTTTGTGCCCAATTTTTTTGTTGCAAAAGAAAGTCATTATTTAATTTCTACTAGTTCTTTTTTCCCAAAACTTGACAGTAAAGTATTCTGTTCTGAGCCTATATTTTTTTTATTAATCTTTTTTTGATTCCTGTTTTTATGGATTATGGAAGACAATTCAGTTGTGTATAAAATTTTGTGCTATAAAATGCTGCTTTTCCAGGGATAATTTTATCACATGTCATCTCAACAACTTTCATCTTTTCAAATAATGAAAAAAACATATACCAATCATTGTTCCAATTTATGCATGAGCAGCAAAAAAAATTTAGGCAGCAAAAGAAATGATGACCAATCTTTGCTTTAGTATTTAACTTTTTACGTTACTATTCTTTTGTGTTGTTGTCCACTATCTTTACTTTACAGTATATTTGCATGTTCGTGACAATCTTGCTTGTTTATTTCTAGTTCAGCATTACACAGTTTGGGTGGGTGCTGAAGGATGTTGATTCTGCAATCTAAGCATGCTATGGTATTTTAATCGAAAAGCTTATATTATACTTATATGTTGAGCAACTTATTAACTTATTATGATATTGCATAATTTAAATCATCTTTTCTAGTTCTGATATGCATTGCCACAATATACCGATGTGTTTTAACTACAAATTTTGGTGTGTTAACGAATTATTAATTAATCCATGGTGATTAAGTTTAGTTGATATTTGGTTTGATATGTAGATGGTGTGCATGGCTTAAAAATTTGTAAATTTCATCACTTTATTGTTGATATTGTGTGATAGAATATCTTGGGTCGACTTAAGGACAAGATAGAAATCACCGGTAGAAACAAGATTAAAGTAATGAAACTTATATCATGAACAGAGATGGCAAAATTTATTACTTATAATTTTCTTACGACCTTTATGGAAAAAAGTAAAAGCTAACTGAAAAAACTTTATATCATGATTGGTTTGAGTGTTTAATAACTTGGTATCTACATGATTATTTTGCAGACTACTAGTTATTTTTTGATTTACATTAATATTGCTAGCAGGCATATACAAAGCAGAATAGAACATGATCATTGATCAGTTTCTCACAAAAATTATCAATAACTCCAGTGTAGAAATAACTATAAATAAAAGCAAAACAAAGATGAAATTATATATTGCAAATGACTATCATTAATAGAAATTTGCTTTTGAGATAACAAAAAGTTTTTATTTTCTTTACTGCCAAACTACAACAATCGAACTATCCCACGATTGTTCTTATTCGTTTCTAGAAGCTTAAAAAGAAATTGAATAGGTGACGCCACATGGTGGCATTGGGTTGACATTCTTTCAATATTTTGGACACAACCACAGGTTAAGAAGCCAGTTTATTTTTTAATCAATGTTTACCATTTGTGAAAATTCTATTTTGAGATGATGAGAAACTGACATCAACCAACGAATCTTCTTGTTCCTTCCCTTGGGTTGGATATGAATCAACGTTTTAAAGTACAATGCATACTCTACTCCCATACATACAAGTATTAAGGAATTTTACTATACATCAAGGTATTTTTTTAGAAAAAATAAAATCGGGCAAAGTAAATTTGTCCCAATATATGCTTGCCAGTAATGTGGGTGAAAAAATGCTTTGAATAGAACTACAACACAATATAATTTTGGGCCTAAAAGCAACAGTAAGCTGCCATGTTTTAAGAACATGCAAGCTAAGATTGAAATTTCTACTGGTGAAATATTCATTCTTCATAAGCAATAACATACAACTCCTGATACAAAATTATATATTTTTTATTTTTAGCCTTTCAAGTAAGCTTACGTTTTGTTTTTTTTGTCTTTTTTTTTTTTTTTTTTTTTTTTGGGCCTTCCAAGCAACAGTAATCTAGATCATCAATTCAAAGAGCTCACAGAGAACAGTTTATGTAAATTCCAATAGTCAAATGGTCATTTAATCAAGTAGTAGTACCTTAAGTTTATTTGATTGACTAAATGAATAGCAAGCATGTAATCACTCAAGGATATAAATTATGCTGACTAACTTTATTAAAAATCGGTCCATACACATATAAAGATAAAAGAATACGTTTATCTATAATGCTAAAATGAAAAATAGTCGATGCAATGTGTATGATAACAGAAATACCCAATAGATGAAATGCTAAAATGATTAAATTGGATCTATTTTTAAAATGATGCTAAACTCAAATGATAAATAATCATTTAGTTAAAGGTGTTCAGTTGTTTTTAGTCGATTAGTCATAAACAAGCAATGATCTTGGATAATAACATAGAAATTCAGATGTATCATTAATGCTAATATTACTTTAACTACTAAAGATTGGTTTTAAATTACGCCTTAGGACATTTCTTTTAAACATAAATATTAACTTCACCTTTATGTAATGTATTTAGTTTTAGTATGAAGTTGATTTATGTGTACCTGAGGCCCATGTTATGTATATTGTTTAGTTGAAATATGATGAATGAGGGTAGATTATTGATATAAATATTGCAATGGAACGTGGCAGTAGTGGAGTAAAAATATTAGGAACTAACGACAGCGTTTATGTAACGCTGTCGGTTCTATGAAAAGACAAAGTATATTCACTATCACAGCATAAGAAAAACGCTGTGAAATAATAGTAACAGCGTTTATAATCCGTTGTTGAAAATGGAAGCAATACACACTTGAACATTATTAACAGCTCATTATAAACGCTGTGCATAAAGTATTAACAGCTCAGCAAAAATGTTGTACATAAAGTATTAACAGCTCAGAAAAAACGCTGTGAAACACACTTTTTAATAGCGTTTATTTTCTGCTGTTGAAAATTAGGGGCCTACGACAGCATGTCGTTATACAACGTTTATACTAACGCTGTTATAACTTTTAACAGCGTTTTTGAAACGCTGTGAAAAGCCTTTTTTGTTGTAGTGATTCCTTTTTACATCTTCACTACTACAACTAATATCATCTCTCGATAATCCTGAAGTCGTTCAAGTTGGGGTATTTTAAATTACCTCTCATACCTTGATCAACAGCGTTCTTATCTTAAGATAGGTATCAGTTGTAATACCAAAACTCATATTCATGCCCAATATCAAACCAAATCCCATTTTGGTTATAACTGATGAAACTTCATCTCCCATTTAATATAGCGAATTTAGATCGCATTGATAATTCCAGAATTAAGTAATGTTAATTTAACCTTAACGTTTTAGCCTCACACTCCTTTTATAACGTGGTTTATAAAACTCGGGTTTAATAAAAAAATCCCTTTTTATCCCACTTTTCTTTCCTTAATTCAAACACTTACTTTAAGCTATCGTCTCGGCTTAAAATTTCCTTTATAACCATGTTTATAAATCTGGGTTTTAATATAAAACCTTTCATCGATACTTTTCAACAATCCAATTATAACTTAATATCAAATTGGATTACTTACCTTAATGAATTTCATTTATGACTTAATCACTTAAATTATTATCCATTAAAATAATGATCTACATCATCATCAACTATCGTAGAAATAGTTAGCTTCTTATTTAACCCAATTAAACCGTGAATTTCTTTTTCAATCTTATTAAAGTTAAAATAAATATTTGTTAAATTATTTTATTTGATTAATTAAAAATAAATTAACCAAATAACTAATTCCAATTAAATTAGTTTACATTATCAGTTCAAACCATGATTAACTCATTAATCAATTCAAATTTGTCCTTCTTTAAAATTAATTAATATTATAATTAATTTAAATAATTCCATTTAATCATCTCTTGAGGAATGATTAATACTAGTCTTAACTATTATGTAAATTTCACTTTGTGTGCTTATAAATCTTATTAACAAAAGAATCAATTTATAAAATCATTTAATAATTACTTAAACTTTAAATAATAAATAATACATAATAATTTCCTTTTATTACAAACTTTATTCAAATATATTGATTTCGAACCCATCTTCAGTTATAAAATATAATTTATAACTTCATTACCGTCGATTCACCTGACAGTAAATCAATATTTATAAAACGATATATCATTGGGCCAACTGCTACCCATTTACTCAACCAATACTGTCTATTGGTTAAAACAGAGCAAATGTTGAATTTAGATTCAACAATCAATGATCCAATCCATCATCTAATCATGTGGGTTAAACAATTCATGTAATTGTAATATAAAAATAAACAATAAATATAAGGAATCCCGTTGGATCCCTCCAATCTGTTTTTCCCTGCACCCAAATACGTTATCTCAACAATATTATTTATTTCAATGGACAGATATAATATTCAACAATCAACAATCACAACAATCCAATGCAACTTGAGATATGTTCTGTGTTATTGGAGTTTCTGTGCTTTGTTGTGTTCTGGGTTTCCTTCCTGGTTGATTGGATCCTTTTGTTTCGGCGCTATCTGGCTTGTGTTTATTGTTGTTCTATGCTTACTGGTTGCACTGGGCTTTGATTTCATATCGTGATTTTTTGCTGGGTTGGTGATCTTGAGTTTGCTTCTGATGTCGTTTTGTTGCTGTTTGTGGGTTGTTGATCTAGTGTTGGCATGTTCTTGTTGGGCTCTGTTGTTTTTCTTTCGTGGTGGAGTGCTTCTCTTGTTTCGTGTCAGTTTGTATTTTAGTTGTTTTAGCTTGCTTTTCTTGTTTTAGGTAGTGTTGGTTGACGTTTGGCGATCTGCTTTTCGTTTGCTTTGCTTTGTAATTTTCCTTATATTAATGAGAAATATCCTTCTGAAAAAAGAAAAAAAAAACGTCCATATTTAATTTAATACGTTTATATTTTTATAAATGTAACCAACGAGGTAAGTTACCTCTTTTGGAGATGATCGTTAAAAATAACGATTAGTTTAATATTAAATTAAACGAACGTTTAATTTAATCAGTTCAGTCAAAACAAATATATATGCAACATCCATCACAATAATCATAGCACACAAATATTTAAACCCGACTTATATAAAATATAAGTAGGATAAAACTGAGTGAGTTGAACTTACCCTGATTTATCCTACCGTTAAAACATTGGTTCCAATGCGTCCAAACCAGCTCTGAAGCGTTCAACGATGCGGCTCCAACATCCCCCGTCTTCTCTCGAATTCTTGATAACATATGGGTATGTTATAGAATTTTTACGGTCATGGGTTTAAAATGTTAATGTTGCTAATAACATTAAATATACTCTGGTCATGTTTTTAATTTAAATTAATTAAACATAATAAAATATTTATTTTATTCTAATTATACCGTAAACTAAGTGGTAACGCTAAACATAAGTTACTTCAAATAAAAAGATCAACCCGGAAAGGTCAACCATATCTAAGTGGATTAACTATTACCAAAAATAGTGGGCATTTTTATGGTAAGTAAGCCATCCTAACAACGTAGTATTTCTTGTTTTATCAAGTGATTACTAATATTCAATGTAACTTGATACCATTTTCCGACCTTAGGTAAAAATAGAATACAAATTGGAGCACTTAAAATATATGTATATTTTGTTTTCACCTGCTATGTTTTCCATTCGACCACGTGTGAACTTAAAATCACTTTCTGAAAACCTGCAAATTTATTTTTAAATTATACCACCCGGATATGGTTTACTCCCATGAAATCATTTGAGCTAAACACTAGTTACCTTTGTTATTCAACGTTATAACTATGGGTTATTCAAAAATGGGCACGTCACTTGTATGTGGAGCAGGGCACCTTTATTTTTTACTTACAGGTCACGTATATTATTTTAATGACTTAATATATAGTGTTATATTAGCCTAACCAATTAAGATATCACATCAGACATGCTAAAAAACTGGGACGCTAGTTCGAATAAACAGGATTAGGCTTTTGAAAATGAAATTAGGCATGTCATATATATAGTTGTTCCATTAAAACTGGGTTAGGCATAATGGCAAATTAGGAATAATATAATAATAATATTAAATTTAATATGTTCGTTAAGAATAGGATTAGTCATATTAAAGAACGGATTATGCAAAAACTGTAAATATACTCAGTATATAAATATACCAGGCGGTCCAAACCACGAAAAAGAACACTGTTCAAATTCTTCCTTTCAAACTACTGTGCTTCTTCCACTTCATTGTATTTTAAAGCAAGCTCCAATCCTTAAAACTCCCCTCCACTTTCATGCGTTCATCTCCACCCTCCTCATCATATACTAACTCATCCAGATTTGAATTCCCCCCATGTTAAAACTACCTGCGGTATCCACTACCCCCACATCACACATAACAGCTGTTTCCATTCACACCCAGGCACCCTCCCTTCCAACATCTCACTATTCTGCCTTGCTCTCGTTCAACGTTCTCCTCCTATTTCCTACCCTGCTTCTTTCATTCTTGTTCACCATTCCGCAACTCCCTCATGAATACAAGCTGCAAGCGAAATAGCTTTCCCAAGCCGTCCCGAACTACAGACCATCGGATCTACACCGACTGACCACAGGCCATCACCAAGTCGACCTTCCCTTCATCTGCGTCAACCTCTACCCCGGCAGTGACTCCAGTGCCTACGCGTACTCGAACCCATACTTCATATATTTTCTTCGACCCCCTGCTGGATATTGAACTCGCCACCACTGTTTCACCTTTCCTCCACTTTTGCCCCAGTACCCCCTTCGACTTGAACTGCACCACCTCCATGTATGTGCGCTGACCTTCCCCCTCCCCTTGCCGCTGAGAACCGTGACGAATATGAAAAGGTTGGAGCGCTTTATATTTTATTTTATTTTGTAGATACTGTTTTGATTTGTAGAGAGGAAGTTGTTGGTTTTTTTGTTATGGAAAAACGATGATGCATCGTATTTATAGGGGAAAAGGACGTGCATACCACATTGTTTAGGATAGGTTTGTAGGAAGACGGACTAGCCGGTACCTGGATGCGGTTCTCAAAAACTTGGCAATCACAAAAGCTAGAAGGATTGGTACCCACGAAAAGGAAAGTTTGGCAAAAGGCAAAGCTGTGTGGGACGCAAGAAAAGGGTAAGACATTGGACAGGATTTTGGCATGCGACTGAAAAGAACAGCGGGAAAATTTTAGTTATAAATGACATGGTGTGGGAGGCACGCATTTAAAAAGTTTGGCTCGCAAGAGGCATATAGTGGAAAGATTTTAACATGTATTATTTGTTTGTACACTCGTACCGCTATCAAGGCTACCGCAAAATATATTCGTCGTCAAACACCGACGTCAAACTTAACAAAAATAAAGGCTTGACGTTCCGGATCCAAATGGAAATAATTCCGTTGAAAATCGACTTCGTTTGCAAAAACGGTGCTATTTAGATCCCAATTTATTCATTAGTTTACCTTTATATTTCGTCTACCAACAAAACAACTTCATTTAGCTTCAAATTGAAAATATAGCAATAATTAATTATACGTACTCCAATAAACTTTGTTTCGTTGAAGACGGCGATCGTCTGAATAGGAAACACTTTTAAGGCCTATATAATATATCGAACAATTTTCTGTGTGCGAAGCACGGGCCTCATCATAAGAAAGCAACACATTTGTTTTGAACGTTCTATTTTGTATGATTATTTATTTTCATCGTCAATTGTCGTTGGGGTTCTATATTCGTACCGATATACATGAATTTCAAATCGTAAATCACGAAATACCGCGATGTTTACGAGTTGTAATTATAATTACATATAAATTTAACACTAAAACCTCTTTATATATAAACAAATTATACATTATAAATCCATTTAAAATTCCAAATCGATATTTAAAATAAAATATATTAAATATCTGACTACGAAAAATACGGGACGTTACAAAAGATCAATTATAATCAGTTAATCAGGTTGTTTTAGGGTTGATTTAATTCAACGCTTTAAATAGGAATTTGATTATTAAATTAATTTGTTCTAATTAATTTAATAGAAAAGGTTTTAATAAATGATGATAATGTTTAATTTCACAGGTTGGGTTGGATAATAGTGTGGTTAAATAGTAATTTAAATTTGGATAAATATTCCCAGAAGAGTGTTTTAACTTAATTAATCTTTTAATTATGTAAGTTTTAAAGTTAAATTTAGTTATATTGGAAATAGGAAATCAAGTCGATTATTTGGATTAAATTTCCCCAAATTTTTTTTGCAAAGCAAGCCGAATTATAGTGGGCGTACCACTTTTTTTATAGATATAAGGAACAGGTGAACTGCACATGCACAGCTCAGCTAATAGCGGGTAAAGACCAGTGACAACATGAAAGCTAGTATATTTGGATTTCGCAAAGTACCAGGTTTGGCAAAGTACCAGATTTGGCACTTTGCAAAGTACCAAATTTGGCCGAGGCGCTCCGCCTTTTATTCTTTAAGCCTTACGACACTCAAAATTCATATCCACGTCGGTATATTTGGAATCCAAGAAAAACGCAACTAATTGGTCCTTCCAAAAGACAGTAGCTTCTTGAAGCAGTTAAGAAGGCGGCACCAAACCACCTTCAACAAAGGGAATGGAGATCTCAACTAGAGAAAACACTCCAACGATATTTGGAAGTTTAGGAAAAAGGGACGTCCAAACTGGCCTAGTATTCTCAGTAGGGTTTGAAGTAGCAGTTCTGTTTTAGGCATTGTTATGAGCAGATGGTGAGCATGGAAGATTAGAACATAACGGTGAGACTGGGGGCAAGTTGGAGATAAAACCACTGTGACTAGGTGAAGCAGCACCCCTAACAATCGACTCGCGACGACTATCACACCCAACTGGACCCAAATTAGAACCCTGTAACACCCCGAATTTTTGAATAATCGAATTAACTAAATTCAAGAATAATTAATCTCAGACATGAGAATTAAAGGAAATAGGTTGCGCCATTGTGTTCATCTCAGAATTCTGGTTGAGAAAGAGTCTGAGTTTGCGTAAAACGGATACCGGATGAAGGAGATATGGACGAACGAAGTTAGGCGGGAGAATCAGAAAAAAAATATAATTGCACTTGCACACTTGGGAAGTGCGCCAATACAAATGTTGCACTGGCGCACCTGCCAAGTGCGCCCATGCCAAGCAGGAAGCCTGAACAGCTTTCTGGTGTGATCTGATCCATATTGGGACTCATTGCTGAGTCCTTTCTGACTCCTTGCTGAGTCATTAGGGCTAAGGTGTCACCCTATCCCGACTGAATGGTTTTGATTAACCCTAAGATCATCCGACGGCTATAATTAAATTAAAATTCTATATAAACATGGGTAGATTCAAACCCTAAATCAAAATAAAAATTGGAACTATGGCCGTCATGCTGTCATCTTGTAACCTAGAGTAGCCGCCACCAATTAGAGAGGAAGAAAAGCTAATCAACTCAATTCTATTCAACTCTAATCTAAACAATAACGAATCTACTACAAAGGCGAGCTAAATCAATTTTAGAACTCAGATTTCAGAACGCAAAACCTTCTTTTTGTGAGTTTGATTTCTTTAATAAGATAATTAACAATTTAATTGGGTTGAGTTACGATTTGGATTATATGGTTATGTTGTGAATCATTGACCGTTATGTTATTATCTATGATGTTATCATCTATGTTGTAAATCTATGTTAATTGTTGGCTTATGTACAATCAATTCATAATGATGTTTCATATGCTAGTTTGGTTATGTTGTTAGAACTGATTCATATGTTAAATCATATGTATGTATGCAAGTTTAGATGTTAATTTAGATATGGATCATATGCAAGTTAGTGAGAATCATATACAACCTTACATGTTTCATGACATCTATTTTATGTGTAAATTGGATCTAAAGTTAGGCCATGATATGTGTGAGTTAGATGCAAGTTTACATCATAGTCTATGTTGTATAAATCACCCATGCAAGTATATATATGTTGGAGTATGAATCATGTAATGTAAAGTTTGTAACTATTGCCTATGCAAGTTTACACCTTATGATTAGATCTATGACATCTATAGTTTATGCAAGTTTGTAACTTTGGCCTATGCAAGTTTTTGGATGAAAAACCTTATTTACACATGCAAGTTCACCCCTTATGTTTATATCTAGTTTTTATTCTATGCATGTTGTGGTGTTTTCTCTCTATTCCATAAGTTAGACTATTCGAGTCTAACATATATTTTACGTTAAACAAACGAACGTACAACGTAGTGCAATGGGATAACATTAAAAGATTTAATATTGAGAATTGGCATAAATGCCGTAAATGTGATGTTAATTGGTATAATTTTATATACCATAAATAGATGGACATAATTGAGTCAATTATGGACATAGTTAAATTTGTAATTGATTGGAAATTTGAATAGGGAAATTAATTCAAATTGGGGATAATTAATTATGTGTAATTAATCGCCTAAGACACGAGGTTAGACTCGTTTGTGGTGTAAGACTGCCCGGCCCACCCGGCAAATCCAGCTGCCACAAATGCCAGTCTAATGTGGGAGGTCTTATGCATAAATTAAATGCGTAACAGTTATAAAGACACGAGGTTAGGCTCGTTTGTGGTGTAAGACTGCCCGGACCCGCCCGACAAATCCAGCTGCCACAAATGCTAGTCTAATGTGGGAGGTCTTTACAAGGTTATGGTCTTAATGAATTAAGAAACACTTAACCAGATAAACATGTAGTGGAACATGAGGGGGTTAAGTGGGTGCCTTGGGTGGCATGTGGAATTTAGTGGGTGCCATGGGTGGCATTTGAAATACGATTAGATGCACTTAACCAAGATTGAAACATGTAAAAAGACATGATTAAGAATGGGGTTAAGTGGGGAAAAACCTTAGAAGGGACTAAGCGTAGGTGGAAAGCTTGTGTCATGCATGGGGAGCCTTTTCAAACTAGTAACCCATTAAGTATCTTTGTGGGCTCGACCCAAGTCGAGGATGGGACACGCGTACTAGGTTTGATTGTAAGAGGTCAAAACGGGTCAGCGGTGGCAACGCAAGTCCAACGGGTTCATATGCGTGTGTGGGCCTGGGCTGGTAGGTAAGATGTTGTTGCATCGTGTAGATATAAGCCGTGCATTTTTGGTTGTATCGGGTTGCCACTTTGGGGAGTGATGCACCCCACTGTGGGGCCAGCACGGGTATCTACGAGTAGGGAGCTGATCTAATGGGGGTCGTGGGTGCACCTAGTGGAGATAGGGGCAGACGGCACCTATGAAGGTAGCTAGGGGTACACTAAACTACCATTGTCATTATTAAGTTTTGTAGGCGGGATCAACCTTTAGGGTGACTAGAAGTGTTTGGACCATTTCTCAATTTGTGCGTGTCATCCTTGCGCAGGGGCCATGCAAATCTTCTCAGTATCATTATTAAGTAATTATCTTATAGTGATTAGGGGCGCCTTTAACGTTATCTTTGTTCATCTTATTTCCTTGTTTGTTCTGTCATACCCAATTGTTCACAGTCATTTCCTTATTTTCCAGCTCATGCCTTATCCTAGTTATTTTGATAATTATATTGTTAAAGTTATCGCACTCGCCAGACTTTATGTCTGACCCCCTTTTCTTTCCACCTCTTTTCTTCCTTCTCCCCCCCTCAGGTTTGCAAGGAGGGAATACTACAGCTTAGTGCCGATTTCTTTCGGTTGCTTGAAGATAGTAGATGTATCTCTTGGGACTCTCTCATCTTTATTGCTTTGCTTATGCTCAGTGGGGATTTATGCATTTATGTTATTTAAGTATTTGCTTCTTTATGTACTTTGTGAAGTTTTTGGAAAAAACTATTGATCCTATTGTAATGGTTTTGGAGACTACTTATGTAAACTCATTTTGAGTTATGATGCTATGAAATAAGTTTTAACTTCCGCTATGTTGTTTTATTTATTTATTCTTGTAATTTATCTGTTTTATACAATAATAACGCTTCATGGACATTGATGCATTCCCTTTGTGAGTGACATTAATGGACTTGGGGTGTTACACGTGGTATCAGAGCTAAGGTTACAAGAACAGATAAAAAGTTTTGAAACGTGTTTTCAAAATTATTATTTTCCTAGAAATTATTTTCAAAAACTTGTTTTAAAGAAGCAAATTTTCAAGGAAAGTTTACTTTAAAGAGCATAATCCCCGCAAGCCATACATCTCTCTTTCGCTTCCCTTGTTTTAAAACTCTTTCTTTTCTTTTCAGCATGTCTAGAGCACCTGAGATACCAGAGGGTGTTCATGTACCCGGTTGGTTTCGTCAATATCTCGAGGCTTGGGCCGCTGCCGCGGGACCAGCCGACGTTCCTCCTCCTCCTCCCCCAGCTCCAGTCATTCCTCCGCGTGGAGATACTTTCTCCAAGATATGTAAAGACTTTCGTTCGATGGGTGGAAAATCTTTTAGCGGATCTGAAACGTTCATTGAAGCTAGAAATTGGTTGAAAGAAGTGGAGGATCTGTTTGACATTTTCGATTTGGACGATTGTAAGAAGGTCCAATTGGCTTCTTGGTTGATGAAGGACGAAGCTTTATTTTGGTGGGAAGTCACTAATGGAGAGCGTCCAGTTGATACATGGCTAGATTTTAGGCATAGGTTTGAGGAAAAGTTTCTCTCACGGGCTGAAGAGAGTTTATATATGGAAAGAATTTTGGCGTTGAAGCAAGGGAATCTGTCAGTAAAAGAATACGTCAACAAGTTCAATCAGTTGGTGAGATTTGGCTTGTACTTGGTGAATACACCCGAAAAGAAGGCCCTGAGATTTGTTAAGGGTTTGAACGAGCCACTACATGGGTTAGCTATGACCCACATCCCTATGGGGGCCACCTTTGAGAGGTTAGTTGATATGGCGCTTAGGCATGAAGAGGAGAAAGGCGCCAATGCTAATAAGGCACCTGAGAAGAAAGGGGATCAAAAGAAACAACAGTAACAACAACAAAACAAGAAAGGCGGGAAGAACAATAATGGCAATGGAAAGAAGAAGTGCTTTAATTGTGGGACACCAGGCCATCTGAGTAAAGACTGTAGGAAAAAGAAGAAGACTGGCTGTTTCCACTGTGCAGAGGCAGGTCAACTAGTTAAGGACTGCCCAAGGAAACAGGGGCAAGGGCAAAGAACTTCTAGAGGGCAGCTTCAGGCTCTTGTGGCACTAGGGAAGGCAAGGGAGCAGGTCTAGGCTCTCGCGGTCCCACCGCTGCAAGAACGAGGTAGAAACATTTCCGTTGAGAGTTTAGTTTTTCTGTTTGATCATCTTGTCCGTACTTTATTCGAATCTGGCACATCACATTCGTTTATCTCTACATCATTAGTTGAAACACTGCACTTAGATACTAGTCTTGTTGTGGATCCCATTATAGTCTCAAATCCTATTGGTAGGTCGGCTCATTTATCCATGGTTTGTAGGGATTTGAGATTGTCTATATTAGGTGTTGGTTTTGAATGTAATGCCTTTGTGCTTGGTTTCATGGGCTATGGGTTGATTCTAGGGATGGATTGGCTAGCCAGACACGGTGCCATCCTAGATTGTGAACGAAGGGTAGTAAAATTGTTGACTCGTAGTGGAAGGACCCTTGATATTTCTTGTGACCCTAGAGGATCGGTGATGCTTAGTTATCTTGAGTCACTTGACGCATCCAATGATGATTTACATTCTATTCGTATAGTCCATGAATATGTTGATGTCTTCGATGAGGTGAGGGGTCTACCCCCAAAACGTGAGATAGACTTTCGTATTTATCCTTTAAACAATGCAAAACCAGTATCTATGCCAGTACGCCACATGGCTCCCCGTGAGAGGAGGAAGCTCAATAAGCAAGTAGGGGAGTTGCTTGAGAAAGGGTTCATAATACGTACTATATCGGAGTGGGGTGCTCCAGTAGTATTTTCCACGAAGGCGGATGGGTCCCTTAGACTTTGTGTGGACTATAGAGAACTTAATAAGCTTACTAAGAAGAATAGACACCCACTGCCGAGGATTGACGATCTCTTTGATCAGTTAGTTGGCGCCTCAGTGTTTTCGCAGTTGGACTTAGCCACTGGTTTCCATCAGTTGAGAGTGGATGAGGATAGCATAGACAAGACTGCCTTTAGGACTCCGGACGGTTTCTATGAGTGGCTTGTAATGCCCTTCGGTTTGACAAACGCCCCCTCATACTTTGTTGACTTGACGAGTAGGGTGTTTAGGGAGTACCTTAATAAATTCGTGGTGGTCCTTGTGGATGACATCTTGGTCTTTTCTAAGAGCAAGGAAGAGAATGCCCTACATCTTAGGGAAGTATTGGAGACCCTTCGAGCGCATAACCTTAAAGCTAAATTTTCTAAATGTCACTTTTGGAGGAAGGAAGTGCGATTCTTAGGGCACGTGGTTTCCAAAGAAGGGATAGCTGTGGATCCCGCGAAGGTGGTGGCCATCCAAGATTGGAAGGTCCCTAAAAATGCTACCGAGGTGAGAAGTTTCTTGGGGTTGGCTGGCTACTATAGGAAGTTTACCAAGGACATCGCAAAAATATCAGCCCCATTAACGCGCTTGATGAAGAAGAACCTAGTTTTTACGTGGGACATAGATTGTGATGATGCGTTCCAACGTTTAAAGAGAGCTTTGACCACAACCCCCGTCTTAGTGTTGCCAGATGGGAGTAAGCCATTTACCGTTTATACCGATGCTTGTGGGATAGGACTAGGCGCAGTCTTAATGCAAGAGGGAAGGGTAATAGCCTATGGAGGAAGGCAGTTGAGAGTACATGAGAGATATTACCCTACGCATGACCTAGAGTTGGCCGCTATTGTTTTCGCGCTTAAGTCTTGGCGCCATTGTCTTCTTGGCGAGAAATTCGAATTGTTCACTGACCACAAATCGCTAAAATACTTGTTCTCTCAGAAGGACTTAAACTTAAGGCAACAAAGGTGGATGGAATTCTTAGAGTCCTACGATTTTGAGATAGCATATACCCCTGGCAAGGGTAACGTGGTGGAAGACGCCTTAATTAGGAAAAGGTTGTCCTTGAGTCCTTTTTTGTTGAGCGACGAAGCTTAGAGTTCATCTCTGCGTTTGACTTTAGACCTTCCATTGACTTTGTACCCGGTTTGCTAGCATCCTTAGAGGTCAGACCTACGCTTTTGGGATGGATTGGTGAGGCACAGTAAGATGACCCACAGTTGGTTGAGTTATTAGAGAAGCTCATAAGGGGGGAGTCATCAAGCCATCTCAGTAGGTATACCCTAGATCATAAGGGTTGGTTACGTAGGGACGGTAGACTTTTTGTACAACGAGACGAGAACTTGAGGAAGACCATTCTCGATGATGCACATTGTTCGAAGATGACCATTCATCCCGGCGGGGACAAGATGTACATGGACATGAGACGAGTTTACTTTTGGGCCGGTAGGAAGAAGGATGTGGCCGAGTTTGTCGCCAGATGCTTGGTGTGCCAACAAGTAAAAGCAGAGCAAAAGAATCCTAGTGGGTTGCTTCACCCATTGGAGATCCCACAATGGAAGTGGGAGAGTATCTCGAAGGACTTTGTTGACGGGTTACCGAGATCGAGGAAGGGTAATATGGGGATTTGGGTCGTGGTAGACAGACTTACTAAGAGCGCCCATTTCATTCATGTGAAGAGTAAGAGGACTGCTCCATGGTTAGCCTCCATATACATTCGAGAGATAGTTTGTTTGCATGGTGTTCCTTCTAGCATAGTGAGCGATCGTGATCCTATTTTTACTAGCGAGTTTTGGAAGAGCTTGCAAGAAGCGGTAGGGACTCAGTTATGTTTGAGCACCGCATATCATCCTCAGACGGACGGCCAGCCCGAGAGGGTGAATTGTATTCTAGAGGACCTTTTGAGGCTATTTGTTTTAGACTTCGGAGGTACTTGGGAGGAGCATCTTCCTTTGGTGGAGTTCGCATATAATAATAGCTTTCAATCTAGCATTGGCATGGCACCTTTCGAGGCTCTTTATGGGAGGCCTTGTCGTTCACCTACATGTTGGTGGGAATCTACGGGTAAGATCTTACTTGCGCCCGATATGATTAGAGAGACTTCGGAAAAGATTGATTTGATTTGAAGGAGGATGAAGACAGCGCAAGATAGGCAGAAATCTTATGCGGACAAGAGGAGGACAGATCTTGAGTTTGATATTGGGGACATGGTCTTTATCAAGGTGTCTCCACGGAATGTTGTTCTTTTTGGGTCCGTTGGGAAGTTAGCACCAAGTTCGTAGGGCTGTTTCCTATTAAGGAGAGGATTGGACAAATGGCGTATAGAGTGGAGTTGCCCGAGGGACTTAGTGGTGTACACGACGTATTCCATGTATCACATTTGAGGAAGTGCTTGCATGAGACCGCGGAAGTGGTAGAGCCGAGCTTGCTTAGAGAGGTGGAGATAGAGCGTGATGCGATGATTCGACGAGCTCCTACATGAATTCTTGGGTCGGAGATGAAGAAGTTGAGGAATCGAGAGATCAAGCTCGTCAAAGTTTAATGGGGAGATGATGAGAGCAACGCTACTTGGGAAACGGAAGAGAAGATGCATTCATTGTACCCTTTTCTTTTCGAGGGTTTGTCTTTTAATTTCTCCTTTATCACATAGCTTGTACTCGTTTTATCCTTAGTATGTCCTCTCGCTAGTATCTTTGACCTTTAGATAGGGTAGTCCTATGGTTGAAACATGTGTTTGAGACATGTTATGTATGGTGGATGCTTGTGGATGCAAGTGATTGCTATTGGTTGCTCGTGGATGCATATACACACACTTTAGGCACTAGATCGGCTCAGTCACTTTCATATTGCATATTGCATATTGCATATAAATGGATGTATTTAGTAAAATGAATGTACATTGAATGTGTGTATCATATGGGTGTTGCATTTAAATGGATGGTTGTGCACACATGTAGTAATGATATGTATAGGATTCTTTGCATACATGATGGATACATGGCACTATCATTATTTGCATTAAGGAGGTTGACTGAATCAGTGGACCGCCTGATTTAGCATTAGTATACGGACATATACACACACTATGCATATGTACATGGAAAGCATTAGAAATCTTTTAAGGACCATGGTTGCTAGTGGTTGATGGTTGAGTAGATGGATGATTGGATGGTAGGATACGTTCTTCTTGACTTAGAGATTTCGAGGACGAAATCCTTTAAGTAGGGGAGAATGTAACACCCCGAATTTTTGAATAATCGAATTAACTAAATTCAAGAATAATTAATCTCAGACGTGAGAATTAAGGGAAACGGTTGCGCCATTATGTTCGTCTCGGAATTCTGGTTGAGATAGAGTCCGAGTTTGCGTAAAACGGATACCGAATGAAGGAGATATGGACGAACGAAGTTAGGCGGGAGAATCAGAAAAAAAATATAATTGCACTGGCGCACTTGGGAAGTGCGCCAGTGCAAATGTTGCACTGGCGCACCTGCCAAGTGCGCCCAGGCCGAGCAGGAAGCCTGCATTTTGGTTTGATCTGATCCATATTGTGACTCATTACTGAGTCCTTTCTGACTCCTTGCTGAGTCATTAGGGCTGAGGTGTCACCCTATCCCGACTGAATGGTTTTGATTAACGCTAAGATCATCCGACGACTATAATTAAATTAAAATTCTATATAAACATGGGTAGACTCAAACCCTAAATCAAAATAAAAATTGGAACTATGGCCATCATGCGGTCATCTTGTAACCTAGAGTAGCCGCCACCAATTAGAGAGGAAGAAAAGCTAATCAACTCAATTTTATTCAACTCTAATCTAAACAATAACGAATCTACTACAAAGGCGAGCTAAATCAATTTCAGAACTCATATTTCAGAACACAAGACCTACTTTTTGTGAGTTTGATTTCTTTAATAAGATAATTAACAATTTAATTGGGTTGAGTTATGATTTGGATTATATGGTTATGTTGTGAATCATTGACCGTTATGTTATTATCTATGTTGTAAATCTATGATGTTATTATCTATGTTGTAAAGCTGTGATGTTATCATCTATGTTGTAAATCTATGTTAATTATTGGCTTATGTACAATCAATTCATAATGATGTTTCATATGCTAGTTTGGTTATGTTGTTAGAACTGATTCATACGTTAAATCATATGTATGTATGCAAGTTTAGATGTTAATTTAGATATGTATCGTACGCAAGTTAGTGAGAATCATATACAACCTTACATGTTTCATGACATCTATTTTATGTGTAAATTGGATATAAAGTTAGGCCATGATATGTGTGAGTTAGATGCAAGTTTACATCATAGTCTATGTTGTATAAATCACACATGCAAGTACATATACGTTGGAGTATGAATCACGTAATGTAAAGTTTGTAAGTATTGCCTATGCAAGTTTACACCTTATGATTAGATCTATGACATCTATAGTTTATGCAAGTTTGTAACTTTGGCCTATGCAAGTTTTTGGACGAAAAACCTTATTCATACATGCAAGTTCACCCCTTATGTTTAGGTCTTATTCTATGCATGCTGTGGTGTTTTCTCTTTATTCCATAAGTTAGACTATTCGAGTCTAACGTATATTTTACGTTAAACGAACGTACAACGTGGGGCAATGGGATAACATTAAAAGATTTAATATTGAGAATTGGCATAAATGCCTTAAATGTAATGTTAATTGGTATAATTTTATATACCATAAATAGATGGACATAATTGAGTCAATTATGGACATAGTTAAATTTGTAATTGATTGGCAATTTGAATACGATAATTAATTGAAATTGGGGATAATTAATTATGTGTAATTAATCACCTAAGACACGAGGTTAGACTCGTTTGTGGTGTAAGACTGCCCGGACCTGCCCGGCAAATCCAGCTGTCACAAATGCCAGTCTAATGTAGGAGGTCTTAGGCATAAATTAAATGCGTAACAGTTGTAAAGACACGAGGTTAGGCTCGTTTGTGGTGTAAGACTACCCTAACACGGCCGGCAAATCCAGCTGCCACAAATGCCAGTCTAATGTGGGAGGCCTTTACAAGGTTACAGTCTTAATGAATTAAGAAACACTTAACCAGATAAACATGTAGTGGGACATAGGGGGTTAAGTGGGTGCCTTGGGTGGCATTTGAAATACGATTACATGCACTTAACCAAGATTGAAACATGTAAAAAGACATGATTAAGAATGGGGTTAAGTGGGGAAAAACCTTAGAGGGGACCAAGCGTAGGTGGAAAGCTTGCGTCATGCATGGGGGCCATTTTCAAACCAGTAACCCATTAAGTATCTTTGTGGGCTCGACCCAAGTCGAGGACGGGACACGCGTACTGGGTTTGATTGTAAGAGGTCAAAACGGGTCAGCGGTGGCAACGCAAGTCCAACGGGTTCGTATGCGTGTGTGGGCTCGGGCTGGTAGGTAAGACGTTGTTGCATCGTGTAGATATAAGCCGTGCATTTTTGGTTGTATCGGGTTGCCAGTTTGGGGAGTGATATACCCTACCGTAGGGCCAGCACGGCTATCTACGAGTTAGGGAGCCGATCGAATGGGGGTAGTGGGTGCACCTAGTGGAGATAGGGGCAGACGACACCTATGAAGGTAGTTAGGGGTACACTAAACTACCATTATCATTATTAAGTTTTGAAGGAGGGATCATCCTTTATGGTGACTAGTAGTGGTGCAGTGTAGTAATTATCTTATAGTGATTAGGGGCGCCTTTAACGTTATCTTTGTTCATCTTATTTCCTTGTTTGTTCTGTCATACCCAATTGTTCACAATCATTTCCTTATTTTCCACCTTATGCCTTATCCTAGTTATTTTGATAATTATATTGTTAAAGTTATCGCACTCGCCAGACTTTATGTCTGACCCCCTTTTCTTTCCACCTCTTTTCTTCCTTTTCCCCCTCTTTCAGGTTTGCAAGGAGGGAATACTACACCTTAGTGCCGATTTCTTTCAGTTTCTTGAAGATAGTAGATGTACCGCTTGGGACTCTCTCATCTTTATGGCTTTGCTTATACTCAGTGGGGATTTATGCATTTATGTTATTTAAGTATTTGCTTCTTTATGTACTTTAAAGTTTTTGGAAAAAACTATTGATCTTGTTGTAATGGTTTTGGAGACTACTTATGTAAACTCGTTTTGAGTTATGATGCTATGAAATAAGTTTTAACTTTTGTTGTGTTGTTTTATTTATTTATTCTTGTAATTTATCTGTTCTATACAACAATAACGCTTCATGGACATTGATGCATTCCCTTTGTGAGTGACATTAATGGACATGAGGTGTTACAAGCCCAAGTTACAATTTGAAAACCCAACGTTGACCGTATCAACCAAATTGCCTGGCAAAGGCCAACTCGGGGAAGCTTGGGTTATCATAGAAGTTAGAAGAGTCTTACCTCGTTCAAAAGCAGACGATGAGATTGACGGCCTGCCGGAGTATTCCACAATTAGGGCATTCGCGGGTTGAGATTCAGGCAGAGATTAAGCTTGTGCTATCCTCGATTTAATATTTAAATCAACTTGATAAATAATTCTTGAACAACAACGTTGTTTAAAATGATTTAAGATTTGAAAATCAAATTGGATTTACAAATTATGGTTTGTCAAACATTTTGGACATCGAACTTCTACAAATCTTGACATAAGAATGATCTCGATTCAAGGTCTGAGAGGTAAATAAAATATCCCAACTTGATCGATTTCACGATTATCCGATAATTTGTATTAGTTTGCGTTCAGGATGAGTGTAAGAGTTATGTAACAACCCGAAAATCTGGGCCAGTTTAAAAATTTTATTTTTGGCAATTTTAGTGAATTTTGAACATTTAAAATAGATTATTTTAAATAATATCGACAAGAAATTTATTTTGAATAGAATTCGAACGTATATATTTATATACATCGTCGTTAGAATATAAATAATTATATATAATTATAAATAGAATGGAAAATGGCGCGGTAGTTCGATTTCAAACTTCAAATGAATGTACCGCGTGCAAAATAAACCGGATTTTAGCGAAACCAAAAATAATAGGATCTATTTGAGGATATCTTTCCAACGAATCCGAAAAATTGAAATTTCACAGCGGGAATCAAAAGATATGTCCACTTGAAAATTCTAAATAGTCGCTATGGAATTCAGGCCCTTAAAAATAGACATTTTGCAAACGACCTCGGATTTTGATGAAACCACTTTTGTTGGGTCCGTGATGTCAAGTTATTGCTAGATTCCAAATTTCATAATTTTTCGAATCAAAATGTGAGCGTGGCAAAGGAAAACGCGTTTGACCAGTTTTAGTTGATTTTAATCGACTGGAAAATGGCCATTTTTCTAACGGTCTCAGAATTCGACGAAATTAGTTTCGTTAGGACCGTATCGTCAATACGAAGCTAGAAAATATTTTTCTACAATTTTTAGAATTCGTATGTGTCCCCAGTAAATTGAAATGCGTGTTCAAATTCAATATATAGAGTTATATGTTGATTTTAACGGAGACTGATCGAAACAGCTGAATCAGCTTACGATACATATCCCATTGTGTTCGGAATGGGGGTAATTAGCTGTGGACGACAGGCGGTGGGCCTCGTTTAGAGGTCAAATGAAAAAGTAACTTTTTGAAATATAAATAAATAAATAAATAAATTAAAATATCTCTCCTCTCCTTATATTGGCCCCCCATCAGTTCTCCCAAATCGAAATAAAAAAAAGGGAAGAGGACGGAGGAGCAGCCGCCGCTCCTCCGATCGAGCCGCCACCGCCGCTCAAGGCGGGGCCACTGCCTCCTTCACGCCTTCCCTTTTCTTCCTCCTTCCCTTCTCCCCTACCGATCACCTCCACCGCGACCTCGCCTCCCTCCCCAGACCGGCGCCGCTTGTCCCCGAGCCCCCTCCTCCTTCCTCCGCCTCCTTTCTTCTCCTCCTCCCCTTCTCCTTCTCCGACTGCGCCTCCCCACTCCCCCATCATTTCCGCCAATCCCTCCTCTTCTCCTTTTCCCTCCTCTTCTCTCCACCCCCGGCCGCCTAGCTCCGCCAATGGTGAAACCCCCTCCGCTCCTCCTTAAAGCAATGTAAGCCCTCTATTTATTTTATTTTGTTTTGTTTAATTAATTTTTGCAATGAAAAATATAATTTTTTATATTGTAGAAGATGAAAAATATAATCTTTTATGTCGTAGAAGTATAAAAATATAATTTTTATATAGGTAAGATAGTAAAAAATATCATCTTTATATATGTAGCAAAATAAAAATGTGATTTTTATAGTGTTGAAATAGAAAAGGCGAAATCTTTATATGAAGAATAGTGTGATAAAAATATAATCTTTATTATATGAACATCGATGTAAAAATAGAATTTTTATCTATATAGCAGCAACGTAAAAATAGAATTTGTATCTATATAGTAGCAATGTAAAAATAGAATTTTTATCTATATAGTAGCAATGTAAAAATAGAATTTTTATCTATATAATAGCGGAGTAAAAATAGAATTTTTATATATGTAGTGAATACGGGCAACGAAAGTGACAAAAGGCGAGTACAACAATGACTTCTACATAAGAAGAGTCGAGGCGTTTGGATTAGCTATTGGTGAGAACTTCTCACCCTAAATTTCTTTTTCTAGTTATATATATATATATATATATATATATATATATATATACTAGGATGCAGACGGTGCTTAATAGCACCCGACACCCGTCATCCACAGACCATGGATGGCTTGTTTGTTTGATTGATGTGTTGTGAAAATTGTTTGTGATGTTGATGTGAGATCGATAATAAATTGTAGATGGTTGAAATAAATTAATTATCGTTAAAATATAATTTTTAACGTGAAAGTGAATCGATAAATAATTATAAACAAATCGGCCGATTTGTTTATATACACTGATTTGACTGATATTGATTGGGACGATAAATTTTACACATCGCCCAACTGCACAAATAAAAATCTGTGTTTGTTTATTTGAAACCCCACATGGGTGTTGGGATGAAATTTGGCGTACACTAATCCCAATTATTTAATTGTATGTCGATCGATTGGTCGACAGGCTGTGTAAGCGTTAATTATTCATATTTGATGCTTATGCAGTTGTGTGGTGCACTTTGGGTGATGGTTGATTATTTATCGTTGCTATTATATACATGTGTTGTATGGAATCCATATAATTAACGTTATATGGTAATTGATTGGGCCTCACTCCAATCGGGAAAATAATGAATATTATAAAAGAAAATTCATGTGTTGAATATAAAAATAGTCGTGTGTTGACAGTATTCATGTGTTGAGATTGGTCGTATGTTGAAAGAAATATAGATTCATGTGTTGAATGGAATAAATATTCATTTGTTGAATGGAATAACGAATTTATTGAAATATATATATATATATATAAAGCCATGTTGATTAGAGTTGCGCTATTTTGACGTGAACGATATTTATATCGATTATATTCGTTTTTATAATGAATATAGAAAAAAGTGATTTCAAAATGTAACGTTTTGAAAATATTACCATTTGTATAGTAATGATATGAAATATTCAATTTTGATTAGAAATTGAATATAGTGTTGAAATGGTTTTGAGAACGAAGTTAAAACGATTTATAAAATACATTTTAAAAGGAAATCGACGAAATATATATAATATATTATATATATATATATAATGGCTTGAATTGAACGTGTCGCGCCACGGCAGTTCGTGAATTTCGACCATTGACTTCGAATCGATGTTACGGGAAATCCGACCGTCGGATTCTCCTAAAACCGGAACCGTTGGGTTCGTATCGAAAAGAACTTTCCAATGAATATTAGAAATTTGAAATCCAACGGTTGGATTTGGAATTATGTCCAAATCAAATTTGGAAAAGGTCGCTGTAAGTGCAGTTCGATGGCCGTTGTTGGAAATCGACTGTACGGGCCTTGATAAAATTATTAAAAATATTAATAATTTGTGTAAAATCATAATATGTGAATTGGAAAGAACTGGGATGAAAAATTCCACATTTGAAAGGATAAAAATATATTTTTGTCGAAATGAACTAGTTTTGAACTAGAATTAAAATCAATTTATTTTTGAAATAAATAAATTGAATTTGAAAGTGATTATAAAAATAATCAATATTCCCAATACGTGAATCGGACTGGAGTTGAATCGAAATTATCTTCGGAATATTTCGATGTTGGATTTCGTGACTATACAGATATGGTTATGGGAATTTGAAAGATATATTTTATATCGTTATTTCCAATACGATATTTGTTGGTTTCAGGATTTGATATTGAATATAAGCCAGTATAATTTTTTTATACAGAGCCTTGTATTTAATATCGAACATGATTTGGGTTTGTCGTGAATGGAGTCTTCATTAACACTGTTCTTAAGCCCAATAGAGAAAAAGATTAAATCTTTCTATTTAGATTTAATGAAGTGTATCAATTAAATAATATTTAATTGGAATTGAATTTGAATTGGTTTTTGGGTTTATCGTGAGCGGTGTTTTGAACAACATCTGTTCTTTAACCTGATTAACAATAAAGTGTGATTTGGGTTTATCGTGAATCGTGTTTTAGATGACATTGGTTCTTTAACCCAGATAAAGGCAGGATGTTGATTTTTCGGGAGATTATAACTAAGTAGAGTTTTAATGAATCTTTAATTAGATTGAAAAGTGAATTGATAATTTAAATTATCAAATCTGAAAGGTAATCGAGAATGGAGTACCACCAGTTTTGCTCCAAAACGATAGTTAAATCTTTAATTAGATTTGAACGTGAAATGGTTATTAATTTTACCGATAACACCGTGGTGTTAGATATGGAGTATTACCAGTTTTCTCCGGGGGATATATAGGTGGGGATTGGGAAATAAAATAAATAATTACTTCGGTGTGGTTCGCTAATCCCGACTAGTTTGAAATGATATCCAAAGGAAGATTAAAGAATAAATTTAAAAGAATTTATCTTGGATAAAATTAATGGGAAACTTTCCCTAAGAATGTGATTTTGTGAATAAAAGAATATTCTGAATTGGAATGAGGCGTTTGTTGTGTTTGTGTAACATTTGTTTATCATATACGTCGGTTATTCAGAAAGGCCGGGTTTATACCCATTCTGAATAACCGATTCGACGAGATGTCGAAGATGAAGACGGTGGTTGAAGACCGGAAGTATTCACATCGTTTGGGTGATTACTGATGATCTCGATTGGGATGTACACCCAAGATGAGGGAAACGGTTGGTGATCGTCTAGATGTACTTGGAGATGGATGGATATGCGAGGTAAGTGCCTCCGATTTCGTTCAGACCTAGAACGAACTTGTAAATGGATTGTGTGTCTGACATTGAATTTTATCCTGTGTTGATTGATCTTTATTAAATATACATCTGTTTGGTGGTAGAGAATTTATTCTCTCGCTTAACGCCCTTCTCTGAGACGTATGAGCTCAGAGGTTGTATATCGATGGACATCAGTCGCATGGAGTGAATTGCCAGTGTGGCACGCGTAAGTGGCAATTGATCAAGGCTTCTGTTGAAAAGCAAAGTCTTGTGGTTGATGATCAAAGCACAACCTGTGTGGCGTAACTTTGTGTATAACGTGAATTCGCGAGCCTCACACCTCGGTATGAGTCAAAAACGGGATACGGACCCAAGGAGTGCACGACGTTTCTTTCTAGCTATGGTGGTGTCAGTGACCTACCAGCCCTGACATTTATATACATTTCACCTGTGTGGTTGTTGGATACGAGGCGCCTCGGATATAGGTCTGTAAGGACCGAGAAACGTGTGTTCAGGAATTGCCAATCCTCAAAAGTAAGAGAGGACCGGCCTTGGAGGATCCAGGAATTGCTGTGTGCGGTCCTGAGGCATTTGCTAGAGTGTCTCGAATCGGAGAGCAGCTTGCCCCTTGCCTCGACTCATGATGGAAATCCAATTTCCAATACGTGATATTGCGGTTTTAATTGTAGAACTAGTATGGCGACATGATATATGGTACCCATGCCATATATGATTGATATTTATGATTGAAATTGTTTTGACACTATACACTTATAATAGTATCAAATGATTTGCTTTAAACGTACCAAGCATGTTTGGCTATTATAAGGGAAAACCCTATCCTCCCGCTTGCGTTGTATTGTGTGATGGGACCTAGGTCTTATAATAACTTCATTTTTCCAAAGAGCATTGCGCTGTTTTGTTATATGCACTAGTATTCTTGGGAGGAAACCCATTCCGTGTTATACGGCGTGGTCCCTTGAATTACTTTCTTTTAAAGTAAAGTTTTAAATAACTGTTTTAGTTCTCACACCAGTCACATGACTGTCCTGGAGTTTATTGTTTTAACCTAAACTCTGGGTGCCCCTATTTTCGACACGGGCAGCTAGTAGTTTTGGTTTTGCAGATTTATATTCACAGGATCCTGATTTACAGCTGGAACGATGCTCGGAAAGCTCTGTATCCGTGCATTACTTCTAGTTGTGCTTTTGTATTATTTTCCGCTGCGATGTATTTAAATGTAATTTAAATCTCTGATATTTGCTGAATGTAATTTATTTATTCATACTCTATATATTCTTGTATTCTGATGGAATTGTTGTAATAAACAATGAAATGTTCTTCCGTCTGCGTTCTATTTTGTCTTGTACTCAATTTTATCCGCGCTTTCCTTCACGGGGTAGTTCGGGTCGTCTCAGTTTGGTATCAGAGCTTTGGTTTACAGAGCTCGAGAACAAGACACATTAGAACCAAACGATAGAATTCATCAGATATTGGATTAGTAATATCCAATTAGAATGACTCGTTAGAGATAGGATCAGTAGTATCCTAGAACGAGTGTGAAGAGTATATTTTTCAAATGAAAACAATTTTGTTTTTAAAATTTAAATCGCTTTATACGCATTTGAATATTTATTTATTTTGAATTTGGACAATCGAGTATATAAAGATTTCGCGTATACGCGTCATGAACGTATAGTCGAAGTTTTAATATACTGGATAGATATAGAGTCACATTCTAGACACCCGGGGATAATTCTGATGATGTGGCCACATCATCAGTGTTTATGTTCGTATTTCGAAGGTGTGATTTCTATATATTTCCATTAGACTGGTGTGAGAACCAAAACTTATATAGGATACATTGTTGTGAATTGGCATCAAAACATGATTTTTTGTATATGTATCAAAATTATGAATTTGAAACTCTAATTCACTAATTGATTGATATTTGTGTTGCATGTTTATTTGTTTGATAATTTTGAACCATTTAGCCTAATTGAATCGAATATTAATTTGTATTGAAAATTGGTCACATTTTCTTGCATATACAAGTACTTACATTGAACAGGTCATAGCAAGGAGGCTAGAGCAGAAGAATAAAATTTGTTTGCCCGACAAATAGGTACATGTTTACTATAATTTACTGTTTTGTTTGGGTGATGATGATTTTATGAGCCGATTGGCTAGCCGCTTGGCTTTTTCTTTTTCTTTTTGAGATCAGAGGGCCTATATGGCAATTTCGGGATTTTCCAGTTGCTCCCGGTGCAGGGGAGGTTATGGTGAAATTTTTCGAAAATTCCGGGTGTTAGCCAAATTTTTGAAGAATTTGAAAATTCTCAGAAACTGAAAAGTTGGAGAATGGAAGCCAGATTGAACGTAGAGTTGATTGATCAAACCACTTTCTACTTTGTTCCTTTTCGGGGACGAAAAGTTTTAAGTGGGGGAGATTGTAACAACCCGAAAATCTGGGCCAGTTTAAATTTTTTATTTTTGGCAATTTTAGTGAATTTTGAACATTTAAAATAGATTATTTAAAATAATAACGACGAGAAATTTATTTTGAATAGAATTCGAACGTATATATTTATATACGTCGTCGTTTGATTATAAATAATAATATATAATTATAAATAGAATTGAAAATGGCGCGGTAGTTCGATAATTCGATTTCAAACTTCAAATGAATGTACCGCGTGCAAAATAAACCGGATTTTAGCAAAACCAAAAATAGTAGGATATATTTGAGGATATCTTTCCAATGAATCCGAAAAATTGAAATTTCATAGCGGGAATCAAAAGATATGTCCAGTTGAAAATTCTGAATAGTCGCTATGGAATTCAGGCCCTTAAAAATAGACATTTTGCAAACGACCTCGGATTTCGGCGAAACCACTTTTGTTGGGTCCGTGATGTCAAGTTATTGCTAGATTCCAAATTTCATAATTTTTCGAATCAATATGTGAGCGTGGCAAAGGAAAACGCGTTTGACCAGTTTTAGTTGATTTTAATCGACTGGAAAATGGCCTTTTTTCTAACGGTCTCAGAATTCGACGAAATTAGTTTTGTTAGGACCGTATCGTCAATACGAAGTTAGAAAATATTTTTCTACAATTTTTAGAATTCGTATGTGTCCCCAGTAAATTGAAATGCGTGTTCAAATTCAATATATAGAGTTATATGTTGATTTTAACGGAGACTGGTCGAAACAGCTGAATCAGCTTACGATACATATCCCATTGTGTTCGGAATGGGGGTAATTAGCTATGGACGACAGGCGGTGGGCCTCGTTTAGAGGTCAAATGAAAAAGTAACTTTTTGAAATATAAATAAATAAATAAATTAATTAAAATATCTCTCCTCTCCTTATATTGGCCCCCCATCAGTTTTCCCAAATCGAAATAAAAAAAAGGGAAGAGGACGGAGGAGCAGCCGCCGCTCCTCCGATCGAGCCGCCACCGCCGCTCAAGGCGGGGCCACTGCCTCCTTCACGCCTTCCCTTTTCTTCCTCCTTCCCTTCTCCCCTACCGATCACCTCCACCGCGACCTCGCCTCCCTCCCCAGACCGGCGCCGCTTGTCCCCGAGCCCCCTCCTCCTTCCTCCGCCTCCTTTCTTCTCCTCCTCCCCTTCTCCTTCTCCGACTGCGCCTCCCCACTCCCCCATCATTTCCGCCAATCCCTCCTCTTCTCCTTTTCCCTCCTCTTCTCTCCACCCCCGGCCGCCTAGCTCCGCCAATGGTGAAACCCCCTCCGCTCCTCCTTAAAGCAATGTAAGCCCTCTATTTATTTTATTTTGTTTTGTTTAATTAATTTTTGCAGTGAAAAATATAATCTTTTATATTGTAGAAATGAAAAATATAATCTTTTATGTCGTAGAAGTATAAAAATATAATTTTTGTATAGGTAAGATAGTAAAAAAATATCATCTTTATATATGTAGCAAAATAAAAATGTGATTTTTATAGTGTTGAAATAGAAAAGGCGAAATCTTTATATGAAGAATAGTGTGATAAAAATATAATCTTTATTATATGAACATCGGTGTAAAAATAGAATTTTTATCTATATAGCAGCAGTGTAAAAATAGAATTTTTATCTATATAGTAGCAATGTAAAAATAGAATTTTTATCTATATAGTAGCAATGTAAAAATAGAATTTTTATCTATATAATAGCGGAGTAAAAATAGAATTTTTATATATGTAGTGAATAAGGGGAACGAAAGTGACAAAAGGCGAGTACATCAATGACTTCTACATAAGAAGAGTCGAGGCGTTTGGATTAGCTATTGGTGAGAACTTCTCACTCCAAATTTCTTTTTCTAGTTATATATATATATACTAGGATGCAGACGGTGCTTAGTAGACCCGACACCCGTCATCCACAGACCATGGATGGCTTGTTTGTTTGATTGATGTGTTGTGAAAATTGTTTGTGATGTTGATGTTAGATCGATAATAAATTGTAGATGGTTGAAATAAATTAATTATCGTTAAAAATATAATTTTTAACGTGAAAGTGAATCAATAAATAATTATAAACAAATCGGCCGATTTGTTTATATACACCGATTTGACTTATATTGATTGAGACGATAAATTTTATACATTGCCCAACTGCACAAATAAAAATCTGTGTTTGTTGATTTGAAACCCCACACGGGTGTTGGGATGAAATTTGGCATACACTAATCCCAATTATTTAATTGTATGTCGATCGATTGGTCGACAGGTTGTGTAAGCGTTAATTATTCATATTTGATGCTTATGCAGTTGTGTGGTGCACTTTGGGTGATGGTTGATTGTTTATCGTTGCTATTATATACATGTGTTGTATGGAATCCATATAATTAACGTTATATGGTAATTGATTGGGCCTCACTCCAATCGGGAAAATAATGAATATTATAAAAGAAAATTCATGTGTTGAATATAAAAATAGTCGTTTGTTGACAGTACTCATGTGTTGAGATTGGTCGTGTGTTGAAAGAAATATAGATTCATGTGTTGAATGGAATAAATATTCATTTGTTTAATGGAATAACGAATTTATTGAAATATATATATATATATAAAGCCGTGTTGATTAGAGTTGCGCTATTTTGACGTGAACGATATTTATATCGATTATATTCGTTTTTATAATGAATATAGAAAAGAAGTGATTTCAAAATATAACGTTTCGAAAATATTACCATTTGTATAGTAATGATATGAAATATTCAATTTTGATTAAAATTGAATAAAGTGTTGAAATGGTTTTGAAAACGAAGTTAAAACGATTTATAAAATACGTTTTAAAAGGAAATCGATGAAATACATATAATATTATATATATATATATATATATATATAATGGCCTGAATTGAACGCGCCGCGCCACGGTAGTTCGTGAATTTCGACCATTGACTTCGAATCGACGTTACGGGAGATCCGACCGTCGGATTCTCCTAAAACCGGAACCGTTGGGTTCGTATCGAAAAGAACTTTCCAATGAATATTAGAAATTTGAAATCCAATGGTTGGATTTGGAATTATGTCCAAATCAAATTTGGAAAAGGTCGATGTAAGTGCAGTTCGATGGCCGTTGTTGGAAATCGACTGTACGGGCCTTGATAAAATTATTAAAAATATTAATAATTTGTGTAAAATCATAATATGTGAATTGAAAAGAACTGGGATGAAAAATTCCACATTTGAAAGGATAAAAATATATTTTTGTCGAAATGAACTAGTTTTGAACTAGAATTAAAATCAATTTATTTTTGAAATTAATAAATTGAATTTGAAAGTGATTATAAAAATAATCAATATTCCCAATACGTGAATTGGACTGGAGTTTAATCGAAATTATCTTCGGAATATTTCGATGTTGGATTTCGTGACTATACAGATATGGTTATGGGAATTTGAAAGATATATTTTATATCATTATTTCCAATACGATATTTGTTGGTTTCAGGATTTGATATTGAATATAAGCCGGTATATTTTTTTGTTCAGAGCCTTGTATTTAATATCGAACGTGATTTGGGTTTGTCGTGAATGGAGTCTTCATTAACACTGTTCTTAAGCCCAATAGAGAAAAAGATTAAATCTTTCTATTTAGATTTAATGAAGTGTATCAATTAAATAATATTTAATTGGAATTGAATTTGAATTGGTTTTTGGGTTTATCGTGAGCGGTGTTTTGAACAACACCTGTTCTTTAACCTGATTAACAATAAAGTGTGATTTGGGTTTATCGTGAATCGTGTTTTAGATGACATTGGTTCTTTAACCCAGTTAAAGGCAGGATGTTGATTTTTCAGGAGATTAAAACTAAGTAGAGTTTTAATGAATCTTTAATTAGATTGAAATGTGAATTGATAATTTAAATTATCAAATCTGAAAGGTAATCGAGAATGGAGTACCACCAGTTTTGCTCCAAAACGATAGTTAAATCTTTAATTAGATTTGAACGTGAAATGGTGATTAATTTTACCGATAACACCATGGTGTTAGATATGGAGTATTACCAGTTTTCTCCGGGGGATATATAGGTGGGGATTGGGAAATAAAATAATTACTTCGGTGTGCTTCGCTAATCCCGACTAGTTTGAAATGATATCCAAAGGAAGATTAAAGAATAAATTTAAAAGAATTTTCTTGGATAAAATTACTGGGAACCTTTCCCTAAGAATGTGATTTTGTGAACAAAAGAATATTCTGAATTGGAATGAGGCGTTTGTTGTGTTTGTGTAACATTTGTTTGTCATATACGTGGGTTATTCAGAAAGGCCGGGTTTACACCCTTTCTGAATAACCGATTCGACAAGATGTCGAAGATGAAGACGGTGGTTGAAGACCGGAAGTCTTCACATCGTTTGGGTGATTACTGATGATCTCGATTGGGATGTACACCCAAGATGAGGGAAACGGTTGGTGATCGTCTAGACGTACTTGTAGATGGATGGATATGCGAGGAAAGTGCCTCCGGTTTCGTTCAGACCCAGAACGAACTTGTAAATGGATTGTGTGTCTGACATTGGATTTTATCCTGTGTTGATTGATCTCTATTAAATATACATCTGTTTGGCGGCAGAGAATTTATTCTCTTGCTTAACGCCCTTCTCTGAGATGTACGAGCTCAGAGGTTGTATATCGATGGACATCAGTCGCATGGAGTGAATTGCCAGTGTGGCACGCGTAAGTGGCAATTGATCAAGGCTTCTGTTGAAAAGCAAAGTCTTGTGGTTGATGATCAAAGCACGGCCTGTGTGGCGTAGCTTTTTGTATAACGTGAATTCGCGAGCCTCACACCTCGGTATGAGTCAAAAAGGGGATACGGACCCAAGGAGTGCACGACGTTTCTTTCTAGCTATGGTGGTGTCAGCGACCTACCAGCCCTGACATTTATATACTTTTCACCTGTGTGGTTGTTGGATACGAGGCGCCTCGGATATAGGTCTGTAAGGACCGGGAAACGTGTGTTCAGGAATTGCCAATCCTCAAAAGTAAGAGAGGACCGGCCTTGGAGGATCCAGGGATTACTGTGTGCGGTCCCGAGGCATTTGCTAGAGTGTCTCGAATCGGAGAGGAGCTTGCCCCTTGCCTCGACTCATGATGGAAATCCAATTTCCACTACGTGATACTGCGGTTTTAATTGTAGAACTAGTATGGCGACATGATATATGGTACCCATGCCGTCTATGATTGATATTTATGATTGAAATTGTTTTGACACTATACACTTATAATAGTATCAAATGATTTGTTTTAAACGTACCAAGCATGTTTGGCTATTATAAGGGAAAACCCTATCCTCCGGCTTGCGTTGCATTGTGTGATGGGACCTGGGTCTTATAATAGCTTCATTTTTCCAAAGAGCATTGCGCTGTTTTGTTATATGCACTAGTATTCTTGGGAGGAAACCCGTTCCGTGTTATACGGCGTGGTCCCTTTAATTACTATCTTTTAAAGTAAAGTTTTAAATAACTGTTTTAGTTCTCACACCAGTCACATGACTGACCTGGAGTTTATTGTTTTAACCTAAACTCTAGGTGCCCCTATTTTCGACACGGGCAGCTAGTAGTTTTGGTTTTGCAGATTTATATTCACAGGATCCTGATTTACCGCTGGAACGATGCTCGGAAAGCTCTGTATCCATGCATTACTTCTAGTTGTGCTTTTGTATTATTTTCTGCTGCGATGTATTTAAATGTAATTTAAATCTCTGATATTTGTTGAATGTAATTTATTTATTCATACTCTGTATATTCTTGTATTCTGATGGAATTGTTGTAATAAACAATGAATTGTTCTTCCGTCTGCGTTCCATTTTGTCTTGTACTCAATTCTATCCGCGCTTTCCTTCACGGGGAAGTTCGGGTCGTCTCAAGTTAAATATCGTTTTAGTTATAAAATGGATATTCAAGTATGAGATTATCACGTAAGATTTGATAATATAATTTTCTAAGCTAAGTAATACTTATGTTTTGAAATATATATATATATATATATATAAACAAAGTTAATATTTTAATCTAAATAATTTAGATTATTTATATAAGGATTAGCAAATCTAATGGAAATCAATCTGTTTATTTTATTTTATATTTGATAGTTAAATAACCGACTATCAAATCTAAACCTTTTCATTATCGTTTCAAAGAGACATGTAACATCCCGTATTTTCTGTTAACGTTATAGTAATGAATCAAAGAACATTTAATTTGAAATGTGAGAATTAAGGGATACGGGATACGCCATTGCGTTCGTCTCGGAATTCTGCTTGGGATAGAGTCCGAGTTTACGTAAAACGGACACCGTATGAAGGAGATATGGATGAACGAAGTTAAAGCAGAAAAACAGGAGAAAGAAAAAAAAATGCACTGGCGCACTGGGGATGTGTGCCAGTACAAAAGTGGCACTGGCGCACCTGCGAAGTACACCCAGGCCGAGCAGAGAGCCTGCACAGATTTCTAGTGTGATCTGATCCATACTGTGAGTCATTGCTGAGTCCTTTCTGACTCCTTCCTGAGTCATTAGGGCTGAGGTGTCACCCTATCCTAACTGAATGGTTATGGTTAACCCTAAGATCATCTGACGACTCAAATTAAATTAAAATTCTATATAAACAACCCAATTCTCAAACCTAAAAATCACACAAAAATAATCCTGTAACTATCATGCCGTCAATAGAGAACTTGGAGTAGCCGTCACCAATTCAAAGACAAGATAAAAACCTGAATCAAAATCAAATTAAAGTAATCAAATTCAACGATCTACATCAAAGGCAAGCTTACCAATTTCAGAATTCAGATTTCAGAAATCAAGAATTCCTTTCTAGTTTGTAAGTTGGTTATTACGTAGATTTAAACGTTCTTTTAATTGAAATCATGACATGTTGTAATTCGAATATAGAATGATGCCTATGTATAAGATAAATAAAGTTTGATTCTCAAACTACCATTGCGATTGATCATGCCTATATGTTTGTGATGATGAACATAACATATTGTATATTATTGAAATCTATTATGATTGGGTAAAGAACTTATTATGCCAACTGAATGGTGAAACATGTCATGTTATAATTTGGTGGTTACTTGCAAGTTTATGATCTAAATCACATGCTTACATGTTAGATAAAGATTCATGTACATTTAGAACTATGTTAAGTTGAATCTATTTATGTTGCAAGGCTTGGATTTGTAGCTCTCTTATGTTTTAACACATAAGTTATCATGCTAAGTTGTGATTTGAATATGTTAATAGTAGCTCTCTTATGTTTTAACACATAATTTATCATACTAAGTTGTGATTTGAATATGTTTATAGTAGTTCTCTTATGTTTAACACACATAAGTTATCATGCTAAGTTGGGATTTAAATATGTTTATAGTAGCTTTCTTATGTTTTGACATACATAAGTCAATATGCTAAATTGTGGTTTAAAAATTGTGTTTATATGTTAAACCTCCATGTTAGACCTATATCAAGTTTACATGATAATTAGATCCAACTTAGTCACAAGTTCACCTTGACCTGTTTAGTTTAGTTAATGATACTTCTATGCCAAGTTTCACATAATAAGTTAAATGTATGCTATTTTATGTTTGTTTCATGTCCCTTGTTTATTACCGTTTTTTTGTTTATGGGTTTGGGCTAACTTACTAGCCCAACATTTTATGTGATTCATGCGTACGTTCCACGGGGGTAGCGATGGGAAAATATGAAAATTTCATGGCATAGATCTATTCATAAAATGGTATATTTGATATACCATTTATTGTGAGCATAATCAAAGGATAATTATGGCATGATTAAATTAAAATTAATTTACATAAAGAAATTAGACATATATATAGAAAATATGTGAATTTAGAAAAGACGAATATGCCTAACTCGAGGTTAGACTAAGTTGTGGTGTAAATCTGCCCGGAACCGACCGGCATATCCAGTGACCACAACAAGACCTGTCTAATGTGGGTGGTTAGTGCATCAAGCCCAAAAAGAACTCGAGGTTAAACTGAGTTGTGGTGTAAATCTTCCCGGAACCGACCGGCATATCCAGTGACCACAACAAGACCTGTCTAATGTGAGTGGTTGGTGCTTTAATGAATAAATTAAAGCTAAGCCAGGATTGGTAGGGTTAAGTCAATTAAGGAAACACTTAACCGATTAAACATGTTAACTAAACACATGGGTAGGATTAGGTAAACTTGGACACTTAACCAAATAAACATGTTTATTAGAAAATCCTAGTAACGGGGACCCATTTCAGTAGTAACCCACATAGATGTATCATGGTACCCTAAAACTAGGCAGGGTGGGGCACGATCACTGGGCTAATTATAAGCGGTAAAAACGTCGGTGGTTAGTGCATCAGTGTGCACGTACTGGGCATCAGTAGTTTACACTATGCATCTTAAATCGTGTCGGGTTGCCACCAGAGGGACTGATACACCCCATGGTGGGACCAGCACAGGTAGCTACAGTCAAGCGGGGCCGAATGACACAGGACATGAATGCATGCGAGTAGGAGCCGATCATTAAGGGGATCGTTTGTTATGAACACGTGGGGCTGGTTGAACCAATAGTTGGTAGGTGCAGAGACCATAGTAATGGGTGCAATCGCATGTTCCTTTTATCTTATATTAGGGTATTGTCCTATGTTCTGTTATTACTGTCATGATCCCTTTCCTTGTTTAAATACTAGTAATCACTGAACTTACCAGACTTATTGTCTGACCCGTTTTCTTTTGTCCTCTTTTCTTCCATTTCCCCCCTAGGTACACAGGGAGGGAATACTCCAGCTTAATCAGACTCTTTGCAAGCTTCAAGGAAGTAGATGTATGATTGGGACTCTCTTACCCTAGCTATGGCTTTTGGATACTACACTTGGGGATTTATGCAGTTTTATTTATGGTTTGTGCTTCTTTACTAAATAATCAAGACAGAAATTGTGGTGTAATGTTTTGGAAGTTATTTGAGACAATTTGCTGTAATGCTTTTGTATTGAACTACGTATGCAATAAATGTTTGATCTTCGCTGCTTATATTTATCAGTCTTGTAAATTTTTGTGTGTCTTGTACCTATAACCCTCCACCAAAGTTAAGGCATTCCCTTTGTGACTGACCTTAACGGAGGTGGGGTGTTTCAAGACTGGAATCTAAATTCCACTTTGATTCAATATATTTGTTTCAAATCAGAGATTATTGAAGACCATCGAAGGCAGAGTTATGCAAGGGATATTTTGTCGATCCTAGGTAGAAATTACCTAAAATTGATTTACAGGATAGAGCCTTCGGTTTTTCCAGTCCCAGGACAACTTGTATGGACGAATGTCTGACAGAGTATATCTAATAAATCATGTAAGTTGATTTCTTCAAACGTATTTACGTTCGGTGGCAGAGGAATTCGTTTCTCTTGGCTTTATACCTGGGATATTTTTGGGGAAATCAATTTGTGATTTTGCGGGTTTGATGATGTGGCATTCAAAGCGAATGAAGAAATGTTATATCCAAGGGTAAGCTCAGCCTCAAGCCTCACAACCGGGAAGTGACAAAAATCGGATAGGCAGCATGGCTATGTGGGTCGCCCCCATTAGGGTGTATTGTCACCTATCTAGAGAAATTACATTTGATTATTTATTCTATTCGAAGTTGTCCCTTTTCGGGAAATGGTGGGTAGCTCCCAACCGTTGGTGGCAATATATTCGATATACTCAAGCGAAATGAGTGGTCGGTTATGTATGGGTCGGGTTGCAAGATGTTCTTGTTGAACCAGTGTATTCCCCTCTAGAGATATACTATCGGCAGGTGGTTCCACACCTTGTCATAGTTGGAAATCCATTATCCAATAAGCGCCCGCGGTTTTGTTTGTATACTATATATGTAGAGCGTGAGATGCAAACATTCTGCTAGATTGTTATTTATTTGTATTTAGACACTATTATAATATCAGAAAAGATATTGCTTTAAGAAAAATGATTTGGGTTATCGTAAGGTAAAAACCATCCATATTTATGTGTGGATCGGTCTTACAATTATCTTTTCTTTCAGAAGGTTTTTGAAAATTAAAATCAAACTGTTTTAATCATTTGCTCACACCAGTCCCATGACTGACCCAGGGTTTATTTTTCTATGTTTTCCCTAAACTCTTGGGTGCTCAAATTTGTACGGGAAGTCCAATAGTTCAGGTATTTATAGATTTGTCTAAAGGAGCTTGGAGCAGGAGGCATCAAAATTAGATATTTAAAGTTTATTCCGCTGTGTTGTATATATGTTGTACTCTAAAGTTGTATGTAACTGCAAATACAGTTTGTACTTCAAAAGTGATTATTTATATATTATATTTTATTCCACTATGATTGTAAGATTCTGTGTTATTGTTCAGTTCTATCTTCTATCTATTTTCTTCTATTCAGATTTTCTATCTTTCTATTTCTCATCCTCTAAATTCTTTCTATTAATGATTCGTATTTTCGTGCAATTTGGGTTGGACTTGAGTTGTATTCAGTCAGCTCAAATGGTACGGATTTGCGTGTCATTACAGTTAGTATCAGAGCAGAAGGTTGAGTAGTAACCTTGGCTCTGTGGTGTAACTCGATAGAGATAGGATTAGTAATATCCTAGATTGAGTTTGAGTGTAATAATAAAAGCGCGTACTTGTTAATTGATGCAAAACTACTTTGTGTTGATTGGTTTGTCGAGTGATTTAAAAATTCTGGTCGATGCATGGTGCACACTGTATCGAAAAGTATTTATAAACACTTGAACAAAGTGATTCGACATAATACCCTCTTAAAAGTGGGTAAATGAAATAATTTTTCCCAAAATTATATTTTATTTTAAAAGAAAAAAATTCTAAAATTATTATTATATATATATGTCGATTGGTGTTGTTATAACTAGACATGATTATAAACATTGAAATAGTTGTATATTGAACTAAATTTAATTTGTATAAAGAATACATTATACAAATAAGACAAACAGAAGAATTGTTTAAGTAAAACAGAACATTTTGGGAGAATTCAAAGGGTTTGAAAATACATTGAAATTAAGATATATGATTCCAAACTAGTTTGGAATAAAGACATGAAATTTGGATTTTGAAAATTTAACTGGAATTAAGAAACTGGAGATTGGTGGAGATAAATGGTTTTCCGAGTATCGATCTGATGTGGATTTCGGTTTTCGGGGTTAATGCTTAGAAGATTATTTTCTTACCAATTTACAGTCAAGGACTGATGAATGTGTTTATTGTGTGTTTTGATTGCTGCGAAATAGTTGGTAGATAACCCGTGTGTTTTAAATGCCGTGTTGGCGTTGATCGTTTGGGGATGGCTCATGTATGTGTTTTGTTATTGGATATAACTAGAATCTCGTCATTACTCTTTAATTTCGGGGACGAAATTCTTTTAAGGGGGTAGATTGTAACGTCCCGCTTTTTGACTACTTTTGTAATACAGTTATTTTTGATTTATTTTAATAATTGATTTAAAATAATAAATGGTGAATAATAAATATTGGTAAAAAATCCTTATATATATATATATTGTGATGGTTTGAAACTTCTTAGTCAAAGTATATATGGTTATAAAAGCGGTAAACAATATTTGTTAATTTGTTTTGTAAAATTATTTTAAGATTTGTAAAAATAGATTATATTAGTCGTTAATATTATAGAAAATTGGGATAACAGATCTTTTTGTAAAAATCTTGTGTGTATATTTTACTTTATTATAGGCAAATGTATACAAGTAAGTGTTGACTTAATAATTTGTTTGAATGTAAAACTTGGTTTAAGTTCATGAGATATATCAAATTGGGTTTTAATCAAAGATAAAACAAATAAAAATCTCAAGTTCATTCACAAGAGAAAATAAATCAAAAGGGGTCATGAACTTGTACAAACACTTGGCAGCCAAGTATGTCTTTATGTAAAGTGCACATTTCAATGCCAACACATGTGCATATACAGTGGCTATTAAGATTAAACAAACTTCCCTTCCCAATATTGTTGGCAGCCTATATCTTTTACTCCATAGCTGTGACAACTGAATAGAAATTAGACCCTAAGCAACATACCCTTACATCAACCTATAGGCAACCTAAACCATATATATATAGGAAAGTGACAACTACTAATTTCTTAGGAGCTAAGTTAATATGTAGACATAGTTTTGCACATGGATGATACACCCATCTGTACACATCTGAGTGCTTACCTTGACATGGTCGTGCTCTCTGCTCTGCAAATGACTAGAAAACAGTTTTGTGAAATGCCTTGACACAACAATCCCTTCCATCAATATGCAGTAGCCTACATGCTGCCCCTATATTTCCCCTAACAACCTATTGACGCTACACCATATTTTATATACGTACTTGCCTATAAATACGCAGCAGACTACATGATCCCCCTCACATTCACTCACATATTCACATTGAGAAACTGAAAGAATAAATGTAGAGGAACCAGCTAACTAGAACCATGAAACCTGGCAAAGAGCTACTAGAACAGAGGATATTATGATGAGTAAACAAATCCACGATTAAAATTTATTTCTAGTTATGACATGATGCAATTATATATATATATATGTACATATACTATGGACTGTGTTGCTTAATTGATTGGATTTTGATGTTAATTAGGGAAATGAAAAATAAAAAAAAACTGGAAACAGGTTTAGGCTCTGTTTTAATTAAAAAAAGAGAACCAATAGCTATGATGTACAACTATTCAAATGAGTAAAATGAACATTTAGAACAAATTTTATGTAGCTCAAAATCCTACTCATTATAATGTACGATTGTGTGTGTATATATATATATATAGATCGTAGAATATGGACAAAACCATTGCAGTGATACTGATCATGAAGCATGTTGTTTCTAGACTCTACTCTGAATGCATAACATTAAGTTATAAAATGTACATAGGAATGAGCTTGCTTATTTTTGAAGTAGATTGGTACACCCTTTTTAAAACTTTGGATGAGTCATGGAATTCATATGACAAAATAGGAACAAAAATTTAAATTAGAATAAAATTTCACTACAGCAAGTAGACCATTACTTGAGATTTGTTTGCACAACAGTGTTGAAATACCAACTATCACTACCAAATTTGTAACTATTGGAGGCGTTACTGTAGAGGCAAATTAAGTTAAATGCCTCTAAATATATTTAGTTAGGGGGCAAAATGAATATTGGTCATTAATAACTGTAATTAAGGCACATTTATCTGTCCTTATCCTATCCATCTTTACACGTCATTTCTACCTACCCGTACATTTATCGCCATCCCTAATACATACTTTACCCTTTTCATTTTTTATCGTCAAACCCAACCCTAGCTCTCTCAAAATTAAACATCTAAAATTCGTTAATGGAGAATGGAGATTCCAATAAGTGGATTGGACTGACGTTGCTTTGCTTTTTATGTTCGCGATTGACGACGGTGGCTGAATGCTTATCGGTGGAAAGATGTCGCTGTTCTGTTCTGGATCCAGATCTCGAGCGCTAAAAGAAAAGGATGATTGAGATTAAGGTCTATATCTTTTCGTGTACCCATATTTTGATTTTATTCTAGTGTTCTAGTTTATTGGATGATAGATATTTCGATCCAAGCTCACCGCAAATTCTCTGTATTGTGGCGATTTATTGAATAATTTGGCCTTTTTTCTTATTTAGCTGCCATAAACAGCACTCACCTGGTTCCGTTCATTACAGGTCACTTCATTTGTTTTAATAATGTATTCTGCTTGGGGATGTTGCTGTGTTACATTTGTTAAAAATTTCACTGCAAACTGCTGCTACTTAATCGGTAATTTTCTTATTTTTGTGAAGCTTCAACACCTCCTTGTTGAGAAATTGGACTGAATATTTATTTTCATCACATGATTGTCTGTATCTAATATTCATTTAACAAACTGAATTTGTAATATACAGTAAATTTCTTCGATCAACAATCCACTATGAACTTTTTCATTCTCTTTTACCTTTTCCACTTACAACCTGCGGTCACACGCTTGCATTTGCTGATCGGATTTTCATCTCCCAACTGATTTTACTATTTTGAGCGATCTTGCTAAGATGAACAATGCTTCCTTCACAGGTTAGTACATTTCAGCACTTTCTTTTGTTCTAGTTACATTAGAAATTTAGAATGAGCTTTGCAATATTGAAAGAAAAAATAATAATGTGTTTTGCTGCAGTATGGTTCCAAAGAATTTAGCTAATATTAAATATGTAATACATGTTCTTTTCTTATTCATGTTTATTCCATAACCACTTTTAAATTTTAATTTTGTAGTTCAACTATTTTCTTATTATGCCACACACTTTTTGAAGTAAGATTTTGAATCTGCAATTTGAGATGACGAAGATATTAATTTTTAATATTGCAAACTTCGCTTTTGACAGCTCAAGACGGATCTAGCAATAGAATTTTGTTGTTCAACTGTGATAGTATTTATGCTATCACAAATTTGTTCATTTGAATGTTCACTCTGTTTGAAAATTAAGTAAATTTTCCGATTTATCCGTAGTGAAGACAACAATCTTGATTTGTTTTTCTAATTCGAATGTGCAAGTATTGACCATTACCACTTTGTTTTTTTAGATTTTCTTCTTTAATAGATATCAATAACATGTAATTTCATAATTTCTTGTTATGCATGTTTTAACTATAGTTTGTACTTTACGCAGCAAACTTATATGCTAGTAAATTGGGAAACATCAGACAACTTGCATAAACATGTAGTGCATAATTGTGATAAACTTGGGAAGGGTATTGATATTGGATTTTCTAAGGAAGGTACTGCAAAGTTGGCAGACTCATTTTATTGAAGAACAAAGACCATGGTAAGTTAACTTCTTCATATAGGATGTAATTTTACTCAATAACCACTACGTCACTTAGGAAATACAAATGAAAAAAAAAACACCTAAATAGCATCAGACAATTGAATCAGTCTGCGACCCCATGAAATCCACTCTAAATTTTCATTTTAATTGATTTAGGAGCCTCTAATTTCGGGTGTTGCAACATCTCCATTATTGCTGAAATTATTTGTTGCAAAGTATTGCATAAGCTACATAATAGGTTATTGGCTATTGTGAGAGATCTCTAAAACATATGTAATTGTTAGTATATGTGAAGTTTATCGTAGATATGGAAAATTTGAAATTGTATCATGTCGGCAAACAGATTTCGCAGGAAGAAACAATCTAACCTACCCTAGAAGTGTAAATTTGAGATGATATAAAAATGATAGCAAAGAGATGTAATCTACTTAAAGGGCAAAAATGTTAAAGGGAGGAAGGAATCTCGAATTCTATTTAATGCCCAAGTTTTGTGTTTCTATGTCTTTTACTGCATTTATATTTTATGTAACCCACCAAGTTCTTATTATTACTGGTCTCTTTAACTGATAACTTTGCTTTGAAACTTGCAAGGATTAACATGTAACATGTTGCTATTTTGATAAAATCATTTGACTATTGTTTATTGTTCTACCGTGGTTTGCTTGCACCCATTTAACCACTAAGAAGCTATTCAAGAAAATAACGTAAAATCAGATATACATATGTACTACAAAGAAAGTATCATTTTACAATATTTTAAGTGGACATGGTTTCTTAAAGCATCTTGTATTTTACGTGGACATGGTTTCTTCATCGATATTAAGACATTCGTAAAACTATTTGAACTGTGTTGGTTTGTTTCTCCTTCCTTTATTTAATCATTATTGCTAATATTAATCTAAAAATTGTCTATTTTGTGTAATTTCGATCATAGTTGAGAAAGGCGCGTCTAGGCAAGCGCCATGGCGCGCGACGCGGTGCGGTGTTTGCGCCATTTTTGCTTGCGGCACGGCGTATATGAAAAGGCACGCCAAATGGCGCAAACGACGCGCGACGCATATGAAAAGGCACGCCGAATGGCACAAACGACGTGCGGTGCATATGAAAAGGCACGCCCAATGGCACAAACGGCGCGCGGCGCATAAATATATGTAAGTTAAGCTTGTCATGGCTAAATATTATTTATAGCTTATAACTTATGGCAATGAATAACAATTTCTCTCTTTGTTTCTCTTTGCAGTTGGGAATTGATGCAAATAAAAGAAGTATTGAGTTAAATAAGTGATGCGCATTCCACATGCCTTTTCCTAGCGTAAGAGATATGTGTTGCCTGGAAGGATTTGATTTAGTTTGGCTGGCAGAAAATTTTAATGAAAATTCCATGGTGTTGTATAATGGATATTTGATATGTGATTCTGGTTTAGTTTAGATTTTGGATGTTTAATCGATAATATGGTTTTGTGGGGTTGTATTTTAAATGTTAAATAGATGTTGTGATTTATTTTTTGTAATTTAACTTCTGTACATCCCAAATGTTGCATTCTTGCACTAAATGTAAATGAAGATTTTGTTATATTCATGATTTTGTTCTTTTTAATACTCCAGTTCTGTGTCATGCTTGTTGATGTTTGAAAACATATCTGGAAAAAAATTGCTGGTATATATATGAATGATAATCGTTTTAATTGTATTAATCAATGGTATTAAATTTGATAGGATTAATACTACTAAGGGCATATGGATTTGCCGCAGTATTTCAGCTAGAAGGGCAACACAGACCGCCCCTAGTGTAGTTATTATGTCATATTTGCTTAGGTGGCATTGGGCATATCAGGGGCAGATGAATGGTCCAGTCCGCCCTTACATATCATTAGGGACGTGACTTTAAGAGGCAGCTGTTATTTTGCCTCTCCTTCCAATAGGGGCTGTTTAGTTGAACTTTTTGCCCCTATTTGAATTAGTAAAGACAATTTTAGATGCCTCTACTGTCTCTAAATTCAGTAGTGTATGAATGGTTTTAAAACTATATAAATCAAAACAAGAAAAGGCCCAGGAATCGAGTATTGGAAAATGTGAATTGTTGGCGGGGCATGACAGTTTGGTGGATGGGTTTCTGGGTAATTCCACTACTGAATTTAGAGACAGTAGAGGCATCTAAAATTGTCTTTACTAATTCAAATAGGGGCAAAAAGTTCAACTAAACAGCCCCTATTGGAAGGAGAGGCAAAATAACAGCTGCCTCTTAAAGTCACGTCCCTAATGATATGTAAGGGCGGACTGGACCATTCATCTGCCCCTGATATGCCCAATGCCACCTAAGCAAATATGACATAATAACTACACTAGGGGCGGTCTGTGTTGCCCTTCTTGCTGAAATACTGCGGCAAATCCATATGCCCTTAGTAGTATTAATCCTATCAAATTTAATACCATTGATTAATACAATTAAAACGATTATCATTCATATATATACCAGCAATTTTTTTTCAGATATGTTTTCAAACATCAACAAGCATGACACAGAACTGGAGTATTAAAAAGAACAAAATCATGAATATAACAAAATCTTCATTTACATTTAGTGCAAGAATGCAACATTTGGGATGTACAGAAGTTAAATTACAAAAAATAAATCACAACATCTATTTAACATTTAAAATACAACCCCACAAAACCATATTATCGATTAAACATCCAAAATCTAAACTAAACCAGAATCACATATCAAATATCCATTATACAACACCATGGAATTTTCATTAAAATTTTCTGCCAGCCAAACTAAATCAAATCCTTCCAGGCAACACATATCTCTTACGCTAGGAAAAGGCATGTGGAATGCGCATCACTTATTTAACTCAATACTTCTTTTATTTGCATCAATTCCCAACTGCAAAGAGAAACAAAGAGAGAAATTGTTATTCATTGCCATAAGTTATAAGCTATAAATAATATTTAGCCATGACAAGCTTAACTTACATATATTTATGCGCCGCGCGCCGTTTGTGCCATTGGGCGTGCCTTTTCATATGCACCGCACGTCGTTTGTGCCATTCGGCGTGCCTTTTCATATGCGTCGCGCGTCGTTTGCGCCATTTGGCGTGCCTTTTCATATACGCCGTGCCGCAAGCAAAAATGGCGCAAACACCGCACCGCGTCGCGCGCCATGGCGCTTGCCTAGACGCGCCTTTCTCAACTATGATCGAAATTACACAAAATAGACAATTTTTAGATTAATATTAGCAATAATGATTAAATAAAGGAAGGAGAAACAAACCAACACAGTTCAAATAGTTTTACGAATGTCTTAATATCGATGAAGAAACCATGTCCACGTAAAATACAAGATGCTTTAAGAAACCATGTCCACTTAAAATATTGTAAAATGATACTTTCTTTGTAGTACATATGTATATCTGATTTTACGTTATTTTCTTGAATAGCTTCTTAGTGGTTAAATGGGTGCAAGCAAACCACGGTAGAACAATAAACAATAGTCAAATGATTTTATCAAAATAGCAACATGTTACATGTTAATCCTTGCAAGTTTCAAAGCAAAGTTATCAGTTAAAGAGACCAGTAATAATAAGAACTTGGTGGGTTACATAAAATATAAATGCAGTAAAAGACATAGAAACACAAAACTTGGGCATTAAATAGAATTCGAGATTCCTTCCTCCCTTTAACATTTTTGCCCTTTAAGTAGATTACATCTCTTTGCTATCATTTTTATATCATCTCAAATTTACACTTCTAGGGTAGGTTAGATTGTTTCTTCCTGCGAAATCTGTTTGCCGACATGATACAATTTCAAATTTTCCATATCTACGATAAACTTCACATATACTAACAATTACATATGTTTTAGAGATCTCTCACAATAGCCAATAACCTATTATGTAGCTTATGCAATACTTTGCAACAAATAATTTCAGCAATAATGGAGATGTTGCAACACCCGAAATTAGAGGCTCCTAAATCAATTAAAATGAAAATTTAGAGTGGATTTCATGGGGTCGCAGACTGATTCAATTGTCTGATGCTATTTAGGTGTTTTTTTTTTCATTTGTATTTCCTAAGTGACGTAGTGGTTATTGAGTAAAATTACATCCTATATGAAGAAGTTAACTTACCATGGTCTTTGTTCTTCAATAAAATGAGTCTGCCAACTTTGCAGTACCTTCCTTAGAAAATCCAATATCAATACCCTTCCCAAGTTTATCACAATTATGCACTACATGTTTGTGCAAGTTGTCTGATGTTTCCCAATTTACTAGCATATAAGTTTGCTGCGTAAAGTACAAACTATAGTTAAAACATGCATAACAAGAAATTATGAAATTACATGTTATTGATATCTATTAAAGAAGAAAATCTAAAAAAAACAAAGTGGTAATGGTCAATACTTGCACATTCGAATTAGAAAAACAAATCAAGATTGTTGTCTTCACTACGGATAAATCGGAAAATTTACTTAATTTTCAAACAGAGTGAACATTCAAATGAACAAATTTGTGATAGCATAAATACTATCACAGTTGAACAACAAAATTCTATTGCTAGATCCGTCTTGAGCTGTCAAAAGCGAAGTTTGCAATATTAAAAATTAATATCTTCGTCATCTCAAATTGCAGATTCAAAATCTTACTTCAAAAAGTGTGTGGCATAATAAGAAAATAGTTGAACTACAAAATTAAAATTTAAAAGTGGTTATGGAATAAACATGAATAAGAAAAGAACATGTATTACATATTTAATATTAGCTAAATTCTTTGGAACCATACTGCAGCAAAACACATTATTATTTTTTCTTTCAATATTGCAAAGCTCATTCTAAATTTCTAATGTAACTAGAACAAAAGAAAGTGCTGAAATGTACTAACCTGTGAAGGAAGCATTGTTCATCTTAGCAAGATCGCTCAAAATAGTAAAATCAGTTGGGAGATGAAAATCCGATCAGCAAATGCAAGCGTGTGACCGCAGGTTGTAAGTGGAAAAGGTAAAAGAGAATGAAAAAGTTCATAGTGGATTGTTGATCGAAGAAATTTACTGTATATTACAAATTCAGTTTGTTAAATGAATATTAGATACAGACAATCATGTGATGAAAATAAATATTCAGTCCAATTTCTCAACAAGGAGGTGTTGAAGCTTCACAAAAATAAGAAAATTACCGATTAAGTAGCAGCAGTTTGCAGTGAAATTTTTAACAAATGTAACACAGCAACATCCCCAAGCAGAATACATTATTAAAACAAATGAAGTGACCTGTAATGAACGGAACCAGGTGAGTGCTGTTTATGGCAGCTAAATAAGAAAAAAGGCCAAATTATTCAATAAATCGCCACAATACAGAGAATTTGCGGTGAGCTTGGATCGAAATATCTATCATCCAATAAACTAGAACACTAGAATAAAATCAAAATATGGGTACACGAAAAGATATAGACCTTAATCTCAATCATCCTTTTCTTTTAGCGCTCGAGATCTGGATCCAGAACAGAACAGCGACATCTTTCCACCGATAAGCATTCAGCCACCGTCGTCAATCGCGAACATAAAAAGCAAAGCAACGTCAGTCCAATCCACTTATTGGAATCTCCATTCTCCATTAACGAATTTTAGATGTTTAATTTTGAGAGAGCTAGGGTTGGGTTTGACGATAAAAAATGAAAAGGGTAAAGTATGTATTAGGGATGGCGATAAATGTACGGGTAGGTAGAAATGACGTGTAAAGATGGATAGGATAAGGACAGATAAATGTGCCTTAATTACAGTTATTAATGACCAATATTCATTTTGCCCCCTAACTAAATATATTTAGAGGCATTTAACTTAATTTGCCTCTACAGTAACGCCTCCAATAGTTACAAATTTGGTAGTGTTCGGGTTGAACACCCAAGTCATAGCGCAGCTGGTCAGAGCAGAATGTGGGGGTGTGGTCGAGTCCAGTAGGCGGTAGCATGTTTGTTTGGACATTCGTAATGGATGCAGATTGGATGGGGTGTGTGCGCACTTGCACCAGTGTACAGACATACACAAGAAAATAAAGATAGGAAGGATATTTTGGTTTACTTGGAGCTTGCTCCGCTCTGTTTATATCACTATCAAAATGGTCGGATATGCATGTATCTGCAATTCAGGCATCCTTCTATTTGCATCCGTGTAGAATCTGAAATTACAGTAGAAAGTAGAAGCACACTATGCTTCTGGTTCTGGCATTTGGACATAAAGTCTTCAGTAAATTTCTCAACAAAATTTTGATGTCTATGATGGTCCTCATTACTAGTTTCTACGTATGTGACACCGAATATTCGAGCATTCTTTCAACAACGTCAACTTCAATACTTCAATCACATTCAAAGTACAATAAAGTTCTTACACCTAATGGCTCAATAGGTTGATCTTCAAATATCTTGTCCCCTTAGTCTCTGATTATGAAAATAAGAAAGGTACACACTTGATCACCATCGACAAACAAAAGTATAATTTAAAGCACTATAATAAAAACACAGGAATCCATTTTTTATATTGTTCACAACTAGCATCACGACACCCTGTAATTGAAGTAGAAGGAGCCAGAAGGAGCATGGAGGCACAATGCATGCCATACGCAAGGGCCTTGACCCATTTCGGATTGTCTATGTGAAAAGAAAAAAAATTGATATAAAGTTTAAATATATATAAATATAAATGGTTGTTTGTAAAAACTAAAACAGGAACAAGAAAATAGAAGGGAGGAAAAAAATGGGTGCGTAAGTGCAGGACGTAAAAAAAAATATAATATAGAAGATTGATTGTGTAAATTTTTATACAATACAGTAGTGGTACTGGATTTAGACCAACAAAGTTTATGAAAATGTTTACCTCTAAAATATTTTGGAGTTATTTCCTGAAGTGTGAAGATAATCCAGTGTTGTAAAGATAAACTAATCCAAGCGATCATTGCAGTGAGCAGAGTATTCAGTTCCTGTGAATAATAATAATAATACCGTATTATTGACAGCCTTAAGAGAGGATAGATGTGATAACATTAGTTATAAAACTTTGCTCATTCTGAGTTCTTGCAAGTATGAAACGAGATATAGGATCCATGATCAAGTTATGATCATATAGGACTATGGATTGTTTTCTTATTCAATATAAAACTAACAGTCTTATAAGAAGGAAAAAGAACGCAGATGAATTGAAGTGAGTATATCTGTCTACTGTGAATTGTGAATATTTCCAGTGCGATTTGGTTTGCACTAGTTGGGTTTTGTTGCATGATCTGGGTTCAAACTTGGCAAAATGAGATGAGAGAAAATTGATAGTAAACAGTAAGAGAGAACATGATAGGGAAAAGAAATGGGTGTGGCATGCGGGTTATATGATGCGTGAGAAATGGGCTTGGGCGTCGGTTCAGTATCCTTAAAAAAAAGGAGAGAGAGAACGTATTAAAATGAATCAAGAGTTGGAAGAAAGCAAGGACAATAAAAGAGAGACAAAAACGTGTAGGAAGAAAAGGGAAGGAATAGAAGGGAAGTGATGTTTAGCATTTCATTTTCTTTGCCTGGACGTGTACATGTGAGGATGTATTGAATGAGGCGTGGTATTTTGGGCTCAACCCATTTAGAAAAAAAAAGTTTAAATTAAAAACCAAATTTATATAAAAATAAATATAATGTGTATTTTTTATGTGTGTATATATATAAACTTATATGAAGAAAAATATGATCGAACAACTTGATATATGTTGGTACAATTGAATTGATCGATGAAGTGCGCAATAACTCGGCATAGTATCGAGTCTTATACAATTCAAATTAAAATAAATTGGTCTATTACATAATTACAAGTGATTTTTAATATTAAATATCGTTTAGATTTAATCGAAAGTTAATTTAGTAGCGCATTGAATTAACACATAAACTACTGATCAATAAAAATCAGTAAACGCAATAAATATTGATTTGATTGTTCAATTTGTTGATTGATTTATTTAGTTGTGTTTAATTGCATGATTCATAATTATTTACGAAATTTTATTAACATCTGCTAGTAGAAATAAACACCATTCCACTATATATTTAATTGACTGAACTGTTTGAGTACCATGTTAACAGAAATAAACACCGTTCTACTAGTATATCAACTTGACGTATTTTATCAATTAATATATGTTGTTAAGATATTATCAGTTGATGGTATTGAATTGTATTTACATGATTGTTTGTGCATATTGGGTTAACGACTTTAATGCCACTTGAATTGTTATATACCGTTGGAGTTGCTAAGCCATTTTCTGTAAAGTAACTCAGAAATGAACGTACGTTTTTAATTGGATAAAAAATTGTTCAAGAAAATAATTAGAACGATCATTTTAAATTAATTATAAAAAGGAAAGATCAATTATAATCAGTTAATCAGGTTTTTTTAGGGTTGATTTAATTCAACGCTTTGAATAGGAATTTGATTATTAAATTAATTTGTTCTAATTAATTTAATAGAAAAGGTTTTAATAAATGATGATAATGTTTAATTTCACAGATTGGGTTGGATAATAGTGGGTTTAAATAGTAATTTAAATTTAGATAAATATTCCCCGAAGAGTGTTTTAACTTAATTAACCTTTTAATTAAGTAAGTTTTAAAGTTAAGTTTAGTTATATTGGAAATAGGAAATCAAGTCGATTATTTGGATTAAATTTCCCCGATTTAATATTTAAATCAACTTGATAAATAATTCTTGAACAACAACGTTGTTTAAAATGATTTAAGATTTGAAAATCAAATTGGATTTACAAATTATGGTTTGTCGAACATTTTGGACATCGAACTTCTACAAATCTTAACATAAGAATGATCTCGATTCAAGGTATGAGAGGTAAATAAAATACCCCAATTCGATCAATTTCACCATTATCCGATAATTCGTATTAGTTTGCATTCAGGATGAGTGTAAGAGTTAAATATCGTTTCAGTTATAAAATGGATATTCAAGTATGAGATTATCACATAAGATTTGATAATATAATTTTCTAAGCTAAGTAATACTTATGTTTTGAAATATATATATATATATATATATATATAAACAAAGTTAATATTTGAATCTAAATAATCTGGTTATTTAAATAAGGCTTAGCAAATCTAATGGAAATCAATCTGTTTATTTTATTTTATATTTGATAGTTAAATAACCGACTATCAAATCTGGACCTTTTCATTATCATTTCGAAGAGACCGGAATCTAAATTCCACTTCGATTCGATATATTCGTTTCGAATCAAAGATTATTGAAGACCATCAAAGGCGGAGTTATGCAAGGGCTATTTTGTCGATCCTAGATAGAAATTACCTAAAATGGATTTATAGGATAGTGCCTTCGGTTTATCCAGTCCCAGGACAACTTGCATGGACGAATGTCTGACAGAGTATATCTAATAAATCACGTAAGTTGATTTCTTCAACCGTATTTACGTTTGGTGGCAGAGGAATTCGTTTCTCTTGGCTTTATACCCAGGATATTTTTGGGGAAATCAACTTGTGATTTTGCGGGTTTGATGATGTGGCATTCAAAGCGAATGAAGACATATTATATCCAAGGGTAAGCTCAACCTCAAGCCTTACAACCGGGAAGTGACAAAAATCGGGCAGGCAGCATGGCTATGTGGGTCGCTCCCATTAGGGTGTATTGTCACCTATCTAGAGAAATTCCATTTGCTTCTTTATTCTATTTGATGCTGTCCCTTTTCGGGAAACGGTGGGTAGCTCCCAACCGTTGGTGACGATATATTCGATACAATCAAGCGAAATGAGTGGTCGGTTATGTGTGGGCCGGGTTGCAAGATGTTCTTGTTGAACCTATTGTATTCACCTCTAGAGATACACTATCGGCAGGTAGTTCCATACCTAGTCATAGTTGGAAATCCATTATCCAATAAGCGCCCGCGGTTTTGATTGTATACTATATACGTAGAGCATGAGATGTAAGCATTCTGCTAGATTGTTATTTATTTGTATTTAGACACTATTATAATATCAGAAAAGATATTGCTTTTAAAAAATGATTTGGGTTATCGTAAGGTAAAAACCATCCGTATTTATGTGTGGATCGGTCTTACAATGATCTTTTCTTTCATAAGGTTTTTGAAAGTTAAAATCAAACTATTTTAATCATTTACTCACACCAGTCCCATGACTGACCCAGGGTTTATTTTTTTATGTTTTCCCTAAACTCTTGGGTGCTCAAATTTGTACGGGCAGTCCAATAGTTCAGGTTTTTACAGATTTATCTGAAGGAGCTTGGAGCAGGAGGCATCAAAATTAGATATTTATAGTTTATTCCGTTGTGTTGTATATATGTTGTACTCTAATGATGTATGTAAGTGCAAATACAGTTTGTACTTCAAAAGTGATTATTTATATATTATATATTATTTCGCTGCGATTGTGAGATTTGTGTTATTGTTCAGTTCTATCTTCTATCTATTTTCTTCTATTCTAATTTTCTATCTTTCTATTTATCATCCTCTAACTTCTTTCTATTAATGATTCGTATTTTCGTGCAATTTGGGTTAGACTTGAGTTGTATTCAGTCAGCTTAAATGGTACGGATTTACGGGTCGTTACACATATGTTAGAAACCTAATCTCCACTACGAGCTCGATCGGTTTTGATTGTATAGCTTACTGGTTACCGACAGGATTGTTAGTATAATGGGATGGGGCATTATGCTGGCTAGGATTAATATATTTATTTGGTAAAATGGTTTTCACGCTATATATAGTAGTAAAAGAGGATTTTCACTTATGAAATCATTTTTGGTTATCATAAGGCAAATCTCGCCCATCTGGTGTGCGCTTGCATTGTGTGATGTGGGACGAGCTTATGATAGCTTCATTTTTCAAAAAGTCATTATGGATTTCTATGCACTTGTATTCACATGGAGTAAACCCATTCCGCATTAGTGGCATGGTCCGGTAAATTACCTAACTTTAAAATAAATCCTAAAAACAACTGCTTTGAGTTCTCACACCAGTCCCATGACTGACCTGGAGTTTATTGTTCCCACACCTAAAACTTGGGTGCCCATAATTTTTACACGGGCAGTCTAGTAGTTTGGTTCGCAGATTTAGTCTTGGATTTGGTTGGAGAAGGATTCTGGTTTTTGCTAGAGCCACTACAAGAAAAGGAGTTATCTACAATTGCAACTCACAACGTTTTGGTCTACATGTTGTAGAAATAATGCAGGAGTACGTTGGTTTTATATTAAAACGCTGAGATAAATTTAAGCGGGAATGAATTTTCTCTTCCCTCCATTATTACTAAAATCGACTGCGAATCCGTAATATTTCCCCAAAATTTTAAATTCTCAATTAAAAATTTTCCATCCAATTTTCGTCGTTCGCCTGGTCTCCGTCACACATTCGAATCTCTGGTCACTTCACACTGTTGCTCTTGGCCTCTCGGTTGTCATAATGGAAGGCAATCGATTCCAGTGGAGGAACTTCCATTCCAGTGGTGGTCGACCCCATATATCTCGTTCAGTCTTTGTGGTCCTTAAGTCGTTGTAAGTGTCGCCTTGATTATTTTATCTTTTTCATTGATTAGCCAATGTTCAGTTTATTCAAACATCTGGTATGCCTGCTGAAAATGTTGTCAGTGTTATTAGCAGTTTATATACTGTGTCTCATTTAGTATCACTGTTTTATTTAAGTAGTTATGTTAATTTGCTTGTACTCAACAATAAACTATTACTTCAAATTTTATAAATTTGCTTGCTTATGTTGTAGACGATGATGGATAAAAATTAGGTGAATCTACATAGGCAACGACATAATTCTCAACATAAATGTTGTTTGAAAATCATATCCTATGTTTTGATAGAAGCTAAAGGATATTTTTTTTCAAAGAACTAGTAGTGAGTATCAGCAAGGAGCTCGGAAGTTTGTGCATACCGCTATGAAAAATTCTGGAAATGTAGAAAAAATTCTATGTCCTTGCTTAGATTGTCGAAATCTTAGTCATCAATATGAGAAGGTGGTAGACGAGCATCTGATTATAAGAGGAATTGATCGTGTATATAAGACAAGTAGGTGGTATTGTCACAGTGAGCACATAAATATAAGTACAGATGTTAAGTTCGATGACATATATGATTTTGGCTAACTGATAATAACATATTATTTACGCTAACTCATATTTTGCTGTAGCTATAACTGTACTTCTATGTTTTAAAGTCTCCTAAACTGCCATTATTTGCTGTGAAAAACAATGTTGTTTTCCTGTAAATGACATATCGAGGTGTAGCATATTCAGGATGGACTTAGCGCACAAGTGTTTGGATTGTATAGTTCTGCTATATATTTTATGTTTTTCCTCATATTTTAGTAATACGAAATGAGGCCAATAACGCGGCAACAGAAAAGAAGGAAAGGAGCCAAAAATATATTGTACAAGCCTAATAAACTGAAGAAACATATTGAAGACAACAACGTTCAAAGCGAGGGTAATCCACAAGTAGTAGTAGAAGATAATCCACAAGCAGTAGTAGATAATTGAGCACATGCAGTAGAAAATAATCCACAAGTAGTAGAAGATAATCAAGCATAAGCATTAGAAAATAATGCACAAGGAGAAGAAGATAATCCTAGTGCATTTGAGAACCGTACAATGCAAATCGAACAACACGTGGAGGCCGATAGACTAACTGAAAATGCAAATGCCAGTCGGCCAAAGAAAAGAAAGAGTAGAGGTCCTACGAAAATGAAGAGACTTCCTTCAAACTTCACAAATCGTGTTTAATGAGAATGTTGAACCAATAGGTCAAGGATTAGTCCATTTATCGTCTTTTTAGGACCACTTGTACGAGAGCATATTCCAGTCACACTTAGTAATTGAAGACACCTTGACGTTGGTCTCAAAGCCATTTTATGAGATTGCATTCAGGTATATTTTGTAATTTTTATCTAATTGTGTATATTTAACTCATTATTTTATACCAAATAAAAAATCCAGACATCTGGATTTAATATCAGACGTCTGGATACCTATTTAGGCATAATATTATAGTCTCTAAAAAATATAAGATGTCTATATAAAATACCCAGACGTCTGAATACTTCTTCAGGCTTAATAGTTTAGATTGAGAAAAAAATCCAGACGTCTAGATAAAATATTAGATGTCTGTATTAGTTTGCAGATATAATTCTCTAGCCTGAGAAATCTATTAGACGTCTGGCGAAACTAACCAAACGACGAATATTTATTCAGGCAGATTACTTTAGACCCAAAAAAAATCCAGATGCTTGGATAAAATCTCAGATGTTTGAATTCTTCTACGGATAATTTTTTTTAGATAGAGAACACTATCAGACGTCTGGATAAAATATCCAGACGTCTGAAAACATGTTCAGGCATTTTACTTTAGGCCGGAGAAAAATCCAGATGTCTGGATAGATTTTCAGATGTCTGATTGATATTCAGATTGCTTTCTTTTTCTACTCTCACATGTCTAGAAAAATATCCAGACGTCTGAAACACCTGTTTCACTTGTGTTTGGCTTTGTTGTTGTCGAGCTATAGCCATATATAATTAAAGTTCCATATCCACAATATTTTCCATCCACAATAACATACCCGAATTACATAACAATAGCATATCCGAATTACATAACAAAAACATACCCAAATATCATAACGAACATAGCAACAACATATCCGAATTGCATATTGAACATAACATATCCAAGCTGAAGGTTTTAACTTAATTTCTGGTTAAGAATTTACTTGGTGATTCATTAGGTGAATGCATTTTAGCACACGCACCCAACCGGGATTTCATGCTTATTAACTTTATTCAAGTGACAAATGCTGTTTCACTTAACGTAATGAAAATTGCAACTCCTTGCAGTTCAACAATTTATTTTGAAGCGACCTTTACTATATTTGAAGCAAACTGTGTAGTGGAAGTAATATACATTTCTGTTGCTGTACATGAGAATTGTTTTCATGGGGTTATCTGTTTTTCCATTGCAGCAAAAGAAAAAGTGATAACCTCAGGAAAACACTTCCCTACAGCAACACAAATGTACATTACCTACACTACACAGTTTGCTTCAAAGATAGTAAAAGTTGCTTCAAAATAAATTGCTAAACTGCAAGTAGTTGCAAATTTCATTACGTTAAGTGAAGCAAAATTTGTCCCTTGAATAAAGCCATTAAAGCATGAAAGTCTGATTGGGTCCATGCGCTAAAATTCATCCACCTATTGGATCACCGAGTAAATTCTTCAGCTTGGTCACGCTTCGTCTGCTTCATATTCTGTAAAGAGTTAAGATGCATGCATTAGTACATCACTCAATCAACAAATACACAACTAAATATGGATAACTTGAACTTTAATCACAAGTTTAATTTTAAACATACACATAAAAGCTTTATACAATAAAGTTAGGCAAACTTACTAGTAGGAGGCGGTTGACAATAGGAGGATGCCATTGAAGTTAAATTCAGAGGAAAATTTTGATTTTCGGCCATTGAAGTTAATTTTAGGAGGCCACTGATGTTTATACCCAAATGACGCCTAAACCAGCAATTTATATCCGTTATAAGTTCTCAAAAGGGGGCTAAATGCAAAATTTTCTTTTTTTTAATTACAGGCTAGATTTGTGATGAATGAGGAATGGCAAAAGGTCCCCATATTTCAGCAAATAAGGTGTATTTTTAGGTGTTCAAAATGCACGTTAGTTAATAAATTGGTCAAAGCAAAGTCCAAGGAGGAAAGACTTCAAATGAAACCAGATAATATTAAAACTATGACGGAGTGGAATGATTTTATCAACTTGAAAACTTGTCCAAAGTTTAAGGTAAATTATGTATAAATGGTCATCTTCGTATATGTGAATTAACTAGTCAGTATATATTAAAAAAATTATTTTAACGACAAAGTGAAACATTCAAAGCCATCAGACGCAGACAGATGCCACATAGGTGCAACCGTAAAGGAATGGCATGCTTAGCTGCTGATTTGGTCAGAAATAATTTTAATGTTGTGATCTTGTCATGCCGTTTATAGAGTTATGATAAATTATTTTATTCCAATTTTTATTAGCGTAGAAAAACGAGAGTCCAGATCCCTCTTTTGTCAATCGATCTGATGTTTGGATTAAATCTCACACTCGAAAAAACGGTGAGCCGACGAGCCCGGTTGTTGAAGAAACTATTGTATGTGATTTAATTTTAAATTGACATATTATAAATGATTTTAGAATGTGATAATATTGAAAGTTACAATGTATGTTGTCCTTTATAGAAGAAGATTAAAAAGTTTAAGGCTGAATCACAAGCTACCTCGACAACTTCTATGAGAGAAGATGCTCTTTCAGCAGTGTTGGGAAATGATAGACCAGGACGATTAAGAGCAATAGGAAGAGGTATGACTAACACCAAGTTTGTTTTGTCACAAGCTAATCAAAAACAAACAATGCAACTACAAAACAAAGTTGTAGATTTGGATAAGATGGTCCAAATGCTAATATCATAAAACCAGGTATTTCTAAAATGAGTGGCAATAAGTTATAACTTGTACGTTGCTGTAACAACCCATATTTTAATAACATGTTAAAACCATAAATCATGGAAGAATTAAACTTTAAAATAAGAATCAGGGAAAATGGTTTGCACCATTGCATTTGTCTCGAAATTCTGCTTGAAAACGAGTCCGAGTTTTCGAAAAACGGATTCCGTATGAGGGAGATATGACCCTCCGAAGTTTCAAGGATTTTCAGAACCAAAAAACAGCTCGAATTCGAATTCGAAATTTGAATTCAAACACCAGCGCTAACTGGGTGGGAATTTTCCCGCCCAAGGCCAGGTCGACCTGGGGGTCGACACTATGGTCGACCTGGTGCCGAAACCCAGTTTTGAGCCTGGGTTCATTCTGATGTTTTTGGTCTCGTTTTCAGTCTAGATTCGTTCGCCTAATCTATATAAACAGCCTCTCTTAACCTCATTCTCTTTACACCATTTTATTCTCTCCTTATGCTGCCTCTGAAATAATTGAAATAAATAAATTAAAATAAAACACGAAGACTATTTCTTGAAGACAACGGCTACGAATTGCATATTGGGGTTGTTCAACTAGAGCTTCGATTCTGCTTTCTAAATTCTCGATCCGCGCACTGTAAGTTCTAGTTACTTTGAGATTTAAACTTGTTAATTGTAATTTGGACATGAGATAAAGTGAAATTGGACTTAAGTATGATAATCGATTCATATCTATTCTAGTTTCCATCTTGGATCTTGACATTTGGGAATATTGCTATGAAATCAGTTTGGACCTATTCATGTTGTAAATCAAACTCCTTCGTGTCCATAGTATTATCATGCCTATGAGGTTGAATCAATATACTTTTCACAAGTTTGGATTATCACCTTTATCGTGACTATCACATTATTATGCTAGATCTGAATCCTAATGTTTTGGGACTATTATTCTATATGCCAGTGATGTTATAACCAATTATCTCAAGCTATATCATGCTAGATTTATCTCCTTGTGCTCGTTCTTTTTCCCATCATAGTTTTGATGTTATTCCCTTTTATTTTGGATTTGGATTTACTTGTAATCTAGATCGATTCACGTTTATGTGCGATGGGAATACGATTTGGGTAGATTAAGCAAAACATGAATTGGTTATGAACACGAATCATGAAACTTGACATGAAACTTGACATGAAACTTGCCATGAAACTTGACACGAACTTGACATGGAACTTGAGCATGGACATGACACTAGAATGAACTTGAAAATGGCCAACTCGAGGTTGGGTTGAGTTTGCAGTGTAATTCTGCCTGGAACCGCCCGGCAAATCCAGTGACTGCAAAAAATAGGATCCAATCTGGGTAGTTGGTCATATCGCGCTTGAAACCCGAGGTCAGACTGAGATGTGGTGTAAATCTGCCCAGAACCGCCCGACATATCCAGTGACCACAACAGGTCTGATGTGAGAGGTTGGGTGCATTAATGAATTAATGCCCCATGATAGGGCTATGTCATGAACATGAAAGACAACACTTAACCAACTTGACATGCTAGACTGATAAGGGTTAAGTCACGAATTTAAATGACAACACTTAACCTGTTGGACGGAAACCCTAGTTACGCGGTCCATTTCAGCAGTAACCCACTTAGATGTATCATGGTACCCTGGAACTAGGCATGGTGGGGCACGATTACTGGGCTGATTGTAAGCGACCGACGGCTGAGTTGGTGCGCCAGTGTAGGTTCAGGCGGACTATGGTCGTGCACGTAGTCCGGAGTTGAAAAGAAGGCATTGAGCATCAGTAGGTTTACACAATGCATGCTTGATTCGTGTCGGTGGTTGGCACGCTAGGGCTTGATACACCCTATGGTGGACCTAGCATAGGTGGCTACATTCGTGATAGGGCCGTATGACATAGACACAAGACGAGCTAGAACTTGTAGGGAGCCGATCGATTAATGGATCGTTCCGTAGGGCCCCGAAATGGGTCATTTCATGATATTGGGCCAAGGGATCATTTCATGGTTAGTATATGACATGGGTTTGGGATACTAGTACAGTTGGTGCAACAAATCTTGAACATGCGATGCTATACTTGATTTATCATGTTATCTTAGTCTATCTTGCCCATCTTGACAGCATCCTTATGTTTACTTCCAGTTTATACATGTCATGTTACCTTTACCTGTTTTTTTGCTGAAAGTCACTAGGACTTACCAGTCTTTATGACTGGCCTGTTTTCTTTCACCTCTTTTTCTTTCGTCCCCCCCCCCAGGTTCTCAGGGAGGAAACTCTAGCACTTAGCTTGGATTTCTCTTGCTTTCGGTTTAGCTCATGTACGGTTTGATCTTGAGCTCTGCTATGGCTGCATTCTGCTATCTTGGGGAATTATGCTATTTTTGTTGTTTTAAGCTTTTATGCTTCTTTATTTATGCAAGACAGAATTTGATGTAATGGAAAATGATGACTTTGGCTATTTGGTACTTTGGATGAAAAAGGCTTTGACTATTTTGAAAGTAATGAAATTTATCTTTTGACTCTTCTGCTGTTTTATTTATGTCTGTCTTGTTATATTTCTGTGATTGTTTACCTCGATAATGCTCCTCCAAAACTAGTGCATTCCCTTTGTGAGTGACCCTAGCGGAGGTGGGGTGTTACACTTGGTATCAGAGCAGAAGGTTACTAGACTGGGCAAAAATTTTAAAACCTTCTAAAACTATTTTCCAAACCGTTTACAAAGAAGCATTTTTCAAGAAAAGTCTTGTTTTATTTAAAGGCTATTCCCCAAAATCCATTAGCATTATCCTTTGTTTCCTCGTTTGAATCTTTTCTTTTTCATTTCAGCATGTCTAGGAATCTTAACCTTCCAGAGGGTGTGCCAATACCTGGCTGGTTCAGGAGGTACTTAGAGGCTAGGGCCAACGATGTAGGCCCAGCAGATATTCCTCCTCCAGCTGCAGCGGTTCCTCCTCCTCCTCCTCCTCCTCGTGCAAATTCTTTCCCAAAGATCTGTAGAGATTTTAGGGCCATGGGTGGAAAGGATTTCAAGGGAACTGAATCATTCGTAGAAGCGAGGAACTGGCTCAAAGAAACTGAGGATCTGTTCGTTATCTTCGAGGTGGACGATAGGCAGAAGGTACGGTTGGCAGTATGGTTGCTCAAAGACGAAGCTTCCTATGGGTGGGAAGTCACTAGCACTGAAAGACCTGTTGACACATGGATGGATTTCAGGATAAGGTTTGAGATGAAATTCCTCTCACAAGCTGAACGAAGTCTACAGCTAGAAAAGTTCTTATCTCTTAAGCAAGGAAGTATGACAGTCAAGGAGTACGTCAATCAATTCAATCAGCTGGCCCGGTTTGGACTGGACTTAGTGAATACTCCTCATAAGAAGGCTCTTCGTTTTGTCAAGGGATTGAATGAGCCACTTCACAGCTTGGCTATGACCCACATACCCATGGGGACTACTTACGAAAGGTTAGTAGACATGGCACTCTTAAATAAGGAAGACAAGGGCAAGAATGAGGCAAAAGCAGAAGTGCCTCAAGATAATAAGGGGGAAGGGTCACAGAACAAGAAGGCTGATCCAAAGAAAGGCAGGAAGAACAAAAAACCCCATGAAAAGAGAAAGTGTAATTTCTGTGGCATTCCTGGACATCTGATCCAAGACTGCAGGAAGAAGAAAAGGAAGATGGGTGGTTGTTTCCACTATGGTGAAACAGGACACATGGCTAGGGCCTACCCAAGGAAGTAAGGGCAGGGAGCTGGACCTTTTCTAGAGGACAAGTCCACGCTCTCACGGCACCTCCGCAAGAACGAGGTAGAAATATTTCTATTGAAAGTTTAGTCTATCTTTTTGATCATCATGTTCGAACCTTGTTTGATTCTGGCGCATCACATACTTTTATTTCTTCTGATATTGTTGAAACTCTACACCTAAGTACTAGTCTAGTTAAGGATCCCGTTATTGTTTCAAATCCAATTGGTGGCTCCGCTCATTTATCTATGATTTGTGTGGATTTGAGGATTTCTATCTTAAGCGTAGAATTCACGTGTAATGCTTATATTCTCGGATTTATGGGATACGTTTTTATTCTAGGCATGGATTGGCTGTCCAGTAATAGAGCCATTCTCGATTGTGAACGAAGGGTAGTTAGACTCGTGACTCGCCTTGGTAATACCCTTGAAATTTCTTGTAACCCTATGGGTCCTGTCATGTTATGTTATCTAGAATCTCTTGACTCGTCTATTGATGATTTGCAATCAATAAGGGTAGTCCGAGAATATCCTGATGTCTTTGATGAGGTTAAGGGGTTACCCCCTAAGCGCGAGATAGATTTCCGTATATATCTTATTAATAATGCTAAGCCAGTTGCGTTGCCCGTTAGACACATGGCCCCGCGAGAGAGAAAAGAGCTTAGTAAGCAAGTTAAGGAGTTGCATGAGAAAAATTTCATTAGGCGAAGCATTTCTAAATGGGGTGGTCCGGTGGTATTCGCTACTAAGGCGGATGGTTCGCTTCGTCTATGCGTAGATTATCGTGAGTTAAACAAGATGACTAAGAAGAATAGGCACCCACTACCAAGAATCGACGACTTGTTCGACCAGCTTGTAGGAGCGTCTGTTTTCTCTCAACTCGATCTAGCTACAGGATTCCAGCGACTTAGAGTGGCTGATGATAGCATTGACAAGACTGCGTTTAGGACTCCCGATTGTTTCTTCGAATGGCTCATCATGCCGTTTGGTTTGACGAATGCACCCGCGTACTTCGTAGACTTAATGAGTAGGGTGTTTAGGGAGTTCCTTAACAAGTCTGTGGTGGTCTTCGTGGACGATATTTTGATCTTCTCAAAGGATGAGGAAGAACATGCTAGACATCTCAAGGAAGTCATGGATACGCTTAGAGCACACGAGTTAAAGGCTAAGTTCTCCAAGTGTCATTTTTGGAGAAAAGAAGTTTGGTTTCTTGGACATGTAGTTTCTAAGCAAGGTATAGCTGTGGACCCCACAAAGGTAGTTGCGGTGCAAGACTCGAAAGTTCCTAAGAACGCAACAGAAGTGAGAAGCTTTCTCGGTTTGGTGGGCTACTATAGGAAGTTCATTAAGGACTTCGCTTAGATTTCAGCCCCTCTTACTAGGTTAACGAAGAAGAACCTAGCTTTTGCATGGGACATCGAGTGTGACGTTGCTTTTCAAAGGCTTAAGAGAGCGCTTGCCACAACTCCAGTTTTGGCATTACCCGACGGAGGTAAGATGTTTACGGTGTACACAGATGCGTGCAGCATGGGATTAGGCGCTGTCCTAATGCAAGAAGGGAAAGTGATATGCTACGGGGGTAGACAACTTAAAGTTCATGAGAAAAACTATCCCACACATGACTTGGAATTGTCCGCGATTGTCTTTGCGCTTAAGTCTTGGCGCCACTATCTTCTAGGTGAGAAGTTCGAGTTGTATACCGATCACAAATCGCTTAAGTACCTCTTTTCGCAAAAAGATTTGAATCTAAGGCCACAGAGGTGGATGGAATTCTTGGCATCGTATGACTTCGATACAGCTTATACCCCTAGCAAGGGTAACGTGGTGGCGGATGCGCTAAGTAGGAAAAGGTTGACTTTTAGTCCTTTGTTTGTTGAAAGGAAAAGTCTAGAGTTTATAGCAACCTTTGATTTCACACCCTTCGTTGAGTCGTTAGCTAGCACGTTAGCATCTCTTGAGTTAAGGCCTATGCTTGTAGACCAAGTAGGGACTTCACAGAAGGAAGACCCACAGATAGTCGAGATCATGGACAAGTTGATTAGAGGTGAGATGTGAAGTCACCTCAGAAGGTATGCCATATATGACAAGGGATGGCTAAGGCATGATGGTAGACTATGTGTCCCACAAGTGGGAGACTTAGTAAAGAGAGTTCTCGAAGAGGCGCATCACTCGAAGATCACTATACATCTCGGAGGGGATAAAATGTATAAGGATATGAAGCGCATTTTTATTTGGAACAGGATGAAAAAGGACGTGGCGGAATTCGTTTCTAAGTGCATGGTGTGCCAACAAGTAAAGGCCGAGTCGAAAAAGCCCGGTGAGCTATTGCATCCTTTGGAGGTTCCGCTGTGGAAATGGGAGAGTGTCTCGATGGATTTCGTGGATGGACTGCCTAGGTCAAGGAAGGGCAATACTAGCATATGGGTTATAGTAGATAGACTCACGAAGAGCGCTCACTTCATTCCTGTGAAGAGCAAGAGGGCCGCATCATGGCTAGCGTCTATATACCTTCGAGAAATAGTACGGTTGCACAGAGTTCCTTCTAGTATAGTTAGCGATCGTGACCTGATTTTCACTAGCGAATTTTGGAATAGTTTACAAGAAGCAATGGGTACACGACTAAGTTTAAGCACGACCTATCACCCACAAACGGATGGACAAACCGAAAGGGTAAATAGGGAACTAGAGGATCTTTTGAGACTATGCATTCTTGACTTTGGTGGTACTTGGGAACATCACCTACCTCTCGTTGAGTTCGCGTATAATAATAGTTACCAAGCTAGCATAGGAATGGCACCATTCCAAGCTTTATACGGAAGACCGTGCAAGTCACCAACTTGTTGGTGGGAGTCGACAGACAAGCTCATACTTGGACCTGACAAGATAAGGGACACTTCCGAGAAGGTTGAGTTGATACGAAGACGGATGAAAACGGCCCAAGATAAACAGAAATCCTACGCGGACAAGAGAAGGACAGACCTAAAGTTCGAAGTCGGAGATATGGTCTTTATAAAAGTTTCTCCTTTACGCAATGTGGTTCGCTTTGGAGAGGTTGAAAAGTTAGCACCGAGGTTCGTATGACCGTTCCCTATCATCGAGAGGATTCGACAGATGGCCTATAAGGTAGAGTTACCCGAGAGGTTGGCCGGAGTACACAATGTCTTTCATGTTTCGCATCTCCGAAAGTGCTTACATGAGTCTGCCGAAGTGGTTGAGCCAAGCATCCTTGAAGGCGTAGAAGTGGAAAGAGAAGCAACATGGAGGCGAGTTCCGATTCGTATCTTAGGAACGAAGATCAAGAAGATAAGGAATCGAGAAGTCAAGCTAGTTAAAGTACAGTGGAGTGAAGCCCAAGAAGACGCAACTTAGGAAACCGAAGAGAAGATACGCGTGCTATACCCAATTCTTTTTTAGGGTACATTCTCGATCTCTTTTTCCTATAAGTTTACATACCTTCGTATCATGTACATGCTTTTGCTATCCATGTTTCTCTTGTTATCTTCTCGATCTTATCTTGAGAACCTTAGGTAGAACCCTTTTGGATGTAAACATGTGATTGAAACATGTTATGGTTGATGATTGCAAGTGGTTGCTCGTGGTTTCATAACACACATTAGGCACTAGATCGGCTCAGTCACATTTTTCATGTTGCATATGCATGAGTGCTTATACTTGTACATAGATGGAAATTTGATATGCTATCATTTGGATGTTGCATATGAATGAATGTTTGAGCACTCATGTAGAGATTATAAAGTATGTTAGGAATTTTCATACAGGTTGGACTCATTACACTAACATATTTCGCATTATGGAGGTCTATTAAATCAGTAACCGCCTGATCTTTTGCATTAGATAAGTCCATATACACACACTCTTGCATAAGTTCATACAGCATTAGAAATCTTTTAAGGACAATGGTTGCTTGTGGATGATGGTAGTAGATGGATGATTGGATGATAGGATTCATTCTTATTAACTTGAAGATTTCAGGGACGAAATCCTTTAAGGAGAGGAGAATGTAACAACCCGTATTTCAATAACATGTTAAAACCATAAATCAAGGCAGAATTAAATTTTAAAGTAAGAATCAGGGAAAATGGGTTGCGCCATTGCGTTCGTCTCGAAATTCTGCTTGATAACGAGTCCGAGTTTTCGAAAAATGGATTCCGTATCAGGGAGATATGACCCTCCGAAGTTTCAAGGACCTTCAGAACCAAAAAACTGCTCGAATTCGAAATTCGAATTCAAACCCCAGCGCAGACTGGGCGGGAATTTTCCCGCCCAGGACCAGGTCAACCTGGGGGTCGACACTATGGTCGACCTCCCAAGGGCCAGGTCGACCCTATGGTCGACCTGGGGGTCGACCTGGTGCCGAAACCCAGTTTTGAGCCTGGGTTCATTCTGATGTTTTTGGTCTCGCTTTCAGTCTGTATTCGTTCGCCTAATCCTATATAAACAGCCCCCCAACCCCATTCTCTTTACACCATTTTGTTCTCTCCTTATGCTACCTCTGAAATAATTGAAATAAACAAATTAAAATAAAACACGAAGACTATTTCTTGAAGACTACGGCTAGGAGATGCATATTGGGGTTGTTCGACTAGAGCTTCGATTCTGCTTTCCAAATTCTCGATCTGCACACTGTAAGTTCTAGTTACTTTGAGATTTAAACTTGTTAATTGTAATTTGGACATGAGATAAAGTGAAATTGGACTTAAGTATGATAATCGATTCACATCTATTCTAGTTTCCATCTTGGATCTTGACATTTGGGAATATTGCTATGAAATCAGTTTGGACCTATTCATGTTGTAAATCAAACTCCTTCATGTCCATAGTATTATCATGCCTGTGAGGTTGAATCAATCTACTTTTCACAAGTTTAGATTATCACCTTTATCATGACTATCACCTTATTATGCTAGATCTGTAATCCTAATGTTTTGGGACTATTATTCTATATGCCAGTGATGTTATAACCAATTATCTCAAGCTATATCATGCTAGATTTATCACCTTGTGCTCGTTCTTTTGCCTATCATAGTTTTGATATTATTCCCTTTTATTTTGGATTTGGATTTACTTGTAATCTAGATCAATTCACGTTTACGTGCGATGGGAATACGATTTGGGTAGATTAGGCAAAACATGAATTGGTTATGAACATGAATCATGAAGCTTGACATGAAACTTGACAAGAACTTGACATGAAACTTGAACATGGACATGACACTAGAATGAACTTGAAAATGGCCAACTCGAGGTTGGGTTGAGTTTGCAGTGTAATTCTGCCCGGAACCGCCTAGCAAATCCAGTGACTGCAAACAATAGGATCCAATGTGGGTAGTTGTTCATATCGCGCTTGAAACCCGAGGTTAGACTGAGTTGTGGTGTAAATCTGCCCGGAACCGCCCGGCATATCCAGTGACCACAACAACAGGTCTGATGTGAGAGGTTGGGGTGCATTAATGAATTAATGCCACATGATAGGGTTAAGTCATGAACATGAAAGACAACACTTAACCAACTTGACATGCTAGAATGATAAGGGTTAAGTCACGAATTTAAATGACAACACTTAACCTGTTGGACGGAAACCCTAGTTATGCGGTACATTTCAGCAGTAACCCACTTAGATGTATCATGGTACCCTTGAACTAGGTAGGGTGGGGCACACTTACTGGGCTGATTGTAAGCGACCAGAACGACGACTGAGTTGGTGCGCCAGTGTAGGTTCAGGCGGACTATGGTCGTGCACGTAGTCCGGAGTTGAAAAAGCAGGCATTGGGCATCAGTAGGTTTACACTGTGCGTGCTTGATTCGTGTCGGTTGTTGGCACCCTAGGGCTTGATACACCCTATGGTGGACCTATCACAGGTGGACTACATTCATGATAGGGCTGTATGACACAGACACATGACGAGCTAGAACTTGTAGAGAGCCGATCGATTAATGGATCATTCCGTAGGACCCCGAAATGGGTCATTTCATGATATTGGGCCAAGGGATCATTTCATGGTTAATATATGACATGGGTTTGGGATACTAGTACAGTTGGTGCAGCGAATCTTGAACATGCGATGCTATACTTGATTTATACTTGATTTATCATGTTATCTTAGTCTATCTTGCCCATATTGATAGCATCCTTATGTTTACTTTCAGTTTATACATGTCATCCTACCTTTACCTGTTTTTATGCTGAAAGTCACAAGGACTTACCAGTCTTCCTGACTGACCCATTTTCTTTCGCCTCTTTTTCTTGTGTTCCCCCATAGGTTCTCAGGGAGTAAACTCTAGCACTTAGCTTGGATTTCCCTTGCTTTCGGTTCAGCTCATGTATGGTTTGATCTTGAGCTCTGCTATGGCTGCATTCTACTATCTTGGGGAATTATGTTATTTTTGGTGTTTTAAGCTTTTATGCTTCTTTATTTATGCAAGACAGAATTTGTTGTAATGGAAAATGATGACTTTGGCTATTTGGTACTTTGGATAAAAAAGGCTTTGACTATTTTGAAAGTAATGAAATTTATATTTTGACTCTTCCGCTGTTTTATTTATGTCTGTCTTGTAATATTTCTGTGATTGTTTACCTCGATAACACTCCTCCAAAACTAGTGCATTCCCTTTGTGAGTGACCCTAGTGGAGGTGGGGTATTACAGTTGCAATTAGTTATTTGCATTCTGTGAGTTTAGTATCGTAGTAAATCATTGAATAAACTCTTTGTTGAGTAATGACTACATAAATAATTCATAATAAAATTCAAGTTGTCATATAAACCCAAAGATAAAATAAAGATTGAGTACATGCATCATTTTCATACTTCACTTTTCGTAAAACCAAAAGATGAATCTAAAGATAGAATAAATTCAAGCTGGACACTGCTACATGTACACATGGTTTCTATGTTGTGGTATGCTCAAAAGGTGAATCAATGAATCATGGCTATATGCCAAAACATAAAAAGTTAGACTATGTTCATAAAAGATGACTCAATATGTGTATATACACATATCTCCTCATCTAGAACTTATCAAAATGAGCTGCATGTACACATTGTTCCTTATCAGAAATGAGCTGGCTCTTTCATCCCTATCTAAAACTTATTAGTAGAGTAGCTTCTTGTCTTCACCATACTTCAAAATATTATGATAGACCACACCCATAGTAACTTAAAGACACAGTTCTACCATCCTTAAGTTACTTCTTTCCTCTTACACAAGCCTTATTACCATGTCTGTCATGAAGCAGTGATGTCATGCTCGCATCTATTGGGAGCAAGTGATGCTGCCTTGGTTAATTGAAGTCATGCTGCCTTAGTTAACGTTAGTACTGTCATGAGGTTATTTTCAGATCCATGTAGAGGGGTATTCAGTACCTTAAAGATACTGAATACCTCATCTACGTGGTTCTGAAAATAAACTTTGTGACAACACTGCTTAAATTTTTAAGGGGCTACACTGCTATCATATATCGGTGTGTCAAATATATTGTTTGTTGTGATATTTGATCAAGTTGTCCAATATATCGTGGTATTCTAAATGTGTATCAATTTGTCCAATATATCGCTATGTTCTACATGTATATCAATTTGTCCAATATATCGCTGTGTTCGTTATGATATTCAATGCTTCTACAGACATTATTTTAGGCCGAGAAAATATCAAAACGTCTGGATAAAATATCCAGACGTCTGAATGATTCTTCATGCATAATATTTTAGGTCGAGATGTAATCCAGACGTTTAATTGCTGCTTCATTTATAATTTTTTAGGCCGAGAGAAATTTCAGATGTTTGGATAAAAATTCCAAATGTCTGAATACTTCTTCAGGAATAATATTTTAGATAGAGATGAAATCCAGACGTCTGGGTAAAATATTAGACGTCTAAATATCATTCAGATGGTTTTATGTTCTGATATCGAACGTCTGACACATCAAAATCAGCTGTGCATGTCACAAAATCATTACATTCCGATATCCGTCCGTATCCGAAAATTAAGAGGATACGGTTATCCGATATCCAAAAATTAAGCGGATTATCCGCTATTCGAAAATAATTCTAGATACGGATATGGCACTATCATTAAGTTATCACAAGTTATCACAAGCTAACATAAGTCAAAGTCACAATCAAAACACAACCATCAAATTCACAATCAAAACACAACAAACTAACATCATATAGTTATCACAAGCATAACATACATCAAAGTCACAATCAAAACACAACCATGTCACAAAATAAAGTTTAATACATAGATATTATTTCATAAATTGTAAATTAAGCGTCGGTGTCTTTAGGTTCGACTCTCACTTTTGTTGAGTCGCTATCCCCCTCTTTATCTACCCGTATGTCCATCTTGTCATCAAATTTCTTTGAATCTTCTTTTTCCTCAGGTTCGATGCTCGCTTCTTTTGGTCGCCTTCCCCCTCTTTTTCTTCCTCTCTCCCCTCCTTATCATCGGATATCTTTGGATCTTCTTTTTCTTTAGGTTCGATGATCGCTTCTTTTGGGTCGCCTTCCCCCTCTTCTTCTTCCTCTATCTCCTCCTTGTCATCGGATTTGTTAGGTTCGATGCTTGCTTCTTTTGGGTCGCCTTTCCCCTCTTTTTCTTCCACTTTCTCCTCCTTGTCACCAGATTCATTTGAATCTTCTTTTTCTTCATAATTATGTACTGAAAAGGTTAAGAATGGTGGAGATGGTGGAGATGGCAGAGTTCGTGGCCGATTACATCGTAAAATTTCAGTGAGAGGCCGTGCTGTTGCACTCATTGTATTCTCAATAGTTGCAAGACGAGACGCTAGTGTAAGTTCCATATTCACAATATGATTCCCCAAGATAACTTGATTTTGATACAATATAAGTTGATTATGAATGACGACTTGAAAAAATGATTCGTTTGGAAGAATTTGGGCCTTGGGATAAGTCATACCTTCAAAAGTTCGATATTGAAAATCTTGTTGGGAGGAAGATTCCGGCATATCCTGAATATGCTCTTGAGGATGCTCTTGCTGCGGAACTTGTTTACCTTGACGTTTATCTCTCCATTCGGCTAGAGTGCAAAATGTTGGTGCTTCTTCTGGGAGATGCACCAAGGAGAAGAATTTTTTTACCTGCTTTCTTAACCTGAATTTCCTCAAACGTTGATAGATAAGTTGGAACTTCTTTTGCCTTTAATAATCTCATAACAAACGGAGCATAGATAATTGCTTGTCGAGACCTACTCCAAAATTCCTTTAGTTCAACAAAGATAAATTGAGCCCAATTAACATGAATACCACCAAATATAGAATATAAGGCCATATGCTCTAGATCAAGTATTTTTCCATGGCTTCCAAGCCGAGGAAACATTGTTTGTTTAAGAAATCGGGTAAGAAATCTCGCTTTTGGTCATAGAAATTTAGTAGAAAACTAAGGCATATCATCTTCCCAAATTTGATGGGTAATGTTATCCCGTGGCTTAAAACGCATATCGGGAATATCATTGATATTTGTCCCGGTGTTAGAACATTTCAATATATCTCCTATGTCCTTAGCTGTGAATCTAACAGTAACCCCGCTAACACTTGACCAAATCCAATCTTTTTCTACTTGAGGATTCCAAAAACCTGTACTATCTAAGTTCGCATAGAATAGAAATATGGATAGCTGGTCAATGTGAAAGTGATTAAAAGTGAATGGGACCAGTGTTACAAGACCAGCATCCTAGCATAAGCTATGTAAATCATACATCGGAAAATCAATGAGACTGTAGAATGGACCAGTATGTAGGATTTTATTCTGCATCAATCCATATCTTTCTATTGCCAAGGGTTCTTTGTTCATCCATCTATAGATTCGTGATGGCGAAACTGGTTGGGGTGTTTCTTTAGTAGTTCATGGAGGATTTGATGATTCTTCATCTGCCCTCTTTTGTTTTGATGAAACTTTTTTTTAGGTACCATGATTTGGACTGGATTTGGGATTTTAGGGTTACAGAAGTTTCAATTTGATCAGTGAAATGGAAAAGTGAGGAATAGAAGGTTGCAGTTATTTTTATATAGAAATAACTGACATTTTGTAAATCGGACCTCTGGTTTGAAAAATAGATGTTTGATTTAGGGTTTTTTCAAACCCGAGGAAGTTTTCAGACGTTTGGGAATAGTTTCAGACATCTGTATTGGATGATTTTTAAATCCATGTTTATTTTCAGACGTCTACTAATTTTTTCAAATGTCTGGCTTTAGTTTTCCTATTTTTTATTTTAACCCTGTCAATTTTCAGATTTCTCGTTTATTAATTCAGACGTCTGGTTTTTAATTTTTTGTGAGACGTCCCCTTAATTTGCCTAATTGTTTACATAATTGCATTACGATCACCACCAATTAATAATTCCTTGCATAATTGTTTATCAGGTTAAAGGAAGCAGCAGGGATGAGAGTCCATCTCAAGTGGTACAAATGATTTATATTATTGTTTCCATAACAATGGAATTTATTTTGATTTAATATATAATATAAATGATTTTGACTAAATGTAGAGTAAGTATGACCAACCGAATGTCAGATGTAATTTGTTGGATTGGACTGGGATGGATGAAATAGTAGTTGAAGGAAGCGTTCTTTCAAATGACCCTAAAGAGCTTTTATTCAATATTCCACTTGGACCACATGCCATGAAAATTTTGATAGAAATCCCAAAGAAACTGGATGCTTATTTATAGAGGTCTACTCCTAGGATGATCTCACTTATTGGAGAAGCTAATGGTGAGATAGTAGCATGGCCATCTGACAGAGTTGTACTCTACACTACGATAGTCTCTAAAAATGAAGAAAATGCGGTATAATTAATTCTTTATGTACTCATTAGCTCTATGATTTAATTTAAGAACCTGACAATATTTTTTTTACTAGAGTAAAATTTCATCAACAAATAAGAAATGCAAGTTGTATGATTGGGTTGGAAGCAAAGAATTAGTTGCGGAAGGGTGGTTGTCTCTACTGATCCAAATCAGCTCGTGGATAATATTCCACTTGGACAGTCTGCTATTGGGTGCATTCTTATAGAGAGCACCATTTGGTATGACATATGTTGGAGAAGCTATTGGGTGCGAAGTAGCTCAGCCACAAAAAAAATGTCGCTCTTGAGGATATTAATGCTACGGAATCTGCTGATACACCAAATATAGTATCACATTCAGAGGTAATGTGTAGTTTATGTATTTAATTTATAAAAACACTCATATACCTTGATACTGTTTTATTATTATAATCACTTCTATTTTGTAGAAAACATATTTAAATTGTTTCAAATATTGCATGATAGACCACTAGTTTCAAGTTAAACATTAAATGCAAGTTGATTAGTGTTCATGGAGAGAAAGAAGTTGTTTCTTAAGGACATGTGTCTTCGACTGACCCAAATGCGATGGTCCATTTTGTTCGTTTGGGAGAAGGTGCCGTTAAAGTTTGGGTTGATATTGTTAAAGTTCCAAATGAACCTTTATGGAGACCTACATCTGAGTTTGAGTTTATTGAAGTTGCAATTGGTTCTACCATAGCTTGGCCTTCTACAAATGTCGCCGCATAATCATCTTCAATTAAGAATGACTTATACTTCTTTTTACTTATCGTCAGTATGAATGATGGAAATACTCCTTATTATGATTGTTTTGGTAGAATTTTACTTCAAGTATGATTTCGCTTTTCACCTCTTAAAACTGAATTAATATTTAAATTTCGTTTAGGAAGATAAAACCGGAAAAAATAGAAGATACGGTGACCTAGTTGTGCTCAAATATTTTGATCTTATACAATTTTTATTTCTTGCAATTTGGTCGTACTAAGCCATACACATATTTGTTGGCACAAGAAATGTTGCGAAGTTTAGATGCTGGTTGGAAAAAAATATGTTGTCTGTGCATGGAACTGAACCATGCCAACGCTGTCAAGTAGTTTAAGCACTACGACTAGTCAAACAAGCCAATATTAGAAATGTTATATTTATACCGAATCTAACAACAAGATGACTTGATCACACTTGACCTCGTTTTCTTTTCACATTGCCATGTTTAGCCGTACTTTTTAGTTCAGTTGTTAGCAGTTTCTCAATGTCATACATATACAACAAAAGTAGTTATGTATTTTCTTATTGCCAAATCAGGTGCTGTTGTTAGATGCATGACGGAAATTCAACTTTGGAGCACGCAAGCTTGGACTTTGAACGGTTTATATTTTTCTTTTTTGTCATTAAGCAACTTTTGTAAAAACAAGTTAGGTAGGAACATCGATTACAAAATGATATGTCCAACTATTGTACATTTGGCATATGGAATTATTATAACTTATGTGATATAGATTTATAATTATAATTCTTTTATGTTGTTTGAATTTCGTGATGATTTTGAACTATATTGTGTAAAAATGATAAATGCTAATAGATGTACCTTAACAACTCTATAGAAATGCTATGATATATTTTGAAACAATGTTGTGGCATGCAGGGAAGAACAACATTTGCAGATGAAAAAAAAAACGTTGTGATATATATGGTAAAACGCTGTGATATGTAGAGAATAACAACTTTTCTAACATGAAATAAACGCTGTAATATATATTGGAAAATGTTGTGCTATATGGATGGGCATAACATTTCTGGACTTTATAAAACGCTGTTATATATGTTGAAAACGCTATAATATATGGACGATGACAATGGTTATAGCCGTTTTAAAACACTGTTATATATTCATAAAAAGGTTGTGGTATGAAGACGATAACGTTTCTAACCCATACAAAATGTTGTTATATATGTGATGAAGGAGGAATAACTTGTGTTAGCTATGCAAACAAAGCAACACAAAATGCAGTATAACCATAATGACAATGCCAATTAAAACGCTGTACAAAATATAACAACAACCCTAGCTAAAACGCTATAGTTTCTCCTTTTTCTACAGCGTTTTCAAAGTATTGTGATAGTCCCATGACCTATAACAACGTGTCGGTAGACAGCGTTCTTTGAAACGCTGTAAAATAATATAATAGCGTTTTTTCAACACTGTCAATGAACATATTTGTTGTAGTGAGCTATTATGTCTTGGAGCATTCGCATTCTTCCGCTGAGTTTAGTATCTTTTCCGCTGTGTAACCGATGTACTCTAATGTGCCTCTTTTAACTTTGATGTAATATTGTTTTAATGGTAATGGAAAAGTTCTTTTTATTTTGTGCAAATGTGTAAAATCCCCTAATAATCTGTCTTTATGAACGGTTTAAGTTGGTTTAATTACCAACGAAAATCAGGCAAAAAGTCGGGTCGTTACATTTGGTATCAGAGCTTTGGTTTATATAAAGCAATGGGGTACGACACATTTGAACAAAAGGAAAGACTCATCAGAGTTATATATCTCATTAGAGATAGGGTTAGTAATGCCCTAAAATGAGATTTTGGAGTATTATATTTGAGAGAGCCTATTTGAAAATATGAAATGAGTTTTGAAAAGTTATATTTTAAGGAAGAAACATATTTTGGAAATATATGGTTAATTATAACCTGGATACTTAATTAAATGATTAAGGTTAAGTTTACATTTTGTGATTATAATTACACATAAAATACTTCTTATGGCATGGTAATTAAGCCCCTTCCACTGATCAGGAAAATGATCCAAGTACAAATGCCTTTTAGATTTAATTTCACTATTGGGTAACATTTCGAAATATCAATAAACTTGGGTCAAATTTGTTAAGGTAACTAATCAATATGGTTAGAAATTAAAAATCAGAATTTGAGTATTTTATTTGATGTTGAGATTGGACTATCGAGTATAAGAAGATTTTGCATATACGTGTGATCAACGTATATACGAAGTCTTAAGTATACTAGATAGACATAGAATAACACTCAAGTCGCTTGAAGATGATTCTGTTGATGACTGCAGCATCATCAGTATGTATTTTCGAGTTTCAAAAGTGGGATGACTATATGATTCCGATTAAAACATCAATATATACTTAAACCAATTTAGATAAGTGTTTGAAATTGTTTGGTAAATTGATGTGAACTTAAATAGAAAAGCAGGGCATGTAGTCTAGGATTGTCATTTTAAGAACGGAGAAAGACCAGCAAAAGCAACACCACCCCTAGTCATAAGTGAAGAAGAAGGAATGCAAGAATCATGTAATCAATGCAAGATCTTTAACCCATAGGGAATTATCTCCGAAAAGTTGTATGCATGAATAAAGTGGAAATTTGCATGAAGGGCTTACTAGTCAGGTCCAATTAGTTTAAAGGACACGACTTTTAAAGAATAAGTTTTAAGGACAAAAAAATGTCGCGGTCGTTATTTTGCAAATCTGAAACCCTAGTCGATCTTCATTAAAATGGTGATTTTCAAAAGCTTTTCATGTTTCAAACAAATCGATCAAACGATTCGATTTTACTTCTACAGCCACAATCGATTGAACGATTCGCTTGAACGCATCGATTGAACGATTTGATTTTCAAACGCTTTTCATTTTATGTCATCTGTTGATGAAGTAAAGGAGGACTGTTCTTCTTTGATGATGGATGGTTGGTTTCAGAGTGCAAAGAAATGCAAAACAGAGAGAAGATCGGAAGCAAATGGAAATCAAATTTAAAACAATAGTTAACAATACTACAAGTGCAATGTAAAATATTATTTTGTGTGGATTGAATGCAGGTGCTTTTCCGGTTTTATAACTAATAGTTATAATGTTCACATAGTTGGTTTCATGTGCTTCTTTTTATATTTTCATATGAAGACAAACACTTTTATCTTTTTCAGAGAAGGAAGAACACGTTGCAGTAATGATACAACAGAATACTGGTTGGTTTATGTGATTTAACTGTGAAACTGTCTGCTAATGTATATATTTTTGATACAATAGAATACTAGCTTTAAGTGTTTGTCATGTATATATTTTTATATTTTTCAGAGAAAGATAAATACTTCTATCTTTTTTAGAAAAGGAAGAACAACTTGCAATAATGATCTAAATCATAGTGGCATACTTGAACTTTTTTTGCATACTATGTACTATAGTACAATGAAAATTGCGAACAATGCAGAAGTTGTAGCTATTGTTTTTAACACAAAAAGATAATTAAAAAGGAAGAACACCTAACTGCATAACTTCCCACTGTTCTTTCCAGCTCTTTTACACACAAATTTGCACAGCTCATTTATGGTTTTAACTCCGCAACAAAGAACAATTAACAAAAAAAACCTAAGGTCACAAAAAAAAAACAAATAAACATGACTTTGCAAGTTCATAGCGATTCTATTTACAAGCGCAACAATAAGCGATATGACTACGACTATCATGGTAATTCAGTCTCCATATCGCTGCACCCTTTAAATAACGCTTGTTGATCCTCGAATTCCTATAAAGGAAATTTGAATATGTATCAACAAGGATGAAATTAGAAAGAAAGAAAAATAATTGATAAAATGATAACATTTTTTTGACTTAGTTGGTCTACCATGAATTTGGAGTTATATGCTCTTGTGTTGTAATTTCTTATGTAACTAAATTTTGGCATATCTTTTGATATTCATAAACAACTAAAAGCATTTCGTTATAATTTATTATGTAACTAAGTTGTTTGTACAAAAACATAAATGCTTTTATCTTTTTTATGCAGCCTTTAAATCAACTTCATATGGTATGTAATAATTGTATATTATAAGTAAAACATCAAACTTGCTTAACATGTACCCTTTTTTCAAACATAAGTAGAGCTAAACATGTAATTATCTTTTTTAAATCTGAAGTTTGGTTTTGAAAAGATAGATGCAACTATCTTTTTTTAAATCTAAAATAAATTAAGATATTCTACTAAACATTTAAAAATTGTTAATTACAAAAATGCAATTTTGTAATCAAAATTTTTGTTTTATTATTAACATTCATTATTTGCAATTAACAATTAACACATGACATATATATTCATTTATCTTTTTTAAATCTGAAGTTCAATTTTGAAAAGATAGATGCATCTATCTTTTTTATGTCTGAAATAAGATAAGATATTCTACTAAACATTTAAAAATTGTTAATTAAAAAATTGCAATTTAGTAATCAAAAGTTCAATTTTATCATTAATATTGCATATTTGCAACTAACAATTAACACATGACATATATATTCATTTATTTATTTTAAATCTGAAGCTCAGTTTTGAAAAGATAGATGTAACTATCTTAAATCAGAAATAAATTAAGATACTCTACTACATTTAAAAATTGTTAATTATAAAATTGCAATTTTGTAATCAAAAGGTCAGTTTTATCATTAACATTGCATATTTGAAACTAACAATTAACACATGACATATATACATATATATATATATATATATATCCTTTTTAAATCTGAAGTTCAGTTTTGAAAAGATAGACGCATCTATCTTTTTTAAATTTGAAATAAAATAAGATATTCTATGTAAAAAATAAACATGTTAATATTTATCATTTAGAAAAAATAAAATAAGATATTCTATGTAACTTATCTTTTATTCTACTAGATCTAAAATAAAATGATATATTCTATGTAACTTATCTTTTACCTTTTAGTAAAAGATAGATGCAATTATATTTTTTAAATCTGAAATAAAATAAGTTATTCTATGTAAAAAAATAAACATGTTAATATTTATCATTTAGTTAAAGATAAAATAAGATAGTCTACGTAACTTATCTTTTATCTTTTAGTAACAGATAGATGCAATTATCAATTTTAAATCTAAAATAAAATAAAATATTCTATGTAAAAAATAAACATGTTAATATTTATCATTTAGTAAAAGATAAAATAAGGTAATCTATGTAACTTATCTTGTATTACACTAAATATGAAATAAAAAAAAAAATTCTATGTAACTTATCTTTTATCTTTTAGTAAAAGATAAATGCATTAACTTTTTACAATCTGAAATAAAATAAATTATTCTATGTAAAAAATAAACATGTTAATATTTATCATTTAGTTAAAGATAAAATAAGATAGTCTATGTGAAACACCCCACCTCCGTTTAGGTCACTCACAAAGGGAATTCCTTAACTTTGGTGGAGGGTTATAGGTACAAGACACAGAAAAATTTACAAGACAAATAAATATAAGCAGCGAAATTCAAATATTTATTGCATACGTGGTTCAATACAAAAGCATTACATCAAATTGTCTCAAAATAACTTCCAAAACGTTACACCATAATTTATTTCTCGATTAATTAACAAAGAAGCATAAACCATAAATAAAACTACATAAATCCCCAAGGATAATGTCCAAGAGCCAAAGCCAAGGTGAGAAGAGTCCGAATCATACATCTACTTTCTTGAAGCTTGCAAAGAGTCTGACTAAGCTGCAGTATTCCCTCTTTGTGGACCTGGGGAGGGGGGGGGGGGACGAAAGAAAAGAGGACGAAGGAAAACGGGTCAGACAATAAGTCTGGTAAGTTCAGTGATTACTAGTATTTAAACAAGGAAAGGGATCATGAAAATAATAATGGAACATAGGACAATACCCTAATATAAGATAAGAGGAACATGTGATCGCACCCATTACTCTAGTCTCTGCACCTACTTAACCATTGGTTCAACCAGCCCCACGTATTCATAACAAACGATCCCCTTAATGATCGGCTCCTACTCGCATGCATTCATCTCCTGTGTCATTCGGCCTCGCTTGACTGTAGATACCTGTGTTAGTCCCACCATGGGGTGTATCAGTCCCTCTGGTGGCAACCCGACACGATTCAAGATGCACAGTGTATACTACTGATGCCCAGTGCCTGCTTTTTCCACTCCGGAGTACATGCACACCCATACTCCGTCGGAACCTACACTGACGCACCAACCGCCGACGTTTTGACCGCTTATAATCAGCCCAGTAATCGTGCCCCATCCTGCCTAGTTTCAGGGTACCATGATACATCTATGTGGGTTGCTGCTGAAATGGGTCCCCGTTACTAGGGTTTTCTAATCAACATGTTTATTTGGTTAAGTGTCCAAGTTTACCTAACCCCACCCATTCGTTTAGTTAACATGTTGATCGGTTAAATGTTTCCCTAATTGACCTAACCCTACCAACCCTGACTTATCATTAATTTATTCATTAAAGCACCAACCACTCACATTAGACAGGTCTTGTTGTGGTCACTGGATATGCCGGTCGGTTTCGGACATATTTACACCACAACTCAGTCTAACCTCGTGTTCTTTTTGGGCTTGATGCACTAACCACCCACATTAGACAGGTCTTGTTGTGGTCACTGGATATGCCGGTCGGTTCTGGGCAGATTTACACCACAACTCAGTCTAACCTCGGGTTAGGCATATTCGTCTTTTCTAAATTCACATATTTTGTATATATGTCTGATTTCTTTATGTAAATTAATTTTAATTTAATCATGCCATAATTATCCTTTGATTATGCTCACAATAAATGGTATGTCAAATATACCATTTTATGAACAAATCTATGCCATGAATTTTCATATTTTCCCATCGCTACCCCCGTGGAACGTACGCATGAATCACAAAAAACGTTGAGCTAGTAAATTAGCCCAAATCCATAAACAAAAAGGGGTAATAAACAAGGGACATGAAACAAACATAAAATAGCATACATTTAACTTATCATGTGTAACTTAGCATAGAAGTATCATTAACTTATTAAACGGGTTAAGTTGGGTCTAATTGTCATGTGAACTTGATAAAGGTCTAGCATGGAGGTTTAACATATAAACACAATTTTAAACCACAACCTAGCATATTAACTTATGTATGCCAAAACATAAGAAAGCTACTATAAACATTTTTAAATCACAACTTAGTATATTAACTTATGTGTGTTAAACATAAGAGAACTATTATAAACATATTCGAATCACAACTTAGCATGATGACTTATGTGTTTTAAACATAAGAGAGCTACTATAAACATATTTGAATCACAAATTAACATGATAACTTATGTGTGTTAAACATAAGGGGGTTATTATAAACATATTCAAATCACAACTTAGCATGATAACTTATATGTTAAAACATAAGAGAACTACAATTTCAATTTTACAACATAAACAGATTCAACTTAACATAGATCTAAATATACATGAGTGTTGATCTAACATATAAGCATGTGTTTTAGATCATAAACTTGGAAGTAACCACCAAATTATAACATGACATGTTTCACCATTTAATTGGCAAAATAAATCCATTACCCAATCATAATAGATTCCAATAACATACAATATGTTCATCCCTACAAGCATATAGACATGATTAATATATAATATGTTCACCACCACAAGCATATAGACATGATTAATTGCAATGATACTTTAAGATAAACGAGAATCAAATCTTATACATAAGCATCATTCTATATTCAAATTACAACATGTCATGATTCATTTGAAAGAACGTTTAAATCTGCGTAATAACCAACTTACAAACTAAAAAGGAATTCTTGCTTTCTGAAATCTGAATTCTGAAATTGGTAAGCTCGCCTTTGATGTAGATCGTTGAATTTGATTACTTTAATTTGATTTTGATTCAGGTTTTTATCTTGTCTTTGAATTGAAAGCGGTGACGGCTACTCCAAGTTCTCTATTAACGACATGATAGTTCCAGGATTATTTTTGTGTGATTTTAGGTTTGAGCATTGGGTTGTTTATATAGAATTTCAATTCAATTAGAGCCGTCATATGAACCCTAGAGTTAATCGCAACCATTCAGACCAGATCAGAACTACCCAAAAACCCTAGTGACTCAGCACCAAGTCATCAATCATCAAAATTCAGATCTGGTCGGGGGGTAGGTCGACCCCCAGGTCGACCTGTAGGGGGGAGGTCGACACGAGGGTCGACCCCCTGGTCGTCCTGGGTCCTGGGCGGGAATTTTCCCGCCTAGCCCGCTTCTGACTTCTGGTTTGAATTTTGAACCTAGTTTTGAGCTGTTTAAATTTATTTGAATTTCTGAAACTTCTGCAGGCCATAACTTCTTCATACGAAGTCCAATTCACGCAAACTCGGACTCTATCTCAAGAAGAATTCCGAGACGAACGCAATGGCGTAACCCGCTTCTATTAATTCTCACATTTGAAATTAGTTATTGATTAATTCGTTACTATAATGTTAACAGAAAATACGGGGTGTTACATTCTTCCCTCCTTTTAGGATTTCGTCCCCGAAATCTTCAAGTCGAGAAGAATTTATATCCTACATTCAATCACCCATCTACTCAACCATCAAACACAGGCGTCCATTGTCCTTAAAAGATTTCTAATGCTTCATGATCATATGCATAGTGTGTGTACATGTCCTTATCTAATGCAAAATCAGGCGGTCTACTGATTCAGTTGACCTCAATGCAAATTATGTCAGTGCCATGAGTCCATTATGAATGCAATTTTTCCTACTCAAAATTTCCTATATGAGTGCACAATCATTCATACAAATGCAACATCCATATGATAACACATCAAGTTTCAATACATATACAAATACATATATGCATATGCAATATGAAAGTGACTTAGTCGATCTAATACCTAATGTGTGTGTATATGCATCCACGAGCAACCACTAGCAACCACTTGCAACCACTTGCAACCATCAACCATAACATGTTTCAATTACATGTTTTCATCCAAATGGGTTTCTACCTAAGGATAAAGGATAGGATCGAGGAGATATACCTAAAAAGGTAGATACGAGCATAAACTTAAGGAAAAAGAGATCAAAGATGTACCCTCAAAAAGAAAAGGGTAGGCTGTGCGTATTCTGTCCTCAGTTTCCCAAGTCGCGTCTTCCTCGGTGTTGCTCCATTAAACTTTGACGAGCTTAACTTGACGGTTGCGTAGCTTTTTACTTCTGTTCCCAAGATACGGGTTGGAACTCTCCTCACAGTTGCTTCTCGTTCAACTTCTACTTCCTCTAGCACGCTTGGTTCTACCACTTCCGCAGACTCGTGTAAGCACTTCCGAAGGTGAGAGACATGAAAGACATTATGAACCCCGGCCAATCTTTCGGACAGCTGTACCCTATAAGCCATCTTCCCAATCTTCTCGATGATAGGGAACAACCCAACAAATCTTGGTGCTAACTTTCCTGCGGATCCAAAGCGAATGACGTTCCTCAAAGGAGATACTTTAAGGAACACCTTGTCTCCAACTTCAAACTCAAGGTCAGTTCTTCTTTTGTCTGCGTAGGACTTCTGACTATCTTGGGCAGTCTTCATTCTTCTTCGTATCAATTCTACTTTCTCTGAAGTTTCCCTAATCATGTCTGGTCCAAGTATGAGCTTGTCTGTGGACTCCCACCAGCAAGTTGTTGACCTGCACGGTCTTCCATATAAAGCTTCGAAAGGCGCCATGCCTATGGTGGCTTGGTAGCTATTGTTGTAAGCGAATTCCACGAAAGGTAAATGATCCCCCCATGTACCTCTGAAGTCAATAATGCATAATCTCAAGAGGTCTTCTAATACTCTGTTGACTCTTTCCGTTTGGCCATCGGTTTAAGGGTGATAGGCCGTGCTTAAGCATAACTGTGTGCCGACAGCCTCTTGTAAACTCTTCCAAAACTCGCTCGTGAAGATAGGGTCTCGATCACTCACTATGCTGGAGGGTATCCCATGGAGTCGAACTATCTCTTTAAGATATATGGATGCTAGAGATGAGGCAGTCCTTCTACTTTTGACGGGTATAAAGTGAGCGCTTTTAGTAAGCCTGTCTACTATTACCCAAATGCTAGTATTGCCCCTTCTTGACCTAGGCAACCCATCTATAAAGTCCATCGAGATGCTATCCCATTTCCACTGTGGGACCTCTAGAGGATGGAGCAGACCACCAGGCTTCTTCTGCTCCGCCTTGACTTGTTGGCATATTAAACACTTAGAAACAAATTCAGCTACGTCTTTCTTCATGCCATTCCAATGGAAAACTCTTTTGATGTCTTTATACATTTTTGTCTCTGCCTGGGTGTATGGTCAGGTTGGAATGGTGTGCCTCTTCTAGAACCGCCTTTACCAAATCCCTTGCTTGTGGGACGCATAGTCTTCCATCTCGTCTCAACCAACCCTTGGCATCAATGGAGTACCTATTGAGGTGACTAGAAGTTTCACCCCTAATTAACTTGTCCACCACATCTTTAACGGCCAGCCCCGCACTAGCCGGCATTTCCTCCGAAAGTGCGCTATACACATGCCCGACTAGCACAGAACAGTCGCCAAAGAAAGGAAAGAAGAGAATCAACTAATTGAAAACCTGTAGAATGTCTCACAGCCCACGGAACAAAATATAATAATAATGTACTTGACATAAAACAGGCGAGCCAGTGCGTAAGCTGATAACTAAAACCAGCATCAACCATCATCATCAGAGTAGCAGAAATCCAAATACAGCTTATTACAACTTTCCAAATTACTGTCTCTAAAAAAAAGAAAGAAAGGTACACCACTAATGCCCAAAGTAGTGACCGCAGCAACACAGGGAGAATATATATATATATATATATATATGTATATGTATATATCATACGTGGAAGCCTCCTGCTCGTCTTCGGTACAGCTACTCGTGCAAACCACCTAACCTATCTCTAGTCTGCTCATGAGAGCACCCAGAGTAATAAGAAGAGACATAATACTCTGGGTCAGACAAAAAGTCTGGTATGAGCGATAAGCAGCTAAACAGAACAATAACAGGTTACATGACCATACGACTTCGTATTTGAAAGTAATAGTCATTTAAAAATAGTCATTTAAAAATCGGCAAAAATCATGAACATGGGAAATGACTCCAATAGTCGTCTCCCAAAGTTACATGACCATACGACTTCGTATTTGAAAGAAATAAAAATTCTATGATCCTGCGATGCGTAGAATGCGGGTCATTACACTCTCCCCCCTTAAGAAATTTCATCCCTGAAATTTCTTAACCCAAAACATACAAAGGATCCCGCATGCCTACCAATCATATACAACAATCAAACATGCAAAACAGATAAAGCAAACATATCCTAGCATGCGGAAAGACTAAATCGAAACTGAAATCTTACCAGGCGAAGAGTTCTGGATACGTCTTCCCAATGCTCTCCTCTGTCTCCCAAGTACAGTCATTCTCATTCTCGCCCCACTGGACTTTGACTAGATTCACCGCTTTCCTTCGAAGTTGCTTCGTATCGTTCCCAACAATATGCATAGGCTTGCGGTTCCCAACCGCCTCGGGTTCAACTTCGATATCATCCAACGGATCAGGTGAAATATTCACATCTGGGTCGTGTATGAACTTCCTTAACTAGAAAACATGAAATGCGTTGTGAACTCCTGCCATCTTCTCTGGTAATTCAACTTTGTATGCCAAATTCCCAATTTGCTCAAGAACTGGGAATGGACCAACAAATCTTGGTGCTAACTTGCCTCTCCTGCCAAATCGTATCATGCTCTTCAACGGAGAAATCTTGACAAACACCAAGTCACCAATGGAGAACTTTAATTCTCTTCTCCTCTTATCAGCATAACTTTTCTGCCTATTTTGGGCAGCCTTCATCCGCTGTTGGATAACCTTGATCTTGTCTAATGTTTCTCTTATTACTTCTGGTCCAAGCACATATTTCTCACCGGTCTCTAACCAACAGGACGGTGAGTTGGACGGTCTTCCGTACAAAGCTTCAAATGGAGCCATACCAATACTGGATTGATAACTATTATTATATGCAAACTCTATTAGATGCAAATGGTCATCCCATGATCCACCAGAATCCAATACACAGGCTCTCAAAAGGTCTTCTAATATACGAGATGTAGTTCTGATCCTAACGCCTCTTGTAATCTCTTCCAAAATCCACTAGTGAACAACGGATCTCGGTCACTCACAATGCCTTTGGGTATTCCATGAAATCTCACTGCCCACTTTATATACAGTTCCGCTAACTTAGCTGCCGTCCTGTTTGACTTGACAGGTATAAACCTTGCACTCTTAGTCAATCGGTCCACAATCACCCGAATGCTATCATGGCCCGATCAAGTCCTTGGTAACCCATCAATGAAATCCATTGATACTTATTCCCATTTCCATTTTGGAATTTCTAATGATTGTAACAAACCACTAGGCTTCTTTTGATCAGCTTTAACTAGCTGGCAATTCATGCATTTGGATATAAACGCCCCAACATCTCTTTTCATCCCTTCCCAGTAGTAGGTCAGCTTCATGTCTCGATACATCTTGTTACCACCGGGGTGTATAGTCAGTTTTGAGTGATGACATTCTCTAAGCACTTCATCTCTCAATCCATTGACATTGGGTACAACTAGTCTTCCATTCTTCCTAAGCCATCCATCTCTCGATCAAGCCCATACTTATTCATCTCTTCGTCGATTCCCATCTCTAACTTTGAGATGATTTCCAATAGGTTATGATCGTCCCTCTGACTGGAACCAATCCGCTCAATCAAAGTGGGTCTGATCATCAAACTTGCTAACATTTCTGGATCCAACTCGCACTTTGGTCTGAAATCATACCCAGCGATGTACTCCAGTTGCTTCCATTCAAGAAACATAGCCCCTAAACTGGCATGTCTTCTACTCAATGCATCAGCTACCGCGTTGCCCTTTCCTGGTGTGTATGCGATATCGAAATCATAGGAAGCCAAGAATTCTAGCCATCTTTGCTGTCGGAGATTTAGATCCTTCTGAGAGAAGAGTTACTTTAACGATTTATGATCAGTAAACAACTCGAACCTTTCTCCCAAGAGATAATGTCTCCACATCTTCAAAGCAAACATGATCGCTGCCAATTCCAAATCATGGGTAGGGTATCTTTTCTCATGCGGTTTCAGTTGCCGACTTGCATAAGCTACAACCCCAACTCCTTGCATCAATACAGCACCTAGTCCGGTACCACATGAATCCGTATATACCGTCATCTCTTCATTCCCCTTAGGAATGACTAACACTGGTGCACATGTCAACTTTTCCTTTAGAGCTTGAATGCATTCCCGCACTTTCGTCCCAGACGAAAGCTTGATTCTTCTTGGCCAACTGAGTCAACGGTGCTGCTATCTTGGAAAAGTCTTGGATAAACTTACAATAATATCCAGCTAACCCCAAGAAACTTCTTATGTCTGTCGCATTCTTGGGCGTAGACCAATCTTGTACCGTTGCCAACTTCGCAGGGTCCACGGGCCACGGCGATACCATTTTCTGATACAACATGGCCCAAGAATCTCACTTCCCTCCTCCAGAAGTGACACTTAGAAAACTTTGCTTTCAATTGGTGTTTTCTCAACACCTCCATCACTATTCTTAAATGTTCCTTGTGTTTTTCCTCTGTCCTCGAATAAACAAGTATATCGTCCACGAGCACAAGAATAAACTTATTCAACTGATCTCTGAATACTCTATTCATAAGATCCACAAAATATGTTGGTGCATTGGTCAACCCAAATGGCATGACCAACCATTCATAAAATCAAGATGGCGTTCGAAATATTGTTTTAGCTATACTCTCGGCTTCCACCCTAAGCTGATGACAACCTGTCGCGAGATCCAACTGGGGGAATACCCTCGCGCCACTCAACTGATCAAACAAATCATCTATCTGCGGTAGAGGATACTTATTCTTACTCGTCACTTTATTCAATTCGTGGTAGTCCACACACAATCGAAGGGAACCATCTGCCTTGGTAGCAAACACAATTGGTGCTCCCAATTCAGAAACACTCCTTCTGATAAATCCCTTCTTCAAAAGATCGCTGACTTGCACCCCGAGCTCTCGCTGCTCCCTTGGTGCCATACGACGAAGTGGCATCACTATAGGTCTGGCATCTTTCACTAAATCAATACGGAACTCAATCTCTCGGTGTGGTGGAAGCCCGGTCACTTCCTCGAAGACGTCCGGATACTGGACAACCACGGGAAAACCTAACAACTCACAATGCGGGATGTCGAGGGAATTTAGAAAACTAGCCATTACGCCATCACTAGGTAGACCACCAAACACTACCCTCTGCCCATCATCCGCTCTAGCTGTCACCAAAAATCCCTCACAGTCTACCACCACCCCGTATCTTTAGAGCCAATCGACTCCCAAAATGATGCCAAACCCAGTAAAGCCCAAAACAAAGCAATCACAAACAAACATGCATCCATGACTCGATAAGACCACATTACGACAAATCATGCTAAGGTTAGTCGAACCACCAATCGGGTTCATCACTACTAAAGGTCTATCGACGCCCGGATGGCTCCAATCCCAACCTATCTACCAGGTCACTAAATATGAAGGAACTGGAAGCTCCGGTATCAAACAATACTCGAACAGGAAGATCATAAACAGAAAGCATACCTTGAATAACGACATTATTTCCCTTCTCCGCCGTAGTTGGGGCATTAGACGAAGAAGGAATAACATTAAGGGCATATGCTTTCACCATCTTCTTTTCTTTGGGGGTTTGTGGACACTTGTCCTTGTGATGTCTCACTTGGCCACAGTTGAAGCACTTCCTATCCGCTGGCTTGGCCCGACAATTACTAGCATAATGGCCCTTCTTACCACAGCTAAAGCACTCAACATCTTTCTTCTTCTTCTGGCCATCCTTATTCTGGTTCTGCTTCCTCTTATTCTGAGAACCATTCTTGCCTCCACAACTTGCTTGCGGCTTTGGCTCCTCTGCAGATGCAACCTCAGTCTTCGACTTAGGGTAAAGACTCTCTGACCTCAATGCTTTCCCCACAATCGATTCAAACGTCTCATCGATGTGGTTAATAAGCCTTTCCCCTAAGTACTGATCCAAGCCAGTTATGAACTTCTCGTTCTTCTTCTCGGCAGTATCTATTAGGGATAACCCATATTTCGACAAAGTGTCGAATTCGGCAATATACTCCGAGACAGCTATGCCATTCTGCTTGAGTTCCAAGAATTTCTTAAACAACACTGACTTTTGAGCAGCTAGAATGAACTTATCGCTAAAGCGAACCTTAAACTGATCCCAAGTAATCTGATCCTCGGGAGTAGCTTCCTTTATAGCATTCCACCAATTCATTGCCCGTCCTTGCGGCTGACGGGATGCTAGCCTTCTCTTCATCGCATCCTCGATACCCAAATCTTCAAAGATACGCTCGCAGCTATCCAACCAATCCTGAACATCCGTAGCCGACCCCGTTCCGTGGAATTGCTTCCCACCAAGATTAGTATAATCCTTGTTCAGCTTGGCGAAATCGGCCCTAGGCGCCTGCACTATTGGACCACCACCATTACCAGCATTGGGAGCTGCCATCTGCACATCCGTAAGCATCTCTCTCATGAGGTCAGTAAACATCGTCCTCATATCAGCAGCACTCTCATTATTGGCTCCTCTACCGATACCCCTTGCATATCGGCTCATCGTTCAATCTGTAAAGAGAAAACGATTAACCATCTCCATAGTGGTGCCAGTGCAGTGCGACTTCTTCCTTAACTATACTAATAGTATATATATATATATAGCTTTTGAAAGCCAAAATAATCACAAACACGCGTTCTCATATATGTATTATCTCTCCCTGGTGTCTTTACCTAGGTTAACTATGCAATCTAGAGCTTTGATACCAATTGTAACGGCCAGCACCGCACCAGCTGGCATTTCCTCCGAATGTGTGCTGTACACGTGCCCGACTAGCACAGAACGGTCGCCAAAGAAAGGAAAGAAGAGAACGAACTAATCGAAAACCTGTAGAATGTCTCACAGCGCATGGAACAAAATATAATAATAATGTACTTGACATAAAACAGGCGAGACAGTGCATAACCTGACAACTAAAACCAACATCAACCATCATCATCAGAGTAGCGGAAATCAAAATACAGCTTATTACAACTTTCCAAATTACTGTCTCTAAACAAAAGAAAAAAAGGTACACCACTAATGCCCAAAGTAGTGACCGCATCAACACAGGGAGAATATAAATATATATACGTATCATACGTGGAAGCCTCCTACTCGTCTTCGGTACAACTACTCGTGCATACCACTTAACCTGTCTTTAGTATGCTCATGAGAGCACCCAGAGTAATAAGAAGATACATAAAACTCTGGGTCAAACAAAAAGTCTGGTATGAGCGATAAGCAGCTAAACAAAACAATAACAGGTATAATAAACCAGACCCTGAACCTAGACCTGCAACCAAAAAGTTAGCACTACATACTGTACAATACTCTATGGTGCCACTGAACAGATGGTGTAAAGATAACGGGGGGTGGGGGTCTGCATGTCATAATGATGGCAAACAAATCAACCATAGCAACCATCCTCACATCTCTCACTCAGTGCGTAAAGCATACGATGTCCACCACTGTCAATCACTAGACTCATCGAAGTAGTGACGGAGTTCGACTTGTACAACTACTGCTACTACCAAGCTTGCCCTATGGAGTCATGACCAAATCTTTACAAATGACCCCACTTCATTGGTCTATAGCTCTTTAGTAGTACCTAGGCCACTGTGGCCCTGAATCCGTTCAGTACCCCCTACACAAAGTGATCCAAAGTTATAGACATCGACAACCCCTTAGCACACGTCCCGCAACAAAGCCCAACACATGAAGTTAACTCGTTGGTTCCCAACTGATTCTGATCTCTACTTCCTGTTTGGACTTCCTTTGCATCTCGGGTTTTTGGTCGAATTGGAGTTGGTCTTTAGAAAAGTCGTCGCGTAATCGCAGCGCCAATCCGGTTCGGTTCGGTTGTGCTTCCCTGGTTCGGTTCGGCTTGCTCCACTTCCTGGCCATCCGGTTCGGTTCGGAGCTCCACCCTCGGTTTGGTTCGGTGCTTCCATGTCACTTGGGTTCAGCTATCTCACGATCTTGACTCGGTTCGGTGCTTCTGCCTTGGTTCGGTTCTGCCTTTCTTTCCTCCAGTTAATCTAATCCGATCCCATGTCCAGCTTTAGTCCAATACCAACTCCAACCCTTATGCGAGAGGCCTTCCTTTTTTCCAAGATATCTTCTTGTAATAGGCTCTGATCTGGTTCGGTTCTCTGCTCAGTTCTCCGATCCGACCCGAGCCCACTAACCCGATCCGAACTGAAACCCTGCACTGCTTCCTGCAACTTTTCCAGCGACTGTTTACGCCATACGACGGCGTTTTCGACCAATCTAACACTTCTAGGCAATCACAAAGCATACCATACAGTCATAGCAACATGTATAATCATCCAAAAACAGCAAAACAATAATCATAGCATGTAAAATGGATCAAACATACCCAAAAACCCATATTTTCCCCTTAATCATGTTTAAGCAAATATAATGATAGGATTAGCAAAACTTAACCAAATCAACCAAATTTCCTAACAGAGGAATAAAACAATGTTTCGAAATTTATAATTATTTTTCCAGAATTTAATCATGTTTAAATTCGCTAATTAACACTAATTACCCTTAATTAACCATAATTAGTGAGGATCTATGCAAATCACTCACCTTGGCCACAAATAAAATACCAAATCTGAAATGAATCTCTGTTTGGCGCTGTTCTCAATGCAACACGACAGTTCTAACCTTGCTTTGGTGCTATTCCTCCTTAATTTGATGTTGATTAGGCTAATCTTCAATTGGAAAGTGGTTTAGGGATGTTTTAGATGTTGGAGGCCATGGCTAGGTTAAGAGGAATGAAGAGTGACGGCTGAAAAATGAGATAAAGGTATTCTCCAAACCATAACAGCCAATTTTAAACTTCTAATCCCGAAATTCCCCTTTGGGCCTAGCTGTTAATCACCCGATTAAGCCCAATTAAGCTGTTTTTCACCGTCTAAAACTTGTTTCAGCCATATCTCCCGAACGGTGAGTCCGTTTGGCTAATGTGACCGCTCTACGGAATTTTAAACCATCGTCCGAATCCAATGGAAGTGGTCTCAGGTCAAAACTCCTTTCCAATCAAAAGTTATGGCCAAAACAAGATCAGCTAGGGGCAAAATAGTCATTTAAAAATCGGCAAAAATCATGAACATGGGAAATGACTCCAATAGTCGTCTCCCAAAGTTACATGACCATACGACTTCGTATGTGAAAGAAATAAATATTCTACGATCCTGCGATGCGTAGAATGCGAGTCGTTACAACATCGGCTAGCTGAGGGTCTTCTCTTTACGCGGCTCTGATTGAGTCTAATAGAGTTGGCCGCACTTCTAACGTTGCTAGCAAGCCAGGTACAAAGTCATAGGAGGTCCTGAAGTTAAAGCTTGCCATGAACTCCAAGCTTTGCCTTTCCATAAAGAGAGGGCTTAAGGTCAATTTCTTTTTACTCAAGGCGTCTGCTACTACATTGCCCTTGCCAGGAGTGTAGGAAAACTCGAAATTGTACGAGGCAAGAAACTCCATCCATCTTTGCTGCCTCAAGTTGAGATCCTTCTGCGAGAAAAGGTATTTCAACGATTTGTGGTCAGTATACTGTTCAAAATTCTCACCTAGGAGATAATGTGTAATGTCCCGTATTTTTTGGCCAATTTATTGAAATATGTTATTTATTTAAAATATTGATTTGAATATATATAATTGATTTTAACCATTTGTTGTGAATATTTAAATTATATTAATAATATAATAATTTCTGGATATCTGGGAAAATGTTGAATTCGCAGTTTAAAGTGATCAGGCAATTTAAATTGGTTAAATATGGTTTGTATTGAAATTATAGTGGCGATTTCATTTATAAAACGATGTTATAACATTTAATTTATAATTTAATTATAAAACGAGCTACAGCGGCGCAGCAGTTTGTAATTTGGAGTTTTGAACTTTAAACGGCTGTACAGGGCCCAAAATAAGTCGGATTTTCTCAAAACAAGAAACGTCAGAATCTGTTGGATAATATTTTTCTAATGATAGAGAAAAATCTAGTTTTCATAGCATAGATTTTATTCTATGTCCAAATCAAAATTCAAAAAGTTCGCCATGGAATTCCTTTATAAATTATATCGTTTATTTATATTAAATAAAGGGGTTTTTAAATTTTTATAATATCGATTTGGCTTCAAATTCAACCCGGGATATTTTATCTTGGTAATGTATGAAATTTTGGTCGTGTATGGACAATTTCAATATTTTTATATTATTATATTGAGGTATTTTAAAATTGGTTTATTTTATTTGAGTTCGGCAGTTATAAAAGGGCCTTTATTCAAACGACCTTCTTTTTTAATGAAACAAATTTTATTGGGACCACAACAGTAAATTATTGCTGGGTTTCAAGTGTCGCGTCAATCGGGTTAAATTTGTGAGTGTGGCAAAATAAAATACAAATAAAAACGACCATTTGAACGTGAACGAGGGCCATTCGAGCAAACGAACTCGAAATTTGACGAAACAAGTTTCATTAAGACCGTATCATCAAATTTTACTATGATGTCTATTCGCATCTCGAACGGGGTTTGTATGTGAGCGCAGCAGCGAATAAACGATGTTTGAAATTACGATAGGTACGAAATAAAAATCGTTAGTCAACATTGCTTGTCACGTCGACTTAAAATAATAATATTTACAACTATATATACACTATATTTTCAGCCAAAATCAGTCCAACCATTTTCCAGCGAACATTCTGCAAAAAAAAACCTCAATCACAAAATAATTTATATTTGCAAATCCGTGATGAATTGACTAGGGAGATCTGAAGTAAACTTGTAGATCGGGACCGTATCTAGTTACTGGAGAAAATCGGGGGTGAACGACGACCTGTGGTGGCCGGAATCGAGGAAAATCCGTGAATTTTCAGTTTTGTTCTTGGCCAAAATTACAATGTTTGGGTTGATTTCAGAGGACGAGACCGTTTGGAGGTTAAAGAGGGAAGACAAGGCTTTCAAATGGCTGTGGTCTTGGGTTCTACAATTGATAGTGGTCGGAGAAATTGGGAGATGAATGGAGAGGTTGATTTTGGGTACAGTTTGAAAGTAGTGACTGGATTTGATAGTTTTCCGGCGTTGATGATCATTGCTGGTGACGGGGTCTGGGGGGGGGGGGAGGGATTGGAGCTGGGCGGCAACGCCGTTCTAACGGAGGCGGTGCGGTGCCATAAGGTGGCCGGAGGCGGACGAATTTCACTGATGAATGAGAATTGGGGTTTTCGAAATTGCTGGCGGACAGAGGTGCGGTGGTGGCCAGGGTTTCTGGTGGAGGGAGTTCTCGGCACGGCGGTTGTACTGGAGGGGTCGAGGTGGTCTCAGGAGCCACGGTGGCGGCGGGATCGGAGGTTGAAGGTGGCGTGTTCATGAACGTCGGGTTTCAAAAGGGAAGGGATCGGGTTTCAGAAATGTTGAAGGAGAAGACGTGTTTTTGAATCTGATGTGGAAACGGTAATTGAGGATGACGTGGACCCTGATAATTAAGGTAATGATTACTTAATTTATTTATTAATCGTTAAGTTAATAATCGTATAATTTACACAAACCTAAAACAGTGATAACTTCCTCATACGATATCGAAATTCAGTGAAACTGGATCCATTGGGATCGCAGGGACAAGACCTAGACAAGGGCACTGACTAGGCACTGATATGACGCACTTGAAATTTCAGCAAATTTTAAACGTTTGTCTTAAATTAAAAGCAACAAACGCATCAACCGTCAGCCGAAAATAAACCTGGTGAGTTATTTCTCACACCTTCTGGAATCCTGTGATGTGGTAAATTCATATTAAAATAAAATTTACCTTTAAAAATATAAATTGGTTGATTAGTTGCTATTGGCTGATTATTGGTTGATTGGTTGCTGTTATTTAAAATTCACCATTTTAAATTTATAGATTATTGAAATGTATTTCATATATTATTATGAAATGTATAACGAGCTGTGTAGGGAAGAACAGGTTGGAGGGATCCGACTGGATTCCTCAAATATTATATATGTTGTTTGTTTGTTTTACATTGTTGTTATTTGAACTAATTGAATCCCATATGGTAGTAAAACCTGCTTGAACATGATGGTTGAATAAATATTGACCTGTGTTGTGTGTAAAATCAACCGATAGTGTTGATTTGGTAATTGGCAGTGAACGGCCTAAGTTGTGTTGTTTCAGACGTCAGTTTACCGTTCGGTGAATTGACGCAGTTTTAAAGTTATAAATTATTTTATAACTGAATTGAAGTTTTACAGTAATTTTATATAATCAATTAAATTAGAAATTTCTAAATAAATATTTTAATCGGGTTTATAAAAGAAATAGTTTAAACGATCTTATGTGATAAGACCGTATGTTTGTACATGTGCTGAAAGCTAGAAAACCAGAAAACTTACCGATGGGCTGGTAAAAAGGAAATAATTATTTTTGAACCAATAAAATGGCATTTTTAAATTAATTAAGTTATTTGATTGAATTAAAAAGGGGAAATGACAAATGAAAATCAGTTAACTGCTAACTGAGGTGTACGGTCTATGAAATCAACCGTTTTGAGTAAAATTTACAAATGGAAGAAAAATGATTTAAATATTCTGAATATTCGAATAGTCTAAAAATATTAGTTAATTCTTGATTAACTATTAATTAAGAAAATTTCTGAACTGTTAAATGTTAATGAAGTTAATTATTATTTAATAAGATTTTATAAATGACAATGATCATAGTAATAACAAAGTTAACTATTTTAAATATATTTAATGTTAAAGTTAATTATTATTTTAATTAATAATAATTAAAGAAGTGACCTTTAATTGGAGTTCCATTGGAAGTAATTAAAGCGTCGATAAGTGCGATCAAAGGCAAATAAGGTGTTATAAAGAGATTTATAAACTAGGTTTTTAAACAAGATTGGTAAGTGGGGTTTGTAAGTGGAATAAAAGGACATAAATAAGATTTTACTTAATCGTTAGATTAAGTAAAGTAAAATCAATTTAAATGAAATGGTTAAGGGAAATAAATAGATTAGTAATAAACTGAAATATGATAATGGTTTTAAAATAAAAATATAAGAAGTTGTTATAAAATACTAAATGATTTGGAAGGAAGTTAAACAAGGTTTAAAAGGGGTTTTCCAAACCAAATAATAACTTTAAAAGTTAAAGAGTGAATTGAGTAAACGTTGTAATTGAAATAAGGAGTTGAAATGTAAGGGAAAATATATACAATTGGGTCGGTTTAAATATTGGTAAAAGGGATCTTTGAAAAGAATCCAAGTTAAAAAGTATTATTGATAAGAGGGGTGTAAGTAGTCGTTAGTTATGGAATCCAAGACCAAGGCTGTAACGACCTGCATTCTACGCATCATAGGATCGTAGAATATTTATTTCTTTCACATACAAAGTCGTATGGTCATGTAACTTTGGGATACGACTATTGGGGTCATTTCCCATGTTCATGATTTTTCCCAATTTTTAAGTGACTATTTTACCCCTAATTGGTACTCTTTTGGCCATAACTTTTGATTGGAAAGGAATTTTGACCTGAAACCACTTCCATTGGCTCCGGATGATGGTTTACAATTCCGTAGAGTGGTTACACTAGCCAAAAGGACTCACCGTTTGGGAGATATGGCTGAAACAAGTTTCAGATAGTGAAAAACAGCTTAATTGGGCTTAACCGGGTGATTAACAGTTAGGCCCAATGGGGGGAATTTCGGGATTAAGGTTATGAGGAGGCTGAAATCAGTTAGAGAACGATCTTATCTTCATTTTTCAGCCGCCACTTTCATTCTTGAACCCTAACAATGGCCGCCAACATCTAGAAACATCCCCAAATCACTTTCTAATCAAGGATTAAGCTTAGCAACATCAAGTCAAGGAGAAATAGCACCAAATCAGTATTAGAGCTGCTGTTAGACATCAGTATTCACCCAAATCAGCGAGGTTTCAGTTCTGAAAATTTTATTTGTGGCCAAGGTAAGTGATTTGCATAGTTTTGCACTAATTACGGTTAATTAAGGGTAATTAGTGAAGATTAGCGAATGTATACACTAATAAATTCTGGAAAAATATCTATAAATTCGAAAATAATATTTTATGCCTCTGGTAGAAATTTGGTTTAATTTGGTTAAGTTTTGTTAACCCTATGATTACTTTTGCTTAAACATGCTTAAGGGAAAATATGGGATTTTGGGTACGTTTGATCCATTTTACATGCTATAGTTATTGTTTTGATGTTGTGGTTGATGTTACATTTTGCTATGACTGTATGACATGATTTGCGATTTTCTAGAAGGGTTAGACTGGTCGAAAAAGCCGTCGAATGGCGTAAACAGTCACTGGAATGAGTTGCAGGAATTTGGCCGATCCGGATCGGATCGGAGGAGGGAGTCAGCATCGAACCGATCAGGAGACCTCTCCGCGAACCAAACCGCCCCTCCAAGCTGTGTATCCACGAGCCGATCCGAGTAGATGAAGGAACTCAACCCTGACCCGATCCGCCTCTCGTGTGCCACTCCGACTCGAACCGATGCAACATAGGGAAGCTTGGGAGACCCGACCCGAACCGGGGCGCTTGGGAAGAAGGACCGAACCAGAGGAGTTTTCCACGAAGCCAGGAGGTGTGGACTCCGATCCGAACCGTTGGAGGAAGATCAACTCGATCCGACCCAAAGCAGAGAGGAAGGTTGAGCTGGAGATTCCAAACCGATCCGATTGCTTAGGGAGGAGTATTCCGATCCGAACCGAGGAGCTGATGACCACGACCTGAAGTAAAGTAAAGTGAAGAAATGAAGACCGGTCCGGAGGAGAAGGTGATGACCAGAACCCGAGATGCAAAGGAAGTCCAAATGAGGAGCTTTGACTCAGGATCCAGTTGGGAACCAATGAGTGAGCTTCATGATTGGGCTTTGCTGCGGGACGTGTGCAAAGGGGTTGTCTTTGTCTGTAGCTTTGAATCACTATGTGTAGGGAGTATGTGAACGGATTCAGGGCCACAGTGGCCTAGGTACGACTAAAGGGGCTATAGACCAATGAAGTGGGGTCATTTGTAAAGATTTTGTCATGACTCCATGTGGTAAGCTTGGTAGTAGCAGTAGTTGTACAAGTCGAACTCCGTCACTACTTCGATGGGTCTAGTGATTGACAGTGGTGGACATCGTATGCTTTACGCACTGAGTGAGAGATGTGAGGATGGTTGCTATGGTTGATATGTTTTCCCATCATTATGACATGCACACCCCCACCCCCGTATTCTTTACACTATTTGTTATGGCACCTTAGAGTATTGTACGGTATGTATAGCTAACTCTTTAGTTGCAGGTCCAGGTTCAGGTATGGTTTAGTATACCTGTTATTGTTCTGTTTAGCTGCTTATCGCTCATACCAGACTTTTTGTCTGACCCAGAGTTTTATGCCTCTTCTTATTACTTGGGTGCTCTCACGAGCAGACTAGAGACAGGTTAGCTGGGTATGCACGAGTAGCTGATTCGGAGACGAGCAGGAGGCTTCCACGTATGATACATATAGTATTCTCCCTGTGTTGTTGAAGATCACTGTTTGGGCATTAGTAGTGCATCTTTTACTTTAGCTTTCTTTTGCTTTAGAGACAGTTTAAAGTTGTAATAATCATATTGGATCATAAGCTGTATTTGGATTTCCGCTGCTCTGATGTTGATGTTGGTCTTAGTTATCAGCTTATGCACTGTCTCACCTATTTTATATCAAGTATGTTATTATTATATTTTGTTCCTTGCGCTGTGAGACATTCTAAAGGTTCCTTGTTAGTTAATTTTCTTCTTTCCTTTCTTTGGCGACCGTTCTGCGCTAGTCGGGCATGTGTACAGCGCACCTTCGGAGGAAATGCAGACTGGTGCAGGGCGGGCCGTTACACTTGGTATCAGAGCTCCAGGTTGCATAGTTAACCTAGGGAAGTCATCAGGGGGAGATAGTATACGTATATGTGAGCGCGTATTTGTGATTATTTTGGTTTTCAAAGCTATATATATTATATTATTAGTATATCTAAGAATTAAGTCGTACTGCACTAGCACCACTATGGAGATGGTTAATCGTTTTCTCTGTGCAGATTAAGCGATGAGCCGATACGCAAGGGGTACCGGTAGAGGATCCAATAATGGGAATGCTGCTGACATGTGGACGATGTTTACTGACCTCATGAGAGAGATGCTTAGGGATGTGCAGAGGGCAGCTCCCAATGGTGGTAATGGTGGTGGTCCAATAGTGCAGGCGCCGAGGGCCGACTTCGCCAGGCTGAATAAGGATTATACTAGTCTTGGTGGGAAGCCGTTCCACGGAACGGAGTCGGCTACGGATGTTCAGGATTGGTTGGATAGTTGCGAATGTATCTTCGAGGTTTTGGGTATCGAGGATGCGATAAAGAGAAAGCTAGCGTCCCGTCAGCTGCAAGGGCGGGCAATAAATTGGTGGAATGCTATAAAGGCAGCTATTCCCGAGGATCAGATTACTTGGGAGCAGTTTAAGGTTCGCTTTAGCGAGAAGTTCATTCCAGCTGCTCAGAAGTCAGTGTTGTTTAAGAAATTCTTGGAGCTCAAGCAGAATGGCAGAGCTGTCTCGGAGTATATTGCTAAATTCGACACTTTTTCGAAGTATGGGTTATCTCTTATTGATACTGCCAAGAAGAAGAATGAGAAATTCATAACTGGTTTGGATCAGTACTTGGGGGAAAGGCTTATTAACCACATCGATGAGACGTTTGAATCGATTGTAGGGAAACCATTGAGATCAGAAAATCTCTACCTTAAGCCGAAGACTGAGGTTGCATCTGCAAAGGAGCCAAAGCCACAAGCAAGTGGTGGAGGCAAGGGTGGTTCCCAGAATAAGAGAAAGCAGAATCATACTAAGGATGGTCAGAAGAAAAAGAATAAGCAAGATGTTGAGTGCTTCAGTTGTGGTAAGAAGGGCCATTATGCTAGTAATTGTCAGGCCAAGCCAGCAGATAGGAAGTGCTTCAACTGTGGCCAAATGGGATATCACAAGGACAAGTGTCCGCAACCCCCTAAGGAAAAGCAAATGGTGAAAGCACATGCCCTTAATGCTATTCTTTCTTCGTCGAAAGCCCCAACCGCGGTGGAGAAGGTAAAGAATGTCGTCATTCAAGGTATGCTTTCTGTTTATGATGTTCCTGTTAGAGTTTTGTTTGATACCGGAGCTTCCAGTTCTTTCATATCTACTGACCTAGTAGATAGGTTGGGATGGAGCCCCAGATTGTCGATAGACCTTTAGTAGTGACGAACCCAATTGGTGGTTCAACTAACCTTAACATGATTTGTCGTAATGTGGTCTTATCGAGTCATGGATGCATGTTTGTTTTTGATTGCTTTGTTTTGGGCTTTACTGGGTTTGGCATTATTTTGGGAGTAGATTGGCTCCAAAGATACGGGGTGGTGGTAGACTGTGAGGGCTTTTTGGTGACAGCTAGAGCGGACGATGGGCGGAGGGTAGTGTTTGGTGGTCTACCCAGTGAGGGGGTAATGGCTAGTTTTCTAAATTCCCTCGACATCCCGCATAGTGAGTTGTCAGGTTTGCCCGTGGTTGGCCAGTATATGGATGTCTTCGAGGAAGTGACCGGGCTTCCACCACACCGAGAGATTGAGTTTCATATTGATTTAGTGAAAGACGCCAGACCTATAGTGATGCCACTTCGTCGTATGGCACCAAGGGAGCAGCGAGAGCTCGGGGTGCAAATCATCGATATTTTGAAGAAGGGATTTATCAGAAGGAGTTTTTCTGAGTGGGGAGCACCAGTTGTGTTTGCTACCAAGGAGGATGGTTCCCTTCGTTTGTGTGTAGACTACCGCGAGTTGAATAAAGTGACGAGGAAGAATAAGTATCCTCTACCGCGGATAGATGATTTGTTTGATCAGTTGAATGGCGCGAGGGTATTCTCCCAGTTGGATCTCGCGACAGGATTTCATCAGCTTAGAGTGGAAGCTGAGAGTATAGCTAAAACGACATTCCGAACGCGTCTGGATTTTATGAGTGGTTGGTCATGCCATTCGGGCTGACCAATGCCCCAGCATATTTTGTGGATCTTATGAATAGGGTATTCAGAGATCAGTTGAATAAGTTTGTCCTTGTGTTCGTGGATGATATTTTGGTCTACTCAAGGACAGAGGAAGAACACAAGGAACATTTGGGGATAGTGATGGAGGTGTTGAGAAAACACCAATTAAAAGCGAAGTTTTCTAAGTGTCACTTCTGGAGGAGGGAAGTGAGATTCTTGGGCCATGTTGTTTCAGAGAATGGTATTGCCGTGGATCCTGCGAAGGTGGCTGCGGTACAAGATTGGTCTACGCCCAAGAATGCAACGGACATAAGAAGATTCTTGGGATTAGCTGGATATTATCATAAGTTTATCCAAGGCTTCTCCAAGATAGCAGCACCGTTGACTCAGTTGACCAAGAAGAATCAGGCTTTTGTCTGGGATGAAAGGTGCGAGAATGCATTCAAGAGTCTAAAGGACAAGTTGACATGCGCACCAGTGTTAGTCATTCCTAAGTGGAATGAAGAGATGACGGTATACACGGATGCCTGTGGTACCGGACTAGGTGCTGTATTGATGCAAGGAGGTAGGGTTGTAGCTTATGCAAGTCGGTAATTGAAACCGCATGAAAGAAGATACCGTACCCATGATTTGGAATTGGCAGCAATCGTGTTTGCATTGAAGATGTGGAGACATTATCTCTTGGGAGAAAGATCCGAGTTGTTTACCGATCATAAATCGTTAAAGTATTCTCTCAAAAAGATCTAAATCTCCGGCAGCAAAGGTGGTTAGAATTCTTAGCTTCCTATGATTTCGACATTGCATATACACCGGGAAAGGGCAATGCGGTGGCTGATGCATTAAGTAGGAAACATGCCAGTTTAGGGGCTATGTTTCTAGAATGGAAGCAACTGGAGTACATCGCTGGGTATGATTTCAGACCAAAGTGCGAATTGGATCCAGAAATGTTAGCAAGCTTAACGATCAGACCCACTTTGATTGAGCGGATTGGTTCCAATTAGAGGAACGATCCTAATCTTTTAGAAATCATCTCCAAGTTAGAGATGGGAAGCGATGAGGAGACGAACAAGTACGGGCTTGATCGAGATGGATGGCTTCGAAAGAATGGAAAGCTAGTTGTACCCAATGTCAATGGATTGAGAGCTGAAGTGCTTAGAGAATGTCATCACTCAAAACTGACTATACATCCCGGTGGTAACAAGATGTATCGAGACATGAAGCAGACATACTACTGGGAAGGGATGAAAAGAGATGTAGGAAAGTTTATATCTAAATGCATGAACTGCCAGCTAGTTAAAGCTGAGCAAAAGAAGCCTAGTGGTTTTCTACAACCATTCGAAATTCCAAAATGGAAATGGGAACAAGTGTCAGTGGATTTCATTTATGGGTTACCAAGGACTAGATCGGGCCATGATAGCATTTGGGTGATTGTGGACCGATTGACCAAAAGCGCAAGGTTTATACCCGTCAAGTCAAACAGGACGGCAACTAAATTAGTGGAACTGTATATAAAGTGGGTAGTTAGATTTCATGGAATACCCAAAGGCATTGTGAGTGTCCGGGATCCGTTGTTCACTAGTGGATTTTGGAAGAGCTTACAAGAGGCGTTAGGATCAGAATTACATATCAGTACCGCATACCATCCTCAGACCGACGGACAAACAGAGAGGGTGAATCGAGTATTAGAGGACCTCTTGAGAGCCTGTGTATTGGATTTTGATGGATCATGGGATGACCATTTGCATCTAGTAGAGTTTGCATATAATAATAGCTACCAATCCAGTATCGGTATGGCTCCGTTTGAAGCTTTGTACGGAAGACCGTGCAACTCACCGTCATGTTGGGTAGAAATTGGCGAGAAGTTTGTGCTTGGACCCGATGTGATAAGAGAAACTTCAGCTAAGCTTAAGATTATCCAACAGCAAATGAAGGCTTCCCAAGATAGGCAGAAGAGTTATGCTGATAAGAGGAGAAGAGAATTAAAGTTCTCCATTGGCGACTTGGTGTTTGTCAAGATATCTCTGTTAAAGAGCGTGATAAGATTTGGCAGGAAAGGCAAGTTAGCACCAAGATTTGTTGGTCCATTCCCAGTTCTTGAGCAAACTGGGAATTTGGCATATAGAGTTGAATTACCAGAGAAGATGGCAGGAGTTCACAATGTGTTTTATGTTTCCCAGTTAAGGAAGTTCGTGCACGACCCATATGTGACTATTTCACCTGATCAGTTGGATGATATCGAAGTTGAACCTGTGGCGGTTGGGAACCGCAAGCCTATGCGTATTGTTGGGAATGATACGAAGCAACTTCGAAGGAAAGCGGTGAATATAGTCAAAGTCCAGTGGGGCGAGAATGAGAATGACTGTACTTAGGAGACAGAGGAGAGCATTAGGAAGACGTATCCAGAACTCTTCGCCTGGTAAGATTTTAACTTCGATTTAGTCTTTCCGCATGCTAGGATAGGATTGTTTGTTTGTTTTGCATGTTTGATTGTTGTATGTAGCTGGTAGGCATGCGGGATCCTTTGTATGTTTTGGGTTAAGGAATTTCGGGGACGAAATTTCTTAAGGGAGGGAGAGTGTAACGACCCGCATTCTGCGCATCATAGGATCGTAGAATATTTATTTCTTTCACTTACGAAGTCGTATGGTCATGTAACTTTGGGAGACGACTATTAGGGTCATTTCCCATGTTCATCATTTTTCCCGATTTTTAAATGACCATTTTACCCCTAGTTGGTACTGTTTTGGCCATAACTTTTGACTGGAAAGGAATTTTTACCTGAAACCACTTTCATTGGTGGTCACATTAGCCAAACGGACTCACCGTTTGGGAGATATGGGTGAAACAAGTTTCAGATAGTGAAAAATAGCTTAATTGGGCTTAACCGGGTGATTAACAGCTAGGCCCAATGGGGAATTTCGGGATTAGGGTTATGAGGTGGCTGAAATAAGTTAGAGAACGATCTTGTCTTCATTTTTCAGCCGCCACTTTTATTCTTGAACCCTAACAATGGCCGCCAACATCTAGAAACATCCCCAAATCACTTTCTAATCAAGGATTAAGCTTAGCAACATCAAGTCAAGGAGAAATAGCACCAAATCAGTATTAGAGCTGCTGTTAGACATCAGTATTCACCCAAATCAGCGAGGTTTCAGTTCTGAAAATTTTATTTGTGGCCAAGGTAAGTGATTTGCATAGTTTTGCACTAATTACGGTTAATTAAGGGTAATTAGTGAAGATTAGCGAATGTATACACTAATAAATTCTGGAAAAATATCTATAAATTCGAAAATAATATTTTATGCCTCTGGTAGAAATTTGGTTTAATTTGGTTAAGTTTTGTTAACCCTATGATTAGTTTTGCTTAAACATGTTTAAGGGAAAATATGGGATTTTGGGTACGTTTAATCCATTTTACATGCTATAGTTATTGTTTTGATGTTGTGGTTGATGTTACATGTTGCTATGGCTGTATGACATGATTTGCGATTGTCTAGAAGTGTTAGATTAGTCGAAAACGCCGTCGAATGGCGTAAACATTCGCTGGAATGAGTTGCAGTAATTTGGCCGATCCGGATCGGGTCGGAGGAGGGTGTCAGCGCCGAACCGATCAGGAGACCTCTCCGCGAACCGAACCGCCCTTCCAAGCAATGTATCCACGAGCCGATCCGAGTAGGTGAAGGAACTCAACCCTGACACGATCCGCCTCTCGTGTGCCACTCCGACCCGAACCGATGCACTATGGGGAAGCTTGGGAGACCCGACCCGAACCGGGGCGCTTGGGAAGAAGGACCGAACCAGAGGAGTTTTCCATGAAGCCAGGAGGTATGGACTCCGATCCAAACCGCTGGAGGAAGATCACCCCGATCCGACCCGAAGCAGAGAGGAAGGTTGAGCTGGAGATTCCAAACCGATCCGATTGCTTAGGGAGGAGTATTCCGATCCGAACCGAGGAGCTGATGACCACGACCTGAAGTAAAGTAAAGTGAAGAAATGAAGACCGGTCTGGAGAAGAAGGTGATGACCAGAACCCGAGATGCAAAGGAAGTCCAAATGAGGAGCTTTGACTCAGGATCCGGTTGGGAACCAACGAGTGAGCTTCATGATTGGGCTTTGCTGCGGGACGTGTGCAAAGGGGTTGTCGATGTCTGTAGCTTTGGATCACTATGTGTAGGGAGTACGTGAACAGATTCAGGGCCACAGTGGCCTAGGTACGACTAAATGGGCTATAGGCCAATGAAGTGGGGTCATTTGTAAAGATTTGGTCATGACTCCATGTGGTAAGCTTGGTAGTAGCAGTAGTTGTACAGGTCGAACTCCGTCACTACTTCGATGGGTCTAGTGATTGACAGTGGTGGACATCGTATGCTTTACGCACTGAGTGAGAGATGTGAGGATGGTTGCTATGGTTGATATGTTTTCCCATCATTATGACATGCACACCCCCACCCCCGTATTCTTTACACTATTTGTTATGGCACCTTAGAGTATTGTACGGTGTGTAGTGCTAACTCTTTGGTTGCAGGTCCAGGTTCAGGTATGGTTTAGTATACCTGTTATTGTTCTGTTTAGCTGCTTATCGCTCATACCAGACTTTTTGTCTGACCCAGAGTTTTATGTCTCTTCTTATTACTCTAGATGCTCTCACGAGCAGACTAGAGACAGGTTAGCTGGGTATGCACGAGTAGCTGATTCGGAGACGAGCAGGACGCTTCCACGTATGATACATATAGTATTCTCCTTGTGTTGTTGAAGATCACTGTTTGGGCATTAGTAGTGCATCTTCTACTTTAGCTTTCTTTTGCTTTAGAGACAGTTTAAAGTTGTAATAATCATATTGGATCATAAGCTGTATTTGGATTTCTGCTGCTCTGATGTTGATGTTGGTCTTAGTTATCAGCTTATGCACTGTCTCACCTGTTTTATGTCAAGTATGTTATTATTATATTTTGTTCCATGCGCTGTGAGACATTCTACAGGTTCCTTGTTAGTTAATTTTCTTCTTTCCTTTCTTTGGCGACCGTTCTGCGCTAGTCGGGCATGTGTACAGCGCACCTTCGGAGGAAATGCAGACTGGTGCAGGGCGGGCCGTCACACTGGCTTATAATAAGAATACCAATAAATTAAAGAAAATTATTTGACAACAGATTTTGGTTCTAAATCAAAGTGTTATAATGATTCAAGTTAAAGTGGTGCTTTGTGGTCATTTACTTAATCAAAGGAATTAAGTAAAGAGATTATATTGAACGAGGATTTCAAACGTAAGATACGGTTTATAAAACCAGGTTTGAAATCAAAATGATAAACGAGATTTGAATATCATTGTTTAAGTGACGAACTGATATTAGTCTGAGATAAGGACGTTGTCGATCAAGGTCTGAGAGGTAAATAAAATACCCCAACTTGAACGTCTTCGTTATTATCAAGGAATGGAACTGGTTTGAAACAAGTGGAAGGTATGATAATTGAAAAAGAGAGTTAAGTACATATATATACACATTCTCTGAAATGTATAAAGTGGTTTGTTAAATTTAATTAAAAATAAATGTTTTGAATTTATTGGAAGATCTAGAAGTTATTAACGATTTTGTTAAAGAGGCCAAGTCATGCCAAGTACTGAATCAGAAAACTCATTGTGTTCAGACTATTGTATTTGATAGTTAAATCACTGAATATCAAACCAGACAAATACGATTGTTGGTATGGAAAAACCGGGATCGAATTTATATTCGAAAACATTCCGACCAACAAATACGTGAAGACGTCGATTGAAGATAGAGCAAGTGAAGACCGTGGATCTTCATAAGCGGACGGACTACTTGTCGAATTTCTCTGGCTTGCAACCAGAGTTATTTGATTCGTGATTCTGTCGTGGTTGAAATCCACGGATTGCAAGGACTTCTCGCTACTGATCCATGGGGTGATTCCTTTATGAGATGCAGTAGGAGGGTGCCTTCGGTTCATCCTATTCCTGGATGGCTTGTATGGACGAATGTATGATAGAGTATTTCCAAAGGACCACGTACGTTGATTTCTTCAAACTTATACTAGTTGGTTAGCTCCCAGCTAGAGTATTTTTGTGGACATCAATTAGTGATATCCAGAGGATCTGACGATGTGGCATTCTAAGTGAATGGTGGCCAGATGTTCGAAAAGGAATTCTAGCCTCAAGCCTTATCAACTGGGGAAATAGCAAAAATCGGGCAGGCAGCACGGCTATGTGGGTCGCTCCCATTAGGGTGTATAATCACCTATCTGGAGAAATTCCGTTTGCTTCTTAAATCTATATTCGATGCTGTCCCTTTTTGGGAGGCGATTGCTGATCCCAACCGTCGGTGATATACATTCGATACACTCAAGCGAAATGAGCGGTCAGTCATGTAAGGGCCGGGTTGCAAGACGTTCTTGTTGAACCCAGTGTATTCGCCTCTAGAGATACACTATCGGCAGGTGGTCCCATACCTTGTCAAGGTTGGAATCTAATATCCAGTAATCGCCCGCGGTTTTGGTTTGTATACTATATATGTGGAGCGTGAGATGCAAGCGTTCCGCTAAATTGTTAATTATTTATATTTAGACAATATGATAATATCAGAATAAGTATGATTTCAAAAATGGTTTGGGTCATAGTAAGGTAAAAACCATCTGTGTTTATATGTGGGCTGGTCTTACTGTTTATATGTGCTCGGGTTAGACCGAGTGTTCCAGGTTAGTTCTCGCCTGGAGTTTAAGGAGCTGGAAGCAGGCGGCTTCACTGCTAATTATATAAAGTTATTATTCCGCTGTGACTGATATCAGTGTACTCTAATGATTGGTATGTATATACAGTTCTTTTGTATAAAGAGATTTGATATTATATTTTATCTGTTCCGCTGTGAGATTTTGATGTGGTGTTCTTCTTCTTTCTTCTATTCTAATATTCTTTCTTTCTTTTCTCATCTTCTAATTTCTTTCTATTGACAATCCAGTGTTTTCGATACTTGAATAGTCGACATGGAGATTTTATGTTGATTTTCGAGGTCGAAAATCGTTCGGTCGTTACAGTGGTATCAGAGCTATTGGTTTAGTGATAACCTTGGCTCTGTGGCGTGAATCGATAGAGATGGGGTTAGTAATGCCGTAGATTGAGTTTGAATATATATATATATATATATGAGAGCGCGTATTCGTGATTTGATATTTAAATTATTTTTTTGAAATTATTTAGCCCAATTTATTTTATAAAATAATTAAAGTGACGATTTTCATAAATTATTATAGTATGGGCAATCGATTGTTTGGTTGATGTTGATTTGAATGATATGTTTGGATGGTGTGCTCGATCTCGTGGACATGAACCAGAACCTGAATCGACTTAGTTAAAACCAATTCGAAATGAATAATTCGAATAAATCAATCAATGTAATAAATCTGAATGGGTAATTAAAGATATAAATGAATTGCTAAAGACGTGATTATAATCTCGTGTGGTTTGAATTGCGTGGATGATATCGATGTTTTGAACATAATTGACATTTGTTTTGTGAACTAATAAAGTTCATTTGAGTTGAGAAACAGGTGCAGAAGTGCCAATTCAGCTTAAAAATCCACTCAGGAGAAAATTCTGGAGGTAATTGAATCCAGTTTGAATAGAGATGCAAAATAATTGTGAACACCCAAACTTCCCCGTAAAGGAAAGCCTGGATTGCCTTGAGAACAACACACATCAGAATACAAACTGAAGAAGATTTTTATTGCTGATTACAACAATTACATCAGAGTACAAGAATATAACAGAGTATGAATACTTATTAAATAATAGAAATACAATAATATCAGAGATTAAATTACATTAAAATAGCAGTGGAAAAATAATACAAATATACAACTGAAAGGAATACACGGATACAGAGCTTTCCGAATACCGCTTCAGCTGTAAATCAGGATCCTGTAAATATATCTGCAAAAAAAGCTACTCGACTGCCCGTGTGGAAAATATGGGCACCTGAGTTTGCCATTGAAACAAACAACAGGTCAGTCATGGGACTGGTATGAGAAATCTTAACTTAACTTATCTAATAATAAGGCTAATCACAGGGCCACCCCGCTAACGCGGAACGGGTTTACTCCATTGGATTGCCAGTGCATAAAATAAGGTAAATTGTTAAAAAAATGCAATGCTTTTTAGAAAAATGCAACCATTATAAGACTCAAGTCCCATCACACAATGCAACGCAAACCGGAGGATAGGGTTTTACCTTATAATGGTCAAGAGATGCTTGATACGATAAAACGGATTTGATATTAGTGAGTATATGTTTTTAAAAACCATTTCAATCATAATATATCAATCATAGATGGCATGGATACCATATATCATGTCGCCATACTAGTTCTACATTCAAAACCGCAAGGACGTATTGGAAATTGGATTTCCATCATGAGTCGAGGCTAGGGGCAAGCTCCTCTCCGATTCGAGACACTCTAGCAAATGCCTCAGGATCACACCTATGGGCAACCCTTGGATCTTCAGGGCCGGTTCCCGCCTATCGGCAGTGGATTGGTTATGCCTGAACACACGCTTCCCGGTCCCTTTAGACCTATAGTATGACCACTAACGGCCTATAAAAATCCGAGGCGCCTCAAAATCCATCATCCACATAAGTAAAATGTTAGCCAGTTTAAGCACTGACACTACTCCTAGCAAGAAAGAAACGTGTGCACTCCCTGCAGTCCTAATCCCATTTTTGACTCATACCCGGGTGTGAGGCTCGCGAAGTCACGATATACACAAAGTTATGCCGTAATAGGCTATACTTTGATCATCCCACAAGGCCCTGCTTTTCAACAAAAGCCTTGATCATTTGCATCTTGGCATGCCACATTATCTGACCATACTAACAATTACTTCCATCACCAATAATTTATTTACATTTAATTACAGAAATAAATAACTATTCGAAAATTGAGTGAGCAAAAGAGTTCTCACCTTTTCCGGCTTTAAATGACGGTTCGGGCCCAATTTTGGCCCAAGATCCAACATGCTCCAAATTGGGCGTAGTTACTGTCATTGCGAAGCTCTCAACTCGCTGATCGCAGCAAATCCTGTTTCGCGCGATTTCGAGTTCGTATCACAAAGTTATGAATTTTCGAAGTTTGTAATAATTAAATAATTAATTTAAATTATGAAAATTACCCAAATTTTCAACTTGCTCAGAATTGGACAAAATTATGTGTTGGCTGAAACCCCACACGAGTCTTGGGTTGATATTTGACTACACATCACCCTTGTGTTTAGTGTAAATTGCACTTTGGCTGTTATGTGAATGGTTGACATTATTATGGAATAAGTGCAATGTTTGAAATCCGTGTAATTAAATTACATGGAAATTGTGTGAGTCTCATTCCAATTTTGAGTTAAAGAATATTATAATCCAATATTCAATTAGAAGAGCCGAAGGATGGTTTCCATGTTTTCAAATGGGAAGTTATGTATTGTCAAAGTTACAATAAAAAGAGTGAATTGGAAAGATAACATTTTTTATTAGTAAAAAGTTACAATAAAAGATTAGAATTAAAAGATACCCTTTTTAATTGTCAACATGTTAAATTAAGAAGATTTGTTTCAATACTGAACATCTTGAAAAGATTAATATTATTGTTATCAATTTTGAATTAATGAATATTTTAATTTATACTCAATTAATAGAATTAATTGGCGTTGATTTAAAAAGATTATATCTTTACTGTTTAAAAGTTATAATAAAGGAGATTCAATTAAAAAAAATTTGAACACCCAAACTTCCCAGTAAAGGAAAGCCTGGATTGCCTTGAGAACAACACACATCAGAATACAAACTGAAGAACATTTTTATTGCTGATTACAACAATTACATCAGAGTACAAGAATATAACAGAGTATGAATACTTATTACATAATAGAAATACAATAATATCAAAGATTAAATTACATTAAAATAGCAGCGGAAAAATAATACAAATATACAACTGAAAGGAATACACGGATATAGAGCTTTCCGAATACCGCTTCAGCTGTAAATCAGGATCCTGTAAATATATCTGCAAAAAAAGCTACTCGACTGCTTGTGTGGAAAATATGGGCACCCGAGTTTGCCAGTGAAACAAACTACAGGTCAGTCATGGGACTGGTGTGAGAAATTTTAACTTAACTTATCTAATAATAAGGCTAATCACATGGCCACGCCGCTAACGCGAAACGGGTTTACTCCATTGGATTGCCAGTGCATAAAATAAGGTAAATCGTTAAAAAAACGCAATGCTTTTTAGAAAAATGAAACCATTATAAGACCCAAATCCCATCACACAATGCAAACCGGAGGATAGGGTTTTACCTTATAATGGTCAAGAGATGCTTGATATGACAAAACGGATTTGATATTAGTGAGTATATGTTTTTAAAAACCATTTCAATCATAATATATCAATCATAGACGGCATGGGTACCATATATCATGTCGCCATACTAGTTCTACATTCAAAACCGCAAGGTCGTATTGGAAATTGGATTTCCATCATGAGTCGAGGCTAGGGGAAAGCTCCTCTCCGATTCGAGACACTCTAGCAAATGCCTTAGGATCACACCTATGGGCAACCCTTGGATCTTCAGGGCCGGTCCCCGCCTATCGGCAGTGGATTGGTTATGCCTGAACACATGCTTCCCGATCCCTTTGGACCTATAGTATGACCACTAACAGCCTATAAAAACCCGAGGTGCCTCAAAATCCACCATCCATATAAGTAAAATGTCAGCCAGTTTAAGCACTGACACTATTCCTAGCTAGAAAAAATCGTGTGCACTTCCTGCATTCCTAATCCCGTTTTTGACTCATACCGGGGTGTGAGGCTCGCGAAATCACGATATACACAAAGTTATGCCGTAATAGGCTATACTTTGATCATCCCACAAGGCCCTTCTTTTCAACAAAAGCCTTGATCATTTGCATCTTGGCATGCCACATTATCAGACAATACAATATCATTGATTCATCTATCGATATAGTATGGTCTGATAATGTGGCATGCCAAGATGCAAATGATCAAGGCTTTTGTTGAAAAGCAGGGCCTTGTGGGATGATCAAAGTATAGCATATTATGGCATAACTTTGTGTATATCGTGACTTCGCGAGCCTCACACCCCGGTATGAGTCAAAAACGGGATTAGGACTGTAGGGAGTGCACACGTTTCTTTCTAGCAAGAAGTAGTGTCAGTGCTTAAACTGGCTGACATTTTACTTATGTGGATGATGGATTTTGAGGCGCCTCAGATTTTTATAGGCCGTTAGTGGTCATACTATAGGTCCAAAGGGACCGGGAAGCGTGTGTTCAGGCATAACCAATCCACTGCCGATAGGCGGGGACTGGCCCTGAAGGTCCAAGGGTTGCCCATAGGTGTGATCCTGAGGCATTTGCTAGAGTGTCTCGAATCGGAGAGGAGCTTGCCCCTAGCCTCGACTCATGATGGAAATCAAATTTCCAATATGACCTTGCGGTTTTGAATGTAGAACTAGTATGGCGACATGATATATGGTACCCATGCCGTCTATGATTGATATATTATGATTGAAATGGTTTTAAAAAACATATACTCACTAATATCAAATCCGTTTTATCATATCAAGCATCTCTTGACCATTATAAGGTAAAACCCTATCCACCGGTTTGCGTTGCATTGTGTGATGGGACTTGGGTCTTATAATGGTTTCATTTTTCTAAAAAGCATTGCGTTTTTTTAACGATTTACCTTATTTTGTGCACTGGCAATCCAATGGAGTAAACCCGTTCCGCATTAGCGGCGAGGCCCTGTGATTAGCCTTATTATTAGATAAGTTAAGTTAAGATTTCTCATACCAGTCCCATGACTGACCTGTAGTTTGTTTCATTGGCAAACTCGGGTGCCCATATTTTCCACATGGGTAGTCGAGTAGCTTTTTTTGCAGATATATTTACAGGATCCTGATTTACAGCTGAAGCGGTATTCAGAAAGCTCTGTATCCATGTATTCCTTTCAGTTGTATATTTGTATTATTTTTCCGCTGCTATTTTAATGTAATTTAATCTCTGATATTATTGTATTTCTATTATGTAATAAGTATTCATACTCTGTTATATTCTTGTACTCTGATGTAATTACTGTAATCAGCAATAAAAATGTTCTTCAGTTTGTATTCTGATGTGTGTTGTTCTCAAGGCAATCCAGGCTTTCCTTTACGGGGAAGTTTGGGTGTTCACATTTGGTATCAAAGCCAGGTTTCGATCCTGGGACCTGTGGGTTATGGGCCCACCACGCTTCCGTTGCGCTATTTCTAACTCCCTTTATAATTTAAATAAAATTCATTCATTTTAACTTCGATTAAAATAAATTTATAGTCGTTATTATATAAAATAAATTATTTTAAATATTAAAGACCCAATAATATGATTAAAATAAAATTTTTAAATTCGGCCCAAAATTCCGGGTTGTTACAATAATTAAGCAGGCTCGCATATAATATATCGCTTATCACGTAATAGCGCTCGCAAAATGGTACGCCTACGAAAATATGAAATTTTGGTTTTATTTGGGTTTTGAGTTTGGATTGTGAATTTTTCCGACCATGATAGTCGATGTATATATATTTCTTGAACCTGCGATATTGCAGATGTCCTCCGTACAGGGGAGACTCTACCAAAATTTTTCCAAAATTTAAGGTGTTAGAATTTTTTTGAAGTTTTTTGAAAATTTAGTTATTTGAAATAATTTGGTTTTATGACCAATTATATTAGTTGAAAATAAAATCGAGTTTGGAATTTATTATCTTTGTAAAGAGAATGGGTTGTGACGTTCTGTAAGAACCCGTAACTTCCCCGGTATAGGAAAGCACGGATAAGTCGAGGACAACACACAAAAGAACGCAGACAGAAGAACATTTCATTGTCAATTACAACAATTTCATCAAATTACAAAAACATACAGAGTATAAATAAATATTACATAGAAAATATCAGAGATTTAAATTACATTTAAATACATCGCAGCAGAAAATTAATACAATACACAACTGAAAGGAATACACGGATACGGAGCTTTCCGAGTATCGTTCCAGTTGTAAATCAGGATCCTGTGAATATAAATCTACAAAACCAAAACTACTAGCTATCCGTGTCAAAATAAGGGCACCTAGAGCTTAGGTTAAAACAATAAACTCCAGGTCAGTCATGGGATTGGTGTGAGAACTAAAGCAGTTATTAATCTTTATTTTAAAGTTAGGTAAATCAAGGGACCACGCCATATAACACGGAACGGGTTTCCTACCAAGAATACCAATGCATAAAACAAACAGCGCAATGCTAAATAAAGAAAAATGAAGCTATTATAAGACCCAGGTCCCATCACACAAAGCAACGCAAGCCGGAGGATACGGTTTTTACCTTATAATAGCAAAAGGATGCTTGATATGCTAAGTTTCATGTTTTGATTTTTAATCAGACTCCAACTGTAAATTAGTAAGAGAATGATTCCCTAAGTATTAACCCCGAAGGCCGAAACCAACATCAGACTAATACCCAGGAAACCACCCATCTTAGCTCGTTTCCAGTTAGTTTCTGATTTTATATACAATCATAAATATCAATCATAGGCGGCATGAATGTCCCATACCATTATGTCGCCATATATAGGTATACAATCAAAACCGCAAAATGTCGTATTGGAAGTTGGGTTATCATTTATGGTATGAACCGAGGCTAGGGATCGTCCTCTACCGATTCGAGACTGTCTAGTCCGAGTCTTAGGAACTGAACGCTTCGTCCCTTGGACTCAGGGCCGGTCCACCGATGTGGATTATAATTCCTGAACACTGCGTTTCCTCGCCCTGTGGGCCGTAAATGAGCCAACAAATGACTCCATCGGCTTCACATAGTCATTGATATATTCGAGGCACCTCGCAGCAGCAACAACCACATAAGTCAAACTCATCAGGGCGTGTAAAACCACTGACGCCACTTCTATCTAGAAGGAAACACATGCCCCCTGATATCCGTCTCCCGTTTTTGGTTCATGCCGGGTGTGAAACTCGCGAATTAAACGTTACACAAAGCTACGCCACAAAGGTCCTGCTTTGATCATCAACCACAAGACTTTGCTTTTCAATAGAAGCCTTGATCAATTGCCACTTAGGCATGCCACACAGGCAATTCACTCCATGCGACGGATATCCATCAATATATAACCCCTGAGCTCGTACGTCTCAGAGAAGGGCGTTAAGCAAGAGAATAAATTCTCCACCACCAAACAGATATATATTTAATAGAAATCAATCACACAGACTGAAATCCAATGTCAGACACACAGTCCATTTACAAGTTCGTTCGGGGTCTGAACGAAACCGAAGGCACCTAGTACCCTGCATATCCATCGATCTCCAAGTACGTCTGGACGATCACCAACTGATTCCCTCCGCTTGGGTGTACGGCCCAATCAAGATCATCAGTAATTATCCAAACGACGTGAAAACCTCCGTTTTTCAACAATCGTCTTCATCTTCGACTAATCGTCGAATCAGTGATTCAGAATGGGATAAACCCGGTCTTTCCGAATAACTCGCGTATATAATAAATAAGTTTTACACAAACACAACATACACCTCATTCCAATTCATCAGTCACTAACCGTAAACTAGTAAGAGAACAATTCCCCAAATATTAACCCCGAAGGTCGAAACCAACATCAGATCAATACCCAGGAAACCATTCATCTTAGCCAACCTACAGTTAGTTTATAAATTTCACATTCTTAGGGATAGGTTCCCATTAATTTTATCGAAGATAAATTCTTTTAAATTTATTCTTTAATATTCCTTTGAATATCACTTCATACTAGTCGGGATTAGCGAACCACACCGAAGTAATTATTTATTTTATTTCCCATCCCAACCTATTTATCCCATGAAGTAAAACTGGTCATACTTCATATCTAACACCACGGTGTTATCGGTCAATTACCATTTCACGTTCAAATCTAATTAAAGATTTAACAACCGTCTGGAGTAAAACTGGTGATACTCCATTCTCGATCTTTTCAATCTAATTAAAGATTCATTAAAACTCCACTTAGTTTTAATCTTTGACTGGGTTAAAGAATCAGTGTCATTTAAAACACGGTTCACGATAAACCCCAAAATCACATCATGTTACAATCAGTCCCTAACCGTAAATTAGCAAGTTAGCAATTCCCTAAGTATTAGCCCCGAAGGACGAAACCAACATCAGATCAATACCCCCAGAAACCGTTCAACTTAACTAATCTCCAGTTAGTTTCTGATTTTCTTAACTCCTTTGGGTCTAAGAACAGTATTTTTGAAGATACCGTTCACGACAACCCAAAATCACATTCCAATAATTATCGGGTTAAAGAACAAGTGTTATTTCAAACACTGTTCACGATAATCCCAAAAATCAATTTCAATTCAATTCTAATTAAATATCATTTAATTGGTATTCTTCATTAAATCCAAATAAAAAGATTTAATCTTTTTTCAACTGGGCTTAAGAACAGTGTTAATGAAGACACCATTCACGATAAACCCAAATCACATTTGATATTAAATACAAGGCTCTGAATAGAAAATATACCGGCTTATATTCAATATCAAATTCTACAACCAACAAATATCGTATTGGAAATAATGATATTAATATATCTTTCAAATTCCCATAACAATATCTGTATCATCACGAAATCCAACATCGAAATATTTCGAAGACAATTTCGATACAAATCCCTTTCAATTCAATTATTGGAAATTCTGGTTATATTTCAAAACCATTTCAAATCCAATTTTATTTATTTTAAAAATAAATGAATTTATAATTCTAGATCAAAACTAGTTCATTTCGATAAAAATCTATTTTTATCTTTTCAAATATGGAGATTTTCATCCCAACTCTTCACAAATCATTTCTTGTGATTTTACACAAATTATCACTATTTTAATAATTTTATCAAGGCCCGTACAGTCGATTTCCATCTACGGCCATCAAACTGCACCTACAGCGACCTTTTCTAAATTTGATTTGGACATAATTCCAAATCCTACCATTAGATTTCAAATCTCCAATATTCATTAGAAAGCTCTTTTCTATACGAACCCAACGGTTCCAGTTTTAGGAGAATCCGACGGTCGGATCTCCCGTAATATCCATTCGAAGTCAATGGTCGAAATTCGCGAACTGCTGCGGCGCGTTCTATTCAGGCCATTATATTATATATATAATATACATTTCATCGATTCCTTTTAAAACGTATTTTATAAATTGTTTTAAATTCGTTTTCAAAACGATTTCAACTTCCATCTCAAATTCAAATCAAAATTGAATTTTCCAATATAAATTCGTTTTAAATTCATTTCAAATCGATTTCAATTCAATTTCAATTTAATTCGAATTTCAATTCATTTCAATTTAATTCGAATTTCAAATCTATTCAATTTAATCCGAATTTCAATTCATTCGATTTAATTTGAATTTCAAATCTATTCAATTTAATTCGAATTTCAATTCATTCAATTTAATTCGAATTTCAAAATCACTTTCAATATTCATTGAAAAATGAATAAAATTGATATAAATATCGTTCACGTCAAAATGGCGTCAATCTAATCAACACGGCTTCATATATTTCTATTTTCAAACATTCTATTTCAAATATTTCTTTTTCAAATATTTCTATTCAAAACTGGAATGAGGCCCAATCGATTTCCATATAATGTTAATTATATGGATTTTCTACAACACATGTATAAAATAACAACGATAAATAATCAACCATCATCCAGAGTGCATTCTACACTGTATAAGCATCAAATATAAATATTTAATGCTTACAACAGTCCGTCAATCGATCGATCGACATACAACTAATTATTGGGATTAGTGTATGTCATATATCATCCCAATACCCGTGTGTGGTTTTCAAACAATCAAACACAGATTTTATTTGTGCAGTTGGGCGATGTGTAAAATTTATCGTCCCAATCCATATCAGTCAAATGTGTGTATATAGACAAATCGTCCGATTTGTTTATATTTATTTATTTCATTTCATATACATGTTAAAAATTTTATTTTCAACTATAAAATATTTTTAACTATATAAATAATTTATTTTAATTCACATCACATCAAAATCAAACAAACAAGCATACAAGCCGTCCATGGTCTGTGGACGACGGGTGTTGGGTGCTACTAAACACCGTCTGCATCTTAGTATATATTTTTAACTAGAAAACGAGATTTAAAGTGAGAAGTTCTCACCCAAGCTAAATCCATTCACCGCGACTCTTCTTATGTAGGAAAATCTTCACTTCGCTTCAAACGAGATCTGTCCACGCGGTTTCACGTTAAAAATCATATTTTTAATTCAAGTCATATGTGTAAAAATCACACCCTTACAACTATCCCTTCTATGTAAAAATTATATTTTTACATTGCTAATTTCATAATAAAAATCATATTTTTATTATCTCTATAATATAAAAATCATATTTTTAACTTCACTTCATATATATAAAAATCGAATTTTTTAACTTGCTACATATACGAAAGGAAAAAAATTACAATTTTATAACAATGCTACTTCATATGAAAACCACGTCTTTACTCCTATGTATTTCATATAAAAATCACGTTTGTATGTTGTTAAAAATCCTTACTTTATATAATGAAAAATCAAACCTTTCCATTCTTAAAAATCTTATCTTTTCATGTGTAAAAGTATAATCTTTTCCGTGATAAAAAAAAATCTTTTCCGTGATAAAAATATAATCTTTTCCAACAATACATATATATAAAATAAAAAAAGAAAATTTTAAACACTCACTTTTTCATCGTTCGGAGGAGTGCTGAATGGGCGGGGTTACTCGCTGGTGGTCATCGATTTGAAGGGGGAGGAGGGGCGCCGAGCTGCTGGAGGGGGGTCACGGCTGTGTTGAAGGCGGAGGCTTGCACAGGGGGGAGAGGGGTAGCGTACGAGGGGTGATGGGTTTCGGAGCTTTGGGGTTGCGGCGGGACTTCTACAGAGGAGAAAGCGAAGAAAAATCAGAGGGGGAGCCGCGGTCTGGTGGGGGTCTTCGCCTCCGGCGGCGACCGACGCTGGAGTGGAGGGCGTCGCGGAGGATGAACGGGATCCGTCGTTAGGTTTTTTTTTCTTCTTTTCGATTTTGAGTTTGAACGTGAATGGGGGGGATTTAATTGTAAATAAAGGAAGAGAGGGGATGGAATTATATAATTTTATATTTATTTTATTATTTTTAATTTCAAATGGTACCTTCTCATTTTGAACTCGAAATCAAACCCACCGACTGTTGTCCCTAGCTAATTACTCCCATTCTGAACACAATGGGATATGTATCGTAAGCTAGTTCAGCTGTTTCGATCAGTTTTTATCAAAATCAAAATATAAATCAGTATATATAGAATTTGAATGCACATTTCAATTTACCGGGGCCACATACTAACTCTAAAAATTCCCGAAAATTTATTTCTAGCTTCGTATTGACGATACGGTCCTTACAAAACTAATTTCGTTGAATTCTGAGACCGTTTGAAAAATGGTCTTTTTCTGGTCGATCGAAATTGACTGAAACTGTCAAAACACATTTAACTTCGCCACGCTCACATATTAATTCGAAAAATTACGAAATTTGAAACCTATCCATAATTTGACATCACGGATCCAACAAAAGTGGTTTCGTCGAAAACCGGGGTCGTTTGCAAAATGGCCATTTTTAAGGGCCGAAATTCCATAACGACTATTCTGAATTTTCAACTGGACATAACTTTTTACCCCCGCTATGAAATTTCAATTTTTTGGATTCATTGGAAAGATATTCTCAATTAGATTCAAATATTTTTGGTATTGCTAAAATCCGGTTTATTTTGAATCCTGTACATTCATTTGAAATTTGAAATCGAATTATCGAACTACCGCGCCGTTTTCAATTCCTTTTATAATTATAAATATTTATATTCTAACGACGTTCTATATAAATATATACATTCGAATTTTATTCAAAATAAATTTCTCGTCGCTATTATTTAAAATAATTCATTTTAAATATTCAAAATTCACTAAAATTGCCAAAATAAAAAATTTAAATTGGCTCGGATTTTAGGGTTGTTACAATCTCCCCCACTTAAAACTTTTCGTCCCTGAAAAGGAACGAAGCTGAAAGTTGTTTAACTAATCAACTCAACTTTCGTTATTTTCTTTACGGCTTAAGTTCTTCAACTTTTCAGTTTCTAAGAACCTTTCAAATTTTTCAAAAATTTGGCTAACACCCTAAATTTTCGAAAAATTTCGCCATAACCTCCCCTGCACCGGGGACTTCGGGATATTTCATATAGCCTCCCATGGCCTTCTTCAATCCAAAAGAAAAAGAAAAAGCCAAGCAGCTAGCCAATCGGCTCATAAAATCATCCAAACCCAAACAAAACAGTAAATTATGGTAAACATGTACCTATTTGTCGGGCAAACAATTTTATTCATCTGCTCTAGCCTCCTTGCTATGACCTGTTCAATGTAAGTACATGTATATGCAAGCAAATGTGACTAATTTTCAGTACAATTCACTTTTTGTTTCAATTTGGCTAAAGGTTAAAATTTTAATTAATCAATCCATAATCAAACAACACAACCATCAATCAATTAGTTGATTAGCTTTTTAAATTCATAACTTTGATATATAGTCAAAAATCAGATTTTTAGTGCCAAATCACAACAATAGACCCTATCTAATTTTGGGTTCTCACACCAGTCAATAGGAAATATATAGAAAGCCCACTTTCGACACTCGAACATAAATACTGGTAATGTGATCACAATTATCAGTATCATCCCCAGGCGACTAGAGTGTGATTCTATATCTATCCAGTGTATTAAAACTTCGAATGCACGCGGATCAGACGTATACGCAAAATCTTTATATACTGCATTGTCCAAATTCAATACAAATAAATATTCAAATACGTATAAGGTTTAAATTTTTGAAACAAAGTTGGTTTTCATTTTTAAAAATATACTCTTCACACTCGTTCTAGGATACTACTGATCCTATCTCTAACGAGTCATTCTAATTGGATATTACTAATCCAATATCTGATGAATTCTTTCATATGGTTCTAATGTGTCTTGTTCTCCAAGCTCTGTAAACCAAAGCTCTGATACCACTGTAGGAACCCGTAACTTCCCCGGTATAGGAAAGCACGGATAAGTCGAGGACAACACACAAAAGAACGCAACAGAAGAACATTTCATTGTTAATTACAACAATTTCATCAGATTACAAGAATATACAGAGTATAAATAAATATTACACAGAAACTATCAGAGATTTAAATTACATTTAAATACATCGCAGTGGAAAAATAATACAATACACAACTGAAAGGAATACGTGGATACAGAGCTTTCCGAGTATCGTTCCAGCTGTAAATCAGGATCCTGTGAATATAAATCTGCAAAACCAAAACTACTAGCTGCCCGTGTCAAAATAAGGGCACCCAGAGTTTAGGTTAAAACAATAAACTCCAGGTCAGTCATGGGACTGGTGTGAGAACTAAAATATTTATTAATCTTTATTTTAAAGTTAGGTAAATCAAGGGACCACGTCGTATAACACGGAATAGGTTTCCTCCCAAGAATACCAGTGCATAAAACAAACAACGCAATGCTAAATAAAGAAAAATGAAGCTATTATAAGACCCAGGTCCCATCACACAATGCATAGCAAGCCGGAGGATAGGGTTTTTTCCTTATAATAGCCAAAGAATGCTTGATATGCTAAGTTTCATGTTTTGATTTTTAATCAGACTCCAACTGTAAATTAGTAAGAGAACGATTCCCTAAGTATTAACCCCGAAGGCCGAAACCAATATCAGACTAATACCCAGGAAACCACCCATCTTAGCTCGTTTCCAGTTAGTTTCTGATTTTATATACAATCATAAATATCAATCATAGGCAGCATGAATGTCCCATACCACTATGTCACCATATATAGGTATACAATCAAAACCGCAAAATGTCGTATTAGAAGTTGGGTTATCATTTATGGTATAAACCGAGGCTAGGGATCGTCCTCTACCGATTCAACACTACCTAGTCCGAGTCTCAGGAACTGAACGCATCGTCCCTTAGACTCAGGGCTGGTCCACCGATGTGGATTATAATTCCTGAACATTGCGTTTCCCCGTCCTATGGGGCGTAAATGAGCCAATAAATGACTCCATCGGCTTCACATAGTCATTGATATATCTGAGGCGCCTCGCAACAGCAACAACCACATAAGTCAAACTCGTCAAGGCGTGAAAAACCACTGATGCTACTTCTAACTAGAAGGAAACGTATGCCCCCTGATATCCATCTCCCGTTTTTGGTTCATACCGAAGTGAAACTCGCGAATTAAACGTTACACAAAGCTATGCCACAAAGGCCGTGCTTTGATCATCAACCATAAGACTTTGCTTTTCAACATAAGCCTTGATCAATTGCCACTTAGGCATGTCACATAGGCAATTCACTCCATGCGATGGATATCCATCAATATATAACCCCTGAGCTTGTACGTCTCAGAGAAGGGCGTTAAGTAAGAGAATAAATTCTCCGCCGCCAAACATATATATATTTAATATAAATTAATCACACAGACTGAAATCCAATGTCAGACACACAGTCCATTTACAAGTTTGTTCTGGGTCTGAACGAAACCGGAGGCACCTAGTACCCCGCATATCCATCGATCTCCAAGTACGTCTGGACGATCACCAACTGATTCCCTCCTCTTGGGTGTACGACCCAATCAAGATCATCAGTAATTATCCAGACGACGTGAAGACCTCCGGTCTTCAACCATCGTCTTCATCTTCGACTAATCATCGAATCAGTTATTCAGAATGGGATAAACCGGTCTTTCCGAATAACTCGCGTATATAATAAATAAGTGTTACACAAACACAACATACGCCTCATTCCAATTCATCAGTCACTAACCGTAAACTAGTAAGAGAACAGTTCCCCAAATATTAACCCCCAAGGCCGAAACCAACAACAGATCAATACCCTGGAAACCATTCATCTTAGCCAACCTACAGTTAGTTTCTAAATTTCACATTCTTAGTGAAAGGTTCCCATTACCTTTATCAAAGATAAATTCTTTTAAATTTATTCTTTAATCTTCCTTTGAATATCACTTCAAACTAGTCGGGATTAGCGAACCACACCGAAGTAATTATTTATTTTATTTCCCAATCCCTACCTATTTATCCCATGAAGTAAAACTGGTCATACTTCATATCTAACACCACGGTGTTATCGGTAAATTCAATTACCATTTCACGTTCAAATCTAATTAAAGATTTAACTACCGTCTGGAGTAAAACTGGTGATACTCCATTCTCGATCTTTTCAATCTAATTAAAGATTCATTAAAACTCCACTTAGTTTTAATCTTTGACTGGGTTAAAGAATCAGTGTCATTTAAAACACAGTTCACAATAAACCCCTAAATCACAACACGTTTCAATCAGTCCCTAACCGTAAATTAGCAAGTTAGCAATTCCCTAAGTATTAACCCCGAAGGCCGAAACCAACATCAGATCAATACCCCAGAAACCATTCAACTTAACTAATCTCCAGTTAGTTTCTGATTTTCTAAACTCCTTTGGGTCTAAGAACAGTATTTTTGAAGATACCGTTCACGACAACCCAAAATCACATTCCATTAATTATCGGGTTCAAGAACAAGTGTTATTTAAAACAACGTTCACGATAAACCCAAAAATCAATTTCAATTTAATTCCAATTAAATATCATTTAATTGGTATTCTTCATTAAATCCAAATAAAAAGATTTAATCTTTTTCTCAACTGGGCTTAAGAAGTGTTAATGAAGACACCATTCACGACAAACCCAAATCACATTTGATATTAAATACAAGGCTCTGAATAGAAAATATACCAGCTTATATTCAGTATCAAATTCTACGACCAACAAATATCGTATTGGAAATAACGATATTAATATATCTTTCAAATTCCCATAACAATATTTGTATCATCACGAAATCCAACATCGAAATATTCCGAAGAAAATTTCGATTCAAATCCCTTTCAATTCAATTATTGGAAATTCTGGTTATATTTCAAAACCATTTCAAATCCAATTTATTTATTTTAAAAATAAATGAATTTATAATTCTAGTTCAAAACTAGTTCATTTCGATAAAAATCCATTTCTATCTTTTCAAATATGGAGATTTTCATCCCAACTCACCACAAATCATTTCTTATGATTTTACACAAATTATCACTATTTTTAATAATTTTATCAAGGCCCGTACAGTTGATTTCCATCTACGGCCATCGAACTGCACTTACAATGACCTTTTCTAAATTTTATTTGGACATAATTCCAAATCCTACCGTTAGATTTCAAATCTCCAATATTCATTAGAAAGCACTTTTCGATACGAACCCAACAGTTCCGGTTTTAGGAGAATCCGACGGTCGGATCTCCCGTAATATCCATTCGAAGTCAATGGTCGAAAATCGCGAACTGCCGCGGCACGGCGCGTTCTATTCAGGCCATTATATTATATATATAATAAATATAATATATATTTCGTCGATTCCTTTTAAAACGTATTTTATAAATCGTTTTAAATTTGTTTTCAAAACGATTTCAACTTCCATCTCAAATTCAAATCAAAATTGAATTATCCAATATAAATTCGTTTTAGATTCATTTCAAATCGATTTCAATTCAATTTCAATTTAATTCGAATTTCAATTCATTTCAATTTAATTCGAATTTCAAATCTATTCAATTTAATTTGAATTTCAATTCATTTAATTTAATTCTAATTTCAAAATCACTTTCAATATTCATTGAAAAATGAATAAAATCGATATAAATATCGTTCACATCAAAATGGCGTCAATCTAATCAACACGGCTTCATATATTTCTATTTTCAAATATTCTATTTCAAATGTTTCTTTTTTAAATATTTCTATTCAAAACTGGAATGAGGCCCAATCAATTTCCATATAATGTTAATTATATGGATTTTCTACAACACATGTATAGAATAACAACGATAAATAATCAACCATCATCCATAGTGCATTCTACACTATATAAGCATCAAATATAAATATTTAATGCTTAGTCCGTCAATCGATCGATCGACATACAACTAATTATTGGGATTAGTGTATGTCATATATCATCCCAATACCCGTGTGGGGTTTTCAAACAATCAAACACAGATTTTATTTGTGCAGTTGGGCGATGTGTAAAATTTATCGTCCCAATCCATATCAGTCAAATGTGTGTATATAGACAAATCGTCCGATTTGTTTATATTTATTTATTTCATTTCATATACACGTTAAAAATTCTATTTTCAACTATAAAATATTTTTAACTATATAAATATTTTATTTTATTTCACATCAAAATCAAACAAACAAGCATACAAGCCGTCCATGGTCTGTGGACGACGGGTGTCGGGTGCTACTAAACACCGTCTGCATCCTAGTATATATTTTTAACTAGAAAATGAGATTTAAAGTGAGAAGTTCTCACCCCAAGCTAAATCCATTCACCGCGACTCTTCTTATGTAGGAAAATCTTCACTTCGCTTCTAACGAGATCTGTCCACGCGGTTTCACGTTAAAAATCATATTTTTAATTCAAGTCATATGTGTAAAAATCACATCCTTATAACTCTTCCTTCTATGTAAAAATTATATTTTTACATTGCTAATTTCATAATAAAAATCATATTTTTATTATCTCTATAATATAAAAATCATATTTTTAACTTCACTTCATATATATAAAAATCGAATTTTTTAACTTGCTACATATACGAAAGAAAAAAAATTACATTTTTATAACAATGCTACTTCATATGAAAACCACGTCTTTACTCCTATGTATTTCATATAAAAATCATATGTTGTTAAAAATCCTTACTTTATATAACGAAAAATCAAACCTTTCCATTCTTAAAAATCTTATCTTTTCATGTGTAAAAGTATAATCTTTTCCGTGATAAAAAAATATAATCTTTTCCGTGATAAAAATATAATCTTTTCCAACAATACATATATATAAAATAAAAAAGAAAATTTTAAACACTCACTTTTTCATCGTTCGGTGGAGTGCTGAATGGGTGGGGTTACTCGCTGGTGGTCATCGATTGGAAGGGGGAGGAGAGGCTCCGAGCTGCTGGAGGGGGGTCGCGGCTGTGTTGAAGGCAGAGACTCGCGCAGGGGGTAGGGGGTGGCGTACGAGGGGTGCTGGGTTTCGGAGCTTTGGGGTTGCGGTGGGACTTCTACAGAGGAGGAAGCGAAGAAGAATCGGAGGGAAAGATGGGGAGCCGCGGTCTGTTGGGGGTCTTCGCCTCCGGCGGCGACCGGCGCTGGAGTGGAGGGCGTCGCGGACGATGAACGGGATCCGTCATTAGGTTTTTTTATTCTTTTCGATTTTGATTTTGAACGTGAATGGGGGGATTTGACTGTAAATAAAGGAAGAGAGGGAATGGAATTATATAATTTTATATTTATTTTATTATTTTTAATTTCAAATGGTACCGTCTTATTTTGAACTCGAAATCAAACCCACCGACTGTCGTGCCTACCTAATTACCCCCATTCCGAACACAATGGGATATGTATCGTAAGCCAGTTTGGCTGTTTCGATCAGATTTTATCAAAATCAAAATATAAATCAGTATATATTGAATTTGAACGCATATTTCAATTTACCGGGGCCACATACTAACTCTAAAAATTCCCGAAAAATTATTTCTAGCTTCGTATTGACGATACGGTCCTAACAAAACTAATTTCGTCGAATTCTGAGACCGTTTGAAAAATGGCCTTTTTCTGGTCGATCGAAATTGACTGAAACTGTCAAAACATGTTTAACTTCGCCACGCTCACATATTAATTCAAAAAATTACGAAATTGGAAACATATCCATAATTTGACATCACGGATCCAACAAATGTGGTTTCGTCGAAAACCGAGGTCGTTTGCAAAATGGCCATTTTTAAGGGCCGAAATTCCATAGCGACTATTCTGAATTTTCAACAGGTCATAACTTTTTACCCCCGCTATGAAATTTCAATTTTTCGGATTCATTGGAAAGATATTCTCAATTAGATTCAAATATTTTTGTTTTTTCTAAAATTCGGTTTATTTTGATTCTTGTACATTCATTTGAAATTTTAAATCGAATTATCGAACTACCGCACTGTTTTCAATTCCTTTTATAATTATAAATAAATATTTATATTTTAACGACGATATATATATATATATATATACGTTCGAATTCTATTCAAAATAAATTTCTTGTCGCTATTATTTAAAATAATTCATTTTAAATATTCAAAATTCACTAAAATTGCCAAAATAAAAATTTTAAATTGGCTCAGATTTTCGGGTTGTTACACGTTCTTTCTACCTTAGCAATTTCGAGGACGAAATTATTTTAAGGGGGAAGGAATGTAATGTCCCATATTTTTTGGCCATTTTATTGAAATATTTTATCTATTTAAAATATTGATTTGAATATATATAATAGATTTTAACCATTTGTTGTGAATATTTAAATTATATTAATGATATAATAATATTTTATTTTATGGATATTTGGGAAAATGTTGAATTCGAAGTTTAAAGTGATCGGGCAATTTAAATTCGTTAAATATGGTTTGTATTGAAATTATAGTGGAGAATTTGTTTATAAAACGACGTTATATCGTTTAACTTACAATTTAATTATAAAACAAGCTGCATCAGCACGGTAGTTCGCAATTTGGCATTTTGAACTTTAAACGGCTGTACCGGGCCCAAAATAAGTCGGATTTTCTCAAAATAAAAAACTTAGGAATCTGCTGGATAATATTTTTCTAATGAAAGAGAAAAATCTAGTTTTCATAGCGTAGATTTTATTCTATGTCCAAATCAAATTTCAAAAAAGTCGCTATGGAATTCCTTTATAAATTATATCGTTTATTTATATTAAATAAAGGGGTTTAAAAAAAATTATAATATCGATTTGGCTTCAAATTCAACCCGGGATATTTTATCTTGGTAATGTATGAAATTCTGGTCGTGTATGGCCAATTTCAATATTTTAATATTATTATATTGAGGTATTTTAAAATTGGTTTATTTTATTTGAGTTGGGCAGTTATAAAAGGGCCTTTATTCAAACGACCTTCTTTTTCGACGAAACAAATTTTATTGGGACCGCACCAGTAAATTATTGTTGGGTTTCAAGTGGCGCGTCAATCAGGGTAAATTTGTGAGTGTGGCAAAATAAAATACAAATAAAAACAACCATTTGAACGTGAACGAGGGCCATTCGAGCAAAAAAACTCGAAATTCGATGAAACAAGTTTCATTAAGACCGTATCGTCAAATTTTACTATGATGTCCATTCACATCTCGAACGGGGTTTGTATGTGAGCGCAACAGCGAATAAACGATGTTCGAAATTGCGACAGGTACGAAACAAAAATCGTTAGTCAACATCGCTTGTCACGTCGACTTAAAATAATAATATTTACAACTATATATACACTATATTTTCATCCAAAATCAGTCCAACCATTTTCCAGCGAACATTTTGCAAAAAAACCCTTAGTCACAAAATAATTTATATTTGCAAATCCGTGATGAATTGACTAGGGAGATCTGAAGTAAACTTGTAGATCGGGACCGTATCTAGCTATTGGAGAAAATCGGGGGTAAACGGCGACCTGTGGTGGCTGGAATCGAGGTAAAACCGTTAATTTTCAGTTTCGTTCTTAGCCAAAATTACAACGTTTGGGTTGATTTCAGAGGACGAGACCAACTGGAAGATAAAGAGGGAAGACAAGGCTTTCAAATGGTTGTGGTCTCGGGTTCTACAATTGACGGTGGTCGGAGAAATTAGGAGGTGAATGGAGAGGTTGATTTTGGGTTCGGTTTGGAAGTAGTGACTGGATTTGCTAGTTTTCCGGCGTCGATGATCATTGTTGGTGACGGGGTCTGGAGGGATCGGAGCTGGGTGGCGAGGCCGTCTAACTGAGGCGGTGCGGTGTCATAAGGTGGCCGCAGGAGGACGAATTTCACTGATGAACGAGAATTGGGGTTTTTGAAATTGTTGGCGGACGGAGGGGCGGTGGTGGCCAGGGTTTCTGGTGGAGGGGGTTCTCAGCACGGCGATTGTACTGGAGGGGTCGGGGTGGTCTCAGGCGCCTTGGTGGCGGCGGGATCGGAGGTTGAAGGTGGCGTGTTCATGAACGTCGAGTTTCAAAAGGGAAGGGATCGGGTTTCAGAAATGTTGAAGGAGAAGACGTGTTTTTGAATCTGATGTGGAAACGGTAATTGAGGATGACGTGGACCCTGATAATTAAGGTAATGATTACTTAATTAATTTATTTATTAATCGTTAAGTTAATAATCGTATAATTTACACGAACTTAAAACAGTGATAACTTCCTCATACGATATCGAAATTCAGTGAAACTGGATCCCTTGGGATCGCAGGGACGAGACCTAGACAAGGGCACTGACTAGGCACTGATCTGATGCAATTGAAATTTCAGCAAATTTTGAACGTTCGTCTCAAATTAAAAGCAACAAACACGTCAACCATCAGCCGAAAATAAATCTGATGAGTTAATTCTCACACCTTCTGGAATCCTATGATGTGGTAAATTCATATTAAAATAAAATTTACCTTTAAAAATATAAATTGGTTGATAGGTTGCTATTGGCTGATTATTGGTTGATTGGTTGCTGTTATTTAAAATTCACCGTTTTAAATTTATAGATTATTGAAATGTATTTCATATATTATTGTGAAATGTATAGCGAGCTGTGATGCAGGGAAGAACAGGTTGGAGGGATCCGACCGAATTCCTCAAATATTATATATGTTGTTTGTTTGTTTTACATTGTTGTTATTTGAACTGATTGAATCCCATATGGTAGTAAAACCTGCTTGAACATGATGGTTGAATAAATATTCACCTGTGTTGTGTTTAAAATCAATCGACAGTGTTGATTTGTTAATTGACAGTGAATGGCCTAAATTGTGTTGTTTCAGACGTCAGTTTACCATTCGGTGAATTGACGCAGTTTTAAAGTTATAAATTATTTTATAACTGAATTGAAGTTTTACAGTAATTTTATATAATTAATTAAATTAGACGTTTATAAATAAATATTTTAATCGGGTTTATAAAAGAAATAGTTTAAACGATCTTATGTGATAAGACCGTATGTTTGTATATGTGCTGAAAGCTAGAAAACCAGAAAACTTACCGACGGGCTGGTAAAGAGGAAATAATTGTTTTTGAACCAATTAAATGGCATTTTTAAATTAATTAAGTTATTTAATTGATTTAAAAAGGGGAAATGACAAATGAAAATCAGTTAACTGCTAACTGAGGTGTATGGTCGAAGAAATCAACCGTTTTGAGTAAAATTTACAAATGGAAGAAAATTGATTTAAATATTCTGAATATTCGAATAGTCTAAAAATATTAGTTAATTCTTGATTAACTATTAATTAAGGAAATTTCTGAATTGTTAAATGTTAATGAAGTTAATTATTATTTAATAAGATTTTATAAATGATAATGATCCTATTAATAACGAAGTTAACTATTTTTAATATATTTAATGTTAAAATTAAGTATTATTTTATTTAATAATAATTAAAGAAGTGACCTTTAATTGGAGTTCCATTGGAAGTAATTAAAGCGTCGATAAGTGCGATCAAAGGCAAATAAGGTGTTATAAAGAGATTTATAAACCAGGTTTTTAAACGAGATTGGTAAGTGGGGTTTGTAAGTGGAATGTAAGGACATAAATAAGATTTTACTTAATCGTTAGATTAAGTAAAGTAAAATCAATTTAAATGAAATGGTTAAGGGAAATAATTAGATTAGTAATAAACTGAAATATGATAATGGTTTTAAAATAAAAATATGAGAAGTTGTTATGAAATACTAAATGATTTGGAAGGAAGTTAAACAAGGTTTAAAAGGGGTTTTCCAAACCAAACAATAACTTTAAAAGTTAAAGAGTGAATTGAGCAAACGTTGTAATTGAAATAAGGAGTTGAAATGTAAGGGAAAATATATATGATTGGGTCGGTTTAAATATTGGTAAAAGGGATCTTTGAAAACAATCCAAGTTAAAAAGTTTTGTTGAAAAGAGGGGTGTAAGTAGTCGTTAGTTGTGGAATCCAAGACCAAGGCTTATAATAAGAATACCAATAGATTAAAGCAAATTATTTGACAAGAGATTTTGGTTCTAAATCAAAGTGTTATAATGATTCAAGTTAAAGGTGGTGTTTTGTGGTCATTTACTTAATCAAAGGAATTAAGTAAAGAGATTATATTGAACGAGGATTTCAAATGTAAGAAACGGTTTATAAAACCAGGTTTGAAATCAAAGTGATAAACGAGATTTTAATATCAGTGTTTAAGTGACGAACTGATATTATTCTGAGATAAAGACGTTGTCGATCAAGGTCTGAGAGGTAAATAAAATACCCCAACTTGAATGGCTTCGTTATTATCGAGGAATGGTATTGGTTTGAAACGAGTGGAAGTTATGGTAATTGAAACGGAGAGTTAAGAACATATATATACACATTCTCTGAAATGTATAAAGTGGTTTTTAAATTTAATTAAAAATAAATGTTTTGAATTTATTGGAAGATCTAGAAGTTATTAACGATTTTGTTAAAGAGGCCAAGTCATGCCAAGTACTGAATCAGAAAACTCATTGTGTTCACACTATTGTATTTGATAGTTAAATCACTGACTATCAAACCAGACAAATACGATTGTTGGTATGGAAAAACCGGGATCGAATTTATATTCGAAAACCATTCCGACCAACAAATACGTGAAGACGTCGATTGAAGACGGAGCAAGTGAAGACCGTGGATCTTCATAAGCGGAGGTACTACTTGTCGAATTTCTCTGGCTTGCAACAAGAGTTATTTGATTCGTGATTCTGTCTTGGTTGAAATACACGGATTGCAAGGATTCTCGCTACTGATCCATGGGGTGATTCCTATATGAGATGCAGTAGGAGGGTGCCTTCGGTTCATCCTGTTCCTGGATGGCTTGTATGGACGAATGTCTGACAGAGTATTTCCAAAGGACCACGTACGTTGATTTCTTCAAATGTATAATAGTTGGTTAGATCCCAGCTAGAATATTTTTGTGGACGTCAATTAGTGATATCCAGAGGATCTGACGATGTGGCATTCAAAGTAAATGGTGGCTAGATGTTCGAAAAGGAATTCTAGCCTCAAGCCTCATCAACCGGGGAAATGACAAAAATCGGGCAGGCAGCATGGCTATGTGGGTCGCTCCCATTAGGGTGTATAATCACCTATCTAGAGAAATTCCATTTGCTTCATAAATCTATATTCGATGCTGTCCCTTTTCGGGAGGCGGTTGCTGATCCCAACCGTCGGTGATATACATTCGATACACTCAAGCGAAATGAGTGGTCGGTCATGTCAGTGTCGGGTTGCAAGACGTTCTTGTTGAACCTAGTGTATTCGCCTCAAGAGATACATTATCGGCAGGTGGTCCCATACCTTGTCAAGGTTGGAATCCAATATCCAATAAGCGCCTGCGGTTTTGGTTTGTATACTATATATGTGGAGCGTGAGATGCAAGCGTTCCGCTAGATTGTTAATTATTTGTATTTAGACATTATGATAATATCAGAATACGTATGATTTCAAAAATGGTTTGGGTTATAGTAAGGTAAAAACCGTATGAGTTTATATGTGGGCTGGTCTTACTGTTATCCTTTGATTTCATAAAAGATTTTCAAAAGTTAAACAAGTTTTGTGTTCTGTGAGTTTATCACTGAAAGTATTCCAGACTGACCCGGTGTATTTTTCTTTGCTTCAAATGTGCTCGGGTCAGACCGAGTGTTCCATGTTAGGTCTCGCCTGGAGTTTCAGGAACTGGAAGCAGGTGGCTTCACCGCTAATTATGTAAAGTTATTATTCTGTTGTGACTAATATCTGTGTACTCTGATGATTGGTATGTATATACAGTTCTTTTGTATAAAGAGATTTGATATTATATTTTATCTGTTCCGCTGTGAGATTTTGATGTGGTGTTCTTCTTCTTTCTTCTATTCTCATATTCTTTCTTTCTTTTCTCATCTTCTAATTTCTTTTTATTGACAATCCATTGTTTTCGATACTTGAATAGTCGACATGGTGATTTTATGTCGATTTTCAGGGTCGAAAATCGTTGGGTCGTTGCATAATGGCGCCTAGATTTAAGTGCAAAAACGATGGCTGCCAACTCTAGGTCGTGGGTTGGGTAGTTTTTCTCATGTACTTTCAACTGCCTTCCACCAAAAGCCACTACCTTTCCTTCTTGCATCAGAACAACGCCTAGTCCCGTTCCTCATGCATCTGTGTATACTGTAAACATCTTGCTTCCATCAGGCAATGTCAGAACTGGGGCTGTTGTTAGAGCCCTTTTCAAACGTTGGAAAGCAATATTGCAATCCAAATCCCAATTGAAAGCTAGGTTATTCTTCGTCTTCCTTGTAAGTGGAGCTAAGATTTTTGCAAAATCTTTGATGAACTTTCGATAAAAGCCTGCTAGCCCGAGAAAGCTTCGGACTTCAGTTGCGTTTCGAGGAACCTTCCAATCTTGCACAGCAACCACTTTCGCGGGGTCCACAGCTATCTCTTCTTTGGACACCACGTGTCCAAGGAACCTAACTTCTTCTCTCCAGAAATGGCATTTGGAGAATTTAGCTTTCAACTGATGTGCACAGAGAGTATCCATGACTTCCTTTAGATGCTGAGCATGCTCTTCCTCATTCTTTGAGAAGATCAAAATATCATCTATGAAGACCACCACAAACTTATTAAGGAACTCTCGGAACACCATGCCCATTAAATCAAAGAAGTAAGAGGGTGCATTTGTCAAGCCGAAAGGGATGACAAGCCACTCGAAGAAACCGTCTGGAGTTTTGAACGAGGTCTGATCAATGCTGTCTTCAGCCACTCTTAGCTGATGAAACCCGGTAGTTAAATCTAATTGGGAGAAAACCGATGCACCTACAAGCTGATCGAACAAATCATCTATTCTCAGGAGTGGGTGCCTATTCTTCTTGGTCAGCTTGTTTAGTTCCCTATAATCAACGCACAGGCGAAGCGAACCGTCTGCTTTAGTTGCGAACACTACCGGAGCAGCCCATTCAGAAATACTCCGCCTTATAAACCCCTTTTCTAGGAGCTCTTCAACTTGCTTGCTGAGCTCTTTCCGCTCCCTTGGAGCCATGTGCCTAACGGGTAAAGCAACGTGTTTTGCATTGTCAACGAGGTATATGCAAAAGTCTATCTTCCGCTTCGGAGATAAGCCCTTTACCTCTTCAAACACATCGGAGTATTCACGGACTACACTTACAGACTGCAAGTTCTCAACAGACGCATCAAGAGATCCTAGATAACTAAGCATAACAGAGTTCATGGGATTACAAGAAATTTCGAGAGTGTTACTTAGGCGAGTCATGAGTCTAACCACTCTCTTTTCACAATCGAGGATGGCACCATTACTAGAGAGCCAGTCCATGCCCAGAATCAACCCATAGCCCGTAAAGCCCAAAACAAAGGCATTACATCTAAACCCAACGCTTAGTATAGATATTTTCAAATCCAAACAAACCATTGACAAATAAGCTGAGCCCCTGATTGGATTTGAAACAACCAAGGGATCTTCTACTATACTGGTGTCTAGGTGCAGAGATTCCACTAACGCAGTAGATATAAAAGAGTGCGATGCGCCAGAATCAAATAGTCTACGAACAGGATGATCAAAAAGATAGACTAAACTTTCAACAGAAATATTTCTACCTCATTCTTGCGGAGGTGCCGTGAGAGCATGAACTTGTCCTCCAGAAGAAGGTCCAGCTCCCTGCCCTTGCTTCCTTGGGCAGGCCTTAGCCATGTGTCCTGTCTCACCACAGTGGAAACAGCCACCCATCTTCCTTTTCTTCTTCTTGCAGTCTTTGATCAGATGTCCAGGAATGCCACAGAAATTACACTTCTTTTGTCACGTGGCTTGTTTTTCTTCCCGCCTTTCTTTGAATCAGCCTTCTTGTTCTGTGACCCCTCCCCCTTCTTATCTTGAGGCACTTCTGCTTTTGCCTCTTTCTTGCCCATGTCTTCCTCATGTAAGAGTGCCATGTCCACTAACCTCTCGTAAGTAGCCCCCATAGGTATATGGGTCATAGCCAAGCTATGAAGTGGCTCGTTCATTCCCTTGGCAAAACGGAGAACCTTCTTATGAGGAGTATTCACTATGTCCCGTCCAAATCGGGCCAGCTGATTGAATTGGTTGACGTACTCCTTGACCGTCATACTTCCTTGCTTAAGAGATAAGAACTTTTCCAGCTGTAAACTTCGTTCAGCTTGTGAGAGGAATTTCATCTCAAACCTTATTCTAAAATCCATCCATGTTTCAATTGGTCTTTCAGCGTTAGTGACTTCCCACCAATAGGAAGCTTCATCTTTGAGCAACCATACGACCAGCTGTATCTTCTGCCTATCATCCACCTCGAAGATAACGAACAGATCCTCAGTTTCTCTGAGCCAGTTCCTTGCTTCTACGAATGATTCAGTTCCCTTGAAATCCTTTCCACCCGTGGCCCTAAAGACTCTACAAAATCTTTGAGAAATCATACATCTACTTTCTTGAAGCTTGCAAAGATCTTACTAAGTTACGGTATTCCCTCCCTATGGACCGGGGGGGGGGGGGGGGACGGAAGAAAAGAGGACGAAGGAAAACGGGTCAGACAATAAGTCTGGTAAGTTCGATGATTACTAGTATTTAAACAAGGAAAAGGATCATGATAGTAATAACATAACATAGGACAATACCCTAATATAAGATAAGAGGAACATGTGATCACACCCATTACTATAGTCTCTGCACCTACTTAACCATTGGTTCAACCAGCCCCACGTGTTCATAACAAATGATCCCCTTAATGATCGGCTCCTACTCGCATGCATTCATCTCTTATGTCATTCGGCCCCACTTGACTGTAGATACCTGTGTTGGTCACACCATGGGGTGTATCAGTCCCTCTAGTGGCAACCCGACACGATTCAAGATGCACAGTGTATACTACTGATGCCCAATGCCTGCTTTTTTCAGTCCGGAGTACGTGCACGCCCATACTCCGTCGGAACCTACACAGACGCACCAACCGCCGACGTTTTGACCGCTTATAATCAGTCCAGTAATCGTGCCCTACCCTGCCTAGTTTCAGGTACCATGATACATCTATATGGGTTACTGCTGAAATGGGTCCCCGTTACTAGGGTTTTCTAATCAACATGTTTATTTGGTTAAGTGTCCAAGTTTACCTTACCCCACCCATTCGTTTAGTTAACATGTTGAATCGGTTAAGTGTTTCCCTAATTGACTTAACCCTACCAATCCTGACTTATTATTAATTTATTCATTAAAGCACCAACCAATCACATTAGGCAGGTCTTGTTGTGGTCACTGGATATGCCGATCGGTTCCGGGCAGATTTACACCACAACTGTAATGACCCGCATTTTTAGAGATATATAATTAATTTGTTTAATTATATAGTTGGTGATTTAGAGAAGTTAATGATCGTTTAATTAAATAATATTAAATATTTAATTAATAATTATAATATAATAATATATTATAATGTCGAAATAGTCGGAAATAGTGAAATTCGCAATATCATGTGAATTGAATAGCATACGAGATTTGGTGGAGATCCGATTCGAAATATAATAACGAATATATTCAGTCGACGACAGTTTGAACTTATAATTATATTATAATTAAAATCGAGCTTGAAATGGCGCTGCAGTTCGTAAATTGGCGATTCGAACTTCAACTGAATGTACAGGATTCGTTTTAAGCCGGAGTTCTATTAAACAAGAAACGTGTGGAGCTGGTGGAGTATATCTTTCTAGTGGAAGAGAAAGATCGGGATTTCGTCGTGTAGATTTTGAGTTATGTCCAAATCAAATTTCAGAAAAGTCGCTGTGGAATTCCTTTATAATTTGCGACGCTTTATATACGTTATAAAAGGGTTTTCGATATAAATTGAATATCGATAAATCTAAAGTCTGAAATATCAAACTGTAAATTCTGATATGATATTCTGGAGCTTTACGATATCATATGTGGAGATATACGATAATATTAATTTATTAATATTTAATTTAACTTATTTAAATATATTTATATATTTAAATGGATTATTCAGAGCTTTAAAAATAGCCGGTTTTGCAAACGAAGTCGGAATTCGACGAAACCTGTTTTGTTGGATCCGCAATATCAAATAGTTGCTAGATGTTAAGTTTCGTGATTTTTAGGGTCACGGTGTGGCCGTACGGATTTTGAGAGTGAGAAACAGTCAGTATTTTGACAGTTAAAAATACGCTGTGTGAGCATACGGAGTCGGAATTCGACGAAACCAGTTTCGTTGGGACTGTAATGTCGAACTGTTGCTACGTGTCCAGTTTGGTGATTTTTGAATATCGTATGTAGTCGCAGGGATTTTTAGAAGTCAGATACAAGGAGAAATTGGCGAAAATAAAATATAAAATTAATTCAAAAATATCTCCCCTCATTTTTCTCTGATCACAAACAGGCCACACATCATCTGTCTACGACCACAAGTGGTACCAATCCAAACATCGCTACTTAACCGCATAAACCCAAACGCAACAGGAAAAGTCAAGAAAGAAAAACCAAAGTAAAATTCAAATAAAATCTATAAAACTCTTAGATAAACATGTTTGGATTCCTGGGTGGTTGCTCTCCACTCCTATATCGTTTTTAAAGGGTTCGACAGCTATTTTGTTCGCTGGAAAAATTACAGAGCGAGCTAGGGCTTCGGATTTCAAGAGATGTAAAGATCGATTATTGTTTTGAAGGTTGTTTTGGGGTTTATAATGAAAAACCAAGTGGGTAGGAGGATTTTGAGGAGGTTTTGAAAACAAAGAAGTCGATGTTGTCACTGGACACACGACGTTGGGCTGAGCGTCGCGACGCACCTGGTGGGTGCGAGTTGATGGAAGTTGGGGCGATGGTGGATTGCTCGAGAAGAGCCATTCGGTGGTAGTGACTGTGCGTGAATCGATGGAAGAACGGAGGAGTAATGGGAGGAGGATTATCGGTTGTGTGGTGTCGAAGAGGAGCAACTTTTGGTCTGTTGATTTGGGGGAGGAGACTGTAGCGTCGGGTATTTAAATGGTAAGTGGGCCGATGGGCTTTTAAAGGTTAAGGCCTTTATTTTAAATAAAATCCATGTTTTAAATTTTAATTAAATGGGTATTAACTTCGTAATTGAATATCTCGGTCATATGAAATCAGAATTTCAAACCGTCAGTTGCGTTGGGATCGTATGGACGGGAGCAACACAATGAAACTGACCGAGAGTGAATCCGAGCTCGTTACAATTTATGGCGAAATAAATTGTCCGTCGTAGTCAAATAACGCAAACCAGTTATTTAACGGTTAACGCACCAAATGTGAGTAAATCTCACTAACTCTGAACAGTTTATAATTTCATGTTATATTTTTAGAACTGTTAGATATTGGTTGATTGACTGTATGTTGACTGTTTGATTGAACTGCTAGTCAGTTAGTTGAATTTTCTATATTGATTCAGTTTAACAGAATATATCATATGGAACTGAAAGTGATGTTATCTATATTGTCTAACATTTGTGATGAAGGGAAACAGGTTGGAGGAATCCAACTGGATTCCTCAACAGTTATTTTATTGTTTTTCATATATTGTTATATGATGTGATATAAAATCTGTGGGCGATTATATGTGGTTGGACGATATTGAACATCGTGATTTGATATGATTGAATACCATAACATGCTGGAATGTTGATAGGGGAATTTTCAATGTGATATTTGAAAACGAAATATTTATAAGTGGACTATTTATAAATAAGAAATATTTATAAATTGGAATATTTATAAATAGGGGATATTCAAAAAGGAGATAAATTCAAAACATTTTGAATGGAAAGGCCTGTGTGGTGAGTTTGGGGATTTTCCCGATGCTCCCGATACAAAGGAGGTTATGGCAAATTTTCCCGGGAATTTAAGGAGTTAGAATATTTCAAGAATAAATTTGAAAAGGAAATATTTGTAAACCATTTGCAAATAGAATAAAATAGAGAAAATAAATATTTGTAAACCATTTACAAATAGAATTGAAAGGGGAATATTTAGAAAATAAATAGAGTAAAGAAGTAAATCGAATATAGTTTATTCGAATAGAGTTAGAGGAGTTATCGAATATAGTTTATTCGACAGAAGTTAAGTGAATTAGTTAAGTTAAACTAAGTGAATTAGTTAAGTGAATTGGTTAAGTTAACCAAAGTGAATTAGTCGAGTTAATCAAAGTGATTAGTTCAGTTAATCGAGATAAGTAAATCAAGTTAGGTTAATCGAGTGGAATTAGTCAGTCGAGTTAATAAATTGAGTTAGTCAAACCAAGTAAAACCAGTAAGAGTTGATCGGTTAGAATTTACCAGTTAGTGTTAATCAATCTGAGTTAATCAAATAGAGTTAAGTAAAATTAGAACTGACTAGAGATTAGTAAATTGAATGGTTTTCTAAGTGTCTGTCTGATGTTGGTTTCGGCCTTCGGGATTTATACTTAGGGGATTGTTCTCATACTAGTTTACAATCAGGGACTGGTAGTTGGGGAAGAGTAGTGATTTGTAAATAAGCAGATGGAAACGTTTTCCAGTGTTAATAACATATATTTTCTAAACATAGAAAATAAGGCAATGTGAATATATATATAGATATATGTTGATGATTGATCAATATAATTTCCATCTGGAAATAATATCGTTGGTTGCACACTTGTTTTTCTTTGATAGTTAAATCACAGACTATCGAAGTTTTGACCATTTTAATGTTGTTAATATGGAGAGACCGGTTGGATTATTATCCAAAGAACCATCTGTATTGGCATAAGCGTTGCGAATCATATATGCCAAAGATAACTGAAGACGGAGTAAAATGCAAGGGCTGTTGTATAAGTCTTAGATAATAGTGACTAAGATGGATATACGGAATTGTGCCTTCGGTTTGTCCAGTCCCAGGACAACTTGTATGGACGAAGGTCTGACAGAGTATATCCAATGAACCGCGTAAGTTGATCTGTTCAAACGTATTCACGTTTGGTGGCGGAGGAATTCGTTTCTCTAAGCTGTATAGCCGTGTTACTTTTGGATAAATCAATTTGTGATTTGGCGGGTATGACGATGTGACAATCTAAGTGAATGATGATGATTTGTAAGAATGAAAGTCTGACAGAGTATTTCCAGAAAGGTCACGTACACTGATTTCTTCAACCGTACCAAGAGTGGAAGCGGAAAAGGAAACTTCTTTAGCTAACACGTAATGTACTGTGGTAGACGTCAATTAGTGATTTTCGATGGATTTGACAATGTGGCATTCGAAGTGAATCTGATGTAATGATAAAGCGTAGCTTCTAGCCTCATCAACCGGTAAATGACAGAAATCGGGCAGGCAGCATGGCTAAGTCGGTCGCACCGAAGTAGGGTGTATAATCACCAATCTAGAGAATATTCATTTGTTTCTTAAATCTATCAATGTTGTCCCATATATATACGGGAACGGTTGCTGATCCCAACCGTTGGTGATGTACATTCGATACACTCAAGCAAAATGAGTGGTCGGTCATGTGTGGCTGAGTTGCAAGATGTTCTTGTTGAACTCCAGTGTATCTTTCCTAGAGTACACTGATCGGAAGGTGGTTCCATACCTTGTCATAGTTGGAAATCCGTTATCCAATACGTGCTTGCGATTTTGATTGTATACTATATATGTAGAACGTGAGATGAAAGCGTTTCTGCTAGTTGATATCTATTTGTACATAGACGTTGTTATAATATCAAAAGGTTTTGATATAAAGATATTTTGGATTCTCATAAGGAAAAAACCCGTTCCGTTATGCGGCGTGGTCTTATGAGATATCGTTTACTTGTTCATATACCTGTTTAAACTGTTTTACTCATACCAGTCCCATGACTGACCCGGAGTTTATTTTGTTTTGTTTCCCTAAACTCTTGGGTGCCTAAATTTGTACGGGCAGTCAAGTAGTCGGGATTTACAGATATAGTTGAAGAGCTGGACCAGGAGGCTTCTGGATCATATAGCTATAGTTATTTCCGCTGTGTTGTAAGTGATGTACTCTGATAAGTGCTATTGTGTACATAACTGTTATATTTCAAAGTTACGTTATCTATTATATGTTATTCGTTCCGCTGTGAGGTTCGTGTTACTCTGATGATGTAAGTTCTTCTTTTCTTCTTCTATTCTAAGTTTCTATCTTATCTATCCTCACCATCTAATTTCTTTCATTAATTACCAGGATTTTTCGATGTTTGGTTATCGACATCGTGCTTATGTCGATAACCAAAGCCGTCAAAAATCCGGGTCGTTACAGTTGGTATCAGAGCTTAAGTTAAGAATTAATTGGCTCTGTGGCGTGACTCGGTAGAGATAGGGTTAGTAATACCCTAGATTGAGTTTGAGTGTATATGTATACGAGTGAGTATTTGTATTTGATATAAAAATGGTTTTATATTATGGAGATTCATTGGCTGAGTTGTTTATGAGTTCTGGTCGATCAGTTTGATCCACTGTATCGGTAGGAGTAAATAAACACTTGAATACGATGGACCGACACAGTATGGATATGTGATATATTATCATATATAGGATGTGTTGGTAGTAATTATAATCAGATAAGATTATAAAATGTGAAATGGTTAAGTATATAACCAGTCAGAATCATATAAGTAAAGTATATGAAATAAGATGAATTAAATATGAATTTAAATCAGATTTGGAATTAAAATAAGGAAATTTTAAGTTCCTGGGAGATTTTAAATTTGTTTACAACATTGTAAAAGGATATTTGGAATTAATTTCAAAGTGGAAATGTTTAAAAATGGGTTTTGAAAATGATATAGTATTGAAATCACTTGTGTCGCTGGAAAATAATTCCGATGATGACTGCGCAGTATCATCGGTGTCATTTTCAAGTTTCTAAGTGGTGGATTACTACCAAAGATTTTAATTTGAATTGTTTTAAGAAAACAAGTTGTTTAGAAATTCAAAGGTTTTGAATAAGTATTATGATTTCAAATTGATTTGAAATTTACCCAGGAATTTAAGTTCTAGAAATTAAAATTTAACTAATGAAGTTAAATAAAATGAGATGGTAAAAATAAATTGAAATTTAACTTGAACATAGTTAAATAGAATTGAATTGGATTAGAGAATAATCTGTTATGGAATTGGGTTGATGAGTTAAGAATTTGAAATTTGATATTGGGGTTCGAATAAAATTCGGTTTGGATTTGAGGATATGAACTGATTGGAGTTTGATTGAGATAACACTGGTATGTGTTGAGTTGATAGCATATGGAAGTGGTAGGGAGATAATGATATGCCCAACAAAAAGGTACAAGTTTATATTTTATATGAGTTTGGAATTTATGAGCCGAATTGGCAAGCCGTTTGGCGTTTTGATTTTCTTTTGGGTTGAAGAAGGCCCAGAGAGGCGAGTTGGAGTTTGAGCTATTGACCAGTACAAAGGAGGTGCTGGCGAAATTTTTCGAAAGTTTAAAGTGTTAGAAAATTTTCAGAATTTTTGAAAGTTTTAGTTAGTCTGAATGAATAAATATTTTTGTCGAGATTAATTGGTTCAGCTAAAATCAGAAATAAGGGGTAAACAAATCTTAGGAGTTCCAATAGATAGGTTTGTCCTCTAACTTAGCAATTTCGAGGACGAAATTATTTTAAGTGGGGAAGAATGTAATGACCCGCATTTTTAGAGATATATAATTAATTTATTTAATTATATAGTTGGTGATTTAGAGAAGTTAATGATCGTTTAATTAAATAATATTGAATATTTAATTAATAATTATAATATAATAATATATTATAATGTCGAAATAGTCGGAAATAGTGAAATTCGCAATATCATGTGAATTGAATAGCATACGAGATTTGGTGGAGTTCCGATTCGAAATATAATAACGAATATATTCAATCGACAACAGTTTGAACGTATAATTATATTATAATTAAAATCGAGCTTGAAATGGCGCTGCAGTTCGTAAATTAGCGATTCGAACTTCAACTGAATGTACAGGATTCGTTTTAAGACGGATTTCTGTGAAACAAGAAACGTGTGGAGCTGGTGGAGTATATCTTTCTAGTGGAAGAGAAAGATCGGGATTTCGTCATGTAGACTTTGAGTTACGTCCAAATCAAATTTCAGAAAAGTCGCTGTGGAATTCCTTTATAATTTGCGACGCTTTATATACGTTATAAAAGGGTTTTCGATATAAATTGAATATCGATAAATCTAAAGTCTGAAATATCAAACTGTAAATTCTGATATGATATTCTGGAGCTTTACGATATCATATGTGGAGATATACGATAATATTAATTTATTAATATTTAATTTAATTTATTTAAATATATTTATATATTTAAATGGATTATTCAGAGCTTTAAAAATAGCCGGTTTTGCAAACGAAGTCGGAATTCGACGAAACTAGTTTTGTTGGATCCGCAATATCAAATAGTTGCTAGATGTTAAGTTTCGTGATTTTTAGGGTCATGGTGTGGCCGTACGGATTTTTAGAGTGAGAAACAGTCAGTATTTTGACAGTTAAAAATACGCTGTGTGAGCATACAGAGTCGGAATTCGACGAAACCAGTTTCGTTGGGACCGTAATGTCGAACTGTTGCTACGTGTCCAGTTTGGTGATTTTTGAATATCGTATGTAGTCGCAGGGATTTTTAGAAGTCAGATACAAGGAGAAATTGGCGAAAATAAAATATAAAATTAATTCAAAAATATCTCCCCTAATTTTTCTCTGATCACAAACAGGCCACACATCATCTGTCTACGGCCACAAGTGGTACCAACCCAAACATCGCTATATAACCGCATAAACCCAAACGCAGCAGGAAAAGTCAAGAAAGAAAAACCAAAGTAAAATTCAAATAAAATCTATAAAATTCTTAGATAAACATGTTTGGATTCCTGGGTGGTTGATCTCCACTCCTATATCGTTTTCAAAGGATTCGACAGCTATTTCGTTCGCTAGAAAAATTACAGAGCGAGCTAGGGCTTCGGATTTCAAGAGATGTAAAGATCGATTGTTGTTTTGAAGGTTGTTTTGGGGTTTAGAATGAAAAAACGAGTGGGTAGGAGGATTTTGAGGAGGTTTTGAAAACAAAGAAGTCGATGTTGTCACTGGAACACACGGCGTTGGGCTGAGCGTCGCGACGCACCTTGTGGGTGCGAGTTGATGGAAGTTGGGGCGATGGTGGAGTGCTCGAGAAGAGCCATTCGGTGGTAGTGATTGTGCGTGAATCGATGGAAGAACGGAGGAGTAATGGGAGGAGGATTATCGGCTGTGTGGTGTTGAAGAGGAGCAGCTTTCGGTCTGTTGATTTAGGGGAGGAGACTGTAGCGGTCGGGTATTTAAATGGTAAGTGGGCCGATGGGCTTTTAAAGGTTAAGGCCTTTATTTTAAATAAAATCCATGTTTTAAATTTTAATTAAATGGGTATTAACTTCGTAATTGAATATCTCGGTCATATGAAATCAGAATTTCAAACCGTCAGTTGCGTTGGGATCGTATGGACGGGAGCAACACAATGAGACTGACCGAGAGTGAATCCGAGCTCGTTACAATATATGGCGAAATAAATTGTCCGTCACAGTCAAATAACGCAAACCGGTTATTTAACGGTTAATGCGCCAAATGTGAGTAAATCTCACTAACTCTGAACAGTTTATAATTTCATGTTGTATTTTTAGAACTGTTAGATATTGGTTGATTGACTGTATGTTGACTGTTTGATTGAACTGCTAGTCGGTTAGTTGAATTTTCTATATTGATTCTGTTTAACTGAATATATCATATGGAACTGAAAGTGATGTTATCTATATTGTCTAACATCTGTGATGCAGGGAACAGGTTGGAGGAATCCAACTGGGTTCCTCAACAGTTATTTTATTGTTTTTCATATATTGTTATATGATGTGATATAAAATCTGTGGGCGATTATATGTGCTCGGACGATATTGAACATCGTGATTTGATATGATTGAATACCATAACATGCCGGAATGTTGATATGGGAATTTTCAAAGTGATATTTGAAAATGAAATATTTATAAGTGGACTATTTATAAATAAGAAATATTTATAAATTGGAATATTTATAAATAGGGGATATTCAAAAAGGAAATAAATTCAAAACATTTTGAATGGAAAGGCCTGTGTGGTGAGTTTGGGGATTTTCCCGATGCTCCCGATACAAAGGAGGTTATGGCAAATTTTCCCGGGAATTTAAGGAGTTAGAATATTTCAAGAATAAATTTGAAAAGGAAATATTTGTAAACCATTTGCAAATAGAATAAAATAGAGAAAAGAAAAATTTGTAAACCATTTACAAATAGAATTGAAAGGGGAATATTTAGAAAATAAATAGAGTAAAGAAGTAAATCGAATATAGTTTATTCGAATAGAGTTAGAGGAGTTATCGAATATAGTTTATTCGACAGAAGATAAGTGAATTAGTTAAGTTAAACTAAGTGAATTATTTAAGTGAATTGGTTAAGTTAACCAAGGTGAATTAGTCGAGTTAATCAAAGTGATTAGTTCAGTTAATCGAGATAAGTAAATCAAGTTAGGTTAATCGAGTGGAAATAGTCAGTCGAGTTAATAAATTGAGTTAGTCAAACCAAGTAAAACCAGTTAGAGTTGATCGGTTAGAATTTACCAGTTAGAGTTAATCAATCCGAGTTAATCAAATAGAGTTAAGTAAAATTAGAACTGACTAGAGATTAGTAAATTGAATGGTTTTCTAGGTGTCTATCTGATGTTGGTTTCGGCCTTCGGGATTTATACTTAGGGGATTGTTCTCATACTAGTTTACAGTCAGGGACTGATTGTTGGGGAAGAGTAGTGATTTGTAAATAAGCAGATGGAAACGTTTTCCAGTGTTAATAACATATGTTTTCTAAACATAGAAAATAAGGCAATGTGAATATATATATAGATATATGTTGATGATTGATCGATATAATTTCCATCTGGAAATAATATCGTTGGTTGCACACTTGTTTTTCTTTGATAGTTAAATCACAGACTATCGAAGTTTTGACCGTTTTAACGTTGTTAATATGGAGAGACCGGTTAGATTATTATCCAAAGAACCACTCTTTATTGGCATAAGCGTTGCGAATCATATATGCCAAAGATAACTGAAGACGGAGTAAAATGCAAGGACTGTTGTATAAGTCTTAGATAACAGTGACTAAGATGGATATACAGAATAGTGCCTTCGGTTTGTCCAGTCCCAGGACAACTTGTATGGACGAAGGTCTGACAGAGTATATCCAATGAACCGCGTAAGTTGATCTGTTCAAACGTATTCACGTTTGGTGGCAGAGGAATTCGTTTCTCTAAGCTGTATACCCGTGTTACTTTTAGATAAATCAATTTGTGATTTGGCGGGTATGACGATGTGACATTCTAAGTGAATGATGATGATTTGTATGAATGAATGTCTGACAGAGTATTTCCAGAAAGGTCACGTACACTGATTTCTTCAACCGTACCAAGAGTGGAAGCAGAGAAGGAAACTTCTTTAGCTAACACGTAATGTACTGTGGTAGACGTCAATTAGTGATTTTCGATGGATTTGACAATGTGGCATTCGAAGTGAATCTGATGTAATGATAAAGCGTAGCTTCTAGCCTCATCAACCGGTAAATGACAGAAATCGAGCAGGCAGCATGGCTAAGTCGGTCGCACCGAAGTAGAGTGTATAATCACCTATCTAGAGAATATTCATTTGTTTCTTAAATCTATCAATGCTTTCCCATATATATACGGGAACGGTTGCTGATCCCAACCGTTGGTGATGTACATTCGATACACTCAAGCGAAATGAGTGGTCGGTCATGTGTGGCTGAGTTGCAAGATGTTCTTGTTGAACTCCAGTGTATCGTTCCTAGAGTACACTGATCGGAAGGTGGTTCCATACCTTGTCATAGTTGGAAATCCATTATCCAATACGTGCTTGCGATTTTGATTGTATACTATGTATGTAGAACGTGAGATGAAAGCGTTTCTGCTAGTTGATATCTATTTGTACATAGACATTGTTATAATATCAAAAGGTTTTGATTTAAAGATATTTTGGATTCTCATAAGGGAAAAAACCCGTTCCGTTCTGTGGCATGGTCTTATGAGATATCGTTTACTTGTTCATATACCTGTTTAAACTGTTTTACTCATACCAGTCCCATGACTGACCCGGAGTTTATTTTGTTTTGTTTCCCTAAACTCTTGGGTGCCTAAATTTGTACGGGCAGTCAAGTAGTCGGGATTTACAGATATAGTTGAAGAGCTGGACCAGGAGGCTTCTGGATCATATAGCTATAGTTATTTCCGCTGTGTTGTAAGTGTTGTACTCTGATAAGTGCTATTGTGTACATAACTGTTATATTTCAAAGTTACGTTATCTATTATATGTTATTCGTTCCGCTGTGAGGTTCGTGTTACTCTGATGATGTAAGTTCTTCTTTTCTTCTTCTATTCTAAGTTTCTATCTTATCTATCCTCACCATCTAATTTCTTTCATTAATTACCAGGATTTTTCGATGTTTGGTTATCGACATCGTGCTTATGTCAATAACCAAAGCCGTCAAAAATCCGGGTCGTTACAACAACTCAGTCTAACTTCGGGTTCTTTTTGGGCTTGATGCACTAACCACCCACATTAGACAGGTCTTGTTGTGGTCACTGGATATACCGGTCGGTTCCAGGCAGCTTTACTCCACAACTCGGTCTAACCTCGGGTTAGGCATATTCGTCTTTTCTAAATTAACATATTTTCTATATATGTCTAATTTCTTTATGTAAATTAATTTTAATTTAATCATGCCATAATTATCCTTTGATTATGCTCACAATAAATGGTATATCAAATATACCATTTTATGAACAAATCTATGCCATGAATTTTCATATTTTCCCATCGCTACCCCCGTGGAACGCACGCATGAATCACATAAAATGTTGGGCTAGTAAATTAGCCTAAATCCATAAACAAAAAGGGGTAATAAACAAGGGACATGAAACAAACATAAAATAGCATACATTTAACTTATCATGTGTAACTTGGCATAGAAGTATCATTAACTTAATTAAACGGGTAAAGGTGAACTTGTGACTAAGTTGGGTCTAATTGTCATGTGAACTTGATAAAGGTCTAGCATGGAGGTTTAACATATAAACACAATTTTAAACCACAACCTAGCATATTAACTTATGTATGCCAAAACATAAGAAAGCTACTATAAACATTTTTAAATCACAACTTAGTATATTAACTTATGTGTGTTAAACATAAGAGAACTATTATAAACATATTCGAATCACAACTTAGCATGATGACTTATGTGTTTTAAACATAAGAGAGCTACTATAAACATATTCGAATCACAACTTAACATGATAACTTATGTGTGTTAAACATAAGTGGTCTATTATAAACATATTCAAATCACAACTTAGCATGATAACTTATGTGTTAAAACATAAGAGAATTACATGAGTGTTGATCTAACATATAAGCATGTGTTTTAGATCATAAACTTGCAAGTAACTACCAAATTATAACATGACATGTTTCACCATTTAATTGGCAAAATAAATCCATTACCCAATCATAATAGATTCCAATAACATACTATATGTTCATCCCCACAAGCATATAGACATGATTAATATATCATATGTTCATCACCACAAGCATATAGACATGATTAATTGCAACGATACTTTAAGATAAACGAGAATCAAATCTTATACATAAGCATCATTTTATACTCAAATTACAACATGTCATGATTCATTTGAAAGAACGTTTAAATCTGCGTAATAACCAACTTACAAACTAAAAAGGAATTCTTTCTTTCTGAATTATGAAACCTGAAATTGGTAAGCTCGCCTTTGATGTAGATCGTTGAATTTGAATACTTTAATTTGATTTTTATTCAGGTTTTTATCTTGTCTTTGAATTGAAAGCGGTGACGGCTACTCCAAGTTCTCTATTGACGGCATGATAGTTCCAGGATAATTTTTGTGTGATTTTTGGTTTGAGCATTGGGTTGTTTATATAGAATTTCAATTCAATTAGAGTCGTCAGATGAACCCTAGAGTTAATCGCAAACATTCAAACCAGATCAGAATTATCCAGAAACCCTAGTGATTCAGCAGCAAGTCATCAGTCATCAAAATTCAGATCTAGTCGGGGGGTAGGTCAACCCCCAGGTCGACCTGTACGGGGGGAGGTCGACACTAGGGTCGCCCCCCTGGTCGACCTGGGTCTTGGGCGGGAATTTTCCCGCCCAGCCCGCTTCTGACTTCTGGTTTGAATTTTGAACCTGGTTTTGAGCTGTTTGAATTTATTTGAATTTTTGAAACTTCTGAAGGACATAACTTCTTCATACGAAATCCAATTCATGCAAACTCGGACTTTATCTCAAGCAGAATTCCGAGATGAACGCAATGGCGTAACCCGCCTCCCTTAATTCTCACATTTGAAATTAGTTATTGATTAATTCGTTACTATAACGTTAATAGAATATATGGGGTGTTACACTATGTAACTTATCTTTTATCTTTCAGTAAAAGATAGATGCAATTATCTATTTTAAATCTGAAATAAAACAAGGTATTCTATGTAAAAAATAAACATGTTAATATTTATCATTTGCTAAAATATAAAATAAGATATTCTATGTAACTTATTTCGTATTCTACTAAATATGAAATAAAAAAGATATTTTATGTAACTCATCTTTTAGTAAAAGATAGATGTAATTATCTTTTTTAAAATATGAAGTAAAGTATGATATTTTGTGTAAAAAATAAACACGTTACTATTTATCATTTAGTAAAAGATAAAATAAGATATTCTATGTAACTTATCTTTAATGCTTTTATCACAATAAATCCAAATCATAAGAAAAAACAACAAATATGTTTAAAATGTATTAGTAATTATCAAATATTAATAAGGTTTAATACGTATCATTCAAATCAAAAGATAAACACCTTTATCTTTTCAAGCTGTCAAATAAATTAACATCTACACTGAATATATATGTATGAACAGTTTCATCATCACTATAGATTGATTCATATTACGTATTATTAACCCACTGAGTATATACATTTGATTAACAAAACAAAAAATTTTGTTTTACATGTATCAGTAATTTTCAAATATTACTAAATTTTAATACACAATTAAATAATTCGAATCAAAAGATAAACATCTTTATCTTTTTAAGTTGTGAAACAAAATAAAATCTACCACTGAATATATATGTATAAACTGTTTTATATAGCAAATAAAATCAATCAGTAAATGACTACTTATTTCAGCTAACAAAAACAATCAATATATAGCAAACAAAAAAAATCGAGGAACAACAAACAACAAAGATAAACAAGTACTTGTTCAACAACGAACACAAATCGTGTCTTGCAAATAATGAATAGAAATTGCGTCTTAGTGTCGTCACCTGGATAAAAGTGAGACGATTAACATCAACAATCGATATATAACAAATAAAAGAAATAAACAATTACTTACTTGTTCAGCTGAGAAAAGTGATGCGGTTGGATTTCTTCAGCCAATCGACAAATCAGCTGAGGTGATTTTGTTTTGAAAGTAGATTAGCAGCAGATTTGATTTCCAAAGTATAAAGATGAAGAAGAAAGCAGGTTAGAAATCGATTTGGGGTTTTTTTAGCGTCGAGAATGCATATGAAATGAGATGATAAAATTTTGTCGTTAAAAATGATTATTTTAAACCCGCGTCCTTAAAATTAATTGGTTGAGGGGAGTAAGCCCTTATTGTAAAATTCCCCATGAATAAATGTATGTATATGATGTAAATTATATAAAAAAAGCTTCTTTTATAAATCTTTTTAATGTATTCTATTATATATCCAAATAGATCCTATTCTAATGAAAAAGTTATTGAATTTAATTAAAGGTATAAATAGGAAGATTTGAATTATCGATGATTTTGAACAAGTCGATAAGTTGTAAAATATATTGTGGAAAAAAGGAACTGTTTAAGTGAGCATGAACACCTTGTAAATTAAGTTTCACAATTGGATTAAAGGATATTTGGCAAGCGAGAATAATAAGAAGAAATTACCTAAACTAAAATGTTTAGACAAGCTGAGTTCAGAGATGATCATGTTTTCGTGTAACGAATAATAGTAAATTTTGGAAACTGAAAAGGAATAAGTTTCATAACCTTCATATTTGTAAGATAAGATCTAAGAGAATAATTTATAACTCTGAATTTTCTTGAAGAAGTAAATGGTTGAGTATAAGTAATTGGCCAAGTAAACGATGAATCGAATATAATGGGTTATTGGAGGTTATCGTTGGAGGACATGTAGATATGGTTGTCCGTAAATATGTGTGTTATAATATTCTACCCGGTATATTCATTATGAGAACAGGGAGCTTTGGTACAAACAATTTTAATCTTGAGTCTGAAAATCTACAGATGTTGAATGAGATGTTGCGATTCCCTTTCCTTTTCGAGGAGGAAAAGTTTTAAGGGGGGTGAATGTAACGATCCAGAATTTTTAACCAATTTAAAATTAGAATTTTTATTACTTAATTTGAATTTGACATAAATATATATGGTTAAGAATATTTAACAATTTTGATAAGTTAGATGATAGATTTTATTTGAATTATAAATGAGAATGATTATTAATGAGTTTGGATTTATTGATACTATTTGTTGTTTGATCAGATTTGTCAAACCATAACATGAATTAGTAGCATTAGAATTAAGTGTTGCCCTTAGTTTTCATAGAATTTAAGGGAAAATGCTACCAAAAGTTCACCTTCTCTTCTTAAGACAAGTGTATGGACACTTTTAATTTTGCATGTAAGCTTTCATGCATGGTTTCCACTTGTCCCCTTATGTTTCTTTACCTCCTTACTCCTCCTTTCTTATATAAGGAGCTCTTTACCTCATTTTTTATCATCCATTTTCATTTTTCCTACCTTCCTTCTTCTTCATAAGCTTATGGCCATGGTTTCCATGCCACAAGTCTTCCTCTTTACCATCACCACCTTGCAAAGTTCGTCGTCATCCTCCTCCTCTTATAATATAAAGAGAAAGAGAGAGATTAGTGTATATTATATTATATATATATTGGTGAAGAAGACGTTGCACCGAAATACTGTCCGACGTTTCGCTCAGCTAGGCTCGCCTACCGCGAAGATTTGGAAAGCTGTTAGGTGAGAACTCTTTAAACATGGTTTAAATATTTAATTAATAGTTAGACTAATTTAAATATAGTGATGAATTATTAGTGGTTAAATGATGATTGATGTTTGATGTGATGGATGATGGATGCGTAGTTTAGAACACACACTCTATTAATGTAACAACTCGGAAATCAGAACCAATTTAATTTTTTTATTTTGGCTATTTTAATGAATTTTGAATATTTAAAATGATTTGTTTTAAATAATAATGACTAAAAATTTATTTAAATCGAAGTTGGAACAATTTTTTTTAATTTAATTATAAAAGGAGTTTAAAATGGCGCGGTAGTTTGAAAATTCGACTTTAAATTTCAAATGAATGTACAGGATTCAAAATAAATTGGATTTCAGTAAAACCAAAAATATTTAAATTTGTTTAAAAAATATCTTTTCAACAAATGTGAAAAATCCAGATTCAATAGAAGGAATAAAAAGTTATGGCTAGTTAAATATTCAGAATAGTCGCTATGGAATTTAACATAAAATATAGCCCTTGTAAATAGCATTCTGCAAACGACCTCCGTTTTCGATGAAACCACTTTGGTTGGATCCGGAATGTCAAATTATTGCTAGATTCAAATTTTCATAATTTTTGGAATTAATATGTGAGCGTGGCGAATTAAAACGTGTTTGGCCAATTTAAATTTAAATTGGATCAACTAGAAAATGGCCATTTTTCAAACGGTCTCCAAATTCGACAAAATTAATTTTGTTAGGACCGTATAGTCAAAACATAGCTAAATTTATATTTTCGAAAATTTTTAGAGTCAGTATGTGGTCCCAGTAAATTAAAATGTATAATCAAATTAAATAATTAAATGTTTTATGTTTTAATTTAAAGAAAAATGGGCTGAAAGATCAAATGGGTTGATGAGACCTAGCCCATTGTGTCCGAAATAGGGGTAATTAGCTTGGGCGACAGCCATTGGGATTCGTTTGGAGTTCGAGGTGCTAAACTAGTATTATTTGAATTAAATGGAATTAAATAAATAAAATAAAAATAGAAATACTATAAATACACCTTATTGTACTACGTATTTCTCCAAAACCCTAAATTCCCAATTAGATGATGCGCCGCCAGGAAAATAAAATCGAAGGACGATATCTCCCAACCTCCTTCCCTCTTTTGCTCCTTATCCATGCGATAATCTTCGAAGGTTTCAATTGCAAAAAGGTTCATCTACGTGAGAGCTCGAAGACCGACGGTTGTGATGGGTTCTGATCACCGTCGTGACCGGAATTTCATCAGAAGGCGGTGAAGTTCGAGGCGGTTTTCAAGATGATGCACGGGGCTATGAGTTGCTCCAAACTCCGGCAGGTGGAGACGCAGATCGACTGCAAGACGGTGGAGAGAGTTGATCAACGTCCGGCGTCCCAGTTGGAGCGCGAATTGGAACCCTAGTCGATGAGCTGTGCTCGATGTGGTCTGAGCAGAAACTAAAAGAAGGTTTTCCCTTTTTATTTAAAAGTTAAGCAATAAATTCAGATTTTTTTACGGAGTAACACTGTTATAAAAATTAGATTTTTGTATATAATACATTAGTTTAAAAAAAAGGATTTAAAAATATAAAAAATCAGTTTTAAAAATATAAAACATTGAATTCATTTTCAGTTTTTAATGTAAATAGCATTGAATTATAATTTCAATTTTTAAAATAGAATAAATAGAAGTGTGATTTTTATGTAGATAATAAAAATGTGATTTTTATTATAAAATGGTTTTAAAAATTTAAAAATATGATTTTATCGTAGAAAGAAAAGATTTTTATACATATGACTTTGTAATAAAAATCGGATTTTTTTTTGTATGACTTAGTTTTAAAATGAAAATGGCATTGTTTTATTTATTTATTTTGATTGAAATACATAGATTTTTATATATGAAAAACATTGAAATAAAAATATAGATTTTTTAAAATAGAAAGAGCATTGTGTATATATGTAATCTATATAATAAAATCCCTTGGTAGGACAAACCAAGAGACAAAGAAGAGTGGTGATTTTAAGTTGGAAAAGACATCAGACGGCTGGAAGAAAATACATATATAAATCTTAGGATTGTCGCCGTGTCTTGAACTTTCCACTACTTATTCCATCACGTCTTAGCACACCTTACTCATTCAACTACCCCACGTTATGTTTATGCCTTTCTGCAGTTTGTTACTTTGCAATCATCAATTAATTCACTCAATTTTTATCAGAACAAAAAGTAAAAATAAAAAATGGAGCAACCATTTATCTCTAAAAACTCCTCCACCACTACAGAAACCCCGATCGCCGAGGAAATAGCTGCAAAGTAGAAACGCGTGCCGCCGAGTCCAGTAGAGGTTTTGGCCCATTACGAATCCCAACGCATGGAGCCAAAAGAATCCTCCCTGAAAGCAATTTCCGATCTCCAACCCCTACTTTTCCGCTTCACGTCCTCATGCAGAAGCAAGATCAACCGACTGTTGACCGATGCCGCAAGAAAGATTGGTAACCTCAACACGAGTTATTGAACTGAAACTTGACTCCAAGCCTTGGATTTTGGAATCCGTTGCTATTGGTGTTGTCTCTAATGTTGTTGTTCAGATTTTGGATCTGCTGTCAATATTTGGAATTCTGTCAAAAACACTGCTAATGGTAATCATTAGAAGTTCTTGTTAATCCATTGAGTCTTAAGTAGTTTAAGTTGTTACTACGTGGATGTAGATACATAAGGACAAAAGTGAAATAGTGTACTTCCATCATAATTTTTCATTGTATTAGAGACATAACTCATAAATGTTAAATGCTTTCGCTTTCTCTTAATAATTTGTAGTAATGTTTGCCACATAGATCTTAGATGGCAACACATAGATATGGGTTGAAGAGGCTCTTATTCTCTTTTATTCTCAAGACCATTCAAACTGAATATATGGAGGGAAAAAAAGCAAGATTGCGCTCAAACTCAAGCATAAAGAACACATGCATAGTAGGTTGTGGTTGAAGGTGCATTGGAAGTCGTGACAAGGTCGATGCAACCTGGTGATTCGTGTGTGTGTTCGTGCTACAAGGATGGTCATGATGTTGGGTGGTGATGCACAATTTTTCTGGCGACTTTGCTAGAAACATGGGAGCAGGGTGGGGTCAAGGTCTGGAAGGTGGAGGCAGACGACATGGCTACAGCCTAGAGTGATAATCCGAAGGGCAGAGACAGGCAACTAGGCTTGGAGTTGGTCAACGAAAAAAGTGAAACAGTGTGGTGATGAAGTGCTGACAACTTGAATAACTATGAGGTTGTGGTAGGGATAATGTGTATTCTTGCATCAATGGCTAAGGCAATGAGGCTTTTGGCTAAGTGAATTCCTTGACTGATCATCATTTGGTGAGTTGTTTATTTTTAACTCACAACTATATCCATACCGTAATGCGTTAACATACATAAATAAATTCCGATCATCGGTTAAATTGCATAATTGAATTAAAGATGTATATGAGTCGCTCATGCCGAGTCGTGCACGATGAAATTAAAGAGGTGCGATCTAGGTGCAATTCTTGATCTTGGGTAAAGGCAAGTGAGTTGCAGAGTAATCATTCTTAATTTGTTCATAAACAAATCGATAATTCTATCTTCTATAAATCTTAGAACAGAATTTGGGCTTTGGCAAGTTATTATGCGAAGTTCAATAATCCGTGGATTAACAAGAAGTGACCAATGGGCGAAGAGATGAGATGCGGAGCTCCATTTACTAAAGAACACATATAGGTACTGCTTCTTCATATAGTTTAAGTTAAACTTCCATTATTTTCGGTTTTCTAAAACATTTTCCTTTAAAAAATGTCATGAAAAATTATTGTGGTTGTTATTTATGTTTATCAGTAAAATAATGATTTAAATTTTTAGTGGATTTGCCTCGAAATTGAATTGATGCTAATATAGCGATTTATTGTTTACATGTTTCCAGATTTTAACTATATATATGATATCAGTACGCATTGCTTTTGTATTAATTGAACACTTCCATTTGCTTGCTATCATTTTATTTTTCCATTTTACTTCAATTTTTTTAGCAGCGAATTAAGGAGATAAATAGCTAGAACCAAATCTTATAATAACATGTCCGTACTATTTCTTGATCTCAGTCGTAACTATCATTGCATAATTGTGCTTTTTAATGGATTTATTTGTTCTCTTTTACAAAATAACCGTCATTAGAATGATATTTTACTGGCATATTATATGTCAGTATACTTCGTTGCAATATTCAATGACTGTATACTGTTAATATGTACTTCAGGCGAAACTGTCAAGATCGAAGATCATTGTTTGCAAGTGTTTGAATTCAAATTACTTGACAACAATAGAAAATGAATTTGCAGTATAAAATGTTTGGTTATGTCAGAATATAGTTCTTAGATTACTTTTTACTCCAAGGTGAGATTTGATATACATTATTATTTTAGGTTTGTTACATTGTTTTTTATGTTTAGATTTTTATTCTGACTATAAACCTAATTCGTTCTATAAAATATAAATACAATACTGTCTAAAGATTAGAAGTTAACTTTATATCCGTAGATGAAATCTTATACATAGGTGTTCAACTGTTAAAATGTATTTTTTTTATAATGATAACGATAATTTATACTCACAAAATGGATCACTTTCTTATATTCAATTTTTTAACTTGTCTTAAAGTTGCTTATAATGGCAATATATTATTTTAAATACTATGTTTGCATTATTTCTAATAATGTAGATTATCTGATGCCTATAAAATACTGATGTATTAAAATGAATCTATTTTTACAGAGCATTCCTTAATTTATATAAGAATTTGTAGTACATGAACAAAGCTAAAGAGATGTTAATAGTTAAGCTTCTAAATGTTCTGCTAGCTGCAAATGTATATGTGTTTGTACATACACACGCACACTTTAAATTTATGTTACTCAGTTCATATCAAAGTGTATGTTTTTTTACTTGCTATATATCTACTTATAGTTCCTCCACTACATCCTTTCGCCGGCAGCTATCTTCTCTTGGTTTAAGCGCTCAGCATCAACTAAAGGGAGTTGAAAGCAAAACTGAGCTAATAGGAAGGAGGACGGTGGCAGCAACAAAGGTGGTCATGTGTTTGGTGTGTTATTCTTCTGCAGCGTATGGTGATGGCGAGGCATTTGTGGAAAGTTCTGTGGACTCAAGTGAAATTGCCATTTTTTCTAGCTCTTATTGCCCATATTGCACAAGAGCTAAATCTGTCTTCAAATAGATGAACAAGACTCATGTAGATTTTGAGCAGGATGACAGAGAAGACTCTTGATATATTTACCATTCACGACTCATGATTGTGAAACTCCTATAGTTATATGCTATTTTGAAATGGCTCACCGTACTACTTATAAATCATGTAATCCATGTTATGCATTATGGGTAAATCTCTTTTATTTTCAATGGGGTAATATACTGGCAAGAGCATCGGATGAGAATCCTTTACCAAAGTATTAGCTCAACATTAAAGGCTTGTAACACCCCGCGTCCATTAATGTCACTCACAAAGGGAATGCATTAACTTCCATGGAGGTTTTAAGTGAATATAGAACAGAAAAATTACAAGAATAGTACTTGGAAAACTAAAACTTCATTTTATTGCAGCGGAATTTAAACATGTTTATTACATCATAAAAACCATAAATCAGAGTCAAGTACAATATCCATCTTGATCAAATAAAATACATAATCCCATAACATAAATAGCCATTAAAAAGAGATAACAAGCTGGACTTTACTTCAACGGTTCACGCTTTCCAAGAGAGATAAAGCAATCCAATCAAGCTCCACTAGAGCTGGGCCCAACCTGAGGACCTGGAGGGGGAAAAAGGATAGAAATGGAGGGGGTCAGACATAAAGTCTGGTGAGTATGATAATTCTAACAATACTATAATCAAAATAATTAGACTAAGGCATAAGCTGGAAGACAAGTAAATGTCTATGAACTATTGGGTACGGAAGAGCAGATAAAGATAACCTTAAAGATAACGTTAAAGATAACGTTAAAGGTATACCTAATTACTAACGAATAATTACTACACTGCACCGCACATTACTACATTACACCGCACCAGTCACCCTAAAGGTTTATCTCGCTCGCTTCACACAGAAACTATATAAATAGCCTTACGTACCCCTAGCTGACTACATAGGTGTCGTCTGCCCCTATCTCCACTAGGTGTACTCACTACCCACTTTCGATCGGCTCCTTACTCGTAGATACCCAAGCTGGCCCCACAGTGGGGTGTATCACTCCCCTAAAGTGGCAAACTGATACAACTGGAGAATGCACGGCTTATACCTACACGATGCAACAACGTCTTACCTACCAGCCCGGGTCCACACATGCATATGAAACCCGTTGGACTTGCGTTGCCACCGCTCCCCGTTTTGGCCTCTTATAGTCAAGCACAGCATGCGTGTCCCGTCCTCGACTTGGGTCGAGCCCACAAAGATACGTTTGGGATACTGGTTGAAATGGGCCCCCACAAGCTACCCACCTAAGCTTGTCCACTAGTACATCCCACTTAACCCTCTTAGTCGTGTTCATTTACATGTGTGTTTGGTTAAGTCTTACTAATCGTATTTCACATGCCACTAAGGGCACCCACTAGATTCCTCATGCCACCCAAGGCACCTACTTAACCCCCATGTCCCACCTTAGATGTTTATCCAGTTAAGTATTTCTTAATTCATTCAGGCCATAACCTCATAAAGACCTCTCACATTAGACTGGCATTTATGGCAGTTGGATTTGTCGGGCGGGTCCGCGCAGTCTTACACCATAAAAGAGTCTAACCTCGTGTCTTTACAGCTGTTATGCTTTAGTTTAGGCCTAGGACCTCTCACATTGGGCTGACATTTGTGACCACTGGATTTGCCGGGCGGGTCCGGGCAGGTTTACGTCACAAACGAGTCCAACCTCGTGTCCAAAGCATTGATTATCACTTACATTATTTTACCCCAGTTTTAATAATTCCCTATTCAAATTATTAATTAAACTCCAATTTCAATGATGCCCATAATTGACTCAATTATGGTCATCCACTCATGGCATGCAAAAATCATATCAATTGCACCCCAACTTCTTAATATTAAATCCTTAATATTACCCCTACCCCACGTTTATACGTTCGCTTATTCAACGCAGAATATGCGTTAGACTCGAATAGTCTAACTAATAGCTCAAAGATAAACTATCACAACATATAAACAAATAAAATAATCCAATCATAATAGTGGTGAAACTTGCATAGACTACACATGTTAAGGATCTCAAGATGTCAACTTGTTAAATATCACAATTTACATGATATGATCATAACCCAAATTTATATATAAACCTGCATATGGGGTTTTAGGCAACATAATGATGGTGTGAACTAGCATAGAATTTCACATATGTCATAGCATAATCCTAGATGTCATAATAGATGTCATGGCATATGTTCATAACTTTTACTAATCAACCTAAACTTACATATGTGACTTGTCATATAGATTAACATAGCCCAAATAATATCAATATTATGATTTGATTAACATGAACTAATTAGCATAGACAATAACATCATGGCTTTTTAACATGTAGGATTCATCACAACTTAGCATAGAAACTCTCAACATACATAACATCATCATAACATGATTTACAACATATAGGATATCATCACCACATATCATAGGATATACCACATACATGATAGCATAAAGTTTACAACAACATATATGATAATCTACATCATTCACTTATAATCCATTCATGACTTAATCTAATTAGTCTAACAATAATCTTGTTAAGATCATCATACTCACAATTAGAGAAGAAAAGAGAGTCTTGATTTTCTTTAGAATTGAGTAGAATTAGGTTTTGATTAGCTTTTCTTCCTTCTTAGTTGGCGGCGGCTCCATTGAGTTCCATGGCGGTGGTATGACGGTAACTATTCTATTTTTCATATGAGTTTAGAGTGAGAGACTACCTAGGTATTTATAGAGTTTAGGGTTTATTTAGACCGTCAGATCAACTCAGAACTAACCTGAGCAGTTTAATTTGCCAACTCAGCCCTAAAGACACATCAGCAGCTCAAGATTGGGCTCAGTCAAAACCCTAGCCGACTGACCCGGTCGACACCCAGGTCGACACTGTAGTCGACCTGGGGGGGGGGGGGGAGGTCGACACTAGTCTCGACTCCCCAGTCGACCTGCCTGGGCGGGAATTTTCCCACCCAGCCCGCTTATGCACTTTCAGTTTGAATTTTAGATTTCCTGCGAGCTGTTTTGAATTTTCTGAAACTTCCGATGGCCCTAACTTCTTCATACGAAGTCCAAATCACGCAAACTCGGACTCTATTTCAACCAGAATTCCGAGATGAACATAATGGCGCAACCCGTTTCCCACAATTCTCACGTCTGAGATTAGTTATTCTTCAATTTGTGAATATTAATATTAACTGAATTACGGGGTGTTACATTCTCCCCTCCTTAAAGGATTTCGACCTCGAAATCTTCAGGTTAAGAAGAATGTATATCCTAACATCTAATCGTCCATCTACTCAATCATCAAACATAGGCATCCATTGTCCTTATAGACTTCTAATGCTTTCATGTTTAAATGCACAGTGTGTGTATATGTCCGTATCTAATGCAAAATTAGGCGGTCCACTGATTCAGTTGACCTCCTTAATGCAAATCATGATAGTGCCATGCGTCCATTATGTATGCAAAAGTTCCCTAATGCTACATATTATCTCTATATGCGTGCACAGTCATCATCCGAATGCAGTATCCATACGATAATACAATCATCATTCGTCCATTTTACTAAATACATCCATTTATATGCAATATGCAGTATGAAGTGACTGAGCCGATCTAGTGCCTAATAGTGTGTGTATATGCGTCCACGAGCAACCACTAGCATACACTTGCATCCATCATACATAACATGTCTCAAACACATGTTTTAACCATAGGATTTTCCTAACTAAAGGTCAAATATACTAGCGAGAGGACATACTAAAGATAAGATAAGTACAAGCTAAGTGATAAAGGAGAAATTAAAAGACATACCCTCGAAAAGAAAAGGGTACAATGAACGCATCTTCTCTTCCGTCTCCCAAGTAGCGTTGCTCTCATCATCTCCCCATTGCAATTTGACTAGTCTAACCTCTCGATTCCTCAACTTCTTGATCTCCGACTCAAGAATGCGCGTAGGAGCTCGTCGAATCGTTGCATCACGCTCTATCTCCACCTCTCTAAGCAAGCTCGGCCCTACCACTTCCGCGGTCTCGTGCAAGCACTTCCTCAAATGTGACACATGGAATACGTCGTGTACACCACTAAGTCTCTTAGGCAACTCCACTCTATACGCCATCTGTCCATTCTTCTCCTTAATAGGAAACGGCCCTACAAACCTTGGTGCTAACTTCCCAACGGACCCAAAGCGAACAACGTTTCGTAATGGAGACACTTTGACAAAGACCATGTCCCCAACTTCAAATTCAAGATCTGTCCTCCTCTTATCCACATAATATTTCTAGCTATCTTGCACTGCCTTCATCCTCCTTCGAATCAAGTCGATCTTCTCCGAAGTCTCCCTAATCATATCAGGCCCAAGTAAGATCTTATCCGTAGACTCCCACCAACATGTAGGTGAACGACATGGTCGTCCATAAAGAGCTTCGAAAGGTGCCATGCCAATGCTGGACTGAAAGCTATTATTATATGCGAACTCCACCAATGGAAGATGCTCTTCCCACGTACCCCCAAATTCTAGGATACATAGCCTCAAAAGATCCTCTAGAATGCGATTCACCCTCTCAGTCTGGCTGTCCGTTTGAGGATGATATGCGGTGCTCAAACATAACTGAGTCCCTACCTCCTCTTGTAAGCTTCTCCAAAATTTGCTAGTGAAAATAGGATCGCAGTCCTCTTACTCTTTACGGGAATAAAATGGGCGCTTTTAGTAAGTATATCTACTATAACCCAAATCCCTGTATTACCCTTCCTTGATCTTGATAATCCATTTACAAAATCCATCGAGACGCTTTCCCACTTCCATAGTAGAACCTCCAATGGGTGAAGCAACCCACCGGGTTTCTTTTGCTCCACTTTTACTTGTTGGCACACCAAGCATCTAGCGACGTACTCGGCCACATCCCTCTTCATACCGGCCCAAAAGAAAACTCGCTTCATGTCTTTGTACATCTTGTCCCCGCCGGGATGGATGGTCATCTTTGAACGATGTGCATCATCAAGAATGGTCTTCCTTAGGTCATCGTCTTTTGGTACACAAAGTCTACCGTCCCTACGTAACCAACCCTTATCATCTAGGGTATATCTACGGAGATGGTTTGATGACTCCCCTCCTTTGAGCTTTTCTACTAACTCAACCAATTGCAGGTCGTCTCGCTGTGCCTCGCCAATCCGTCCCAAAATCGTGGGTCTGACCTCCAAGGATACTAGCAAACCGGGTATAAAGTCAATGGAAGGTCTAAAGTCAAACATAGAGATGAACTCTAAATTTCGCCGCTCAAAAAACAAAGGACTTAAGGATAATCTTTTTCTACTTAAGGCATCTGCCACTACGTTACCCTTGCCAGGGGAATATGCTATCTCGAAGTCGTAGGATGCTAGGAACTCCATCCACCTTTGCTGCCTTAAGTTCAGGTCCTTTTGAGAGAATAAGTATTTTAAAGATTTGTGGTCGGTGAATAATTCGAATTTCTCCCCAAGAAGATAATGACGCCAAGACTTAAGCGCGAAAACAATAGCGGCCAACTCTAGGTCATGTGTAGGGTAATTTTTCTCATGCGCTCTCAATTGCCTTCCACCATAGGCTATTACCCTGCCCTCTTGCATTAAGACTGCGCCTAGTCCTGTCCCACAAGCATCGGTATAAATAGTAAACGGCTTACTCCCGTCTGGTAGCACTAAGACTGGGGCTGAAGTCAAAGCTCTCTTCAAACGTTGGAACGCATCATCACAATCTACGTCCTATGTGAAAACTAGGTTCTTCTTCGTCAAGCGTGTCAATGGAGCTGATATCTTTGCGAAGTCTTTGATAAACTTCCTATAGTAGCCACCCAACCCCAAGAAACTTCTTACTTTGGTAGCATTTTTAGGGACCTTCCAATCTTGGATGGCCACCACCTTCGCGGGATCCACCGCTATCCCTTCTTTGGAAACCACGTGCCCTAAGAATTGTACTTCTTTCCTCCAAAAATGACACTTGGAAAATTTAGCTTCAAGATTATGTGCTCGTAGGGTCTCCAACACTTCCCTAAGATGTAGGGCATACTCTTCTTCATCCTTAGAAAAGATCAGGATGTCGTCTAAAGACTACCACGAATTTGTTAAGGTACTCCCTAAACACCCTACTCATCAAATCAAAAAAGTATGCGGGGGTGTTTGTCAAACCGAAGGGCATCACTAGCCATTCATAGAAACTGTCCGTAGTCCTAAAGGCAGTCTTGTCAATGCTATCCTCAGCCACTCTCAACTGATGGAAACCAGTGGCTAAGTCCAACTGCGAAAACACTGAGGCGCCAACTAACTGATGAAGAGATCGTCAATCCTCGGCAGTGGTTGTCTGTTCTTCTTAGTAAGCTTATTAAGTTCTCTATAGTCCACACAAAATCTAAGGGACCCATCCGCCTTCGTGGCAAATACTACTGGAGCACCCCACTCCGATATACTTCGTCTTATGAACCCCTTCTCAAGCAACTCCTTCACTTGCTTATTGAGTTCCCTCCTTTCACGAGTAGCCATGTGGCGTACTGGCAAAGATACTGGTTTCGCATTATCCACAAGATATATTCGAAAATCTATTTCCCGCTTCGGAGGCAAGCCCTTCACCTCCTCAAACACATCCGAGTATTCTCGGACCACTCTAACATATCGTAGATTTTCCTCAGACGCGTCAAGCGATTCTAGATAACTTAGCATAACGGAATTTATGGGATTACAAAAGATTTCGAGAGTGTTGCCAAGGCGAGTCATGAGCCTAACTACTCTCCTTTCACAATAAAGTACGGCCCCATTTCTGGATAACCAATCCATTCCTAAAATTAGCCCATAGCCCGTGAAGCCCAACACATAAGCATCACATCTAAACTCAACGCTAAGTATAGAAATTTTCAAATCCAAACACATCATGGACAAATAAGCTGAGCCCCCAATTGGATTCGAAACAACTAAGGGATCCTCTACTAAACTGGTGTATAAGTGCAGTGATTCAACTAATGACGTAGAGGTAAACGAATGCGATGCGCTTGAATCGGATAAGGTACGGACAGGATGATCAAACAGAAAAACTAAGCTTTCAACAGAAATGGTTCTACCTCGTTCTTGCAGCGGTGGGACCGCGAGAGCCTGAACTTGTCCCCTTGCCTGCCCAGGTGCCATAAGAGCCTGCACCTGTCCTCCCGAGGTAGCTCCTGCCCTCTGCCCCTTCTTTGGGCAGTCCTTCACTAGATGTCCCGCCTCACCACAGTGGAAAGAGCCAGTCTTCTTTTTCTTTCGGCAATCCTTTCTGAGATGGCCTGGTGTCCCACAATTAAAGCATTTCTTCTTTCCCTTGCCAGTATTGTCTTTACCACCCTTCTTGTTTTGTTGTTGTGGTTTCTTCTGATCCCCTTTCTTCTCGGGTGCCTTATCAGCTTTAGCGCCTTTTTCCTCGTGCATGAGTGCCATGACTACTAGCTTCTCAAAGGTGGCCCCCATAGGGATGTGGGTCATAGCCAACCCTTGCAATGGTTCATTCAAGCCATTAACGAACCTCAAAGCCTTCTTCTCCGGCGTGTTCACTAAGTCCAAGCCAAACCTTGCTAATTGATTAAATTTGTTGACATGTTCTTTCACTGATGAGCTTCCTTGCTTTAATGTCAAAAACCTTTCCATATATAGATTCTCTTCTGCCCTTGAGAGAAACTTCACCTCAAACCTACGTCAGAAATCCGCCCAAGAATCAACAGGACGCTCCCCATTAGTGACCTCCCACCAAAACGAGGCCTCTCCCTTCATCAACCAAGCTGCTAATTTGACTTTCCTCCCTTCTTCTACTACAAATATTTCTAGCAATTCTTCTACCTCCCTAAGCCAATCTCTAGCTTCCACAAACGTTTCTGACCCTTGAAAAGGTTTTCCACCCATAGCCTTAAATTCCTTGCACGTCTTTGCAAAAGTATCTACGCGAGGAGGAGGAGGAACGGGTGCAACTGGTGGTGGAGGGACATTGGCCGGACCTGCGGCGGCCCTAGCCTCTAATAGCCTCCTATACCATCCTGGTATCGTTACACTGTCCGGAAGGTTAAGATCTTCAGCCATGCTGAAATGAAAAAGGAAAGATTCAAAATGGAGAATTCGAAAGATAAAGATATGGCTATTGGGGATTATGTTTTTCTTAAAAAAAACTTTCCTCTTTAAATTACTCATCACGTGTAACACCCCACGTCCATTAATGTCACTCACAAAGGGAATGCATTAACTTCCATGGAGGTTTTAAGTGAATATAGAACAGAAAAATTACAACAAGACAGATAATAAGTAGTACTTGGAAAACTAAAACTTCATTTTATTGCAGCGGAATTTAAACATGTTTTTTAAAGCACTTCTTCCAAAAATACTTTAGAAAAATAGTTTTTCTAAAAAATTTATCTGTTCTGGTAACCTTAAGCTCTGATACCACATGTAACACCCCACGTCCATTAATGTCACTCACAAAGGGAATGCATTAACTTCCATGGAGGTTTTAAGTGAATATAGAACAAAAAATTACAACAAGACAGATAATAAGTAGTACTCGGAAAACTAAAACTTCATTTTATTGCAGCGGAATTTAAACATGTTTATTACATCATAAAAACCATAAATCAGAGTCAAGTACAATATCCATCTTGATCAAATAAAATATATAATCCCATTACACAAATAGCCATTAAAAAGAGATAACAAGCGGGACATTACTTCAACGGTCCACGCTTTCCAAGAGAGATAAAGCAATCCAATCAAGCTCCACTAGAGCTGGGCCCAACCTAAGGACCTGGAGTGGGAAAAAGGATAGAAATGGAGGGGGTCAGACATAAAGTCTGGCGAGTATGATAATTCTAACAATACTATCATCAAAATAACTAGACTAGGGCATAAGCTGGAAGACAAATAAATGTCTATGAACTATTGGGTATGGAAGAGCAGATAAAGATAACCTTAAAGATAACGTTAAAGGTATACCTAATTACTAACGAATAATTACTACACTGCACCGCACATTACTACACTGCACCGCACCAGTCACCCTAAAGGTTGATCCCACTTGCTTCACACAGAAACTATATAAATAGCCTTGCGTACCCCTAGCTGACTACATAGGTGTCGTCTGCCCCTATCTCCACTAGGTGTACCCCACTACCCACTTTCGATCGGCTCCCTACTCGTAGATACCCGTGCTGGCCCCACAGTGGGGTGTATCACTCCCCTAAAGTGGCAACCCGATACAACTGGAGAATGCACGGCTTATACCTACACGATGCAACAACATCTTACCTACCAGCCTGGGTCCACACACGCATATGAAACCCGTTGGACTTGCGTTGCCACCGCTCCCCGTTTTGGTCTCTAATAGTCAAGCCCAGCATGTGTGTCCCGTCCTCGACTTGGTTCGAGCCCACAAAGATACGTTTAGGATACTGGTTGAAATGGGTCCCCACAAGCTACCCACCTAAGCTTGTCCACTAGTACATCCCACTTAACCCTCTTAGTCATGTTCATTTACATGTGTGTTTGGTTAAGTCTTACTAATCGTATTTCACATGCCACTAAGGGCACCCACTAGATTCCTCATGCCACCCAAGGCACCTACTTAACCCCCATGTCCCACCTTACATGTTTATATGGTTAAGTATTTCTTAATTCATTCAGGCCATAACCTCATAAAGACCACTCACATTAGACTGGCATTTATGGCAACTGGATTTGTCGGGCGGGTCCGGGCAGTCTTACACCATAAAAGAGTCTAACCTCGTGTCTTTACAACTGTTATGCTTTAGTTTAGGCCTAGTACCTCTCACATTGGGCTGACATTTGTGACCACTGGATTTGCCGGGCGGGTCCGGGCAGGTTTACGTCACAAACGAGTCCAACCTCGTGTCCTAAGCATTGATTATCACTTATAATCTTTTACCCCAGTTTTAATAATTCCCTATTCAAATTATTAATTAAACTCCAATTTCAATGATGCCCATAATTGACTCAATTATGGTCATCCACTCATGGCATGCAAAAATCATATCAATTGCACCCCAACTTCTTAATATTAAATCCTTAATATTACCCCTACCCAACGTTTATACGTTCGCTTATTCAACGCAGAATATGCGTTAGACTCGAATAGTCTAACTAATAGCACAAAGATAAACTATCACAACATATAAACAAATAAAATAATCCAATCATAATAGGGGTGAAACTTGCATAAACTACACATGTTAAGGATCTCAAGGCCTCAACTTGTAAAATGTCACAATTTACATGATATGATCATAACCCAAATTTATATATAAACTTGCATATGGGGTTTTAGGCAACATAATGATGATGTGAACTAGCATAGAATTCCACATATGTCATAGCATAATCCTAGATGTCATAATAGATGTCATGGCATATGTTCATAACTTTTACTAATCAACCTAAACTTGCATATGTGACTTGTCATATAGATCAACATAGCCCAAATAACATCAATATTATGATTTGATTAACATGAACTAATTAGCATAGACAATAACATCATGGCTTTTTAACATGTATGATTCATCCAACTTAGCATAGAAACTCTCAACATACATAACATCATCATAGCATGATTTACAACATATAGGATATCATCACCACATAGCATAGGATTTACCACATACATGATAGCATAAAGTTTACAACAACATATATGATAATCTACATCATTCACTTATAATCCATTCATGACTTAATCTAATTAGTCTAACAATAATCTTGTTAAGATCATCATACTCACAATTAGAGAAGAAAAGATAGTCTTGATTTGCTTTAGAATTGAGTAGAATTAGGTTTTGATTAGCTTATCTTCCTTCTTAGTTGGCGGCGGCTCCACTGAGTTCCATGGCGGCGGTATGACGGTAACTATTCTATTTTTCATATGAGTTTAGAGTGAGAGACTACCTAGGTATTTATAGAGTTTAGGGTTTATTTAGACCGTCAGATCAACTCAAAACTAACCTGAACCGTTTAATTTGCCAACTCAGCCCTAAAGACACATCAGCAGCTCAAGATTGGGCTCGGTCAAAACCCTAGCCGGCTGACCAGGTCGACACTGTAGTCGACCGGGGGGGGGGGGGGGCGGCGGAGGTCGACACTAGTGTCGACTCCCCAGTCGACCTGCCTGGGCGGGAAAATTCCCGCCCAGCCCGCTTCTGCACTTTCAGTTTGAATTTTAATTTTCCTGCGAGCTGTTTTGAATTTTCTGAAACTTCCGATGGCCCTTAGTTCTTCATACGAAGTCCAAATCATGCAAACTCGGACTCTATTTCAACCAGAATTCCGAGACGAACACAATGGCGCAACCCGTTTCCCACAATTCTCATGTCTGAGAGTAGTTATTCTTCAATTTGTGAATATTAATATTAACAGAATTACGGGGTGTTACAAGGCTTCTCTTGCATGTTAGAACTTCTAGAAGATAAGTACAAGATTCAACAGGAATTGGTTAGATGAAAAAGAAGCTTGAAGAGAACGATTTGTTCTGTTCTTTTGAAAAGCTTTCTAAGTGCATTTGCAATGCTTGTTATGACATCTATGACATATAAAGATGGAGTAACCAACGGTTAGTACGGAATGTGTGTAGAACTTTAATAAATACTCTTTATTGCTCCATTTTGTTGAAATGCTAGAAGTCATTTGATACATAATATAATTATCTAAATTTTGACTTATATTGTTAGAAGATATGACCGAGACATTTGCAAAGGAATGTGCAGAGAATAAAAATATGTTTTTTGTACGTTAGTGTAATCATGTTCATATGTCCGATGCATGATAATATAATTTGTTAGACTAAACTGATTTGCATTTCAATCTTTTTCAGTTATTATCGTATGATTGCGCCTTAGTACTTAAGTATAATTTTGCTTTTCTGGCTTTATCGCATGGTATTATCTATGTTCTTTCTTTGTTGTTAGCTAATACTATCGTTTTAGAACAAAATATAATTTTATGCTGTCAAAATTTCATTGTTCATTCATTTTGATTTTATTCTCCACAGTTGAGAGCATCCACTATATTTATATATTCTACTGATGTTGTATGAATATGGAAAACAAATAAGAAATGACACTATGACACCACATGTCCCTTAATGTAACCTTATGAGGATGCATTAACTTCTGGAGGATGCAGTTATAATACAGAGACTAATTTTAACAAGACATAATATAAGAATGCAACGGAAAATTTCAAACTAATTTCTACATTACATTTTTCCAAAATAATTCATCACTGTCAAAACCATAAATATCTGTCTCATGATTCATCAGAGTACAAAACCCCAAAATAATTTCCCTCATTTATCATAACAATAAACATAGATAAATAAATTAAAGTAATACTCAGAAAGGAAAGCAATCCAAGACCAAGCAGAATAAAATCACGGGCAAACTTCAACACTTGAAAGTCTATGCTTCCGTGCATCGCACGGGTTTTGTAACAATCCGGAAATTCTGAGCTAATTTAAAATTTTTATTTTGGCGAATTTGATGAATTTTGAATATTTAAAATGATTTATTTTAAATAATACCAACGAGAAATTTATTTTGAATAGAATTAGAACGTATATATTTACATAGATCGTCGTTAGAATATAAATAATTATTTTTAATTATAAAAGTAAGTGAAAATAGCGCGGTAGTTTGAAATTTCGATTTCGAATTTCAAATGAATGTGCAGGATTCAAAATAAATCGGATTTTGGCGAAACCAAAAATATTTGAATTAATTGAGAATATCTTTTCAACGAATCCGAAAAATTGAAATTTCATAGCGGGACTAAAAAGTTATGCCCAGTTGAAAATTCAGAATAGTCGCTATGGAATTTTAGCCCTTAAAAATTGCAATTTTGCAAACGACCTCGGTTTTCGATGAAACGACATTTATTGGATCCGAGATGTCAAGTTATTGCTAGATTCCAAAATTCATATTTTTTGAAAGCAATATGTGAGCGTGGAGAAGTAAAACGCGTTTGACCAGTTTCAGTTGATTTTAATCGACTGGAAAATGGCCATTTTTCAAACGGTCTCAGAATTTGACGAAATTAGTTTTGTTAGGACCGTATCGTCAATACGAAGCTAGAAAATATTTTTTGGGAATTTTTAGAGTCTTTATGTGGTCTCGGTAAATTGAAATGCGCGTTCAAATTCAATATATAGATTTATATTTCGATTTTGACGGAAACTGATCGTAATAATCAAATTGGCATGCAAAACATATCCCATTGTGTTCGGAATGAGGGTAATTAGCTAGGGACGACAGTCGGTGGGTTTGATTTTGAGTTCAAAATAAAAAGTAACTTTTTGAAATATAAATTAAATAATTAATTAATTAAATGAAGGTCAACTCCCTCTAACCTCTCTACCCCCCGTTCCTTCTTTCCAGATCGAAAATGTAGAAATATATATATAAAAAAAGAAAGAATCGAACCCTAGACGCCGTCGCTCCCCCCATCCACCGTCGCGCGCCACCAGGGGAGTCGCCCCCCTCTAGCGCCCTCCGCCCTCGACCCCCTCTCGCTCGACTCTCCTCCCTCCTTTCTCCTCCTCCTCCGTATACACCCACATGATCTTGCCCCAATTCAACCCTAAACCATCGTCGAGCCCCTGCGCTGCCACCTGGGCCTTCCCCCGACCACGCAGCCCCCTGCGCCACCCTCACTAGCCGCGCCGACGTTCAGGAGAGCTGCCACCCCTCTTGCTCCACTCCGTCAGCCGATTTTCCCTCTTTTTCTTCGATTCAAGGTATGTAAATGCAAATTGAACTTTTGTTTCAGTTTTATATATATAGCGAAAGAAAAAGATTTTGTATTAAAATGAAATAATGAAAAATTTTGATTTTTATTTATATGAACGAATTGATTTTGAAAACTAAAAAGAATTGATTTTTATAATATGAACATCGCTATAAAGATTTGATTTTTATCATATATGTAGCAAAATAAAAATATGATTTTTATATTATAGAGATAATAAAATATGATTTTTATATAATAGAGAATATAAAAATATGATTTTTATATACTAGAGAATATAAAAATGTGATTTTTATATGAGTGACGATATAAAAATATAATTCTTTATTAGAAGAAGTGCGATAAAAATATAATTTTTATTATGAAGTTAGCATGATAAAAATATGATCTCTATTATATGAACACCGTTGTAAAAATGGAATTTTTATCTATATAGTAGCGGTATAAAAATAGAATTTTTATCTATATAGTAGCGGTATAAAAATAGAATTTTTATCAATATAGTAATAGTATAAAAATGTGACTTTTATCAATATAGCGTAGTTATAAAAATGTGATTTTTATATACGTAGCAACAATATAAAGACGCAATTTTTATATATGTAGTGGATACAGACAACGAAAGTGACAAAAGGTGAGCAAGGCGAAGATTTTCTACATATGAAGAGTCACGGTATTGGTTTAGCTAATCGGTGAGAACTTCTCACTTTAATTCTTGTTTTCTAGTTAAAATTATATACTAGGATGCAGACGTGTAATGACCTGGAATTTTGGGGCCAATTTAAAATTTAATTTTAGAAATTTTAATGAATTTAGGACGTTTAAAACAACTCATTTTAAATAATAACAACTAAAAATTTATTTTAAAACGAATAAATTTAAAATTAATTAAAAAGGAGTATAAAACAGCGCTACAGTTCGAAAATTCCATTTCTAATTTCAATTGACTGTATCGAATTCATTTTAGACCAGAATTGAGCGAAATAAGAAATATTTAAATCTGTTTAATCATATCTTTCTAACGAATCTGAAAAATTGAAATTTCGTTTTAAAAATTAAAAGTTATGTCCAATTCAAAATTTAGAAAAGTCGCTGTAGAATTTATATATATTTTAATATAATATATTGGCCTTGAAAATAGCCATTTTGCAAACGACCTCTGTTTTTGACGAAACCACTTTTGTTGGAACCGAAATGTCAAATTATTGCTAAGTTTCAATTTTCATAATTTTTTGAATTAATATGTGAGCGTGGTAAAAGAAAACGTGTTTTGACCATTTCAGTCAAATTTAATCGACTTGAAAATAGCCATTTTTCATAAAGTCTCAAAATTCGATGAAAATTATTTTATTAGGACCGTATCATCAAAACAAAGCTAGAAATAATTTTTCTGTAATTTTTAGAGGTCGTATGTGGCCTCGGCGTATTTAAATGTACGGTGGAAATTAAATTATTAATTTAATATTATAATTTTAATAAAAAATGCAATAGATTTCAGAATTGGGCCACGGGGCATAGCCCATCGCATTCAGAAGGCGTCAAAACCTTAAGTTTGACACTAACTGGAACTGAATTGGAGTTAGTGGCTAAACGGGACTTAGGGGTAAATTAAATAATATTTTAATATAAATAATAGATTAAGAAAAAATAAAACCCTAATTCTAATGTCCAGCCGCCGTATACACTAAATCAATTGCCGAGCTCTTCAGATCTTCAATCCCACTTTTCTCCTAATATAATCAATGAAATTCAAAATTTCAAAAAGGAAATTCAAGATGGACACGAGCTCTGTAAGATGTACGGTCGAGATGGCTTTTTGAGTACTGTTGAGACCGGAGTTGGCGAGGGAAGTGGCAAACTTTGGGCGCGGAAATCAGGGCATGGGGGCCACCGAGTTGATCGTCGATAGAGGTGCCGGAGCATGGCGAGGTGGCGGTTCTCGTGGGACCGTTCGATTGGACCCTGACGGCTCGAGGAAGGTGCGGCGGTGGAGTCCTCTTCTTCGATGATGGGTTTCGGTTTGGACAGTGTAACGATGGAGGAGGAAGGTTAATTAAATTTAAACCTTAATCAAACTAAATAATTATTTAATTAAGTATATTCAACTTTATATAGTCGTATCTTCTTCATACAGAAACGAAATCGAATGATTTCAGAAGCATTGAATTCGCGGCGGCGAACACTACATTTCTGAACCAACCAGGACTGAAACGGTGACAGTTGGAATTTCTAACAAAAATTAAACGCTCGTTTAATTTTATTAAAACCAACCAATCGAGGTGAGATTTCTGAATTTAATTAATTCAATTATTCTTATAGCTGTTAAATAATTGATTGTATATAATGAGATAATCCTGTGTTGTGATAAAATTTGGATGATGATTTGTCTGTTTGTTTGTTGATTATAATCCCATTTTATCTGTTTATTGGATTTAGTTAGAATTGCAAATCAAATGTTTGTTGATTTGTCTGTTTGTTTATGTTGTTATTTCTTTTATAATAAAAAGATCAATTTATGTTGTTATTCCTTTTATGATAAAAAGGTTAATTTATGTTGTTAATTCTTTGGTAATAAAAGATCATTTTGTTTTGCATTTCTTTTTACATATAAAAAGAAACATTTTTGTTTATATTTCTTTTTATCAGCAAAAAGAGACATTTTTGTTCATATTCCTTTTTGTCAATAAAAAGAATCATTTTAGTCGCTTTTTCTTTTTAACATTAAAAAGAACATCTTTGTTGCTTTTTCTTTCTAACATTAAAAAGGATAATTTTTGTTCCATTTCTTTTTATCATTAAAAGTAAACAATTTTGTAACATTTATTTTTAGTAATAAAAAGAAGCGTTTTTATGTCGCATTTCTTTTTATTAATAAAAAGAATATTTAGGTTGCATTTCTTTTTTTTAGAATTCAAAAGGAAACATTCTTGTTTACATTTCTTTTCTAGATAAAAAGAACCATTTTGTTGCTATGTCTTTTGACATATAAAAAGAATCACTTGTCATCTTTCTAGATAAAAAGAACCATTTTGTCGCTATGTCTTTTAAGATATTAAATAGAATGAATCGTTGTTTGAAACCTGTTTACATGTAATTTACAGTTTTAATGATAAATAGAATTCATTAAAAAGAATATATTTTGTTAAACATCCTTTTGAAATAAAAGAATAGATTTTGTTAAATACTCTTTTGAAATAAAAAAATGTAGAATTATAAATTATATTTTTATTGTCATATTTATTACATTAAGAAGCGTACGATTAGAAAAACATCTTTTTTATGTAAAACATGATTAGTGAAGAAAAATAATCATATTTTGTTACATTGAAAGAAATTAGACAAAATTCTCATTTGGTTTACATCAAGGAAATAAGACAAAAATGACACATTTTGTTTACATTAAAGGAATTAGATCAAAACTGTCATTTTGTTTACATTAAAGGAATTAGATCAAAACTGTCAGTTTATTTACCTTGAAATTGACTTAGATCAAAATATATTTTTGTAAATTTAAAAGTACTAGACGAAATAGATATTTTTGTAAATTAAAAAGAACCAGGAATTATATTTTTATTTTCATATTGAATACAACAAAAAGTGTAGAATTAGAAATATTCATTTTTGTGTTAAAACATGTTGGTGAAATAAAATCTCATCTTTTGTTAAAACTTGATTTGTGAAATAATAATAGCAATTTTTTCCAGACATGATTATAGTAATGAAAGTAGCATTTTTTTATGAATTGTCCTGTGAGATGAAAATAACATTTTATTATTTTAAATGTTACAGTAGGGAAATTAACATTCTAATGGGAAAATGTCACATAGAATAAAAAGGACATTTTGCCAGAAATGTAAATTAGAATAAAAAGTACATTTTGCCAGAAATGTAAATTAGGATAAAAAGTACATTTTGCCAGAAATGTAAATTAGAATAAAGAGTACATTTTTGCTAGAAAATGTATATTAGAATAAAAGTACGTTCCTGTTAGAAGATGTAAATTAAAATAAAAAAGGACATTCATGTCGTTTAAAAGAATGAATTAAAAATAGGCATCTTTAGTCATTTAAACAGTGTGAATTAAAAACATACATTGTTATGAAATATTATCTTCATTAAAAAGAATGAGTTAAAAAAATTGTATATTGTTATACTTTAAAAAGAATGAATTAGTAATGAACATTTTTGTCACATTAAAAAGTATGAAGTAGAACATTTTTGGTCATTGGAAGGGATTACACAAGATATGAAAGTTAATATTTTTATTGGCAATTAATTGAAATAAAAGAATGGGAATAAAAGACTAGATCTTTATGGTCATTTGTTCACAATAAAAAGAATTGAAATATATGTCTGTGATGTTGAAATGTTTGATGTGTTAAATATATTGTTAGTATATTCAAACTGAATATTACACTTCTATTTACAAGTCATCCGACTTGTTTAAGTGATTGGGACGATAATTTTTACACATCGCCCAAGTGCACAAATAATTTATTATTTGTTTGTTGGATGAAACCCCACACGGGTGTTAGGATGATATTTGACCTACACTAGTCCCAATATTTAGGGTAGAATCCACTCTGGCTGTATTTGGATGTTTGATAAATATTTATCATTGATTACATGCAGTATATGGTTGTTGATTGAGTCACATTCCAATAAAGAATATTCTAGAGAGGGATATTTTAGAAAATATCTGTGAAAAATAATATATTTTAGGAAAATATATTTTTATTGAAATAGACTAGTTATTCACTAGAACAAATCATTAAATCTAAGTTTAATGAAGGTTTTCCAATTTGTTAATATTTAATTGAAATTAAATTAGATAAATTGGATTTTGGGTTTGTCGTGAATAGTGTCTTAAATAACACTGTTCTTAAACCCCGTATGAAAAGAAAAATCTTTTAATTCAGATTATTAAAGTTTTCAATTATATTTAGTAATTGAAATATGATGAAATGTTAGTTGGGTTTATTGTGAACCATGTTTTTAAGTGACATGTGTTCTTTAACCCAACTGACAGTGAAAATATGATTTGGAATTTATAAATCTTTTATTAAGATTTAAATAGAAATTTTCCAAAAGTAATGTTTTCCAATTTAATATATTAAATTGGAATTGAATAGAATTCGAATTAATTATAAGACGAGATAAGCTTCTGTAAAAGAAGACCGATACTACATATGTAATTTAAGAGGCCTTGCCGTTATTCCATTTATATTATTGGTTGGATACAGAAATTTATAACGATTATATATTGATTTGATTTCTGTGAAGATTCCATATTTTATGGAAGACGATTTTGGGTTTACCGTGAACTATGTTTTAAATGACATTAGTTCTTTAACCCAGTTAAGAATAAGATTTATTTCTTAAATCTAAAGAATCATTTAATAATGATTTTTGATATTTAAAACCAAATGGTGTTCTGAATAAATCTTTAAAGAAAGATTTAAGAGTAAATGTAAAGAATTTATCTTTGATAGAATAATTTGAATATTTTATTTAAAAGAATATTCTGAATTGGAATGAGGCGTTGGATGTGTTTTTTTATAGTACTCGATTTTCAAAAAATAAAAATACGTGAATTATTCGGAAAGACCGGGTTTAACCCATTCCGAATAATTACTACGACGATGAAGAGTCAAAGATGAAGACGGTGGTTGAAGACCGACGATCTTCACATCAAATGGATGTGTTGCTACTGAGACCCATGATGGGAGTAGCTACCTTGAAGGGGCTTCAGTGGTGGCCGTCCGGACTATTGTTGATTGTTCGGATTTGGTTTTCGCTCAGACGCAGAGCATAAGCTAGTAAATGGATGCGTGTCTGACATTGGATTTCGTTCCATGTGAATTAAATTGATTTCTATCAATGTATGTCTGTTTGGTGGTGGAGAATTTATTCTCTATTTAACACCCTGGTATATGTTAATAGTGATTGATCGCATGGCGTGGATTTTCAATGTGGCACGCCAAGATGCAATTGATCAAGGCTTTTGTTGAAAAGCAGGGCCTTGTGGGATGATCAAAGTATAGCCTATTACGGCATAGCTTTGTGTATATCGTGACTTCGTGAGCGTCACACCCCGGTATGAGTCAAAAACGCGATATGGACCGTAGGGAGTGCACACGTTTCTTTCTAGCTAGTGGTAGTGTCAGTGCTTAAACTGGCTAGCATTTTACTTATGTGGATGATGGATTTTGAGGCGCCTCGGATTTTTATAGGCCGTTGGTGGTCATATTATAGGTTTAAAGGAACCGGGAAGCGTGTGTTCAGGCATAACCAATCCACTGCCGATAGGCGGGGACCAGCCCTACCACTCCAAGGGTTGCCCATAGGTGTGATCCTGAGGCATTTGCTAGGGTGTCTCGAATCGGAGAGGAGCTTGCCCCTAGCCTCGACTCATGATGGAAATCCAATTCCCAATACGAACTTGCGGTTTTGATTGTAGAACTAGTATGGCGACATAATAGGATGGGGTACTATGCCGTCTATGATTGATACATTATGATTGAAATGTTTATTATATACATACCCATATATATACACACACTAAATATTAAGTCCGTTTTATCGTATCAAGCATCTTTGACCATTATAAGGTAAAACCCTATCTTCCGGTTTGCGTTGCATTGTGTGATGGGACTTGGGTCTTATAATGGTTTCATTTTTCTAAAAAGCATTGCGTTGTTTAACGATTTACTTTAAATTTATGCACTGGCAATCCAATGGAGTAAACCCGTTCCGCATTAGCGGCGTGGTCCTGTGATTAGCCTTATTATTAGATAGTTAATTTAAGATTTCTCATACCAGTCCCATGACTGACCTGTAGTTTGTTTCACTGGCAAACTCGGGTGCCCATAATTTCCACACGGGCAGTCGAGTAGCATTTTGCAGATATATTTACAGGCTCCTGGTCTACTGCTGAAGCGATATTCGGAAAGCTCTGTATCTGCGTATTCCTTTCGGTTGTGTATTTGTAATAATTTTTCGCTGCTATTTAAATGTAATTTAAATATCTGATATCATTGTATTTCTATTATGTAATAAGTGTTCATACTCTATTATATTCTTGTACTCTGATGTAATTGTGTCATCAGAAATAAAATGTTCTTCAGTTTGTGCTCTAATGTATATTATTCTCAAAGCAATCCATGCTTTCCTTGACTGGGAAGTTTGGGTCGTTTCAGTTGGTATCAGAGCTTTGGTTTACAGAGCTCAAGAACAAGACACATTAGAACCGAACGAAAGAATTCATCAGAGATTGGATTAGTAATATCCAATAAGAATAGCTCGTTAGAGATGGGATTAGTAGTATCCTAGAACGAGTGTGAAGAGTATTATTTTCTTTAAAAATTTAAAAATGAAAACAAATTTAGTTTTGAAAATTTTATCTTATATACGTATTTGAGTACATTATATTTTAATGTGGACAGTCGAGTATATAAAGATTTCGAATATACGAGTAATTAACGGATATTTGAAGTTTTAATATACTGGGTAGATATAGAATCACACTCTAGTCGCCCGGGGGTAATTCTGGTGATGTCCGGACATCATCAGTATTTATGTTCGAGTCTCGAAAGTGGTATTTCTATATATTTCCATTGACTGGTATGAGAATCAAAACTTATTTAGTACAAAATTGCTTTGATTTGCACTAAAAATATGATTTTTGATTATATATATAAAAGTTATATATATTTGAAAAGTTAATCACCTAATTGATTATTGGTTGTGATGTCTGATAATTAGTTTCACCAATTAAAATATTAGAATGATAATTAATTTTTGAAACCAATAAATAAAAAATTTAAGGTTGAATTGGTTAATTAAACAATTTTTAGCTACGTTCCTTTTCGAGGACGAAAAGATTTTAAGTGTGGGCGATTGTAACGACCCGGAATTTTGGGGCCAATTTAAAATTTTTATTTTAGAAATTTTAATGAATTTAGGATGTTTAAAACAACTCATTTTGAATAATAACGACCAAAAATTTATTTTAAAACGAATAAATTTATAATTAATTAAAAAGGAGTTTAAAATAGCGCTGCAGTTCGAAAATTTGATTTCTAATTTCAATTGACTGTACCGAATTCATTTTAGACCAGAATTGAGCCAAACAAGAAATATTTAAATCTGTTTAATCATATGTTTCTAATGAATCTGAAAAATTGAAATTTCGTTTTAAAAATTAAAAGTTATGTCCAATTTAAAATTTAGAAAAGTCGCTGTAGAATTTATATATATTTTAATATAATATATTAGCCTTGAAAATAGCCATTTTGCAAACGACCTCTGTTTTCGACGAAACCACTTTTGTTGGAACCAGAATGTCAAATTATTGCTAATTTTCAATTTTCATAAGTTTTAGAATTAATATGTGAGCGTGGTAAAAGAAAACGTGTTTTGACCATTTAAGTCAAATTTAATCGACTTGAAAATAGCCATTTTTCATAAAGTCTCAGAATTCGATGAAAATAGTTTTGTTAGGACCGTATCGTCAAAACAAAGCTAGAAATAATTTTTCGGTAATTTTTAGAGGTCGTATGTGGCCCCGGCGTATTTAAATGTACGGTGGAAATTAAATTATTAATTTAATATTATAAATTTAATAAAACACGCAACAGATTTCAGAATTGGGCCACGGGGCATAGCCCATCGCGTTCAGAAGGCGTCAAAACCTTAAGTTTGGCACTAACTGGACTTGAATTGGAGTTAGTGGCTAAACAGGTCTTAGGGGTAAATTAAATAATATTTTAATATAAATAATAGATTAAGAAAAAATAAAACCCTAATTCTAATGTCCAGCCGCCGTATACACTAAATCAATGGCCGAGCTCTTCAGATCGTCAATCCCACTTTTCTCCTAATATAATCAATGAAATTCAAAATCTCAAAAAGGAAATTCAAGAGGGACACGAGCTCTGTAAGATGTATGGTCGAGATGGGTTTTTGAGTACGGTGGAGTCCGGAGTTGGCGAGGGAAGTGGCGAACTTTGGGTGCGGAAATCAGGGCGTGGGGGCCACCGGTTGATCGTCGATGGAGGTGCCGGAGCATGGTGAGGTGGCGGTTCTCGTGGGACCGTTCGATTGGACTCTGACGGCTCCAGGAAGGTGCGGCGGTGGAGTCCTCTTCTTCGATGATGGGTTTCGGTTTGGACAGTGTAACGATGGAGGAGGAAGGTTAATTAAATTTAAACCTTAATCAAACAAAATAATTATTTAATTAAGTATATTCAACTTTATATAGTCGTATCTTCTTCAAACAGAAACGAAATCGAACGATTTCAGAAGCATTGAATTCGCGGCGGCGAACACTACATTTCTGAACCAACCAGGACTGAAATGGTGACAGTTGGAATTTCTAACAAAAATTAAACGCTCGTTTAATTTTATTAAAACCAACCAATCGAGGTGAGATTTCTGAATTTAATTAATTCAATTATTCTTATAGTTGTTAAATAATTAATTGTATGTAATGAGATAATCCTGTGTTGTGATGAAATTTGGATGATGATTTGTCTGTTTGTTTGTTGATTATAATCCCATTTTATCTGTTTATTGGTTTTAGTTAGAATTGCCAATCCAATGTATAAAAATATCACTTTGCTTGTTTGTTGATTGTATTGTCATTTCTTTATAGTGATAAAAAGGAAATCAAGTTTGTTGTTATTTCTTTTTACATATAAATTTTATTGTCATATTTCTTTTATAATAAAAAGATCAATTTATGTTGTTATTTCTTTTATAATAAAAAGATCAATTTATGTTGTTATTCCTTTTATGATAAAAAGGTCAATTTATGTTGTTAATTCTTTGGTAATAAAAGATCATGTTGTTTTGCATTTCTTTTTACGTCTAAAAAGAAACATTTTTGTTTATATTTCTTTTTATCAGCAAAAAGAGACATTTTTGTTCATATTCCTTTTTGTCAATAAAAAGAATCATTTTACTCGCTTTTTCTTTTTAACATTAAAAAGAACATCTTTGTTGCTTTTTTCTTTCTAACATTAAAAAGGATAAATTTTGTCGCATTTCTTTTTAGCATTAAAAGTAAACAATTTTGTAACATTTATTTTGAGCAATAAAAAGAAGCGTTTTTATGTCGCATTTCTTTTTATTACTAAAAAGAATATTTAGGTTGCATTTCTTTTTTTTAGAATTCAAAAGGAAACATTCTTGTTTACATTTCTTTTCTAGATAAAAAGAACCATTTTGTTGCTATGTCTTTTGACACATAAAAAGAATCACTTGTCATCTTTCTAGATAAAAAGAACCATTTTGTCGCTATGTCTTTTAAGATATTAAAAAGAATGAATCGTTGTTTGAAACCTGTTTACATGCAATTTACACTTTTAATGATAAATAGAATTCATTAAAAAGAATAGATTTTGTTAAACATCCTTTTGAAATAAAAGAATAGATTTTGCTAAATATTCTTTTAAAATAAAAAAATGTAGAATTATAAATTATATTTTTATTGTCATATTTATTACAATAAGAAGCGTACGATTAGAAAAACATCATTTTTATATAAAAAATGATTAGTGAAGAAAAATAATCATATTTTGTTACATTGAAAAGATTAGACAAAATAATCATATTTTGTTACATTGAAAACATTAGACAAAATAATCATATTTTGTTACATTGAAAGAAATTAGACAAAATTCTCATTTGGTTTACATCAAGGAAATAAGACAAAAATGACACATTTTGTTTACATTAAAGGAAATAGATCAAAACTGTCATTTTGTTTATATTAAAGGAATTAGATCAAAACTATCATTTTGTTTACCTTGAAATTGAATTAGATCAAAATATATTTTTGTAAATTTAAAAGTACTAGACGAAATAGATATTTTTGTAAATTAAAAAGAACCAGGAATTATGTTTTTATTTTCATATTGAATACAATAAAAAGTGTAGAATTAGAAATATTCATTTTTGTGTTAAAACATGTTGGTGAAATAAAATCTCATCTTTTGTTAAAACTTGATTTGTGAAATAATAATAGCAATTTTGTCAAGACATGATTATAGTAATGAAAGTAGCATTTTTGTTATGAATTGTCCTATGAGATGAAAATAACATTTTATTATTTTAAATGTTACAGTAGAGAAATTAACATTCTGATGGGAAAATGTCACATAGAATAAAAAGGACATTTTGCCAGAAATGTAAATTAGAATAAAAAGTACATTTTGCCAGAAATGTAAATTAGGATAAAAAGTACATTTTGCCAGAAATGTAAATTAGAATAAAGAGTACATTTTTGCTAGAAAATGTATATTAGAATAAAAGTACATTCCTGTTAGAAGATGTAAATTAAAATAAAAAAGGACATTCATGTCGTTTAAAAGAATGAATTAAAAATAAGCATCTTTAGTCATTTAAACAGCGTGAATTAAAAACATACATTGTTATGAAATATTATCTTCATTAAAAAGAATGAGTTAAAAAAATTGTATATTGTTATACATTAAAAAGAATGAATTAGTAATGAACATTTTTGTCACATTAAAAAGTATGAAGTAGAACATTTTTGGTCACTGGAAGGGATTAAACAAGATATGAAAGTTAATATTTTTATTGGCAATTAGTTGAAATAAAAGAATGAGAATAAAAGACTAGATCTTTATGGTCATTTGTTCACAATAAAAAGAATTGAAATATATGTCTGTGATGTTGAAATGTTTGATGTGTTAAATATATTGTTAGTATATTCAAACTGAATATTACACTTCCATTTACAAGTCATCCGACTTGTTTATGTGATTGGGACGATAATTTTTACACATCGCCCAAGTGCACAAATAATTTATTATTTGTTTGTTGGATGAAACCCCACACGGGTGTTGGGATGATATTTGACCTACATTAGTCCCAATATTTAGGGTAGAATCCACTCTGGTTATATTTGGATGTTTGATAAATATTTATCATTGATTACATGTAGTATATGGTTGTTGATTGAGTCACATTCCAATAAAGAATATTCTAGAGAGGAATAATTTAGAAAATATCTTAGAAAAATAATATATTTTAGGAAAATATATTTTTATTGAAATAAACTAGTTATTCACTAGAATAAATCATTAAATCTAAGTTTAATGAAGTTTTTCCAACTTGTTAATATTTAATTAAAATTAAATTAGATAAATTGGATTTTGGGTTTGTCGTGAATAGTGTCTTAAATAACACTGTTCTTAAACCCCATATGAAAACAAAAATCTTTTAATTCAGATTATTAAAGTTTTCAGTTATATTTAGTAATTGAAATATGATGAAATGTGAGTTGGGTTTATTGTGAACCATGTTTTTAAGTGACATGTGTTCTTTAACCCAACTGACAGTGAAAATATGATTTGGAATTTATAAATCTTTTATTAAGATTTAAATAGAAAATTTCCAAAAGTTAAGTTTTCCAATTTAATATATTAAATTGGAATTGAATAGAATTCGAATTAATTATAAGACGAGATAAGCTTCTGTAAAAGAAGACCGATACCGCATATGGAATTTAAGAGGCCTTGCCATTATTCCATTTATATTATTGGTTGGATACAGAAATTTATAACGATTATATATTGATTTGATTTCTGTGAAGATTCCATATTTTATGGAAGACGATTTTGGGTTTACCGTGAACTATGTTTTAAATGACATTAGTTCTTTAACCCAGTTAAGAATAAGATTTATTTCTTAAATCTAAAGAATCATTTAATAATGATTTTTGATATTTAAAACCAAATTGTGTTCTGAATAAATCTTTAAAGAAAGCTTTAAGAGTAAATGTAAAGAATTTATCTTTGATAGAATAATTTGAATATTTTATTTAAAAGAATATTCTGAATTGGAATGAGGCGTTGGATGTGTTTTTTTATAGTAGTAGATTTTCAAAAAATAAAAATACGTGAATTATTCGGAAAGACCGGGTTTAACCCATTCCGAATAATTACTACGACGATGAAGAGTCAAAGATGAAGACGGTGGTTGAAGACCGACGATCTTCACATCGAATGGATGTGTTGCTACTGAGACCCATGATGGGAGTAGCTACCTTGAAGGGGCTTCAGTGGTGGCCGTCCGGACTATTGTTGATTGTTAGGATTTGGTTTTTCGCTCAGACCCATAGCATAAGCTAGTAAATGGATGCGTGTCTGACATTGGATTTCATTCCATGTGAATTAAATTGATTTCTATCAATGTATGTTTGTTTGGTGGTGGAGAATTTATTCTCTACTTAACACCCTGGTATATGTTAATAGTGACTGATCGCATGGCGTGGATTGTCAATGTGGCACGCCAAGATGCAATTGATCAAGGCTTTTGTTGAAAAGCAGGGCCTTGTGGGATGATCAAAGTATAGCCTATTACGACATAGCTTTGTGTATATCTTGACTTCGCGAGCCTCACACCCCGGTATGAGTCAAAAACGGGATATGGACCGTAGGGAGTGCACACGTTTCTTTCTAGCTAGTGGTAGTGTCAGTGCTTAAACTGGCTGACATTTTACTTATGTGGATGATGGATTTTGAGGCGCCTCGGATTTTTATCGGCTGTTAGTGGTCATACTATAGGTTCAAAGGAACCGGGAAGCGTGTGTTCAGGCATAACCAATCCACTGCCGATAGGCGGGGACCGGCCCTACCGCTCCAAGGGTTTCCCATAGGTGTGATCCTGAGGCATTTGCTAGAGTGTCTCGAATCGGAGAGGAGCTTGCCCCTAGCCTCGACTCATGATGGAAATCCAATTCCCAATACGACCTTGCGGTTTTGATTGTAGAACTAGTATGGCGACATAATAGGATGAGGTACTATGCCGTCTATGATTGATACATTATGATTGAAATGTTTATTATATATATACACACACTAAATATTAAGTCCGTTTTATCGTATCAAGCATCTTTGACCATTATAAGGTAAAACCCTATCCTCCGGTTTGCGTTGCATTGTGTGATGGGACTTGGGTCTTATAATGGTTTCATTTTTCTAAAAAGCATTGCGTTGTTTAACGATTTACTTTAAATTTATGCACTGGCAATCCAATGGAGTAAACCCGTTCCGCGTTAGCGGCGTGGTCCTGTGATTAGCCTTATTATTAGATAGTTAAGTTAAGATTTCTCATACCAGTCCCTTGACTGACCTGTAGTTTGTTTCACTGGCAAACTCGGGTGCCCATAATTTCCACACGGGCAGTCGAGTAGCTTTTTGCAGATATATTTACAGGCTCCTGGTTTACAGCTGAAGCGATATTCGGAAAGCTCTGTATCCGTGTATTCCTTTCGGTTGTGTATTTGTAATATTTTTCCGCTGCTATTTAAATGTAATTTTAATCTCTGATATCATTGTATTTCTATTATGTAATAAGTGTTCATACTCTATTATATTCTTGTACTCTGATGTAATTGTGTCATCAGAAATAAAATGTTCTTCAGTTTGTTCTCTAATGTGTATTATTCTCAAAGCAATCCATACTTTCCTTGATTGGGAAGTTTGGGCCGTTTCAGTGCTTAGCAGCACCAGACACCCATCGTCCATAGACCATGGACGGCTTGTTTGTTTGATTGATGTGTTGTTAAAATAGATCGTGATGTGGAATGAATGGATATATATTCATGTGTTGAAATAAATATTATATAGTTAAAAATATAATTTTTAACGTGAATGTAAATAAATAAATATCCATTTACAGATCGAACGATTTGTTTATGTACACCCATTTGAAGGATATTGATTGGGACGATAAATTTTACACATCGCCCAACTGCACAAATAAAATTCTATGTTTGTTGACTGAAACCCCACACGGGTATTGGGATGATATTTAACGTACACTAATTGTAACACCCCGAATTTTCTATTAACAATAAATTAACAAATTAAAGTATAATTAATTCTAAATGAAAGAATTAAGGGAAACGGGTCACACCATTGCGTCCGTCCCGGAATTTTGCTTGAGATAGAGTCCGAGTTTGCGTAAATCGGACTCCGTATGAAGGAGTTATGACCTCCGGAAGTTTCAGAATTCGATTTAAAAATTCAAACAACCCAAAAACAGGTTCAAATTTCAAAACTGGACCAGAACTGGGCTGGGAAGAATTTTCCCGCCCAGGACACAGGTCGACCAGGGGGTCGACCTGGGAGTCGACCTGGGTGCCAAGTTCGACTATGTAGTCGACCAGGGGGTCGACCTACAAGTCCACCTGCTTGGTCGACCTAACCTGCTTGGTCTGGTCCTGGCTCGATTTCTGGGGCTTGGCTGGGTCACTAGGGCTGATTTGTCACTTTCTGATTGGCTTCTCTTGAGACGAATGGCCTTGATTAACTTTAGCTTCATCGACGGCTCTAATTAGTTTGAAATCCTATATAAAAAACCTTAGTCTCAACCTAAATTCACAAAAATAATATAGAGATAGAGCCGTCATGCTGTTGGAAGGAAGCCAAGACTAGCCTCCACTTAAAGAAAGATTAGAGACGAGCAAAACTAAAGTAAAAAAAAGATATAAACAACGTTTATCTACCCAAAGGAAAGCGTTGCAAATTCAGAACTCAGAATCCAGAATTCAAGTTCGTCGTTTGTTGTAAGTATAGTGATTTTTCCGATGGGAATAAAATTAAGATTTGATTCGATGTAAAATGGAAATGGAATTGTGCTATAGTATAACGACGATGTTAATTCTTATCCATGTGTTGCCATGATTGTGTTGTGAATGGTATTGGGATTTTGTGGTATAATTGACTTGATGTTGGATCCATTAGAATGTTTGTGGATTAATCTAGTTGATGTTGGATCTATTCAAATTCACATACAAGTTATTTGGTTCATATCTACACCTATATGTTTAGGTGATTATGACAAGTTATATGCTGTACAATAGAATTTCTATGCCTAAATGATTAAGTTCATCTACATGCTCATATGTTTATACAAAAGTTGCAAGTTCATATTTGGATCCATGCCAGATCCATTTTAATACAAGTTTCATGTTATAGTAGCAAACATGATTTGATCTAGTTCACACCCTTGTGCTAAAAATTATACATATTTTATGGACAAGGCATAATTTTGTCATATACTAGTTTGTATTTGAGATTATGCCTAGATCAAAACATGTTTAGGCTTACGTTGTCTAAATCATATGTTTATTCATGTGACACCTATTTAGTTAGATCTCTATTGTAATGCAAGTTCACATATATGTAAGTTGATTTAGCCTAAGTTGCAAATTCACATATATGTATGTTGATTTAGTCTACGTTGCAAGTTCACACCAATGATGTTCATATTGACTATGCTGAAAATGCCAAGTTTACACCTATGTCATGTTTTTGTTAATGAATGCCAATTTTGCGTACGCTAAATTAGGCTAAGTTTTTAGCCTAATATTATATGTTAAAAATCATGTAGATGAAAAATTAGGCTAAGATTGTTATCCTAATATTTAGACGGGGTAACGTTGGGAAAAATTGGTAATTATAGGAAACTTGACATAAATTGGTGAAAAATATATGTATTGGCAAGTTTGGCACATGCCAATAATTGGTGGCACTTAAATGGTATAAAATCCTTATACCAAAAATGATCAACTTGGAAAGTGGGCCACAACATTCAATTGTTAACAAATTTACATATAACAAGTAATAGAGACAAATATGTAAATTTAGAAAATACGAGTATGCTTAACCCGAGGTTGGACTGAGTTGTGATGTAAACCTGCCCGAACCCGCCTGGCTGTCCAGTAGTCACAACAATATCTATCCAATGTGAGAGGTTAAGCATTAAGCCCAATAAGGACCCGAGGTTAGACTGAGTTACGGTGTAAACCCGCCCGGAACCGACCGGCACATCCAATAACCGTAACAATACCTTTCTAATGTGGGTGGTCGGTGCTTTAAAAAGCTAAGGACAAACAAGTCAGGATGGTAGGGTTAAGTTAACTAAAACACTTAACCAATTCAACATGTTAATTAAACTGATGGGTGGGGTTAGGTAAATACAGACACTTAACCACTTAACATGTTTGACTAGAAAACCCTAGTAACGTGGACCCATTTCAGCAGTAACCCAATTAGGTATCATGGTACCCTGAAACTAGGCAGGGTGGGGCACGATTACTAGGTTGATTGTAAGCGGTCAAAAGCGACGGCGGTTGGTGCAGCAGTGTGGATCCTAGCGGAGTGCGGGCGTGCACACACTTCGAAGCAGACAAACAGGGCACTGGGCACCAGTAGTATAACATATGCATTCTAGGATTGTGTCGGGCCGCCACCATGGGACTTGATACACCCCATGGTGGGACCAGCATACGTATCTACAATCAATTGGGGGCTGTATGACACATATGATTTTTCGAGTAGGAGCCGATCTTCAGAAAGGGGATCACTTCACCCCGATCATGGGGTGCCAGTTGAGACAATGCAAGTAGGTGCAGAGATATAGTGTGGGGTGCGATAGTATATTTTGTTCAAACTGCTTTATCTAAATTTTGATACTTTCCTATTTCCAGTTTATACCTATCATGCCCTTTTTCTAATTCTCATACTGAAGAGTCACCAGACTTTATGTCTTACCCTGTTTTTCTTTCGTCTTTTTTTCTTCCGTCCCCCCATCCCCCCCAGGTCCACAGGGAGGAAACAATCCAGCTTAGTCAGACTCTTTGCAAGCTTCAAGATAGTAGATGTATGGTTTGGACTCTCTTTCCTTGGATATGGATTTTGGATACGTTCTACGGGGATTTATGCAGCTTTTATTATGTTTTATGCTTCTTTATTTAATAATCAAGACAGAAATGATGATGTAATGTTTTGGAAGTTATTATGAGACAATTACAGAAATGTTTTGTATGAACACGTATTTATGAAATAAAAGTTCGTTTGTTTTCCGCTCCTTATATATATATGTGTTTGGATATCTGTCTTGTGTTTTATCTATGACTTTTACGTATAAACCTCCACCGAAGTTAAGGCATTCCCTTTATGAGTGACCTTAATGGAGGTGGGGTGTTTCACTTGGCATCAAAACACAGATTTACCAGATTAGATAAAGGTTTTTGAAACTATTTTCAAGAAAAAAAGTTTAAAGAAGCATATTTTTTCATGGAAAAGCATTGTTTTTAAAAGGCATGTTCCATAAAGCCATATGCACTGTCTTTTGATCCTTTGTTTTGAATCCTTGTTTCCTTATTTCCTGAGTCTCTGGGGCTCCTGGTTTTCTAGGAGGTAACCTCATCGCGGCATGGTTCTGTAGGCTTGACGAGACTACGACACCTGTCAAAGGACAAAGAAGTGTCCGACTTCCATCTATAGCCGCAGTAGTTTCACCTGTAGGCTTGACGAGACTACGACACCTGTCAAAGGACAAAGAAGTGTCCGACTTCCATCTATAGCCGCAGAAGTGTACGACACCTGTCAAAGGACAAAGAGGAGGTATCTTTATGGTATAACAACAAGGGCAAGTGCATGCTCTCACCGCCAGTGTACCGGAGAAAGGGGTAGTAAAGTTTCTGTTGAGAGTTTAGCTTTTCTTTTTGATCAGCCTGTTAGCACCCTTTTTATTTTAGCACTACATATTCATTTATGCCCACTACCACAGTTGAGTTTCTGCACCTTAGTACTTGTATAGTAGAATCTCTGCACCTAGACACTAGTATGATAGAAGATCCCTTGGTTGTTTCAAATCCAATTGGGGGCTCAGCTTATTTGTCAATGGTTTGTTTTGATTTGAAAATCTCTATTCTAAGTGTTGAGTTTAGATGTAGTGCCTTTGTTTTGGGCTTCTCGGGATATGGACTGATCTTAGGTATGGACTGGTTATCCAGTAATGGTGCCATTCTTGATTGTGAGAAAAGAGTGGTTAGACTCTTGACTCGACTCAGTAACACTCTAGAAATTTCTTGTAATCCCTTAAATGCTGTCATGCTTAGTTATCTAGAGTCGCTTGATGCTTCTGTTGAGAACTTGCAGTCGGTTAGAGTAGTCCGTGAATATCCGGATGTCTTTGAAGAGGTGAAGGGCTTACCTCCGAGGCGGGAAATAGACTTCCGCATATATCTTGTTGATAATGCAAAGCCCGTAGCTTTACCTTTCAGACACATGGCTCTAAAGGAGAGAAAGGAGCTCAGTAAGCAAGTTAAGGAGCTTCTCGAGAAGGGGTTTATAAGGCGGAGTATCTCGGAATGGGGTGCTCCAGTGGTGTTCGCCACTAAAGCAAATGGCTCACTACATTTTTGTGTGGACTATAGGGAGCTAAACAAGCTGACTAAGAAGAATAGGCACCCGCTTCCCAGAATAGACGATTTGTTTGATCAGCTTGTAGGTGCGTCGGTCTTCTCCCAACTTGATCTGGCTACTGGGTTCCATCAGCTAAGGGTAGCTGAAGATAGCATTAATAAGACGGCGTTCAGAACCACAGGCGGTTTCTTCGAGTGGCTTGTCATTCCTTTCGGCTTGACAAATACACCCGCTTATTTCGTATACCTAATGAACAGGGTGTTCATAGAATTCCTCAACAATTTTGTGGTTGTCTTCGTAGATGATATTTTGATCTTCTCAAAGATTGAGGAAGAACATGCTCAGCATCTGAAGGAGATCATGGATACTCTCCAGGCACATCAGCTAAAAGCAAAATTTTCCAAGTGCCACTTCTGGAGAGAAGAAGTAAGGTTTGTTGGACATGTAGTGTCCAAAGAGGGGTTAGCTGTGGACCCCGCGAAAGTGGTGGAAGTGCAAGATTGGAAGACACCAAGAAATGCAACCGAAGTCCGAAGCTTTCTTGGTCTAGCCGGTTTTTACCGAAAGTTCATTAGAGATTTCGCGAAAATCTCAGCTCCACTCACAAGGCTAACAAAGAAGAATCTAGTGTTCGCTTGGCATTTGGATTGTGATATTTCTTTCCAACGCTTAAAAAGGGCTCTTACAACAGCCCCAGTTCTGACTTTGCCTGATGGAAGCAAGATGTTCACGGTATATATGGATGCTTGTGGTACGGGGCTAGGCGTTGTTCTGATGCAAGAAGGGAAGGTAGTAGCTTATGGTGGAAGACAATTGAAAGTTCATGAAAAGAACTACCCAACCCATGATCTTGAGTTGGTCGCCATCATCTTTGCGCCTAAGTCTTGGCGCAATTATCTCCTAGGTGAGAAGTTCGAATTGTATACTGACCATAAATCGTTGAAGTATCCTTTCTCGCAGAAAGATCTTAACTTGAGGCAGCAAAGGTGGATGGAGTTCCTTGCCTCGTATGACTTTGAGATTTCCTATACTCCTGGCAAGGGCAACGTAGTAGTAGATGTCTTGAGTAGAAAGAAGCTGGCCTTAAGCCCTCTCTTTGTAGAAAGGCAAAGCTTGGAGTATATAGCCAGTTTTGACTTTAGGCCCTCCTCTGATTTTGTACCTGGTTTGTTGGCATCACTAGAGGTACGGCCCACTCTTTTAGACTCAATAGGGGACGCACAACGTGAATACCCTCAGCTTGTGGATGTGATTGATAAACTAATTAGGGGTGAAACTTCCATTCACCTCAATAGGTACTCCATCGATGATAAGGGTTGGCTGAGGCGAGATGGAAGACTATGCGTCCCACAAGCAAGGGATTTAGTAAAGATGGTTCTCGAGGAAGCACATCATTCCAAGATGACAATACACCCAGGTGGAGACAAGATGTACAAGGACGTAAAGAGAGTTTTCTTTTGGGGCGGCATGAATTCTAAATGCATGATATGCCAACAGGTCAAGGTGGAACAAAAGAAGCCTGGACGACTGCTTCATCCTCTAGAAGTCCCACAATGGAAGTGGGATAGCATTTCAATGGACTTCATTGATGGGTTGCCTAGGTCAAGAAGGGGCAACACCAGCATTTGGGTAATAGTGGACAGGCTCACAAAAAGCGCTCACTTTATACCTGTCAAGAGTAGAAGGACTGCCTCGTCTCTAGCTTCTCTTTATCTCAAGGAAATAGTTCAACTCCATGGAATACCCTCCAGCATAGTGAGTGACAGATATCCTATCTTTACAAGCGAATTTTGGCAGAGTTTGCAAGAAGCTGTAGGCACACAGTTATGCTTGAGCACGACCTATCACCCCCAAACTGATGGTCAGACGGAAAGGGTGAATAGAGTATTATAAGATCTTCTGAGACTGTGCGTTCTTGACTTTGGAGGGACATGGGAGGACTATCTTTCTTTAGTGGAATTCGCCTACAACAACAGCTACCAAGCCACTATCGGCATGGCGCCCTTCGAAGCTTCGTATGGAAGTCCGTGCCGATCACCAACTTGTTGGTGGGAGTCTACAGACAAGCTGGTACTTGGGCCAGACATGATTAGAGAAACTTCAGAAAAAGTGGACTTGATACGAAGGAGAATGAAGACTGCCCAAGATAAATAGAAATCCTACGCAGACAAAAGGACCAACCTTGAGTTTGAGGTTGGGGACAGGGTTTTCCTTAAGGTATCTCCCTTAAGGAACGTCGTTCGCTTTGGATCCGCAGGAAAGCTAGCACCAAGATTTGTAGGACCGTTCCCTATCATCGAGAAGATTGGGAAGATGGCTTATAGAGTAGAGCTGCCCGAAAGGTTGGCTGGAATTCACAATGTCTTTCACGTTTCTCATCTCCGGAAATGTTTACATGAATCTGCGGAAGTGGTGGAGCCAAGCATTCTAGAAGAAGCCGAAGTGGAATGCGAAGTAACTGTGAGGAGAGTTCCAACCCGCATCCTAGGAACTGAAGTGAAAAAGCTACGTAACCGTGAAGTCAAGCTTGTCAAAGTTCAGTGGAGCGACGCCGAGGAAGACGCGACTTGGGAAACTCAGGACAGAATACGCGCGACCTACACTTTTCTTTTTGAGGGTACATCTTTGATTTCTCTTTTTCCTTAAGTTGTGCTTGTATCTATCTTTTTAGGTATATCTCCTCGATATTATCCTTCATCCTTAGGTAGAAACCCCTTTGGATGTAAACATGTAATTGAAACATGTTATGATTGATGGCTGCAAGTGGTTGCAAGTGGTTTCTAGTGGTTGCTCGTGGATGCATATACACATACAACCTAGGTTTTAGATCGGCTCAGTCACTCCATATTGCATATGCATATATGTATTCATATTTTTATGTGGTTGAAACTTGATATGTTGTCATATGGATGTCGCATTTGTATGAATGATTGCACACTCATGTAGAATTATGAGTAGGGAAAATTTGCATACATAATGGATTCATGACACTTACATGATTCGCATTAAGGAGGTCAACTGAATCAGTAGACCGCATAATTTTTGCATTAGATAAGGACATATACACACACTATGCATATGATCATGAAGCATTAGAAGTCTTTTAAGGACAATGGACGCCTGTGTTTGTTGGTTGAGTAGATGGACGATTGGATGTTAGGATATAGTTCTTTCAGACTTGAAGATTTCGGGGACGAAATCCTTTAAGGAGGGGAGAATGTAACACCCCGAATTTTCTGTTAACAGTAAATTAACAGATTAAAGTATAATTAATTCTAAATGAAAGAATTAAGGGAAAAGAATCACTCCATTGTGTTCGTCTCGGAATTTTTCTTGAGATAGAGTCCGAGTTTGCGTAAATCGGACTCCGTATGAAGGGGTTATGACCTCCGAAAGTTTCAGAATTCGATTTAAAAATTCAAACAACCCAAAAACAGGTTCAAATTTCAAAATTGGACCAGAACTGGGCTGGGCGGGAATTTTCCCGCCCAGGACCCAGGTCGATCAGGGGGTCGACCTGGGTACCCAGGTCGACTATGTAGTCGGCCTGGGGGTCGACCTACAGGTCGACTGCTTGGTCGACCTGACCTGCTTGGTCTCATCCTGGCTCGGTTTCTGGGGCTTGGCTGGGTTACTAGGGCTGATTTGTCACTTTCTGATTGGCTTCTCTTGAGACGGATGGCCTTGATTAACTCTAGCTTCATTGACGGCTCTAATTAGTTTGAAATCCTATATAAACAACCTTATTCTCAACCTAAATTCACACAAATAAAATAGAGATAGAGCCGACATGCTGCTGGAAGGAAGCCAAGAGTAGCCTCCACTTGAAGAAAGATTAGAGACGAGCAAAACTAAAGTAAAAACAAGATTCAAACAACATTTATCTACCCAAAGGAAAGCATTGCAAATTCAGAACTCAGAATCCAGAATTTAAGTTCGTCGTTTGTTGTAAGTATAGTGATTTTTCCGATGGGAATAAAATTAAGATTTGATTCGATGTAAAATGGAAATGGAATTGTGCTATTGTATAACGATGATGTTAATTCATATCCATGTGTTGCAACGATTGTGTTGTGAATGGTATTGGGATGTTTGTGGTATAATTGACTTGATGTTGGATCCATTTGAATGTTTGTGGATTAATCTAGTTGAAGTTGGATCTATTCAAATTCACATAAAAGTTATTTGGTTCATATCTACACCTATATGTTTAGGTGATTATGACAAGTTATATGTTGCACAATAGAATTTCTATGCCTAAATGATTAAGTTCATATACATGCTCATATGTTTATACAAAAGTTGCAAGTTCATATTTGGATCCATGCCAAGATCCATTTTAATACAAGTTTCATGTTATAGTAGCAAACATGATTTTATCTAGTTCACACCCTTTTGCTAAAAATCATACATATTTTATGGACATGGCATAATTTTGTCATATACTAGTTTGTGTTTGAGATTATGCCTAGATCAAAACACGTTTAGGCTTATGTTGTCTAAATCAAATGTTAATTCATGTGACACCTATTTAGTTAGATCCCTATTGTAATGCAAGTTCACATATATGTAAGTTGATTCAGCCTAAGTTGCAAATTCACATATATGTATGTTGATTTAGTCTACGTTGCAAGTACATACCGATGATGTTCATATTGACTATGCTGAAAATGCCAAGTTTACACCTATGTCATGTTTATGTTAATGAATGCCAATTTTGTGTACGCTAAATTAGGCTAAGTTTTTAGCCTAATATTATATGTTAAAAATCATGCGGACGAAAAATTAGGCTAAGATTGTTAGCCTAATATTTAGATGGGGTAACGTTGGGAAAAATTGGTAATTATACGAAACTTGACATAAATTGGTGAAAAATATATGTATTGGCATGTTTGGCACATGCCAAGAATTGGTGGCACTTAAATAGTATAAAATCCTTATACCAAAAATTATGAACTTGGAAAGTGGGCCACAAAATTCAGTTGTTAACAAATTTACATATAACAAGTAAAAGAGACAAATATGTAAATTTAGAAAATACGAGTATGCTTAACCCAAGGTTGGATTGAGTTGTGATGTAAACCTGCCCGGACCCGCCCGGCTGTCCAATAGTCACAACAATACATATCCAATGTGAGAGGTTAAGCATTGAGCCCAATAAGGACCCGAGGTTAGACTGAGTTACAGTGTAAACCTACCCAGAACCGACTGGCACATCTAGTAACCGTAACAATACCTGTCTAATGTGAGTGGTCGGTGCTTTAAAAAGCTAAGGACAGACAAGTCAGGATGGTAGGGTTAAGTTAACTAAAACACTTAACCAATTCAACATGTTAATTAAACTGATGGGTGGGGTTAGGTAAATACAGACACTTAACCACTTAACATGTTTGACTAGAAAACCCTAGTAACATGGACTCATTTCAGCAGTAACCCAATTAGGTATCACGATACCCTGAAACTAGGCAGGGTGGGGCACGATTACTGGGCTGATTGTAAGCGATCAAAAGTGACGACAGTTGGTGCACCAATGTGCGTTCTAACGGAGTGCGGGCGTGCGCACACTTCGGAGCAGACAAACAGGGCACTGGGCACCAGTAGTATAACCTATGCATTCTAGGATTGTGTTGGGCCGCCACCATGGGACTTGATACACCCTATGGTGGGACCAGCATAGGTATCTACAATCAATTTGGGGTCGTATGACACATATGATTTTGCGAGTAGGAGCCGATCTTTAGAAAGGGGATCACTTCACCCTGATCATGGGTTGCCAGTTGAGACAATGCAAGTAGGTGCAGAGATATAGTGTGGGGTGCGACAGTATATTCTGTTCAAACTGCTTTATCTTAGTTATGATACTTTCCTATTTCTAGTTTATACCTATCATGCCCTTTTTCTTATTCTCATATTGAAGAGTCACTAGACTTACCAGGCTTTATGTCTGACCCTGTTTTTCTTTCGTCTTCATTTCTTCCATTCCTCCCCCTCCCCAAGTCCGCAGGGAGGAAACAACCCAGCTTAGTCAGACTCTTTGCAAGCTTCAAGATAGTAGATGTATGGTTTGGACTCTTTTTCCTTGGATATGGCTTTTGGACACGTTCTATTGGGATTTATGCAGCTTTTATTATGCTTTATGCTTCTTTATTTAGTAATCAAGACAGAAATGATGGTGTAATGTTTTGGAAGTTAATATGAGACAATTATGGAAATGTTTTTTATGAACACGTATTTATGAAATAAAAGTTCGTTTGTTTTCCGCTGCTTATGCATATGTGTTTATATATCTGTATTGTGTTTTATCTGTGACTTTTACTTATAAACCTCCACCGAAGTTAAGGAATTCCCTTTGTGAGTGGCCTTAATGGAGGTGGGTGTTTCACTAATACCGATTGTTTAGTTGTATGTCAATCGATAGGTTGACAGACAGTTGTGTAGTGCACTTTGGATGATGGTTGATTATTTATCATTGCTATTATATACATGTGTTGTTTGGAATCCATATAATTAACATTATATGGTAATTCATACATTGCTCCATGGGAACCTTTCCCTATGAATGAGAATATTTGAATAGAAGAATATTCAAAATTGTAATGAGGCGTATGTTGTGTTTGTGTAGCACTTGTTTATTATATACGCGGGTTATTCGGAAAGGCCGGGTTTATACCCATTTTGAATAACCGATTCAATGATAAGTCGAAGATGAAGACGGTGGCTGAAGACCGGAGGTCTTCACATCGTTTGGATGATTATTGATGATCTTAATTGGGTTGTACACCCAAGAGGAGGGAATCAGTTGGTGATCGTCCAGACGTACTTGGAGATCGATGGAAATGCGACGAATAAGGTTCCTCAGGTTTCGTTTAGACCCAGAACGAACTTGTAAATGGACTGTGTGTCTGACATTGGATTTTATTCTGTGTGATTTATTTCTATTAAATATATATCTGTTTGGCGGTGGAGAATTTATTCTCTTGCTTAACGCCCTTCTCTGAGACGTACGAGCTCAGAGGTTATATATTGATGGATATCAATCGCATGGCATGAATTGCCATAAGTGGCAAATGATCAAGGCTTCTGTTGAAAAGCAAAGTCTTGTGGTTGATGATCAAATCACGGCCTGTGTGGCATAGCTTTGTGTATAGCGTTAATTCGCGAGCCTTACACCTCGGTATGAGTCAAAAACGGGATAAGGACCCAAGGAGTGCACGACGTTTCTTTCTAGCTATGGGTGATGTCAGTGACCTACCAGCCCTGACAATTATATTATTTTTACCTATGTGGTTGTTGGATACAAGGCGCCTCGGATATATGTCCTATAGGACTGGGAAACGTGTGTTCAGGAATAATTAATCCTCAAAAGTAGGAGAGGACCAGCCTTGGAGGATCCAAGGATCGCTGTGTGTGGTCCTGTGACATTTTCTAGAGTGTCTCCAACGGAGAGGAGCTTGCCCCTTGCCTCGACTCATAATGGAAATCCAATTTTCAATACGACCTTTGCGGTTTTAATTGTAGAACTAGTATGGCGACATGATATATGGTACCCATGCCGCCTATAATTGATACATTTATATTTGAAGTTGTTTTCTTCACTTATAGTAATAATATAAGATGAAATTTAGCATATCAAGCATTCTTTGGCTATTATAAGGTAAAACCTTATCCTCTGGCTTGCGTTGCATTGTGTGATGGGACCTGGGTCTTATAATAGCTTCATTTTTCTTTATTTAGCATTGCGCTGTTGTTTTATGCACTGGTATTTTTGGGAGGAAACCCGTTCCGTGTTATACGGCGTGGTCCCTTGATTTACCTAACTTTAAAAATAATGATTAATAACTGTTTTAAGCTCTCACATTAGTCACATGACTGACCTGGAGTTTATTGTTTTAACCTAAACTCTGGGTGCCCTTATTTTCCGCACGGGCAGCTAGTAGTTGGGTTTTGCAGATTTATATTCACAGGATCCTGGTTTATAGCTGAAGTGATATACAGAAAGCTCTATATCCGTGTATTACTTTCAGTTATGTTTTGTATTATTTTTCTGCTGCTATGTATTTAAATGTAATTTAAATCTCTGATATTTATCAAATGTGTAATATCTATTCATACTCTGTATATTCTTATACTCTGATGGGATTGTTGTAATAAGCAATGAAATGTTCTTTTGTTTGTGTTCTGATTCGTCTTGTCCTCATAGCAATCCGGGCTTTCCTTCACGGGGAAGTTACGGGCTGTTACAGTGGTATTTCCACCCGTTTTTATATAAAATACCATTGTTTTTAAATAAATGGAATATTCATATATATAAAAAGCATTGTTTTTAAAATAGAAAAGCATTGTTTCTAAAATAGAAAAGTATTGTTTTTTTTTAATAAAAATAGCATGAAATTTAGCTATATATATATATAACAATAATAAAAATATGATTTTATATATAGGTGAATTTTTAAATATAATAACATTGGTTAAATTTCAGATTTTTATAAATAAATGTAGCATTGTTTTTATAAACAAAAATAGCATGGTTTCAGAAAAATAAAAATTTGATTTTTTTTTCATTATATGGAAAAAATGTGATTTTTCACTTTATAGAAAAATGTGATTTTTAGACTATAGAAAAATATGATTTTTAGATTATATAAAAGATATGAATAGATTATAAAAATATGATTTTTATATATGGAGCAAATTAAAAATATGATATATATATATAGTAGTGATATAAAAATGTGATTTTTAATGTAAACTGCATGAAACAAATTGCATTGAAATCACGGTGAAGAATACAACGCGATGGAGCAAACCCAAACTATTCAGAAATTCGGAAATAAAACTGGCAAAGTGGAAACCAAAGGTGAGAACTCCTTATATATATATATATAGTAGTGATATAAAAATGTGATTTTTAATGTAAACTGCATGAAACAGATTGCATTGAAATCACAGTGAAGAATACAACGCAATGGAGCAAATCCAAACTATTCAGAAATTCGGAAATAAAGCTGGCGGAGTGGAAACCAAAGGTGAGAACTCCTTTTCACTTTATTTATTTTACAGTTAAATATATATTAGGATGCAAATGGTGTTTAGTAGCACCAACACCTTTGATTGAAACCATGATTTTTTGTTTGGACTATATTGTGAGGTGACTATTGAATAAAATGTGTAAATAATAAAAATATCATTTTTATTGTATAAATGAAGTAAATAAAATATTCATATTTTAAATAAAATATTTTATCGTTAAAATGTAATTTTTAACGTATATATATATATATATATATGAACATCATAAAATTATCATGAACAGAAATAAAATAAAATATTCATTTACAAATTGGACGATTTGTTTAAACACCCATTTATCTGATATGATTGGGACGATAAATTTTACATATCGCCCAATTGCACAAATAAATAAACTGTTGTTGTTTGAAATCCCCACATAGGTATTGGGAAGATATTTGACATACACTATTCCCAATATTTAGTTGTATGTCAATCGATTGATTGACAGTCTGTAATGACCGTTATTTATTTATTTTAATGCTCACACAGTTGTAAATTGCACTCTTGATGTTGTATGAACTTTTAATGATCGTTTATCATTATTGTTGTATACATGCGATGTATGAAATCTATATAAATTACATTATATGATAATTGATTGGGTCTCATTCCAATTTGGAAAAGAAAGAATATTTTAAAATCAAGAATCTTTTAAAATAAAGAATATTTTAAAATAACGAATATTTTAAAATAATATTCAATGAAGTAATAAAAATAATCATATGTTGAATTATATGTTTGTTAGATAAAAATATTATTTTTAACATGTATGTGAAGGGAACAAGATTTACATGTAATGAAATATACATTTTATTGTATTTATAAAATATGTAAAATATTCATGTTATGAAATAAAATTGTTTAAACAATAAAAATCACATTTTTATTGTATTTATAAAATATGAAAAATGTTCATCTTTTGAAATAGAATAGGTTGAACAATAAAAAAATTCATTTTTATTATATATATATAATATGAAAATGATCATTTGTGTGAAATAAAAATATGTTAACGATAAAATTTACAATTTTTATTATACAGGTAGAAACGATTAAAAATGACCATTGATTGAAATAGAAAAGTTAAACAATAAAAATTCACATTTTTATTGAATGTAGAAATAATGAAAAATATTCATTGATTGAAATAGAAGTGTTAAACAATAAAAATTCGTATTTTTATTGAATGTAGAAATAATGGAAAAATATTCATTGATTGAAATAGAAAGGTTAAACAATAAAAGTTCACATTTTTGTTGAATGTAGAAATATTGAAAAATATTCATTAATTGAAATAAAAAGGTTTAACAATAAAAATTTACATTTTCATTGTACACAAGAAATGGTGAAAAAGATACAAATTTGAATAAAAATATTTTAATATTAAAAATAACATTTTATATGTAAGTATGATTCATTAAAATATTCATTGTTTGGATAAAAATGTTGTAACATTAAAAGAATTACATTTTTTATGTAAGTATGAATAAACAAAATATTCATTGTTTTGAAATAGAATATGTTAACAATGAAAATATACATTTTTATTGTGTATGTAAGAATTATTGAAAATATTCAATGTTTTTTAAAATAAAATGTTTATGCAATGAAAATTCCATTTTGTTTGTATTATAAAATCATTTAAAAAGAATCATGCTAAATAAAAAGATTAAACAATAAAAATTATATTTTTTTATTGTATGTTTGATTTATTAAAGAAATATTGCTAAATTAAAATGTAAATCATTTACATGATAGCAAAATAGAAAATATTATCATTTTAAAATTATAATGATATAGAATATTCAATTTTGATTAAAAAGTGAAAATGAAGTTGAAATCATTTTAAAATGAATTTATAAACGATTTACAAAATACAATTTAAATGGAAATCAATGAAATATATATATAATATATATATATAATGGCATGAATAGAATACGCTGCGCAGCGACCGTTCGTGAATTTCGATCATTAACTTCAATTTGATGTAACGGGAGATCCGACCGTCAGATTCTCCTAAAACCGGAACCGTTGGGTTCGTATCAAAAAGAGCTTTCCAATGAATATAAGAGATTTGGAATCTAACAGTTTGATTTGTAGATATGTCCAAATCAATTTCAGAAAAGGTCGCTATGGATGCAGTTCGGTGGCCGTTATTGGAAACTGGCCGTACGGGCGATAATAAAATTATTAAAAATATGGAAAAATTATGTAAAATAATAATAAATGATTTGGAAAGATAAAGTTATATTTTTATCGAAACGAACTAGTTATTAACTAGAATAATAATTTAATTATTTTTAGAAATAAATAAATTGGATTTGAAAATGTTTTAAAATAACCAGAATTTTCCATTATATATATATATATATATTGGAATGGATTTGAATGGAAATAATCTTTAGAATATTTCGATATTGGATTCCGTGATTGTACAGGTATTGTTATGGGAATTTGCAAGATATATATATATATATATATACTGTTATTCTCAATACAATATTTGTTGGTTTCAGAATTTGATATTGAATATAAGCCGATATAATTTTTATTCAGAACCTTATATTTAATATCAATTGGGATTTTGTGTTTGTCGTGAACGGTGTCTTTATTAACACTGTTCTCAAACCCAGTTTGGAAAAGGATAAATCTTTTAATTAAGATTTTGGAAATTTTACCAATTAATTAATATTTGATTGGAATTGAAGTGAAATTGGATTTTGGATTTATCATGAACAATGTTTTAAATAACATTCGTTCTTTAACCCCATTAACAGTGAATAATATGAATTGGAATTTATAATCTTTTAATTAAGTTTTATGGAAATTTTCCAAAGTAAAGTTTTTCAATTTAATATATTAAATTGGAATTGAATGGAACTCGATTCGGTGATAATCGAGATGAGCTTCTGTGAATGAATGCTGCTACTATATATGGAATTTAAAAGGCTTTTCCGTTATTCCATTTATATTATTAGTCTGATATGGGAATTTATATCGATTATATGCTGTTATGATTTCCGTGAAGATTCCATAGTTAAAGGAAGAAGATTTGGGTTTATTTTGAACAATGTTTTTAAATGACATTAGTTCTTTAACCCAGTTAAAGATAAGATTAATTTCTTAAATTCAAATAATCATTATGTAATGATTTTCGAGATTAAAAAGAATAAATTTGAAAGGATTTATCTTTGATAAAATTAATGGGAACCTTTCCCTAAAAATGTAAATATTTGAATAAAAGAATATTCTGAATTGGAATGAGGCGTAGGATTTGTTTTTACAAAACTTGATCATAAATTATGCGAGTTATTTGGAAAGACCGTGTTTAACCCATTCTAAATAATTGATACGATGACTAACAGTTGAAGAGATTGAAGACGGTGCAAGACCGACGATCTTCACATCGAATGGATGAGTTGCTACTGATGCCCATGATTGGAGTAGCTACCTTGAAGGGGCTACAGTGGTGGCCGTCCGGACATACTTGTTGATTGTTCGGATATGCGAGGGCCTCTCTTCCGTATTGGACATATGGGACGAGGAATAAGGTGCCTACGGTTTCGTTCGGACCCAGAACAGACTTATAAATGGATGATATGTCTGACGTTGTATTCCTTTACGCTGTATTCGTTGATCTCTGCTAATATATATCTGTTTGGTAGCAGAGAATTTATTCTCTTGCTTAACGCCCTTCTCTGAGACGTATGAGCTCAGAGGTTATATATTAGTAGAAATCAATGTTATGGTACGGATTGACATTGTGGCATGCTAAGATGCATGGATCAAGGCTTTTGTTGAAAACCATATCCTTATGGATGATGATCAAAGCATAGCTTTAATTAGCATAGCTTTGTGTAGCGTGACTTCTCGAGCCTCACACCCCGGTATGATGGTGAACTGATGGTCAGATCAATATGCCGTCGACATTAGTATGGATTCGGTCAACCAAGATGAGCTGGGTGTGGTCTCTCCACGCTCAGAGGGATAAGACATATACCCCCGATTCCCATATGGATAGAGTAAGTGGCGTTTTCTCATGCACGGAACGTAAGTCGCGGAGATACTCGATATCTAGATATAGTGCAGATGTGCATTACGGTGTTTTCTCTAGCTTGGACGTAAGCCGTTGAGTATTGCACTACACAATAGATCTTTTGAATAAGGAGCCATCATGATGGAAATCCAACTTTCCAATACGAGCTTAGCGGTTTTAATTGTAATCCTATATATGGCGACATAGTGGGATGGGGCACTCATGCCGTCTATGACTGATACATTTACTTTCAAAATTGATTTCTACACTATGCACTTATAGTAATAATAAAAAAGAAATTTCGCGTACCAAGCATATTTGGCTATTATAAGGTAAAACTCTATCCTCCGGCTTGCGTTGCATTGTGTGATGGGACCTGAGTCTTATAATAGCTTCATTTTTCTTAAATTAGCATTGCGTGGTTTATTTATGCACTGGTATTCTTGGGGGTAAACCCGTTCCGTGTTATACGGCGTGGTCCCTTCATTTATCTAACTTTAAAATCAAATTAATAACTGTTTTGAGTTCTCATACCAGTCCCATGACTGACCTGGAGTTTATTGTTCCTTCCTAAACTCTGGGTGCCCATTTTTTCCACATAGGAAGCTAGTAATTTTGGTTTTGCAGATATTTTATTTGTAGAATCCTGGATTACAGCTGGAGCTATATTCGGAAAGCTTTGTATCTGTATATCTCTTTCAGTTGTGTCAGTTGTTAGTTTCCACTATGCATCATGCTTATGTATTATTTTCCGCTGCTATGTAATTTTAAATCTCTGATATTGTATTCCCAATTTGTAATATGTATTCATACTCAGATATATTCTTGTACTCTGATGTAAATTGTTGTAATAAGCAATGAAATATTCTTCTTTTAGTGTTCTAATTTGTCGTGTTCTAAATTCAATCCAGGATTTCCCGAAAGGAGAACTTTAGGTCGTTTCATTTGGTATCAGAGCTTTGGTTTACATAGCTAGAGAACAAGACATACTAGAACCGAACGAAAGAATTCATCAGAGATTGGATTAGTAATGTCCAATGAGGATGACTCATTAGAGATGGGATCAGTAGTATCCTAGAATGAGTCCGAAGAGTGTTATTTTTAAAATAAAAATGAAAACAAATTTTGTTTTGAAAATTTAAATCTTATTAAACATATGTGATTATTTATCTTATATTAAATTTGGACAATCGAGTATATGATGATTTTGCGTATACGCCTAGCTATCATGTGTATGAAGTCTTAAATATACTGGGTCGATATAGAATCACACTCTAGATGCCCGGAGATGATTCTGGTGATATATATATATATATCATCAGTGTTTATATTCGAGTTTTGAAAGTGGGATATCTATATATTTCCAACTGATTGGTGTGAAAACCAAAACATAGATAGGGTCTATTGTTGTGATTTGGCATCAAAAATGTGATTTTTGAGTATATATAAAGAAGATATTTGTTTGAAAATTTAACCAACTAATTGGTTGATGGTTGTGATGTTTGATAATTAGTTTAACTAATTAAAATATTAGAATGATAATTAATTTAACCAATATGTAAATGAATGGTAAATTTAGCCAAATTGAATCAAATTTTGAACTGAATTGAAAATTTGTTGAAATTGCATACATGTACATGCATATATATTGAACAAGTCATAGCAAGGAGGCTAGAGAAGAGGAATAAAATTGTTTGCCCGACAAATAGGTACAAATTTACGGTTTTGTTTGGGTTTGATGATTTTATGAGCCGATTGGCTAGCCGCTTGACTTTTTCGTTTTCTTTTGGATTCGTGAGGGCCCTGTGAGGCAAGTTGCGGTTTTAAATATCAACCCGTATAACGGAGGTTATGGCGAAATTTTTCAAAAATTTAGGGTGTTAGCCAAATTTTTGAAAAAATTAAAAAATTCGTAGAAATTGAAAAGTTGAAGAATGAAAGTTGAGTTGGTTAATTAAACAACTTTCAGCTCCGTTCCTTTTCGAGGACGAATAGATTTTAAGTGGGGGAGATTGTAACAACTCGGAAAATCAGAACCAATTTAAAATTTTTATTTTGGCTATTTTAATGAATTTTGAATACTTAAAATGATTTATTTCAAATAATAATGACTAAAAATTTATTTAAATCGAAGTTTGAACGAATTTTTTTAATTTAATTATAAAAGGAATTTAAAATGGCGCGGTAGTTTGAAATTTCGACTTTAAATTTCAAATGAATGTACAGGATTCATAATATATTGGATTTCGGTAAAACCAAAAATATTTCAATCTATTTAAAAAAATCTTTCCAACATATGTGAAAAATCCAGATTTCAAAGTGGGAATAAAAAGTTATGGCCAGTTAAATATTCAGAATAGTCGCTATGGAATTTAATATAAAATATAGCCCTTGTAAATAGCCATTCTACAAACGACTTCCATTTTCGACGAAATCGCTTTGGTTGGATCCGGAATGTCAAATTATTGCTAGATTCCAATTTTCATAATTTTTGGAATTAATATGTGAGCGTGGAGAATTAAAACGTGTTTGGTCAATTTAAATTTGAATTGGATCGACCAGAAAATAACCATTTTTCAAACGGTCTCCAAATTCGACGAAATTAATTTTTTTAGGACCGTATCGTCAAAACATAGCTAGATTTATTTTTGGGAATTTTTAGAGTCAGTATGTGGCCCCGGTAAATTAAAATGCATGATCAAATTAAATAATTAAATGTTTTATGTTTTAATTTAAAGAAAAATGGGTTGAAACGATCAAATGGGCTGATGAGACCTAGCCCATTGTGTCTGGAATAGGGGTAATTTTCTAGGGGCGATAGTCGTTGGGATTCATTTAGAGTTCGAGGTGCTAAACTAGTATTATTTGAATTAAATGGAATTAAATAAATAAAATAAAAATAGAAATACTCTCAATACACCGTATTGTACTACGTATTTCTCCAAAACCCTAAATTCCCAATTAGATGATGCACCGCTAGGAAAATAAAATCGAAGGCCGATATCTCCCAACCTCCTTCCCTCTTTTGCTCCTCAACCACACGATAATTTTTGAAGGTTTCAATTGCAAAAAGGTTCGTCTACGTGAGAGCTCGAAGACCGACGGTCGTGATCGGTTCTGGATCACCATCATGACCGGAGTTTCATTAGAAGCCGGCAAAGTTTGAGGTGGTTTTCAAAGAGGCACGGGGCCGTGGGTTGCTCCAAACTCCGGCAGGTGGAGGTGCAGACCGAGGAGGTGAAGGAAGTTGATCAACATCCAGCGTCCCAATTGGAGCGCGAATTGGAACCCTAGGCGATGAGTTGTGTTCGATGTGGTCGGAGCAGAAACTAGAAGAAGGTTTTCCCTTTTTATTTAAAAGTTAAGCAACAAATTCAGATTTTTTAAAGGAGTACATTGTTATAAAAATCAGATTTTTGTATACAATACATTAGTTTAAAAAAAGGATTTAAAAATATATAAAATCAGTTTTAAAAATATAAAACATTGAATTCATTTTCAGTTTTTAATGTAAATAGCATTGAATTTTAATTTCAATTTTTAAAATAGAATAAATAAAAGTGTGATTTTTATGTAGATAATAAAAATGTGATTTTTATTATAAAATGGTTTTAAAAATTTAAAAATATTATTTTATCGTAGGAAGAAAAGATTTTTATACATATGACTTTGTAATAAAAATCGGATTTTTTTTTTTGTATGACTTAGTTTTAAAATGAAAATGGCATTGTTTTATTTATTTATTTTGATTGAAAAACATAGATTTTTATATATGAAAAACATTGATAAAAATATAGATTTTTTTTAAATAGAAAGAGCATTGTGTAGAAATGTAATTTTATATAAAATACCATTGTAATTGAAATATGATTTTTACATACAAAAATTGTAACACCCCACGTCCGTTAGTGTCACTCACAAAGGGAATGCACTAAGTTATGTGGAGCATTTTGGGTAAAAGATGCAGATAAATTACAAGACAGACAAATATTAAACAGCGGAAAATAGAACTTTGCTTTATTGATAAAATAGTCTGTACAAGATTCTTTTACAATATCAGAGTATCATCTGTCTTTACAAAATAAAGAAGCATAAAACAACATTTTATATTCCCCAATGTAGCAAGAGCCAGCCATAGCATCTGAAAGAGAATCCAAGGACGACTTCGTCAAATCTTCAAGCTGGGGAAAGAGCAACGGTCCAATCTAATCCTGAGTTATACTATTCCCTCCTCAACTACCTGGGGGGAAATGGAAGAAAAGAAGCGAAAGAAAAATAGAGTCAAACATAAAGCCTGAGTAAATCAGTAACTTCTAGCATGTGAACAGGGAAAAATGAAACGACATGAATTAACTGAATACAAGACAATACCATGATGATAGGGTCAACAGGATAAGATAAGATTACCACAAGATATACTAAGGCAAGATAAACTGGATATACTTTAATACTTTCTCTGCTTCGCTATTACCTTATTATTCTAGTTTCTATATCTCTGCACCGCCTAACTAGTGTCCTTACTAGTAACGATAACGTGATCCCAATCCCTATAGTTTCCGTCGCCTTCAGGCATCCATTTATTATTTAATTACCTAGATCTAATCTAGGGTTTTCTATCAAGTGCCTTCTAGATTCAACTAGAACTTACGCTATTTTTCTGAATGCTTCTTGGATTCAGGGTTTATGCCACCTAGTTCCAAACTAGGGATTATGCTACCTGTCGAACGATGCCCTTTAGTCTAGGACAAACCACCTAGGGTGGTACATGTTCCTAGACTTTTACCACGCATATATCGCGAATCGTTATCGCTTGTCTAGATGCACATGTCCAGTAATGTGCGGTCCGAGTTCCGTTGTCAGGGCTACTCTAGAAATACGGGACTCGGTCGGGAGCTTTCAATATCTACCGATGCAGATGCTAAGGTCTGTTTTTCCAGTGGCTATGGTCCCACTCGACCCCTCCCTCAACTAATGGAAGGCCACCCTTGTAAAATGAGAACTGTACGAAGGCCCCTGTCTGCCCCACTAATTCTCTGGCCAACAACACCCCGCAACCACAACTAGATAGCAAGTATGTGGTCTGTATGAGTCCTCCAGCCTTCTCGCTTCACGTGTCTCGCTTGACTGAAGATGGTAGGTAGACGACGAGTTGCTATCACAGGGCTTCCGTCTTCTTGCCGAATCACGCTGGTCCATCCTAGTCTTTTGGTTGCCATATATTGCAACCAAGGCATACCCTTGGCTCTTCTACCGTAGACCTTAACCTCTGTGCGCCCAGGCGGATCATCTGTAGCCTCACAGAGGGATACCAAGAGTACCCTCACGTCCCCTCGAAGCCTTGGGCTTCGTATCCCAATTCGTTTAAAATCAGATGGACGTCCGCTCCTTCGTGTTATACTAAGAATTACTACTTAGTTCTACTAACTAAGGTTTACCACTTAGTTTCCAAATTCCTTGTTTTCTTAACTAAGTTTTACTACTTAGTCCCCTTTTCAACTGAGGTTTACTACTTAGTTTTCTTTCTCGCCAGGTTGGATTGGTTAAGTGTCTTTAGTCGATTCAAGCTATCTTAACCCTCTTCCTTTATCCTGTTAAACTGGTTAAGTGTTATCCCTTTATGCTTTTTACTTAACCCTATTCATTTATCATATTCTGATGGTTAAGCGTTCAAGTTTACTTAACCCTATGGTCTAGTCTAGCTAACATATTAAATTGGCTAAGTGTATTACTTAACCCCAACCTCTAGTCTAATTAACATGTTAAATTGGCTAAGTGTATTAACTTTACTTAACCCCACCTTCTAGTCTAGTCAACATGTTAATTTGGCTAAGTATTCCCATGGACTTAACCCTCCCATTCTAGCTTTAACTGTGCTAAGTTGGTTAAGTGTTCCTTACCCTTCCCATTCTAGCTTAACTGTGTTAAGTTGGTTAAGTGTTCCTATGGAATTAACCTTCCCATTCTAGCTTAACTATGTTAAGTTGGTTAAGTGTTTCTATGGACTTAACCCACACATTCTTGCTTAACTGTGTTAAATTGGTTAGGTGTTTCTATGGACTTAACTCTCCCATTCTTTTCTAGCTTTAATTAATAAATTAAAGCCGCGACCTCTCACATTAGACAGATATTGCTGCGGTTACTGGATGTGTCGGTCGGTTCCGGGCAGGTTTACACCGCAACTCAGTCTAACCTCGAGTTAGGCATATTCATGTTTTCTAAGTTCAAAGGGTTTTTGATTAATTTCCAAATCTGGTTTTGAAAACAACCATCCCGTCCTTCGGATCAGTTAGGGATAGCCAGGGAGGGCAGGAAACTTGTATTTTCCAAACCCAAGCCTAGACACTATCCTCTCTGTCACCCTAGAACTTTCAGGTGTATATGTTATTCAAAGTGAAAACCTTTCTTTTGTCCATATATAAATTGTCAACAATTTATCTTCAAAGTCCATTTTCCCTTTTTAAATAAACTTGGCCTATACCATTTTCATTTTGTCCTGCCCACTAGTATACTTATATTCTAGGCCCAAGTCCTAACCCACCTTGCAGTTCAGGCCATTTCCTATTTCATTGCCAAAACTAGATTATATATCCAAGTTTATAATTTATGGCCAAAACTTTACCTACATGCAAGTTACATATTTTGTGGTAAATGAACAATTTATAATTTATGACAAATTCTATAAGTAAATTTACTCCTAATTTACTTATTTCATTATTACACTTTTAATGTACATTGTCACATTTATTATTATGGCCCGTTCCCTCTTATTTATCATATTTATACTTTTTGGTATGTAAATTATACCAAATTAAGTGTCACTAACCATAATTTATTCTAAACATGACAATTTCTCACAATTATGGCTAAATTCAAAATTGTGCTAATATACTTATTCCAAATCTTTAATTAACACAATTTTGATTTAACATTCCTAATTCACAGTTTATGGTAAGACTAGAATTATTATTCTAGTTTACATTTCATGCCTAAAATTTAGCTTACTTGCTAATACTAAATTTAATATGTCAAACTTATCCAATTTGCATTCCTATGAACATGTCGTAATACATATTCACAATTTATGCCAATTTCCAAGCTTATAACTACATTTATGTTCATTTTCATATTTTCCCCAAATTGCATTCCCACCGTTCGTATAATCGTGATTTAACCTAGATTGTAAATAAATCTAGATTCGTAGAAAATAGGGAATGAACCAAAGATGCTATGAAAAGGGATAATAACTGGCATAAAAGGTTTGGATAATGACGTAGGTTCAAGAATATGGGTAGACCTAACTTAATAGGTAAATTCCCACGGTCTAAAACCAATAGATAGAATTGGTTCAAGAACATGGGTAGACCTAACTGAATAGGTAAATTCCCACAGTCTAAAACCAAAGAAAAGCAAGGAACAGATAAAATAGATAATCGGGTTTAGACCCAATTTCATAGCCACAAAACTTAAGCAACAATTTTCCTAATTATGAATCATTGGCAAAGTTCATAGTTATAAGCAATGTTCATAGTCCAAAAGGGAAAATAATTCCCATAATCATAAGTCATTGTCATAGGCAATGTCATAGTCATATATTGTATGTCCCAAATCAAGGTTCATGTTCGTAATTCAAAGGCAATAGGTTCATGGTCATAGTTCTCATAATCATGATCATAGGCATAGGCATATCCTCTTTGTTAAATAGTCATAGGTCGTCAATCAAAGTTATAGTATGTTCTGGGCCATAGTCAAGAATTAGATCCAAAGACTTAAATAAAAACAGATCCAAGTGAAGAGATTAGGCATTTTTCTTATATCCTTTTAATTTCATGTCACAAATAAAAATAAAACGTTCAAGTCTAGAAATAACCAACTTACAGAAATTAGATCTAGAATAGAAGAACGGCGATGCTAAGATTCGTATGTCGTTGCTCGAGGTTTGTTGATTTAGCCTTTGAATTCTTCATTTTGATTTGAATCTTCTCTTGAACAGATTTGAGCAGCATCTCCATGTCTTGAATTTATATTTTATTTTAATTATTTAAGAAAATTTAGAGGAGGGGAAGAAGCCATGAATCTTAGCAGCATAAGGATAGAAGAGAATTGGTGCAAAGAGAATGAAGACTAGGGCTGTTTATATAGCTGCTCAAGACCTTATCGTACACGCAGCGCTGAGTCAGCATTGAACCCAGTTAAGAAAATAGTCCAGGTACGTAGATGAATCTTGCCAAACCTTATCATACACGCAGTGCTGAGTCATCATTGGGTCCCACAAGCTATTTTGGCGTAGAAATTTGAATTTCGAATGAATTGTTCTGGCGTAGAAGTTTGATTTTCGAACTTTTAAATTTTTGGAATTTATTTAACTGTTTTATTCACATGAAATATTCTTATATGTATACAATTCCTCTAACGACCATTTTACGCGTATATATATATGCACAACTTTCATTTTATTTTCAAAATTCAAATGATGTTGCCATATTTCATTGACTGTAGCCTTATCTTGAATTTTATCTTTCATATACATATATTTTTGCATATATATATTTATATTCTCATATGTATATATATATTTTCTTTATTTCCTTATATGTACGTTCTTATCCTTTCAAATTTTGAATTTGTATACGTACATATATTTGCATGTTCAGTTGGCCCTCTCTAAAACAAAGATAAAAAATTATGCCGCCGCCGAGGTTCGAATCCCCGACCTCCATGCTACAAATCCAATGCCTTAACCAACTAAGCTATAGAGGCTTTTGTTAATAAGTCTTAGAACAATAATAATTATTGTTCTCTCCTTACTTCTCTTTTTCATGTTAGTTACAATACTTAAATTAAACAACTGCATGGATCTTTTTCTTTTAATTTTTCTTTTAAAAATTAATTATACTTTAATTTTGAGAATCTTAATGTCACAGAATTACGGGGTGTTACATTCTCCCCCACTTAAAAGGATTTCGTTCCCGAAATCTTCAAGTTAGGAAGAATGTGTCCTACCATCCAATCACCCATCTACTCAACCATTCAATCATAGGCATTCATTGTCCTTAAAAGATTTCTAATGCTTTCATGTTCATATGCATAGTGTGTGTATATGTCTCTATCTAATGCAAAATCAGGTGGTCTACTGATTCAGTTGACCTCCTTAATGCAAATCATGTTAGTGCCATGCGTCCAATCATGCATGTAAACATCTCTAGTCATGTAAATACTACATGCATGCACAGCCATTCATCCATATGCAACGTCCATATGACATCATATCAAGTTCAACTTATAAACAAATGCATATATGTAAATGCAATATGAGAGCGTCCGAAATTGATCTAGTGCCTAATACGTATGCATATGCATCCACGAGCAACCATTTGCAACCACTTGCAACCATTCAACCATAACATGTTTCAAATACATGTTTACATCCATTGGCTTCTACCTAAGGATCGCAGATACGACCTAGAGGATATACTTTGGAAAGAGAGAAACAACTACGCGTAAAGCTCCTAAACAGAGAAATCAAGGATGCAACCTTAAGGAAAAAGGGCATGTTGCTAGTATCTAGCCTTCTTGAGCTTTACTCCACTGTATCTTAACCAATTTATCTTCACGATTGTGAAGTTCCTAACCTCCATTTCCAAAATAAACAGATGTCAATCATGGTACCAAGTGTATGTACTAAGATGATTAGAGGTCTCCCTCTTAGCTTATCCATCACGCCATAACTATGAGAGTCAAAAGATCACTCCGTACTTTTTACAGTACCTTCCACAACTATTCATCTTTCACGCAAACCATCCAAACCAAACTCGACATTCCTCAAGTACAAGCCCCAAAGGCCTAAACCAATATCAAAAAAACACCCAAGGAATATCTCTTCCGAATTTAGACGATCCTCGTGAGATGATATAAGCAAACCCGATAGCTATCCCCAAATCCCTACTAACCAAAACTAAACTGGTCAGACCACCAAATGGGATTTGAGACTCTAGTGGGATCTTTCTACTATACAAGTACTATGGTGCAGAGACTCAACTATGGAAGCGGATATGAACAAATGCGAAGCGCTAAAACCAAAGGAAAGAGTACGAACAGAAAAACTAGACTCTTCCAACATAACTTTACTACCTTTCTCCTAGGTACGCATAGTATGTACTTGCCCTTCTGAAAATCTTTTCCTTTGTTCTTGCCCTCGTCCTTAATTATATGCCCTATCATACCCGAGTAAAGATACTTCCTCTTGTCTTAGGTTTAATAATCCCTTCCTCCTTTGTGAGCCAAGTCTACATCCATGATTTTCCTCATCCTTGGGTTGTGCTCTTTTGCCAAACTCCTCATCCTTTTCCGTGTGTAACCACATTGACAAATCTCTCGAAAGCGCCTCCATCGCACGGAAAACCCTATAACCTTGAAAGAAGACTGGCCGTAAGTGAAACAACTACGGCTATAGATGGAAGTCGGGCACTACTTCGCCCATCGATGAGGTTGCCTCCCAGAAAGCCAGGAGCCCCAGAGACTCAAGAAAGAAGGAGACAAGAATTCAAACAGAGGAAGAGGAGACAATGCGTATGGCTTTGGGGAATATGCCTTTAAAACAAATCCTTTCTTTTAAAAATGCTTCTTTAAAAACCTTTTGAAAATAATTTTTCAAATCTTTTATCTGATCCGGTAACCTTCAGCTCTGATATCACGTGTAACACCCCACGTCCGTTAGTGTCACTCACAAAGGGAATGCACTAAGTTCTGTGGAGCATTTTGGGTAAAAGATGCAGATAAATTACAAGACAGACAAATATTAAACAGCGGAAAATAGAACTTTGCTTTATTGATAAAATAGTCTGTACAAGATTCTTTTACAATATCAGAGTATCATCTGTCTTTACAAAATAAAGAAGCATAAAACAACATTTTATATTCCCCAATGTAGCAAGAGCCAGCCATAGCATCTGAAAGAGAATCCAAGGACGACTTCGTCAAATCTTCAAGCTGGGGAAAGAGCAACGGTCCAATCTAATCTTGAGTTATACTATTCCCTCCTCAACTACCTGGGGTGGGGGAAACGGAAGAAAAGAAGCAAAAGAAAAACAGAGTCAGACATAAAGCCTGAGTAAATCAGTAACTTCTAGCATGTGAACAGGGAAAAATGAAACGACATGAATTAACTGAATACAAGACAATACCATGATGATAGGGTCAACAGGATAAGATAAGATTACCACAAGATATACTAAGGCAAGATAAACTGGATATACTTTAATACTTTCTCTGCTTCGCTATTACCTTATTATTCTGGTTTCTATATCTCTGCACCGCCTAACTAGTGTCCTTACTAGTAACGATAACGTGATCCCAATCCCTGTAGTTTCCGTCGCCTTCAGGCATCCATTTATTATTTAATTACCTAGAATAATCTAGGGTTTTCTATCAAGTGCCTTCTAGATTCAACTAGAACTTACGCTATTTTTCTGAATGCTTCTTGGATTCAGGGTTTATGCCACCTAGTTCCAAACTAGGGATTATGCTACCTGTCGAACGATGCCCTTTAGTCTAGGACACACCACCTAGGGTGGTACATGTTCCTAGACTTTTCCCACGCATGTATCGCGAATCGTTATCGCTTGTCTAGATGCACATGTCCAGTAATGTGCGGTCCGAGTTCCGCTGTCAGGGCTACTCTAGAAATACGGGACTCGGTCGGGAGCTTTCAATATCTGCCGATGCAGATGCTAAGGTCTGTTTTTTCAGTGGCTATGGTCCCACTCGACCCCTCCCTCAACTAATGGAAGGCCACCCTTGTAAAATGAGAACTGTACGAAGGCCCCTATCTGCCCCACTAATTCTATGGCCAACAACACCCCGCAACCACAACTAGATAGCAAGTATGTGGTCCGTATGAGTCCTCCAGCCTTCCCGCTTCACGTGTCTCGCTTGACTGAAGATGGTAGGTAGACGACGAGTTGCTATCACAGGGCTTCCGTCTTCTCGTCGAATCACGCTGGTCCATCCTAGTCTTTTGGTTGCCATATATTACAACCAAGGCATACCCTTGGCTCTTCAACCGCAGACCTTAACCTCTGTGCGCCCAGGCGGATCATCTGCAGCCTCACAGAGGGATACCAAGAGTACCCTCACGTCCCCTCGAAGCCTCGGGCTTCGTATCCCAATTCGTTTAAAATCAGATGGACGTCCGCTCCTTCGTGTTATACTAAGAATTACTACTTAGTTCTACTAACTAAGGTTTACCACTTAGTTTCCAAATTCCTTGTTTTCTTAACTAAGTTTTACTACTTAGTCCCCTTTTCAACTGAGGTTTACTACTTAGTTTTCTTTCTCACCAGGTTGGATTGGTTAAGTGTCTTTAGTCGATTCAAGCTATCTTAACCCTCTTCCCTTATCATGTTAAACTGGTTAAGTGTTATCACTTTATGCTTTTTACTTAACCCTATTCATTTATCATATTCTGATGGTTAAGCGTTCAAGTTTACTTAACCCTATGGTCTAGTCCAGCTAACATATTAAATTGGCTAAGTGTATTACTTAACCCCAACCTCTAGTCTAATTAACATGTTAAATTGGCTAAGTGTATTAACTTTACTTAACCCCACCTTCTAGTCTAGTCAACATGTTAATTTGGCTAAGTTTTCCCATGGACTTAACCCTCCCATTCTAGCTTTAACTGTGCTAAGTTGGTTAAGTGTTCCTTAACCTTCCCATTCTAGCTTAACTGTGTTAAGTTGGTTAAGTGTTCCTATGGACTTAACCTTCCCATTCTAGCTTAACTTTGTTAAGTTGGTTAAGTGTTTCTATGGACTTAACCCACCCATTCTTGCTTAACTGTGTTAAATTGGTTAAGTGTTTCTATGGACTTAACTCTCCCATTCTTGTTCTAGCTTTAATTAATAAATTAAAGCCACAACCTCTCACATTAGGCAGATATTGCTGCGGTTACTGGATGTGCCGGTCGGTTCCGGGCAGGTTTACACCGCAACTCAGTCTAACCTCGGGTTAGGCATATTCATGTTTTCTAAGTTCAAAGGGTTTTTGATTAATTTCCAAATCTGGTTTTGAAAACAACCATCCCGTCCTTCGGATCAGTTAGGGATAGCAAGGGAGGGCAGAAAACTTGTATTTTCCGAACCCAAGCCTAGACCCTATCTTCTCTGTCACCCTAGAACTTTCAGGTGTATGTGTTATTCAAAGAGAAAACCTTTCTTTTGTCCATATATAAATTGTCAACAATTTATCTTCAATGTCCATTTTCCCTTTTTAAATAAACTTGGCCTATACCATTTTCATTTTGTCCTGTCCACTAGTATACTTATATTCTAGGCCCAAGTCCTAACCCACCTTGCAGTTCAGGCCATTTCCTATTTCATTGCCAAAACTAGATTAAATATCCTAGTTTATAATTTATGGTCAAAACTTTACCTACATGCAAGTTACATATTTTGTGGTAAATGAACAATTTATCATTTATGACAAATTCTATAAGTAAATTTACTCTTAATTTACTTATTTCATTATTACACTTTTAATGTACATTGTCACATTTATTATTATGGCCCGTTCCCTCTTATTTATCATATTTATACTTTTTGGTATGTAAATTATACCAAATTAAGTGTCACTAACCATAATTTATTCTAAACATGACAATTTCTCACAATTATGGCTAAATTCAAAATTGTGCTAATATACTTATTCCAAATCTTTAATTAACACAATTTTGATTTAACGTTCCTAATTCACAATTTATGGTAAGACTAGAATTATTATTCTAGTTTACATTTCATGCCTAAAATTTAGCTTACTTGCTAATACTAAATTTAATATGTCAAACTTATCCAATTTGCATTCCTATGAACATGCCATAATACATATTCCCAATTTATGCCAATTTCCAAGCTTATAACTACATTTATGTTCATTTTCACATTTTCCCCAAATTGCATTCCCACCGTTCGTATAATCGTGATTTAACCTAGATTGTAAATAAATCCAGATTCGTAGAAAATAGGGAATGAACCAAAGATGCTATGAAAAGGGATAATAACTGGCTTAAAAGGTTTGGATAACGATGTAGGTTCAAGAATATGGGTAGATCTAACTTAATAGGTAAATTCCCACGGTCTAAAACCAATAGATAGAATAGGTTCAAGAACATGGGTAGACCTAACTGAATAGGTAAATTCCCACAGTCTAAAACCAAAGAAAAGCAAGGAACAGATAAAATAGATAATCGGGTTTAGACCTAATTTCATAGCCACAAAACTTAAGCAACAATTTTCCTAATTATGAATCATAGGCAAAGTTCATAGTTATAGGCAATGTTCATAGTCCAAAAGGGAAAATAATTCCCATAGTCATAAGTCATTGTCATAGGCAATGTCATAGTCATATGTCCCAAATCAAGGTTCATGTTCGTAATTCAAAGGCAATAGGTTCATGGTCATAGTTCTCATAATCATGATCATAGGCATAGGCATATCCTCTTTGTTCAATAGTCATAGTATGTTCTGGGCCATAGTCAAGAATTAGATCCAAAAACTTAAATAAACACAGATCCAAGTGAAGAGATTAGGCATTTTTCTTATATCCTTTTAATTTCATGTCACAAATAAAAATAAAAAGTTTCAAGTCTAGAAATAAACAACTTACAGAAATTAGATCTAGAATAGAAGAACGACGATGCTAAGATTCGTATGTCGTTGCTCGAGGTTTGTTGATTTAGCCTTTGAATTCTTCATTTTGATTTGAATCTTCTCTTGAACAGATTTGAGCAGCATCTCCATGTCTTGAATTTATATTTTATTTTAATTATTTAAGAAAATTTAGAGGAGGGGAAGAAGCCATGAATCTTAGCAGCATAAGGATAGAAGAGAATTGGTGCAAAGAGAATGAAGACTAGGGCTGTTTATATAGCTGCTCAAGACCTTATCGTACACGCAGCGCTGAGTCAGCATTGAACCCAGTTAAGAAAACAGTCCAGGTACATAGATGAATCTAGCCAAACCTTATCATACATGCAGTGCTGAGTTAGCATTGTGTAATAACCCGCAAATTCTGAGCCAGTTTAAAATTTTTATTTTGGCAATTTTAGCGAATTTTGAAGATTTAAAATAGATTATTTTAAATAATATCGACGAGAAATTTATTTTGAATATATTCGAAAGTATATATTATACGCGTCGTCGTTAGAATATAAATATTTATATATAATTATAAATAGAATTGAAAATGGCGCGGTAGTTCGATAATTCGATTTCAAACTTCAATTGAATGTACCGGGCGCAAAACAATCCGGATTTTAGTGAAACCAAAAACATTAGGATCTAATTGATGATATCTTTCCAACGAACCCGAAAAATCGGAATTTCATAGCGGGAATCAAAAGATACGTCCAGTTGAAAATTCTGAATAGTCGCTATGGAATTCAGGCCCTTAAAAATAGACATTTTGCAAACGACCTCGGATTCCGACGAAACCAGTTTTGTTGGGTCCGCAGTGTCAAGTTATTGCTAGATTCCAAATTTCATAATTTTTCGAATCAATATGTGAGCGTGGCAAAGGAAAACGCGTTTGACCGGTTTCAGTTGATTTTAATCGACTGGAAAATGGCCATTTTTCTAACGGTCTCAGAATTCGACGAAACTAGTTTTGTTAGGACCGTATCGTCAATACGAAGCTAGAAAATATTTTTTTGGAATTTTTCTAGTTAGTATGTGACCCCGGTAATTTGAAATGTACGTTTAAAATTCAATATGGAGATTTAAACGTAAATTTAACGGAAACTGATTCAAACGATCGAATCAACATACGAAACATGTCCCATTGTGTTCGGAATGGGGGTGAAACGCTATGGACGACAGGCAGTGGGCCTCGTTTAGAGATCGTATGTAAAAGTCAACTTTTTCAAAAAATAAAATAATTAAATAATAAAATAAAAAAACCCTTTCTCTCCCCTCCATATACACTCTTCCCCCCCCCCCCCCCCGTTAGAACATAAATCAGAAATGAAAAAGAAAAGAAAAAAAAGAACGAATCGGAATCGATCGACAGCCCCCCCTCCCATCGTTCGCCCGCCGCCGCTCCGCCCGATTGGCCGCCGACACCATGAAGCCCCTCCCCTCGAGCGGCGCCCGAACCCCCCCCCTTAATCCCTCTCCGTCGAAGAAAACCCAGACCCCCACCCAAACGACCACCGCAGCCTCCCCCAGCCCTGAGACCACCGCCACCCCTCCGACCATCGCCTTGCCGCCGCCTCTGACCAGACCCCCGAGCCCCCTCCTCTTCTATTCTCTCTCCTCCCACTTCGAATCACAGTAAGTTTGTTTGTTTTATTTTATTTCATTTTAATTACTTTACATAGTTAAATCAGTTTTAAATTAAGGGAAAAGAAAGAAATAATAAATATTTTTATTTTCAGAAATATAGAGATATTTAAATGGAAAAGATTTTATTCAAAAAAAAAATATGATTTTTCATGTTAGAAAGACGTGATTTTTAGCAATGTAGAAATATAATTTTTCTATATGAAGTAGTAGCGATAAAAATTTGATTTTTACTTATGTAGTGGATTAAAAATATAATTTTTATCATAGGCAAATGATTAGATTTTTAAATGTATGAAGCGATTTTTAAATATGATTTTTATATTTTTGAAGATGTAAAAATATGATTTTTATATTTTTAAAGTATTAAAAATATATTCTTTACTATATAAATGAAGTAAAAATATAATTTTTACATGATAGGAATATTAGCAAGGTCATATTTATTTTTTTGGAAAAGCGAAATATCATCTTTATTTTAGTAAAGGCGAAATCTTTATTTTTAGAAAAGGCAAAATCTTTATTTTAGAAAAGGCGAAATCTTTATTTTAGAAAAGGTGAAAGATCTATTTTTGAAAAGGCGGAAACTTTATATGAAGAATAGCGTGATAAAAATATAATCTTTACTATATGAACATCGTTGTGAAAATATAATTTTTATCTATATAGTAGCAAAGTAAAAATAGAATTTTTATCTATATGATAGCGAAGTGAAAATAGAATTTTTATCCATATGAAGTGATTATAAAAATATGATTTTTAAATTGAAAGTGAACAAATAAAAATGTGATTTTTTATTTTAAAGACATCAGCAAATAAAAATGTGATTTTTACATATGTAGTGAAAGCGGACAACGGAGATGACAAAAAGGCGAGACGATGAAGATTTCTATCAAAGAAGAGTCAAGATGATTGGATAGGTATCGGTGAGAACTTCTCACCTTTCAATTTCTTTTCTAATTACATATATATACTAGGATGCAGACGGTGCTTAGTAGCACCCGACACAATCGTCCACAGACCATGGACTTATTTGTTTGATTGCAAAAATTAGTTAGATTATTTGGTTGAAATTGAATTGTTTGGTGAAATGAATGGATTTGATTGATGTGTGAATGGCGTGGGCCTTCACTAGACCGGGGATAAGGCTAGGCCTCGTCCTGTTTCTAGTATAGTGCCGTTATGCCGCCGAAATTTTCTAAAATATGTTAGAAAAAAATATATATCATTTTTATTGTGTAAGTGAACTGAATAAAAATTCATATGTTAAAATAAAATGCTGTATCGTTAAAAATATAATTTTTAACGTGAATATGAATATAGTGAAAGTGAGTAAAATAAAATATTCATTTACAAACCGGACGGTTTGTTTATGTACACCTATTTGAAGGACATTGATTGGGTCGATAAATTTTACACATCGCCCAACTGCACAACAAAAATCTATGTTTGATTGTTTGAAACCCCACACGGGTGTTGGGATGAAATTTGAAGTTCACTCATCCTGATTGATTAAATATGTCGATCGATTGATTGACAGGCTGTTATAAGCGTTAGATATCTATATTTGATGCTTATACAGTGTAGTGCACTTTGGTTGATGGTTGATTATTTTTCAATGCTATTATACATGTGTTGTATGAAAATCCATATAATTAACTTTATATGGTAATTGATTGGGCCTCATTCCAATTTGAAAAATAAAGAATATTATAAAATAAAGGTTCATGTGTTGACTGTACTCATCCATTGAGATTAGTCATGTGTTGAACGAAATATTTTTATAATAAAATTTACATCTTTATCAATATAAAATAAAGGTTCATGTGTTAACTGTACTCATTCATTGAGATTAGTCATGTGTTGAACGAAATATTTTTATAATAAAATTTACATCTTTATCAATATAATATAAAGGTTCATGTGTTGACTGTACTCATCCGTTGAGATTAGTCATGTGTTGAACGTAATATTTGAAATAGAATATTTGAAAATAGAAATACATGAAGCCGTGTTGATTAGATTGACGCCATTTTGATGTGAGCGATATTTATATCGATTTTATTCATTTTAAAATGAATATTGAAAAGTGATTTCGAAAACGCATATTTTGAAACCAATTTGAATTGAATATAAAACGATTTCGAAATGAATTGAATATAAAACGATTTCGAAATGAATTGAATATAAAACGATTTCGAAATGAATTGAATATAAAACGATTTCGAAATGAATTGAATATAAAACGATTTCGAAATGAATTGAATATAAAACGATTTCGAAATGAATTGAATATATAAGCAATTAGATTTAAGTCGAATATAAAACCAATTTGAATTGAATCGAATAGAAAACGACTTTGAAATCGAATTGAATCGGAAACGAATTCAAATTGAATTGAAAGCGAACTGAAATGAATTCAAATTGAATTGAAATTTGAATTGAATAGAAATGAATTTTAAAATGAATTTATAAAGAAGAATTCAATTTTGATTTGAAATGAAATGGAAGTTGAAATCGTTTTCGAAACGAATTCAAATCTATTTTTAAAACTTTGTTTTAAATAGTAATCGACGAAATATATATTATATATATATATATAATATAATGGCCTGAATAGAACGCGCCGTGCCGCGGCAGTTCGTAAATTTCGACCATTTATTTCAAACGGACATTACGGGAGATCCGACCGTCGGATTCTCCTAAAACCGGAACCGTTGGGTTCATATCGAAAAGAGCTTTCTAATGAATATTAGAAATTTGAAATCTAACGGTTGGATTTGGAGATACGTCCAAATCAAATTTGAAAAAGGTCGCTGTAAGTGCAGTTCGATGGCCGTTGATGGAAATCGACTGTACGGACCTTGATAAAATTATTAAAAATAGTAATAATTTGTGTAAAATCATAAGAAATGATTTGGGAGAAATTGGGGTGAAAAACTCCATATTTGAAAAGATAAAAATGGATTTTTATCGAAATGAACTAGTTTTGAACTAAATTTAAAACCCGATTATTTTTAAATAAATAAATTAGATTTAAAAAGGGGTTTTTAAATAATCGGAATTTCTAATATATTAAATAGAATGTGATTTGGGTTTGTCGTGAACTGTGTTTTAAATGACATTAGTTCTTTAACCCAGTAAAAGGAGTTTTAACGAATCTACAATTAGATTGAAAGGTGAATTGATAATCTAAATTATCAACTTTAGAAAATGAGCGAGAATGGAGTATCACCAGTTTTGCTCCAAAGCGATAGTTAAATCTTTAATTAGATTTGAACGTGAAATGGTAATTAATTTTACCGATAACACCATAGTGTTAGATATGGAGTATCACCAGTTTTGCTTCATGGGATGAATAGGTTGGGATTGGGAAATAAAATAAATAATTACTTCGTTACGGTTCGCTAATCTCGACTAGCTGGAAAAACCATAATTTGGTTTTAAATGACATCCAAAGGAAGATTACAGGATAAATTTTAAAGAATTTATCTTGGATAAAATTAATGGGAACCTTTCCCTAAGAATGTGGAATTTAGAAACTAGCTGTAGGTTGGCTAAGAAGAATGGTTTCCTGGGTATTGATCTGATGTTGGTTTCGGCCTTCGGGGTTAATGTTTGGGAAATTGTTCTCTTGCTAATTTGCGGTTAGTGACTAATGAATTGGAATGAGGCGTATGTTGTGTTTGTGTAACCTTTATTTTTAATATACGCGGGTTGTTCGGAAAGGCCGGGTTTATACCCATTCTGAATAACCGATTCGACGATAAGTCGAAGATGAAGACGGTGGTCGAAGACCGGAAATCTTCACATCGTTTGGGTAATTACTGACGATCCTGATTGGGTTGTACACCCAAGAGGATGGAAATAGTTGGTGGTCGTCCAGACGTACTTGGAGATCGATGGATATGCGAGGAAAGTGCCTCCGGTTTCATTCAGATCCAGAACGGACTTGTAAATGGATTGTGTGTCTGACATTGGATTTTATTCTGTGTTGATTGATTTCTATTAAATATACATCTGTTTGGCGGCGGAGAATTTATTCTTTTGCTTAACGCCCTTCTCTGAGACGTATGAGCTTAGAGGTTGTATATCGATGGACATCAGTCGCATGGCATGAATTGCCTGTGTGGCACGCTAAGATGCAAAGATCAAGGCTTCTGTTGAAAAGCAAAGTCTCGTGGTTGATGATCAAAGCACGCCTACGTGGCAGCTTTGTGTATAACGTGAATTCGCGAGCCTCACACCTCGGTATGAGTTAAAAACGGGATACGGACTGCAGGGAGAGCACGACGTTTCTTTCTAGCTTTGGTGGTGTCAGTGACTTACCAGCCCTGACATTTATATACTTTTCACCTATGTGGTTGTTGGAATGCGAGGCGCCTCGATTATAGGTCTGTAAGGACCGGGAAACGTGTGTTCAGGAATTGCCAATCCTCTAACGTAAGTGAGGACCGGCCCTGAAGCATCCAAGGGTTGCCCAGAGTGCGTAGCCCTGGGACATTTGCTAGAGTGTCTCGAACGCGGAGAGGAGCTTGCCCCTTGCCTCGACTCATGACGGAAATCCAATTTCCAATACGTGTATTTCGGCTTTATTTGTAGAGCCTAGTATGGCGACATAGTGGTATGGGGCACTTATGCCGTCTATGATTTATATTTATGATTGAAATTGTTTTGACACTATACACTTATTATAGTATCAAATGATTTGTTTTAAACGTACCAAGCATGTTTGGCTGTTATAAGGTAAAACCCTATCCTCCGGCTTGCGTTGCATTGTGTGATGGGACCTGGGTCTTATAATGGCTTCATTTTTTGAAAAAGCATTGCGTTGTTTATTCTTTGCACTGGTATTCTTGGGAGGAAACCCGTTCCGTGTTATACGGCGTGGTCCCTTGAATTACTTTCTTTTAAAATAAAGCTTTAAATAACTGTTTTAGTTCTCACACCAGTCACATGACTGACCTGGAGTTTATTGTTTTAACCTAAACTCTGGGTGCCCCTATTTTCCGCACGGGCAGCTAGTAGTTTTGGTTTTGCAGATTTATATTCACAGGATCCTGGTTTACAGCTGGAATGATATCCGGAAAGCTCTGTATCCGTATATCACCTTCAGTTGTGCTTTGTATTATTTTCCGCTGCTATGTAATTTATTGTAATCTCTGATATTTGTCGAATGTAATTTATTCAATTATACTCTGTATATTCTTGTATCTGATGGAATTGTTGTAATAGCAACGAAATGTTCTTCTGTTTGTGTTCTGATTTGTCCTGTTCTCAACGTTCAGGGGTTTCGAACGGTCTAGATCGGTTTAACGACTGATTCGGATCGAGCGAAATTCATGGCCGTCACATTTGGTATCAGAGCTTTGGTTTACAGAGCTCGAGAACAAGACACATTAGAACCATACGAAAGAATTCATCAGATATTGGATTAGTAATGTCCAATTAGAATGACTCGTTAGAGATAGGATCAGTAGTATCCTAGAACGGGTGTGAAGAGTATATTTTTCAATTGAAAACAATTTTGTTCTGAAAATTTAAATCATTTTATACGTATTTGAATATTTTATTTATTTTGAATATGGACAATCTGATATATAAAGGTTTTGCATATACGCGTCATGAACGTATATTCGAAATTTTAATATACTGGATAGATATAAATTCACACTCTAGTCACTCGGAGATGATTTTGATGATGGAGCTCCATCACCAAAATTTATGTTCGTGTTTCGAAGGTGTGATATCTATATATTTCCATTAGACTGGTGTGAGAACCAAAACTAATATAGTTAGAACACATTGTAGTGAATTGGCATAACATGATTTTCTGTATATGTATCAAAATTATGAATTTGAAACTCTAATCCACTAATTGATTGATGTTTGTGTTGTTTGTTTATTGGTTTGATAATTTTGAACCATTATGCCTAATTGCATCAAATTTTGAATATTATTGAAAATTGGTCGCATTTGCTTGCATATACATATACTAGCATTGAACAGGTCATAGCAAGGAGGATAGAGCCGAAGAATAAAATTTGTTTGCCCGACAAATAGGTACATGTTTACTACATAATTTACTGTTTTGTTTGGGTGATGATGATTTTATGAGCCTATTGGCTAGCCGCTTGGCTTTTTCTTTTTCTTTTGGAGATTAGAAGGACCGGGGAAGCTATTTGAAATTCCCCGATGCTCCCTGTGCAGGGGAGGTTATGGCGAAATTTTTCGAAAATTTAGGGTGTTAGCCAAATTTTTGAAATTTTGAAAATTCTCAGAAACTGAAAAGTTGGAGAATTGAAGCCAGACAGAACGTAGAGTTGATTAATCAAACCACTTTCGACTTTGTTCCTTTTCGGGGACGAAAAGTTTTAAGTGGGGGAGATTGTAATAACCCGCAAATTCTGAGCCAGTTTAAAATTTTTATTTTGGCAATTTTAGCGAATTTTGAAGATTTAAAATAGATTATTTTAAATAATATCGACGAGAAATTTATTTTGAATATATTCGAAAGTATATATTATACGCGTCGTCGTTAGAATATAAATATTTATATATAATTATAAATAGAATTGAAAATGGCGCGGTAGTTCGATAATTCGATTTCAAACTTCAATTGAATGTATCGGGTGCAAAACAATCCGGATTTTAGTGAAACCAAAAACATTAGGATCTAATTGATGATATCTTTCCAACGAACCCGAAAAATCGAAATTTCATAGCGGGAATCAAAAGATACGTCCAGTTGAAAATTCTGAATAGTCGCTATGGAATTCAGGCCCTTAAAAATAGACATTTTGCAAACGACCTCGGATTCCGACGAAACCAGTTTTGTTGGGTCCGCAGTGTCAAGTTATTGCTAGATTCCATATTTCATAATTTTTCAAATCAATATGTGAGCGTGGCAAAGGAAAACGCGTTTGACCGGTTTCAGTTGATTTTAATCGACTGGAAAATGGCCATTTTTTCTAACGGTCTCAGAATTCGACGAAACTAGTTTTGTTAGGACCGTATCGTCAATACGAAGCTAGAAAATATTTTTTTGGAATTTTTCTAGTTAGTATGTGACCCCGGTAATTTGAAATGTACGTTTAAAATTCAATATGGAGATTTAAACGTAAATTTAACGGAAACTGATTCAAACGATCGAATCAACATACGAAACATGTCCCATTGTGTTCGGAATGGGGGTGAAACGCTATGGACGACAGGCGGTGGGCCTCGTTTAGAGGTCGTATGTAAAAGTCAACTTTTTCAAAAAATAAAATAATTAAATAATAATAAAAAAAAACCTTTCTCTCCCCTCCATATACACTCTGGCCCCCCCCCATTAGAACATAAATCAGAAATGAAAAAGAAAAAAAAAGAACGAATCGGAATCGATCGACAGCCCCCCTCCCATCGTTCGCCCGCCGCCGCTCCGCCCGATTGGCCGCCGACACCATGAAGCCCCTCCCCTCGAGCGGCGCCCGAACCCCCCCCCCCCCCCTTAATCCCTCTCCGTCGAAGAAAACCCAGACCCCCACCGAAACGACCACCGCAGCCTCCCCCAGCCCTGAGACCACCGCCACCCCTCCGACCATCGCCTTGCCGCCGCCTCTGACCAGACCCCCGAGCCCCCTCCTCTTCTACTCTCTCTCCTCCCACTTCGAATCACAGTAAGTTTGTTTGTTTTATTTTATTTCATTTTAATTATTTTACATAGTTAAATCAGTTTTAAATTAAGGGAAAAGAAAGAAATAATAAATATTTTTATTTTCAGAAATATAGAGATATTTAAATGGAAAAGATTTTATTCAAAAAATAATAATATGATTTTTCATGTTAGAAAGACGTGATTTTTAGCAATGTAGAAATATAATTTTTCTATATGAAGTAGTAGCGATAAAAATTTGATTTTTACTTATGTAGTGGATTAAAAATATAATTTTTATCATAGGCAAATGATTAGATTTTTAAATGTATGAAGCGATTTTTAAATATGATTTTTATATTTTTGAAGATGTAAAAATATGATTTTTATATTTTTAAAGTATTAAAAATATAGTCTTTACTATATAAATGAAGTAAAAATATAATTTTTACATGATAGGAATATTAGCAAGGTCATATTTATTTTTTTGGAAAAGCGAAATATCATCTTTATTTTAGTAAAGGCGAAATCTTTATTTTTTGAAAAGGCGAAATCTTTATTTTAGAAAAGGCGAAATCTTTATTTTAGAAAAGGTGAAAGATCTATTTTTGAAAAGGCGGAAACTTTATATGAAGAATAGCGTGATAAAAATATAATCTTTACTATATGAACATCGTTGTGAAAATATAATTTTTATCTATATAGTAGCAAAGTAAAAATAGAATTTTTATCTATATGATAGCGAAGTGAAAATAGAATTTTCATCCATATGAAGTGATTATAAAAATATGATTTTTAAATTGAAAGTGAACAAATAAAAATGTGATTTTTTATTTTAAAGACATCAGCAAATAAAAATGTGATTTTTACATATGTAGTGAAAGCGGACAACGGAGATGACAAAAAGGCGAGACGATGAAGATTTCTATCAAAGAAGAGTCAAGATGATTGGATAGCTATCGTTGAGAATTCTCACCTTTCAATTTCTTTTCTAATTACATATATATACTAGGATGCAGACGGTGCTTAGTAGCACCCGACACAATCGTCCACAGACCATGGACTTGTTTGTTTGATTGCAAAAATTAGTTAGATTATTTGGTTGAAATTGAATTGTTTGGTGAAATGAATGGATTTGATTGATGTGTGAATGGCGTGGGCCTTCACTAGACCGGGGATAAGGCTAGGCCTCGTCCTGTTTCTAGTATCGTGCCGTTATGCCGCCGAAATTTTCTAAAATATGTTAGAAAAAAATATATATCATTTTTATTGTGTAAGTGAACTGAATAAAAATTCATATATTAAAATAAAATGCTGTATTGTTAAAAATATAATTTTTAACGTGAATATGAATATAGTGAAAGTGAGTAAAATAAAATATTCATTTACAAACCGGACGGTTTGTTTATGTACACCTATTTGAAGGACATTGATTGGGTCGATAAATTTTACACATCGCCCAACTGCACAACAAAAATCTATGTTTGATTGTTTGAAACCCCACATGGGTGTTGGGATGAAATTTGAAGTTCACTCATCCTGATTGATTAAATATGTCGATCGATTGATTGACAGGCTGTTATAAGCGTTAGATATCTATATTTGATGCTTATACAGTGTAGTGCACTTTGGTTGATGGTTGATTATTTTTCAATGCTATTATACATGTGTTGTATGAAAATCCATATAATTAACTTTATATGGTAATTGATTGGGCCTCATTCCAATTTGAAAAATAAAGAATATTATAAAATAAAGGTTCATGTGTTGACTGTACTCATCCATTGAGATTAGTCATGTGTTGAACGAAATATTTTTATAATAAAATTTACATCTTTATCAATATAAAATAAAGGTTCATGTGTTGACTGTACTCATTCATTGAGATTAGTCATGTGTTGAACGAAATATTTTTATAATAAAATTTACATCTTTATCAATATAATATAAAGGTTCATGTGTTGACTGTACTCATCCGTTGAGATTAGTCATGTGTTGAACGTAATATTTGAAATAGAATATTTGAAAATAGAAATACATGAAGCCGTGTTGATTAGATTGACGCCATTTTGATGTGAGCGATATTTATATCGATTTTATTCATTTTAAAATGAATATTGAAAAGTGATTTCGAAAACGCATATTTTGAAACCAATTTGAATTGAATATAAAACGATTTCGAAATGAATTGAATATAAAACGATTTCGAAATGAATTGAATATAAAACGATTTCGAAATGAATTGAATATAAAACGATTTCGAAATGAATTGAATATAAAACGATTTCGAAATGAATTGAATATAAAACGATTTCGAAATGAATTGAATATAAAACGATTTCGAAATGAATTGAATATATAAGCAATTTGATTTAAGTCGAATATAAAACCAATTTGAATTGAATCAAATAGAAAACGACTTTGAAATCGAATTGAATCGGAAACGAATTCAAATTGAATTGGAAGCGAACTGAAATGAATTCAAATTGAATTGAAATTTGAATTGAATAGAAATGAATTTTAAAATGAATTTATAAAGAAGAATTCAATTTTGATTTGAAATGAAATGGAAGTTGAAATCGTTTTCGAAACGAATTCAAATCTATTTTTAAAACTTTTTTTTAAATAGTAATCGACGAAATATATATTATATATATATATATAATATAATGGCCTGAATAGAACGCGCCGTGCCGCGGCAGTTCGTAAATTTCGACCATTTATTTCAAACGGACATTACGGGAGATCCGACCGTCGGATTCTCCTAAAACCGGAACCGTTGGGTTCGTATCGAAAAGAGCTTTCTAATGAATATTAGAAATTTGAAATCTAACGGTTGGATTTGGAGATACGTCCAAATCAAATTTGAAAAAGGTCGCTGTAAGTGCAGTTCGATGGCCGTTGATGGAAATCGACTGTACGGACCTTGATAAAATTATTAAAAATAGTAATAATTTGTGTAAAATCATAAGAAATGATTTGGGAGAAATTGGGGTGAAAAACTCCATATTTGAAAAGATAAAAATGGATTTTTATCGAAATGAACTAGTTTTGAACTAAATTTAAAACCCGATTATTTTTAAATAAATAAATTAGATTTAAAAAGGGGTTTTTAAATAATCGGAATTTCTAATATATTAAATAGAATGTGATTTGGGTTTGTCGTGAACTGTGTTTTAAATGACATTAGTTCTTTAACCCAGTAAAAGAAGTTTTAACGAATCTACAATTAGATTGAAAGGTGAATTGATAATCTAAATTATCAACTTTAGAAAATGAGCGAGAATGGAGTATCACCAGTTTTGCTCCAAAGCGATAGTTAAATCTTTAATTAGATTTGAACGTGAAATGGTAATTAATTTTACCGATAACACCATAGTGTTAGATATGGAGTATCACCAGTTTTGCTTCATGGGATGAATAGGTTGGGATTGGGAAATAAAATAAATAATTACTTCGTTACGGTTCGCTAATCTCGACTAGTTGGAAAAACCATAATTTGGTTTTAAATGACATCCAAAGGAAGATTACAGGATAAATTTTAAAGAATTTATCTTGGATAAAATTAATGGGAACCTTTCCCTAAGAATGTGGAATTTAGAAACTAGCTGTAGGTTGGCTAAGAAGAATGGTTTCCTGGGTATTGATCTGATGTTGGTTTCGGCCTTCGGGGTTAATGTTTGGGAAATTGTTCTCTTGCTAATTTGCGGTTAGTGACTAATGAATTGGAATGAGGCGTATGTTGTGTTTGTGTAACCTTTATTTTTAATATACGCGGGTTGTTCGGAAAGGCCGGGTTTATACCCATTCTGAATAACCGATTCGACGATAAGTCGAAGATGAAGACGGTGGTCGAAGACCGGAAATCTTCACATCGTTTGGGTAATTACTGACGATCCTGATTGGGCTGTACACCAAAGAGGATGGAAATAGTTGGTGGTCGTCCAGACGTACTTGGAGATCGATGGATATGCGAGGAAAGTGCCTCCGGTTTCGTTCAGATCCAGAACGGACTTGTAAATGGATTGTGTGTCTGACATTGGATTTTATTCTGTGTTGATTGATTTCTATTAAATATACATCTGTTTGGCGGCGGAGAATTTATTCTTTTGCTTAACGCCCTTCTCTGAGACGTACGAGCTCAGAGGTTGTATATCGATGGACATCAGTCGCATGGCATGAATTGCCTGTGTGGCACGCTAAGATGCAAAGATCAAGGCTTCTGTTGAAAAGCAAAGTCTTGTGGTTGATGATCAAAGCACGCCTACGTGGCAGCTTTGTGTATAACGTGAATTCGCGAGCCTCACACCTCGGTATGAGTTAAAAACGGGATACGGACTGCAGGGAGAGCACGACGTTTCTTTCTAGCTTTGGTGGTGTCAGTGACTTACCAGCCCTGACATTTATATACTTTTCACCTATGTGGTTGTTGGAATGCGAGGCGCCTCGATTATAGGTCTGTAAGGACCGGGAAACGTGTGTTCAGGAATTGCCAATTGACACGACCCGAACTTCCCCGTGAAGGAAAGTACGGATAGCGTTGAGAACAAGACAAAATAGAACGCAAACAGAAGAACATTTCATTGCTATTACAACAATTCCATCAGATACAAGAATATACAGAGTATAAATGAATAAATTACATTCGACAAATATCAGAGATTACAATAAGTTACATAGCAACGGAAAAATAATATAAAACACAACTAGAAGTGATACACGGATACAGAGCTTTCCAAGCATCGTTCCAGCTGTAAATCAGGACCCTGTGAATATAAATCTGCAAAACCAAAACTACTAGCTGCCCGTGCGGAAAATAGGGGCACCCAGAGTTTAGGTTAAAACAATAAACTCCAGGTCAGTCATGTGACTGGTGTGAGAACTAAAACAGTTATTAATATTGGTTTTAAAGTTAGGTAAATCAAGGGACCACGCCGTATAACACGGAACGGGTTTCCTCCCAAGAATACCAGTGCATAGAACAAACAGCGCAATGCTAAATAAAGAAAAATGAAGCTGTTATAAGACCCAGGTCCCATCAAACAATGCAACGCAAGCCGGAGGATAGGGTTTTCCCTTATAACAGCCAAAGCATGCTTGATACGTTTAAAACACATTATTTTGATATTACTATATGTGTATAGTGTCAAAACAATTTCACATCATAAATATCAATCATAGGTGGCATGGGTACCATCTATCATGTCGCCATACTAGTTCTACAATTAAAACCGCAATACACGTATTGGAAATTGGATTCCGTCATGAGCCGAGGCAAGGGGCAAGCTCCTCTCCGCGTTCGAGACACTCTAGCAATGCCTCAGGACCCCACTCTGATCCTTTGGAACCTCCAAGGCCGGTCCTCTCTTACTTTTGAGGATTAATTATTCCTGAACACACGTTTCCCGGTCCTTACAGACCTATATCCGAGGTGCCTCATATCCAACAACCACACAGGTGAAAAGTATATAAATGTCAGGGCTGGTAGGTCACTGACACCACCCTAGCTAGAAAGAAACGTCGTGCACTCCTTGGGTCCGTATCCCGTTTTTGGCTCATACCGAGGTGTGAGGCTCGCGAATTCACGTTATACACAAAGCTATGCCACACAGGCCGTGCTTTGATCATCAACCACAAGACTTTGCTTTTCAACAGAAGCCTTGATCAATTGCCACTTACGCATGCCACATTGGCAATTCACTCCATGCGACTGATGTCCATCGATATACAACCTCTGAGCTCGTACGTCTCAGAGAAGGGCGTTAAGCAAGAGAATAAATTCTCCGCCGCCAAACTGATGTATATTTGATAGAGATCAATCAACACAGAATAAAATCCAATGTCAGACACACAATCCATTTACAAGTTCGTTCTGGGTCTGAACGAAACCGGAGGCACTTTCCTCGCATATCCATCCATCTTCAGGTACGTCTGGACGATCACCAACTGTTTCCCTCATCCTGGGTGTACAGCCCAATCAAGATCATCAGTAATCACCCAAACGATGTGAAGACTTCCGGTCTTCAACCACCGTCTTCATCTTCGACATCTCGTCGAATCGGTTATTCAGAATGGGTATAACCCGGCCTTTCTGAATAACCCACGTATATAATTAACGAATGTTACACAAACACAACAAACGCCCCATTCCAATTCAGAATATTCTTTTATTCACAAAATCACATTCTTAGGGAAAGGTTCCAATTAATTTTATCAAAGATAAATTCTTCTAAATTTATTCTTTAATCTTTCTTTGGATATCATTTCTAACTAGTCGGGATTAACGAACCACACCGAAGTAATTATTTATTTTATTTCCCAATCCCAACCTATATATCCCATGGAGCAAAACTGGTGATACTCCATATCTAACACCACGGTGTTATCGGTAAAATTTATTACCATTTCACGTTCAAATCTAATTAAAGATTTAACTATCGCTTTGGAGCAAAACTGGTGATACTCCACTCTCGATCACTTTTCAGATTTGATAATTTAAATTATCAATTCACTTTTTAATCTAATTAAAGATTCATTAAAACTCCACTTAGTTTTAATCTTCTCAAAAATCAATATTATGTCTTTAACTGGGTTAAAGAACCAATGTCTTCTAAAACACGATTCACGACAAACCCAAATCACATTTGATATTAAATACAAGGCTCTGAATAGAAAATATATCGGCTTATATTCAATATCAAATTCTGAAACCAACATATATCGTATTGGCAATAACGATATAAAATATATCTTTCAAATTCCCATAACAATATCTGTATAGTCACGAAATCCAACATCGAAATATCCCGAAGATAATTTCGATTCAACTCCAATCCAATTCACGTATTGGAAATATCGATTATTTTCAAAATCACTTTCAAATTCAATTTATTTATTTCAAAAATAAATTGATTTTAATTCTAGTTCAAAACTAGTTCATTTCGATAAAAATCTATTTTTATCTTCTCAAATGTGGAATTTTCCAGCCCAATTCTTTCCAATTCACATATTATAATTTTACACAAATTATAGATATTTTTAATAATTTTATCAAGGCCCGTACAGTCGATTTCCAACAACGGCCATCGAACTGCACTTACAGCGACCTTTTTCGAATTTGATTTGGACATAATTCCAAATCCAACCGTTAGATTTCAAGTTTCTAACATTTATTGGAAAGCTCTTTTCGATACGAACCCAACGGTTCCGGTTTTAGGAGAATCCGACGGTCGGATCTCCCGCAATGTCCGTTTGAAATAAATGGTCGAAATTCACGAACTGCCGCGGCGCGGTGCGTTCTATTCAGGCCATTATATTATATATATAATATATATAATATATATTTCGTCGATTTCTATTTAAAACGAATTTTATAAATCGTTTTAAATTTGTTTCTAAAACAATTTAACTTCTACATTCAATTTCAAATAGATTTGATTTCAATTCAATTCGAATTCATTTCTATTCAATTCAAATTTTAATTCAATTTGAATTCATTTCAATTCACTTTCAATTCAATTTGAATTCGTTTTCAATTCAATTCATTTCGAAATCGTTTTCAATTCAATTTATTTCGAAATCGTTTTCAATTCAATTCATTTCTATTCAATTCAAATTCACTTTCTATTCAATTCGAATCGAATTCATTTCCTATTCAATTCGAATCGAATTCGTTTTCTATTCGATTCGAATTCATTTCAAATTGATTCAATAAAATTTCCATTTGAATTTTAATCTAATTCAATTTGAATTTCCTTTCAAAATATTAAATTTTGAAATCACTTTTCAATATTCATTATAAAACGAATAAAATCGATATAAACATCGTTCGCGTCAAAATAACGCATCTCTAATCAACACGGCTTTATATTTCAATAATTCGTTATTCTATTCAACAAATGAATATTTGTTCTATTCAACACATGAATCTATATTTCTTTCAACACACGACTAATCTCAACACATGAGTACTGTCGACACCTCACTATTTTTGTTATGTGAAATATTTTATAAAACTATGGTATCTATCGTTTGATTTTTAATTAGACTTCTACTGGGAAGTAGTTCTAATTTTAAATGTGATAAAGATGTAATTTATTCTATTCAAAATATTTTACTCAACACATGAATAGTTTCAACACATGATCATCGTCAACACATGACTATTTTTATATTCAACACATGAATTTTCTTTTATAATATTCATTATTTTCCCGATTGGAATGAGGCCCAATCAATCACCATATAATGTTAATTATACGGATTCCATACAACACATGTATATAATAGCAATAATAAACAATCAACCATCATCCAAAGTGCACCACACTGTATAAGCATCAGATATAGATATCTAACGCTTATAACAGCCAGTCAATCAATCGATCGACATATTTAATCAATCAGGATGAGTGAACTTCAAATTTCATCCCAACACCCGTGTGGGGTTTCAAACAATCAAACACAGATTTTATTTGTGCAGTTGGGCGACGTGTAAAATTTATCGACCCAATCGATATCAGTCAAATCAGTGTATATAAACAAATCGGCCGATTTGTTTATAAATATTCATTTATCCATTTTCACGTTAAAAATTATATTTTTAACGATAAAACATTTTATTTTAACACATGAATTTCTATTCAGTTCATTTATTCAATAAAATGATATTTCTATTTTTCTAACATATTTTAGAAAATTTCGGCGGCATAACGGCACGATACTAGAAACGGGACGAGGCCTAGCCTTATCCCCGGTCTAGTGAAGGCCCACGCCATTCACTCATCAATCAAATCCATTTCAATTCACCAAACAATTCAATTCAAACCAATTAATCTATCCAACTACACAACCAAACAATTTTACAAACAAGCCATCCATGGTCTGTGGATGACGGGTGTCGGGTGCTACTAAGCACCGTCTGCATCCTAGTATATATATATAACTAGAAAAAGAAATTGAAAGGTGAGAAGTTCTCACCGAAAGCTATCCAACTTCACGACACTCCTATTGATAGAAAGCTTCATCGCTATCGCATCTTCGTCATCTTCGTTGCCCGTAGTCACTACATATATAAAAAATCACACATTTTTATATTTCGATGTCTTTAAAATAAAAATCACATTTTTATTTAATCACTTTCAATTTAAAATCATATTTTTATAATCACTTCATATATTTAAAAATCGAATTTTTACTATGCTATTCAATATATAAAAATCATATTTTTACTATCACGCTCTATGGATAAAATTTCTATTTCTACATTGCTACTATATAGATAAAAATTCCATTTCAAAAATATAGATTTCGCCCTTATAAAAATATAGATTTCGCCTTTTCTAATATGAAGTTTTCGTCTTTATAAAAATAAAGTTTTCGCCTTATAAAAATAAAGTTTTCTCCTTTATAAAAATAAAGTTTTCTCCTTTATAAAAATAAAGTTTTCGCCTTTATAAAAATAAACACTTCATTTCAACCTATATAAAATAAAAAATCAGATTTTTATTTTGCTACATACACAAAGATGATATTTTTATGTTCTCTATCCTATAAAGATTATATTTTTAATACTTTAAAAATATAAAAATCATATTTTTAATACTTTAAAAATATAAAAATCATATTTTTATTTCACTACTTTTCTCAAAATATCGTCTTTCCTATTTTTTTTAAAATCATGTCTTTTGCCTTTTTACATATAAAGATCTTTACAGTTTTAAAAATAAATAAAAAAATCAGTTTTAAAAATAAATCTATACAGTTTTAAAAAAATAAATAAAAAATCAATTTTAAAACTAAATCTATACAGTTTTAAATTACTATATAAAAAATCAGTTTTAAAAATAAATCTATACAGTTTTAAATTACTATATAAAATCAGTTTTCTTTTTATTTATATAAAATAAAAATAAAATAAATAAGTAAAAAAAAGCTTACAGGGGGGCTCGGGGTTGGTTGGTGGCGCTCGACGTGGAGGAGGGCGCAGGCGGAGGAGCGAGGTCGGAGGAGGATGCGGTTGGGGGGGGGGGGGGGGCTGTCGCGATCGTTGCGCCACCGGGGGGGGCTCTCGCGCGTCGGCTCTGGCGCCTGGGGGGGGCTTCGCGTGGCGGCGATCGACTGGAGGAGGGGCGCCTGCCTCTAGCGGCGGCGACAGGGGTTCCTCCCCCCCTTTTCCGTCGCCTCCCATTTTTCTTCTTTTTTTTTTTAATTTTTCTGTAGAATGAAATCGGGGAGGGGGGGCCTGGGTGGTTAAGGGAAAAAGAATTAATAATTTTTTTTATTTTATTTAATTATTTTAATTTCTAAAAAGGTTGACTTTTACATATGACCTCTAAACGAGGCCCACCGCCTGTCGTCCATAGCGTTTTACCCCCATTCCGAACACAATGGGATATGTATCGCATGCTGATTTGATCGTTTCGATCAGTTTCATTTGAATTTACATTTAAATCACTATATTGAATTTTAAACGTACATTTCAATTTACCGGGGTCACATACTAACTAGAAAAATTCCAGAAAAATATTTTCCAAGCTTCGTATTGACGATATGGTCCTAACAAAACTAGTTTCGTCGAATTCTGAGACCGTTAGAAAAATGGCCAATTTCCAGTCGATTAAAATCAACTGAAATTGGTCAAACGCGTTTTCCTTTGCCACGCTCACATATTGATTCGAAAAATTATGAAATTTGAAACCTAGCAATAATTTGACATCACGGACCCAACAAAAGTGGTTTCGTCGAAATCCGAGGTCATTTGCAAAATGTCCATTTTTAAGGGCCTGAATTCCATAGCGACTATTCAGAATTTTCAACTGGACATATCTTTTGATTCTCGCTATGAAATCTTGATTTGTCGGATTCGTTAGAAAGATATTATCATTTAGATCCTATTAATTTTGGTTTCACTAAAATCCGGATTGTTTTGCACCCGGTACATTCAATTGAAGTTTGAAATCGAATTATCGAACTACCGCGCCATTTTCAATTCTATTTATAATTATATAAAATTATTTATATTCTAACGACGACGTATATAATATATACGTCGAATTCTATTCAAAATAAATTTTCCTCGTCGATATTATTTAATATAATCTATTTTAAATATTCAAATTCAGCTAAAATTGCCAAAATAAAAATTTCAAACTGGCTCGCATTTTGCGGGTTATTACACCAATCCTCTAACGTAAGTGAGGACCGGCCCTGAAGCATCCAAGGGTTGCCCAGAGTGCGTAGCCCTGGGACATTTGCTTGAGTGTCTCGAACGCGGAGAGGAGCTTGCCCCTTGCCTCGACTCATGACGGAAATCCAATTTCCAATACGTGTATTTCGGCTTTATTTGTAGAGCCTAGTATGGCGACATAGTGGTATGGGGCACTTATGCCGTCTATGATTTATATTTATGATTGAAATTGTTTTGACACTATACACTTATTATAGTATCAAATGATTTGTTTTAAACGTACCAAGCATGTTTGGCTGTTATAAGGTAAAACCCTATCCTCCGGCTTGCGTTTCATTGTGTGATGGGACCTGGGTCTTATAATGGCTTCATTTTTCGAAAAAGCATTGCGTTGTTTATTCTTTACACTGGTATTCTTGGGAGGAAACCCGTTCCGTGTTATACGGCGTGGTCCCTTGAATTACTTTCTTTTAAAGTAAAGCTTTAAATAACTGTTTTAGTTCTCACACCAGTCACATGACTGACCTGGAGTTTATTGTTTTAACCTAAACTCTGGGTGCCCCTATTTTCCGCACGGGCAGCTAGTAGTTTTGGTTTTGCAGATTTATATTCACAGGATCCTGGTTTACAGCTGGAATGATATCCGGAAAGCTCTGTATCCGTATATCACCTTCAGTTGTGCTTTGTATTATTTTCCGCTGCTATGTAATTTATTGTAATCTCTGATATTTGTCGAATGTAATTTATTCAATTATACTCTGTATATTCTTGTATCTGATGGAATTGTTGTAATAGCAACGAAATGTTCTTCTGTTTGTGTTCTGATTTGTCCTGTTCTCAACGTTCAGGGGTTTCGAACGGTCTAGATCGGTTTAACGACTGATTCGGATCGAGCGAAATTCATGGCCGTCACACATTGGGTCCCACAAGCTATTTTGGCGTAGAAATTTGAATTTCGAATGAATTGTTTTGGCGTAGAAGTTTGATTTTCGAACTTTTGAATTTTTGGAATTTATTTAACTGTTTTATTCACATGAAATATTCTTATATGTATACAATTCCTCTAACGACCATTTTACGTGTATATATATACGCACAACTTTCATTTTATTTTCAAAATTCAAATGATGTTGCCATATTTCATTGACTGTAGCCTTATCTTGAATTTTATCTTTCTATACATATATTTTTGCATATATATATATATATTTATATTCTCATATGTATATATATATTTTCTTTATTTCCTTATATGTACATTCTTATCCTTTCAAATTTTGAATTTGTGTACGTACATATATTTGCATGCTCAGTTGGCCCTCTCTAAAACAAAGATAAAAAATTATGCCGCCGCCGGGGTTCGAACCCCGACCTCCATGCTACAAATCCAATGCCTTAACCAACTGAGCTACAGAGGCTTTTGTTAATAAGTCTTAGAACAATAATAATTATTGTTCTCTCCTTACTTCTCTTTTTCATGTTAGTTACAATACTTAAATTAAACAACTGCATGGATCTTTTTCTTTTAGTTTTTCTTTTAAAAATTAATTATACTTTAATTTTGAGAATCTTAATGTCACAGAATTACGGGGTGTTACAAAAATCATTGTTTTTAAATAAATGGAATATTCGTATATAAAAAACATTGTTTTCAAAATAGAAAAGCATTGTTTTTTAAAATAAAAATAGCATGAAATTTTTATATTTATATATATATAGCAATAACAGAAATATGACTTTATATATATAGGTGAATTTTTAAATATAATAACATCAATTAAATTTCAGATTTTTATAAATAAATGTAGCATTGTTTTTATAAATAAAAATAGCATGGTTTTCGAAAAATAAAATTGTGATTTTTTCATTGTATGGAAAAAATGTGATTTTTCACTATATACAAAAATGTGATTTTTAGATTATAGAAAAGCATGATTTTTAGATTATATAAAAGATATGAATAGATTATAAAAATATGATTTTTATATATGGAGCGAATTAAAAATACGATTTATATATATATAGTAGTGATATAAAAATGTGATTTTTAATGTAAACTGCATGAAACAAACTGCGTTGAAATCACGGTGAAGAATACAACGCGATGGAGCAAAACGAAACTATACAGAAACTCAGAAATAAAACTAGCCAAGTGGAAACCAAAGGTGAGAACTCCTTTTCACTTTATTTATTTTACTATTAAATATATATTAGGATGCAGACGATGCTTAGTAGCACCCGACACCTTTGATTGAAACCATGATTGTTTGTTTGGACTGTATTGTGATGTGATTATTGAATAAAATGTGTGAATAAAAAAATATCATTTTTATTATACAAATGAACTAAATAAAATATTCATATGTTAAATAAAATATTTTATCGTTAAAAATGTAATTTTCAACGTATATATATGAACATCATAAAATTATCATGAAAAGAAATAAAATAAAATATTCATTTACAAATCGAGCGATTTGTTAATGTACACCTATTTATCTGATATGATTAGGACGATAAATTTTACACATCGCTCAACTGCACAAATAAATAAACTGTTGTTGTTTGAAAACCCCACACGGGTATTGGGATGATATTTGACATACACTATTCCCAATATTTAGTTGTATGTCAATCGATTAATTGACAGTCTGTGATAAGCGTTATTTATTTATTTTAATGCTCACAAAGTTGTAAATTGCACTCTGGATGTTGTATGAACTTTCAATCATTGTTTATCATTATTGTTGTATACATGCGATGTATGAAATCCATATAAATAACATTATATGGTAATTGATTGGGTCTCATTCCAATTTGGAAAATAAAGAATATTTTAAAATCAAGAATCTTTTAAAATAAAGAATATTTTAAAATAACGAATATTTTAAAATAATATTCAATGAAGTAATAAAAATAATCATATGTTAAATTATATGTTAGTTAGATAAAAATATTATTTTTAACATGTATGTGAAGGGAACATGATTTACATGTAATAAAATATACATTTTATTGTATTTATAAAATATGTAAAATATTCATGTTATGAAATAAAATTGTTTGAACTATAAAAATCACATTTTTATTGTATTTATAAAATATGTAAAATGTTCATGTTTTGAAATAGAATAGGTTGAACAATAAAAAAATTCATTTTTATTATATATATATAATATGAAAATGATCATTTGTTTGAAATAAAAATATGTTAATGATAAAATTTACAATTTTTACTGTACATGTAGAAAAGATTAAAAATGATCGTTGATTGAAATAGAAAAGTTAAACAATAAAAATTCACATTTTTATTGAATGTAGAAACAATGAAAAATATTCATTGATTGAAATAGAAATGTTAAACAATAAAAATTCACATTTTTATTGAATGTAGAAATAATGAAAAATATTCATTGATTGAAATAGAAAGGTTAAACAATAAAAATTCACATTTTTATTGAATGTAGAAATAATGAAAAATATTCATTAATTGAAATAAAAAGGTTTAACAAAAAAAATTACATTTTCATTGTATATAAGAAATGGTGAAAAAGATTCAAAATTGAATAAAAATATTTCAATATTATAAATTACTTTTTTTATGTAAGTATGATTCATTAAAATATTCATTGTTTGAATAAAAATGTTGTTACATTAAAAGAATTACATTTTTTTTATGTAAGTATGAATAAACAAAATATTCATTGTTTTGAAATAGAATATGTTAACAATAAAAATATACATTTTTATTGTGTATGTAAGAATTATTGAAAATATTCAATGTTTTTAAAATAAAATGTTTATGCAATGAAAATTACATTTTGTTTGTATTATAAAATCATTTGAAACGAATCATGTTAAATAAAAAGATTAAACAATAATTTTTTTTATTGTATGTTTGATTTATTAAAGAAATATTTCTAAATTAAAATGTAAATCATTTACATGATAGCAAAATAGAAAATATTATCATTTTAAAATTATAATGATATAGAATATTCAATTTTGATTAAAAAGTGAAAATGAAGTTGAAATCGTTATAAAATGAATTTATAAACGATTTACAAAATACGATTTAAATGGAAATCAACGAAATATATAATATATATATATTATATATAATGGCATGAATAGAACGCGCTGCGCAGTGACCGTTCGCGAATTTCGACCATTAACTTCAATTTGATGTAACGGGAGATCCGACCGTCATATTCTCCTAAAAACGGAACCGTTGGGTTCGTATCGAAAAGGGCTTTCCAATGAATATAAGAGATTTGAAATCTAACAGTTAGATTTGGAGGTACATCCAAATCAATTTCGGAAAAGGTCGCTATGGATGCAGTTCGGTGGCCGTTATTGGAAACCGACCGTACGGGCGATAATAAAATTATAAAAAATATGGAAAAATTATCTAAAATCATAATAAATGATTTGGAAATATTTCTGATGAAAAATTCCAGTTTTGAAAAGAAAAAGACATATTTTTATCGAAACGAACAAGTTATTAACTAGAATAATAATTTAATTATTTTTAGAAATAAATAAATTGGGTTTGAAAATGGTTTTAAAATAACCAGAATTTTCCAATATATATATATATATATATATATATATATATATATATTGGAATGGATTTGAATGGAAATAATCTTCGGAATATTTCAATATTAGATTCCGTGATTATACAGATATTGTTTTGGGAATTTGGAAGAGATATATATATATATCGTTATTCCCAATACAGTATTTGTTGGTTTTCGAATTTGATATTGAATATAAGTCGATATAATTTTTATTCAGAACCTTATATTTAATATCGAATGGGATTTTGGGTTTGTCGTGAACGGTGTCTTTATTAACACTGTTCTTGAACCCAATTTAGAAAAGGATAAATCTTTTAATTAAGATTTAGGAAATTTTACCAATTAATTAATATTTGATTGGAATTGAAGTGAAATTGGATTTTGGATTTATCGTGAACAATGTTTTAAATAACATATGTTCTTTAACCCAATTAATAGTGAATGATATGACTTGGAATTTATAATCTTTTAATTAAGATTTATGGAAATTTTCCACAGTAAAGTTTTTCAGTTTAATATATTAAATTGGAATTAAATGGAATTCGATTCGGTGATAATCGAGATGAGCTTCTGTGAATGAAGGTTGCTACTATATATGGAATTTAAAAGGCTTTGTCGTTATTCCATTTATATTATTAGTCTGATACAGGAATTTATATCGATTATACACCGTTATGATTTCCATGAAGATTCCATAGTTAATGGAAGAAGATTTGGGTTTATTGTGAACAATGTTTTTAAAAGACATTCGTTCTTTAACCCATTTAATGATAAGATTAATTTCTTCAATTCGAAAAATCATTAAGTAATAATTTTTGAGATTAAAAAGAATAAATTTAAAAGGATTTATCTTTGATAAAATTAATGGGAACCTTTCCCTAAAAATGTAAATATTTCAATAAAAGAATATTCTGAATTGGAATGATGTGTAGGTTGTGTTTTTACAGCACTTGATTATAAATTACACGAGTTATTCGTAAAGACCCAGTTTAACCCATTTTGAATAATTGACACGACGACTAACAATCAAAGAGATTGAAGACGGTGCAAGACCGACGATCTTCACATCGAATTGATGAGTTGCTACTGTTTCCCAAGATTGGAGTAGCTACCTTGAAGGGGCTACAGTGGTGGCCGTCCGGACGTACTTGTTGATTGTTCGGACATGTGAGGTCCTCTCTTCCGTATTAGACATATGAGACAAGGAATAAGGTGCCTCCGATTTCGTTCAGACCCAGAACGGACTTGTAAATGGATGGTATGTCAGATGTTGTATTCCTTTACATTGTATTCGTTGATCTCTGCTAATATATATCTATTTGGTGGCGCAGAATTTATTCTCTTGCTTAACACGCTTCTCTGAGACGTATGAGCTCAGAGGTTTTATATTGGCAGAGACAATGTGGCATGTTAAGATGCATGAGTCAAGGCTTTTGTTGAAAATCAGAGCCTTGAGGATGATGATCAAAGCATAGCTTTAATTAGCATAGCTTTGTGTAGCGTGACTTCGCGAGCCTCATACCCCGTTATGATGGTGAACTGATGGTCAGATCAGTATGCCTTCGATATTAGAATGGATTCGATCGACCGAGATGAGCTGGGTGTGGTCGTTCCACGCTCAAAGGGATAGGGCATATACCCTCGATTCCCATATGGATAGAGTAAGTGGCGTTTTCTCATGCACGGGACGTAAGTCGCGGAGTACTCGATATCCTAGATATAGTGCGGATGTGCATTACGGTGTTTTCTCTAGCTGGGACTTAAGCTGTTGAGTATTGCACTACGCGATAGATCTTTCGAATCAGGAGCCATCATGATGGAAATCAAACTTTCTAATACAAGCTTTGCGGTTTTAATTGTAAACTTGTATATGGTGACATAGTGGGATGGTGCATTCATGCCATCTATGATTGATACATTTACTTTCAAAAATGATTTCTACACTATGCACTTATAGTATTAATAAAAGAGAAATTTCACGTACCAAGCATATTCGGCTATTATAAGGTAAAACTCTATCCTCCAGCTTGCTTTGCATTGTTTGATGGGACCTGAGTCTTATAATAGCTTCGTTTTTCTTAAATTAGCATTGCGTGATTTATTTATGCACTGGTATTCTTGGGGGTAAACCCGTTCCATGTTATACAGCGTGGTCCCTTGATTTACCTAACTTTGAAATCAAATTAATAACTGTTTTGAGTTCTCATACCAGTCCTATGACTGACCTGGAGTTTATTGTTCCTTCCTAAACTCTAGGTGCCCATATTTTCCACACGAGCAGCTAATAGTTTTGGCTTTGCAGATATTATATTCACAGGACCCTGGATTACAGTTGGAGCTATATTCGGAAAGCTTTGTATCCATATATCTCTTTCAGTTGTGTCAGTTGTTATTTTCCACTGCTATGTAATTTTAAGTCTCTGATATTGTATTTCCAATTTGTAATATGTATTCATACTCAGATATATTCTTGTACTCTGATGTAAATTGTTGTAATAAGCAATGAAATGTTCATCTGTTTGTGTTCTGATTTGTCGTGTTCTAAATTCAATCCGGGCTTTCCCGAAAGGGGAAGTTTGGGTCGTTTCAATTAAGCGTTAGTGTTATAACGCTAGTGCACAGTTATTATTTATTTAATTATGTTAATGATAGTTGCTATAGATGTTTATAATAGTTGTTGATGCTATTTTGCACACACTATGACAAAACCAGTATGGTATCACATTGGTGATCGTCAAATCTCCTTCGTAATTAGAAGCAATATCATTATTGAATTCGAAGGTTAATAATTGGGAAAGAGCATATGTATGAATTCATATATATTGATAAAGTCCTTTAAAAGAATAAATAAATACTAAACCGTTCTAGGATGACAGAGAGGATAATGTCTAGGCTTGGGTTTGGAAAATATAGTTTCCTGCTCTCCCTAGCTATCCCTAACTTATCCGACGAATAGGATGGTTAATTTGAAATTATTTGAATTTAGAAATGAATTGGAATTTGATTTATTAAGTAAAAAATAAAAGTTGAATCTTGAACTCAAAATAATTTTGGAAAGTCAATTTAAATTACTTTAAATGGTTTTAAACAATTTACATGAGTATAAAATGGTTTTCTAAGGTATTTTGAAGTACTGAAGAATAATTTTTATTTCGGTCAAAATAGAGCTTGTCGCACAATGGCAATTTGCGTATTTTAGTTACAAACTTTAAACGCTTATAACTTTTGCAATCTAAATCGGATTTCCATAAAATAAAAAACAATTGATTTATATTAACAAGAGCTTTTAAATGAGTGAAAGCGGATTTTAATTTCGGGTTATAATTTTCAAGTTATGTTTAAAACCATTTTGGAAAAGGTCGTTGTAAGAGCAGTTGTCGACCATAACTATAAACAACTGTTTTAAATGTTTTAAAAATATGGATTTTTTTTGTAAAATCAATAAAAAATATGTAAAGGTGTTTTGAATCATAAAGCTTAAGTTTTGGCTAAGATAAACGATATTTTGACCAAAGTAGTTAACTTAACTGTTTTGTAACGCTTTTGAAACACTATGGTAACTCTTTCCTTGAAAACAATCTATTTTGAAGTTGTAACCCGCGAGCTATTTCCCGAATTATAAGTAATCATTTGTAAATGATTGGTGGGATGTTTTCAAAGATTTAAAAGTATTGAAAATGTTTTATATGGAAATTAAATTTATTTATTTGATACTAATACGGGGTTTTCAATTTTAAATAATTGGATATTGTTGGACATAAATCTTCGGATGTTTGATATTAATTTGGTAGATGATGAATCTTACTATTTGAGGAATTTAAAAGGCAGTTCACCGTTATTCCGCTTATAGTGTGAGTTGGATACAGAGATTAACATTAAGTATAAGTGGATGATATTTCTATCCAGACCTAATGTCAAAGAGTTGGATAAATCTTTTAATTAAGATATGTGTTTCCTAATTTGATTGGGATAAGTTGGATAGAAATAATCCTCGGATATTTGATATGAAATTCTTTGGTGTAAACGTATACTATTTGAGGAATTTGGAAGATATTATTATTGTATCGTTATTCCACTTATATTATTCGTTGATTATGAGAATTGATATTGAATATAAGTAGATACAATTTCTGTATAACTTATGTTCAATATCAATTGTTTTGAGTTTTGTCGTGAATCATATCTTCAATAATATCAATCTTGAAATCCATTGAGATTGAGTTATGAAAATTCATATCGTAATTTGGGATTTAGTCAAATCTTTGATTTGAGGAAATTAAAAATAAGGAATTGAGAAGGAAGTATAATCTTTTAGTTAAGATTACAGAATTGAATGTTGAGAAATCGATTTAATTGGAAACTATGGTTGAAATGTGGGGTAAGGATTTTCGAAGGAAACTGGGTTTTTGATAATGAGTTATCAAATGGAAAATTAATTAAGGCTTTGAGGATAAATTATCTTTGATTTAAGGGATGTGTTTTTAAAGAAAAAGGTTAAATATGGATTTTATTATAATTTGAGACAGAAGGAGAATGGTAGAAAGCCTGTGTGTTACGTAATTGTGTTTTTAATTGCGCTTATTATTTGGAAAGACCGGGATCAGAATTATGTCTGAAAACCATTTCAAGTAATAATACGACGTTGTGGAGCAACTGAAGACATTGGAGGCGGCATTAAAGACCGGGACCCTTCATGTCGTAAATGCGACTTGTTGAATGCCTCGAATGACTGGCTCCCACTCACAGATGAATTTTATATATCAGTTAAGTGGCAAGAAGCCCGAACGTATGTGAAGGAATTCTGGATTGTTGTTTCGTTCAGACCCGGAACAGACATGTATGGATTGTGTGTCTGACATTGTAATTGACTGCGTAGCACTGATCTTTATTAATATATATCTTTTTGGTGGCGGAGAATTTATTCTCTTGCTTAACACCCTTCTCTAAGACGTATGAGATTAGAGGTTATATATTGATGGAAATCACTGATGTGCAGTGAATGGACAATGTGACATACTTAAGTTATTTGATGAGCTATGGATGATCAAAGCGTGGCTTATTTAAGCGTAGCTTTGTGTGTATCGTGACCTCAACTAACCTCACACCTTGGATTGACGGTAAACTGGTGGCCAGATTTATATATTCGTTTCGTATGTTTGGTACACCGGGTTGTGATGATGAAAGGGTACTACGAAGTCCCCAGTCTGGGACGCTATTTGTTGGGTACTCTGATTCATGTATGGTAGGTTAGTATAATGGAGTTCGAGTTTGGACATTATCCGTGAATACTGGGATGATGCGCGCAAGAAAGTTTGTGAGCCCATGAATGATCTTTCGTACCAGGAACCATCATGTTGGAAACCCAATATCCACTACGAGCCCGTACGGTTTTGATTATATAGCCTGCTGGCTACCGGCAGGATTGTCAGCGTAATGGGATGGGGCATTATACTGAATAGGATTATTACATTTATTTGATAAAATGGTTTTCACACTATATATAGTAGTAAAAGAGTATTTTCACGTATGAAAGCATTTTGGTTATCATAAGGCAAAACTCGCCTATCTGGTGTGCGCTTGCATTGTGTGATGTGTGACGAGCTTATGATAGCTTCATTTTTCAAAAAGTCATTGCGGGTTTCTATGCACTGGTATTCACATGGAGTAAACTCATTCCGCATTAGCGGCGTGGTCCGGTGAATTACCTAACTTTAAAATAAACCCTAAAAGCAACTGTTTTGAGTTCTCACACCAGTCCCATGACTGACCTGGAGTTTATTGTTCACACACCTAAACTCTGGGTGCCCATAATTTTTACACGGGAAGTCTCGCAGATTTAGTCTTGGAGTTGGTTGGGGCAGGATTTTGGTTTTAGCTGGAGCTATTATGTCTTGGAGCATTCACATTCTTCCGCTGAGTTTAGTATTTTCGCTGTGTAACGATGTACTCTGATGTACCTCTTGTAACTCTAATGTAATATTATTTTAATGATAATGGAAAAGTTCCTTTTATTTTTTGCAAATGTGTAAGTGCCCATAACAATCCATCTTTATGCACGGTTTAAGTTGGTTTAATTACCGGCGAAAACCAGGCAAAAAGCTGGGTCGTTACATAAAAACATATACGTTTTTATCTTTAACATCATTAATCTATTTGCTCTAGTTGCAAAGCAGGTTCATATGTTTATTATACAACCATGCTTACTGCTACTGTAACATATCAATGTATAATTGCACAATCACTTCAATGTTGTACATATATTTGATTCAATGGTTTAAAAAGATAAATATATTTAACTTTCAAGGTACATGAACCTATAAGGCATTTATTGTTAATTAACTGTATGTGATTACAAAATTATAAATTGCTCTAGTTGCAAAGCTGAACTTATGATTACAAAATTGCATTTTTGTAATTAACAAGTTTTAAATGTTTAGTAGAATATCTTATTTTATTTCAAGTTTTAAAAAGATAATTGCATCTATCTTTTCAAAAAAAGACACTATTTTATGTTTGTTATATCATCTGAATTTGTTCAGTTCGATATTGTCATGTGGTAACTGTATATATGTCATGTGTTAATTGTTTAGTAGAATATCAAACTACAATATAATTAACAATTTCTAATTGATATATACATTAAATACCAAATTGCAATGAAATTAACAATTTCTAATTGTATATTTGTCATGTGTTAGTTATTAATTGCAAATATGCAATGTTAATGATAAAACTTAACTTATGATTACAAAATTGTATTTTTGTAATTAACAATTTTTAAATGTTTAGTAGAATATATTATTTTATTTCACATTTAAAAAAGATAATTGCATCTATCTTTTCGGAAAAAAAGATATTGTTTCATGTTTGTTATATATACTGAATTTCATAATTTGATATTGTCTGTGTTTTATGTTACTATTATTGTTGAAGTGTTAAATTAATGTCTGTGTTTGTTTTAAATGACTATCTATGTTTGTTTTACTGCTTCTGTGTTTTTTCTAAATAGTATTTCAGGAAGATATTTGTCTGTGTTTGTTGATTATCTGTGTTTGTTTTACATAGACAAATGATTTTTGATATTTTGTTGATTGTTGGATTTCATGTTTTACACGGGCAAAAGATAAATGGTTTTACACAAACAAATGTTTAACACAGGCAAATGCTTTACACAGGAAAATGATAAATGGTCTACACAGACAAATGTTTTACGTAGGCAAAAGATAAATGGTTTACTCGGATAAATATTTATCTTTGTTTGTCTGTGTTTGTTCGACACCTACAAATAATATTTCATGATTGTCTGTGTTTGTTTTACACAGACAAACATTTTACACATGCAAAAGATAAATGGTTTTATCTTTATTGAATAGTGGGCAAAAAATAAATCTTTCATGTAGTCTGTTTTTTCAATTTTTTTGTTAACTAAGGTCCTATATAGTGTTATGGATGTTTTTAACATTTTTAATTATACGCTGCTCGTAGTTTATGAAAAAGATAAATGTATTTATCTTTTTCAGCAGTTCCATGAATTATTCAATAGTTTCTGATGATAGCTACAACCATAAATACCGATGAATGACGCTAATCCGAATTACTCCTCTAGTATAGAATGCAAACTGGTTCTCATCTACTAATCAGAATTACTCCTACTGTATAATTTTAAAGCTCATATACACTACAACAAAAATGCTTACAATGATGAATAATAATTGTTGAGGCATATTAACTCATCAGTCTTTTTTCCTATCAATATTTTTTGAAAAGTGTAACTATGGAAATTGTAGTTTTCTCTCAGTTTTCTGTTTTTTTTCTATATGCTATTGTTTCACTTGCTCGTTTGCAAGTTTTGTAACTAAGCAAATTGTAGTTTAACATTTATTAAGTTTGTTTTGGTACAATATTTAATGCAACTTTGCCAACATATGGCCTTGAACTTATTTTACGTTTACAGACCTGGAAATTAATAATTCTTCTACAATTAAAAGCAAGAAGAAGAAATCAAAGAGTGAATTTGAAAGAAGCCCCTGTATTCACAACTAAAACAAAGAAGAAGAAAAAGTAAGACTAGTTCAAGAACAACAACACCTTGGGGGCATACTATGGAAAGCCCAAAGTATAGTCATGGAGTTTCAGTTACTGATGATGAAGCCGTTGAATCCACAATTGAACCGAAGAAAAAAAATTAAAGACAAGAGAAAGCAAGAGGCAAATGGTAGGGAGATCGAGAAAACGAAAAGAAGAGTCATTGTGACGACCCCATTCCCGATAAGACAGTGGCAAGGGTAATCTTTGGAATATAACACATAAACAGATAATAACAGAACAGAAATAAATAAATACACCAGATAATGCACAATAGAATACACTGGATAAATATAATCATCAGAGTTACACAGTATGTAGGATCATACTTAGTACAAAATACAGTTCAGCTATACATAAATGTCTACTGCGGAAAAGAAAACATAATATGTACAACAGGAGCTGAACAGCATAAAAAGAGATAAATGATACAATCCATCTTCAGCCCCAGCTATCCAGAAAGAGCCTGCTAAAACCTGAATACAAGGCTGCCCGTGTAGAAATAGGGGCACCCAAGTTTGCAAGTGAAACAAACTACGAGTCAGTCATGGGACTGGTATGAGAAATCTACTCAACACATTTTTAAATATGGCTAATCACAGGACCACGCCACTTTCGCGGAACGGGTTTACTCCGTTGGATTGCCAGTGCTTTCAAACAAATAAATCTTTTGAACATCGCAATGCTTTTTATAAAAATGAAGCCATTATAAGACTCAGTTCCCATCACACAATGCAACACACACCAGAGGATAGAGTTTTACCTTATAATGGCCAAAATATGCTTGATACGAGCAAAACAAATCATTTGATATTATTGCTAGTGTATATAGAATCCAAAAACAATTTCAATCATAGACGACATGGGTACCATATATCATGTTGCCATATGTATATATATACAATCAAAACCGCACGATGTCGTATTTGGAAATTGGATTTCCGTCATGAACCGAGGCAAAAGATAATCCTCACCGAATTCGAGACAATCTAGCCCATGTCTCAGGATCAGAACGCATCGACCCTTTGGAGCCACAGGGCTAGTCCACCGATGTGGATTAAAATGCCTGAACACTGCGTTTCCCCGCCCTTGGGGGCGTAAATGAGCCCAATGACTCCATCGGTCCCGGATCGATCGATATAACCGAGGCGCCTCGCAACAGCAACAACCACACAGGTGAAAAGTATATAAATGTCAGGGCTGGTAGGTCACTGACACCACCCTAGCTAGAAAGAAACGCTTTTCCTCCCTGGATCCTTCTCCCGTTTCTGGTCCATCCCGGGGTGTGAGGCTCGCGAATTCACGTTATACACAAAGCTATGCCACAAAGGCTGTGCTTTGATCATCAACCACAAGACTTTGCTTTTCAACAGAAGCCTTGATCATCTATCCCTTAGGCGTGCCACACAGGCAATTCACTCCGTGCGACTGATTTCTATCGTTATATAACCTCTGGGCTCGTACGTCTCGGAGAAGGGCGTTAAGCAAGAGAATAAGTTCTCCGCCGCCAAACAGATATATATTTAATAGAGATCAATCAGCATAAAACAGAATCCAATGTCAGACACACAGTCCATTTACACGTTCGTTCTGGGTCTGAACGAAACCGGAGGCACTCAATACCTCGCATATCCGTACAATCAACAAGTACGTCCGGGTGGCTACTACTTCAACCCCATCAAGGTAGCTACTCCTCTCATGAGCATCAATAGCACCCCTCCATTCGACGTGAAGATCATCGGTCTTGCACCGTCTTCATATCTTCGACTTTCACTTGTCGATCAATTATTTCAAATGAGAATTAACTCGGCCTTTTCAAATAATTCACGTATATCTAGAATTTCAAATCAATTCATTTCAATGGTTAAATTATTCGACAACACCAATTTCATTCTTTAATATAATTTTCACACCAAACACATTCAACCATCAAATATCAAATAAATCTAGCAAATTCAGTTTATTTCCATCCCATATTGTTTATAATATTTTAACACGATTTATCGCTATTTTTATTTATTTAAAAATAGCTAATTCATTAAACCGACGCTTCAGGCCATAATGCGGCCGTGGCGCTGTTTTTCCCCAGATTTGATTTACACATATCTGAAAATCTAATCGTTGGATCTTCACAAAGTTTATATCATTAAAAAGATCTTTTCAAAACGAATCCAACGGTTTCAGTTTTGGGAAAATCCGACGGTCGGATCTTCCGCACTAATCGTTTGAAGTTATGATTTCAAAATACGAACTGCAGCGTCGTTATTCGATTTAATTTAGTTATATTTATATATATATAAAAATATAATCGATTCTGGCGCTGTTTTTCTTCAGATTTGAATTAAACATTTCAGATAATCCAACCGTCGGATCTTCACTTAGTTGGTGCTGTTGGAAAGATATTTCCAAGGCGAACCCAACGGTTGCGGTTTCGGGAAAATCCAATGGTCGGATTTCCCGCACTAGTCGTTTGAAATCACGGTTTCAAAACACGAACTGCACGACCACGTTTTGTTTTAATTTTATTTATATTTATATATTTATATAAATATAGTTCATTCAAAATTCCTATATCGTTTTCACTTCAATTATTTCACTAACGCCTTTAAATTTTGGAAAATTTCGCCATAACCTCCTTTGTACGGGAGGAGCTGGGAAAATTCCCAAATAGCCACACGGGCGTCTCATGTCAAAAAGAAAAGAAAAAGCCAAGCGGCTAGCCAACAGGCTCATAAAATCATCACCCAAACAAAACAGTAAATGTGTACCTATTTATCGGGCACAAAATTTTATTCCTCTTCTCTAGCCCCTTTGCTACAACCTGTTCAATAAATATGCATGTACATATATACAATTTATATCACTTATCATTTTCCATTCAACTTCATATTTGATTTACTTTGGTTTAAAAACACCATTCATTCTAATGTTGCATGCATAGGCTAAATTCATATCATTAGCTAATTAATGTATATTTCAACTCATGCATATTTATTTGAACAAGTGGCTATTTTTAACACTTCACATTTCAAAGATGATAATTTTGGCGAACCAAAATACATTTCAACACATGACTATTCTATTTAGTTCCTATGCATGTTAAAAATAATATTTCATTCACAAATATTTATTTCAACGTCCGCATATCTTTAGCATATCACATATATGATAAAAATGATATTTTTATCATTTAAAATATTTCTTCGACAAATGGATGTTTTCAACACTTCATCGTTTCAATAAAAATATAATTGTTATTGTTCGATCTTTTTATTCAACACATGAATTTTTTTCCACTACACACACTCCTCAACACATGAGCATTTCCACACATGGATATTTTATTTATTATTCATATTAGAAAGATGGAATTTTTATTGTTGAAACTATTTATATATAAGGTGATTTTTATTGTACTTCATATATATTATAAAAAGGTGATTTTTATAGTTTAAACACTTCATTCATTCACAAATGAATTTAATTTTCACACGTCACTTTTCAACACATGAACATTTCCACACATGGATATAGTTTCAGCATATGGCTTTAATTTCAACGCATGAAGATAATTTCAATATATAAAAATAATTCTAACACATAAAGATTATTCAAAATTTCGGCAGCATAACGGCAGGGTAGTTAAAACTGGCACTGTCCCTAGTACGGCTCCTCGCTCTACCTTAAAACCTCGCGGTTTTTGACAATGGGGATTCATGCATCTAATTCGCACGCAGGCGGCATGCTTTATTTTTATTTCCACATATATTTCCAATTCATTTCGATCACCAATGGGTATTTTTCAACCACAACCAAACAATATCAACCACAAACAATTATTCAACCATTCGTATTTTTCATCCAATATTTCACATCAATTCACAACAATAAATATCGTCCATGGTTTGAGGACGAGGGGAGTATATATATACATTATATTATTGCTATATTTCACTTGCATTTCAATACATATATCGATTATTCTATGCATGTATAATTCATACTCCGCTTATATAGCTTACACTACGCATGTACATGAGGTATACAACACATGTGTAATTTATATTTCGCTAATATAATTTATACATGACATTTTCCATTCAAATTCAATTAATTTAGATTTCTCACATTGGTTTTCGGAGTGCTAAAAATCGTAGGTGACTCAGAAAAATCCGCGGCTTCTTCTATTTGGTAAAGAGCTTCCTTGCGGTCCCGATGTCTCCTGTTTCATCGAATTTCATCAACACACCAAAAAGATATGATTTTTTAAAGTGCAAACATAAAAAAGAACTCACCTTTCACGATGGTTCAAAACTAGGTTTGGGGTTTTCGCGAGAACCGAGGCACGAGGGGACGATCGGGTGGTTGGACGCGGAAGAGGGATGAGAGGGCTTCCTATCGGTGGTGGTTTGGTGGCGTTCGGTGGTCGGGATCGTCGACGGCGGCGCTGGGAAGGTCGGGACTTTCTGGGCTCGATTCGGGCGGAGGAGGGGTCGGTCGGGGATGTGGTGGCGTCGGATTTGAAGGGGAGGCGAAGGCGCGTCGAGGGGTGGCGATGGTGGCGGTGGTGGCGTCTGGAAGTGGCCTGTAGCAGCGGCAGCGCTGGAGAGAAGGGGGAACGGGTTTCGCCGTTGATTCGAGGGTTTGGGGTTTTTTTTATTTATGAAAGAAAAAATCCTATTGGCCGATATATATATTATATTTTTAAATAGTGTTTTCTCCAACGAACTCCTTTTTAAACCCAATGATTGTCGTCCCAAACTAAATACCCCCATCCCGGACACAATGGAATATGTTTCGTAGGCCAATTCGACTGTTACAGTCAGTTATTTTTCAAATTAAAGTTTAAACCATTTAATTTTTAACTTTGAACGTACATTTCAATTTGCCAGGGCCACAAACTGATTCGAAAAATTCCAGAAAAATAAATCTAGCTATGTTTTGACGCTACGCTCCCAACAAAACTAGTTTCGTCGAATTCTGAGATCGTTTGAAAAATGGCCATTTTCTGGTCGATCCAATTTAACAAAAATTGACCAAACACATTTTCTTTTGCCACGCTCACATACTAGCTTCAAAAATTATGAAATTTGAAACCTAGCAATAGTTTGACATTCCGGACCCAACAAAAGTGGTTTCGTCGAATTCCGAGGTTGTATGCAAAATGTTCATTTTCTAGGGCTATATATTCTACATAGCGATCATTTTGAAAATTCATTCGGCCATAACTTTTGATTCCCGTTATGAAATTTTGATTTTTCAGATTCGTTAGAAAGGTATTGATAAACAGATTTAAATATTTTGGTTTCACTAAAATCCGTTATATTTTCCACCGTGCACAGTCAGTCAAAGTTTGAATTCAAATTTTCAAACTGACTCACTATTTCTAATTCACTATTTTATTGAAATATTCTATTTCAATTGTTCAAATTCCTTTGAAATCACCAATTTAAAAATTTTAAATTGTCTCGTATTTTCTGGGTTATTACAATCTCCCCCACTTAAAACTTTTCGTCCTCGAAAAGGAAACAACAGTAAAGTAGGAAACAAAATGTAAATGAAAAGTATTGTAAAGGTACCTTGCACCGGAGTTAGTCAGAGATATCCACTCTGCATTTGGGGTAAGCTTTCTGAATGCCCTCCTCTGTTTCCCAAGTACAATCTTGTGGATCCCCACTCCATTGCACTTTGACCAAGTGAAACCTTTTGCTCCTCAGCTCCTTCATTTCTTTGCCAATTATCTTTAGCGGCTCTCTTCTAACTGCCAATTCTGGAGTGATTTCTATATCCTGTTGCGCTACTTCTTCCACGATCTAGTCTGGATCATGAATGTGCTTTCGAAGTTGAGATACGTGAAATACATCATGCACCCCAGGCAACCAATTAGGCAATTGAACCCTATATGCGAGAGTTCCAATCCGTTCAAGAATAGGAAATGGACCAATGAATTTCGGCGCCAATTTCCCTGTTTTACCAAACCGGATAACTCCTCTCATCGGAGATACTTTCAAATATACATAGTCGCCAACAGCAAATGATATATTCCTTCTTCTCTTATATCCATAACTCTTTTGTCGGCTTTGGGCGGCTAGTAATCGTTTCTTAACGAAATCGACTTTATCTGCTAGTACTAACTTCCTCTTCGTCGACAAAAAGGCCTCGCCTATCAAGATCTTCATATTGATAAGCCATGTATATCATTTCCGAAAAAGGAAGCTTCACATGGCCCATCACACTATTCTGGTATTTCCTCTGAAGACCATTAATAAATCTCAGATTCTTCCTTTTGGATCGCGTATTAGATGAGGGGTGAAGTGAGAAAGTTCATTGAATTTCTTATGATATTCTGGGATATTCATATCTCCTTGTATCAAATAGTAGAATTCATCACATAACCGCTCAGTTACTTCCGGAGGAATAAATTTTTTATTGAAAAGTTGTTTGAGCATATCCCATGTGATATCACCTTCTGGATTATCTTTAATGATTGTTTCCACCAAATTAAAGCTTCTTCTTTAAGTGCCCAAGATGCCACTAATCTTTTCTGGTCATCTCTTAGCTGGAAACTTTCAAAAATTCTTTCAGCAAAACTCATCCAAGCCTAAGTTTGAATAATAGATTCATTGCCTGTGAAAGGTACTCCTCCCAGATTTCGATATTTTTAAATAGAGCTTCTATATCCGATCCTGGCTGAGGGAGTACAACTGGCTCATTAATTCGTTGGACCATAGGATTATTTCTTCTGCTTCTGCCACTCATTTTTTATGTCTGCAAATAGCAGACAAAGTGTTAGGCCAACAGAAAAAGTGATTTTGAAACATAGAGACATATACTCGTATGTAAATGTGTCTACCGAAGTGTATTTCATTCTGTTACACTCATACTAGGATATTACTGATCCTATCTGTAATGAGTTACTCGTTCTAGAACACTACTGGTTCTTTTTCTGATGAGTTCGTTCATATGTTATATTCCAGGCTTAACCAAAGCTCTGATACCACGTTTGTGACGACCCCATTCCCGATAAGATGGTGGCAAGGGTAATCTTTGGAATATAACACATAAACAGATAATAACAGAACAGAAATAAATAAATACACCAGATAAGGCACAATAGAATACACTGGATAAATATAATCATCAGAGTTACACAGTATGTAGGATCATACTTAGTACAAAATACAGTTCAGCTATACATAAATGTCTACTGCGGAAAAGAAAACATAATATGTACAACAGGAGCGGAACAACATAAAAAGAGATAAATGATAGAATCCATCTTCAGCCCCAGCTATCCAGAAAGAGGCTGCTAAAACCTGAATACAAGGCTGCCCGTGTAGAAATAGGGGCACCCGAGTTTGCAAGTGAAACAAACTACGAGTCAGTCATGGGACTAGTATGAGAAATCTACTCAACACATTTTTAAATATGGCTAATCACAGGACCACGCTACTTTCGCGGAACGGGTTTACTCCATTGAATTGCCAGTGCTTTCAAACAAATAAATCTTTTGAACATCACAATGCTTTTTATAAAAATGTAGCCATTATAAGACTCAGTTCCCATCACACAATGCAACACACACCAGAGGATAGAGTTTTACCTTATAATGGCCAAAATATGCTTGATACGAGCAAAACAAATCATTTGATATTATTGCTAGTGTATATAGATTCCAAAAACAATTTCAATCATAACTATCAATCATAGACGGCATGGGTACCATATATCATGTCGCCATATGTGTATATATACAATCAAAACCGCACGATGTCGTATTTGGAAATTGGATTTCCGTCATGAACCGAGGCAAAAGATAGTCCTCACCGAATTCGAGACAATCTAGCCCATGTCTCAGGATCAGAACGCATCGACCCTTTGGAGCCACAGGGCCAGTCCACCGATGTGGATTAAAATGCCTGAACACTGCGTTTCCCCGCCCTTTGGGGCGTAAATGAGCCCAATGACTCCATCGGTCCCGGATCGACCGATATAACCGAGGCGCCTCGTAACAGCAACAACCATACAGGTGAAAAGTATATAAATGTCAGGGCTGGTAGGTCACTGACACCACCCTAGCTAGAAAGAAACGCATGTCCTCCCTGGATCCTTCTCCCGTTTCTGGTCCATCCCGGGGTGTGAGGCTCGCGAATTCACGTTATACACAAAGCTATGCCACACAGGCTGTGCTTTGATCATCAACCATAAGACTTTGCTTTTCAACAGAAGCCTTGATCATCTATCACTTAGGCGTGCCACACAGGCAATTCACTCCGTGCGACTGATTTCTATCGATATATAACTTCTGGGCTCGTACGTCTCAGAGAAGAGCGTTAAGCAAGAGAATAAGTTCTCCGCCACCAAACAGATATATATTTAATAGAGATCAATCAGCACAGAACAAAATCCAGTGTTAGACACACAGTCCATTTACACGTTCGTTCTGGGTCTGAACGAAACCGGAGGCACTCAATACCTCGCATATCCGTACAATCAACAAGCACGTCCGGGTGGCTACTACATCAACCCCGTCAAGGTAGCTACTCCTCTCATGAGCATCAGTAGCACCCCTCCATTCGACGTGAAGATCATCGGTCTTGCACCGTCTTCATATCTTCAACTTTCACTTGTCGATCAATTATTTGAAATGAGAATTAACTCGGCCTTTTCAAATAATTCACGTATATCTAGAATTTCAAATCAATTCATTTCAATGGTTAAATTATTCGATAACACCAATTTCATTCTTTAATGTAAATTTCACACAAAACACATTCAACCATCAAATATCAAATAAATCTAGCAAATTCAGTTTATTTCCATCCCATATTGTTTATAATATTTTATCACGATTTATCGCTATTTTTATTTATTTAAAAATAGTCAATTCATTAAACCGACGCTTCAGGCCATAACGCGGCCGTGGCGCTGTTTTTCCCCAGATTTGATTTACACATATCTGAAAATCTAACCGTTGGATCTTCACAAAGTTTAAATCATTAAAAAGATCTTTTCAAAACGAATCCAACGATTTCAGTTTTGGGAAAATCCGACGATCGGATCTTCCGCACTAATCGTTTGAAGTTATGATTTCAAAATACGAACTGCAGCGTCGTTATTCGATTTAATTTAATTACATTTATATATATATAAATATAATCGATTCTGGCGCTGTTTTTCTCTAGATTTGAATTAAACATTCCAGACAATCCAACCGTCGGATCTTCACAAAGTTGGTGCCGTTGGAAAGATATTTCCAAGGCGAACCCAACGGTTGCGGTTTCGGGAAAATCCAATGGTCGGATTTCCTGCACTAGTCGTTTGAAATCATGGTTTCAAAACACGAACTGCACGGCCACGTTTCGTTTTAATTTTATTAATATTTATATATTTATATAAATATAGTTCATTCAAAATTCCTATATCGTTTTCACTTCAATTATTTCACTAACGCCTTTAAATTTTGGAAAATTTCGCCATAACCTCCTTTGTACGGGAGGGGCTGGGAAAATTCCCAAATAGCCACACGGGCGTCTCATGTCAAAAAGAAAAAGAAAAAGCTAAGCGGCTAGCCAACAGGCTCATAAAATCATCACCCAAACAAAACAGTAAATGTGTACCTATTTGTCGGGCACAAAATTTTATTCCTCTTCTCTAGCCCCTTTGCTATAACCTGTTCAATAAATATGCATGTACATATATACAATTTATATCACTTATCATTTTCCATTCAAATTCATATTTGATTTACTTTGGTTTAAAAACACCATTCATTCTAATGTTGCATGCATAGGCTAAAATCATATCATTAGCTAATTAATGTATATTTCAACTCATGCATATTTATTTGAACAAGTGGCTATTTTTAACACTTCACATTTCAAAGATGATAATTTTGGCGAACCAAAATACATTTCAACACATGACTATTCTATTTAGTTCCTATGCATGTTAAAAATAATATTTCATTCACAAATATTTATTTCAACGTCCGCATATCTTTAGCATATCACATATGTGATAAAAATGATATTTTTATCATTTAAAATATTTCTTCGACAAATGGATGTTTTCAACACTTCATCGTTTCAATAAAAATGTAATTTTTATTGTTCGATCTTTTTATTCAACACATGAATTTTTTTCCACTACACACACTTCTCAACACATGAGCATTTCCACACATGGATATTTTATTTATTATTCATATTAGAAAGATGGAATTTTTATTGTTGAAACTATTTATATATAAGGTGATTTTTATTGTACTTCATATATATTATAAAAAGGTGATTTTTATTGTTTAAACACTTCATTCATTCACAAATGAATTTAATTTTCACACATCACTTTTCAACACATGGACATTTCCACACATGGATATAGTTTCAGCATATGGCTTTAATTTCAACGCATGAAGATAATTTCAACATATAAAAATAATTCTAACACATAAAGATTATTCAAAATTTCGGTAGCATAACGGCAGGGTAGTTAAATCCGGCACCGTCCCTAGTAAGGCTCCTCGCTCTACGTTAAAACCCCACAGTTTTTGACAATGGGGATTCATGCATCTAATTCGCACACAGGCGGCATGTTTTATTTTTATTTCCACAAATCTTTCCAATACATTTCGATCACCAATGGGTATTTTTCAACCACAACCAAACAATATCAACCACAAACAATTATTCAACCATTCGTATTTTTCATCCAATATTTCACACCAATTCACAACAATAAATATCGTCCATGGTTTGTGGACGAGGGGAGTATATATATATATATTATACTATTGCCATATTTCACTTGCATTTCAATACATATATCGATTATTCTATGCATGTATAATTCATACTCCGCTTATATAGCTTACACTACGCATGTACATGAGGTATACAACACGTGTGTAATTTATATTTCGCTAATATAATTTATACACGACATTTTCCATTCAAATTCAATTAATTTTGATTCCTCACATTGGTTTTCGGAGTGCTAAAAATCGTAGGTGACTCAAAAAAATCCGCGGCTTCTTCTATTTGGTAGAGAGCTTCCTTACGGTCCCGATGTCTCCTGTTTCATCGAATTTTGTCAACACACCAAAAAGATATGATTTTTCAAAGTACAAACATAAAAAAGAACTCACTTTTCACGATGGTTCAAAACTAGGTTTGGGGTTTTCGCGAGAACCGAGGCACGAGGGGACGGTCGGCGGGTTGGACGTGGAAGAGGGAGGAGAGGGCTTCCTATCGGTGGTGGTTTGGTGGCGTTCGATGGTCGGGAACGTTGGCGGCGGCGCTGGGAAGGTCGGGACTTTCTTGGCTCGATTCGGGTGGAGGAGGGGTCGGTCGGGGACGTGGTGGGGTCGGATTTGAAGGGGAGGCGAAGGCGCGTCGAGGGGTGGCTGTGGCGCAATCTGGAAGTGGCTGTAGCGGCGGCGGCGCTGGAGAGAAGGGGGGAACGGGTTTCGCCGTTGATTCAAGGGTTTGGGGGTTTATTTTTTTTTTATTTATGAAAGAAAAAATCCTATTGGCCGATATATATATTATATTTTGAAATAGTGTTTTCTCCAACGAACTCCTTTTTAAACCCAACGAATGTCATCCCTAGCTAAACACCCCCATCCCGGACACAATGGGATATGTTTGGTAGGCTAATTCGACTGTTTCAGTCAATTATTTTTCAAATTAAAGTTTAAACCATTTAATTTTTAACTTTTAACGTACATTTCAATTTGCCAGGGCCACAAACTGATTCGAAAAATTCCAGAAAAATAAATCTAGCTATGTTTTGACGCTACGATCCCAACAAAACTAGTTTCGTTGAATTATGAGATCGTTTGAAAAATGGCCATTTTCTGGTCGATCCAATTTAACAAAAATTGACCAAACACATTTTCTTTTGCCACGCTCACATACTAGCTTCAAAAACTATGAAATTTGAAACCTAGCAATAGTTTGACATCACGGACCCAACAAAAGTGGTTTCTTCGAATTCCGAGGTTGTATGCAAAATATTCATTTTCCAGGGCTATATATTCTACATAGCGACCATTCTGAAAATTCATTCGGCCATAACTTTTGATTCCCGTTATGAAATTTCGATTTTTCAGATTCGTTAGAAAGGTATTGATAAACAGATTTAAATATTTTTGGTTTCACTAAAATCCGTTATATTTTCCACCCTACACAGTCAGTCATGTTTGAATTCAAATTTTCAAACTGACTCACTATTTCTAATTCACTATTTTATTGAAATATTCTATTTCAATTGTTCAAATTCCATTGAAATCACCAATTTAAAAATTTTAAATTGGCTCGTATTTTCCGGGTTATTACAGTCATTAAGTTTCAGATAATGGCGAGGTTGAAGTTAAGAAGAAGAAGAAAAAGTCGAACATCATAGATGATGAGTAATCATGATTTGTTAGACAATAGAAAGAAAATCAAATCTTTTGGGCTAATATTTTGTTGTATGGTGCTGATGATGTTGTGTTACATGCCTTTCATAGTGCTTTACTGAACTTGTATAATGCTTTCTCTTTAGTTTGAGGATTGTTATATGTTTTTGTATAAAAATATAAATTACTTACATTTATATTTGTCTTCTTCTGGTGGATTGACCGTGTAAAGACAGTAATCGTTTAAAAAGATAATTCTATTTATATTTTTCTTCTTTGTCATTAAAAATTGATTAAAATGATACATCTATTTACCATTATACCTTAATATGAAATAAATAGCAAAATTTAAGGTCAAAAATCACATGTGTAAATTACTTATTACATGCATAAAATACTATAACTTTTTGCATGTAAGATAGTAAACCTTCTAATTAAAAAAAACAATGTTTAAAAAGATAAATTTATTTATCTTTTTTGTATACTACTTTTATATTACTAAGAAAACACAATAATACAAATGACAAACATATTAAAAAACAAACTTGTTTCCATGTAATTAGTGTTCACTCTAACTAGTGTTCTTCTTATTCTGTTAAGCATATTTACCAAATTTACGGATTAAACCCCCTCCTTCCTTTCTGCGTAATTAGGTATCAGTGTTTCTAGAATATCTACTGCTAACTGTTTAACCTTGTTTGAGAAAGTAACTGCTAAATTTTGAAACTTATCTACTTCCAAGCTTTCAGTATTCCAACTAAACTCTCCTTTTGGCGTTCACCATGAAGCAACCAAGGCCTCATCTTATCTGAACATATTGACGATAACCAAAAAGCTTTTTATGCATTCCCAAAAATATTGTAAATTCTATTACAATGGAAAGTTCTAAAAAATGCACTTCATAATTAGGATAATATACAAGCAAAGGTTATCATCAATTCATAAAATTATTTCCTATGCAACTGATTCAACAAGAATGTGTATCATTGTCATATTCATGATATGGATTCAAAAATAGAAAATAAAAACCCAATGAAAAATATACTACGATGAACAGTGAAGAACTAACAGCTGAAGTGTAAGTAAAATTTATTTGAAATTAGTAATTTCAATACAGAAGTCTACAGGTATCAATTTAATATTAAGTGCTACAATAATCAAATAGACACCACTAAGCACTTCGCTAAACTATTTTTTATGAGTCCAAAGATTATACGCTTTGTAAATTAACCTTATTTTAACAATATCATAATTTCTTCCAAATGACAACCTGGTTCTTCATTGATATCTAAATGACTAGGCAACCCTAAATCTTCAGGCAGCTCATCTTCAATCGATGAATATTGGCTTAGTCTATCATCATCTGTATCAGCCTCATATTGTAACAACATCATTCCTATATTATAAGAAAACACACATTTATCATTTCATTATATGTCCAATCTATCTCATAAGTATCATATATACACAGACATATATATCTAACCAAAAGAACATACCTGTGTTTTAAATTAGAAAACAACCATAAGCATGGACAGACTAAAGAAAACAGATACATAATTTGTTTTATTATCAATTTGCCAAACACAAAGATACGAATGACAAACATATTACAAAATACAATAATACAAATGATACAACACCTTTTTAAAAAGATAAACATGTTTATCTTTTTAAACCACTTCAATTCTAGCTTGAAGTTTTTTAAATCATAGTTGTGTTTAAACATTTCTTCCTTAATAAGTTAAGGATACTTTTGTATTAAAAAAACTACATTGTATGTATGATTTTGTGTAAAGACAACAAACATTTAAAAAGATATTTTCATTACAAATTGTTTGAAATGATAAATCTATTTATTACTATACCTTAATATGATAAAAAACAGCAAAATTTTAGATCAGAAAACACATGTGTAAATTACTTATTATATGCATAAATGACTAACTGTGACAACCCCAAACCCCGTACGACGGTGGCAAGGGTAATCTTTGGAATATAACACATAAACAGATAATAGCAGAATAGAAATAAATAAATAAATACACCAGATAATGTACAATAGAATACACTGGATAAACATAATCATTAGAGTTACACAGTATACAGGATCATACTTAGTACAAATACAGTTCAGCTATACATAAATGTCTACAGCGGAAAACAAAACATAATATTACAATAGGAGCTTAACAACATAAAAAGAGATAAATGATAGAATCCATCTTCAGCTCTAGCTATCTAGAAAGAGCCTGCTAAAACCTGAACACAAGGCTGCCCGTGTAGAAAAAGGGGCACCCAAGTTTGCAAGTGAAACAAACTACGAGTCAGTCATGGGACTGGTATGAGAAATCTACTTAACACATTTTATAATATGGCCAATCACAGGACCACACCACTTTCGCGGAACGGGTTTACTCCATTGGATTGCCAGTGCTTTAAAACAAATAAATCTTTTAAACATCGCAATGCTTTTATAAAAATGAAACCATTATAAGACTCAGTTCCCATCACACAATGCAACACAAACCGGAGGATAGAGTTTTACCTTATAATGGCCAAAATATGCTTGATACGAGCAAAACAAATCATTTGATATTATTGCTAGTGTTTATATGTTTCAAAAACAATTTCAATCATAAATATCAATCATAGACGGCATGGCTACCATATATCATGTCGCTATATACATATACAATCAAAACAGCACGGTATCGTATTTGGAAATTGGATTTCCGTCATGAACCAAGGCAAAAGATAGTCCTTACCGAATTCGAGACGCTCTAGCCCGTGTCTCAGGATCAGAACGCATCGACCCTTGGATCGTCAGGGCCGGTCCACCGATGTGGATTAAAATTCCTGAACACTCGTTTCCCCGTACTATGGGGCGTCACTGGTCATATCTGACCACACCATCGGCTCCGAAGAGACCGAGGCCTCGCTTTCCATCATCCACATAAGTAAAATACCCGGGCGTGCAAAACCCAAAGCACCACTCCAAGCTAGAAGGAAACGCATGTCCTCCCTAATGTCCTTCTCCCATTTCTGGCTCATACCGGGGTGTGAGGCTCGCGAAACAATGCTATACACAAAGCTATGCCACACAGGCCGTGCTTTCATCATCAACCACAAGACTTTGCTTTTCAACAGAAGCCTTGATCATCTGCCACTTAGGCATGCCACACAGGCAATTCACTCCATGCGACTGATTTCTATCGATATATAACCTCTGAGCTCGTACGTCTCAGAGAAGGGCGTTAAGCAAGAGAATAAATTCTCTACCGCCAAACAGATATATATTTAATAGAGATCAATCAGCACAGAATAAAGTCCAATGTCAGACCAACAGTCCATTTACGAGTTCGTTCTGGTTCTGAACGAAACCAGAGGCACTCAATACCTCGCATATCCATACAATCAACAAGTACGTCCAGACGGCAAATGCTTCAGCCCCTTCAAGGTAGCTACTCATATCATGAGCATTAGTAGCACCCTTCATTCGACGTGAAGATCATCGGTCTTGCACCGCCTTCATATCTTCGACTTTCACTCGTCGATCAATTATTCGAAATGAGAATCAACTCGGCCTTTTCAAATAATTCACGTATATTTAGAATTTCAAATCAATTCATTTCAATGGTTAAATTATTCGATATCACTAATTCTGTTCTTTAATGTAATTTTCACGTCAAACACATTCAACCATCAAATATCACATAAACCGAGCAAATTCAGTTTATTTCCATTCCATATCATTTATAATATTTTATCATGATTTGTCGCTATTTTTATTTATTTAAAAATTGCCAATTCACTTAAACGACGCTTCAGGCCATAACGCGGTCGTGGCGCTGTTTTTCTTTAGATTTGATTTACACATATCTGAAAATATAACCGTTGGATTTTCACAAATTTTATATCATTAGAAAGATCTTTACAAAATGAATCCAACAGTTCAGTTTTGGGAAAATCCGACGGTCAGATCTCCCGCACTAATCGTTTGAAGTTACGATTTCAAAATACGAACTGCAGCGTCGTTATTCGATTTAATTTAATTATAATTATATATATTTATATATAAATATAATCGATTCTGGCGCTGTTTTTCTTCAGATTTGAATTAAACATTCCAGACAATCCAACCGTTGGATTTTCACAAAATGGGTGTCGTTGGAAAGATATTTCCAAAGCGAACCCAACGGTTTCGTTTTCGGGAAAATCCGATGGTCGGATCTCCCGCACTAATCGTTTGAAAATACGGTTTCAAAATACGAACTGCAGCTTTGTTATTCGATTTATTTTAATTATATTTATATGTATATTGTGACGGTCCGCCCCGCACCAACCGACATTTACTCCAAAAGTGCGCTGTACACATGTCCAGTTAGCACGGGACGGTTGTCAGAAGAAAAGAAAGAAGACGAAGAACCAAACAAAGAACCTGTAGAATGTCTCACAGCGCATGGAACAAAATATAATAACAACATACTTGACATAAAATAGGTGAGACAGTGCATAAGCTGGAAACAAACTAACATAGCAGCGGAAAATCCAAGTACAGCTTAAGATCCAAAGCCAACATTATTGCAACTTTTAAAACTGTCTCAAAAGCAAAAGCAAGATAAAGGAGGTACACTTCTAATGCCCAAGTAGCGACCACCAACGAAACATGGAGAATATCTATATATCATACGAGGAAGCCTCCTGCTCGGCTCCAGATCAGCTACTCATGCATCACCAGATAACCAGTCTCTAGTCTGCTCGTATGAGCACCCAGAGTAATAAGAAGAGACATAAAACTCTGGGTCAGACAAAAGTTTGGTGTGAGCGATAAGCAACAAAACAGAACAATAACAGGTATAATCCAATCATACCTGAACCTGGACCTGCAACCAAAGAGTTAGCACTACATACTGTACAACACTCTAAGGTGCCACTAACATGTGGTGTGAAGATACGGGGGTGGGGGTGTGCATGTCATAGTGATGGCAAACAATCAAGCATAGCAACCATCCTCACATCTCCCACTCAAGTGCGTAAAGCATACGATATTCACCGCTTCGATCACCTCAATACTTTGCTATGATCACCTTGCCCCATAAAGTCATAAATGGCTTCACTGCACTGATACATAGCCACTAATCCTTCGCTATGTCCACTTGACCTATGGAATTATTCACCCCATCTGCACTGGCTCATAGCCTTACCAATCCTTTACTATGTCCACTTGCCTCATGAAGTTATTCACCCCATCTGCGCTGGCTCATAGTCTTACTACGATCACTTTGCCCCTCGAGTCATTATGACTCTACTGCACTGATAACGCAGTCTTGCTACCATCACCTTGCCCCTCGAGTCATAGTGACTCTACTGCACTGATAAGTAGCCCATAATTCATTTTCAGTGGTGAAACGAAGTTATGAACGTCGACAACTCCTTAGCACACGTCCCGCAGCAAAGCCCAACCATGAAGTGAACTCATTGGTTCCCAACTGGATCCTGAGCTCTAACTTCCATTTGGACTACCTTTTCATCTCGGGTTATTGGTCAATACTGGATCGGTTCGGATTCCTCCTTGCCATCGGTTCGGTTCAGTCATAGATATTCCCCTCTGGCGGTTCGGTTCGGGCGTATGCATCTTGTTCAGTGTGACGCTTCAACAACTAGTTCAGTTCGGGTTTGATTGGTCCATCGGTTCGGTTCGGGTCCCCTGTCACCATCCGGTCCGTCCTTCTCTCTTAGCTCCTGACTTGGCCTTCTGGTCCGATCCGATCCCCTTCCTTATTCCTATCCGCTCTGATCCTTATTCTTATTCCCATCCGCTTCGATCCGATCCCCCCCCTTCCTTAGCCCGATCCGATCCCAGTTCAACCTTTGTAGCCTTCCTTCTTTCCATACTTCTCTTGTGCTAAGCTACGGTTCGGTTCGGTGATCCTTTGCCCGGTCCGAGCCCATCCATCCGATCCGATCCGATCCGAAAGCCTGCACTGTTTTTCTGCAACTTTTCCGGCGAGTGTTTTACGCCATTCGACGACGTTTTCGACCATTCTAAGTATTCTAATCAATCACAAAGCATACCACAAAGTCATAGCAACAAGTAGAAGTGACCTCAAACACCAAGACATCAATATGATAGGTTAAAATGGATCAAACATAGCCAAAACCCCATATTTTCCCTTAAGCATGTTTAGGTGAAACTAAAGATATGATTAGCAAAACTTAACCAAATTAACCCAAATTCATATCAGAGGTCTAAGACATCATTTCAAATTTTATAAATATTTTTCCAGAATTTTACCATGTTTAAATTCGCTAATTAACACTAATTGCCCTTAATTAGCCATAATTAGTGAGGAACTATGCAAATCACTCACCTTAGCCACAAATAAGACTTAGATCTGAAATAAATCTCTGATTTGGTGCGAATCCCAATGCTAAACAGCAGTGCTAATGTTGATTTGGTGTTGATCTCTCCAGATTTGATGTTGCTAAGCCCAATCTTCAAGTAGAAAGTGATTTGGAAGTGATTTAGAGGTTGAAGGCCATTTTTAGGGTTTCTAAGAGGTAAAAGGAGGCTAGAAAACTGAAATGGAATGAAAACCTAACTCATTTGAGCCTCCCCATAACCCTACTCCCGAAATGGGTTATGGGTCCATTCACTAATCACCCTATTTGGCCCGGTTAAGCAGTTTTTCACCTCCCAAACCTTATTTCAGCCATATCTCCCAAACGGTAAGTCCGTTTCTCACATGTGACCACACTACGGAAAGGTAAACCATCAAACGAATCTAATGGAAGTGGTTTCAGGTCAAAATTCCTTTCCAATCAAAAGTTATGGCCGAAACAAGATCAGCTAGGAGCAAAACGGTCATTTAAAAATCGACAAAAATCATGAACATGGGAAATGACTATAATGGTTGTTTCCCAAAGTTACATGACCATATGACTTCATACGGGAAAGAAATAAATATCCTACGATCCCCCGATGCGTAGAATGCGGGTTGTTACATTCTCCCCCCTTAAGAAATTTCGCCTCCGAAATTCCCTAACCAAAACACGCAAAAGGGTCCCGCATGCCTATCAGCTATAAAACAACAATCAAACATGCAAAACAAGTCTATCCTAGCTTGCAGAATAACTAAATCACAAAGTAAATCTTACCAGGCGAAGAGTTCAGATGCGTCTTCCTAATGCTCTCCTCTGTCTCCCAAGTACAGTCATTCTCGTTCTCGCCCCACTGAACCTTGACTAGCTTCACCGCCTTCCTTCGAAGTTGCTTCGTATCATGCTCGACAATACGAATCGGTTTGCGGTTCCCAACCGCCTCGGGTTCCACTTTGAAGTCCTCTAACTGATCAGGTGAAATAGTCAAATCTGGGTCGTGTACGAACTTCCTTAGTTGGGAAACATGAAATACGTTGTGGACTCCCTCCATCTTCTCTGGTAAGTCAACTCTATACGCCAAATTCCCAACTTGTTCTAGAACTGGGAATGGGCCAACAAATCTTGCTGTCAACTTGCCTCTCCTGCCAAATCGTATCACGCTCTTCAACGGAGAAATCTTGACAAACACCAAGTCACCAACGGAGAATCTCAAGTCTCTCCTCCTCTTATCAGCATAACTCTTCTGCCTATCTTGGGCATCCTTGATTCATTGCTGAATGACCTTAATCTTGTTCGAGGTTTCTCTTACCACATCTGGTCCAAGTATAAACTTCTAACCGGTCTCTATCCAACATGATGGTGAGTTGCACGGTCTTCCGTACAAAGCATCATATGGAGCCATACCGATACTGGATTGGTAGCTATTATTGTATGCAAACTCTACTAGATGCAAAAGGTCATCCCATGATCCACCAAAATCCAATATATAAGCTCTCAAGAGATCTTCAAATATATGATTCACCCTCTCCGTCTGACCGTCGGTCTGAGGATGATATGCGGTACTGAGATGTAATTCTGACCCTAGAGCCTCTTGTAAGCTCTTCCAAAACCCACTAGTAAACAACGGGTCTCGGTCACTCACAATACTTTTAGGTACTCCATGAAATCTCACTACCCACTTCATATACAATTCTGCTAGCTTAGCTGTTGATTTGACTGGTATAAATCTTGCACTCTTGGTCAATCGATCCACAATTACCCAAATTCTATAATATCTCGATCTAGTCCTTGGTAAACCATCGATGAAATCCATCGAGACTTGCTCCCATTTCCATTCTGGAATTTCTAATGGTTGTAACAAACCACTAGGCTTCTTTTGCTCGGCTTTAACTAGCTGGCAATTCATGCATTTGGATACAAACTTCCCAACGTCTCTTTTCATCCCTTCCCAGTAGTAAGTCTGTTTCATGTCTCGATACATCTTATCACCACCGGGGTGTATAGTCAGTTTTGAGTGATGACATTCTCTAAGCACTTCATCTCTCAAACCATTCACGTTGGGTACAACTAGTCTTCCATTCTATCGAAGCCATCTTTCTCGGTCAAGTCCATACAAATTAATCTCCTCACCGTCATTATTCATTTCTAACTTGGAGTGATTTCCAATAGATTAGGATCGTCCCTCTGACTGGAATCAATCTGCTCAATCAAAGTGGGTCTGATCGTCAAACTAGCTAACATTTCTGGATCCACTTCGCACTTTGGCCTGAAATCAAAACCTGCGATATACTCCAGTTGCTTCCATTCAAGAAACATAGCCCCTAAACTGGCATGTCTCCTACTCAAGGAATCGGCTACCACATTACCTTTCCCAGGTGTGTATGCGATACCCGAAATCATACGAAGCCAAGAACTCTAACCATCTCTGCTGACGGAGGTTCAGATCTTTCTGAGAGAAGAGATACTTTAACGATTTATGATCGGTAAACAACTCAAATCTCTCTCCCAAGAGATAATGTCTCCACATCTTCAGCGCAAACACGATCGCTGCTAGTTCCAAATCATGGGTGGGGTAACTTTTCTCATGTGGCTTTAGTTGCCGACTAGCATAAGCTACAACCCTACCTCCTTGCATCAAAAAAACACCTAGTCCGATACCACAAGCATCCGTGTATACCGTCATTTCTTCATTCCCTTTAGGAATGACTAGCACTCGCGCACGCGTCAACTTTTCTTTTAGACTCTTGAATGCATTCTCACACACTCCATCCTAGACGAAGGCCTGATTCTTCTTAGTCAACTGAGTCAACAGTGCTGCTATCTTGGAAAAGTCCTGGATAAACTTATGATAATACCTAGCTAACCCCAAGAAACTTCTTACATCTGTTGCATTCTTGGGCGTAGGCCAATCCTATACCGTAGCCACCTTCGTAGGGTCCACGGCAATACCATTCTCTGAAACAACATGGCCCAAGAATCTCACTTCCCTTCTCCAGAAGTGACCCTTAGAGAATTTCAATTTCAATTGGTGTTTCCTCAACACCTCCATCACTATCCTCAAGTGTCCCTTGTGTTCCTCCTCTGTCCTCGAGTAAACAAGGATATCGTCTACGAACACAAGAACAAATTTATTCAACTGATCTCTGAATACCCGATTCATAAGATCCACAAAATATGCTGGTGCATTGGTCAACCCGAATGGCATAACCAACCACTCATAGAATCCAGACGGCGTCCTAAATGCCGTTTTCGAAACACTCTCATCTGTTACTCGGAGCTGATGAAATCCTGTCGCGAGGTCCAACTGGGAGAACACTTTTGCTCCTTCCAGTTGATCAAACAAATCATTTATCCGTGGTAGAGGATACTTATTCTTCCTCGTCACCTTATTCAGCTCGCGATAGTCCACACACAAACGAAGGGAACCATCTGCCTTAGTGGCAAACACAACTGGTGCTCCCCACTCGGAGACACTTCTTCTAATAAACCCCTTCTTCAAAAGATTGCTGACTTGCACCCCGAGCTCTCGCTGCTCCCTTGGTGCCATACGGCGAAGTGGCATCACTATAGGCCTAGCATCTTTCACTAAATCAATACGGAACTCAATCTCTCGGTGTAGTGGAAGCCCGGTCACCTCCTCGAAGACGTCCGGATACTGGCCAACCACGGGCACATCTGACAACTCATCATGCAGGATGTCGAGGAAATTTATAAAACTAGCCATTACCCCATCACTAGGTAGACTACCAAACACTACCCTCCGCCCATCATCCGCCCTAACTGTCACCAAAAAGCCCTCATAGTCTACCACCACCCCGTATCTTTGGAGCCAATCGACCCCCAATATAATGCCATACCCAGTAAAGCCCAAAACAAAGCAATCACAAATAAACATACATCCATGACTCGATAAGACCAAATTTCGTCAAATCATACTAAGGTTAGTCGAACCACCAATCGGGTTCGTCACAACCAACGGTCTATCGACTATCTCGGGTTCCAGTCCCAACCTATCCACAAGGTCACTAGATATAAAGGAACGGGAAGCCCCAGTAACAAACAAAATTCGAACTGGTACATCGTAAATAGAAAGCATACCTTGAATGACGACATTCTTTCCTTTCTCTGCCGCAGTTGGGGCATTCGACGAAGAAGGAATAGCATTAAGGGCATATGCTTTCACCATCTGCTTTTCTTTAGGAGGTTGTGGACACTTATCCTTGAAATGTCCAACTTGGCCACAGTTGAAGCACTTCTTATCCGCTGACTTGGCCCGACAATCTTTGGCATAATGGCCCTTCTTACCACAGCTGAAGCACTCAACATCTTTCTTGCTATTTTTCTGGCTATCCTTAGCTTGACTCTGCTTCCTCTTATTCTGAGAGTTATTCTTGCCTCCACCGCTTGCTTGCGGCTTCGGCCCTTCCGCAGATGCAACCTCAGTCTTTGGCTTAGGGTAAAGAATCTCTGATCTCAAATCTTTCCCCACAATCGATTCAAAAGTCTCATCGATGTGGTTGATAAGCCTTTCCCCCAAGTATCCATCCAACCCAGTAATGAACTTCTCATTCTTCTTCTCAGGAGTATCGATAAGAGATAATCCATACTTCGACAAAGTGTCGAACTCAGCAATATAGTCAGAGACTGCCCTACCATTCTGCTTGAGTTCCAAGAATCTCTTAAACAACACTGACTTCTGGGCAGCTGGAATGGACTTCTCGCTAAAGCGAGCCTTGAACTAATCCCAAGTAACCTGATCTTCTGGAGTAGCTGTTCTAATGGCATTCCACCAATTCATCGCTCGCCCTTGCAGCTGACGAGACGCTAGCCTTCTCTTCATCGCATCCTCGATACCCAAGTCGTCGAAGATACGATCACAGCTATCCAACCAATCGTGAACATCTGTGGCCGACTCCGTTCCGTGGAACGGCTTCCCACCAAGGTTAGTGTAATCCTTGCACAACTTGGCGAAATCGACCCCAGGCGCCTGCACTACTGGACCACCACCATTACCGGGATTGGGAACTGCCCCTTGAACATCCCTAAGCTTCTCCCTCATGAAGTAGGTGAACATCGTCCTCATGTCAGGAGCATTCCCATTATTGGCTCCTCTACCAGCACCTCTCAAATTTCGGCTCATCGTCAAATCTGTGGAGAGAAAACGATTAACCATCTCCATAGTGGTGTCAGTGCAGTACGACTTCATCCTTAGCTATACTAATAATATATATATATAGCTTTTGAAAACCAAAATAATCACAAATACGCGCTCTCATATACATACTATCCCTCTCTGGGGTCTTTCCCTAGGTTAACTACGCAACCTAGAGCTCTGATACCAAGTGTGACGGCCCACCCCGCACCAACCGACATTTACTCCAAAAGTGCGTTGTACACATGTCCAGTTAGCACGGGACGGTCGTCAGAAGAAAAGAAAGAAGACGAAGAACCAAACCAAGATCCTGTAGAATGTCTCATAGTGCATGGAACAAAATATAATAACAACATACTTGACATAAAGCAGGTGAGACAGTGCAAAAGCTAGAAACAAACTAACATAGCAGCGGAAAATCCAAGTACAGCTTATGATCCGAAGCCAACATTATTACAACTTTTAAAACTGTCTCAAAATCAAAAGCAAGATAAGGGAGGTACACTACTAATGCCCAAGTAGCGACCACCAACGACACAAGGAGAATATCTAGATATCATACGTGGAAGCCTCCTGCTCGGCTCCAGATCAGCTACTCGTGCATCACCAGATAACCTATCGCTAGTCTGCTCATGTGAGCACCCAGAGTAATAAGAAGAGACATAAAACTCTGGGTCAGACAAAATTATGGTGTGAGCGATAAGCAACAAAATAGAACAATAACAGGTATAATCCAATCATACCTGAACCTGGACCTTCAACCAAAGAGTTAGCACTACATATTGTACAACACTCTAAGGTGCCACTAACATGTGGTGTGAAGATACGGGGGTGGGGGTGTGCATGTCATAGTGATGGCAAACAATCAAGCATAGCAACCATCCTCACATCCCCCACTCAAGTGCGTAAAGCATACGATATTCACCACTTCAATCACCTCAACACTTTGATATGATCACCTTGCCCCATGAAGTCATAAATGGCTTCACTGCACTGATACATAGCCACTAATCCTTCGCTATGTCCACTTGCCCCATGGAGTTATTTACCCCATCCGCGCTGGCTCATAGCCTTACCAATCCTTTACAATGTCCACTTGCCCCATGGAGTTATTCACCCCATCTACGCTGGCTCATAGTCTTACTACGGTCACTTTGCCCCTCGAGTCATAATGACTCTACTTCACTGATAACGTAGTCTTGCTACCATCACCTTGTCCCTCGAGTCATAGTGACTCTACTGCACTGATAAGTAGCCCATCATTCATTTTCAGTGGTGAATCGAAGTTATGAACGTCGACAACTCCTTAGCACACGTCCCGCAGCAAAGCCCAACCATGAAGTGAACTCATTGGTTCCCAACTGGATCCTGAGCTCTAACTTCCATTTGGACTACCTTTTCATCTCGGGTTATTGGTCAATACTGGATCGGTTCGGATTCCTCCTTGCCATCGGTTCAGTCATAGATATTCCCCTCTGGCGGTTCGGTTCGGATGTATGCATCTCGTTCAGTGTGACGCTTCAGCAACTGATTCGGTTCGGGTTTGATTGGTCCATCGGTTCGGTTCGGGCCCCCTATCACCATCCGGTCCGTCCTTATCTCTTAGCTCCTGGCTTGGCCTTCTGGTCCGATCCGATCCCCTTCCTTATTCCCATCCGCTCCGATCCCTATTCCTATTCCCATCCGCTCCGATCCGATCCCCCACTTCCTTAGCCCGATTTGATCCCAGTTTAACCTTTGTGGCCTTTCTTCTTGCCATACTTCTCTTGTGCTAAGCTACGGTTCGGTTCAGTGATCCTTTGCCCGGTCCGAGCCCATCCATCCGATCCGATCCGAAAGCCTGCACTGTTTTTCTATAACTTTTCCAGCGAGTGTTTTACGCAATTCGACAACGTTTTCGACCATTCTAAGTATTCTAATCAATCACAAAGCATACCACAAAGTCATAGCAACAAGTAGAAGTGACCTCAAACACCAAAACATCAATATGATAGGTTAAAATGGATCAAACATAGCCAAAACCCCATATTTTCCCTTAAGCATGTTTAGGTGAAACTAAAGATATGATTAGCAAAACTTAACCAAATTAATCCAAATTCATATCAAAGGTCTAAGACATCATTTCGAATTTTATAAATATTTTTCCAGAAATTTATCATGTTTGAATTCGCTAATTAACACTAATTACCCTTAATTGGCCATAATTAGTGAGGAACAATGCAAATCACTCACCTTAGCCACAAATAAGACTTAGATCTGAAATAAATCTCTGATTTGGTGCGAATTCCAATGCTAAACAGTAGCTCTAATGTTGATTTGGTGTTGATCTCTCTTGATTTAAGGTTGCTAAGCCCAATCTTCAAGTAGAAAGTGATTTGGAGGTGATTTAGAGGTTGGAGGCCATTTTTAGGGTTTCTCAGAGGTAAAAGGAGGCTAGAAAACTGAAATGGAATGAAAACCTAACTCATTTTAGCCTCCCCATAACCCTAATCCCGAAATGGGTTATGGGCCCATTCACTAATCACCCTATTTGGCCCGGTTAAGCAGTATTTCACCTCCCAAACCTTATTTCAGCCATATCTCCCAAATGGTAAGTTCATTTCTCACATGTGACCACTCTACAGAAAGGTAAACCATCAAACGAATCTAATGGAAGTGGTTTAGGTCAAAATTCCTTTCCAGTCAAAAGTTATGGCCGAAACAAGATCAGCTAGGGGCAAAACGGTCATTTAAAAATCGACAAAAATCATGAACATGGGAAATGACTATAATTGTTGTTTCCCAAAGTTACATGACCATATGACTTCATATGGGAAAGAAATAAATATCCTACGATCCTCCGATGCGTAGAATGCGGGTTGTTACATTCTCCCCCCTTAAGAAATTTCACCTCCGAAATTCCCTAACCAAAACACGCAAAAGGGTCCCGCATACCTATCAGCTATAAAACAACAATCAAACATGCAAAACAAGTCTATCCTAGCATGCAGAATAACTAAATCGCAAAGTAAATCTTACCAGGCGAAGAGTTCTGGATGCGTCTTCCTAATGCTCTCCTCTGTCTCCCAAGTACAGTCATTCTCGTTCTCGCCCCACTGAACCTTGACTAGCTTCACCGCCTTCCTTCGAAGTTGCTTCGTATCGTGCTCGACAATACGAATCGGTTTGCGGTTCCCAACCGCCTTGGGTTCCACTTCGAAGTCCTCTAACTGATCAGGTGAAATAGTCAAATTTGGGTCGTGTACGAACTTCCTTAGTTGGGAAACATGAAATACGTTGTGAACTCCCACCATATTCTCTGGTAAGTCAAATCTATACGCCAAATTCCTAACTTGTTCGAGAACTGGGAATGGGCCAACAAATCTTGGTGTCAACTTGCCTCTCCTGCCAAATCGTATCACGCTCTTCAACGGAGAAATCTTGACAAACACAAAGTCACCAACGGAGAATCTTAAGTCTCTCCTCCTCTTATCAGCATAACTCTTCTGCCTATCTTGGGCAGCCTTGATTCATTGCTGAATGACCTTAATCTTGTTCGAGGTTTCTCTTACCACATCTGGTCCAAGTATAAACTTCTCACCGGTCTCTATCCAACATGATGGTGAGTTGCACGGTCTTCCGTACAAAGCTTCATATGGAGCCATACCGATACTGGATTGGTAGCTATTATTATATGCAAATTCTACTAGATGCAAAAGGTCATCCCATGATCCACCAAAATCCAATATATAAGCTCTCAAGAGATCTTCCAATATATGATTCACTCTCTCCGTCTGACCGTCGGTCTGAGGATGATATGCGGTACTGAGATGTAATTCTGACCCTAGAGCCTCTTGTAAGGTCTTCCAAAACCCACTAGTAAACAACGGATCTCGGTCACTCACAATGCTTTTAGGTACTCCATGAAATCTCACTACCCACTTCATATACAATTTTGCTAGCTTAGCTGTCGTTGTGGTCGATTTGATTGGTATAAATCTTGCACTCTTGGTCAATCGATCCACAATTACCCAAATGCTATCGTATCTCGATCTAGTCCTTGGTAAACCATCGAGACTTGCTCTCATTTCCATTCTGGAATTTCTAATGGTTGTAACAAACCACTAGGCTTCTTTTGCTCGGCTTTAACTAGCTGGCAATTCATGCATTTGGATATAAACTTCCCAACGTCTCTTTTCATCCCTTCCCAGTAGTAAGTCTGTCTCATGTCTCGATACATCTTATCACCACCGGGGTGTACAATCAGTTTTGAGTGATGACATTCTCTAAGCACTTCATCTCTCAAACCATTCACGTTGGGTATAACTAGTCTTCCATTCTTTCGAAGCCATCCTTCTCGATCAAGTCCATACAAATTCATCTCCTCACCGTCAATAATCATTTCTATCTTGGAGATGATTTCCAATAGATTAGTATCATCCCTCTGACTGGAACCAATCTGCTCAATCAAAGTGGGTCTGATCGTCAAACTAGCTAACATTTCTGGATCCACTTCGCACTTTGGCCTGAAATCAAACCCTGCGATATACTCCAGTTGCTTCCATTCAAGAAACATAGCCCCTAAACTGGCATGTCTCCTACTCAAGGCATCGGCTACCGCATTACCTTTCCCAGGTGTGTATGCGATACCCGAAATCATACGAAGCCAAGAACTCTAACCATCTCTGCTGATGGAGGTTCAGATCTTTCTGAGAGAAGAGATACTTTAACGATTTATGATCGGTAAACAACTCAAATCTCTCTCCCAAGAGATAATGTCTCCACATCTTCAGCGCAAACACGATCGCTGCTAGTTCCAAATCATGGGTAGGTTACCTTTTCTCATGTGGCTTTAGTTGCTGACAAGCATAAGCTACAACCCTACCTCCTTGCATCAACACAACACCTAGTCCGATACCACAAGCATCCGTGTATACAGTCATTTCTTCATTCCCTTTAGGAATGACTAGCACTCGCGCACGCGTCAACTTTTCTTTTAGACTCTTAAATGCATTCTCACACACTCCGTCCCAGACGAAGGCCTGATTCTTCTTAGTCAACTGAGTCAACGGTGCTGCTATCTTGGAGAAGTCCTGGATAAACTTACGATAATACCCAGCTAACCCCAAGAAACTTCTTACATCTGTTGCATTCTTGGGCATAGGCCAATCCTGTACCATAGCCACCTTCACAGGGTCCATGGCAATACCATTCTCTGAAATGACATGGCCCAAGAATCTCACTTCCCTCCTCCAGAAGTGACACTTAGAGAATTTCGCTTTCAATTGTTGTTTCCTCAACACCTCCATCACTATCCTCAAGTGTCCCTTGTGTTCCTCCTCTGTCCTCGAGTAAACAAGGATATCGTCTACGAACACAAGAACAAACTTATTCAACTGATCTCTGAATATCTGATTCATAAGATCCACAAAATATGCTGGTGCATTGGTCAACCCGAATGCCATAACCAACCACTCATAGAATCCAGACGGCGTCCTAAATGCCGTTTTCGAAACACTCTCATCTGCTACTCGGAGCTGATGAAATCCTGTCGTGAGGCCCAACTGGGAGAACTCTCTTGCTCCTTCCAGTTGATCAAACAAATCATTTATCCGTGGTAGAGGATACTTATTCTTCCTCGTCACCTTATTTAGCTCGCGATAGTCCACACACAAACGAAGGGAACCATCTGCCTTAGTGGCAAACACAACTGGTGCTCCCCACTCGGAGACACTTCTTATAATAAACCCCTTCTTCAAAAGATTGCTGACTTGCACCCCGAGCTCTCGCTGCTCCCTTGGTGCCATACGACGAAGTGGCATCACTATAGGTCTGGCATCTTTCACTAAATCAATACGGAACTTAATCTCTCGGTGTGGTGGAAGCCCGGTCACCTCCTCGAAGACGTCCGGATACTGGCCAACCACGGGCACATCTGACAACTCATCATGCGGGATGTCGAGGGAATTTATAAAACTAGCCATTACCCCCATCACTAGGTAGACTACCAAACACTACCCTCCGCCCATCATCCGCCCTAACTATCACCAAAAATCCCTCACAGTCTACCACCACCCCGTATCTTTGGAACCAATCGACCCCCAATATAATGCCATACACAGTAAAGCCCAAAACAAAGCAATCACAAACAAACATACATCCATGACTCGATAAGACCAAATTTCGGCAAATCATACTAAGGTTAGTCGAACCACCAATCGGGTTCGTCACAACCAACGGTCTATCGACTATCTCAGGTTTCAGTCCCAACCTATCCACCAGGTCACTAGATATGAAGGAACGGGAAGCCCCAGTATCAAACAAAACTTGAACTGGTTCATCGTAAATAGAAAGCATACCTTGAATGAAGACATTCTTTCCTTTCTCCGCCGTAGTTGGGGCATTCGACGAAGAAGGAATAGCATTAAGGGCATACGCTTTCACCATCTGCTTTTCTTTAGGAGGTTGTGGACACTTATCCTTGAAATGTCCAACTTGGCCACAGTTGAAGCACTTCTTATCCGCTGACTTGGCCCGACAATCTTTGGCATAATGGCCCTTCTTACCACAGCTGAAGCACTCAACATCTTTCTTGCTATTTTTCTGGCTATCCTTAGCTTGACTCTGCTTCCGCTTATTCTGAGAGTTATTCTTGCCTCCACTGCTTGCTTGCGGCTTCGGCCCTTCCGCAGATGCAACCTCAGTCTTTGGCTTAGGGTAAAGACTCTCTGATCTCAAAGCTTTCCCCACAATCGATTTAAAAGTCTCATCGATGTGGTTGATAAGCCTTTCCCCCAAGTATCCATCCAACCCAGTAATGAACTTCTCATTCTTCTTCTCAGGAGTATCGATAAGAGATAGTACATACTTCGACAAAGTGTCGAACTCAGCAATATAGTCAGAGACTGCCCTACCATTCTGCTTGAGTTCCAAGAATCTCTTAAACAACACTGACTTCTGGGCAGCTGGAATGAACATCTCGCTAAAGCGAGCCTTGAACTAATCCCAAGTAACCTGATCTTCTGGAGTAGCTGTTCTAATGGCATTCCACCAATTCATCGCTCGCCCTTGCAGCTGACGAGACGCTAGCCTTCTCTTCATCGCATCCTCGATACCCAAGTCGTCGAAGATACGATCACAGCTATCCAACTAATCCTGAACATCTATGGCCGACTCTGTTCCGTGGAACGGCTTCCCACCAAGGTTAGTGTAATCCTGGCACAACTTGGCGAAATCGACCCTAGGCGCCTGCACTACTGGACCACCACCAATACTGGGATTGGGAACTGCCCCTTGAACATCCCTAAGCATCTCCCTCATGAAGTAGGTGAACATCGTCCTCATGTCAGGAGCATTCCCATTATTGGCTCCTCTACCAGCACCTCTCAAATTTCGGCTCATCGTCAAATCTGTAGAGAGAAAACGATTAACCATCTCCATAGTGGTGCCAGTGCAGTATGACTTCATCCTTAGCTATACTAATAATATATATAGATATAGCTTTTGAAAACCAAAATAATCACAAATACGCACTCTCATATACGTACTATCCCTCCCTGGTGTCTTTACCTAGGTTAACTACGCAACCTAGAGCTCTGATACCAAGTGTGACGGCCCGCCCCGCACCAACCGACATTTACTCCAAAAGTGCGCTGTACACATGTCCAGTTAGCACGGAACGGTCGTCAGAAGAAAAGAAAGAAGACGAAGAACCAAACAAAAAACCTGTAGAATGTCTCACAGCGCATGGAACAAAATATAATAACAACATACTTGACATAAAACAGGTGAGACAGTGCATAAGCTGGAAACAAACTAACATAGCAGCGGAAAATCCAAGTACAGCTTATGATCCAAAGCCAACATTATTACAACTTTTAAAACTGTCTCAAAAGCAAAAGCAAGATAAGGGAGGTACACTACTAATGTCCAAGTAGCGACCACCAACGACATAGGGAGAATATCTATATATCATACATGGAAGCCTCCTGCTCGCCTCCAGATCAGCTACTTGTGCATCACCAGATAACCCGTCTCTAGTCTGCTCGTGTGAGCACCCAGAGTAATAAGAAGAGACATAAAACTCTGGGTCAGACAAAAGTCTAGTGTGAGTGATAAGCAACAAAACAGAACAATAATAGGTATAATCCAATCATACCTGAACCTGGACCTGCAACCAAATAGTTAGCACTACATACTGTATGACACTCTAAGGTGCCACTAACATGTGGTGTGAAGATACGGGGATGGGGGTGTGCATGTCATAGTGATGGCAAACAATCAAGCATAACAACCATCCTCACATCTCTCACTCAAGTGCGTAAAGCATACGATATTCACCACTTCGATCACCTCAATACTTTGCTATGATCACCTTGCCCCATGAAGTCATAAATGGCTTCACTGGACTGATACATAGCCCCTAATCCTTCGCTATGTCCACATACCGCAAGGAGTTATTGACCTCATCTGCGCTGGCTCATAGCCTTACGAACCCTTTACTATGTCCACTTGCCCCATGGAGTTATTCACCCCATCTGCGCTGGCTCATAGTCTTACTACGATCACTTTGCCCCTCGAGTCATAATGACTCTACTGCACTGATAACGTAGTCTTGCTACCATCACCTTGCCCCTCGAGTCATAGTGACTCTACTTCACTGATAAGTAGCCCATCATTCATTTTCAGTGGTGAATCAAAGTTATGAACGTCGACAACTCCTTAGCACATGTCCCGCAGCAAAGCCCAACCATGAAGTGAACTCATTGGTTCCCAACTGGATCCTGAGCTCTAACTTTCATTTGGACTACCTTTGCATCTCGGGTTATTGGTCAATACTGGATCGGTTCGGATTCCTCCTTGCCATCGGTTCGGTTCAGTCATAGATATTCCCCTCTGGCGATTCGGTTCGGGTGTATGCATCTCGTTCAGTGTGACGCTTCAGCAACCGGTTCAGTTCGGGTTTGATTGCTCCATCGGTTTGGTTCGGGTCCCCTGTCACCATCCGGTCCGTCCTTCTCTCTTAGCTCCTGGCTTGGCCTTCTGGTCCGATCCGATCCCCTTCCTTATTCCCATCCGCTCCGATCCCTATTACTATTCCCATCCGCTCCGATCCGATCCCCCCTTCCTTAGCCCGATCCGATCCCAGTTCAACCTTTGTGGCCTTCCTTCTTTCCATACTTCTCTTGTACTAAGCTACGGTTCGGTTCGGTGATCCTTTGCCCGGTCTGAGCCCATCCATCCGATCCGATCCGAAAGCCTGCACTTTTTTCTGCAACTTTTCTAGCGAGTGTTTTACGCCATTCGACGACGTTTTCGACCATTCTAAGTATTCTAATCAATCACAAAGCATACCACAAAGTCATAGCAACAAGTAGAAGTGACCTCAAACACCAAAACATCAATATGATAGCTTATAATGGATCAAACATAGCCAAAATCCCATATTTTCCCTTAAGCATGTTTAGGTGAAACTAAAAAAATGATTAGCAAAACTTAACCAAATTAACCCAAATTCATATCAGAGGTCTAAGACATCATTTCGAATTTTATAAATATTTTTCCAGAATTTTATCATGTTTAAATTCGCTAATTAACACTAATTACCCTTAATTAGCCATAAATAGTGAGGAACTATGCAAATCACTCACCTTAGCCACAAATAAGACTTAGATTTGAAATAAATCTCTGATTTGGTGCGAATCCCAATGCTAAACAGCAGCTCTAATGTTGATTTGGTGTTGATCTCTCTTGATATGATGTTGCTAAGCCCAATCTTCAAGTAGAAAGTGATTTGGAGGTGATTTAGAGGTTGGAGGCCATTTTTATGGTTTCTAAGAGGTAAATGGAGGCTAGAAAACTGAAATGGAATGAAAACCTAACTCATTTCAGCCTCCCCATAACCCTAATCCCGAAATGGGTTATGAGCCCATTCACTAGTCACCCTATTTGGCCCGGTTAAGCAGTTTTTCACCTCCCAAACCTTATTTCAGCCATATCTCCCAAACGGTAAGTCCGTTTCTCACATGTGACCACTCTACGGAATGGTAAACCATCAAACGAATCTAATGGAAGTTAATTCAGTACAAAATTCCTTTCCAATCAAAAGTTATGGATGAAACAAGATCAGCTAGGGGCAAATTAGTCATTTAAAAATCGACAAAAATCATGAACATGGGAAATGACTCTAATGGTTGTTTCCCAAAGTTACATGACCATACGACTTCATATGGGAAAGAAATAAATATCCTACGATCCCCCGATGCGTAGAATGCAGGTTGTTACATATATATATATAAATATAATTCATTCTTCGATTTCAAAACCATATTCACTTCAAATATTTGATAAAAATGATATTTTTATCATCAAAAATATTTACTCAACACATGAATATTTTTAGCACTTCATATTCACAATAAAAATGTAGATTTTATTGTTCAATCTATATATTCAACACATGAATGTTTTTGACTTTACACATACGATAAAAATATGATTTTTATCATTCCAGTCCTTTATTCAACACATGAATATTTTCTATAGTTGATATATATAATAAAAATGTTATTTTTATCTTTCAAAGAATTTATTCAACACATGAGCTTCATTCAATACATGAATTTCTATTCAACACATGGATATTTTTTATAGTTTTTATATATAATAAAACTGTGATTTTTATTATAAAACAATTTATTTCAAAACACGATTATTTTATATAGTTCATACATAAGGTAAAAATGTTATTTTTGGTGTTAAAACAATTTATTTAAAATACTAATATTTTATATAGTCTATATATATAATAAAAATGTTATTTTTATCTTTCAAAGAATTTATTCAACACATGAACTTCATTCAACACATGAATTTCTACTCAACACAGGAATTTCTATTCAACACATGAATATACTTTTCAACACATGAAAATAATTCTAACACTTGAATATTATTGAAAATTTCGGCAGCATAACGGCAGGGTTGTTAAAACCGGGACCGTCCCTAGTACGGCTCCTCGCTCTACCTTAAAAGCTCGCGGTTTTTGACAATGGGGATTTCATGCATCTAATTCGTACGCAGACGAGCATGTTTATTTTTCTTTTCCGCAAACTAATCCTATGTGGTTTCATCCAAAATAATTCTCAACCACAAACAGGTATTTTTCAACCACAATCAATCATTCATGATTTTCACCAAATTTCACATCAACCAATAATCCAAACAATATCACAACCAATAAATATCGTCCATAGTCTGTGGACGAGGGGAGTATGTGTGTATATATATATACATATATATATATTCGTATATAAATATATTTCAGTTTCATTTCACTTCATTTCAATGCATATATATAATTTTTACAACGCATATATAACTTATACATCGAACATACAACTTATACAACGCTTATGCATGAGGTGTACAACGCTTATATAACTCATACATTGACTATATAATTTATACATCGTTGTTTTCCATATCGTTTATAAATTAGAAATCTCACCTTGGGTTCCACTCCACCAAAAATAGCAGAAGGCTCAGAAAAATATGCGGTCTCTTCTAGAATGTAGAAGACGTCCGCACGAGTCCACTGTCTCTTGTTTCACTGGATTTCGATCACACATGAAAAAGATATGATTTTTCATTCTTTGATAACATTTTAAAGAGAATTAATGAATTAAATAATTTAAAATAAACCTTCTTCTTCTTCTAAAATCAGAGGCCGTCGGTTTCAACCATTGGCTCCAAACTAGGTCTAGGTTTTTCTCTCACCACACCCCACTCCGTCACTGTAACACCCCACGTCCATTAATGTCACTCGCAAAGGGAATGCATTAAATTCCATGGAGCATTTTAAGTGAATATAGAACAGAAAATCACAACAAGACAGATATAAAGCAGTACTTGAAAATTTAAAACTTTATTTATTTATTGCAGCAGAAGGTAAATATGTTTGGTTACATCATCAAAAACCATAAACCAAAGTCAAGTACATAATATCCATCTTGATAAAAACAAAGTACATAATCCCACTACTACAAATGGCCATAAAGAAAATGATATGCTGAACTTTACTTCGGCAATCCCAATCCAAGTGCTCCCAAAGAGTTCCCAATCAAGCTCCACTAGTACTAGTCCCACCCTTAGAACCCGGGGGGGGAGGAAGAAAAGAGGTGGAAACAAAGGGGGTCAGACATAAAGTCTGGCGAGTGCGATAACTCTAACAACATAATTATTAAAGCAATATGATAAGATATAAGCTGGAGGATAAGGTAATGACTGTGTGAACCACATGGGTATGGCAAGGCAATCAAGAGAAACAGAGATAATGTAAATGGCGCTTCCTAATCGATATAGGATAATTACTATACTCTACCGTACTGCACCCTACTGTACTGTACTAACACTAATTGCACCCCTACTAGTCACTCTAGAATTTTGATCCCTCTTGGCTAAATAGAACGATGATAGCTTCGTGTGCTACTAGGTGTACCCACTATCCTCCACGTTTGACTGTATATCTCTAGTTGCTATCATAGGTACCCAGCGTGTACCTATCCCCACTAGATGCACCCCTTCAATAAGTAATAATGGTAATTCTATGTACTCCTAGCTGACGTCATAGGTGCCGCCTGCTCCTATCTCCACTAGGTGTACCCCTTTAATAATTATTAATAATAGTGGTAGATTCGTGTACCCCTAGCTGACTACATAGGTGTCGTCTGCTCCTATCTCCACTAGGTGTACCCAATACCCTGCCCCATTCGATCGGCACCCTAAATCGTAGATACCCGTGTTGGCCCCACAGTGGGTGTATCACTCCCCAAAGTGGCAACTCGATACCACCAACGATGCACGACTTATACCTACACGATGCAGCAACGTCTTACCCACCAGCCCGGGTCCACACACGCATATGAACCCGTTGGACTTGCGTTGCCACCGCTAACCCGGTTTGGCCTCTTACAGTCAATCCCAGTATGCATTTCCCGTCCTCGACTTGGGTCGAGCCCACAAAGATACGAATGGGTTACTGGTTGAAACGAGCCCCCATTACTTGACACAAGCTATCCACCTAAGCTTGGTCCCCTCTAGTACATCCCACTAAACCCACTTCTTATTCATATTTCAATTACATGTTTCAATTTTGGTTAAGTGTTTCTAATCGTATTTCCAAATGCCACCAAAGGCACCCACTAGATTCCACATGCCACCCAAGGCACCCACTTAACCCCCTCATGTCCCACTACATGCTTATCTGGTTAAGTGTTTCTTAATTCATTAAGACCGTAACCTCATAAAGACCTCTCACATTAGACTGTCATTTGTGGCAGCTGGATTTGCCGGGCGGGTCCGGGCAGTCTTACACCACAAAAGAGCCTAACCTCGTGTCTTTACAATTGTTACGTATTTAATTTATGCCTAAGACCTCTCACATTAGACTGACAATTGTGGCAGCTGGGTTTGCAGGGCGGGTCCGAGCAGTCTTACACCACAAAAGAGCCTAACCTCATGTCTTAGACGATTAATTACTCCTAATTAATCATTCCCCAATTTGAATTACTTTCCCTATTCAAATTATCAATCAATTCCAAATTTAATGATGTCCATAATTGACTCAATTATGTCCATTCATTTATGGTATGTAAAATCATACCCATTTTCACCACAATTATATTTTATTCCTTTTAGGGCATTTATGCCAATTAAATCTTTTTAATATTATCCCCTTCATACCCCCGTTATTCGTTCGCTTAACATGACATATTCATATTAGACTAGCAATTAGTCTAATGCTTAAAAAAAGGGAATAAATGTCACAAAGTCACATACACACATTAATAGATCTAATTTGCATCTAACTTGTAATTAAGGATTACAACATACTCGCATAGTCTTTGTATTAACAAGGATCCAAAAATCATAGATCTAAAAGGTGTGAGCTTGCATGTATGAACATAGTTTTACACCCAGCTAGCCTAGGTAATTATCACAAACTTACATAAATTGTGTATGTCGTCAACCTAAACATAAAGGTGTCATCTTGCATAACTATGGATCCAATAAAGGTGTTAACTTGAGTAAACTATGGATCCACATAAAGGTGTAAACTTGCATAACTAGGCATGTCATAGATTCAACATAAAAATGTCAACTTGAATATGGATCTAAACTTTAAAGGTGTGAACTTGTATATATATGAATCCAATTATCACTTAAACTTGCATATGAACATAATACCTATACGAACTAGCATATGTTCCACATCCATATTCGCATAAAAACTAATGTTATAAACCTAGGTGATTGGATTATAAAAAGGGATTCATTGACACAAGTTAACATCATAAACTACTAGCATATATTTTAGATCCAAACTTACATAACATCATATACAAAACTTGCATAACATCATATATAAAACTTGCATAACATCATATGTGAAACTGGCATAACATCATATATAAAACTTGCATAACATCATATGTGAAACCGGCATAGCATCATATATAAAACTTGCATAAAATCATATGTGAAACTGGCGTAATATCATATATAAAACTTGCATAACATCATATGTGAAACTGGCATAATATCATATATAAAACTTGCATAACATCATATAATATGAATCAAGTTAACATACATGATTAAACATATGAATTAGGTTCACAACCACAACTTATAATCCAACATATATCACATCATAATTGATTTAGCAATTATTTTGTTAAGGTGATCGAACTCACAACTCAAAAGCAGTCTTGAGTTCTGAATTCTGATTTCTGGAGTTGAATTAGCTCTCCTTTGATGAAGATTCGCTGTTAGGGTTGAGTAGTTCTGATTTGGTTCGATGTTCTTCCTCTTTAATTTGGTGGCGGCTGCTCTAGGGTTCAAGACAACAGCATGACGGCCATAGTTTTAGTTTTAATTCTGATCTAGGGTTTGAGTCTATGGGTCTTTTTATAGAATTTTGAATTAATTTAAGTCGTCGGATGATCTTAGGGTTAATCAAAACCATTCAATCATGATAGGGTGATGAGTCAGCCCTAATGACTCAGCAAGGAGTCATAAAGGACTCAACAACACGGGTCAGCCTGAACCAGAAAGCTGTGCAGGCTCTTGCCCCGGCCTGGGCGCACTTGGCAGGTGCGCTAGTGTTAATTTGTACCGGCGCACTTCCCAAGTGCGCCAGTGCAATCTTTTTTTTTTCTTCCACTACAACAAAAACACCATATTACAACTTTAATTTTACAACGGTGGTAAAAGCACCGTTGTAATAAATGTTTTTTACAACTTTTTTCCAGAAAAGTTGTAATAAACTTATTTTTAACAACTGTGTTATTTTGACAGTTGTAATAAAAGCCTATCACAACTTTTATTTTTTGACTGTTGTAATATATGACTATATTTTAATATAATTAACAACTAAAAATTAATATTTAATACATTTATATTGATTGTTTATAATTAATAACTAATAATTACTATTAATGATCAATTAGGAAGTAATAATTAATAATCAATCTGTAATATTTAATGCCTAGCAATTAAGAAGAATAATTAAAAAATATAGTTAATAAATAATAATAATATTGTTATTATTAAAAAAATTAATTTTTAATAATTAAGAATTAGTCATTAATATTAATAATTAAGAAGTAATAACTATTATCTAGTAATTAATTTCAAATAATTAATAATTAAATTAGAAAGTTGTTTAAACTTATTTTCAGTAGTTCTTTTTTCTATTTGTTGCAATAGAGACCTATTAAATATTAATAACAACTAATTTTTAATGATTAGTAATATTAACATTTGAGAATAATTGATAATTAATATTCAATGATAACTTTACAAATTAATACTAATTATTATTAATTACTATAAGATAATTTATACTTAATAATCGGACGGTCATGGTAATGGTAATGCAAAACAATGAAATAAATTTGGTAAAACTTAAAAAAATTATTGCAATTGATGGAAAATTGAGGTCATGGGCGAAACGATGAAACAAAGGCAGCAAAACCAAAAATTTGGCTCCAAAGTAAATTTGTGTCGTATTTCCAGTGGGCTCCAAAGTAAAACCGCGTCTTCTAGAAATTGGATCCCAATTCCTCTTCCTCAGAATCGTTCCCAATTCCTCCGCCTAAATCGATCCCAACATGTATTCAATAATATCCTTTTCTCTTCCATATGTCAAAATCGATCCTAATTCCTCCTTCATCAAAAAAACCTACGCCTCAATAACTCCAATTGCTAATTGCATCAAAATCGATCCCACCTCCGATGAAGGGGTCACTGAAGCGCGAAACGGCAGCAAGCTTGAGCCAAGGGGAAATGATAGAGAAGGTCGATGTAGCTCTGGTTGTGCGAGGTAGAGTATCGAATGTATTTTAGGGTTTTGTGGTGTTCTTGGTGTTCGGATTTATCAGAGTTCGTAGGAGAAAGAGGGAAATATCGAGTGCAATACAGGGTGGACTGGATCTAGAACAAAGAGTAACAGATCTGGTACATTTGTGTGGTGATGGAGGGATCAGTGAGCTTGGCATTTTATTTGTTTATCTTTTATTCGTCAAATTTCCAAGTGTCCTGTTAACTCCACTTCCATTCCCATAGATTTAGGGTTTCATTTCCGAACTTCATAATTTTCAGCTTCGGTTCTGTTTTGTTATCGTGCATCTGTCAATATCGATCTACTGTTGATTCCATAAGTTGAAGATGCTGGGTGTTGTCAGGCGAAAAATCACTTTGTCTGTACGTTTAATATTATATTTCTGAAATTTAGTTATCCACTGCTTATTTTCTAATGTATTTGTTATATTTCCAGGTATTCGGGAATGTGGAAAAGCTTAGTCCAGCAACATCTTTTCTTCCAAAATTTTACTCAAATTCCAGCACTGCAAAAGAGGTATTATTTGGTATGAAATTCTAGGCATATTTAAAGTACTTGTGTGATGATTGAAAATTTGATGTTATACATGTTAGTTGTTTCTTCTGAGATTGCAAATCTTGTAGGGAAAATATATTTGGTCTTTTTAGTTGGTAAAATTTTGTGCAGTGGTATTTTTGTTGATGAGATATTATACGTTGAACTACCTTGTATAATTATTGGGACAGTGGTGGAAAATTCAAAAAAAAAAAAAATCTAACTATATTAGAAAGCTGTTTCACCATTCAAGTATTTGGTATATAGCAGTCAGCGTCAATGAAATCATTAGATGTTTATGGTTAGTTTTTCTTTTTTGAACCAGTCTGGTCGTCACCAGCTTTATAGTACATTTACCAAACTTCGAGTTTGCATTTAGTATTATGAATGCCATCCTTGTTCTTACAAATGATTGAAAGAGAGTAAGCACGTGCACAGAAAGAGATGATATTATGTATGTGAGTGATGAGTGTTATAATTTTTTTAATGGAAAGATAGTTTATCAGACACATCAACTGTTTGGGTGATGGTTACTTCTTTGGCTATAATACGCAGTTCTAGCAGTATTAAATCTTTTTAGTAGAGGTTTAGTTTCCATAAAATGATAAACTATATGCTTTAACAAAGGGACTTCTAATCCATGTAGAAAAACGCTACCTATTTATTGAGCATTGTGGTTTTTGTTCAATTTGATTTTGCTAAGTTGAAGCTATTCCAAGCTTGAAAGTACTGAGTCCTTATTCATTAGAAGATGCTCGGGGCTTACTTGAAGCTGCCATTGCAGACGCTTCGTGAAGATCAGTTTGAGCTTTAATTTCGCATGAGGTATGAGTTTATCATACTTTGATTTATCTTCTGTTTGACATTTTGTTGTGGTAGGTTCATAGCTATGCCTGCTAGTGTTAACACATGCAGTCTCATTTGCATTAATGTTGTTAACGATGTTGTAGCATTTGTATCCTCAATGACTTTTCTTTTTTTCAACAAAAAGAATTCTACACTACTTGTTAGGAAATATTAATAACATTCGATATGGGATGTTCACCTGCAGGAATGGAAACAATAATTGATGTCATAATCAAAATGTTTGTTGAGGCAACATCACCCCTTGAAGTTTTTTGGCAAGGACATAACAGAATTTTGTTAAGTTTTCGCCTATGCTCGTTGATAAAAAATTAGTACACCACCTTAGGATGAATAAAATTATTAGTATAAAGTTATTAGTATTTATTTTGTTATATAGTGGACTGAGTTGCTGCCAAAGTGTGGATGCGCTGAAATTCCTAAACTTGAGTTAGTATATTTTCTAAAACTGGTAGTGCAGAATTGCAGTAAAAGATGGTATGCTTGGTGTGTCGACTTGTTTGAGGCCAGGTGTTTCTCTGGTTGATGTGTATTGGTCCATAGTGTTGCTATGTTGAAGCTGTGGTTCTTATGCTATTGGTGTGACTTGAGATGAAGTAATTATCTTTTGGATTTCCTGATGCATCAGCTTCGATTGGCAGCTTGCCTCCTCTTAGTTGCAAGTCAAGGAACTCAACTTAATGGTGTTGCAAGTGAGTCTCTCATGTCATGTTTCCAGGCCTGTTTGTTTGGAAGTGTGTTTTATGTGTCATTGTTGTTTGATGTCAAGAACGCAAGTTGGTGTATAATCATGTAATAATACGCGAAATATTTTCTAAAAATTATTGTTTGTAATATTGAAAATTTGAGTATTTAAATAAATTAGTTTGCAAATAACTGTAATATTTGTTTTGCTTATGGAGTATCACTATATTTAGTGTGTTGTTCATTTCAGTTACAAAAAATGTCTATTTTTTTAAAAAGCAAATGTCAATCACAACGGTGCATAACAGTTGTTGTAGACATTATTACAACGGTGCATAACTGTTGTAATAAAGTCTATTACAACGGTGGAAAAAAGTTGTAAAATATACATATTATAATGGTGTTGCAATAGTGCAAAAAAGTTGTAAAAGATTTTAGTCTATTACAACTTCTTAATACACGGCGGTTAGCCCACCGTTGTAAAATGTATATTACAACGGTGTTCCACCGTTGTAATAGGGTCATTTTGTTGTAATGTTCTATTTTGCCACCAAACTTCGTTCGTCCATAACTCCTTCATCCGGTACCCGTTTCCCGCAAACTCGGACTCTATTTCAACCAGAATTCCGAGACGAACACAATGGCGCAACCCCATTCCCATAATTCTTACGTCTAAGATTAATTATTCTTTATTTTAGTTAATTCGATTATTCAAAAATCCGGGGTGTTACATTCTCCCCTCCTTAAAGGATTTCGTCCCCGAAATCTCCAAGTCAAGGAGAATGCAATATCCTACCATCCAAACAACCATTTACTCAACTATCAAACACGGGCATCCATTGTCCTTATAAAATTTCTAATGTTGTATGAACATATGCAAGAAGTGTGAGTATATGTTCCTTATCTAATGCAAAATCAGGCGGTCTACTGATTCAGTTGACCTCCTTAATGCAAACCATGATAGTGCCATGCGTCCATTATGTATGCGAAAGAACCTTATCGATACATATTATTTCTACATGTGTGCACAACCATTCACCAAAATGCAACATCCATATGATGGTACAACCATTATACATCCATTAATTAAATATGTACACACATTTATATGCAATATGCAACATGAAGTGACTGAGCCGATGTAGTGCCTAAAGTGTGTGTATATGCATCCACGAGCAACCACAAGCATACACTTGCATCCACATGCATCCATCATACATAATATGTCTCAAACACATGTTTCAACCATAGGACTACCCTATCTAAAGGTCAAAGATACTAGCGAGAGGACACACTAAAGATAAGATAAGTACAACGTAGGCAATAAAGGAGAAATTAAAAGACATACCCTCGAAAAGAAAAGGGTATAATGAACGCATCTTCGCTTCCGTCTCCCAAGTAGCGTTGCTCTCATCATCTCCCCATTGCACTTTGACTAGTTTGACCTCTCGATTCCTCAACTTCCTAATCTCCGGCCCAAGAATGCGCATAGGAGCTCGTCGCATCACGCTCGATCTCCACCTCTCTAAGCAAGCTCGGCTCTACCACTTCCGCGGTCTCGTGCAAGCACTTCCTCAAATGTGATACATGGAATACGTCGTGTACACCACTAAGTCTCTCGAGCAACTCCACTCTATACGCCATCTGCCCAATCCTTTCCTTAATAGGAAACAGCCCTACGAACCTTGGTGCTAACTTCCCAACGGACCCAAAGCGAACGACGTTCCGTAATGGAGACACCTTGACAAAGACCATGTCCACAACATCAAACTCAAGATCCGATCTCCTCTTGTTTGCATAAGATTTCTGTCTATCTTGCGCCGTCTTCATCCTCCTTCGAATCAAATAGATCTTTTCCGAAGTCTCTCTAATCATATCGGGTCCAAGCAAGATCTTGTCTGTAGACTCCCACCAACATGTAGGCGAACGACATGGCCGTCCATAAAAAGCCTCGAACGGTGCCATGCCAATGCTAGACTGAAAGCTGTTATTATATGCAAACTCCACCAACGGAAGATGTTCCTCCCATGTACCTCCGAAATCCAAGACACACAACCTCAACAAGTCCTCTAGAATACGATTCACCCTCTCGGTTTGGCCGTCCGTCTGAGGATGATATGCGGTGCTCAAACATAACTGAGTCCCTACCGCCTCTTTCAAGCTCTTCCAAAATTCGCTAGTGAAAATAGGATCGCGGTCGCTTACTATGCTAGATGGAACACCATGCAACCTAACTATTTCTCGAATGTATACAGAGGCTAACCATGGAGCAGTCCTCTTACTCTTCAGGGGAATGAAATGGGCGCTCTTAGTTAGTCTGCCTACCACGACCCAAATCCCCGTATTACCCTTCCTCGATCTTGGTAATCCGTCAACAAAATCCATCGAGACGCTTTCCCACTTCCATTGTGGGACTTCCAATGGGTAAAGCAATCCACCGGGCTTCTTTTGCTCTGCTTTTACTTGTTGGCACACCAAGCATCTAGCGACATACTCGACCACATCCTTCTTCATACTGGCCCAAAAGTGAACTCGTCTCATGTCCATGTACATCTTGTCCCCGCCGGAATGGATGGTCATCTTCGAACGATGTGCATCATCAAGAATGGTCTTCCTTAGGTCATCGTCTTTTGGTACACAAAGTCTACCGTCCCTACGCAACCAACCCTTATCATCTAGGGTATACCTACCTAGGAGGCTTGATGACTCCCCTCTTATGAGCTTCTCTACTAACTCCATCAACTGTAGGTCATCACGCTGTGCCTCTCCAACTAGTCCCAAAAGAGTAGGTCTGCCCTCAAGGACGCTAGCAAACTGGGTACAAAATCAATGGATGGTCTAAAGTCAAACGTAGAGATGAACTCTAAACTTCGTCGCTCAACAAACAACGGACTCAAGGATAACCTTTTTCTACTTAAGGCATCTGCCACCACGTTACCCATGCCAGGGGTATATGCTGTCTCGAAATCGTAGGACGCCAAGAACTCCATCCACCATAATATATCACCCTTCCTTAGAGACCACATGCCCTAAAATCCTCACTTCTTTCCTCCAAAAATGGTATTTTGGAGAACTTAGCTTTAAGCTGGTGCACTTGTAGGGTCCCTAAGCTTTCCCTAAGATGTAGGGCATGCTCTTCTCTGCTTCTAGAGAAAACCAGGATATTATCCCATGCAAAATCATCACAACTATCCATCTCTCACACAGACCATCCTAATCGAACTCGACATCCCCCAAGTGCAAGCCCCAAAGGCCTAAACCAATATCAGACAAACACCCAAGGGATACCTCCTTCGAATTCAAACTACATACGTGAGATGATATTAGTAAGACAACCAACCAATTGAGCACTTGCCCGACTCTGGCTGTCCTTGCCAATCTTGCTCCAAAACAACCGCTGATCACATAACTAGCTTTGCTTAATCTATTAAGCACATACAAAAACTTATTTCGGGCCTCTGGGTAAACCCCGCACTTTATCAACGATGTCTTCATACTCACGGACCACACAAACAGACTCCCAATCATCGTTGGATGCGTCAGAAGATCCTAGGCAGCTAAGCCTCACTGAACCCCTAGGATCACAAGAAATATGAGGGTCTTTCCATAACAAATCAATAGTCTAACTACCCTCCTTCCACAATCTAGGATGGCACCCCGCCTAGCTAGCCAATCCACCCCTAGAATCAAACTATAGCCCGTGAAACCAAGGACGAAGGCGTTGCAATCAAATCAAACGCCCAAGATAGATACTCTCAAATCCCGACAAACCATTGAAAGATGAGCCGAACCACCAACAGGATTTGAGACTAGAATGGGATCCTTAACTAGACTGGTATTTAGGTACAGCGTTTCAACTAACGAAGCAGATACTAACGAGTATGAAGTGCCAGAATCAAACAAAGTTCAAACAGGATGATAAAGAAAACCAAATTTCAACCTAGACGGTCCTACACCTATCAGGTATACCAGCTGTGAGGGAATACAGCTACCCTCCAGAAGATCCTGTACTTGTCCTTGCCTCTTTGGACAATCCTAAGGTGTCCTATTTCTCCAAAACAACTAGCCTTCTTCTTCACATTCTTCATTCGTGACCTCCCACCAAGATGAGGTTTCATCCTTTGTTAACCAAACAGCTATTTGAACCTTCCTCCCACCATCAATCTTAAAGGTACCAACAAGCCCTCCACTTCCTTGGACTAACTTCTAGCCTGACGAACGTCTAAGTCCCTTGAAGTGGTTCCCCGTCCTTCGTACGGAAGTCCTTTTTTTATCTTAGAAAAAGCATCTATACGCGGAGGGGGAAAAACTCAAAAAGAGAAAGAGGAAGAGATTCAAAACGGAGAATCGAAGGAAGGATATATGGCTCTTTTGGATTATGTTTTTAAAATAAACCTTCCTTTCAAAAATACTCTTCTACAAACATATTTTTGAAAGTATACTTTATAAAAAAATGCTTTTGAAAAATAGTTTTTCAAAATATCTTATCTGTTCTGGTAACCTTCAACTCTGATACCACATGTAACACCCCGCGTCCATTAATATCACTCGCAAAGGGAATGCATTAACTTCCATGGAGCATTTTAAGTGAATATAGAACAGAAAATCACAACAAGACAGATATAAAGCAGTACTTGAAAATTTAAAACTTTATTTATTTATTGCAGCAGAAGGTAAATATGTTTGGTTACATCATCAAAAACCATAAACCAAAGTCAAGTACATAATATCCATCTTGATAAAACAAAGTACATAATCCCACTATTACAAATGGCCATAAAGAAAATGATAGGTTAAACTTTACTTCGGCAATCCCAATCCAAGTTCTCCCAAAGAGATCCCAATCAAGCTCCACTAGTACTAGTCCCACCCTTAGAACCTGGGGGGGGGGGGAAGAAAAGAGGTGGAAACAAAGGGGGTCAGACATAAAGTCTGGCGAGTGCGATAACTCTAACAACATAATTGTTAAAGCAATATGATAAGATATAAGCTGGAGAATAAGGTAATGACTGTGTGAACCACAAGGGTATTGCAAGGCAATCAGGAGAAACAAAGATAACGTAAATGGCGCTTCCTAATCGATATAGGATAATTACTATACTCTACCGTACTGTACCCTACTATACTGTACTAACACTAACTGCACCCCTACTAGTCACTCTAGAATTTTGATCCCTCTTGGCTAAATAGAATGATGATAGCTTCGTGTACTACTAGGTGTACCCACTATCCTCCACGTTTGACTGTATATCTCTAGTTGCTATCATAGGTACCCAGCGTGTACCTATCCCCACTAGATGCACCCCTTCAATAAGTAATAATGGTAATTCTATGTACTCCTAGCTAACGTCATAGGTGCCGCCTGCTCCTATCTCCACTAGGTGTACCCCCTTAATAATTATTAATAATAGTGGTAGCTTCGGGTACCCCTATCTGACTACATAGGTGCCGTCTGCTCCTATCTCCACTAGGTGTACCCACTACCCTGCCCCATTCGATCGGCTCCCTAACTCGTAGATACCCGTGTTGGCCCCACAGTGGGGTGTATCACTCCCAAAGTGGCAACCCAATACCACCAACGATGCACGGCTTATACCTACACGATGCAACAACGTCTTACCTACCAGCCCGTGTCCACACACGCATATGAACCCGTTGGACTTGCGTTGCCACCGCTAACCCGGTTTGGCCTCTTACAGTCAATCCCAGTATGTGTTTCCCATCCTCGACTTGGGTCGAGCCCACAAAGATACGAATGGGTTACTGGTTGAAATGGGCCCCCATTACTTGACACAAGCTATCCACCTAAGCTTGGTCCCCTCTAGTACATCCCACTTAACCCACTTCTTATTCATGTTTCAATTACATGTTTCAATTTTGGTTAAGTGTTTCTAATCGTATTTCCAAATGCCACCCAAAGCACCCACTAGATTCCACATGCCACCCAAGGCACCCACTTAACCCCCTCATGTCCCACTACATGCTTATCTGGTTAAGTGTTTCTTAATTCATTAAGACCGTAACCTCATAAAGACCTCTCACATTAGACTGGCATTTGTGGCAGCTGGATTTGCCGGGCGGGTCCGGGCAGTCTTACACCACAAAAGAGCCTAACCTCGTGTCTTTACAATTGTTACGTATTTAGTTTATGCCTAAGACCTCTCACATTAGACTGACATTTGTGGCAGCTGGATTTGCCGGGCGGGTCCGGGCAGTCTTACACCACAAAAGAGCCTAACCTCGTGTCTTAGACAATTAATTACTCCTAATTAATCATTCCCCAATTTGAATTACTTTCCCTATTCAAATTATCAATCAATTCCAAATTTAACGATGTCCATAATTGACTCAATTATGTCCATCCATTTATGGTATGTAAAATCATACCCATTTTCACCCTAATTATATTTTATTCCTTTTAGGGCATTTATGCCAATTAAATCTTTTTAATATTATCCCTTTCGTACCCCCGTTATTCGTTCGCTTAACATGACATATTCATATTAAACTAGCAATTAGTCTAATACTTAAAAAAAGGGAATAAATGTCACAAAGTCACATACACACATTAATAGATCTAATTTGCATCTAACTTGTAATTAAGGATTACAACATACTCGCATAGTCTTTGTATTAACAAGGATCCAAAAATCATAGATCTAAAAGGTGTGAGCTTGCATGTATGAACATAGTTTTACACCCAGCTAGCCTAGGTAATTATCACAAACTTACATAAACTATGTATGTCGTCAACCTAAACATAAAGGTGTCATCTTGCATAACTATGGATCCAATAAAGGTGTTAACTTGAGTAAACTATGGATCCACATAAAGGTGTAAACTTGCATAACTAGGCATGTCATAGATTCAACATAAAAATGTCAACTTGAATATGGATCTAAACTTTAAAGGTGTGAACTTGTATATATATGAATCCAATTATCACTTAAACTTGCATATGAACATAATACCTATACGAAATAGCATATGTTCCACATCCATATTCGCATAAAAACTAATGTTATAAACCTAGGTGATTGGATTATAAAAAGGGATTCATTGACACAAGTTAACATCATAAACTACTAGCATATATTTTAGATCAAAACTTACATAACATCATATACAAAACTTGCATAACATCATATATAAAACTTGCATAACATCATATGTGAAACTGGCATAACATCATATATAAAACTTGCATAACATCATATGTGAAACCGGCATAGCATCATATATAAAACTTGCATAACATCATATGTGAAACTAGCATAATATCATATATAAAACTTGCATAACATCATATGTGAAACTGGCATAATATCATATATAAAACTTGCATAACATCATATAATATGAATCAAGTTAACATACATGATTAAACATATGAATTAGGTTCACAACCACAACTTATAATCCAACATATATCACATCATAATTGATTTAGCAATTATTTTGTTAAGGTGATCGAACTCACAACTCAAAAGCAGTCTTGAGTTCTGAATTCTGATTTCTAAAGTTGAATTAGCTCTCCTTTGATGAAGATTCGCTGTTACGGTTGAGTAGTTCTGGTTTGGTTCGTTGTTCTTCCTATTTAATTTGTTGGCGGCTGCTCTAGGGTTCAAGACAACAGCATGACGGCCATAGTTTTAGTTTTAATTCTGATTTAGGTTTTGAGCTATGGGTCTTTTTATAGAATTTTGAATTAATTTAAGCCGTCGGATGATCTTAGGGTTAATCAAAACAATTCAATCATGATAGGGTGATGAGTCAGCCCTAATGACTCAGCAAGGAGTCAGAAAGGACTCAACAACACGGATCAGCCTGAACCAAAAAGCTGTGCAGGCTCTTGCCTCGGCCTGGGCGCACTTGGTAGGTGCGCCAGTGTTAATTTGTACTGGCGCACTTCCCAAGTGTGCCAGTGCAATTGTAACAACCCGGAATTTTGGAACTAATTTAAAAAAAAAAAAGAATTTACATTTTTATTAAAAAAATAAAATGAAATATGTTTTAAAATAAATGTTAGTCTTTATTTAAATGTAAGAACATAAAAATGATTTATTAGACTAATAAAAATATCACCTTGATTAGAAATGATGATTAAATCAAAATGACAATTTTGGTTAAGAAATTGGTTAGACAAACAAACAACATTTTTATATAAACGTCACATTAGTGAAAAAGAACAACATTCTTGTCAAGACTTGATTAGTGAATTTAAATACTCATTTTGGGTTAATATGTTAGTGAGTTAGAAATGAACCTTTTTATTCATTGAAAGGGATTAATTGAAAAATGAACATTTTGATTTATTTAAAAAAAAATATTGATAAACAAAATCACTATTTTTGTTTGAATCAAAAGTTAACAAACAAATTTTCATTTTTGTTTGTGTATTGAAAGTCAACATACAAGATTATCATTTTTTCATATTAAGAGAATGAAATGAAAGAATATATTTTGTCATTTGAAAATAAAAGACAAGTTTTTAACTTTACTTTGTTTACAAAATAAAACACCAATTTTTACCTTTATTTTGTTTATAAAATAAAAAGCAAGTTTTAATCTTTTATTTTGTTTACAAAATAAAATGCTAATTTTAATCTTTAATTCTGTTTACAAAATAAAATACGAGCTTTACCTTTATTTTTGCGAACATAATAAAATGCATATTTGAAATGTCATTTATGACAATTGACCTATTAGAATCACCACTTATGATGAAGCTCAAAGGGTCATTTATGTTGAGTTATAATCACCATTTATGTTAGTATTCAAAATGACATTTATGTTGAGTTAAAAATACCACTTATGCTAGGATTCAAAATGTCAACTTTTATGTTTGTTCATATTCAAAATACCCTTTTTGTTTGAACAAAGTATAAATAAATAAATAAAATGTCAAAATCTAAATTAACATTTGTCAATTTAATAAAAAGTTAATCTTTTGTTTACAATTTTTATATAAACAAAAATGTCTAAATCAAAATTTACGTTTGTTAATTATATAAAAGTTTATCTTTTGTTTACATTTTACGATGTAAACATAAATGATTAAATAGATTTTATATTAAATAGGAAGATTGGGAATAACGAAACTATAATAAATGTTGAATTAATACAATAAAACAAACCAGTTAATTTTGAAATTGGAATATAATGTCGGAATTTAGTATAATGAAATTTTCCTAATAGTTTATTTCAAGTATAAAAAGAAATGTGAAATGAGACATTATGTTAACTTTGTCATGTTTGGAAGGAATGATTAATGAATTGATTGTTTTACAAAGATTAATTGCTCGATTAAAAATGTTAGAAAATTGAATTTGAGATGTATGACACATGTAATTTATTCCTATGTTAGACTAGGATTAGATGGGTAATTAAATTAAGGATAAATGAAATTGAATACTGTATTCATTTAATTAACCTTTGAAATTTGAATAAATAAAAGGGAAAAATTTAAACCATTCATACCTTTAATTTATTTCCTTTTGGTTCTCTATTCATATCCATTCTTTTACCGCTTCATTTATATTTCTTATTCCTATGTATTTATCCTAATTTCCATTCATTCTTAGAACCACTCCCATTCTTTTTCTTCCTCTTCATATTTACCATTCCTCTTCGATTTTATCTCCAATTAATCCTCAAATCTACGCAGTATCTTCATAAATTTATAATAGCCAAATTGTTAAGCGATGTTAGTTCTTCGATTTCAACGAACGGTGACTCCAGAAGCGGGGCGCAGGGAGAGAGACGATCGATGATGGGTTCTGTGAATTGAACGAAGATGGAAGAAAGGATTAGAGAAATAAAGTTGCAATGGACTCGTCATGGCGAACTCTACAACACAGACCAGATCTGAAACGGACTGATCTACAATTTTTGAAAATTCAAAAACCATCGGTGAGAATTCTAACTCACATCAAAAGGATTTATAAAATTATATTTATTCGATATAGAAAAATGGGTTATGCGATAAAATTGTTCATGTGATGAAATCAGATCTGTGACTGAAATTATTGTTTGTTGTTTGTATTGATTGCGATGCTGATGTTGTTTAAATCATGCTGCGTTAACAATAAAGTATCATTGTCGTTGGTTCATGTTATGTTGACATTAAAATAACCTTTTTTTATGATGGTTTTATTAGAATCTTCATGGTAGATAAAGTAAACGTCTTTGTTTGAAATCTTCATGTTAGAAAAGAAAAATAAACAAATTTGTCATTTATGTTATATTAGAAAATTTTGTTATCTTGTTAGAAGTGTTATAAATTTTTTTATTAGAAAAAAATATGTCATTTTGTTATAAAATGTTTTAGGAAAATAAAAATCTCAATTTTATTAGACAACGTCATGTTGAAATAAAACTTGTCATTTTTATTGAATTAATATTGACTAAATAAAAATGTTCATTTTTATTAAATTAGCATGGTTAAAATCAAACTATCATTTTGGTCAATTAACGTTGTGTTAAAATATAAACATCGCTTTGGTCAAAACAAAATAAAATGTAAAGTTAGAATAAAATAAAATTTTGTGTCATAAAATGTAAAGTTAGAATAAAATATCGTTTGTTACAAAAATGTAATGTTAGATTTAAGAACATTTTCTCATTTAAGTTAGAAAAGTTATGTTGCATATAAAAGAGAACATTTTCTCATTTAAGTTAGAAAATGTTAACATATGAAATCATTTTTTTTTTTTGACATTAGGATACGTAAAATAAAAAGAATGGATTTTAATAGTTGAAAAATCATGTATGTCATATATGTTTAATTGGAATGGATAGATTATATATGTCATGTATGTGTGATTTGAATTAACAAATCATAATCGTCATATGTGTTTAATTATAGTTGAAAAATCATATATGTCGTAAATGTTTAATTAGAATAAACATGCCATTTTTATTAGGGATATAATATGTAAGATAAATTTGTCATTTATGACTGAATTCGTCATTTATGTGAAAATTTAACTTGTCATTTATGTGAAGATTGAAATTGTCATTTATGTCAACATGAATTTGTCTATTCATGTTGAGAGGAGTTTGTCCTTCAAGTTAAATTACTATAATGTCATTTATTAAAAATGTCATTAAATTAGAATGACATTAACACTGGAATGTCACTAGATTAGAATGTTATTAAGTTAGAATGTCATTAGATAAAAAGGGCCATTAGAATACATAGTATGGTGTATGTAAATAAATATTCATTTATATGATATTTGAAACGTAGAAAAATGTTAACATATAAAATACTCTTTTATATGATATAAGAAAATAAACTTATTTTCATAGTTAATGTCACAATAGGAATGCAACCTTATTTCCAGCGTTTATGTAAAAATATGAGTGTTGTTATATTTTTAGCGCGTTAAGTGAAAGTGGAAAATAAATATATTTTCATTGTTTAAGTTAAAATAAGATTGATAACTTATTTTTAGCGAGTTAGGTAAATTTAGAAAATAATTATAACTTCATTGTTGTTAATAAAATAAGAATGCAAACTTAATTGCATTGTTTATTATAAAATATAAATGCAACATTATTCTCATTGTTTTGATAAAAATATGAATGCAAACATTATTTACACTTTTTGATAAAATATAAATGCAAACTTTATTTGCATCGTTTTGTTAAAGTATGAATGAAACTTTATTTTTATTGTTTTGATAAAAATATGAATGAAACTTTATTTTTATTTACATAAAAATATGAATGCAACTTTATTTTTATTGTTATGTCAAAACATGAATGCAAGTTTATTTTAAGCATTTTTAAGTAAAATATGTAAATAAATATATTCGTAGTGTTTCTTATTAAAAATATAAAAAAATTTATATATGGATATTGCACATGAAAGTTGTACATGAAAGTGAATATATAATTAGCGTTATTGAGGAACTTGAAATATTTTCATTATTTACTCAATTAATGGAATTAATGGACGATTTAATTAAGAAGATTGCACATTTAAAAAGGATGAAATAAAAAGTTTAAATTGGTAAGATTTCATTCCAATTATAATAATGAAGATTTGAATTGAAAAATCTCGTTTTTATGTTAACTTGTAAATTTAGAAGATTTGATTTTAAAATTTAACATAAATGGATTAATTGAGGAAGATTTCATTTAATATCAAAATGGTAAGTTTTGATATTACAATTGAAACATTTTGGGAATAGTTTTATGATATTAATATGGAAAGATTAATGTTTACTGAAATGAAAGGATAAGTAAAAGAATGAAAGATATTTTAGAAATTAGATATTCTAAAATATGAAATGTTTTAAAATAATACTTTTAAGAGATAATTATAATGATAATTATTAATTGTACCTGGACACGAGGTTAGGTCACATTTATGGCGGAAGTCTGCCCGGAACCAACCGGCATATCCAGCAGCCATAAATGTTGGGCCTAATGTGAGAGGTCCAAGTGCGCAAATACGAATTGGGTCAAGACACGAGGTTAAGCCCAACCTGTGGTAGAAGTCTGCCCGGAACCAACCGGCATATCCAACATCCACAAGTTGTAGGCCTAATGTGAGAGGTCTGGCCCGCTATTAAATAATAAAATGTAAAGATAAACATAATAAATGGATAAGGAAAATGAATTGGGCTATTCAGTCCATTTTAAAATAGTAACTCCATTTTAACCCGTATAAATTATGTTATACATTTTATAAAGGAAATCGAAGATGATTAATATTTTATATAAGATTAAATGAAATACTCTGAAATAAATGATGTCTAATTATATATATTAAATGGGAAATTTATGAAATTAAAATTTGGGTTTATCGTGAATTATGTTTTAAATAACATTTATTCTTTAACCCAAATTTATGATAGAATTAATTCCCTAAAAATTGAATAATCATTTAATAATGACTTTGGAAGATTAAAACTAAATAAGATTTTAATTAAATCTTTAATTAGATTGAAAGGGAATTAAGTAGTTAAGATCACTGAATTAAGAAAGTGATCGAAAATGGAAAATGAACCATAAAGCAATGAATATTTTCATGTTATAAATGAATAAATGAATGAAAACATGAAATGGTTATATTATTTATATATTTTATATAAATAAAAGTAATGAAACTTTTATTTACTTTTCACATGTAAATAAAAAGATGAAAATAAGAAGGGAATTTTTATTTACATTTCACATGCGAATAAAAATATAAAAATATGAAATGAAACATGATTTAGAAGCATGAACCGCATATGAAAATTTAACATGTTTTAAAAAGCATGAAGTCGCATATGAAATGCATAATCAAGAAACCGCATATGATATAAAAATTCATGTTTAGAGTAGTATTACTGCATATGAAATGAATGGACGATATTTATGAAATGAATGGACGATATATATATACATGAAATGAATAGACGATATTTATATTTATAAAAGAATAAATAACGATATAGAATGGTTTACAAATTTATATATGCGAGAATTATTTGGGAAGTCCGAGTTTACTCTCATTCCAAATAATGATACGACGTTCGAAGAGTTGAAGACGGTGATTGAAGACCGACGATCTTCACATCGAATGGGTGTGTTGCTATTGAGACCCATGATGGGGGTAGCTACCTTGAAGGGGCGACAGTAGTAGCCGTCCGGACGTAGCGTTGATTTGTACGGAATTGACTTTCGCTCAGACCCAGAGCATAAGTTTATAAATGGAATGTATGTCTGACGTTGTAGTCCTTTATACTACATTCGTTGATCTCTCTTAATATATATCTGTTTGGTGGTTAACACCCTTCTCTGAGACGTACGAGCTTAGGGGTTATATATTGGTAGAAATCAATGGTATAGTATGGACTGACAATGTGGCATGCTAAGATGCATTGATCAAGGCTTTTGTTGAAAAGCAGGCCTTGTGGTTGATGATCAAAGCACGGCCTGTTTAGGCGTAGCTTTGTGTATAGCGTGACTTCGCGAGCCTCACACCCCGGTATGAGTCAAAAACGGGATATGGACTGCAGGGAGTGCACACGTTTCTTTCTAGCTAGAGTGGTGTCAGCGACCTACCAGCCCTGACATTTTACTTATGTGGATGATGGATTTTGAGGCGCCTCGTTATTTTTATAGGCCGTTGGTGGTCATACTATAGGTCCAAAGGGACCGGGAAGCGTGTGTTCAGGCATAACTAATCCACTGCCCATAGGCGGGGACCGGCCCTGAAGATCCAAGGGTTCACTGCGGGGGATCCTGAGGCATTTGCTAGAGTGTCTCGAATCGGAGAGGAGCTTGCCCCTAGCCTCGACTCATGATGGAAATCCAATTTCCAATACGCCCTTGCGGTTTTGATTGTAGAACTAGTATTGGCGACATGCTATATGGTAACCATGCCGTCTAGGATTGATACTTATGATTGAAATGTTTTTTTTTAAAACATATACACACTAGTAGTAATCCGTTTTATACGTATCAAGCATCTTTTGACCATTATAAGGTAAAACCCTATCCTCTGGTGTGCGTTGCATTGTGTGATGGGACCTGGGTCTTATAATGGTTTCATTTTTCCAAAAAGACATTGCGTTATTTCTCGATTTACTTTGGTTTATGCACTGGCAATCCATAGGAGTAAACCCGTTCCGCGAAAGTGGCGTGGTCCTTGGATTTGTCTTATTAGTTATATTAGTTTAGAATTCTCACACCAGTCCTTGTTGCTGGCTAGGGAGCTGGTTACGCATGATAGGGGGTTCTCACCATGTTGTTTGGTGGCGAACAGTGGGCTCTTACCCTTACATGTCCCTTATTTATTAGGGTTGGTTATTGCAGTCGAGAGGCTGGCCGTAAAACAAGGTGTCTGGGAGATCATCTGTATGTCACGGTGGGAGGTTAACCCACTGCCTGTGTGTCGTTACAGGAAAGCTGTGTCCAGAGCTTAGAAGTCTTCCGCTGTTTAATATATTAAATCTGTTGTAATTTATCTTCCGCTGTAGTTTACTTTATTTGTACTCTGATATTCTGTACTCTGATGCTATATTATTGTAATATAATAAAAGTCTGCTGTTATTGTTCTGATGTATTGTATTCCCAAAGTTAACGTATGCGAGTTTTGAACGGTCTTGGTCGATTTTGTGATCGATTAAGGTCGGGCAAAATCCGTGTCGTTACAGGTGGTATCAGAGCTATGGTTAGCTCAAATCTTTGGGGTACAACTCGTTAGAACTGAACAAAAGACTCATCGGAGATTGGATTAGTAATGTCCAATAAGAATACTCATTAGAGATAGGATCAGCAGTATCCTAGAATGAGAATACTCATTAGAGATGGGGTTAGTAATGCCCTAGAATGAGTTCAGAGTGATAAGCTTATAATTAGCGTATTTTTGATTATATAATCTATTTCTGAAAATATGATTTTTAAATATATAAAAGTATGTATATTTGATAAGTTAGCCAACAAATGAAATTAATTAAAGTAAAATTAAAATTTAGTTAGTTAATTAAACAACTTTTAGCCTAGTTCCTTTTCGAGGACGAAAAGATTTTAAGTGGGGGAGATTGTAACAACCCGGAATTTTGGAACTAATTTAAAAAAAAAAAAAAGAATTTACATTTTTATTAAAAAAATAAAATGAAATATGTTTTAAAATAAATGTTAGTCTTTATTTAAATGTAAGAACATAAAAATGATTTATTAGACTAATAAAAATATCACCTTGATTAGAAATGATGATTAAATCAAATTGACAATTTTGGTTAAGAAATTGGTTAGACAAACAAACAACATTTTTATATAAACGTCACATTAGTGAAAAAGAACAACATTCTTGTCAAGACTTGATTAGTGAATTTAAATACTCATTTTGGGTTAATATGTTAGTGAGTTAGAAATGAACCTTTTTATTCATTGAAAGGGATTAATTGAAAAATGAACATTTTGATTTATTTAAAAAAAATATTGATAAACAAAATCACTATTTTTGTTTGAATCAAAAGTTAACAAACAAATTTTCATTTTTGTTTGTGTATTGAAAGTCAACATACAAGATTATCATTTTTTCATATTAAGAGAATGAAATGAAAGAATATATTTTGTCATTTGAAAATAAAAGACAAGTTTTTAACTTTACTTTGTTTACAAAATAAAACACCAATTTTTACCTTTATTTTGTTTATAAAATAAAAAGCAAGTTTTAATCTTTTATTTTGTTTACAAAATAAAATGCTAATTTTAATCTTTAATTCTGTTTACAAAATAAAATACGAGCTTTACCTTTATTTTTGCGAACATAATAAAATGCATATTTGAAATGTCATTTATGACAATTGACCTATTAGAATCACCACTTATGATAAAGCTCAAAGGGTCATTTATGTTGAGTTATAATCACCATTTATGTTAGTATTCAAAATGACATTTATGTTGAGTTAAAAATACCACTTATGCTAGGATTCAAAATGTCAACTTTTATGTTTGTTCATATTCAAAATACCCTTTTTGTTTGAACAAAGTATAAATAAATAAAAAAATGTCAAAATCTAAATTAACATTTGTCAATTTAATAAAAAGTTAATCTTTTGTTTACAATTTTTATATAAACAAAAATGTCTAAATCAAAATTTACATTTGTTAATTATATAAAAGTTTATCTTTTGTTTACATTTTACGATGTAAACATAAATGATTAAATAGATTTTATATTAAATAGGAAGATTGGGAATAACGAAACTATAATAAATGTTGAATTAATACAATAAAACAAACCAGTTAATTTTGAAATTGGAATATAATGTCGGAATTTAGTATAATGAAATTTTCCTAATAGTTTATTTCAAGTATAAAAAGAAATGTGAAATGAGACATTATGTTAACTTTGTCATGTTTGGAAGGAATGATTAATGAATTGATTGTTTTACAAAGATTAATTGCTCGATTAAAAATGTTAGAAAATTGAATTTGAGATGTATGACACATGTAATTTATTCCTATGTTAGACTAGGATTAGATGGGTAATTAAATTAAGGATAAATGAAATTGAATACTGTATTCATTTAATTAACCTTTGAAATTTGAATAAATAAAAGGGAAAAATTTAAACCATTCATACCTTTAATTTATTTCCTTTTGGTTCTCTATTCATATCCATTCTTTTACCGCTTCATTTATATTTCTTATTCCTATGTATTTATCCTAATTTCCATTCATTCTTAGAACCACTCCCATTCTTTTTCTTCCTCTTCATATTTACCATTCCTCTTCGATTTTATCTCCAATTAATCCTCAAATCTACGCAGTATCTTCATAAATTTATAATAGCCAAATTGTTAAGCGATGTTAGTTCTTCGATTTCAACGAACGGTGACTCCAGAAGCGGGGCGCAGGGAGAGAGACGATCGATGATGGGTTCTGTGAATTGAACGAAGATGGAAGAAAGGATTAGAGAAATAAAGTTGCAATGGACTCGTCATGGCGAACTCTACAACACAGACCAGATCTGAAACGGACTGATCTACAATTTTTGAAAATTCAAAAACCATCGGTGAGAATTCTAACTCACATCAAAAGGATTTATAAAATTATATTTATTCGATGTAGAAAAATGGGTTATGCGATAAAATTGTTCAAGAGATGAAATCAGATCTGTGACTGAAATTATTGTTTGTTGTTTGTATTGATTGCGATGCTGATGTTGTTTAAATCATGCTGCGTTAACAATAAAGTATCATTGTCGTTGGTTCATGTTATGTTGACATTAAAATAACCTTTTTTTATGATGGTTTTATTAGAATCTTCATGGTAGATAAAGTAAACGTCTTTGTTTGAAATCTTCATGTTAGAAAAGAAAAATAAACAAATTTGTCATTTATGTTATATTAGAAAATTTTGTTATCTTGTTAGAAGTGTTATAATTTTTTTTATTAGAAAAAAATATGTCATTTTGTTATAAAATGTTTTAGGAAAATAAAAATCTCAATTTTATTAGACAACGTCATGTTGAAATAAAACTTGTCATTTTTATTGAATTAGTATTGACTAAATAAAAATGTTCATTTTTATTAAATTAGCATGGTTAAAATCAAACTATCATTTTGGTCAATTAACGTTGTGTTAAAATATAAACATCGCTTTGGTCAAAACAAAATAAAATGTAAAGTTAGAATAAAATAAAATTTTGTGTCATAAAATGTAAAGTTAGAATAAAATATCGTTTGTTACAAAAATGTAATGTTAGATTTAAGAACATTTTCTCATTTAAGTTAGAAAAGTTATGTTGCATATAAAAGAGAACATTTTCTCATTTAAGTTAGAAAATGTTAACATATGAAATCATTTTTTTTTTTGACATTAGGATACGTAAAATAAAAAGAATGGATTTTAATAGTTGAAAAATCATGTATGTCATATATGTTTAATTGGAATGGATAGATTATATATGTCATGTATGTGTGATTTGAATTGACAAATCATAATCGTCATATGTGTTTAATTATAGTTGAAAAATCATATATGTCGTAAATGTTTAATTAGAATAAACATGCCATTTTTATTAGGGATATATTATGTAAGATAAATTTGTCATTTATGACTGAATTCGTCATTTATGTGAAAATTTAACTTGTCATTTATGTGAAGATTGAAATTGTCATTTATGTCAATATGAATTTGTCTATTCATGTTGAGAGGAGTTTGTCCTTCAAGTTAAATTACTATAATGTCATTTATTAAAAATGTCATTAAATTAGAATGACATTAACACTGGAATGTCACTAGATTAGAATGTTATTAAGTTAGAATGTCATTAGATAAAAAGGGCCATTAGAATACATAGTATGGTGTATGTAAATAAATATTCATTTATATGATATTTGAAACGTAGAAAAATGTTAACATATAAAATACTCTTTTATATGATATAAGAAAATAAACTTATTTTCATAGTTAATGTCACAATAGGAATGCAACCTTATTTCCAGCGTTTATGTAAAAATATGAGTGTTGTTATATTTTTAGCGCGTTAAGTGAAAGTAGAAAATAAATATATTTTCATTGTTTAAGTTAAAATAAGATTGATAACTTATTTTTAGCGAGTTAGGTAAATTTAGAAAATAATTATAACTTCATTGTTGTTAATAAAATAAGAATGCAAACTTAATTGCATTGTTTATTATAAAATATAAATGCAACATTATTCTCATTGTTTTGATAAAAATATGAATGCAAACATTATTTACACTTTTTGATAAAATATAAATGCAAACTTTATTTGCATCGTTTTGTTAAAGTATGAATGAAACTTTATTTTTATTGTTTTGATAAAAATATGAATGAAACTTTATTTTTATTTACATAAAAATATGAATGCAACTTTATTTTTATTGTTATGTCAAAACATGAATGCAAGTTTATTTTAAGCATTTTTAAGTAAAATATGTAAATAAATATATTCGTAGTGTTTCTTATTAAAAATATAAAAAAATTTATATATGGATATTGCACATGAAAGTTGTACATGAAAGTGAATATATAATTAGCGTTATTGAGGAACTTGAAATATTTTCATTATTTACTCAATTAATGGAATTAATGGACGATTTAATTAAGAAGATTGCACATTTAAAAAGGATGAAATAAAAAGTTTAAATTGGTAAGATTTCATTCCAATTATAATAATGAAGATTTGAATTGAAAAATCTCGTTTTTATGTTAACTTGTAAATTTAGAAGATTTGATTTTAAAATTTAACATAAATGGATTAATTGAGGAAGATTTCATTTAATATCAAAATGGTAAGTTTTGATATTACAATTGAAACATTTTGGGAATAGTTTTATGATATTAATATGGAAAGATTAATGTTTACTGAAATGAAAGGATAAGTAAAAGAATGAAAGATATTTTAGAAATTAGATATTCTAAAATATGAAATGTTTTAAAATAATACTTTTAAGAGATAATTATAATGATAATTATTAATTGTACCTGGACACGAGGTTAGGTCACATTTATGGCGGAAGTCTGCCCGGAACCAACCGGCATATCCAGCAGCCATAAATGTTGGGCCTAATGTGAGAGGTCCAAGTGCGCAAATACGAATTGGGTCAAGACACGAGGTTAAGCCCAACCTGTGGTAGAAGTCTGCCCGGAACCAACCGGCATATCCAACATCCACAAGTTGTAGGCCTAATGTGAGAGGTCTGGCCCGCTATTAAATAATAAAATGTAAAGATAAACATAATAAATGGATAAGGAAAATGAATTGGGCTATTCAGTCCATTTTAAAATAGTAACTCCATTTTAACCCGTATAAATTATGTTATACATTTTATAAAGGAAATCGAAGATGATTAATATTTTATATAAGATTAAATGAAATACTCTGAAATAAATGATGTCTAATTATATATATTAAATGGGAAATTTATGAAATTTAAATTTGGGTTTATCGTGAATTATGTTTTAAATAACATTTATTCTTTAACCCAAATTTATGATAGAATTAATTCCCTAAAAATTGAATAATCATTTAATAATGACTTTGGAAGATTAAAACTAAATAAGATTTTAATTAAATCTTTAATTAGATTGAAAGGGAATTAAGTAGTTAAGATCACTGAATTAAGAAAGTGATCGAAAATGGAAAATGAACCATAAAGCAATGAATATTTTCATGTTATAAATGAATAAATGAATGAAAACATGAAATGGTTATATTATTTATATATTTTATATAAATAAAAGTAATGAAACTTTTATTTACTTTTCACATGTAAATAAAAAGATGAAAATAAGAAGGGAATTTTTATTTACATTTCACATGCGAATAAAAATATAAAAATATGAAATGAAACATGATTTAGAAGCATGAACCGCATATGAAAATTTAACATGTTTTAAAAAGCATGAAGTCGCATATGAAATGCATAATCAAGAAACCGCATATGATATAAAAATTCATGTTTAGAGTAGTATTACTGCATATGAAATGAATGGACGATATTTATGAAATGAATGGACGATATATATATACATGAAATGAATAGACGATATTTATATTTATAAAAGAATAAATAACGATATAGAATGGTTTACAAATTTATATATGCGAGAATTATTTGGGAAGTCCGAGTTTACTCTCATTCCAAATAATGATACGACGTTCGAAGAGTTGAAGACGGTGATTGAAGACCGACGATCTTCACATCGAATGGGTGTGTTGCTATTGAGACCCATGATGGGAGTAGCTACCTTGAAGGGGCGACAGTAGTAGCCGTCCGGACGTAGCGTTGATTTGTACGGATTTGACTTTCGCTCAGACCCAGAGCATAAGTTTATAAATGGAATGTATGTCTGACGTTGTAGTCCTTTATACTACATTCGTTGATCTCTCTTAATATATATCTGTTTGGTGGTTAACACCCTTCTCTGAGACGTACGAGCTTAGGGGTTATATATTGGTAGAAATCAATGGTATAGTATGGACTGACAATGTGGCATGCTAAGATGCATTGATCAAGGCTTTTGTTGAAAAGCAGGCCTTGTGGTTGATGATCAAAGCACGGCCTGTTTAGGCGTAGCTTTGTGTATAGCGTGACTTCGCGAGCCTCACACCCCGGTATGAGTCAAAAACGGGATATGGACTGCAGGGAGTGCACACGTTTCTTTCTAGCTAGAGTGGTGTCAGCGACCTACCAGCCCTGACATTTTACTTATGTGGATGATGGATTTTGAGGCGCCTCGTTATTTTTATAGGCCGTTGGTGGTCATACTATAGGTCCAAAGGGACCGGGAAGCGTGTGTTCAGGCATAACTAATCCACTGCCCATAGGCGGGGACCGGCCCTGAAGATCCAAGGGTTCACTGCGGGGGATCCTGAGGCATTTGCTAGAGTGTCTCGAATCGGAGAGGAGCTTGCCCCTAGCCTCGACTCATGATGGAAATCCAATTTCCAATACGCCCTTGCGGTTTTGATTGTAGAACTAGTATTGGCGACATGCTATATGGTAACCTTGCCGTCTAGGATTGATACTTATGATTGAAATGTTTTTTTTTAAAACATATACACACTAGTAGTAATCCGTTTTATACGTATCAAGCATCTTTTGACCATTATAAGGTAAAACCCTATCCTCTGGTGTGCGTTGCATTGTGTGATGGGACCTGGGTCTTATAATGGTTTCATTTTTCCAAAAAGACATTGCGTTATTTCTCGATTTACTTTGGTTTATGCACTGGCAATCCATAGGAGTAAACCCGTTCCGCGAAAGTGGAGTGGTCCTTGGATTTGTCTTATTAGTTATATTAGTTTAGAATTCTCACACCAGTCCCACGACTGACCTGTAGTTTGTTTCACTTTGCAAACTCGGGTGCCCTCTTTCCACACGGGCAGTCGAGTAGCTTTTTGCAGATATCTCTCTCTTTAGCAGGATCCTGGATCGAAGCCTAAAGCTGTGTCCAGAGCTTAGAAGTCTTCCGCTGTTTAATGTATTAAATCTGTTGTAATTTATCTTCCGCTGTAGTTTACTTTATTTGTACTCTGATATTCTGTACTCTGATGCTATATTATTGTAATATAATAAAAGTCTGCTGTTATTGTTCTGATGTATTGTATTCCCAAAGTTAACGTATGCGAGTTTTGAACGGTCTTGGTCGATTTTGTGATCGATTAAGGTCGGGCAAAATCTGTGTCGTTACAGCAATCCTTTTTTTTCCTTTATATTATGCCACCAAACTTCGTTCGTCAATAACTCCTTCATCCGGTACCCGTTTCCCGCAAACTCGGACTCTATTTCAACCAGAATTCCGAGACGAACACAATGGCGCAACCCCATTCCCATAATTCTCACGTCTGAGATTAATTATTCTTTATTTTAGTTTATTCGATTAATCAAAAATCTAGGGTGTTACAGTCACGATCTGACTTCTCCACACGGAAGAGCTACGAAAGGGATTCCTCCCGCTACCCAAAACACCCAGCTCGACGGTCCCTAGGGTGGTGAAAACGAGGGCGAGCGACGGGATTTCCGGAGCTCGATTCTCGAAGAATATAGAACGTTGGGGGGCGAAACCGGTGTAGATGTGAAGGGCGAAAGAAATACTACAAAAATCACAATAGGACCCTGTGATTTTGTTGCGAGATCGAAGAGGAAAAGAGGAGAGAAGGATTCGACTGTTTTTCGTTGTCGGTTGAAGGAGGAACGGGGATTTCACGGACTGCTGAGTCAACGCTGAGTGGATAGATATTTATATTTATTTAATTATTATTTTAATTCTTTTAATTTACAAATACCCATTCATTCACACTAACTCCAATTCAAACCCAATGACTGTCGCCCCTAGCTAAATACCCCCATTCCGAACACAATGGGATATGTTTCATAGGCCCATTCGACTATTTCAGTCAGTTTTCCTTCAAATTAAAATATAAAACATTCAATATTTGATTTGAACGTACATTTCAATTTGCCGGGGCCACATACTGATTCTAAAAATTCCCGAAAAATTTATATAGCTATGTTGGGACGATACGGTCCAAACAAAACTGATTTCATCGAATTCTGAGACCGTTTGAAAAATACCATTTTCTGGTCGATCCAATGTAACAGAAATTGACCAAACACATTTTCCTTCGCCACGCTCACATATTAACTTCAAAAATTATGGAATTTGAAATCTAGCAATAATTTGACATCCCGGATCCAACAAAAGTGGTTTCGTCGAATTCTGAGGTCATTTGCAAAATTTCTATTTTCACGGGCTATATATTCTCTATAGCGACCTTTCTAAAAATTCATTTGGCCATAACTTTTGATTCCCGCTTTGAAACTTCGATTTTCCAAATTCGTTAGAAAGATATTCACTAAAAGATTTAAATATTTTTGGTTTCACTAAAATCCATTTTATTTTGCACCCGGTACAGTCAGTCAAAGTTTGAATTGAAATTTTGAAACTGCCGCGCCATTTCAGGCCTTGTTTATAATTTAAAATAAATATATTTATTTTCAAACATCGATTCAAACATACTTTTCGTCGTTATTATTTAAAATTGTTTATTTTAAATATCTAAAATCCACTAAATTAGCCAAATTAAAAATTTTAAACTGGCTCAGATTTTCCGGGTTGTTACAATCTCGCCCACTTAAAACTTTTCGTCCCCGAAAAGGAACAAAGTCGAAAGCCGTTTAATTAACCAACTCAACTTTCCTTCTGGCTTCCATTCTCCAACTTCTCAGTTTCTAATAATTTTCAAATTCTTCAAAAATTTGGCTAACACCCTAAATTTTCGAAAAATTTCGCCATAACCTCCTTTGTACGGGGAGCTTCGGGATATTTCAAACAGCCTCCCATGGCCCTCACCAATCCAAAAGAAAAATGAAAAGCCTAGCGGCTAGTCAGTCGGCTCATAAAATCATCAAATCCCAAGAAATACAATAAACATGTACCTATTTGTCGGGCAAACAATTTTATTCCTCCGCTTAGCTGTTTATCCATAACATGTTCACACATATATAATGCACATGTTTATATTTCTATCTGTTTCTAAATCAGTTCAATACTTGTTCAACTGCATACATTTAACTTCATTCTCTTATTGATTAAATTAACTATCATTCTAATAATTTAATTAATCAAATCCACAGTCATACAACGTAACCAACAATCAATTTGTTTTTAACTTTCCAAAAATATACTAATTAATTCATATACTCTTTTAAAATCATTCGGACAATATAATTAAAAAGTTTACATGCATGAAAAGAAAACAACAGCAATGTAGAGGATAAAATGGTAATGCAAAGATATGGTAAATGTACCTTGCACCAGAGTCAATCAGAGATATCCACCCTGCACTTAGGATAGGCTTTCTTAATGCTTTCCTCTATTTCCAAGGTACAATCTCACAAATCTCCACTCCATTGCACTTTGACTAAGTGAACCTTCTTGTTCCTCAGCTCTTTGGTTTCTTTGCCAATTATCTTTAGCGGCTCTCTTCTCACAGCCAATTCTGGAGTAATTTCTATATCCCATTGCGCTGCTTCTTCCACGATCAAGTCTGGATCATGAACATGCTTTCGAAGTTCAGATACGTGGAACACATTATGTACTCCGGGCAACCAATCAGGTAATTGAACCCTATAAGAGAGAGTTCCAATCCGTTCCAGAATAGGAAACGGGCCAATAAATTTGGGCGCCAATTTCCCTGTTTTACCGAACCGGATTACTCCTCTCAGCGGAGATATCTTCAAATACACGTGGTCGCCAACAGCAAATGATATATCTCTTCTCCTCTTATCTGCATAGCTTTTCTGTCGGCTTTGGGCGGCGAGTAATCGTTTCTTAACGAAATTGACTTTGTCTGCAGCTACGCGAATCATATCGGGTCCCAATACGAGTCTATTACCAGGTTCTAACCAACAAGCAGGAAATCGGCACGGTCTACCATACAATGCTTCGAATGGTGACATTATCAGGATCGCTTGGTAGCTGTTGTTGTATGAGAACTCGGCCAAATGCAAATGGTCTTCCCATGATCTGCCAAAATCAATAATACAAGCCAGCAATAAATCTTCAAGAATACGATTCACCCTCTCAGTTTGACCATCTATTTGAGGATGATATGCGGTGCTCAAGTTCCGTTTTGTTCCCAATTCTGCTTGGAATGCTTCCCAGAATTTACTAGCAAAAATTGGGTCTCGATCACTAACGATGCTCATGGGAACTCCGTGTAGTCTAACAATTTCCTTGAAATAAATCTGTGCCAGACTCTGAGCAGTTCTATTTGATCTGACAGGTATGAAATGGGCGGTCTTTTTGAAACGATCTACGATCACCCAAATACTGTCATTTCCTTTCCTAGTTCTGGCCAAACCGTCTATGAAATCCATAGAAATATGTTCCCACTTTCCACCTGGAATTTCCAAAGGTTGCAACAATCCAGCGTGCTTCAGCTGATGCTTTTGACTTGTTGACAAGTAGGACACCGGCTAACATATAAAGAAATGTCTCGTTTAATATATTTCCACCAGAAAGTGCATTTGATATCATTATACATCTTGCTCACTCCTAGATGGATACTAAGCTTGGCTTTGTGACATTCATCTAATATTTCTCTCCGGAGTTCAGGAATGTTTGGCACACATATTCGGCCTTTCAACCTAAGAATCCCCTCGTTGTCTATCTGAAAACTCGAGGGCTTGCCCTTCTGAATTCTCTCTCTGATCTTCTGAATGAAGTGATCATCCTTCTGAAGAGCAGATATGTTATCAATCAACGAAGGCATGATAATAAAACTGGCGATAATCACATTCTTTCTGCTGAGCACATCAGCCACAACATTAGCTTTCCCCGGAGTATATAAGATATCAAGATCATATGCCGCGAGAAATTCTAACCAACGCTGCTGTCTCTTATTCAGATCCTTCTGGGTGAATAAATACTTCAACGATTGATGATCAGTATATAATGCAAACTTCTCACCTAATAGATAATGCCTCCAGATTTTCATAGCAAACACGATAACTAGCAATTCAAGATCGTGAGTTACATAATTCTTTTCATGTGGTTTCAATTGACGGCTAGCATAAGCGACTTCATGGCCTCTTTGCATTAACACTGCGCCAAGGCCTTCTTTAGAAGCATCAGTCCAGACTTTTAAATCCTGATTGTTGTCAATAATTGTGAGCACTGGAGCAGTCGTCAATTTTAACTTCAGCTCCTGGAAAGCTGCCTCACATTCGGGAGTCCAGTTGAATCTCGAATGTTTCTTAGTAAGCTTTGTTAAGTGACTGGATATCTTCGAAAAATTCCTAACGAACTTCCGATAATAACAAGCCAATCTGAGAAACTTCTGACTTCTGTGGGCGTACGAGGCTGTTTCCAATTCTGAATAGCAGTGATTTATTGGGATCCACTGAAATTCCTTGCTTTGACACGACGTTGCCAAGAAATTTGACTTCTTCTTGCCAGAATATACATTTGGAAAATTTCGCTTTTAAAACATTCTTTCAGAGAATTTCTAACACTTATTCCAAATGTTTTTCGTGTTCGCTTTCTGACTTAGAGAAGATCGGTATATCATCAATGAAAACCAGAACAAATTTATTCAATACTCCTCTGAATACCCGGTTCATTAGATCGACAAAATAAGCTGGAGCATTACATAAGCCGAACGGCATTACTAACCACTCATAGAATAAGTCTGGACCCCTGAATGCTATCAAAGGAACACACTCTTCGGCAATACAAAGCTGATGGAAACCTGTAGCTAGGTCCATTCGGGAAAATACTTGTGCTCCATTCAATCGATCCAATAAATCATCAATTCGCGGCAATGGATATTTGCTTTTCAATGTATGCTTATTCAAGTCATGATAATCTACACATAGTCTGAGAGTACCGTCTGACTTCGGGACAAATACAACTGCTGCTCCCCAATCAGAGAAACTAGGCCTGATCAGACCTTTCCATACAAGCTGTCCAGTTTGATTGTCTAACTCTTCTTTTTCCTTCAAGGTCATTCTTCGAATAGCGTGAAATACTGGCCTTGCATTCGGAACTAAAGAGATTTTAAAATCAATTTCCCTCTCGGAGGTAAGCTAACAACTTCTTCAAATACATCCGCATAGTTCTTCACAACTGGGATATTTGCAATGTCGACCGGAATATTCTCCGGAACGATAGGAACAGGTTCTATTTGAGCAGGAGAAACATCTAATGCTTCCCAGAAGTCCTTTCTATCAGAATTTGGGCCTTCACCTGGAATGGTTATATAATTGCCTGATTTAATCTTCGCCCTTACGACTTTGTCGGCGAATTTAACCTCAGCTTCATATTTGGTTAACCAATCCATTCCCAGAATAAGATCAAACTCTGTAAAATTCATGACGATCGCGATAGTAGGGAATCGATAGCAGGCAAAAGAAACAGGAACCCCACAAACCCAACTAAGATCGAGGGAACCCCCAACCGGATTATGAACAGTCATTGGTGCTTTGAGCTTTTCAAAATTCAAATCTAGTTTATTAACCGCATTCTTTGCAATAAAGCTTCGTGACGCACCTGTGTCAAATAATACCTTTACCGGAATATCTTTTATAGTAAGCGTGCCTTCTAAAACATCTGGCCTTTCCTGACTAGCTAAGGGTTCAGAAGTTTCTGCTACTTTATCTACCTAAACCACCTCAGATTTCTTTAAGAGTCGGCAATCCTTTTCAAGATGGCCAGCCCGATGGCATTGACTGCATTTTCTATTCTCTTGAAACTTGTTCTTAGATTTAAATTTATCCTTCTTTCGTTTCTTCAAGGGTCCACAGTTTATTGCCAAATGCCCTGGCTTCTTGCAGTTCAAACATGTGGCAGTCGTTACTGGCACTTTCTCAGATTTAACCTTCTTTCGATTGACTTTAGGTTTCTTTCTGATCCCAGACGTTGTACTTGCCTCAGCCTGTGTACTTGTCTCTGGGCTATCAAGTTCAGTTTTCCTTTTGTTGCTCGAACTGACTTCCTCTCCATTGACTAAAAGACCTCGATTATTTAGATCTTCATACCGATAAGACATGTATATCATTTCAGAAAAAGGAAGCTTCACATGCCCCATTACTTTATTCTGGTATTTTCTTTGGAGCCCGTTAATAAACCTCAGATTCTTCCTCTTTGGATCTTGAATTAGATGCGGGGCAAAACGAGAAAGTTCATTGAATCTCTTATGATATTCTGGAATATACATATCTCCTTGTATCAGATAGCAGAATTCATCACTTAACCACTCAGTTGCTTCTGGATGAGTAAATCTTTCTTGGAAAATTTCTTTAAATCTATCCCAGGTAATATTACCCTCTGGATCATCCTTAATAACTGTTTCCCACCAGAACAAAGCTTCGTTTTTGAGTGCCCAAGATGCCAGTAATATTTTCTGATCATCTCTTAGCTGGAGACGCTCAAGAATCCTTTCAGTAGAATGCATCCAATCTTGGGTTTGACTAATGGATTCATTGCCCGAGAATGATACTCCACCCAGATTTCGATATTTCTTTAATAGAGCTTCTAGATCTGGTTCTGTATTCCTTCTTCTGTTTCTGACACTCATTTTCTAGTGCTTCTGCAAATAGCAGACCAAGTGTCAGGTCAACAGAAAAGATTTTTTTTATTTTAAAACATAGAGACATATACTTGAATGTAAATGTGTCTATCAGGGTGTATCTCATTCTGCTTTACTCATTCTAGGATATTACTAATCCTATCTGAAATGAGCGATCCGTCTTAGAACACTACTGGTTCTATTTCTGACGAGTTCGTTAATATGTTATATTCCAGAACTAAGCTTGACCAAAGCTCTGATACCATGTTTGTGACAACCCCAAACCCCCATATGATAGTGGCAAGGGTAATCTTTGGAATATAACACATAAACAGATAACAGCAGAACAGAAATAAATAAATAAATACACCAGATAATGTACAATAGAATACACTGGATAAACATAATCATTAGAGTTACACAGTATACAGGATCATACTTAGTACAAATACAGTTCAGCTATACATAAATGTCTACAGCGAAAAACAACTACAACAAAATGACCCTATTACAACGGTGGAAAACAGTTGTAAAAGACTTTTTACAACGGTGGAGCCACCGTCGTCTATTAAGAAGTTGTAATAGATTGAAATCTTTTACAACTTTTATACACTGTTGCAACACCGTTGTAAAATGTATATTTTACAACTGTTTTCCACCGTTGTAGTAATACATATTACAACATTTTTTCACCGTTGTAGTAATTCGTACTACAATTAATTATAACAATATGATTTTTGTTTCTTTATACATTACATTTCATATAAAAATAAATATTTATATTGAATAAAATGATACTACACTGAACTGAAATAATCAATTAAATATTTTATTTCAATATTTGAATTAGTACAACTTTGTGATCCACTATCGTACAACTCACTTTTACATAATACAGTCATAACAATACATACATTCCTCACTTTTACATAATACAGTCACAACTCACTTTTGCATTGTTCTCTTCGTATAGTTCAAGTGCCATGTATTCGGGCGTTCCGGTCATTATGCGTGCTGCGCGGTTCCTTTCTACTACTGCTGCTTCTCCAAGATCTCCTATTTTAACCTGTACATTGTTTATACCAAAATTTAACTACTGGTAAAGATTATATTACTGTTCAGCAATCATCTCATATAAACACTTTGTTTATCCAACAACCAATTCTCCTTTGAAATTTTTTTTACTACCCTACAACCATTGAATTCCAAAACAGAAAGAGATGGTTCTAGTATTTTATTTTATGGTGCAACACAAAAGATAACTATAAAGTGTAAAGTCCTTTTCCTTTATAAAATTATATAGATATAGCTGCAAAGCACCTGCTTATAGCTAGGCAAACAAACTGAATAACATAAGCAAACAACCGTAAACCTATAGATTAAGTATAATAGAATGTTCAAACAGTATCAAGGGTGGACCAACGAATGAAAGCAAGGATGGGCTAATTTTAAAGATTGACTTATATCTCAAGACAATTGTTTCTAAGAAGTGCATATTTATCTAGGTTCAAAGTGTATTAGTATAGAAAAGAAAATTCCAACATAAGTTTCAAAATGATTATATATCTGAAATGAAACAGACCTCTTCCACAACTGCAACTACAAATTCATCATGATATCGACTAAGATTTGCAGTAAGAATAGCAATGAGATGGATTTGATTGTACTTCTCCTTGTGAACCTTTAAAAAGCACTTCAGTAAGTGTGGTTCACATTCACTCCAAGGTAATTTTCTTAGTTGTCTAAGAACATATTCAAGAGAAGACTTGTCAAGATCTGAGAAGAGTAACTTTCTTATATACTGCACCAAATGGAAACAACTGATATCAATTAACTGCGCTTGGCCCATAAAACATTCGAAAAAAAAGCAACTGATACTACACCTGATACAACGGAAGTCGTATTTTTGAAACCCGAGCAGACCGTTCAGGCGGTTTGCATATGTTGTACGCATTTTCTACCAAAGTACTATGACGTGGATCCAAGTTTTTTACATTTTTTAAACGCATGAGTATCTCCAACATATTTGACATACGAATTGTTGTTTCAGGTGATCGGTAAAGAAACCGCCCATATGTTTCTAGAAGGTTGCAAGCAACGTCAATATTGTGATGATTAAAGTCGTCCAAACAAGCCTGCATGAAACAATGAATGATGAACATTCTCCCAACAAAAGTATTTTGCATGTTAACATAAAAAAAAAATTCAAATTCCAAACTAATGCAAGGATTTTGGGTTCATACGAGTGATGTATATGACAATTGAGTGTACAGGGCCACCAGCAATAGACTGGAGGAAATTGCAATTTCATTATAAGAAAAAAAGAAAATGGCGCACAGCAGCATTACATACTCCAAAGGCAAAGGAGTGCAGTATAAGTAAATAACCCATTATTGATCATACACTCAGCAATTTATCGAAAATAGGATAGCAACAACCGAGAAACCCAAAAATTAGGGTTTGTTTTTTCCTTTCAAAGGACCGACCTCCAATCTAGAAAATGAAAATTCACCTGAATTCACCTATGATGTTGTCCAGCTGGAATGAAAACTCACTCACGAATTGGAGTCTCTCGACCTGCCTTTTCACATAAACGAATTACTTGCAAATCAGCTTCCTATTAAAGGTCATAGTGCCTAACAGAGGGAAATACACTCACCTTAAACCCGATTAGCTTCCAGATCTCAATTTCTCTCCGTAGTTCCTCTATTTGGGTTTCGATCTCCCCATATCTACTGTCGCTTCCCCTTGGAAACCATTTCTCTCAAAATTAGTTCTATTTGATGTGAGACGTTGGTCGATTTGTTGATTTCCCCAATTCGATTTCTAGGGCTTCGGCCATTTTTAAGTTTTTTATTAGAACGATAGAATGAAATGGAAACCGACGGCCTATTTTCTTTTATTTGCTTCATACGGGTAGGGTTTCCCCATTGCCAATGTCCATTTTGCCCTTAGATTTAATGTTAACCCTTATAAAACTTAAGCCCCAAATCATGATAACACTTAAACAAATTTTTCATGTCACATACACAATATACAAACAAATGTGTATGTTTATTCACCATTTTAATCATGCACAATTTCACATATTCATTATGTACATATCACAAATGATTTATTTATTTACTCACCCCAAATATTATGGATTTAATTGAAATCAATATAATCTAGGATCATCAAAATTGGGTTCTCACGTTTCTACTTAGTTATAATCGAGTAATAACTATTAAAACCTTATAATGTATATGTCACCTAAATATTAATTAATAAGCAGTACATGTACAACTAAGAAGAACTGATGTGTATACCAAATCTTTATCGAACAGTTAAGTCACATGGATATACAGTAAAATTCTGATACAAAATCCACTGTTTACATGTATTTAAAATGGAAATCAAATCTAATAAACAATTCATAAAAATCTCATTAAAAATCCAAGCAAGAAATCTAATATATAGTTCAGAAAATCTGTAACACCCTGTGAATTCTATAACATTAAGCTTCACAAATTAAAGTGTAATTAATTCTAAATGAAAGAACTAAGGGAAATAGGTTACGCCATTGTGTTCGTCTCGGAATTCTACTTGAGATAGAGTCCGAGTTTGCGCGAATCAGACTCCATATGAAGGAGTTATGATCTTCTGAAGTTTCAGAATAAAATTTAAATTTAAATAGCTCAGTTTTAAATTCGAAATTCAAAAAACAGGTTCAAACTGGGCTGGGCGGGAAAATTCCCGCCCAGAGACCAGGTCGACCATAGGGTCGACCATGGTGTCGACCTGGCCACCCCAGGTCGACCATAGTGTCGACCTGGCCACCCCAGGTCGACCATAGTGTCGACCTGGGTGTCGACCTGCCTGGTCGACCTGGCTGGCTAGGTCTGGCTCTGGCTCGAATTTCTATGGCTCGGTGTGTCACTAGGGCTGACATGTCACCTCTTGATTGGTTCTTTGAACTTTGGATGGTCTAGATTCCTCCTGTCTTCATCTGACGGCTCAAAACAATTTAAAAATCTATAAATACACCCTAAGTCTCAACTGAAAATTCACATAAAAAAATAAGATGGGAGTCGTCATGCTGCCGGGGAGGAATTGAGCATAGCCGTCAAGAGAGAAAAGCCTAGAGACGAATCAAATTAAGAAGAATATTATAGTTTAATCAAATTGATCAACGCCACGTTAGTCTACCCAAAGGAGCGCATCTCAATTTCAGAATTCAGAATCCAGAATTCAAGATTCTGCATTCGTTGTAAGTATAGTGACCTTTCAGAATATGAATAAAAACTGTGATGTGATTCGATGTAAATGAAAATAGAATTGTGTTATTGTATAAATTCTGTGTATTGTAATGGTTCTATCATTGTAACGACACGCATTTTGCCCGACCTTAATCGATCGATAGATCAACCAAGACCATTCAAAATCCGCATACGTTAACTTTGGGAATACAACAACATCAGAACAAAAACAGCAGACTTTTATTACATCATGATAATATAACATCAGAGTACAGAATATATCAGAGTACATCGAAATTAAAATACAGCAGAAGAAAATTTTACAATATATTAAATACAATACAGTGCAGCGGAAATAAAATAGATACAGCGTAAGACAACATTGCTCTAGACACAGCTTTAAGCTTCAATCCAGAATCCTGCTCAAGAAGTAAATATCTGCAAAAACCTACTCGACTGCCCGTGTGGAAAAAGAGGGTACCCGAGTTTGCAAAGGAGGAAACAAACAACGGGTCAGTCATGGGACTGGTGTGAGAATTCTTAACTAATTTAACTAATTATAATAAGGCAAATCCAAGGACCACGCCGCTAACGCGGAACGGGTTTTCTCCAATGGATTGTTGTGCATAAATTAAAGTAAATCGTTAAACAACGCAATGCTTTGTAGAAAAATGAAACCATCTGTAACAACCCGGAATTTTGGGGCCAATTTAAAATTTTTATTTTTAGAAATTTTAATGGGTTTTTAATATTTAAAATAATTTATTTTAAATAATAACGACTAAAAAAAATTTGTTTTTAATCAAAGTTAGAATTTTTATATTTATAAATTTATATTACAAGCATAAAATGGCATGGTAATTTCAGAATTCGATTTTAAACTTTGAATAATAATTTAATGTGAATTTGAACAATGTTGGTATAAGTATTAAAATTAATGTTGTGTCATAGGTTGTTAAAATATGAACTTAACTTGATTATTTAGAATTGATTCTAAATGGCTATATATGTGATAATGACAGTGTTTGATAATCTATTTATAATGGAATTTGGAATTTATGTTGAATTAACAATATAAAATGGAATAACTAATTTTGGGGTTTATTTTATATTGGTAATCTTAATATATGAAAATAATATAGATCCATTTGATTGTGCAATGAAAGTCAACTAGTTATAAACATAATTATATGCATTTATTGTATAGATAGTCATGATTCGGTTGTTTATTTGTAATAATGGGAATTCAATCAAATATTGTAGATAAATAGTAAGTAAAGGAATAAATCGAATGTTTGACTAATTTTAAAAATAATGATAAACGAAAATTACTAATGTAGTAGGATATGAACAAAAATGTTAACTATACCTTTAAATTCAAGATTGGTTGAATAAAAAGAAAACAAATTAAATCAAACCAATTTAGTGGAGTTAAATATATACTTAATGAAGATTTAATTATGTTTGAAACCAAACATGGAAAATTAGTGTAATAATTAACTTTAAATTTGTTATGTGAATTTGTCATAAATTGTGGTAAACATTTGAATAATCAAAACAGGAAAATTTGTTGCTCATGTAGGAAAGTTAATTATTCATTTGATTTATATATAAATCAGTTTAATGAACTTTAATCAAATATAATTTAATCCTTAAAATTGAATTAAAGATGTACAAATGAAAATTCGAATACTTTCTTTATTTGACCGTTGGAATTCTTTGACTAGAAATACGTCTTATACAAATCTATTTTAAGCAAATTCCCAACCTACAAATAATCTTTCATTCTAACCTTACCCTCATTTGCTATTCTCTGATCAAGCCGTCACTCTAAAAAAATTTTTTTAATAAACAACAATGGCCTCTGCCTCATTCAAGATTAAAAAAATCAATATCTTGTGAACCTCTCATCGAAAAAAAAAATCTAAAACTAGTCTCATTCAACTCAGATGAATATTCTCTTTGATTTTATGCTTTGTGGTGGAAGCTTTGCAAATCGGTCATGGGTTCGGGTTTAACAGGGAGCCAACGAAGAAGAAACCAAATTTGACGAAACGACTTGAGTTGGACTCGTCTTGATGAGATCTACGCGATGGGACTGTCCACGACCAGAACAAAGCACTTTGGAAATTCAGCTATTTTGAACTCGAACGACTTCTGAAAACCAATCCATGTGAGATTTCTATTTTTAATAATAAATTAAAATTTTAATTACTTTATTGTTATTAGAAATCGATGGATGTATGTATGAAATTAGAGCTGTGATGTTGTGATGGAAACTTGTTGTTTGTGTTGATTTCGACATTCATTTTGTCATGTTAGATTAGGAATTACGCGCAAATAAAAATATTGCTTTTATCCGTCATGTTTAAAATTAGAAATGGTATACGAATAAAAGTATTGTTTTTTTTATTATTCGCCTTGTTGAAATTAGAATTAAATGCGAATAAAAATGTTGTTTTTATGTGTGACGTTAAATATTAAAATAATATGCGAATAAAAGTATACACTTTTATTTGTTATGTTAAAGTTAGTAATTTGTTGAAATTAAAAACGTTCTTTCTTTTTATTGTCATATACAATATAGGGATGGTCATTATTAGGAAATGTCATATGTTAGAATAAATATGTCGTTTCTGTTAGAAAACATGTTTTTTTTTTAATAAAAACATGCCATTTAGTAAGATGTGTTTTGCCGATAAAAACATGTCACTTAGTCAAGATTTGTTTTTGCCAATAAATGAATGTCATTCATTTAGAAATGTAAATTAGTTAGAATCTTGTTTATATAAACCCAAACACTTATTTGTCAAAACATGTTAACGGATTGGGAATAATCATTTTTGTGCAAACTCGTTAGTTGCAATAAAAATAACCTTTTTGTCAAAACATGTAAACTGAAATAAAAGCTCTCATTTGTGTCAAAACATGTCATTTAAAAAAAATCATGTTATGTTAGAATATAAAATGTCATTCATTTTAAATCATGTTATATTAGAAACAAATTGTCAATTTTGCTGTATTAAAAATTGACAATATAAATTATGGCATTTATGTTGAATCAAAATTGACCAAATAAGCATATCATTCATATGAAGTAGAATTTGTAAATAAGTATATAAGCATATCATTCATATGAATCAAAATTGACAATATAAATTATGGCATTTATGTCAATGCAAAATTGTCGTTTTGTCATTAGAATTCGTAAATAAGTAAAAATACCATTTTTACTTGTTAAGATTTGATTAGAAACTTAGAGTTTGTTTTGACAAATAAAATTTACTTTTATTGTCATTGGAAACTTAAAATTTGACATACAAATAAAATTCACTTTTTATTTGTCATTAGGAAACTTGGAATTTGTATGCAAATAAGATTTGCTCTTTTTATATTATTAGAAACCATAGAAAAATGTGAATATGCCAAATACTCTTTTATGTGTCATTAGGATTCATAGGAAATTGTGTATATATAAGGGTGCATTTATGTGTCATTAAAGATTCATAGAAAGTGATTACAAATAAATGACTATTTAATTGTCATTTGAATAACATAGAAACTTGTTTACAATAACATGACATCTTTTTTCTTAAATTTTGTTATTGTGAATAAAAAGGACAAATTTTTGTTAGAAAATGTAAATTAGAATAAAAAGGACATTCTTGTTAGAAAATATACATTAGGATAAAAATAACCTTTTTTGTCGAATTAGAATTTACAAATGGAAATTATCAACAAAGACAAAGTTATTATTTTTCATTCGTTGTTGAAATAAAATTGTATGCAATATAAAGAATATTTCAATGTGAAGTTATACTTTGGAAAATATGATATTTCAGAAGTTAAATATTTTTAAAATATGAAATATTTTAAAATAACATTTTTAGAAAATAATTATAATTATAATTGTTCTTGGACACGAGGTTAGGTCACGTTTATGGCGGAAGTCTGCCCGGAACCAACCGGCATATCCAGCAGCCATAAATGTTGGGCCTAATGTGAGAGGTCCAAGTACACAAGTACAAATTGGGTTTTGACTCGAGGTTAAGCCCAACTGTGGAATAAGTCTGCCCGGACCCAACCGGCATATCCAGCTTCCACAAGTTGTAGGCCTAATGTGAGAAGTCTGACCCATTATAAAACATAAATGGATAATATAACGAATTGGGTTATTTAATCCATTGTGAATAGAAAGATCATTTTAACCTGAATAAGTTTATTAACTTATATTATCCATTTTATAATGAATATTAAAAGAGTTAATTTCAAAATTAATATTTTGAAAATAATGTTTTAATATGAGAAATGATATTTTGATCAGAATAAATGGTTTATTTATTTTAAAATAAATAAAAGGAATTAAAAATGGTTTTATTATAACTACGGATTTACAATGAAATTTGAATTTGGGTTTATCGTGAATTATGTTTTAAATAACATTTATTCTTTAACCCGGATTAATGAGGGGATTCATTTCCTAATTTTTGATTAATTATTTAATAATGACTTTGGAAGGTTAAAACGAAATAAGGTTTTAATTAAAACTTTAATTAGATTAGAGAGGAATTAAGTAAATAAATAAGAACAAGAAATTAAAACCCTTTATTTACAAATAGTGTAAATAAGGAAGAAAAAGAAGATGAAACCATTTATTTATATTTAGGTAAATAAATAACAAAAGGATAAGAATATATTTATTTACATTTAGGTAAATAAATAGGAAAAAGAAAAGTAAAAACACTTATTTAGGTAAATAAATAAGAAAAGGAAAATGAAAACATTTATGTATATCTAGGTAAACAAATAAATGATAGGAAAGTATAATTTATTTACATTTAGGGTAAATAAAACCAGAAGATAGAGAAGTATAATTTATTTACATTTAGAGTAAATAAAGCAAATGGTAGAAAAGAATAATTTATTTACATTTAGTGTAAATAAAACAGAGATAATAAAGGTGATATTTTTATCGTCATTTTATATGCGATAAAAAGAATAAATTTTTATAATTAAAATCGCCAAATGATTTATATTTATATATATATATATAAATATAAATTATAAACTTAATGACACGCGCGCGACAGTTCGCGTATCGACAAACTAGTTATACCGAAAGATCCGACCATCGGATTTTCCCAAAACTAGAACCGTTAGGACCGCTTTGGGAAGATCTTTCCAATGATATAAACTTCATCAAAAACCAACGGTTGGTTTTCGAGATAAGTGTAAATCAAATTTGGTTGAAAACAGCGCCAGGGTCGCCCATTGACCCGAAGCGTCGTTATATTAATTTAAGTTATTTTTATTTAAATAAAAATAGAAATAGGTCGTTATTAAATACCAATAACGATATGAAATGATTTCAAGTTGTATATATGCGAGAATCATTTGAAAAGTCCGAGTTCAAACTCATTTCAAATGATTATACGACGATCTAAGTCGAAGAGTTGAAGACGGTGATTGAAGACCGACGATCTTCACATCGAATGGATGTGTTGCTACTGAGACCCATGAGAGGAGTAGCTACCTTGAAAGGGGTTCAGTGGTGGCCGTTCGGACGTAGTGTTGATTTGTACGGATTTGACTTTCGCTCAGACCCAGAGCATAAGTTAATAAATGGAATGTATGTCTGACGTTGTAGTCCTTTATACTACATTCGTTGATCTCTGATAATATATATCTGTTTGGTGGTTAACGCCCTTCTCTGAGACGTACGAGCTTAGAGGTTATATATTGGTAGAAATCAATGGTGTGGTATGGATTGACAATGTGGCATGCCAAGATGCATGAATTAAGGCTTTTGTTGAAAAGCAGGCCTTGTGGTCGATGATCAAAGCACGGTCTGTTTAGGCGTAGCTTTGTGTATAGCGTGACTTCGCGAGCCTCACACCCCGGTATGAGTCAAAAACGGGATACGGACTGCAGGGAGTGCACACGTTTCTTTCTATTTAGAGTGATGTCAGGGAACTACCAGCGCTGACATTTTACTTATGTGGATGATGGATTTTGAGGTACCTCGTGTTTTATAGGCCGTTGGTGGTCATACTATAGGTTCAAAGGAACCGGGAAGCGTGTGTTCAGGCATAATTAATCCACTGCCGATAGGCGGGGACCGGCCCTGAAGATCCAAGAGTTCACTACGGGGGATCCTGACGCATTTGCTAGAGTGTCTCGAATCGGAGAGGAGCTTGCCCCTAGCCTCGACTCATGATGGAAATCCAATTTCCGATACGACCTTGCGGTTTTGATTGTAGAACTAGTATGGCGACATGATATATGGTACCCATGCCGACTATGATTTATACATTATGATTGAAATGTTTTTATTAGAACATATACACACTAGTATTAAACCCGTTTTATCGTATCAAGCATCTCTTGACCATTATAAGGTAAAACCCTATCCTCTGGTTTGCGTTGCATTGTGTGATGGGACTTGGGTCTTATAATGGTTTCATTTTTCTAAAAAGCATGGCGTTGTTTTAACGTTTTACTTTATTTTATGCACTGGCAATCCAATGGAGTAAACCTGTTCCACGTTAGCGGCGTGGTCCTGTGATTAGCCTTATCAATAGATTAGTTTAGTTAAGATTTCTCATACCAGTCCCATGACTGACCTGTAGTTTGTTTCACTGGCAAACTCGGATGCCCATATTTTTCCACACGGGCAGTCGAGTAGCTTGTTTTGCAGATATCTATTCTTTTAGCAAGATCCTGGATTGAAGCTTAAAGCTGTGTCCAGAGCATTTATAGTCTTCCGCTGTGTATTGTATTTATGTATTGTAATTTAACTTCCGCTGTATCATTCCTTTAATTGATGTACTCTGATATTCTGTACTCTGATGTAACATTATTGTAATGTCTATAAAAGTCTATTGTTATTTGTTCTTATGAATTGTATTCCCAAAGTTAAAGTATTCGAAGATTTCCAACCTTTGGGTCAGACCTGTGTGGTTTATAGTCGATTCAAAGAGCGGGAATTTCCGGGTCTTTACAGTTGGTATCAGAGCACTGGTTAGCTCAAAATCTTTGGGGTACAACTCGTTAGAACTAAACAAAAGACTCATCAGAGATTGGATTAGTAATATCCAATAAGAATACTCATTAGAGATAGGATCAGTAGTATCCTAGAATGAGAAAACTCGTTAGAGATGGGGTTAGCAATGCCCTAGAATGAGTTAAGAGTAATAAGTTCATAATTAACGTATTTTGATTATATATACAATCCGATCTTAGAAAATATAGTTTTTGAATATGTAAAGATTATATACTTTTAAAAGTTAGTCAACTAATAAAATTATTGAAACTAAGAAAGATTTTGAGGCCAATTTAAATTGAGTTAGTTAATTAAACAACTTTTAGCTACGTTCCTTTTCGAGGACGAAAAGATTTTACGTGGGGGCGATTGTAACAACCCGGAATTTTGGGGCCAATTTAAAATTTTTATTTTTAGAAATTTTAATGGGTTTTTAATATTTAAAATAATTTATTTTAAATAATAACGACTAAAAAAAAATTGTTTTTAATCAAAGTTAGAATTTTTATATTTATAAATTTATATTACGAGCCTGAAATGGCACGGTAATTTCAGAATTCGATTTTAAACTTTGAATAATAATTTAATGTGAATTTGAACAATGTTGGTATAAGTATTAAAATTAATGTTTTGTGTCATAGGTTGTTAAAATATGAACTTAACTTGATTATTTAGAATTGATTCTAAATGGCTATATATGTGATAATGACAGTGTTTGATAATCTATTTATAATGGAATTTGGAATTTATGTTGAATTAACAATATAAAATGGAATAACTAATTTTGGGGTTTATTTTATATTGGTAATCTTAATATATGGAAATAATATAGATCCATTTGATTGTGCGATGAAATGTCAACTAGTTATAAACATAATTATATGCATTTATTGTATAGATAGTCATGATTCGGTTGTTTATTTGTAATAATGGGAATTCAATCAAATATTGTAGATAAATATTAAGTAAAGGAATAAATCGAATGTTTGACTAATTTTAAAAATAATGATAAACGAAAATTACTAATGTAGTAGGATATGAAAAAAAATGTTAACTATACCTTTAAATTCAAGATTGGTTGAATAAAAAGAAAACAAATTAAATCAAACCAATTTAGTGGAGTTAAATATATACTTAATGAAGATTTAATTATGTTTGAAACCAAACATGGAAAATTAGTGTAATAATTAACTTTAAATTTGTTATGTGAATTTGTCATAAATTGTGGTAAACATTTGAATAATCAAAACAGGAAAATTTGTTGCTCATGTAGGAAAGTTAATTATTCATTTGATTTATATATAAATTGGTTTAATGAACTTTAATCAAATATAATTTAATCCTTAAAATTGAATTAAAGATGTACAAATGAAAATTCGAATACTTTCTTTATTTGACTGTTGGAATTCTTTGACTAGAAATACATCTTATACAAATCTATTTTAAGCAAATTCCCAACCTACAAATAATCTCTCATTCTAACCTTACCCTCATTTGCTATTCTCTGATCAAGCCGTCACTCTAAAAAAAAAAATTAAATAAACAACAATGGCCTCTGCCTCATTCAAGATAAAAAAAATCAATATCTTGTGAACCTCTCATCGAAAAAAATATCTAAAACTAGTCTCATTCAACTCAGATGAATATTCTCTTTGATTTTATGCTTTGTGGTGGAAGCTTTGCAAATCGGTCATGGGTTCGGGTTTAACAGGGAGCCAACGAAGAAGAAACCAAATTTGATGAAACGACTTGAGTTGGACTCGTCTTGATGAGATCTACGCGATGGAACTGTCCACGACCAGAACAAAGCACTTTGGAAATTCAGCTATTTTGAACTCGAACGACTTCTGAAAACCAATCCATGTGAGATTTCTATTTTTAATAATAAATTAAAAATTTAATTATTTTATTGTTATTAGAAATCGATGTTTGTATGTATGATATTAGAGCTGTGATGTTGTGATGGAAACTTGTTGTTTGTGTTGATTTCGACATTCATTTTGTCATGTTAGATTAGGAATTACGCGCAAATAAAAATATTGCTTTTATCCGTCATGTTTAAAATTAGAAATGGTATTTGAATAAAAGTATTGTTTTTTTTATTATTCGCCTTGTTGAAATTAGAATTAAATGCGAATAAAAATGTTGTTTTTATGTGTGACGTTAAATATTAAAATAATATGCGAATAAAAGTATACACTTTTATTTGTTATGTTAAAGTTAGTAATTTGTTGAAATTAGAAACGTTCTTTCTTTTTATTGTCATATACAATATAGGGATGGTCATTATTAGGAAATGTCATATGTTAGAATAAATATGTCGTTTCTGTTAGAAAACATGTTTTTTTTAATAAAAACATGTCATTTAGTAAGATGTGTTTTGCCGATAAAAACATGTCACTTAGTCAAGATTTGTTTTTGTCAATAAATGAATGTCATTCATTTAGAAATGTAAATTAGTTAGAATCATGTTTATATAAACCCAAACACTTATTTGTCAAAACATGTTAACGAATTGGGAATAATCTTTTTTGTCCAAACTCGTTAGTTGCAATAAAAATAACCTTTTTGTCAAAACATGTAAACTGAAATAAAAGCTCTCATTTGTGTCAAAACATGTCATTTAAAAAAAATCATGTTATGTTAGAATATAAAATGTCATTCATTTTAAATCATGTTATATTAGAAACAAATTGTCAATTTTGCTGTATTAAAAATTGACAATATAAATTATGGCATTTATGTTGAATCAAAATTGACCAAATAAGCATATCATTCATATGAAGTAGAATTCGTAAATAAGTATATAAGCATATCATTCATATGAATCAAAATTGACAATATAAATTATGGCATTTATGTCAATGCAAAATTATCGTTTTGTCATTAGAATTCGTAAATAAGTAAAAATACCATTTTTACTTGTTAAGATTTGATTAGAAACTTAGAGTTTGTTTTGACAAATAAAATTTACTTTTATTGTCATTAGAAACTTAAAATTTGACATACAAATAAAATTCACTTTTTATTTGTCATTAGGAAACTTGGAATTTGTATGCAAATAAGATTTGCTCTTTTTATATTATTAGAAACCATAGAAAAATGTGAATATGTCAAATACTCTTTTATGTGTCATTAGGATTCATAGGAAATTGTTTATATATAAAGGTGCATTTATGTGTCATTAAAGATTCATAGAAAGTGATTATAAATAAATGACTATTTAATTGTCATTTGAATAACATAGAAAGTGATTACAAATAAATGACTATTTAATTGTCATTTGAATAACATAGAAAGTGATTACAAATAAATGACCATTTAATTGTCATTTGAATAACATAGAAACTTGTTTACAATAACATGACATCTTTTTTTTAAATTTTGTTATTGTGAATAAAAGGGACAAATTTTTGTTAGAAAATGTAAATTAGAATAAAAAGGACATTCTTGTTAGAAAATATACATTAGGATAAAAATAACCTTTTTTGTCGAATTAGAATTTACAAATGGAAATTGTCAACAAAGACAAAGTTATTATTTTTCATTCGTTGTTGAAATAGAATTGTATGTAATATAAAGAATATTTCAATGTAAAGTTATACTTTGGAAAATATGATATTTCAGAAGTTAAATATTTTTAAAATATGAAATATTTTAAAATAACATTTTTAGAAAATAATTATAATTATAATTATAATTGCTCTTGGACACGAGGTTAGGTCACGTTTATGGCGGAAGTCTGCCCGGAACCAACCGGCATATCCAGCAGCCATAAATGTTGGGCCTAATGTGAGAGGTCCAAGTACACGAATACAAATTGGGTTTTGACTCGAGGTTAAGCCCAACTGTGGAATAAGTCTGCCCGGACCCAACCGGCATATTCAGCTTCCACAAGTTGTAGGCCTAATGTGAGAAGTCTGGCCCATTATAAAACATAAATGGATAATATAACGAATTGGATTATTTAATCCATTGTGAATAGAAACATCATTTTAACCTGAATAAGTTTATTAACTTATATTATCCATTTTATAATGAATATTAAAAGAGTTAATTTCAAAATTAATACTTTGAAAATAATGTTTTAATATGAGAAATGATATTTTGATCAGAATAAATGGTTTATTTATTTTAAAATAAATAAAAGGAATTAAAAATGGTTTTATTATAACTACGGATTTACAATGAAATTTGAATTTGGGTTTATCGTGAATTATGTTTTAAATAACATTTATTCTTTAACCCGGATTAATGAGGGGATTCATTTCCTAATTTTTGATTAATTATTTAATAATGACTTTGGAAGGTTAAAACGAAATAAGGTTTTAATTAAAACTTTAATTAGATTGGAGAGGAATTAAGTAAATAAATAAGAACAAGAAATTAAAACCCTTTATTTACAAATAGTGTAAATAAGGAAGAAAAAGAAGATGAAACAATTTATTTATATTTAGGCAAATAAATAACAAAAGGATAAGAATATATTTATTTACATTAAGGTAAATAAATAGGAAAAAGAAAAGTAAAAACATTTATTTAGGTAAATAAATAAGAAAAGGAAAATGAAAACATTTATGTATATCTAGGTAAATAAATAAATTATAGGAAAGTATAATTTATTTACATTTAGGGTAAATAAAACCAGAAGATAGAGAAGTATAATTTATTTACATTTAGAGTAAATAAAGCAAATGGTAGAAAAGAATAATTTATTTACATTTAGTGTAAATAAAACATATATAATAAAGGTGATATTTTTATCGTCATTTTATATGCGATAAAAAGAATAAATTTTTATAATTAAAATCGCCAAATGATTTATATTTATATATATATAAATATAAATTATAAACTTAATGACACGCGCGCGACAGTTCGCTTATCGACAATCTAGTTATACCGAAAGATCCGACCATCGGATTTTCCCAAAACTAGAACCGTTAGGACCGCTTTGGGAAGATCTTTCCAACGATATAAACTTTATCAAAATCCAACGGTTAGTTTTCGAGATAAGTGTAAATCAAATTTGGTTGATAACAGCGCCAGGGTCGCTCATTGACCCGAAGCGTCGTTATATTAATTTAAGTTATTTTTATTTAAATAAAAATAGAAATAGGTCGTTATTAAATACCAATAACGATATGAAATGATTTCAAGTTATATATATGCGAGAATCATTTGAAAAGTCCGAGTTCAATCTCATTTCAAATGAATATACGACGATCTAAGTCGAAGAGTTGAAGACGGTGATTGAAGACCGACGATCTTCACATCGAATGGATGTGTTGCTACTGAGACCCATGAGAGGAGTAGCTACCTTTAAAGGGGTTCAGTGGTGGCCGTTCGGACGTAGTGTTGATTTGTATGGATTTGACTTTCGCTCAGACCCAGAGCATAAGTTTATAAATGGAATGTATGTCTGACGTTGTAGTCCTTTATACTACATTCGTTGATCTCTATTAATATATATTTGTTTGGTGGTTAACGCCCTTCTCTGAGACGTACGAGCTTAGAGGTTATATATTGGTAGAAATCAATGGTGTGGTATGGATTGACAATGTGGCATGCCAAGATGCATGAATTAAGGCTTTTGTTGAAAAGCATGCCTTGTGGGCGATGATCAAAGCATAGTCTGTTTAGGCGTAGCTTTGTGTATAGCGTGACGTCGCGAGCCTCACACCCCGGTATGAGTCAAAAACGGGATACGGACTACAGGGAGTGCACACGTTTCTTTCTAGCTAGAGTGATGTCAGGGACCTACCAGCGCTGACATTTTACTTATGTGGATGATGGATTTTGAGGTACCTCGTGTTTTATAGGCCGTTGGTGGTCATACTATAGGTTCAAAGGAACCGGGAAGCGTGTGTTCAGGCATAACTAATCCACTGCCGATAGGCGGGGACCGGCCCTGAAGATCCAAGGGTTCACTGCGGGGGATCCTGAGGCATTTGCTAGAGTGTCTCGAATCGGAGAGGAGCTTGCCCCTAGCCTCGACTCATGATGGAAATCCAATTTCCGATACGACCTTGCGGTTTTGATTGTAGAACTAGTATGGCGACATGATATATGGTACTCATGCCGTCTATGATTTATACATTATGATTGAAATGTTTTTATTAGAACATATACACACTAGTATTAAACCCATTTTATCGTATCAAGCATCTCTTGACCATTATAAGGTAAAACCCTATCCTTTGGTTTGCGTTGCATTGTGTGATGGGACTTGGGTCTTATAATGGTTTCATTTTTCTAAAAAGCATGGCGTTGTTTTAACGTTTTACTTTATTTTATGCACTGGCAATCCAATGGAGTAAACCCGTTCCGCGTTAGCGGTGTGGTCCTGTGATTAGCCTTATCAATAGATTAGTTTAGTTAAGATTTCACATACCAGTCCCATGACTGACCTGTAGTTTGTTTCACTGGAAAACTCGGGTGCCCATATTTTTCCACACGGGCAGTCGAGTAGCTTGTTTGGCAGATATCTATTCTTTTAGCAGGATCCTGGATTGAAGCTTAAAGCTGTGTCCAGAGCATTTATAGTCTTCCGCTGTGTATTGTATTTATGTATTGTAATTTAACTTCCGCTGTATCATTCCTTTAATTGATGTACTCTGATATTCTGTACTCTGATGTAACATTATTGTAATGTCTATAAAAGTCTATTGTTATTTGTTCTTATGAATTGTATTCCCAAAGTTAAAGTATTCGAAGATTTCCAACCTTTGGGTCAGAACTGTGTGGTTTATGGTCGATTCAAAGAGCAGGAATTTCCGGGTCTTTACACCATCATAAGACCCAAGTCCCATCACACAATGCAACACAAACCGGAGGATAGGGTTTTACCTTATAATGGTCAAAAATGCTTGATACGATAAAAACGATATCTAATATTAGTGTGTATATGTTTTAAAACATTTCAATCATAATGTATCAATCCTAGGACACATAAATACCATAATACTATGCTTCCATACTAGTAATACAATCAAAACCGCATGGGGCGTATTGGAAATTGAGTTTCCATCATGAGTCAAGGCTAGGGAGGAGCTCCTTACCGATTCGAGACACTCTAGCTAATGTCTCAGGATCCCCCGCAGTGGACCCTTGGATAGCTGCAGGGCCGGTCCACACATACAGCTTCGTGGATTGGTAATTCCTGAACACACGTTTCCCGATCCTATAGGACCTATCATCCGAGGCGCCTCATTCCATCATCCACATAAGTAAATATCAGCCAGTTTAAGCACCGACACCACTTCTAGCTAGAAAGAAACGTGCTGCTCTCCCTGCGTTCCCTTCTCGCGTTTTAGACTCCACCGGGTTGTGAGGCTCGCGAAGTCACGCTATACACAAAGCTACGCCTAAACAGGCCATGCTTTGATCAACAACCACAGGGCCTTCTTTTCAACAAAAGCCTTGATCATTGCATCTTGGTATGCCACACTGTCATTCCATATCATACTATTAATCTTTTGCCGAAATATATAAAAGGGTGTTAAGCAAGAGAATAAATTCTCCGCCACCAATCATTCATACATTCGACAGAAAATCAATAACTACAATATAAAGGAGTACGATGTCAGACACACTTTCCATTTATAAGCTTATGCTCTGGGTCTGAGAGAATGCCAAATCCGTACAAATAGACACTACATCCGGATGGCCACCACTGTAGCCCCTTCAATCAAGGGCATCAGCAGTCGTCGTTCATTCGATGTGAAGATCGCCGGTCTTCAATCACCGTCTTCAACTCTTCGACTTTTAATCGTCGTATGTTCATTTGAAATGAGATTGAACTCGGATTTTTCAAATGATCCCCGCATATATATATATATATATATATATATATATATATTTAAAAATCATTTCATATCGTTGATATTAATTTATAACGATCAACCTTTATTTTTATTTATATAAAAATAATTATATTCCATTTAACGACGCTTCAAGTCAAATGGACGACCTTGGCACTGTTTTCACACAAATTTGTTTTACCCATTTCTCTAAATCTAACTGTTGGAATTTAACACAATTCATAACGTTGGAAAGATCGTCCCAAGGCGAACCTAACGGTTTCAGATTTGGGAAAATCCGACGGTCAGATATTTCGGTATAATAAACTAAAAGTACAATTCTATAAAGTGAACTACCACGCTCGATTCGTTCAATTAAAATTTATTTATACATAATTATATATATACATACAATTTCTTCGGCCATTTCATTAACGTAATTAACACAACAAGTGAAGAACACTTGGTTTCATAACATTTTGATATATAACCTACCACACAATAATGTTTATTTTATTTTAATTCACATACACATCCTATACATGCAATCTATATATTTTTTCCCTATTTTCAATCTACACAAATATGTAATTTCTTGTGCATCATTTCTAATTCAACAAAATGATTATTTTGTGTCATTCTTTTCTTTACAAGCAAAATGATATTCTTTCTTAAATCTTTACACAAAAATGTAAATTCATATCTTTAAATCTTTTTAATGAAAATTCAATTGATTAAAATGTAAATCTTCTTCTTTAAATTCTATTTACATGAAAATGTAAAGTCCTCCTTCTCTTATTCACATTAAAAATGTAAACTTTTCTTTTTACATTAAAAATGTAATTTTCATCTTTTTAATCCTATTTACATTAAAAATGTAAACTTTACTTTTTACATTAAAAATGTAACTTTCATCTTTTTAACACCAATTACATAAAAAAAAGTGTGATTAAGATTAACACGTAAGTCCTATTTCTTCTTCTTACATTAAAAATGTAACATGACTTCATTCTTTTTAATTCATTTAAACATAAACTTAAAATTCCATTTTTCGAAAAAAAACATAAGCTTTCATTCTTTTAATTACTTCCCTTTAATTACAATAGAAATGTAAATAATATTGCTTCATTATGTTTCATTCTTTTATAACAAACATGACGGTGAAAATATTCATACCATTATTAACACATGACGGTGCAAAATAATGTCTATTTCATTTTAACAAATGACGGTGAAAATCATGTCTATTTCATTTTAACAAATGAACATTTTTTATAACACAAATCTAGTTAAAAAATGCTATTTGTGCTTAATTCTTTTATTTAACAAAAATGTCCTTTTTGTTTCAACCATCTTAATTCCAACGAAATGACAATTTTTATTTTGTTGATTCAACAAAACGACCATTTATATTTTACATGTGAATTTTGTACACTTCATACTTATGTTAAAAATTATATTTTTAACACATACAACCATATTTCAAAACAAGTACATTTTTGGTGAATCATATATTCAATACAAACGTAGCTTTTCATGTGTACACCTCTTATTTAAAACATGATCCTTTTAAATGAATTAAACATACACTGGAAATGTCACATTTCATGTTTTAACACTTTATTTAAAACATGCTTCTTCTTTTTTTATGAATCAATTATACAATAAAAATTTGATTTCTATTATATTAACATATTATACGACCAATGAACATTTTTAATGAAGAAAACATACACTAAAAAGGTGAATTTTCATGTTTAAACATTCTTAATAACATATTAAATATTGCTGATGGCAAATAAAAAAATAACTTTATTTATAACATGTTTTTCTACTATTCTAATGGCAAATAAGAAAGGGGATTTTTATTTGTAACAAACTTCTCTAATTTAACTTGACAAATAAAATTGATCCTTATTTGTACACAAATTTCTAATTTCATATGACCAATAAAAAGAATAACTTGTTCACATAACAATCCTATTCAAACATTTCTAATAAAGATGATCTTTTTATTTTAAATAATCATTTCTTGTAAAACATTATTTTACCAAAAATGACACCTTCAATCTAACCTAACATTTATAACAAAAATGATATTTTAACGTTCTAACTAAAAAGACATCTTTATATGCTATTATTTCATTACTAACAAAAGTGATATTTTTGTTCTAATTTAACATTTCTAATAAAAGTGGCCTTTTTATCTAATTTAACCTTTCTAATATAAAATGTTATTTTTCCATCTAACGTAACATTCCTAATATAAAATGTCACTTTTTGTCTAATCTAATATTTCTATATAAAAATGTTATTTTTAATTCTAACATCGCTAACATTTCATAAAATGATACTTCTAACATTGCTAACATTTCATAAAAATGATATTTCTAACATCGTTAACTTTTCATAAAATGATACTTCTAACATTGCTATCATTTCATAAAAATGATATTTCTAACATCGTTAACATTTCATAAAATGATACTTCTAACATTGCTATCATTTCATAAAAATGATATTTCTAACATTGTTAACATTTCATAAAATGATACTTCTAACATTGCTAACATTTCATAAAAATGATATTTCTAACATTGTTAACATTTCATAAAATGATACTTCTAACATTGCTAACATTTCATAAAAATGATATTTCTAACATCGTTAACATTTCATAAAATGATACTTCTAACATTGCTAACATTTTATAATGTGGCATTTTATTTACATAACATATTCTAAATGAATAACTATTTATTTACAAATCCTGGTTCTAAATGAATAACATTTCATTACAAAAATGTTGCTTTATTTCTAATCCACATTCTATAGCAAAAAAAAAAAAAAAAAAAATCTTTCCCTAATGTAACATTTCATAACAGAAATGTTTATTTTTCTCTAGCATAGCACTACAAATAAAAATGTTGTTTCTTTAATCTAGCATAACATTAATAAAAAGGAAATTTCCTTGTTGGTGTAAAATTCTAATGTTTACATTACAAATAAAAAGGAAATTCTTTTATTTGTGTACAATCCTATCATTAACATATCGAAGTTCTTTCACAGCCAAGTAAATCCAACAAATCACAACGATCAGCTCACACATATATAAATTTTACATCTAAATAAATAATAAATTATTTTATTTTAAAATTCAGAAATCTCACCGTCGCTCGCGATTTGTCAAAATTTCAACTGCTTAGAATTGTCCCTTTTGCAGTCTATGATTGTAGAGCTTCGTCGTACGATTCCACAGGATCTGAAATTGTCGAATTTCGTTTACGTACGAGTTAGTTATGGACCAAATAAGATTTGTAATTAATTTAAAATTAAATTAACAAGGTCATTAAGGTGTTAACCTTTCTTCTACCTTACTGTATTCGGCCGTAAGAAGAACCCACTACTTCAAATCTAGGTCTGGCTTTTGCAATTGATTGGAGTAACACTTGGATGATCAGAAGGTGCCACTGCAACGACCTAGGTGAGGCGCACGTGCGCCTGCAAGGAGGGCCCACTCGCACGCTGAAAGGAGGCATGGTGGCGGTGGTTTTGGCCGATGTTGAGGGGCTCGGTTCTCAGGGATTGTGGCACCAGAGGATGATCAAGTGGTATAGAATTGTAGAGGAAGAAAATCTCTTCGATATGATGTACAGGTTGGAGTTTAATTTGTAGGGAAGAGAGAGAATTTAGTGGAGAACGATGGGTGCAATTCGGCCATTGAATTATAGGGGTGGCGGCTGATGAAGACGGTGAATACTGTTTTAGGGTTTTCTTTCTCTATTTATTTATATTATTATAGTGTAATTTTACAAATAAATCCGTAAGTTTTAAACCGAATCAAATTCAGTCCAACAGAAAGTGACCCTACCCAATAGCCCCCATTCCGGATCCAATGGGCTAGGTCCCATCAGCCCAAACAGCTGTCTGTGGCCTGAAATATTTAATTTAAATTTTAATTCCCTTATTAATTTAATATTGTCGTACAATAAAATTCACCGAGGCCACATACGGACTCAGAAAATTCCAAAAAAAATATTTCTAGCTTTGTTTTGACGATACGGTTCTAACAAGACTAATTTCGTCGAATTCTAAGACTATTTGAAAAATGGCTATTTTTAAGTTGTTTAAATTTAACTAAAACTGACAAAACGTAGTTTCTTTTGCCACGTACACATACTAACTCGGAAAATTCTAAAAATTGAAACCTAGCAATAATTTGACATTCCGGTTCGAACAAAAGTGGTTTCGTCGAAAACCGAGGTCGTTTGCAAAATGTCTATTTTTTAGGTCAATATATTAAATTAAAATATATATAAATTTTACAGCGACTTTTCTAAATTTTAAACTGGACATAACTTTTGATTTCCGTTATGAAATTTCGATTTTTCAGATTCGTTAGAAAGATATTTTTAAATAGATTCTAATATTTTTGTTTTCACTAAAATCCGTTAAAATTTGCATCATGTACGGACAGTCAAAGTTCAAGTTTGACTTTTCAAACTACCGTGCTATTTCTAACTTTTTTTATAATTTAAATTAAATTATTCATTCTAACTTCAATTTAAATCAATTCTTAATCATTATTATTTTAAATAAATTATTTTAAATATCAAAAACTCAGTAAAATTTCTTAAAATAAATTTTAAATTTACCCCAAAATTCAGGGTTGTTACAGTCTCCCCCACTTAAACACTTTTCGTCCTCGAAAAGGAACGAAGCCAAAAGTGTTTAATTATCCTACTTAATTTTTTTATTCTTTATTATTCATTCATTGGTTTAAATAATTTTATAGTTGAACTAATAATTACACTACACAATTATCAATCAATTGGTTGATTAACTTTCCGAATATGTATAATTTTTATATATTCAAAAATCATATTTTCTAAAATAGATTGTAATTACAAATACGTATATTATAATCTTGTTACTCTCAACTCATTCTAGGGCATTACTAACCCCATCTCTAATGAGTTTTCTCATTCTAGGATACAGTTGATCCTATCTCTAATGAGTATTCTTATTGGATATTACTAATCCAATCTCTGATGAGTCCTTTGTTCAGTTCTAACGAGTTGTACCCCAAAGATTTGAGCTAACCTGAGCTCTGATACCAACTGTAACGACACGCATTTTGCCCGACCTTAATCGATCGATAGATCGACCAAGACCGTTCAAAATCCGCATACGTTAACTTTGGGAATACAACAACATCAGAACAAAAACAGCAGACTTTTATTACATCATGATAATATAACATCAGAGTACAGAATATATCAGAGTACATCGAAATTAAAATACAGCAGAAGAAAATTTTACAATAAATTTAATACAATACAGTGCAGCGGAAATAAAATAGATATAGCGGAAAACAACTATGCTCTGGACATAGCTTTAAGCTTCAATCCAGAATCCTGCTCAAGAAGTAAATATCTGCAAAAAGCTACTCGACTGCCCGTGTGGAAAAAGAGGGCACCCGGGTTTGCAAAGGTGGAAACAAACAACGGGTCAGTCATGGGACTGGTGTGAGAATTCTTAACTAATTTAACTAATTATAATAAGGCGAATCCAAGGACCACGCCGCTAACACGGAACGGGTTTTCTCCAATGGATTGTTGTGCATAAATTAAAGTAAATCGTTAAACAACGCAATGCTTTTTAGAAAAATGAAACCATCATAAGACCCAAGTCCCATCACACAATGCAACGCAAACCGGAGGATAGGGTTTTACCTTATAATGGTCCAAAATGCTTGATACGATAAAAATGATATCTAATATTAGTGTGTATATGTTTTAAAACATTTCAATCATAATGTATCAATCCTAGGACACATAGATACCATAATACTATGCTTCCATACTAGTAATACAATCAAAACCGCATGGGGCGCATTGGAAATTGAGTTTCCATCATGAGTCAAGGCTAGGAAGGAGCTCCTTACCGATTCGAGACACTCTAGCTAATGTCTCAGGATCCCCCGCAGTGGACCCTTGGATAGCTGCAGGGCCAGTCCACACATACAGCTTTGTGGATTGGCAATTCCTGAACACACGTTTCCCGATCCTATAGGACCTATAATCCAAGGCGCCTCATTCCATCATCCACATAAGTAAATATCAGCCAGTTTAAGCACCGACACCACTTCTAGCTAGAAAGAAACGTGCTGCTCTCCCTGCGTTCCCTTCTCGCGTTTTAGACTCCACCGGGTTGTGAGGCTCGCCAAGTCATGCTATACACAAAGCTACGCCTAAACAGGCCGTGCTTTGATCATCAACCACAAGGCCTGCTTTTCAACAAAAGCCTTGATCATTGCATCTTGGTATGCCACACTGTCATTCCATATCATACTACTAATCTTTTGCCGAAATATATGAAAGGGTGCTAAGAAAGAGAATAAATTCTCCGCCACCAATCATTCAAACATTCGACAGAAAATCAATAACTACAATATAAAGGAGTACAATGTCAGACACACATTCCATTTAAAAGCTTATGCTCTAGGTCTGAGCGAAAGCCAAATCCGTACAAATCAACACTACGTCCAGACGGCCACTACTGTAGCCCCTTCAAGGTAGCTACTCCAATCAAGGGCATCAGCAGTCGTCGTTCATTCGATGTGAAGATCGCCGGTCTTCAATCACCGTCTTCCACTCTTCGACTTTCAATCGTCGTATGATCATTTGAAATGAGATTGAACTCGGATTTTTCGAATGATCCTAGCATATATATATATATAAAAAAAAAATCATTTCATATCGTTGATATTAATTTATAACGATCAACCTTTATTTTTATTTATATAAAAATAATTAAATTCCATTTAACGACGCTTCAAGTCAAATGGACGACCTTGGCGCAGTTTTCACCCAAATTTGTTTTACCACTTTCTCTAAATCTAACTGTTGGAATTTAACACAATTCATAAAGTTGGAAAGATCTTCCCAAGGCGAACCTAACGGTTTCAGATTTGGGAAAATCAGACGGTCGGATATTTCGGTATAATCAACTAAAAGTACAATTCTATAAAGTGAACTACCACGCTCGATTCGTTCAATTAAAATTTGTTTATATATAATTATATATATACATACAATTTCTTCGGCCATTTCATTAACGTAATTAACACAACAAGTGAAGAACACTTGGTTTCATAACATTTTGATATATAACCAACCACACAACAATGTTTATTTTATTTTAATTCACATACACATCCTATACATGCAATGTATATTTTTTTTTTCCTATTTTCAATCTACACAAATATGTAATTTCTTATGCATCATTTCTAATTCAACAAAATGATTATTTTGTGTCATTCTTTTCTTTACAAGCAAAATGATATTCTTGCTTAAATCTTTACACAAAAATGTAAATTTCATATCTTTAAATCTTTTTAATGAAAATTCAATTGATTAAAATGTAAACCTTCTTCTTTAAATTCTATTTACATGAAAATGTAAAGTCCTCCTTCTCTTATTCACATTAAAAATGTAAACTTTTCTTTTTACATTAAAAATGTAATTTTCATCTTTTTAATCCTATTTACATTAAAAATGTAAACTTTACTTTTTACATTAAAAATGTAGCTTTCATCTTTTTAACACCAATTACATAAAAAAAAGTGTGATTAAGATTAACACGTAAGTCCTATTTCTTCTTCTTACATTAAAAATGTAACATGACTTCATTCTTTTTAATTCATTTAAACATAAACTTAAAATTCCATTTTTCGAAAGGAAAAAAACATAAGATTTCATTCTTTTAATTACTTTCCTTTAATTACAATAGAAATGTAAATAATATTGCTTCATTAAGTTTCATTCTTTTATAATAAACATGACGGTGAAAATATTCACACCATTATTAACACATGATGGTGCAAAATAATGTCTATTTCATTTTAACAAATGACGGTGAAAATCGTGTCTTTTTCATTTTAACAAATGAACATTTGTTACAACACAAATCTAGTTAAAAATGCTATTTGTGCTTAATTCTTTTATTTAACAAAAATGTCCTTTTTGTTTTAACCATCTTAATTCCAACGAAATGACAATTTTTATTTTGTTGATTCTAATTCAACAAAACGACCATTTATATTTTACATGTGAATTTTGTACACTTCATACTTATGTTAAAAATTATATTTTCAACACATACAACCGTATTTCAAAACATGTACATTTTTGGTGAATCATATATTCAATACAAACATAGCTTTTCATGTGTACACCTCTTATTTAAAACATGATCCTTTTAAATGAATTAAACATACAATGGAAATGTTACATTTCATGTTTTAACACTTTATTTAAAACATGCTTCTTCTTTTTTTATGAATCTATTATACAATAAAAATTTGATTTCTATTGTATTAACATATTATACGACCAATTAACATTTTTAATGAAGAAAACATATACTAAAAATGTGAATTTTCATGTTTAAACATTCTTAATAACATATTAAATATTGTTGATGGCAAATAAAAAAAATAACTTTATTTATAACATGTTTTTCTACTATTCTAATGGCAAATAAGAAAGGGGATTTTTATTGTAACAAACTTCTCTAATTTAACTTGACAAATAAAATTGATCCTTATTTGTACACGAATTTCTAATTTCATATGATCAATAAAAAGAATAACTTGTTCACATAACAATCCTATTCAAACATTTCTAATAACGATGATCTTTTTGTTTTTAATAATCATTTCTTGTAAAACATTATTTTACCAAAAATGACACCTTCAATATAACCTAACATTTAGAGCAAAAATGATATTTTAACATTCTAACTAAAAAGACATCTTTATATGCTAATATTTCATTACTAACAAAAGTGATATTTTTGTTCTAATTTAACATTTCTAATAAAAGTGGCCTTTTTATCTAATTTAACCTTTCTAATATAAAATGTTATTTTTTCATCTAACGTAACATTCCTAATATAAAACGTCGCTTTTTGTCTAATCTAACATTTCTATATAAAAATGTTATTTTTAATTCTAACATCGCTAACATTTCATAAAATGATACTTCTAACATTGCTAACATTTCATAAAAATGATATTTCTAAATCGTTAACATTTCATAAAATGATACTTCTAACATTGCTATCATTTCATAAAAATGATATTTCTACCATCGTTAACATTTCATAAAATGATACTACTAACATTGCTATCATTTCAAAAAAATGATATTTCTAACATTGTTAACATTTCATAAAATGGTACTTCTAACATTGCTAACATTTCATAAAAATGATATTTCTAACATTGTTAACATTTCATAAAATGATGCTTCTAATATTGCTAACATTTCATAAAAATGATATTTCTAACATCATTAACATTTCATAAAATGATACTTCTAACATTGCTAACATTTTATAATGTGGCATTTTGTTTACATAACATATTCTAAATGAATAACGATTTATTTACAAATCCTGGTTCTAAATTAATAACATTTCATTACAAAAATGTTGCTTTATTTCTAATCCACATTCTATAGCAAAAAAAAAAAAAAAAAAAAAATCTTTTCGTAATGTAACATTTCATAACATAAATGTTGATTTTTCTCTAGCATAGCACTACAAATAAAAATGTTGTTTCTTTAATCTAGCATAACATTAATAAAAAGGAAATTTCCTTGTTGGTGTACAATTCTAATGTTTACATTACAAATAAAAAGGAAATTCTTTTATTTGTGTACAATCCTATCATTAACATATCGAAGTTCTTTCACAGCCAAGTAAATCCAACAAATCACTACAATCAGCTCACACGTATATAAATTTTACATCTAAATAAATAATAAATTATTTTATTTTAAAATTCAGAAATCTCACCGTCGTTCGCGATTTGTCAAAATTTCAACTGCTTAGAACTGTCCCTTTTGCAGTCTATGATTGTAGAGCTTCATCGTACGATTCCACAGGATCTGAAATTGTCGAATTTCATTTACGTATGAGTTAGTTATGGACCAAATATGATTTGTAATTAATTTAAAATTAAATTAACAAGGTCATTAAGGTGTTAACCTTTCTTCTACCTTACTGTATTCGGCCGTAAGAAGAACCCACTACTTCAAATATAGGTCTGGCTTTTGCAACTGATTGGAGTAACAGTTGGATGATCAGAAGGTGCCACTGCGACGGCCTAGGTGAGGCGCAAGTGCGCCTGCAAGGGGGGCCCACTCGCACGCTCAAAGGAGGCACGGCGGCGGTGGTTTTGGCCGATGTTGAGGGGCTCGGTTCTTGGGGATTGTGGCACCAGAGGATGATCAAGTGGTATAGAATTGTAGAGGAAGAAAATCTCTTCGATATGATGTATAGGTTGGAGTTTAATTTGTAGGGAAGAGAGAGAATTTAGTGGAGAACGATGGGTGCAATTCAGCCATTGAATAATAGGGGTGGCGGCTGATGAAGACGGTGAATAGTGTTTTAGGGTTTTCTTTTTCTATTTATTTATATTATTATAGTGTAATTTTACAAATAAATCCGTAAGTTTCAAACCGAATCAAATTCAGTCCAACAGAAAGTGACCCTACCCAATAGCCCCCATTCCGGATCCAATGGGCTAGGTCCCATCAGCCCAAACGGCTGTCTATGGCCTGAAATATTTAATTTAAATTTAAATTCCTTTATTAATTTAATTTTGTCGTACAATAAAATTCACCGAGGCCACATACGAACTCAGAAAATTCCAAAAAAAAACATTTCAGACTTTGTTTTGACGATACGGTTCTAACAAGACTAATTTTGTCGAATTCTGAGACTATTTGAAAAATGGCTATTTTTAAGCTGTTTAAATTTAACTAAAACTGACAAAATGCAGTTTCTTTTGCCACGTTCACATACTAACTTGGAAAATTCTAAAAATTGAAAGCTAGCAATAATTTGACATTCCGGTTCCAACAAAGGTGGTTTCGTCGAAAACCGAGGTCGTTTGCAAAATGACTATTTTTAAGGTCAATATATTAAATTAAAATATATATAATTTTTACAGCGACTTTTCTAAATTTTAAACTGGGCATAACTTTTGATTTCCGTTATGAAATTTCGATTTTTCAGATTCGTTAGAAAGATATTTTTAAATAGATTGTAATATTTTTGGTTTCACTAAAATCCGTTAAAATTTGCATCATGTACGGCCAGTCAAAGTTCAAGTTTGACTTTTCAAACTACCGCGCTATTTCTAACTTCTTTTATAATTTAAATTAAATTATTCATTCTAACTTCAATTTAAATCAATTCTTAATCATTATTATTTTAAATAAATTATTTTAAATATCAAAAACTCGGTAAAATTTCTTAAAATAAATTTTAAATTTACCCCAAAATTCAGGGTTGTTACAATCATGACTTTGTATTGATGTTTGTGGCATAAATTTGATTGATGCAAGCCTATTGAACAATTGTATATGAAAACAATGGCACTTGCAAGTTTGTGGCAAAAACTAGAATTTGATCCCTTTATGTTTATACCTATGGCATGGACTATATACATTCACTAAGTCTAAATTAAGGCTTATGTAAACATGTTCTAGATTTGAAACCGTTTATGCCTACTTGACCCAAAAACTATGATATCATTCTCATGTTTATTTGCAAGTATAATTGGATCTATGTTAAGTATCGTTTTGGTTTCATAAACTATGCAAGTTCATGTTTATTTGCAAGTATAATTGGATTTATGTTAAGTATCGTTTGGGTTTCATAACCTATGCAAGTGCATGTTGAAATAGGCTATGTGATTAGATGTTATAATTGGACATTTTAGTGAATATACAACATGCTAGTTTTGTGGTTGACATTATGCCAAGTTAAACATGTTTAAACACAAGTTTGTATTAGCCTAAACTATGCCATTTCATATGTTACCTACTTAGTTATATTTTGATTTGAATGCAAGTTCACATGACCCATCATTTATGTTAGTATCGCTAAATTGCAAGTTCATGCACCACACACCTTTATGTATTACATGCTCTCGATTTCCCCTTTTTCTCACGTTTATAAAGTTGGGCTGAATTGTGACGAGCCCAACACATGTTGCGAACAAACGGGGGTAATAACGTTGGGTGTAAAACATGAAAATATATGTTGGCATGGTTGGCACATTCCAACGACAATGACATTTAAGCGGTATGAATTTATATACCCAAGAATATAAGATATGACATTTACATATATAATTGTGAAATAATAAAATATGTAAATTTAGAAAACACGATATGCTTAACCCGAGGTTGGATTGAGTTGTGATGTAAACCTGCCCGGACCCGCCCGGTTGTCCAGTAGTCACAACAATACCTATCCAATGTGGGTGGTTAAGCATTGAGCCCAATAATGACCCGAGGTTAGACTAAGCTACGGTGTAAACCTGCCCGGAACCGACCGGCACATCCAGTAACCGTAGCAATATCTGTCTAATGTGAGTGGTCTGGTGCTCTAAGAGGCTAAGGACAGATGGTAGGGTTAAGTTAACTACAACACTTAACCAAATTCAACATGTTAACAAGAATTGATGGGTGGGGTTAGGTAAATACAGACACTTAACCACTTAACATGTTTGACTAGAAAATCCTGGTAATGAGGGACCCGTTTCAGCAGTAACCCAAGTTAGGTATCATGGTACCCTGAAACTAGGCAGGGTGGGGCACGATTACTGGGCTGATTGTAAGCGGTCAAACGACGGCGGTGGGTGCACAATGTAGGTCTAACGGGTGCGGGCATGCACACACTCCGGAGCAGACAACCAGGGCATTGGGGACACCAGTAGTATAACCTATGCCTTCTAGAATTTGTGTCGGGGCTGCCACCATGGGTCTTGATACACCCCATGGTGGGACCAGCATAGGTATCTACAATTCTTGGGGGCCGTATGACACATGTTAACGCGAGTAGGGGCCGATCTTTAAATAAAAATGGGGATCACTTCACCCTCAGCATGGGGTGCCAGTTAGAATAAACTTAAGTAGGTGCAGAGATATAGTATGGGTGCGATAGTACATTCGACACTTCCTTGGCTTGTGACACTTTCCTATTTTTAGTTTATATCTATCATGCCCTTTTCTTATTCACATACTGAAGAGTTACTAGATTTACTCAGGCTTTATGTCTGACTCTATTTTCTTTTCGTCTTCTTTTCTTTCATTCCCCCCCAGGTCCACAGGGAGGAAACAACTCAGCTCAGTCAGACTCTTTAAAGCTCCAAGAATGTAGATGTATGATTTGGATCTCTTTTGCTCGGATTGTGGCTTTGGATATCACTATGGGGATTTTTGTCACTTTATTTATGTTTTATGCTTCTTTAATAATCAAGACAGTAATGAGGTTGTAATGTTGGAAGTATTTTGAGACAATTATGGAATGTTTTTTTTTAACACGTATTGATGAAATAAAAGACTGTTTGGTTTTCGCTGTTTAAAATATGTGTATTTACATATGTCTTGAGTTTATCTGTGGCTTTCACTTATAAAACTCCACCAAAGTTAAGGCATTCCCTTTGTGAGTGACCTTAACGGAGGTAGGGTGTTTCAAAATCTCTAAATCAAATCTTTACGAAATCTGAACAAAATCCCCAATACACAGTACAGATCTCTGATTTGAATATACATAGCCTCAATAACCAAATCTATATGCACAGTTCGGTCATAGTGAGATCAAAGGAAGTATCATCTATATCTAAGGCACATGGCTATTCAAAAATACAATACACATTAGCAGTTTTCAATCCATCAAAACAGTGTGTTTTCACCTCACATCCCCTGATAAAAACATGTACGGCCATCAACAAATTCCCGTTACCAATACACGAAAATCTGAAAAGGGAAGAAAAGCTAGAGTAGCTGAATCAACCTAGTTAAGCTACTGATGGACAATGTTCCTATCTGAACTAAAACCGCAACTATAAATACGTGTACAGGCAGTAGTGTTTCATCACCCCAAGAGCAAACCGAACCAACACCGTAAACAAAAACAACCCCATTCGAAACCACAAAAAAAATCAAGCATATAATACTGAAATTGGAAAAAAATCAAGTAAAAAGATAACTTAGCTTAATAATGAGGGAGGAAGACGCTTCGTTCTTGGGGTTGCTTGAGGGATCGCTGGATCGTCGGAAGAAGGAGAGCGAAGGGACGATGGGAGTGTAGAGGCGCGGAAAGGGGGTAGCGACACATCAACCTTCGATTTGCTTTTGAAAGGGGGATTAGGGTTTTTATTTGAGAAAATTTGGAGGCGGCCGTATGAATGAAAAAAGGATCGGAGGGTTTGGTTTTAAGGTTGAAGCGGGTGATGGGTTCTTGGGCCGATAATGATAGGTAAAGCCCACTTTTAAACTTAAAGGAAAATATTTGTTTAATTTAATTATTTTATAAATTTGTTTACACAAATTCTGGCACATACGTTATCAGATTTACGCACAGTCAGTTGTGTTGAGACCGTAAAAACGAGGACTTCGAGATGGAGCAAAGTTGGTCAAGATCGGGAACAACTGAGAATTATAGTCGAATTAAACGTCAGTTTAATTTGACTAAAAACCAGATATTTATCAACAGATTCAAATTAAGGTGAGTTAAACTCACTCAGCTCTTCCCATTTATATTTTATATAAATTGGGTTTTTATTTTGCGTGTTCTGATTTTTAGTGATTGACCATTTACTAGTTAAATACATTTATTATTGATTCAAATTCTGAAATTTAACGGTCATTTAATTTCAGAAAAATACCCATCGTTTTGATTTGATCCAAATAAAATATATTTCCCTTGGTTGGTCATGTTTGTAAATGTGCTTGAAATGGTTTGGAATTGTTTGAATTGACTGTGATGGATTGATGATCAATCAAATAAAAAGAAATGATTGATTGTTGAACCATGTTTCAATATTTGTTTTGATAGGTAGTGAGGTTGGGTAATTGGCATCGCCTGGCCTATAAATCAGTTCTTTATAAAATATTGGTTTTATCGACAGTGGATCGATAATATTTAAGTTACAAAAATATTTTATAACGAAAATAGGATTTGAAAGTTATTACATTAAAGAGTTATTTTGAAAGGAATAAATATTTATTATTTAAAGTTTATAAGTAATTATGGAATTTGTTTATTGAACAGTTTCTTACGTTGATAAGAATTATAAACAAATGAGATAACCTAGCTGTTAAGTATTTGATTAATCGTGAAAGATTAAATAAAGTTATTTAAATTAATTATATTTTAATTAATTTAAAAGAGGAATTGAATAGGATTGGTCAGAAGAGTAATCAGGTTTGTGTTGATTGAATCGACCATTTAAACTAAGTTAGACCTTAAACTAGTGAAATAACTTAATAAATAATAGGTTAATCTTGGTAAGAGTTTAAAAAAGGAAATTTACTATTCATTTTAGTAAATAAAAGAGTTAATTGATTTGAATGATGAATGTTGAAATAAATGAGTTGGTATGGTAATCACTAATTAAATGAAATACCTTTAAGTAACCAAGTTGAAATGAAAAATGGTCGAGTGTCGGAAAGAGGCTAGGGATGAGTTTTATTATTTGAGCTCGAGTTTTCTAACGAAGCAAATAAGAGGTTTCAACAAATATATATAACTTAAATGAAAAGTTTACTTAAAGTTTGAGTTAAGGGAGGTAAAAGGGTTTATATTAAATTTATAAACAAAGTTTATAAATGGAATGTGAATTAAAGCATTGTTTTTAAATTGGAAATACCTAATAATGGTATTAAGTTAAATCAATGGATTTAAAAAGGGGATTTCCCGACAGAAAAAGGGAATTGGTAAAAGAGGTTTGATTTGAGTTTGGTAAACAAGGTTGGAAATAGGATTTGTAATCCAGTTTGTGAAACGAAGTCATTTGAATAAGTCGTGAGTAAATAAAGTGATGTTTAGTAAGGAATTATTCAAATAACAAATTAAGCTATATTAATTACATTTAAAGAGAAGTTTCCAAAAGATGAAGAGTACTGTAAAGCGATATTTTAAATAGTAGGTTGTGTTTAATATCGGTTCTTGAATTACAACTCGTATTTATCTGAAGATAAGAACATTGTTGATCAAGGTCTGAGAGGTAATTAAAAATACCCCAACTTGAACGACTTCGGGACTATCCAAGGGTGATACTAGTTGGTAATGTCAAGAATGGGTGATAAGATTTCCAAAATGATATGAGATTAGATTTTCCCTGGTAACGGAATTAAAAGGAGATTGGGCGATAAGTTTAAAAGCCAAGTGATGCAAAATACTAGACCAATAGATCTATTTTTATGATTTCATGGATGTTTACTTGATAGTTAAATAACCGACTATCAAGTCTGACCTTTATGATTGTTGGTATGGAAAGACCCGGATCGAATGAATATTCGAAAACCATTCTAATCAAAAAATACGAAAATATAGAAAAGATCAGACGACGATCGAGATGGAGCATTTGAAGACCATAGATCTTCATAAAGCGGAAGAGCCACTTAACATCTCTGATTCGACCCGGAGATATACTAGGGTTCTGTCGTGGTTGGAATATGTGGATTGCAAGGACCATCGCTACTGATCCATGGAGTGATTCCTATATTGGATGCAGTAGGAGAGTACCTTCGGTTCATCCTGTTCCTGGATGACTTGTATGGACGAATGTCTAACAAAGTATTTCCAATGGACCACGTACGTTGATTTCTTCAAACGTGTCATAGGTTGGTAGCTCCCAACTAGGGTATTTTTGTGGACGTCAATTAGTGATATCCATAGGATCTGACGATGTGGCATTCAAAGTAGAGGATGGCCAAATGTTCTAGAAGTAAATTCTAGCCTCAACCCTCACAACTGGGAAATGACAAAAATCGGGCAGGCAGCATGGCTATGTGGGTCGCTCCCATTAAGGTGTATAATCACCTATCTAGAGAAAATCCATTTCATTCTTTAGTCTATTTTGATGCTGTCTCTTATCGGGAAACGGTGGTTTGAGTCCAACCGTTGGTGATATACATTCGATACACTCAAGCGAAATGAGTGGTCGGTCATGTGAGGGTCGGGTTGCAAGACATTCTTGTTGAACCCAGTGTATTCATCTCTAGAGATACACTATCGACAGGTGGTCCCATACCTTGTCAAGGTCGAAATCCAATCTCCAATAAGTGCCCACGGTTTTGTTTGTATATATATATATATACGTGTGTGTGTGTGTGTGTGTGGAGCGTGAGATGTAAGTGTTCCACTAGATTGATATTTCCTTGTATTTAGACACTATTATAATATCAGAAAAGATATTGATTTCAAAACTGTTTTGTGTTATCGTAAGGTAAAAACCATCCGTGTTTATGTGTGGATCGGTCTTATGATTATCTTTTTCTTTCGAAAGGATTTTAAATTTTTAAAATCAAGTTATGTGATACCCTTAAAGCTGTGTAAGTTTTTTCTCACTCTGGTTCACCAGACTGACCCGGTGTTTTGTAAATGCTCGGGTTAGCCCGGGGTGTACAGGTTCAGATTATCAGGTTCAGAGAAGTCCAGAGACGAGCTGGAGATGTTCAGATATATGGTATCTAAAATTTATTCCGCTGTGTATATGGGGACAGATTATTATAACTGTCCAGAGATGTTGATGTACTCTGATATTGTAAGTATTTTCAAAAGCTCTCAATAAAGATTTATTTCTGTATTATATTTTGTTCCACTGCGATGTGGGACTCTGTGTTGTACTGATTCTCCTTCTTCTATTCTAATCTTTCTTTCTCTCTTATCTCACCCTCTAATTTCTTTCTATACACGTTCCAGTGTTTTCGATGTTTGGAAAATCGGCATAAGTCATTGTAAGGGTATTTATGTTGATTTTTGGGGCCGAAATCTCTGGGTCGTTACAGTGGTATCAGAGCTATTGGTTGAGTAATAACCTTGGCTCTGTGGCGTAACTCAATAGAGATGGGGTTAGTAACACCCTAGATTGAGTTTGAGTGTATATATATACATAGCGTATTTGTAGATTTTATATAAAAACGTTTTGTATTATGTTATTTGACTGGTTCAAGTGTTGAGAAGCATTGAACTAGTGAATGGATACAATATTGTTTTACAAAGGGGTAGATGAAATAATTTTACCCAAGGTATATTTTTAAAGAAAAAGGAATTTATTTTCTATACTATAGTAATGTGAGTTGTTTGTTTGTTCTGATTGATTTGGTTTGAAATCAAATTTGAAATAGAAAATCAATTCGTCAGCTGAATCGGATATGAAAGCAAAACTGAACCTGGTTAAGTAAAACCAATTTAAGAATAAATTCAAAAAGAATGAATTCAAACAAATTGGTATTTAAAAATTTAATGGATAAATAAATTGGGATTCAAATTAAGTAGGTTGCCATTTGGATTTTGATTTTTCTTTTCGAAGAAGTTGAAGCCCTGAGTAACAGTTGTAGTCATACCGATCGAGCCATGCAGGGGATGTGCTGGCAAAATTTTAGAAAATTTTTAGAGTTCAAATTTATTTTGAATGTAATGCAAAAGTAATGATTTTAAAATAATATAGTTCGGAATATTCTTCTTACTTGGCAATTTCGAGGACGAAATTATTTTAAGGGGGGAAGAATGTAACGTCCCAGATTTTTCGTCTATTTAATTAAAATAGATTTCGAATATATATGATTTATTTATTTATATTAAAGGATTTTTATACAAATGGAATATTATTTAAAAACTAGAATTTTCAATGTCAAGTTGAATTCTATACGGTTTGATGTTGAGGATGTTGTTAAATAAATACGGTGATATTTATTTATTTATTTTTGTTAATCTAGCTATTTAAATTTTATTTATATTATAGTAAATATTTTATTTGACTTATAAATAATCCCCTAAAATGTATATGTATGTGATGGCATATACATCTGCATTTTTCTTTGGTTCGACAATACAAATGAATCCCGCACGTATCAGTGCTTGTACAAAGAAAAGAAAAGGAGGAAAATAATACAATAACATGGAACTGAACATGTACAGTAGGGGGAGAAAAGAAACTATAATTTATATCTTATACACATTCAAAAATTTATATACAATACATGAGAGTTTCGGTACAACACAAGTCCAAAATTACAAAACATAAAACAATATTTGTAAATAAACTTCTTCATGTCTCTTTTTCTTCCCAAACCGAAGTGTCCCCATCTCTTTTGATCTGTGAGAAGAAGGAAAAACCCATTAAAAGGGATGTTTTCATGACAGAAATAAACTGCAAAAAAAAGGAGGGAAAAAGGAAGTAAAACAGCTAAGCATATGTGTACTATAGTTACATATAGTTCGGCAACACAGGCCCTCTTTCGAACTCATGCCTAACTTTATCAGATCAGTATCTAACAGCTCAGTGTATGGTAGTGTATATATGTCAGTAAGTGTACATATATCAGATTTCCTGATAATACAAGTGAACACACACAGTATTCACATGTTATCAACAAAAGTTTCACAAAATAAAATAAAGTAAACATATGAATCGCCGTGTATGCTCACTTATGACTAATGTCATCTGGTTGTATGGTTTGTATCCCATCAGTAATTGTCAAACAAAGTTTTGGACATAAATGTTTTATTTTAAACAAGGCTAATTAAATATTTTACTTATATTGTACTTAGGCTTCAAACCAAACAAGTCTTAAAAAAACAGCTAAAATAATAGACAATTCACAGAAGTAAAACAGGTTTGTGTATATATTATACAACAAATCTGAAACAGCTATAGAAATTAAAGAACAAGGGAAAGAACAGCTCGAAAACAGTACATGTGCAACTAAGAAGAACTGATGTGTATACCAAATCTTTATCAAACAGTTAAGTAACATGGATATACAGTAAAATTCTGATACAAAATCCACTGTTTACATGTATTTAAAATGGAAATCAAATCTAATAAACAGTTCAGAAAAATCTCATTAAAAATCCAAGCAAGAAATCTAATATGCAGTTCAGAAAATCTCTGAATCAAATTTTTACGAAATCTGAACAAAATCCCCAATACACGATACAGATCTCTGATTTGAATATACATAGCCTCAATAACCAAATCTATATGCACAGTTCGGTCATAGTGAGATCAAAGGAAGTATCATCTATATCTAAGGCACATGGCTTTTCGAAAATACAATACACATTAGCAGTTTTCAATCCATCAAAACAGTGTGTTTTCACCTCACATCCCCTGATAAAAACATGTACGGCCATCAACAAATTCCCATTACCAATACACGAAAATCTGAAAAGGGAAGAAAAGCTAGAGTAGCTGAATCAACCTAGTTAAACTACTGATGGACAATGTTCCTATCTGAACAAAAACCGCAACTATAAATACGTGTACAGGCAGTAGTGTTTCATCACCCCTAAAGCAAACCGAACCAACACCGTAAACAAAAATAACCCCATTCGAAACCACACAAAAAAATCAAGCATATAATATGAAATTGGAAAAAAATCAAGTAAAAAGAAAACTTAGCTTAATAATGAGGGAGGAAGCCGCTTCGTTCTTAGGGCTGCTTGAGGGATCACTAGATCGTCAGAAGAAGGAGAGCGAAGGGACGATGGGAGTGGAGAGGCGCGGAAAGGGGGTAGTGACGCATCAACCTCCGATTTGCTTTTGAAAGGGGGATTAGGGTTTTTATTTGAGAAAATTTGGAGGCGGCTGTAATGACCCGGGGTTTTCAGCTATGTGAATTCGAATATTTAAATATATTTTAAATATTTTATTTGATCTATTTATGGGATTTAATACTGAAATCGTTAATTAAACGGCGAATGAGCGTTTATATTTTTATTTAAATTTTAAAATGAACTGGAAACGACGCGGTAGTTCGTAAAAATCGAATTTGAACTTCAATTGATCGTACAGAATCCGTATTAAGTCGGATTTCAGTGAAACAAAAAGCGTCTGAATCTAGTTGATAATATTTTTCTAATCGTGAAGAAAAATCGAGTTTTTGTATTATAGATTTTATTTTACGTCTAAATCAAATTTTCAAATAGTCGATGTAGAATCGTTTATACGCCATAACGATTTATTTAAATATAATTGAATATTGGCTTCGAATTTAGACAAGTCCTTTGGGAAGTAGTTATAATTTAATTTTTAGAATTTTACTGTAATTTTTAATTCGTAAAATAAGCAACTTTTTATTTGGAGTATTTTGCACCCTGTATCAACATTTTGGGATTTCACAATATAAGTTAACCTACAGATATTATCATATATTTGGGATCGTGGCACACTGCTAAACGCGAAAGTATATTTATTTCTGTCGATGGCAAGTCGTATGAGGACGGAGTCTTATATGACGGGGTACGCTCACTTTAAACTAAAAATCCTTCATCAAATCAAATCAAATAAAAGCTACTAGTTTATAGCTGAACGACAATGAAAAGACACACCCTAAAGATCACAAGCTATCCGCACAGCTATTTTTGAAAAATGAAAACACATGCAGCCTAACACTATAGCCGATACCTACCAGTACGAAGCATGGGGAAGGAAAGCACCCTGTTTTATCACCATCATTTTTCCTTTCTATAGACCTGCATATGTATTTTCTTTTCAAGGTCATAATCCAAGCCTCCTTACCAGCTACCTAGTGCCTACCCCAAGCCAATACCGTGAGGGCCAAGGAATTCCACCCTATAAATATGCGAGCTCGACCATTCCTGAAGCAGAGAACCGCTACGAACAAAAATGGTGTCACCCCTTATACAAATCATTCAAACAAGTATATTCCTTAAAACAGAAATAAAATAGAATAATAATAACAGCATAGGAAGAAGAAGAGGGATGGGTTCATGGTGAAGTTGATATGGAAGTGGAAAGCGAGTGTAAGGAAGCACAACACAACTGGGGTTGGCGAAGTCAGTGGCGTAAGATCAGGTGGAGTGATTTTGTGATGAAAGTAGCATGGTCCAGTGCGGGGACGAGTTCAACAGTGCGGAGTTTGTGAAAAACAGGAAGAAAGAAGCGAACTGACTGGGAGTTGGCACAAGGCATGTGAGTTGAATGTATAGATGGAGGCGCTGTAGCGTTTGAAGTGGGATGGTCACGTAAAAGAAAACAGGGTGAGGAGGTTTGGATAAAGTTGGTACGTGAAAAGTGCATGGATGGGACTGATGGCTTGGGGTCACATGGGGGTTCGGTGGTCCTAAGTAGGCGACAGCACAGTTAAAGGTTTGGAGAGAAGGGCTGCTGTGGTGGGGTGAGGCCGGTCAAGGCAGTCACCGGCGACGGAGGTCCGGTGATAGTCTGATGGGAGGCAATGGGGTTTGTGTTCAAACGGTGATGGTGTGGTTCGAACTTTGAAGATGAAGGCAGCAGAAGGGATCAAAGAATCGGCCTCTGGTAAACAAAGAAAGAAAGGAAACGCGTGGTAGTACTGTAGCCGTTTAAGGTAAGTGACGTGGCAATTAACAGTAAATAATTATGATTAAGGTTTTTTTTAATATATAAGCTATATAATTATTCTAATTTATATCAAATGCGGTAATAGCTATATTTCGTGTATACGGTTACAGAATTCAACAAAACAGAATCCGTTGGGGTCGTGGCACCGAAGGGTATGCGGACAAGCGACCGGGATAAACACTGAAGCAGTTGGATTTATAAAATTTTATACGTTCGTCGAATCAGAAAACAAAGGTGAGTTAATTCTCACACATTTCTGAAATACTAGGATGTGCTAAATTCATATAATTAAATTTAATTGGTTGATTGGATGCCTTGGATGCCTATGGTTGATTTAATGGTTGACGTTAATTATATTATCATCATTTAAAATATTTCTATGTACTGATATGAAATATTATAATGATCTGTGATGCAGGGAAGGACAGGTAGGAGGAATCAAACTGGTTCCTCAAATAATTAATATGTTGTTATTTCATATTTTGTGAACTGTTTAAAACGCGTTGACTTAAACCTTGTTGGTTGTTGATTGTGGTTGAGCTTTAAATCAATATATATTATTGATTACGAAGAGAAAAATATAGCAAATGGCCAAATATACACCGTTTTATAAAGATCGATTCACCGTCAAATGAATCGTTAGAAATGAGGTTATAGAATACATTTTATAACCGAATATAGATTTTATTTAATATATTATTTTAAATAAAGTTTTTAAAAAGGGAATTAATCAATCACACATAGACATTGATTGGTTTAATCACAAATCGTCATTTTGCTTTAAGCAAAATCTACCGTGCGCGAAGCACGTGCTTATATAACTGATTTTTATACAATTTTATTTAGCCAATTCAAGTGGTCAGAACTAATGTAACCATTGGAATGAGTTTATATTATTGATTTAGTAAAATCAAAGCGAATATAATTATTTAGATTAATAAAATTTTAATTAATCTAAATGGCAAGATCAGTAACGATTAACTAACTAGTGGATCACGTTTAGAGTTGCACAAGCTAACGACATTAACTGGAATTGTTTATTTGATCAGTTCACTATTTTAATGAGGATAATTAATGGTGAAACAAACCATGTTTATTTTGATAAAAGGTTGAAGATGATTATTATTTATTTAGATTAATTAGTTTTTGGTGATTAATTTAAATGGGAAATCAAACGTAAATCCCAGTTTGAATTAGAGTAGTTAAACGAACTAAATTATAAAAATGCGAATCGCCATTTCCTCAAGATGGGATTATAATGGGATTGTCGTATTGGAAATGAGTGTTGGTTTTTGTATTACAACTGATATCTATCTTAAGATAAGAACGTTGTTGATCAAGGTCTAAGAGGTAATTAAAATACCCCAACTTGAACAACTTCAGGATTATCAAAGGATGATATTAGTCGTAATGGTGAAAGTGTTAGAATCAAATATTTTGGGCAAACAGTAGTGTTACGTTATTATAAGAATTTGGAAATATATATATATATATATGTATGTATAACGAGATTCCGAAATGAAAGGAAATAGAAGGGGTTCAATGATATGAGATTATATCCCTATAATAAAAGAAATAAAAAGGGAGATTGGTGAAAGTATAACGGTATTTCAAAGTATTGAAATGAGGTTTAAGTGGGATTATTCTAAAAGGACGAGTAGTGATTTTGGTGTTCAAATAACGAAGCCAAGAAGATGTCATGATAATGGTTTTATGAATGATAAGTTGAATCAATAAGATAATAAGAAATGTTATATCAATGTTTTAAAATATTTGTCGAAGGGTAAATTAGTTATGATTTTATGATATTTTCTAAGCATATAAGAAAAAGGATTTGAGTATAATTATAATTAAACCAATATATGATTGGGTAATTCAACTGATATATTATAAGGGCCATATAAACCAATGGATTTGTTTGTTTTTATGGTTGTTTATTTTGATAGTTAAACAACCGACTATCAAAATCTGACCCAACGTTATTGGTATGGAAAGACCGGAATCGAATTTATATTCGAAAACCATTCCGACCAATAAATACGAATACGTCGACGATGCTGATCGAGATGGAGCAATTGAAGACCGTAAGTCTCCATGAGCGGAAGAACTATTGTTAAATACCTTTGGCTGATCCCCAGAGTTAACGATGATTCTGTCGTGATTGGAATCTGCGGATTGCAAGGACTTCTTGCTGCTGATCCATAGGATGATTCCTGGGATGTGGTAGAAGGGTGCCTTCGGTTCATCCTGTACCTGGATGACGTATATGGACGATGTGAATGGCGGCCAGATGTTTCAAAAGTCGATTATAGCCTCAAGCCTCACAACCGGGAAATGACAAAAATCGGGCAGGCAGCATGGCTATGTGGGTCGCACCCATTAGGGTGTATTGTCACCATCTAGAGAATATTCATACTTGTTACTTCTTTCTGTTTCTGTATCTCTCGGGGATTTCGGTGGTCGCGACAAAAAGCCGAAAGGTGACAATATATTCGATACACTCAAGAGAAATGAGTGGTCGGTCATGTGTGGGCCGGGTTGCAAGACGTTCTTGTTGAACCCAGTGTATTCGTCTCTAGAGATACACTATCGGCAGGTGGTCTCATACCTTGTCATAGTTGGAAATCCAATCTCCAATAAGCATCCGCAGTTTTGATTGTATACTATATATGTGGAACAAGTTGGTTGTTGTATGAATTTATCACTGAAAGTATTCCAGACTGATCCGGGTGAATTTTGTTTTAAATCAAATGTGCTCGAGTCAGACCAAGCATATTTACAGGTCAGGTTTCCGCTTGAAGCAAAGGAGATGGAGTTGAAGTCGAGACGTATTCCATATATATACTGGTACTAGTTTATTTCCGCTGTGTGTTGTATTGATCTGAATGTATACTCTGATGTTGTAATATACAGTTCTTTTATAAAGTATTAATGATTATTATATTTTGTTTGTTCCGCTGTGAGACTCTGATCTTCTTTTTCTTCTATTCTAATATTTCTTTCTTTCTTTTCTCACCCTCTTACTTCTTTCCATTAGCTTTCTGGGTTTTCGGTACTTGAGTTTGGACACGGGACGTGTTAGTGTCTGGATTCGAGTGTCGAAATCCCCGGGTCGCCACAGTGGCCGTATGAATGAAAAAAGGATCGGAGGGTTTGGTTTTAAGGTTGAAGCGGGTGATGGGTTCTTGGGCCGATAATGATAGGTAAAGCCCACTTTTAAACTTAAATGAAAATATATGTTTAATTTAATTATTTTATAAATTTATTTTTACAAATTCTGGCACGTACGTTATCAGATTTACGCACAGTCAGTTGCGTTGAGACCGTAAAAACGAGGACTTCGAGATGGAGCAAAGTTGGTCAGGATCGCGAACAACTGAGAATTTTAGTCGAATTAAACATCAGTTTAATTTGACTAAAAACCAGATATTTATCAACAGATTCAAATCAAGGTGAGTTAAACTCACTCAGCTCTTCCCATTTATATTTTATATAAATTGGGTTTTTATTTTGCGTGCTCTGATTTTAGTGATTGACCGTTTACTAGTTAAATACATTTATTGTTGATTCAAATTCTGAAATTTAACAGTCATTTAATTTCAGAAAAATACCCATCGTTTTGATTTGATCCAAATAAAATAAATTTCCCTTAGTTGGTCATGTTTATAAACGTGTTTGAAATGGTTTGGAATTGTTTGAATTGTTTGAATTGACTGTGATGGATTGATTATCAGTCAAATAAAAAGAAATGATTGATTGTTGAACCATGTTTCAATATTTGTTCTGATAGGTAGTGAGGTTGGGTAATTGGCATCACCTGGCCTATAAATCAGTCGTTTATAGAATATGGGTTTTATCGACAGTGGATCGATAGTATTTAAGTTATAAACATATTTTATAACGAAAATAGGATTTGAAAGTTACTAAATTAAAGAGTTATTTTGAAAGGAATATATATTTATTATTTAAAGTTTATAAGTAATTATGGAATTTGTTTATTGAACAGTTTCTTACGTTGATAAGAATTATAAACAAATGAGATAACCTAGCTGTTAAGTATTTGATTAATCATGAACGATTAAATAAAGTTATTTAAATTAATTATATTTTAATTAATTTAAAAGAGGAATTGAATAGGATTGGTCAGAAGAGTAATCAGGTTTGTGTTGATTGAATCGACCATTTAAACTAAGTTAGACCTTAAACTAGTGAAATAAATTAATAAATAATTGGTTAATCTTGGTAAGAGTTTAAAAAAGGAAATTTATTATTCATTTTAGTAAATAAAAGAGTTAATTGATTTGAATGATGAATGTTGAAATAAATGAGTTGGTATGGTAATCACTAATTAAATGAAATACCTTTAAGTAACCAAGTTAAAATGAAAAATGGTCGAGTGTCGGAAAGAGGCTAAGGATTAGTTTTATTATTTGAGCTCGAGTTTTCTAATGAAGCAAATAAGAGGTTTCAACTAATATATATATCTTAAATGAAAAGTTTACTTAACGTTTGAGTTAAGGGAGGTAAAACGGTTTATATTAAATTTATAAACAAGGTTTATAAATGGAATGTGAATTAAAGCATTGTTTTTAAATTGGAAATACCTAATAATGGTATTAAGTTAAATCAATGGATTTAAATTGGGGATTTCCCAAATGAAAAAGGGAATTGATTAAAGGGGTTTGATTTGAGTTTGGTAAACAAGGTTGGAAATAGGATTTGTAATCCATTTTGTGAAACGAAGTCATCTGAATAAGTCATGAGTGAATAAAGTGATGTTTAGTAAGGAATTATTCAAATAACAAATTAAGCGATATTAACTACATTTAAAGAGAAGTTTCCAAAAGATAAAGAGTACTGTAAAGCGATATTTTAAATAGTAGGATGTGTTTAATATCGGTTCTTGAATTACAACTCGTATTTATTTGAAGATAAGAACGTTGTTGATCAAGGTCTAATAGGTAATTAAAAATACCCCAACTTGAACGACTTCGGGACTATCCAAGGGTGATACTAGTTGGTAGTGTCAAGAATGGGTGATAAGATTTCCAAAATGATATGAGATGAGATTTTCCATAGTAACGGAATTAAAAGGAGATTGGGCGATAAGTTTAAAAGCCAAGAGATGCCAAATACTAGACCAATGGATCTATTTTTATGATTTCATGAATGTTTACTTGATAGTTAAATAACCGACTATCAAGTCTGACCTTTACGATTGTTGGTATGGGAAGACCGGGATCGAATGAATATTCGAAAACCATTCTAATCAACAAATACGAAAATATAGAAAAGATCAAACGACGATCGAGATGGAGCATTTGAAGACCATAAATCTTCATAAAGCGGAAGAACCATATAAAATCTCTGATTCGACCCGGAGATATATTGGGGTTCTGTCGTGGTTGGAATATGTGGATTGCAAGGTCTATCGCTACTGATCCATGGGGTGATTCCTATATTGGATGCAGTAGGAGAGTACCTTCAGTTCATCCTGTTCCTGGATTACTTGTATGGACGAATGTCTGACAAAGTATTTCCAATGGACCACGTACGTTGATTACTTCAAACATGTCATAGTTGGGTAGCTCCCAACTAGGGTATTTTTGTGGATGTCAATTAGTGATATCCATAGGATCTGACGATGTGGCATTCAAAGTAGAGGATGGCCAAATGTTCTAGAAGTAAATTCTAGCCTCAAGCCTCACAACCGGGAAATGACAAAAATCGGGCAGGCAGCATGGATATGTGGGTCGCTCCCATTAAGGTGTATAATCACCTATCTAGAGAAAATCCATTTCATTCTTTAGTCTATTTTGATGCTGTCTCTTATCGGGAAACGGTGGTTTGAGTCCAACCGTTGGTGATATACATTCGATACACTCAAGCGAAAATGAGTGGTCGGTCATGTGAGGGCAGGGTTGCAAGACGTTCTTGTTGAACCCAGTGTATTCATCTCTAGAGATACACTATCGGTAGGTGGTCCAATACCTTGTCAAGGTCGAAATCAAATCTCCAATAAGTGCCCACGGTTTTGTTTGTATATATATACGTGGAGCGTGAGATGTAAGCGTTCCACTAGATTGATATTTACTTGTATTTAGACACTATTATAATATCAGAAAAGATATTGATTTCAAAACTGTTTTGGGTTATCGTAAGGTAAAAACCATCCGTGTTTATGTGTGGATCGGTCTTACGATTATCTTTTTCTTTCGAAAGGATTTTAAAATTTTAAAATCAAGTTGTGTGATACCCTTAATGCTATGCGAGTTTTTTCTCACTCTGTTTCACCAGACTGACCCGGTGTTTTGTAAATGCTCGGGTTAGCCCGGGGTGTACAGGTTCAGATTATCAGGTTCAAAAAAGTCCAGAGACGAGCTGGAGATGTTCAGATATATGGTATCTAGAATTTATTCTGCTGTGTATATGGGGACAGATTATTATAACTGTCCAGAGATGTTGATGTACTCTGATATTGTAAGTATATTTTGTTCCGCTGCGATGTGAGACTCTGTGTTGTACTGATTCTCCTTCTTCTATTCTAATCTTTCTTTCTCTCTTATCTCACCGTCTAATTTCTTTCTATAAACTTTCAGTGCTTTCGGTGTTTGGAAAGTCGGCATAAGTCATGGTAAGGGTATTTATGTCAATTTTCGGGGTCGAAATCTCTGGGTCGTTACATCAATTTGATGCAACTTCTGTAATTCGCATAAAATAATACATAATAAAAACTTCTTTATCACACATTTTAAAAAAGATAAAAGAAATTATCTTTTTCAGTCCTATAACATCTGTTATGTTACTGGAAAATAAAAATGTTAAACAAACTCGATAAATGTTAAACTATAATTTCCTTAGTTACAGAACAATGAAGAAACATTACATCAATCAAATTGCATAAAATATTACATAATATAAACTTCTTTATCACACAGTTTAAAAAAGATAAAAGCAATTATCTTTTTCAATCCTATAACATCTGTTATGTTATTCGAATAAACATTATAATACTTTTCCATAATACATTTCCATTTTTCACACAGTTAAAAAAGGTAAAAGCAATTATCCTTTTCAGTCCTATAACATCTATTATGTTATTCGGATAAACAAATCACCTACTAACAAAACAGTATATCCATTTATCTTTTCCACAATACATTTCCATAATAATACTTTTCCAGTCATCCATGTTGAATTCAAAAAACCAGTGTCATCTATATATGAATTACCAACGCATTTTATAAATTAACAATCGCACATTATTTTATAAACACAATACCTTTCACAACCCCGATCAAGTAAGTGACTACCTGAACTTTGTATTTCCCCTCCCACTGACAGAACTGTAGAATTCAAAAAAAACAAGAACAAGAAATAACATAATGATATAATACACATCAAGTTGAATGTCAATAATCGAAAATTTAAATTGAACCGTCGTACAAACATATTACCTGATACACGCCAATCAAAAATAACTCGTTTACTCAATTCGTGAAAATCGCCTATTTGATGAAGAAACTGAAATCGCCTGGCGATAACAAACTGAAAATCGCCAATCGTTTAAAGCACAAAATGTTTTGACGTAGAAAATCGTCTATTTTATTCGATTCGTGAAAATCGCCTATTGGATACAGGTCGATTAATGAAATTGTGAATTTAGCAACAGACTTGCAAAGGTAGGTGGTGATTTGGTTCTGGGTTGAAGTAGGAAACGAATTGGGGAGGAGCGATTTGGAGAGGTGTAACAACCCGTAAATTCAGAACCAATTTAAAATTTTTATTTTAGCTATTTTATTGAATTATGGATATTTAAAATGATTTATTTTAAATAAGAATGACTAAAAATTTATTTTAATCGAAGTTAGAACATATAATTTTATTTTAATTATAAAACGTGCCTGAACTGGCGCATCAGTTTGAAAATTCGATTTCAAATTTCAGATGAATGTACAGGATTCAAAATAAATCGGATTTCAGTAAAACCAAAAACATTTGAATCTGTTTAATTATATCTTTCTAACGAATGCGAAAAATTCATATTTCATAACGGGAATTAAAAGATATGTCCAGTTTAAAATTCAGAATAGTCGCTATGGAATTTATATATATTTTATATAATGTATAGCCCTTAAAAATAGCCATTTTGCAAACGACCTCCGTTTTCGAAGAAACCACTTTGGTTGGATCCAGAATGTCAAATTATTGCTAGATTCCAATTTCCATAATTTTTGGAATTAATATGTGAGCGTGGTGGATTTAAATATGTTTGGTAATTTAAGTTTGAATTTAATCAACTAGAAAATGACCGTTTTTCAAATGGTCTCCAAATTCGATGAAATTAGTTTTGTTAGGACCGTATCGTAAAATCAAAGTCAGATTTATTTTTTTGGGATTTTTGAAGTCAGTATGTGCCTCGGTAAATTAAAATGTGCGTTCAAATTCAATATATATTGAATTATATTTTAATTTAAATGAAAACTGATCGTAACAGTCGAATTGGCTTACCATACTTATCCCTTTAAGTCCGGAATGAGGGTATTTGGTTAGGAGCGGCAGTCGTTGGGTTCGAGTTGGAGTTCGAATAAAAAAATAACTTTTTAGACTTGAATTAAATTAAAAATATAATTATATATAATATCATCCCCCTCCCCTTTTTATTCCTCCTTCAGTTCAAAGTCAACGAAATAATTAAATAAAAAGAAAACCCGCTCCACCCTCATTTCCCGTCGCCTAGCCCTGAAACGCGCCGTCGCGCCCCGCTTTTCGCCGCCGTCGCTTGCCACTGACTACTGGCCATGCTCCGTAGCCGCCATCAGCCATCCCGCCGCCCTCCTCTCTCCCTATTGCCGATTCGAACATCCCCTAGCCCCAGATCAATATCGCCAGCACCTACCACTCCACATCCGATGTCGCACCCCCCGCCACCACCTACGACCGGCGCCACCCACTGCTCCGACCGGCCTCCTCCTCCAAACACCAGAAAAGAAAACCGCGAGTTTTTTGTAACATTGAACTTTAATTTCAGTTATTTAAATATATGAAGCATAGTTAATAAAATGTAATTTTTTATATAAATAACTTTATTAATAAAGTTATGATTTTTATTTATAAAAAGATATGATTTTTATTTATAAAAAGACATGATTTTTAATCATAAAAAGATATGATTTTTATTTATAAAAATATATGATTTTTAATCATAAAAAGATATGATTTTTATTTATAAAAATATATTATTTTTAATTAAAAATATATATATGATTTTTAATTATAAAAAGATATGATTTTTAATTATATAAAATTATGATTTATATATATATATATAAGTGATATAAAAATATGATTTTTATATATAATGAAACGATATAAAAATGTGATCTTATATATATATATATACAACGAAATAAAAATATGATATTTGTATGTGTAATAGCGTGATAAAAATTGGATATATATATATATATATATAATGACAAGATAAAAAAATTGGATTTTTACATATATAATGGCATGATAAAAATATTATTTTTATATTGATAGCATTGAAATAAAAATGTAATTTTTATTTATAAATATCATTGTTTAAAATTGGGATTTTTAATATAAAACCGCGTAAAACAGTTTGCGATGGAACCGACTGGAATCAAATACAAACCGTTCAGAAATAAAGAACTTCTCACTCTAATCTTGTTTACAGTTAAATATATATTAGGATGCAGACGGTTCTTAGAAGCACCCGACACCTTTGATTGAAACCATGGATGTTTGGTTGTTTGTTTTGATTGATTTATTTGTTTGAATTTGGTTTGGGATGTGAATGGAATTGGTTGGAATTGGTATGTGTACGGCGCAAGCCAGTATTAGGCAAGGGATAAGGCTAGACCTTATTCCGGTTCTAGTATCGCGCCGTTATGCTGCCAAAATTTTCTAAAATATGTTAGAAATATAATGGTTATTAAAAATAATATTTTAACTTATATATGAATAATATAAAATATTCATTTGTTGAAATAAATATTTTATTGTTAAAAATATACTTTTTAACGTGTTTATGAGTGAAAATAAATATTCATTTACAAATTGGACGATTTGTTTATATACATTCATTTGACTGATATTGATTGGGACGATATACTTTACACATCGCCCAACTGCAAAAATAAAATCTGTATGTGTTGATTGAAACCCCACACGGATATTGGGATGATATTTGACATACATTAATCTCAGTTGTTTAGTTGTATGTCAATCAATTGGTTGACAGACTATTGTAAGCGTTAAATATTTATATTTAATGCTTATGCAGTTGTGTAGTGCACCCTAGATGATGGTTGATTGTTTATCATTGTTGTTGTATACATATGATGTATGAAATCCATGTAAATAATATTATATGGAAATTGACTGTGTTTAATTCCATTTCGAAAAGAATGAATATTTTAAAAGAACGAATATTTTAAAATAACAGATATTTTAAAATAAGGAATATTTTAAAATAATATTCAATAAAGGATTGAAATCTTATTTTAATGTCCGATTTCGGATGGACACGAAAATATTGAAATATACGAAGCCGTGTTGATTACATATGCGCCATTTTGACGCGAATGATATTTATATCGATTTTATTAATTTTTATCATGAATATCGAAAAGGAAATGATTTCAAAATCTGATATTTTGAAAATATTATCACTTATATATTATAAGGATATAGAATATTCAATTCTGATTTAAATTTGAAAATGAAGTTGGAATCATTATCAAAACGAATTTAAAACGATTAATAAAATACGTTTTAAATGGAAATCGATGAAATATATATATTATATATATTTAATGGCCTGAATAGAACGCGCCGCGCCGAGACCGTTTGCGAATTTCGACCATTGACGTCGAATTGATATTACGGGAGATCCGACTGTCGGATTTTCCTAAAACTTGAACTGTTGGGTTCGTATTGAAAAGAGCTTTCCAACGAATATAAGGGATTTGAAAACTAATGGTTGGATTTGGAATTATGTCCAAATCAAATTTGGAAAAGGTCGTTGTAAGTGCAGTTCGATGACCGTTTATGGAAATCGACTGAAGGGGCCTTGATAAAATTATTAAAAATATTAATAATTTGCGGAAAATCATAATAAATGATTAGGAAAGAATTTGGATGAAAAATTCCACATTTATAAAGATAAAAATATATTTTAATCAAAAGGAACTAGTTATTCACTATATTTGAAATCCAATAATTTTTAAATAAAATAAATTGGATTTGTAAATGGTTTTAATATAACCAGAAATTTCCAATGAACAAATTGGAATGAATTTGGAATGGAAATAATCTTCGGAATATTTTGATATGGAATTCCGTGATAATACGGATATTGTTATGGAAATTTGTAAGATATATTTATATCGTTATTTCCAATACGATATTTGTGGGTTTCAGAATTTGACATTGAATATAAGCCGATATAATTTCTATTCAGAGTCTTTTATTTAATATTAAATTGGATTTTGGGTTTGTCAATGGTGTCTTCAGTAACACTGTTCTTAAACCCAATTGAGAAAAGAATAAATCTTTAATTTAAGACTTAGGGAAGTTTACCAATTAATTAAGATTTAATTGGAATTGAATTGAGAATTGGATTTTTGGGTTTATCGTGAACGGTGTTTTAAATAACACTTGTTCTTTAACCCGATTAACAGTGAAAGGTGATTTGAAATTTATAAATCTTTTTATTAAGATTTAATGGAAATTTTCCAAAGTAAAGTTTTCCAATTTAATAAAATAAATTGGAATGGAATGGAATTCGATTTGATAATAATCGAAGTGAGCCTATGTGGAGGAAGACTGTTAAATATATATGGAATTTAAAAGGCTTTATCGTTATTCCCTTTATATTATTAGTCGGATATGGAAATTGATATCGATTATATATTGATCTGTTTTTCCGTGAAGATTCCATAATTAATGGAATGTGATTTTGGGTTGTCGTGAACTGTGTTTTAATGACATTAGTTCTTTAACCCAATTGAAGACAGGATCACATGTCCAACATTGTATTTCGAACTGTATTATTGATCTCTATTAAATATATATCTTTTTGGTGGCAGAGAATTTATTCTCTTGCTTAACACCCTTCTCTGAGACGTACGAGCTCAGAGGTTATATATCGGCAAAAATCAATGGTATGGTGTAGATTGGCGATGTGGCATGTTTGATTTCCCAAAGTTAAATAATCATAATATTGATTTTTAGGAAGATTAAAACTAAGTGGAGTTTTAATGAATCTTTAATTGGATTGAAATGTGAATGTGATAATTTAAATTATCAAATTTGGGAAATGATCAAGAATGGAGTATCACCAGTTTTGCTCCAAGCGATAGTTAAATCTTTAATTAGATTTGAGTGGGAAATGGTAATTAATTTTTACCAATAACACCGTGGTGTTAGATATGGAGTATTACCAGTTTTGCTCCATGGGATGAATAGTTTGGGATTGGGAAATATAACAAATGATTACTTCGGTAAGGTGCGCTAATCCCGACTAGTTTGGATAAACCTTAATTTGGTTTGAATTGAGATCCAAAGGAAGATTAAAGTATAAATTTAAAAGAATTTATATTTGATAAAATTAATGGAAACCTTTCCCAAAAGATATGAATATCTGAATAAAAGATTATAAAGAATTAGAATAAGGCGTATGTTGTGTTTTTTATAGCACTTGATTATAAAATACGTGAATTATTCAGGAAGGTCGAGTTTATACACATTCTGAATAATTGATTCGAAGATATGTTGACAATGAAGACGGTGGATGAAGACCTAAGGTCTTCACATTGTTTGGATGATTACTGATGTCTTGATTGGGTTGTACACCCAAGATAAGGTAATAAGTGTTGATCTGTGACGGCCCGCTCCGCACCAGCCGACATTTCCCCATGAAAGTGCGTTATGACAATGTCCAACTAGCACGAGACGGTCGCCAAAGAAAAAAAAAGGAGTTTGAACTAACAAGGAACCTGTAGAATGTCTCACAACGCATGGAATAAAATATAATAATAATATAACTTTGACATAAAACATGCGAGCCAGTGCATAAGCTGAAAACTAAACATCATAGCAGCGGAAAATCTAAATACAGCTTATGTCCCGCATCATCATTATTACAACTTTATAACTGTCTCTAAAGCAAAAGAAAGGAGAGGTACACTACTAATGTCCAAAGCAGTGACCATCAACAACACAGAGAGAATATATGTAGATAATACGTAGGAGCCTCCTGCTCGCCTCTAGATCAGTTACTCGTGCATAACCAGCTACCTGTCTCTAGTCTGCCTGTTTAAGAGCACCCAGAGTAATAAGAAGAGACATAATCCTCTGGGTCAGGCAAAAGTCTGGTATGAGCGATAAGCATCAAAACAGAGCAATAACAGGTATACTAAACCATGCCTGAAACTGGACCTGCAACCAAAGAGTTAGCACAACATACTGCTCAATACTCTAAGGTGCCACTAACATATGGTGTAAAAAAAATGGGGGTGGGGGTGTGCATGTCATAGTGAAAGCAAACAATCAAACATAGCAACCATCCTCACATCTCTCACTCAGTGCGTAAGGCATACGACATCCACCACTTTGATCACCCTATTCCTTGCTATGATCACTCTGCCCCCACGGAGTCGTGATGACACCACTGCACTGATCCATAACCACTAGTCTTTGCTATGTCCACTCTGCCCCATGAAGTCATAACAACTACACTGCACTGGCTCATAGCCATGCTACGATCACTATGCCCCATGGAGTAGTAACTACCCTATTGCACTGATACGTAGCCTAACATCCGTCTTGTTGGTGAATCAAAGATATAGACGTCGATAACCCCTTAGCACGCATCTCGCAGCAAAGCCCAACTCATGAAGTTGACTCGTTGGTTCCCAACTGGATCCTGAGTACAAACTTCCTACTTGGACTACCTTTGCATCTCGGGTTTTGGTCTTCTCTGGATCAGTCTTCATTTGGTTTGCAACCCATGCCTCGCGTTCAAACTTCTGAGTTCGGTTCGTGGTCATCATCCTTCTTCGGATCGGTTCGAACCACATGCATCGGATCGGGTCGTGGTGCCCAAGATCCTGCTCGTTACATCATGCTCCATTTCAGCTCGTAGGTGATCCCTGCTCCGGGTCGTGTCGCGCCTTCCTGATCGGATCGGTTTGTGCTTCCTCTATCAGATCGGGTCATGACATCGGATCGGGTCGAGTGCATCAGATCGGAGCTTCAGGTGCAAGCAGCTCGTGGTCTCCACATTCACGATCGAGTCGGTTCGGATGGGGGGGCGCGATCCGATCCGGTTTCATGCACAATTTTCCTGCAACTCTTCCAACGAATGTTCTACGCCATTCAACGGCATTTTCGACCAATCTACTTTTTTAATCAATCACAAAACATACCATGCAGTCATAGCAACATATAGAATTGACTACTAACACCAAAACGACAATTTGATAAGTTAAAACGGATCAAACATAGCCAAAATCCCATATTTTCCTTAAGCATGTTTAAACAAAACTAATGATAGGATTAGTAAAACTTAACCAAACTACCCAAATTTTCTAACAGAGGCCCAAAACAATATATCGAAATTTATGAACATTTTTTCAGATTTTTAACATGTATAATTTCACTAATTATCACTAATTACCCTTAATTAACCATAATTAGTGAGGAACTATGCAAATCACTCACCTTAGCCGCAAAAAAAATTACCAAATCTAAAATGATTCTCTGTTTGGCGCTGTTCCCAAGGCTATACAGCAGTTCTACCTCAATCCTTGTGCTAATCCGCTTTGATTTGATGTAGATTTGGCTTAATTAGCGATTAGAAGGTGATTTGGGGTGTTTTAGGAAGTGGAGGCCATGGCTAAACTTAAAGGAACAAAAAGTGGCGGCTGGAAAATGATAGAAACTAAATTTCCTAACCCGATCAGCCTTTCCATAACCCTACTCCCGAATTGGGTTATGGGCCCACTCACTAATCACCCAAATTAGGCCCGGATAAGCTGTTTTTCATCATCTGAAACTTGTTTCAGCCATATCTCCCAAATGGTGAGTCCGTTTCGCTAATGTGACCACTCTACGGAAAGGTAAACCATCATCCGAATCTAATGGAAGTGGTTTCAGGTCTAAACTCCTTTCCAATCAAAAGTTATGGCCGAAACAAGATCAACTAGGGGCAAAACGGTCATTTAAAAATCAGCAAAAATCATGAACATGGGAAATGACCCCAATAGTCGTCTCCCAAAGTCACATGACCATACGACTTCGTATGTAAAAGAAATAAACATTCTACGATCCTTCGATGCATAGAATGCAGGTCGTTACATTCTTCCCCTTAGGAAATTTCGTCCTCGAAATTCCTTAACTCAAAACATACAGAGGATCCCGCATGCCTACCAATCACTTACAACAATCAAACATGCAAAACAAACAAAATAAACCTATCCTAGCATGCAGAAAGACTAAATCGAAACTAAAATCTTACCAGGCGAAGAGTTCTGGACACGTCTTCGTAATGCTCTCCTCTGTCTCCTAAGTATAGTCATTCCCATTCTCGCCCCACTGAACTTTGACTAGATTCACCGCTTTCCTTCGAAGTTGCTTCGTATCGTTCCCAACAATATGCATAGGTCTGCGGTTCCCAACCGCCGTGGGTTCAACCTCAATATCATCCAAGTGATCAGGTGAAATAGTCACATCGGGGTCGTACACAAATTTCCTTAACTGGGAAACATAAAATACATTATGAACTCCTGCCATCTTCTCTGGTAATTCAACTTTATATGCCAAATTCCCAATTTGCTCAAGAACTGGGAATGGACCAACAAATCTTGGTGTCAACTTGTGTAACACCCCGTATTTTCTGTAAACATAAGAGTTAAAAATCAAGGTATAATTAATTTTTAGGAGAAGAAATAAGGGAAACGGGTTGCGCCATTGTGTTCGTCTCGAAAAAATACGCGAAATAGAGTCCGAATTTGCGTAAATCGGAGTCCGTATGAAGAAGATATGGACGAACGAAGTTAGGCAGAAAAACCGGAAACAGACCAGAATACACTGGCGCACTTGTGAAGTGCGCCATTACAAAAATACACTGGCGCACCTGCCAAGTGCACCCATACAAATCCAGCACCGAATTCTGGAGTGTTCTGAGGTGACGTGTCTTCTTTTGAGTGGCTGGATGATGTGTATTCGAGCTGTGCGATTCTGATGACTTCTGGACTGATCTGAGGGCTCTAAATCACCCTATCCTCCTATAAATACATCCCTAACCTAAACCTAGGTTTCTTACACAATTCTCTAGCCTCCATTGCTCTCTTCTTCTAATTAAAAATAAAAATGGCGTCGCTACTCTGCTAGAATCAAAACTAGAAGTCAATCAACATCATCCTAAATTCAAATTTGAGATAAAAGCTTCTGCAACAATTCTGTAACAACTAAAGTTCTTTCTTTAATCCAATCAAGGCAAGTACAGTTATTTTCCGCTATAAACGTTAATTATAATTTTGATATGTTTTTAATTCTGAATCTGAGATTGTATATATATTCTCTTCTGTCAGATCTGTTTTTCTGTGACTGTTCTGTATCCCTTTTCTTCTTTTCTGTTTCTATAGCCAGGCTACCACGAGCCTGTGCCTAATCTCATAAGAGATGAACGTATGAACGCAAATTTTGGGATGAATGATGCGAAATTTGACAAGACTGAATTGAATGTATGACTTTAGGTCTGAGGCATAAAATATATTGGACATGTGACTTGGGATTGGATGCATAAATTTGACTATGAACATATAATTTATATATGTTGTATGCATAGTGTATGTTGTAATTTAGATCTGTAATTAATTAGAAAAAAAAAGATGAGCATATGTTGTAAACTAGATTTGGATCTATGCATATTCTGTGATAGAAGAAAAGAGGAACCATTGTAAGATTACATATGATTTGAGACTTTGGACAAAATGCATATAAAAGTCAAGATCTGATTTTTAGAAGATATGATTTAAAGATTTAGATTGTTGGGTATAGTTTGCATAATGATTCATGACTTAAAAAGAAGAAGATATGGAAACTTAGGTGTAAATATTTACATTAATTAGGATATCTATTATTGTGATTACACCTAAATAGGGATTTTTAGATATATGGCATGCATTGAAATTAATGGTTATATTTGGTATAATTTATATGTGAATCTGCTATAGAATGCTAGTTTAACAGAAATTGGAACATATGTTATAGGGTAAATTATGTCCATATTCTGCGCTATGTAAATGTATGCAAACATGGAAATATATGATCATATTGTGAATCACGACAATTATTTAGGCATATGAATTTAGGCCTAATTTATGTTTAGGCAAGGCATGTAAATAGAACCTTTAGAAATATTAAACCTGCTAAATCTGTCATTTACTGAATCTGTTGAAAATGCCTATTTTGCTAATTTGCTAAGTTGCCTAAAACTGCTAGTTCTGTTATATTGCCTAGACTGCTAATTAGATTGAAATGCCAAATCTGTTAAATTTGTCTGTTGAGATGCCTAACCTGTTATATGCCAAAATCTGCTAAGTTGCTAAATCTATTAAGTCATATAATCTGGAAAATCTGCTATCTGCTAAAATCTGTTATCTGCTGTGTTGATATAATCATCCTGTTATTGATATAATCTGAATTGGCATATATATATATTGGGCGTGCGCATAAACGGTAAATTATTAATTAATTGGCCGCAAAGATAAACGTGACTAACTCGAGGTTAGAATGAGTTTGCGGCGTAATTCTGCCCGGAACCGCCCGGCACATCCAGTGGCCGCAAACAATAGGTTCTAATGTGAGAAGTTAGTCATAACCTGCTTAAGACACGAGGTTAGGTCTGGCTTGTGGCAGAAGTCTGCCCGGAACCGCCCGGCCCATCCAGCGGCCACAAGCTAGCGACCTAATGTGAGAGGTCTGGGCATTAATAATTAATTAATGCAAATCTAAGATAAGAATGACGTCTAAAACGTATTGGGGGAAAATAGGGTTAAACCAACTGGATTAATAGGTGTAGTAAACCCGTCCATGAATCTGTAGGCCCAATACAAAGTTAGACAAATCTGAAAAATCTGTACATCTGATCTATTAGTCTGAAAACTTGTTAACTTAATCTGTGAACTAGTAAATCTGAATTCTGTATGTCTGAACTTGTAAACAAGTTAATCTGAGATCTGTTAGTCTGGGGACACAAGGTTAGGAGGGGAATTACTTGTGTCATCTGTTGTTTGGGACCCATATTAGTCAGTAACCCTTTCTGGTATCAAAACTTTGACCCAACAGTAGGTAGGGTCCGGGCACGCTTACTGAACTAATTATAAGTGGTTCATTCTGATAATGGCGAGGGGTGTTGATGGTGCGTTCCAACCGGGTCATGTGCGTGCATGGATTCCGGTCTGCCTCTGAGGATGTAAGACGCCGTGACATCTGTAAATAGGTCTGTGCCAATTGGTTGTCACTTTAGGGAGTGATACACCCTACTGTGGGGCCGACACAGGATATTTATGTATTAGGGAGCCGATCGCTTGGGGTAGGGTTTTAGGGTACACTTAGTTCTGTCTGTTTCTGTTGGTACCGTCTGTTTCTGTTGGGTGGTAACACCTGTCTGGTTCTGCGTGGTACCGTCTGTTCGGGTGGTAAAGGCCCATTACTAGTGTACACCTAATTCTACATTCTGTTTCCGTAGGGATTAATCTGTTTCTGCTTCTGTCTGTTTCTGATCGGGTAGTAAAGGCCCATTATTAGCATCCTGTTTCTGTTAAATTATTCTGTACCCGTTTCCGTTTCAGTTTAGACATTAGGGTGACACCTAATTCTGCTATACTAGTATTAGTGCGGAGAAGTGTAAAACAATAGTTTATATCATTCTGTTTTTCTGTTATATCTGCTACACCTGTTACAGTTATCTCACATCCAGTTTTATGTTCATATCATATTATTATTATCTGTTCATATGCTGAAAGTCACTGGACTTGCCAGACTTTTTGTCTGACCCTTGTTGTTTCGCCTCCTTTCTTCCGTTTCCCCCCCAGGTTATCCAAGGAGGGAAATACTTTAGCTTGATCCGGATTTCTCTTTGCTTGAAGTGCTTAAAGTATGGCTTGGCTCTGTATAGCTTCCGTTCCATGGGGATTATGATTTTAAACCATGCATTTTGAAGGCTTTTGTACAAGACTGATATTTTGTACTTGAATTCTGAAATTGAAAGGATGTAACCATATTAATTTCTGTTTCCGCTGTAATAAAGTTAAAATTTTTCAAGTACTGCTTTATCTGTCTTGTAGTTTCTGTTCTGTTTACTAAAATGCTCCACCAAAGTTAAGGCATTCCCTTTGTGAGTGACCTTAACGGAGGTGGGGTGTTACACTTGGTATCAGAGCTGAAGGTTACCAGATTTGATAAAAAGTTTTGAAAACTATTTTCAAAAAGGATTTAAAAAGGAAGTATTTTCAAAGGTAAAGCTTATTTTTGAAAAATAAAATAAATAATCCCTAGAAGCCATATATCTTTCTTTCGATTCTTTGTTTCGAGTTCCTTCCTCTTTCCCTTTTTGAATCTCTTCCTCCGCGTATAGATGCTTTTTCTAAGATATGTAAGGACTTCCGTGCGATGGGAGGAAAACCGCTTTATGGGACTGAGACGTTGTCGAGGCTAGAAGTTGGCTGAACGAAGTGGAGGACTTGTTGGTACCTTTGAGATAGATGATGGGAGGAAGGTTCAACCAGCTGCTTGGTTAATGAAGGATGAAGCTTCATTTTGGTGGAAGGTCACGAATGGAGAACGTATATGGGAGACATGGATAGGACACACGATAAGAAAGTGGATCCAAAGAAGGGCACTTGCTTCAACTGTGATGAGATAGGACACTTCACTAGGGACTGCCCGAAGAAACGAGGACAAGGGAAGAGGGCAGGACCAACTGCTGGAGGGAAGGCGAAAACTTTCGAGGCTAGTGGATAGGATAGGATTAGGATAACTTTCTGTAGGGGGTTTAATTTCTTTATCTGATTTTTGAAATAAAACTCATTCTGGCATTTTGATTCTGTAATCGATACTCTGCACTTTAATACTAGTATTGTTTTTGATTCCGCTGTAGACTCAAACCCATAAAGGTTATGACTCATCTGCTTGTGATAAATTGGGGTTTGAGGGATATCTGTGTTAGGCGTCAAGTATGACGCGTACATTCTGAGTTTTCATGGGGTATGATTTTATCATGCTTAGCTTCCTTAGAATCATTAGGGAACCTGATCTGTACCAGTAGTCTGTAAATATCTAAATATTTTTGATAAGATTTCCAGTTTTGACATTGTCTAAAGAAGGTAATCCTCTGGGTGTCAATTTGATGTTGGTTTCGGTCTTTGGGGCCGATACTTAGGACCCATGTCTAATGGGAACCAAATTTTCGTTCTATCTGTACTCGCTTCCATCATTCGACTGTATCCTATCGATCGAGTCTTCGACCTTTAGGTAGAAACTAATGGGTGTAAACATGTGTTTGAGACATGTTATGTTTGATGGTTGCAAGTGTATGCAAGTGGTTGCTAGTGGTTTCTCGTGGATGCATATACACACACTAGGCACTAGATCGGCTCGAAAACACTCTCATACTGCATATGGATGTGTGAGCATTTTTAAATTCTTGTGGATGCAAAATGGTTGATTCAACACATGGATGTTGCATTTGAGTGAATAATTGTGCACTCATATAGAAATAATATATATCATTAAGATTCTATTGCATACATGTTGGACTCATGGCACTGACATAATTCGCATTAAGGAGGTCAACTGAATCAGTAGACCGCCTGATCTTTGCATTAGATAAGGAACATATACACACACTTTTGCATATGTTCATACAACATTAGAAGTTTTCTAAGGACAATGGATGCTTGTGGATGATGGTTGAGTAGATGGGTGATTGGATGGTAGGACACATTCTTCTTAACTTGAAGATTTCGGGGACGAAATCCTCTAAGGAGGGGAGAATGTAACACCCCGTATTTTCTGTAAACATAAGAGTTAAAAATCAAGGTATAATTAATTTTTAGGATAAGAAATAAGGGAAACGGGTTGCGCCATTGTGTTCGTCTCGAAAAAATACGCGAAATAGAGTCCGAATTTGCGTAAATCGGAGTCCGTATGAAGAAGATATGGACGAACGAAGTTAGGCAGAAAAACCGGAAACAGGCCAGAATACACTGGCGCACTTGTGAAGTGCGCCATTACAAAAATACACTGGCGCACCTGCCAAGTGCGCCCATACAAATCCAGCACCGAATTCTGGAGTGTTCTGAGGTGACGTGTCTTCTTTTGAGTGGCTGGATGATGTGTATTCGAGCTGTGCGATTCTGATGACTTCTGGACTGATCTGAGGGCTCTAAATCACCCTATCCTCCTATAAATACATCCCTAACCTAAACCTAGGTTTCTTACACAATTCTCTAGCCTCCATTGCTCTCTTCTTCTAATTAAAAATAAAAATGGCGTCGCTACTCTGCTAGAATCAAAACTAGAAGTCAATCAACATCATCCTAAATTCAAATTTGAGATAAAAGCTTCTGCAACAATTCTGTAACAACTAAAGTTCTTTCTTTAATCCAATCAAGGCAAGTACAGTTATTTTCCGCTATAAACGTTAATTATAATTTTGATATGTTTTTAATTCTGAATCTGAGATTGTATATATATTCTCTTCTGTCAGATCTGTTTTTCTGTGACTGTTCTGTATCCCTTTTCTTCTTTTCTGTTTCTATAGCCAGGCTACCACGAGCCTGTGCCTAATCTCATAAGAGATGAACGTATGAACGCAAATTTTGGGATGAATGATGCGAAATTTGACAAGACTGAATTGAATGTATGACTTTAGGTCTGAGGCATAAAATATATTGGACATGTGACTTGGGATTGGATGCATAAATTTGACTATGAACATATAATTTATATATGTTGTATGCATAGTGTATGTTGTAATTTAGATCTGTAATTAATTAGAAAAAAAAAGATGAGCATATGTTGTAAACTAGATTTGGATCTATGCATATTCTGTGATAGAAGAAAAGAGGAACCATTGTAAGATTACATATGATTTGAGACTTTGGACAAAATGCATATAAAAGTCAAGATCTGATTTTTAGAAGATATGATTTAAAGATTTAGATTGTTGGGTATAGTTTGCATAATGATTCATGACTTAAAAAGAAGAAGATATGGAAACTTAGGTGTAAATATTTACATTAATTAGGATATCTATTATTGTGATTACACCTAAATAGGGATTTTTAGATATATGGCATGCATTGAAATTAATGGTTATATTTGGTATAATTTATATGTGAATCTGCTATAGAATGCTAGTTTAACAGAAATTGGAACATATGTTATAGGGTAAATTATGTCCATATTCTGCGCTATGTAAATGTATGCAAACATGGAAATATATGATCATATTGTGAATCACGACAATTATTTAGGCATATGAATTTAGGCCTAATTTATGTTTAGGCAAGGCATGTAAATAGAACCTTTAGAAATATTAAACCTGCTAAATCTGTCATTTACTGAATCTGTTGAAAATGCCTATTTTGCTAATTTGCTAAGTTGCCTAAAACTGCTAGTTCTGTTATATTGCCTAGACTGCTAATTAGATTGAAATGCCAAATCTGTTAAATTTGTCTGTTGAGATGCCTAACCTGTTATATGCCAAAATCTGCTAAGTTGCTAAATCTATTAAGTCATATAATCTGGAAAATCTGCTATCTGCTAAAATCTGTTATCTGCTGTGTTGATATAATCATCCTGTTATTGATATAATCTGAATTGGCATATATATATATTGGGCGTGCGCATAAACGGTAAATTATTAATTAATTGGCCGCAAAGATAAACGTGACTAACTCGAGGTTAGAATGAGTTTGCGGCGTAATTCTGCCCGGAACCGCCCGGCACATCCAGTGGCCGCAAACAATAGGTTCTAATGTGAGAAGTTAGTCATAACCTGCTTAAGACACGAGGTTAGGTCTGGCTTGTGGCAGAAGTCTGCCCGGAACCGCCCGGCCCATCCAGCGGCCACAAGCTAGCGACCTAATGTGAGAGGTCTGGGCATTAATAATTAATTAATGCAAATCTAAGATAAGAATGACGTCTAAAACGTATTGGGGGAAAATAGGGTTAAACCAACTGGATTAATAGGTGTAGTAAACCCGTCCATGAATCTGTAGGCCCAATACAAAGTTAGACAAATCTGAAAAATCTGTACATCTGATCTATTAGTCTGAAAACTTGTTAACTTAATCTGTGAACTAGTAAATCTGAATTCTGTATGTCTGAACTTGTAAACAAGTTAATCTGAGATCTGTTAGTCTGGGGACACAAGGTTAGGAGGGGAATTACTTGTGTCATCTGTTGTTTGGGACCCATATTAGTCAGTAACCCTTTCTGGTATCAAAACTTTGACCCAACAGTAGGTAGGGTCCGGGCACGCTTACTGAACTAATTATAAGTGGTTCATTCTGATAATGGCGAGGGGTGTTGATGGTGCGTTCCAACCGGGTCATGTGCGTGCATGGATTCCGGTCTGCCTCTGAGGATGTAAGACGCCGTGACATCTGTAAATAGGTCTGTGCCAATTGGTTGTCACTTTAGGGAGTGATACACCCTACTGTGGGGCCGACACAGGATATTTATGTATTAGGGAGCCGATCGCTTGGGGTAGGGTTTTAGGGTACACTTAGTTCTGTCTGTTTCTGTTGGTACCGTCTGTTTCTGTTGGGTGGTAACACCTGTCTGGTTCTGCGTGGTACCGTCTGTTCGGGTGGTAAAGGCCCATTACTAGTGTACACCTAATTCTACATTCTGTTTCCGTAGGGATTAATCTGTTTCTGCTTCTGTCTGTTTCTGATCGGGTAGTAAAGGCCCATTATTAGCATCCTGTTTCTGTTAAATTATTCTGTACCCGTTTCCGTTTCAGTTTAGACATTAGGGTGACACCTAATTCTGCTATACTAGTATTAGTGCGGAGAAGTGTAAAACAATAGTTTATATCATTCTGTTTTTCTGTTATATCTGCTACACCTGTTACAGTTATCTCACATCCAGTTTTATGTTCATATCATATTATTATTATCTGTTCATATGCTGAAAGTCACTGGACTTGCCAGACTTTTTGTCTGACCCTTGTTGTTTCGCCTCCTTTCTTCCGTTTCCCCCCCAGGTTATCCAAGGAGGGAAATACTTTAGCTTGATCCGGATTTCTCTTTGCTTGAAGTGCTTAAAGTATGGCTTGGCTCTGTATAGCTTCCGTTCCATGGGGATTATGATTTTAAACCATGCATTTTGAAGGCTTTTGTACAAGACTGATATTTTGTACTTGAATTCTGAAATTGAAAGGATGTAACCATATTAATTTCTGTTTCCGCTGTAATAAAGTTAAAATTTTTCAAGTACTGCTTTATCTGTCTTGTAGTTTCTGTTCTGTTTACTAAAATGCTCCACCAAAGTTAAGGCATTCCCTTTGTGAGTGACCTTAACGGAGGTGGGGTGTTACAACTTGCCTCTCCTGCCAAATCGTATCACGCTCTTCAACGGAGAAATCTTGACAAACACCAAGTCGCCAATGGAGAACTTTAATTCTCTTCTCCTCTTATCGGCATAACTCTTCTGCCTATCTTGGGCAGCCTTCATTCGCTGTTGGATAACCTTAATCTTAGCTGAAGTTACTCTTATCACATCTGGTCCAAGCACAAACATCTCACCGGTTTCTAACCAACACGACGGTGAGTTGCACGGTCTTCCGTACAAAGTTTCAAATGGAGCCATACCAATACTGGATTGATAATTATTATTATATGCAAACTCTACTAGATGCAAATGGTTATCCCATGATCCACCAAGGTCTAATATGCAAGCTCTCAAGAGATCTTCTAATACTCGATTCACCCTCTCTGTCTGTCTGTCGGTTTGAGGATGATACGCGGTACTGAGATGTAATTCTAATCCTAACGCCTCTTCCAAGCTCCTCTAAAATCCACTAGTGAACAACGGGTCTTGGTCACTCACAATGCCTTTGGGTATTCCATGAAATCTCACTATCCGCTTTACATATAGTTTAGCTAACTTAGCTGCCGTTCTATTTGACTTGACGGGTATAAATATTGCACTTTTGGTCAATCGGTCCATAATCACCCAAATGCTATCATGACCCGATCTAGTCCTTGGTAACCCATCAATAAAATCCATTGAGACTTGTTCTCATTTCCATTCTGGAATTTCTAGTGGTTGCAACAAACCACTAGGCTTCTTTTGCTCAGCTTTAACTAGCTCGCAATTCAGGCATTTGGATATAAACTTCCCAACGTCCCTTTTCATCCCTTCCCAGTAGTAGGTCTGCTTCATGTTTCGATACATCTTGTTACCACCGAGATGTATAGTCAGTTTTGAGTGATGACATTCTCTAAGCACTTCATCTCTTAATCCATTGACATTGGGCACAACTAGTCTTCCATTCTTTCTAAGCCATCTAACTCGATCAAGCCCATACTTGTTCATCTCCTCATCTATACCCATCTCTAACTTGGAGATGATTTCCAATAGGTTAGGATCGTCCCTCTGACTGGAACCAATCCGCTCAATCAAAGTGGGTCTAATCGTCAAACTTGCTATCATTTCTGGATCCAATTCGCACTTTGGTTTGAAATCGTACCCAGCGATGAACTCCAGTTGCTTCCATTCTAGAAGCATAACTCCTAAAATGGCATGTCTTCTACTCAATGCATCAGCCACCGCATTGCCCTTTCCTGGTGTATATGCGATGTCGAAATCATAGGAAACCAAGAATTCTAACCATCTTTGCTGTCGGAGATTTAGATCCTTCTGAGAGAAGAGATACTTTAACGATTTATGATTGGTAAACAACTCGAATCTTTCTCCCAAGAGATAATGTCTCCACATCTTCAACGCGAACACGATCGCTGCTAATTCCAAATCATGGGTAGGGTATCTTCCCTCGTGCGGTTTCAATTGCCGACTTGCATAAGCTACAACCCTACCTCCTTGCATCAATACAGCACCTAGTCCGGTACCACATGCATCCGTATATACTGTCTTCTCTTCATTCCCCTTAGGAATGACTAACACTGGTGCACATGTCAACTTTTCCTTTAGGCTCTTGAATGCATTCTCGCACTTTTCGTCCCAGTCGAAAGCTTGATTCTTCTTGGTCAACTGAGTCAACAGTCCTACTATCTTGGAGAAGTCTTGGATAAACTTACGATAATATCCAGGTAATCCTAAGAAACTTCTTATGTCCGTTGCATTCTTGGGCGTAGACCAATCTTGTACCGTAGCCACCTTCGCAGGGTCCACGGCGATACCATTCTCTGAAACAACATGGCCCAAGAATCTCACTTCCCTCCTCCAGAAGTGACACTTAGAAAACTTTGCTTTCAATTGGTGTTTTCTTAACACCTCCATCACTATCCTCAAGTGTTCCTTATGTTCTTCCTCTGTCCTCGAATAAACAAGGATATCGTCTACGAACACAAGAACAAACTTATTCAACTGATCCCTGAATACTCTATTCATAAGATCCACAAAATATGTTGGTGCATTGGTCAACCTGAATGGCATGACCAACCACTCATAAAATCCAGACGATGTCCGAAAGGCTGTTTTAGCTATATTCTCAGCTTCCAGTCTAAGCTGATGAAAACCTGTCCCGAGATCCAACAGGCAGAATACTCTCGCGCCACTCAACTGATCAAACAAATCATCTATCCGCGGTAAATGATAATTATTCTTCCTCGTCACCTTATTCAATTCGAGGTAGTTCACACACAATCGAAGGGAACCATCTGCCTTGGTAGCAAACACAACTGGTGCTCCCCACTCAGAAACACTTCTTCTGATAATCCCTTCTTCAAAAGATTTCTCACTAGCACCCCGAGCTCTCACTGCTCCCTTGGTGCCGTACGACGAAGGGGCATCACTATAGGTCTGGCATCTTTCACTAAGTCAATATGGAACTCAATATCTCGGTGTGGTGGAAGTCCGGTCACTTCCTCGAAGACGTCCGGATACTGGCCAGCCATGGGCACATCTGACAACTCATCATGCGGGATGTCAAGGGAATTTAGAAAACTAGCCATTACCCCATCATTAGGTAGACGACCAAACACTACCCTCCGCCCATCGTCCGCTCTAACTGTCACCAAAAAGCCCTCATAGTCTACCATCTCCCCGTATCTTTGGAGCCAATCGACTCCCAAAATAATGCCAAACCCAGTAAAGCCCAAAACAAAGCAATCACAAACAAACATGCATCCATGACACGATAAGACCACATTACGAAAAATCATGCTAAGGCTAGTTGAACCACCAATCGGGTTCGTTACTACCAAAGATCTATCGACAATCTCGGGCTCCAATCCCAATTTATCTACCAGGTCACTAGATATGAAGGAACTGGAAGCTCCGGTATCAAACAACACTCTAACTGGAACATCATAAACAGAAAGCATACCTTGAATAACAATATTCTTTCCTTTCTCCGCCGCAGTTGGGGCATTCGACGAAGAAGGAACATAAATGATAGCATATGCTTTCACAATCTGCTTTCCCTAAGGGGGTTGCAGACACTTGTCCTTGTGGTGTCCCACTTGGCCACAGTTGAAGCACTTCCTATCCGCTGGCTTGGCCCGATATTCTTTGGCATAATGGCCTTTCTTACCACAGCTGAAGCATTCAACATCTTTCTTATTCTTTTTCTTCTGGCCATCCTTAGTCTGATTCTGCTTTCTCTTATTATGAGAACCATTCTTGCCTCCACAGCTTGCTTGCGGCTTTGGCTCCTTTGCAGATGTAGCCTCAGTCTTCGACTTAGGATAAAGACTCTCTGACCTCAATGCTTTCCCCACAATCGATTCAAACGTCTCATCGATGTGGTTAATAAGCCATTCCCCCAAAGTACTGATCTAAGCCTGCTATGAACTTCTCATTCTTCTCAGGAGTGTCAATGAGGGATACTCCATACTTCGATAAAGTATCGAATTCTGCAATGTACTCCGAGACTGCCCTACCATTTTGCTTAAGCTCCAGGAATTTTCTAAACAACTCTAACTTCTGAGCAGTTGGGATAAATTTTTCACTGAATCGGGCCTTAAACTAATCCCATGTAACTTGGTCCTTTGGAGTAGCTGCCTTAATAGCATTCCACCAATTCATCGCCCGTCCTTGCAGCTGACGGGACGCTAGCTTTCTCTTCATCGCATCCTCGTTACCCAAATCTTCGAAAATACGCTCACAACTACCAACCAATCCTGAACATCCGTGGCCGATTCCGTTCCGTGGAATGGGGCTTTCCACCAAGACTAGTGTAGTCCCTACAGAGCTTTGCGAAATCGGCACTAGGCGCCCGCTGCATCACCACCATTAGCAGTATTAGGGACTGCCCTCTGAACGTCCCTAAGCATCTCTCACATGAAGTCAGTAAACATAGCCCCCATGTCAGGAGTATTCACATTGTTGGCTCCTCTACCATCACACCTTGTATATCGGCTCATCGTTCAATCTGTAAGAAGAAAACGATTAACCATCTCTTCAGTGGTGTCAGTGCAATGCGACTTCATCCTTAAATATACTAATAGTATATACATATATATATATAGCTTTTGAAAACCAAAATAATCACAAATACGCGCTCTCATATACGTATTATCTCTCCATAGTGTCTTTCCCTAGGTTAACTACGCAACCTAGAGATCTGATACCAAATGTGACGGCCCGCCCCGCACCAGCCGATATTTCCCCATGAAAGTGCGTTGTGCCAATGTCCAACTAGCACGAGACGGTCGCCAAAGAAAAAAAAGGGAGTTTGAGCTAACAAGGAACCTGTAGAATGTCTCACAGTGCAAGGAATAAAATATAATAATAACATAACTTTGACATAAAACAGGCGAGACAGTGCATAAGCTGAAAACTAAACATCATAGCAGCGGAAAATCCAAATACAGCTTATGACCCACATCGTCATTATTACAACTTTATAACTGTCTCTAAAGCAAAAGAAAGGAGAGGTACACTACTAAAGCCCAAAGCAGTAACCATCAACAACACAGGGAGAATATGTGTAGATAATACGTAGGAGCCTCCTGCTCGCCTCCAGATCAGCTACTCGTGCATAACCAGCTAACTTGTCTCTAGTCTGCCCGTTTAAGAGCACCCAGAGTAATAAGAAGAGACATAAAACTCTGGGTCAGACAAAAGTCTGGTATGAGTGATAAGCATCAAAACAGAGCAATAACAGGCATAATAAACCACACCTAAACCTGCAACCAAAGAGTTAGCACAACATACCACTCAATGCTCTAAGATACCACTAACATATGGTGTAAAGAATATGGGGGTGGGGGTGTGCCTGTCATAGTGAAAGCAAACAATCAAACATAGCAACCATCCTCACATCTCTCACTCAGTGCGTAAGGCATACGACATCCACCACTTTGATCACCCTATTCCTTGCTACGATCACTCTGCCCCAGGGAGTCATGATGACACCACTACACTGATCCATAGCCACTAGTCTTTGCTATGTCCACTCTGCCCCCATGAAGTCATAACAACTCCACTGCATTGGCTTATATCCATGCTACGATCACTCTTCCCCATGAAGTAGTAACTACCCCGCTGCACTGATACGTAGCCTAACATCCGTCTTGGTGGTGAATCAAAGCTATAGACGTCGATAACCCCTTAGCACGCATCCCGCAGCTAAGCCCAACTCATGAAGTTGACTCGTTGGTTCCCAACTGGATCCTGAGTACAAACTTCCCACTTAGACTACCTTTGCATCTCGGATTTTGGCCTTCTCCGGATCGGTCTTCATTTGGTTCGCAGCCCATACCTCACATTCAAACTTCTGAGTTCGGTTCGTGGTCATCATCCTCCTTCGGATCGGTTCGAGCCACCTGCATCGAATCGGGTCGTGGTGCCCAAGCTCTTAGTCGTTACATCATGCTCCAGTTCAGTTCGTAGGTAATCCCTGCTCCGGGTCGTGTGGCGCCTTCCTGATCGGATCAGTTCGTGCTTCCTCTATCGGATCGGGTCATGACTTCGGATCGGGTCGAGTGCATCGGATCGGAGCTTCAGGTGCGAGCAGCTCGTGGTCTCTACATTCACAATCGGGTCGGTTCGGATGGGGGGCGATCCGATCCGGTTTCCTGCACAATTTTCCTACAACTCTTCCAGCGACTGTTCTACGCCATTCAACGGCGTTTTCAACCAATCTACTTTTCTAATCAATTACAAAACATACCATGCAGTCATAGCAACATATAGAATCGACTACTAACACCAAAACGATAATTTGATAGGTTAAAACGGATCAAACATAGCCAAAATTCCATATTTTCCTTAAGCATGTTTAAACAAAACTAATGATAGGATTAGTAAAACTTAACCAAATTACCCAAATTTTCTAACAGAGGCCCAAAACAGTATTTCAAAATTTATGAACATTTTTCTAGATTTTTAACATGTATAATTTCACTAATTATCACTAATTACCCTTAATTAAACATAATTAGTGAGGAACTATGCAAATCACTCACCTTAGCCATAAATAAATTAACAAATCTGAAATGATTCTCTGTTTGGCGCTTTTACCAAGGCTATACAGCAGTTCTACCTCGATCCTTGTGCTAATCCGCTTTGATTTGATGTAGATTTGGCTTAATTAGCGATTAGAAGGTGATTTGGGGTGTTTCAGAAAGTGGAGGCCATGGCTAAACTTGAAGGAACAAAAAGCGGCGGCTGGAAAATGATAGAAACTGAATTTCCTAACCCTATCAGCCTTCTCATAGCCCTAATCCCGAAATGGGTTATGGGCCCACTCACTAATCACCCAAATTACGCCCGGTCAAGCTGTTTTTCACCATTTGAAACTTGTTTCAGCCATATCTCCCAAATGGTGAGTCCGTTTGGCTAATGTGACCACTCTACGGAAAGGTAAACCATCATCCGAGTCTAATGGAAGTCGTTTTAGGTTAAAACTCCTTTCCAATCAAAGGTTATGGCCAAAACAAGATCAGCTAGGGGCAAAATGGTCATTTAAAAATCGGCTAAAATCATGAACATGGGAAATGACCCCAATAGTCGTCTCCCAAAGTCACATGACCATACGACTTCGTATGTAAAAGAAATAAATATTATGCGATCCTTCGATGCGTAGAATGCGGGTCGTTACACGATCGTCTAGACGTAATCGGAGATTGACCGGATATACGAGGCCCTCTCTCCTGTATTGGACATATGGGACGAGGAATAAGGTGCCTCTGATTTCGTTCAGACCCAGAACGAGCTAGTATACGGATGTGTGTCTGACATTGGATTTTATTCTACGTTGATTGTTCTCTTTTAAATATATATCTGTTTGGTGATGGAGAATTTATTCCCTTGCTTAACACCCTTCTCTGAGACGTACGAGCTCAGAGGTTATATATCGATAAAGATTAGTCGCATGGCATGAATTGCCTGTGTGGCATGCTGAGATGCAAATGATTAAGGCTTTTGTTGAAAAGCTGAGTCTTGTGGTTGATGATCAAAGCACGGAAGAGTGTAATTTTTAAAATCAAATTTAGTTTTAATATTTTATATCAATTATTCGTATTTAAATATTTATTTTGTATTGATTTTGGACAATCCAGTATATGAAGATTTTGCATATACGCCTTGCAAACGTGTATACAAAGCCTCAAATATACTAGATAGATATAGAATCACACTCTAGTCGTCCGGAGATGATTCTGATGATCGGTCGACCATCATCAGCATTTATGTTCGGTTTCAAAGTGGGATATCTATATATTTCCAATTGGCTGGTGTGAGAACCAAAACTAGATAGGATATACTGTTGTGTATTGACATCAAAAATATGGTTTTTGAATATATACAAAAGTATTTGTTCGAAAAACTAATCAGCTAATTGATTGCTGGTTGTGTTGTTTGATTATTAGTTTAACTAATAAAATTATTGAAACTAATATGTAAGTGAAAGGCAAATGAAGCCAAATTGAATCAAATATTGAATTGAATGCAAAATTGATTAGAAATTGCATGCATATACAATGAACAGGTCATAGTAGGGAAGCTAAGCAAAGGAATAAAATTGTATGCCCGACAAATAGGTACATGTTTACTAATTTATTGGGTTTTGATGATTTTATGAGCTGCTCGGCTTTTTCTTTTTCTTTTGGATTGATGAGGGCCCTATGAGGCTAGTTGCAGTTTTAAAGGACTCCCCGTACAAAAAAGGTTATGGCGAAATTTTTCGAAAATTTAGTGTGTTAGCCAAATTTTTGAAAATTAGAAATTTCTTGGAAACTAAAAAGTTGAAGAATGAAAACCAAAATGAAAGTTGACTTGGTTAGTTAAACAAATTTCTGCTCCGCTCCTTTTCGAGGACGAAAAGATTTTAAGTGGGGGAGATTGTAACAACTCGGAAATTCAGAACCAATTTAAATTTTTTATTTTAGCTATTTTAATGAATTATGGATATTTAAAATGATTTATTTTAAAAAAGAACGACTAAAAATTTATTTTAATCAAAGTTAGAACGTATAATTTTATTTATAAAACAAGCTTGAAATGGCGCAGTAGTTTGAAAATTCGATTTCAAATTTCAAATGAATCTACGGGACTCAAAATAAATCGGATTTCGGTAAAACCAAAAATATTTGAATCTGTTTAATTATATCTTTCTAACGAATGTGAAAAATTCAGATTTCATAACGGGAATTAAAAGATATGTCCAGTTTAAAATTCAGAATAGTCGCTATGGAATTTATATATTTTTTATATAATATATAGCCCATAAAAATTGCCATTTTGCAAATGACCTCCGTTTTTGACGAAACCACTTTGGTTGGATCCAGAATGTCAATTATTACTAGATTCCAATTTTCATAATTTTTGGAATTAATATGTGAGCGTGGTGGATTTAAACGTGTTTGGTAATTTCAGTTTGAATTTAATCGACTGGAAAATGACCGTTTTTCAAACAATCTCCAACTTCAACGAAATTAGTTTTGTTAGGACCGTATCGTCAAAACATAACCAGATTTATTTTTCTGAGATTTTAGGAGTTAGAATATGGCCCCGGTAAATTAAAATGCGCGTTCAAATTCAATATATATTGAATAATATTTTAATTTAAATGAAAATTGGTCGTAACAGTCAAATTGGCTTACCGGACATATCCCATTGTGTCCGGAATGGTCGTATATAGTTGGAGGCGATAGTCGTTGGATTCGAATTGGAGTTTGAATAAAAAAATAACTTTTTAGACTAGAATTAAATTAAAAATATAATTATATATAATATCTATAACAACCCGTATTTTTGAATAACATGTTATAACATAAATGGAGGCAGAATTAAACTGTAAAATCTGAATCAAGGGAAACGGGCTGTGCCATTGCGTTCGTCTCAGAAAAATACGCGAAATAGAGTCCGAGTCTTCGAAAATCGTAGTCCGTATGACCAAGATATGGCCTCGCGAAGTTTCACGAAAAATTCAAATTCAAAACAGATTCAAATTTCAGAAAATCAGAAGTGGCGGGAAAATTCCCGCCAGACCCAGGGGGGTCGACCTGGGGATCGACTGGGGAGTCGACCTCCCACCCAGGTCGACTGGGGAGTCGACCCCTGGTCGACCTGGGTGTCGACCTGCCTGGTCGGCCCAGGCAGCCTGGTGCACCATTCTGGCTGTTTTGACCTGTTTGTTTGCTTGTGACAGGATTTAATGGCTTGGATTGAATCTAGGGTTAATCCTATGGCTAATACCATCCTAATCTTCTATAAAAAAAACCCTAAACCAAACCTAAATCATCATTATTCAATCCTACAACTAAACTATGCCAAATTTGTTCCTCTCATGGCCTCCACTCTCATGCTAAAATTTCTATGTTATTTATATGAGAGATTTTGAGTGCATACAAGTGTTTTCAAGCTTGTATGAGTGTTCTTAGTTTGCATTCAAGTCAAGTTGCAACATTTCTATTTCAAAGCAAGGATTTTTATTGATTTGGCTCAAGGGTTTTTCATTTGGAGCTTGCATATTTGGGTGATTGCATAAGGGCTTCGTCTCAATCTTTTAATAACTATTTATTTGTGTCTTCATAGCATTGTAAGCCCTTTTCTACTTTCTTTCTTTGAACTCTAAAGTTAAATGAATGATGCAAGTTTGGGGTTGATCATTATATACAAGTTTGGTTGATCATTATATGCAAGTTTAGTTGATCATTATATGCAAGTTTGGTTGATCATTATATGCAAGTTTGGATGATCATTATGCAAGTTGGTTTAATCATTATGTATGACACATGTTGCTATGTTATGCAAGTTTGGGTTGATCATGTTATCATGTTATGCAAGTTAAACTTGATGTTTTGAGCATAAAGCTCCAAGCTTTATATTAAAGGTTGCATTTTGGCAACATGAAAGTTATCATAACCCTTATGAAAACTTGCATGTGAGGCTAAATGCGAACTTCTAGCAACTTCTACATGTCATTTATCACCATGTGTCACTCATATGCTTAGTTTGGTTTTATGCATGCTTTTGAAGCCTAATGATGCAATATGCAAGTATATGAACATATGTACATTTCATATGCCACCATGTTAAACTTGTGGCTTCAACACCTTTTTGTCATGATTATGCCAAGTTCCCTATTTTATCCTTTATGCGTTGATGCGATTATGTAAACGATGGGGTTACGTTGGGGTTGGGTAACATTATGACATAAACATGGTTTTTATAACATAGCGTGATATGTTAACTTGTAATTATGTTTTGGAAACATAATGGACATGACACTTAGAAAATATGAGTGTGGCCAACTCGAGGTTGGGTTGAGTTTGTAGCATAAATCTACCCGGACCCGCCCGGCTTAACTAGTGGCTACAAACAATAGGACCCAATGTGAGAAGTTGGTCATGTTGTGCTCGAACCCGAGGTTAGACCAAGTTGTGGTGTAAAGCTACCCGGACCCGCCCGGCTTAACTAGTAACCACAACAAGGTCTAATATGAGAGGTTAAAGCACATTAAGTTAATTAATGCCTCCTGATTAGGGTTAAGTCATGGTCCACTTAATACTTAATCAATTTGGGCTGGATGGGTTAATCGGGGTTAAGTCAGGGACCTTGGGTACGCTTAACCAATTTAACCCACGTTTGGATCGGGTTAACCACATTTAACCCGTTAAGAAACCCTAGTTGCGTGGTCCTTTTCAGCAGTAACCTTCTAGATAGTATCATAAGACCCTAGGACTAGGCTAGGGTGGGGCACGATTACTGGGCTGATTGTAAGAGACCAAAAGAGACGGCTGAATGATGCACCGGTTGTTCAGGCGGACCATGGTCGTGCACATTAAGTCCGGAGTTGAACACGGGGGCCGGTAGGTTTGGACTGTGCATCCTGGAATGGTGTCTGACGGTTACACCGTAGGGCCTGATACACCCTAGGGGTGGACCCTGCACAGTCAACTACATTATATGATTAAGTCGTATGACACCGACACTTGACGAGTTAGGCTTATAGGGAGCCGATCAACTAGACCGAGTAGTTGGACCTTGATTTAGGTCACCTCATGATAATGGGCCAAGCTTGGGCCAAGGGATCAATTCTTGTTTTTACTTGACATGTTAGAATGCTAGTACACCCGTGGTGCAAAACTTAACCTTGATTATGCGATGACACCTTTATCTATCTTGTTAGTTAATCATCGTGCCAGTATGTTGTTATCCTTATGTTCATCTCAGCTTCTCATGCCAGTTAACTTTATTAGTTCATAGACGGATAGTAGTAGGGCTTACCAGTCTTTTTGACTGACCTGTTTTCTTTCGCCTCTTTTCCTCCGTTTCCCCGCCCCCTCAGGTCCTCAGGGTGGGAACATTGGAGCTTAGCTTGGATCTTTACAGCTTGCTTTCTGGATTTGCTCATGTATAGTTTTGGACATTGAGCTAGCTATGGTTTATCACTTCACTTTGGGGATAGTACTTTATGTATTTCAGTTTTTCAGTTTATGTTTTTCTCTAGACTTTGTTGTTGGAAAATAATGACCAAGTACTCTGTTGTAACTTAACTATGGTTTTGAAATGCTAGTTTTATCCGCTGCTTTATTTACTCTGTTTTACTTATATGTTCTGTCTTGTGATATCTGCATGCATGTTTACCTTGTTTAAACGCCCCTCCAAAGCCAGTGTGCTTGCAAGAGTTACCCTGACGGAGGTGGGGTGTTACATTTGGTATCAGAGCATATGGTTAACAAGATTCGAGCAAAAGGTTTTTTTTTTGAAACTTACCTTTTGAAAAACTATTTTCAAAACCAATTAAGTATTTTCCAAGAAAAGTCTAGTTATTTTAAAAAAAAAAGCTATTCCCCAAAAGCCATAGCACTATCCTTCGTTTCTTCGTTCTGAATCTATCTTTTTCTTTTTCAGTATGGCCGATCTTAACCTTCCCGAGGGAGTGACTATTCCCGGATGGTTCCGGAGGTACTTGGAAGCTAGGGCCAACGATGTGGGCCCAGCAAATACCCCCATCATAACTGAGGTTCCTCCTCCTCCTCCTCAGAATTCGCAAGCAGATTTCGCTAAGATTTGTAAGGACTTTAAGGCGATGGGTGGCAAGAACTTTATTGGGACGGAGACTTTTGTGGAGGCAAGAAATTGGTTGAAAGAAACTGAAGATCTCTTCGCCATCTTTGATGTGCAAGATCATAGAAGGGTTTTATTGGCAGCATGGTTATTAAAAGAAGAAGCTGCTTATTGGTGGGAGGTCACCAATGCTACGAGGCCTATAGAGACTTGGGCCGACTTTAGGACAAGATTTGGGCTTAAGTTTCTATCATCAGCTGAGGCGAATTTTCAATTGGAGAAGTTTATATCTTTGAAGCAGGGGGACATGACAGTGAGGGAGTATGTGAATGAGTTTAACAAGCTCACCCGATTCGGGTTGGACATGATTAATACTCCCCAGAAGAAGGCTTTACGCTTTGCACGAGGGTTGAATGAGCCACTACAAGGTTTAGCCATATCTCATATACCTATGGGGGCCACTTTCGAACGTCTAGTAGACATGGCATTGCTTCAAGGAGACGATAAGAATGCCAAGAAGGAAGTCAAGGCTAATGAGACTCAAGCCAAGAAGACAGACTCCAAGTGGGGAGGAAATCAGAGCAATCAGAACAACAAAAACAACAAGAACAACAAGGGCAACAAGGCCAAGGCAAAGGACCCAAGAAAATGCAACTACTATGGGAATGTTGGGCACATAGCTAAAGACTGTAAGAAGAGGAAGAGGAAATCTGGCGAATGCTTTCATTGTGGAGAGACCGGACACTTTAGCAAGGATTGCCCCAAGAAGCAAGGGCAGAATCAGCGTGCAGGACCTTCTGGAGGGCAAGTACATGCTCTCAATGCTGCTCCAGTTCAGGACCGAGGTAGTATTTCTGTAGAAAGTCTTGTTTATATTTCTGACTATCCTGTTCGCACCTTATTTGATTCTGGCGCATCGCATAGTTTTATTTCTTCTGACATTGTTGAAAGTTTGCACCTAAGTACTAGCCTAGTTGAGGATCCCGTTTGTGTTTCAAATCCAATTGGGGGTTCCGCCCATCTATCTATGATTTGTGTGGATTTGAAGATTTCTATCTTGGCCGTAGAATTCATGTGTAATGCTTATGTTCTCGGATTTACGGGATATGGGTTGATCTTGGGCATGGATTGGTTGTCCAGTTATGGAGCCATTCTCGATTGTGAACATCGGGTGGTGAGGCTCATGACTCGCCTCGGTAATACCCTAGAAATTTATTTTAACCCTAGAGGTCCCGTCATGTTATGTTATCTTGAATCTCTCGACTCGTCGATCGATGATCTGCAATATGTAAGGGTGGTCCGAGACTATCCTGATGTCTTTGAAGAAGTTAGGAGGTTACCCCCTAAACGAGAGATAGATTTCCGCATTTATCTAGTCGATAATGCCAAGCCAGTATCATTGCCCGTTAGGCACATGGCCCCACGTGAAATGAGAGAGCTCAGTAAGCAAATCAAGGAGCTGCTTGAGAAGGGTTTTATTAGACGAAGCATTTCTGAATGGGGTGCTTCGGTGGTATTCGCTACTAAAGCGGATGGTTCGCTTCGTCTATGTGTTGATTATCGAGAGTTGAACAAGCTGACAAAGAAGAATAGGCACCCTTTACCGAGGATTGATGATCTCTTTGACCAGCTGGTTGGTGCTTCTGTTTTCTCTCAGCTTGATCTAGCCACCGGATTCCATCAGCTTAGAGTAGCTGAGGATAGCATTGATAAAACTGCGTTTAGGACTCCAGATGGATTCTTTGAGTGGCTTGTCATGCCATTCGGATTGACTAATGCACCCGCCTACTTCGTAGACTTGATGAGTAGGGTGTTCAGGGAGTTCCTCAACAAGTTTGTTGTTGTCTTCATGGATGATATTCTGATCTTCTCAAAGGATGAGGAAGAGCATGCTAGGCATCTCAAGGAAGTGATGGATACGCTTAGAGCGCATCAGTTGAAAGCCAAGTTCTCCAAATGTCATTTCTGGAGAAGGCAAGTTCGATTTCTTGGACATATATTTTCTAAGCAAGGCATAGCGGTGGATCCCGCGAAAGTGGTTGTGGTTCAAGACTGGAAGACTCCTAGGAATGCAACCGAAGTAAGAAGCTTCCTCGGTTTGGCGGGCTACTATAGGAAGTTCATCAGGGACTTCGCTAAGATTTTGGCCCCTCTTACTAAGTTGACGAAGAAGAACTTAGTCTGTGCATGGGACTGGGAGTGTGAGCTTGCTTTTCAAAGGCTCAAGGGAGCCCTTACCTTAGCTCCAGTTTTGGCATTACCCGATAATGGTAAGATGTTTACCGTGTACACAGATGCATGTGGCACGGGGTTAGGGGCTGTTTTGATGCAAGAGGGAAGAGTGATATGTTATGGGGGTAGGCAACTTAAGGTTCATGAGAAGAACTATCCCACTCATGATTTGGAGTTAGCGGCGATCGTCTTTGCACTCAAATCCTGGCGCCACTATCTTCTTGGCGAAAGGTTTGAGTTGTATACTGATCACAAGTCACTCAAGTACCTCTTCTCGCAAAAAGATCTGAATCTAAGGCAGCAAAGGTGGATGGAATTCATGGCATCTTATGACTTCGAAATAGCTTATACCCCTGACAAGGGTAATGTGGTGGCAGATGCACTAAGCAGAAGGAGGTTGACTTTAAGCCCCTTGTTCATAGAGATGAAGAACTTAGAGTTCTTGGTAACCTTTGATTTCACAACGACTGTTGAGTCGATGACGGGTTCTTTAGCATCCCTTGAGCTTAGACCCACACTTCTTGATCAAGTTGGGGCTTCACAAAAGGAAGATCCGCAAATAGTCGAGGTCATGGATAAGTTGATTCGTGGTGAGACGTCTAGTCACCTTGCCAGATATGCTATTGATGATAAAGGATGGCTAAGGCGTGATGGGAGATTATGTGTTCCTCGAGTGGGAGATTTAATCCATAGAGTTCTTGAAGAAGCAAATCACTCGAAGATGACCATACATCCTGGAGGGGACAAGATGTATAGGGATATGAAGCGTGTTTTCTTTTGGATGGAATGAAGAAAGACGTGGCAGAGTATGTTTCAAGGTGCATGGTGTGCCAACAAGTGAAAGCCGAGTCAAAGAAACCAGGTGGGCTATTACATCCATTGGAGGTCCCGCAATAGAAGTGGGAGAGTATTTCTATGGATTTTGTGGATGGATTGCCTAGGTCAAGAAGAGGGAACACAAGCATATGGGTCATAGTTGACAGACTTATGAAGAGTGCTCACTTCATCCCAGTAAAGAGCAAGAGGACCGCAGCAGGGTTGGCATCTATTTATCTTCGGGAGATAGTGCGGTTGCATGGAATTCCTACTAGCATAGTTAGCGATCGTGACCCAATTTTCACCAGCCAGTTCTGGAATAGTTTGCAAGAAGCGATGTGTACGCGATTGAATTTGAGTACAGCCTATCACCCCCAAACGGATGGCCAAACCGAAAGGGTGAATAGAGTGCTAGAAGATCTTTTGAGGCTTTGTGTTCTCGACTTCGGTGGTACTTGGGAAGACCACCTTCCTCTTGTAGAATTTGCTTATAATTATAGCTATCAAGCCAGCATAGGGATGGCACCATTTGAAGCTTTGTATGGGAGGCTGTGTAGGTCACCATCTTGTTGGTGGGAGACAACAGATAGACTTATACTTGGGCCCGATATGATACGGGACACATCCAAAAAAGTTGAATTGGTGAGAAGAAGGATGAAAGCGGCCCAGGATAGACAGAAATCCTATGCTGACAAGCGAAGGGCAGATTTGGAATTCGAAGTGGGAGACATGGTTTTCGTGAAGGTTTCTCCTTTACGTAATGTGGTTCGTTTTGGAGCGGTGGGGAAGATGGCACCAAGGTTCGTAGGACCCTTCCCTATCATAGAGAGAATTGGAAAGATGGCCTATAAGGTGGAATTGCCCGAAAAGCTAGCCGGAGTGCACAATGTCTTTCATGTCTCGCATCTCCGAAAGTGCCTTCATGAGTCCGCCAAAGTGGTTGAACCAAGCATTCTCGAGGATATTGAGGTAGAGAAAGAAGCAACCTTGAGAAAAGCTCTGATTCGTATCTTGGGAACGGAGATCAAGAAACTAAGGAATCGAGAAGTCAAATTGGTGAAAGTTCAGTGGGGTGAAGCCGACGAAGATGCAACTTGGGAAACCGAGGAGAAGATGCGTGGGCTTTATCCATTTCTTTTTGAGGGTACATTCTCAACCTCTCTCCTAAGTAGCATATCTTTCTTTTTGTTATCCGCGTTTATCCTGTTTATCTTGTTATCTCGTTAATCATGTCATGAGAACCTTAGGTAGAAACCCTTTGGATGAAACATGTATTTGAAACATGTTATGCTTGATGGTTGCAAGAGGTTGCAAGTGTTTGCAAGTGGATACTCGTGGATACATGATACACATTAGGCACTAAGATCGGCTCACACACTTTCATACCGCATATGCATGAGTGTTTATGCTTATTCATGGATGAAACTTGTTATGCTATCACGTGGATGTTGCATATGGATGAATGTTATGTGCACTCATGTAGAGATTATGAATTATGTTAGGAATTCACATACATATGGACTCATTTCACTAACATACCTTGCATTAAGGAGGTTTACTGTATCAGTAACCGCATGATTTTTGCATTAGATAAGTACATATAGACACACCTTTGCATATGATCATACAGCATTTAGAATCCTTTAAGGACAATGACTGCACGTGGATGATGTTTTGAGTAGATGGATGATGGATGGTAGGATACGTTCTTCCTAACTTGGAGATTTCGGGGACGAAATCCTTTAAGGAGGGGAGAATGTAACAACCCGTATTTTTGAATAACTTGTTATAACATAAATGGAGGCAGAATTAAACTGTAAAATCTGAATCAAGGGAAATGGGCTGTGCCATCGCGTTCGTCTTGGAAAAATACGCAAAATAGAGTCCGAGTCTTCGAAAATCGGAGTACGTATGACCAAGATATGGCCTCGCAAAGTTTCACGAAAAATTCAAATTCAAAACAGATTCAAATTTCAGAAAATCAGAAGTGGAGGGAAAATTCCCGCCAGACCCAGGGGGGTCGACCTGGGGGTCGACTGGGGAGTCGACCTCCCGCCCAGGTCGATTGGGGAGTCGACCCCAGGGTCGACCTGCCTGGTTGGCCCAGGCAGCCTGGTGCACCATTCTGGCTGTTTTGACCTGTTTGTTTTCTTGTGACAGGATTTAATGGCTTGGATTGAATCTATAGTTAATCCTATGGCTAATACCATCCTAATCTTCTATAAAAAAGACCCCTAAACCTAACCTAAATCATCATTATTCAATCCTACAACTAAACTATGCCAAATTTGTTCCTCTCATGGCCTCCACTCTCATGCTAAATTTCTAAGTTATTTATATGAGAGATTTTGAGTGCATACAAGTGTTTTCAAGCTTGTATGAGTGTTCTTAGTTTGCATTCAAGTCAAGTTGCAACATTTCTATTTCAAAGCAAGGATTTTTATTGATTTGGCTCAAGGGTTTTTCATTTGGAGCTTGCATATTTGGGTGATTGCATAAGGGCTTCGTCTCAATCTTTTAATAACTATTTATTTGTGTCTTCATAGCATTGTAAGCCCTTTTCTACTTTCTTTCTTTGAACTATAAAGTTAAATGAATGATGCAAGTTTGGGGTTAATCATTATATGCAAGTTTGGTTGAACATTATATGCAAGTTTAGTTGATCATTATATGCAAGTTTGGTTGATCATTATATGCAAGTTTGGATGATCATTATGCAAGTTGGTTTAATCATTATGTATGACACATGTTGCTATGTTATGCAAGTTTGGGTTGATCATGTTATCATGTTATGCAAGTTAAACTTGATGTTGTGAGCATAAAGCTCCAAGCTTTATATTAAAGGTTGCATTTTGGCAACATGAAAGTTATCATAACCCTTATGATAACTTGCATGTGAGGCTAAATGCGAACTTCTAGCAACTTCTACATGTCATTTATCACCATGTGTCACTCATATGCTAAGTTTGGTTTTATGCATGCTTTTGAAGCCTAATGATGCAATATGCAAGTATATGAACATATGTACATTTCATATGCCACCATGTTAAACTTGTGGCTTCAACACCTTTTTGTCATGATTATGCCAAGTTCCCTATTTTATCCTTTATGCGTTGATGCGATTATGTAAACGATGGGGTTACGTTGGGGTTGGGTAACATTATGACATAAACATGGTTTTTATAACATAGTGTGATATGTTAACTTGTAATTATGTTTTGGAAACATAATGGACATGACACTTAGAAAATATGAGTGTGGCCAACTCGAGGTTGGGTTGAGTTTGTAGCATAAATCTACCCGGACCCGCCCGGCTTAACTAGTGGCTACAAACAATAGGACCTAATGTGAGAAGTTCGTCATGTTATGCTCGAACCCGAGGTTAGACCAAGTTGTGGTGTAAAGCTACCCGGACCCGCCCGGCTTAACTAGTAACCACAACAAGGTCTAATGTGAGAGGTTAAAGCACATTAAGTTAATTAATGCCTCCTGATTAGGGTTAAGTCATGGTCCACTTAATACTTAATCAATTTGGGCTAGATGCGTTAATCGGGGTTAAGTCAGGGACCTTGGGTACGCTTAACCAATTTAACCCACGTTAACCCGTTAAGAAACCCTAGTTGTGTGGTCCTTTTCATCAGTAACCTTCTAGATAGTATCATAAGACCCTAGGACTAGGCTAGGGTGGGGCACGATTACTGGGCTGATTGTAAGAGACCAAAAGAGATGGCTGAATGATGCACCGGTTGTTCAGGCGGACCATGGTCGTGCACATTAAGTCCGGAGTTGAATACGGGGGCCGGTAGGTTTGGACTGTGCATCCTGGAATGGTGTCTGAGGGTTACACCGTAGGGCCTGATACACCCTAGGGGTGGACCCTGCACAGTCAACTACATTACATGATTAAGCCGTATGACACCGACACTTGACGAGTTAGGCTTATAGGGAGCCGATCGACTAGACCGAGTAGTTGGACCTTGATTTAGGTCACCTCATGATAATGGGCCAAGCTTGGGCCAAGGGATCAATTCTTGTTTTTACTTGACATGTTAGAATGCTAGTACACCCGTGGTGCAAAACTTAACCTTGATTATGCGATGACACCTTTATCTATCTTGTTAGTTAATCATCATGCCAGTATGTTGTTATCCTTATGTTCATCTCAGCTCCTCATGCCAGTTAACTTTATTAGTTCATAGACGGATAGTAGTAGGGCTTACCAGTCTTTTTGACTGACCTGTTTTCTTTCGCCTCTTTTCTTCCGTTTCCCCCCCTCCCCTCAGGTCCTCAGGGTGGGAACATTGGAGCTTAGCTTGGATCTTTACAGCTTGCTTTCTGGATTTGCTCATGTACAGTTTTGGACATTGAGCTAGCTATGGTTTATCACTTCACTTTGGGGATAGTACTTTATGTATTTCAGTTTTTCAGTTTATGTTTTTCTCTAGACTTTCTTGTTGGAAAATAATGACCAAGTACTCTGTTGTAACTTAACTATGGTTTTGAAATGCTAGTTTTATCTGCTGCTTTATTTACTCTGTTTTACTTATATGTTCTGTCTTGTGATATCTGCATGCATGTTTACCTTGTTTAAACGCCCCTCCAAAGCCAGTGTGCTTGCAAGAGTTACCCTGGCGGAGGTGGGGTGTTACAATATCACCCCCCTTTCTTTTATTTTCCTCCTTCAGTTCAAAGTCAAAGAAATAAATAAATAAAAAGAAAACCCGCTCCACTCTCGTTTCCCATCGCCCAGCCCCGAATCGCGCTGCCGCGGCCAGCTCCTCGCCGCCGTCGCTTGCCACCGACCGCTGGCCTTGCTCCGTCGCCGCCATCAGCCATCCCGCCGCCCTCCTTTCTCCCCATTCCTGATTTGAACATCCCCTAGCCCCAAATCGAGATTGCGGGCACCCACCACTCCACATCCGACGTCGCACCCTCTGCCACCACCTACGACCGGCGCCGCCCTCTGCTCCGACCAGCCTCCTCCTCCAAACACTAGAAACGAAAAAAAATGAGTTTTTTAGCATTGAACTTTAATTAATAAAATGTAATTTTTTATATAAATAACTTTATTAATAAAGTTATGATTTTTATTTATAAAAAGATATGATTTTTATTTATAAAAAGATATGATTTTTAGTCATAAAAAGATATGATTTTTATTTATAAAAACATATGATTTTTAATCATAAAAAGATATGATTTTTAATTAAAAAAATATGATTTTTATTATAAAAAGATATGATTTTTAGTTATATAAAATTATGATTTTTATATATATAGAAGTGATATAAAAATATGATTTTTATATATAATGTAACGATATAAAAATGTGATCTTTTATATATATATATAATAAAATAAAAATATGATTTTTATACATGTAATAGCGTGATAAAAATTGAATTTTAATATATATAATGACATGATGAAAAAATTGGATTTTTATATATATAATGGCGTGACAAAAATATGATTATTATATTGATAGCATAAATAAAAATGTGATTTTTATTTATAAATATCATTATTTAAAATTGGGATTTTTAATATAAAACCGCGTGAAACAGATTGCGATGGAACCGACTGGAATCAAATCCAAATCCTAACCGTTCAGAAATAAAGAATGGAGAAGTGGAAACCAAAGGTGAGAACTTCTCACTCTAATCTTGTTTACAGTTAAATACATACTAGGATGCAGACGGTGCTTAGTAGCAACCAACACCTTCAATTCAAACCATGGATGTTTGGTTGTTTGTTTTGATTGATTTATTTGTTTAAACTTGGTTTGGGATGTGAATGGAATTGATTGGAATTAGTATGTGTATGGCGCGAGCCAATATTAGGTGAGAGATAAGGCTAGACCTTAGTCCGGTTCTAGTATCGCGCCGTTATGCTGCCAAAATTTTCTATAATATGTTAGAAATATAATGGTTAGTTAAAAATATTATTTTTAACTTATATATGAGTAATATAAAATATTCATGTGTTGAAATAAATATTTTATCGTTATAAATATAATTTTTAACATGTATATGAATGAAAATAAATATTCATTTACAAATCGGACGATTTGTTTATGTACACACATTTGACTGATATTGATTGGGATGATATATTTTACACATCGCCCAACTGCACAAATAAAATTTGTATGTGTTTATTGAAACCCCACATGGGTATTGGGATGATATTTGACATACACTAATCCTAATTGTTTAGTTGTATGTCAATCGATTGGTTGACAGACTGTTGTAAGCGTTAATTATTTATATTTAATGCTTATGCAGTTGTATAGTGCACCCTGGATGATGGTTGATTGTTTATCATTGTTGTTGTATACATATGTATGAAATCCATATAAATAATATTATATGGAAATTGACTGTATCTGATTCCAATTTGGAAAGAACGAATATTTTAAAAGAACGAATATTTTAAAATAACGAATATGTTAAAATAATATTCAATAAAGGATTGAAATATGATTTTAATGTCCAATTTTGGATTGACATGAAAATATTGAAATATATGAAGTCGTGTTAATTACATATGTGCCATTTTGACGCGAACGATATTTATATCAATTTTATTCATTTTTATAAAGAATATCGAAAAGGAAATGATTTCAAAATCTGATATTTTGAAAATATTATCATTTATGTATTATAAGGATATAGAATATTCAATTTTGATTTGAAATTGAAAATGAAGTTGGAATCGTTTTTAAAACGATTTATAAAATATGTTTTAAATGAAAATCGATGAAATATATATAATATATATTTAATGGCCTGAATAGAACGCGTCGCGCCGTGACCGTTCGCGAATTTCAGCCATTGACATCGAATTGATATTACAGGAGATTTGGCCATCGGATTCTCCTAATACCAGAACCGTTGGGTTTGTATCGAAAAGAGCTTTCCAACGAATATAAGAGATTTGAAATCTAACGGATGGATTTGGAATTATGTCCAAATAAAATATGGAAGCGGTCGCTGTAAGTGCAGTTCGATGATCGTTTATGGAAATAGACTGAAGGGGCCTTGATAAAATTGTTTAAAATATTAATAATTTGTGTAAAATCATAATAAATGATTTAGAAAGAATTTGGATGAAAAATTCCGCGTTTGTAAAGATAAAAATATATTTTTATCAAAATGAACTAGTTGTTAACTAGATTTCAAATCCAATAATTTTTAAATAAAATAAATTGGATTTGTGAATGGTTTTAATATAACCAGGAATTTCCAACAAACAAATTGGAATGAATTTGGAATGGAAATAATCTTTGGAATATTTTGATATGGGATTCCGCGATTATACGGATATAGTTATGGAAATTTGGAAGATATATTTATATCGTTACTTGCAACACGATATTTGTGGATTTCAGAATTTGATATTGAATATAAGCCGATATAATTTCTATTCAGAGTCTTGTATTTAATATCAAATGGGATTTTGGGTTTGTCATGAATGGTGTCTTCAATAACACTGTTCTTAAACCCAAATGAGAAAAGAATAATTCTTTAATTTAAGACTTAGGGAACTTTACCAATTAATTAAGATTTAATTGGAATTGAATTGAGAATTGGATTTTTGGGTTTATCGTGAACAATGTTTTAAATAACACTTGTTCTTTAACCCGATTAACAGTGAAAGGTGACTTGGAATTTATAAATCTTTTTATTAAGATTTAGTGGAAATTTTCCAAAGTAAAGTTTTCCAATTTAATAAAATAAATTAGAATGGAATGGAATTCGATTTGATAATAATCGAAGTGAGCTTCTGTGGAGGAAGACTGTTAAATATATATGGAATTCAAAAGGCTTTGTCATTTTTCCATTTATATTATTAGTCAGATACGGAAATTGATATCGATTATATATTGATCTGCTTTTCCGTGAAGATTCCATAATTAATGGAATGTGATTTTAGGTTTGTCGTGAACTATGTTTTAAATGACATTAGTTCTTTAACCGAGTTAAAGATAGGATTACATGTCTAACATTGTATTTCGAACTGTATTATCGATCTCTATTAAATATATATCTGTTTAGTGCCAGAGAATTTATTCCCATGCTTAACACCCTTCTCTGAGACGTACGAGCTCAGAGGTTATATATCGGCAAAAATCAATGGCACGGTGTAGACTGGTGATGCGGCATGTTTGATTTCCCAAAGTTAAATATTCATTAATATTCATTTTTGGGAAGATTGAAACTAAGTGGAGCTTTAATGAATCTTTAATTAGATTGAAATGTGAATGTGATAATTTAAATTATCAAATTTGGGAAAAGATCGAGAATGGAGTATCACATGTTTTGCTCCAAGCGACAGTTAAGTCTTTGATTAGATTTGAATGGGAAATGGTAATTAATTTTTACCGATAGCACCGTGGTGTTAGATATGGAGTATTACCAGTTTTGCTCCTTGGGATGAATAGGTTGGGATTTGGAAATATTACAAATGATTACTTCGGTAAGGTGCGCTAATCCCGACTAGTTTGGATAAACCTTAATTTGGTTTGAATTGTGATCCAAAGGAAGATTAAAGTATAAATTTAAAAGAATTTATATTTGATAAAATTAATGGGAACCTTTCCCAAAAGATATGAATATCTAAATAAAAGAATTTTCAGAATTGGAATGAGGCGTATGTTGTGTTTTTTTATAGCACTTGATTATAAAATACGTGAATTATTCGGGAAGGCTGGGTTTATACCCATTCTGAATAATTGATTCGACGATATGTCGACGATGAAGACGGTGGTTGAAGACCGAAGGTCTTCACATCGTTTTGATGATTACTGATGTCTTGATTGGGTTGTACACCCAGACAAGGTAATAAGTGGTGATCGTCCAGACGTACTTGGAGATCGACCGGATATGCGAGGACCTCTCTCCTGTATTGGACATATGGGACGAGGAATAAGGTGCCTCCGGTTTCGTTCAAACCTAGAACGAACTAGTAAATGGATATGTGTCTGACATTGGATTTTATTCTGTGTTGAATGATCTTTATTAAATATATATCTGTTTAGTGGTGGAGAATTTATTCCCTTGCTTAACACCCTTCTCTGAGACGTGCGAGCTCAGAGGTTATATATTGATAGACATCAGTCGCATGGCGTGAATTGCAGGTGTGGCATGCTAAGATGCAAATGATCAAGGCTTCTGTTGAAAAATAGAGTCTTGTGGGCACTGTTTCAAATCTCGCAAATATCGCCCGAGATCTCCTCCGAGATCTCGTTTTGGGCTCCTTCCGAAACAAAACAGCAAATATCACTCTAAATCTCCTTTCGAATATATCGCCCGAGGTACTGCAATATCGAACGATATATGGACTGAGACGAAATACTAGAATATCGTCTGAGATCTTAGTTTTTTGGTTAAAATTTAAATTTGTGTCTGAACTAGAACTATAATTAAAAAACTCAAATCTAGCCATATCAATCTTTAGTTATTTTGCATGTTAAATGACTATATTGTATGTTCATATATGTTTTACAATGCTTATGATTTTCATATTCGTCTTTTTACATACATGTTACTTATAAAATTACGCATTTTATGGTCTATTTATGCTGAACTTTTTAATGTTTTTGATCCTTTAAATGTTTCCTGTCTAACAATATTTCTGTTTTAAGCATATTACAATTTAAAGTATGAATGATATTTCATAAAATAAAGAATAATAAAGTTCTTTTGCATTTTAAGTTTAAGTTACTATGTTTTTAATAGCATTCATAAAAATCATTTTGTTAAAATATCATTTTTAACATATCATATACCCCGAGATTGTTCCGATATGAACTTTCAGACCCGAGATGAAAATCCGAGACGAACTCCCGAGTTAGACTCATCTCGTCCGAGATCTCCCTCGATACAAGACCGAGTCTATAAAATCCCCGAGACGAAACGCGACCGATATCCGAGATTTAAAACCTTGCTTGTGGTTGATGATCAAAGCACGGCCTTAAAGGGCATAGCTTGTGTATAGCGTTAATTCGCTAGCCTCACACCTCGGTATGAGTCAAAAACGGGATCGGAGTGCACGACGCTTCTTTCTAGCTATAGGTGGTGTCATGGTATGGAGCCTAGACATTTATATATTTTATTTACCTATGTGGATGATGGATTGCGAGGTGCCTCAGATATATCGGTTACTACAAAGCCGATGGATATAGGTCCGATAGGACCGGGAAACGTGTGTTCAGAAATTATTAATATCCTCAAAAGTAAGAGAGGACCGGCCCTGAAGCATCCAAGGGTTGACCGTAGGTGTGATCCTGAGACATTTGCTAGAGTGTCTCGAATCGGTGAGGAGCAATCCCTAGCCTCGACTCATGATAGAAATCCAATTTCCAATACGTGACATTTCGGTTTTGATTGTAGAGCCTAGTATGGCAACATGGTAGATGGTACCCATGCCGCCTATGATTGATACATTTATATTTGGAGCTAATTTTCTTCACTTATAGCAATAATAAAAGATAAAATTTCACGTACCAAGCAATATTTGGCTATTATACGGTAAAACTCTATCCTCCGGCTTGTGTTGCATTGTGTGATGGGACCTGAGTCTTATAATAGCCTCATTTGCTTTAATTAGCATTGCGCTGTTTGTTTCATGCATTGGTATAATTGGGAGTAAACTCGTTCCGTGTTATATGGCGTGGTCCCTTGATTTACCTAACTTTAAAATCGAGTTAATAATTGTTTTAGTTCTCACACCAGTCACATGATTGACCTGGAGTTTTTTGTTTTAACCTAAACTCTGGGTGCCCTTATTTTCCACATGGGCAGCTAGTAATTTGGTTTTGCAGATTTATTCTTACAGGATCCTGGTTTACAGCTGAAGTGATATTCGGAAAGCTCTGTATCTGTGTGTAACACCCCACGTCCATTAATGTCACTCACAAAGGGAATGCATTAACTTCCATGGAGGTTTTAAGTGAATATAAAACAGTAAAATTACAACAAGACAGATATAAAATAGTACTTGGAAATTCAAAAACTTTATTTCATTGTAGCAGAAGTCAAAACATGTTTGATTACATCATAACACCATATTCAATGTCAAGTACAATATCTATCTTGATAAAACAAGTACATAATCCCATTACATGAATAGCCATTAAAAAGAAAGATAACAAGCTGGACTTTACTTCAGCAGTCCAAGCTTTCCAGAAGATAAGCGATCCAACTAGACTCCACTAGAACTTGGCCCAACCTGCGGACCTGAAGGGAGAAAAAGGATGGAAAAGAGGGGGTCAGACATAAAGTCTGGTGAATATGATAATTCTACAATACTATTACCAAAATAACTGGACTAAGGCATAAGCTGGAAAACAAGAAAATGTCTATGATGAGCAGATTAAGGACATAGACAATCGCTAAAGGCAACGTTATAGGCGCTCCTAAATACTAAAGGATAAACACTATACTGCACCACACCAGTCACCCTAAAGATTCATCCCACTTAGCTTCACTTAGAAACTTTCCCAATGGCTTTACGTACCCCTAGCTGACTACATAGGTGCCGCCTGCCCCTATCTCCACTAGGTGTACCCTACTTCCCATTATTCGATCGGCTCCCTAACTCGTAGATAGCCGTGCTGGCCCCACAGTGGGGTGTATCACTCCCCTAAAGTGGCAACCTGATACAACGGACATGCACGGCTTATACCTACACGATGCAACAACGTCTTACCTACCAGCCCGGGTCCACACACGCATATGAAACCCGTTGGACTTGCGTTGCCACCGCTCCCTGTTTTGGCCTCTTATAGTCAAACCCAGTATGCGTGTCCCGTCCTCGACTTGGGTCGAGCCCACAAAGATACGTTTTGGGATACTGGTTGAAATGGGCCCCCACTATTTACCACAAGCATTCCACCTAAGCTTGTCCCCATTAGTCCATCCCACTTAACCCACTTAGTCATGTTCATTTACATGTGTGTTTGGTTAAGTCTAATCGTATTTCAAATGCCTCTAAAGGCAACCACCAGATTCCTCATGCCACCCAAGGCACCTACTTAACCCCCATGTCCCACCTTACATGATTATCTGGTTAAGTATTTCTTAGTTCATTAAGGCCATAACCTCATAAAGACCTCTCACATTAGACTGGCATTTATGGCAGCTGGATTTGCCGGGCGGGTCCGGGCAGTCTTACACCATAAAAGAGTCTAACCTCGTGTCTTTACAACTGTTATGCTTTAGTTTGGGCCTAGGACCTCTCACATTGGGCCGACATTTGTGACTACTGGATTTGCCGGGCGGGTCCGGGCAGGTTTACATCACAAACGGGTCCAACCTCGTGTCCTAAGCATTGATTATTAATAATAATCCACTTTCCCCCAATTTTAATAATTCCCTACTTGAATTATTAATTACTTCCAATTTTTAACAATGTCCATAATTGACTCAATTATGGACATCCATTCATGGTATGCAAAATTTTACAAAATTGTACCCAATTTATTAATTCCTAATATTACCCCTACCCCACGTTTGAACGTTTATTCGCAAAATATATGTTAGACTCGAATAGCCTAACTCATAGCATAAAAGAGATTATCATAATAACAACATGTATATGTGACCAAATGAATCATAATAAGGGGTGAAACTTGCATATGTCCAACTTGCATAGATTATACATGTCATGGACCTAAAGGTGTCAACTTGTTCAAAATTCACCTAATATAATCTCAATCAATTTTCATAAACTTACATATGAACTTGTGTGAATCAACATCATCTAATTTTTTTTAACAACATGGTTTTATATGGGTACACCTAACTCAATAGGCAAATTCCCATAATCAAGTTTTATTTAATTATAGTTTCAAGTTTATGGGTACACCTAACCTAATAGGCAAATTCCCATAAACAAGATCCATTTAAATTAAGAAAAAAAAACATAACTTTAAGCATGATCCAACAGCATGATTTTTCAACATAATATAGCATGATTTATAACATGGCATAGTATGATAGTATAACATAGCTTGACATGATTCTCAACATAGCACGACATAGCATAAGAGAATTTACAACATAGCATGACATAGCATATATAATTTACATCATACGACAACATAATAACATAATAAGAGATCCACAATATATAGAATTTACAATTACAAATCACATCACTTTCTTGTGATCCATTCATAACTGAGTCAAATTGGTTTGTAATAGTCTTGTGAGAATCATCATACTCACCAACAAAAGAAATGAATTAGAGAAAGAGAGATCTTTTGATTTGATTTGTGTAGATTTAGTTGTAGATGATTAGGCTTCCTCTTCTTAGTTTGTGACGGCTACGCTGAACTCCATGGCAGCAGCATGACGGTAGCTTCTCTAATTTTACAAGTGATTTAGGTTTAGGGTCTACCCACTTATTTATAGATTTTAGAATGCATTTAGGCCATTAGATTTAACCTAGAAATAACCGCAGCCGTTCAGACAAGATGGGGTTTATCTTGTTGACTCAGCAATGAGTCAGAAGTGACTCAGCAAACACTCAGCAATATATATATATATATATATATATATATATTCTACAATGTACACATTAGATACATCCCCCCCTTTTACACACTTATTATTGTTTTTATATACATATTAGATACATCCCCTCTCTTACACACTTATTAATATTTTTATATTCATATTAGATACATCCCCTCTCTTACACACTTATTAATATTATTCTATTCATATTAGATACATCCCCTCTTCTACACACTTATTATTATTTTAGCAACTTTAGTGTTAATAGAAAATTCGGGGTGTTACATTCTCCCCTCCTTTTAGGATTTCGTCCCCGAAATCTTCAAGTCTGGAAGAATGTATATCCTACCATCCAAACGTCCATCTACTCATCCATCATACACAGGCATCCATTGTCCTTACAGACTTCTAATGCTTTCATGTTTAAATGCACAGTGTGTGTATATGTCCGTATCTAATGCAAAATCAGGCGGTCCACTGATTCAGTTGACCTCCTTAATGCAACTATGATCGTGCCATGCATCCATTATGTATGCAAAAGATTCTTAATGCTACATAATACTTCTATATGTGTGCACAGCCATCATCTGAATGCAGCATCCACATGATAATACAACCATCGTTCATCCATTTTACTAAATACATCCATATATATGCAATATGCAATATGTAGTGACTGAGCCGATCTAGTGCCTAAAGTGTGTGTATATATGCATCCACGAGCAACCACTAGCAAACACTTGCATCCATTTTGCTTCCATCATACATAACATGTCTCAAACACATGTTTCAACCATAGGATTATCCTAACTAAAGGTCAAAGATACTAATGAGAGGACATACTAAAGATAAGATAAGATAAGCTAAGCGATAAAGGAGAAATTAAAAGACATACCCTCAAAAAGAAAAGGGTACAACGAACGCATCTTCTCTTCTGTCTCCCAAGTTGCGTTGCTCTCACCATCTCCCCATTGCACTTTGACCAGTCTGACCTCTCGATTCCTCAACTTTTTGATCTCCGACCCAAGAATGCATGTAGGAGCTCGTCTAATTGTTGCATCACGCTCTATTTCCACCTCTTTAAGCAAGCTCGGCTCTACCACCTCTGCGGTCTTGTGCAAACACTTCCTCAAATGTGATACATGGAATACGTCGTGTACTCCACTAAGTTTCCCAGGCAACTCCACCCTATATGCCATCTTCCCAATCCTGTTTTTTTACAGGAAACGGCCCTACAAACCTTGGTGCTAATTTCCCCACGGACCCAAAGCGAACAACATTCTGTAACGGAGATACTTTGATAAAAACCATGTCCCCAATGTCAAACTCAAGATCTGTCCTCCTCTTATCAGCATACGATTTTTGCCTATCTTGTGCTGCTTTCATCCTCCTTCGAATCAACTCAATCTTCTCCGAGGTTTCCCTAACCATATCGGGCCCAAGTAGGATTTTATCGGTAGATTCCCACCAACATGTAGGCGAACGGCAAGGCCTTCCATAAAGAGCTTCGAAAGGTGCCATGCCAATACTAGACTGAAAGCTATTGTTATATGCGAATTCTACTAACGGAAGGTGCTCTTCCCATGTACCCCCAAAGTCTAGGATACAAAGCCTTAAAAGATCCTCTAGAATGCGATTCACCCTCTCGGTCTGGCCGTCTGTCTGAGGATGATATGCGGTGCTCAAACATAGCTGAGTCCCTACCGCCTCTTGTAAACTCTTCCAAAATTCGCTAGTAAAGATGGGGTCACGGTCGCTTACTATACTAGAAGGAATACCGTGCAAACGAACTATCTCCTTAATGTATACAGAAGCCAACCACGGAGCAGTCCTCTTACTTTTCACGGGAATAAAATGGGCGCTTTTAGTAAGTCTATCTACTATAACCCAAATCCCCGTGTTACCCTTCCTTGATCTTGGTAATCCATCCACAAAATCCATTGAGATGCTTTCCCATTTCCATAGTGGAACTTCTAATGGGTGAAGCAACCCACCGGGTTTCTTTTGTTCTGCTTTAACTCGTTGGCACACCAAGCATCTAGCGACGTACTCGGCCACATCCTTTTTCATACCGGCCCAAAAGAAAACCCGCTTCATATCTTTGTACATCTTATCCCCGCCGGGATGAATGGTCATTTTTGAGTGATGAGCATCATCAAGAATGGCCTTCCTTAAGTCTTCGTCTTGCGGTACACAAAGTCTATTATCCCTTCGTAACCAACCCTTATCGTCTAGGGTATACCTACGAAGATGGCTTGACGACTCCCCCCCTTTGAGCTTTTCTACTATCTCAACCAACCGTGGGTCGTCTCGCTGTGCCTCACCAACCCGTCCTAGAAGTGTAGGTCTAACCTCCAAGGATGCTAACAGACCGGGTACTAAGTCAACGGAGGGTCTAAAGTCAAACATAGAGATGAATTCTAAGCTTTGTCGTTCAACAAACAACGGACTCAAGGACAACCTTTTCCTACTTAAGGCGTCTGCCACCACGTTACCCTTGCCCGGGGTATATGCTATTTCAAAATCATAGGAGGCTAAGAATTCCATCCACCGTTGCTGCCTTAAATTCAAATCCTTCTGAGAGAATAAGTATTTTAATGATTTGTGGTCAGTGAACAGTTCGAATTTCTCACCAAGAAGATAGTGACGCCAAGACTTAAGCGCGAAAACAATTGCGGCTAGCTCTAAGTCATGCGTGGGGTAATTCTTTTCATGAACCCTCAACTGCCTTCCACCATAGGCTATTACTCTTCCCTCTTGCATGAGGACCGCGCCAAGTCCCGTCCCATAAGCATCAGTATAGATGGTAAACGGTTTATTCCCGTCTGGCAGCACTAAGACTGGGGCTGAAGTTAAGGCTCTCTTTAAACGTTGGAACGCATCATCGCAATATTTGTCCCACGTAAAAACCAGGTTCTTCTTTGTTAACCGTGTTAATGGAGCTGATATTTTTGCGAAGTCTTTGATAAACTTCCTATAATATCCAGCCAACCCCAAGAAACTTCTTACTTCGGTTGCATTTTTAGGGACCTTCCAATCTTGGATGGCCACCACCTTTGCGGGATCCACTGCTATCCCTTCTTTGGAAACCACGTGCCCTAAGAACCGTACTTCCTTCCTCCAGAAGTGACACTTAGAAAATTTTGCCTTAAGGTTATGCGCTCGAAGGGTTTCCAACACTTCCCTAAGATGTAGGGAGTGCTCTTCTTTATTCTTAGAAAAGACTAAGATGTCATCCACAAAGACTACCACGAATTTGTTAAGGTATTCCCTAAACACCCTACTCATCAAATCAACAAAATATGCAGGGGCGTTTGTCAAACCAAAGGGCATCACTAGCCATTCATAGAATCCGTCAGGAGTCCTAAAAGCAGTCTTATCTATACTATCCTCAGCCACTCTCAGTTGATGAAAGCCAGTGGCTAAGTCCAACTGCGAAAACACTGAGGCGCCAACTAACTGATCAAAGAGATCGTCAATCCTCGGCAGTGGGTGTCGGTTCTTTTTAGTAAGCTTGTTTAGTTCTCTATAGTCCATACAAAGTCTAAGAGACCCATCCGCCTTTGTGGCAAAAACTACTGGAGCACCCCACTCTGATATACTACGTCTTATGAACCCCTTCTCCAGCAACTCCTTTACTTGCTTATTGAGTTCCCTCCTTTCACGAGGAGCCATGTGGCGCACTGGCAAAGATACGGGTTTAGCATTATCCACAAGATAAATTCGAAAGTCTTTCTCCCGCTTTGGAGGTAAGCCCTTCACCTCCTCAAACACATCCGGATATTCCCGGACCACTTCTACCGATCGCAGGTTCTCTTCAGACGCGTCAAGCGATTCAAGATAACTTAGCATAACGGAATTTATGGGATTACAAAAGATGTCGAGAGCATTACCAAGGCGAGTCACAAGCCTAACTACTCTCCTTTCACAATCAAGAATGGCCCTATTTCTAGACAACCAATCCATTCCTACAATTAGCCCATAGCCCGTGAAGCCCAATACATAAGCATCACATCTAAATTCAACGCTAAGTATAGAGATTTTCAAATCCAAACATATCATGGTCAAATGAGCCGAACCCCCAATTGGATTTGAAACGACCAAGGGATCCTCTACTAAACTGGTGTTCAAGTGCAGTGATTCAACTAATGATGCAGAGATAAACGAATGAGATGCGCCAGAATCGAATAAGGTACGGACAGGATGATCAAACAGAAAAACTAAGCTTTCAACAGAAATTGTTCTACCTCTTTCTTGCAGCGGTGGGGCCGCAATAGCCTGAACTTGCCCCCTTGCCTGCCCTGGTGCCATAAGAGCCTGCACCTGTCCTCCCGAGGTAGACCCTGCCCTCTGCCCCTTCTTTGGACAGTCCTTCACTAAATGTCCCGCATCTCCACAATGAAAACAACCAGTCTTCTTTTTCTTTCTACAATCTTTGCTGAGATGGCCAGGCGTCCCACAATTGAAGCATTTCTTCTTCCCTTTGCCATTATTGTTTTTACCACCCTTCTTATTTTGCTGTTGGGGTTTCTTCTGATCCCCTTTCTTTTCAACTGCCTTATCCTCATGCATAAGTGCCATTTCTACTAGCTTTTCAAAGGTGGCTCCCATAGGGATGTGGGTCATAGCCAACCCTTGCAACGGTTCATTCAAGCCTCTAACGAACCTCAAAGCTTTCTTCTATGGCGTGTTCACCAACTCCAAGCCAAACCTTGCTAACTGATTAAATTTATTGACATATTCCTTTACTGATGAGCTCCCTTGCTTTAGTGCCAGGAATTTTTCCATATTTAAGTTCTCCTCTGCCCTTGAAAGAAACTTTGCCTCAAACCTTCGTCTGAAATCCGCCCATGAATCAACTGGACGTTCCCTGTTAGTGACCTCCCACCAAAACGAGGCCTCTCCCTTCATTAACCAAGCAGCTAAACGGACTTTCCTCCCATCTTCCACTTCAAAGATATCCAACAATTCCTCAGTCTCCTTAAGCCAATCTCTGGCCTCCACAATAGTCTCAGTCCCTTGAAAAGTTTTTCCTCCCATAGCCTTGAATTCCTTGCACGTCTTTGCAAAAGTGTCAACACGAGGAGGAGGAGGAGGAGGAATGGGTGCAACTAGGGTTGGAGGAGTATCCGCTGGGCCTGCAGTGGTGGCCCTAGCCTCCAAGTATCTCCTAAACCACCCTGGAATCGTCACACCTTCTGGGAGATTAAGATCTTCAGCCATGCTGAAACGAAAAAGGAAAGATTCAAAATGGAGAATTCGAAAGATAAAGATAAGGATGTGGCTATTTGGGATTATATTTTTCATAAAAACTCTCTTTAAATAACATGTTTTTTTTTTTTTTTTGAAAGCACTTCTTCCAAAAATACTTTAGAAAAAAAATATTTTTCTAAAATTTTTTTTATCTGTTCTGGTAACCTTATGCTCTGATACCACGTGTAACACCCCACGTCCATTAATGTCACTCACAAAGGGAATGCATTAACTTCCATGGAGGTTTTAAGTGAATATAGAACAGTAAAATTACAACAAGACAGATATAAAATAGTACTTGGAAATTCAAAAACTTTATTTCATTGTAGCAGAAGTCAAAACATGTTTGATTACATCATAACACCATATTCAATGTCAAGTACAATATCTATCTTGATAAAACAAGTACATAATCCCATTACATGAATAGCCATTAAAAAGCAAGATAACAAGCTGGACTTTACTTCAGCAGTCCAAGCTTTCCAGAAGATAAGCGATCCAACTAGACTCCACTAGAACTTGGCCCAACCTGCGGACCTGAAGGGAGAAAAAGGATGGAAAAGAGGGGGTCAGACATAAAGTCTGGTGAATATGATAATTCTACAATACTATTACCAAAATAACTGGACTAAGGCATAAGCTGGAAAACAAGAAAATGTCTATGATGAGCAGATTAAGGACATAGACAATCGCTAAAGGCAACGTTATAGGCGCTCCTAAATACTAAAGGATAAACACTATACTGTACCACACCAGTCACCCTAAAGATTCATCCCACTTAGCTTCACTTAGAAACTTTCCCAATGGCTTTACGTACCCCTAGCTGACTACATAGGTGCCGCCTGCCCCTATCTCCACTAGGTGTACCCTACTTCCCATTATTCGATCGGCTCCCTAACTTGTAGATACCCGTGCTGGCCCCACAGTGGCGTGTATCACTCCCCTAAAGTGGCAACCTGATACAACGGACATGCACGGCTTATACCTACACGATGCAACAACGTCTTACCTACCAGCCCGGGTCCACACACGCATATGAAACCCGTTGGACTTGCGTTGCCACCGCTCCCTGTTTTGGCCTCTTATAGTCAAACCCAGTATGCGTGTCCCGTCCTCGACTTGGGTCGAGCCCACAAAGATACGTTTTGGGATACTGGTTGCAATGGGCCCCCACTATTTACCACAAGCATTCCACCTAAGCTTGTCCCCATTAGTCCATCCCACTTAACCCACTTAGTCATGTTCATTTACATGTGTGTTTGGTTAAGTCTAATCGTATTTCAAATGCCTCTAAAGGCAACCACCAGATTCCTCATGCCACCCAAGGCACCTACTTAACCCCCATGTCCCACCTTACATGATTATCTGGTTAAGTATTTCTTAGTTCATTAAGGCCATAACCTCATAAAGACCTCTCACATTAGACTGGCATTTATGGCAGCTGGATTTGCCGGGCGGGTCCGGGCAGTCTTACACCATAAAAGAGTCTAACCTCGTGTCTTTACAACTATTATGCTTTAGTTTGGGCCTAGGACCTCTCACATTGGGCCGACATTTGTGACTACTGGATTTGCCGGGCGGGTCCGGGCAGGTTTACATCACAAACGGGTCCAACCTCGTGTCCTAAGCATTGATTATTAATAATAATCCACTTTCCCCCAATTTTAATAATTCCCTACTTGAATTATTAATTACTTCCAATTTTTAACAATGTCCATAATTGACTCAATTATGGACATCCATTCATGGTATGCAAAATTTTACAAAATTGCACCCAATTTATTAATTCCTAATATTACCCCTACCCCACGTTTGAACGTTTATTCGCAAAATATATGTTAGACTCGAATAGCCTAACTCATAGCATAAAAGAGATTATCATAATAACAACATGTATATGTGACCAAATGAATCATAATAAGGGGTGAAACTTGCATATGTCCAACTTGCATAGATTATACATGTCATGGACCTAAAGGTGTCAACTTGTTCAAAATTCACCTAATATAATCTCAATCAATTTTCATAAACTTACATATGAACATGTGTGAATCAACATCATCTAATTTTTTTTAACAACATGGTTTTATATGGGTACACCTAACTCAATAGGCAAATTCCCATAATCAAGTTTTATTTAATTATAGTTTCAAGTTTATGGGTACACCTAACCTAATAGGCAAATTCCCATAAACAAGATCCATTTAAATTAAGAAAAAAAAACATAACTTTAAGCATGATCCAACAGCATGATTTATAACATGGCATAGTATGATAGTATAACATAGCTTGACATGATTCTCAACATAGCACGACATAGCATAGGAGAATTTACAACATAGCATGACATAGCATATATAATTTACATCATACGACAACATAATAACATAATAAGAGATCCACAATATATAGAATTTACAATTACAAATCACACCACTTTCTTGTGATCCATTCATAACTGAGTCAAATTAGTTTGTAATAGTCTTGTGAGAATCATCATACTCACCAACAAAAGAAAAGAATTAGAGAAAGAGAGATCTTTTGATTTGATTTGTGTAGATTTAGTTGTAGATGATTAGGCTTCCTCTTCTTAGTTTGTGATGGCTACGCTGAACTCCATGGCAGCAGCATGACGGTAGCTTCTCTAATTTTACAAGTGATTTAGGTTTAGGGTCTACCCACTTATTTATAGATTTTAGAATGCATTTAGGCCATTAGATTTAACCTAGGAATAACCGCAGCCGTTCAGACAAGATGGGGTTTATCTTGTTGACTCAGCAATGAGTCAGAAGTGACTCAGCAAACACTCAGCAATATATATATATATATATATATATATATATATATATATATATATATATATATATTCTACAATGTACACATTAGATACATCCCCCCCTTTTACACACTTATTATTGTTTTTATATACATATTAGATACATCCCCTCTCTTACACACTTATTAATATTTTTATATTCATATTAGATACATCCCCTCTCTTACACACTTATTAATATTATTATATTCATATTAGATACATCCCCTCTTCTACACACTTATTATTATTTTAGCAACTTTAGTGTTAATAGAAAATTCGGGGTGTTACACTGTGTATTTCTTTCAGTTGTGTTTTGTATTATTTTCCGCTGCTATGTAATGTATTTAATCTCTGATATTTTCGGATGTATATTATTTCTACATACTCTGTTACATTCTTGTACTCTGATGTAATTGTTGTAATAAGCAATGGAATGTTCTTCTGTTTGTGTTCTGATTTGTCGTGTTCTCAACTCAATCTAGGCTTTCTCGTAAGTGCTTTTTGGGTCGTGTCAAGAGGGATTGAAGTGGAGGCCATTTTTCTTTATTTGGGATTAAGGGTTTTCAGTTGGTTAATAGTAGAAGGGGAGGATCGATGTTTTTGTCCTGTAAAATAATTAGTTGAAAGTCGCATCCTGCAAAATAATTAAGAGGTGTTAAGGAGCCTTGTGGGAAATTTGTCGAGAAAACTCAGGGGTAGTGTGAGCTTGGTTGTATGCTTCGCTGTTTCTAAAGTTTCTTTTTTGTGGTCGCAAGTTTTTCGTTTTGAATCTAAATCTTGATATCGGGATGCTTACTAGTTTATATATTTACTTATTTGCCATAGGCCCATGTTTGATGGCCTAGCCCATCTTCTAGCTTTTGGTTCATGTAATATTCATCTTAATAGAGGAGCTTGATTTATCGAATGATTAGTATGAATAGAGGCGAGAAATATTTGGTTCAAACCGAATTAACCGACCAAACCGGTTCATTTCGGTCGGTTCGGTTTTAAAACTAAATCGGTTTATAAAACAATTATTTTTTCATTATCAGTTTAATAGATCAAATCTTATCATAAACATAAAATTTACTATATAAAATTTCTTCAAACATGAATTTATGTTTTACTTTGAGTGAATCAATCATTTCAATAATAGTACATCCTTCAAGTTCGGTTAAATCGGCTACCTACCGAATTAACTGAAATTAATTCGGTTTGGTTTAAAAAAATCGGTTTCAATTCGATTTGAGTTTTTTTACCTTCAAATTAACCGAATCGATCAAACATTCACCCCTAAATATGAAGGGTAAATTAGCCTTAATTGAGATTCTCAAAATTTTCAAAATATGGATTCATTTATTTAATTTGATATGAGTTAACTATTACCTAGTAATTCAAGATTCATGCTATATATATATATATATATATATATATATATATATAGCTCAATATGTGTTGCTTTTTATCTAGTTTTTATTTTACCCAGTCTAGCTTAAGTTTGTGCTTCATATTACCTATTTAATATTCCAGAATATCCAATTATTAATTTTTATTTTCCTTCCTCGCTAAATCATAATTACTGCAGATCGACCAAGTTTCGAAACCCTATACACTCATTGCTCGCTCCACTGTATTATACAGCCAGTCGATAATCAGTCACTCCATAGCACATAGTCCATCGTATCTCCCTCACTCAACAATATGCCACCCTATCATTTGCAATCCACCGTCTCTCCAGTCAACCTTTGCGGCATGGCTAAAAATTCATTGTGACATGCAATATGCTTTATTATATATTATGCATGTACGTTGTTTATGTTGTAGCTTGCTTATACTATTATTACAATGATGTTTCAATGATAATAACAACAAGTATAAAAGGTATTGGTATAAAATATATTTGCAGTTATTACTAACGTGTATGTATATATATACATATATATATATTGTATAGTACATGCATTTCAACAGGTGTTGATAATCAAGATTTACGGTACTAAAACCGTCAGTGATGATCCAAGGAGATGCTGATCAAGACTGGTGATGCAAATCAAGGCTCATGAATTATCAAAGGTTCAAAAATGATGAAGATATGTATTAGTCTTAGTTATATACGTTAAAACTCAATTGCGCTCATTGGATTCGTTTCCAAATGGTTTTGAAAATAGCTTATTATTTATTAAAAAAATTAAAGTAAGTTTCAAAGCATATATTATGTAACGACCCAGCAGATTTTCGGCCCCGAAAATCGTAATAAAATCACCATGTCGACCCTCCAAGCAGCGAAAATATTGGATAGTCATTAGAAAGAAATTAGAGGGTGAGATAAGAAAGAAAGAAATATTAGAATAGAAGAAAGAAGAAGAATACCACATCAGAATCTCACAGCGGAACAGATAAAAATATAATATCAAATATCTTTATACAAAGAACTGTATAAAAACATACCAATCATCAGAGTACAACATAAAACTGCACGGCGGAATTAACTCTATATAACTAGCGGTGAAGCCTCCTACTTCCAGCTCCTGAAATTCCAAGCTGAACCTAACCTGGAACATACTGGGTCTGACCCGGGCACATTTGATTTAAAACAAAATACACCGGGTCAGTCTGGAATACTTTCAGTGATAAATTCACAGAACACACACTTATTTAACTTTGCAAAATCCTTTATGAAATCAAAGGATAATAGTAAGACCAGTCCACACATAAACACGGACGGTTTTTACCTTACTATAACCAAAACGTTTTTGAAATCATACTTGATCTGATATTATCATAATGTCTAAATACAAATAAATGACAATCTAGAGGAACGCTTGAATCTCACTGTAATGACCCGCATTGGCAGAGGTATTATAATTAATTAATTTAATTATATAAATGGTGGTTTAGAGAATTTAATGGTCGTGGAATTAAATAATGGTGAATATTTAATTAAAATAATAAATTAAATAATATATTTAATTCGGAAAAAATCAGAATTGGCTGAAATGGGATATGGTGTGAACTGGATCATCTGTGATATTTAATTCAGTTTAGAATTGAATTTGAATAACGAATATATTATATAAACGACAGTTTGAACATAGAATTATAATATAATTAAAATCGAGCTTGAAATGGCGCTGCAGTTCGTAAATTGGCGATTCGAACTTCAACTGAGTGTACATGATTTATTTTAAGTCGGATTTCTGTGAAACAAGAAACGTGTGGAGCTGGTGGAGTATATCTTTCTAGTGGAAGAGAAAAATCGGGATTTCATCGTGTAGATTTTGATTTACGTCCAAATCAAATTTTAGAAAAGTCGGTGTGGAATTCCTTTATAATTTATAAAGGAATTATTTATATTTTAAAAAAGGAATTTCAATATAAATCGAATATCGGGTTGACCCAGATTGAAATATCGAGTTAGAAATCAATATGGGATTTTTTTTGAGCTGTATGGTATTCCACTATGGATATAGACGATGATATTTAATTTTTAATATTAAATTTAATTATATTTAAATATATTTATATATTTAAATGGGTCATTCAGAGCTTTAAAAATAAACCACTTTTGCAAACGAAGTCGGAATTCGACAAAACTAATTTTGTTGGATCCGCAATGTCAAATAGTTGTTAGATGTCAAGTTTCGTGATTTTTAGAGTCAGTATGTGGCCGTACCGATTTTTAATGTGAGAAACAGTCGATATTTTGACCTTTAAAAATACGCTGTGTGAGCATACGAAGTCGGAATTCGACGAAACCAGTTTCATTGAGATCGTAATGTCGAACTCTACCTACATGTCCAGTTTCATGAATTTTGAGTATCATGTGTGACCGCAAGAATTTTTAAGGACAAGTAAATACAACGGTTGATTAAAAAAGGAATAAAATAATCAAAAGGAAAATATCTAAAATTTCCTATAAATACCCTTACATATTCTCTAACCCTAAACAAAAGTTTCCACGGTCAAACCCATTTCTTCCGCTGCCAGTTCTTTACTCAAACCATGGGAAAAAAATCTTCAGAAATTCCCTGAAAATCAAATATGACTTGTTAAATCATGAAATATATTTGTATGGATGTATGGAGGTGTGCTCTTCAACCCAGTATAGGTTTTACAAAGTCCGATGCCTATTAACGTTTACTGGTTTTCACGAACGACAGCTAGGGTTTGGTATTCTTCGAAATAGAAGCATCAATTCGTGTTTCTGAGTTTGAATTGGGGTTGAGAAGTTGATTTCGAGCTTCTGGTGAGGTTTCTATGGGATTCGAAGTAGCTGAATGTCGCACCTTTTTGCGTCGTATACTGTCGACGTCGATAGGAGAGATAACACCGAGTTCGTTCTCTTGGGGATAGGGTGGAGCGGCTGTTGAAGAGAAGTATGTTGGTGAGGTTTGTTTTGGATTTTGTGAAGAGGAGGATCGGTGGGAGTTTGAAACTCAGTAATGGCATTGTTCATTTGCGGGTTCTGTTATTCGGTGGAAGGAGTGGTGTTTGAGAAGTCATCATGGAAGAAGGAATACCAGGAAACGGGTTGGGATTTGACAAAAAGGGGTGAGCCCAAATTAATTAAAATGGTTTTAGTTCTGAAATTAAATAAGTGTATAAAGTTGTAATTGTTATAACTTGTCCGTCCATTATCAGAATTTTGAACCGTAAGTTGCGTTGGGATCGTATGAACGGTGGCTACGCACTGGGACTGACTAGAAGTGGATCGGTTCTCATATGAATTTATGGCAAAATAAATTGTTTGATTCCAATCAAACAAACAGTTTATCGTTCTTTAACGAGGAACTGCCAAAGTGAGTAAATCTCACTAACTCTGAACAGTTTATAATTTCATGTTGTATTTTTAGAACTGTTAGAAATTGTCTGATTTACAGTGTGTTGACTATTTGATTGAACTGCTAGTCAGTTAGTTAAATTTCTATATTGATTCTGTTTAATAGAATATATCATATGGAACTGAAAGTGATGTTATCTATATTGTTTAACATCTATGATGCAGGGAAACAGGTTGGAGGAATCCGACTAGATTCTTCAACATTTATTTTACTGTGATTCATATATTGTGATATATGATGTGATGTATAATCTGTTGTTGATTGTGTGTGTTTGGACGATATTTATCGTTGTTATATAGCGTGTTAGATACCATAAGAAATATCAGAATGTGGAAAAGGGAATTTCAAAGTGTATTTTGAAAATGAATTATTTATATAAAATCGATGGATTTTATATAGAAAAGAAAAAGGATTTTAAATAGAAGGAATTTATTTGTTAATCAAATATATAAGGAATTTATTTATTAATTAAAAGTAAAAGGAGATATATTTGAAATCAAATATAAAGGAATATATTTGAAATCAAATATAAAGGAAATATTAGTAAAACAGATATAAAGGAATATTTATTTGTTAATAAATAGAAAAGAAAAGATGAAATATTTATATGTTAAAATAGATAGAATAGATATAAAAGGAAATGTTATTGGCTAAATAGAATAGAAGATATAAAAGAAATATTTATTTGTTAAATAAATAGAATGGAAAAAGGGAGTAGTTATTTGTTAAGTAAACAAATAGATAAATGAATAAACGCTGTAGAAGGTAATCATTATAAATGAATAAACGTTGTAGAAGGTAATCATTTTAACTGAATAAACGATGTAGAAGGTAATCATTATAACTGAACAAACGCTGTAGAAGGTAATCATTATAAGTAAATAAACGCTGTAGAAGGAAATCTTTATAAAGCATATAAAGTTAGTGAATAAAGGAGAAATCGAATATTAGTTTATTCGAATAGAGTTAAATAAAAGGAGTTATCGAATTTAGTTAGTCGAAAGGAGTTAAATCGAATATAGTCTATTCGAATAGAATTAAAGGAGTTAATCGAATATAGTTTATTCGAAAGGAGGAGTTATCGAATAGAGATTATTCGAAAGAGAATTTCGTAAGGAAGTGTTAAAGAGTTAAAAGATGAACTTACCCTATTTCGAGATTTAAAATGTTGTTCAGTTAAGGTCTGAGAGGTAATTATACCCCAACTTGATTGACTTCGTTTTTAATTTAGAAATGGGTAAGGTTCGAGAGTGAAAGTGGTTAAGTGAATTTAGTAAATAAGTAAAGTGGTTTGAGTTGTCGTCGCGATGTTGATTTAAACATCTGTTTAAATCCAAGTAAAGAAGATTTGGAAATGTTTTCCAAATAGAATCAAAAATGTAATCAAATACTGAAATAAGGAAATATGAATATACATAGATATATAGATATATATATGATTGATGATTGATTGATAGAATTTCCATTTGGAAATAATATCGTTGTTTGCACACCTGTTTTTCTTTGATAGTTAAATTACATACTATCGAAGTTTTGACCATTTTAACGTTGTTAATATGGAGAGACCGGTTGGATTATTATCCAAAGAACCACTCTGTATTGGCATAAGCGTTGCGAATCATATATGACAAAGAAAAATGAAGACGGAGTTAAGCAAGGGCTATCCTGTTTATAGAATAGTGCCTTTAGTTCATCCTGTTCCTGGATGACTTGTATGGACGGATGTCTGACAAAGTATTTCCAGACGATCACGTATACTGATTTCTCCAACCGTACCAAGAGTGGAAGCGGAGAAGGAAACTTCTTTCAGCTAACACATAATGTATGGTTGAGGACGTGAATCGGTGATTTGATGGATTTTGACGATGTGGCATTCAAAGTGAATCTGATGTGATGATGAAGCGTAGCTTCTAGCCTCACAACCGGTAAACGACAAAACTCGGGCAGGCAGCATGGCTAAGTCGGTCGCACCGAAGTAGGGTGTATAATCACCTGATCTAGAGTTTCATTTATTTCTAAAAATCTATTGTTGATGCTGTCCCATTCGGGTACGGTTGCTGATCCCAACCGTTGGTGATATACATTCGATACACTCAAGCGAAATGAGTGGTCGGTCATGTGTGGCCGGGTTGTAAGATGTTCTTGTTGAACTCAGTGTATTCCTCTCTAGAGGTACACTAGCGAAAGGTGGTTCCATACCTTGCCATAGTTGGAAATCCATTACCCAATACGTGCTTGCAGTTTTGATTGTATATTATGTATGTAGAACGTGAGATGAAAGCGTTTCTGCTAGATGATTATTATATTGTGGTTGATAGACATTATTATAATATCAAAAGGTTTTTGATATAAAGATATTTTGGATTCTCATAAGAGAAAAACCCGTTCCGTTATACGGCGTGGTCTTATGAGATCGATTACCTGCTTGAACTGTTTTAAACTGTTTTTCTCATACCAGTCCCATGACTGACCCGGAGTTTATTTGTTTGTTTCCCTAAACTCTTGGGTGCCCAAATATGTATGGACAGTCAAGTAGTCGGGATTTACAGATATACTGGAAGAGCTTGGAGAAGGAGACTTCAGGATCATATAGCTACAGATTATTTCCGCTGTGTTGTAAGTGTTGTACTTTGATAATGATGTATATTCAAATACAGATGTATATTTCAAGTTATGTTATATATACTATATATTATTCGTTCCGCTGTGAGGTTCGTGTTACTCTGATGTTGTGTTCTTCTTCTTCTATTCTAAGTCTCTATCTTATCTTTCCTCACCCTCTAATTTCTTTCATTAATGACCGGTATTTTCGATCCTTGGATGTTCGATATGTGTGGTATATCGGATAACCAAGATCGCCATAAACCAGGGTTGTTACACTCATGCTCCCCATATATAGTATACAAACCAAAACCGCGGGCGCTTATTGGATATTGGATTCCAACCTTGACAAGGTATGGGACCACCTTCCGATAGTGTATCTCTAGAGGCGAATGCACTAGGTTCAACAAGAACGTCTTGCAACCCGGCCCTCACATGACCGACCACTCATTTTGCTTGAGTGTATCGAATGTATATCACCGACGGTTGGGATCAGCAACCGCCTCCCGACAAGGGACAACATCGAGTATAGATTTAAGAAGCAATAGGAATTTCTCTAGATAGGTGATCATACATCCTAATGGGAGCGACCCACATAGCCATGCTGCCTGCCCGATTTTTGTCATTTCCCGGCTGATGAGGCTTGAGGTCAGAAAACATCTGGTCATCACTCACTTTGAATGCCACATCGTCAGATCCGTCAAATCACTAATTGACGTCCACAAATAAACTCTGGGTATAGAAGAAGTGCCCCTCTCCGCCACCAACTCGGTATATTTTTAAAAATCAACGTACGTGGTTCTAAGGAAATACTCTGTCAGACATTCGTCCATACAAGCCATCCAGGAACAAGATGAACCGAAGATACCCTCCTACTGCATCTCATATAGGAATCACCCCATGGATCAGTAGCGAGAAGTCCTTGCCACCTGTAGGTTCCAATCACGACAGGACCACAGTTTATCTCTGGTTGCAATCCCAGAGATTTTAGCGGTCCTTCCGCTTATGAAAATCCACTGTTTTCAATGCTCCATCTCGATCAACCTTCGATATCTTCACGTATCTGTTGGTCGGAATGGTTTTCGAATAGGAATTCGATCCCGGTCTTTCCATACCAACAATCGTATTGGTCAACTTTGATAGTCGGTGATTTAACTATCAAATATAATAGTGTGAATACAATGGTTTTGCTGATTCCGCACATGGCACAACTTGACCTCTTTAAAATATGTATATATTTAACCAAATTTCCTCTAATTAACTCTGACTGTTTTACTTTGATCGATTAACTCTAACTCAACTTATTTAACTTGACTAACTTGACTTGATTACTCCTATCGATTAACTAATACTCGACTAACTCCATTCGCTTGACTCTAGATCACAACGATCACAATGGTTGCGCCTGTTTCCTTCAGGAAAACATCCGACCGCCGTAGGCTATCTACAGCCCTGCGAATTACGCTAGCAGTCATACGCAGTGGGAACTCTTCCTAACTAACTATGGTTTGACTAACTCTACCTCAGATACGATATCCGATCAACTCTAATGGAATAGCAAATATTCAGTGTAATTTAAAAACAATATTCTTATTTCTTTTGAAACCAATATTGCAGTATTACTTAATTTTAACAAAACCTTGCATTTAAGTTCGATACTCCTCGTATAAGACAAAACCAATTTCCACACCTTCACTCACTCCAAACTGATACCATTCCTTGATAATAGTGAAGTCAATCAAGTTGGGGTATTTTACTTACCTCTCAAACCTTGATCGACAACCTTCTTACCTCAGAATAATATTAGCTTATCACTCAACCATCGATACTAAACTCGTTTCAAATCTTGATTTCAAATCTTGATTTCAAATCTTGATTTCAAATCTTGATTTCTAATCTGGATTTACAAAACCTTTTCTTACATTTGAAATCCTTGTTCGAATACCTCATCACTTAATTCCTTTAAAGTATCATTTCAATTCGAATTCGCCTTACTTAATTTGAAATATTAAGTAAAAATTTTATTTAAATCTTTATACTTACCTACCAATTCCATCTACCCAGTTTGATGAACATTTGGGTTATAATCACTCTATAATCTCTTAATCAAACTTATCTCCAACTAATTATTTCTTACTCAACTTTAAATTGAATTCACTACTTTAAATCATTTTAAATTAAAAGAGTAATTATCTTTAACATCTACTATATTAAAATCTAGTTAACTTTAATCAAAAATTGGATTTTATTATCATTACTACAAGCTTATTAATAATAATTAAGGTTATTAGCAATAATCAATTTAATGATTCCTTTTAGAAAATAGTTAATTGTAGATTAACTAATATCTAACACCATCCGTTAAACTTTACCGAATATTTAAATATTTATTTCCTTTGTCCATTTTACTCGAATACGGTGGATTTACCAACCGTACACATCAGTTAACTATTAACTGAATTTCAATTGTCATTTCCCCTTCTTAAATTAATTAATTAACTTAATTAATTTAAAATTCACGTTTTAATTGTTTAAAAACAATTTGTCTAATCTAACAAACCCATTGGTAAAACTTTGGGTTTTTCTCTGCTGTCAAAACTGCTATAATCCCTTTAGCAACTTGATTAAAATATATATTTATAAATTCCCATTTAAACTCCTTAAATAGTTTAATTTAAACTTAAATCCAGTAATAAAATAATTTAAGTTTAACACTGTGTCAATCCACCCAACCGTCAACTGACGTCAGAAACAACACATTTTAGATCGTTCACTGCCAATTACCCAATCAATACTGTCAGTTGATTGTAAACACAACACAGGTGCATATCTATTCAACCATCACACTCAAACAGGTTTTGGTGTCAGTCACGGTGAACAATTCATATATATGCACACCCAAACAAAAATACAGTTTATTTGAGGAATCCGGTTAGATCCCTCCAACCTGTCCTTCTCTGCATCACAGATGTCAGTTGATAAAATATACGAATAAAATAATTGACGAGGTATAGACAACTGCAATCAATCAACAGTAAACAAACAATTTCCATCCATCGCATCCAATCAACCAATTTAAACTGTTAACTGTAGAATATATTTTACTGTGGATGTACCACTTCACAGGATTCCAGAAGGTGTGAGGATTAACTCACCTTGATTCGATCCATTTATTTCTGGACTGGTTTGGTTACAGTTAAACAGTTGTCTAATTTAACTGTAATTCTCACTGCCTCTAGCTCCGTCTAGATTGGTACCATAAAGTTCTGCTTGTTGCCATGATTGTAACGCAAGTTGATTTGCCTGATTCTGCCCATATATGAATTTAGTCATAACGTTTGAACATTCATGATATAAATTAAATTCACTTGACCCTTAACTAGATTAAATAACTAAATCCCATTTTGTTAAACTAACTACCCCATTTTACATACCTTAACCCATACTTAACTCACTATCGTTTTAAACAGTTAACTTTGTTTAGGGTTTATATAATTTAAATTAAAATAATAAACCTTAATCACTTTAATTAACAATTTAATGATATCAACAAATGACTAATAAGGTTTCATATTAACGTAAATAATACGATCAACTTGACTAACTAAGTAACAGCATAAAAAGGTTTTAAATTTCATTAACTAGCTTTAACTTTTGTTAATTAAAAAAATCATTTAAGTAAATTAGCTTAGTAACTTCCTTTAGATTTTAAGTAAAACCATACTTAGTGTAATAAAAATTTGGGCCATACCATGATTTGTTCAGCCCATTCGAGTAGGCCCGCACCCATTTTTACTTAAACAATCGGATCCCCCTTTCCATTCTTCATTAGTCCGCCACCACAAAAGTTAGGGTAAAAGAAAACCCTACGCCCTCCTCCTTCATCGATCTGAGAACCGCACCCAACCACCAACCCATAACTATGTCAATCAACCTCTCGGAGCCTTCTAATCTCCTCCAACCCGCCAAACAGCTTTCCTCCTGAAGATTAAGCCTTCGGTTTGAACAGCAAATCATCAGAAGACTCGTCGAAAGACCGTGCGTGAATCACTGAGTAAAGCTAAGTATTTTTAACTGATTTTTATTTTGCTGTAAAATTCTTGTTTTGATTTTCTTTCTATCGTTCTGGGGTTGATGGAATACAAAACACGATAGGTGTATTTATAGTGGGATTTGTCTAGATAAGATCAACGTCCATCCTAGGTAAGCTCGGCTATGCTTAGGCCATCTTTTCCTCTTCTGATTTGTAGATTTTCGTACGGTGATGGCATGATATTATAACAGAGATTGGGTTGAAAAATACTGATCGAATTGCTAGGGATTTGTCATTTCAAATTCGGAGATATTGCACTATATTTAGATTTCCGTCCCATTTTAATATGCATGAAAATCACCCTGTGATGTATCCGTATATGGATTCACTGTATATGTGAATATATACATATACAGCTGTTTGATTTGCTTACTTTTAGATGTGATGTTATGAGATATACACATATCTTTTTCTTTCTCTGTGCATTGTACATTCTTAGCTGTGAAATACATAGCTATTTCTAGCTATTCCCTTAAATGTTCAGGATTGATGTATACGTTTGTTTACTCATGAGTTATTTTCTTATATCTCTCTTTTTCTTTTTCTTTTATTTTGGGTACTGATTTGTACTGGTGATAGTGAAAACTCAATGGTGCTTTTGTGATGCAAGATTTGGGATGCTCTGTTGTGTTCACCCTTGTTTCGGCTATGAGATTGTTTGGTCAATTCATAGATTTGCATTTCACAGATTTTTTTTAGTTTTTCCCATGTATTTGTTTATGATATTATTTGTATAAACATTTGTTTATTCCTTTCTGTAAGAAAGTATGGTTTATTTGGGGTAGGTGCTTATGTAGTGTCGGCTATGACACATATGTATTTAAGGCCACTTCTTCATGTGCTTATGTATGCGTTTCAATATAGTGAATTATTGGCTGCACCCATATCCTATTTAAAAAACATTAAAGTTGTTTTAAAATACTGTTATGAGAACTTAACCCAAAATTAAACCATGCCAATTGTTTTAATATGCCTAATGACACATGCGCCTAATCTAGTCTTGCTTTGCCGGAATGTTTTTATATTACGACTAATCCTAGCTTTCGTGTCCATTTAAATATAATGGAATTGTTGTTTAGTTAAAAACTTAATTTGTTTACCCGAAAACCAATTTAACTGATATATAAGAATGTAACAATAAGAATCCCATTTCTACTATGGCCAATATAGGATAGTATTAAACGGTTTTATAATCCTAGTAAACATTTCATTCTAATGTGTTTGATCCTAAATAATGCCCTCTTTATATGTTTGCTTCGATAAAAGAAACCACAATTTATTTGAGTTATCTAAATTTCACCTAAGTCAAAAATAAAAATCTTATTTTAACTTGTTATAAGAAATATATATATATATATATATATATATATATATATATATATATTTAGGTTAAGTTCATTTTATACGATTCTAAAATGATAGCATGTTTCTATATATTCATAACGTTATCATTTGTAAATGAGTCCATAGCGATTATATTTAAAGTTTTTATATTACTTATAATATATAACGTTCAAACTTCGAATTAAATATTAAAACAATTAATATTTAAAATAAAATATTTAAAATAAATAAGATATTTGACCGACGTTACATTCTTCCCCCCTTAAAATAATTTCGTCCTCGAAATTGCTAAGGTAGAAGAAATGCTTCTAACCCATTGACTTTTATAAAATCCGCTAAATCAAAAGAAATCCACTTAATTCTTACATTAAATCGTTCATGGATTTATATTCAACCGAACTAACCACTAATCATTTAATGCACAACAACAACTTAACCAAATCAACCACCTTCTATTAACTATTAATATTCAATATTAATATTTACTCTGGTTGACATGTTTGAACAACAATTGGTTAATATCCAATCGATTTCTATTTATTATTATCCCCTCGATTCCAAATTTGTTTTGTGATATTTCATTATCATACTTAATTCAATTCCACTTAGCCAAGCTAAGTTCTAATTCAAATCCTAAATCAACTTGAATTTATCCAAATTGACAAACATATCAAATAGACCAATATCTCAATAAATTAAGAAAAATATTTCTTTTCCTATACAAAAATATAATTTTGGGTAAATTATTTCATTTACCCCCTTGCCAAAACAATACTGTATTCATTTACGAGTCCAATGCTTCTCAACACTCGAACCGGTCAATAAACACAATACAAAACATTTGTATATAAAATTTACAATTACGCTCTCATATATATACACTCAATCTCGATCTAGGGTATTACTAACCCCATCTTTATCGAGTTACACCACAGAGCCAAGGTTATTCTAAACCAATTGCTCTGATACCACTGTAACGACCCAGCATATTTTTGGCCCCGAAAATCGAAATAAAATCACCATGTCGACCCTCCAAGCACCGAAAATACTGGATAGTAATTAGAAAGAAATTAGAGAGTGAGATAAGAAAGAAAGAAATATTAGAATAGAAGTAAGAAGAAGAATACCACATCAGAATCTCACAGCGGAACAGATAAAAATATAATATCAAATATCTTTATACAAAGAACTGTATAAAAACATACCAATCATCAGAGTACAACATATAACTGCACAACGGAAATAACTCTATATAACTAGCGGTGAAGCCTCCTGCTTCCAGCTCCTGAAATCCAAGCGGAACCTAACCTGGAACATACTCGGTCTGACCCGGGCACATTTGATTTAAAACAAAATACACCGGGTCAGTCTGGAATACTTTCAGTGATAAATTCACAGAACACACACTTGTTTAACTTTGCAAAATCCTTTATGAAATCAAAGGATAATAGTAAGCCAGTCCACACATAAACACGGACGGTTTTTACCTTACTATAACCAAAACGTTTTTGAAATCATAATTGATCTGATATTATCATAATGTCTAAATACAAATAAATGACAATCTAGAGGAACGCTTGCATCTCATGCTCCCCATATATAGTATACAAACCAAAACCGCGGGCGCTTATTGGATATTGGATTCCAACCTTGACAAGGTATGGCACCACCTTCCGATAGTGTATCTCTATAGGCGAATACACTGCGTTCAACAAGAACGTCTTGCAACCCGGCCCTCACATGACCGACCACTCATTTCGCTTGAGTGTATCGAATGTATATCACCGACGGTTGGGATCAGCAACCGCCTCCCAACAAGGAACAGCATCGAGTATAGATTTAAGAAGCAATAGGAATTTCTCTAGATAGGTGATCATACATCCTAATGGGAGCGACCCACATACCCATACTGCCTGCCCGATTTCTGTCATTTCCCGGTTCATGAGGCTTGAGGTCAGAATACATCTGGTCATCACTCACTTTGAATGCCACATCGTCAGATCCGTAAAATCACTAATTGACGTCCACAAATAAACTCTGGGTATAGAAGAAGTGTCCCTCTCCGCCACCAACTCGGTATATTTGTAAAAATTAACGTACGTGGTTCTAAGGAAATACTCTGTCAGACATTCGTCTATACAAGTCATCCAGGAACAGGATGAACCGAAGATACCCTCCTACTACATCTCATATAGGAATCACCCCATGGATCAGTAGCGAGAAGTCCTTGCCACCTGTAGGTTCCAATCACGACAGGACCACAGTTATCTCTGGTTGCAATCCCAGAGATTTTAGCGGTCCTTCCGCTTATGAAAATCCAATGTCTTCAATGCTCCATCTCGATCAACCTTCGATATCTTCATGTATCTATTGGTCGGAATGGTTTTCGAATAGGAATTCGATCCCGGTCTTTCCATACCAACAATCGTATTGGTCAACTTTGATAGTCGGTGATTTAACTATCAAATATAATAGTGTGAATACAATGGTTTTGCTGATTCCGCACTTGGCACAACTTGAACTCTTTAAAATATGTATATATTTAACCAAATTTCCTCTAATTAACTATGACTGTTTTACTTTGATCGATTAACTCTAACTCAACTTATTTAACTTCACTAACTTGACTTGATTACTCCTATCGATTAACTAATACTCGACTAACTCCATTCGCTTGACTCTAGATCACAGCGATCACAATGGTTGCGCCTGATTCCCTCAGGAAAATATCCGACCGCCGTAGGCTATCTGTTGCCCAGCGAATTACGCTAGCAGTCGTACGCAATGGGAACTCTTCCTAACTAACTATGGTTTGACTAACTCTACCTCAGATACGATATCCGATCAACTCTAATGGAATAGCAAATATTCAATATAATTTAAAAACAATATTCTTATTTCTTTTGAAACCAATAATGCAGTATTACTTAATTTTCACAAAACCTTGCATTTAAGTTCAATACTCCTCGTATAAGACAAAACCAATTTCCACACCTTCACTCACTCCAAACTGATACCATTCCTTGATAATAGTGAAGTCAATCAAGTTGGGGTATTTTAGTTACCTCTCAGACCTTGATCGACAACCTTCTTACCTTAGAATAATATTAGCTTATCACTCAACCATCGATACTAAACTCGTTTCAAATCTTGATTTACAAAACCTTTTCTTACATTTGAAATCCTTGTTCGAATACCTCATCATTTAATTCCTTTAAAGTATCATTTCAATTCGAATTCGCCTTACTTAATTTGAAATATTAAGTAAAAAATTTATTTAAATCTTTATACGTACCTACCAATTCCATCTAACCCAGTTTGATGAACATTTGGGTCATAATCACTCTATAATCTCTTAATCGAACTTATCTCCAACTAATTATTTCTTACTCGACTTTAAATTGAATTCACTACTTTAAATCATTTTAAATTAAAAGAGTAATTATCTTTAACATCTACTATATTAAAATCTAGTTAACTTTAATCAAAAATAGGATTTTATTATCATTACTACAAGCTTATTAATAATAATTAAGGTTATTAGCAATAATCAATTTAATGATTCCTTTTAGAAAATAGTTAATCGTAGATTAACTAATAACTAACACCATCCGTTAAACTTTACCGAATATTTAAATACTTATTTCCTTTGTCCATTTTACTCGAATACGGTGGATTTACCAACCGTACACATCAGTTAACTATTAATTGAATTTCAATTGTCATTTTGTAATAACCCGGAAAATACGGGCCAATTTAAAATTTTTAAATTGGTTATTTCAAAGGAATTTGAACAATTGAAATAGAATATTTCAATAAAATAGTGAATTAGAAATAGTGAGTCGGTTTGAAAATTTGAATTCAAACTTTGACTGACTGTGCAGGGTGGAAAATATATCGGATTTTAGCGAAACCAAAAATATTTAAATCCGTTAGTCAATACCTTTCTAACGAATCTGAAAAATCGAAGTTTCATAATGGGAATCAAAAGTTATGGCCGAATGAATTTTCAGAAGAGTCGGTATATAGAATATATAGCCCTGGAAAATTGATATTTTGCATACGACCTCGGAATTCGACGAAACTACTTTTGTTGGGTCCGGGATGTCAAACTATTGCTAGGTTTCAAATTTCATAATTTTTGAAGCTAGTATGTGAGCGTGGCAAAAGAAAATGTGTTTGGTCGATTTCTGTTAAATTGGATCGACCAGAAAATGGCCATTTTTCAAACGACCTCAGAATTCGACGAAACTAGTTTTGTTGGGACCGTAGCGTCAAAAAATAGCTAGATTTATTTTTCTGGAATTTTTCGAATCAGTTTGTGGCCCTGGCAAATTGAAATGTGCGTTCAGAGTTAAAAATTAAATGTTTTATACTTTAATTTTAAAATTAACTGACTGTAACAGTCGAATTGGCCTACGAAACATATCCCATTGTGTCCGGAATGGGGGTATTTAGCTAGGGGCGACAGTCGTTGGGTTTAAAAAGGAATTCGTTTGAGAAAACACTATTTAAAAATTTAATATAGTCCTCGGCCAATCATATTTCTCCATTCATAATTTGAAAAAAAAAAAAAGAAACCCCCCCGATCAACGGCGAAACCCGTTCACCACCTTCTCTCCTCCATCGTCGCCGCCTCAGGCGATTTCAGCCTTCGCCGCCGCCACCGTTCGACGCGCCTCAGCCTCCTCTTCAAATCCGACCCCACCGCTGCCCCCCTCGTCGCCTCCTCCGCCTGTATCAACGCCAGAAAGTCGAACACTTCCCGCCGCCGCCCTGAACGCCACCGACCACCGAACACCACCAAACCACCACCGATTTAAAGCCCTCTCTTCCCTCTTCCACGTCCAACTCCCCGATCGTCCCCTCGTGCCACGGATTTCGCGAAAACTGTAAACCTAGTTTTGAAGCTTCGTGAAAGTGAGTTTTTCTTTGATCTTTACACTTTGAAAAATCATATCTTTTTGGTGTGTTGACGAAATTCGATGAAACAGGAAACATCGAGACCGCAAGGAAGCTCTCTACCCAATAGAAGAAGCTGTGGATTTTTCTGACATCGTATCGATTTTTAGCGCTCAGAAAACCAAGGTGAGAAATCTAAATTAACGTGAAATTGAATGGAAAATGTCGTGTATAATTTATATAAGCGAAATATAAATTACATACGTGTTGTATATCTCATGTACATGCGTAGTGTAAGCTATATAAGCGAAGTATGAATTTTTACATGCATAGAATAAGTGATATATGTGTTGAAATGCCAGTGAAATGTAGCAAATATATATATTATATTATATATATATACTCCCCTCGTCCACAAACCATGGACGATATTTATTGTGGTGAATTGGTGTGAAATATTGGATGAAAAATACGAATGGTTGAATAATTGTTTGTGGTTGATATTGTTTGATCGTGGTTGAAAAATACCCATTGGTGATTGAAATGAATTGGAAATATTTGTGGAAATAAAAATAAACATGCCGCCTGCGTGCGAATTAGATGCATGAATCCCCATTGTCAAAAACCGCGAGGTTTTAAGGTAGAGCGAGGAGCCGTACTAGGGACGGTGCCGGTTTTAACTACCCTGCCGTTATGCTGCCGAAATTTTGAATAATCTTTGTGTGTTAGAATTATTTTCATATGTTGAAATTATTTTCATGCGTTGAAATTAAACCCATATGTTGAAACTATATCCATGTGTGGAAATATTCATGTGTTGAAAAGTGTTGTGTGAAAATTAAATTCATTTGTGAATGAATGAAGTGTTTAAACAATAAAAATCACATTCTTATATATATATATGAAGTATGAAAAATATTCGCCTTATGTAAATAGTTTCAACAATCAAAATTTCATCTTTCTAATATAAACAACATAAATAAAATGTCCATGTGTGGAAATACTCATTTGTTGAGAAGTGTGTGTAGTGGAAATATTCATGTGTTGAATAAAAAGATCGAACGATAAAAATTACATTTTTATTTAAACTATGAAGTGCAGAAACATCTATTTGTTGAATAAATATTTTAAATGATAAAAATATCATTTTTATCATATGTGTGATACGCTAAAGAGATGCGGACGTTGAAATAAATATTTGTGATAGAAATATTATTTTTAACATGCATAGGAACTAAATAAAATAGTCATGTGTTGAAATCTATTTTAGTTCGCCAAAATTATCATCTTTGAAATGTGAAGTGTTAAAAATAGCCACTTGTTCAAATAAACGTGCATGAGCTGAAATATACATTAACTAGCTAATGATATGATTTTAGCCTATGCGTGCAACATTGGAATGGATGGTGTTTTTTAAACCAAAGCAAATCAAATATGGAATTGAATGGAAAATGATAAATGTTAGAAATTGTATATATGTACATGCATATCTATTGAACAGGTTAAAGCAAAAAGGGGCCAGAGAAGAGAAATAGAATTTTGTGCCCGACAAATAGGTACACGTTTACCGCTTTGTTTGGGTGATGATTTTATGAGCCTGTTGGCTAGCCGCTTGGCTTTTTCTTTTTCTTTTTGATATGAGACGCCCGTGTGGCTATTTGGGAATTTTCCCAGACCCTCCCGTACAAACGAGGTTATGGCGAAATTTTCCAAAAATTAAAGGCGTTAGTGAAATAATTGAAGTCGAAACGATATAGGAATTTTTGAATGAACTATATTTATATAAATATATAAATATAAATAGAATTAAAACGAAACGTGGCCGTGCAGTTCATATTTTGAAACCGTGATTTCAAACGACTAGTGCGGAAGATCCGACCATTGGATTTTCCCGAAACCTCAACCGTTGGGTTCGCCTTGGAAATATCTTTCCAACGGCACCAACTTTGTGAAGATCCGACGGTTGGATTGTCTGGAATGTTTAATTCAAAACTGAAGAAAAACAGCGCCAGAAACGATTATATTTATATATATATATATAAATATAAATAAATTAAATCGAATAACGACGCTGCAGTTCGTAAATTGAAATCGTAACTTCAAATGGTTAGTGTGGAAGATCCGACCGTCGGATTTTCCCAAAACTGAAACCGTTGGATTCGTTTTGAAATGACCTTCCTAATGATGTAAAATTTGTGAAGATCCAACGGTTAGATTTTCAGATATGTGTAAAACAAAATTAGTGGAAAGCAGCGCCAGTGCATCGACACGACCTGAGACGTCGTTCAATTAAATATGGCCGTTTTAAATTAAATAAAAATGGCGATATATCGTTATAAAATATTATGGACGATATAGAGTGGAAATAAACCAATTTTGTTGTGTTTGCTTGATATGTGACGGTTGAATGTATTTGGCATGAAAATTATAACTAAATAACTGAAATGTGATTGTTGAATAGTCCAACCATGTGATCGATTGATTTGAAAATCTAAATATACGTGGGTTATTTGAAAAGGCCGAGTTTATCTCATTTCAAATAATCGATCGACGTTGAGAAGTCGAAGAGTCGAAGACAACTGAAGACCGACGATCTCCACATTGGATGGATGGGCGCTACTGATACTCGTGACTGGAGTAGCTACCATGAAGGAATTGAAGTAGTAGCCGTCCAAACATACTGTTGATTGTACGAATATGCGAGGAATTGGTGCCTCCGGTTTCGTTCAGACCCAGAACGGACTTGTAAATGGACTGTGTGTCTGACATTGGATTTTGTTCTGTGTTGGTTGATCTCTGTTAAATATATATCTGTTTGGCGGCAGAGAATTTATTCTCTCGCTTAACGCCCTTCTCTGAGACGTATGAGCTCAGAGGTTATGTATTGACAGAAATCAGTCGCATGGAGTGGATTGCCTGTGTGGCACGCCTAAGTGGCATATGATCAAGGCTTCTGCTGCAAAGCAAAGTCTTGTGGTTGATGATCAAAGCATGGTCTGTGTGACGTAGCTTTGTGTATAACGTGAATTCGCGAGCCTCACACCTCGGCATGAGTCAAAAACGGGAGAGTGACTGCAGGGAGAGCACGACGTTTCTTTCTAGCTAAGGTGGTGTCAGTGACCTACCAGCCCTGACATTATATATACTTTTCACCTGTGTGGTTGTTGGAATGCGAGGCGCCTCGATATAGGTCTGTAAGGACCGGGAAACGTGTGTTCAGGAATAATTAATCCTCAAAAGTAAGAGAGGACCGGATCCAAGGATCATAGTGGGGTCCTGGGACATTTGCTAGAGTGTCTCGAATCGGAGAGGAGCTTGCCCCTTGCCTCGACTCATGAAGGAATCCAATTTCCAATACGAAATATGCGAATGTGATTGTATTACTAGTATGGCGACATAGTAGATGGTAGCTATGCCGCCTAGGATTGATATTTATGATTGAATTGCTTTTGAAACATATATGCACTAGTAATAATATCAAGCACTTTTGTTTTATTCGTATGAAGCATTTTTGGCTATTATAAGGTACAAACTCTATCCTCCGGCTTGCGTTGCATTGTGTGATGGGACCTGAGTCTTATAATGGCTTCATTTTATAAAAAGCATTGCGTTGATTTAATCGTTATTTTATTTCATGCACTAGCACTCATTAGAGTAAACCCGTTCCGCGAAAGTGGCGTGGTCCTTTGATTTGCCTTGTTATTGTTGTTAATAAGTTGAGTAGATTTCTCATACCAGTCCCATGACTGACTCGTAGTTTGTTTCACCTTGCAAACTCGGGTGCCCTCCTTTTCACACGGGCAGCCTAGTTACAGGTTTCTGACGCACCTTTTGGCTCATGGCGAGGCTTGACTACACCGTGCTGACTTGGACTTTCTCCGCCATTATTGTATCTATATTATGATTCCGCCATTGGCGATGTAGACTGATATTTATTTTGAGTACTCTTTATGTATGATTCCGCCTCTGGCGATGGTGACTGATTATGTATCATTATGCACTAAGTTGTATCCTGTACTGTGCTTCTCTGATGTGAAGATATCTATATGATTCCGCTGTCATATGTGTGTAAATTATTCTATTCTCTGTTTATGCTATTATCTGTGATCTGCTAATGATGATTAATGTGTTATATTCCAATGATTATCCTTAACACCGTGTCACGGGTTTTGGGATCGTCACACATTTCCCCTTCTTAAATTAAATAATTAACTTAATTAATTTAAAAATCACCTTTTACTTGTTTAAAAACAATTTGTCTAATCTAACCAACCCTGAAACGACCCGAACTTCCCAGTAAAGGAAAGCCTGGATTGCTTTGAGAACAATACGCATCAGAACACAAACAGAGGAACATTTTATTGTTGATAACAACAATTACATCAGAGTACAAGAATATAACAGAGTATGAATACTTAATTACACAATAAAAATTCAATAATATCAGGGATTCAAAATACATTTAAATAGCAGCGGGAAAATAATACAAATATACAACTGAAAGGAATACACGGATACAGAGCTTTCCGAATACTGCTTCAGCTGTAAACCAGGATCCTGTAAATATATCTGCAAAAAGCTACTCGACTGTCCGTGTGGAAAATATGGGCACCCGAGTTTGCTAGTGAAACAAACTACAGGTCAGTCATGGGACTGGTATGAGAAATCTTAACTAAACTTATCTAATAAGGCTAATCACAGGACCACGCCGCTGACGCGGAACGGGTTTACTCCATTGGATTACCAGTGCATAAATTAAAGTAAATCGTTAAACAATGCAATGCTTTTTAGAAAAATGAAACCATTATAAGACCCAAGTCCCATCACACAATGCAACGCAGACCGGAGGATAGGGTTTTACCTTATAATGGTCAAAAGATGCTTTATACGATAAAACGGATTTAATATTAGTGTGTATATATATGGGTATATATATAATAAACATTTCAATCATAATGTATCAATCATAGAAGGCATAGTACCCCATCCTACTATGTCGCCATACTAGTTCTACAATAAAAACCGCAAGGTCATATTGGAAATTGGATTTCCATCATGAGTCGAGGCTAGGGGCAAGCTCCTCTCCGATTCGAGTACATTCTAGCAAATGCCTCAGGATCCCCCGCAGTGAACCCTTGGAGCGGTAGGGCCGATCCCCGCCTATCGGCAGTGGATTGGTTATGCCTGAACACACACTTCCCGGTTCCTTTGAACCTATAGTATGACCACTAACGGCCTATAAAAATCCGAGGCGCCTCAAAATCCATCATCTACATAAGTAAAATGCCAGCCAGTTTAAGCACTGACACTACCACTAGCTAGAAAGAAACGTGTGCACTCCCTACAGTCCATATCCCATTTTTGACTCATACCGGGGTGTGAGGCTCGCGAAATCATGATATACACAAAGTTATGCCGTAATAGGCTATACTTTGATCATCCACAAGGCCCTGCTTTTCAACAAAAGCCTTGATCAATTGTATCTTGGCGTGCCACATTGACAATTCATGCCATGCGACCAATGACTATTAATATATACCAGGGTGTTAAGTAGAGAATAAATCCTCCACCACCAAACAGACATACATTAACAGAAATCGATTTAATTCACATGGAACGAAATCCAATGTCAGACACGCATCCATTTACTAGCCTATGCTCTGGGTCTGAGCGAAAACCAAATTCGAACAATCAACAATAGTCCGGACGGCCACCACTGAAGCCCCTTCAAGGTAGCTACTCCCATCAAGGGTCTCAGTAGTAACACATCCATTCGATGTGAAGATCATCGGTCTTCAACCACCGTCTTCATCTTCGACTCTTCATCGTCTTAGTAATTATTCGGAATGGGTTAAGCCCGGTCTTTCCGAATAACTCACGTATTTTATAATTAAAATCAAGTATTATTAAAAACACATCCAACGCCTCATTCCAATTCAGAATATTCTTTTAAATAAAATATTCACATTATCTTATCAAAGATAAATTCTTTACATTATTCTTAAATCTTTTCTTTAAAGATTTATTAAAACCCGAATTTGGTTTTAAACATCAAAAATGATTATTTAAATTTAAGAATTTAATCTTATCTTTAACTGGGTTAAAGAACTAATGTCATTTAAAACATAGTTCACGGTAAACCCAAAATCATCTTTATTTAATTTAACTTCAATTAAATATTAGCATATTGGAAAACTTCATTAAATCTAAATTTAATGATTTACTCTAGTTAATAACTAGTTCATATCAATAAAAATATATTTTTCTAAAATATATTCTTTTCTGTCAAAAATATTCTTTTCTAAGATATTTTTAAAATATTCTTTATTAGAATATTCTTTATTGGAATGTGACTCAATCAACAACCATATATTGCATATAATCATCAATCATGATAAATATTTATCACACATCCAAATAATCAACCAGAGTGGATTCTACACTAAATATTGGGACTAGTGTAGGTCATATATCATCCCAACACCCGTGTGGGGTTTCATCCAATAAACAAATAATAAATTATTTGTGCACTTGGGCGATGTGTAAAAATTATCGTCCTAATCACATAAACAAGTCGGATGACTTGTAAATGGAAGTGTAATATTCAGTTTGAATATACTAACAATATATTTAACACATCAAACACTTCAACATCACAGACATATATTTCAATTCTTTTATTATGAACAAATGACAATAAAAATCCTAACTCTTATTTATTTACCAAAATACATATTTTTGGTCTCATTCATTTTCATGACAAAATGAATATTTTACTTCATCTCCTTTGAAATGACAAAAATGTCTCTTTCTAATTCATCATTTTAATATGACAAAAATAATCCTTTTTATTTTAATTTACATTCTCTAACATAATGTACTTTTTATTCCAATATTCATTTTCTAGCAAAATGTATTTTTTTATTCTAATTTTCATTTTCTTGCAAAATGTACTTTTTATTCTAATTTTCATTTTCTAGAAAAATGTATTTTTTTATTCTAATTTTCATTTTCTTGCAAAATGTACTTTTTATTCTAATTTTCATTTTCTTGCAAAATGTATATTTTACTTTCTACAAAAATTATGTTTAACTCTAATTCATTTCAATGTAAACAAAATGAGTATTTTTACTTCACTCTTTTTAAATGATAAAAAGAATATTTTTATTTCATTCTTTACATTTGGCAAAAATGAATACTTTTGTCATTCTTTTACCTTTGACCAAAAATGCATAATTTAGTCTAATCTTTTCAATGTACACAATATGATAATTTTGTATAATCTTTTCAATGTATAACAATGTTCACTTTTATCTAATTCTTTTCAAGGTATAAAAATATTCACTTCTAATTCCTTCTTTTTAATGTATAAAAATATACATTTTCAATTCATTCTTTTTAACGTATAAAAATATACATTTTCTGTATAAAAATATACATTTTCAATTCATTCTTTTTATGTATGGAAATATACATTTTCTAGTTCATTCTTTTTAATGTATGAAAATATACATTTTCTAGTTCATTCTTTTTAATGTATGAGAATATACATTTTCTAGTTCATTCTTTTTAATGTATGAAAATATACATTTTCTAGTTCATTCTTTTTAATGTACAAAAATATACATTTTATTTCATTCATGTCAAGTGACAAAAAAAATGTCCTTTTGATTTCCTTTATTTCGAAGCGACAAAAAAATGTCCTTTTAATTTCCATTACATAAATGTACATTCTATTTCTAATGTCATAATTTACATAAAAGGTAAATTCTATTTCTAATGTCATATTTTACATAAAATGCTAAATTCTTTCGTTGTAGACAAAAGTGAAAATCTTGTTTAATTCTTTCATTGTAAACAAAAGTGAAAATCTTGTTTAATTATTTCATCAAAACAATGAAAAATAAAAGTGTCATTTTATCGTATCCTTTTATTTAACAAATAAAATGTAAATAAATGGGTATTTCCAATCTTATCCTTTTTTTCAACAACTACAATGTAAATAAAAGTGTATTTCTAATCTTGTTCTTTTATTCAACAAGTACAAGGTAAATAAAAGTGTATTTCTAATCTTGTTGTTTTATTCAACAAGTACAAGGTAAATAAAAGTGTATTTCTAATCTTGTTCTTTTATTTATCATAAAAATGTCAATTAAAATGTAACTCCTACCATGTGCTTTTTATTAACATATAAAATATTAATGGAAATGTAATTCCAATCATGTTCTTTTTATTAACATATAAAAGGTTAATAAAATGTAATTTCTATCATGTTCTTTTGATTACAATGTAAAATGTAAAATAAAGCGATTCACATAATTTGCACTTTTATTTACAATGGAAACTGTAAACAAAAGAGTTCTACACTATTTGTTAATTAAAATGTTAAATAAAATGTTAATCTTACCATACCTTTTTAATTAACAAATAAAATGTTAATTAAAAGTAAAACTTTTCATGTCATTTTAAATTAACACATAAAATGTAAACTTTCCATGTCATTATAAATTAACACATACAATGTTAATTATAATGTAAACTTTTCATGTCATTATAAATTAACTAATAAATGTTAATCTAAAATGTAAGTTTCCTATTGTCCATTTTATTAACAAAATAATGTTAATAAAAATGTGTTATTCACTTTGACCTTTTTATTAACAAAAATAATGCTAATAAAAAAATGTGTTTTTTTCAAATAAATTGTTAATCAACAAGTAAATCTATTTCATGTAAACTCAGAATTTTAATTGTATTAAAAATAATCCTAATTTAATCCAATCAAATTTATTTTATATTAAACACGATGATTTTATAATCAAACTGATGAAATTTGTTAGATCTACACAGATCTATAATTACCAACACAGATCTATAACAAGACATGTCAAATCAACCCAAACAACACAAATTATCAAATCACGTCGCAGATCTGTTGGATTAACGTACAATGATTATTTCAATAGCGAGAAAATAATATAAATAATTTAAATCAGAGATCTCACATTGCTATTTTTCTGGATTCCCAACAGTCTCAGTTTCAGATCTGGTATGTTTTGGGTTGTAGAGTTGGATCCCACGATTCTAACGTTTCGAACGGCACTCAGTTCTGAGGATATATGAATAATTTATTCATTTTGTAACCTTACACAATTAAATTAAATTAATTTTTAATTAAACCTTAATACATTGATTAGCAGAAAACAAGGCCGCTAACTTCTTCTTCCTCTTCTACGTGAATTGCATGTCACCGTGAACCCAATTGCACCCCGTCTCCACGAAAATCGATGCGAACGCTGCCACTTTGAAGCTCGATTTCCCATAAATTAGCGCATAAGAATTGATCTCAAACGTTGGTTGTAACGAGCTCCCCTAGCTCTACACCTTTCCCTTTAGAAATTTTGGAAACCATCGACTAGATTGAAAGAAAAATGAGGAAGAATGAGAGAGCATTTCAGCCATTGAAAAGAGAAGGGGCGGCGGCTATGTTTGTTTTCTGAAATTTGGGTTATGGATTAATTTTAGGGTATTTATAAATTTATTTAATTCTCTTTTTAACCCCTTATGTTTTATTCTGTTTAATTATTTTTCATTCAAATTTCAAACGTAAATAACAAGAGAAGAAAGGAGAAATAAGTGGCATAGTTGTAACACCCCGCGAATTCTATAACTGTGAAATTCACAAATTAAAGTATAATTAATTTCAAATCAAAGAACTAAGGGAAACGGGATACTCCATTGCGTTCGTCTCGGAAAAATACGCGAAATAGAGTCCGAGTTTTCGAAAAACGGAGTCCGTATGAAGTAGATATGGCCTTCGGAAGTTTTTAAATTAAGTTTAAAATTCAAACAGAATAAAACAATTAAAAATTCCGAAGTGGGGCCCAATGGGCCAGGGCGGAAAAAGACCCGCCTGACGCACCCAGGTCGACTGGGCTGTCGACCTGGGCTAGCCATGTCGACAGGGCTGTCGACAGCCCTGTCGACAGGGGTATCGACCTGGTCGAGCCCAGCTCGACCTGGCTGGCCAGGTCTGTGTTTGGCCGATTTTCTGTGGTCTGCTTTGTCATTAGGGCTAGGTAGCAAGCTCTAATTGGTCTCTCTATCGAATGAATGGCTACGATCAATCCAAGCAACATCAATGGTCCTAATCAGTTCCTAACCTCTATATAAACAACCCTATACAAACCCTAATCTATTCATTCAAAATTAAGAACATAGCCGCCATGTTGCTGAGGAACGACTAAGAGTAGCCGCCAACTAGAGAGAGGATTAGGAGGAAAATTCTAAAGCTTAAAGAGACCTAAATCAAATCAATTCAACAAAGGAATCATATCTCTTAATTAGAGAATTCGTCACACCATTGTAAGTAGAGTATTACTTTGGTATGAACAAATAATTGTGTTGGTTTGTATGCTTGAATTGTGGCAATAAAGTAATTCATATTTGTGCGTTCTTATCAATTTATATACGTTTGGATTATGTTATTCAATTATAAAGAACTACATGCGGTAGTTCTATGCAAGTATACGTTTGGAATATTCGCAAATAATGTAATCCATGTTGAAGCTACATGTATGTAGTTGATTGGTTTAAATACATGCAAGTTTGGGGCTTTACTACTATGCCATCATGATGTATATTTTTGTGCATAAATCAATTTGTAAGTAATTAAAACAAGTTTGGTTATTATAATCCATATGAAATTATGTTGAGAATTTGGCATCATGTATTAAGTCATGCTTTTGTACTAGAAAACCTATTTGCAAACTTATGAATATGGCTAGGCTATGAATGATATTTGGCATAATTGAAATCCATGATTAAGTCTATCTTGTTTACAAGAATTATATGATGACATATGTGGTACATAGTTAGGATTAGATTCAAAATCCCTTTTTGCAAGTTTACATGACTAAAGTAAGAATCATGATTTCATGTTAGAGATATTTATGCCATGCTTATGTTTGACATTATGCCATGCTTATGTTAGAAATATTTATGCCATGCTTATGTTTGACATTATGCCATGCTTATGTTAGAAATATTTATGCCATGCTTATGTTTGACATTATGCCATGCTTATGTTAGAAAATTTATGCCATGCTTATGTTTGACATTATGCATAAATAAAAGTATAGGTTCATGTTGTAGTTATGACCATGTGTCAATAATGATACCCAATTTAGACTCTTATCTCAACTACAAGTTCACATGCTTTGATTCATGTCACCTATGCTTTATGACCAAAATATATGTCACTACTATGCAAGTACACCAGTTTCTATTTTGTATTCCCAACGTCATATTGCAAGTTCATACGCTCACCTTCCCCTTTTTGTGTATGTAATCACGCCATAAGCCTCCCCTTTTCGCATGGCAAAATTGGGCTTTAAAAGGCTAAGCCCAATATATATAATAAACGGACGTGTAAACCGGGGGAAAATAACGTTGGGTTAAAATTACTAATGAATGAAAATATAAAATAGAAGGGCCCAAGTTCAAGTATGGGTTGGGCCCATGATTGGTGTAACCTTTACACCATTAACTTAATAATGGGCCGCAAATATTTACATATAAGAAATAAAGAAGAATGACAAAATATGTAAATGTAGAACATACGATGTGTTTAACCCGAGGTTGGATTGAGTTGTGATGTAAAACTGCCCGGAACCGCCCGGCTGTCCAGTAGTCACAACAATACCTATCCAATGTGAGAGGTTAAACATGGAGCCCAATAAGGACCCGAGGTTAGACTGAGTTGTGGCGTAAGACTGCCCGGAACCAACCGGCAACAGGCAGCCACAACAATACCTGTCTAATGTGAGAGGTCAGGGCCTTAATAAGACAATTAAGGCTGAGTCATGATTGTTAGGATTAAGTGAACTAAAGACTTAATCAAAATGGAACATGCTAAACTAAACGGACTGGTGGGGGTTAGGTTAGAAAACACTTAACCAACTTAGCATGTTGGCTAGAGATAGAAAACCTAGTAACGGGGGACCCTTTTCAGCAGTAACCCTAAAAGGTGTATCATGAAACCCTGAAACTAGGCGGGGTGGCGCACGATTACTGGGCTGATTGTAAGAGGTCAAATCGACGGCGGTGGTGTAGCAGTGTAGGTTCTAACGGGGTGCGGGCGTGCACACACTCCGGCGCAGAAAAATAAAGCACTGGGCACCAGTAGCATACCTGTGCATTCTAAGGTTGTGTCGGGCCGCCGCCATGGGACTTGATACACCCCATGGTGGGACCAGCATAGGTAACTACAACATCGGGGGCCGTAAGACACACGTAACTATGCGAGTAGGAGCCGATCATCATAGAATGGATCACATCTCCCTGATTACGGGGTGCCAATTGGAAACTAGTTTATATGGGTTCAGAGATTTACATGGGGTACGATAGTATATTCGACCCTAGACAACTTAACCAAGTTTATTGTGCTTGCCCACTTCCTGTTTATACTTATCATACCCAGTTCTTTATTCATAGACAAAATAGTACTAGACTTACTCAGGCTTTATGTCTGACTCTACTTTTCTTTCGTCTTCTTTCTTCCGTTTCCCCCCCCCCAGGTCCTCAGGGAGGGAACACAGCAGCTTGATCAGCCTTGACATCCAGCTTGAAGAAGAGAAATGTATTGCTTGGACTTTCCTACTTTGAACTATGGCTTTGGACAATCCACTATGGGGCTTTTGCAGTTTATCTACGTTTTATTTATGCTTCTTTAAATAATGTATTCAAGACAGATTATGAAAGTATTGTGTTATGTTTTTGGAAAGGATGTAAGACAATTATGGTGATGTTGTTGTAACACGTATTTGCTTTCATGAAATAAAAGTTTGTTGATTTACCGCTGTTTACAAATATGTGTTCTTATATCTGTCTTGTATATCTGTGACTTATACTTATAAACCTCCACCAAAATTAGGGCATTCCCTTTGAGAGTGACTCTAACGGAGGTGGGGTGTTTCACTTGGTATCAGAGCCATAGGTTTACCAGATAAGATAAAAAGTTTTGAACAAAAAAATTATTTTCAAAAAGGAAACTTAAAGAAGCATTTTTAAAAGAAAAATATTATTTTAAAAAGGCAAAGTCCACTCCCAAAGCCATAGGTACTATCTCTTATCCTTCGTTTTGAATCTATCCTTTTTGTTTCAGCATGTCCGAAGATCTTAACTTGCCGGAAGGGGTGCCGATACCTGGTTGGTTTAGGCGGTTCTTAGAAGCAAGGGCCACTCAGCCAGGTCCTACCGTTCCTCCGCCCCCAGCTGCAGGAAATCATCCAGCTGCAGCAGCACCTTTTCCTCCACCTCCTCCACGGGGAAACACTTTTGCTAAGATATGTAAAGATTTTAAAGCTATGGGAGGAAGGGATTTCCATGGAACTGAGTCCTTCGTGGCAGCTAGAAATTGGCTGAAAGAAACGGAGGACCTATTCATCATCTTTGAGGTAGAAGATAGACAAAAAGTACAATTGGCAGTGTGGCTATTGAAGGGCGAGGCTTCCTACTGGTGGGAAGTCACTAATGCTGAAAGACCAGTGGAGACATGGGAGGACTTTAGGGCAAGGTTTGAGACTAAATTTCTCTCAGATGCGGAAAGAAGTTTGCAGTTGGAAAAATTCTTATTTCTTAAGCAAGGAGACAAGACTGTCAGAGAGTATGTGAATCAGTTCGATGAGCTCGCTAGGTTTGGACTTGACCTAGTCAACACCCCGCACAAGAAGGCTCTCCGTTTCGTCAAAGGGTTAAATGAGCCATTACACAGTTTGGCCATGACCCATATACCCATGGGGGCCACATATGAAAGATTGGTGCAAATGGCATTGCTGAATGAAGAGGATAAGGGCAAGAAGGAGACAAAGGCAGAACGCTCTCAAGGGAAGAAAGAGGGTTTGCAGCCTAAGAAGACAGACTTTAAGAAAGGCGGGAAAGGCAACAAAGAGAAGAGGAAGTGTAATTTCTGTGGCAAAGTGGGGTACTTAGTAAAGGACTGCCGGAAAAAGAAGGCCAAGGAGAATGGTGGGTGCTTTTCATGCGGTCAGACAGGCCACAGTGCTAAGGACTACCCAAAGAAACGAGGACAGGGGCAGGGCGCTGGATCCACCCCAGGGGCACAGGTTCATGTGCTAGAAGCGCCACCATTGCAACAGCGAGGTATAAATACTTCTGTAGAAAGTGTAGTTTATCTTTATGATCACCCCGTTCGCACTTTATTTGATTCTGGCGCATCACACTCCTTTATCTCGTCTGCTTTAGTAGAATCTCTGCACCTAAAAACTAGTATGGTAGAGGACCCCTTAATTGTTTCAAACCCAATTGGGGGCCCAGCTCATTTGTCTATGATCTGTTTGGATTTGAAAATTTCTATCCTAAGTGTTGAATTTCAATGTAGTGCCTTTGTTTTGGGCTTTTCGGGGTATGGTTTGATTTTGGGTATGGATTGGCTATCCAGTAATGGGGCCATCCTTGATTGTGAGAAAAGGGTTGTTAGGCTCCTAACCCAGCTCGGTAATACTTTGGAAATTTCTTGTAATCCCTCGTATGCGGTTATGCTTAGTTATCTTGAATCGCTAGATGCCTCTGTTGAAAATTTGCAATCAGTTAGAGTGGTCCGGGAATATCCGGATGTCTTCGAAGAGGTGAAGGGCTTGCCTCCGAAGCGGGAAATAGACTTCCGCATATATCTTGTAGATAATGCAAAGCCCGTTGCGTTGCCCGTTAGACACATGGCTCCACGAGAAAGAAAAGAGCTCAGTAAACAGATTAAAGAGCTTCTAGAGAAGGGGTTCATTAGGAGGAGCATTTCAGAATGGGGCGCTCCGGTGGTGTTCGCTACAAAGGCGGATGGTTCACTCCGTCTATGTGTTGACTATAGGGAGCTCAACAAGCTAACGAAAAAGAATAGGCACCCTCTCCCTAGAATTGACGATTTATTTGACCAGCTTGTAGGAGCGTCTGTTTTCTCCCAACTCGATTTAGCAACCGGTTTTCATCAGCTAAGGGTGGCTGAAGATAGCATCGATAAAACGGCGTTCAGAACCCCAGACGGCTTCTTTGAATGGCTTGTCATGCCTTTCGGCTTGACAAATGCACCTGCTTACTTCGTGGACCTGATGAGTAGGGTATTTAGAGATTTCCTCAACAAATTCGTAGTGGTCTTCGTAGATGATATCCTTATCTTCTCAAAAAGTGAAGAGGAACATGCTCAGCACTTAAGGGCAATCATGGAAACTTTGCAAGTCCATCAACTAAAAGCCAAATTCTCCAAATGCCACTTTTGGAGAGAAGAGGTGAGGTTCCTTGGGCACATAGTATCCAAACAAGGGTTAGCAGTGGACCCTGCTAAGGTAGTGGCGGTACAGGATTGGAAGACACCAAGGAATGCAACGGAGGTCCGAAGCTTTCTAGGACTAGCGGGTTTCTATCGAAAATTCATAAGGGATTTTGCGAAAATCTCAGCTCCGCTCACGAAATTGACTAAGAAGAATCTAGTGTTCAATTGGGACTTGGATTGCGAGTTTGCTTTCCAACGACTAAAAAGGGCTCTTACAACAGCCCCAGTTTTGACGCTGCCAGATGGGAGCAAGATGTTCACTGTTTATACGGATGCATGTGGGACAGGGCTAGGCGCCGTCTTAATGCAAGAAGGAAGGGTAGTAGCTTATGGCGGGAGGCAGTTGAAGGTGCACGAAAAGAACTACCCAACCCACGATCTTGAGTTAGCCGCCATCGTCTTTGCACTCAAGTCTTGGCGACACTATCTCCTAGGTGAGAAGTTCGAACTTTACACTGACCATAAATCGTTGAAATATCTTTTCTCGCAGAAGGATCTTAACTTGAGGCAACAAAGATGGATGGAGTTTCTTGCCTCGTACGATTTCGAAATCTCCTACACTCCGGGCAAAGGCAACGTAGTAGCAGACGCGTTGAGCCGAAAGAAATTGACCCTAAGCCCGTTGTTTGTTGAAAGACAAAGCCTAGAGTTTATAGCCAGCTTCGACTTTAGGCCTTCCTCCGATTTCGTACCAGGCTTACTAGCATCTCTCGAAGTGCGCCCAACTTTAGTGGATTCAGTAGGGACAGCACAACGCAAAGACCCTCAGCTTGTGGAAATAATTGATAGGCTAATTAGGGGTGAGACTTCAAGTCACCTCAACAGATACTCCATCGACGATAAGGGGTTGCTAAGGCGAGACGGAAGACTATGCGTCCCACAAACGAAAGATTTAGTAAAGAAGGTTCTTGAGGAAGCACATCACTCCAAGATGACGATACACCCAGGCGGAGATAAAATGTACAAAGATATAAAAAGGACTTTCTTCTGGAACGGCATGAAAAAGGACGTGGCAGAATTCGTTTCTAAGTGTATGGTGTGCCAACAGGTTAAGGCGGAACAGAAAAAGCCTGGCGGACTGCTACATCCTCTGGAGGTCCCGCAGTGGAAGTGGGATAGCATCTCAATGGACTTCATCGATGGGCTGCCTAGGTCTAGGAGAGGCAACACTAGCATTTGGGTAATAGTGGATAGGCTTACTAAAAGCGCCCACTTTTTACCTGTCAAAAGTAAAAGAACTGCCTCATCCCTAGCATCACTTTACCTCAAGGAAATCGTTCGACTCCATGGAATACCATCTAGCATTGTTAGTGACCGAGACCCCATCTTCACCAGCGAGTTTTGGCGGAGTCTGCAAGAAGCAGTAGGAACGCAGTTATGCTTGAGCACATCCTATCATCCCCAAACAGACGGCCAAACAGAGAGAGTGAACAGAGTTTTGGAAGACCTTCTAAGACTATGCGTCCTTGACTTCGGAGGGACATGGGAAGACCACCTTCCTTTGGTGGAATTTGCCTACAACAACAGCTATCAAGCAACCATCGGAATGGCGCCCTTCGAAGCTTTATATGGAAGACCGTGCCGATCGCCCACTTGTTGGTGGGAGTCTACTGATAAGCTCATACTTGGACCAGATATGATCCGAGAGACCTCAGAGAAAGTAGACTTAATACGAAGAAGGATGAAGACGGCCCAAGACAGACAAAAGTCCTATGCCGACAAGAGGAGGACCGACCTTGAATTTGAAGTTGGAGACAGAGTTTTTCTCAAGGTATCACCACTAAGAAACGTTGTTCGTTTTGGAACCACAGGAAAACTGGCACCAAGGTTCGTAGGGCCATTCCCTATCATCGAGAAAATTGGGAAAATGGCCTATAGATTAGAGCTACCCGAGAAGTTGGCCGGAGTCCACAACGTTTTTCACGTTTCACATCTCCGAAAATGTCTGCATGAGTCTGCTGAAGTGGTAGAGCCAAATATCCTCGAAGAGGCAGAAGTGGAACGCGAAGCAACCATAAGAAAAGTTCCAACCCGCATATTAGGAACGGAAGTGAAGAAGCTACGCAACCGCGAAGTCAAGCTCGTCAAAGTTCAGTGGAGCGACGCCGAGGGAGACGCGACTTGGGAAACTGAAGCTAGAATACACACTGCCTACCCTTTTCTGTTCAAGGGTACATCCTTGATCTTTCTTTTTCCTTAAGTTGCGCTTTTATCTATCTTTTTAGGTATATTTCCTCGACCTTATCTTTTAGGTAGAATCTTTTTGGATGGAAACATGTAGTTGAAACATGTTATGTATGATGGTTGCAAGTGGTTGCAAGTGATTGCTAGTGGTTGCTCGTGGTTGCATATACACACACAATCTAGGTTTTAGATCGGCTCAGTCACTTCATATTGCATATGCATATATGTTTGTATTCGTATATGGTTGAACTTTAATGTGTTGTCATATGGATATTGCATTTGTATTGAATGATTGTGCACTCATGTAGAATCAAGAATAGGAAAAATTTGCATACATAATGGATTCATGGCACCTACATAATTCGCATTAAGGAGGTCAACTGAATCAGTAGACCGCCTGATTTTGCATTAGATAAGTACATGTACACACACACTTCGCATATGATCATGAAGCATTAGAAATCTTTTAAGGAAAATGGATGCTCGTGTTTGATGGATGAGTAGATGGATGATTGGATGTTAGGATATACATTTTCCTACACTTGAAGATTTCGGGGACGAAATCCTTTTAAGTGGGGGAGAATGTAACACCCCGCGAATTCTATAACTGTGAAATTCACAAATTAAAGTATAATTAATTTCAAATCAAAGAACTAAGGGAAACGGGATACTCCATTGCGTTTGTCTCGGAAAAATACGCGAAATAGAGTCCGAGTTTTCGAAAAACGGAGTCCGTATGAAGAAGATATGGCCTTCGGAAGTTTTTAAATTAAGTTTAAAATTCAAACAGAATAAAACAATTAAAAATTCCGAAGTGGGGCCCAATGGGCCAGGGCGGAAAAAGACCCGCCTGACGCACCCAGGTCGACTGGGCTGTCGACCTGGGCTAGCCATGTCGACAGGGCTGTCGACAGCCCTGTCGACAGGGGTATCGACCTGGTCGAGCCCAGCTCGACCTGGCTGGCCAGGTCTGTGTTTGGCCGATTTTCTGTGGTCTGCTTTGTCATTAGGGCTAGGTGGCAAGCTCTAATTGGTCTCTCTATCGAATGAATGGCTACGATCAATCCAAGCAACATCAATGGTCCTAATCAGTTCCTAACCTCTATATAAATAACCCTAGACAAACCCTAATCTATTCATTCAAAATTAAGAACATAGCCGCCATGTTGCTGAGGAACGACTAAGAGTAGCCGCCAACTAGAGAGAGGATTAGGAGGAAAATTCTAAAGCTTAAAGAGACCTAAATCAAATCAATTCAACAAAGGAATCATATCTCTTAATTAGAGAATTCGTCACACCATTGTAAGTAGAGTATTACTTTGGTATGAACAAATAATTGTGTTGGTTTGTATGCTTGAATTGTGGCAATAAAGTAATTCATATTTGTGCGTTCTTATCAATTTATATACGTTTGGATTATGTTATTCAATTATAAAGAACTACATGTGGTAGTTCTATGCAAGTATACGTTTGGAATATTCGCAAATTATGTAATCCATGTTGAAGCTACATGTATGTAGTTGATTGGTTTAAATACATGCAAGTTTGGGGCTTTGCTACTATGCCATCATGATGTATATTTTTGTGCATAAATCAATTTGTAAGTAATTAAAACAAGTTTGGTTATTATAATCCATATGAAATTATGTTGAGAATTTGGCATCATGTATTAAGTCATGCTTTTGTACTAGAAAACCTATTTGCAAACTTATGAATATGGCTAGGCTATGAATGATATTTGGCATAATTGAAATCCATGATTAAGTCTATCTTGTTTACAAGAATTATATGATGACATATGTGGTACATAGTTAGGATTAGATTCAAAATCCCTTTTTGCAAGTTTACATGACTAAAGTAAGAATCATGATTTCATGTTAGAGATATTTATGCCATGCTTATGTTTGACATTATGCCATGCTTATGTTAGAAATATTTATGCCATGCTTATGTTTGACATTATGCCATGCTTATGTTAGAAAATTTATGCCATGCTTATGTTTGACATTATGCATAAATAAAAGTATAGGTTCATGTTGTAGTTATGACCATGTGTCAATAATGATACCCAATTTAGACTCTTATCTCAACTACAAGTTCACATGCTTTGATTCATGTCACCTATGCTTTATGACCAAAATATATGTCACTACTATGCAAGTACACCAGTTTCTATTTTGTATTCCCAACGTCATATTGCAAGTTCATACGCTCACCTTCCCCTTTTTGTGTATGTAATCACGCCATAAGCCTCCCCTTTTCGCATGGCAAAATTGGGCTTTAAAAGGCTAAGCCCAATATATATAATAAACGGACGTGTAAACCGGGGGAAAATAACGTTGGGTTAAAATTACTAATGAATGAAAATATAAAATAGAAGGGCCCAAGTTCAAGTATGGGTTGAGCCCATGATTGGTGTAACCTTTACACCATTAACTTAATAATGGGCCGCAAATATTTACATATAAGAAATAAAGAAGAATGACAAAATATGTAAATGTAGAACATACGATGTGTTTAACCCGAGGTTGGATTGAGTTGTGATGTAAAACTGCCCGGAACCGCCCGGCTGTCCAGTAGTCACAACAATACCTATCCAATGTGAGAGGTTAAACATGGAGCCCAATAAGGACCCGAGGTTAGACTGAGTTGTGGCGTAAGACTGCCCGGAACCAACCGGCAACAGGCAGCCACAACAATACCTGTCTAATGTGAGAGGTCAGGGCCTTAATAAGACAATTAAGGCTGAGTCAGGATTGTTAGGATTAAGTGAACTAAAGACTTAATCAAAATGGAACATGCTAAACTAAACGGACTGGTGGGGGTTAGGTTAGAAAACACTTAACCAACTTAGCATGTTGGCTAGAGATAGAAAACCTAGTAACGGGGGACCCTTTTCAGCAGTAACCCTAAAAGGTGTATCATGAAACCCTGAAACTAGGCGGGGTGGGGCACGATTACTGGGCTGATTGTAAGAGGTCAAATCGACGGCGGTGGTGTAGCAGTGTAGGTTCTAACGGGGTGCGGGCGTGCACACACTCCGGCGCAGAAAAATAAAGCACTGGGCACCAGTAGCATACCTGTGCATTCTAAGGTTGTGTCGGGCCGCCGCCATGGGACTTGATACACCCCATGGTGGGACCAGCATAGGTAACTACAACATCGGGGGCCGTAAGACACACGTAACTATGCGAGTAGGAGCCGATCATCATAGAATGGATCACATCACCCTGATTATGGGGTGCCAATTGGAAACTAGTTTATATGGGTTCAGAGATTTACATGGGGTACGATAGTATATTCGACCTTAGACAACTTAACCAAGTTTATTGTGCTTGCCCACTTCCTGTTTATACTTATCATACCCAGTTCTTTATTCATAGACAAAATAGTACTAGACTTACTCAGGCTTTATGTCTGACTCTACTTTTCTTTCGTCTTCTTTCTTCCGTTTCCCCCCCCCCCCCCCCAGGTCCTCAGGGAGGGAACACAGCAGCTTGATCAGCCTTGACATCCAGCTTGAAGAAGAGAAATGTATTGCTTGGACTTTCCTGCTTTGAACTATGGCTTTGGACAATCCACTATGGGGCTTTTGCAGTTTATCTACGTTTTATTTATGCTTCTTTAAATAATGTATTCAAGACAGATTATGAAAGTATTGTGTTATGTTTTTGGAAAGGATGTAAGACAATTATGGTGATGTTGTTGTAACACGTATTTGCTTTCATGAAATAAAAGTTTGTTGATTTACCGCTGTTTACAAATATGTGTTCTTATATCTGTCTTGTATATCTGTGACTTATACTTATAAACCTCCACCAAAATTAGGGCATTCCCTTTGAGAGTGACTCTAACGGAGGTGGGGTGTTTCAATAGTTTTGTTTCTAAATGAATTTGAACCATTTCATATGTCTTTAATTATTCATTTAATTAACTTAACCCTTTTATATAAATAAATAAATATGTGACGTGTGGTTCCAGATTTAAAGGGTAAAAGTTTTCACATAAATTGAAAAATATAAACCGTGGCTTGCCTTCGACATGGACCGCATGCATTAAATTGTTAACAAAGGAAAGAATGTATTGCGTTTAATAAATTAAAAAAAACGTGCTTGAAAATGAAAGACTAATGGAATAAAGTAGCGTATAAATATATTATATTACATAATTTCCATTTATAAATTAATATAAGCATACTAAATACTAATTACAATGTGTGCTTGACTTTGTAGCATTATATCAAGTTCTTGCAGCGTTGGCATAAAAGGATGTTTTGCCAAGTGTGATCGATAGAGAATTAAGAATGTGTCTAAATATAATGAATAAGTTAGTGAAGAAAATATACTTCTTTTAGAATAGTAAAGCAGGCACGGATGGAAAAAGGTGTTGCATAATATGTGATTAGTTTGTTATATTAGGAAAACTTTTGACATGGCGACAAACTCATAACTCTACATTTACATGTACTTTTAATAGTGGAGTGATTGATTAGTATTAATGTTTTATGGCTAATATTTTTTTCTTTTCCTTTCATATTGATAATCTAGAAAAAGATTATTCTAATTGACATGAGTTCATCCTATAATTATTTCTTTCTGTTTTTAGGTGCAATAATTTTTACTTGGAATGATGTTTCTAACAAAAGTCAATTCATGCCATTTCAGCGCCATTAATTTTGATTTTATAGTGCAACATAGGCAACTTACCATTTTCAGATATTTTTATAGTATCATGGATTAAATGGATTTAAGAAAGGGAGATGTTTTTTAAAATCTACATTAAAGGGAGAGGGCAAAGTGACTATATATAAGATTTAATTAATTATCCTTTCCAATCAATTTTTTATTTATGAAAAAATGATGTTAGGATCAGTATGATAGTCTTTACCATATTACATTGGGTTTTGAGGATTAAATTACCCCACCAAGAATTTATTGTGGCAAAATTAGATGCTTACATTGAGAATTTAAATTCACATTAAGAATTTATCATGGACACAATTTCTATGTTTCACATATACAAATAAAAAGGAATTTTATTGTACACACTTTTTTTCTTTTTTCTTTAATAGTTTAATAATGAAAATTTTAAATTCTAACGCATTTTTTTAACAAAATTTCCTTAAAATAAAATTTTAAATTGGCTCCAAATTCCGGGTCGTTACAATCGCCCCCACTTAAAATCTTTTAGTCCTCGAAAAGGAACGAAGCTAAAAGTTATTTAATTAACCAACTTAATTAAATTTTTATTTATTGGTTTCAATAATTTTGTTAGTTAAATTAATTATCATTTCTATACTTTTATTAGTTAAACTAATAATCAAACATCACAACCAGCAATCAATTAGGTGATTAACCCTTCAAATATACATAACTTTTATATATAGTCAAAAATCATATTCTTAGTGCAAATCACAGCAATGTGTCCTAACTAAGTGTTGATTCTCATACCAGTCAATGGAAATATATAGGAATCCTACTTTCCAGACTCGAACATAAATACTGATGATGTCCGGACATCACCAGAATTATCCTCGGGCGTCTAGAGTGTGATTTTATATCTATCCAGTATATTAAAACTTTGAATATCCGTTAATTACTCGTATATTCGAAATCTTTATATACTCGGTTGTCCACATTAAAATATAATATACTCAAATACGTATTTTTATATAAAATTTCAAAAATAAATTTGTTTTTATTTTAAAGAAAATAATATTCTTCACACTCGTTCTAGGATACTACTGATCCTATCTCTAACGAGTTATTCTCATTGGATATTACTAATCTAATCTCTGATGAATTCTTTCGTTCGGTTCTAATGTGTTTTGTTCTCAAGCTCTGTAAACCAAAGCTCTGATACCAAATGAAACGACCTGAACTTCCCAGTAAAGGAAAGCCTGGATTGCTTTGAGAACAATACGCATCAGAACACAAACTGAGGAACATTTTATTGCTGATTACAACAATTACATCAGAGTACAAGAATATAACAGAGTATGAATACTTAATTACACAATAAAAATTCAATAATATCAGGGATTTAAAATACATTTAAATAGCAGTGGAAAAATAATACAAATATACAACTGAAAGGAATACACGGATACAGAGCTTTTCGAATATTGCTTCAGCTGTAAACTAGGATCCTGTAAATATATCTGCAAAAAGCTACTCGACTGCCCGTGTGGAAAATATGGGCACCCTAGTTTGCCAGTGAAACAAACTACAAGTCAGTCATGGGACTGGTATGAGAAATCTTAACTAAACTTATCTAATAAGGTTAATCACAGGACCACGCCGCTGACGCAGAACGGGTTTACTCCATTGGATTGCCAATGCATAAATTAAAGTAAATCATTAAACAACGCAATGCTTTTTAGAAAAATGAAACCATTATAAGACCCAAGTCCCATCACACAATGCAACGCAAACCGGAGGATAGGGTTTTACCTTATAATGGTCAAAAGATGTTTGATACGATAAAATGGATTTAATATTAGTGTGTATATATATGGGTATATATATAATAAACATTTCAATCATAATGTATCAATCATAGACGGCATAGTACCCCATCCTACTATGTCGCCATACTAGTTCTATAATCAAAACCGCAAGGTCGTTTTGGAAATTGGATTTCCATCATGAATCGAGGCTAGGGGCAAGCTCCTCTCCGATTCGAGACACTCTAGCAAATGCCTCAGGATCCCCCGCAGTGAACCCTTGGAGTGGTAGGGCCGGTCCCCGCCTATCGGCAGTGGATTGGTTATGCCTGAACACACGCTTCCCGGTTCCTTTGAACCTATAGTATGACCACTAATGGCCTATAAAAATCCGAGGCGCCTCAAAATCCATCATCCACATAAGTAAAATGCCAGCCAGTTTAAGCACTGACACTACCACTAGCTAGAAAGAAACGTGCGCACTCCCTACGGTCCATATCCCGTTTTTGACTCATACCGGGGTGTGAGGCTCGCGAAGTCACGATATACACAAAGCTATGCCGTAATAGGCTATACTTTGATCATCCACAAGGCCCTACTTTTCAACAAAAGCCTTGATCAATTGCATCTTGGTGTTCCACATTGACAATTCACGCCATGCGATCAATGACTATTAATATATACCAGGGTGTTAAGTAGAGAATAAATCCTCTACCACCAAACAGACATACATTAACAGAAATCGATTTAATTCACATGGAACGAAATCCAATGTCAGACACGCATCCATTTATTAGCTTATGCTCTGGGTCTGACCGAAAACCAAATCCGAACAATCAACAATAGTCCAGATGGCCACCACTAAAGCCCCTTCAAGGTAGCTACTTCCATCAAGGGTCTCAGTAGTAACACATCCATTCGATGTGAAGATCGTCGGTCTTCAACCACCGTCTTCATCTTCGACTCTTCATCGTCGTAGTAATTATTCGGAATGGGTTAAGCCCGGTCTTTCCGAATAACTCACGTATTTTATAATTAAAATCAAGTATTATTAAAAACACATCCAACGCCTCATTCCAATTCAGAATATTCTTTTAAATAAAATATTCACATTATCTTATCAAAGATAAATTCTTTACATTATTCTTAAATCTTTTCTTTAAAGATTTATTAAAACCTCAATTTGGTTTTAAACATCAAAAATGATTATTAAAATTTAAGAAATTAATCTTATCTTTAATTGGGTTAAAGAACTAATGTCATTTAAAACATAGTTCACGGTAAACCCAAAATCATCTTTATTTAATTTAACTTCAATCAAATATTAGCATATTGGAAAACTTCGTTAAATCTAAATTTAATGATTTACTCTAGTTAATAACTAGTTCATATAAATAAAAACATATTTTTCTAAAATATATTCTTTTCTCTCAAAAATATTCTTTTCTAAGATATTTTCTAAAATATTCTTTACTAGAATATTCTTTATTGGAATGTGACTCAATCAACAACCATATATTGCATATAATCATCAATCATGATAAATATTTATCACACATCCAAATAATCAACCAGAGTGGATTCTACACTAAATATTGGGACTAGTGTAGGTCATATATCATCCTAACACCCGTGTGGGGTTTCATCCTACAAACAAATAATAAATTATTTATGCACTTGGGCGATGTGTAAAAATTATCGTCCCAATCACATAAACAAGTCGGATGACTTGTTAATGGAAGTGTAATATTCAGTTTGAATATACTAACAATATATTTAACAAATCAAACACTTCAACATCACAGACATATGTTTCAATTCTTTTATTGTGAACAAATGACAATAAAAATCCTAACTCTTATTTATTTACCAAAATACATATTTTTGGTCTCATTCATTTTCATGACAAAATGAATATTTTACTTCATCTCCTTTGAAATGACAAAAATGTCTCTTTCTAATTCATCATTTTAATATGACAAAAATAATCATTTTTATTTTAATTTACATTCTCTAACATAATGTACTTTTTATTCCAATATTCATTTTCTAGCCAAATGTATTTTTTTATTCTAATTTTCATTTTCTTGCAAAATGTACTTTTTATTCTAATTTTCATTTTCTAGAAAAATGTATTTTTTTATTCTAATTTTCATTTTCTTGCAAAATGTACTTTTTATTCTAATTTTCATTTTCTAGCAAAATGTATACTTTACTTTCTACAAAAATTATGTTTAACTCTAATTCATTTCAGTGTAAACAAAATGAGTATTTTTACTTCACTCTTTTTAAATGATAAAAAGAATGTTTTTATTTCATTCTTTACATTTGACAAAAATGAATACTTTTGTCATTCTTTTACCTTTGACCAAAAATGCATAATTGAGTCTAATCTTTTCAATGTACAAAATATGATAATTTTGTATAATCTTTTCAATGTATAACAATGTTCACTTTTATCTAATTCTTTTCAAGGTATAAAAATGTTCACTTCTAATTCCTTCTTTTTAATGTATAAAAATATACATTTTCAATTCATCCTTTTTAATGTATAAAAATATATTTTTTCAATTCATTCTTTTTAATGTAAAAAAATATACATTTTCAATTTATTCTTTTTATGTATGAAAATATACATTTTCTAGTTCATTCTTTTTTATGTTAGTTCATTTTTTTTAATGTATGAAAATATACATTTTCTAGTTCATTCTTTTTAATGTATGAAAATATACATTTTCTAGTTCATTTTTTTTAATGTATGAAAATATATATTTTCTAGTTCATTCTTTTTAATTTATGAAAATATACATTTTCTAGTTCATTCTTTTTAATGTGTGAAAATATACATTTTCTAGTTCATTCTTTTTAATGTATTAAAATATACATTTTCTAGTTCGTTCTTTTTAATGTATGAAAATATACATTTTCTAGTTCATTCTTTGTACAAAAATATACATTTTATTTCATTCATGTCAAGTGACAAAAAAATGTCCTTTTGGTTTCCTTTATTTCAAAGTGACAAAAAAATTTCCTTTTAATTTCCTTTACATAAATGTACATTCTATTTCTAATGTCATCCTTTACATAAAAGGTAAATTCTATTTCTAATGTCATATTTTACATAAAATGCTAAATTCTTTCGTTGTAGACAAAAGTGAAAATCTTGTTTAATTCTTTCATTGTAAACAAAAGTGAAAATCTTGTTTAATTCTTTCATCAAAACAATGCAAAATAAAAGTGTCTTTTTATCTTATCCTTTTATTTAACAAATAAAATGTAAGTAAATGGGTATTTCCAATTTTATCCTTTTTTTCAACAACTACAATGTAAATAAAAGTGTATTTCTAATCTTGTTCTTTTATTCAACAAGTACAAGGTAAATAAAAGTGTATTTCTAATCTTGTTCTTTTATTCAACAAGTACAAGGTAAATAAAAGTGTATTTCTAATCTTGTTCTTTTATTTATCATAAAAATGTCAATTAAAATGTAACTCCTACCATGTGCTTTTTATTAACATATAAAATATTAATGGAAATGTAATTCCAATCATGTTCTTTTTATTAACATATAAAAGGTTAATAAAATGTAATTTCTATCATGTGCTTTTGATTACAATGTAAAATGTAAAATAAAGCGATTCACATAATTTGCACTTTTATTTACAATGGAAAATGTAAACAAAAGAGTTCTACACTATTTGTTAATTAAAATGTTAAATAAAATGTTAATCTTACCATACCTTTTTAATTAACAAATGAAATGTTAATTAAAAGTAAAACTTTTCATGTCATTTTAAATTAACACATAAAATGTAAACTTTCCATGTCATTATAAATTAACACATACAATGTTAATTAAAATGTAAACTTTTCATGTCATTATAAATTAACTAATAAATGTTAATCTAAAATGTAAGTTTCCTATTGTCCTTTTTATTAACAAAATAATGTTAATAAAAATGTGTTCTTCACTTTGACCTTTTTATTAACAAAAATAATGCTAATAAAAAAATGTGTTTTTATAAAATAAATTGTTAATCAACAAGTAAATCTATGTCATTTAAACTCAGAATTTTAATTGGATTAAAAATAATCCTAATTTAATCCAATCAAATTTATTTTATATTAAACACGATGATTTTATAATCAAATTGATGAAATTTGTTAGATCTACACAGATCTACAATTACAGACATAGATCTATAACAAGACATGTCAAATCAACCCATATAACACAAATTATCAAATCACGTCGCAGATCTTTTGGATTAACGTACAACGATTATTTCAATAGCGAAAAATAATTTAAATAATTTAAATCAGAGATCTCACATTGCTATTTTCTGGATTCCCAACAGTCTTAGTTTCAGATTTGGTCTGTTATGGGTTGTAGAGTTGGATCCCACGATTCTAATTCATCAATATGGTCCAGAGTGATCGTGGCTTTCAAGTTTCTTATTGTTACGATTCGATGCAATCACAGAGTCTTAAATTAATATCATGGTATCAAGATAGTCCAAAGCAGAGTACGAGAAACATATTTGCGTGATGATTCTGATGTGCTCCATCTCAACAGCCCATATGCTAACTCAGAACCTGAAGATTCTTGAACTACACCTTGAGTTGGATGGCTATTTCATACATTGACTCTTATGTGAAAGAAAATCAACAATGCGCTTGACTTGTGTTGAATGACGACGGTGTTTGGCAATGACCTGTGCATGTAGAATAACGCTCAGGAGCCAACGATCTAACATGAATTTTGATGAGCGAATTAGACTTCTTGGATCGACAAGGTTTAAACGCTTACTTGATCATCTCGGCAACTCCTTCCATAGAGTCTGGCTTGATTAGCACCCATGAAAGCAGTGTAGCAATTTGATAAGCCTTTTTGAGGATGAGAGACACTCTAGAAAGTTTCAGCTCAATATATTCAAAGCACATCTCATCTGCTATAAGATGTACTTTGGGGGCAAAATGTTAGTCTGCTTTGTGACCAGGCTACCCAAAGCAAAGGATTTGAATATAAACATGCATTGATCAGCAATCGCTCGGATGGAGTGACAGAATAAGGAAAAACTGGCTTGAAAGCCCTATCAAACATCCTTATTTGGGAATAAAAATGTCAAATACTTCTAGTCCTCTGAATTAGCATAAGGTAGAACATCCACTTGGCTCAATCGGACTTACGGGTTGGAAGTTATGCCCATTTCCGTGAACAGGTGTAAACTAGCATCGAAACCTCAGACCATGACACCGGATCGCGCCCCTTGGGCTCGCCCCCTCCTCGGCTCATGAAGCACTCCGGCTCGTGAAGCCTCCTCGACTCATGGTGCCCCCATTGACCATGACCTGGTTCATGATGCAGACTCGGTTCGTGATGCACACTATAGTCACGAACCGCCTAGAACGAACCTGCTTCTGCACACAATTGTGACCTATTCTTAAGGCTACTTGCTCTCCTACTTTCCTGGATCGGGTGCCACATGCCTCATCACGAACCGATCCTCCCAGAATCCCTACTACAACTATAAATACACCATTTAAAAGATTTTAAAGGGACTTTTTATCATCTCAACATCCATGGCTGCCATAGCTAACACTTCCCCATAGATAATCACCATCTTATTCAATAAAATTCAATGGATTCGGAGAGAATTATTCATTGAATTCGAGCGATTGAGAGGCAATATTCATTGTAATTGTAATCTTCGAATGAATTTAGAAAGTATGAAGTGGACGTAGGCTCATTAACGCCGAACCACTATAAAAACCCTGTTGTCTTGCTTTTTCTCTTATTTTTCAGTTATTTCTCCATATTCTATGCTCAAAATACAATGATTTGGGTGTTAGAACCATTTTTTGGTCTAACATAGTCCAATAAGAAGTTAGAACTCAGGATCCAGATGGGAACCAATGAGTTAACTTCATGAGTTGGACTTTACTGTGGGACGTATGCGAAGGGGTTATCGATATCCATAACTTTGGTCCACCACTGGGAGACGGATTAGTGGCTATGGATCAGCGCAGTGAGATTCATTAAGACTGTGACGGCCCGCCCCGCACCAACCGACATTTACTCCAAAGGTGCGCTGTACACATATCCAGTTAGCACGGGACGGTCGCCAGAAGAAAAAGAAAGAAGAGAATGGACTAATCAAGGAACCTGTAATATGTCTCACAGCGCATAGAACAAAATATAATAATAACATACTTGACATAAAACAGAAGAGACAGTGCATAAGCTAAAAACCAGAACTGAGCATCATAGCAGCGGAAATCCAAAATATAGCTTATTACAACTTTTCAAACTGTCTCAAAGCAAAAGCAAGATAAAGGAGGTACACTACTAATGCCCAAGTAGCGACCACCAACGACACAGGGAGAATATCTATATATCATACGTGGAAGCCTCCTGCTCGCCTCCGAATCAGCTACTCGCGCATCACCAGCTAACCATAACCTGTCTCTAGTCTGCTCGTGTGAGCACCCAGAGTAATAAGAGGAGACATAAAACTCTGGGTCAGACATAAAGCCTGGTATGAGCGATAAGCAACAAAACATAACAATAACAATAACAGGTATAATCCAATCATACCTGAACCTGGACCTGCAACCAAAGAGTTAGTACCACATACCGTACAATACTCCAAGGTGCCATAATAAACGGTGTAAGAATACGGGGGTGGGGTGTGCATGTCACAATGATAGCAAACAAATCATCCATGGCAACCATCCTCACATCTCTCACTCAGTGCGTAAAGCGTACGACATCCACTTCTTCGATCACTAGAGCACTTTACTAAAACGACAGAACTCGACTTTGTACGACTATGTACATTCCTACTACCACCAACGCCATACCTATGGGATCACGCCCAACGTTTCCATGACCCCACTCCATTGGTAGGTAGCTCCCTAGTCGCACCATATCCAAAGCCCGAGTTTGTCTCTCTACCTCCAACACCTAGTGATCCAAAGTCATAGACATCGACAACCCCTTAGCACACGTCCCGCAGCAAAGCCCAATCACGAAGTGAACTCATTGGTTCCCGTCTGGATCCTGAGCTCGAACTTCCACTTGAACTACCTTTGCATTTCGGGTTATGGATCTCCATTGGATCGGCCTTCTTCACTTTGCTTCAGGTCGTGGTCATCACCCTTGCTCGGTTCGGATCGTGCTCCCCTATCTGGATCGGGTCCCCCACTTCAGTTCGGGTCGGATCGTGCCACCATGTCTTCGTGGTCCTCGCCCTTAGTCAGCTCGTGATGTTCGCCGGTTCGGTTCGTGGAACTCCTCAGGTGGCGGATCGGTTCGGTGCTCTGACTCATGGTGGTTCGGGTCGTCAACACCCCCAGTGGATCGAGTCGTGCTCCTCCAGTTCGTGGCTACTCCTTCTTGTTCGGATCGGTATCATCACCTCGGGTCGGTTCGTGGGGTCCTTCAGGCGAGCGGTTCGGGTCGAAGGAGGTGGGTGGATCGTGGGCACGAGAAGATCAGTTCATGGCCACCATTGACTAGCGATTCGGATCGGGTATCACGATCGGTTCGGTTCGCGAGTTGCACCCCGGGTCGGTTCGTGCTCCCATCCGATCCGATCCGGTTCGGGTACTTTCCTGCTGCTTTTCCAACGACTGTTTTACGCCATTCGACGGCGTTTTCGACCAAACTAACACTTCTAGACAATCACAAAGCATACCATACAGTCATAGCAACATGCATAAACATTCACAAGCAACAAAACAACGATATGATATGTCAAAACGGATCAAACATACCCAAAAACCCATATTTTCCCCTTAAGCATGTTTAAGCAAATCTAACAATAGGATTAGCAAAACTTAACAAAATTAGCCAATTTTTCTAACAGAGGCTTAGAATAATATTTATGAATTTCTGCATATTTTTCCAGATTTTTAACATGCATAATTTCGCTAATTATCACTAATTACTCCTTAATCCCCCAAATTCCGGGATTTACAAAATTAGTCGAAATCAACCCAAATTCATATCAGAGGCATAAAATAGTGTTTTAGAATTTTAGGAATTTTTCTAGAATTTTCTGAGCCATAATTTCGCTAATCTTCGCTAATTACCATAATTAGCCGTAATTAGTGAAAAACAATGCAAATCACTCACCTTTGCCACAAAGTAAACTATAGATCTGAAATGATTCTCTGTTTGGGTTGAATCTCTATGCAACACAGCAGCTTTATTCCAAATTTGATGTTGATTAGCCTTGGTTTGATGCTAATTAGCTTAATCTTCAACTAGAAAGTGATTAGAAGGTGTTTTGGGATGATTTTAGAGGATGGAGGCCATGACTAGGGTGAAGGAAAGCAAGTGGCGGCTGGAAAAATGAGGAAGAAACCGAAATTCTAACCCTATCAGCCCTCATATACCCCTAAACCCGAAATCCCCCATTGGGCCTAGTTGCTAATCACCCGGTTTGGCCCAATTAAGCTGTTTTTCCACTTCTGAACCTTAATTCAGCCATATCTCCCAAACGGTAAGTCCGTTTGGCTATTGTAACCACTCTACGGAAAGAGAAACCATCATTCGAATCCAATGGAAGTGGTTTCAGGCCAAAATTCCTTTCCAGTCAAAAGTTATGGCCAAAACAGTACCAACTAGGGGCAAAACGGTAATTTAAAAATCGACAAAAATCATGAACATGGGAAATGACCCCAATAGTCGTCTCCCAAAGTTACATGACCATACGACTTCGTATGTGAAATAAATAAATATTCTACGATCCCATGATGCGTAGAATACGGGTCGTTACACTCTTCCCCCCTTAAGAAATTTCGCCCCCGAAATTCCCTAACCAGAACACACAAAGGGTCCCGCATGCCTATCAACCATAAAACAACAATCAACATGCAAAACAAGTCTATCCTAGCATGCGGTTTACTAACAAGGGAAGAAACTATCACTACCAAAACCTTACTAGGCAAAGAGTTCTGGATACTTCTTCCTTATATCCTCCTCTGTTTCCCAAGTACAATCTTTTTCCATTCTCACCCCACTGGACTTTGACTAGTTTCACTGCCCTCCTTCGAAGCTGTTTCGTATCGTTCCCAACAATACGCATAGACTTGCGGTTCCCAACCGCCTCGGGTTCAACCTCGCTATCGTCCAACTGATCAGGTGAAATAGTCACATTAGGGTCTTGCACAAACTTCCTTAACTGGGAAACATGAAATACGTTGTGAACTCCCGCCATCTTATCAGGTAGCTCTACTTCATACGCCAAATTCCCAACTTGCTCGAGGACTGGGAATGAGCCAACAAATCTTGGTGCTAACCTACCTCTCCAACCAATCCGAATCACATTCTCTATGGAGAGATCTCGACGAACACCAAGTCATTAACGAAGGATTCCAAATCTCTTCATCTCTTATCGAGATAAGCCTTCTGCCTATCTTTATCCCTTCCCAGTAGTAGATCTGCTCTATGTCTCAATACATCTTGTTACCACTGGGACGTATAGTCAATCTCGAGTGATGATATGCTCTAAGCACTTCACCTCTCAGTCCATTTACGTCGGGTACAACTAGTCCCTTATTCTTTCGAAGCCACCCTTCTCAATCAAATCCTTACTTGATCATTCTCTTTCCATCGATACCCATCCCTACCCTAGAGATGGTTCCCAATAGATTAGGATCGTCCTTCTAACTGGAAACAATCCACTCAATCAAAATCGATCTAATCGTCAAGCTTACTAGCGTTTCTGAATCCAATTCAGTCTTGGGTCTGAAATCATATCCTATGACATACTCTAGTTGCTTCCATCCTAGAAACAAAACCCCTAAACTGGTATGTCTCCTACTCAATGCAACTAGTACTGCACCCAAATCCTTTACTATGATCACTCTGCCCCATGGAGTCATGGCGACTCTACTGCACTGGCTCATAGTCCTACTATAATCACTTTACTATGTCCACTTTGCCCCTCGAGTCATGACAACTCTACTGCACTGGCTCATAGTCCTATTACAATCACTTTGTTCCCCATCGCTGGAACCCTACAGGTGATAGTCTACTCAAGAGAAGAAAGATAGGAACAAACATAGCAACCATAACATCCATCAAACAAATCCTATCTATCACCTGCTAAAGTCATAAACACATCGACACCTACATGATTGGTCTAACCAATCCCAATATGTCGATTCCAGTCTGTCTGGTCCAACCAACATCAATAACTAATGGAAGCCCAGCCTCCATACATACACCGATGCCTACTTGACTGGTCCAACCAATCCCAGGCCAATGGAAGCCCCGCCTCCCTTCGGTCTACCGTACGTCCAACGTACGTTTATCCTCCAAGGATAACTAAACTAATGGAAGCCCAGCCTCCAATCGGACTACCGTACGTCCAACGTACGTTTATCCTCCAAGGATAACTAGATCACGTCCAACGGATCCAAGGTAACGGGCGTCCCCAGATACCCCTGCTTTTAGTCCTCCTAAAATACTTGAGTCCAACCCAAGTCTATCCATTATCTTGCTGCCCTCTCGAGTCCAACTCGAGCTGAATCCAATTCCCTGCAGCCTTCTCGAGTCCAACTCGAGTCAATCTATAACTCAGACCCAGTCTTGAGTACCGAAAACTCTAGTCCAACGCGAGTCGTCTCCCTATTCGTTGCATCTCCAAGATCAACGAACACCTATTTTCTTTTACGAGTTCAAGTCCAACTTGAATCGCCCTAACCTTCGTTGTATCTTCCATGATCAACGAACACATCCTATTCCTTCAAAATTCTACTATCCAATAGAGAACATCAACATAGGGTCCTAAACAATCCATTACTTTGCATCTTTCTCGAGTCTCACTCGAGCAATCTCATAACCCTATCGAGTCCAACCCTAGGCAGTCTATACCATTGAACAGTCTTATCATGTTCCGTCTGCCCGTCACTCCTCGAGTGAACCAAGATATCATCCAATGAAAATCGCAACGTCTACTTATCCCTCACGCAAACCATCCTAGTCAAACTCGACATTCCCCAAGCACAAGCCCCAAAGGCCTAAACCAATATCAGACAAGCGCCCAAGGAACATCTCCTCCAAGTTCGGACAACCCACGTGAGGTGATACTAGCAAAACAATCTAGCACTGGAGTACTCATTTGCCTCCTAGAGACAACTAGAACTTACTGCAACGATAACCTCTTAGCTTCCTTAACTCCAGTTACCCTCGCCATCACTAGGTAGGTACCTAATACCACCCTATTCCTTTGGAGTAGATCGACTTCCCAAAATAATGCTAAACCCAGTAAAGCCTAAAACAAAGCAATCACAAGGAAACATACATCCATGACTCGATAAGACCACATTAACAAATCATGCCAAAACTAGTCGAACCACCAATCAGGTTCGTCACTACTAAAGGTCTATCGACTAACTCAGGTTTGTCAAACAAAACCCGATCAAAACATCTTAAATAGAAAGCATACCTCGAATAACGACACCTTTTTCCTTCTGCGCCGCAGTTGGGGCATTTGACGAAGAAGGAACAGCGTTGATAGCATACGCTTTCACAATCTGCTTCTCCCTAGGAGGTTGTGGGCAATCATCCTTGTGATGTCCCGCCTGGCCGCAGTTAAAGCACTTCCTTTCCCCAGGCTTTTCTCAACAATCTCTGGCGTAATGGCCCTTCTTGCCACAACTAAAGCATTCGCCATCTTTCTTATTTTTCTTATCCTGACCATCCTTGGTCGGGTTCTGCTTCCTCTTATTCTGAGAATTCTTCTTGCCTTCGCTGCCTGCTTGCAGCTTTGGCTCCTCTGCAGATGCCGTAGCAACTTTGGCCTTCGACTTAGGGAAAAGGCTCTCTGACCTTAATGCCTTTCCTACAATAGACTCAAACGTCTCATCGATATGGTTTATAAGTCTTTCCCCCAAGTACCCATCCAAGCCAGTTATGAACTTCTCGTTCTTCTTTTCGACTGTATCGATAAGGGACCATCCATATTTCGATAAAGTGTCAAATTCAGCGATATACTCTGAGACTGCTCTACCGTTCTGCTTAAGCTCCAAGAACTTCTTGAACAGTTCTGATTTATGAGCAGCTGGAATAAACTTATCACAAAAACGAGTCTTAAACTGATTCCAAGTAACTTGATCTTCTGGAGTAGCCGTTCTAATGGCATTCCACCAATTCATCGCTCGCCCTTGCAGCTGACGAGACGCTAGCCTTCTCTTCATCGCATCCTCAAGACCCAAGTCGTCGAAGATACGATCACAGCTATCCAACCAATCCTGAACATCTGTGGCCGACTCCGTTCCGTGGAACGACTTCCCACCAAGGTTAGTGTAATCCTTGCACAACTTGGCGAAATCGACCCTAGGCGCCTGCACAATTGGACCACCACCATTAGCAGCATTAGGGACGGCTCCCTGAGCATCCCTAATCATATCTCGCATGAAGTTGGTGAACATCGTCCTCAAGTCTGGGTCATTCCTATTGTTACCCCTTGGACCATTGTTCCTCAGGTTTCGGCTCATCGCTCAATCTGTAAAGAGAACGAATCAGCCATCTCCATAGTGGTACTAGTGCAGTGCGACTTCATCCTTACTAATACTACTAGTATATATATAACTAGCTTTTGAAAACCAAAATATAACAAATACGCGCTCTCATATACGTATACTATCTCTCCCCGGTGTCTTTCCCTAGGTTAACTTCGCAACCTAGAGCTCTGATACCAAGTGTGATGGCCCGCCCCGCACCAACCGACATTTACTCCAAAGGTGCGTTGTACACATATCCAGTTAGCACGGGACGGTCGCCAGAAGAAAAAGAAAGAAGAGAATGGACTAATCAAGGAACCTGTAATATGTCTCACAGCGCATAGAACAAAATATAATAATAACATACTTGACATAAAACAGAAGAGACAGTGCATAAGCTAAAAACCAGAGCTGAGCATCATAGCAGCGGAAATCCAAAATATAGCTTATTACAACTTTTCAAACTGTCTCAAAGCAAAAGCAAGATAAAGGAGGTACACTACTAATGCCCAAGTAGCGACCACCAACGACACAGGGAGAATATCTATATATCATACGTGGAAGCCTCCTGCTCGCCTCCGAATCAGCTACTCGCGCATCACCAGCTAACCATAACCTGTCTCTAGTCTGCTCGTGTGAGCACCCAGAGTAATAAGAGGAGACATAAAACTCTGGGTCAGACATAAAGCCTGGTATGAGCGATAAGCAACAAAACATAACAATAACAATAACAGGTATAATCCAATCATACCTGAACCTGGACCTGCAACCAAAGAGTTAGTACCACATACCGTACAATACTCCAAGGTGCCATAATAAACGGTGTAAGAATACGGGGGTGGGGTGTGCATGTCACAATGATAGCAAACAAATCATCCATGGCAACCATCCTCACATCTCTCACTCAGTGCGTAAAGCGTACGACATCCACTTCTTCGATCACTAGAGCACTTTACTAAAACGACAGAACTCGACTTTGTACGACTATGTACATTCCTACTACCACCAACGCCATACCTATGGGATCACGCCCAACGTTTCCATGACCCCACTCCATTGGTAGGTAGCTCCCTAGTCGCACCATATCCAAAGCCCGAGTTTGTCTCTCTACCTCCAACACCTAGTGATCCAAAGTCATAGACATCGACAACCCCTTAGCACACGTCCCGCAGCAAAGCCCAATCACGAAGTGAACTCATTGGTTCCCGTCTGGATCCTGAGCTCGAACTTCCACTTGAACTACCTTTGCATTTCGGGTTATGGATCTCCATTGGATCGGCCTTCTTCACTTTGCTTCAGGTCGTGGTCATCACCCTTGCTCGGTTCGGATCGTGCTCCCCTATCTGGATCGGGTCCCCCACTTCAGTTCGGGTCGGATCGTGCCACCATGTCTTCGTGGTCCTCGCCCTTAGTCAGCTCGTGATGTTCGCCGGTTCGGTTCGTGGAACTCCTCAGGTGGCGGATCGGTTCGGTGCTCTGACTCATGGTGGTTCGGGTCGTCAACACCCCCAGTGGATCGAGTCGTGCTCCTCCAGTTCGTGGCTACTCCTTCTTGTTCGGATCGGTATCATCACCTCGGGTCGGTTCGTGGGGTCCTTCAGGCGAGCGGTTCGGGTCGAAGGAGGTGGGTGGATCGTGGGCACGAGAAGATCAGTTCATGGCCACCATTGACTAGCGATTCGGATCGGGTATCACGATCGGTTCGGTTCGCGAGTTGCACCCCGGGTCGGTTCGTGCTCCCATCCGATCCGATCCGGTTCGGGTACTTTCCTGCTGCTTTTCCAACGACTGTTTTACGCCATTCGACGGCGTTTTCGACCAAACTAACACTTCTAGACAATCACAAAGCATACCATACAGTCATAGCAACATGCATAAACATTCACAAGCAACAAAACAACGATATGATATGTCAAAACGGATCAAACATACCCAAAAACCCATATTTTCCCCTTAAGCATGTTTAAGCAAATCTAACAATAGGATTAGCAAAACTTAACCAAATTAGCCAATTTTTCTAACAGAGGCTTAGAATAATATTTATGAATTTCTGCATATTTTTCCAGATTTTTAACATGCATAATTTCGCTAATTATCACTAATTACTCCTTAATCCCCCAAATTCCGGGATTTACAAAATTAGTCGAAATCAACCCAAATTCATATCAGAGGCATAAAATAGTGTTTTAGAATTTTAGGAATTTTTCTAGAATTTTCTGAGCCATAATTTCGCTAATCTTCGCTAATTACCATAATTAGCCGTAATTAGTGAAAAACAATGCAAATCACTCACCTTTGCCACAAAGTAAACTATAGATCTGAAATGATTCTCTGTTTGGGTTGAATCTCTATGCAACACAGCAGCTCTATTCCAAATTTGATGTTGATTAGCCTTGGTTTGATGCTAATTAGCTTAATCTTCAACTAGAAAGTGATTAGAAGGTGTTTTGGGATGATTTTAGAGGATGGAGGCCATGACTAGGGTGAAGGAAAGCAACTGGCTGCTGGAAAAATGAGGAAGAAACCGAAATTCTAACCCTATCAGCCCTCATATACCCCTAAACCCGAAATCCCCCATTGGGCCTAGTTGCTAATCACCCGGTTTGGCCCAATTAAGCTGTTTTTCCACTTCTGAACCTTAATTCAGCCATATCTCCCAAACGGTAAGTCCGTTTGGCTATTGTAACCACTCTACGGAAAGAGAAACCATCATTCGAATCCAATGGAAGTGGTTTCAGGCCAAAATTCCTTTCCAGTCAAAAGTTATGGCCAAAACAATACCAACTAGGGGCAAAACGGTCATTTAAAAATCGACAAAAATCATGAACATGGGAAATGACCCCAATAGTCGTCTCCCAAAGTTACATGACCATACGACTTCGTATGTGAAATAAATAAATATTCTACGATCCCATGATGCGTAGAATACGGGTCGTTACAAAGACTCCCAAGGGCAAAGTGATCGTAGCATGGCTATGGACCAGCGCAATGGGATTCATTAAGACCCCCAAGGGCAAAGTGATCATAGCATGGCTATGGATCAGTGCAATGGGGCCATTGGACTCCTAACGGAAAGGTGATCGTGGTAAGGGAATAGTGGCTATGGATCAGCGCAATGGGGTTACTATGACCCCAAGGGCAAAGTGGTTGTAGAAAAGAATTTGGTGATCAAAGTGGTCGATATGTATGCTTTACGCATTGAGTGAGAGATGTGAGGATGATTGATATGTTTGATGTTTGCTATCACTATGACATGCACACTCCCATTTTAAACTTTATGTTAGTGTTACCTTAGAGTACTGTACATTATGTTGTGCTAACTCTTTGGTTGCAGGTCCAGGTTGAGGTATGATTATTTATACCTGTTATTGTTTTATGTCTCTTCTTATTGCTCTGGGTGCTCCTAAACGAGTAGACTAGAGAGGTTAGGTAGTATGCACGAGTAGATGTCCGGAGACGAGCAGGAGGATTCCACGTACTATTTACATATATTCTCCCTATGTTGTTGATGGTCACTGCTTTGGGCATTAGTAGTGTACCTTTCTATTTTTCTTTATAGATAGTATTTAGAAGTTATAATAATGATGGTTTGGATCATAAGCTGTATATTGGATTCTGCTGCTATGATGATTTAGTTTTAACCTTATGCACTGTCTCACCTGTTTTATGTCAAGTTATGTTATTATTATATTTTATTCCATATGCTGTGAGATATACAATAGGTCCTTTGGTGATTCATCGTCTTGCTTCTTTTCTTTTGGCGACCATCCCGTGCTAGTCGAGCATTGGCACAACGCATTTCGAGGAAATGTCGGCTGGTATGGGGAGGGCCATCACACTTGGTATCAGAGCCTAGGTTGCATAGTTAACCTTAGGGAAAACATCAGGGAGAGATAGTATACGTATATGAGAGCACATATTTGTGATATTTTGGTTTTCAAAATCTATATATATACACACAATATTAGTATATCTAAGGATGAAGTCGCACTGCACTGGCACCACAATGGAGAGAGTTAATCGTTTTCTCTTTACAGATTGAACGATGACGCAGTATACGAGGAGTACGGGTTTAGGGGCCAATGATAGGAATGACCTTGATATGAAGACGATGTTCACTACCTTCACGAGAGAGATGCTTAGGGATGTTCAGGGAGCAGTTCCTAGTGCTGCTAATGGTGGTGGTGCAGCGGTGTAGGTGCCTAGAGCCGATTTCGCCAAGCTTAACAAGGATTATACTAGCCTTGGTGGGAAGTCGTTCCACGTAACAGATCGACTGCGTATCTTCAAGATTGGCTTGATAGTTGTAAGCGTATCTTCGAGGATTTGGGAATCGAGGATGTAATAAAGAGGAATTTAGCATCGCGTCAACTGCAAGGACGAACTATGAATTGGTGGAATGCTATTAAAGCAACTACCCCTGAGTATCATGTTACTTGGAATTAGTTTAAGACTCACTTTAGTGACAAGTTTATCCCAGTTGCTCAAAAATTAGAATTGTTTAGGAAATTCTTGGAGCACAAGCAAAATGGTAGGGCAATCTCGAAATATACTGCTGAATTCGATACTTTATCGAAATATGGATTATCTCTTATCGATACTGCCGAGAAGAAGAACGAGAAGTTCATAACCGGTTTAGATGAGTACTTGGATGAAAGACTTATAAACCACATCGATGAGACCTTCGAGTCGATTGTGGGGAAGGCATTAAGATCTGAGAGCCTTTACCCTAAGTCAAAAATCGAGGTTGCTGTTACATTTGCAGGAGAGTCAAAGCCGCAGGCAAGCGGTGGAGGCAAGAATAATTCGCAGAATGAGAGGAAACAGAACCAAGCTAAGGATGGTCAGAAGAAGAATAAGAAAGATGTTGAGTGTTATAGTTGTGGCAAGAAGGGCCACTATTCCAAAGATTGTCGAGCAAAGCCAGCGGACAAGACGTGCTTCAACTATGGCTGAGTGGGACATCATAAGGATAAATGTCCATAACCCCCTAAAGAGAAGCAAATTGTGAAAGCATATGCTATCAACGATGTTCCTTCTTTGTCGAATGCCCCAACTGCGGCGCAGAAGGGAAAGGGCGTCCTTATTCAAGGTATGCTTTCTATTTATGATGTTACTGTTCGATTTTTGTTTGTGTACTGGCCCGAATTTCCGTACCCTTTGAGTCGACTAATAACACCACACGTCCAACCCAAATTGCACAAAAATACGAATCCTTATTAGAAAGACATTAGAGGATGAGAAATAGAAAGAAAGAAATATTAGAATAGAAGAAAACGAAGATCACAAACTCACAGCGGAACGAATAAAATATATTAGATAGCATAAACTTTGAAATACAAATCAGTAACTTTATATACATACCATCATAAGAGCACAACAGTTATAAACACCTATTTCCAGATACAAAAAAGTATATCGCGGAAAGTATGATAATCATAACTAATTGTCGAAGCCTCCTGCTTCAAGTTCCTCCAGATCAATCTGTAAAATCCCGACTACTGGGCTGCCCATATAAATTTGGGCACCCAAGAGTTTTGGGAAAACAAATCAAAATAAACTCTGGGTCAGTCATGGGACTAGTGTGAGTAAACTCCAACCATTTGTTTAACTTTCAAAAATCCTTTCGAAAGAAAAGATAATCGTAAGACCGATTTACACATAAACATGGATGGTTTTTACCTAACGATAACCAAAAATATTTTTGATACCAAATCAAGTGGTATTATACTAATGTATACATCAAATAAATAGAATCTAGCGGAACGCTTGCATCTCACGCTCCATATATAATATTTAATCAAAAACAGCAGGGCGCTTACTGGAGATTGGATTTCCAACATGACAAGGTATGGAACCACCTTCTGATAGTGTATTTATAGAGAGGAATACACTGGGTTCAACAAGAACGTCTTGCAACCCGGCCCATACATGACCGACCACTCATTTCGCTTGAGTGTATCGAATGTATATCACCAACGGTTGGGATCAACAACCGTTTCCCGAATGGGACAACATCGATAGATTAAAGAAGCAAATGAAATTTCTCTTGATAGGTGATTATATATCCTAATGGAAGCGACCCACATAACCATGTTGCCTACCTGATTTTTGTCAATTCCCAGTTGTGAGGCCTGAGGTTTGAATTATCTTCTAAAACATCTGGCCACCATTTACTTTGAATGCCACATCGTCAGATCCATCAGAAATCACTAATTGATTTCCACAAAAATACTCAGATTGTTAGGCTAAAGAAGTTTCCCTTCTTTGCCACCAACTTCATACGTTTGATGGAATCAACATACGTAATTCCTTTGGAAATACTATGTCAGACACTCGTCCTTACAAGTTGTCCTGGATCTGGACAAACCGAAGGCACCATTCTATTAATCCATCTTAGGCAATTTCTACCTAGGATTAATAGAACAACCCTTGCACTTTACTCTATCTTCATAATGTCTTCAACATAAGTTGATTCGTAACGCTTACGCCAATACAGAGTGGTTTTCAAATATTAAACCTGATCCCGGTCTCTCCATATTGAAAACGGAGGTATAAAATAAATCAAAACTTTGATAGTCTGTGATTTGATTATCAAAGAAACATCCATATAATCAACGGTTCTATTTCTCAATTGGAAATTTCTACCGATCAAACATCAAACAAAACTGGCCCTTTTTATATTAATTCCTTATTATATCATCGATTCAAAAATCCATTTTCAATCTCCCATAACCTTTCAAATCTCAATCTCGATTCTTGGAAGACATTTCCAACATCATCATTTCTTTATTCGAGAAGATATCACTTATTCCAATTTGAAAACATTTCTATATATTCATACACTACAACAAAACAATATTATTACAACTTTTATTTTACAACCGGCGTTAATTAGCTGTTGTAACAAGTGCAATTTTTCCCGATCTAATTACGTAACCGTTGTATTATTGGACATCACCACGGTCTATTTCACATGAGTGAAATATTTTCCATTTCCCTCCGCTGTTTTTAGTAAAACCTCTCTTTTATTTTACCAAAAAAAGCCGTAGTTCTTCACGATTAAACCCTATAATTGAATCGCCTCTTCCATTCCTCATCGCCTCTTCCACGTCTCATCGCCGCCTCTTCCATACCTCAGAATTCGATCGACTCTTCCTCTGTTGCTCACAAAAGCCCCATCTTTTGCTCGTCCTCGCTATAAATGCCCATACCTAGCTCGATCTGTCGCTCAAATCGCAATTGGGGAATCAAATCTCGCTGTTTAAGTTAATTGCTATAAGTTTTGTTATATATTATGTTTGATTTTGCTATTATTTTTGTTAACAAATCTATGTATGAAAAGTATTGGTTTTAATCCTCAATCACGTCCAGAATTTTTCTCATGCCATTGATTTTGTAAGCATATAATTTTTGCTAATAATACAATTTAAGGCTAAACTTGCTACGCTTATTTCAGTGAATGCTGATATATTTGACTTCGTAATCACCTGCTGTGGGTGATATAATCTTGAGAGATGAAAAAATAAACATGAAGTTGGTTAAAAGTCTTACGGATAAGTTAATAAATTAACAACATTCATACTTAAAGATATTGATAGTTATAACTCCCTCAGGAAAATATGTAAAGGTAAACTTAAAGGTTGATTCCAGCACATATTGGAGGCAAATGTTTAAAGATATAAATTTACAAGTGTTGTTGTACAAGTGTCTTATCTCTGATTTTGAATTAGTAATTGAAGTAAAACAAAATCTTCATCCGGTACTATAAAAAAAATATAAATGTTCATTTTTGTATGCTTTTAGTAATTGTTGTCTTTATAGTTACGGAATCACTATAATCAAAGACAGAGAATCTGAAGTAAAACAAATTTGGAGAAAGGTTGTTAGTGTTAATAGGAAGTATAAAATGAAATTTTCTAGAAGTAGTGAAATGAAAGAGCAACAATTTTTGGTCTTAATAAGACCAGATGAGGTAATTTACAATATTTCGAAGTCTAAATTTTGTTCTATATTTTTAGATTGGCGGAGGATCAGAAATCGACTTGTGGACTTCGGTAAATTCAAGGCATTTTATGGATGTATCAATGCAAGCAATGATTTCATAAGTGAGTTTTCGGATTCTAGCCATGAAAGTTTATTTTGGTTAAATCTTGTATAGTTATAAAACTTGTTTTATGGATCAGAAGCTGAAGAAATTACTCAGCCTGTTCGCTATTTGATGATAGCCACGAGTGGAGGATTGAATCAGCAGAGAACAGGGGTAACATTACTTTAGTCATATTATGAATTTTGAATTAGTCATATGACTAGGAGTCAGTAATATGCCTTTGATTCCAGCTAATTTGACGGATTAATAGCGTTTGGACAAAAAATGATTGCTACTTTAATGTTTTAATTTGTGTTTTTCAAATTCCATATCTTCGTTACATTTGTTTAGATTTTCTATTTACTACATCAGCTCATAAATCATGATAATCTATGCATGGTTACCTGCATGCTTTGGTTTTGCTCCCCTTTGTAGAAATGTAGTCAGTTTATTAAATCGAGGCGTTAATCTTGCGAATAGGCTTTTAAAACATTGCACATATTAACAGCGCTAACTAAAAAAAGGTCATAGAGAATAATTGATCCCAAGTGTTTTGTATATGATCAGTTTATTAAAAGTTTTCTAAATAACCAGTGATGTATACTTCAATATGATAGAGTACAGCTCAAATGGGATCACACCAATAAAGTGCATAAAAGTTTAAGAAGCTCAAAATTTGTATCTGTTTCTTGGTTTTTATTTTCTAGTTAGAAAAATAAATAAACCCGGTATAAATCATATTTTAAATTATACTCCAATTTTGTTTTCTGCGATTTCCCCTGTATTTTTTCTGATAATAAATCCAGTTGTTCTATAATAAAGCTAATTGTTAACATAATAATTATACTTGAAAAGCCTGCTTACACCATTTGCAAATGTGCTGCAAAATTCAGAATAATTGGCATAACGTTGAGAGTGATGTAGACAAACCTGATACTTAATTCTGAATAATTGCATTGATACAGACCCAAGTGGTTATTTAGTGAGAGAATTCATCTTTTTTACTGTGAGTGGAAAAAATGTCCTTGGGTAGGGTAGCAGCCAAAGATATGCTTCCTAATAGCAGTCATGCAACATCACACATCTGCTTCATGGTGCAGTGAGGGCCATGCCACTGGTTTGGCCATCTCCTTGACCACCTCGGAGATCAGGGTTTATGACTTGTTGGGATTGTAGCCTAGCACAACCTAGATAGGGCTGGGCCTAGTCCCACTAGAAAAAGGTCAATTCATTTTCAACTATCCAGAGCTAATATTTTGTTTTTGCTTAAAATGACATGATAAATCAATGAAAATGATTTTGTTTGGAATGGTGTGACATATAATCGTGTCCTCAATTTTTCATTTTGAAAAACTATTGCAGGAGATTTTTTGGCTTGTCCTATTTTATAGTTTTTTTTCAATTTGCAGATGTTTGCATGTCCTATTAGTTGTAGTGTCATATCTGTTGGTGCTTTGAAGTACGAAGTTCTTAAACCATTTACTTTAAAAGGACCATTTGCAATTCATCATCAAAGGTAGCGCTTTACTTTCGATATTGTACAGCATAACATATTCCATTGGCACATGTTTTTCACTTGATCTTTAATCATGAATGCAGATTTAAATTAGATTCTGAATGAAGGTGGCATGAAATTCTTTTTGACTACTTTTTTTCACTCCTGTAATTTTCATGAATACCTAAACAATAGCCTTTGATGATCATATTTTGTACACTTGCCCTGTTCTATGTTTGATTTTATACCCAGCTGTAAGCAAGCTGGAGTATTTACTTAGAAGCTATGTCTTTGATGCATTGGTTGACATTTTCAAATAAAATATGAGCATGTAGTTCGAGCTTCGACTTTAATCCTATGGATCGGGTTAACATGCTTGATAGCCCAACATGTCCGATATTAGAAAGTGAAGGATTCATGACATCAATATTCTTTGAGGTAACTTTTTATAGTGCTTCTAATATATGCAATAAATTTGCTACTAGGTATTTGGTGGATAAGTTTCCGAATATGTAGTGGTAATCACATTAAGACTGCATCTTGGTTTTATTTTGAAGAGTAATGCTTTAGGTTTAGACTTTAAACTGCATCCTGGTTTGATTGTGAAGAGTAATGCTTTAGGTTTAGACTTTAATTGTAGAAAAAATAGTTAAATTAAAAAAAAACATCTATCTATTACTTAAAAGATAAATCAGGACAAAACCTGTGTTATTGTGGAGAAACCGAGGGCTAGCATTTTAAAACAAGTCATCGCTGGTAAAATCAATTTTTTTATAAATCTTTTCCAAGTCATGACAGTCCGTGCATGGTTACTTGCATGCTTTATCTCTGTTTATATTAATTTCAGTCTAAAATTCTATACGAAAAGCTTTTCTTTATGTTGATCTTGCTTTATCCAATGATTGCACCATTAGCGCTTCATCTGGCACTACTGTGCTCGCTGCATTAGCATTTGGAAGACAGGTACCTGTACCAAATCTAGTGTGAAAAAATAATAGTAAAATGCCTAGATTTTCAGTTTATTTACTATGATATCATTTCATCGTGTTATAACTCATTAGTAGCATCAATGATTACTCCAACATTCTGATTTTTACGTTTTTGTGAGTGATGCTAATTGGCTTGATTGATGTAGCGGTGGATCCAGAAGCTTTCTTGTAGAAGCCGAATTCCCAAATGACTACCATCGGAGAAGCTGTTGGATCAAAAGTGGGTTGGAATAAAAATTACGTTTCCTTCAGCTAGAGTATGCTTATGCATCTTTTGTGGACAAAACTTCTATCTACCTTATGTATCTTTTGTGTTAGATCGATGCATGTATTTTGAAACGGTTATGTTTTTTGTGACGGGTTTAGTTGGTGATGTACTATGTGTATCTTGCACATCGGCCCACACATGACCGACCACTCATTTCACTTGAGTGTATCAAATGTATATCACCAACGGTTGGGATCAGCAACCGTTTCCCGAAAGGGACAGCATCGATAGATTAAAGAAGCAAATGAAATTTCTCTAGATAGGTGATTATACATCCTAATGGGAGCGACCCACATAGCCATGCTGTGAGACGACCCGAAATCCCGTTCAGACGGAATCAGGGTTATCTTTGGAATATAACACAGAAACAGATAATAGCAGAACAGAATTAAATAAATACACCAGATAATGAACAATAGAATATACTGGATAAAAGTAATCATCAGAGTTACACAGTATACAGGATCTTACTTAGAACAAATACAGTTCAGCTATACATAAATGTCTACAGCGGAAATAAACAAAATATGTACAATAGGAGCTGAACAGCATAAAAAGAAATAAATGATAGAATCCATCTTCAGCTCCAGCTTTCCAGAAAGAACCAGCTAAACCTGAATACAAGGCTGCCCGTGTAGAAAAAGGGGCACCCGAGTTTGAAAGTGAAACAAACTACGAGTCAGTCATGGGACTGGTATGAGAAATCCACTCAACACATATATAATTGGCTAATCACAGGACCACGCCACTTTCGTGGAACGGGTTTACTCCATTGGATTGCCAGTGCTTTAAAACAAATCTTTCTTTTAAACATCGCTATGCTTTTTATAAAAATGAAACCGTTATAAGACTCAGTTCCCATCACACAATGCAACGCAAACCGGAGGATAGAGTTTTTACCTTATAACAGCCAAAATATGATTGATACGAATAAAACAAAGGCATTTGATATTATTGCTAGTGTTTACATGTTTTGAAAACAATTTCAAATCATAACTATCAATCATAGACGGCATTAATGCCCCATACCACTATGTCGCCATATATATAGGTATACAATCAAAACCGCACAGTCACGTATTTGGAAATTGGATTTCCGTCATGAACCAAGGCAAAAGATAGTCCTTACTGACTTCGTGACTCTCTAGCCCGAGCCACAGGGTCAGAGCGCATCGACCCTTGGATCGTCAGGGTCGGTCCACCGATGTGGATTAAAATGCCTGAACAATACGTTTCCCCGCCCTTTGGGGCGTAAACGAGCCAACGAATGACTCCATCGGACCCGGATCGTCCGATCAAACCGAGGCGCCTCGCAACAGCAACAACCACATAGGTGAAGAGTATATAAATGTCAGGGCTGGTAGGTCACTGACACCACCCTAGCTAGAAAGAAACGCATGTCCTCCCTGAGGTCCTTCCTCCCATTTTAGGTTCATACCGGGGTGTGAGGCTCGCGAATTTACGTTATACACAAAGCTACGCCACACAGGCGGTGCTTTGATCATCACCACAAGACTTTGCTTTTCAACAGAAGCCCTGATCACTGCATCTTAGCATGCCACACAGAATAAATCCTATGTCAGACACACAGTCCATTTACAAGTCCGTTCTGGGTCGGAACGAAACCGGAGGCTCTAAATACCTCGCAAACCCATCGATCACCACGTACGTCTAGACGATCACCACTCATTATCCATATTTCGGGATGCCTCCCAATCAGGACCTCGGTTACCATCCAAACGAGGTGAAGATCTCCGGTCTTCGACCATCGTCTTTATCTTCGACTTTCAATCGTCGGTCAATTATTTGAAATGAGAATTAACTTGGCCTTTTCAAATAATTCTCGTATATTTAGAATTTCAAATCAATTTATTTCAATGGTTAAATTATTCGACAACATCAATATTGTTCTTTAATGTAATTTTCACACCAAACACATTCAACCATCAAATTCAACATAAATCGAGCAAATTCAGTTTATTTCCACTCCATATTGTTTATGGTACTTTATAATGATTTATCGCTATTTTTATTTATTTTAAAATAGCTAATATATTCAAAACGACGTTTCGGGCCATAACGTGGCCGTTGCGCTGTTTTTCTTCAGATTTGATTTACACATATCTGAAAATCTAACCGTTGGATCTTCACAATATTTACATCATTAGAAAGGTCTTTTCAAAATGAATCCAACGGTTCCAGTTTCGGGAAAATCCGACGGTCGGATCTCCCGGTACAATCGTTTGAAGTTTCTATTTCAAAATACGAACTGCAGCGTCGTTATTCGATTAAATATAATTATATTTATATATATATATATATATAAATATAATCGTTTCTGGCGCTGTTTTTCTTCAGATTTGAATTAAACATTCCAGACAATCCAACCGTTGGATTTTTACAAGGTTGGTGCCGTTGGGAAGATATTTCCAAGGCGAACCCGACGGTTGAGGTTTCGGGAAAATCCAATGGTCGGATTTCCCGCATTAGTTGTTTGAAATCACGGTTTCAAAATACGAACTGCACGGCTTCGTTTCGTTTTAATTCTATTTATATTTATATAAATATAGTTCATTCAATGATTTCCATATCGTTTTCACTTCAAATATTTTTCTAACACCTTAAAATTTTGGAAAATTTCGCCATAACCTCCCCTGCACCGGGAGCATCGGGAAATTGCAAATAGCTTTCCCGGTCCTTCTAATCTCAAAAAGAAAAAGAAAAAGCCAAGCGGCTAGCCAACAGGCTCATAAAATCATCACCCAAACAAAGCAGTAAATGTGTACCTATTTGTCGGGCACAAAATTTTATTCCTCTTCTTTAGCCCCTTTGCTATAACCTGTTCAATGAATATGTATGTACATATATACACAGTTCTTATCATTTATCATTTTCTATTCGACTTCATATTTGATTTCTATTTGGTTTAAAAACACCATCCATTCTAATGTTACATAAATAGGTGCAAATCATTTCATTAGCTAATTAATGAATATTTCAACTCATATATGTTTATTTTGAACAAGTGGCTATTTTTAACACTTCACATTTCAACGATTTATGCATACAATAAAAATGTGATTTTTATTGTAAAACAATTCATTTCAAAACACTATTTTTTTCTATATAGTTCATGTTGGTGATAAAAATGGGATTTTTATCATAAAACAATTTCTTTTAAAACGAGATTATTTTACACAGTTCATATAGTCGATAAAAGGTGATTTTTATTATCAAACGATTTATTTCAAAATATGAATACCATTCAACACATGAATTTCTAATCAACGAATGAATATCAATTCAACACATGAATGTTTTCTATAGTTTCTATATATAGATAAAATGTGATTTTTATTATCAAACGATTTATTTCAAAATATGAATACCATTCAACACATGAATTTCTAATCAACGAATGAATATCAATTCAACACATGAATGTTTTCTATAGTTTCTATATATAGATAAAAATGTGATTTTTATTATCAACGATTTATTTCAAAATATGAATACCATTCAACACATGAATTTCTAATCAACGAATGAATATCAATTCAACACATGAATGTTTTCTATAGTTTCTATATATAGATAAAAATGTGATTTTTATTATCAACGATTTATTTCAAAATATGAATACCATTCAACACATGAATTTCTAATCAACGAATGAATATCAATTCAACACATGAATGTTTTCTATAGTTTCTATATATAGATAAAAATGTGATTTTTATTATCAACGATTTATTTCAAAATATGAATACCATTCAACACATGAATTTCTAATCAACGAATGAATATCAATTCGACACATGAATGTTTTCTATAGTTTCTATATATAGATAAAAATGTGATTTTTATTATCAACGATTTATTTCAAAATATGAATACCATTCAACACATGAATTTCTAATCAACGAATGAATATCAATTCAACACATGAATGTTTTCTATTCAATGAATAAATATAGTTTAAGCATATGAAAATAATTCAAACACACGAATATTATTCAAAATTTCGGCAGCATAACGGCAGGGTAGTTAAAACCGGGACCGTCCCTAGTACGGCTCCTCGCTCTACCTTAAAACCTCGCGGTTTTTGACAATGGGGATCATGCATCTAGTTCGCACGCAGGCGGCATGAATATATTTATTTCATTTCCACAAACTAATCCTATGTGGTTTCAACCAAATATTTCTCAACCACAAATGGGTATTTTTCAACCACAATCAACCAATATCAATCACAAACAATCCCAAACAATCATTCGCTATCAATCAATTTTCACAACCATTTCAATCAATAAATATCGTCCATGGTTTGTGGACGAGGGGCGTATATATATATAGATATATATTTATATATAGCAATTCACTTTCATTTCACACATATATAATATTTTTAAATCAGAAATCTCACCAATAGCTATCCAACTACTACGACTCTGTCTTAGAGAAACCTTCGCCAATCTCGCCTTTTTGTCGCTTTCGTTGCCCGTATTCTCTACATATGTAAAAATCGAATTTTTACTATGTTATTCAATATGTAAAAATCGAATTTCAAAAATATAGATTCCGCCTTTTCAAAAATAAAGATTATATTTTTAATATTCCTATGATGTAAAAAATTATATTTTTATCACTTTAAAAATATAAAAATCATATCTTACTTCTTCTACTTAATAAAAATTCCGTCTTTTCTATTTTGAAAATATGATCTTTATTTTTTTCAAGTTCAAAATTTTTTTCTTTTAAACAAAATCAGTTTTTTTCTTTTAAACAAAATCAGTTTTTACTTTTAAACAAATCAATTTTTACTTTTAAACAAATCAGTTTTTAAATACATAAAAATAAATTAACAAAACAAAAAAACTTACAGAGGGGGGGGGGGTTTCGCAGATCGACGGAGGGCTTCTCGAGGGTGGCGGCGCTAGGGTTTCGAACGGGGGAGGCGGCTTCAAGGTCTCGAACGGCTTCGGGGGTCGGATTGAAGGAGGAGGAAGGAGCGAGTGCAAGGAGGAGAGAGTGGCGCTGAGCGATGCTAGGGGTGGCGGAGTTTGGGCGTCGGCGGCGCCTAGGGCAGAGCTTCGGTGGAGCTGCTGCTGCTCCGTTCTTCTTCCTTTCTTTTTTTTCTAATTAATGAATCGGGGGGGTGGGGGCAGAAAGGGAGATATAGGGAGGGAAAATAGATTATTTATTTATTTATTTAATTATTTAATTTTGCTAAAAGTTGACTTTTACATACGACCTCAAAACGAGGCCCACCGCCTGCCGTCCTTAGCGTTTAACCCCCATTCCGAACACAATGGGATATGTATTGCAAGCTGATTTGATCGTTTGAATCAGTTTCTGTTGAATTTACATTTAAATCCTTATATTGAATTTTAAACGTACATTTCAAATTACCGGGGCCACATACTAACTAGAAAAATTCCAGAAAAATATTTTCTCGCTTCGTATTGACGATACGGTCCTAACAAAACTAGTTTCGTCGAATTCTGAGACCGTTTGAAAAATGGCCAATTTCCAGTCGATTAAAATCAACTGAAACCGGTCAAACGCGTTTTCCTTTTCCACGCTCACATATTGATTCGAAAAATTATGAAATTTGAAACCTAACAATAACTTGACACTGCGGATCTAACAAAAGTGGTTTCGTCGAAATCCGAGGTCATTTGCAAAATGTCCATTTTTAAGGGCCTGAATTCCATAACGACTATTCAGAATTTTCAACTGGACATATCTTTTGATTCCCGCTATCAAATTTCGATTGGTCAGATTCGTTGGAAAGATATCATCAATTAGATCCTAATGTTTTTGGTTTCACTAAAATCCGGATTGTTTTGCACCCGGTACAGTCCGACAAAGTTTGAATTCAATTTTTGAAACTGCCACGCCATTTCAGGCCTTGTTTATAATTATAATTAATTATATTCGTTTTCAAATGTCGATTCAAACTCAGTTTTCATTGCCATTATTTAAAATATTTATTTTAAATATTTAAAATCCATTATTTTAGCCAATTTAAAAATTTTAAATTGGTTCAGATTTTCTGGGTCGTTACAATCTCCCCCACTTAAAACTTTTCGTCCCCGAAAAGGAATAAAGTCGAAGGTGGTTTGATAAATCTACAATCACACAACACAACAACCAATCCAATTGTTTTTAACCTTCAAAAATATACTAATCAAATCTTATATCCTTTTAAAAATCATTCAGAGTATAGAATAAATAGTGCGCATCCATGGGAAGAAAATAGCAATAGAATAGAGAATTAAATGGCAATGCAAAGTAGGTTAAATGCACCTTGCACCGGAGTCAATCAGAGATATCAACTCGGCATCTAGGATAAGCTTTCTGAATGCTCTCCTCAGTTTCCCAAGTACAATCTCGCGGATCTCCACTCCATTGCACTTTGACTAAGTGAACCTTCTTGTTCCTCAGCTCTTTGGTTTCTTTGCCGATAATCTTTAGCGGCTCACGTCTCACGGCCAATTCTGGAGTAATTTCAATGTCCTGCTGAGCTGCTTCTTCCATGATCAAGTCTGGATCATGAACGTGCTTTCGAAGTTGAGATATATGAAATACATCATGCACTCCAGGCAACCAGTCAGGCAGTTTAACTTTATAAGCGAGCGTCCCAATCCGTTCCAGAATAGGAAACGGACCAATGAATTTGGGTGCCAACTTTCCAGTTTTACCGAACCTGATAACTCCTCTCATCGGCGATACTTTCAAATATACATAGTCGCCAACTTCGAAGGATATATCTCTTCTTCGTCTATCGGCATAGCTCTTTTGTCGGCTTTGAGCAGCGAGTAATCGCTTCTTAATAAAATCGACTTTGTCGGCAGCTTCTCGAATCATATCGGGACCCAACACAAGTCTATTTCCAGGCTCGACCCAACAAGCAGGAGATCGGCACGGTCTACCATACAATGCTTCGAATGGCGACATTGTCAGACTCGCCTGGTAGCTGTTGTTATAAGAGAATTCAGCCAAATGCAGATGGTCTTCCCATGATCCACCGAAATCTAGAACACAAGCCCGCAATAGATCTTCTAAAATGCGATTCACCCTCTCAGTCTGACCGTCTGTCTGAGGATGATAAGCGTTGCTCAAGTTCAACTTCGTTCCCAGCTCGACTTGAAATGCTTCCCAGAATTTGCTAGTGAATATTGTATCTCTATCACTGACTATATTGAGCGGCACTCCATGTAGTCTAACTATTTCCCTGAAGTATATCTGCGCCAGGCTCTGAGCGGTTCTGTTTGATCTGACAGGTATGAAATGGGCGGTCTTCGTGAAACGATCTACGATCACCCAAATACTGTCATTTCCTTTTCTTGTTCTGGGCAAACCATTAATGAAATCCATCGAAATATGTTCCAACTTCCAACCAGGAACTTCTAGTGGTTGTAATAATCCAGCCAATTTCTGTTGGTCGCTTTTAACTAGCTGGCAAGTAGGGCATCGACTAACATATATTGAAACGTCTCTCTTCATAGCCTTCCACCAGAATGTTCTTTTGAGATCGTTATACATTTTGGCCACACCAGGATGGATACTCAGCTTGGACTTGTGACACTCGTCTAACACTTCCCTTTTTAGCTCAGGAATGTCAGGAACACAAATCCTTCCTTTTAACCTCAAGGTCTCGTCGTTATCTATTTGAAAACACGAGGGTTTGCCTTTCTGAATCCTTTTGATCATATCTTTAATAAAGTTATCCTCCTTCTGAAGAATAGATATTTTGTCAATCAAGGATGTTGTGATAATAAAGCTGGCGATCATTACATTCTTTCTGCTTAACGCATCAGCCACGACATTGGCTTTTCCTGGAGTGTATATAATTTCAAAGTCATATGCTGCAAGAAACTCTAGCCAACGTTGCTGCCTCAAATTCAAGTCCTTCTGAGTAAACAGATACTTTAATGACTGATGATCTGTAAATAGTTCGAATCTCTCGCCCAGAAGATAGTGTCTCCATATTTTTAAAGAGAATATGATAGCCAATAACTCAAGATCATGAGTTACATAGTTTTTCTCGTGTGGCTTAAGTTGACGGCTAGCATAAGCAATTACTTGGCCTCTTTGCATTAACACTGCTCCAAGGCCTTCTCTAGACGCATCAGTCCAGACTTTTAGATCTTGGTTGCCATCGATGATGGTTAACACTGGAGCTGTCGTTAATCTCAACTTTAGCTCTTCGAAAGCTTCCTCACTCTCTTGAGTCCATTTGAATTTAGAATGCTTCTTTGTAAGCTTCGTTAAGTGACCAGATATCTTTGAAAAGTCTTTAACGAACTTCCGATAATAGCTAGCCAATCCGAGAAAACTACGGACTTCAGTGGGAGTACTGGGCTGTTTCCAATTCTGAATGGCTGTGATTTTACTTGGATCCACAGCGATTCCGTCTTTCGATACAACATGGCCCAGAAATTTCACTTCATCTTGCCAGAATATACATTTGGAAAACTTAGCTTTTAATACATTCCGTCTCAGAATTTCTAGAACCTGTTCAAGATGCTTTTCATGTTCGGCCCTTGATTTAGAGAAGATTAGAATATCATCAATAAAAACCAGAACAAATTTATTCAAAACCCCTCTGAATACTCTGTTCATTAGATCGACGAAGTAAGCTGGAGCGTTACATAAGCCGAACGGCATTACTAACCACTCATAGAATAAGTCGGGGCCTCTGAACGCTGTCATTGGAACACACTCTTCGGCAATTCGGAGTTGATGGAAGCCTGTAGCTAGGCCCATTCGTGAGAATACTTGTGCTCCATTTAATCGATCCAACAAATCATCAATCCGGGGCAATGGATATTTGTTCTTTATTGTCTGTTTGTTCAGATCACGGTAATCCACACATAGACGTAGAGTACCGTCAGATTTTGGGACAAATACCACTGCTGCACCCCAATCAGAGAAACTAGGCCTGATCAGACCCTTCCATACTAGTTGTCGTGTTTGATTGTCTAATTCCTCCTTCTCTTTCAAGGACATTCTTTGAATAGCGTGAACTACCGGCCTTGCATTGGGAATTAAAGCAATCTTGAAATCTATTTCTCTCTGCGGAGGTAAGCGAACAACTTCTTCGAACACATCCGCATAGTTTTTGACGACAGGAATGTCTTTGATGAGGTCAGGAATATTCTCTGTGACTTCAGGAACATTTTCTATTTGAGCTGGAGAAACATTCAAAGCTGCCCAGAAGTCTTTTCTATTAGAATTCTGACCTTCACAGGGAATGGTTATATAACCACCTGATTTAATCTTCGCCTTTACGACTCTGTCGGCGCATTTAACTTCAGCTTCATATTTGGTCAACCAGTCTAACCCCAAGATAAGATCAAACTCTTTAAAATTCATGACGACCGCGATGGTAGGAAACCGATAACGAGAGAAAGAAACCGGCACTCCACAAACCCAATTGAGATCAATAGAACCCCCAACCGGATTCTGGACAGTCATGGGTTCCTTGAGCTTTTTCAAATTCAATTCCAGTTTCTTAGCTGCATCCTTTGCAATGAAGCTCCGTGACGCGCCTGTGTCAAACAGTACTTTAACTGGGATGTCTTTGACAGTTAGCGTGCCTTCTAAAACATCTGGCTTTTCCTGAATAGCTGAGGGCTCAGAAGTTTCTGCCACTTCATTTACTTGAACCATTTCAGGCTTGTTTAACTGTGGGCAATCCTTTGCAAGATGACCAGCCTCGTGGCACTGTTTGCACTCTCTATTCTCTTGGAACACCCCGTCAGTTCTGAACCTTTTCTTCTTTTGTTTTCGATTTGCTCTATATCCCTCTTTTCTTTGTTTCTTTAAAGATCTGCAACTTATCGACAAATGTCCTTTCTTATTGCAGTTAGAGCAAATAGCTGTTGTCACCGGTTCTTTCCCAGACTTAGCCCTTTTTCTCTTGGCACTGGGCTTCTCACTGATCTCAGACCTCGTACTGGCTCCAGCAATATCAGTTTCCGACTCTTCTTTGTCACTACAACAAACTTCTTCTTCGTCTCGCAACATTCCTTTCTTATGGAGATCTTCATACTGATAAGCCATGTATATCATTTCAGAAAAAGGAAGCTTCACATGCCCCAATACTTTATTCTGGTATTTCCTTTGAAGCCCGTGAATAAATCTCATATTTTTCCTCTTCTGATTTTGAATTAGATGAGGAGCAAAGTGAGCAAGTTCGTTGAATTTCTTATGATATTCGGGAATGGTCATGTCACCCTGTATTAGATAAGAAAATTCATCACATAACCTCTTGGTTGCTTCAGGAGGAGTAAATCTTTCCAAGAAAATTACTTTGAATCTGTCCCAGGTGATATCACCTTCTGGATTATCTTTAATAACTGAATCCCACCAAAACAAAGCTTCTTCTTTGAGTGCCCAAGACACTAGTAATCTTTTCTGATCATCTCTCAGCTTTAAACCCTCAAAGATTTTCTCTGCAGAACGAATCCAAGCTTGTGTTTCCATAATGGACTCCTTGCCTAAGAATGGCGATCCACCAAGATTTCGAAATCTCTTGAATAGAACTTCTATATCGGATTCTGGCTGTGGGAGCACAACTGGCTCATTAGCTGGTCGAGCCATACGATTGCTTCTTCTGTTCCTGTCACTCATTTTCTAGTACGTCTGCAATTAGCAGACAAAGTGTCAGGTCAACGGAAAAGATATTTGAAAATATAGAGACAAATACTTGAATGTAAATGTGTCTATCGAGGTGTAATTTCATTCTGCTTTACTCATACTAGGATATTGCTGATCCTATCTGTATGGAGTTACCCGTCCTAGAACACTACTGGTTCTATTTCTGACGAGTTCGTTCAAATGTTATATTCCAGAACTAAGCTTAACCAAAGCTCTGATACCACGTTGAGACGACCCGAAATCCCGTTCAGACGGAATCAGGGTTATCTTTGGAATATAACACAGAAACAGATAATAGCAGAATAGAATTAAATAAATACACCAGATAATGAACAATAGAATATACTGGATAAAAGTAATCATCAGAGTTAAACAGTATACAGGATCTTACTTAGAACAAATACAGTTCAGCTATACATAAATGTCTACAGCGGAAATAAACAAAATATGTACAATAGGAGCTGAACAGCATAAAAAGAAATAAATGATAGAATCCATCTTCAGCTCCAGCTTTCCAGAAAGAACCAGCTAAACCTGAATACAAGGCTGCCCGTGTAGAAAAAGGGGCACCTGAGTTTGAAAGTGAAACAAACTACGAGTCAGTCATGGGACTGGTATGAGAAATCCACTCAACACATATATAATTGGCTAATCACAGGACCATGCCACTTTCGTGGAACGGGTTTACTCCATTGGATTGCCAGTGCTTTAAAACAAATCTTTCTTTTAAACATCGCTATGCTTTTTATAAAAATGAAACCGTTATAAGACTCAGTTCCCATCACACAATGCAACGCAAACCGGAGGATAGAGTTTTTACCTTATAACAGCCAAAATATGATTGATACGAATAAAACAAAGGCATTTGATATTATTGCTAGTGTTTACATGTTTTGAAAACAATTTCAAATCATAACTATCAATCATAGACGGCATTAATGCCCCATACCACTATGTCGCCATATATATAGGTATACAATCAAAACCGCACAGTCACGTATTTGGAAATTGGATTTCCGTCATGAACCAAGGCAAAAGATAGTCCTTACCGACTTCGTGACTCTCTAGCCCGAGCCACAGGGTCAGAGCGCATCGACCCTTGGATCGTCAGGGCCGGTCCACCGATGTGGATTAAAATGCCTGAACAATACGTTTCCCCGCCCTTTGGGGCGTAAACGAGCCAACGAATGACTCCATCGGACCCGGATCGTCCGATCAAACCGAGGCGCCTCGCAACAGCAACAACCACATAGGTGAAGAGTATATAAATGTCAGGGCTGGTAGGTCACTGACACCACCCTAGCTAGAAAGAAACGCATGTCCTCCCTGAGGTCCTTCCTCCCGTTTTAGGTTCATACCGGGGTGTGAGGTCGCGAATTTACGTTATACACAAAGCTACGCCACACAGGCGGTGCTTTGATCATCACCACAAGACTTTGCTTTTCAACAGAAGCCCTGATCACTGCATCTTAGCATGCCACACAGAATAAATCCTATGTCAGACACACAGTCCATTTACAAGTCCGTTCTGGGTCGGAACGAAACCGGAGGCGCTAAATACCTCGCAAACCCATCGATCACCACGTACGTCTGGACGATCACCACTCATTATCCATATTTCGGGATGCCTCCCAATCAGGACCTTGGTTACCATCCAAACGAGGTGAAGATCTCTGGTCTTCGACCATCGTCTTTATCTTCGACTTTCAATCGTCGGTTAATTATTTGAAATGAGAATTAACTCGGCCTTTTCAAATAATTCTCGTATATTTAGAATTTCAAATCAATTTATTTCAATGGTTAAATTATTCGACAACATCAATATTGTTCTTTAATGTAATTTTCACACCAAACACATTCAACCATCAAATTCAACATAAATCGAGCAAATTCAGTTTATTTCCACTCCATATTGTTTATGGTACTTTATAATGATTTATCGCTATTTTTATTTATTTTAAAATAGCTAATATATTCAAAACGACGTTTCGGGCCATAACGTGGCCGTGGCGCTGTTTTTCTTCAGATTTGATTTACACATATCTGAAAATCTAACCGTTGGATCTTCACAAAATTTACATCATTAGAAAGGTCTTTTCAAAACGAATCCAACGGTTCCAGTTTCGGGAAAATCCGACGGTCGGATCTCCCGGTACAATCGTTTGAAGTTTCTATTTCAAAATACGAACTGCAGCGTCGTTATTCGATTAAATATAATTATATTTATATATATATATATAAATATAATCGTTTCTGGCGCTGTTTTTCTTCAGATTTGAATTAAACATTCCAGACAATCCAACCGTTGGATTTTTACAAGGTTGGTGCCGTTGGGAAGATATTTCCAAGGCGAACCCGACGGTTGAGGTTTCGGGAAAATCCAATGGTCGGATTTCCCGCATTAGTTGTTTGAAATCACGGTTTCAAAATACGAACTGCACGGCTTCGTTTCGTTTTAATTCTATTTATATTTATATATTTATATAAATATAGTTCATTCAATGATTTCCATATCGTTTTCACTTCAAATATTTTTCTAACACCTTAAAATTTTGGAAAATTTCGCCATAACCTCCCCTGCACCGGGAGCATCGGGAAATTGCAAATAGCTTTCCCGGTCCTTCTAATCTCAAAAAGAAAAAGAAAAAGCCAAGCGGCTAGCCAACAGGCTCATAAAATCATCACCCAAACAAAGCAGTAAATGTGTACCTATTTGTCGGGCACAAAATTTTATTCCTCTTCTCTTGCCCCTTTGCTATAACCTGTTCAATGAATATGTATGTACATATATACACAGTTCTTATCATTTATCATTTTCTATTCGACTTCATATTTGATTTCTATTTGGTTTAAAAACACCATCCATTCTAATGTTACATAAATAGGTGCAAATCATTTCATTAGCTAATTAATGAATATTTCAACTCATATATGTTTATTTTGAACAAGTGGCTATTTTTAACACTTCACATTTCAACGTTTTATGCATACAATAAAAATGTGATTTTTATTGTAAAACAATTCATTTCAAAACACTATTTTTTTCTATATAGTTCATGTTGGTGATAAAAATGGGATTTTTATCATAAAACAATTTCTTTTAAAACGAGATTATTTTACACAGTTCATATAGTCGATAAAAGGTGATTTTTATTATCAAACGATTTATTTCAAAATATGAATACCATTCAACACATGAATTTCTAATCAACGAATGAATATCAATTCAATACATGAATGTTTTCTATAGTTTCTATATATAGATAAAATGTGATTTTTATTATCAAACGATTTATTTCAAAATATGAATACCATTCAACACATGAATTTCTAATCAACGAATGAATATCAATTCAACACATGAATGTTTTCTATAGTTTCTATATATAGATAAAAATGTGATTTTTATTATCAACGATTTATTTCAAAATATGAATACCATTCAACACATGAATTTCTAATCAACGAATGAATATCAATTCAACACATGAATGTTTTCTATAGTTTCTATATATAGATAAAAATGTGATTTTTATTATCAACGATTTATTTCAAAATATGAATACCATTCAACACATGAATTTCTAATCAACGAATGAATATCAATTCAACACATGAATGTTTTCTATAGTTTCTATATATAGATAAAAATGTGATTTTTATTATCAACGATTTATTTCAAAATATGAATACCATTCAACACATGAATTTCTAATCACCGAATGAATATCAATTCAACACATGAATGTTTTCTATAGTTTCTATATATAGATAAAAATGTGATTTTTATTATCAACGATTTATTTCAAAATATGAATACCATTCAACACATGAATTTCTAATCAACGAATGAATATCAATTCGACACATGAATGTTTTCTATAGTTTCTATATATAGATAAAAATGTGATTTTTATTATCAACGATTTATTTCAAAATATGAATACCATTCAACACATGAATTTCTAATCAACGAATGAATATCAATTCAACACATGAATGTTTTCTATTCAATGAATAAATATAGTTTAAGCATATGAAAATAATTCAAACACACGAATATTATTCAAAATTTCGGCAGCATAACGGCAGGGTAGTTAAGACCGGGACCGTCCCTAGTACGGCTCCTCGCTCTACCTTAAAACCTCGCGGTTTTTGACAATGGGGATCATGCATCTAGTTCGCACGCAGACGGCATGAATATATTTATTTCATTTCCACAAACTAATCCTATGTGGTTTCAACCAAATATTTCTCAACCACAAATGGGTATTTTTCAACCACAATCAACCAATATTAATCACAAACAATCCCAAACAATCATTCGGTATCAATCAATTTTCACAACCATTTCAATCAATAAATATCGTCCATGGTTTGTGGACGAGGGGCGTATATATATATAGATATATATTTATATATAGCAATTCACTTTCATTTCACACATATATAATATTTTTAAATCAGAAATCTCACCAATAGTTATCCAACTACTACGACTCTGTCTTAGAGAAACCTTCGCCAATCTCGCCTTTTTGTCGCTTTCGTTGCCCGTATTCTCTACATATGTAAAAATCGAATTTTTACTATGTTATTCAATATGTAAAAATCGAATTTCAAAAATATAGATTCCGCCTTTTCAAAAATAAAGATTATATTTTTAATATTCCTATGATGTAAAAAATTATATTTTTATCACTTTAAAAATATAAAAATCATATCTTACTTCTTCTACTTAATAAAAATTCCGTCTTTTCTATTTTGAAAATATGATCTTTATTTTTTTCAAGTTCAAAAATTTTTTCTTTTAAACAAAATCAGTTTTTTTTCTTTTAAACAAAATCAGTTTTTACTTTTAAACAAATCAGTTTTTACTTTTAAACAAATCAGTTTTTACTTTTAAACAAATCAGTTTTTAAATACATAAAAATAAATTAACAAAACAAAAAAACTTACAGAGGGGGGTTTTCGCAGATCGACGGAGGGCTTCTCGAGGGTGGCGGCGCTAGGGTTTCGAACGGGGGAGGCGGCTTCAAGGTCTCGAACGGCTTCGGGGGTCGGATTGAAGGAGGAGGAAGGAGCGAGTGCAAGGAGGAGAGAGTGGCGCTGAGCGATGCTAGGGGTGGCGGAGTTTGGGCGTCGGCGGCGCCTAGGGCAGAGCTTCGGTGGAGCTGCTGCTGCTCCGTTCTTCTTCCTTTTTTCTAATTAATGAATCGGGGGGGGGGGGGGGGCAGAAAGGGAGATAAAGGGAGGGAAAATAGATTTTTTTTATTTATTTAATTATTTAATTTTGCTAAAAGTTGACTTTTACATACGACCTCAAAACGAGGCCCACCGCCTGCCGTCCATAGCGTTTAACCCCCATTCCGAACACAATGGGATATGTATTGCAAGCTGATTTGATCGTTTGAATCAGTTTCTGTTGAATTTACATTTAAATCCTTATATTGAATTTTAAACGTACATTTCAAATTACCGGGGCCACATACTAACTAGAAAAATTCCAGAAAAATATTTTCTCGCTTCGTATTGACGATACGGTCCTAACAAAACTAGTTTCGTCGAATTCTGAGACCGTTTGAAAAATGGCCAATTTCCAGTCGATTAAAATCAACTAAAACCGGTCAAACGCGTTTTCCTTTGCCACGCTCACATATTGATTCGAAAAATTATGAAATTTGAAACCTAAAAATAACATGACACTGCGGATCTAACAAAAGTGGTTTCGTCGAAATCCGAGGTCATTTGCAAAATGTCCATTTTTAAGGGCCTGAATTCCATAACGACTATTCAGAATTTTCAACTGGACATATCTTTTGATTCCCGCTATCAAATTTCGATTGGTCAGATTCGTTGGAAAGATATCATCAATTAGATCCTAATGTTTTTGGTTTCACTAAAATCCGGATTGTTTTGCACCCGGTACAGTCCGACAAAGTTTGAATTCAATTTTTGAAACTGCCACGCCATTTCAGGCCTTGTTTATAATTATAATTAATTATATTCGTTTTCAAATGTCGATTCAAACTCAGTTTTCATTGCCATTATTTAAAATATTTATTTTAAATATTTAAAATCCATTATTTTAGCCAATTTAAAATTTTTAAATTGGTTCAGATTTTCTGGGTCGTTACATGCTGCCTGCCCAATTTTTGTCAATTCCCGGTTTGTGAGGCTTGAGGTTTGAATTATCTTCCAGAACATCTGGCCACCATTTACTTTGAACGCCACATCGTCAGATGCATCGGAAATCACTAATTGATTCCTACAAAAAAACTCAGATTGTTAGGCTAAAGAAGTTTCCCTTCTTTTCCACCAACTTTGTACGTTTGAAGGAATCAACGTACGTAATTCCTTTTGAAATACTCTGTTAGACACTCGTCCATACAAGTGGTCCTGGGTCTGGACAAACCGAAGGCGCCGTTCTATTAATCTATCTTAGGTAATTTCTAGCTAGGATTAACAGAACAGCCCTTGCACTTTACTCCGTCTTCATAATCTCTTCAACATAAGTTGATTCGTAATGCTTATGCCAATAGGGAGTGGTTTTCAGATATCAAACCAGATCCCGGTCTCTCCGTATTGACAATGGAGTTATAAAATAAATCAGAACTTTGATAGTCGGTGATTTAACTATCGAAGAAACATCCATACAGTCAACGGTCCTATTTCTCAAATAGAAATTTCTACCGATCAAACATCAAACAAAACTAGCCCCTTTTTATATTAATTCCTTATTATATCATCGATTCAAAAATCCATTTTCAATCTTCCATAACCTTTCAAATCTCAATCTCGATTCTTGGAAGACAATTCCAACGTCATCATTTCTTTATTCGAGAAGATATCACTTATTCCAATTTGAAAACATTTCTATATATTAATATATTCTTATCTCTGTATTTTAGAAAATATACTTTATTAACATTGGAAAAACATTTCCAATTATCATTCCTTACTTCTGGTTAACCCGAATCATTTCATTTTCTATACATAGAAACCACCTTTGGTTTACGTTGGAAAATATTTCCAAGACCTTTTCATTTAGTTAAACCCATGTTACATAATAAACATCATTGCTATAACTCACTTCATTAATTATTCATTTACTAATCGGATCCATAACCAATCTTCACTACCTAACCTTAACCATTCCTTAGTTAATTATGAAGTCAATCAAGTTGGGGTATAATTACCTCTCATACCTTAACTGAACAACATTCTCAACTTTGAAACAGCCAAAGCTCACAACTTCAAACAAAACATCGCTTACGCGATTATCGGATTCAATCTAGGAATCCACTCCCTTCAAGGAAAAACATTGTTTATAACGGTAGCATAATAATCGCTGTTTCCAAATATTTGATTTATAAGTCATTTATTACAACGACAGCACCAAAATCGCTGTATAGATTTACAAAACATTTGTTATAAAGACAACGTCAAAATCGTTCTATAGATTTACAAAACATTTATTATAATAACAGCGCTAAAATCGCTATATACATTTACAAAACATTTATTATAACGACAGCGCTAAAATCGCTGTGTAGATTTACAAAACATTTATTATAACGACAGTGCTAAAATCTCTATATAGATTTACAAAACATTTATTATATCAACAGCGCTAAAATAGCTGTATAGATTTAGAAAACGTTTATTATAATGACAGCGTTTTAATCGCTGTTCTCAAATATTTGGTTTATAAAAATATGACTTGTACTTATTAATTTCAACAAATGAATTAATAAGTAAATAAATAAATAACTAAATAATTAAATTTTGATTCAAAATGGAAAGTAAAAATAACTACTTCCCTAAATTTGATATAATCGAATTCTAATAAATAACTCTCTCTCAAATAATCTATATTTGATTATATTCCGAACTTCGGAATTTATCTACCTTTTCAGGTTGATTCAAATTCCAAATTTCACTTTTGAACTTATCCTTTCCAAATCATTACCAAATTCCTTGGTAACCTTTCCAGTTTACAAAACATTATTTATGTTCCAAATTTTGGGATAAAACTCATCATCTCTTTAAAAACAAATATCCATTTCCCTTTCTCATTCACGTTCTAACTGGGATTCCTACTTCAAAACTAAATTCCTTTATAGATATTTTATTCGCAAATTATTTCCTTTAAGCAATTTTTCACTATAACCGTGAATATATTCCTTTTATATACAATCAAATCTATTTGGATCTTATACTTGTAAATAACATTTTTAAATCACATTTCCATTTGTAACGTTTATTTAGAATTTATTCATGGGAAAACTTATTTTAATTTCACCCATTTATAATCATACTTGTAATTTCCTTTATAATCGCTACATTCCATTTTCCATTATAAATATCGGTTTCTAACCCGATTTCCACTTTTCCAATATAAATTCAAACTTGAATTTATATTTTACTTTATCTCAAGATAATATTTTATTAATTTATATCGTTTTATAAATAACTTCTTGTTTTATTTATTTAAACAAGTTTCCATTTTAAGTATATTCAAAATTTAAATTTCTATTTGAAAAATAATTTCCTTTTTACATCTCAAATTCCTTTTCTACATTCAAAAATATTTACAGTATTTAAATACCAAAATTCTAGGACCGGTGTAATTCAAACACAACATAATCAGCCATGGATTATATACCACAACATACAACATAATAAATGATAAACATTAATGTAAATATTGAGTAATCCAGTTGGATTCCTCCAACCTGTTTCCCTGCATCCACAGATGTTAATCAACCAAAATATCATCAATTTCATATGGTGTTAGAATCAATATTCAATCAATGGTTTCTATATCAACCATTTCAATCAATTTTATCAACCATTCACCCAATCAACAATCACACAACATAAAATTAATATATTTAAACCTCGTTTATATAGAAATATAAATGAAGCAGAGTTAGTGAGTTTACTCACCTCGATCAGTAATCGTTGAATAACGACTCATTTCCAATTAAAAGAATCATTCGCTTTAATTTGCCAACAAATTCTCACATGCTCCGAATAATTCCAAATTATTCGACCACAACGCCTTCATTTATACGATCCTAACAGATCCGAGTTTGTTGAATTCAGATATTGTATGACACGGTTATTAACATAAAAGATTTAAATTAATTTTAAATGATCATTAACTTAATTAATAAAATCCTTGTTACCTCTAAGCGTTTATTAGCGCTCTAATTAAAGAACGGAATCCTTCTTCTGGGTTCAAGAATAACTCGGCTGCTTCTCCATTACAAAAAGGATTACCAAACACTTTACCCTATTGTCTGTGTTTTCCCGTCCCATACAATTGCTTCACCAATCCACCATGATTATTAATATTAGACCATGCTTTAGCTTTAAGTAATCTGATCGGCAGTAGACAAAAATACCGTAATCACTATTCAAAATAATTCCTCTTCCCTGTCAAAATACAGGGCCTCTCTTCATGTAATTAACCATCTTATTCCCAACTATAATTGGAACCGCCTCCTGTACGCAATACCCCCTTTTACGGTGATAAGATCAATAGTGGCTCCCAAAGCTACACCCTCCAGGATATTCATTACAAACCCATTTCTCACTAACGGACTACACAACCCGAACTCCGTTGTCACGAGATTCAAGGGAATCACCATCATCCGTCTCTCTTCCGCAGCCACTACCACTATTCCATCCAATACTTCGGACCCGTAACCTTATCGTACCCAGCTTTGCGTCACCAGCGGTGATCGGAGTTGACCCAAACTGATGCCCTAACCTCCATGACTCCAACACCCCTGGTCTCGAGCCAAAGACACCGCATAGCTCACATAAACTCTCGTCCATCCCAAGGATTAACGTGCTCAACACAGCATCGAACAACAAAATGGGTGTGCCATTGAGGAGCGCTATCTTGGACGAGTTCGAAAATCATAAATTCAAGATTTTAGAACTTTGTTTATTTTTCCGAATAATAGTAAGAACTGATTTTCGTCCATTTTTCATGCTGCTGGTATAAATAGAGGAAGAGGAGAACACAAAGTAAAGCTTATTACACATGAGTAGCACCATCAGGTATTCACGAATTTCAGTGCAAGGACAACAACTGGAAAGATTTTTATTTTATTTTTATTAAATGTTTGGTGATAGATTTCGGCAATGGAGACGCAAAGGATTTGATTCGATACGTTTTTATTTTATTATTCCCAAGGCAAGCTAAGTTATGGTAGTCGACTTCTTTGACCTATAGAAACATTACAATCGTATCCTGATAAGATTATGAAGAGTGACATCGTATCCTTACCCAGGATTTTCAAAAATAAAGAATAAATATTTTGCCTATCACTTAATGCCAAAGATATGATTTCGATTTCACAGCAGATTTGCGCATGGACTTATTTGGTTCCTATCAGTGATTAGAATAGGATTTTAGTACAATATTTTTTCCAAGATTTGTACAGTATTTTGCCAAGATTTCGCTTTTCGTAATGTTTGAATTGAGCCAGCGTTTTCTTGTAGGCAGTAACATGCCGAGATATCAAAATGGATTACAAAGATTGAATAAGATTTTTATTTTTTGAATTTAGACATGCTGAGATTTATGGCTTTTGGGGATTTCGAAATGACAAGAGTACCCTATGAGGATTTGAAACAGTTGTAAAAGGATTGGATCGGGTTTGCTTAAGGCTTTCCAATTTGAATTTGACATGCTGAGATTTGATAAAATATTTGACATGAAAAGGTAACCGCTATTTTATAATATTATTAAAGGTATAGATAATGTTCGATGTTCTCTTATAATACTATTTAACGTAAAATTAACATTTGAGGTTCTCAGCATTTTTGATTACATATGTCATCGGATTGTCACGAAATTTTGGCTTCGTTGAATTGCGAGATGTTTTGTAAATTCACTATTCTTAAAGCTCAACATAAACCGATTAAGATATAAATTCAAAAACAAATTCAATTTGATAATAATAAATTATTATTATCGTACATATCCGAATAGAATATCTTTATGGCTCTAAAATAAATACATTTAGATTTATAACCTGATATTTTAAATTAAAACGAATTTGGATTATTTTAAATTGATTTTTTTTCAATTATAATATTTATAAAATAATTAAATATTCAGAATTAAATGGCTAAAAATTTGAGCTGTTACATTCCTTCCCCCTTAAAAGAATTTCGTCTTCGAAATTGCTAAGCAGTAAAAATGGTATAACTCTAATTCCTCATAACCTGCTTAGTTTAATTCTTATATTTCATATCTTCATAATCCAGTTCTTACCCGATCATCAAATTCTCATACCAATGCTTGACCATTCATAATTCTTTCCAAATGATCTGTCCACCATTTTTGGACTATCCACCATCACATTCTTGCCTTCAATCCATATGCTCTTCTGCATATTCACACCCATTTCAATTGATTTTAAATCCATTTATCAATTTCATTATTCCACTTGAAATTTTATTACACAATTTCGATTTTCATATTCCAATTACAATTAACATCAGATTTTAATTTATCAAAAATTTCTTAAAAAATTTATAAATCTTTAAATTCTAAAAAAATTCGCCAACATCTCCTGTGCAAGGCTCAATCAGTACAATCACAAATTGCCTTTCTAGGCCTTCTCTAACCCAAAAGAAAATCAAAAAGCCAAGTGGCTTGCCTTATAGGCTCATTAAATCATCAAACCCAAGTAATATTGTAAACATGTACCTTTTTGTCGGGCATAACTCTATCTCTTGCATTTGCTTCCATTCAATACCTGCTCAACATATGTATATATTCCAATCGGTTCCAAATCAATTCAACCTTTGGTCTTTAGCTTTCCTAATCAACTTTATGATTATTTCAATTCTATTCCTTAATCCATACTGAGTTCTATTTTGAAAAATCAACTCTCTTATTCTGCTTGAGTTCAATTCCATCACCGTTTAATTCCAAACAACAACATCCAATATATATTCAACTTGTTTGATTTCATTCTGGATTATCTCTAATCTAGTCCAATTTTATTTAACTTAAGTTAAATTTCAATTCATTTGATTCACTTCTACTATTTTAATTTATTCAACTTATACAAGTTAAATTTTAATTTCAGAATTCAAATTCCCGGGTTTTATTTCAAATTAATTTGAAATCATATATATTTATATACATATATTTATAATCAACTCAATTTAAATATTTGAATTTCTAAAACATCTTGTCCTTTTCAAACAATTTTTCATTCCCAAATTACTATGGTAGCAATCCGTCACATAGAAACATGAAAATGAATGCTGAATGTCGCGATCCATTATGAGAGTTATTTTCTCGCCATTAAAGTGATTTCAATGCTTAATTGTTTTCAAAATCTACTTAAAAACCATTCTTATTCAAAAATACCTTCAGATAATGCTATATTACTTTATTATACTTCAGAAAATACTTCTAAACACCCAGGATTTAAATTCCAATTCTGGTTTGAAATTAATCTTGGTTTACCTCATTTTTATACATTATCAGTATACAAATTATATAACTATTTCATTATTTCCTAATTCCATTTGATTGGGATAACAATCAATACATTCGTATATGATAATTTATAAATATTCCTTTTATATTAAAATAATTTTTAGGCAAAATTATTTCATTTACCCATTTCAAAATAATACCGTATCGAATAATTTTTTACGAGATTTTAGAAACGCTTATCGATACAGTTGTACATCCTGTATCGATCAGAATTTATAAACCACTCAACAAACCAGTCAACACAATATAAAACATTTTTATATCAAATCTACAAATACGCACTCAAATACATACAATCAAATTTAATCTAGGGTACTCCTAACCCCATCTCTATTGAATCACGCCACAGAGCCAAGGTTATCATTCAACCTTTTGCTCTGATACCAAAGGTAATGGGCCGAATTTCTGTACCCTTTGAGTCGACTAATAACACCACACGTCCAACCCAAATTGCACAAAAATATGAATCATTATTAGAAAGAAATTAGAGGATAAGAAATAGAAAGAAAGAAATATTAAAATAGAAGAAAACGAAGATCACAAACTCACAGCGGAACGAATAAATATATTAGATAACATAAACTTTGAAATACAAATCAGTAACTTTATATACATTCCATCATTAGAGCACAACAGTTATCTCTGGAACAGTTATAAACACTTGTTTCCAGATACAACAAAGTACACAGTGGAAAGTATGATAGTCATAACTAATTGTCGAAGCCTCCTGCTTCAAGTTTCTCCAGATGAATCTGTAAAATCCCAACTACTGGACTGCTCGTACAAATTTGGGCACCCAAGAGTTTAGGGAAAACAAAATAAAATAAACTCTGGGCCAGTCATGGTACTGGTGTGAGTAAACTTCAACCATTTGTTTAACTTTCAAAAATCCTTTCGAAAATATGATAATCGTAAGACCGATCCACACATAAACACGGATGGTTTTTACCTTACGATAACCAAAAATATTTTTGATATCAAATCATGTGGTATTATACTAATGTCTACATCAAATAAATAGAATCTAGCGAAACACTTGCATCTCACGCTCCGTATATAGTATCAAATCAAAAAACATAGGGCGCTTACTGGGGATTGGATTTCCAACATGACAAGGTATGGAACCACCTTCCGATAGTGTATCTCTAGAGAGGAATACATTGGGTTCAACAAGAACGTCGTGCACACCGGCCCACACATGACCGACCACTCATTTCGCTTGAGTGTATCGAATGTATATCACCAACGGTTGGGATCAGCAACCGTTTCCCGTAAGGGACAACATCGATAGATTAAAGAAGCAAATGAAATTTCTCTAGATAGGTGATTATACATCCTAATGGGAGCGACCCACATAGCCATGCCGCCTGCCCGATTTTTGTCAATTCCCGGTTGTGAGGCTTGAGGTTTGAATTATCTTCCAGAACATCTGGCCACCATTTACTTTGAATGCCGCATCGTCAGATCCATCGAAAATCACTAATTGATTCCCACAAAAAAACTCAGATTGTGAGGCTAAAGAAGTTTCCCTTCTTTTCCACCAACTTTGTACGTTTGAAGGAATCAATGTACGTAATTCCTTTGGATATACTCTGTCAGACACTCGTCCTTACAAGTTGTCCTGGGTCTGGACAAACCGAAGGCACCATTCTATCAATCCATCTTAGGTAATTTCTACCTAGGATTAACAGAACAGCCCTTGCACTTTACCCCGTCTTCATAATCTCTTCAACATAAGTTGATTCGTAATGCTTATGCCAATACGAAGTGGTTTTCAGATATAAAACCTGATCCCGGTCTCTCCGTATTGACAACGAAGATATAAGATAAATAAAAACTTTGATAGTCGGTGATTTAACTATCAAAGAAACATCCATACAATCAATGGTCTTATTTCTCAATTAGAAATTTCTACCGATCAAACATCAAACAAAACTGGCCCCTTTTTATATTAATTGCTTAATATATCATCGATTCAAAAATCCATTTTCAATCTTCCATAAACTTTCAAATCTCAATCTCGATTCTTGGAAGACATTTCCAACGTCATCATTTCTTTATTCGAGAAGATATCACTTATTCCAATTTAAAAACATTTCTATATATTCATATATTCTTATCTCTATATTTTAGAAAATATACTTTATTAACATTGGAAAAACATTTCCAATTATCATTCCTTACTTCTAGTTATCCCAAATCATTTCATTTTCTATACTTAGAAACCACCTCTGGTTTACTTTGGAAAATGTTTCCAAGACCTTTTCATTTAGTTAAACCCATGTTACATAATAAACATCATTGCTATAACTCACTTCATTAATTATTCATTTACTAATCGGATCCATAACCAATCTTCACTACCTAACCTTAACCATTCCTTAGTCAATTATGAAGTCAATCAAGTTGGGGTATAATTACCTCTTAGACCTTAACTGAACAACATTCTCAACTTTGAAACAGCCAAAGCTCACAACTTCAAACAAAACATCGCTTACACAATTCTCGGATTCAATTTAGGAATCCACTCCCTTCATGGAAAATCATTGTTTATAATGGTAGCGTAATAATCGTTGTTTCCAAATATTTGATTGATAAGTCATTTATTATAACGACAACGCCAAAATCGCTGTATAGATTTACAAAACATTTGTTATAACGACAATGTCAAAATCGCTGTATAGATTTACAAAACATTTATTATAACGACAGCGCTAAAATCGCTGTATACATTTACAAAACATTTATTATAACGACAGCGCTAAAATCGCTGTATAGATTTACAAAACATTTATTATAACGACAGCGCTAAAATCGCTGTATAGATTTACAGAACATTTATTATAATGACAACATTGTAATCGCTGTTCTCAAATATTTGGTTTATAAAAATATAACTTGTACTTATTAATTTCAACAAATAAATTAATAAGTAAATAAATAAACAAATAAAAAATAATTAAATTTTGATTCAAAATGGAAAGTAAAAATAACTACTTCCTTAAATTCGATATAATCGAATTCTAATAAATGACTCTCTCTCTCTCAAATAATCTATATTTGATTATATTCCGAACTTCGAAATTTATCTACCATTTCAGGTTGATTCAAATTCCAAATTTCACTTTTGAACTTATCCTTTCCAAATCATTACCAAATTCCTTGATAACCTTTCCAGATTACAAAACATTATTTATGTTCCAAATTTTGGGATAAAACTCATCATCTCTTTAAAACCAAATATCCATTTCCCTTTCTCATTCACGTTATAATTAGGACTCGTATTTCAAATCTAAATTCCTTTATAGATATTTTACTCACAAATTATTTCCTTTAAGCCATTTTTCACTTTAACCGTGAATATATTCCTCATATATACAATCAAACCTATTTGGATCTTATACTTGTAAATAACATTTTTAAATCACATTTCCATTTGTAATGTTTATTTAGAATTTATTCATAGGAAAACTTATTTTAATTTCATCCATTTATTATCATACTTGTAATTTCCTTTATAATCGCTACATTCCATTTTCCATTACAAATATCGGTTTCTAACCCGATTTCCACTTTTCCAATATAAATTCAAACTTAAATTTATATTTTACTTTATCTCAAGATAATATTTTTACTAATTTATAAACATCGTTTTATAAATAACTTCTTGTTTTATTTATTTAAACAAGTTTCTATTTTAAGTACATTCAAAATTTAAATTTCTATTTGAAAAATAATTTCCTTTTTACATCTCAAATTCCTTTTTTACATTTGAACACATTTACGGTATTTAAATACCAAAATTCTAGGACTGGTGTAAGTCAAACACAACATAATCAGCCATGGATTATATATCACAACATACAACATAGCATACAATAAACAGTAATGTAAATATTGAGGAATCCAATTGGATTCTTTCAACCTATTTCCCTGCATCCACAGATGTTAATCAACAAAAATATCATCAATTCCATATGGTGTTCGAATCAATATTCAATCAATGGTGTCTATATCAACGATTTCTATCAATATTATCAACCATTCACCCAATCAACAATCACACAACATAAAATTAATATATTTAAACCTCGTTCATATAGAAATATAAAGGAAGCAGAGTTAGTGAGTTTACTCATCATGGTCAGTAATCGTTGAATAACGACTCATTTCCAATTAAAAGAATCAATCGTTTTAATTTGCCAACAAATTCTCACATGCTCCGAATAATTCCAAATTATTCGACCGCAACGCCTTCGTTTATACGATCCTAACAGATCCGAGTTTGTTGAATTCTAATATTGTATGACACGGTTATTAACATTAAAGATTTAAATTAATTTTAAATGATCAGTAACTTAATTAATAAATTACTTGTTACCTCTAAGCGTTTATTAGTGCTCTAATTAAAGAACGAAATCCTTCTTTTGGGTTCAAGAATAACTCGATTGCTTCTCCGTTACAAAAAGCATTACCAAACACTTCACCCTATTGTTTTTGTTTCCCCGTCCCATATAATTGCTTCACAAATCCACCATGATTATTAATATTAGACCATACTTTAGCTTTAAGTAATCTGATCGGCAGTAGATAAAAATACCGTAATCACTGTTCAAAATAATTCCTCTTCCCTGCCAAAATACAGGGCCTCTCTTCATGTAATTAACCATCTTCTTCCCAACTATAATTGGAACCACCTCCTGTACGCAATACCCCCTTTTACGGTGATAAGATCAATAGTGGCTCCCAAAGCTACATCCTCCAGGATCTTCATTACAAACCCATCGCTCACCAACGGACTACACATCCCGAACTCTACCATCATGAGATTCAAGGGAATCACCACCATCAGTCTCTCTTCCGCATCCACTACCACTATTCCATCCAATACTTCGGACCCGTAACCCTACCGTACCCAGCTTTTGCGTCACCAGCGGTGATCGGAGTTGAACCAAACTGTAACGACCCGGGATTTTGGCGATCTTGGTTATCCGATATACAACACATATTGAACATCCAAGGATCGAAAATACCGGTCATTAATGAAAGAAGATAGAGGGTGAGGAAAGATAAGATAGAAACTTAGAATAGAAGAAGAATGCAATATCAGAGTAACACGAATCTCACAGCGGAACGAATAACATATAATATATGTAACATAACTTTGAAATATACATTGTATTTGAATATACATCATTATCAAAGTACAACACTTACAACACAGCGGAAATAACTATAGCTATATGATCCTGAAGCCTCCTGCTCTAGCTCTTCAAGTATCTGTAAATCCCGACTACTTAACTGCCCGTACAAAATTGGGCACCCAAGAGTTTAGGGGAAACAAAACATAATAAACTCCGGGTCAGTCATGGGACTTGTATGAGTAAAACAGTTTAAACAGTTTGAAACAAGTAAATGATATCTCATAAGACCACGCCGTATAAAGGAACGGGTTTTCCCTTATGAGAATCCAAAATATCTTTATATCCAAAACCTTTTGATATTATAATAATGTCTATCAACCACAATATAATAATCATCTAGCAGAAATGCTTCCATCTCACGTTCTACATATATAGTATACAATCAAAACCGCAAGCACGTATTGGGTAATGGATTTCCAACTATGACAAGGTATGGAACCACCTTTCTCTAGTGTACCTCTAGAAAGGAATACACTGGGTTCAACAAGAACATCTTGCAACCCGGCCACACATGACCGACCACTCATTTTGCTTGAGTGTATCGAATGTATATCACCAATGGTTGGGATCAGCAACCGTTTCCCGAATGGGACACTATCGACAATAGATTTTTTAGAAGTAAATGAAACTCAAGATTAGGTGATTATACACCCTACTTTGGAGCGACCGACTTAGCCATGCTGCCTGCTCGATTTCTGTCATTTACCGGTTGATGAGGTTTGAGGTTACGCTTCATCATCACATCAGATTCACTTCAAATGCCACATTGTCAAATCCATCGAAAATCACTAATTGACGTCAACAACAGTACATTACGTGTTAGCTAAAGAAGTTTCCTTCTCCGCTTCCACTCTTGGTACGGTTGAAGAAATCAATATACGTGATCGTCTGGAAATACTCTGTCAAACATCCGTCCATACAAGTCATCGAGGAACATGATGAACCGAAGGCACTATTCAATACATCCATCTTAGACACTGTTATCTAAGACTTATACAATAGCCCTTGCACTTTACTCTGTCTTCAATTATCTTTGGCATATAAGATTCACAATGCTTATGCCAATACAGAGTGGTTCTTTGGATAATATTCCAACCGGTCTCTCCATATTAACAACGTTAAAATGGTCAAAACTTCGATAGTTTGTGATTTAACCATCAAAGAAAAACAGGTGTGCAAACAACGATATTATTTCCAGGAGGAAATTATATCGATCAATCATCATTCAACATTTATCTATTTATTTCATTAATTTACTTATCTCCTATTTCCCTATATTCAACATTTCTTATTTTCTAAATTTAGAAAATATATGTTATTACCATTGGAAAAGATTTCCATTTCTTGTTTTCTATATCAGAAAACATTTCTGTTTCTTAGTTGGAAAACATTTCTCATTGGACTTAGACAGATGTTTAAACAAACCATCACGATGCCAACTCAAACAATTATGCTTATTAACTAAATTCATTTAACCCACCTTCACTATCGAACCTTAACCATTCCTTAGTTAAAAATGAAGTCAATCAAGTTGGGGTAATACCACCTCTCAGACCTTAACTGAACAACTTTTCTAACCTTGAAATAGACAAAGTTCACCTTTTAATTCTTTAACAAACTTCCTTACGTAACTCTCTTTCGAATCATATCTATTCGATAATTCTTTCCTTCGAATAAGGTATATTCGATAACTCTATTCAATTTACTCTATTGGACTAACGCTATTGGATTAACTCTATTTGATCTAACTCTAGTCGATAACTCCTTTAACTCTATTCGAATAAACCAAATTCGATTAACTCCTTTAACTCCATTCGAATAAACTATATTTGATTTATTCCTTTAATTCCGTTTAACTCTATTCGAATAACTAATATTCGATAACTCTATTTAACTCTATTTCGAATCAATAATATTCGATTAACTCAATTTTCAATTTGAATAAACTATACTCGATCAACTCCTTTATTTTAACTCTAATCGATTAACTCCATCGAATAACTAAATTCGACAACTCCTTCGAATAACCAATATTCTATAACTCACTTCGATTAAACAAATCGATAACTCTTTTCGATTAAACTATAATCGATAACTCCTTCGATTAACTAATAATCGATAACTCCTTTCGATTAACTAATAATCGATAATTCCTTCGATTAACTAAAAATTGATAACTCCTTTTCTTTAACTCTATTCGAATAAACTAATATTCGATAAACTCCATTTGAATAACTCTAGTTCGATTTAACTCTATCGATTAACTCTAACTGATTAACTCTAACGATTTAACTCTAAATGATTAACCCTAACAGTTTTACTCTAACTGGTTAACCCTAATGGTTTTACTCTAACTGATTAACTCTTTGTCCTTATTCAGATTCAAACATCGATGTTGAAGTCGATTCTTACTTCTTTATATTAGTCCTGACTTATATATTCTATTTATCCAAATGATAAATATTCAACTTAATTTATAAATGTCCTTTATAAATCAATCTGCTCCTTTTATCTATTTAATTCTTCATATATAAGTTAAGACTTATATATATATATATATCTATTTATCCGAAGATAAATATTTCCTTTATAATCTATTTGCTTCCTAAACAAATATTTCCTTTTTAAATTCTATTTGCAAATGGTTTGCAAATATCCCTTTTTCTTTCTATTTATTTTCTAAATAAATAACTCATTTATAACATTCTATTTATTTCCTACAAATAAATATTTCCATTTAATCTATTTGTAATGTTTTACAAATATTTTCTTTCCAATCCCATTGGTAAAATTTTTACAAATGTTTCCCTTTTCATTTCTATTTGTAATTGTCTTACAAATATTTTCTCTTTCTATTCTATTTGTAATTAGTTTACAAATATTTCTCTTTACAATCCTATTTGTAAATGGTTTACAAATATCTCCTTTTCAATTCTATTAACAAATAAATATTCTTCTTATAATATCGTATTTATTTTCTAAATAAATATCCTTATTTATAAAATCATTTGATTTTATAAATAATTCCCTTCTTATAAAATCTCTTGATTTTATAAATGTTATATTTTCAATAAACACTTTGAAAATTCCCTTTTGACTTTCCAGTATTCCTTATGGTATTTAACGTACCATATAACAATGTTCGGTATCATTCAAACATATAAAATCATCAACAGATTTCATATCACATCATATAACACAATATATGAAACCAAACAGTATTTATATATTGAGGAACCCAGTTGGGTTCCTCCAACCTGTTTCCCTGCATCACAGATGTTACACAATAAAATCAACATCACTTTCTGTTCCATATGATATATTCTGTTAAACAGAATCAATATAGAAATTCAACTAACTAACTAGCAGTTCAATCAAACAGTCAACACACAGTCAATCAGCCAATATTTAACAGTTCTAAAAATACAACATGAAATTATAAACTGTTCAGAGTTTTTGAGATTTACTCACATTTGCAGTTCATCGTTAAAGAACGATAAACTGTTGTTTTATTTGAATCAAACAATTTATTTCTCCATAAATTCAAACTAGCTCCAATCCACTCCCAGTCAATTCCATTGTGTTGCTCTCGTCCATACGATCCTGTCGGATCTTGTTTTGTTGATTTTCGTTCACGTATGATAGAGTTATTCAGATTATAAGTTATACAGATAGTTTAAGCAAAATTAAAATAAGACTTATAATTAAATTTGGGCTCACATTTTATAAGGCCCAACCCAATCTTTCTCTTCTAAATCCTGTGGACCCGTTCATTCCCTTTTACACTGCGCACAACCCTCCTCCCCCAACCAACAGACAATTCCATCCCTCCAGTATTCTCCTTCTTCTATTGGAAGTGTACGTCCGCCCAAAACAGTTTAAAACAAATCACCTGCACCCCACCAATATATCACGCACAAACCCATCATCTGCAGAAAACAAACACTTCAATTTCCTCAAAATCCAACTAACAAAAATCCATCCTTAATCCATGTTTAACCCCAATCAGCAGCTCACTTCATTTCTTCCTCTTCTTTTAATTCGCTCCAACGCACAGAAAAAAAAAGGCCATTGGCAATCTTTCGTTCCTCCACTGCTCGCTTTCCTTTTCTCGAATAAATCACTAAAAATCACCAATGTTCCTATCTCCGGCTCCTCTTCTATCTTCTACCACTTTCACCTAACTCGAGCTCTTCCTTGCAACTCGTTCGAGCACCAGTAACCACGAACCAGTTCATCAATCAACATCAATGTATTTCGAATCCCGTCCAACTTCCGAGATAGGTTCGAATCTTCACACAGATTCCAAAAACGAACTCCATTCCATGAACAAATACTTCGATTAACCCAAACATGGAACCCCAAATCGACGAACGGCCGCTGTACAAAACCGAGCTCGACCAAACTGAATCGCACCCCCTAAAATCGGCATGAAATCGATGAGAAACTGCCCAAGATTTCGAATATGTATGATTCGAGATTTATAAAATTTTATTTCGGATTTCCCTTGAGGATTTTGGTTGGATACATTTCGTTTGTGGCGGCTCGTTTTACTTTGCAGAAGAAAGAATTAGGTTAGATAGAAGGAAAAGCTATTATATAGGAGATTAACATTTTAGATTAAGTGGATGAAATGCTTTCCATGTTTTGCTCTGAAGAGGAGGATTTGTGCGCCTGAAAGAAGAGGTGCGTGATTATGAACTGATCGGAGAAAAATGAGGAATGGATTATTTTAAGGGAGAATAAAAGTTATTATATAGGGTGTTTATTATTAAGGTACCTCATACGCATCAAATTCCGTCTGTTTACGAATTGCCATAGACAGAAATAACCATACCGTTGTGTCGAGCTCGGTGCCATGATCCCAGAAATATAATAATACCGGTAGATTAACTCATGTTGTGAAACCTCAAAATGTTGATTAAGGGTGCAAAATGCTCCAAATAAAAAGTTGCTTAATTAATTAATTAAAAATTACCATAAAATTATAAAAATTAAATTATCACTATGTCTCAAAAGAACCTTGTCTAAATTCAAACACGATATTCAAATATTATGAAAACCCTTTAATAACGTAAATAAAGCGTTACTAATTATAAAGGAATTCCGCAGTGACTTTTCTAGGATTTGATTTGGACATAAATCAAAATCTACACGAAGAAATCTCGATTTTTCTATTCCACTAGAAAAATATACTTCACCAGCTCTGTATGTTTCTTGTTTCACAGAAATCCAATTAAAAACGAACCCTGTACATTTAGTTGAAGTTCGAATCGCCAATTTACGAACTGCAGCGTCATTTCAAGCTCGATTTTAATTATATTATAATTCTATGTTCAAACTGTCATTTATAAAATATATTCGTTATTCAAATTAAATTCCAAGCTGAATTAAATATCAAAGATGATCCGGTTAACACCATATCGTCATTTCAGCCAATTATGAATATTTCAGAATTAAATATATTATTTAATTTATTATTTTAATTAAATATTCATCATTATTTAATTCCATGACCATTAAATTCTCTAAACCACCATTTCAATAATTAAATAATTAAATTATTATACCGCTGAAGATGCGGGTCATTACACAAACCGACGCCCTAACCTCCATGCCTCCAACGCCCTGGTCTCGAGCCAACGACGCTCCATAGCTCACAAAACCTCTCGTCCATCCCAAGGATCACCGCGCTCAACACAGCATCGAACAACAAAATGGGTGTGCCACTGAGGAGCACTATCTTAGACGAGTTCGAAAATCATAAATTCAAGATTTTAGAACTTTGTTTATTTTTCCGAATAATAGTAAGAACTGATTTTCGTCCATTTTTCATGTTGCTGGTATAAATAGAGGAAGAGGAGAACACAAAGTAAATCTTATTACACATGAGTAGCACCATCAGGTATTCACGAATTTCAGTGCAAGGACAATAACTAGCAAGATTTTTATTTTATTTTCATTAAATGTTTGGTGATAGATTTCTGCTATGGAGATGCAAAGGATTTGATTCGATACTTTTTTTTTTATTATTCCCAAGGCAAGCTAAGTTATGGTAGTCGACTTCTTTGACCTACAGAAACATTACATTTGTATCCTGATAAGATTATGAAGAGTGACATCGTATCCTTACCCAGGATTTTCAAAAATAAAGAATAAATATTTGGCCTATCACTTAACGCCAAAGATATGATTTCGATTTCACAGCAGATTTGTGGATGGTCTTATTCGGTTCTTATCAGTGATTAGAATAGGATTTTAGTACAATATTTTTCCAAGATTTGTACAGTATTTTGCCAAGATTTCGCTTTTCGTAATGTTTGAATTGAGCCAGCGTTTTCTTGCAGGCAGTAACATGCTGAGATATCAAAATGGATTACAAAGATTGAATAAGATTTTTTTTAAATTTAGACATGCTGAGATTTATGGCTTTTGGGGATTTAAAAATGACAAGAGTATCTATGAGGATTTGAAACAATTGTAAAAGGATTGGATCGGGTTTGCTTTAGGCTTTTCAATTTGAATTTGACATGCTGAGATTTGATAAAAGATTTGACATGACAAGGTAACAATTATTTTATAATATTATTAAATGTATAGATAATGTTCGATGTTCTCTTATAATACTATTTAACGTAAAATTAACGTTTGAGGTTCTCAGCATTTTTGATTACATATGTCATTGGATTGTCACGAAATTTTGGCTTCGTTGAATTCCGAGATGTTTTGTAAATTCACAATTCTTAAAGCTCAACATAAACCGATTAAGATATAAATTCAAAATCAAAATCAATTTAATAATAATAAATTATTATTATCGTACATATCCGAATAAAATATCTTTATAGCTCCAAAATAAATACATTTAGATTTATAACTTGATACTTCAAATTAAAATGACATTTGGATTATTTAAAATCGATTTATTTTTCAATTATAATATTTAAAACAAATTTAAATATTCAGAATTAAATGTCTAAAAATCCGGGTTGTTACAGTTTGATACCGGGGCTTCCCATTCCTTCACATCTAGTGACCTGGTAGATAGGTTGGGATTGGAACCCGAGATTGTCGATATACCTTTAGTTGTGACGAACCCGATCGACGGTTCGAGTAGCCTTAGTATGATTTGTCGTAATTTGGTCTTATCGAGTCATGGATGCATGTTTGCTTGTGACTGCTTTGTTTTAGGCTTTACTCGGTTTGGCATTATTTTGGGAGTCGATTGGCTCCAAAGGTATGTGGTGGTGGTAGACTGTGAGGGGTCTTCGGTGACCATTAGAGCGGATGATGGGCAGAGGGTACTGTTTGATTGCCTACCTAGTGATGGGGTGATGGCTAGTTTTCTAAATACCCTTAACATCTTGCATGATGATTTGTTAGATGTGCCTATTGCTGGCGAGTATCCAGACATCTTCAAGGAAGTGACCAAACTTCCACCACACCAAGAGATTGAGTTTCGGATTGATTTAGTAAAAGATGCCAGACCTATAGTGATGCCACTTCGTCGTATGGCGCCAAGGGAGAAGCGAGAGCTCGGGGTGCAAGTAAGAGGTCTTTTAAAGAAGGGATTTATCCAAAGAAGTGTTTCCGAGTGGGGAGCACCAGTCGTATTTGCAACCAAGGCCGATTGTTCCCTTCGGTTGTGTATGGATTACCGCGAGTTGAACAAGGTGATGAGGAAGAATAAGTATACTCTCCTATGGATAGATGATTTGTTTGATCAGTTGAATGGAGCAAAAGTGTTCTTCCAGTCAGATCTCGTGATAGGTTTTCATCAGCTCTAAGTAGCAGATGAGAGTATACCTAAAACGGCTTTTCAAACGTCGTCTGGATTCTATGAGTGGTTGGTCATGCCATTTGGGTTGACCAATGCACCAACATATATTGTGGATCTTATTAATAGAGTTTCAGAGATCAGTTAAATAAGTTTGTTCTTGTGTTCGTAGACGATATCTTGGTTTACTCGAGGATAGAGGAAGAACACAAAGAACATTTGAGGACAGTGATGGAGGTATTGAGGAAACACCAATTAAAGAAAAAAATTCTAAGTGTCACTTCTGGAGGAGGGAAGTGAGATTCTTGGGCCATATTGTCTCAAAAAATGGTATTGCCATGGATCCTGCGAAGGTGGCTACGGTGCAAGATTAGTCTACGGCCAAGAATGCAACAGATGTAAGAAGTTTCTTGGTGTTGGCTGGATATTATCGTAAGTTTATCCAAGACTTCTCCAAGATAGTGGCAATGTTAAATCAGTTGACCAAGAAGAATCAAGATCTAAGACGAAAGGTGTGAAAATGCATTTAAGGGTCTAAAGGAAAAGTTGACCTATGCGCCAGTCTTGGTTATTCCTAAAGGGAACGAAGAGATGACGGTATACACGAATGCCTGTAGTACCGGACTAGGTGATGTACTGATGCAAGGAGGTAGCGTTGTAGCTTATGCAAGTCGGCAACTAAAACCACATTAGAAAAGATATCCTACCCATGATTTGGAATTGGCAGCGATCGTGTTCGCATTGAAGATGTGGAGACATTATCTCTTGGAAGAAAGAATCGAGCTGTTTACCGATCATAATTCATTAAAGTACCTTTTCTCTCAAAAGAATTTAAATCTTCATCAGCAAAGATGGTTGGAGTTCTTGGCTTCATATGATTTCAATATCACATACACACCCGGGAAGGGCAATGCGGTAGCTGATGCATTGAGTAGGAGACATGTCAGTTTAGGTGATATGTTCCTAGAATGGAAGTAACTAGAATATATCACGGGATATGATTTCAAATCTAGGTGCGAAATTGATCTAGAGATGTTAGAAAGTTTGACGATCAGACCGACTTTGATTGATTGGATCGGCTCTAGCCAGAGGGATGATCCTAAACTATTAGAAATCATCTCCAAAGTAGAGATGGGTACATATGGTGAGGAAATGAACAAGTATGGTCTTGATTGAGAAGGATGGCTTCAAAAGAAAGAGAGGCTGGTTGTGCCCAACATTAACGGATTGAGAGATGAAGTACTTAGAGAGTGTCATCACTTGAGACTGACTATACATCCCGGTGGAAAAAAATGTATCGAGACATGAAGCAGACCTACTAATGGGATGGGATGAAGAGAGATGTTGGGAAGTTTATATCCAAGTGCATGAATTGCCAGTTAGTTAAAGCCGAGCAAAACAAGCCTAGTGGTTTGTTGCAACCATTGGAAATTCCTGAATGGAAATGGGAACAAGTCTCAATGGATTTCATTGACGGTTTACCAAGGACTACATTGGGTCATGATAGTATTTGGGTGATTGTGGATCGATTGACCAAGAGTGCAGGGTTTACACCGGTCAAGTCGAATAGGACGGCAGTTAAGTTAGCATAACTATATATAAAGTGGGTAGTGAGATTTCATGGAGTACCCAAAGGTATTTTAAGTGAACGAGATCCTTTATTTACTAATGGGTTTTGGAAGAGCTTGCAAGAGGCTTTAGGGTCAGAATTACATCTCAGTACAACATACCATTCCCAAACCGGCGGCCAAACGGAGAGGGTGAACCGTGTATTGGAGGATCTTTTGAGGCCTTGTATATTGGATTTTGGGGAATCATGGGATGACCTTTTGCATTTAGTTGAGTTCGCATATAATAATAGTTACCAGTCCAGTATTGGTATAGCTCCATTTGAAGCTTTGTATGGAAGACCGTGCAACTCACCATCATGTTAGTTGGAGACCGATGAGAAATTTGTGCTTGGGCCATATGTAATAAGAGAAACTTCAGATAAGATCAAGGTTATCCAACAGCGAATGAAAGCTGCCCAAGATAGGCAGAAGAGTTATGCTGATAAAAGACGAAGAGATTTGAAATTCTACATTGGCGACTTGGTATTCGTCAATATTTCTCCAATGAAGAATGTAATTCGATTTGGTAGGGAGGCAAATCAGCACCATTCCAGTTCTCGAGCAAGTTGGGAATTTGGCATATAAAGTTGGATTACCTAGCAAGATGGCAGGGGTTCACAACGTATTTCATGTTTCCCAATTAAGGAAGTTTGTGCACGATTCTGATATGACTATTTCACCAGATCAATTGGATGATATCAAAGTGGAATCCGAGGCAGTTAGGAGCCACAGGACGATTCGTATTGTCCGACACAATACGAAACAACTTCGAAGAAAGACGGTGGAACTAGTAAAGGTCCAGTGGGGCTATAATGAGAACGACTGTACTTGGGAAACAAAGGAGAACATAAGGAAGACGCATCCAGAACTCTTTGCCTGGTAAGGTTTTAATAGCAGTATAGTTATTTCGCATGCTAAGATAGATTTGTTGCGTTTGTCATGTATGTTTGATTGATTGTAAATGGTTGATAGGCATGCGGGAACCTTTGTTGTTTTCTTAGTTAAGGAGTTTCGGGGATGAAATTTCTTAAGGGAGGAGAGTGTAACGACCCATGTTTTATGCACTAGAGGATTGTAAAATATTTATTTCATTCTCATACGAAGTTGTATGGTCATGTAACTTTGGGAAACGACTATTGGGGTCATTTCCCATGTTCACGATTTTTGCCGAATTTTAAATGACCGTTTTTCCCCAAGAGAATATTTTTTTGCCTATAACTTTTGATTGGTAAGGAGTTTTGACCTGAAAGCACTTCCATTGGATTCAGATGATAGTTTACCTTTCCGCGGTGTGGTCACATTTGTCAAACGGACTTACCGTTTGGGAGATATGAGTGGAATAAGGTTTAAAGGTGAAAAAACAGCTTAATCGGGCTTAATAGGGTAATTAGCAGCTAGGCCCATAACCCATTTCTGGATTAGGGTTATGGGAGGGCTTAAATCAGTTAGAGAATGGTTCCTTTTCATTTTCTCAGCCGCAATAAACATTTCTTCAAATCTAGCAATGGCCTCCACTTTCTAATTTCATCCTTAATCACTTTCTAATCACATATTGGCCAAATCAACATCAAATTTAGGCGGATTAGCATAGAAATCGAGAAAGAGCTGCTGGGATACATTGGGACCGTGTCAAATTAGTTAGAGTTTCAGATCTGAGATTTATTTATGGCTAAGGTAAGTGATTTGCACTTTTATTCACTAATTACGACGAATTATGGGTGATTAGTGATAATTCGTGAAATTATGGATCATAAAAATCTGGAAAAATATGTAGAAATTGTAAAATATTATTTTATTCCTATGTTAGAAATTTGGGTCAGTTTGGACATAGTTTGTTATTCATATAGTTAAAACATGATTAAGGGAATTAAGGGGGAAATCATAGTTTTGGGTGTGTTTGATCCATATTAACATGTTACATTGATGTTTTGGTGTTTATGGTTGATTATACATGTTGCTATTACCGTTGGTATGATTTGTGTTTGCATAGAAAAGTTAAAATGATTGAAAATGCCGTCGTGTGGCGAGAAAAGACAGAAAATAGCTTGCTGGAAATTGTCAAGAATTCAGATCGAATCGCCCCCCCCCCCCACTCGCAAAGCATGTATCATGAACTGTGCAGGAGAGCGAGCCACAAACCGATCCCTATAACCCGAACCGGAGTACCTCTCGCACCAGAAGGCCCATGAGCCAAACTGTTGTGAAAACCCTGGCCCGAACCGCCGGTGGAGTCACGAGCTTGGGTCAAGACCAACCCGGTGAGATGGAACGATCCGACCCCGAACCGATGATGACTAGAGCATAAAGCACACCCGAATCGAATGGAGACCTGACCGAGATAGTGACCAAACCCGAGATTCAAAGGTAGTCCAAATAAGAAGTTAGAACTCAGGATCCAGATGGGAACCAACGAGTTAACTTAATGAGTTGGACTTTGCTGCGAGACGTGTGCAAAGGGGTTATCGATTTCCATAACTTTGGTCCACCTCTGAGAGACGAATTAGTGGATATGGATTAGCGCAATGGGATTCATTAAGACTCCCAAGGGCAAAGTGATCGTAGCATGGCTATGGATCAGCGCAGTGGGATTCATTAAAACTCCCAAGGGCAAAGTGATCGTAGCATGACTATGGATCAATGTAATGGGGCCATTGGGACTCCCAAAGGTAAGGTGATCGTGTTAAGGGATTAGTGGTTATGGACCAGCGTAATGGGGTTACTAAGACCCCAAGGGAAAAGTGGTTGCAGCAAAGGATTTAGTTATCAAAGCGGTCGATATCGTATGCTTTACGCACTGAGTGAGAGATGTGAGGATGATTGATATGTTTGATGTTTCCTACCACTTTGACATGCACACTCCCATTTTACACTTTATGTTAGTGTTACCTTAGAGTGCTGTACATCTTGTTGTGTTAACTCTTTGGTTGCAGGTCTAGGTTCAGGTATGATTATTTATACCTGTTATTGTTTTGTTTTGCTGCTACCACTCATACCAGACTTTAGTTTGACCCAGAGTTTTATATCTCTTCTTATTACTCTGGGTGCTCCTAAATGAGCAGACTAGAGACAGGTTGGGTGGTATGCACGAGTAGTTGTCCGGAGACGAGCATGAGGCTTCCACATACTATTTACATATATTCTCCCTGTGTTGTTGATGGTCATTCCTTTGAGCATTAGCAGTGTTCCTTTCTATTTTGCTTTAGAGACAGTATTTTGAAGTTGTTGGATCATAAGCTGTATTTTGGATTCTGCTGCTACGATGATTTAGTTTTCAGCTTATGCACTGTCTCGCCTGTTTTATGTCAAGTTATGTTATTATTATATTTTATTCCATGCGCTGTGAGATATACTATATGTTCTTTGGTGATTCATCGTCTAGCTTCTTTTCTTTTGGCGACCGTTCGGTGCTAGTCGGGCATTAGCACAAAGCATTTCAAGGAAATGTCGGCTTGTACGGGGCAGGCCGTCACGTCAATCCTTCGTGACGCTTGAACCATTGGGATGCTCGACCGACCCCTGATGCTTGTGGGATTTCAATGTGAACGAGCCTTTGAGTGTGCGACCCTGAGATGTTTTAATCTCTTATGATGCTCGATCCCCTTGTGGTGCTCAACCCATTGGCTTTTATAGATTTAATCTATCATTAAACGCTTATCTTTGATGGATAAACAATTACCCTCTCATTCGTATAATTATTTATAATATGTTATATTCCCCGTTCATCATACTTACCATTGGTTCCTTAACATTAACCAAACTTTTACTATTGTAACATCAATTTCATTACCATCTTGTATATTCTCATTATTTCAAGAAAATATTTCACACACCTCATTATATTGATTAGTGGAAAGATATAAAGATCCATTTCCATAACGCACATAAATCAAGATCCTTGATTGCAAGCTATTTCTTTTATTTTTGTCGTGGACATACATATATCTTTTTATCTGACTAGTGTGCAATACGTTAAAAGAATCTCTATTTCACACTAATCCTTTTTTCCTTTCTTTTCTTGCAATTACGTTCATAGTAATTTTACCGTTATGGAAATGTATCAATTTTCCCAAATTCATCTAATCCAGTAGACTACTAATTTCCCCTTTATTTTCTGAGTCAGATGTTATTTACCATTTCCAATCAATGTAAATTTTCCATACAAATTAGGCAAATCTATTCCTTTTACATTATTCCCAATTTTCACTGTAATTTAATTTATAATATGTCAAATTTGTCATTAAACATCTTTTCAGTAACATATTCAAATTTATTGTAAATTTCACACTTTCAGTATTATAGTAATTTCTAATCCAAATAGAAGATGAATAAAATAAATTTGTACAACGGCATATTCTTAACATGCTTAAAATAAAAAATGTCGCAATTGCCACAAATTACAGTTATTTAACATATTAAGAATAACAAGCAATGTAAACGATAAATATACCGTTACTTGAAAGGTGTAATTATAAATCCACTCAACTGACTTCTCTCCAATCCTTGAATCTAATTCAGCTCTATGATTCTGTGGTCTTTCTAACTGAATTTGTTATTAAAATAACTACAGATTTACAAATCTAACACTAAAAGAATAAAGGAAGAAAGAAAGAAACATAAATTATTTATATTCAATGGATTTACTTCACTTGACGAGAAATTTGAACACCTATATTGTAGATCTACATTCTTTGTTTTCAAATCTTGAATCTGAATTTTTTAAAGCTAATTTTCTAATTTATGAAAGATTTGGTGAGGAAAAAAATGATAGAGCCTTGGGATCATCTCAGATAATTTGAGTTGGAGGTACTAGTCTATTTATAGGTGTACAGAAGATTATGGTTTGTCGGATTAGACAAAATAAAATCTGAAGTGTACAAGTGGAAAATACAATGTTAAATGGCCTGGGCCATTAGCGTTAATTTTTGCCTACATTAATATCTTGTTTAATGTTGGCTGATAACATTTCTTTTTGTTTCCAAATATCACTATGTGAATTATTATCTTCCACTTATAACACATATCTAATATTTGAATTTCAAATTTATGCTTATATATATGCCTACAACCTTTCAAATCTTTGTCTATTAGTAGCTACTCAATTAATGTAATTAATACCGCTTATCAATTCATTGTTTTTTCCTTTAAATATATTCTAATTTCAAATGCAGCTATCTTCTTGTTCAATTTTCATTTAGTATTTCCTGCTCTTAACTTGCACTTTTAATTTCAACATTTAAATTTATGTGTATATATATACACGCATTCTTTATTTCTATTCAAAATTCAAATGGCGTTATGTCTTTATTTATTTCTTTCAAATTTCATTGATAGCAGGTTTATTTTGGATTTCTTATTTATTTGTATATAATTTACACACATACACATATATACACATATGCATATATATATATATACCTATATGTATAATTTTCCTTATATGTACATCTATACATAGTTTTCGCTAAGAATATGCATTTCTTTAGTAGTCCCTCTTAAATTAAAAAATGGCGTCAATGGGACTCGAACTTGCACCACCCATCTGGGCGAGACATACCTTTACCAACTGGACTACATAAGCTTTTTTCACAAGACTAAAAACAATGGTGGTCATTGTTCTTCTTAGTGTTCTTCTTATATCTTCTTTTTCATGTTTGTTGTAATACTTCATTTAAAGATTATTTTTTCATCTTAAATCCATTTGCAAACCATAGTTCTAAATTAATCGAAAAATTGTCATGGATGCAATGACGCAAATTTCATGATCAAATTCTGAAAACTTCTCAAATTTTATTTTATTATTTATGTAGTGCCCCGCCTCTATACCCACTATCATCCAGTTCATTTCAGAGAAATGTCGTAGACTATAATGGAGAATAAGGTTTTTGAAAAGCGACTGATTGTATAATTACTCCATATGAGGAATGCACATCGAATTCTGATACCGATTTAAATTTCGACATGACCATTCGGCACATAGGGAAACTACACAACGACTATATGCAATCCGGAAAGCAATATAAAATAGACAACAACGATAATATGAATATGGTATATCTCAAAGCCAGACACAGAATAATCATATCACAAAGGCGGAATAGATATGAATAAACCAAGGATGAGTACAACAAGATAGTGGTCAACAAAGATCCAGTAATTCCAAACTAATTGATACACACACCAAGATCTAAATAAAAGAATATGTACACAATGATAGATAATGTCATTGGTACAAAAGTACATAAAACTGCGGAGACAGAGTAGCAAGCTGAAAGCGGAAGATCGATCCTACGATGAGACCCAACGGAGCACCTAAAATGACTCGGCCTGACCCGAGTATTATTTATAAGAAAATAGGTAATAAACGGATCAGTCTAGCTGTTCTTTTCAAACAAACAGAGATAAAAAGAGATATAACGCAGGATGACATGTTTCTAATAGTAATATCTAATCATAAATAAATATGGAACATGGCATGTCAACACAACTATCTCTAAATAATCTCCTAGTCAATGTAGAATGCAAAATTCAAATACTAGTACACAACAGGAAATGACAGAGGAACGCCAAAGTAATCATAAATCATCAAGGTAAACATAAATCATCGAAGTAAACAGAAATCATCGAAGTAAACATAAATCATAATTAACGCGTATCGCATCAAGGTAATCATAAATCATAAATCGTCAAAGAAAACATAAATCAAATTGACGCGTATCGCATCAAAGTAATCATAAATCATCAAAATCTAATTGACGCGTATCGCATCAAAGTAATCATAAATCATCATAGTAAACATTTATAAAGGGGCAGACCTGTCCATAGATGAGATACGATCTCTAGGTAGCGAACCTAAGACGTCATAAAGGGAGGCAGGCCTATTCATAGAAGAGAAACGATCTCTAGGTAGCGATCCAATTTGTTGGACCCGAGCTCCCCACGGTGCTGGGAGCCGAAGCTCCCCACCGTCTCGGGTCGTAACCCCAGAGAGAAAAACATAAATCATAGAAAATCATAGAAAGTTGGACCGAAGTCCCATAGATAAGGTCCCAAATCGTATATTCCCACTAGGGCGATCGCGAACCAAACAACTATGTCACAGAGGCGGATACCATGGATCCGGGTGAATAGAAATTACACCGAGCTAGTTAATATAAGAAAATTGCAAAATGTCCCATTACCGCATGCTATTCTTGAATTTTTACACACTCGTAAATGGTTCGTATTCAAAACGTAGAAAATAATAGATGGAGCATTGCCACGGTTTTTGATCGGACAAGTCCAAGAATTAACCATCGAAGCAAAAGCAAGGGTTCATAGTCCTTGATTTTACTAAGACATTTAATTAGATTTCTCATACAAACGAGAAAAAGGTTTATAAAATATATACTAGTAGATTTGAAGAAGGTTCATATAACGATTTCGTAAATTAGCTTCGTGTAAGGTTGAAAACCATTTTAGTACAAGAGTTTGATATCTACTAAATAACATAAAACCTCTTTATATAATTTCAATGTGGCAATAAACAATAGTACAGTTGCCGAGGCAAATCAATCAAGGGGATTCACGTCACAATGACGTGAATTCAAATCATAAATCATCAAATATAAATTCGATAAATCGAATATACATATAGCCCGTTAGTGAATCCAATGACGTTAAGAAACGATTAGAAATCACCCTGGAGCGATAGGAAACAAAGACACAAAATCAGGTGCCGCAGATCAAAGAGCGATCACTAAGGTGATCGCTAATGCTTAATTCACACTACAACAACATACAGGAAATAAAAGCGATAACGGCTGTAATTTCGATCAACGAACGAGTCAAGATCCCAAACTAGCACTCGAAGGTTTTAAACTACATCGGAATAAGCTCGATTCGAGTCGATAATCCACGTTTTAATGGCATGAATCATCTTAACAAGAGTATCAAATAAATTCGATATACCAAAAAGGAGTGCACGACTTTACAATGATCTCCGGTGATTCGAAGACCTTCGACATGCACGAAAGAGCCAAGGAGGAGTCCAGAAACCAACGTGATTGTGCGCGGAGGCGCACAACCAAAATTGTGTTGGACCTGGGCAAAATGGCCCAGGTTCTGGGTGACCGGTCGACCGATCAAATAGGGAGGTCGACCGTTTTTGCCCAAAAGCAGAACTGTTCGACCGCCATATTTCTGGACGGTCGACCGGTTTAGGCCTGGGATGTTGCCTAGGCCAAACCAGGGGGATTCTTTCCCCTGCGAGTGTTCGGCGCCGATCGAAGAGGCTCAAGACTTCCTCGGGACATCAATGAGACCTCTCCGATCCACTATATCAACACGTAAAGCTCGAATGCATTGGTTTGGATTATAGATTCTAAAACGAACAAAATTCCAAAGTCTTAGAGCTTGCCGGGTGCGACAATGGTACTTCACAATACCACTTAATCGATTCAAATCATGTGTATTAATCATGTGAATAACATATGTCAAAATCTCCATTTCAAACAAACAAAAGCATGTCAAAGCGATTCAAGTGACTTGTGAAGACTTAGGACGTGTCGAGGACAAAGGATCTTCACAACATCACTAAATCAACTCATATCATATACATTGGATCATATGAACAATCCTTATCATAATTGTCAACTTAGTCAAACATAAATATATGAAATCGGCTAAGCTACACTAACCTAACCAATTCACAAGCACATTCAAACTCGTATGAATACTAAATTGCACTTGTACAAGCCAATGGCTCGTGGCATAGATGTGAGTTCAAAAAGAACCCAACTTTTTTTGCTAGAAGCAAGAAATCAACCCAAAGCTTTACTAAATCAACCTCTCTTCCAATATAGCTTGCTAATCTCCAAGCTAAACTCAAATATATGGATTTCCTAGGAATTAGGTCATAGGAAATACCACAAATTGAAGAGAAAACAAGATGGAGAAGATGGAGAGGAGCTTACCTAAGCTTTTCCTTGGATTTGCATATGATTTCAACTTGGATTGGATTCCTAAGACCAAGCTAGGGCTTCCTGAATTTTAATTTCCCTTTCCCTCCTCCATTTTTTATTTCTTTGATGTGTTAGAATGAAATAAAGAGGGGAGGGCTGATTTGGAAGTTATATAGTGAGCTAGGTTAGCTCAACCAAGACCCAACCAAGGTACCCAAATTCCAAAACTCGGAACACATTGAACCTTATAGTTTTCAAACACCTAAATGACGTTTTGAACTCGATGGAAGTGGTTTCGAGTCCAAATTCATTCGTATGTGAAACGTGATATTTTGGTCATACATTTTAATGAGAAAACGGCCAAATTTCACTAACTCAAAAGGTATCGATGCTTATAGTCAAAAAGGTCGTAAACGATGATCCGGGCACAATGGAAGTAGTCTTGAATTCTAATTTTATCGTTTGTGAAAAACGACATTTAGAGTAATATATAAGATACGACGATATATTTAAATAAATTATTTAAATCTAAAATTGTCGAATGAGCGGGTTGTTACAGACTTCCCCTTTTAAAGAATTACGTCCCCGCAATTCCTTAAGAATGAAATAATAGGTGACAACCAAAATAATACCACGGAGTGGTATCCCAGGAACCGACACGAAATGAAAAGATCACACCAACGGGTAGGTGAGATCCCAATTTCGTCTCTCAAGATCATAAAAATTAGAGTTCAATCTCGAACTCCATTACCCATGAAGGTAGTCATTCCAAACGGGTAAAATAATTCCACAAAAATTCATAAGCGCTATTAATTCGAATAGACTCGCCCTTCCTAGTATGATTCTTAAGGGAATGTAAATTGATAGAATGCACAAAAACCAAGCGAATCTAATTTGGAATTTCAATGAGCAACGGGACTGCGTCCTACAGATGCGAGATATCAATAGTAGATATTTCTATTAGGATATGAAATGGGAATTTACGATGGTTGACTAATCCATTCCCAAAACTCAATCATGAGAACGTAGTGAACACCGATCTTCAGCACTTTAGTCTGGCGACAAGTTGGCTGACGCCAACAAAAGCACAACATAGAGATTCCAACGAATTTAGCTAAAGAGAGCAATTCTCGAAGAAATAATCAATGATCCCAGGTTGGTACGGAATACCAATGAGCTAGAAATCGTTAACTAGTATTGGTAATGGAGTACCAATGAACTATTCGGGGAAATCGAGTTTCTAACCAGGCACTAAATCTCATTTAGTAACCATAAAGACGAATCATTAGGAATTGTACAAAATTCACAATATTAAGAAACTTGAGTATCAGTTTTAGACAATCAGAAACACCGAGAATATGATGGATAAGTAGTGCACGACTTACCACTTTGGAACAACATGATTTAAGATAATTTTCCGCCAAAAATCTCAAATCGCAAAAACATCAGCAATTAATCAAAGAAGCAATAGACAATTTCTATAACAAGATGAGATCAAACCAAAGAGGTCATAATCTCCGAAAGTTTGATTGACAAGGGTTAACAAACGTGCGGAGACAATTGTCAATCCAAATGATTCAAACAAACAAAGGAGGAATATCAAAAGAGCTCATCCTTCCGATATTCATTTCTAAGAACAACACAAGGCTAATTCCATAAGTGAATTGACTATAGCACTTCCAGTTGATTGACTAGATCATAGATTCGAAGAAAGGAACTATTGAGTCCGCCGTAGATTGCAAAACCCAAATCTTCCCTCCCTCATGGAAACACCCATTCTCTCGAGTGATCGTTCGCTAGAGAAATTAAGAAGACCGATGAGACAAGAATACTAAATTCTCTTTAGCATACTGAAACAAGGATTAAGAATTAGGCAAGATTCTCAATCGCTAAGATTTCTCGAAAACCAAAAATCAACGAATAACTCCTTGGGTTGTTCCTGGAGTTATTTAATTTACTCAAAGAAAATATTCAAGATAATTTCTAATTGAAAATCTTGAACCAATCAAATTCTTGGAATTTCTTCGAGGAAATCTAGAAATAAATAATCTAGAAAGATTACAAACAATTACGAAAAATCGCAAAAAATCCAAAATATTCTTATTTTGATTAACTTATTAATGGTTAATTTAATTTTAGGGATCATTTCAAATGTCAGATTGTCACATAATGGTGTTTAGGAATTCCGAACTACAACATGATGTCCCATATCTCGTTCAAGATCCTTAACGCACCCGATGGACAAGTTAACACAAGAAAGTCCTCACAATTTCTAACGCTTACGTAGATCTCGCGAAAATATAAAAATTCAATAAACCATTCGGGATGGCATAAAGGAAATAAAAATCCTTTATCAACTTACGAATAAAACACAATCAATATCTTTTGATAACGAAGAACATAGTCGACGTATATCAAAAGAACATAAATAAAATAATCTCTGAACAAGGTAAATGGCATTAAGGAATTAATGACACGTACCTTGACTCAAGAAGAGGGATTATAAGAAGAGGGAAGCTTTCCCTCATTCTTGATCTTGAGTTTCGAACGCAACGAGGTAACACAAATGTATCGTTGCGCATTCGTTGAGTTAATTTAGCACAAATTCTTGGTGACTCACACCGGCACAAGGAGGTAACAGATGAGTTGTTTTAGCCCGAAGGCTTGGTGATCTCACCCTGAACTAGAACAACATAGCTGAAAACAAGGGAGTAGATTTAGTCACAACTACATGGTATCTCCATACCGATCGACAAGTGATCAATAGACCATGCTAGGTACATAACGTCGTATGAAATAATCTTAACTGGAAGGATAAAAGGTGCTTACAACGTGCGTAACGACGTACTGGAAAGGTATCCGGTGATAAATCAACTACGAGGATCATAAATGATCAACAAGATAAGTGTAATACACAATAGGCCAAACAGACATCGATTAGCGACTCAAGTCAAAGAATGAAACAGAAGCACCACTAGAGCACACAGGCCCTAGATGGACTATAGAAATCAACCCGAAGGAGATGAGTCGATGGCTATTCTAAAAGACTAAAAATAGGACACTTGAGACATAATCACCCCTCCCGTAGGAGGTACACTGGGTGAACCGGCACTTGCACGGCTGCGACCAATTATTTTGCTTCTTTAATGAAAAAGAGGGAGGAACAAGTTAGTTTCAAGTTGAGTTCAAACGACGCGAATTCAATTAAAATGGAATCGTATAGGGAGATAAGCTGTGACGGGTCTTAAGACTCTAACTAAAACCCTAAAGCACGATTCCCAAGAGAGGCTTAAGACAATACCATCGTCATACTATCTTACACTGTTCCGGAAAGTTGCTCTGATACCAATTGTAGTGCCCCACCTCTGTACCCACTATCATCCAGTTTACTTCAGAGAAATATTGTAGATCATAACGGAGAATGAGGTTTTTGAAGAGCTACCGATTGTATAATTACTTCATATGAGGAATGCACATCGAATTTTGATATCGATTTAAATTTCGACATGACCATTCGGCACATAGGGCAACTACACAACGACTATATGCAATCCGGAAAGCAGTATAAATTAGACAACAACAATAATATAAATATGGTATATCTCAAAGCTAGACACAGAATAATCATATCATAAAGGCGGAATAGATATGAATAAACCAAGGATGTGCACAACAAGATAATGGTCAACAAAGATCCACTAATCCCAAACTGATAGATACATACACCAAGATCTAAATAATAGAATATGTACACAACGATAGATAATGCCATAGGTGCAAAAGTACATAAAACTGCGGAGACAGAGTAGCAAGTTGAAAGCGGAAGATCGATCCTGCGATAAGACCCAACGGAGCAACTAAAATAACTTGGCCTGACCCGAGTATTATTTATAAGAAAATAAACAATAAACGGATCAGTCTAGCTGTACTTATCAAACAAACAGAGATAAAAAGAGATATAACACAGGATGACATATTTCTAATAGTAATATCTAATCATAAATAAATATGGAACATGGCATGTCAACACAACTATCTCTAAATAATCTCCTAGTCAGTGTAGAATGCAACATTCAAATACTAGCACACAACAGGAAATGACAGAGGAACACCAAAGTAATCATAAATCATAAATCATCAAGGTAAACATAAATCATCGAAGTAAACAGAAATCATAATTGACGCGTATCACATCAAGGTAATCATAAATCATAAATCATCAAAGTAAACATAAATCAAATTGATGCGTATTGCATCAAAGTAATCATAAATCATCAAAATCAAATTGACACGTATTGCATCAAAGTAATCATAAATCATCGAAGTAAACATTCATAAATGGAAAGACCTGTTCATAGATGAGATACGATCTCTAGGTAGTGAACCTAAAACGTCATAAAGGGGAGGCATGCCTATTCATAGATGAGAAACGATCTCTAGGTAGAGATCCCATTTATTGGAGCCGAATCTCCCCACAGTGCCGGAAGCCGAAGCTCCCCACCCTCCGGGGTCGTGATCCCAGAGAGAAAAATATAAATCATAGAAAATCATAGAAAATTGGACCAAAGTCCCATAGTTGAAGGTCACAAATCGTATATTACCACTACAGCGATCGCGAACCAAACAACTATGTCATAGAGACGGATACCATGGTCCAGGTGAATAGAAATTACTCCGAGCTAGTTGATATAAGAAAATAGCAACATGTCCAATAAACACATGCTATTCTCGAATATTTACACACTCATAATTGGTTCCTATTCAAAACAGAGAAAATCATAAAAGGAGCATTGCCACGGTTTTCGATCGGACGAGTCCAAGATTAACCATCGAAGAAAAAGCAAGGGTTCATAGTCCTTGATTTTACTAAGACATTTAATTAGATTTCTCATACGAACGAGAAAAAGGTTTACAAAATATATACTAGTAGATTTGAAGAAGGTTTAGAAAACGATTTCATAAATTAGCTTCGTATAAGATTGGAAACCATTTTAGTAAAAGAATTTGATATCTACTAAATATCATAAAACCTCTTCATATAATTTCAAAGTGGCAATAAACAATAGTACGGTTGCCGAGGCAAATCAATCAAGGGGATTCACGCCACAATGACGTGAATTCAAATCATAAATCATCAAATATAAATTCGATAAATCGAATACACATATAGCTCGTTAGTGAATCCAACGACGTTAAGAAACGATTAGAAATCACATTGGAGCGACAGGAAACAAGGACATAAAATTAGGTGCTGTAGATCAAAAGTGATTACCAAGGTGATCGCTAATGCTTAATTCATATTACAACAACATACAAGAAATCAAAGGGATAACGGCTGTAATTTCGATCAACGAACGAGTCGAGATCCCAAACTAGCACCCGAAGGTTTTTAACTACATCGGAATAGGCTCGAAGGATACCGAGTCGATAATCCACGTTTTAATGGCACGAGTCATCTTAACAAGAGTATCGAATAAATTTGATATACGAAAAAGGAGCGCCCAGCTTTACGATGATCTCTGGTGAATTCGAAGACCATCGGCATGCACAGAAGAGCCAAGGAGGAGTCCAGAAACCAACATGATCGTGTGCGGAGGCACACAACCAAAATTGGGTCGGACCTGGGCAAAATAGACCAGGCTCTGGGTGACCGATCGACCAGTAAAATAGGGAGGTCGACCGTTTTTGCCCAGAAGCAGAACCGATCAACCGCCACATTTTTGGTCGGTCGACCGGTTTAGGCCTGGGGTGTTGCCCTGGCCAAACCAGGGGATTCGTTCCACCCGCGAGTGTCCGACACCGATTGTCGAGGCTTGTGCCTTCTTCGGGACATCAATGAGACCTCTCCGATCCGGTGTATCAACCCGCAAAGCTCGAATGCATTGGTTTGGATTATAGATTCTAAAACGTACAAAATTCCAAACCAAAACGAATAAACACGATATAAGCGGATTGTGAATTCTTAGAACTTGCCGGGTGCGACAATGGTACTTCACAACACCACTTAATCGATTCAAATCATGTGTGTTGATCGTGTGAATAATATATGTCAAAATCTCTATTTCAAACGAACAAACAAAAGAATATCAAAGCGATTCAAGTGACTTGTGAAGACTTAGGACGTGACGGGGGACAACGGAGCTTCACAACATCACTAAATCAACTCATATCATATACATTGGATCGTATGAAAAATCCTTATCATAATTGTCAACTTAATCAAACATAAATATATGAAATTGGCCAAGCCACACTAACCTAACCAATTCACATGCAAATGCAAATTCGTATGAATACTAAATTACACTTGTACAAGCCAATGGCTTGTGGCATAGATGTGAGTTCCAAAAGAACTCACCTTTTCTTGCTAGAAGCAAGAAATCAACCTAAAGCTTTACTAAATCAACATCTCTTCCAATATAGCTTGCTAATCTCCAACCTAAACTCAAATAGATGGATTTCCTAGGAATTAGGTCATAGGAAATACCACAAATTGAAGAGGAAAAAAGATGGAGAAGATGGAGAGGAGATTACCTAAGCTTTTTCTTGGGTTTGCATATGATTTCAACTTGGATTGGATTCCAAAGACCAAGCTAGGGCTTAGGGAATTTTAATTTCCCTTTCTCTCCTCCATTTTCTATTTCTTTGAAGTGTTAGAATGAAATGAAGAGGAGGGGCCTGATTTGGAAGTTATATGGTGAGCTAGGTTAGCTCAACCTAGACCCAACCAAGGTACCCAAATTCCCAAACTCGGAACACATCGAACCTTATAGTTTTCGAATACCCTAACGATGTTTTGAACTCGTTGGGAGTGGTTTTGTAATGACGCGCATTGGCAGAGGTATTAGAATTAATTTATTTAATTATATAAATGGTGGTATAGTGAATTAAATGGTCGTGGAATTAAATAATGAAGAATATTTAATTAAAATGTTAAATTAAATAATATATTTAATTCTGAAATAATCAGAATTGGCTGAAATGGCGATATGGTGTGAACCGGATCATCTTTGATATTTAAATTCAGCTTGGAATTGAATTTGAATAACGAATATATTATATAAACGACAGTTTGAACGTAGAGTTATAATATAATTAAAATCGAGCTTGAAATGGCGCTGCAGTTCGTAAATTGGCGATTCGGACTTCAACTGAATGTACAGGATCTGTTTTAAGCTGGATTTCTGTGAAACAAGAAACGTGTGGAGCTGGTGGGGTATATCTTTCTAGTGGAAGAGAAAAATGAAGATTTCATCGTGTAGATTTTGAGATATGTCCAAATCAAATTTTAAAATAGTCGCTATAGAATCGTTTATCGACCGTATCGTTTTATTCGATATAACTAGAGATCGGGTTTGAATTTAGACAAGGTTCTTTAGAGACATAACGATAATTTAATTTTTAGAATTTTATTGTAATTTTTAATTAATTAAATAAGCAACTTTTTATTTGAAGAATTTTGCACCCTATATCAATATTTGGGGGTTTCACAATATGAGTTAACCTACCAATGTTATTATATTTCTGGAGTCGGGACACCTCGTTTGTCACGATGGTGTTTTCATTTCTGTCCGTAGCAGTGCGTAACTAAATAAATTTATAAAGTGAAGTTGTAGCTTACAATGCTAACCCTTACCCTAAAATATCCTAACCTATTTCTGATCATAAGCAAGGCCACGACCCGTTTTCCCATTTCTTAACCATAACCATTCAAAATCTCGGGGTAAATGATTTCCACGCCGCCGCTTTAGGAAACAAAACACGGAGAATCCACCTTCACAAAAAAAATCAAAGTAAAGTTTTATACTCCACTATAAATATAACACTTGACTTCGGTTTCTTCTTTTGAAACCCATACTCAAGTTTTTATGTCAATGAAAAATCCGAAACGAGCTAATCACTGCTGTAAATTTTTGAAACAAATGAACCCGAGACCGCCTGGGTTCCCTCATCACGCTCATACCCTTTTCAAGCCACTCGATCCAGTTTCCTTTTTGTTGAATCTGGAAACCCACAGTAAGCCTAAAGTTTCAACTCCTTAATGCCATGATGAACTTTTGACGCAATGTACAGGGAAGGCGCGAGCTTCAAGCAACAGGTCACGAGAGTTTTAGGCGACATTCTGAAAGCGTGCGAGGCAAGTTCATTTACACCTCGTTCGGGATAGCCGTGAAGTCGAGATCTAGTTCCTGGGTTCGAGTTCTAATTTATGGGTATGAGGAGGATGTACTGACGAAGGAGAAGCCTGGGATTTCATTCATGGAGTTTCGAGGGGAAAGGAGCTCAAGGGGTTGGATGAGAAAACGCAGGCGCAGGTGGAAAAATTGCAGTCGATGCAAATGGGAGGAAAGGTGCGAGTTTTCTCTTATGGGGATAGAAAGAGAGTGCTTGAGTAGAGAGGAACACGGTTGTGGTTGCTTTTTATTTTCGTTGAGTAAATAAAGGTGTTAAGAGGCTTTGAAAATCACGTATGGCATGGGAGTATACGGCTGGAGCTGCTTTGGAGAAGAAGAAAGGTGTGTGCAGGTTTGGGCCGAATTAATTAAAGGGGTGAGGCCCAACTAACAATTAATTTAGTTTGTTCTAGTTTTAAATAGCATTTAAATTTGTAAAATTCATATCTCTCGCATACGTGATCAGAATTTCGAACGGTAAGATCCGTTGGGATCGTATGGACGGGAGCAACACAATGGAGCTGACTGGGAGTGAATCCGAGCTCGTTACAATTTATTGCAAAATAAATTGTCCGTCTGAATCAACAGACGCAAATCGTATTTAACGGTTAACGTGAAATGTGAGTAAATCTCACTAACTCTGAACAGTTTATAATTTCATGTTGTATTTTTAGAACTGTTAAATATTGGCTGATTGACTGTGTGTTGACTGTTTGATTGAACTACTAGTCAGTTAGTTGAATTTTCTATATAGATTCTGTTTGACAGAATATATCATATGGAATTGAAAGTGATGTTATCTATATTGTTTAACATCTGTGATACCGGGAAACAGGTTGGAGGAATCCGAATGGATTTCTCAACGTCTATTTTACTGTTTTTCATATATTGTGATATATGATGTGATATATAATCTGTTGTCGGTTATATGTGTTTGAACGATACTGATCATCGTGATTTGATATGTTGAATACCATAACATACCGAAATGTTGATAGAGGCGAATTTGTCAAAGTGATATTTGAAAATAAAATATTTATAAATGGAATAGTTATAAATAAGAAATATTTATAAGTTGGAATATTTATAAATAGGAGAAATTTAGAAAAAAGGGAAAACGTTATAAAAAGGAAACTTTTATAAGAAGGAAATCATTTTTAAAGTGGAGAACCGTTACTAAAAGTAAATCTTTAAAAATGAATAAACATTGTTAAAAAGGGAAATCTTTTTAAAGCAAATAAAGGAGTTAAATCAAATATGGTATTCGAAAGGAGTTAAATCGAATATGGTATTCGAAAGGAGTTAAATCGAATATGGTATTCAAAAGATTAGTAAATTGAATTAGTTATTTGAAAGGGGTTAGTCGAGTCGAGTAAGTTGAATAGAGGTAATCGAATATTTGTTATTCGAATACGAGTTAACCAGTTAGAGTTAATCAATTAGAGTTAACCCGTTAGTGTTAATCAGTTAAAGTAAATCGTTAGAGTTAAATCGAACTAGAGTTATTCAAATGGAGTTAATCGAATTTACTTTATTCGAATAAAGTTAAATAAATAAGAGTTATTCGAATTAGTTATTCGAATAGAGTTAAACACAAAGGAGTAATTGATTATAGTTTAATCGAAAGGAGTTATCGATTATAGTTTAATCGAAAGGAGTTATCGATTATAGTTTAATCGAAAAGAGTTATCGAATTAGTTATTTGAAAGGAGCTAAGGAGTTAAGTAAGGAATAAAGTAAAAGGAGTTAATCGAATATAGTTTATTCGAATAGAATAAAGGAGTTAATCGAATATATAGTTTATTTGAAAAGAATAAAGGAGTTAATCGAATATAGTTTATTCGAAGAAAGTAAAAGGAGTTAATCGAATATGTAGTTTATTCAAATAGAATTAAAAGAGTTATCGAATATAGTTTATTCGATAGGAGTTAAGTGAATAGAGTTAGAGTTAAATCAAAAGAGTTAAGTGAATAGAATAAATTGAATAGAGTTATCGAATATACCTTATCGAAGGAAAGAATTATCGAACAGAAAAGATTTGAAAGAGAGTTACGTAAGGAAGTTTGTTAAAGAATTAGAAGGGTGAACTTTGTCTATTTCAAGGTTAGAAACTTTGTTCAGTTAAGGTCTGAGAGGTAGTATTACCCCAACTTGATTGACTTCATTTTTAACTAAGGAATGGTTAAAGTTCGACAATAAAGGATGGTTAAGTGAATTTAGTAATTAAAGGAAATAGTTTGAGTTGGCATCGCGATGGTTTGTTTAAACATCTGTCTAAGTCCAATGAAGAAGCTTTGGAAATGTTTTCCAAATAAGAAACCAGAAATGTTTTCTAATAAAGAAAACAAGAAATGGAAATGTTTTCCATTGTTAATAACGTATATTTTCCAAATTTAAAAAATAAGAAATATTGAATATAGGGAAACAGGAGATAAGTAAATTAATGAAATAAAGAGATAAATGTTGAATGATGTTTGATCGATATAAATTTCCATTTGGAAATAATATCGTTGTTTGCACACTTGTTTTATTCGATAGTTAAATCACAGACTATCGAAGTTTTGACCATTTTAATGTTGTTAATATGGAGAGACCGGTTGGATTATTATCCAAAGAACCACTCTGTATTGGCATAAGCGTTGCGAATAATATATGCCAAAGGAAATTGAAGACTGAGTTATGCAAGGGCTATCCTGTTTACAGAATAGTGCCTTCGGTTCATCCTGTTCCTGGATGACTTGTATGGACGGATGTCTGACAGAGTATTTCCGGACGATCACGTATATTAATTTCTCCAACCGTACCAAAAGTGGAAGCGGAGAAGGAAACTTCTTTTAGCTAACACAAAATGTATGGTTGAGGACGTCAATCGGTGATTTGATGGATTTGACGATGTGGCATTCAAAGTGAATCTGGTGTGATGATAAAGCGTAGCTTCTAGCCTCATCATCCAGTAAATGACAGAAATCAGGCAGGCAACATGGATAAGTCGGTCGCACCGAAGTAGGGTGTATAATCACCTGATCTAGAGTTTCATTTACTTCTAAAAATCTATTGTTGATGCTGTCCCATTCGGGAAATGGTTGCTGATCCCAACCGTTGGTGATATACATTCGATACACTTAAGCGAAATGAGTGGTCGGTCATGTGTGGCCGGGTTGCAAGATGTTCTTGTTGAACCCAGTGTATTCCTCTCTAGAGGTACACTAGCGAAAGGTGGTTCCATACCTTGTCATAGTTGGAAATCCATTACCCAATACGTGATTGCGGTTTTGATTGTATACCATATATGTAGAACGTGAGATGAAAGCGTTTCTGCTAGATGATTATAATAGTTGTAGTTGATATACATTATTATAATATCAAAAGGGTTTTTGATATAAAGATAATTTGGATTCTCATAAGGGAAAAACCGTTTCCGTTATACAGCGTGGTCTTATGAGATATCGTTTACTTGTTCAAACTGTTTTAAACCGTTTACTCATACCAGTCCCATGACTGACCCGGAGTTTATTTTGTTGTTTTCCCTAAACTCATGGGTGCCTAAATTTGTATGGGCAGTCAAGTAGTCAGGATTTACAGATATACTGGAAGATCTTGGAGCAGGAGGCTTCAGGATCATTATAGCTATAGTTATTTCCGCTGTGTTGTAAGTGCTGTTCTTTGGTAATGATATGTATATTCAAGTACATATTTGTATTTCAAAGTTATGTTATGAAATATATTTATTCGTTCCGCTGTGAGATTCGTGTTACTCTGATGTTGTGTTCTTCTTCTTCTTCTATTCTAATTTTCTATCTTATCTTTCCTCACCTTCTAATTTCTTTCGTTAATCATCCGGTATTTTTCGACGTTTGGTTAGTCATCATTGAGTTTACGACGATAACCAAAGTCGACAAAATCCTGGGTCATTATAGTTGGTATCAGAGCAAAGGTTTAGTTAATACCTTGGCTCTGTGGCGTGACTCGGTAGAGATGGGGTTAGTAATATCCTAGACTGAGATTGAGTGTATATATACGAGTGAGCGTATTTGTTATTGAAAAAAAAAATGTTATATATTGTGGAGATTAATTGGTTGAGTTGTTTATGAGTTCTGGTCAATCAGTTTGATCCACTGTATTGGTAGGAGTTACTAAACACTCGAATATGATGGGTCGGCATGATATGTTTTGAAAGATAGTAAATTAAAATAAGTTTACCTAAGGTATATCTTGATATAAAGAAGATATAAATATCAAGATTATAATATATTGGATATATTGGTTGTGATTATAATCAAGTAAGATTATAAGTAAAATGGTTATGTAAATAACCAATCAGAATTCATATAAGTGGAATACGTGAAATCAGATGAGTAAACCTGAAATTTAAACTAGAAATTAAATTAAAAATCTGGAGAATTGGATAAGTGTTTGTAAATGGATTTGGATTGAAAATAACGAAAATTTAAGATCCTAGGAGATTTTAAATTGTTTTACAAGCAGTGTGAATTATATTTTGAAAGGAATTCCAAAGTAGAAATGTTTAAAAACGGTTTTATATTATTGAACTCACTTCGATCGCTGGAAAATAGATTCCGATGATGACAGCTGGATCATCAGTATTCATTTTCGAGTTGTAAGTGACGAATTACTACCAGAGATACTATTTTGAATTTGTTTTGGGAAAGACAAGTTGTGTTGAATTTCAAAATGGGATTTATAAAATAGATTTGAATATAGAGTTTGAATAAAGAGAATTCAAATAGATTGGAATATAGAATTTGAATAAAGAGAAATTCAAGTAGAAGTTGAATATAAAAAATTCAAAGGGAGTTTGAATATATGAAATTTAATGGAATTGAAATAGAATTGAAAATATAAATTCAAAGGGAGTTTGAATATATGAAATTCAATGGAATTGAAATAGAATTGAAATAAGAAAATTCAAAGGGGATTTGAATATAGAAAATTCAAAGGAGATTTGAATATAGAAAATTTAAAGAGGATTGGAATATAGAAATTCAAAGGGAGTTTGAATATATGAAATTCAATGGAATTGAATTTGAAATTTGAATATAAAAGATTCAAATAGAATTGAAATGAAATTCAAATATAGAATTTGAATAAGGAAATTGAAACGAAATTCAAATATAAAATTTGAATAAGAGATTTGAAATGAAATTCAAATATAGAATTTGAATAAGAGAATTGAAATGGAATTTGAATATAGGAAATTCAAATAGAATTGAAATGGAATTCAATTAGTTGATAAACAAGTTAAACTTATATTTGAACATGTATATTCAAATAAAAAGGTGGAATAGGTAAACCAGTTAATTAGCCATTAGTAAATGGATCTTGAATTGAAGTTGAACTTTAGATAAGTAAAGGGGACTGGTAAATTTATATTCGAAATCGAATATAGAACTTAAATTTGAAATTTGGATTCAAATTAGTTAATAAGCAATTTAAAATATATTTGAACATGTCATGTTCAAATATAAAAGTGAAATAGACTAAAGAGTTAATTAACAAATTAATTAACGAATTGAGTTAAAACGATTAGGTATAGTTAAAATAGATTGGGCAGGTATAAATATACATGAGGTAGGTATGGATAAAGTATGAAGGATATAAATAGAATGCTCAACGAAAAGGTATGTATTTAATTCATATATGAGATTTTATGCGCCGTATCGGCTAACCGCTTGGCTTTTTCTTTTGGATTGGTGAGGGCCATGGGAGGCTATTTGAAATATCCCGATGCTCCTAGTACAAAGGAGGTTATGGCGAATTTTTTCGAGAATCTAAGGAGTTAGAATATTTTTAAGATAATTTGATAGTTAGAATTCAACGTATCGATATATATAGAAGTCGATAAGGAAACGAACTTAGAAATAGAATAGTAAAATCAAAAAGGAAGACTAAGAATAAAATCTCGTAAGAATAGAAACAGGATGCGTATATGTGTTTAAAAGTGAATAAGTAGTTGTATGGTATTGATTATTCGAGTAAGTAGTCATATCTGTTTGACGTTATAAATGTTATTCAGTCAAGGTCTGAGAGGTAGTTATACCCCAACTTGATTGATTTCATTATTAACAAATAAATAGTAAGATTTCAGGCTCGAAGATCAATGTTGAATAAGAGTTAGTTGAATATAGTATTTTGGTTGTCGTAACGATGTTTTACACAACATCCATAAAAACCCAAATAAGTGTAAGCTTGGAAATATAATAAAGAATATTTCCTAAGTATAGAAATAAATGAGATCGGAAAAAAGATAAGTAATTGGAATATTTTCCAATCATAAATAGCATATATTTTCTAAAGTTTAGAAAATAAAGGAAGGCAATATTCGGAAATGTTTTCCAAATAACATAAAAGGCCAATATAGATATTGAAAATATTTGGTTAACAAATATTGATAAAAAAAATAGAGAAGTGATTTAACTAATGGAATATTAATTAAGGGCTCAGTGCCATGTTCAAAAGGAAAATTTGATTTTTGAAAAGAGTAAACTGTTTAAAAACTCCCAGGGAAAGACTGTTTGAATTAAAAACAAATTTAACAGAAATTTGTGAAAGCAAAATTGAATTAAAGTAAAGCTAGTAAAGTGGTAACTGAGATTGATTTAGAATGATATCAAGACAAATTGGATTGTGAGATTCAAATTGGAAGTGTAATGTGATAATCAAGTTAAGAGTTGGGAATCGAGAAGAAACTCGAGTTGAAATGATATTTGGCTCGGATATAAGCGAATGTTTGTGTGGTGGATAAAAGCAGATTGGAATTTGATTGGGATGACCCTTGTATCCACTGAATTGATAACAGGTGGAAAGGATATAATGATATGCCGACAAAAGGTACAAGTTTATATTTCTATTGGATATAAGATTTATGAGCCGAATTGGCAAGCCGCTTGGCTGTTTGATTTTCTTTTGGGATAGAGATGGCCTAGAGAGGCGAGTGGTGGTTTGACGTATTGACCAGTACAAAGGAGGTGCTGGCGAAATTTTTCGAAGAGTTAAGGTGTTAGAAAATTTTCAGGATTTTTGAAAATTTTCGTTGATAAGAATTAATTAATAATTTAATTGAAATTAAACTGGTTCAGTTGAAACTGAAGTTAAGAAGTGAACAAATATGTTCTAACCAGTCGATAGGGTCGTTCTCTACCTTAGCAATTTCGAGGACGAAATTATTTTAAGTGGGGAAGATTGTAATGACCCGCATTGGCAGAGGTATTAGAATTAATTTATTTAATTATATAAATGGTGGTATAGTGAATTAAATGGTCGTGGAATTAAATAATGATGAATATTTAATTAAAATAATAAATCAAATAATATATTTAATTTTGAGATAATCACAATTGGCTGAAATGGCGATATGGTGTGAACCGGATCATCTGTGATATTTAAATTCAGCTTGGAATTGAATTTGAATAACGAATATATTATATAAACGACAGTTTGAACATAGAGTTATAATATAATTAAAATCGAGCTTGAAATGGCGCTGCAGTTCGTAAATTGGCGATTCGGACTTCAACTGAATGTACATGATTCGTTTTAAGCCGGATTTCTGTGTAACAAGAAACGTGTGGAGCTGGTGGAGTATATCTTTCTAGTGGAAGAGAAAAATCAGGATTTCATCATGTAGATTTTGAGATATGTCAAAATCAAATTTTAAAATAGTCGCTATAGAATCGTTTATCGACCGTATCGGTTTATTCGATATAACTAGAGATCGGTTTTGAATTTAGACAAGGTTATTTAGAGACATAACGATAATTTAATTTTTAGAATTTTATTGTAATTTTTAATTAATTAAATAAGCAACTTTTTATTTGAAGAATTTTGCACCCTATATCAATATTTGGGGGTTCACAATATGAGTTAACCTACCAACGTTATTATATTTCTGGAGTCGGGACACCTCGTTTGTCACGATGGTGTTTTCATTTCTGTCCGTAGCAGTGCGTAACTATATAAATTTATAAAGTGAAGTTGTAGCTTACAATGCTAACCCTTACCCTAAAATATCCTAACCTATTTCTGATCATAAACAAGGTCACGACCCCTTTTCCCATTTCTTAACCCTAACCATTCAAAATCTCAGGGTAAATGATTTCCACGCCGCCGCTTTAGGAAAGAAAACGCGGAGAATCAACCTTCACAAAAAAAAAATCAAAGTAAAGTTTTATACTCCACTATAAATATAACACTTGACTTCGGTTTCTTCTTTTGAAACCCATACTCAAGTTTTTATGTCAATGAAAAATCCGAAACGAGCTAATCACTGCTGTAAATTTTTGAAACAAATGAACCCGAAACCGCCTGGGTTCCCTCATCACGCTCATACCCTTTTCAATCCACTCGATCCAGTTTCCTTTTTGTCGAATCTGGAAACCCACAGTAAGCCTAAAGTTTCAACTCCTTAATGCGGTGATGAACTTTTGACGCAATGTACAGGGCAGGCGCGAGCTTCAAGCAACAGGTCACGAGAGTTTTAGGCGACATTTTGAAAGTGTGCGAGGCAAGTTCGTTTACACCTGGTTTGGGATAGCCGTGAAGTCGAGATCTAGTTCTTGGGTTCGAGTTCTAATTTATGGGTATGAGGAGGATGTACTGACGAAGGAGAAGCCTGGGATTTCTTTCATGGGGTTTCGAGGGGAAAGGAGCTCAAGGGGATGGATGAGAAAACGCAGGCGCAGGTGGAAAAATTACAGTCGATGCAAATGGGAGGAAAGGTGCGAGTTTTCTCTTATGGGGATGGAAAGAGAGTGCTTGAGTAGAGAGGAACACGGTTGTGGTTGCTTTTTATTTTCGTTGAGTAAATAAAGGGGTTAAGAGGCTTTGAAAATCACGTATGGCATGGGAGTATACGGTTGGAGCTGCTTTGGAGAAGAAGAAAGGTGTGTGCGGGTTTGGGCCGAAGTAATTAAAGGGGTGAGGTCCAACTAACAATTAATTTAGTTTGTTTTAGTTTTAAATAACATTTAAATTTGTAAAATTCATATCTCTCGCATACGTGATCAGAATTTCGAATGGAAAGATCTGTTGGGATCGTATGGACGGGAGCAACACAATGGAGCTGACTGGGAGTGAATCCGAGCTCGTTACAATTTATTGCAAAATAAATTGTCCGTCTGAATCAATAGACGCAAATTGTATTTAACGGTTAACGCGAAATGTGAGTAAATCTCACTAACTCTGAACAGTTTATAATTTCATGTTGTATTTTTAGAACTGTTAAATATTGGCTGATTGACTGTGTGATGACTGTTTGATTGAACTGCTAGTCAGTTAGTTGAATTTTCTATATAGATTATGTTTAACAGAATATATCATATGGAACTAAAAGTGATGTTATCTGTATTGTTTAACATCTGTGATATAGGGAAACAGGTTGGAGGAATCCGGTTGGATTCCTCAACGTTTATTTTACTGTTTTTCATATTTTGTGATATATGATGTGATATATAATCTATTGTCGATTATATGTGTTTGAACGATACTGATCATCGCGATCTGATATGTTGAATACCATAACATACCGAAATGTTGATAGAGGGGAATTTGTAAAAGTGATATTTGAAAATAAAATATTTATAAATGGAATATTTATAAATAAGAAATATTTATAAATTGGAATAATTATAAATAGGAGATATTTAGAAAACTGGAAAACGTTATAAAAAGGAAACTGTTATAAGAAGGAAATCATTTTTAAAGTGGAGAACCGTTACTAAAAGTAAATCTTTAAAAATGAATAAACATTGTTAAAAAGGGAAATCTTTTTAAAGCAAATAAAGGAGTTAAATCGAATATGGTATTCGAAAGGAGTTAAATCGAATATGGTATTCGAAAGACTAGTAAATCGAATTAGTTATTCTAAAGGGGTTAGTCGAGTCGAGTTAGTTGAATAGAGGTAATCGAATATTTTTTATTCGAATACGAGTTAACCAGTTAGAGTTAATCAATTAGAGTTAACTAGTTAGTGTTAATCAGTTAAAGTAAATCGATAGAGTTAAATCGAACTAGAGTTATTCAAATGGAGTTAATCGAATTTAGCTTATTCGAATAGAGTTAAATAAATAAGAGTTATTCGAATTAGTTATTCGAATAGATGTAAACACAAAGGAGTCATCGATTATAGTTTAATCGAAAGGAGTTATCGATTATAGTTTAATCGAAAAGAGTTATCGAATTAGTTATTCGAAAGGAGTTAAGGAGTTAAGTAAGGAATAAAGTAAAAGGAGTTAATCGAATATAGTTTATTCGAATAGAATAAAGGAGTTAATCGAATATATAGTTGATTCGAATAGAATAAAGGAGTTAATCGAATATAGTTTATTAGAAGAAAGTAAAAGGAATTAATTGAATATATAGTTTATTCAAATAGAATTAAAAGAGTAATCGAATATAGTTTATTCGATAGGAGTTAAGTGAATAGAGTTAGAGTTAAATCAAAAGAGTTAAGTGAATAGAATAAATTGAATAGAGTTATCGAATATACCTTATCGAAGGAAAGAATTATCGAATAGAAAAGATTTGAAAGAGAGTTACGTAAGGAAGTTTGTTAAAGAATTAGAAGGGTGAACTTTGTCTATTTCAAGGTTAGAAACTTTGTTCAGTTAAGGTCTGAGAGGTAGTATTACCCCAACTAGATTGACTTCATTTTTACTAAGGAATGGTTAAAGTTCGATAGTAAAGGATGGTTAAGAGAATTTAGTAATTAAAGGAAATAGTTTGAGTTGGCATCGCGATGGTTTGTTTAAACATCTGTCTAAGTCCAATGAAGAAGCTTTGGAAATGTTTTCCAAATAAGAAACCAGAAACGTTTTCTAATAAAGAAAACAAGAAATGGAAATGTTTTCCATTGTTAATAACGTATATTTTCCAAATTTAGAAAATAAGAAATACTGAATATAGAGAAACAGGAGATAAGTAAATTAATGAAATAAAGAGATAATGTTGAATGATGTTTGATCGATATAAATTTCCATTTGGAAATAATATCTTTGTTTGCACACTTGTTTTATTCGATAGTTAAATCACAGACTATCGATGTTTTGACCATTTTAACGTTGTTAATATGGAGAGACCGGTTGGATTATTATCCAAAGAACCACTCTGTATTGGCATAAGCGTTGCGAATAATATATGCCAAAGGAAATTGAAGACGGAGTTATGCAAGGGCTATCCTGTTTACAGAATAGTGCCTTCGGTTCATCCTGTTCCGGGATGACTTGTATGGACGGATGTCTGACAGAGTATTTCCTAACGATCACATATATTGATTTCTCCAACCGTACCAAGAGTGGAAGCGGAGAAGGAAATTTCTTTTAACTAACACATAATGTATGGTTGAGGACGTCAATCAATGATTTGATGGATTTGACGATGTGGCATTCAAAGTGAATCTGGTGTGATGATAAAGCGTAGCTTCTAGCCTCATCATCCGGTAAATGACATAAATCGGGCAGGCAGCATGGCTAAGTCGGTCGCACCGAAGTAGGGTGTATAATCACCTGATCTAGAGTTTCATTTACTTCTAAAAATCTATTGTTGATGCTGTCCCATTCGGGAAACGGTTGCTGATCCCAACCATTGGTGATACACATTCGATACACTCAAGCGAAATGAGTGGTCGGTCATGTGTGGCTGGGTTGCAAGATGTTCTTGTTGAACCCAGTGTATTCCTCTCTAGAGGTACACTAGCGAAAGGTGGTTCCATACCTTGTCATAGTTGGAAATCCATTACCCATTACGTGATTGCGGTTTTGATTGTGTACCATATATGTCAAACGTGAGATGAAAGCGTTTCTGCTAGATGATTATTATAATTGTGGTTGATAGACATCATTATAATATCAAAAGGGTTTTTGATATAAAGATAATTTGGATTCTCATAAGGGAAAAACCCGTTCCGTTATACGACGTGGTCTTATGAGATATCGTTTACTTGTTCAAACTGTTTTAAACCGTTTATTCATACCAGTCCCATGACTGACCCGGAGTTTATTTTGTTGTTTTCTCTAAACTCTTGGGTGCCTAAATTTGTATGGGCAGTCAAGTAGTCAGGATTTACAGATATACTAGAAGAGCTTGGAGCAGGAGGCTTCAGGATCATTATAGCTATAGTTATTTCCGCTGTGTTGTAAGTGCTGTACCTTGATAATGATATGTATATTCAAGTACAGATTTGTATTTCAAAGTTATGTTATGAAATATACTTATTCGTTCCGCTGTGAGATTCGTGTTACTCTGATGTTGTGTTCTTCTTCTTCTTCTATTCTAATTTTCTATCTTATCATTCCTCACCTTCTAATTTCTTTCGTTAATCATCCGGTATTTTTCGATGTTTGGTTAGTCATCATTGAGTTTATGGCGATAACCAAAGTCGACAAAATCCCGGGTCATTACAGGTTTCGAGTCCAAATTCATTCATATGTGAAAAGTGATATTTTGGTGATACATTCTAATGAGAAAACGACCATATTTCACTAACCCAAAAGGTACCATTGCTTATAGTAAAAAAGGTCGTAAACGATGATCCGAACACAATGGAAGTGGTCCCGAATCCTAATTTTATTATTTGTGAAAAATGACATTTTGAGGGACACATAAGATACGACGATATATTTAAATAAAATATTTTAATCTAAAATCGTCGAATGAGCGGGTTGCTACAATTTAATTAAAATGCGGGATGTTAGAGAAACTTACTCTAGAAAAATTTGATACAATTTCAACTGGGTTATATATCACAAAAATTGGCATTATTGAATCACGCTCTATTAACATGAGCCAGAAGCTCACAAATACAAAAAAAAAAATTGATTATTTGGCATGTTCGCTTAGGCTATTTTTAATCAATTATGATACGTAAAATCATTAAAAATTCAAACGGCCACGATTTATCGAACCATTTTAATTTACCAAATGATTAATTATGTGTCCCATGCACATAAGGAAAATTAATCACTTGATATCCATATAGTAAAATCACTTCTTAATATCTTGTAATAACCCGGAAAATGTGAACCAATTTAAAAATTTTAAATTTGGTTAATACCAAAGAATTTGAATAGTTGAAATAGCCTATTTCAATACAATAAGGAATTGGGTATAGTATTGCAGTTTGAATACAAACTTTGTCTGACTGTACCAGGTGGAAAATGTAACGGATTTTAGCAAAACTGAAAATATTTAAATCTGTTTATGAATACCTTTCTAATGAATCTGAAAAATCGAAGTTTCATAGCGGGAATCAAAAGTTATGGCCAAATGAATTTTCAGAAAGGTCGCTATATATCGTATATAGCCCTTGAAAATTGATATTTTTCATACGACCTTGGAATTCGATGAAACCACTTTTGTTGGGTCTGGGATGTCAAATTATTGCTAAGTTTCAAATTTCATAATTTTTGAAGCTAGTATGTGAGCGGGGCAAAAGAAAATGTGATTGGTCAATTTCTGTTAAAATGGGTCGAGCTAAAAATGGCCGTTTTTCAAACGAGCTCAGAATTCAATGAAACTGGTTTTGTTAGGACCGTATCGTCAAAATAAAGCTAGATTTATTTTTCTGGAATTTTTCGACTCAGTTTGTGGCCCTGGCAAATTGAAATGTACGTTCAAATTAAATATTGAATGTTTTATGCTTTAATTTGAAAAATAACTGACTGTAACAGTCGAATTGGCCAACGAAAAATATCCCATTGTGTCCGGAATGGGGGTATTTAGCTAGGGGCGACAGTCGTTGGGTTTGATTTCGAGTCCGTTTGTGAAAACACTATTTAAAATTTCCTATATAGCTTCGACCAATAGGAATTTTTCTTTTAAAAAAAATCGAAAAAACCCTAGCCGCAAGACGATTTCAACGGCGCATCGAGCTCGAAGCTTCCCATCGTTTTTGCCACCGCCACAGCCCGTTTCGCCGCCTCCTCCAGTTGAAGATTCAGATCGCCTCTGCCTCCTCTTTACATCCGACCAAGCCACGCCTCAAAGCATTGACCGTACGCGTCGAATTTCGAGAGGGAAGTCAGCCCCTTTGGAGCGCCGCCGCGACTCGCTGGAGCCGCCGAGTTCACCGCGACCACCGTCGATCGGAAGGTGGTTCGTAGCCCTTCGACGCCGTGTAGTCTGATCGGAGCAACAAGGTACGGTTTTGATTTAAAATCAAAACCTAGTTTTGAAGCTTTGCAAACCCTTCTGATTTAAATTTCTGAAATGAAAATAACACTTTTAAGTGTTGCAAAACTTTGAAAAATCATATCTTTTTAGTGTGTTAACGAAATTCGATGAAACAGGAGACACCGTGACCGCAAGGAGGCTCTCTACATTCTAGAAGAAGCCGCAGATTTTTCTGATCTTCCTACGATTTTTAGCACTGCAAAAACCAATATGAGGAATCTAAACTGATTGTGTGAATGAAATCGCGCTGTATAAATTATATAAGCGAAGTGTAAATTATATACGCACTGTATACCTCATGTACATGTGTTGTATAAGTTATATTAGCGATGTATAAATTATGCAAGCGTTGAATGAAACATATATGCTTCGAATTGTGATGAAATGCAAGTGAATTATAATATTATATATATATATATAGACACTCCCCTCGTCCACAGACCATGGACGATATTTATTGCTTGTGATTGACGTGATATTATATGGTATGACGAATGGTTGGAAATAATTGTTTGTGGTTGATATTGTGGTTGAAAAATACCCGCTTGTGGTTGAAACAAAATAGATTAGGATTTTGGAATTGAAAATAAAACATGCCGCCTGTGTGCGAACTAGATGCATGATCCCCATTGTCAAAAACCGCGAGGTTTTAAGGTAGAGCGAGGAGCCGTACTAGGGACGGTCCCGGTTTTAACTACCTTGCCGTTATGCTGCTGAAATTTTCTGAAATATACATGTGTTAGAATAATTTTCATTCGTTGAAATAAATTACATATATAGCGAATATTCATGTGTTGAGTTGCAATTCATTCGTTGAGTTGAAATTCATGTGTTGAGTATTATTTGAATTTAAACAAATAGCTTTAGCGATAAAAATCACATTTTTTTTATATATACGAACTATAGCGAATATTCATGTGTTGAGTTGCAATTCATTCGTTGAGTTGAAATTCATGTGTTGAATGTTATCGTTTTTTAAAATAAAAGGGAATCGACAATAAAAACTACATTTTTATTATGAATATGAAGTGTTAAAAACATTCACATGTTGAATAAATATTTTTGATGATAAAAATATTTCTTTTATCATGTATACGCTTTGATAAAAATATACACGTGTTGAAATAAATAATAGTTTGCTAGAAATATTATTATTAGCTTTGTTCTGCATATATATACATGTGTTGAATAGGAAAAACGGATTAGCTGTAGAGTAAAGAAATTATTTGCGTGCCCGACAAATAGGTAAGCCTTGATGAGTTGGCTGCGCAATTTTATTTTTATATCAACTCCTGTGAATACCATTGGATGCGGAGTGCTGGTTATTCTGTGTGAAATAATAAATATCGCCATAGGATAGTAACAATTAATTTTGAACTACACTACATGGCATACTTCTTGACGATAGGCATACTTCATCATATTCCACATAAGCAACTGGAGCTTGTGTGACGAGGTGGAAGATTTACCATACGAGCGAGAGGCTTGTATGGCGATGACTATATATTACAGGTTGAACTGATGACTGATATGGACTATATAAAATATAACGATAAATTGCCAGATTAATAAAAACCCCACACGGGTCTGGAGTTGACAATAATCACGTCTCTCTAGTTATTAGATACGGCACATGGACTATTTATTTCCACACGGAAACGGGGTGACGAGAATTTATTCTCTGGAGTGATTATCTATACATGCTCCCCCGTAAACACCAGAATATATCACTATAAATATGTGAATGCATTTTAGGATTTATTAGTTACCTAACACGGCCCAATAAATTTCCAAACCCCTCCCCGTACAAAGGAGGTTATGGCGAAATTTTTCGAAATATTAAGGCGTTAGTGAAATATTTGAAGTGAAAACGAAGTTGAAAATATGGAATGAACTATAGTTGAAATTATAGAATGAACTATATTTACATATATAAATATAAATATAATTAAAAGGAATCGAAGCCGTGCAGTTCGTGTTTCGGAATCGTAATTTGAAACGATTTGTACGAGAAATCCGACCATCGGATTTTCCCGAAACCGCAACCGCTGGGTTCGCCTTGGAAATATCTTCCCAACGGCACCAACCTTGTAAAAATCTGACGGTTGGATTGTCCGGAATGTTTAATTCAAATCTGAAGAAAAACAGCGCCAGAATCGTTATATTTATATATAAATATAATTAAATCGAATAACGATGCTGCAGTTCGAATTTTGAAATCATAACTTCAAACGACTAGTGTGGAAGATCCGACCGTCGGATTCTCACGAAACTGGAACCGTTGGGTTCGCTTTGGGAATATCTTCCCACTAATATAGACTTTGTAGAAATCCAACGGTTAGATTTTCCGATATGTGTAAAACAAATTAGAGGAAAAACAGCACCAGTGCCACGACACGACCTGAAACGTTGTTTAATTAAATATGGCCATTTTTAAATAAATAAAAATGGCGAAAAATCGTTATAAAATATTATAAACAACATAGATTGCAAATAGACCAATTGAGCTTGAATTGTTTGATATTTGATGGTTGTATTTGTTTGACGCGAAAATAACACTAAAGAACTGAAATATGGATGTCGAATAATATAACCATGGAAAGAATCGATTTAAATTCTAATTACATGAATTATTTGAAAAGGCCGAGCTAACCCTCATTTCAAATAATTTATCGAGTGATTCGAATTGGAAGATACAAAGATGATTCAAGACCGACGATCTTCGTATCGGTTGGATGGGCGCTACTGAGGTTCCTGACCGGAGTAGCTACCGGAAAGGGACGGAAGTAGTAGCCGTCTAAACGTATGTGTTGATTGGACGGATATACGAGGAATTTGACGCCTCCGGTTTCGTTCAGACCCAGAACGGACTTGTAAATGGACTGTGTGTCTGACATTGGATTTTGTTCTATACTGATTAATCTCTGTTAAATATATATCTGTTTGGCGGCGGAGAATTTATTCTTTTGCTTAACGCCCTTCTCTGAGACGTACGAGCTCAGAGGTTATATATCGATGGAAATCAATCGTATGGAGTGGACTGCCTATGTGGCATGCCAAGATGCTGTGATCAAGGCTTCTGTTGCAAAGCAAAGTCTTGTGGATGATGATCAAAGCACGGTCTACGTGGCCTGGCTTTGTGTATAGCGTGGATTCGCGAGCCTCACACCTCGGTATGAGTCAAAAACGGGATAAGGACCCAAGGAGAGCATGACGTTTCTTTCTAGCTATGGTGGTGTCAGTGACTTACCAGCCCTGACATTTATATCTATTTTTCACCTATGTGGTTGTTGGAATGCGAGGCGCCTTGATTATAGGTCTGTAAGGACCGGGAAACGTGTGTTCAGGAATAATTAATCCTCAAACGTAAGAGAGGACCGGCCTTGGAGGATCCAGGGTTACCCAGAGTGTGTAGTCCTGAGGCATTTGCTAGAATGTCTCGAAGCGGAGAGGAGCTTGCCCCTTGCCTCGACTCATGACAGAAATCCAATTTCCAATACGAGATAACGGATTCGATTGTAACTTATATATGGCGACATAGTGGCATGGGACGCTCATGTCGCCTATGATTGATATTTATGATGTTATTCATTTTTGAAACATATATGCACTAGTAATAATATCAATTGATTTTGCTTTATACGTATCAAGCATATTTGGCCATTATAAGGTAAAACTCTATCCTCCGGCTTGCGTTGCATTGTATGATGGGACCCGAGTCTTATAATGGCTTCATTCTTTTTAAAAGCATTGCGTTGTTTTAAAAGAATTCTTTGTTTTAAATGCACTAGCAATCACTGGAGTAAACCCGTTCCGCGAAAGTGGCGTGGTCCTATGATTTGCTTATCACTGTTGTTTACTGTTAAATAGATTCCTCATACCAGTCCCCATGACTGACTCGTTGTTTATTTCACTTTGCAAACGCGGGTGCCCTTATTTTTACACGGGCAGCCTAGTTCACAGGTGACACGTTGTTTTTGGCTCTGCACTGTTGCATAGAGTGCATTTTTGGCTCATGGCGAGGCTGACTTCACAGAGATGACTTTGACATTTTCCGCCATTATTGTACCTATATTATAATTCCGCCACGGGCGATGCAGACTGATTTACTTTCCATACTTCTTATTGTATGTATATGTATTCCGCCTTCGGCGATGTAGACTGATACCCTTATTATGTCTCACTGCATGTATGTATTCCGCGTCTGGCGATGATGACTGATCACTTCCCTTTTATTTACTAAGTTATATCCTACGCTATGCTATTCTGATGTTGTTACATGTTGTGATTCCGCTGTCATATCCATGTAAAATTATTCTATTTATTGTTTCTGCTATTATCTGTACTCTGCTATGATGATTAATGAGTTATATCCCAATGATTATCCTTAATACCGCCCCTCGGATTTTGGGATTGTCACAGTTGGTATCAGAGCTTTGGTTAACCTTAGTTCCGGGATCTAACACATTAAACACCTCGTCAGAATAGAATCAGTAGTGTTCTAATGCGGTTAGCTCATTAGAGATAGGATTAGCAATGTCCTAGAATGAGCTAAGCAGATTAGCAAAACAATTTGATCAGTACATCATTACCTTTCCTTATGTTCCCCTTCTTTATCAAATATGAAAATTATCAAATCTGTGAGCTTGACTCTTTTCTTGCTTATACAGTACTCTCTTAGATGGCTACACGAGCAGCAGCAGCTGGAGGAGGCCGTGGAGGCCGAGCAGGAGGACGGGGGAATATCCCCGTAGTTGTGGAAGGCCCTATTGTTCAGCCACCAGCATCCCAGGACTTCGAGCTAGACAGAGTAGCGAAGAGGTATAGGAACCTTGGGGGAAAACCTTTTTCTGGCACTGGTATAGTAACGGAGGCTATTGCTTGGTTGAAGACCTGTGAAAAGATCTTTGAAGGGATGGAATTGGGGACTAATAACAAAGCACGACTAGGTATTTGGCTCCTACAGGAGGAAGCAGAGCTGTGGTGGATGCCATCACCTCAGAGGATGCAGCAGGTACTGTCAGGACCTAGGAGCAATTCAAAACCATGTTCAACGAGAAGTTTGTAACTGAACAAGCTCTAGAGAGGATGGGAGAGCAGTTTGCTAATCTCCAGCAAGGAGATCTCTCTATCCAGGATTACCTCAATAAATTCACCCAGTTGTCGCGCTATGCTCCAGAGCTTATTATGACTAACAAAGCAAAGAACAAGAGATTCATATTTGGGCTAAAGCGCAAGTACCATGACAGAGCCATGAGCAACATCAAACTCTCCTTCCCAGAATTGGTAGAAATGGCTTGCAATTATGAAGATATGGATGAAAGGCACGCCAGCCAAGACTGCGCCAAAAGCCAAGTTGGAAATAAGCGTAAGGCTTCAGCAGATCAGCCCGAGTCTAGCATTACCGTGGCCGCTACTTAGAAACCTGGAAAGATCCCCAAAGGAAATTGCTACAACTGCGGGAAGCTAGGACATTTTTCTAATGTATGCAAAGCCCCGAGGAAACCAAAGGCAAATGACTCAGCCGAATGCTACAACTGCCATAAGAAAGGGCATTATAGCAGGAACTGTCCTCTGAAGCAGAATGCACAAGTGGCTCATGTGTATGACGAGAAGACCCCGCCAGCTACCACCGATGGACCAGGTAAACCCGACGTCTTGGGAGGTACCCTTACCATTAAAAATATTCCTATTTCTGTACTTTTTGATACTGGTGCATCAAGAAGCTTCATTTCTAGTAACACTGTTAGTAAGTTGAAGTTAAAAGTAAGAGATCTAAAAAAATCAATTAAAGTTCAAAACCCGATAGGAGGTTCTGTTAGTCTCAGTTCATACTGCAGAGTGCCTATCTCCTATTCCTTCTACAAGTTTCCCATCAACTTAATAATCATGAATCTATTGGAATTCGATGTTATTCTCGGTTTGGAATGGTTAACCAAATATAAGGCTAAAGTTAGATGTGCCGAACGAAACGTTAAAGTCAAAACGAAGCTTGGACCTATATGTATACCATGCCATGGCTCAAAAATTAATAGAACAGAATTTTGGTCTTATTTAGAAGTTACTCCCCCTTCATTAGAAAAGATACCGGTCGTTAAAAACTATGCGCATGTGTTTGAAGAAGTAGAAAACTTACCGCCGCAAAGGGAAATTGAATTTAGAATAGATCTAATTCCGAATGCCCGACCAGTAGTACATCTAATTAGAAGAATGGCCCCAAAAGAAAAAGAAGAGTTAGTTAGTCAAACCCGGGAATTGCTTTGGAAAGGTCTAATCAGACCGAGCTTTTCAGCTTGGGGAGCTGCAGTAGTATTTGTCCCGAAATCAGACGGTACTCTAAGACTTTGTGTTGATTACCGAGATCTCAATAAACAGACATTGAAGAACAAATATCCCTTACCCCGAATAGACGATCTGTTAGATCAATTAAATGGAGCAACAGTATTCTCCAGAATGGACCTAGCTACAGGTTTCCACCAATTACGTATAGCAGAAGACTGTGTTCCTTTGACAGCCTTCAGAGGTCCCGATTTATTCTACGAATGGTTAGTAATGCCGTTCGGCTTGTGTAACGCTCCGGCATACTTCGTCGATCTTATGAACAGAGTGTTCCGAGGTGTGTTGAATAAATTTGTTCTGGTCTTCATCGATGACATTTTAATCTACTCCAAGTCGGAAGACGAGCATGCAAAATATTTAGAACAAGTGTTGAAAATTCTAAGGAGAAATGTCTTAAAAGCTAAATTTTCTAAGTGTGTTTTCTGGTAGGATGAAGTTAAGTTCCTAGGCCATGTCGTATCAAAAGAAGGGATTGCTGTAGACCCAAGCAAAATTACAGCGATTCAGAACTGGAAACAACCTACTACCCCCACAGAAGTTCGAAGTTTCCTTGGATTGGCTAGTTATTATCGGAAATTCGTTCAGGATTTTTCAAAGATATCTGGTGTATTGACAAAGCTTACAAAGAAGCATGAGAAATTCAAATGGACTCCCAAATGTGAAGAAGCTTTCCAGGAGCTGAAACTGAAGCTGACAACCGCTCCAGTATTGACAATTATAGAAGGCAACCAAGACTTGACTGTATGGACAGACGCTTCTATTAGAGGGCTAGGCGCAGTACTAATGCAAAAAGGCCAAGTGGTCGCTTATGCCAGCCGTCAGCTGAAGCCACATGAAAGAAACTATGCAACTCATGATCTTGAGTTATTAGCTATCATGTTTGCTTTAAGAATCTGGAGGCATTATTTATTGGGCGAGAAGTTCGAACTATTTACCGATCATCAATCCTTGAAATATCTATTCACTCAGAAAGATCTAAATTTGAGACAACAGCGTTGGTTAGAATTCCTTGCAGCATACGATTTTGAGATCCTATACACTCCGGGGAAAGCTAATGTTGTCGCAGATGCGCTCGGTAGAAAGAATGAAATCATCGCCAGTTTTATCATTACTTCTTCCTTGGAAGATAAGATTATTATTCTACAGAAAGAAGATGAATTTATTGAAAGGATTAGCCAGCGGATCCGAGAAGGAAAACCCTCAGATTTTAGCCTTGATAGCCAAGGGGTCCTAAGATTAAGAGGGCAAATTTGTGTGCCTGGAATTCCTGAGCTCAGAAGGGAAGTGCTTGATGAATGTCACAAGTCCAAATTAAGTATCCACCCCGATGCGAGCAAAATGTATAACGATATCAAGCGCACATTCTGGTGGAAGGCGATGAAAAGAGACATTTCAATATATGTTAGCAGATGCTCCACTTGCCAGCTAGTTAAGAGCGATCAACAGAAATTAGCTAGACTATTACAACCATTAGAAATTCCAGGATGGAAGTGGGAGCAAATTTCAATGGACTTCATCGATGGCTTGCCTCGAACTAGAAAAGGAAACGACAGTATATGGGTAATCGTAGATCGCTTCACGAAGACTGCCCATTTCATACCTGTCCGATCCAACAGAACGGCCCAAACTTTAGCACAGATTTACTTCAAAGAAATAGTTAAACTACATGGAGTGCCGCTCAATAAAGTCAGTGATAGAGATCCTCTGTTTACTAGCAAATTATGGGAAGCATTCCAGACAGAATTGGGATCCAAATTGAATCTAAGCACCGCTTATCACCCTCAGACAGACGGCCAAACTGAGCGGGTGAATAGAATTTTAGAAGATTTACTGCGGGCTTGCATGATTGGTTTTGGAGGCTCATGGGAAGATCACTTACATTTAGCCGAATTCTTTTATAACAATAGCTATCAAGCAAGTCTGGGAATGTCTCCATTTGAAGCATTATACGGTAGACCGTGCAGATCTCCCGCATGTTGGGTAGAACCTGGCAACAGACTTGTGTTAGGGCCAGATATGATTCGAGAAGCATCGGATAAAGTCGATTTCATTAAGAAGCGATTGAAAACCGCACAAAGCCGACAGAAAAGTTATGCTGATGCGAGAAGAAGAGATTTATCATTTGTCGTTGGCAATTATGTTTATTTAAGAGTTTCTCCAATGCGAGGAGTAATCAGATTTGGCAAGACTGGGAAGTTGGCACCTATGTGGTTATTGGAATGCGAGGCGCCTCGATTATAGGTCTGTAAGGATCGGGAAACGTGTGTTCAGGAATAATTAATCCTCAAACGTAAGAGAGGACCGGCTTTGGAGGATCCAGGATTACCCAGAGTGTGTAGTCCTGAGGCATTTGCTAGAATGTCTCGAAGCGGAGAGGAGCTTGCCCCTTGCCTCGACTCATGACGGAAATCCAATTTCCAATACGAGATAACGGATTCGATTGTAACTTATATATGGCGACATAGTGGCATGGGACGCTCTTGTCGCCTATGATTGATATTTATGATGCTATTCATTTTTGAAACATATATGCACTAGTAATAATATCAATTGATTTTGCTTTATACGTATCAAGCATATTTGGCCATTATAAGGTAAAACTCTATCCTCCGGCTTGCGTTGCATTGTATGATGGGACCTGAGTCTTATAATGGCTTCATTCTTTTTAAAAGCATTGCATTGTTTTAAAAGAATTCTTTGTTTTAAATGCACTAGCAATCACTGGAGTAAACACGTTCCGCGAAAGTGGCGTGGTCCTATGATTTGCTTATCACTGTTGTTTAAACTGTTAAATAGATTCCTCATACCAGTCCCCATGACTGACTCGTTGCTTGTTTCACTTTGCAAATGCGGGTGCCCTTATTTTCACACGGGCAGCCTAGTTCACAGGTAACAGGTTGTTTTTGGCTCTGCACTGTTGCATAGAGTGCATTTTTGGCTCATGGCGAGGCTGACTTCACAGAGATGACTTTGACATTTTCCGCCATTATTGTACTTATATTATGATTCCGCCACGGGCGATGCAGACTGATTTACTTTCCGTACTTCTTATTGTATGTATATGTATTCCGCCTACGGCGATGTAGACTGATACCCTTATTATGTCTCACTGCATGTATGTGTTCCGCCTCTGGTGATGATGACTGATCACTTCCCTTTTATTTACTAAGTTATATCCTACGCTATGCTATTCTGATGTTGTTACATGTTGTGATTCCGCTGTCATATCCATGTAAAATTATTCTATTTATTGTTTCTGCTATTATCTGTACTATGCTATGATGATTAATGAGTTATATCCCAATGATTTTCCTTAATACCGCCCCTCGGATTTTGGGATTGTCACATATCTAACATTTTTGCAAAGAATTCAGGGTGATATATGTGGTACAATCTGACTTGCATGTTGGACTATTTAGATACTTTATTGTATTAATTGATGCATTAACCCGTTTTTCACATGTGTGTTTACTTTCTATAAGAAATATGACATTCGTCAAATTAGTTATTCAAATAATCAAACTAAAAGCGCATCTCCCAAATTAGAAAATTTATTTAATTTGACTAGATGACATAGAAGAATTTACTTTTTAAGCATTTGATGGTTATTGTTACTTTAAGAATGGAAGTTGAACATCAAGTAGCTCATGTTCATACTTAACATGGACTGGAAGAATCATTAATTAAGCATTTGCAACTTATTACAAGACCATTACTTTATCATCAAAGATATACATGTTTCAGCTTATAAACACGCGATATTGCATCCATTGAAATTGAATAAAATTAGATCAAGTGCATATCACCAATTTTCAGCACCACATCTTTAATTAGGTCCTAACCAAATATTTCACATTTGTGAAAATTTGGTTGTGTTTTGCATTTTCCAATTACTTCCCTACTTCATAATAAAATAGGAGCTTAATAAAGATTGGAATTTATGTGGGATTTGATTCACCTTTGATAATTCATTATCTTAAACCTCTTGCTGGTGATGTCTTTACCTTAATATTTTAGTGGTATAAAATTGATGAATCAATTTTCTCTTCGTTTGTGGGAGAAAATACTGCTCCACTAGAGCAACATGAAATTTCATGGAAAATCTATCTATGTTTCTTTAAGATCCACGTACCAAACAAAGCCTATATAGGGTATAAAGAATTTCACATCTTCATAATATTGCAAATCTAATGACAGATGCATTTAATGATGTTGCAAAAATAACTAAATCTCACATTCCAGCAGCTAATAATCTAGCAAGAATTAAAATCCCAAAGGAATAATAGCAGCAAATGAATCTAAAGTAGGAAGACCCATAGGTTCAAAAGACTTGGCGCTTGGAAAAAGAAAGTTTAAAGAAAAATCATCAATCAATAAACCTTCAAAAGAAGATAATAAATGATCCAAAAGATAACTTAAATGAAGAACTGAATTCTACAAAAAATTGTGAAGGAGCTATATTTTCATAAGAAATAATAGAGGCCTCTCAAAATAAAATACTACTAACAATAATGAGATCTCAATATTTTATACAAATTATGGAGAAATGAAGGATTGAAATAAAATGATAATTGATAATGTATTCTCAATTATAGTAGTTATTGAAATAACTGAAAGTTATGACTATAATGATAATGATGACGATGAACAAACTAGCATAAATAAATGTCGAAAATGATATGATTGGCCAAAGTGGAAAAATGTTATTCAGGTTGAACTAGATTCACTTCGAAAACATGGCGTATTTGGACCAGTTGAGAAAACCCTAGAAGATATTAAACTAATGGGTTATAAATGAGTACTCGTTAGAAAATGAAATGGTAAAAATGAAGTTGTGAGGCATAAGACACGACTTGTTTAAAAGATTTTCTGCAGAGGACAGAATTTAACTTTAAAGAAATATACTTTCTTGTTATGGATGTCATAACATTTCGATATTTGAAAAATCTTGTAGTTTCTAAAAAGCTTGATATAAATATTAATCAATGTTGTGATAGCTTGTCTTTATGGTGAATTAGACATCGATATTTACATGAAAATTTAAGACTGATATAAGTTGCCTGAAGAGAAATCAAAGTGATGTACTCACTAAAACTGCGGCGATCCCTATACGGTTTAAAATAATATGAAAGAATGTTGTTTAACATCCTAGTGAATATTTCGTAAAAGCCATATATAAAAATGATCTTAATTGTCCATATGTCTTAAAAAAAACCAGTAAAGGGATTCGGTATTTTAGCGGTATATGTTGATGATATAAATTTGATGGGGAATCCAGAAGAAATTGACGAAATTGTAAATTACTTAAAAAAGATACTTTAAATGAAAGATCTTGGAAAAACTAAATACTGCATTGATCTACAGATCGAGCATAGTACAAATGACGTATTAATCTATCAGTCATATTATATTGAGAAAATCCTGAAGCGTTCTCAAATGGATAAATATTATCTACTTAGTACATATATGATTGTCAAATCACTATATATTAAAAAGGACCCCTCCAGCTCAAAAGAATATGATGAAAATATACTTGGTCCTGAAGTACCATATCTCGGTTCAATTGGTGCACTGTTATACTTAGCCCAATGCATGAGACTGGACATTGCATTCTAAGTCAATCTTCTGGAAAGAGATGATTGGTACCAATTAAAAGACAATGGAATGATATAAAACATATCATGAGATATCTTCATAGAAATACTAATTTAAGTTTCTAACATAGTTAATAATCTAGTTCTACTTGGCTATGTTGATGCAGCTACCTTTTCGACCCACAAAAAGTAAGATCACAAACTGGGTATGTGTCTAGTAATAGTAATGTAGCTGTTTTGTGGGAATCTATTAAGCAAACATTAGTTGCAACATCATCCAGTCATTCTGAAATACTAACACTACATGAAGCAAGTCGAGAACGTATTTGGTTAAGATCATTGATTGAGCATATTAGATGTACGTGTCAACTTCCCTCAACTATTATTTATGAAGAAAATGCAACTTTCATAGCTCATATTCAAGCAACTTATGTCAAGGGTGATAGGACAAAACACATTTTTTTCTAAATTCTTCTTCACACATGAACTACAAAAGGACAATATAGTGAAACAAATTCAGTCTCTAGAAAATCCAATAGATATATTCATAATGGAACTCCTGAAATGAAAGTTTTAGAAGATGGTTTATAAAATTGGTATGTGTTGCATGCATTAGCAAACTGATTGAATAAAATGTTATGAATCAGGGAGACTATATAAAATTATATTACGTTGTACTCTTTTCCTTCACTAATATTTTTCCCACTAGATTTGTTTAGTTAGTTTTTTGACATGTCATTATTTTACCTTGAACTATCAACCCTCGTTGTAACATTGTAAAATATGTTAACTAAAGAAATAGATTTGTACGCTTTTCCTTATTTATGGTTTTCTCATAGGGTTTTTCATAAAATAGCATTTATCGAGGCAATTAACCTTACATCTTTGTATATGCATATTAAAGATGAAATGTTGTGATATATGCAATAACAAGGTTGAATGTGCTTAATGTGAAGAAACATTATTGTAATCTTTAGGGCATGTAAAGTATATAAATAGAGAGCTTTTTACATTGTATATAAAAAAGTTGAAAAAATGGAATTCTCTATAATGGCTTATCTTTTTTTATTATCTAACATTCTCTATTGGATTCTCTTCTTTTATTATTTAGCATTTAACCATTTTTATGACTAAATTTAGTAGTTAAGAAGAGGCCTAAAGCCTTTTGATAGGATAGTCCAGGCACAACTTCAATTGGTATAAACACTGATAAATAAACAACCACATAACCAATAGATCTATAGTGTCATCATTACTCGTTACATCTCAAAACCCTAATTGAAAAGAAAAATCACGATGATCTAAAAAATCAAATCACTAAATTCCTCTTTATCTTCTAATTTTTGTTTGTTCCAGTTATTGTTATTGCACTCTCCCCACCGTTATGTTGAGTTAATAAAGAATCATATTGCTTTAATAGTTAATGGTGTCCAATCTTCTTTGCCTTGTTGTTGAAATCAAAATATACTTCTTTCCCTTATTATTTTATAGCTTAGGTTCAGATAGGAAGATTCATTGTAACAACCTATCTTTTAAACTCCCCTAAAGTCGACATCAACGATATTCACATGTCAAACATCCAAATGTTGTAAAGACATGTAGTGTAGTGAAAGAAAAGTAAGAAATAACATGAACTCTCAATGCGATAAATAATTTATAATATAAAAATGATCATTACTGAAGAAATTTTTAACACTTTAATGTACATAAATATCATCAACTATCATTAGCAAGAATGTTATACCAACATGTTGTCATAGATGTTGGTAGATACAAAAAGAACAAATAACATAGGATAAAAGAAAATATAGGAGTACATCTTAGAGGATCCAGCTTGTCTCCGATTTTCCAAAACTTTAAGCTAAATCTGTATAATATGCTCGAGCTGAGTCGAGCATTATAAGGAAAATAACGTCTATATCATTCAGGTAAAACCAACATGAGAAAAAACACAACCAAATGGATTTTATTATTATGCAAACCTTCCAAAAATAAAGTTACCTTTTAAGACTACACCATACACAAACATGAATAGGATTTTACCTTATGATAACCAAAGCATTTTATTATAAAATCCAATGTATAATAATAATTTCAAAGGTAAAACAAATATTAATCATAGTCATAATTGTAAAATTTATCAATTTTTAGAGTAATAATATATAACTAACTACCTAGGGGATTATATTGGAAATTAGATTTTCATCAATGATTAGGCTACAAAGGTATTCCCCGCTACCATATGCCCTTAGAAAAATACATCGAGGGCCTTACATGGGCCCCAACAAAATGAGGGTTAATTAACCCGTTAACATGGCACATCGATTTACGTCATTTCCCGACCACTAAGCTAAAAAAACAATGTGCACTACTCTGACCTCACTCTTCCTGTGCATACATATATTGATTCTAAATCGATGAATGACTTATCACAATGGTAGCGGGTCACATAGTTCTGAGATATATACCGTGTTACAATCAATACCAAGTTATAAAGCATGTGAGGTTACCATTACATTTTTCATATCTTATAAAATATAATTTTATATCCTAACATTGCCCTTTAAGCAACAATGCAATGCCAATGTTCATGCAAATAAGTTGTTCAAATTGTGAACAAACCGAAGTTTCTACTTTTACTACAACCTTTTCAAGAATCACCCCTATGATTAGTAGCAACTAGCATTTCACTTCAAAAAACTTTGTATTTGATTCCATGATCTTTAAATGTCTTTTATTTTAAATTCACATTTCATCAAAGTGGCTTTCAGATAATATATCCGATCCCAATCTCTTTATGCTAACAATGATGATTTTATGATAAACTCAATACTGGCTCTTATGGAATAAAAAGACAATACATAAAAGTGGAGATCACCCCCAACCATTTAAGTGGATGAATCTCCTTATCATTTATTCTAGAGAAAACTACGAGTTCGTAGGTCGATTTGTATAATTTAAAATAACTATACCAAATAATTACTATACACCATTTAGATATTTTTAAAGTTTAAAACAGATCAAAATTTGATAGTAGGCAATTTAACTACCTAATAAACAAGCAACTTAATGTTGAGTATAACAATATGAATTTTGTTTGATGATAACAAACATGTATACTTATAACTTTACTATTCTATATTACATCTCATATAGAAATAAATTCTATATTGAATAAAATGCTATTGCGCTGAATTTGATATGCAAATAGTTATTTTATTCAATTAAATTTTATTTCGATATTCGAAATAGTACAACTTTTTAAATCCACTATTGAATAATTCACTGTCATATAATACAGTCAATCACATATGCATACATTCCTCGCTACAGACTGACACTCCTACAAAACATGTCGTTTGCACTAGTTGTTTACCACCTGTTGCTTCGGTTTTATAATCAGTGCAAATGCAGAAGATGCAGAAATCTTTTCTCTTTCGCACCAGTTGTCAGTAATAGCCTGGGCAAAAGATGAGTTTTTTACATCGGTTGTCAGTAACAACCGATGCAAAAGAAGAATTTTTGCATTGGTTTTTATGAAAAGCCGGTGAAAAAGGTGCTCTGTGCTTTAATTTTTTTTTTGCACCAACTGTTTTATGCATCCGGTGCAAGAGATTGAAACGTAGCACCGTTTATTAGTTGTTAATAACAACTAATACAAAAAAGTAGCATTTGACTTTTAAAAAATTGTTGCTTTATTTGTTCATAATAACCGGTTCAAAATGATGATCCAATGCAAAAAAACCTCATTCATTCTCGAAAGTCTGAAACATGCTATTAGTACAACTATACATATACATCATAATGATCATTTAAAATAAAATTGAATGACAAATAAATTGAACATAACATAACCATATATATATAATTCAATTACAGCGGTCATCCATACAAAATAGTGATTCATATATTCATTTTAGTAATATAATTCACATTTTCAATATGATAATCACTGAGAAGTAATATAGTCCACGATGTTATTTCTAGCAGCAGATCCAAGTACGTATTTCTCATATGTGATGATCTAATAAATTCTAGCTTCAAATACAAATGAACACGATCGATTATTACATTAAAAAACAAAAATAAGGTTATGCAAAATATAGAGGTCAAAATAGAAAAGCTTAAATCATCTCGAACAAATGATAGCTCTTTATCAATGACTACATGATCTTATTACCAAAAGGTAATTGATTTTCTAATTTGATCTAAACCACTTAATTAGTAATATAATATTTTACAATACATAATCATAATCGAATGTTATGTAATATAGTTGGTTATCAGAATAAAACAGTATACCTTATCAATGTCCATGTGATTGCAAAGACAAGCACCTACAGTTTAACTATTTAGAAACAACATTCAGGGCACCTACTGAAAGTCCTGCCTATTGAACAAAACTTATAGTGTTGTAGCATTCAATTGTTGAATATATTTTTAAAAAACTAGTAAAACACTTTAGTCTTAAATCATACTTAAGTTGACCTTAGTTATTCATTCAGTTAAAGCTTTTGTTGTCCTTCTCATCCATGTTGTCTCTCAAACTAAAGTGTTGACAGTTATGTCGTTAAGCTTGAGTGAGCATGTATATGTGTGGTTATATATGTATCCACGCACCACGGTGCAACATCCAAAAAATATTAATGGCTTAAGAGTACCTAAATTTAAATAACAACTTCTTACCATAAATAACAACATCATATTGTCACTAAATACTTTCCCTTTAGGAAATGTATGCAACTGTGCATTACCATTAAATACATTTTTTTTTTTTTTTTTTTTGCTGTGAAATAAACATTTATGTCCACATGTGTATAATATATTGTCTACTCATTACCATGAAAATTAGCTTTTCTTAATGTGTATTGTCTCAATATAGCTTTAGCCTTTTTATTCCCAGAATCTATTTCCAGGCTTCAAATGGAACAAATGTAATAATGGATCTTTCTCTGACTTTTCTAGTAGGCTGTATCAAAACACATGACCATTTGAATTCCTTTCAGTTGTCTTCTTAGACTTCTCTATATAATTTTCCTTGTGTCTTTTTCCAACCACTCCATATGTTCTAATCCATTTTCCAGAATGTCAACACGCATCCACTTATCCAGATCTTTTCATTATTCAAGGTGACCTCCTCATTGAAGATAAACAAACAAAAGCATAAGAGTTGTTCTTTGTAACGAACTAGGATTTTTGACTCCGAAAATCAACACAAAACTACCATGTTGACTATTCAGACATCGGAAATTCCTGATCATTAATAGAAAGAAGTTAGAGGGTGAGAATAGATAAGATAGAAAATTAGAATAGAAGATCATCACAGAACAGAATCAAAGTAATACAAATCTCACAGCGGAATGAAAAAAATATAATATATAACATAACTTTGAAATAAAACAGTGTATATATACAATAACATTATCATAGTACAACACTTACACACAGCAGAAATAACAATAGCTATATATAATCCTGAAGCCTCATGCTTCAAACTCCTCCAAATATATATGTAAAGACCTTAACTTCTTGACTGCCCATACAAATTTGGGCACCCAAGAGTTTAGGGAAAACAAAAAAAATAAACTCTGGGTCAGTCATGGGACTGGTGTGAGTAAACTCAAATCATTTGATTTAACTTTTCAAAATCCTTTTCAAACGAAAAGGTGATCGTAAGACCGATCCACACATAAACACGGACAGTTTTTACCTTACGATAACCCAAAACACTTTCAAAATCAGTACTTCTCTTGATATTATAATAATGTCTAATCATAAGTAATTAACAATCTAGCAGAACGCTTGCATCTCACGTTCTACATATATAGTATACAAACAAAACTGCAGGCGCTTATTGGAGATTAGATTCCAACTATGACAAAGTATGTGACAACCTGCGATAGTGTATCTCTAGAGGCGAATACACTGGGTTCAACAAGAACGTCTTGCAACCCGGCCCACACATGACCGACCACTCATTTTGCTTGAGTGTATCGAATGTATATCACCAACAGTTGGGAGCTAGCCACCGTTTCCCGAAAAGGGACAGCATCGATAATAGATAAAGAATGAATTAGATTTTCTCTAGATAGGTGATATACACCCTAATAGGAGCGACCCACTTAGCCATGCTGCCTGCCCGATTTCTGTCATTTCCCGGTTGATGAGGCTTGAGGTCGTAGCATATCTTTTGCAACACCTGACCACCATTCACTTTGAATGCCGCATCGTCATACACGCCAAATTACAAATTGATTTCCCCAAAAATACCACGGGTATAAAGCTAAGAGAAACGAATTCCTCTGCCACCAAAACGTAAGTACGATTGAAGAGATCAACCTACGTGATCCGTTAGATATACTTTGTCAGACATTCGTCCATTCACATTTGTCCTGGGACTGGACAAACCGATGGCACTATTCTGTAAACAAGATAGGCCTTGTATAACTCCATCTTAATTTTTTTTCATCATATTTGATTGCAACGCGAACATCCATACAGAGTGGTTTTCATATAATAAATCTGATCCCGGTCTCTCCATATTGACTACAGAAAAATGGTCAAAAACTTCGATAGTCAGTGATTTAACTATCAAAGAAAAACAGGTGTGCAAACAACGATATTATTTCCAGATGGAAATCCTATCGATCAATCATCAATCAACTCTTATCTCTTTATATTAAATTATCTTTAATTTATCCAATTTCCATTTCTATATATTCGTACGTTCTCATTTTCTAAATTTAGAAAACATACTTTATTTACTTTCGAAAGCGTTTCCACATTTGCTCCCATTTCTTATATTATAATACATTTCCAATTCTTGTTTGGAAAGCATATCCAAAACTCTTCCATTTGATTTAAACAGATGTTTAAATATAACGTTGTTATGCAACTCGAACTATTTCACTCATTAACTAGATTCACTTAACCCACTTTCACTACCGAAACTTAACCATCCCATAGTTAAAAACGAAGTCAATCAAGTTGGGGCATAATTACCTCTCAGACCTTAACTGAACAACATTTGTAACCTCGAAATAGATAAAGTTCACCTTTCAAATCTTTTAACACACTTCCTTACGTTGCTCTCGGATTCTATTTACGAATCCACTTCTTTTACCAAAATCATCTGATTATAACCATAATGCTATAATCTCATACTTTCGAAATATAATAACTTTTATTTGTTAATTTGAATAAATAAACAAACAACTAATTTATAAATAAATAAATCTCGATTTGGAAACGGTAAGTATAAAGTACTTTCCCAAATTCGATATAATCGAATTTCAACTTACAATTCTCTCTCGAATAATCTCTATTCGATAACTCCTCTCGAATAACTATGTTCGATTTAACTCCCATCGAATAACTTATATTAGATTTAACTCACTTCGAATAACTTATATTAAATTACTCTTCTCAAATAAACTATATTCGATAACTCTACTTCGAATAAGTGCTATTCGATTAATTCCTTTTTTACTAACTCTATTTAATTTACTAGTACTCGACTAACTCGAACCAGATTAACTCATTTGAATAATTCTAATTCGATTTAACTCCAATCAATTAACTCTAATTGATTAACCATAACTGGTTAACTCTAACTGATTAACTCTAACCGGTTTACTTTAACTTATAAACTCTGTTCGATTAACTAATATTTGAATAAATTATATTTGATTACTCTATTCGACGAACTCTATTCGATTACAAATACTTCCTCTTCTATTTGTCTACATTTATTTCATATAAATATTGCCTTTATATAATTCCATTTGTTTTCTAAATAATATTTCTTTTATAACTTTATTTATTTCTAAAATCTTATTTCCATTTTATCTATTCGTAAATATTTTACAAATATTTCCTCTTTAAATTCTATTTGTAAAATGTTTTACAAATATTCCTCTTTCTAATCCCATTTGTAAATGTTTTTACAAATGTTAGCCTTTCTATTTTATTTGTAAATATTTTACAAATATTTTCCTTTAATTCCTTTTTAACACTTGGATTTTATAAACTTTCCTAATTTAATAACCGCTTCAAACTTCCTTTTATATAAAATCCTTTGATTTATATACGTAAATATTTTATTTCAGCTTATTGTTTGAAATTCCCTTTCTCACATTCTAGTATTTCTTATGGTATTAAAAATACCAAATAACAGTGATCAAACACACATAATCAACAACAGATTATAAATCACATCATATATCACAATATATGAAAAACAGTCAAATAAATGTTGAGGAACCCAGTTGGATCTCTTCAACCTGTTTCCCTGCATCCACAGATGTTAATCAACATAATAACACAAATAGAAAATATTCTGATAAACAGAATCAAAATTCGATTAAGATTTAAATATCGTTATCGATATTTTGAACCAATTTACTAGCAGTTCAACCAAACAGCCAACACACAACAAACAACTGTAACAACCCGAAAATCTGGGCCAGTTTAAAATTTTTATTTTGGCAATTTTAGCGAATTTTGCTTATTTAAAATGAATCATTTTAAATAATATCGACGAGAAATTTATTTTGAATATATTTAGAACGTATATATTATATACGTCGTCGTTAGAATATAAATAATTATTTATAATTATAAAAGGAATTGAAAATGGCGCAGTAGTTCAATAATTTGATTTCAAACTTCAAATGAACATACCGGGTGCAAAACAATCCGGATTTTAGTGAAACCAAAAACATTAGGATCTAATTGTGAATATCTTTCCAACGAATTCGAAAAATCGAAATTTGATAGCAGGGATCAAAAGATATGTCCAGTTGAAAATTCTGAATAGTCGCTATGGAATTTCGGCCCTTAAAAATGGAAATTTTGCAAACGACCTCGGATTTCGACGAAACCACTTTTGTTGGGTCCGTGATGTCAAGTTATTGTTAGATTCCAAATTTCATAATTTTTCGAATCAATATGTGAGCGTGGCAAAGGAAAACGCATTTGACCAGTTTTAGTTGATTTTAATCAACTTGAAAATGGCCATTTTTCCAACGGTCTCAGAATTCGACGAAACTAGTTTTGTTAGGACCGTATCGTCAATGCGAAGATAGAAAATATTTTTCTGGAATTTTTCTAGTTAGTATGTGACCCCAGTAAATTGAAATGCGCGTTCAAATTCAATATATAGATTAATATGTTGATTTTAACGGAAACTGATTGAGACGATCAAATCAACCTACGATACATATCCCATTGTGTTCGGAATGGGGGTAAAACGCTATGGACGACAGGCGGTGGGCCTCGTTTAGAGGTCGTATGTAAAAGTCAACTTTTCTTGAAATTAAATAATTAAAAATAAAATTTCCTTTTCTCTCTCCTCCTCTTTACCATTAGCCCCCCCATCACCGTTCGTTTCAGAATGAAATCAAAAGAAAAAAAAAACGAAGCCACGATCGATCGTGACCTCCACCGTCACCGCCACTTCGTCGCCCCCTCCTCCTTCCCCACCGCCCCGCTTCCCTCTTTCCTCCTTCTTCCCTTCTCCATCCGCTGACCCCGATGCCCAATCACATGGAGCCACGCCCAAGCCATCACCCACCGCTCCACAGACCCGCCGCCGGTCAACCAAGCCAACCGACGCGCCCCCTTCAAACCTCCACCAGCGAAGAACCCCTCCCCCTAGCGCCACCATCCGCCATCGTGAGCCGCGAAGCCCACCTCCGCCTCCGAACGCGACAGCAAGCCCCCCTTCCCTCGATTTAAACTGTGAGTTTTGATTTTATTTTACTTAGTTATTTATTTTTGTTTATTTACCATAATCAGTTTTTTTTAAAGTAAAGAATAGATTTTTATAACTATAAAAATAAAAAAAACGAGATCTTTATATGTTTATCATTGTATAGGAAACGTAATCTTCAAAGATATGATTTTATTATAATAGGGAATTTAAAGATATAATTTTTATTATAGTACAAGATTAAAAATATAATTTTTATAATATAGAAAGGTTAAAAATATAATCTTTGTCATGAAAAAGAAGTGATCTTTGAAAACGAATGGTAGTGGTTTTTGAAAGCAAAAAGAATTGATTTTTAAAAGGTTAAAAATGTAATTTGTATATCATAGGAATAATAAAAATATAATTTTTAGTTAAGGAAGTAAAAAATTAGATTTTTATATAATGAATAGCGAAGTGAAAATTCGATTTTTCTATATTGAATAGCGAAGTGAAAATTCGATTTTTCCATATTGAATAAGGAAGTAAAAATTAGATTTTTATATATTGAATAGCGAACTGAAAATTCGATTTTTCTATATTGAATAGCGAAGTGAAAATTCGATTTTTCTATATTGAATAGCGAAGTGAAAATTCGATTTTTCTATATTGAATAGAGAAGTGAAAATTCGATTTTTCTATATTGAATAGCGAAGTGAAAATTCGATTTTTCTATATTGAATAGCGAAGTGAAAATTCGATTTTTATATATTGAATAGCGAAGTAAAAATTCGATTTTTCTATATTGAATAGCGAAGTAAAAATTCGATTTTTCTATATTGAATAGCGAAGTGAAAATTCGATTTTTATATATTGAATAGCGAAGTAAAAATAAGATTTTTATATATTGAATAGCGAGGTAAAAATTCAATTTTTATATATATTGAACAACGAAGTAAAAATTCAATTTTTATATATGTAGTGGCTACGGTCAACGAAGGTGACAAAAAGGCGAGAACGACGAAGACTTCTGCAAAAGAAGAGTCGAGATGGTTGGATAGCTATCGGTGAGAACTTCTCACTCAAAATCTCTTTTTCTAGTTATATATATATACTAGGATGCAGACGGTGTTTAGTAGCACCCGACACCCGTCATCCACAGACCATGTATGGCTTGTTTGTTTAATTGTTTGGTTGTGTAGTTGGTTAGATTATTTGGTTTGAATTGAACTGTTTGGTGAAATGAAATTGATTTGATTGATGTGTGAATGGCGTGGGCCTTCACTAGACAGGGGATAAGGCTAGGCCTTGTCCCGTTTCTAGTATCGTGCCGTTATGCCGCCGAAATTTTCTAAAATAAGTTAGAAAAATAAAGATAACATTTTATTTAATAAATGAACCGAATAGGATATTCATAGGTTGAATAAAATAGTTTGATCGTTAAAAAAATAATTTTTAACGTGAATGTGAATAAATAAATTTTCATTTACAAACCGGACGGTTTGTTTATGTACACCTATTTGAAGGACATTGATGGGGACGATAAATTTTACACATCGCCCAACTGCACAAATAAAAATCTGTGTTTGATTGCTTGAAACCCCACACGGGTATTGGGATGATATTTGATGTACACTAATCCCGATTGTTTAGTTGTATGTCGATCGATTGATTGACAGGCTGTTATAAGCATTGAATATTTATATTTGATGCTTATACAGTGTAGAATGCACTTTGGATGATGGTTGATTATTCATCGTTGTTGATATATACATGTGTTGTAGAAAATCCATATAATTAACATTATGTGGTAATTGATTGGGCCTCATTCCAGTTTTAAAATAGAAATATTTGAAAAAGAAATATTTGAAATAGAATATTTGAAAATAGGAATATATGAAGCCGTATTGATTAGATTGACGCCATTTTGACGTGGACGATATTTATATCGATTTTATTCATTTTATAATGAATATCGAAAGTGATTTCAAAATCTGATATTTTGAAAAGAATGGAATATAAATAAATTCGAATTGAAATGGAATATAAATAAATTCAAATTGAAATTGAATATAAATAAATTCGAATTGAAATTGAATATAAATGAATTCGAATTGAAATTGAATATAAATGAATTCGAATTGAAATTGAATATAAATGAATTCGAATTGAAATGGTATAGAAATGAATTCGAATTGAAATTGAATTGAATTGAAAACGAACTGAAATTGAATTAGAAATCAATTTGAATTGAAATCAAATTGAAATCAATTTAAAATGAATTTAAATTGGAATATTCAATTTTGATTTGAAGTTGAATATGAAGTTGAAACCGTTTTGAAAATGAATTTAAAAACGATTTATAAAGCACGTTTTAAATTGAAATCGACGAAGTATATATAATATATATTATATATATAATACAATGGCCTGAATAGAACGCGCCGCGCCGCGACAGTTCTCGAATTTCGACCATTGACTTCGAACGGATATTGCGGGAGATCCGACCGTCGGATTCTCCTAAAACTGGAACCGTTGGGTTCGTATCGAAAAGAGCTTTCTAATGAATATTAGAAATTTGAAATCTAACGGTTGGATTTGGAATTATGTCCAAATCAAATTTGAAAAAGGTCGCTGTAAGTGTAGTTCGATGACCGTTGATGGAAATCGACTGTACGGGCGTTGATAAAATTATTAAAAATAGTAATAATTTGTGTAAAATCATAAGAAATGATTTAGAAAGAATTGGAATGAAAACTCCATATTTGAAAAGATAAAAATAGATTTTTATCGAAATGAACTGGTGTTGAACTAGAATTATAATTCTATTTATTTTTAAAATAAATAAACTGGATTAGAAATGGGTTTGAAAATAACCAGAATTTCCAATAATTATATTGGAATGGATTTGAATCGAAATTGTCTTTGGATTATTTCGATGTTGGATTTCGTGATGATACAGATATTGTTATGGGAATTTAAAAGATATATATATATATATATATATATATCGTTATTTCCAATACGATATTTGTTAGTCGTAGAATTTGATATTGAATATAAGCCGGTATATTTTCTATTCAGAGCCTTGTGTTTAATATCAAATGTGATTTGGGTTTGTCGTGAATGGTGTCTTCATTAACACTGTTCTTGAACCCAGTTGAGAAAAGATTAAATCTTTTATTTAGATTTAGTGAAGTGTACCAATTAAATGATATTTAATTGGAATCGAATTAGTATTGATATTTGGGTTTATCGTGAACAGTGTTTTAAATAACACTTGTTCTTTAACCCGATAATTAATGGAAGGCGATTTTGGGTTTACCGTGAACCGTGTTTTAAATGACACTGATTCTTTAACCCAGTCAAAGATTAAAACTAAGTGGAGTTTTAATGAATCTTTAATTAGATTGAAATAATCGAGAATGGAGTATCACCAGTTTTGCTCCAGGCGATAGTTAAATCTTTAATTAGATTTGAACGTGAAATGGTAATTAAATTTACCGATAACACCGTGGTGTTAGATATGAAGTAAGACCAGTTTTACTTCATGGGATGAATAGGTTGGGATTGGGAAATTAAAACAAATGATTACTTCGGTAAGGTTCGTTAATCCCGACTAGTTGAATCGAAATTCAAAAGGAGATTAAAGAATAAATTTAAAGGATTTATCTTTGATAAAATTAATGGGAACCTTTCCCTATGAATGTGAAATTTAGAAACTAACTATCGGTTAGCCAAGCAGAATGGTTTTCTGGATATTGATCTGATGTTGGTTTCGGCCTTCGGGGTTAATATTTGGGGAATTATTCTCTTGATTAATGTACGGTTAGTGACTGATAAATTGGAATGAGGCGTATGTTGTGTTTGTGTAACACTTATTTAAAATATACGCGAGTTATTCGGGAAGACCGGGTTTATCCCATTCTGAATAACTGATACGACGATAAGTCGAAGATGAAGACGATGGTCGAAGACCAGAAGTCTTCACGTCGTTTGGGTGATTACTGATGATCTTGATTGGGCTGTACACCGAAGAAGATGGAAACAGTTGGTGATCGTCCAGACGTACTTGGAGATCGATGGATATGCGGGGTACTAGATGCCTCCGGTTTCGTTCAGACCCAGAGCGAACTTGTAAATGGGCTGTGTGTCTGACATTGGATTTTAGTCCGTGTGATTGATCTCTATTAAATATATATCTGTTTGGCGGCGGAGAATTTATTCTCTTGCTTAACGCCCTTCTCTGAGACGTACGAGCTCAGGGGTTATATGTTGATGGATATCAAACGCATGGAGTGAATTGCCTGTGTGGCATGCCTAAGATGCAAATGATCAAGGCTTCTGTTGAAAACAAAGTCTTGTGGTGACGATCAAAGCACGGCTTGTGTGGCATAGCTTTGTGTAACGTTTACTTCGCGAGTTTCACTCCCGATATGAACCAAAAACGGGAGACGTACCTCAGGGAGGGCATGCGTTTCTTTCTAGTTAGAAGTGGCGTCAGTGGTTTTACACGCCCTGACAAGTTTGACTTATGTGGTTGTTGCTGTTGCGAGGTGCCTCGGTTTGATCGGACGATCCGGGTCCAATGGAGTCATTCGTTGGCTTATTTACGCCCCATAGGGCGGGGGAACGCATGTTCAGGGTTTAAGTTTAATCCACATCGGTGGACCGGCCCTGTCGCTCCAAGGCTTGACTGAGTACTTGCCTGAGGCTCGGGCTAGAGAGTCTCGAATCGGTTGAGGACTATCTTTTGCCTCAGTTCACAGACGGAAATCCAATTTCCAAATACGCGACATTGCGATTTTGATTGTATAACCTATATATGGCGACATAGTGTTATGGGGCATTCATGCCGCCTATGATTGATACTTATGATTTGAAGTTGTTTTATACACTATACACTTATAATAGTATCAAAATGATTTCTTTTAAAAGTATCAAGCATTCTTGGCTATTATAAGGTAAAAACCCTATCCCCCGGCTTGCGTTGCATTGTGTGATAGGACCTAGGTCTTATAATAGCTTCATTTTTCTTTATTTAGCATTGCGTTGTTGTTTTATGCACTGGTATTCTTGGGAGGAAACCCGTTCCGTGTTATACGGCGTGGTCCCTTGATTTACCGAACTTTAAAATAAAGATTAATAACTGTTTTAGTTCTCACACCAGTCACATGACTGACCTGGAGTTTATTGTTTTGACCTAAACTCTGGGTGCCCTTATTTTGACACGGGCAGCTAGTAGTTTTGGTTTTGCAGATTTATATTCACAGGATCCTGGTTTACAGCTGGAATGATATCCGGAAAGCTTTGTATCCGTATATCTCTTCTAGTTGTGTATTGTATTATTTTCCGCTGCTATGTATTTAAATGTAATTTAAATCTCTGATATTTCTGTGTAATATTCATTTATACTCTGTATATTCTTGTAATCTGATGCATTGTTGTAATATACAATGAAATGTTCTTCCGTCTGCGTTCTATTTTGTCCTGTTCTCAAAACGATCGGGCGTTTCGAGCGGTTTGGGTCGGTCTAGCGACTGGTTCGGACCGAGCGAAATTCCTTTTCGTCACAACAACCATTATTTATCAATTCTAAAAATATTTTATAAAAATATAAATCGAGCAGAGTTAGTGAGATTTACTCACATTGGACGGTTATCGTTAAATAACGATAATTGGTGATTGATTTGATTCAGGCATTTAATTTCACCATAAATCCAAACGAGCTCCAATTCAATCCCAATCAGTTCCATTGTGAAGCCTACGTCCAGACGATCCCAACGCAACCAGTTTCGCTGAATTTCGTTTACGTATGACATAGTTATGATATTTAGAAGTTAGTATATATTTTATATAAAACAAAACATACATTTTAAAATATAGTTGGGTTTAACCTTTTTAATATGTCGGCCCATTACCCGTTCAGCCCGCACCTACAGTGCTTTCCTCCTCCAGACATAAAACCCGACTCCAAAATACCATAGCTATTGCTGAAACTTCATTTCTCCACCGCACCTCCATCTCAACATCGAATGGAATGCCACCACTTCCATTGTTCTCCTCTCCGTAGCCTCTACCTCCTCGTATGAACGTAACCAGGCCCGAGGCCTTCATCCAAGAAGCGTCGCAGACCTCCTTCGCCGGCTACAGGAAGGACATCGACCCCTTTAAACATCGAGTTCACCCAAAAATCCACCCGAGGTGCTAAACATCATGATGATTCCAAAAACAACATCCAATTCGAGAATCGTTGCTCCATTTCCAAGAATCGAAGAACCCTAACTAATACTGTACATTTCGAGCTCGACAGAAATTTAATCGCACCTTGTAAAATTCATATGGAAATGGAGAGAAATGCTTGAGGACTTCAAAGAGTCTGGTTTTAAAATTTATAGAATTTTATTTGGTTTGTTTTAAATTTTCGAAGATGGAAAATTTTATTGTAATCGAAGAATGGTGGCGGCGTGAGTTTTTCAGAAGACTGGAGGATGATTTAGGGTTTGGCAAGAGTTGAGATTATTTATAGGGTGATTTTATATTTTTTTATTTGATTTGTTTATTTAATTTTAATCAATCGCTGCTTACATTTGTCCTCTAAAATACCTGTGAACACATACTACCCAAAAATCACGAAAATCGGCATGTAGCTACCGTTCGACATTACAGTCCCAACGAAACTGGTTTCGTCAAATTCCGACTCCGTATGCTCACACAGTGTATTTTTAACCATCGAAATACTGACAGTTTTTCACATTAAAATCCCGTAAGGCCACACATTGACTTCAAAAATCATGGAAATTGAAATCTAGCAATAATTTGACATTATGAATCCAACAAAATTAGTTTTGTCAAAACTGAGTTCGTTTGCAAAAGTGGCTATTTTTAAAGCTCAAAATAAACCATTTAAATATATAAATATATTTAAAAACATTGAAATTTAATATTAATAAATTAATATTATCATATATATATATATTCACATACATTATCATACGGCTTCAAAATATATCTATCTGGATTTATAACTTGATATTTCAAAATCCCAGATTATATCGATATTCAATTTATATTGAAAATCCTTTTATAATAAAATAGATCGTTATAAATTATAAAGGAATTCCATAGCGACTTTTCTAAAATTTTGATTTGGACCTAAATCAAAATATATAGAATGAAATCCTGATTTTTCTCTTCCACTAGAAAAATATACTTCACCAGCTCCTAACGTTTCTTGTTTCACAGAAATCCGAATTAAAACGGCTTCTATATATCCAGTTGAAGTTCGAATCGCCAAATAGCGAACTGCCGCGCCATTTTGAGCCCGATTATAATTATATTACAATTATACATTCAAATTGCCGTTCAAATAATATATTCGTTATTCTAATTCGATTCTAAACTGAATTAAATATCACAGATGATCCAATTCACACTATTTTGTGAATTCCACTGTTTCTGACAATTTCAAAAATTAAATATATTATTATATTATTTATTTTGATTAAATATTCAATATTATTTAATTATGGTCATTTTAAATAGCCAAAACATTATTTAAATAATTAAATAAATTATTTATGTATATCGTAAAAATACGGGTCGTTACATTCTTCCCCGTTAAAATAATTTCATCCTCGAAATTGCTAAGGTAGAGAACATACCCGATTGACTAGTACAAATTTATTTGTTTACTTATCAACTTCAATTTTAACTGACCCAATTAATTCTACTTAAAATATTAATTTATTCCTACTAACGAAAATTTTGAAAAATTCTGAAAATTTTCTAACACGCGAAATTTTCGAAAAATTTCGCCAGCACCTTCTTTGCACTGGTCAATAGTTCAAACTCCAACTCACCTCTCTAGGCCTTCTCTAATCCAAAAGAAAATAAAACAACTAAGCGGCTTGCCAAATCGGCCCATAAATCACCAAATCCATAAAAATAAACGTGTACCTTTTTGTCGGGCATATCATTAAATCCTTTCCATCTGCTACCCTATCAGCATACACAAATGCCTTTCCAAACAAAATTCCAATTTTTTTCCTCAAAAGCAAATCATTCACGTATCCAAGCCGAATTCCATTTCAAACCAAAGTTCCATTCTTTCTTCCAAGTCCTAAATCACCAATCCAATACCATTTCAGATTCTTATCTCATAATTCAAAATCTGATTTAACTTGATATATTTATATTCCAATTAAATTTTCAGTTAATTGGTTTCAATTCAATTCATATTTGCTTTCACAAATTCCTTTATTTTTTTAATTCATACTATCTTCCTGGGGATTTTAAACAGTTTAGTTTTCCTAAAATAAATTATTTCCTTTCGGGATTTAAAACAACTTCCTTTTTCCAAAATAATTTGAAAACAAAATCTTTGGTAGTAATCCGTCACTTACAACTCGAAAATGAACACTGATGATGTGGCCAGTATCATCAGAGTTATTTCCCAGCTATCGAAGTGAGTTCAATACTATATCACTTATCAAAACCATATTTAAACACTTTCATTTTGAAATACATTTCAAAATATCCTTTTCAATGCTTGAAAACAATTCAAAATCTCCCAGGATTTTAAAATTCACATATATTTAACCCAGATTCACTTACAAACACTTTTATAACCTTCCAGGGTTTTTATTCCAATTTTGACTAAAAATTCAGATTTAATTCATTTGATTTAATATTATACGAACTCAAATTGGTTATTTATATAACCATTTCAATTATAATCAACCAACATATCCAATATATGATAATAATTCCAAGATATACCTTTCTTTTATATCAAAATATATTTTGGGTAAAATTATTTTATTTACCCTCTTTCAAAACATACTGTGTCGGTTTATCGTACTTAAGTGTTTAGAAACTCCTATCGATACAGTGGATCAAACTGATCGACTAAAATTCATAAATAACTTAATCAATAAATCTCGACAAAATGAAACAATTTTATAAAATCTACAAATACGTTCACTCATATATATACACTCAAACTCAATCTAGGTTATTACTAACCCCATCTCTACTGAGTCACACCACAGAGCCAAGGTAATCACTTAACCTTCAGCTCTGATACCACTATAACGAACTAGGATTTTCGACTCCGAAAATCAACACAAAACTACCATGTTGACTATTCAGACATCGGAAATTCCTGATCATTAATAGAAAGAAGTTAGAGGGTGAGAATAGATAAGATAGAAAATTAGAATAGGAGAAGAAGAAGATCATCATAGAACAGAATCAGAATGATACGAATCCCACAGCGGAATGAATAAAATATAATATATAACATAACTTTGAAATAAAACAGTGTGTATATACAGTAACATTATCAGAGTACAACACTTACACACAACGGAAATAACAATAGCTATATATAATCTTGAAGCTTCCTGCTTCAAGCTCCTCCAAGTATATCTGTAAAGACCTGAACTGCTTGACTGCCCATACAAATTTGGGCACCCAAGAGTTTAGGGAAAACAAAAACAAAATAAACCCTGGGTTAGTCATGGGATTGGTGTGAGTAAACTCAAATTATTTGATTTAACATTTCAAAATCCTTTTTAAACGAAAAGGTAATGTAAGGCCGATCCACACATAAACACGGACAGTTTTTACCTTACGATAACCCAAAAAACTTTCAAAATCAATACTTCTCTTGATATTATAATAATGTCTAATCACAAATAATTAACAATCTAGCAGAATGCTTGCATCTCACGTTCCACATATATAGTATACAAACAAAACCGTAGGCGCTTATTGGAGATTGGATTCCAACTATAACAAGGTATGGGACCACCTGCCGATAGTGTATCTCTAGAGGCGAATACACTGGGTTCAGCAAGAACGTCTTGCAACCCGGCCCACACATGACCGACCACTCATTTCGCTTGAGTGTATCGAATGTACATCACCAACGGTTGGGAGCTACCCACCATTTCCCGAAAAGGGACAGCATCGATAATAGATAAAGAATGAATTAGATTTTCTCTAGATAGGTGATATACACCTTAATGACAGCGACCCACTTAGCTATCCTACCTGCCCGATGTTTGTCATTTCCCGGTTGATGAGGCTTGAGGTCATAATGTATCTTTTGCAATACCTGACCACCATTCACTTTGAATGCCGCATCCTCATACCCGCCAGATCACAAATTGATTTCCTCAAAAATACCACGGGTATAAAGCTAAGAGAAACAAATTCCTCTTCCAGCAAAACGTAAGTTAGTTTGAAGGGACAAAATTACGTGATCCGTTAGATATACTTTGCCAGACATTCGTCCATTCACGTTTGTTCTGGGACTGGACAAACCGAAGGCACTATTCTGTAAACAGGATATCACTTGTATAACTCTATCTAAATTTTTTTTAATCATATTTGATCGCAATGCTAATGTCCATATAGAGTGGTTTTCAGATAATAAATCTGATCACGGTGTCTCCTTATTACGAGGGAAAAATGTTCAAAAACTTCGATAGTCTGTGATTTAACTATCAAAGAAAAAAAGGTGTGCAAACAACGATATTATTTCCAGATGGAAATCCTATCGATCAATCATCAATCAACTCTTATCTCTTTATATTAAATTATCTTTAATTTATCCAATTTCCATTTCTATATATTCTTACGTTCTTATTTTCTAAATTTAGAAAACATACTTTATTTACTTTCGAAAGTGTTTCCACATTTTCTCCCATTTCTTATATTATAATTCATTTCTGATTCTTTTTTGGAAAGCATATCCAAAACTCTTCCATTTGATTTAAATAGATGTTTAAATGTAACGCCGCTATGCAACTCGAATGATTTCACTCGTTAACTAGATTCACTTAACCCACTTTCACTACCGAACCTTAACCATCCCTTAGTTAGAAACGAAGTCAATCAAGTTGGGGTATAATTACCTCTCAGACCTTAATTGAACAACATTTCTAACCTCGAAATAGACAAAGTTCACCTTTCAAATCTTTTAACACACTTCCTTACGTTGCTCTCGGATTCTATTTACGAATCCACTTCTTTTACCAAAATAATCTGATTATAACCATAGTGCTATAATCTCATACTTTCGAAATATAATAACTTTTATTTCTTAATTTGAATAAATAAACAAACAACTAATTTACAAATAAATAAATAAATCTTGATATGGAAACGGAAAGTTTAAAGTACTTTCCCAAATTCGACATTATCGAATTTCAACTTACAATTCTCTCTCGAATAATCTCTATTCGATAACTCCTCTCGAATAACTATGTTCGATTTAACTCCCATCGAATAACTTATATTTGATTTAACTCACTTCGAATAACTTATATTCGATTACTCTTTTCGAATATACTATACTCGATAACTCTACTTCGAATAAGTGCTATTCGATTAATTCCTTTTTATTAACTCTATTCAGTTTACTAATACTCGACTAACTCGAACCTGAATAACTCCATTTGAATAATTCTAATTTGATTTAACTCCAATCGATTAACTCTAATTGATTAACCATAACTGGTTAACTCTAACTGACTAACTCTAACTGGTTAACTCTAACTGATTAACTCTGATCGATTAACTAATTTTCGAATAAATTATATTTGATTACTCTATTCGACTAACTCTATTTGATTACAAATACTTCCTCTTCTATTTGTCTATATTTATTTCATATAAATATTCCCTTTTGTATAATTCCATTTATTTTCTAAATATTTATTTTATAACTTTATTTATTTCTAAAATAAGATTTTTTTTATTCATAAATATTTTACAAATATTTCCTCTTTAAATTCTATTTGTAAAATGTTTTACAAATATTCCTCTTTCCAATCCCATTTGTAAATGTTTTTACAACTGTTAGCCTTTCTATTTTATTTGTAAATATTTTACAAATATTTTCCTTTAATTCCTTTTTATCTCTTTGATTTTATAAACTTTACCAATTTAATAACCATTTCAAACTTCCTTTTATATAAAATCCTTTGATTTATATATGTAGATATTTTATTTCAACTTATTGTTTGAAGTTCCCTTTGTCACATTCTAGTATTTCTTATGGTATTAAAAATACCAAATAACAGTGATCAAACACACATAATCAACAACAGATTATAAATCACATCATATATCACAATATATGAAAACAGTCAAATAAATGTTGAGGAATCCTGTTGGATCCCTCCAACCTATTTCCCTACATCCACAGATGTTAATCAACATAATAACACGAATAGAAAATATTCTGATAAACAGAATCAATATTCGATTATGATTTTAATATCGTTATCGATATTTTGAACCAATTAACTAGCAGTTCAACCAAACAGCCAAACACAACAAACAACCATTATTTATCAATTCTAAAAATATTTTATAAAAATATAAATTGAGCAGAGTTAGTGAGATTTACTCACATTGGACGGTTATCGTTAAATAACGATAATTGGTGTTTGATTTGGTTCAGGCGTTTAATTTCACCATAAATCCAAACGAGCTACAATTCACTCCCGGTCAGTTCCATTGTGAAGCTTACGTCCATACGATCCCAATGCAACCAGTTTCGCTGAGTTTCGTTTACGTATGACATAGTTATGATATTTAGAAGTTAGTATATATATACATTTTATACAAAACAAAACATGGATTTTAAAATATAGTTGGGCATTAACCTTTTTAATATGTCGGCCCATTACACGTTCAGCCCGCACCTACAGTGTCTTCCTCCTCCAGACATAAAACCCGACTCCAAAATACCATAGCCATTGCCGAAACTTCATTTCTCCACCGCACCTCCATCTCAACATCGAATGGAATGCCACCATTTCCATTGTTATCCTCTCCGTAGCCTCTACCACCTCATATGAACATCGCTAGGCCCGAGGCCTTCATCCGAGATGTGTCGTAGACCTCCTTCGCCAGCTATTGGAAGGATATCGACCCCTTTAAACATCGAGTTCACCCAAAAAACCACCCGAGGTGCTAAACATCATGCTGATTCCAAAAACAACATCCAATTCAAGAATTGTTGCTCCATTTCCAAGAATTGAATAACCCTAACTATTACTATACATTTCGAGCTCGATAGAAATTTAATCGCACCATGTAAAATTCATATGGAAATGCAGAGAAATGCTTGAGGACTTCAAAGAGACTGATTTTAAAATTTATAGAATTTTATTTGTTTTTTTTTTATTTTCGTAGTTGGAAAATTTTACTACAAAAGAAGAATGGTGGCGGCGTGAGTTTTTCTGAAGACTGGAGGATGATTTAGGGTTAGGCAAGAGTTGAGCTTATTTATAGGGTGATTTTATATTTTTTTTAAATTCTATTTGTTTATTTAATTTTAAGCAATCGCTACATACATTTGTCCTCTAAAATACTTGTGACCACATACGATACCCAAAAATCACGAAAATTGGCTTGCAGCTATAGTTCGACATTACGGTCCCACCGAAACTGGTTTCGTCGAATTCCAACTCCGTATGCTCACACAGTGTATTTTTAACCGTCGAAATACTGATTGTTTTCCACATTAAAATCCCGTTCGGCCACACACTGACTTAAAAAATCATGGAAATTGAAATCAAACAATAATTTGACATTACGAATCCCACAAAATTAGTTTCTTCGAAAACTGAGTTCGTTTGCAAAATTGGCTATTTTTAAAAGCTCAAAATAAACCATTTAAATATATAAATGTATTTAAAAACATTTAAATTTAATATTAATAAATTAATATTATCATATATATTCACAAACATTAACATACGGCTTCAAAATATACCTATCTGGATTTACAACTTGATATTTCAAAATCCCAGATTATATCGATATTCAATTTACATTGAAAATCCTTTTATAATAAAATAGATGGTTTTAAATTATAAAGGAATTCCATAGCAAATTTTCTAAAATTTTGATTTGGACCTAAATAAAAATCTACATAATGAAATCTTGAATTTTCTCTTCCACTAGAAAAATATACTTCACCAGCTCCTAACGTTTCTTGTTTCACAGAAATCCGAATTAAAACGGCTTCTGTATATCCAGTTGAAGTTCCAATCGCCAAATACCGAACTGCCGCGCCATTTCGAGCCCGATTATATTTATATTATAATTATACATTCAAACTGTCATTCAACTAATAAATTCGTTATTCTAATTCAATTCTAAACTGAATTAAATATCATAGATGATCCAATTCACACTATTTTGTGAATTCCACTATTTCTGACTATTTCAGAAATTTAATATATTATTATATTATTTATTTTAATTAAATATTCAATATTATTCAATTCTGGTCATTTTAAATGGCTAAACCATTAATTAAATAATTAAATAAATTATTTATATACCGTAAAAATACGGGTCGTTACGTTCTTCATATTTAGAAATTTAACATTTACATAAGATGTCAACAACATTAAGCAAAGAACTTACTGCATTTGCGTTTATTTCAGCAATCACATATTCATCAAAATCATGTAACTACACAAGTAATTAAAGGGTGAACTACAACCTACATTTGTATATTAACATAACCATGAAACTAAATAAATAAACTTAAATGTTGTGTACATGTATTGTGAAAATGTAGGAATTTTAACATAATATTCATGGCCAACAAGTTTAAATACTTATTTACTACCAGATATATCTTACACTTATCTTCATGGAAGATGCAGTGTTTCCAAGTTGCAGATCCAACATATAAGCATGTGAAAGTCAAACTAAATCACGTGTTTATATCTTCCATAGCAGAATTTGGCCAATTCATTGTAATGACCTAAAGCCTTTAGTAAAAAATTATTTTTAAATGGTTTAAAATGTTTACTGAATTTAAACTGGAAATAGTGGGGTTTTTGAATATGTGTGCATATATGTGTGTGTGAACATGTGTACAACAGGGACATGCACAAGGCAAAACCAAAATTCCAGGATAAATAATGTGATTTATGTATATGAGTGTACATGTATTCCAATGGAAATCAAATTAAATCGTATAGCCTTATTTAATGTACAACATAAAGAAGGTTTGACATAATACGTATACATGTATATGGTAAAGACACGTTGCACCAAGATTAAATAGTGCATAGTCAAAGGGGGATTATTATGTCCATTTGCTAATTTGTCATGACTTGTTATGGAGGGAAAATGGAATAAAAACATTTACTTTATCTCTGAAAAGTAATGCAAATTTTATACCAGAGCACTACAAAGAAAACAAAGTAAAATAATGTGAATAACACTCACATGAATAACACGATCAGATAAGGGGCAAAACTGACTACTATAACCTAGAAAACCTTAGGAATTTGATGATATAAGTAAGGGTAGACGGGCAAAATTAAACTGCCTCGTGAAAACAAGTAAAAATACATTAAATTTATTTAGAAAGGAAGAAGGGAAGCTTGGGGGTAAAGCAAGAGTTCTCTGATTTTTCTATAGTATAGAAGAAGAAGTTTTGGTGAGTATTCTCGCTAAAAAAATTGGCATTAAGTCCTGAGATTAATGAGGCAGCCAATATTTTATTATGTTCACTTTACTTTGAATTTGACCCTTTGATTATTTTTCCTGTCTATATGTGATTGCAAATATGTTAATAATTCTATTTAGAAATTGTGGAGTTTTACAACATGGGTTCAGATTTATTTGAATATTTAGTTTTATGATACCTTGAAAACCCTTTTTATGATACTTTGGAAAGCCCCATAAATCTAGACATATAAATGAAACTGATCTATAGAAATATCTCATAAAAATGTACATGGGCTGCAATATACTTGTGTATAAGTGATGAGGCTCTGTAAATATTTGACTTTAAGAGTAGTTGGATTTTCTATGTGCTGATCTCTAATCAAAACTAACAATATTATGTCTCAGCAAGGTTTTGAAATCCATTTGAAACCAATTTATGCATAATGTCTAAAACTCTCAAAAATATTCATAATAGCCATATATTAATATCAGATCTATATCCAGACAAGCATACACATACATACATACATATATATATATATATATATATATATATATATATATATATATATCTATATGTGGCTATATTTGGACAAGGATTTTTCCTTATTAAAACCCCAAGACAAATGATTTCCTGGAATATATATATATTGGATGGTTTATATTTATGCTTGAATGGTTCTTTTGATTTCTTAGGTGGTTTCTATGAAATCCATGGCATTATGCAGTGAATCTAACTGTGTTGGTTTACTATATTCAGGAAAGTAGTCACTAGGCTGTGACGATCCCAAAACCCCATGACACGGTGTTAAGGATAATCATTGGAATATAACACATTAATCATCATTAGCAGATCACAGATAATAGCATAAACAGAAAATAGAATAATTTACACACATATGACAGCGAAATCATATAGATATCACCACATCAGAGATCACAGTGCAGGATACAACTTAGTGCATATAATACATAATCAGTCACCATCGCCAGAGGCGGAATCATACATAGAGAGTACACAAAATAAATATCAGTCTACATCGCCAATGGCGGAATCATAATACATATACTAAAATGGCGGAAAGAGTCAAAGTCAGCACGGTGGAGTCAAGCCTCGCCATGAGCCAAAAGTGCCAGATACCTATAACTAGGCTGCCCATGTGAAAATGAGGGCAACCGAGTTTGCAAGGTGAAACAAACTACGAGTCAGTCATGGGACTGGTATGAGAAATCTACTTAACTTATTAACAACAATAAGAAGGTAAATCAAAGGACCACGCCACTTTCGCGGAACGGGTTTACTCCAATGAGTGCTAGTGCATGAAATAAAGTAAATGATTAAATCATCGCAATGCTTTTTATAAAATGAAGCCATTATAAGACTCAGGTCCCATCACACAATGCAACGCAAGCTGGAGGATAGAGTTTTACCTTATAATGGCCAAAAATATTTCATACGAATAAAACAAAAGTGTTTGATATTATTACTAGTGCATATATGTTTCAAAAGCAAATTCAATCAAAAATATCAATCCTAGGCGGCATAGCTACCATCTACTATGTCGCCATACTAGTAATACAATCACGTCCGCATATTTTGTATTTGGAATTGGATTCCTTCAGGAGTCGAGGCAAGGGGCAAGCTCCTCTCCGATTCGAGACACTCTAGCAAATGTCCCAGGACCCCACTATGATCCTTGGATCTTCAGGGCCGGTCCTCTCTTACTTTTGAGGATTAGTTATTCCTGCCACACGTTTCCTGGTCCTTACAGACCTATATCGAGGCGCCTCATATTCCAAAAACCACACAGGTGAAAAGTATATATAATGTTAGGGCTGGTTGGTCACTAACACCACCTTAGCTAGAAAGAAACGTCGTGCTCTCCCTGCAGTCACTCTCCCGTTTTTGACTCATACCGAGGTGTGAGGCTCGCGAATTCACGTTATACACAAAGCTACGTCACACAGACCATGCTTTGATCATCAACCACAAGACATTGCTTTGCAACAGAAGCCTTGATCATATGCCACTTAGGCGTGCCACAAAGGCAATCTACTCCATGCGATTGATTTCTATCAATACATAACCTCTGAGCTCGTACGTCTCAGAGAAGGGCGTTAAGCAAGAGAATAAATTCTTCGTCGTCGAACAGATATATATTTAACAGAGATCAATCAGCACAGAACAAAATCCAATGTCAGACACACAGTCCATTTACAAGTCAGTTCTGGGTCTGAACGAAACCGGAGGCACCAAATTCCTCGCATATCCGTACAATCAACAGTATGTCTGGACGGCTACTACTTCAGCTCCTTCAAGGTAGCTACTCCGATCACGAGCATCAGTAGCGACCATCTATCCAATGTGAAGATCGTCGGTCTTCAACCATCTTTGACTCTTCCACTTCTCAACGTCGATCGATTATTTGAAATGAGATGAACTCGGCCTTTTCAAATAACCCACGTATATTTAGATTTTCAAATCGATTTATTACATGGTTGGACTATTCAACATTCACGTTTCAGTTCTTTAGTTATAATTTTCATGTTAGATATCTTCAACCATCACATATCAAGCAAACACAACAAAATTGGTTTATTTCCACTCCATATCGTCTATAGTATTTTATAACGATATATCGCCATTTTTATTTATTTTAAAATGGCCATATTTAATTAAACGACATTTCAGGTCGTGCCGATGCACTGGCGCTGTTTTTCACTAATTTTGTTTTACACATATCTGAAAATCTAACCGTTGGATCTTCACAAATTTTATATCATTAGGAAGGTCATTTCAAAACGAATCCAATGGTTTCAGTTTTGGGAAAATCCGACGGTCGGATCTTCCACACTAGCCATTTGAAGTTACGATTTCAATTTACGAACTACAGTGTCGTTATTCGATTTAATTTAATTATATATATATATATAATCGTTTCTGGCGCTGTTTTTCTTCAGATTTGAATTAAACATTCCAGACAATCCAACCGTCGGATCTTCACGAAGTTGGTGCCGTTGGAAAGATATTTCCAAGGCGAACCCAACGGTTGCGGTTTTGGGAAAATCCAATGATCGGATTTCCCGCACTAGTCGTTTGAAATCACGGTTTCAAAACACGAACTGCACGACCACGTTTCGCTTTAATTTTATTTATATTTATATTTTTATATAAATATAGTTCATTCAAAAATTCCAATATCGTTTCCACTTCAAATATTTCACTAACCCCTTTAAATTTTGGAAAATTTCGCCATAACCTCCTTTGTACGGGAGGGGCTGGGAAAATTCCCAAATAGCCACACGGGCGTCTCATGTCAAAAAGAAAAAGAAAAAGCCAAGCCGCTAGCCAATAGGCTCATAAAATCATCACCTAAACAAAACAGTAAATGTGTACCTATTTGTCGGGCACAAAATTTTATTCCTCTACTCTAGCCCCTTTTGCTATAACCTGTTCAGTAAATATGCATGTACATATATACTATTCTCATCACTTATCATTTTCCATTCAACTTCATATTTGATTTACTTCGGTTTAAAAACACCATTCATTCTAATGTTGCATGCATAGGCAAAAATCATATCATTAGCTAATTAATGTATATTTCAACTCATGCATATTTATTTGAACAAGTGGCTATTTTTAACACTTCACATTTCAAAGATGTTAATTTTGGCGAACTAAAATATATTTCAATACATGACTAATTTATTTTAATTCCTATGCATGTTAAAAATAATATTTCATTCACAAATATTTATTTCAACGCTCGCATATCTTTAGCATATCACATATATGATAAAAATGATATTTTTTATCATTTAAAATATTTATTCGACAAATGAATGTTTTCAACACTTCATAGTTTCAATAAAAATGTAATTTTTATTGTTCGATCTTTTTATTCAACACATGAACTTTTCCAATACACACACTTTTCAACACATGAGCACCTCCACACATGGATATTTTGTTTATGTTGTTCATATAAGAAAGATGGAATTTTTATTGTTGAAACTATTTATATATAAGGCGAATATTTTACATACTTCTTATATATTATAAAAAGGTGATTTTTATTGTTTAGACACTTCATTCATTCACAAATGAATTTAATTTTCACACATCACTTTTCAACACATGAACATTTCCACACATGGATATAGTTTCAACACATGACTTTTATTTCAACGCATGAAGATAATTTCAACATATGAAAATAATTCTAACACATGGATATTATTCAAAATTTCGGCAGCATAACGGCAGGGTAGTTAAAACCGGCACCGTCCCTAGTACGGCTCCTCGCTCTACCTTAAAACCTCGCGGTTTTTGACAATGGGGATTCATGCATCTAATTCGCATGCAGGCGGCATGTTTTATTTTTATTTCCACAATTTTTCCAATTCATTTCAATCACCAATGGGTATTTTTCAACCACAACCAAACAATATCAACCACAAACAATTATTCAACCATTCGTATTTTCCATCCAATGTTTCACACCAATTCACAACAATAAATATCGTCCATTGTTTGTGGACGAGGGGAGTATATATATATATATATATATATATATATATATATATATATATATATATATTATCGCTATATTTCACTTGCATTTCAACACATATATCTATTATTCTATGCATGTATAATTCATACTTCGCTTATATATCTTACACATCGCATGTACATGAGGTATACAACACGTGTGTAATTTATATTTCGCTTGTATAATTTATACACGACATTTTCCATTCAAATTCAATTAATTTAGATTTCTCACATTGGTTTTCGGAGTGCTAAAAATCGTAGGTGACTCAGAAAAATCCGTGCCTTCTTCTATGTGGTAGAGAGCTTCCTTGCGGTCCCGATGTTTCCTGTTTCATCGAACTTCGTCAACACACCAAAAAGATATGATTTTTCAAAATGCAAACATAAAAAAGGACTCACCTTTCACGATGGTTCGAAACTAGGGTTGCGGTTTTCGTGAAATCCATGGCACGTGGGGACGATCGGGGATGCTGACGTGGAAGAGGGAGGAGTGGCGGTCCTGTCGGTGGCGGTTTGGGGTGGCTCGGTGGTCGGTGGCGATCAGGGCGGCGGTAGGAAGTCGGCGACTTCCTGGGCCCGATTCAGGCGATACGATGGTCGAGGGGAAGTGAGGGTTGGTCGGATTTGAAGAGGAGGAGGCGGTTCAATTCTGGGTGGTGGCGGCGATGATAGGGGGTTGAGGCGGCGGCGATCGATTGGGGAAGTTTGGAACGGGTTTCGCCGTTCGTTTCGAAGGAAGCGGGGTTTTTTTTCATGAAAGGAATTTTCTGATTCGCCGATATATATATTATTCAAAAAATTAGGGTTTTCCCATACGAACCCCAATTCAAACCCAACGACAGTCGCCCCTAGCTAATTACCCCCATTCCGGACACAATGGGATATGTTTCGTTGGCCAATTCGACTGTTACAGTCAGTTATTTTTCAAATTAAAGTATAAAACATTTAATTTTTAACTTTGAACGTACATTTCAATTTGCCAGGGCCACAAACTGATTCAAAAAATTCCAGAAAAATAAATTTGGCTATGTTTTGATGCTACAGTCCCAACAAAACTAATTTCGTCGAATTCTGAGATCGTTTGAAAAATGGCCATTTTCTGGTCGATCCAATTTAACAGAAATTGACCAAACACATTTTCTTTTTCCACGCTCACATACTAGCTTCAAAAATTATGAAATTTGAAACCTAGCAATAATTTGTCATCCCGGACCCAAAAAAAGTGGTTTCGTCGAATTCTGAGGTCGTTTGCAAAATATCAATTTCTTAGGGCTATATATTCTATATAGCGACCATTTTGAAAATTCATTCGGTCATAACTTTTGATTCCCGTTATGAAACTTCGATTTTTCAGATTCATTAGAAAGGTATTGACTAATAGATTTAAATATTTTTGGTTTCAATAAAATCCGTTATATTTTCCACCCTGCACAGTTAGTCAAAGTTTGAATTCAAATTTTCAAACTGACTCACTTTTTCTAATTCGCTATTTTATTGAAATATTCTATTTCAATGGTTCAAACTCCTTTGAAATGTCCAATTTAAAAATTTTAAATTGGCTCGTATTTTCCGGGTTGTTACAATCACCCCCACTTAAAACTTTTCGTCCTCGAAAAGGAAACAACAGTAAAGTAGGAAACAAAATGTAAATGCAAAGTATTATAAAGGTACCTTGCACAGGAGTTAGTCAGAGATGTTCACTCTGCATTTGGGGTAAGCTTGCTTAATGCTTTCCTCAGTCTCCCAAGTACAGTCTCTAGGATCACTACTCCATTGCACTTTAACTAAATGAACCTTTTTGCTTCTTAGTTCTCTAGTTTCTTTGCCAACAATCTTTAATGGCTCTCTTGTGAGTGCTAATTCTGGAGTTATGTCTATATCCTGTTGCGCTGCTTCTTCTACAACAAGATCTGGATCATGCACATGTCTTCTAAGTTGAGATACGTGAAATACATCATGCACTCCAGGCAACCAATCTGGTAATTGAACCTATAAGCAAGAGTTCCAATTCGTTCAAGTATAGGAAAGGGACCAATAAATCTCGGTGCCAACTTCCCAGTTTTGCTAAATCTGATTACTCCTCTCATCGGAGAAAATTTCAAATAAACATGGTCACCAACAGCAAATGTCAAATCTCTTCTTCTAGAATCTGCATAACTTTTCTGTCGGCTTTGTGCGGTTCTCAATCGCTTTTTGATGAAGTCGACTTTATCAGATGCTTCTTTAATCATATCGGGTCCTAACACAAGTCTGTTGCCAGGTTCTACCCAACATGCTGGAGATCTGCATGGTCTGCCATATAATGCTTCAAATGGCGACATTCCCAAACTTGCTTGATAGCTATTGTTATATGAGAATTCTGCCAAATGCAAGTGATCTTCCCATGACCCACAAAAATCAATTATACAAGCCCGCAATAAATCTTCCAGAATTCTATTCACTCGCTCAGTTTGGCCATCGGTTTGAGGGTGATAAGCGGTGCTCATATTCAGTTTCGTTCCCAATTCTGTCTGGAAAGCCTCCCAGAATTTGCTAGCAAATATTGGGTCTCTATCACTGACTATGCTGATGGGAATTCCATGCAGCTTAACGATTTCCCTGAAATATATCTGTGCTAGACTTTGAACGGTTCTATTGGATCTGATAGGTATAAAATGGGCAGTCTTCCTGAAGCGATCTACGATTACCCAAATGTTGTCGTTACCTTTCCTGGTTCGCGGCAAACCATCTATGAAATCCATGGAAATCTGTTCCCATTTCCAACGGCTGCAACAATCGAGCTAGCTTCTGTTGGTCGCTCTTGACCAATTGACAAGTAGGGCATCTGCTAACATACAAAGAAATATCCCTCTTCATTGCCTTCCACCAAAAAGTGCGTTTGATATCATTGTACATTTTACTCACACTAGGATGGATGCAAAGTTTAGATTTATGGCATTCATCTAGCACTTCTCTTCGAAGGCCTGGAATATTTGGAATGCAAATCCTATCATTTAACCTGAGAACCCCCTTATCATCAATACGGAAACTTGTGGTTTCACCTTCCTTGACCCTCTGACTGATTCTCTGAATGAAATCATCGTCTTTTTGAAGGGCTGAAATCTTATCAATCAATCCAGGCGTAATTATAAGATTGGCAATGATTGCGGTTTTTCTACTAAGCGCATCCGCTACAACGTTAGCCTTCCCCGGCGTATACAGGATATCAAGATCATACGCTGCAAGAAATTCTAGCCAACGCTACTGTCTCACATTCAGATCTTTCTGGGTGTATAAGTACTTCAATGATTGATGATCTGTGTACAGTATAAATTTCTCGCCCAATAAATAATGCCTCCAGATTTTCAATGCAAAAATGATAGCTAGCAACTCAAGATCATGAGTTACATAATTCTTCTCATGCGGTTTCAGTTGGCGGCTTGCATAAGCGACTACTTGGCCTCTTTGCATTAACACTGCACCAAGACCTCTAATAGAAGCATCTGTCCAAACCGTTAAATCCTGATTACCATCTATAATGGTTAACACTGGAGCAGTCGTCAGTTTTGATTTCAATTCCTGGAAAGCTTCTTCACAATCGGAAGTCCACTTAAATTTCTCATGCTTCTTCGTGAGCTTCGTTAACGGACTGGATATCTTCAAAAAATCCTTAACGAACTTTCGATAATAGCTAGCCAACCCCATAAAACTTCTAACTTCTGTGGGAGTAGTGGGTTGTTTCCAGTCTTGAATCGCTGTTATTTTACTTGGGGCTACAGAAATCCCTTTCTCTAACACAACATGGCCAAGAAACTTGACTTCTTCTTGCCAGAAGACACATTTAGAGAATTTGGCTTTGAAGACGTTCTTTCTTAGAATCTCCAATACTTGTTCTAATTGTTTTTCATTATCGGGTTTTGATTTGGAGTAAATTAAAATATCATCGATGAATACGAGGACAAATTTATTCAGAACTCCCCTGGACACTCTATTCATTAGATCGACAAAGTATGCTGGAGCGTTGCACAGGCCGAACGACATTACTAACCATTCATAAAATATGTCTGGACCTCTGAAAGCTGTAAAAGTAACACACTCCTCTGTTATTCTCAATTGATGAAAACCTGTAGCTAGGTCCATTCGGGAAAATACTCTCGCCCCATTCAATTGGTCTAGCAGATCGTCGATGCGGGGTAATGGATACTTGTTTTTGAGCGTCTGTTTGTTGAGGTCTCGGTAATCAACGCATAATCGAAGAGTACCGTCTGACTTTGGGACAAACACAACAGCTGCACCCCAATTAGAAAAGCTAGGTCTGATTAGACCCTTCCACAACAGTTGACGAGTTTGATCGCCTAATTCTTCTTTTTCCTTCGGAGTCATTCTGCGAATTGGATGTACCACTGGTCTGGCATTGGGAATTAGATCGATTCGGAATTCTATTTCTCTTTGCGGAGGTAAGTTTTCAACTTCTTCAAACACATCCGCATAGTTTCTAACAATCGGAATCTTTTCCAGGGAAGTGGGGATAACTTCTAATGCGGACCAAAATTCTTCTCTATTTGGATTCGAACCATGGCATGGTACAGTAATATATCCAAGCTTCTTTCGAATTTTAACGATTCTTTCTGCATAATTCACTTCAGCTTCGTATTTCGTTAACCAATCAAGCCCGAGAATGATATCGAATTCGGAGAAATCCATGATGATCAACTTGAAAGAAAATTTGTAGGAAGAGTAAGAGATTGGAACTCTACAACATGAACTGAGAATAAGAGATCCTCCTATCGGGTTATGTACTTCAACCGATTCTTTGAGCTTTCTCTATTTTAACTTTAATTTGTGCATTGTGTTACTAGCAATAAAACTACGTGATGCACCTGTGTCAAACAATACAGAGGCATGAATATTTTTAATTGTAAGGGTACCTCCCAAAACATCGGGTTTACCTGCTCCATTGGAAGCAGCTGGCGGGCTCGACCCGTCATACACGTAAGCTACTGCGGCCTTCTTCAGCAGAGGACAGTCTTTGACTAGATGATCCGTCTTGCGGCAATTAAAGCAGGAGCGAGGGTTCTGAGAACCCTGGCTTGAGCCTTGTGAATTTGTCTTCTGCCTCTTCGGGGCTGTGCACACATTAGAGAAGTGCCCCATTTTGCCACAGTTATAGCAACTTCCTCTCGGCGGCTTGCCAGTCTGAGGTTTCGAGGATGCTGCTTGGCTTGACTCAGTTTAATTCACAGCAGGCTTGTGTTTGTTCCCGGCTTGGCTTCTAGCGCGATCCTGCTCCAAATGCCTTTGGTCAAGGTCTTCGTAGTTGCATGTCATTTCCACCAATTCATTAAATTCCAGCTTGACGTGGGCCATGGCTCTATCATGATACTGTCGCTTTAGCCCAAGGATAAACCTCTTAGTTTTGGACTTTGCAGTGGCGACGAGCTCCGAAGCATAGGGCGACAACAGTGTAAATTTATTCAGATAATCCTGCACTGAAAGATCCCCTTGCTGGAGGTTGGCGAAGTCATCGTGCATTCGTTCTAGGGCTTGTTCCCGGACATATTTCTCTTTGAATAGTTCTTTGAATCCATCCCAGGTTCTTCCAGCTTCTCTATTCCCGGCGGTGAGAGATTCCCACCATAGTTCAGCTTGTTCTTGCATAAGCCAGGCACACATAATAGCTTTATCTTGATCTCCAAGCCTTAGGCCTTCTAGTATTTTATCGCACGTTTTGAGCCATGCAAGGGCCTCTATCACCGTGCCAGTTCCCGAGAAGGTCTTGCCTCCTAGGTTTTTATATCTCTAAGCTACGTAGTCTAGCTCGAAGTATTGAGCAGTCGAGGGTTGTATCAAGGGTCCTTCTTCTACTGGGACTTCTCCACATCCTCTGCCACGGCCGGCACAGCCTCCTCTAGCGGCGGCTGCTCTGGTAGCCATTTTTGAAATTCTTTATAAGCAAGAAAAGAGTCAGCTTACAAAAACGATAATTTATTGCATAGTTATGCAGAAACTTTAAAGAAAGATAACGATGGACTGATCAAATTGTTTTTGCTATTCTTCTGGGCACATTCTAGGACTTTACTAGTCCTATCTCTAATGAGTTACTCGCCTTAGAATACTACTGACTCTATTTTGACGAAGTGTTTAATGTGTTAGACTCCAGAACTAAGGTTAACCAAAGCTCTGATACCAGCTGTGACGATCCCAAAACCCCGTGACACAGTGTTAAGGATAATCATTGGAATATAACACATTAATCATCATTATCAGATCACAGATAATAGCATAAACAGAAAATAGAATAATTTAAACACATATGACAGCGGAATCATATAGATATCACCACATCAGAGAGCACAGTGCAGGAGACAACTTAGTGCATTTAATACATAATCAATCACCATCGCCAGAGGCGGAATCATACATAGAGAGTACACAAAATAAATATTAGTTTACATCGCCAATAGCGGAATCATAATACATATACTAAAATGGCGTAAAGAGTCAAAGTCAGCACGGTGGAGTCAAGCCTCGCCATGAGCCAAAAGTGCCAGATACCTGTAACTAGGCTGCCCGTGTGAAAATGAGGGCACCCGAGTTTGCAAGGTGAAACAAACTACGAGTCAGTCATGGGACTGGTATGAGAAATCTACTTAACTTATTAACAACAATAAGAAGGCAAATCAAAGGACCACGCCACTTTCGCGGAACGGGTTTACTCCAATGAGTGCTAGTGCATGAAATAAAGTAAATGATTAAATCATCACAATGCTTTTTATAAAATGAAGCCATTATAAGACTCAGGTCCCATCACACAATGCAACGCAAGACGGAGAAAAGAGTTTTACCTTTTAATGGCCAAAAATGCTTCATACGAATAAAACAAAAGTGTTTGATATTATTACTAGTGCATATATGTTTCAAAAGCAAATTCAATCATAAATATCAATCCTAGGCGGCATAGCTACCATCTACTATGTCGCCATACTAGTAATACAATCACGTCCGCATATTTCGTATTGGGAATTGGATTCCTTCATGAGTCGAGGCAAGGGGCAAGCTCCTCTCCGATTCGAGACACTCTAGCAAATGTCCCAGGACCCCACTATGATCCTTGGATCTTCAGGGCCGGTGCTCTCTTACTTTTGAGGATTAGTTATTCCTGAACACACGTTTCCCGGTCCTTACATACCTATATCGAGGCGCCTCATATTCCAACAACCATACAGGTGAAAAGTATATATAATGTTAGGGCTGGTAGGTCACCGACACCACCTTAGCTAGAAAGAAACGCCGTGCTCTGCCTGTAGTCACACTCCCGTTTTTGACTCATACCGAGGTGTGAGGCTCGCGAATTCACGTTATACACAAAGCTACGTCACACAGACCATGCTTTGATCATCAACCACAAGACTTTGCTTTGCAACAGAAGCCTTGATCATATGCCACTTAGGCGTGCCACACAGGAAATCTACTCCATGCGACTGATTTCTATCAATACATAACCTCTGAGCTCGTATGTCTCAGATAAGGGCGTTAAACAAGAGAATAAATTCTTCACCGCCAAACAGATATATATTTAACAGAGATCAATCAGCACAGAACAAAATCCAATGTCAGACACACAGTCCATTTACAAGTCCGTTCTGGGTCTGAACGAAACCGGAGGCACCAAATTCCTCGCATATCCGTACAATCAACAGTATGTCTGGACGACTACTACTTCAGCTCCTTCAAGGTAGCTACTCCAATCACGAGCATCAGTAGCGCCCATCCATCCAATGTGAAGATCGTCGGTCTTCAACCGTCTTCGACTCTTCCACTTCTCAACGTCGATTGATTATTTGAAATGAGATGAACTTGGCCTTTTCAAATAACCCACGTATATTTAGATTTTCAAATCGATTTATTACATGGTTGGACTATTCAACATTCACGTTTCCGTTCTTTAGTTATAATTTTCATGTTAGATATCTTCAACCATCACATATCAAGCAAACACAACAAAATTGGTTTATTTCCACTCCATATCGTCTATAGTATTTTATAACGATATATCGCCATTTTTATTTATTTTAAAATGGCCATATTTAATTAAACGACATTTCAGGTCGTGCCGATGCACTGGCGCTGTTTTTCACTAATTTTGTTTTACACATATCTGAAAATCTAACCGTTGGATCTTCACAAATTTTATATCATTAGGAAGGTCATTTCAAAACGAATCCAATGGTTTCAGTTTTGGGAAAATCCGACGGTCGGATCTTCCACACTAGCCATTTGAAGTTACGATTTCAATTTACGAACTGCAGCGTCGTTATTCGATTTAATTTAATTATATATATATATATATAAATATAATCGTTTCTGGCGCTGTTTTTCTTCAGATTTGAATTAAACATTCCAGACAATCCAACCGTCGGATCTTCACGAAGTTGGTGCCGTTGGAAAGATATTTCCAAGGCGAACCCAACGGTTGCGGTTTTGGGAAAATCCAATGATCGGATTTCCCGCACTAGTCATTTGAAATCACGGTTTCAAAACACGAACTGCACGGCCACGTTTCGCTTTAATTTTATTTATATTTATATTTTTATATAAATATAGTTCATTCAAAAATTCCAATATCGTTTCCACTTCAAATATTTCACTAACCCCTTTAAATTTTGGAAAATTTCGCCATAACCTCCTTTGTACGGGAGGGGCTGGGAAAATTCCCAAATAGCCACACGGGCGTCTCATGTCAAAAAGAAAAAGAAAAAGCCAAGCGGCTAGCCAATAGGCTCATAAAATCATCACCTAAACAAAACAGTAAATGTGTACCTATTTGTCGGGCACAAAATTTTATTCCTCTTCTCTAGCCCCTTTTGCTATAACCTGTTCAATAAATATGCATGTACATATATACTATTCTCATCACTTATCATTTTCCATTCAACTTCATATTTGATTTACTTCGGTTTAAAAACACCATTCATTCTAATGTTGCATGCATAGGCAAAAATCATATCATTAACTAATTAATGTATATTTCAACTCATGCATATTTATTTGAACAAGTGGCTATTTTTAACACTTCACATTTCAAAGATGTTAATTTTGGTGAACTAAAATATATTTCAACACATGACTATTTTATTTAGTGCCTATGCATGTTAAAAATAATATTTCATTCACAAATATTTATTTCAACGCTCGCATATCTTTAGCATATCACATATATGATAAAAATGATATTTTTATCATTTAAAATAATGAATGTTTTCAACACTTCATAGTTTCAATAAAAATGTAATTTTTATTGTTCGATCTTTTTATTCAACACATGAACTTTTCCAATACACACACTTTTCAACACATGAGCACCTCAACACATGGATATTTTGTTTATGTTGTTCATATAAGAAAGATGGAATTTTTATTGTTGAAACTATTTATATATAAGGCGAATATTTTACATACTTCATATATATTATAAAAAGGTGATTTTTATTGTTTAGACACTTCATTCATTCACAAATGAATTTAATTTTCACACATCACTTTTCAACACATGAACAATTCCACACATGGATATAGTTTCAACACATGACTTTAATTTCAACTCATGAAGATAATTTCAACATATGAAAATAATTCTAACACACGGATATTATTCAAAATTTCGGCAGCATAACGGCAGGGTAGTTAAAACCGGCACCGTCCCTAGTACGGCTCCTCGCTCTACCTTAAAACCTCGCGGTTTTTGACAATGGGGATTCATGCATCTAATTCGCACGTAGGCGGCATGTTTTATTTTTATTTCCACAATTTTTCCAATTCATTTCAATCACCAATGGGTATATTTCAACCACAAACAATTATTCAACCATTCGTATTTTCCATCCAATGTTTCACACCAATTCACAACAATAAATATCATCCATGTTTTGTGGACGAGAGGAGTGTATATATATATATTATTGCTATATTTCACTTGCATTTCAACACATATATCAATTATTCTATGCATGTATAATTCATACTTCGCTTATATAGCTTACACATCGCATGTACATGAGGTATACAACACGTGTGTAATTTATATTTCACATATATAATTTATACACGACATTTTCCATTCAAATTCAATTAATTTAGATTTCTCACATTGATTTTCGGAGTGCTAAAAATCGTAAGTTACTCAGAAAAATCCGCGGCTTCTTCTATGTGGTAGAGAGCTTCCTTGCGGTCCCGATGTTTCCTGTTTCATCGAATTTCGTCAACACACCAAAAAGATATGATTTTTCAAAGTGCAAACATCAAAAAGGACTCACCTTTCACGATGGTTCGAAACTAGGGTTGCGGTTTTCGTGAAATCCATGGCACGTGGGGACGATCAGGGGTGCTGACGTGGAAGAGGGAGGAGAGGCGGTCCTGTCGGTGGCGGTTTGGGGTGGCTCGGTGGTCGGTGGCGCTCAGGGCGGCGGTGGGAAGTCGGCGACTTCCTGGGCCCGATTCAAGCGATACGGTGGTCGAGGGGAGGTGAGGGTTGGTCGGATTTGAAGAGGAGGAGGAGGCGGTTCGATTCTGGGTGGTGGCGGCGGCGATAGGGGGCTGAGGCGGCGGCGATCGGTCGGGGAAGGTTGGAACGGGTTTCGCCATTCGTTCCGAGGGAAGCGGGTTTTTTTTTTAATTTTATTTTATGAAAGGAATTTTCTGATTCGTCGATATATATATATTATTCAGAAAATTAGGGTTTTCCCATACGAACCCCAATTCAAACCCAACGACTGTCGCCCCTAGCTAATTACCCCCATTCCGGACACAATGGGATATGTTTCGTTGGCCAATTCGACTGTTACAGTCAGTTATTTTTCAAATTAAAGTATAAAACATTTAATTTTTAACTTTGAACGTACATTTCAATTTGCCAGGGCCACAAACTGATTCGAAAAATTCCAGAAAAATAAATCTAGCTATATTTTGACGCTACGGTCCCAACAAAACTGATTTCGTCGAATTCTGAGATCGTTTGAAAAATGGCCATTTTCTGTTCGATCCAATTTAACAGAAATTGACCAAACACATTTTCTTTTGCCACGCTCACATACTAGCTTCAAAAATTATGAAATTTGAAACCTAGCAATAATTTGACCTCCCGGACTCAACAAAAGTGGTTTCGTCGAATTCCGAGGTCGTTTGCAAAATATCAATTTCTCAGGGCTATATATTCTATATAGCGACCATTCTGAAAATTCATTCGGCCATAACTTTTGATTTCCGTTATGAAGCTTCGATTTTTCAGATTCGTTCGAAAGGTATTGACTAACAGATTTAAATATTTTTGGTTTCACTAAAATCCGTTATAGTTTCCACCCTGCACAGTTAGTCAAAGTTTGAATTCAAATTTTCAAACTGACTCACTATTTCTAATTCACTATTTTATTGAAATATTCTATTTCAATGGTTCAAACTCCTTTGAAATGTCCAATTTAAAATTTTTAAATTGGCTCGTATTTTCCGGGTTGTTACATAGAAAGTATAAGGAAAACACTTAGTAATTTAACTAAGGTATTTTTGGTAAAGATGATGTTGAATGGCTTGCACTTGAGTTGTAAGTTTGACCCATGGCCTAATTTTGGTCCTGAGATCTTTGTGTAGTGTTGTGAATTAGATCACTATGATATGTCCCTGTGATTCACTTATATATATATGAGACCAGGGTATTAAAAACCAACTGATATATGCTAGGAAATAAATACAAGTAACTTGAGTTCTCCTGGAAAACTTCCTAGGGCCAATGTGAATGCATTATGGCTATAAATCATAATATTATCAGGATGGATTTACTCTGTTATGTACATATGTATGATTGATTTGTTTGAATTAGCCTAAACATTGTTGATAAACATTGAATAAACCAGTGAAAGTGCATTCGCACAAGATTATTAACTAATTAAAAGATAATGTCTTTTAAAATAGAATCTCTTCATAGATTTATCCGAATTTTTATTATTAAGTTTTGATTGAGATACTCATACTAGACACATTTGTCTGACCTTGTTTGCTCAGGGCAAAAGGAGTGTCTCATTATATGATGAGGCAACTTTTAATGCTTTTTCAGGTAATGATGGAGCTAAATAGAAACTGGGTTAGGAGTCTGGCTTGTTTTCATGGATGTTAGTGTAACGACCCGGGGATTTTTGACCTAGAAAATTAACATAAAACCCATTTCAATTATTCAGGCATCGAACATTCCAGATCATTAATAAAAAGAAGTTGGAGGTTGAGAAATAGATAAGATAGAAAATTAGAATAGAAGAGGAAGAAGAACATAACAGTAGAATTAGAGTAATATGAATCTAACAGCGGAACGAATAAAATATATTATATAACATACCATTTGGAATAGAACCAGTATCTTTATACAATACTATTATTAGAGTACAACACTTAAACACAGCGGAAATAACAATAGCTATATAATCCTGAAGCTTCCTTCTCTAGCTCTCCAAGTATATTTATAAAATCTCGACTACTTGACTACCCATACAAAATTAGGCACCCAAGAGTTTAGGGAAAACAAAACAAAATAAACTCCGGGCTAGTCATGTGACTGGTGTGAGTAAACTGCAACCATTTGTTTATCTTTTTAATATCCTTTTAAAAGAAAGAATAATCATAAGACCAATCCACACATAAACACGATAGTTTTTACCTTACAATAACACAAAACAATCTTTTTAAAATCCATACTCTTCTGATATTATAATAATGTCTAAATCTAATAAATAGCAATTTGGTGGAACGATTTCATCTCACGTTCCACATATATAGTATATAATTAAAAACCATAGGTGCTTATTTGGTAATGGATTCCAACTGGCAAGGTATGGGACCACCTTCCAACATTGTATCTCTAGAGAGGAATACAACAGGTTCAACAAGGACATCTTGTAACCCAAGCTAAACATGACCGGTCACCCATTTCGCTTGAGTGATCAGAATGTATTATCACCCACGGTTAGGATCAACAACCGTTTCCCGAAAGGGACAACATCGAAATAGGTTAAAGAAGTAAATGAAATTTCTCTAAATTAGGTGACAATACACCCTAATTGGGAGAAACCCACTTAGCCATGCGACCTACCCTATTTTATACCATTTCCTGGTTGTGAGGCTTGAGGTCATAACATACAGATCACACCTTCATTTAATTTGAATGTCACATTGTCATACCCACTAAATCACAAATTGATTTCTCTAAAAATACCACGGGTATACAGCTAAGAGAAATCAATCCCTTGCCACCAAACGTAAATACGTTTAAAGAGATCAACTTACGCGGTCTATTAAATATACTTTGTCAGACATTCTTCCATACAGGTTATCCTGGGACAGGAAAAACCAAAGGCACTATTCTGTAAACCCATCTTAGGAATTTCTACCTAGGATTTTCCAAAACAACCCTTGTATAAACTTCATCTTTAGTTATCTTTATCGTATTTGATTCGCAAAGCTAACGACCATACGGAGTGGTTTTCACATAATAAATCTGATCTCGGTCTCTCCGTATTGACGATGGAAAAATTATCAAAGCTTTGATAGTTGGTTATTTAACTATCAAAGGAAAACAGCCATACGCACAACGATCTTATTTCCAAATGGAAATTTTATCAATCAATCATCAATCAACATTTTTCCCTTTAAATTAATTTATCGTTAATTTATTCATTTCCCTATTTCCCATTTCCATATATTCAGAAATCCTTATTTTCTAAATTTAGAAAATATACGATATTAACATTGGAAAACATTTCCATTCCTTATTCACGTATCACTATCTTCCCACATCTATCCTTCTCTAACTGTAAACCAGTAATAGGACAATTCCCTGAATATCAACCCCGAAGGCCGAAACCAACATCAGATTGATACTTAGGAAATCATTCAACTTAACCAATCTCTAGTCAGTTTCAAATTTCCTTAACTTTGTTTCTTAACTTCTTACAAAATCATTGCTTATGGAACTCTCAGATTTAACTTACGAATCCAATTCTTTTATGAAAACATTGGTTATAATAATAACGTTATAATCCCTACTTTTGAAATATCTAACTTCAAAATATAACTTTTATTCATTAGTTTGAAAAAATAAAAATTAATTAATTTATTAAATAAATAAATGTTGATTTAAAACCTGGAAAGTAAATATTATTTTCCTCCATTCGATATAGTCGAATCGCAATGTATAATTCTCTCTCGAATAATCTCTATTCGATAATTCTCTTTCGAATAGAATATATTCGATAACTCTCTTTCGAATAAACTATATTTGATAACTCTCTTTCGAATAAACTTTATTCGATAATCTCTCTTTCAAATAAACTATATTTGATAACTCTCTTTCAAACAAACTATATTCGATAATCTCTCTTTCGAATAAACTATATTCGATAACTCTCTTTCGAATAAACTATGTTCGATAATCTCTCTTTCGAATAAACTATATTCGATAACCTCTCTTTCGAATAAACTATATTTGATCACTCTCTTTTGAATAAACTATATTCGGTTTACGTTACGAACTCCACCATATTCTACCCTTTCAGGTCAACTTAGTTTCTAAATTCATTTTTGAATTTAGCACTTCCCAACAATTTCCAATTTCCTTTTATGACTGTTTTAATTTTGCAAAATGTTTGCTTTTAAATCGTTATTCACTTTAAACCGTGAATACTATTTCTTTATAGAAAACTAGACTCGTTTTATCAATCAAAACTTGATTTCATAATTTAAATACTAACATAGGCTTAAACTCCAATTATTGAGTCATTTTATAACTTCTTATTCACATTCCATTTTATTTATCAAATCTCGTTTACATGTCAACTTCATAGTTGATTTTATTTAATATGTTTATAATTCTCTATCGCTTTATATTCGATTAAAAATATCGGTTTCAAACCGAATATTAATTATCTTGTCAAATTCCAGTTTATTAAATATAATTTTTTTTTAAAATAAATTATTTTATAACAATTTCCCTAGTCGAATTCTAGTTACAAATCTTTATGGATTTTATTTTAGTCCTATTCATATTTTGAACATCGAAATAAGTCCCATTGTTTCTTTTCAAAAAAAATTCCCAATTTCGCATTTTACATCCACTATTGAATTTACAATCCAAATTATCCACTGATAATTATTTCTATTTCATTTATAATCATTATTTATAAATCACGCTACTTGTTTTTATTTGTAAACAAGTTATTTATTTCTAGCCACTCAAAATTCCATTTCTATTTTAAAAATAGATTTTTATCCCCCTTTTAAAATTCATATTTCATCCTTTATAATTTACTTTATAAATATTACCTTTACATTCCATTTCGAATATCGGCATTGAAACCGATTTAACTTCTCTATATAAATTCAGACTTATATATATTCACTTTAAATCAATTTATCTGTTAAAACATATTTCTATTAAATTTTTACTTTAAATCAATTTCCCCATAATTTTTTTATAACTGGCAATTCCCTTTATAAATGTTCTATAAATTTCCCAAATGTTATATTTACTCCATATACTCATTTATTTACCTCTTATTACCTTCGTTCAGTATTTATACCAAAACGGTCTTTTAAAACTTCCATACAACTGTTAATAGTTTCTATACAAAAGTTTTTATTTAATTTCCCAAATAATTCCTTTTTATAAAATTCATTGATTTTATATAAATATTTTGTTTTCAATATTCACTTTGGAAATTCCCTTTTTACATTCTAGTAGTTCTTATGGTATTTCAAATACCAAATAACAAGACCAGTGTCATCATAATCAATCACAGATTATATATCACGTCATATATCACAATATATGAAAACAAATAGTACTATGAATACTGAGGAATCCAGTCAGATCCCTCCAACCTGTTTCCTTGCATCCACAGATGTTAATCACATGAATAACATCAATTTCATTTGAATATGAAATATTATGATATACAGAATCAATATTTAATTAACGATATATATAACTAGATCTATAATATCCACCAAATAAATTAGCAGTTCATCCAAATAATCAACACAGCAATCAACCATCAATTTTCAATTCTAAAAATACATTATAAAAATATAAACTGGTAGAGTTCGTGAGTTTTACTCACATTGGTTATGTATCGTTAAATAACGATATACGTTCAATGGTTCTGTTCAGGCATTTTATTTTTCCATAAATTCAAACGAGCTCCAATCCACTCCAAACCAGTTTCATTGTGTAGTTCTCGTCCATACGATCCCAACGGATCTTGTTTCATCCAATTTTGATATTGTATGATCGAGATATTTGATTTACAACTTGACACCATATTTAATTTAAATAAAAAATTAAACTCTAAATTATTATTGGGCTCACCATTTGGAACAAGGCCCGTACCCATTTTAAAATACCCTGACCCGCTCGTTTGCATCTTCATCCCTGATTTGATGAAAACGCGCTACTACTCCTTATCATTTACACCGCCATTTTCCCGGACTTTACCACGCGTCCTCCCACTTTATTCCATGAAACTCCAAACAAATTTCACCACAATGCTTCACTTCTTACCCTCTACTACTCCAACAAAAATCACGAAGTTCCATTGCATAAATCAATTCGCGTTCTTCAGGATTTTTGCACGCACGACAGTATAAAGTGCAATAGAAAAATGCTTCAAAAAAAACATAAAAAACTCACGTAAGCCTAAAATCTTTCCAAAAACCCAAATATCAAGTTCAAATTGTTCATCGATGCATGTATTTCCCAAATCGATTAACCCTAGGATCACTGCAACATTTTCGACTTCTAGAAAACTATATCAAGCTATACGAAATTGGTACCAACGTGAAGAGAATTGAAACCGGATCTCAAATATAATTATTACACGATTTACGGATTTTTTTTCTCATTTGATTATAAACTTTGAAGATCAAAATATGTTGCTGTAAGAAGAAATATAATGCCGGAAAACTTGTTGACCGTGGAAAATGAAAGAATTAGGTTTAAGAAAATTTGTGGTCAATTTATAGTAAAGTTTTATATTTTTAAATTCGATTATAATATTCTATTTTAATCTACCGCTATTTGTATTTGATGTTAAAATCCTATTCGATTATAATATTCAATTTTAAACTACCGCTATTTGTATTTGATGTTAAAATCTGTGTAATTACATACGATACCCAATTTTGACGACAATAGACATACAACTACAATTCAACATTACGGACCCAACAAAATTTGTTTCGTTGAATTGCGAATCCGTTTGCTCACACAGCGTATTTTTAAAGTCAAATTATCGACTGTTTTTCACATTAAAATCCCATATTACCACATATTGACTCCAAAAATCATGAAAATTGAAATCTAGCAATAATTTAAAATTCTGGATCCAACAAAATTAGTTTCATCGAAATCGGAGATCGTTTGCAAAAATGGATATTTTTAAGGCCCTAAAATAAATCATTTAAATATTATTATATTTAAAAACAATTTAATTAAATAATAATTAAATATTATCGTATATATTCACATTGAATATCATACAGTAACAATAGAAACACACTTGGATTTATAACTCAATATTCTCAAATCAAGTTAAATCGATATTCCATTTATATTAAAAATCCATTTATAATATAAATAATTCGTTATAAATTATAAACAAATTCCATAGCAACTAATTGAAAATTTGATTTGAACATAACTCAAAGTCTACAAGATGAAATCTCGAATTTTCTGTTCCATTAGAAAAAAATAGTTCACCAGATCCGAACGTTTGTTGTTTCATAAAAATCCGACTTAAAACAGATTCTGTATATTCAATTGAAGTTCAAAACTCAATATTACGAACTACCGCGCCATTACGAGCTCGATTTCAATTATATTATTATTTATACGTTATAACATCGTTTATTAAATAGATTCATTATTGCAATTCGAATCTAAACTCAACCAAATCTCTTACACTATCCAATTCACACAATATTGCCAATTCTACTATTTTCCAACTATTTCAAAATTTAAATATATTATTTAATTATTTATATTAATTAGATATTCAATATAATTTAATTAAACAACCATTTAAATCTCTAAATCACTATTTAAATTAGTTAATTATTACACTGCAAAAATATGGGACGTTACAGTTATCATTCTTAAGTTAGAAAATAAAAGCTTATGAATTGTGTATCTGCATGAATCCTCGAGAATTAACTTATGAATCAGTTTTGTAAATATTAAGCTGAGTCATGGGAAAATGATATTTAGAGGATAGGAGAGATTATGTTCAATGTGCTGTTTTAATGACTGAGCTAAAGTAGTATTTTATATGATCCTTTCTGCAAACTGAAATTGGGAAAATATATATTTGAATTATGGAAATTTTATAATATTATCTTTATTAGTCAATTTGGAGTCATTATGCAAAGAGAAATGTACATGTACAAGTTTACAAGCTGGGTTATTGGTGCATTCTTTCAGTAAACTCAATTACAAAAGTGGTGCATATGGGCACTCTTGGTTCAGTTCATATCAAAGGAAGTCTAACCAAGGGTGCAATGTAGACCCATGCACCAAAGACTAGGATAGTAAACATGCACATGTCACACCCATTGTCATAAAAGTATCATTTCTATATACATCAGAGTACCATTTTTGAAAAGTACCGTTTTTGTAAATATCATTTCTGGATGCATAAAAGTATCATTTTCTGAATTTATCATTTCTGTATACATAAGAATATCATTTTTGATAGTATCATTATTGAAAGTATCATTATTATAAGCCCAAAAGTATCATTTTTGGATCTGTGTTCAACATTGATCTATAATGGGGTCAATGGATCTCTTGCTTTCTTTCTACTCTAATTAGCAAGAGGGGTATATATATCTTCATATATATATATATATATATATATATCAAAACATTTTCTATATGAACTAATATTTTTATATTGGTAAAACTTTGGGATCCTGGATTTTTGATGTGAAAAGAAAGGCTCTGGCTTAAAACTTTGAAACTAGAGAACCATTTGTGTGCAATAGAAAAAAAATTATACTAAAATACTTGATAAAAGCATGGTCATTACAATTTGTTATCACAGTTGTGTTAATTTAAAAACATGGATAATACCTTATTATTAATAGATAGAATAGTTCACATTAATTTGTAGGATTGGTTGCATGTGTGTGCTTGATTGTTATATACATATATGAGGGAATAATCCCATGTATGAGTAGGAAACTTAGCTAACCCAAAAATCCATTTTACTTAAGAAACATGGCAGGAAGACCAAGAGCACCACCTATGGTGAATATGCAAGAATTAGTGAATGCTCTGAGGGAAGAAATAGGGCTCGGACCTAAGAATCCACATGAAGAGCTCTCCAAATTACTAAATACTTATACTCATACTCATTTGGAAGGCAATGGCTTTGAAGGAACTGAAAATGTAATGGAAATCCAGGTTTGGTTTAGAACCTTAGAGAGGATTTTTGGAGGTATACAATTAGTTGATCAACGGAAGAGGCAAGTAGCTTCTAGACAACTGAAGGGAGCAGCTTTGAGTTGGTGGGAGGTAGTCATAGCAGGAAGAGTTGAAAATGACATTACCTAGAACCAATTTAACGAATTGATTGAAGCAAGATTTGTGCCTGCATTTGCTAAGGCAACTTTGCTTGAAGAGTTTATAAGGCTTAGACAAGGGAATCTAAGTGTCATTGAGTACAATAAATTTTTTGAAGGATTATCAAAATATGGGACTATGTTAATTGCTGATGACGCCTCTAAAAATAGCAGGTACATTAAAGGACTAAATCTGGGCTTGCGTAGAGATATGTTACCCTATATTGATAAAACTTCTAATCAAGTGATAGATTTGGCTTTAAACATTGAGCAACATGATAAAGAAAGAAAAAAATACAGAAATTTTAAGAACGACAATAATAAAAATGGTAAGGGAAAGTATCATCCATATGATAAGAAATAGAAAGATGTTGGAAGCAAGAAAACCGGTGATGCCAAGACAGGTGAAAACAAGAAGAAAGCAGTGTGTCATCACTGTGGCAAAGAAGGACATATTAAACCAAAGTGCCCAGAATTGAAGGGTGGAGCATTCAGGTGTTATACTTATGGGAAGTAAGACTATCTGAAGAGGAACTGCCCTGAGAATAAGCAGCAAGGATAAGTGGCAATCAAGAGGCAAAAGGAAAATCCATGGTAGAATCAAATGCAGAAAACCTTGGACAAATGGAAGGTATATTATTTAATTTCCAAGTGCCTATATCAGTAGTATTTGATACACAAGCAACACACTCTTTGATCTCTCATGATATAATTAAGATATTGAAACTAAATTGTATTTTTCTAGAAAGACCTTTACTTGTTAAAAGCAGTTTCATTCTAAAAGATATAAACTAGATATGAAAGCATTTCCTCCTATAATTAACTTTGCGTCCACACACAACATATCCAAGACACGAGAACTTCCTAAAGGGATTTAAACCAGTAAGAAGCAAAGAATTATAGTTCTTTGTGAATTTGTGAAGAAGATAAGGTTACTTAATTTATGTGGGTTAGGTGACAAAACTTTTGAATTTTCAATTGAGCACATACCCATAGTAAACGAATACTTGGATTTTTTTGGGGAAGTTAAAGGCATCCCACATAACAGGCCAGTGGAATTTCAAATTAATTTAATCCCAGGGGAATGTCCAGTGATTAAAAAGCCTACCAGAATGGGGCCATGTGAAATCATAGAACTGAAGAAACAATTAGAGGAATACGAAGGGAAAGGTTTTATAATACCAAGTAATTCTTGTTGGGGTGCACCTGTGGTATTTGTGAAGAAACAAGATAGTTCTTTAAGGTTGTGTACAAATTACAAAGAATTAAATAAATTAATCATAAAGAAAAAAATACCCTTTACCAAGAAATGATGATCTTTTTGATCAACTGGCTAGATCAAAAGTATTTTCTAGACTTGATTTAGCCTCTGGTTTTCACCAGATGAAAGTGGAAAAGTTCAGCATCAATTACACAGCATTTAACACCTGATATGGGTTATATGAGTTTTTAGTAATGCCCTTTGGACTGACTAATGCACCATTTTATTTTGTTGATTTGATGAATAGGATATTCAGGGATTATTTGGATAATTTTATGTTAATTTTTATAGATGAAATTTTGATTTATTTAATAACAATGAAGGAACACAAAAATCATTTGCATTTAGTCTTGAGCGGATTAAGAAAAAACAGTTTAAAAGCAAAATTTTCTAAATGTATCTTTTGGAGAAAAGAGGTAAACTTTCTTGGACATGTAATCTCTACACAAGGAATTTCAGTAAATCCAAGTAAAGTGATAGCCATATAGACATGGCAAAGACCCAAAATAGTGAGTGAAATGCGATCATTTATGGGGATGGCTGGGTACTATAGGAGATTCACTAAGGATTTTTCTAAACAATTAGCACCACTCGCTAATTTGACAAGGAAGAATCAAGCCTATATTTAAACAGAAAAATGTGAAAAAGTTTTTGTGGAGCTAAAAGAAGTAATGGTAAATGCGCTTGCCTTAAAAGTACCAGAAGGAAACCATGACCTAACAATATATACAGATGCATGTGGGAATGGTTTAGGAGTAGTATTGATGCAACAAGGTCAAGTAGTGGCATATGCATCAAGGCAATTAAAATCACATGAAGTTAGATATGCAACACATGACTTGGAACTAGCAGCAGTGCTATATGCTTTAAAGCAATGGAGACATTGTTTGATAGGAACCAAATTTGAACTCTACACTGACCATAAATCCTTGAAGTATTTATTAGCACAAAAAGATTTAAATATGAGGCAACATAGATGGGTTGAGTTTTCAGCTTCTTATGACTTTGACATATTGTATACACCAGGAAAATCAAACATAGTGGTTGATGCTTTGAGTAGGTAACATGCTAATATAAGTTTAATGATGATAGAAGAATTTTAGAATTTAATATTACTCACTGATCTGGATATAAAAGAGAACAATGATATGAACATGGAAGTGCAAGATGTACAAGAAAATGAGGGGAGGTTAAGTGTGGTCACCTTGCAATCTGATTTAATTATGAAGGTAGGAAATATGCAAAGTCAAGATCCCATTATTTTAGAACGAAAACCATTTTGGAAAGAGGAGAGGAAGTGAAAAATCTACACATTCATGAGAAGGGATATTTAAGGAATAAAAATAGAATTCTGTAAATTCAGAATTAAAAGAGGAGATACTAATTGAATACCATAGAAGCAAGTACTCTATACATCCAGAAAATACCAAGATGTATCGTATTAAGAGGGATTGTTGGTGGAAACGAATGAAGAGCGATGTACCAAATTTGTAGCTAAATGTATAATTTGCCAACAGTTAAAAGAAGAGACACAAAAACCATCAGGTTTATTTCAACCCTTAAGTATACCTCAGTGGAAATGGTAAGATATCTCCATGGATTTCATAGATGGTCTACTAAGATCAAAAAGAGGAAATACAAGTATATGGGTAGTGGTTGATAGACTGACTAAATTAGCACATTTCATTCCAGTGAAGTTAGATAGAAATGCACCAAAATTTGCTCAAATATTCATGAAGGAGATAGTAAAATTGCATGGCATACCCAAGACTATTGTGAGTGATAAAGACACTATCTTCGCATCTAAATTTTGGAGAAGTTTTCAGGAGGCCATGAGAAGTGAGCTTTGCATGAGCACTGCTACCACCCTCAATCAGATGGGAAAACTGAAGTAGTTAACAAAGTGCTAGAGCATTTATTGAGAGCCTCTATTTTATATTCTGGGGGTAATTAGGAAGAGCACCTCCACTTAGCTGAATTTACATATAACAACAATTATCAAAGTACTATAGGAATAACACCATTTGAAGCCTTATATGGCAGGCCATATTTACCCTCTATATGCTGGGTTAACATTGGGAAAAGTGCAATATTAGGACCAGAGTATATAAAAGAGACCAGTGAAAAAGTTGCATTGATAAGGAGAAGGATGACAGCTGTACAAGTCAGACAAAATAAATATGCAGATAGAAAGAGGAGGCAAGTTGAATACCAGGTGAGGGACTTTGTCTTCATCAAAATTTCACCAATGAAAAAGGTATTAAGTTTTGGGAAGAAAGGCAAACTGATACCCAGGTATGTTGGACCATACAAAATTCTAGAAAGAATTAGTTCTTTGGCTTATAAGATAGAATTACTTAAAAATATGCAAGGAATACACAATGTCTTTCATGTGTCACAATTGAGAAGGTAGGATCATCACAAGCAGGATACTTTGAAGACACTATCACAAGTTCAGATAAATTCAGATTTGGTTTATGAAAAATAACCAGTGGGGATTTTGGCTGAAGAGGTAAAGAAATTGAGAAATAAAACCTGAAGCTTGTGAAAGTGCAGTGGAGCATGGATTCAAATGATTACACATGGGAATTAGAAGACGAGGTTAGGGTGAATTATCTTAAGTTATTTGCAAATTAATGGTATCTCTATTTTTGAAATTATTTCATAAGTGTATGTCTTATGTTTGATGAGCAAATTCAATTAATTGGATGAATGTGTTTAATCAGGGTTTATAATCTATGAGTCAAATTGAAAATCTTATTCAATTATGAAGAAAATTAGGAAGACACAATTCCTAAAAGGTGGGGTATTTGTAATGACCCAAAGCCTTTAGTAAAAAGTTATTTTAACATGGTTTAAAATGTTTACTGAATTTAAACTAGAAATAGTGGCGTTTTTTGAATCTGTGTGCATATGTGTGTGTGTACACATGTGTACAACAGGGACATGCACAAGGCAAAACCATAATTCTAGGATAAATAATGTAATTTATGTATATGAGTATACATGTATTGCAGTGGAAATTAAATTAAATCATATAGCCTGATTTAATGTATAACATAAAGAAGGTTTGAGATAATACGTATACATGTATATGGTAAAGACAAGTTGCACCAAGATTAAATAGTGCATAGCCCAATTTAGAAAAGGGGGATTATTATGTCCATTTTATAATTTGTCATGACTTGTTGTGGAGAGAAAATGGATTAAAAACATTTTCTTTATCTCTGAAAAGTAATGCAGATTTATACCCGAGCACAACAAAGAAAACAAAGAAAAATAGTGTGAATAACACTCACACAAATAGCATGATCTAATAAGGGGCAAAACTGACTTTGTATAACCTGGGAAACCCTAGGAACATGATGATATAAGTAAGACTAGACGGGTAAAATTAATCTGCCTAGTGAAAACAATTAAAATTACATAAAATTTATTTAAAAAGGAAGAAGTGAAGCTTGGGGGTAAAGCAAGAGTTCTCTGATTTTTCTTTAGCTTATAAGAAGAAGTTTTGGTGATTATTCTCACTTAAAACAAATGGCATTAAGTCCTGAGATTAATGAGGCAGCCAATATTTTTATATGTTCATTTTACTTAGAATTTGACCCTTTGATTATTTTTCCTGTCTATATGTGATTGCAAATATGTTAATAATTCTATTTAGAAATTGTGAAGTTTTACAACATGGGTTTAGATTTATTTGAATAGTTACTTTTATGATATCTTGGAAACCCTTTTTATGATACTTTGGAAAGCCCCATAAATCTGGATATATAAATGATACTGATCTATAACAATCTCTCATAAAAATGTACATGAGCTGCAATATACTTGTGTATAAGTGCTGAGGCTCTATAAATATTTGATTTAGAGAGCAATAGGATTTTCTATGTGCTGATTTCTAATCAAAATGCCAATATTATGCCCCAACTAGGTTTTGAAATCCATTTGAAACCAGTTTATGCATAGTGGCAAAAACTCTCAAAAATATTCAAAACATCCATAGATTGATATCAGATCTATATCCAGACAAGCATATGCATATATATAAGTGGCTATATTTAGACAAGGATTTTTCCTTATTAAAACCCCAAGATAAATGATTTCCTAGAGAATATATATATATATACCAGATGGTTTATATTATTCTTTCTTGAATGGTTGTTTTGATTGTTTCGGTGGTTTCTATGAAATCTATGGCATTATGCAGTGAATCTAACTGTGTTAGTTTACCATATTTAAGTAAGTAGTCACTGGAAAGTATAAGGAAAACACCTTGTAATTTAACTAAGGTATTTTTGGTCAAGATGTTGTTGAATGGCTTGCACTTGAGTTGTAAGTTTGGCACATGGCCTAATTTTGGTCCTGAGATCTTTATGTAGTGATGTGAATTAGATCACTACAATGTGTCCCAGTGATTCACTTATACAGATGAGACCAAGGTATTTAAACCAACTGATATATGCTAGGAAATAAATATAAGGAACTTGAGTTTTCCCGGAATACTTCCTAGGGCAAATGTGAAAGCATTATGGCTATAAATATAATATTATCAGGATGGATTTACTCTTTTATGTACATATGTATGATTGATTTGTATGAATTAGCTTGAACATTGTTGATAAATATTGAATAAATCGGTGAAAATGCATTTGCACAAGCTTATTAATTAATTAATTAATGGATAATGTCTTTTAAAATAGAATATCTTCATAGATTTTATCCTAATATTTATTATTAAGTTTTGATTTAGATGCTCATACCAGACACATTAGTCTGACCTTGTTTGCTAATGGCAAATGGGGTGTCTCGTTATATGATGAGGCAGCCTCTAATGCTTTTTCAGGTAATGATGGAGCTAAGTAGAAACTGGGTTAGGAGTCTGGCTTGTTTTCATGGATGTTATCATTCTTAAGTTAGAAAATAAAAGCTAATGAATTATTGTATCTACATGAGTCCTTGAGAATTACTTTATGAATCAGTTTTGTAAATATTAAGCTGAGTCATAGGAAAATGATATTTAGATGATAGGAGAGACTAAGTTCAATGTACTATTCTAATGATTGAGCTAAAGTAGTATTCTATATGATCCTTTTTGCAAACTAAAATTGGAAAAATATATGTCTTAATTATGGAAATTTAGTAATATTATTTGTATTTATCAATCTGGAGTCATTATGCAAAAAGAAAAGTATATGTACAAGTTTACATGCTGGGTTATTGGTGCATTCTTTCAGTAAACTCAAATACAAAAGTGGTGCATATGGGCACACTTGGTTCAGTTCATATCAGAGGAGGTCTGACGAAGGGTGCAATGTAGACTCATGCACCAAAGACTAGGATAGTAAATAAGCACATGACGAAGGGTGCAATGTATACATCAGAGTATCATTTTTGAAAAGTACCATATTTGCAAGTATCATTTCTGGATGCATAAAAGTATCATTTCTGTATACATAAGAGTATCATTTTTGATAGTATCATTATTGAAAGTATCATTTCTGTAAGCGTAAGATTATCATTTTTGGATTTGTGTTCAACGTTGATCTATAATGGGGTCAATGGATCTCTTACTTTCTTTATACTCTAATTTAAAGCAAGAGGGGTATATATATCTTCATATATATATATATATATATATACATCAAAACATTTTCTATATGAACTAATATTTTTATATTGGTAAAGCTTTGGGATCCTGGATTTTTGATTTGAAAAGAATGGCTCTGGCTTATAACTTTGATACTAGAGAACCATTTGTATGCAATAGGAAAAAAATTATACCAAAATTCTTGTTAAAAGCAGGGTCATTCCAATTTGGTATCAGAGCTGTGTTATTTTAAAAACACAGATAATACCTTATTATTACGAGATAGAATAATTTATTTTAGTTTGTAGGATTGATTGCATGTGTGTGCTTGATTGTTATATACATATATGTGGGAATAATCCCATGTATGAGTAGGAAACTTAGTTAACCCAAAAATCCCTTTTACTTAAGAAACATAGCAGGAAGACCAAGAGAACCACCTATGGTCAATATGCAAGAATTAGTGAAAGCTCCGAGGGAATGAATAGGGCATAGACCTGAGAATCCACATGAAGAGATCTCCAAATTACTAAAGAACTATACTCATTTGGGAGGCAAATGCTTTGAAGGAACTGAAAGTGTAATGGAAATCAAGGTTTGGTTTAGAACCTTGGAGAGGATTTTTGGAGATATGCTGTTAGATGATCAAAGGAAGAGGCATGTAGCTTCTAGACAACTGAAGGGAGCAACTTTGAGTTCGTAGGAGGTAGTCATAGTTGGAAGAGTTGAAAATGACATTACCTCGAACCAATTTAAGGAATTGATTGAAGCTAGATTTGTGCCTACATCTGCTACGACAGCTTTTCTTGAAGAGTCTATAAGGCTTAGACAAGGGAATCTAAGTGTCACTAATTACACTCAAAAATTTGAAGGATTATCAAAATATGGAACTATGTTAGTTGTAAATCACGGCTCTAAAAATAGCAGGTACATTAAAGGACTGAATCCAGGCTTGAGTAGAGCTATGTTACCCTATGTTGACAAAACTTTTGATTAAGTGATAGATTTGGCTTTAAACTTTGAGCAACATGACAAAGAAAGGGAAAAGTATAGAAATTTTAAAAACAACAATAATAAAAAGGGTAAGGGAAAGTATCATCCATGTGATAAGAAACAGGAATATGCTAGAAGGAAGAAAACTAGTGATGCCAAGACCGGTGAAAACAAGAAGAAAGTAGTGTGTCATCACTGTGGAAAAGAAGGACAATTAAACCAAAGTGTCCAGAATTTAAGGGTAGAGCATTCAAGTGTTATACATGTGGGAAGGAAGGCCATTTGAAGAGGAACTGCCCTTAGAATAAGCGGCAAGGCAAAGTGGCAACTCTAGAGGCAAATCCGTTTTAGAATCAAATGCGGAAAACCTTAGACAAATGGAAGGTATATTATTTATTTTCCAAGTGCCTATATCCGTAGTATTTGAGTGATTGATGGACAGCTCACTTTATAGGAAGAGATTAAGGTGAAATTAAAATTGTAATTTGAGTGAAATCTAAAGTACTTGATAGATTTCTTGCACAAACTAACTTCAATCGTAAATATTAATGTGAAATTTAAGATGTAAAACCAACTATGGAGAATAACAGTTGAAAACCCAACCCATAGTTGAGTGAAATACAAAGTGAATTGTAATTTTGGTTCTGTAACTAATTTAAGCCATAAAGAAAAATTAGCGTCACGACAATTAGTTGACTAAAATAATAGACAGTCAGCCTAAACTTCAAAATGTGTAACAACTCATAATTTTTTTGCTCTTTCAAATGAAAATGTAATGCATCAAAATAGAGCAACAAACATAAAGTGATGATAAAATTATTGGATTAAGCAATTAATATCTCTAAAGTTTACAGTTATCTCATATGGCAATGCTATTTTTATTAGTTTAAAAGTGCTAAGATATATGCTATGATACATTTGACTTGTAGAAGACAGAAAAGTGATGGAATTTAACTTACTTCCATATGCTATTATAAATTATATATTATTTTTGTGTGATAATTTGATATTTCTTCAAAGTACATAAGTTCGTCTTCAGCATTTTGAAATTTTTATATACCTGTATTTATTTTTATTAAAAAACATAATTTTGACATGCATTCAAAGATACCTATATCTATATAATAAAATCCCTTGGTAGATTACCAAGAGACAAAGAGTGGTTTAGATTTAAATTAAGATAAGACATCGGATGGACCACAATTGGACAGACGGGTTTTAGTTACTCGCCCCTCCACGATCTCCACTATCCATTATTGGGTGTACGTATTATACTACCATTTCCATCAAATTCCACTCCTCTCTACTATCAAATGTTCCTTCTCATCTCATCTTCTTTTCAAAATTAGGTTCTTTATTTGAAACCCAACACTGTCAGCAATACATGTTGTTCCTTCGACATTCAATTTTTGTCTCATCAATGGCACCCAAATAAAAGGTATATCCTTCATTTTAGATCCCCATCTTCTACTACATACACTTCGTACAAAACATTTATAGATATCGATTTAAATCAAAAAATTCTTTTTTTATAAAAATATAATTTAAAACCTTGTTTTAATTAAAAAATAATAATTTTATAACTTTAGTTACATCAATTCGCTTGACGACAAATTAATGCCTTAAAAATATGGGTTTAGACCATTAGCTGCCAATCGCTTAATCAATACTGTTTATTGATTATAACATAACGGTTGTGACGGCCCGCCCCGCACCAGCCTGCATTTCCTCCGGAAGTGCGCTGTACACATGCCCGACTAGCACAGAACGGTCGCCAAAGAAAGGAAAGAAGGGAATGAACTAATCAAGGAACCTGTAGGATGTCTCACAGCGCATGGAATAAAATATAATAATAACATACTTGACATAAACCAGGTGAGACAGTGCATAAGCTGATAACTAAAATCAACATCAATCATCAGAGCAGCGGAAATTCAAATACAGCTTATTACAACTTTCCAAATTTACTGTCTCTAAAAAAAAGAAAGCTAAAGTAGAAGATGCACCACCAATGCCCAAGCAGTGATCTTCAACAACACAGGGAGAATACTATATATGTATATTACGTGGAAGCCTCCTGCTCGTCTCCGGATCATCTACCCGTGCATCACCAGCTAACCTGTCTCTAGTCTGCTCGTGTGAGCACCCAGAGTAATAAGAGGAGACATAAAACTCTGGGTCAGACATAAAGCCTGGTATGAGCGATAAGCATCTAAACAGAATAATAACAGGTATACTAAACCATACCTGAACCTGGACCTGCAACCAAAGAGTTAGTACCACATACCGTACAGTACTCTAAGATGCCATAATAAGTAGTGTAAAGAATACGGGGGTGGGGGTGCATGTCATAATGATAGCAAACAAATCATCCATAGCAACCATCCTCACATTTCTCACTCAGTGCATAAAGCATACGATATCTACCACTTTGGGACACTAGACAAACTGAGGCAACGACGAATCCCGACTTGTAGAAACCCTGCTATGACCAAGCTAAACATATGGAGTCATGACCAAACATTTCAATGACCCACTTCATTGGTTGTAGCCCTTGGTCCTACCGATGCCATAATGGCCCTGAATCCGCCTTCGTACCTCCTACCATAGTGGTCCAAAGCTATAGACGTCGATAACTCCTTGGCACGCGTCCCGCAGCAAAGCCCAACCATGAAGCGAACTCGTTGATTCCCATCTGAATCTTAAGCTCTAACTTCTCATTTGGACTTCCTTTGCATCTCGGGTTTGGTCGAATTGGAGTGGGTCTTCAGAAGAGTTGTCGCGCATTAACAGTCCTAGAATTCGGTTCGGTTCGGTAGTCATCACCTTCATCGGTTCGGGTCGGTAGTCATTACCTTCATCGGTTCGGGTCGGATACTCCACTTCGGGTCGGGTCGGTGTCCTCCTCCGGGTCGGGTCGGGTCACTGTCTTCCTTCCAGTTTACTCCGATCAGCTCCCTCGTTTTCCATCTACTCCGATCCGATCCGCTCCCGTTCTTCATCTGCCCTGATCCGATCCGCTCCCTTCGCCTTGCTCCAGTCGTAGCCTTCCATTCTTGAGCCGATCCGATCTGGTCTCCATTATTCTTCCGATCCGATCCCTTTTGTCCACTCCAACTCTAAGTAAACGGCCTTCCTTCTCGCCAAGTCTCCTATGTGCCAAACTCCAGTTCGGGTCGGTTTTCTTGCCCAGTTCACATATCCGATCCGAGCCTCATCCGATCCGAACCGGTTAGGAACCTGCACATTTCTGCAACTTTCCAGCGAGCTTTCTACGCCATTCGACGACGTTTTCGACCAATTTAACTATTCTAATCAATCATAAAACATACCATAGAGTCATAGCAACATGTAATAGCAACCACAAACAGCAAACAACAATTCAAATGAATCAAAATGGATCAAAAGTGACTAAAACTTCATATTTTCCCATAGCATGTTTAAGTAGAACTAATCATAGGGTTAACAAAACTCAATCAAATCGAACCAAATTTCTAACAGAAGCATAAAATATTATTTAAGAATTTCTAAACATTTTTCCAGAATTTATTAGTGTATAAATTCGCTAATCTTCACTAATTACCCTTAATTACCGTAATTAGTGCAAAAACTATGCAAATCACTCACCTTTGCCACAACTAAAACCCCAAAACTGAAATATTCTCTGATTTGGCGTTGTTCCCAATCTTACACAGCAGCTCTACCTCGGTTCTCGTGCTAATACTCCTTGATTTGATGTTTGCTAAGCCTAATCTTCAATTAGAAAGTGATTAAGAGGTGTTTTGAAGAGATTTAGAGGGTGGAGGCCATGGCTAAGTTAAGAGGAATAAATAGTGACGGCTGAAAAATGAGAAAAAGGTATTCTCCAAACCCTAACAGCCCTTTTAAACCCCTAATCCCGAAATTTCCCTTTGGGCCTAGCTGTTAATCACCCGGTTAAGCCCAATTAAGCTGTTTTTCACCATCTGAAACTTGTTTCAGCCATATCTCCCAAACGGTAAGTCCGTTTGGCTAATGTGACCACTCTACGGAAAGAGAAACCATCATCCGAAGCCAATGGAAGTGGTTTCAAGTCAAAACTCATTTCCAGTCAAACGTTATGGCCAAAACAGTGCCAACCAGGGGTAAAATGGTCATTTAAAAATCGGGAAAAATCATGAACATGGGAAATGACCACAATAGTCGTCTCCCAAAGTTACATGACCATACGACTTCGTATGTGAAAGAAATAAATATCCTACGATCCTATGATGCGTAGAATACGGGTCGTTACATTCTCCCCCCCCTTAAGAAATTTCGTCCCCGAAATTCCTTAACCCAAAACATACAAAGGATCCCGCATGCCTAACAACCACATACATCCATCAAACATGCAAAACAAGCAAAACAAACCTATCCTAGCATGCGGAAAACTAAATCGAAGTCAAAATCTTACCGGGCAAAGAGTTCTGGGTGTGTCTTCCTAATGTCCTCCTCTGTCTCCCAAGTACAGTCATTCTCGTCCTCGCCCCACTGAACCTTGACTAGCTTCACCGCCTTTCTTCGAAGTTGCTTCATGTCGTGCTCGACAATACGGGCCGGCTTGCGGTTCCCAACCGCCTCGGGTTCTACTTCGAAGTCCTCTAACTGATCAGGTGAAATAGTCATATCTGAGTCGTGAACGAACTTCCTTAGTTGGGAAACATGAAATACGTTGTGAACTCCCGCCATCTTCTCTGGTAAGTCAATTCTATATGCCAAATTCCCGACTAGTTCAAGAACAGGGAATGGGCCAACAAACCTTGGTGCTAACTTGCCTCTCCTGCCAAATCGTATTACGCTCTTCAACGGAGAAATCTTGACAAACACCAAGTCACTAACGGAGAATTTTAGGTCTCTTCTCCTCTTATCAGCATAACTCTTCTGCCTATCTTGGGCAGCCTTCATTCGTTGTTGAATGATCTTGATCTTATCTGAAGTTTCCCTCACCACATCTGGTCCAAGCATAAACTTCTCGCCAGTCTCTATCCAACATGATGGTGAGTTACACGGTCTTCCGTACAAAGCTTCAAACGGAGCCATACCGATACTGGATTGATAGCTATTATTATATGCAAACTCTACTAGATGCAAATGGTCATCCCATGATCCACCAAAATCCAATATACACGCTCTCAAGAGATCTTCCAAAATACGATTCACCCTCTCCGTCTGACTGTCGGTCTGAGGATGATAGGCGGTACTGAGATGTAACTCTGACCCTAGAGCCTCTTGTAAGCTCTTCCAAAACCCACTAGTGAACAACGGGTCTCGGTCGCTCACAATGCTTTTAGGCACTCCATGGAATCTCACTACCCACTTCATATACAATTCTGCTAACTTAGCTGCCGTTCCGGTCGATTTGACTGGTATAAATCTTGCACTCTTAGTCAGTCGATCCACAACTACCCAAATGCTATCATGTCCCGATCTAGTCCTTGGTAAACCATCAATAAAATCCATCGAGACTTGCTCCCATTTCCATTCGGGAATTTCTAAGGGCTGTAACAACCCACTAGGCTTCTTCTGTTCGACTTTAACTAGCTGGCAATTCATGCACTTGGATATAAACTTCCCAACGTCTCTTTTCATCCCTTCCCAGTAGTAAGTCTGCTTCATATCTCGATACATCTTATTACCACCGGGGTGTATAGTCAGCTTTGAGTGATGACATTCTCTAAGCACTTCATCCCTCAATCCATTGACATTGGGTACAACAAGCTTTCCATTCTTTCTAAGCCATCCATCTCGATCAAGCCCATACTTGTTCATCTCCTCCTCAATATCCATCTTCAGCTTGGAGATGATTTCCAATAGGTTAGGATCGTCCCTCTGACTAGAGCCGATCCGCTCAATTAAAGTGGGTCTGATCGTCAAACTTGCTAACATTTCTGAATCCAATTCGCACTTTGGTCTGAAATCAAACCCCGCGATATACTCCAGTTGCTTCCATTCAAGGAACATAGTCCCTAAGCTGGCATGTCTTCTACTCAATGCATTAGCCACCGCATTGCCCTTTCCCGGTGTGTATGCGATGTCAAAATCATAGGAAGCTAAGAACTCTAACCATCTCTGCTGACGGAGATTCAGATCTTTCTGAGAGAAGAGATACTTTAACGACTTATGATCTGTAAACAACTCAAATCTTTCTCCCAAGAGATAGTGTCTCCACATCTTTAACGCGAACACGATCGCTGCCAATTCTAAATCATGGGTAGGGTATCTTCTCTCGTGCGGTTTCAATTGCCGACTTGCATAAGCTACAACCCTACCGCCTTGCATCAATACAGCACCCAGTCCGGTACCACAGGCGTCCGTGTATAACATCATCTCTTCATCCCCCTTAGGAATGACTAACACTGGTGCGCTTGTCAACTTGTCCTTTAGACTTTTGAATGCATTCTCGCACCTTTCATCCCAGACAAAAGCTTGATTCTTCTTGGTCAACTGGGTCAATGGTGCTGCTATCTTGGAGAAACCTTGGATAAACTTACGATAATATCCAGCTAATCCCAAGAAACTCCTTACATCTGTTGCATTCTTGGGCGTAGGCCAATCCTGTACCGTAGCCACCTTCGCCGGGTCCACGGCAATACCATTCTCTGATACAACATGGCCCAAGAACCTCACTTCCCTCCTCTAGAAGTGACACTTAGAAAACTTTGCTTTCAATTGGTGTTTTCTCAACACCTCCATCGCTACTCTTAAATGTTCCTTGTGTTCTTCCTCTGTCCTCGAATAGACCAAAATATCATCAACGAACACAAGGACAAACTTATTCAACTGATCTCTGAATACCCTATTCAAAAGATCCACAAAATATGCTGGGGCATTGGTCAGCCCGAATGGCATGACCAACCACTCATAAAATCCAGACGGCGTTCGAAATGCCGTTTTAGCTATACTCTCAGCTTCCACTCTAAGCTGATGAAAACCTGTCGCCAGATCCAACTGAGAAAATACTCTCGCGCCACTCAACTGATCGAACAAATCATCTATCCGCGGTAGAGGATACTTGTTCTTCCTCGTCACTTTATTCAACTCGCGGTAGTCTACACACAAACGAAGGGAACCATCCGCCTTGGTAGCAAACACAACTGGTGCTCCCCATTCAGAAACACTCCTTCTGATAATTCCCTTCTTCAAAAGATCGCTGACTTGCACCTCGAGCTCTCGCTGCTCCCTTGGTGCCATACGACGAAGTGGCATCACTATAGGCCTGGCATCTTTTACCAAATCAATACGGAACTCAATCTCTCGGTGTGGTGGAAGTCCGGTCACTTCTTCGAAAACATCCGGATACTGGCCAACCACGGGAAAACCTGACAACTCACTATGCGGAATGTCGAGGGAGTTTAGAAAACTAGCCAATACCCCCTTACTGGGTAGACCACCAAACACTATCCTCCGCCCATCATCCGCTCTAGCTGTCACCAAAAAGCCCTCACATTCTACCACCACCCCATACCTTCGGAGCCAATCTACTCCCAAAATAATGCCAAACCCAGTAAAGCCCAAAACAAAGCAATCACAAACAAACATGCATCCATGACTCGATAAGACCACATTACGACAAATCATGCTAAGGCTAGTCGAACCACCAATCGGGTTCGTCACTACTAAAGGTCTATCGACAATCTCGGGCTCCAATCCCAACCTATCTACCAGGTCACTAGATATGAAAGAACTGGAAGCTCCAGTATCAAACAAAACTCTAACATGAACATCATAAACAGAAAGCATACCTTGAATGACGACATTCTTACCCTTCTCCGCCGCAGTTGGGGCATTCGACGACGAAGGAATAGCATTGAGAGCATATGCTTTCACCATTTGCTTTTCTTTAGGGGGTTGCGGACACTTGTCCTTGTGATGTCCCATTTGGCCACAGTTGAAGCATTTCCTATCCGCTGGCTTGGCCCGACAATTACTAGCATAATGGCCCTTCTTACCACAACTGAAGCACTCAACATCTTGCTTATTCTTCTTCTTCTGGCCATCCTTAGTCTGACTCTGCTTTCTTTTATTCTGGGAACCACCCTTGCCTCCACCACTTGCTTGTGGCTTTGGCTCATCTGCGGATGCAACCTCAGTCTTCGGCTTAGGGTAGAGACTTTCCGATCTTAATGCTTTCCCCACAATCGATTCAAACGTCTCATCGATGTGGTTAATAAGTTTTTCCCCCAAGTACTGATCCAAACCAGTTATGAATTTCTCATTCTTTTTCTCGGCAGTATCAATAAGAGATAACCCATATTTTGACAAAGTGTCAAATTCAGCAATGTACTCCGAGACAGCTCTACCATTCTGCTTGAGCTCCAAGAATTTCTTAAACAGCACTGACTTCTGAGCAGCTGGAATGAACTTCTCGCTAAAGCGAGCCTTAAAATGCTCCTAAGTAATCTAATCTTCGGGAGTAGCTGCCTTTATAGCATTCCACCAATTCATTGCCCACCCTTGCAATTGACGGGACGCTAGCTAATTATCTTACGATCCTGTGATGCGTAGAATACGGGTCGTTACAACGGTTGTTGAATTTCATTTCAACAATCAACTTCCAAATAGTGAATCCAACAACTGAATATTCAGAATGGACACCTGCTGAGAAAACAGCTGCAGCTGTAAATGCAAAAGCAATAAATATGTTGTTTTGTGCATTAGATCAAAACGAATATAACCGTGTTAGTATCTGTACCACTGCGTATCAAATTTGGTAAACGCTAAAAACCATTCATGAAGGTACTAACAAGGTTAAACAAGCAAAAATAGCTTTGTTGAAAAGTCAATTTCAAATTTTCAAAATGAAGCCGAATGAAACAATCAATGAGATGTATTCATGGTTTCAAACCATTCATCATGCACTTATCGGATTAGGGCAAAAATATTCTGATTTTGATGTAGTTTCAACAGTCCTATATTCTCTAACTAATGAATGGGAAGGAAAAGTATTAGCAATAGAAGAAGCTGATTATCTTTCCACCATGAAGCCGGATGAATTGATAGGAAATCTTATGTCCCATGAAGCTAACTTGAAGGCTAGAAAAGAACAAAAAGAAGAAAAGAAAAATGTAGCTTTTCATGCTGAAAAGGATGAAGACATCTCAGATTCCGAAGATAAAGATCTAGCGTTCATTGCAAAAGGATTCAAGAAATTCTTAAAGCAACGAAAAGCTAGTCGATACAACAGAAAGAAGTTCGGATCAAATAAACCATCATCTTCAAATATTGAATGCTTCAATTGTCACAAAAATGGACATATGCAAAAGGATTGTCCTGAGCAAAAGAAGAAGTCGGAAAATGAAAAATTCAAAAATAAGAAGGACAAGTCAAAGAAACGAGCATTCTCAGTAACATGGGATGATTCAGATTCATCTTCTTCTGATAGTGAAAGTGACAGACAATGAACAAGCTAATGTATGTTTTATGGCGACAGAAGATGAGGTACAAATTCCTTCTTTTGAAGAAATTCTTGATATAAATGCCGAATTAATATTTAAATTTAAAGATATGAAACGACAATGCAAACAAGCTCAAGCAGATTTAAGTAGAGCAGAGTTTGAACGAGATATGTTAAAAGACGAGAAGAAAATATTAGAAGAGGAACTTGAAAAAGCTTAAGAATCATCATCTAATATTGATTCTCAATTATCTCTTTTGAGTCAAGAAATTGAAACTCAAAAAGAGAAAAATGATGCTCTTACTACTGAAAATCATGAGCTTAAGGCAAAATTCAAAATTCTAGACCTAGAAAAACTAGTTTATAAACTAAGTTAGACAACAGTACTCAAAATGTTTCTAACTTTAACAAAGGTCGAGAAAATTTGATAAAAATTATTGAAGGTTCACAATCTACTACGAACAAACAAGGATTGGGATATAAGAAACAAGATATCAAGAAACATCTTAGCAATAAAAGAAAAAGAAAAGATAAAGAAACTGAAGCTAAGAAAAATCTTAGTCTATTATATTCCAAACCAAAACCGATTGTGAAAGTTCAAAAGAAAAATATCAAGACTATCAAAATATGGGTTCCTAAAACAAATAACAATTTGATTAGGAACAAATGCATTCAAAATTTTCTGAATACTGTGCACCATAGTTCCGATTATTTATATAAAGGGGATACCGGACTCGTATGGGTTTGGACTCCTAAGACCTAACTCTTCGGACCCTATGAAAAGGTGGGTACCATGAACTTAATTTTATTTTTTGTAGGTCCCACTTAAGAAAAGAGGAAAGTGAATACTAGACAGTGGTTGCTTGAAGCATATTGTAATAACCCGGAAATCTGGGCTAGTTTAAAATTTTTATTTTGGCAATTTTAGTGAATTTTGAACGTTTAAAATGAATTATTTTAAATAATAGCAACGAGAAATTTATTTTGAAATGAATTCCAACGAATATATTTATATGGTTCGTCGTTAGAATATAAATATTTATTTTAAATTATAAAAGGAATTGAAAATGGCGCGGTAGTTCGATAATTCGATTTCAAACTTCAATTGAACATACCGGGTGCAAAATAAACCGGATTTTAGTGAAACCAAAATTAATAGAATCTAATTGAGAATAAACGAATCAAGAAAATCAAAATTTCATAGCGGGAATCAAAAGATAAGTCCAAATGAATTTTCAGAATAGTCGCTATGGAAATTCTAGCCCTTAAAAATGGAAATTCTGCAAACGACCTCGGATTTCGACGAAACCACTTTTGTTGGGTCCGGGATGTCTAGTTACTGCTAGGTTTCAAATTTCATAATTTTTCGAATCAATATGTGAGCGTGGTAAAGGAAAACGCGTTTGACCAGTTTTAGTTGATTTTAATCGACTGGAAAATGGCCATTTTTCAAACGGTCTCAGAATTTGGCGAAGTTAGTTTTGTTAGGACCGTATCATCAATACGAAGTTAGAAAATATTTTTCTGGAATTTTTAGAGACTGTATGTGACCCCGGTAAATTGAAATACGCATTCAAATTCAATATATAGAGTTATATGTTGATTTTGACGAAAGATGATCGAAACGATCGAATCAGCTTACAATACATATCCCATTGTGTTCGGAATAGGGGTAATTAGCTATGGACGACAGGCGGTGGGCCTCGTTTCGAGTTCGAATGAAAAAGTTACTTTTTAATGGAAAATAAAATAATAAAATATATATTATATTATATGGCCCCCTTCTTTATTCTCTCTCCCTCTCCCCTCATTTTCCAAATCGATTGTCAGAGAAAGAAAAAAAAGCCTGGCAGCCGACCACACCCCCCCTCCTGCAGCCGACCGCGCACCCCCCCCTCCTGCAGCCGACCGCATCCCCCTCCTGCAGCCAACCGCACACCCCCCTCCTGCAGCCGACCGCACCCCCCCTCCTGCAGCCGACCACACCCCCCCTCCTGCAGCCGACCGCGCACCCCCCCCTCTCCTGCTGCGCCACGCGATACCCCCCTCCCCTATAGCCGCGCGATACCCCCCCTCTCCTGCGACGCGCGATATACCCCCCATCCTACTGCTGCGGCCGCTACTTCTTCTTCTTCCACTCTATTCCGACGCCAGGAAACCCCCTCCCAGGCGAGCATCCACCACCCAAACGAAAATGACCAGTAAGTTTTTACTAATTTAATTTAGTTTGATTACTTATCCTCTATGTAATGAGTAGGATAAAAACTGAAATTTTTGTGAAGGAAAAAAAACATATTTTTGTTATAGGAAAAACCATATTTTTGTTAAAGTGAAAGGCGAGGTTTTCAGAAAGTGAAAGGTGAGGTTTTCAGAAAGTGAAAGGCGAGATTTTTAGTATGTAAAAGACGAGATTTTTAGATATGAAGGAACGATTTTTATATATTGAATAGCGAAGTAAAAATTCGATTTTTATATATTGAATAGCGAAGTAAAAATTCGATTTTTATATATTGAATAGCGAAGTAAAAATTCGATTTTTATATATTGAATAGCGAAGTAAAAATTCGATTTTTATATATTGAATAGAGAAGTAAAAATTCGATTTTTATATATTGAATAGCGAAGTAAAAATGTGATTTTTACATATGTAGAGAATATGGGCAAAGAAAGTGGCAAGAGGCGAGAACGGCGAAGATTTCTACTAAGAAGAGTTGTGGGATTGGATTAGCTAATCTATGAGAACTTCTCACCTTTTAATTTTGTTTTCTAGTTAATAATATATACTAGGATGCAGACGGTGTTTAGTAGCACCCGACACCCGTCGTCCACAGACCATGGACGGCTTGTATGCTTGGTTGTTTGATTTTGATGGGTAGTTGATTGTGTTATGTGATGTGAAATAAAATAAAATATTCATATAATTAAAAATATTTTATAGTTAAAAATAGAATTTTTAACGTGTATATGAGATGAAACAAAAATAAACAAATCGGATGATTTGTTTGTATACACACATTTGACTGACATTGATTGGGACGATAAATTTTACACATCGCCCAACTGCACAAATAAAATCTATGTTTGATTGTTTGAAATCCCATGAGGGTATTGGGATGATATTTGACGTACACTAATCCCGATTGTTTAGTTGTATGTCGATCGATTGATTAACAGACTGTTATAAGCGTTGAATATTTATATTTGATGCTTATAAAGTGTAGAATGCACTTTGGATGATGGTTGATTATTCATCTTTGTTATTGTATACATGTGTTGTAGAAAATCCATATAATTAACATTATATGGTAATTGATTGGGCCTCATTCCAGTTTTGAAAAAGAAATATTTGAAAAAGAAATATTTGAAATAGAAATATTTGAATAGAAATATTTGAAATAGAATATTTGAAAATAAAAATATATGAAGCCGTGTTGATTAGATTTACGCCATTTTGACGTGAACGATATTTATATCGATTTTATTCATTTTATAACGAATATCGAAAGTGATTTCAAAATCTGATATTTTGAAAAGAATTGAAATTCGAAGTAAACTGAATAGAAAATGAATTCGGATTGAAATTGAATTAGAAATCAATTTGAATTGAAATCGATTTGAAATGAATTTAAAATGGAGTTATATTGGAATATTCAATTTTGATTTGGAATTGAATATGAAGTTGAAACTGTTTTGAAAATGAATTTAAAACGATTTATAAATTACGTTTTAAAAGGAAATCGACGAAGTATATATTATATATATTATATATATAATATGATGGCCTGAATAGAACGCGCCGCGTCGTGGCAGTTCGCGAATTTCGACCATTGACTTCGAACGGATATTACGGGAGATCCGACCGTCGGATTCTCCTAAAACCGGAAACGTTGGGTTCATATCGAAAAGAGCTTTCTAACGAATATTAGAAATTAGAAGTCTAACAGTTGGATTTGGAATTATGTCCAAATCAAATTTGGAAAAGGTCGCTGTAAGTGCAGTTCGATGGCCGTTGATGGAAATCGACTGTACGGGCCTTGATAAAATAATTAAAAATAGTAATAATTTGTGTAAAATCATATGAAATGATTTGGGAAGAATTGGGATGAAAAACTCCATATTTGAAAGGATTAAAATAGTTTTTTTTATCGAAATGAACTAGTTTTGAACTAGAATTATAATTCAATTTATTTTTAAATAAATAAATTGGATTTGAAGTGGTTTTGAAAATAACCAAAATTTCCAATAATTATATTGGAATGGATTTGAAACGAAAGTGTCTTTGGAATATTTCGATGTTGGATTTCGTGATGATACAGATATTGTTATGGGAATTTGAAAGATATATATATATCGTTATTTCCAATACGATATTTGTTGGTCGTAGAATTTGATATTGAATATAAGCCGATATATTTTCTATTCTGAGCCTAGTATTTAATATCAAATGTGATTTGGGTTTGTCGTGAATGGTGTCTTTATTAACACTGTTCTTGAACCCAGTTGAGAAAAAGATTAAATCTTTTTATTTAGATTTAATGAGGTGTACCAATTAAATAATATTTGATTGGAATGAAATTAGGATTGATTTTTGGGTTTATCGTGAACAGTGTTTTAAATAACACTTGTTCTTTAACCCGATAATTAATGAATGTGATTTTGGGTTTATTGTGGGACGTGTTTTAAATGACATTGGTTCTTTAACCCAGTTAAAGACAGGATATTGATTTCTGTGAAGATTAAAACTAAGTGGAGTTTTAATGAATCTTTAATTAGATTGAAATGATCGAGAATGGAGTATCGCCAGTTTTGCTCCAGGCGATAGTTAAATCTTTAATTAGATTTGAACGGGAAATGGTAATTGAATTTACCGATAACACTATGGTGTTAGATATGAAGTATGACCAGTTTTACTTCATGGGATGAATAGGTTGGGATTGGGAAATAAAATAAATGATTACTTCGGTGTGGTTCGCTAATCCCGACTAGTTTGAATTGATATTCAAAGAAGATTAAAGAATAAATTTAGAAGAATTTATCTTGGATAAAATTAATGGGAACCTTTCCCTAAGAACGTGATTTTGTGAATAAAAGAACATTCTGAATTGGAATGAGGCGTATGTTGTGTTTGTGTAACACATGTTTATTATATACGCGAGTTATTCGGGAAGACCGGGTTTATCCCATTCTAAATAACGGATACGACAATAAGTCGAAGGTGAAGACGGTGGTCGAAGACCAGAGGTCTTCACGTCGTTTGGGTGATTACTGATGATTGATTTGGCCGTACACCCAAGAAGATGGAAACAGTTGGTGATCGTCCAGATGTACTTGGAGATCGATGGAAATCCAGGGTACTAAGTGCCTCCGGTTTCGTTCAGACCCAGAACGAACTTGTAAATGGACTGTGTGTCTGACATTGGATTTTAGTCTGTGTGATTGATTTCTATTAAATATATATCTGTTTGGCAGTGTAGAATTTATTCTCTTGCTTAACGCCCTTCTTTGAGACGTACGAGCTCAGGGGTTATATATCGATGGATATCAAACGCATGGAGAGAATTGCCTATGTGACATGCCTAAGTGGCAATTGATCAAGGCTTCTGTTGAAAAGCAAAGTCTTGTGATTGATGATCAAAGCACGGCCTGTGTGGCATAGCTTTGTGTAACATGAATTCGCGATCCTCACACCCCGGTTGTGAACCAGAAACGGGAGAGGACATGCGTTTCTTTCTAGCTAGAAGTGGCGTCAGTGGTTTTACACGCCCTGACGAGTTTGACTTATGTGGTTGTTGCTGTTGCGAGGCGTCTCGGATATATCGGTCGATCCGGGACCGATGGAGTCATTCGTTGGCTCATATACGCCCCATAGGGCGGGGAGACGTAGTGTTCAGGCATAATAATCCACATCGGTGGACCGGCCCTAACGATCAATGGGGCAGTTGCGGCTATTCCTGAGACATGGGCTAGATTGTCTCAAATCGGTAGAGGACTATCTTTTGCCTCGGTTCATAGGTGGAAACCCAATTTCCAAATACGTGACTTTGCGGTTTTATTTGTAAACCTATATATGGCGACATAGTGGCATGGGACGCTCATGCCGCCTATGATTGATACTTATGATTTGAAGTTGTTTTATACACTATGCACTTATAATAGTATCAAATGATTTGTTTTAAACGTATCAAGCATTCTTGGCTATTATAAGGTAAGAACCCTATCCTCCGGCTTGCGTTGCATTGTGTGATGGGAACTGGGTCTTATAATAGCTTCATTGTTCTTTAATTAGCATTGCGCTGTTGTTTTATGCACTGGTGTTCGTGGGAGGAAACCCGTTCCGTGTTATACGGCGTGGTCCCTTGATTTACCTAATTTTAAAATAAAGATTAATGACTGTTTTAGTTCTCACACCAGTCCTATGACTCACCTGGAGTTTATTGTTTTAACCTAAACTCTGGGTGCCCTTATTTTGACACGGACAGCTAGTAGTTTTAGTTTTGCAGATTTATATTCACAGGATCCTGGTTTACAGCTGGAATGATATTCGGAAAGCTTTGTATCCGTATGTCTCTTCTAGTTGTGTATTGTATTATTTTTTGCTGCGATGTATTTAAATGTAATTCAAAATCTGATATTTCTGTGTAATATTCATTTATACTCTGTATATTCTTGTAATTTGATAGATTGTTGTAATAACATTGAAATGTGTTCTGTTGTGGCTTGTTCTCGAACTATCCGCGCTTTCCTTCACAGGGAAGTTACGGGTTTTTATAGTTGGTATCAGAGCTTTGGTTTACAAAGCTCAGAGAACAAGACACATTAGAACCATACGAAAGAATTCATCAGATATCGGATTAGTAATATCCAGTGGGAATGACTCGTTAGAGATAGGTTCAGTAGTATCCTAGAACGAGTGTGAAGAGTATATTTTTAAAGTGAAAAGAAGAATTGTTTTGAAATTTAAATCAATTATTCGTATTTGATTATTTATTTTAAATTGATTTGGACAATCCAATATATAAAGATTTTGCATATATGTCTTGCAAACGTGTATTCGAAGTTTTAATATACTGGGTAGATATAGAATCCCTCTAGTGCCCGGGGATAATTCTGGTAACGGGGCACCATCGCCAGTATTTATTTTTGAGTTTCGAAAGTGAGATTTCTATATATTTCCAATTGACTGGTGTGAGAACCGAAACTAGATAGGGCTTATTGTTGTGATTTAACATCAAAAACGTGATTTTTGACTATGTATCAAAATTATGAATTTGAAACGTTAATCAACTAATTGATTGCTGATTGTGTTGTTTGATTATTGTATGATTAATAAAATATGAACCATTTAGCCAATTTGAACCAAATAGTGAATTGTATTGAAAAATTTTCGCATTTGCTTGCATATACATGTACTTACATTGAACAGGTCATAGCATGGAGGCTAGAGCAGAGAATAAAATTTGTTTGCCCGACAAATAGGTATATGTTTATCATAATTTACTATTTTGTTTGGGTGATGATGATTTTATGAGCCGATTGGCTAGCCGCTTGGCTTTTTCTTTTTCTTTTTGAGATCAGAGGGCCTGTATGGCAGTTTCGGGATTTTTCCGTGCTCCCGGTACAGGGGAGGTTATGGCGAAATTTTTCGAAAATTTAGGGTGTTAGCCAAATTTTTTAAAAATTTGAAAAGTTCTTAGAAACTGAAAAGTTGAAGAACTTAAGCCGTAGTGAAAACACTGGAAGTTGAGTTGATTTGTGAAACAACTTTCGGCTTTGTTCCTTTTCGGGGACGAAAAGTTTTAAGTGGGGGAGATTGTAATAACCCGGAAATCTGGGCCAGTTTTAAAATTTTATTTTGGCAATATTAGTGAATTTTAAACGTTTAAAATGAATTATTTTAAATAATAGCGACGAGAAATTTATTTTTAAATGAATTCCAACGAATATATTTATATGGTTCGTCGTTAGAATATAAATATTAATTTTAAATTATAAAAGGAATTGAAAATGGCGCGGTAGTTCGATAATTCGATTTCAAACTTCAATTGAACATACCGGGTGCAAAATAAACCGGATTTTAGTGAAACCAAAAATAATAGAATCTAATTGAGAATATATTTCCAATGAATCAGGAAAATCAAAATTTCATAGCGGGAATCAAAAGATAAGTCCAAATGAATTTTCAGAATAGTCGCTATGGAAATTCTGGCCCTTAAAAATGGAAATTCTGCAAACGACCTCGGAATTCGACGAAACTACTTTTGTTGGGTCCGGGATGTCTAGTTACTGCTAGGTTTCAAATTTCATAATTTTTCGAATCAATATGTGAGCGTGGCAAAGGAAAACGCGTTTGACCAGTTTTAGTTCATTTCAATCGACTGGAAAATGGCCATTTTTCAAACGGTCTCAGAATTTGGTGAAGTTAGTTTTGTTAGGACCGTATCGTCAATACGAAGTTAGAAAATATTTTTCTGGAATTTTTAGAGACTGTATGTGACCCCGGCAAATTGAAATGCGCGTTCAAATTCAATATATAGAGTTATATGTTGATTTTGATGAAAGCTGATCGAAACGATCAAATCAGCTTACAATACATATCCCATTGTGTTCGAAATGGGGGTAATTATCTATGGATGACAGGCGGTGGGCCTCGTTTCGAGTTCGAATGAAAAAGTTACATTTTAATGGAAAATAAAATAATTAAATATATATTATATTATATGGCCCCCTTCTTTATTCTCTCTCCCTCTCCCCTCATTTTCCAAATCGATTGTCAGAGAAAAAAAACCCTAACATCCGAACGCACCCCCCTCCTGCAACCGACCGCGCACCCCCCTCCTGCAGCCAATCGCACCACCCCTCCTGCAGCCGACCGCGCACCCCCCCACCTGTAGCCGACCGCACCCCCCTCCTGCCGCCGACCGCACCCCCCCTCCTGTAGCTGACCGCGCACCCCCCCTCTCCTGCTGCGCCGCGCGATACCCCCCTCCCCTGCAGCCGCGCGATACCCCCCTCTCCTGCGATGCGCGATATACCCCCCTCCTCCTACTGCTGCGGCCGCTACTTCTTCTTCTTCCACCCTATCCCGACGCCAGGAAACCCCCTCCCCGGCGAGCATCCACCACCCGAACGAAAATGACTAGTAAGTTTTTACTAATTTAATTTAATTTGATTACTTATCTTCTATGTAATGAGTAGGATAAAAACTGAAATTTTTGTGAAGGAAAAAAAACATATTTTTGTTATAGGAAAAACCATATTTTTGTTAAAGTGAAAGGCGAGGTTTTCAGAAAGTGAAAGGCGAGATTTTTAGTATGTAAAGACGAGATTTTTAGATATGAAGGAACGATTTTTATATATTGAATGGTGAAGTAAAAAATTCAATTTTTATATATTGAATAGCGAAGTAAAAATTCGATTTTTATATATTGAATAGCGAAGTAAAAATTAGATTTTTATATATTGAATAGCGAAGTAAAAATTAGATTTTTATATACTGAATAGCGAAGTAAAAATTCGATTTTTATATATTGAATAGCGAAGTAAAAATGTAATTTTTACAAATGTAGAGAATACGGGCAAAGAAAGTGGCAAGAGGCGAGAACGACGAAGATTTCTACTAAGAAGAGTCATGGGATTGGATTAGCTAATCTGTGAGAACTTCTCACCTTTTAATTTTGTTTTCTAGTTAATAATATATACTAGGATGCAGACGGTGTTTAGTAGCACCCGACACCCGTCGTCCACAGACCATGGACGGCTTGTATGCTTGGTTGTTTGATTTTGATGGGTAGTTGATTGTGTTATGTGATGTGAAATAAAATAAAATATTCATATAGTTAAAAATATTTTATAGTTAAAAATAGAATTTTTAACGTGTATATGAGATGAAACAAAAATAAACAAATCGGATGATTTGTTTGTATACACACATTTGACTGACATTGATTGGGACGATAAATTTTACACATCGCCCAACTGCACAAATAAAATCTGTGTTTTATTGTTTGAAACCACACACGGGTATTGGGATGATATTTGACGTACACTAATCCCGATTGTTTAGTTGTATGTCGATTGATTGATTGACAGACTGTTATAAGCGTTGAATATTTATATTTGATGCTTATACAGTGTAGAATGCACGTTGGATGATGGTTGATTATTCATCGTTGTTATTGTATACATGTGTTGTAGAAAATCCATATAATTAACATTATATGGTAATTGATTGGTCCTCATTCCAGTTTTGAAAAAGAAATATTTGGAAAGGAAATATTTGAAAAAGAAATATTTGAAATAGAAATATTTGAATAGAAATATTTGAAATAGAATATTTGAAAATAAAAATATATGAAACCGTGTTGATTAGATTTACGCCAGTTTGACGTGGACGATATTTATATCGATTTTATTCATTTTATAATGAATATCGAAAGTGATTTCAAAAATCTGATATTTTGAAAAGAATTGAAATTCGAAGTAAACTGAATAGAAAATGAATTCGGAATGAAATTGAATTAGAAATCAATTTGAATTGAAATCGATTTGAAATGAATTTAAAATGGATTTATATTGGAATATTCAATTTTGATTTGAAATTGAATATGAAGTTGAAACCGTTTTGAAAATGAATTTAAAACGATTTATAAATTACGTTTTAAAAGGAAATCAACGAAGTATATATTATATATATAATATAATGGCCTAAATAGAACGCGCCGCGTCGTGGCAGTTCGCGAATTTCGACCATTGACTTCGAATGGATATTATGGGAGATCCGACTGTCGGATTCTCCTAAAACCGGAACCGTTGGGTTCGTATCGAAAAGAGCATCCTAACGAATATTAGAAATTAGAAATCTAACAGTTGGATTTGGAATTATGTCCAAATAAAATTTGGAAAAGGTCGCTGTAAGTGCAGTTCGATGGCCGTTGATGGAAATCGACTGTACGGGCCTTGATAAAATTACTAAAAATAGTAATAATATGTGTAAAATCATAAGAAATGATTTGGAAAGAATTGGGATGAAAAACTCCATATTTGAAAGGATAAAAATAGTTTTTTTTATCGAAATGAACTTGTTTTGAACTAGAATTATAGTTCTATTTATTTTGAAATAAATAAATTGGATTTGAAGTGGTTTTGAAAATAACCAGAATTTCCAATAATTATATTGGAATGGATTTGAATCGAAAGTGTCTTTGGAATATTTCGATGTTGGATTTCGTGATGATACAGATATTGTTATGGGAATTTGAAAGATATATATATATATATATCGTTATTTCCAATACGATATTTGTTGGTCGTAGAATTTGATATTGAATATAAGCCGATATATTTTCTATTCAGAGCCTAGTATTTAATATCAAATGTGATTTGGGTTTGTCGTGAATGGTTTCTTTATTAACACTGTTCTTGAATACAGTTGAGAAAAAGATTAAATCTTTTTATTTAGATTTAATGAGGTGTACCAATTAAATAATATTTGATTGGAATGGAATTGGGTTTGATTTTTGGGTTTATCGTGAACAGTGTTTTAAATAACACTTGTTCTTTAACCCGATAATTAATGAATGTGATTTTGGGTTTATTTTGGGTCGTGTTTTAAATGACATTGGTTCTTTAACCCAGTTAAAGACAGGATATTGATTTCTGTGAAGATTAAAACTAAGTGGAGTTTTAATGAATCTTTAATTAGATTGAAATGATCGAGAATGGAGTATCACCAGTTTTGCTCCAGGCGATAGTTAAATCTTTAATTAGATTTGAACGGGAAATGGTAATTGAATTTACCGATAACACCGTGGTGTTAGATATGAAGTATGACCAGTTTTACTTCATGGGATGAATAGGTTGGGATTGGGAAATAAAATAAATGATTACTTCGGTGTGGTTCGCTAATCCCGACTAGTTTGAATTGATATTCAAAGAATATTAAAGAATAAATTTAGAAGAATTTATCTTGGATAAAATTAACGGGAACCTTTCCCTAAGAACGTGATTTTGTAAATAAAAGAACATTCTGAATTGGAATGAGGCGTATGTTGTATTTGTGTAACACATGTTTATTATATACGCGAGTTATTCGGGAAGACCGGGTTTATCCCATTCTTAATAACGGATACGACGATAAGTCGAAGGTGAAGATGGTGGTCGAAGACCAGAGGTCTTCACGTCGTTTGGGTGATTACTGATGATCTTGATTGGGCCGTACACCCAAGAAGATGGAAACAGTTGGTGATCGTCCAGACGTACTTGGAGATTGATGGATATGCGGAGTACTAAGTGCCTCCGGTTTCGTTCAGACCCAGAACAAACTTGTAAATGGACTGTGTGTCTGACATTGGATTTTAGTCTGTGTGATTGATTTCTATTAAATATATATCTGTTTGGCAGTGGAGAATTTATTCTCTTTCTTAACGCCCTTCTCTGAGACGTACGAGCTCAGGGGTTATATATCGATGGATATCAAATGCATGGAGTGAATTGCCTGTGTGGCATGCCTAAGTGGCAATTGATCAAGGCTTCTATTGAAAAGAAAAGTCTTGTGGTTGATGATCAAAGCACGGCCTGTGTGGCATAGCTTTGAGTAACGTGAATTCGCGAGCCTCACACCCCGGTTGTGAACCAGAAACGGGAGAGGACATCAGGGAGGACATGCGTTTTTTTCTAGCTAGAAGTGGCGTCAGTGGTTTTACACGTCCTGACGAGTTTGACTTATGTGGTTGTTGCTGTTGCGAGGCGCCTCGGATATATCGGTCGATCCGGGATCGATGGAGTCATTCGTTGGCTCATTTACGCCCCATAGGGCAGGGATACGTAGTGTTCAGGCATAATAATCCACATCGGTGGACCGGCCCTGACGATCCATGGGGCAGTTGCGGCTGTTCCTGAGACATGGGCTAGATTGTCTCGAATCGGTAGAGGACTATCTTTTGCCTCGGTTCATAGATGGAAACCCAATTTCCAAATACGTGACTTTGCGGTTTTATTTGTAAACCTACATATGGCGACATAGTGGCATGGGACGCTCATGCCGCCTATGATTGATGCTTATGATTTGAAGTTGTTTTATACACTATGCACTTATAATAGTATCAAATGATTTGTTTTAAACATATCAAGCATTCTTGGCTATTATAAGGTAAAAACCCTATCCTCCGGCTTGCGTTGCATTGTGTGATGGGAACTGGGTCTTATAATAGCTTCATTGTTCTTTATTTAGCATTGCGCTGTTGTTTTATGCACTGGTGTTCTTGGGAGGAAACCCGTTCCGTGTTATACGGCGTGGTCCCTTGATTTACCTAATTTTAAAATAAAGATTAATGACTGTTTTAGTTCTCACACCAGTCCTATGACTCACCTGGAGTTTATTGTTTTAACCTAAACTCTGGGTGCCCTTATTTTGACACGGGCAGCTAGTAGTTTTGGTTTTGCAGATTTATATTCACAGGATCCTGGTTTACAGCTGGAATGATATTCGGAAAGCTTTGTATCCGTATATCTCTTCTAGTTATGTATTGTATTATTTTCCGCTGCGATGTATTTATATGTAATTAAAAATCTGATATTTCTGTGTAATATTCATTTATACTCTGTATATTCTTGTAATCTGATGGATTGTTGTAATAACATTGAAATGTGTTCTGTTGTGGCTTGTTCTCGAACTATCCGCGCTTTCCTTCACGGGGAAGTTACGGGTTTTTACACATATGACTGGAGACAAGAGCTTATTGACAAATATGACCTATTCAGATGGTGGCTCCGTCACTTTTGGAGATAATTCAAAAGGCTATATCATCGGCAAAGGCGATGTGAGCAATTACAGTACATCTAACTTACCTCTTATTACTAATGTCATGCTAGTTAGAAATTTGAAACATAATTTACTTAGTATCAGTCAACTGTGCAACAAAGGTTTTATTATTTCCTTTTCGGATAACAAATGCAGTATTTTAGATAAAGATCATAACTTAGTTTTTGAAGGATATAGAGACAGAAATATTTATATTCTGAATATGAACATTAATCATAATTCAAACATGTGTCTTGTAGAAAATGATAAAGATCCATGGTTATGGCACAAACGTTTCTATCATATAAACTTTAGAACTATCGACAAGCTAGCTAAGAATGACCTAGTTAGAGGACTACCCAAAATGTGCTTTACGGTTGAGAATATTTGTGATGCATGTCAGTTAGGAAAATTGACTAAATCGTCATTTAAATCCAAGAAAGTCATATCAACGTTACAACCGCTTGAGCTATTACATATAGATTTATTCGAACCAACACAGGTTCAATCAATAAATCATAGTCAATATGTGTTTGTAATTGTTGATGATTACTCTCGTTATACATGGGTGATTTTCTTGAAAAACAAAAGTGACACTTTTAATCATCTCAAATCCTTCATCAAGAGAATTCAAAAATCAAAAGGGCTTAAGGATAAGAATATAAGAAGTGATCACGGTGGAGAGTTCGAAAATAATGAATTTGAGCATTTTTGTACAAAGAAAGGTATAAATCATAATTTTTCATTTCTTAGAACTCCACAACAAAACGGAGTTGTAGAAAGGAAAATTCGGAATTTACAAGAATGTGCAAGAACATTATTAAATGGATCCATCTTACCAAAACATTTTTGGGCAGAAGCTGTTGCAACTGCATGTTATGTTTTGAATCGTGTATTCATTCGACCTCTTACCAAGAATACATCTTATGAGTTATTTAATCAAAGAAAACCAAATATCTCATACTTCAAAGTTTTCGGTTCTAAATGCTTTATTTTAAATACAAAAGACCATCTTGGAAAATTTGATCCAAAATCCGATGAAGGTATATTTGTCGGATATTCGGAACGAAGCAAGGCCTATCGTATATTTAATAAAAGAACTAAAACTATTGAAGAATCACTTCATGTATCTTTCGATGAATTCTATAAACCATCTCATAATATATCAGATGACAAAGAAGCTATAGTCACCGATAATCCTATCATCACAAATAATAACTCTGACTTAGAAATTGTTAAGGATATTCCTCAGTCTATTGTGATACCTTCTCCACCAAGATTTCGATCTCCTCTGCGAATTCTAAGAGATCATCCAGTTCAAAATTTTATCAAACATCACAAATAAGAACAAGGAGTCAGCTCAATCAAATGGGTCATGTTGCATTTCTTTCAAATATCGAACCTAAGAATCCGAAAGAAGATGCTACTGATGATTACTGGATCATTTCCATACAAGAAGAACTAAATTAGTTCGAGCGCAATGATGTCTGGGAACTTGTTCCAAGACCAACTGATCAGTCAATAATTGGTACTAAATGAGTCTATAAAAACAAGGCCGACGAACAAGGAAATATAACCAGAAATAAAGCAAGATTTGTAGCACAAGGATACAATCAGGAAGAAGGTATCAATTATGAAGAAACTTTTGCGCCCGTTGCTCGACTAGAAGCTATTCGTATTTTATTATCTTTTGCTTGTCATCATAATTTCAGACTTTATCAAATGGATGTCAAGAGTGCTTTTCTCAATGGATTTATCAAAGAGAATGTATATGTCGAACAACCTCCATTATTCGTACATGAAAACTATCCTGACAATGTATATAAACCTAAGAAAGCTTTGTATGGTTTAAAACAAGCACCACGTGCTTGGTATGAACAATTACGTAGCTATCTTATTAAATCAGGATTTCAAATAGGAATGGTTGATCAAACCTTGTTTATCAAGCATTCTCGAAACGATATATTAGTTATCCAAATATATGTAGACGATATTATTTTTGGTTCAACAAATGATAAACTCTGCAAAGAGTTTGCAAATATTATGACCAAAGAGTTTGAAATGTCTCATATGGGAGAACAATCGTATTTCCTTGGTCTTCAAATCAAACAGCTTTCTAATGGTATTTTTATTAATAAAAAAAATACTATGGAAATCTTATCAAATGCTTCGGTTTAGAAAATAAATCTGATAAACCGACTCTTATAAGTACAACTACATATCTTGAAAAAAATGAACATGGTAAAAATGTTGACCAGAAATTATATCGAAGCATGATTGGTTCTCTTCTTTATCTTACAACAACTCGTCCTGATATAATGATGAGTGTTTGTTTATGTGCAAGATTTCAAGAAAATCCTAAAGAATCACATTTACGAGCTGTAAAACGTATAATACAATATCTTAATAAATCCAAAGATTTTGGTCTTTTCTACCCGAAAGATTGTCCATTCGAATTAGTGTCCTATAGTGATGCTGATTTTGGAGGCTCTCGTATGGATAGAAAGAGTACAAGTGGTACGTGCCATTTTATTGGAAAATCACTTGTTTCTTGGTTTAGTAAGAAACAAAATTGCATTTCACTCTCGACATGTGAAGCTGAGTATATATCAGCAGCTTTTGCTTGTACTCAAGTACTATACATGCAACAAAACACTTCGTGACTTTGATATTCATCTATCAAACTCCATTATATACTGTGATAACACAAGTGCGATCAACTTGTCGAAAAACCCAGTCAACCATTCTCGAACAAAGCATATTGATATTCGACATCATTTCTTAAGAGATAATATTGAAAAAGGTACAATATGTCTCGAATATGTTCAAACTGAACATCAACTAACGGACATTTTTACTAAGCCTCTATTTGAATCAAGCTTTATTTCTTTGCGTAGAGAGCTTGGATTGATTTCTAGAACTGAACTTGATGTATAACGTATAAACGTCCATATACATTGTAAAGTCCTTTTCTAAACGGTGCTTTCATTTTTATATATCTTAGATATTAACTAGCTTTTGCTATTACTAGTAAACGATTATGAGCTCTTTTTAATGGTATGTATGCTCTGCGTATTTTTAACCATTACCCCTTATTTAGATAATCTTATATATATTATGTTCTTTCCTTATCTTTTCTGCATTCCCATCTTTGAGTCCATTTTATTATTCGTAAACAAATTCAAAATTATATCCAAAAATGGCACACATCTGCGACGAATGTGCATAAAGATCACATATCTGGGTAACTAGTTCTGAACCGGAGGAATACTACTCTCCGAAGACACCTAAAAGTAGACCAGAATGTTTGCATACCCCCAGATATACACCAAAGTCCAAACGCGCTAAGAAAGCATTATTTTGTTCTCCACGGACTAGAGAGAAGATAAGTGAGATTCACCACTACCAGAAACATCAGATGGATCTCTAGCTTCAACTTCATTATGAACAAAAACTTACATCCGACCGTTTAACTCTCTTAGAACGCATGGCATCATTTTTCTGTAGCACGGATAATTTAATGACCCGCATTGTTAGCCGTGGAATAATTAATTAATTTAATTATGTAAATAAGGATTTAGAGATTTAAATAGTGGTTTAGTTAATTATAGTGGTTATTTAATTTAATTAAATAATAGAATAATATATTTAATTCAGAAATAATCAAAAATATTGGAAATCACAATATTTTGTGAACTGGGTCATCCCTAAGATTTAATTCAGCTTAGAGTTGAAGTATATTGACGAATATATTCAATCGACATCAGTTTGAACGTAGAATTATAATACAATTAAAATAGAGCACACAACGACGCGGCAGTTCGCTATTTGGCGATTTGAACTTCAACTGGATATACAGGGTTCGTTTTAAATCAGATTTCTGTGAAACAAGAAACGTTAGGAGCTGGTGAAGTATATCTTTCTAGTGGAAGAGAAAAATCGGGATTTCGTCGTGTAGATTTTGAGTTATGTCCAAATCAAATTCTCAGAAATGCAGCGCCCTGACCATAACGATTTAATTATATTTTATATAAGGATTTAAATAGAAATCGAACATCGATACAACTCTGACGATGTAATATCGTGTTGTAAATCCATATAGGAATATTCTGAAGTTGTACGGTATTCCATGTAAATATAGACGTTAATATTTATTTTTAAATATTAAATTTAATTATATTTAAATATATTTATATATTTAAATAGGCTATTTAGAGCTTTAAAAATAGCCACTTTTGCAAACGAAGTCGGAATTCGACGAAACTAATTTTGTTGGATCCGCAATGTCAAATTATTGTTATATTCCAAGTTTGGTGATTTTTAGAATCAGTGTGTGGACGTACGGATTTTTAGAGTGAAAAACAATCAGTATTTTAACAGTTAAAAATACGCTGTGTGAGCGTACGGAGTCGGAATTCGACGAAACCAGATTCGGTGGGACCGTAACGTCGAACTCTAGCTACATGTCCAGTTTGGTGATTTTTGGGTATCACGTGTGACTACAGGAATTTTTAGAGTGCATAAACAAATAAATAAAATAAATAAATATATTAAAAAAATATCCTAAAAATATCTAGATATTTTATTTGGCCTATAAATAGAACTTATCCTCTTTTAAACCTAATTTACAAACTCTCGTTCATCAGTTATGAGCCACCACTGTTCTTTTATGGAAAACCATTTCCATGAGTCTCTAAAATCATTTTTAATTCATAGAAAAATCCTACAAAGGCAAAGAGTTGTATCTTTGAGTTTTATAAGTGTTGATCTTTACCTGTTATGCATTTCAAAGGGGTGCGACGTCATGTTTGGGGAGCTCGTGGTTCACAATGAGGTTAGGGTTCGGATTTACTGAGTATTGGGGAATCAAAGCATTGTTTGAAGCTTGTTTTTGATATCAGAGGGTAGGATTGCATCGATTGTGAGTTTTTGGGTGGGTTCAATTACGGAAATGGTCGCAGGCTTCACGATGGCAGCGGAGGGAGTGTTCGGCGCAACCTGGAGGAAGGGGTTCGATTTGTTTGCAATGGATATGAGATGATGGAGGAGATGAAGGAGATGTCGATGGCGGTGTCGGATCTCGGAATGGTGGAGAAATGGAAGGATAACGGTGAGCTTGAAGTTCGGTAATGGCCTTGAGCTAATTACAGTGGAACGGGATTTATCCGGTGGGGAAGACGGGTTATATGCTGGTGGGCTTTAAGGAGGGTAACGGGCCAGAAGTTTAAAAGGTGAAGGCCCATATTAATAATAAAATTCAAGTTTTGTTTTATATAAAATGTATTAACTTTGTTTTATCTTATCTTACTCGTATGTTAACGGAATTTGACAAAACAAGGTCCGTTGGGATCGTATGGACGAGAACTCAACAATGAAACTGACTGGAAGTCCATTGAAGCTCATTTGAATTTATGGCGAAATAAATTGTTTGATTCAAATCAAACAAACAGTTTATCGTTCTTTAACGATGAACTGCCAGTGTGAGTAAAACTCACCAACTCTGAACAGTTCTATTTTTACAGTGTATTCTTAGAACTGAAAAGTATCTGTTGATTGCTGTGTGTTAACTGTTTGGTTGAATTGCTTGTGTATTAGTTTATAGATAACGATATATATATTTAAATCGTTAATCTAATATCGACTCTGTTTGGTAGAATATTTCATAGTGAAATATTACCGATGTTAATTATACTGTCTAACATTTGTGATGCAGGGAAACAGGTTGGAGGAATCCGACTGGATTCCTCAATATTTATGATATTGTTCTATTCATATATTGTAATATATGATGTGATATATAATCTGTTTGATTATGTGTGTTTAAACGATATCGATCATTGGGGTTTGCTATTTTAAATATCATAAGAGACCCTGGGATGTAAAAAGAATTATCTCAATGTATATTGAAATAAAGGGATTTTATAAAATCAACAGATTTTATAAAAGGAAATATTTCAAAAGTAAATAAAGGGAAAATGTTTATAAAACGAATAGAGTTTTATAGAAGGGAAAAATGTTGATAAAACGAATAAAATAGAATAAAGGAATATTTATTTAGTAAAAAAATAGAATTTATAAAAGGAATATTTAGTTGGAAACTAAATAGGATTATAAAAGGAAATTTACAAGATAAAAAGGAGTTAATCAAACGTAGTTCATCAAAAGGAGTAAATCAAACGTAGTTATCAAAAAGAGTTAAACAAATAGAGTTATTCAATTAGGGTTAATCGAAATAGAGTTAAACAAGATTAGAAACTGACTAGAGATTAGTTAAGTTGAATAGTTTTCTGAGTATCGATCTGATGTTGGTGTCGACCTTCGGGGTTTATACTTAGAGAATTGTTCTCCTACTAGTTTACAGTCAGGGACTGATAGTTAAGGAAGGAGAGTGATATGTAAATAAACAAAAGGAAATGTTTTCCAGTGTTAATAACATATATTTTCTAAACATAGAAAATAAGGGAAATATGTATATATATATATGATTAATGATTGATTGATAGAATTTCCATCTAGAAATGATATCGTTGTTTGCACACGTGTTTTTCTTTGATAGTTAAATCACAGACTATCAAAGTTTTGACCATTTTAACATTGTTAATATGGAGAGACCAGTTGGATTATTATCCGAAGAACCACTCTGTATTGGCATAAGCATTGCGAATAATATATGCCAAAGATAATTGAAGACGGAGTTATGCAAGGGCTATCCTGTTTACAGAATAGTGCCTTCGGTTTGTCCAGTCCCAGGACTACCTGTATGGAAGAATGTCTGACAGAGTATATCTAATAGATCGCGTAAGTTGATCTCTTCAAACGTATTCACGTTTGGTGGCGGAGGAATTCGTTTCTCTTAGCTGTATACCCGTGGTGTTTTTTGGGGAAATCAATTTGTGATTTGGCGGGTATGACGATGTGACATTCAAAGTGAGTGAAGATGTGACATGTAAAAGTTAAGCGTAGCTTCTAGCCTCACATCCGGTAAATGACAGAAGTCGGGCAGGAAGCATGGCTAAGCCGGTCGCTCCAAAGTAGGGTGTATAATCACCTATCCATAGAATATTCATGTGCTTCTTTAATCTATCAATGTTGTCCCATATATATATACGGGAAACGGTTGTTGATCCCAACCATTGGTGATATACATTCGATACACTCAAGCGAAATGAGTGGTCGGTCATGTGTGGCTGAGTTGTAAGATGTTCTTGTTGAACTCCAGTGTATCGTTCCTAGAGTACACTGATCGGAAGGTGGTTCCATACCTTGTCATAGTTGGAAAACCATTTCCCAATACGTGCTTGCGGTTTTAATTGTATACTATATATGTAGAACGTGAGATGAAAGCGTTTCTGCTAGATGATTATTGTATTGTGGTTGATAGACATTATTATAATATCAAAAGGTTTTTGATATAAAGATATTTTAGATTCTCATAAGGGGAAAAACCCGTTCCGTTATACGACGTGGTCTTATGAGATATCGTTTACTTGTTCAAACTGTTTTAAACTGTCTTACTCATACCAGTCCCATGACTGACCCGGAGTTTATTTTGTTGTTTTCCCTAAACTCTTGGGTGTCCAATTTTGTACGGGCTGTCAAGTAGTCAGGATTTTACAGATATACCAGGAGAGCTTGGAGCAGGAGGCTTCAGGATCACATAGCTATTATTTATTTCCGCTGTGTTGTAAGAGTTGTACTCTGATAATGTTATTGTATACATATACTAATTCTATTTCAAGGATATGTTATCTATTATATGTTGTTCATTCCGCTGTGAGATTCGTGTTACTCTGATGTTGTTCTTCTGCTTCTTCTATTCTAAATTTCTATCTTATCTATCCTCACCCTCTAATTTCTTTCATTAATCATCCGGTATTTTTCGATGTTTGGTTAGTCATCATTGATTTTATGGCGATAACCAAGGTCGACAAAAACCCGGGTCATTATAGTTGTTATCAGAGCTTAGGTTAAGTATTACCTTGGCTCTATGGCATGACTCGGTAGAGATAGGGTTAGTATTACCCTAGATTGAGTTTGAGTGTATATATACGAGTGAACGTATTTGTTATTGATATAATTTTTTTATATTGTAGAGATTCATTGGCTGAGTAGTTTATGAATTCTGGTCGATCAGTTTGACCACTGTATTGGTACGGGTTTATAAACACTTGAATACGATGGACCGAGACAGTATGGATATGTGATATATTATCATATATAGGTTGTGATTATAATCGAGTAAGATTATAACATGTGAAATGGTTAAATATAACCAATCAGAATTCATATAAGTGAAATACTCAGATGAGTTAAATCTAAATTTAAATCAGAATTAATTGGAATTAAAATCCCAGAAATTGGAAAAGTGTTGTAGATGAATCTGGATTAAGTATATGAGAATTTTAAGATCCTAGGAGATTTTAAATTGTTTACAACATTGAAAGGATATTTGGAATCGATTTCAAAATGGGAATATTCAGAAATGGTTTTGAAAAGTGATATAGTATTGAACTCACTTCGATAGCTGGAAAATAGATTCCGATGTTGATCATGACATCATTGGTGTTCATTTTCGAGTGTGTAAGTGACGGATTATGAAACGACCCGAACTTCCCCGGTAAGGAAAGCACGGATAGAATTGAGGACAAGACAAAATAGGACGCACACAGAAGAACATTTCATTGTTATTACAACAATTCCATCAGATACAAGAATATCCAGAGTATAAATAAATTAATTACATTCAACAAATATCAGAGATTACAATAAATTACATAGCAGCGGAAAAATATACAAAACACAACTGAAAGTGATACACGGATACAGAGCTTTCCGAGCATCGTTCCAGCTATAAATCAGGATCCGATGGATATAAATCTGCAAAACCAAAACTACTAGCTGCCCGTGTGGAAAATAGGGGCACCCAAAGTTTAGGTTAAAACAATAAACTCTAGGTCAGTCATGTGACTTGTGTGAGAACTAAAACAGTTATTTAAAACATTTACTTTAAAAGATAGTAATTCAAGGGACCACGCCGTATAACACGGAACGGGTTTCCTCCCAAGAATACTAGTGCATATAACAAAACAGCGCAACGCTCTTTGGAAAAATGAAGCTATTATAAGACCCAGGTCCCATCACACAATGCAACGCAAGCCGGAGGATAGGGTTTTCCCTTATAATAGCCAAAGCATGCTTGATACGTTTAAAACACATTATTTGATACTATTATAGGTGTATAGTGTCAAAACAGTTTCAATCATAAGTATCAATCATAGGCCGCATAGCTACCATCTACTATGTCGCCATACTAGGCTCTACAAATAAAACCGAAACACTCGTATTGGAAATTGGATTTCCGTCATGAGTCGAGGCAAGGGGCAAGCTCCTCTCCGCGTTCGAGACACTCTAGCAATGCCTCAGGACCCCACTATGATCCTTTGGAACCTCCAAGGCCGGTCCTCTCTTACTTTTGAGGATTGGCAATTCCTGAACACACATTTCTCGGTCCTTACAGACCTATATCCGAGGCGCGTCGTATCCAACAACCACACAGGTGAAAATTATATAAATGTCAGGGCTGGTAGGTCACTGACACCACCATAGCTAGAAAGAAACGTCGTGCACTCCTTGGGTCCGTATCCCGTTTTTGACTCATACCGAGGTATGAGGTTCGCGAATTCACGTTACACACAAAGCTACGCCACAAAGGCCGTGCTTTGATCACCAACCACAAGAATTTGCTTTTCAACAGAAGCCTTGATCATGTGCCACTTACGCGTGCCACACTGGCAATTCACTCCATGCGACTGATGTCCATCGATATACAACCTCTGAGCTCGTACGTCTCAGAGAAGGGCGTTAAGCAAGAGAATAAATTCTCTGCTGCCAAACAGATGTATATTTAATAGAGATCAATCAACACAGAATAAAATCCAATGTCAGACACACAATCCATTTACAAGTTCGTTCTCGGTCTGAACGAAACCGGAGGCACTTTCCTCGCATATCCATCCAACTCCAAGTACGTCTGGACGATCACCAACTGTTTCCCTCATCTTGGGTGTACAGCCCAATCAAGATCATCAGTAATCACCCAAACGATGTGAAGACTTCCGGTCTTCATCCACCATCTTCATCTTCGACATCTCGTCGAATCGGTTATTCAGAATGGGTATAACTCGGCCTTTCTGAATAACCCACGTATATAATAGACAAATGTTACACAAACACAACAAACGCCTCATTCCAATTCAGAATATCCTTTTATTCACGAAATCACATTCTTAGGGAAAGGTTCCCATTAATTTTATCCAAGATAAATTCTTCAAAATTTATTCTATAATCTTCCTTTAGATATCATTTCAAACTAGTCGGGATTAGCGAATCACACCGAAGTAATTATTTATTTTATTTCCCAATTCCAACCTATATATCCCATGGAGAAAAACTGGTAATACTCCATATCTAACACCACGGTGTTATCGGTAAAATTAATTACCATTTCACGTTCAAATCTAATTAAAGATTTAACTATCGCTTTGGAGCAAAACCGGTGATACTCCACTCTCGATCACTTTTCAGATTTGATAATTTAAATTATCAATTCACATTTTAATCTAATTAAAGATTCATTAAAACTCCACTTAGTTTTAATCTTTTCAAAAATCAATATCCTGCCTTTAACTGGGTTAAAGAACCAATGTCATCTAAAACACGATTCACGATAAACCCAAATCATATTTGATATTAAATACGAGGCTCTGAATAGAAAATATATCGGCTTATATTCAATATCAAATTCTGAAACCAACAAATATCGTACTGGAAATAATGATATAAAATATATCTTTCAAATTCCCATAACAATATCTGTATAGTCACGAAATCCAACATCGAAATATTCCGAAGATAATTTTGATTCAACTCCAGCCCAATTCACGTATTGGGAATATTGATTATTTTTAAAATCACTTTCAAATTCAATTTATTTATTTCAAAAATAAATTGATTTTAATTCTAGTTCAAAACTAGTTCATTTCGATAAAAATCTATTTTTATCTTTTCAAATATGGAATTTTTTCAACCCAATTTTTCCCAAATCATTTCTTATGATTTTACACAAATTATAGATATTTTTAATAATTTTATCAAGGCCTGTACAGTCGATTTCCATCAATGGCCATCGAACTGCACTTAAATCGACCTTTTCTGAAATTGATTTGGACATAATTCCAAATCCAACCATTAGATTTAAAATTTGTAATATTCATTGGAAAGCTCTTTTCGATACGAACCCAACGGTTCTGGTTTTAGGAGAATCCGACGGTCGGATCTCCCGCAACGTCAATTCGAAGTCAATGGTCGAAATTCATGAACTGCCGCGGCGCCGCGCGCTCTATTCAGGCCATTATATATATAATATATATATATATTATATATATATATATATATTTCGTCGATTTCCTTTTTAAAACGTATTTTATAAATCGTTTTAAATTCGTTTTCAAAACCATTTCAACTCTATATTCAATTTCAAATCGATTTGATTTCAATTCAATTCGAATTCATTTCAATTTTATTTAATTCGAATTCAAATTGGTTTCAATTCAATTTGAATTTACCTTCTATTTAATTTAATTCGAATTCATTTCAAATTGATTTCAATTCAATTTCAGTTCGTTTTAAATTTCATTCAAAACGATTTCAATTCGTTTTAATTAAATTTCAATTTAATTCAATTTGAATTCATTTCTATTTAATTCGAATTCAAATTCACTTTCTATTCAATTTGAGTTCAAATTCACTTCTATTCAATTCGAATCGAATTCATTCTCTATTCGATTCGAATTCATTTCAAATTGATTCAATAAAATTTCAATTTGAATTTTAATTTAATTTAATTTGAATTTCATTTCAAAATATTAAATTTGAAAGCACTTTTCAATATTCATTGTAAAACGAATAAAATCGATATAAATATCGTTTGCGTCAAAATAACGCATCTCTAATCAACACGGCTTTATATTTTTCAAAAACTTCTTTATTCTATTCAACAAATGAATATTTATTCTATTCAACACATGAATCTATATTTCTTTCAACACACGACTATTTTTGTTATGTAAAATATTTTGTAAAACTATGGTATATATCGTTTGATTTTAATTAGACTCCACCGTGAAGTAGATTCTAATTGTAAATATGATAAAGATGTAATTTTTATTATTTAAAATATTTCACATAACACGTCAATAGTTTCAACTCATGAACATCGTCCACACATGACTATTTTTATATTCAACACATGAATTTTCTTTTATAATATTCATTATTTTCCCGATTGGAATTAGGCCCAATCAATCACCATATAACGTTAATTATATGGATTCCATACAACACATGTATATAATAGCAACGACAAACAATAAACCATCATCCAAAGTGCACCACAGAACTGCATAAGCATCAAATATAAATAATCGACGCTTATACAGTCTGTCGACCAATCGATCGACATACAATTAAATAATTGGGATTAGTGTACGCCAAATTTCATCCCAACATCCGTGTGGGGTTTCAAATCAACAAACACATATTTTTATTTGTGCAGTTGGGTGATGTGTAAAATTTATCGACCCAATCAATATCAGTCAAATCAGTGTATATAAACAAATCGGCCGATTTGTTTATAAATATTTATTTATTCACTTTCACGTTAAAATTTTTATTTTTAACGATAAAATATTTTTAACTATATAAATATTTTATTTCCTTTCAACACAAGAATATTTTATTATCGATTTCACATCACATCACAAACAAATTTTCACAACATATCAATTAAACAAACAAGCCATCCATGGTCTGTGGATGACGGGTGTCGGGTGCTACTAAGCACAGTCTGCATCCTAGTATATATATATATATAACTAGAAAAAGAAATTGAAGAGTGAGAAATTCTCACCGATAGCTGTTTCAACTTCACGACACTTCATTTAGAGAAATCTTCGTCGTTCTCGCCTTTTGTCACTTTCGTTGTCCGTAGCCACTACATATGTAAAAATCGAATTTTTACTTCGCTATTCAATATATACAAATCAAATTTTTACTTCGCTATTCAATATATAAAAATCGAATTTTTACTTCGCTATTCAATATATAAAAATCGAATTTTTACTTCGTTATTCAATATATAAAAATCGAATTTTTACTTCGCTGTTCAATATATAAAAATCGAATTTTTATTTCGTTGCTATGTATATAAAAATCCCATTTTTATAATCACGCTATATGGATAAAAATTCTATTTTCACACCGCTACTATATAGATAAAAATTCCGCCCTTTCAAATATAAAGAATTCGCCTTTAACTTCTACTCCTAATATAAAGATTGAATTTTTATTCACTACATATATAAAGGTGATATTTTTACTATCTTACCTATATAAAAATTATATTTTTATACTTCTACAATATAAAAGATTATATTTTTATTATTTATATAATATGAAAATTATATTTTTCAACCTTTACATATGATTAAAAAAATATTTTTAACTTCCTTATCATATAAAAATCATATCTTTAACTCTCCGATCAAATAAAAATTCTATCTCTAATTTTCCTATCGAATAAATTCAGTTTTAAAATCAAATAAAATGATAAATGAAAATAGAAAAATAAAATAAAAACTTACATAGAAATAGAAGGGAGAAGAGCAGCGTTCACTGTCGGACGGGGGAGGGGGGGGGGGGTTGAATGTCGCAGAAGAGGAAAGGGAAGGGGGAGGGAGGAGAGAGGGGCAAGGCTCGGAAGGGGGGGGGGCTTCGACGGAGAAGATGGAGGGAGGGGGGTATCAGTTGCGTCGATCGAAGAGGGGGGGATCTGCGAGGCCGAGGTGGAGCGGGGTGGGTTCGGAGGTGGCGCCCCACCACTGAGGCGGCGACGATCGATCGGGGGGGGGGGGGCGGCGGTTTTCTCCCCCTGTCTTTCTTTTTCTTCCCTTTTTTTTCTTCTGTGAAATGAAATCGATTTTTGAAAGGGGGGGCCAGAAAGAATACAGAGAGGGAAGGGGAAGTTTGATTATTTAATTATATTTTTTTTCAAAAAGGTAAATTTTTATTTCGACCTCGAAACGAGGCCCATCGCCTGTCGTCCATAGCTAATTACCCCCATTCCGAACACAATGGGATATGTATCGTTCGCTGATTCGATCGTTTCGATCAGTTTCCGTTGAAATCAACATATACTCTATATATTGAATTTGAACGCGTATTTCAATTTACCGAGGTCACATACGAACTTTAAAATTCCATAAAAAATATTTTCTAGCTTCGTATTGACGATACGGTCCTAACAAAACTAGTTTCGTCGAATTTTGAGACCGTTGGAAAAATGGCCATTTTCCAGTCGATTAAAATCAACTAAAACTGGTCAAACGCGTTTTCCTTTGCCACGCTCACATACTGATTCAGAAAATTATGAAATTTGGAATCTAGCAATAATTTGACATCACGGACACAACAAAAGTGGTTTCGTCGAAATCCGAGGTCGTTTGCAAAATGTCTATTTTTAAGGGCCTGAATTCCAGAGCGACTATTCAGAATTTTCAACTGGACATATCTTTTGATTCCCGCTATGAAATCTCGATTTTTCGGATTCGTTGGAAAGATATTCTCAATTAGATCCTATTATTTTTGGTTTCACTAAAATCCGGATTGTTTTGCACCCGGTACATTCAATTGAAGTTTGAAATCGAATTATCGAACTACCGCGCCATTTTCAATTCTATTTATAATTATATATAATTATTTATATTCTAACGACGACGTATATAATATATACATTCGATTTCTATTCAAAATAAATTTTTCATCGATATTATTTAAAATAATCTATTTTAAATGTTCAAAATTCACTAAAATTGCCAAAATAAAAATTTTAAACTGGCCCAGATTTTCGGGTTGTTACAATCTCCCCCACTTAAAACTTTTCGTCCCCGAAAAGGAACGAAGTCGAAAGTGGTTTGATCAATCAACTCTACATTCGATCTGGCTTCCATTCTCCAATTTTTCAGTTTCTGAGAATTTTCAAATTTTCCAAAAATTTGGCTAACACCTGGAATTTTCGAAAAATTTCGCCATAACCTCCCCTGCACCGGGAGCCACGGGAAAATCCCGAAATTGCCATACAGGCCTTCTGATCTCAAAAAGAAAAAGAAAAAGCCAATCGGCTCATAAAATCATCATCACCCAAACAAAACAGTAAATTATAGTAAACATGTACCTATTTGTCGGGCAAACAAATTTTATTCTCTGCTCTAGCCTCCTTGCTATGACCTGTTCAATGTAAGTACATGTATATGCAAGCAAATGTGACCAATTTTCAATATAATTCAATATTTGATACAATTAGGCTAAATGGTTCAAAATTATCAAACAAACAACACAAACATAAATCAATTAGTGAATCAGAGTTTCAAATCCATAAATTTTGATATATATACAGAAAATCATGTTTTGATGCCAATTCACAACAATGTATTCTAGCTATATTAGTTTTGGTTCTCACACCGGTCTAATGGAAATATATAGAAATCACACCTTCGTCACTCGAAAATAAATGCTGATGATGTTTCAAACCACCATCAGAACATCTCCGGGCTACTAGAGTGTAATTCTATATCTATCCAGTATATTAAAACTTCGACTATACGTTCATGACGCGTATACGCGAAATCTATATATACTCGATTGTCCATATTCAAAATAAATAAACATTCAAATACGTATAAAGCGATTTAAATTTAAAAAAAAAATTGTTTTCATTTGGAAAATATACTCTTCACACTCGTTCTAGGATACTACTGATCCCATCTCTAACGAGTCATTCTAATTGGATATTACTAATCCAATATCTGACGAATTCTTTCGTATGGTTCTAATGTGTCTTGTTCTCGAGCTCTTTAAACCAAAGCTCTGATACCAAATTGAAACGACCCGAACTTCCCCGGTAAGGAAAGCACGGATAGAATTGAGGACAAGACAAAATAGGACGCACACAGAAGAACATTTCATTGTTATTACAACAATTCCATCAGATACAAGAATATACGGAGTATAAATGAATTAATTACATTCAACAAATATCAGAGATTACAATAAATTACATAGTAGCGGAAAAATATACGAAACACAACTGAAAGTGATACACGGATACAGAGCTTTCCGAGCATCGTTCCAGCTGTAAATCAGGATCCTGTGGATATAAATATGCAAAACCAAAACTACTAGCTGCCCGTGTGGAAAATAGGGGCACCCAGAGTTTAGGTTAAAACAATAAACTCCAAGTCAGTCATGTGACTAGTGTGAGAACTAAAACAGTTATTTAAAACTTTTACTTTTAAAGATAGTAATTCAAGGGACCACGCCGTATAACACGGAACGGGTTTCCTCCCAAGAATACTAGTGCATATAACAAAACAGCGCAATGCTCTTTGAAAAAATGAAGCTATTATAAAACCCAGGTCCCATCACACAATGCAACGCAAGCCGGAGGATAGGGTTTTCCCTTATAATAGCCAAAGCATGCTTGATATGTTTAAAACACATTATTTGATACTATTATAGGTGTATAGTGTCAAAACAGTTTCAATCATAAGTATCAATCATAGGCGGCATAGCTACTATCTACTATGTCTCCATTCTAGGCTCTACAAATAAAACCGAAACACTCGTATTGGAAATTGGATTTCCGTCATGAGTCGAGGAAGGGGCAAGCTCCTCTCCGCGTTCGAGACACTCTAGCAATGCCTCAGGACCCCACTATGACCCTTTGGAACCTCCAAGGCCGGTCCTCTCTTACTTTTGAGGATTGGCAATTTCTGAACACAAGTTTCTCGGTCCTTACAGACCTATATTCGAGGCGCCTCGTATCCAACAACCACACAGGTGAAAAGTATATAAATGTCAGGGCTGGTAGGTCACTGACACCACTATAGCTAGAAAGAAACGTCGTGCACTCCTTGGGTCCGTATCCCGTTTTTGACTCATACCGAGGTGTGAGGTTCGCGAATTCACGTTACACACAAAGCTACGCCACACAGGCCGTGCTTTGATCATCAACCACAAGACTTTGCTTTTCAACAGAAGCCTTGATCATTTGCCACTTATGCGTGCCATACTGGCAATTCACTCCATGCGACTGATGTCCATCGATATACAACCTCTGAGCTCGTACGTCTCAGAGAAGGGCGTTAAGCAAGAGAATAAATTCTCTGCCGCCAAGCAGATGTATATTTAATAGAGATCAATCAACATAGAATAAAATCCAATGTCAGACACACAATCCATTTACAAGTTCGTTCTGGGTCTGAACGAAACCGGAGGCGCTTTCCTCGCATATCCATCCATCTCCAAGTACGTCTGGACGATCACCAACTGTTTCCCTCATCTTGGGTGTACAACCCAATCAAGACATCAGTAATCACCCAAACGATGTGAAGACTTCCGGTCTTCATCCACCGTCTTCATCTTCGACATCTCGTCGAATCGGTTATTCAGAATGGGTATAACCCGGCCTTTCTAAATAACCCACGTATATAATAGACAAATGTAACACAAACACAACAAACGCCTCATTCCAATTCAGAATATCCTTTTATTCACGAAATCACATTCTTAGGGAAAGGTTCCCATTAATTTTATCCAAGATAAATTCTTCTAAATTTATTCTATAATCTTCCTTTGGATATCATTTCAAACTAGTCGGGATTAGCGAATCACACCGAAGTAATTATTTATTTTATTTCCCAATCCCAACCTATATATCCCATGGAGAAAAACTGGTAATACTCCATATCTAACACCACGGTGTTATCGGTAAAATTAATTACCATTTCACGTTCAAATCTAATTAAAGATTTAACTATCGCATTGGAGCAAAACTGGTGATACTATACTCTCGATCACTTTTCAGATTTGATAATTTAAATTATCAATTCACATTTTAATCTAATTAAAGATTCATTAAAACTCCACTTAGTTTTAATCTTTTCATAAATCAATATCTTGCCTTTAACTGGGTTAAAGAACCAATGTCATCTAAAACACGATTCACGATAAACCCAAATCATATTTGATATTAAATACGAGGCTCTGAATAGAAAATATATCGGCTTATATTCAATATCAAATTCTGAAACCAACAAATATCGTACTGGAAATAACGATATAAAATATATCTTTCAAATTCCCATAACAATATCTGTATAGTCACGAAATCCAACATCGAAATATTCCGAAGATAATTTCGATTCAACTTCAGCCCAATTCACGTATTGGGAATATTGATTATTTTTAAAATCACTTTCAAATTCAATTTATTTATTTCAAAAATAAATTGATTTTAATTCTAGTTCAAAACTAGTTCATTTCGATAAAAATCTATTTTTATCTTTTCAAAATATGGAATTTTTTCAACCCAATTTTTCCCAAATCATTTCTTATGATTTTACACAAATTATAGATATTTTTAATAATTTTATCAAGGCCCGTACAGTCGATTTCCATCAATGGCCATCGAACTGCACTTACAGCGACCTTTTCTGAAATTGATTTGGACATAATTCCAAATCCAACCGTTAGATTTCAAGTTTCTAATATTCATTGGAAAGCTCTTTTCGATACGAACCCAACGGTTCCGGTTTTAGGAGAATCCGACGGTCGGATCTCCCGCAACATCAATTCGAAGTCAATGGTCGAAATTCACGAACTACCACGGTGCGGCGCGTTCTATTCAGGCCATTATATATATATAATATATATATATATTATATATATATTTCGTCGATTTCTTTTTTAAAACGTATTTTATAAATCGTTTTAAATTCGTTTTCAAAACCATTTCAACTCTATATTCAATTTCAAATCGATTTGATTTCAATTCAATTCGAATTCATTTCAATTTTATTTAATTCGAATTCAAATTCGTTTCAATTCAATTCAATTTGAAATTACCTTCTATTTAATTCAATTCGAATTCATTTCAAATTGATTTCAATTCAATTTCAGTTCGTTTTAAATTTCATTCAAAACGATTTCAATTCGTTTTAATTCAATTTCAATTTAATTCAATTTGAATTCATTTCTATTTAATTCGAATTCAAATTCACTTTCTATTCAATTTGAGTTCAAATTCACTTCTATTCAATTCGAATTCAAATTCACTTCTATTCAATTCGAATCGAATTCATTCTCTATTCATTCGAATTCATTTCAAATTGATTCAATAAAATTTCAATTTGAATTTTAATCTAATTTAATTTGAATTTCATTTCAAAATATTAATTTTGAAATCACTTTTCTATATTCATTGTAAAACGAATAAAATCGATATAAATATCGTTCGCGTCAAAATAACGCATCTCTAATCAACACGGCTTTATATTTTTCAAAAACTTCTTTATTCTATTCAAAAAATGAATATTTATTCTATTCAACACATGAATCTATATTTCTTTCAACACACAACTATTTTTGTTATGTAAAATATTTTATAAAACTATGGTATATATCGTTTGATTTTAATTAGACTCCACCGTGAAGTAGATTCTAATTGTAAATATGATAAAGATGTAATTTTTATTATTTAAAATATTTCACTCAACACGTCAATAGTTTCAACTCATGAACATCGTCCACACATGACTATTTTTATATTCAACACATGAATTTTCTTTTATAATATTCATTATTTTCCCGATTGGAATGAGGCCCAATCAATCACCATATAACATTAATTATATGGATTCCATACAACACATGTATATAATAGCAACGACAAACAATAAACCATCATCCAAAGTGCACCACACAACTGCATAAGCATCAAATATAAATAATCGATGCTTACACAGTCTGTCGACCAATCGATCGACATACAATTAAATAATTGGGATTAGTGTACGCCAAATTTCATCCCAACACCCGTGTGGGGTTTCAAATCAACAAACACATATTTTTATTTGTGCAGTTGGGTGATGTGTAAAATTTATCGACCCAATCAATATCAGGCAAATCAGTGTATATAAACAAATCGGCCGATTTGTTTATAAATATTTATTTATTCACTTTCACGTTAAAAATTTTATTTTTAACGATAAAATATTTTTAACTATATAAATATTTTATTTCCTTTCAACACAAGAATATTTTATTATCGATTTCACATCACATCACAAACAAATTTTCACAACATATCAATCAAACAAACAAGCCATCCATGGTCTGTGGATAACGGGTGTCGGGTGCTACTAAGCACCGTCTGCATCCTAGTATATATATATAACTAGAAAAAGAAATTGAAGAGTGAGAAATTCTCACGATAGCTATTTCAACTTCACGACACTTCATTTAGAGAAATCTTCGTCGTTCTCACCTTTTGTCACTTTCGTTGCCCGTAGCCACTACATATGTAAAAATCGAATTTTTACTTCATTATTCAATATATACAAATCAAATTTTTACTTCACTATTCAATATATAAAAATCGAATTTTTACTTCACTATTCAATATATAAAAGTGGAATTTTTACTTCGCTATTCAATATATAAAAATCGAATTTTTACTTCGTTATTCAATATATAAAAATCGAATTTTTACTTCGCTATTCAATTTATAAAAATCGAATTTTTACTTCGTTGCTATGTATATAAAAATCCCATTTTTATAATCACGCTATATGGATAAAAATTCTATTTTCACACCGCTACTATATAGATAAAAATTCCGCCCTTTCAAATATAAAGAATTCGCCTTTAACTTCTACTCCTAATATAAAATTGAATTTTTATTCACTACATATATAAAGGTGATATTTTTACTATCTTACCTATATAAAAATTATATTTTTATACTTCTACAATATAAAAGATTATATTTTTATTATTTATATAATATGAAAAATATATTTTTCAACCTTTACATATGATAAAAATTATATTTTTAACTTCCTTATCATATAAAAATCATATCTTTAACTCTCCGATCAAATAAAAATTCTATCTCTAATTTTCCTATCGAATAAATTCAGTTTTAAAATCAAATAAAATGATAACTGAAAATAGAAAAATAAAATAAAAACTTACATAGAAATAGAAGGGAGAAGAGCAGCGTTCACTGTCGAAGGGGGGGGGGGGTTGACTGTCGTAGAAGAGGAAAGGGAAGGGGGAGGGAGGAGAGAGGGGCAAGGCTCGGAAGGGGGGGTATGGCGGTTGCGCGCAGGTGGGGGGGCTTCGACGAAGAAGATGGAGGGAGGGGGGTATCGGTTGCGTCGATCGAAGAGGGGGGGTCTGCGAGGCCGAGGTGGAAGGGGGGGTGGGTTCGGAGGTGGCGCCCCACCTCTGAGGCGGCGGCGATCGATCAGGGGGGGCGGCGGTTTTCTCCCCCCCCATCTTTCTCTTTCTTCTCTTTATTTTTTCTTCTATGAAATGAAATCACGTTTTGAAAGGGGGGGCAGAAAGAATATAGAGAGGGAAGGGGCAGTTTGATTATTTAATTATATTTTTTCAAAAAGGTAACTTTTTATTTCGACCTCGAAACGAGGCCCACCGCGTGTCGTCCATAGCTAATTACCCCCGTTCCGAACACAATGGGATATGTATCATTCGCTGATTCGATCGTTTCAATCAGTTTCCTTTGAAATCAACATATACTCTATATATTGAATTTGAACGCGTATTTCAATTTACCGGGGTCACATACGAACTTTAAAATTCCATAAAAAATATTTTCTAGCTTCGTATTGATGATATAGTCCTAACAAAACTAGTTTCGTTGAATTCTGAGACCGCTGGAAAAATGGCCATTTTCCAGTCCATTAAAATCAACTGAAACTGGTCAAACGCGTTTTCCTTTGCCACGCTCACATACTGATTCAGAAAATTATGAAATTTGGAATCTAGCAATAATTTGACATCACGGACCCAACAAAAGTGGTTTCGTCAAAATCCGAGGTCGTTTGCAAAATGTCTATTTTTAAGGGCCTGAATTCCATAGCGACTATTCAGAATTTTCAACTGGGCATATCTTTTGATTCCCGCTATGAAATCTCGATTTTTCGGATTCGTTGGAAAGATATTCTCAATTAGATCCTATTATTTTTGGTTTCACTAAAATCAGGATTTTTTTTCGCCCGGTACATTCAATTGAAGTTTGAAATCGAATTATCGAACTACCGCGCCATTTTCAATTCTATTTATAATTATATATAATTATTTATATTCTAACGACGACGTATATAATATATACGTTCGATTTCTATTCAAAATAAATTTTTCGTTGATATTATTTAAAATAATCTATTTTAAATGTTCAAAATTCACTAAAATTGCTAAAATAAAAATTTTAAACTGGCCCAGATTTTCAGGTTGTTACAGATTACTACCAAAGAGATTGTTTTTGAATTGTTTTGAGAAAAACAAGTTGTTTTGATATTCCAAATTGAATATTTTGATTTTTGGAAAAGGTTAAGCTGTTTAAAAACTCCCAAAAACAGATTATGTGAATTAATACAAATTAAAGTAGGTTTGTAAAGGCCAGTATAATTGAGATTGAATTAAAAGCCAGTTAAGTAAAAAAAATCATATTGAAATAGATTGGTGTCAAGTAGAATTAGACTTGATTAGAGATAATCTAGGATTATATTGGGCTGGTAAGTAAAGAATTTAAATTGGTAATGGAACTCGAATTTGAAATTGAATTCGACTTAGGTATAATAAGTGAATGGTTGGATTTGTGGATAAAAATTGATTCGAGTTTGATTGGGATTATATTGGTATATGTTGAATTGATAGCAGGTGAAAGGGATAAAGTTGATATGTCCGAGAAAAAGGTACAAGTTTATATTTGATTTAAGCATGAGATTTATGAGCCGAATTGGCAAGCCGCTTGGCTGTTTGATTTTCTTTTGGGTTGGAGAAGGCCTAGAGAGGCGAGTTGTGGTTTTACCGATAGGGCTGTACAAAGGAGGTCATGGCGAAATTTACCGAAAATTTAAAGTGTTAGAAAATTTTCAGAATTTTTGAAAATTTTAGTTAGTCGGAATGAATAAATATTTTAGTCGATATTAATTGGTTCAGTTGAAATCAGAAATAAGGGATAAATAAATCTTAGGAATTCAAATAGATAGGGTCATCCTCTACCTTAGCAATTTCGAGGATGAGATTATTTTACGTGGGGAAGATTGTAATGACCCGCATTGTTGGCCGTGGTATAATTAATTAATTTAATTATGTAAATAAGGATTTAGATATTTAAATAGTGGTTTTGTTAACTATAGTGGTTATTTAATTTAATTAAATAATAGAATAATATATTTAATTCAGAAATAATCAAAAATATTGGAAATCACAATATTTTGTGAACTGGGTCATCCCTAAGATTTAATTTAGCTTAGAGTTGAAGTATATTGACGAATATATTCAATCGACATCAGTTTGAACATATAATTATAATATAATTAAATAGAGCACGTAACGATGCGGTAGTTCGCTATTTGGCGATTTGAACTTCAACTGGATATACATGGTTCGTTTTAAATCGTATTTCTGTGAAACAAGAAACGTTAGGAGCTGGTAAAGTATATCTTTCTAGTGAAAGAGAAATATCGGGATTTCGTCGTGTAGATTTTGAGTTATGTCCAAACCAAATTCTCAGAAATGCAACGCCCTAACCATAACGATTTAATTATATTTTATATAAGGATTTAAATAGAAATCGAACATCGATACAACTCTGACGATGTAATATCGAGTTGTAAATCCATATAGGAATATTCTAAAGCTGTACGGTATTCCATGTAAATATAGACGTTAATATTTATTTTTAAATATTAAATTTAATTATATTTAAATATATTTATATATTTAAATAGGCTATTTAGAGCTTTAAAAATAGCCACTTTTGCAAACGAAGTCGGAATTCGATGAAACTAATTTTGTTGGATCCGCAATGTCAAATTATTGTTAGATTCCAAGTTTGGTGATTTTTAGAATCAGTGTGTGGACGTACGGATTTTTAGAGTGAAAAACAGTCAGTATTTTAACAGTTGAAAATACTCTGTGTGAGCATACGGAGTCGGAATTCGACGAAACCAGATTCGGTGGGACCGTAACGTCGAACTCTAGCTACATGTCCAGTTTGGTGATTTTTGGGTATCACGTGTGACTACAGGAATTTTTAGAGTGCATAAACAAATAAATAAAATAAATAAATAAATTTAAAAAATATCTAGATATTTTATTTGGCCTATAAATAGAACTTATCCTCTTCTAAACCTAATTTACAAACTCCCGTTCATCAGTTTTGAGCCGCCACTGTTCTTTTATGGAAAACCATTTCCATGAGCCTCTAAAATCATTTTTAATTCATAGAAAAATCCAACAAAGGCAAAGAGTTGTATCTTTGAGTTGTATAAGCGTTGATCTTCACCTGTTATGCATTTCAAAGGGATGTGACGTCATGTTTGGGGAGCTCGCGTTTCACAGTGAGGTTAGGGTTCGGATTTACTGGGTATTGGGGAATCGAAGCATTGTTTGAAGCTTATTTTTGATATCGGAGGGTAGGATTGCATCGATTGTGAGTTTTTGGGTGGGTTCGATTATGGAAATGGTCGCAACCTTCACGATGGCAGTGGAGGGAGTGTTCAACGCAACCTGGAGGAAGGGGTTCGAGCTGTTTGCAAGGGATATGAGATGATGGAGGAGATGAAGGAGATGTCGATGGCGGTGTCGGATCTCGGAACGGTGGAGAAATGGAAGGAGAACAGTGAGCTTGAAGTTCGGTAATGGCCTTGAGCTAATTACAGTGGAACGGGATTTATCCGATGGGGAAGACGGGTTATATGCGGGTGGGCTTTAAGGAGGGTAACGGGCCAGAAGTTTAAAAGGTGAAGGCCCATATTAATAATAAAATCCAAGTTTTGTTTTATATAAAATGTATTAACTTTGATTTATCATATCTTACTCGTATGTTAACGGAATTTGACGAAACATGGTCCGTTGGGATCGTATGGACGAGCACTCCACAATGAAACTGACTGGAAGTCCATTGAAGCTCATTTGAATTTATGGCGAAATAAATTGTTTGATTCAAATCAAACAAACAGTTTATCTTTCTTTAGCAATGAACTGCCAATGTGAGTAAAACTCACCAACTCTGAACAGTTCTATTTTTACAGTGTATTCTTAGAACTGATAAGTATCTTTTGATTGCTGTGTGTTAACTGTTTGGTTGAATTGCTTGTGTATTAGTTGAAATTATAGATAACGATATATATATATATATTTAATTCGTTAATCTAATATCGACTCTGTTTGGCAGAATATTTCTTAGTGAAATATTACCGATGTTAATTATACTGTCTAACATCTGTGATGCAGGGAAACAGGTTGGAGGAATCCAACTGGATTCCTCAAAATTTATGATACTGTTCTGTTCATATATTGTAATATATGATGTGATATACAATCTGTTTGATTATGTGTGTTTAAACGATATCGATCATTGGGGTTTGCTATTTTAAATATCATAAGAGACCTTGGGATGTAAAAAGAATTATCTCAATGTATATTGAAATAAAGGGATTTTATAAAATCAACAGATTTTATAAAAGGAAATATTTCGAAAGTAAATAAAGGGAAAATGTTTATAAAATGAATAGAGTTTTATAGAAGGGAAAAATGTTGATAAAACGAATAAAATAGAATAAAGGAATATTTATTTAGTTAATAAATAGAATTTATAAAAGGAATATTTAGTTGGAAACTAAATAGGATTATAAAAGGAAATTTACGAGATAAAAAGGAGTTAATCAAACGTAGTTCATCAAAAGGAGTAAATCAAACGTAGTTATCAAAAAGAGTTAAACAAATAGAGTTATTCAATTTGAGTTAATCGAAATAGAGTTAAACAAGATTAGAAACTGACTAGAGATTAGTTAAGTTGAATAGTTTTCTGAGTATCGATCTGATGTTGGTTTCGGCCTTCAGGGTTTGTACTTAGAGAATTGTTCTCCTACTAGTTTACAGTCACGGACTGATAGCTGTGGAAGGATAGTGATATGTAAATAAACAAAAGGAAATGTTTTCCAGTGTTAACAACATATATTTTCTAAACATAGAAAATAAGGGAAATATTAATATATATATATATATGATTAATGATTGATTGATAGAAGTTCCATCTGGAAACGATATCGTTGTTTGCACACGTGTTTTTCTTTGATAGTTAAATCACAGACTATCAAAGTTTTGACCATTTTAACGTTGTTAATATGGAGAGACCGGTTGGATTATTATCCAAAGAACCACTTAGTATTGGCATAAGCGTTGCGAATCATATATGACAAAGATAATTAAAGACGGAGTTATGCAAGGGCTATCCTATTTATAGAATAGTGCCTTCGGTTTGTCCAGTCCCAGGACCACCTATATGGAAGAATGTCTAACAGAGTATATCTAATTAATCGCGTAAGTTGATCTCTTCAAATGTATTCATGTTTGGTGGCGGAGGAATTCATTTCTCTTAGCTGTATACCCGTGGTGTTTTTTGGGGAAATCAATTTGTGATTTGGCAGGTATGACGATGTGACATTCAAAGTGAATGAAGATGTGACATGTAAAAGATAAGCGTAGCTTCTAGCCTCACATTCGGTAAATGACAGAAGTCGGGCAGGCAGCATGGCTAAGTCGGTCGCTTTGAAGCAGGGTGTATAATCACCTATCTAGAGAATATTCATTTGCTTCTTTAATCTATCAATGTTGTCCCATATATATATACGGGAAACGGTTGCTGATCCCAACCGTTGGTGATATACATTCGATACACTCAAGCGAAATGAGTGGTCGATCATGTGTGGCTGAGTTGCAAGATGTTCTTGTTGAACTCCAGTGTATCGTTCCTAGAGTACATTGATCGGAAGGTGGCTCCATACCTTGTCATAGTTGGAAAACCATTTCCCAATACGTGCTTGCGGTTTTGATTGTATACTATATATGTAGAACGTGCGATGAATGCGTTTTTGCTAGATGATTATTATATTGTGGTTGATAGACATTATTATAATATCAAAAGGTTTTTGATATAAAGATATTTTGGATTCTCATATGAGAAAAACCCGTTCCGTTATACGGCGTGGTCTTATAAGATATCGTTTACTTGTTCAAACTTTTTTAAACTGTTTTACTCATACCAGTCCCATGACTGACCCAGAGATTATTTTGTTGTTTTCCCTAAACTCTTGGGTGTCCAATTTTGTACGGGCAGTCAAGTAGTCGGGATTTTACAGATATACTAGGAGAGCTTGGAGCAGGAGGCTTCAGGATCATATAGCTATTATTTATTTCCGCTGTGTTGTAAGTGTTGTACTCTGATAATGTTATTGTATACATATACTGATTTTATTTCAAGGATATGTTATCTATTATATGTTGTTCGTTCCGCTGTGAGATTCGTGTTACTCTGATGTTGTTCTTCTTCTTCTTCTATTCTAGATTTCTATCTTATATATCCTCACCCTCTAATTTCTTTCATTAATCATCTAGTATTTTTCGATGTTTGGTTAGTCATCATTGAGTTTATGGCGATAACCAAGGTCGACAAAAACCCGGGTCATTACAGATAAACAAGGAGTTCATGAACCAATGCCACATGCTCCGTCCTCTTCTAGGAGTCCTAACTCCTGGGATCGTAACTACATGAGAAATGAAGGAGCAAAGGAAAATTGGTCTCCACGGACACCAAGAGTTACCAATATCAAAGAAATTTCTAAAGACAAGTCATCTACCTCCCATTGATCTTATATCTTGTTTTAAATCTTTCATATATTTTCAATATCTTGAAAATTTCCTTGGTTTATATTCATGTATTTTGTTTAACTTTCTTCAAATAAATTTTTTTTGAGCTACGAACAATCTCAAAAAACAAGAAAAACAAAGTTCAAACAAAATGATCAACCGCCATAAATCCACCAGTCGACCGAAAAAGACTCTGGAAAACAAAATTTTCATATACCGGTCGACTAGTATAAACTGTGCAGTCGACAGTTTATCTTTCTGGAAAATATGTTTTTTTTCATCAACCAGTCGACCAGTTGAAATTTCACCAGCCGACCGGAAATGTTTTTGTTTGAAACCAGTCGACCGATTGAATTCCAACGGTCGACCGGTTGAATTCCAACGGTCGACCAGTTACATGTTTTTCTGTTTTTCAAAACCCCAATCCACACGTCGGTTCTATCATCCCACCCATTCACTTTCGTTTTGTTCCTCTCATTCTTTTCAAACCCTTTGAAAACCAAAATTCCCAAATTCAATTTCTCTCAAAATCCATGGCTCCACCACAAAAGAGATTAAAGAAATCCTCTTCTACTCAACCACAACCTATTGATTCCAACATCAAACAATGGTTAATGGATCCAATCGCAGTAAAAAGATGGAATTCTATGAAAGATTATACAATCCATGAAGGTTCTTTCATCAATTTCTCTGATTTTATTCTCTATGATTTTAAAGATATAGCAAAGCAAGCTCGTATTCACAATCTTCTAGACTTTGCTAAGAACAACGTGGAAATCAATCATATCGTGATTAAGTTATTCTACGCTAATCTTAACTTAGAAAAGTACAAACCAGAGAATGCTGCTCATTGTCTGTGATCCGATGTATGTGGTGAGCACATTTTTATTTCAAAGGAATGAAGGGCCATGGTACTCGGTTCGCCTAATAATGGAAGAGAATTCTCTACATATTTTTGTACTGTTCATACTCGAGACAAGGTCAGACATCTTTTTATTGAAGATCATAAAATCAGTACAAAAGCAATTAACTTACGGCCTATGGCTAGAGTTTTACATCATACTATCACTCACTATTTGTTGACGAGAGTTGGCAATTTCGATGCCGTATACAAAAGAGAATTTTAAGGCGTTGTATGCGATATATGGATATTTAGAAATTAACTGGATAAGAATGATCTTTGATGAGATTTTTCTTGTGAATAATCGTATAGGACCACACTATTCTACAATGAATATATCATGCGTCTCCTACTCGATTGTGGTCTCAAGTCTCCTAATTCTAAAATCTCCAAACCAAAATGTATCGACAAAGCAACGAAAAAGAGAATGAAGCTTCCTGAACCTTGTTTGACTATCATACCCTTCGAACAATATCAACAACAAGGTCCCCAAGAAAGCACTTCATCAAAGGTCTCCACACCTAAACCGGAAGAAGTAAAACTCCTTCAACCATCCTCGTCGACTAAAGATTCACTTGAACAAATTGCATGGAATCAATTCTTTATAGAATCGAGACTTAAGCGTACCAACAACAAAATCGATCGTTTGGATACGAAACTTGACAAACGCTTCTCAAAACTTAAGTCTTTCTTTGGTATTATTTGGGATGCAATTTCATGTGCATCATCCTCCTCTTCACACATACAAGACCCAGGAAAACGTCCAATGCCTCCTACTTTTACATGGTCTTCTTCAGAGGAAGATACAACTTCTGGAGCAATTGTTGGACGTGGTCGTGGAGCATCTGAGACTGAGGATGAAGACGACGGAAAAAAAGACGACGAAGGAGACAACAATGACGAAGGAGACAAGGAAGAAGAAGGAAACAAAGAAATAGATTAGGATACGACTGAATCCGACTCTCCACCTCAGTAGTTCTTTTCTTTCACGTCTTTTGGTATTTCTTTTAAGCAAGATTTAACTCAGCACTTGTACATAAATAGTGTTGTATTTCATTTTGGGTTTGTATGTATTAACTCTCAGATACACGACTTGTCTACCTATGCATAGTGTGTTTTGTATGCTACAATCTTCTTGCATTAAGTTATGGTATTTGTTTGATAACTACTCCTTTTTGTCGATGACAAAGGGGGAGAAAAAGGTTACTAACCATATGCTTTGCAGAAGTGTTTAGTATATATTTCAGGGGGAGTACATATTTAGGGGGAGTTAGAAACATTCTCAGAGCTATGTTGTCATCAATCAAAAAGGGGGAGAATGTTGATTCAAGAAATTCATGGCATTTTGATCAATGACAAGGAGAAGTTCCAAGATTGACAAAAAGAAGAGATTCAATGGTATTATAAGTTAGAGGTTGATTATTTGCTAATTTAGTTGTGTTAAAAATGTTAAAATTTATCCTCAAATAATCATAAACCTCAGTAGTTTGAATATGTATATATATATATATGAATGCACATTCATTGTGCATAATACCAGAAACCGGTCGACCGGTTTCAATACGTACGATCGACCGTTTCTGGGCAGAAACGCACAATGAACATGCACACATGTACATAACGTATATGTATTCAAATACTAGTCTACTGGTTATTTTTTACCTGTTGACTGGTCTACGAACTAAAAGCAACTCTTCGTACAGACATCTTCATTCATCAATAGTTGCTTTCGTTTCTTTTCATCAAAAATCATTTCTATTCAATACTTATCTTCACTAATGATTACAACTCCTTATCCTCTATAAATACAACATGAAATCATCAATTCAAAAAAACTAATTCTTTCTATCTATTCTATCTATTGCTGATTTCATTCTTGATCATTCAAAGCATTCAAAAGCTCACAATCTTCTTATATCGCTGTTGAATCCTAGAATCTACATACTATTCTTTTGATTCAAACACGATATCATCTTGCAAATCTTCACGAATTCAAAATTCTATTTGAGAATAAGATTATAGGAAGGTTGCACAAGAATTGACAAATTTGTGTTATTAAGAACACATATTGTTAGATTACAAGTCTACTCATCTTGTGTGAAGTCCTCGTTGTTGTGAGAGGCAACCTTGTGAAGTCCTTGTGTTGTTAGAGGCGTGAAATCCTGTTCGGCTGCTCGGGTATTATGAACCTATTCCTCCGGGTGAAGTGAGGTAGTTGTTTAGTGAAAATCTAGAGAGAGGTCTAGGACTGGAAGTAGGACGGTGCTCCGAACCAGTATAAAAATTCCTGGTGTGATTTTTTCTTTTACTGCTTTTTCTATATTATTATTCCGTAATTAGCTATTTCTTTATACCTGAAATATTGGTCGTCATATTACACGATCCTTGTGAGTGTATTATACTTGACAAGTACACGCACACACTTTCAAACTTGAATCAGCGGGAGGGTTAAGTACATGTCGGGACTGGTGGGTAATATTGGTAATATAGGCCCACAAACTTAACCATTAAAATGAACATGCTTGAATCAGTGGAAAGGTTAAGTATATATCGGGTTGGTGGGTAATATTAGTAATATAGGCCCACAAACTTAACGATTAAAATGAACATGCTTTAATTAGTGGAAAGGTTAAGTACATATTGGGTTGGTGAGTAATATTAGTACATATAGGCCCACAAACTTAACCATTAAATAAACATGCTTGAATCAGTGGAAGGGTTAAGTACATATCGGGATCGGTGGGTAATATTAGTACATGCAGGCCCACAAACTTAACCATTTAATAGACATTCTTGAATCGGTGGGAGGGTTAAGTATATCACGTGTAGGTGGGTAATATTGTATATATAGGACAACAAACTTAACCAGTAGGAAACCCTAGTAACGGGGACCCATTTCAGCAGTAACCCACATAGATGTATCACGGTACCCTGAGCTAGGCAGGGTGGGGCACGATTACTGGGTTGATTATAAGCGGTCGATATAGCGGCTTGGGGCACGTCGGTGTAGGTTCCGGTGGATTACTGATATACACGTAAATGTGTATATTTTATCCGCTTATTCATCAAGTTTTCTATTTAAAATAATTAATATAGTGTATTTATAGCTGTGTTTTCAGATTGTTGATAAAAAGCATGGTTTAGGGCATTTGACGGATAAAGCATGAAGAATTTTCTTAAAATGAGTGAAGTTGAAATTACTAAAGCTTGAAGAGTTTAAAGCTTGAAGAACAGTTGCAAATAGAGTTCAGTTGGGTAGATTTGGCTCACTAAATACTCATATTGCGTTCACATTAGCTCCTTTGCAAGGCTTCTCATTCAAACACTGCACGCGTTCACATTTGCTCATTTGCAAGACCTCTCACTCTACAGCTGCGTTTACACTAGCTTATGTGTTAGTTGGGCCAATCTTTAGTCCCACATTATGGAATTTGCCAAGTAGCCTTTGTCATATCAGCTATAAAAACGCTTTATCTCATTCATTGTAAAACATACTTAGTTTTATTTTGTAATTCTCTTCTTGGAATAAAACTCTTCTCCCTTTCTCTTAGTTGTTATTTTATTTTATTTATGTTAATGTCTGTTATTTTCTTTTTCTCTTCTTCTTTAGCTATGTCTAGCTAATCCCCTTTGATTAGGGGGTGATGACGCTAATAGATATGATTCAACATGAATCACATAGCCAATAGATGAGGATTTTATACATGTAGATCTGGATCTGAATCAAGGGTTAGATCTGAACCTTCATATTCTGTGTCGTTTAAGAGCAATGCTCCTTCACAGGGTATATTCGTGTTCGATCTAACAATTATCAGATTTAGATCTAAACTTAGGGTTTTAGAAATTAATTGGTGAATCTGTCCTAATAGCCTATGGTTGTTTAAGAGCTCAGCTCCTGCATAGGCTATGCTTGTCGTTATTTACTTATTTGTTTCGAAGAACCTAATTATCGTTGATTCATGTTAGTGACAGAAACATGAATTAGATCTACATTTATTTGTTAGCTATTGATGAGTATGAATCTGATCTATGTCATTATCCCCTAGTTGCTTTCTCTTATTATATAAATCTATCTTTTTTATTTAATTGCTATTATTTTTTTGTATTTTCAATCAATCAAAATCCTGGAATAACTTGATTGGATTTATTAATTAAAATATTTTTGGTCCCAGAGTTCGACACCCTCTACATCAATCCTTGTTGTTTAGGAAAGCCGAACGGATTAAACAATTGTTTACAGTTGTTAATTTGTTCGCAAACAAACTTTAGCGCCGTTGCCGGGGACCAAAATAATTTTTATTTTTAAATCCTTCGGGTTATATTTTTATTTTATTTCTCACTGTAGTTTTATTCAGTTTTTTTTTAAATATATATATATATATAATCTTGCTTAGACGATTAGGTATTAAATTATTGATACCACAATCTTTTAATTAAGAGAAAAAAATTCTTGCCACAATTCCATTCAATTTCTTGCCATTTTTGGTTTTCAGTTTAGTTCCTTTCCTTTATTTCTTTCCTTTCTACAACATATTTCTTCTTTTCCAAGTTTTTCCTTTTCTGCAAAATAAAAAAAAGGATTTTTCTTTTGATTTCCTTTCTTTCTCTGTTACTTTTTCTTCACCATCAGTTCAACACAGTCAAACCAGCCTCGTCCTTATCATCTTCAACACACTCCTCAGTCTTCACACACAGACATCACAACGACCAAACCTCAAACTCCACGCACCACACTACCACAACGCTCTCAGCACCATCAGAAGTTAAGATCTTCTAACATCTGCCATTTCACACAACCACAAACTCACCACTCTACCATTCACCATCCAGTGAACCACCCACTTCTATCTAAATCCACAAAACCCCATTTAAAGATCCACTCAACATCCATCCCTTTGATCCCATTACAACAATTCTTTCACCACAAATCACGGATTCCCTTCAACAATACAAAATTCCACGTCTCCATTACCCTACCACTAACCTGAACCACCCTCCACATACATCACCTGTTCACACCACGTTTTACACAAATTCATTCAGACCGTACCTCCCATCGTGATATCCCACTTCATCGTCCCATTACCAATTGCCTTCACCTACACTTCGTGACCAAACATCAGCCAATCAACTATCCCCAAGCTTCTCAACACATCAACTCGCACTACAATCACGTCCACAACACTACTTCCTCATACACAAGAACCTCCCACTTCTGCCATCTACTTCAAAAACAACATACTGCGCAGTTACCACCGTACAACACTCATCTACCCAAATCAACTGTGTCATTACCCAAAACCAAAAAAGTCCTCCCACTTCTCAACTTCCTTGATTCCTTGCCATTCACTCCAGTATCACAACTCCTATCCCTTAGCACCAATCCGCAACAAACTATTACCTCTCCAATCACTCCACGTCCTTTCACGTTCAAAGACCATCCCTTTCATTGCCTTCTGACCAATCTTCACCATCCCGAACCCACCTTCAAACTCCTTTCACTTCGACAAAATCAAAACCCAACCGCAACCTACATTGTCCAAACACCTCCGCCCCTCTGAAACCCCAAATCCGCAACTTCCCTTTCGTAGCTACCACCGTGTTCCCCAAATCGCAACCAAATACCGAACCCAAATTCAACACTAACAAACTCCTGTCTTCGCACACCACCGAAGGCGCAAGCCTCCTGCAATTCGACTCCCACCCAATTCGAAGTAATAGAGCTTAGAGCATTGAACGAGCCAACCCCTCAATCTCGATTTCGAAACCCTGTATCGAGAACCAAGCTTGAAGATCAAAACCCGATTAACAACTGTGTGATTTGTTTCTGATTTATTTTGTTTGGTTATATAATTGGCTGGGATTGTTATTAGTGTGGTTTTTTTTTCTGAAAATAGGAAAGGGCATGTAAATAAGATGGAAATAGATATTTTTTTTCCTTTTGACTATTCCTTGTGAGAGTCACCGCTTGTATTTCTTTGTGTGTGGGCCTGCGTGGGTTATTTGGCATATTGGTTTGAATTGATTTAAAAAAAATATTGAGCGAATATAAAAGGTCATGAATTCTTTTGCTTTGTTGGAACAGGTGAAACACCCCACCTCCGTTAGGGTCACTCTCAAAGGGAATGCCCTAATTTTGGTGGAGGTTTATAAGTATAAGTCACAGATACACAAGACAGATATAAATACACATATTTTTTAACAGCAGAAAACAACAGCAACTTTTATTTCATCAAAATACGTGTTACACAAACCATGCCATAATTGTCTTACAATACTTCCAAAAACATTACATTTTCATAACTGTCTTGATTTCATAACTTAAAGAAGCATAAAAACATAAGTAAACTGCATAAGTCCCCATAATTGCTATCCAAAGCCATAGTCCAAAACGAAAGAGATCCAAGCAATACATTCTCTCTCTTCAAGCTGGATGTGGAACTGGTCAAGCTGCGGTATTCCCTCCCTGTGGACCTGGGGGGGAGAAGAAGACGAAAGAAAAGTAGAGTCAGACATAAAGCCTGAGTAAGTCTAGGACTATTCAGTCTATGAATAAGAAATTGAGCAAGATAAGTACAAATTGGAAATGGGAAAGCACCATAAACTAAGTTAAGTTGTCTAGAGACGAATACACTATCGTACCCCATATTAATCTCTACACGCCTATCAACTAGTTCCCAACAGGCACCCCATAATCAGGGTGAAGTGATCCATTTCAAATGATTGGCTCCTACTCGCATAGTTACATGTGTAATACGGCCCCCGATGTTGTAGCTACCTATGCTGGGCCCACCATGGGATGTATCAAGTCCCATGGTGGCGGCCCGACACAATTCTAGAATGCACAGGTATACTACTGGTGCCCAGTGCCTAATTTTTCTGCGCCGGAGTGTGTGCACGCCCGCACCCCGTTAGAACCTACACTGCTGCACCACCGCCGTCGATTTGACCTCTTACACTCAGCCCAGTAATCGTGCCCCATCCTGCCTAGTTCAGGGTATCTTGATACACCTTGTAGGGTTACTGCTGAAAAGGGTCCCCCGCTACTAGGTTTTCTATTTCTAGCCAACATGCTAAGTTGGTTAAGTGTTCTGTATAAACCTAACCCCCAATCAGTCTGTATAGTTTAGCATGTTCAATTTGATTAAGTATTAATTCAATTTACTTAATCCTATCAATCCCGACTCAGCCTTAATTGTCTTATTAAAGCCTCAACCACTCACATTAGACAGGTATTGTTGTGGCTGCCTGTTGCCGGTTGGGTCCAGGCAGTCTTACGCCACAACTCATTCTAACCTCGGGTCTTTATTGGGCTCAATGTTTAACCACCCACATTGTATAGGTAATGTTGTGACTACTGGACAGCCGAGCGGGTCCGGGCAGGTTTATGTCACAACGCAATCCAACCTCAGGTTAAACACATTGTATTTTCTAAGTTTACATATTTGGTCTCTTTTCTTTTTTTATGTAAATATTTGCAGCCCATTATTCAAATTCATCTTTTATTGGGTAAAATTACTTTGTACCACTTAAATGTTCTCAAGGTCGTTGGAATGCGTCAGACATGCCAACACATGTGTTTTATATTTTTAACCCAACGTCATTTCCCCCGTTTTATACGTTCGCTATATCATAACATATGTTGGGCTTAACATTTAAGCCCAACTTAGCCACATGGAAAAAGGGGAGGCTTAGAACATGGTGTTTATATATTCTAAGTAACATCAAAAGGGGTGTGTGAACGCATGAACTTGCAACATAACGATCTAATTAACATAAATTAGGCACTTGTAAACTTGCATTGTAATAGCATATAATCTTGACATGAAACATACCTAACATGAATCATGGTTTTAATCTAGTCATGTAAATTGCATTTAAAAATGTGAATCTAACTTAATTATGTGTCATATATATTATCATATGAGTTTGATAACAACATAGGCCTAAAACATGTTTTCAATTAGGCATAACACCAAACGTAATCTAGTCATGTTCATAGAATTAAGACAAGTTCACAAAGATGCTTGCTTTTGTCTCTAATACAAAAGTATGGTTTTACACTTGAATCATGATGCCAATTCCAACATAAATTCATATGAATCATAATATTTAATTGGATCCAATTACACTAAAAATGATCATAAAAATATACATAGATGGATCTAAAATCATGTTGGCATAATAGTGAATCATATACTTGCATGAGTCTCAACTTGGTTGAAATAAACTACCACAAACATATAGTTGTTAACTTTCAACATGAATCATATACTTGCAAATATCCAATAGGACTAACATCCTTATACCACAACATCCCAAGTCTATTCATAATTAGAATCATAGCAACATACAATTATGAATTATCATCACCACAAATTAAGTACAATTCAATTTCTCATTTTACACAAATCAAAAATCAATCATTCATTCACATCGGAATAGCACTCTACTTGCAAGATATGACGAATCTTCAATTCAGGAATCTGAATTCTGAATTTGGAGATGCTATCCTTTGTTGTAGGCGTTGTTTTAATTTAATTGTCGTTGCTTTTAGCTTTTAAATCGACTCCTAATCGTCTCTCAATTTTGACGGCTACTCCTAGTCTTTCTTCAGCAGCATGACGGTCTCATTCTCATTTTTATTTGTGTGAATTAGGTGGAGTCTTAGGTCCTTTTTATAGAGTTTGTGAATTGATTAGAGCCGTCGATGGAGCTTAGATTAAAATTAGCCGTTTGTTTTAAAGAGAAACCAATCAGGAGCTGACACCTAGCCCTAGTGACAAGACAAAGCTCAGAAATTCGGCCAAGCACAGACCAGGTCAGCCAGGTTGGGCTGGGTTCGACCTGGCTCAGAGGCCAGGTCGACTACCCAGTCGACCCCCAGGTCGACTACCGAGTCGACCTGGGTGACCCAGGTCGACTACCCAGTCGACCTGGGTGCCTTGGGCGGGAAAATTCCCGTCCAGCCTAATCTGGGTCCGATTTTCGAATTTTGAACTTGTTTCTGAACTGTTTGAATTTTAAACTGAATTCTGAAACTTCCGGAGGTCATATCTCCCTCATACGGAGTCCGTTTTACGCAAACTCGGACTCTATCTCAAGCCGTTCGTTTTAAAGAGAAACCAATCAGGAGCTGACACCTAGCCTTAATGACAAGACAAAGCTCAGAAATTCGGCCATGCACAGACCAAGCCAGCCAGGAGGGGCTGGGTTCGACCTGGCTCAAAGGCCAGGTCGACTACCCAATCGACCCCCAGGTCGACTACCCAGTCGACCTGGGTGCCCCAGGTCGACTACCCAGTCGACCTGGGTGCCTTAGGCGGGAAAATTCCCGCCCAGCCCAATCTGGGTTCGATTTTCGAATTTTGAACTCGTTTCTGAACTGTTTGAATTTTAAACTGAATTTTGGAACTTTCGGAGGTCATATCTCCCTCATACGGAGTCCGTTTTACGCAAACTCGGACTCTTTCTCAAGCAGAATTCCGAGCTGAATGCAATGGCATATCCCGTTTCCCTTAATTCTTTGATTTGAAATTAATTATACATTAATTTATGAATTTCACTGTTACAGAATATAAGGGGTGTTACATTCTCCCCCACCTAAAAGGATTTCGTCCCCGAAATCTTCAAGTTTAGGAAGAATGTATATCCTAACATCCAAACGTCCATCTACTCATCCATCAAACACGAGCGTCCATTATCCTTAAAAGACTTCTAATGCTTCATGATCATATGTGAAGTGTGTGTATATGTACTTATCTAATGCAAAATCAGTCGGTCTCTTGATTCAGTTGACCTCCTTAATGCAAATTATGTAAGTGTCATGAATCCATTATGTATGCAAACCTTCCTATTCATGATTCTACATGAGTGCACAATCATTCATATAAATGCAACATCCATATGAAAACACATTAAACTTCAACCATATACGAATATAAATACATATATGCATATGCAATATGAAGTGACTGAGCTGATCTAATACCTAGATTGTGTGTGTATATGCAACCACGAGCAACCACTAGTAATCACTTGCAACCACTTGCAACCATCATCCCTAACATGTTTCAATTACATGTTTGCATCCAAAGGGTTTTTACCTAAAAGATAAGGTCGAGGAGATATACCCTAAAAGATGGATAAAGCATAACTTAAGGAAAAAGAGAGATCAAAGATGTACCCTCAAAAAGAAAAGGTTAGGCTGCGCGTATTCTAGCCTCAGTTTCCCAAGTCGCGTCTTCCTCAGCGTCGCTCCACTGAACTTTGACGAGCTTGACTTCGCGGTTGCGTAGCTTTTTCACTTCAGTTCCTAAGATGCGGGTTGGAACTTTCCTCACGGTTGCTTCGCGTTCCATTTGAGCTTCTTCAAGGATGTTTGGCCCTACCACTTCAGTAGATTCATGTAGACACTTCCGGAGGTGAGAAACATGAAAGATGTTGTGAACTCCAGCTAGTTTTTCAGGTAGCTCTAATCTATAGGCCATTTTCCCAATTTTCTCGATAATAGGAAATGGTCCTACAAATCTCGATGCGAGCTTTCCAGTGGATCCAAAACGAACAACGTTCCTTAGAGGAGATACCTTAAGAAAAACTCTGTCCCCAACCTCAAACTCAACGTCGGTCCTTCTGTTGTCGGCGTAGGATTTCTGCCTATCTTGGGTCGTCTTCATCCTTCTCCGTATTAAATCTACTTTCTCTGAGGTCTTTCGGATCATATCTGGTCCAAGTATGAGCTTGTCAGTAGACTCCCACCAACAAGTGGGCGATCGGCACGGTCTTCCATATAAATCTTCGAAGGGCGCCATTCCGATGGTGGCTTGGTAGCTGTTGTTGTAGGCAAATTCCACCAAAGGAAGATGGTCTTCCCACGTTCCTCCGAAGTCAAGGACGCACAGTCTTAAAAGGTCATCCAAAACTCTGTCCACTCTTTCTGTCTGGCCGTCAGTTTGGGGGTGATAGGTTGTACTCAAGCATAACTGTGTACCTACCGCTTCTTGCAGACTCCGCCAAAACTCACTTGTGAAGATGGGGTCTCGGTCACTAACAATGCTGGAGGGTATTCCATGGAGTCGAACAATTTCCTTGAGATAAAGAGATGTTAGGGATGAGGCAGTCCTTTTACTCTTGATAGGTAAAAAGTGGGCGCTTTTAGTAAGCCGATCCACTATTACCCAAATGCTAGTGTTGCCTCTTCTAGACCTAGGCAGCCCATCAATGAAGTCCATTGAAATACTATCCCACTTCCACTGTGGAACCTCTAGAGGATGGAGCAGACCGCCAGGCTTCTTCTGCTCCGCCTTAACCTGTTGGCAAGTCATACACTTAGAAACGAAATCTGCCACGTCCTTCTTTATGCCGCTCCAAAAGAAAGTTCTCTTTATGTCCTTGTACATTTTATCTTCGCCTGGATGTATCGTCATCTTGGAGTGATGTGCTTCTTCGAGAACCGTCTTTACTAAATCCCTTGTCCGTGGGACGCACAGTCTTCCGTCCCGCCTTAACCAACCCTTATCGTCGATGGAGTATCTGTTGAGGTGACTTGAAGTCTCACCCTTACTTAGCCTATCAATCGTCTCTACAAGCTGAGGGTCTTTGCGTTGTGCTATCCCTATTGAGTCTACTAGAGTCGGGGGTACTTCGAGAGATGCTAGCAAGCCCGGTACAAAATCGGAGGAGGGCCTAAAGTTAAAGATGGCTATAAACTCTAGGCTTTGCTTTTCAATAAACAGTGGGCTTAATGTTAGCTTCTTTCTGCTCAAAGCATCTGCGACTACGTTCCTTTGCCCGGAGTGTAGGAGATCTCGAAATCGTACGAGGCAAGAAACTCCATCCGTCTCTGTTGCCTCAAGTTAAGGTCCCTCTGCGAGAAAAGATATTTCAACGATTTATGGTCAGTGTAAAGTTCGAACTTCTCACCTAGGAGATAGTGTCGCCAAGACTTGAGTGCAAAGACGATGGCGGCTAACTCAAGATCGTGGGTCGGGTAGTTCTTTTCATGAACCTTCAATTGCCTTCCACCATAAGCTACTACCCTCCCTTCTTGCATCAAGACAGCGCCTAGCCCTGTCCCACATGCATCTGTATAAACTGTGAACATCTTGCTTCCATCTGGCAACGTCAGAACTGGGGCTATTGTAAGAGCCCTTTTTTGTCGTTGTAAAGCAAACTCGCAATCCAAGTCCCAATTGAACACTAGATTCTACTTTGTCAGCCTTGTGAGAGGAGTTGAGATTTTCGCAAAATCCCTTATGAATTTTCGGTAGAAACCTGCTAGTCCTAGAAAACTTCGGACCTCAGTTGCGTTCCTTGGTGTCTTCCAATCCTGCACCGCTACTACTTTAGTAGGGTCCACAGCTAACCCTTCTTTGGATACTATATGCCCAAGAAACCTTACTTCCTCTCTCCAAAAGTGGCATTTGGAGAATTTGGCTTTTAACTGATGGACTCGCAGAGTTTCCATGACTGCCCTTAAGTGCTGAGCATGTTCTTCTTCACTCTTTGAGAAGATCAAGATATCGTCTACAAAGACTACCACGAATTTGTTGAGGAATTCTCTGAACACCCTACTCATCAGGTCCACGAAGTAAGCGGGTGCGTTCGTCAAGCCGAAAGGCATGACAAGCCATTCAAAGAAGCCGTCTAGGGTTCTGAATGCTGTCTTATCGATGCTATCTTCAGCCACCCTTAGCTGATGAAATCCGGTCGCTAAATCAAGTTGGGAGAAAACAGACGCTCCTACAAGCTGATCAAACAGGGGAGAGGGTGCCTATTCTTTTTCGTTAGCTTGTTGAGCTCCCTATAGTCAACACATAGACAGAGTGAACCATCCGCCTTTGTGGCGAACACCACTGGAGCGCCCCATTCTGAAATGCTCCTTCTAATGAACCCTTTCTCTAGAAGCTCTTTAACCTGTTTACTGAGCTCCTTCCTTTCCCGTGGAGCCGTGTGTCTAACGCGCAACGCAACGGGCTTTGCATTATCTACAAGATATATGTGGAAGTCTATCTCCCGCTTCGGAGGTAAGCCCTTCACCTCTTCGAAGACATCCGAATATTCACAGACCACTCTAACCGATTGCAAACTCTCAACAGAATCATCTAGCGATTCAAGATAACTAAGCATAACCGCATACGAGGAATTACAAGTAATTTCCGGAGTGTTACCGAGTTGGGTCAGAAGCCTAACCACGCTTTTCTCACAATCAAGGATGGCACCATTACTGGATAGCCAATCCATGCCCAAAATCAAACCATATCCCGAGAAGCCCAAAACAAAGGCACTACATCTAAATTCTACGCTTAGAATAGAAATTTTCAATCCCACACAGATAATAGACAAATGAGCTAGGTCCCCGATTGGATTTGAAACAATTAAGGGGTCCTCTACCATACTAGTTTCCAGGTGCAGGGATTCTACTAAAGCAAACGAGATAAAGGAGTGTGATGCGCCAGAATCAAATAAAGTGCGAACTGGGTGATCATAAAGATAAACTACACTTTCTATAGAAGTATTTATACCTCGCTGTTGCAGAGGTGGTGCTTCTAGCGCATGAACCTGTGCCCCTGAGGTGGATCCAGCCTTCTGCCCCTGCCCTCGTTTCTTTGGGCAATCCTTAGCCATGTGGTCTGTCTCACCACAAGAAAAGCACCCACCATTCAACTTGGCCTTCTTTTTCCGGCAATCTTTCACTAAGTGCCCCACTTTGCCATAGAAATTACACTTCCTCTTCTCTTGGGACTTGTTGTCTTTTCCGCCCTTCTTAAAGTCTGTCTTCTTAGGCTGTAAACCCTCTTTCTTCCCTTGAGAGCTTTCTGCCTTTGTCTCCTTCTTGCTCTTATCCTCTTCGTTCAGCAATGCCATCTGCACCAACCTTTCATACGTAGCTCCCATGGGTATATGGGTCATGGCCAAACTATGTAATGGCTCATTCAATCCTTTGACAAAGCGGAGAGCTTTCTTGTGCGGAGTATTGAATAGGTCCAGTCCGAACCTAGCCAACTGATCGAATTGATTAACGTACTCTTTGACTGTCATATTCCCTTGCTTAAGAAATAAGAATTTTTCCAATTGAAGGCTCCTTTCAGCTTCTGAGAGAAATTTAGCCTCAAACCTCACCCTAAATTCCTCCCATGTTTCCACTGGTCTTTCTGCATTGGTAACTTCCCACCAGTAGGAAGCCTCGCCTTTAAGTAGCCATACTGCCAGTTGTACCTTCTGTCTATCTTCTACCTCAAAGATGACGAATAAGTCCTCGGTTTCCTTCAGCTAGTTTCTGGCTGCCACGAAGGACTCGGTTCCATGAAAGTCCTCCCCCCCATAGCTTTGAAATCTTTATATATCTTAGCAAAAGCATAACCACGCGGAGGAGGTGGTGGAAGAGGTGCTGCTGCAGCTGGATGATTTCCTGCAGCTAGGGGAAGAGGAACAGTGGGACCTGGCTAATTGGCCCTTGCTTCTAAGAATCGTCTGAACCAACCAGGTATTGGTACACCCTCTGGCAAGTTAAGTTCTTCGGACATGCTGAAACAAAATGGACAGATTCAAAACGAAGGATAAAAGATAGTACCTATGGCTTTGGGGGACTATGCCTTTTTAAAATAAAATAACATTTTATCTTTAAAAATGCTTCTTTAAATTTTCTTTTGAAAATAAATTTTCAAAACTTTTTATCTTATCTGGTAAACCTATGCTCTGATACCAAGTGAAACACTCCACCTCCGTTAGGGTCACTCTCAAAGGGAATGCCCTAAGTTTGGTTGAGGTTTATAAGTATAAGTCACAGATACACAAGACAGATATAAATACACATATTTTTGAACAGCGAAAAAACAACAGCAACTTTTATTTCATCAAAATACGTGTTACACAAACCATGCCATAATTGTCTTACAATACTTCCAAAAACATTACATTTTCATAACTGTCTTGATTTCATAACTTAAAGAAGCATAAAAACATAAGTAAACTGCATAAGTCCCCATAATTGCTATCCAAAGCCATAGTCCAAAACGAAAGAGATCCAAGCAATACATTCTCTCTCTTCAAGCTGGATGTGGAACTGGTCAAGCTGCGGTATTCCCTCCCTGTGGACCGGGGGGGGGGGGGACGGAAGAAAAGAGGATGAAAGAAAAGTAGAGTCAGACATTAAGTCTGAGTAAGTCTTGGACTATTCAGTCTATGAATAAGAAATTGAGCAAGATAAGTACAAACTGGAAATGGGAAAGCACCATAAACTAGGTTAAGTTGTCTAGAGACGAATACACTATCGTATCCCATATTAATCTCTGCACCCCTATCAACTAGTTCCCAACAGGCACCCCATAATCAGGGTGAAGTGATCCATTTCAAATGATCGGCTCCTACTCGCATAGTTACATGTGTCTTACGGCCCCCGATGTTGTAGCTACCTATGCTGGTTCCACCATGGGGTGTATCAAGTCCCATGGTGGCGGCCCGACACAATTCTAGAATGCAAAAGTATACTACTGGTGCCCAGTGCCTAATTTTTCTGCGCCGGAGTGTGTGCACGCCCGCACCCCGTTAGAACCTACACTGCTGCACCACCGCCATCGATTTGACCTCTTACAGTCAGCCCAGTAATCGTGCCCCACCCTGCCTAGTTCAGGGTATCCTGATACACCTTGTAGGGTTACTGTTGAAAAGGGTCCCCCGCTACTAGGTTTTCTATTTCTAGCCAACATGCTAAGTTGGTTAAGTGTTCTGTATAAACCTAACCCCCAATCAGTCTGTATAGTTTAGCATGTTCAATTTGATTAAGTATTAATTCAATTTACTTAATCCTATCAATCATGACTCAGCCTTAATTGTCTTATTAAAGCCTCAAGCACTCACATTAAACAGGTATTGTTGTGGCTGCCTGTTGTCGGTTGGGTCCGGGCAGTCTTACGCCACAACTCAGTCTAACCTCGGGTCTTTATTAGGCTCAATGTTTAACCACCCACATTGGATAGATATTGTTGTGACTACTGGACAACCGGGCGAGTCCGGGAAGGTTTATGTCACAACGCAATCCAACCTTGGGTTAAACACATCGTATTTTCTAAGTTTACATATTTTGTCTCTTTTCTTTTTATATGTAAATATTTGCAGCCCATTATTCAAATTCATCTTTTATTGGGTAAAATTACTTTGTACCACTTAAATGTTCTCAAGGTTGTTGGCATGCGTCAGACATGCCAACACATATGTTTTATATTTTTAACCCAACGTCATTTCCCCCGTTTTATACGTTCGCTATATCATAACATATTTTGGGCATAACATTTAAGCCCAACTTAGCCACATGGAAAAAGGGGAGGCTTAGAACATGGTGTTTATATATTCTAAGTTACATCAAAAGGGGTGTGTGAACGCATAAACTTGCAACATAAAGATCTAATTAACATAAATTAGGCACTTGTAAACTTGCATTGTAATAGCATTTAATCTTGACATGAAACATACCTAACATGAATCATGGTTTTAATCTAGTCAAGTAAACTTGCATTTAAAAACGTGAATCTAACTTAATTATGTGTCATATATATTATCATATGAGTTTGATAACAACATAGGCCTAAAACATGTTTTCAATTAGGCATAACACCAAACGTAATCTAGTCATGTTCATAGAATTAACACAAGTTCACAAAGATGCTTGCTTTTGTCTCTAATACAAAAGTATGGTTTTACACTTGAATCATGATGCCAATTCCAACATAAATTCATATGAATCATAATACTTAATTGGATCCAACTACACTAAAAATGATCATAAAAATATACATAGATGGATCTAAAATCATGTTGGCATAATAGTGAATCATATACTTGCATGAGTCTCAACTTGGTTGAAATAAACTACCACAAACATATAGTTGTTAACTTTCAACATGAATCATATACTTGCGAATATCCAATAGGTCTAACATCCTTATACCACAACATCCCAAGTCTATTCATAATTAGAATCATAGCAACATACAATTATGAATTATCATCACCACAAATTAAGTACAATTCCATTTCTCATTTTACACAACTCAAAACTCAATTATTCATTCACATCGGAATAGCACTCTACTTACAACGTATGAAGAATCTTCAATTCAGGAATCTGAATTCCGAATTTGGAGATGCTATCCTTTATTGTAGGCGTTGTTTTGATTTAATTGTCGTTGCTTTAAGCATTTGAATCGACTCCTAATCATCTCTCAATTTTGACGGCTATCCTAGTCTTTCTTCAGCAGCATGACGGTCTCATTCTCATTTTTATTTGTGTGAATTAGGTGGAGTCTTAGGTCCTTTTTATAGAGTTTGTGAATTGATTAGAGCCGTCGATGGAGCTTAGATTAATATTAGCCGTTTGTTTTAAAGAGAAACCAATCAGGACCTGACACCTAGCCCTAGTGACAAGACAAAGTTCAGAAATTCGGCCATGCACAGACCAGGCCAGCCAGGTTGGGCTGGGTTCGACCTGGCTCAAAGGCCAGGTCGACTACCCAGTCGACCCACAGGTCGACTACCCAGTCGACCTGGGTGACCCAGGTCGACTACCCAGTCGACCTGGGCGGGAAAATTCCCGCCTAGCCCAATCTGGGTCCGATTTTCGAATTTTGAACTTGTTTCTGAACTGTTTGAATTTTAAACTGAATTCTGAAACTTCCGGAGGTCATATCTCCCTCATACGGAGTCCGTTTTACGCAAACTCGGACTCTATCTCAAGCAGAATTCCGAGACGAACGCAATGGTGTATCCCGTTTCCCTTAATTCTTTGATTTGAAATTAATTATACTTTAATTTATGAATTTCGCTGTTATAGAATATACGGGGTGTTACAACAGGCCTTACCAGTGGGCTTCTTGTATTTTAAATTTTGTTTTTTTTTTCTTTTTTTTTTTAAAAAGGAGAAAATTTCCAAAAATAGGTATAGCGATAAATTGAAAAAGGTCATAATTTTTTTTTTCCAGGCTCCTAGTCGAACACGTGCCGCAGCGCAGTCAAACAATTAATAGGAGACGACAACAACAGAAAGCAGTGGACTATTCAGGGTTTGAGTGGTTGCACACCAAGTAGGGTGTGAATGCGTTAGCGTGACTCAATTGCACTGGACGGATTGCCGATCAAGATCAGTATTTTCTAACTCTACAGGGATTGCTGCTGCAAATAAAAATATGTATATAGACAGTGCTTGTAAAAATCTTCTGCAGGGCATCGGCTTGCTTGTAAATATATATATATATCTGTCATTTCCTGGTCTGTGACTGTTCTGTAACTGTTCTAAGACTGTTCATTCTATGATTAAAAAAATCGCATTCATCTTAGTTTTGTTTTTATTTTCTAAGGACTTCATTATATTTTGACAAATTGGTTTAGTTCTAACAAACTATTTCTCGGTGTCTAGACTAAGGCAGATTAATAACCATTTATAAATATTATATTGGTTGTTCCTCTGAAGGTACTTAAACCTTCGGCTGCATTGCTAGGGTGATTCCTAGTGCATCGATAACTCCTGTCCATTAACTGGCTGAGAAATCTTTTGTTGAAATAAATCAAACTGTCATTATATAATTCTAGAAATTATAAATAAGTAATTTGCATTAGGTTCATCACTTTTTAAAAAAAAAAATCAAAACAATTCTCATTTTGTAAAAAAAAATTTGCTTCTATTTGATTGTCAAATTTGTTTTTTTTTCTCATCTTCCCTTATTCTTCTCGCTAGTGCATGCGTAATTGGACTCGTGATCCTTCAGATAATCGTTTAGTTCGAATAAACATTCCTTTAACCATGGCTGAAGAAAATCTCCCTCGATCTCTTACGGATAGATACTTCCCCAATCGGGTTTCTATTCCTTCTGGCATCATATTGCCCGCCCCAATGGGTAACCACTTTTAAATTCATTCGAATCACATAAATACTCTTCCAAAGTTCGGCAATCTAGAATGTGATGATCCTTATATTTTCTTGACCAAATTTGAACAAGTTTGTGCAACCATGAAATTTCAACAATTAAGTGACGATGGAATCAAACTTAGGTTAATTCCATTTTCACTTACCGATTATGCTGAGAAATGGTTGTATAGCTTGCCTTCAAATACGATTGGAACTTGGGGTGAATTTGTGAACATTTTTCTAAAGAAATTTTACCCTCTGGAAAAAACATCCAAAATTCGAAACGAAATCGTCAATTTTCATCAATTTGGGGGTGAATCCTTTGCAAAACATTTTGAAAGAGTTAAAGAGCTTCTAGTCAAATGTCCACATGACAATTTCGAAAAATAGACTCTTTGTCAAATTTTATACGATGGACTTGAAAATAACTCTCGAACCATGCTCGAATCGATGTGCCAAGGAAATTTTCTAGCCCAAGATCACAATGCCGCTTGGAAATTTCTCGAAAATTTGGCTGAAAAATCAGGTCAATGGGAAAGATCTAACGAGAAATCGATTTATTCCCGATCTAACGCTCATTTGGTAGGATCATCAGTAGCCTTAGAAGCAAAAATAGACGCGATGATATCCAAATTCGATAATGTCCTTTCATCAACTCAAATAAATCAAGCTCAAGCGTCTCAGACCTCATGTTACAAATGTAACGATCCTAACCACATAGCCGGTCAATGCCCACATTCATTGGAACAACTCAACGCATTTAACAAAGCTAGAAACGACACATTCTCCCCAACGTACAATCCAGGTTGGAGAAACCATCCTAACTTCTCTTGGGCCCAAAACAATGCAAATTCGAATGCGGTTCGACCTCCTTTTCAATCATTTTCGAATAATCCTTCGAAACCTCACTTTCAACAAACTCAACTCCAACATCCTGCGCCACCTTCTCAAAATCAAGCGCAACAATCTTTTGTTCCCCAAGACGATAAACGATTGACATCACTTGAGAAAAATCTCGAAGAATTGACTAAAGCGACGACTCAAAATCTCCAATCACATACCAATCTTCAAAATTTATTGACTTTGCACATGCAAAACACGAGTCAATCGATTACTAAAACTTGAAATGCAAATTAGTCAATTAGCCACTTCCGTAAGCGAACGGGAAAGAGGCACTTTTCCGAGTCAACCCATTCCAAACCCCAACCATCAAAATCCTAACTTCAACCAAATTCACATCATTCAAGATTCAAACGTTAGACACCTTAATGCGGTCACGACTCTTAGATCTGGCAAAAAGATTGACAACCATGTGGTCAACCCGAATGCTTTACCGGACGATCTTCCAAACCCTCTCGAAAATTCGACCAACTCATATCAAAACATTGAGCCAATTTCTGACAAGGACCATCCTCAAACTCAAATAGCCCAATCCACTGAGTTGTCTACTCCATTTCCTCATAGACTCCGACCTAGGAAAAAGACGGACCAACTAGAAAAGATCCTTGAAATATTTAAGCAAGTTAAAGTGAACATTCCTCTTTTAGATATTATACAACAAGTTCCACAGTACGCAAAATTTCTAAAAGATTTGTGCACTCAAAAACGTCATACACATGTACCTAAGAAAGTGTTTCTAGCGGCAACTCTAAGCGAAGTCTTGTCCCAATCAATGCCAGTGAAATATAAAGATCCTGGCTGCCCTACAATATCATGTACTATTGGGGACAAGAAAATCGATAGATGCCTGCTAGACTTAGGTGCAAGTGTTAACTTGCTTCCATATTTCGTCTATCGCCAATTAGGGCTAGGAGAACTGAAACCCACCAAGGTTACACTTCAGCTTGCTGACCGTTCAATTAAGAAACCTGTGGGTGAAATCGAGGATGTATTGATCAAAATAGGTGAATTCATCTTTCCAGTTGACTTCATTGTCCTAGAAACTCAACAGGTAAGCAATCCTACGAACCAGATCCCTTTGATTCTAGGACGACCCTTCTTAGCAACCTTTAATGTGCTTATCAACTGTAGAAATGGGTCTATGAAACTTTCTTTTGGTAACATGACCGTCGAGCTAAACATCTTTAGAACTGAAAACTCTCCTAACTCTTACTTGGATCAGTTTTCTGAAATTCATTCAGTCCATGACAATGAACCCGAGCTCGACCATCTGAATAATGAAATTGAATCCAATTATGAAACCTTGTTTCAAGATATTCCCGAAAATGTCTCTGATTCGATTCCTGTCGAGCCACTCACAATTGAGTCTGTCCCTCAACCAGTTTCTACAATTGAGTTGTCCCAAAATCTGAACTCAAAGTGCTTCCCAGTCATCTTAAGTACGCTTACTTAGGAGACAATGAAACTTTTCCTATCATTATCGCTTCTGACCCTACTTTAGAGAAAGAACAATTGCTCCTTCCCAACCTTAAGAAAAATAAGGAAGTAATTGGTTGGTCCATGGCTGATATTAAGGGGATTAGTCCTTCGATAGTCCAACATCGAAACCACCTTATAGATAATGCCAAACCCACTCGTGATCCTCAGCATCGACTAAACCCCATCATGAAAGAAGCAGTTCGTGCTGAAATTCTTAAATGTCTTGACAATGGAATCATCTACCCAATTTCCGATAGTCAATGGGTTAGTCCGATTTATGTCGTACCAAAGAAATCAGGGACAAAATGAAGCAAACAAGCTCATCCCAACCCGCACCCAGACCGGTTGGCTTGTCTGCATTGACTATAGGAAACTTAACGCTGCAACACGTAAGGATCATTTCCCTCTGTCATTTATCAATCAACTGTTAGAACGACTAGCCGGTCACGAGTACTATTGTTTCCTTGACGGGCACTCGAGCTATAATCAAATCCCTATCGCTCTTGAGGACTAAGAAAAAACCACTTTCACTTGTCCATTTGGTACATTTGTGTACCGTCGTATGCCTTTTGGTCTCTGTAATGCACCTGCAACCTTTCAGAGGTGCATGATTAGCATTTTTTCTGATATGATCGAGCGATTTTTGGAAGTGTTCATGAATGATTTTTCCATCTTCGGGGATTCCTACACTGAGTGTTTACATCACCTGGATCTTATTCTTAACCGTTGCAAAGATAAACACTTAACGCTTAATTGGTAAAAGTGTCACTTCATGGTTAAACATGGCATTGTTTTAGGACATGTCATCTCTAATAAAGGAATTAAAGTAGACAGAGCCAAAATTGAGGTTATCTCGAATCTTCCCATTCCCAAATTCGTTAAGGACATCTGATCCTTTTTAGGTCATGCTGGCTTCCATCGTCGCTTTATAAAGGATTTTAGCAAAATCACTGGACCTTTGACCAATCTTCCTGGTAAGGATGTTCCTTTCGACTTCAATTCTGATTGCATTGCATCTTTTGAGCATCATAAAAATGAACTTGTCTCTACCCCGATCATCTGCTCTCCCAACAGGAAGCTGCCTTTTGAAATCATGTGATGCCTCGAATTTCGCTGTTGGCGCTGCCCTAGGACAACGAATCAATAAAATTCTTCATGTCATTTACTACGCGAGTAAGACTTTGAACGATGCCCAAATCAATTATACGACCACTGAAAAAGAACTTTTGGCAGTTATTTTCGCTCTAGAAAAATTCAGGCCTTATCTAGTTGGCTCCCACATCACGGTTTATACCGATCATTCCGCACTTAGGTATCTTTTCTCTAAAAAGGATGCTAAGGCTCGTCTCATTCGTTGGATCCTTCTACTTCAAAAATTTGACCTTACCATTAAGGACAAAAAGGGATCTGACAATGTTATTGAAGACCACCTGTCTCGTCTTTCAAATGCCCCTCTTCTCCTCTTTCGATCAACGAGAATTTCCCTGATGAACAACTATTTTCTCCATCCACTGTTCATTGGTTCGCTGACATTGTCAACTACTTAGTCACCAAGCAGACCCCTTCTTTTTGGTCTAAGCAGGATAAACACAAATTCTTTTCCCAAGTGAAACATTTTTATTGGGATGACCCCTATCTTTTCAAGTATTGTCCCGACCAAATCATTCGAAGATGTGTTCCTGACACTGAAACTCACAGTGTCCTCTCTTTCTGTCATGACCAAGCCTATGGTGGTCACTTCGGTCCCAAAAAGACAGCCGAAAAGGTTCTCCAATCGGGTTTCTACTGGCCCAACCTTTTCAAAGACGCGTACGAATTTTGCAAAACTTGTGATCGATGTCAATTCTTAGGGAAAATTTCTAAACGGAATATGATGCCCCTAAACCCCATTCTAGAGGTCGAAATTTTTGATGTTTGGGGTATAGACTTCATGGGACCCTTCCCTATTTCTTTTGGGTACCTTTACATTCTCTTAGCTATCGATTTTGTTTCTAAATGGGTCAAAGCTATTCCATGCAAAACAAACGATAACAAGGTTGTTGTGCGCTTCTTGAAAGAAAATATCTTCTCTAGGTTTGGCACACCTCGCACAATAATCAGTGATAATGGAACACACTTTTGTAATCATTTTTTTGAAGCCCTCATGAGAAAGTATTCGATAACCCACAAGTTATCCACTCCGTACGATCCTCAAACTTGTGGGCAAGTTAAAGTATCGAATAGGCAGATTAAACAAATCCTTGAGAAAACTGTGAATCGAAATCGTAAAGATTGGTCCCAAAAGTTAACCGATGCTCTTTGGGCTTACCGCATCGCTTTCAAAACAAACTTAGGTATGTCCCCTTGTCGGTTGATTTTTGGTAAGCCATGTCACTTGCCAGTTGAACTAGAACATAGGGCATTATGGGAAATAAAAACTTTGAATCTTGATTTAGAGCAAGCAGGAGAACATGGGAAGCTTCAACTTAATGAGCTTGATGAAATTCGAAATGATGCCTATGAAAATGAACGAATTTACAAGGACAGAACAAAAGTTTTTCATGATAAATCAATTTTACGTAAAATTTTCATGCTAGGTCAAAAAGTTCTGTTGTATGACTCAAAACTGCATTTATTTTTGGGTAAGTTAAAATCTAGATGGATAGGACCTTACACTATACGGACTGTTTTTCCGTATGGTGTGGTAGAAATTGAGAATCCAACCGATGGATCATCCTATAAGGTAAATGGTCAACGCCTTAAACCTTACTTGGAACCAATACCCAACCAAGAGGAAGAGCTCATGGTCCTCCATGAGCCACATTACATTTAGTAAGACGCACTAACCCTCTTTTGTACATATGTGAATATTCTCTTATTTGTTTTTCCCTTTTCACTAAGATATGTCTGATTAAGACTGTGAGGACACAGTCACACTCAAGTGTGGGGGGGATTTACATTACATCAGCAATCAAATTTTATGAAGTAGGTCATTCATTGAACAAGGATTAACTTAAATTCATAAATAACACCTTGGTTCTTGTTTGATAAGTTGAATTGTTGGGTGATGGGAATGAACATTATTTATTCATTGAATCGTAATGTTTCTTTTTAAGATGCTAGCTTGAGACTGTGCAGAAGTTAGTCGTGTTCTGGAGTAAGCATGTCAACCTTTGTTATACATATTAGAATGTGCAAGTAAAAAAAATCAAAAAAAATCAAATAATAATGATTTTGCACTTACATTTGATTGGATTTTCTGAGTTCATTTTCATGCATAATATTTTCTTTTCACTCAAAATTTTAAAATCGTAAGTTCTAAAATCCACTTGGCCCAATTAAGGAGAAATGACTCATTGTAGCGTTCTTCTTCGATACCCCACATTATTCAAACCCAAGTTTTAGTCGATTTACATCCATGTTTCGACAAGTTTATCTTATATTGGTATACTCAAGAACCTTTGTTTAAAGGTCAAAAACGTCACTTTTTATACCAATATTACACCACCCACTCCGTACTTGTTTTAAGGTAGGATAACCATATACCACATCTTATTTTATATGGGTTATCTATCTTACGAAACTTTGCTTATCATTCCTTTCAGCTTTTTGTATAACATCAATCCAGACTTGTGTGTTGAATTAGGGTTATAGAAGTAGAGTAACTAGGGCACAAAGCTTTCCTTTCATGAAGTATTGGTTTAGTAGAGGAGGAATCAAATGAAATAATGTACGACATCATTCCATTCCATCTCCATTCATCATTCATCATGCAAAAAAAGGAAAAGAAAAGAAAAAAATGAAATAAAGAGAGAGTCTCTCTGAATAAAATAGTCTTCATCATTCTTGACTATAAAGCATTCAGTTCCACTCCATCCACATCCATTATACTGTACTTGGAAGTGAGGATTGTAGTAGAGGAGATGAAAGGAAATAAAAATGTTCATATGTGCCTTAGTATTACTTTATCTTTTGTAGCCTGAAGTTTAACTAATACACTTTCCCTCTTATCTAGAATATTTTTAGAACTTACAAAATTCTCCTTCATCTATGCATAACTCACATCCAATACACTACAGTTACACTGGTGCAAAATTGTTCAAAAAAAAATAAAAAAAATAAAAAAATAAGAAAAATGATTGGGTGCGCATGTCAATGTGTAGAAATTTGGTTGACACCACGCTCTTAACCTTCAAGACAATTACAGTGTTATCAAGGAATTACGATTCAGCTTGAAAATTTTAATTCATTTTTGCACCAATTATGGGATGGACAATTTGGGGCTAAACCGTTATTATTGAAGTTAGGTGAAATCCTTGGAATATGAAAGACCTTAAATTTATTGTTTGATTAATCCGCATACACAAGACGCTTTGGATATTGTGGGTAGTATCTGCTGAAAACCCTCACGAGACAACACTCGTCCTACTAGGGACACCTAGGGTTTAATGGCTTGTTGCATACGCTAAATGCAATCGTGTTTCCTACGAAAGTGTGACATATCTTAGTTTAGTTTATTCGAGGACGAATAAAAAGATAAGTGTGGTGGTATTTGATATACATGTAAATGTGTATATTTTATCTGCTTATTTATCAAGTTTTGTATTTAAAATAATTAATATTGTGTATTTATAGCTATGTTTTCAGATTGTTGATAAAAAGCTTGGTTTAGATCATTTGACGGATAAAGCATGAAGAATTTGCTTAAAACGTGTGAATTTGAAATTACTAAAGCTTGAAGAGTTTAAAGCTTGAAGAACGGTTGCAAATATAGTTCAGTTGGGTAGATTTGGCTCACTAAAGACTCATATTGCGTTCACATTAGCTCCTTTGTAAGGCTTCTCATTCAAACACTGCACGCGTTCACATTAGCTCATTTGCAAGGCCTCTCACTCTATAGCTGCATTCACACTAGCTTATGTGTTAGTTGGGCCAATTCTTTAGTCCCACATTATGGAATTTGCCAAGTTGCCTTTGTCATATCAGCTATAAATACACTTTATCTCATTCATTGTAAAACACACTTAGTTTTATTATGTAATTCTCTTCTTGGAATAAAACTCTTCTCCCTTTCTCTTAGTTGTTATTTTATTTTATTTATGTTAATGTCTGTTATTTTCTTTTTCTCTTCTTCTTTAGCTATGTCTAGCTAATCCCTTTTGATTGGGGGTGATGACACTAATAGATATGATTCAACATGAATCACATAGCCAATAGATGAGGAATTTATACATGTAGATCTGGATCTGAATCAATGATTAGATCTGAACCTTCATATTTTATGTCGTTTAAGAGCTATGCTCCTTCATAGGGTATATTCGTGTTCGATCTAACAATTATCAGATTTAGATATAATCTTAGGGTTTTAGAAATTAATTGGTGAATCTGTCCTGATAGCCTATAGTTGTTTAAGAGCTCATCTCCTGCATAGGCTATGCTTGTCGTTATTTACTTATTTGTTTCTAAGAACCTAATTATTGTTGATTCACGTTAGCGACAGAAACATGAATTAGATCTATATTTATTTGTTGGCTATTGATGAGTATGAATCTGATCTATGTCATTATCACCTAATTGCTTTCTCTTATTATATAAATCTCTCTTTTTATTTAATTACTGTTATTTTTTGTATTTTCAATCAATCAAAATCCTGGAATAACTTGATTGGATTTATTAATTAAAATACTTTTGGTCCCAGAGTTCGACACCTACAACAATCCTTGTTGTTTAGGAAAGTCGAACGGATTAAACAATTGTTTACAGTTGTTAATTTGTTCGCAAACAATTACGGGCGTGCACGTACTCCGGAGTGGAAAAAGCAGGCACTGGATACCAGTAGTTTTACATTGTGCATTCTTGAATCGTGTCTGGGTCACTATCATAAGGATTGATACACCTTATGGTGGGACCAACACAGGGTAGCTACACGCAAGAGAGGGCCGATTGACACAGACACATGGCAAGTTAACACAGGTAGGGAGCCGATCGATAGGGTAGTAAGGGTACATCTAACATATTCATCGCAATTGGGCTGATTGAGGTGGAATCCTCAAATGTAGATGTACGCCTGAAGGCTACCACAACTGCTGGGATCGTATTATCATTCTATACCTAGTTGAGACACTAGTTAGGTGGTGCAGAGATTATAGTAATGGGTGCGATCACATGTTCAACATATCTTGTCTTATATTAGGGTATTGTCCTATGTTCTGTTACTCCTGTCATGATCCCTTTTCCTTGTTTAAATGCTAGTAATCACTGAACTTACCAGACTTATTGTCTAACCCGTTTTTTCTCGTCTTCTTTCTTCCGTTTCCACCCCTAGGTAGTCAGGGAGGGAATAACTCAGATTAGTCTGGACCGTTACTCTTTCCAAGCTTGAAGGCTCTTTGACATATTGCGTTGGTCTCTCTCTTCTACTGCTATGGCTGGCTCATGCTTTATTTGGGGAAATCATTTTATGCTTCTTTATTTTTGTTAAACAAGACGGATACTTTGGTATTATAAAACAATCTTTGTATAAGCTGTTTATCAATGAAATAAAGTTTTATTTATTTCCCGCTGCTTTAATTGTCTGGCTTGTAATTTATCTGCATCTTTTACCTATAACTCTCCACTGAAGTTAAGGCACTCCCTTTGTGAGTGACCTTAACAGAGGTGGGGTGTTTCAATTGTGACCTATTCCTCCGGGTAAAGAGATGGCGTATTAGTGAATTCCGAAGAGGAGCTCCGGGACTAGACGTAGGACAGGAAGTCCGAACCAGTATAAAATTCCTGGTGTCTTTACTTACTTTTTACTTGTTTGTGATATATCTATATTTCTTAGATTTACTTATATAACTATTGTATCTTACAAGTTAGCTTGTCATATATACAATTCCGCTATATCCATGTAAAGATCCTACTTAACTCACACGCCTACTTTTCACCAGGAGTGGCTTGTCATAGGCTCACCATCGATCCCTTGCAGGTTCCAGTAAAACAAAAGTGTCAGATCTTGGGAATCGACAGGTCAACAACACTCAGAGAGGAGGTTGATAAGCTAGTTAATAACGGTTTTATACGAGAAGCCTATTACCCTAAATGGCTCTCTAATTCAGTCCTAGCCAAGAAAGCAAATGGCAAGTGGCGAACATGTGTCGATTTCTCCGACGTGAACAAGGCATGCCCTAAGGATAGTTTCCCACTCCCGAAAATTGACTAGCTTGTCGATTCAACCGCAGGCTACTTGCTCCTGTCCTTCATGGGTGCCTACTCAGGATATAATTAGATTCTGATGTACCTCCCTGACCAGGATCATACTTCTTTCATAAATGACCTCAGACTCTATTGCTACCTCGTCATGCCTTTTGGTCTCAATAACGCCATAGCCACCTACCAACGACTGGCCAACTTCATTTTCAAGAACAATTTGGAAAATCCATGAGGTATATGTGGACGATATGTTCATAAAATCAAGAATATTGAATGACCACGTCCATGACCTCTCCGAAATTTTCGGTGTCCTCCGCTAATATGGCATGAAACTTAATCCCTTGAAATGCTCTTTTGGCATTGCATCGGGAAAATTCTTTGGTTTCATTGTCAACTCGCGAGGCATCGAAGTCAATTCAGATAAGAACAAAGTTATCTGAGACATCCAGGCCCCTCAGAGCATCAAGGATGTTCGGAGTTTAAACGGAAAGGTCATCGCCTTAAGTCGGTTCATCTCAAAAGCAACTGACAAATGCATTCCCTTTTTTGACTTACGCAGAAAAGGGAAGTGAAAATTCTCATGGACACTGGAATGCGCCGTCGCATTCCAGGATCTTTTGAATCACTTAGAGCGACCACCTATCCTATCTAATCCAGTGGATCACGAGGACTTATATGTTTGTTTGATTGTTTCCTTGCAAGATGTTAGCTCAGCGGTCGTGCGCATCGAAGATCGTGTCCAGCGACCCGTCTACTACATTAGCAAAATATTAACGTGGGCAGAAAAGAACTACATTAAGCTCGAGAAGTTGGCTTATTGCTTGTTGATCTCTTCCCAGAAGCTACGGCCTTACTTTCAATCTTATCCCATCAAAGTTTTCACTAACCAACTGCTACGATAGGTCCTGCAATGACCTGAGGCATCTGGGAAACTTCTGAAATGGAATATTGAGCTAAGCTAGTTCGAGATCACTTTCATCCCTCGCCGAGCCATCCTCGGACAAGCCCTAGTCGACTTCATCGCGGAATTCACCATTCTGGAAGACCTCCTCTAGAGGACACCGAAACTCTAGAGCCCAAGTGGAAACTCTACGTGGATGAATCCTCTAACGACCGTGTTCCGGTGCCATAATAGTGCTCATCACTCCTGAGGCACACCGATATGCTATGCTCTGAAACTCAACTTCCCTTCGACCAAGAGGGTAGGGCTCGCTCCCAATCTCACTCAGGTTCGCGAGGCCTCACGAACTTGGACCATTACCTCATCACGCACATCCCTCGGAGGTAAAACAAAAAGGTTGACTCCTTATCCAAACTGGCAAGCTTCGGGAATGCGCAGCTTTTGGGGCTTTCCCCCTCGAAATACTCGATTCTCCGAGCATCGATTAGATGTAGATTGATTCAGTGGCAATGACGAAGACCGAGTCCGAGCCCGAGTCATGGATGACACCGAACAGGAACTATTTGCAGCATAGAAATCTCCCTGGGCGCCGCAAAGACAAATGAGCTCTCACCCGAAAGTTATCCCGCTAAATCATTCTAGATGGGGGTCTCTACCGCAGGGGATTCTTTATGCCATTGCTCTGTGTGTAGCCCATCATGACATCGAGCGAGTATTGCTAGACATACATGAAGGAGAGGGTGGCGATCACACTGGGTAGTAAATTCTAGTAAAGAAAGTTCTCAGACACGGTTAATTCTAGATGACACTTGATATGGATGCAGCGGACTATGCCCGCAAGTGCGATAAATGCCAGAAATTTTCCAAGATTCCAAGATCCCCGCCTAACAAGCTAATGCAAATGGTCAGTCCTCGGCCATTCTCCATGTGGTGAATAGACATCATCAGGATTCTCCCAATGGCCAGAGGGGGCACATTATGCCAATTATCACAGTCGATTACTTCACCAAATGGGCAGAGGTCGAGGCCCTTGCCACAATCACCACCAAGAAGGTAATCAGCTTCGTCATCTGCAATATTATCACTCAATATGGAGTCCCCTAAGCAATCGTATCTGACAATAGGATCTAGTTCGAGAGCACAGAGTTCAAGAACGTCTGTCGACTACACAACATCGAGAAGAGATTCTTAACGGTGGCTCATCCTCAAGCCAATGGGCAAGTCAAGGCTGTCAACAAAGTGATCAAGTTTATCATCAAGAAGCTCTGGAAAAGGCTGGAGGCTTGTGGGCTGAAGAGCTCCCTCTAGCCTTATGGGCCTACGGGACCACCTACAAGTCAGCAACATGTAACCCCCTCTCACCTACAAATCCGAAGGCGTCATTCCCAACAAGCTAAAGCTCCAAACTCACCGAGTCACTTACTACGATCCGAAGACCAACCAAGATCTCCTCTTGGAGTCACTTGATCTGCTCAAAGAGAAAAGGAATGAAGCTGAGCTCAGAGTTGCCACTCAATGCTAACGAGTCACCCAATACTTCAACTTTAGAGTCCGTCCCAAGGAACTCAATGTTGGCGATCTCGTCTTGAAGCGGATTTTTCCTACATTAACTTGTCTTAGTCCCCAATGGGAGGGTTCGTATGTTATACAACGAAGGCTCGGAGATGAAACCTTCAAACTAGCAACAGTCGATGGTGCTGAACTCCCAACGGCATGGAGCAGCGAACATATTCGCTGCTACTTCACATAACTTAGTGTATAGATTTTCCTCTTTCCCATAATGTTTTGTTTTCTTTAAATTCAAGGCATTGTAAAGGCTATTACTGCGGAAGTTATTAGTAAAGATATTGTTTGTTTCTGTTTGCTCTTGATGTGTTTACTTACTGCATGATATGTTTGATTAACCATCATAACTAGCTTGCACACACACAAACACACAGATCACCGGATCGACACCTCAAGCATGGGAGCCGATACCGCCACTCTAATCTCGAATCAACGATGAGACCGAGTATAAATAACCTAACTTTAGTCTTGAATCAACGACGTGATAGAGTATAAATAACCCAACTTGAGTCTCGAATTGACGACGAGACGAGTATATATAACCCCACTCGAGTCTCAAATCAATGATAAGACCGAGTATAAATAACACCACTCGAACCTCTAATCAACGACGAGATCGAGTATAAATCATCCCATCACCCAGTCTCCAGACTTGCGGGAAGCCCATCAGCCAAGCTAGTGCGAAATCGACCACTCTCGCAGCTCCATCTAACCCACTAGATTTGGATCCGGACACCACTCGAACCTCGAATCAATGACGAGGCCGAGTATAAATCGCTCAACCACCCAGTCTCCGGACATGGGGGAAACCCATCGGCCAAGCTAGTGTGAAATCGACCACACCAGTGGCAACATCCAACCTCCGGGTCTTGATCCGAGTACCATTTGGCGAAGTAGCGATGGCTCCGAGCTCTAATCCCAATCGGACTACGCGAGACCCAAATTGGACGACACCATGACGTCCACGCCTTCTCGTGACTTAGAACCAACGACCTCTGGGAGGTCCAGAAGGGATGGCACCTGATCCGAATTCCTCGAATTCTGCATGACTCGGACTCGTAAACGAAGGAAAACCCAGGAGTGAAAATGGCGCACAACCTCTACGTGATCGGGGGCACTCCAGAGCGGAATCTTCTCATTATCTCAAAAGGTGCTGAATTGGAATCCCAACTCTAGTAACATTTGTTTAAGTGTAATAATAAGTACACTTGTGTAAGTACAGGACGCTAGAAAACATAAGACGAACATTCGAACACTTAATGCAAATGCGATATAAGAAAGACTAAATACTTCTTTCATTCACATGACTAAAGCAAACAACAAACTTTGATATCTTTCTTTCTAATGACAGGGTGTACATGAAAACCATATCATGCCTACAAAAGCCAAAAAAGCGTGGGGCGTACTCATATATACTATCGACCTACATAATAAAAAGACAAAAGACCATGGTCATTTCGGCAACTCGCCCTCCTCCACTTCTTCGGGCCCCTTCTCACCTTTCTTCCTCTTCTTTCCCGAGTCTCTGCTCGATGGACCATCACCCCTCTCCCTCCGCCTCCTGGAGCTACTTCCTCATGTCTTCTTCTTCCATTTGGACGGGGAAGAGAACCTAAGAGACGATTGCAGGATCTCCTCCTCGTTATCACTGATCTCTGTGATTTCATCCTCGGGCAGGATTTCTCTTAAAGGCGGAGGGACAACCTCTCTTGAAAGCACAAGAATTGGTGGCGCACTCTCTTTCCCCTGGGACCCGGTCTTTGGGACCACCTTTTGCAAGTCCGTCTTCCCAACCTTGAGTTTTCTGGCTTCTGATTTCTGTCGCTATTTCCGCGGCCTTCTTCCTAGAGGCCGCAATATCAGCCTTTTCCTTTAGATTTGCCTGTTCCTTTGTCGCAGCCTCCCTTTCTCTTTGGACGTTAGCCATGGCATCTTGTTCAGCCTTCTTCTTAGAATCCTCCAGAGTGGTTTACTGGGCTAACTCATTAACTACCTTTTAATTCTCTTGTTCCTTGGCCTTGGCGCGTAAGCCAGCCTGCTGCTCCTCGAACATCTCACGCATCGTATACTCACTCTCTTCGGCGGTCTCTGTCACCTTACCCTCATGCCCATCTCTTCCCACAAAGGAACTAAAGAGTGCTAGATCCTCATCCAAAAAATGTGATATCAGTCCCAACTCCTTCGCCAAGTTGACCCATGATGCCCTCCATTCCAACCCCAGTTAGTCCAAACTGAGCCAGGTACAGGCTCATGGCAATTGCGGCTCCAAAGTGTCCCTCACATTGAAGAGAAGGCTCATCAATCGACTAAATTCCTGTACACTTACACCTTAAAGTACTTAGGAGGGTGTAACTTTACCTACCGACACTTAAGGCGCAGCTCCGACAGGCATCGAGCTCTCGCCCGCTATCCGGGATAAACTCTCAAGTCCTAACCCCGGCTGGTCTGGGTTGTATCTACGTCCGACAAAGGATAGAACTTGTAAACTGGTTGTTAGAGCTGACGGCCCAGCTGGCTGTTGAGAAGAGCTGCCTCCACCTAACTCATTGGCCACCACCAAACTCTCATTGTACACAATTTTTCCTTTTGCAACAGCCTATTCCGCCGTAGCGTCATTCCTCAGCAGCCGTCTTCCCTCATGTAGCTTCAAGTGTTCTGCCTCGTTCAAGTGAGAAAACATGAACTCTATCTAATGTATAACATCCACCTCCCACATGTTGTCCTCAAACTTCAACCGCATATCCCATACCTTGGCCAACACCCTGTAATAGTCATCAACCAACGAGACATCGCGGTACTTGAGCACGTTGACATACATATCCCAAATATGGGGCTCCAATTCCAGCTTTGCTTGGGTAGCGGCATCCTCGAATGCAAATTTAAGCTCCTTTGCCTCTCTCTCGTGCTCGGCCCTCACCCCATCCAGATGGCCTGACGCATCTCGAGTTATTTCCTCGACCTTTTCCTTATCTCCCTGGCCTCCTCAAGTTGCCTTTTCATCTCTGCATTCTCCTACATTAGCCTTTGGGTTTCCACGTTCTTAGCGCTTAACCTCTTGTTCTCCTTCCTTAGAGTCTCGTTATCCGTCTAAATATGGGATATCCTTTCATTGTCCTTCTCCAGCTGGGCATTAACTTCTACTAGATCGGCTTTATCCTTATTAAGGGTCATATTATCAGTTGTTAACGAGGCCGTTATGTCCTTGAAAATCTAAGCTGCATGTTCTTCCTCCTTTTTCAGCCTTTCATGTGCCTCCTTCAGCTCTGTTATGTCAAGTACGGAAAATTAACTTTCAAATGGGTACTGCGGACATAAAAGCATCTACAACATAAGGACAAGCCACACCTATCTCATTCTCCAGATTTCGCACAGTCGTCCGCTCAGCATCAACGGTCAGATCCCGGTTTTGAATCTCGACATTCTTGGCCCGAATCATGTCAGAAAGATGACTGACATACCAGTTGAATTCTCCAGCCTGGTGGTAAGCCTGATATACTTTCTTCCATACAAGAGCGGTGTCTCCACGAGGAATTGGGTTAAGCTCCAGCACAAACATCAACTCCTCAAAGTAATGCTTTGGGAACTGCTTTTTCAAGAGGGAAATCTTCTCCTCATTCGTTAGCTATGTAACCTTTAGTCCTCCCCTCAACGTGCCCATTCATGGTGGCCTGCGATCCACCGGCTATACAGCATGACTGGTAGAACAGTGGACGATTTCCACCTGAGGAGTAGGGAGGAGGAACGTCGAAGCTTGTGGTCTAGTTCCCATGGTATCAAACCTTGAGTCAACTCCTAACGATCGCAGTGGTGGTTGGGATTCCGAATGTCTCTGATATCGATGATCACCACTGCAATCGTGAGTGCGGGAGGACTAAGGCAGTTTGGCCCCCTTCTTGAAGGCACTCAAGACTGAGCTTTTTTGTTGTCGTTATCCCTCCGATCCATGGCCTCAATACCTACCATTACCACTTCCGCGAAGCATCTCCCTTGCACAAATTAGAGTTAAAGATTAGGCAAAAGCACTTTGCACGCATAGGAAAATGTCATGACATGTAGTGTTTATGAGTGTATTCCCTAAGTGCGCTCTCCACAGACCATATTGCAACCCTCTTGGAGGAGTTGTCCCCCCAAAATGTAAAGTTAAGCTTCTAGAATTTGTGCTACTAGGCCAAGACAGAGGAATATCAATTGGGACATCATCCAACCCTTTAAATTGGTCTGCTCTCACCAACGAAGAGGTGGTCCCGGAGTAGTTATCGGGGGAACCGGACTTGCCAACACTCCCACTCCAGCCTCAACATTCTTTGGAAGGACGAGAGTAGACTGCGGACCACCTCCTCCACCAATTGTTTCCTTGACATGAGAACCTCTTGCGCTAGCACCCTCTTGGATCTTTGCAGCCTTAGGTCGTATAGGCACAACAAGTGGAGATTTCTGTTTATGGCCAAGGAAGCTTTTTTCTTCCTTGGGATCTCTACTCTCCTGTCCAGGAGTGGCTGCCCTAAACATTGTCCGATTTTGAGGCAACAGGCTTGTCCGATGAAGGGCCTCCTCATCCAATATATTATTTGTAGAACGGACTTCCTTTGGAATATCTTTCAAACACACTATGTGCCCCTGGTATTTGTCACCCTTCGGCGCCTGCATGATCCCTATTACAGAAAGCCAAGATTAGGACCATGTATGTAAATCAACCAACATTAAATTAGGGACGACAAAATACTTACTTCCCTTCATCCAGCGTCTCGCAAAACCCGAGAATAGCGAACAAAGAGCCACTCAGATTTAAACAATCCAAGTCTAGTCCAAGGCCCCTCAATGAGCCGAGCACTATGTATTACTGATAGGAAGTAAAGGGAGGGCGCGGTCTTGGGTCTCCTTTTTATTTAAATAAGGACTGGATATCCTTGCCAGTATGTTCCTCATGCAGGTACTCTCTGAACAAACGATAGGTACCAAGAAGGCATATCCGTTCGGATGAAGCTGTACAGGCACAACACTGAAGTAACTCGGCATGTGCGAATTGTGACATACACCCAGCAATGCACATGTTCCTATTTTATGCAGTGTATCCATCCGGGGGAGCATGCGCCCGGTCTCCCTTCTTGGGAACTAGAATGTGGGTCCATGGAATGTTGAACCTTATGCAAATACGCCTTAGGCGAATTTCATCCACACTCGAACATCCCGAGTCCGGTAGATTGTCAACAATAAAGGCATCTACCATCACATCAGGATCCTCGAGTACATCACATGTCACAATATCTACGTCCCCCTTGGACCTCTCCTCCACTACACTAGCATCTCCCGGCGCAACCGGAATAGTCAAGCACTCGACGGTGTGTTGTAAATCACGGTCTGGTGCTTTTGGCGAATCTGTGAACTAGGCAGGGGTTTGTTGAATATATGATTTTTTGTTTGATGATAACAAATAGATTTTATTGATGTGTTTGATAATGGAATAATAAGTATTATTTCTTTAAACAGTATACAGGAAATTTTCACAAGCATTTGTTATTCAATAACATTTATTTTATTTCACAAAACAATTATATACAAATTTCTTTTGGAACACTCATTTCAACTCACTTTACAAATGAACTCAATACAAATATCTTTACAACTCTCAATTTTTTCTTTACACATCAAACACAGCTCCCTGCCAGACAAATTCTGTTCTGCACACTCCTACTATCCCAGCTCCTGTTGCATCACCCTGAAACCTGTCACACAAAAGAAAATACACACAGTACACTGGAATTAAAATAAAACACTGAACAAATATAATTTTATAGATATTGATTCTCTATTTGTCTCAGTTTTCTGTGTGTTTTTCTCATCATTTATCTGACTTGAACAGCCACGCCATAACCATACTAGTTTGCTGATCAGAACCAGTTGATTCTGACCAGCCTCAACACAGTACAGTTTGACTGGTGTTTTTGTTTCTTTGTGTTTCAGGACAAAATCAAGGTGAACAAGTCAAAAAGAAAAAAAATGTCTACATGAGTCACAGAACAGTGAGTAAATCAAATGCAAAGTGCACAAGCCAACAGTCGAAAATGTCAAAAATTTCAAGCCAGTTTAGGTTCAGATTCATAGCAAGCTCAGTAGTGAAAAACAGTTTAGATATGTGTTCAAGTATACAAAGTGAAAGCATGGTTTTAGCTGCAAGCACACATGTGTAAGCACAGTGGATATTACATGTTCAGGGAACAATTCAAAGCATGAAACAGTTGTGTCAAGAAGATTTCAACTAAAGCCACAAAGACTGCTTAAACAAAATAAAATAAAACTAGCAAATCACTTTTCAAATATGCATGAACACAACTAAAGTATCAATGAATCAGAACAGCAAGCATGGATTCAACAAAAATATCAATCCCAGGTTTCATGTTTCAAGTGATCGGCATTTCAGGGACAACAATGATCAAGCATGGTGGAGAGGTCACACAGCAATGCTCAAGTCAAATACAAGTGATGTTTTCAGCTAACATATCAGCAAAGAAGACATAGAGTGGAGCAATGAACACAAGACACAGCGTATACATGCAAACATGAAATGGCTAAGCTAAATTGGACATAAATGTGTATATGGAGTATGAAGACTGTCAGCAATGCTCAAAGTTCTCAAATATGGGTGCATAAGCATGAATGGCCAAGACACAAATATTCCAGCAAATAACAGTGAAGATTAAGGTCAAGCAAATTGGCCGAACACAGTACATTTTGGCAGTTAATGTTCATATTTCTAGATCAGTGCAAATGGCAAAGTATGTACAACAATGAAAACAGAAAAGGCAAGCTTATGTACAAGCAAGACCATGATCAAGTCCACATTGTCGAGGCAATCAAAAAAAATAAAGTGTCAAGCTAGTGTACATGAATGGTGTATGGGTCGAGACAGTGATTTAAGAGTGGTGCAAATGGGTGTGTATACCTACAATCCATTTGAACACAAGAAAGGAACATAAAAACTTTTTTTTGGTTTGGACAGAAAGCCAATTCTTGGTATGACTATGAATATAAGGCATGAGTGTGTAAATGGAACAAATTAGGGAATTCTGTGTAAATTGCTTTCAATAATATTTCCTGTTTTAAAGTTCTTTGTCAAAGCAAAAATGAAAAAAATATTCTTTGGCAAATTATTACTCAGCAAATCAGTTTCTCAAAAACAGAAAGGATGTAATCAGAATTGATTTGGCAACAAAATAAGGATTTAAACCTTCGAATTGATAGAAAAGAATTAGTGCTAAAACAGAAGGGTTTAACTCACTTCAAAATTGGACAGCATGTTTCTGTGGAAATCAAAAATCAGATCCGAATATTCCAAAAATCAAAAGGTGCAAGCTTACACAGCGAAATCAGATATTAGGGTTGTAAAAACCCTATAAATACACACACTTCATCATCGACAGAGCCATCGCATATTCACATAAATTTCAAAGAGCAAGAAGCAATTTAAATCAGAAATTACTCCCTTGTTTTCAGTCGCAACCACAGCAAAATCAATCGACGTTAGTGCATCAAAGAATTAAAGCTTCAGAATCTATCCGAACCATCAATTTGCGATTCGATTTGGGGGCAACATAGAAAATCCTAGTTTTTTCTTTAGCCGCCATTTTTTTTAGAAGAAGGAGATCGGGCTGAAACAATGGACGGGTGAAACAATTACAAAAGGAGCGGCCTAGATTGCTTGGCTAAGCCAAGTCTTTTATAAAGGGGGTTCCTTTACTTTGTTTTTTTTTTTTGAATTGCTTTTGTAATTGTTTTTTTTTTTTTTTGCTCTTTAAAAATTTCTTTGTTTTCTAGTTTCTTGTAAAACTAGGATTACAGATTGCTGGATTGTAGTCTGAGAAAAATCTGTTCTAGGGTACATAGGCCAGTCTACGATTTTGAGCTTAGGGTTAGATAGGAGCAGGAGATGCAAGTTTGCATAGGATTGTAAGCGGGATCTGTTTGTAACTCCTAGTAGAAATCTTAGTAAGGCAGCAGTAGGCACAGTTTGCCGAAGCTGGGTATCTCTGCGTGTGATTTTCTTTTACTTCATATTTTATATCTCTGTGTTTGTTTTAAATTTTGTTAAAAACCCTATTTACCCCTCCCCCCCCCCTCTAGGGTTATTATCGATCCTACAGGGTTGACTCTGAAGAAGTCTCATGCTTGTTGTCCCCAGGGCTAGTGCTCTTGGTTGAGCCAGATTGGGATGGTGATTGTCGAGAAGCTTCAGCTTCAAAGTGTTGTTGCATTTTCGATCGTGTTTCCATTGCTAACTTTATTTCAATATAGTTGCATTTGACATCGTCTGTAAAACTTCTACCCCTTATGTTGGTGTGAACTGACATGAAAACGTGCGGTGTAGTGCGGTGCCGTGCGGTGCCAACACAGCTATAGTAAAAAACAAGCTTCGAACACGGCAATAGTCACTGCTCTTTAATGACAATAACCATCGTCGTCCTCGACCGATGTCCTTAGACTCGCGTTGAGTCACGACAACATGGTGATTAAGACTGGGAAATGAGTTAAACAGTCCAAAGTTATTGTTTATGGTCCAAGTTATAAGCTCTAAGCCCTATATGCAAAGTCCTGGTCCCATCCAGTCACGAAGCATTGCAACCGCAACACGATATTAGGCCCATCGTCTCAAACAGATGCGAGAGAGTCACATCACATAAGTGTGCAAAGTCGAATCACACAGGTGATGCGAAATTGCATCACACAAACGATGCAAGTCCGCATCACACCAGCTATGCGGTATCCCCCAACAGCGGTGATGCAAAGCCGCATCACATCAAGGCAAGGGGAAGGCGATGCGACTACCCACATCTTCTTCTCCACACCACGTCTCTTCCTCTCCGCCTTCACTGAACTCCTCCAACTGCCATTAATCTCCAAACCAAGCTCCAACCGAGTTGTGAATCTCGATGACATCAACTCAAAATTCAAGTTTTCGAGTATGGATCGAGCTTAGATCCACCTCTAAATTGAACAAAATCAAAACTCACCTTTTTTGTTTCGACCTATTTTCGAATTGCTAAGGGGGGGAGAGCTGGATGTGGTTTCAGGGAGTTGCGAGGGCAAAATGTGTGAATAATGGGAGAGGAGTTGGTTTATATATGTGGAGGGGATATCGGGCCTTGGCCCACCTCCTCTTACCACGCGTCCAATTAAGACGCGGTCCATTGCATACCACGGGGATGTGATCTGTGGCATGCCACGGGGATGCGATCCATCGCATCCCATGGGGATGCGATATATACATAATATATACACACACACACACATGTACGTATGTGTGTACGTATATATTTATATAATACTAATATATGTATACGTATATCAGACTCCCTCCTCATGTTTCATTTCCACAAAATGTTCTCATCGTTCCAAACCATACAGTAGTATGTGAGTGTGGATGCGAACATATGACGACAACCATCCACTTGTGCTAAATGCATGAGCGGGAGTTGGTGACTAACTTTTCTGATCCATGAATAAGAGAGTGATCAGACATCCAGACGAACCACCAATGGAAAGCTTCACTTTTCCCCATGATCTCTTCTCAACACAAAGCACATCTGCCAAGGAAAGACGTACTTTGGGGGAAAAATGTTAACCAGCATTTTTGTTCGGTACCTAAAAGTACACAAGACCCATCCGACTCTACGCATCGTTTGGAAACAAAGCTCGAAGTGTAGCCAAGTAGCTGAAGATTCAAGCCGAGATAAGTGCAAGCAAGCACTCGCCTCGCATAAATCCATAACAACTCGCACTACATTGCTCGTACCACCCCCATATTTGCATCACATTTCCTCGGATCGCACCCCTCGGATGCAATGACATAGCATCCATCAGTGCGATGATATAGCATCCCTCGGATGCGATATCATCGCATCTCACTGATGCGAAGACACCACATCTACCATTTGCGATAGTATTGCATCCCTCTGATGCGATATTATCGCGTCCTCCTGAAGCGATGCCATCACATCCTTAGGATGCAATATCATCGCATCCCACTAATGCGATGACATCGCATCTATCGAATGCGATGACATCGCATCCCCCAGATGCGATATTATCGCATCCACCTGATGAGATGCCATCGCATCCTTAGGATGCGAAGGCTGTATGCACACAAAGGTGGGGCGCCTGCTTTCCCAAGTCGCATCACACCCCTTTGGTATGCATCACTTAGGATGCGAAAATTGCATCCTACAGGGGGATGTGATTTTTCCTCCTCCCAACCTTGGGTAATGCAATTTTCTGTTGTGTGTTGTTTTGGGATGCGAATTTCTGCAGCGTGGTCCCTAAATCCTACCTACTCCCACCTAACCACTCCACTATAAATACCTCCAAGCTCACTTGTTACAAGGGTTGGGAAAATTGCTGATTTAACATCTCTCTAGAGCTCCAAGGGACCTCTCTAATGGCATCTTTGCTTTGAGGAAGAAGAAGGACAAAATCGACTTTTTCGCTATAACCACATACAAGGACTATAACTTCAAATTACATGGAAATGCTTGCGATTAGATGCATAAAAGAGACTATAGCTTGTAAGTCATTATTGTCAATAAAATATCTGCATATCTTCTAAAGTGGACATAAGCCCCTCCCTGGACCGAACCACTATAAATCTCAAGTGTCATTTACTATTTTTCTGCTCTTCTACACTTAAACCGTATTCTTAAGTAATTAAGAATCTTGGGTATTGGTGACATTTTTTGGCATCAACACTAACAAATACGAATTTTAGTGAAACTAACTTTATTAAATCCTTAGTGACTAATTATTATAAGATTTCAAATTTCAGGATAATCAGATTTATTTTGTGATCGTGTGAAATTTAAATGCATGTCGATTTACATTGTGAATTATAAAGGAAATTTTACAAACGATCCTGGAATTCGACTAAACCTGTTTCATTATGTCCTATATACTGTTTATGCTAGGATTTCAATTTTCATCTCGGTCGTAGGTCGTTTGTGGTGGTTTTTGTGTGTAACTTCATGGATAAGTTTAATATGATAATATTTTAATTAAATTCTTATCTATACAAAAGGGGTTAAACCCTAAAATTTTGCATCGGTGGTCAACCCTGTTAATGCGCCTCCACCCTAATTATCAATAGCTGAAATCGCTCGTTCATCTCCCTCAATTTGTAGCAATCCACGAAGTGTTTCGCAATTATCCCAACTACAAAAACGAAGTGACCGGTAGAGATCAGATTCAAGGATGTGACATGGCTGGAAATAGGCCTATAAGGCAGCGTGTTTTGTGGTGTAATGTTGGTGATACGATTGATCGAGTTACATAGGACTTCGGTCGATGGTCAACGAGGGTGTGGCGCTCTAAGTAGAGGGGTAGGTCGTATTCCGACCATCGTAGATTGGCGCGGTATTGATGGACTGAAGCGGTGTGAATGGGTGCATGGAAGCAACAGTAACGATTGAGAGCAAAGAGAAATAAAAATCAGCCTACTTTAATTTTAACATAATTAGTTAATGTTAATTATAATTAAGGAAAATTATTTACTTAAATATCTAATTAAATAATATAACTTAAAACATTATTAACACATCCATATGTGATAAGATGGACAAACCAGGTGGCGTTGGAATCATCTTGGCAAGATCTACGTCATGGAACAGATTTGGATGCATTTGGAATCAATTGGAATTTTTAGATAAATTAAATGCTTGTTTAATTTAACTGAAACGAGTCGTTTTAACTTCAAATGGAAATCAACATGAGTATAACTCACTTAGTTTTGACCCATTTATATTTTATATAAGTCGGGATTTATTTTGTGTGCTATGGTTGATAATTATTTGATGTATTCTGAATGTTTATATATTGGATGAATTGGTTGAATTACTCGTTTGTTTAATTTGAATGAAATCTAATCGTTATTTTAACGATTATTTCCAAATGAGGTAACTTACCTTGTTGTTCACATTTATAGTGATATAAACGTATAAAATTAATAGTTGGATGCTTGGATTGTTATTATTGGTTGATTATTGAAATGATCAACTGAACTGTTTATTTCTGTCTATCGAAATGATATATATATTGTCATATTGAATGGAAAATTTTATTTGAGGTAACCTATTTGGATTTAGGAAAAAATAGCATTGAGAGATCCAACTTGATTCCTCAAATTTATTATCTATTTTCATATTACAATTATATGAACTGTTTAACCAATCTAATTGAATTATTGATTTGGTTGTTGACTGTTGAATTAAAATTCAAAGTTTGTTTTGTTATTAATCAATGGGAAGTATTGGTTGGGTAATTGGCATCGGATAGCTTAAAAATATATAGTTTTATAAATGTTGATTTACTATCAGGTATCGACAGAAATGAAGTTAAAAATTTTATTTTATAACTGAAGATAGATTTTGAAATCTATCGGTTTGAATAAAATTTATTAAAAAGAGATAAATATTTATTATTTAAACTTATAAGTAATTATTAATGATTTTGTTAATGATATTTTATGTCAATACTAGAGATAGGTCTATGGAAATGGACTATGAAGAAAGCGTCAGGTTGCTAAGAACCTAACGGCTTGAGAAGGAATATTCTAATGATGCAACCGCATAGCAAAATACACTAAAAAGTAGCATAGCATGTGGAAAAAGTAAGAACGCACAATTTATAGTGGTTTGGTTCAGCTTGAACCTACATCCGCTTTTAGGACTTTGATGATTTTTTTCATGGAGGAGGTTACATAAGAAATTCCCAAATTGATTTACAAGTTGGGTTTTCTCTCTAAAATAAGAGAGGAAGATTGTGGAATCACGGGAAAGTCTTCCCTCTTTTTTTTTGAATATGACCTTTGGGTCTAATTTTTAGAGGTTTTGGGCCCCCTTTTGCCGCTTCTTTTTCCCGCCCTTTTTTGCCATTTTTTTGTGTTAACTTTTTGCTCTTGTTTTTGGCTTTTTTTGTATTTTGTCTTTTTCTGCCTTTCTCCAACTTCCTGTACCATTCTGGTCTTGTTTTTGTCTTTTTCTGGCTTTCTTCTGCTTCCTACAGCCTTCTGCTGTCAGTTTTGTCTTTTTCTGGCTTTACCCCATTCGTCAATAACCTTTCATCACTAGCCTTTCGTCAACAGCCTTTCATCACCAGCCTTTCCTCACCAACCTTTCGTCAACAACCTTTTGTCACCAGCCTTTCGTCAACAACATTTGATCACCAGCCTTTCGTCACCATCCTTTCGTCAACAGCCTTTCGTCAATGCCCTTTCGTCAATACTTTCATCAACAGCCTTTCGTTAACAGCCTTTGTTAAACTTGTTTTAGCCATTATTACCAAACAATACTTCCATTTGTTAATGTGACCACTCTACGGAATGGGAAACCATCATCTGAATCCAATGGAAGTGGTTTTAGGTTTAAATCTCCCCATAATCAAAAGTTATAGAAGAAACAAGATTTCATCTTCTTCTTTTGGTGTCAACATAGAGGTATTCAAGGCTTTCTCTTTTGTACTTTCTGGTATCGGGGCTTCTGCTTCTTTATATTTGGCCAGTGCGAATTTTGGTGTTAACAGTTAGCCCCCACCCCCTTGTATAAAGAAGCTTTTGTTCTTTAGGACAAAATCCTGTGGCCCGTGCACAACTTGCCCTATATGCGGTGTCGAGGAACCATAACCTTTGTTTGGAGATTTGAAGTAAAAGACTTGAGGCACCAAATCAAGTACTTGATTTAAAACTTTCTTTTCATTAATAAGGTTGCTGGCCTAAATTCCATTGGTGATAGAAGTTAGGAACCTTTTACCTAGAAATGAGAGTAGAAATTTTGTAGCAAGATTTAAATGTTAGAATAGCATAAACTTTAGGATTTGTTTCTAAAAGTATTATAAGTCAAGAATATTCATTTGGGAAAATGAGGGAAAGGTCCATAGCTCCGATTTGTGTTAGCGTAACAGAATTCCTTCCAACAATAATGGAAGACAAACACCTGAATCCAAATATTTATGATAAAGTGACAGAATTCCAACATTAGTAGAAACCCCGAGACTCATGCTCAAGTAAATAAGAAATCAGAAATCCGCAATTGAAATTAGTAGAAACGTCAAGATTCATACTCAGGTAAATAGAAGATAAGAAGTTCACATTTGATATCCTAAGACTCACACATAGATAAGCAGAAATAGTAATCTTGATACTCACGTTCGGGTAAATGGAAATTAGAAAGTAGAAACCCATATCCAAAGTTAAAAACCACACGAATCATACTTGGGTAAATAGGAATCGGAAATCATATGCAAACCCCAAGACTCATACTTGGGTAAAGAACAAATCAGAAATCATATGGAAACCCCAAGACTCATACTTGGGTAAAGCATAAATCAAAAATTCATATCAAAGAACCATATCTTTAAGTGATAATTATTAAAGAATGTCATAGCTAAATAAAATGCCCCTAATAAAGGCATAGAAGAAACATAGAAGGTTAATTAAGGATCTCCAGCGAAGGCATCACAAACCATCCAAAGACCATACATGTGTATAGTATCAATCTATCCTAATATTATTGAAAGTGATCAAGCAACCATAGATTATGTGTGTGTGTTTCTCAGAGGTTTGCTCAGAGCACATTTTGAAGAAAGAGTCATAAATATTCCAAGAAGTAATCTTCGGGTGTGTATATATAAAGGACTGCTTTCGTAACAAAATAACCCTATCCTAATATGATTTGTCGTTTAGCGGGAGCTTATCCCAGTTTTCTAGTCGTATGGTATCTAGCGTCTAGCCTTACTCCTAACCCATAGGATATGCAAATGAGTGAATGCTCTCTAAGAGAGCGACACTGGTCCCTTTATATGGGAAGATGTGGGAATTTCTAGTCCTTCTTAGGGGTATTATAATTTGCAAGGGGTGTTAGCCTCACTTAGGAAGCGACTCTACAAGGTAGAGATGTAACTTTGATTGTTAGCCCCACTTAGGAGGCGACTCCACTAGGTGGAGATGTAACTTTGTTTGTTAGCCCCACTTAGGGGGTGATTCCACTAGGTGGACATCTAACTTTGTTTGTTAGCCCCACTTAGGAGGCGACTCCACTAGGTGGAGATGTAACTTTGTGGCTCCTCTTCTTGGAAGCTTTGTTTGATGATCCTCTTCTGGGAGGTTGTGTTTGTTGTTGCTTCTCTCTCTGGAAGCTTTGTTTTTCGCTCCTCCTCTAGAAGGTTGTGTTTGTTGTTGCTTCTCTCTCTGGAAGCTTTGTTTGTCGCTCCTCTTTTGGGAGGTTGTGCTTCTTGTTGCTTCTCTCTTTGGAAGCTTTGTTTGTCGCTCCTCTTCTGGAAAGTTGTGTTTGTTGTTGCTTCTCACTTTGGAAGCTTTGTTGATGTAGCTTCTCCCTTCAGAAGCTTTGTCGATGTAGCTTCTTCCCTCGGAAGCTTTGTTGGTGTAGCTTCTTCCCTCGGAAGCTTTGTTGATGTAGCTTCTTTCCTCGGAAGCTTTGTTGATGTAGCTTCTTCCCTCAGATGCTTTGTTGGTGTAGCTTCTCCCTCCAGAGGCTTTACTAATATCATTTATCAAGGGTAGGTTCCACACCTTTCATAGAAGCATTTAAGTGTATCAATATAACATGTTTGACAAAGTCATGAAATTCTGAAATAGGGGAGATTAGATTTAGAAGAGTCTTATTTGATCCGAGCTATAATGAGCATTTAATCATTCCATTGCTGCATATTTGTATGAACAGCTTCCACTGAAGCTAGTCTTTGATTGATAATTTTTTTTATGTATTCATTCATGCATTGTGTTTCTTTAGGTGCTTCCATTTGACCTTTCGTTCCCTCTCATGGGATGAGACATAAACAAAAAGTTCTCCTTTTGAGCTTTTGTTATATGCATGATCATGAACACGGTTTGGTTTTTACCTATAGTAGCACTTGAACTTACAATAATATTTGTTTGATTATAAGTAAAATGAAAAAGTTAAACGAATAATAAAAGTAATCTTTTGAGATAAGAGGCTTATTGTTAAGTTCCCATTTCCATGTTGCGTTTTCTATGACCAGCTTTCCCATTGATTTTACTTTGAATTTCTTAAATGAGCTTTTTTTTCTTTTTTCTTTTTGGCTTGATGTATTTTTATCAAACTCCAACAATATTTGGTTATGTGTCCTTCCGTCTTGTGATAAGAGCAGTAGCCTTTTCTTTTTCTCAATTTTGTAGTACCTTTTGCAAGGGGATTGGAACCAAGCCCTTCCTCTTGTTCTGGCTTCAAGCTTTTCCTTGCGTTAAGTATTTCTTCCATAAGAATGAATTTATCAGCTCTGGAATATAAATCATTCAAGCTTTCACGTTCGTTTAAGATAAGCTAATTCCAAAAGGGGGATGGTACAAGCAGCCCCGACCGTACATCTCTTAGTTTCACTCTATCTGTCGCCCCTTTCACTTTGAGTGATTTATTATGAAACCTATTTAGATAGCAATTAAGGGACTCCTCCGGTCTTTTCTTGATTCTTTCCAAATCATAAATGCTATTTGCTGAATCCTTTTGCATATGGAATTGTGTGCTAAATGCGGTAGACAATTGCTTCCAAGATATGATGAGAGGGTCATGACAATATTTGCGCCATTTAAGAGTTATTCCATGAAGAGTTGTTACGAAGACCTTGCATCGAAGGGATTCAGAAGCGTTATAGGTATCCATGTAATTCTCAAACATGGAAAGGTATTCTTCAGGGTCTGTAGTCCCATCATATGCAAGTTTGTTCTCTTTTATACCATATGGAACCTTCACCATCATTTTCTTTTTGGAGAAGGGGATTCCTTGCAACTTTCTATCTTCTATCCATATTAGGCTTTCGTTTTCTTCTAGGCTAACCGCCTCCTTTGATGCTTGGTTACTTCTCCATGAGATTGGGCTGTTATGTAGATTTGATGAAGACTCGATTTGATTATAAAGTTCCTAAGGTGCTACGATCCTTGATTCCACTTCGTAAAGTTCTGCTTCAGAGGATCTTCGAACCAAGTCTACTTCAATAAATATCCTAGTGGTATCAATTTGTGTAGCCAAGTGTAATGTTTCCAGCTCATCTTTTGTTAAAGTTGAAGATCCTCCAGTTTCTAGTTTCGCTATTTTGATGCTGTTATCTGGAAAGAATGACATGTTGATTCCTTCTTTTCCACTTTCCCCCAATTGAATCATCCTTTCATTGATTTTCAGAGTACCTTGGTATTTAGAAGCTCCTTGTTGAGATTCCTTCTATAATCTTGCTTCTTCAAAGGTTAGTCCAAACCGGGACAGAACAACACAGTTAGAAATGTGGCAATACTATCCAAAAGGTTAAAGGTAGAAAAAGGGAACAGAGGTTCAGGCCCTCCTTCTAGCGCCAAAATGTTAACGATATTTTTCGTCAACGCCGGAAATAAGTATATGGAAACGGACCATAGAGAAAGCATCAGGTTGTTAAGAACCTAACGGCTTGAGCAGGAATATGCTGATGATCCAACCGCATAGCAAAATACACACAAAAATCCATTAAAAGTAGCATAGCATGCAGAAAAAGTAAGAACGCACAATTTATAGTGGTTCGGTTCAACTTGAACCTACATCCACTTTTAGGACTTTGATGATTTTATTCATGGAGGAGGTTACATAAGAAATTCCCAAATTGATTTACAAATTTGGGCTTTCTCCCTAAAATAAGAGAGGAAGATTGTGGAAACGGGAGAAAAGTCTTCCCCTTTTTTTTTGTTTTTTTGAATGTGGCCCTTGGGGTCTTATTTTTAGAGGTTTTGGGCCCTATTTTGTCGCTTATTTTTCCCGCCCTTTTTTCCACTTTTTTTAGTGTCAACTTTTTGCTCTCATTTTCAGATTTTGTGTAATTTGTCTTTTTCTGCCTTTCTCCAGCTTCCTGTACCATTCTGGTCTCATTTTTTTCTTTTTCTGGCTCTCTTCTGCTTCCTACAGCCTTCTACTATTGGTTTTGTCTTTTTCTGGCATTCTCCTGCTTCCTACAGCCTTCTACTGTCAGTTTTGCCTTTTTCTGGCTTTACCCCTATCGTCAACAACCTTTCGCCAATAGGCTTTCGTCAACAACCTTTCGTCAATAACCTTCCATCACCAACCTTTCGTCAACAGCCTTCCGTCGCCAACCTTTCGTCAACAGCCTTTTGTCACCATCCTTTCGTCAACAGCCTTTCGTCAACACACTAGCCTTTCATCACCAACCTTTTGTCAACACCCTTTCGTCAACACCCTTTCGTTAATGCCATTTCGTCAATAGCCTTTCGCCAACAACCTTTGTTAAACTTGTTTTAGCCATTATTCCCAAAGATACTTCCGTTTGTTAATGTGACCACTCTACGAAATGGGAAACCATCATCTAAATCCAATGGAAGTGGTTTTAGGTCTAAATCTCCTACCAATCAAAAGTTATATAAGAAACAAGATTTATCTTTTTCTTTTAGTGTCAACATAGTTGTATTCAAGGCTTTCCCTTTTATACTTTCTAGTATCGGAGCTTCTGCTTCTTTATATTTAGCCAGTGCGAATTTTAGTGTTAACAGATTTTATACAGCAAATTCTTATATTAATAAGATTTATAGCAAATGAGAAAAAATTAACCTAACTGTTAATAGTTGGTTTAATTGTTTTTAAGAAACAATTAAATGGGATTATTTAAATAAATTATATTATTAATTAATTTAAAGGAAGGACTAATTGGAATAGTTGTTTTAACATAATAAGATTTTAAAAAAAATCAAATATTTATATTAGTGAATGTTGAAGTAAATAATTTTAATTAATAATAATTTAAGTGATTACTATTTAAATGAAATTTATTTAAGTATGTAATCGAAGTTGTAATGGAATCTAGTTAAATTTTGAAAAGAGGTTATGAACGGGGTTTATATTCAAACTCGAGTTTCTAAATTGAAGTTATAAAAGAGATTTTTAGCAAATACGATAGCTTAAAATAAATGTTTACTTAATATTTGAATTAACTAAAAATAAATCAAGTTAAAAAGGGTTTTATATTAAAGCAAAGTTTTATAAACAAGGTGTATAAAAGAAGTGTAAAGCTAAAACATTGAGTTTAAATTAGCGTTACTCAATAATGAAATTAAGTGAAATGAATGGAATTGAAATAAGATTTTTAAAGTGGGTGGAAAATGGTTAAATAGAAAGGGATTTTTGAAATGGTACTTGGTAAAGGGGTTAGTAACAGGATTTGTAATAAAATTACGGGTTATAAAACAAGTTGTTTTAAAGAGTTAGAAGTTAAAAGGTGATGTTTAGTAATCATATACTTAATCAACAAATTAAGTAATAGGAGTTATATTTGAAAAGGATATTTTAAAAGAAAAAAGGTTTTATAAAACCATATTTTAAATAAAATAGTTAAATGGGATTTGTTTTGATATTAGAATGAATATGGGTTTTTGAGTTACATACTCAAATATATCTTAAGATAAGAACGTTGTTGATCAAGGTCTAAGTGATAAATAAAGTACCCCAACTTGAACGACTTCAGGATTATCTAAGGACAATATTAGTTTTTATTGGTCAGATGTTAGAAATAATTTATTGTTTCCATATGACAAATAATAATGCAATGTTACTGGCAAGGTTTTGAAATATTAAAAAACTATTAGGTTCTACGTTAAACAATGTATTATTTGACACTGTTCGACCCAAATTTGAAGTAATTATATATAAACCATTGGGTTACTATATAATGAGATTTCCAAAGAAATGGAAATAAAAAAGATGTGAGAATATATAATGGTATTTCCAAAGTAACGGAAATAAAGAGGAGATTTTGTGAAATATAACGATATTTTCAAGATAAAAGGAAGTAAAGAAATGTGTTTTATAATAAGTTTATTCTAAAAGGGTAAGTGTTGATTTTTTTTTTCAAGTAATGAAACAAAAGAGATTTCATAAATTGATTTTATGAACAATAAGTGGAATTGATTTCCCAATTATAAATATTGAATAATGTTGTAAAAAATGTTTTGTAGATGATAGTAAAATTGGAAAAATAAATATGAGTATAAAATATATTTTTAAATATCAAAATAAAAATGGTTTTGAGAATATTCACATATTAAAATAAGAAGTGAATTCATTTTACTTTCATGGTTGTATAGTTGTCTATTTGATTGTAAAATACTGACTATCATATATGGCCTATACAACTGTTGGTATAAAAAGACCGGGTTCGAATTTATATTTGAAAACCATTCAGAACTAGCGGATACGTAAACAGGGAAGATGCTAATGAAGATGGAGCAATTGAAGACCGTGGATCTTCATAAGCGGAAGAATGACTTGTCGAATTTCTTTGGAATGCATTCAGAGTTATTTGATTTGTGATTCTGAAATTATTGGATTCTGCGGATTTGCAAGGACTACTCTCTACTATTCCTTGGGATGATTCCTATATAGGATGAGGTAGAAGGGTACCTTCGGTTCATCATGTTCCTGATGACTTGTATGGATGAATGTCTGACAGAGTATTTCTTAAAAGTCATGCACGTCGATTTCTACAAACGTATTTATGTTGGTGGCGGAGAAGACACCTTCTTTTAGCATAACACCCAAGATATTTTTGTGGACGTCAATAAGTGATTTGATGGATCTGACGATGTGGCATTCAAAGTTTTTTGTGACATTCTTAGAAAGATATTAGTAATCTCAAGCCTCATCAACTAGGAAATGGCTCGGGAAGGCAGCATGGCTATGTAGGTCGCTCCCATTAGGGTGTATTGTCAACTGATCTACAGAAAAATTCATTTGCTTCTATATTCTATCGCTGTTGTATGCTTCATTGACAGTTGTTGATCCTAACCGTTGGTGATATATTTCGGTACAGTCAAAGGAATGAGTGTAGAGATACACTATCGGTCGGGTTACAAGATGTTTTTGTTGAACCTGGCGTATTTCTCTCTAGAGATACACTATCGGAAGGTGGTTTCATACCTTGTCATATTAAAAATCCATTATCCAATAAGCGCTTGCGGTTTTTGATTTTATACTATGAATGTAGAGCGTGAGATTCAAGTGTTCTGCAACATGGTTATTTATAAGATTTAGACACTATTATAATATCGGAATTGAATTTGATATAAATAATGTTTTGGGTTAACATAAGGTAAAAATAGTCTATGATTATATATGGATTGATCTTACGACTACCCTTTTCTTTTAGAAAAGATTTGTTAACTTTAAATTTGTAGGATAATATCTATAAACTTAGTGAGTTTTCTCATATTGGTTCACCAGACTGATCCGTGGCGTTTGGAATACTCAAGTTAGACCGAGTTTTACTGGTTCAGGTTTGAATGATACGCACTTCAGAAGACATGCTGGAGGAGTTCAGACGTATTAGTTTATTTTCGCTGTGTGTTGTATATGAGGACAGGTTGTTTTAACTTTCCAAATGTGTTGACAGTAAGTTGCACTCTGATGATTGTAAGTTTCATTTCAAGCTCTCAATAAAGATCTATTTCTATGTTATGTTTTATTCCGCTGCAACGTGAGACTTTGTATTGTGTTGGTTAGTTTGGTTCTTCTTTTTATTCTTCTATTATAATATTTCTTTCTTTCTTTTCTCACCCTATAATTTCTTTCTATTAACTATCTGGTGTTTTCGATACTTGGGTTTTGGTAAGTAATATGGTATTACATATTATTATCCAAATTCGGGCGTTGAATTCCCTAGCTCATTACATAAAAACTCATATTACAATTCCTTTATCTCAATGAATTAAAGTACGTTAAATTTCAACTTATTAAAAAAATTATTGTGATTCCTATTAATTTATTGGAATCACTATTGTTGAATTCCATTGTTCTAAACCTCCTTTTCTGAATCATTTACCCTATTCCAAATTCCTATAACCTTCTCTTTTAAAAGATTATAGTTATCAAAACTTTCTTTTAGCAAATCCTAAATATATCTCATTTATATTGTCCAGTCCCATGAAAATATACTTTTAAATCCAGCTCCTTTTGCAAACTTCCAAATCTTCTTTTTAATATCATATTTAAATTCTTTTTGAAAATATCAGATTTTCATGTAGTACAAAAAATGTGAATTTCATCTCAAAAACTTTCTTTTTTTTCAAAACCATGTGTGGGGTTAGACATAACATGGATTTTCAACTTTACTTTTCTCCTAAAACTCTTACCTTCCAGATCTTGTAATTCTAGAATAACTCTGTTCCAAACATTGCCAATCTTTCTTCCTTAGTAAAATACTTTTCTCTTTCAAGTATTTACCACATGTTCTATATTCGTTGTACCTATAACATATGGATATTCAACCACTTTCTCAGTAAAATTGGCATTCATATAAGGACCTAACAACCTTAGATTATCTTAACCTGACCTGAAAATTATGTACCAAACCATCTGCAAAGACCTCCCATATGTTACTCGGCTGAATGAGAATTCTTAGATCTTAGTATACATATTATATTTATATTTTAAAAATAAAAATATGTTCACTCACTGTATTTCTACTAACCAAAGCTCTGATATCAAATGTAACAACTAGCACCTCAGTGGGGTCGAATAATTTGCAAAAAACAAAAATCCAAGCACATCGAAACACGAATTGTTTGCTTAGTATTCTGCAAATAAACAAAGATATTTCAGATCTCGAGAAAATAACTCATAGAAGAATAATTTAAAATATAAAAATAGATGAATGCTTACCACTAGGATAAACACTTTTAAGTCGAGTGTATCTAATAGCCCAATCTTGTCTAGATTACCAGAAAATTTCTTCTACCTAACCGGTGGCTTATTTAAAGAGGGAAACAAAACAACTGTTATGGTGATCAGTAAATTATACACTTCTATACATAACACTACATGTACCGATTAATCACCATTTTTGTTATGTTAGGTTAATTATTGTCATTCAAACCACATCATTACGTGCATATTGCACTCATCTACTCACTTGTTAATCAAACCTACTATATATATAATCCCTTGGGCCACCTTGATCCCAGATACCACCCATAGTATCTTTTGTAGTAATCTCATTGGGATTCCATCATCTTGCCATGTCATAAATGTGGTTATTGACTTGCCAAGAGAGTGTATAAGCAAAATCTTTAATAGACCGTCCTAGCCAACACGACAGATGTCCCATTTATGCTATAAGAATATGTAAGCCACATCTGTAATGGGTCGTCCTATGCCTACACTTACAGATGTGCTTGTCATCTTCCTAACATAAAGCTTTCTTAATCCCATTAATAAGGCATTCCATTGCCCTCTCTGCACCAGAACTCAGTCAAGGATTTAATTATATGGTATGTCTTTCCTATCGTGGCAACTTAGCACAATTACCCATTTTTAAGGTTTGGAAGGTATCCATAACTCCCAGCAACCCTTAGCACACCCAAACAAGTTATACCAAGGAATGTGGAGCATTAGGTATACAATTTTTTTTGGGGCGAGATTAAGATTCACAAGATATAAAGATAACTATAGTGGAAACATAATATTTGGAACTTTTAAAAAAGTATTATTTCATAACTAAACAAAACATCATTACATCAAAATATCAAAATTACTGTAATATCATAGTACACAAATTTATATCGAAACAACCCTCTATCAAATCCAGTGTCATTAAAACAAAAGGATTGAATGGAAATAGAAATTGTGATCATGTAAAAATGGAGCATCTAAACTTTGCTTCGAGCATGTTGAGGAATCCGCTACTTTCCTATATGGCTATGGGGGAAGAGAAGAATCGAAAGTGGTTGGACATAAGGTTTAGTGAATGGAAGTAACTATTGGAAATTTAACAAGGAAGAGATAATATGCTTTATAATAGTTCTAATGTTATAAGAGTAAAGCGTATTTGTGCATAACTTAAGTTGATTTCATAGATTTTTTTTGATTATTCAGGCTGATTGTTTTCTTTATAATTCCTACCATATGAGTATTTTAAGGATTGATTCCTGCTTATATCGAATCAATCGGCCTCTCCTAACTACCATCAAACCAACCGGTAGCATGCCCCTTATATTGATTGAAAGCCCGCTTAGACGATGAGCTGAATTAATTACTTATCATTAACCATCCGCGGACCCTTCAGATGGACATATATATCGCATGGACACAATATAATTATTTACGACAATTGATACTACACACATGGTCATTCTAGTAAATAATAACTACTATACCCCATTTTGGCCATTTATTTACCCCTATCATCGTGCTATGCTATAACGACCCGGAAAATCTAAACCAATTTAATTTTTTTAAATTGGCTATTTTAGTGGATTTTAAATATTTAAAATAAATATTTTAAATAATAACGATGAAAAGTAAGTTTGAATCGACATTTGAAAATAAATATAATTACTTTGAATTATAAACAAGGCCTGAAATGGCGCGGTAGTTTCAAATTTTGAATTCAAACATCGACTGACTGTACCGGGTGCAAAACAAAACGGATTTGAGTGAAACCAAAAATATTTAAATCTGTTAGTGAACAACTTTCTAACGAATCTAAAAAATTGAAGTTTCATAGCAGGAAGCAAAAGTTATGGCCAAATGAATTTTTAGGAAGGTCGCTATAGAGTTTATATAGCCCGTGAAAATGGCCATTTTGCAAACGACCTTGGAATTCGACGAAACAACTTTTGTTGGGTCCGGGATGTTAAATTATTGCTAGGTTTCAAATTTCATAATTTTTCAAGCTAGTATGTGAGTGTGGCAAAGGAAAACGTGTTTTGGTCAATTACAGTTAAATTGGATCGACCAGAAATGGGCCATTTTTCAAACGGTCTCAGAATTCGACGAAACTAGTTTTGTTGGGACCGTATCATCAAAACATAGCTAGATTTATTTTTCTGGGATTTTTTTGAATCAGTTAGTGTCCCCGGCAAGTTGAAATGTAGGTTCAAATTAAATATTGAATGTTTTATATTTTAATTTGAAGGAAAACTGACTGAAACGGTCGAATGGGCCTACGAAACATATCCCATTGTGTTCGGAATGAGGGTAAAATGCTAGGGACGACAGTCGTTGGGTTAGGATTGGTGTTAGTATCGGAAGAGGGGTATTTTTGAGAAATTTTTTTTATAAAATAAAATAAAATTTCCCATTGGCCAGAAGTGTTTCTCTCTCCCCGACCCTCTCTGAAGCCTATGACGGAAATCACCCCAAACCTTCTCTCCTCGATTTCCTCTAATCCGCTCAATAAAAACCCATGCCCCTTTGGAGAATAGTACTCGACACGATCTTCGAATCCATACCAACCTCAGATTTGTTTCGTGGGGTATTGAGCTCGAAACGAGCTCGAGAAGATCTTACCTTTGGAGCGCTACCGTGAGCAGGAGGAGTCGTCGAAGTGGGCCCCCCCTACATCGATCGGAGCGCTGTTCCAAGGCCTAGAGGGTGGCGCCGACCGATCTCGTCCAAGTGCTGTGGATTTCGAGTTATCGTCAAACCTAGTTTTGAAGATCGAGCTGAGGTATACGACTATTTTTAATTTAACTATTTAATAGCAGTTTAAAGCGCTATGGTTTTTGATTTCACTGTAAAAATCGTATCTTTTTCGTTTCTTGATGAAATTCAGTGAAACAAGAGACAGTGGACTCGTGTGGACGTCTTCTACATTCTAGAAGAGACCGCATATTTTTCTGAGCCTTCAGTTATTTTTGATGGAGTGGAACCCAATGTGAGATTTCTAAACTATAAACGATATGGAAAACAACGATGTATAAATTATATAGTCGATGTATGAGTTATATAAGCATTGTACACCTCATGTATAAGCGTTGTATAAGTTGTACGGTCAATGTACAAATTATATATGCATTGTAAAAATTATATATGTGTTGAATTGAAGTGAAATGCTTATATATATACACGCCCCTCGTCCACAAACCATGGACGATATTTATTGGTTGTGATTGGTGTGAAAATTGGTTGATTACGAATGGTTGATTAGAATTGTTTGTGGTTGAAATTGATTGATTGTGGTTGAAAAATACCCGTTTGTGGTTGAGAAATATTTGGTTGAAACCACATAGGATTAGTTTGTGGAAATGAAAAAAATATACATGCCGCCTGCGTGCAAACTAGATGCATGAAATCCCCATTGTCAAAAGCTACGAGGCTTTAAGGTAGAGCGAGGAGCCGTACTAGGGACGGCCCCGGTTTTAACTACCCTGCCGTTATGCTGCCGAAATTTTGAATAATATTCATGTGTTAGAATTATTTTCGTGTGTTGAAACTATATTCGTGTGTTGAATAGAAATTCATTCGTTGAATAGAAATTCATGTGTTGAAAGGTATTCGTGTTTTGAGATAAATTGTTTTATAATAAAAACCATATTTTTATCATCTATATGAACTATATAAAATAATCGTGTTTTGAAATAAATTATTTTATAATAAAAATCATATTTTTATCATCTATATGAACTATATAAAATAATCATGTTTTGAAATAAATTGTTTTATAATAAAAATCATATTTTTATCACCTATATGAACTATATAAAATAATTGTGTTTCGAAATGAATTGTTTCACAATAAAAATCACATTTTTGCTATATACATGAATTGTTAAAAATAGCGAAGTGTTGAAATAATTGTCGGTTGGATAAAAATATCATTTTTATCAAATGTATGAAAAGAATATAGCTTTGAAATCGAAGAATCGTTATATATATATATATATATATATAAATAGAATTGAAATATATCGAATAACGAAGCTGCAGTTCATGTTTTGAAACCGTGATTTCAAACGATTAGTGCGGGAGATCCGACCATCGGATTTTCTCGAAACCGAAACCGTTGGGTTCGCTTTGGAAATATCTTCCCAACGATACCCACTTTGTGAAAATCCAACGGTTGGATTGTTTGGAATGTTTAATTCAAATCTGAAGAAAAACAGTGCCAGAATCGATTATATTTATATATATATATATATATATATATATAATTATATTAAATCCAATAACGATGCTGCAGTTCGTATTTTGAAATCGAAACTTCAAACGAGTGTACCGGCAGATCCGACCGTCGGATTTTCCCAAAACTGGAACCGTTTGATTCGTTTTGAAAAGGTCTTTCTAATGAGGTAAATTTTGTGATGATCCAACGGTTAGATTTTCGGATATGTGTAAATCAAATATGAAGAAAAACAGCGCCACGGCCGCGATATGGCCCGAAGCGTCGTTTGAATAAATTGGCTATTTTAAAATAAATAAAAATAGCGATAAATCATTATAAATTATTATAAACAATATGGATGTGAAATTTAGAAATTAACTGAAGGTTAGCTAAGTCGAATGGTTTCCTGGATTTTGATCTGATGTTGGTTTCGGCCTTCGGGGTTAATATTTGGCAAATTGTTCTCTTACTGATTGATGGTTAGTGACTAATGAATTGAAATGATGCGTATGTAGTGTTTGTGTAACACTTGTTTATTATACACGCGAGTTGCTCAGAAAGACCGGGTTTATCCCATTCTGAATAACTGAATCGACGATAAGAAATTGAAGATGAAGACAGTGGTTGAAGAACGGAAATCTTCACCTCGTTTGGATGGTAACTGATGTCCTGATTGGGAGGCATCCCGAAATATGGATAATGAGTGGTGATCGTCCAGACGTACATGGAGATCGATGGGTATGCGAGGTATATAGTGCCTCCGGTTTCGTTCAGACCCGGAGCGAACTTGTAAATGGACTGTGTCTGACATTGGATTTTATTCTGTGTTGATTGATCTCTATTAAATATACATCTATTTGGCGGCGGAGAATTTATTCTTTTGCTTAACGCCCTTCTCTGAGACACACGAGCTCAGAGGTTGTATATCGATGGACATCAGTCGCATGGCATGAATTGCTAGTGTGGCATGCCTAAGTGGCAAATGATCAAGGCTTCTGTTGAAAAGCAAAGTCTTGGGGTGATGATCAAAGCACCGCCTATGTGGCGTAGCTTTGTGTATAACGTGAATTCGCGAACCTCACACCCCGGTATGAACCAGAAACGGGAGAGGACCTCAGGGAGGGCATGCGTTTCCTTCTAGCTAGAGGTGGTGTCGGTGCTTAAACTGGATGACATTTATATTATTTTCACCTAGGTGGTTGTTGCTGTTGCGAGGCGCCTCGGTTATATCGGTCGATCCGGGACCGACTGAGTCATTCGTTGGCTCACTTACGCCCCAAAAGGCGGGAAAACGCAGTGTTCAGGAATTTTAATCCACATCGGTGGACCGGCCCTGACGATCCAAGGGTCGATGCGCTCTGACCCTGAGGCTCGGGCTAGAGAGTCTCGAAGTCAGTAAGGACTATCTTTTTCCTTGGTTCATGACGGAAATCCAATTTCCAAATACGTGACTGTGCGGTTTTGATTGTATACCTATATATGGCGACATAGTGGTATGGGGCATTAATGCCGTCTATGATTGATACTTATGATTTGAAATTGTTTTTGAAACGTATAAACACTAGTAATAATATCAAATTCTTTTGGTTTATTCGTATCAAGCATATTTTGTCCATTATAAGGTAAAAACTCTATCCTCCGGTTTGCGTTGCATTGTGTGATGGGAACTGAGTCTTATAATGGCTTCATTTTTATAAAAAGCATTGCGATGTTTAAAAGATTTATTTGTTTTAAAGAACTGGCAATCCAATGGAGTAAACCCGTTCCACGAAAGTGGCATGGTCCTGTGATTAGCCATATTGTAAATGTGTTAAGTAGATTTCTCATACCAGTCCCATGACTGACTCGTAGTGTGTTTCACTTGCAAACTCGGGTGCCCCTCTTTCTACATGGGCAACCTTGTGTTCAAGTTTTAACAGGCTCTTTCTGGATAGTTGGAGCTGAAGATGGATTCTATCATTTATCTCTTTTTATGCTGCTCAGCTCCTATTGTACATATTATGTTTGTTTTCCGCTGTAGACATTTATGTATAACTGAACTGTATTTGTACTAAGTATGATCTTGTATACTATGTAACTCTGATGATGTTGTTTATCCAGTGTATTATTTGTTCATTATCTGGTGTATTTATTTAATTATGTTATGCTATTATCTGTTTATGTGTTATATTCCAAAGATTACCCTTGCCACCGTCAGTACGGGGTTTGGGGTCGTCTCATGTGCCCAATCTCATTGTTCATGACTTGAGATCTCAATCTCCCGAACTAAATGGTATGCTATGGGTATAGGTACAAATAAACAATATTCTAATTGTACGCCCATCCCATACTTAGTCCCATAACCTAAATTTAATTTATTGACTCAGTCTTATGACCAGCGTCTAACCTATTGCTTTAGTCCCATAAACAGAGTCTGACCTATTATATTATTCTTTCCCTAAGACAAGTTTCTAATATTATAATAGATTTTTTCTTTCAATATAGGTTAATTGACTTGCCATTAAGCAAACGATATAAATAAACCATGTGGTGTTGCATTTCCCCTCCTAAGCGTATCGATAGTGAAAGATCACTTAGGGCAAGAGGCGTAACCTATGTCCTTCCGCGTTCTCGTCATTTGATTGATGTTGACCCAATAATCCTGTAGCTACTATCCTTTTGGTTACCCATGAGTGCCAGCCTACTTGTCGCATAATTATTTAGCCATCTATGAACCATTTAGAATGCTTAAAGCAGTTAATGCAATGCCACTTTGACATGCCCTTTTCTACATACTCTACCTTTGATGGAATACGATTTGCCTACATCATAGGACCATCATGAGGTATTTATGTTCTCGCGTGATGTCCCGAAGAATTTGTGATGGACTGCAACATAATTGCCTACATCTTAGACTTTCCATGGTCGTATTTAAACACATGATATGAAATTATTGTTACAATTTTTCCCTTTGTTAGACCTTATGTCTTACTTACTTTTCTTATGCATTTAACTCATCTTTCATTAAATTTCATTTGCTATTCTTTTGTTATTGTTTTTTTTCGGTCTTTTATTACCACTTGGGTTATAATTCACACATCAAGTATTATACTTAGGCCTTTGTCTTTTTATTATTCATTAAGTATTATACTTAAGTAGTATCTTTTATTAATCATCAAGTATTATACGGGCCTATATCTTTCTATTATTCGGCAAGTATTATCCTTGGATCTTTATTTTCCTATTACTCATCAAGTATTATATTTGAGCCTTTTCTTTTGGAACCAGTCATATTTTAGTAAATTGGAAATTTTGTTTCTACGGCCTATTTCGTATATCTTTCATACCATATTTATCATAGAAAATGGGACTTTGTGCGATGTTTTATTATTACAAGACATTCTTTACTTTTATCTCGAAGTAGGCAATATTAAGTACAGTAGTCACCCATATCTTATACTTACCATTTCTTTTCTTTCCCTGTAATTATACCCATCGCATTTTCAAAGGGTTAATCATAAATATACAAATTTTCTTGTCTTTTCCAACAGATTAAAATATTGCTTATTTCCGAAAAAATGGAACTTCAGTTAACCTCTTTTTAATTTATTCTATTGATCTATGTGAATTCACATTAAAAGGTTAATTAACTTTAACAATAAAGTCAGCATCTTTTGTTTAGGTCCAAATTTACATATAACTTTATCTATCATTATATCCATATTTTGCACATGAGGACATATATATGTAGTATTTACATTCACGTCTTCCATTTGCAAATGAGCTCATTTTATACATAATTTACATAGAAATGTCACAATACTTAAAAAGTAAAGAAAATGGGAACTAAAAGATATCATATATCATCATATAAAAAGCTATATAATTCATCTAGTCACCTCAAAAGTGTTCCAAATCTCCAGATTCGATCCACATCTTATGGCTGATGTTTGTGTTCTTCTTTTTTTGTAATTCCCTGTTTGGACTTACAATTAAAATATACACGGATCTACTAAATTTGGATTAAAACAAAGAGATTTGGATTTTGAAATAATGAATACTATCAAATCCAAGAGTTTACCTTTTTCGTTACAGATCTTTAATTTGAACCAGATTAAAATTTCTAGTTCTTTATATTTTATTTTCCTCCAATTTAATGTGAATCTAACAACCCTAAATCTAAAATGTATTTTGGAACTTTTGAAGGTAAAGAGAGAATGACAGCGCTTTTGCACTCATCAAAAAATAATAAGCTAAAAGTGAAGCAATATAAGTTTATTTGCAGTAGTTCACACCAGCTCCAACTGTTAGATGAAACCCTAAGATCTAGATCGTTCTAAATGAGGACAGGACATGGGTTTTAATCGTGTCATGATCGACCATTTCCCTCATTCATTTCAATTTCCGTTTATTATTTATTAATTCCTTCCTTATATTTCACACGTTTGAAATTCAAATTTCAAACGCTCTTGACTGATTTTAGTTTTTCATATGCACATGTATACACACACACATATATACACATATACAGTCACATATATAATTGTTTATTGGTAACTTTAATCATGAATTTCTCTTGAACATTAGAGAATTAAATTGTTACTTAGTTCATTAATTAATTAATTTAATTAACTTCCTTTTCCCATATCTAGTTCCACCCACATTCTTAAGTAACCTCATTAACTAGCTGCTAGCTCTACAATCGTTCTCTCGCTTGAGTTTTGAACGTTAACAATTAATGCACACACTGAATAATTTCATTCATCTCTCTCTATATATATATATTGAAAATTATATATATATGGTTTCAATTTAAAACATTAATTAATAACCTTTATTAATTGATTAATTGTATGCATACATTAATTCAAAATTCAATTAATTACCTCTATTAGTTACATTATTTTCTTGCATGTACATGTTAATTCAAATGTAAATTTGAGAGATTATATCTTTTCTTAATTAACATTATTAATTGTTTCCTGATCTACAATTCCCACCAAATCTTTAATTTTAATATTGACATATGCTAAAAATCAGTCAATCTTTAACAAATTAATTTCTGAATTTATGCATCTCCAAAGTTAACACTTCAAATAGTGATAACTTTCCCATTTGAACTCCAATTTGGAAGCATTATATATGAAAATTTACCAAAAAATTATTATAAACATAATGACATAAGTTTCGTGTTGAGCTCCAACATTTTCAAATTGTCTATTTTCTTAATTTGTTATTCAAATTTATATTAATTATTTATTTTAAAAACTAGGGGTGTTCAAAGTTGTAAGAGCACAACCAATAATGGCTTGCTCAGTTACTAAACAAGCCATGGAGCTACCAGGTATGGCTTGTTCAGTCACTCATGGTTAGTTTGTGGCTGGTTTGGAGCTGGATGGTGACTAGTTCATTGGACATAATAGCAAACATTTTGCCATTATAAATATAACGGCAAACTCTTTGTCGTTATATTCTATACCCTTATAAATATAAAGGCAAAGAGTTTGCCTTTGTAATTTACAACGACGGACTCTTTGCCGTTAAACCCCCCCCCCCCCCCCCAATCTCTTCTTGGCTAGCCCTATGACTGCTTCCCCCTTCTGGTTGCTCGGCTCGTTCAATCAGTTGGAAAACTAAAGAGAGAATAAGTGAATAGAACAGATTGTTCGTTATAGTCTAATAGTAATCTTTCCCAGTTTGGTTTCATAGAGTTCACTTTCAACAGGAGCTCGAGCAATCCATCATTTCAAGAAAAGTTGGGTTCGAATGTGATTGCTTTGGTTTAAACCTAAAAAATATGCAAAAAAAATTTGATGAACTTGCATCCAAAGCAAATATGACTGAGATTTCATTTTCTATTTAACGAAGAACATAAATTGTTCTTGCTTTACTTCCAACTTTGCTAACCTATCGCTAACTGAAAGTCTACCAAGTATGGTTTTGCATGTAGTAAATGCCATCTTCAAACCTTCGTCTTAAATGATTTTATGTCATCTCACATTCCAGTCCTTTTCCCAATGAGTCCGAGTTTGTACACATCTTTTTCACGGATATGTACAAAACACCGCATCCTATTCATGGAAATCAGGGGGGTCCATATGAGGCCTCCTGGTTTCCACCAATTAGGTGAAGTGTTTTGGAGGTGAACAAACTATACACTTTCCCAATAGCCTCCCAGGATGTTTTAGTATTGGAATCATTGTCAGAATATTTCCAAGTCAAACATCGCTTTCTCCATTGAAATAGTGGCATGAACACTATTTGTCTTCTTTAATAAGCATCGCAAGGAATAGAGCATCATTTTCAAGAATTTTTACAAATAACATTATCCATTAAGTAGATTGGCTCGATTCCATAATATTTTTTATCTTTCTTATCTTAGAAAGTGCGCTTGATCGCCTCTTCCGCTTCCTTTCTTCCTTCCGGCCTCTCCTTTCGTTCCCTCTCTCTTCTCCTCCTGCTTTGACCTTCCTCTTCCACCTATCCTCCCTCTTTATCCTTACTGTTTCCTTTTTCCTTCGCTTTACTGTCTCCTTCCTTCCCTTTTGCTCTTCCGCCTCCTAAACCATAGATCCTCGTTTTGTTCTTCTTTCGATTTCTTCTAGCTGCCACCGATACCACACCAAGCTCTCTCGAGTCCATTCCCCACTTCCCTTCCTTTTTTGTTTCCTTAGCCTCACCTCCCTCCTTCGTTTTTTTAATGAAGGCTGAAATTCTTTTGTCTGTTGTGTTATATGCTTTAGGAGGTATTTTTTTTGTGTTGTTGCGGAGATGTTCTTTCATATTTCAATGTCGATCAACTCTAGCTTTTGACTGGTATTTACTTAGATTCTCTTTCTTTTGCTAGTAATATCGTATTCGAATTAGGTTGCTCTTTCTTCAAGGCTTGCTTTCCTTTTTCTACCGCTTATTTCTGGTCGGATCATCCATCTCCCCCACTCCTCCCTTCATTTTTAACTCCTATCAATGATCCTTCTCGTATGCGCTAGATTCCTTGCTGTTTCTAGCAACTCCGCCTTTGTTTCCATCTCAGTTCTTATATCAAGTTCCCTGGTGGAACTGCTGGTGCTCCTGAGTTGGGCTCGGGGTGGGATTCAATTGTTTCAATTTGGTTTTTGCTTTCTCTATTTGGTCTTTCTTGCGCGGATTCACAGTATTGTCTCTTTGCCAGAGAGTATGCTTGTGCGTTTGAGTGTTGCTATCTGTTAGTTGGGTGTTTGGTGGCTTGGAGGTTTTGATTGTGCTTGTTTCTTTGTGCATTGGTTTTTGTTGTTCCTCTTGTGTTATTAGATCCATCTTCCGTATTTTCTTGTTCTACCTCCCCTAGGCTTTCTCTTCACTTCATGCTTCAGACTACACCTTTTGGCATTGTGTGGTGGCCACTTCAGGTGATTTTGGGTATGCGGTCCTCTTCTGCCTGATTTGGGTTGCTTTGTCTTATTTTCAACTGGTGTTTTTATCTCGTTATTGGCCTAGATGGTTTTTTGTTGATCGTGATGTGTTTTGGGAGTGCAGTAAAGCCATCCATTGTGACTTGTCTTGCAACTCGCCCTTCCTTGTCTGGTAAGCTGAGTTTCATTCACCAAGTTTGGAATTCTTCGCCTCGGAAGGTGGGCTTTGTTTATAGTCTTGGATTCAATAGACAATGGGTTGTCCGTGTTCATACTAATAGCGGTGTGGTGGTTTTCAATGCGCACTAAGCTATCGTTAATTTCTCTGCAAATTATGGTTGGCACTATGGTTTCGAATTTTGCTGTGCTTTGTTGAGTATTGGAACTTATCCCTCGAAGTTTGGATTCTTCTATTTTGGTTATAGTGTTTTGCTTTTTTAATTAGATTTTGGAGTGCTCTTGCAGCAGCATGGATTTCTTGCATTGCTCTGTGGTTTTTCAGTTGCTTCTTGGTATTAGTGTGTTGCTCTTGATTGGTTATAGGATGTTGTCATGTCTGTGCTGTGTCTAGCTTGCTCTTGTTATTTTCTTGTTTTGTCTGGTCTTTTTCCTTTTGTTTTGTTATTGATTTGTGTTTGTTGAATAGGTTTTTTGTTTTGTGTGTGTGATATAGCATTTGTAGTTCTTTTATGCAAATCTATTTTTGTGAGCAATTGGAGAATGACTTTATTCTACCTTTTGTTATATATCTCCGTATTACAAAAAAAAGTGTGCTCGAGATCCAGGGAGTACTGTAGATCTGAGGGCATTGGAAAACTTAGTAACGGAGACAGATATGACCATTGTTAGACATCATATCGATTCTAGATGAGAATAAGCTAAGGAACAAGGAAGTTAGATTGGTGAAAGTCCATTGGACTAACAACGACGAAGACAGTACATGGAAAACTAAGACCAAGAATAGGGCTACTTATCCAAATTTTGTTTAGTATGTTTTCCTTTATGCATGTTTAATTTATGTTTTTCCTTATTGTAATTTGAAGGAAAAAAATCATTCAAGAATGGTAGGATACGACATCCATAATTTTACTAGATATTATTTGAAATATATAATTAGGTAAACTAAACAAAGTAATAAAAGTTAATGATGAGAATGAGATTTGATTAATTATACCAATGGAATCATAGTCAACTAATTAATTAGACCAATTATATTTAATAGAAAATAAAGAGGAATATGAGAGGGGTAAGACACGAAAAAGAAAATTCCTGACATATAACCTTTCACACCTCTCATACCCCACTTCATATTTTCATCTGAAAAACAAAATACACCATGAGGTTGGCCATTGCTTTAGAAAAGAGGAGAAAAAAAGGATAATTTAGAAAAAGGAATCAATCTTAGGAAAAAATATGAAGTTTATTCACACCATCCAATTTGAATAATGATATTCACTCTTTCATTTTCTTATTAATTCGGGTTTATGGTTATCTGAATTATTGTTGTGTTTGTATACTTTATTATGCCAAGTTTAGAAATAGGTGTTCATACACACACACATACATATGCATACATACATATACATATGATTGTGATACTCTGTTCTCACTCAGACAAGAAGAAGTCTCATCATCTATTTTTCTAATGTGAATGCTCTAGCTACAATTGGTGTTTAATCAAGTTCAACCTAAACAATCCACCAAACATTCTCCACTCTTTGGAAGAGGAAGCATTACAGCTACAACGCAAATTTACGATAAATATTCAAATAAAATATATATCTTTTACATCTTTTACAAACTTCGGATTATCGTTTCTGGGAAGAACAAAATGATTCAATCTTCAAAAATTGAAGAACAAACTATTTTACTAAGCTGAAACACATAGAAATTGAAATGAAATACCTGGTTAGATACGACGGTTGTTCAATTGAAAGGGCAAGAGAGAATCTGAAGCTACTTAATGTTAGGGAATTGAACTGTTTGACTTTGGTTAATTTATGTGGAAGATGAAGCTTGAAAAGGGGGCGGGTTTTTCTTTGGATATTGGGCATGATTATTGGCTCATAGTTTTCAATTTTTTTCTATTTGGTTTTTTTTTTAAATGTTGTGTTCAGTTCCTACTTGATATTTGTAGTGTGAATATATGAAATTTATACGTACTCTTTTCCCTTGTAAGGCACTCATCTAGGATAGCGGATTACGAGGTTTTAATGGAGCATATAAAGGAAGTAAATGGTCGGTATTAGTCATAAAGTATACCAATTTTCAAATATATATATATACCCCATTTTCATGAAGTTATCATGTAGGAGTTAAAAAAAAGTTATATCATATGACACCCAATTTCCTTAAAATTTCAGAAGGAGGTAAGGAACAAAATTATAGAGGTGGGCTTTAAGTTTTAATTTTTTTTAAACAAGTATGATTGTTTTATGAATTTTCCAGGAATACAAAATGGTTTAGTTCAGTTTAAATTATTTAGGGCCATTAAATGAACATTTTGGTTTTGAATTTATATATGTTGAAATATATATATATATAATTAGGGATTTTTACCACGAAATTTATATTTAATATAAATTATCTAAGCTTAAATATTTAACTAAGTTTAATTAAGTGAACTGTTTCGAAAAAGGGGTTTTGTAACACCCCACCTCCGCCAGTGCCACTCTTGCAAGGGCACTGACTTTGGAGGGGCGATTAAACAAGGTAAACATGCATGCAGATATCACAAGACAGAACATATAAGTAAAAAAAACAGAGTAAATATAGCAGCGGATAAAAACTAGCATATCAAAACCATAAGTTAAGTTACAACACAGTACTTGATCATTATTTTCCATAAACAAAGTCTAGAAACATAAAACTGGAAACTGGAAAGGAAAACATAAAGTAGCTATCCCCAAGGTAGAAAACCATAGCGAGCTCAAGTCCAAAGCATACATGAGCTATCCAGGAAAAGCAGCTAAGATCCAAGCTAAGTACTGGTATTCCCGCCCTGTAAACCTGGGGGGGGGAAACGAAAGAAAAGAGGCGAAAGAAAATGGGTCAGTCAAAAGACTGGTAAGTCCTACCTACTATTGTACAACAACTAATAAAGTTAACTGTATATGTAAACAAGGATGAGTCATAGGATGATAACTGGCATGGAAAAAGTCAACAAGATAGATCAAGTGTGGCACCGCATATACAAGGTTGAGGTTTGCACCAAGTGTACTAGTATCACAAGTCATGTCAAGTGTAAACAAGAAGTGATCCCCAGGCCCAAGTTTGGCCCAACATCATGAATGACCTAAACCAAGGTCCAACTAGCACGGTCTAGTCGATCGGCTCTCCTAAAGCCTAACTCATCAAGTGTCGGTGTCATACGGCCCAACTACGAAGTGTAGCTAAACTGTGCTAGGTTCACCCTAGGGTGTATCAAGTCCTAGGGTGTCAACCACTGACACAAACCAAGCACGCACAGTTTAAACCTACTGGTGCCCGTGCCTGCTTTTTCAACTCCGGACCATGTGCACGACCATGGCCCGCCTGAACCTACACCGACGCACCTACACAGCCGTCGTCTTGGTCGCTTACATGTCATCCCAGTAATCGTGCCCCACCCTAGCCTAGTCCCTAGGGTATCATGATACAACTAAGAGGGTTACTGGTGCAAAGGACCACGTAACTAGGGTTTCCTTAATGGGTTAAACGTGGTTAACCCAACTCATCCAAGTACCAAGTTGGTTAAGTGTACCCAAGGTTCATGACTTAACCCTATCAACCCATCGTGTTTAATTGGTTAAGTATTCAAGCGGTCCATGACTTAACCCTACCATGTGGCATTAATTAATTTAATGCACCCAACCTCTCACATTAGACCTTGTTGTGGTTACTAGTTAGGCCGGGCGGGTCCGGGTAGGTTTACACCACAACTTAGTCTAACCTCGGGTTTCACGTGCAGCATGACCAACTACTCACATTGGGTCGTATTGCTTGTAGCCACTAGTTAAGTCGGTCGGTTCCGGGTAGGTTTATGCTACAAGCTCAACCCAACCTCGAGTTGGCCATCCTCATGTTTTCTAAGTGTCATGTCCATCATGTTTCCAAAACACATTACAAATTTTCAAGCAATTGGGTAGACCTAACTTAATAGGTAAATTCCCAATGGGTAGACCTAACTTAATAGGTAAATTCCCAAGCTTACGTTTTTATGTCTTTTAAGTTTACCCAACCCCAAACGCAATCCCCTCGCTTACATATCGCAATAGCGCATAAAGGATAGAAAGAGGGAACTTGGCAAAATCATGACATAAAGGTGTTGGAGCCACAAGTTAAACATGGTGGCATATGAGACAAAGATGTGATCACAAACTTGCATATCATGTTATCAACTTGCAAAATATTCCTAAGCATGCATAACATCATTTTAACTTGCATAGTGTTCATATGCATGCATAACATGGTTTCAACTTGCATAAGGTTCATATGCATGCATAACATCAAACTTGGCAAATAGGCGGAACATGGCCATAGATAGCATGAGATAAGGACTAGTAACATGCATATAACATTATATGCATGTTAATACAAGGTTTATGAGAGTTTCAAAGTTGCATCATGCAACATTTCCAACCAAAGATCACATCTTTCTATGCATAAAGCCAAGGTAATGACTTTACTAACATGCATAGAGTAAGCTTATGCATAAAATCATAAGATCAAAGCACATATCATGATTAACCCCAAACTCAACTTGCAACATAACATATTAACTTCATAGTTAAAATACAAGAGTAGAAATAGGCTTACAATGCTTATGTGGACTCAAATGAGTATAGCAAATGTAAGAAACCCCTTATGCAACAATTTAAAACCCCAAAATGCAAGCAAACTTGATCAAGACTCCTCCTTTATGATGCCAATAGAGAAACAAGACTTTAATGCAAGCTAAAGAGGATCATACAAGCCTAAATACACTTGTATGCATGGAAATCTCTTAGAAATTTGATTTAGGAATTTATGAAGAGAGTGGAGGCCATGAGAGGATTGATTTTGCCATAGTTTAGTTGTAGGATAGATTAATGATGATTTAGGGTAGGTTAGGGTCTTATTTATAGATTAGGCAAGTGTTTTAGGCCATAGGATTAACCCTAGGATAGATCCCAGCCCTCAAAAATCGTCACAAGCCTCCAAAACAGGACCAAGGGCCAAAACAGGTGCACCAGGCCAGCCAGGGTCAAGCCAGAAGGCTGTGCAGGTTTCTGGCTCGACACGGGCGCACTTCCCAAGTGCGCCAGTGTATTTTTGTGCTGGCGCACTTCCCAAGTGCGCCAGTGCATTCTGGCTTGTTTTCGGTTTTTCTGCCTAACTTCGTTCGTCCATATCTTCTTCATACGGACTCCGATTTTCGAAAACTCAGACTCTATTTCGCGTATTTTTCCGAGACGAATGCAATGGCATAGCCCGTTTCCCTTGATTCAGATTTTAGAATTAAATTCTGCCTCAATTTATGTTATAACAGGTTGTTGAAAATACGGGTTGTTACATTCTCCCCTCCTTAAGGGATTTCATCCCCGAAATCTTCAAGTTAGGAAGAACGTATCCTAGCATCCAACATCCATCTACTCAAAACATCATCCACGAGCAATCATTGTCCTTACAAGATTCTAAATGATGTATGAACATATGCAAAGGTGTGTGTATATGTACTTATCTAATGCAAATATCATCAATGCAGATTATGTTAGTGAAATGAATCCATATGTATGCAATTCCTAACATAATGTATAACATCTATATGTGTGCACATCACATACATCCATATGCAACATCCATGTGATAACACAAAAAATTTCATCTATGAATAAGCATAAACACTCATGCATATGCAATATGAGAGTGTGTGAGCCGATCTTAGTGCCTAATGTGTATCATGCATCCACGAGTATCCACTTGCAACCACTTGCAACCATCAAGCATAACATGTTTCAAATACATGTTTCATCCAAAGGGTTTCTACCTAAGGTTCTCATGACAAGATTAGCACGATAACTAGATAAACATGGATAGCAAAGAGAAAGATATGCTAACAAAGAAAAGAGATTGAGAGTGTACCCTCAAAAAGGAATGGATAAAGCCCACGCATCTTCTCCTCGGTTTCCCAAGTTGCGTCTTCTTCGGCTTCACCCCATTGAACCTTCACCAACTTCACCTCTCAATTCCTTAGCTTCTTGGTCTCCATCCCCAAGATACGAATCGGAGCTCTCCTCAAAGTTGCATCTTTCTCTACTTCCACGTCTTCAAGAATGCTAGGTTCAACCACCTCAGCGGACTCATGTAGGCACTTTCGGAGATGCGAGACATGAAAGACATTATGCACTCCGGACAGCTTCTCGGGCAATTGCACTTTATAAGCCATCTTACCAATTCTCTCTATGATAGGGAAGGGTCCTACGAACCTGGGTGCCAGCTTCCCAATTGCTCCGAAGCGAACCACATTACGCAAAGGAGAAACCTTCACGAAAACCATGTCTCCAACTTCGAAATCCAAATCTGTCCTTCGCTTATTAGCATAGGATTTCTGTCTATCTTGGGCCGCTTTCATCCGTCTTCTCACCAATTCAACTTTCTCAGATGTGTCTCGTATCATATCGGGCCCAAGTACAAGCTTATCTGTAGTCTCCCACCAACATGTAGGCGACTTGCACGGCCTCCCATATAAAGCTTCAAATGGTGCCATCCCTATGCTTGCTTGATAACTGTTATTATATGCAAACTCAACAAGAGGAAGATGGTCTTCCCAAGTACCACCAAAATCCAGAATACAAAGCCTTAACAGATCCTCGAGTACCCTATTCACCCTTTCGGTTTGACCATCCGTCTGTGGGTGATAAGCAGTACTTAGATTCAACCTCGTGCCCATGGCTTCTTGCAAGCTATTCCAGAACTGACTTGTAAAGATTGGGTCACGGTCACTGACTATACTAGAAGGGACTCCATGAAGTCTCACAATCTCACGAAGATATACAGACGCTAGCCAAGATGCGGTCCTCTTGCTCTTTACCGGAATGAAATGAGCACTCTTCGTAAGTCTGTCCACAATAACCCAAATGCTCGTATTCCCTTTCCTTGACCTTGGTAGCCCATCAATAAAATCCATGGAAATACTCTCCCACTTCCAAAGTGGAACGTCTAGAGGATGCAATAGCCCACCGGGCTTCTTCGACTCGGCCTTAACTTGCTGGCAAATGATACATCTAGAAACAAACTCTGCCACATCCTTCTTCATCCCAGGTCAAAAGAAAATACGCTTCATATCTTTATACATCTTATCTCCGCCTGGATGTATAGTCAACTTAGAGCGATGCGCTTCCTCAAGAATTTTTCTTACTAGATCTCCTACCACTGGAACACATAACCTTCCATCTCTCCTCAGCCAACCCTTGTCATCAATAGAATATCGAGCGAGATGACTAGACGTCTCTCCTCGAATCAGCTTATCCATAATTTCAACTATCTGAGGGTCTTCTTTCTGCGAAGCCCCAACTTGATCAAGAAGGGTAGGTCTGAGTTCCAGAGATGCTAATGAACCGGTCATCGACTCAATTGCCAAAGAGAAATCAAAGGTTGCCACATACTCTAAATTCTTCATCTCAACGAATAGAGGACTTAGGGTCAACCTCTTTCTGCTTAGTGCATCAGCCACAACATTACCCTTGCCAGGGGTATAAGCTATCTCGAAGTCATATGATGCCAAGAATTCCATCCACCTTTGCTGCCTAAGATTCAGATCTTTCTGCGAAAAGAGATACTTGAGTGATTTGTGATCAGTATAAAACTCAAACCTTTCGCCTAAAAGATGGTGGCGCCAGGACTTGAGTGCAAAGACAATCGCCGCTAACTCCAAGTCATGAGTGGGGTAGTTCTTCTCATGAACTTTAAGTTGCCTACCCCCCATAACATATCACTCTTCTCTCCTGCATCAGAACAGCGCCTAACCCCGTGCCACATGCATCGGTATACACGGTAAACATTTTACCGCCATCGGGTAATGCCAAAACTGGAGCTGTGGTAAGGGCCCTTTTGAGCCTTTGAAAAGCAAGCTCACACTCTAAGTCCCATGCAAAGACTAAGTTCTTCTTCGTCAATCTAGTGAGAGGGGCCGAAATCTTAGCGAAGTCTCTAATGAACTTCCTATAGTAGCCTGCCAGACCGAGAAAGCTTCGCACTTCGGTTGCATTCTTAGGAGTCTTCCAGTCTTGAACTGCAACCACTTTCGCGGGATCCACAGCTATACCCTGCTTAGAAACTATATGCCCAAGAAATCGGACTTCTTTTCTCCAAAAGTGGCATTTGGAGAACTTGGCTTTCAACTGATGGCCTCTAAGCGTATCCATCACTTCCTTGAGGTGTCTAGCATGTTCTTCCTCGTCTTTTGAAAAGATCAGAATATCATCCACGAAGACAACAACAAACTTGTTAAGGAACTCCCTGAACACCCTACTCATCAAATCTACGAAGTAGGCGGGTGCATTAGTCAAGCCGAATGGCATGACAAGCCATTCAAAGAATCCGTATGGAGTCCTAAATGCAGTCTTATCAATGCTGTCTTCGGCCACTCTAAGCTGATGAAATCCGGTGGCTAAATCAAGCTGAGAGAAAACAGAAGCACCAACAAGCTGGTCGAAGAGGTCATCTATCCTCGGTAATGGATGCCTATTCTTCTTGGTCAGCTTGTTCAACTCTCGATAATCAACACATAGACGAAGCGAGCCGTCCGCCTTAGTAGCGAACACTACAGGAGCACCCCATTCAGAAATGCTTCGCCTAATAAAATTCTTCTCAAGTAGCTCCTTGATTTGCTTACTGAGCTCTCTCCTTTCACGCGGGGCCATGTGCCTAACTGGTAAGGAGACTGGCTTAGCATTATCAACCAGATAAATGCGGAAATCTATCTCTCGCTTAGGGGGTAACCCCTTAACTTCTTCAAAAACATCAGGGTATTCTCGAACCACCCTTACAGATTGCAGATCATCGATAGACGAGTCAAGAGATTCAAGATAACATAGCATGACGGGATCTAGCGGGTTGCAAGAAATCTCTAGGGTATTGCCAAGGCGAGTCATGAGTCTCACCACCCTATGCTCACAATCGAGAATGGCTCCATAGCGGGACAACCAATCCATGCCCAAGATCAACCCGTATCCCGTGAACCCGAGAACATAAGCATCACACGAGAATTCTACGGTCAAGATAGAAATCCTCAAATCCATACAGATCATAGATAAATGGGCTGAACCCCCAATCGGATTTGAAACACTAACGGGATCCTCAACAAGACTAGTACTTAGGTGCAAACTTCCAACAACATCAGAAGAAATAAAGGTATGCGATGCGCCAGAATCAAACAAAGTGCGAACAGGAAAACCAGAAATATAAACAAGACTTTCCACAGAAATAGTACCTCGGTCCTGAACTGGAGCGGTGTTGAGAGCATGCACTTGCCCTCCAGATAAACCTGCGCGCTGAGTTTGTCCATGCCCCTGCTTCTTAGGGCAATCCTTGCTAAAATGTCCCGTCTCTCCACAATGAAAGCATCCACCCAATTTCATTTTCTTCTTCCTACAGTCCTTGGCTACGTGCCCAACAATCCCACAGAAGTGGCACTTTCTTGTGTCCTTTGCCTTGTTCTTGTTGCCCTTGTTGTTCTTGTTGTTCTTGTTGTTCTGATTACTCTGATTCCCTCCCCACTTGGAGTATGTCTTCTTAGGCTGAGTTTCATTGGGCTTGACTTCCTTCTTCCCATTCTTATCCTCTCCCTGCAGCAATGCCATGTCTACTAGGCTCTCGAAAGTGGCCCCCATAGGTATGTGTGACATAGCTAGACCTTGTAATGTCTCATTTAACCCTCGTGCAAAACGTAGAGCCTTCTTCTCGGGAGTATTGACCATGTCCAAACCGAATCGGGCAAGCTGGTTGAACTTATTCACATATTCTCTCACCGTCATGTCTCCTTGCTTCAAGGCTATGAACTTCTCTAGTTGCAAATTTGCCTCCGCAGACGATAAAAACTTAAGCCCAAACCTTGCCCTAAAGTCGGCCCAGGTTTCTACGGGCCTAGTAGCACTGGTGACCTCCCACCAATAAGAAGCTTCCTCCTTTAGTAGCCAAACCGCCAACAGAACCTTTCTACGGTCCTCTATATCAAAGATGGCAAAGAGATCTTCGGTCTCCTTCAACCAATTTCTTGCTTCCACAAAAGTCTCCGTCCCAATAAAATTTTTGCCACCCATTGCCTTGAAGTCCTTGCAAACCTTGGCGAAATCGGCTTGTGGGTTCTGAGGAGGAGGAGGAGGGGGTGGAACCTCAGTGATAGTGGGAGTGGTTGCTGGACCTGCATTGTTGGCCCTAGCTTCCAAGTACCTCCGGAACCATCCGGGAATGGTGACTCCCTCGGGAAGATTGAGATCGGCCATGCTGGAAAAAAAGGAAAAGATAGATTTAGAACGAGGAAACGAAGGATAGTGCTTATGGCTCTTGGGGGATAGCCTTTCAAAATAAACTAGACTTTTCTTTGGAAAATACTTAATTGGTTTTGAAAATAGCTTTTAAAAGTAACTTTAAAACCCTTTTTGCTCCAATCTTGTAAACCTTATGCTCTGATACCAAATGTAACACCCCACCTCCGCCAGTGCCACTCTTGCAAGGGCACTGACTTTGGAGGGGCGATTAAACAAGGTAAACATGCATGCAGATATCACAAGACAGAACATATAAGTAAAAAAAACAGAGTAAATATAGCAGCGGATAAAAACTAGCATATCAAAACCATAAGTTAAGTTACAACACAGTACTTGATCATTATTTTCCATAAACAAAGTCTAGAAACATAAAACTGGAAACTGGAAAGGAAAACATAAAGTAGCTATCCCCAAGGTAGAAAACCATAGCGAGCTCAAGTCCAAAGCATACATGAGCTATCCAGGAAAAGCAGCTAAGATCCAAGCTAAGTACTGGTATTCCCGCCCTGTAAACCTGGGGGGGGGGAAAACGAAAGAAAAGAGGCAAAAGAAAATGGGTCGGTCAAAAGACTGGTAAGTCCTACGTACTATTGTACAACAACTAATAAAGTTAACTGTATATGTAAACAAGGATGAGTCATAGGATGATAACTGGCATGGAAAAAGTCAACAAGATAGATCAAGTGTGGCACCGCATATACAAGGTTGAGGTTTGCACCAAGTGTACTAGTATCACAAGTCATGTCAAGTGTAAACAAGAAGTGATCCCCAGGCCCAAGTTTGGCCCAACATCATGAATGACCTAAACCAAGGTCCAACTAGCACGGTCTAGTCGATCGGCTCTCCTAAAGCCTAACTCATCAAGTGTCGGTGTCATACGGCCCAACTACGAAGTGTAGCTAAACTGTGCTAGGTCCACCCTAGGGTGTATCAAGTCCTAGGGTGTCAACCACTGACACAAACCAAGCACGCACAGTTTAAACCTACTGGTGCCCGTGCCTGCTTTTTCAACTCCGGACCATGTGCACGACCATGGCCCGCCTGAACCTACACCGGCGCACCTACACAGCCGTCGTCTTGGTCGCTTACATGTCATCCCAGTAATCGTGCCCCACCCTAGCCTAGTCCCTAGGGTATCATGATACAACTAAGAGGGTTACTGGTGCAAAGGACCACGTAACTAGGGTTTCCTTAATGGGTTAAACGTGGTTAACCCAACTCATCCAAGTACCAAGTTGGTTAAGTGTACCCAAGGTTCATGACTTAACCCTATCAACCCATCGTGTTTAATTGGTTAAGTATTCAAGCAGTCCATGACTTAACCCTACCATGTGGCATTAATTAATTTAATGCACCCAACCTCTCACATTAGACCTTGTTGTGGTTACTAGTTAGGCCGGGCGGGTCCGGGTAGGTTTACACCACAACTTAGTCTAACCTCGGGTTTCACGTGCAGCATGACCAACTACTCACATTGGGTCGTATTGCTTGTAGCCACTAGTTAACCCGGTCGGTTCCGGGTAGGTTTATGCTACAAGCTCAACCCAACCTCGAGTTGGCCATCCTCATGTTTTCTAAGTGTCATGTCCATCATGTTTCCAAAACACATTACAAATTTTCAAGCAATTGGGTAGACCTAACTTAATAGGTAAATTCCCAATGGGTAGACCTAACTTAATAGGTAAATTCCCAAGCTTACGTTTTTATGTCTTTTAAGTTTACCCAACCCCAAACGCAATCCCCTCGCTTACATATCACAATAGCGCATAAAGGATAGAAAGAGGGAACTTGGCAAAATCATGACATAAAGGTGTTGGAGCCACAAGTTAAACATGGTGGCATATGAGACAAAGATGTGATCACAAACTTGCATATCATGTTATCAACTTGCAAAATATTCCTAAGCATGCATAACATCATTTTAACTTGCATAGTGTTCATATGCATGCATAACATGGTTTCAACTTGCATAAGGTTCATATGCATGCATAACATCAAACTTGGCAAATAGGCGGAACATGGCCATAGATAGCATGAGATAAGGACTAGTAACATGCATATAACATTATATGCATGTTAATACAAGGTTTATGAGAGTTTCAAAGTTGCATCATGCAACATTTCCAACCAAAGATCACATCTTTCTATGCATAAAGCCAAGGTAATGACTTTACTAACATGCATAGAGTAAGCTTATGCATAAAATCATAAGATCAAAGCACATATCATGATTAACCCCAAACTCAACTTGCAACATAACATATTAACTTCATAGTTAAAATACAAGAGTAGAAATAGGCTTACAATGCTTATGTGGACTCAAATGAGTATAGCAAATGTAAGAAACCCCTTATGCAACAAATTAAAACCCCAAAATGCAAGCAACCTTGATCAAGACTCCTCCTTTATGATGCCAATAGAGAAACAAGACTTTAATGCAAGCTAAAGAGGATCATACAAGCCTAAATACACTTGTATGCATGGAAATCTCGTAGAAATTTGATTTAGGAATTTATGAAGAGAGTGGAGGCCATGAGAGGATTGATTTTTCCATAGTTTAGTTGTAGGATAGATTAATGATGATTTAGGGTAGGTTAGGGTCTTATTTATAGATTAGGCAAGTGTTTTAGGCCATAGGATTAACCCTAGGATAGATCCCAGCCCTCAAAAATCGTCACAAGCCTCCAAAACAGGACCAAGGGCCAAAACAGGTGCACTAGGCCAGCCAGGGTCAAGCCAGAAGGCTGTGCAGGTTTCTGGCTCGACACGGGCGCACTTCCCAAGTGCGCCAGTGTATTTTTGTGCTGGCGCACTTCCCAAGTGCGCCAGTGCATTCTGGCTTGTTTTCGGTTTTTCTGCCTAACTTCGTTCGTCCATATCTTCTTCATACGGACTCCGATTTTCGAAAACTCGGACTCTATTTCGCGTATTTTTCCGAGACGAACGCAATGGCATAGCCCGTTTCCTTTGATTCAGATTTTAGAATTAAATTCTGCCTCAATTTATGTTATAACAGGTTATTGAAAATACGGGTTGTTACAGGTTTGCTTTATTTTAACTATTTTAAAATTTTCATAAATGTGACACAAGTCCAAAAAGAATGTTTATCGACTAATAAGCTTTTTCCAAATAATAAGAGGTTAGTGAAAAGCATTACTATAATAAGAAAATATCCAGTTTTTATTATAACAACAGTTTTTCAACACTTTGAGGCTGGTGCTTTCTTCGCACAGTAGCTTCGAATGATTTGCTTTATCGAATTGACTTATGGAGAAGTGCGTGATGTTAAGAAAACTTAGCATGGAGTGCTTCAAAGCAATGAAGATGTGAAGGAGTGCTTCTAAGCAGCGCTTCCAAGCAGTACTTCGCTCGTAAGGGCAGCCACGTTTTATAAGAGGTTTCGAACTACCAACTCCTTTGCTTTGGTTGCATTGTGGCAATTGCTTCGAACTTCCCTGTTTTACTGTAAAGATATTTACTTCAAATCCATTTTATAAACTTTTTTCACTTCAAAGCCTTTGGCTTTGAATCTACTTTTGTTTTGCTTCAAATAGCTTGTAAATGGATTTGAATGATTTATGTCAACTATTTTGATAGTCTAAACTTTTTGGGCTCGAAGCCCTGTTTGCTAAATTTCAAGCGCCTATACTTATTTTATTTTGCTTCAAACATCATAAAGGGGTGATGGAAAGTATTTTACTTAGAAGCTATAGAGGCATAAAACCCAGTTTTTTTTTCTTTAAACACCGTACAGGGGCAAACTTAAGTGTTTTAAATTGTTTTTTATAGAACTTATAAATCCCTATAATTCCTTCTTTTTGAATGACTCTGAACCAAATCTTTTTTAATGACTTTGGATTTGATGCCATGTGTTTTAATGTATGTTTAGATTTTAGAATATCATCAACATTAATTTAGAAGCATATATTTGGCATAATTGTTTTGCTTAGTAATGGTTATTGAATTTTCTTGTTTTAAAATGATATTCAATGGTATTGAATTGTAGAGGCCTATATTTTCAAGGAAATAATTGAAAAGTATTTAACCTATAAATTGATAATACATAAACTGTTAGATAGATGTAAAGACGATACTAATGGCATAAAAGGTCAGAAAATCAGATGGGACAGGTGTAGCGTCACGCCATACACTTCAGCTATTTCCCCTAGTTGAATTAATCCAACATTCTAGTGCGTGGGATAGGGTTACGGTATAAAACCAAAAGTATGATACACACAGAAAGGGATGCAATGAGATAGTTTATTGGTGAGCCTGAAAACTATTCGATTCTTAGGTAGCCAGCAAAACCAAGGGAGACAGATAGCTAAAATAGATAGATAGTTGGAAAGAGTTAAACTTGGATAGACTGTCCAGCTTGGTTATAATAGCCTAAATCATCCATTTTTAGGAGATAAATAGTTAGGGATAAATGGATAGTCAGGAGTAAACTGACAGCTAGAGAGTACATGTTAGATAAACAGTTACAATTAGATAAATAGTCAAAATGAACCATGAAATGGTTGGTCAAGATTTGGTTGAGACAGATAGTCGGAATTACCCTTGAGATAGATAGTCACAACATGCATTTTATTCATCATTTATTATGTTTATCATGTTTATTAACCATTTTGATTGCAGATTAAGCATTTGTTAGTTGGTTGGTTGATTGATTAGATTAAGGATCATAGCGAAGAAAAACTTGTTCTGCTCAGCCGCATGGTATCATCAGATATATATTTATTTGAGTTGACATATTACTATCATACCAGACTGTTTGTCTAATCTAATTTTTTTAATTTTTAATTCTCAAGTGCTCGATTGAGCATTTCGAGTGTAAGTTTTCAAGTTTGGATCTTTTAGCCAATAACGTTAGTGGAGACGTGCAGGAGGCATCGCTGGCTATTCTAGGAGCTTATTTCGGATTTTATTAGGTTTTGACCTCATGTTTGAACTGACATTTGTGACGATGTAATGATTGTTATTATTATGAGTTCCTTGATCAATCTAGAGGAAATCTTTATATGTTGCTCTGCAAGTGTTATTCTTTATCTGAAACTCGAAAAACAAATTATGGGGTCATGTAATGAATGAATATGGAATGTTAAAATGGTTTCAGAAACTATGTTATATTTTGTTTTATGTTTATGTGTTATGGGTATCGATATTGTTAACATGCTCGTTTTTGGTCGTCGAGAATTAATACTATAGATGACCAAAGCATCAATAGCGGTTTGTCGGGCCTTCGAATAGGAACCGTCACACGATGCTTTAGCATACTTTGTAGATCTTACGAATACATTTTGAGGAATAAGTTGAATAAGTTTGTGCTTGTGTTTTATGATGACATCTTAATCTACTCCAAGACTGAGGAAGAACATAAGACGTACTAGAGGATCATATTGGAGATTTTAAGGAAGCATCAGTTGAAAGCTAAGTTCTCTTAGTGCAATTGTTGAAAGGAATAAATAATATTCTTAGGTCATGTAGCGTTAGGAAAAAGTACAGAAGTATATCTTGTTAACGTAGCAATAGTTCGAGATTGGAATCAACCCACAAATAGTACGAAAGCGAGAAATTTCTTTAATTTGGCATGATATTATATATGTTTCATCAAGAACTTCTCCAAGCTAGTAGCACTTTTGACCAATTTTAACATCCCGTATTTTTACAGTATAATAATTAATTTATTTAATTATTTAAATAGTGATTTAAAGAATTAAATGGTCGTTTAATTAAGTAATATTTAATATTTAATTAATATAAATAATAGAGTAATAAATTTAATTATGAAGTAGTCTGAATTAATGAAATTCGCAATATTGTGTGAATTGGATAGTGGAAGATATTTAATTCAGTTTGGAATTTAACTATAATAACGAGTTTATTTATAAACAGCTTTTGAACATATAAATTTATATTATAATAATAATCGAGCTCGAAATAGTGCGGCAGTTCGTAATTTGGCGATTCGAACTTTAAATGAATACACAGAATCCGTTTTAAATTGGATTTCTGTTAAACAAGAAATGTTCGGAGCTGGTGAAGTATATTTTTCTAATGGAAAAGAAAAATCAGAATTTCGTCATATAGATTGAAAGTTATGTCCAAATCAAATTTTAAAATAGTCCGTATGGAATTCCTTTATAATTTATAACGATTTATTTATATTATAGATGGATTTTCAATACAAATGGAATACTGATTTAATTTGGATTTGAAATGTCGAGCTATATATTCAGATAGGAATATTTTGGAGCTGTATTATATTTTGTGTTAATATATATGATAATATTAATTTATTAATATTTAATTTAATTATTTTTTAAATATATAAATATTTAAATAGGTTTATTAGAGCATTAAAAATAGCCACTTTTGCAAACAAGCACCGTTTTCGACGAAACTAATTTTGTTGGATCCGGAATATTAAATTATTGTTAGATTTCAATTTTCGTAATTTTTGGAGTTAGTATATGACCGTGCGGATTTTTAATGTGAAAAACAATCAGTATTTTGACGGTTAAAAATACGCTGTGAAGCGGAGTCGGAATTCGACGAAACAAGTTTCGTTGGGTCCGTAATGTCGAACTGTAGCTGCATGCCAATTTTCATGATTTTTGGATGTTGTATGTGATCACAGCGATTTTTAAACAGCGTTTATAGAAAGCGATTCAATAAAATGGAACATAATAATAGAATATAAAAATAATAAACCACTCTATAAATATCCACTATCTTTTCTAACCCTAAACGATACTTCCTCTAGTCAGATACATTTCCGTCGTCACTCATCCTCTCTTCACAGTAAAAATCGCAAATTATAAATTCCTAGAAAATCCAAACTAAAACTATAAATCCCAAGATATATACATTTGTGATTGCTGCAAGTTTCTCTTCGACCTGATGTAGTTTTTGAATAGTTCGATCAGTTTTCATGCGCAAGGAAAATACCCAGCGCGAGCTAGGGTTGGGTTTATGGGAAGATTGAGGCTTCGATTCACGGATTGGAGTTCAGATTAGAGATCAGCGAATCAAAGGACATTGGTGTGATTTTTTTTGGGCAATTTCCGCAATTATAAGTGTCGCACAAAACCAGTACTGTGCGTTTAAAGCTGCTGAGAACACGAGTAAAATATTGGGTTCAAATTTAACAAAAATTGTATGGTATGATAGAGATTTTCAAGAGAAGTTGTTGGGTGATTTTTTATGGAAGTTTCGTGAAGAAATGGAGAATCGATTATGAACTAAAGATGCGATAATGATGAGGATACAAGCGATGGGTTTAGAAGCTGAAGATGGAGGAAGAAAGAGTGCGGATGCGAAAGTTGTTGGGTCGGTTCTTGATGGGTAAGGCCCAATATTTGAATTTATATATTATATAAATGTATTCAAACTTGTAAATTATATAACTTTAACATACGGTATCGTAATTGGGCAAAACAGGATCTGATGGGATCGTATGGATGGCGGCTACACAATGGAACTGAGTCAGGGTGAATTGGAGCTCATTACATTTTATAGCAATATAAATTGTCCGTCTGAATCAACCGAAAATTATCGTTACTTAACGATGATTGTCCAATGTGAGTAAATCTCACTAACTCTGCTCAATTATATTTTTATAATGTATTTTTAGAATTGATAAATGTTGGTTGATTGTTGTGTGTTGACTGTTTGGATAAAATGCTGATTTATTGGTTGAAATTACAGATAACGATATATATATATATATATATATATATGTATATATATATATATATATCGTTAATCAAATATTGATTCTATTTATCAGAACATTTCATACTAAAAAGAAATCAATGTTATTTATGTTGTTTAACATCTGTGGATGCAGGGAAACAGGTTGGAGGGATCCAACTGGATTCCTCAATATTTATAGAACTGTTTTTCATATATTCTGATATATGATGTGGTATATAATCTGTTATTGATTATGAGTGTTTGGATGATGATTGATCCTTTTGATTTGGTATTTTAACACCATTAGTGATACTAGAAAGTAAAAAGGGAATTTTCAAAGTGTATTTTGAAAATAAAATATTTACATAAAATCAATGGATTTTATATAAACGGAAATATTTATATGAAATAAATAGATTTATAAAAGGAATATATATTTAGAAAATAAATAGAATTATAAAAGGAATATTTATTTGGAAAATAAGTAGAATTATACAAGGGAATTTTCAAAGTGTATATTGAAAAGAAACTATTTATAAAATCAAAGGATTTTATAAAAGAAATTATTTATAAAATCAAAAGATTTTATAATAAAAAATAAATAGAAAAATAAATAGAATTATATTTATATAAAATAAATAGGAGATTTTAAAAGGGGAAATATTTGTAAAAAAATTACAAATAGAATTGAAAGGGGAAATATTTGTAAAACATTTGCAAATAGAATTGAAAGGGAAAATATATGTAAAACATTTACAATATAATTGAAAAGGAAATATTGGAAAATAAATAGGATAATTAGAAAAGTAAATATTTGGGAAATAATTAGTGTATTATAAAAGGAAGTATTTTATAAAATGAATAGAATTTTACAAAAGAGAATAAGTGGAAAAGATTTACTTAAAGTATAATTAAATAGAAATATGTTTTTAAAAGATAAATTAAGAAGATTAATTTACAAACGATGTTTATAAATTAAGAAAAATATTTATCACTGGATAATTTGAATATATAAATTTGAATTTATATAAAGAAGTAGAAATTGGTTTTAACACCGATAGGTTAATAGAATTTGAATTCAACATTTATAAAAGGGAATTTAAATGAGATTTTAACTGTTAGAAGTTAAAAGGAGGATTTGTAGAAATAGTTATACAAATAAAAGATTAAATAGAATTTGGAAATGGAATATTATTTTTAAATATGAAATCAAGCTGAATTGGTATATATATATAAAAAATATTATTCACATTCGATGTGAATAATGGATTAAAATAGTTATTTTGTAAATTAAAACATTTATAAAGAAAAAGTGGGATTTTGAAATAGAATTTCAAATGGGAATTTGAATGTGATAGAGTTAATCGAATATAGTTAATCGAATTAGAGTTAATCGAATATTAGTTAATTGAAATAGAGTTAAATCGATTAGAGTTGATCAAATAGAGTTGAATTGATTAGAGTTAATCAAATAAAGTTAAATCGATTAGAGTTAATCAAATAGAGTTAAATCGATTAGAGTTAATCAAGTAGAGTTAAATCGTTTAGAGTGAATCGAATAGAGTTAAATCGGATATTAGTTAATCAAATAGAGTGAATCGAATTAGATGTAATTGAATCAGTTAATCGAATAGAGTTAGTCGAATATTAGTTATTCGAATTGAGTGAAGCGAATAATGTTATTCGAAGGAGAGGGAGTATCAAATATAGTTTATTCAAGAAGAGTTGTCGAATATAGTTTATTCAAAAGAAAGAGTTATCGAATATAGTTATTCGAAAGAGAGTTATCGAATAGAGATTATTCGAGAGAGAATTATGCATTGAAATTTGATTTTATCGAATTCGGGAAAGTACTATTCACTTTCCATTTTTGATCAAGATTTATTTATCTATTAATAAATTAGTTGTTTATTTATTTATTCAAATTAAGAAATAAAAGTTATATTTTAGTTATTATATATTCAGAAGCATAGGATTATAACACTATAGTTATAATCAAATGATTTCTGTAAAAGAAGTGGATTCGTAAATAGAATTCGAGAGTTACATAAGGAAGTTTGTGAAGATTTAAAAGGTGAACTTTGTCTATTTCGAGATTAGAAATGTTGTTCAGTTAAGGTCTGAGAGGTAGTTATACCCCAACTTGATTGACTTCGTTTTTAACTAAGGAATGGATAAGGTTCGATAGTGAAGGTTAGTTAATTGAATTTAGTTAATAAGTGTTAATGTTTTGAGTTGGCATAGCGATGTTTTATTTAAACATTTGTTTAAATCCAATGAAGGAGTTATGGAAATGTTTTCCAAATAAGAATCAGAAATGTTTCCAATACAGAAAATAAGAAATAAGAGTAAATATGGTAATGTTTTCCAATGATTTGTAGCGTATATTTTCTAAATTTAGAAAATAAGAATTTACGAATATATAGGATCAGAAATAGGGAAATGAATAATTAATTGACAAATTAAATTAAAGGGGATCAATGTTGATTGATGATTTGCTCGGTAAGATTTCCATTTGGAAATATGACCCTTGTTTATACACATGTTTTCCTTTGATAGTTAAATCACCGACTATCAAAGTTTTTGACCATTTTTCCGTTGTCAATACGGAGAGACTGGGATCAGATTCATTTTCTGAAAACCACTCTGTGTGGGCATTGGCGTTGCGAATAAAATATATTGAAGACGGAGTTTATCAAGGGCTATTCTGACGATCCTAGGTAGAAATTGCCTAAGATGGATTTACAGAATAGTGCCTCCGATTTGTCCATACCCAGAACAACGTGTATGGACGAATGTCTAACAAAGTATATCTATTGGATCGTGTAAGTTGATCGCTTCAAACGTATCCACGTTTGGTGGTGGAGGAACTCGTTTCTCTTAGCTTTATACCCATGGTATTTTTGTGGAAATCAATTTGTGATTTGGCGGGTATGACGATGTGGCATTCAAAGTAAATGGAGGTGTGATTTGTCAAAGTTACATTATGACATCAAGCCTCATCAACCAGGAAATGACAAAAATCGGGCAGGCAGCATGGTCATGTGGGTCACCCCATTAGGGTGTATTGTCACCATCTAAAGAATATTCATATTTGTTACTTCTTTTCGCTTTTATATCTCCGAGGAACGGTTATGTTGCTAGCAACCGTAGGTGACAATATATTCGATACACTCAAGAGAAATGAGTGGTCGGTCATGTGTGGCCGAGTTGCTAGGCGTTCTTGTTGAACCCAGTGTATTCCTCTGTAGAGATACACTATCGATAGGTGGTTCCATACCTTGTCATAGTCGGAATCCAATCTCCAATAAGCGCCTTCGGTTTTGATTTTATACTATATATATGTGGAGCGTGAGATGCAAGCATTCTACTAGATTGTATTTACTTGTGATAAGACATTATTATAATATCAGAAAAGTATTGATTTTGAAAATGTTTTGGGTTATCGTAAGGTAAAAACCATCTGCGTTTATGTGTGGATCGATCTTACGATTATCATTTATTTGAAAAGGATTTTGAAAAGTTAAACCGAATGGTTGGAGTTTACTCACACAAGTCCCATGACTGACCCAGAGTTTATTTTGTTTTGTTTTCCCTAAATTCTTGGGTGCCCAAATTTGTACGGGCAGTCAAGTAGTTTAGGTATTTCCAGATATTCTTGGAGGGGCTAGAGCAGGAGGCTTCAGGATTTCATAGCTATTGTTTATTTCCGTTGTTATGTAAGTGTTGTACTCTAATATACAAATACAGATTTGTGTTTCAAATGTTACTTTGTATATTATATTTTATTCGTTCCGCTGTGTGATTCGTGTTACTCTGATGTTGTTGTGTTCTTCTTCTATTCTAATTTTCTATCTTATCTATTCTCACCCACTAACTTATTTCTATTAACTATCTGGTATTTCCGATGTCTAAATAGTCGACATTGGTATTTGTGTTGATTTTCAGAGTCGAAAATCCCTGGGTCTTTACAATGGTATCAGAGCTGAAGGTTAAGTAATTACCTTGGCTCTGTGGCGTGACTCGGTAGAGATGGGGTTAGCAATAACCTTGATTGGGTTTGAATGTATATATACGAGTGAACGTGTTTGTAGATTTTATAAAAATGGTTCTATATTGTGGAGATTTGTTGGTTGATTTGTTTATGAATTCTGGTCGATTAATTTGATCCGATGTATCGATAAGGGTTACTAAACACTTGAATATGATGAACCGACACAGTATGTTTCGAAAAGAGGGTAAACGAAATAATTTTACCCAAATTATATTCTGATATAAAAGAATGATTTATATTGGAATGATTATAATATATTTGTTGTTATTACAATCGAATAAGATTATAATCGAAAATGGTTATATAAATAACCAATCAGAATTCATATATATGTAATATATGAAATCAAATGAAGTAAATCTGAATTTAAACCAGAATTGAAATTAGAACTCTAGAAACTTAAATTAGTGTTGATAAATGGATTTGGATTAAGTATATGAGAATTTTAAAAATCCTGGGAAATTTTAAATTGTTTTACAAGCATTGTGAAGGATATTTTGAAATGTATTTCAAATGAAAGTGTTTAAATATGGTTTTGGAAAGTGATATAGTATTGAACTCACTTTGATAGCTCGGAAATAATTCTGATGACGCTAGCCACATCATCAGTGTTCATTTTCGAGTTCTAAGTGACGAATTACTACCAAAGAGAATTTTTTTGAATTGTTTTGAAAAAAAAAACAAGATAGTTTGAAATCCGAAAAGGGATATTTGGTTTTAGAAAAGCAAAGCTATTTAAAATTCCTAGGAATAGACTGTTTGAATTAAAAACAAGTTGAATTGAAATTTGTGAAAACAAATTGAAATTGGGTTAAAGCCAATTAAGTGGAAGCTGTATTGAAATGGAGTAATATCAAGTCGAATTGGAATTTGGTGTATAATTGGACTCGGTTGAGTAAATGGTTTTATTTTTGAAATAGAAATCAGAAGTGTGACTGTGGGATGAAGATAACTGATTAGAGGAATGAATTAGTAAATGGAATATATGGATAGAACATAACGAAGTTAAGTATAGTGGATTGATGAGTTAGTAGTTTGGAATCAAGAATGGAACTTTGGTTTGAAATGGAATTTGGCCTGGATATGTGAATGATTTGGTTGTGAGGATAAAATTGGAAATTGATTGGAATGATATTGGTATATGCAGAATTGGTGACAGATGGAAACGATATAATGACATGTTCGATAAAAAGGTACATGTTTACTTTTATATGAGTTTGGTGATTTGTTAGCCTATTTGGCAAGTCGCTTGGCTATTTGATTTTCCTTTGGGTTAGAGAAGGCCTAGAGAGGCAAGTTGTAGTTGTATCGATTGAGTCGTACAAAGGAGGTGCTGGTGAAATTTTTAAGAAATTTCGGGTGTTAGAAAATTTTCAGGATGTTTGAAAATATTCGTTAATAGAAATGAATTAATATTTTAATTGAAACAAATTAATTCAGTTGAAACTGAAATTAAAGAAGTAAAGAATAATTTTAAACTAGTTAATATGGTTGTTTTCTACCTTAGCAATTTCGAGGACGAAATTATTTTAAGGGGGGAAAGAATGTAACGTCCCATATTTTTACGGCATAATAATTAATTAATTTAATTATTTAAATAGTGATCTAGAGAATTAAATGGTCGTTTAATTAAATATTATTGAATATTTAATTAATATAAATAATAGAGTAATATATTTAATTCCGAAGTAGTCGGAATTATTGAAATTCGCAATATTGTGTGAATTGGATAGTGGAAGATATTTAATTCATTTTGGAATTTAATTATAATAACGAATTTATTTATAAACAGCTTTTGAACGTATAATTTATATTATAATTATAATCGAGCTCGAAATAGCGCGGCAGTTCGTAATTTGGCGATTCGAACTTTAAATGAATATACAAAATCCCTTTTAAATCGGATTTTTGTGAAACAAGAAACGTTCGGAGCTGGTGAAGTATATTTTTCTAGTGGAAAAGAAAAATCAGAATTTCGTTGTATAAATTAAGAGTTATGTCCAAATCAAATTTTAAAATAGTCGCTTTCGAATTCCTTTATAATTTATAACGATTTATTTATATTATAGATGGATTTTCAATATAAATGGAATATTGATTTAATTTGAATTTGAAATGTCGAGTTATAAATTCAGATAGGAATATTTTGGAACTGTATTATATTCTGTGTGAATATATATGATAATATTAATTTATTAATATTTAATTTAATTATTTTTTAAATATATAAATATTTAAATAGGTTTATTTAGAGCATTAAAATAGCTACTTTTGCAAATGAGCTCCGTTTTCGATGAAACTAATTTTGTTGGATCCTGAATATTAAATTATTGTTAGATTTCAATTTTCGTAATTTTTGGAGTCAGTATATGACGTACGGATTTTTAATGTGAAAAACAGTCAGTATTTTGATGGTTAAAAATATGTTGTGTGAGCAAACGGATTCGAAATTTGACGAAGCAAGTTTCGTTGGTTCCATAATGTTGAACTGTAGTTGCATGCTCATTTTCATGATTTTTGGATGTTGTATGTGATCACAGGGATTTTTAAACAGCGTATATAGACAGCGATTCAATAAAATGGAATATAATAATAGAATATAAAAATAATAAACCACTTTATGAATATCCACTGTCTCTTCTAACCCTAAACGATACCTTCCTCTGGTCAAATACTTTTCAGCCGTCATTCATCCTCACTTCACAGTAAAAATCGCAAATTATAAATTCCTAGAAAATCCAAACTAAAACTGTAAATCCCATGATATATATATATATTTGTGATTGTTGCAAGTTTCTCTTCGATCTGATGTAGTTTTTGAATAGTTCAATCAGTTTTCATGCGTAAGGAAAATACCCAGCGCGATCTAGGGTTGGGTTTATGGGAAGATTGAGGCTTTGATTCACGGATTGGAGTCCAGATTGGAGATCAGCGAATCAGAGGACATCGGTGTGGTTTTTTTGACAATTTCCATGAATATAAGTGTCGCATAAAACCAGTACTGTGCGTTTAAAGCTATGAGAACGCGAGTAAAATATTGGGTTCGAATTAAAAAAAAAAAATTGTATGGCGTGATAGAGATTTTCAGGAGAAGTTGTTGGGTGATTTTTTATGGAAGTTTCATGAAGAAATGGAGAATCGATTGTGAACTAAAGATGCGATAATGATGAGGATACAGGCAGTGGGTTTAGAAGCTGAAGATGGAGGAAGAAGAGTGCGGGTGCGAAAGTTGTTGGGCCGATTCTTGATGGGTGAGGCACAATATTTAAATTCATATTTTATATAAATGTATTCAAAATTGTAAATTATATAACTTTAACATACGGTATCAGAATTGGGCAAAACAGGATCCGATGGGATCGTATGGACAACGACTACACAAAGGAACTGACTGAGAGTGAATTGGAGCTCATTACAATTAATAGCAAAATAAATTGTCCATCTGAATCAACCGACAATTATCATTATTTAACGATGATCGTCCAATGTGAGTAAATCTCACTAACTCTGCTCAATTATATTTTTATAACGTATTTTTAGAATTGATAAATGTTGGTTGATTGTTGTGTGTTGACTGTTTGGATGAACTACTGATTTATTGGTTGAAATTACAGATAACGATATATATATATATATATATCGTTAATCAAATATTGATTCTGTTTATCAAAATATTTCATATTGAAATGAAATCGATGTTATTTATGTTGTTAAACATCTGTGGATGCAAGGAAACAGGTTGGAGGGATCCTACTGGATTCCTCAATATTTATAGTACTGTTTTTCATATATTCAGATATATGATGTGGTATATAATCTGTTATTAATTGTGTGTGTTTTGATGATGATCGATCCTTTTGATTTGGTATTTAACACCATAAGTGATACTCAAAAGTAAAAAGGGAATTTTCAAAGTGTATTTTGAAAATAAAACATTTATATAAAATCAATGGATTTTATATAAATGAAAATATTTATATGAAATAAACAGAATTATAAAAGAAATATTTATTTAGAAAATAAATAGAATTATAAAAGGAATATTTATTTGGAAAATAAGTAGAATTATACAAGGGAGTTTTCAAAGTGTATATCGAAAAGAAACTATTTCTAAAATCAAAGGATTTTATAATAGAAAATAAACAGAGATTAAATAGAAATATATTTATATAAAATAAATAGGAGATTTTAAAAAGGGAAATATTTGTAAAACATTGACAAGTAGAATTGAAAGGGGAAATATTTGTAAAACATTTACAAATAGAATTGAAAGTGAAAATATTTGTAAAACATTTACAATATAATTGAAAAGGAAATATTGGAAAATAAATAGGATAATTAGAAAGGTAAATATTTAGGAAATAATTAGTGTATTATAAAAGGAAGTATTTAATAAAATGAGTAGAATTTTATAAAAGAGAATAAGTGGAAAAGATTTATTCAAAGTATGATTAAATAGAAATCTGTTTTTAACACATAAATTGAGAAGATTAATTTATAAACGATGTTTATAAATTAAGAAAAATATTTATCATTGGATAATTTGAATATATAAATCTAAATTTATATAAAGAAGTAGAAATCAGTTTTAACACCGATAGGTTAATAGAATTTAACTTCAACGTTTATAAAAGGGAATTTAAATAAGATTTTAATTGTTAGAAGTTAAAAGGAGGATTTGTAGAAATAATTATACAAGTAAAAGTATAAATAGAATTTGGAAATGGAATATTATTTTTAAATATGAAATCAAATTGAATAGGTATATATAAGAAATATTATTCACATTCAATGTGAATAATGGATTAAAATAGTTATTTTACAAATTAAAACATTTATAAAGAGAAATTAGGATTTTGAAATAGAATTTCAAATGGGAATTTGAATGAGATAGAGTTAATCGATTAGAGTTAATCGAATTAGAGTTGATCAATTAGAGTTAATTGAATTAGTTATTTGAATTAGAGTTAATCGAATTAGTTATTTGAACTAGAATTAATCAAATTAGTTATTCGAATTAGAGTTAATTGAATTAGTTATTCGAAAAAGAGTTAATTGAATATTAGTTAACTGATATAGAGTTAAATCGATTAGAGTTAATCAAATAGAGTTAAATCGATTAGAGTTAATCAAATAGAGTTAAATCGATTAGAGTTAATCAAATAGAGTTAAATCGTTTAGAGTTAAATCGAATATTAGTTAATCAAATAGAGTGAATCGAATTAGAGTTAATCGAATAGCGTTAGTCGAATATTAGTTATTCGAATCGAGTGAATCGAATATAAGTTATTCAAAGGAGAGAGTATCGAATATAGTTTATTCGAAAGAGTTATCGAATATGGTTTATTCGAAAGAAAGAGTTATCGAATATAGTTATTCGAAAGAGAGTTATCGAATAGAGATTATTCGAGAGAGAATTATAAATTGAAATTCGATTTTATCGAATTCAGGAAAGTACTATTCACTTTCCGTTTTCAATCAAGATTTATTTATCTATTAATAAGTTAGTTGTTTATTTATTTATTCAAATTAAGAAATAAAAGTTATATTTAAGTTATTATATATTCAGAAGCATAGGATTATAACACTATTATTATAATCAAATGATTTCTGTAAAAGAAGTGGATTCGCAAATAGAATTTGAGAGTTACGTAAGGAAGTTTGTGAATATTTAAAAGGTGAACTTTGTCTATTTCGAGATTAGAAATGTTGTTCAGTTAAGGTCTGAGAGGTAGTTATACCCCAACTTGATTAACTTCGTTTTTAACTAAGGAATGGTTAAGGTCGATAGTGAAGGTTAGTTAATTGAATTTAGTTAATAAGTGTTATTGTTTTGAGTTGGCATAGCGATGTTTTATTTAAACATCTGTTTAAATCCAATGAAGGATTTTTGGAAATGTTTTCCAAATAAGAATCAGAAATGTTTTCCAATATAGAAAATAAGAAATAAGAGTAAATATGGCAATGTTTTCCAATGATTTATAATGTATATTTTCTAAATTTAGAAAATAAGAATTTACGAATATATGGGATCAGAAATAGGGAAATGAATAACTGAATGACAAATTAAATTAAAGGGGATCAGTGTTGATTGTTGATTCGCTTGGTAAGATTTCCATTTGGAAATACTACCCTTGTTTGTACACATGTTTTCCTTTGATAGTTAAATCACCGACTATCAAAGTTTTTGACCATTTTTCCGTTGTCAATACGGAGAGACCAGAATCAGATTCATTTGATGAAAACCACTCTGTATGGGCATTTGCGTTGCAAATCAAATATATTGAAGACAACTGAAGATGGAATTTATCAAGGGCTGTTTTGACGATCCTAGTTAGAAATTGCCTAAGATGGACTTACAGAATAGTGCCTTCGGTTTTCCCAGATCCAGGACAACTTGTATGGACGAATGTCTGACGGAATATATTTAATGGATCAGTTAAGTTGATCGCTTCAAACGTATCCATGATTGGTGGCAGAGGAACTCGTTTCTCTTGGCTTTATACCCATGGTATTTTTGTGGAAATCAATTTATCATTCGGCGGGTATGACGATGTGGCATTCAAAGTAAATAGAGGTGTGATTTATTAAAGTTATATTATGACCTCAAGCCTCATCAATTGGGAAATGACGAAAATTGGGCAGGCAACATGGCTATGTGGGTCGCCCCCATTAGGGTGTATTGTCACCATCTAGAGAATATTCATATTTGTTACTTCTTTTCGCTTCTATATCTCCCGGGAACGGTTATGTTGCTAACAAGCATAGGTGACAATATATTCGAAGTACTCAAGAGAAATGAGTGGTTGGTCATGTGTGGCCGGGTTGCAAGACGTTCTTGTTGAACCCAGTGTATTCCTCTCTAGAGATACACTATCGGCAGGTGGTTCCATACCTTGTCATAGTCGGAATTCAGTCTCCAATAAGTGCTTGCAGTTTTGATTGTATACTATATTTATGTGGAGCGTGAGATGCAAGTGTTCTGCTAGATTGTATTTACTTGTGATGAGGCATTATTACAATATAGAAAAGTAATGATTTTGAAAATGTTTTCGGTTATCATAAGGTAAAAACCATCTGTGTTTTTGTGTGGATCGGTCTTACGATTAGCATTTCTTTGAAAAGGATTTTGAAAAGTTAAACTGAATGGTTGGAGTTTACTCACACCAGTCTCATGACTGACCCAGAGTTTATTTTGTTTTGTTTTCCCTAAACTCTTAGGTGCCCAAATTTGTACGGGAGGTCAAGTAGTTCAGGTATTTCCAGATATTCTTGGAGGAGCTGGAGCAGGAGGCTTCAGGATTTCATAGCTATTGTTTATTTCCGTTGTGATGTAAGTGCTATACTCTAATATACACATATAGATTTGTGTTTCAAATGTTACTTTGTATACTATATTTTATTCGTTCCGCTGTGAGATTCGTGTTACTCTAATGTAGTTGTGTTCTTCTATTCTAATTTTCTATCTTATTTATTCTCATATCTAACTTCTTTCTATTAACTATCCGGTATTTCGGATGTCTGAATAGTCGACATTGGCATTTGTCTCGATTTTCGGAGTCGAAAATCCCTGGGTCGTTACGCCAATTTGATAAAGAAGAATCAGATCTTCGTATGGAATGTCAGATGTGAGTATTCTTTTGGGATTTTGAACGAGTGGTTGACAAGTGCACTTGTGTTACCTATTCCAAGCGGGTATGAAGAAATGATCATGAGTGTTGACTCTTGTGGTACTGGTGTAACAGCAGAGCAAAAAGGAAAAGTTATGTTAGCCGATAGCTGAAGTCACATAAAAGGAATTACCTACTCATGATCATAAGCTAGCAGTGACTGTGTTTTCTTTGAACATGTGGAGACATTATTTATTGGGAGTAAGATTCGAGCTATTTACAGATCATAAACTATTGAAGTATATTTTCTCATAAAAGGGTCTTAATCTTCAACAACAATGATGGTTGGTGTTTTTGGATTCATAGGATATTTATATTTCCTATACTTTAAGGAAAGGCAATGCAATTGTAGATGCATTGAGTAGAACACACATCAGTTTAGGAATCATATTTCTAGAGTGGAAGAAACTAGAGTATTTAATTGAATCTAATCTCAAGCATCATTGTAAGCTCGAGCCTAAGATCATGGAAACTTATCTATTAAATCTACTCTCATTGTAAAGATTGGAGCTTACCAGAAGCATAATGTTAATCTAGTAGAGATAGTAGGGAAGTTTGAAATGGGAATAGAGTCCGAGGATATGAAGCAATACAAAATTGAGCAAGATGGTTTGCTTCATAAGGAAGGAAGATTCTTTGTTCTAGATATTGATAACTCATGAGATGAAGTTTTAAGAGAGTGATATTAATCCATATTCACTTTCATCCTGGCGGTAATAAGAAAATGGAAAGGGTTTACTATCGAGAAGGTATGAAGATGGATGTTGAAAATTTTGTCCAAAAGTGTAAGAAATGCTAGTTGGTGAAAACTAAGAAGAAGAAGTCATGCAGTATGATACAACCATTAGATGTTCCCAAATAGAAATGGAAACAAGTATCCAAGGATTTATTGATGGACTGCATAAGACAAGAGCAAGATATGATAGCTTATAGGTAGTGGTGGATCGTTTGATCAAGAGTGCATGATTCATGCTCGTAAAGTCAACTAGAACGGCATCCAAGTTGGTTGGGTTATATATAAAGTGGATTGCTTCTCAAAGTATCATAAGTGATATAGATCTCATGTTCAATAGTGGATTTTGCAAGAGTTTACATGAGATATTGGGAACAGAACTGCACTGGAGCACAACTTATCATCCATAAACGATTGGAAAAACTGAGAGAGTAAATTGGGTATTGGAATATCTTCTCAAAGCTTGTGCCATAGACTTTGTAGGATCTTGGGATGACCATTGCATCTTGTTGAGTTTTCATATAATAATAGTTACCATTCCAGTATTGGTATGACATTGTATGAAGATTTGTAAGGAAGACATTGTAATGCACCTACTTCTTGGTGGGAAGAAGACGAGAAATTGCTAATTGGGAAAGATATTATTAAACAGATTTTGGATAAGATACTTATAATTCGACAATGAATAAAGGCTGCTCAGGATCATTACAAGACCTATCCTGATGAGAGAAGAAGAGACATTGAGTTCTCAATCGAAGGCATGGTAATTGTGAAGGTTTCCTCTATCATAATTGTTGCTTGATTTTGTAGGAAAGGGAAATAAACACTAATATATTTTTGACAATATCCGATCATTGAGGAAATTGGAAAGTTGGCCTAGCGAACCTACCTTTGAAGATGGCGAACGTGCAGTTTCTCCATGTATTGTATCCATATAAGTTTATGTATATCTAGAGTATTGTGGCATCACTATATCAGCTAGAGGATGATGAGGAGGAGTCAGGAGCCTCAAGACCTCGGAAGCTATTTCGAGTCATTGGAAATGATATGAAATATTTTAGGAGGAAGGTAGCTAAACTAGTTAAGGTGCAATGGAGCGAGGATAATAACAACTATACACAGGAGTTATAGAAGAGTGAGAGAAGGCCTATCTAGAACTCTTCGGGTGGTAAGACTTATTTATTATATCTAGATGCACTAATACTTTTTATATTATTAGAATTCTACATGCTTGGTTAGGAATTGCCTTGCTAGTGCTTGTGTGGATGTTAGATTGTTGCTCGTAGATGGTGGTCATGCGACGTACCTTTCTTGCTTATGTTTATATAGGGATTTTAAAGGCGAAATTCATAAATGGAGGAGGATGTAATGAGATGAATTTTATATATCGGAAGATTGTAAAAATAATTTTATTTAATTCACATATAATCCTATAATTATAATATTTTGCGATATTGTGACGATCCCAAAACCCCGTGACACGGTGTTAAGGATAATCATTGGAATATAACACATTAATCATCATAAGCAGATCACAGATAATAGCATAAACAGAAAATAGAATAATTTACACACATATGACAGCGGAATCATATAGATATCATCACATCAGAGAAGCACAGTACAGGATACAACTTAGTGCATAATGATACATAATCAGTCACCATCGCCAGAGGCGGAATCATACATAAAGAGTACTCAAAATAAATATCAGTCTACATCGCCAATGGCGGAATCATAATATAGATACAATAATGGCGGAGAAAATCCAAGTCAGCACGGTGTAGTCGAGCCTCGCCATGAGCCAAAAGGTGCGTCAGAAACCTGTAACTAGGCTGCCCGTGTGAAAATGAGGGCACCCGAGTTTGCAAGGTGAAACAAACTACGAGTCAGTCATGGGACTGGTATGAGAAATCTACTCAACTTATTAACAACAATAATAAGGCAAATCAAAGGACCACGCCACTTTCGCGGAACGGGTTTACTCCAATGAGTGCTAGTGCATGAAATAAAGTAAATGATTAAATCATCGCAATGCTTTTTATAAAATGAAGCCATTATAAGACTCAGGTCCCATCACACAATGCAACGCAAGCCGGAGGATAGAGTTTTTACCTTATAATGGCCAAAAATGCTTCATACGAATAAAACAAAAGTGCTTGATATTATTACTAGTGCATATATGTTTCAAAAGCAAATTCAATCATAAATATTAATCCTAGGCGGCATAGCTACCATCTACTATGTCGCCCTACTAGTAATACAATCACGTCCGCAAATTTCGTATTGGAAATTGGGTTCCTTCATGAGTCGAGGCAAGGGGCAAGCTCCTCTCCGATTCGAGACACTCTAGCAAATGTCCCAGGACCCCACTATGATCCTTGGATCTTCAGGGCCGGTCCTCTCTTACTTTTGAGGATTAGTTATTCCTGAACACACGTTTCCCGGTCTTTACAGACCTATATCGAGGAGCCTCGCATTCCAACAACCACACAGGTGAAAAGTATATATAATGTCAGGGCTGGTAGGTCACTAACACCACCTTAGCTAGAAAGAAACGTCGTGCTCTCCCTGCAGTCACTCTCCCGTTTTTGACTCATACCGAGGTGTGAGGCTCGCGAATTCACGTTATACACAAAGCTATGTCACACAGACCATGCTTTGATCATCAACCACAAGACTTTGCTTTGCAACAGAAGCCTTGATCATATGCCACTCAGGCGTGCTACACAGGCAATCCACTCCATGCGACTGATTTCTGTCAATACATAACCTCTGAGCTCGTACGTCTCAGAGAAGGGCGTTAAGCAAGAGAATAAATTCTCCGCCGCCAAACAGATATATATTTAACAGAAATCAATCAACACAGAACAAAATCCAATGTCAGACACACTGTCCATTTACAAGTCCGTTCTGGGTCTGAACGAAACCGGAGGCACCAATTCCTCGCATATCCGTACAATCAACAGTATGTGTGGACGGCTACTACTTCAATTCCTTCATGGTAGCTACTCCAATCACGAGCATCAGTAGCGCCCATCCATCCAATGTGGAGATCGTCGGTCTTCAGCCGTCTTCGACTCTTCGACTTCTCAACGTCGATCGATTATTTGAAATGAGTTAAACTCGGCCTTTTCAAATAACCCACGTATATTTAGATTTTCAAATCAATTAATCACATGGTTGGACTATTCAACATTCACATTTCAGTTATTTAGTTATAATTTTCATGTCAAATACATTCAACCATCACATATCAAGCAAACACAACAAAATTGGTTTATTTTCACTTTATATCGTCTATAGTACTTTTTAACGATATATCGCCATTTTTATTTAATTTAAAACGGCCATATTTAATTAAACGACGATTCAGGTCGTGCCGATGCACTGGCGCTGCTTTTCATTAATATTGTTTTACACATATATGAAAATCTAACCGCTGGATCTTCACAAATTTTACATCATTAGGAAGGTCATTTCAAAACGAATCCAACGGTTTCAGTTTTGGGAAAATCCGACGGTTGGATCTTCCACACTAACCATTTGAAGTTACGATGTCAATTTACGAACTGCAACGTCGTTATTCGATTTAATTTAATTATATTTATATATATATATAAATATAATCGTTTCTGGCGCTGTTTTTCTTCAGTTTTGAATTAAACATTCCAGACAATCCAACCGTCGGATCTTCACAAAGTTGGTGCCGTTGGAAAGATATTTCCAAGGCAAACCCAACGGTTGAGGTTTCGGGAAAATCCAATGGTCGGATCTTCCGCACTAGTCGTTTGAAATCACGGTTTCAAAATATGAACTGCACGGCCACGTTTCGTTCTAATTCTATTTATATTTATATATTTATATAAATATAGTTCATTCAAAAATTCCTATATCATTTCCACTTCAATTATTTCACTAATACCTTTAATTTTTGGAAAATTTCTCCATAACCTCCTTTATACGGGAGGGTCTGGGAAAATTCCCAAATAGCCACACGGGCGTCTCATATCAAAAAGAAAAAGAAAAAGCCAAGCGGCTAGCCAACAGGCTCATAAAATCATCACCCAAACAAAGCGGTAAATGTGTACCTATTTGTCGGGCACAAAATTCTATTTCTCTTCTCTAGCCCCTTTAGCTTTAACCTGTTCAATAGATATTGTAGCAACCCGTATTTTCAATAACCTGTTATAACATAAATCGAGGCAGAATTTAATTTATAAATCTGAATCAAGGGAAACGGGATATGCCATTGCGTTCGTCTCGGAAAAATACGCGAAATAGAGTCCGAGTTTTCGAAAATCGGAGTCCGTATGACCCGATTAAGGCCCAATGAAGTTTTCAGAAAATTTCAAGTTCAAAACAGATTTGAATTTCAAGTTTTAAATTTCGAATTTCGGGCCTGGAAGGCTAGGCGGGAAATTTCCCGCCAAGCCAACCAAGTCGACAGGCCTGTCGAATTGGCAGTCGACTTGGTTGGACCCAGGTCGACAGCCCTGTCGACTTGGCTGTCGACTTGGTTCAGCCGGGCAGTTTTGCCTGGTGCACCATTTTGGGGTTTTGGTTAGGTTTTGGGGCCAGATTCGGTTTTAAGGGCTGAGATTGGAATTAGGGTTTAATCCTAAGGTTGAAACTAATCCTAATCTCTATAAATAAGCCCCTAACCTAACCCTAAATCATCATTATTCATTCAAGTAACTAAACTATGGCAAAATCATTCCTCTCATGGCCTCCACTTTCTTCATAAAATTCCTAAGTAATTTCTATGAGAGATTTTCCATGCATACAAGTGTTTTCAAGCTTGTATGAGCATCATTAGCTTGCATTCAAGTCAAGTTTCCATATTTACATCATAAAGCAAGGGTTTTTATTGATTTGGAGCTTTCATATTGGGTTTATTTGATTGCATAAGGGCTTTGTCTCAATCTTATATTTGCTTATACTCATTTGAGTCTTCATAAGCATTGTAAGCCCTTTTCTACTTTCATATTTAAACTCTAAAGTTAAATGAATGATGCAAGTTTGGTTGATCATTATGATATGCAAGTTTGCCATGATATGCAAGTTTACTATGTCATGTTATGCAAGTTTGACATGTTATGCTATGCAAGTTTGCCATGTTATGATATGCAAGTTTATCATGTTATGTTATGCAAGTTTGCCATGTTATGATATGCAAGTTTATCATGTTATGTTATGCAAGTTTGCTATGTTATGATATGCAAGTTTGCCATATGATATGCAAGTTATGTTATGCAAGCTTGGGTTGATCATTTTGCTCATGTTATCATGTTATGCAAGCTTATCTTGGGTTTGTGAGTTTAAAGCTTCAAGCTTTATGCTAAAGGTTGCATTTTGGCAACATGTAAGTTATCATATCTCTTATGATAACTTGCATGTGAGGCTAAATGCGAACTTATGGCCATTTCTACATGTCATTTATCACCATGTATCACCAATATGCTAAGTTTGGTTTTATGCATGCTTTTGAGGCCTAAAAATGTAATATGCAAGTATATGAACATATGTACATTTCATATGCCACCATGTTAAACTTGTGGCTTCAACACCTTTATGTCATGATTATGCCAAGTTCCCTCTTTCTATCCTTTATGCGCTATTGCGATATGTAAGCGATGGGATTGCGTTTGGGGTTGGGTAAACTTAAAAGACATAAAAACATAAGATTGGGAATTTACCTATTAAGTTAGGTCTACCCATTGGGAATTTACCTATTAAGTTAGGTCTACCCAAATTCTTGAAAACTTGTAATATGTTTTGGAAACATGATGGACATGACACTTAGAAAATATAAGTGTGACCAACTCGAGGTTGGGTTGAGTTTGTAGCGTAAAACTACCCGGAACCGACCGGCTTAACTAGTTGCTACAAACAATAGGACCCAATGTGAGAAGTTGGTCATGTTGTACCTTGAACCCGAGGTTAGACCAAGTTGTGGTGTAAAGCTACCCGGACCCGCCCGGCTTAACTAGTAACCGCAACAAAGTCTAATGTGATAGGTTAAGGCACATTCATTTATTAATGCCTCATGATTAGGGTTAAGTCATGGTCCACTTAATACTTAACCAATTTGGGCTTGGTAGATAAATCAGGGTTAAGTCGTGAACTCATCGTTACACTTAACCAAGTTAATCCATGATTAGCAAGAGGGTTAAACCGTACTTAACCCACTAGAAAATCCTAGCAATGGGGGTCCACTCCAGCAGTAATCCCAAGTTTGTATCATTAAGACCCTAGGGACTAGGCTAGGGAGGGGGCACGATTAATGGACTTGAGGTAAGTGACCAAAAACGACGGCCGAGTGGTACGCCGGTGTAGTTCCGGACGGACTATGGTCGTGCACACAGTCCGTAGCCGGAGAAAACATGCACGGGTACCAGTAGATCGAGACTGTGCATTTATGTTTATGGTGTCCAGGGGTTTACACCCTAGGGCTTGATACACCCGAAAGGTGGACCCGGCACAGACCGACTACAATTATATTTGGGCCGTATTGACACCAACACGTGACGAGTTAGGCTTAGGGAGCCGATCGACTAGACCGTTTGGTTGGACCTCGTATTAGGGTCACTTCATGTTATTGGGCCAAAGCTTGGGCCAAGGGATCAATACTTGTTTATTCAAGTCATGTTAGCTTGCTAGTACACCTGTGGTGCAAAAACCTTAAACCTGATTATGCGATGACACCTTTATCTACCTTGTTAGTTAATCATCATGCTAGTATGTTGTTATCCTTATGTTCATCCCTGCTTCTCAAGCCAGTTAACTTTATCAGTTTACATTGATGGTAGTAGGGCTTACTCAGTCTTTTTGATTGACCTGTTTTTCTTTCGCCTCTTTTCTTCCGTTCCCCCCCCCCCCCCCAGGTTCTCAGGGTGGGAATATTGGAGCTTAGCTTGGATTTCTGATCACTTGCTTGTGGGATTTTAGCTCATGTACGGTCTTGACATGAAGCTAGCTATGCTTATCACTTATTTTGGGGATAGTACTTATGTATTTCAGTTTTTCAGTGATGTTGTTTTTATCTAGACTTGTGTATTTGGAAAGTTGACATTATGTTGTACCAGACTTGTTTTGAAATAGTTTGAAATCTTCCGCTGTTTTACTTATCTTATTTACTCTATTTACATATATACATATGTTCTTGTTCTTCCTTGATATATCATTATGCATGTTTACCCGGTACAAACGCCCCTCCAAAGTCAGAGTGCTTGCAAGAGCCACCCTGGCGGAGGTGGGGTGTTACATTTGGTATCAGAGCATATGGTTTACGAGAAGGAACAAAAAGGTTTTTTGAAAACTTTTGGAAAACTATTTTCAAAACCAAGTATAAAGTATTTTCCAAAGAAAAGTCTAGTTTGTTTTAAAGGCTATTCCCCAAAAAGCCATTAGCAAAATTCCTTCGTTTTTCTCCATTCTGAATCTGTCTTTTTCTTCGTTTTCAGTATGGCCGATAACTTTGCTATTCCGGAGGGAGTACACGTACCTGTTTGGTATAGGAGACTTTTGGAGGCTAGGGCGACCGAAGCCGGCCCCGCAGATGTTCCTCCTCCACCTCCGGTAGTTAATGTTCCTCCTCCTCCTGTCGCTGAGGTTCCTCTTCCTCCTCCCCCTCAGCATCCTCAAGCTAACTTCGCAAAGACTTGCAAAGATTTCAAAGCAATGGGTGGCAAGAACTTTCAAGGCACTGAGACTTATGTAGAGGCAAGGAATTGGTTGAAAGAAACCGAAGATCTTTTTGCCTTCTTTGATATAGATGACCGTAGGAAGGTTTTATTGGCAGTGTGGTTGCTAAAGGAAGAAGCTGCACGTTGGTGGGTGGTCACCACCGCTACTAGGCCAATTGAGACTTGGGATGACTTTCGGGGAAAGTTTGGACTAAGGTTCCTATCACTGAAGCAAGGGGACATGACTATTAGGGAATACATAGATAAGTTTAATCAACTGGCTCGGGTCGGTTTAGACTTGGTTAACACAGCTCAGAAGAAGGCCCTATACTTTGCTCTAGGATTAAACGAGCCATTACATGGTTTAGCCATGTCTCGTATACCCTTGGGGGCAACTTTCGAGAGTTTGGTGAATATGGCCCTACTCAATGAAGAGAATAGGAGTGACAAGAAGGAGTTCAAGATGAATGAGTCTCAAAACAAGGAAACGGAGCCCAAAAAGGAAATGAAAAAGAAGGAGGAGAAGTCTAAAGATAAGGAGGAAAAGAAGTGCTTTACATGTGGAAGCTTGACTCTTCTAAACAAGGGGAACAATAGCAAGGGCAATAACGACAAGAGGAAGTGCCATTATTGCGGTTCAGTTGGGCATCTTATTAAGGATTGTAGGAAGAGAAAAAGGAAGAGTGGTGAATGCTTTCATTATGGTGAGTTTGGACATTTCAGCAAAGATTGCCCGAAGAAGCAAGGGCAAGGTCAGACTCAGTGTGCAAGACCATCTGGAGGGCGAATTCATCCCCTCAACATCGTTCTTCCAGCTCATGATCGAGGTAGTGTTTCTGTTAAAAGCCCTGTTTACATTTCTGATTTTCTTGTTCGTACTTTGTTTGATTCTGGCGAATTGCATAGTTTATTTCATCCGATCTAGTTGAAAGTTTGCACCTAAGTACTAGTCTAGTTAATGATCCCGTGTGTGTTCCAAATCCAATTGGGGTTTCCGCCCATTTGTCTATTATCTACGTGGATTTGAAAATCTCTATCTTTAGTGTAGAGTTCTCGTGTGATGCTTATATTCTCGGTTTCACGGGGTATGGGTTGATTTTGGGCATGGATCGATTGTCATTTTTGGAGCCATCCTTGATTTTTGAGCATAGGGTTGTGAGGCTCATGACTCGCCTCGGTAATACCCTAAAAATTTCTAGTAACCCTATGAGTCCCGTCATGTTGTGTTATCTTGAATCCCTCAACTCGTCTATCGATAGTTTGCAATCGGTGAGGGTGGTCCGAGAATATCCTGATATCTTGGGTGAAGTGAAGGCGGTTACCCCTAAACGAGAGATAGATTTCCGCATTTATCTAGTTAATAATGCCAAGATAGTTTCGTGGCCGGTTAGGCACATGGCCCCGCAAGATGAGAGTTAAGAAAGCAAGTCAAGGAGTTGCTTGAGAAGAACTTCATTAGACGAAGTATATCTGAATGGGGAGCGCCTGTAGTATTTACTACCAAGGCAGATGGTTCTCTTCGACTTTGTGTTGATTATCGTGAGTTAAACAAAGAGAATAGGCAACCATTGCCAAGGATCGATGATTTGTTTGATCAGCTTGTAGGAACATCTGTTTTCTCTTGATCTTGCTACTGGATTCCATCAGCTCAGAGTAGCTGAGGATAGTATAGGCAAAACTGCGTTCAGAACTCCAGATGGATTCTTAGAATGGCTGGTCATGCCATTCGGCTTGACTAATGCACCCGCCTACTTCGTGGACTTGATGAGTAGGGTGCCTAGGGAGTTCCTGAACAAGTTTGTGGTAGTCTTTGTAGAAGATATCCTGACTTTCTTAAAGAACGAGGAAGAACATGCTAGACATCTCAAGGAGGTGATGGATACGCTTAGAGCCCATCAGTTGAAAGCCAAGTCCTCCAAATGTCATTTTGGAGAAAAGAAGTTAGATTTCTTGGGCACATAGTTACTAAGCAAGGCTTAGCGGTGGATCCCGCTAAAGTGGTCGCGGTTGAAGACCAGAAAGCCCCGACGAGGACAATTGAAGTAAGAAGCTTTCTCAGTTTAATTAGTTAGTTAGCGTCCCTTGAGCTTAGACCTACCCTTATGGACCAAGTAGGGACTTCGCAGGAAGAAGACCCGCAGTTAGTCGAGATCATGGACAAGTTGATTAGAGGCAGGATGTTAAGTCACCTCGCCATAGATAACAAGGGATGGCTAAGACGCAATGAGAGAAAGAAGGTTCTTGGAGATGCACATCATGCGAGGAAGTGGCCGAGTTTGTCCCAAGGTGCATGTTGTGCCAACAGGTTAAGGCCGAGTCATAGAAGCCCGGTGGGCTATTATATCCATTGGAGGTCCCCGCAATGGAAGAGGGAAAAGCGTCACGAAGGATTTCGTGGATGGACTGCCTAGATCAAGAAAGGGAATAAGAACATGTGGGTCATAGTAGGTAGACTCACGAAGAGTGATCATTTCACTCCGGTAAAGAGCGAAAGGACTGCATCATAACTAGCGACAGTTTACTTTCAAGAAATAAAGCGGTTGCACGGGGTCCCCTAAAGGATAGTTAGTAACCATGACTCAATATTCACTAGCCATTTTTGAGATAGTCTACGGGAAGTCATGGGCAAACGGCTGAATCTAAGGACGTCCTATCATTCACAGGCAGATGGTTCATTTCGTTCAAGCATGAGTTATAGAAAATTACGTTAGTAAGAGCAATTGGTAAACGTGGATTGGTATTTTCAAGAAAAGTTCTGCTGCGTGGAATACTTTATAGTAAGTAAACGAGATCCAGGATTCACTGCTGAATTTTGGAGAGCTTGCATGAAACCATGAGGTCATAGTTATGTTTAAGCCAAGAATGATAGAAGAGTAAGTGAAAAAGGAAGACGAGAGGCGACAATGAAATGGGTTCCAACTCATATTTGGAAATAAGAGTTAAGAAGCTAAGAAATCATGAGGTAAAAGACGGTCAAAGCACAGTGGAGTTCAGCTCAAGGAAACGTGACTTAGAAGACTGAAGGCTAGATACGCGCATCATATCTCTTTTTAAGAGCATATCCTTGATCCTTGTTTTCCTGTGGAACTTACTCGCATGTTATCTTTTTACGTATATCCTCTCGGTCCCATTCTCGGTCCTATTTCTGTCGGGAGGTACGACTTATTGGCTAGTAATACATGTCAGGGTTTGAAGGGGTCCGTTAGGTTGACTAAACCTTTTGGGCTTTTATAGAATATGGGTTGGGTTAGGAAGGGATTTCTTGTAATCCGAAAGGAGTATATCCTGCTTATCTTCCCGATCTCTTTGTAGCATATCTTTTGCTATCCATGTTTGTCTTGATTATCTAGTTTATCATGTTAATCTTGTCATGAGAACCTTAGGTAGAAACCCTTTGGATGAAACATGTGTTTGAAACATGTTATGCTTGGTGGTTGCAAGTGGTTGCAAGTGGTTACTCGTGGATGCATTATACACGTTAGGCACTAGATCGGCTCACACACTCCTCATATTGCATATGCATGAGTGTTTATGCTTATTCATGGATGAAAATTTTTGTGTTATCACATGGATGTTGCATATGGATGTATGTTATGTGCACGCATATAGATGTTATACATTATGTTAGGAATTGCATACATATGGATTCATTTCACTAACATAATTTGCATTGATGATATTTGCATTAGATAAGTACATATACACACACCTTTGCATATGTTCATACAACATTTAGGATCTTGTAAGGACAATGATTGCTCGTGGATGATGTTTTGAGTAGATGGATGTTGGATGGTAGGATATGTTCTTCCTAACTTAGAGATTTCGGGGACGAAATCCTTTAAGGAGGGGAGAATGTAACAACCCGTATTTTCAATAACCTATTATAACATAAATCGAGGCAGAATTTAATTTATAAATCTGAATCAAGGGAAACGGGCTATGCCATTGCGTTCGTCTCGGAAAAATACGCGAAATAGAGTCCGAGTTTTCGAAAATCGGAGTCCGTATGACCCGATTAAGGCCCAATGAAGTTTTCAGAAAATTTCAAGTTCAAAACAGATTTGAATTTCAAGTTTTAAATTTCGAATTTCGGGCCTGTAAGGCTAGGCGGGAAATTTCCCGCCAAGCCAACCAAGTCGACAGGCCTGTCGACTTGGCAGTCGACTTGGTTGGACCTAGGTCGACAGCCCTGTCGACTTGGCTGTCGACTTGGTTCAGCCGGGCAGTTTTGCCTGGTGCACCATTTTGGGGTTTTGGTTAGGTTTTGGGGCCATATTCGGTTTTAAGGGCTGAGATTGGAATTAGGGTTTAATCCTAATGTTGAAACTAATCCTAATCTCTATAAATAAGCCCCTAACCTAACCCTAAATCATCATTATTCATTCAAGTAACTAAACTATGGCAAAATCATTCCTCTCATGGCCTCCACTCTCTTCATAAAATTCCTAAGTAATTTCTATGAGAGATTTTCCATGCATACAAGTGTTTTCAAGCTTGTATGAGCATCATTAGCTTGCATTCAAGTCAAGTTTCCATATTTACATCATAAAGCAAGGGTTTTTATTGATTTGGAGCTTTCATATTGGGTTTATTTGATTGCATAAGGGCTTTGTCTCAATCTTATATTTGCTTATACTCATTTGAGTCTTCATAAGCATTGTAAGCCCTTTTCTACTTTCATATTTAAACTCTAAAGTTAAATGAATGATGCAAGTTTGGTTGATCATTATGATATGCAAGTTTACCATGATATGCAAGTTTACTATGTCATGTTATGCAAGTTTGACATGTTATGCTATGCAAGTTTGCCATGTTATGATATGCAAGTTTATCATGTTATGTTATGCAAGTTTGCCATGTTATGATATGCAAGTTTATCATGTTATGTTATGCAAGTTTGCTATGTTATGATATGCAAGTTTGCCATATGATATGCAAGTTATGTTATGCAAGTTTGGGTTGATCATTTTGCTCATGTTATCATGTTATGCAAGCTTATCTTGGGTTTGTGAGCTTAAAGCTTCAAGCTTTATGCTAAAGGTTGCATTTTGGCAACATGTAAGTTATCATATCTCTTATGATAACTTGCATGTGAGGCTAAATGCGAACTTATGGCCATTTCTACATGTCATTTATCACCATGTATCACCAATATGCTAAGTTTGGTTTTATGCATGCTTTTGAGGCCTAAAAATGTAATATGCAAGTATATGAACATATGTACATTTCATATGCCACCATGTTAAACTTGTGGCTTCAACACCTTTATGTCATGATTATGCCAAGTTCCCTCTTTCTATCCTTTATGCGCTATTGCGATATGTAAGCGATGGGATTGCGTTTGGGGTTGGGTAAACTTAAAAGACATAAAAACATAAGATTGGGAATTTACCTATTAAGTTAGGTCTACCCATTGGGAATTTACCTATTAAGTTAGGTCTACCCAAATTCTTGAAAACTTGTAATATGTTTTGGAAACATGGTGGACATGACACTTAGAAAATATAAGTGTGACCAACTCGAGGTTGGGTTGAGTTTGTAGCGTAAAACTACTCGAAACCGACCGGCTTAACTAGTTGCTACAAACAATAGGACCCAATGTGAGAAGTTGGTCATGTTGTACCTTGAACCCGAGGTTAGACCAAGTTGTGGTGTAAAGCTACCCGGACCCGCCCGGCTTAACTAGTAACCGCAACAAAGTCTAATGTGAGAGGTTAAGGCACATTCATTTATTAATGCCTCATGATTAGGGTTAAGTCATGGTCCACTTAATACTTAACCAATTTGGGCTTGGTAGATAAATCAGGGTTAAGTCGTGAACTCATCGTTACACTTAACCAAGTTAATCCATGATTAGCAAGAGGGTTAAACCGTACTTAACCCACTAGAAAATCCTAGCAATGGGGGTCCACTCCAGCAGTAATCCCAAGTTTGTATCATTAAGACCCTAGGGACTAGGCTAGGGAGGGGGCACGATTAATGGACTTGAGGTAAGTGACCAAAAACGACGGCCGAGTGGTACGCCGGTGTAGTTCCGGACGGACTATGGTCGTGCACACAGTCCGTAGCCGGAGAAAACATGCACGGGTACCAGTAGATCGAGACTGTGCATTTATGTTTATGGTGTCCAGGGGTTTACACCCTAGGGCTTGATACACCCGAAGGGTGGACCCGGCACAGACCGACTACAATTATATTTGGGCCGTATTGACACCAACACGTGACGAGTTAGGCTTAGGGAGCCGATCGACTAGACCGTTTGGTTGGACCTCGTATTAGGGTCACTTCATGTTATTGGGCCAAAGCTTGGGCCAAGGGATCAATACTTGTTTATTCAAGTCATATTAGCTTGCTAGTACACCTGTGGTGCAAAAACCTTAAACCTGATTATGCGATGACACCTTTATCTACCTTGTTAGTTAATCATCATGCTAGTATGTTGTTATCCTTATGTTCATCCCTGCTTCTCATGCCAGTTAAGTTTATCAGTTTACATTGATTGTAGTAGGGCATACTCAGTCTTTTTGACTGACCTGTTTTTCTTTCGCCTCTTTTCTTCCGTTCCCCCCCCCCCCCCAGGTTCTCAGGGTGGGAATATTGGAGCTTAGCTTGGATTTCTGATCACTTGCTTGTGGGATTTTAGCTCATGTACGGTCTTGACATGAAGCTAGCTATGGTTATCACTTATTTTGGGGATAGTACTTATGTATTTCAGTTTTTCAGTGATGTTGTTTTTATCTAGACTTGTGTATTTGGAAAGTTGACATTATGTTGTACCAGACTTGTTTTGAAATAGTTTGAAATCTTCCGTTGTTTTACTTATCTTATTTACTCTGTTTACATATATACATATGTTCTTGTTCTGCCTTGATATATCATTATGCATGTTTACCTGGTACAAACGCCCCTCCAAAGTCAGAGTGCTTGCAAGAGCCACCCTGGCGGAGGTGGGGTGTTACATTTGGTATCAGAGCATATGGTTTACGAGAAGGAACAAAAAGGTTTTTAGAAAACTTTTGGAAAACTATTTTCAAAACCAAGTATAAGGTATTTTCCAAAGAAAAGTCTAGTTTATTTTAAAGGCTATTCCCCAAAAAGGCATTAGCAAAATTCCTTCGTTTTTCTCCATTCTGAATCTGTCTTTTTCTTCGTTTTCAGTATGGCCGATAACTTTGCTATTCCGGAGGGAGTACACGTACCTGTTTGGTATAGGAGACTTTTGGAGGCTAGGGCGACCGAAGCCGGCCCCGCAGATGTTCCTCCTCCTCCTCCTCCGGTAGTTAATGTTCCTCCTCCTCCTGTCGCTGAGGTTCCTCTTCCTCCTCCCCCTCAGCATCCTCAAGCTGACTTCGCAAAGACTTGCAAAGATTTCAAAGCAATGGGTTGCAAGAACTTTCAAGGCACTGATACTTATGTAGAGGCAAGGAATTGGTTGAAAGAAACCGAAGATGTTTTTGCCTTCTTTGATATAGATGACCGTAGGAAGGTTTTATTGGCAGTGTGGTTGCTAAAGGAAGAAGCTGCACGTTGGTGGGTGGTCACCACCGCTACTAGGCCAATTGAGACTTGGGATGACTTTCGGGGAAAGTTTGGACTAAGGTTCCTATCACTGAAGCAAGGGGACATGACTATTAGGGAATACATAGATAAGTTTAATCAACTGGCTCGGGTCGGTTTAGACTTGGTTAACACAGCTCAGAAGAAGGCCCTATACTTTGCTCTAGGATTAAACGAGCCATTACATGGTTTAGCCATGTCTCATATACCCTTGGGGGCAACTTTCGAGAGTTTGGTGAATATGGCCCTACTCAATGAAGAGAATACGAGTGACAAGAAGGAGGTCAAGATGAATGAGTCTCAAAACAAGGAAACGGAGCCCAAAAAGGAAATGAAAAAGAAGGAGGAGAAGTCTGAAGATAAGGAGGAAAAGAAGTGCTTTACTTGTGGAAGCTTGACTCATCTAAACAAGGGGAACAATAGCAAGGGCAATAACGACAAGAGGAAGTGCCATTATTGCGGTTCAGTTGGGCATCTTATTAAGGATTGTAGGAAGAGAAAAAGGAAGAGTGGTGAATGCTTTCATTGTGGTGAGTTTGGACATTTCAGCAAAGATTGCCCGAAGAAGCAAGGGCAAGGTCAGACTCAGTGTGCAAGACCATCTGGAGGGCGAATTCATCCCCTCAACATCGTTCTTCCAGCTCATGATCGAGGTAGTGTTTCTGTTAAAAGCCCTGTTTACATTTCTGATTTTCCTGTTCGTACTTTGTTTGATTCTGGCGCATCGCATAGTTTATTTCATCTGATCTAGTTGAAAGTTTGCACATAAGTACTAGTCTAGTTAATGATCCCGTGTGTGTTCCAAATCCAATTGGGGTTTCCGCCCATTTGTCTATTATCTACGTGGATTTGAAAATCTCTATCTTTAGTGTAGAGTTCTCGTGTGATGCTTATATTCTCGGTTTCACGGGGTATGGGTTGATTTTGGGCATGGATCGATTGTCCAGTTTTGGAGCCATCCTTGATTTTTGAGCATAGGGTTGTGAGTCTCATGACTCGCCTCGGTAATACCCTAAAAATTTCTAGTAACCCTATGAGTCCCGTCATGTTGTGTTATCTTGAATCCCTCAACTCGTCTATCGATAGTTTGCAATCGGTGAGGGTGGTCCGAGAATATCCTGATATCTTGGGTGAAGTGAAGGGGGTTACCCCTAAACGAGAGATTGATTTCCGCATTTATCTGGTTAATAATGCCAAGATAGTTTCGTGGCCGGTTAGGCACATGGCCCCGCAAGATGAGAGTTAAGAAAGCAAGTCAAGGAGTTGCTTGAGAAGAACTTCATTAGACGAAGTATATCTGAATGGGGAGCGCCTGTAGTATTTACTACCAAGGCAGATGGTTCTCTTCGACTTTGTGTTGATTATCGTGAGTTAAACAAAGAGAATAGGCAACCATTGCCAAGGATCGATGATTTGTTTGATCAGCTTGTAGGAACATCTGTTTTCTCTTGATCTTGCTACTGGATTCCATCAGCTCAGAGTAGCTGAGGATAGTATAGGCAAAACTGCGTTCAGAACTCCAGATGGATTCTTAGAATGGCTGGTCATGCCATTCGGCTTGACTAATGCACCCGCCTACTTCGTGGACTTGATGAGTAGGGTGCCTAGGGAGTTCCTGAACATGTTTGTGGTAGTCTTTGTAGAAGATATCCTGACTTTCTTAAAGAACGAGGAAGAACATGCTAGACATCTCAAGGAGGTGATGGATACGCTTAGAGCCCATCAGTTGAAAGCCAAGTCCTCCAAATGTCATTTTGGAGAAAAGAAGTTAGATTTCTTGGGCACATAGTTACTAAGCAAGGCTTAGCGGTGGATCCCGCTAAAGTGGTCGCGGTTGAAGACCAGAAAGCCCCGACGAGGACAATTGAAGTAAGAAGCTTTCTCAGTTTAATTAGTTAGTTAGCGTCCCTTGAGCTTAGACCTACCCTTATGGACCAAGTAGGGACTTCGCAGGAAGAAGACCCGCAGTTAGTCGAGATCATGGACAAGTTGATTAGAGGCAGGATGTTAAGTCACCTCGCCATAGATAACAAGGGATGGCTAAGACGCGATGAGAGAAAGAAGGTTCTTGAAGATGCACATCATCCGAGGAAGTGGCCGAGTTTATCCCAAGGTGCATGTTGTGCCAACAGGTTAAGGCCGAGTCATAGAAGCCCGGTGGGCTATTATATCCATTGGAGGTCCCCGCAATGGAAGAGGGAAAAGCGTCACAAAGGATTTCGTGGATGGACTGCCTAGATCAAGAAAGGGAATAAGAGCATGTGGGTCATAGTAGGTAGACTCACGAAGAGTGCTCATTTCACTCCGGTAAAGAGCGAAAGGACTGCATCATAACTAGCGAGAGTTTACTTTCAAGAAATAAAGCGGTTGCACGGGGTCCCCTAAAGGATAGTTAGTAACCATGACTCAATCTTCACTAGCCAGTTTTGAGATAGTCTACGGGAAGTCATGGGAAAACGGCTGAATCTAAGGACGTCCTATCATTCACAGGCAGATGGTTCATTTCGTTCAAGCATGAGTTATAGAAAATTACGTTAGTAAGAGCAATTGGTAAACGTGGATTGGTATTTTCAAGAAAAGTTCTGCTGCGTGGAATACTTTATAGTAAGTAAACGAGATCCAGGATTCACTGGTGAATTTTGGAGAGCTTGCATGAAACCATGAGGTCATAGTTATGTTTAAGCCAAGAATGATAGAAGAGTAAGTGAAAAAGGAAGACGAGAGGCGACAATGAAATGGGTTCCAACTCATATTTGGAAATAAGAGTTAAGAAGCTAAGAAATCATGAGGTAAAAGATGGTCAAAGCACAGTGGAGTTAAGCTCAAGGAAACGTGACTTAGAAGACTGAAGGCTAGATACGCGCATCATATCTCTTTTTAAGAGCATATCCTTGATCCTTGTTTTCCTGTGGAACTTACTCGCATGTTATCTTTTTACGTATATCCTCTCGGTCCCATTCTCGGTCCTATTTCTGTCGGGAGGTATGACTTATTGGCTAGTAATACATGTCAGGGTTTGAAGGGGTTCGTTAGGTTGACTAAACCTTTTGGGCTTTTATAGAATATGGGTTGGGTTAGGAAGGGATTTCTTGTAATCCGAAAGGAGTATATCCTGCTTATCTTCCCGATCTCTTTGTAGCATATCTTTTGCTATCCATGTTTGTCTTGATTATCTAGTTTATCATGTTAATCTTGTCATGAGAACCTTAGGTAGAAACCCTTTGGATGAAACATGTGTTTGAAACATGTTATGCTTGGTGGTTGCAAGTGGTTGCAAGTGTTTGCAAGTGGTTACTCGTGGATGCATTATACACGTTAGGCACTAGATCGGCTCACACACTCCTCATATTGCATATGCATGAGTGTTTATGCTTATTCATGGATGAAAATTTTTGTGTTATCACATGGATGTTGCATATGGATGTATGTTATGTGCACGCATATAGATGTTATACATTATGTTAGGAATTGCATACATATGGATTCATTTCACTAACATAATTTGCATTGATGATATTTGCATTAGATAAGTACATATACACACACCTTTGCATATGTTCATACAACATTTAGGATCTTGTAAGGACAATGATTGCTCGTGGATGATGTTTTGAGTAGATGGATGTTGGATGGTAGGATATGTTCTTCCTAACTTAGAGATTTCGGGGACGAAATCCTTTAAGGAGGGGAGAATGTAACAACCCGTATTTTCAATAACCTGTTATAACATAAATCGAGGCAGAATTTAATTTATAAATCTGAATCAAGGGAAACGGGCTATGCCATTGCGTTCGTCTCGGAAAAATACGCGAAATAGAGTCCGAGTTTTCGAAAATCGGAGTCCGTATGACCCGATTAAGGCCCAATGAAGTTTTCAGAAAATTTCAAGTTCAAAACAGATTTGAATTTCAAGTTTTAAATTTCGAATTTCGGGCCTGGAAGGCTAGGCGGGAAATTTCCCGCCAAGCCAACCAAGTCGACAGGCTTGTCGACTTGGCAGTCGACTTGGTTGGACCTAGGTCGACAGCCCTGTCGACTTGGCTGTCGACTTGGTTCAGCCGGGCAGTTTTGCCTAGTGCACCATTTTTGGGGTTTTGGTTAGGTTATGGGGCCAGATTCGGTTTTAAGGGCTGAGATTGGAATTAGGGTTTAATCCTAATGTTGAAACTAATCCTAATCTCTATAAATAAGCCCCTAACCTAACCCTAAATCATCATTATTCATTCAAGTAACTAAACTATGGCAAAATCATTCCTCTCATGGCCTCCACTCTCTTCATAAAATTCCTAAGTAATTTCTATGAGAGATTTTCCATGCATACAAGTGTTTTCAAGCTTGTATGAGCATCATTAGCTTGCATTCAAGTCAAGTTTCCATATTTACATCATAAAGCAAGGGTTTTTATTGATTTGGAGCTTTCATATTGGGTTTATTTGATTGCATAAGGGCTTTGTCTCAATCTTATATTTGCTTATACTCATTTGAGTCTTCATAAGCATTGTAAGCCCTTTTCTACTTTCATATTTAAACTCTAAAGTTAAATGAATGATGCAAGTTTGGTTGATCATTATGATATGCAAGTTTGCCATGATATGCAAGTTTACTATGTCATGTTATGCAAGTTTGACATGTTATGCTATGCAAGTTTGCCATGTTATGATATGCAAGTTTATCATGTTATGTTATGCAAGTTTGCCATGTTATGATATGCAAGTTTATCATGTTATGTTATGCAAGTTTGCTATGTTATGATATGCAAGTTTGCCATATGATATGCAAGTTATGTTATGCAAGTTTGGGTTGATCATTTTGCTCATGTTATCATGTTATGCAAGCTTATCTTGGGTTTGTGAGCTTAAAGCTTCAAGCTTTATGCTAAAGGTTGCATTTTGGCAACATGTAAGTTATCATATCTCTTATGATAACTTGCATGTGAGGCTAAATGCGAACTTATGGCCATTTCTACATGTCATTTATCACCATGTATCACCAATATGCTAAGTTTGGTTTTATGCATGCTTTTGAGGCCTAAAAATGTAATATGCAAGTATATGAACATATGTACATTTCATATGCCACCATGTTAAACTTGTGGCTTCAACACCTTTATGTCATGATTATGCCAAGTTCCCTCTTTCTATCCTTTATGCGCTATTGCGATATGTAAGCGATGGGATTGCGTTTGGGGTTGGGTAAACTTAAAAGACATAAAAACATAAGATTGGGAATTTACCTATTAAGTTAGGTCTACCCATTGGGAATTTACCTATTAAGTTAGGTCTACCCAAATTCTTGAAAACTTGTAATATGTTTTGGAAACATGATGGACATGACACTTAGAAAATATAAGTGTGACCAACTCGAGGTTGGGTTGAGTTTGTAGCGTAAAACTACCCGGAACCGACCGGCTTAACTAGTTGCTACAAACAATAGGACCCAATGTGAGAAGTTGGTCATGTTGTACCTTGAACCCGAGGTTAGACCAAGTTGTGGTGTAAAGCTACCCGGACCCGCCCGGCTTAACTAGTAACCGCAACAAAGTCTAATGTGAGAGGTTAAGGCACATTAATTTATTAATGCCTCATGATTAGGGTTAAGTCATGGTCCACTTAATACTTAACCAATTTGGGCTTGGTAGATTAATCAGGGTTAAGTCGTGAACTCATCGTTACACTTAACCAAGTTAATCCATGATTAGCAAGAGGGTTAAACCGTACTTAACCCACTAGAAAATCCTAGCAATGGGGGTCCACTCCAGCAGTAATCCCAAGTTTGTATCATTAAGACCCTAGGGACTAGGCTAGGGAGGTGGCACGATTACTGGACTTGAGGTAAGTGACCAAAAACGACGGCCGAGTGGTACGCCGGTGTAGTTCCGGACGGACTATGGTCGTGCACACAGTCCGTAGCCGGAGAAAACATGCACGGGTACCAGTAGATCGAGACTGTGCATTTATGTTTATGGTGTCCAGGGGTTTACACCCTAGGGCTTGATACACCCGAAGGGTGGACCCAGCACAGACCGACTACAATTATATTTGGGCCGTATTGACACCAACACGTGACGAGTTAGGCTTAGGGAGCCGATCGACTAGACCGTTTGGTTGGACCTCGTATTAGGGTCACTTCATGTTATTGGGCCAAAGCTTGGGCCAAGGGATCAATACTTGTTTATTCAAGTCATGTTAGCTTGCTAGTACACTTGTGGTGCAAAAACCTTAAACCTGATTATGCGATGACACCTTTATCTACCTTGTTAGTTAATCATCATGCTAGTATGTTGTTATCCTTATGTTCATCCCTGCTTCTCATGCCAGTTAACTTTATCAGTTTACATTGATTGTAGTAGGGCTTACTCAGTCTTTTTGACTGACCTGTTTTTCTTTCGCCTCTTTTCTTCCGTTCCCCCCCCCCCCCCCCCCAGGTTCTCAGGGTGGGAATATTGGAGCTTAGCTTGGATTTCTGATCACTTGCTTGTGGGATTTTAGCTCATGTACGGTATTGACATGAAGCTAGCTATGGTTATCACTTATTTTGGGGATAGTACTTATGTAATTCAGTTTTTCAGTGATGTTGTTTTTATCTAGACTTGTGTATTTGGAAAGTTGACATTATGTTGTACCAGACATGTTTTGAAATAGTTTGAAATCTTCCGCTGTTTTACTTATCTTATTTACTCTGTTTACATATATACATATGTTCTTGTTCTGCCTTGATATATCATTATGCATGTTTACCCGGTACAAACGCCCCTCCAAAGTCAGAGTGCTTGCAAGAGCCACCCTGGCGGAGGTGGGGTGTTACAGATATGCATGTACATATATACAATTTCTAACATTTATCATTTTCCATTCAATTTCATATTTGATTTGCTTTGGTTTAAAAACACCATTCATTCTAATGTTGCATGCATAGGCTAAAATCATATCATTGGCTAGTTAATGTATATTTCAACTCATGCACGTTTATTTGAACAAGTGGCTATTTTTAACACTTCACATTTCAAAGATGATAATTTTGGCGAACTAAAATAGATTTCAACACATGACTATTTTATTTAGTTCCCATGCATATTGAAAATAATATTTCTATCACAAATATTTATTTCAACGTCCGCATATTTTTAGCATATCACAAATATGATAAAAATGATATTTTTATCATTCAAAATATTTATTCGACCAATGGATGTTTTCAACACTTCATAGTTTCAATAAAAATGTAATTTTTATTGTTCGATCTTTTTATTCAACACATGAACTTTTCCACTACACACACTTCTCAACAAATGAGCATCTCCACACATGGACATTTTATTTATGTTGTTTATATTAGAAAGATGGGATTTTTATTGTTGAAATTATTTATACAAGGCGAATATTTTTCATACTTCATATATATATAAAAATGTGATTTTTATTGTTTAAACACTTCATTCATTCACAAATGAATTTAATTTTCATACAACACTTTTCAACACATGAATATTTCCACACATGGACATAGTTTCAATATATGACTTTAATTTCAACGCAAGAAGATAATTTCAACATATGAAAATAATTCTAACACACAAAGATTATTCAAAATTTCGGCAGCATAACGGCAGGGTAGTTAAAACCGACACCGTCCCTAGTACGGCTCCTCGCTCTACCTTAAAACCTCGCGGTTTTTGACAATGGGGATTCATGCATCTAACTCGCACGCAGGCGGCATGTTTATTTTTATTTCCACAAATATTTCCAATTCATTTCAATCACCAATGGGTATTTTTCAACCACAACCAAACAATACCAACCACAAACAATTATTCAACCATTCGTATTTTTCATCCAATATTTCACACCAATTTACCACAATAAATATCGTCCATGGTTTGTGGACGAGGGGAGTGTATATATATATATAATATAATATATATTTGTTATATTTCACTAGCATTTCAACACATATATCACTTATTCTATGCATGTAAAAATTCATACTTCGCTTATATAGCTTACACTACGTATGTACATGAGGTATACAACACGTATGTAATTTATATTTCGCTTATATAAATTATACACGACATTTTCCATTCAATTTCACGTTAATTTAGATTTCTCACCTTGGTTTTCTGAGCGCTAAAAATCGATACGATGTCAGAAAAATCCGCAGCTTCTTCTATTGGGTAGAGAGCTTCCTTGCGGTCTCGATGTTTCATGTTTCATCGAATTTCGTCAACACACCAAAAAGATATGATTTTTCAAAGTGTAAAGATCAAAGAAAAACTCACTTTCACGATGGTTCAAAACTAGGTTTGCGGTTTTCGCGAGAACCGGGGCACGAGGGGACGATCAGGGAGTTGGACGTGGAAGAGCTTCGAGAGGGCTACAGGCGCGCGGCGGTTTGGTGGCTTTCGGTGGTCCAGATCGGCGGCGACGGCGGTTTAAAGGTCGGAACTTTGGAAAGGGATATCTCGACGTAGAAGCAACGATAGGGGGAGCTCCTTATATGGATTTGAAGAGGGGAAGGAGAACTACAAAAAGTTGAACTGGGGGAGGAGCTAATTCGGGCTGTGGCGATCAGAAATCGCCAGGGAAGGGGGGGAAGCTTTTCCGTCGTCGATGTCGGGGTCGGAGGGGGGGGAGGGGGGGTTCTGATAATTTTTTTTTATTTATGAATGGAGAAATATGATTGGCCGAGGACTATATTAAATTTTTAAATAGTGTTTTCTCAAACGAACTCCTTTTTAAACAAAACGACTGTCGCCCCTAGCTAAATACCCCCATTCCGGACACAATGGGATATGTTTCATTGGCCAATTCGACTGTTACAGTCAGTTATTTTTCAAATTAAAGTATAAAACATTTAATTTTTAACTCTGAACGCACATTTCAATTTGCCAGGGCCACAAACTAATTTGAAAAATTCCAGAAAAATAAATCTAGCTATGTTTTGACGCTACGGTCCCAACAAAACTAGTTTCGTCCAATTCTGAGGTCGTTTGTAAAATGGCCATTTTCTGGTCGGTCTAATTTAACAGAAATCGACCAAACACATTTTCTTTTGCCACGCTCACATACTAGCTTCAAAAATTATGAAATTTGAAACCTAGCAATAGTTTGACATCCCGGACCCAACAAAAGTGGTTTCGTCAAATTCTGAGGTCGTTTGCAAAATATCAATTTTCCAGGGCTATATATTCTATATACCGACCCTTCTGAAAATTCATTCGGCCATAACTTTTGATTCCCGTTATGAAACTTCGATTTTTCAGATTCGTTAGAAAGGTATTGACTAACATATTTAAATATTTTTGGTTTCGCTAAAATCCGTTATATTTTCCATCCTGCATAGTCGGTCAAAGTTTGAATTCGAATTTTCAAACTGACTCACTATTTCTAATTCACTATTTTATTGAAATATTCTATTTCAATTGTTCAAATTCCTTTGAAATAATCAATTTAAAAATTTTAAATTGGCTTGTATTTTCCGGGTTATTACAATCTCCCCTACTTAAAACTTTTCGTCCTCGAAAAGGAAACAATAGTAAAGTAGGAAATTAAATGTAAATGCAAAGTATTATAAAGGTACCTTGCACCGGAGTTAGTCAGAGATATCCACTCTGCATTTGGGGTAAGCTTGCTTAATGCTTTCCTCAGTCTCCCAAGTACAGTCTCTAGGATCACTGCTCCACTGCACTTTAACTAAATGAACCTTTTTGCTTCTGAGTTCTCTAGTTTCTTTGCCAACAATCTTTAATGGCTCTCTTTTGAGTGCTAATTCTGGAGTTATCTCCACATCCCGTTGCGCTGCTTCTTCTACAACAAGATCCGGATCATGCACATGTCTCCTAAGTTGAGATACGTGAAAAACATTGTGCACTCCAGGCAACCAATCTGGTAATTGAACCCTATAAGCAAGAGTTCCAATTCGCTCAAGTATAGGAAAGGGACCAATAAATCTCGGTGCCAACTTCCCAGTCTTTCCAAATCTGATTACTCCTCTCATCGGAGAAACCTTTAAATAAACATGATCACCAACAGCAAATGTCAAATCTCTCCTTCTAGAGTCTGCATAACTTTTCTGTCGGCTTTGGGCGGTTTTCAATCGCTTCTTGATGAAGTCGACTTTATCAGATGCTTCCCTAATCATATCGGGTCCTAACACTAGTCTGTTGCCAGGTTCTACCCAACATGCTGGAGATCTGCAGGGTTTGCCATATAATGCTTCAAATGGCGACATTCTCAAACTTGCTTGATAACTATTGTTATATGAGAATTCTGCCAAATGCAAATGATCTTCCCATGACCCACCAAAATCAATTATACAAGCCCGCAATAAATCTTCTAGAATTCTATTCACCCGCTCAGTTTGGCCATCTGTTTGAGGGTGATAAGCGGTGCTCATATTCAGTTTTGTTCCCAATTCTGTCTGGAAAGCCTCCCAGAATTTGCTAGTAAATAGGGGATCTCTATCACTGACTATGCTGATGGGAATTCCATGCAGCTTAACAATTTCTCTGAAATATATCTGCGCTAGACTTTGGGCAGTTCTATTGGATCTGACAGGTATAAAATGGGCAGTCTTCGTGAAACGATCTACGATTACCGAAATGCTGTCATTACCTTTCTTGGTTCGCGGCAAACCATCTATGAAATCCATGGAAATCTGTTCCCATTTCCAGCCTGGGACTTCCAATGGTTGTAACAGTCCAACTAGCTTCTGTTGGTCACTCTTGACCAATTGACAAGTAGGACATCTACTAACATACAAAGAAATATCCCTTTTCATTTCCTTCCACCAGAAAGTGCGTTTGATATCGTTGTACATTTTACTCACCCCAGGATGGATGCAAAATTTGGATTTATGGCATTCGTCCAGCACTTCTCTTCGAAGACCTGGAATATTTGGAATGCAAATCCTATTATTTAACCTGAGAACCCCCCTATTGTCAATACGGAAACTCGTGGTTTCACCTTCCTTGACTCTCTGACTGATTCTCTGAATGAATTCATCGTCTTTCTGAAGGGCTGAAATCCTATCAATCAATCCAGGTGTAATTATAAGATGGGCAACGATTGCGGTCTTTCTACTAAGCGCATCCTCTACTACGTTAGCTTCCCCGGCGTATACAGGATATCCAGATCATATGCTGCAAGAAATTCTAGCCAACGCTGCTGTCTCAGATTCAGATCTTTCTGGGTATATAAATACTTCAATGATTGATGATCTATGTACAGTATAAATTTCTCGCCCAATAAATAATGCCTCCAGATTTTCAAAGCAAAAACGATAGCTAGCAGCTCAAGATCATGAGTTACATAATTCTTCTCATGCGGTTTCAATTGGCGGCTTGCATAAGCGACTACTTGGCCTCTCTGCATTAACACTGCACCAAGACTTCTAATAGAAGCATCTGTCCAAACCGTTAAATCCTAATTGCCATCAATAATTGTTAACACTGGAGCGGTGGTCAGCTTCGATTTCAATTCCTGGAAAGCTTCTTCACAGTCGGAAGTCCACTTAAACTTCTTGTGTTTCTTTGTGAGCTTCGTTAACGGACCGGATATCTTCGAAAAATCCTTAACGAACTTTCGATAATAACTAGCCAACCCCATAAAACTTCTAACTTCTGTGGGAGTAGTGGGTTGTTTCCAGTCTTGAATCGCTATTATTTTTCTTGGGTCAACAGAAATTCCTTTCTCTGACATGACATGGCCAAGAAATTTAACTTCTTCTTGCCAGAAGACGCATTTAGAGAATTTGGCTTTGAAGACGTTCTTCCTTAGAATCTCCAATACTTGTTCTAAGTGTTTTTCATGCTCGGGTTTTGATTTGGAGTAGATTAAAATATCATCGATAAATATGAGGACAAATTTATTCAGAACTCCCCTGAACACTCTATTCATTAGATCGACAAAGTATGCTGGAGCGTTACATAGGCCAAACGGCATTACTAACCATTCATAAAATATGTCTGGACCTCTGAAAGCTGTCAAAGGAACACACTCTTCTGTTATTCTCAATTGATGAAAACCTGTCGCTAGGTCCATTCGGGAAAATACTTTCGCCCCATTCAATTGGTCTAGCAAATCATCAATGCGGGGTAATGGATATTTATTTTTAAGCATCTGTTTGTTGAGGTCTCGGTAATCAACGCATAATCGAAGAGTACCGTCTGACTTCGGGACAAACACAACAGCTGCACCCCAATTAGAAAAACTAGGTCTGATTAGACCCTTCCACAACAGTTGACGAGTTTGATCGCCTAATTCTTCTTTTTCTTTCGGAGTCATTCTACGAATTGGATGCACCACTGGTCTGGCATTGGGAATTAGATCGATTCGGAATTCTATTTCTCTTTGCGGAGGTAAGTTTTCAACCTCTTCAAACACATCCGCATAGTTGCTAACAATCGGAATCCTTTCCATGGAAGTGGGAATAAGTTCTAATGCTGACCAAAATTCTTCTCTATTCGGATTCGAACCATGACAGGGAACCGTAATATATCCAAGCTTCGTTCGAATTTTAACGATTCTTTCCGCACAATTCACTTCGGCTTCGTATTTCGTTAACCAATCTAGCCCGAGAATGATATCGAATTCGGGAAAATCCATAACGATTAAATTGAAAGGAAACTGGTATCGGGAGAAAGAAGTAGGAACCTTACAACACGAACTGACGGTAATAGAACTTCCTATCGGGTTATGTACCTCAACCGATTCTTTAAGCTTCCTCTGTTTTAACTTTAATTTGTGTACTGTGTTATTAGCAATGAAACTACGCGATGCACCTGTGTCAAATAATACAGAAACAGGAATATTTTTAATTGTAAGGGTACCTCCCAAAACATCGGGTTTACCTGCTCCATCGGAAGCAGCTGGCGGGCTAGACTCGTCATAGACGTGAGCTACTGTAGCTTTCTTCAGCAAAGGATAGTCTTTGACCAGATGATCGGTCTTGCGACAGTTAAAGCACGAGCCAGGGTTCTGAGAGCCTTGGCTCGAGCCTTGAGAATTTGTCTTCTGTCTCTTTGGAGCTGTGCAGACGTTTGAGTAGTGCCCCGGCTTACCACAATTAAAGCAATTTCCCCTTGGCGGCTTGCCAGTCTGAGGCTTTGAAGATGCTGCTTGGCTTGACTCGCCTTGATTTACAGCAGGCTTGCGCTTGTTTCCGGCTTGGCTTCTAGCGCGATCCTGATCCAGATGCCTTTGATCAAGGTCTTCATAGTTGCATGTCATTTCCACCAGCTCGTTGAATTCCAGCTTGACATGGGCCATGGCCCTATCATGATATTGTCGTCTTAGTCCTAGGATAAACCTCTTATTTTTGGATTTTGCAGTGGCGACGAGCTCTGGAGCATAGGGCGACAACATTGTAAATTTGTTCAAATAATCTTGCACGGAAAGATCCCCTTGCTGGAGATTGGCGAAGTCATCGTGCATTCTTTCTAGAGCTTGTTCTGGGACATATTTCTCCTTGAAGAGTTCTTTAAATCCATCCCATGTTCTTCCAGCTTCCCTATTCCCGGCGGTAAGAGATTCCCACCATAATTCAGCTTGTTCCTGCATAAGCCAGGCGCCCATAATAGCTTTGTCTTCGTCTCCAAGCCTTAGGCCTTCAAGAATTTTCTCGCATGTTTTGAGCCATGCAAGGGCCTCTATTACGGTGCCAGTTCCTGAGAAGGTCTTGCCTCCTAAGTTCTTATATCTCTTAGCTACGCGGTCAAGCTCGAAGTATTGAGCTGCCGGAGGTTGTATCAAAGGTCCTTCTTGAGCTGGGATTTCTCCCCTTCCTCGGCCTCGGCCGGCACGGCCTCCTCTAGCGGCGGCTGCTCTGGTAGCCATTTTTCAAATTCTGTATAAGCAACGAAAAAAGTCAGCTAACAGAAATGATAGTCTATTGCATAGTTAAGCAGAAATTTCTACGGAAAGATAACGATGGACTGATCAATTGTTTTTGCTATTCTGCTCGGCTCATTCTGGGACTTTGCTAGTCCTATCTCTAATGAGCGACTCGCCTTAGAATACTACTGATCCTATTTTGACGAAGTGTTTAATGTGTTAGACTCCAGAACTAAGGTTAACCAAAGCTCTGATACCAGCTGTGACGATCCCAAAACCCCGTGACACGGTGTTAAGGATAATCATTGGAATATAACACATTAATCATCATAAGCAGATCACAGATAATAGCATAAACAGAAAATAGAATAATTTACACACATATGACAGCGGAATCATATAGATATCATCACATCAGAGAAGCACAGTACAGGATACAACTTAGTGCATAATGATACATAATCAGTCACCATCGCCAGAGGCGGAATCATACATAAAGAGTACTCAAAATAAATATCAGTCTACATCGCCAATGGAGGAATCATAATATAGATACAATAATGGCGGAGAAAATCCAAGTCAGCACGGTGTAGTCGAGCCTCGCCATGAGCCAAAAGGTGCGTCAGAAACCTGTAACTAGGCTGCCCGTGTGAAAATGAGGGCACCCGAGTTTGCAAGGTGAAACAAACTACGAGTCAGTCATGGGACTGGTATGAGAAATCTACTCAACTTATTAACAACAATAATAAGGCAAATCAAAGGAACACGCCACTTTCGCGGAACGGGTTTACTCCAATGAGTGCTAGTGCATGAAATAAAGTAAATGATTAAATCATCGCAATGCTTTTTATAAAATGAAGCCATTATAAGACTCAGGTCCCATCACACAATGCAACGCAAGCCGGAGGATAGAGTTTTTACCTTATAATGGCCAAAAATGCTTCATACGAATAAAACAAAAGTGCTTGATATTATTACTAGTGCATACATGTTTCAAAAGTAAATTCAATCATAAATATTAATCCTAGGCGGCATAGCTACCATCTACTATGTCGCCCTACTAGTAATACAATCACGTCCGCATATTTCGTATTGGAAATTGGGTTCCTTCATGAGTCGAGGCAAGGGGCAAGCTCCTCTCCGATTCGTGACACTCTAGCAAATGTCCCAGGACCCCACTATGATCCTTGGATCTTCAGGGCCGGTCCTCTCTTACTTTTGAGGATTTGTTATTCCTGAACACACGTTTCCCGGTCTTTACAGACCTATATCGAGGCGCCTCGCATTCCAACAACCACACAGGTGAAAAGTATATATAATGTCAGGGCTGGTAGGTCACTAACACCACCTTAGCTAGAAAGAAACGTCGTGCTCTCCCTGCAGTCACTCTCCCGTTTTTGACTCATACCGAGGTGTGAGGCTCGCGAATTCACGTTATACACAAAGCTACGTCACACAGACCATGCTTTGATCATCAACCACAAGACTTTGCTTTGCAACAGAAGCCTTGATCATATGCCACTCAGGCGTGCCACACAGGCAATCCACTCCATGCGACTGATTTCTGTCAATACATAACCTCTAAGCTCGTACGTCTCAGAGAAGGGCGTTAAGCAAGAGAATAAATTCTCTGCCGCCAAACAGATATATATTTAACAGAGATCAATCAACATAGAACAAAATCCAATGTCAGACACACTGTCCATTTACAAGTCCGTTCTGGGTCTGAACGAAACCGGAGGCACCAATTCCTCGCATATCCGTACAATCAACAGTATGTGTGGACGGCTACTACTTCAATTCCTTCATGGTAGCTACTCCAACCACGAGCATCAGTAGCGCCCATCCATCCAATGTGGAGATCGTCGGTCTTCAGCCGTCTTCGACTCTTCGACTTCTCAACGTCGATCGATTATTTGAAATGAGTTAAACTCGGCCTTTTCAAATAACCCACGTATATTTAGATTTTCAAATCAATTAATCACATGGTTGGACTATTCAACATTCACATTTCAGTTATTTAGTTATAATTTTCATGTCAAATACATTCAACCATCACATATCAAGCAAACACAACAAAATTGGTTTATTTTCACTCTATATCGTCTATAGTACTTTATAACGATATATCGCCATTTTTATTTAATTTAAAACGGCCATATTTAATTAAACGACGTTTCAGGTCATGCCAATGCACTGGCGCTGCTTTTCATTAATTTTGTTTTACACATATATGAAAATCTAACCGTTGGATCTTCACAAATTTTACATCATTAGGAAGGTCATTTCAAAACGAATCCAACGGTTTCAGTTTTGGGAATATCCGATGGTCGGATCTTCCACACTAACCATTTGAAGTTACGATTTCAATTTACGAACTGCAGCGTCGTTATTCGATTTAATTTAATTATATTTATATATATATATATATAAATATAATCGTTTCTAGCGCTGTTTTTCTTCAATTTTGAATTAAACATTCCAGACAATCCAACCGTCGGATCTTCACAAAGTTGGTGCCGTTGGAAAGATATTTCCAAGGCAAACCCAACGGTTGAGGTTTCGGGAAAATCCAATGGTCGGATCTTCCGCACTAGTCGTTTGAAATCACGGTTTCAAAATATGAACTGCATGGCCACGTTTCGTTCTAATTCTATTTATATTTATATATTTATATAAATATAGTTCATTCAAAAATTCCTATATCGTTTCCACTTCAATTATTTCACTAACGCCTTTAATTTTTGGAAAATTTCGCCATAACCTCCTTTGTACGGGAGGGTCTGGGAAAATTCCCAAATAGCCACACGGGCGTCTCATATCAAAAAGAAAAAGAAAAAGCCAAGCGGCTAGCGAACAGGCTCATAAAATCATCACCCAAACAAAGCGGTAAATGTGTACCTATTTGTCGGGCACAAAATTCTATTTCTCTTCTCTAGCCCCTTTTGCTTTAACCTGTTCAATAGATATGCATGTACATATATACAATTTCTAACATTTATCATTTTCCATTCAATTTCATATTTGATTTGCTTTGGTTTAAAAATACCATTCATTCTAATGTTGCATGCATAGGCTAAAATCATATCATTAGCTAGTTAATGTATATTCCAACTCATGCACGTTTATTTGAACAAGTGGCTATTTTTAACACTTCACATTTCAAAGATGATAATTTTGGCGAACTAAAATAGATTTCAACACATGACTATTTTATTTAGTTCCCATGCATATTGAAAATAATATTTCTATCACAAATATTTATTTCAACGTCCGCATATTTTTAGCATATCACAAATATGATAAAAATGATATTTTTATCATTCAAAATATTTATTCGACCAATGGATGTTTTCAACACCTCATAGTTTCAATAAAAATGTAATTTTTATTGTTCGATCTTTTTATTCAACACATGAACTTTTCGACTACACACACTTCTCAACAAATGAGCATCTCCACACATGGACATTTTATTTATGTTGTTTATATTAGAAAGATGGGATTTTTATTGTTGAAATTATTTATACAAGGCGAATATTTTTCATACTTCATATATATATAAAAATGTGATTTTTATTGTTTAAACACTTCATTCATTCACAAATGAATTTAATTTTCATACAACACTTTTCAACACATGAATATTTCCACACATGGACATAGTTTCAATATATGACTTTAATTTCAACGCAAGAAGATAATTTCAACATATGAAAATAATTCTAACACACAAAGATTATTCAAAATTTCGGCAGCATAACGGCAGGGTAGTTAAAACCGGCACCGTCCCTAGTACGGCTCCTCGCTCTACCTTAAAACCTCGCGGTTTTTGACAATGGGGATTCATGCATCTAATTCGCACGCAGGCGGCATGTTTATTTTTATTTCCACAAATATTTCCAATTCATTTCAATCACCAATGGGTATTTTTCAACCACAACCAAACAATACCAACCACAAACAATTATTCAACCGTTCGTATTTTTCATCCAATATTTCACACCAATTTACCACAATAAATATCGTCCATGGTTTGTGGACGAGGGGAGTGTATATATATATATATATATATATATAATATATATTTGCTATATTTCACTAGCATTTCAACACATATATCACTTATTCTATGCATGTAAAAATTCATACTTCGCTTATATAGCTTACACTACGCGTGTACATGAGGTATACAACACGTATGTAATTTATATTTCGCTTATATAAATTATACACGACATTTTCCATTCAATTTCACGTTAATTTAGATTTCTCACCTTGGTTTTCTGAGCGCTAAAAATCGATACGATGTCAGAAAAATCCGCAGCTTCTTCTATTGGGTAGAGAGCTTCCTTGCGGTCTCGATGTTTCCTGTTTCATCGAATTTCGTCAACACACCAAAAAGATATGATTTTTCAAAGTGTAAAGATCAAAGAAAAACTCACTTTCACGATGGTTCAAAACTAGGTTTGCGGTTTTCGCGAGAACCGGGGCACGAGGGGACGATCAGGGAGTTGGCCGTGGAAGAGCTTCGAGAGGGCTACAGGCGCGCGGCGGTTTGGTGGCGTTCGGTGGTCCAGATCGGCAGCGGCGGCGGTTTAAAGGTCGGAACTTTGGAAGGGGATATCTCGACGTAGAAGCAACGATAGGGGGAGCTCCTTATATGGATTTGAAGAGGGGAAGGAGAACTACAAAAAGTTGAACTGGGGGAGGAGCTAATTCGGGCTGTGGCGATCGGAAATCGCCAGGGAAGGGGGGGAAGCTTTTCCGTCGTCGATGTCGGGGTCGGGGGGGTTTCTGATAATTTTTTTTTATGAATGGAGAAATATGATTGGCCGAGGACTATATTAAATTTTTAAATAGTGTTTTCTCAAACGAACTCCTTTTTAAACCCAACGACTGTCGCCCCTAGCTAAATACCCCCATTCCGGACACAATGGGATATGTTTCGTAGGCCAATTCGACTGTTACAGTCAGTTATTTTTCAAATTAAAGTATAAAACATTTAATTTTTAACTCTGAACGCACATTTCAATTTGCCAGGGCCACAAACTAATTTGAAAAATTCCAGAAAAATAAATCTAGCTATGTTTTGATGCTACGGTCCCAACAAAACTAGTTTCGTCGAATTCTGAGGTCGTTTGAAAAATGGCCATTTTCTGGTCGGTATAATTTAACAGAAATCGACCAAACACATTTTCTTTTGCCACGCTCACATACTAGCTTCAAAAATTATGAAATTTGAAACCTAGCAATAGTTTGACATCCTGGACCCAACAAAAGTGGTTTCGTCGAATTCTGAGGTCGTTTGCAAAATATCAATTTTCCAGGGCTATATATTCTATATACCGACCCTTCTGAAAATTCATTCGGCCATAACTTTTGATTCCCGTTATGAAACTTCGATTTTTCAGATTCGTTAGAAAGGTATTGACTAACAGATTTAAATATTTTTGGTTTCGCTAAAATCCGTTATATTTTCCATCCTGCATAGTCGGTCAAAGTTTGAATTCGAATTTTCAAACTGACTCACTATTTCTAATTCACTATTTTATTGAAATATTCTATTTCAATTGTTCAAATTCCTTTGAAATAATCAATTTAAAATTTTTAAATTGGCTCGTATTTTCCGGGTTATTACAGATATAGTTCTTTGAGATGTTTTAGATGTTCATGTTTTTTTTTAATTTTTATGTGAATATTTTACCCTTGTAAAGTCTTGTTCCATCTAAAACTTTAAGCATGAGATGAGTAGATGATCTAACCAGTTTCATTGCTAATAGGTAGTTGTTTATTATTCCGCTGAGTGGTCATATAAGAAAATTGACTAAGCAGTTTGAGAGATATAGTAGTTTGAGTTTTTAAGGTTGTTAACAAGAATTAGTACAGTGCTAATGGCATGAAATTAGTAAGCTCATTAGTCTAATGACTTTCAATTATAAATAGGAGCTGAAGGAAAGCATTTGAAGATTTCTCCCTCATTTTTAATTCATCCTCAGTTCTCAAATCAACACTCAAATTTACACCAAATCATCTTTTGTTACTAAATTTAGATTTGATCTTTCCATTTCAGTTGCACAATCACTTAACATCTTGCCATTTACATAAGATATTCAATCAATTTCATCGATTATGAGATTAGGTGAATGGTTATAGTTTCTCATATGTCTATGTTAGATTATATGTTGTAATTAGAAGATTTTACCATATATATACACACACACACACACACACACACTAACCCTAAAATTTGATAGATCTAGATAATCCCATATCTTGAAACCCTAGGCTAATTCAAATGTGTAATTAGGTGATTAGTATGTTAGATGCAATTGAGTTGGTGAGTAACTAATCATGTTACATCCATGATTCGATTTGATTGATTCACGTTTGTTTGTGATTAAATGATTATGTATGTTTAAAATTGATTGATTTTTCTTCTTGAATTATTATAATTGCATGTTATGCTTGAGCTGTGTGTTAGAATTTTGCTTGTTTTAGGACTTAGATTGATAATCAGAGCATATCGAGAGAAAAGTTAGTCAGAGTTGGATAAAACATGGAGGATAGGCTCTACAGCACGGCGGAGTGCAGCCACATGGATCACATCATTATTGGGTATATCCTTATAAATTGACACCAATCCATACATGATGGATCGTGTAACACCCCACCTCCGCTAGGGTCATCACAAAGGGAATGCACTAGTTTTGGAGGAGTGTTATCGAGGTAAACAAACACAGAAATATTACAAGACAGAACATAGATTAAACAACGGAAGAATCAAAAGAAAATTTTCATTACTTTCAAGAAGAGTCAAACCTTTTACATTAAATAGCCAAGGTCATTATTTTCCATTACAACAAATTCTGTCTTGCATAAATAAATAAGCATAAACTTAAAACATCAAAAGTAGCTTAATTCCCCAAAGATAGCAGAAATGCAGCCATAGCATAGCTCAAGATCAAACCATACATGAGTTGAACTGAAAGCAAGCTAAGTGCTAGAGTTTCCTCCCTGAGAACCTGGGGGGAAACGAAAGAAAAAGAGGCAAAAGAAAACGGGTCAGTCATAAAGACTGGTAAGTCCAGGTGACTTTCAGCATAAAAACAGATAAAAGTAACATGACATATATAAACTGAAAGTAACCATCAGGATGCTGTCAAGATTGGCAAGATAGACTAAGATAACATGATAAATCAAGTATAAATCAAGTATAGCATCACGTATTCAAGGTTAGCTGCATCAAATGTACTAGGATCCCAAACCAATGTCTTATATTAATCGTGAAATGATCCCTTGGCCCAATATCATGAAATGACCCATTACTAGGTCCAACGAAATGATCCACTAATCGATCGGCTCCCTACAAGTTCTATCTCATCATGTGTGTCTTTGTCATACGGCCCTATCACGAATGTAGTCACCTATGCTAGGTCCATCATAGGGTGTATCAAGCCCTATGGTGCCAACCACCGACAAGAATCAAGCATGAACAGATAAACCTACTGATGCCCAATGCCCGCTTTTTCAACTCCGGACCACGTGCACAACCATAGCCCGCCTGAACCTACACTGGCGCACCAACACAGCTGTCGTTCTGGTCGCTTACAATCAGCCCAGTAATCGTGCCCCACCCTGCCTAGTTCCAGGGTACCGTGATACATCTAGTGGGTTACTGCTGAAATGGACCGCGTAACTAGGGTTTCCATCCAATAGGTTAAGTGTTGTTATTTAAATTCAAGACTTAACCCCTTATCAGTCTAGCATGTCAAATTGGCTAAGTGTTGTCTTTTAAGTTCGTGACTTAACCCTACAATTCACGTGTCAAGTTGGTTAGGTGTTGTCGTTCAAGTTCATGACCTAACCCTACCAATCATGTTTCAAGTTGGTTAAGTGTTGTCTTTCATGTTCATGACTTAACCCTGTCATATGGCATCAATTCATTAATGCACCCCAACCTCTCACATCAGACCTGTTGTTGTGGTCACTGGATATACCGGGAGGTTCCGAGCAGAATTACACCACAACTCAGTCTGATCTCGGGTTTCAAGCGTGATATGACCAACTACCCATATTGGATCCTATTGTTTGCAGTAACTGGATTTGTCGGGCGGTTCCGGGCAGAATTACACTACAAACTCAACCCAACCTCGAGTTGGTCATTTTCAAGTTCATTCTAGTGTCATGCCCATTTTCAAATTTCATATCAAGTTCGTGTCAAGTTTCAAGGCAAGTTTTATATCCATATCCAGATTCAAGTTATAACAATGTTCATGTCGAGTTTCATGGCGAGTTTCATACCAAGTTTCCTATAATTAACAATTTTTCCCAACGTTATCCCATCTAAATATTAGGCTAACAATCTTAGCCTAATTTTCCGTTCGCATGATTTTGGGCATAATATTAGGCTACAAACTTAGCCTAATTTAACGTACACAAATTTTGCATAAAGAAATTCATTAACATGACATAGGTGTAAACTTGGCATTCTTGGCATAGTCAATATGAACACCATAGGTGCGTACTTGCAAAACAATCAACATGAATATCATAGGTGTGAACTTGCAACGTAGACTAAACCAACATACATATATGTGAATTTGCAACATAGACTAGATCAACTTACATATATGTGAACTTGCAAATCAATCACGAACATATGAATAAGTGTGAACTTGAAATTTGACATAGGTTTAACATATACTCATAAACATGTAGATCTAACATTTGGTCACATATGTGATATGATTTCACAACCTAAAACTTGCATAACATGATAAACTACACAACTTGTCATCATGGGTTATACTCCAAGTTCATATACATATGAATGGACTTATTCATTAATTCCCAATTCAACATGATGATAAAATAGAACCACAGGCATAGATCAACATAATAAACATTGCTCTATTATCAATTTATTTCCAAGGCATGACCTAACTGAATAAATTGAATAAAACATCGCAGGCATAACATTATGAACATAAAAAAAGGGTTTGAATAATAATCTAGATTCAAGAGCACGGATAGATCTAACTTAAATAGAAAAATCCACAAAATCAAGACAAATAAAGAAAATAGGTCTGAATAGAAAATCAAGCTTAGATCCAATTTCATAGTCATAATCCTAGGCAATAACCTCATAGGTGATTAGCCACAATTGTCCTTGTCATAGTTATAGGCAATAGTCTTATATTCACAGTCATAGGCATAGGCATAGTCTTATGTTCACCGTCATAGTCATAGGCATAGTCTTATGTTCACCGTCATAGTCATATGCCATTAACAATAATTTCAACGTCATAGACAATATTCCCAATAGTCAAGATCCAAGAAGAAAACAAGAATAGATATGAATCATACATAAATCAATTCCAATTTAACATTCCCGTATTAGATTTATAGTTTTTATCTAAAAGTAATTGGAACTTATAGATCGTGGTCTAAGAAATTGAGATGTAGAAGTCGAATCTATAAACTAGTCGTCGAATTGTTGAATCGTTGAATCTTGATTTTATTGTAGAAGCAAATCCCCAAATATGCAATTCCTAGCCGTAGTCTTCAAGAAATAGTCTTCGCGATTTATTTTAATTCAATTTAATTTAGAGGAAGAAGAAGAAGCCATGTCCATCAAGAATTTAAGCAGCATAAGGTTAGAGAAGAATGGTGTAAAGAAAATGAGGCTAGGAGGCTGTTTATATAGGATTAGGTAGACGAATCTGGACAGAAAACGAGGTCAAATACATCAGAATGCATCAGGTTCAGAAAATGGGTTCGGGAGGCAGGTCGACCCCCAGGTCGACACTATGGTCGACCTGGTCCCTGGGAGGTCGACACTATGGTCGACCCCTAGGTCGACCTGGTCCATGGGCGGGAATTTTCCCGCCCAGCCTATTCTGGGGTTTGAATTCGAATTTCGAGCTGTTTTTTATTCTGAAAATTCCTGAAACTTCAGAGGGTCATATCTCCCTCATATGGACTCCGATTCTCGCAAACTCGAACTCGTTTCCAAGCAGAATTTCGAGACGAATGCAATGGTGCAACCAGTTTCCCCTGATTCTTATTTATAAATTTAATTCTACCTTTATTTATGGTTTTAACATGTTATTAAAATTCGGGTTGTTACATTCTCTCCTCCTTAAAGGGTTTTGTCCCCGAAATCTTCAAGTTAGGAAGAATGCATCCTATCATCCAATCAACCATCTACTCAAAACGTCATCCACAAGCAACCATTGTCCTTATAAGATTTCTAATGCTATATGAACATATGCAGAAAGTGTGTGTATATGTTCCCTATCTAATGCAAATGATCAGGCCTGATTGATCTTCTTAATGCAAAATATGTTTAGTGCAATGAGTCCAACATGTATGCAAATAGTCCTAATCACATAAACACGATATGTGTGCACAAACATCCATCCATATGCAACATCCATATGATAACACATTCAATTTCATCCATAAACAAGTATAAACACTCATGCATATGCAATATGAAAATGTGTCTGAGCCGATCTAGTGCCTAATGTGTGTTATGCAACCACTTGCAACCACTTGCAACCATTTGCAAACATCAACCATAACATGTTTTCAAGCACATATTTACATCCAAAAGGGTTCTACCTGAGGTTCTCAAGATAGGATTGAGGAGATAAGCAAGATAAAACAAAGCATCTAGGAGAAGAAGTTAAAGATGTACCCCCAGAAGGTCCTGCTTGCGGGGCTTGCCCTTGCTTCTTGGGGCAGTTCTTGCTGATATGTCCAGTTTCACCACACTGGAAACATGCTCCCATCTTCATCTTCTTCTTTCTACAATCCTCAGCTACATTGTAATGACCCGCATTGGCAGAGGTATTATAATTAATTTATTTAATTATTGAAAATGGTGGTTTAGAGAATTTAATGGTCGTGGAATTTAATAACGGTGAATATTTAATTAAAATAATAAATTAAATAATATATTTTATTCTGAAATAATCCGAATTGGCTGAAATGGCGAATGGTGTGAACTGGATCATCTGTGATATTTAATTCAGTTTAGAATTGAATAAGAATAACGAATATATTATTTGAACGACATTTTGAACGTAGAATTATAATATAATTAAAATCGAGCTTGAAATGGCGCTGCAGTTCGTAAATTGGCAATTCGAACTTCAACTGAATGTACAAGATTCGTTTTAAGCCGGATTTCTATGAAACAAGAAACGTGTGGAGCTGGTGGAGTATATCTTTCTAGTGGAAGAGAAAAATTAGGATTTCGTCGTGTAGATTTTGATGTACGTCCAAATCAAATTTTAGAAAAGTCGCGGTGGAATTTTTTTATAATTTATAAAGGAATTATTTATATTTTAAAAAGGAATTTCAATATAAATCGAATATCGGGTTGACCCAGAAGTGAATATCAAGTTAGAAATTCATATAGGAATATTCTAGAGCTGTATGGTATTCCACTGTGAATATATACGATAATATTTATTTTTAAATATTTAATTTAATTATATTTAAATATATTTATATATTTAAATGGGTCATTCAGAGCTGTAAAAATAAGCCACTTTTGCAAACAAAGTCGGAATTCGATGAAACTAATTCTGCTGGATCCGCAATATTAAATTATTGCTAGAGTTCAATTTCCATGATTTTTGAAGTCAGTGTGTGGCCGTACGGATTTTTAGAGTGAAAAACAGTCAGTAAATTGACAGTTAAAAATACGCTGTGTGAGCAAACGGAGTCGGAATTCGACGAAACCAGTTTCGTTGGGACCGTAATGTCAAACTCTAGCTGCATGTTCAGTTTCATGATTTTTGGGTATCGTGTGTGATCACACGGATTTTTAGAGAGCAAGAATGAATATAGAAATGAGAATATACCAGGAATATTCCATTCTACAAAATATCTAACACAAAATATCTACCCCCTTTCCCTTATAAATACCCCCCTAACAATCCTTAAAACCTAATTCCTCAAACAGATAGTTCCGCTGTCGTTTTTCTCAAACGTGAGCAAACAAATCCGTTCTAAAATCAAAAACAATTCTCACAAAAATCCTCAAAATCATGAAGCAATTTTATTTAAGTTCCCTTTGTAGTAATCTTCGATTCCATTTCAGTTTGAAAGGTGTGATACTAGTTCTTTGGGGATCGAACCTTCAACAGCGTGCTAGGGTTATCGGTTGCGGATTTTTGAAAGCAATCGAGTGTAGTTCGATGTTGTGTTTGGATTGGGTTTGATGAATGGATTCTGCTCGTGAATTTTGGGTGAAGTCGATACCTTTTGGTGTCGATACTTGTCCCGAGCAGCAATAAATGGCTAAAGGATGCGATGATGAGGAGGACATCGGGTTGGAGCTGTATGGTGTGGTAGGGTGCGGAACTGGAAGAGGAGTTGAGATGGTACGATGGGGAGTTTGAGATGGTACGATGGGGAGCAAGAATAAAGAGGAGTTGAGATGGTACGATGGTTGGAGCTGTATGGCCATTTGCGTAATCGTTCTGGAGTGATGGGCTTTGTTTGCTGGGAGGAATCGGTACTGAAGAAGGTGAAAAGGGTGGCGGTTTCATGAGATTGAGAAGGAGAATGGAGAGAGAGTTCTGTTCGAAGTTTTCTGGAATCCTGATATGTGCGTTGGGGGATTAACGTTGTAAACAAGGATGATGAGGAAGTCGGTGTTTTGTTGGGTGTTTGGAACAATGGTTGAGTTTGGTATATGAAGTGTCGGTGTGTAAATCAGTGAAGAAGGAGTTTAGTTTGAGCGGTCTGGGTATTGAAGGGCGCAGGGCTGAGATGCTCAAATGGAAATGGGCCAGTCAATTTTTGGTAAAGCCCATTTCTTTTATAAATTAAGTTGGTATTTAATAAAATAAAGGAGGAACAACACTTGTTGAAGATCGGCCATGACATAGGTGTAATACTGGAGTGGGAAGATCAGGAAGGAGCGGGTTTGCTTGGGTTAGTGGGCCGATGAAAATTTATTGGGTGAGGCCCAATTATTTAATTAAATTGAAGTTAGTTTTAATTTAAATTTGTATTCACTTGTTAATATCATAATTTGATCATACAAAAACGAAATTGAACAAAACAGAATCCGTTGAGATTGTATGGACGGACACTACCCAATGAAACTGACTGAGAGTGGAGTGGAGTTCGTATGAATTTATGGTGAAATAAACTATTTGATTCAAATCAAATAACAGTTTATCGTTCTTTAACGATGAACTGCCAATGTGAGTAAATCTCACTAACTCTGAACAGTTTATAATTTCATGTTGTATTCTTAGAACTGTTAAATATTGGCTGATTAACTGTGTGTTGACTGTTTGATTGAACTGCTAGTCAGTTAGTTGAATTTCTATATTGATTCTGTTTAACAGAATATATCATATGGAACTGAAAGTGATGTTATCTATATTGTTTAACATCTGTGATGCAGGGAAACAGGTTGGAGGAATCCAACTGGATTCCTCAACATTTATTTTACTGTGATTCATATATTGTGATATATGATGTGATATATAATCTGTTGTTGATTTGTGTGTTTGGACGATATTTATCATTGTTATATGGTATGATAAATACCATAAGACATACTGGATATGGGAAAGGGGATTTTCAAAGTGTATTTTGAAAATGAATTATTTATATAAAATCGATGGATTTTATATAGAAAAGGAAAAGGATTTTTATAAAAGAGAATAATTATAAAATCGAAGGATAAGTTATAATACAAGGAAATATTATTGGTTAGAATAAATAAAATAGAAAAAAGGAAATATTTATTTGTTAGAATAAATAAAATAGAATAGAAAAAAGGAAATATTTATTTGTTAGAATAAATAAAATAGAAAAGATAAAGGAGATAATTATTTGTTAAATAGAGTTAAAAGGAGTTATTCGAATATAGTTTATTCGAATAGAATTAAAAGAGTTAATCAGTTAGAGTTAATCAGTTAGAGTAAACCAGTTAGGTTAATCGATCAGAGTAAATCAAATACAGTTAAGAAAAATTAGAAACTAACTTGAGATTAGTAAATTGAATGGTTTTCTAAGTGTCGATCTGATGTTGGTTTCGGCCTTCGGGGTTTATACTTAGAGAATTGTTCTCCTACTAGTTACAGTCAGGGACTGATAGTTGTGAAATTATAGTGATATATAAATAAAGAATGGAAATGTTTTCCAGTGTTAATAACGTATATTTTCTAAACATAAAAAATAAGGAAATATATATATATGATTGATGATTGATTGATAGAATTTCCATTTGGAAATAATATCGTTGTTTGCACACCTGTTTTCTTTGATAGTTAACTCACCGACTATCGAAGTTTTTGACCATTTTAACATTGTTAATATGGGGAGACCGGTTGGATTATTATCCGAAGAACCGCTCTGTATTGGCATAATCGTTGCGAATCATATATGCCAAAGATAATTGAAGACGGAGTAAAGTGCAAGGGCTATTGTATAAGTCTTAGATAACAGTGCTTAAGGTGGATATACTGAATAGTACCTTCGGTTCATCCTGTTCCGGGATGACTTGTATGGACGGTTGCCTGACAGAGTATTTCCAGACGATCATGTATATTGATTTCTCCAACCGTACCAAGAGTGGAAGCGGAGAAGGAAACTTCTTTTAGCTAACACGTAATGTATGGCTATAGACGTCAATCGGTGATTTGATGGATTTGACGATGTGACATTCGAAGAGAATCTGGTGTGATGATAAAGCGTAACTTCTAGCCTCATCAACCGGCAAATGACAGAAATCGGGCAGGCAGCATAGCTAAGTCGGTCGCTCCGAAGTAGGGTGTATAATCACCTGATCTAGAGTTTCATTTACTTCTAAAAATCTATTGTTGATGCTGTCCCATTCGGGAAACGGTTGCTGATCCCAACCGTTGGTGATATACATTCGATACACTCAAGCGAAATGAGTGGTCGGTCATGTGTGGTCGGGTTGCAAGATGTTCTTGTTGAACCCAGTGTATTCCTTTCTAGAGGTACACTAGCGAAAGGTGGTTCCATACCTTGTCATAGTTGGAAATCCATTACCTAATACGTGCTTGCAGTTTCGATTGTATACTATATGTGTAGAACGTGAGATGAAAGCATTTCTGCTAGATGATTATTATATTGTGGTTGATAGACATTATTATAATTACAAAAGGTTTTTGATATAAAGATAATTTGGATTCTCATAAGGGTAAAACCTGTTCCGTTATATGGTGTGGTCTTATGAGATATCGTTTACTTGTTCAAACTGTTTTAAACTGTTTACTCATACCAGTCCTATGACTGACCCGGAGTTTATTTGGTTGTTTTCCCTTAACTCTTGGGTGCCTAAATTTGTACGGGCAATCAAGTAGTCGGGATTTACAGATACACTGGAAGAGCTTGGAGCAGGAGGCTTCAGGATCATATAGCAATAGTGTATTTCCACTGTGTTGTAAGTGTTGTACTTTGAAATGATATGTATATTCAATTACAGATGTATATTTCAAAGTTATGTCACATATATTATATGTTATTCGTTCCGCTATGAGGTTCGTGTTACTCTGATGTTGTGTTCTTCTCCTTCTTCTATTCTAAGTTTCTATCTTATCTATCCTCACCCTCTATTTTCTTTCTGTTAATTTCCTGATTTTCAGTTTAATTTGGGGTTGGACTTGTGTTTTTGGTCAGCTCAAATTGGACCGGATTTTCGGGTCATTACAGTTGGTATCAGAGCTTAAGGTTAAGTGAATTATCTTGGCTCTGTGGCGTGACTCAGTAGAGATGGGGTTAGTAATAACCTAGATTGAGTTGAGTGTATATATACGAGTGAACGTATTTGTTATTGATATAAAAATTTGTTTTATATTGTCGAGATTTATTGGTTGAGTTGTTTATGAGTTCTGGTCGATCAGTTTGATCCACTGTATCGGTAGGAGTTTATAAACACTCAAATACGATTGGTCGACACGATATGTTTTGAAAAGAGGGGTAAATTAAAATAAGTTTACCCAAGGTATATCTTGATATAGAGAATATATATATATATATATATCAAAATTATAATATAATGGATATATTGGTTGTTATTATAATCGAGTAAGATTATAAATTAAATGGTTATGTAAATAACCAATCAGAATTCATATAAGTGAAATACGCGAAATCAGATGAGTCAAATCTGAAATTTAAACCAAAAATTGAATTCAAATTATGGAAAAAATTGGATAAGTGTTTGTAAATGGATTTGGATTAAAAGTAAGGAAAATTTAAGATCCTGGGAGATTTTAAATTGTTTTACAAGCAGTGTGAATTATATTTTGAAATGAATTTCAAAGTGGAAATGTTTAGAAATGGTTTTATAGCATTGAACTCACTTCGATCGCTGGAAAATAGATTCCGATGATGACAGCTGCATCATTAGTATTCATTTTCGAGTTGTAAGTGACGAATTACTACCAGAGATACTGTTTTGAATTTGTTTTGGGAAAGACAAGTTGTGTTGAAATTCAAAATGGGGTTTATACTAAAGAATGAATAAAGAAAGTTTGTGTAACGACCCAGAAAATCTGAACCAATTTAAATTTTTTAAATTGGCTAAAATAGTGGATTAAAAATATTTAAAATAAATATTTTAAATAATAACGATGAAAAGTAAGTTTGAATCGACATTTGAAAACGAATATAATTAATTCTAATTATAAACAAGGCCTGAAAAGGAAGAATGTTATTTTCTAATGTGGTTGATCATTCATAAGAAACTTAATACAATTGAGCTTTTAAAAAGGAAGAATGTTATTTTTGATGTAAAGTGTTGTTTTTGTAATACTGGAGAGGAGGATGTTGATCATTTATTTTTCTCTTGTTATTTTACCTTTTCTATTTTTAATATGATTATAAGGATTTTTACTTTTGATTGTTTTAATTCCTTTAGTAGTTGTATCGATTATTGGAATTGTCACAGATTACGTTACAATTCCAGACAGAAGTACATATTGGATTCTTTACTAATATTCATAAGTTGGTTCATTTGAGTTGAGAGGAATCAGAGAATCTTTCATTCAAGCTCTGTACCTAAGGATAATTTAATCATCAACATAGTAAATTTCTGTCTGTTTTGGATGTCTAATTCGCACTATAAACTATTTGGTGATTTGCAATTTGGGCGCTATTTGTTTAAGGTTTGATTTAACCTGAGTTTATTCATTCATATTAATAGCTATTTTAGATGCAATAGACCTCGTTTGGGTTGTTGATTTCTTTTACTTGGGTTGGCACTTTCCTCTTGCTTGTTTGTTTCTTATGTCCTTCTCTTTATACATGTATATATGGATATATGCCTATATATATACACACTATATATATAGGCATATACTCATATATATGTGAAAGTTATTGATAATTTTGTTTTCAGTTTTTCAGATTACAGGTTGTAGATGAAACTGTGGAGCTTTTGGGGTTGCTGTTTGGATTGACCATCTTTGGATTGCTTTGGATATATTGGTGTATGAGGAGTAGGAGTGTTTGTATTTGTTTGGTGATTTGTTACACCAATTGTTTTGCACTTAGATTGTTATATGTGTGGGTATAGATATACTTCTTATCGGGTGGTGGCCTTGCCGGAATTCGATAATGAAGTATGACGGGTGGTGGCCTTGCCGGAACTCATCTATCTATTATCCCTTACATTACTATTTGAGACTCCCGTTTTAGGTCTGTATTTGGATATTTGTATCACTTCATTTTTATTATATATATGTGTGCTCTCTTCCTTCTGGAAGATCACACATTTTTTTTTCAAAAAAAACAAGGCCTGAAAAGGCGCTGCAGTTTCAAATTTTGAATTCAAAATTTGTCGGACTGTACCGGGTGCAAAACAAAACGGATTTGAGTGAAACTAAAAATATTTAAATCTGTTAGTGAATACCTTTCTAACGAATCTGAAAAATCGAAGTTTCATAGCGGAAAGCAAAAGTTATGGCCGAATGAATTTTCAGAAAGGTCGCTATGGAATTTATATAGCCTGAGAAATTGGCCATTTTGCATACGACCTCAGAATTCGACGAAACCACTTTTGTTGGATCCGGGATGTGAAGTTATTGCTAGGTTTCAAATTTCAAAATTTTTGAAGCTAGTATGTAAGCGTGGCAAAGGAAAACGTGTTTTGGTCAATTACAGTTAAATTGGATCGACCAGAAATGGGCCTTTTTGCAAACGTTCTCAGAATTCGACGAAACTAGTTTTGTTGGGACCATATTGTCAAAACATAGCCAGATTTATTTTTCTGGAATTTTTCGAATCAGTTTGTGGCCCTAGCAAATTGAAATGTACGTTCAAATCGAATATTGAATGTTTTATATTTTAATTTGAATGGAAACTGACTGAAACAGTCGAATAGGCCTACGAAACATATCCCATTGTGTTCGGAAGGGGGTAAAACGCTAGGGACGACAGTCGTTGGGTTTAAAAAGGAGTTCATTTAGAAAACCCTCTTTCAAAAATTATAAATATCTCCCGGCCAATCAGAATTTAATTAAAAAAAAGGGAATTTTCTCTCTCCCCGACGTCGACTGAAGGCGAAAACACGTTCAAACCTTCCCCCTCATTTTCCGATCAATCCACGCCGAATTAGCTCGTGCCACAGTTGAACTTTTTGAAGATCTTCTCGAGATCTTCAAATCCATATAAAGTTTGGATTTTTTCATTGAGTGGTTTGGGAGAATCGAGCTCGGGAAGTTCGGAGGTTTCCACCGCTGTTTCTCGCGCCTGCCGCCACCGAGCTGGTGCCCACCTCCGGCGAACTAGCGCCCCACCTCCCCCTTCGACCTCGCGCAACTCGATCGTGAAACCGTTACTCCGTTTGATCGCAAATTCAAAACCTAGTTTTGAACGATTTCTGAAAGGTACGGCTTATTTTATTTTCAACTGTTTTAACACCTTTAAACCGTTGCAAACTTTGAAAAGTCATATCTTTTTCGTTTCTTGACGAAATTCGATGAAACAGGAAACATCGTGACCGTGTGGACGTCTTCTACATTCTATAAGAGACCGCATATTTTTCTGAGCCTTATGCTATTTTTGGTGGAGTGGAACCCAATGTGAGATTTCTAATTTATAAATGATATGGAAAATGACGATGTATAAATTATATGATCGATATATGAGTTATATAAGCGTTGTACACCTCTTGTATAAGCGTTGTATAAGTTGTACGTTCGATGTATAAGTTGTATATGCGTTGTAAAAATTATATATGTGTTGAAATAGAAGTGAACTGCTATATATATATATATATAAATACGCCCCTCGCCCACAAACCATGGACGATATTTATTGGTTGTGATTGGTGTGAAAATTGATTGATAGCGAATGGTTGATTGGAATTGTTTGTGGTTGAAATTGATTGATTGTGGTTGAAAAATACCCGTTTGTGGTTGAGAAATATTTGGTTGAAACCACATAGGATTAGTTTGTGGAAATGAAATATATATACATGCCTCCATCATGCAAACTAGATGCATGATTCCCCATTGTCAAAAACCGCGAGGTTTTAAGGTAGAGCGAGGAGTCGTACTAGGGACGATCCCGGTTTTAACTACCCTGCCGTTATGCTGCCAAAATTTTGAATAATATTCATGTGTTTGAATTATTTTCATTTGTTGAAACTATACTTATTCGTTGTATAGAAAACCTTCATGTGTTGAATCGATATTCATTCGTTGAACTGAAATTCTTGTGTTGAATGGTATTCGTGTTTTAAATATAAAAATCACATTTTTATCTATATATACAAACTATAGAAAACCTTCATGTGTTGAATCGATATTCATTCGTTGAATTGAAATTCATGTGTTGAATGGTATTCGTGTTTTAAATATAAAAATCACATTTTTATTTATATATACAAAATATAGAAAACCTTCATGTGTTGAATCGATATTCATTCTTTGAATTGAAGTTCATGTGTTGAATGGTATTCGTGTTTTAAATATAAAAAATCACATTTTTATCTATATATACAAACTATAGAAAACCTTTATGTGTTGAATCGATATTCATTCGTTGAATTGAAATTCATGTGTTGAATGGTATTCATATTTTGAAAGAAATTGTTTTATAATAAAAATCCTATTTTTAATACCTATATGAACTATATAAAATAATAGTGTTTTGAAATGAATTGTTATACAATAAAAATCACATTTTTATTATATACATGAATTGTTAAATAGAGTGAAGTGTTGAAATAGAAGACAGTTAGATAAAAATATCATTTTTATCAAATGTATGAAAAGAATATAGCTTTGAAATCGAAGAATCGATATATATATATATATATAGAATTAAAATATATCGAATAACGAAGCTACAGTTCGTATTTTGAAACCGTGATTTCAAGCGATTATACCGGGGGATCCGACCATCGGATTTTTCCCGAAATCGCAACCGTTGGGTTCGCTTTGGAAATATCTTTCCAACGGCACGAACTTTGTAAAAATCCAATGGTTGGATTTTCTGGAATGTTTAATTCAAATCTGAAGAAAAACAGCGCCAGAATCGATTATATTTACATATATATATATATATATATAATTATATTTAATCGAATAACGACGCTGCAGTTCGTATTTTGAAATCGAAACTTTAAATGATTATACCGGGAGATCCGACCGTCGGATTTTCCCGAAACTGGAACCATTGGATTCATTTTGAAAAGATCTTTCTAATGATGTAAATTTTGTGAATATCCAACGGTTAGATTTTCAGATATGTTTAAATCAAATCTGAAGAAAAACAGCGCCACGGCCGCATTATGGCCCGAAGCGTCGTTTTGAATAAATTGGCTATTTTAAAATAAATAAAAATAGCGATAAATCGTTATAAAATATTATAAACAATATGGATGTGATTTAGAAATTAACTGAAGGTTAGCTAAGTCGAATGGTTTCCTGGGTGTTGATCTGATGTTAGTATCGGCCTTCGGGGTTAATATTTGGGAAATCGTTCTCTTACTGATTGATGGTTAGTGACTAAAGAATTGAAATGATGCGTAGTAGTGTTTGTGTAGCACTTGTTTATTATATACGCGAGTTGCTCAGAAAGACCGGGTAAATCCCATTCTGAATAACTGAATCGACGATAAGAAATCGAAGATGAAGACGGTGGTCGAAGACCGGAGATCTTCACCTCGTTTGGATTGTAACCGAGGTCCTCATTGGGAGGCATCCCGAAATATGGATAATGAGTGGTGATCGTCCAGACGTACGTGGTGATCGACGGGTTTGCAAGGTATATAGTGCCTCCGGCTTCGTTCAGACCCAGAACGGACTTGTAAATGGACTGTGTGTCTGACATTGGATTTTATTCTGTGTTGATTGATCTCTATTATATATACATCTGTTTGGCGGTGGAGAATTTATTCTTTTGCTTAATGCCCTTCTCTGAAATGCATGAGCTCAGAGGTTGTATATCGATGACATCAGTCGCATGGCATGAATTGCTAGTGTGGCAAGCCTAAGTGGCAAATGACCAGGGCTTCTGTTGAAAAGCAAAGTCTTGTGGAGATGATCAAAGCACCGCCTGTGTGGCGTAGCTTTGTGTATAAAGTGAATTCGCGAGCCTCACACTCCGGTATGAACCAGAAACGGGAGAAGGACCTCAGGGAGGGCATGCGTTTCTTTCTAGCTAGGAGTTGTGTCGGTGTTTTTACACGGCCTGACATTTTACTTATGTGGATGATGGATAGCGAGGCACCTCGGATATATCGGTCGATCCGGGACCGATGGAGTCATTCGTTGGCTCATTTACGCCCCATAGGACGGGGAAACGTAGTGTTCAGGAATTTTAATCCACATCGGTGGACCGGCCCTGTCACTCCAAAGGCTTGACTGAGTACTTGCCTGAGACATGGGCTAGATTGTCTCGAAGTCGGTAAGGACTATCTTTTGCCTTGGTTCATGACGGAAATCCAATTTCCAAATACGTGACTATGTGGTTTTGATTGTATATATATATATGGCGACATGATATATGGTACCCATGCCGTCTATGATCGATAGTTATGATTGAAATTGTTTTTGAAACATATAAACACTAGTAATAATATCAAATGCTTTTGTTTTATTCGTATTAATCATATTTTGGCCATTATAAGGTAAAACTCTATCCTCTGGTTTGCGTTGCATTGTGTGATGGGAACTGAGTCTTATAATGGCTTCATTTTTATAAAAAGCAATGCGATGTTCAAAAGAAAGATTTGTTTTTAAAGCATTGGCAATCCAATGGAGTAAACCCGTTCCACGAAAGTGGCGTGGTCTTGTGATTAGCCATATTATTAATGTGTAGAGTAGATTTCTCATACCAGTCCCATGACTGACTCGTAGTTTGTTTCACTCTCAAACTCGGGTGCCCCTTTTCTACACGGGCAGCCTTGTATTCAGGTTTTAGCTGGCTTTCTCTGGATAGCTGGAGTTGAAGATGGATTCTATCATTTATCTATTTTATGCTGTTCAGCTCCTATTGTACATTATGTTTGTTTTCCGCTGTAGACATTTATGTATAGCTGAACTGTATTTGTACTAAGTATGATCCTGTATATTGTGTAACTCTGATGATTATGTTTATCCAGTATATTCTATTGTTCATTATCTGGTGTATTTATTTAGTTCTATTCTTCTATTATCTGTTTATGTGTTATATTCCATGGATTACCCTTGCCACCGTCGGTACGGGGTATGGGGTCGTCTCAGTTTGAAATAGAAATTGAATATAGAAATTCAAAGGGAGTTTGAATATAGAAATTCAAATGGAATTTAAACTATAGAATTTGAATATATAGAATTTGAATAATAGAATTTGAATATATAGAATTTGAATAGAATTTGATATATAGAATTTGAATAATAGAATTTGATACATAGAATTTGAATAATATAATTTGATATATAGATTTGAATAATAGAAGTGATATAAAATTTGAGTAGAATTAACTAAGTCAAAGAGGAATTAGTTAATCGAGTTTTGAATTTGAAGTTGAACTTTGAAAGGTGAATTGGATTTGTAAATGGATATTCAAAATCGAATACAGAACTTAAATTTGAAATTTGGATTCAAATTAGTTAATAAGCATGTTAAAATATATTTGAACATGTCATGTTCAAGTATAAAAGTGAAATAGACTAAAGAGTTAATTAACTAATTAATTAACGAATTGAGTTAAAATAATCAGGTATAGTTAAAATAGATTGGGCAGGTATAAATATACATGAGATAGGTATGGATAAGGTATGCAGGTATATAAATAGAATGCTTGACGAAAAGGTATGTATTTAATTCATATATGAGATTATATGCGCCGTATCGGCTAGCCGCTCGGCTTTTTCTTTTTCTTTTGGATTGGTGAGGGCCATAGGAGGCTATTTGAAATATCCCAATGCTCCTGGTACAAAGGAGGTGCTGGCGAAATTTTTCGACAAGTTAAGGCGTTAGAAAATTTTCAGGATTTTTGAAAATTTTCGTTGATAAGAATTAATTAATAAATAAATTAAAATAAATTGGTTTAGTGAAACCGGGGATAAGAAGTGAACAAATAAGTTATAACCAGTAGATAGGGTCGTTCTCTACCTTAGCAATTTCGAGGACGAAATTATTTTAAGTGGGGAAAATTGTAATGACCCGCATTGGCAGAGGTATTATAATTAATTAATTTAATTATTGAAAATGGTGGTTTAGAGAATTTAATGGTCGTGGAATTTAATAATGGTGAATATTTAATTAAAATAATAAATTAAATAATATATTTTATTCCAAAATAATCAGAATTGGCTGAAATGGCGATATTGTGTGAACTGGATCATCTATGATATTTAATTCAGTTTAGAATTGAATTAGAGTAACGAATATATTATTTGAACGACAGTTTGAATGTAGAATTATAATATAATTAAAATCGAGCTTGAAATGGCGCTGCAGTTCGTAAATTGGCAATTCGAACTTCAACTGAATGTACAGGATTTGTTTTAAGCTGGATTTCTGTGAAACAAGAAACGTGTGGAGCTGGTTGAGTATATCTTTCTAGTGGAAGAGAAAAATCAGGATTTCGTCATGTAGATTTTGATGAACGTCCAAATCAAATTTTAGAAAAGTCGATGTGGAATTCCTTTATAATTTATAAAGTAATTATTTATATTTTAAAAAGGAATTTCAATATAAATCGAATATCGGGTCGACCCAGAAGTGAATATCAAGTTAGAAATTCATATAGGAATATTCTAGAGCTGTATGGTATTTCACTATGAATATATACGATAATATTTATTTTTAAATATTTAATTTAATTATATTTAAATATATTTATATATTTAAATGGGTCATTCAGAGTTGTAAAAATAAGCCACTTTTGCAAACGTAGTCGGAATTCGATGAAACTAATTTTGTTGGATCCGCAATATTAAATTATTGCTAGAGTCCAATTTCCGTAATTTTTGAAGTCAGTGTGTGGCCGTACGGATTTTTAGAGTGAAAAACTACTAGTAAATTGACAGTTAAAAATAAGCTGTGTGAGCAAATGGAGTCGGAATATGACGAAACCAGTTTCGTTGGGACCGTAATGTCAAACTCTAGCTGCATGTTCAGTTTCGTGATTTTTGGGTATCATGTGTGATCGCTCGGATTTTTAGAGAGCAAGAATGAATATAGAAATGAGAATATACCGGGAATATTCCATTCTACAAAATAACTAACACAAAATATCTACCCCCTTTCCCTTATAAATACCCCCCTAACAATCCTCAAAACCTAATTCCTCAAACAGAAATTTCCGCCGTCGTTTTTCTCAAACGTGAGAAAACAAATTCGTTCTAAAATCAAAAACAATTCTCACAAAAATCCTCAAAATCATGAAGATATTTTATTTGAGTTCCCTGTGTAGTTATCTTCGATTCCATATCAGTTCGAAAGGTGCGATACTGGTTCTTTGGGGATCGAACCTTCAACAGCGCGCTAGGGTTATCGGTTGCAGATTTTTGAAAGCAATCGAGTGTAGTTCGATGTTGTGTTTGGATTGGGTTTGATGAATGGAGTCTGCTCGTGAATTTTTGGTGAAGTTGATACCTTTTGGTGTCGATACTTGTCCCGAGCAGCAGTAAATGGCTGGAGGACGCGATGATGAGGAGGACATCGGGTTGGAGCTATGTGGTGTGGTAGGGTGCGGAACTGGAAGAGGAGTTGAGATGGAACGATGGGGAGTTTGAGATGCCGGAGATGGCCATTTGCGTGAATCGTTCTGGAGTGATGGGCTTTCTTTGCTTGGAGGAATCAGTATTGAAGAAGGTGAAAAGGGTGGCGGTTTCATGAGACTGGGAAGGAGAATGGAGAGAGAGTTCTGTTCGAAGTTTTCTGGAATCCTGATATGTGGATTGGGGGATTAACATTGTAAACAAGGGTGATGAAGAAGTCGGTGTTTTGTTGGGTGTTTGGAACAATGGTTGAGTTTGGTACAGGAAGTGTCGGTGTGTAAATCAGTGAAGAAGGAGTTTAGTTTGAGCGGGCTGGGTATTGAAGGGCGGAGGGCTGAGATGCTCAAATGGAAATGGGCCAGTCAATTTTTGGTAAAGCCCATTGCTTTTATAAATTAAGTTGGTATTTAATAAAATAATGGAGGAACAACACTTGTTGAAGATCGGCTATGACATAGGTGTAATACTGGAGTGGGAAGATCAGGAAGGTGCGAGTTTGCTTGGGTTAGTGGGCCGATGAAAATTTATTGGGTGAGGCCCAATTATTTAATTAAATTGAAGTTAGTTTTAATTTAAATTTGTATTCACTTGTTAATATCATAATTTGATCATATGAAAACGAAATCGAACAAAACAGAATCCGTTGAGATCGTATGGACAGACAGTACCCAATGAAACTGACTGGGAGTGGAGTGGAGCTCGTATGAATTTATGGCGAAATAAACTATTTGATTCAAATCAAATAACAGTTTATCGTTCTTTACCGATGAACTGCCAATGTGAGTAAATCTCACTAACTCTGAACAGTTTATAATTTCATGTTGTATTCTTAGAACTGTTAAATATTGGCTGATTGACTGTGTGTTGACTGTTTGATTGAACTGCTAGTCAGTTAGTTGAATTTCTATATTGATTCTGTTTAACAGAATATATCATATGGAACTGAAAGTGATGTTATCTATATTGTTTAACATCTGTGATGTAGGGAAACAGGTTGGAGGAAACTGGATTCCTCAACATTTATTTTACTGCGATTCATATATTGTGATATATGATGTGATATATAATCTGTTGTTGATTTGTGTGTTTGGACGATATTTATCGTTGTTATATGGTATGTTAAATACCATAAGAAATACTTGATGTGGGAAAGGGGATTTTCAAAGTGTATTTTGAAAATGAATTATTTATATAAAATTGATGGATTTTATATAGAAAAGGAAAAGGATTTTTATAAAAGAGAATAATTATAAAATCGAAGGAAAAGTTATAATAAAAGGAAATATTATTGGATAGAATGAATAGAATAGAATAAAGGAAATATTTATTTGTTAGAATGAATAAAATAGAATAGAATAAAGGAAATATTTATTTGTTAGAATGAATAAAATAGAAAAGATAAAGGAGATAATTATTTGTTAAATAAATAGAGTTAAAAGGAGTTATTCAAATATAGTTTATTCGAATAGAATTAAAAGAGTTAATCAGTTAGAGTAAACCAGTTAGGTTAATCAAACAGAGTAAATCAAATAGAGTTAAGCAAAATTAGAAACTGACTAGAGATTAGTAAATTTAATGGCTTTCTAAGTGTCGATCTGATGTTGGTTTCGGCCTTCGGGGTTTATACTTAGAGAATTGTTCTCCTACTAGTTACAGTCAGAGACTGATAGTTGTGAAATGGTAGTGATATGTAAATAAACAATGGAAATTTTTCCAGTGTTAATAACGTATATTTTCTAAACATAGAAAATAAGGAAATATATATATATATATATATATATGATTGATGATTGATTGATAGAATTTCCATTTGGAAATAATATCATTGTTTGCACACCTGTTTTCTTTGATAGTTAACTCACCGACCATCGAAGTTTTTGACCATTTTAACGTTGTTAATATGGAGAGACTGGTTGGATTATTATCCGAAGAACCACTTTGTATTGGCATAAGCGTTGTGAATCATATATGCCAAAGATAATTGAAGACGGAGTAAAGTGCAAGGGCTATTGTATAAGTCTTAGATAACAGTGCTTAAGGTGGATATACTGAATAGTACCTTCGGTTCATCCTGTTCCTGGATGACTTGTATGGACGGATGTCTGACAGAGTATTTCCAGACGATCACGTATATTGATTTCTCCAACCGTACCAAGAGTGGAAGAGGAGAAGGAAACTTCTTTTAGCTAACACGTAATGTATGGTTGTAGACGTCAATCGGTGATTTGATGGATTTGACGATGTGACATTCGAAGTGAATCTATTGTGATGATAAAGCGTAACTTCTAGCCTCATCAACCGGTAAATGACAGAAATCAGGCAGGCAGCATGGCTAAGTCGGTCGCTCCGAAGTAGGGTGTATAATCACCTGATCTAGAGTTTCATTTACTTCTAAAATTCTATTGTTGATGCTGTCCCATTCGGGAAACGGTTGTTGATCCCAACCGTTGGTTATATACATTCGATACACTCAAGCGAAATGAGTGGTCGGTCATGTGTGGTCGGGTTGCTAGATGTTCTTGTTGAACCCAGTGTATTCCTTTCTAGAGGTACACTAGCGAAAGGTGGTTCCATACCTTGTCATAGTTGGAAATCCATTATCCAATACGTGCTTGTGGTTTTGATTGTATACTATATATGTAGAACGTGAGATGAAAGCGTTTCTGCTAGATGATTATTATATTGTGGTTGATAGACATTATTATAATATCAAAAGGTTTTTGATATAAAGATAATTTGGATTCTCATAAGGGAAAAACCCGTTCCGTTATACGGCGTGGTCTTATGAGATATCGTTTACTTGTTCAAACTATTTTAAACTGTTTACTCATACCAGTCCCATGACTGACCCGGAGTTTATTTGTTTGTTTTCCCTAAACTCTTGGGTGCCTAAATTTGTACGGGCAGTCATGTAGTCGGGATTTACAGATATACTGGAAGAGCTTGGAGCAGGAGGCTTCAGGATCATATAGCTATAGTGTATTTCCGCTGTGTTGTAAGTGCTTTACTTTGAAATGATATGTATATTCAATTACAGATGTATATTTCAAAGTTATGGTACATATATTATATGTTATTCGTTCCGCTGTGAGGTTCGTGTTACTCTTATGTTGTGTTCTTCTTCTTCTTCTATTCTAAGTTTCTATCTTATCTATCCTCGCCCTTTGTTTTCTTTCTATTAATTTCCCGATTTTCAGTTTAATTTGGGGTTGGACTTGTGTTTTTGGTCAGCTCAAATTGTTCTTACCTCCTTTCTCAGAGTCTACCTTCTTTTTTTTAGATTCATTCGCCTTGACCTCCTTCTTGCCATTCTTGTCTTCTTCACTTAAGAGCGGCATGTCTACTAGCTTTTCATAAGTAGCCCCCATCGGTACGTGGGTCATGGCCAAGCTGTGAAGTGGCTCATTCAATCCTTTGACAAAACGGAGAGTCTTCTTATGAGGGGTATTTACTAAGTCCAGTCCAGACCGAGCCAGCTGATTGAATTGATTGACGTGCTCCTTGACCGTCATACTTCCTTGCTTAAGAGATAAGAATTTTTCCAGCTGTAGACTTCATTCAACTTGCGAGAGGAATTTTGTCTCAAACATTATTCTATAATCCATCCATGTTTCAACCGGACTCTTGCCGTTAGTGACTTCCCACCAATAGGAAGCTTCGTCTTTGAGCGACCATACATCCAACTGTACCTTCTGCCTATCGTCCACCTCAAAAATAACGAACAGATCCTCAGTTTCTTTAAGCCAATTCCTTGCTTCTACGAATGATTCAGTTCCCTTGAAATCCTTTTGTGACGGCCCGCCCCGCACCAACCGACATTTACTCTAAAAGTGCGCTGTACACATGTCTAGTTAGCACGGGACGGTCGTCAGAAGGAAAGGAAAGAAGGAAATGAACTAACAAGGAACCTGTAAAATGTCTCACAGCGCATAGGATAAAATATAATAACAACATACTTGACATAAAACAGGTGAGACAGTGCATAATCTGAAAACAACTAACATAGCAGCAGAAAATCCAAGTACAGCTTATGATCCAAAGTTAACATTATTACAACTTTTCAACTGTCTCAAAAAGCAAAAGTAAGATAGGGGAGGTACGCTACTAATGCCCAAGTAGTGACAACCAACGACACAGGGAGAATATCTATATATCATACGTGGAAGCCTCCTGCTCGCCTCCGAATCAGCTACTCGCGCATCACCAGCTAACCTGTCTCTAGTCTGCTCGTGTGAGCACCCAGAGTAATAAGAAGAGACATAAAACTCTGGGTCAGACATAAAGCCTGGTATGAGTGATAAGCATCTAGACAGAACAATAACAGGTAGACTAAAACATACCTGAACCTGAACCTGGACCTGCAACCAAAGAGTTATCACTACATACTGTACAACACTCTAAGGTGCCATTTCAAATGGTGTAAAGGTAACGGGGTAGGGGTGTACATGTCATAGTGATGGCAAACAATCAAACAAAGAAACCATCCTCACATCTCTCACTCAGTGCGTAAAGCATACGATATTCACCACTTCGATCACCCAACATACTTTACTATGATCACTTTGCCCCATGAAGTCATAAATGGCTTCACTGCACTGATACATAGCCACTAATCCTTTGTTATGTCCACTTTGCCCCATGGAGTCGCAATGACCCCACTGCACTGGCTCATAGCCTCACTAATCCTTTACTATGTCCACTCTACCCCATGGAGTCACAATGACCCCACTGCACTGGCTCATAGTCTTACTACGCATCACTTTGCCCCTCGAGTCATAATGACTCTACTGCACTGATAACATAGTCTTGCTACCATCACCTTGCCCCTCGAGTCATAGTGACTCTATTGCACTGATAAGTAGCCCTTCATCCATTTTCAGTGGTGAATCGAAGTTATGAACGTCGACAACTCCTTAGCACACGTCCCGCAGCAAAGCCAAATCATGAAGTGAACTCATTAGTTCCCAACTGGATCCTGAGCTCTAACTTCCCTTTGGACTACCTTTGCATCTCGGGTTATTGGTCATCACCGGATCGGTTCGGATCTTCCCCTAATTACTAGTTCGGTTCAGGTCGGAATGCTTCTCTTCACTGGATCGGATCGGGTCATCATCACCTCAGCGGATCGGGTCGGGTCTCCACGTCCAGTTGCCATCACCAGTTCGGGTCGGGGTCCTCCGAGCGGCTCGGATCGGAAAGCACTTCTCCAGGTCAACAATGGATCATGCTCTCCATTCAAGGGAGGATCGGATGCTCTAGTATGTGATGCGGTTCGGGTTCGAGCTCCTTTCCCCATCGGATCGGGGTATTTAGTTCAGATCATGGCAAGTACCCACGAACGGTTCGGGTCAGATCCTCCTAACCGATCCGATCCGGTTCGGATGTCTTCTTGCACTTTTTCCAGCAAGCAATTTACGCCTCTCGACGGCGTTTTCGACCATTCTACCTATTCTAATCAATCACAAAACATACCATACAATCATAGCAACAAGTAGAAGTGACCTCAAACACCAAAACATCAATATGATAGGTTAAAATGGATCAAACATAGCCAAAACCCCATATTTCCCCTTAAGCATGTTTAGGTGAAACTAATGATGTGATTAGCAAAACTTAACCAAATTAACCCAAATTCATATCAGAGGTCTAAAATATCATTTCTAATTTTATAAATATTTTTCCAGAATTTTATCATGTTTAAATTCACTAATTAACACTAATTACCCTTAATTAGCCATGATTAGTGAGGAACTATGCAAATCACTCACCTTAGCCACAAATAAAACTTAGATCTGAAATAGATCTCTGATTTGGTGCGAATCGTAATGCTAAGCAGCATCTTTAACGTTAATTTGGTGTAGATCTCCCTTGATTTGATGTTGCTAAGCTTAATCTTCAAGTAGAAAGTGATTTGGAGGTGATTTAGAGGTTGGGGGCCATTTTTAGGGTTTCTAAGAGGTAAGTGGAGGCTAGGAAACTGAAATGGAATGAATCTCTAACTCTTTTCAGCCTCTCCATAACCCTAATCCCGAAATTGGTTATGGGTCCATTCAATAATCACCCTATTTGGCCCGATTAAGCAGTTTTTCACCTTCCAAACCTTATTTCAGCCATATCTCCCAAACGGTAAGTCCGTTTCTCACATGCGACCACTCTAAGGAAAGGTAAACCATCAAACGAAACTAATGGAAGTGGTTTCAGGTCAAAATTCCTTTCTAGTCAAAAGTTATGGCCAAAATAAGATCAGCTAGGGGCAAAACGGTCATTTAAAAATCGACAAAAATCATGAACATAGGAAATGACCCTAATGGTTGTTTCCCAAAGTTACATGACCATACGACTTCATATGGGAAAGAAATAAATATTCTACGATCCTCCGATGTGAAGAATGCGGTTTGTTACATTCTCCCCCCCTTAAGAAATTTCGCCCCCGAAATTTCCTAACCAAAACACACACACAAGGGTCCCGCATGCCTATCAACCATAAAACAACAATCAAACATACAAAACAAGCAAAACAAGTCTATCCTAGCATGCGGAATAACTGAATTGCAAAGTAAATCTTACCAGGCAAAGAGTTCTGGATATGTCTTTCTAATGCTCTCCTCTATCTCCTAAGTATAGTCATTCTCATTCTCGCCCCACTGAACCTTGACTAGCTTCACCGACTTCCTCCGAAGTTGTTTCGTATCATGCTCGACAATACGAACCGGCTCGCGGTTCCCAACCGCCTTGGGTTCCACTTCGAAGTCCTCTAACCGATCAGGTGAAATAGTCAAATCTGGGTCGTGCAAAAATTTTCTTAGTTGGGAAACATGAAATACGTTGTGAACTCTCGCCATCTTCTCTGGTAAGTCAACTCTATAAGCCAAATTCCCAACTTGTTCAAGAACTGGGAATGGGCCAACAAATCTTGGTGCCAACTTGCCTCTCCTGCCAAACTGTATCACGCTCTTCAACGGAGAAATCTTGACAAACACCAAGTCACCATCGGGGAATTTTAAGTCTTTTCTTCTCTTATCAGCATAACTCTTTTGCCTATCTTGGGCAGCTTTCATTCGTTGTTGAATGATCTTAATCTTATCTGAAGTTTCCCTCACCATATCTGGTCCAAGCATAAACTTCTCGCCAGTCTCTATCCAACATGATGGTGAGTTGCACGGTCTTCCGTACAAAGCTTCATATGGAGCCATACCGATACTGGATTGGTAGCTATTATTATATGCAAACTCTACTAGATGCAAATGGTCATCCCATGATCCACCAAAATCCAATATACATAATCTCAAGAGATCTTCCAATATACGATTCACCCTCTCCGTCTGACCGTCGGTCTGAGGATGATATGCGGTACTGAGACGTAGTTCTGACCCTAGAGCCTCTTGTAAGCTCTTCCAAAACCCACTAGTAAACAACGGGTCTCGGTCACTCACAATGCTTTTGGGTACTCCCCAAAATCTCACTACCCACTTCATATACAATTCTACTAACTTAGCCGCCGTTTTGGTCGATTTGACTGGTATAAACCTTGCACTCTTAGTCAATCGATCCACAATTACCCAAATGCTATCATGTCCCAATCTAGTCCTCGGTAAACCATCGATGAAATCCATCGATACTTGTTCCCATTTCCATTCGGGAATTTCTAATGGTTGTAACAACCCACTAGGCTTCTTTTGCTCGGCTTTAACTAGCTGGCAATTCATGCATTTGGATATAAACTTCCCAACGTCTCTTTTCATCCCTTCCCAGTAGTAAGTCTGCTTCATGTCTCGATACATCTTATTACCACCGGGATGTATAGTCAGTTTTGAGTGATGACATTCCCTAAGCACTTCATCTCTCAAACCATTTACGTTGGGCACAACTAATCTTCCTTCTTTCGAAGCCATCCTTCTCGATCAAGCCCATACAAATTCATCACCTCACCGTTGATGTTCATCTCTAACCTGGAGATGATTTCCAATAGATTAGGATCATCCCACTGGCTGGAACCAATCCGCTCTATCAAAGTGGGTCTGATCGCCAAACTAGCTAGCACTTCTAGATCCAATTCGCACTTTGGTCTGAAATAAAACCCTGCGATATACTCCAGTTTCTTCCATTCAAGAAACATAGCCCCTAAACTGGCATGTCTCCTACTCAAGGCATCGGCTACCGCATTACCTTTCCCAGGTGTGTATGCGATATCAAAATCATACGAAGCCAAGAACTCTAACCATTTCTACTGACGGAGATTTAGATCCTTATGAGAGAAGAGATACTTTAACGATTTATGATCAGTAAACAACTCAAATCTTTCTCACAAGAGATAGTGTCTCCACATCTTCAGCGCAAACACGATCGCAGCTAGTTCCAAATCATGGGTAGGGTACTATTTCTCATGCAGCTTTAATTGCCGACTAGCATAAGCTACAACCCTACCTCCTTGCATCAATACAGCACCAAGTCTGGTACCACAAGCATCCGTGCATACCGTCATCTCTTCATTCCCTGTACGAATGACTAATACTGGCGCACGCGTCAACCTTTTTTTTAGACTCTTGAATGCATTCTCACACACTCTGTCCCAGACGAAGGACTGATTCTTCTTAGTCAACTGAGTCAAAGGTGCTGATATCTTGGAGAAGTCCTGGATAAACTTACGATAATATCCCACTAACCCCAAGAAACTTCTTACATCTGTTGCATTCTTGGGCGTAGGCCAATCCTGTACCGTAGCCACCTTCGCAGGGTCCACGGCAATACCATTCTCTGAAACAACATGGCCCAAGAATCTCACTTCCCTTCTCTAGAAATGACAATTAGAGAATTTCGCTTTAATTGGTGTTTCCTCAACACCTCTATCACTATCCTCAAGTATCCCTTGTGTTCCTCTTCTGTCCTCGAGTAAACAAGGATATCGTTTACGAACACAAGAACAAACTTATTCAACTGATATCTGAATACTCGATTCATAAGATCCACAAAGTAGGCTGGTGCATTGGTCAACCCAAATGGCATGACCAATCACTCATAGAATCCAGACGGCGTCCTAAATGCCGTTTTCGGAACACTCTCATCCGCTACTCGGAGCTGATGAAATCCTATCACGAGGTAGAACTGGGAGAACACTCTTGCTCCTTCCAGTTGATCAAAAAAATCATCTATCCGCGGTAGAGGATACTTATTCTTCCTCGTTACCATATTCAACTTGCGATAGTCCACAAACGAAGGGAACCATCTGCCTTAGCGGCAAACACAACTGGTGCTCCCCACTCGGAGACGCTTCTTCTGATAAATCCCTTCTTCAAAAGATTGCTGACTTGCACCCCGAGCTCTCGCTGCTCCCTTGGTGCCATACGACGAAGTGGCATCACTATAGGTCTGGTATCTTTCACTAGATCAATATGGAACTCAATCTCTCGGTGTGGTGGAAGCCCGGTCACCTCCTCGAAGACGTCCGGATACTGGCCAACCACGGGCACATCTGACAACTCATCATGCGGGATGTCGAGGGAATTTATAAAACTAGCCATTACCCCATCACTGGGTAGACTACCAAACACTACCCTCCGCCCATCATCCGCCCTAACTGTCACCAAAAAGCCCTCATAGTCTACCACCACCCCGTATCTTTGGAGCCAATCGAATCCCTATTTAATGCCATACCCAGTAAAGCCCAAAACAAAGCAATCACAAACAAACATACATCCATGACTCGATAAGACCAAATTTCGGTAAATCATACTAAGGCTAGTCGAACCACCAATCGGGTTCGTCACAACCAATGGTCTATCGACTATCTCGGGTTCCAGTCCCAACCTATCTACCAGATCACTAGATATGAAGGAACGAGAAGCCCCAGTATCAAACAAAACTCGAACTGGTACATCATAAATAGAAAGCATACCTTGAATAACAACATTCTTTCCTTTCTCCGCCGCAGTTGGGGCATTCGACGAAGAAGGAACATCATCAATAGCATATGCTTTCACAATCTGCTTCTCCTTAAGAGGTTGCGGACACTTATCCTTATGATGTCCCACTTGGCCACAATTATAGCACTTCCTATCTGCTGGCTTGGCCCGACATTCTTTAGCATAATGGCCCTTCTTACCACAGCTGAATCACTCAACATCTTTCTTGTTCTTTTTCTGGCCATCCTTAGATTGGTTCTGTTTTCTCTTGTTCTGAGAGTTGTTCTTGCCTCCACCGCCCGCTTGCGGTTTCAGCCCTTCTGCAGATGCAGCCTCAGTCTTTGGCTTAGGGTAAAGACTCTCTGACCTCAAAGCTTTCCCCACAATCGATTCAAAAGTCTCATCACTGTGGTTGATAAGCCTTTCCCCTAAATATCCATCCAACCCAGTAATGAACTTCTCATTCTTCTTCTCAGGAGTATCGATAAGAGATAGTCCATACTTCGACAAAGTGTCGAATTCAGTAATATAGTCCGAGACTGCCCTACCATTCTGCTTGAGTTCCAAGAATCACTTAAACAACACTGACTTCTGGGCAGTTGGAATAAACTTCTCGCTAAAGCGAGCCTTGAACTGATCCCAAGTAACCTGATCTTCTGGAGTAGCTATTCTAATGGCACTCCACCAATTCATCGCTCGACCTTGCAGCTGACGAGAAGCTAGCCTTCTCTTCATCGCATCCTCGATACCCAAGTCGTTGAACATACGATCACAGCTATCCAACCAATCCTGAACATCTGTGGCCGACTCCGTTCCGTGGAACGGCTTCCCACCAAGGTTAGTGTAATCCTTGCACAACTTGGCGAAATCGACCCTAGGCGCCTGCACTACTGGACCACCACCATTTCCGGGATTGGGGACTGCTCCTTGAACATCCCTAAGCATCTCCCTTATGAAGTTAGTGAACATCGTCCTCATGTCAGGAGCATTCCCATTATTGGTCCCCCTGCCAGCACCTCTAGCATATCGGCTCATCGTTCAATCTGTAAAGAGGAAACGATTAACGACCCCATAGTGGTGCTAGTGCGGTACGACTTCATTCTTATACTACTAATAGTATATATATAGCTTTTGAAAACCAAAGTAGTCACAAATACGTGCTCTCATATACGTACTATCTCTCCCTAGTGTCTTTCCATTGGTTAACTACGCAACCTAGAGCTCTGATACCAAATGTGACGGCCCGCCCCGCACCAACCGACATTTACTCCAAAAGTGCGTTGTATACATGTCCAGTTAGCACGGGACAGTCGTTAGAAGGAAAGGAAAGAAGGAAATGAACTAACAAGGAACCTGTAAAATGTCTCACAGCGCATAGGATAAAATATAATAACAACATACTTGACATAAAACAGGTGAGACAGTGCATAAGCTGAGAACAACTAACATAGCAGCGGAAAATCCAAGTACAACTTATGATCCAAAGTAAACATTATTACAACTTTTCAACTGTCTCAAAAAGCAAAAGTAAGATAGGGGAGGTACGCTACTAATGCCCAAGTAGCAACCACCAACGACACAGGGAGAATATCTATATATCATACGTGGAAGCCTCTTGCTCGCCTCCGAATCAGCTACTCGCGCATCACCAGCTAACCTGTCTCTAGTCTGCTCGTGTGAGCACCCAGAGTAATAAGAAGAGACATAAAACTCTAGGTCAGACATAAAGCCTGGTATGAGCGATAAGCATCTAGACAGAACAATAACAGGTAGACTAAAACATACCTGAACCTGGACCTGCAACCAAAGAGTTAGCACTACATACTGTACAACACTCTAAGGTGCCATTTCAAATGGTGTAAAGGTAACAGGGTGGGGGTGTGCATGTCATAGTGATGGCAAACAATCAAACATAGCAACCATCCTCACATCTCTCACTCAGTGCGTAAAGCATACGATATTCACCACTTCGATCACCTAACATACTTTGCTATGATCACTTTGCCCCATGAAGTCATAAATGGCTTCACTGCTCTGATACATAGCCACTAATCCTTTGCTATGTCCACTTTTCCCCATGGAGTCGCGATGACCCCACTGCACTGGCTCATAACCTCACTAATCCTTTACTATGTCCACTCTGCCCCCATGGAGTCACAATGACCCCACTGCACTGACTCATAGTCTTACTACGCATCACTTTGCCCCTCGAAATGACTCTACTGCACTGATAACGTAGTCTTGCTACCATCACCTTGCCCCTCGAGTCATAGTGACTCTACTGCACTGATAAGTAGCCCGTCATCCAATTTCAGTGGTGAATCGAAGTTATGAACGTCGACAACTCCTTAGTACACGTCCCGCAGCAAAGCCCAATCATGAAGTGAACTCATTAGTTCCCAACTGGATCCTGAGCTCTAACTTCCCTTTGGACTACCTTTTCATCTTGGTTTATTGGTCATCACCGGATCGGTTCAGATCTTCCCCTAATTTTTAGTTCGGTTCGGGTCGGAATGCTTCTCTTCACTGGATCGGATCGGGTCATCATCACCTCAGCGGATCAGGTCGGGTCTCCATGTCCAGTTGCCATCACCGGTTCGGGTCGGGGTCCTCCGAGCGGCTCGGATCGGAAAGCACTTCTCCAGGTCAACAACGGATCATGCTCTCCATTCAAGGGCGGATCGGATGCTCCAGTATGTGACGCGGTTCGTGTTCGAGCTCCTTTCACCATCGGATCGGGGTATTTAGTTCAGATCGTGGCAAGTACCCATGAATGGTTCGGGTCGGATCCTCCTAACCGATCCGATCCGGTTCGGATGTCTTCCTGCACTTTTTCCAGCAAGCAATTTACGCCACTCGACGGCGTTTTCGACCATTCTACCTATTCTAATCAATCACAAAACATACCATACAATCATAGTAACAAGTAGAAGTGACCTCAAACACCAAAACATCAATATGATAGGTTAAAATGGATCAAACATAGCCAAAATCCCATATTTCCCCTAAAGCATGTTTAGGTGAAACTAATGATGTAATTAGCAAAACATAACCAAATTAACCCAAATTCATATCAGAGATCTAAAATATCATTTCTAATTTTATAAATATTTTTCCAGAATTTTATCATGTTTAAATTCACTAATTAACTCTAATTACCCTTAGTTAGCCATAATTAGTGAGGAACTATGCAAATCACTCACCTTAGCCACAAATTAAACTTAGATCTGAAATAGATCTCTGATTTGGTGCGAATCCCAATGCTAAGCAGCATCTCTAACGTTAATTTGGTGTAGATCTCCCTTGATTTGATGTTGCTAAGCTTAATCTTCAAGTAGAAAGTGATTTGGAGGTGATTTGGAGGTGATTTAGAGGTTGGGGGCCATTTTTAGGGTTTCTAAGAGGTAAGTGGAGGCTAGGAAACCGAAATGGAATGAATCTCTAACACTTTTCAGCCTCCCCATAACCCTAATCCCGAAATGGGTTATGGGCCCATTCAATAATCACCCTATTTGGCCCGATTAAGCAGTTTTTCACCTTCCAAACCTTATTTCAGCCATATCTCCCAAACGGTAAGTCCGTTTCTCACATGTGACCACTCAACGGAAAGGTAAACCATCAAACGAATCTAATGGAAGTGGTTTCATGTCAAAATTCCTTTCTAGTCAAAAGTTATGGCCAAAATAAGATCAGCTAGGGGCAAAACGGTCATTTAAAAATCGACAAAAATCATGAACATAGGAAATGACCCTAATGGTTGTTTCCTAAAGTTACATGACCATACGACTTCATATGGGAAAGAAATAAATATTCTGCGATCCGCCGATGCGTAGAATGCGGGTTGTTACACCTTTCCACCCATCGCCCTAAAATCTTTACAGATCTTTGAGAAAGCAATTGCATGAGGAGGGGGCGGAGGAGGAGGAATCGCTGCAGCTGGAGGAGGAATATCTGCTAGGCCTGCATCGTTGGCCCTAGCCTCTAAGTACCTCCTAAACCAGCCAGGTATTGGCACGCCTTCTAGAAAGTTAAGATTCCCAGACATGCTGAAATGAAAAAGAAGAGATTCAAACGAGGAAACAAAGGATAGTGCTAATGGCTTTTGGGGAATGGCCTTTTAAATAAAACAAGATTTTTCTTGAAAAATGCTTCTTTGTAAACGGTTTTGAAAATAGTTTCAGAAGGTTTTTAAAACTTTTTGCCCAGTCTGGTAACCTTCTGCTCTGATACCAAATGTAACACCCTACCTTCGCTTGGGTCACTCATAAAGGGAATGCACTAGTTTTGGAGGAGCGTTATCGAGGTAAACAAACACGGAAATATTACAAGATAGAACATAGATAAAACATCGAAAGAATCAAAAGAAAATTTTCATTACTTTCAAGAAGAGTCAAAACCTTTTACATCAAATAGCAAAGGTCATTATTTTCCATTACAACAAATTCTGTCTTGCATAAATAAAGAAGCATAAACTTAAAACATCAAAAGTAGCTTAATTCCCCAAAGATAGCAGAAATGCAGCCATAGCATAGCTCAAGATCAAACCATACATGAGCTGAACCGAAAGTAAGCGAAATCCAAGCAAAGTGCTAGAGTTTCCTCCCTGAGAACCTGGGGGGGAAACAAAAGAAAAAGAGGCAAAAGAAAACGGGTCAGTCATAAAGACTGGTAAGTCCAAGTGACTTTCAGCATAAAAACAGATAAAGGTAACATGACATATATAAACTAAAATTAACCATCAGGATGCTGTCAAGATTGGCAAGATAGACTAAGATAACATAATAAATCAAGTATAAATCAAGTATAGCATCATGTATTCAAGGTTCGCTGCATCAACTGTACTAGGATCCCGAACCAATGTCTTATATTAATCATGAAATGATCCCTTGGCCCAATATCATGAAATGACCCATTACTAGGTCCAACGAAATGATCCACTAGTCGATCGGCTCCCTACAAGTTCTAGCTCGTCATGTGTGTCTGTGTCATACGGCCGTATCACGAATGTAGTCACCTGTGCTAGGTCCACCATAGGGTGTATCAAGCCCTATGGTGCCAACCACCGACATGAATCAAGCATGCACCGAAAAACCTACTGATGCCCAATGTCTGCTTTTTCAACTCCAGACCACGTGCACGATCATATCCCGCCTGAACCTACACTGGCGCACCAACACAGCCGTCGTTCTGGTCGCTTACAATCAGCCGAGTAATCGTGCCCTACCCTGCCTAGTTCCAGGGTACAGTGATACATTGAGTGGGTTACTGCTGAAATGGACCGTGTAACTAGGGTTTCCGTCCAATAGGTTAAGTGTTGTCATTTAAATTCGAGACTTAACCCCTTATCAGTCTAGCATGTCAAATTGACTAAGTGTTGTCTTTTAAGTTCGTGACTTAGCCCTATAATTCACGTGTCAAGTTGGTTAGGTGTTGTCGTTCAAGTTCATGACCTAACCCTACCAATCATGTTTCAAGTTGGTTAAGTGTTGTCTTTCATGTTCATGACTTAACCATATCATGTGGCATCAATTCATTAATGCACCCCAACCTCTCACATCAGACCTTTTGTTGTGGTCACTGGATATGCCTGGCGGTTCCGGGCAGAATTACACCACAACCCAGTCTGACCTCGGGTTTCAAGCGCGATATGACCAACTAACCACATTGGATCCAATTGTTTGCAGTAACTGGATTTGCCGAGCGGTTCCGGGCAGAATTACACTGCAAACTCAACCCAACCTCGAGTTGGCCATTTTCAAGTTCATTCTAGTGTCATGCCCATGTTCAAATTTCATATCAAGTTCGTGCCAAGTTTCAAGGCAAGTTTTATATACATATCCAGATTCAAGTTATAACAATGTTCATGTCAAGTTTCATGGCGAGTTTCATACCAAATTTCCTATAATTACCAATTTTTCCCAACGTTATCCCATCTAAATATTTGGCTAACAATCTTAGCCTAATTTTCCGTCCTCATGATTTTTGGCATAATATTAGGCTAAAAACTTAGCCTAATTTAACGTACACAAATTTTGCATAAAGAAATTCATTAACATGACATAGGTGTAAACTTGGCATTCCTGGCATTGTCAATATGAACACCATAGGTGTGTACTTGCAAAACAATCAACATGAATATCATGGGTGTGAACTTGCAACGTAGACTAAACCAACATACATATATGTGAATTTGCAACATAGACTAGATCAACTTACATATATGTGAACTTGCAAATCAATCACGAACATATGTATAAGTGTGAACTTGAAATATGACATAAGTTTAACATATACTTATAAACATGTAGATCTAACATTTGGTCACATATGTGATATGATTTCACAACCTAAAACTTGCATAACATGATAAACTACACAACTTGTCATCATGGGTTATACTCCAAGTTCATATACATATGAATGGACTTATTCATTAATTCCCAATTCATCATGATGATAAAATAGAACCACAGGCATAGATCAACATAATAAACATTGCTCTATTATCAATTTATTTCCAAGGCATGACCTAACGGAATAAATCAATTAAAACATCGCAGGCATAACATTATGAACATAAAAAAGGTTTGAATAATAATCTAAATTCAAGAACATGGATAGATCTAACTTAAATAGAAAAATCCCCAAAATCAAGACAAATAAAGAAAATAGGTCTGAATAGAAAATCAAGCTTAGATCCAATTTCATAGTCATAATCCTCGGCAATAACCTCATAGGTGATTAGCCACAATTGTCATTGTCATAGTTATAGGCAATAGTCTTCTATTCACAGTCATAGGCATAGGCATAGTCTTATGTTCACCGTCATAGGCATAGGCATAGTCTTATGTTCACCGTCATAGTCATATGCCATTAACAATAATTTCAATGTCGTAGACAATATTCCCAATAGTCAAGATCCAAGAAGAAAACAAGAATAGATATGAATCATATATAAATCAACTCCAATTTAACATGCCCATATTAGATTTATAGTTTTTATCTAAAAGTAACTGGAACTTACAGATCATGGTCTAAGAAATTGAGATGCAGAAGTCGAATCTATAAACTAGTCGTCGAATCGTTGAATCTTGATTTTATTGTAGAAGCAAATCCCCAAATATGCAATTCCTAGCCGTAGTCTTCAAGAAATAGTCTTCGCAATTTATTTTAATTCAATTTAATTTAGAGGAAGAAGAAGAAGCCATGTCCATCAAGAATTTAAGCAGCATAAGGTTAGAGTAGAACGGTGTAAAGAAAATGAGGCTAGGAGGCTGTTTATATAGGATTAGCCAGACGAATCTGGACAGAAAACGAGGACAAATACATCAGAATGCATCAGGTTCAGAAAATGGGTTCGGGAGGCAGGTCGACCCCCGGGTCGAAACTATGGTCGACCTGGTCCCTGGGAGGTCGACACTATGGTCGACCCCCAGGTCGACCTGGTCCATGGGCGGGAATTTTCCCGCCCAACCTGTTCTGGGGTTTGAATTCGAATTTCGAGCTGTTTTTGATTCTGAAAATTCCTGAAACTTCAGAGGGTCATTTCTCCCTCATACGGACTCCGATTCTCGCAAACTCGGACTCGTTTCCAAGCAGAATTTCTAGACGAACGCAATGGCCAACCCGTTTCCCCTAATTCGTATTTTAAAATTCAATTCTGCCTTGATTTATGGTTTTAACATGTTATTAAAATTCGGGTTGTTACAGATCGGTACCAAACTGTACTAGTAGCTCCATTGAAGAGGCGACCAATAAGAGATATGCTCATGTCTTATAGATATTGTATTGAAAATTTGGTTGCAACTGGACAAGCCAAGTGCTGATAGGTTGATGGACCAACTATGATACAAGAAAGTGAAGTACCGAGGTCCAAACTGTATAAGCTGTTAATCTGTAAGTCTGTTAATCTGTAACCGGTTAATCTGTAATCTGCTAAATCTGTATATCTGGTCCGTTAGTCTGAAAACTTGTCTGATCTGTGAACTAGTTGATCTGAACTATGTATGTATGAACTTGTAAACAAATTAATCTGAAATCTGTTAGTCTAGGGACACAAGGTTAGGAGGGGAATTACTTGTGTCATCTGTTGTTTGGGACCCATATTAGTCAGTAACCCTTTCTGGTATCAAACTTTGACCCAACAGTAAGTAGGGTCCGGGCACGCTTACTGAACTAATTGTAAGTGGTTCATTCTGATAATGGCGAGGGGTGTTGATGGTGCGTTCCAACCGGGTCATGTGCGTGCATGGATCCCGGTCTGCCTCTGAGGATGTAAGACGTTGTGACATCTGTAAATAGGCCTGTGCCAATTGGTCGTCACTTTAGGGAGTGATACACCCTATTGTGGAGCCGACACAGGGTATTTATGTATTAGGGAGCCGATAGCTTGGGGTAGGGTTTTAGGGTACACTTACTTCTGTCTGTTTCTGTTGGTACCGTCTGTTTCTGTCGGGTGGCAACACCTGTCTGCGTGGTACCGTCTGTTCGGGAGGTAAAGGCCCATTTACCAGTGTACACCTAATTCTACATTCTATTTCGGTAGGGATTAATCTGACTGTTTCTGTTCGGGTGGTAAAGGCCCATTATTAATATTATGTTTCTGTCTGTTTCTGTTCGGGTGGTAAAGGCCCATTATCAGCATTCTGCTTCTGTCTGTTTCTTTCTGTTTCTGTGGAAATTATTTTGTTTCTGTTTCTGCTTCAGTTTAGACATTAGGGTGACACCTAATCCTGTTATACTAGTATTAGTGCAGAAAAGTGAAAAGCAAAAGCTTACATCATTCTGTTCTTTTTCTGTTTAACCTAAGTATATCTGCTACTCCTGTCACTGTTATCTCGCATCCAGTTTTATTTTCATGTCATTATTATTATTATATGTTCATATGTTGAAAGTTACTGGACTTGCCAGACTTTATGTCTGACCTTGCTTGTTTTCGCCCCTTTTTCTTCCGTTCCCCCCCCCCCCCCCAGGTTTTCCAAGGAGGGAATACTTTAGCTTGATCCGGATTCCTTCTTCTTGAAGTGCTTAAAGCATGGCTTGGCTCTTTATAGCTTCTGTTCTATGGGGATTATAATTTTAAAGTTTTGTACTCTGATGATTTTATGAACAAGACTGATATTTATGTACTTGAGTTTTTGGTAAAGATGTAACCAAAATGATTTCTGTTTTCCGTTGTAATAAAGTTATAGTATTGTTTATCTGTCTTGTAAATTTCTATTCTGTCTACTAAAACGCTCCACCAAAGTTAAGGCATTCCCTTTGTGAGTGACCTTAATGGAGGTGGGGTGTTACACTTGGTATCAGAGTTGAAGGTTACCAGATTGGGTAAAATTTTTGAAAACTATTTTCAAAAAGGTTTTAAAAGGAAGTATTTTCAAAAATAAAGTTTATTTTGGAAAACATAATCCCCAAAGAGCCATATATCTATCTTTTCCGTTCTCCGTTTTAAATCTTTTTCTTTCATTCCAGCATGTCTGGGAATCTTAACTTTCCAGAGGGACTGCCAATACCTGGCTGGTTCTGGAGGTACTTAGAGGCTAGGGCCAACGATGCAGGCCCAACAGATATTCCTCCTCCAGCTGCAATGATTCCCCCTCCTCCGCCCCTCCTCGTGCAATTGCTTTTTCAAAGATTTGTAAAGATTTTAGGGCCATGAGTGGAAAGGATTTCAAGGGAACTGAATCATTCGTAGAAGCAAGGAACTGGCTCAAGGAAACTGAGGATCTGTTCGTTATCTTCGAGGTGGACGATAGGTAGAAGGTACAATTGGCGGTATGGTTGCTCAAGGACGAACTTCCTACTGGTGGGAAATCACTAACGCCGAGAGGCCGGTTGAAACATGGATGGATTTCAGAACAAGGTTTGAGACGAAATTCCTCTCGCAAGCTGAACGAAGTCTACAACTGGAAAAGTTCTTATCTCTTAAGCAAGGAAGTATGACGGTCAGGGAATACGTCAATCAGTTCAACCAACTGGCCAGGTTCGGGCTATATTTAGTCAACACCCAGCATAAAAAGGCTCTCCTCTTTGTTAAAGGATTGAACGAGCCACTGCACAGCCTAGCCATGACCCATGTACCCATGGGAGCTACTTACGAGAGTTTGGTGGATATGGCACTACTGCATGAGGAAGACAACGGCAAGAAAGAGGCAAAGTAGGAAGAACCACAGAACAAGAAAGCATGGCCCAAAAAGGAAACACAAAAGAAGGGTGAAAAGCCTGAAGATAAGAAGGAGAAGAAGTGCTTTACTTGTGGAAGCTCAACTCATCTGAACAAGGATTGCAGAAAAAGAAAGGGCACTTGCTTCAACTGTGGTGAGATGGGACACTTCACTAGGGACTGTCCGAAGAAACGAGGACAAGGGCAGAGGGCAGGACCAACTTCTAGAAGGCAGGCGAACACTCTTGAGGCTAGTGGATAGGATAGAAGTAGGAAAACTTTCTGTAGGAGGTTTAATTTCTTTATCTGATTGTTGAGTTGAAACTCTTTCTGATTCTGGCATTTTGATTCTGTAATCGATACTCTGCACTTTAATACTAGTATTGTTTCTGATTCCAATATGGCTCAAAACCCATAAGGGTTATGACTCATCTGCTTGTGATAGATTGGGGTTTGAGAGATATCTGTGTTAGGCATCAAGAAGTACGCATACATTTTAGGTTTTATCATGCTTAGTTTCCTAAGAATCATTTGGTAATCTGATCTGTACTAGTAGTCTGTAAGCATCTGGATATTTCTGATAAGGTTGAGATTTCCAGTTTTGACATTGTCTAAAAAGGGAAATCCTCTGGGTATCAATCTGATGTTGATTTCGGTCTTCGGGGCCGATACTTAGGGGAAATTATTCTCTCAACCAATGTCTAGTGGAAACCAAGTTTTTGTTTCATCTGTACTCGCTTCCACTATTCGACTGTATCCTATTGATCGAATCTTCGAGCTTTTGATAGGAATCCTATGAATGTAAACATGTGTTTGAGACATGTTATGTTTGATGGTTGCAAGTGGATGCAAGTGGTTGCTAGTGGTTGCTCGTGGATGTATTTACACACACTAGGCACTAGATCGGCTCGAAAACACTCTCATACTGCATATGGATGTGTGAGCATTTTCAATTTCTGTGGATGCAAAAATGATTGACTCATCACATGGATGTTGCATATGAATGAATGGTTGTCACTCATATAAGAATGATATGTATCAAATAGGAAAATTGCATACATGTTGGACTCATGGCACTAACATTCGCATTTAGGAGGTCAACTGAATCAGTAGACCGCCTGATCTTTGCATTAGATAAGGAACATATACACACACTTTTGCATATGTTTATACAACATTAGATGTTTTCTAAGGACAATGGATGCCTGTGATTGAATGGTTGAGTAGATGGATGACTGGATGGTAGGACACATTCTTCTCAACTTGAAGATTTCGGGGACGAAATCCTTTAAGAAGGGGTGAATGTAACACCCCGTATTTTCTGTGATCGTATAAGTAAAAAATCAGAGAATAATTAATTTTTAAAATAAGAATCAAGGGAAATGGGTTGCGCCATTGCATTCGTCTCGAAATTCTACTTGGAAACGAGTCTGAGTTTTCGAGAAACGGAGTCCATATGAGGGAGATATAAACCTCCGAAGTTTCGTAAAAATTTCAGAATCGAAAACAACTCGAAAATTCGAATTCAAATTCGAATTCAAACCCATAAGCAGGCTGGGCGGGAAATTTCCCGCCCAGGACCCAGGTCGACTAGGTGGTCGACTGGGTAGTCGACCTACCCCTGACCAGGTTGACTGGGTAGTCGAACTCCCCCAGACCAGGTCGACCATAGTGTCGACCTAGGGGTCGACCTGCCTCCCGAAACCCACTTTTTGAATCTGATGCATTCTGATGTATTTAGACTCGTTTTTTGTCTAGATTTGTCCGCCTAATCCTATTTAAACACTCCCAGACCTCACTTTCTCTCCACACCATTTCATTCTACCTATGCTCTGCCTCTGTTCTAATTAAAATAAAAATGGCGTCGCTACTCTGCTGAAATATGAACTGGAACTAGGACTAAAGCATCTTCTTCCAAACTAATTAAAATTAAAAGAGAACAACTGCAACTCTTCTTCTTCTTTAATCCAATCAACGCAACTACATTTATTTTCCGCTATAAACGTTAAATGATGATTGTGACATGAACTGTAAATCTGAATTTGAGGTTATGTCTGTTCTGTTCTGATCTATTTTATTCTACATCTCTTTCTTCTTTCTGTTCTATAGCCAGGCTACCACGAGCCTGCGCCAAATCTCATAAGAGATTAACGCACGAACGTTAAACTTTTGGACAAATAATGAATGATGGCATAAATGGGATATGGCTAATCTGTGACTGATTTAAGAAAAAGGACATAGGTTGTAAACTAGATTTAGATCTATGCATATTCTGTGAATTGGAAGAAGAGGAATCATTGTATGTTAACATATGACTTGAGACTTTGACATAACGCATATTTTGAATTAAGATCTGTTATAATTTTAAGTTCTAGATTGTTAGGCATATTGTTTATATAACAATTCATGATTTGGGATAAAAAGAGAATATGACTTTGGTGTGAAGGTTTATATTAAGATTTGATAACTATTAAATGTGAATAACACCTAAGTGGGAGATTTTTTGAATATATGACGTGCATTGAAATCGATGGCGATATTTGGTATAATTTATATGTGAATATTTTGTACTAGGCAAGTTTAACTAAATTTGGGACATGTGTTATATGGTAAATTATGACCATAATCTGTGCCATGTAAATTCAATGCAAACGCGAGGTATATGATCATATTAGGAATCATGACAGCAATTTAGGCATGCAAACTTAGGCCAAATTTACAATTTGGCAAGATATGTTGATGAAACTTTAAGGAATGATTAAATCTGTTATATTGCCTAATCTGCTAGTTCTGTTATATTGCCTAATTTGCTAGTTCTGCTATATTGCCTAATCTGCTAGATCTGTTCATCTGCTAAATCTGTCATCTGCTAAGTCTGCTGAAAATGCATAATCTGTTATATATAAAATCTGCTAAATTTCTTAATCTGCTAAATCCGTTAAGTCGCCTAATCTGTGAAATCTGTTATCTGTTATACCGGTTGAGTAGATATATTTAGTCTGTTATTGACATAATTTGAATTGGCTATAGTTATGAATAATTGACATGTATATTAGGCGTGGGCATAAATGGTAAATTATAAATTAATTGGCCGCAAAGATAAACATGGCTAACTCGCGGTTAGAATGAGTTTATGGCGTAATTATGCCCGGAACCGCCCGGCACATCCAGTTGCCGCAAACAATAGGTTCTAATGTGAGAAGTTGGTCATAACGTGCTTGAAACCCGAGGTTAGACTCAGTTTGTGGCAGAAACCTGCCCGGAACCAACCGGCCTAACCAGTAGCCGCAAACGGTCAGTCTAATGTGAGAGGTCTGGGCATTAATATTTAATTAATGAAAAATCTGGGATAAATATGATATCTAAAACGTGTTGGGTGGATAGGGTTAAACTAGCCAGACTGGTGAAATTAATAAACCAGTTTTATGAATTTGTAGGCCCAATACAAAGTTAGACAATCTGTAGGTCTGTTAATCTGTAATCGGTTAATCTGTAAGTCTGTTAATCTGTAACCGGTTAATCTGTAATCTGTTAAATCTGTATATCTGGTCCGTTAGTCTGAAAACTTGTCTGATCTGTGAACTAGTTGATCTGAACTCTGTATGTATGAACTTGTAAACAAATTAATCTGAAATCTGTTAGTCTGGGGACACAAGGTTAGGAGGGGAATTACTTGTGTCATCTGTTGTTTGGGACACATATTAGTCAGTAACCCTTTCTGGTATCAAACTTTGACCCAACAGTAAGTAGGGTCCAGGCACGCTTACTGAAATAATTGTAAGTGGCTCATTCTGATAATGGTTAGGGGTGTTGATGGTGCGTTCCAACCGGGTCATGTGCGTGCATGGATCCCGGTCTGCCTCTGAGGATGTAAGACGCTGTGACTTGTGTAAATAGGCCTGTGCCAATTGGTCGTCACATTAGGGAGTGATACACCCTATTGTGGAGCCGACACAGGGTATTTATGTATTAGGGAGCCGATCGCTTGGGGTAGTGTTTTAGGGTACTCTTAGTTCTGTCTGTTTCTGTTGGTACCGTCTGTTTCTGTTGGGTGGCAACACCTGTCTGCGTGGTACCGTCTGTTCGGAAGGTAAAGGTCCATTTACCAGTGTACACCTAATTCTACATTCTGTTTCCATAGGGATTAATTTGACTGTTTCTGTTCGGGTGGTAAAGGCCCATTATTAATATTCTGTTTCTATCTGTTTCTGTTCGGGTGGTAAAGGCTCATTATCAGCATTCTAATTCTGTCTGTTTCTTTCTGTTTCTGTGGAAATTATTTTGTTCCTGTTTCTGCTTCAGTTTAGACATTAGGGTTACACCTAATCCTCTTATACTAGTATTAGTGAAGAAAAGTGAAAAGCAAAAGCTTACATCATTCTGTTCTTTTTTTGTTTAACCTAAGTATATCTGCTACTCCTTTCACTGTTATCTCGCATCCAATTTTATTTTCATGTCATTATTATTATATGTTCATATGCTGAAAGTCACTGGACTTGCCAGACGTTATGTCTGACCTTGCTTGTTTTCGCCCCTTTTTCTTCCGTCCCCCCCCCCCTCAGGTTTTCCAAGGAAGGAATACTTTAGCTTGATCCGGATTCCTTCTGCTTGAAGTGCTTAAAGCATGGCTTGGCTCTTTATAGCTTCTGTTCTGTGGGAATTATGATTTTAAAGTTTTGTACTCTGATGATTTTCTGAACAAGACTGATATTTATGTACTTGAGTTTTTGGTAAAGATGTAACCAAACTGATTTCTGTTTTCCGCTGTAATAAAGTTGTAGTATTGTTTATCTATCTTGTAGATTTCTGTTCTGTCTACTAAAATGCTCCACCAAAGTTAAGGCATTCCCGTTGTGAGTGACCTTAATGGAGGTGGGGTGTTACACTTGGTATCAGAGCTGAAGGTTACCAGATTGGGTAAAAAATTTGAAAACTATTTTCAAAAAGGTTTTAAAAGGAAGTATTTTCAAAAATAAAGTTTATTTTGGAAAACATAATCCCCAATGAGCCATATATCTATCTTTTCCGTTCTCCGTTTTAAATCTTTTTCTTTCATTCCAGCATGTCTGCGAATCTTAACTTTCCAGAGGGCGTGCCAATACCTGGTTGGTTCAGGAGGTACTTAGAGGCTAGGGCCAACGATGCAGGCCCAGCAGATATTCCTCCTCCAGCTGCAGCGATTCCCCCTCCTCCACCCCCTCCTCGTGCAATTGCTTTTTCAAAGATCTGTAAAGGTTTTAGGGCCATGGGTGGAAAGGATTTCAAGGGAACTGAATCATTCGTAGAAGCAAGGAACTAGCTTGTAACACCCCATATGTTAAATAACTTGTTATAACATAAATCAGAGCAGAATTAAATTTAATATTCTGAATCAGGGGAAACGGGCTGTGCCATTGCGTTCGTCTCGGAAAAATACGCGAAATAGAGTCCGAGTTTTCGTAAATCGGAGTCCGTATGACCAAGTTATGGCCCGTCAAAGTTTCACGAAAAATCAAAAACGAAAACTGCTCATGTTTTGAGGCCCGGGATGAGTTTTGGGCTGTTTTTTTTGGGCCCTAAATGGTTCCTACACTTGACTTCTTCCCCAAGACATGCTTTAAAGGCTAGGATTGGTTCTAGGGTATATCCTATGGTCCTAAAACATCTAACTAATCTATATATACACCCTAATACCCCCCTTATCCTTACCAAAAATAGATCTAAGGCCATTATGCCACCACTTAGAAAATTGGAGAGCCTCCACTAAAAATCCTAAGAGGGTTTGCAAGCTAATCTACATCTTCTTCTACTTAATCATTGGGATTTGCTTCATTTAACTTGCTAATCTTGTTTTGGTGAGCTTCTATCCCCTTAATAATCAATTATTGAATTGATTATGATAAGATGTGATAAAGTATAGCTATGTTTGTGGATCCATATATTTATGCAAGCTTGATGTAGTGAATATTATGTGTTTTGCAAGTTATATGCCTTATGTCATGCAAGTTTCATAATATGTAATCATGATATTTTTATGCAAGTTGTTTCATGATGTTTATGATGCAAAACACTAAGTGAATATGGATCCATTATGCAAACATGTTATGCAAGTATGTGAGTACTTATGCTAGTCATGTATATGCTTATATGCATGTTTAACATCTTATGCAAGTATATGAATGTTTATGCAAGTTATGTATATGTTGAAATGCAAGTTTAACATAATATGCAAGCCTATGTAAGTATGTGAATGTTTATGCAAGTTATGTATATGTTGAAATGCAAGTTTAACATAATATGCAAGCCTATGCAAGTATGTGAATGTTTATGCAAGTTATGTATATGTTGAAATGCAAGTTTAACATAATATGCAAGCCTATGCAAGTATGTGAATGTTTATGCAAGTTATGTATATGTTGAAATGCAAGTTTAACATGATATGCAAGCTTATGCAAGTATATGAATGCTTATGCAAGTATGTGAGTGCTTATGCAAGTTAAGTATATGCTAAAATGCAAGTTCTACATGTTATGCAAATCACATGTATGATGATATGTAAGTTCATATGCAACATGTTATGCAAATCACATGTTTGATGATATGTAAGTTCATATGCAACATGTTATGTAAGACACATGTTTGATAATATGCAAGTTTGGGTTGAATATAGTTGGGTTAATACATGCTCATATATGCAAGTTGACATCCTCTTAACCCATGATAAAGTTATATGCTAAACCCATGTTATGTGTGGTAAATCTTCCCTTTATTATGTTATGTCATAATGACGATTTACGTGGGGAACGATGGGGTTAATTAATATGTTAATTAAAAGTATGTTGAAATGGGTATGATTAAGCATACCATAAAAAAATTAATTAACATAAGTGGGAATTTACCTATTGAGTTAGGTCTACCCCATGGGAATTTACCTATTGAGTTAGGTCTACCCATGTTATGAATAAATTGATATTAATTAGGGATAATTAATATGGGGGTGATTAATTAGGTGTAATTAATCGACTAAGACACAAGGTTAGGCTCTGTTATGACGTAAGACTGCCCGGACCCTACCGGCTTAACCAGGCGGTCATAACAGCCAGTCTAACGTGAGAGGTCTTAGGCACAAATTAAATACGTGATTAAAGTAAAGACACGAGGTTAGACTCTGTTATGACGTAAGACTGCCCGGACCCTACCGGCTTAACCAGGCGGTCATAACAGCCAGTCTAATGTGGGAGGTCTTTATGGGGAATCACGGTCTTAATTAATTAAGAAACACTTAACCATATTAGCATGTAGTGGGACATGAGGGGTTAAGTGGGTGCCTTGGGTGGCATGAGGAATCTAGTGGGTTGCCTTGGGTGGCAATAGAAAATACGATTAGAATACTTAACCAAGTGAAACATGTAATTAAACATGATTAAAGGGTTAAGTGGGGAACACTAGATTAATAACAAGCTCTTATGGGTAGCTTGTGGAGGGCCCATTACAACCAGTATCCCATATGTATCTTTGTAGCTCGGCCCAAGCCGAGGACGGGACACGCATACTGGGCTTGTCTATAAGTGGCCAAAACGGGGTTAGCGGTGGCAACGCAGGCCCATCGGGTTTCATATGCGTGTGTGGGCCCGGGACTGGGAGGTAAGACGTTGTTGCATCGTGTAGGTATAACCCGTGCACCGGTGTTGCTTTTGGGTTGCCACTTTGGGGAATGATACACCCCACTGTGGGCCCAGCACGGATACCTACGTTAGGGAGCCGATCGCTTGGGGTAGTGGGGTACACCTAGTAGAGATAGGGGCAGACGGCACCTATGTAGTCAACTAGGGTACAGGAAACTACTGGTTATATCTATCTTTGATATCCTTGGGTGGGATCAACCTTTGAGTAGGAGTGACTGGTGTGGTGCAGTTAGTAATTATCCTTGGGTGGGTAGATGCGTCTTTACGGTTATCTTAGTTCGTCCTGTGTTCGTGGGCAACTTAGAGTAGTCATTATCCCCAAAGATACCATACCGAGTTCATATCATACCCTAATTTCTTTAATAATTGTATTATTAAGGAGATAGGGTTCACTCAAGCTTATGTCTGACCCCCGTTGTTTTTTTATCTTTTTCCTTCAGGTCCTCAGGTTGGGCCTAGTGCTAGTGGGCTTTGATCAGTTTGCTTTATCTATCTCTTGGAGCTTGGACCGTAGATGTAGAGCTCAGCTTATCTTATCTTTTCTGTTATGGCTATTTGTTATGAGTAGTGGGATTATGTACTTATTTTATTCAGGATGGATATTTTGTACTTGACTCTTGTTATGGTTTTATGATGTAACCAAACATGTTTTACTTTCCGCTGCTATGAGATGATGTTTTAAATTTTCAAGTATTACATTATATCTGTCTTGTTGTAATTTTACTATTCTATACTCACTAAAAATACTCCACCGATGCTATGGCATTCCCTTAGTGAGTGACTATAGCGGGTGTGGGGTGTTACACGTGGTATCAGAGCTTAAGGTTACCAGAACAGATAAAATTTTTAAGAAAAACTATTTTCTAAGAATATTTTAGAAGAAAGTATTTTCAAAAACATGTCTTTTAAGAGTAAAGATTTTGAAAGAAAAGCATAATCCCAGATAGCCATATCTCTATCTTTCGAATTCTCCGTTTGAATCTTTCCTTTTTTCGTTTCAGCATGGCTGAAGATCTTAACTTTCCGGAGGGTGTAGCAATACCAGCATGGTATAGGAGATTGATGGAGGCTAGGGCCACCGCTGCAGGGCCAGCTAATGTTCCTCCACCACCAGTTATACCCGATCTTCCTCCTCATCCTCCTCGTGTGGTTACTTTTGCTAAGACTTGTAAGGAATTCAAGACTATGGGAGGGAAACCTTTTCTAGGATCAGAGACTTTTGTGGAAGCTAGGGATTGGCTTAAGGAGGTGGAAGAGTTGATAGACATCTTTGAGATGGAAGAAGCAAAGAAAGTTAAGTTAGCTGCTTGGTTAATGAAGGGAGAGGCCTCGTTCTGGTGGGAGGTCACTAATGGAGAGCGCCTTGTTGATTCTTGGGCGGATTTCAGACAGAGGTTTGTGGCAAAGTTTCTCTCAAGGGCAGAAGAAAATCTGTATATGGAAAGGTTCTTGAACTTGAAGCAAGGGAACTTATCAGTGAAGGAGTATGTCAACAAGTTCAATCAGTTGGCAAGGTTTGGCATAGATATGGTGAATACCCCGGAGAAGAAAGCTTTGAGGTTCGTTAGGGGCTTGAACGAACTGATGCATGGATTGGCTATGACTCACATTCCTATGGGGGCTACCTTTGAGAAGCTAGTTGACATGGCACTTATGTATGAGGAAGAGAAGGGTCCCAATACTAGTAAAGCACCCGAGAAGAAAGGAGATCAGAAGAGACCTCAACAGCAACAGCAAAACAAGAATGGGAAAGGCAATGGTGGCAAGGGGAAGAAGAAGAAGTGCTTCAATTGTGGGACACCAGGCCACCTAAGCAAGGATTGTCGCAAGAAGAAGAAGACCGGCTGCTTCCACTGTGGCGAAGCAGGGCATCTGGTGAAGGACTGTCCTAAGAAGTGGCAGAGGACGGGATCTACCTCAGGAGGACAGGTGCAAGCTCTTATGGCACCGGGTCAGGCAAGGGGGCAAGTTCAGGCTCTCGCGGTTCCACCACTTCAGGAAAGAGGTAGAACTATTTCTGTTGAAAGTCTAGTTTATCTGTTAGATCATCATGTCCGTACTTTGTTTGACTCTGGCGCATCTCATTCGTTTATCTCATCATCTTTAGTTGAGTCACTGCACTTAGACACCAGTCTAGTAGATGATCCCTTGGTTGTTTCAAACCCAATTGGAGGCTCCACTTATTTGTCCATGATGTGTTTGGGTTTGAAGATTTCTATACTTAGCGTTGAGTTTAGATGTGATGCTTTTGTTTTGGGCTTCACGGGCTATGGGTTGATTTTGGGCATGGACTGGTTATCCAGTAATGGTGCCGTTCTTGATTGTGAAAGGAGAGTTGTTAGGCTGATGACCCGCTTGGGTAACACTCTCGAGATCTCTTGTAATCCCATGGAGTCTGTTATGCTAAGTTATCTTGAATCGCTCGATGCTTCGGTCGAGAGTCTGCAATCTGTCAGAGTGGTCCGGGAATATCCGGATGTGTTTGAGGAGGTGAAGGGCTTACCTCCGAAGCGGGAGATTGACTTCCGAATCTATCTTGTGGACAATGCTAAACCAGTATCTTTGCCAGTGCGCCACATGGCTCCTCGTGAAAGGAGGGAACTCAATAAGCAAGTAGGGGAGTTGCTTGAGAAGGGGTTCATAAGACGAAGTATATCGGAGTGGGGTGCTCCGGTGGTTTTTGCTACAAAGGCAGATGGGTCCCTCAGACTTTGTGTTGACTATAGAGAACTCAACAAGCTCACAAAGAAGAATAAACACCCATTGCCGAGGATTGATGATCTCTTCGATCAGTTAGTTGGCGCTTCAGTGTTTTCGCAGTTGGACTTAGCCACGGGGTTTCATCAGTTGAGAGTGGCTGAGGATAGTGTAGAGAAGACTGCCTTCAGGACTCCGGATGGTTTTTATGAGTGGCTTGTGATGCCATTTGGTTTGACGAACGCCCCTGCATATTTCGTTGATCTGATGAGTAGGGTGTTCAGGGAGTATCTTAACAAGTTCGTGGTGGTCTTTGTGGATGACATCTTGGTCTTCTCCAAGAGTGAGGAAGAGCATGCCCTACATCTTAGGGAAGTGTTGGAGACTCTTCGAGCGCATAGCCTGAAGGCTAAGTTTTCTAAATGTCACTTTTGGAGGAAGGAAGTGCGATTCTTAGGGCACGTGGTCTCTAAGGAAGGGATAGCTGTGGATCCTGCAAAGGTAGTATCTATCCAAGATTGGAAGGCTCCGAAGAATGCTACCGAGGTGAGGAGTTTCTTGGGGTTGGCTGGCTACTATAGGAAGTTTATCAAGGACTTCGCGAAGATATCAGCCCCATTAACTCGCTTGACAAAGAAGAATCAGGTTTTCACATGGGATGTGGATTGTGAGGATGCATTCCGACGGTTAAAGAGAGCTTTAACCACTGCTCCAGTTTTAGTGCTGCCAGATGGGAGTAAGCCGTTCGTTGTTTATACTGATGCTTGTGGGACAGGACTAGGCGCAGTCTTGATGCAAGAGGGAAGGGTAATAGCCTATGGTGGGAGGCAGTTGAGGGCGCATGAGAAAAATTACCCTGTCCATGACCTAGAGTTGGCCGCTATCGTTTTTGCGCTCAAGATCTGGCGCCATTATCTTCTTGGTGAGAGATTTGAGTTGTTCACCGATCACAAATCTTTGAAGTACTTGTTTTCTCAGAAGGATTTGAACTTGAGACAGCAAAGGTGGATGGAGTTCTTAGCATCCTATGATTTCGAGATAGCATATACCCCTGGCAAGGGTAACGTGGTGGCAGATGCCTTAAGCAGAAAAAGGTTGTCCTTGAGTCCGTTGTTTGTGGAACGGAGAAGCTTGGAGTTTATCTCGATGTTTGACTTCAGACCTTCTGTTGACTTGGTACCCGGTTTGCTAGCATCCTTAGAGGTTAGACCTACTCTTTTGGGACGAGTTGGAGAGGCACAGCGAGACGACCCACAGTTGGTTGAGTTGGTAGAGAAGCTCATAAGGGGGGAGTCGTCCAGCCATTTGAATAGGTACACCCTAGATGATAGGGGGTGGTTGCGTAGAGACGGTAGACTTTGTGTACCGCAAGATGAAGACTTGAGGAAGGCTATACTTGATGATGCACATCGTTCGAGGATGACCATACATCCCGGTGGGGATAAGATGTACCAAGACATGAGGCGAGTTTTCTTTTGGGCCGGTATGAAGAAAGATGTGGCCGAGTATGTTGCTAGATGCTTGGTGTGCCAACAAGTAAAAGCAGAGCAAAAGAAGCCAGGTGGGTTGCTTCATCCTTTGGAAGTTCCGATATGGAAGTGGGATAGTGTCTCGATGGACTTCGTTGATGATTTACCGAGATCGAGGAAGGGCAATACAGGAATTTGGGTCGTGGTTGATAGACTTACTAAGAGCGCCCATTTCATACCCGTAAAGAGTAAGAGGACTGCTCCATGGCTTGCTTCAGTCTATGTTCGAGAGATAGTTCGATTGCATGGGGTACCTTCCAGCATAGTGAGTGATCGAGATCCTATCTTCACTAGTGAGTTTTGGAAGAGTTTACAGGAGGCGGTGGGGACTCAGTTGTGTTTGAGCACCGCATATCATCCTCAGACAGACGGCCAGACCGAGAGGGTGAACCGTGTTTTGGAAGACCTTTTGAGGCTTTGTATCTTGGATTTTGGAGGTACATGGGAAGAGCATCTTCCTTTGGTGGAGTTTGCATATAACAACAGCTTCCAGTCTAGTATTGGCATGGCACCTTTTGAAGCTCTTTATGGAAGGCCTTGTCGATCACCTACATGTTGGTGGGAATCTACGGATAAGATCTTGCTAGGGCCCGATATGGTTAGAGAGACTTCAGAGAAGGTTGATTTGATTCGAAGAAGGATGAAAGCAGCGCAAGACAGACAGAAATCTTATGCAGATAAGAGGAGGACTGATCTTGAGTTTGAAGTTGGGGACATGGTTTTTGTCAAAGTGTCTCCATTACGGAATGTTGTTCGCTTTGGATCCGCTGGGAAGTTAGCACCGAGGTTTGTAGGACCGTTTCCTGTCAAGGAAAGAATTGGACGGATGGCATATAGGGTGGAGTTGCCAGACAGACTTAGTGGTATACATGATGTTTTCCATGTGTCACATTTGAGGAAGTGCCTACATGAGACCGCAGAGGTGGTAGAGCCGAGCTTGCTTAGAGAAGTGGAAGTAGAGCGTGATGCGACGATTCGACGAGCTCCTACTCGCATCCTTGGGTCAGAGATTAAGAAGTTGAGAAAGAAAGAGGTTCAGCTAGTCAAAGTGCAATGGGGAGATGACGAGAGCAATGCTACTTGGGAGACGGAAGCGAAGATGCGTTCTTTGTACCCTTTTCTTTTCGAGAGTATGTTCTTTAACTTCTCCTTTATTGCCTATCTTGTACTTATCTTGTCCTTAGTATGTCCTCTCGTTAGCACCTTTGACCTTTTTAGGGTAAACCTATGGTTGAAACATGTGTTTGAGACATGTTATGATTGATGGATGCAAGTGGATGCAAGTGTTTGCTAGTGGTTGCTCGTGGATGCATATACACACACTTTAGGCACTAGATCGGCTAAATCACTTCATATTGCATATTGCATATAAATGTGTGTAGGTAGCTATATTAATGGATGTATGATGGTTGTGCTATCATATGGATGATGCATTTATTCGGTGAATGATTGTGCACGCATGTAGAAATAGTATGTGTCGATAAGGTTCTTTCGCATACATATTGGATGCATGGCACTATCATGGTTTGCATTAAGGAGGTCAACTGAATCAGTAGACCGCCTGATTTTGCATTAGATAGGGAACATATACACACACTTTTTGCATATGTTCATACAACATTAGAAACTTTAAGGACAATGGATGCCAGTGTTTGATGGTTGAGTAGATGGTTGTTTGGTTGGTAGGATACGTTCTTCTTGACTTAGAGATTTCGGGGACGAAATCCTTTAAGTAGGGGAGAATGTAACACCCCGTATGTTAAATAACTTGTTATAACATAAATCAGAGCAGAATTAAATTTAATATTCTGAATCAGGGGAAACGGGCTGTGCCATTGCGTTCGTCTCGGAAAAATACGCGAAATAGAGTCCGAGTTTTCGTAAATCGGAGTCCGTATGACCAAGTTATGGCCCGTCAAAGTTTCACGAAAAATCAAAAACGAAAACTGCTCATGTTTTGAGGCCCGGGATGAGTTTTGGGCTGTTTTTTTTGGGCCCTAAATGGTTCCTACACTTGACTTCTTCCCCAAGACATGCTTTAAAGGCTAGGATTGGTTCTAGGGTATATCCTATGGTCCTAAAACATCTAACTAATCTATATATACACCCTAATACCCCCCTTATCCTTACCAAAAATAGATCTAAGGCCATTATGCCACCACTTAGAAAATTGGAGAGCCTCCACTAAAAATCCTAAGAGGGTTTGCAAGCTAATCTACATCTTCTTCTACTTAATCATTGGGATTTGCTTCATTTAACTTGCTAATCTTGTTTTGGTGAGCTTCTATCCCCTTAATAATCAATTATTGAATTGATTATGATAAGATGTGATAAAGTATGGCTATGTTTGTGGATCCATATATTTATGCAAGCTTGATGTAGTGAATATTATGTGTTTTGCAAGTTATATGCCTTATGTCATGCAAGTTTCATAATATGTAATCATGATATTTTTATGCAAGTTGTTTCATGATGTTTATGATGCAAAACACTAAGTGAATATGGATCCATTATGCAAACATGTTATGCAAGTATGTGAGTACTTATGCAAGTCATGTATATGCTTATATGCATGTTTAACATCTTATGCAAGTATATGAATGTTTATGCAAGTTATGTATATGTTGAAATGCAAGTTTAACATAATATGCAAGCCTATGTAAGTATGTGAATGTTTATGCAAGTTATGTATATGTTGAAATGCAAGTTTAACATAATATGCAAGCCTATGCAAGTATGTGAATGTTTATGCAAGTTATGTATATGTTGAAATGCAAGTTTAACATAATATGCAAGCCTATGCAAGTATGTGAATGTTTATGCAAGTTATGTATATGTTGAAATGCAAGTTTAACATGATATGCAAGCTTATGCAAGTATATGAATGCTTATGCAAGTATGTGAGTGCTTATGCAAGTTAAGTATATGCTAAAATGCAAGTTCTACATGTTATGCAAATCACATGTATGATGATATGTAAGTTCATATGCAACATGTTATGCAAATCACATGTTTGATGATATGTAAGTTCATATGCAACATGTTATGTAAGACACATGTTTGATAATATGCAAGTTTGGGTTGAATATAGTTGGGTTAATACATGCTCATATATGCAAGTTGACATCCTCTTAACCCATGATAAAGTTATATGCTAAACCCATGTTATGTGTGGTAAATCTTCCCTTTATTATGTTATGTCATAATGACGATTTACGTGGGGAACGATGGGGTTAATTAATATGTTAATTAAAAGTATGTTGAAATGGGTATGATTAAGCATACCATAAAAAAATTAATTAACATAAGTGGGAATTTACCTATTGAGTTAGGTCTACCCCATGGGAATTTACCTATTGAGTTAGGTCTACCCATGTTATGAATAAATTGATATTAATTAGGGATAATTAATATGGGGGTGATTAATTAGGTGTAATTAATCGACTAAGACACAAGGTTAGGCTCTGTTATGACGTAAGACTGCCCGGACCCTACCGGCTTAACCAGGCGGTCATAACAGCCAGTCTAACGTGAGAGGTCTTAGGCACAAATTAAATACGTGATTAAAGTAAAGACACGAGGTTAGACTCTGTTATGACGTAAGACTGCCCGGACCCTACCGGCTTAACCAGGCGGTCATAACAGCCAGTCTAATGTGGGAGGTCTTTATGGGGAATCACGGTCTTAATTAATTAAGAAACACTTAACCATATTAGCATGTAGTGGGACATGAGGGGTTAAGTGGGTGCCTTGGGTGGCATGAGGAATCTAGTGGGTTGCCTTGGGTGGCAATAGAAAATACGATTAGAATACTTAACCAAGTGAAACATGTAATTAAACATGATTAAAGGGTTAAGTGGGGAACACTAGATTAATAACAAGCTCTGGTGGGTAGCTTGTGGAGGGCCCATTACAACCAGTATCCCATATGTATCTTTGTAGCTCGGCCCAAGCCGAGGACGGGACACGCATACTGGGCTTGTCTATAAGTGGCCAAAACGGGGTTAGCGGTGGCAACGCAGGCCCATCGGGTTTCATATGCGTGTGTGGGCCCGGGACTGGGAGGTAAGACGTTGTTGCATCGTGTAGGTATAACCCGTGCACCGGTGTTGCTTTTGGGTTGCCACTTTGGGGAATGATACACCCCACTGTGGGCCCAGCACGGATACCTACGTTAGGGAGCCGATCGCTTGGGGTAGTGGGGTACACCTAGTAGAGATAGGGGCAGACGGCACCTATGTAGTCAACTAGGGTACAGGAAACTACTGGTTATATCTATCTTTGATATCCTTGGGTGGGATCAACCTTTGAGTAGGAGTGACTGGTGTGGTGCAGTTAGTAATTATCCTTGGGTGGGTAGATGCGTCTTTACGGTTATCTTAGTTCGTCCTGTGTTCGTGGGCAACTTAGTGTAGTCATTATCCCCAAAGATACCATACCGAGTTCATATCATACCCTAATTTCTTTAATAATTGTATTATTAAGGAGATAGGGTTCACTCAGGCTTATGTCTGACCCCCGTTGTTTTTTTATCTTTTTCCTTCAGGTCCTCAGGTTGGGCCTAGTGCTAGTGGGCTTTGATCAGTTTGCTTTATCTATCTCTTGGAGCTTGGACCGTAGATGTAGAGCTCAGCTTATCTTATCTTTTCTGTTATGGCTATTTGTTATGAGTAGTGGGATTATGTACTTATTTTATTCAGGATGGATATTTTGTACTTGACTCTTGTTATGGTTTTATGATGTAACCAAACATGTTTTACTTTCCGCTGCTATGAGATGATGTTTTAAATTTTCAAGTATTACATTATATCTGTCTTGTTGTAATTTTACTGTTCTATACTCACTAAAAATACTCCACCGATGCTATGGCATTCCCTTAGTGAGTGACTATAGCGGGTGTGGGGTGTTACATAGCTCAAGGAAACTGAGGATCAGTTCGTTATCTTTGAGGTGGACGATAGGCAGAAGGTACATATGGCGGTATGTTTGCTCAAGGACGAAGCTTCCTACTGGTGGGAAATCACTAACGCCGAGAGGCCGGATGAAACATGGATGGATTTCAGAACAAGGTTTGAGACGAAATTCCTCTTGCAAGCTGAACGAAGTCTACAACTGGAAAAGTACTTATCTCTTAAGCAAGGAAGTATGACGGTCAGGGAATACGTCAATCAGTTCAACCAACTGGCCAGGTTCGGGCTAGATTTAGTCAACACCCAGCATAAAAAGGCTCTCCGCTTTGTTAAAGGATTGAACGAGCCACTGCACGGCCTAGCCATGACCCATGTACCCATGGGAGCTACTTTCGAGAGTTTGGTGGATATGGCACTACTGCATGAGGAAGACAACGGCAAGAAAGAGGCAAAGAAGGAAGAACCACAGAACAAGAAAGCATGGCCCAAAAAGGAAACACAAATGAAGGGTGAAAAGCCTGAATATAAGAAGGAGAAGAAGTGCTTTACTTGTGGAAGCTCGACTCATCTGAATAAGGATTGCAGAAAAAGAAAGGGCACTTGCTTCAACTGTGGTGAGATGGGACACTTAACTAGGGACTGTCCGAAGAAACGAGGACAAGGGCAGAGGGCAGGACCAACTTCTGGAAGGCAGGCGAACACTCTCGAGGCTAGTGGATAGGATAGAAGTGCGAAAACTTTCTGTAGGAGGTTTTATTTCTTTATCTGATTGTTGAGTTGAGACTCTTTCTGATTCTGGCATTTTGATTCTATAACCGATACTCTGCACTTTAATACTAGTATTGTTTCTGATTCAACTGTAGGCTCAAAACCCGTAAGGGTTATGACTCATCTGCTTGTGATAGATTGGGGTTTGAGAGATATCTGTGTTAGGCGTCAAGAAGTACGCATACATTCAGGGTTTTATCATGCTTAGTTTCCTAAGAATCATTTGGTAATCTGATCTGTACTAGTAGTCTGTAAGCATCTGGATATTTCTGGTAAGGTTGAGATTTCCAGTTTTGACATTGTCTAAAAAGGGTAATCCTCTGGGTATCAATCTGATGTTGATTTCGGTCTTCGGGGCCAATACTTAGGGGAAATTATTCTCTTAACCAATGTCTAACGGAAACCAAGTATTTGTTTCATCTGTACTTGCTTCCACTATTCGACTGTATCCTATCGATCGAATCTTCGAGCTTTAGATAGGAATCCTATGAATGTAAACATGTGTTTGAGACATGTTATGTCTGATGGTTGCAAGTGGATGCAAGTGGTTGCTAGTGGTTGCTCGTGGATGCATATACACACACTAGGCACTAGATCGGCTCTAAAACACTCTCATACTGCATATGGATGTGTGAGCATTTTCAATTTCTGTGGATGCAAAAATGATTGACTCATCACATGGATGTTGCATATGAATGAATGGTTGTCACTCATATAAGAATGATATGTATCAAATAGGAAAATTTCATACATGTTGGACTCATGGCACTAACATTCGCATTTAGGAGGTCAACTGAATCAGTAGACCGCCTGATCTTTGCATTAGATAAGGAACATATACACACACTTTTGCATATGTTCATACAACATTAGATGTTTTCTAAGGAAATGGATGCATGTGATTGAATGGTTGAGTAGATGGATGACTGGATGGTAGGACACATTCTTCTCAACTTGAAGATTTTGGGGACGAAATCCTTTAAGGAGAGGAGATTGTAACACCCCGTATTTTCTGTGATCGTATAAGTAACAAATCAGAGAATAATTAATTTTTAAAATAAGAATCAAGGGAAATAGGTTGTGCCATTGCGTTCGTCTCGAAATTCTGCTTGGAAACGAGTCCGAGTTTTCAAGAAACGGAGTCCATATGAGGGAGATATGGCCCTCCGAAGTTTCGGAAAAATTTCAGAATCGAAAACAGCTCGAAAATTCGAATTCAAATTCAAATTCAAACACAGAAGCGGGTTGGGCGGGAAATTTTCTCGCCCAGGACCCAGGTCGACTGGGTAGTCGACCTACCCCTGACCAGGTCTACTGGGTAGTCGACCTCCCCCAGACCAGGTCGACCATAATGTCGACCTGGGGGTCGACCTGCCTCCCGAAACTCACTTTCTGAACCTGATGCATTCCGATGTATTTAGACTCGTTTTCTGTCTAGATTCGTCCGCCTAATCCTATTTAAACACCCCTAGACCTCACTTTCTCTCCACACCATTTCATTCTATGTAATAACCCGGAAATGCGAGCCAATTTAAAAATTTTATTTTGGCAATTTTAGTGAATTTTGAATATTTAAAATGACTATTTTAAATGATATCAACGAGAAATTTATTTTGAATAGAAATAGAACGAATATATATATATATCGTCGATAGAATATAAATATTTATTTTAAAATATAAAGGAATTGAAAATGGTGCGGTAGTTCGATAATTCGATTTCAAACTTCAATTGAACATACTGGGTGCAAAACAAACCGGATTTTAGCGAAACCAAAAATATTAGGATCTAGTTGAGAATATCTTTCCAACGAATCCGAAAAATTGAAATTTCATAGGGGGGGGGATCAAAAGATATGCCCAGTTGAAAATTTTGAATAGTCGCTATGGAATTCAAGCCCTTAAAAATGGAATTTTTGCAAACGACCTCGGATTTCGACGAAACCACTTTTGTTAGATCCGCGATGTCAAGTTATTGCTAGATGCCAATTTTCATAATTTTTCAAATCAATATGTGAGCGGGGCAAAGGAAAACGCGTTTGACCAGTTTCAGTTGATTTTAATCGACTGGAAAATGGCCATTTTTCCAACGGTCTCAGAATTCGACGAAATTAGTTTTGTTTGGACCGTATCGTCAATACGAAGCTAGAAAATATTTTTCTGCAATTTTTCGAGTTAGTATGTGACCCTGGTAAATTGAAATGTGCGTTCAAATTGAATATATATAGATTTATATTTTAAATTCAACGAAAATTGATCGTAACGATCGAATTGGCCTACGTGACATATCCCATTGTGTTCGTAATGGGGGGAATTAGCTATGGACGACAGGCGGTGGGTCTCGTTTTGAGTTCGAAATAAAAAGTTACCTTTTCGTTAAATTAAATAATTAAATATATTTTTATATAAAAGCCCCTTGCCCCTTTTTCTCCTCAGAACGTCAACGAAGAAAAAATAAAATCCCGCTCAGATCGAAGACGCCTCCCCACCTCGATCCTGTCGCCTGCGCCTCCGTCGGCCTCGCCCCACCACACGCCCCTCGCCGGAACCCACTCCGGCCATCCCTTCGTCGACGAAGCCCCCCCTTCCCTTCCAATTGAACCGCGATCCCCAATCCCAACCTATTCATCCCATGAAGCAAAACTGGTAATACTCCATATCTAACACAACAGTGTTATCGGTAAAATTAATTACCATTACACGTTCAAATCTAATTAAAGATTTAACTATCGCTTTGGAGCAAAACCGGTGATACTCCATTCTCGCTCATTTTCCAAATTTGATAATTTAAATTATCAATTCACATTTCAATCTAATTGCATATTCATTAAAACTCCCTTTTCTGGGTTAAAGAACTAATGTCATTTAAAACACAGTTCACGATAAACCCAAATCACATTCTATTTATTATCGGGTTAAAGAACAAGTGTTATTTAAAACACTATTCACGATAAACCCACAGATCAATTCTATTTAAAACCCATTTCAAATCCAATTTATTTATTTAAAAATAAATGGGTTTTAATTTCAGTTCAAAACTAGTTCATTTCGATAAAAATCCATTTTTATCTTTACAAATGTGGGATTTTTCATACCAGTTCTTCCCAAATCATTTCTTATGATTTTACACAAATTATTACTATTTTTAATAATTTTATCAAGGCCCGTACAGTCGATTTCCATCAACGGCCAACGAACTGCACTTACAGCGACCTTTTCCAAATTTGATTTGGACGTATCTCCAAATCCAACCGTTAGATTTCAAATTTCTAATATTCGTTAGAAAGCACTTTTCGATACGAACCCAACGGTTCCGGTTTTAGGAGAATCTGATGGTCGGATCTCCCGTAATGTCCGTTCGAAAAATGGTCGAAATTCGCGTTCTATTCGCGCCGCGGCAGTTCGCGAATTTCGACCATTTATTTCGAACGGACATTACGGGAGATCCGACCGGCGAATTCTCCTAAAACCGGAACCGTTGGGTTCGTATCGAAAAGAGCTTTCTAACGAATTCGAATTGAATTGAATATATAACGAATTCGAATTGAATTGAATATATAACGAATTCGAATTGAATTGAATATAAAACGAATTTGAATTGAATTGAATATAAAACGAATTCGAACTGAATTGGAAACGAATTGAAATAGAATAAAAATCAATTTGAAATAAATTCAAATTGAATTGGAATTTGAATTGAATTGAAATGAATTTAAAACGAATTTATAAGGAAAAATTCAATTTTGATTTGAATTTGAAATGGAAGTTGAAATTGTTTTGAAACGAAAATTTAAATTCGTTTCAAAAACAATTTCAACTTCCATTTCAAATTCAAATCAAAATTGAATTTTTTCTTATAAATTCGTTTTAAATTCATTTCAATTCAATTTAAATTCCAATTCAATTTGAATTCATTTCAAATTGATTTTTATTCTATTTCAATTCGTTTCCAATTCAGTTCGAATTCTTTTTATATTCAATTCAATTCGAATTCGTTATATATTCAATTCAATTCGAGTTCGTTATATATTCAATTCAATTCGAATTCGTTATATACTTAATTCAATTCGAATTTGATTTTCTAAATATTCGACTTTTAAATCTCTTTTCAAAATTAATTATAAAACGAATATAATCGATATAAATATCGTTCGCGTCAAAATAGCGCATCTCTAATCAACACGGCTTTATATTTTTCAATAACTTCGTTATTCTATTCAACAAATGAATCTATATTTCTTTTAATACATGACTATATTTTTGTCAACACATGACTAATCTCAACGAATGAGTACTGTCCACGTGTGACTATTTTTGTTATTTAATATATTTTATAAAAATTATGGTATCTATCGTTTGATTTCAAATCAGACTCCAACCGTAAATTAGTAAGAGAACGATTCCCCGAATATTAACCTCGAAGGCCGAAACCTACATCAGATCAATATACAGGAGACCACTCATCTTATCTATTTTCCAGTTAGTTTCTAATTTCATATATGATAAATATGTAAATTTTATTGTTAAAATATTTCGTTCAACACATGACTAATCTCAACGGATGAGTACTGTCAACACATGAACCTTTATTTTATAATATAAAGATGTAAATTTTATTGTTCAAATATTTCGTTCAACACATGACTAATCTCAACGGATTAGTACTGTCAACACATGAACCTTTATTTTATAATATTAAGATGTAAACTTTATTGTTAAAATTCAACACATGACTAATCTCAACGGATGAGTACTGTCAACACATGAACCTTTATTTTATAATATTAAGATGTAAATTTTATTGTTAAAATATTTCGTTCAACACATGACTAATCTCAACGGATGAGTACTGTCAACACATGAACTTTATTTTATAATATTCTTTATTTTCTAAATTGGAATGAGGCCCAATCAATTACCATATAAAGTTAATTATATGGATTCCATACAACACATGTATATAATAGCAACGATAAATAATCAACCATCATCCAAAGTGCACTACACTGTATAAGCATCAAATATAGATATCTAACGCTTACAACAGCCTATCAATCAATCGATCGACATATAACTAATTACTGGGATTAGTGTATGTCGTAATTTATCCCAATACCCGTGTGGGGTTTGAAACAATCAAACACAGATTTTATTTGTGCAGTTGGGCGATGTGTAAAATTTATCGTCCCAATCAATATCCTTCAAATAGGTGTACATAAACAAACCATCCGGGTTGTAAATGATTATTTATTTATTCACATTCACGTTAAAAATTATATTTTTAACGACCAAATTATTTTATTCAACCTACGAATATTCTATTCGGTTTATTTATTAAATAAAATGATATCTTTATTTTTTTAACTTATTTTAGAAAATTTCGGTGGCATAACAGCACGATATTAGAAACGGGACAAGGACTAGCCTTATCCTCGGTCCAGTGATGACCCACACCATACACATATCAATCAAATCCATTCCATTTCACCAAACAATCAAATTCAAATCAAATAATCTAACCAACTACAGAACCAAACAAACAAGTCCATGGTCTGTGGACAATGGTGTAGGGTGCTACTAAACACCGTCTGCATCCTAGTATATATTTATATAACTAGAAAAGAAAATTTAAAGTGAGAAATTCTCACCAAAGCTATCTCAACTCCACACCACTTCATATGTAGGAAATCTTCACCTTTTCGTCTTTTGTCACTTTCATCATCCGTATTCACTATATATATAAAAATCACATTTTTATATTCTCTAGTATATAAAAATCATATTTTTGTTATCTCTACTTTATAAAAATCATATTTTACCGTTAAAAATATCGCCTTTCCTATATTAAAAATATTATCTTTTCCTATGTTAAAAATATAATATTTTCCTATAAGAAAAACCCGATCTTTTACCTTATAAAAATTCATTCTTTAACCTTATAAAAATTCGATCTTTAACCTTATAAAAATTCGTTCTTTAACATCATAAAAATCCGATCTTTAACCTTATAAAATTCTAATTTTCTTATTATCCAAGAATACATATGTTTCTAATCAGCCTTTATAGAAATAAAAACTGAAAATAAACAGAATTAAATTCGAATTTAAATTAAAAGCTGAATAAAATCAATGTTATTTACTTTTTTTTCGCGGGGGGGGGGGGGGGGGGGGCACGGCCAAAGGAGGAATGGTAGGTTGCGGAGGAGTTGGTGGCTCAGGCGAGTGGCGGACTGCCGGAGGTGGCGGGGCGACGTTCGGTCACAGGCGTTAGGGTTTGGGGTGTTTTTGGGGATCACAGTTCAATTGGAAGGGAAGGGGGGCTTCATCAACGAAGGGATGGCCGGAGTGGGTTCCGGCGAGGGGCGCGTGGTGGGGCGAGGCCGGTGGAGGCACAGGCGACAGGATCGAGGTGGGGAGGCCTCTTCGATCTGAGCGGGATTTTATTTTTTCTTCGTTGACCTTCTGAGGAGAAAAAGGGGCAAGGGGCTTTTATATAAAAATATATTTAATTATTTAATTTAAAGAAAAAGTAACTTTTTGTTTCGAACTCAAAACGAGACCCACCGCCTGTCGTCCATAGCTAATTACCCCCATTCCGAACACAATGGGATATGTCACGTAGGCCAATTCGATCGTTACGATCAGTTTCCGTTGAATTTCAAATATAAATCTATATATATTCAATTTGAATGCACATTTCAATTTAGCAGGGTCACATACTAACTCGAAAAATTGCAGAAAAATATTTTCTAGCTTCGTATTGACGATACGGTCCTAACAAAACTAATTTCATCAAATTCTGAGACCGTTGGAAAAATGGCAATTTTCCAGTCGATTAAAATCAACTGAAACTGGTCAAACGCGTTTTCCTTTGCCCCGCTCACATATTGATTTGAAAAATTATGAAAATTGGTATCTAGAAATAACTTGACATCGCGGATCTAACAAAAGTGGTTTCGTCGAAATCTGAGGTCATTTGAAAAAATTCCATTTTTAAGGGCTTGAATTCCATAGCGACTATTCAGAATTTTCAATTGGACATATCTTTTGATCCCCGCTATGAAATTTCAATTTTTCGGATACGTTGGAAAGATATTCTCAATTAGATCCTAATATTTTTGGTTTCGCTAAAATCCGGTTTGTTTTGCACCCGGTATGTTCAATTGAAGTTTGAAATCGAATTATCGAACTACCGCACCATTTTCAATTCCTTTATAATTGAAAATAAATATTTATATTCTATCGACGATCTATATATATATATATATGCGTTCTAATTCTATTCAAAATAAATTTCTCGTCGATATCATTTTAAATATTCAAAATTCACTAAAATTGCCAAAATAAAAATTTTTAATTGGCTCGCATTTCCGGGTTATTACATTCTACCTATGCTCTGCCTCTGTTCTAATTAAAATAAAAATGGCGTCGCTACTCTGCTGAAATATGAACTGGAACTAGGACTAAAGCATCTTCTTCCAAACTGATTAAAATTAAAAGAGAACAACTGCAACTCTTCTTCTTCTTTAATCCAATCAAGGCAAGCACAGTTATTTTCCGCTATAAACATTAAATTATGATTGTGACATGGACTGTAAATCTGAATTTGAGGTTATGTCTATTCTGTTCTGATCTATTTTATTCTGCATCTCTTTCTTCTTTCTGTTCTATAGCCAGGCTACCATGAGCCTGCGCCAAATCTCATAAGAGATTAACGCACGAACGTTAAACCTTGGGACAAATAATGAATGATGGCATAAATGGGATATGGCTAATCTGTGACTGATTTAAGAAAAAGGACATAGGTTGTAAACTAGATTAAGATCTATGCATATTCTGTGAATTGGAAGAAGAGGAATCATCGTATGTTAACTTATGACTTGAGACTTTGACATAACGCATATTTTGAATTAAGATCTGTTATAATTTAAAGTTCTAGATTGTCGGGCATATTGTTTATATAACAATTCATGATTTGGGATAAAAAGAGAATATGACTTAGGTGTGAAGGTTTATATTAAGATTTGATAACTATTAAATGTGAATAACACCTAAGTGGGAGATTTTTTGAATATATGACGTGCATTGAAATCGATGGCTATATTTGGTATAATTTATATGTGAATATTTTGTACTAGGCAAGTTTAACTAAATTTGGGACATGTGTTATATGGTAAATTATGACCATAATCTGTGCCATGTAAATTCAATGCAAACGCGAGGTATATGATCATATTAGGAATCATGACAACTATTTAGGCATGCAAACTTAGGCCAAATTTACAATTAGGCAAGATATGTTGATGAAACTTTAAGGAATGATTAAATCTGTTATATTGCCTAATCTGCTAGTTCTGTTATATTGCCTAATTTGCTAGTTCTGCTATATTGCCTAATCTGCTAGATCTGTTCATCTGCTAAATCTGTCATCTGCTAAGTCTGTTGAAAATTCCTAGTCTGTTATATATAAAATCTGCTAAATTTCTTAATCTGCTAAATCCGTTAAGTCGCCTAATCTGTGAAATCTGTTATCCGTTATATCTGTTGAGTAGATATATTTAGTATGTTATTGACATAATCTGAATTGGCTATAGTTATGAATAATTCACATGTATATTAGGCGTGGGCATAAATGGTAAATTATTAATTAATTGGCCGCAAAGATAAACATGGCTAACTCGAGGTTAGAATGAGTTTACGGCGTAATTCTGCACGGAACCGCCCGGTACATCCAGTGGCCGCAAACAATAGGTTCTAATGTGAGAAGTTAGTCATAATGTGCTTGAAACCCGAGGTTAGACTCAGTTTGTGGAAGAAACTAGCCCGGAACCAACCGACCTAACCAGTAGCCGCAAACGGTCAGTCTAATGTGAGAGGTCTGGGCATTAATATTTAATTAATGAAAATCTGGGATAAATATGATATCTAAAATGTGTTGGGTGGATAGGGTTAAACCAACCAGACTGGTGAAATTAATAAACCCGTTTTATGAATCTGTAGGCCCAATACAAAGTTAGACAATCTGTAGGTTTGTTAATCTGTAATCGGCTAATCTGTAAGTCTGTTAATCTGTAACCGGTTAATCTGTAATCTGTTAAATCCGTATATCTGGTCCATTAGTCTGAAAACTTGTCTGATTTATGAACTAGTTGATCTGAACTCTGTATGTCTGAACTTGTAAACAAATTAATCTGAAATCTGTTAGTTTGGGGACACAAGATTAGGAGGGGAATTACTTGTGTCATCTGTTGTTTGGGACCCATATTAGTCAGTAACCCTTTCTGGTATCAAACTTTGACCCAACAGTAAGTAGGGTCCGGGCACGCTTACTGAACTAATTGTAAGTGGTTGATTCTGATAATGGCGAGGGGTGTTGATGGTGCGTTCCAACCGGGTCATGTGCGTGCATGGATCCCGGTCTGCCTCTGAGGATGTAAGACGCTGTGACATCTGTAAATAGGCCTGTGCCAATTGGTCGTCACTTTAGGGATTGATACACCCTATTGTGGAGTCGACACAGGGTATTTATGTATTAGGGAGTCGATCGCTTGGGGTAGGGTTTTAGGGTACACTTAGTTCTGTCTGTTTCTGTTGGTACCGTATGTTTCTGTTGGGTGGCAACACCTGTCTGCGTGGTACCGTCTTTTCGGGAGGTAAAGGCCCATTTACCAGTGTACACCTAATTCTACATTCTGTTTCCGTAGGGATTAATCTGGCTGTTTCTGTTTGGGTGGTAAAGGTCCATTATTAATATTCTGTTTCTGTCTGTTTCTGTTCGGGTGGTAAAGGCCCATTATCAGCATTCTGCTTCTGTCTGTTTCTTTCTGTTTCTGTGGAAATTATTTTGTTCCTGTTTCTGCTTCAGTTTAGACATTAGGGTGACACCTAATCCTGTTATACTAGTATTAGTGAAGAAAAGTGAAAAGCAAAAGCGTACATCATTCTGTTCTTTTTCTGTTTAACCTAAGTATATCTGTTACTCCTGTCACTGTTATCTCGCATCCAGTTTTATTTTCATGTCATTATTATTATTATATGTTCATATGTTGAAATTCACTAGACTTGCCAGACTTTATGTCTGACCTTGCTTGTTTTCGCCCCTTTTTCTTCCGTTTTCCCCCCACCTCAGGTTTTCCAAGGAGGGAATACTTTAGCTTGATCCGGATTCCTTCTGCCTGAAGTGCTTAAAGCATGGCTTGGCTCTTTATAGCTTCTGTTCTGTGGGGATTATGATTTTAAAGTTTTGTACTCTGATGATTTTCTAAACAAGACTGATATTTATGTACTTGAGTTTTTGGTAAAGATGTAACCAAACTGATTTCTGTTTTCCACTGTAATAAAGTTATAGTATTGTTTATCTGTCTTGTAAATTTCTGTTCTGTCCACTAAAACGCTCCACCAAAGTTAAGGCATTCCCTTTGTGAGTGACCTTAATGGAGGTGGGGTGTTACAGGTCCCATACAATATGATACAAGCTCTCCCCTTTGTCTTGTATCCCCGCTAGGTTTTTCAATGACTATGTATACCCCTAGGTGTCTTTAATTACATAGTCCTATACCGGTTATGCTTAGCCTAAAGGGTGTCTTTAATTACATAACTTTATTCTATTTTCCACTGGCTAACCATCAGGTGTTTTTAATTACATAACCTTATTGGGTTAAGTTTGTGGGCCTATATATCTATATATTACCCACCCCGTCTAATTTACTTAACCCACCCACTACTCATCCAGTTTTACTTAACCCTAACTTAAGTTCATAGTCATACAATCTTTATGAATTAAATTAGGTTAAGTAGTCCAATTCTATTACCATGTCCAATTATGGTTTCATACTGGGTTAGACCTCCCACATTAGGCCTGCAACATGTGGATGCTGGATATGCCGGTCGGGTCCGGGCAGTCTTATTCCATAGTTGGCCCTAACCTCATGTCTTAGCCTGATTCGTATTTATGTACTTAGACCTCCCACATTAGGTTCAACATTAGTGGCTGCTGGATATGTCGGTCGGGTTCAGGCAGAATTCCACCACTAACGTAACCTAACCTCGTGTCATAAGTACAATTACAATTCCTAATTGTAATTACTAACATTCCATTTTTAATTAATTTACCAATTAATTAATCCTTTCCTTTTATAGGTGTCAATACTTATTTTGTAACAATAATTTGAATTACATATCCATAAATGGTCATATTCAAATTATGCCATTTTTACCCAAATTTACCTATGTCATTATAGGTAGTTATTTCTATGTTTCCCTATTTGAATTATATGTCCAACATATATAAACATTATATAAATTATGCCAATTATAAATCCCCCTTTCCCCGTTTCCTAACTAATGTGATCGCATGTATTTTGGCGTCATCAAGGCTACAAAGTAGCCTCACCATAACAATAAAAAGGGAGTGACAAAGGTGACAGTTTCAGCAGAGTTTTGGCATAAGCATGACAACAAGGTAAATGGACATGTAATCATCATAACAGGGTGAACACAGAGCTGATGAACTTGTGGAAAATACAATGTCAAAGTCAACATAACATGGTCTAAACTTGTCATTTAGATGTCTAACAAAATTAGGGTTACATAGTAGCATGATTAGATCTAAAAGGGTGGCATCACATGTCAAGTTTACAAAATATCGTGATTACTACAACATAACAGGTGAAAGGTGATTAGCATAAAGGATTAAATCTAAATTAACAAGTTCGCATTTCCCACCATATAGTTGCAAGTCAAGATCTACATAGTCAGCACAGTAGAATGTCCATAATCATATTGGATTTAGGGTTAATGACATAATAAACTTGCATAAGTTCATGATTCACAACATATACACAATTCGTACTCTATCATAATTCACGTTTATCCATTTAAACCTAGAAGTGATTAGAAACTCACAGCGTTAGGTTCAGAAAATTTAGAGAGAGAGATCTGAATTCTGAATAGCTAAACTGATTGTAGTAGACTTTGGTTCTGTTTCAATTTGCAACCCGATAGCATATGGCCTCTATGATCTCCAGTGGAGAAAATAAGAGAATAGGGGACTATATTTATAGCCTAGAACCAATGAACCAGACCCAGAATCAAGTCCAGGTATGTAAAACGAATTCTTCCCAGTTCTGTCCCGTGGGGGGGGGGTCGACACCTATGTCGACACCCCCGAGCGGGAATTTTCCAGCTCAGCCCGCTTTGGCCCGATTTTGATTTTTGAATTGTTTTTGAAGGTTCTGGAATTTATTTTATATATATATTTTTATTTATTTATTTATTTGTGCATAAACAAACTTCGAACCCTCATAACTTTTTCATACGGTGTCTGTTTTACGTAAACAAAATGTCCATTCTGACCATAATTTCGACACGGACGAAATGGCATAGTCCATTCCCTCTCATTCCGAATGTTAAATTAATTATTATTTAATTTATCCTCTTTTAAAGTTGTTAAAATTTGGGGTGTTACATTCTCCCTTACTCAAAGGATTCACTACAAGAATTTGGGCTTTATATAGCAACAATTTATGGCGTTTTCGTGTATTCCGTCTGAAGTGATCTTCAAGGCGGGGCTCCCAACGCTATTTGACTTCAAACAACGCTATTCCATGTAAAGGCGGAAAACCAAATTTGCGCGGCAACCAAAATAATGTGTGTACTGCTTTGTCATCTCCTCCTCCAGAAAATAGCCATCCTTTCACAACCCTACGAAACATTAAATGTCGCCATCATCACCTCCCAAAAACATTAACTGCAGAAAACATTCGCTCCCCAAAATCTAGATCGTGTAACCCTAATCGCTATCACCGAAGTCGATTAGTACTATATTACCTCTTTCAACCAGTCAATCTCAATCCCTAAACGCAGCCAGCATTTCAACTACTAGCCACGCCTTTCAGACTTGAACGACCGTGAGAGGTATTATTATATATTTTTCGTATAATTTTAATTATTTTCTGTATAAACAATTCGTTTGCGTGCAACGATTAAGTATGGATTGTAATGTCAAAATACGATGAATATGCCTAAGGAAGGTAAATTCGAAGGCTGAACGACTTGTGAATAATTGGATAGATTATATATGTGGTGTAAATAGAGCATATTTGACCATATGATTATATATTCATGGTTTTGTCTTCTTCCTTGGTATTATTTATTGTTTTTGAAATGTAAATACGGTACTTTGTTAACATAAGCTGCAACTTCTGGTTTACGTAAATTTATTGTTATAGATCTTGCTAAATGCTAGCCTTTAGTGTTTCCAGGAGAATAGGTTTAGTAGTATCGCCTGCTGTCACTGTGTTGGTTTTATAAGAGAACAACACTGCAAGACACGAATGTACAAATATATCTAAGCTAATTTAATAATATCCATGAGATTTATATATAACTGATCATTGTTATTTAAATTCTTGTGAAATTTCTTAGTTATAGGCTTATAGAAGAAATCTATGTTGACAAGCATAATCTTCTTGTATGTTAATTTCTTTATGGCTACAAGTATTGACATTGATAGATATACTCCCCAACAATATCATATAAATACTTTTCCATATACTGTCTATATTCAAATATTGAATTTCTTTACAGCTCCCAATGTGTGTTATGTGTACGATTCATAATTTGGATAGATTATAACATGTCATATAGATAGTTAAATAGCTGGCTCAAAAATTAAAATAGTATTCTTATTGTAAGCTTTCACAGTAGTGCTAAATGCACCCCCTTATTCAACTTCAATTTACATTTGCTTATTCCACTACCTACTCCATATTCTCTAATATTAGTTAATATGTGACTTGATTGAGTCGGTTCGGCATAACAAACGTGTCGTCTTTCAACATTGTATTCCTTGATTGATTGATTGGTAATATAGTCAATGTTTTTTTTTCTTTTTCAATGGAAAGATCGACCATATCATAACGTTCAATATAACTTGTTTTCCCTACAACCCATCTGGGTTAACAAGGTAAATACAAATACTAAAATCATTTGACTATTTTGAAGCGGTGATTGGACTACCATGGGATATAAGTTGGTGTTAACGAGAAGCTTTGGAAGCCCATTGTCCTTCCATCACACATCACCAAAACGGGTTGCGTCTTGCAAAAGGTTATCCCACTTTTTGGTTATTGAATGTTTGATCCACTCTATTAGAGGATGCTCTTCTTCCATTGTGTGCTCTAGCTCCTCAAACTGCTTCATTTTGGCCTTTGTCCTTTTTACTTGAGTTTCAATAATGGATGCTAAAAGAAGCTCCATTTCCCTCAATTCCTAACCAGCCAAGGGCTTTGAACGAGCAGCTGCAGATCCTAAATGAGTTGCAATTGCCAATTTAATTCAATATTGTCGTTGTACCAAAACTCTTCTCCACAGTAGGTTCTTTTATTGTATGCTTCATCATGTCTTGATCTTCATATTTAGGATCACTCTCCATAAAATCTTTAGATAAACTAATGTTTTCATTGGTATCAAAAGCATACTGCACACGCGGTTCTCATTGGACAGTGCTGCAATAGCAGCCTCAGCTGCGGCAATGTGCGGTCGAGAAACTGTAGATAACAGAGCTACTTGCTCATATAGTAAATGGATATATGTACCAATCATAATATATAGGCGAGCAACTGGCGACATGAAGTTTTTTTCCCCTTTTGGTTTGGGTGAGACCAGCCACAGTTTGAGCAACATATAGCATCCTTGTTCATTGCTGCAAGGTTGTTTTTAGTAATCATATTCAATTGTTTCCAACATTTAACCAAAATAGTATTATTCATAAATTTAAATTATTTAGAAAATGCTGGCTCATAGATAATTTTAATTATTGTGTTGCTTTTTAATTCTCTATGAAGTATGTTCATTTCTTCTCATAATTTTATCCAAGTCAGATTATTATTTGGCCAACAGCGGAAAACAGAGAATTTTCATAGATGAAGGGTGGATATCCCAAAAATAAAATTAAGGGTATAGTTAGATTAATTCATGGTATTTGAATTCCATACTAGCACCTTTTATTGACATTTTATTTTTTTGTCAGCATATTTCTAAAATAAGCTAGCAATAATTTTGATAGAAAAATCATTAAAGAAAATAATTGAATATTCTTCATAATACTCAGTATTGTTAGATTAATAAATATGTAGTTTTGATTAATAAATATTATAATTGAATAGAATTTCTTTAATTGTGTGTAGAGTATCATTTTGTTGTTCAGCCCCTATGTGTCAGTTTGGAATGTATTAATATTTTGAAGTTTTAGTGGTCTATTTCAAGGAGAAAGGCGAGTGGAAACTCAGATCTAATTAATATTGCATGTTGGATGGTTAGTTTGAATTTGTGTTTTGAATTATGAGTGTTGGTTGTCTGCTTAATGATTTTGTGGTTATAAACCCTGCAGTTTACTATCACCAAATTAACGACTATAAAATTTAGTCTTGATTCGTACTACCTTGAAAATTCGTTCAATTAATACGTTGAAGCCCGAGAAGCTTGATCACACATTTCACCAACGGTTTTGGTTGATATGAAATCTACGGCACGGATGTTTATTGCTGGAACGACACAATCCTGATTTCCACTTTATTTGTGTGGTTTCGCATTTTTTTTGGGCAGTTTTTTTTCTTACATGCTTCAGATAACATGCCGTAAGTTCCTATCACAAATAATCATGTTTTGCATTATCAATTCTACCCATCCTGACAATTGTTTTGCTTTGGTGGCTACCTTCTTTTGCCTCAATATGTAAGCTCATTTTAATTTTCTTAATTTTTTTTATTTCGTGCCTTGCTGTTACTTCAAATTGGTGATGGCTCTTGCCTACCCCTGTTGTAATAGTTTATCTTATCAGCCTGTGCCTGTTAGCTGAAAGTTGCACAATGCCTCCTTTATTTAACGTGTGTTCTTGTTTGAAGAAATAAAAATGAATGAGAGCAAAATTTCATTATCAGGTCATGCCATGCATGCGTTTTTGGCCTTGACACTTATTATGCCATGCATTTTTGGCCTTGTTAGTGCATACTTGCCGTTACTTCATATTAAAGTAGTCCTTGCCTTTGCTTTGCTGGCATGTCTTTACATTGTATAGTATAGTAGAAACTGATTTTTATGGCCTTGTTAACATATAGAAATGATGCATTTGTGGCTTTTAATACTATCCTCTCTCCCCTCTCTTCTAACATTGCTTCTCTCTTCTCTATGCTTAAAAACCTGTACGCGACTACTAAAAAAAGGGACAAATGGTAAATGAAATGAACATATAGGAAAATATAGGACACAGTAAGACAACGTAGCATATATAATATATCAATCACCTTCACTCGTTGGTTTATTTGTTTTGGGATAGTCTTATGTTTGGTTCTTGAATTTTCCTAAGAGCTCTGCCATTTTAAGCCAATGACAAAATGCCTTTAGCTTTCATATCCATTGCATGAAGTGCTCCTGCATTTTTCTCTTTGTTACGTAATGTTTTAACCCAAGTACACCACAGCCAATCATTGAAGTGCAATCCCATGCCTCTATAATGGCAGATGAATGTGAACCAACATGATGCACACGATGTTGCCAATCCTGCACATTCCATTGACTATTATCATAACAAATTCTACATTGATTTGCATGTGATCCTCTCATCCAAGATATGTTAGTCATTAAAGCTTTCATAATATACTGAATCTGACCATACTAATAGAGAACCAAGTCTAGATAATATGGTTAAGCTATGTTAAGACAACATTATGTTGTAGAAAATAAATTCTTTAATCTAGTTGTATTCTCAAATATCCTTATACCGATCCCTACAAATCTATGAACATAATACCGCTTAACCATGAATTTTTGTAGTTAAGAAAAATTGCAAAATAAAATTGGTAGATAAACTTGCATCATATGCTTCTGCTCTTTTGTGTGAATCATATTTGTGCAATACTGAAGGTGCTTGTGGGTAATGTAAGGCAGGTAAGTGGTTGCTATTGAACCGTGATAGGCTGCTGTTGGTGTTGTAGTGATGTGGTTAGGCACTGAGGTGATTTCACATATTGGAGTTTGGTGGTGAAGTGTAGCAGGTCACTGAGGTTTTTACTGGCTATGTTTTTGAGGAGAGACTGGATGCAGATGTCAGTTGAGTATAGGGATGATGAAGATGTAGTATTTATCAGGTAGTTGCAATTGATTGTGATGTATTGGTGAATGAGATGGTAGCAGGTCTGTTGAATGGAGTTTGAATAAGTTGGGAGAGTTGAATAACTAGAGAAGAAATTGTCATAGATTGTTGCAGCAGTTTGTTTATGGTGGTGTGATTTGTAGATGTTAGATTCTGTGGTGATTCTGTCTTGTTTTGGCGACCAGATTGTAGTTTGGTTGAAGGGATGTTGTGTAGTGGGGAATGCAGAAGGAAATGCAGTCGAGTTTTGATTGTATGTTTGTGATAGAGGATTAATTATGGTTTTTTGCTAATACAAATAAAAAATTGTCAGTCTGAATTACTGATTAACTAAATGTAATAGTCACAAATGAGGAATGCTGAAGGATTTGAGGGTTTGACTGCACCATAGCCTGCAAGGCTCAAAACTGAATGGAAAAGGAAAAATAATAATAAATGATAAATTCAAAATCAATTTATCAATAAAAATAAAATAAAACTTCAGCCACCTGGGGACTATTGCGCAAGAAATCAAGGTTGCCTCCCCCAGCGTTTGAACCTAAACTAGGAAGACAAATTTTTATGGACAACAAATTTATAAGTACGAGTCAGTTAGAAAAAAGCTATACTGTGTTTAGCATACAACAGTAGCTCAATTCGCACTTGATTCTCTCATAAATTGCATATTGTCATAGTAAATTGTAGGGACTATGCAAACAATTGCTTACTTGTATACCAAAACAAATGAGCTTTTCTTATAGTGCATTTTCTTCTTCTATAATAAGTATAATAGAGGTGAAAGTGGTTTAATTCATGGAGTGTGCTTTGGAATTGGTTTAATCTTTTCATTTTTTATAACCTTATTCAGTCTTTGGTGACTCTGCAGCTGATGTGGGTTACAACAATTTCTTGAAGACGCAATCTAAGGCTGATTTTCCACACTCTAGAGATACTGGTAGATTTAATATGGGTTATAATGGCATTGATTTTCTAGGTGAGTTTTTTTTATCACATTTTTCTATGAGTCTTTTTGCTTTGAGATGCAAACTTAGCTTGAAAGCGATAAACACTCAGAGCATGTGGTCAGTAGGAATATGTGAAGCTATTAGAAACAGGTATATGTATGTCAATTTATGTTTTCAATTGTGTGATATGTTACAAGAACATGTGATAGTTCAAGGTCCATTTTACAAGAATAAGCAATGGTTTAACATCCATTATCAGAAAACATTAAATGCATTGGAAGATGTATACTGGATGTTAGTCTAAGATATACGACCTCAAGTCTATGGAATATGTTGAACCGGGGCTTGCGGTTTCATAATTTATTTGATCTCAGATTGATATTCTTGGGGACCTTATAAGTGGAAGGCTTGTAGGGGGAAGGTAGGGCCTGCAGCTCAAAGTGGAGTGCTGAGTCACTGAGTCAGGTATCATTCTTCACAGACTCTAAAATCGGTGTACTCTTGCTTCTAAACCACTGCATTTTATTTGGAATCTGAATAGAGTGTTGCTCCTTGTTGCTGAAATAGCCTCCTGGTGCTCTTGAATCACTACCACGTACTCTTAAATCACTACCTCCTGCATCTGAATCTTCGCCTCTACCACTAAATCGTGTGTAGTTCCCAAAGACCAAAACTTTGTAGTTGAAATTGCAGGTAAGTATTTACAAATCAACAGAGTGATTTTGTAATTGTAGTTGGACTTTGAGTAGATAACTCTATATGGGTTCGATGCACGGGAGTTGCGCATGCCCAAAACAAGTTTGGAATGTTGCATACAAGTTTATATATTGACCCTTAAATGCAATGCAGGCCTGAGGCTGCTTACAATGCAGGTATGTTCTTGACATGTAAAATTGTTAATACGATGTATATATTTGCAGTTTATTGCAAAACTAAGTCAGACCAATACATATGAACCACTGATCCTGTTAGAACCATTACGCCTACTTGTGCGTGATCTATCGATAATACTGAAGCATAACATCTAATAGTAGACATACAAAACCTAAAAAAATAGGGCATACTAATATAACAGTAGTAAAAGAACTGGAAAAAATGGAAAATCCATCACTAACCTCCCTGCATAGTGTGCATTTTTTGCTATGGAGACTTGCAGTCCTCACAATGCAGAACAATGCGTCATTCATTTTACGGCTTTCTATTTAGAAATTATTGCATGTTAACTAAATTTATATAAAATTAACTAAATTTTTACAAAATGTTAACTTTGTATTTAGAAATTACTGCATGTTCGAATGCTAATCAACTACAATTCCATGTATAAGTGTATCATATTTTATGTTCTAGTTATATTTTGTTCATCTTCTTAGGTTTCTTTTACTTTGAGAATATATATAACAATTACTAATATCTTCTCTGTTTATTTGACATTAACAGGACCGCTATCATTGATGTTAAGGAAAAAATATCATAAGCAAAGCAAGATTAGATCCATCGATTGTTCGCTTTGTAGGTAACTTATTGATGGAAAAATTGTATGATATTAACATGGAAAAATTGATAAAACAATATGTATGATATATTATGTTTAAATATGTTAAGAGTTGTTTGAATGATGTGTACAAAGTACTATGTTTTGATATATGAAAATTTACTTGAATTTTATGAAATATTATGTTGTAATTTATACATTTGTTGTTTGTGAAAATATGTTGTGTTTGCATATATATATATATACATATATATATATATGTGTGTGTGTGTGTGTGTGTGTGTGTTTGTGTATGTATGTATATGTGTATGTATGTATGTGTGTGTGTGTATATAAGTTAAAACCATAATAAATAAAATCTGTAAATTAATATTACAGGTAATAGCGTTTCAAAAACGCTATTGAATAGAAAACGCTATAGAAACACACATTGGGAATGCTATAGTACAAATCAACAAACTCTATAGAAATATACAAGCAAACGCTATAGAAAGTAAGCATCAGATGATATATGCTATAGCGTTTTTGTTCGATAGCAAACGCTAAACGCTATAAAAAATTCACCTTTTATAGCGTTTCCTTTATGCTATTTGAAGAAGAAGGTCTAACATAGCATGTCGTTACATGGCGTTCTCTGAAACGCTATGTTATGATACAATAGCGTTTTTGAAATGCTATGAAAAGCCTGTATTGTTGTAGTGATTTCGTCCTCGAACAGTTGGAAAGAATGCATATCCTACCATCCATCATCCATCTACTCATCCAACATCCATTGGCATCCATTGTCCTTAAAAGCCTCTAATGCTTATATGAATATATGCATAAGTTTGTGTATATGTCCCAACACTAATGCGAAAATTAGGCAGTCTACTGATTCAGTTGATTTCCATAATGCAATGTATGTTAGTGCCATGAATCCAATATGTATGCAAATAAACCTATTACATCATATAAGTTCTATATGTGTGCACACACATTTGTCCAAATGTGTAATGACCCGCATTCGCAGAGGGTATTATAATTAATTTATTTAATTATATAAATAGTAATATAGTGAATTAAATGGTGGTTTAATTAAATAATGGTGAATATTTAATTTAAAATAATAAATTAAATAATATATTTAATTCTGAAATAATCAGAATTGGCTGAAATGGTGACATGGTGTGAACTGGATCATCTGTGATATTTAATTCAGTTCAGAATTGAATTAGAATAACGAATATATTATTTGAACGACAGTTTGAATGTATAATTATATTATAATTAAAATCGAGCTCGAAATGGCACTGCAGTTCGTAAATTGGCGATTCGAACTTCAGACGAATATACAAAAGCCGTTTCAAGCCGGATTTCTATGAAACAAGAAACGTGTGGAGCTGGTGGAGTATATCTTTCTAGTGGAATAGAAAAATCGGGATTTCGTCAGGTAGATTTTGATTTATGTCCAAATCAAATTTTAGAAAAGTCGCTGTGGAATTCCTTTATAATTTATAAAGGAATTATTTATATTTTAAAAAGGAATTTCAATATAAATCGAATATCGGGTTGACCCAGAAGTGAATATCAAGTTAGAAATTCATATAGGAATATTCTAGAGCTGTATGGTATTCCACTGTGAATATATACGATAATATAAATTTATTTATATTTTATTTTATTTTATTTAAATATATTAATATGGGTCATTCAAAGCTTTAAAAATATCCACTTTTGCAAACGAAGTCGGAATTCGATGAAACTAATTTTGTTGGATCCGCAATGTCAAATAGTTGTTAGATTTCCAGTTTCATGATTTTTAGAGTCAATATGTGGTCGGACAGATTTTTAGAGTGAAAAACAGTCAGTATTTTGACGGTTAAAAATACGCTGTGTGAGCATACGAAGTCAGAATTCGACGAAAACAGATTCATTGGGACCGTAATGTCGAACTCTAGCTACATGTCCAGTTTCGTGATTTTTAGATATCGTGTGTGCTCGTAGGAATTTTTAGAGTGCAGAATCAAATATAAATAACTATTAAAAAAAACTAAAATTTGTGATCCTAAACTAGGCCACATCCTTCATTTTTCAACCACACAAGATTTTCACCTCCCTTATAAAATCAAATACACTGAGCCGCCACCGAATGCTCAGAAAACCTAAAACGCAGCAAAAACAATCCAAGGAAAAATCAATGTAAAATGCAAATCAATTCCCTAAAAATTCCAAAACTAGTATATATGAATCCACTGAGTACTACACTTCACCGCAGTATGATTATCGAGGGGATCGATGCCCATTTGCATTCGCGGTCAGTTGCAATCATCGTCTAGGGCTTGGGTTCATCCACGGTTGAGGCGGAGCTGGGTGGAAGTAGGAGTGGCGAGGCGTTCAGGGCAGCGAGACGCGCTGTTTGGTGTTGGACGCGAGTACTCCGGTGGTGGAAGGCGGATTGCGACAGTGGTTTTCTCGAGTTGAAGGCTGCAGGTCGTCTCGGAGGAGGATGTCGAACTCGGGGAAAGGGGGACTGGAGGGATCGGATTTGGATGGCGATGTCAACGGTGGAGGTCGTGGCGTCAGTAGGAGGCCGAGGTGGAGGAGAACGAAGGTCAAAGGAGCGGTCAACGGGAAGGGGTTGGTTCCAGGAGATAGCGGCTTTCCGTGTTTTAATTTCGGGAAGAAGAGAAATGTCGGGTCTGGTTATTTGCAAAGGAAGGGTGGGCCTTAAGTGAAGGGTAAAGCCCAATAATTTAAAATCCAAGTTGTTTATTCATTTAAAATGTATTAACTTGTTTATATCGTATCTAGTTCATATGGAATCGAAATCATGAACGGTCGGATCCGTTAGGATCGTATGGACGAACACTACCCAATCGAACTAACGGGAAGTGGAGTGGAGCTCATTTGAATTTATGGCGAAATAAATTGTTTGATTCAAATCAAACAAATAGTTTATTGTTCTTTAACGATGAACTGCCAAAGTGAATAAATCTCACTAACTCTGAACAGTTATAATTTCATGTTGTATTTTTTGAACTGTTAAATATTGGCTGATTAACTGTGTGTTGACGGTTTGATTGAACTGCTATTCAATTTGTTGAATTTCTATATTGATTCTGTTTAACAGAATATATCATATGGAACTGAAAGTGATGTTGATTTTATTATATAACATCTGTAGATGCAGGGAAACAGGTTGGAGAATCCAACTGGATTCCTCAACAGTTATTTTATTGTTTTTCATATACTTTGATATATGATGTGAATTATAACCTGTTGTTGATTATATGTGTATGAACGATATTGGGCATCTTAATTTGATATGTTAAACAACATAACATACCAGGATTTGGAGAAAAGGGGAATTTGTCAAAGTGAATACTGGAAAGAGAATATTTATAAAATCAGAGGATTTTATAAAAGAGGATTTATAAATAGAATATTTATAAATAGAAATTTATTTATAAATGGATTATTTATAAATAGAAAATACTTAGAAATAAAACCCTAAAGGAATTATTTGCAAACCATTTGCAAATAGATTAGAAAGAGAAATGTTTGTAAACCATTTAAAAATCAAATAGAAAGAGAAAGGTTTGTAAATCATTTACAAATAAGATTGAATAGGGAATATTTGTAAAACCTTTACAAATGAAATCGAAAGAAGAATATTTGTAAAACCTTTATAAATGGAATTAAAGGAGATATTTGTAAAGACCATTTACAAATAGAATTAAAACGGGAATATTTAGAAAATAAATAGAGTTAAACCAGTTAGAGTAAATCGAACTAGAGTTATTTAAATGGAGTTTATCGAATATTAGTTTATTCGAATAGAGTTAAAGGGAAGGAGTTATCGATTATTAGTTAATCGAAGGAGTTATCGATTATAGTTTAATCAAAAAGAGTTATCGATTTGTTTAATCGAAGTGAGTTATAGAATATTGGTTATTCGAAGGAGTTATCGAATTTAGTTATTCGATGGAGTTAATCGATTAGAGTTAAAATAATGGAGTTGATCGAATATAGTTTATTCGAATAGAATCAATTGAGTTAATCGAATATTAGTGATTCGAAATAGAGTTAATAGAGTTATCGAATATTAGTTATTCGAATATGAGTTAAATAGAGTTATCGAACATTAGTTATTCGAATAGAGTTAAATGGAGTTAAAGGAATAAATCGAATATAGTTTATTCGAATGGAATTAAAGGAGTTAATCGAATTTGGTTTATTCGAATAGAGTTAAAGGAGTTATCGACTAGAGTTAAATCAAATAGAGTTAATCCAATAGCGTTAGTCCAATAGAGTAAATTGAATAGAGTTATCGAATATATCTTATTCGAAGGAAATATTTATCGAATAGAGATGATTCGAAAGAGAGTTATGTAAGAAAGTTTGTTAAAGAATTAAAAGGTGAACTTTGTTTATTTCAAGGTTAGAAATGTTGTTCAGTTAAGGTCTGAGAGGTAATATTACCCCAACTTGATTGACTTCATTTTTAACTAAGGAATGGTTAAGGTTCGATAGGGAAGGTGGGTTAAAGGAATTTAGTTAATAAGCATAATGGTTTGAGATGGCACCGTGATGGTTTGTTTAAACATCTGTCTAAGTCCAATGAAGGAGTTTTGGAAATGTTTTCCAAATAAGAACCAGAAATGTTTTCTGATATAGAAAAGAAGAAATGGAAATATTTTCCAATGGTAATAACATATATTTTCTAAATTTAGAAAATAAGAAATGCTGAATATAGGGAAATAGGAGATGAAAAATGAATTAAGGAGATAAAGGTTAAATGATGTTTGATCGATATAATTTCCATCTAGAAATAATATCGTTGTTTGCACACCTATTTTGTTTGATGGTTAAATCACAGACTATCGAAGTTTGGACCATTTTAAAGTTGTTAATATGGAGAGACCGGTTGGATTATTATCCAAAGAACCACTCTGTATTGGCATAAGTGTTGTGAATCATATATGCCAAAGATAATTGAAGACGCAGTAAAGCGCAAAGGCTATTGTATAAGTCTTAGATAACAGTGCCTAAGATGGATGTATTGAATAGTGCCTTCAGTTCATCCTGTTCCTGGATGACTGGTATGGATGAATGTCTGACAGAGTATTTCCAGAAAGGTCACATACATTGATTTCTTCAACCGTACCAAGAGTGGAAGCGGAGAAGGAAACTTCTTTAGCTAACACGTAATGTACTGTTGTAGACGTCAATTAGTGATTTTTGATGGATTTGACGATGTGGCATTCGAAGTGAATCTGGTGTGATGATAAAGCGTAGCTTCTAGCCTCACATCCGATAAATGACAGAAATCAGGCAGGCAGCATGGCTAAGTCGGTCGCTCCGAAGTAGGGTGTATAATCACCTGATCTAGAGTTTCATTTACTTCTAAAAATCTATTGTTAATGCTGTCCCATTCGGGAAACGGTTGCTGATCCCAACCGTTGGTGATATACATTTGATACACTCAAGCGAAATGAGTGGTCGGTCATGTGTGGCCGGGTCGCAAGATGTTCTTGTTGAACCCAGTGTATTCCTTTCTAGAGGTACACTAGCGAAAGGTGGTTCCATACCTTGTCATAGTTGGAAATCCATTACCCAATACGTGCTTGCGGTTTTGATTGTATACTATATATGTAGAACATGAGATGAAAGCATTTCTTCTAGATTATTATTATACTGTGGTTGATAGACATTATCATAATATCAAAGGTTTTTGATATAAAGATATTTTGGATTCTCATAAGGGAAAAAAACCCGTTCCGTTATACGGCTTGGTCTTATGAGATATCGTTTACTTGTTCAAACAGTTTTAAACTGTTTTACTCATACCAGTCCAATGACTGACCCAGAGTTTATTTTGTTTTGTTTCCCCTAAACTCTTGGGTGCCCAATTTTGTACGGGCAGTCAAGTAGTCGGGATTTACAAATAATTGAAGAGCTGGAGCAGGAGGCTTCAAGATCATATAGCTATTGTTTATTTCCTCTGTGTTGTAAGTGATGTACTTGATAATGATATGTATATTCAAGTAAAACCTTTATTTCAAGGATATGTTATCTATTATATGTTATTCGTTCCGTTGTGAGGTTCGTGTCACTCTGATGTTGTGTTCTTCTTCTTCTATTCTAAGTTTCTATCTTATCTATCCTCACCCTCTAATTTCTTTCATTAATCATCTGGTATTTTTCGATGTTTGGTTAGTCATCATTCAGTTTATGGTGATAACCAAAGTCGACAAAAACCAGGGTCATTACAGTTGGTATCAGAGCTTAAGTTAGGTGAATTACCTTGGCTCTATGGCGTGACTCGGTAGAGATAGGGTTAATAATACCCTAGATTGAGTTTGAGTGTATATATACAAGTGAACGTATTTGTTGTTGATATAAAAAATTGTTTTATATTGAGTAGATTCATTGGTTGAGTCGTTTATGAGTTCTAGTCGATCAGTTTGATCCACTGTATCGGTAGGAGTTTATAAACACTTGAATACGATGGGTCGACACGATATGTTTTGAAAAGAGGGTAAATTAAAATAAGTTTACCCATGGTATATCTTGATATAGAGAAGATATATATATCAAAATTATAATATAATGGATATATTGGTTGTTATTATAATCGATTAAGATTATAAATTAAATGGTTATGTAAATAACCAATCAGAATTCATATAAGTGAAATACGTGAAATCAGATGAGTTAAAAATCTGAAATTTAAACCAGAAATTGATTTAAAATTCTGGAAAATTGGATAAGTGTTTGTAAATGGGTTTAGATTAAAAGTAAGGAAAATTTAAGATCCTGGGAGATTTTAAATTGTTTTACAAGTAGTGTGAATTATATTTTGAAATGAATTTCAAAGTGGAAATGTTTAGAAATGGTTTTATAGTATTGAACTCACTTCGATCGCTGGAAAATAGATTCCGATGATGACAGCTGCATCATCGGTATTCATTTTCGAATTGTAAGTGATGAATTACTACCAGAGATACTGTTTTGAATTTGTTTTGGGAAAGACAAGATGTGTTGAATTTCACAATGGGATTTATAATATAAAATTTGAATATACAGAATTTGAATATAGAAATTCAAATAGGATTTATAATATAGAATTTGGATAGAATTTGAATATATAGAATTTGAATATAGAAATTCAAATGGGATTTATAATATAGAATTTGAATAGAATTTGATATATAGAATTTGAATAATATAATTTGATATATAGATTTGAATAATAGAAGTGATATAAAATTTGAATAAAAATTGAATAGAATTAACTAAGTCGAAGAGGAATTAGTTAATTGAGTTTTGAATTTGAAGTTGAACTTTAAAAGTTGAATTGGATTTGTAAATGGATATTCGAAATCGAATATAGAATTTAAATTTGAAATTTGGATTCAAATTAGTTAATAAGCAAGTTAAAATATATTTGAACATGTGATGTTCAAATATAAAAGTGAAATAGACTAAAGAGTTAATTAACAAATTAATTAACGAATTGAGTTAAAATGATCAGGTATAGTTAAAATAGATTGGGAAGTTATAAATATACATGAGATAGGTATGGATAAGGTATGAAGGTATATAAATAGAATGCTCGACGAAAAGGTATGTATTTAATTCATATATGAGATTTTATGCGCTGTATCGGCTAGCCGCTTGGCTTTTTCTTTTTCTTTTGGATTGGTGAGGGCCATGGGAGGCTATTTGGAATATCCCGATGCTCCTGGTACAAAGGAGGTTATGGCGATTTTTTCTGGGAATTTAAGGAGTTAGAATATTTTTAAGATAATTTGATAGTTAGAAATCAACGTATCGATATATATATAGAAGTCGATAAGGAAACGAACTTAGAAATAGAATAGTAAAATCAAAAAGGAAGACTAAGAATAAAATCTAGTAAGAATAGAAAGAGGAAGCCTATATGTGTTTAAAAGTGAATAAGTAGTTGTATGGTAATGATTATTCGAGTAAGTAGTCATATCTGTTTTGACGTTATAAATGTTATTCAGTCAAGGTCTGAGAGGTAGTTATACCCCAACTTGATTGATTTCATTATTAACAAATAAATAGTAAGATTTCAGGCTCGAAGATCAATGTTGAATAAGAGTTAGTTGAATATAGTATTTGGGTTATCGAAACGATGTTTTACACAACATCCGTTTTAACCCAAATAAGTGTAAGCTTGGAAATATAATAAAGAATATTTCCTAAGTATAGAAATAAACGAGATCGGAAAAGAGATAAGTAATTGGAATATTTTCCAATTATAAATAGCATATATTTTCTAAAGTTTAGAAAATAAAGGAAGGCGATATTCGGAAATGTTTTCCAAATAACATAAAAGGCCAATATGGTTATTGAAAATATTTGGTTAGCAAATATTGATAAAGAAATACAGAAGTGATTTAACTAATGGAATATTAATTAAGGGCTCAGTGACATGTTCAAAAGGAAAAAATGATTTTTGAAAAGAGTAAATTGTTTGAAAAACTCCCAGGGAAAGACAGTTTAAACTAAAAACAAATTTAACAGAAATTTGTGAAAGCAAAATTGAATTAAAGTAAAGCCAGTAAAGTGGTAACTGAGATTGAATTAGAATGATATCAAGACAAATTGGATTGTGAGATTCAAATTTGAAGTGTGATGTGATAATCAAGTTAAGAGTTGGGAATCGAGAATGAAAATCGAGTTTGAAATGATATTTGGCTCGGATATAAGCGAATGGTTGTGTTGTGGATAAAAGCAGATTGGAATTTTATTGGGATGACCCTTGTATCCGCTGAATTGATAACAAGTGGAAAGGATATAATGATATGCTGGCAAAAAGGTACAAGTTTATATTTCTATTGGATATAAGATTTATGAGCCGAATTGGCAAGCCGCTTGGCTGTTTGATTTTCTTTTGGGATGGATATGGCCCAGAGAGGCGAGTTGGGGTTTGACATACTGACCAGTACAAAGGAGGTGCTGGCGAGATTTTTCGAAAAATTTAGGCGTTAGAAAATTTTCAGGATTTCTGAAAATTTTCGTTGATAAGAATTAATTAATAATTTAATTGAAATTAAATTGGTTCGATTGAAACTGGAGTTAAAGAAGTAAACAAATATGTTCTAACCAGTCGATAGGGTCATTCTCTACCTTAGCAATTTCGAGGACGAAATTATTTTAAGTGGGGAATAATGTAATGACCCGCATTCGCAGAGGGTATTATAATTAATTTATTTAATTATATAAATAGTGATATAGTGAATTAAATGGTGGTTTAATTAAATAATGGTGAATATTTAATTTAAAATAATAAATTAACTTCTGAAATAATCAGAATTGGCTGAAATGGTGATATGGTGTGAACTGGATCATCTGTGATATTTAATTCAGTTTAGAATTGAATTAGAATAACGAATATATTATTTGAACGACAGTTTGAACGTATAATTATATTATAATTAAAATCGAGCTCGAAATGGCGCTGTAGTTCGTAAATTGGCGATTCGAACTTCAAACGAATATACAGAAGCCGTTTCAAGCTGGATTACTATGAAACAAGAAACGTGTGGAGCTGGTGGAGTATATCTTTCTAGTGGAAGTGAAAAATCGGGATTTCGTCAGGTAGATTTTGATTTATGTCCAAATCAAATTTTAGAAAAGTCGCTGTGGAATTCCTTTATAATTTATAAAGGAATTATTTATATTTTAAAAAGGAATTTCAATATAAATCGAATATCGGGTTGACCCAGAAGTGAATATCAAGTTAGAAATTCATATAGGAATATTCTAGAGCTATGTGGTATTCCACTGTGAATATATACTATAATATTAATTTATTTATATTTAATTTTATTTTATTTAAATATATTTATATATTTAAATGGGTCATTCAAAGCTTTAAAAATAGCCACTTTTGCATACGAAGTCGGAATTCGACGAAACTAATTTTGTTGGATCCGCAATGTCAAATAGTTGTTAGATTTCCAGTTTCGTGATTTTTAGAGTCAATATGTGGCCGGACGGATTTTTAGAGTGAAAAACAGTCAGTATTTTGACGTTTAAAAATATGCTGTGTAAGCATACGAAGTCGGAATTCGACGAAAAAAGTTTCATTGGGACCGTAATGTCGAACTCTAGCTGCATGTCCAATTTCGTGATTTTTAGATATCGTTTGTGTTCGTAGGAATTTTTAGAGTGCAGAATCAAATATAAATAATTATAAAAAAAACTAAAATTTGTGATCCTAAACTAGGCCACATCCTTCATTTTTCAACCACACAAGATTTTCACCTTCCTTATAAAATCAAATACACTAAGCCGCCACCGAATGCTCAGAAAACCCAAAACGCAGCAAAAACAATCCAAGAAAAAATCAATGTAAAATGCAAATCAGTTCCCTAAAAATTCCAAAACTAGTATATATGAATCCTCTGAGTACTACGCTTCACCGCGGTATGATTATCGAGGGGTGCGATGCTCATTTGCATTCGCGGTCAGTTGCAATCAACGTCTAGGGCTTCAGTTCATCCACGGTAGAGGCGGAGCTGGGTGGAAGTGGGAGTGGCGAGGCGTTCAGGGCAGCGAGGCACGCTGTTTGGTGTCGGACGCGAGTACGCCGGTGGTGGCAGGTGGATTGCGACGGTGGTTTTCTTGAGTTGAAGGCTGTAGGTCGCTTTGAAGGGGGATGTCGAACTCGGGGAAAGGGGGACTGGAGGGAGCGGATTTGGATGGCGATGTCAACGGTGGAGGTCGCGGCGTCAGTAGGCGGCCAAGGTGGAGGAGAATGAAGGTCAAAGGTGCGGTCAACGGGAAGGTGTTGGGTTCCAGGAGATAGCGGCTTTCCGTGTTTTAATTTCGGGAAGAAGAGAAATGTCGGGTCTGGTTATTTGCAAAGGAAGGGTGGGCCTTAAGTGAAGGGTAAAGCCCAATAATTTAAAATCCAAGTTTTTATTCATTTAAAATGTATTAACTTGTTTATATCGTATCTAGTTCATATGGAATCAAAATCGTGAACGGTCGGATCTGTTAGGATCGTATGGACGGACACTACCCAATGGAACTGACGGGGAGTGGAGTGGAGCTCCTTTGAATTTATGGCGAAATAAATTGTTTGATTCAAATCAAACAAATAGTTTATCGTTCTTTAACGATGAACAGCCAAAGTGAGTAAATCTCACTAACTCTGAACAGTTATAATTTTATGTTGTATTTTTAGAACTGCTAAATATTGGCTGATTAACTGTGTGTCGACGGTTTGATTGAGCTGCTAGTCAGTTAGTTGAATTTCTATATTGATTCTGTTTAACAGAATATATCATATGGAACTGAAAGTAATGTTGATTTTATTATATAACATCTGTGGATGTAGGGAAACAGGTTGGAGGAATCCGACTGGATTCCTCAATAGTTATTTTATTGTTTTTCATATATTTTGATATATGATGTGAATATAACCTGTTTTTGATTGTGTGTATGAACGATATTGGGCATCGTAATTTGATATGTTAAACACGATAACATACCGGGATTTGGAGAAAAGTGGAATTTGTCAAAGTGAATACTGGAAAGAGATTATTTATAAAATCAGAGGATTTTATAAAAGAGGATTTATAAATAGAATATTTATAAATAGAAATTTATTTATAAATGGATTATTTATAAATAGAAAATACTTAGAAATAAAACCCTAAAGGAATTATTTGCAAACCATTTGCAAATAGATTAGAAAGAGAAATGTTTGTAAACCATTTAAAAATCAAATAGAAAGAGAAAGGTTTGTAAACCATTTACAAATGAGATTGAATAGGGAATATTTGTAAAACCTTTACAAATGAAATCGAAAGAGGAATTTTTGTAAAACCTTTATAAATGGAATCAAAGGAGATATTTGTAAAAACCATTTACAAATAGAATTAAAAGGGAATATTTAGAAAATAAATAGATTTAAACCAATTAGAGTTAATCATTTAGAGTAAATCGATAGAGTTAAATCGAACTAGAGTTATTCAAATGGAGTTTATCGAATATTAGTTTATTCGAATAGAGTTAAAGGAAAGGAGTTATCGATTATTAGTTAATCGAAGGAGTTATCGATTATAGTTTAATCGTAAAGAGTTATCGATTTGTTTAATCGAAGTGAGTTATAGAATATTGGTTATTCGAAGGAGGTATCGAATTTAGTTATTCGATGGAGTTAATCGATTAGAGTTAAAATAATGGAGTTGATCGAATATAGTTTATTCGAATAGAATCAATTGAGTTAATCGAATATTAGTGATTCGAAATAGAGTTAAATAGAGTTATCGAATATTAGTTATTCGAATAAGAGTTAAATAGAGTTATCGAATATTAGTTATTCGAATAGAGTTAAATGGAGTTAAAGGAATAAATCGAATATAGTTTATTCGAATGGAATTAAAGGAGTTAATCGAATTTGGTTTATTCAAATAGAGTTAAAGGAGTTATCGACTAGAGTTAAATCAAATAGAGTTAATGCAATAGCGTTAGTCTAAAAGAGTAAATTGAATAGAGTTATTGAATATACCTTATTCGAAGGAATGAATTATCGAATAGAGATGATTCGAAAGAGAGTTATGTAAGAAAGTTTGTTAAAGAATTAAAAGGTGAACTTTGTCTATTTCAAGGTTAGAAACGTTGTTCAGTTAAGGTCTGAGAGGTAGTATTACCCCAACTTGATTGACTTCATTTTTAACTAAGGAATGGTTAAGGTTCGATAGTGAAGGTGGGTTAAAGGAATTTAGTTAATAAGCGTAATGGTTTGAGATGGCACCGCGATGGTTTGTTTAAACATCTGTCTAAGTCCAATGAAGGAGTTTTGGAAATGTTTTCCAAATAAGAACCAAAAATGTTTTCTGATATAGAAAACAAGAAATGGAAATGTTTTCCACTGGTAATAACATATATTTTCTAAATTTAGAAAATAAGAAATGTTGAATATAGGGAAACAGAAGATGAAAAATGAACTAATGAGATAAATGTTAAATGATGTTTAATCGATATAATTTCCATCTGGAAATAATATCGTTGTTTGCACACCTGTTTTCTTTGATGGTTAAATCACAGACTATCGAAGTTTTGACCATTTTAACGTTGTTAATATGGAGAGACCGGTTGGATTATTATCCAAAGAACCACTCTGTATTGGCATAAGCGTTGCGAATCATATATGCCAAAGATAATTGAAGACGGAGTAAAGCGCAAGGGCTATTGTATAAGTCTTAGATAACAGTGCCTAAGATGGATGTATTTAATTGTGCCTTCGGTTCATCCTGTTGCTGGATGACTAGTATGGATGAATGTCTGACAGAGTATTTCCAGAAAGATCACATACATTGATTTCTTCAACCGTACCAAGAGTGGAAGCGGAGAAGGAAACTTCTTTAGCTAACATGTAATGTAATGTTGTAGACGTCAATTAGTGATTTTCGATGGATTTGACGATGTGGCATTCGAAATGAATCTGGTGTGATGATAAAGCGTAGCTTCTAGCCTCACATCCAATAAATGACAGAAATCGGGCAAGCAGCATGGCTAAGTCGGTCGCTCCGAAGTAGGGTGTATAATCACCTGATCTAGAGTTTCATTTACTTCTAAAAATCTATTGTTGATGCTGTCCCATTTAGGAAACGGTTGCTAATCCCAACCGTTGGTGATATACATTCGATACACTCAAGCGAAATGAGTGGTCGGTCATGTGTGGCCGGGTTGCCAGATGTTCTTATTGAACCCAGTGTATTCCTTTCTAGAGGTACACTAGCGAAAGGTGGTTCCATACCTTATCATAGTTGGAAATCCATTACCCAATACATGCTTGCGGCTTTGATTGTATACTATATATGTAGAACGTGAGATGAAAGTGTATCTGCTAGATGATTATTATATTGTTATTTGATAGACATTATCATAATATCAAAGGTTTTTGATATAAAGATATTTTGGATTCTCCGTTATACGGCGTGGTCTTATGAGATACCGTTTACTTATTCAAACTGTTTTACTCATACCAGTCCCATGACTGACCCGGAGTTTGTTTTGTTTTGTTTCCCCTAAACTCTTTGATGCCCAATTTTGTACGGGCAGTCAAGTAGTCGGGATTTACAGATACTTGAAGTGCTGGAGCAGGAGGCTTCAGGATCATATAGCTATTGTTTATTTAAGTTGTGTTGTAAGTGATGTACTTGATAATGATATGTATATTCAAGTAAAACCTTTATTTCAAGGATATGTTATCTATAATATGTTATTCATTCCGCTGTGAGGTTCGTGTCACTATGATGTTGTGTTCTTCTTCTTCTTCTTCTATTCTAAGTTTCTATCTTATATATCCTCACCCTCTAATTTCTTTCATTAATCATCCGGTATTTTTCGATGTTGGTTAGTCATCGTTGAGTTTATGGCGATAACCAAAGTCGACAAAAACCCGGGTCATTACAAAATGCCACATCGATATACTAACTCATCCATTTCTATCCATTAAAGAAAATGCACACAGATCCATATGCAATATGAAAGTGATTGAGCCGATCTAGTGCCTAATGTGTGTGTATATGCGTCCACAGGCAACCACTAGCAAACACTTGCGTCCACTAGCATCCATCAAACAAAACATGTTTCAAACACATGATTTCATCCATAAGACTCCTATCTAAAGGTTGAAAATACTATGAATAAGATATACTAAAATGATAGAAACAAGTACTGATAAAGCTTTTGGAAAAGGAGTTAAGAACATACCCTCGAAGAGAAAAGGGTACGAAGCATGAATTTTATCTTCGGTTTCCCAAGTCGCATCCTCTGGGTTGTCTCCCCATTGAACCTTTAGCAACTTGATCGCTTTATTGCATAGCTTCTTAACCTCTGATCCCAGAATACGGGAAGGAACTCGCCTGATTGTTGCCTCCCGTTCCACCTCTACCTCTTCCAATGTACTTGGCTCAACAACTTCCGCGGTGTCAAGCAAGCACTTCCGCAGATGAGACATGGAAAACATCATGAACGCCAGATAGATTTTTAGGAAGCTTTACTATATAGGCCATTTGTCCAATCCTTTCGGTCATGGGAAATGGTCCCACAAACCTAGGTGTCAACTTCCCTACTGCTCCGAAGCAGACCACATTTCTCAGAGGTGATACTTTGATAAAAAGGAAGTTTCCCACTTCGAATTCGATGCCAGTCCTTCTCTTGTCTGCATATGAATTCGAAGGGTGCCATGCCGATGCTGTCCTGATAGCTGTTATTATAGGCAAACTCCACCAAAGCAAAATGCTCTTCCCAAGTACCTCCGAAGTCAAGGATACACAATCTCAAAAGATCTTCAAGAATCCTGTTCACTCTCTCCGTCTGCTCCTCGGTCTGAGGATGATAAGCGGTGCTTAAGCCCAACTGTGTACCTAATGCCTCTTGCAAAGTTCTCCAAAACTCGCTGGTAAAGATGGGGTCACGATCGCTTACTATGCTGGAAGGTACTCCATGGAGGCGAACTATCTCACAAACATAAATCGCTACCAACCACGATGTCGTCCTTTTGCTCTTAACTGGAATACAGTGAGCGCTCTTAGTTAGTCTATCTACTACCACCCAAACACTGGTATTGCCTTTCTTCGATCTAGGCAACCCATCTATGAAATCCATCGAGACGCTCTCTCATTTCCACTACGGCACTTCCAACGGATGAAGCAATCCGTTGGGCTTCTTTTGCTCAGCCTTGACTTGCTGATAAACCAAACATTGAGAAACAAATTCTGCTACGTCCTTCTTCATCCCAGCCCAAAAGAAAACCCTTTTCATGTCTCTATATAACTTGTTGCCGCCTGGATGAATAGCCATCTTAGAATGGTGAGCTTCTTCTAGGACTGCCTTTATCAAGCTTCCAGTCTAAGGAACACAAGGCCTTCCATCTCGTCGCAACCACCCCTTTCCATCTATGACATATCTACTGAGGTGACTAGAAGTCTCCCCTCTCCCAAGCTTGTCCATAATGTCTATAATCTGTTGGTCACTGTAACGACCCGGATTTTTGAACAGTTTATTTTAAATATTTATTATGGTTTTAAATATTGAATTGATAATATAAAAGAATTTTTATATTGAGTTATCGATCAATAATCGATATAGGATTTAATTTTTGATATATATATAATTATTGTAATATGGTAATATGAAATAATTTAAATCAAAGATAAAACTAAATCGAAATGGTTCAGATGATCAATATATATTCTACTTGAACATAAACGATGATAATAGTAATTTATTTGTTTCAATTTATATTATATTATATTAATTTAATATGGTTGTTTTATATATACGTTCGAAATAAATTTTTATAATCTATTCTGTTATGTTCAGAATAGTGTTATAATGTTGAAATATCAGCCGTTACATTGAAATAGCGGTTCGTGATTCCACGTTATGAACCCCGAGATATTTATAATGGATAAGATCGAAATCGAATCAAAAATCAAATCAATATCTATTTAAAAGGATAAAAATCACTTAATATCAAACCGTATTAATTATAAAATCAAATCAAATTTAATTAAAACATTTTTAATATCAAATCAAAATCTATCTTAATATTTTCAAAATCCTACAGCAGACCTATGTTGAAATTAACACTACCTATTCTATTCCTATTTGAAAACAACCCTCTCCCTTTCTTTTTTATAAGCCGTGTTTTCGTTCCCTTTTCACATCAGAAATCCGACAGTCTTTAATAAAAAAAAGGAAGCCGATTTCTAAATAAACGAGAATTCATTTCTAAATAAAAGGCTTCAACTTCGACATCTTCCTTTGGTTGCGACGTTGTTCCATGTCAAGATTCGAAAGATGAATTTAATCACGATCCAATCTAAGTCATGGTACTATGTTCGACATCAGGCGAGGCATTAACGCGATAAAGTTGGGGCATTCGAAGACGGGATTTTTCCTTTACATCGCGAGGCTGCTATAGCCTCGATTTAGGGTTGCGCTCGTAATGATGGATCTGATATTGAATGTGCTTGCAAATTTCACGAAGGACCGTTCGGGAAATGCTCAAATCAAGGTAGTCAATGCTAGGTCAATTGCTATCTGGTGGCGCTCGCAGCTAGAATTGGAGATCTAGAGTTGATTATGGGTGAACAAGGTGCGTTGTTGTTGGGGGAGTTGGGATGTTTGGTCTGTGATGAACTGGGGAAGGCTAAAGCTGTGTTATGGATGACTGTGATTCGAGTTGGATGATAAAACTGTAAAGAAAAGGCAGTTTCCTGCTTTGAAGGAGAGCACAACGTGAGTAAAGCAAGGTATATTTATATTTTTGAATTTAAAATGTATATGGAAAATGGTACAGATAAATTAATAACTAATTAAATTTATGTAGTTAGGTGAAAAGGAAGAAATTGTAAGCAAATCATTTGAGTAGAGAATTTGGGTATAAAATTTTAAGTGGATAAAAATCTGATTTTGTTAAGAAATAAAAAATTTAAAAATAATGATACCTATAGCCTATATAATTCGAACAATTTTAAATACCGTATTTGATTTATGTAAGGTTCATAATGCTAAACGCAAGTCGAATTGGACATTTAGCGGGAAATGGATTTGGATTTTTCCATAGATAGATGGAATATAAATCAAACGTCTTCTATTCCAACAAAAATAAAATCAGGTGAGTAAATCTCACTCAAATTTTATTTAGAATTATTTTTATTAGTTAAAAATAATTGTTTGTTGATTGTTTGGATGCTTTAAATATTATTTGCTGCTGTTAAAAATATATTAGTTATTTAGGCATGGTGGTTGTTATTATATATATTGGTGGTTGGATTTCCCGCAGTATCATTAGCGGATGCCCGCGGTACCATTAGCAGATGATTGCCCTATATGCCACCACGCTATGATAGTGGATGACCTTCATTCCACGATATCCTACCTCGAAGCAGGATGGGTATTATTTCTGTTGACTAACGTCTGTGGATGCAGGAAAAACAGGTTGGAGGGATCCAACTGGATTCCTCGAAAATATATTATCTGTTTGTTTGTTTGTTTGCACCTATACTGTCATATATGATGTGTTAGAAAACTTGTCAATTATAATTGGTTGTTTTGATTGTTTGAAATATCATTGGGCTTAAATGTTGATATTTTAAAAATATCGAAAAAGGAAATTTCCAGAATTAAAAGGGGAAATTCTATTTTTCTAAAATAGAATTTGAAATTTGAATAGAATAAAAATATTAACTTGTTTTAAAAGAACAAAAACAAGTAGTTCTTTTATAAACAAAGTTTTATAAATAAAGTGAAAAGAATTATCATTGGATAATTCAGAAATAAAAATACAAGTGTGAAATTGAAAAGGGAAATCTATTTTCCAAAAGTAGAAATATCGATTTCAAAAGAAATTGAAATTGAGACTTATTTAAGAATGAATATAGAATTTCAAATGGAGTTTGAATATAGAAATTCAATGGAATTAAAATATAGAATTTGAATATAGAAAATATAAAGGAAATTCAAATATAGAATTTGAATATAGAAAGTGAAACGAAATTTGAATAAAGAAATTTTAAATATAGAATTTGAATATAGAAATTCAAATGGAGTTTGAATATAGAGAATTTGAAATAGAATTGAAATAGAATTCCAATATAGAATTCAAATAAAGTTGAAATGGGAATTTGAATATATAATTCAAATAGAGTTGAAAGGGGAATTTGAATATAGAGTTTAAATAAAGTTGAAATGGAAATTAAATATAGGAAATTTAAATAGAATTGAATTGAAATTTAATATAGAAAATTGAAGTATATATAATTATATTATCAAGTAAGGAAAAATCAACAATTATAGATAATTGAAAATATTATGTTGGATTGGGAAACTGATTTGATATATATATTAAAAATATATCAGAATGGGGTTGAATTTTTTATAAACGAAGTTCAAACATTTATATATATTAATATAATTAAAACGAACTTGCCGCAACGCTGCAGTTCGTAAATTGGCGATTCGAACTTCAATTGAGGGTACAGAACTCAATTGAAGTCGGAATTCTTTTCAACAAGAAACGTCAGGATCGATTTGATAATATTTTTCTAATGGATGAGAAAAATCTGGATTCCGTCGAATAGATTTTGAGTTATGTCAAAATCAAATTTTGAGAAAAACAGCGCCAGAACCATTATAAAACCATAACGGTTTATTTAAATAAATAAAAGGATTTTAAAGAAATAAAAATCCGAATTGCTATTAGAAAAATCCAGACTGGAGATTTAAAATAAATATGAACTCCAGTGAAGTAAGTGAAATGATTTTTGAAACAAAAATCAGATTTTTAGTTATTAAATAGATTTAACTAATTTTGAAGAATAAATAGTTAATCGAGTTTTGAATCGAAATTGGCGTTGGATAAGTAAATTGGTTTTATGGACTCATATTCGAAATCGAATTTGGAACTCAATTTAAAAAAATGAAATCCTACTTATTTATAAGCGAATTAAAATATATTTGAACAAGATATGTTCAAAATAAAGGGATTTCACAAAATAGCTAATTAAAGAAGAAATTAGAAAATTGAGTTAGGGATGACCGAATTTAGTTGGGATAAATTGGAAAAAGGTAAATATAGGTTGAGCAGGTATGGGATGAAGTGTATGAAGATTTTAATTCGTGTACCCGACAAAAAGGTACATGTTTAAATTCCATATGAGGTTTTATGCGCCGTATCGGCAAGCCGCTTGGCTTTTTCTTTTTCTTTTGGATTGGTGAGGGCCATGGGAGGCTATTTGAAATATCCCGATGCTCCCAGTACAAAGGAGGTTACGGCGAAATTTTCCAGAAATTTAAGGAGTTAGAATATTTTCAAGAAATTTTGATAAGTAGAAAATCAATATATTAATATATATTGAATTCGATTAGGAAACGAATTTAAAATAGAATATTATAAACAAAAAGGAAATATATAACTCTGGTAAAATTAGAAAGAGAAACATTACGGGTTTAAAATAAATAATTGGTTTTTTAAAATGTTGATTATTCGAGGTAAGTGGTTTTGTTCGTTTTGAATGTGAGGATGTTTTCAGTCAAGGCCTGAGAGGTAGTTATACCCCAACTTGATTGATTTCATTTTTGATTGATAAATAGCAAGATCCAGTCTCGAGGAGAAGGTTTGAATAAGAGTTAGTTGAATAAAATATTTTGGGTTGTCGTAACGATGTTTTACACAGCATTCGTTTTAACCCAAGTGGTGGAATTTTGGAAATATAAAAGTAAATATTTCCTGAGTATAATTAAAATAGTCGGAAAAGAGATAAGTGATTGAAATTGTTTTCAAATGCAAATAGAATATATTTTCTAAATACAGAAAATAATAGAAGGCGATACATGAAAATGTTTTTTCCAAATAGCGTAAGAGACCAATAAGATTACTGGGAATATTGTTGATAAGGAAGTAGAGAAGTGTTTTAATTAATGAAATATAAATTAAACGGCCCAGTGATTGTTTGATGCTGTGAATGGGTGTTTGTTTTTCTTCGATAGTTAAATAACCGACTATTGAAGTGTTTGCCAATATCGTTGTCAATATGGAAAGACTGGTTGGATTATTATCCGAGAACCACTCTTTATTGGCAGTAGCATTGCGAATCAGATTATATGAAGATAATCGAAGACGGAGTAAAGTGCAAGGGCTTTTTTCTATTAATAGAAATTGTGCCTTCGGTTTCGTTCAATCCCAGAACGAACGTATATGGACGAACGTCTGATAGAGTATTTCTGATCGAATATGTTGGTCTGTATAAATATACATGGTGGCAACGGATTTATTCCCCCAGCATAATATCCAGAATATATTTGTGCAAATCAACTAGTGATTAACGGATTTGACGATGTGTGTAACACCCCACGTCCATTAATGTCACTCACAAAGGGAATGCATTAACTTCCATGGAGGTTTTAAGTGAATATAGAACAGAAAAATTACAACAAGACAGATAATAAGTAGTACTTGGAGATCTAAAACTTTATTTCATTGCAGCGGAAATTAAACATGTTTTGTTACATCATAAAACCATAAATCAGAGTCAAGTACAATATCTATCTTGATAAAACAAAATACATAACCCCATTACATAAATAGCCATCAAAGAAGATAACAAGCTGGACTTTACTTCAGTGGTCCAAGCTTTCCAAAAGAGAGATAAAGCAATCCAATCAAACTCCACTAGAGCTGGGCCCGCCCTGAGGACCTGGAGGGGGGAAAAAGATAGAAATAGAGGGGGTCAGACATAAAGTCTGGCGAGTATGATAATTCTAACAATACTATTATCAAAATAACTAGGCTAAGACATAAGCTGGGAAACAAGGAAATGCCTAGGAACTATTGGGTATGGAAGAGCAGATAAAGATAACGTTAAAGGCACACCTAATTACTAACGAATAATTACTACACTGCACCACACCAGTCAACCTAAAGGTTGATCCCACTTGCTTCACTTAGAAATCATACAAATAGCTTTGTGTACGCCTAGCTGACTACATAGGTGGCGCCTGCCCCTTTCTCCGCTAGGTGTACCCCACTACCCACATGCGATCGGCTCCCTACTCGTAGATACCCGTGCTGGCCCCACAGTGGGGTGTATCACTCCCCTAAAGTGGCAACCCGATACAACTTGAGGATGCACGGCTTATACCTACACGATGCAACAACATCTTACCTACCAGCCCGGGTCCACACACGCATATGAAACCCGTTGGACTTGCGTTGCCACTGCTAACCCGTTTGGCCTCTTATAATCAAGCCCAGTATGCGTGTCCCGTCCTCGACTTGGGTCGAGCCCACAAAGATACATTTGGGTTACTGGTTGAAATGGGCCCCCACAAGCTATCCACCTAAGCTTGTCCCCACTAGTATATCCTACTTAACCCTCTTCTTAGTCATGTTCATTTACATGTGTGTCTGGTTAAGTCTTACTAGTCGTATTTCAAATGCCACTAAAGGCACTCACTAGATTCCTCATGCCACCCAAGGCACCTACTTAACCCCCATGTCCCACCTCACATGTTTATCTGGTTAAGTATTTCTTAATTCATTAAGGCCATAACCTTATAAAGACCTCTCACATTATACTGGCATTTATGGCAGCTGGATTTGTCGGGCGGGTCCGGGCAGTCTTACACCATAAAAGAGTCTAACCTCGTGTCTTTACAACTGTTATGCTTTAATTTAGGCCTAGGACCTCTCACATTGGGCTGACATTTGTGACTACTGGATTTTCCGGTCGGGTCCGGGAAGTTTTACGTCACAAACGAGTCCAACCTCGTGTCCTAAGCATTGATTAACACTTATAATCTTTTACCCCAGTTTTAAATATATCCCTATTCAAATCATTAATTAATTCCAATTTTAATGATGTCCATAATTGACTCAATTATGGCCATCCACTTATGGTATGCAAAATCATATCAATTGCACCCCAATTTCTTAATATTAAATCCTTAATATTACCCCTACCCCACGTTATACGTTCGCTTATTCAACGCAAAATATACGTTAGACTCGAATAGTCTAACTCATAGCACAAAGATAAATTATCACAACATATAGACAAATAAAATAGATCTAATCATAATAGGGGTGAAACTTGCATAAAACTACACATGTCATGGATCAAAAGGTTTCAACTTGTTTGGTTAAATGTCACAATTTACATAATATGATCATAACCCAAATTCATGTATAAACTTGCATATGTGGTTTATGCAACATAATGATGGTTTGAACTAGCATCTAACACATAGAACTCACACATGTCATAGCACAATTCTAGATCTAAATAGATGTCATAATTCTAGATCAAAATAGATGTCATACAATATGTGAGATTATACATACTAATAAATCTAAACTTGCATAGGTACATGTGATTTATCATGTGAATCATCATAGCCCAAATATATATAATCAACATCATGATTCATAAGCTAACTACAACTTAATAACATCATGGCTTTGTAACATCGCAACTTAGCATAGAAACTTGCAACATATATAATATCATCATAGCATGATTTACAACATATAGGATATTATCATCACATAACATAGGATTTACAACATACATGATAGCATAAGGTTTACAACAACATATATGACAATTCACATCATTTTATTATGATCCATATCACATCTTAATCTAATTAGTTTGCTAATAATCTTATTAAGATCATCATACTCACAATTAGAAAAGAAAGAGAGTCTTGATTTGCTTTAGAGTTGAGTAGAATTAGAGTTTTGATTAGCTTTCTTCCTTCTTAGTTGGCGGCGGCTACACTGAGTTCCATGGCGATGGCATAACGGCGGCTATTCTATTTTTCATGTGAGTTTAGAGTGAGAGACTACCTAGGTATATATAGAGTTTAGGATTTATTTAGACCGTCAGATCAACTCAGAACTAACCTGAACCGTTAAATTTGCCAACTCAGCCCTAAAGACACATCTGCAGCTCAAGATTGGGTTCAGGCAAAACCTGGTCGACTGGACCAGGTCGACACCCAGGTCGACTGCGCAGTCGACCTAGTCCCGGGGGTGTCGACTGCCCAGTCGACTCCCCAGTCGATCTGGGGTGCTGGGCGGGAAATTTCCCGCCTAGCCTGTTTGACTTCGAATTTTGAATTTTCTGAAACTTCCGATGGTCATATCTCCTTCATACGAAGTCCAAATCACGCAAACTCGGACTCTATTTCAACCAGAATTCCGAGACGAACACAATGGCGCAACCTGTTTCCCACAATTCTCAAGTCTGAGATTAGTTATTCTTTAATTCGTGAATGTTAATATTAACAGAATTATGGGGTGTTACATTCTCCCCTCTTTAAAGGATTTTGACCCCGAAATCTTCAAGTCAAGAAGAATGTATATCCTAACATCCAATCGTCCATCTACTCAACCATCAAACACGGGCATCCATTGTCCTTATAGACTTCTAATGCTTTCATGTTCAAAATGCACAGTGTGTGTATATGTCTATATCTAATGCAAAATCAGGCGGTCCACTGATTCAGTTGACCTCCTTAATGCAAATCATGAAAGTGCCATGCGTCCATTATGTATGCAAAAGTTCCTTAATGCTACATATTATCTCTATATGCATGCACAATCATCACCTGAATGCAGCATCTATATGATAATACAATCATCATACATCCATTTTACTAAATACATCCATTTATATGCAATATGCAATATGAAGTGACTGAGCCAATCTTGTGCCTAACAGTGTGTGTATATGCGTCCGCGAGCAACCACTAGCAAACACTTTCATCCACTTTGCATCCATCATACATAACATGTCTCAAACACATGTTTCAACCATAGGATTATCCTAACTAAAGGTCAAAGATACTAGCGAGAGGACATACTAAAGATAAGATAAGTACAAGTTAAGCGATAAAGGAGAAATTAAAAGACATACCCTAAAAAAAAAAGGGTAAAATGAACGCATCTTCTCTTCTGTCTCCCAAGTAGCGTTGCTCTTATCATCTCCCCATTGCACTTTGACTAGTCTGACCTCTCGATTCCTCAACTTCTTGATCTCCGACCCAAGAATGCACGTAGGAGCTCGTCGAATCGTCGCATCACGCCCTATCTCCACCTCACTAAGCAAGTTCGGCTCTACCACCTCCGAGGTCTCGTGTAGGCACTTCCTCAAATGTGATACATGGAATACGTCGTGTACACCACTATGTCTCTCAGGCAACTCCACTATATACGCCATCTGTCCAATCTTCTCCTTAATAGGAAACGGCCCTATGAACCTTGGTGCTAATTTCCCAACGGACCCAAAGCGAACAACGTTCCGTAATGGAGACACTTTGATAAAGACCATGTCCCCAACATCAAACTCAAGATCTGTCCTCCTCTTATCAGCATAAGATTTCTGCCTATCTTGCGCTGTCTTCATCCTCCTTCAAATCAAGTCGATCTTTTCTGAAGTCTCTCTAATCATATCGGGCCCAAGTAAGATCTTATCCGTAGATTCCCACCAACATGTAGGTGAACAACAAGGTCATCCATAAAGAGCTTCGAAAGGTGCCATGCCAATGCTAGACTGAAAGCTATTATTATATGCGAACTCCACCAATGGAAGATGCTCTTCCCATGTACCCCCAAAGTCTACGATACATAGCCTCAAAAGATCCTCTACAATACGATTCACCCTCTCGGTTTGGCCGTCTGTCTGAGGATGATATGCGGTGCTCAAACATAACTGAGTCCCTACCGCTTCTTGTAAGCTCCTCCAAAATTCGCTAGTGAAGATAGGATCGCGGTCACTTACTTTGCTAGAAGGAACACCATGCAAACGAACTATCTCTCGGACGTATACAGAAGCTAACCATGGAGTATTCCTCTTACTCTTCATGGGAATAAAATGGGCGCTTTTAGTAAGTCTATCTACTATAAACCAAATCCCCGTATTACCCTTCCTTGATCTTGGTAATCCATCCACAAAGTCCATCGAGACACTTTCCCATTTCCATAGTGGAACCTCCAATGGGTGAAGCAACCCACTGGGTTTCTTTTGCTCCGCTTTTACTTGTTGGCACACCAAGCATCTAGCGACATGCTCAGCCACATCCCTCTACATACCGGCCCAAAAGAAAACTCGCTTCATGTCTTTATACATCTTGTCCCCGTCGGGATGAATGGTCATCTTCGAACGATGTGCATCATCAAGAATAGCCTTCCTCAAGTCCTCGTCTCTTGGTACACAAAGTCTACTATCCCTACGTAACCAACCCTTATCATCTAGGGTATACCTACGGAGATGGCCTGATGACTCCCCTCTTTTGAGCTTCTCCACTAACTCAACCAACTGTGGGTCGTCTCGTTGTGCCTCACCAATCCGTCCCAAAAGCGTAGGTATGACCTCCAAGGATGCTAGCAAACCGGGTACAAAGTCAACGGAAGGTCTAAAATCAAACATAGAGATGAATTCTAAGTTTCGCCATTCAACAAACAACGGACTCAAGGACAACCTTTTTCTACTTAAGGCATCTGCCACCACGTTACCCTTGCCAGGGGTATATGTTATTTCGAAGTCGTAGGACGCTAAGAATTCCATCCACCTTTGCTGTCTTAAATTCAAGTCCTTCTGAGAGAATAAGTATTTTAAAGATTTGTGGTCAGTGAATAATTCGAATTTCTCGCCAAGAAGATAATGACGCCAAGACTTAAGCGCGAAAACAATAGCGTCCAACTCTAGGTCATGTGTAGGGTAATTTTTCTCATGCGCTCTCAACTGTCTTCCCCCATAGGCTATTACCCTTCCCTCTTGCATTAAGACTGCGCCTAGTCCTGTCCCACAAGCATCGGTATAAACAGTAAATGGCTTACTCCCATCAGGCAACACTAAGACTGGGGCTGTGGTCAAAGCTCTCTTCAAACATTGGAACGCATCATCATAATCTACGTCCCACGCGAAGACTAGGTTCTTCTTCGTCAGGCGTGTCAATGGAGCTGATATTTTTGCGAAGTCTTTGATAAACTTCCTATAGTAGCCAGCCAACCCCAAGAAACTCCTTACTTCGGTAGAATTTTTAGGGACCTTCCAATCTTGGATGGCCACCATCTTCGCGGGATCCACAGCTATCCCTTCTTTGGAAACCACGTGCCCTAAGAATCGCACTTCCTCTCTCCAGAAGTGACACTTAGAAAATTTAGCTTTAAGGTTATGCGCTCGTAGAGTCTCTAACACTTCCCTAAGATGTAGGGCATGCTCTTCTTCATTCTTAGAAAAGATCAAGATGTCGTCTACAAAGACCACCACGAATTTATTAAGGTACTCCCTAAACACCCTACTCATCAAATCAACAAAGTATGCGGGGGCGTTTGTCAAACCGAAGGGCATCACTAGCCATTCACAGAAACCGTCCGGAGTCCTAAAGGCAGTCTTGTCAATGCTATCCTCAGCCACTCTCAACTGATGGAAACCAGTGGCTAAGTCCAACTGCGAAAACACTGAGGCGCCAACTAACCGATTGAAGAGATCGTCAATCCTCGGCAGTGGGTGTCTGTTCTTCTTAGTAAGCTTATTAAGTTCCCTATAGTCCACACAAAGTCTAAGGGACCCATCCGCCTTCGTGGCAAATACTACTGGAGCACCCCACTCCGATATACTTCGTCTTATGAACCCCTTCTCAAGCAACTCCTTCACTTTCTTATTGAGTTCCCTCCTTTCACGAGGAGCCATGTGGCGTACTGGCAAAGATACTGGTTTTGCATTATCCACAAGATATATTCGAAAATCTATCTCCTGCTTCGGAGGAAAGCCCTTCACCTCCTCAAACACATCCGAGTATTCTCGGACCACTCTAATAGATCGTAGATTCTCCACAGACGCGTCAAGCGATTCTAGATAACTTAGCATAACGGAATTTATGGGATTACAAAAGATTTCGAGAGTGTTGCCAAGGTGAGTCATGAGCCTAACTACTCTCCTTTCACAATCAAGAACGGCCCCATTTCTGGATAACCAATCCATTCCTAAAATTAGCCCGTGAAGCCCAAAACATAAGAATCACATCTAAACTCAATGCTAAGTATAGAAATTTTCAAATCCAAACATATCATGAACAAATAAGCTGAGCCCCCAATTGGATTCGAAACAACTAAGGGATCCTTTACTAAACTGGTGTTTAAGTGCGGTGATTCAACTAATGATGTAGAGATAAACGAATGTGATGCGCCCGAATCGAATAAGGTACGGACGGAATGATCAAACAGAAAAACTAAGCTTTCAACAGAAATGGTTCTACCTCGTTCTTGCAGTGGTGGGACCGCGAGAGCCTGATCTTGTCCCCTTGCCTGCCCTGGTGCCAAAAGAGCCTGCACCTGTCCTCCTGAGGTAGACCCTGCCCTCTGCCCCTTCTTTGGGCGGTCCTTCACTAGATGTCCTGCTTCACCATAGTGAAAACAGCCAGTCTTCTTTTTCTTTCTGCAATCCTTGCTGAGATGGCCTGGTGTCCCACAGTTAAAGCATTTCTTCTTTCCCTTGCCATTATTGTCTTTACCACCCTTCTTGTTTTGCTGTTGTGGTTTCTTCTGATCCCCTTTCTTCTCGGGTGCCTGATTAGCATTAGCGCCTTTCTCCTCGTGCATGAGCGCCATTTCTACTAGCTTCTCAAAGGTGGCCCCCATAGGGATGTGGGTCATAGCCAACCCTTGCAATGGCTCATTCAAGCCATTAACGAACCTCAGAGCCTTCTTCTCCGGCGTGTTCACTAAGTCCAAGCCAAACCTTGCTAACTGATTAAATTTGTTGACATATTCTTTCACTGATGAGCTTCCTTTCTTTAATGTCAAGAACCTTTCCATATATAGATTTTCTTCCGCCCGCGAGAGAAACTTCGCCTACAACCTACGCCTGAAATCCGCCCAAGAGTCAACATGACGCTCCCCATTAGTGACCTCCCACCAAAACGAGGCCTCTCCCTTCATTAACCAAGCTGCTAATTTGACTTTCCTCCCTTCTTCTACTTCAAAGATTTCAAGCAATTCTTCCACCTCCTTTAGCCCATCTCTAGCTTCCACAAACGTTTCTGACCCTTGAAAAGGTTTTCCACCCATAGCCTTAAATTCCTTGCATGTCTTTGCAAAAGTATCAGAACGAGGAGGAGGAGGAGGAGGAGGAGCGGGTGCAACTGGTGGTGGAGGAACATTGGCTGGACCTGCAGCGGCCCTAGCCTCTAATAACCTCATATACCATCCTGGTATCGTTACACCCTCTGGAAGGTTAAGATCTTCAGCCACGCTGAAGCGAAAAAGGAAAGATTCTGTAACACCCCACGTCCATTAATGTCACTCACAAAGGGAATGCATTAACTTCCATGGAGGTTTTAAGTGAATATAGAACAGAAAAATTACAACAAGACAGATAATAATTAGTACTTGGAAATCTAAAACTTGATTTTATTGCAGCGGAAATTAAACATGTTTGTTACTTCATAAAACCATAAATCAGAGTCAAGTACAATATCCATCTTGATAAACAAAATACATAATTCCATTACATAAATAGCCATTAAAGAAGATAACAAGTTGGATTTTACTTCAACGGTCCAAGCTTTCCAAAAGAGAGATAAAGCAATCCAATCAAACTCCACTAGAGCTAGGCCCACCCTGAGGACCTGGAGGGGGAAAGAGGATAGAAATAGAGGGGGGTCAGACATAAAGTCTGGCGAGTATGATAATTCTAACAATACTATTATCAAAATAACTAGACTAAGGCATAAGCTGGAAAACAAGGAAATGTCTATGAACTATGGGGTATGGAAGAGCAGATAAAGATAACGTTAAAGGCACACCTAATTACTAACGAATAATTACTACACTGCACCACACCAGTCACCCTCAAAGTTGATCCCGCTTGCTTCACTTAGAAGTTATATAAATAGCCTTGCGTACCCCTAGCTGACTACATAGGTGTCGTCTGCCCCTATCTCCGCTAGGTGTACCCCACTACCCACTTGCGATCGGCTCCCTACTCGTAGATACCCGTGCTGGTCCCACAGTGGGGTGTATCACTCCCCTAAAGTGGCAACCCGATACAACTAAAGAATGCACGGCTTATACCTACACGATGCAACAACGTCTTACCTACCAGCCCAGGTCCACACACGCATATGAAACCCATTGGACTTGCGTTGCCACCGCTACTCCGTTTTGCCTCTTATAGTCAAGCCCAGTATGCGTGTCCCGTCCTCGACTTGGGTCGAGCCCACAAAGATACGTTTGGGTTACTGGTTGAAATGGGTCCCCACAAGCTATCCACCTAAGCTTGTCCCCACTAGTATATCCCACTTAACCCTCTTCTTAGTCATGTCCATTTACATGTGTGTTTTGTTAAGTCTTACTAATCGTATTTCAAATGCCACTAAGGCAACCACTAGATTCCTCATGCCACCCAAGGCACCTACTTAACCCCCATGTCCCACCTTACATGTTTATCTGGTTAAGTATTTCTTAGTTAATTCAGGCCATAACTTCATAAAGACCTCTCACATTAGACTGGCATTTATGGCAGCTGGATTTGTCGGACGGGTCCGGGCAGTCTTACACCATAAAAGAGTCTAACCTCATGTCTTTACAACTTTTATGCTTTAATTTGGGCCTAGGACCTCTCACATTGGGCTGACATTTGTGACTACTGGATTTGCCGGTCGGGTCCGGGCAGTTTTACGTCACAAACGAGTCCAACCTCGTGTCCTAAGCATTGATTAACACTTATAATCTTTTACCCCAGTTTTAATAATTCCCTATTCAAATTATTAATTAATTACAATTTTAATGATGTCCATAATTGACTCAATTATGGCCATCCATTCATGGCATGCAAAATCATATCAATTGCACCCCAACTTCTTAATATTAAATCCTTAATATTACCCCTACCCCACGTTTTACGTTCGCTTATTCAACGCAAAATATACGTTAGACTCGAATAGTCTAACTCATAGCACAAAGATAAATTATCACAACATATAGACAAATAAAATAGATCTAATCATAATAGGGGTGAAACTTGCATAAAACTACACAGGTTATGGATCTAAAGGTGTTAACTTGTTTTGTTAAATGTCACAATTTACATGATATGATCATAACCCAAATTCATGTATAAACTTGCATATGGGGTTTTATGCAACATAATGATGGTGTGAACTAGCATCTAACACATAGAACTCACCCATGTCATAGCATAATTATAGATCTAAATAGATGTCATGGCATATGTTCATAATCTTTACTAATCAATCTAAACTTGCATACATGATTTGTCATATAAATCAACATAGCCCAAATAATATCACATTATGATTTGATTAACATGAACTAATTAGCATAGATAATAACATCATGACTTTATAACATGTATGATTTATCACAACTTAGCATAGAAAATTACAACCTATACAATATCATCATAGCATGATTTACAACATATAGGATATCATCATCACATAACATAGGATTTACAACATACGTGATAGCATAAGGTTTACAACAACATATATGACAATTCACATCATTTTCTTATGATCCATATCACATCTCAATCTAATTAGTTTAATAATAATCTTGTTAAGATCATCATACTCACAATTAGAGAAGAAAGAGAGTCTTGATTTGCTTTAGAGTTGAGTAGAATTAGGGTTTTGATTAGCTTTCTTCCTTCTTAGTTGGCGGCGGCTACACTGAGTTCCATGGCGGCGGTATGACGGTGGATATTCTATTTTTCACGTGAATTAGAGTGAGAGACTACCTAGGTATTTATAGAGTTTAGGATTTATTTAGACCGTCAGATCAACTCAGACATAAACTGAACCGTTAAATTTGCCAACTCAGCCCTAAAGACACATCAGCAGCTCAAGATTGGGCTCAGCCAAACCCTAGCCGACCTGACCAGGTCGATTGCGCAGTCTTCCTGGTCCCTGAGGTGTCGACTGCCCAGTCGACTCCCCAGTTGACCTGGGTGCTGGGCGGGAAATTTCCCGCCTTGCCCGTTTGACTTCGAATTTTGAATTTTGAATTTTCTGAAATCTGTTTTGAATTTTCTGCAACTTCCGATGGCCATATCTCCTTCACACGAAGTCCAAATCACGCAAACTCGGACTCTATTTCAACCAGAATTCCGAGACGAACACAATGGCGCAACCCGTTTCCCACAATTCTCACGTCTGAGATTAGTTCTTCTTTAATTTATGAATATTAATATTAATAGAATTACGGGGTGTTACATTCTCCCCTCCTTAAAGGATTTCGACCCCGAAATCTTCAAGTCTAGAAGAATGTATATCCTAACATCCAATCGTCCATCTACTCAACCATCAAACACTGGCATCCATTGTCCTTATAAAGTTTCTAATGCTATATGAACATATGCAAGAAGTGTGTGTATATGTCCATATCTAATGCAAAATCAAGCGGTCCACTGATTCAGTTGACCTCCTTAATGCAAATCATGATAGTGCCATGCGTCCATTATGTATGCAAAAGTTCCTTAATGCTACATATTATCTCTATATGCGTGCACAATCATCATCTGAATGCAACATCCATATGAAAATACAATCATCATACATCCATTTTACTTAATACATCCATTTATATGCAATATGCAATATGAAGTGACTGAGCCGATCTAGTGCCTAACAGTGTGTGTATATGCGTCCACGAGCAACCACTAGCAAACACTTGCATCCACTTTGCATCCATCATACATAACATGTCTCAAACACATGTTTCAACCATAGGATTATCCTAACTAAAGGTCAAGGATACTAGCGAGAGGACATACTAAAGATAAGATAAGTACAAGCTAAGCGATAAAGGAGAAATTAAAAGACATACCCTCAAAAAGAAAAGGGTAAAATGAACGCATCTTCTCTTCTGTCTCCCAAGTAGCGTTGCTCTCATCATCTCCCCATTGCACTTTGACTAGTCTGACCTCTCGATTCCTCAACTTCTTGATCTTCGACCCAAGAATGCGCGTAGGAGCTCGTCGAATCGTCGCATCACGCTCTATCTCCACCTCTCTAAGCAAGTTCGGCTCTACCACTTCCGCGGTCTCGTGCAAGCACTTCCTCAAATGTGACACATGGAATACGTCGTGTACACCACTAAGTCTCTCAGGCAACTCCACTCTATACGCCATCTGTCCAATCTTCTCCTTAATAGGAAACGGCCCTACGAACCTTGGTGTTAATTTCCCAACGGGCCCAAAGCGAACGGCGTTCCGTAATGGAGACACTTTGATAAAGACCATGTCCCCAACATCAAACTCAATATCTGTCCTCCTCTTATCCACATAAGATTTCAGCCTTTCTTGCGCCGTCTTCATCCTCCTTCGAATCAAGTCAATCTTCTACGAAGTTTCTCTAATCATATCGGGCCCAAGTAAGATCTTATCCGTAGATTCCCACCAACATGTAGGTGAACGACAAGGTCGTCCATAAAGAGCTTCGAAAGGTGTCATGCCAATGCTGGACTGAAAGCTGTTATTATATGCGAACTCCACTAATGGAAGATGCTCTTCCCATGTACCCCCAAAGTCTAGGATACATAGCCTCAAAAGATCCTCTAGAATGCGATTCACCCTCTCGGTTTGGCCGTCCGTCTGAGGATGATATGCGGTGCTCAAACATAACTGAGTCCCTACCGCTTCTTGTAAGCTCCTCCAAAATTCGCTAGTGAAGATAGATTCGCGGTCGCTTACTATGCTAGAAGGAACTCCATGCAAACGAACTATCTCTCGGATGTACACAGAAGCTAACCATAGAGCAGTCCTCTTACTCTTCACGGGAATAAAATGGGCGCTTTTAGTAAGTCTATCTACTATAACCCAAATCCCCGTATTACCCTTCCTTGATCTTGGTAATCCATCCACAAAGTCCATCGAGACGCTTTCCCATTTCCATAGTGGAACCTCCAATGGGTGAAGCAACCCACCAGGTTTCTTTTGCTCTGCTTTTACTTGTTGGCACACCAAGCATCTAGCGACATACTCGGCCACATCCCTCTTCATACCGACCCAAAATAAAACTCGCTTCATGTCTTTGTACATCTTGTCCCTGCCGGGATGAACGATCATCTTCGAATGATGTGCTTCGTCAAGAATAGCCTTCCTCAAACCTTCGTCTCGAGGTACACAAAGTCTACTATCCCTACGTAACCAACCCTTAACATCTTGGGTATACCTACGGAGATGGCTTGATGAGTCCCCTCTTTTGAGCTTTTCTACTAACTCAACCAACTGTGGGTCGTCTCGCTGTGCCTCACCAATCCATCCCAAAAGCGTAGGCCTGACCTCTAAGGATGCTAGCAAACCGGGTACAAAGTCAACGGAAGGTCTAAAATCAAACATAGAAATGAATTCTAAGCTTCGCCGCTCAACAAACAACAGACTCAAGGACAGCCTTTTCCTACTTAAGGCATTTGCCACCACGTTACCCTTGCCAGTGGTATATGCTATTTCGAAATCGTAGGACGCTAAGAATTCCATCCACCTTTGTTGCCTTAAGTTCAAGTCCTTCTGAGAGAATAAGTATTTTAAAGATTTGTGGTCAGTGAATAATTCGAATTTATCACCAAGAAGATAATGAGGCCAAGATTTAAGCGCGAAAACAATAGCGGCCAACTCTAGGTCATGCGTAGGGTAATTTTTCTCATGCGCTCTCAACTGCCTTCCACCATAGGCTATTACCTTTTCCTCTTGCATTAAGACTGCGCCTAGTCCTGTCCCACAAGCATCGGTATAAACAGTAAATGGCTTACTCCCGTCTGGTAGCACTAAGACTGGAGCTGAGGTCAAAGCTCTCTCTAAATGTTGGAACGCATCATCATAATCTACGTCCCACGCGAAGACTAGGTTCTTCTTCGTTAGGCGTGTCAATGGAGCTGGTATCTTTGCGAAGTCTTTGATAAACTTCCTATAGTAGCCAGCCAACCCCAAGAAACTTCTTACTTCGGTAGCATTTTTAGGGACCTTCCAATCTTGGATGGCCACCACCTTCGCGGGATACACAGCTATCCCTTCTTTGGAAACCACGTGCCCTAAGAATCACACTTCCTCTCTCCAGAACTGAAACTTAGAAAATTTAGCTTTAAGGATATGCGCTCGTAGGGTCTCCAACACTTCCCTAAGATGTAGGGCATGCTCTTCTTCATCCTTAGAAAAGATCAAGATGTCATCTACAAAGACTACCACGGATTTATTAAGGTACTCCCTAAACACCCTACTCATCAAATCAACAAAGTACGTGGGGGCGTTTGTCAAAACGAAGGGCATCACTAGCCATTCATAGAAACCGTCCGGAGTCCTAAAGGCAGTCTTGTCTATGCTATCCTCAGCCACTCTCAACTGATGGAATCCAGTGGCTAAGTCCAACTGCGAAAAGTTGATCCCGCTTGCTTCACTTAGAAGTTATATAAATAGCCTTGCGTACCCCTAGCTGACTACATAGGCGCCGTCTGCCCCTATCTCCTCTAGGTGTACCCCACTACCCACTTGCGATCGGCTCCCTACTCGTAGATACCCGTGCTGGTCCCACAGTGGGGTGTATCACTCCCCTAAAGTGGCAACCCGATACAACTAAAGAATGCACGGCTTATACCTACACGATGCAACAACGTCTTACCTACCAGCCCGGGTCCACACACGCATATGAAACCCGTTGGACTTGCGTTGCCACCGCTACCCCGTTTTGCCTCTTATAGTCAAGCCCAGTATGCGTGTCCCGTCCTCGACTTGGGTCGAGCCCACAAAGATACGTTTGGGTTACTGGTTGAAATGGGCCCCCACAAGCTATCCACCTAAGCTTGTCCCCACTAGTGTATCCCACTTAACCCTCTTCTTAGTCATGTCCATTTACATGTGTGTTTGGTTAAGTCTTACTAATCGTAATTCAAATGCCGCTAAAGGCAACCACTAGATTCCTCATGCCACCTAAGGCACCTACTTAACCCCCATGTCCCACCTTACATGTTTATCTGGTTAAGTATTTCTTTGTTCATTCAGGCCATAACCTCATAAATACCTCTCACATTAGTCTGGCATTTATGGCAGCTGGATTTGCCGGGCGGGTCCGGGCAGCCTTACACCATAAAAGAGTCTAACCTCGTGTCATTACAACTGTTATGCTTTAATTTGGGCCTAGGACCTCTCACATTGGGCTGACATTTGTGACTACTGGATTTGTCGGTCGGGTCCGGGCAGTTTTACGTCACAAACGAGTCCAACCTCGTGTCCTAAACATTGATTAACACTTATAATCTTTTACCCCAGTTTTTATAATTCCCTATTCAAATTATTAATTAATTACAATTTTAATGATGTCCATAATTGACTCAATTATGGCCATCCATTCATGGCATGCAAAATCATATCAATTGCACCCCAACTTCTTAATATTAAATCCTTAATATTACCCCTACCCCACGTTATATGTTCGCTTATTCAATGCAAAATATACGTTAGACTCGAATAGTCTAATTCATAGCACAAAGATAAATTATCATAACATATAGACAAATAAAATAGATCTAATCATAATAGGGGTGAAACTTGCATAAAACTACACAGGTTATGGATCTAAAGGTGTCAACTTGTTTGGTTAAATGTCACAATTTACATGATATGATCACAACCCAAATTCATGTATAAACTTGCATATGGGGTTTTATGCAACATAATGATGGTGTGAACTAGCATCTAACATATAGAACTCACCCATGTAATAGCATAATTATAGATCTAAATAGATGTCATGGCATATGTTCATAATCTTTACTAATCAATCTAAACTTGCATACATGATTTGTCATATAAATCAACATAGCCCAAATAATATCACATTATGATTTGATTAACATGAACTAATTAGCATAGATAATAACATCATGACTTTATAACATGTATGATTTATCACAACTTAGCATAGAAAATTACAACCTATACAATATCATCATAGCATGATTTACAACATATAGGATATCATCATCACATAACATAGGATTTACAACATACGTGATAGCATAAGGTTTACAACAACATATATGACAATTCACATCATTTTCTTATGATCCATATCACATCTCAATCTAATTAGTTTAATAATAATCTTGTTAAGATTATCATACTCACAATTAGAGAAGAAAGAGAGTCTTGATTTGCTTTAGAGTTGAGTAGAATTAGGGTTTTGATTAGCTTTCTTCCTTCTTATAGTTGGCGGCGGCTACACTGAGTTCCATGGCGGTGGTATGACGATGGCTATTCTATTATTCATGTGAATTATAGTGAGAGACTACCTAGGTATTTATAGAGTTTAGGATTTATTTAGACCGTCAGATCAACTCAGACATAAACTGAACTGTTAAATTTGCCAACTCAGCCCTAAAGACACATCAGCAGCTCAAGATTGGGCTCAGCCAAACCCTAGCCGACCTGACCAGGTCGATTGCGCAGTCATCCTGGTCCCTGAGGTGTCGACTGCCCAGTCGACTCCCCAGTTGACCTGGGTGCTGGGCGGGAAATTTCCCGCCTTGCCCGTTTGACTTCGAATTTTGAATTTTGAATTTTCTGAAATCTGTTTTGAATTTTCTGCAACTTCCGATGGCCATATCTCCTTCACACGAAGTCCAAATCACGCAAACTCGGACTCTATTTCAACCAGAATTCCGAGACGAACACAATGGCGCAACCCGTTTCCCACAATTCTCACGTCTGAGATTAGTTCTTCTTTAATTTATGAATATTAATATTAATAGAATTACGGGGTGTTACATTCTCCCCTCCTTAAAGGATTTCGACCCCGAAATCTTCAAGTCTAGAAGAATGTATATCCTAACATCCAATCGTCCATCTACTCAACCATCAAACACTGGCATCCATTGTCCTTATAAAGTTTCTAATGCTATATGAACATATGCAAGAAGTGTGTGTATATGTCCATATCTAATGCAAAATCAAGCGGTCCACTGATTCAGTTGACCTCCTTAATGCAAATCATGATAGTGCCATGCGTCCATTATGTATGCAAAAGTTCCTTAATGCTACATATTATCTCTATATGCGTGCACAATCATCATCTGAATGCAACATCCATATGAAAATACAATCATCATACATCCATTTTACTTAATACATCCATTTATATGCAATATGCAATATGAAGTGACTGAGCCGATCTAGTGCCTAACAGTGTGTGTGTATATGCGTCCACGAGCAACCACTAGCAAACACTTGCATCCACTTTGCATCCATCATACATAACATGTCTCAAACACATGTTTCAACCATAGGATTATCCTAACTAAAGGTCAAGGATACTAGCGAGAGGACATACTAAAGATAAGATAAGTACAAGCTAAGCGATAAAGGAGAAATTAAAAGACATACCCTCAAAAAGAAAAGGGTAAAATGAACGCATCTTCTCTTCTGTCTCCCAAGTAGCGTTGCTCTCATCATCTCCCCATTGCACTTTGACTAGTCTGACCTCTCGATTCCTCAACTTCTTGATCTTCGACCCAAGAATGCGCGTAGGAGCTCGTCGAATCGTCGCATCACGCTCTATCTCCACCTCTCTAAGCAAGTTCGGCTCTACCACTTCCGCGGTCTCGTGCAAGCACTTCCTCAAATGTGACACATGGAATACGTCGTGTACACCACTAAGTCTCTCAGGCAACTCCACTCTATACGCCATCTGTCCAATCTTCTCCTTAATAGGAAACGGCCCTACGAACCTTGGTGCTAATTTCCCAACGGGCCCAAAGCGAACGGCGTTCCGTAATGGAGACACTTTGATAAAGACCATGTCCCCAACATCAAACTCAATATCTGTCCTCCTCTTATCCACATAAGATTTCAGCCTTTCTTGCGCCGTCTTCATCCTCCTTCGAATCAAGTCAATCTTCTACGAAGTTTCTCTAATCATATCGGGCCCAAGTAAGATCTTATCCGTAGAATCCCTACCAACATGTAGGTGAACGACAAGGTCGTCCATAAAGAGCTTCGAAAGGTGTCATGCCAATGCTGGACTGAAAGCTGTTATTATATGCGAACTCCACTAATGGAAGATGCTCTTCCCATGTACCCCCAAAGTCTAGGATACATAGCCTCAAAAGATCCTCTAGAATGCGATTCACCCTCTCGGTTTGGCCGTCCGTCTGAGGATGATATGCGGTGCTCAAACATAACTGAGTCCCTACCGCTTCTTGTAAGCTCCTCCAAAATTCGCTAGTGAAGATAGATTCGCGGTCGCTTACTATGCTAGAAGGAACTCCATGCAAACGAACTATCTCTCGGATGTACACAGAAGCTAACCATAGAGCAGTCCTCTTACTCTTCACGGGAATAAAATGGGCGCTTTTAGTAAGTCTATCTACTATAACCCAAATCCCCGTATTACCCTTCCTTGATCTTGGTAATCCATCCACAAAGTCCATCGAGACGCTTTCCCATTTCCATAGTGGAACCTCCAATGGGTGAAGCAACCCACCAGGTTTCTTTTGCTCTGCTTTTACTTGTTGGCACACCAAGCATCTAGCGACATACTCGGCCACATCCCTCTTCATACCGACCCAAAATAAAACTCGCTTCATGTCTTTGTACATCTTGTCCCCGCCGGGATGAACGATCATCTTCGAATGATGTGCTTCGTCAAGAATAGCCTTCCTCAAACCTTCGTCTCGAGGTACACAAAGTCTACTATCCCTACGTAACCAACCCTTAACATCTTGGGTATACCTACGGAGATGGCTTGATGAGTCCCCTCTTTTGAGCTTTTCTACTAACTCAACCAACTGTGGGTCGTCTCGCTGTGCCTCACCAATCCATCCCAAAAGCGTAGGCCTGACCTCTAAGGATGCTAGCAAACCGGGTACAAAGTCAACGGAAGGTCTAAAATCAAACATAGAAATGAATTCTAAGCTTCGCCGCTCAACAAACAACAGACTCAAGGACAGCCTTTTCCTACTTAAGGCATTTGCCACCACGTTACCCTTGCCAGGGGTATATGCTATTTCGAAATCGTAGGACGCTAAGAATTCCATCCACCTTTGTTGCCTTAAGTTCAAGTCCTTCTGAGAGAATAAGTATTTTAAAGATTTGTGGTCAGTGAATAATTCGAATTTATCACCAAGAAGATAATGAGGCCAAGATTTAAGCGCGAAAACAATAGCGGCCAACTCTAGGTCATGCGTAGGGTAATTTTTCTCATGCGCTCTCAACTGCCTTCCACCATAGGCTATTACCTTTTCCTCTTGCATTAAGACTGCGCCTAGTCCTGTCCCACAAGCATCGGTATAAACAGTAAATGGCTTACTCCCGTCTGGTAGCACTAAGACTGGAGCTGAGGTCAAAGCTCTCTCTAAATGTTGGAACGCATCATCATAATCTACGTCCCACGCGAAGACTAGGTTCTTCTTCGTTAGGCGTGTCAATGGAGCTGGTATCTTTGCGAAGTCTTTGATAAACTTCCTATAGTAGCCAGCCAACCCCAAGAAACTTCTTACTTCGGTAGCATTTTTAGGGACCTTCCAATCTTGGATGGCCACCACCTTCGCGGGATCCACAGCTATCCCTTCTTTGGAAACCACGTGCCCTAAGAATCACACTTCCTCTCTCCAGAACTGAAACTTAGAAAATTTAGCTTTAAGGATATGCGCTCGTAGGGTCTCCAACACTTCCCTAAGATGTAGGGCATGCTCTTCTTCATCCTTAGAAAAGATCAAGATGTCATCTACAAAGACTACCACGGATTTATTAAGGTACTCCCTAAACACCCTACTCATCAAATCAACAAAGTACGTGGGGGCGTTTGTCAAAACGAAGGGCATCACTAGCCATTCATAGAAACCGTCCGGAGTCCTAAAGGCAGTCTTGTCTATGCTATCCTCAGCCACTCTCAACTGATGGAATCCAGTGGCTAAGTCCAACTGCGAAAAGTTGATCCCGCTTGCTTCACTTAGAAGTTATATAAATAGCCTTGCGTACCCCTAGCTGACTACATAGGCGTCGTCTGCCCCTATCTCCTCTAGGTGTACCCCACTACCCACTTGCGATCGGCTCCCTACTCGTAGATACCCGTGCTGGTCCCACAGTGGGGTGTATCACTCCCCTAAAGTGGCAACCCGATACAACTAAAGAATGCACGGCTTATACCTACACGATGCAACAACGTCTTACCTACCAGCCCGGGTCCACACACGCATATGAAACCCGTTGGACTTGCGTTGCCACCGCTACCCCGTTTTGCCTCTTATAGTCAAGCCCAGTATGTGTGTCCCGTCCTCGACTTGGGTCGAGCCCACAAAGATACGTTTGGGTTACTGGTTGAAATGGGCCCCCACAAGCTATCCACCTAAGCTTGTCCCCACTAGTGTATCCCACTTAACCCTCTTCTTAGTCATGTCCATTTACATGTGTGTTTGGTTAAGTCTTACTAATCGTAATTCAAATGCCGCTAAAGGCAACCACTAGATTCCTCATGCCACCTAAGGCACCTACTTAACCCCCATGTCCCACCTTACATGTTTATCTGGTTAAGTATTTCTTTGTTCATTCAGGCCATAACCTCATAAATACCTCTCACATTAGTCTGGCATTTATGGCAGCTGGATTTGCCGGGCGGGTCCGGGCAGCCTTACACCATAAAAGAGTCTAACCTCGTGTCATTACAACTGTTATGCTTTAATTTGGGCCTAGGACCTCTCACATTGGGCTGACATTTGTGACTACTGGATTTGTCGGTCGGGTCCGGGCAGTTTTACGTCACAAACGAGTCCAACCTCGTGTCCTAAACATTGATTAACACTTATAATCTTTTACCCCAGTTTTTATAATTCCCTATTCAAATTATTAATTAATTACAATTTTAATGATGTCCATAATTGACTCAATTATGGCCATCCATTCATGGCATGCAAAATCATATCAATTGCACCCCAACTTCTTAATATTAAATCCTTAATATTACCCCTACCCCACGTTATATGTTCGCTTATTCAATGCAAAATATACGTTAGACTCGAATAGTCTAATTCATAGCACAAAGATAAATTATCATAACATATAGACAAATAAAATAGATCTAATCATAATAGGGGTGAAACTTGCATAAAACTACACAGGTTATGGATCTAAAGGTGTCAACTTGTTTGGTTAAATGTCACAATTTACATGATATGATCACAACCCAAATTCATGTATAAACTTGCATATGGGGTTTTATGCAACATAATGATGGTGTGAACTAGCATCTAACATATAGAACTCACCCATGTAATAGCATAATTATAGATCTAAATAGATGTCATGGCATATGTTCATAATCTTTACTAATCAATCTAAACTTGCATACATGATTTGTCATATAAATCAACATAGCCCAAATAATATCACATTATGATTTGATTAACATGAACTAATTAGCATAGATAATAACATCATGACTTTATAACATGTATGATTTATCACAACTTAGCATAGAAAATTACAACCTATACAATATCATCATAGCATGATTTACAACATATAGGATATCATCATCACATAACATAGGATTTACAACATACGTGATAGCATAAGGTTTACAACAACATATATGACAATTCACATCATTTTCTTATGATCCATATCACATCTCAATCTAATTAGTTTAATAATAATCTTGTTAAGATTATCATACTCACAATTAGAGAAGAAAGAGAGTCTTGATTTGCTTTAGAGTTGAGTAGAATTAGGGTTTTGATTAGCTTTCTTCCTTCTTATAGTTGGCGGCGGCTACACTGAGTTCCATGGCGGTGGTATGACGATGGCTATTCTATTATTCATGTGAATTATAGTGAGAGACTACCTAGGTATTTATAGAGTTTAGGATTTATTTAGACCGTCAGATCAACTCAGACATAAACTGAACTGTTAAATTTGCCAACTCAGCCCTAAAGACACATCAGCAGCTCAAGATTGGGCTCAGCCAAACCCTAGCCGACCTGACCAGGTCGATACCCAGGTCGACTGCGCAGTCATCCTGGTCCCTGAGGTGTCGACTGCCCAGTCGACTCCCCAGTTGACCTGGGTGCTGGGCGGGAAATTTCCCGCCTAGCCTGTTTGACTTCGAATTTTGAATTTTCTCTAATCTGTTTTGAATTTTCTGAAACTTCCGATGGCCATATCTCCTTCATTCGAAGTCCAAATCACGCAAACTCGGACTCTATTTCAACCAGAATTCCGAGACGAACACAATGGCGCAACCCGTTTCCCACAATTCTCACGTCTGAGATTAGTTCTTCTTTAATTTGTAAATATTAATATTAACAGAATTATGGGGTGTTACAGATTCAAAATGGAGAATTCGAAAGATACAGATATATGGCTATTGGGGATTATGTTTTTCATAAAAACTTTCCTCTTTAAATTACTCAACAAGACATGTTTTTGAAAACGCTTCTTCCAAAAATACTTTAGAAAAATAGTTTTTCTAAAAAAAATATCTGTTCTGGTAAACCTTAAGCTCTGATACCACGTGTAACACCCCACGTCCATTAATGTCACTCACAAAGGGAATGCATTAACTTCCATGGAGGTTTCAAGTGAATATAGAACAGAAAAATTACAACAAGACAGATAATAAGTTGTACTTGGAGATCTAAAACTTTATTTCATTGCAGCGGAAATTAAACATGTTTTGTTACATCATAAAACCATAAATCAGAGTCAAGTACAATATCCATCTTGACAAAACAAAATACATAACCCCATTACATAAATAGCCATTAAAGAAGATAATAAGCTGGACTTTACTTCAGCGGTCCAAGCTTTCCAAAAGAGAGATAAAGCAATCCAATCAAACTCCACTAGAGATGGGCCCACCCTGAGGACCTGGAGGGGGGAAAAAGATAGAAATAGAGGGGGTCAGACATAAAGTCTGGCGAGTATGATAATTCTAACAATACTATTATCAAAATAACTAGGCTAAGACATAAGCTGGGAAACAAGGAAATGCCTAGGAACTATTGGGTATGGAAGAGCAGATAAAGATAATGTTAAAGGCACACCTAATTACTAATGAATAATTACTACATTGCACCACACCAGTCACCCTAAAGGTTGATCCCACTTGCTTCACTTAGAAATCTTTCAAATAGCTTTGTGTACCCCTAGCTAACTACATAGGTGCCGCCTGCCCCTATCTCCGCTAGGTGTACCCCACTACCCACTTGCGATCGACTCCCTACTCGTAGATACTCGTGCTGGCCTCACAGTGGGGTGTATCACTCCCCTAAAGTGGCAGCCCAATACAACTTGAGGATGCACGGCTTATACCAACACGATGCAACAACGTCTTACCTACCAGCCCGGGTCCACACACGCATATGAAACCCATTGGACTTGCGTTGCCACCGCAAACCCATTTGGCCTCTTATAGTCAAGCCCAGTATGCGTGTCCCGTCCTTGACTTGGGTCGACCCCACAAAGATACATTTGGGTTACTGGTTGAAATGGGCCCCCACAAGCTATCCACCTAAGCTTGTCCCCACTAGTATATCCCACTTAACCCTCTTCTTAGTCATGTTCATTTACATGTGTTTTTGGTTAAGTCTTACTAGTCGTATTTCAAATGCCACTAAAGGCACTCACTAGATTCCTCATGCCACCCAAGGCACCTACTTAACCCCCATGTCCCACCTCACATATTTATCTGGTTAAGTATTTCTTAATTCATTAAGGCCATAACCTTATAAAGACCTCTCACATTAGACTGGCATTTATGGCAGCTGGATTTGCCGGGCGGGTCCGGGAAGTCTTACACCATAAAAAAGTCTAACCTCGTGTCTTTACAACTGTTATGCTTTAATTTAGGCCTAGGACCTCTCACATTGGGCTGACATTTGTGACTACTGGATTTGCCGGTCGGGTCCGGGCTGTTTTACGTCACAAACGAGTCCAACCTCATGTCGTAAGCATTGATTAACACTTATAATCTTTTACCCCAGTTTTAAATATATCCCTATTCAAATCATTAATTAATTCCAATTTTAATGATGTCCATAATTGACTCAATTATGGCCATCCACTTATGGTATGCAAAATCATATCAATTGCACCCCAATTTCTTAATATTAAATCCTTAATATTACCCCTACTCCACGTTATACGTTCGCTTATTCAACGCAAAATATATGTAACACCCCACGTCCATTAATGTCACTCACGAAGGGAATGCATTAACTTCCATGGAGGTTATAAGTGAATATAGAACAGAAAAATTACAACAAGACAGATAGTAAATAGTACTTGGAAATCTAAAACTACATTTTATTGCAGCGGAAATTAAACATGTTTGTTACATCATAAAACCATAGAACATAACCAAGTACAATATCCATCTTCATAAAAACAAAATACATAATCCCATTACATAAATAGCCATTAAAAAGATAACAAGCTGGACTTTACTTCAACGGTCCAAGCTTTCCAGAGAGAGATGAAGCAATTCAATCAAACTCCACTAGAGCTGGGCCCAACCTGAGGACCTAGAGGGGGAAAAAGGATAGAAATGGAGGGGGTCAGACATAAAGTATGGCGAATATGATAATTCTAACAATACTATTATCAAAATAACGAGACTAAGGCATAAGCAGGAAGACAAGTAAATGTCTATGAACTCTTAGGAAGATAAAGATAGCGTTTAAGATAACGTTAAAGATAACGGTAAAGGCACACCTAATTACTAACGAATGATTACGACACTGCACCGCACATTACTACACTGCACCACACCAGTCACCCTCAAAGTTGATCCCGCTTGCTTCACTTAGAAGTTATATAAATAGCCTTGCGTACCCCTAGCTGACTACATAGGTGCCGTCTGCCCCTATCTCCGCTAGGTGTACCCCACTACCCACTTGCGATCGGCTCCCTACTCGTAGATACCCGTGCTGGTCCCACAGTGGGGTGTATCACTCCCCTAAAGTGGCAACCCGATACAACTTGAGAATGCACGGCTTATACCTACACGATGCAACAACGTCTTACCTACCAGCTCCGGTCCACACACGCATACGAAACCCGTTGGACTTGCGTTGCCACCGCTCCCCGTTTTGGCCTCTTACAGTCGAACCCAGCATGCGTGTCCCATCTTTGACTTGGGTCGAGCCCACAAAGATACGTTTGGGATACTGGTCGAAATGGGCCCCAACAAGCTACCCACCTAAGCTTGTCACTAGTATATCCCACTTAACCCTCTTAGTCATGTTCATTTACATGTGTGTTTGGTTAAGTCTTACTAATCGTATTTCACATGCCACTAAGGGCACCCCCTAGATTCCTCATGCCACCCAAGGCACCTACTTAACCCCCATGTCCCACCTTACATGTTTATCTGATTAAGTATTTCTTAATTCATTCAGGCCATAACCTCATAAAGACCTCTCACATTAGACTGGCATTTATGGCAGCTGGATTTGTCGGGCGGGTCCGGGTAGTCTTACACCATAAAAGAGTCTAACCTCGTGTCTTTACAACCGTTATGCTTTAGTTTAGGCCGAGGACCTCTCACATTGGGCTGACATTTGTGACCACTAGATTTGCCGGGCGGGTCCGGGCAGGTTTACGTCACCAACTAGTCCAACCTCGTGTCCTAAGCATTGATTAACACTTAAAATCTTTTACCCCAGTTTTAACAATTCCCTATTCAAATTATTAATTAAGTCAACTTTTAATGATGTCCATAATTGACTCAATTATGGCCATCCACTTATGGCATGCAAAATCATATCAATTGCACCCCAACTTTTTAATATTAAATCCTTAATATTACCCCTACCCCACGTTTATACGTTCGCTTATTCAACGCATAATATAGGCTAGACTTGTATAGTCTAACACCTAGCACAAAGATAAATTATCACAACATATAGACAATTAAAATAAATCTAATCATAATAGGGGTGATACTTGCATAAACTACACATGTTAAGGATCAAAAGGTGTCAACTTGTTAAATGTCTCAATTTACATGATATGATCATAGCCCAAATCTATACATAAACTTGCATATGGGGTTTTTAGGCAACATAATGATGGTGTGAACTAGCATAGGATATCACATATGTCATAGCATAATTCTAGATGTCATAATAGATGTCTTGGCATATATTCATAACTTTTCTAATCAATCTAACTTGCATATGTGACTTGTCATATAGATCAACATAACCCAAACATGATGATTTAATTAATATGAACTAACTAGCATAGATGGTAACATCATGGCCTTTTTAACATGTATGATTCATCACAACTTAGCATAGAAACTTTCAACATACATAACATCATCATAGCATGATTTACAACATATAAGATATCATCTTCACATAACATTGGATTTACAATATACATGATAGCAAAAGGGGTTTACAACAACATATATGATAATTCACATCATCTACTCATAATCCATTCATAACTCACCCTAATTAAAATGATAATAATCTTGTTAAGATCATCATACTCACAAATTAGAGAAGAAAAGAGAGAGTTTTGCTTTAAGGTTGAGAGAATTAGAATTGAATTTGCTTTTCTTCTTTCTTAGTTGGCGGCGACTCCATTGATTTCCATGGCGACGGCATGACGGTAACTATTCTATTTTAATTAGGTTTAGGGTTAGCATTAGGATGTATTTATAGGTGTAGGAAGTTATTTAGGACCATTAGATTAACCCTGAACCATGCAAACCAATCAAATGCAAAATCTTCATTTGAGCGAATCAGCCCACGGGTTGACAGCCAAACACCCTGGATTAACCCCTAGTCGACCCAGCAAGGCTCGGGTCGACCTCAAAAATGGGCCGGTTCGGTTATTTCCCCTCCCAATTCGTTGTTTTGAACTTTTTCGCATATTTATTTATTTAATTTTTAATTTATATATATATATATATATATCAATATATATATATTTCTCTGCGCAACCCATTTCACTTAATTCTTTTCTAAAAATTAAGTATACTTTAATTTGTGAATTTTAATGTTATAAAATTACGAGGTGTTACATTCTCCCCTCCTTAAAGGATTTCGTCCCCGAAATCTCCAAGTCAAGAAGAATGTATATCCTACCATATAATCGTCCATCTACTCAACCATCAAACACCAGCATCCATTGTCCTTAAAAGACTTCTAATGCTTTAATGTTTATATGCACAGTGTGTGTATATGTCCATATCTAATGCAAAATTAGGCGGTCTGCTGATTCAGTCGACCTCCTTAGTGCAATTCATGATAGTGCCATGCGTCCAATATGCATGCAAAAGATTCCTAATGATACATATTAATTCTATATGCGTGCGCAACCATCCACCCGAATGCAGCAACTATATGATAATACAACCATTATACATCCATTTTACTAAATACATCTATATATATGCAATATTAAATATGAAGTGACTGAGCCGATCTGGTGCCTAATAGAGTGTGTATATGCATCCACGAGCAACCACTAGCAAATACTTGCATCCACTTTGCATCCACCATACATAACATGTCTCAAACACATGTTTCAACCATAGGATTATCCTAACTAAAGGTCAAAGATACTAGCGAGAGGATATACTAAAGATAAGATAAGTACAAGCTAAGCGATAAAGGAGAAATTAAAGGACATACCCTCAAAAAGAAAAGGGTATCGTGAACGCATCTTCTCTTCCGTCTCCCAAGTAGCGTTGCTCTCATCATCTCCCCATTGCACTTTGACTAGTCTGACCTCTCGATTCCTCAACCTCTTGATCTCCGACCCAAGAATGCGTGTAGGAGCTCGTCAAATTGTCGCATCACGCTCTATCTCCACCTCTCTAAGCAAGCTCGGCTCTACCACTTCCGCGGTCTCGTGTAAGCACTTCCTCAAATGTGACACATGGAATACGTCATGTACACCACTAAGTCTCTCGGGCAACTCCACTCTATACGCCATCCGTCCAATCCTCTCCTTAATAGGAAACGGCCCTACAAACCTTGGTGCTAATTTCCCAACGGACCTAAAGCGAACAACGTTTCGTAATGGAGACACTTTGATAAAGACCATGTCCCCAACTTCAAACTCGTGATCTGTCCTCCTCTTATCCGCATAAGATTTCTGCCTATCTTGCGCTGCTTTCGTCCTCCTTCGAATCAAGTCAATCTTCTCTGAAGTCTCCCTAATCATATCGGGCCCAAGTAAGATCTTATCCGTAGATTCCCACCAACATGTAGGTGAACGACAAGGTCGTCCATATAGAGCTTCGAATGGTGCCATACCAATGCTGGACTGAAAGCTATTATTATATGCGAACTCAACCAATGGAAGATGCTCTTCCCATGTACCCCCAAAGTCTAGGATACATAGCCTCAACAGATCCTCTAGAATGCGATTCACCCTCTCATTCTGGCCGTCCGTCTGAGGATGATATGCGATGCTCAAACATAACTGAGTCCCTACCGCCTCTTGTAAGCTTCTCCAAAATTCGCCAGTGAAAATAGGATCGCGGTCGCTCACTATGCTAGAAGGAACACCGTGCAAACGAACTATCTCTCGAACGTATACAGAAGCTAACCATGGAGCAGTCCTCTTACTCTTCACGGGAATAAAATGGGCGCTCTTAGTAAGTCTATCTACTATAACCCAAATTCCCGTATTACCCTTCCTCGATCGCGGTAATCCATCCACAAAATCCATCGAGATGCTTTCCCATTTCCATAGTGGAACCTCCAATGGGTGAAGCAACCCATCGGGTTTCTTTTGCTTCGCTTTTACTTGTTGGCACACCAAGCATCTAGCGACATACTCGGCCACGTCTTTCTTCATGCCGACCCAAAAGTAAACTCTCTTCATGTCTTTGTACATCTTGCCCCCGCCGGGATGAATGGTCATCTTCGAACGATGTGCTTCGTCAAGCATAGTCTTCCTTAGGTCATCATCTTTTGGTACACAAAGTCTACCGTCCCTACGTAACCAACCCTTATCATCTAGGGTATACCTACGGAGATAGCTTGATGACTCCCCTCCTTTGAGCTTTTCTACTAACTCAACTAACTGTGGGTCGTCTCGCTGTGCCTCGCCAATCTGTCCTAAAAGCGTAGGTCTGCCCTACAAGGATGCTAGCAAACCGGGGACGAAGTCAACGGAAGGTCTAAACTCAAACATCGAAATGAATTCTAAACTTTGCCGCTCAACAAACAAAGGACTTAAGGATAATCTTTTCCTACTTAAGGCATCGGCCACCACGTTACTCTTGCCAGGGGTATATGCTATCTCAAAGTCGTAGGATGCTAAGAACTCCATCCACCTTTGCTGCCTTAAGTTCAAGTCCTTTTGAGAGAATAGGTATTTTAAAGATTTGTGGTCAGTGAATAGTTCGAATTTCTCGCCAAGAAGATAATGACGCCAAGACTTAAGCGCGAAAACAATAGCGGCCAACTCTAGGTCATGTGTGGGGTAATTCTTCTCACGTGCTCTCAACTGCCTTCCACTATAGGCTATTACCCTGCCCTCTTGCATTGAGACTGCGCCTAGTCCTGTCCCACAAGCGTCAGTATAAACGGTAAACGGCTTACTCCCGTCTGGCAATACTAAGGCTAGGGCTGAAGTCAAAGATCTCTTCAAATGTTGGAACGCATCATCACAATCTACGTCCCATGTGAAAACTAGGTTCTTCTTCGTCAAGCGTGTCAATGGAGCTGATATCTTTGCGAAGTCTTTGATAAACTTCCTATAGTAGCCAGCCAACCCCAAGAAACTTCTCACTTTGGTAGCATTTTTAGGAACCTTCCAATCTTGGATGGCCACCACCTTCGTGGGATCTACAACTATCCCTTCTTTGGAAACCACGTGTCTTAAGAACCGTACTTCCTTCCTCCAAAAGTGACACTTAGAAAATTTAGCTTTAAGCTTATGCACTCGAAGAGTCTCCAACACTTCCCTAAGATGTAGGGCATGCTCTTCTTCATCCTTAGAAAAGATCAAGATGTCATCTACAAAGACTACCACAAATTTGTTAAGGTACTCCCTAAACACCCTACTCATCAAATCAACAAAGTATGCGGGGGCGTTTGTCAAACCGAAGGGCATCACTTGCCATTCATAGAAACCGTCCAGAGTCCTAAAGGCAGTCTTGTCTATGCTATCCTCAGCCACTCTCAACTGATGGAACCCAGTGGCAAAGTCCAACTGCGAAAACACTGAGGCGCAAACTAACTGATCGAAGAGATCGTCAATCCTCGGCAGTGGGTGTCTGTTCTTCTTAGTAAGCTTATTAAGTTCTCTATAGTCCACACAAAGTCTAAGGGACCCATCCGCCTTCGTGGCTAATACTATTGGAGCACCCCACTCTGATATACTTCGTCTTATGAACCCCTTCTCAAGCAACTCCTTCACTTGCTTACCGAGTTCCCTCCTTTCACGTGGAGCCATGTGGCGTACTGGCAAAGATACTGGTTTCGCATTATCCACAAGATATATTCGAAAATCTATCTCCTACTTCGGAGGCAAGCCCTTCACCTCCTCAAACACATCCTAATATTCTCGGACCACTCTAACAGATCGTAGATTTTCCTCAGACGCGTCAAGCGATTCTAGATAACTTAGCATAACCGAATTTATGGGATTACAAAAGATTTCGAGAGTGTTGCCAAGGCGAGTCACGAGCCTAACTACTCTCCTTTCACAATCAAGAACGGCCCCATTTCTGGATAACCAATCCATTCCTAAAATTAGCCCATAGCCCGTGAAGCCCAACACATAAGCATCACATCTAAATTCAACGCTAAGTATGGAAATTTTCAAATCCAAACACATCATAGACAAATAAGCTGAGCCCCCAGTTGGATTCGAAACAACTAAGGGATCCTCTACTAAACTGGTGTTTAAGTGCAGTGATTCAACTAATGATGTAGAGATAAACGAATGTGATGCGCACGAATCGAATAAGGTACGGACATGATGATCAAACAGAAAAACTAAGCTTTCAACAGAAATGGTTCTACCTCGTTCTTGCAGCGGTGGGACCGCGAAAGCCTGAACTTGTCCCCTTGCCTGCCCTGGTGCCATAAGAGCCTGCACCTGTCCTCCCGAGGTAGCTCCTGCCCTCTTCCCCTTCTTTGGGCAGTCCTTCACTAAATGTCCCGCATCGCCACAATGAAAACAGCCTGTCTTCTTTTTCTTTCGGCAATCCTTGCTGAGATGGCCTGGTGTCCCACAATTAAAACATTTCTTCTTTCCCTTGTCGTTATTGTCTTTACCACCCTTCTTGTTTTGCTGTTGTGGTTTCTTCTGATCCCCCTTCTTCTCGGGTGTCTTACCAGCTTTAGCGCTTTTCTCTTCATGCATAAGCGCCATTTCTACTAACTTCTCAAAGGTGGCCCCCATAGGGATGTGGGTCATAGCCAACCCTTGCAAATGGTTCATTCAAGCCATTCACGAACCTCAGCGCCTTCTTCTCCGGCGTGTTCACTAAGTCCAAGCCAAACTTTGCTAACTGATTAAATTTATTGACATATTTTTTCACTGATGAGCTTCCTTGCTTCAATGTCAAGAACCTTTCCATATATAGATTTTCTTCCGCCCTTGAGAGAAACTTCGCCGAGAACCTACATCTGAAATCCGCCTAAGAGTCAACTGGACGCTCCCCATTAGTGACCTCCCACCAAAACGAGGCCTCTCCCTTCATCAACCAAACTGCTAAACGAACTCTCTTCCCTTCTTCTACTTCAAAGATTTCTAGCAATTCTTCCACCTCCTTAAGCCAATCTCTAGCTTCCACAAACGATTCTGACCCTTGAAATGGATTTCCACCCATAGCCTTGAATTCCTTGCACGTCTTTGCAAAAGTATCTACGCGAGGAGGAGGAGGAGGAACAGGTGCAACTGGTGGTGGAGGAACATTGGCTGGACCAGCTGCGGCCCTAGCCTCTAATAACCTCCTATACCATCCTGGTATCGTTACACCGTCGGGTAGATTAAGATCTTCAGCCATGCTGAAACGAAAAAGGAAAGATTCAGAATGGAGAATTCGAAAGATAAAGATATGGGCTATTGGGGATTATGTTTTTTTTTCTTAAAAACTTTTCTCTTTAAATTTCCCATTAAAACATGTTTTTGAAAGCACTTCTTCCAAAAATAACTATTTTCTAATGTATTTTTATCTGTTCTGGTAACCTTAAGTTCTGATACCACGTGTAACACCCCACGTCCATTAATGTCACTCACGAAGGGAATGCATTAACTTCCATGGAGGTTATAAGTGAATATAGAACAGAAAATTTACAACAAGACAGATAGTAAATAGTACTTGGAAATCTAAAACTTCATTTTATTGCTGCGGAAATTAAACATGTTTGTTACATCATAAAACCATAGATCATAACCAAGTACAATATCCATCTTCATAAAAACAAAATACATAATCCCATTACATAAATAGCCATTAAAAAGATAACAAGCTGGACTTTACTTCAACGATCCAAGCTTTCCAAAGAGAGATGAAGCAATTCAATCAAACTCCACTAGAGTTGGGCCCAACCTGAGGACCTGGAGGGGGAAAAAGGATAGAAATAGAGGGGGTCAGACATAAAGTCTGGCGAGTATAATAATTCTAACAATACTATTATCAAAATAACTAGACTAAGGCATAAGCTGGAAGACAAGTAAATGTCTATGAACTCTTAGGAAGATAAAGATAGCGTTTAAGATAACGTTAAAGATAACGGTAAAGGCACACCTAATTACTAACGAATGATTACTACATTGCACCGCACATTACTACACTGCACCACACCAGTCACCCTATTGTTTGATCCCACTTGCTTCACACAGAAACTTTATAAATAGCCTTACGTACCCCTAGCTGACTACATAGGTGTCGTCTGCCCCTATCTCCACTAGGTGTACCCCACTACCCACTTTCGATCGGCTCCCTACTCGTAGATACCTGTGATGGCCCCACAGTGGGGTGTATCACTCCCCTAAAGTGGCAACCCGATACAACTTGAGAATGCATGGCTTATACCTACACGATGCAACAACGTCTTACCTACCAGCCCGGGTCCACACACGCATATGAAACCCGTTGAACTTGTGTTGCCACCGCTCCCCGTTTTGGCCTCTTACAGTCGAACCCAACATGCATGTCCCGTCCTCGACTTGGTCGAGCCCACAAAGATACGTTTGGGATACTGGTCGAAATGGGCCCCCACAAGCTACCCACCTAAGCTTGTCACTAGTATATCCCACTTAACCCTCTTAGTCATGTTCAATTACATGTGTGTTTGGTTAAGTCTTACTAATCGTATTTCACATGCCACTAAGGGCACCCCCTAGATTCCTCATGCCACCCAAGGCACCTACTTAACCCCCATGTCCCACCTTACATGTTTATCTGGTTAAGTATTTCTTAATTCATTCAGGCCATAACCTCATAAAGACCTCTCACATTAGACTGACATTTATGGCAGCTGGATTTGCCGGGCGGGTTCGGGCAGTCTTACACCATAAAAGAGTCTAACCTCATGTCTTTACAACCGTTATGCTTTAGTTTAGGCCTAGGACCTCTCACATTAGGCTGACATTTGTGACCACTGGATTTGCCGGGCGGGTCCGGGCAGATTTACGTCACAAACAAGTCCAACCTCGTGTCCTAAGCATTGATTAACACTTAAAATCTTTTACCCCAGTTTTAATAATTCCCTATTCAAATTATTAATTAAGTCAACTTTTAATGATGTCCATAATTGACTCAATTATGGCCATCCACTTGTGGCATACAAAATCATATCAATTGCACCCCAACTTTTTAATATTAAATCCTTAATATTACCCCTACCCCACGTTTATACGTTCGCTTATTCAACGCATAATATAGGCTAGACTTGTATAGTCTAACACCTAGCACAAAGATAAATTACCACAACATATAGACAATTAAAATAAATCTAATCATAATAGGGGTGATACTTGCATAAACTACACATGTTAAGGATCAAAAGGTGTCAACTTGTTAAATGTCTCAATTTACATGATATGATCATAGCCCAAATCTATACATAAACTTGCATATGGGGTTTTTAGGAAACATAATGATGGTGTGAACTAGCATAGGATATCATATATGTCATAGCATAATTCTAGATGTCATAATAGATGTCTTGGCATATGTTCATAACTTTTCTAATCAATCTAACTTGCATATGTGACTTGTCATATAGATCAACATAACCCAAACATGATGATTTAATTAATATGAACTAACTAGCATAGATGGTAACATCATGGCCTTTTTAACATGTATGATTCATCACAACTTAGCATAGAAACTTTCAACATACATAACATCATCATAGCATGATTTACAACATATAAGATATCATCATCACATAACATTGGATTTACAATATACATGATAGCAAAAGGGGTTTACAACAACATATATGATAATTCACATCATCTACTCATAATCCATTCATAACTCAACCTAATTAAAATGATAATAATCTTGTTAAGATCATCATACTCACAATTTAGAGAAGAAAAGAGAGAGTTTTGCTTTGCTTTAGGGTTGAGAGAATTAGAATTGAATTTGCTTTTCTTCTTTCTTAGTTGGCGGCGGCTCCATTGATTTCCATGGCGACGGTATGACGGTAACTATTCTATTTTAATTAGGTTTAGGGTTAGCATTAGGATGTATTTATAGGTGTAGGAAGTTATTTAGGACCATTAGTTTAACCCTGAACCATGAGAACCAATCAAATGCAAAATCTGCATTTGAGCGAATCGGCCCACGGGTTGACAGCCAAACACCCTGGATTAACCCCTAGTCGACCCAGCGAGGCTCGGGTCGACCTCAAAAATGGGCCGGTTCGGTTATTTCCCCTCCCAATTCGCTATTTGAACACTTTCGCATATTTATTTATTTAATTTTTAATTTATATATATATATATCAATATATATATATATATATTTCTCTGCGCAACCCATTTCACTTAATTCTTTTCTAAAAATTAAGTATACTTTAATTTGTGAATTTTAATGTTGTAAAATTATGGGGTGTTACAATATACGTTAGACTCGAATAGTCTAACTCATAGCACAAAGATAAATTATCACAGCATATAGACAAATAAAATAGATCTAATCATAATAGGGGTGAAACTTGCATAAAACTATACATGTCATGGATCTAAAGGTGTCAACTTGTTTGGTTAAATGTCACAATTTACATAATATGATCATAACCCAAATTCATGTATAAACTTGCATATGTGGTTTATGCAACATAATGATGGTGTGAACTAGCATCTAACACATAGAACTCACACATGTCATAGCACAATTCTAGATCTAAATAGATGTCATAATTCTAGATCTAAATAGATGTCATAAAATATGTGAGATTATACATACCAATAAATCTAAACTTGCATAGGTACATGTGATTTATCATGTGAATCATCATAGCCCAAATATATATAATCAATATCATGATTCATAAGCTAACTACAACATAATAACATCATGGCTTTGTAACATCGCAACTTAGCATACAAACTTGCAACATATATAATATCATCATAGCATGATTTACAACATATAGGATATCATCATCACATAACATAGGATTTACAACATACATGATAGCATAAGGTTTACAACAACATATATGACAATTCACATCATTTTCTTATGATCCATATCACATCTTAATCTAATTAGTTTGCTAATAATCTTATTAAGATCATCATACTCACAATTAGAAAAGAAAGAGAGTCTTGATTTGCTTTAGAGTTGAGTAGAATTAGAGTTTTGATTAGCTTTCTTCCTTCTTAGTTGGCGGCGGCTACACTGAGTTCCATGGCGATGGCATGACGGCGGCTATTCTATTTTTCATGTGAATTTAGAGTGAGAGACTACCTAGGTATATATAGAGTTTAGGATTTATTTAGACCGTCAGATCAACTCAGAACTAACCTGAACCGTTAAATTTTCCAACTCAGCCCTAAAGACACATCAGCAGCTCAAGATTGGGTTCAGCCAAAACCTGGCCGACTAGACCAGGTCGACACCCAGGTCGACTGCGCAGTCGACCTGGTCCTGGGGGTGTCGACGGCCCAGTCGACTCCCCAGTCGACTTGGGGTGCTGGGCGGGAAATTTCCCGCCTGGCCTGTTTGACTTCGAATTTTGAATTTTGAATTTTCTGAAACTTCCGATGGCCATATCTCCTTCATACGAAGTCCAAATCACGCAAACTCGGACTCTATTTCAACTAGAATTCCGAGACGAACATAATGGCGCAACCCATTTCCCACAATTCTCAGGTCTGAGATTAGTTATTCTTTAATTTGTGAATATTAATATTAACAGAATTACGGGGTGTTACAATGTGGCATTCAAAGTGATTGTGCTATCAATGAATGGAAAGTAATCGTAGCCTCAGGCCTCAACAACCAAGAAATGACAAAAATCGGGCAAGCAGCATGGCTAAGTGGGTCGCTCCCATTAGGGTGTATTATCACCTATCTAGAGATTCATTTAATTCCTTATTCTATTCGATGTTGTCCCATTCGGGAAACGGTTGCTGATCCCAACCGTTGGTGATATACATTCGATACACTCAAACGAAATGAGTGGTCGGTCATGTGTGGGCCGGGTTGCAAGATGTTCTTGTTGAACCCAGTGTATTCCTCTCTAGAGATACACTAGCGGAAGGTGGTTCCATACCTTGTCATAGTCGGAATCCAATCTCCAATAAGCGCCCTTCGGTTTTTTATTTTATATTATATACGGAGCGTGAGATGCAAGCGTTCCGCTAAATTCTGTTTATTTGATTTAGACACTATTATAATATCACTGAATTTTTGTATCAAAATATTTTGGGTTATCGTAAGGTAAAAACCATCCGTGTTTATGTGTGGATCGGACTTACGATTATCATTCCTTTCGAAAGGATTTTGAAAGTTAAACAAATGGTTGGAGTTTACTCACACCAGTCCCATGACTGACCCAGAATTTTATTTTGTTTGTTTTTCCCTAAAATCTTGGGTGCCCAAATTTGTATGGGCAGTCAAGTAGTCAGGATTTTTCAGATTCACTTGGAAGAGCTGGAAGCATGAGGCTTTACCAGTTAGCTATAGACTATCATATTTTCTGCTGTGAACCATGTTTGTGTCTGGAAACAGGTGTTTATAACTGTTCCAGGAATAATTGTTGTGCTCTGATGATGGTATGCATATAAAGTTACTGATTTTTATTTCAAAAGTTATATTATATAATATATTTTATTCGTTCCATTGTGAGATTTGCCTTCTTTGTTTTCTCCTATTCTAACCTTTCTTTCTTTCTATTTCTCATCCTCTAACTTCTTTCTAATAATGATTCATATTTCTATGCAATTTGGGTTGGACGTGTGGTGTTATTAGTCAACTCAGATAGTACGGAATTGCGGGCTGTTACAGTTGGTATCAGAGCTTAGGTTGAGCGAATACCTAGGTTGTGGTGTTGTGCTCATTAGAGATAGGGTCAGTAGTACCCTAGGATGAGTTGAGTGTATATATACAAGAGAGCGTATTTGTTAATTCATATAAGAAAAATTGTTTTATATTGTGTTGGCTAGTCTGTTGAGTAGTTTATGAATTCTGATCGAATCGTAGGACACCACGAAGTTGATAGGAATTTCTGAACACTTGAACAGAAGATACGACATAATATGGTTTTAAAATGGGTAAATGAAATAAGTTTACCCAAAACTATATTTTTATATAGAAAGAATAATTTTCTGAAATTATTATAATATATGGATGTGTTGGATGTTGCTATTATAATCAAATAAGAGTATAAAATGGAATAAGAGTATAAATTGGAAATGGTTATATATAACCAAGTAAAATTTGTATAGAAATGAAATATACAAATGTGATGAACTGAAATTAGATTCAGAATCAGAATTAAGAATTTAAATCCTGGGAAGTTGGAAAATATTTTTTGAAGTATACTAGAAGAATACAGCTTTGTTTTAAAAGGATTTTGAATAGAAACCATTTTAGATGGATTTTGGAAGTGATAAAGCACTGAACTCACTTCAGTGGCTGGGAAATGACTCTGATGATGACTGCAGCATCATCAGTGTTCATTTCCGAGTTTCTAAGTGATGGACTGCTACCTTAAAAAAGTTTTAGTGGAAATTTGTTGGAAAAAAAACAAGATGGTTTGAAAATTCAAATGTTTTGAATTTGAGATGGAAATAAATATAAGTATATATTTATGTGATTTCGAAATGATTTAAAATGAAATCCCAAGAATGTGAATGTGGAAATTTAAATGGATTGAAGTGAATAAATTGATTTAAAATCAATTTGAATGAATTTGAATATACATGAGTGAAATATGAACTGAATGTGAATTGTAAATCATTCAGATAGAAATGAATGTGAGTATATATATGAGAACCAAAAGTTGGTTGGGACTAAAATTGTCGAAATGTAAAGAGTTGAGTTTCAACATAAGAAAATTCTCGGAAAGTAAATGGGTTTGTAGCATTTTTCTTACCTTAGCAATTTCAGGGACGAAATTCTTTTAAGGGGGGAAGAATGTAACGAACCGGATTTTTGAATAGTTTATTTTAAATATTTAATATGGTTTTAAATATTGAATTGATAATATAAAAGAATTTTTATATTGACTTATCGATCTATAATCGATATAGGATTTAATTTTTGATATATATATATATATAATTATAGTAATACGGTAATATGAAATAATTCAATTCAAAGATAAAACTGAATCAAAACGGTTTAGATGATCAATATATATTTTACTTGAATATAAACGATGATAATAGTAATTTATTATTGAAGAATTTATTTGTTTCAATTTAAATTATATTATATTAATTTAATATGGTTATTTTACCTATACGTTCAAATTAAATTTTTACAGTCTATCCTGTTATGTTCAAAATAGTGTTATAATGTTGTAATATCAGTCGTTACGTTGAAATAGCAGTTCGTGATTCCACGTTATGAACCCCGAGATATTTATAATGGATAGGTTCGAAATCGAATCAAAAATCAAATCAATATTTATTTAAAAGGATAAAAATCAATTCATATCAAATCGTATTAATTATAAAATCAAATCAAATTTAATTAAAACACTTTTAATATCAAAATCTATCTTAATATTTTCAAAATCCTACAACAGACCTATGTTGAAATTAACACTACCTATTCTATTCGTATTTGAAAACGACCCTCTCCCTTTCTTCTTTATAAGTCGTGCTTTCGTTCCCTTTTTTCATCAGAAATCCGACAGTCTTTAATAAAAAAAGGAAGCCGATCTCTAAATAAACGAGAATTCATTTCTAAATAAAAGGGTTCAACTTCGACATCTTCCTTTGGGTGCGACGCTGTTCCATGTCAAGACTCGAAAGAGGAATTGAATCACGATCCAATCTAAGTCATGGTACTATGTTCGACATCAGGCGAGGCGTTAACGCGATAAAGTTAGGGCATTCGAAGTCGCGATTTTTCCTTTACATTGCGAGGCTGCTATAGCCTCGATTCAGGGTTGCGCTCACAATGATGGATCTGAGATTGAATGTGCTTGCAAATTTCGTGAAGGACCGTTTGGGAAATGCTCAAATCAAGGTAGTCAATGCTAGGTCAATTGCTATCTGGTGGCGCTTGCAGCTAGAAGTGGAGATCTGGAGTTCATTATGGTGAACAAGGTGTGTTGTTGTTGGGGGAGTTGAGATGTTTGATCTGTGATGAACTGGGGAAGGCTAAAGCTGTGTTATGGATGACTGTGATTCGAGTTGGATGATAAAACTGTAAAGAAAAAGCAGTTTCTTGCTTTGAAGGAGAGTATAACGTGAGTAAAGCAAGGTATATTTATATTTTTGAATTTAAAATGTGTATGGAAAAATGGTACAGATAAATTAATAACTAATTAAATTTGTGTAGTTAGGTGAAAAGGAAGAAATTGTAAGCAAATCATTTGAGTAGAGAATTTGGGTATATAATTTTAAGTGGATAAAAGTCTGATTTTGTTAAGAAATAAAAAATTTAAAAATAATGATACCTATAGCTTATATAATTCGAATAATTTTAAATACTGTATTTGATTTATACAAGGTTCATAATGCTAAACGCAAGTCGAGTTGGACATTTAGCGGGAAATGGATTTGGATTTTTCCATAGACAGATGGAATATAAATCAAACTTCTTCTATTCCAACAAAAATAAAATCAGGTGAGTAAATCTCACTTAAATTTTATTTAGAATTATTTTTATTAGTTAAAAATAATTGTTTGTTGATTTTTTGGATGCTTTAAATATTATTTGCTGTTGTTAAAAATATATTAGTTATTTAGGCTTCGTGGTTATTATATATATATATATATATATATATATATATTGGTGGTTGGATTTCCCGCAGTATCATTAGCGCATGCCCGCGGTACCATTAGCGGATGATTACCCTATACGCCCACACACTATGGCAGTTGATGACCTTCATATTGCGATATCCTGCCTCGAAGCAGGATGGGTATTATTTTTGTTGACTAACGTCTGTGGATGCAGGAAAAACAGGTTGGAGGGATCCAACTGGATTCCTCTAAAATATATTATCTATTTGTTTGTTTGTTTGCACCTATACTTTCATATATGATGTGTTAGAAAACTTTTCAATTGTAATTGGTTGTTTTGATTGTTTGAAATATCACCGGGCTTAAATGTCGATATTTTAAAAATATCGAAAAAGGAAATTTCCAGAGTTAAAAGGGGAAATTCTATTTTTCTAAAATAGAATTTGAAATTTGAATAGAATAAAAATATTAACTTATTTTAAAAGAATAAAAACAAGTAGTTCTTTTATAAACGAAGTTTGTAAATAAAGTGAAAAGAATTATCATTGGATAATTCAGAAATAAAAATACAAGTGTGAAATTGAAAAGAGAAATCTATTTTCCAAAAGTAGAAATATCGATTTCAAAAGAAATTGAAATCGATACTTGTTTAAGAATGAATATAGAATTTCAAATGGAGTTTGAATATAGAAATTCAATGGAATTCAAATATAGAATTTGAATATAGAAAATATAAAGGAAATTCAAATATAGAATTTGAATATAGAAAGTGAAATGGAATTTGAATAAAGAAATTTTAAATATAGAATTTGAATATATAAATTAAATGGAGTTTGAATATAGAGAATTTGAAATAGAATTGAAATAGAATTCCAATATAGAATTCAAATAAAGTTGAAATGGGAATTTGAATATATAATTCAAATAGAGTTGAAAGGGGAATTTTAATATTGAATTTAAATAAAGTTGAAATTGAAATTGAATATAGGAAATTTAAATAGAATTGAATTGAAATTTAATATAGAAAATCGAAGTATATATAATTATATTATCGAGTTAGGAAAAATGGACAATTATAGATAATCGAAAATATTATGTTGGATTGGGAAACTGATTTGATATATATATTAAAAATATATCAGAATGGGGTTGAATTTTTTATAAACGAAGTTCAAATGTTTATATACATATTAATATAATTAAAACGAACTTGCCGCAGCGCTGCAGTTCGTAAATTGGCGATTCGAACTTCAATTGAGGGTACAAAACTCAATAGGAGTCGGAATTCTTTGAAACAAGAAATGTCAGGATTGATTTGATAGTAGTTTTCTAATGGAGGAGAAAAATATGGATTCCGTCAAATAGATTTTGAGTTATGTCAAAATCAAATTTTCAGAAAAACAGCGCCAGAACCATTATAAAAACATAACAGTTTATTTAAATAAATAAAAGGATTTAAAAGAAATAAAAATCTAAATTGCCATTAGAAAAATCCAGACTGGAGATATAAAATAAATATGAACTCCAGTGAAGTAAGTGAAATGATTTTTGAAACGAAAATCAGATTTTTAGTTATTAAATAGATTTAACTAATTTTGAAGAATAAATAGTTAATCGAGTTTTGAATCGAAATTGGCGTTGGATAAGTAAATTGGTTTTATGGACTCATATTCGAAATCGAATTTGGAACTCAAGTTAAAAAAAATGAAATTCTACTTGTTTATAAGTGAATTAAAATATATTTGAACATGATATGTTCAAAATAAAGGGATTTGGGAAAATAGCTAATTAAAGAAGAAATTAGCAAATTGAGTTAAGGATGACCGAATTTAGTTGGGATAAATTGGAAACAGGTAAATATAGGTTGAGCAGGTATGGGATGAAGTGTATGAAGATTTTTATTCTTGTGCCCGACAAAAAGGTACATGTTTAAATTCCATATAAGGTTTTATGCGCTGTATCGGCAAGCCGCTTAGCTTTTTCTTTTTCTTTTGATTGGTAAGGGCCATGGGAGGCTATTTGAAATATCCCGATGCTCCCGGTATAAAGGAGGTTATGGCGAAATTTTCCAGAAATTTAAGGAGTTAAAATATTTTTAAGAAATTTTGATAAGTAGAAAATCAATATATTAATATATATTGAATTCGATTAGGAAACGAATTTAAAATAGAATATTATAAACAAAAAGGAAATATATAACTCTTGTAAAATTAGAAAGAGAAATATTACGGGTTTAAAATAAATAATTGGTTTTTTAAAATGTTGATTATTCGAGGTAAGTGGTTTCGTTCATTTTGATGTTGAGGATGTTTTCAGTTAAGGTCTGAGAGGTAGTTATACCCCAACTTGATTGATTTCATTTTTGATTGATAAATAGCAAGATCCAGTCTCGAGGAGAAGTGTTTGAATAAGAGTTAGTTGAATAAAATATTTTGGGTTGTCGTAACGATGTTTTACAAAGCATTCGTTTTAACCCAAGTGGTGGAATTTTGGAAATATAAAAGTAAATATTCCTGAGTATAATTAAAGTAGTCGGAAAAGAGATAAGTGATTGAAATTGTTTTCAATTGCAAATAGAATATATTTTCTAAATACAGAAAATAAAAGAAGGCGATAAATGGAAATGTTTTTTTCCAAATAGCGTAAGAGACCAATAAGATTACTGGGAATATTTGGTTAACAAATATTGATAAGGAAGTAGAGAAGTGTTATAATTAATGAAATATAAATTAAAAGGCCCAGTGATTGTTTGATGCTGTGAATGGGTGTTTGTTTTTCTTCGATAGTTAAATAACCGACTGTCGAAGTGTTTGCCAATATCGTTGTCAATATGGAAAGACCGGTTGGATTATTATCCGAGAACCACTCTATATTGGCAGTAGCATTGCGAATCAGATTATATGAAGATAATTGAAGATGGAGTAAAGTGCAAGGGCTTTTTTCTATTAATAGAAATTGTGCCTTCGGTTTCGTTCAATCCCAGAACGAACGTATATGGACGAATGTCTGACAGAGTATTTCCAATGATCGAATATGTTGGTCTGTATAAATATACATGGTGGCAACGGATTTATTCTCTTAGCATAATATCCAGAATATATTTGTGCAAATCAACTAGTGATTAACGGATTTGATGATGTGACATTCAACGTGATTGTGCTATCAATGAATGGAAAGTAATCGTAGCCTCAGGCCTCAACAACCGAGAAATGACAAAAATCGGGCAGGCAACATGGCTAAGTGGGTCGCTCCCATTAGGGTGTATTATCACCTATCTAGAGATTCATTTAATTCCTTATTCTATTCGATGTTGTCCCATTCGGGAAACGGTTGCTGATCCCAACCGTTGGTGATATACATTCGATACACTCAAGCGAAATGACTGGTCGGTCATGTGTGGGCCGGGTTGCAAGATGTTCTTGTTGAACCCAGTGTATTCCTCTCTAGAGATACGCTAGCGGAAGGTGGTTCCATACCTTGTCATAGTCCGAATCCAATATCCAATAAGCGCCCTTCGGTTTTTGATTTTTATATTATATATGGAGTGTGAGATGCAAGCGTTCCGCTAGATTCTATTTATTTGATTCAAACACTATTATAATATCAATGAATTTTCGTATCAAAATATTTTGGGTTATCGTAAGGTAAAAACCATCCGTGTTTATGTGTGGATCGGTCTTACAATTATCATTTCTTTCAAAAGGATTTTGAAAGTTAAACAAATGGTTGGAGTTTACTCACATCAGTCCCATGACTGACCCAGAGTTTTATTTTGTTTGTTTTTCCCTAAACTCTTGGGTGCCTAAATTTGTACAGGCAGTCAAGTAGTCTGGATTTTTCTGTTTCACTTGGAAGAGATGGAAGCAGGAGGCTTCACCAGTTAGCTATAGACTATCATATTTTCCACTGTGAACTATGTTTATGTCTGGAAACAGGTGTATATAACTGTTCCAGGAATAACTGTTGTGCTCTGATGATGGTATGCATATAAAGTTACTGATTTGTATTTCAAAAGTTATGTTATATAATATATTTTATTCATTCCGCTGTGAGATTTATCTTCTTTATTTTATCCTATTCTAACCTTTCTTTCTTTCTATTTCTCATCCTCTAACTTCTTTCTAATAATGATTCATATTTCTACGCAATTTGGTTTGGACGTGTAGTGTTATTAGTCAACTCAGATAGTACGGATTTGCCGGCTGTTACAGTCACCTTGTTGCGAAGCTCCTATCTGCTCCACTAGAGTCGGTCGTATCTCCAAGGATGCAAATAAATCAGGCAAAACTTCGATGGAGGGTCTAAAATCAAAAGCTGATATGAACTCCAAGTTCTCTCTTTCCACAAACAAAGGACTCAGAGCCATCTCTGCCTACTTAGTGCATCTGCAACCACATTCTAGGGGTATAAGAAATCTCAAAATCGTATGAAGCTAAGAATTCCATCCACCGTTGTTGCCTTAAGTTGAGATCCTTCTGAGAGAATAGATACTTGAGAGATTTGTGATCGGTGTACAATTCGAATCTTTCTCCCAGTAAATAATGACGCCACGTCTTCAATGCAAATAATATGGCAGCTAGTTCTAGATCATATGTAGGGTAGTTCTTTTCATGAACTCTCAACTGCCTACCCCCATAACATATTACTTTCCCTTCTTGCATCAGCACCGCACCCAGCCTTGTACTGCACGCATTAGTGTAAACAGTAAACAATTTACTTCCATCGGGCAAGGTCAACACTGGGGTTGTTGTCAGAGCCCTTTTCAGCTGTTGGAAAGCAACATTACAGTCAATATCCCATGAAAACACCAAATTATTCTTTGTCAGCCTAGCGAGAGGGACTGATATCTTCGCGAGGTCCTTAATGAACTTCCTATAGTAACCTGCCAACCCAAGAAAGCTTCTCACGCAGTTGCATTTTTAGGAATCTGCCAATCTTGCACTGCAACCATCTTTGTAGGATCTACAGCTATCCCTTCTTTGGAGACTACATGCCCCAAGAATCATACATCCTTTCTCTAGAAATGGCATTTGAAGAACTTTGCTTTTAGCTGGTGCTGACGGAGAGTTTTCAAAACTTCCCTCAGATGTTGGGCACGCTCTTCTTCGTTCTTGGAGAAGATCAAAATATCATCAACGAAGACTAGTGACGAATTTGTTTAGGAATTCCCGAAACACCCTACTCATCAAATCAACAAAATAGGCGAGTGCGTTTTTCAGCCCAAAATGCATCACTAGCCATTCAAAGAAATCGTCCGGAGTTCTAAAAGCAGTCTTATCTATGTTATCCTCAGCCACTTTCAATTGATGGAACCTTGTAGCCAAGTCCAACTGAGAAAATACTGAGGCACCAACGACTGATCAAATAAATCATCAATTCTTGGAAGCGGGTGCCTATTCTTTTTGGTGAGCTTATTTAATTCTCTATAGTCAACAAACAGACGAAGTGATCCATCTGCTTTAGTTACGAATACTACTGGACCACCCCATTCAGATATGCTTCGCCTGATGAACCCTTTCCCATACTTTCTTACTCAGCTCCCTCCTTTCCCTTAGAGCCATGTGGCGTACTGGTAACGCAACTGGCTTTACATTGTCCACCAGATATATGCGGAAGTCGATCTCGCGCCTTGGAGGTAAACAATGTACCTCATCAAAAACATCGGAGTAATCCCGAACCACTGGAACAAATTGCAAGTGCTCTATGGATGCATCTAAAGACTCTAGGAAGATAATCATAATAGACCCTTGGGGGTCACAAAAAACTTCGAGGGTCCTCCCGTGACAAGTTGGGAGTCTGACAACCCTCCTTTCACAATCTAAAATGGCTCCATATGTGGTAAGCCAATCCATTCCAAGAATCAACCCATAGCCCATAAACCCGAGCACATACGCGTCGCACTCAAACTCGACGCCTAACATAGATAATTTCAATCCTTACAAATCATCGATAAATGAGCCGAACCACCATTGGGGTTTGAAACAGCCACGGGATCTACTACAATACTAGTAACTAAGTGTAGAGATTCAACCAAAGAACTAGATATAAACGAGTGTGAAGAACCAGAATCAAAAAGTGTTCTAACTGGATGGTTTGAAAGAGAAACTAAACTTTCTACGGAAATTTTTCTACCTCTTTCAGGAGCACTGACGGCGAGATCATGCATCAACCCTCCAGAAGTTCCTACCTTCTGACCCTGTCCCTGTTTCTTCGGGCACTCCTTAGAGAAGTGTCCGACCTCTCTACAATTAAAGCAATTGCCCTTCCTTCTATTACAGTCCTTGATCAAGTGAACTTCCTTCCCACAATTTTGACATTTCTCTTATCCTTGCCTTTGACATCTTTCCCTCCTTTCTTTTGTTGTTGTTATGGATGTAGTTGCTGTTGCCCTTTCTTGGGCAACACTTTCCTATTCTGCGATGTCCCCCTTAGTCTTTGCTTCATTCTTCTCTCCCTTGTCCTCTTCATGCATTAGGGCCATATCCACAAGCATTTCAAAGGTGGCCCCCATTGGAATATGGGACATATTGTAACACCCCGTGAATTCTATAACATTAAGCTTCACAAATTAAAGTGTAATTAATTCTAAATGAAATAATTAAGGGAAACGGGTTACGCCATTGCGTTCTTCTCGGAATTCTACTTGAGATAGAGTCTGATTTTGCATGAATCGGACTCCGTATGAAGGAGTTATGACCTTCGGAAGTTTCAGAATAAAAATTAAAATTCAAACGGCTCGGTTTCAAGTTCAAAATTCGAAAAAATAAGCTCAAACTGGGCTGGGCGGGAAAATTCCCGCCCAGGCACCAGGTCGACCATAGGATCGACCATGGTGTCGACCTGGTCACCCCAGGTCGACCATAGTGTCGACCTGGGTGTCGACCTGCCAGTCGACCTACCTGGTCGACCTGGCTGGCTGGGTCTGGCTCTGGCTCGAATTTCTGTTGCTCGGTGTGTCATTGGGGCTGACATGTCACCTCTTGATTGGCTCTTTGGACTTTGTATGGTCTAGATTCCTCCTGTCTTCATCTGACGGCTCAAAATAATCTAAAAATATATATATACACCCTAAGTCTCAACTAAAATTCAAACAAAAAAACAAGATTGGAGTCGTCATGCTGCCAGGAAGGAATTGAGCATAGCCGTCAAGAGAGAGGAGCTTAGAGACGAATCAAATTAAGAAGAAGACTAAAGCTTAATCAAATTATTCAACGCAACGTTAATCAACCCAAAGGAACGCATCTCAATTTCAGAACTCAGAATCCAGAATTCAAGATTATGCATTCGTTGTAAGTATAGTGATCTTTCAGAATATGAATAAAACTATGACGTGATTCGATGTAAATGAAAATAGAATTGTGTTATTGCATAATAATGATATGAATTCTGTGTATTGTAATAATTCTATCATGACTTGTGTATTGATATTTGTGGCATAAATTGATTGATGCAAGCCTATTGGACATTTGTATATGAAAATAATAACACTTGCAAGTTGTGGCAAAAACTAGTAATTGATCCCTTTATGTTTATGTCGATGGCATGCACTATATACATTCCCTAAGTCTAAGTTAAAGCTTATGTAAACATGTTCTAGATTTGAGACCTTTTATGCCTACATGACTCAAAACCTATGAACCCATTCTTATGTTTATTTGCAAGTATAATTGGATCAATGTTAAGTACCGTTGGGGTTACATAAACTATGCAAGTTCATGTTGAAATAGGCTATATGATTAGATGTTAAAATTGGATATTTTGGTGAATATACAACATGTTAGTTTTGTGGTTGACATTATGCCAAGTTAAACATGTTTAAACCCAAATTTGTATAAGCCTAAACTATGCCATTTCATATGACACCTACTTAGTTATACTCTGATTTGAATGCAAGTTCACATGACCCATAATTTATGTTAGTTGAATCGCTAAATTGCAAGTTCATGCGCCACACACCTTCATGTATTGTAAAATATTACATGTTCTTGATTTCCCCTTTTCTCACGTTTATAAAGTTGGGCTGAATTGTGTCAAGCCCAAACATTTGTTATAATGTTCAAACGTACAAATGGGGGTAATAACGTTGGTGTAAAACATGAAAAATATATGTTGGCATGTTTGGCACAAGACAACGACAATGACATTTAAGCGGTATGAATTGTTATACCCAAGAATAAAGGACATGACATTTACATATAAAATTGAGAAGTGATAAAATATGCAAATTTAGAAAACACGGTATGCTTAACCCGAGGTTGGATTGAGTTGTGACGTAAACCTTCCCGGACCCGCCCGGCTGTCCAGTAGTCACAACAATACCTATCCAACGTGGGTGGTTAAGCATTGAGCCCAATAAGGACCCGAGTTTAGACTAAGCTACGGTGTAAACCTTCCTGGAACCGACCGGCACATCCAGTAACCATAGCAATATCTGTCTAACGTGAGTGGTCGGTGCTTTAAGAGGCTAAGGACAGATGGTAGGGTTAAGTCAACTAAAAACACTTAACCAAATTAAACATGTTAACAAGAATTGACGGGTGAGGTTAGGTAAATACAGACACTTAACCACTTAACATGTTTGACTAGAAAACCCTAGTAACGAGGGACCCGTTTCAGTAGTAACCCAAGTTAGGTATCATGGTACCCTGAAACTAGGCAGGGTGGGGCACGATTACTGGGCTGATTGTAAGCGGTCAAAAACGACGGCGGTGGGTGCACAGTGTAGGTTCTAACGGGGTGCGAGCGTGCACACACTCCGGAGTAGACAAACAGGGCACTGGGGCACCAGTAATATAACCTATGTATTCTAGAATTGTGTCGGGGCCACCACCATGGGTCTTGATACACACTATGGTGGGACTAGCATAGGTATCTACAATTCTTGGGGGCCGTATGACACATATGTTTATGCGAGTAGGAGCCGATCTTTAGAAAATGGGGATCACTTCACCCTCAGCATGGGGTGCTAGTTAGAATAAGCTCAAGTGGGAGCAGAGATATAGTGTGGGTGCGATAGTACATTCGATTCTAAACGACACTTCCTTAGCTTGTGATTCTTTCCTGTTTTTAGTTTATATCTATCATGCCCTTTTTCTTATTCACATACTGAAGAGTCACTAGATTTACTCAGGCTTTATGTCTGATTTTCTTTTCGTCTTCTTTTCTTTCATCCCCCCCAGGTCCACAGGGAGGAAACAACCCAGATTAGTCAGACTCTTTGCAAGCTTCAAGACCGTAGATGTATGGTTTGGATCTCTTTTGCTCGGATTATGGCTTTGGATATCACTATGGGGATTTTTGTTCCTTTATTTATGTTTTATGCTTCTTCAGTAATCAAGACAGTAGTGAGGTTGTAATGTTGGAAGTATTTTGAGACAATTATGGAAATGTTTTGTATGAACACGTATTGATGAAATAAAAGCCTGTTTGTTTTCCGCTGTTTAAAATATGTGTATTTATATCTGTCTTGTGTTTATCTGTGACTTTTACTTATAAACCTCCACCAAAGTTAAGGCATTCCCTTTGTGAGTGACCTTAACGGAGGTGGGGTGTTTGACTTGGTATCAGAGCATAGGTTTACCAGATAAGATAAAAAAAATTGAAATTGTTTTCAAAAGGAAGTTTAAAGAAGCATTTTTCAAGAAAAAGTGTTATATTTTTAAAGGCATAATCCCCCAAAGCCATGTGCACTATCTCTCTCTATCCTTCATTTTGAATCTTTCCTTTCTGTTTCAGCATGTCTGGAGACCTTAACCTTCCAGAAGGAGTGCCGATACCCGGTTGGTTTAGGAGGTACTTAGAAGCAAGGGCCAATGGCGCGGGCCTAGCAGACATTCCTCCTCCAGTGGCCGCGGTTCCTCCTCCTCCTCGTGGAAATGCCTTCGCAAAAACTTGTAGAGACTTCAAGTCTATGGGTGGAAAAGACTTTTATGGGACATAATCCTTTGTAGGAGCAAGAAACTGGCTAAAGGAGACCGAGGATCTGTTTGTCATCTTCGGAGTTGATGACAGGCAAAAGATACATCTAGCAGTGTGGTTGCTTAAAGATGAAGCTTCCTATTGGTGGGAGATTACCAATGCTCAGAGGCGAGTGGAAACATGGGAAGATTTCAGGACAAGATTTGAGATGAAATTTCTCTCCCTAGCTAAAAGAAGCCTGCAAATGGAGAAGTTCCTAACTCTTAAACATGGGAGCAGGGCGATCAGGGAGTACGTCAATCAGTTTAATCAGCTGGCCAGATTTGGGCTGGACTTAGTAAACACCAAACATAAGAAGGTGCTTTGCTTCATCAAAGGTTTGAATGAGCCTCTACACAGCCTTGCTATGACCCATGTATCCGCGGGAGCGACTTATGAAAGCTTGGTGGATATGGCGTTGCTACACGAGGAAGACAACGGCAAGAAAGAGACTAAGGTGGAAGAAAAGAAAGAGGGTCTACAAGCTAAGAAAACAGACTTCAAGAAAGGAGGGAAGAACAATAAGCCCCGTGAGAGGAGAAAGTGCAATTTCTGTGGCATTGTTGGACATATATCGAAAGACTGCCGAAAGAGGAAAGCGAAGAAGGGTGGGTGCTTCCATTGCGGAGAGACTTGGCACTTGGCTAAGGACTGCCCAAAGAAGCGAGTGCGGGGACAGAAGGCTGGATCCACTTCAAGGGGTAAAGTTCATGCACTGGTGGCACCTCCACAGGAACGAGGTAGTAATATTTCTGTAGAAAGTGTAGTCTATCTTTATGATCATCCAGTTCGCACACTTTTTGACTCTGGCGCATCACACTCCTTTATTTCGTCTGCCTTAGTAGAATCTCTGCATCTAGACACTAGTATAGTAGAGGATCCCTTAGTAGTTTCAAATCCAATTGGGGGCTCCGCTTACTTGTCAATGGTTTGTTTGGGTTTGAAAATCTCTATTCTCAGCGTTGAGTTTAGTTGTAATGCCATTGTTTTGGGCTTCTCGGGATATGGTTTGATCTTAGGCATGGACTGGTTATCCAGTAACGGTGCCATTCTTGATTGTGAGAAAAGAGTAGTTAGACTCTTGACTCGGCTTGGTAACACTCTAGAAATTTCTTGTAATCCCTTAAATGTTGTTATGCTTAGTTATCTAGAGTCGCTTGATGCTTTTGATGAGAATTTGCAGTCAGTTAGAGTAGTCCGGGAATATCCGGATGTCTTTGAGGAGGTGAAGGGCTTACCTCCGAGGCGGGAAATAGATTTCCGCATATGTCTTGTGGATAATGCAAAGCCTATATCTTTACCTGTCAAACACATGGCTCCAAAGGAGAGAAAGGAGCTCAGTAAGCAGGTTAAAGAACTTCTCGAAAAGGGGTTCATTAGACGGAGCATTTCGGAATGGGGTGCTCCAGTGGTGTTTGCAACCAAAGCGAACGGTTCGCTTCGCCTTTGCATCGACTATAGGGAGTTAAACAAATTAACCAAAAAAAATAGGTACCCTCTTCCTCGAATCAACGATTTGTTTGATCAGCTTGTAGGTGCGTCGGTCTTCTCCCAACTTGATCTGGCAACTGGGTTCCATCAGCTAAGAGTAGCTGAAGACAGCATTGATAAAACGGCGTTCAGAACCCCAGACGGTTTCTTCGAGTGGCTTGTCATGCCTTTCGACTTGACAAACGCACCCGCTTATTTCACAGACCTAATGAGCAGAGTGTTCAGAGAATTCCTCAACAAATTTGTGGTTGTCTTCGTAGATGATATTTTGATCTTCTCAAAGAATGAGGAAGAGCATGCTCAACATCTGAAAGAAATCATGGATACTCTCCGAGCACATCAGCTGAAGGCAAAATTTTCCAAATGCCACTTTTGGAGAGAAGAAGTAAGGTTTCTTGGGCATGTGGTGTCCAAAGAAGGGTTGGCCGTGGACCCCGCAAAAGTAGTTGCGGTGCAAGATTGGAAGGCATCAAAGAACGCAACCGAAGTCAGAAGTTTTCTAGGGCTGGCGGGTTTCTACCGTAAGTTCATTAGGGATTTTGCAAAAATCTCAGCTCCACTCACAAGGCTAACAAAGAAGAATCTAGCATTCGCTTGGGACTTGAATTGCGAGTTTGCTTTCCAACGCTTGAAAAGGGCTCTCACAACAGCACCAGTTCTGACTCTGCCAGATGGAAGCAAGATGTTCACAGTATACACAGATGCATGCGGGACGGGGCTAGGCGCAGTTTTGATGCAAGAAGGGAGGGTAGTAGCTTATGGTGGAAGGCAATTGAAAGTTCATGAATAGAGCTACCCAACCCACGATCTTGAGTTAGCTGCCATCGTCTTTGCACTTAAGTCTTGGCGTCATTATCTCCTAAGTGAGAAGTTTGAACTGTATACTGACCATAAATCGTTGAAATATCTTTTCTCGCAGAAAGATCTTAACTTAAGGCAACAGTGATGGATGGAGTTTCTTGCCTCGTATTACTTTAAGATTTCCTATACTCCGGGCAAGGGCAATGTAGTAGCAGACGCCTTGAGCAGAAAGAAGTTGACCCTAAGCTCTTTGTAGAAAGGCAAAGCTTGGAGTATATAGCCAGTTTTAACTTTAGGCCCTCCTCTGATTTCATACTGGGTTTGTTAGCATCTCTTGAAGTGTGCCCTACTCTTTTGGATACAATAGGGACTGCACAACGTGAAGACCCTCAGCTAGTTGAAGTGGTTGATAAGCTAATTAGGGGTAAGACTTCTAGTCACCTCAATAGGTACTCTATCGATGATAAAGGCTGGCTGAGACGCGATGGAAGACAATGCGCCCCACAAGTAAGGGAGTTGGTAAAGAAGTTTCTCGAGGAAGCACATTATTCCAAGATGACAATACACCCAGGCGAAGACAAGATGTACAAGGACATAAAGAGAGTTTTCTTTTGGAGCGGCATGAAGAAGGATGTGGCAGATTTTGTTTCTAAGTGTATGAAATGCCAACAAGTCAAGGCGGAACAGAAGAAGCCTGGAGGACTGCTTCATCCTCTAGAGGTCCCACAGTGGAAGTGGGATAGTATTTCAATAGACTTCGTTGATGGGCTGCCTAGGTCGAGAAGGGGCAATACTAGCATTTGGGTAATAGTGGATAGGCTTACAAAAAGCGCCCACTTTTTACCTGTCAAGAGTAGAAGGACTGCCTCATCTCTAGCATCTCTTTACCTTAAGGAGATAGTTCGACTCCATGGGATACCCTCCAGCATTGTTAGTGACTGAGACCCAATCTTCACAAGCAAGTTTTGGCGGAGTCTGCAAGAAGTTGTAGGCACACGGTTATGTTTGAGCACGGCATATCACCCCCAAACTGATGGCTAGACGGAAAGGGTGAATAGAGTTTTAGAGGATCTTGTAAGACATTGCGTCCTTGACGTTGGAGGGACATGGGAGGATCACCTTCGTTTAGTGGAATTTGCCTACAACAACAGCTACCAGGCTACCATAGGCATGGCACCCTTCGAAGCCTTGTATGAAAGACCGTGCAAATCACCAACCTGTTGGTGGGAGTCTACAGATAAGCTTATACTTGGGCCATACATGATCAGAGTGACCTCAGAGAAAGTGGACTTAATACGAAGAAGGGTGAAGACAGCCCAGGATAGACAAAAATCCTACGCAGACAAGAGAAGGACCAACCTTGAGTTTGAGGTTGGGGATAGGGTTTTCCTTAAGGTATCTCCTTTAAGGAACGTCGTTCGCTTTGGATCCACAGGAAAGTTAGCACCAAGATTTATAGGGCCGTTTCCTATCATCGAGAAGGTTGGGAAGATGGCCTATATATTAGGGCTACCCGAGAGACTGGCCGGAGTTCACAACGTCTTTCATGTTTCTCACCTCCGGAAGTGTTTGCATGAGTCTGCGGAAGTGGTGGAACCTAGCATTCTAGAAGAAGCTGAAGTGGAACGTAAAGCAACTGTGAGGAGAGTTCCAACACGCATCTTTGGAACAGAAGTGAAAAAGCTACGCAACCACGAAGTCAAACTTGTTAAAGTTCAGTGGTGCGACACCGAGGAAGTCGCGACTTGGGAAACTGAGGACAGAATACGCACTGCCTACCCTTTTCTTTTTGAGGGTACATCTTTGATCTCTCTTCCCTTAAGTTATGCTTTATCTATCTTTTTAGGTATATCTCCTCGGTCCTTTTCCTAACTCCTTAGGTAGAAAACAAATGGATGCAAACATGTATTTGAAAACATGTTATGGATAATGGCTGCAAATGGTTGCTAGTTATTGCTAGTGGTTGCTCGTGGATGCATATACACACACACCATAGGTTTTAGATCGGCTCAGTCACTTCATATTGCATATGCATATATGTATTCTCATTTTTATATGGTTGAAACTTGATATGCTGTCATATGGTTGTCGCATTTGTATGAATAAGTTGTGCACTCATGTAGAATTATGAGTAGGGAAAAAATTTGCATACATAATGGATTCATGACACTTACATGATTCGCATTAAGGAGGTCAACTGAATCAGTAGACCGCCTGATTTCTGCATTAGATAAGGACATGTACACACACTATGCAAATGATCATGAAGCATTAGAAGTCTTTTAAGGACAGTGGACGCCTGTGTTTGTTGGTTGAGTAGATGGACGACTGGATGGTAGGATATACATTCTTCCTAACTTGAAGATTTCGGGGACGAAATCCTTTTAAGAGGGGGAGAATGTAACACCCCGTGAATTCTATAACATTAAGCTTCACAAATTAAATTGTAATTAATTCTAAATGAAAGAATTAAGGGAAACGGGTTACACCGTTGCGTTCGTCTCGGAATTCTTCTTGAGATAGAGTCCGAGTTTGCGTGAATAGGACTCCGTATGAAGTAGTTATGACCTTCGGAAGTTTCAGAATAAAATTTAAAATTCAAACAGCTCGGTTTCAAGTTCAAAATTCGAAAAATAAGCTCAAACTGGTTGGGCGGGAAAATTCCCACCCAGGAACCAGGTCGACCATAGGGTCGACTATGTTGTCGACCTGGTCACCCCAGGTCGACCATAGTGTCGACCTGCCAGTCGACCTACCTGGTCGACCTGGCTTGCTGGTCTGGCTCTGGCTCGAATTTATGTGGCTCGGTGTGTCATTGGGGCTGACATGTCACGTCTTGATTGGCTCTTTGGACTTTGTATGGTCTAGATTCCTCCTGTCTTCATCTGACGGCTCAAAATAATCTAAAAATCTATATATACACCCTAAGTCTCAACTAAAATTCACACAAAAAAATAAGATTGGAGTCGTCATGCTGCCAGGAAGGAATTGAGCGTAGCCGTCAAGAGAGAGGAGCTTAGAGACGAATCAAATTAAGAAGAAGACTAAAGCTTAATCAAATTATTCAATGCAACGTTAATCTACCCAAAGGAACGCATCTCAATTTCAGAACTCAGAATCCAGAATTCAAGATTCTGCATTCGTTGTAAGTATAGTAATCTTTCAGAATATGAATAAAACTGTGACGTGATTCGATGTAAATGAAAATAGAATTGTGTTATTGTATAATAATGATATGAATTCTGTGTATTGTAATAATTCTGTCATGACTTGTGTATTGATATTTGTGGCATAAACTGATTGATGCAAGCCTATTAGACATTTGTATATGAAAATAATAACACTTGCAAGTTGTGGCAAAAACTAGTAATTGATCCCTTTATGTTTATGTCGATGACATGGACTATATACATTCCCTAAGTCTAAGTTAAAGCTTATGTAAACATGTTCTAGATTTGAGACCTTTTATGCCTACATGGCTCAAAACCTATGAACAAATTCTTATGTTTATTTGCAAGTATAATTGGATCTAAGTTAAGTACCGTTTGGGTTACATAAACTATGCAAGTTCATGTTGAAATAGGCTATATGATTAGATGTTAAAATTGGATATTTTGGTGAATATACAACATGTTAGTTTTGTGGTTGACATTATGCCAAGTTAAACATGTTTAAACCCAAGTTTGTATAAGCCTAAACTATGCCATATCATATGACACCTACTTAGTTATACTCTGATTTGAATGCAAGTTCACATGACCCATAATTTATGTTAGTTGAATCGCTAAATTACAAGTTCATGCACCACACACCTTTATGTATTGTAAAATATTACATGTTCTTGATTTCCCCTTTTCTCACGTTTATAAAGTTGGGCTGAATTGTGTCAAGCCCAACATTTGTTATAATGTTGCGAACGTACAAACGGGGGTAATAACGTTGGGTGTAAAACATGTAAAATATATGTTGGCATGTTTGGCACATGCCAACGACAATGACATTTAAGCGGTATGAATTTTTATACCTAAGAATAAAGGACATGACATTTACATATAAAATTGAGAAGTGATAAAATATGTAAATTTAGATAACACGGTATGCTTAACCCGAGGTTGGATTGAGTTGTGACGTAAACCTGCCCGGACTCGCCCGGCTGTCCAGTAGTCACAACAATACCTATCCAATGTGGGTGGTTAAGCATTGATCCCAATAAGGACCCGAGGTTAGACTGAGCTACGGTGTAAACCTACCCGGAACCGACCGGCACATCCAGTAACCGTAGCAATATCTGTCTAATGTGAGTGGTCGGTGCTTTAAGAGGCTAAGGACAGATGGTAGGGTTAAGTCAACTAACAACACTTAACCAAATTCAACATGTTAACAAGAATTAATGGGTGAGGTTAGGTAAATACAGACACTTAACCACTTAACATGTTTGACTAGAAAAACCTAGTAACGAGGGACCCGTTTCAGCAGTAACCCAAGTTAAGTATCATGGTACCCTGAAACAAGGCAGGGTGGGGGCACGATTACTGGGCTGATTGTAAGCGGTCAAAAACGACGGCGGTGGGTGCACAGTGTAGGTTCTAAAGGGGTGCGGGCGTGCACAAACTCTGAAGCAGACAAACAGGGCACTGGGGCACCAGTAGTATAACCTATGTATTCTAGAATTGTGTCGGGGACGCCACCATGGGTCTTGATACACCCCATGGTGGGACCAGCATAAGTATCTACAATTCTTGGGGGCCGTATGACACATATGTTTATGCGAGTAGGAGCCGATCTTTAGAAAATGGGGATCACTTCACCCTCAGCATGGGGTGCTAGTTAGAATAAGCTCAAGTGGGAGCAGAGATATAGTGTGGGTGCGATAGTACATTCGATTCTAAACGACACTTCCTTAGCTTGTGATTCTTTCCTGTTTTTAGTTTATATCTATCATGCCCTTTTTCTTATTCACATACTGAAGAGTCACTAGATTTACTCAGGCTTTATGTCTGATTTTCTTTTCGTCTTCTTTTCTTTCATCCCCCCCAGGTCCACAGGGAGGAAACAACCCAGATTAGTCAGACTCTTTGCAAGCTTCAAGACCGTAGATGTATGGTTTGGATCTCTTTTGCTCGGATTATGGCTTTGGATATCACTATGGGGATTTTTGTTCCTTTATTTATGTTTTATGCTTCTTTAGTAATCAAGACAGTAGTGAGGTTGTAATGTTGGAAGTATTTTGAGACAATTATGGAAATGTTTTGTATGAACACGTATTGATGAAATAAAAGCCTGTTTGTTTTCCGCTGTTTAAAATATGTGTATTTATATCTGTCTTGTGTTTATCTGTGACTTTTACTTATAAACCTCCGCCAAAGTTAAGGCATTCCCTTTGTGAGTGAACTTAACGGAGGTGGGGTGTTTCACATATCAAGACCATGCAGAGGCTCATTCAGTCCTTTAGCAAATCGTAAAGCCTTTTTGTGCGATGTATCCACCAACTCTAGTCCGAACCTTGCCAACTGGTTGAACTTGTTCATGTACTCCTTCACTATCAAGTTCCTTTGCTCTAAGAACCTCTCCATCTGTATGCTTCGCTCAGCTTGGGAAAGAAATTTCATCTCAAAACTCTTTCTGAAATCTTCCCATGTTTCCATCGGACGTCCAGCCTGGGTGACTTCCCACCAAAATGAGGCTTCATCTTTTAACAGCCAAGCAGCTAACTGAATCTTTTTTCGGTCCTCCACTTCAAAGATTATGAATAAGTCCTCGGTCTCCTTAAACCAATTCCGAGCTTCTACAAATGTAGCACGGAAGTCCTTACCGATTTTGGCGAAGTTATCTGCTCTTGGATGGGAAGGAGGAGGAGGAATGACTGGGGCAACAGGAGGAGGAGTGTCTCTCTAGCCTTCAGCAGGCGATGTGGCCTCCAAATAGCTCCAGAACCATCCGCGTATCGTGATGCCCTCTGGGATATTAGGAATGTTTTGATCCCCAGACATGATGTGTAACAACCCGGGTTTCGACAGACCGAATTTTCCTTTCAAGATTTTCATATATGAGAACTAGTGAGCTATATATATATATATATATATATATATATATATATATATATGCTCCTTTCCATGAGAGAATTCTTTCAAAACAAGAAATTGTTGTTTTACATAATATTCCCCACTTTATTTTAAAACCCAATATGCACTTTTCAAACATCAAGATACTTTTAAGATCAAAACTCAGAAAATACCAGAAACTCTTTTACAAATTCAAGTTCTTATAAGTTTATTATTGGGTCAGACTCAAAGCGGGTTTTCCACTCAACTAGGCTTTCCTAGGTATTTTCACAAATTCAATTTTCTCGACTATATATATTCCTAATCCTTTTTCACACTTTAACCTTATTTTCTAATTTCTAAGGTTTTACTTCTAGACCCACTACTCTGAAATACTAATGTTTCAGTTTCCATTCTATGGGACACTTTCTAGCTCCAAGTCATATTGCACACTTTCCCAACCACATAATTGTTTCCAAAATTTCTATGTCCATGCCTTTAGTGTACAAACCAATATCCCAACTCTTTACATGTCTAGTGGGCTACTATATGGATTTAGGTTTATATATATATATAATATATTTATATTTTAGAAAATACAAATACGTTCACTCATTATCACCCTAAGATCACTAAACCGAAGCTCTGATACCAGATGTAACAACCCGAGTTTCGATAGACCGAATATTTCAAAATCCAATCCATCGGACCCCGAGTTGGGTGCTCTGGTATCCTGCAGAAAAGACAGAGAGAAAGAAACATGTCAGAGTTCGAAAAGAAGCTCACTGCGGAAGGAATAAAATATAATTTATTCAAAATAGCATTACCTTAATAATAATACTGCCAAGCCAGTAGTCAAGCAATACTATCTCTGTCATGAACCTAACCTGCCCATGTTGTGAGCAGGGGGTCAGAACATAAGTTCTGTGTGACTGGACTATAATAAACTCTTGTGTAACCCTACATATACCATTCAGTTATAATTTCTTGTTTATTAGGTTATTCACAATATTAGCACCCAAGGCTAAACCCATGTCATTCTCGTCCACTTACTAGTAGACTTAACCTAATACATCGTATATGTAATTTTTCCATAACTCGTATAATCCTTTCCATGTATACGTACAGTCCCTTGCCGTATATCGTACGGGCTTTATCACGTAATTCTATACTACTTCAACGTAGTGCCACCATTCTTGAAATCGTTTGGACTGCCACCCTTGATCTGGCTAGGTTTCCTTATCATGAACCATCGAGTGTTCAACTAGGATTTATGCCACCTAGGACCACTAGGGATTATGCTACCTATTGAACGTTTTCTAGATTCGATTAGGGTTTATGCCACGTAGGACTACTAGGGATTATGCTACCTGTCGAACAGCGCCCTTTTCCCACGTATGTATCGCGAATCGTTTCCGATGTCTAGGTGCACATGTACTCTATATGTGCGGCCCAAGTCCCGTGACAGGACTAAATCAAGAAATACAGAACTCGGTCGGGAGCTTTAAGTTATCTGTCGATGCAGATGCTAAGGTCTGTTTTTCTACCAGTGGTCATGGTCCCACGTGACCCCTCCCTCAACTAATGAAAGGCAATCCAAGAAAATCAAGCACGAGAACTGTACTCCTGCCAACTATGCCCCCGATTTTCCTATTGGCCAGCCTCACCCATAACTAGATAGCAAGTATATGGTCTGTTAGGAGTTCTCTGCCTTTCTGTATACGTACTACGATTGACTAAAGATGGTAGGAACAACGGCGAGTGCTATCACAGGGCTAAACAAGATATTGCCGCCTCAAGCTAGTCCATCCTAGTCTTTAGGTTGCCTTATATTGCAACCAAGGCATACTCTTGGTTCTCCTACCGCAGACCTTAACCTCTGTGAGCCCAGGCGAATCATCTGCAACCTCACAGAGGGATACCGAGAGTACCCTCACGTTCCCCGAAGCTACGTGCTTCAAAACCCAATCCGCTGGAGCCTTTCTCTAAATCAGATAAACGTTCGCTCCTCCTCATGTGTTTGTTAAGCGATGATCTACTGTATCGGGTTATTCATCTATTTATGGACTGGCTCAGTTTCCTTGACTAAGAATTATTACCTAGTTGTTCTTAACTAAGGTTTACCACTTAGTTTCCTTTCCCGTTAATCTTGTTTGCAAAGGTTTACCACTTAGTCCCCTTAACTAAGGATTACAACTTAGTTCCCGTTCTCGACCGTTTTCTTAACTAAGGTTTACTACTTAGTTCCTATTAACTAAGGCTTGTTACTTAGTTATAATTCTCGTTGTTTTACTTAGTCAATTCTCGTTACCTTAGACATCAGACCACATATTCTCTCTTTATAATTCAACTTGTTGACTAAGGTTTTCCCATGAATTCAAGCATAACTTAAGTTCTCTTTTATTCGGTGATAGTGCATGGGTGTTTCCCACAGTTCTTGCTTAGCTTACCCCATATTATAGGTTATCCCACCCTTCAGGTCTTACATTACATCTTAAGTCATAGTCTTTCTCTGTCCCAAGGACAGGTTTACCCCCTAATTAACCCTTCGACTATTTCTACTTCGATTTATAATAGGTAGTTAACATTCCCTATTTCCGTTTTTGGTTAAGTTTAGTTCATATGTTCGTGTCGACTTAAACCCATCTCCTTATAACGTTCATTCACAAATTTGGTTAAGTGTTGTCTTTGAATTCATGACTTAACCCTACGAATCATGTGCCATTAATTAATTATTAATGCACCACAACCTCTCACATTAGACCTGTTGTTGTGGTCACTGGTTATGCCGGGCGGTTCCGGGCAGAATTACACCACAACTCAGTCTAACCTTGGGTTTTAAGCGCAATATGACTAACTTCTCACATTAGGACCTATTGTTTGCGACCACTGGTTAGGCCGGGCGGTTCCGGGCAGGATTACATCGCAAACTCATCCTAACCTCGAGTTAGCCACGTTTCATATTTGGTTCATGTCTATTCTAATTAGCATATGTCAAGTTCATAATCATGTTAGAAATATTAAGTTCATGTTATGCCAATTACCCAACTTACAAGCATGTTCTTATAAATGTCAACTACCAATTTATGCCATGTTCGTGTTCGTTTTAGATGTCAAGTTCATAAGCATATTCTAAATGTCATATTTCAAGTTTCATAATTTTGTCCCTATTTACATTACATAAATTACTCAACCATATTCATGTTCAGTGCATTTCAATAGTGCCAAAATTCGAGTATCAAGTTCAATCTAGATGTCAATTGTCAATTGTCAATTCCCCAAATCCAAGCTTTACCTAAACCCCCCCCCCCCCCCAATTTATATTCATGCTTGTAATCCCGTTAACAGGTTACGTCTATCATTAAATTCATAATTCATATTCATGTCAATTTCATGTTCAAGTTCTAGATGTAAACTTCATGTCAAATTCCAGATGTCAATTCATATCAAGTTTGTGTTCTTATCCAAATTCAAGTTATAATACAGGTTTTATTCTAGAGACATGTGCCCATTAACAAATCCATAAGTCAAATTCATGCTTAAATCAATGATGTCAATTCTACGCCAAACCCCAAATCATGTTCATGCGTATAATTCTAATTTGGTTTACACATTCAGGTTTTGTCAATGTTATATTACGCCCAACTCCCTTTGTAATTTATAACCACACCCTCCAGTTCATGTCATAGCCCAAAACCAAGCGTTCCCCTTTTTAGTTCGCAATAATCATTTCTTCGTATTCGTTTCATAATAAAGCTAGGCTCGTGATAGCCTAGTCATAAAATGATAAAAGAGGGAGAATAAAAGAGGACATAATCGTAGGCATAATAATTAAAATCGAGCACATGATAATATTAAACATTATGGATTCAATAATTTCATTTCATGTTTACATAAGGAATTTTTGAACGATAAATCATAATTTTACACAAAAAGTGTATTATAACTCCACCCACAGTGTTTGTCATCTTCAAAATGTAGATCCTCGATTTCCCCTTTGATTTATGAATTGGATTAATCCTTGAACTGATTTCCCCCTTTCCCTTTTTGTTGCTTTTGATTCATCTTTGATTGATTTCATGTCCAATTCAATTTATCTTTGATTTCATATGTGGCGTAGGTTGCAGATCTGAATTCCTTCTCTCTGCGCAGTGATTTAGATCTAAGCCTCTTTTCTTTTTATTCATGGTTTTAGTAATTCTAGATCTCATTCTTTTTAATTTTAAGAATAGATGTTGTAGAGAAAAGAGAGAAGAATAGATCTAAGATTTATTTAGATCAATAGCTTGAGGAGGAAGAAGAAATCAAGTTAGAAGAGAGCCATGGCCTTGCCATGAATTGTTGTGGAGTTTACAATGAGCCTAGGATGTTTATATAGGAGTTAGACCAACGTACCAGGCCCAAAAACTCATCCAGGTGCTCAAAAATGGACCTGAACAGCTTCTGGGGTGAATTTCCCGCTTCTAGACCAAAATTCCCGCTTCATGTCACTACATGTCGACCTCCCCAAGGGGTTCGACACTATGGTTGACCTCCCCCCGGGGGGTCGACCCTATGGTCGACTTGGGGGTCGACCTGGTCTTTTTTTCTTCTGTTCTGGGCCGGGCTATTTTCTGATTTTTCGCTGAAACTTCGGGAGGTCATAACTCCTTCATACGGACTCCGATTTTCGAAAACTCGGACTCTATTTCATGTAAAATTTCGAGAGGAACGCAATGGTGATGTCCATTTTACTTAATTCCTGATATTTAAATTAAATATCCTTATTTTACTATCTTCTCCGTTACACACACTATTGTCGAATTAATTTTTCTTCTCTTCCATGTATTAATTAATTCTCATTATACATCACCATTATTTACCTATATAAGCATATTTTCATAAATTTTATTTCATTTTTAATTATATTAAAAATGCAGGGTGTTACATTCTCCCACCCTTAAAGAATTTCGTCCCCGAAATTCGATAAGAGTAAAATAGATAATCCCTCGCAACATCCAATTAGTGTTCATCCAATTGTTGCAACATTGTGCACATGTGCAAAGTGAAGTACATTATAGCAAAGCATGTATGCTTAATTTGGATCCACCTATATGTATGCAAACTTTAAAAATCTTTTCAAAACATGATGCTCACATCCTAAATATACTTGCACTTCTATATGGATGCAATATTTTTGAAAAATCAAAACATTTTCCATTCAAATTTTCCCATACTCCTATAGAATAAGAGCATAGTTCATCCAATTTTCGCATCCAAAACCCTACCAACCATCTTTTAATTCGAGATTTAGAAAAATTTAATTTTCCAAATTCGATTTCTTATGTTACGAAAAGGTATAAAACGGAAAAATTCACATCCTCCATTTTTCTTTTCTAATTTTACTTAGATTTTTATATAACTATTCTGTTAAGATTTCCTATTTTCTTATCCAAGCACAACCACATAAGAAAATTTCTTTCTCGTATTTTCGACTTTATCTTGAAATAATTTCATATTTATTCATCTTTTTCTTGAGATTTTCCATTTTCTTTCCCCCGTCTTGTTTTGTTGCTTTACTGAATTTATTGTTTTCTTCTTAGTTAGGCTATTCTTTAGCTTATTTGGCTTAGTCCAGTTTCTCATGTTTATATTATTTATTTATCTTTTCAAATAAGCTTTTCCGTTTTCTAGTCAAACAGTATCCTACACAGCTACAACTATGGGCCAAGGATCTTAAGACTTTATTACCTCTAACAATCGCGAGTCCATCAAACAAGGTCTATATAATTGCTTGCCCTTCATTACCTAGTAGTCACTACTAGTCCATGTTGTGAATTACTAGCCTATCCTTTTCTTTTTCTCAAGCAACAATTCTAGGTCTCAATGCTTATGCATTCTACGGGAAATTTGTTTACCCAATTTTTTTTTTTAACAATAATCAAAATTTAATAGAATAGAGATTTCAAAAACTCCTTTTACAAAATACAACATTTTCCTTTCAAGATTTTCATATATGAGAACTAGTGAGCTATATATATATGCTCCTTTCCATGAGAGAATTCTTCCAAAACAAGAAATCGTTGTTTTACATAATATACCCCACTTTATTTTAAAACCCAATATGCACTTTTCAAACATCAAGATACTTTTAAGATCAAAACTCAGAAAATACCACAAACTATTTTACAAATTCAAGTTCTTTTAAGTTTATTATTGGGTCAGACTCAAAGTGGGTTTTCCACTCAACTAGGCTTTCCTAGGTACTTTCACAAATTCAATTTTCTCGACTATATATATTCCTAATCCATTTTCACACTTTAACCTTTTTTTCTAATTTCTAAGGTTTTACTTCTAGACCCACTACTCTGAAATACTAATCTTTCAGTTTCCATTCTATGGGATACTTTCTAGCTCCAAGTCATATTGTACACTTTCCCAACCACCTAATTGTTTCCAAAATTTCTATGTCCATGCCTTTAGTGTATAAACCAATATCCCAACTCTCTACATGTCTGGTGGGCTACTATATGGATTTAGGTTTATATATATAATATATTTATATTTTAGAAAATACAAATACGTTCACTCATTATCGCCCTAAGATCACTAAACCGAAGCTCTGATACCAGATGTAACAACCCGGGTTTCGACAGACCGAATTTTTCAAAATCCAATCCATCGGACCCCGAGTTAGGTGCTCTGGTATCCTGCAGAAAAGACAGAGAGAAAGAAACATGTCAGATTTCGAAAAGAAGCTCAGAGCGAAAGGAATAAAATATAATTTATTCAAAATAGCATTACCTTAATAATAATACTGTCAAGCCAGTAGTCAAGCAATACTATCTCTGTTATGAACCTAACCTGCGCATGTTGTGAGGAGGGGGTCAGAACATAAGTTCTGTGTGACTGGACTATAATAAACTCTTGTGTAACCCTACATATACCGTTCAGTTATAATTTCTTGTTTATTAGGTTATTCACAATATTAGCACCCAAGTCTAAACCCATGTCATTGTCGTCCACTTACTAGTAGACTTAACCTAATACATCGTATATGTAATTTTTCCCCAACTCGTATAATCCTTTCCATGTATATGTACAGTCCCTTGCCGTATATCGTACGGGCTTTATCACGTAATTCTATACTACTTCAACGTAGTGCCACCATTCTTGAAATTGTTTGGACTGCCACCCTTGATCTGGCTAGGTTTCCTTATCATGAACTATCGAGTGTTCAACTAGGATTTATGCCACCTAGGACCACTAGGGATTATGCTACCTATTGAATGTTTTCTAGATTCGATTAGGGTTTATGCCACCTAGGACTACTAGGGATTATGCTACCTGTCGAACAGCGCCCTTTTCCCATGTATGTATCGCGAATCGTTTCCGATGTCTAGGCGCACATGTACACTATATGTGCGGCACGAGTCCCGTAACAGGGCTAAATCAAGAAATACGGAACTCGGTCGGGAGCTTTAAGTTATCTGTCGATGCAGATGCTAAGGTCTGTTTTTCTACCAGTGGTTATGGTCCCACGTGACCGCTCCCTCAACTAATGAAAGGCAATCCAAGAAAATCAAGCACGAGAACTGTACTCCTGCCACCTATGCCCCACTTTCCTATTGGCCAGCCTCACCCACAACTAGATAGCAAGTATATGGTCTGTTGGGAGTTCTCTGCCTTTCCGTATACTTACTACGATTGACTGAAGATGGTAGGAACGACGGCGAGTGCTATCACAGGTCTAAACAAGATATCGCCGCCTCACGTTGGTCCATCCTAGTCTTTAGGTTGCCCTATATTGCAACCAAGGCATACTCTTGGTTCTCCTACCGCAGACCTTAAACTCTGTGAGCCCAGGCGGATCATCTGCAACCTCACAGAGGGATACCGAGAGTACCCTCACGTTCCCCGAAGCTACGCGCTTCGTAACCCAGTCTGCTGGAGCCTTTCTCTAAATCAGATAAACGTTCGCTCCTCCTCGTGTGTTTGTTAAGCGATGATCTACCGTATCGGGTTATTCATCTATTTATGGACTGGCTCAGTTTCCTTGACTAAGAATTATTACCTAGTTGTTCTTAACTAAGGTTTACCACTTAGTTTCCTTTCCCGTTAATCTTGTTAGCAAAGGTTTACCACTTAGTCCCCTTAACTAAGGATTACAACTGTGAAGACCCGTAACTTCCCCGTAAAGGAAAGCGACGGATAGTTCGAGAACAAGCCACAGCAGAACGCATATAGAAGAACATTTCATTGTATATTACAACAATGCATCAGATTACAAGAATATACAGAGTATAAATGAATATTACACAGAAATATCAGAGATTTAAATTACATTTAAATACATAGCAGCGGAAAATAATACAATACACAACTAGAAAGAGATATACGGATACAAAGCTTTCCGGATATCGTTCCAGCTGTAAACCAGGATCCTGTGAATATAAATCTGCAAAACCGAAACTACTAGCTGCCCGTGTCAAAATAGGGGCACCCAGAGTTTAGGTTAAAACAATAAACTCCAGGTCAGTCATGTGACTGGTGTGAGAACTAAAACAGTTATTAATCTTTATTTTAAATCATTAGGTAAATCAAGGGACCACGCCGTATAACACGGAACGGGTTTCCTCCCAAGAATACCAGTGCATAAAACAAACAGCGCAATGCTAAATAAAGAAAAATGAAGCTGTTATAAGACCCAGGTCCCATCACACAATGTAACGCAGTCGAGGATAGGGTTTTCCCTTATAACAGCCAAAGAATGCTTGATACGTTTTAAAACAAATCATTTGATACTATTATAAGTGTATAAAACAACTTCAAATCATAAGTATCAATCATAGGCGGCATAAGCGCCCCATCCCACTATGTCGCCATATATAGGATTACAACTAAAACCGCAAATGTCACGTATTTGGAAATTGGATTTCCATCTATGAACCGAGGCTAGGGGCAAGATCCTCAACCGATTCGTGACTCTCTAGCCCGAGCCACAGGAACAGCCGCAACTGCCCCTTGGATCGTCAGGGCCGGTCCACACGGAGTGGATTATTATGCCTGAACAATACGTCTCCCCACCCTATGGGGTGTAAGTCTGGTCCGTCAGCCGACCAGAATGCATTCGGCCGAAACCGATATAACCGAGGCGCCTCGCAACCGCAACAACCACATAAGTCAAACTCGTCAGGGCGTGAAAAACCACTGACGCCACTTCTAGCTAGAAAGAAACGCAAGTCCTCCCTGAGGTCCGTCTCCCGTTTTTGGTTCATACCGGGTGTGAAACACGCGAGGTAAACGTTACACAAAGCTACGCCACAAAGGCCGTGCTTTGATCATCAACACAAGACTTTGCTTTTCAACAGAAGCCTTGATCACTTGCATCTTAGCATGCCACACAGGCAAACCATCCTATGCAACCGATATCAGTCACACAGAATGAAATCCGATGTCAGACACACAGTCCATTTACAAGTCCGTCCTGGGTCTGAACGAAACCGGAGGCACCTAGTACCCCGCATATCCATCGATCTCCAAGTACGTCTGGACGATCTCTAACTGTTTCCATCTTCTTGGGTGTACAGCCCAATCAAGATCATCAGTTATCACCCAAACGACGTGAAGACCTCCGGTCTTCGACCATCGTCTTCATCTTCGACTTATCGTCGTATCAGTTATTCAGAATGGGATAAACCCGGCCTTTCCGAATAACTCGCGTATATATTATAAAAGTGTTACACAAACACAACATACGCCTCATTCCAATTCATTAGTCACTAACCGTAAATTAATCAAGAGAATAATTCCCCAAATATTAACCCCGAAGGCCGAAACCAACATCAGATCAATATCCAGAAAACCATTCTGCTTGGCTAACCGACAGTTAGTTTCTAAATTTCACGTTCAAATCTAATTAAAGATTTAACTATCGCCTGGAGCAAAACTGGTGATACTCCATTCTCGATCTTTTCAATCTAATTAAAGATTCATTAAAACTCCACTTAGTTTTAATCATTATCTGGGTTAAAGAATCAGTGTCATTTAAAACACGGTTCACGATAAACCCAAAATCACATTCATTAATTATCGGGTTAAAGAACGAGTGTTATTTAAAACACTGTTCACGATAAACCCAAAAATCAATATCAATTCAATTCCAATTAAATATCATTTAATTGGTACACTTCATTAAATCTAAATAAAAAGATTTAATCTTTTCTCAACTGGGTCCAAGAACGGTGTTAGTGAAGACACCATTCACGACAAACCCAAATCACATTTGATATTAAATACAAGGCTCTGAATAGAAAATATATCGGCCTATATTCAATATCAAATTCTACGATTAACAAATGTCGTATTGGAAATAACGATATAAAAATATATCTTTCAAATTTCCATAACAACACCTGTATAATCACGAATTCCAACATCGAAATATTCCGAAGACAATTTCGATTCAAATCCACTCCAATGCAATCATTGGAAATTTTGGTTATTTTCAAAACCCTTTTCGAATTCAATTTATTTATTTAAAAATAAATAGAATTATAATTCTAGTTCAAAACTAGTTCATTTCGATAAAAATCTATTTTTATCTTTTCAAATATGGAGTTTTTCATCCCAAATCTTCACAAATCATTTCTTATGATTTTACATAAATTATTACTATTTTTAATAATTTTATCAAGGCCCGTACAGTCGATTTCCATCAACGGCCATCGAACTGCACTTACAGCGACCTTTTTCGAATTTGATTTGGACATAATTCCAAATCCAACCGTTAGATTTCTAATTTCTAATATTCGTTAGAAAGCTCTTTTCGATACGAACCCAACGGTTCCGGTTTTAGGAGAATCCGACGGTCGGATCTCCCGTAATGTCCGTTTGAAATAAATGGTCGAAATTCGCGAACTGCCGCGGCGCGGCGCGTTCTATTCAGGCCATTATATTATATATATAATATATATTTCGTCGATTTCTATTTAAAACGAATTATATAAATAGTTTTAAATTCGTTTCAAATTCTATTTCAACTTCTATTTCAATTCAAAGCAAAATTGAATTCTTCTTTATAAATTCGTTTAAAAATTCATTTCTATTCAATTCGAATTTCAATTCAATTTGAATTCATTTCAATTCGCTTTTTATTCCATTTGAATTCGTTTTCAATTCAATTCATTTCGAAATCGTTTTCAATTCAATTCATTTCGAAATCGTTTTCAATTCATTTTGAATTCGTTTTCAATTCAATTCATTTCGAAATCGTTTTCAATTCATTTTGAATTCGTTTTCAATTCAATTCATTTCGAAATCGTTTTTAAAATCGATATAAATATCGTTTACTTCAAAATGGCGTCAATCTAATCAACACGGCTTCATAAATTTCTATTTTCAAATATTCTATTTCAAACATTTCCTATTATCAAAATATTTGTTATTATTAAAATATTCTTTATTTTCACGATTGGAATGAGGCCCAATCAATTACCATATAAAGTTAATTATATGGATTTTCATACAACACATGTATATCATAGCATTGAAAAATAATCAACCATCAACCAAAGTGCACTACACTGTATAAGCATCAAATATAGATATTCAACGCTTATAACAGCCTGTCAATCAATCGATCGACATATTTAATCAATCAGGATGAGTGAAATTCATATTTCATCCCAACACCCGTGTGGGGTTTCAAACAATCAAACACATATTTTATTTGTGCAGTTAGGCGATGTGTAAAATTTATCGACCCAATCAACGTCATTCAAATAGGTGTACATAAACAAACCGTCTGGTTTGTAAATGAATATTTATTTATTCACATTCACGTTAAAAATTATATTTTTAACGATAACACATTTTATTTTAACATATGAATTTCTATTCAGTTCATTCTTTAAATAAAATGCTATTTTTATTTTTCTAACTTATTTTAGAAAATTTCGGCGGCATAACGGCACGATACTAGAAACGGGACGAGGCCTAGCCTTATCCCCGGTCTAGTGAAGGCCCACGCCATTCACTCATCAATCAAATCAATTTCATTTTGCAAACCACAAAATTTGGAGTAAGGGTCTAACCTAGCCTTACTTCTTCGCCTTATAACGGCGCACGTCTAATCCTAACCAATTTATCGATTCGATTATTCACACCACAAACCACATTCAAACCAATATCGCAATCAATAACCAAACAGCCAAACAAACAAGTCCATGGTCTGTGGACGATTGTGTCGGGTGCTACTAAGCACCGTCTGCATCCTAGTATATATATATATATAACTAGAAAAGAAATAGAAAGGTGAGAAATTCTCACCTATAGCTATCCTAGCTCCACGGCACTTCCAATGCAGGAAATCTTCACCGCTATCGCATCTTCGTCATCTTCGTTGTCCGCTTTCACTACATATGTAAAAATCGAATTTTACTTCGCTATTCTATATTAAAAAAACATATTTTTATTTCGAAGGTCAATATATAAAAATCAAATTTTTAGTTCAAAGTTCAATATATAAAAATCGAATTTTTAGTTCAAAGTTCAATATATAAAAATCGAATTTTTAGTTCAAAGTTCAATATATAAAAATCGAATTTTTAGTTCGAAGTTCAATATATAAAAATCGAATTTTTAGTTCAAAGTTCAATATATAAAAATCGAATTTTTAGTTCAAAGTTCAATATATAAAAATCGAATTTTTAGTTCAAAGTTCAATATATAAAAATCGAATTTTTAGTTCGAAGTTCAATATATAAAAATCGAATTTTTAGTTCGAAGTTCAATACATAAAAATCATATTTTTATTTCAAAGTTCAATATATAAAAATATGATTTTTACCTTTGCTTTCACATATAACAAATATGATTTTTACCCTTTTAAAAGAAATTCAGTTTTTAATTTAAAACCCAAATCAGTTTTTATATTGTTTAAAATTTCAGTTTTAAAATTCTTTTATAAAAACAGTTTTAAAATTATTTTTAAAGGAAAATCCGTTTTTCTATTTTTCTAAAATCAGTTTTTTTTCTTTTTTTATAAAAATCAGTTTCAACTTTTAAAATAAAATCAGTTTTTCTCTTTTAAAAATAAATCAGTTTATACTTTTTTTTAAAAATAAGTTTTAAATCAAAATAACATTCAGTTTTGAAATCAAAATAACATTCAGTTTTTAAATACTTAAAAAAAAAATCATTTTTCAAATTCAGTTTTAAAATTAAAGTAAAAATCAATTTTAAAACTTTAAAATAAAAATCAAAGTAAAAATAAAAACAAATAAATAAATCAGTTATAAACTTACAGCATTTTGCAGAAGGGGGGGGTGAAACTGTCGTCGGCGGTCAGGGAGGTGGTCGGGCTCGTCGAGGAAGGGGGCTTCGGCGGCTTCGTCGACGGAGGGGGCGTGCGAGGGGGCTTCGGTGGCTTCGTCGACGGAGGGGGCGTGCGAGGGCGAGATGGAGGAGGGAGGGCACGATGGCGCGGTGGCCGGCGGTGGCCCAGGGAGGAGGCGGCGGCGACATTTAGGGCTACAGGTTTTTTTGTTTTTTTTTTTTTTTTTCCTTTTTTTTTGAGATAATTTAGAACGGGGGGGGGGGGGTCTGAGGGTTAAAGGAAAGAAGGAATTTTTTTTTTTTTTTTTTATTATTATTTAATTATTAAAAAGTTGACTTTCACATACGACCTCGAAACGAGGCCCACCGCCTGTCGTCCATAGCGTTTTACCCCCATTCCAAACACAATGGGATATGTATCGCAAGCTGATTTGATTGTTACAATCAGGTTCCGTTGAATTTACATTTAAATCACTATATTGAATTTTAAACGCACATTTCAAATTACCGGGGTCACATACGAATTTTAAAAATTCTAGAAAAATATTTTCTAGCTTCGTATTGACGATACGGTCCTAACAAAACTAGTTTCATCGAATTCTGAGACCGTTGGAAAAATGGCCAATTTCCAGTCGATTAAAATCAACTGAAATGGTCAAAACACGTTTTCCTATGCCACGCTCACATATTGATTCGAAAAATTATGAAATTTGGAATCTAGCAATAACTTTACTTCACGGACCCAACAAAACTGGTTTCGTCGAAATCCGAGGTCATTTGCAAAATGTCCATTTTTAAGGGCCTGAATTCCATAGCGACTATTCAGAATTTTCAACCGGACATATCTTTTGATTCCCGCTATGAAATCTCGATTGTTCGGATTCGACGGAAAGATATCATCAATTAGATCCTATCATTTTTGGTTTCACTAAAATCCGGATTGTTTTGCACCCGGTACATTCAATTGAAGTTTGAAATCGAATTATCGAACTACCGCGCCATTTTCAATTCTATTTATAATTATATATAAATATTTATATTCTAACGACGACGTATATAAATATATACGTCGAATTCAATTCAAAATAAATTTCTCGTCGATATTATTTAAAATAATTCATTTTAAATAATCAAAATTCGCTAAAATTGCCAAAATAAAAATTTTAAACTGGCCCAGAATTTCCGGGTTGTTACAATCTCCCCCACTTAAAACTTTTCGTCCCCGAAAAGGAACAAAGTCGAAAGTGGTTTGATTAATCAACTCTACGCTCGATCTGGCTTCCATTCTCTAACTTTTCAGTTTCTGAGAATTTTCAAAATTTCAAAAATTTGGCTAACACCCTAAATTTTCGAAAAATTTCGCCATAACCTCCCCTGCACCGGGAGCATCGGGGAATTTCAAATAGCTTCCCCGGTCCTTCAGATCTCAAAAAGAAAAAGAAAAAGCCAAGCGGCTAGCCAATAGGCTCACAAAATCATCATCACCCAAACAAAACAGTAAATTATGTAGTAAACATGTACCTATTTGTCGGGCAAACAAATTTTATTCTCTGCTCTAGCCTCCTTGCTATGACCTGTTCAATGATATATATGTATATGCAAGCAAATGCAACCAATTTCCAATACAATTCAATATTTGATTCAATTAGGCTAAATGGCTAAAAATTAGCAAACAAATAAACAAACAACACAAACATCAATCAATTAGTGAATTTAACGTTTTCAAATTGATAACTTTGATATATAGTCAAAAATCATGTTTTTGATGCCAGATCACAACAATTAGCCCTATCTAATTTTGGTTCTCACACCAGTCAATAGGAAATATATAGATGCTACACGTTCGTCACTCGAATATAAACTCTGATGATGATATATCAATCATCAGAATCACCCCCGGGCGACTAGAGTGTGATTCTATATCTATCCAGTATATTAAAACTTCGAATAGACGCTAGCTAGGCGCATATGCGAAATCTTTATATATTGGACTGTCCTAATCAATATAAATAAATAATCAAATACGATTAAGTGGTTTAGATTTTCAAAACAAAAATTTGTTTTCATTTTAAAAATATACTCTTCACACTCGTTCTAGGATACTACTGATCCTATCTCTAACGAGTCATTCTCATTGGATATTACTAATCCAATATCTGATGAATTCTTTCGTACGGTTCTAATGTGCCTTGTTCTCTGAGCTTTGTAAACCAAAGCTCTGATACCAACTGTGAAGACCCGTAACTTCCCCGTAAAGGAAAGCGACGGATAGTTCGAGAACAAGCCACAGCAGAACGCATATAGAAGAACATTTCATTGTATATTACAACAATGCATCAGATTACAAGAATATACAGAGTATAAATGAATATTACACAGAAATATCAGAGATTTAAATTACATTTAAATACATAGCAGCGGAAAATAATACAATACACAACTAGAAAGAGATATACGGATACAAAGCTTTCCGGATATCGTTCCAGCTGTAAACCAGGATCCTGTGAATATAAATCTGCAAAACCGAAACTACTAGCTGCCCGTGTCAAAATAGGGGCACCCAGAGTTTAGGTTAAAACAATAAACTCCAGGTCAGTCATGTGACTGGTGTGAGAACTAAAACAGTTATTAATCTTTATTTTAAATCATTAGGTAAATCAAGGGACCACGCCGTATAACACGGAACGGGTTTCCTCCCAAGAATACCAGTGCATAAAACAAACAGCGCAATGCTAAATAAAGAAAAATGAAGCTGTTATAAGACCCAGGTCCCATCACACAATGTAACGCAGTCGAGGATAGGGTTTTCCCTTATAACAGCCAAAGAATGCTTGATACGTTTTAAAACAAATCATTTGATACTATTATAAGTGTATAAAACAACTTCAAATCATAAGTATCAATCATAGGCGGCATAAGCGCCCCATCCCACTATGTCGCCATATATAGGATTACAACTAAAACCGCAAATGTCACGTATTTGGAAATTGGATTTCCATCTATGAACCGAGGCTAGGGGCAAGATCCTCAACCGATTCGTGACTCTCTAGCCCGAGCCACAGGAACAGCCGCAACTGCCCCTTGGATCGTCAGGGCCGGTCCACACGGAGTGGATTATTATGCCTGAACAATACGTCTCCCCACCCTATGGGGTGTAAGTCTGGTCCGTCAGCCGACCAGAATGCATTCGGCCGAAACCGATATAACCGAGGCGCCTCGCAACCGCAACAACCACATAAGTCAAACTCGTCAGGGCGTGAAAAACCACTGACGCCACTTCTAGCTAGAAAGAAACGCAAGTCCTCCCTGAGGTCCGTCTCCCGTTTTTGGTTCATACCGGGTGTGAAACACGCGAGGTAAACGTTACACAAAGCTACGCCACAAAGGCCGTGCTTTGATCATCAACACAAGACTTTGCTTTTCAACAGAAGCCTTGATCACTTGCATCTTAGCATGCCACACAGGCAAACCATCCTATGCAACCGATATCAGTCACACAGAATGAAATCCGATGTCAGACACACAGTCCATTTACAAGTCCGTCCTGGGTCTGAACGAAACCGGAGGCACCTAGTACCCCGCATATCCATCGATCTCCAAGTACGTCTGGACGATCTCTAACTGTTTCCATCTTCTTGGGTGTACAGCCCAATCAAGATCATCAGTTATCACCCAAACGACGTGAAGACCTCCGGTCTTCGACCATCGTCTTCATCTTCGACTTATCGTCGTATCAGTTATTCAGAATGGGATAAACCCGGCCTTTCCGAATAACTCGCGTATATATTATAAAAGTGTTACACAAACACAACATACGCCTCATTCCAATTCATTAGTCACTAACCGTAAATTAATCAAGAGAATAATTCCCCAAATATTAACCCCGAAGGCCGAAACCAACATCAGATCAATATCCAGAAAACCATTCTGCTTGGCTAACCGACAGTTAGTTTCTAAATTTCACGTTCAAATCTAATTAAAGATTTAACTATCGCCTGGAGCAAAACTGGTGATACTCCATTCTCGATCTTTTCAATCTAATTAAAGATTCATTAAAACTCCACTTAGTTTTAATCATTATCTGGGTTAAAGAATCAGTGTCATTTAAAACACGGTTCACGATAAACCCAAAATCACATTCATTAATTATCGGGTTAAAGAACGAGTGTTATTTAAAACACTGTTCACGATAAACCCAAAAATCAATATCAATTCAATTCCAATTAAATATCATTTAATTGGTACACTTCATTAAATCTAAATAAAAAGATTTAATCTTTTCTCAACTGGGTCCAAGAACGGTGTTAGTGAAGACACCATTCACGACAAACCCAAATCACATTTGATATTAAATACAAGGCTCTGAATAGAAAATATATCGGCCTATATTCAATATCAAATTCTACGATTAACAAATGTCGTATTGGAAATAACGATATAAAAATATATCTTTCAAATTTCCATAACAACACCTGTATAATCACGAATTCCAACATCGAAATATTCCGAAGACAATTTCGATTCAAATCCACTCCAATGCAATCATTGGAAATTTTGGTTATTTTCAAAACCCTTTTCGAATTCAATTTATTTATTTAAAAATAAATAGAATTATAATTCTAGTTCAAAACTAGTTCATTTCGATAAAAATCTATTTTTATCTTTTCAAATATGGAGTTTTTCATCCCAAATCTTCACAAATCATTTCTTATGATTTTACATAAATTATTACTATTTTTAATAATTTTATCAAGGCCCGTACAGTCGATTTCCATCAACGGCCATCGAACTGCACTTACAGCGACCTTTTTCGAATTTGATTTGGACATAATTCCAAATCCAACCGTTAGATTTCTAATTTCTAATATTCGTTAGAAAGCTCTTTTCGATACGAACCCAACGGTTCCGGTTTTAGGAGAATCCGACGGTCGGATCTCCCGTAATGTCCGTTTGAAATAAATGGTCGAAATTCGCGAACTGCCGCGGCGCGGCGCGTTCTATTCAGGCCATTATATTATATATATAATATATATAATATATATTTCGTCGATTTCTATTTAAAACGAATTATATAAATAGTTTTAAATTCGTTTCAAATTCTATTTCAACTTCTATTTCAATTCAAAGCAAAATTGAATTCTTCTTTATAAATTCGTTTAAAAATTCATTTCTATTCAATTCGAATTTCAATTCAATTTGAATTCATTTCAATTCGCTTTTTATTCCATTTGAATTCGTTTTCAATTCAATTCATTTCGAAATCGTTTTCAATTCAATTCATTTCGAAATCGTTTTCAATTCATTTTGAATTCGTTTTCAATTCAATTCATTTCGAAATCGTTTTCAATTCATTTTGAATTCGTTTTCAATTCAATTCATTTCGAAATCGTTTTTAAAATCGATATAAATATCGTTTACGTCAAAATGGCGTCAATCTAATCAACACGGCTTCATAAATTTCTATTTTCAAATATTCTATTTCAAACATTTCCTATTATCAAAATATTTGTTATTATTAAAATATTCTTTATTTTCACGATTGGAATGAGGCCCAATCAATTACCATATAAAGTTAATTATATGGATTTTCATACAACACATGTATATCATAGCATTGAAAAATAATCAACCATCAACCAAAGTGCACTACACTGTATAAGCATCAAATATAGATATTCAACGCTTATAACAGTCTGTCAATCAATCGATCGACATATTTAATCAATCAGGATGAGTGAAATTCATATTTCATCCCAACACCCGTGTGGGGTTTCAAACAATCAAACACATATTTTATTTGTGCAGTTAGGCGATGTGTAAAATTTATCGACCCAATCAACGTCATTCAAATAGGTGTACATAAACAAACCGTCTGGTTTGTAAATGAATATTTATTTATTCACATTCACGTTAAAAATTATATTTTTAACGATAACACATTTTATTTTAACATATGAATTTCTATTCAGTTCATTCTTTAAATAAAATGCTATTTTTATTTTTCTAACTTATTTTAGAAAATTTCGGCGGCATAACGGCACGATACTAGAAACGGGACGAGGCCTAGCCTTATCCCCGGTCTAGTGAAGGCCCACGCCATTCACTCATCAATCAAATCAATTTCATTTTGCAAACCACAAAATTTGGAGTAAGGGTCTAACCTAGCCTTACTTCTTCGCCTTATAACGGCGCACGTCTAATCCTAACCAATTTATCGATTCGATTATTCACACCACAAACCACATTCAAACCAATATCGCAATCAATAACCAAACAGCCAAACAAACAAGTCCATGGTCTGTGGACGATTGTGTCGGGTGCTACTAAGCACCGTCTGCATCCTAGTATATATATATATAACTAGAAAAGAAATAGAAAGGTGAGAAATTCTCACCTATAGCTATCCTAGCTCCACGGCACTTCCAATGCAGGAAATCTTCACCGCTATCGCATCTTCGTCATCTTCGTTGTCCGCTTTCACTACATATGTAAAAATCGAATTTTACTTCGCTATTCTATATTAAAAAAACATATTTTTATTTCGAAGGTCAATATATAAAAATCAAATTTTTAGTTCAAAGTTCAATATATAAAAATCGAATTTTTAGTTCAAAGTTCAATATATAAAAATCGAATTTTTAGTTCAAAGTTCAATATATAAAAATCGAATTTTTAGTTCGAAGTTCAATATATAAAAATCGAATTTTTAGTTCAAAGTTCAATATATAAAAATCGAATTTTTAGTTCAAAGTTCAATATATAAAAATCGAATTTTTAGTTCAAAGTTCAATATATAAAAATCGAATTTTTAGTTCGAAGTTCAATATATAAAAATCGAATTTTTAGTTCGAAGTTCAATACATAAAAATCATATTTTTATTTCAAAGTTCAATATATAAAAATATGATTTTTACCTTTGCTTTCACATATAACAAATATGATTTTTACCCTTTTAAAAGAAATTCAGTTTTTAATTTAAAACCCAAATCAGTTTTTATATTGTTTAAAATTTCAGTTTTAAAATTCTTTTATAAAAACAGTTTTAAAATTATTTTTAAAGGAAAATCCGTTTTTCTATTTTTCTAAAATCAGTTTTTTTTTCTTTTTTTATAAAAATCAGTTTCAACTTTTAAAACAAAATCAGTTTTTCTCTTTTAAAAATAAATCAGTTTATACTTTTTTTTAAAAATAAGTTTTAAATCAAAATAACATTCAGTTTTGAAATCAAAATAACATTCAGTTTTTAAATACTTAAAAAAAAAATCATTTTTCAAATTCAGTTTTAAAATTAAAGTAAAAATCAATTTTAAAACTTTAAAATAAAAATCAAAGTAAAAATAAAAACAAATAAATAAATCAGTTATAAACTTACAGCATTTTGCAGAAGGGGGGGGGGTGAAACTGTCGTCGGCAGTCAGGGAGGTGGTCGGGCTCGTCGAGGAAGGGGGCTTCGGCGGCTTCGTCGACGGAGGGGGCGTGCGAGGGGGCTTCGGTGGCTTCGTCGACGGAGGGGGCGTGCGAGGGCGAGATGGAGGAGGGAGGGCACGATGGCGCGGTGGCCGGCGGTGGCCCAGGGAGGAGGCGGCGGCGACATTTAGGGCTACAGGTTTTTTTGTTTTTTTTTTTTTTTTCCTTTTTTTTTTTGAGATAATTTAGAACGGGGGGGGGGGGTCTGAGGGTTAAAGGAAAGAAGGAATTTTTTTTTTTTTTTATTATTATTATTTAATTATTAAAAAGTTGACTTTCACATACGACCTCGAAACGAGGCCCACCGCCTGTCGTCCATAGCGTTTTACCCCCATTCCAAACACAATGGGATATGTATCGCAAGCTGATTTGATTGTTACAATCAGGTTCCGTTGAATTTACATTTAAATCACTATATTGAATTTTAAACGCACATTTCAAATTACCGGGGTCACATACGAATTTTAAAAATTCTAGAAAAATATTTTCTAGCTTCGTATTGACGATACGGTCCTAACAAAACTAGTTTCATCGAATTCTGAGACCGTTGGAAAAATGGCCAATTTCCAGTCGATTAAAATCAACTGAAATGGTCAAAACACGTTTTCCTATGCCACGCTCACATATTGATTCGAAAAATTATGAAATTTGGAATCTAGCAATAACTTTACTTCACGGACCCAACAAAACTGGTTTCGTCGAAATCCGAGGTCATTTGCAAAATGTCCATTTTTAAGGGCCTGAATTCCATAGCGACTATTCAGAATTTTCAACCGGACATATCTTTTGATTCCCGCTATGAAATCTCGATTGTTCGGATTCGACGGAAAGATATCATCAATTAGATCCTATCATTTTTGGTTTCACTAAATTCTGGATTGTTTTGCACCCGGTACATTCAATTGAAGTTTGAAATCGAATTATCGAACTACCGCGCCATTTTCAATTCTATTTATAATTATATATAAATATTTATATTCTAACGACGACGTATATAAATATATACGTCGAATTCAATTCAAAATAAATTTCTCGTCGATATTATTTAAAATAATTCATTTTAAATAATCAAAATTCGCTAAAATTGCCAAAATAAAAATTTTAAACTGGCCCAGAATTTCCGGGTTGTTACAACAACTTAGTTCCCGTTCTCGACCGTTGTCTTAACTAAGGTTTACCACTTAGTTCCTATTAACTAAGGCTTGTTACTTAGTTATAATTCTCGTTGTTTTACTTAGTCAATTCTTGTTACCTTAGACATCAGACCACATATTCTCGCTTTATAATTCAACTTGTTGACTAAGGTTTTCCCATGAATTCAAGCATAACTTAAGTTCTCTTTTATTCGGTGATAGCGCATGGGTGTTTTCCCACAGTTCTTGCTTAGCTTACCCCATATTATAGGTTATCCCACCCTTCAGGTCTTACATTACATCTTAAGTCATAGTCTTTCTCTGTCCCTAGGACAGGTTTACCCCCTAATTAACCCTTCGACTATTTCTACTTCGATTTATAATAGGTAGTTAACATTCCGTATTTCCGATTTTGGTTAAGTTTTGTTCATATGTTCGTGTCGACTTAACCCCATCTCCTTATAACGTTCATTCACAAATTTGGTTAAGTGTTGTCTTTGAATTCATGACTTAACCCTATGAATCATGTGCCATTAATTAATTATTAATGCACCACAACCTCTCACATTAGACCTGTTGTTGTGGTCACTGGTTATGCCGGGCGGTTCCGGGAAGAATTACACCATAACTCAGTCTAACCTCGGGTTTTAAGCGCGATATGACTAACTTCTCACATTAGGACCTATTGTTTGCGACCACTGGTTAGGCCAGGGCGGTTCCGGGCAGGATTACATCGCAAACTCATCCTAACCTCGAGTTAGCCACGTTTCATATTTGGTTCATGTCTATTCTAATTGGCATATGTCAAGTTCTTAATCATGTCAGAAATATTAAGTTCATGTTATGCCAATTACCCAACTTACAAGCATGTTCTTATAAATGTCAACTACCAATTTATCCCATGTTAGTGTTCGTTTTAGATGTCAAGTTCATAAGCATATTCTAAATGTCATATTTCAAGTTTAATAATTTTGTCCCTATTTACATTACATAAATTACTCAACAATATTCATGTTCAATGCATTTCAATACTGCCAAAATTCGAGTATCAAGTTCAATCTAGATGTCAAGTGTCAATTCCCCAAATCCAAGCTTTACCTAAAAACCCCCAATTTATATTCATGCTTGTAATCCCATTAACAGGTTACGTCTATCATTAAGTTCATAATACATATTATTGTCAATTTCATGTTCAAGTTCTAGATGTAAATTTCATGTCAAATTCCAGATGTCAATTCATATCAAGTTTGTGTTCTTATCCAAATTCAAGTTATAATACAGGTTTTATTCTAGAGACATGTGCCCATTAACAAATCCATAAGTCAATTTCATGCTTAAATCAATGATGTCAATTCTACGCCAAACACCAAATCATGTTCATGCGCATAATTCTAAATTTGGTTTACGCATTCAGGTTTTGTCAATGTTATATTACGCCCAACCCCCTTTGTAATTTATAATCACACCCTCCAGTTCATGTCATAGCCCAAAACCAAGCGTTCCCCTTTTTAGTTCACAATAATCATTTCTTCGTATTCATTTCATAATAAAGCTAGGCTCATGATAGCCTAGTTATAAAAAGATAAAAGAGAGAGAATAAAAGAGGACATAATCGTAGGCATAATAATTAAAATCGAGCACATGATAATATTAAACATTATGGATTCAATAATTTCATTTCATGTTTACATAGGGAATGTTTGAACGATAAATCATAATTTTACACAAAAAGTGTATTATAACTCCACCCACAGTGTTTGTCATCTTCAAAATGTAGATCCTCGATTTCCCCTTTGATTTATGAATTGGATTAATCCTTGAACTGATTTCCCCCTTTCCCTTTTTGTTGCTTTTGATTCATCTTTGATTGATTTCATGTCCAATTCAATTTATCTTTGATTTCATATGTGGCGTAGGTTGCAGATCTGAATTCCTTCTCTCTGCGCAGTGATTTAGATCAAAGCCTCTTTTCTTTTTATTCATGGTTGTAGTAATTCTAGATCTCATTCTTTTTAATTTTAAGAATAGATGTTGTAGAGAAAAGAGAGAAGAACAGATCTAAGATTTATTTAAATCAATAGCTTGAGGAAGAAGAAATCAAGTTAGAAGAGAGCCATGGCCTTGCCATGAATTGTTGTGGAGTTTACAATGAGCCTAGGATGTTTATATAGGTGTTAGACCAACGTACCAGGCCCAAAAACTCATCCATGTGCTCAAAAATGAACTGGACAGCTTCTGGGGCGAATTTCCCGCTTCTGGACCAAAATTCCCACTCCAGGTCGCTACAGGTCGACCTCCCCAAGGGGGGTCGACACTATGGTCGACCTGGGGGTCGACCTGGTCATTTTTTTTTTGTTCTGGGCCGGGCTATTTTCTGATTTTTCGCTGAAACTTCGGGAGGTCATAACTCCTTCATACGGACTCCGATTTTCGAAAACTTGGACTCTATTTCATGTAAAATTTCGAGAGGAATGCAATGGTGATGTCCATTTTACTTAATTCCTGATATTTAAATTAAATATCCTTATTTTACTATCTTCTCCGTTACACACACTATTATAGAATTAATTTTTCTTCTCTTCCATGTATTAATTAATTCTCATTATACATCACCATTAGTTACCTATATAAGCATATTTTCATAAATTTTATTTCATTTTTAATGATATTAAAAATGCGGGGTGTTACATGATGAAAAAGGGAAAAGGAAGAATTTTAGATAAAGGACCGATTGGGGAATATTTTCAAAACAGACTTTTCTTTTTGAAAATACTTTCTTTTAAACCTTTTTGAAAAATATTTTTCAAAACTTTTATCTAATCTGGTAACCTTCAGCTCTGATACCAAGTGTGACACCCCACGTCTGTTAATGTCACTCACTGAGGGAATGCATTAAGTTTCGTGAAGCGTTGTAGGTAAACAGACACAGAATAATTAAAAAACAAATATAAATAAGATAGCAGCGGAAATTTCAAATTTTTATTTCAACATAAAACATAATGCCATAGTTCACAATACCATAAGTCATAAAACCATTACAACAAAATATTTATGTCTTGCATCATCAGAGTACAAAGGTATTAAAGAAAAACATTATTCCCCAATAAAAAGAGTATGCCATAGTAGAGACAAAGACTTGAGCCATACTCCAGAAGTAGCTTCCAGCAAGATAATATCCAAGTCCTGACTAAGCCTGGGCGTTTCCTACCTGAGAACCTAGAGGGATGGGGGTGGGGGGAACGGAAAAGAGAGGGAAAAACAAAGGGGTCAGACATAAAGTCTGGCGAGTCTAATTACTTTTAGCCAGTAAATAAATAAAGGTGAACATGTCCGGCATAAAGTGGGTAAGAGAGGTCACTATATAAATGGCAGGTGTGATAAGGCAGATAAGGTAAGGTGTACACATACTTCACTAATGACTACTCTGCACTATTACTAGTATAACTAAAGTTACATGATCCCTTCCACAATAAGTTGGTAGACTTAGGGTGAATGTCCGAGTGTACCCTAACGATTACCCCATATGATCGGCTCCCTATTCCGTAGATACCCTTTGTTGGCCCCACAGTAGGAGGTATCACTTCCTAAAGTGGCAACCCAAGAGGTGCATAACCATATCTACTGGTGTCACGGTCGTCTTAGACCCCTCTGCCCGGCCTATGCACGCACATGTCCCCGGTCGGTTTGCGCCGTCCACACCATCCATCTCGTTTGGATCTCTTACAATTAATCAGTAAGTGTGCCCTTATCTCCGCCTAGTATAGAGTTCTTTATTTGATACCTACTCCGGGTAACTAATTGAAATAGGCCACACACAACATGATACAAGCTCTCTCCTTTGTCTTGTATCCCCACTAGGTTTTTCACTGACTATGTATACCCCTAGGTGTCTTTAATTACATAGTCCTATACTGGTTATGCTTACCCTAAAGGGTGTCTTTAATTACATAAATTTATTCTATTTTCCACTGGCTATGTATACAATCAGGTGTCTTTAATTACATAACCTTATTGGGTTAAGTTTGTGGGCCTATATATCTATATATTACCCACCCCTTCTAATTTACTTAACCCACCCACTACTCATCCAGTTTTACTTAACCCTAACTTAAGTTCATAGTCATACAATCTTTATGAATTAAATTAGGTTAAGTAGTCCTATTCTATTACCATGTCCAATTATGGTTTCATTAGGCCCACAACATGTGGATGCTGGATATACCGGGCGGGTCCGGGCGGTCTTATTACACAGTTGGGCCTAACCTCGTGTATTAGCCCGATTCGTATTTACGTACTTAGACCTCCCACATTAGGTTCAACATTAGTGGCTGCTGGATATGCCGGTCGGGTCCGGGCAGACTTCCACCACTAACGTAACTTAACCTCGTGTCATAAGTACAATTACAATTCCTAATTGTAATTACTAACATTCCATTTTTAATTAATTTACCAATTAATTAATCCTTTCCTTTTATAGGTGTCAATACCTATTTTGCAACAATAATTTGAATTACATATCCATAAATGGTCATATTCAAATTATGCCATTTTTACACAAATTTACCTATGTCATTATAGGTGATTATTTCTATTTTTCCCTTCTTGAATTATATGTCCAACTTATATAAACATTATATAAGTTATGCCAATTATAAATCCCCTTTTTCCTCGTTTCCTAACTGACGTGATCGCATGTATTTTGGCGTCATTGAGGCTATAAAGTAGCCTCGCCATAACAATAAAAAGGGAGTGACAAAGGTGACAGTTTCAGCAGAGTTTTGGCATAAGCATGACAACAAGGTGAATGGACATGTAATCATCATAACAGGGTGAACACAGAGCTGATGAACTTGTGGCAACTACAATGTCAAAGTCAACATAACATGGTCCAATCTTGTCATTTAGATGTCTAACAAAATTAGGGTGACATAGTAGCATGATTAGATCTAAAAGGGTCGCATCATATGTCAAGTTTACAACATATCGTGATTACTACAACATAATAGGTGAAAGGTTATTAGCATAAAGGATTAGATCTAAAATAACAACTTCGCATTTCCCACAATATGGTTGCAAGTCAAGATCTACATAGTAGAATGTCCATAATCATATTGGATCCAGGGATAATGACATAATAAACTTGCATAAGTTCATGATTCACTACATATACCCAATTCGTACTCTATCATAATTCATATTTATCCATTTAAACCAAAAAGTGACTAGAAACTCACAGCGTTAGGTTCAGAAAATTTAGAGAGAGAGAGATCTGAATTCTGAATAGCTAAACTGATTGTAGTAGACTTTGATTCTGTTTCAATTTGCAACCCGACAGCATATGGCCTCTATGATCTCCAATAGAGAAATAAGAGAATAGGAGACCATATTTATAGCCTAGATTCGAGGAACCATACTCAGAATCAAGTCCAGGTACGTAAAAAGAATTCTACCCAGATCTGTCCGGGGGGGTCGACACCCCTATAGGGTGGTCGACACCCATGTCGACACCCCCTAGGGGGGTCGACACCCATGAGCGGAATTTTCCCGCTTAGCCTGCTTTGGCCCAATTTTGATTTTTGAATTGTTTTTTAAGGTTTTGGAATTATATATATATATATATATATATATCTTGTGTGTAATCAAACTTCGAACCCTCATAACTTTTTCATATGGTGTCCGTTTTACGCAAACCAAATGTCCATTCTAACCAAAATTTTGAGACGGACGCAATGGCATAGTCTGTTCGCTCTAATTCTGAATATTAAATTAATTATTATTTAATTTATCCTCTTTTAATGTCGTTAAAATTTGGGGTGTTACATAGGTTATCTTGAGAAGGCCAGGTTTCCGCAGGTGTTTGAGTTTGGTTTTCGGTTCTCCTTCTCTCTAATGCTCGGTATTGACGTGGTGACTTACTCTTATAAGGTAATTACTTGAGTTGATACTAGTCCATCATATTTTGTTTCCACTATGAGTTATTTTACCGTACTCTTATTATGCACATGCTCATTTATTTGCAAGTACCAGATTTATATGCTCCATGCTTGGATGGGTTTGAGTTTCGATTTTTGTCGATTTGGCCCAAAAAAGTGTGGGGTGTTACACATTTTTCTTCTTTCTCTGGGTAGGCTATCACCTATAGGATATTAGAGTGGGATACAAAGAACCTAAAAGGTGAGGGAGGCTGCTTAGATCCATATTCTATCACAGCATCCTCTATTGTTTTATTAGAGTATCATATTATTTTAATATCATGTGATGACTGCCTGTTTGTAGGGATAAGGCATGTATGACTATATGCCTTTGTCTAGTAGAATATTTTTCAATATAGCTTTTGATAGTCTTTTACTGCTCACGCCAAATTGCAGTCTGACCTAAGGTTTTATTCTTTACTCCTTATTATCATGCGTACTCTTAAATGAGTAAAACATGTAGCAGGCATGGTGACGATGTAGTTGTTCTAGAGACGAACTAGAAGAGATTAACATACTACTCTACTTGTATATGTTTCTGCTATTATTTATATACTCTGAGAGATACGTAGTGGGGATTTGATGTATTAAAATATTTTAATACCTTATGCATAACACAGTGATTCTAAAGATATGTTGTTTCCACTTTATTATGCCTCACTACTATTATGTTTTATATGTTCCCATTATATTTTGGTTCATGTCCTGCGAGATATACGACATGTTATTCTTTTGTTTCTTTGTTGGTGATTGTACTATATCTAAAATTGTTTTTCTTGTTGAGTCTGATGGACATTCGAATGTAAAAAAGTTAGTGTAATCATCCCCTTCAGTGATCCACTTATCTCCTCGACTTTCTCTTTTAGTTCTATTGTTTTGATCTTCAGAGTCGCTTTGAGTTCTTCCCATGTGTAATGGTACTAGTTCCATGTATCTTCGTTATAATCCCTAGAGTTTATTTCAATTAGCAATTCCTTACAATTTTTTTTTGCAAAACATTCACCTTGTCATTTTCTTTTGTTCCTCTCCTTTTGACGAATTTATATATATATATATAATTTTATTTTCAAAAAAAAAAATATTTTTGGTAAATATAGAAATTCACATTTAATAAAAAGGGTCTTTTTTCTCATGGCTTTTAGTAAAAAAAAATAAAGAAAAACAAACTTTAAATTAAAAAATATACAATTTTACATTTACGTTAGTCAAAATGAATCTTATAAAATCTGAAGTTTAAATTTAATAAAATAAAATAGGGCATGTATTTATTTACACATGCAACTGCCTACTTATTTATATTTCAAACAAAATATACATACGTAGGTATAAGATCATTAAATTAAAAAAAATTGATTTATGTGTGTGTGGTTATTTCACTAGTTAAATAATTTATCAACATATATAGATGCATGTTTTTATTTGTTTATATACATATGTGTGTGTATACATACATACATATATAATAGCATTATATGGCATCCCTGTTTTGCAGCACCCCCTTTAGCACCTCTAAGGTATCGTGGGTTACACATTTTAAATACAACAAAATTTTGTATATGTTCAATCAATATGTGGATGATTATCTATGTACATTGGGCTCATTTCGATATTTGCAGTCTTGCCAAAATGTTAACTTAATTATTTACAATTCAAACATTTATTTGAATTATTGAATTTAGACATCAATTATATATATACATGCACACACATACATACATATTCTTATTTGCATGCCCACGTGCATAGATGGGTATATGTTACACATTACATGTTACAATTGTCATCCTTTGTTATACCTGAATAATTATATATCCCAGTGTCTATTCATTTACATATGACACCTCTTCATTTTTGTACATTATAGATTAATAGTTACCAAGTTTAGCAAATGTAAACATACCTTAATCTTTCACTTATATATGCCCAAGATAAGTCTTCCATACATATATGTGCATTATATGCATTTGTTATTAGTTGATTGTATAATTTTTCCCTGATTAAATCAACTCATATTCATAAATTACCACAAAAGTGATAACCATAAACCGTAGTAGTTATTTATTAAATGTGATGCAATTTTCTTTTCCAAAATTAGATTATTTACAAGAGTTAAGTTACATAACTATTATAGAACTCTCTCTTAGTTATATCGCTTTAGATGTCTAACCTGTCTAAAGTGCTTTAAACATTGTCATACCAACGCTCACTTGGAACTCATTGTTGTATCCAAATTACACTACACAAATATGGTCTTCTTAAAAACCACAAAATACGACGTGCGCATTCATGGTATATCTTTTAACACTTGGTTAACACTCTTAGATTGTCCATTAGTTTGGAGATGATATGTTGTCCTAAAACTCATTCTTATACCTATGACCAAAATTAAACTCCTAATTTCTAAGGTAAATATTGATTTCAATTTGAAACAAAATATCATGACATGCCATGAAGTTTGATAAACCATCTGAACATACCGGGAAAGAGTTTCTATTATCCATCGAGCTTTCTTAGGAATAAATTGTGAATTCTTAATTAGTCAACTATAACCTCAATATGCTCATTCTCTTTGCCCAAGGAAAATAAGCAAAAAAAAATATCGAGGTAGATTCCTACTTTAATATGTAATCTCTAATGGTTGAAGAAGACTATTGAATTTTGGATGTTCGATTTCAACAGTTTATAAATCCATGAAATGAAGGTCAAAAAATGTGTGTCATTAGTCATTATCGTTAAACTTATGACAACCTACTATATTCCAGCATAAGATGAATTCCTCACTTTTCCTTGCTTAATTTTGGGTCCCTCTAGCACCAAATCAAATTTGATATTTTCTTATTTATGTCCTCTTATGACTTAAAATATCTCAATTATTTGTCATAATGAATTTAATGGATTGGTGGAGTCCACCACATTAAATTAATGGTTGATGATATCAAATGAATGGATGAAATTATCTTGTCGCTTAGGACAAACAAGAGGGAGACAATGCAGTTAACTCTTTAACACTACTCTTTTGATCTTTATTGTTTGACGTGTTAAGAAGATACTCACATATAAAGCGGCATCTTTCTTCAGACTCGATCTATGGACGTCTACTTCGCAACTCTATACCTTTTTGTCACAACTAGATGAATATTACGACTTCGACGACAATCTACCAAATCTTCTTTCCATAGGTTGTTGCTACTTAGAACATATAACCTTTTCTTTTGAAGCAAACAACCTTTATCATACATGGAATATGCTTGTAACTTATCGTACTTGATCCTCATTTAATTTCATCGTAACTTTACTTAATTTTTGGTCTGATCTCCACTCTCTGTGCGTTATTCCAAGCTTAGTCGAAGTGTTAATCTCGCAAGCATAATCTAACACAAACTGAATTTTTAAAAATAGAAGTATTTGATAATAACATTTATAGATACCATCATTCTGTGCAAGCTTGGGATGTCATGCTATAATGAATTTATGGCAATAAGTGAGTGATACTAAAAAAGAGTCATGCAGAGAATATGGAAACAAATAATTTGAAAACATATGATTTGAGTTGCATTTTGTCTCCGATTTTAATTTTCTCTAATAAAAACTCGTAATGGATGTTGGATATTGTTACATATACTTCAGATTTGGTTATAAGGAGGACACACTCAAAAGATGAATTTCGACAAACTTCCATCGAACAAAAAATTTATACTACATTCGGCGCCCTCTTTGAATTTCAAGCTTAAATTCAGGATCTACTGAATTTAGATATTCAATTTGATAGGCACCTGCCGAAATGCCTTATCAGAATCAAATTTGAAGTGTTAATAAAAATGCCCTAAAAGTAATATAGGTCGATTTGGAAGATGCAAATAGAACCATGTCAAATTTCCTATCTCGCTTTTTTTCGTTATTGTTTATAGCTAAAGGGACCGTAAATTTTTTATTTTAATTTTATTCTCTAAATAAAATCATCAAAATCTGATATTTCGTTTCATAATATCAAAATTAGAAGGGCTCTCACATTAGATGTATGCATAACTTATCAACGGTGACCAATCTTACAGTGATTTTTTAGTTAACAATGGCTAACTTTGAGGTAATCCGTTGTCGATTTGTGATTTTCAACCAAGTAAGATGTTATTAGTACGCCCAGGATATAGAATTTGTTGATTCAAATATTTTATGAAGAGGATGTAATCAACTAATTAATTTGATTGGTGGATTAGTTAAATGATTTAATTTATTTGATTGATTGATTCATTTTACCATGGAAGAAAAGAAATTAAAGATTATATTCTACAGATATTTTGAAGGGAAATTTGTATATTTGCCTAGTTCTTTTATTCTCCTATATATGCGGCCTTCTAAGTTAGATAAGAATAACAAGAAACCATGTAAACATATCTGGAGAGGCTGTGTGCCTCCAGGGCTTGCGCCTTGGAGAAGAAGATGTAAGCATCAAGGCTGGGAGAAGTTACTCCTATTTACTGCTAATAAATGCAGTTGGTGCCCCCAGGTTGATTCAAGGTTTTTTTGTTGTTCTTCATTTCTCTTCTTCTCCAACAATATTTCTAGTCATCTAGCATTCTTTCCCTTTCTCAGTCTGGTTATTGATTCAGTTTTATTTTGTTTGTTTTTTGTTTTGATCCATTGAGTGTAAACAAAATTTGTTTTTTTGGTGAATCAATAAAAAGGATGGCTGGGTGGAATATTGTGTATTGCTATTATTTCTGATCTATTGGTTGTTATTTTCAATCAAATTCATCTTCAAGTGATTGGGTGAGAAAGACCAATTTTTCTAGTGTTTTGTCTTTTTCTGCTGCGTACAAAACCCTAACAGATCAGTTAATTGATTGATTTGATTTCATTGATTGATTTGATTGATGGAAAGAAATTAAAGATTATATTCTGGAGATATATTGAAGGGGAAATTTGGATATTTGCCTAGGTATTCTATTCTCCTATATATGCGACCTTCCTTGTTAGATCAGAATAACAAGAAACCATGTAAGATATCTGGAGAGGTTATGTGCCTCTAGGGATTGCGCGCTGAGAGGAAGATGTAGGAATTAGGGATGAGAGAAGTTATTCCTATTTACTGTTGATAAATGCAGTTGGTGCCTCCAAGTTGATTCAAGGGTTTGTCATCGTTCTTCCTTGCTCTTCTTCTCCAACAATATTTGTAGTCATCTGGTATTCTTTCCCTTTCTTGGTTTGATTATTGATTTAATTGTATTTTGTTTATTTTTTATTTTGATCCATTGAGTGTAAACAAAATTTTCTTTTTGGATGAATCAATAAAGAGGGTGGCTGGGTACAATATTTATGTTTCCGATTGCTGTTATTTTCAGTTAAATTCATCTTCAAGTGATTGGATGAAAATGATTCTTTTTTGGTGTTTTGTTTTTTCCGTTGTGCACAAAACCCCAACAGTTTGGTATCAGAGCTTAGATCATTGCATGGTTTGGAGTCATTTTGGATTGAAGATTGTAGATGTCAGAGATGATGTCATTTTCGATGATGAGTATTTTTGATGGTAGATGTTAGGGGATTTGGAAGTCTATGATGGTGGATGTTCCATACCTCAATGGTCTGATTGATGGCGACAAGAAGAAACCCTCTGATATGGATGATGAAGATGGAAGAAGACAAAGAGAAGGCGTGGTCGTAGCCCATTCAAATCAAGTGGGTGCGATTGTAGCTTGGAAATCAATTGAGTTTTACTATGCTCCAGAAACGAGCGGGGTATACCTCATAGCCTTGAAATCGAGGGTTATAAATTTGGAGATGAGAAAGAATTAGTTATGACTTGTTTGGTGATTGTTGGAGATATGTGATATTTGAATAAAGGTGGCGTGTTGAATTTGTTGATTCAAATATTTTATGAAGAGGATGTAATCAATTAATTGATTTTATTTATTGATCAATTAATTTAATTGATTTGATTGATTTTACCATAGAAGGAAAGAAATTAATGACTATATCTAGAGATAATTTGAAGGGGCAATTTGGATATTTTCCTAGGTCTTCTATTCTTTTATATATGCGGCCTTCTTGGTTAGATCAGAATAACAAGAAAGCATGTAAACATATATGGAGAGGTTACGTGCCACCAAGGCTTGCGCTCTAGAGAGGAAGATGCAAGAATTAGGGCTAAGAGAAGCAATTCTTATTTATTGCTGATAAATGCAGTTGGTGCCTCCAGGTTGATTCAAGGGTTTGTTGTCATTCTTCATTGCTCTTCTTCTCCAATAATATTTGTAGTTATCTAGTATTCTTTCCCTTTCTCGGTCTGGTTATTGATTCGATTGTATTTGTTTAATTTTGGTTTTGATCCGTTGAGTGTAAACAAAATTTATGTTTTGGTGCATCAATAAAGAGGGCGGTTGGGTGGAATATTTGTGTATTGCAATTATTTATGATCTATTGCTTGTTATTTTCAGTCAATTTCATCTTCAAGTGATTAGGTGCAAAAGATTTGTTTCTTTGGCGTTTTGTCTTTTCCGCTGCGCACAAAATCCCAACAGATCAATTAATTGATTTGATTGATTGATTTTACCATAGATGGAAAGAAATTAGAGATTATATTCTAGAGATATTTTGAAGGGGAAATTTGGATATTTGCCTAGGTCTTCTATTCTCCTATATGCGCGGTCTTCTTGGTCATATCAGAATAACAAGAAATCATGTGAGATATTTGGAGAAGTTGTGTGCCTTCAGGGATTGCTCCCTAGAGAGGAAGATGTAGGAATTAGGGCTGAGAGAAGTTATTCTTATTTATTGCTAATAAATGTAGTTGGTCCCTCCAGGTTGATTCAAGGGATTGTCGTCGTTCTTCATTGCACTTCTTCTCCAACAACATTTGTAGTCATCTAGTATTCTTTTGCTTTCTTAGTATGATTATTGATTGAATTGTATTTTGTTTATTTATTTTTTTGATCCATTGAGTGTAAACAAATTTTTTTTTTTTTGTGAATCAATAAAGAGGATGGTTAGGTGGAGTGTTTGTGTTTCCGATTTAATGTGTTGTTATTTTCAATCAAATTCATCTTCAAGTGACTAGGTGAAAAAGATCCTTTTTTGGTGTTTTGTCGTTTTCACTGCGCACAAAACCCCAACAGTTTAGTATCAAAGCTCAGATCATCACATAGCTTGAAGTGATTTTGGATTGAAGATTGTAGATATCAGAGATGACATCATTTTCAATGATGACTATTTTTAATAGCAGATATTAAGGGATTTGGAAGCCTATGATGGTGGATGTTCAATGCCTCAATGATCTAATTGATTGAGATGAGAAAAAACTCTCTCACATGGATGCAGGAAGTTGTAAGAAGATGAAGGGAAGGCATGATCGTAGCCTATTCAAATCGATTAGATGTGATTGTAGCTCGGAAATCAATCGAATTTCACTGTACTCTGGATACAAGCGAAGTGTACCTCATGGCCTTGAAATCAAGTGATGTCTTGTTTGGTGATTGTCGGAGATATGTGATATTTGAATCAAGGCGGAGTGTTGAATTTGTTGATTCAAATATTTTATGTAGGAGATGTAATCAGTTAGTTGATTTGATTGATTGATCAATTAATTGATTTAATTTATTTGATTGATTGATTGGTTTTACCATAAAAGGAAAGAAATTAAAGAATATATTCTGGAGATAATTTGAAGGGGCAATGTGTATATTTGCCTAGGTCCTCTATTCTCTTATATATGTGGTCTTCTTGGTTAGATCAGAATAATAAGAAACCATGTAAACATAGCTGGAGAGGTTGCGTGCCTCCAGGGCTTGCGCCCTGGAGAGGAAGATGTAGGTATTAGGGCTAAGAGAAGCTATTTCTATTTACTGCCGATAACTGTAGTTGGTGCCTCCAGATTGATTCAAGGGTTTGTCGTCGTTTGTCATTACTCTTTTTCTTCAGCAATATTTGTAGTCATCTAGTATTCTTTCCCTTTCTCAGTCTGGTTATTGATTCGATTGTATTTCGTTAATTTTTGTTTTTGATCCACTGAGTGTAAACAAAACTTGTTTTTTAGTGAATTAATAAAAAGGGTGGTTGGGTAGAATTTTGTGTATTGCTATTATTTCTGATCTATTGGTTGTTATTTTCAATCAAACACATCTTCAAGTGATTGGACGAAAAAGATTTGTTTTTCTAGTGTTTTGTCTTTTCCACTATGCACAAAACCCCGAAAGGATTATTTCTAAAATTGCCATGGTATTAAAAAAACAAAATTACAATGCTCATTACATCACACTATTAATTATGTTGTTTCTGACATTTAAATAATTGTTTTGTGAAAAGAATTTTTGACAATTTTTTATTAAATCGGAACTTGTATATATGATTAAAACAAAGGTTCAAAATTTTTGTTTTTAGTTCCCATTCCAAGTGATTTCACTACTAGAATACACGGCTATTCCAATGGCTCAAAGTCATTGGCGATCGTTTGAAGCCATTGGAATAAAGTTCAAGATTTCCAACAGCTTCCAACGGATCCGACGGACTATTTCCAACGGATATTCTAATGGCTTCAAATGGTTTCCTGTCGTTGGGAACCATTTAAAAACAATGACCAAATAACCATTGGAAACCATTGGATACCGTTGGAAAAACTGGGTTAACTTGTTTTATAACAGCAAGCAAATGATCTTCCAGCCACCCCATTTCTAATCAATTTCCAATCCAATTCCAATCAATTCCATATATATAAAACACATGTATACCAATGACAATATAAACAACCAAAATAAATCAAAGAAACATCAATATATACAAAACAAACCATCCAAACATCCAGAAACCAACACATACATGTCCATAAACCAAATACATCAAAGTTACATGTCCACAGACCATCAACACATATCAAAAGTATCATCCTCACCCACTCGGTGCCAATATATACGACATTCAAACAAAATGTCATCATCTTCAAGTCATAGAAAACACATACCTCAAGCATCGCCTCCGAAACCATTAGACGACGAAGGAAAACTATCGTGATTGTGCACATACTTCACAAACTTCTGATTTAGCTGCTCCATCTGCATAATCTGAAGACGACTCTGCTCATGTAGCTGCTCGATCATGGTTCTAAGCTCTTTAATTTCTTCTTTTTATTGGGCCTTCTTAGCTTGTTGAGTCTTTAAACAAAATGAATAGCAAAAAGGTTATGTCAGCATATAAAATATTATAACACTATATATTTAAACGTTAATTATTGTATGTATGCAAAAGGATTCGTTACCATTAGGTTACCGAAGCCACTACTCTCACCGCTATGTCGTCGAGAATCAGACATAATATACTTGCACATTGATACATATACAATTCATAATAATTATGATATGATGAACTGTTAAAAAAGTAATACATGCTACACATTTGTCATGTTGTATGTGTGATTATACACTTATTGTCATTAAAATTGGATAACTTCGATAAATGCAATATTAAAAATATGTAAAATGTAATGTAAATAATTGTGAAAATTACCAGATTTTACTTAGTCTTCTTCGTTTTCTGATTCAGACTCGGTTTCATGTTCTACATCGTTTTCCTTTACACTCTCAAATGCATCGACTAATACATTTGTCTCGTCATTTAAAGGTCCAAAATCAGTATGATCGTCTGCAATTTTTATTTCAACATTTTCCTCCAGAACTGCTTGATAGGCTTGCTCATCGGGAATACTATGTCCATCGAACGTAAATCTTGCCTTGGTTTTAAAAACTGCAGACCAATCTGCTTTATCCTTTCTTAGAGACAGATAAGGGGAATAATAAGCCTGTACAGCTTGTTTGGCTAGTACAAAAGGGTCGTACTTCTAATAACATGAGGTGTGTTTAACTTCTACAAGATTATACTTTGGACGCACGTTAATACCAGAACCTAGAACATTGTTGAACCAGTCGCATCTAAATAAATAAACATCCTCTATGGGCCTTGTAAAATATGTCAATTGAAAATTTTGAGTTAACTCGCCTTAAAAATCATTTATATGATTATTAGGATCTTCACTGCTTTTGTAATAGCCCGCTATTTATTTTTAACGATTTAAATTCTGGTTTAAATCGAAATTTTATTTTTGAAAATATTCTATGGTTTTCATATCGAGAATTTGAATTTTGAGATGTAGCAGCTGTGAAAATTTCATCGAAAAATTTGAATGTTTATCGTTCGTGCATTTTTCAGTGCGAAGTTGTGCATAACAGTTCAAAAATTTAACGATTTTATAGTCTTTCCGAATGCAGTTCGGACAAACATGAAAGGTATTCTATTCGATGTCACGAATCCGACGGTAAATTTCGTTTCACGAAAATCAGACGTTTTGACATCCGTTTAATTGTTTTTCTGTCCGAATTTTACGTTTAAAGGGGTCCGTAACGCCTTTTTGAACGACGTATCCTACCACTGCAAATTTTATACCGTTGTGTCTGTCTCGTCGTGCTGATTTCTGCAATATATTCGTTTATCAGTTTCGGTGTTCGGTTCGCGCTGAATTTGTGAAAATGCTTGCACAGTTCATTTTTGAAACAGAGCCATCTGAGTTCAATGTGTCCCTTTTTCGATCTTATATAATTTTCTAGTTAGTTTGGGTCTGCAAAACCTATCTTTTTATTTCATTAAAACGCTCAATTATTTTTTTGTTTATTTATTAGGCTTGTAAGGACACATATATGTTCAATAAGATGCATTTTACCATGCATGCGTACATGCTATTTCAATTTTAAATGCTATTCATTCTTTTTTGTTCATTTTTAAACCGATATCTTTATTTTATTTTATTTTATCTTTTCTCCTTGAATCATACTCTCAACACTTTCATTTGCAAAAAGCATGCATGCTATTTCTTCTAACCATGCATGTAACGTCATTCATATTTCCAAAGCATTCACCCTTTATATTTTAATCGTTGTTTCCTTTTCAAAACGTCACTACCAGGAATCATTCAAAGTTTTGAAAATGTAAAAGGTGGATGCTTATTTAATGGCAAAAAGGAAGCATGAACCCACATTCTTCATCACTACACATCTTCATTTTTACTGAAACTTTATATGTTTACTTTCAAAACTAAAAAGAAAAAAAAAACTGCTATATTTTTCCTTTTTATCCCATGTTCCTCATTCTTTCCTCAACCGGAAGCCACCCTTCTTCACCGCGAGCCTTCCCCTCGATCAGCTGATGCCCGCCCGTCTCTTATACTGAAGTCCAAGCCTTGCCAGTCGCATCACCCTGCTTCTCCGCCTTTCCCTTGCCAGTGACTCCGCCCAGATTCGAGCCCGCGTCACCCCCTCGCCCAGCTTGCCCTAGCAGTCCTCCCCCTGCTCCAATCCAAGCCGCCATAACCCCAAGTGCCACGCCCTCATGCTGCCGAGTCCGCTTCCATCAGTTTGCCCCTTTGCCTTAACCGAACACGAGTCCATCCCACCCTCGACCCCGTAAACCAAGCCGTGACTTCCTCTTCGCCTTGTCTATTCCTTCATCCTTGTGTTTGTTTGGGCATGAGTTCATTTTGTGTTGGTGTGAGTCAAGTGAGTCAGTGTTTACATCTCTATGTATTTTCAATTTGGTGTTGGTGTGTGTTCAAGAATCTAGGCGTTGTTGTGTGTACTGGATATGTTATATGGATATATTGAGTTGCGTATTATTGAGTTTTCTTGCTTGAGTTTTTGGGTTATTTTCTTGTGTGAGTGTATTTCATTAAATGGTTTCTGTGTTGTGTGTTGTATGTGTATGGTGTGTGTGTGTTTGCATTTGTGGTTCTGAGTTCTGAGTGCGTGAGTTATATGGTAGCTGCGTTTTGCTTATGTACGTTTTATATTATATAATTTAATTATAATATATAAATGATTTTAGTGGATTCGGCTTGTGAGTGAGTCGGTTTATTTATATATTTGGGTGTGTCTACATTGTGTATTTATATATATATATATATATGTATAAAATTATATATGTATACATACTTATTGATTTTTAATATATATAATATTTTGTAAGGGAGGTGTTGTGTTCATTTTATTTTAAACTGAGCTTGGTGTTGAGTTCCAAAACCCATCCTAAACCCGATAGCCTTACCGGTTTATTGAGAAATTTCCAAACTCCTCTTATAAAATATATATATATATATATATATATATATATATTTATAATATTGAGTGGTTACTGAGTTGAACCCTTTCAGAATCATACCTGGATGTCGTCTTTCCAAATATGTGTCAATCAGTTTGCCTTCTCCATTTCTATGCCACGAAAGGTGAGTTTATCTCACACCTGACTTATATTTTTCATGGATGTTAGATCAATGATGAACTGTTATGTGAAATGTACAGGATTGCTGATAGAAACTGTTTGATTTGATATATATGCACATTTCATATGTGACATGTGATACGTAGTTGCACTGATGATATATATGTTGTGATTGTTGCTATGTGATTGTTGTTTGTCATTGTTGATAGCCCTAGTTTAGGAAAAATCACTAAGGGTTGAAATGATACATACCCGAACGGACATTAGAATAGGAAAAATCGTTATGGGTTGAAATGATAGATCTAAACGATTTTTACTGAATTTGGGATCGCGGGTTGAAATGATAGACCTGTAGAAATTTTATAAATTGCGGATTGAAATGATAAATATCCGTATCACTTGACCATAGGGTAGAAAACTATATACGGACACCGTTGGTCGTATTTTCGAAGTATTTTGATTTTTGGAATTTGATTTTTAAATAGTGTATTAAGATTTTATATTTTTTTATGTTTATATTTTAAACTTAAACTTTTAAAAAATCTAATTATATGTTTCAAAATGATTTTATAAGTAAATGTAGATTTAATGCTTATTTAAGTTTTACTTATAATTTATTTATTTTAAACTATATAATGTAATTATACAAGTATTTTTAACTTGTATATAATTATAAATAATTATTTTAAACTTATTTCTATATTATTTTAATCTTATATATATTTTTAATCTATATTCTAATTAATTTTAGAAGTTTATAACTTATATATATATATATATATTTTTTCAAAATTTATTTTCTTATATATATATTTTATAAACTTTAATAATAAATGTCAAGATGGATAGGTTAGATTTCGCAATTTAAATTCGAAGTTTAAAGATGTAAATTTGTATAACGATGCTTGTATAACGAATGTACTCATATTAAGTTATGAATTCGAATTGGTATGAACTTTTAATAGAGATGAATTTGAATTACGTAAATTGATGCTTAAATTGTATAAGTGATATGAAATTGTATTTGAATTGTTTTAAGTTATGAATTTTGATAAGAAATGAATGTGAATTTGGGTAAATTGATATATTTGAAATTTATAATCGATATGAATTGAATTAAATTTTAAGTGATTAAACATGAATTGGAATATATATAGATGTATACGCAAAGTTGATTTTATATCTTTTGGTTGAATTAAGAATTTGTTAAATTGATGTAAAAAGAATGGTTTTAAATCGTAATTTGTTTGAATGGAAATATAAGATTTTGATTCAAAATGTAGAAGTAACAATTTTGAACTATACGACTTGAATTATAAGTACGATATAATTTGTTTAAATTGAAATGTAAATTTTGACTTGAATCGTATATTCGAATTTGAACCAAATGTTGGATTTAAATGAATCAGCTTGAAACGATTTCTTATAAAGGAAAATTTTGAATTATTTGAATTGTTTCGAACTTGAATTTTTGCGAATATAAATCGAACCAAAAATATTATCGAAGTTAAATGTTTGGTATTGATTTAAATGGAAATTAAAACCTTTTAAGATATGATTTTAATATAAGTCGTTTTAAATTGAAATTCGTTATACGTATATTTCGAAAAATTTATTGAAGTTAAAAGTTATAGTATTAGTTTATACTATATTTGGAGTCTTTACGATATGGTTTTAAATCGATTTGGGTTAAACGATTTGAGTTGTTTTCATGTTTGAATTTGAGATTTTGTATAATTGATTTTATAAAGTGATTTATAAAATAATGTCCACGGTGTGAAAATTATAAACGTTTGGTTGTTAAAGAGACCGGGATCGGCTATTGTCATACTCTCCGCCAATACCGAAAACCACTTTAACAACTGTGTACGCGGTGGAGTTCCAGAATGAAGGGGATGATTTGGCGAACGACTCCATTTTTTTGTTTCATATTAACTAAGAGACCCTGACTACCTTGAGTCAGCTTGATGTGGCTAAAACGGGAGCTATGCACGGACCAAGTGAGGTCATACCTCTTATCGAGCACACTTCTTCGATATTATTCTATTACTGTTAAGATTCGATTTGGGCCCTTTTGATCATGGGAGTGTGTATCGAGGTGGGAGGTAGTAGCTACTATGCGTTACCACCAGTCTGGCTCTGCAAATGGTGAATCCACCCTGGCATTCCTTGCATGCCTTGTCACATGCCTTATACGAGCCCACTACGATTTTGTTTTGTACTATTTTATATGGAGTGCCCTCTGATCTACCTCCAGTTTACGGAGGAATTACGGTACTGTATATACTATGGGAATATATAAACGGTGTAAGGGTAATCATGGTAATCCTTCTTATGCTATTTTGATATTTTACTTTACTGATAGACACTATTGTATATAGCGTATTATACTATATGTATTAGTTTGACGGATCCTTAGAAGATGGTGATCCCAAACATCCTTTAAGTTAATGATTGCATTTCATCGAACATTTCATCTGAATTGATTTACTTCCATGAGAATGTTAGTCCTGATCCGAGTTGTTTTGTTTTGCATTATTGCTTGGGTCAGGTCGAGTATTCCAGTTTCGAGATTCATCCTTGGAGTTAGAGCTTATATTGGGTTTCACTCATCTATATCTACCTGTTGATCAGTTGTTTCAGTCATCCAGTTATTTTGTCATTCTGTTTTCAGACTGTTATCGGTTATTTATTGCATTAGACTTCCGTTGTATTATTTATGTAAACTCTGATGTAAAATTTATTTAGTAGCTTCATGAACTACCATTGTATTTTAAATTTCTGCTGCAAGATTTTATATTGCTCTGTATCTGTGTCTGTGATATGTGATTCTGTGATTTATTCTATTTACCTCAGAAGCTAATAACAATCTGCTGTTTGGACGTTTCGAGTTGACATGTTTTGTCGATTCGGCACGGTCAAAATGGCGGGTCGTTACAGCTTTTAACAAATACACCAGTATTGTTTGTTAAATTTTCAACACCGTATTCTTTGGTGTCGAATTTATACCCACTAACAAAAAATGTTGGATACATTTTAACTTTTCTTTTCGGTTCAAAGGACAAATGTTTCAGTCCTTCGTCGAGCACATGATTTGTGAGATCATAAACGTAATTCCTAAAACAACTACTGAAATCTTTGCTTAAATCGCCGCTTGGATTTTGTGATTTATAAATACTGCAAACACAAATATGATATGTTACATTATTATTAACACGTGTAACTTAAATTTAACAAAACTTCAAAAAAAATGATTACCTGACAAAAGAAGCAACTTCAGGGCAATTAAGAAGAATATATGTGTGTGCTACATGATAATCTTTGTCATTTAGCCATATTTCCATACATTTCCCAACATGTCGGCCATGTTGTTTAGAAATAGATAATGCTGCTTCATAAGAAGAATCTTGTTCAACCCTCTCATCATTACGTGGAACACTTCCAAATGATAAGTTCACATGATCAATAAAATAATGAGAGGAAAAAAAAAAGCTTCTTCTTCAAAATATGATTTGCAAATAAAATCTTCAACTCGAGCCTCTTATCTCACTTTTTTTCTTTAAATGATTTAAGTGCCTAATAAAAAATAGTTTGGTTCAATATTAAATTCTATTTATAATTAAATTAACATTTGAATACTTCGTATAATAATATATCTTTTGAATGGATACATTCATCCATATCGCACAGGACCTCGAAGACGTGCTTCCTTTGGAAGATGAACAGGTAAATGCTTCATTACATTAAAGAAACCCAAAGGAAATATTTTCTCTAGTTTGCAAAGCAGTACAGGAATTTCTTATTCAAATTTAAGTAGACGGTCAGCATTTAACATAGTTGAATAAAGCTCCTTGTAAAATAAGCTGAGCTCTGTTATTACATTCCAAACTTTTTCAGGTAACAATTCTTTAAATGCGATGGGTAAAAATTTTTCCATCATTACATGGCAATCATGGCTTTTCATTCCGCTCGGACTTTCGTTTTTATAATCGACATATCTACGAAAATTAGAGGAAATTACATCGTAAAATGCATTTCTTCCACCCATTTTAACAGTACTCTAACTTAGTTGTTGAATAGTTCATAGCATGCTTTGGGCTTTTTTTACTGCCATTGGGCTTCATATGTAGCTCAGGATGATGGCATATTTCCTCTATATCACGTCTAGATTTCAGGTTGTCCTTAATCTTGCCCTTCACATTTAGAACTGCATTAATCACATTATCAAATAAGTTTTTCTCATTATGCGTCACGTCAATGTTATGATGGATTAAGAGATGTTGCCAATAAGGAAATTCCATGAATATACTTTGTTTGCACCAATTATGAATCGTCGATTTACCTTGAATTTCAGTTTTTTTTTTGGTTTCATGTATCCTTGGATAATCTTTTACAAGTTCATATATTTCCTTTCTTGACCAAACCGTTGGTGGTCGTAGAGCCTCATGTCTATCATACATGAAGCTTTTTGTCTCTTCTAAAAGGAAGATTATGAAGAAAACATCAACGACAATCAAATCGTGAAATTTTCTTTCCATACGGTAACGAAAATGCTTGTGTTTCTTCCACGCAATATGGACAAGCAAAACGACCGGTCGTACTCCAACCCAAAAACATAGCATATGAAGGAAAATCACTAATTGTCCATAACAAATAAGCAAGCATCTGAAAAAAAATTCTTTTTGAATATGTCGTATGTTTCAACTCCTTTGTACCATAATTTTTTCAATTCTTCGATTAACGGTTGTAAGTAAACATCAATACCCTGTGTCGAATCATCAGGGTCAGGGATGACAACTGTGAGAAACATGTATGAAATTTTCATACACATCCACGTGGGTAGATTGTAAGATGCGATTATGATAGGCCAAGATGAATATTTAGAACCAAACTGAGAAAACGGTGCGAAGCCATCTGTACATAAACCTAGTCTAACGTTGCGGCTCTCCACTGCGAAATCAGGATATTTCTTCTTAAAATATTTCCATGCTTCTCCATCTGATAGGTGTGTCAACGTGCCTTCTTGAGGTGTTCTCACACTGTGTCATCTCATATGTTGCGCTGTTATAGATAATGCATATAACCGTCGAAGTAGGGGTGATGGGTAAATAATGCGTACTCTTATACAGAACTTTTCCTTTCTTTTTCATTTGTTTGTATCTTTCTTAATTACATATTTTACAATTTCTAAGATTGATGTCTTCTTTCCAATACAACATGCAACCCTTTAAACATGTATCTATTTTTTGATATGGCAAACCGAAATGTGACATAAGTTTTTTCACTTCATTATAATTTTCGCAAATTAAATTATCGGATGGTATATGGCTTTTAGCAGCTTGAACAACAGTCGAAAATCCAACTTTCGTAAGGCTGTATTTTGATTTCATTGCAATGTATTCCGCAGTTACCGATAATTGAGTGCTGCTTTCACATCCATTCCAAAGAGGTTTTTTAGCATTATTCAATAAATCATATATTTTGTTAGCTTTAATGTTTGGTTCCTCTTCGACGTTAACATCTTCATTACCAATTTGAATGGTATACACAACACCAAAATGGCCAACTTGAAACAGTAATTAAATGTTGCTAAAAATTTTAAAAACACTTTTAGGTGTTGTAGATTAGTATATTGCAGATTTTTGAAACACCGATATTACGTTTCAAATTGACGAACTGAAACACTTAGCAAGTGTTTCAGATTGACGAATTGAAACACTTAGCAGGTGTTTCAGTTTGATAAGCTACAACTCTCGATGAGCGTTTCAAGTTGATAATCCGCAACACTCGACGAGAGTTTCAAATTGATAGTCTGCAACACTCAATGAGTGTTTCAAGTTCATAATCTGCAACACTAAAGAAGTGTTTCAAATTGACAACTTGCAACACTTATAAATGCTTGTTTGAAACTGATAATTCATGACACCACGAACGTGTTGCAAGTTCGAAACAAGAAAATTATTTTAAAATATACAATTGATACTTTCAGCAACAAATATAGATTCAACCATTCTTCAAATTAAAAGCTAAAAAGATATGAAAAGAAATTCCACAAGCAAGTTTACCATAAACAAATTAGCATACACCAAAGATAAACCATATTTTCTAAAGAACAAAAAAATACAAATATAACACACTAAATTCAAGCAACACAAATATAACCAAATATGATAAAATAATACACAAAGATAACCAAACTTGCTCGTAAGCACTTTATACGCACCCTTATTCATCATTGTCTTTTGAATTCCATATCTGCACAAAAAACGATTTGAAAAATATCAGACTCTAATGCTACTAAATGTTTTTATATATCTCAATCACGGGTACATAAATATTTCCCCAAATTCTTGTAAATTGCATTAACACTCTCCTTTGTGCTACTCAAAATCTAATGTTGCTAGTTCTATTTTCAACTTTTTATTTTTAAACCTGTATTTCAGCTGGTAGTAACATGGTAGCTTGGGAACCAACTAATCAATAGTTTCTTTGTTACTCAGCTTACTACATTGGAATATACGCAAGTATAGGTTTAGCAAGCAATTCAAAACCCCTGCCTATGGGTGACACTAATAAGTATAACCTTTCAAGTACGGGTTTTGCAAAGATACATTAATAAGTATAAGCTTACTAGTATTGCCTACTTTTAAACCCCTGCCTGAATACCGTATAAGAGGCCTAAAACATAAATTCAATGGATTGTCAGTTCATATGAAATCCATAACTTCAGTACCAAATCCAACAGGATGTGTATATGAGATTCAAACCAGGGTCTAGTATGCAACTTTCAATTCTTAGTGTAGGATTAATCTAAGAAAAATATGTGGTTTTTTATTACCTCCTAACATTAAGGGGGCCTTCTCCTCCTCCTCTAACACACGTCCCAGCACATTTTGCAGCGCATGACTCCGGTCTTCTCAGCCATTGTATCCGTACTTGCTTCCTATCCTCTCCTTTATTTACATCAAGTTCAAAATAACTACACAATCAGTTCATGATTAACTATTCAAAGCAGTATTAACATAAGTAATACCATGAGTATTTAAAAAATTCCCTACCAAAACTAGCCAAGTTTGAAACCTGGAAAATAATCCTGGAAATTTTTTATGGAGTAGCATAGGTAAATGACAACATGTTAGAAGTATGTATCATCTGTGCAGATGATACAAAGTCATTTGACTACTATATTGCAGATTTCACTGCTCATATACTATAGTACCTGTTGACAAATTCATTGAAGATGTTACCTGAAAGTGTTTGCGGCACATTAGAGTAAGTCTCAGATGAATCCACTTGAGCAGAAGTGAATATCACTTCAGCAGTAAGCAGAGCTGGAGAAATGCTGGACAATGAATGAGAATAAATTAACTTTTAATATTTGATTTATATATAATGTTGTTTTTTGCATCTCTATTGCATTTTACGCCTCCCTACCTATAAATAAACAAAGTGCTTTAATTGCACATGTGTTAGTATAGACACACTTGCACATCTCCTATCCACATGTGTTAGTATAGCATGTCAGGGAACTACAACGTTGAAATACTATAGTTTAGGTCATATAATTTTTGCTTACATTTCTAGTCTTCTACCATAAAAGATGCATTACCTATAAACTACAAAGAAAAACAATATAATTTTCACTTTCCACGCCTCTTCTTCTTTCCAGGTCTTCAGATATGAACTTGAAATGATAGTTTAAAAAAACAACTGACCTTGGAATATTACATCGATCAGGCTGCCATCTGTACTTGAAATAAACAGAATACGCTTGACCAAACTTTAGGTAGTCGAACTTCCTATTCGTAAAAGGACTGTTACCAGATATTACAATTAGAAAAGGTTGACTAGGCAACAATATTGCAGTGTAATCTTATGCACAGTACCTTATAATATAATGCATTATTTACATTCCTAAAGTTATGCAAAGTAAAAAAGCATTCTATATTATTTAGCTTTCAACATAAGTTAACTCACTTACCTAAACAACATATTCTTTTAATAACTAGTAAGTTAGTTACGTGATTTGATTATGGTTTGATAATAAATAACCTTAACATCTTCGCTTGAAATGACAAGTTTGATGTCGCTGACGATAGTAATTAGATTGAGCTATTTGAGTTTGAGGAGCTCTGCTCTAGCTAATTTGTAGCCTAGACAATCTAAAAAATGAAATTCAACTAAATATCAGTAAGAAAATGCCTGATATATATAAAAATAATATGACGATCCTTTTTCTGTAGTTAGCAGTATAGCTTACAAAGACTAAGTTTTTCTATGTGCTTATTTTGACATCCCTAATAACCTCTAAAAACAAAGACAGCAAGGAAGAGCGACTATAGGAAAGAACTTATTATATATAGAACATTTTCTAAACTATTTCTATGTTAAAAACAAAATGGAAACAAAAAACTTACCGATACTTAAATCCATGTTATCCATCAACAACGAACATAGTTGGCTTCACCACAATGTTCATCCAATCCTATAGATACCAATTGACCTAAATGTAAAACATGCTTCTTCTCTAAAATCCAAAACTTGTAATTGAGCAGTGATAATTGAAAAACATACAAAATAGGAGTTGAAACCAACAGAAGGTGAAATAGCCATTTTCTAAGTTAAACGGTGGATACTGATCATCCAATAGCAAGGATAACCGAGAATAGACAGTGACATTTAATTTTCAGGTATCAGTCAAATTAGGAATATTGGAAGAGGAATGATCGACTTTTTTGGATGAAACATGTCAACGAAAAGGGGAATCACCATGTTCTGAGTTAAACGGTGGAATGATCGCATATAGTCATTTTTCCTTTTAATAGCATAACTTCGTAATTTGAAAGCCTGATAAATAATACATTTTATGCCTTTTAAGCTTATTTTATATATAGTATGTAGCTTACGCTTCACTCTTGGTTGCCTTATCTCGTCGAACTTTTAAGTATGTGAGCTCAAAGAGAGGGTTTGAGGAGAATAATTTATCTTTCAAGACACTTCCTTTAAATAGAGATGACTTTTTAAAATATTTACAAGAGATAAACCCTATACTTCCTTGTTTCAGTTTGACTTGAGAAGAGGGATAAATAGTGGATGCTCCTAGAAATTTAAGGGCTAAACCATTGTACAATATCATTGGCATTTCTAGCGAATTAAGAATATTGAATTGTATTACTTTTAATTTCAAGAAGCTTTCTTTTAAATCTTGTATCTGTTAAAACATGTAATATGTGATTTTTCGAATAAAACATTCTTTTCCTCATTCTAATAGTTTGTTCTTATTTCATTTTATTTGGAGAAAGCCCCTTAATTGGCCAGTATTAGTTCAGATATTGCATATATGGCATCCAGCAATGCAGCATTTACTCTGTTCACCTGCACATCGCCTATCCACGACTTGATCGTCCAACATCGTGGCGAACTGCAATCCAAAGAAAGTTGCATAATGATAAAAACAATAGCTGCTGGGGCCAGTTTCTTGGAATAATATAATTAGCAAAAAGGATGGGGGTTGAAAGGAATCTGCATGGCCCAACAAAGCTTAATCACGTGATTATTTCCCATTATTCTAGGCCTTGCTCTTGTAAACTGTTGCCACGTACAGGTTGAAAGCATGTTCCTGACTCAGCTTGATGTAGTGTTTGTTGCAAAAGCCAAATTTGTAGAGTTGTAGCTTACCTATTTAAAGCTGCTTCGCCTATGAGTTAAGGATAAATGCCAAAATCGTAACCCATGATGAAAGCAGCACGTCCCTACATTTGTGGACAAGCCACAAATGTTTAGGAATCTGATAAACAAACTATTATTATACAACTCACATTCCAAACTTCTAAATATGAAAGACAGACAAATCTTTATGTATCATACATAACCTGTTTTTACTAAAAAATGTCTTCTTTATTGGAGGATGAAACCGAATTTCCAAACTTTTACGCCTTTTTATGCTTCTAGAGGTCATCCTCGACATTGAGTGTAGATACCACAAATTCATTCACTGTGGTCATTTTTTTCTCTGTTCTCCGAGGAGCAACGCTGAACCAAAATAAGTATCACCTCTTAGAGTGTTAGAAGAATGAATACACGTAAATATATGAATGATGTACTCACTCTTGACTAAATTTAAACCAACTCTTGTTGGTATATTAGAAAATAAGTTATACGATGTCAACTTAACTTTACTCCTGCAGAAGTTATCGCCCTACTGGGATAATTTATATCAAGTCTATTAAACTAGGGTTCAGATTTAATTCTTACCTTTAATAATTCGAATACCGAATGAAATGCCTGCCACTTAACATTGCGGCTAAGGGCACCTTCAATGTCATTGTTATGTCTCAAATCAAACAGTATCACTAATCCGTTACCAAATTTCTTACACCTTGAATAAATATCAATTTCAATCAACCAAAAACATGTGATTACCATGTCATATTAAAATCATCAACTAAATGAATATCATTGTTCAATTGTTTGTATAATTCATTTCAATATATAAAAGTAATAAATTAAAAAAAAAAGGCGAAACAGTTATATAGAAATCTATATACATGTATTTATAAACCAAATGAAAGCAAACAGGCAACATCTATTCAAGCCAAGCGAAACACATGAATGATATGAGAGGTATGCACTCCTGTATGCATTTATAATACATATACCATACTAGCACGCAAGTTACTTCATGTGAATTATAGCCTCAAAGGCGCCCATTTCCTAGTTAAATAATGAAGAATAATAGGGATACACGTGTATACAAGTATGCATTATATTTGTTCAACTTTCATAATACCATTAAGACTCATGTACATGCAGGCAAACAAGTATATCTCCAGCAAATATATCTAACTCACATCATATGATACTTTTGATTCAATATCTTAAAAATGTACACTAAGGTTTGTGTATATTGTTAGAAAGTAATACACTGAAGAAAGCAGTAAGCCCAATGCGTTTAATAGACAAATTTTTATTACACTTAGTAACGCTTTTGGAAACTTTGTTTATATTCTAAGTCAGCATTAAAATTTACTTTAAACCTGGATTATATATTTAAATTTATATAATATAAAATATATTAAAATGATTATTTAAAAAAAAAAGGGAAACATTTTGAGTGCAACAACCTTAAAACATCACATATAAAAAATAGCTTAATTCAAATATTCATTTTAGCATAAGACAGAACCAGATTCATATTCAAATGGTTTGGCTTATATACACGCTTCTTTATTGATATAATAGTTAGGCAAAAATATTAGTTGTGGTTCTCTTCAACAAAACAGGTAAACTAAAAGCCAGAACATGAAAATTAGTAACAAACAAAATGTCGTATTTCTATTAAACCAATGTCTATGATGTAAAAAAACAAAATGCATATAACAGATGGGTAAGTGGCATGCATCAATTTTTCATTTAAGTGTACTGAAAAAATTGAAAAAAAAAATAAAGTCTTATACTTGCGGACATAATACAGGTAAAATTACCTGGACGAATCCAACGAATGGAAATAACACAGGCTGTTAACATGTGCTCCTCACAACTAACGCCCAACCCTGTCTTCGTTTTTAGGGTAGCTAGGCCAGCCTGCCCGAGCTGCCCGTTCTCACTCTCTCCCCTTACAAGTACCGCTTCGTCTCAGCTCTCATTCAACACTCTGCTTTTACAATACCACATTCATTAATAATCATAATAAATCGGAGTAATGGAGGACGCAATGAAGCTGAGATTCATGATGGTGGCGATGATGGCCGTGGCATGTTTGAGCATGGTTGCTCAAGCGCAAGCACCTGCGCTGGCACCTTCTTCTGACGCAGCAGCCAATTTGTACGGATCTGTTACTTTGATTACTTCTTTCTTCCTTGTTGCTTTCGGATTCCTCTTGTCTGCTTAAGTTTCGATTCTCCTTCGGTTATGGATCTGTTTTTTATGTGTGTCTATATATTTGGAGTTAGGAATTGTTCTACTTTGGCAAGCATCAAAGCCAGAACCTCTTCCTTCATCAATCAAGTTTCATACGCCCCTCTAAATCATAACATACAGCGACAACATCGCTTCAGCAAACAAGTTGCAACAAACCTTCCCAACTCAAAATTTCCCTACTGTCGTCACCTTTATTCTTCCAATAATCATCCAACACTTCCATTCTATATGTCCCACAAATAGGCTTCCTTATGCAAAATACTCCAATTTACGTCACGAACCATGCTTTCACCGTCCATCACACCAGACATAAATAATATCCTCCTCACCAACACACTCAAATTCGCTAACCTAATCAGACCACCAAAAACAAACCGCCTATCAAATCCCATCTATCTCCCCTCTGCAACAATCGCCTAACCCAAATCACCATCACCATCATCTGCTTCTCATCATCAGTTTTCCACGCAACTCCACCCAAAATCCATCGTGCCAGCAGCTGCTCCTACAATAGTCGTTATCGATCGCCTAGAGCTACACCAGCACTAATTGCTGCGTCCTTGAGTTATTGCAGCGTAACACAAACAAACAAAAAGGAATCGCTTACTCTATAAATTAACAACCAACCATACGAAAATCTGGGCCTAGAAAACATAAATAAAACACAATTCTATCTTTTACCCTTTCACTACATCGATTGAATTTTGTTTGATTTGGGAATGCATCAAACAAAACTAATAATCAACAGATCAAAATTGAATACACATCAATATACAAGGAATACCTTAGAGAATAATTTGCAAACGCATAACGCTCGATTACTGAAAGCACCGAGGGCTTGATTTGGAGATCCGAAATAATCGCATGCTGAAGGGTCTGGGAAAAAGAAAAAGGAACGCGGCCTAGTTTCCGGTTCCTTGCGAACACGGGCCTAAGAGGATGGAATGAAATTTCGGGCCTTAGCTCGAACGATTAAATGGACTGGCAGAGTTAATATGTTACGTGTAAAAATATATTTAAATATAACAAATATAATTGAAACACTTTAGTAGATATAGAAACACTAAATATCTGTTTTAAGCCTAGAAACCAAAAAAAGTGTTTCAACTAAAAGTATTATATGTTTCAAATTTGCTTATTTGATGTAGTGGTAGGGAACATTGATCGTGCAGCATTTTCGACCATATTTTCAATGAGATTCGTGCTAAGTTCAAAACTATTGAGCTCCGTCGATTGTTCTTGAGTATTAGGGGCTACAATTTCTTCATGACAATCCAACAACAAATAATTGGGTAGGTAACCGTATTGGCGCAAATGAATCTTAACCATATTCGGTATTAAATAGTTCAATAATTTGCACCTACTACATGAACAACGAATTTCTATATTGTTTCCAATATTACTTATCACAATTCAATGAACACTTTTACCCCCTTTTCAAAACGTTCACTTATTGCACCACTAATTTCCCTTCTTTGATACATCCAGCTCCGATCAATAAAGTAATTGACCATTTTTCCTACTTTAAAACCAATGATGAAGTAAAAAATATTAAACGTTAATTATGTTATTTAAATTTTATTTACTGATTTAGTAAACATGTACTAATTAATTTTATATGTTTTTTACAAACTTTATTTTAAATAAACAACTATTGGTTCATTGACGCTTATGTGTCTTCCTTGATGGTCGGTCATCCTACTTCCCGTTACAAACACAATAATAATTATATTTCGTAAATCATACCATTTTAAATGATTTCACAAAATTTCGGCAGCATTTCCTTCGTGTTCCTTGTATCATAGACATGTACTTGTACACAAGGAACGTAAAGGAATACCGTCGAAATGTTTTGAACCGTTTAAAGTGATATGATCTATGAAATATAATTACTTTATAGTGTATGTAACTTGTCCAATATAGGGACAAAATTGACAAATGATGTATCAGATGAATAGAGATGTCCGTTTTGTGGAAAAAACGAATATGCATATAAAGATCGTATACAACAGTTGTCAGATGGGGACAAGTAATAACTAAGGGTTAAATATTTGTCTATATTAAATTTAAATATACAATTTGTTTATATTTTACAGTTTTATTACATATGTTCTAAATTATATACAATTTACTAAATTTTAGCTACGGCAATTTCTATTAAAATCATTTGTACATCAAATTAGTTCGCATAAGCATAAAACTCAAGTTCGCACAAATTATCCAAAACTACAACCACTCATCATAATATATACATTGTATTTGCATAAATTATGCTATTTGCAAACTCTATCACAAACATACGTTCAATACTAATCAAAACTACATAAACAAACGCAATATACTAAATTAGAAAATTTTGAAATTGCTAATAATTTGATCATCATGGTGATACTAATAGCAATTAGGGGATAACATGATATAATATACATACATTAACAAGTAGGGCTCAATCATAGTTTAAATTAATCCCTAAATAAAAAAAACTAAATTTTAGTTTTAGAGAAATTAATAGACTTAGAATATGAGTGGATAATATAAATATCACTAATGATATTATTCCATAATTATAGCAGTAGGTATAACTGCATGTATCTTGTAACTTTATATATTTGTGATTACTGAATGGAAAATCGTCCTTCTCTTCAACTCTTCATCAGGAGGGTGGAGACGTGCTGGAGATGCTCGTAGATGGTTTCGGAGGTGGTCGGTGGCCATTTGTGGTGGTGGCAGCAGAGTTGGAGGTTGGGAAATGGTGGATTGGGGAGAAAAAAACGTTTTGGGGAAGAAATAATGAAAGCAAGTCGCGGGTTCTGGAGATATGCCGGAAATTTTCCAATGGCCACCATCGGCCGTCAACGGCTTTAACTCCATCGGTTTCCAACGAGTTCCAACGGCTCTTTTATAGCCGTTGGCGGGTGTTGTAATAGCAGCCTATTCTAGTAATGTTTTAATATTTTTATTTTGCTTCGGAAATTTCAGATGTTTCGCTTTTCTAATTTTCATATACATTTATATGAATTGTTAAGTATGGTACTAAAGATATAATACTATCACAAATTTATAATACATTCTTTACACTTAATACATAATACTTGTTTCCATTCAAGGGAAAAACCATGGTTTATGATTCTGTTTTTTTCATTTAAATGTTTTAAAATTTCGTTCAATTTTGAAAATTGTGAATATTTTATTATGATTCAGAAGTAAATTGACATAAGTGTATTGAATTATTTTTTTATTATTTTCCAACATTTGAAATGAAATTCTGAAATTACGGCCTTATGATGGGAACTGGAATGCTGAAATAACCGGAATTCTGCTGGAAATCTGAACCATGATTAAAGCATCTTTTTTGAATATTTTTTTGAAAAAAGTGCATTTCTTCTACTAGTATTTGCAAATTATTTGCAGTTTGCACATATTTTCAATTTAAGATATTGATCTTATCAGACCAAAACAGAATTTGCAACAACACAAACTTATATCACAAGTTTGTAGGATGAATGTTAGAGCATACAACAGTTGAGTATTGCTACAGTATATAGTAGTAACTGGAATACAGAGAAGTTAAACTACAAAAAATGAAGTCTAACCGAGTTCGTCCGAGGCCTGTAAATACAGTTTCCTTAAGACTTTATGTTCAACCTCTAGGATACAACAGACGATGCTGCACGGAATTGTGACGAGTATGTCAGTCAGTAGTTCTCGTTAACGAATATTAACGGGTAGCATCCGTTCATGCGGGTCGCACCCGTTTGCTTTTCTTGTTGGGTCGCACCTCTTTTATTGCCGCATCCATTTTAAAAAAATGGTGACGTTTTCTGTAGCAAAAATAAGATTTCTTACCAAACCCAAACGCGACCCGGCTCGGTTCGGTTCAGTACGGGATGGGCGGGCGGCGCGCGCGTGTGTGTTTGGTTCACATGATCTAAGTCCTCCCCCTCGCACAAAATTACCTGACCCTAAGGGCCAATATATGGAGTGAGGAATAGGTATATATCCTTAAATCTTTTCTTTATTTTTCCAATGTGGGACTAAAGTAAATTTCATTCATTTGATTCCTAACAATCCGTGTAACGACCCGCGTTCTACGCATCATAGGATCGTAGGATATTTATTTCTTTCACATACGAAGTCGTATGGTCATGTAACTTTGGGAGACGACTATTGGGGTCATTTCCCATGTTCATGATTTTTCCCGATTTTTAAATGACCATTTTACCCCTAGTTGGCACTGTTTTGGCCATAACTTTTGACTGGAAAGGAATTTTGACCTGAAACCACTTCCATTGGCTTCGGATGATGGTTTCTCTTTCCGTAGAGTGGTCACATTAGCCAAACGGGCTTACCGTTTGGGAGATATGGCTGAAACAAGTTTCAGATGGAGAAAAACAGCTTAATTGGGCTTAAACGAGTGATTAGCAGCTAGGCCCAAGGGGAATTTCGGGTTTAGGGGCATATAGGGGCTGATTAGGGTTAGAGAACATTTCTTTAGACATTTTCCAGCCGCCACTTTCATTTCTCTTGACCTAGCCATGGCCTCCACTCTCTAAATCTCTCTAAAACACCCAAAAATCACTTTCTAATTGGAGATTAGGCATAGCAAACATCAAACCGAGGAGTATTAGCACGAGAACCGAGGTAGAGCTGCTGTGTAGGATTGGGAACAGCGCCAAATCAGAGAATATTTCAGTTTTGGGGTTCTAATTGTGGCAAAGGTGAGTGATAGCATCATTTTGACACTAATTACAGTTAATTAAGGGTGATTAGTGAAGATTAGTGAATTTATACACTAATAAATTCTGGAAAAATGTTTAGAAATTCTTAAATAATATTTCATGCCTCTGTTAGAAAATTTAGACGATTTGATTAAGTTTTACTAAGTATGTGCTTAAGCATGATTAAGAAGGGTTATAGGAAAATGTGAGGTTTTAGCCACTTTTGATCCATTTTGATTCATTTGGATTGTTGTTTGCTGTTTGTGATTGCTATTACATGTTGCTATGACTCTATGATATGTTTCATGATTGATTAGAATAGTTAAAATGGTCGAAAACGTCGTCGAATGGCGTAGAAAGCTCGCTGGAAAGTTGCAGAAGTGTGCAGGTTCCGAACCGGTTCGGATCGGAAGAAGGGGTAGGATCGGATTTGTGAACTGACCAAGGGGATTCGAACTGGATTGGAACTTGTCACTGGGGGAGGCTTGGCGAGAAAGAAGGCCGTTTACTTAGAGTTGGAGTGGACAGGGGGATCGGATCGGAACTATGGAGCAGGATCGGATCGGAGTAGGAGAGAGCGGATCGGATCGGAAGCATAATAGAGGCCAGATCGGATCGACTCACGAATGGGAGGCTACGACTGGAGCAAGACGAAGGGATCGGATCGGATCGGAGTAGATGGGAAACGAGGAAGCTGATTGAAGGAGGAGCATGAACTCGAAGGAAAACAGCAACCCGACCCGACCCGGAGGAGGACACCGACCCGACCCGAAGTGAAGAACCCGACCCGAACCGAATGGGAAGATGACAAGGAGGACCGACCCGAACCGACGAGAATAACGACTACCGACCCGAACCGAATTCTAGAGCTGCTATTGCGCGACAACTCTTCTGAAGACCCACTCCAATTCGACCAAAACCCGAGATGCAAAGGAAGTCCTAATGAGAAGTTAGAGCTCAAGATTTAGATGGGAATCAGCGAGTTCGCTTCATGATTGGGCTTTGCTGCGGGACGCGTGCTAAGGAGTTATCGACGTCTATAGCTTTGGACCACTATGGTAGGAGGTACGAAGGCGGATTCAGGGCCATTATGGCATTGGTAGAACCAAGGGCTATGACCAATGAAGTGGGTCATTGAAATGTTTGGTCATGACTCCAAGTGTTTGGCTTGGTCACAGCAGGGTTTCTACAAGTCGGGATTCGTCGTTACCTCAGTTTGTCTAGTATTCCAAAGTGGTAGATGTCGTACGCTTTACGCACTGAGTGAGAGATGTGAGGATGGTTGCTATGGATGATTTGTTTGCTATCATTTTGACATGCACACCCCACCCCCGTATTCTTACACTATTTATTATGGCACCTTGGAGTATTGTACGGTATGTGGTACTAACTCTTTGGTTGCAGGTCCAGGTTCAGGTATGGTTTAGTATACCTGTTATTATTCTGTTTAGATGCTTATCGCTCATACCAGGCTTTATGTCTGACCCAGAGTTTTATGTCTCCTCTTATTACTCTGGGTGCTCACACGAGCAGACTAGAGACAGGTTAGCTGGTGATGCACGGGTAGATGATCCGAAGACGAGCAGGAGGCTTCCACGTAATATACATATATAGTATTCTCCCTGTGTTGTTGAAGATCACTGCTTGGGCATTGGTGGTGTATCTTCTATTTTGGCTTTCTGTTGATTCAGAGACAGTAGATTTTGAAAAGTTGTAATAAGCTGTATTTGGATTTCCGCTGCTTTGAGATTGATGTTGGTTTTAATTATCAGCTTATGCACTGTCTCGCCTGTTTTATGTCAAGTACATTATTATTATTATATTTTATTCCATGCGCTGTGAGACATTCTACAAGTTCTTTGATTAGTTCATTCCCTTCTTTCCTTTCTTATGACGACCGTCTTGTGCTAGTCGGGCATGTGTACAGCGCACTTTTGGAGGAAACGCAGGCTAGTGCGAGGCGGGCCGTCACACTTGGTATCAGAGCTCTAGGTTGCGTAGTTAACCTAGGGAAGTTATCAGGGAGAGATATTATACGTATACGAGAGAGCGTATTTGTGATTACTTTGGTTTTTAAAAGCTATATATATATACTATTAGTAGTATAAGGATGGAGTCGTACTGCACTAGCACCACTATGGAGTCGTTAATCATTTCTTTTTTCAGATTGACGATGAGCCGATATGTTAGAGGTACCGGTAGAGGGGCCAATAATGGGAATGCTGCTGACATGAGGACGATGTTTACTGACCTCATGAGAGAGATGCTTAGAGATGTACAGAGGGCAGCTCCCAATGGTGGAAATGGTGGTGGTCCAATGGTGCAGGCGCCAAGAGTCGACTTCGCCAAGCTGAATAAGGATTATACTAGCCTTGGTGGGAAGCCGTTCCATGGAACGGAGTCGGCTACGGATGTTCAGGATTGGGTGGATAGTTGCGAACGTATCTTCGAGGATTTGGGTATCGAGGATGCGATGAAGAGAAAGCTAGCGTCCCGTCAGCTGCAAGGGCGGGCAATGAATTGGTGGAATGCTATAAAGGCAGCTACTCCCGAAGACCAGATTACTTGGGAGCAGTTTAAGGCTCGCTTTAGTGAGAAGTTCATCCCAGCTGCTCAGAAGTCAATGTTGTTTAAGAAATTCTTGGAGCTCAAGCAGAATGGCAGGGCTGTCTCGGAGTATATTGCTGAATTTGACACTTTGTCAAAATATGGGTTATCTCTTATAGATACTGCCGAGAAAAAGAATGAGAAATTCATAACTGGATTGGATCAATACTTGGGGGGAAAAACTTATTAACCACATCGATGAGACGTTTGAATCGATTGTGGGGAAAGCGTTAAGGTCAGAAAGTCTCTACCCTAAGCCAAAGACTGAGGTTGCATCCGCAGATGAGCCAAAGCCACAAGTTAGTGGTGGAGGCAAAGGTGGTTCCCAGAATAAGAGAAAGCAGAATCAAGCTAAGGATGGCCAGAAGAAAAAGAATAAGCAAGATGTGGAGTGCTTCAGCTGTGGTAAGAAGGGCCATTATGCTAGTAATTGTCGGGCCAAGCCAGCGGATAGGAAGTGCTTCAATTGTGGCCAATTGGGACATCACAAGGACAAGTGTCCGCAACCCCCTAAGGAAAAGCAAATGGTGAAAGCATATGCTCTTAATGCTATTCCTTCTTCGTCGAATGCCCCAACTGCGGCGGAGAAGGGAAAGAATGTCGTCATTCAAGGTATGCTTTCTGTTTATGATGTTCCCGTTAGAGTTTTGTTTGATACCGGAGCTTCCAGTTCTTTCATATCTAGTGACCTGGTAGGTAGGTTAGGATTGGAGCCCGAGATTGTCGATAGACCTTTAGTAGTGACGAACCCGATTGGTGGTTCGACTAGTCTTAGCATGATTTGTCGTAATGTGGTTCTATCGAGTCATGGATGCATGTTTGTTTGTGATTGCTTTGTTTTGGGCTTTACTGGGTTTGGCATTATTTTGGGAGTAGATTGGCTCCAAAGATACGGGGTGGTGGTAGACTGTGAGGGCTTGTTGGTGACAGCTAGAGCGGATGATGGGCGGAGGATAGTGTTTGGTGGTTTACCCAGTAAGGGGGTATTGGCTAGTTTTCTAAACTCCCTCGACATTCCGCATAGTGAGTTGTCAGGTTTGCCCGTGGTTGGCCAGTATCCGGATGTTTTCGAAGAAGTGACCGGACTTCCACCACACCGAGAGATTGAGTTTCGTATTGATTTGGTAAAAGATGCCAGACCTATAGTGATGCCACTTCGTCGTATGGCACCAAGAGAGCAGCGGGAGCTCGAGGTGCAAGTCAGCGATCTTTTGAAGAAGGGATTTATCAGAAGGAGTGTTTCTGAATGGGGAGCACCAGTTGTGTTTGCTACCAAGGCGGATGGTTCCCTTCGTTTGTGTGTAGACTACCGCGAGTTGAATAAAGTGACGAGGAAGAATAAGTATCCTCTACCGCGGATAGATGATTTGTTTGATCAGTTGAGTGGCGCGAGAATATTTTCTCAGTTGGATCTCGCGACAGGTTTTCATCAGCTTAGAGTGGAAGCTGAGAGTATAGCTAAAACGGCATTTCGAACGCCGTCTGGGTTTTATGAATGGTTGGTTATGCCATTTGGGCTGACTAATGCCCCGGCATATTTTGTGGATCTTATGAATAGGGTATTCAGAGATCAGTTGAATAAGTTTGTCCTTGTGTTCGTTGATGATATTTTGGTCTATTCGAGGACAGAGGAAGAACACAAGGAACATTTAAGAGTAGCGATGGAGGTGTTGAGAAAACACCAATTGAAAGCCAAGTTTTCTAAGTGTCACTTCTGGAAAAGGGAAGTGAGGTTCTTGGGCCATGTTGTATCAGAGAATGGTATTGCCGTGGACCCGGCGAAGGTGGCTACGGTACAGGATTGGCCTACGCCCAAGAATGCAACAGATATAAGGAGTTTCTTGGGATTAGCGGGATATTATCGTAAGTTTATCCAAGGCTTCTCCAAGTTAGCAGCACCATTGACCCAGTTGACCAAGAAGAATCAAGCTTTTATCTGGGATGAAGGGTGCGAGAATGCATTCAAGAATCTAAAGGACAAGTTGACAAGCGCACCAGTGTTAGTCATTCCTAAGGGGGATGAAGAGATGACGGTATACACGGATGCCTGTGGTACCGGACTGGGTGCTGTATTGATGCAAGGCGGTAGGGTTGTAGCTTATGCAAGTCGGCAATTGAAACCGCACAAGAGAAGATACCCTACCCACGATTTAGAATTGGCAGCGATCGTGTTCGCGTTAAAGATGTGGAGACACTACCTCTTGGGAGAAAGATTTAAGCTGTTTACAGATCATAAGTCGTTAAAGTATCTCTTCTCTCAGAAAGATCTGAATCTCCGTCAGCAGAGATGGTTAGAGTTCTTAGCTTCCTATGATTTTGACATCGCATATACACCGGGAAAGGGCAATGCGGTGGCTGATGCATTGAGTAGAAGACATGCCAGCTTAGGGGCTATGTTCCTTGAATGGAAGCAACTGGAGTTTATCGCGGGGTTTGATTTCAGACCAAAGTGCGAATTGGATCCAGAAATGTTAGCAAGTTTGACGATCAGACCCACTTTGATTGAACGGATCGGCTCTAGTCAGAGGGACGATCCTAACCTATTGGAGATCATCTCCAAGTTAGAGATGGGAATCGATGAGGAGATGAACAAGTATGGGCTTGATCGAGATAGATGGCTTAGAAAGAATGGAAAGCTTGTTGTACCCAATGTCAATGGATTGAGGGATGAAGTGCTTAGAGAATGTCATCACTCAAAGTTGACTATACATCCCGGTGGTAATAAAATGTATAGAGACATGAAACAGACTTACTACTGGGAAGGAATGAAAAGAGACGTTGGGAAGTTTATATCCAAATGCATGAATTGCCAGCTAGTTAAAGCCGAGCAAAAGAAGCCCAGTGGGTTGTTGCAGCCATTAGAAATTCCCGAATGGAAATGGGAGCAAGTCTCGATGGATTTCATCGATGGTTTACCAAGGACTAGATCGGGATATGACGGCATTTGGGTAATTGTAGATCGACTGACTAAAAGTGCAAGGTTTATACCAGTCAAATCGACCAGAACGGCAGCTAAGTTAGCAGAATTGTATATGAAGTGGGTAGTGAGATTTCATGGAGTACCTAAAAGCATTGTGAGCGACCGAGACCCGTTGTTCACTAGTGGGTTTTGGAAGAGCTTACAAGAGGCTCTAGGGTCAGAGTTACATCTCAGTACCGCATATCATCCTCAGACCGACGGTCAGACAGAGAGGGTGAATCGTATTTTGGAAGACCTCTTGAGAGCATGTATATTGGATTTTGGTGGATCATGGGACAACCATTTGCATCTAGTAGAGTTTGCATATAATAATAGCTACCAATCCAGTATCGGTATGGCTCCGTTTGAAGCTTTGTACGGAAGGCCGTGTAACTCACCATCATGTTGGATAGAGACTGGCGAGAAGTTTATGCTTGGACCAGATGTGGTGAGGGAAACTTCAGATAAGATCAAGATCATTCAACAACGAATGAAGGCAGCCCAAGATAGGCAGAAGAGTTATGCTGATAAGAGGCGAAGAGACTTAAAATTCTCCGTGGGTGACTTGGTGTTTGTCAAGATTTCTCCGTTGAAGAGCGTAATACGATTTGGCAGGAGAGGCAAATTGACACCAAGGTTTGTTGGCCCGTTCCCTGTTCTTGAACTAGTCGGGAATTTGGCATATAGGATTGACTTACCAGAGAAGATGGCGGGAGTTCATAACGTATTTCATGTTTCCCAACTAAGGAAGTTCGTTCACGACTCGGATATGACTATTTCACCTGATCAGTTAGAGGACTTCGAAGTAGAACCCGAGGCGGTTGGGAACCGCAAGCCGGCCCGTATTGTCGAGTACGACATGAAGCAACTTCGAAGGAAGGCGGTGAAGCTAGTCAAGGTACAGTGGAGCGAGGACGAGAGTGATTGTACTTGGGAAACAGAGGAGGACATAAGAAAGAAGTATCCAGAACTCTTTGTCTGGTAAGATTTTGACTTCGATTTAGTTTTTCCGCATGCTAGGATAGGCTTGTTTGCTTGTTTTGCATATTTGATTGTTGTATATGGTTGTTAGGCATGCGGGATCCTTTTTATGTTTTGGGTTAAGGAATTTCGGGGGCGAAATTTCTTAAGGGGGGAAGAGTGTAACGACCCGCGTTCTACGCATCATAGGATCGTAGGATATTTATTTCTTTCACATACGAAGTCGTATGGTCATGTAACTTTGGGAGACGACTATTGGGGTCATTTCCCATGTTCATGATTTTTCCCGATTTTTAAATGACCATTTTACCCCTAGTTGGCACTGTTTTGGCCATAACTTTTGACTGGAAAGGAATTTTGACCTGAAACCACTTCCATTGGCTTCGGATGATGGTTTCTCTTTCCGTAGAGTGGTCACATTAGCCAAACGGGCTTACCGTTTGGGAGATATGGCTGAAACAAGTTTCAGATGGAGAAAAACAGCTTAATTGGGCTTAAACGGGTGATTAGCAGCTAGGCCCAAGGGGAATTTCGGGTTTAGGGGCATATAGGGGCTGATTAGGGTTAGAGAACATTTCTTTAGACATTTTCCAGCCGCCACTTTCATTTCTCTTGACCTAGCCATGGCCTCCACTCTCTAAATCTCTCTAAAACACCCAAAAATCACTTTCTAATTGGAGATTAGGCATAGCAAACATCAAACCGAGGAGTATTAGCACGAGAACCGAGGTAGAGCTGCTGTGTAGGATTGGGAACAGCGCCAAATCAGAGAATATTTCAGTTTTGGGGTTCTAATTGTGGCAAAGGTGAGTGATAGCATCATTTTGACACTAATTACAGTTAATTAAGGGTGATTAGTGAAGATTAGTGAATTTATACACTAATAAATTCTGGAAAAATGTTTAGAAATTCTTAAATAATATTTCATGCCTCTGTTAGAAAATTTAGACGATTTGATTAAGTTTTACTAAGTATGTGCTTAAGCATGATTAAGAAGGGTTATAGGAAAATGTGAGGTTTTAGCCACTTTTGATCCATTTTGATTCATTTGGATTGTTGTTTGCTGTTTGTGATTGCTATTACATGTTGCTATGACTCTATGATATGTTTCATGATTGATTAGAATAGTTAAAATGGTCGAAAACGTCGTCGAATGGCGTAGAAAGCTCGCTGGAAAGTTGCAGAAGTGTGCAGGTTCCGAACCGGTTCGGATCGGAAGAAGGGGTCGGATCGGATTTGTGAACTGACCAAGGGGATTCGAACTGGATTGGAACTTGTCACTGGGGGAGGCTTGGCGAGAAGGAAGGCCGTTTACTTAGAGTTGGAGTGGACAGGGGGATCGGATCGGAACTATGGAGCAGGATCGGATCGGAGTAGGAGAGAGCGGATCGGATCGGAAGCATAATAGAGGCCAGATCGGATCGACTCACGAATGGGAGGCTACGACTGGAGCAAGACGAAGGGATCGGATCGGATCGGAGTAGATGGGAAACGAGGAAGCTGATTGAAGGAGGAGCATGAACTCGAAGGAAAACAGCAACCCGACCCGACCCGGAGGAGGACACCGACCCGACCCGAAGTGAAGAACCCGACCCGAACCGAATGGGAAGATGACAAGGAGGACCGACCCGAACCGACGAGAATAACGACTACCGACCCGAACCGAATTCTAGAGCTGCTATTGCGCGACAACTCTTCTGAAGACCCACTCCAATTCGACCAAAACCCGAGATGCAAAGGAAGTCCTAATGAGAAGTTAGAGCTCAAGATTTAGATGGGAATCAGCGAGTTCGCTTCATGATTGGGCTTTGCTGCGGGACGCGTGCTAAGGAGTTATCGACGTTTATAGCTTTGGACCACTATGGTAGGAGGTACGAAGGCGGATTCAGGGCCATTATGGCATTGGTAGAACCAAGGGCTATGACCAATGAAGTGGGTCATTGAAATGTTTGGTCATGACTCCAAGTGTTTGGCTTGGTCACAGCAGGGTTTCTACAAGTCGGGATTCGTCGTTACCTCAGTTTGTCTAGTATTCCAAAGTGGTAGATGTCGTACGCTTTACGCACTGAGTGAGAGATGTGAGGATGGTTGCTATGGATGATTTGTTTGCTATCATTTTGACATGCACACCCCACCCCCGTATTCTTACACTATTTATTATGGCACTTTGGAGTATTGTACGGTATGTGGTACTAACTCTTTGGTTGCAGGTCCAGGTTCAGGTATGGTTTAGTATACCTGTTATTATTCTGTTTAGATGCTTATCGCTCATACCAGGCTTTATGTCTGACCCAGAGTTTTATGTCTCCTCTTATTACTCTGGGTGCTCACACGAGCATACTAGAGACAGGTTAGCTGGTGATGCACGGGTAGATGATCCGAAGACGAGCAGGAGGCTTCCACGTAATATACATATATAGTATTCTCCCTGTGTTGTTGAAGATCACTGCTTGGGCATTGGTGGTGTATCTTCTATTTTGGATTTCTGTTGATTCAGAGACAGTAGATTTTGAAAAGTTGTAATAAGCTGTATTTGGATTTCCGCTGCTTTGAGATTGATGTTGGTTTTAATTATCAGCTTATGCACTGTCTCGCCTGTTTTATGTCAAGTACATTATTATTATTATATTTTATTCCATGCGCTGTGAGACATTCTACAGGTTCTTTGATTAGTTCATTCCCTTCTTTCCTTTCTTATGACGACCGTCTTGTGCTAGTCGGGCAAGTGTACAGCGCACTTTTGGAGGAAACGCAGGCTAGTGCGAGGCGGGCCGTCACACCCCACATGAATGATAATATACTTTTCCCCCACACAAATTGAAATATCACTGACTACATATGGAATAATGCTTTATTTAGGATAAGTAGATATTTCACTTTGAACTTTCCTTAATTCAAACTTATCGGATATACTTGGCTAATCGGTGAATTATTTCATCTTGAACCGTCCGCCGTTTTTGTATAACCAGACAATAAGTTTAACAAAACATTATTTCCCTTCTCGTTCAATTTCTTGGTTGTGTTCATTTTGGTCCTGAACAATTTCTGGTTCTGCGAGTGTATATAGAGAATATAAGCCTTTAATATTCTCATAGAGCCGACCCAGCTCACACTAACATAGGTGATCGCTACCATTAGGAGTATCCTACATATACCCCACTTGTTATTTTACAAGATATGATCATCATTAAAAAGCATAGCTTTATCCTGTGAAACTTCTGTAGGCATGCATTTTATATTGTGCACCATGGGAATGGAGTTGGACTATGTCCGAGCAAATACATTACGTCTTGAGTTATTCAGAACTGGTTTGCCTATTGATCCTAGTCTGTGGGATCTCCAGTCGCTAGGATAGGTTTCCGTATAAGATAACTCTTGTTGGTTTAGGCTTTTAAACCCATTCCCCTCGATGCGCAGTCAATTTTCTCTCTTGATAACCCTTTTGTAAATGGATCCGCTAGGTTATCACTGGTTCTTACATAATCAATGGAGATAGTTCCATTTGGGAGTAACTGCCTAACTGTGTTATGACGTCGACGAATGTGTCGAGATTTGCCATTATACACATAGTTTTTTGCTCTACTTAGCGCTGCTTGATTGTCGCAGTGAATACATCTGGCCGTTACAGGTTTAGGCCAAAGTGGAATATCTTCTAAGAAGTGATGAAGCCATTCTGCTTCTTCGCCTGCTTTATCTAAAGCAATAAACTCAGATTCCATCGTAGATCGAGCTATGCATGTTTGCTTAGTAGATTTCCATGACACTGCCGCTCCTACTAGAGTAAAAACATAACCACTTGTGGATTTTGATTCCTCTGAATCAGCAATCCAGTTTGCATCACTATATCCTTATAATACGGATGGATATTTTCCGTAATGCAAAGAATAATTTGTGGTATTCTTTAAGTATCCAGGCACTCTCATTAATGCTTTCTAGTGTTCCATGCCTGGATTACTTGTATACCTGCTTAGTCGACTTACTGCATAGGCTATATCTGGTCTCGTGCAATTCATAAGATACATTAGACATCCTATTACACGAGAGTATTCCAGTTGCATTACACTCTCATTAGTGTTTTTATGCAGTACTTCTGAAGGACTAAAAGGTGTTCTTACTCCTTTAATCCCAAGATTTTGGAAATTTTCAATCACTTTGTCTACATAATGTGACTGAGATAATTCAATTCCATTAGGGGTTCTTGTTATTTTGATTCCCAAAATAACATCTGCAACTCCTAAATCTTTCATATCGAAATTGTTGATCAGCATTTTCTTTATGGTCTCTATAACTTTTACGTTAGGACCAAATATTAACATATCGTCCACATATAAGCAAATCATGACATATGATTGTCCAATTTGTTTATAATAAACACATTTATCACATTCATTTATTCGAAAACCATTTTGCATCATGACACTATCAAATTTTTCGTGCTATTGTTTTGGAGCTTGTTTGAGTCCGTATAATGATTTTACTAATTTACAAACTTTATTTTCATTTCCCTTGGATATAAAACCTTCGGGTTGCTCCATGTAGATTTCCTCATCGAGATCTCCATTCAAGAATGTTGTCTTTACATCCATCTGATGAATCTCTAGATTATAGATGGATTCAATTGCTGTTAACATTCTTATTGAGGTTATTCGTGTAATGGGCGAATATGTATCAAAGAAGTCTATACCTTCTTTTTGACGATATCCTTTGGCTACTAATCTGGCTTTATATTTGTCGATAGAGCCATCTGTTTTCATTTTCTTCTTGAAAATCCATTTGCAGCCAATTGGTTTTATTCCAGGTGGAATATCAACAATTTCCCAAGTTTTATTACTTAGAATTGAATCAATCTCACTTTGGATTACTTCTTTCCAACACGAAGATTCAGAAGATGACATGACCTCTTTATATGTTTGAGGTTCATGTTCAAGTACATAAGTGAGGAACTCAGAGCCAAATGACTTGGAAGTTCTGGCCCTTACGCTTCTTCTTGGTTCAACTTCATCAACTTCACGATGAGTTTCATCTTCATGTGGGCTACTTGATTCTTCTCGTGTCCTTTTGGGGACATTATTTCCTTCATTTCTTTTGTGTGGAAACACGTCTTCAAAGAATGAGGCATCTCTTGATTCCATGATTGTATTTATATGGAAATCATCTATATCAGACTTGAATACCAAAAATCTATATGCACTACTATTTTGGGCTGGCCCTAAGTGGTAACATACTACTATTTTTGGTCCAAGTTTAACCTTCTTGGGAGGCGGGATATGAACTTTTACCAAGCACCCCCACACTTTGAGGTATTTGAAGCTTGTTAGGTGTCCTTTCCATAACTCATATGGAATTTTTCCCGTTTTACTGTGAGGAACTTTATTTAATATGTGATTAGACATATTCAAGGCTTCCCCCCACAAGTTCGTCTGGTCTGGTAGACCAGACGTTAAAAGCATTGCATTAATCATATCCTTTAACGTTCTGTTTTTCCTCTCGGCTATGCCATTTTGTTGTGGCGAATATGGTGCTGTCATTTGATGAATTATTCCATTTTCTGCACAGAATTGTTCAAACGGCGATTCATATTCTCCACATCGATCAAATCTCAATATTTTGATCTTTTTATTTAGCTGATTTTCTACTTCAGCTTTATATTTTACAAATGATGTGATTGCTTCATCTTTACTGTTTAAAAGATATACGTAGCAATATCGTGTATAATCATCAATAAATGTGATAAAATACTTTTTCCAACCTCTTGTAGGTAAGTTTTTGAAATCACATAAGTCAGTATGAATCATTCCCAATGGTTCAGTACTTCTGTCAATAGTATGAAATGGTTTCTTAACCATTTTTGCTTCTACGCATGTCTCACATTTGTCGTTTTTATCCACTTGAAATTTATGAATTAACTCTAAATTTGCAAGTTTTTCATTTTTCGGAAATTAATATGTCCTAATCTATCATGCCATAATAAAGTTTCATGCTCAACGATATAAGAAACTTCCTTTTTATTCATAGCATTATCAGAATACATATTATTGCCGATTACGGCTACATTTGCCTTAAATAGGCCATCACATAAGTAAACCCTTCCTATATAGATTCCTGCCTTGGACAGAACCACCTTGTCTGACTCGAAGACCATCTTGAATCCCTTCTTCGAAAGCACGGATCCAGAAATGAGATTCTTGCAGATATCTGGAACATGAAGGACATCATTCAGTCTAATAGTCTTCCCAGAAGTGAACTTGAGGGTGACTGTTCCTTTGCCTTCAACCATGGAAACCGATGAATTGCCCATATAGAGTTTCTCATCTTGATCCAGTTTTGTGTAGGTTGAAAAGACGGATTTATCAGAGCATATATGCCTAGTAGCACCCGTGTCCAACCACCATTGTGTAGAATTCTGAATCAAGTTGCATTCGGACACAACTCCTGAAAAGTTTGATTCATCGATGTCCATGTTATCCACCACATTTGCTTCCGAATTTTTCTGTTTCTTGTGTCTGCACTCTTTTGCTTGATGACCAGTCTTGCCACAAACCCAACATTCACTATTGAATTTCTTGGATTTCTTTTGGTTATTCTGCTTATTTTCTGGCGCCTTTCTTTTCTTGTTTTTGTTGAAGTGTCCTTTCTTCTTTGACCCTTCAATAACAAGTGCCTCTTCATTTTTAGGTTGAGTGACTCCGCGATTATCTGCCTCTATCTTTAATCTGACGATGAGGTCTTGTAAGGATATCTCCTTCTTTTTGTGCTTCAAGTACTTGAGGTAGTCCCTCCATGATGGTGGCAACTTTCCTGTAATTGCTTCAACCAGGAATGATTCACCGACTTTGTGACCTTCTGCTTCCATCTCATGGATAATAATCTGCAGCTCTTGCACTTGAGAAGTCACTGACTTTGAGTCCACCATTTTGTTGTCCATGAACTTGTCGACGATGAACTTTTTAAAACTCACATTCTGCGTCTTGTACTTTGTAGCCAGTGCATTCCAAAGAGCTTTTGCAGTCTTTATGGGCTGGTAAACTTTGTACATGACCTTGTCCAGGCAGTTAAGAATGTAGTTTCTGCATAAAAAGTCCGAATGCCTCCACACATCTATAGAAGGACCATCATGCTTAGTTGCATCCTTGGCATTTCCTGGTGTAGGCGGCACCGGTTCATCTTCTTCAAGATACTTCTGTAAACCAAGGGTGGTGAGATAGAACAACATCTGACTCTGCCACGTCAAAAAATCGTCACCTTCGCCTTTGAACAAGTCTGGCTTGTTCAAATTGCCAGTTTTTATTGACAATTGCTCTGCTGCCATTTCTATTTTGTAAAAAAAACCAGGAAAGTCTTAAGATATTGATCTTATTAGACCAAAACAGAATTTGCAACAACACAAACTTATATCACAAGTTTGTAGGATGAATATTAGAGCATACAACAGTTGAGTGTTGCTAAAGTATACAGTTGTAACTGGTATACAGAGAAGTTAAACTACAAAAAATGAAGTCTAACCGAGTTCGTCCGAGGCCTGTAAATACAGTTTCCTGAAGACTTTATTTTCAGCCTCCCAGGACACAACAGACGATGCTGCACAGAATTGTGACGAGTATGTCAGTCATTAGTTCTCGTTAACGGTGGCTGAGAGAAAGTAGGAGACAGACGGAGAGAAGAAGGGAATTTTTTTTAAAAACAATATCGATTTGATCAGGATCGATTAGTTTATATAATCCTACTCGCGTCTGTTTGTACTGATGCATCTATTTACATCGCGCCCGTTTGGAAAATACCTGTTACTGTTTGAATTCAAATGGTAACGAATATTAACGGGTTGCATCAGTTCATGCGGGTTGCACCCATTTGCTTTTCTTATTGGGTCACACCTCTATTATTGCCGCATCCATTTTAAAAAAACGGTGACGTTCTCTGTAGCAAAAATAAGATTTCTTACCAAACCCAAACCCAAACCCGACCCGGCCCGGTTCGGTTCGGTACGGGACGGGCGGGCGGCGCGCGCGCGTGTGTTTGGTTCACATGATCTAAGTCCTCCCCCTCGCACAAAATTACCTGACCCTAAGGGCCAATATATGGAGTGAGGAATAGGTATATATCCTTAAATATTTTCTTTATTTTGCCAATGTGGGACTAAAGTAAATTTCATTCATTTGATTTCTAACAATCCCCCACATGAATGATAATATACTTTTCCCCCACACAAATTGAAATATCACCAACTACATATGGAATAATGCTTTATTTAGGATAAGTAGATATTTCACTTTGAACTTTCCTTAGTTAAAACTTATCGGATATACTTGGCTAATCGGTGAATTATTTCATCTTGAACCGTCTGCCGTTTTTGTATAACCAGACAATAAGTTTAACAAAACATTATTTCCCTTCGCGTCCAATTTCTTGGTTGTGTTCATTTTGGTCCTGAACAATTTCTGGTTCTGCGAGTGTATATAGAGAATATAAGCCTTTAATATTCTCATAGAGCCGACCCAGCTCACACTAACATAGGTGATCACTACCATTAGGAGTATCCTACATATACCCCACTTGTTATTTTACAAGATATGATCATCATTAAAAAGCATAGCTTTATCCTGTGAAACTTCTGTAGGCATGCATTTTATATTGTGCACCATGGGAATGGAGTAGGACTATGTCCGAGCAAATGCATTACGTCTTGAGTTATTCAGAACTGGTTTGCCTATTGATCCTAGTCCGTGGGATCTCTAGTCGCTAGGATAGGTTTCCGTATAAGATAACACTTGTTGGTTTAGGCTTTTAAACCCATTCCCCTCGATGCGCGGTCAATTTTCTCTCTTGATAACCCTTTTGTAAATGGATCCGCTAGGTTATCATTGGTGCTTACATAATCAATGGAGATAGTTCCATTTGAGAGTAACTGCCTAACTGTGTTATGGCGTCGACGAATGTGTCGAGATTTGCCATTATACACAAAGTTTTTCGCTCTACTTAGCGCTGCTTGATTGTCGCAGTGAATACATATGGTCGTTACAGGTTTAGGCCAAAGTGGAATATCTTCTAAGAAGTGACGAAGCCATTCTCCTTCTTCGCCTGATTTATCTAAAGCAATAAACTCAGATTCCATCGTAGATCGAGCTATGCATGTTTGCTTAGTAGATTTCCACGACACTGCCGCTCCTGCTAGAGTAAAAACATAACCACTTGTGGATTTTGATTCCTCTGAATCAGCAATCCAGTTTGCATCACTATATCCTTCTAATACGGCTGGATATTTTCCGTAATGCAAAGAATAATTTGTGGTATTCTTTAAGTATCCAAGCACTCTCATTAATGCTTTCCAGTGTTCCGTGCCTGGATTACTTGTATACCTGCATAGTTGACTTACTGCATAGGCTATATCTGGTCTCGTGCAATTCATAAGATACATTAGACATCCTATTACACGAGAGTATTCCAGTTGCATTACACTTTCATTAGTGTTTTAATGCAATACTTCTGAAGGATTAAAAGGTGTTCTTACTTCTTTAATCCCAAGATTTTGGAATTTTTCAATCACTTTGTCTATGTAATGTGACTGAGATAATTCAATTCCATTAGGGGTTCTAGTTATTTTGATTCCCAAAATAACATCTGCAACTCCTAAATCTTTCATATCGAAATTGTTGATCAACATTTTCTTTATGGTCTCTATAACTTTTACGTTAGGACCAAATATTAACATATCGTCCACATATAAGCAAATCATGACATATGATTGTCCAATTTGTTTATAATAAACACATTTATCACATTCATTTATACGAAAACCATTTTGCATCATGACACTATCAAATTTTTCGTGCCATTGTTTTGGACTTGTTTGAGTCCGTATAATGATTTTACTAATTTACAGACTTTATTTTCATTTCCCTTGGATATAAAACCTTCGGGTTGCTCCATGTAGATTTCCTCATCGAGATCTCCATTCAAGAATGCTGTTTTTACATCCATCTGATGAATCTCTATATTATAGATGGATGCAATTGCTATTAACATTCTTATTGTGGTTATTCGTGTAACGGGCGAATATGTATCAAAGAAGTCTATACCTTCTTTTTGACGATATCCTTTGGCTACTAATCTGGCTTTATATTTGTCGATAGAGCCATCTGCTTTCATTTTCTTCTTGAAAATCCATTTGCAGCCAATTGGTTTTATTCTAGGTAGAATATCAACAATTTCCCAAATTTTATTACTTAGAATTGAATCAATCTCACTTTGGATTGCTTCTTTCCAACACGAAGATTCAGAAGTTGACATGGCCTCTTTATATGTTTGAGGTTCATGTTCAAGTACATATGTGAGGAACTCAGAGCCAAATGACTTGGAAGTTCTGGCCCTTACGCTTCTTCTTGGTTCAACTACATCAACTTCACGATGATTTTCATCTTCATGTGGGCTACTTGATTCTTCTCGTGTCCTTTTGGGGACATTATTTCCTTCATTTCTTTTGTGTGGAAACACGTCTTCAAAGAATGAGGCATCTCTTGATTCCATGATTGTATTTATATGGATATCATCAATATCAGACTTGAATACCAAAAATCTATATGCATTACTATTTTGGGCTGGCCCTTAGTAGTAACAATCTACTGTTTTTGGCCCAAGTTTGACCTTCTTGGGAGGCGGGATAGGAACTTTTGCCAAGCACCCCCACACTTTGATGTATTTGAAGCTTGTTAGGTTTCCTTTCCATAACTCATATGGAATTTTTCCCGTTTTACTGTGAGGAACTTTATTTAATATATGATTAGACATATTCAAGGCTTCCCCCCACAAGTTTGTCGGTAGACCAGACGTTAAAAGCATTGCATTAATCATATCCTTTAACGTTCTGTTTTTCCTCTCGGCTATGCCATTTTGTTGTGGCGAATATGGTGCTGTCGTTTGATGAATTATTCCATTTTCAGCACAGAATTGTTCAAATGGCGATTCATATTCTCCAGCTCGATCAGATCTCAATATTTTGATCTTTTTATTTAGCTGATTTTCTACTTCAGCTTTATATTTTATAAATGATGTGATTGCTTCATCTTTACTGTTTAAAAGATATACGTAGCAATATCATGTATAATCATCAATAAATGTAATAAAATACTTTTTCCCACCTCTTGTAGGTAAGTTTTTGAAATCACATAAGTCAGTATGAATCATTCCCAATGGTTCGGTACTTCTGTCAATAGTATGAAATGGTTTCTTAACCATTTTTGCTTCTACGCATGTCTCACATTTGTAGTTTTTATCCACTTGAAATTTAGGAATTATCTCTAAATTTGCAAGTTTTTTCATTTTTCGGAAATTAATATGTCCTAATCTATCATGCCATAATAAAGTTTCATGCTCAACGATATAAGAAACTTCCTTTTTATTCATAGCATTATCAGAATACATATTATTGCCGATTACGGCTACATTTTCCTTCAATACGCCATCACATAAGTAACCCCTTCCTATATAGAATCCTGCCTTGGACAGAACCACCTTGGCTGACTTGAAGACCATCTTGAATCCCTTCTTCGAAAGCACGGATCCAGAAATGAGATTCTTGCGGATATCTGGAACATGAAGGACATCATTCAGTCTAATAGTCTTACCAGAAGTGAACTTGAGGGTGACTGTTCCTTTGCCTTCAACCATGGAAACCGATGAATTGCCCATATAGAGTTTCTCATCTTGATCCAGTTTGGTGTAGGTTGGAAAGACGAATTTATCAGAGCATATATGCCTAGTAGCATGTAACACCCCACCTCCGCCAGGGTGGCTCTTGCAAGCAACTCTGACTTTGGTGGGGCGTTTTAAAAACAAGGTAAACATGCATAATGATATAGCAAGGCAGGACATGACATATATATAAATAAACAGAGTAAGTAGATAAAACAGCGGAAGATTTTTAAACCATTTCAAAACACAAGTCTGGTACATCAAAATGTTATTTTCCCAAAATTACAAGTCTAGATAAAAACATCATCTGATAAGCTGAAATATTGAAATACATAGTGCTATCCCCATATAAAAGATGATAAACCATAGCGAGCTCAATGTCCAGGCATACATGAGCTATCCAGCAAACGAGCAAGCGATCCAAGCTAAGCACCACTATTCCCTCCCTGAGAACCTGGGGGGGGGGAAACGAAAGAAAAGAAGCGAAAGAAAACAGGTCAGTCAAAAAGACTGAGTAAGCCCTGCTACGATCAGTCTATAAACTAATAAAGTTAACATCATGATGGAAACTGAGATGATCATAGATAACAACATACTGGCATGGTAAATTAACTACAAGATAGATAGAGGTGTCATCGCATAAAACAAGGTTAAGTTTTTTTTTTGCACCACGGTGTACTAGCAAACCAACATAACAGGTATTGATCCCTTAGCCCAAACTTTGGCCCAATAACATGAAGTGACCTTAATAAAAGGTCCCGCCCACGGTCTAGTCGATCGGCTCCCTATAAACCTAACACGTCAAGTGTTGATGTCCATATGGCCCACATATGGTTGTAGTTAGTCTGTGCTGGGTCCACCTTTGGGTGTATCAAGCCCTCGGGTGTCAACCCCGGACACTTAAGCAATGATGCACAGCCCTAACCTACTGGTACCCGTGCCTCGAGTTTGTCCAACATCGGACTACGTGCACGTCCGTAGCCCGCCGGACCCGCACCGCTGTACCACTCGGCCATCGCCCTTTGGTCGTTTACATCCGTCCAGTAATCGTGCCCCGCCCTAGCCTAGTCTCTAGGGTTGTTATGATACCAAACTGAGATTACTGCCGGAACAGTCCCGCCGCTAGGGTTTCCTAAGAGGGTTAAGTGTGATTTAACCCTTCACTAATCCTGGATTAAACTGGTTAAGTGTGGCTTAACCCCATTCTAATCCCTTGAACTCCCAAATGGATTAAACTAGTTAAGTGTAACCAACGGTTCACAACTTAACCACATTCTAATCCCTCGAATCCCCAAATTGGTTAAGTATTAGTGGACCCTGACTTAACCCTGATCATGAGGCATTAATTAATTTAATGCACCTTAACCTCTCACATTAGACTTTGTTGCGGTTACTAGTTAAGCCGGGCGGGTCCGGGTAGCTTTACACCACAACTTGGTCTAACCTCGGGTCTTGGCACCACATGACCAACTTCTCACATTGGGTCCTATTGTTTGTAGCCACTAGTTAAGCCGGTCGGTTCCGGGTAGAATTATGCTACAAACTCAACCCAACCTCGAGTTGGCCACAATTATGTTTTCTAAGTGTCATGTCCACTTCATTTCAAATCACAAGTCAAACAATTACTTGGGTAGACCTAACTTAATAGGTAAATTCCCAAGGGGTAGACCTAACTTAATAGGTAAATTCCCAATCTTATATTTTCATGTATTTTAAGTTTACCCAAACCCCCAACGTCATTCTATCGCTTACATATTCGTAATAATGCATAAAGGATAGGAAGAGGGAACTTGGCACAACATACATGATGAACTTGCTTATCACAACAAACATGCATAACATGTTAGACTTGCATAACTTAGCATAGTGAACTTGCATTTTACCATAAACATGCATAACTTGTCAAACTTGCATAACTTCGCATAGTGAACTTGCATATTACCATGAACATGCATAACTTGTCAAACATGCAGAACTTGTCATTTTAAACTTGCATAAGCATGCACAACTTATTAAACATGCATAACATGGCACAATGAACTTGCATGAACATGCATAACTCATTTAACTTGCAAATCATGGCATAGTGGACTCGCATAAACATGCATAACTTATTTAACTTGCAAATCATGGCTTGGTGAACTTGCATAAACATGCATAACTCATTTAACTTGCAAATCAAGGCTTAGCAAACTTGCATAAACATGCATAACTCATTTAACTTGCAAATCAAGGCTTAGCAAACTTGCATAAACATGCATAACTCATTTAACTTGCAAATCAAGGCTTAGCAAACTTGCATAAACATGCATAACTCAATAAACATACATAAATCCCAACTTGCATCACATATTAACTTTAGAGTTTCTAAAATGAAGGTAAGAGGGCTTACAAATATTATGAAGACTCAAATCTCCTAATAAAGATTGAGAAGCCCTTTTTATGCAAGCAAAAAACCCCCAAAACAAAGCTCTAATAAGAAAACACCCAAAAACACTAGCTTAACAAATAAAACTTGCAACTTGATGGTGTATGCGAGCTAGTGATCATTCATACAACTTAGAAATGCTTGTATGAACATCATAACCTTCATAGGAATTATTAATGAAGAGATTGGAGGCTAGGGTTTTTAGGTGGAGGCCATGAGAGTTTAGATTTTGGCATAGTTTTGTTGCTAGAATGATTAATGGGGTTTAAGGGTAGGATTAGAGGCTTATTTATAGAAGATTAGAGTGTTTTTAGCCCTAGGATTAACCCTAGGATAGTTTTGGCCCGTCAGATTTCAGAATTATCTAGAACTAGACCACACAACCCAGCCCAAACCAAGCCCCAAACCAAAGTGGTGCGCCAGGCTAATCTGCCTGGCTACCCCCTGTCGACAGGGCTGTCGACAGGGCAGTCGACATGCCAAGACCCCTGTCGACAGGCCTGTCGACATGGGGTCCTGGGCGGGAATTTTTCCCGCCTGCCCAATTTGCCCTAACCCTTGTTCTTAATTTCAAATTTAAATCTGTTTATACTTAGAAATTTTCTGCAAACTTCAATGGGCCTTAACTGGGTCATACGGACTCCGATTTCCGAAAACTCGGACTCTATTTCGCGTATTTTTCCGAGACGAACGCAATGGCATAGCCCGTTTCCCTTGATTCACATTTTATAATTAAATTCTGCCTCAATTTTCATTATTACAGGTTATTGAGAATACGGGTTGTTACATTCTCCCCTCCTTAAAGGATTTTGTCCCCGAAATCTTCAAGTTAGGAAGAACGTATCCTACCATCCAATCATCCATCTACTCAAAGCATCATCCACGAGCAATCATTGTCCTTACAAGATTCTAAATGCTGGATGAACATATGCAAAAGTGTGTGTATATGTACTTACCTAATGCAAAAATCAGGCGGTTACTGATACAGTAAACCTCCTTAATGCATATGTATGTAAATCAGGCGGTTACTGATACAGTAAACCTCCTTAATGCATATGTATGTCAGTGAAATGAATCCATATGTATGCAAATTCCTAACATAATGTATAATATCTACATGCGTGCTCAACCATACATCCATATGCAACATCCATGTGATAGCATACGAATTTCATCCAAGAATAAGCATAAACACTCATGCACATGCAATATGAGGAGTGTGTGAGCCGATCTAGTGCCTAATCGTGTATAATGCATCCACGAGCAACCACTTGCAAACACTTGCAACCACTTGCAACCATCAAGCATAACATGTTTCAAATACATGTTTCATCCAAAGGGTTTCTACCTAAGGTTCTCATGACAAGATCGACACGCTAAACTAGATAAACTCCTTTTTGGATTACAAGAAATCCACTCAAACTTTGACATATAGTACTAACCGATGAGTCTTAACCCCCTTATGGAGTTTACAACAGAAATAAGATCGAGAATGGGACCGAGAGGATATATACAAAAGATAACTTGCAAGCAAGCTCCACAGGAAAACAAGGATCAAAGATGCACTCTTAAAAAGAGATATGATGTGCGTATCTAGTCTTCACTCTTCTTAGTCACGTTTCCTTGAGCTTAACTCCACTGTTCTTTGACTATCTTTCACTTCATGATTCCTTGGCTTCCTAACTCCTATTTCCCAAATCCGAGTTGGAACTCATTTCATTGTCGCCTCTCGTCTTTCTTTTCCGCTTATTCTCCCTTCTGTATACTTGGCTTAAACATACTATAACCTCATGATCTCATGCCAGCTCTCCAAAATTCACTAGTGAATCTTGGATCTCTTCTACTTACTATAAAGTATTCCACGCAGCAGAACTTTTCTTGAAAATACCAATCCACGTTGCCTATTGCCCTATAAACGTGATTTTCTCATGCTTAATCGAAATGAACCATCCGCCTATGAGTGATAGACCATACCTAGATTCAATTGCCTACCCATGGCTTCCTGTAGGCTATTCCAAAACTGGCCAACTTCGTGAGGGTAAACCGTTGCTGACCATGATGCAGTCCTCTCGCTCTTCACCGGACTGAAATGAGCACTCTTCGTGAGTCTACCTATTATGACCCACATACCCGTATTCCCTTTCTTTGATCTAGGTAGTCTATCCACATAATCCATCGAGATGTTTTCACACTTCCCTTGCGAAACCCCCAATAGAGGTAATGGCCCGCTGGGCTTCTATGACTTGGCCTTAACCTGGTGGCACAACATGCATCTTGAGACCAACTCGGCCACCTCCTCGAGTGATGTGCATTTTCACGAACCTTCTTTACCAGGTCTTTTACTTGAGGAACACATAATCTCTCATCGTGCCTTAGTCATCCCTTGTCATCTATAATATATCTAGCGAGGTGACTTAACATCTCGCCTCGAACCGACTGGTCCATGTTCTTGACCAACTGCGGATCTTCTTCCTGCGAAACCCCCTTCTTGATCCAGAAGAGTAAGTCTAAGCTCCGGGAATGCTAACTAACTAGCCAAACAGAGGAGGCTTCTTACTTCAATTGCCCTCCTCAGAGTTTTCCGGTCTTAAACCACAACCATTTTAGCGGAATCCACCGCTAGGCCTTACTTAGGAACTATGTGCCCAAGAAATCCAACTTCTTTCCTCCAAAGTGACATTTGGAGAACTTGACCTTCCACTGGTGGCTCTAAGCGTATCCATCTCCTCCTTGAGATGTATAGCATGTTCTTCCTCGTTTTTTTTTTGGGGAGATCAAAATATCATCTAAGACGACCATGACAAACTTGTTCAAGGACTCCCTAAACACCCTACCCATCCAGTTTACGTAATATGCGGGTGCATTAGTCGAACCAAATAGTATGACTAGCCATTCTAAAACCCATCCAGAGTCCTAAACGCAGTCTTGTCAATTCCATCCTCAGCCATCCTAAGCTGATGGAATCCGGTAGCTAGATCAAAAGAAAACAGATGCTCCTACAAGCTGATCAAACAAATCATTGATCCTTGGTAACGGTTATCTTACGATAATCAACACATAAGCGAAACAAACTGTCCACATCAGTAACGAATACTACTGGAGCACCCTACTCGAAAATGCTTCGTCTCAGGAAGTTCTTCTCAAGCAACTCCTTGACTTGCTTTCTTAACTCTCATCTCGTGAGGTCACGTGCTTAGCCGGCCACGAAACTGGCTTGGTATTACCAACCAGATAATGCGGGAATCTATCCCATGTCTAAGGGTAACCCCTTTACTTCACCCAAGATATCAGGATATTCTCGGACCACCCTCACCGATTGCAAACTATCGATAGACGAGTTGAGGGATTCAAGATAACATAACATGACGGGACCCATAGGGTTGCTAGAAATTTCTAGGGTATTACCGAGGCGAGTCATGAGCCCCACACCCTATATACAAAAACCCAGAATGGCCCAAAACAGGACAACCATTCCATGCCCAAAACCAACCCATATCCCCTGAAACCGAGAATATAAACATCCCACGAGAATTCTATACTCAAGATAGAAATTTTCAAATCCACTCAGACCACAGACAAGCGGGCAGAACCCCCAATCGGATTTGAAACACATACGGGATCATCAACTAGACTAGTACTTAGGTGCAAACTTTCAACTAGATCGGATGAAATAAAACTATGCGATGTGCCAGAATCAAACAAAATTCGAACAGGGAAAATCAGAAAATGTAAACCAGATTTTCAACAGAAACACTACCTCTATCATAAGCTGGAAGAACGATGTTGAGGGGATGAACTCTCCCTCCAGATAGTCCTGCACACTGAGTCTGACCTTGCCCTTGTTTCCTCGGGCAATCTTTGTTGAGATGTCCAAACTCACCACAATGAAAGCATTCGCCCCGCTTTCTTCTTTCCTTCTTCCTACATTCCCTGGCTATATGTCCAACTTTACCACAGAAGTTGCATTTCATATTCTTGCCTCGTTTCCCGGAATTTACCCTCTTGCCTTGAGACTCATTCTCCTTGACCTCTTTCTTGTCATTGTTATCTTCTTCTTGAAGTAGGGCCATATTCACCAAATTCTCGAAAGTCGCCCCCAAGGGTATACGAGACATGGCCAAACCATGTAATGGCTCGTTTAATCCTAGAGCAAAGTGTAGGGCCTTCTTCTGAGCTGTATTAACTAAGTCTAAATTGACCCGAGCCAGTTGATTAAACTTATCTATGTATTCCCTAATAGTCATGTCCCCTTGCTTCAGTGATAAGAACCTTAGTCCAAACCTTCCTCTAAAGTCATCCCAAGTCTCAATTGGCCTAGTCGTGGTGGTGACTACCCACCAACATGCAGCTTCTTCCTTTAGCAACCATACTGCCAATAAAACCTTCCTACGGTCACCTATATCAAAGGTGGCTAAAAGATCTTCGGTCTCTTTCAACCAATTCCTTGCCTCTACTAAAGTCTCTGTTCCACTAAAATCCTTGCCACCCATCATCTTAAAGTTCTTACAAGTTTCCGCAAAATCCGTTTGTGGAGGCTGAGGGAGAAGAGGAACATCAGCTACGGAAGGAGGAGGAGGAACAGCGGCCTCGACTGGAAAGACAACATTAGAGACACCCGGGACCGGTGCCGTGACTTCCAAGTACCGATGAAACCAATCGGGTATTGTTACCCCTTCGGGCAAGATGAGATTATCAGACATGCTGGAAACGAAAAGAAAAGAGTTCAAACGAGGAGTCAAAGGATAGTGCTGATGGCTTTTGGGGAATAGCCTTTTTAAAAATAACTAGACTTTTCTTTGGAAAATACTTAATACTTGGTTTTGAAAATAGTTTTTCAAAAGTTTTTAAAAACCTTTTTATCCCTTCTCGTAAACCATATGCTCTGATACCAAATGTAACACCCCACCTCCGCCAGGGTGGCTCTTGCAAGCAACTCTGACTTTGGTGGGGCGTTTTAAAAACAAGGTAAACATGCATAATGATATAGCAAGGCAGGACATGACATATATATAAATAAACAGAGTAAGTATATAAAACAGCGGAAGATTTTTAAACCATTTCAAAACACAAGTCTGGTACATCAAAATGTTATTTTCCCAAAATTACAAGTCTAGATAAAAACATCATCTGATAAGCTGAAATACTGAAATACATAGTGCTATCCCCATATAAAAGATGATAAACCATAGCGAGCTCAATGTCCAGGCATACATGAGCTATCCAGCAAACGAGCAAGCGATCCAAGCTAAGCACCACTATTCCCTCCCTGAGAACCTGGGGGGGGGGGGAAACGAAAGAAAAGAAGCGAAAGAAAACAGGTCAGTCAAAAAGACTGAGTAAGCCCTGCTACGATCAGTCTATAAACTAATAAAGTTAACATCATGATGGAAACTGAGATGATCATAGATAACAACATACTGGCATGGTAAATTAACTACAAGATAGATAGAGGTGTCATCGCATAAAACAAGGTTAAGTTTTTTTTTTGCACCACGGTGTACTAGCAAACCAACATAACAGGTATTGATCCCTTAGCCCAAACTTTGGCCCAATAACATGAAGTGACCTTAATAAAAGGTCCCGCCCACGGTCTAGTCGATCGGCTCCCTATAAACCTAACACGTCAAGTGTTGATGTCCATATGGCCCACATATGGTTGTAGTTAGTCTGTGCTAGGTCCACCTTTGGGTGTATCAAGCCCTCGGGTGTCAACCCCGGACACTTAAGCAATGATGCACAGCCCTAACCTACTGGTACCCGTGCCTCGAGTTTGTCCAACATCGGACTACGTGCACGTCCGTAGCCCGCCGGACCCGCACCGCTGTACCACTCGGCCATCGCCCTTTGGTCGTTTACATCCGTCCAGTAATCGTGCCCCGCCCTAGCCTAGTCTCTAGGGTTGTGATGATACCAAACTGAGATTACTGCCGGAACAGACCCGCCGCTAGGGTTTCCTAAGAGGGTTAAGTGTGATTTAACCCTTCACTAATCCTGGATTAAACTGGTTAAGTGTGGCTTAACCCCATTCTAATCCCTTGAACTCCCAAATGGATTAAACTAGTTAAGTGTAACCAACGGTTCACAACTTAACCACATTCTAATCCCTCGAATCCCCAAATTGGTTAAGTATTAGTGGACCCTGACTTAACCCTGATCATGAGGCATTAATTAATTTAATGCACCTTAACCTCTCACATTAGACTTTGTTGCGGTTACTAGTTAAGCCGGGCGGGTCCGGGTAGCTTTACACCACAACTTGGTCTAACCTCGGGTCTTGGCACCACATGTGACGAGAAGGAATTTCGCTCGGTCCGAACCAGTCGCTAAACCGACCCAGACCGTTCGAAACGCCCTATCGTTTGAGAACACGACAACTCAGAACGCATACAGAAGAACGTTTCATTGTATATTACAACAATGCATCAGATTACAAGAATATATAGAGTATAAATAAATATTACACAGAAATATCAGAGATTTAAATTACATTTAAATACATAGCAGCGGAAAATAATACAATACACAACTAGAAGTAGATATACGGATACAAAGCTTTCCGGATATCGTTCCAGCTGTAAACCAGGATCCTGTGAATATAAATCTGCAAAACCAAAACTACTAGCTGCCCGTGTCGAAAATAAGGGCACCCAGAGTTTAGGTTAAAACAATAAACTCCAGGTCAGTCATGTGACTGGTGTGAGAACTAAAACAGTTAATCTTTATTTTAAAGTTCGGTAAATCAAGGGACCACGCCGTATAACACGGAACGGGTTTCCTCCCAAGAATACCAGTGCATAAAACAAACAGCGCAATGCTAAGTAAAGAAAAGTGAAGCTGTTATAAGACCCAGGTCCCATCACACAATGCAACGCAGCCGAGGATAGGGTTTTTTCCTTATAACAGCCAAAGAATGCTTGATACGGTTAAAACAAATCATTTGATACTATTATAAGTGCATAGTGCATAAAACAACTTCAAATCATAAGTATCAATCATAGGCGGCATGAGCGTCCCATGCCACTATGTCGCCATATATAGGTTTACAAATAAAACCGCAAAGTCACGTATTTGGAAATTGGATTTCCGTCTATGAACCGAGGCAAAAGATAGTCCTCAACTGATTCGAGACTGCCTAGCCCGAGTCTCAGGATCAGAACGCATCGACCCTTGGATCGTCAGGGCCGGTCCACCGATGTGGATTAAACTTAAACCCTGGACACTGCGTTTCGCCGCCCTTTGGGGCGTAAGCGAGCCAACGAATGACTCCATCGGACCCGGATCGTCCGATCTAACCGAGGCGCCTCGCAACAGCAACAACCACATAAGTCAAACTCGTCAGGGCGTGTAAAACCACTGACGCCACTTCTAGCTAGGAGGAAACGCAGGCCCTCCCTGAGGTCCGTCTCCCGTTTTTGGTTCATACCTGGTGTGAAACACGCGAGGTAAACGTTACACAAAGCTACGCCACAAAGGCCGTGCTTTGATCATCAACCACAAGACTTTGCTTTTCAACAGAAGCCTTGATCATTTGCATCTTAGCATGCCACACAGGCAAACCATCCTATGCAACCGATATCAGTCACACAGAATGAAATCCGATGTCAGACACACAGTCCATTTACAAGTCCGTTCTGGGTCTGAACGAAACCGGAGGCACCTAGTACCCCGCATATCCATCGATCTCCAAGTACGTCTGGACGATCACCAACTGTTTCCATCTTCTTGGGTGTACAGCCCAATCAAGATCATCAGCTATCACCCAAACGACGTGAAGACCTCCGGTCTTCGACCATCGTCTTCATCTTCGACTTATCGTCGTATCAGTTATTCAGAATGGGATAAACCCGGTATTTCCGAATAACTCGCGTATATTTTAAATAAGTGCTACACAAACACAACATACGCCTCATTCCAATTCATTAGTCACTAACCGTAAATTAATCAAGAGAATAATTCCCCAAATATTAACCCCGAAGGCCGAAACCAACATCAGATCAATATTCAGAAAACCATTCTGCTTGGCCAACCGACAGTTAGTTTCTAAATTTCACATTCATAGGGAAAGGTTCCCATTAATTTTATCCAAGTCAAATTTCTTGAATTTATTCTATAATCTATTTTTGAATATCAATTCAAACTAGTTGGGATTAACGAACCTTACCGAAGTAATCATTTGTTTTAATTTCCCAATCCCAACCTATTCATCCCATGAAGTAAAACTGGTTATACTTCATATCTAACACCACGGTGTTATCGGTAAATTCAATTACCATTTCACGTTCAAATCTAATTAAAGATTTAACTATCGCCTGGAGCAAAACTGGTGATACTCCATTTCGATTATTTCAATCTAATTAAAGATTCATTAAAACTCCACTTAGTTTTAATCTGTGACTGGGTTAAAGAATCCGTGTCATTTAAAAACACAGTTCACAATAAACCCAAAATCACCTTCATTAATTATCGGGTTAAAGAACGAGTGTTATTTAAAAACACTGTCCACGATAAACCCAAAAATCAATTCCATTAATTATCGGGTTAAAGAACAAATGTTATTTAAAACACTGTTCACGATAAACCCAAAAATCAATATCAATTCAATTCCAATTAAATATTATTTAATTGGTACACTTCATTAAATCTAAATAAAAAGATTTAATCTTTTCTCAACTGGGTTCAAGAACAGTGTTAGTGAAGACACCATTCACGACAAACCCAAACCACATTTGATATTAAATACAAGGCTCTGAATAGAAAATATCCCGGCTTATATTCAATATCAAATTCTACGATTAACAAATGTCGTATTGGAAATAACGATATAAATATCTATATCTTTCAAATTTCCATAACAACACCTGTATAATCACGAATTTCAACATCGAAATATTCCGAAGACAATTTCGATTCAAATCCATTCCAATGCAATCATTGGAAATTTTGGTTATTTTTAAAACCCTTTTCGAATTCAATTTATTTATTTAAAAATAAATAGAATTATAATTCTAGTTCAAAACTAGTTCAATTCGATAAAAATCTATTTTTATCTTTTCAAATATGGAGTTTTTCATCCCAATTCTTCCCAAATCATTTCTTATGATTTTACACAAATTATTACTATTTTTAATAATTTTATCAAGGCCCGTACAGTCGATTTCCAACAATGGCCATCGAACTGCACTTACAGCGACCTTTTTCGAATTTGATATGGACGTATCTCCAAATCCAACCGTTAGATTTCTAATTTATCACATTCGTTAGAAAGCTCTTTTCGATACGAACCCAACGGTTCCGGTTTTAGGAGAATCCGACGGTCGGATCTCCCGCAATGTCCGTTTGAAATAAATGGTCGAAATTCACGAACTGCCGCGGCGCGGCGCGTTCTATTCAGGCCATTATATTATATATATAATATATATAATATATACTTCGTCGATTTCTATTTAAAACGAATTATATAAATAGTTTTAAATTCGTTTCAAAATTCATTTCTATTCAATTCAAATTTCAATTCAATTTGAATTCATTTCAATTCGCTTTCAATTCAATTTGAATTCGTTTTCAATTCAATTCATTTCGAAATCGTTTTCAATTCAATTCATTTCGAAATCGTTTTCAATTCAATTCATTTCGAAATCGTTTTCAATTCAATTCATTTCGAAATCGTTTTCAATTCAATTCATTTCGAAATCGTTTTCAATTCAATTCATTTCGAAATCGTTTTCAATTCATTTTCAATTCAATTTGAATTCGTTTTCAATTCAATTCCTTTCGAAATCGTTTTCAATTCATTTTCAATTCAATTTGAATTCGTTTTCAATTCAATTCCTTTCGAAATCGTTTTCAATTCATTTTCAATTCAATTTGAATTCGTTTTCAATTCAATTCCTTTTCGAAATCGTTTTCAATTCAATTCATTTCGAAATCGTTTTCAATTCAATTCATTTCGAAATCGTTTTCAATTCAATTCATTTCGAAATCGTTTTCAATTCATTTTCAATTCAATTTGAATTCGTTTTCAATTCAATTCCTTTCGAAATCGTTTTCAATTCATTTCATTTCGAAATCGTTTTCAATTCAATTCATTTCGAAATCGTTTTCAATTCAATTCATTTCGAAATCGTTTTCAATTCATTTTCAATTCAATTTGAATTCGTTTTCAATTCAATTCCTTTCGAAATCGTTTTCAATTCATTTTCAATTCAATTTGAATTCGTTTTCAATTCAATTCCTTTCGAAATCGTTTTCAATTCATTTTCAATTCAATTTGAATTCGTTTTCAATTCAATTCCTTTCGAAATCGTTTTCAATTCATTTCTAAATGAATAAAATCGATATAAATATCGTTCACGTCAAAATGGCGTCAAACTAATCAACACGGCTTCATAAATTTCTATTCTCAAATATTCTATTTCAGATATTTCTTTTTCAAAATAGTTGTTATTTTCAAAATATTTCGTTCAACACATGACCAATCTCAATAGATGAGTACTGTCAACACATGAACTTTTATTTTATAATATTCTTTATTTTTCAAATTGGAATGAGGCCCAATCAATTACCATATAAAGTTAATTATATGGATTTTCATACAACACATGTATATAATTACATTGAAAAATAATCAACCATCAACCAAAGTGCACTACACTGTATAAGCATCAAATATAGATATTCAACGCTTGTAACAGCCTGTCAATCAATCGATCGACACATTTAATCAACCAGGATGAGTGAACTTCAAGTTTCATCCCAACACCCGTGTGGGGTTTCAAACAATCAAACAAATATTTTATTCGTGCAGTTGGGCGATGTGTAAAATTTATCGTCCCAATCAATGTCATTCAAATAGGTGTACATAAACAAACCGTCTGGTTTGTAAATGAATATTTATTTATTCACATTCGCGTTAAAAATTATATTTTTAACGATAAAACATTTTATTCCAACATATGAATTTCTATTAAGTTCATTCTTTAAATAAAATGATATTTTTTTTATTTTTCTAACACATTTTAGAAAATTTCGGCGGCATAACGGCACGATACTAGAAACGGGACAAGGCCTAGCCTTATCCCCGGTCTAGTGAAGGCCCACGCCATTCACATATCAATCATATCAATTTCAATTTCACCAAAACAATCCAATCCAAATCAAATAATCTAACCAACTACACAACCAATCAAACAAGTCCATGGTCTGTGGACGGGTGTCGGGTGCTTCTAATAAGCACCGTCTGCATCCTAGTATATATATATATATATAACTAGAAAAATTAAATTGAAAGGTGAGAAATTCTCACCGATAGCTATCCAATCATCTTGACTCTTCTTTTGCAGAATTCTTCGTCGACCTCGCCTTTTTGTCGCTTTCGCCCGTATTCTCTACATATGTAAAAATCGAATTTTTACTTCGATATTCAATATATAAAAATCGAATTTTTACTACGACTTTCAATATATAAAAATATGATTTTTACTTCGACTTTCAATATATAAAAATATGATTTTTACTTCGACTTTCAATATATAAAAATATGATTTTTACTTCGCTATTCAATATATAAAAATCGAATTTTTATTTCAAAGTTCAATATATAAAAATCGAATTTTTATTTCAAAGTTCAATATATAAAAATCGAACTTTTAGTTCGCTATTCAATATATAAAAATCGAATTTTTATTTCAAAGTTCAATATATAAAAATCGAATTTTTATTAATATTGATTCCGCCTTTTCCATTTCAAAGATCTAATCTTTTACTTTTTACAGTTTAAATCTTTTACCCTTTAAAAGATTAAACCCTTTTTCTATTTAAAAAATCCTAACTTTTCTATTTATAGAAATTACTCCATAAACAAAATAAAAGTCATTTCTTCAAAATGATAAAAATCACTTCTTTAACAAAAATATAATCTTTTTAAATTTCTAAAATCAAAGTTTTTATATTTCAAAGATTTATATATATAAAAACCTAGTTTTTAAAACAATGTTATCTCAGATTTAAAACTAAATTAACAAATAGAAAAAAACAAATAAACTCACCGAAATCGAAGAGGGAAGAGGGTTTGTAGTGGAGCAGGGGCCGTCGCCGGAGGTAGGGGATCCGACTGGGTGCGGTGCTGCGGTGGCAACCGGAGGCGAGGGTGGTTGAGGCGCGACAACATCAAGGGGAGGCGTTCGAACTACTGGAGGAGGGGAGGTTGGGTCCTACGAGGCGGAGGAGAGAGCGGGAGGCAGGGGCGGAGCGTAGGCTCGGCGACAAGCGTGGGGGGGGCGGATCGAGGCAGCGGCGGGTTTTTTTTTTTTTTTTTCTTTTGATTCTGAAGAATGAAATCGGGGGGGGGGGGTATATGCAAAAGTTATTAATATTTAATTTAATTTAATTTATTTTCTCGTTAGAGTTGACTTTTATCCCGAACCCCGAATCGAACCCAACGACCGTCGCCCTTAGCTAATTACCCCCATTTCGAACTCAATGGGATATGCCACGTAGGCTGATTTGATCGTTTGAAACAGTTTCCGTTAAATTTACATTTAAATCACTATATTGAATTTTAAACGTACATTTCAAATTACCGGGGTCACATACGAACTTTAAAAATTCTCGAAAAATATTTTCTAGCTTCGTATTGACGATACGGTCCTAACAAAACTAGTTTCATCGAATTCTGAGACCGTTGGAAAAATGGCCAATTTCCAGTCGATTAAAATCAACTGAAACTGGTCAAACGCGTTTTCCTTTGCCACGCTCACATATTGATTCGAAAAATTATGAAATTTGAAACCTAGTAATAACTCGACATCACGGACCCAACAAAAGTGGTTTCGTCGAAATCCGAGGTCATTTGCAAAATGTCCATTTTTAAGGGCCTGAATTCCATAGCGACTATTCAGAATTTTCAACTGGACATATCTTATCATTTATAAAGTGAAATCTCAGTTTGTTAACTTCGTTGGAAAGATATTCACTATTAGATTCCATTATTTTTGGTTTCACTAAAATCCGGATTGTTTTGCACCCGGTACATTCAATTGAAGTTTGAAATCGAATTATCGAACTACCGCGCCATTTTCAATTCTATTTATAATTATATATAATTATTTATATACTAACGACGACGTATATAATATATACGTTCGAATTCTATTCAAAATAAATTTCTCGTCTATTATATTTAAAATAATCTATTTTAAATATTCAAAATTCGCTAAAATTGCCAAAATAAAAATTTTAAACTGGCCCAGATTTTACGGGTTGTTACAATCTCCCCCACTTAAAACTTTTCGTCCCCGAAAAGGAACAAAGTCGAAAGTGGATTGATTAATCAGCTCTACGCTCGATCTGGCTTCCATTCCCCAATCTCTTTAGTTTCTGAGAATTTTCAAAACTTCAAAAATTTGGCTAACACCCTAAATTTTCGAAAAATTTCGCCATAACCTCCCCTGCACCGGGAGCATCGGGGAATTTCAAATAGCTTCCCCGGTCCTTCAGATCTCAAAAAGAAAAAGAAAAAGCCAAGCGGCTAGCCAATAGGCTCACAAAATCATCATCACCCAAACAAAACAGGAAATTATGTAATAAACATGTACCTATTTGTCGGGCAAACAAATTTTATTCTCTGCTCTAGCCTCCTTGCTATGACCTGTTCAATGTAAGTATATGCATATGCAAGCAAATGCGACCGATTTTCAATACAATTCAATATTTGATCAAATTAGGCATAATGGTTCAAAATTACCAAACAATTAAACAAACAACACAAACATCAATCAATTAGTGAATTAGAGTCTCAAATTCATAATTTGATATATATACTAAAACCGTGTTTTTGATGCCAATCCACAACAAAGTGTTCTAACTATATTAGTTTTGGTTCTCACACCAGTCCAATGGAAATATATAGAAAATCACACCTTCGAAACACGAACATAAATACTGATGATGCACGTGCTATCATCAGTACCTTCTCCGGGCGACTAGAGTGTGATTCTATATCTATCCAATATATTAAAACTTCGAATACACGTTTGCAAGGCGTATATGCAAAATCTTTATATACTGAATTGTCCAAAAATCAATATAAACAAATAATCAAATACGAATAGTTGATTTAAATTTTCAAAACAAAAATTGTTTTCACTTTTATTTTAAAATTTTACTCTTCACACTCGTTCTAGGATACTACTGATCCTATCTCTAACGAGTCATTCTAATTGGATATTACTAATCCAATATCTGATGAATTCTTTCGTATGGTTCTAATGTGCCTTGTTCTCTGCTTTGTAAACCAAAGCTCTGATACCAACTGTGACGAGAAGGAATTTCGCTCGGTCCGAACCAGTCGCTAAACCGACCCAGACCGTTCGAAACGCCCTATCGTTTGAGAACACGACAACTCAGAACGCATACAGAAGAACGTTTCATTGTATATTACAACAATGCATCAGATTACAAGAATATACAGAGTATAAATAAATATTACACAGAAATATCAGAGATTTAAATTACATTTAAATACATAGCAGCGGAAAATAATACAATACACAACTAGAAGTAGATATACGGATACAAAGCTTTCCGGATATCGTTCCAGCTGTAAACCAGGATCCTGTGAATATAAATCTGCAAAACCAAAACTACTAGCTGCCCGTGTCGAAAATAAGGGCACCCAGAGTTTAGGTTAAAACAATAAACTCCAGGTCAGTCATGTGACTGGTGTGAGAACTAAAACAGTTAATCTTTATTTTAAAGTTCGGTAAATCAAGGGACCACGCCGTATAACACGGAACGGGTTTCCTCCCAAGAATACCAGTGCATAAAACAAACAGCGCAATGCTAAGTAAAGAAAAGTGAAGCTGTTATAAGACCCAGGTCCCATCACACAATGCAACGCAGCCGAGGATAGGGTTTTTTCCTTATAACAGCCAAAGAATGCTTGATACGGTTAAAACAAATCATTTGATACTATTATAAGTGCATAGTGCATAAAACAACTTCAAATCATAAGTATCAATCATAGGCGGCATGAGCGTCCCATGCCACTATGTCGCCATATATAGGTTTACAAATAAAACCGCAAAGTCACGTATTTGGAAATTGGATTTCCGTCTATGAACCGAGGCAAAAGATAGTCCTCAACCGATTCGAGACTGCCTAGCCCGAGTCTCAGGATCAGAACGCATCGACCCTTGGATCGTCAGGGCCGGTCCACCGATGTGGATTAAACTTAAACCCTGGACACTGCGTTTCGCCGCCCTTTGGGGCGTAAGCGAGCCAACGAATGACTCCATCGGACCCGGATCGTCCGATCTAACCGAGGCGCCTCGCAACAGCAACAACCACATAAGTCAAACTCGTCAGGGCGTGTAAAACCACTGACGCCACTTCTAGCTAGGAGGAAACGCAGGCCCTCCCTGAGGTCCGTCTCCCGTTTTTGGTTCATACCTGGTGTGAAACACGCGAGGTAAACGTTACACAAAGCTACGCCACAAAGGCCGTGCTTTGATCATCAACCACAAGACTTTGCTTTTCAACAGAAGCCTTGATCATTTGCATCTTAGCATGCCACACAGGCAAACCATCCTATGCAACCGATATCAGTCACACAGAATGAAATCCGATGTCAGACACACAGTCCATTTACAAGTCCGTTCTGGGTCTGAACGAAACCGGAGGCACCTAGTACCCCGCATATCCATCGATCTCCAAGTACGTCTGGACGATCACCAACTGTTTCCATCTTCTTGGGTGTACAGCCCAATCAAGATCATCAGCTATCACCCAAACGACGTGAAGACCTCCGGTCTTCGACCATCGTCTTCATCTTCGACTTATCGTCGTATCAGTTATTCAGAATGGGATAAACCCGGTATTTCCGAATAACTCGCGTATATTTTAAATAAGTGCTACACAAACACAACATACGCCTCATTCCAATTCATTAGTCACTAACCGTAAATTAATCAAGAGAATAATTCCCCAAATATTAACCCCGAAGGCCGAAACCAACATCAGATCAATATTCAGAAAACCATTCTGCTTGGCCAACCGACAGTTAGTTTCTAAATTTCACATTCATAGGGAAAGGTTCCCATTAATTTTATCCAAGTCAAATTTCTTGAATTTATTCTATAATCTATTTTTGAATATCAATTCAAACTAGTTGGGATTAACGAACCTTACCGAAGTAATCATTTGTTTTAATTTCCCAATCCCAACCTATTCATCCCATGAAGTAAAACTGGTTATACTTCATATCTAACACCACGGTGTTATCGGTAAATTCAATTACCATTTCACGTTCAAATCTAATTAAAGATTTAACTATCGCCTGGAGCAAAACTGGTGATACTCCATTTCGATTATTTCAATCTAATTAAAGATTCATTAAAACTCCACTTAGTTTTAATCTGTGACTGGGTTAAAGAATCCGTGTCATTTAAAAACACAGTTCACAATAAACCCAAAATCACCTTCATTAATTATCGGGTTAAAGAACGAGTGTTATTTAAAAACACTGTCCACGATAAACCCAAAAATCAATTCCATTAATTATCGGGTTAAAGAACAAATGTTATTTAAAACACTGTTCACGATAAACCCAAAAATCAATATCAATTCAATTCCAATTAAATATTATTTAATTGGTACACTTCATTAAATCTAAATAAAAAGATTTAATCTTTTCTCAACTGGGTTCAAGAACAGTGTTAGTGAAGACACCATTCACGACAAACCCAAACCACATTTGATATTAAATACAAGGCTCTGAATAGAAAATATCCCGGCTTATATTCAATATCAAATTCTACGATTAACAAATGTCGTATTGGAAATAACGATATAAATATCTATATCTTTCAAATTTCCATAACAACACCTGTATAATCACGAATTTCAACATCGAAATATTCCGAAGACAATTTCGATTCAAATCCATTCCAATGCAATCATTGGAAATTTTGGTTATTTTTAAAACCCTTTTCGAATTCAATTTATTTATTTAAAAATAAATAGAATTATAATTCTAGTTCAAAACTAGTTCAATTCGATAAAAATCTATTTTTATCTTTTCAAATATGGAGTTTTTCATCCCAATTCTTCCCAAATCATTTCTTATGATTTTACACAAATTATTACTATTTTTAATAATTTTATCAAGGCCCGTACAGTCGATTTCCAACAATGGCCATCGAACTGCACTTACAGCGACCTTTTTCGAATTTGATATGGACGTATCTCCAAATCCAACCGTTAGATTTCTAATTTATCACATTCGTTAGAAAGCTCTTTTCGATACGAACCCAACGGTTCCGGTTTTAGGAGAATCCGACGGTCGGATCTCCCGCAATGTCCGTTTGAAATAAATGGTCGAAATTCACGAACTGCCGCGGCGCGGCGCGTTCTATTCAGGCCATTATATTATATATATAATATATATAATATATACTTCGTCGATTTCTATTTAAAACGAATTATATAAATAGTTTTAAATTCGTTTCAAAATTCATTTCTATTCAATTCAAATTTCAATTCAATTTGAATTCATTTCAATTCGCTTTCAATTCAATTTGAATTCGTTTTCAATTCAATTCATTTCGAAATCGTTTTCAATTCAATTCATTTCGAAATCGTTTTCAATTCAATTCATTTCGAAATCGTTTTCAATTCAATTCATTTCGAAATCGTTTTCAATTCAATTCATTTCGAAATCGTTTTCAATTCAATTCATTTCGAAATCGTTTTCAATTCATTTTCAATTCAATTTGAATTCGTTTTCAATTCAATTCCTTTCGAAATCGTTTTCAATTCATTTTCAATTCAATTTGAATTCGTTTTCAATTCAATTCCTTTCGAAATCGTTTTCAATTCATTTTCAATTCAATTTGAATTCGTTTTCAATTCAATTCCTTTTCGAAATCGTTTTCAATTCAATTCATTTCGAAATCGTTTTCAATTCAATTCATTTCGAAATCGTTTTCAATTCAATTCATTTCGAAATCGTTTTCAATTCATTTTCAATTCAATTTGAATTCGTTTTCAATTCAATTCCTTTCGAAATCGTTTTCAATTCATTTCATTTCGAAATCGTTTTCAATTCAATTCATTTCGAAATCGTTTTCAATTCAATTCATTTCGAAATCGTTTTCAATTCATTTTCAATTCAATTTGAATTCGTTTTCAATTCAATTCCTTTCGAAATCGTTTTCAATTCATTTTCAATTCAATTTGAATTCGTTTTCAATTCAATTCCTTTCGAAATCGTTTTCAATTCATTTTCAATTCAATTTGAATTCGTTTTCAATTCAATTCCTTTCGAAATCGTTTTCAATTCATTTCTAAATGAATAAAATCGATATAAATATCGTTCACGTCAAAATGGCGTCAAACTAATCAACACGGCTTCATAAATTTCTATTCTCAAATATTCTATTTCAGATATTTCTTTTTCAAAATAGTTGTTATTTTCAAAATATTTCGTTCAACACATGACCAATCTCAATAGATGAGTACTGTCAACACATGAACTTTTATTTTATAATATTCTTTATTTTTCAAATTGGAATGAGGCCCAATCAATTACCATATAAAGTTAATTATATGGATTTTCATACAACACATGTATATAATTACATTGAAAAATAATCAACCATCAACCAAAGTGCACTACACTGTATAAGCATCAAATATAGATATTCAACGCTTGTAACAGCCTGTCAATCAATCGATCGACACATTTAATCAACCAGGATGAGTGAACTTCAAGTTTCATCCCAACACCCGTGTGGGGTTTCAAACAATCAAACAAATATTTTATTCGTGCAGTTGGGCGATGTGTAAAATTTATCGTCCCAATCAATGTCATTCAAATAGGTGTACATAAACAAACCGTCTGGTTTGTAAATGAATATTTATTTATTCACATTCACGTTAAAAATTATATTTTTAACGATAAAACATTTTATTCCAACATATGAATTTCTATTAAGTTCATTCTTTAAATAAAATGATATTTTTTTTATTTTTCTAACACATTTTAGAAAATTTCGGCGGCATAACGGCACGATACTAGAAACGGGACAAGGCCTAGCCTTATCCCCGGTCTAGTGAAGGCCCACGCCATTCACATATCAATCATATCAATTTCAATTTCACCAAAACAATCCAATCCAAATCAAATAATCTAACCAACTACACAACCAATCAAACAAGTCCATGGTCTGTGGACGGGTGTCGGGTGCTTCTAATAAGCACCGTCTGCATCCTAGTATATATATATATATATAACTAGAAAAATTAAATTGAAAGGTGAGAAATTCTCACCGATAGCTATCCAATCATCTTGACTCTTCTTTTGCAGAATTCTTCGTCGACCTCGCCTTTTTGTCGCTTTCGCCCGTATTCTCTACATATGTAAAAATCGAATTTTTACTTCGATATTCAATATATAAAAATCGAATTTTTACTACGACTTTCAATATATAAAAATATGATTTTTACTTCGACTTTCAATATATAAAAATATGATTTTTACTTCGACTTTCAATATATAAAAATATGATTTTTACTTCGCTATTCAATATATAAAAATCGAATTTTTATTTCAAAGTTCAATATATAAAAATCGAATTTTTATTTCAAAGTTCAATATATAAAAATCGAACTTTTAGTTCGCTATTCAATATATAAAAATCGAATTTTTATTTCAAAGTTCAATATATAAAAATCGAATTTTTATTAATATTGATTCCGCCTTTTCCATTTCAAAGATCTAATCTTTTACTTTTTGCAGTTTAAATCTTTTACCCTTTAAAAGATTAAACCCTTTTTCTATTTAAAAAATCCTAACTTTTCTATTTATAGAAATTACTCCATAAACAAAATAAAAGTCATTTCTTCAAAATGATAAAAATCACTTCTTTAACAAAAATATAATCTTTTTAAATTTCTAAAATCAAAGTTTTTATATTTCAAAGATTTATATATATAAAAACCTAGTTTTTAAAACAATGTTATCTCAGATTTAAAACTAAATTAACAAATAGAAAAAAACAAATAAACTCACCGAAATCGAAGAGGGAAGAGGGTTTGTAGTGGAGCAGGGGCCGTCGCCGGAGGTAGGGGATCCGACTGGGTGCGGTGCTGCGGTGGCAACCGGAGGCGAGGGTGGTTGAGGCGCGACAACATCAAGGGGAGGCGTTCGAACTACTGGAGGAGGGGAGGTTGGGTCCTACGAGGCGGAGGAGAGAGCGGGAGGCAGGGGCGGAGCGTAGGCTCGGCGACAAGCGTGGGGGGGGCGGATCGAGGCAGCGGCGGGTTTTTTTTTTTTTTTTTTTTTTTGATTCTGAAGAATGAAATCGGGGGGGGGGGGGGTATATGCAAAAGTTATTAATATTTAATTTAATTTAATTTATTTTCTCGTTAGAGTTGACTTTTATCCCGAACCCCGAATCGAACCCAACGACCGTCGCCCTTAGCTAATTACCCCCATTTCGAACTCAATGGGATATGCCACGTAGGCTGATTTGATCGTTTGAAACAGTTTCCGTTAAATTTACATTTAAATCACTATATTGAATTTTAAACGTACATTTCAAATTACCGGGGTCACATACGAACTTTAAAAATTCTCGAAAAATATTTTCTAGCTTCGTATTGACGATACGGTCCTAACAAAACTAGTTTCATCGAATTCTGAGACCGTTGGAAAAATGGCCAATTTCCAGTCGATTAAAATCAACTGAAACTGGTCAAACGCGTTTTCCTTTGCCACGCTCACATATTGATTCGAAAAATTATGAAATTTGAAACCTAGTAATAACTCGACATCACGGACCCAACAAAAGTGGTTTCGTCGAAATCCGAGGTCATTTGCAAAATGTCCATTTTTAAGGGCCTGAATTCCATAGCGACTATTCAGAATTTTCAACTGGACATATCTTATCATTTATAAAGTGAAATCTCAGTTTGTTAACTTCGTTGGAAAGATATTCACTATTAGATTCCATTATTTTTGGTTTCACTAAAATCCGGATTGTTTTGCACCCGGTACATTCAATTGAAGTTTGAAATCGAATTATCGAACTACCGCGCCATTTTCAATTCTATTTATAATTATATATAATTATTTATATACTAACGACGACGTATATAATATATACGTTCGAATTCTATTCAAAATAAATTTCTCGTCTATTATATTTAAAATAATCTATTTTAAATATTCAAAATTCGCTAAAATTGCCAAAATAAAAATTTTAAACTGGCCCAGATTTTACGGGTTGTTACACCACATGACCAACTTCTCACATTGGGTCCTATTGTTTGTAGCCACTAGTTAAGTCGGTCGGTTCCGGGTAGAATTATGCTACAAACTCAACCCAACCTCGAGTTGGCCACACTTATGTTTTCTAAGTGTCATGTCCACTTCATTTCAAATCACAAGTCAAACAATTACTTGGGTAGACCTAACTTAATAGGTAAATTCCCAAGGGGTAGACCTAACTTAATAGGTAAATTCCCAATCTTATATTTTCATGTATTTTAAGTTTACCCAAACCCCCAACGTCATTCTATCGCTTACATATTCGTAATAACGCATAAAGGATAGGAAGAGGGAACTTGGCACAACATACATGATGAACTTGCTTATCACAACAAACATGCATAACATGTTAGACTTGCATAACTTAGCATAGTGAACTTGCATTTTACCATAAACATGCATAACTTGTCAAACTTGCATAACTTCGCATAGTGAACTTACATATTACCATGAACATGCATAACTTGTCAAACATGCACAACTTGTCATTTTAAACTTGCATAAGCATGCACAACTTATTAAACATGCATAACATGGCACAATGAACTTGCATGAACATGCATAACTCATTTAACTTGCAAATCATGGCATAGTGGACTCGCATAAACATGCATAACTTATTTAACTTGCAAATCATGGCTTGGTGAACTTGCATAAACATGCATAACTCATTTAACTTGCAAATCAAGGCTTAGCAAACTTGCATAAACATGCATAACTCATTTAACTTGCAAATCAAGGCTTAGCAAACTTGCATAAACATGCATAACTCATTTAACTTGCAAATCAAGGCTTAGCAAACTTGCATAAACATGCATAACTCATTTAACTTGCAAATCAAGGCTTAGCAAACTTGCATAAACATGCATAACTCAATAAACATACATAAATCCCAACTTGCATCACATATTAACTTTAGAGTTTCTAAAATGAAGGTAAGAGGGCTTACAAATATTATGAAGACTCAAATCTCCTAATAAAGATTGAGAAGCCCTTTTTATGCAAGCAAAAAAACCCCAAAACAAAGCTCCAATAAGAAAACACCCAAAAACACTAGCTTAACAAATAAAACTTGCAACTTGATGGTGTATGCGAGCTAGTGATCATTCATACAACTTAGAAATGCTTGTATGAACATCATAACCTTCATAGGAATTATTAATGAAGAGATTGGAGGCTAGGGTTTTTAGGTGGAGGCCATGAGAGTTTAGATTTTGGCATAGTTTTGTTGCTAGAATGATTAATGGGGTTTAAGGGTAGGATTAGAGGCTTATTTATAGAAGATTAGAGTGTTTTTAGCCCTAGGATTAACCCTAGGATAGTTTTGGCCCGTCAGATTTCAGAATTCTCTAGAACTAGACCACACAACCCAGCCCAAACCAAGCCCCAAACCAAAGTGGTGCGCCAGGCTAATCTGCCTGGCTACCCCCTGTCGACAGGGCTGTCGACAGGGCAGTCGACATGCCAAGACCCCTGTCGACAGGCCTGTCGACATGGGGTCCTGGGCGGGAATTTTTCCCGCCTGCCCAATTTGCCCTAACCCTTGTTCTTAATTTCAAATTTAAATCTGTTTATACTTAGAAATTTTCTGCAAACTTCAATGGGCCTTAACTGGGTCATACGGACTCCGATTTCCGAAAACTCGGACTCTATTTCGCGTATTTTTCCGAGACGAACGCAATGGCATAGCCCGTTTCCCTTGATTCACATTTTATAATTAAATTCTGCCTCAATTTTCATTATTACAGGTTATTGAGAATACGGGTTGTTACATAGCACCCGTGTCCAACCACCATTGTGGAGAATTCTGAATCAAGTTGCATTCGGCCACAACTCCTGAAAAGTTTGATTCATTGATGTCCATGTTATCCACCACATTTGCTTCCGAATTTTTCTGTTTCTTGTGTCTGCACTCTTTTGCTTGATGACCAGTCTTGCCACAAACCCAACATTCACCATTGAATTTCTTGGATTTCTTTTGGTTATTCTGCTTATTTTCTGGCGCCTTTCTTTTCGTGTTTTTGTTGAAGTGTTCTTTCTTCTTTGACCCTTCAGTAACAAGCGCCTCTTCATTTTTAGGTTGAGTGACTCCGCGATTATCTGCCTCTATCTTTAATCTGACGATGAGGTCTTGTAAGGATATCTCCTTCTTTTTGTGCTTCAAGTTGTTGCGGTCGTCCCTCCAAGATGGTGGCAACCTTCCTGTAATTGCTTCAACCAGGAATGATTTACCGACTTTGTGACCTTCTGCTTCCATCTCATGGATAATAATCTGCAGCTCTTGCACTTGAGAAGTCACTGACTTTGAGTCCACCATTTTGTAGTCCATGAACTTGTCTACGATGAACTTTTTCAAACTCACATTCTGTGTCTTTTACTTTGTAGCCAGTGCATTCCAAAGAGCTTTTGCAGTCTTTATGGGCTGGTAAACTTTTTATAGGACCTTCTCTAGGCAGTTAAGAATGTAGTTTATGCATAAAAAGTCTGAATGCCTCCACGCATCTATAGAAGGACCATCATGCTTAGTTGCATCCTTGGCATTTCCTGGTGTAGGCGGCACCGGTTCATCTTCTTCAAGATACTTCTGTAAACCAAGGGTGGTGAGATAGAACAACATCTGACTCTGCCATGTCATAAAATCCTCACCTTCGCCTTTGAACAAGTCTGGCTTGTTCAAATTGCCAGTTTTGATTGACAATTGCTCTGCTGCCATTTCTGTTTTGTAAAAAAAACCAGGAAAGTCTTAAGATATTGATCTTATTAGACCAAAAAAGAATTTGCAACAACACAAACTTATATCACAAGTTTGTAGGATGAATATTAGAGCATACAACAGTTGAGTATTGCTACAGTATACAGTAGTAACTGGTATACAGAGAAGTTAAACTACAAAAAATGAAGTCTAACCGAGTTCGTCCGAGGCCTGTAAATACAGTTTCCTTAAGACTTTATTTTCAGCCTCCCAGGATACAACAGACGATACTGCACGGAATTGTGACGAGTATGTCAGTAGTTCTCGTTAACGGTGGCAGAGAGAAAGCAGGAGACAGACGGAGAGAAGAAGGGAATTTTTTTTTAAAAAAACAATATCGATTTGATCAGGATCGATTAGTTTATATAATCCTACTCGTGTCTGTTTGAACTGATGCATCTATTTACATCGCGCCCATTTGGAAAATACCCGTTACTGTTTGAATTCAAATGGTAATGAATATTAACGGGTTGCATCCGTTCATGCAGGTCGCACCCGTTTGCTTTTCTTGTTGGGTCGCACCACTTTTATTGCCGCATCCGTTTTAAAAAAATGGTGACGTTTTCTGTAGCAAAAATAAGATTTCTTACCAAACCCAAACCCGACCCGGCCCGGTTCGGTTCAGTACGGGATGGGCGGGCGGCGCGCGCGTGTGTGTTTGGTTCACATGATCTAAGTCCTCCCACTCGCACAAAATTACCTGACCCTAAGGGCCAATATATGGAGTGAGGAATAGGTATATATCCTTAAATCTTTTCTTTATTTTGCCAATGTGGGACTAAAGTAAATTTCATTCATTTGATTTCTAACAATCCCCCACATGAATGATAATATACTTTTCCCCCACACAAATTGAAATATCACCGACTACATATGGAATAATGCTTTATTTAGGATAAGTAGATATTTCACTTTGAACTTTCCTTAGTTAAAACTTATCGGATATACTTGGCTAATCGGTGAATTATTTCATCTTGAACCGTCTGCCGTTTTTATATAACCAGACAATAAGTTTAACAAAACATTATTTCCCTTCTCGTCCAATTTCTTGGTTGTGTTCATTTAGGTCCTGAACAATTTCTGGTTCTGCGAGTGTATATAGAGAATATAAGCCTTTAATATTCTCATAAAGTCGACCCAGCTCACACTAACATAGGTGATCGCTACCATTAGGAGTATCCTACATATACCCCACTTGTTATTTTACAAGATATGATCATCATTAAATAGCATAGCTTTATCCTGTGAAACTTCTGTAGGCATGCATTTTATATTGTGCACCATGGGAATGGAGTGGGACTATGTCCGAGCAAATGCATTACGTCTTGAGTTATTCGGAACTGGTTTGCCTATTGATCCTAGTCCGTTGGATCTCCAGTGGCTAGGATAGGTTTCCGTATAAGATAACTCTTGTTGGTTTAGGCTTTTAAACGCATTCCCCTCGATGCACAGTCAATTTTCTCTCTTGATAACCCTTTTGTAAATGGATCCGCTAGGTTATCATTGGTTCTTGCATAATCAATAGAGATAGTTCCATTTGAGAGTAACTGCCTAACTATGTTATGGCGTCGACGAATGTGTCGAGATTTTCCATTATACACAAAGTTTTTCGCTCTACTTAGCGCTGCTTGATTGTCGCAGTGAATACATATGGTTGTTACAGGTTTAGGCCAAAGTGGAATATCTTCTAAGAAGTGACGAAGCCATTCTACTTCTTCGCCTGCTTTATCTAAAGCAATAAACTCAGATTCCATCGTAGATCGAGCTATGCATGTTTGCTTAGTAGATTTCCACGACACTGCCGCTCCTGCTAGAGTAAAAACATAACCACTTGTGGATTTTGATTCCTCTGAATCAGGAATCCAGTTTGCATCACTATATCCTTCTAATACGACTGGATATTTTCCGTAATGCAAAGAATAATTTGTGGTATTCTTTAAGTATCCAAGCACTCTCATTAATGCTTTCCAATGTTCCGTGCCTGGATTACTTGTATACCTGCTTAGTCGACTTACAACATAGGCTATATCTGGTCTCGTGCAATTCATAAGATACATTAGACATCCTATTACATGAGAGTATTCCAGTTGCATTACACTCTCATTAGTGTTTTTATGCAGTACTTCTGAAAGATTAAAAGGTGTTCTTACTCCTTTAATCCCAAGATTTTGGAATTTTTCAATCACTTTGTCTACATAATGTGACTGAGATAATTCAATTCCATTAGGGGTTCTTGTTATTTTGATTCCCAAAATAACATCTGCAACTCCTAAATCTTTCATATCGAAATTGTTGATCAACATTTTCTTTATGGTCTCTATAACTTTTACGTTAGGACCAAATATTAACATATCGTCCACATATAAGCAAATCATGACATATGATTGTCCAATTTGTTTATTGTAATGACCCGCATTCTACGCATCATAGGATCGTAGGATATTTATTTCTTTCACATATGAAGTCGTATGGTCATGTAACTTTGGGAGACAACTATTGGGGTCATTTCCCATGTTCATGATTTTTGTCGATTTTTAAATGACCATTTACCCCTAGTTGGTACTGTTTTGGCCATAACTTTTGACTGGAAAGGAATTTTGACCCGAGACCACTTCCATTGGCTCCGGATGATGGTTTACAATTCCGTAAAGTGGTCACATTAGCCAAACGGACTCACCGTTAAGGAGATATGGCTGAAACAAGTTTCAGATAGTGAAAAACAGCTTAATTGGGCTTAACCGGGTGATTAACAGCTAGGCCCAGTGGGGGATTTCGGGATTAGGGTTATGAGGAGGCTGAAATCAATTAGAGAACGATCTTATCCTCATTTTCCAGCCGCCACTTTCATTCTTGAACCCTAACAATGGCCGCCAACATCTAGAAACATCCCCAAATCACTTTCTAATCAAGTTTTGGCTTAATCTACATTAAATTAAGGAGGGAAAACATGAAAGCAAGGTTAGAGCTGCTGTTAGACATCAGTATTCACCCAAATCAGCAAGGTTTCAGTTCTGAGAATTTTATTTGTGGCCAAGGTGAGTGATTTGCATAGTTTTTGCACTAATTACGGTTAATTAAGGGTAATTAGTGAAGATTAGTGAATTTGTACACTAATAAATTCTGGAAAAATATCTATAAATTCGAAAATAATGTTTTAGACCTCTGTTAGAAATTTGGTTTGATTTGGTTAAGTTTTGTTAACCCTAGGATTAGTTTTGCTTAAATATGTTTAAGGGAAAATATGGGGTTTTGGGTATATTTGATCCATTTTGACATATAAATTCATTGTTTTGGTGTTTGTGGTTAGTTTGCTATGTTGCTATGACTGTTTGGGATGTTTTGTGATTGATTAGAATAGTTAGATTGGTCAAAAACGTCGTCGAATGGCGTAAACAAGTTGCTGGAAAAAGTTGTAGAAAGTTGTGCAGGGTTTCGGATTGGATCGGGTATGGGCTCGGATCGGATAGGAGAGCTGGGCAAGGAACCCGACCCGAACTGAAGTCTGGTACAAGGGAAGTTTGGCAGGAAGGAAGGCCATTGCTTAGAGTTGGAGTTGGACAGAGGAGCGGATCGGAGCTAGGGAGCGGATCGGATCGGAGCAGGCAAGCGAGCGGGAGCGGATCGGAGCTAGGGAGCGGATCGGATCGGAGCAGGCAAATGAGCGGGATCGGATCGGGCAAATGGAGAAGGACAGGATCGGATCGGGGAACCTAGAGGGGAGCAACCGCCGAACCAAACAGAGGATGGGCACTATACATCTGAACCGAACCGATAAGGGATGGAGCACTGATCTAGGCATGGACTTGGACCACCGAACCGAGTTAGACGAGGAGCACCGAACCGAACCGTACGTGGGCTATTACTACTACGCGATGACTTTTCTGAAGACCAACTCCAATTCGACCAAAACCCGAGATGCAAAGGAATTCCAAATGAGGAGCTTTGACTCAGGATCCAGTTGGGAACCAATGAGTGGGCTTTATGATTGGGCTTTGCTGCGGGACGTGTGCCAAGGGGCTATCGATGTCTAAGACTTTGGATCGCTATGTATGGGAGGTACATGAACGGATTCAGGGCCACAGTGGCCTAGGTACGACTAAAGGGCTATAGACCAATGAAGTAGGGTCATTTGTAAAGATTTGGTCATGACTCCATGTGGTAAGCTTGGTAGTAGCAGTAGTTGTACAAGTTGAACTCCGTCACTACTTCGATGGGTCTAGTGATTGACAGTGGTGGACATCGTATGCTTTACGCACTGAGTGAGAGATGTGAGGATGGTTGCTATGGTTGATATGTTTTCCATCATTATGACATGCACACCCCACCCCCGTATTTTTTACACTATTTATTATGGCACATTGGAGTATTGTACGGTATGTGGTACTAACTCTTTGGTTGCAGGTCCAGGTTCAGGTATGGTTTAGTATACCTGTTATTGTTCTGTTTAGATGCTTATCACTCATACCAGGCTTTATGTCTGACCCAGAGTTTTATGTCTCCTCTTATTACTCTGGGTGCTCACACGAGCAGACTAGAGACAGGTTAGCTGGTGATGCACGGGTAGATGATCTGGAGACGAGCAGGAGGCTTCCACGTATGATATATATATAGTATTCTCCCTGTGTTGTTGAAGATCACTGCTTGGGCATTAGTAGTGCATCTTCTACTTTAGCTTTCTTTTGTTTTAGAGACAGTAAATTTGGAAAGTTGTAATAAGCTGTATTTGGATTTCCGCTGCTCTGATGTTGATGTTGATTTTAGTTATCAGCTTATGTACTGTCTCACCTGTTTTATGTCAAGTATATTATTATTATATTTTGTTCCATGCGCTGTGAGACATTCTACAGGTTCTTGATCAGTTCGTTCTCTTCTTTCCTTTCTTTGACGACCGTTATGTGCTAGACGGGCATGTGTACAGCGCACCTACAGAGGAAATGCAGGCTGGTGCGGGGCGGGCCGTCACACTTGGTATCAGAGCTCTAGGTTGCATAGTTAACCTAGGGAAAGACACTAGGGAGAGATAGTACGTATATGAGAGAGCGTATTTGTGACTACTTTGGTTTTCAAAAGCTATATATGTATATACTATTAGTAGTATAAGAATGAAGTTGTACTACACTAACACCACTGTGGGGTCGTTAATCGTTTCCTTTTTCAGATAGACGATGAGCCGATATGCTAGAGGTGCTGGTAGGGGAGCCAGTAATGGGAATGTTGCTAACATGAGGGCAATGTTTACTGACCTCATGAGAGACATGCTTAGGGAGGTGCAAGGGGCAGCTCCCAATGGTGGTAATGGTGGTGGTCCAATAGTGCAGGCACCTAGGGCCGATTTCGCCAAGCTGAATAAGGATTATGCTAGTCTTGGTGGGAAGCCGTTCCACGGAACGGAGTCGGCCACGGATGTTCAGGACTGGTTGGATAGTTGCGAACGTATCTTCAAGGATTTGTATATCGAGGATGCAATGAACAGAAAGCTAGCGCCCCGTCAGCTGCAAGGGCGGGCGATGAATTGGTGGAATGCTATAAAGGCAGCTACTCCCGAAGATCAGATTACTTGGGAGCAGTTTAAGGTTCTCTTTAGCGAGAATTTCATTCCAGCTGCTCAGAAGTCAGTGCTGTTTAAGAAATTCTTGGAGCTCAAGCAGAATGGCAGAGCTGTCTCGGAGTATATTGCTGAATTCGACACTTTGTCGAAGTATGGGCTATCTCTTATTGATACTGCCGAGAAGAAAAATGATAAATTCATAACCGGTTTGGATCAGTACTTGGGGGAAAGGCTTATTAACCACATCGATGAGACGTTTGAATCGATTGTGGGGAAGGCATTGAGGTCAGAAAGTCTCTACCCTAAGCCGAAGACTGAGGTTGTATCTGCAGAAGAGCCAAAACCACAAGCAGGTGGTGGAGGCAAGGGTGGTTCCCAGAATAAGAGAAAGCAGAATCAGACTAAGGATGGTCAAAAGAAAAGGAATAAGCAAGATGTTGAGTGCTTCAGCTGTGGTAAGAAGGGCCATTATGCTAGTAATTGTCGGGCCAAGCCAGCGGATAGGAAGTGCTTCAACTGTGGCCAAATGGGACATCACAAGGACAAGTGTCCGCAACCCCCTAAAGAAAAGCAAATGGTGAAAGCATATGCCCTTAATGCTATTCCTTCTTCGTCGAATGCCCCAACCGCGGCGGAGAAGGGAAAGAATGTTGTCATTCAAGGTATGCTTTCTGTTTATGATGTTCCTGTTAGAGTTTTGATTGATACCGGAGCTTCCAGTTCTTTCATATCTAGTGACCTGGTAGATAGGTTGGGATTGGAGCCCGAGATTGTCGATAGACCTTTAGTAGTGACGAACCCGATTGGTGGTTTGACTAGCCTTAGCATGATTTGTCATAATGTGGTCTTATCGAGTCATGGATGCATGTTTGTTTGTGATTGCTTTGTTTTGGGCTTTACTGGGTTTGGCATTATTTTGGGAGTAGATTGGCTCCAAAGATACGGGGTGGTGGTAGACTATGAGGGCTTTTTGGTGACAGCTAGAGCGGATGATGGGCGGAGGATAGTGTTTGGTGGTCTACCCAGTGAGGGGGTATTGGCTAGTTTTCTAAACTCCCTCGACATTCCGCATAGTGAGTTGTCAGGTTTGCCCGTGGTTGGCCAGTATCCGGACGTTTTCGAAGAAGTGACCGGGCTTCCACCACATCGAGAGATTGAGTTCCGTATTGATTTGGTGAAAGATGCCAGACCTATAGTGATGCCACTTCGTCGTATGGCACCAAGGGAGCAGCGAGAGCTCGGGGTGCAAGTCAACGATATTTTGAAGAAGGGATTTATCAGAAGGAGTGTTTCTGAATGGGGAGCACTAGTTGTGTTTGCTACTAAGGCGGATGGTTCCCTTCGTTTGTGTGTAGACTACCGCGAGTTGAATAAAGTGACGAGGAAGAACAAGTATCCTCTACCGCGGATAGATGATTTGTTCGATCAGTTGAGTGGAGCGAGAGTATTTTCTCAGTTGGATCTCGCGACAGTTTTTCATCAGCTTAGAGTGGAAGCTGAGAGTATAGCTAAAACGGCATTTCGGACGCCGTCTGGATTTTATGAGTGGTTGGTCATGCCGTTCGGGCTGACCAATGCCCCAGCATATTTTGGGGATCTTATGAATAGGGTATTCAGAGATCAGTTGAATAAGTTTGTCCTTGTGTTCGTTGATGATATTTTGGTCTATTCGAGGACAGAGGAAGAACACAAGGAACATTTAAGAATAGTGATGGAGGTGTTGAGAAAACACCAATTGAAAGCAAAGTTTTCTAAGTGTCACTTCTGGAGGAGGGAAGTGAGGTTCTTGGGCCATGTTGTATCAGAGAATGGTATTGCCGTGGACCCGGCGAAGGTGGCTACGGTACAAGATTGGCCTACGCCCAAGAATGCAACAGATGTAAGAAGTTTCTTGGGGTTAGCTGGATATTATCGTAAGTTTATCCAAGGTTTCTCCAAGATAGCAGCACCATTGACCCAGTTGACCAAGAAGAATCAAGCTTTTGTCTGGGATGAAAGGTGCGAGAATGCATTCAAGAGTCTAAAGGACAAGTTGACATGCGCACCAGTGTTAGTCATTCCTAAAGGGAATGAAGAGATGACAATATACACGGATGCCTGTGGTACCGGACTGGGTGCTGTATTGATGCAAGGTGGTAGGGTTATAGCTTATGCAAGTCGGCAATTGAAACCGCACGAGAGAAGATACCCTACCCATGATTTGGAATTGGCAGCGATCGTGTTCGCGTTGAAGATGTGGAGACATTATCTCTTGGGAGAAAGATTCGAGTTGTTTACCGATCATAAATCGTTAAAGTATCTCTTCTCTCAGAAAGATCTAAATCTCCGGCAACAAAGGTGGTTAAAATTCTTGGCTTCCTATGATTTTGACATCGCATATACACCAGGAAAGGGCAATGCGGTAGCCGATGCATTGAGTAGAAGACATGCCAGTTTGGGGCTATGTTTCTTGAATGGAAGCAACTGGAGTACATCGCAGGGTTTGATTTCAGACCAAAGTGCGAATTGGATCCAAGAATGTTAGCTAGTTTGACAATCAGACCCACTTTGATTGAACGGATTGGCTCTAGTCAGAGGGACGATCCTAACCTATTGGAAATCATCTCCAAGTTAGAGATGGGTATCGATGAAGAGATGAACAAGTATGGGCTTGATCGAGATGGATGGCTTAGAAAGAATGGAAGACTAGTTGTACCCAATGTCAATGGATTGAGAGATGAAGTGCTTAGAGAATGTCTTCACTCAAAATTGACTATACACCCCGGTGGTAACAAGATGTATCGAGATATGAAGCAGACCTACTACTGGGAAGGAATGAAAAGAGACATTGGGAAGTTTATATCCAAATGCATGAATTGCCAGCTAGTTAAAGCTGAGCAAAAGAAGCCTTGTGGGTTGATGCAACCATTAGAAATTCCAGAATGGAAATGGGAACAAGTGTCAATGGATTTCACTGATGGGTTACCATTCATGATAGCATTTGGGTGATTGTGGACCAATTGACCAAGAATGCAAGGTTTATACCCGTCAAGTCAAACAGGACGGCAGCTAAGTTAGCGGAATTGTATATAAAGTGGGTAGTGAGGTTTCATGGAATACCCAAAGGCATTATGAGTGATCGAGATCTGTTGATCACTAGTGGATTTTGGAAGAGCTTACAAGAGGCGTTAGGATTAGAATTACATCTCAGTACCGCGTATCATCATCAGACCGATGGTCAAACAGAGAGGGTGAATCGTATTTTGGAACGATCCTAATCTATTGGAGATCATCTCCAAGTTAGAGATGGGTATCGATGAGGAGATGAACAAGTATGGGCTTGATCGAGATGGATGGCTTAGAAAGAATGGAAAGCTTGTTGTACCCAATGTCGATGGATTGAGGGATGAAGTGCTTAGAGAGTGCCATCACTCGAAACTGACTATACACCCCGGTGGTAATAAGATGTATCGAGATATGAAGCAGACTTACTACTGGGAAGGGATGAAGAGGGACGTTGGGAAGTTTATATCCAAGTGCATGAATTGCCAGCTAGTTAAAGCCGAGCAAAAGAAACCTAGTGGGTTATTACAACCATTAGAAATTCCCGAATGGAAATGGGAGCAAGTCTCGATGGATTTCATCGATGGTTTACCAAGGACTAGATCGGGACATGATAGCATTTGGGTGATTGTGGACCGATTGACCAAAAGTGCAAGATTTATACCAGTCAGATCGACCAGAACGGCAGCCAAGTTGGCAGAATTGTATATGAAGTGGGTAGTGAGATTCCATGGAGTACCTAAAAGCATTGTGAGTGACCGAGACCCGTTGTTCACCAGTGGGTTTTGGAAGGGCTTACAAGAGGCTCTAGGGTCAGAGTTACATCTCAGTACCGCATATCATCCTCAGACCGACGGTCAGACGGAGAGGGTGAATCGTATTTTGGAAGATCTCTTGAGAGCATGTATATTGGATTTTGGTGGATCATGGGATGACCATTTGCATCTAGTAGAGTTTGCATATAGTAATAGCTACCAATCCAGTATCGGTATGGCTCCATTTGAAGCTTTGTACGGAAGACCGTGCAACTCACCGTCATGTTGGGTGGAAACTGGCGAGAAGTTTGTGCTTGGACCCGATGTGATAAGAGAAACTTCAGCTAAACTTAAGATTATCCAATAGCGAATGAAGGCTGCCCAAGATAGGCAGAAGAGTTATGCTGATAAGAGGAGAAGAGACTTAAAGTTCTCCATTGGCGACTTGGTGTTTGTCAAGATTTCCCCGTTAAAGAGCGTGATACGATTTGGCAGGAGAGGCAAGTTGGCACCAAGATTTGTTGGCCCATTCCCTGTTCTTGATCTAGTCGGGAATTTGGTGTATAGGGTTGACTTACCAGAGTAGATGGCGGGAGTTCACAACGTATTTCATGTTTCCCAACTAAGGAAGTTCGTTCACGACCCAGATATGACTATTTCACCTGATCAGTTAGAGGACTTCGAAGTAGAACCCGAGGCAGTTGGGAACCGCAAGCCGACCCGTATTGTCGAGCACGATACGAAGCAACTTCGAAGGAAGGCGGTGAGGCTAGTCAAGGTTCAGTGGGGCGAGGACGAGAATGATTGCACTTGGGAGACAGAGGAGAACATTAGGAAGACATATCCAGAACTCTTTGCCTAGTAAGATTTTAACTTCGATTTAGTTTTTCCGCATGCTGGGATAGGCTTGTTTGCTTGTTTTGTATGTTTGATTGTTGTATGTGGCTGTTAGGAATGCGGGATTCTTTGTATGTTTTAGGTTAAGGAATTTCGGGGACGGAATTTCTTAAGGGGGGGAGAGTGTAACGAGCCGCATTATACGCATCATAGGATCGTAGGATATTTATTTCTTTCACATATGAAGTCGTATGGTCATGTAACTTTGGGAGACGACTATTGGGGTCATTTTCCATGTTCATGATTTTTGTCGATTTTTAAATGACCATTTTACCCCTAGTTGGTACTGTTTTGGCCATAACTTTTGACTGGAAAGGAATTTTGACCTGAAACTACTTCCCTTGGCTCCGGATAATGGTTTACAATTCCGTAGAGTGGTCACATTAGCCAAACGGACTCACCGTTTGGGAGATATGGCTGAAACAAGTTTCAGATAGTGAAAAACAGCTTAATTGGGCTTAATCGGGTGATTAACAGCTAGGCCCAATGGGGGATTTCGGGATTAGGGTTATGAGGAGGCTAAAATCGGTTAGAGAACGATCTTAGCCTCATTTTTCAGCCGCCACTTTCATTCTTGAACCCTAACAATGGCCGCCAACATCTAGAAACATCCCCAAATCACTTTCTAATCAAGTTTTGGCTTAATCTACATTAAATTAAGGAGGGAAAACACGAAAGCAAGGTTAGAGCTGCTGTTAGACATCAGTATTCACCCAAATCAGCGAGGTTTCAGTTCTGAGAATTTTATTTGTGGCCAAGGTGAGTGATTTGCATAGTTTTTGCACTAATTACGGTTAATTAAGGGTAATTAGTGAAGATTAGTGAATTTGTACACTAATAAATTCTGGAAAAATATCTATAAATTCGAAAATAATGTTTTAGACCTCTGTTAGAAATTTGGTTTGATTTGGTTAAGTTTTGTTAACCCTAGGATTAATTTTGCTTAAATATGCTTAAGGGAAAATATGGGGTTTTCGGTATATTTGATCCATTTTGACATATAAATTCATTATTTTGGTGTTTTTGGTTAGTTTGCTATGTTGCTATGACTGTTTGGGATGTTTTGTGATTGATTAGAATAGTTAGATTGGTCAAAAACGTCGTCGAATGGCGTAAACAAGTTGCTGGAAAAGTTGTAGAAAGTTGTGTAGGGTTTCGGATCGGATCGGGTATGGGCTCGGATCGGATAGGAGAGCTGGCCAAGGAACCCGACCCGAACTGAAGTCTGGTACAAGGGAAGTTTGGCAGGAAGGAGGGCCATTGCTTAGAGTTAGAGTTGGACAGAGGAGCGGATCGGAGCTAGGGAGCGGATCGGATCGGAGCAGGCAAGCGAGCGGGAGCGGATCGGAGCTAGGGAGCGGATCGGAGCAGGCAAACGAGCGGGATCGGATCGGGCAAATGGAGAAGGACAGGATCAGATCGGGGAACCTAGAGGGGAGCAACCACCGAACCGAACAGAGGATGGGCACTATACTTCCGAACCGAACCGATAAGGGATGGAGCACTGATCCAGGCATGGACTAGGACCACCGAACCGAACCGAGTTAGACGAGGAGCACCGAACCGAACCGTACGTGGGCTATTACTACTACGCGATGACTTTTCTGAAGACCAACTCCAATTCGACCAAAACCCGAGATGCAAAGGAAGTCCAAATGAGGAGCTTTGACTCAGGATCCAGTTGGGAACCAATGAGTGGGCTTCATGATTGGGCTTTGCTGCGGGACGTGTGCCAAGGGGCTATCGATGTCTATGAATTTGGATCGCTATGTATGGGAGGTACGTGAACGGATTCAGGGCCACAGTGGCCTAGGTACGAATAAAGGGCTATAGACCAATGAAGTGGGGTCATTTGTAAAGATTTGGTCATGACTCCATGTGGTAAGCTTGGTAGTAGCAGTAGTTGTACAAGTTGAACTCCGTCACTACTTCGATGGGTCTAGTGATTGACAGTGGTGGACATCGTATGCTTTACGCACTGAGTGAGAGATGTGAGGATGGTTGCTATGGTTTATATGTTTTCCATCATTATGACATGTACACCCCACCCCCGTATTCTTTACACTATTTATTATGGCACCTTGGAGTATTGTACGGTATGTGGTACTAACTCTTTGGTTGCAGGTCCAGGTTCAGGTATGGTTTAGTATACCTGTTATTGTTCTGTTTAGATGCTTATCGCTCATACCGGGCTTTATGTCTGACCCAGAGTTTTATGTCTCCTCTTATTACACTGGGTGCTCACACGAGCAGACTAGAGACAGGTTAGCTGGTGATGCACGGGTAGATGATCTGGAGACGAGCAGGAGGCTTCCACGTATGATATATATATATAGTATTCTCCCTGTGTTGTTGAAGATCACTGCTTGGGCATTAGTAGTGCATCTTCTACTTTAGCTTTCTTTTGTTTTAGAGATAGTAAATTTGGAAAGTTGTAATAAACTGTATTTGGATTTCCGCTGCTCTGCTGTTGATGTTGATTTTAGTTATCAGCTTAAGTACTGTCTCACCTGTTTTATGTCAAGTATATTATTATTATATTTTGTTCCATGCGCTGTGAGACATTCTACAGGTTCTTGATCAGTTCGTTCTCTTCTTTCCTTTCTTTGACGACCGTTCCGTGCTAGTCGGGCATGTGTACAGCGCACCTACAGAGGAAATGCAGGCTGGTGCGGGGCGGGCCGTCAAATTTATAATAAACACATTTATCACATTCATTTATACGAAAACCATTTTGCATCATGATACTATCAAATTTTTCGTGCCGTTGTTTTGGAGCTTGTTTGAGTCCGTATAATGATTTTACTAATTTACAGACTTTATTTTCATTTCCCTTGGATATAAAACCTTCGAGTTGCTCCATGTAGATTTCCTCATCGAGATCTCCATTCAAGAATGTTGTCTTTACATCCATCTGATGAATCTCTAGATTATAGATGGATGCAATTGCTATTAACATTCTTATTGAGGTTATTCGTGTAACGGGCGAATATGTATCAAAGAAGTCTATACCTTCTTTTTGACGATATCCTTTGGCTACTAATCTAGCTTTATATTTGTCGATAGAGCCATCTGCTTTCATTTTCTTCTTGAAAATCCATTTGCAGCCAATTGGTTTTATTCTAGGCAGAATATCAACAATTTCCCAAATTTTATTACTTAGAATTGAATCAATCTCACTTTGGATTGCTTCTTTCCAACACGAAGATTCAGAAGATGACATGGCCTCTTTATATGTTTGAGGTTCATGTTCAAGTACATATGTGAGGAACTCAGAGCCAAATGACTTGGAAGTTCTGGCCCTTACGCTTCTTCTTGGTTCAACTTCATCAACTTCACGATGATTTTCATCTTCATGTGGGCTACTTGATTCTTCTCGTGTCCTTTTGGGGACATTATTTCCTTCATTTCATTTGTGTGGAAACACGTCTTCAAAGAATGAGGCATCTCTTGATTCCATGATTGTATTTATATGGATATCATCTATATCAGACTTGAATACCAAAAATCTATATGCACTACTATTTTGGGCTGGCCCTAAGTGGTAACAATCTACTATTTTTGGTCCAAGTTTGACCTTCTTGGGAGGCGGGATATGATCTTTTGCCAAGCACCCCCACACTTTGGGGTATTTGAAGCTTGTTAGGTTTCCTTTCCATAACTCATATGGAATTTTTCCCGTTTTACTGTGAGGAACTTTATTTAATATGTGATTAGACATATTCAAGGCTTCCCCCCCACAAGTTCGTCGGTAGACCAGACGTTAAAAGCATTGCATTAATCATATCCTTTAACGTTCTGTTTTTCCTCTCGGCTATGCCATTTTGTTGTGGCGAATATGGTGCTGTCGTTTGATGAATTATTCCATTTTCTACACAAAATTGTTCAAACGGCGTTTCATATTCTCCACCTCGATCAGATCTCAATATTTTGATCTTTTTATTTAGCTGATTTTCTACTTTAGCTTTATATTTTATAAATGATGTGATTGCTTCATCTTTACTGTTTAAAAGATATACGTAGCAATATCGTGTATAATCATCAATAAATGTGATAAAATACTTTTTCCCACCTCTTGTAGGTAAGTTTTTGAAATCACATAAGTCAGTATGAATCATTCCCATTGGTTCAGTACTTCTGTCAATAGTATGAAATGGTTTCTTAACCATTTTTGCTTCTACGCATGTCTCACATTTGTAGTTTTTATCCACTTGAAATTTAGGAATTAACTCTAAATTTGCAAGTTTTTTCATTTTTTGGAAATTAATATGTCCTAATCTATCATGCCATAATAAAGTTTCATGCTCAACGATATAAGAAACTTTCTTTTTATTCATAGCATTATCAGAATACATATTATTGCCGATTACGGCTACATTTGCCATAAATAGGCCATCACATAAGTAACCCCTTCCTATATAGATTCCTGCCTTGGACAGAACCACCTTGTCTGACTCGAAGACCATCTTGAATCCCTTCTTCGAAAGCACGGATCCAGAAATGAGATTCTTGCGGATATCTGGAACATGAAGGACGTCATTCAGTCTAATAGTCTTCCCAGAAGTGAACTTGAGGGTGACTGTTCCTTTGCCTTCAACCATGGAAACCGATGAATTGCCCATATAGAGTTTATCATCTTGATCCAGTTTGGTGTAGGTTGAAAAGACGGATTTATCAGAGCATATATGCCTAGTAGCACCCGTGTCCAACCACCATTGTGCAGAATTCTGAATCAAGTTGCATTCGGACACAACTCCTGAAAAGTTTGATTCATCGATGTCCATGTTATCCACCACATTTGCTTCCGAATTTTTCTGTTTCTTGTGTCTGCACTCTTTTGCTTGATGACCAGCCTTGCCACAAACCCAACATTCAACATTGAATTTCTTGGATTTCTTTTGGTTATTCTGCTTATTTTCTGGCGCCTTTCTGTTCTTGTTTTTGTTGAAGTGTCCTTTCTTCTTTGACCCTTCAGTAACAAGCACCTCTTCATTTTTAGGTTGAGTGACTCCGCGATTATCTGCCTCTATCTTTAATCTGACGATGAGGTCTTGTAAGGATATCTCCTTCTTTTTGTGCTTCAAGTAGTTGTGGTTGTCCCTCCAAGATAGTGGCAACTTTCCTGTAATTGCTTCAACCAGGAACGGTTCACCGACTTTATGACCTTCTGCTTCCATCTCATGGATAATAATCTGCAGCTCTTGCACTTGCGAAGTCACTGACTTTGAGTCCACTATTTTGTAGTCCATGAACTTGTCGACGATGAACTTTTTCAAACTCACATTCTGCGTCTTGTACTTTGTAGCCAGTGCATTCCAAAGAGCTTTTGCAGTCTTTATGGGCTGGTAAACTTTGTACAGGACCTTGTCCAGGCAGTTAAGAATGTAGTTTCTGCATAAAAAGTCCGAAAGCCTCCACGCATGTAACAACCCGCAAATTCTGAACCAATTTAAAAATTTTATTTTAGAAAATTTTAATGAATTTTGAGGTTATAATATAATTTATTATTAATAATAATGGCTAGAATTTATTTTAATCGAAGTTAAAACGAATAAATTTAATTTAAATATATTTGGAATTAGAAATAACGCAGTAGTTTGAAAAGTCAAAATTGAACTTTGACTGACCGTACAGGATGCAAAATTTAACGGATTTTAGTGAAACCAAAAATATTAGAATCTATTTAAAAATATCTTTCTAACGAATCTGAAAAATTGAAATTTCATAGCGGAAATCAAAAGTTATGGCCAATTCAATTTTTAGAAGGGTCACTGTAGAATTTATAGGGCCCGAAAGGCTACTTTTCACATATGTAGGAATTTCGACTCGGAACCACTTCCATTGAGTTCGGAATGATGTTTCTGCTTTGAAAAACAGTAAACACTTATATATTTTGAGTTTTAAAAATGTATTTTTAATATTAAATATATTGGCCTTGAAAATAGTCATTTTTCAAACGACCTCCGTTTTTGACGAAACCACTTTTGTTGGAACCGGAATGTCAAATTATTGCTAGGTTTCAATTTTCAAAATTTTTCGAATTAATATGTGAGCGTGGCGAAATAAAATGTGTTTTGACTATTTACAGTTATATTTAAACGCCTTAAAAATAGCCATTTTTCAAACAGTCTCAGAATTCGACGAAAATAATTTTGTTGGATTCGTATTGTCATAAGAAAGCTAAAAATATTTTTTTTTAGAATTTTCTGAGGTCGTATGTGGCCCCGGCATATTTAAATGTACGGTAGAAATTTAATTATTTATTTAATATTGTATTTTTAAATTAAAACCGAAAAAAAACGTACAGACATCAGAATTAGAGCTCGGGACATAGCCCATCGCGTTCAGAAGGCCTCAAAACGTTAAGATCGACAGTAAGCAGGCCCAAATTCGAGAAAGTCCAAAAATCCACTTTATTTCACGAAATTCGGAATTAAACATTAAAATAATATTAAAAATCCGAAAACCCTAATGGAGGCCAGCCGCCACTGCAGTTTTCTATGGCTGAAATTGTCTAAATTTCAAATGCTAAGATCTCCCAATCCGCTCGACGAAAATTGACATATGACCTACCAAATCGAAGAGAATTCAGAGAGCTACAAATCTATACGGTTAAGATCGGATTTTGGTGCACGGATTTCGCGAATTTCGACCAAGAAGGGGCTGCGGTTTTTGATGGTTTGCGGGCCCTAGGAGAGGCCGAGTTCGACGGGGTTGATGGTGTAGGTGGCTCTCGGCATGGCGGTCATGGTGGTGACATTTGATCGGACGATGGTGGCTTGTATTGGGGTGCGTGTAGAAGGAAGAAAGAGCGGCTATGGGTAGTTCGGCCAAGAAGAAGCACGTCGCGTGGAAGAAGGAGAAGGTCCGAATTTTTTTTTAATTATTCAATTTATCCGATCTTTAAAAATTCATAACTCTTTCATACGAGGTCCGTTTTACAAACCGTAAATTGCGTTGGAATCACAAAATTAAGATCTACGCGATGGCACCAACCAAAGCTGAAACTGAGACAGTTGGAAAATCGGCCAAATTCAATGTGAGAATTCTAATTAATTATCTTATTAATTATTTTCTTGCGTTAAAAATAACTGTATCATCACATAAATTCAGATCTGAAATGTTCTGTGATGTTTGAATGGTTGATTGTTCGCTTGTTGTATGTGTTGTGGTTCATGTTATGATAAATCTGCATTGGAATTTTATACATTTTGTTGAATTTATTTGCAGTTAGAAAATTGGATCTAAAATTAGATCTAAAGCATATTTTATTTAGTTTAAATCATATTTATTGGAAATAATTTAATTTATGATATCAAAATATTATTTTCATTATTATGAAATGAATGATAGAATTAGATCAACAAATAAAAACCCATTTTTATTTGTTGACATTACAATAGAAATTTGAACGACAAATAAATACTCATCTTTATTTGTTGATTGAACAATAGAAATTGACCGACAAATAAAACTTATTTTCATTGTTAATTCTACAAAAGAAATTGAACGCAAATAAAACTAATTTTTATTTGTGTATTTACAATAGAAATCGAACAACAAATAAAAATCTTATTTTTTTTATCTGTTTATATAATATTAGAATTCGAACGACAAATAAAAATCTTATTTTTATTTGTTTATATAACAACAGAATATTGGTCAACAAAAAAATATCTTAAATGTGATTTTGCTTACATTAAAAAGAATGATAAAAACAACATATATTTTTGATAGGAAATTGTTTCATTAAAGAGATGAAATTAAAAGATTACATTTTTATGTAAAAATAGTGATCTCAATAAAAAGTCATATTTTTATTTGTCACTTTGATTTCAATAAAAGTTATAACATTGGAAAATCTCATTTTTAATGTAATATTGGTTTCGATAAAAGAAGTAACATTAAAACTTCATTTTCAATGTAATAGTGATGTCAACAAAAAGAAGCAACGTAAAAGATTCTATTTTTATGTGTTCATTGTTTTCAATAGAAAGATTTTTCATTAAAAAATTACATTTTTAATGTGATTTAGATTTCATCGTATAGATTAAAATAAAAAGATTATATCTTTATTTTCCTTTTGTTGAAATGAAGAGTTTATAAAATAAGATTGCATTTTTATTGAAATTTTGTTCATTGAAATATAATTTGTTCTTTTTATTTGTATTCACATATACAAACAAAACATTGAACAATAATTTGTTCTTTTTATTTGTATTCACAAATACAAGTAAATATAGAAATAAAGTTTGTTCCTTTTATTTGTACTTACGTATACAAATTAAGCATTAAAATGAAATATGTCATTTTATTTGTATCCTCAAATACAAATAAAACATTGAAACAAAAGTTCATTTTTTCTTCATTTGTATTCCCAAATACAAATATGCACTGAAAATAAATTTGCTCTTTTAATTGCACTCACAAATGCAATTATGCATTAAAACAAAATTGTTCTTTATTTTGCATTCACTAATGCAAATCTAACATAGGAAATAAGTTAACTTTTTATTATGTTCTTCAATGCAAATGTAATATGAAATAAATAAAATTGACCTTTTTGTTTGCATTCACAATGCAAACAAAACATAAAATATAAGTATATATATATATATATATATATATATAATTAACATTTTTTGTTCACATTCACAATGCGAACAAAACATAAAAAAATAAGATTTACATTTTTGTTGCATTCACAATGCGAACGAAACATTAAAAATAAGATTTACGTTTTTGTTCGTATTCACAATGTGAGCAAACCATTAAAATACATTTTTGTTTACATTCCACAATGTAAACAATACATGAAAATAAAAATTATATTTTTGTTTGCATTCTACAATGCAAACGAAGCATAGGAAATAAAAAAAATACATTTTTGCATCCTTCCATGCAAATAAAAGATGAAAGAAGAGAAAATTTTACATTTTTGTTTACAACTTTTGTTGCAAGCAAACAAGAAACTAAAATTTGCATTTTTGGTTTGCAAATTTAGATGCAAACTAATTTACATTTTTTTTTATTTGCATTCCATCATGCAAATAAAACAAAGAGATGAAATTTCATTTGTTGTTTGCAACCTTAGTTGCAAACAAACAAGAGAATAAAAATTACATTTACATTTTGTTTGCAAATTTAGATGCAAACAAATTTATTAAAAACAAATGTTTCATTTTTGTTGCATGTCTTAAATGCGAACAAAACTTTAATATAAAGGTTACATTTTTTTTATTTATTTATTTACTTCACTTGATGTAAATAAACATAAAATAAGAAGTTGTTCTTTTATTTACATTTCTTGATGTAAATAAAACTAGAAAATTAATATTACATTTTTATTTGCATTACTCAACGCAAATAAAACATGAGAATAAAAGATACATCTTCATTCGCAATCTTTAATGCAAATAAATTATGAAATGAAAGTTACAATTATTTTTATTTACATTCCTTTATGTAAATAAACATCAAATTAAAAAGTTGAAATCTTTATTTGCATTCTCTATTGCAAATAAGCATGAAATGAAAAGTTATATTTTTGTTATTAATTGTATTCCCTATTACAAATGGGATTAAAGATTATATTTTTCTTTTCATTTATTTACAATGAAAGGAATAGAAATGAAGATTATATTTTTATCGTCATTTTAGATACGATAAAAGAATAGAAATAAAGATTACATTTTTATTGGCATTTTATATGCGATAGAGAATAGAAATAAAAGGGACATTTTTATTGTTGTATTATATATTGTGTATTACACCGCCATAGACAAGTTAACTGACTTATTTATGTGATTGGGTCGATAATTTTTACACATCGCCCAAGTGCACAAATGAGTTTATCATTTGCTTGGTTGGTTGAAAACCCCACTCGGGTGTTGGGATGAAAATTCACATACACTAATCCCAATATTTAGTTGTATGTTGATCGTTAGATCGACAGGCTGTGATGAGCGTTATTATTTAATTTTAACGCTTACACAGTGAAATTTACACTTTGGATGTTAATGGATGACTTGATGATTATACTGTTATGGTCATATATATGGTGTGTGAAATCCATATAATCCAAATTATATGGTAAATGGTTGAGTCGCATTTCGATTCAAGTGTTCTTTTAAATAAGACTATTTTTACATTAGAAATTCTTTTTATATAAAGAATATATTTAATTAAGTATATGTTAAAACAAAGAATATTTTTAAGAGATAAAAGGTTATAATATGAAGAATACTTCACATTTAAAAATCTTTTATTAAGTATATTTTTAATGATTATTTTAAAATATGTTCTTGTAATAATGAATTAATATTTAAAGAGAGACCTTTTAATTAAGATTACCAGAATTGCAATCATATTTTGTAATAAGAAATAAATTGAGATGTGAAGTGGATTTATCGTGGACGGTGATTTTAAATGACATTCGTCCTTTAATCCAATTTACATTGAAATTACTATTTGGAATTTATAAATCTATTGTATAGATTTAAAAAGAGTATTTCCTAAAAATCAAGTTTTCCAGTTTAATATATTAAATTGGAATTAAGTGGAAATTTGAATGGTAATAATCGAGATGGGCTTCTGTAATAGAAGACCGATATTATATATGGAATTTAAGAGGCTCTGCCGTTATTCCATGTATACTATTAGTCTGATACAGAAATCTATATCGATTATGTATTGATTGGATATCTGTGGAATTCCATATTTTGGAAATTGATTTATAAATTTTATTTTAAATGTTTATCTTCGATAAAATTAATGAGAATCTTTTAAATTGAATATCTTATTAAAAGAATACTCGGAGTTGGAATGTGGCGTAATGTGTGATTTTTCAATATTTGCTTTTAATCCCAAAATACGTGAGTTATTCAGAAAGGCCGGGTTTAACCCATTCTGAATAATCATCACGACGATCAAGAGTCGAAGATAAAGGCGGTGATTGAAGACCGAAGGTTTTCACATCGTTGGGATGATGATGACTGGTATCTTGAATTGGGATTGGCCTTCCAAGGCAAGGTATTTGGTAATGATCGTCCAAACGTATTTGGAGATCGACGGACACGATGTTTCGCTCAGACCCAGAGCGGACTTGTAAATGGATTGTGTGTCTGACATTGTAATCCTTTCTACTGTATTTGTTGAACGCTACTGATTATATATTACTGTTGGTGGTGAAGAATTTATTCTTTACTTATCACCCTCCTCTAAGACGTATGAGCTTAGAGGTTATATATATATATATATTGGTAGATGATCAATAATATGGTAGGGTCTGACAATGTGGCATGCTAAGATGCAATTGATCAAGGCTTTTGTTGAAAAGCAGGGCCTTGTGGAATGATCAAAGCATAGCCTATTACGGCATAGCTTTGTGTATATCGTGACTTCGCGAGCCTCACACCCCGGTATGAGTCAAAAACGGGATATGGACCGTAGGGAGTGCACACGTTTCTTTCTAGCTAGAGTGGTGCCAGTGACCTACCAGCCCTGGCATTTTACTTATGTGGATGATGGATTTTGAGGCGCCTCGGATTTTTATAGGCCGATAGTGGTCATATTATAGGTTCAAAGGAATCGGGAAGCGTGTGTTCAGGCATAACCAATCCACTGCCGATAGGTGGGGACCGGCCGTACCGCATCCAAGGGTTCACTGCGGGGGATCCTGAGGCATTTTCTAGAGTGTCTCGAATCGGAGAGGAGCTTGCCCCTAGCCTCGACTCATGTTGGAAACCCAATTCCCAATACGCCCTTGCGGTTTTGATTGTATAACTAGTACGGCGACATAGTATATGGTACCTATGCCGTCTAGGATTGATATTATATTTGAATGTTTTAAATATATATATACACACTAATAATAATATCGTTTTTATGTATCAAGCATCTTTTGACCATTATAAGGTAAAACCCTATCCTCTGGTGTGCGTTGCATTGTGTGATGGGACCTGGGTCTTATAATGGTTTCATTTTTCTAAAAAGCATTGCGTTATTTGACGATTTACTTTAATTATGCACTGGCAATCCAATGGAGTAAACCCGTTCCGCGTTAGCGGCGTGGTCCTCTGATTAGCCTACTATTTAGATAAGTTAAGTTAAGAATTCTCACACCAGTCCCACGACTGACCTGTAGTTTGTTTCACTTTGCAAACTCGGGTGTCCTCTTTCCACACGGGCAGTCGAGTAGCTTTTTGCAGTTATAGTTAAGCAGGATCCTGGATTGAAGTCTGAAGCTGGGTCCAGTTACTTATGGCCTTTCGCTGAGATTAGTTCCGCTGCAATGTATTTAATTTATTGTAAATGTATCTTCCGCTGTATTATTTATTGATGTACTCTGATATATTCTGTACTCTGATGTAACATTTATTATTGATGTTATAAAAGTCTGTGTGGTTGTTCTGATGTGTTGTATGCCCAAAGTTAACGTATGCGGGTTTTGAACGGTTTTAATTGATCTTGCGATCGATTGGGGTCGGGCGAAATTCGGGTCGTTACAACGCATCTATAGAAGGACCATCATGCTTAGTTGCATCCTTGGCATTTCCTGGTGTAGGCGGCACCGGTTCATCTTCTTTAAGATACTTCTGTAAACCAAGGGTGGTGAGATAGAACAACATCTGACTCTGCCATGTCAGAAAATCGTCACCTTCGCCTTTGAACAAGTCTGGCTTGTTCAAATTGCCAGTTTTGATTGACAATTGCTCAGCTGCCATTTCTGTTTTGTAAAAAAAAAAAACCAGGAAAGTCTTAAGATATTTATCTTATTAGACCAAAACAGAATTTGCAGCAACACAAACTTATATCACAAGTTTGTAGGATGAATATTAGAGCATACAAAAGTTGAGTATTGCTACAATATACAGTAGTAACTGGTATACAGAGAAGTTAAACTACAAAAAATGAAGTCTAACCGAGTTCGTCCGAGGCCTGTAAATACAGTTTCCTTAAGACTTTATCTTCAGCCTCCCAGGATACAACAGACGATGCTGCACGGAATTGTGACGAGTATGTCAGTCAGTAGTTCTCGTTAACGGTGGCAGAGAGAAAGCAGGAGACAGACGGAGAGAAGAAGGGAATTTTTTTTAAAAACAATATCGATTTGATCAGGATAGATTAGTTTATATAATCCTACTCGCGTCTATTTGAACTGATGCATCTATTTACATCGCGCCCGTTTGGAAAATACCCATTACTGTTTGAATTCAAATGGTCACGAATATTAACGGGTTGCATCCGTTCATCCGGGTCGCACCCGTTTGCTTTTCTTGTTGGGTCGCACCTCTTTTATTGCCGCATCCATTTTAAAAAAATGGTGATGTTTTCTGTAGCAGAAATAAGATTTCTTACCAAACCCAAACCCGACCCGGCCCGGTTCGGTACGGGATGGGCAGGCGCGCGTGTGTGTTTGGTTCACATGATCTAAGTCCTCCCCCTCGCACAAAATTACCTGACCCTAAGGGCCAATATATGGAGTGAGGAATATGTATATATCCATAAATCTTTTCTTTATTTTGCCAATGTGGGACTAAAGTAAATTTCATTCATTTGATTTCTAACAATCCCCCACATGAATGATAATATACTTTTCCCCCACACAAATTGAAATATCACTGACTACATATGGAATAATGCTTTATTTAGGATAAGTAGATATTTCACTTTGAACTTTCCTTTGTTAAAACTTATCGGATATACTTGGCTAATCGATGAATTATTCCATCTTGAACCGTCTGCCGTTTTTGTATAACCAGACAATAAGTTTAACAAAACATTATTTCCCTTCTCGTCCAATTTCTTGATTGTGTTCATTTTGGTCCTGAACAAATTCTGGTTCTGCGAGTGTTTATAGAGAATATAAGCCTTTAATATTCTCATAGAGCCGACCCAGCTCACACTAACATAGGTGATCGCTACCATTAGGAGTATCCTACATATACCCCACTTGTTATTTTACAAGATATGATCATCATTAAAAAGCATAACTTTATCCTATGAAACTTCTGTAGGCATGCATTTTATATTGTGCACCATGGGAATGGAGTAGGACTATGTCCGAGCAAATGCATTACGTCTTGAGTTATTCAGAACTGGTTTGCCTATTGATCCTAGTCCGTGGGATCTCCAGTCGCTAGGATAGGTTTCCGTATAAGATAACTCTTGTTGGTTTAGGCTTTTAAACCCATTCCCCTCGATGCGCAGTCAATTTTCTCTCTTGATAACCCTTTTGTAAATGGATCCGCTAGGTTATCATTGGTTCTTACATAATCAATGGAGATAGTTCCATTTGAGAGTAACTGCCTAACTGTGTTATGGCGTCGACGAATGTGTCGAGATTTGCCATTATACACAAAGTTTTTCGCTCTACTTAGCGCTGCTTGATTGTCGCAGTGAATACATATGGCCGTTACAGGTTTAGGCCAAAGTGGAATATCTTCTAAGAAGTGATGAAGCCATTCTGCTTCTTCGCCTGCTTTATCTAAAGCAATAAACTCAGATTCCATCGAAGATCGAGCTATGCATGTTTGCTTAGTAGATTTCCATGACACTGCCGCTCCTGCTAGAGTAAAAACATAACAACTTATGGATTTTGATTTTTCTGAATCACCAATCCAGTTTACATCACTATATCCTTCTAATACGGCTAGATATTTTCCGTAATGCAAAGAATAATTTGTGGTATTCTTTAAGTATCCAAGCACTCTCATTAATGCTTTCCAGTGTTCCATGCCTGGATTAATTGTATACCTGCTTAGTCGACTTACTACATAGGCTATATCTGGTCTCGTGCAATTCATAAGATACATTAGACATCCTATTACACGAGAGTATTCCAGTTGCATTACACTCTCATTAGTGTTTTTATGCAGTACTTCTGAAGGATTAAAAGGTGTTCTTACTCCTTTAATCCCAAGATTTTGGAATTTTTCAATCACTTTGTCTACATAATGTGATTGAGATAATTCAATTCCATTAGGGGTTCTTGTTATTTTGATTCCCAAAATAACATCTGCAACTCCTAAATCTTTCATATCGAAATTGTTGATCAACATTTTCTTTGTGGTCTCTATAACTTTTACGTTAGGACCAAATATTAACATATTGTCCACATATAAGCAAATCAGGACATATGATTGTCCAATTTGTTTATAATAAACACATTTATCACATTCATTTATACGAAAACCATTTTGCATCAGGACACTATCAAATTTTTCGTGCCATTGTTTTGGAGCTTGTTTGAGTCCGTATAATGATTTTACTAATTTACAAACTGTATTTTCATTTCCCTTGGATATAAAACCTTCGGGTTGCTCCATGTATATTTCCTCATCGAGATCTCCATTCAAGAATGTTGTCTTTACATCCATCTGATGAATCTCTAGATTATAGATGGATGCAATTGCTATTAACATTCTTATTGAGGTTATTCGTGTAACGGGCGAATATGTATCAAAGAAGTCTATACCTTCTTTTTGACGATATCCTTTGGCTACTAATCTGGCTTTATATTTGTCGATAGAGCCATCTGCTTTCATTTTCTTCTTGAAAATCCATTTGCAGCCAATTGGTTTCATTCCAGGTGGAATATCAACAATTTCCCAAGTTTTATTACTTAGAATTGAATCAATCTCACTTTGGACTGCTTCTTTCCAACACGAAGATTCAGAAGATGACATGACCTCTTTATATGTTTGAGGTTCATGTTCAAGTACATAAGTGAGGAACTCAGAGCCAAATGACTTGGAAGTTCTGGCCCTTATGCTTCTTCTTGGTTCAACTTCATCAACTTCACGATGAGTTTCATCTTCATGTGGGCTACTTGATTCTTCTCGTGTCCTTTTGGGGACATTATTTCCTTCATTTCTTTTGTGTGGAAACACGTCTTCAAAGAGTGAGGCATCTCTTGATTCCACGATTGTATTTATATGGATATCATCTATATCAGACTTGAATACCAAAAATTTATATGCACTACTATTTTGGGCTGGCCCTAAGTAGTAACAATCTACTGTTTTTGGTCCAAGTTTGACCTTCTTGGGAGGCGGGATAGGAACTTTTGCCAAGCACCCCCCACACGTTGAGGTATTTGAAGCTTGGTAGGTGTCCTTTCCATAACTCATATGGAATTTTTCCTGTTTTACTGTGAGGAACTTTATTTAATATGTGATTAGACATATTCAAGGCTTCCCCCCACAAGTTCGTCGGTAGACCAGACGTTAAAAGCATTGCATTAATCATATCCTTTAACGTTCTGTTTTTCCTCTCGGCTATGCCATTTGGTTGTGGCGAATATGGTGCTGTTGTTAGATGAATTATTCCATTTTCAGCACAGAATTGTTCAAACGGCGATTCATATTCTCCACCTCGATCAGATCTCAATATTTTGATCTTTTTATTTAGCTGATTTTCTACTTCAGCTTTATATTTTATAAATGATGTGATTGCTTCATCTTTACCGTTTAAAAGATATACGTAGCAATATCGTGTATAATCATCAATAAATGTGATAAAATACTTTTTCCCACCTCTTGTAGGTAAGTTTTTGAAATCACATAAGTCAGTATGAATCATTCCCAATGGTTCAGTACTTCTGTCAATAGTATGAAATGGTTTCTTAACCATTTTTGCTTCTACGCATGTCTCACATTTGTATTTTTTATCCACTTGAAATTTAGGAATTAACACTCTAAATTTGCAAGTTTTTTCATTTTTCGGAAATTAATATGTCCTAATCTATCATGCCATAATAAAGTTTCATGCTCAACGATATAAGAAACATCCATTTTATTCATAGCCTTATCAGAATACATATTATTGCCGATTACAGCTACATTTGCCTTAAATAGGCCATCACATAAGTAACCCCTTCCTATTTAGATTCCTGCCTTGGACAGAACCAGCTTGTCTAACTCGAAGACCATCTTGAATCCCTTCTTCGAAAGCACGGATCTAGAAATGAGATTCTTGCGGATATCTGGAACATGAAGGACATCATTCCTTCTAATAGTCTTCCCAGAAGTGAACTTGAGGGTGACTGTTCCTTTCCCTTCAACCATGGAAACCGATGAATTGCCCATATAGAGTTTCTCATCTTGATCGAGTTTGGTGTAGGTTGAAAAGACGGATTTATCAGAGCATATTTGCCTAGTAGCACCCGTGTCCAACCACCATTGTGCAGAATACTGAATCAAGTTGCATTCGGACACAACTCTTGAAAAGTTTGATTCATCCATGTCCATGTTATGCACCACATTTGCTTCCGAATTTTTCTGTTTCTTGTGTCTGCACACTTTTGCTTGATGACCAGTCTTGCCACAAACCCAACATTCACCATTGAATTTCTTGGATTTCTTTTGGTTATTCTGCTTATTTTCTGGCGCCTTTCTTTTCTTGTTTTTGTTGAAGTGTCCTTTCTTCTTTGACCCTTCAGTAACAAGCGCCTCTTCATTTTTAGGTTGAGTGACTCCGCGATTATCTGCCTCTATCTTTAGTCTGACGATGAGGTCTTGTAAGGATATCTCCTTCTTTTTGTGCTTCAAGTAGTTGCGGTAGTCCCTCCAAGATGGTGGCAACTTTCCATTAATTGCTTCAACCAGGAATGATTCACCGACTTTGTGACCTTCTGCTTCCATTTCATGGATAATAATCTGCAGCTCTTGCACTTGAGAAGTCACTGACTTTGAGTCCACCATTTTGTAGTCCATGAACTTGTCGACGATGAACTTTTTCAAACTCACATTCTGCGTCTTGTACTTTGTAGCCAGTGCATTCCAAAGAGATTTTGCAATCTTTATGGGCTGGTAAACTTTGTACAGGACCTTGTCAAGGCAGTTAAGAATGTAGTTTCTGCATAAAAAGTCTGAATGCCTCCACGCATCTATAGAAGGACCATCATGCTTAGTTGCATCCTTGGCATTTCCTGGTGTAGGCGGCACCGGTTCATCTTCTTCAAGATACTTCTGTAAACCAAGGGTGATGAGATAGAACAACATCTGACTCTGCCACGTCAGAAAATCATCACCTTCGCCTTTGAACAAGTCTGGCTTGTTCATATTGCCAGTTTTGATTGACAATTGCTCTGCTGCCATTTCTGTTTTGTAAAAAAAAAACCAGGAAAGTCTTAAGATATTGATCTTATTAGACAAAACAGAATTTGCAACAACACAAACTTATATCACAAGTTTGTAGGATGAATTTTAGAGCATACAACAGTTGAGTATTGCTACAGTATATAGCAGTAACTGGTATACAGAGAAGTTAAACTACAAAAAATGAAGTCTAACCGAGTTCGTCCGAGGCCTGTAAATACAGTTTCCTTAAGACTTTATTTTAAGCCTCCCAGGATACAACAGACGATGCTGCACGGAATTGTGACGAGTATGTCAGTCAGTAGTTCTCATTAACGGTGGCAGAGAGAAAGCTGGAAACATACGGAGAGAAGAAGGGATTTTTTTTAAAAACAATATCGATTTGATCAGGATCGATTAGTTTATACAATCCTACTCGCGTCTATTTGAACTGATGCATCTATTTACATCGCGCCCGTTTGGAAAATACCCATTACTGTTTGAATTCAAATGGTAATGAATATTAACGGGTGGCATCCGGTGATGCGGGTCGCACCCGTTTGCTTTTCTTGTTGGGTCGCATCTCTTTTATTGCCGCATCCATTTTAAAAAAATGGTGATGTTTTCTGTAGCAAAAATAAGATTTCTTACCAAACCCAAACTCGACCCGGCCTGGTTCGGTACGGGACAGGCGGGCGGCGCGCGCGTGTGTCTTTGGTTCACATGATCTAAGTCCTCCCCATCGCACAAAATTACCTGACCCTAAGGGCCAATATATGGAGTGAGGAATAGGTATATATCCTTAAATCTTTTCTTTATTTTGCCAATGTAGGACTAAAGTAAATTTCATTCATTTGATTTCTAACAATCCCCCACATGAATGATAATATACTTTCCCCCCACACAAATTGAAATATCACTGACTACATATGGAATAATGCTTTATTTAGGATAAGTAGATATTTCACTTTGAACTTTCCTTAGTTCAAACTTATCGGATATACTTGGCTAATCGGTGAATTATTTCATCTTGAACCATCTGCCATTTTTGTATAACCAGACAATAAGTTTAACAAAACATTATTTCCCTACTCGTCCAATTTCTTGGTTGTGTTCATTTTGGTCCTGAACAATTTCTGGTTCTGCGAGTGTATATAGAGAATATAAGCCTTTAATATTCTCATAGAGCCAACCCAGCTCACACTAACATAGGTGATCGCTACCATTAGGAGTATCCTACATATACCCCACTTGTTATTTTACAAGATATGATCATCATTAAAAAGCATAGCTTTATCCTGTGAAACATCTATAGGCATGCATTTTATATTGTGCGCCTTGGGAATGGAGTAGGACTATGTCCGAGCAAATGCATTACAACTTGAGTTATTCAGAACTGGTTTGCCTATTGATCCTAGTCCATGGGATCTCCAGTCGCTAGGATAGGTTTCTGTATAAGATAACTCTTGTTGGTTTAGGCTTTTAAACCCATTCCCCTCGATGCGCAGTCAATTTTCTCTCTTGATAACCCTTTTGTAAATGGATCCGCTAGGTTATCATTGGTTCTTACATAAATCAATGGAAATAGATCCATTTGAGGGTAACTACCTAACTGTGTTATGGCGTCGACGAATGTGTCGAGATTTGCCATTATACACAAAGTTTTTTGCTCTACTTAGCGCTGCTTGATTGTCGCAGTGAATACATATGGCCGTTACAGGTTTAGGCCAAAGTGGAATATCTTCTATGAAGTGACAAAGCCATTCTGCTTCTTCGCCTGCTTTATCTAAAGCAATAAACTTAGATTCCATCGTAGATCGAGCTATGCATGTTTGCTTAGTAGATTTCCACGACACTGCCGCTCCTGCTAGAGTAAAAACATAACCACTTGTGGATTTTGATTCCTCTGAATCAGCAATCCAGTTTGCATCAATATATCCTTCTAATATGGCTGGATATTTTCCGTAATGCAAAGAATAATTTGTGGTATTCTTTAAGTATCCAAGCACTCTCATTAATGCTTTCCAGTGTTCCGTGGCTGGATTACTTGTATACCTGCTTAGTCGACTTACCGCATAGGCTATATCTGGTCTCGTGCAATTCATAAGATACATTAGACATCCTATTACACGAGAGTATTCCAGTTGCATTACACTCTCATTAGTGTTTTTATGCAGTACTTCTGAAGGATTAAAAGGTGTTCTTACTCCTTTAATCCCAAGATTTTGGATTTTTTCAATCACTTTGTCTACATAATGTGACTGAGATAATTCAATTCCATTAGGGGTTCTTGTTATTTTGATTCCCAAAATAACATCTGCAACTCCTAAATCTTTCATATCGAAATTGCTGATCATCATTTTCTTTATGGTCTCTATAACTTTTACGTTAGGACCAAATATTAACATATCGTCCACATATAAGCAAATCATGACATATGATTGTCCAATTTGTTTATAATAAACACATTTATCACATTCATTTATACGAAAACCATTCTGCATCATGACACTATCAAATTTTTCGTGCCACCGTTTTGGAGCTTGTTTGAGTCCGTATAATGATTTTACTAATTTACAGACTTTATTTTCATTTCCCTTGGATATAAAACCTTCGGGTTGCTTCATGTAGATTTCCTCATCGAGATCTCCATTCAAGAATGTTGTCTTTACATCCATCTGATGAATCTCTATATTATAGATTGATGCAATTGCTACTAACATTCTTATTGGGGTTATTCGTGTAACGGGCGAATATGTATCAAAGAAGTCTATACCTTCTTTTTGACGATATCCTTTGGCTACTAATCTAGCTTTATATTTGTCGATAGAGCCATCTGCTTTCATTTTCTTCTTGAAAATCCATTTGCAGCCAATTGGTTTTATTCAAGGTGGAATATCAACAATTTCCCAAGTTTTATTACTTAGAATTGAATCAATCTCACTTTGGATTGCTTCTTTCCAACACGAAGATTCGGAAGATGACATGGCCTCTTTATATGTTTGAGGTTCATGTTCAAGTACATAAGTAAGGAACTCAGAGCCAAATGACTTGGAAGTTCTGGCCCTTACGCTTCTTCTTGGTTCAACTTCACGATGAGTTTCATCTTCATGTGGGCTACTTGATTCTTCTCGTTTCCTTTTGGGGACATTATTTCGTTCATTTCTTTTATGTGGAAACACGTCTTCAAAGAATGAGGCATCTCTTGATTCCATGATTGTATTTATATGGATATCATCTATATCAGACTTGAATACCAAAAATCTATATGCACTACTATTTTGGGCTGGCCCTAAGTAGTAACAATCTACTGTTTTTGGTCCAAGTTTGACCTTCTTGGGAGGCGGGATAGGAACTTTTGCCAAGCACCCCCACACTTTGAGGTATTTGAAGCTTGGTAGGTGTCCTTTCCATAACTCATATGGAATTTTTCCCGTTTTACTGTGAGGAACTTTATTTAATATGTGATTAGACATATTCAAGGCTTCCCCCCACAAGTTCGTCGGTAGACCAGACGTTAAAAGCATTGCATTAATCATATCCTTTAACGTTCTATTTTTCCTCTCGGCTATGCCATTTTGTTGTGGCGAATATGGTGTTGTCGTTTGATGAGTTATTCCATTTTCTGCACAGAATTGTTCAAACGGCGATTCATATTCTCCACCTCGATCAGATCTCAATATTTTGATCTTCTTATTTAGTTGATTTTCTACTTCAGCTTTATATTTTATAAATGATGTGATTGCTTCATATTTTATAAATAATATGCAGCTCTTGCACTTGAGAAGTCACTGACTTTGAGTCCACCATTTTGTAGTCCATGAACTTGTCGACGATGAACTTTTTCAAACTCACATTATGCGTCTTGTAGTTTGTAGCCAGTGCATTCCAAAGAGCTTTTGCAGTCTTTATGGGCTGGTAAACATTGTACAGGACCTTGTCCATGTAGTTAAGAATGTAGTATCTGCATAAAAAGTCTGAATGCCTCCACGCATCTATAGAAGGACCATCATGCTTAGTTGCGTCCTTGGCATTTCCTGGTGTAGGCGGCACTGGTTCATCTTCTTCAAGATACTTCTGTAAACCAAGGGTGGTGAGATAGAACAACATCTGACTCTTCCACGTCAGAAAATCATCACCTTCGCCTTTGAACAAGTCTGGCTTGTTCAAATTACCAGTTTTGATTGACAATTGCTCTGCTACCATTTCTGTTTTGTAAAAAAATCGAGGAAAGTCTTAAGATATTGATCTTATAAGACCAAAACAGAATTTGCAACAACACAAACTTATCTCAAAAGTTTGTAGGATGAATATTAGAGCATACAACAGTTGAGTATTGCTACAGTATACAGTAGTAACTGGTATACAGAGAAGTTAAACTACAAAAAATGAAGTCTAACCGAGTTCGTCCGAGGCCTGTAAATACAGTTTCCTTAAGACTTTATTTTCAGCCTCCCAGGATACAACAGACGATGCTGCACGGAATTGTGACGAGTATGTCAGTCAGTAGTTCTCGTTAACGGTGGCAGAGAGAAAGCAGGAGACAGACGGAGTGAAGAAGGGAATTTTTTAAAAAAACAATATCGATTTGATCAGGATCGATTAGTTTATATAATCCTACTCGCGTCTGTTTGATCTGATGCATCTATTTACATCGTGCCCATTTGGAAAATACCCGTTACTGTTTGAATTCAAATGGTAACGAATATTAACGGGTTGCATCCGTTCATGCGGGTCGCACCCGTTTGCTTTTCTTGTTGGGTCGCGCCTCTTTTATTGCCGCATACATTTTAAAAAAATGGTGTCGTTTTCTGTAGCAAAAATAAGATTTCTTACCAAACCCAAACCCGACCCGGCCCGGTTCGATTCGGTATGGGACGGGCGGGCGGCGCGCGCGTGTGTGTTTGGTTCGCATGATCTAAGTCCTCCCCCTCGCACAAAATTACCTGACCCTAAGGGCCAATATATGGAGTGAGGAATAGGTATATATCCTTAAATCTTTTCTTTATTTTGCCAATGTGGGACTAAAGTAAATTTCTTTCATTTGATTTCTTACAATCCCCCACATGAATGATAATATACTTTTCCCCCACACAAATTGAAATATCACTGACTACATATGGAATAATGCTTTATTTAGGATAAGTAGATATTTCACTTTGAACTTTCCTTAGTTAAAACTTATCGGATATACTTGGCTAATCGGTGAATTATTTCATCTTGAACCGTCTGCCGTTTTTGTATAACCAGACAATAAGTTTAACAAAACATTATTTCCCTTCTCGTCCAATTTCTTGGTTGTGTTCATTTTGGTCCTGAACAATTTATGGTTCTGCGAGTGTATATAGAGAATATAAGCCTTTAATATTCTCATAGAGCCGACCCAGCTCACACTAACATAGGTGATCGCTACCATTAGGAGTATCCTACATATACCCCACTTGTTATTTTTCAAGATATGATCATCATTAAAAAGCATAGCTTCATCCTGTGAAACTTCAGCAGGCATGCATTTTATATTGTGCACCATGGGAATGGAGTAGGACTATGTACGAGCAAATGCATTATGTCTTAAGTTATTCAGAACTGGTTTGCCTATTGATCCTAGTCCGTGGGATCTCCAGTCGCTAGGATAGGTTTCCGTATAAGATAACTCTTGTTGGTTTAGGCTTTTAAACCCATTCCCCTCGATGCGCAGTCAATTTTCTCTCTTGATAACCCTTTTGTAAATGGATCCGCTAGGTTATCATTGGTTCTTACATAATCAATGGAGATAGTTCCATTTGAGAGTAACTGCTTAACTGTGTTATGGCGTCGACGAATGTGTCGAGATTTGCCATTATACACAAAGTTTTTCGCTCTACTTAGCGCTGCTTGATTGTCGTAGTGAATACATATGGCCGTTACAGGTTTATGCCAAAGTGTAATATCTTCTAAGAAGTGATGAAGCCATTTTTCTTCTTCGCCTGCTTTATCTAAAGCAATAAACTCAGATTCCATCGTAGATCGAGCTATGCATGTTTACTTAGTAGATTTCCACGACATTGCCGCTCCTGCTAGAGTAAAAACATAACCACTTTTGGATTTTGATTCCTCTGAATCAGCAATCCAGTTTGCATCACTATATCCTTCTAATACGGCTAGATATTTTCCGTAATGCAAAGAATAATTTGTGGTATTCTTTAAGTATCCAAGCACTCTCATTAATGCTTTCCAGTGTTCTGTGGCTGGATTACTTGTATACCTGCTTAGTCGACTTACTGCATAGGCTATATCTAGTCTCGTGCAATTCATAAGATACATTAGACATCCTATTACACGAGAGTATTCCAGTTGCATTACACTCTCATTAGTTTTTTTATGCAGTACTTCTGAAGGATTAAAAGGTGTTCTTACTCCTTTAATCCCAAGATTTTGGAATTTTTCAATCACTTTGTCTACATAATGTGACTGAGATAATTCAATTCCATTAGGGGTTCTTGTTATTTTGATTCCCAAAATAACATCTGCAACTCCAAAATCTTTCATATCGAAATTGTTGATCAGCATTTTCTTTATGGTCTCTATAACTTTTACGTTAGGACCAAATATTAACATATCGTCCACATATAAGCAAATCATGACATATGATTGTCCAATTTGTTTATAATAAACACATTTATCACATTCATTTATACAAAAACCATTTTGCATCATGACACTATCAAATTTTTCGTGCCACTGTTTTGGAGCTTGTTTGAGTCCGTAAAATGATTTTACTAATTTACAGACTTTATTTTCATTTCCCTTGGATATAAAACCTTCAGGTTGCTCCATGTAGATTTCCTCATCGAGATCTCCATTCAAGAATGCTGTCTTTACATCCATCTGATGAATCTCTAGATTATAGATGGATGCAATTGCTATTAACATTCCTATTGAGGTTATTCGTGTAACGGGCGAATATGTATCAAAGAAGTCTATACCTTCTTTTTGACGATATCCTTTGGCTACTAATCTGGCTTTATATTTGTCGATAGAGCCATCTGCTTTCATTTTCTTCTTGAAAATCTATTTGCAGCCAATTGGTTTTTTTCCAGGTGAATATCAACAATTTCCCAAGTTTTATTACTTAGAATTGAATCAATCTCACTTTGGATTGCTTCTTTCCAACACGAAGATTCAGAAGATGACATGGCCTCTTTATATGTTTGAGGTTCATGTTCAAGTACATAAGTGAGGAACTCATAGCCAAATGACTTGGAAGTTCTGGCCCTTACGCTTCTTCTTGGTTCAACTTCATCAACTTCACGATGAGTTTCATCTTCATGTGGGCTACTTGATTCTTCTCGTGTCCTTTTGGGGGCATTATTTCCTTCATTTCTTTTGTGTGGAAACACATCTTCAAAGAATGAGGCATCTCTTGATTCCTTGATTGCATTTATATGGATATCATCTATATCAGACTTGAATACCAAAAATCTATATGCACTACTATTTTGGGTTGGCCCTAAGTAGTAACAATCTACTGTTTTTGGTCCAAGTTTGACCTTCTTGGGAGGCGAGATAGGAACTTTTGCCAAGCACCCCCACACTTTGAGGTATTTGAAGCTTGGTAGGTGTCCTTTCCATAACTCATATGGAATTTTTCCCGTTTTACTGTGAGGAACTTTATTTAATATGTGATTAGACATATTCAAGGCTTCCCCCCACAAGTTCGTCGGTAGACCAGACGTTAAAAGCATTGCATTAATCATATCCTTTAACGTTCTGTTTTTCCTCTCGGCTATGCCATTTGGTTGTGGCGAATATGGTGCTGTTGTTAGATGAATTATTCCATTTTCAGCACAGAATTGTTCAAACGGCGATTCATATTCTCCACCTCGATCAGATCTCAATATTTTGATCTTTTTATTTAGCTGATTTTCTACTTCAGCTTTATATTTTATAAATGATGTGATTGCTTCATCTTTACCGTTTAAAAGATATACGTAGCAATATCGTGTATAATCATCAATAAATGTGATAAAATACTTTTTCCCACTTCTTGTAGGTAAGTTTTTGAAATCACATAAGTCAGTATGAATCATTCCCAATGGTTCAGTACTTCTGTCAATAGTATGAAATGGTTTCTTAACCATTTTTGCTTCTACGTATGTCTCACATTTGTATTTTTTACCCACTTGAAATTTAGGAATTAACACTCTAAATTTGCAAGTTTTTTCATTTTTCGGAAATTAATATGTCCTAATCTATCATGCCATAATAAAGTTTCATGCTCAACGATATAAGAAACATCCATTTTATTCATAGCATTATCAGAATACATATTATTGCCGATTACGGCTACATTTGCCTTAAATAGGCCATCACATAAGTAACCCCTTCCTATTTAGATTCCTGCCTTGGACAGAACTAGCTTGTCTGACTCGAAGACCATCTTGAATCCCTTCTTCGAAAGCACGGATCTAGAAATGAGATTCTTGCGGATATCTGGAACATGAAGGACATCATTCAGTCTAATAGTCTTCCCAGAAGTGAACTTGAGGGTGACTGTTCCTTTGCCTTCAACCATGGAAACCGATGAATTGCCCATATAGAGTTTCTCATCTTGATCCAGTTTGGTGTAGGTTGAAAAGACGGATTTATCAGAGCATATATGCCTAGTAGCACCCATGTCCAACCACCATTGTTCAGAATTCTGAATCAAGTTGCATTCGGACACAACTCCTGAAAAGTTTGATTCATCGATGTCCATGTTATCCACCACATTTGCTTCCGAATTTTTCTGTTTCTTGTGTCTGCACTCTTTTGCCTGATGACCAGTCTTGCCACAAACCCAACATTCACCATTGAATTTCTTGGATTTCTTTTGGTTATTCTGCTTATTTTCTGGCGCCTTTCTTTTCTTGTTTTTGTTGAAGTGTCCTTTCTTCTTTGACCCTTCAATAACAAGCGCCTCTTCATTTTTAGGTTGAGCGACTCCGCGATTATCTGCCTATCTTTAATCTGACGATGAGGTCTTGTAAGGATATCTCCTTCTTTTTGTGCTTCAAGTAGTTGCGGTAGTCCCTCCAAGATGGTGGCAACTTTCCTGTAATTGCTTCAACCAGGAATGATTCACCGACTTTGTGACCTTCTACTTCCATCTCATGGATAATAATCTGCATCTCTTACACTTGAGAAGTCACCGACTTTGAGTCCACCATTTTGTAGTCTATGAACTTGTCGACGATGAACTTTTTCAAACTCACATTCTGCGTCTTGTACTTTGTAGCCAGTGCATTCCAAAGAGCTTTTGCAGTCTTTATGGGCTGGTAAACTCTGTACAGGACCTTGTCCAGGCAGTTAAGAATGTAGTTTCTACATAAAAAGTCCGAATGCCTCCACGCATCTATAGAAGGACCATCATGCTTAGTTGCATCCTTGGCATTTCCTGGTGTAGGTGGCAGTGGTTCATCTTCTTCAAGATACTTCTGTAAACCAAGGGTGGTGAGATAGAACAACATCTGACTCTGCCACGTCATAAAATCATCACCTTCGCCTTTGAACAATTCTTGCTTGTTCAAATTGCCAGTTTTGATTGACAATTGCTCTGCTGCCATTTCTGTTTTGTAAAAAAAAACGGGAAAGTCTTAAGATATTGATCTTATTAGACCAAAACAGAATTTGCAACAACACAAACTTATATCACAAGTTTGTAGGATGAACATTAGAGCATACAAAAGTTGAGTATTGCTACAGTATACGGTAGTAACTGTTATACAGAGAAGTTAAACTACAAAAAATGAAGTCTAACCGAGTTCGTCCGAGGCCTGTAAATACAGTTTCCTTAAGACTTTATTTTCAGCCTCCCAGGATACAACAAACGATGCTACGCGGAATTGTGATGAGTATGTCAGTCAGTAGTTCTCATTAACGGTGGCGGAGAGAAAGCAGGAGACAGACGGAGAGAAGAAGGGAATTTTTTTTAAAACAATATCGATTTGATCAGGATCGATTAGTTTATATAATCCTACTCGCGTCTGTTTGAAATGATGCATCTATTTACATCGCGCCCATTTGGAAAATACCCGTTACTATTTGAATTTAAATGGTAACGAATATTAACGGGTTGCATCCGTTCATGCGGGTCGCACCCGTTTGCTTTTCTTGTTGGGTCACACCTCTTTTATTGCCGCATCCGTTTTAAAAAAATGGTGATGTTTTCTGTAGCAAAAATAAGATTTCTTACCAAACCCAAACCCGACCCGGCATGGTTCGGTACGGGATGGGCGGGCGGCGCGTGTGTGTGCGTTTGGTTCACATGATCTAAGTCCTCCCCCTCGCACAAAATTACCTGACCCTAAGGGCCAATATATGGAGTGAGGAATAGGTATATATCCTTAAATATTTTCTTTATTTTGCCAATGTGGGACTAAAGTAAATTTCATTCATTTGATTTCTAACAATCCCCCAGATGAATGATAATATACTTTTCCCCCACACAAATTGAAATATCACTGACTACATATGGAATAATGCTTTATTTAGGGTAAGTAGAAATTTCACTTTGAACTTTCCTTAGTTAAAACTTATCGGATATACTTGGCTAATCGGTGAATTATTTCATCTTGAACTGTCTGCCGTTTTTGTATAACCAGACAATAGGTTTAACAAAACATTATTTCCCTTCTCGTCCAATTTCTTGGTTTTGTTCATTTTGGTCCTGAACAATTTCTGGTTCTGCGAGTGTATATAGAGAATATAAGCCTTTAATATTCTCATAGAGCCGACCCAGCTCACACTAACATAGGTGATCGCTACCATTAGGAGTATCCTACATATACCCCACTTGTTATTTTACAAGATATGATCATCATTAAAAAGCATAGCTTTATCCTGTGAAACTTCTGTAGGCATGCATTTTATATTGTGCACCATGGGAATGGAGTAGGACTATGTCCGAGCAAATGCATTACGTCTTGAGTTATTCAGAACTGGTTTGCCTATTGATCCTAGTCCGTGGGATCTCCAGTCGCTAGGATAGGTTTCCGTATAAGATAACTCTTGTTGGTTTAGGCTTTTAAACCCATTCCCCTCGATGCGCAGTCAATTTTCTCTCTTGATAACCCTTTTGTAAATGGATCCGCTAGGTTATCATTGGTTCTTACATAATCAATGGAGATAGTTACATTTGAGAGTAACTGCCTAACTGTGTTATGGCGTCGACGAATGTGTAGAGATTTGCCATTATACACAAAGTTTTTCGCTTTACTTAGCGCTGCTTGATTGTTACAGTGAATACATATGGCCGTTACAGGTTTAGGCCAAAGTGGAATATCTTCTAAGAAGTGACGAATCCATTCTGCTTCTTCGCCTGCTTTATCTAAAGCAATAAACTCAGATTCCATCGTAATCGAGCTATGCATGTTTGCTTAGTAAATTTCCACGACACTGCCGCTCCTGCTAGAGTAAAAACATAACCACTTGTGGATTTTGATTCCTCTGAATCAGCAATCCAGTTTGCATCACTATATCCTTCTAATACGGCTGGATATTTTCCGTAATGCAAAGAATAATTTGTGGTATTCTTTAAGTATCCAAGAACTCTCATTAATGCTTTCCAGTGTTCCATGCATGGATTACTTGTATACCTGCTTAGTCGACTTACGGCATAGGCTATATCTGGTCTCGTGCAATTCATAAGATACATTAGACATCCTATTACACGAGAGTATTCCAGTTGAATTACACTCTCATTAGTGTTTTTATGCAGTACTTCTGAAGGGTTAAAAGGTGTTCTTACTCCTTTAATCCCAAGATTTTGGAATTTTTCAATCACTTTGTCTACATAATGTGACTGAAATAATTCAATTCCATTAGGGGTTCTTGTTATTTTGATTCCCAAAATAACATCTGCAACTCCTAAATCTTTCATATCGAAATTGTTGATCAGCATTTTCTTTATGGTCTCTATAACTTTTACGTTAGGACCTAATATTAACATATCGTCCACATATAAGCAAATCATGACATATGATTGTCCAATTTGTTTATAATAAACACATTTATCACATTCATTTATACGAAAACCATTTTGCATCATGACACTATCAAATTTTTCGTGCCATTGTTTTGGAGCTTGTTTGAGTCCGTATAATGATTTTACTAATTTACAGACTTTATTTTCATTTCCCTTGGATATAAAACCTTCGGGTTGCTCCATGTAGATTTCCTCATCGAGATCTCCATTCAAGAATGTTGTCTTTACATCCATCTGATGAATCTCTAGATTATAGATGGATGCAATTGCTATTAACATTCTTATTGAGGTTATTCGTGTAACGGGCGAATATGTATCAAAGAAGTCTATACCTTCTTTTTGACGATATCCTTTGGCTACTAATCTGGCTTTATATTTGTCGATAGAGCCATCTGCTTTCATTTCCTTCTTGAAAATCCATTTGCAGCCAATTGGTTTTATTCCCGGTGGAATATCAACAATTTCCCAAGTTTTATTACTTAGAATTGAATCAATCTCACTTTGGATTGCTTCTTTCCAACATGAAGATTCAGAAGATGACGTGGCCTCTTTATATGTTTGAGGTTCATGTTCAAGTACATAAGTGAGGAACTCAGAGCCAAATGACTTGGAAGTTCTGGCCCTTACGCTTCTTCTTGGTTCAACTTCATCAACTTAACGATGAGTTTTATCTTCATGTGGGCTACTTGATTCTTCTCGTGTCCTTTTGGGGACATTATTTCCTTCATTTCTTTTGTGTGGAAACACGTCTTCAAAGAATGAGGCATCTATTGATTCCATGATTGTATTTATATGGATATCATCTATATCGGGCTTGAATACCAAAAATCTATATGCACTACTATTTTGGGCTGACCCTAAGTAGCAACAATCTACTGTTTTTGGTCCAAGTTTGACCTTCTTGGGAGGCGGGGTAGGAACTTTTGCCAAGCACCCCCACACTTTGAGGTATTTGAAGCTTGGTAGGTGTCCTTTCCATAACACATATGGAAATTTTCCCGTTTTACTGTGAGGAACTTTATTTAATATGTGATTAGACATATTCAAGGCTTCCCCCCACAAGTTCATCAGTAGACCAGACGTTAAAAGCATTGCATTAGTCATATCCTTTAACGTTCTGTTTTTCCTCTCGGCTATGCCATTTTGTTGTGGCAAATATGGTGCTGTCATTTGATGAATTATTCCATTTTCTGCACAGAATTCTTCAAACGGCGATTCATATTCTCCACCTTGATCAGATCTCAATATTTTGATCTTTTTATTTAGCTGATTTTCTACTTCAGCTTTATATTTTATAAATGATGTGATTTCTTCATCTTTACTGTTTAAAAGATATAGGTAGCAATATCGTGTATAATCATCAATAAATGTGATAAAATACTTTTTCCCACCTCTTGTAGGTAAGTTTTTGAAATCACATAAGTCGGTATGAATCATTCCCAATGGTTCAGTACTTCTGTCAATAGTATGAAATGGTTTCTTAACCATTTTTGCTTCTACGCATGTCTCACATTTGTAGGTTTTATCCACTAGAAATTTAGGAATTAACTCTAAATTTGCAAGTTTTTTCATTTTTCGGAAATAAATATGTCCTAATCTATCATGCCATAATAAAGTTTCATGCTCAACAATATAAGAAACTTCCTTTTTATTCATGGCATTATCAGAATACATATTATTGCCGATTACGGCTACATTTGCCTTAAATAGGCCATCACATAAGTAACCCCTTCCTATATAGATTCCCGCCTTGGACAGAACCACCTTGTCTGACTCGAAGACCATCTTGAATCCCTTCTTCGAAAGCACGGATCCTGAAATGAGATTCTTGCGGATATCTGGAACATGAAGGACACCATTCAGTCCAATAGTCTTCCCAGAAGTGAACTTGAGGGTGACTGTTCCTTTGCCTTCAACCATGGAAACCGATGATTTGCCCAAATAGAGTTTCTCATCTTGATCCAGTTTGGTGTAGGTTGAAAAGACGGATTTATCAGCGCATATATGCCTAGTAGCACCCGTGTCCAACCACCATTGTGCAGAATTCTGAATCAAGTTGCATTCGGACACAACACCTGTAAAGTTTGATTCATCGATGTCCATGTTATCCACCACATTTGCTTCCGAGTTTTTCTGTTTCTTGTGTCTGCACTCTTTTGCTTGATGACCAGTCTTGCCACAAACCCAACATTCACCATTGAATTTCTTGTATTTCTTTTGGTTATTCTGCTTATTTTCTGGCGCCTTTCTTTTCTTGTTTTTGTTGATGTGTCCTTTCTTCTTTGACCCTTCAGTAACAAGCACCTCTTCATTTTTAGGTTGAGTGACTCCGCGATTATCTGCCTCTATCTTTAATCTGACGATGAGTTCTTGTAAGGATATCTCCTTCCTTTTTTGCTTCAAGTAGTTGCGGTAGTCCCTCTTAGATGGTGGCAACTTTCCTGTAATTGCTTCAACCAGGAATGATTCACCGACTTTGTGACCTTCTGCTTCCATCTCATGGATAATAATCTGCAGCTCTTGCACTTGAGAAGTCACTGACTTTGAGTCCACCATTTTGTAGTCCATGAACTTGTCGACAATGAACTTTTTCAAACTCACATTCCGCGTCTTGTACTTTGTAGCCAGTGCATTCCAAAGAGCTTTTGCAGTCTTTATGGGCTGGTAAACTTTGTACAGGACCTTGTCCAGGCAGTTAAGAGTGTAGTTTCTGCATAAAAAGTCTGAATGCCTCCACGCATCTATAGAAGGATCATCATGCTTAGTTGCATCCTTGGCATTTCCTGGTGTAGGCGGCATCGGTTCATCTTCTTCAAGATACTTCTGTAAACCAAGGGTGGTGAGATAGAACAACATCTGACTCTGCCACGTCAGAAAATCATCACCTTCGCCTTTGAACAAGTCTGGCTTGTTCAAATTGCTAGTTTTGATTGACAATTGCTCTGCTGCCATTTCTGTTTTGTAAAAAAACCAGGTAAGTCTTAAGATATTGATCTTATTAGACCAAAACAGAATTTGCAACAACACAAACTTATATCACAAGTTTGTAGGATGAATATTAGAGCATACAACAGTTGAGTATTGCTACAGTATACAGTAGTAACTGGTATACAGAGAAGTTAAACTACAAAAAATGAAGTCTAACCGAGTTCGTCCGAGGCCTGTAAATACAGTTTCCTTAAGACTTTATTTTCAGCCTCCCAGGATACAACAGACGACGCTGCATGGAATTGTGACGAGTATGTCAGTCAGTAGTTCTCGTTAACGGTGGCAGAGAGAAAGTAGGAGACAGACGGAGAGAAGAAGGTAATTTTTTTAAAAAACAATATCGATTTGATCAGGATCGATTAGTTTATATAATCCTACTCGCGTCTGTTTGAACTGATGCATTCATTTACATCGCGCCCGTTTGGAAAATACCCGTTACTGTTTGAATTCAGATGGTAACGAATATTAACGGGTTGCATCCGTTCATGCGGGTCGCACCCATTTGCTTTTCTTGTAGGGTCGCACCTCTTTTATTGCCGCATCCATTTTAAAAAAATGGTGACGTTTTCTGTAGCAAAAATAAGATTTCTTACCAAACCCAAACCCGGCCCGGTTCGATTCGGTACGGGACGGGCGGGCGGCGCACGCGTGTGTGTTTGGTTCACATGATCTAAGTCCTCCCCCTCGCACAAAATTACCAGACCCAAAGGGCCAATATATGGAGTGAGGAATAGGTATATATCCTTAAATCTGTTCTTTATTTTGCCAATGTGGGACTAAAGTAAATTTCATTCATTTGATTTCTAACAATCCCCCACATGAATGATAATATACTTTTCCCCCACACAAATTGAAATATCACTGACTACATATCTAATAATGCTTTATTAAGATAAGTAGATATTTCACTTTGAACTTTCCTTAGTTAAAACTTATCGGATATACTTGGCTAATCGGTGAATTATTTCATCTTGAACCGTTCGCCGTTTTTGTATAACCAGACAATATGTTTAACAAAACATTATTTCCCTTCTCGTCCCATTTCTTGGTTGTGTTCATTTTGGTCCTGAACAATTTCTGGTTCTACGAGTGTATATAGAGAATATAAGCCTTTAATATTCTCATAGAGCCGACCCAGCTCACACTAACATAGGTGATCGCTACCATTAGGAGTATCCTACATATACCCTACTTGTTATTTTACAAGATATGATCATCATTAAAAAGCATAGCTTTATCCTGTGAAACTTCTGTAGGCATGCATTTTATATTGTGCACCATAGGAATGGAGTAGAACTATGTCCGAGAAAATGCATTACGTCTTGAGTTATTCAGAACTGGTTTGCCTATTGATCCTAGTCCGTGGGATCTCCAGTCGCTAGGATAGGTTTCCGTATAAGATAACTCTTGTTGATTTAGGCTTTTAAACCCATTCCCCTCGATGCCCAGTCAATTTTCTCTCTTGATAACCCTTTTGTAAATGGATCCGCTAGGTTATCACTGGTTCTTACATAATCAATGGAGATAGTTCCATTTGAGAGTAACTGCCTAACTGTGTTATGGCGTCAATAAATGTGTCGAGATTTGTCGTTATACACAAAGCTTTTCGCTCTACTTAGCGCTGCTTGATTGTCAAAGTGAATACATATGGTCGTTACAAGTTTAGGCCAAAGTGGAATATCTTCTAAGAAGTGACGAAGCCATTCTGCTTCTTCGCCTGCTTTATCTAAAGCAATAAACTCAGATTCCATCATAGATCGAGCTTTGCATGATTGCTTAGTAGATTTCCACGACACTGCCGCTCCTGTTGGAGTAAAAACATAACCACTTGTGGATTTTGATTCCTCTGAATCAGCAATCCAGTTTGCATCACTATATTATTCTAATACGGCTGGATATTTTTCGTAATGCAAAGAATAATTTGTGGTATTCTTTAAGTATCCAAGCACTCTCATTAATGCTTTCCAGTGTTCCGTGCCTGGATTACTTGTATACCTGCTTAGTCGACTTACTGCATAGGCTATATCTGGTCTCGTGCAATTCATAAGATACATTAGACATCCTATTACACGAGAGTATTCCAGTTGCATTACACTCTCATTAATGTTTTTATGCAGTACTTCTGAAGGATTAAAAGGTGTTCTTACTCCTTTAATCTCAAGATTTTGGAATTTTTCAATCACTTTGTCTACATAATGTGACTGAGATAATTCAATTCCATTAGGGGTTCTTGTTATTTTGATTCCCAAAATAACATCTGCAACTCCTAAATCTTTCATATCGAAATTTTTGATCAGCATTTTCTTTATGGTATCTATAACTTTTACGTTAGGACCAAATATTAACATATCGTCCACATATAAGCAAATCATGACATATGATTGTCCAGTTTGTTTATAATATGCACATTTATCACATTCATTTATACGAAAATCATTTTGCATCATGACACTATCAAATTTTTCGTGCCATTGTTTTGGAGCTTGTTTGAGTCCGTATAATGATTTTACTAATTTACAGACTTTATTTTCATTTCCCTTGGATATAAAACCTTCGGGTTGCTCCATGTAGATTTCCTCATCGAGATCTCCATTCAAGAATGCTGTCTTTACATCCATCTGATGAATCTCTAGATTATAGATGGATGCAATTGCTATTAACATTCTTATTGAGGTTATTCGTGTAACGGGCGAATATGTATCAAAGAAGTCTATACCTTCTTTTTGACGATAACCTTTGGCTACTAATCTGGCTTTATATTTGTCAATAGAGCCATCTGCTTTGATTTTCTTCTTGAAAATCCATTTGCAGCCAATTGGTTTTATTCCAGGTGGAATATCAACAATTTCCCAAGTTTTATTACTTAGAATTGAATCAATCTCACTTTGGATTGCTTCTTTCCAACACGAAGATTCAGAAGATGACATGGCCTCTTTATACGTTTGAGGTTCATGTTCAAGAACATAAGTGAGGAACTCAGACCCTAATGACTTGGAAGTTCTGGCCCTCACGCTTCTTCTTGGTTCAACTTCATCAACTTCACGATGAGTTTCATCTTCATGTGGGCTACTTGATTCTTCTCGGGTTCTGTTGGGGACATTATTTCCTTCATTTCTTTTGTGTGGAAACACGTCTTCAAAGAATGAGGCATCTCTTGATTCCATGATTGTATTTATATGGATATCATCTATATCAGACTTGAATACCAAAAATCTATATGCACTACTATTTTGGGTTGGCCCTAAGTAGTAACAATCTACTGTTTTTGGTCCAAGTTTGACCTTCTTGGGAGGCGGGATAGGAACTTTTTCCAAGAACCCCCACACTTTGAGGTATTTGAAGCTTGGTAGGTGTCCTTTCCATAACTCATATGGAATTTTTCCCGTTTTACTATAAGAAATTTAATTATTATGTGATTAGACATATTCAAGGCTTCCCCCACAAGTTCGTCGGTAAACCAGACATTAAAAGCATTGCATTAATCATATCCTTTAATGTTCTGTTTTTCCTCTCGGCTATGCCATTTTGTTGTGGCGAATATGGTGCTGTCGTTTGATGAATTATTCCATTTCCTGCGCAGAATTGTTCAAACGGCGATTCATATTCTCCACCTCGATCAGATCTCAATATTTTGATTTTTTATTTAGCTGATTTTATACTTCAGCTTTATATTTTATAAATGATGTGATTGCTTCATCTTTACTGTTTAAAAGATATACGTAGCAATATCGTGTATAATCATCAATAAATGTGATAAAATACTTTTTCCCACCTCTTGTAGGTAAGTTTTTGAAATCACATAAGTCGGTATGAATCATTCCCAATGGTTCAGTACTTCTGTCAATATTATGAAATGGTTTCTTAACCATTTTTGCTTCTACGCATGTCTCACATTTGTAGTTTTTATCCACTTGAAATTTAGGAATTAACTCTAAATTTGCAAGTTTTTTCATTTTTTGGAAATTAATATGTCCTAATCTATCATGCCATAATAAAGTTTCACGCTCAACGATATAAGAAACTTCCTTTTTATTCATAGCATTATCAGAATACATATTATTGCCGATTACGGCTACATTTGCCTTAAATAGGCCATCACATAAGTAACCCCTTCCTATATAGATTCCTGCCTTGGATAGAACCACCTTGTCTGACTCGAAGACCATCTTGAATCCCTTCTTCGAAAGCACGGATCTAGAAATGAGATTTTTGCGGATATCTGGAACATGAAGGACATCATTCAGTCTAATAGCCTTCCCAGAAGTGAACTTGAGGGTGACTGTTCCTTTGCCTTCAACCATGGAAATCGATGAATTGCCCATATATAGTTTCTCATCTTAATCTAGTTTGGTGTTGGTTGAAAAGACGGATTTATCATCGCATATATGCCTAGTAGCACCCGTGTCCAACCACCATTGTGCAGAATTCTGAATCAAGTTGCATTCGGACACAACTCCTGAAAAGTTTTATTTATCGATGTCCATGTTATCCACCGCATTTGCTTCCGAATTTTTCTGTTTCTTGTTTCTGCACTCTTTTGCTTGATGACCAGTCTTGCCACAAACCCAACATTCACCATTGAATTTCTTGGATTTCTTTTGGTTATTCTGCTTATTTTCTGGCGCCTTTCTTTTCTTGTTTTTGTTGAAGTGTCCTTTCTTCTTTGACCCTTCAGTAACAAGCGCCTCTTCATTTTTAGGTTGAGTGACTCCGTGATTACCTGCCTCTATCTTTAATCTGACGATGAGGTCTTGTAAGGATATCTCCTTCTTTTTGTGCTTCAAGTAGTTGCGGTTGTCCCTCCAAGATGGTGGCTACTTTCCCGTAATTGCTTCAGCCAGGAATGATTCACCGACTTTGTGACCTTCTGCTTCCATCTCATGGATAATAATCTGCAGCTCTTGCACTTGAGAAGTCACTGACTTTGAGTCCACCGTTTTGTAGTCCATGAACTTGTCGACGATGAACTTTTTCAAACTCACATTCTGCGTCTTGTACTTTGTAGCCAGTGCATTCCAAAGAGCTTTTGCAGTCTTTATGGGCTGGTAAACTTTGTACAGGACCTTGTCCAGGCAGTTAAGAATGTAGTTTCTGCATAAAAAGTCCGAATGCCTCCACGCATCTATAGAAGGACCATCATGCTTAGTTGCATCCTTGGCATTTCCTAGTGTAGGCGGCACAAGTTCATCTTCTTCAAGATACTTCTGTAAACCATGGGTGGTGAGATAGAACAACATCTGACTCTGCCACGTCAGAAAATCATCACCTTCGCCTTTGAACAAGTCTGGCTTGTTCAAATTGACAGTTTTGATTGACAATTGCTCTGCTACCATTTCTGTTTTGTAAACAAAAAACTAGGAAAGTCTTAAGATATTGATCATATTAGACCAAAATAGATTTTGCAACAACACAAACTTATATCACAAGTTTGTAGGATTAATATTAGAGCATACAACAGTTGAGTATTGCTACATTATACAGTAGTAACTGGTATACAGAGAAGTTAAACTACAAAAATGAAGTCTAACCGAGTTCGCCCGAGGCCTGTAAATACAGTTTCCTTAAGACTTTATTTTCAGCCTCCCAGGATACAACAGACGATGCTGCAAGGAATTGTGACGAGTATGTCAGTCAGTAGTTCTCGTTAACGGTGGCAGAGAGAAAGCAGGAGACAGACGGAGAGAAGAAGGGATTTTTTTTTGAAAACAATATCGATTTGATTAGGATCGATTAGTTTATATAATCCTACTCGCATCTGTTTGAACTGATGCATCTATTTACATCGCACCCGTTTGGAAAATACCCTTTACTGTTTGAATTCAAATGGTGACGAATATTAACGGGTTGCATCCGTTCATGCGGGTCGCACCCGTTTGCTTTTCTTCTTGGGTCGCACCTCTTTTATTGCCGCATCCATTTTAAAAAAATGGTGACGTTTTCTGTAGCAAAAATAAGATTTCTTGCCAAACCCAAACCCGACCCAGCCCGGTTCGGTTCGGTACGGGACGGGCGGGCGACGCTCGCGCGTGTGTTTGGTTCACATGATCTAAGTCCTCCCCTTCGCACAAAATTATCTGACCCTAAGGGCCAATATATGGAGTGAGGAATAGGTATATATCCTTAAATCTTTTCTTTATTTTGCCAATGTGAGACTAAAGTAAATTTCATTCATTTGATTTCTAACAATCCCCCACATGAATGATAATATACTTTTCCCCCACACAAATCGAAATATCACTTACTACATATGGAGTAATGCTTTATTTAGGATAAGTAGATATTTCACTTTGAACTTTCCTTAGTTAAAACTTATCGGATATACTTGGCTAATCGGTGAATTATTTCATCTTGAACCGTCTGCCGTTTTTGTATAACCAGACAATAAGTTTAACAAAACATTATTTCCCTTCTCGTCCAATTTCTTGGTTGTTTTCATTTTGGTCCTGAACAATTTCTGGTTCTGCGAGTGTATATAAAGAATTTAAGCCTTTAATATTCTCATAGAGCCGACCCAGCTCACACTAGCATAGGTGATCGCTACCATTAGGAGTATCCTACATATACCCCACTTGTTATTTTACAAGATATGATCATCATTAAAAAGCATAGCTTTATCCTGTGAAACTTCTGTAGGCATGCATTTTGTATTGTGCACCATGGGAATGGAGTAGGACTATGTCCGAGCAAATGCATTACGTCTTGAGTTATTCAGAACTGGTTTTCCGATTGATCCTAGTCCGTGGGATCTCCAGTCGCTAGGATAGGTTTCCGTATAAGATAACTCTTGTTGGTTTAGGCTTTTAAACCCATTCCCCTCGATGCGCAGTCAATTTTCTCTCTAAATAACCCTTTTGTAAATGGATCCGCTAGGTTATCATTGGTTCTTACATAATCAATGGAGATAGTTCCATTTGAGAGTAACTGCCTAACCGTGTTATGGCGTCAACGAATGTGTCGAGATTTGCCATAATACACAAAGTTTTTCTCTCTACTTAGCGCTGCTTGATTGTCGCAGTGAATACATATGGCCGTTACAAGTTTAGGCCAAAGTGGAATATCTTCTAAGAAGTGACGAAGCCATTCTGCTTCTTCGCCTGCTTTATCTAAAGCAATAAACTCAGATAACATCGTAGATCGAGCTATGCATGTTTGCTTAGTAGATTTCCACGACACTGCCGCTCCTGCTTAAGTAAAAACATAACCACTTGTGGATTTTGATTCCTCTGAAACAGCAATCCTGTTTGCATCACTATATCCTTCTAATACGGCTGGATATTTTCCGGAATGCAAAGAATAATTTGTGGTATTCTTTAAGTATCCAAGCACTCTCATTAATGCTTTCCAGTGTTTCGTGCCTGGATTAATTGTATACCTGCTTAGTCGACTTACTGCATAGGCTATATCTAGTCTCGTGCAATTCATAAGATACATTAGGTATCCTATTACATGAGAGTATTCTAGTTGCATTACACTCTCATTAGTGTTTTTATGCCGTACTTCTGAAGGATTGAAAGGTGTTCTTATTCCTTTAATCCCAAGATTTTGGAATTTTTCAACCACTTTGTCTACCTAATGTGACTGAAATAATTCAATTCCATTAGGGGTTCGTGTTATTTTGATTCCCAAAATAACATCTGCAACTCCAAAATCTTTCATATCGAAATTGTTGATCAGCATTTTCTTTATGGTCTCTATAACTTTTACGTTAGGACGAAATATTAACATATCGTCCACATATAAGCAAATCATGACATATGATTGTCCAATTTGTTTATAATAAACACATTTATCACATTCATTTATACGAAAACCATTTCGCTTCATGACACAATCAAATTTTTCGCGCCATTGTTTTGGAGCTTGTTTGAGTCCGTATAATGATTTTACTAATTTACAGACTTTATTTTCATTTCCCTTGGATATAAAACCTTCGGGTTGCTCCATGTAGATTTCCTCATCGAGATCTCCATTCAAGAATGTTGTCTTTACATCCATCTGATGAATCTCTAGATTAAAGATGGATGCAATTGCTATTAACATTCTTATTGAGGTTATTCGTGTAACGGGCGAATATGTATCAAAGAAGTCTATACCTTCTTTTTGACGATATCCTTTGGCTACTAATCTGGCTTTATATTTGTCGATAGAGCCATCTACTTTCATTTTCTTCTTGAAAATCCATTTGCAGCCAATTTGTTTTATTCCAGGTGGAATATCAACAATTTCCCAAGTTTTATTACTTAGAATTGAATCAATCTCACTTTGGATTGCTTCTTTCCAACACGAAGATTCAGAAGATGACACAGACTCTTTATATGTTTGAGGTTTATGTTCAAGTACATAAGTGAGGAACTCAGAGCCAAATGACTTGGAAGTTCTGGCCCTTACCCTTCTACTTGGTTCAACTTCATCAACTTCACGATGAGTTTCATCTTCATGTGGGCTACTTGATTCTTCTCGTGTCCTTTTGGGGATATTATTTCCTTCATTTCTTTTGTGTGGAAACACATCTTCAAAGAATGAGGCATCTCTTGATTCCATGATTATATTTATATGGATATCATCTATATCAGACTTGAATACCAAAAATCTATATGCACTACTATTTTGGGCTGGCCCTAAGTAGTAACAATGTACTGTTTTTGGTCCAAGTTTGACCTTCTTGGGAGGTGGGATAGGAACTTTTTCTAAGCACCCCCACACTTTGAGGTATTTGAAGCTTGGTAGGTGTCCTTTCCATAACTCATATGGAATTTTTCCCGTTTTACTGTGAGGAACTTTATTTAATATGTGATTAGACATATTCAAGGCTTCCCCCCCACAAGTTCGTCGGTAGACCAGACGTTAAAAGCATTGCATCAATCATATCCTTTAACGTTCTGTTTTTCCTCTCGGCTATGCCATTTTGTTGTGGCGAAAATGGTGTTGTCGTTTGATGAATCATTCCATTTTCTGCACATAATTGTTCAAACGGAGATCCATAATCTCCACCTCGATCAACTCAATATTTTGATCTTTTTATTTAGCTGATTTTCTACTTCAGCTTTATATTTTATAAATGATGTGATTGCTTCATCTTTACTGTTTAAAAGATATACGTAGCAATATCGTGTATATTCATCAATAAATGTGATAAAATACTTTTTCCCACCTCTTGTAGGTAAGTTATTGAAATCACATAAGTCAGTATGAATCATTCCCAATGGTTCAGTACTCTGTCAATAGTACGAAATGGTTTCTTAACCATTTTTGCTTCTACGCATGTCTCACATTTGTAGTTTTTATCCACATGAAATTTAGGAATTAACTCGAAATTTGCAAGTTTTTTCATTTTTCGGAAATTAATATGTCCTAATCTATCATGCCATAATAAAGTTTCATGCTCAACGATATAAGAAACTTCCTTTTTATTCATAGCATTATCAAAATACATATTATTGCCGATTACGGCTACATTTGCCTTAAATAGGCCATCACATAAGTAACCCCTTCCTATATAGGTTCCTGCCTTGGACAGAACCACCTTGTCTGACTCGAAGACCATCTTGAATCCCTTCTTCGAAAGCACGGATCCAGAAATGAGATTCTTGCGGATATCTGGAACATGAAGGACATCATTCAGTCTAGTAGTCTTCCTAGAAGTGAACTTGAGGGTGACTGTTCCTTTGCCTTCAACCATGTAAACCGATAAATTGCCCATATAGAGTTTCTCATCTTGATCCAGTTTGGTGTAGGTTGAAAAGAAGGATTTATCAGAGCATATATACCTAGTAGCACCCGTGTCCAACCACCATTGTGCAGAATTCTGAATCAAGTTGGATTCGGACACAACACCTGAAAAGTTTGATTCATCGATGTCTATGTTATCCACCACATTTGCTTCCGAATTTTTCTGTTTCTTGTGTCTGCACTCTTTTGCTTGATGACCAGTCTTGCCACAAACCCAACATTCACCATTGAATTTCTTGGATTTCTTTTGGTTATTCTTCTTATTTTCTGGCGCCTTTCTTTTCTTGTTTTTGTTGAAGTGTCCTTTCTTCTTTGACACTTCAGTAACAGGCGCCTCTTCATTTTTAGGTTGAGTGACACCGCGATTATCTGCCTCTTTCTTTAATCTGACGATGAGGTCTTGTAAGGATATCTCCTTCTTTTTGTGCTTCAAGTAGTTGCGGTAGTCCCTCCAAGATGGTGGCAAATTTCCTGTAATTGCTTCAACCAAGAATGATTCACCGACTTTGTAACCTTCTGCTTCCATCTCATGGATAATAATCTGCAGCTCTTGCACTTGAGAAGTCACTAACTTTGAGTCCACCATTTTGGAGAACATGAACTTGTTGACGATGAACTTTTTCAAACTCACATTCTGCGTCTTGTACTTTGTAGCCAATGCATTCCAAAGAGCTTTTGCAGTCTTTATGGGCTGGTAAACTTTGTATAGGACCTTGTCCAGGCAGTTAAGAATGTAGTTTCTGCATAAAAAGTCCGAATGCCTCCACGCATCTATAGAAGGACCATCATGCTTAGTTGCATGCTTGGCATTTCCTGGTGTAGGCGGCACCGGTTCATCTTCTTCAAGATACTTCTGTAAACCAAGGGTGGTGAGATAGAACAACATCTGACTCTGCCACGTCAAAAAATCATCACCTTCGCCTTTAAACAAGTCTGGCTTGTTCAAATTGCCAGTTTTGATTGACAATTGCTCTGCTGCCATTTCTGTTTTGTAAAAAAAACCAGGAAAGTCTTAAGATATTGATCTTATTAGACCAAAACAGAATTTGCAACAACACAAACTTATATCACAAGTTTGTAGGATGAATATTAGAGCATACAACAGTTGAGTATTGCTACAGTATACAATAGTAACTGGTATACAGAGAAGTTAAACTACAAAACATGAAGTCTAACCGAGTTCATCCGAGGCCTGTAAATATAGTTTCCTTAAGACTTTATTTTCAGCCTCCCAGGATACAACAGACGAGCTGCACGGAATTATGACGAGTATGTCAGTCAGTAGTTCTCGTTAACGGTGGCAGAGAGAAAGCAGGAGACAGACGGAGAGAAAAAGGTAATTTTTTCAAAAATCAATATCGATTTGATCAGGACTGATTAGTTTATATTATCCTACTCGCGTCTGTTTGAACTGATGCATCTATTTACATCGCGCCCGTTTGGAAAATACCCGTTACTGTTTGAATTCAAATGGTAACGAATATTAACGGGTTGCATCCGTTCATGCGGGTCGCACCCGTTTGCTTTTCTTGTTGGGCCGCACCTCTTTTATTGCCGCATCCATTTTTTAAAAATGGTGACGTTTTCTATAGCAAAAATAAGATTTCTTACCAAACCCAAACCCGACACGGCCCGGTTCGGTTCGGTACGGGACGGGCGGGCGGCGCGCGCGTAGATGTTTGGTTCACATGATCTAAGTCCTCCCCCTCGCACAAAATTACCTGACCCTAAGGGCCAATATATGGAGTGAGGAATAGGTACATATCCTTAAATCTTTTCTTTATTTTTCCAATGTGGGACTAAAGTAAATTTCATTCATTTGATTTCTAACAATCCCCCACATGAATGATAGTATACTTTTCCCCCACACAAATTGAAATATCACTGACTACATATGGAATAATGCTTTATTTAGGATAAGTAGATATTTCACTTTGAACTTTCCTTAGTTAAAATTTATCGGATATACTTGGCTAATCGGTGAATTATTTCATCTTGAACCGTCTGCCGTTTTTGTATAACCAGACAATAAGTTTAACGAAACATTATTTCCCTTCTCGTCTAATTTCTTGGTTGTGTTCATTTTGGTCCTGAACAATTTCTGGTTCTGCGAGTGTATATAGAGAATATAAGCCTTTAATATTCTCATAGAGCCGAACCAGCTCACACTAACATAGGTGATCGCTACCATTAGGAGTATCCTACATATACCCCACTTGTTATTTTACAAGATATGATCATCACTAAAAAGCATAGCTTTATCCTGTGAAACTTCTGTAGGCATGCATTTTATATTGTGCACCATGGGAATGGAGTAGGACTATGTCCGAGCAAATGCATTACGTCTTGAGTTATTCAGAACTGGTTTGCCTATTGATCCTAGTCCATGGGATCTCCAGTCGCTAGGATAGGTTTCTGTATAAGATAACTCTTGTTGGTTTAGGCTTTTAAACCCATTCCCCTCGATGCGCAGTCAATTTTCTCTCTTGATAACCCTGTTGTAAATGGATCCGCTACGTTATCATTGGTTCTTACATAATCAATGGACATAGTTCCATTTGAGAGTAACTGCCTAACTGTGTTATGGCGTCGATGAATGTGTCGAGATTTGCCATTATACACAAAGTTTTTCGCTCTGCTTAGCGCTGCTTGATTGTCGCAGTGAATACATATGGCCGTTACAGGTTTAGGCCAAAGTGGAATATCTTCTAAGAAGTGACGAAGCCATTTTGCATAGTAGATTTCCGCGACCTTGTCGCTCCTGCTGGAGTAAAAACATAACCACTTGTGGAATTTGATTCCTCTGAATCAGCAATTCAGTTTGCATCACTATATCCTTCTAATACGGCTGGATATTTTCCGTAATGCAAAGAATAATTTGTGGTATTCTTTAAGTATCCAAGCACTCTCATTAATGCTTTCCAGTGTTCCGTGCCTGGATTACTTGTATACCTGCTTAGTCGACTTACTGCATAGGCTATATCTGGTCTCGTGCAATTCATAAGATACATTAGACATTCTATTACATGAGAGTATTCCAGTTGCATTACACTCTCAGTAGTGTTTTTATGTAGTACTTCTGAAGGATTAAAAGGTGTTCTTACTCCTTTAATCCGAAGATTTTGGAATTTTTCAATCACTTTGTCTACATAATGTGACTGAGATAATTCAATTCCATTAGGGGTTCTTGTTATTTTGATTCCCAAAATAACATCTGCAACTCCTAAATCTTTCATATCGAAATTGTTGATCAGCATTTTCTTTAAGGTCTCTATAACTTTTACGTTAGGACCAAATATTAACATATCGTCCATATATAAGCAAATCATGACATATGATTGTCCAATTTGTTTATAATAAACACATTTATCACATTAATTTATATGAAAACCATTTTGCATCATGACACTATCTAATTTTTCGTGCCATTGTTTTGGAGCTTGTTTGAGTCCGTATAATGATTTTACTAATTTACAGACTTTATTTTCATTTCCCTTGGATATAAAACCTTCGGGTTGCTCCATGTAGATTTCCTCATCGAGATCTCCATTCAAGAGTGTTGTCTTTACATCCATCTGATGAATCTCTAAATTATAGATGGATGCAATTGCTATTAACATTCTTATTGAGGTTATTCGTGTAACGGGCGAATATGTATCAAAGAAGTCTATACCTTCTTTTTGACGATATCCTTTGGCTACTAATCTGGCTTTATATTTGTCGATAGAGCCATCTGCTTTCATTTTCTTCTTGAAAATCCATTTGCAGCCAATTGGTTTTATTCCAGGTGGAATATCAACAATTTCCCAAGTTTTATTACTTAGAATTGAATCAATCTCACTTTGGATTGCTTATTTCCAACACGAAGATTCAGAAGATGACATGGCCTCTTTATATATTTGAGGTTCATGTTCAAGTACATAAGTGAGGAACTCAGAGCCAAATGACTTGGAAGTTCTGGCCCTTACGCTTTTTCTTTGTTCAACTTCATCAACTTCGCGATGAGTTTCATCTTCATGTGTCCTTTTGGGGACATTATTTCCTTCATTTCTTTTGTGTGGAAACACGTCTTCAAAGAATGAGGCATCTCTTGATTCCATGATTGTATTTATATGGATATCATCTATATCAGACTTGAATACCAAAAATCTATATGCACTACTATTTTGGGCTGGCCCTAAGTAGTAACAATCTACTGTTTTTGGTCCAAGTTTGACCTTCTTAGGAGGCGGGATAGGAACTTTTGCCAAGCACCCCCACACTTTGAGGTATTTGAAGCTTGGTAGGTGTCCTTTCCATAACTCATATGGAATTTTTCCCGTTTTACTGTGAGGAACTTTATTTAATATGTGATTAGACATATTCAAGGCTTCCCCCCACAAGTTCGTCGGTAGACCAGACGTTAAAAGCATTGCATTAATCATATCCTTTAACGTTCTGTTTTTTCCTCTCGGCTATGCCATTTTGTTGTGGCGAATATGGTGCTGTCGTTTGATGAATTATACCATTTTCTGCACAGAATTGTTCAAACGGCGATTCATATTCTCCACCTCGATCAGATCTCAATATTTTGATCTTTTTATTTAGCTGATTTTCTACTTCAGCTTTATATTTTATAAATGATGTGATTGCTTCATCTTTACTGTTTAAAAGATATACGTAGCAATATCGTGTATAATCATCAATAAATGTGATAAAACACTTTTTCCCACCTCTTGTAGGTAAGTTTTTGAAATCACATAAGTCGGTATGAATCATTCCCAATGGTTCAGTACTTCTGTCAATAGTATGAAATGGTTTCTTAACCATTTTTGCTTCTACGCATGTCTCACATTTGTAGTTTTTATCCAATTGAAATCTAGGAATTAACTCTAAATTTGCAAATTTTTGCATTTTTCGGAAATTAATATGTCCTAATCTATCATGCCATATTAAAGTTTCATGCTCAACGATATAAGAAACTTCCTTTTTATTCATAGCATTATCAGAATACATATTATTGCCGATTATGGCTATATTTGCCTTAAATAGGCCATTACATAAGTAACCCCTTCCTATATAGATTCCTGCCTTGGACAGAACCACCTTGTCTGACTCGAAGACCATCTTGAATCCCTTCTTCGAAAGCACGGATCCAGAAATGAGATTCTTGCGGATATCTGGAACATGAAGGACATCATTCAGTCTAATAGTCTTCCCAGAAGTGAACTTGAGGGTGACTGTTCCTTTGCCCTCAACCATGGAAATCGATGAATTGCCCATATAGAGTTTCTCATCTTGATCCAGTTTGGTGTAGATTGAAAAGACGGATTTATCCGAGCATATATGCCTAGTAGCACCCGTGTCCAACCACCATTGTGCAGAATTCTGAATCAAGTTGCATTCGTACACAACTCCTGAAAAGTTTGATTCATCGATGTCCATGGTATCCACCACATTTGCTTCCGAATTTTTCTGTTTCTTGTGTCTGCACTCTTTTGCTTGATGACCAGTCTTGCCACAAACCCAACATTCACCATTGAATTTCTTGGATTTCTTTTGGTAATTCTGCTTATTTTCTGGTGCCTTTCTTTTCTTGTTTTTGTTGAAGTGTCCTTTCTTCTTTGACCCTTCAGTAACAAGCGCCTCTTCATTTTTAGGTTGAGTGACTCTGCGATTATCTGCCTCTATCTTTAATCTGACGATGAGTTCTTGTAAGGATATCTCCTTCTTTTTGTGTTTCAAGTAGTTGCGGTAGGCCCTCCAAGATGGTGACAACTTTCCTGTAATTGCTTCAACCAGGAATTATTCACCGACTTTGTGACCTTCTGCTTCCATCTCATGGATAATAATCTGCAGCTCTTGCACTTGAGAATCATTGACTTTGAGTCCACCATTTTGTAGTCCATGAACTTGTCGACGATGAACTTTTTCAAACTCACATTCTGCGTCTTGTACTTTGCAGCCAGTGCATTCCAAAGAGCTTTTGCAGTCTTTATGGGCTGGTAAACTTTGTACAGGACCTTGTCCAGGCAGTTAAGAATGTAGTTTCTACATAAAAAGTCCAAATGCCTCCACGCATCTATAGAAGGACCATCATGCTTAGTTGCATCCTTGGCATTTCCTGGTGTAGGCGGCACCGGTTCATCTTCTTCAAGATACTTCTATAAACCAAGGGTGGTGAGATAGAACAACATCTGACTCTGCCATGTCAGAAAATCATCACCTTCACCGTTGAACAAGTCTGGCTTGTTCAAATTGCCAGTTTTGATTGACAATTGCTCCGCTGCCATTTCTGTTTTGTAAAAAAAAACCAGGAAAGTCTTAAGATATTGATCTTATTAGACCAAAATAGAATTTGCAACAACACAAACTTATATCACAAGTTTGTAGGATGAATATTAGAGCAAACAACAGTTGAGTATTGCTACAGTATACTGTAGTAACTGGTATACAGAGAAGTTAAACTACAAAAAATGAAGTTTAACCGAGTTCGTCCGAGGCCTGTAAATACAGTTTCCTTAAGACTTTATTTTTAGTCTCCCAGTATACAATAGACGATGCTGCACGGAATTGTGACAAGTATGTCAGTCAGTAGTTCTCGTTAACGGTGGCAGAGAGAAAGCAGGAGACAGACGGAGAGAAGAAGGGATTTTTTTTAAAAACAATATCGATTTGATCAGGATCGATTAGTTTATATAATCCTACTCGCATCTGTTTGAACTGATGCATCTATTTACATCGCGTCCGTTTGGAAAATACCCGTTACTATTTGAATTCAAATGACAACGAATATTAACGGGTTGCATCCGTTCATGCGGGTCGCACCAGTTTGCTTTTCTTATTGGGTCGCACCTCTTTTATTGCCGCATCCATTTTAAAAAAATGGTGACGTTTTCTGTAGCAAAATTAAGATTTCTTACCAAACCCAAACCCGACCCGGCCCGGTTCGGTTCGGTACGGGACGGGCGGGCGGCGCGCGTGTGTTTGGTTCAAATGATCTAAGTCCTCCCCCTCGCACAAAATTACCTGACCCTAAGGGCCAATATATGGAGTGAGGAATAGGTATATATCCTTAAATCTTTTCTTTATTTTTCCAATGTGGGACTAAAGTAAATTTCATTCTTTTGATTTCTAACAATCCCCCACATGAATGATAATATACTTTTCCCCCACATAAATTGAAATATCACTGACTACATATGGAATAATGCTTTATTTAGGACAAGTAGAAATTTCACTTTGAACTTTCCTTAGTTAAAACTTATCGGATATACTTGGCTAATCGGTGAATTATTTCATCTTGAACCGTCTGCCGTTTTTGTATAACCAGACAATAAGTTTAACAAAACATTATTTCCCTTCTCATCCAATTTCTTGGTTGTGTTCATTTTGGTCCTGAACAATTTCTGGTTCTGCGAGTGTATATAGAGAATATAAGCCTTTGATATTCTCATAGAGCCGACCCAGCTCACACTAACATAGGTGATCGCTACCATTAGGAGTATCCTACATATACCCCCACTTGTTATTTTACAAGATATGATCATCATTAAAAAGCATAGCTTTATCCTGTGAAACTTCTGTAGGCATGCATTTTGTATTGTGCACCATGGGAATGGAGTAGGACTATGTCCGAGCAAATGCATTACGTCTTGAGTTATTCAGAACTGGTTTGCCTATTGATCCTAGTCCGTGGGATCTCCAGTCGCTAGGATAGGTTTCCGTATAAGATAAATCTTGTTGGTTTAGGCTTTTAAACCGATTCCCCTCGATGCGCAGTCAATTTTCTCTCTTGATAACCCTTTTGTAAATGGATCCGCTAGGTTATCATTGGTTCTTACATAATCAATGGAGATAGTTCCATTTGAGAGTAACTGCCTAACTGTGTTATGGCATCGACGAATGTGTCGAGATTTGCCATTATACACAAAGTTTTTCGCTCTACTTAGCGCTGATTGATTGTCGTAGTGAATACATATGGCCGTTACAGGTTTAAGCCAAAGTGGAATATCTTCTAAGAAGTGACGAAGCCATTCTGCTTCTTCGCCTGCTTTATCTAAAGCAATAAACTCAGATTCCATCGTAGATCGAGCTATGCATGTTTGCTTAGTAGATTTCCATGACACTGCCGCTCCTGCTTAAGTAAAAACATAACCACTTGTGGATTTTGATTCTTCTGAATCAACAATGCAGTTTGCATCACTATATCCTTCTAATACGGCTGGATATTTTCCGTAATGCAAAGAATAATTTGTGGTATTCTTTAAGTATCCAAGCACTCTCATTAATGCTTTCCAGTGTTTCGTGCCTGGATTACTTGTATACCTGCTTAGTCGACTTACTGCATAGGCTATATCTGGTCCCGTGCAATTCATAAGATACATTAGACATCCTGTTACATGAGAGTATTCCAGTTGCGTTACACTCTCATTAGTGTTTTTATGCAGTACTTCTGAAGGATTAAAAGGTGTTCTTACTCCTTTAATCCCAAGATTTTGGAATTTTTCAATCACTTTGTCTACATAACGTGACTGAGATAATTCAATTCCATTAGGGGTTCTTGTTATTTTGATTCCCAAAATAACATCTGCAACACCTAAATCTTTCATATCGAAATTGTTGATCAGCATTTTCTTTATGGTCTCTATAACTTTTACGTTAGGACCAAATATTAACATATCATCCACATATAAGCAAATCGTGACATATGATTGTCCAATTTGTTTATAATAAACACATTTATCACATTCATTTATACGAAAACCATTTTGCATCATGACACTTGTTGTATATAACGATGTTGTATACACAATTATATGATTTTTGTTTAATGATAACAAACAAATATATTTATATTATAAATGTGTTTGTTACTGTACTGTTTCATATATACATCACATAGTGGAATATAATATTTATATTTAAATAAAATACGATTGTACAGAAACTCAAATATTAATACAGTATTTTATTTAAATAGAATATTTTATTTCAATATTCAAACAGTACAACTTTTACAACTCCACTATTTGTACACTCCACTGTTACTTTTCATATCAGTACAATCTTCATACATTCAATACATTTTCATTTACAACACTCACACTCAGTATACATTCACTCAGGTACATTCTCATTTTCAGTTAAAAGCTGACAAAACTGTCTTTTGTCTTCTATCTTCACAGTCTTCACTGTCAGTCCAGCTCACTGTTGTCCGTCAGTCCAGTCATCATCTTCATGCTTATCTGTCACATGAAACACACACACAGTACACTGCAATAGAATTTAAACTGAATATATGCGAATATAAATTTTATTTTAAAAATTTTATTTGCCTCAGTTTTCTGGTGTGTTTCTCATCATTTTTCTGACTTGATCTGATTTGTTAATCCGACTATGTCTAGACAGTATATATATAGTACAGGGAGAGGAAAATTTTTCTGATGGCTGCAAATACACACGTGTATAAATACACGTGTGCACTGCCTCGCCAAATCAGTGTATACGACTATGGAGCAGTCACATGGACCAAGCTCGACACATTGAACAACTCAACACATTTCAAGACAATAATGCTATCAACAAAAATGGCAAAGCACGTATGTTCAAATGTTTAATAAAGTCAACAAAGCATGACTCAAGCCAGCAAAGTGTAAATACCACATGAAAACAGCAAAGTCAAATATGACATGACAAAGAGGTGCAGCCAAGAAGTAATCAGTAAAAGTCGATCTCATATAAGTGAAATGCTAATGAATTTAGCACAAGAGCAAAAGCAAATGGCCGAGGACAATTCAAAGTTGACATAGCAGAATACACAACACACAATCAAGACTGGAGCATGCATGGCATGTACACAGCAGTCCATAGTGACACACATCAAAAGGAAATGGACACAATTGTGTACAAGTTTTTAGTGCAGGATGGGTTCTAGGAGCACAAACAGCAAGTTCAAGTATGGAGTCAAGCAAAATCAGCAAGTGTGTAGGAAAGATTTTAAAGCAGGTTTCAGCAATGGTCAAATCAGCATTTTTATATGTGCATGCAAGAATAAAGTTTCTGCTGTGTACACAAATGTTTCATGGTACAACAGTGTAGTGCAAGACAACATACTAAATCAGGTTTCAAGTTACCACAGTGGAACACAATATGGTGATGTATATATGACAAGAGCAGGTAGTTCAAGTACAAAAAGTGGTCAAGACAGAACAAGTTTCAAGTGCAGCAAGTGGTCGAACAAATCAGTTTGTGTTCAAGACCATACAGTGATGTTCATGCTCAAGGTAAATAAATACAGGGGTGCAGTTTCATGTATGTATCTCATTTTATGTGGTCGAGCTAGTCGAGTTCAAGCAAGTTTCAAAATACTCAAGTGACAAAATTGAGTGGCATGTACAATGCATACACAACTAAGCATAAATGGACAAGGATGCAAAAATGAGTCAGCAAATACATAGTGATTTGGTTTCATGCACACAAATCAGTGAAGTTCAAACCAGACCAGCAAAACGACAAGCATAAAAGATATGGACAGAGCAAAGTCTTTATTTCAGAATGGCTCAACCCAAACAACATGTTCACAACAACCACATGGGCAAGAAAAATATGGACATAAAGCAAATGGTAAAATTCACTGTCTCAATAACATGGAGAAAGATTTATGCTTATAGAAATCAGATAAACCTTTTTTGGGCAAAAATGTATATCAGAGAAAAGTGGCACGTGAAGTTTGGACAAAAGCAATTCAATTTGTTTACAAAAGTGATATGCATGCATCTGAAAGTAATTAAGGGAAATCTGCATTGATTGCATGATTTAAACCTTGCAAGTTTATTTTACAGTGAAAGCAAGAAAACATGGAAAGAATTTAGTCTTGCCAATAATCCCGTTCAGTTTTTTCAAAGGAAGCAAAATGGCCAAGTTTTTATTCCAATGTTTTTTTTCAGAAATCAGAGAGAATATATTTGGCAACAATTTATATTCATCTTATATCTTTCCAGATTTTACGCAAGGAATAATTCAAGAATTCATGGGGCCACAAATAAATTCTTTCCAGAACTTCTCATTTCATCAAAGCAGTTTCAAATTATATCGAGGTAATCAAGTGGTCAAGGATTTTTTTTTTTCATTCAAGCCGCAAATCAAAAAGGGGAAACCAGACAAATTCAGAGCAAGTCATTAATTAAGAAATCAGAGTAATCAGGGTTTTATTTTTAACCCTATAAACACCTATTACATCATTGGCAAAATTGATCATCAAAAGCCAACCCAACATTTCAGATCAAATCCATAGAAAACCCACAAATCAATTCAAGATTTTCAAAGCTATAATTTTCAGAAAAACTCACTTTGTTTCCGGTCAAGAGCAAGAGAGAAATTTCCACATCGAAACATCTGAGAGCAACAGCGAAGTCGAGCATCAAAGAACTTCATTTCATCAAGAGATCGATTTGAGGATTAAAAGAAAACCCTAGTTATTGAAGCCGCCGTCATTTTTTTTTCTCACAAAGAAAGTGATTTGGATAAAAGAAAAAGGGTGCAACATATTACAAAGTGGCCGGCCAAGTGTTCTAATGGACAAGGGGATGACCTTTTATATTTAAACTCCTTTTTCAATTTCAAAAGGGTTTCTTTAGTTTTTATTTTTGTTGTATTTTTAATTTTGTTTCGTAAATCGAACCGAATCAGTTCTAGGTCTGTAAAATCTAGGGTGAATCAGTCAGGGTGTTGACTGTCAGTTTCAGAGTCTGTAAAATCTGGGTTACGGATTACAGGGTTGTAATTCGGGGAAATCTGATCGAGGGGATATCGATCAGTCTACGGTTTTGAGCGTAGGGTTAGAATAGGTGCAGGGTTTGCGAGTGTACACTGTTTTGTATGCGGGAACTGTTCTATCACCTAGTAGAAACCTTAGAAATGCAGCAGTAGGCAGGGTTTTGCCGAAGCTGGGTATATTTGTGTGTAATTTATTTCCTGCATTTCTGTTTCTACTATATTCTGTGATTTGTTTATTACTATATATCTCGTTAGATTTTTATTTCAGTTAAAAACTGTGATAAACCCTATTCACCCCCTCTAGGGTTAATCTAGATCCAACAAGTGGTATCAGAGCTTGGTTTTCTTTAACCCTAGAATCATGGATCTTAGTTGTCAGTCTTCTGAGAATCAGTCCAGTCGTATTCCATTTATTTTCAATGGTACAGATTTTTTAAATTGGAAATTAGAAATGGAATTATATTTAAAATCTATTGATATTAAATGTTGGGATACTGTTATTAATGGTTATGATATGGTCAATAGGAACGATATTGGATTCAATTCTCGTGCTATTCACACTTTGTGTTCTTATATTGATGATGTTCAATATAACCTCAATTCTCATTACTTGACTGCGTAGGAAATATGGAATTTTCTCAATACAAAGTATGGAAAGATTGACAACAACAGCTCAAAATCCAAAATGGACAACTCAGATTCAGATCTGTGCTCAGGAGAAGAAACAAATGAAAATTCAAGTAGATCAGTCGATGGAGACTCAACAGACAATGAGACTGAAAGCTTCTCATATGAAGAGTTGGTTTATATGTGTACTGATTTAACAAAAATCGTTGATAAACTCCATCGTAAAAACAAATCTTTAAAATCTAAAAATCATGAGTTAAATAGCAAAATTAACTGTTTGGAATTAGAATTTACAAGTGTCATGAAATTAGAAAATTCTGACTGTGAAAGTTGTTTGAAATTGAAAACTGACCTCGTTCATCTCAATAAAAATATTCAAAGGCTTAAAGAGGAAATTCTGATTTTAAAAGATAACGAGGTTGAGCTAAAAGATTCAAACAATTCTTTGCAAAAAGAATTTAATAATTTTAAGGCCATCAAAAATTCCAAACATGAAATTGCTGAAAATAATAGTTTGTTAAAAACAGATTTGATCTTGAGTGAGCTTGAAAAGGAGATTGAAAATCTAAAGAAATTTGATCTTGAGAAACAAACTAAATTTGAATCTGAAATTCTTGAGTCTAAAACCAAAATCAAACTGCTTGAAAATGAAAATTTGATTTTGAAACAAAATGATACTGAAAGGAGAAAGATCAGCATTAATCGTTGTTCAAATCTGATAAAAGAAAATTCTGATCTTAAATCCAAAATCAATAATCTTGAATTAAGTTTGAAACGTTTTTCAACCGGTGAAAAATCTTTGAATATGTTATTGAAAAATCAATTCTCCACTGGAAATAAATGTGTTCTTGGTTTTGAGAAATCAAATGTTTTTGAAAATTTGAATTCATATGATTTGAGAAATCCTCCAAACTGTTTTGGAAAGAATCAATTTGAAAATTTAAACTCTGAAAATTTCAAAGGATTTTTTAATCAAAATCGTGATGTGAAATCGTTTTATCCATCTAAACAATCCTGGACCCCAAAAAGTTGTAACACAAACTTCGTTAAATACAAATGGATTTGGGTCCCTAAAGGTACTTTGGTAAATTCTGATGGATTGTTATATAAACAAGTTTGGGTACCTAAAGCTGTGAACACAACTGTGAGTGGTTTTACTAATTTTGTTAGACCACTCGATTCTATAAATTCATAGGTACCAAAGGATGGTTGAGGAACTGTTGTGGTGAAGAGAGGATGTTTTCAAGTGGTTGTATATTTTCTGTATATTTCACAGTTCCTTAAGCCAAGACTGTTGAATTAGAGATTCTGATTTACACTGGATTCTGGTATGATCTCTAAACTCACCTCTGTAAATATTTTCTATTTTGATTTTTTTGTTTATTTCTTCTTCTTCTCCCTTCTATCTCTTTCTTCTGTCTGTTCTGATTTGATTTATCACTGTCATATTTTTTGTGCTTCTTGAATTGCAGTATTCATGTTATTCTGGAAATTTGTTTTGTGTGTATAGTACTCTAATACTTTTAATCATGTTCAGATACTGAATTTTTTTTATCTGCAATTGTTTTGAAATTCATTTTCTGTTTTCTGAGTTCCTAACGGTATTGATGTATTCTTGTTATATCTTAAACACTGTTAATCTGAATTCTAAATTGTTTTGAAGAACTAAAAATTATATGGAAATTCACACACCTTTGCTGTTCTAAGTTTATTCTAATTCATTTTAGAAAAGCTCAAAATATTATACTCATTACAGCATGCTGTTATTTATCAGTTGTGACAATTCCAGTAATTTTCAGATTGGCTTGAAAATCTTTTTTTTTTGAAATGTCTTGTCTCAATGATACATCTTAAAATTCATTTTTATTCATGATTAGTACAGTTGAAATCAGTTTGTTTGAAATCATCTGAAATTCCTGATATTTTGAATCTCACACACCTCCTAAATTTGAAATTATCAACCTTGTGTGACTGATTCATTATATCCTAGAACTTGACATTGATTCAAGTGATTTCAAATAAATTACTTTAATTTTCTAGTTCAAGAATACCTCTCAAATTTGATGTAAATGATCTGAATTTAATCTCACACTTGTCAGAGATACTTGTGAAAATTTCTTTTGTAAAACTGGTCTTAAAATCCTCTGTTATTCCATGATTATTCGGTTAGAATATCTGTTTGTTTAAAATCATTTGAAATTATTGATTTACTGAATCTCACACATATCTCGAATAAAAGAATTTCAATCTGGTGTGATCGATTCATTGAATCCTGATATCTTTATCTTCCATCAAATGATTTAAAATAAACAATATTTTTAAATCTGGGATCATGAATCATCTTTTGTGACCATCGGAAACTTATGTGAAACAGTTTATGACAAGTATGATTCATGACTGATGTCTTGTGCTACTTTGATATTGTTTTGAAAATTTGTTGGAAATTGCTTGTTTATGATTTGATTACTGTTCTTCAAATAACTGCTTGTTCTTATCTGCTGCTCTGATAATTGTGCCAAATTTGTAATTTTATCTGTTTGGGCTTTGCGTTTGAAATTCCTTAATTTGAGATATCTAGGGTGTGAATAAATTCCTCGATAAAGAAGACTACAATTGGTATCAGCTTTTTCATCCATCTGTTCTGAATTTTCACTTTGAATAGACACTATACACATTTTTTTTTCCTTGTATAAATCTATATAAATTCCTCTTGTAATTGATTTTCAATTTTAAAATTATTCATTCAGAAATTGAAATCAATATCCAATTTGTGTTGTATTTATAATTCATCAAAATTATTATCAAATTTTGAAATTGTGATGAATTGTGACTGCAGTATATTTCACAACAAGAGGAGATTTTATTTGGATTTTCATGATGGTTGAATATTTATTATAATATCTTTGAACTGGCAATTATTTCATGACCATCTCCTTTATCTATCACCCGTCTGCCATCCATCACGATTTTATATTAATGTGGAGAGTTTATTTTTTTTAAGGAAAAATCATCTTGTTTTTAAAACAGTGAAAATTATTTGTGATAGAAATGGGACTATATTATTATTCAGAATTAGTGAGAATTGAAATTTTTCAATAATCCCTGTATAGTCGAGCTTATTTCATAATATAATTAATTTAGAAATTTATTTCACAGTCGATTTCCGTGCCTACCACATTTCTATCATCCATATTGGTTTCATATACCGAGGAGTTTTTCCTTTATAAAGCTGAAAATGATAAAAATATAATTAATATATAAGAGTGTCTCTAACCTTATTTAAAAATCCAAGCTCTGGTTAAGCATGTTTATGAGACGTCTTATAATTTAAGCTGCGACTGATCCCATTTAAAAATCCAAGCTCTGGTTATGCGTGGTCAGTGTGCTCTTAAATAAAAAAAAGGGGAAAAGTGCTAAAAATAGAAATAAATTTGAAATTCTCCTCTGAGTATAAAAACCAGCCTATCAATCCATCTTCTAATCTGTGAAATGTGTTAAAATCTTATGACGTATTATGATTTGTTGATTGATAGGTATTGGGACTTGAGATTATTCGATTTTCTCACTTAAGTTGAATTATTAATTATAGTCCAAATCTGTCATGTTTTTTTTGTGCCCTTTTTTTTATAAAATTCTTTGAAAATAAATTGGAAATCTTTTTTAAATTTCATCGTAAATCCGTCATTATCTGAAATGTGAAATATGCCACTAGTTCTCAGCTTATTATGATTTTTGTTTGACTGATAGAGATCTATGATGACTGTTCTTCCTCTTAAGCTGAAATTATTTTTTTAGTCAATTTTCATCTGTATTTTAAACTCTGTATCCTTTTGATGATAACAAAAGGGGGAGAATGGATTAGATTTTGATTTATGAGTGAATAGATTATATTTTGATTTATGAGTGAATATTTTATAAATATTTTCAATTTTATTCAGTTAAATTCACTCAAGCACAGTTATAGGGGGAGTTACCTGTTGTAGGGGGAGCTAATAAATAGGGGGAGTTCAGTTCTTTCACTGTCAAACACATTTACTGTATTCAAAATCTTAATATTTATTTGTCATCATCAAAAGGGGGAGATTGTTGTATATAACGGTATTGTATACACAATTATATGATTTTTGTTTGATGATAACAAATAAATATATTTATATTATAAATGTGTTTGTTACTGTACTGTTTCATATATACATCATAGACTGGAATATAATATTTATATTTAAATAAAATACGATTGTACAGAAATTCAAATATTAATACAATATTTTATTTAAATAGAATATTTTATTTCAATATTCAAACAGTACAACTTTTACAACTCCACTATTTGTACACTCCACTGTTACTTTTCATATCAGTACAATCTTCATACATTCAATACATTTTCATTTACAACACTCACACTCAGTATACATTCACTCAGGTACATTCTCATTTTCAGTTAAAAGCTGACAAAACTGTCTTTTGTCTTCTGTCTTCACTGTCTTCACTGTCAGTCCAGCTCACTGTTGTCCGTCAGTCCAGTCATCATCTTCATGCTTATCTGTCACATGAAACACACACACAATGCACTGCAATAGAATTTAAACTGAATATATGCGAATATAAATTTTATTTTAAAAATTTTATTTGCCTCAGTTTTCTGGTGTGTTTCTTATCATTTTTCTGACTTGATCTGATTTGTTAATCCGACTGTGTCTAGACAGTATATATATAGTACAGGGAGAGGAAAAATTTTCTGATGGCTGCAAATACACACGTGTATAAATACACGTGTGCACTGCCTCGCCAAATCAGTGTATATGGCTATGGAGCAGTCACATGGACCAAGCTCGACACATTGCACAACTCAACACATTTCAAGACAATGATGCTATCAACAAAAATGGCAAAGCACGTATGTTCAAATGTTTAACAAAGTCAACAAAGCATGATTCAAGCCAGCAAAGTGTAAATACCACATGAAAACAGCAAAGTCAAATATGACATGACAAAGAGGTGCAGCCAAGAAGTAATCAGTAAAAGTCGATCTCATATAAGTGAAATGCTAATGAATTTAGCACAACAGCAAAAGCAAATGGCCGAGGATAATTCAAAGTTGACATGGCAGAATACACAACACACAATCAAGACTGGAGCATACATGGCATGTACACAGCAGTCCATAGTGACACACATCAAAAAGAAATGGACACAATTGTGTACAAGTTTTTAGTGCAGGATGGGTTCTAGGAGCACAAACAGCAAGTTCAAGCATGGAGTCAAGCAAAATCAGCAAGTGTGTAGGAATGATTTTAAAGCAGGTTTCAGCAATGGTCAAATCAGCATTTTTATATGTGCATGCAAGAATAAAGTTTCTGCTGTGTACACAAATGTTTCATGGTACAACAGTGTAATGCAAGACAACATACTAAATCAGGTTTCAATTAACCACAGTGGAACACAATATGGTGATGTATATATGTGAGGACCCGTAACTTCCCCGTGAAGGAAGGAGCGGATACTTTGAGAACAACACACAAATGAACGCATACGAAAGAACATTTCATTACTATTACAACAATTCCATCAGATACAAGAATATACAGAGTATAATTGAATAAATTACATTCGATAAATATCAGAGATTACAATAAATTACATATCAGCGGAAAATAATACAAAACACAACTGAAAGTGATACACGGATACAGTGCTTTCCGAGCATCGTTCCAGCTGTAAATCAGGATCCTGTGAATATAAATCTTCAAAACCAAAACTACTAGCTGCCCGTGTCGAAAATAAGGGCACCCAGAGTTTAGGTTAAAACAATAAACTCCAGGTCAGTCATGTGACTGGTGTGAGAACTAAAACAGTTATTTAAAACTTTACTTTAAAAGAGAGTAATTCAAGGGACCACGCCGTATAACACGGAACAGGTTTCCTCCCAAGAATACCAGTGCATAGAATAAACAACGCAATGCTTTTTCGAAAATGAAGCTATTATAAGACCCAGGTCCCATCACACAATGCAACGCAAGCCGGAGGATAGGGTTTTCCCTTATAACAGCCAAACATGCTGGGTACGTTTAAAACAAATCATTTGATACTATAATAAGTGTATAGTGTCAAAACAATTTCAATCATAAATATCAATCCTAGGCGGCATGGGTACCATCTATCATGTCGCCATACTAGGCTCTACAAATAAAACCGAGATACACGTATTGGAAATTGGATTTCCGTCATGAGTCGAGGCAAGGGGCAAGCTCCTCTCCGCTTCGAGACACTCTAGCGAATGTCCCAGGACTACACACTCTGGGTAACCCTTGGATGCTTCAGGGCCGGTCCTCTCTTATGTTTGAGGATTAATTATGCCTGAACACACGTTTCCCGGTCCTTATAGACCTAAAATCGAGGCGCCTCATCCAACAACCATATAGGTGAAAAGTATATAAATGTCAGGGCTGGTAAGTCACTGACACCACCAAAGCTAGAAAGAAACGCCGTGCTCTCCCTGCAGTCCTTATCCCGTTTTTAACTCATACCGAGGTGTGAGGCTCGCGAATTCACGTTATACACAAAGCTGCCACGTAGGCAGTGCTTTGATCATCAACCACAAGACTTTGCTTTTCAACAGAAGCCTTGATCCATGCAACTCAGCATGCCACATAGGCAATTCATGCCATGCGATTTATATCTATCGATATATAACCTCTAAGCTCGTACGTCTCAGAGAAGGGCGTTAAGCAAGAGAATAAATTCTCCGCCGCCAACAGATATATATTTACCAGAAATCAATCAACACAGAATAAAATCCAATGTCAGACACACAATCCATTTACAAGTTCGTTCTGGGTCTGAACGAAACCGGAGGCACTTTCCTCGCATATCCATCGATCTCCAAGTACATCTGGATGACCACCAACTATTTCCGTCCTCTTGGGTGTACAACCCAATCAGGATCATTAGTAATTATCCAAACAATGTGAAGACTTCCGGTCTTCGACCACCATCTTCATCTTCGACTTATCGTCGAATCGGTTATTCAGAATAGGTATAAACCCGGCCTTTCCGAACAACGCGCGTATATTAAAAACAAATGTTACACAAGCACAACATACGCCTCATTCCAATTCATTAGTCACTAACCGTAAATTAGTAAGAGAGCAATTTCCCAAATATTAACCCCGAAGGCCGAAACCAACATCAGATCAATATCCAGGAAACCATTCTTCTTAACTAACCTACCGCTAGTTTCTAAATTTCATATTCTTAGGGAAAGGTTCCCATTAATTTTATCCAAGACAAATTCTTTAAAATTTATTCTTTAATCTTCCTTTGGATGTCATTTCAAACCAAATTATGGTTTTCCAAACTAGTCGAGATTAGCGAACCACACCGAAGTAATTATTTATTTTATTTCCCAATCCAACCTATTCATCCCATGAAGAAAAACTGGTAATACTCCATATCTAACACCGTGGTGTTATCAGTAAAATTAATTACCATTTCACGTTCAAATCTAATAAAAGATTTAACTATCGCTTTGGACCAAAACTGGTGATACTCCATTCTCGCTCATTTTCTAAATTTGATAATTTAAATTATCAATTCACATTTCAATCTAATTGCAGATTCATTAAACTCCTTTTACTAGGTCAAAGAACTAATGTCATTCAAAACACAGTTCACGACAAACCCAAATCACATTCTATTTATCATCGGGTTAAAGAACAAGTGTCATTTGAAACACCCTTCACGATAAACCCACAAATCAATTCTATTTACAACCCATTTCAAATCCAATTTATTTTATTAAAAATAAACGGGTTTAATTTTAGTTCAAAACTAGTTCATTTCGATAAAAATTTATTTTTATCTTTACAAATGTGGGATTTTTCATCCCAGTTCTTCACAAATCATTTCTTATGATTTTACACAAATTATTACTATTTTTAATAATTTTATCAAGGCCCGTACATTCGATTTCCATCAACGGCCATCGAACTGCACTTACAGCGACCTTTTTCAAATTTGATTTGGACGTATCTCCAAATACAACCGTTAGATTTCAAATTTCTAATATTCGTTAGAAAGCTCTTTTCGATACGAACCCAACGGTTCCGGTTTTAGGAGAATCCGACGGTCGGATCTCCCGTAATGTCCGTTCGAAGTCAATGGTCAAAATTTACGAACTGCCGCGGCGCGGCGTGTTCTATTCAGGCCATTATATTATATATATAATATATATTTCGTCGATTTCTATTTAAACTAATTTTATGAATAGTTTTAAATTCGTTTCAAAAACATTTTAGCTTCTATTTCCAATTCAATTCAAATCTCGATTCATTCTATATTTAATTCAATTCGAATTTGAAATTGGTTTATATTCAATTCAATTCAAATTCGTTTTTTATTCAATTTAATTCAAATTCGTTTTCTATTCAATTCAATTCAAATTCGTTTTCTATTCCATTTAATTCAAATTCGTTTTCTATTCGATTCAATTCAAATTCGTTTTTCTATTCAATTTAATTCAAATTCGTTTTCTATTCAATTCAATTCAAATTTGTTTTCTATTCGATTCAATTCAAATTCGTTTTTCTATTCAATTTAATTCAAATTCGTTTTCTATTCGATTCAATTCAAATTCGTTTTCTATTCAATTCAATTCAAATTCATTTTCTATTCAAATCAAATTCAATTCAAATTCGTTTTCTAATCAAATTCAATTCAAATTCGTTTTCTATTCAATTCAATTCAAATTCGTTTTCTATTCAAATCAAATTCAATTCAAATTCGTTTTCTATTCAAATCAAATTCAATTCAAATTCTAAAAACGAATATAATCGATATAAATATCGTTCGCGTCAAAATAGCGCATCTCTAATCAACACGACTTTATATATTTCAATAATTCCGTTATTCTATTCAACAAATGAATATTTATTCAATTCAATACATGAATCTATATTTTTGTCAACACATGACTAATCTCAACGAATGAGTACTATCCATATGTGACTATTTTTGTTATTTAATATATTTTATAAAAATTATGGTATCTATCGTTTGATTTCAAATCAGACTCCAACCGTAAATTAGTAAGAGAACGATTCCCTAAATATTAACCCCGAAGGCCGAAACCAACATCAGATCAATATCCAGGAGACCACTCATCTTATCTATTTTCCAGTCAGTTTCTAATTTTATATAGGATAAAGATGTAAATCTTATTGTTAAAATATTTCGTTCAACACATGACTAATCTCAACGGATGAGTACTGTCAACACATGAACCTTTATTTTATAATATAAAGATGTAAATTTTATTGTTAAAATATTTCGTTCAACACATGACTAATCTCAACGGATGAGTACTGTCAACACATGAACCTTTATTTTATAATATTCTTTATTTTCTAAATTGGAATGAGGCCCAATCAATTACCATATAACGTTAATTATATGGATTCCATACAACACATGTAAATAATAGCAACGATAAATAATCAACCATCATCCAAAGTGCACTATACTGTACAAGCATCAAATGTAGATAATCAACGCTCACACAGTCTGTCGACCAATCGATCGACATACAATTAAATAATTGGGATTAGTGTACGCCAAATATCATCCCAACACCTGTGTGGGGTTTCAAATCAACAAACACATATTTTTATCGTGCAGTTGGGCGATGTGTAAAATTTATCATCCCAATCAATATCAGTCAAATCAGTGTATATAAACAAATCGGCCGATTTGTTTATAAATATTTATTTATTCACTTTCACGTTAAAAATTATATTTTTAACGATAATTAATTTATTTCAACCACCTACATTTATTATTGATTTCACATCAACAACACAAACAAATTTCACAACACAACAATTAGACAAACAAGCCATCCATGGTATGTGGATGACGGGTGTCGGGTGCTACTAAGCACCGTCTGCATCCTAGTATATATATAACTAGAAAAAGAAATTTTGAGTGAGAAGTTCTCACCGATAGCTATCCCAACTCCACGACTCTTCATTTGTAGGAAATCATCGCCATTCTCGCCTTTTGTCGCTTTCGTTGCCCGTAGCCACTATATATATAAAAATCACATTTTTATTTCGCTATTCAATGTATAAAAATCGAATTTTTACTTCGCTATTCAACATATAAAAATCGAATTTTTACTTTGTTATTCAATATATAAAAATCGAATTTTTACTTCGCTATTTAATATATAAAAATCGAATTTTTACTTCGCTATTCAATATATAAAAATCGAATTTTTATCACTTCAACTTCATATTAAAACTCCCGTCTTTCTCCTATTAAAAATCACGTCTTTAATCAATGGAAAATCACATTTTCATGTATGTTAAAGATCGTATTTTTTTGAACAACAAAATATATAACTTCGTATATATATATATATTTAACAATACTTCCTTTGTTATAAAACTCATTTAACATTGGTAACTAAATTAAATGAATTAATTAAATAATTACTTAAAAAGGAAATGAAAATAAATATAAACAAGAACACTCATAGCAGAAATCGAGAGAGGGGGGGCCTTGCGCGCTGGACGGGGAGGATGGCCGGAGTGAAGGGTGGCGCAGCTCGTTCAGGCGGTGCAGGGGGGGTCTGAGGGGCTACAGGAGGTCGGTGGAGGTGGGCGAGGGGGTCTAGGGTTTGGCAGGGAAGGAGCTTCCGATTAGGAGAGAGGAGCAAGGGGGAGAAGGAGATGGAAGAAGGAGGGCGCGGCACGGGGAGGAGCATCGCCAGCGGCGGTCAGCTCCGGCGGCGGCTGGATCGAGCCTGGCGATTTTTTTTATTTCAACTGACGGGGAGAGAGAACGTATGGGGAGGGAGTGGGATTTAATAGGATATTTTTATATTATTTTATTTTATTTTTCTCTCTCCTAAGTTGACCTTTCATATGAACTCGAAATCAAACCCGCCGACTGTCGTCCCTAGCGTTTTACCCCCATTCCGAACACAATGGCATATGTATCGTAAGCCAGTTCGGCCGTTACGATCAGTTTTCATCAAAATCAAAATATAACTCTATATATTGAATTTGAATGCACATTTCAATTTACCGGGGTCACATTCGAACTTTAAAAATTCCCGAAAAATATTTTCTAGCTTCGTATTGACGATACGGTCCTAACAAAACTAATTTCGTCGAATTCTGAGACCGTTGGAAAAATGGCCATTTTCCAGTCGATTAAAATCAACTAAAACTGGTCAAACGCGTTTTCCTTTGCCACGCCCACATATTGATTCGAAAAATTATGAAATTTGGAACCTAGCAATAATTTGACACTGCGGATCCAACAAAAGTGGTTTCGTCGAAATCCGAGGTCGTTTGCAAAATTCCCATTTTTAAGGGCCTGAATCCCATAGCGACTATTCAGAATTTTCAACTGGACATATCTTTTGATTCCCGCTATGAAATCTCAATTTTTTGGATTCGTTCGAAAGATAGTCACAATTAGATCCAAATGTTTTTGTTTCACTAAAATCCGGATTGTTTTGCACCTGGTACATTCAATTGAAGTTTGAAATCGAATTATCGAACTACCACGCCATTTTCAATTCTATTTATATATAATTATTTATATTCTAACGACGACGTATATAAAATATACGTTCTAAATATATTCAAAATAAATTTTCGTCGATATTATTTAAAATAATTCATTATAAATGTTCGAAATTCGCTAAAATTTCCAAAATAAAAATTTTAAACTGGCTCAGATTTTCGGGTTGTTACAATCTCCCCCACTTAAAACTTTTCGTCCCCGAAAAGGAACAAAGTCGAAAGTGGTTTGATTAATCAGCTCTACGTTCGATCTGGCTTCCATTCTCCAACTTTTCAGTTTCTGAGAATTTTCAAATTTTCAAAAATTTGGCTAACACCCGGAATTTTCGAAAAATTTCGCCATAACCTCCCTTGCACCGGGAGCCACGGGAAAATCCCGAAATTGCCATACAGGCCTTCTGATCTCAAAAAAAAAAAAAAGCCAATAGGCTCATAAAATCATCATCACCCAAACAAAACAGTAAATTATAATAAACATGTACCTATTTGTCGGGCAAACAAATTTTTTTCTCTGCTCTAGCCTCCTTGCTATGACCTGTTCAATGTAAGTACTTGTATATGCAAGCAAATGTGACCAATTTTCAATAATATTCAATATTTGATTCTATTAGGCTAAATAGTTCAAAAATTATCAAACAAATAAACAAACAACACAAACATCAATCAATTAGTGGATTAACGTTTCAAATTCGTAAATTTGATACATATACAGAAATCATGTTTTTGATGCCAGATCACAACAAATGAATCTATCTATATAAGTTTTGGTTCTCACACCAGCCTAATGGAAATATATAGATATCACACCTTCGAAACACGAACATAAATATTGATGATGTCATGACAATTATCAGTACCATCTCCGGGCGACTAGAATGTGATTCTATATCTATCCAGTATATTAAAACTTCGTCTATACGTTCATGACGCGTATACGCGAAATCTTTATATACTCGATTGTCCAAATCAATATAAATAAATATTCAAATACGTATAAAGCGATTTAAATTTTCAAAACAAAATTGTTTTCATTTGAAAAATATACTCTTCACACTCGTTCTAGGATACTACTGATCCTATCTCTAACGAGATATTCTAATTGGATATTACTAATCCAATATCTGATGAATTCTTTCGTATGGTTCTAACGTGTCTTATTCTCAAGCTCTGTAAACCAAAGCTCTGATACCAAATGTGAGAACCCGTTACTTCCCCGTGAAGGAAAGAGCGGATACTTTGAGACCAACACACAAATGAACGCATACGAAAGAACATTTCATTGCTGTTACAACAATTCCATCATATACAAGAATATACAGAGTATAATTGAATAAATTACATTCGATAAATATCAGAGATTACAATAAATTACATAGCAGCGGAAAATAATACAAAACACAACTGAAAGTGATACACGGATACAGAGCTTTTCGAGCATCGTTCCAGCTGTAAATCAGGATCCTGTGAATTTAAATCTACAAAACCAAAACTACTAGCTTCTCGTGTCGAAAATAAGGGCACCCAGAGTTTAGGTTAAAACAATAAACTCCAGGTCAGTCATGTGACTGGTGTGAGAACTAAAACAGTTATTTAAAACTTTACTTTAAAAGAGAGTAATTCAAGGGACCACGCCGTATAACACGGAACGGGTTTCCTCCCAAGAATACCAGTGCATAGAATAAACAACGCAATGCTTTTTCGAAAATGAAGCTATTATAAGACCCAGGTCCCATCACACAATGCAACGCAAGCCGGAGGTTAGGGTTTTCCCTTATAACAGCCAAACATGCTTGGTACGTTTAAAACAAATCATTTGATACTATAATAAGTGTATAGTGTCAAAACAATTTCAATCATAAATATCAATCCTAGGCGGCATGGGTACCATCTATCATGTCGCCATACTAGGCTCTACAAATAAAACCGAGATACACGTATTGGAAATTGGATTTCCGTCACGAGTCAAGGCAAGGGGCAAGCTCCTCTCCGCTTCGAGACACTCTAGCGAATGTCGCAGGACTACACACTCTGGGTAACCCTTGGATGCTTCAGGGCCGGTCCTCTCTTAAGTTTGAGGATTAATTATGCCTGAACACACGTTTCCCGGTCCTTACAGACCTAAAATCGAGGCGCCTCATCCAACAACCACATAGGTGAAAAGTATATAAATGTCAGGGCCGGTAAGTCACTGACACCACCAAAGCTAGAAAGAAACGTCGTGCTCTCCCTGCAGTCCTTATCCCTTTTTTAACTCATACCGAGGTGTGAGGCTCGCGAATTCACGTTATACACAAAGCTGCCACGTAGGCCGTGCTTTGATCATCAACCACAAGACTTTGCTTTTCAACAGAAGCCTTGATCCATGCAATTCAGCATGCCACACAGGCAATTCATGCAATTGATATCTATCGATATATAACCTCTAAGCTCGTACGTCTCAGAGAAGGGCGTTAAGCAAGAGAATAAATTCTCCGCCGCCAAAAAGATATATATTTAACAGAAATCAATCAACATAGAATAAAATCCAATGTCAGACACACAATCCAATTACAAGTTCGTTCTGGGTCTGAACGAAACCGGAGGCACTTTCCTCGCATATCCATCAATCTCCAAGTACGTCTGGATGACCACCAACTATTTCCGTCCTCTTGGGTGTACAGCCCAATCAGGATCATCAGTAATTATCCAAACGATGTGAAGACTTCCGGTCTTCGACCAACGTCTTCATCTTCGACTTATCGTCGAATCGGTTAATCAGAATGGGTATAAACCCGGCCTTTCCGAACAACCCGCGTATATTAAAAACAAATGTTACACAAACACAACATACGCCTCATTTCAATTCATTAGTCACTAACCGTAAATCAATAAGAGAGCAATTTCCCAAATATTAACCCCGAAGGCCGAAACCAACATCAGATCAATATCCAGGAAACCATTCTTCTTAACTAACCTACCGCTAGTTTCTAAATTTCATATTCTTAGGGAAAGGTTCCCATTAATTTTATCCAAGATAAATTCTTTAAAATTTATTCTTTAATCTTCCTTTGGATGTCATTTCAAACCAAATTATGGTTTTCCAAACTAGTCGAGATTAGCGAACCACACTGAAGTAATTATTTATTTTATTTCCCAATCCCAACCTATTCATCCCATGAAGAAAAACTGGTAATACTCCATATCTAACACCGTGGTGTTATCGGTAAATTAATCACCATTTCACGTTCAAATATAATTAAAGATTTAACTATCGCTTTGGAGCAAAACTGGTGATACTCCATTCTCGCTCATTTTCTAAATTTGATAATTTAAATTATCAATTCACATTTCAATCTAATTGCAGATTCATTAAACTCCTTTTACTGGGTCAAAGAACTAATGTCATTCAAAACACAGTTCACGACAAACCCAAATCACATTCTATTTATCATCGGGTTAAAGAACAAGTGTCATTTGAAACACCCTTCACGATAAACCCACAAATCAATTCTATTTACAACCCATTTCAAATCCAATTTATTTTATTAAAAATAAACGGGTTTAATTTTAGTTCAAAACTAGTTCATTTCGATAAAAATTTATTTTTATCTTTACAAATGTGGGATTTTTCATCCTAGTTCTTCACAAATCATTTCTTATGATTTTACACAAATTATTACTATTTTTAATAATTTTATCAAGGCCCGTACAGTCGATTTCCATCAACGACCATCGAACTGCACTTACAACGACCTTTTTCAAATTTGATTTGGACATATCTCCAAATCCAACCGTTATATTTCAAATTTCTAATATGCGTTAGAAAGCTCTTTTCGATACGAACCCAACGGTTCCGGTTTTAGGAGAATCCGACGGTCGGATCTCCCGTAATGTCCGTTCGAAGTCAATGGTCGAAATTTACGAACTGCCGTGGCGCGGCGCGTTCTATTCAGGCCATTATATTATATATATAATATATATAATATATATTTCGTTGATTTCTATTTGAACTAATTTTATGAATAGTTTTAAATTCGTTTCAAAAACATTTCAACTTCTATTTCCAATTCAATTCAAATCTCGATTCATTCTATATTTAATTCAATTCGAATTTGAAATTGGTTTATATTCAATTCAATTCAAATTCGTTTTTTATTCAATTTAATTCAAATTCGTTTTCTATTCAAATCAATTCAAATTCGTTTTCTATTCCATTTAATTCAAATTCGTTTTCTATTCGATTCAATTCAAATTCGTTTTTCAATTCAATTCAAATTCGTTTTCTATTCAATTCAATTCAAATTCGTTTTCTATTCGATTCAATTCAAATTCGTTTTTCTATTCAATTTAATTCAAATTCATTTTCTATTCGATTCAATTCAAATTCGTTTTCTATTCAATTCAATTCAAATTCGTTTTCTATTCAATTCAATTCAAATTCGTTTTCTATTCAAATCGAATTCAATTCAAATTCGTTTTCTATTCAAATCAAATTCAATTCAAATTCGTTTTCTATTCAATTCAATTCAAATTCGTTTTCTATTCAAATCAAATTCAATTCAAATTCGTTTTCTATTCAATTCAAATTCTAAAAACGAATATAATGGATATAAATATCGTTCGCATCAAAATAGCGCATCTCTAATCAACACGACTTTATATATTTCAATAATTCCATTATTTTATTCAACAAATGAATATTTATTCTATTCAATACATGAATCTATATTTTTGTCAACACATGACTAATCTCAACGAATGAGTACTGTCCATATGTGACTATTTTTGTTATTTAATATATTTTATAAAAATTATGGTATCTATCGTTTGATTTCAAATCAGACTCCAACCGTAAATTAGTAAGAGAACGATTCCCTAAATATTAACCCCGAAGGCCGAAACCAACATCAGATCAATATCCAGGAGACCACTCATCTTATCTATTTTCCATTCAGTTTCTAATTTTATATAGGATAAAGATGTAAATCTTATTGTTAAAATATTTCGTTCAACACATGACTAATCTCAACGGATGAGTACTGTCAACACATGAACCTTTATTTTATAATATTCTTTATTTTCTAAATTGGAATGAGGCCCAATCAATTACCATATAACGTTAATTATATGGATTCCATACAACACATGTATATAATAGCAACGATAAATAATCAACCATCATCCAAAGTGCACTATACTGTATAAGCATCAAATGTAGATAATCAACACTCACAAAGTCTGTCGACCAATCGATCGACATACAATTAAATAATTGGGATTAGTGTATGCCAAATATCATCCAAACACCCGTGTGGGGTTTCAAATCAACAAACACATATTTTTATCGTGTAGTTGGGCGATGTGTAAAATTTATCATCCCAATCAATATCAGTCAAATCAGTGTATATAAACAAATCGGTCGATTTGTTTATAAATATTTATTTATTCACTTTCACGTTAAAAATTATATTTTTAACGATAATTAATTTATTTCAACCACCTACATTTATTATCGATTTCACATCAACAACACAAACAAATTTCACAACACAACAATTAGACAAACAAGCCATCCATGGTCTGTGGATGATGGGTGTCGGGTGCTACTAAGCACCGTCTGCATCCTAGTATATATATATATAACTAGAAAAAGAAATTTAGAGTGAGAAGTTCTCACCGATAGCTATCCCAACTCCACGACTCTTCATTTGTAGGAAATCATCGCCATTCTCGCCTTTTGTCGCTTTCGTTGCCCGTAGCCACTATATATATAAAAATCACATTTTTATTTCGCTATTCAATGTATAAAAATCGAATTTTTACTTCGCTATTCAACATATAAAAATCGAATTTTTACTTTGCTATTCAATATATAAAAATCAAATTTTTACTTCGCTATTCAATATATAAAAATCGAATTTTTATCACTTCAACTTCATATTAAAAATCCCGTCTTTCTCCTATAAAAAATCACGTCTTTAATCAATGGAAAATCACATTTTCATGTATGTTAAATATCGTATTTTTTTGAACAACAAAATATATAACTTCATATATATATATATATATATATATATATAACAATACTTCCTTTGTTATAAAACTCATTTAACATTGGTAACTAAATTAAATGAATTAATTAAATAATTACTTAAAAAGGAAATGAAAATAAATATGAACAAGAACACTCACAGCAGAAATCGAGAGAGGGGGGGCCTTGCGCGCTGGACGGGAGGATGGCCGGAGTGAAGGGTGGCGCAGCTCGTTCAGGCGGCGCAGGGGAGGGGGGGTCTGAGGGGATACAGGAGGTCGGTGGAGGTGGGCGAGGGGGTCTAGGGTTTGGCGGGGAAGGAGCTTCCGATTGGGAGAGAGGAGCAAGGGGGAGAAGGAGATGGAAGAAGGAGGGCGCGACACGGGGAGGAGCATCGCCAGCGGCGGCTGGATCGAGCCTGGCGATTTTTTTTTTATTTCAATTGACGGGGAGAGAGAACGTATGGGGAGGGAGTGGGATTTAATAGGAGATTTTTATATTATTTTATTTTATTTTTCTCTCTCCTAAGTTGACCTTTCATATGAACTCGAAATCAAACCCGCCGACTGTTGTCCCTAGCGGTTTACCCCCATTCCGAACACAATGGCATATGTATCGTAAGCCAGTTCGGCTGTTACGATCAGTTTTCATCAAAATCAAAATATAACTCTATATATTGAATTTGAACGCACATTTCAATTTACCGGGGTCACATACGAACTTTAAAAATTCCCAAAAAACATTTTCTAGTTTCGTATTGACGATACGGTCCTAACAAAACTAATTTCGTCGAATTCTGAGACCGTTGGAAAAATGGCCATATTCCAGTCGATTAAAATCAACTGAAACTGGTCAAACGCGTTTTCCTTTGCCATGCCCACATATTGATTCGAAAAATTATGAAATATGGAACCTAGCAATAATTTGACATTGCGGATCCAACAAAAGTGGTTTCGTCGAAATCCGAGGTCGTTTGCAAAATTCCCATTTTTAAGGGCCTGAATCCCATAGCGACTATTCAGAATTTTCAAATGGACATATCTTTTGATTCCCGCTATGAAATCTCAATTTTTCGGATTCGTTGGAAAGATAGTCACAATTAGATCCAAATGTTTTTGGTTTCACTAAAATCCAGATTGTTTTGCACCTGGTACATTCAATTGAAGTTTGAAATCGAATTATCGAACTACCGCGCCATTTTCAATTCTATTTATATTTATATATAATTATTTATATTCTAACGACGACGTATATAAAATATACGTTCTAAATATATTCAAAATAAATTTCCGTCGATATTATTTAAAATAATTCATTATAAATGTTCGAAATTCGCTAAAATTGCCAAAATAAAATTTTTAAACTGGCTCAGATTTTCGGGTTGTTACAATATATGACAAGAGCAGGCAGTTCAAGTACAAAAAGTGGTCAAGACAGAAAAAGTTTCAAGTGCAGCAAGTGGTCAAACAAATCAGTTTGTGTTCAAGACCATACAGTGATGTTCATGCTCAAGGTAAATAAATACAGGGGTGCAGTTTCATGTACGTATCTCATTTTATGTGGTCGAGCTAGTCGAGTTCAAGCAAGTTTCAAAATACATAAGTGAAAAAATTGAGTGGCATGTACAATGCATACACAACTAAGCATAAATGGACAAGGATGCAAAAATGAGTCAGCAAATACATGGTGATTTGGTTCCATGCACACAAATCAGTGAAGTTCAAACCAGACCAGCCAAATGACAAGCATACAAGATATGGATGGAGCAAAGTCTTTATTTCAGAATGGCTCAACCCAAACAACATGTTCACAACGACCACATGGGCAAGAAAAATATGGACATAAAGCAAATGGTAAAATTCACTGTCTCAATAACATTGAGAAAGATTTATGCTTACAGAAATGAGATAAACCTTTTTTGGGCAAAAATGTATATCGGAGAAAAGTGGCACGTGAAGTTTGGACAAAAGCAATTCAATTTGTTTACAAAAGTGATATGCATGCATCTGAAAGTAATTAAGGGAAATCTGCATTGATTGCATGATTTAAACCTTGCAAGTTTATTTTTTAGTGAAAGCAAGAAAACATGGAAAGAATTTAGTCTTGCCAATAATCCCGTTCAGTTTTTTCGAAGGAAGCAAAATGGCCAAGTTTTTATTCCAATGTTTTTTTTCAGAAATCAGAGAGAATATATTTGGCAACAATTTATATTCATCTTATATCTTTCCAGATTTTACGCAAGGAATAATTCAAGAATTCATGGGGCCACAAATAAATTCTTTCCAAAACTTCTCATTTCATCAAAGCAGTTTCAAATTATATCGAGGTAATCAAGTGGTCAAGGAATTTTTTTTCATTCAAGCCGCAAATTAAAAAGGGGAAACCAGACAAATTCAGAGCAAGTCATTAATCAAGAAATCAGAGTAATCAGGGTTTTATTTTTAACCCTATAAACACCTATTACATCATTGGCAAAATTGATCATCAAAAGCCAACCCAACATTTCAGATCGAATCCATAGAAAACCCACAAATCAATTCAAAATTTTCAAAGCAATAATTTTCAGAAAAACTCACTTTGTTTCCAGTCAAGAGCAAGTGTAATGACCCGTATTCTACACATCATAGGATCGTAGAATATTTATTTCTTTCCCATGTGAAGTCGTATGGTCATGTAACTTTGGGAAACATCTATTAGAGTCATTTCCCATGCTTATGATTTTTGTCTATTTTTAAATGACCATTTTGCCCCTAGTTGGTACTGTTTTGGCCATAACTTTTGATTGGAAAGGAATTTTGACCTGAAACCACTTCCATTTGATTCGTTTGATGGTTTTTCTTTCCGTAGAGTGGTCACATTAGCCAAACGGACTTACCGTTTGGGAGATATGGCTGAAACAAGGTTTGGAGGGTGAAAAACTGCTTAACCGGGCCAAATCGGGTGATTTGTGAGTAGGCCCATAACCCATTTCGGGATTAGGGTTATGGGAGGGCTGAAATGAGATGGAGAATTATTCCATTTCAGTTTTCTAGCCTCCACTTATCACCAAGGAACCCTAAAAATGGCCTCCAACCTCTAAATCACCTCCAAATCACCTTTAGGTTAAGGATTTGGCTTAGCAACCCCTAATCAAGAAGGATCTTCGCCAAATCAACAAAGGAGCTGCTGTTTGGTATTGAAATTCGCATCAAATCAGAGAATCATTTCAGATCTTAGTTTATTTTGTGGCTAAGGTGAGTGATTTGCTTAGTTTTGCACTAATTATGGCTAATTAGGGGTGATTAGTGGTAATTAGCGAATTTAAACATGATAAAATTCTGGAAAAATGTTTATAAAATTCGGAATGATGTTTTAGACCTCTGATATGAATTTGGGTTAATTTGGTTAAGATTTGCTAATCCTATCATCAGTTTCACCTAAACATGCTTAAGGGGAAAATATGGGATTTTGGGTATGTTTGATCCATTTTTACCTATCATATTGATGTTTTTGATGCTTGTGGTTGATTATGCATGTTGGTATGACTGTATGAAATGTTATGTGACTGTTTAGAATAGTTGGAATGGTCGAAAACGCCGTCGAGGGGCGTAAACAGCTCGCTGGACAAGGTGCAGGGGTTCGGATCGCATAGGGGGTTGAGGGACGATCGGATCGCCCTATGGGATCGTGGGGGCATCCCCACGAGTCGAGTCACCTCCTCCGAACCGAACCGTCTGTGCAAGGCCACGAAGCGAATCGATGCAGCGCCGTGCCAAACTGAAGTACTCCGACCCGGATCGCCAATGAGCATTACGATCCGATCCGATCCACTCGTGCTTCATATCACGATCCGACTAGAGGAAGGTAGCATCCACGATCCGATGCACAACGAGACGATGGAGGAGCGCGATCCGATCCGTATGGGGTATTCACGATCCGACCAGAAGTGGAGACCCGATCCGATGAAGACTGGATTCACGAGACCATGGAGGAGGGCGATCGATCAGCTGGAGGACCACGACCCGATCCGATGCAGGAGGCGCGACCCGATCCGATGAAGAATGTGAAGGCTGATCTGATCCGATTCGATGGTAATGACCAATAACCCGAAATGCAAAGGTAGTCCAAATGGAAGTTAGAGCTCAGGATCCCGGAACCAGTTGGGAACCAATGAATTCACTTCATGGTTGGACTTTGCTGCGGGACGTGTGCTAAGGAGTTGTCGACGTTCATAACTTCGATTCACCACTAAGAATGGATGATGGCTACTTATCAGTGCAGTAGGGTCATTACGACCTAAGGGGCAAAGTGATGGTAGCAAGACTACGTTATCAGTGCAGTAGGGTCATTATGACCCGAGGGGCAAGGTGATGCGTAGTAAGACTATGAGCCAGTGCAGTGGGGTTCTTGTAACTCCATGGGGCAAAGTGGACATAGTAAGGATTGGTAAGGCTGTGAGCCAGCGCAGATGGGGTGAATAACTCCATGGGGCAAGTGGACATAGCGAGGAATTAGTGGCTACGTTATCAGTGCAGTGAAGCCATTTATGACTTCATGGGGCAAAGTGATCGTAGCAAGGAATGTTGGGTGATCGAAGTGGTGAATATCGTATGCTTTACGCACTGAGTGAGAGATGTGAGGATGGATGCTATGCTTGATTATTTGCCATCATTATGACATGCACACCTCCCCCACCTCCGTATCTTTATATTGATTGATATGATACCTTAGAGTGTTGTACAGTATGTAGTGCTAACTCTTTGGTTGCAGGTCCAGATTCAGGTATGTCTTAGTCTACCTGTTATTGTTCACTTTAGATGCTTATCGCTCATACCAGGCTTTATGTCTGACCCAGAGTTTTATGTCTCCTCTTATTACTCTGGGTGCTCACACGAGCAGACTAGAGACATGTTAGCTGGTGATGTGCGAGTAGCTGATCCGGAGGCGAGCAGGAGGCTTCCACGTATTATACATATATACACATTCTCCCTATGTCGTTGGTGGTCGCTACTTGGGCATTAGTAGTGTACCTCCTTTATCTTGTTTTGCTTTGAGACAGTTTGAATGTTGTAATAAGCTGTATTCTGAATTTCCGCTGCTATGATGTTTAGTTCTGATTTTCAGCTTATGCACTGTCTCTCCTGTTTTATGTCAAGTATGTTATTATTATATTTTGTTCGATGCACTGTGAGACATTCTTCAGGTTCTTTGTATGTTCATTCCCTTCTTCCTTTTCCTTCTGACGACCCGTTCCGTGCTAGCTGGACATGTGTACAACGCACTTTTGGAGTAAATGTCGGTTGGTGCGGGGCGGGGCGTCACACTTGGTATCAGAGCTCTAGGTTGCGTAGTTAACCTAAGGAAAGACACTAGGGAGAGATAGTACGTATATGAGAGTGCGTATTTGTGATTACTTTGGTTTTCAAAAGCTATGTATATATATACTATTAGTAGTATAAGAATGAAGTTGCATTGCACTAGTACCATTATGGGGTCGTTGATCGTTTTTCCTTTTTCAGATTGACGATGAGCCGACATGTTAGAGGTACCGGTAGAGGGGCCAATAATGGGAATGCCGCTGACATGAGGGCGATGTTTACCAACCTCATGAGAGACATGCTTAGAGAAGTGCAAGGGGCAATTCCCAATCCCGGAGTTGGTGCTGGCCCAGTAGTGCAGGCGCCTAGGGTCGATTTCGCCAAGTTATGCAAAGATTACACTAATCTTGGTGGGAAGCCGTTCCACGGAACGGAGTCGGCCACGGATGTTCAGGACTGGATGGATAGCTGTGACCGTATCTTTGATGACTTGGGTCTTGAGGATGCGATGAAGAGAAGACTAGCGTCTCGTCAGCTGCAAGGGCGAGCGATGAATTGGTGGAATGCCATAAGAACAGCTACTCCAGAGGACCAGGTTACTTGGGTTCAGTTCAAGGCTCGCTTTAGCGAGAAGTTTATTCCAGCTGCCCAGAAGTCGGTGTTGTTCAAGAGGTTCCTGGAACTCAAGCAGGGTGGCAGGGCAGTTTCTGATTATATTGCTGAGTTCGACACTTTGTCGAAGTATGGACTGTCTCCCATTGATACTCCTGAAAAGAAGAATGAGAAGTTCATTACTGGCCTGGATGGGTACTTGGGGGAGAGGCTTATTAACCACATCGATGAGACTTTTGAATCGATTGTGGGGAAAGCTTTGAGGTCAGAGAGTCTTTACCCTAAGTCAAAGACTGAGGCTGCATCTGCAGAAGGACCAAAGCCGCAAGCAGGCGGTGGAGGCAAGAATAATTCTCAGAATAAGAGGAAGCAGGACCAATCTAAAGGTGGCCAGAAAAAGAGCAAGAAAGATGTTGAGTGCTTCAGCTGTGGAAAGAAAGGCCATTATGCTAAAGATTGTCGGGCCAAGCCAGCGGATAAGAAGTGCTTCAACTGTGGTCAAGTGGGACATTTCAAGGATAAGTGTCCGCAACCTCTTAAGGAGAGGCAGATTGTGAAAGCATATGCTCTTGATGCTATTCCTTCTTCGTCAAATGCCCCAACTGCGGCGGAGAAAGGAAAGAATGTTGTTATTCAAGGTATGCTTTCTATTTATGATATACCAGTTCGAGTTTTGTTTGATACTGGGGCTTCCCGTTCCTTCATATCTAGTGACCTGGTAGATAGGTTGGGACTGGAACCCGAGATAGTCGATAGACCATTGATTGTGACGAACCCGATTGGTGGTTCGACTAGCCTTAGTATGATTTGCAGGAATTTGGTCTTATCGAGTCATGGATGTATGTTTGTATGTGATTGCTTTGTTTTGGGCTTTACTGGGTATGGCATTATATTGAGAGTCGATTGGCTCCAAAGATACGGGGTGGTGGTAGACTGTGAGGGCTTTTTGGTGACAGTGAGGGCGGATGATGGGCGGAGGGTAGTGTTTGGTAGTCTACCTAGTGATGGGGTTATGGCTAGTTTTGTAAATTCCCTCGACATCCCGCAGGATGAGTTGTCAGATGTGCCCGTGGTTGGCCTGTATCCGGACGTCTTTGAGGAGGTGACCGGGCTTCCACCACACCGAGAGATTGAGTTCCGTATTGATTTAGTGAAAGATGCCAGACCTATAGTGATGCCACTTCATCGTATGGCACCAAGGGAGCAGCGAGAGCTCGGGGTGCAAGTCAGCAATCTTTTGAAGAAGGGATTGATTAGAAGGAATGTCTCCGAGTGGGGAGCACCAGTTGTATTTGCCACTAAGGCAGATGGTTCCCTTCGTTTGTGTGTGGACTATCGCGAGTTGAATAAGGTGACGAGGAAGAATAAGTATCCTCTACTGCGGATAGATGATTTGTTTGATCAGCTGGAAGGAGCTAGAGTGTTCTCCCAGTTGGACCTCACGACAGGATTTCATCAGCTTCGAGTAGCAGATGAGAGTGTTCCGAAAACGGCATTTAGGACGCCGTCTGGATTTTATGAGTGGTTGGTTATGCCATTTGGGTTGACCAATGCACCAGCCTATTTTGTGGATCTTATGAATCGAGTATTCAGAGATCAGTTGATTAAGTTTGTTCTTGTGTTCGTGGATGATATCCTTGTTTATTCAAGGACAGAGGAGGAACACAAGGGACACTTGAGGATAGTGATGGAGGTGTTGAGGAAACACCAATTGAAAGCGAAATTCTCTAAGTGTCATTTTTGGAGAAGGGAAGTGAGATTCTTGGGTCATGTTGTTTCAGAGAGTGGTATTGCCGTGGACCCTGCGAAGGTGGCTACGGTACAGGATTGGCCTACGCCCAAGAATGCAACAGATGTGAGAAGTTTCTTGGGATTAGCTGGATATTATCGTAAGTTTATCCAGGACTTCTCCAAGATAGCAGCACCGTTGACTCAGTTGACTAAGAAGAATCAGTCCTTCGTCTGGGACGGAGTGTGTGAGGATGCCTTCAGAGGTCTAAAAGAGAGGTTGACGCGTGCGCCAGTGTTAGTCATTCCTAAAGGGAATGAAGAGATGACGGTATACACGGATGCTTGTGGTACCGGACTGGGTGCTGTATTGATGCAGGGAGGTAGTGTTGTAGCTTATGCTAGTCGACAGCTAAAGCCGCATGAAAAGAAGTACCCTACCCATGATTTGGAGTTGGCAGCGATTGTATTTGCGCTGAAGATGTGGAGACACTATCTCTTGGGAGAAAGATTTGAGTTGTTTACCGATCATAAATCGTTAAAGTATCTCTTCTCTCAGAAAGATTTGAATCTCCGTCAGCAGAGATGGTTAGAGTTCTTGGCTTCGTATGATTTTGATATCGCGTATACACCTGGGAAGGGTAATGCGGTAGCCGATGCCTTAAGTAGGAGACATGCCAGCTTAGGGGCAATGTTTCTTGAATGGAAGCAACTGGAGTATATCGCGGGATTTGATTTCAGACCAAGGTGCGAATTGGATCCAGTTATGCTAGCTAGTTTGACGATCAGACCCACTTTGATAGAGCGGATTGGTTCTAGCCAGAGGGACGATCCTAATCTATTAGAAATCATCTCCAAGTTAGAGATGGGTATTGATGAGGAGATGAATGTGTATGGGCTTGATCGAGATGGATGGCTTCGAAAGAATGGAAGACTAGTTGTGCCCAACGTGAATGGTTTGAGAGATGAAGTGCTTAGAGAATGTCATCACTCAAAACTGACTATACATCCCGGTGGTAATAAGATGTATCGAGACATGAGACAGACTTACTACCGGGAAGGGATGAAAAGAGACGTTGGGAAGTTTATATCCAAATGCATGAATTGCCAGCTAGTTAAAGCCGAGCAAAAGAAGCCTAGTGGGTTGTTGCAACCATTAGAAATTCCCGAATGGAAATGGGAGCAAGTTTCGATGGATTTCATCGATGGCTTACCAAGGACTAGATCGGGATATGATAGCATTAGGGTAATTGTGGATCGATTGACTAAGAGCGCAAGATTTATACCAGTCAAATCGACCAGAACGGCAGCCAAGTTGGCAGAATTGTATATGAAGTGGGTAGTGAGATTTCATGGAGTACCCAAAAGCATTGTGAGTGACCGAGACCCGTTGTTCACTAGTGGGTTTTGGAAGAGCTTACAAGAGGCTCTAGGGTCAAGATTACATCTCAGTACCGCATATCATCCTCAGACCGACGGTCAGACGGAGAGGGTGAATCGCATATTGGAAGATCTCTTGAGAGCTTGTATATTGGATTTTGGTGGATCATGGGATGACCATTTGCATCTAGTAGAGTTTGCATATAATAATAGCTACCAATCCAGTATCGGTATGGCTCCATATGAAGCTTTGTACGGAAGACCATGCAACTCACCATCATGTTGGATAGAGACTGGCGAGAAGTTTGTGCTTGGACCAGATGTGGTGAGAGAAACGTCGGATAGGATCAAGATCATTCAACAACGAATGAAAGCTGCTCAAGATAGGCAGAAAAGCTATGCTGATAAGAGGAGAAGAGACTTGAAATTCTCCGTTGGTGATTTGGTGTTTGTCAAGATCTCTCCGTTGAAGAGCGTGATTCGATTTGGCAGGAGAGGCAAGTTGGCACCAAGATTTGTTGGGCCATTCCCTGTTCTTGAATTAGTCGGGAATTTGGCGTATAGAGTTGGCTTACCAGAGAAGATGGTGGGAGTTCATAATATATTTCATGTTTCCCAACTAAGGAAGTTCGTTCACGACTCAGATGCGACTATTTCACCTGATCAGTTGAAGGACTTCGAAGTAGAACCTGAGGCGGTTGGGAACCGCAAGCCGATTCGTATTGTGGGGCATGATACGAAGCAACTCCGAAGGAAGGCGGTGAAGCTAGTCAAGGTCCAGTGGGGCGAGAACGAGAATGATTGTACTTGGGAGACAGAGGAGAGCATTAGGAAGGCTTATCCAGAACTCTTTGTCTGGTAAGATTTACTTTGCAATTTAGTTTTCCGCCTACTAGGATAGACTTGCTTTGCTTGTTTGCATGTTTGATTGTTGTTTTATAATTGATAGGCATGCGGGAACCTTTGTGTATGTTTGGATTAGGGAATTTCGGGGGCGAAATTTCTTAAGGGGGGGAGAGTGTAATGACCTGTATTCTACACATCATAGGATCGTAGAATATTTATTTCTTTCCCATGTGAAGTCATATGGTCATGTAACTTTGGGAAACATCTATTAGAGTCATTTCCCATGCTTATGATTTTTGTCTATTTTTAAATGACCATTTTGCCCCTAGTTGGTACTGTTTTGGCCATAACTTTTGATTGGAAAGGAATTTTGACCTGAAACCACTTCCATTTGATTCGTTTGATGGTTTCTCTTTCCGTAGAGTGGTCACATTAGCCAAACGGACTTACCGTTTGGGAGATATGGCTGAAACAAGGTTTGGAGGGTGAAAAACTGCTTAACCGGGCCAAATCGGGTGATTAGTGAGTAGGCCCATAACCCATTTCGGGATTAGGGTTATGGGAGGGCTGAAATGAGATGGAGAATCATTCCATTTCAGTTTTCTAGCCTCCACTTATCACCAAGGAACCCTAAAAATGGCCTCCAACCTCTAAATCACCTCCAAATCACCTTTAGGTTAAGGATTTGGCTTAGCAACCCCTAATCAAGAAGGATCTTCGCCAAATCAACAAAGGAGCTGCTGTTTGGTATTGAAATTCGCATCAAATCAGAGAATCATTTCAGATCTTAGTTTATTTTGTGGCTAAGGTGAGTGATTTGCTTAGTTTTGCACTAATTATGGCTAATTAGGGGTGATTAGTGGTAATTAGCGAATTTAAACATGATAAAATTCTGGAAAAATGTTTATAAAATTCGGAATGATGTTTTAGACCTCTGATATGAATTTGGGTTAATTTGGTTAAGATTTGCTAATCCTATCATCAGTTTCACCTAAACATGCTTAAGGGGAAAATATGAGATTTTGGGTATGTTTGATCCATTTTTACCTATCATATTGATGTTTTTGATGCTTGTGGTTGATTATGCATGTTGGTATGACTGTATGAAATGTTATGTGACTGTTTAGAATAGTTGGAATGGTCGAAAACGCCGTCGAGGGGCGTAAACAGCTCGCTGGACAAGGTGCAGGGGTTCAGATCGCATAGGGGGTTGAGGGACGATCGGATCGCCCTATGGGATCGTGGGGGCATCCCCACGAGTCGAGTCACCTCCTCCGAACCGAACCGTCTGTGCAAGGCCACGAAGCAAATCGATGCAGCGCCGTGACAAACTGAAGTACTCCGACCCGGATCGCCAATGAGCATTACGATCCGATCCGATCCACTCGTGCTTCATATCACGATCCGACTAGAGGAAGGTAGCATCCACGATCCGATGCACAACGAGACGATGGAGGAGCGCGATCCGATCCGTATGGGGTATTCACGATCCGACCAGAAGTGGAGACCCGATCCGATGAAGACTGGATTCACGAGACCATGGAGGAGGGCGATCCGATCACCTGGAGGACCACGACCCGATCCGATGCAGGAGGCGCGACCCTATCCGATGAAGAATGTGAAGGCTGATCCGATCTGATTCGATGGTAATGACCAATAACCCGAAATGCAAAGGTAGTCCAAATGGAAGTTAGAGCTCAGGATCCCGGAACCAGTTGGGAACCAATGAATTCACTTCATGGTTGGACTTTGCTGCGGGACGTGTGCTAAGGAGTTGTCGACGTTCATAACTTCGATTCACCACTAAGAATGGATGATGGCTACTTATCAGTGCAGTAGGGTCATTACGACCTGAGGGGCAAAGTGATGGTAGCAAGACTACGTTATCAGTGCAGTAGGGTCATTACGACCCGAGGGGCAAGGTGGTGCGTAGTAAGACTATGAGCCAGTGCAGTGGGGTTCTTGTAACTCCATGGGGCAAAGTGGACATAGTAAGGATTGGTAAGGCTGTGAGCCAGCGCAGATGGGGTGAATAACTCCATGGGGCAAGTGGACATAGCGAGGAATTAGTGGCTACGTTATCAGTGCAGTGAAGCCATTTATGACTTCATGGGGCAAAGTGATCGTAGCAAGGAATGTTGGGTGATCGAAGTGGTGAATATCGTATGCTTTACGCACTGAGTGAGAGATGTGAGGATGGATGCTATGCTTGATTGTTTGCCATCATTATGACATGCACACCTCCCCCACCTCCGTATCTTTATATTGATTGATATGATACCTTAGAGTGTTGTACAGTATGTAGTGCTAACTCTTTGGTTGCAGGTCCAGATTCAGGTATGTCTTAGTCTACCTGTTATTGTTCACTTTAGATGCTTATCGCTCATACCAGGCTTTATGTCTGACCCAGAGTTTTATGTCTCCTCTTATTACTCTGGGTGCTCACACGAGCAGACTAGAGACAGGTTAGCTGGTGATGTGCGAGTAGCTGATCCGGAGGCGGGCAGGAGGCTTCCACGTATTATACATATATACACATTCTCCCTGTGTCGTTGGTGGTCGCTACTTGGGCATTAGTAGTGTACCTCCTTTATCTTGTTTTGCTTTGAGACAGTTTGAATGTTGTAATAAGCTGTATTCTGAATTTCCGCTGCTATGATGTTTAGTTCTGATTTTCAGCTTATGCACTGTCTCTCCTGTTTTATGTCAAGTATGTTATTATTATATTTTGTTCGATGCGCTGTGAGACATTCTACAGGTTCTTTGTATGTTCATTCCCTTCTTCCTTTTCCTTCTGACGACCCGTTCCGTGCTAGCTGGACATGTGTACAACGCACTTTTGGAGTAAATGTCGGTTGGTGCGGGGCGGGGCGTCACAGCAAGTGTAATAACCCGGAAAATCTGAGCCAGTTTAAAATTTTTATTTTGGCAATTTTAGCGAATTTTGCATATTTAAAATAGATTATTTTAAATAATATCGACGAGAAATTTATTTTCAATGTAAATAGAACGTTTATATGATATACATCGTCGTTAGAATATAAATAATTATATATAATTATAATAGAATTGAAAATGGCGCGGTAGTTCGATAATTCGATTTCAAACTTCAATCGAACATACCGGGTGCAAAACAAACCGGATTTTAGTGAAACCAAAAGCAATAGGATCTAATTGGGAATATCTTTCCAACGAATCCGACAAATCAAAATTTCAGAGCGGGAATCAAAAGATAAGTCCAGTTGAAAATTCTGAATAGTCGCTATGGAATTCAGGCCCTTAAAAATGGGAATTTTGCAAACGACCTCGGATTTCGACGAAACCACTTTTGTTGGATCCGCAGTGTCAGATTATTGCTAGATTCCAAATTTCATAATTTTTCGAATCAATATGTGAGCGTGGCAAAGGAAAACGCGTTTGACCAGTTTTAGTTGATTTTAATCGACTGGAAAATGGCCATTTTTCCAACGGTCTCAGAATTAGACGAAACTAGTTTTGTTAGGACCATATCGTCAATACGAAGCTAGAAAATATTTTTCTGGAATTTTTCGAATTAGTATGTGACCCCGGTAAATTGAAATGCGCGTTCAAATTCAATATATAGAGTTATATGTTGATTTTGACGAAAACTGATCGAAACGATCAAATCAGCTTGCGATACATATCCCATTGTGTTCGGAATGGGGGTAATTAGCTATGGACGGCAGGCGGTGGGCCTCGTTTTGAGGTCGAAAATAAAAGTTGCTTTTTGGTGGAAAATAAAATAATTAAATAATAAATTAAAGCTTTCTCTCTCTCTCTCTCCTTCCTTTATCTGGCCCCCCTCTTCTTCAAATTCGATCAGCATAAAATTAAATTAAAAAAAAAGATAAGAAAGAAGAGGGCGACGGAGAAGAAAAGGGGAGGAGCCGCCGCTCCTCCCATCGTCGCCGCCGCCAGGAAGCGAGACCACCCCCCTTGTCACCCCCTCCTCTCGCACCGACCCCCTTTTCCCCCCAAAACCCCCTGCCTCGCGACACAGCCCCCCTGCCACCAAAAACCGACGCGAGCTACCCCCTCTGCCTCGACCACAGCGACAACCCCCCCCCCCCCTCAGCCACTGATGAACGCAACCCTCCTCCCTCCTTGAATAATACCGTAAGTTCTTAGTTTAATTTATTTTCTTTTTAGGGTAATTGATTTAGAAATTATGGTGAAGAAAAATTAGATTTTTATTTATATAAAGCATTGTTTTTAATAAAAATATTAATATACATTGTTTTTAAAAACATAAAATAGAAAGGGCATGGTTTTTAAAATAAAAATAGCAATATGAAAGTGAAGTTTTAAAAATATAAATGGAAAAGATTAGATCTTTAAACTATAAAAGATTTGATTTTTAAACTATGAAGGAATTTGATTTTTAACTTTGAAAAAGTTTGATTTTTAACTAGAGAATGATCGGATATTTTACCATTGTAAAGACGATATTTTTATCATTGTAAAGAAGCGATTTTTCATAGCAAAAGGAAATGATTTTCAATAATATAAAAGTTGAATTTTTATATTCATGAAGGTGAGATTTTTATATATTGAATAGCGATGTAAAAATTTGATTTTTAAATATATGAAGTGATTATAAAAATATGATTTTTACTTCGATAAAAATATAATTTTTATAATGTAGAAAGGTTAAAAATATAATTTTTAAACTTGTAGAAGATTAAAATATGATTTTGACATTATAGAAGTATTAAAGATTTGACCTTTATTATGTAGAAGGAACAAAGATGTGATTTTTTTTACAAGTGGCGATATAAAAATATAATCTTTATTGTATGAACATCGATATAAAAATAGAATTTTATCCATGTAGCGTAGTTATAAAAATATGATTTTTTTAATTGAAAGTGAACAAATAAAAAAGGTGATTTTTATTTTAAAGACATCAGTATATAAAAATGTGATTTTTATATATGTAGTGACTACGGGCATCGAAAGTGAAGAAAGGCGAGAACGATGAAGATTTCTATAAATGAAGGGTCGTGGTATTGGATAACTATTGGTGAGAACTTCTCACTCTTCAATTTCTTTTTCTAGTTATATATATATATACTAGGATGCAGACGGTGCTTAGTAGCACCCGACACCCGTCATCCACAGACCATGGATGGCTTGTTTGTTTAATTGTTTGGTTGTGTAGTTGGTTAGATTATTTGGTTTGAATTGAATTGTTTGGTGAAATGAAATTGATTTGATTGATGTGTGAATGGCGTGGGCCTTCACTAGACCGGGGATAAGGCTAGGCCTTGTCCCGTTTCTAGTATCGTGCCGTTATGCCGCCGAAATTTTCTAAAATAAGTTAGAAAAATAAAAATATCATTTTTATTTTGTAAATGAACTGAATAAAAATTCATGTGTTAAAATAAAATATTTTATCGTTAAAAATATAATTTTTAACGTGAATGTGAATAAATAAATATTCATTTACAAACCGGACGGTTTGTTTATGTACACCTATTTGAAGGACATTGATTGGAACAATAAATTTTACACATCGCCCAACTGCACAACTAAAATCTGTGTTTGATTGTTTGAAACCCCACACGGGTGTTGGGATGAAATTTGAAGTTCACTCATCCTGATTGATTAAATATGTCGATCGATTGATTGACAGGCTGTTATAAGCATTAGATATCTATATTTGATGCTTATACAGTGTGGTGCACTTTGGTTGATGGTTGATTATTTTTCAATGCTATTATATACGTGTGATGTATGAAAATCCATATAAATAAGATTATATGGTGATTGATTGGGCCTCATTCCAATTTAGAAAATAAAGAACATTATAAAATAAAGGTTCATGTGTTGACTGTACTCATCCATTGAGATTAGTCATGTGTTGAACGAAATATTTGAAACAGAAATATTTGTAAACGAAATATTTGAAACAGAAATATTTGTAAACGAAATATTTGAAATAGAAATATTTGAAAACGAAATATTTGAAATAGAAATATTTGAAAAGGAAATATTTGAAATAGAAATATTTGAAATAGAATATTTGAGAATAGAAATATATGAAGCCGTGTTGATTAGATTAACGCCATTTTGACGTGATCGATATTTATATCGATTTTATTCATTTTAAAATGAATATTGAAAGGTGATTTCGAAATCGAATAGAAAACCAATTTGAATTGAATCGAATAGAAAACCAATTTGAATTGAATCGAATAGAAAACCAATTTGAATTGAATCGAATAGAAAACCATTTTGAATTGAATCGAATAGAAAACCAATTTGAATTGAATCGAATAGAAAACCAATTTGAATTGAATCAAATGGGAAACGAATTGAATTTGAATTAAATATGAAACGAATTGAATTCGAATTGAATATATAACGGATTTGATTTCAATTGAATATATAACGAATTTGAATTGAATAGAAAATGAAACGAATTTGAATTGAATAGAAAACGAAATGAATTTGATTTGAATGGAAAACGAATTGAATTCGAATTGAATATAAAACGAATTGAATTCGAATTGAATATATAACGAGTTTGAATTGAATAGAAAACGAAACGAATTTGAATTGAAAAGAAAATGAATTCGAATCGAATTAAAATCGATTTGAATTGAAATCAAATAGAAATGAAAGTAAAAAGGATTTATAATAGAAAATTCAATTTTTGATTTGAATTTAAAATAAAGGTTGAAATTGTTTTTGAAACGAACTCAAAACTATTTATAAAATTCGTTTTGAATAGTAATCGACGAAATATATATTATATATATTATATATATAATATAATGGCCTGAAAAGAACGCGCCGCGCCGCGGCAGTTCGTGAATTTCGACCATTTATTCCAAACGGACATTACGGGAGATCCGACCGTCGGATTCTCCTAAAACCGGAACCGTTGGTTTCGTATCTAAAAGAGCTTTCTAACGAATATTAGAAATTTGAAATCTAACGGTTGGATTTGAAGATACGTCCAAATCCAATTCGAAAAAGGTCGCTATAGGTGCAGTTTGATGGTCATTGTTGGAAATCGACTGTACGGGCCTTGATAAAATTATTAAAAATAGTAATAATTTGTGTAAAATCATAAGAAATGGATTGGGAAAATTTGGGATGAAAAACTCCATATTTGAAAAGATAAAAATAGATTTTTATCGAAATGAACTAGTTTTGAACTGAAATTAAAACCCATTTATTTTTAAATAAATAAATTAGACTTGAAATGGGTTTTAAATAAAATTGATTTATGGGTTTATCGTGAATAGTGTTTTAAATAACATTTGTTCTTTAACCCGATAGTAAATAGAATGTGATTTGGGTTTGTCGTGAATTGTGTTTTAAATAACATTAGTTCTTTAACCCAGAAAAAGGAGTTTTAATGGATCTGTAATTAGATTGAAATGTGAATTGATAATCTAAATTATCAAATTTAGAAAATGAGCGAGAATGGAGTATCACCAGTTTTGCTCCCAAAGCGATAGTTAAATCATTAATCAGATTTGAACGTGAAATGGTAATTGATTTTACCGATAACACTGTGGTGTTAAATATGGAGTATTACCAGTTTTGCTTCATGGGATAAATAGGTTGGGATTGGGAAATAAATTAAATAATTACTTCGGTATGGTTCGCTAATCTCGACTAGTTTGGAAAACCATAATTTGGTTTGAAATGACATCCAAAGGAAGATTAAAGGATAGATTTTAAAGAATTTATCTTGGATAAAATTAATGGGAACCTTTCCCTAAGAATATTCTAAATTGGAATGAGGCGTATGTTGTGTTTGTGTAACATTTGTTTTTAATATACGCGGGTTGTTCGGAAAGGCCGGGTTTATACCCATTCTGAATAACCGATTCGACGATATGTCGAAGATGAAGACGGTGGTCGAAGACCGGAAGTCTTCACATCGTTTGGATAATTACTGACGATCCTGATTGGGCTGTACACCCAAGAGGATGGAAATAGTTGGTGGTCGTCCAGACGTACTTGGAGATGGATGGATATGCGAGGAAAGTGCCTCCGGTTTCGTTCAGACCCAGAACGGACTTGTAAATGGATTGTGTGTCTGACATTGGATTTTATTCTGTGTTGATTGATTTCTGTTAAATATATATCTGTTTGGCGGCGGAGAATTTATTTTCTTGCTTAACGTCCTTCTCTGAGACGTACGAGCTTAGAGGTTATATATCGATAGATATCAATCGCATGGCATGAATTGCCTGTGTGGCACGCTGAGATGCAATGATCAAGGCTCCTGTTGAAAAGCAAAGTCTTGTGGTTGATGATCAAAGCACGGCCTTTGTGGCATAGCTTTGTGTATAGCGTGAATTCGCGAGCCTCACACCTCGGTATGAGTCAAAAATGGGATACGGACTGCAGGGAGAGCACGACGTTTCTTTCTAGCTTTGGTGGTGTCAGTGACTTACCAGCCCTGACATTTATATACTTTTCACCTATGTGGTTGTTGGATGAGGCGCCTCGATTTTAGGTCTGTAAGGACCGGGAAACGTATGTTCAGGAATTGCCAATCCTCTAACGTAAGTGAGGACCGGCCCTGAAGCATCCAGGATTGCCCAGAGTGTGTAGTCCTGAGACATTTGCTAGAGTGTCTCGAACGCGAAGAGGAGTTTGCCCCTTGCCTCGACTCATGACGGAAATCCAATTTCCAATACGTGTATTGCGGTTTTAATTGTAGAACTAGTATGGCGACATAGTAGCATGGGATGCTATGCCGTCTATGATTTATATTTAAGATTGAAGTTGTTTTGACACTATACACTTATTATGGTATCAAATGGTTTGTTTTAAACGTACCAAGCATGTTTGGCTATTATAAGGGAAAACTCTATCCTCCGGCTTGTGTTGCATTGTGTGATAGGACCTGAGTCTTATAATAGCTTCATTTTTCAAAAAAGCATTGCGTTGTTTATTCTATGCACTGGTATTCTTGGGAGGAAACCCGTTCCGTGTTATACGACGTGGTCCCTTGAATTACTCTCTTTTAAAATAAAGCTTTAAATAACTGTTTTAGTTCTCACACCAGTCACATGACTGACCTGGAGTTTATTGTTTTAACCTAAACTCTGGGTGCCCCTATTTTCCGCACGGACAGCTAGTAGTTTTGGTTTTGCAGATTTATATTCACAGGATCCTGGTTTACAGCTGGAATGATATCCGGAAAGCTCTGTATCCGTATATCACCCTCAGTTGTGCTTTGTATTATTTTCCGCTGCTATGTAATTTATTGTAATCTCTGATTTTTATCAAATGTAATTTATTCATTTATACTCTGTATATTCTTGTATCTGATGGAATTGTTGTAATATACAATGAAATATTCTTCTGTTTGTGTTCTGATTTGTCTTGTCCTCACAGTAATTCGTTCTTTCTCATCTCTTCGGAGACCGGGGAAGTTCGGGTCGCTTCATTTGGTATCAGAGCTTTGGTTTACAGAGCTCGAGAACAAGACACATTAGAACCATACGAAAGAATTCATCAGATATTGGATTAGTAGTATCTAGTTAGAATGACTCGTTAGAGATAGGATCAGTAGTATCCTAGAACGAGTGTGAAGAGTATATTTTTCAAATGAAAACAATTTTGTTTTGAAAATTTAAACCATTTTATACGTATTTGAATATTTATTTATTTTGAATTTGGACAATCCGCTATATAAAGATTTTGCATATACGCGTCATGAACGTATATTCGAAGTTTTAATATACCGGATAGATTTAGAATCACATTCTAGTCGCCCGAAAATGATGTTGATAATGACCATGGCATCATCAATATGTATGTTCGTGTTTCGAAGGTGAGATATCTATATATTTCCATCAGACTGGTGTGAGAACCAAAACTAATATAGATAGAATACATTGTTGTGAATTGGCATCAAAAACAAGATTTTCAGTATATATCAAAATTATGAATTTGAAACTCTAATTCACTAATTGATTGATGTTTGTGTTGATTGTTTATTTGTTTGATAATTTTTGAACCATTTAGCCTAATTGAGTCAAATATTGAACTGTATTGAAAATTGGTAGCATTTGCTTGCATATACATATACTTACACTGAACATGTCATAGCAAGGAGGTTAGAGCAGAGAACAAAATTTGTTTGCCCGACAAATAGGTACATGTTTACCATAATTTACTGTTTTGTTTGGGTGATGATGATTTTATGAGCCTATTGGCTAGCCGCTTGGCTTTTTCTTTTTCTTTTTAAGATCAGAAGGCCTATATGGCAATTTCGGGATTTTCCCGTGGCTCCCGGTGCAGGGGAGGTTATGGCGAAATTTTTCAAAAATTTAGGGTGTTAGCCAAATTTTTGAAGAATTTGAAAATTCTAAGAAACTGAAAAGTTGGAGAATTGAAGCCAGATCGAACGTAGAGTTGATTAATCAAACCACTTTCGACTTTGTTCCTTTTCGGGGACGAAAAGTTTTAAGTGGGGGAGATTGTAATAACCCGGAAAATCTGAGCTAGTTTAAAATTTTTATTTTGGCAATTTTAGCGAATTTTGCATATTTGAAATAGATTATTTTAAATAATATCGACGAGAAATTTATTTTCAATATAAATAGAACGTATATATGATATACATCGTCGTTAGAATATAAATAATTATAATAGAATTGAAAATGGCGCGGTAGTTCGATAATTTGATTTCAAACTTCAATTGAACATACCGGGTGCAAAACAAACCGGATTTTAGTGAAACCAAAAGCAATAGGATCTAATTGGGAATATCTTTCCAACGAATCCGACAAATCAAAATTTCATAGCGGGAATCAAAAGATAAGTCCAGTTGAAAATTCTGAATAGTCGCTATGGAATTCAGGCCCTTAAAAATGGGAATTTTGCAAACGACCTCGGATTTCGACGAAACCACTTTTGTTGGATCCGCAGTGTCAGATTATTGCTAGATTCCAAATTTCATAATTTTTCGAATCAATATGTGAGCGTGGAAAAGGAAAACGTGTTTGACTAGTTTTAGTTGATTTTAATCGACTGGAAAATGGCCATTTTTCCAACGGTCTCAGAATTCGACGAAACTAGTTTTGTTAGGACCATATCGTCAATACGAAGCTAGAAAATATTTTTCTGGAATTTTTCGAGTTAGTATGTGACCCCGGTAAATTGAAATGTGCGTTCAAATTCAATATATAGAGTTATATGTTGATTTTGATGAAAACTGATTGAAACGATCAAATCAGCTTGCGATACATATCCCATTGTGTTCGGAATGGGGGTAATTAGCTATGGACGGCAGGCGGTGGGCCTCGTTTTGAGGTCGAAAATAAAAGTTGCTTTTTGGTGGAAAATAAAATAATTAAATAATAAATTAAAGCTTTCTCTCTCTCTCTCCTTCCTTTATCTGGTCCCCCTCTTCTTCAAATTCGATCAGCATAAAATTAAATTAAAAAAAAGAGAAAAGAAAGAAGAGGGCGACGGAGAAGAAAAGGGGAGGAGCCGCCGCTCCTCCCATCGCCGCCGCCGCCAGGAAGCGAGACCCCCCCCCCCCCGTCACCCCCTCCTCTCGCGCCGACCCCCTTTTCCCCCCAAAACCCCCTGCCTCGCGACACAGCCCCCCCTGCCACCAAAAACCGACGCGAGCTACCCCTCTCCCTCTGCCTCGACCACAGCGACAACCCCCCCTCAGCCACTGATGAACGCAACCCTCCTCCCTCCTTGAATAACACCGTAAGTTCTTAGTTTAATTTATTTTCTTTTTAGGGTAATTGATTTAGAAATTATGGTGAAGAAAAATTAGATTTTTATTTGTATAAAGCATTGTTTTTAATAAAAATATTAATATACATTGTTTTTAAAAACATAAAATAGAAAGGGCATGGTTTTTAAAATAAAAATAGCAATATGAAAGTGAAGTTTTAAAAATATAAATGGAAAAGATTAGATCTTTAAACTATAAAAGATTTGATTTTTAAACTATGAAGGAATTTGATTTTTAACTTTGAAAAAGTTTGATTTTTATCTAGAGAATGATCGGATATTTTACCATTGTAAAGATGATATTTTTATCATTGTAAAGAAGCGATTTTTCATAGCAAAAGGAAATGATTTTCAATAATATAAAAGTTGAATTTTTATATTCATGAAGGTGAGATTTTTATATATTGAATAGCGATGTAAAAATTCGATTTTTAAATATATGAAGTGATTATAAAAATATGATTTTTACTTCGATAAAAATATAATTTTTATAATGTAGAAAGGTTAAAAATATAATTTTTAAACTTGTAGAAGATTAAAAATATGATTTTTACATTATAGAAGTATTAAAGATTTGACCTTTATTATGTAGAAGGAACAAAGATGTGATTTTTTTTACAAGTGGCGATATAAAAATATAATCTTTATTGTATGAACATCGATATAAAAATAGAATTTTATCCATGTAGCGTAGTTATAAAAATATGATTTTTTAAATTGAAAGTGAACAAATAAAAAAGGTGATTTTTATTTTAAAGACATCAGTATATAAAAATGTGATTTTTATATATGTAGTGACTACGGGCATCGAAAGTGAAGAAAGGCGAGAACGATTAAGATTTCTATAAATGAAGGGTCGTGGTATTGGATAGCTATTGGTGAGAACTTCTCACTCTTCAATTTCTTTTTCTAGTTATATATATATACTAGGATGCAGACGGTGCTTAGTAGCACCCGACACCCGTCATCCACAGACCATGGATGGCTTGTTTGTTTAATTGTTTGGTTGTGTAGTTGGTTAGATTATTTGGTTTGAATTGAATTGTTTGGTGAAATGAAACTGATTTGATTGATGTGTGAATGGCGTGGGCCTTCACTAGACCGGGGATAAGGCTAGGCCTTGTCCCGTTTCTAGTATCGTGCCCTTATGCCGCCGAAATTTTCTAAAATAAGTTAGAAAAATAAAAATATCATTTTTATTTTGTAAATGAACTGAATAAAAATTCATGTGTTAAAATAAAATATTTTATCGTTAAAAATATAATTTTTAACGTGAATGTGAATAAATAAATATTCATTTACAAACCAGACGGTTTGTTTATGTACACCTATTTGAAGGACATTGATTGGGACGATAAATTTTACACATCGCCCAGCTGCACAACTAAAATCTGTGTTTGATTGTTTGAAACCCCACACGGGTGTTGGGATGAAATTTGAAGTTCACTCATCCTGATTGATTAAATATGTCGATCGATTGATTGACAGGCTGTTATAAGCGTTAGATATCTATATTTGACGCTTATACAGTGTGGTGCACTTTGGTTGATGGTTGATTATTTTTCAATGCTATTATATACGTGTAATGTATGAAAATCCATATAAATAATATTATATGGTGATTGATTGGGCCTCATTCCAATTTAGAAAATAAAGAACGTTATAAAATAAAGGTTCATGTGTTCACTGTACTCATCCGTTGAGATTAGTCATGTGTTGAACGAAATATTTGAAACAGAAATATTTGTAAACGAAATATTTGAAACAGAAATATTTGAAAACGAAATATTTGAAATAGAAATATTTGAAAACGAAATATTTGAAATAGAAATATTTGAAAAGGAAAATTTTGAAATAGAAATATTTGTAAACGAAATATTTGAAATAGAAATATTTGAAATAGAATATTTGAGAATAGAAATATATGAAGCCGTGTTGATTAGATTAACGCCATTTTGACGTGATCGATATTTATATCGATTTTATTCATTTTAAAATGAATATTGAAAGGTGATTTCGAAATCGAATAGAAAACCAATTTGAATTGAATCGAATAGAAAACTAATTTGAATAGAATCGAATAGAAAACCAATTTGAATTGAATCGAATAGAAAACCAATTTGAATTGAATCGAATAGAAAACCAATTTGAATTGAATCGAATGGGAAACGAATTGAATTTGAATTAAATATAAAACGAATTGAATTCGAATTGAATATATAACGGATTTGATTTCAATTGAATATATAATGAATTTGAATTGAATAGAAAACGAAACGAATTTGAATTGAATAGAAAACGAAATGAATTTGATTTGAATGGAAAATGAATTGAATTCGAATTGAATATAAAACGAATTGAATTCGAATTGAATATAAAACGAATTGAATTCGAATTGAATATATGACGAATTTGAATTGAATAGAAAACGAAACGAATTTGAATTGAAAAGAAAATGAATTCGAATCGAATTAAAATCGATTTGAATTGAAATCAAATAGAAATGAAAGTAAAAAGGATTTATAATAGAAAATTCAATTTTTGATTTGAATTTGAAATAAAGGTTGAAATTGTTTTTGAAATGAACTCAAAACTATTTATAAAATTCGTTTTGAATAGTAATGGACGAAATATATATTATATATATTATATATATAATATAATGGCCTGAAAAGAACGCGCCGCGCCGCAGCAGTTCGTGAATTTCGACCATTTATTCCAAACGGACATTACGGGAGATCCAACCGTCGGATTCTCCTAAAACTGGAACCGTTGGGTTCGTATCGAAAAGAGCTTTCTAACGAATATTAGAAATTTGAAATCTAACGGTTGGATTTGAAGATACGTCCAAATCCAATTCGAAAAAGGTCGCTATAGGTGCAGTTCGATGGCCGTTGTTGGAAATCGACTGTACGGGCCTTGATAAAATTATTAAAAATAGAAATAATTTGTGTAAAATCATAAGAAATGATTTGGGAAAATTTGGGATGAAAAACTCCATATTTGAAAAGATAAAAATAGATTTTTATCGAAATGAACTAGTTTTGAACTGAAATTAAAACCCATTTATTTTTAAATAAATAAATTAGATTTGAAATGGGTTTTAAATAAAATTGATTCATGGGTTTATCATGAACAGTGTTTTAAATAACATTTGTTCTTTAACCCGATAGTAAATAGAATGTGATTTGGGTTTGTCGTGAACTGTGTTTTAAATAACATTAGTTCTTTAACCCAGAAAAAGGAGTTTTAATGGATCTATAATTAGATTGAAATGTGAATTGATAATCTAAATTATCATATTTAGAAAATGAGCGAGAATGGAGTATCACCAGTTTTGCTCCCAAAGCGATAGTTAAATCTTTAATCAGATTTGAACGTGAAATGGTAATTGATTTTACCGATAGCACTGTGGTGTTAAATATGGAGTATTACCAGTTTTGCTTCATGGGATGAATAGGTTGGGATTGGGAAATAAATTAAATAATTACTTCGGTATGGTTCGCTAATCTCGACTAGTTTGGAAAACCATAATTTGGTTTGAAATGACATCCAAAGGAAGATTAAAGGATAGATTTTAAAGAATTTATCTTGGATAAAATTAATGGGAACCTTTCCCTAAGAATATTCTGAATTGGAATGAGGCGTATGTTGTGTTTGTGTAACATTTGTTTTTAATATACGCGGGTTGTTCGGAAAGGCCGGGTTTATACCCATTCTGAATAACCGATTCGACGATATGTCGAAGATGAAGACGGTGGTCGAAGACCGGAAGTCTTCACATCGTTTGGATAATTACTGACGATCCTGATTGGGCTGTACACCCAAGAGGATGGAAATAGTTGGTGGTCGTCCAGACGTACTTGGAGATGGATGGATATGCGAGGAAAGTGCCTCCGGTTTCGTTCAGACCCAGAACGGACTTGTAAATGGATTGTGTGTCTGACATTGGATTTTATTCTGTGTTGATTGATTTCTGTTAAATATATATCTGCTTGGCGGCGGAGAATTTATTTTCTTGCTTAACGCCCTTCTCTGAGACGTATGAGCTTAGAGGTTATATATCGATAGATATCAATCGCATGGCATGAATTTCCCGTGTGGCACGCTGAGATGCAATGATCAAGGCTCCTGTTGAAAAGCAAAGTCTTGTGGTTGATGATCAAAGCACGGCCTTTGTGGCGTAGCTTTGTGTATAGCGTGAATTCGCGAGCCTCACACCTCGGTATGAGTCAAAAACGGGATAAGGACTGCAGGGAGAGCACGACGTTTCTTTCTAGGTTTGGTGGTGTCAGTGACTTACCAGCCCTGACATTTATATACTTTTCACCTATGTGGTTGTTGGATGAGGCGCCTCGATTTTAGGTCTGTAAGGACCCGGAAACGTGTGTTCAGGAATTGCCAATCCTCTAACGTAAGTGAGGACCGGCCCTGAAGCATCCAGGATTGCCCAGAGTGTGTAGTCCTGAGACATTTGCTAGAGTGTCTCGAACGCGGAGAGGAGCTTGCCCCTTGCCTCGACTCATGACGGAAATCCAATTTCCAATACGTGTATTGCGGTTTTAATTGTAGAACTAGTATGGCGACATAGTAGCATGGGATGTTATGCCGTCTATGATTTATATTTAAGATTGAAGTTGTTTTGACACTATACACTTATTATAGTATCAAATGGTTTGTTTTAAACGTACCAAGCATGTTTGGCTATTATAAGGGAAAACCCTATCCTCCGGCTTGCGTTGCATTGTGTGATGGGACCTGGGTCTTATAATAGCTTCATTTTTCAAAAAAGCATTGCGTTGTTTATTCTATGCACTAGTATTCTTGGGAGGAAACCCGTTCCGTGTTATACGGCGTGGTCCCTTGAATTACTCTCTTTTAAAATAAAGCTTTAAATAACTGTTTTAGTTCTCACACCAGTCACATGACTGACCTGGAGTTTATTGTTTTAACCTAAACTCTGGGTGCCCCTAATTTCCGCACGGGCAGCTAGTAGTTTTGGTTTTGCAGATTTATATTAACAGGATCCTGGTTTACAGCTGGAATGATATCTGGAAAGCTCTGTATCCGTATATCACCCTCAGTTGTGCTTTGAATTATTTTCCGCTGCTATGTAATTTATTGTAATCTCTGATATTTATCAAATGTAATTTATTCATTTATACTCTGTATATTCTTGTATCTGATGGAATTGTTGTAATATACAATGAAATGTTCTTCTGTTTGTGTTCTGATTTGTCTTGTCCTCACAGTAATCCGTTCTTTCTCATCTCTTCGGAGACCGGGGAAGTTCGGGTCGCTTCAGAAAGAGAGAAATTTCCACATCGAAACATCTGAGAGCAACAGCAAAGTCGAGCATCAAAGAACTTCATTTCATCAAGAGATCGATTCGATTTGAGGATTAAAAGAAAACCCTAGTTATTGAAGCCGCCGCCATTTTTTTATCACAAAGAAAGTGATCGGGATAAAAGAAAAAGGGTGCAACATATTACAAAGTGGCCGGCCAAGTGTTCTAATGGACAAGGGGATGACCTTTTATATTTATACTCCTTTTTCAATTTCAAAAGGGTTTCTTTAGTTTTTATTTTTGTTGTATTTTTAATTTTTTTTTGTAAATCGAACCGAATCAGTTCTAGGTCTGTAAAATCTAGGGTGAATCAGTCAGGGTGTTGACTGTCAGTTTCAGAGTCTGTAAAATCTGGGTTACGGATTACAGGGTTGTAATTCGGGGAAATCTGATCGAGGGGATATCGATCAGTTTACGGTTTTGAGCGTAGGGTTAGAATAAGAGCACGGTTTGCGAGTGTACACTGTTTTGTATGCGGGAACTGTTCTATCACCTAGTATAAACCTTAGAAATGCAGCAGTAGGCAGGGTTTTGCCGAAGCTGGGTATATCTGTGTGTGATTTATTTCCTGCATTTCTGTTTCTACTATATTCTGTGATTTGTTTATTACTATATATCTCATTAGATATTTATTTCAGTTAAAAACTGTGATATACCCTATTCACCCCCCCTCTAGGGTTAATCTAGATCCAACAACACTATCAAATTTTTCGTGCCATTGTTTTGGAGCTTGTTTGAGTCCATATAACGATTTTACTAATTTACAGACTTTATTTTCATTTCCCTTGGATATAAAACCTTCGGGTTGCTCCATGTAGATTTCCTCATCGAGATCTCCATTTAAGAATGATGTCTTTACATCCATCTGATGAATCTCTAGATTATAGATGGATGCAATTGCTATTAACATTCTTATTGAGGTTATTCGTGTAACGGGCGAATATGTATCAAAGAAGTCTATACCTTCTTTTTGACGATATCCTTTGGCTACTAATCTGGCTTTATATTTATCGATAGAGCCATCTGCTTTCATTTTCTTCTTGAAAATCCATTTGCAGCCAATTGGTTTTATTCCAGGTGGAATATCAACAATTTCCCAAGTTTTATTACTTAGAATAGAATCAATCTCACTTTGGATTGCTTCTTTCCAACACGAAGATTCAGAAGATGACATGGCCTCTTTATATGTTTGAGGTTCATGTTCAAGTACATAAGTGAGGAACTCAGAGCCAAATGACTTGGAAGTTCTGGCCCTTACGCTTCTTCTTGGTTCAACTTCATCAACTTCACGATGAGTTTCATCTTCATGTGGGCTACTTGATTCTTCTTGTGTCCTTTGGGGGACATTATTTCCTTCATTTCTTTTGTGTGGAAACACGTCTTCAAAGAATGAGGCATCTCTTGATTCCATGATTGTATTTATATGGATATCATCTATATCAGACTTGAATACCAAAAATCTATATGCACTACTATTTTGGGCTGGCCCTAAGTAGTAACAATCTACTGTTTTTGGTCCAAGTTTGACCTTCTTGGGAGGCGGGATAGGAACTTTTGCCAAGCACCCCCACACTTTGAGGTATTTGAAGCTTGGTAGGTGTCCTTTCCATAACTCATATGGAATTTTCCCCGTTTTACTGTGAGGAACTTTATTTAATATGTGATTAGACATATTCAAGGCTTCCCCCCACAAGTTCGTCGGTAGGCCAGACGTTAAAAGCATTGCATTAATCATATCCTTTAACGTTCTATTTTTCCTCTCGGCTATGCCTTTTTGTTGTGGCAAATATGGTGCTATCGTTTGATGAATTTTTCCATTTTCTATACAGAATTGTTCAAACGGCGATTCATATTCTCTACCTCGATCAGATCTCAATATTTTGATCTTTTTATTTAGCTGATTTTCTACTTCAGCTTTATATTTTATAAATGATGTGATTGCTTCATCTTTACTGTTTAAAAGGTATACGTAGCAATATCGGGTATAATCATCAATAAATGTGATAAAATACTTTTTCCCTCCTCTTGTAGGTAAGTTTTTGAAATCACATAAGTCGGTATGAACCATTCCCAATGGTTCAGTACTTCTGTCAATAGTATGAAATGGTTTCTTAACCATTTTTGCTTCTACGCATGTCTCACATTTGTATTTTTTATCCACTTGAAATTTAGGAATTAACTCTGAATTTGCAAGTTTTTTCATTTTTCGGAAATTAATATGTCCTAATCTATCATGCCATAATAAAGTTTCATGCTCAACGATATAAGAAACTTCCTTTTTATTCATAGCATTATCAGAATACATATTATTGCCGATTACGGCTACATTTGCCTTAAATAGGCCATCACATAAGTAACCCCTTCCTATATAGATTCCTGCCTTGGACAGAACCACCTTGTCTGACTCGAAGACCGTCTTGAATCCCTTCTTCGAAAGCACGGATCCAGAAATGAGATTCTTGCGGATATCTGGAACATGAAGTACATCATTCAGTCTAATAGTCTTCCCATAAGTGAACTTGAGGGTGACTGTTCCTTTGCCTTCAACCATGGAAACCGATGAATTGCCCATAAAGAGTTTCTCATCTTGATCCAGTTTGGTGTTGGTTGAAAAGACGGATTTATCAGAGCATATATGCCTAGTAGCACCCATGTCCAACCACCATTGTGCAGAATTCTGAATCAAGTTGCATTCGGACACAACTCCTGAAAAGTTTGATTCATCGATGTCCATGTTATCCACCACATTTGCTTTCGAATTTTTCTGTTTCTTGTGTCTGCACTCTTTTGCTTGATGACCAGTCTTGCCACAAACCCAACATTCACCATTGAATTTTTTGGATTTCTTTTGGTTATTCTGCTTATTTTATGGCGCCTTCCTTTTCTTGTTTTTGTTGAAGTGTCCTTTCTTCTTTGACCCTTCAGTAACAAACGCCTCTTCATTTTTAGGTTGAGTGACTCCGCGATTATCTGCCTCTATCTTTAATCTGACGATGAGGTCTTGTAAGGACATCTCCTTCTTTTTGTGCTTCGAGTAGTTGCTGTAGTCCCTCCAAGATGGTGGCATCTTTCCTTTAATTGCTTCAACCAGGAATTATTCACCGACTTTGTGACCTTCTGCTTCCATCTCATGGATAATAATCTGCAGCTCTTGCACTTGAGAAGTCACCGACTTTGAGTCCACCGTTTTGTAGTCCATGAACTTGTTGACGATGAACTTTTTCAAACTCACATTCTGCGTCTTGTACTTTTTAGCCAGTGCATTCGAAAGAGCTTTTGCAGTCTTTATGGGCTGGTAAACTTTGTACAGGACCTTGTCCAGGCAGTTAAGAATGTAGTTTCTGCATAAAAATTCTGAATGCCTCCACGCATCTATAGAAGGACCATCATGCTTAGTTGCATCCTTGTCATTTCCTGGTGTAGGCGGCATCGGTTCATCTTCTTCAAGATAATTCTGTAAACCAAGGGTGGTGAGATAGAACAACATCTGACTCTGCCACGTCAGAAAATCATCACCTTTGCCTTTGAACAAGTCTGGCTTGTTCAAATTGCCAGTTTTGATTGACAATTGCTCTGCTGCCATTTCTGTTTTGTAAAAAAAAAACCAGGAAAGTCTTAAGATATTGATCTTATTAGAACAAAACAGAATTTGCAACAACACAAACTTATATCACAAGTTTGTAGGATGAATATTAGAGCATACAACAGTTGAGTATTGCTACAGTATACAGTAGTAACTGGTATACAGAGAAGTTAATCTACAAAAAATGAAGTCTAATCGAGTTCGTCCGAGGCCTGTAAATACAGTTTCCTTAAGACTTTATTTTCATCCTCCTAGGATACAACAGACGATGTTGCATGGAATTGTGACGAGTATGTCAGTCAGTAGTTCTCATTAACGGTGGCAAAGAGAAAGCAGGAGAAAGACGGAGAGAAGAAGGGATTTTTTTTTAAAAACAATATCGATTTGATCAGGATCGATTAGTTTATATAATCCTACTCGCGTCTGTTTGAACTGATGCATCTATTTACATCGCGCCCGTTTGGAAAATATCCGTTACCGTTTGAATTCAAATGGTAACGAATATTAATGGGTTGCATCCGTTCATGCGGGTCGCACCCGTTTGTTTTTCTTGTTGGGTCGCACCTCATTTATTGCCGCATCCATTTTAAAAAAATGGTGATGTTTTCTGTAGCAAAAATAAGATTTCTTACCAAACCCAAACCCGACCCGGCCTGGTTCGGTTCGGTATGGGACGGGCGGGCGGCGCGCGCGTATGTGTTTGGTTCACATGATCTAAGTCCTCCTCCTCGCACAAAATTACCTGACCCTAAGGGCCAGTGTATGGAGTGAGGAATAGGTATATATCCTTAAATCTTTTCTTTATTTTGCCAATGTGGGACTAAAGTAAATTTCATTCATTTGATTTCTAACAATCCCCCACATGAATGATAATATACTTTTCCCCCACACAAATGGAGATATCAATGACTACATATGGAATAATGCTTTATTTAGGATAAGTAGATATTTCACTTTGAACTTTCCTTAGTTAAAACTTATCGGATATACTTGGCTAATCGGTGAATTATTTCATCTTGAACCGTCTGCCGTTTTTGTATAACCAGATAATAAGTTTAACAAAACATTATTTCCCTTCTCGTCCAATTTCTTGGTTGTGTTCATTTTGGTCCTGAACAATTTCTGGTTCTGCGAATGTATATAGAGAATATAAGCCTTTAATATTCTCATAGAGCCGACCCAGCTCACACTAACATAGGTGATCGCTACCATTAGGAGTATCCTACATATACCCCACTTGTTATTTTACAAGATATGATCATCACTAAAAAGCATAGCTTTATCCTGTGAAACTTCTGTAGGCATGCATTTTATATTGTGCAACATGGGAATGGAGTAGTACTATGTCCGAGCAAATGCATTACGTCTTGAGTTATTCAGAACTGGTTTGCCTATTGATCCTAGTCCGTGGGATCTCCAGTCGCTAGGATAGGTTTCCGTATAAGATAACTCTTGTTGGTTTAGGCTTTTAAACCCATTCCCCTCGATGCGCAGTCAATTTTCTCTCTTGATAACCCTTTTGTAAATGGATCCGCTAGGTTATCATTGGTTCTTACATAATCAATAGAGATAGTTCCATTTGAGAGTAACTGCCTAACTGTGTTATGGCGTCGACGAATGTGTCGAGATTTGCCCTTATACACAAAGTTTTTCGCTCTACTTAGCGCTGCTTGATTGTCGCAGTGAATACATATGGCCGTTACAGGTTTAGGCCAAAGTGGAATATCTTCTAAGAAGTGACGAAGCCATTCTGCTTCTTCGCCTGCTTTATCTAAAGCAATAAACTCAGATTCCATCGTAGATCGAGCTATGCATGTTTGCTTAGTAGATTTCCACGACACTACCGCTCCTGCTAGAGTAAAAACATAACCACTTGTGGATTTTGATTCCTCTGAATCAGCAATCCAGTTTGCATCACTATATCCTTCTAATACGGCTGGATATTTTCCGTAATGCAAAGAATAATTTGTGGTATTCTTTAAGTATCCAAGCACTCTCATTAATGCTTTCCAGTGTTCCGTGACTTGATTACTTGTATACCTGCTTAGTCGACTTACTGCATAGGCTATATCTGGTCTCGTGCAATTCATAAGATACATTAGGCATCCTATTACACGAGAGTATTCCAGTTGCATTACACTCTCATTAGTGTTTTTATGTAGTACTTCTGAAGGATTAAAAGGTGTTCTTACTCCTTTAATCCCAAGATTTTGGAATTTTTCAATCACTTTGTCTACATAATGTGACTGAGATAATTCAATTCCATTAGGGGTTCTTGTTATTTTGATTCCCAAAATAACATCTTCAACTCCTAAATCTTTCATATCGAAATTGTTGATTAGCATTTTCTTTATGGTCTCTATAACTTTTACGTTAGGACCAAATATTAACATATCGTCCACATATAAGCAAATCATGACATATGATTGTCCAATTTGTTTATAATAAACACATTTATCACATTCATTTATACGAAAACCATTTTGCATCATGACACTATCAAATTTTTCGTGCCATTGTTTTGGAGCTTGTTTGAGTCCGTATAATGATTTTACTAACTTACAGACTTTATTTTCATTTCCCTTGGATATAAAACCTTCGGGTTGCTCCATGTAGATTTCCTCATCGAGATCACCATTCAAGAATGCTGTCTTTACATCCATCTGATGAATCTCTAGATTATAGATGGATGCAATTGCTATTAACATTCTTATTGAGGTTATTCGTGTAACGGGCGAATATGTATCAAAGAAGTCTATACCTTCTTTTTGACGATATCCTTTGGCTACTAATCTGGCTTTATATTTATCGATAGAGCCATCTGCTTTCATTTTCTTCTTGAAAATCCATTTGCAGCCAATTGGTTTTATTCCAGGTGGAATATCAACAATTTCCCAAGTTTTATTACTTAGAATTGAATAAATCTCACTTTGGATTGCTTCTTTCCAACACGAAGATTCAGAAGATGACATGGCCTCTTTATATGTTTGAGGTTCATGTTCAAGTACATAAGTGAGGAACTCAGAGCCAAATGACTTGGAAGTTCTGGCCCTTACGCTTCTTCTTGGTTCAACTTCATGATGAGTTTCATCTTCATGTGGGCTACTTGATTCTTCTCGTGTCCTTTTGGGGGCATTATTACCTTCATTTCTTTTGTGTGGAAACACGTCTTCAAAGAATGAGGCATCTCTTGGTTCCATGATTGTATTTATATGGATATCATCTATATCAGACTTGAATACCAAAAATCTTTATGCACTACTATCTTGGGCTGGCCCTAAGTAGTAACAATCTACTGTTTTTGGTCCAAGTTTGACCTTCTTGGGAGGCGGGATAGGAACTTTTGCCAAGCACCCCCACACTTTGAGGTATTTGAAGCTTGGTAGGTGTCCTTTCCATAACTCATATGGAATTTTTCCCGTTTTACTGTGAGGAACTTTATTTAATATGTGATTAGACATATTCAAGGCTTCCCCACACAAGTTCGTCGGTAGACCAGACGTTAAAAGCATTGCATTAATCATATCCTTTAACGTTCTGTTTTTCCTCTCGGCTATGCCATTTTGTTGTGTCGAATATGGTGCTGTCGTTTGATGAATTATTCCACTTTCTGCACAGAATTGTTCAAACGGCGATTCATATTCTCCACCTCGATCAGATCTCAATATTTTGATCTTTTTTGTGACGGCCCGCCCCGTACCAGCCTGCATTTTCTCTGAGAGTGCGCTGTACACATGCCCGACTAGCACGAGACGATTGTCAGAAGAAAGGAAAGAAGGGAGTTAACTAACGAGAAACCTGTAGAATGTCTCACATCGCATGGAATAAAATATAATAATAACATACTTGACATAAAACAGGTGAGACAGTGCATAAGCTGATAACTAAAATCAACATCAACATCAAAGCAGCGGAAATCCCAATACAGCTTATTACAATTTTCCAAAATCTACTGTCTCTAAACAAAAGAAAGCCAAAGTAGAAGATACACCACCAATGCCCAAGCAGTGATCTTCAACAACACAGGGAGAATTCTATATATATGTGTTACGTGGAAGCCTCCTGCTCGTCTCCGGATCATCTACCCGTGCATCACCAGCTAACCTGTCTCTAGTCTGCTCGTGTGAGCACCCAGAGTAATAAGAGGAGACATAAAACTCTGGGTCAGACATAAAGCCTGGTATGAGCGATAAGCATATAAACAAAATAATAACAGGTATACTAAACCATACCTGAACCTGGACCTGCAACCAAAGAGTTAGTACCACATACCGTACAATACTCTAAGGTGCCATAATAAATAGTGTAAGATTACGGAGATGGGGTGTGTATGTCAAAATGATAGCAAACCAATCAACCATAGCAACCATCCTCACATCTCTCACTCAGTGCGTAAAGCATACGATATCTACCACTTTGGAAGACTAGACAAATTGAGGTAACGACGGATCCCGACTTGTAGAAACCCTGCTGTGACCAAACTAAACACATGGAGTCATGACCAAACATTTCAATGACCCACCACATTGGTCATAGCCCTTGGTTCTACCAATGCCATAATGGCCCTGAATCCGCCTTCGTGCCTCCTAACATAGTGGTCCAAAGCTATAGACATCGATAACCCCTTGGCACGCGTCCCACAGCAAAGCCCAATCATGAAGCGAACTCATTGGTTCCCAACTAGATCCTGAGCTCTAACTTCCCATATTGGACTACCTTTGCATCTCGGGTTTTGGTCATCATCTTCATCCGGATCGGTCTCCATCATTCGGGTCGTGCATATCCCACAGCATCAGATCGTGGCGCTGCATCAGTTCGGATCGGCTCTCATCATCCCTTACTGGATCGGATCGGAATGACCTACGCAGATCGGGTCGTAGAAACCCCATCGGATCGGATCGGCCATCGCTTCAAGTGCACCGGATCGGGTCGTCCTACGAGCTCCAGGTCGGATCGTGAATACCCATTGGTTCGGGTCGTGCCACCTTGCTGAGGTCGTGACGTGTTCCTTCAGGCGGATCGTGACACCCAGGCTGGAATGGATCGTGAAAGGTAGGGGCGGATCGGGTCACCTCTTCGTGAAGCAACACAGGTCGTCTCGCGAAGTCTTGATCGGATCGGATCGGCACCATCGGATCGGGGTCTTCAGTCATCGACGGATGGAGTCGCGCCATCGGATCGGATCGCCCTCACTTCCACCGATCCGGTCCGGTTCGGATGATTTCCTGCAGTTCTTCCAGCGAGCAGTTTACGCCATTCGACGGCGTTTTTGACAAATCTAACACTTCTAATCAATCATAAAACACACCATAGAGTCGTAGCAATATGTAATAGCAACCACAAACAGCAAACAACCATTCAAATGAATCAAAATGGATCAAAAGTGGCCAAAACTCCTTACTTTCCCTTAAGCATGTTCAAGTAAAACTAATCATAGGGTTAACGAAACTTAATCAAATCGAACCAAATTTCCAACAGAAGCATAAAACATTATTTAAGAATTTCTAAACATTTTTCCAGATTTTATTTGTGTATAAATTCGCTAATTAACACTAATTACCCCTTAATCAACCGTAATTAGTGAGAAATCATGCAAATCACTCACCTTGGCCACAAATAAAATTCTCAGAACTGAAACTTCTCTGATTTGGGGCGAATACTGATGTCCAACAGCAGCTCTAACCTTGCTTTGGTATTTTTTTCTTCTTAATTTGATGTTGCTAAGCCTAATCTTCAATTAGAAAGTGATTTGGGGTGTTTTAGATGTAGGAGGCCATTGTTAGAGTGTCTAAGGATGAAAGTGGCGGCTGGAAAATGTCTAAAGAAATGTTTTCTAACCCTAATCAGCCCCTATATACCCCTAAACCCGAAATTCCCCTCTGGGCCTAGCTGCTAATCACCCAGTTAAGCCCAATTAAGCTGTTTTTCACCATCTGAAACTTGTTTCAGCCATATCTCCTAAACGGTGAGTCCATTTGGCTAATGTGACCACTCTACGGAATTGTAAACCATCATCCGGAGCCAATGGAAGTGGTTTCAGGTCAAAATTCTTTTCCAGTCAAAAGTTATGGCCAAAACAGTGATAACTAGGGGTAAAATGGTCATTTAAAAATCGGGAAAAATCATGAACATGGGAAATGACCACAATAGTCGTCTCCCAAAGTTACATGACCATACGACTTTGTATGTGACAGGAATAAATATCCTACGATCCTATGATGCGTAGAATGCGGGTCGTTACACTCTTCCCCCCTTAAGAAATTTCGTCCCCGAAATTCCTTAACCCAAAACATACAAAGGATCCCGCATGCCTAACAACCACATACAACAATCAAACATGCAAAACAAGCAAACAAGTCTATCCTAGCATGCGGAAAACTAAATCGAAGTTAAAATCTTACCAGGCAAAGAGTTCTGGGTGTGTCTTCCTAATGTTCTCCTCCGTCTCCCAAGTACAATCATTCTCGTCCTCGCCCCACTGAACCTTGACTAGCTTCACCGCCTTCCTTCGAAGTTGCTTCATGTCGTGTTCAACAATACGGGCCGGCTTGCGGTTCCCAACCGCCTCGGGTTCTACTTCGAAGTCCTCTAACTGATCAGGTGAAATAGTTATATCTGAGTCGTGAACGAACTTCCTTAGTTGGGAAACATGAAATACGTTGTGAACTCCTGCCATCTTCTCTGGTAAGTCAATTCTATATGCCAAATTCCCGACTAGTTCAAGAACATGGAATGGGCCAACAAATCTTGGTGCCAACTTGCCTCTCCTGCCAAATCGTATTACGCTCTTCAACGGAGAAATCTTGACAAACACCAAGTCGCCAACGGAGAATTTTAAGTCTCTTCTCCTCTTATCAGCATAACTCTTCTGCCTGTCTTGGGCAGCCTTCATTCGTTGTTGAATGGTCTTGATTTTATCTGAAGTTTCCCTCACCACATCTGGTCCAAGCATAAACTTCTCGCCAGTCTCTATCCAACATGATGGTGAGTTGCACGGTCTTCCGTACAAAGCTTCAAACGGAGCCATACCGATACTGGATTGGTAGCTATTATTATATGCAAACTCTACTAGATGCAAATGGTCATCCCATGATCCACCAAAATCCAATATACATGCTCTCAAAAGATCTTCCAAAATACGATTCACCCTCTCCGTCTGACCGTCGGTCTGAGGATGATATGCGGTACTGAGATGTAACTCTGACCCTAGAGCCTCTTGTAAGCCCTTCCAAAACCCACTGGTGAACAACGGGTCTCGATCACTCACAATGCTTTTAGGTACTCCATGGAATCTCACTACCCACTTCATATACAATTCTGCCAACTTGGCTGCCGTTCTGGTCGATCTGACTGGTATAAATCTTGCACTTTTGGTCAATCGGTCCACAATCACCCAAATGCTATCATGTCCTGATCTAGTCCTTGGTAAACCATCGATGAAATCCATCGAGACTTGCTCCCATTTCCATTCGGGAATTTCTAATGGTTGTAATAACCCACTAGGTTTCTTTTGCTCGGCTTTAACTAGCTGGCAATTCATGCACTTGGATATAAACTTCCCAACGTCCCTCTTCATCCCTTCCCAGTAGTAAGTCTGCTTCATATCTCGATACATCTTATTACCACCGGGGTGTATAGTCAGTTTCGAGTGATGGCACTCTCTAAGCACTTCATCCCTCAATCCATCGACATTGGGTACAACAAGCTTTGCATTCTTTCTAAGCCATCCATCTCGATCAAGCCCATACTTGTTCATCTCCTCATCGATACCCATCTCTAACTTGGAGATGATCTCCAATAGATTAGGATCGTTCCTCTGACTAGATCCGATCCGCTCAATCAAAGTGGGTCTGACCGTCAAACTTGCTAACATTTCTGGATTCAGTTCGCACTTTGGTCTGAAATCAAACCCCGCGATATACTCCAGTTGCTTCCATTCTAGAAACATAGCGCCTAAGCTGGCATGTCTCCTACTCAATGCATCAGCCACCGCATTACCCTTTCCCGGTGTATATGCGATGTCAAAATCATAGGAAGCCAAGAATTCTAACCACCTTTGTTGCCGGAGATTTAAATCCTTCTGGGAGAAGAGATACTTCAACGACTTATGATCTGTAAACAGCTCAAATCTTTCTCCCAAGAGATAGTGTCTCCACATCTTTAACGCGAACACAATCGCTGCCAATTCCAAATCATGGGTAGGGTATCTTCTCTCGTGCGGTTTCAATTGCCGACTTGCATAAGCAACAACCCTACCTCCTTGCATCAATACAGCACCCAGTCCGGTACCACAGGCATCCTTGTATACCGTCATCTCTTCGTTCCCCTTAGGAATGACTAACACTGGTGCGCTTATCAATTTGTCCTTTAGACTCTTGAATGCATTCTCGCACCTTCCATCCCAGACAAAAGCTTGATTCTTCTTAGTCAACTGGGTCAATGGTGCTGCTATCTTGGAGAAACCTTGGATAAACTTACGATAATATCCAGCTAATCCAAAGAAACTTCTTACATCTGTTGCATTCTTGGGCGTAGGCCAATCCTGTACCGTAGCCACCTTCGCCGGGTCCACGGCAATCCCATTTTCTGATACAACATGACCCAAGAACCTCACTTCCCTCTTCCAGAAGTGACACTTAGAAAACTTTGCTTTCAATTGGTGTTTTCTCAACACCTCCATCACTATTCTTAAATGTTCCTTGTGTTCTTCCTCTGTCCTCGAATAGACCAAAATATCATCAACGAACACAAGGACAAACTTATTCAACTGATCCCTGAATACCCTATTCATAAGATCCACAAAATATGCTGGGGCATTGGTCAGCCCGAATGGCATGACCAACCACTCATAAAACCCAGACGGCGTCCGAAATGTCGTTTTAGCTATACTCTCAGCTTCCACTCTAAGCTGATGAAAATCTGTCGCGAGATCTAACTGAGAAAATACTCTCGCGCCACTCAACTAATCGAACAAATCATCTATCCGCGGTAGAGGATACTTGTTCTTCCTCGTCACTTTATTCAACTCGCGGTAATCTACACACAAACGAAGGGAACCATCCGCCTTGGTAGCAAACACAACTGGTGCTCCCCATTCAGAAACACTCCTTATGATAAATCCCTTCTTCAATAGATCGCTGACTTGCACCTCGAGCTCTCGCTACTCCCTTGGTGCCATACGACGAAGTGGCATCACTATAGGTCTGGCATCTTTTACCAAATCAATACGGAACTCAATCTCTCGGTGTGGTGGAAGTCCGGTCACTTCTTCGAAAACATCCGGATACTGGCCAACCACGGGCAAACCTGACAACTCACTATGCGGAATGTCAAGGGAGTTTAGAAAACTAGCCAATACCCCCTCACTGGGTAGACCACCAAACACTATCCTCCGCCCATCACCCGCTCTAGTTGTCACCAAAAAGCCCTCACAGTCAACCACTACCCCGTATCTTCGGAGCCAATCTACTCCCAAAATAATGCCAAACCCAGTAAAGCCCAAAACAAGGCAATCACAAACAAACATGCATCCATGACTCGATAAGACCACATTACGACAAATCATGCTAAGGCTAGTAGAACCACCAATCGGGTTCGTCACTACTAAAGGTCTATCGACAATCTCGGGCTCCAATCCCAACCTATCTACCAGGTCACTAGATATGAAAGAACTGGAAGCTCCGGTATCAAACAAAACTCTAACAGGAACATCGTAAACAGAAAGCATACCTTGAATGACGACATTCTTTCCCTTCTCCGCCGCAGTTTGGGCATTCGACGAAGAAGGAATAGCATTAAGAGCATATGCTTTCACCATTTGCTTTTCTTTAGGGGGCTGTGGACACTTGTCCTTGTGATGTCCCATTTGGCCACAGTTGAAGCACTTCCTATCCGCTGGCTTGGCCCGACAATTACTAGCATAATGGCCCTTCTTACCACAGCTGAAGCACTCAACATCTTGCTTATTCTTTTTCTTCTGGCCATCCTTAGCTTGGTTTTGTTTTCTCTTATTCTGGGAACCACCCTTGCCTCCACCACTTGCTTGTGGCTTTGGCTCATCTGCGGATGCAACCTCAGTCTTCGGCTTAGGGTAGAGACTCTCTGATCTTAATGCTTTCCCCACAATCGACTCAAACGTCTCATCGATGTGGTTAATAAGCCTTTCCCCTAAGTACTGATCTAACCCAGTTATGAATTTCTCATTCTTCTTCTCGGCAGTATCAATAAGAGATAGCCCATACTTTGACAAAGTGTCGAATTCAGCAATGTACTCCGAGACAGCTCTGCCATCCTGCTTGAGCTCCAAGAATTTCTTAAACAGCACTGACTTCTGAGCAGCTGGAATGAACTTCTCGCTAAAGCGAGCCTTAAACTGCTCCCAAGTAATCTGATCTTCGGGAGTAGCTGCCTTTATAGCATTCCACCAATTCATTGCTCGCCGTTACAGCTGACGGGACGCTAGCTTTCTCTTCATCGCATCCTCGATACCCAAATCCTCGAAGATACGTTCGCAACTATCCAACCAATCTTGAACATCCGTGGCTGACTCCGTTCCATGAAACGGCTTCCCACCAAGGCTAGTATAATCCTTATTCAGCTTGGCGAAGTCGACCCTCGGTGCCTGCACTATTGGACCACCACCATTTCCATCATTGGGAGCTGCCCTCCGTACATCTCTAAGCATCTCTCTCATGAGGTCAGTAAACATCGTCCTCATGTCAGCAGCATTCCCATTATTGGCTCCCCTACCAGCACCTCTAGTATCTCGGCTCATCGTCAATCTGAAAAAGGAAACGATTAACGACTCCATAGTGGTGCTAGTGCAGTACGACTTCATCCTTATACTGGTAATAGTATATATATATAAAGCTTTTAAAAACCAAAATAATCGCAAATACGCTCTCTCGTATACGTATACTATCTCTCCCTGATAACTTCCCTAGGTTAACTACGCAACCTAGAGCTCTGATACCAAGTGTGACGGCCCACCCCGTACCAGCCTGCATTTCCTCCGAGAGTGCGCTGTACACATGCCCGACTAGCACGAGACGATTGTCAGAAGAAAGGAAAGAAGGGAGTTAACTAACGAGAAACCTGTAGAATGTCTCACAGCGCATGGAATAAAATATAATAATAACATACTTGACATAAAACAGGTGAGACAGTGCATAAGCTGATAACTAAAATCAACATCAACATCAAAGCAGCGGAAATCCCAATACAGCTCATTACAATTTTCCAAAATCTACTGTCTCTAAACAAAAGAAAGCCAAAGTAGAAGATACACCACCAATGCCCAAGCAGTGATCTTCAACAACACAGGGAGAATTCTATATATATGTGTTACGTGGAAGCCTCCTGCTCGTCTCCGGATCATCTACCCGTGCATCACCAGCTAACCTGTCTCTAGTCTGCTCGTGTGAGCACCCAGAGTAATAAGAGGAGACATAAAACTCTGGGTCAGACATAAAGCCTGGTATGAGCGATAAGCATATAAACAAAATAATAACAGGTATACTAAACCATACCTGAACCTGGACCTGCAACCAAAGAGTTAGTACCACATACCGTACAATACTCTAAGGTGCCATAATAAATAGTGTAAGATTACGGAGATGGGGTGTGTATGTCATAATGATAGCAAACCAATCAACCATAGCAACCATCCTCACATCTCTCACTCAGTGCGTAAAGCATACGATATCTACCACTTTGGAAGACTAGACAAATTGAGGTAACGACGGATCCCGACTTGTAGAAACCCTGTTGTGACCAAACTAAACACATGGAGTCATGACCAAACATTTCAATGACCCACCACATTGGTCATAGCCCTTGGTTCTACCAATGCCATAATGGCCCTGAATCCGCCTTCGTGCCTCCTAACATAGTGGTCCAAAGCTATGGACATCGATAACCCCTTGGCACGCGTCCCGCATCAAAGCCCAATCATGAAGCGAACTCATTGGTTCCCAACTAGATCCTGAGCTCTAACTTCCCATATTGGACTACCTTTGCATCTCGGGTTTTGGTCATCATCTTCATCCGGATCGGTCTCCATCATTCGGGTCGTGCATGTCCCACAGCATCAGATCGTGGCGCTGCATCAGTTCGGATCGGCTCTCATCATCCCTTACTGGATCGGATCGGAATGACCTACACGGATCGGGTCGTAGAAACCCCATCGGATCGGATCGGCCATCGCTTCAAGTGCACCGGATCGGGTTGTCCTACGAGCTCCGGGTCGGATCGTGAATACCCATTGGTTCGGGTCGTGCCACCTTGCTGAGGTCGTGACGTGTTCCTTCAGGCGGATCGTGACACCCAGGCTGGAATGGATCGTGAAAGGTAGGGGCGGATCGGGTCACCTCTTCGTGAAGCAACACGGGTCGTCTCGCGAAGTCTTGATCGGATCGGCACCATCGGATCGGGGTCTTCAGTCATCGACGGATCGAGTCGCGCCATCGGATCGGATCGCCCTCACTTCCACCGATCCGGTCCGGTTCGGATGATTTCCTGCAGTTCTTCCAACGAGCAGTTTACGCCATTCGACGGCGTTTTTGACAAATCTAACACTTCTAATCAATCATAAAACACACCATAGAGTCGAAGCAATATGTAATAGCAACCACAAACAGCAAACAACCATTCAAATGAATCAAAATGGATCAAAAGTGACCAAAACTCCTTACTTTCCCTTAAGCATGTTCAATTAAAACTAATCATAGGGTTAACGAAACTTAATCAAATCGAACCAAATTTCCAACAGAAGCATAAAACATTATTTAAGAATTTCTAAACATTTTTCCAGATTTTATTTGTGTATAAATTCGCTAATTAACACTAATTACCCCTTAATCAACCGTAATTAGTGAGAAATCATGCAAATCACTCACCTTGGCCACAAATAAAATTCTCAGAACTGAAACTTCTCTGATTTGGGGCGAATACTGATGTCCAACAGCAGCTCTAACCTTGCTTTGGTGTTTTTTTCTTCTTAATTTGATGTTGCTAAGCCTAATCTTCAATTAGAAAGTGATTTGGGGTGTTTTAGATGTAGGAGGCCATTGTTAGAGTGTCTAAGGATGAAAGTGGCGGCTGGAAAATGTCTAAAGAAATGTTTTCTAACCCTAATCAGCCCCTATATACCCCTAAACCCGAAATTCCCCTCTGGGCCTAGCTGCTAATCACCCGGTTAAGCCCAATTAAGCTGTTTTTCACCATCTGAAACTTGTTTCAGCCATATCTCCCAAACGGTGAGTCCGTTTGGCTAATGTGACCACTCTACGGAATTGTAAACCATCATCCGGAGCCAATGGAAATGGTTTTAGGTCAAAATTCTTTTCCAATCAAAAGTTATGGCCAAAACAGTGATAACTAGGGGTAAAATGGTCATTTAAAAATCGGGAAAAATCATGAACATGGGAAATGACCACAATAGTCGTCTCCCAAAGTTACATGACCATACGACTTTGTATGTGACAGGAATAAATATCCTACGATCCTATGATGCGTAGAATGCGGGTCGTTACATTTTTATTTAGCTGATTTTCCACTTCAGCTTTATATTTTATAAATAATGTGATTGCTTCATCTTTACTGTTTAAAAGATATACGTAGCAATATCGTGTATAATGATCAATAAATGTGATAAAATACTTTTTCCCACCTCTTGTAGGTAAGTTTTTGAAATCACATAAGTTGGTATGAATCATTCCCAATGGTTCTGTACTTCTTCAATAGTATGAAATGGTTTCTTAACAATTTTTGCTTCTACGCATGTCTCACATTTGTAGTTTTTATCCACTTGAAATTTAGGAATTAACTCTAAATTTGCAAGTTTTTTCATTTTTCGGAAATTAATAAGTCCTAATCTATCATGCCATAATAAATTTTCATGCTCAACGATATAAGAAACTTCCTTTTTATTCATAGCATTATCAGAATACATATTATTGTCGATTACGGCTACATTTGCCTTAAATAGGCCACCACATAAGTAACCCCTTCCTATATAGATTCCTGCCTTGGACAGAACCACCTTGTCTGACTCGAAGACCATCTTGAATCCCTTCTTCAAAAGCACGGATCCAGAAATGAGATTCTTGCGGATATCTGGAACATGAAGGACATCATTCAGTCTAATAGTCTTCCCAGAAGTGAACTTGAGGGTGACTGTTCCTTTGCCTTCAACCATGGAAACCGATGAATTGCCCATATAGAGTTTCTCATCTTGATCCAGTTTGGTGTAGGTTGAAAAGACGGATTTATCAGAGCATATATGCCTAGTAGCACCCGTGTCCAACAACCATTGTGCAGAATTCTGAATCAAGTTGCATTCGGACACAACTCCTGAAAAGTTTGATTCATTGATGTCCATGTTATCCACCACATTTGCTTTCGAATTTTTCTGTTTCTTGTGTCTGCACTCTTTTGCTTGATGACCAATCTTGCAACAAACCCAACATTCACCATTGAATTTCTTGGATTTCTTTTGGCTATTCTGCTTATTTTCTGGTGCCTTTCTTTTCTTGTTTTTGTTGAAGTGTCCTTTCTTCTTTGACCCTTCAGTAACAAGCGCCTCTTCATTTCTAGGTTGAGTGACTCCGCGATTATCTGCCTCTATCTTTAATCTGACGATGAGGTCTTGTAAGGATATCTCCTTCTTTTTGTGCTTCAAGTAGTTGCGGTAGTCCCTCCAAGATGGTGGCAACTTTCCTGTAATTGCTTCAACCAGGAATGATTCACCGACTTTGTGACCTTCTGCTTCCATCTCATGGATAATAATCTACAGCTCTTGCACTTGAGATGTCAATGACTTTGAGTCCACCATTCTGTAGTCCATGAACTTGTCGACGATGAACTTTTTCGAACTCACATTCTGCGTCTTGTACTTTGTAGCCAATTCATTCCAAAGAGCTTTTGCAGTCTTTATGGGTTGGTAAACTTTGTACAGGACCTTGTCCAGGCAGTTAAGAATGTAGTTTCTGCATAAAAAGTCTGAATGCCTCCACGCATCTATAGAAGGACCATCATGCTTAGTTGCATCCTTGGCATTTCCTGGTGTAGGCGGCACCGGTTCATCTTCTTCAAGATACTTCTGTAAACCAAGGGTGGTGAGATAGAACAACATCTGACTCTGCCATGTCAGAAAATCATCACCTTCGCCTTTGAACAAGTCTGGCTTGTTCAAATTGCCAGTTTTGATTGACAATTGCTCTGCTGTCATTTCTGTTTTGGAAAAAAAAACCAGGAAAGTCTTAAGATATTGATCTTATTAGACCAAAACAGAATTTGCAACAACACAAACTTATATCACAAGTTTGTATCATGAATATTAGAGCATACAACAGTTGAGTATTGCTACAGTATACAGTAGTGACTGGTATACAGAGAAGTTAAACTACAAAAAATGAAGTCTAACCGAGTTCGTCCGAGGCCTGTAAATACAGTTTCTTTAAGACTTTATTTTCAGCCTCCCAGGATACAACAGACGATGCTACACGGAATTGTGACGAGTATGTCAGTCAGTAGTTCTCGTTAACGGTGGCAGAGAGAAAGCAGGAGACAGACGGAGAGAAGAAGGGAATTTTTTTTTAAAAACAATATCGATTTGATCAGGATCGATTAGTTTATATAATCCTACTCGCGTCTGTTTGAACTGATGCATCTATTTACATCGCGCCCGTTTGGAAAATACCCGTTACCGTTTGAATTCAAATGGTAACGAATATTAACGGGTTGCATCCGTTCATGCGGGTCGCACCCGTTTGCTTTTCTTGTTGGGTCGCACCTCTTTTATTGCCGCATCCATTTAAAAAAATGGTGACGTTTTCTGTAGCAAAAATAAGATTTCTTACCAAACTTAAACTCCACCCGATTCGGTTCGGTACGGGACGGGCGGGCAATGCGCGCGTGTGTTTAGTTCACATGATCTAAGTCCTCCCCCTCGCAGAAAATTACCTGACCCTAAGAGCCAACATATGGAGTGAGGAATAGGTATATATCCTTAAATCTTTTCTTTATTTTGCCAATGTGGGACTAAAGTAAATTTCATTCATTTGATTTCTAACATAAGAAACTTCAAATATTTGCACATTTGGAAAATACAAATATTTTGAACTTTGACTCAGCTATGTATTTCTATACTTGTATCTAAATGCATTGCATTTTGAATTTCTCTCACACAAGTTTTCTCAATGTTTATTTATTTATTATTATTACCGTGTCGTGAATATTTCAATTGGTGAATATGTCCGCGTTCTAGCTTATCGTTGATAAACTTGTTCATTGGTTTACAGTCTATTACGATGGTTCTTAGCAGCACGATAGGAAGGATGATAACTTCCGCTGTAGTTTTTATGAAGTTGAAGTTCTGAAGAAAAGAGAATACTGAAAATTTTGTGATAACTTCAATCTGCGTTTGCATTTTACAATGAACGGTTTGAAGGAAGCAAACGAAGCTAAAATATATAATGGTTCATGTATATTTGATCCAATAAGAGTGCCTAGGCAGTAACTGGTGGTGAGATTGGCAATGAGTGCTTTGAGAAATGATATAGATAAGTTGAACCAAAGTAAGCTGTATAGAATATATTTTCTTTGTTCTATTCTAAATATATACTTCTTGCCTTGTTAAAGTTTTATTGAAACAATCAATGATCAAGTAAGATCAATGCACAACTATGAAGGCTCAATTAATTGCAACAGTTTTGCTAGTTGAGTTAACCTGCAGCATTTTAACTCCAACCAAAGCTAACACCGTGAATGAAGGAACAAACAAGACATCTGGGATGAAGTTTAGTTTGAACTTCTTGAGCTGTGGCACGTTCTCCCCCGATTTCTTTAAAGCCATGGCTGCAGCTGGAGCCACTACGCCAGTAAACATTATAAGACTGTCTTCTTTTGCCGCTTCGGATGCATGAGATGACACAAGTTCAAGCAACAGTTCTTTCTCTTTCTCTTTTCTTTCTGGGTCGTCCTCCTTTATCAGTTTCCATTTCTCATAAGCTTTCTGCAGATTATAGGCATGACAGATTAGAAAATACTAAATAAACGCTCATTTTATCAAACATTAATCTGCTAGTCAGAATCAGGAAGGTCACTTGATCATAAGTTTCTTTGTGAAAATCAGAATGTGAGGATTTTATAATACCCTACCTTAAAACTTTAAGGACATGCACTTCCTAAAAAGGTTTAAGGACGGTGTCAGGTCTGGATCTTTGGTTAAGACTTGTAATTTTTAGTAGTATAAAACAGGATTAGATATATTCGTGAATGATATGGTTAGCGAAACCAATCAATTATAAAGCATGACTGTAAGAAATGTAGAAAATTTGACCTCAATATCATGAACTGGAGGTGCTCTGAAACGTTTGCCTGGCATGATTGTGTTAAAAGCACTGCAGGAAAATAAACGTTACAATCTTATATATTTTCAAAAGATTTTTGATCCAACCTGTGAAAGATTTCATACTTGCAGACATTTATAAATGCGATATGAAATTCTTCGAAATTTTTGACTTTATCGAAATTGAAGTTGTCGAATATCTTATCTGTTGATGCTGATTGCAGACTGGGTAAACCTGTTTACAGAAACAAATGTAAGATTATCACTGTACATTATGGAGTTTCATGAAATTTCAATTTTAAAATTTGTAATGTTTCTGATTTTATTAAGAAACAGAACTTACCCAGTTTCTGCAATAAGCTAAAAGTGAGACCCATAATGCAAAAAACACGGATAAATCAAGAATGCTCAATGAAAATAAGACAAACTTTTGATTTAGAGATATACAGGAGTTGGAAACTACATTTATAGAAAGGGGGCAAAGGTAGTGTTAAATGTGAAGAGAAAGATTAGAATTTGTACCTTACCCCATTCATCTATTTGCAACAAGAAGTCATATTTCATATAACTTGGGATCAACAAAAGCTTTCTAAGATTCTAGCTATATTTAGCGTAAATATTAGTTTTACAGATTGATTGAGTAAACTTCAATATGAAAACGTAGTAGTGGTATTTGATAAAATAAAGATTCAAAACCGAGTCTCCAAGTAATGAAGTAAACAGGAACAAGATTGGCTGGAATAAATTTGAGTTCATACCCTGAAGTAAGAACTGAAATTCTACAACTTGTGTGTTATATAACACATAATGTTTCAGCATTTATAATTTTCATCATGATGACGATGATGATAGTTTCAGCATTTATATTAATACTATAAATTTATATTTCAAAAATCGAAGGCAGAAAATATTGTCACTTTGTCCTAGTTTAGGATTCAGTCAGTCAAAATATGTTTATATTATAAGATGACAAGTCCAACTTTACAAAACTTCTAAAAAATTAGTGTTATCACCGTATAAATAAAATATTAAAATCAAAATGATAGCTGTTAGATTTGATCAAATGAATCTATTAGATTTGAATTTGACAATGATATTTAAACACATGAGGTCAATACGACAGCTTAAGATGCAAGTTCAAATTCTTCTCTTTAAACAATCAAGCCTTAGCTAATACAATAACTCATATTCAATTAGCAAACGTACTTTAAAGCTACTCAAGTTAATTGTGTTCACATCCAATCCAGATATTATTTTGATAATCTTATTAGTTTTTATTTCGTGTTTTCACAGAAGGTGCTCAAACATGATACTTGTTTAGTAGTTTTGAACAGATAAGTCAAGCTTGATGATGCTATACTCATTTATGAGTAAATGCGAATGAATAATATATTTCACAACACTAGAATGTATTTTAATGGGACGATGCTACTTTACCCGGGTATAAAATCAGGTAAAATCTGCGAATCGGTGGAAAATGAGAATATGATAGGAGCATTTTTTGTTTTTTTTTGTTTTTTTCCGTATGTGTTGATGGTGGGAACACCCAAAATTTACGTCTCTTTCCTCAGATTTTGACCAAATCAGATTCGGATCTTAAAGCATTTTCGATTTTAGTATGAGGTTTCATGAGAAGTGTGATACACAAGTGGAAGGACTGAAGAAAAAAATACGCTGTGTACACATATAACACCTTAGTTACTTCACCATATCATAGATGTTGTTGACAACCTTAAGTAGAAACTTTTCTATACATGAAAATTTTACAAATAAGTAACCAAAAAAACAAATGAAAGACAGACTCTCCCTTAAAGCAACATGTTCATATATTTAACTGATTAATCAAACCAAAGTTCATCCTTAACCAAACCACTAGACTCTGATGATCTCTTCATCCTTTTAGACTGTGGGGCACGTGGCCCATAACTCGACCTCTTCGACTCCACCTCGCCATGCTCGCAAACTCTCAAAGGAAAGTTCAAAATTGCCTTTGACCCACGCAACCTGTACGCTGCACAATCGTAGGCCAATGCAGCATCCTCGGAAGTCTCGTAGGTTCCCAGCCAAACTCTAGCTCCATTTTTCGTAGGGTCTCTGATCTCAGCAGCATACTTTCCCCATGGCCTTCTTCTAACTCCTCTATAATGCCTGACCTCCGTGTCTATAACCTGTGATTTTGGCGTTTCAGAATCAGACCTCGGTACTTCAGATGATGAACTGTTGTTGGAATCTACAGGACTGAATGTGTCGTAGCTTACCGGCATTGTAATCGGAGGAAGAGGGTTGTCTTCCAGTAAGTATTGCCTGATTGAATCCAGGTGGAAAATATCAGTCGGATCCAGCTTTTGCGTATCAAAATACATGTTCATTTTGGTTGTTTGTTAATTAACGAGTGGAAAACTGAGTTGTGGTGATGGTTTGAAAGAGTTGGATTTGGTTATATAGGTAAGTAGATGCATGGATGTGTGCCTGTCTATATGTCGGGTGCAACTTTGAAACTGGATAAAAAGTGATGTTGCTGCTATCTATGAAGTTTCCTCCACTCTTTTTATATTCGGTAGAATACACTCGTGCGTAATTAGCCGTTATTTTAATTTAGTTATATTTTGAATCTCTCAAGATTTAGAAGATATGATTTCTCTTTTTTTTTTTTTTTTCAACGGATGATGACAATTTCTGATCAGCAGTTTTCAGTCTCTATCAAACCGTTAAAAGTATTATTATTTTCCAAAGAAAACGGGATTTGGGATTTTAATCATCTTCCTGCTAGTTAGGTATTGCTAGTAACTCCTGATTGCAGTCTCCTAAGAGTACAACAATTGCAGTGAAAATGAATATGGCATTAACAGATTGATTTTATGTTGCATCTGCTTATTCAGAACAACTGCACTAACAATTGCACGGAAATGGGGACAGACAATTGGTGCGGTCAGAGTAGAAATAAAGTCCCTTTATCACTACTTAGTTGAATTGAGAAAGCTATAAAATTATAGGCACTGCTAACGTCTTTTTATTTATCATGGCTGGGTTCCATGAACCTTCAGGATGATGAAATATACATGTGGTTGAATTCAGTTTTGGAATCTTGTATTTTACTTCTTTGTCCCATACCACCAAGTTGTAATTTGATGTGGATTTTATATTCGTATAAAGGCATATTCATCCTGGGTCTCTTTATGTATATTATAAACAAATTCAATAGGACAAAGCTGCGAAACAGTTGAAGCGTATTAGATAAGCGCTCATGCTCAGGCGAGTAGATGTGGGATGACATAAATAGATGCGGAGCTTTAAGAGAGCCTCCTTTCTATGTCGGGGGCCTGAGTGATTTGGCAATTCCATAAGCAGTGTTATCCAGTCCGCAGCTATATTCCATGGTTTCCCCGCAACATCTATTTATGTATATATGTATACGTATGTATGTATGTTCTAAATGAACACAAAATTTGAGTCATTAGATCTTTCTTTGAATATATATATATATATATATATATATATATATATATATATATATATATATATATATATATATATGAGGAAGAATCGGCTCATTCTCTTATTTTACACGTGAGATTCCCCCTGAATCACAGCCGCACATCCACATTTTGTTTTATATTGTGTAGTGGAAAGAGAGAGAAAGAATAATACAAATAAGAGGAGGAGCTGAACTTATATATATATATATATATATATATATATATATATATATATATATATATATATATATATATATATATATATATATATATATATATATATATATATGAGGGGGGGTCTATGGCACCCCAAATGCCCTTCATTGTAGATCACCCATTTAAATTTAAATAAGTTAATAGGGGAGAGAGAGTTAGTGAGAAGAGAGAGCAACGGGAATGTGTGGTGGAAATCAGGAGGCTAAAGGGGTGCTGCACTATTTGGGGTGCTCTTGATCCTATCTCTCTCTCTCTTTCTCTCTCTCTCTCTCTCTCTCTATATATATATATATATATATATATATATATATATATATATATATATATATATATATTGAAAATTGGTTCACTTTATTATGTAACCAATAAAAACTGTCTTTATATGCCTCATTAAAAACCCTGTAATCCCCCTAATCTAGAAAGGTGCCTTATAGGGAAAAAGAGTACATATAAATTTGGTGTACATCATATATCATCCTCAAAACAACAAAATAAAGCAGGAAAATAAAAACAACATAAAAGTATCAAAAGCCAAAGAAACTCCAAACCAGCCCAATAGGCCCACACGTTCAATTTCAAATCAAACGTCTTTTTCCTGCTTCAGCTGCTCAGAATCAATGAGCTCAATTCTCCATCTTTCTAAAGTCAATGAATTTCTCTGATTTTGCACCGATTTACCCCATTATTCCGAGCTAAAAACGATATTCCTTTTTAATCTGCATTAATTTCACTACTGAATGAGTGCTTCAATTTTGAAATATTCTCAAGTTTCTTTCCTTCCATATAAAATAGACTACAGTGGTGAAAGAACTACATGTCAGATCTCGAATTTGATCATGATTGTTAAAACTGGAGCGAATAGCTCTAACTTCATTTCTCAAATCAGCTTAGAACTCAAAGGAAGTAGCAGTTTTTGTTTGAGAGATAACCATATGAAAGCCGAGTAATCACATTCAAAGAAAAGATGCTGCAAAGTCTCTGGATGATTGTCACACAATGGACACATTATATTTGCTACATTGCCATAATGAAGGATCCGATCTTTTGTATTTAGTCTTCCCTAATAGCAAGGTATGAAATAAAAGACATCCTTTTACTGTTTTTCCTATGCAAAATTACTGAAAACATAGTGTCGTTTTCTTCGTGGTTTCTCACATAATCCCATGTTTGATGAAATGAAAACTCTCTTCCTTCGCACCATTCATATTTATCCTGCATTCTGTTTGGGTGAATAGAAACAGAGCAAATTTTTTTGAATTAATTCTCTAGTTGCAGGGTGCATTTCTGGTTCCAAAACCTCATTTCTAACAATAACATTGACTTTTGTTTCTACAACACCAATCATATGCACTCTATCGTATCCCAGTAAGTCCACCATGCAATGACAATTAATCTAGGAATCAAACCATAGATAAGTATCTGCACCATTGGAAATTACCTTATTGAATAACTGTTTAGATTAGGTTCGAAGCTTAACAAAGATTTCCATGTTCAAGAAGCATTATTATCCCTGGCCATTGTCCAGAAATGCTTGTTATTTGAATATCTATTGTGTATCCATTTACTCCAAAGCGAAGTATTTGAAAGATAGTTCCATAGCAACTTTATACAAGCAACTTTTTTTAAATCTGAGAAACATTTTAACTCAATTCCTCCCTCTGCCTTTGGCTTACATAAAGTTTTCCAAACTACTTTGTGTGCTAATCCTCCTCAGAAAATATTAGAGCAAAGAGATTCCAATTTATCCAAAGTGTATTCAGGGATCTGATATATGAATAACCAGTATAGTATGATAGGAGTAATAAATGTGTTAATTAATTCTGCTCTTCCTGCAAATATCAAGAATTTCATTTCCCATCCTTGAATTTTATTTTGAACACGCTGAATAGTGTAGGTAATTAGATGACAGTGGCACTCCTAGGTACTTAATAGGTAGTTCACCCTGATCAAACCCAAGTACATCCAGAATATCCCTTGAATTGTTTGCATAAGCACTGAAAAATACTTCTGTTTTGGATGCATTAACATTTAATCCAGCATGTAAGCTTAGCTTCTGAAATAATGTTCTCAAAGTATACGCATTTTGTATTGATGATTTACCAAAAATCATCAGGTCATCTGCGTATAATAAATGAGAAATTGTTGGCTTAAAATGATCACTTGGCTGAAATTCTTTCTTCAATGTAGCTTCATCCATTAGATAGGTGAAATACTGCATAGATAATGCAACAAATAGGGTAATAGGGGATCTCCCTGTTAAATCCCTCTTGATGATGTTATGAAACCCTTGGGAATCCCTTGTATGAAGGCTGCAGTTGCCATGCATTTATATATAAGATTTACAAAATGAGTAGGAAAATTCATTTGAGACATTAAGAAACAAATAAATTCCATATTTACTCTATTATAGGCTTTTTGTAAATCTACTTTAACACGCATTTTTGGCATGCCTTTTTTCTTAAAATCACGAAGTAATTCATGAGCCAACAAAATATTATCCCCTATATACCTGCCTTTAATAAATGCACTCAGATTTTCTTATATGAGATAAGGAAAGAAAGGTTTTAATCTGTTGTATAACACTTTGGAAAAAATCTTGTAATAAACATTGCAATATATATATATACACACACACACACATACATATACATCTATGCAAACATGGAGCTGTCCCAGAGGATAACCCACCAAGCCCATGGGTTGGGGCAACCAACTGGGCTGTGGCAACATATTCTAGTATTTTAGTTTAGTTATATTAGGATATAAAAATCTGGACATCTAGCTGAAGTAATGAAAAGATTGGTTTGGTGGTAAGTACAGATGTGTTTCATGAAATCAGCTAGGTTCGATTCTTGCCTTATATGTATGAGGGCTCTTCCTCATCATCCGCATCCTTCTCCCCTCTTTAACCAACTCAGAATCATCATCCACAACAATTAATTTCTATTTTTGTTGATGAGGATGACTTTTGAAAAGTTTCTCGGAAAAAGAAACTAATCATAACCCAAAGCCAGCAATCAATACTTGGAATCATGCACACAAACCTGCCATGCCAAATGAGAACCCGACTGCAAGATCTGTTCCTACCTCGTTGATTAAAAAACTGGCTGCAAGATCTAATCCAAGAACCAATCCTTATCCGCCCAAATCTAATCTGGGGAATAAAAATGTGAAGAAAAGCACAGCGGATTACTGTGACAACCAAAAGAGTGCTAGCGCATGGGCTAATATGGTCAAGGATGGAGGTTCAAATTCTGATTTGACCTCTCTTATGTGGCGCCTCTCTCAATCACCAATAAAAACATGACCATTGTGAAGGAAGATGTTAGTAAAAGAACAGAGTCTAAATGGAGCAGTTCAATTGTTGTCTATATATATGGCAATAGGCTGCCCTATCATCATTTCAGGAATTACATTACTAGCATTTGAGATCTTACAGGTAGTTTTGAAATTTTCACACGCAAATGATAATTTTTATAGTGAGATTCTCTAATGAATCAAAGTGCGAAGACATGCTTAAGGGAGGTTCATTTTTCAGAAATGAAAAGTTGATTATCCTAAAAAAAATGGACAAGAAAGTTATCTTTGAACAGATCTACTTAATTCAATCCCTATTTGGATTCATCTGCTTGAGCTTAGCCTTAGATTATAGGATAAGGAGGCTTTCAATGCTATCGCCAATGTAGTGGGTACGCCGGTTAAACTAGACGAACACACTGCCAAAGAAACAAGGCTAAGCTTCGCCAGAATTGTAGTAGAAATAAAGGCAGATTTTGAATTTCCCGATGTAGCACACATCACGCTGCATGATAGCGAAATTATAATGCAAGAAATCCAATATGAGTGGATCCGCCTAGATGCATTCACTGTAAATGCTTCGAACACAACTTAGAATTTTGCTCTATCAAGAAAGTTTGGAAAGAAAAAACTTCTATTGATTCCACACACGAGAATAGCAATGTAAAAGACGTTGGTGGGAAATCAGCAGATAAACTCGAAGGAAAAACTAGATTCGGTTATCAAAGCAGTTATTTCAACAATGGTTCGTCAGAAACCATTCTTGAAACTTTAGCAAATGATAACCAAGAGATTCAAGAAAACAAAGGAAGGATTTGCAACTTTCGACCAGTACTGAAACAAAAATAAGAGATACTGCTCAAGCTTCTCACAATACTGTTACAGGCAATATGTTTGCTACTGTAAACGTACCAAACATAGAGGCTATTGAAGAGCAGGTCATTCAGAATTACTGACTCATGGAAAACGCAAGCAATATTGCAATAACTGATGATGTGAATAATGAAAATAAATCAGGTAATAATGGATTTATTGATATTTCCTCTCCACCGGCTTCGGCTAATGCATCGCTTATAACTTGCAGATTATTTCCTCAACCTCATAAAGTCGTATTTGAGGAAGCTTTGCAAAAGGTAGTTAACACTCATCAATTGCCAAAATTGCAAGCAAAAGCAAAAAGGAAAGGAGCAAAATGAAAATTTTAAATGATCTCAATATTGAAGATCTTCCAAGAAGATGAAATAGATACTGAATTCAGAGAAAGGTACATTACTAGAAATGCTAAATGGAGTGACCAGTTAGGCATCAAGAAATATTTGCAGTACAAGAGGAAAGGTAGTAAGTAAAATGAGGATCAGAGAGGAAGATTGCACTTACAGTGAATAACTGCAGTGCACTATATTTTTTATAATATTCTTTATCTTTTTAAATGACGTTTATTACATGGAGTGTTAAGGGTCTCAATTCCCCTGAAAGGAAATTGGATTTATCTAATTTAATGTTGACCAATAAACCTTAAATTTTGGGATTATTGGAGCATAAAATGGATAATGCTAGAATTGATTATTGCTTTATTAGAAAACTTCCTAACTAGAAATATGTACTTTGTAATAGTCAAGGGGGATATAGCATAATTTTAATTCCGTGGGACACAACTATTTGGGATCTATCCAGTTTCAACCTTGATCTCCAACATACACATTGTGTTTTCAGAAATAAAGGTTTTTTTTCACATAACCTTCATTTATTGCTCTAATAGTGAGAAAGTCAGGCTTTCTCTTTGGGATAATCTATTAATTCTTAGCAGCAATATTTCTTTCCTTTAAGTGATTATGGAGATTTTAACACTAATTTACATTCATTTAAAACAAAGGGATCCCTCTTTAAGCTTGAAAAGTTGAATAATTTTTTTTATTAAAGTTTGAGTTGTTTGATCGTACTATCTATGGTAATAAATTGACCTGGAAATCAAGTGAATTTAGAAACATTCATCGCAAACTGGATAGGGTACTATACATTAAAACTTTTATTGATACTTTTTCTAATTTTATGTGTAGTGCCCTTCCCTAGGCCACTAGTGACCATACTCCTTTAAAGGTCACTCTGTTGTCTTATAGTCATCAGAAATTTTCTTATCCATTCAGATTCATGAACGGATGAACTTATGATAATTCTTACAAAGAGGTTGTGAATAATAATCTTAATAGTAAGATATATGGCATATCACAATATAAATTTAATAAAACTCTTAAGACAATTAAAAGCAACCTTAAGAATTGGAATAACAGCAGGAACTCAAATAGCATTCAACTATTAAGGGACAAATGTGTTCATTTGTAAAATGCTTTAAATGATGATAACTCGGACTTATCGTTAGTTAAGGAAATTTACAACATAAGGATGAGTTGACGAACTTTATTCATATTTAATCCATTAATTTAAGGCAAAAAAACAAAGCTGACTGGTTATCATATGCTGATGAAGCTTTGAAAAAAATTATGCTAAAATGAATATCATAAAACATTGCAATGACATAGGTAAGGCGATTGACACCGGTGGCAATGTTACTAACAAGGTATCCGTTATTTAGGGGAAAGCAATTGAATATTTTACTGATGTTTATAACTCTTGTGATTATATGGAGGATTTTCCCATAATTGATTTTAAATTTCTTATGAAAGAAAACAGTCAATAAATTCTTTTATCCCCTATTAGAATTGAAGAAATCAAAAATATTATTCTTGGAGCTAATAATGATAAAAGCCCTAGGCCTAATGATTTTGGGGATAAGCTTTATAAATTTCACTAGAATGGAAATAAACAGTCAAGTTCTAGAGGTGGTGACTAAGGGCACATTTGTCAAACAAAAGCAAAAGGACATTTGCTTATTTTAAAAGTTATTTTGCTTTTAGAAAGTAAAAAAATAAAAAGGTATATTCAGAAACGCTTTACTTAAACTCAAAATTGAAAAAAAAACAAAGGTTTAAAAATCTAAATTTGAAATTTTGAGAATTTAAATTATAAAAATTCGAATTCGAAAATTTGAAAATTTTAAGTTTTAAAGATTCAAAATTCAAAATTTTGACTTTGAAATTTCAATTTCAAAATTTGAAAACTTGAAATTTTAAAAATTTGAAATGTGAAATTTTGTATTTTTGGAAATTTTAATTTTTAATGTTTAAAATAAATATTTTCAATTTTAAACTTTAAATTTGGAAAATAAAATTTAAAAGTTGAATTTTGAAATTGTAAAAATTTATATTTTAAAGCTTGAAATTCTAAATTTTGAAATTTGAAACTTTAAAATTTAAACATTGAATTGAAATTTTGAACATTTAAATTTTGAATTTGAAATTTGAAATTTGATATATGAAATTTTACGATTTAAAATTTAAAAATTTCAAATTTTGAAAATTTAAAAATCTAAAATTTGAAATGTGAAATAAGAAATTTTGAAATCTTTAAATTTGAAATTTTGACGTCTTTTTACAAATTTGAATTTGGAATTTTTGAAATCTTGAAAATTTTAAATTTACGATTTTCAATTCTAAAATTTGAAATTCAATTTTTTTGGAATTTTTTCACATACAAAATTGATTTATATAAGTCGAAAATCAAAAAAAAAAAAAAAAAAAAAAAAAAAAAAAACTGGTTTTGAAATAAGTTGAATAGTGACTTTTAAAAGTTGTTATATCTTTTTTGCCCATATTAACTTTTGCCTTTTATAAGCAAAAAAGTTATTTATTGTCATGCAAACGGCCCCTAAATTTTTTAACTCTAGAACGCTACTGAAAAATACTAGTAATACATTATTAACTTTAGTCCCTAAAGTTAAAATTCTTAGTGGATTAGAAGATTTTAGACCTATAACCTATTGCAGCTTTATTTATAAAATCATTTCCAATATTATATGTAATATAATTAAAAATTTCCTCAAAATTTTAATTTCTGAAAATCAAAGTGTTTTCATTCCTGGCAGATTGATTGCTGAAAATTCCTTACTTCCTCATGAAATGATTAGGAATTTTAATGTGAATGACCATTATCGTGTGTATTAAAGTGGATTTGCATAAAGCTTTTGACAAAATCAACAGAAAGTTCATTCTACACATAATGAGTCGACTAGGCTTTAATAAAAAAAAATGTTGACTTGATAAGTGAATGTATTGACGATGTTACTTACTCCATCTTAATAAGTGGTTCTCCTAAGGGTTTCATCCACATTAATAGGGGTATTAGATCGGTAAACCCCTTACCTCCCTGTTTATTTACCTTGGTCAAGGAATTTTTCTCGAATTTGATGGAGACTGAATTAATAAAAGGTAATATTATATTAAACCTATTAATAGAATTAAGCCTATCATCACTTATCTTGTAGCGCGCCCACCTCTATACTCACATTAGCCAAGGTCATTGCAAGCAATGATGTCAACTAACCCGAAGAATAAGGCTGTTGAGGAGCTACCATCTGTACAATATCTTTGAACCAGTGTTAAACATGTCGGATAATGTGGTCTTACTTTTTAAATCTCAAGAGAAAATCCAACGCATTTAATTCAAGGCCAAATTTACTACACAATGGCTATATATAATTTGGAATCAATATAAAATACATAACAATGTAATCAGAGTCGGACACAAATATTCATATCACCAAGGAGGAAATAGATATAAATATAGTAGAGAAGGTAGTGGATAAAATATAAGTGGTCATGTAAGATCCACTATATCATAAAATAATAGATACATGTACAACACAAAAGAATATTTAAACAGGTGAGTCTCTGTCTCAAATAAAGGAAAGGTAAAACTATCAAAAAAATTTAGTTAGGCAAAAGGAGAAGCTAGTTCATGCTATAGTCAAGAAGGAGTACCTGCAATACTTCGTTCTAACCTGAGTATTATTTATAAGAAAATGAACAATAAACGGATCAGTCTAGTTGTACGCATCATAATAAACGGAGATAGAATAAGAGATATAAACAAAAAATGACAAATAAGCAATAAAACCAATGTTCACATGTAAAATGTGAAGGCTCAAAATGTCTATACAAAGAAATCTCAACGCTATATAAGGATATCTCATCCTAACACATAAAGCTACTCCTAAGATAGGACATTGCATATACCGTCAATATGAAACGATTTGATGATCCATAGGACGATCCGAAGATCATCAAATGACCTGAAGGTCATAGTTACAAAGAAATGAAGCGAAGTTCCTCAGGATGATCCGAAGATCATCAGAGTGACCGGAAGGTCGGAATGATCCAAAGTTTCACAAGAACCAATGTTCTTAAGGAAACCTGATCTAAAGATCCATTGAAACCAAAGTTCCTAAGATACGATGATTCGAAGATCCACCAGAACCGAAGTCCCTAAGATAAGATGATCCGAAGATCCATCGGAACCGGAGTTCCAAAGATAAGATGATCTAAAGATCCACCGGAACCGAAGTTCCTAAGGATCATCCAAAGATCATCGATGATCAAAATTGATTAAGTATAGTGTAAACTACGCCAAGCTAGTAAATATAAAAGTCAAGATACATGTCCCAGGACCACTTGCTCTACTTGAATATTTACAAACAAGTTGTATATCCCACTAGAAATATGAAGAGATCATTACCACAACTTTTAATTGAACGAATCCGAGAATTAACCGTAGAAGCAATTGCAAGGGTTTATAGTCCTTGTTTTTACTAAATCATTTAATTGGATTTCTCATACGAACAAGGAAATGGTTTGTACAAATATATACTAGTAGATTGGAAAACAATTTTTAAAATAACTTCAATAATGAAGTAGGATTAGAAACCATTTTAATAAATAATTTGGTACCTACTAATAATATAAAAACCCTTTATAGTTATGAAGTGGTAATTCTCATCAAATATCGATTGGAATAAAGATAGAACTAGGAATTCACGTTTTAATAACGTAAATTAACGCTCAAGAATATCGATTATAAATTCGTTTATCACGGTAGAATTGAAAGTCCAGAAATGAAGACATCGACTCGAAAACAGTGATATGAATCGATTTGGAGTAAGTTGGTTCAATAAAACTCGAAATATTACACGAAAGAGGCAAGACATACACTTTTTATCAATTCAGCCGTTTGAAATTATAATTCAAATGTCTGAATTAAAAAAAAAGAAACCATGTTTCTGCTCTGAGATTCAACCATCTGAATAACAAATTCAGACGTCTGAATATGTGCATCAGACGTTTGAATTTTTCATCTAGACGTCTGAATGGAGTTCCTTATTTTTTTTAATTAGTAGTAGCAGGTCAGACATTTGAATAATATAATTCAAACATCTGAATCTGGGCCTAGGCACAGGTTTGTCTAGGTTACATATATTCAAGGGATTTCAGACAAGCACGGACTAGGGGTGAAGGCTTATGACATTTTCTATATGTCTATGAAGCTTCCTACACTCGCTCAAACACTGATATCATACTAGTGAAACCTACTTAAAGATTTATGTTATGATTCATATATAACTGAATTCAAAGCTCATGAAATGGAATGTTCACACCAATAAATCCAAATCACACAACATACACAACATACACGTGTCAAAGGCACATTAGACAAGCATATAGCTTGAGACATAGATGTGAGTTCTCCATGAACTCACCTTTGGTCTTAAGAAGCAAGGAGATGCTCTAAAACCAAGCAAGATCGACTTCTCTTCAAATATAGCTTGCTACTATTCAGTCTAAACATATAAACATGAATTTCCTAAGAGTTAGGTTTAGGAAGATCTCAGAAATTGAAAAGAAAGCAAGTATGAGAAGATAGAAAATCTTACACAAGTTTTTATGCTTGATTTCCTCTTGAATTGAATTCCTAATAGCAAACCTAGGTTTAGGAATTTTAATTCCCCTTTCCTCTCCCCATTTCTATTTTCTTTTAAGTGTTGAAAGTGAATGGAAAGGAGAGGGGGTTGTGGAGTCATAAGGGTGTGGGCTACGTTGGCTAGCCTAATCCCCAACCAAAGTCCCAAATTTCACTAACACCAAACATATCGATGTTTACCGTTTTTATTGTTGTAAATGACATTTTGAACTCAATGGAAGTGGTCTCGAGTCCAAATTCATCTGTATGCAAAAGTGACTTTTAGGACCTATACTCGTTCGATGTTTTCTTTTTGAAAATTGGTACGCTTTATTATCTTCAAAGAAAATTATGTAGTAAGGTTAGCATTCTAACCTGAATTACAACTGAAATACACAAAATGGAAATACAACACAAAAGTTGTAATAAAAAACCCATTACAAGTGTCTCCTATACTTCAGAACACTTTCTCCACTTTCCTTGCATGGTTATGACCTTGTAGAAATATATATATATATATATATATATGTGTGTGTGTGTGTGTGTGTGTGTGTGTGTGTGTGTGTGTAAAACGGTCCTCTGATAAGGGAAGAATTTGGAGGACGTCAGTTGGTTTATGAAAATGATAGGAACAACGCTAAGATCACTACAACAATTCTTGGAGTCAAGGCGCAATTCTTCAAACTCAATGTTACACATTTACTAATCAATTACAGAACAAATTTTAGGCCTTTATCCAACTTGTTACACTGTGCTATCTTCGAACAACAATTAAGATACACAGATCCAAACCTGATTAAAGTAGGGAGTGTATGAGAAACCTCTCTACCATCTGTAAACATTCCCTCAGACTGCTACTCAAAGCATCAAATTGGGTACGCATGCCTATTTGTAGCAATTTTAACAGAATGAGATTGACAGTATCTTTGTTCCTCAATAAGCCTTCCCTAACAAAAATGACACTCTAAATCCAGCCGAGATATCATCACCTTCCCATATTTGGAATGAAATGAATCATACCATTTTGTTTCAACTCCTGAATTCTAATGTTCTGAGAGAAGGTCAAATACCGAACTGAACTAGAATTTGTAACAAACTTGTTTAAGTTCAGATTCAATCTAAGTTTTTAAAAACCAGATCTCGAAAATATGGCTTTGATATACACCCAGCAGTCTTAGACGTAAATCACTTTATGAGAAGTAGATACACAAAATGATTGTGCATCATTGGCAACATGCTCTTTCACACGTGAAGTAAAACAGTTAACAATTTTGCATATCTATTAATCCCCCGAAATTAACAGTAAGTCCAAATTCCACTAAGATGAAGAATACCCAAAATATGAATTATTTAAATCACATCCAAATCTCCAAAATGATACTGGTAATTTCTTACCCTTCAAAAATCAGTTCTAAGTCGAATTTGAACCGAATTAAAGAAGATCGGTTTCAGGGACTTCAGAGACGTGGTTTTGGATTTACGATTAACAAGGTTTCATCAGATCTCGTCCATTGATGGCTTGATCTTTAGTGATTTGACTTAAAGAAGGGATATGAAAGGGAATAGCTTGGATGATTTTATAATCGAAAATGATGATTTGAAGGCGATGTACTCAAATTCGAGATTCTCAATTTGCTGAGTGGAACGCGGACTGAATTATTGTAAAGTGGTGAAGAGAAGAGGGAATCGTTTGTAAATTGAGAATAGATCTGGGAAAAGGTTGTAACTGGCAGATTTTTCATGAAGATGGAAATCGCCATTTCCTCTCCCTATAGGAGAAGAAACCGTTTTGTTATATTCAAATATATTATCGAGAAACATGGTTTTTTTTATAGACTTCCCCTCTTAAAGAAATTGCATCCCCGCAATTACTTAAGGAAAAAGGTGCGTTAGGCTAACATCCTTATTAAGTTTCAAAATTAAAAAAAGCCCGGCCGCTGAAACATTAGAAATTACATCCCTATATTTGAAATGCAGGTATACAAATTCCTGTTTTACCCTTATGACTACTCAAAATCCCAACCGCTCGAAATTTCGTCACTTCTTACATCAAATCACTTTACTACATCACTCGATCAATGAAAGAAATCAAAAGTCAATAGACTATTATCATCATTTTAGTCTCGATCTTAAGAAATCTGCAATATAATCATCGTTTACATCAACAATTTACACGAAATGGCGAGAACGAAGGTATAATTTTGATTTCTTTATTTCACCTTCCACCATTGATAATTTATGCATATTATAGATTGTAATAAGAGTAAACGACATGGTTTGTAGCAAATATTTCACAAAATTTCTGAAAAAACTTTAATAGTTACTGATTTAAGGAATTATAATAAAAAAACCACGACAAATGTGCAATGTTAAACTTCAATTTTTGCATGCTTTTATTCAGAATTGATGCATACTTGTATGCTTTTATTAAGAATTATTGCACGTTTCTATGTTGTTACCAAGAATTGTTGCATCCTTATATGCTGTTATTATGAATTGTTGCAACCTTGTATGCTATTATTATGAATTGTTGCATCCTTGTATGATGTTATTATGAATTGTTGCATGCTTGAATGCTGTTATCATGGATTGTTGCATGCCTGTATGTTGTTATTATATATTGTTGCAAGCTTGTATGTTGTTATTAAGAATTATTGCATGCTTGTATGCTGCTATTAAGAATTGATGCATGCTTGTATGCTTCTATTAAGAATAGTTGCATACTTGTATGCATATATTCAGAACAGTTGCGTACGTGTATGCATCTTGTATGCATATATTAAGAATAGTTGCATAGTATGATCTATTCAGAATATTTGCATACTTGTATGCTTTTATTCAAAACATTTGCATGCTTTTATTCAGAATAGTCGCACGCTTGTATACTTTTATTCAGAGTAGTTGCATTCTTGTTTGTTGTATTAAGAATTGTTGCAAGCTTATATGTTTTTATTAAGAATTGTTGCATGCTTGCATGCTTGTATGTTTTTATAAAGGATTATTGCATACTTGCATGTTTTATCAGAGTAATTGCACAATTGTATGTTATTATTCAGAATTGTTGCATGCTTGTATGCTTTTATTCAAAATAGTTGCACGCTTGTATGCTTTTATTCAGAATAGTTGCACGTTTGTATGCTTTTATTCATAATAGTTGCACCTTGTATGCTTTTATTCAGAATAGTTGCACCCTTATATGCTTTTATTCAGAATGGTTACACACTTGTATGCTTTTATTCAGAATTTTACATGCTTGCATGCTTTTATTATGAATTGTTTCATGCTTGTATGATTTATTTAAATTGATTGCACGCTTTATGTTTTATTCAGAATAATTGCACACTTGTATGCTTTTATTCAAAGTAGTTGCACGCTTTTATGTTTTTATTCAGAGTAGCCGCACACTTATATGCTTTTATTCAGAATTGTCGCACGCTTGTATGCTTTTATTCAGAATTGTCGCATGCTTGTATGCCTTTATTCAGAGTAGCTCATGCTTGTATGCCTTTATTCAGAGTAGTTGCACGCCTTGTATGCTTTTATTCAAAGTAGCTGCACGCTTGTATGCTTTTATTCAGAGTAGCTGCATGTTTTTATGCTTTTATTCAGAACTGATGCACGCTTGTATGCTTTTATTCAGAATAGTTGCACGCTTGTATACAAATACTACAGATATTCAAACTTTATTTAATTTTTTTTACCCCTTATTACAGAGATCTATGGTGGAATAAGGTGCTAGCGTAGGCGTTGAAAAAGAAAAAAACATTAATTACTACAGAACAACTTTCAACATCTGCACCAATAATAAAAAAAAAGGAACTAAAGATGAACCAAAGATTGCTAAGAAGGAGAATATTTACAGAAATAATCTAAAGGCATTCATAGAATCGGTGGAGACAATAAAGAAAGATGATCTATTTACAGACATCATTCAGTATCTGGAAAAACCGCCTCTCTACGAATTTATCGACATGATTTTTGATGGCCTCATTTCCCCATTAGAAACCATTAAAAATTCTACAACTTTATATCTTATCATCAAGAACTACAAGAAAAACTTAAAATACTTTCAATTTGCCGATTTGATGCTAACATTTACATAAGAAAATGTTGCACAGTTACTGGTTGCTTCAATACAAAGAGAGTTAATAAAAACCACTGGCGACTTGAAAAAAAAAAGAACGATGAAAAATATAAATCATTCATGGACAGACATTTTAAAGAAGAAGCTTTAGCAAACAAGAAAAATATGGAGAGATAGATTTTTTTTTTCAACAACAAAAGAAAACACAGCAGAAGCATGTTTCGATACAGTTAAACATTTACTTCTGTACTTAGGAGCAACATTCCTTGTAACCAACCATTAATACAGCTTACCATGGACCCTGATTTTATACCGTGTATGCAGCCAGAAATTAATGAAAATATCTTGGCCAAAAACCATACACAACCATCTTCTAAGTCAGGTGGAAAAATACTTTGAAACACCACGCAAGATTAATGCTTGCGTGACACTATTCTTGGTACTATTTTAAAACTTATTAGTATGTTTCTTATTTAATTATTGTTTATTCTAACCATAAATGTTGATTTTTTTTCGCAGTGGTGGGTTTGTGAAAAAACCCATGTTATAAAAAAATTGAAGGAAGAATACAGTAAAGTATATCTCCTGGCTGGAAAATAGGATATAAAAACACTGAAGCCAAGCATGTTAATGAACATCAAATACACATCTGTATGTGATGTATAAATTTGAATCATTTTTAAGTGTCATATAAAATATTCTGAATAGTTGCATGAATATATGCAAATATTAAGAATAGATGCATATATGTATGCAGATATAGGGAACAATTGCATACTAGTATGCATCTATTCAGAACAATCGCATGCATGTATGTGTCTATTCAGAACAGTTGCATACATGTATGTGTCTATTCAGAATAGATGCATGCTTGTATGTACTTATGCATGAATAGATGCATGTTTGTATGCACTTATTCAGAATAGATGCATGCATGTGTATGCATCTATTCAGAATACTTGCATGCTAGTATGCATCTATTCACAATAGTAGCATGCATATATGCATCTATTTAGAACAAATTCATGCAGGTATGCATCTATTTAGAGCAGATGCATACACGTATGCACATATTTAGAACAGATGCATACATATCTGCAATTATTTGCAGTATTAATTGAACAACTGTTGCCTTTGTTTTCAGGATTTCCAAGGAAAGGAAATAAAAATGCTGGAACAAGTCGTTGACAAAGATAAAGAGTATGAAGCTATTTATAAAAAAAGAATACAGGAAATTGATAGTAAAGCTGCAACAGAACAATAAACAACTGAAAGAAGAGAATTTAAGGGTAAGAAAAAAAGAGTACAAGAACTTGCTGAGAGTGAAGAATCTGCAGAAGATGAGAGTAAGGAAAATGATGAGAATGAGAAAAAAAAGGAAGAAAATTACAACTTCAAATAAAAGGTGTAAATGCAAGTGAAAGTGAGGATGACGTTGACAGTGAGGAAAATGATGATGAAAAGGAAGAGGATGACAAAAATGACAAAAGGAAAGAACATGATGACATGAATGTTGACAGTGGTACTGATAAAAATGAAGACAGAGAACAAGAAAATGAAAAGAAAGATGAAGACAATAAAGATGAGCAAAAGAAGGACGATAAGCACGATAAAGATGATGACAAGAATGATAAAGGTGACAAAGAATGTGAAAAGCAGGAAAAGGATAATAAAGACGATAAAGGCGATGATGAGAATAATAAAGGTGACGATGAGGAGAATGAAATTACTGAAGGTGACAAGCATGATAAGAAGAATGAGGATGATAAAGGCAATTATGAGTAAGATAGAGGAGATGATAAGCATACTCAAGATAATGAAGGGGAAAAGCATGATAGGGGCAGTGAGGAGGATAAAGGCAATGATGAGCAGGAAAGAGGCAATGATGAGCAGAAAAGAGGCGATGATGAGCATAATCAAGGTAACAAAGGTGATGACAAGCAGGATAAGGACAAGAAAGACGATACAGGTGGTTTTGAAAAGACAGGTGACATGGAAATAGTTGACCAAGGAAAGAATGTTGATGACAAAGTTGATGATGTTGATAAGCATGATGACGATAATGATAAAAAAAACAAAAGAGAAGAGCGAGCAGGAGAACGAAAAGGACAAGGACAATGAAGATGAGCAGGAGTAGGAGGAGAAAAATGAACATCAAAGTTTACAAAAGAGAAAAGGAAAAAAAAAAAAAAAAGGTGCATTTTTTACATGTTCCTATTAAGTTTCAAAATTAGGCTCACATCCGGTTATAGTTTAAAATTTAAACCCGCCCCCTATTTTTGAATTGGCGCCTCCTATAAAGTAGGATCCGCTTCCTACTTTTATGCAACCGCCTTTTGCTTTTTCACTTACGCTTCCTTCAATTTCTTCCGGAAAAAAGTGCGGCCGTGATTAAAAAAAAGTTCTAAAATCTAGAAATAATCCCAGAAGTCCATGCCAACAAATTTTTTTTATTGCATATATATATATATATGCAAGTATTGCCAATACTTGCATACATATATGCAATTATTGCATAAAGGAAATTATGCTAACGATTTGCCTGTAGATATGTTGCATACATGTGTGCATGTTTCGGATTTAATTGCACACTTGAATGCAAATAAAAATGAACTGAATTGCAGTGTTATGAAATATTGCACATTTTTATTCAAGAATGATGCAATACTTGCACATTAATATGGAAAAAATAAAAAGGCAGATGCAACACTAGGATACCTGGACATATATATGCAAGAAATTGGAATTCTTGCATAATATTATGCATTTAACTATATTTTTCGTTGTTTTTTTGCTTGGTTTTTTTAGCGATTTTTTTGTTGAATGCATAATTTATTTAATTAATAATTTTCGTATTTTTTTTATTTTTTTATTCATTTTTTGAGCTACTTTTGAAAAATAAGGACCTAGTTTATAATAAGTTTATGACCGGATGTGAGCCTAATTAAGTTTGCTTTTAGGGATGTGTGCCTATTTTTCACAAAAAAAACTAGTTTCTAATGGTAATATTGTACACAATATCCACTTTTCACCAATACATTATAACAACATATTCTACTTGCATACATATTTGCATGTATTAAGAATGAATGCATACTTTAATGCGTGTAATCAGAATAGTTGTATACCTGTATGCATGAATTCAGAAAATTTTCATACTTGTATGCATGCATTAAGAATACTTGCATACTTGTATGCATTTATTCTAGACAATTTCTATTATTCTACTATAGGCAAAAGGAAAGAGGTGGAAACAGAAACAGTGGACCCGGACGACTATAAGACGGAACCTAGATCTGTAGAAATGCGTACAAAAACAAAATTGAAAGTCAGAAAGTGTAAAAATGTTCAGGAACTAGAGGAGCATCAAATCAAACAACTAAAACAATTTTTTACACATTCAGACTTAAGGTAAAAGTAATATTAGCAAATATTCAGATATTCAGAATATTTGCAAGCTTGTGTAATTATTCAGAATAGTTGCATACTTGTATACAAATATTATGAATAGTTGCATACATATATACAATTAGTCAGATTAATTGCATACATAATTATAGATATTCTCTAATTATATTACATAAATTAACAGTAAAAGCGCATACCTCAATGGTGATGCTGACATATACATTGTTGGAACTTCATTGGGTGATTTAATACTTGGTGGATTCTTGGAAGCACAAGTATCACCACTTTTAATTACTATATAGCAACAATAGTTCCATTAATGTTTTGAAATTCAACATATGTTCAGCTTTCTATAACAAATATAATCTACTAACTTTAATAGATAATAGACTGGTTTGCACATGAGCTGCATAAAGACCATTCGAAAATTATATACATCGAAACTAGTGCTCTTGTAAGTTTTTATTTATTTTGCACCATAATTTACTTATAAAATATTAAATTTTGGTCACTAAAATGAACATTTACAGGGATTTATAAAGAATAAATTCACGAGACAAGTAAAGGGATTGGTAGATGATAAAGTGTATGAAGGCTACGCATTTTGCACAAAAATATTCTTTTCTATCCACCATTATAGCCATTTTTTATTATTAGAATTTAAAAAAGAAGACAGAAGCTGGATTCAATATGACTCATGGAAACCATGTCTCGAAGGAGACCACCAAAGATTAGCAAGAGCAGTGGTATGTAGGTTGAAAATAATCGATTTGCAAATTGGTTTCTAAACTATTAACAACAATTATATACATATATATATATATATATATGTTTATATATATATATATCTTGTATAGAGAAATCATATCAATACGTTACTGAAAAAGATTGAAAAGAAGAATTATCAGAAAAACAAACAAACTGAATTTTCTGATTGCCCACAACAAGGCCATACGTAAGTAAATATATTCAGAATATTTGCATACTTGTATGCTTCTGCTCATAATAGTTGCATACTTGTATGCAAATATTCAGAAAAGTTGCATATTTAGATGTATGTATTCCTATCAAAAACAATTATTCAAAAAAATTGATGATGTTTTACAATTTCTACAGTGTCGATTGTGGAATGTTTGTAATTAAAATAATGAAACAAAGAAGTGAGAACAAAAAAAGGATGAAATATACAGTGCTAAGGCTGTTTATCTGCAACGAGCTACGATTGCACACCAAATACTTAATTGCAAGCCGTATAGTTGGAATGCAGAAGAAGCGGATCTAACACAGAAGTATTTGCTATCAAGTGCAAATATAATTGATTGAAATTGGGGAAAATGGTATTTTGAATTCTTGTAAATATTTTGACTAAAATACAATGTTCGAATTACTGGCACGTGATTACCTAGTTTGTAAGCTAAATTAATGTGGAATTTTTTGTACTGAATTAAGTTCGTTTAATTTTACATGATTTTTCCAAAATTGCCTGCAATTAATATATTACTAATATCTCTTTCACACATCACTACAGCTTATACAATTAATTGGTGAAAAACCACAAACTTGTATGCATGTATTTATAATAGTTGCATACTTGTATGCATATATTAAGAAAACTTGAATATTTTGTATGCAACCATTAAGAATAGTTGAATAACAATATGTAGATATTAAGAACAGATGCAAACTTGTATGCAGGTATTCAGAATAGTTGCATGAATGTATGCATCTATTCAGAATAAATGCATACTTGTATGCAAATATTCAAAATAGTTGCATACATGTATGAATACATACAGGAAAAAACTGAATACTTATATTCAAACATCACAAAAATATTTAACTGCGAACATCATAGGATAAAACGTTAAAATACTAAACCAAATTGCAAACATCATAGAAATATTCAAAACAGTTACAAACAGTAAACAATAAACCAAATTTCATCAAAAAAAACATTAAAATACTAAACCAAATTGTCCCAACTTCTTGCATAACCTTAAAATACAAAACAATTAGTTTTCTTCTGAAAAACAAGTCCTTTTGTTATGCCCCAACTTCATGCATAACTCACATCTAATACTCTTTGTAAATTCACCAGTAGATTTTAACCTTTTAGAAGACGATGGACAACCATACATTCTCCTACCTTTTGGAGGAGCTATAATTGCATCTTCAAAAGAAACATCTTTGTCCATAAAGTTTATGATAGGATTGATTAGATGAGAATAAGCTAATAGAAAAAATAACAAACTTTGAAATAATCTTCAGTGTATTCATACACATTAAACTTGTCACAACTTAAAATACATCTAACAACATGAGCACAAGGAAAACCATCAATTTGCCACATGTTACAATCGACTATATAAATCAGCAGACTGATGGACCAGAGAATAAACTTTAAACACATATTCACTCGATTTGATAACAAACCATGAAGCTCATTCCAAATGAAGATTTCTTAACCGGGTTTCATTCATAGGACATAAAAGCGCTATTCCAAGTAGAAGCAACTTCATGACGATCAAATATAAGTTTCATTAATTTTAATCTAATTTTATCCAAACAAGCAGTAATAAGTAAATGTCTTTCCTCCAAAATCCAATTGTTAAAACTCACCGAACAATTAGATGACATTTCACCATAACGACAACCAAGCAAAAAAAACATTAGTGAACTTCTCAAAAGGAATTCCGCTCAAAATTTTTGCCACTGTGGATCCACCAACATCTTTAAAATTCTTCAATGCAGCATTAAAATCAATCAAATTGGAAGCATAAGCAACTCATGTAAACATATCTAACATTAACTTCTTCTTTGATTTGGAAAATTCAGATGTTAGAGCAACGTTTAAATTGTTGTTCAAATGATAAAAACAAGAACCATGAACTAAATTTGGAAACACTTTTGGAATAGCAACAAGTATCCAGGATGACGATCAGAAATGAAAACAAAGCTTATACTATCTTCTTTAAGAAATTCTTTAAGTTGTTCACAATACCAAATCCAATTGTCTTCATCTTCCCCAAACACAATAGCAATTGATATAGAGAAAAAACCTATTAAAAGAAGCAAACATATAATCAAATAAACAACAGCAAAATTCTAAATAATTTTGCAGATTTCAAGAACAGTTGATACTTGTCCACAAATGTTCAGAATAGTTGCATACTTGTATGCAAATATTCAGAACAGTTGCATATATGTGTATCCCAATTCAGAATATTTGCATACTTGTATGCATGTATTACGAATAGTTGCATACTTGTATGCATACATTCAAATGATTTTTGTACCTATATGCATTCATTAAGAATAGTTGCATACATGTATGCATATATTAAGAATAACTACATACATGTACGCATATACATACAGAAAAAATTATAAACTGTAAAAACACCATACCTTCATTTTCATTTTTACCAGTAGCATCCATTAAACAACCTTGAGCTCTTCCTTTCATAAAAGTAACATCAACAAAAATTAAAGGCAGACAGTATTGAAATCCATATGCACAAGCATCAAATTCAATAAAAACCCTCTCAAATTGACGTGTAGCATCATTACACTCCAAAACAACTTTACCCCCAAAATTAGTAGTAACAACAGCATCACAAAACAAATGCAAATGGTGATAAGACATTATATCGCTTCCATGTAAATTTTCTAATGCCAATCTTTTCCCACTATAAGTAAAATAATACTTCAAAATAACACTACTCAGTTTGAAACAAGTTAATAATGTCCTTGGTCTTCATTAACGGATTCGAATGAATATGATCATAAACCAACAACGTAATCAAATTACTGGATACAACATGATTGTTTATGTCATGAATTCTGGCACCACAAGTATGTTCATTTTGAAATCTCTTTGGAACAAAATAGTCAGGAAGATTAAACTTAAGACAAGCATGAATCCTAAAACTACAATTTTGTTTAGAACAAATAGCTGTAACTATTTCCTTGTCAGTCTTAACCAAATTAAGCTTGTACCCAGTCTTCATACTATACATCATCACATAAAGCCAAAATTCAGTAACACCTCCTGAAAATTGCTGACCGACACCAGAAAAAACAGGTTGGTTCAAATCACTTCTCAACAATTGCCTGAATTGATTGTTTGAATCACCGGTATTGGCACAAGAAGATCGCTACCACAAAAAACAGTATCTGACCTTGCATTGTTAATTAAAGAACTACTACGATTGATCTCAACAAAAATAACCAAATAATCCTTACGATTATGTGCAGCCAACAATAGAATAGACTGAAGAACATAATTACATTCAATATTCCTTCTCAAACCATCTATAAACTGATATAATTCAAATAACATTGGACTTAAATCAGTCTATTTACCACAAACAACATCTCTCACGATAGCAACAGAACTATCAAAATAAAGACTTACAGAAAAGTTATCATTCTCAAACTTCAACAACACCAGTACACCAACATCAGCGGGAACCCTGTTATACAAAGGAGAAAATCAACAATAATAAAGACTATCAGCAGTAATCAAATAAAACTACATACACATCTGCAAATTATTATAAATACATGCATACATGTACGCATATATCCAGAATATCTGCATACTTGCATGCACCAGAATAGTTGTATTTCATATATTCATAATAGTTGCACACTTGTATGCACGTATTCAAAATAGTCGCATACATTTTTATTTAGAAATTCATAATAGTTGCATAATTGTATGCACATATTAGAAATAGTTGCATACTTCAATGTATGTATTCAGAATAGTTGCATAAATGTATCGAAATATAATTTCAAAAATAAAGTCGTGTGAACAATAACAACAAAAACACCATATACCTGCAAAAATTACCAACAACAATTGATGTATACAATAACTACATTAACCATCAATAAAACTTGAGAATAACTGCATCATTAAAAAAATCCATCAACACAAGTCAAAAATAACAATGATACACATATGCAAAAAGAACTATAAATTACCTTGAAGAAGAAACATCCATTATATCTATCGATGAAAGCCGAATTAAATCCCAGAAGAAATTCTAACTAAATCGAATATTAGATCGGTTAGATTAATTCAAAAAAATTCTAACTAAATCATGCAATGAAGACGTCATAAGCAAATAAGTGCGTTAATTCGAACGAGGGTATTTATGGAAAAATAATAGCCAAAAAAATAGGGATGCAAAAAGTATAAATTAGAGCGGGAGGATTACACGTTAATTAAGTTTGACTTTAGGGATGTATGTCTAATTTTCACTATGGAAAAACCCATAATAAGTAACAACCAAGCATCAACAAAAAGATTCTATAGAAAAGTAGAATAACTCAAGAAATCACTTTTGTTTTCATATTTAGTATATCATTCTTATTCTAAAATTCACTTATGAATAATCTTATAAATTTTTAACTTTGAGTTATAAATCACTATATAACTTAAGTCTATACACGTATAATGTTCAAATAAAAAGTCATGAACATATACAAACAATCAAGTTATTCTTCTCATAAGCATTTTCTATAAACAAGAAATTTCCTTACTTAAATTCTAAACGTTCTAAACCTCAATTTCAATAACTAATTAAATTTTAAATCGTGAACTACCACACTGCGATTTTTCTGAAAACTTGGTTGAGACATATCTTAAAATTTACAAGATGAAGTTCAAATCTTTTTCTTTCATTAGAAATTATGACCCACTAGATCCGGATGATTCTTGTTTCAAAAATTCCAACTTGTACTGGATCTTATTCACACATTTGAAGTTCATTTCTCAAAATCACGAACTACCGCTACATGACAAGCTCATTTTAATAAAAATTTAATTAATTCATTTAATATCAAAAAAGTTTATAAATTCTAAATCTATTATGTTATGTTTTCAACATAAATCAATTAAACATTTAAATTCAATTTGGAAGTATCGACTATCCAAAATCATCGAATATTCCCTATCACATTTTAGCTAGAAAATTCTATTACTTAAAATTTTCTCAAAACTATTATAGCTTACAAAATTTTCTTATATTGAAAAGGATGCATATGATGGTCGTATATATAGGGATGGCAATGGGGTGGGTCCAGGGTCCAAACCCGCTTGACCCACCCCTATTTTGACCCATTTAGACCCGCCCCATATGGTCTTTGGGGCGGGTAGACCCGCGACCCGCATTTGGAGGTCCGGGTCTCGGGTCGGGTCTGGGGCACGGCTAACCCGCCCCAATCCGGCCCGCACGATTTAAACATCATTAAAACACTTTATAACTATAATGATTACTTGTTAATCTTCTTAGATATACATGGTTATAACTTGAATAATAGTTTTTTTCAATCAACAAACTATAAAATTTTCATATTACTAAGTTGCATCAATGATAATCATATAATAACGAATGCATACATTTTGAACTATTATCTTACAACTCATTTTATTAAATTCTCTTATCATTGTGAACACATTATAATACGTATATAATTTATCATTTAGTGATAAAAAATATAAATATATAAATTTGTGTATATTAGAACACAATATCACCCGGTCGTGGGGCGGGTCGAGTCTATCCTGACCCGTACGGGTTTCGGGTACGGGTCGAAATTCCAAACCCGCACCGGGTCTATGGGGCGGGTCTGGGGCAGGGTTTAAAAAGTCCGGGTCGGGTCTGGGACACGAGAAACCCGCCCCAACCTGCCCAATTGTCATACCTACGTATATATCCTATTTGCAAGGATAAGCGATCCTGTTGGGGGAAACAAGATCACAAAATAAAATCCGGGTTATACACCCCAACTTGGAAATATTAACAAGTTCTCTAATATTTCACAAACATATAAATTGGAACTTTAAAGTCTCCAGTAAACCCTTAATATTCCATGAACAACTTCTAAATCATGAAAACATGATATATGGTAGAAGTTGAAAGAATTTCATAAAACTTGAAAACTTTGGTTTTCAAATTCACAAGGTTATCACCAACAAAGATGAGGTCAAACAAGCATGAAAATAAAGATTTGGAGAAAACTGATTGCTAAGTCAGACATTGGAATGATTTAAGCACAACTATCCTATTGAATAGGTCATCGATCCGAGTCATGGAATTTATTAAGCTTGACGTGGTTGTGAAGCCATAATATTCTATTGGATCACTCTACAAAAATAGTTCCCCTTTTCATCCTTAGTGGTCGGTCACTAAGGAGGACAAGTTAAGAGATTGAGCCCTAGAAATGATATTATCAATTCCAAACTCAATTACCCATTAAGGCGTCCATCCTAGAATGGGTGCAAAGACTCTAGAAAATTCACAAACAGTGTGAATTATAGCAACACGTTTTTCTTAATGTTATTTTTATTGCTATGATAATTTTAGAAACACAAGGAAGTTAACGAATCTAAATTAGAATTGTTAAGAACAATAGAAATCTATATCATAAACAGGGGATGTTGAAGCTGGATGATTCTTTTGGAAATTAAAATATGGACCTCAAAGTGATTAGACCATTTCTTTCCTAAAAATCACCGCAAGACCCCGAACAAGCAAGGCATGCAATTAAGCAAGTAAATCATCACATGGAGCTTTTTTCCTTTCGACAAGGTGATCCAACACCGCAAAGAAATTCGACTAAGCATTTTGTCTCCCGATGAGGTGGCTTAACACCGCAAAGAAATGTGACTAACATCGATGTATATAAGGTATATAACATATTTATCCCCTCATCGATGTATATAAAGATAAACAACACATGAAACAAACGAAGATGATCAATGAGGATGTATATAAAGATATACAATACATTATATCAAAATGTATATAAAGATATGCAACACACGAGATCTAACGAAGATGATTAACGAGGATGTATATAAAGATATGCAACACAAGAGATCTCTCAAGGATGTACATAAAGATATACAACACATGATACAAACAAAGATGATCAATGATGATGCAGATAAAGATATGCAGCACGCGAGACCTAACGAAGATGATCAATGAGGATGTATATAAAGATATGCAACACATGAGATCAAATGAAGATGATCAACGAGGATGTATATAAAGACATGCAACACACGAGATCTCTCAAGGATGTACATAAATATATACTACACACGAGACAAACGAAGATGATCCACGAAATGTATATAAAGATATGCAACACATGAGATCTAATGAAGATGATCGACGAGGATGTATATAAAGATTGCAACAATATATGAGATCTCTCAAGGATGTATATAAAGATACACAACACATGAGACAAACAGAGATGATCAACGAGGATATATATAAAGATATATGACACACGAGATCTCTCAAGGATGTACATAAAGATATACAACACATGAGCTTAAACGAAGATGATCAACGAGGATGTATATAAAGATTTACAACACATGAGATCAAATGGAGATGATCAACAAAGATGTATATAGAGATATACAACACACAATGATCTCTCAAGGATGCATATAAAGATACACAACACATGAGCCAAACGAGGATGATCAACAAAGATGTATATAAAGATATATAACACACAATGATCTCTCAAGGATGCATATAAAGATACACAACACATGAGACAAACGAGGATGATCAAGGAAGATGTATATAAAGATATATGACACATGATGATCTCTCAAGTATGCATATAAAGATACACAACACATGAGGCAACTGAATAACCATACATGATCCTGAGATTTCATCCAAAAATGAAATCGAATCTCAACTGACTAAGTCCAGAAATTAATTAACGAAGTAAACGCAAGTGTGTCAACCCACTCGTTTTTACCAAGATGTTTAATTAAATTCCTTATTCAATCGAAAATGCAAAATTACTTCTTTGAAACAAGTAATACTCCGAAGCAAATGAGAATACTCACTCATTACTGAAAGTAAGCTAAAGACGTCTCGATAGAACAATAAATGGGTAACGAAAGCTCATGGTAAGAATGTAAAAATTTCACAAAAACACAGTTATGGAAAATCAACATACTCAAATACATAACATACGCCCTATAACACCTAAGGACATGGTGTCCCCAAGTTCCTTTGATGTAAAGAACGTAGATCATCATAATTCAACATCATAAAGAATAAATAGAAAGGCACCTTGACCAAGTGAAGGGTCGTTGGAAGTCTGCTCGATGTTCAGCCATCCCAACCACTTGTTTTGCAATATAAGGCATGAAGAAATGAGGTGGTTCGAACCTTTGCAGTAGCGGAAAAGGAAAGGCTTAGGGCACTTGTTGGCATAGTGGTCTTTGGTACCATAGTTGTAACATGCTCCACGACTAGAGCTAGGAGTCTTAGTCATTGAAGCTAGTTGCTTCCCTTTCTTGTTCCCAAGTTTTGGGCAAGAAAGCATGAGATGACCCGGGGCCTTGCAATATCGGCAAGGGCAGGGTTTCAGACACTCATTAGCACAATGACCCTTAGTGCCACAACTATAGCACCATCCATGACTAGAGGTAAGGGATTTAGTCATCAGATTCGTTTGTTTTCCTCTCTTGCAAGGATGGAAATTTGTGAACTTGTTATATGGGTGTCGCTTCTTGACACCACCAACGATACCACCAACGATACCACCACTTCCAGAGCCCTTGAGTGGCCTTCCCTCAGGATGAGTGCAATAGCAACATGAGAATGTCAACCCATGTTCTAGACATGTAGGCTTGGAATCGAGGGCAGACTCTTGAACAATCTTTATAATATCCAAGAGTTGTTGGGTGGACACGAATACTCCATCTTGCGGGGGATTGCTTGAAGAGCCAACATTGTGGCGAGAAATCCTAACCGTTCTTCTCGTAATTAAAAGAGAGAAGAGAAAAAGGTTAGATTTCAAATCGAACTAAAATAAAATTGATTAGACAAACAAAGGATGATGATATAAGATAGGATATGATGGGTCCTAAAACTCGAGTTAAATCCTAAACTTGATTTACTAAGAGAGACTTAGGAAAATTATCCTCGCCATAATATCTTATATTGTTCTGAACTTGGCTATGATACTACGTGTAAGGCCCCACCTCTATACTCGCGTTAGCCAAGGTCATTGCAAGCAATGATATCAGCTAAGTCGAAGAATAAGATGTTGAGGAGCAACCACATGTAAAATATCTTTGAATGAGTGTTAAACGTGTCGGATAATGTTGTCTTACTTTTCAAATCTCATGAGCAAATCCAACACGTCTAATTCAAGTCCAAATCTACTACACAGTGGTTGTATATAATTCAGAATCAATATAAAATACATAATAATATAATCAGAGTCAGACACAGATATTCACATCACTAAGGCGGAAATAGATATGAACATAATACGGAAGGTAATGGATAAAATATAAGTGGACGTGCAAGATCGAACATATCATAAAATAATAGATACATGTACAACACAAAAAAATATGTACATAGATGAATCTCTGTCTAAAATAAAGGAAAGGTAAAACTACTAAATAAATTTAGTTAGCTAAAAGGAGAAGCTAGTTATGCTATAGTCAAGGAGGAGTACCTGCAATACTTTGGTCCGACTCGAGGATTATTTGTAAGAAAATAAACAATAAACGGATCAGTCTAGCTGTACTCATCATTATAAACAAGATAGACTAAGAGATATAAACAGAAAATGACATATAAGCAATAACAACAATGTTCACATGTAAAATGTGAAGGCTTGAAATGTCCATATGATATGTCAAAGAAATCTCAGTGGTATATAAGGATATCTCATCCTAACTTATAAAGCTACTCCTAAGATAGGATATCACATATCCCGTCAATATGAAATGATCTAAGGATCCATAGGATGATCTGAAGATCACCAGAGTGACCCGAAGGTCATTATTATAAAGAAATGAACCGAAGTTCCTCAGGATGATCTAAAGATCATCAGAGTGACTCGAAGGACGGAATGAACCGAAGATCCACTGGAATTGAAGTTCCTAAGGTAATATGATCTTAAGATCCACCAGAACCGAGTTCTTAAGATAGGATGATCCAAAGATCCACCGGAACCGAATTTCCTAAGATCCTCTGAAGCTGGAGTTCCGAAGGATGATACAAAGATCATCGATGATCAAAATTGATCAAGTATAGTGTAAACTACGTCAAGCTAGTAAATATAAGAGTCAAGCTACATGTCCCATAACCACTTGATCTACTCGAATATTTACGAACAAGTTGTATATTTCACTAGAAATACAAAGCGATCATCGTCGCAGTTTTCAATCGAACGAGTCCAAGAATTAACCGTCGAAGCAAACGTAAGGGTTCATAGTCCTTGTTTTTATTAAGGCGTTTAATTGGATTTCTCATACGAACTAGGAAAAGGTTTGTACAAATATATACTAGTAGATTGGAAAACAATCTGTAAAATAACTTCATATAATGAAGTAGGATTAGAAACCGTTTTAATAAAGAACTTTTTATTTTTTTGCAAAGCAAGCCAGTTTTATAGTGGACATACCACTTTTATGTAAACCAGATAAAATAGGTGCTCTGCACAATCACAAAGAAACTAGCTGGTTTGAAGTGTCCAGTCATTATCAGCATACAAAATAACAATACCAAAACATCACACAAAGCAGTCTAATAGATAGCCCTATTAACATACAAAATAACATCACACAGAGCTGTCAGAATCATCCAAATAAGAGGATCCCGTAAATGGAGACATAAACCTCATGTGGAGAGAAAATCTTCTAACAAGATTATCCACATAACCTGAGGAGTCAGGAAAGTAAATACAACTCCTTTCCCAAGACGGATCCTGCATTATAATCTCGTTATCCTAACCTAGTTCACCCTCATCCCACAGCTTCAGATCAAGTCCAATTGGTCTATTCAAAAGGTGTCGATCGTCAAATTCGTTCCTAACAAACATATAGTTATAATTATCAAAATCCAATCTCATCCTAGAAGGCATATGCACCCAGGCATGCTTCATGTCAATCCAAGAAACGTCAGGATCGAGGGCAATATCACAAGCCAGTGGAGACGAGACCTCCAAAAAATTAAATCATCCTCAGGCTCAGCTTCCACTGAGGTAAGATCAGCTATTTTGGCTTTAGGAACCCAAACACGAGGAATGGGGTGGGGTAATAGAGGGTAATAACAGGAGGCGGGGCATCGTTCAAAGCACAACAAGTTTGCGACGTATGTCCAAAAATCTTGCACGTCGAACAAATGTATGGTTTCCATTTATATTTCACTTCAAGTAGGTAAACATGATCATCAAGTCTAACTTTTATCTGCGATGGAAGTGGCTTATCAAAAGAGACCTCAATCAAAGCACGGGCAAAGGCTATATTTTTCCTAGCAACCGTGTTTGCGTCAAAGCAGATTTCCATTTAATAAAGAACTTGATATCTACTAATAATATAAAAACCCTTATAGTTTTGAAGTGGCAATCCTCATCAAATATCAATCGAACTCGAAATTCACATTTTAATAATGTAAATTAAAGCTCAAGAGTATCAATTACAAATTTCTTTATCACGAATAAAATCAAAAGTGGAAATCCGACCATTGACTTTGAATGGACGTTACGGGAGATCCGACCATTGACTTTGAATGGACTGAATAGAATGGCCTGAATATATATAATATATAAATTATATATATATAATGGCCTGAATAGAACACGCTGTGCCGCGGTAGTTCATGAATTTCGACCATTGACTTTGAATGGACGTTACGGGAGATCCGACCATCGGAATCTCCTAAAACCGGAACCGTTGGGTTTGTATCGAAAAGAGCTTTCTAACGAATATTAGAGATTTGAAATCTAACGGTTGGATTTGGAATTATGTCCAAATCAAATTTGGAAAAGGTCGCTGTAAGTGCAGTTCGATGGCCGATGATGAAAATCGACAGTACGGGCCTGGATAAAATTATTAAAAATAGTAATAATTTGTGTAAAATCATAAGAAATGATTTGTGAAGAATCGAGATGAGAAATTCCAAATTTGAAAGGATAAAAGTAGATTTTTATCCATCCATCTCCAAGTACGTCTGAACGAAACCGGAGGCACTTTCCTCGCATATCCATCCATCTCCAAGTACGTCTGGACGACCACCAACTATTTCCATCCTCTTGGGTGTACAGCCCAATCAAGATCGTCAGTAATTATCCAAACGATGTGAAGACTTCCGGTCTTCAACCACCATCTTCATCTTCGACATATCGTGGAATCGATTACTCAGAATGGGGTATAAACCCGGCCTTTCCGAACAACCCGCGTATATTAAAAACAAATGTTACACAAACACGACATACGCCTCATTCCAGTTCTGAATATTTTTTTATTCACAAAATCACATTTTTAGGGAAAGATTCCCATTAATTTTATCCAAGATAAATTCTTTAAAATTTATCCTTTAATCTTCCTTTGGATGTCATTTCAAACCAGATTATGGTTTTCTAAACTAATCGAGATTAGCGAACCACACCGAAGTAATTATTTATTTTATTTATCAATCCCAACCTATTCATCCCATGAAGCAAAACTGGTAATACTCCATATCTAATACTATGGTGTTATCGGTAAGATTAATTACCATTTCACATTCAAATCTAATTAAAGATTTAACTATCGCTTTGGAGCAAAACTGGCGATACTCCATTCTCGCTCATTTCTAACTTTGATAATTTAGATTATAGATTTACATTTCAATCTAATTGCGAATTCGTTAAAACTCCTTTTACTGGGTTAAAGAACTAGTGTTATTTAAAACACAGTTCACGACAAACCCAAATCACATTCTATTTATTATCGGGTTAAAGAACTAGTGTTATTTAAAACACCGTTCACGATAAACTCATTTCAAATCCAATCAAATATATTAGAAATTCCGATTTATTTAAAACCCCTTTTAAATCTAATTTATTTATTTAAAAATAATTGGGTTTTAAATTTAGTTCAAAACTAGTTCATTTCGATAAAAATCCATTTTTACCTTTTCAAATATGGAGTTTTTCACCCCAATTTTTCTCAAATCATTTCTTATGATTTTACACAAATTATTGATATTTTTAATAATTTTATCAAGGCCTGTACAGTCGATTTCCAACAACGGCCATCGAATTGCACTTACAGCGACCTTTTTCAAATTTGATTTGGACGTATCTCCAAATCCAACCGTTAGATTTTGAATTTCTAATATTCGTTAGAAAGCTCTTTTTGATACGAACCCAACGGTTCCGGTTTTAGGAGAATCCGACGGTCGGATCTCCCATAATGTCCGTTTGAAATAAATGGTCAAAATTCACGAACTACCGCGGCGCGGCGCGTTCTATTCAGGCCATTATATTATATATATAATATATATAATATATACTTCGTCGATTCCTATTTAAAACGAATTTTATAAATCGTTTTAAATTCGTTTCAAAAACAATTTCAACTTCCATCTCAATTCAAATCAAAATTGAATCTTTCCTTATAAATTCGTTTTAAAATTCATTTCTATTCAATTCAAATTTCAATTCAATTTGAATTCATTTCAATTCGTTTTAAATTCAATTCGAATTCATTTTCAATTCGATTCAAACTAGTTTTCTATTCGATTCAATTCAAATTGGTTTTCTATTCGATTCAATTCAAATTGGTTTTCTATTCGATTCAATTCAAATTGGTTTTCTAATCAAATTCATTTCGTTTTCTATTTGAATCAAATTCATTTCGTTTTCTATTTGATTCGAATTCAAATTGGTTTTCTATTCAATTGAAATCAAATTGGTTATATATTCAATTCATTTCGAAATCGTTTTATATTCAATTCATTTCGAAATCGTTTTATATTCAATTCATTTCGAAATCGTATTATATTCAATTCATTTCGAAATCGTTTTATATTCAATTCATTTCGAAATCGTTTTATATTCAATTCAAAATGAATAAAATCGATATAAATATTGTTCACGTCAAAATGGCGTTAATCTAATCAACACGGCTTCATATATTCCTTCATTCTATTCAACAAATGAATATTTATTTTTGTCAACACACGACTAATCTCAACGAATGAGTACTGTCCACGTGTGACTATTTTTGTTAAATTATTTCGTTCAACACATGACTAATCTCAACGGATGAGTACAGTCAACACATGAACCTTTATTTTGTAGTGATAAAGATATAAAATTTATTGTTAAAATATTACGTTCAACACATGACTAATCTCACGGATGAGTACAGTCAACACATGAACCTTTATTTTATAATATTCTTTATCTTCTAAATTGGAATGAGGCCCAATCAATTACCATATAAAGTTAATTATATGGATTTTCACACATCACACGTATATAATAGCATTGAAAAATAATCAACCATCAACCAAAGTGCACTACACTGTATAAGCATCAAATATAGATATTTAATGCTTATAACAGCCTGTCAATCAATCGATCGACATATTTGATCAATCAGGATGAGTGAACTTCAAATTTCATCCCAACACCCGTGTGGGGTTTCAAACAATCAAACACAGATTTAGTTGTGCAGTTGGGCGATGTGTAAAATTTATCGACCCAATCAATATCAGTCAAATCAGTGTATATAAACAAATCGGCCGATTTGTTTATAAATATTTATTTATTCACTTTCACGTTAAAAATTATATTTTTAACGATAACACATTTTATTTTAACATATGAATTTCTATTCAGTTCATTTAATCAATAAAATGATATTTTTATCTTTCTAACATATTTTAGAAAATTTCGGCGGCATAACGGCACGATACTAGAAACGGGACAAGGCTTAGCCTTATCCCCGGTCTAATGAAGGCCCACGCCATTCACACATCAATCAAATCAATTTCATTTCACCAAACAATTCAATTCAATTCAAATAATCTAACCAACTACACATCCAAACAAACAAGTCCATGGTCTATGGACGGTTGTGTCGGGTGCTACTAAACACCGTCTACATCCTAGTATATATATATAACTAGAGAATGAAATTTAGAGTGAGAAATTCTCACCAATAGCTATCCAATACTTGACTCTTCTTTGATAGAAATCTTCATCGTTATCGCATTTTTGTCATCTTCGTTGCTGTAGCCACTACATATGTAAAAATCGAATTTTTACTTCGCTATTCAATACATAAAAATCGAATTTTTATTATACTATTCAATATATAAAAATCGAATTTTTTATTATACTATTCAATATATAAAAATCAAATTTTTATTATACTATTCAATATATAAAAATCAAATTTTTATTATACTATTCAATATATAAAAATCAAATTTTTATTATACTATTCAATATATAAAAATCAAATTTTTATTACCTCGCTATATGGATAAAAATTCCATTTTCACACCGCCACTATATAGATAAAAATTCTATTTTTACCTCGCTATTCTCTATATAAAGATTTCGCCTTTTTAAATATATCATTATAAAAATCACATTTTTATTCTTCTACACATATAAAGATGGTATTTCTAATATTCCTATCATGTAAAAATTATATTTTTACTTCTCTACATAAACAAAAATCATATTTTTACATCATTTATATAGTAAAGACTATATTTTTAATACTTTAAAAATATAGAAATCATATTTTTACATCTCCCACATAATAAAGATCGAATTTTTATTATCTATACTATATAAAAATTATATTTTTAGCCTTTCTATAATATAAAACTATCGCCTTTTCAACTATAAAAATCTAATCTTTTGCCTTTTAAAAATCTAATCTTTTGCATTTTAAAAATCTAATCTTTTGCATTTTAAAAATCTAATCTTTTATCCTTATGAATCTCATATAAAAGCATAATCTTTTCGCTATAAAAATACATGAACTTTTCACTATATAAATATATAAAATTTTCACAATATAAATATATAAACTTCCTACTTATAAAAATATTCTTTCTCTTATAAAAATTCAAACTTTTCGTTATTGAACATAAATAAAAGTCGAATCTTTATACGTTCACTTTCACAATACGAATCACATCTTTACTTAAATGAAATTCATACTTTTATATAAATAAAATGGGATGAAACCCATGCTTTCATACGAAATAAAAGAAAAGGGCTTACTGTTTTTGGTTTCTCAGAGGAGGGAGGGGTTTTGCTCGCGGTGGTGGCACGTCAGAGCTGGCAGAGGGTGATAGAGGCACGGCGGCGGCCACCTGGAGGCTCGAGGGGGCTGTGGTATTCAGGAGGAGGTTGATCGGTGGGTTTCGGGGTACTCAATCTCGCAGCTTTGGGGGTTTCGAACGAGGAGGGGGGCACGGAGGATCGGAGGAGGTGGGCGATGGAGGAGGGTTTTTTTTGGGTGGCACGGCTTCATCAGAGGAAGGGGGCGGAGCGAGGAAGAACGGGGCAGGGAAGGAGGAGAACTAGCGGAGGGGAGAGCGGGGCCAGGGGATGAGCTCCTCCGCCGGAGCGCCGGCGGCGCAGGGGCGACGCGCCCTCCTGGAGGCGCGGCTCCGATCGCCAGGGCACAGCCCTTATTCTTTTTTTTCTGTTTGATTTTATTTTGAAAGAAAAGAGGGGGGGCCAGAGCGATTTAAGGAGGAGGGAGAGGTTTTTTTAATTTTTTAAATTTATTTAATTATTTTAATTTCTAAAAAGTTGACTTTTACATACGACCTCTAAACGAGGTCCACCGCCTGTCGTCCATAGCGTTTTACCCCCATTCCGAACACAATGGGATAAGTATCGTAGGCTGATTCGATCGTTTCGATCAGTTTCCGTTAAAATCAACATATAACTCTATATATTGAATTTGAACGCGCATTTCAATTTACCGGGGTCACATACCAACTCTATAAATCACAGAAAAATATTTTCTAGCTTCGTATTGACGTTACGGTCCTAACAAAACTAGTTTCGTCGAATTCTGACACCGTTTGAAAAATGGCCATTTTCCAGTCGATTAAAATCAACTAAAACTGGTCAAACGCGTATTCCTTTGCCACGCTCACATATTGATTCGAAATATTATGAAATTTGGAATCTAGCAATAATTTGACATCACGGACCCAACAAAAGTGGTTTCGTCAAAATCCGAGGTCATTTGCAAAATTCTCATTTTTAAGGGCCTGAATTCCATAGCGACTATTCAGAATTTTCAACTGGGCATATCTTTTTATTCCCACAATGAAATTTCGATTTTTCGGATTCGTTGGAAAGATATTATCAATTAGATCCTATCATTTTTGGTTTCACTAAAATCCGGATTGTTTTGCACCCGGTACATTCAATTGAAGTTTGAAATCGAATTATCGAACTACCGCGCCATTTCCAATTCCCTTTATAATTATATATAATTATTTATATTCTAACGACAACGCGTATAATATATACGTTCTAAATATATTCAAAATGAATTCTCGTTGATATTATTTAAAATAATTCATTTTAAATATTCAAAATTCGCTAAAATAGCCAAAATAAAAATTTTAAACTGGCCCAGATTTTCCGGGTTATTACAATCTCCCCCACTTAAAACTTTTCGTCCCCGAAAAGGGACAAAGTCGAAAGTGGTTTGATCAACCAACTCTACGTTCGATCTGGCTTCCATTCTCCAACTTTTCAGTTTCTGAGAATTTTCAAATTTTCAAAAATTTGGCTAACACCCTAAATTTTTGAAAAATTTCGCCATAACCTCCCCTGCACCGGGAGCCACGGGAAAATCCCGAAATTGCCATATAGGCCTTCTGATCTTAAAAAGAAAAAGAAAAAGCCAATAGGCTCATAAAATGATCATCACCCAAACAAAACAGTAAATTATAGTAAACATGTACCTATTTGTCGGGCAAACAAATTTTATTCTTCGGCTCTAGCCTCCTTGCTATGACCTGTTCAATGTAAGTATATGTATATGTAGGCAAATGTGACCAATTTTCAATATAATTCAATATTTGATTCTATTAGGCTAAATGGTTCAAAATTTAATTAGGTAACAATAATCAAACAACTCAATCATCAATCAATTAGTGGATTAACGTTTCAAATTCATAATTTTGATATATATACAAAAAATCATGTTTTGATGCCAAATCACAACAATAAATCTATCTATATAAGTTTTGGTTCTCACACCAGCCTAATGGAAATATACAGATATCACACCTTCGAAACACAAACATAAATTCTGATGATGATATATCAATCATCAGAACCATCTCCGGGCCACTAGAGTATGATTCTATATCTATCCAGTATATTAAAATTTCGAATATACGTTCATGACGCGTATATTCAAAATCTTTATATACTCGATTGTCCATATTCAAAATAAATAAATATTCAAATACATATAAAGTGATTTAAATTTCAAAACAAAATTGTTTTCATTTGAAAAATATACTCTTCACACTCGTTCTAGGATACTCCTGATCCTATCTCTAACAAGCCATTCTAATTGGATATTACTAATCCAATATCTGATGAATTCTTTCGTATGGTTCTAATGTGTCTTGTTCTCGAGCCCTGTAAACCAAAGCTCTGATACCAAATGAGACGACCCGAACTTCCCCGGTAAGGAAAGCACAGATAGGATTGAGTACAAGACAAATCAGAACGCAAACAGAAGAACATTTCATTGCTATTACAACAATTCCATCAGATACAAGAATATATAGAGTATAATTGAATAAATTACATTCGACAAATATCAGAGATTACAATAAATTACGTAGCAGCGGAAAATAATACAAAGCACAACTGAAGGTGATATACGGATACAGAGCTTTCCGGATATCATTCCAGCTGTAAACCAGGATCCTGTGAATATAAATCTGCAAAACCGAAACTACTAGCTGCCCGTGCGGAAAATAAGGGCACCCAGAGTTTAGGTTAAAACAATAAACTCCAGGTCAGTCATGTGACTGGTGTGAAAACTAAAACAGTTATTTAAAAATTTACTTTAAAAGAGAGTAATTCAAGGGACCATGCCGTATAACACGGAACGGGTTTCCTTCCAAGAATACCAGTGCATATCAATAAACAACGCAATGCTTTTTCGAAAAATGAAGCTATTATAAGACCCAGGTCCCATCACACAATGCAACGCAAGCTGGAGGATAGAGTTTTCCCTTATAATAGCGAAACATGCTTGGTACGTTTAAAACAAATCACTTGATACTATAATAAGTGTATAGTGTCAAAACAATTTCAATCATAAATATCAATCATAGATGGCATGGGTACCATATATCATGTCACCATACTAGTTCTACAATTAAAACCGCAATACGCGTATTGGAAATTGGATTTCCGTCATGAGTCGAGGCAAGGGGCAAGCTCCTCTCTGCGTTCGAGACACTCTAGCAAATGTCTCAGGGTTACGCACTCTGGGCAACCCCGGATGCGGCTGGGCCGGTCCTCACTTACGTTAGAGGATTGGCAATTCCTGAACACACGTTTCCCGGTCCTTACAGACCTATAATCGAGGCGCCTCATTCCAACAACCACAAAGGTGAAAAGTATATAAATGTCAGGGCTGGTAAGTCACTGACACCACCATAGCTAGAAAGAAACGTCGTGCTCTCCCAGTGGTCCATATCCCGTTTTTAACTCATACCGAGGTGTGAGGCTCGCGAATTCACGTTATACACAAAGCTGCCACGAAGGCCGTGCTTTGATCATCAACCACAAGACTTTGCTTTTCTACAAAAGCCTTGATCCATGCAACTCAGTGTGCCACACAGGCAATTCATGTCATGCGATTGATATCTATCGATATATAACCTCTAAGCTCGTACGTCTCAGAGAAGGGCGTTAAGCAAGAGAATAAATTCTCCGCCGCCAAACAGATATATATTTAACAGAAATCAACACAGAATAAAATCCGATGTCAGACACACAATCCATTTACAAGTTCGTTCTGGGTCTGAACGAAACCGGAGGCACTTTCCTCGCATATCCATCCATCTCCAAGTACGTCTGGACGACCACCAACTATTTCCATCCTCTTGGGTGTACAGCCCAATCAAGATCGTCAGTAATTATCCAAACGATGTGAAGACTTCCGGTCTTCAACCACCGTCTTCATCTTCGACATATCGTCGAATCGGTTACTCAGAATGGGTATAAACCCGACCTTTCCGAACAACCCGCGTATATTAAAAACAAATGTTACACAAACACAACATACGCCTCATTCCAGTTCTGAATATTCTTTTATTCACAAAATCACATTTTTAGGGAAAGATTCCCATTAATTTTATCCAAGATAAATTCTTTAAAATTTATCCTTTAATCTTCCTTTGGATGTCATTTCAAACCAGATTATGGTTTTCTAAACTAGTCGAGATTAGCGAACCACACCGAAGTAATTATTTATTTTATTTCTCAATCCCAACCTATTCATCCCATGAAGCAAAACTGGTAATACTCCATATCTAATACTATGGTGTTATCGGTAAGATTAATTATCATTTCACGTTCAAATCTAATTAAAGATTTAACTATCGCTTTGGAGCAAAACTGGCGATACTCCATTCTCGCTCATTTCTAAATTTGATAATTTAGATTATAGATTTACATTTCAATCTAATTGCGGATTCGTTAAAACTCCTTTTACTGGGTTAAAGAACTAGTGTTATTTAAAACACAGTTCACGACAAACCCAAATCACATTCTATTTATTATCGGATTAAAGAACTAGTGTTATTTAAAACACCGTTCACGATAAACCCATTTCAAATCCAATCAAATATATTAGAAATTCCGATTTATTTAAAACCCCTTTTAAATCTAATTTATTTATTTAAAAATAATTGGGTTTTAAATTTAGTTCAAAACTAGTTCATTTCGATAAAAATCCATTTTTACCTTTTCAAATATGGAGTTTTTCACCCCAATTTTTCTCAAATCATTTCTTATGATTTTACACAAATTATTGATATTTTTAATAATTGTATCAAGACCCGTACAGTCGATTTCCAACAACGGCCATCGAATTGCACTTACAACGACCTTTTTCGAATTTGATTTGGACGTATCTCTAAATCCAACCGTTAGATCTTGAATTTCTAATATTCGTTAGATAGCTCTTTTCGATACGAACCTAACGGTTCCGGTTTTAGGAGAATCCGACGGTCGGATCTCCCGTAATGTCCGTTTGAAATAAATGGTCGAAATTCACGAACTACCACGGCGCGGCGCGTTCTATTCAGGCCATTATATTATATATATAATATATATAATATATACTTCATCATTTCCTATTTAAAACGAATTTTATAAATCGTTTTAAATTCGTTTCAAAAACAATTTCAACTTTCATCTCAATTCAAATCAAAATTGAACTTTCCTTATAAATTCGTTTTAAAATTCATTTCTATTCAATTCAAATTTCAATTCAATTTGAATTCATTTCAATTCGTTTTAAATTCAATTCGAATTCGTTTTCAATTCGATTCAAATTAGTTTTCTATTCTATTCAATTCAAGTTGGTTTTCTATTCGATTCAATTCAAATTGGTTTTCTATTCAATTCAATTCAAATTGGTTTTCTAATCAAATTCATTTCGTTTTCTATTTGAATCAAATTAATTTCGTTCTCTATTTGAATCAAATTCATTTCGTTTTCTATTTGATTTGAATTCATTTCGTTTTCTATTTGAATCAAATTCATTTCGTTTTCTATTTGAATCAAATTCATTTCGTTTTCTATTTGATTCGAATTCAAATTGGTTTTCTATTCAATTGAAATCAAATTGGTTATATATTCAATTCATTTCGAAATCATTTTATATTCAATTCATTTCGAAATCATTTTATATTCAATTCATTTCGAAATCGTTTTATAATCAATTCATTTCGAAATCGTTATATATTCAATTCATTTCGAAATCGTTTTATATTCAATTCAAAATGAATAAAATCGATATAAATATCGTTCACGTCAAAATGGCGTTAATCTAATCAACACGGCTTCATATATTCCTTCATTCTATTCAACAAATGAATATTTATTTTTGTCAACACACGACTAATCTCAACGAATGAGTACTGTCCACGTGTGACTATTTTTGTTAAATTATTTCGTTCAACACATGACTAATCTCAACGGATGAGTACAGTCAACACATGAACCTTTATTTTATAGTGATAAAGATATAAAATTTATTGTTAAAATATTACGTTCAACACATGACTAATCTCACGAATGAGTACAGTCAACACATGAACCTTTATTTTATAATATTCTTTATCTTCTAAATTGGAATGAGGCCCAATCAATTACCATATAAAGTTAATTATATGGATTTTCACACATCACACGTATATAATAGCATTGAAAAATAATCAACCATCAACCAAAGTGCACTACACTGTATAAGCATCAAATATAGATATCTAACGCTTATAACAGCCTGTCAATCAATCGATCGACATATTTGATCAATCAGGATGAGTGAACTTCAAATTTCATCCCAACACCCGTGTGGGGTTTCAAACAATCAAACACAGATTTAGTTGTGCAGTTGGGCGATGTGTAAAATTTATCGACCCAATCAATATCAGTCAAATCAGTGTATATAAACAAATCGGCCGATTTGTTTATAAATATTTATTTATTCACTTTCACGTTAAAAATTATATTTTTAACGATAAAACATTTTATTTTATCACATGAATTTCTATTCAATTCATTTATTCAATAAAATGATATTTTTATCTTTCTAACATATTTTAGAAAATTTCGGCGGCATAACGGCACGATACTAGAAACGGGACAAGGCTTAGCCTTATCCCCGGTCTAGTGAAGGCCCACGCCATTCACACATCAATCAAATCAATTTCATTTCACAAAACAATTCAATTCAATTCAAATAATCTAACCAACTGCACAGCCAAACAAACAAGTCCATGGTCTGTGGACGGTTGTGTCGGGTGCTACTAAACACCATCTGCATCCTAGTATATATATATATAACTAGAGAATGAAATTTAGAGTGAGAAATTCTCACCAATAGCTATCCAATACTTGACTCTTCTTTGATAGAAATCTTCATCGTTATCGCATTTTTGTCATCTTCGTTGCTGTAGCCACTACATATGTAAAAATCGAATTTTTACTTCGCTATTCAATATATAAAAATCGAATTTTTATTATACTATTCAACATATAAAAATCGAATTTTTTATTATACTATTCAATATATAAAAATCAAATTTTTATTATACTATTCAATATATAAAAATCAAATTTTTATTATACTATTCAATATATAAAAATCAAATTTTTATTACCTCGCTATATGGATAAAAATTCCATTTTCACACCGCTACTATATAGATAAAAATTCTATTTTTACCTCGCTATTCTCTATATAAAGATTTCGCCTTATTAAATATATCATTATAAAAATCACATTTTTATTCTTCTACACATATAAAGATGGTATTTCTAATATTCCTATCGTGTAAAAATTATATTTTTACTTCTCTACATAAACAAAAATCATATTTTTACATCATTTATATAGTAAAGACTATATTTTTAATACTTCAAAAATATAGAAATCATATTTTTACATCTCCCACATAATAAAGATCGAATTTTTATTATCTATACTATATAAAAATTATATTTTTAGCCTTTCTATAATATAAAAATATCGCCTTTTCAACTATAAAAATCTAATCTTTTGCCTTTTAAAAATCTAATCTTTTGCATTTTAAAAATCTAATCTTTTGCATTTTAAAAATCTAATCTTTTATCCTTATGAATCTCATATAAAAGCATAATCTTTTCGCTATAAAAATATATGAACTTTTCACTATATAAATATATAAAATTTTCACAATATAAATATATAAACTTCCTACTTATAAAAATATTCTTTCTCTTATAAAAATTCAAACTTTTCGTTATTGAACATAAATAAAAATTGAATCTTTTTACGTTCACTTTCACAATACGAATCACATCCTTACTTAAATGAAATTCATACTTTTATATAAATAAAATGGGATGAAATCCGTGCTTTCATACGAAATAAAAGAAAAGGGCTTACTGTTTTTGGTTTCTCAGAGGAGGGAGGGGTTTTGCTCGCGGTGGTGGCACGTCAGAGCTGGCAGAGGGTGATAGAGGCACGGCGGCGGCCACCTGGAGGCTCGAGAGGGCTGTGGTATTCAGGAGGAGGCTGATCGGTGGGTTTCGGGGTACTCAATCTCGCGGCTGTGGGGGTTTCGAACGAGGGGGGCACGGAGGATCGGAGGAGATGGGCGATGGAGGAGGGTTTTTTTTGGGTGGCGCGGCTTCATCAGAGGAAGGGGCGGAGCGAGGAAGAACGGGGCAGGGAAGGAAGAGAACTAGCGGAGGGGAGAGCGGGGCCAGGGGAGGAGCTCCTCCGCCGGAGCGTTGGCGGCGCAGGGGCGACGCGCCCTCCTGGAGGCGCGGCTCCGGTCGCCAGGGCACAACCCTTTTTTTTCTGTTTGATTCGATTTTGAAAGAAAAGAGGGGGGGCCAGAGCGATTTAAGGAGGAGGGAGAGGTTTTTTTAATTTTTTAAATTTTTTTAATTATTTTAATTTCTAAAAAGTTGACTTTTACATACGACCTCTAAACGAGGTCCACCGCCTATCGTCCATAGCGTTTTACCGCCATTCCGAACACAACGGGATAAGTATCGTAGGCTGATTCGATCGTTTCGATCAGTTTCCGTTAAAATCAACATATAACTCTATATATTGAATTTGAACGTGCATTTCAATTTACCGGGGTCACATACCAACTCTATAAATCCCAGAAAAATATTTTCTAGCTTCCTATTGACGATACGGTCTTAACAAAACTAGTTTCGTCGAATTCTGACACCGTTTGGAAAATGGCCATTTTCCAGTCGATTAAAATCAACTAAAACTGGTCAAACGCGTTTTCCTTTGCCACGCTCACATATTGATTCGAAAAATTATGAAATTTGGAATCTAGCAATAATTTGACATCACGGACCCAACAAAAGTGGTTTCGTCGAAATCCGAGGTCATTTGCAAAATTCCCATTTTTAAGGGCCTGAATTCCATAGCGACTATTCAAAATTTTCAACTGGACATATCTTTTTATTCCCGCTATGAAATTTCGATTTTTCAGATTCGTTAGAAAGATATTATCAATTAGATCCTATCATTTTTGGTTTCACTAAAATCCGGATTGTTTTGCACCCGGTACATTCAATTGAAGTTTGAAATCGAATTATCGAACTACCGCGCCATTTCCAATTCCCTTTATAATTATATATAATTATTTATATTCTAACGACGACGCGTATAATATATACGTTCTAAATATATTCAAAATGAATTCTCGTCGATATTATTTAAAATAATTCATTTTAAATATTCAAAATTCGCTAAAATAGCCAAAATAAAAATTTTAAACTAGCCCAGATTTTCCGGGTTATTACATGGACTGTGTGTTTGACATTGGATTTTATTCTGCGTGATTGATATCTATTAAATATATATCTGTTTGGCGGCGGAGAATTTATTCTCTTGCTTAGCGCCCTTCTCTGAGACGTACGAGCTTAGGGGTTATATATTGATGGATATCAATCGCATGGAGTGAATTGCTTGTGTGGCATGCCCAAGTGGCAAATGATCAAGGCTTTTGTTGAAAAGCAGAGTCTTGTGGTTAATGATCAAAGCACGGCCTGTGTGGCATAGCTTTGTGTAACGTTGATTTGCGAGCCTCACACCCCGGTTGTGAACCAGAAACGGGAGAGGACCTCAGGGAGGGCATGCGTTTCCTTCTAGCTAGGGTGGTGTCAGTGACCACCAGCCCTGACATTTATATTATTTTCACCTGTGTGGTTGTTGCTGTTGCGAGGCGCCTCGGTTATATCGGTCGATCCAGGACCGATGGAGTCATTCGTTGGCTCATTTACGCCCCAAAGGGCGGGGAAACGCAGTGTTCAGGCATTTTAATCCACATCGATGGACCGGCCCTAACGATCCAAGGGCTCACCTGTGTCTGGGTCTTGAGACATGGGCTAGATTGTCTCGAATCGGTAGAGGACTATCTTTTGCCTCGGTTCATAGATGGAAATCCAATTTCCAAATGCGTGACTTTGCCGTTTTATTTGTAGAGCCCAGTTTGGCGACATGATATATGGTACCTATGCCGTCTATGATTGATATTTATGATTGAAATTCTTTTGACACTACACACTTATAATAGTATCAAATGATTTGTTTTTAACGTACCAAGCATGTTTGGCTATTATAAGGGAAAACCCTATCCTCCGGCTTGTGTTGCATTGTGTGATGGGACCTGGGTCTTATAATAGCTTCATTTTTCCAAAAAGCATTGCGTTGTTTTGTTATATGCACCGGTATTCTTGGGAGGAAACCCGTTCCGTATTATACGGTGTGGTCCCTTGATATATCTGATTTAAAGAAAAAATTTAAATAACTGTTATAGTTCTCACACCAGTCACATGACTGACCTGGAGTTTATTGTTTTAACCTAAACTCTGGGTGCCCTTATTTTCCGCACGGGCAGCTAGTAGTTTTGGTTTTGCAGATTTATATTCACAGGAACCTGGTTTACAGCTGGAATGATATCTGGAAAGCTATGTATCCGTATATCTCTTTCAGTTGTGTATTGTATTATTTTTCTGCTGCAGTAATTTATTGTAATCTCTGATATTTTATAATGTGTAATATTTATTCTTACTCTGTATATTCTTGTATTCTGATGGAATTGTTGTAATATACAATGAAATGTTCTTCTGTTTGCGTTCCGATGTGGCTTGTTCTCAACTCAATCCGTTATTTTCCCGTAAGGGGGATTTCGGGTCGTTTCAACTGAGCTGCTTATTCATAAATCGCTACAATCGGCAAACTGTTGCTTATTACAATGCTAAAACAAATAAGGGAATAAAAATATTTGGAAAGTCTAAGAAAGATAAAGTCGTAATTGCTCTGCGTTCCATGCTCTGGGGAAAAGCTCGCCATCAACAGTTGATAGTCTAAAACTTCCATTGTCAAGCTTTCATTGAATGACGTAGGGTCCTGCCCATCGGGGACCCATATGGACGGGTACCAGGAAGATCTGCTTCAAAATGAGATCGCCTACTTAGAAAGTCTTCGGTCGGACCTTTTTGTTATAATATCGTGCAACTCTTTGCCTATGGGTCGTTGCACGAAGGTTTGCCTCTTCCCTTTTTTCGTCAATCGTGTCCAACGATGTCAAAAGAAGTGCTTTATTAGATAAGGGATCGTAGTAAGTCGTTCGATGTGACGGGACTTCGAGCTCTATCGGGGGAACTGCCTCTGAACCATAGGATAAGGCGAAGGGAGTATGACCTGTTGCGGTTTTATGGGTGGTTCGATATGCCCATAGGGCTAATGGCAGTTCATCAACCCATTTACCCTTTGCCCGTTCCAGCCGCTTTTTCGAAATGGTTTTGATAATTTTGTTAACCGCCTCAACTTTTCCGTTAGACTGGGGATGTGCAACCGCGGTATATTTCTTCTCGATACGCTACTTTTCACAAAAATCTCTGAACTCGGAACTATCGAACTGAGTCCCATTATCTGTGATGATAGTTCGAGGTATCCCATACCGGCATAAATGTTTTTGACAATAAATTTGATGACCTTCTTTGTCGTTATCGTTGTCATCTTCTCAGCTGCAGCCCATTTTGTGAAATAGTCTACTGCCACTATCGCATATTTAGCACCTCCTTTCGAAATGGGTAATGTTCCGATAATGTCTATTCCCCAAACGGCGAATGGCCAACAACCAACCATTTGGGTGATCACCGTTGGGGGAGCTCGCGGAATCCGCGTGAACCTCTGACATTTGTCACATCTTTTAGAATAATTGGTGGCATCTTTGTTAACGGTTGGCCAAAAGTATCCATATCGCAGTATCTTCCTGGCCAAGGTTTGCCCCCTTGGCGTGTGCCCCACAATCTCCTTCATGCACTTCCCTTAATATCTTTTTGATATCATCGTTGGCCACGCACCGAAACATGGGAACGGAGAATCCTCTTCTGTATAGATGGCCTTGTTGAATCATGTATCTGGAATATTGTCGCACCAAGGCTCGTCTTTCGTTCTTTCTTTTAGGCAACGTGCCGTTGAGGAGGAAATTTTTGATGGGGGGCATCCATGACTCTTTCTCAGGTTCAGTATCAACCTGATCGATCTCCATTTGCTCGATGCTCAGCGTACTTAAGGTTTCTATGGGAACTAGCTCCGTTTCGCCAGGGTGGTCCGAGTTGGCTAGTTTAGCCAACCTGTCCGCCTTCCGATTCTCTTTTCTAGGAGTGTGGGAAATGCTATCTCGGCCAAAAATTTGCAACAACTTCTCAACCTTTTTAAGATATGAGTCCAGTCGTTCTCCCTTGGTAAGATATTCCTTGCAAACTTGGCGTACCACAAGTTGTGAATCACAAAAAATGTCGAGCGAGGTTATCTTTAAGTCTTTCGCTAGCTTTAGCCCGGCAATCAGGGCCTCGTACTCGGAATCGTTTTTTGTCGCGAGGAATTCAAGCCTCAAGGATTAATAGACTAACCGTCCCTCGGGAGAAAGTAGTACTATACCAGCCCCGAACGACTCTCATTTCAGGCTCCATCCGTATATAGCTTCCAAGTGATCGGTTCAGGTTCAACAAGCTACAGGCAATCTCCCACTGGCCTCAGGTCGCTGCAAAACTTATCGAAGGGGTTGGTCGGTAAATATCTTAATTAGATGGGCTTGGAAATAATGTCGGAGTTTCCTTGACACGATCAACAAGCTATAGGCAAGCTTCTCGATTTTGGGATAACTGCGCTCGGCCCCTATCAACTTTTTGCTTACATAGTGGACCGTTCGTTATACTCGATCTTCTTCACGAATCAGGAACAAGCTGATCACATGTGCGGATACTGCTAAATAAACGAATAGGTCTTCATGGTCAATGGGCTTGAGAGGATGGGAGGTTTCTTCAAGTGATCGAGTAAACTTCGGAAAGCTTCGACACAGTCGGGCGTCCAAGCAAGGTTCCGCTTCCCTTTTTTAATTAATTCAAAAAAGGGTAGACATTTATCAGTCGCCTTTGGAATGAATCAACCCATAGCTGCAATCTTTCCCGCTAGGCTTTGGACATCCTTGATCCGTTTAGGCTCCTGAATTCTCTTGAGGTCCGAGATTTGATCGGGATTAATTTCAATTCCTCGAGAACTTATAATAAAACCCAGGAACATAATAGAGGCCACTCCGAAGGAACACTTCAAAGGATTCAGTTTCATCCCGTACTTCCGTAGGATGTTAAACATCCTTGACAGATCATTCACATGCTCGGATGATTGCTTCGACTTTACTAACATGTCATCCATACACACCTCCATCGTTTTTCCTATCTGGTCATGGAACATCTGGTTGACCAGTCTTTGATAGGTTGCTCCAGCATTTTTCAGTCCAAAGGGCATTACCATGTAATAATATAGCCTAAGGTCAGTGATGAAGCTAGTATGCTCTTGGTATGGTATATGCATAGCAATCTGGTTGTACCCTCAATATGCGTCCATAGACGAAAGTAGCTCATGCCCTACGGTCGAGTCGACCAACTGATCAATCCTAGGTAGTGGGAAACTATCCTTAGGGCATGCTTTGTTTAAATCAGAAAAATCAATGCAAGTTCTCCACTTCCTATTAGCCTTTTTCACAAGTACTGGGTTGGCTATCCAGTCGGGATAGATCGAGTCCGAGATAGATCCATTAGCTTGTAATTTACCAATCTCTTCCTTCAAGGTCATCGACCTTTCAAGGCCGAGCATTCGCCATTTTTGTTTTACCGAAGCGTGCTTTGGGTCGATGCTAAGGGAACCCGTTATAATGGAGGGAGAGATCCCACACATGTCAGCGTGGGTCCAGGCAAATATGTCTAGGTTTGCTCGGAGGAAGTCAGTTAGTTCCCTCGTCCGGAGGGAATCAAGATAGGATCCAACTTTTAGGACATGGTGGGGTCATTTTTATCAACCGAAATTTCCACCATTGCTTCGTTTGGAGCGGTCTTCCTACATCCTTTATCATCATCCTCTCTGGGTCCGATATCTTCGACTCCACAAATGGACGGTCCCGACCAGGATGTGTTCTATAGTTGTTATGCTCTCATATCTTTCGTAGGAGGAGGCTCGGCTGTTGACTTTTTGCTGCCTTTATTCCGAAGATCCTTCCACTCCGCCAAGTAACAAGCTCTCCCATCTACCTGGTCTCCTCGTACCGTGCCAATTCCTCCATCAGTTGGGAATTTCAATATCAGGCACAACGGGGTGATGTAGTCCCTAAACTTCATTAGTGCAGGCCGTCCTAGGAATGCATTGTAGTGGGATTTGATGTCCATTACGACGAATACTAGGGATCTTACTCTCCTTCGGTCCCCGTCTCCTAACTCACGGGCAATTTGATCACTCTGATGGGCTCGGTGGAAGATCCGTTAAAACCCTGTATCTTACTAGAACAAGGCTCCAAGTCATGTAGCTCTAATTTCATTTGCTCGTAGGTTTGCTTAAACAATATATTGATCGAACTTCCATTATCGATCAACACCATCCTTAGTATTGTCGGGCCGATAGTCGCGGTTATCACAATGGGGTCGATCGTCAGAGCTTTGATGCCTATCGCCTCTTTTCCATGGAAAACAACATCCTATGTCTCAGTCTTCCTCTGCTTCATTGGTTTTATACTTTCGGGGACACTTGTTTTGGTAGCATCAAGGTGTTTCACGGAATTCACATACTGTTCCACAGCCTTGATACTGAACCCGACGAGGTATGGCCTTCCGATTATGGCATTGACGACCATTCCTTTCCCCTTATCTTGTGCAGTAGTTCGAGGAGAAGCCTGGCTTTGTCTGGGGGTTGAAGTCCCTTTCCCCTTATCCCTTAGGGCCTTCTTATATTCATCGAGCTTTCCTTCCCGAATCAGTTTTGTAATGATGTCTCTACGGTGCCGGCACTCGTTTGTCGTATGCCCGTAGATGTCAGCGAATAGGAAATATTTTCCAGTTGCTCGCTCCCTTTCCGTGGGCTCACGAGGAGGAGGTTTCTTATACTGGACCGTGTTGTTGGTATCAAGATAGACATTTTCTAGTGTGTCATTCAAGGCAGTGTAAGTCTCGAACGCCTGGAACCGTGGTCGCTTTCGAGGGTCCCCCCTCTGTCCCGAGCTTCCATTGGTTTCTCTTGGCGCATCACTGTTTCGTTTGTCGCGGTTTCCAATGTTTACTTCCACTTTTCCCAAGTTATCACCAGACTGCTTGACTGCGACGTTATTCTAGGTCGATGGAGTAAACGCGTTTCTCGGTCCATCTTCCTCCTCTAACTGTGCATCCTCCTGTCGTAATCAGATCTAGGCTTTCCCGTAAAAAGCCTCGATCATTGTTGGCGGCTTCCCAATCAAGTATTTCCCAAATTCGGTTCGTTTAGCGATGCCATCGACCATGGCCATTAGGACAGTTTCGTGGTTGGGGTTACTGACCTCGGTGGCCACCTAGTTAAATCGATTAAGGTAATTTCTCAGGGATTCTCCCTTTCCTTGTTTAACTGCCGAGAGTGCCATTACATGCTTTGATTTAATAGCATGAAGGAGAAACTGAGTCAGGAATTTCTCACTAAAGTCTTTAAAGTTGGGGATGGATTTTGCGAGCAAACGTACGAACCACATGAGCGTTATCCCGCTCAGGAAGATTGGGAAGGCTTTGCATTTGATTGTGTCGGGGGCCACCGCCACCTCCATGTGCCAGGAATACCTCATCATATGTTGCTGTGGGTCAGAGGTGCCGTCGTATTGATTCATCTGGGGCACATTAAATCTCCGAGGGAACTCTGCTTGTAAGATGTTTTCGGTGAACGTGGCTCCGATCGATCCCCCAGTCTTCGTTTCTATGTCCGCGACTGCCATTCATAATTTATCATACCATTGTAGTCAGGTTCGATGGGACGACTGAGTCCTGGTTGGTTTCATCATTTGAATGGGCTCTCCTGGCTCTCTCTCCAGGGAATGTTTCCCAACCCAATGCCCGGGTTGTCTCTCTTCCCTCCCCGGTATCTCGGTCAGGTACAAGATTCTGGGGAGAGGTGAATAGGGGCCCGATTTCCTCTGGCATCATTCTGCGGCTAAGGAAAAGTTCCTAGGTTCCACGGGGCCGCAGGATTGATAATTTCCACCTTGGCTGGGTCGGTCTCGGTTTGTTCGTTCAGCTCCCGCTGGCCTGGATGTTCCTCGGGACGTAATTGTCGTACATTCATGGCTCTTACTAACGGACGTCGGGTTTGTCGTGGATCCCTGCTACCATCAGACGACGAAGAGCCTTCTGACACATGATACAGTTCAGGGGGGAGCTGATGTCCTGGACCTCTTGGGCTTGATTTCTGAATTCCTCCCATTGTCTCACTATGCGGGTCATATCCTGTCGCATCGCGGCATTCTCTTGAGCGTGGACTTTTAAGGCATCAATAGTTTCTTTAAGTCGATCTACCACAACCATAAACTCATCTCGGGTGGCAAAAGCAGAAGATCGAGCTGAGTCTCTTCCGGAATGTAATGCAGGTTGACCCGGAACAGTTTCAGGAACTGTCGACCCGCCGACCACTTCTGCAAATGTTCCTAGTTGCGGTTTTTTCCGATACTGCAGACTGGTATTCCAACCATTTCTAAATTAATGTGGTAATGAAAATGAGATTTTCGTCTCGGACTTGGTGATTCGAAAGTAGAGCGAAAATCTGAACTGATATGATAAAGTCAGTCTCTCAGTGAAAACACCAAAATGTTGACACCAAAAACTGGCATAACACCAAAAGATAGACTTATGTAGAGAATAAAATGAAGATTAACAAATAAAAGAAATGTAAAACAGGAAGAATCACACACAGATTTATAGTGGTTCGGCGTTAAAGAGCCTATGTCCACTTTATAAGCTTTTATATATTGTTTCTGCTAGTAGAAGAATGATTACAATGGTGGAATAGAATTAAGACTACAAATAATTAGTTTTTATAATCCTCCTCTCTTTCCCCAAAACGAAAAAGATCCCCTTTCTGAACTGAAAAGAGGTATTTATAGATGACACAATATTAGGCTGTCTTGAACACATGCCGTGAGATCCAAAAGGATAGCTGATATTGAATGAGTCGGTTTCCCCTGAAGAGTTAGTATTCTCCACGCATTATCGACGTGGATTAGCACTGGATCCTTCCAGCTTGAGTACTTCAAAAGAAAAGATCTAGGGCGAGCTAATCCTTAGGCCGGTTTTTTGGATCTCATCTGAGGGTGACAAGGCTAATCATGCTTGGTCATGCCGAACTCCTCCGGGCCGCATCAAGGGAGGAGAGCTTGGATGTTGAATCTCACAGCTCGGCCCAACTCGAATTCTTCAGGTGTGCCTCTATCGCATCATTTCGCCTTTATGGGCTGCCCGAATGGCCCATCAACAGTTAGGTTTAGAAAAAGCTCAGATGTTGAAGAGAAAGCAAGTAGGAGAAGATAGAGAAGGAGAAGCTTACCCAAGTTTCTATGCTTGATTTCCTCTTAAACTGAATTCCTAATAGCAAATATAGGTTTAGGAATTTTAATTTCCCATTCCTCTCACCATTTTTATTTTCTTTTAAGTATTGAAAGTGAATGGGAAGGAGAGGGGCCATGGAGTTATAAGGGCACGGGATAGGTTGGCCAACCCAATCCCCGATCAATGTCCCAAATTTCACTAACTCCAAACATATGACGTTTATAGTTTTTATTGTCGTAAACGGCATTTTAAACTCAATGGAAGTGGTCATGTGTCCAAATTCATCCGTATGCAAAAGTGGCTTTTAGGACCTATACTCGATTAACGACGTTGTATTTAAATAAAATATTTAAATATATTATCATGAAATATGTGGGTTGTTACACATCTTCTTTATGCTGATGACCCATTACTTTTTGTAAAAGCTGACGTGAATAGTGCCTCCACCATTGTTAAAAATTTTGATAAAACTTTTTTTGGATTAAAGGTTAATGAAAGAAAAAGCAAAGTCTATCTTAGTAAAGGCTGCATGTATAAAGATGATATTATTGAAATTCTTAAGTTTCAAGAAGGTAATTTACCAGTTAAATATCTTGGCCTTCCCCTTACTTCTAATTAGCGCAATGAAAGGAATTGCTTTACGTTAATATGACTCTATTCATAGTAAAAGTGGGTTGGTCAACTAAGCTTCTGCCTATTGCTTGCAGGGTAGAGTTGGCACACACTGTCATCACTGATATCATCACCTATTGGTTGCAAACTCATATTGATTGCAAACTTTATATGGAAAGTCAAATTCCATAAGGTTGCATAGGAGAAAATTTGTAAGTGAAAAAAGTTTGGTGGGATTAGTTTAAGAAATATTAGAGACTTAAAATGAAACCGACAAAATGAAACTTTTTTGGAAAAATTCAAGTGGTAATTCCCTTTGGGTCAGATGGATGAGGAACAAGTACCTAAAAAATAAAAAAAGTTAGAATACTAGGCCTGAAAGTTACCATTCTTGCAGTTGGAGAAATATTTTTAACTGTAAAGAAATTGGTTCAAAATTTATCAAAATAAGATTTAAAGAAGGGTATCAAACTTCTATAGTTTAACCCCTGGTTAAGTGGAACATCTCTTATTAATCTTCTTGGCTGGAACAATATGTATATATTTGGTGATGCTAATGAAAATGTCAACAACATTATAGAAAACCACTGCTAGAACACTTCCAACCAGCAAGCTGCTGATACGTTTAAAGCCACAATTGAAAAACAAGTCATTGATCAGAACATTTTTAGAGACAAATGGGTTTGGAAAGCCTCTTCTAAGGAAAAAATTATCTTTAAAAAAACTTAGGAGTTTCTTGTTGGAGAAGATTCGGAAATTAATTAACACAAAATTATATGGAATAAATCAAACTGTCAAAGATGTCTCACTGCTCTTATTTTGTCATTTTAAAAAGCTATCTTGAAACACCCCACCTCCGTTAAGGTCACTCACAAAGGGAATGCCTTAACTTCAGAGGATTATTTTAGGTAAAAGATACAGATAATTTACAAGACAGATATATAAACAGCGGAAAAACTAAATTTATCTCATAAGTACATGGTTCAGTTAAAGCATTACAACAACTGTCTCAAACCAACTTCCAAATCATTACAACAAAATCTCTGTCTTGATTAAAACATAAAGAAGCACGAAATAACAATAAGGTAGCATAAATCCCCAATAAGAGTGTATCCAAAGCCATAACCCAAGGAAACAAGCAATACATCTACTCTCTTCAAGCTGGAAATGGTCCAAACTAAGCTGAAGTATTCCCACCCAGCGGACCTGTGGGGGGGGTGTGAAACGAAAGAAAAGAAGACGAAAGAAAATGGGTCAGACATGAGTCTGGTAAGTCTAGTGATTATTTAGCATGTAAACAGGAAAAAGGATTATGACATGAATAAAATGAATCTAGGACAGCATCCTAGAAAGAAGATAATAAGACTAAATATGCTATCGCACTCATTATTATTTCTCTGCACCTACTTACAAGTGTTTCAACTAGCACCATGTGTTCAAGACAAATGATCCCCTCTATCGATTGGCTCCTACTCGTAAACGTTTAACACTTGTGTCATTCGGCCCAGCTTGATTGTAGATACTTGTGCTGGTCCCACCATGGGGTGTATCAAATCCTAACCCGACACAATTCAAGATGAACAGAGTATAACTACTGATGCCCAGTGCCTTTTTTTTCCACTCCGGAGTACGTGCACGACCGCAATCCATCAGAACCTACACTGACGCACCACCCGCTGTTGTTTTGACCGCTTATAATCAGCCCAGTAATCGTGCCCTACCCTGCCTAGTTCAGGGTACCGTGATACATCTATGTGGGTTACTGCTGAAATGAGTCCCCGTTACTAGGGTTTCCTAATCAACATGTTAAAATGGTTAAGTGTTCTCAAATTAACCTAACCCCACCCATCAGTTTAGTTAACATGTTGTATTGGTTAAGTTTTTTGCGTTAATTAACTTAACTCTACCATTCCTGTCTTAGCTTTAATTCATTCATTAAAGCACCAACCACTCACATTAGATATGTATTGTTGCGGTTGTTGGATGTGCCAATTGGTTCTGGGCAGTCTTACACCACAACTCAATCTAACCTCGGGTTCTTTTGGGCTTGATGCACTAACCTCTCACATTAGATATATATTATTACGGTTGCTGGATGTGCCGGGCGGTTCCGGGCAGTCTTACACCATAGCTCAATCTAACCTCGAGTTAGGCATATTCGTCTTTTACTTAATTTACATATTTACCTTTCATATTTATATGCAAATTATCCACAATTATTGTCATTCAAGTCATGCCCCATTTACTCTCTAAATCATATTCAAATTTTTTGGTATAAAAATTGTACCATTTTTATGCCACTAATCATTAATATATTTATGGGCCAAATTATGCCAATAATATGAAATTTAAGGTTTTCCCAACGTTACCCCCGTTATACGTTCGCAAAATTAACATAGAATGTTAGGCTCGCAACATAGCCTAACTTATATACAAAAGGGGAAAGAAAGGAGCATGTACCATTCATACAACATAAAATAATAAGGATCTAACTAAACATGTGTCGTGTAAATTTGGTATAAAACAATGAACTTGCATTTTTGGATCCAATCAACATGAGTCTTAAGCATATGAAATTACCCAAATCCAACTAGGCATGTAAATGTAAACTTGCAATTTGGATCCAATAAATATGAATCTTAAGCATATAGAAGTACACAAGTTCAACTAGGCGTGTGAATGTGAACTTTTATTTTGGATCCAATAAACATGAATCTTAAGCATATGGAATTACACAAATCCAACTAGGCATGTAAATGTAAACTTTTATTTTGGATCCAATTTTCATAGATCTAAATGTAGATCTAAACATAATACATGTCTTAGCCTAACAACTTGCATGTAACATAACATGAAAAAGTCACCAAATTTACATAATACACAATTGGTTTAACATCAACATAATAACCACAATAGTCTCATGAGCATATACGATAGAATCGTTACAAGAATAGACATGAATCAGCATCACCATTATCTTACAACTAGGAATAACTCTAGCTTTCACTCTATTACAAATCATAACTTTTAATCGTTCACATTTAAATAATAACAGGACTTACAAACAAAAGAAAGTCTTATTTTTTGGGTTCTGTTTTCTGAAACTGAAAAGCAATCCCTTGACGAAGACTATTAATTCTCTAAGTTAGTTTTGATTCTTAGCTTTTAACTTGCTTTCTAGTTTGAGAAGAAATGGTGGCTAGGCTAGGACGATCATGGACAGCATGGTGGCTCCTTGGAATGAATTTGTGTGAATTAGAGTTGAGGACTAGGGTTGCTTTTATAGAGGTTTAAACTTATGTGAGCCATTAGATCATCCTAGGAGCAATCACAACCGCTCAGACTAGATAAAGTTATCTAGAATTGCAACCTGTGCCCTAGTGACTCAACAGCAAGTCAGAAAAGACTCGGCAACAGGTCAGAAAATCGTCACTGTTTGGATCTGGGCGAGGGGGTAGGTCGACCCCTAGGTCGACCTGTATAGGGGAGGTCGACCCCCTGGTCGACCTGGCCTAGGGCTGGAAAAATCCTGCCCAGCCCGCTTCTTTGTTTTCGTTTGAATTTAAATCTGAGCTGTTTTAATTTATTTAAATTCCTGAAACTTCTGAGGGCCATAACTTCCTCATACGAAGTCCAATTTACGAAAACTTCGACTCTATTCCAAGCAGAATTTCAAGATGAACGCAATGGCGTAACCCGTTTCCCTTAATTCTCACCTTAAAAATTAAGTATTCTTTAATTCGTTCTTTTAATAGACACAGAAAATCCAGGATGTTACATTCTCCCCTCCTTAAAGGATTTCGTCCCCAAAATCTTCAAGTCAAGAAGAATGTATATCCTACCATCCAATCGTCCATCTACTCAGTCATCAAACACAGGCGTCCATTGTCCTTAAAAAGACATCTAATGCTTTCATGATTATATGCATAGTGTGTGTACATGTCCTTATCTAATGCAAAATCAGGCGGTCTACCGATTCAGTTGACCTCCTTAATGCGAATTATGTCAGTGTCATGAGTTCATTATGTATGCGATTATTCCTAATCATTCTTTCTACATGAGTGCACAATCATTCATACAAATGCATCGTCCATATAATAACACATCAAGTTCAATCCATATACAAATGCATATATGCATATGCAATATGAAAGTGACTGAGCCGATCTAGTACCTAATGTGTGTGTATATGCATCCACGAGCAACCACTAGCAACCACTTGCAACCATCAACCATAACATGTTTCAAATACATGTTTACATCCATTGGTTTCTACCTAAGGATAAAGAATAGGACCAAGGAGATATACTTAAAAGATAGATATAAGCATGTATAAACTTATGGAAAAATGGATTATGAATGTACCCTCAAAAAGAAAAGGGTAGGCAGCGCGTATTTTTCTCTCAGTTTCCCAAGTCGCGTCTTCCTCCGCGTCACTCCATTGAACTTTGACAAGCTTGACTTCTCGGTTGCATAGCTTTTTGACTTCCGTACCTAAGATACGAGTTGGAACTCTTCTCACAGTCGCTTCTCGTTCCACTTCTACATCCTCTAGTATACTTGGCTCCTCAACTTCCGCAGACTCATGTAAGCACTTTCGTAGTTGAGAAACATGAAAAACATTATGAACTTCAGCCAGTCTTTCGGGTAGCTCTACTCTGTAAGCCATCGTCCCAATCCTTTCAATGATAGGAAATGGTCCAACAAATCTTGGTGCCAACTTTCCTACGGACCCAAAGCGAATGACATTCCACAAAGGAGATACTTTAAGGAACACCCTATCTCCAACCTCAAACTCAAGGTCGGTCCTTCTTTTGTCTACGTAGGACTTCTGTCTATCTTGTGTAGTCTTCATCCGTCTTCTTATCAAGTCCACCTTTTCTGTGGTTTCTCTAATCATGTCTAGCCCAAGTACGAGCTTGTCTGTAGACTCCCACCAACAAGTTGGTGATCGGCATGGTCTTCCATATAAAGCCTCGAAGGGTGCCATGCCTATGGTGGCTTGATAGCTATTGTTGTAAGCGAATTCCATCAAAGGAAGATGATCCTCCCATGTTCCTCCAAAGTCAAGAATGCACAATCTCAAGAGGTCTTCCAATACTCTGCTCACCCTTTCCGTCTGACCATCGGTTTGGGGATGATAGGCCGTGCTTAAGCATAATTGCGTGCTTACAGCCTCTTTCAAGCTCCTCCAAAACTCGCTTGTAAAAATAGGATCTCGATCACTAACTATGCTGGAGGGTATCCCATGGAGTCTAACTATCTCTTTAAGATAAATAGATGCTAAAGACGAGGTAGTTCTTCTACTCTTAACAGGTATAAAGTGAGCGCTTTTAGTGAGTCTGTCCACTATTACCCAAATACTATACTGATATTGTCCCTTCTTGACCTAGGCAACCCATCAACAAATTCCATCGAAATGCTATCCCATTTCCACTATGGGACCTCTAGAGGATGAAGCAGACCACCAGGCTTCCTCTGCTCCGCTTTGACTTGCTGGCATATCAAGCACTTAGCGACGAACTCAGCTACATCCCTCTTCATGCCATTCCAAAAGAAAACCCTTTTTATGTCTTTATACATCTTGTCTCCACCTGGGTGTATGGTCAGCTTAGAATGGTGTGCTTCTTCGAGAACCGTCTTCACCAAATCCCTTGCTTGTGGGACGCATAGCCTTCCATCCCGTCTCAACCAACCCTTATCATCAATGGAGTATCTATTGAGGTGACTAGAAGTCTCACCCCTAATTAGCTTATCCATCATATCAACTAGCTGAGGGTCTTCTCGTTGCACGGTTCCAATTGAGTCCAAAAGAGTAGGCCGCACCTCTAGCGATGCTAACAGATCAGGGACAATTTCAAAGGAGGGTCTAAAGTTAAAGTTTGCTATGTACTCCAAGCTTTGCCTTCCTACAAAGAAAGGACTTAAGGTCAACTTCTTTCTACTCAGGGCGTTTGCTACTACATTGCCCTTGCTAGGGGTATAGGAAATCTCAAAATCATATGAGGCCAGAAATTCCATCCACCTTTGTTGTTTTAAGTTAAGATCTTTTTGTGAGAAAAGGTACTTTAATGATTTATGGTCAGTAAATAATTCAAACCCTTCTCCTAGTAGGTAATGACGCCATGTCTTAAGAGCGAAAAAATGGCAGCTGTAACGACCCGTATTCTACACATCATAGGATTGTAAAATATTTATTTCTTTCCCGCGTGAAGTCGTATGGTCATATAACTTTGGGAAACATTTATTAGAGTCATTTCCCCTGTTCATGATTTTTGTCGATTTTTAAATGACCATTTTGCCCCTAGTCAGTACTGTTTTGGCCATAACTTTTGATAGGGAAGGAATTTTGACCTGAAACCACTTTCATTAGATTTGTTTGATGGTTTCTCTTTCCGTAGAGTGGTCATAATAGCCAAACGGACTTACCGTTTGGGAGATATGGCTGAAACAAGGTTTGGAGGGTGAAAAACTGCTTAACCGGGCCAAATCGGGTGATTAGTGAGTAGGCCCATAACCCATTTCGGGATTAGGGTTATGGGAGGGCTGAGATGAGATGGAGAATCATTCCATTTCAGTTTTCTAGCCTCCACTTATCACCAAGGATCCCTAAAAATGGCCTCCAACCTCTAAATCACCTCCAAATCATCTCTTGGTCAAGGATTTGGCTTAGCAACCCCTAATCAAAGAAGATCTTCACCTAATCAGCCTTGGAGCTGCTGTTAGCATTGGGATTCGCATCAAATCAGAGAATTATTTCAGATCTTAGTTGTTTTGTGGCTAAGGTGAGTGATTAGCTTGCTTTTTGCACTAATTATGGCTAAGTTGGGGTGATTAGTGCTAATCAGCGTTTTTAAAGGAAAATAAATTCCGGAAAAATGTTTATAAAATCATAAACAATGTTTTAGACCTCTGATATGAGTTTGGGTTAATTTGGTTAAGTTTTGCTAATCATACCATTAGTTATGCTCACATATGCTTAAGGGAAAACATGGGGTTTTGGGCATGTTTGATCCATTTTACCATGTCATATTGTTGTTTTGGTGTTTGAGGTCACTTGTATGTGTTGCTATGACTCTATGACATGCTTTGTGATTGGTTTCAATAGTTAGAATGGTCGAAAACGCCGTCGAGAGGCGTATAAACACTTGCTGGAAGGTTGCAGGAATCGGTGCAGGAAATCGGATCGGATCGCCCCCTACCCGATCCGAACCGCCCATTTCCCTTCACCACGAACCGATCGTTGTAGCGAAGCAAGCTGCGCCACGAGCTGAAGGATCCGAACCGATCCGAGAAGTCGCGATTCAAGGCTTGGTGATTGAAGACTCCGACCCGACCCGCCTGGAGTGATAACGAGACGATCCGATCTGATCACCTTGAGGACAACGAACCGGAGACTTGGAGGAGGGCGAGGGGCTTGGAGCTATGACCAGGAGGCGTGACCCGAGCCGTTGCGTGGTGGAGACCCCGATCCGATCCAGATGGAACTGGAAGCCACGAACCGATCCAGTGTACCATGAAGGACCCCGATCCGATCCAGATGGAACTGGAAGCCACGAATCGATGGTGCACTCCGATCCGATCCGAGGTAGCAGTCACGAACCGAGACGATGAAGACCACGATCCCAATGATGATGAAAGGGATCCGAACCGATCCAATGGAGATTCATAACCCGAAATGCAAAGGTAGTTCAAGTGGAAGTTCGAGCTCAGGATCCAGACGGGAACCAATGAGTTCACTTCGTGATTGGGCTTTGCTGCGGGACGTGTGCTAAGGAGTTGTCGATGTCTATGACTTTGGATCACTAGGTGTTGGAGGTAGAGAGACAAACTCGGGCTTTGGATATGGTGCGACTAGGGAGCTACCTACCAATGGAGTGGGGTCATGGAAACGTTGGGCGTGATCCCATAGGTATGGCGTTGGTGGTAATAGGAATGTACATAGTCGTACAAAGTCGAGTTCTGTCGTTTGAGTAAAGTGCTCTAGTGATCGAAGAAGTGGATGTCGTATGCTTTACGCACTGAGTGAGAGATGCGAGGATGGTTGCTATGCTTGATTGTTTGACACACACATCCCCACCCCCGTATACTTATATTATGTGTTTGTGGCATCATAGAGTGTTGTACCGTGTAGTACTAACTCTTTGGTTGCAGGTCCAGGTTCAGGTATGACTTAGTATACCTGTTATTATTCTGTTTATGCTTGCTACCACTCATACCAGACTGATGTCTGACCCAGAGTTTTATGTTTCTTCTTATTACTCTGGGTGCTCACACGAGCAGACTAGAGACAGGGATAGCTGGTAGTGCGCTTGGTAGATGGACTGAAGACGAGCAGGAGGCTCCACGTATGATATATAGTTATTCTCCCTGTGTCGTGATCGGTATCTACTTTGGGCATTAGTAGCATACCTATTTTGCTTATCTTAGAGACAGTATTTTGAAGTTGTAATAAGCTGTATTTGGTGTTTCCGCTACTCTGATGATGTTAGTTCAAGTTTTCAGCTTATGCACTGTCTCATCTGTTTTATGTCAAGTATATGTTGGTTATTATATTTTATCCCATGCGCTGTGAGACATATTACAGGTTCTTTATTTGGTTCATCTTCTTTCTTTCTCATTCTTTGGCGACCGTCCCATGCCAATTGGACATGTGTACAGCGCACAATTGGAGTAAATGTCGGTTGGTGCGGGGCGGGCCGTCACATTTGGTATCAGAGCTCTAGGTTGCGTAGTTAACCTAGGGAAAGACACTAGGGAGAGTTAGTACGTATATGAGAGCGCGTATTTGTGATTATTTTGGTTTTCAAAAGCTATATCTATATATAGTATTAGTATGTTTAAGAATGAAGTCGCATTGCACTGCACTGGCACCACTATGGAGAGGGTTAATCGTTTTCTCTTTAACAGATTTGACGATGAGCCGAGGAAGAGGTGCTGGCAGAGGGGCCAATAATGGGAATCCCCCTGACATGAGGGCTATGTTTACCAACCTCATGAGAGAAATGCTTGTGGATATTCAGAGGGAGGCTCCTAATGTTGCCAATGTTGGAGGTGCAGCGGTGCAAGCGCCTAGGGTCGATTTCGCCAAGTTGAGTAAGGATTACACTAATCTTGGTGGAAAGCCGTTTCACGGAACAGAGTCGGCCACGGATGTTCAGGATTGGTTGGATAGCTGTGATCGGATCTTCGATGACTTGGGTATCGAGGATGCGATGAAGAGAAGGCTAGCGTCTCGTCGGCTGCAAGGACGAGCGATGAATTGGTGGAATGCTATTAGGGCAGCCACACCAGAAGATCAAGTTACTTGGGATCAGTTTAAAGCTCGCTTTAGCGACAAGTATATCCCAGCTGCCCAGAAGTCGGAATTGTTTAGGAAGTTCTTGGAGCTTAAGCAGAATGGAAGGGCAGTATCGGATTATGTTGCTGAGTTCGACACTTTGTCGAAGTATGGGTTATCTCTAATCGATACTCCCGAAAAGAAAAATGAGAAGTTCATCACTGGCTTGGATGAATACTTAGGGGAGAGGCTGATTAATCACATCGATGAGACGTTTGAGTCGATCGTGGGAAAAGCTTTGAGGTCAGAAATTCTTTACCCTAAGCCGAAGACTGGGGTTGTTGCTGTATCTGCTGAAGAGCCAAAGCCGCAAGCAAGCGGTGGAGGCAAGAATAACTCTCAGAATAAGAGGAAGCAGAACCAAGCTAAGGATAGCCAGAAGAAAAGCAGGAAAGAAGTCGAGTGTTACAAATGTGGAAAGAAGGGCCATTATGCAAGGGAATGTAGGGCCAAGACAGTGGGAAAGAAGTGCTTTAACTGTGGCCAGGAGGGACATTTTAAGGATAAGTGCCCGCAACCTCTGAAGGAGAATCAGATTGTGAAAGCATATGCCATCAATGTTGTTCCTTCTTCGTCGAATGCCCCAACTGCGGCGGAGAAAGGAAAGGGAGTCGTCATTCAAGGTATGCTTTCCATTTATGATCTTCCTGTTAGAGTTTTGTTCGATACCAGGGCTTCCCATTCCTTCATATCTAGTGACCTGGTAGATAGGTTGGGATTGGAACCCGAGTTAGTCGATAGACCATTAGCTGTGATGAACCCGATTGGTGGTTCAACAAACCTCAGTATGATCTGTCGTAATGTGGTCTTATCGAGTCATGGATGTATGTTTGTTTGTGATTGCTTTGTTTTGGGCTTTACTGGGTATGGCATTATTTTGGGAGTCGATTGGCTCCAAAGATACGGGGTGGTGGTAGACTGTGAGGGCTTTTTGGTGACAGTTAGGGCGGATGATGGGCGGAGGGTAGTGTTTGGTAATCTACCCTGTGATGGGGTAATGGCTAGTTTTGTAAATTCCCTCGACATTCCGCATGATGAGTTATCAGGTTTGCCCGTGGTTGGCCAGTACCCGGACATCTTCGAGGAAGTGACCGGACTTCCACCACACCGAGAGATTGAGTTTCGTATTGATTTAGTGAAAGATGCCAGACCTATAGTGATGCCACTTCGTCGTATGGCACCACGAGAACAGCGAGAGCTCGAGGTGCAAGTTAGCGATCTTTTGAAGAAGGGATTTATTAGAAGAAGTGTTTCCGAGTGGGGAGCACCAGTTGTGTTTGCTACTAAGGCAGATGGTTCCCTTCGATTGTGTGTGGACTATCGCGAGTTAAATAAGGTGACGAGGAAGAATAAATATCCTTTACCACGGATAGATGATTTGTTTGATCAACTGGAAGGAGCGAGAGTGTTCTCCCAGTTGGACCTCGCGACAGGATTTCATCAGCTCCGTGTAGCAGCTGATAGTATAGCTAAAACGGCATTTAGGACGCCGTCTGGGTTTTATGAGTGGTTGGTCATGCCATTCGGGTTGACCAATGCACCAGCATACTTCGTGGATCTTATGAATAGAGTATTCAGAGACCAATTGAATAAGTTTGTTCTTGTGTTCGTAGACGATATCCTTGTTTACTCGAGGACAGAAGAGGAACACAAGGAACATTTGAGAATTGTGTTGGAGGTGTTGAGAAGACACCAATTGAAAGCGAAGTTTTCTAAGTGTCACTTCTGGAGGAGAGAAGTGAAATTCTTGGGCCATGTTGTTTCAGAGAATGGTATTGCCGTGGACCCTGCGAAGGTGGCTACGGTACAAGATTGGTCTGCGCCCAAGAATGCAAAGGATGTAAGAAGTTTCTTGGGGTTAGCTGGATATTATCGTAAGTTTATCAAAGACTTCTCCAAGACAGCGGCACCGTTGACTCAGTTGACTAAGAAGAATCAAGCCTTCGTTTGGGACGGAGGGTGTGAAAAAGCATTCAAGAGTCTAAAGGAAAAGTTGACGCGTGCGCCAGTGTTGGTCATTCCTAAGGGAAATGAAGAGATGACGGTATACACGGATGCTTGTGGTACCGGACTGGGTGCGGTATTGATGCAAGGAGGTAGGGTTGTAGCTTATGCTAGTCGACAGCTAAAGCCACATGAGAAGAAGTATCCTACCCATGATTTGGAATTGGCAGCGATTGTATTTGCGCTGAAGATGTGGAGACATTACCTCTTGGGAGAAAGATTTGAGCTGTTTACCGATCATAAATCGTTAAAGTATCTCTTCTCTCAGAAAGATCTGAATCTCCGTCAGCAGAGATGGTTAGAGTTCTTGGCTTCGTATGATTTTGATATCGCGTATACACCTGGGAAGGGTAATGCGGTAGTCGATGCCTTGAGTAGGAGACATGCCAGCTTAGGGGCAATGTTTCTTGAATGGAAGCAGCTGGAGTATATCGCGGGGTTTGATTTCAGACCAAGGTGCGAATTGGATCCAGTTATGCTAGCTAGCTTGACGATCAGACCCACTTTGATAGAGCGGATTGGTTCTAGCCAGAGGAACGACCCTAACCTATTAGAAATCATCTCCAAGTTAGAGATGGGTATCGAAGAGGAGATGAATGTGTATGGGCTTGATCGAGGTGGATGGCTTCGGAAGAATGGAAGACTAGTTGTGCCCAACGTGAATGGTTTGAGAGATGAAGTGCTTAGAGAATGTCATCACTCGAAACTGACTATACATCCCGGTGGTAATAAGATGTATCGAGACATGAGACAGACTTACTACTGGGAAGGGATGAAAAGAGACGTTGGGAAGTTTACATCCAAATGCATGAATTGCCAGCTAGTTAAAGCCGAGCAAAAGAAGCCTAGTGGGTTGTTGCAACCATTAGAAATTCCCGAATGGAAATGGGAACAAGTTTCGATGGATTTCATCGATGGTTTACCGAGGACCAGATCGGGACATGATAGCATTTGGGTAGTTGTGGATCGACTGACCAAGAGTGCAAGATTTATACCAGTCAAATCGACCAGAACGGCAGCCAAGTTGGCAGAACTATATATGAAGTGGGTAGTGAGATTTCATGGAGTACCCAAAGGCATTGTGAGTGACCGAGATCCGTTGTTTACTAGTGGATTTTGGAAGAGCTTACAAGAGGCTTTAGGATCAGAATTACATCTCAGTACCGCATATCATCCTCAAACCGATGGTCAGACGGAGAGGGTGAATCGTATATTGGAAGATCTCTTGAGGGCTTGTATATTTGATTTCGGTGGAGCGTGGGACGACCATTTGCATCTAGTGGAGTTTGCATATAATAATAGCTACCAATCCAGTATTGGTATGGCTCCATATGAAGCTTTGTACGGAAGGCCGTGTAACTCACCATCATGTTGGATAGAGACTGGCGAGAAGTTTGTGCTTGGACCAGATGTGGTGAGAGAAACTTCCGATAAGATCAAGATCATTCGGCAACGAATGAAAGCTGCTCAGGATAGGCAGAAAAGCTATGCTGATAAGAGGAGAAGAGACTTGAAATTCTCCATTGGTGACTTGGTGTTTGTCAAGATCTCTCCGTTGAAAAGCGTGATACGATTTGGCAGGAGAGGCAAGTTGGCACCAAGATTTGTGGGTCCTTTCCAAGTTCTCGAGGAAGTTGGGAATTTGGCGTATAGAGTTGGCTTACCAGAGAAAATGGCAGGAGTTCACAATGTGTTTCATGTTTCCCAACTAAGGAAGTTCGTTCACGACTCAAATGTGACTATTTCACCTGATCAGTTGGAGGACTTCGAAGTAGAACCTGAGGCGGTTGAGAACCGCAAGCCGATTCGTATTGTGGGGCATGATACGAAGCAACTTCGAAGAAAGTCGGTGAAGCTAGTCAAAGTTCAGAGGGGAGAGGACGAAAATGATTGTGCTTGGGAGACAGAGGAGAGCATTAGAAAGGCTTATCCAGAACTCTTTGCCTGGTAAGATTTACTTTGCGATTTAGTTATTCCGCATGCTAGGATAGACTTGTTTTGCTTGTTTTGCATGTTTGATGGTTGTTTTATGATTGATAGGCATGCGGGACTCTTGTGTGTGTTTTTTGATTAGGGAATTTCGGGGGCGAAATTTCTTAAGGGGGGAAGAGTGTAACGACCCGTATTCTACACATCATAGGATTGTAAAATATTTATTTCTTTCCCGCGTGAAGTCGTATGGTCATATAACTTTGGGAAACATTTATTAGAGTCATTTCCCCTGTTCATGATTTTTGTCGATTTTTAAATGACCATTTTGCCCCTAGTCAGTACTGTTTTGGCCATAACTTTTGATAGGGAAGGAATTTTGACCTGAAACCACTTCCATTAGATTCGTTTGATGGTTTCTCTTTCCGTAGAGTGGTCATAATAGCCAAACGGACTTACCGTTTGGGAGATATGGCTGAAACAAGGTTTGGAGGGTGAAAAACTGCTTAACCGGGCCAAATCGGGTGATTAGTGAGTAGGCCCATAACCCATTTCGGGATTAGGGTTATGGGAGGGCTGAGATGAGATGGAGAATCATTCCATTTCAGTTTTCTAGCCTCCACTTATCACCAAGGATCCCTAAAAATGGCCTCCAACCTCTAAATCACCTCCAAATCATCTCTTGGTCAAGGATTTGGCTTAGCAACCCCTAATCAAAGAAGATCTTCACCTAATCAGCCTTGGAGCTGCTGTTAGCATTGGGATTCGCATCAAATCAGAGAATTATTTCAGATCTTAGTTGTTTTGTGGCTAAGGTGAGTGATTAGCTTGCTTTTTGCACTAATTATGGCTAAGTTGGGGTGATTAGTGCTAATCAGCGTTTTTGAAGGAAAATAAATTCCGGAAAAATGTTTATAAAATCATAAACAATGTTTTAGACCTCTGATATGAGTTTGGGTTAATTTGGTTAAGTTTTGCTAATCATACCATTAGTTATGCTCACATATGCTTAAGGGAAAACATGGGGTTTTGGGCATGTTTGATCCATTTTACCATGTCATATTGTTGTTTTGGTGTTTGAGGTCACTTGTATGTGTTGCTATGACTCTATGACATGCTTTGTGATTGGTTTCAATAGTTAGAATGGTCGAAAACGCCGTCGAGAGGCGTATAAACACTTGCTGGAAGGTTGCAGGAATCGGTGCAGGAAATCGGATCGGATCGCCCCCTACCCGATCCGAACCGCCCATTTCCCTTCACCACGAACCGATCGTTGTAGCGAAGCAAGCTGCGCCACGAGCTGAAGGATCCGAACCGATCCGAGAAGTCGCGATTCAAGGCTTGGTGATTGAAGACTCCGACCCGACCCGACCCGCCTGGAGTGATAACGAGACGATCCGATCTGATCACCTTGAGGACAACGAACCGGAGACTTGGAGGAGGGCGAGGGGCTTGGAGCTATGACCAGGAGGCGTGACCCGAGCCGTTGCGTGGTGGAGACCCCGATCCGATCCAGATGGAACTGGAAGCCACGAACCGATCCAGTGTACCATGAAGGACCCCGATCCGATCCAGATGGAACTGGAAGCCACGAATCGATGGTGCACTCCGATCCGATCCGAGGTAGCAGTCATGAACCGAGACGATGAAGACCACGATCCCAATGATGATGAAAGGGATCCGAACCGATCCAATGGAGATTCATAACCCGAAATGCAAAGGTAGTTCAAGTGGAAGTTCGAGCTCAGGATCCAGACGGGAACCAATGAGTTCACTTCGTGATTGGGCTTTGCTGCGGGACGTGTGCTAAGGAGTTGTCGATGTCTATGACTTTGGATCACTAGGTGTTGGAGGTAGAGAGACAAACTCGGGCTTTGGATATGGTGCGACTAGGGAGCTACCTACCAATGGAGTGGGGTCATGGAAACGTTGGGCGTGATCCCATAGGTATGGCGTTGGTGGTAATAGGAATGTACATAGTCGTACAAAGTCGAGTTCTGTCGTTTGAGTAAAGTGCTCTAGTGATCGAAGAAGTGGATGTCGTATGCTTTACGCACTGAGTGAGAGATGCGAGGATGGTTGCTATGCTTGATTGATTGACACACACATCCCCACCCCCGTATACTTATATTATGTGTTTGTGGCATCATAGAGTGTTGTACCGTGTAGTACTAACTCTTTGGTTGCAGGTCCAGGTTCAGGTATGACTTAGTATACCTGTTATTATTCTGTTTATGCTTGCTACCACTCATACCAGACTGATGTCTGACCCAGAGTTTTATGTTTCTTCTTATTACTCTGGGTGCTCACACGAGCAGACTAGAGACAGGGATAGCTGGTAGTGCGCTTGGTAGATGGACTGAAGACGAGCAGGAGGCTCCACGTATGATATATAGTTATTCTCCCTGTGTCGTGATCGGTATCTACTTTGGGCATTAGTAGCATACCTATTTTGCTTATCTTAGAGACAGTATTTTGAAGTTGTAATAAGCTGTATTTGGTGTTTCCGCTACTCTGATGATGTTAGTTCAAGTTTTCAGCTTATGCACTGTCTCATCTGTTTTATGTCAAGTATATGTTGGTTATTATATTTTATCCCATGCGCTGTGAGACATATTACAGGTTCTTTATTTGGTTCATCTTCTTTCTTTCTCATTCTTTGGCGACCGTCCCATGCCAATTGGACATGTGTACAGCGCACAATTGGAGTAAATGTCGGTTGGTGCGGGGCGGGCCGTCACAGCAGCTAGCTCCAAATCATGAGTTGGGTAGTTCTTCTCATGTGCCTTCAATTTCCTTCCCCCATAACAAACTACCTTGCCTTCTTGCATCAAGACAGCGCCTAATCCTGTACCACATGCGTCTGTGTATACGGTAAACATTTTGCTCCCATCAGGCAATGTCAGAACTGGGGCTGTTGTTTGAGCCCTTTTCAAATGTTGTAAAGCAAGATCGCAATCCAAATCCCAAACGAAAGTTAGGTTCTTCTTTGTCAATCTTGTGAGTGGGGTTGAGATTTTCGCAAAGTCTTTAATGAACTTTCGGTAAAAGCCCGCTAGCCTAAGAAAGCTTCGGACTTCGGTTGCATTCCGTGGAACCTTCCAATCTTGCACCGCAACTACTTTTGCGGGGTCCACAGCTATCCCCTCTTTGGACACCACATGTCCAAGAAACCTCACTTCTTCCCTCCAGAAATGGCATTTGGAGAATTTGGCTTTCAGCTGATGCGCACGAAGAGTATCCATGACTTCCCTTAAATGCAAAGCATGCTCTTCTTCATTCTTCGAGAAAATTAAAATGTCGTCTACGAAGACCACCACAAACTTATTAAGGAACTCCCTAAACACCCTGCTCATCAAGTCAATGAAATAAGCGGGTGCGTTTGTCAAGCCATTCGAAGAAACCATCCCGGGTTCTGAACGCGGTCCTGTCAATGCTGTCTTCAGCCACTCTTAGCTGATGAAACCCGGTAGCCAGATCTAGTTGGGAGAAAACCGAGGCGCCTACAAGCTGATCAAACAAATCGTCTATTCTTGGAAGTGGGTGCCTATTCTTCTTGGTCAGCTTGTTTAGCTCCCTATAGTCAACGCATAGGCGAAATGAACCATCCAGTTTGGTTGCGAATACTACTGGAGCACCCCATTCAGAAACACTCCGCCTTATGAACCCTTTTTCGAGCAGCTCTTTAACTTGCTTGTTGAGCTCTTTCCTCTACCTTGGAGCCATGTGTCTAACGGGTAGAGCTACGGGTTTTGCATTATCAACAACGTATATGCGGAAATCTATCTCCTGTTTCGGAGGTAAGCCCTTCACCTCTTCAAATACATCTGAGTATTCGCGGACTACTCTAACAGACAGCAAGTTCTCAACAGACTCATCAAGAGATTCTGGGTAGCTAAGCATAACAGAATTCATGGGATTACAAGAGATTTCGAGAGTGTTACCGAGGCGAGTCATAAGTCTAACCACTCTCTTTTCACAATCGAGGATGACACCATTACTGGATAACCAATCCATGCCTAGAATCAACCTATAGCCCGTGAAGCCCAAAACATAGGCATTACATCTAAACCCAACGCTTAGTATAGAAATTTCCAAATCCAAACAAATCATTGACAAATAGGCCGAGCCCCCAATTGGATTTGAAACAACCAAGGAATCCTCTACTATACTGGTGTCTAGGTGCAGAGATTCAACTAAAGCAGTGGATATAAAAGAGTGCGATGCGCCAGAATCAAAGAGTGTACGAACAAGATGATCAAAAAGATAAACTAAACTCTCAACAGAAATATTTCTACCTCATTCTTGCGGAGGTGCTATGAGAGCATGAACCTGCCCTCCAGAAGTAGATCCAGTCCTCTGCCCTTGCCCTTGCTTTCTTGGGCAGTCCTTAGCCATATGTCCTGTCTCGCCGCAGTGAAAACAACCACCCATCTTCCTCCTTTTCTTTCTGCAGTCCTTAATCAGATGTCCAGGAATGCCACAAAAATTACACTTCCTCTTGTCATGGGGTTTGTTGTTCTTCCCGCCCTTCTTTGAATCTGCCTTCTTATTCTGCGACCCCTCCACTTTCTTATCTTGAGGTACTTCCGCCTTTTCCTCTTTCTTGCCATCCTTGTCTTCCTCCTGTAACAGTGCCATGTCCACCAGCCTCTCATAAGTCGCACCCATAGGTATATGAGACATAGCTAGGCTGTGCAGTGGCTCATTCAACCCTTTAACAAAACGGAGAGCCTTTTTATGGGGAGTGTTCACTAGCTCCAGTCCAAATCTTGCCAGCTGGTTGAATTGGTTGACGTATTCCTTGACCGACATACTTCTCTGTTTGAGAGCTAAGAATTTCTCCATCTGTAGGCTACGTTCAGCTTGTGAGAGGAATTTCATTTCAAACCTCATTCTGGAATCCTCCCAAGTTTCAACTGGTCTCTCAGCATTAGTAACTTCCCACCAATAAGAGGCTTTGTCTTTAAGCAACCATACGGCCAACTGTATCTTCTGCCTATCGTCCACTTCGAAGATAACAAACAAATCCTCGGTTTCTTTGAGCTAGTTCCTTACTTCTACAAATGACTTAGTCCCATTAAAGTTCTTTCCACCCATCGCTCAAAAATCCCAACATATCTTAGAGAAAGCATTTGCACGAGGAGGAGGAGGAGGAACGGCTGCTACTGGGGGAGGAGTAACGTCTACTGGGCCTGCATCATTAGCCCTAGCCTCTAGGTACCTTCTGAACCAACCAGGTACCGGTACACCCTCTGGAAGGTTAAGATCCCCAAACATGCTGAAACGAAAAAGAAAAGATTCAAAATAAAGGATAGAAAGATATTGCATATGGCTTTGGGGGGGATTATGCCTTTTAAAACAACATTTTTTCTTGAAAATGCTTCTTTAAACTTCTTTTTGAAAATTAGTTTCCAAAATTTTTTTATCAGATTTGGCAACCATCAGCTCTGATACCAAGTGAAACACCCCCGCCTCCATTAAGGTCACTCACAAAGGGAATACCTAAACTTCAGAGGAGCATTTTAGGTAAAAGATACAGATAATTTACAAGACAGATATATAAACAGCGGAAAAACTAAATTTAAGTACTTGGTTCAGTTAAAGCATTACAACAACTATCTCAAACCAACTTCCAAACCATTCACTGTCTTGATTAAAACATAAAGAAGCACGAAATAACAATAAGGTAGCATAAATCCCCAATAAGAGTGTATCCAAAGCCATAACCCAAGGAACCAAGCAATACATCTACTCTCTTCAAGCTGGAAATGGTCCAAACTAAGCTGAAGTATTCACTCCCTTCGGACCTGGGGGGGAGGGGGAACGAAAGAAAAGAAGACGAAAGAAAATTGGTCAGACATGGGTATGGTAAGTCCGGTGATTATTTAGCATGTAAACAGGAAAAAGGATCATGATATGAATAAACTGAATCTAGGACAACATCCTAGAAATAAGATAATAAGACTGAATATGCTATCGCACTCATTATTATTTCTCTGCACCTATTTACAAGTGTTTCAACTAGCACCATGTGTTCAAGACAAATGATCCCCTCTATCGATCGGCTCCTACTCGATACGTTTACCACTTGTGTCATTCGACCCCGCTTGATTGTAGATACCTGTGCTGGTCCCACCATGGGGTGTATCAAATCCTATGGTGGCAACCCGACACAATTCAAGATGCACAGAGTATAACTACTGATGCCCAGTGCCTGCTTTTTCCACTCCGGAGTACGTGCACGACCGCACTCCATCGGAACCTACACTGACGCACCACCCGCCTGCTTTTTCCACTCCGGAGTACGTGCACGACCGCACTCCATCGGAACCTACACTGACGCACCACCCGCCGTTGTTTTGACCGCTTACAATCAGCCCAGTAATCGTGCCCCACCCTGCCTAGTTCAGGGTACCGTGATACATCTATGTGGGTTACTGCTGAAATGGGTCCCCGTTACTAGGGTTTCCTAATCAACATGTTAAAATGGTTAAGTGTTCTCAAATTAACATAACCCCACCCATCAGTTTAGTTAACATGTTGTATTGGTTAAGTGTTGCCTTAATTAACTTAACCCTACCATTCCTATCTTAGCTTCAATTCATTCATTAAAGCACCAACTACTCACATTAGATATGTATTGTTGCGGTAGTTGGATGTGCCGGTCGGTTCTGGGAAGTCTTACACTGCAACTCAATCTAACATCGGGTTCTTTTGGGCTTGATGCACTAACCTCTCACATTAGATATATATTGTTACGGTTGCTGGATGTGCCGGACGGTTCCGGGCAGTCTTACACCGTAACTCAATCTAACCTCGGGTTAGGCATATTCGTCTTTTACTTAATTTACATATTTATCTTCTATATTTATATGTAAATTATCCACAATTATTGCCATTCAAGTCATGCCCCATTTACCCTCTAAATCATATTCAAAAAATTTGGTATAAAAATTATACCATTTTTATGCCACTAATCATTCATATATTTATGGGCCAAATTATGCCAATAATATGAAATTTAAGGTTTTCCCAACGTTACCACCGTTATACGTTCGCAAAATTAACATAGAATGTTAGGCTCGCAACTTAGCCTAACTTATATACAAAAGGGGAAAGAAAAGAGCATGTACCATTCATACAACATAAAATAATAAGGATCTAACTAAACATGTGTCGTGTAAATTTGGCATAAAACAATGAACTTGCATTTTTGGATCCAATCAACATGAGTCTTAAGTATATAAAATTACCCAAATCCAACTAGGCATGTAAATGTAAACTTGCAATTTGGATCCAATAAATATGAATCTTAAGTATATAGAATTACACAAGTTCAACTAGGCATGTGAATGTGAACTTTTATTTTGGATCCAATAAACATGAATCTTAAGCATATGGAATTACACAAATCCAACTAGGCATGTAAATGTAAACTTTTATTTTGGATCCAATTTTCATAGATCTAAACATAATACATGTCTTAACCTAACAACTTGCATGTAACATAACATGAAAAAGTCACCAAATTTACATAATACACGATTGGTTTAACATCAACATAATAACCACAATAGTCTCATAAGTATATACGATAGAATCGTTACAAGAATAGACATGAATTAGCATCACCATTATCTTACAACTAGGAATAACTCTAGTTTTCACTTTATTACAAACCATAACTTTTAATCGTCCACATCTAAATAATAACAGGACTTACAAACAAACGAAAATCTTGTTTTTTGGGATCTGTTTTCTGAAACTGAAAAACAATCCCTTGACGAAGACTATCAATTCCCTAAGTTAGTTTTGATTCGTAGCTTTTAACTTGCTTTCTAGTTTGAGAAGAAATGGTGGCTAGGCTAGGACGATCATGGACAGCATGGTGGCTCCTTGGAATGAATTTGTGTGATTTAGGGTTGAGGACTAGGGTTGCTTTTATAAAGGTTTAAACTTATGTGAGTCGTTAGATCATCCTAGGAGCAATCACAACCGTCCAGACTAGATAGAGTTATCCAGAATTGTCACCTATGCACTAGTGACTCAGCAGCAAGTCATAAAAGACTCAGCAACAGGTCAGAAAATGGTCACTGCTTGGATCTGGGCGAGGGGGTAGGTCGACCCCCAGGTCGACCTGTATAAGGGAGGTCGACCCCCTGGTCGACCTGGCTTGGGGCGGGAAAAATCCCGCCCAGACCGCTTCTTTGTTTTCGTTTGAATTTTGAATTTAAATCTGAGCTGTTTTAATTTATTTAAATTCCTGAAACTTCTGAGGGCCATAACTTCCTCATACGTTGTCCGATTTACGAAAACTTGGACTCTATTCCAAGCAGAATTTTGAGACGAACGCAATGGCGTAACCCATTTCCCTTAATTCTTACCTTAAAAATTAAGTATTCTTTAATTCGTTCTTTTAATAGACATAGAAAATCCAGTGTGTTACATATCTACTAGGGATAGATGTTTAAAATGGAATAAAAAAGAAGATAGTTATTGTTTATCGTGTAAATCAAACACAGAAAACATTGATCATCTTTTTTTTGATTGCACATATTCAAAGCATATTTGGGAAATTGCCAAATATAACTTGAATATTAATCAGACTAGGATATTAGGTAACATAGAGATGTTCCTTACTTTCAAGAGAATTATAAAATCAAATCTTTTGAATTCAAGGCAGCCTCTATTGTTCTAACAATTGTCATTTACCACATATGGAGGGAGAGAAACCAAAGACTTTGTAACAACAAAGAAAGGAGCAGTTTTCAACTTTGGAATATAATCTATTCTGAACGCCAAATCCTTATTCGTAAATCATCCAAACATCACAACAATGATAACCGTAATCATATAGACAAGATGGATATGGATGATAATAGTATTGAAACTTTCTTATAATGTGGTAAGATTAGCATAATATGTTTATTTGCAGGAATAAAGGTAGTCACCATTTCTATAGAAGCTCATCACATGGGACATTGAAGGGTCATCCAGCCTTAGACAATCTCCATGAAGGTGGTCATCTCAATTCACCTAGAAATAAAACAAAGGGGAGAAATCATAAAGCTTTTATAAATAAAGTTCTTTCTGCTATTGATAAGGAAAAACTAAGTTCTGAATTACCTAAAACAAGCGAGTTGGACTACCACACAACCATTAGTGTTTCTGAGGTCATGGATCCCCTGCATAATGATTTCATCAAAATTCTGGAATTTCATGATCAAAGAATCAGGAATCATCATTACAAAAGCATCCTTGATAATAAGATATATGATTTATCTGTCTAGTGTCAAAGGAGCCGCAGTTCATCTCATGCAAATATGGAATCAGAGAGCAGCAAGCACACAAACATGGTTTGTGGGACCTACCCTTCAAATCTGAAGGATATTAGAAGCTTTCAGAAGATCCCGTGACAACACAACCAGAAATCTCAACTCTAAGCATAAATTAAGAATTACGGAGCTCTGAAAGTACGATTATTCAACCAATAATTTTTCACTTTGGATCTGGAAGCAGAAATCAAAGATAAAGATAATACTCATCTTTTGAAGTGGAAATGACACTTCTTAGAAGCTTCTAGAGATTTGCAAGATAGTTATCTTCAGATCTCTAGCATTAATAAGAAGACGAAGAGGAACTCTGAACTGGAGAAATGAAAATACTATTTGAGAACAGCCATAAGCATTTCTCCTTTAATAGAGTATTTTTTTTGTGTTTTTAGTAGCAGCCATTATTGGGTTACTTATAACCCTAGCTTCGAGAATGTGGCTAGGGTTTGCTGTGTTGTTACTGTGGGTTGTAGCGTATTATATCATCCTTGGTCTGTACCCACTTGTGGGGTGGGCTTGAGCCTAAACCTTTTTTTACTTTACTCAAAAAAAAAAAAAAAAAAAAAAAAAAATTAATTAAGTGCTCATAAAAAAGGGAGGTGGGGGGAATCCATTTTCATTGCAAATTTCGAAAGAAACCAAATCTTGAAATTAGTTTTCTTTCTCATAAGCCTATATTGAAAATTTATCCACGATTGTATTTTGAGTGGATAAAAAAATTCGAACGATAAAAGAAGCTCGTATTCAGTATCACTTTATAATGACTGGCGCTTTTACGATATTATCTCAGCTTTTCTCAGCAAAGAAGGCATACATATAACAGTACAAAGGTAGGCTAAAAAGCTATCCATATAAACTTTAACGTGACAGCATCCTACATCTGAAAAAATAACCCTTTTATGGGAATTCCTCTTTGAAGTCTGTATTTGAGATATACATAAATTTACCATTACAAAAGTACAAACCAAGTTTACTCATGGCATGTTACTTTTTTTTTTGATATCCTCCTCCTTGTTATCAAAATTGCAGTGTCTACAGAATCCAGATTACGAGACCAAAAACCAGGTTACTTTTGTAACAAATCAAGGAAAGTTTACTAGCTATTTCACTTATGATAATCAAAGTTTGCGAGGTCACTCGCCGCAAGAACAAAAAATTCAAAGAACTCTGTAGATGTGAAGAGTGCACAAATTCACACTATCTAAAGTCTGCTCCAACTGCTTCTTGAACTGATCTAAATCCATCTCTTTCTAAGCATTCTGCCAATTCAGCCTGAGTAACAAAAAGAAAAGTGATTTTAGTTTTTTTTTTTTTTTCCCCTTCTTCTTTTTATAAACTATAACAAACTTTATTGAACAAAGTTGGAATTACGCAAATTTAATCCAAAATATGGGGTAACAAGTTTCGATATGGCACAAAATTTCAGTACCCATTTTCACTGAGAAAAGAAATAGAATATATACAATAGGGGATCACCGTCGTTAAAAAATATAGTACCATATTTAGGCTCATTACAAATTTTATTTTTAATAAAACCATGATTAATTCTTGTAATCACTTACCGTAGAGAAGGACAAAACAGATACTTTGCTCATACTCAAATCTGAGTTCATCCAAATTGATATTGCCAGTGATAATCCTTATATACATTACAATGTTTTATTTATTTACTTGCTTATTTTGAAAGATAAAGCTTTCATATCCCCCTTAATGTTTCAGAACACAATCCATAGCACGAAGAAAATTGTTATTTGAAGATATCATCATTGTAAGTAGTTTGTTTTTCACTTCTGATAAAAGGACCAGAAAGACGACAATTAGCACATGAGATATATACATAAACAAACCTTGATCTCAGGAATTAGAGCTGGTCCACCATAGGCAAAAGCAGTATAAAGTTGAACAAGCGATGCTCCAGCACGAATTTTTTTGTAAGCATCTTCGCCGCTGCAAATATTTACATGTTTCGGTCTTAGATGTTCTTGCTTGCAATTTATAACTATGGGCAACCTCAAGAATGCTTATCATATATTTCAATTACCTGCTAACACCACCACAGCCTATTAGAGGTACTTTACCCTGCAAAAAATGAAAATGAGAGTAAACAAATAATTTGGTTGGATAGACTGACAAATTAGATACTCAAATATATTTTTAACCGTACTACCATTATTTAGCAAATTACCCGCGTGAGAAGATACATCTCCTTAAGAACATTAGTTGACAACTCAAAAAGTGGCTTGCCGCTTAGGCCACCAGCTTCTCCAGCCAATGGGTGCTTATCAATAGGTTCCGGTCTTGAAATTGTTGTGTTTGATATAATCTACATTTGATATCCAATATATTAAATGTTCACCAAAATAATGTGAAGCATTAGGTGGAATAATTGTAAACTATGATATTCAGCTGAAAATAATTCAAATGAGATAGTTTAATATCGGTTGTAATGCTCCAGAAATGTGCATTAAATTAAGCTGGTAAGTAGGGAGAGTATCGATATACTAAAAAGAGAGCTACGAATAGCTAATAGGCTTACCAATCCATCCAATCGAAGAGCAAGGGCAACCTAAAATGTGGAAAGTATATTAGAACATGAGAAAAAAGGGGGAAAATCTGAAGACTAATGTATCATATATTGGTTTACCGCAGCAATATCTTCAAGATCCTGTTTAGACAAGTCTGGAGCAATTTTCACAAGCAAAGGTGGAGGGCCATCCTCAGCCCATTGCATCTCATCACGAGCAGCTTGAACCTGAATTTAACATATTAAACAGATAAATAATGGAAACGATTCTCAGCAGAAATATTAAACAGAGAAATAAAACAATTCTCAGCAGAAATAAGACCACCGACCTTCTTAACAAGATCCTTTAATTGTTTCCTTCCTTGAAGTTTACGAAGTCCAGGTGTATTAGGAGAAGATATGTTTATTACCTGCATTGATCGCAAATGTCAGATAATAGTTATGCTACTACGTAAATTTATAGCTATTACACATATTTCTTAATTTAAAGGCATACTAAATACATGTTCATTTTAGTTGTCATTATGCTTAAGAAAATAGTTTGAATAAGGAGCTTAATTTAAATGATGTTTATGAAAAAAGGGCGCATTCTGGCTTACCTCCCCCTTTTTTAAAAATTTCATGGGAAAAAAAAAGGAAAGAAACCTTCCACGGTAAAATTGTAAATAGCAGGTCTTCTATTTTGTAAAATTATTGTGAAAACAATGTAAAAATGGATGATGCAACTACACACCCAACCAAATTGTAACTAATGTTTTTTAATGTTAACATTGATCCAACATGAACCTCTGATACTCAACCTGACAAGCAATGCATATATTTACAGTTCCAATGTTTGCTGTGCAATAATACTAAATAAATGCATTCAACGTGATTCTCGTTTAGTCTACCAGATTTATGTTACACTATCCAAATAAATATTTTAACAGAAGATTATTAGTAGTGCAAATAACTGCCGCGAAAAAAAAGGACTTGTAATACAGAACCAAAATGGAAAGAACCTAGAAATAAATATTGTTTTCTAAATAAGGACCTGCTGATATGTGGAAATATAAAAATATATTCTCTAGTAAAAAATAAAATCAAAATAATATTTTTTTAAACTCTTTAGAGTAAGCAAGAATTAATTTCTACAAACATAATCTATCATTTTTTTTAAAGTTATCTTAGAAAATCAAATATTTGAAAGTCTAACCATCTTTAAATTGTCAGTTTATTTAAAATCATTTTATGTTTCAAATATTATATTTTGAAACTTGAAATTTATTAAGTTATACGATTTTTTTCAAACTCTTATTTTTCAATTTTAGTCTTTTGAGCACAAAAAATATATATTAAATTTAAATAAAAATTAGAATCATTTGATGTTTTATACCTTTATTTTCAAAATTTCCATTTTAAATTTGGGAAGAAACATAATAATACAACTTTTTTTCATCGAATAATATAAATAGAAATAATTTGAGGATATTTTGATCAGTAAGTTATATATAACAACATAACCAACTTGACATTTGCCCCTCATAAATCATTTTATTTTCCAAGTTTTCCCCTTGGCCAATTGCGGCTCTTAAATCTTAACTAATTTGTTTTCCCATCAACAGCATCTATTAAGGCAAGTGTTGTCAGTGTGCTTTGGCCTACAAAGCAGAGGTGGACTCCCCCCGGTGTACTGCGCACTGAATACGTAGGGGTGCGGGGGTGCACGGGGATTCGTACGGGGTGCACCACGAGGCGTGTCCCCGTATTTCGTAGATGGGATACGGTGAGGTGCGGAAATGGAGGTGCGGGAGGGATGAAGACGCAACTTTTTTATACCTTCAAGTAAAAGATCGATACTTACCGAATCAATTAAATCGATCGATGCTTTCAATTAAAAGACCTAATCCACTGAGAAATAAAAGTCCTAATCCACTGAGGCGAAGGCGGCTCCATCGCGCACAACACCAGTCGCGATACAGGTTGCCCTAGTTTTTTATTTGATTGGCCGAATTTAGGGCTGGAGATAGAAACGAGATAAATAGTTTCGTTGTTTGTGAGAAGTCGACCAACACAGTGGATTCCAAAGAAAGAAAAAAAGAACTTTGATGGGTCTTGCGCTGCAACAATTTGGGCTCTAATGCCTATAAGACCCATTTTAATTAAATTAGTTATAAATAATGCTTTATGTATCTAATGCGTCTGTTTGTTTACCTAGGTAATGCATAGAAAATAGCACTTGTATTTTGGACTTTTAACAAAACACGAAGTATGTAATTAGTAATTATGTTATTCGTCTGATTGTTTTATTTACAAAATGCATCTGTAATTATGTATATAATATATTTTTAATATTTTAATATTTGTCGTATCCCTCCGCACCCGAATCCTGATATTTTTGAATTTGTCGAATTCCTGTATCCCCGTACTGCGCACCCGCATCCGCGCACCCGCACTCATGCTTCCTAGGCTTTGGCTAACTGGATACTCTGTTCCAAAAAGTAATTCCAAAACGGGTATGGTATGAGCATCAACCGGTTAGCTAGAAATAATATTCTGACATGCCACATGGTAAAATGAACCTAAATGTGGACAACATAGAGACGGCTAACATCAGATTAATTTCATGCACCCTCTTGATCAAATTTTTACTCATAGTTATACACCTACCAGTCATCGTTTAAAAAAGTATAGATATACACAAGTACTGTATTATATATAGCCAAAAAAGCATCTTAAACTGTCTTATTCATAACTACTTCACAATCAGACGACAGTCTAAAATAAATCATGACTATATCTAATACATGCATTCAGGACAGATTAGATATCAAAGCAGCAGATGTGTAGATTTTCACAACATAATAGTGAACAGTACCAGGTAATCTGCATACTGTGATAAGGTATGAACTCCTTGCACATAATCAGCAGATGCATCCTCACTTAGTTTGTTCTTTCCAATATTGACTCCGAGAATACCAGGACCTGCTTTTCCTCCATGTTTTACTACATCGTTAGACACAGGGGCAGTGGTTGAACTGTCTTCCATTTTCCTCTTACCATGTTGTGCACCCAAACGTTTTGCGACCACAACAATTCCCTCGCTGTTGAACCCACACCTATTGATAATAGCACTGCCAACCACAAAAAGTTCACATATACGTCATTAAGCAAAAACGAGAAAAGGAAAAATCACATTATTATTATCCGAGTTATGAGATCTCAATATAAACGTAAGGCCAATTCTGGGACAAGCATCAACCTTATAGGCCATTAAGCCAAGTGTATTTCAACCAATAATAATAATAATAAATAGCGTATACGAAGATATTCAGAACTATTTCCATCATTAATTATCAACAGGTGAATTAACTATAAGTCTATAACTACATTCACATGATCCCAACACTAATTGGATCCAGACTAGACGAGTATTTGTATGCACAGCAGCAAATTCAACTTCGGCTCACCAGTGATATCGATCTTTATTTCTTTTTTAAGATGCATTTTAAATAAATCTATATGTAAGACACTGATAAGTATTTGTTGCTTAGCATGTCCACTTAGATCAAAACAACTTTTACCACATAATATATAAACATAAAAATATTCCTACCTAAATTAAAAAGCATATGGCAATTAATCAAGTGGGTATTCAATTCAAATATGGCATGAGAATTTCATAAATAAGTAAATAAAATTAGTCATACATGCTTACCCCTCCTTAGGCAACCTGAAAATTCTTGGTTTAGGGTTGCCTTCCTGAGGAACAGGAGTAACAGACCCGACTTCAACAAAGCCAAACCCTAGTCCAAGCAAACCTTCGACAGCTTCAGCGTTTTTATCAAAACCCGCAGCAAGCCCTATAGGGTTTGAGAACTTACGACCCCAAATTTCTAATCCAAGAATAGGCGGATCAGGTCTTTTTTCTCTAGGAACCAAACCACGTGCAGCAGCTGATACAGCTAGGCGATGAGCAGCTTCTGCATCAAGTAGTGCAAAAAACGGGTTCACGATTCTAGTAGCTTTGAATAACAATCCACTGTAAAAAAAGATATAGGGTAGAAGAATCAATATAAGGATGATAATTACACTTAAACATTTTAATAACATGGTTGACGTAGTGCATAAAACGGGTTCATGATTCTTGTAGCTTTGAATAACAATCCACTGTAAAAAGGATATATGGTAGGAGAATCAATATAAGGATGATAATTACACTTAACATTTTAATAAAACGGTTGAACAAAGTAAACCCCAAATTGCTCTGAAGTTTCTTTCACCGTTTGCATTTTGTTCGGCGTGTTCATCAAAACATTACCAAACTAATATACTATCCAGCTTGAGTCCGTCTGATTTCCGCATGAGACAGAGCTTAAAATTTATCATGCCCACTTCGGTCAGAACAATTAACAACTGAAGAACCATTACCCTTTTTTTCATTCACCAATAAAAAAACAATTAATGGTCATTGATTTTTTTTGAAAAAATGCAGCCAGTAATATCCCAATTTGTGACAATAAAACAGTGAAAAACACAGCAGCTTCAGTCCCACGTCACGTGGAATTAATGGTGCAACTTAAACAATTTTAGACTTTTCTGAAATGGAGCAATCATCATTGGGGTTTATACACGCTCTGATTCGGTAGTATCATTTCGAAGTAAAATAACAGACTAAACACTTACAAATTGGGATCTCAAAAAATAAAATAAGCTTTCATTAGACTAAATGATTACGATTATTTGAGGGGGTGAGTTGATTCCCTATACATGCTGGATTAACCACTATTTATAGATACTCACTTCATTGTTAAAATATTGTTTCCCAGGGTTCCAAACTTTCGACGGTAGGTCATTTATCAATATAATGAAAATCCGATCTACTCATATACGGTAATTTAATTTACTAAGAATTGAGTATCAGCACTTTATGAGCCCTGGAAAAATGGTGAATAACATATAGCCAAATGAATTAAGCCATTTCCTTGATTCAACAAGTTCATTTTCAAGAGGTAAATTCCACGTCAATAATTACTTTAAAAGATTGGTTTACATGGTTAAATAACCCTTTCTATAGACATTTTTCATCCTATCATTCCCTACTCTCTTTGGATTCTGCTCTACCAATAAAATATGAGCATTGCTCGTTCAATTTGAACTTATTTGCATTTTTTTCCTGTGAATTTTGACAATTTGTCATACATAGAACTTGACAGTGTGTAAACATTTGGTGTGTATGATGCATGTTTATCATAAGGGAGCAGCTATTGTGATACAAAATAATGCACAAGATTTAACAGAACTAATAGTAGTCCCATTGGATCTCTCCATATTTACATGAGAGGTTGAATTGGGGTATGACACTATATCTAATGTTTATGATTTGCCATGTTACAATTTTTGACCAAATAGTATTGCCCTTACTATAAACTCCTGATGGTGATAATCTAATATGCACAATGTTACGTGAGTAATATATGCTAATTATATTATGAATAGCCTAGAACTGGATATTGTTACTAGTATTCTTTTCTTTGGTCTGCTTGTGGAGTTTGAGTTCATTAATATTTATTTCCTAAGGGTTTAAAACAATTCATCATATATAGAACCAGGGACAACCCTATGGACAGCCCACCAAGTCCATGAACTAGAGCAACTCACCCAGGCCGGGGGACCAAAAAATATTTGTACATATAATATTGTGGTTATTTAGATAATATACATTAACAATAAGCAATAGGTGTCTGTATAAGCAGCTAGTATAACTTGATAGTAAATCAAGAGGTCAAAAGTTTAATTCAGGCTATTATGGTTTTTATAGTTACATTCTAACAAGTATTTTAACGAAGAATGTGATTATGACTCTACAAATATCATTATATTACTAGACCAATTTAACAATACATTATATTGTTCTTCTTAATCGTTATGGATTTTGTAAACTTCAATGAATATTCACAAAATTCACTATGCATGCCTTGACTAACCACAAGGACATACGTGTTCACAACACATATTTTACTATTTTAGTTTAAAGCTATATCGATCGGAAACTCTCATTTTCAAAAAATTAATTACAAAAATTATCCAAAATTTTCTTATGGAAAATATCATGTTGTTAAAAAAAATTGAAACGGAAAGTGCATATATGTAATACCTATCAAAGCAAAATATATGAAAAATTGGGAAAAGAAATTTATTTAAAAGAAAATAGAATATATATTATAAAAGTGCACATATTATGTTTTCATTTTAATCGGCATTTTAATGGAAAGTTAAGAAACATCTCGCAAACACTGTTACATAATCAGTTGGATGATAGTTTAACATTATATTTTAACATTTTGTTCACAACGTTATGAAGCTTCTTTCAAAAATGTAAGTGCTCGATAATTTTTTAATTTCTTATGTTAACTAGTTAATTAATAGTCTTTATCACCCTAGTCATTTTTCTTTCAAATAATTTAATATATTGTTCGTTGGCTTCAGAAAAATCATTCAGATGAGAAAATTAATCAAAACTACCATCAAATATCATGTTTTCTTAAATAAATAATAATAATGTGAAGTGTGTTTATTATAATAAGATATCGTGGAACTTCATGTGAATTTCATCTTCTATAAACTAATTCAAGCTTTTATACTAAAAAGTTTGGGGCAATAATTTTTTTCCCTTGGGCTAGGACAACCGACTCTATTGGGCCGCCACTGTATTGAACTTGTTGTATGTACAACATTTTAAATAACATTTACTCGTTTAATGTGTAAGATGCATGTTTATTCCGAACACGTTATAATCGGACATATATCTTATGTGAAGAATATATACTAATTATGTATAGCCTGGAGTGTAATACATACAATGGCATTCACTTGGTGTCGACTCGAACAAAGAAATAATAACTTGTATGAAATGACAGCTTTTGATACAAAACATGTAACTATACTAGATAAAAGTGAAATTCATATTATCCATTCAATTAATTTATGAATTGTGAGAATTTTAATCACATACCAGAATGTGCCTTCGTCTACTGTACTCACATAAGCTCCGCCTGTGATGGCTAAACCTATCATGCTTCCAGTCAAAAGCCTCCCCTGCGAAATGATACAAATGCCACAAGGGTTAGCTGCTAAATGTACAATTTCAAAATCCCACATATTTTGCATAAAGTAAAATGCTAACTAAGATTTACAAACATGGAGTTTATTTTCCACTTGCTTGGTAATATATTCGCCAACATGGATTTTAACCCCTTGCCCAAAAAAAAGAGGATAAACTGATTGAATTATATGGTTGTGATGGCCTGTAAGAAGTTCGAATTTTTGGGCATTCTGCATTTGGGTTACTTTCAAATTTTGAGCCAGAAAAACAACCTGCGCTCAAATCTTGGTAAAGTGCAACTATGTAGTTATACAGCATACATACTGTAGCTTACTCCAGTTATGGCCACAGGTGCAATTTCCTTGCTACTCAAACTGTACTTAAGATAGTCTATCATAGATGAAGCTTAACAAAAGGATAGTTTGAATGTGTGTAGATCATCTGATCATCTATTATTCTAGCAAAATACACTATTTGAAACTAAGTATAGCAAGGATTATATGATAAAGACATTTTCCCACATATTCTACATGGTTCCGTTGCAAATACATCATTAAACCTTCTCCCATTTGATTTAAAGTTGAGCAAAGTCAGCAGATACCTTAACACACGTTCAGAAAGGTTCAAATATCCCAATACACGTTCAGCTACCTATAAATATACCCGTTGTTTTCAGAAAACACATTTTTACCACCGCAATTGGCTTAATTTCAGATTCCTAATTTATATTATACGCATTTGAAAGTTAAATTTATAACGAAGTTAAAACTTTTAGTCATGAAACCCAAATGTCGTAAAAAATGAACCAAAAAGGTAGAAAGATCAAACCTTTTTGGAGGGAGGAGGAATCTTCTTAGTAGCAACATCAGACTCCGGAACAGAACTCAATTGCCGCATTCCAATTCGTTCAATTCTCAATTTGCGGCTAAATATATCTTTTAAGGACCTTTGCCAAACCCTAGCCGCCATTATCAAGTAGCTAAACCCTACGAGAATGTATGCACCCCTTCTGTTCAGCCAAAAAGGAGGAATGTGAGAATATGAAAAAAAAAGCTCCCCTTTAATCACTTTCTCTTCTGATTTGCAGAATTGACAGACAAAGGATATTTATATGTTGGAAAAGGATTTTAGAATCAAAACTACTTCGTGAACATTACTCATTAAATGCATAGAAAATAGTTTTATTTTTACTTCTTGCTGCGGAATGAAGGGGAGCTTGGAAGATTCCAAGTGATGGGTTGGTAAACTTCCGATTAATCTCCCTCATTCATCGTTAAAACATACATACATGAATGAGTGCTTTTAACAAATAATATTACTTTAATGGATTTAAAAGATATTTAGTTGGAGTTTTTATTTTCATGCTAATGCTACTACCTTTCATTTATTTAGTTATTTTATTTAGTGTGGTGCTAAGGGCACCCAATATGTTCTTCCTAATACCGCAATTAAAAAAATAAAACTCATTAAATTTTGTATGCTTCCTAATACCACATTACTCTCTATTCTAATCTCTCACACAGTCATTATTTGCCGAACTAATCAGGTACTAAACTAATCTAAAAACTGTAATCTCTCGTAATCGCTGTCTTCTTCACATCTTCTGCGGAATAATTCAAATTTGTACGATAATCTCTCAATTGTTTGGTGATCTGAAAACCCTAATCTATCATTTTCTCTTTTAGTTCGCTTAATTCAAACCTAATTCACGGCTTTTGTTTATTGCGGCATCGAATTCGTTGATCGGTTATAGATCTAGGGTTTAACTCGTTGACGGTTTTACAAATGAGGACGAACGGCTATTGAGCGAAATATAAATAAAGTAAAACAGTGTGGTAGCCCCTATATTTTAAGTGCATGGTATTAAGAAGTAGGGGTGAGCATTATTCGGTTAAACCAAATAAATCAACCAAACCAAATTATTTTGGTCAATTTGGTTCGGTTTTGAAATTAAATCGGTTTGTAATCGGCCCAAAAAAATATTAAGTTCGGTTATCGGTTTAACCAAATTAACCAAATTTTTACTATATTTTCAAAATTATCGGTATTATAATAAGTATTTTAAGTTAGTTTAGTTATTTAAGTATATATTAATCATCACCTATGCGTCAAAATTAATATTAAAAAACATAAAAATCAAAAGTAATAATACTGTAATCATATATTTATAATTTGTTTCAAATTATAGTGAATATTTCAAACACAAAGTGTAAAACATTTTAGTTCGGTTTAATTGGATAACCAACTGAACCAACCAAACTTAATTTGGTTGGTTTGGTTTGGTTTTCATTTTTATTGGTTTTGTTTGGTTTGACAAATTTATCATCGGATAAACCAAACCAACCAAACGCTCACCCCTATTAAGAAGAGTGTAATACTAATTCTTGTGGTATTTTTTAGTGGCGGTATTAAAAAGAACATATTGAGGTGCCATTAGCATCACATTTTATTTATATGAGCGGTATAAGTTTCATGCGTGATCGTATCATATCTTTTGCGCTTGAGTTGTTTAATGCATTCAAAAGAAATGATTTACATGAATTTTTAGTTAAATTTTTTAGTTGAAATCATATGTAGTTGCTTTGATTTTTATTTCTAAATTCTTAGTGGCGATATCTAATTTTTTTAATACTTCTAGTTTTTATCCGTCTATTAGATCCTAATTTTTAAATGATAATAAAGTTTGTTAATATTTATAGAAATGAAGTTTAAATTTGTAAAAAAATTGTTTAATTAATAGATCCTATTTTTAAGTGATATAGAGATAATATCTAAGGGCAATTTTGAAAGTTTATGGTTGTCCCAAAAGTTAGCGCTTCCAAAACAACGGTTTTGATCAGACCAAAAGTTTGGGTTTCCAAAACAACTATGAATAAAGAAATTTAGTTAGTAAAAAATGAACTCATGAAGAAAGTTCAATTGTAAATCTTATGTTTAAGTGATAAGATTTGATTAATAGGTAAAAACTGAAAATTTAAAGAAACTTTAATCATTAGATCTTTAAGTTATTAGTATTTATGTATGTTTTGAATTTGTAAACTAAACTAAATGCTTAGTTCCTATTTTTAAGATTTTTTTTTAGCAAGGTATAATGGCTTATTGTGGACCATCCACATTTTATTATTAAAAACAATGAGTAAAAGTGCTTGTACAAAACAACTAATATGGTTTCAGTCGTCCTCTCACTTAAAAATTGTTGGAAGAAATTTTAAAATAAAAGGAGAAAGAAGGGGACAAAATCGTTTAGTCCCACATCGGAAAAAACTAATCCCTTTGCCACTATATATGAAAAGGCATTATGTATTATGACAAAAGGAAAGGGGAAATGGAAAGGGAAGAGACAATGACACGTGGCAAGAGCATATCCATGGACACTAGTATTTAAAATGTCAAAAGATGGCCCTTAAAATGTCAAAAGATGGGTCTTGGGCCTTTGGGGCTTCCGTTGTATCTTCGAACAATTTTGTCATTACTTATGCACAGAACTAAGATGGCAAATACTGTTTTAGGATAGTGATCACCACATCGTGCCTCAGAGATTTGTGTATAAAGAGATCTAGCGACGAATTCGACATCCAACAATCTAAAATAGTATTTCTACAATGGCTCCTCACAGTCTCAAAGAGTTCTTCGCTGATGTCGCAAAACTATAGCGCTTTGATGGTGTTAATTTCCTACGTTGACGGAAAAAGATGCATTTCTTATTGGCAGGTATGAAAGTTGTTTATGTTTTGACTACGCCAAAACCAGCGGAGACAGAAGATGAAACCATTGCACACACACGAGATCGGATCAAATGGGAACAGGATGATTATATTTGCAAAGGTCATATCTGTAATGCGATGACGGACACACTTTTTGATATGTACTACAACAAGGCAATTGCAAATGATGTTTGAGATGCATTAGAGGTGAAATATCTTATGGAAGATGCAACAAAAAAGAAATTTTTAGCCACCAAATTTTTTAATTACAAAATGACTAATGATCGTTCAGTATTAGAGCAATTCAATGATATTATACACATACTTAATCAATTCAGTCAACATAAGTTAAATATGGATGAGGAAATTAAGGTTTCCTCAATAATAGACAAATTACCCCCTTCTTGGAAAGATCAGAGGAAACTACTAAAACACAAGAAGGAGGATATGAGTCTAGACAGCCTTGCACAATATTTGCAAGTTGAACAACAACTGAGGCAAAAAGATGTCCAAGATGAAAAAGTTGTTGATACATCAAAGGTCCATATGGTGGAAGAAAAGCAAGCAAATAATGCTTCGAATAACTCTTCTAATAAAAAGAGGAAAGGGCAGAACAACAACAATTCCCAAAATCAGAACAAGAAAGACAAAAATGGTGGTTGCTACTTTTGTGGTAAACCGGGACATTTCAAAAGGGATTGTCGCTTCTGGAAAGCAGCAATCTAAAAAAGAAAAGTTTGTCGCAGTCATATCAGAAGTGAATATGATTGAACAAGACTACTCTTGGTGGATCGATTCTGGCGCCACTAAGCATGTCTGCATTGACAAGAATCAATTCACGAAACTAGAACCAACTGAAGATGAAGATTACCTTTATATGGGAAATTCAGCAAAGGCAGTGGTCAAAGGGAAGGGGATAGTAGATTTGGAATTTACATCCGGAAAAGTTCTGACATTAAATGATGTATATTATGTACCTGAAATTAGGAAGAACCTTGTATCGGGAAGTCTTCTTAATAAGTTTGGATTTAAACAAGTCTTTGATTTGGACAAATATGTGTTGACCAAAGGCGGTGTATTTATGGGAAATGGGTACATGTGTGATGGTATTTTTAAACTGAATGTTGATATTAATAAAAGTATGAATTCTGCTTATATTGTTGATTCATTTTCATTATGGAACAATAGATTAGGACATGTTAATCATAAACGCATGCTTGATATGATATATTTGAATCTATTTCCCAAACACCAAAATGATATGTTAGATAAGTGTAGGATATGTTCATTAACTAAGATCACTAGAAAATCATTCCCTTATAAACCAAAAGTACAACAAAATTGTTACAACTTATTCATAGCGATGTATGTGATATACACAGTACTCCTACTAGAGGTGGAAAAAGATATTTTGTCACATTGATAGATGATTACTCTAAATATTGTTATGTTTATCTTATGCATGCAAAAAGTGAAGTGTTAAATTCATTCATTACTTATAAAACTGAAGTAGAAAACCAAAGTGATGTCAAAATAAAAACACTCAGGTCTGATAGGGGTGGTGAGTATCAATTTCTTGAATATTGTGAATCAGTAGGAATTATACATATGAGACATCTACAGCTTACACTCTACAACAAAATGGAGTGGCTGAAAGGAAAAACAAAACTCTTACCGAAATGGTAAATGCAATGTTGTGTAATTCCGGACTTAACACTAGTTTTTGGGGAGAAGCTTTACTTACCGCGTGCTATATTCTAAATAGAATACCTCATAAGTAAAGTTACCCTTTATGAACTTTGGTAGAAACAGAAACCAAATTTTGATTATTATCAAGTTTGGGGCTGTAGAGCGATTGTTCGATTACCTGAACCAAAAATTAGAAAATTAGGACAAAATGTTATCGAGTGCATATTCTTAGGATATGCTCAACATAGCAAAGGATATAGCTCTATTGATGTAAATACAGTAATAGAATCAAGGGACGCAGTGTTTTATGAGAATAGATTTACATCTATTCAAAATAAACCGATTCATGAAACGGTGGAGGTCAATACACCTACTAATGAAACGGCGGAGGTTAATGAACCAACTATTGAACCTATAGAAAACACTGATGGAAATATCGACGAAAATGGTGATTATCTTATGAGAAGTAAACGAAGAAGGACAGAAAAATCCTTTGGACCAGATTTCGTTGTATATTTGGTTGAAGGATCTAGAAATAATGTAGATCATCAATTAATGATATCTACAAATATAGAGTCTGACCCTTTAACATATGCTGAGGTAATGAAATCTCAAGATTCATCATTTTGGCAAGAAGCCATAAATGATGAAATAGATTCTATTATGGGAAATAAAACATGGAAACTAGTAGATTTACCTCCTGGTTCTAAACCAATAGGATGTAAAAGTTAAAGGCAGATGGAACAATCGAAAAATTTAAAGCTAGATTAGTTGCCAAGGATTCACACAGAAAGAAGGAATAAATTATGTTGATACATATTCCCTAGTAGCTAGAATTTCAACTATTAGGACTTTAATTGCATTAGCTTATATCTATAATTTTGAAATTCATCAAATGAACGTCAAGACAACATTTTTAAATGGTGAACTTGACAAAGAGATATATATGTCTCAGCCAAAAGGTTTTGTGATGTCTGGACAAGAACGTAAATTATGTAATTAAACTTATCAAATCACTTTTCGGTCTTAAACAAGAACCAAAGAAATGGCATGAAAAGTTTGATAAAACTATTATTTCTAATGGCTTTAGGAATTTTGGATCTGACAAATGTGTCTATAGCAAGTTTCATTCAGGTAAAGGTGTAATTATATGCCTTTATGTGGATGATATGCTTATATTTGGAACACATACTTCAAGTATTGAAGAAACTAAACGATATCTGTCTTCATGTTTTGACATTAAAGATATGGGAGTAGCTGAAATGATTATCGGAATAAGAATCATGAAAACTAAAGATGGGTTATCAATTACCCAGTCTCATTACATTGAGAAAATTCAGAAAAGATTCAATCTATTCGATTGTAAACCTATGTCTACCCCGTTTGATCCAAATATGCAGTTATACACTAATACTGGAAGAGTTATAGAGCAATTGGAATATGCTAGAGTTATTGGAAGTTTGATGTATGCTATGACATGCACACGACCAGATATTGCCTATGTTGTTGGCAAAATGAGTAGATATACTAGTAACCCTAGTCATATCCATTGGAATGCAATACATAGAATTTTAAAGTATCTAAAAGGAACCATAAATTATGGAATACATTACAACGGTTATCCGAGTGTAATAGAAGGATACACATATGCTAGTTGGAACACTGGAAGTGAAGATAATAAATCAACTAGTGGATGGATATTCACTCTTGGTGAGGGAGCAATATCCTAGGCCTCAAAGAAACAAACCTATATTACTGATTCAACCATAGCTGCTGAGTTTGTAGCACTGGCTTCTGGTAGTAAAGAAGCGGAATGGTTAAGAAATCTATTATTAGAAATTCCTGTGTGGCCAAAACCTATGCCACCAATATTTGTGCGTTGTGATAGTCAATCTACATTATCACAGGCATACAACCAAGTTTATAATGGTAAATCTTAGACCTAGGCACAGTTTGGTTAGGAAAATGCTCACTGAAGGGGTAATTACCATAGATTTTGTGAGATCTAGCTAGAATTTGGCAGATCCATTTACTAAAGGACTTGCAAGGAACTTAGTGATAAAAACATCACAGGGAATGGGTTTAGAGCCTATATAATACAATCGCTAATGAAAGAAACTCAACTCAACATAATAAAGAAATTTGTTATCTTGAGTTCAAAGAGCAAAAGTACTTCATATGTTTGTGGTTGGAAGCACTATAATATTTAGTCTGAAAAATTAAGTATTATCATACATTCCAAGAAAAAGTGCTTGGTACTTATAATGACAAAGAGATGATCTTCTACTTAGAACTTAATAGGTTTATAACAAGTATACTGTTGAGGTTTGTGTTATAAGGCACTTCCGATAAACCTACCTATATGAATGCAACGAAGGTGGTGTCGCCTTCTGCGAGATTTTGGATTGATCTCTAAGGGCATTTCATGAAAGAAGATACAAACCTAAGGCCAATCCACGGGTCGGGCAAACTACTATCTGGAAAATATGAAAATGAGTGTGTGATAATCACATCCGGAAGATCATATAGGATCTATGGTTCAATGCTTAGTCAACCTGAAACAACCCGGAAAATCCGAAATAAAAGTTGCTTTTTGGGATTTTAAAGGAATAAAAAATATATTTTTATACTTAAGCCCTCAACCTTTTCTCCCTCACTTAGTCAACGATCAAACAGAAAGAAAAAAAATAAAAAAAATGGAGAAACCCGATCCCGTCGCCCCCTGTCTGCCCACGCCGTCGCTCCCTTCGCCAGCCCACCTTCGACGTCCGCCCACCGCCCCTGGCGCCAGGCCACCTCCGCCGCAGATGAGACCACCCTCATCTCCCTCTTTCTTTGATCCAAACTCCAAAGTCTTCCGCCCAAAACTCGACCCCACCATACCACCGGACCATCACCGCGACTCCCTCTAGCTCCAGCACCCCGGCGCGACGGCCTCCAGCGCAGGTTTCCCCCTTCCCCTCAAACTGTAAGTTTGTTTTATTTTATTCTTTATCTTTATTTATTAATAAAAAGAAATTCAGTTTTATATCTACATACATATAAAAATAAGAATTCTTATATGGTGAAAGTTTTGATTTTTATTTCATGAAAGTTTTGATTTTTAATTGATGAAAGTTAAGATTTGATTTTTAATTCATAAAAGATTTGATTTTTAATTCATAAAAGATTTGATTTTTATACATGAAAAAGTTAGATTTTAGTTTAGAAAGGATGCGATTTTTTAAATAGAAAAGGATAGGATTTTTAGAAGTTTATATTTTTATATAGGAAAAGTTTATAATTTTATATAGGAAAAGTATATATTTTTATATAGGAAAAGTATATATTTTTATATAGGAAAAGTTTAGACTTTTAATTATACAAAGATAAGATTTTTAGCTATAAGAAGGATTGATTTTTAGTTAGGTAAAAATTCGATTTTTATATATACATAGTAGAAATAAAAATTCGATTTTTTTATATATAGAGTAGAAAAAAAATTCGATTTTTATATATATAGAGTAGAAATAAAAATTCGATTTATATATATATAGAGTAGAAATAAAAATTTGATTTTTTTATATATGTGATGTAGCGATAAAAATCCGATTTTTATAGCAAAGTAAAAATATGATTTTTAATATCAACTGCGTGGAACAGATGGTGATGGAACAGACTGAAATCAAAACAAAATCTGAACCGTTCAGAAATATAGAATGGAGGAGTGGAACCCTCGGTGAGAATTCCTCACTTTTATTTTAACTTCTAGTTAGAAATATATACTAGGATGCAGACGGTGCTTAGCAGCACCTAACACCCGTCATCCACAGACCATGGATGACTTGTTTGTCTAATTGACTGTGTTGTGAAAATTGATTATGTGATGTGGAATGGAATAAAATATTTTATAGTTAAAAATATAATTTTTAACGTGTATATCAATAAAATAAATATTTATAAACAAATCGGACAATTTGTTTATAATCACACATTTGATTGATATTGACTGGGATGATAAATTTTACAACCAACTGCGCAAATAAAACCTGTGTTTGTTGTTTGAAAACCCCACACGGGTATTGGGATGATATAAGACATACACTAATCCCAATATTTAGTTGTATGTCAATCGATTGGTTGACAAGCTGTGTAAGCGATGAATATTTATATTTAATGCTTATGCAGTGTAGAATGCACTCTGGATGATGGTTGACTGTGTTTGATAGTTGTTGTGTACGGGTGTTGTATAAAATCCATATAAATCAAATTATGTGGTAATTGACTGTGTATGATTCCAGTTCAGAAAGAATGAATATTTTAAAATAAAGAATATTTTAAAATAACGAATATTTTAAAATAATATTCAGTAAAAGATCAAAATCTGATTTTGATGTCCGATTTGGGATGGACACAAATATATTTAAATATATAAAGTTGTGTTGATTTGATATGTGCCATTTTGATGTGAACGATATTTATATCAATTTTATTCATTGTTATAATGAATATCGAATAGGAAATGATTTCAAAATATAATGTTTTGAAAATACTATCATTTATATATCGATGAAATGGAATATTCAATTTTGATTTGAAACTGAATATGAAGTTGAAATCGTTTTGAAAACAAATTTAAAACGATTTATAAAATATGTTTTAAAAGGAAATCGACGAAATATATATTATATTTATTATACGTATAATATAACGGCCTGAATAGAACACGCCGCGTTGCGGCAGTTCGCGAATTTCGACCATTAACTTCGAATGGACATTACGAGAGATCCGACCGTCAGATTCTCCTAAAACCGGAACCGTTGGGTTCATATCGAAAAGTGCTTTCTAACGAATATTTGAGGTTTGAAATCTAATGGTTGGATTTGGAATTATGTCCAAATCAAATTTGGAAAAGGTCGTTGTAAGTGCAGTTCGATGACCGTTTACGGAAATCGACTGTACGGACCTTGATAAAATTATTAAAAATATCAACAATTTGTGTAAAATCATAACAAATGATTTGGAAAGAATTGGGCTGAAAAATCCCATATTTGAAAAGATAAAAATATATTTTTATCGAAATGAACTAGTTATGAACTAGAATTATGTAATCCAATATTTTTAAATAAAGAAATTGGATTTGAAATGGTTTTAAAAATAACCGGAATTTCCAATATATGAATTGGAATGGATTTGAATCGAAATTATCTTCGGAATATTTCGATATTGGATTTCGTGGTTATACGGATATTGTCGAGGAATTTGGAAGATATATATATCGTTATTCCACTACGATATTTGTTGATTCCAGAATTTGATATTGAATATAAGCCGATATATTTTCTATTCAGAGCTTTGTATTCAATATTAAATGTAATTTTGGGTTTATCGTGAATGGTGTCTTCATTAACACTATTCTTGAACCCACTTGAGAATAGATTAAATCTTTTTATTTAGATTTAATGAAGTATACCAATTAATTGATATTTAATTGGAATGGAACTGAAATTGGTCTTTGGGTTTATGGTGAACGATGTTTTAAATAACACTTTTTCTTTAGCCCGATTAACAATGAAATAAAATTTTGGGATGTCGTGAATGGTATCTTTAATAATACTGTTCTTAGACCCAATGGAGTTAAGAAAAACAAAAACTAAATGGAGATTAGTTAAGTTGAATGGTTTCCTGGGTATTGATCTGATGTTGGTTTCGGCCTTCGGGGTTAATACTTAGGGAATTGTTCATTTGCTAATTTATGGTTAAAGGCTGATGGAATGGAATGTGATTTTGGGTTTATCGTGAGCCGTGTTTTAAAGGACATTAGTTCTTTAACCCAGTTAAAGATAGGAATAATATTTTGGGTTGTCGTGAATGGTATCTTTAATAATACTGTTCTTAGACCCAACGGAGTTAAGAAAATCAAAAACTAACTGGAGATTAGTTAAGTTGAATGGTTTCCTTGGTATTGATCTGATGTTGGTTTTCGGCCTTCGGGGTTAATACTTAGGGAATTGTTCACTTGCTAATTTACGGTTAAAGGCCGATGGAATGGAATGTGATTTTGGGTTTATCGTGAACCGTGTTTTAAATGACATTGGTTCTTTAACCCAGTTAAAGACAGGATATGATTTCCCAAGTTAAACAATCATTAATATTGATTTTTGGGAAGATTAAAACCAAGTGGAGTTTTAATGCATCTTTAATTAGATTGAAAGGATATCCAAAAGAAGATTAAAGAATAAATTTAAAGAATTTATCTTTAATAAAATTAATGAGAACCTTTCCCAAAGTATAAGAATATTTGAATAAAGGAATATTTTGGATTGGAATGAGGCGTATGTTGTGTTTTTATAGCACTTGTTTATTATATACGCGAGTTATTCAGAAAGACCGGGTTTATCCCATTCTGAATAACTGATTCGACGATATCTCGAGGATGAAGACGGTGGTTGAAGACCGAAGGTCTTCACATCGTTTGGGTGATTACTGATGTCTTGATTAGGCTGTACCCCCAAGACAAGGTAATAAGTGGTGATCGTCCAGACATATTTGGAGCTCGACCAGATATGCGAGGACCTCTCCCCTGTATTGGACATATGGGGGAGGAATAAGGTACCTCCGTTTCGTTCAGACCCAGAACGAACTTGTAAATGGATGTGTGTCTAACATCGGATTTCATTCTGTGTGATTGATATACATCGGTTGCATAGTGGAATTGCCTATGTGGCATGCTGAGATGCAAATGATCAAGGCTTCTATTGAAAAGCAGAGTCTTGTGGTTGATGATCAAAGCACGAATTTAATATAGCGTGGCTTTGTGTAGCGTTAATTCGCGAGCCTCACACACCGGTGTGAACCAGAAACGGGAGAGGACCTCGGGGAGGACATGCATTTCCTTCTAACTAAGAGTGGTGTCAGCGTTTTGCAAGCCCTGACGTTTTTCTTATGTGGATGATGGATAGCGAGGCGCCTCGGTTATATCGGTCGATCCGGGGCCGATGGAGTCATTTGGCTCATTTACGCCCCATAGGGCAGGGAAACTATTGTTCAAGGTTTTATAATCCACATTTCACTTTGATGGGCCATCCCTGACGATCCTAGGGCCCACCTGAGTCTGGGTCCTGAGACACAGGCTAGAGCGTCTCGAAGCGGTGAGGACGATCCCTTGCCTTGGTTCACAGATGGAAATCCAACTTCCAATACGACATTTTGCGGTTTTAATTGTAAACCTATATATGGCGACATAGTGGTATGAGGCACTTATGCCGTCTATGATTGATATTTATGATTGAAATTGTTTTGACACTATACACTTATAGTAATAATAAAATATGAAATTTTACGTACCAAGCATTCTTGGCTATATAAGGTAAAAACTCTATCCTCCGGCTTGTGTTGCATTGTGTGATGGGACCTGAGTCTTATAATAGCTTCATTGTTCTTTATTTAACATTGCGTTGTTGTTTTATGCACTGGTATTCTTGGGAGGAACCCCGTTCCGTGTTATACGGAGTGGTCCCTGGATTTACCTAACTTTAAAATAAATATTAATAATTGTTTTAGTTCTCATACCAGTCACATGACTGACCTGGAGTTTATTGTTTTAACCTAAACTCTGGGTGCCCCTATTTTCCGCACGGGCAGCTTGTAGTTTTGGTTTTGCAGATTTATATTCGTAGGATCCTGATTCACAGCTGAAGCGATATTCGGAAAGCTCTATATCTGTGTATTACTTTCAGTTGTGTTTTGTATTGTTCTCCGCTGCTATGTATTTGAATGTAATTTAAATCTCTGATGTTTTTCTGATGTATAATATTTATTCATACTCTGTATATTCTTGTATTCTGATGAAATTATTGTAATAAGCAATGAAATGTTCTTCTTCTTTTGTTCTGGTTCGTCTTGTCCTCAAAGCAATTCGGGCTTTCCTCCACGGGGAAGTTCGGGTCATTATATTTGGTATCAGAGCTTTGGTTTACAGAGCTCGGAGAACAAGACCTGTTAGAACCAAACGAAAGAATTCATCAGAGATTGGATTAGTAATATCCAATGGGAATGACTCGTTAGAGATAGGATCAGTAGTATCCTAGAATGAGTCGGAAGAGTATATTTTTAAAATGAAAACAAATTTTGGTTTGAAAATTTAAACTTTATTATTTGTATTTGAATATTTATTTTATATTGATTTGGACAATCAAGTATATAAAGATTTTGCGTATACGTCTGATCCATGTGTATATGAAGTTTTAATATACTGGATAGATATAGAGTCACACCCTAGTCGCTCGGAGATGATTCTGATGATTACTCGAGTATCATCAGAATTTATATTCGAGTTTCGAAAGTGCGATATCTGTATATTTCCATTAGACTGGTGTGAGAACCAAAACTAGATAGGGCTTATTGTTGTGATTTGGCATCAAAAATCTAATTTTTGGACTATGTATCAAAGTTATGAATTTGAAAAGCTAATCAACTAATTGATTGATGGTTGTGTTGTATGATTATTTGTTAACCAATAAAACCATTGTGTGAATGTAAGGTAAATTTAGCCAAATTGTCTCACATATTGAACTGTATTGAAAATTGTTTGAAATTGCATGCATATACATGTATATACATTGAACAGGTCATAGCAGGAAAGCTAAGCAGAGGAATAAAATTGTTTGCCCGACAAATAGGTACATGTTTATTGTATTTCTTGGGGTTTTTGATGATTTTATGAGCCGATTGGCTAGCCGCTTGGCTGTTTCTTTTTCTTTTTGGATTGGAGAGTCCTGTATGGCGATTTCTGGATTTTCCCGGTGCTCCCGTACAGGGGAGGTTATGGCGAAATTTTTCGAAAATTTAGGGTTTTAGCCAAATTTTTGAAAAATTTGAAAATTTCTTAGAAACTGAAAAGTTGAAGAACTTAAGCCGTAATGAAAATAATGAAATTTGAGTTGGTTTGTAAAACAACTTTCAGCTCCGTTCCTTTTCGAGGATAAAAGATTTTTAGTTGGGGAGATTGTAACAACCCGGAAAATCCGAGCCAATTTAAAATTTTTATTTTGGCAATTTTAATGAATTTTGAATATTTAAAATGATTTATTTTAAATAATGACGATGAGAAATTTATTTTGAATAGAATTGGAATGTATATATTTATTTAAATCGACGTTAGAATATAAATATTTATTTTAATTATAAAAGGAATTGAAAATGGCGCGGTAGTTTGAAATTTCGATTTCAAATTTCAAATGAATGTACAAGATTCAACATAAACCGGATTTTAGTGAAACCAAAAATATTAGAATCTATTTGAGAATATCTTTCCAACGAATTCGAAAAATTAAAATTTCATAGCGAAAATAAAAAGTTATGCCCAGTTGAAAATTCAGAATAGTCGCTATGGAAATATGGCCCTTAAAAATAGCCATTTTGCAAATGATCTCCATTTTCGATGAAACCACTTTTGTTGGATCCGGGATGTCAAATTATTGCTAGATTCCGAAATTCATAATTTTTGGGATCAATATGTGAGTGTGGCGCAAGAAAACGTGTTTTGACAGTTTAAGTCAATTTGGATCGACCAGAAAGTAGCCATTTTTTAAACGGTCTTCAAATTTGACGAAATTAGTTTTGTTAGGACCATATCGTCAATATGAAGCTAGAAATATATTTTTATGGAATTTTTAGAATCTATATGCGACTCCAGTAAATTAAAATGTCCGTTTAAATTAAATATACACTGATTTATATTTTAATTTTGATCAAAACTGATCGTAACAGCCGAATTGGGTTACGAAACATATCCCATTGTGTTTGGAATGGGGGTAATTAGTTATGGACGACAGTCAGTGGATTTCGTTTGGAGTTTGAAAATAAAAGTTGCTTTTTGGGATTTTAAAGGAATAATATATATATATGTATATATTTATACTTAAGCCCTCACCCTTTTCTCCCTCACTTAGTCAATGATCAAACAAAAATAAAAAAATAAAAAAATGGAGAAACCCGATACCTGATCCCGTCGCCCCCTGTCTACCCATGCCGCCGCTCCCTTCGCCAGCCCCCCCTCGACGTCCGCCCACTACCCCTGACGCCAGGCCACCTCCGCCGCAGATGAGACAACCCTCCTCTCCCTCTTTCTTCGATCCAAACCCCAAAGTCTTCCGCCCAAAACTCGACCCCACCACGCCACCGCGACTCCCCCTAACTCCAGCACCCTGGCGCGACGGCCACCAGCGCAGGTTTCCCTCTCCCCCTCGAACTGTAAGTTTTTTTATTTTTTATCTGTGTTTATTAATAAAAAGAAATTCAGTTTTATATCTACATAGATATAAAAATAAGAATTCTTATATGCTGAAAGTTTTGATTTTTATTTCATGAAAGTTTTGATTTTTATATGATGAAAGTTAAGATTTGATTTTTAATTCATAAAAGAGTTGATTTTTAATTCATAAAAGATTTGATTTTGAAATGTAAAAAGATTTAATTTTTATACATGAAAAAGTTATATTTTAGTTTAGAAAGGATGTGAATTTTTAAATACAAAAAGATAGGATTTTTAAAAGTTCATATTTTTATATAGGAAAAGTTTATATTTTTATATAGGAAAATTTTAGACTTTTAATTATACAAAGATAAGATTTTTAGCTATATAAAGGATTGATTTTTAGTTAGGTAAACATTCGATTTTTATATATATAGAGTAGAAATAAAAATTCGATTTATATATGTATAGAGTAGAAATAAAAATTCAATTTTTATATATATAGAGTAGAAATAAAAATTCGATTTATATATATATAGGGTAGAAATAAAAATTCGATTTTTTTATATATGTGAAGTAGCGATAAAAATTCGATTTTTATAGCAAAGTAAAAATATGATTTTTAATATCAACTGTGTGGAACAGATGGCGATGGAACGGACTGAAATCAAAACAAAATCCGAACCGTTGGAGGAGTGGGACCCTGTGTGAGAACTCCTCACTTTTATTTTAATTTCTAGTTAGAAATATATTCTAGGACGCAGACGGTGCTTAGCAACACCTGACACCCGTCGTCCACAGACCATGGACGACTTGTTTGTTTGATTGATTGTGTTGTGAAAATTGTTTGTGTGATGTGGAATGGAATAAAATATTTTATAGTTAAAAATATAATTTTTAACGTGTATATCAATAAAATAAATATTTATAAACAAATCGGATGATTTTTTTATAATCACACATTTGACTGATATTGATTGGGATGATAAATTTTACACATCGGCTGACTGCACAAATAAAGCCTATGTTTGTTGTTTGAAAACCCCACACGGGTATTGGGATGATATAGGACATACACTAATCCCAATATTTAGTTATATGTCAATCGATTGGTTGACAAGCTGTGTAAGCGTTGTGTAACACCCCAACTCCGTTAAGGTCACTCACAAAGGGAATGCTTAACTTCGGTGGAGCGTTATAAGTAAACAGAACATAAATTTACAAGACAGATATGAAAAGTAGTACTTGAAAAATTTATATCTTTATTACAGCAGAAACAGAAATAAGTTTGGTTACGTCACAATACGAAAACCCAAGTACACAAATATCAGTCTTATACAAAATCCTTCAGAATGCATAATTTTAAAGCCATAATCCCCAACAGAGACTGCCATAAATGGGTAGAATCAAAGCCAAGCAATATTTCAAGCACTTCTAGCACTTTAAGCGGACGGAACCTGAATCAAGCTCCTGTGTTTCCACCCTAAGAACCTTGGGGGATGGGGGGGATGGGAGAAAAGAGGCGAAACAAACTAGGTCAAACATAAGTCTGGTGAGTCCAGTGACTTTCAGCATATAAACAGTTAACAATTTCATGACATGTAAATAAAAATGGATGAGAGATAACCATAACAGGAGTAGTAGGTTAACAGAAGAGACAGAATGATATAGACTAAACTAAGCTTCTTACTTGATTTTCACTTCTCTGCACTAATACAAGTATAACAGAATTAGGTGTTGCCCTAATGTCTAAACAGAAAACAGAACGATCTCTTCAGAAACACGATGCTAGTATTGGGCCTTTACCACCCTAACAGAGACAGATGTACCTAAACAGAACGCTAGTAATGGGCCTTTACCACCCGAACAGAGACAGACGATTACAGAAACATAATGCTAGTAATGGGCCTTTACCACCCAAACAGAGACAGATGATTACAGAAACATAATGCTAGTGATGGGCCTTTACCACCTGAACAGAGACGGACGATAATAGAAAAAGAATGCTAATAATGGGCCTTTACCACCCGAACAGAGACAGACGATAACAGAATATTCCCTGCGGAAACAGAATATTAGAATTAGGTGTACACTAGTAATGGGCCTTTACCACCCCAACAGACGGTACCACACAGAAAAAGACAGGTGTTACCACCCCGACAGAAATAGACGGTACCCCAACAAAAACAGACCGAACTAAGTGTACCCTAAATTCTACCCCAAGCGATCGGCTCCCTAATACATAAATACCCTGTGTCGGCCACACAGAAGGGTGTATCACTCTCGAAAGTGGCATCTTATAGACACAGACCTATTTACAGATGTCACGGTGTCTTACATCCTCAGAGCAGACCGGATCCATGCATGCACATGACCCGGTTGGAATGCGCCATCAACACCCTTCGCCATTATCAGAGTGAGCCTCTTACAATTAGTTCAGTAAGCGTGCCCTGGACTCCTACCTAGTGTTGGGTCATAGTTTTAATACCAGAAAGGGTTACTGACTAATATGGGTCCCAAACAACAGATGACACAAGTAATTGCCCCTCCTAACCTTGTGTCCCTAGACTTAACATATTTCAGATTAACTTGCTTATAGATTCTAGATGTACAAAGTTTAGATTAACTAGTTCTCACATCAGACATATAAGTTAACAAGTTTTCAGACTAACAGATCAGATATACAGATTAACAAGTTTTCAAACTTAACGGATCAGATTACAGACTTACAAATTGTTTCACCTTACCTTGTATTGGGCCTATAGATTTTCAAACGGGTTTATTAGATTCATCAGTCCAGTCGATTTAACCTTATCTACCCAATACGTTTTAGGCATCATATTTATCTTAGATTTGCATTAATTAAATATTAATGCACAGACCTCTCACATTAGGTCGATAGCTTGTGGCCGCTGGATGTGCCGGGCAGTTCCAGGCAGACTTCTACCATAAGCTAGACCTAACTTCGTGTCTAAGCATCTTTATGCATACGATCTCTCACATTAGACTGACAGTTTGTAGTTGCTGGTTAAGACGGTTGGGTCCGGGCAGGCTTCTACCGCAAACAGAGTCTAACCTCATGTCTCAGAATTCTTATTTTTAGCTAAAGTACTCATTCACAGATTATGCCAATATCAGACTAATTATGCCAATTCAACAAATTAACTTCTTTACAAGTTACAGCAGATTATCCAAAGTTCTATTAACATGTTTTGCTCAATTTTAGATTGAGCCTACAGATTTTCATACCCCAAATTACCGTATTCAGTTTCAACAGATTTAGCAGATTAGGCAATTTAACAGATTTAATCACCCCTTAAAATTCCATTGACATACCTCGCTTAATCATAAAATTAAGCCTAATTTTACATGCTCAAATTATGGTCATAATTCACAATATAACATATGCCCCAAATTTCTAGTTAAATTTACATTATACAAAATATTTTCCAAAAAACCCAAATCATGATATACAATATGAATTATGCCAAATTATAGCCTTTGATTTCAGCATATGTCGAATATCCAAAATCCCCATTTAGGCGTATTCACAATTAATAGTTATCCTATTTTAATATAGATTTTTTACGCCTAAATCATATATCCTTTTTCTTCCAAGTCATAGATCGTCATATCAAATATGCCCCCAAATCTAGATCTTAAATTACAACATATATTATGTCCTCAAAATCAGATCTTGAATTATAACATGCATTATGCCCCCAAATTACAAGTCATATGTTGTCATACAATAATTCTCCTTCTTCCAAATCATAAACCGTCATATATAGTACGCCTGGATCTAAATCTTAAATTACAACATCTACCCTTTTCTTAAATCAGTCAAAAATCAGTCATGTCCAATTATGCATCATTCATTATTTTCTCCAAATTTAGCGTTCGTGCATCAATCTTTTATGAGATTTGGCTCAGGCTCGTGGTAGCCTGGCTATAGAACAGAAGGAAGGAAGAGATACATAATAGTCACAATAATATTAATAAGTTAGATCTACATAGAGAAACAGATTTGATAAACAGGAATAAGATAGATCTACATAGAAAAACAGATCTGATAAACAAGAATATGCATAATCTCCAATTCAGATTATAACCATGTCAAGATCATAATTAAATTTCATATCTGAAAATAACTGTACTCACCTTGGTTGGATTCTAAAAGAAAAAGGGTTGTAGTTGTTCTCTTTTAATCCTATTCAGATTGGAAGAAGAAGGAGCACTTGTTCTAGCTTAGGTTTCAGCAGAGTAACGACGCCATTGATTTATATTAATATGAATTAGGACAGAGTATAGGCGTAATGAAATTAAGTGGAGAGAAAGTGAGGTTTGGGGGTGTTTAAATAGCTTAGGAGGAACGAATCTGGTCAGAACGGGTGTCTAAATACAGAAAAACGAATCTGTCCACGGATCAGGAAAAGGGGGGAAGGGGGGAGGTCGACCCCCAGGTCGACCCCACGGTTGACCCCCTGGTCGACCTGGGTCCTGGGCGGGAATTTTCCCGCCCATCCCGGGTGTGTGATTTGAATTTCGAAATTTTGAATTTGAATTCGGGTTTGTTTTTATTTTAAGTTCCTGAAAACTTCTAAGTGTCATAACTTCTTCATACGGAGTCCGATTTACGCAAACTCGGACTCTATCTCAAGAAGAATTCCAAGATGAACGCAATGGCATAACCCGGAAATTAATTATACTTTGTTTTGTTACTTTATGTTCACAGAAAATACGGGGTGTTACATTCTCCCCTCCTTAAAGGATTTCGTCCCCGAAATCTTCAAGTTAAGAAGAATGTGTCTTACCATCCAACCACTCATCTACTCAACCATCATCCACAAGCATCCATTGTCCTTAGAAAACTTGTAATGTTGTATGAACATATGAAAAAGTGTGTGTATATGTCTCTTATCTAATGCAAAGATCAGGCAGTCTACTGATTCAGTTGACCTCCTCGATGCGAATTATGTTAGTGCCATGAGTCCACTTATGTATGCAAGAAATCCTATTTGATACACATCATCTCTATATGAGTGCATAACCATTCATCCAAATGCAACATCGATGTGATGAGTCAATCATTTTGCATCCACAAAAATTGAAAAATGCACACACATCCATATGCAGTATGAGAGTGGTTTTGAGCCGATCTAGTGCCTAGTGTATGTATATGCTTCCACGAGCAACCACTTGCATCCACTTGCAAACATCAAACATAACATGTCTCAAACACATGTTTACGCTCATTAGTTTCTACCTAAAGGTCGAAGAATCGATCGATAGGATTCAACCGAGTTATATAAGCAAGTACAAAATTTCCCGTTAGACATTGGTTAAGAGAATAAATCCCTAAGTATCAACCCCAAAGACCGAAATCAACATCAGATTGACACTCAGAGAATTATTCCCATTAAACAATGTCAAAACTGGAAATCTACTTCATGCTTCGAGTAAAAATTCCTATCCTTTTTAGATATAGACTAGTGGTACAGATCAGATTATCAAATGACTCTTAGGAAACTAAGCATGATAAAACCCCACCATACCCCCACAAAACCAGAATGTATGCGTCATAGTCAACTTAACGCCTAACACATATACCCTCAAACCCCAACTTATCACAAACAGATGAGTCGTAACCATTATGGGGTTTGAGACCATAGTGGGATCAGAAACAAGACTAGTATTAAAGTGCAAAGTCTCAATTACAGAATCAAAATGCCAGAAAAAGAGTTTTATCTCAATAATCAGATAAGGAAATTAAACTTTCTACAGAAATTTTCCTATCTCTACCCTATCCACCAGTCACGTGAGCATTTGCCTGCCCTCCAGAAGTAGGTTCTGCCCTCTGCCCTTGCCCACGTTTCTTCTGGCAGTCCCTAGTGAAGTGTCCCATTTCTCCACAGTTAAAGCAAGCGCCCTTCCTCTTTCTGCAATCCTTGTTCAGATGAGTCAAGCTTCCACAAGTAAAGCACTTTTTCTCCTTCTTATCTTCAGACTTTTCATCCTTCTTTTGTGTTTCCTTTATGGGCCACGCTTTCTTGTTCTGTGGTCCTTCGAGCTTTTCCTCTTTCTTCTCACTTTTGGCTTCCTCTTCATGCATTAACGCTATGTCAACCAATTTATCGAAGGTAGCCCCCATAGAAATGTGGGTCATAGCCAACCCATGTAGCGGCTCATTCAAACCTTTAACGAATCTTGGGGCCTTCTTCTCAGGTTTGTTCACCAAGTCTAAGCCGAATCTCGCCAACTGATTGAACTTGTTGACATACTCCTTCACTGATGAATTCCCTTACTTCAATGCTAAGAACCTCTCCATGTATAAATTTTCTTCTGCTCATGAGAGGAATTTCAACTCGAACCTATGCCTGAAATCCATCCATGTCTCTACCAGACGCTCTCCATTCGTGACCTCCCACCAAAACGAGGCTTCGTCCTTCATTAACCAAGCAGCTAATTGGACCTTCCTTCCATCTCCTATCTCGAAGATACCAAACAAATCTTCCACCTCCTTAGGCCAATTTCGAGCTTCAACAAACGTCTTCGATCCGTGGAAAGGTTTTCCGCCCATTGCTCGAAAGTCTTTGCATATCTTTGAAAAAGTATCAACACGGGGAGGGGCGGAGGAGCGGCTGCAACTGGGGGAGGAGGGATGTCTGCTGGGCCTTTGGCAGTGGCCCTAGCCTCCAGATACCTTCTGAACTAGGTTGGTATCGATATTCCCTCGGGTATCTCGGGTAACCCAGACATGCTGAAAAGAAAAAGGAAGAGATTCAAAACGGAAAATCGAAAGAAAGATATATTGCTCTTGGGGATTATGTTTTTCAAAAATGAACTTTACTTTTGAAAATACTTCTTTTTTAAAACCTTTTTGAAAATAGTTTCAAAAACTTTTTATCAAATCTGGTAACCTTCAGCTCTGATACCAAGTGTACCACCCCAACTCCGTTAAGGTCACTCACAAAGGGAATGCTTAACTTCGGTGGAGCGTTATAAGTAAATAGAACAGAAATTTACAAGACAGATATGAAAAGTAGTACTTGAAAAATTTATAACTTTATTACAGCAGAAACAAAAATAAGTTTGGCTACATCACAATACCAAAACCCAAGTACACAAATATCAGTCTTATACAAAATCCGTCAGAATGCATAATTTTAAAGCCATAATCCCCAATAGAGACTGCCATAAATGGGTAGAATCAAAGCCAAGCAATATTTCAAGCACTTCTAGCACTTCAAGCGGATGGAACCTGAATCAAGCTCCTATGTTTTCACCCAAAAAACTTGGGGGGGAGGGGGGAACGGAAAAAAAGAGGCGAAACAAACTAGGTCAGACATAAGTCTGGTGAGTCCAGTGACTTTCATCATATAAACAGATAACAGTATCATGACACGTAAATAAAACTTGATGAGAGATAACATAATAGGAGTAGCAGGTTAACAAAAGAGACAAAATGATATAGACTAAACTAAGCTTCTTACTCGGTTTTCACTTCTCTGCACTAATACTAGTATAACAGAATTAGGTGTTGTCCTAATATCTAAATAGAAAATAGAACGATCTCTTCAGAAACACGATGCTAGTAATGGGCCTTTACCACCCTAACAGAGACGATTACAGAAACAGAATGCTAGTAATGGGCCTTTACCACCCGAACAGAGAAAGACGATTACAGAAACAGAATGCTAGTAATGGGCCTTTACCACCCGAACAGAGACAGACGATTACAGAAACAGAATGCTAGTGATGGGCCTTTACCACCCGAACAGAGACGGACGATAACAGAAACAGAATGCTAGTAATAGGCCATTACCACCCGAACAGAGACGGACGATAACAGAATATTCCCTGCAGAAACAGAATATTAGAATTAGGTGTACACTAGTAATGGGCCTTTACCACCCCAACAGACGGTACCACACAGAATCAGACAGGTTTTACCACCCCGATAGAAACAGACGGTACCCCAACACAAAAACAGACCGAACTAAGTGTACCCTAAATTCTACCCTAAGCGACCGGCTCCCTTATACATAAATACCCTGTGCCGCCCCCACAGAAGGGTGTATCACTCCCTAAAGTGGCAACCTATAGACACAGACCTATTTACAGATGTAATAGTGTCTTACATCCTCAGAGCAGACCGGATCCATGCACGCACATGACCCGGTTGGAATGTGCCATCAACACCCTTCGCCATTATCAGAATGAACCTCTTACAATTAGTTCAGTTAGCGTGCCCTGGACCCCTACCTAGTGTTGGGTCATAGTTTTGATACCAGAAAGGGATACTGACTAATATGGGTCCCAAACAACAGATGACACAAGTAATTGCCCTTCCTAACCTTGTGTCCCCAGACTAACAGATTTCAGATTAACTTGGTTACAGATTCCAGATGTACAAAGTTCAGATTAACTAGTTCTCAGATCAGACATATAAGTTAACAAGTTTTCAGACTAACAGATCAGATATACAGATTAACAAGTTTTCAGACTTAACGGATCAGATTACAGACTTACATATTGTTTCACCTAACCTTGTATTGGGCCTACAGATTTTCAAATGGGTTTATTAGATTCATTAGTCTAGTTGATTTAACCTTATCTACCCAATACGTTTTAGGCATCATATTTATCTTAGATTTGCATTAGTTAAATATTAATGCACAGACCTCTCACATTAGGTCGGTAGCTTGTGGCCGCTGGATGTGCCGGGCGGTTCCGGGCAGACTTCTGCCACAAGCCAGACCTAACCTCGTGTCTAAGCATCTTTATGCTGACGACCTCTCACATTAGACTGACAGTTTGCGGTTGCTGGTCAAGCCGGTTGGGTCCGGGCAGGCTTCTATCGCAAACAGAGTCTAACTTCGTGTCTCAACATTCTTATTTTTAGCTAAAGTATTCATTCACAGATTATGCCAATATCAGACTAATTATGCAAATTCAACAAATTAACTTCTTTACAAGTTACAGCAGATTATCCAAAGTTCTATTAACATGTTTTGCTCAATTTTAGATCGACCCTACAGATTTTCATACCCCAAATTACCATATTCAGTTTCAACAGATTTAGCAGATTAGGCAATTTAACAAATTTAATCACCCCTTAAAATTCCATTGACATACCTCGCTTAATCATAAAATGAAGCCTAATTTTACATGCTCAAATTGTGGTCATAATTCACAATATAACATATGCCCCAAATTTCTAGTTAAATTTACATAGTACAGAATATTCTCCGAAAACCCCAAATCATGATATACAATATGAATTATGCCAAATTATAGCCTTTGATTTCAGCGTATGTCAAATATCCAAAATCCCCAATTAGGCGTATTCACAATTAATAGTTATCCTATTTTAATATAGATCTTTTATGCCTAAATCATATATCCTTTTTCTTTCAAGTCATAGAACGTCATATAAAATATGCCCCCAAATCTAGATCTTAAATTACAACGTATATTATGTCCTCAAAATCAGATCTTGAATTATAACATACATTATGTCCCCAAATTACAAGTCATATGTTGTCATACAATAATTCTCCTTCTTCCAAATCATAAACCGTCATATATAGTACGTCTAGACCTAAATCTTAAATTACAACATATAAAATTTTCTTAAATCAGTCACAAATCAGTCATGTCCAATTATGCATCATTCATTATTTTCCCTAAATTTAGCATTCGTGCGTCAATCTCTTAGGAGATTTGGCTCAGGCTCGTGGCAGCCTGGCTATAGAACAGAAGGAAGAGATACATAATAGTCACAATAATATTAATAAGTTAGATCTATACAGAGAAACAGATCCGATAAACAGAAATAAGATAGATCTACATAGAAAAACAGATCTGATAAACAAGAATATGCATAATCTCCAATTCAGATTTATAACCATGTCAAGATCATAATTAAATTTCATATTTGAAAATAACTGTACTTAGCTTGGTTGGATTCTAAAAGAAAAAGGGTTGTAGTTGTTCTCTTTTAATCCTATTTAGATTGGAAGAAGAAGGAGCCCTTGTTCTAGCTTGGGTTTCAGCAAAGTAACGACGCCATTGATTTATATTAATATGAATTAGGACAGAGTATAGGCGTAATGAAATTGTGTAGAGAGAAAGTGAGGTTTGGGGGTGTTTAAATAGCTTAGGAGCAACGAATCTAGTTAGAATGGGCGTCTAAATACAGAAAAACGAATCTGTCCACGGATCTGGAAACGCGGGGGGGGGGGGGGGGGAGGAGGGGGGAGGGGGGGAGGTCGACCCCCAGGTCGACCTATTCTACCCAGGTCAACCCCTTGGTCGACCTGGGTCCTGGGCAGGAATTTTCCCGCCTAGCTCGGGTGTGTGATTTGAATTTCGAAACTTTGAATTTGAATTCGGGTTGGTTTTTATTTTAAATTCCTGAAAACTTCTAAATGCCATAACTTTTTCATACGGAGTCCGATTTATGATAACTAGGACTCTATCTCAAGCAGAATTCCGAGACAAACGCAATGGCGTAACCCGTTTCCCTCAATTCTTCTTTTAAAAATTAATTATACTTTGTTTTGTTACTTTATGTTCATAAAAAATACGGGGGGTTACACGTTGAATATTTATATTTAATGCTTATGTAGTGTAGAATGCACTCTGGATGATGGTTGACTGTGTTTGATAGTTGTTGTGTACGGGTGTTGTATGAAATCCATATAAATCAAATTATATGGTAATTGACTGTGTCGGATTCCAGTTCAGAAAGAATGAATATTTTAAAATAACGAATATTTTAAATTAATATTCAGTAAAAGATCAGTATCTGATTTTGATGTCCGATTTGGGATGGACACGAATATATTTAAATATATAAAGCCATGTTGATTTGATATGAGCCATTTTGACGTAAACGATGTTTATATCGATTTTATTCATTGTTATAATGAATATCGAAAAGGAAATGATTTTGAAATATAATGTTTTGAAAATACTATCATTTATATATCGATGATATGGAATATTCAATTTTGATTTGAAATTGAATATGAAGTTGAAATCGTTTTGAAAACGAATTTAAAACGATTTGTAAAATACGTTTTAAAAGGAAATCGACGAATATATATATTATATATAATATAACGGCCTGAATAGAACGCGCCGCGCTGCGGCAGTTTGCGAATTTCGACCATTAACTTCGAATGGACATTACGGGAGATCCGACCGTCGGATTCTCCTAAAACCAGAATCGTTGGGTTCGTATTGAAAAGTACTTTCTAATGAATATTAGAGGTTTGAAATCTAACGGTTGGATTTGGAATTATGTCCAAATCAAATATGGAAAAGGTCGCTGTAAGTGTAGTTCGATGACCGTTTATGGAAATCGACTGTACGGGCCTTGATAAAATTATTAAAAATATTAATAATTTGTGTAAAATCATAACAAATGATTTGGAAAGAATTGGGCTGAAAAATCCCATATTTGAAAAGATAAAAATATATTTTTATTGAAATGAACTAGTTATGAACTAGAATTATGAAATCCAACATTTTTGAAATAAATAAATTGGATTTGAAATGGTTTTAAAAATAACCGGAATTTCCAATATATGAATTGGAATGGATTTGAATCGAAACTATCTTCGGAATATTTTGATATTGGATTCCGTGGTTATACAGATATTGTGGAGGAATTTGGAAGATATATATATCGTTATTCCAATACGGTATTTGTTGATTCCAGAATTTGATATTGAATATAAGCTGATATATTTTCTATTTAGAGCCTTGTATTTAATATTAAATGTGATTTTGGGTTTGTCGTGAATGGTGTCTTCATTAACACTGTTCTTGAACCCAGTTGAGAAAAAATTAAATCTTTTTACTTAGATTTAATGAAGTATACCAATTAATTGATATTTAATTGGAATGGAATTGAAATTGGTCTTTGGGTTTATCGTGAACGGTGTTTTAAATAACACTTGTTCTTTAACCCGATTAACAATGGAATAAAATTTTGAGCTGTCGTGAATGGTATCTTTAATAATACTGTTCTTAAACCCAATGGAGTTAAGAAAATCAGAAACTAACTGGAGATTAGTTAAGTTGAATGGTTTCCTGGGTATTGATCTGATGTTGGTTGCGGCCTTCAGGGTTAACACTTAGGGAATTGTTCACTTGCTAATTTACGGTTAAAGGCTAATGGAATGGAATGTGATTTTGTGTTTGTCGTGAACCGTGTTTTAAAGGACATTGGTTCTTTAACCCAGTTAAAGATAGGAATAAGATTTTGGGTTGTCGTGAATGGTATCTTTAATAATACTGTTCTTAGACCCAACGGAGTTAAGAAAATCAGAAACTAACTGGAGATTAGTTAAGTTGAATGGTTTCCTGGGTATTGATCTGATGCTGGTTTTGGCCTTCGGGGTTAATACTTAGGGAATTGTTCACTTGCTAATTTACGGTTAAAGGCTGATGGAATGAAATGTGATTTTGGGTTTATCGTGAACCGTGTTTTAAATGACTTTGGTTCTTTAACCCAGTTAAGGACAGGATATGATTTCCAAAGTTAAACAATCATTAATATTGATTTTTGGGAAGATTAAAACTAAGTGGAGTTTTAATGCATCTTTAATTAGATTGAAAGGATATCCAAAAGAAGATTAAAGAATAAATTTAAATAATTTATCTTTGATAAAATTAATGGGAACCTTTCCCAAAGTATAAGATTATTTGAATAAAGGAATATTCTGGATTGGAATGAGGCGTATGTTGTGTTTTTATAGCACTTGTTAATTATACACGCGAGTTCTCCAGAAAGACCGGGTTCATCCCATTCTGAATAACCGATTCGACGATATGTCGAGGATGAAGACGGTGGTTGAAGACCGAAGGTCTTCACATCGTTTGGATGATTACTGATGTCTTGACTGGGCTATACACCCAAGACAAGGTAATAAGTGGTGATCGTCCAGACATACTTGGAGATCGACCGGATATTGGAGGATCTCTCCCCTGTATTGGACATATGGGGGAGGAATAAGGTACCTCCGGTTTCGTTCAGACCCAGAACGAACTTGTAAATGGATGTGTATCTGATATCGGATTTCATTCTGTGTGATTGATATACATCAGTTGCATAGCATGAATTGCCTGTGTGGCATGCTGAGATGCAAATGATCAAGGCTTCTGCTGTAAAGCAGAGTCTTGTGGTTGATGATCAAAGCACGACTTTAATATAGCGTGTCTTTGTGTAGCGTTACTTCGCGAGCCTCACACACTAGTGTGAACCAGAAACGGGAGAGGACCTCAGGGAGGACATGCTTTTCCTTCTAGCTAGGAGTAGTGTCAGCGTTTTGCAAGCCTTGACGTTTTACTTATGTGGATGATGGATAGCGAGGCGCCTCGGTTATATCGGTTGATCCGGGGCCGATGGAGTCATTTGGCTCATTTACGCCCCGTAGTGCAGGGAAACGTATTTTTCAAGGTTTTTTTAATCCACATTGCACTTTGATGGGCCATCCCTGACGATCCAAGGGCCCACCTGAGTCTGGGTCCTAAGACACGGGCTAGAGCGTCTCGAAGCGGTGAGGACGATCCCTTGCCTCGGTTAACAGATGGAAATCCAACTTCCAATACGACATTTTGCGGTTTTAATTGTAAACCTATATATGGCGACATAGTGGTATGGGGGCACTTATGCCGTCTATGATTGATACTTATGATTGAAATTGTTTTGACACTATACACTTATAGTAATAATAAAACATGAAATTTTACGTACCAAGCATTCTTGGCTATTATAAGGTAAAAACTCTGTCCTCCGGCTTGCGTTGCATTGTGTGATGGGACCTGAGTCTTATAATAGCTTCATTATTCTTTATTTAGCATTGCGCTGTTGTTTTATGCACTGGTATTCTTGGGAGGAAACCCGTTTCGTGTTATACGGCATGGTCCCTGGATTTACCTAACTTTAAAATAAAGATTAATAACTGTTTTAGTTCTCACACCAGTCACATGACTGACCTGGAGTTTATTGTTTTAACCTAAACTCTGGGTACCCCTATTTTCTGCATGGGCAGCTACTAGTTTTGGTTTTGCAGATTTATATTCATAGGATCCTGATTTACAGCTGAAGCGATATTCAGAAAGCTCTGTACCGTGTATTACTTTCAGTTGTGTTTTGTACTGTTCTCCGTTGCTATGTATTTAAATGTAATTTAAATTTCTGATGTATAATATTTATTCATACTCTGTATGTTCTTGTATTCTGATGAAATTGTTGTAATAAGCAATGAAATGTTCTTCTGCTTGTGTTCTGATTCGTCTTGTCCTCAAAGCAATCCGGGCTTTCCTTCACAGGGAAGTTCGGGTCGTTATACAACCACTCCATCCTGATATACTTTGATGGGTTTTCACTACGTATAGATTCAAGTCTGTAAGACATCTATACTTATGCACAAATTTTACTGCATATAAATGATAAGAGGAATTTATTTAAAATTTGGTTGAGGATTGTTGGAAGAAATTTTAAAATAAAAGGAGAAAGAAGGGGACAAAATAGTTTAGTCCCACATTGGGAAAACTAATGCCTTTGCCACTATATATGAAAAGGCGTTATGTATTATGACAAAAGGAAAGGGGAGATGGAAAGGGAAGAGACAATGGTATGAGGCAAGAGCATATCCATGGACATTAATATTTAAAATGTTAAAAGATGGGCCTTGGGACTTGGGGCTATTGGGGTCTCCTGATCAGACGGGCCTCGAAATGCCAATGGGCTTGCACAGAACTGTTGTATTTTTGCGTGAGCAGAATTCAAATCCGTAACACTTCGGAGCTGTTGCAAACAAATGGCCACGTCTGTTCATTTGATATTGCAATGCTTCTGGATTGTTGCAAATTAGTAGGCGCGGCTGTTTGAATTCAAACAGTCATAACCGTTGGAAAACATTTGTATCTCTTCACTGCCTATATATAGGCTGCTCGAATTCAGTTTTTATCATCTCGAATTCATTTCTCTTCTCCTTTCCTCTACTCTATTCTTCCATTAACATCTACTTGAAACTCTGCCAAAATTTAGAGTGAATTATACGGGTTATAGTTCTACAGGCTATAACTCCATCATCTTGTCACTACAGCGATCAAATCTAAGATAGTGAATCGCCGTGTCTGTGCAAACACGCCGATTAAAAGATATTCAAGTTGTATCTTCGAATAGATTTGCCATTACTCGTGCACAGAATTAAGAGGGCAAATACCGTTTTAGGATAGCGATCACCACACCGTGCTCCGGAGATTTGTCTATAAAGAGATCCAGCGACGAATTCGACATCCAACAAAAATAAACTATAAGAGAAAAACAAAGTGTCTAAACTGCTACAAAATGCCCAAAGCTTACCCCCAAAAAGGAGGGAGAATCAACGGTACCATCCTCAATGGGACCGATGATACGAACAAATCCAGAGAAAAGAAAAGCAAGGTTAGGGACATAAACGATATCATCGGGCTCATAGACAAATTTCTTACCCACGAAATGTCCTAAAGTAATAACATGTTATTCTCACCTTTAGCATCATCCGTAGTAAATATAACACTCTCTCCAATAATGTGATAATAGAGATGTTTACCTTCTCACTCATCTTCTGCAACAAATGTGTAATATAAACCAATCCACGGACAAAATCACATATCAGAAGGGAGTAAATCCATGCTAGGGCAGTCAATAGATACCTAAATATTTGAAATCCATCTACAACCGTATCTGAAAAGCGGATAAATGCTCGAGATCCGTAAAAAAAAAGGATGTGGTTACGGATACATAGATATCCACATCCAAAAATTATCTGTCTAATTTTTTTCAACATTATGCTCAAAATTATATGTAATTTAGTACATTGAATGAGATTTATTTATTGCTTTACTAAATCGGATGTTTATATTATGTACACTAAACGCATATTAACTACTCAAATCTATTTAATTTCACCATATATGTTTATTTTTAACATTTTCGAGATCAATGAAATTGAAAAAAAATTATGTTAAACTAAATATTTTCATTTATATTTCCTGATTTATCGATAGTTGCCGGATAAAATAATTATCAGATATCCGTCTATATCCACAGATACTAGTATCCAATATCCAAAAATGATTTTGGATACATATACGGATATAGCACTATCTGTATCCAAAAGTATGCGTTGGCAGATCTAATCCACGTCATCTCATTAGAGTTCCGCACAATGGGCAGCGCAACAACATGTGGTATAACATTAGTAGACCATCTACAACAGAGGAGAAAGCGGTCGGTAGTAAATCAGTAACAAATGGAGCTACAATAATTGGAAGCTCGAAGGTAGCAGAAGGAGGCAGAATATTCGTAACAGAAGATGGTACAATATCCGTAAGCACGGAGGTAGAGACAACATCTGTCAAAGTCATACAGTGGCAACATTAGGGTAAGCAATCGACACCCACTTCTGTACCAAAGGATGGGGAAGAGGAATTCTCTTAGAATAAGGAACTAGAACAAAATATGAACTGATCGAATATGACTCGGACATATGTCCGAAAGATTAACAAGTGGTACAAATATCTAGCTTCCAAGAGCGTCTCACATCAACTGTAATGACCCGGGTTTTCGCGATCCGGAGTAACCGACATAAACTTAATGTCGACTATTCAAGCATCAAAAATAACGGATAGTCCATGAAAGAAATTAGAGGGTGAGAATAGATAAGATAGAAACTTAGAATAGAAGAAGAAGAACATACAACATCAGAGTAAACACGAATTGAAACGCCCCACCTCCGTTAAGGTCACTCACAAAGGGAATGCCTTAACTTCAGTGAAGCGCTTTAGGTAAAAGATGCAGATAAATTAGAAGACAGATGAATAAACCAGAGTAAAATAAAGTCATTTTATTAACAATGTAATTCAGTCAAGCTTTTACAACAATTTTCTCAAATCATACTTGAAAGTAATACATAGAACTTCTATCTTGATTTAATAACTTCCAATGTAAAAGAAGCACAAAAATAACAATGATATTGCCCAATAAAGCATGAGCCAGCCATAGCAGTGGAAGAGAGAGTCCAAAGCAGAACATCGACCACCTTCGAGCTTGAAAAGAAAACTGAGCTAAGTGGTATCATTTCCTCCCTGAGAACCTGGGGGGGGGGGGACGGAAGAAAAGAGGCGAAACAAAACTAGGTCAGACATGAGTCTGGTAAGTCCAGTGATTATTCAGCATATAAACTGGTAAGAGAACCATGACATGAATAAACTGGATGCAAGACAACGACAAAGAAATAAGGTAACATAGGATAAGCATAAGGTATGGTAAGGCAAGATAAACAGAATGCACTCCTACTCTTTCTCTGCTTCGCTACTACCTTGTTAATCCGATTTTTATATCAATCTCTGCACCACCTAACTAGTGTCCCAACTAGTAATCTGTATAAAATGATAATATTACAACGTGATCCCAATCCCCGTAATTGTGGTAGCCTTCAGATGTACATCTAGTATGAGGATCTTACCTCAATCAACCTAATTGTCATGAAGATGTTAGATGTACCCTTACTACCCTATCGATCGGCTCCCTACTTGTATTAAAATTCCATGTGTCTGTGTCAATTGGCCTTCTCTTTCGTGTAGATACCCTGTGCTGGTCCCACCATAAGGTGTATCAATCCTTATGATAACGACCCGACACGATTCAAGATGCACAGTGCATAACTACTGGTACGCAGTGCCTGCTTTTTCCCACTCCGGAGTACGTGCACGCCCGTAAACCGTCGGAACCTACACTGCCGCTGTTTTGACCGCTTATAATCAGCCCAGTAATCGTACCCCACCTTGCCATTGTAATAACCCGGGAAATCTGGGCCAGTTTAAAATTTTTATTTTGGCAATTTTAGCGAATTTTGAACATTTGAAATAGATTATTTTAAATATAATCGACGAGAAATTTATTTTGAATATACTTCGAACGTATATATTTATATACGTCGTCGTTAGAATATAAATATTTATTTTAAATTAAATAGAATTGAAAATGGCGTGGTAGTTCGATAATTCGATTTCAAACTTCAATTGAATGTACCGGGTGCAAAACAATCCGGATTTTAGTGTAACCAAAAACAATAGGATCTAATTGATGATATCTTTCCAACGAATCCGAAAAATCAAAATTTCATAGCGGGAATCAAAAGATATGTCCAGTTGAAAATTCTGAATAGTCGCTATGGAATTCAGGCCCTTGAAAATGGAAATTTTGCAAATGACCTCGGATTTCGACGAAACCACTTTTGTTGGATCCGCAGTGTCAAGTTATTGCTAGATTCCAAATTTCGTAATTTTTCGAATCAATATATGAGCGTGGCAAAGGAAAATGCGTTTGACCAGTTTCAGTTGATTTTAATCGACTGGAAAATGGCCATTTTTCAAACGATCTCAGAATTTGACGAAACTAGTTTTGTTAGGACCGTATCGTCAATACGAAGCTAGAAAATATTTTTCAGGAATTTTTCGTGTTATTATGTGACCCCGGTAATTTGAAATGTACGTTTAGAATTCAATATAGTGATTTAAATGTAAATTTAACGGAAACTGATTCAAACGATCGAATCAACCTACGAAACATGTCCCATTGTGTTCGGAATGGGGGTGAAACGCTATGGACGACAGGCGGTGGACCTCGTTTAGAGGTCGTATGTAAAAGTCAACTTTTTAGGAATTAAAATAATTAAATAAAATAATAAAATTAAAATTCTTTCCCTCCCCTCCCTCTTCCCTTATACGTTGCCCCCCCCATTCGAATTTCACTTTAAAGGAAAAAAAAAGAGGCGACGAAGGCGGAGAGGAGCCGCCGCCCTCCCCAAGGACCACCGCCGCCATCTCCAGCTACCCCCCCTCGTCGGATCGAGAGCCCCCCCACTGAAGCCCGAGTCCCCTCCTCCACTGCCTACCGACGCGCAGCACCCCCCCTCGCAACCAAATCGAGCACTGCAGCCTCGCCCCCCTTGTTTCTGATCGACGCGCCGCCCAAGACCCCCCTTCGTCCATCCGTCGCCTGAAATCGACCCCCCCTCGCAAATTACTGTAAGTAATTTATTTGTTTACTGTTATATGAAAAACAGTTTTTTTCTGTTTATACTTTAGCTAAATAAAAATGCTGTTTTTATATATACATTATGAAGATAAAAATATGATTTTCATATTTTTAAAGTATTAAAAATATAGTCTTTACTATATATATGATGTAAAAATATGATTCTTATATTTTTAAAGTATTAAAAATATAGTCTTTACTATATATATGATGTAAAAATAGGATTCTTATATTTTTAAAGTATTAAAAATATAGTCTTTACTATATATATGATGTAAAAACATGATTTTTGTTTATGTAGAGGATTAAAAATATAATTTTTACATGATAGGAATATTAAAAATATCATCTTTGTATATGTAGCAAAATAAAAATCTGATTTTTATTTTATATACGTTGAAATAAAGTGATGATTTTTTATAATGATGAAATCTATATTTTTGAAATGGAATTTTTATCTATATAACATCGTTGTGAAAATATAATTTTTATCTATATATTAGCGGTGTAAAAATTCGATTTTTATATATTGAAGAACAAAGTAAAAATTCGATTTTTATATATTGAATAGCGAAGTGAAAATTCGTTTTTTTTTAAATGTATGAAGCGATTATAAAAATATGATTTTTAAAGTGAAAGTGACTAAATAAAAATGTGATTTTTATTTTAAAGACATCAAAATATAAAAATGTGTTATTTTTATATATGTAGTGGCTACGGGCAACGAAGATGACGAAGATGCGAGAACGACGAAGACTTCTACGGAAGAAGAGTCAAGATAGTTGGATAGCTATCGGTGAGAATTTCTCACCTTTCAATTTCATTTTCTAGTTATATATGTATACTAGGATGCAGACGGTGCTTAGTAGCACCCGACACAATCGTCCACAGACCATGGACTTGTTTGTCTGATTGCAAAAATTAGTTAGATTATTTGACTGAAATTTGAGTTGTTTGGTGAAATGAAATTGATTTGATTGATGTGTGAATGGCGTGGGCCTTCACTAGACCGGGGATAAGGCTAGGCCTCGTCCCGTTTCTAGTATCGTGCCGTTATGCCGCCGAAATTTTCTAAAATATGTTAGAGAAATAAAAATATCAATTTTATTGAATAAATGAACTGAATAGAAATTCATGTGTTAAAATAAAATGTTTTGTCGTTAAAAATATAATTTTTAGCGTGAATGTGAATAAATAAATAATTATAAACAAATCGACCGATTTGTTTATATACACTGATTTGACTGATATTGATTGGGTCGATAAATTTTACACATCGCCCAACTGCACGAATAAAATCTATGTTTGATTGTTTGAAACCCCACACGGGTGTTGGGATGAAATTTGAAGTTCACTCATCCTAACTGATTCAATATGTCGATCGATTGATTGACAGGCTGTTATAAGCGTTAGATATCTATATTTAATGCTTATACAGTGTAGTGCACTTTGGTTGATGGTTGATTATTTTTCAATGCTATGATATACGTGTGATGTATGAAAATCCATACAATTAACTTTATATGGTGATTGATTGGGCCTCATTCCAATTTAGAAAATAAAGAATAATATAAAATAAAGGTTCATGTGTTGACTGTACTCATCCGTTGAGATTAGTCATGTGTTGAACGAAATACTTTAATAATAAAATTTACATCTTTATCAATATAAAATAAAGGTTCATGTTTTGACTGTACTCATCCGTTGAGATTAGTCATGTGTTGAACGAAATAATTTAACAAAAATAGTCACACGTGGACAGTACTCATTCGTTGAGATTAGTCGTGTGTTGACAAAAATAAATATTCTTTTGTTGAATAAAATGAAGGAATATATGAAGCCGTGTTGATTAGATTAACGCCATTTTGACGCGAACGATATTTATATTGATTTTATTCAATTTGAAATGAATTGAATATATAACGATTTCGAAATGAATTGAATATAAAACGATTTCGAAATGAATTGAATATATAACGATTTCGAAATGAATTGAATATAAAACGATTTCGAAATGAATTGAATATATAACGATTTCGAAATGAATTGAATATAAAACGATTTCGAAATGAATTGAATATAAAACGATTTCGAAATGAATTGAATATATAACGATTTCGAAATGAATTGAATATATAACGATTTCGAAATGAATTGAATATATAACGATTTCGAAATGAATTGAATATATAACGATTTCGAAATGAATTGAATATATAACGATTTCGAAATGAATTGAATAGAAAACGAATTCGAATTTGATTTGAATAGAAAACGAATTTGATTTCAATTGAATATATAACGAATTTGATTTCAATTGAATAGCAAACGAAATTAATTCAAATTGAATTGAAATTTGAATTGAATAGAAATGAATTTTAAAACGAATTTATAAAGAAGAATTCAATTTTGATTTGAAATTGAAATGGTAGTTGAAATTGTTTTTGAAACGAAATCAAAACGATTTATAAAATTCGTTTTAAATAGAAATCGACGAAATATATATTATATATATTATATATATAATATAATTGCCTGAATAGAACGCGCCTCGCCGCGGCAGTTCGTGAATTTCGACAATTTATTCAAACGGACATTACGGGAGATCTGACCGTGGGATTCTCCTAAAACCAGAACCGTTGGGTTCGTATCGAAAAGAGCTTTCTAACGAATATTAGAAATTTGAAATCTAACGGTTGGATTTGGAGATACGTCCAAATCAAATTTGAAAAAGGTCGCTGTAAGTGCAGTTCGATGGCCGCTGATGGAAATCGACTGTACGGGCCTTGATAAAATTATTAAAAATATCAATAATTTGTGTAAAATCATAAGAAATGATTTGAGAAAAATTGGGATGAAAAACTCCATATTTGAAAAGATAAAAATAGATTTTTATCGAAATGAACTAGTTTGAACTCAATTTAAAACCCGGATTTTTATTTTTAAATAAATAAATTGGATTTAAAAAGGGGTTTTAAATAATCGGAATTTCTAATATATTTGATTGGATTTTAAATGGGTTTATCGTGAACTGTGTTTTAAATAACACTAGTTCTTTAACCCGATAATAAATATAATTTGAAATGGGTTTATCGTGAACTGTGTTTTAAATAACACCTAGTTCTTTAACCCAGTAAAAGGAATTTTAACGAATCTGCAATCAGATTGAAATGTGAATCTATAATCTAAATTATCAAATTTAGAAATTGTAATAACCCGAAAATCTGGGCCAGTTTAAATTTTTTATTTTGGCAATTTTAGCGAATTTTGATTATTTAAAATGAATTATTTTAAATAATATCGACGAAAAATTTATTTTGAATATAATTCGAACGTATATATTATACGCGTCGTCGTTAGAATATAAATAATTTATTTATATTTATATAATAGAATTGAAAATGGCGCGGTAGTTCGATAATTCGATTTCAAACTTCAAATGAATGTACCGGGTGCAAAACAATCCGGATTTTAGTGAAACCAAAAACATTAGGGTCTTATTGATAATATCTTTCTATCGAATCCGAAAAATCAAGATTTCATAGCGGGAATCAAAAGATATGTCCAGTTGAAAATTCTGAATAGTCGCTATGGGATTCAGGCCCTTAAAAGTGGACATTTTGCAAACGACCTCGGAATTCGACGAAACTAGTTTTGTTAGGACCGTATCGTCAATACGAAGCTAGAAAATATTTTTCTGGAATTTTTAAAGTTCGTATGTGACCCCGGTAAATTGAAATGCGCGTTCAAATTCAATATATAGAGTTATATGTTGATTTTGACGAAAACTGATTGTAACGATCAAATCAGCTTGCGATACATATCCCATTGTGTTCGGAATGGGGGTAAAATGCTATGGACGACACGCGGTGGGTTTCGTTTCGAGTTCATCAATAAAAGTTGCTTTTTGGATTTAAAATATAATAATTAAATATAATATATAAATTCATAACAACCCCCCCCGTTCATTTCTTTTCCCCCAAATAAAAAAGAAGAAGAAGGGCGACGAACGATCGTCGATGCCGCCCTGGTGGCCTCGCACCACCGCAGCCCCCCCATCGGAATCCCGCCTCCTCACGCCACCCGCCTCCATACCCCTCGCCGAACATACCCCCCAACCCTAGCGCCCATCACCGAACTCCACCCCCCCTCGATTCAGCGCCGCTCCACCCCACCGAAGCCACATCCGACGAACCCTGCAGGCGCCCCCCTGGATCCAAGACCGACGCCCAAAAACCCCGACCCCCTGCGAAGAAAGGTAATAGTATTAAATTTTATTCAGTTTTTAATTCGAATTTAATTCTTTTTATTTCCCGTTTTTATTTCTATAAATGCTGGAAAAAAAAACTGATTTTTTTTAAGTTATTAACTATAGTATGAAACGGTGATTTTATATGTATATATATATAGCGGTAAAGGCAGTGATCTTTATTTTTAAATCAGTAAAGATAGGATTTTTATACTATGAAAAGGAATAAAAATATGATTTTTATATTTTTAAAGAATTAAAAATATGATTTTTTATATTTTTAAAGTGTTAAAAATATAATCTTTATTAAGTAGAAGATGTAAAAATATGATTTTTGGTTAGGTAGAGAGTTAAAAATATAATTTTTACATGATAGGAATATTAAAAATATCATCTTTATATGTGTAGAAGAATAAAAATGAGATTTTTATAAAGATGAAATCTTTAAATTTGAAAAGGCGAAGTCTATGTTTTTATAAAGGCGAAATCTTTATTTTAGAAAAGGCGAAATCATTATATGGAAAATAGCGTGATAAAAATATAATTTTTATCTATATAACATAGTAGTAAAAATTCGATTTTTATATATTGAATAACGGAATAAAAATTCGATTTTTACATATGTAGTGGCTACGGGCAACGAAGATGACGAAGATGCGATAGCGATGAAGATTTCTATCAATGAAGTGCCGTGGAGCTAGGATAGCTATCTGTGAGAATTTCTCACCTTTCAATTTCTTTTCTAGTAATATATATATACTAGGATGCAGACGGTGCTTAGTAGCACCCGACACAATCGTCCACAGACCATGGACTTGTTTGTTTGGTTGCATAGATTAGTGATGATTTGATTTGAAATTGAATTGTTGGGTGAAATAAATTGATTTGATTGATGTGTGAATGGCGTGGGCCTTCACTAGACCGGGGATAAGGCTAGGCCTCGTCCCGTTTCTAGTATCGTGCCGTTATGCCGCCGAAATTTTCTAAAATGAGTTAGAAAAATAAAAATAGCATTTTATTTAAAGAATGAACTGAATAGAAATTCATATGTTGGAATAAAATGTTGTCGTTAAAAATATAATTTTTAACGTGAATGTGAATAAATAAATATTCATTTACAAACCAGACGGTTTGTTTATGTACACTTATTTGAAGGACATTGATTGGGTCGATAAAATTTTACACATCGCCCAACTGCACAAATAAAATATGCGTTTGATTGTTTGAAACCCCACACGGGTGTTGGGATGAAATTTGAAGTTCACTCATCCTGATTGATTTAATATGTCGATCGATTGATTGACAGGCTGTTATAAGCGTTAGATATTTATATTTGATGCTTATACAGTGTAGTGCACTTTGGTTGATGGTTGATTATTTTTCAATGCTATTATATGTGTGTAATGTATGAAAATCCATATAATTAACTTTATATGGTAATTGATTGGGCCTCATTCCAATTTGAAAAATAAAGAATATTATAAAATAAAAGTTCATGTGTTGACAGTACTCATCCATTGAGATTGGTCATGTGTTGAACGAAATATTTTGATAATAACAATTATTTTGAAAAAGAAATATTTGAAATAGAATATTTGAAAATAGAAATTTATGAAGCCGTGTTGATTAGTTTGACGCCATTTTGACGTGAACGATATTTATATCGATTTTATTCATTTCGAAATGAATTGAATTGAAAACGATTTCGAAATGAATTGAATTGAAAACGATTTCGAAATGAATTGAATTGAAAACGATTTCGAAATGAATTGAATTGAAAACGATTTCGAAATGAATTGAATTGAAAACGATTTCGAAATGAATTGAATTGAAAACGATTTCGAAATGAATTGAATTGAAAACGATTTCGAAATGAATTGAATTGAAAACGATTTCGAAATGAATTGAATTGAAAACGATTTCGAAATGAATTGAATTGAAAACGATTTCGAAATGAATTGAATTGAAAATGAATTCGAATTGAATTGGAAACAAATTGAAATGAATTCAAATTGAATTGAAATTTGAATTGAATAGAAATGAATTTTAAAACGAATTTATAAAGAAGAATTCAATTTTGATTTGAATTGAAATGGAAGTTGAAATTGCTTTTGAAAAGATTTTAAAACTATTTATATAATTCGTTTTAGATAGAAATCGACGAAATATATATTATATATATTATATATATAATATAACGGCCTGAATAGAACGCGCCGCGCCGCGGCAGTTCGTGAATTTCGACCATTTATTTCAAACGGACATTACGGGAGATCCGACCGTCGGATTCTCCTAAAACCGGAACCATTGGGTTCGTATCGAAAAGAGCTTTCTAACGAGTATTTGAAATTAGAAATCTAACGGTTGGATTTGGAATTATGTCCAAATCAAATTTGAAAAAGGTCGCTGTAAGTGCAGTTCAATGGCCATTTGTGGAAATCGACTGTACAGGCCTTGATAAAATTATTAAAAATAGTAATAATTTGTGTAAAATCATAAGAAATGATTTAGAAAGAATTGGGATGAAAAAACTCCCTATTTGAAAAGATAAAAATAGATTTTTATCGAAAAGAACTAGTTTTGAACTAGAATTATAATTCTATTTATTTTTAAATAAATAAATTGAATTTGAAATGGTTTTGAAAATAACCAAAATTTCCAATGATTGCATTGGAATGGATTTGAATCGAAATTGTCTTCGGAATATTTCGATGTTAGAATTCGTGATTATACAGGTGTTGTTATGGAAATTTGAAAGATATATATATATCGTTATTTCCAATGCGATATTTGTTAGTCGTAGAATTTGATATTGAATATAACCCGGTATATTTTCTATTCAGAGCCTTGTATTGAATATCAAATGTGATTTGGGTTTGTCGTGAATGGTGTCTTCACTAACACTGTTCTTGAACCCAGTTGAGAAAAGATTAAATCTTTTTGTTTAGATTTAACGAAGTGTACCAATTAAATAATATTTAATTGGAATTGAATCGATATTGATTTTTGGGTTTATCGTGAACAGTGTTTTAAATAACACTTGTTCTTTAACCCGATAATTAATGAATGTGACTTTGGGTTTATCGTGAACCGTGTTTTAAATGACACAGATTCTTTAACCCAGTTAAAGATTAAAACTAAGTGGAGTTTTAATGAATCTTTAAATAGATTGAAAAGATCGAGAATGGAGTATCACCAGTTTTACTCCAAGCGATAGTTAAATCTTTAATTAGATTTGAACGTGAAATGGTAATTGAATTACCGATAACACTGTGGTGTTAGATATGAAGTACTACCAGTTTTACTTCATGGGATGAATAGGTTGGGATTGGGAAAATAACATAAATGATTACTTCGGTGTGGTTCGATAATCCCGACTAGTTGGAATTGATATTCAAAGGAGATTAAAGAATAAATTTAAAGAATTTATCTTGGATAAAATTAATGGGAACTTTTTCCCAAAGTATAGGAATATTTGAATAAAAGAATATTCTGAATTGGAATGAGGCGTATGTTGTGTTTGTGTAACACTTTTATAATATATACGCGAGTTATTCAGAAAGACCGGGTTTATCCCATTCTGAATAACTGATTCGACGTGGTGTCGAAGATGAAGACGGTGGTCGAAGACCAGAAGTCTTCACGTCGTTTGGGTAATTACTGATGATCTTGATTGGGCTGTACACCCAAGAAGATGGAAACAGTTGGTGATCGTCCAGACGTACTTGGAGATCGATGGATATGCGGGGTACTAGGTGCCTCCGGTTTCGTTCAGACCCAGAACGGACTTGTAAATGGACTGTGTGTCTGACATTGGATTTTAGTCCGTGTGATTGATCTCTATTAAATATATATCTGTTTGGCGGCGGAGAATTTATTCTCTTGCTTAACGCCCTTCTCTGGGACGTACGAGCTCAGGGGTTATATATTGATGGATATCAAACGCATGGAGTGAATTGCCTGTGTGGCATGCCTAAGTGGCAATTGATCGAGGCTTCTGTTGAAAAGCAAAGTCTTGTGGTGATGATCGAAGCACGGCCTTTGTGGCGTAGCTTTGTGTAACGTTTACTTCGCGAGTTTCACACCCGGTATGAACCAAAAACGGGAGAGGACATCAGGGAGGACTTGCGTTTCTTTCTAGCTAGAAGTGGCGTCAGTGGTTTTACACGCCCTGACGAGTTTGACTTATGTGGTTGTTGCTGTTGCGAGGCGCCTCGGATTGATCGGTCGTTCTCGAACCGATGGAGTCATTTAGTTGGCTCATTTACGCCCCAAAGGGCGGAGAGACGTAGTGTTCAGGCATAATAATCCACATCGGTGGACCGGCCCTGACGATCTAAAGGGTTGATGCGTTCTGATCCTGAGACATGGGCTAGATTGTCTCGAATCGGTTGAGGACTATCTTTTGCCTCGGTTCATAGACGGAAATCCAATTTCCAAATACGTGACATTTGCGGTTTTAATTGTAGAACTAGTATGGCGACATGATATATGGTACCCATGCCGCCTATGATTGATACTTATGATTTGAAGTTGTTTTATACACTATGCACTTATAATAGTATCAAATGATTTGTTTTAAACGTATCAAGCATTCTTTGGCTGTTATAAGGGAAAACCCTATCCCCCGGCTTGCGTTGCATTGTGTGATAGGACCTGGGTCTTATAACAGCTTCATTTTTCTTTATTTAGCATTGCGCTGTTGTTTCATGCACTGGTATTCTTGGGAGGAAACCCGTTCCGTGTTATACGGCGTGGTCCCTTGATTTACCTAACTTTAAAAAATAAAGATTAACTGTTTTAGTTCTCACACCAGTCACATGACTGACCTGGAGTTTATTGTTTTAACCTAAACTCTGGGTGCCCTTATTTTGACACGGGCAGCTAGTAGTTTTGGTTTTGCAGATTTATATTCACAGGATCCTGGTTTACAGCTGGAACGATATCCGGAAAGCTTTGTATCCGTATATCTACTTCTAGTTGTGTATTGTATTATTTTCCGCTGCTATGTATTTAAATGTAATTTAAATCTCTGATATTTCTGTGTAATATTCATTTATACTCTGTATATTCTTGTAATCTGGTGCATTGTTGTAATAACAATGAAATGTTCTTTCGTATGCGTTCTACTTTGTCGTGTTCTCAAACGATAGGGCGTTTCGAACGGTCTGGATCGGTTTAGCGACTGGTTCGGACCGAGCGAAATTCCTTGCCGTCACAGTTGGTATCAGAGCTTTGGTTTACAAAGCAGAGAACAAGACACATTAGAACCATACGAAAGAATTCATCAGATATTGGATTAGTAATATCCAATTAGAATGACTCGTTAGAGATAGGATCAGTAGTATCCTAGAACGAGTGTGAAGAGTATATTTTTAAAATGAAAACCCATTTTGTTTTGAAAATTTAAATCAACTATTCGTATTTGATTATTTATTCTATATTGATCGGGACAATCCGATATATAAAGATTTTGCATATACGTCTTGCAAACGTGTATTCGAAGTTTCAATGTATTGGATAGTTATAGGATCATACTCTAGTTGCCCGGGGATAATTCTGGTGACGGGGCACCATCGCCAGTATTTATTTTCGAGTGACGAAGGTGAGATTTCTATATATTTCCTATCGACTGGTGTGAGAACCAAAATTAGATAGGGCTTATTGTTGTGATTTGGCATCAAAAATCTGATTTTTGACTATATATCAAAATTATGAATTTGAAATGATAATTCACTAATTGATTGATGGTTGTGTTGTTTGTTTATTTGTTTGAAAATTTTGAACCATTAAGCCTAATTTGATCGGATTATGAATTGTATTGAAATTTGGTCGCATTTGCTTGCATATACATATCTATCATTGAACAGGTCATAGCAAGGAGGCTAGAGCCGAAGAATAAAATTTGTTTGCCCGACAAATAGGTACATGTTTAATACATAATTTACTGTTTTGTTTGGGTGATGATGATTTTATGAGCCTATTGGCTAGCCGCTTGGCTTTTTCTTTTTCTTTTTGAGATCTGAAGGACCGGGGAAGTTATTTGAAATTCCCCGATGCTCCCGGTGCAGGGGAGGTTATGGCGAAATTTTTCGAAAATTCCGGGTGTTAGCCAAAATTTTGAAATTTTTGAAAATTCTCAGAAACTAAAGAGTTGGAGAATGGAAGCCAGATCGAGCGTAGAGCTGAATAATCAAACCACTTTCGACTTTGTTCCTTTTCGGGGACGAAAAGTTTTAAGTGGGGGAGATTGTAATAACCCGAAAATCTGGGCCAGTTTAAAATTTTTATTTTGGCAATTTTAGCGAATTTTGATTATTTAAAATGAATTATTTTAAATAATATCGACGAGAAATTTATTTTGAATATAATTCGAACGTATATATTATACGCGTCGTCGTTAGAATATAAATAATTTATTTATATTTATATAATAGAATTGAAAATGGCGCGGTAGTTCGATAATTCGATTTCAAACTTCAATTGAATGTACCGGGTGCAAAACAATCCGGATTTTAGTGAAACCAAAAACATTAGGATCTTATTGATAATATCTTTCTATCGAATCCGAAAAATCAAGATTTCATAGCGGGAATCAAAAGATATGTCCAGTTGAAAATTCTGAATAGTCGCTATGGGATTCAGGCCCTTAAAAGTGGACATTTTGCAAACGACCTCGGAATTCGACGAAACTAGTTTTGTTAGGACCGTATCGTCAATACGAAGCTAGAAAATATTTTTCTGGAATTTTTAAAGTTCGTATGTGACCCCGGTAAATTGAAATGCGCGTTCAAATTCAATATATAGAGTTATATGTTGATTTTGACGAAAACTGATTGTAACGATCAAATCAGCTTGCGATACATATCCCATTGTGTTCGGAATGGGGGTAAAATGCTATGGACGACACGCGGTGGGTTTCGTTTCGAGTTCGTCAATAAAAGTTGCTTTTTGGATTTAAAATATAATAATTAAATATAATATATAAATTCATAACAACCCCCCCGTTCATTTCTTTTCCCCCAAATAAAAAAAGAAGAAGAAGGGCGACGAACGATCGTCGATGCCGCCCTGGTGGCCTCGCACCACCGCAGTCCCCCCATCGGAATCCCGCCTCCTCACGCCACCCGCCTCCGTACCCCTCGCCGAACACACCCCCCAACCCTAGCGCCCATCACCGAACTCCACCCCCCCTCGATTCAGCGCCGCTCCACCCCACCGAAGCCACATCCGACGAACCCTGCAGGCGCCCCCCTGGATCCAAGACCGACGCCCAAAAACCCCGACCCCCTGCGAAGAAAGGTAATAGTATTAAATTTTATTCAGTTTTTAATTCGAATTTAATTCTTTTTATTTCCCGTTTTTATTTCTATAAATGCTGGAAAAAAAAACTGATTTTTTTTAAGTTATTAACTATAGTATGAAACGGTGATTTTATATGTATATATATATAGCGGTAAAGGCAGTGATCTTTATTTTTAAATCAGTAAAGATAGGATTTTTATACTATGAAAAGGAATAAAAATATGATTTTTATATTTTTAAAGAATTAAAAATTTGATTTTTTATATTTTTAAAGTGTTAAAAATATAATCTTTATTAAGTAGAAGATGTAAAAATATGATTTTTGGTTAGGTAGAGAATTAAAAATATAATTTTTACATGATAGGAATATTAAAAATATCATCTTTATATGTGTAGAAGAATAAAAATGAGATTTTTATAAAGATGAAATCTTTAAATTTGAAAAGGCGAAGTCTATGTTTTTATAAAGGCGAAATCTTTATTTTAGAAAAGGCGAAATCTTTATATGGAAAATAGCGTGATAAAAATATAATTTTTATCTATATAACATAGTAGTAAAAATTCGATTTTTATATATTGAATAACGGAATAAAAATTCGATTTTTACATATGTAGTGGCTACGTGCAACGAAGATGACGAAGATGCGATAGCGATGAAGATTTCTATCAATGAAGTGCTGTGGAGCTAGGATAGCTATCTGTGAGAATTTCTCACCTTTCAATTTCTTTTCTAGTAATATATATATACTAGGATGCAGACGGTGCTTAGTAGCACCCGACACAATCGTCCACAGACCATGGACTTGTTTGTTTGGTTGCATAGATTAGTGATGATTTGATTTGAAATTGAATTGTTGGGTGAAATAAATTGATTTGATTGATGTGTGAATGGCGTGGGCCTTCACTAGACCGGGGATAAGGCTAGGCCTCGTCCCGTTTCTAGTATCGTGCCGTTATGCCGCCGAAATTTTCTAAAATGAGTTAGAAAAATAAAAATAGCATTTTATTTAAAGAATGAACTGAATAGAAATTCATATGTTGGAATAAAATGTTGTCGTTAAAAATATAATTTTTAACGTGAATGTGAATAAATAAATATTCATTTACAAACCAGACGGTTTGTTTATGTACACTTATTTGAAGGACATTGATTGGGTCGATAAAATTTTACACATCGCCCAACTGCACAAATAAAATATGCGTTTGATTGTTTGAAACCCCACACGGGTGTTGGGATGAAATTTGAAGTTCACTCATCCTGATTGATTTAATATGTCGATCGATTGATTGACAGGCTGTTATAAGCGTTAGATATCTATATTTGATGCTTATACAGTGTAGTGCACTTTGGTTGATGGTTGATTATTTTTCAATGCTATTATATGTGTGTAATGTATGAAAATCCATATAATTAACTTTATATGGTAATTGATTGGGCCTCATTCCAATTTGAAAAATAAAGAATATTATAAAATAAAAGTTCATGTGTTGACAGTACTCATCCATTGAGATTGGTCATGTGTTGAACGAAATATTTTGATAATAACAATTATTTTGAAAAAGAAATATTTGAAATAGAATATTTGAAAATAGAAATTTATGAAGCCGTGTTGATTAGTTTGACGCCATTTTGACGTGAACGATATTTATATCGATTTTATTCATTTCGAAATGAATTGAATTGAAAACGATTTCGAAATGAATTGAATTGAAAACGATTTCGAAATGAATTGAATTGAAAACGATTTCGAAATGAATTGAATTGAAAACGATTTCGAAATGAATTGAATTGAAAACGATTTCGAAATGAATTGAATTGAAAACGATTTCGAAATGAATTGAATTGAAAACGATTTCGAAATGAATTGAATTGAAAACGATTTCGAAATGAATTGAATTGAAAACGATTTCGAAATGAATTGAATTGAAAACGATTTCGAAATGAATTGAATTGAAAACGATTTCGGAATGAATTGAATTGAAAACGATTTCGAAATGAATTGAATTGAAAACGATTTCGAAATGAATTGAATTGAAAATGAATTCGAATTGAATTGGAAACAAATTGAAATGAATTCAAATTGAATTGAAATTTGAATTGAATAGAAATGAATTTTAAAACGAATTTATAAAGAAGAATTCAATTTTGATTTGAATTGAAATGGAAGTTGAAATTGCTTTTGAAACGATTTTAAAACTATTTATATAATTCGTTTTAGATAGAAATCGACGAAATATATATTATATATATAATATAACGGCCTGAATAGAACGCGCCGCGGCAGTTCGTGAATTTCGACCATTTATTTCAAACGGACATTACGGGAGATCCGACCGTCGGATTCTCCTAAAACCGAAACCATTGGGTTCGTATCGAAAAGAGCTTTCTAACGAATATTTGAAATTAGAAATCTAACGGTTGGATTTGGAATTATGTCCAAATCAAATTTGAAAAAGGTCGCTGTAAGTGCAGTTCGATGGCCATTTGTGGAAATCGACTGTACAGGCCTTGATAAAATTATTAAAAATAGTAATAATTTGTGTAAAATCATAAGAAATGATTTAGAAAGAATTGGGATGAAAAACTCCCTATTTGAAAAGATAAAAATAGATTTTTATCGAAATGAACTAGTTTTGAACTAGAATTATAATTCTATTTATTTTTAAATAAATAAATTGAATTTGAAATGGTTTTGAAAATAACCAAAATTTCCAATGATTGCATTGGAATGGATTTGAATCGAAATTGTCTTCGGAATATTTCGATGTTAGAATTCGTGATTATACAGGTGTTGTTATGGAAATTTGAAAGATATATATATATATATCGTTATTTCCAATGCGATATTTGTTAATCGTAGAATTTGATATTGAATATAACCCAGTATATTTTCTATTCAGAGCCTTGTATTGAATATCAAATGTGATTTGGGTTTGTCGTGAATGGTGTCTTCACTAACACTGTTCTTGAACCCAGTTGAGAAAAGATTAAATCTTTTTGTTTAGATTTAACGAAGTGTACCAATTAAATAATATTTAATTGGAATTGAATCGATATTGATTTTTGGGTTTATCGTGAACAGTGTTTTAAATAACACTTGTTCTTTAACCCGATAATTAATGAATGTGACTTTGGGTTTATCGTGAACCGTGTTTTAAATGACACAGATTCTTTAACCCAGTTAAAGATTAAAACTAAGTGGAGTTTTAATGAATCTTTAAATAGATTGAAAAGATCGAGAATGGAGTATCACCAGTTTTACTCCAAGCGATAGTTAAATCTTTAATTAGATTTGAACGTGAAATGGTAATTGAATTACCGATAACACTGTGGTGTTAGATATGAAGTACTACCAGTTTTACTTCATGGGATGAATAGGTTGGGATTGGGAAAATAACATAAATGATTACTTCGGTGTGGTTCGATAATCCCGATTAGTTGGAATTGATATTCAAAGGAGATTAAAGAATAAATTTAAAGAATTTATCTTGGATAAAATTAATGGGAACTTTTTCCCAAAGTATAGGAATATTTGAATAAAAGAATATTCTGAATTGGAATGAGGCGTATGTTGTGTTTGTGTAACACTTTTATAATATATACGCGAGTTATTCAGAAAGACCGGGTTTATCCCATTCTGAATAACTGATTCGACGTGGTGTCGAAGATGAAGACGGTGGTCGAAGACCAGAAGTCTTCACGTCGTTTGGGTAATTACTGATGATCTTGATTGGGCTGTACACCCAAGAAGATGGAAACAGTTGGTGATCGTCCAGACGTACTTGGAGATCGATGGATATGCGGGGTACTAGGTGCCTCCGGTTTCGTTCAGACCCAGAACGGACTTGTAAATGGACTGTGTGTCTGACATTGGATTTTAGTCCGTGTGATTGATCTCTATTAAATATATATCTGTTTGGCGGCGGAGAATTTATTCTCTTGCTTAACGCCCTTCTCTGGGACGTACGAGCTCAGGGGTTATATATTGATGGATATCAAACGCATGGAGTGAATTGCCTGTGTGGCATGCCTAAGTGGCAATTGATCGAGGCTTCTGTTGAAAAGCAAAGTCTTGTGTTGATGATCGAAGCACGGCCTTTGTGGCGTAGCTTTGTGTAACGTTTACTTCGCGAGTTTCACACCCGGTATGAACCAAAAACGGGAGAGGACATCAGGGAGGACTTGCGTTTCTTTCTAGCTAGAAGTGGCGTCAGTGGTTTTACACGCCCTGACGAGTTTGACTTATGTGGTTGTTGCTGTTGCGAGGCGCCTCGGATTGATCGGTCGTTCTCGAACCGATGGAGTCATTTAGTTGGCTCATTTACGCCCCAAAGGGCGGAGAGACGTAGTGTTCAGGCATAATAATCCACATCGGTGGACCGGCCCTGACGATCTAAAGGGTTGATGCGTTCTGATCCTGAGACATGGGCTAGATTGTCTCGAATCGGTTGAGGACTATCTTTTGCCTCGGTTCATAGACGGAAATCCAATTTCCAAATACGTGACATTTGCGGTTTTAATTGTAGAACTAGTATGGTGACATGATATATGGTACCCATGCCGCCAATGATTGATACTTATGATTTGAAGTTGTTTTATACACTATGCACTTAGAATAGTATCAAATGATTTGTTTTAAACGTATCAAGCATTCTTTGGCTGTTATAAGGGAAAACCCTATCCCCCGGCTTGCGTTGCATTGTGTGATAGGACCTGGGTCTTATAACAGCTTCATTTTTCTTTATTTAGCATTGCGCTGTTGTTTCATGCACTGGTATTCTTGGGAGGAAACCCGTTCCGTGTTATACGGCGTGGTCCCTTGATTTACCTAACTTTAAAAAATAAAGATTAACTGTTTTAGTTCTCACACCAGTCACATGACTGACCTGGAGTTTATTGTTTTAACCTAAACTCTGGGTGCCCTTATTTTGACACGGGCAGCTAGTAGTTTTGGTTTTGCAGATTTATATTCACAGGATCCTGGTTTACAGCTGGAACGATATCCGGAAAGCTTTGTATCCGTATATCTACTTCTAGTTGTGTATTGTATTATTTTCCGCTGCTATGTATTTAAATGTAATTTAAATCTCTGATATTTCTGTGTAATATTCATTTATACTCTGTATATTCTTGTAATCTGGTGCATTGTTGTAATAACAATGAAATGTTCTTTCGTATGCGTTCTACTTTGTCGTGTTCTCAAACGATAGGGCGTTTCGAACGGTCTGGGTCGGTTTAGCGACTGGTTCGGACCGAGCGAAATTCCTTGCCGTCACAGAAAGTGAGCGAGAACGGAGTATTACCAGTTTTTCTCCAAAGCGATAGTTAAATCTTTAATTAGATTTGAACGTGAAATGGTAATTAATTTTACCGACAACACTGTGGTGTTAGATATGGAGTATTACCAGTTTTGCTTCATGGGATGAATAGGTTGGGATTGGGAAATAAAATAAATAATTACTTCGGTACGGTTCGCAAATCTCGACTAGTTTGGAAAAACCATAATTTGGTTTGAAACGACATCCAAAGGAAGATTAAAGGATAAATTTTAAAGAATTTGTCTTTGATAAAATTAATGGGAACCTTTCCCTAAAAATGTGATTTTATGAATAAAAGAATATTCTGAATTGGAATGAGGCGTATGTTGAGTTTGTGTAACATTTGTTTTTAATATACGCGGGTTGTTCGGAAAGGCCGGGTTTATACCCATTCTGAATAACCGATTCGACGATAAGTCGAAGATGAAGACGGTGGTCGAAGACCGGAAGTCTTCACATCGTTTGGGCAATTACTGACGATCCTGATTGGGCTATACACCCAAGAGGATGGAAATAGTTGGTGGTCGTCCAGACGTACTTGGAGACCGATGGATATGCGAGGAAAGTGCCTCCGGTTTCGTTCAGACCCAGAACGGACTTGTAAATGGGTTGTGTGTCTGACATTGGATTTTATTCTGTGTTAATTGATTTCTATTAAATATACATCTGTTTGGCGGTGGAGAATTTATTCTTTTGCTTAACGCCCTTCTCTGAGACGTACGAGCTCAGAGGTTGTATATCGATGGACATCAGTCGCATGGCATGAATTTCCTGTGTGGCACGCTAAGATGCAATGATCAAGGCTTCTGTTGAAAAGCAAAGTCTTGTGGTTGATGATCAAAGCACGGCCTACGTGGCAGCTTTGTGTATAACGTGAATTCGCGAGCCTCACACCTCGGTATGAGTTAAAAACGGGATACGGACTGCAGGGAGAGCACGACGTTTCTTTCTAGCTTTGGTGGTGTCAGTGATTTACCAGCCCTGACATTTATATACTTTTCACCTTTGTGGTTGTTGGAATGAGGCGCCTCGATTATAGGTCTGTAAGGACCGGGAAACGTGTGTTCAGGCATAATTAATCCTCTAACGTAAGTGAGGACCGGTCCTGAAGATCCAGGATTGCCCAGAGTGTGTAGTCCTGAGGCATTTGCTAGAGTGTCTCGAGCGCGAAGAGGAGCTTGCCCCTTGCCTCGACTCATGACGGAAATCCAATTTCCAATACGTGTATTGCGGTTTTAATTGTAGAACTAGTATGGCGACATGATATATGGTACCCATGTCGTCTATGATTTATATTTATGATTGAAATTGTTTTGACACTATACACTTATTATAGTATCAAATGATTTGTTTTAAACGTACCAAGCATGTTTGGCTATTATAAGGGAAAACCCTATCCTCCGGCTTCCGTTGCATTGTGTGATGGGACCTGGGTCTTATAATAGCTTCATTTTTCGAAAAAGCATTGCGTTGTTTATTGATATGCACTAGTGTTCTTGGGAGGAACCCGTTCCGTGTTATACGGCGTGGTCCCTTGAATTACTCTCTTTTAAAATAAAGTTTTAAATAACTGTTTTAGTTCTCACACCAGTCACATGACTGACCTGGAGTTTATTGTTTTAACCTAAACTCTGGGTGCCCCTATTTTCCGCACGGGTAGCTAGTAGTTTTGGTTTTGCAGATTTATATTCACAGGATCCTGGTTTACAGCTGGAATGATATCCGGAAAGCTCTGTATCCGTATATCACCTTCAGTTGTGCTTTGTATTATTTTCCGCTGCTATGTAATTTATTGTAATCTCCAATATTTATCGAATGTAATTTATTCTTTATACTCTGTATATTCTTGTATCTGATGTAATTGTTGTAATAACAATGAAATGTTCTTCCGTCTGCGTTCTATTTGTCCTGTTCTCAAATGATCAGGAGTTTCGAACGGTCTAGATCGGTTTAACGACTGATTCAGATCGAGCGAAATTCCTTGCCGTCACATTTGGTATCAGAGCTTTGGTTTACAGAGCTAGAGAACAAGACACATTAGAACAATACGAAAGAATTCATCAGATATTGGATTAGTAAAATCCAAATAGAATGACTCGTTAGAGATAGGATCAGTAGTATCCTAGAACGAGTGTGAAGAGTATATTTTCCAAATGAAAACAATTTTGTTTTGAAAATTTAAATCGTTTTAAACGTATTTGACTATTTATTTATTTTGAATATGGACAATCCAGTATATAAAAGTTTTGCATATACGCGTCATGAACGTATATTCGAAGTTTTAATATATTAGATAGATGTAGAAACACTCTAGTCGCCCGGACCTGATTCTGATGATTGACGCGTCATCATCAGTAATTATTTTCGTGTGACGAAGGTGTGATATCTATATATTTCCATTAGACTGGTGTGAGAACCAAAACCAATATAGCTAGAACACATTGTTGTGAATTGGCATCAAAAAACAGGATTTTCTGTATATATATATATATATATCAAATTATGAATTTGAAACTCTAATTCACTAATTGATCGATGATTGCGTTGTTTGTTTATTTGTTTGATAATTTTGAACCATTTAGCCTAATTGAATCAAATATTGACTTATATTGAGAATTGGTCGCATTTGCTTGCATATACATATACTTACATTGAACAGGTCATAGCAAGGAGGCTAGAGCCAAAGAATAAAATTTGTTTGCCCGACAAATAGGTACATGTTTAATATAATTTACTGTTTTGTTTGGGTGATGATGATTTTATGAGCCTATTGGCTAGCCGCTTGGCTTTTTCTTTTTCTTTTTGAGATCAGAAGGCCAATATGGCAATTTTGGGATTTTCCCGTGGCTCCCGGTGCAGGGGAGGTTATGGCGAAATTTTTCGAAAATTTAGGGTGTTAGTCAAATTTTTGAAATTTTGAAAATTCTCAGAAACTGAAAAGTTAGAGAATGGAAGCCAGATCGAACGTAGAGCTGATTAATGAAACCACTTTCGACTTTGTTCCTTTTCGGGGACGAAAAGTTTTAAGTGGGGGAGATTGTAATAACCCGGGAAATCTGGGCCAGTTTAAAATTTTTATTTTGGCAATTTTAGCGAATTTTGAACATTTGAAATAGATTATTTTAATTATAATCGACGAGAAATTTATTTTGAATATAATTCGAACGTATATATTTATATACGTCGTCGTTAGAATATAAATATTTATTTTAAATTAAATAGAATTGAAAATGGCGCGGTAGTTCGATAATTCGATTTCAAACTTCAATTGAATGTACCGGGTGCAAAACAATCCGGATTTTAGTGAAACCAAAAACAATAAGATCTAATTGATGATATCTTTCCAACGAATCCGAAAAATCAAAATTTCATAGCGGGAATCAAAAGATATGTCCAGTTGAAAATTCTTAATAGTCGCTATGGAATTCAGGCCCTTGAAAATGGAAATTTTGCAAATGACCTCGGATTTCGACGAAACCACTTTTGTTGGATCCGCAGTGTCAAGTTATTGCTAGATTCCAAATTTCGTAATTTTTCGAATCAATATATGAGCGTGGCAAAGGAAAACGCGTTTGGCCAGTTTCAGTGATTTTAATCGACTGGAAAATGGCCATTTTTCAAACGATCTCAGAATTTGACGAAACTAGTTTTGTTAGGACCGTATCGTCAATACGAAGCTAGAAAATATTTTTCAGGAATTTTTCGTGTTATTATGTGACCCCATGTACGTTTAGAATTCAATATAGTGATTTAAATGTAAATTTAACGGAAACTGATTCAAACGATCGAATCAACCTACGAAACATGTCCCATTGTGTTCGGAATGGGGGTGAAACGCTATGGACGACAGGCGGTGGACCTCGTTTAGAGGTCGTATGTAAAAGTCAACTTTTTAGGAATTAAAATAATTAAATAAAATAATAAAATTAAAATTCTTTCTCTCCCCTCCCTCTTCCCTTATACGTTGCCCCCCCCCCCCGTTCGAATTTCACTTTAAAGGAAAAAAAAAAGAGAGGCTACGAAGGCGGAGAGGAGCCGCCGCCCTCCCCAAGGACCGCCGCCGCCATCTCCAGCTACCCCCCCCCTCGTCGGATCGAGAGCCCCCCCCACTGAAGCCCGAGTCCCCTCCTCCACTGCCTACCGACGCGCAGCACCCCCCCTGCAACCAAATCGAGCACCGCAGCCTCGCCCCCCCTTGTTTCTGATCGACGCGCCGCCCAAGACACCCCTCCGTCCATCCGTCGCCTGAAATCGACCCCCCCCCTTCGCAAATTAGTGTAAGTAATTTATTTGTTTACTGTTATATGAAAATCAGTTTTTTTCTGTTTATACTTTAGCTAAATAAAAATGCTGTTTTTATATATACATTATGAAGATAAAAATATGATTTTTATATTTTTAAAGTATTAAAAATATAGTCTTTACTATATATATGATGTAAAAATATGATTCTTATATTTTTAAAGTATTAAAAATATAGTCTTTACTATATATATGATGTAAAAATATGATTCTTATATTTTTAAAGTATTAAAAATATAGTCTTTACTATATATATGATGTAAAATCATGATTTTTGTTTATGTAGAGGATTAAAAATATAATTTTTACATGATAGGAATATTAAAAATATCATCTTTGTATATGTAGCAAAATAAAAATCTGATTTTTATTTTATATACGTTGAAATAAAGTGATGATTTTTTATAATGATGAAATCTATATTTTTGAAATGGAATTTTTATCTATATAACATCGTTGTGAAAATATAATTTTTATCTATATAGTAGCGGTGTAAAAATTCGATTTTTATATATTGAAGAACAAAGTAAAAATTCGATTTTTATATATTGAATAGCAAAGTAAAAATTCGATTTTTATATTGAATAGCGAAGTGAAAATTCGTTTTCTTTAAATGTATGAAGCGATTATAAAAATATGATTTTTAAAGTGAAAGTGACTAAATAAAAATGTGATTTTTATTTAAAGACATCAAAATATAAAAATGTGTGATTTTTATATATGTAGTGGCTACGGGCAACGAAGATGACGAAGATGCGAGAACGACGAAGACTTCTACGGAAGAAGAGTCAAGATAGTTGGATAGCTATCGGTGAGAATTTCTCACCTTTCAATTTCATTTTCTAGTTATATATGTATACTAGGATGCAGACGGTGCTTAGTAGCACCCGACACAATCGTCCACAGACCATGGGCTTGTTTGTTTGATTGCAAAAATTAGTTAGATTATTTGACTGAAATTTGAGTTGTTTGGTGAAATGAAATTGATTTGATTGATGTGTGAATGGCGTGGGCCTTCACTAAACCGGGGATAAGGCTAGGCCTCGTCCCGTTTCTAGTATCGTGCCGTTATGCCGCCGAAATTTTCTAAAATATGTTAGAAAAATAAAAATATCAATTTTATTGAATAAATGAACTGAATAGAAATTCATGTGTTAAAATAAAATGTTTTGTCGTTAAAAATATAATTTTTAGCGTGAATGTGAATAAATAAATATTTATAAACAAATCGATCGATTTGTTTATATACACTGATTTGACTGATATTGATTGGGTCGATAAATTTTACACATCGCCCAACTGCACGAATAAAATCTGTGTTTGATTGTTTGAAACCCCACACGGGTGTTGGGATGAAATTTGAAGTTCACTCACCCTAACTGATTCAATATGTCGATCGATTGATTGACAGGCTGTTATAAGCGTTAGATATCTATATTTAATGCTTATACAGTGTAGTGCACTTTGGTTAATGGTTGATTATTTTTCAATGCTATGATATACGTGTGATGTATGAAAATCCATACAATTAACTTTATATGGTGATTGATTGGGCCTCATTCCAATTTAGAAAATAAAGAATAATATAAAATAAAGTTTCATGTGTTGACTGTACTCATCCGTTGAGATTAGTCATGTGTTGAACGAAATATTTTAATAATAAAATTAACATCTTTATCAATATAAAATAAAGGTTCATGTGTTGACTGTACTCATCCGTTGAGATTAGTCATGTGTTGAACGAAATAATTTAACAAAAATAGTCACACGTAGACAGTACTCATTCGTTGAGATTAGTCGTGTGTTGACAAAAATAAATATTCTTTTGTTGAATAAAATGAAGGAATATATGAAGCCGTGTTGATTAGATTAACGCCATTTTGATGTGAACGATATTTATATCGATTTTATTCATTTTGAAATGAATTGAATATATAACGATTTCGAAATGAATTGAATATAAAACGATTTCGAAATGAATTGAATATATAACGATTTCGAAATGAATTGAATATAAAACGATTTCGAAATGAATTGAATATATAACGATTTCGAAATGAATTGAATATAAAACGATTTCAAAATGAATTGAATATAAAACGATTTCGAAATGAATTGAATATATAACGATTTCGAAATGAATTGAATATATAACGATTTCGAAATGAATTGAATATATAACGATTTCGAAATGAATTGAATATATAACGATTTCGAAATGAATTGAATATATAACGATTTCGAAATGAATTGAATATATAACGATTTCGAAATGAATTGAATATATAACGATTTCGAAATGAATTGAATAGAAAACGAATTCGATTTTGATTTGAATAGAAAACGAATTTGATTTCAATTGAATATATAACGAATTTGATTTCAATTGAATAGCAAACGAAATGAATTCAAATTGAATTGAAATTTGAATTGAATAGAAATGAATTTTAAAACGAATTTATAAAGAAGAATTCAATTTTGATTTGAAATTGAAATGGTAGTTGAAATTGTTTTTGAAACGAAATCAAAACGATTTATAAAATTCGTTTTAAATAGAAATCGACGAAATATATATTATATATATAATATAATGGCCTGAATAGAACACGCCGCGCCGCGGCAGTTCGTGAATTTCGACCATTTATTCAAATGGACATTACGGGAGATCTGACCGTCGGATTCTCCTAAAACCGGAACCGTTGGGTTCGTATCGAAAAGAGCTTTCTAACGAATATTAGAAATTTGAAATCTAACGGTTGGATTTGGAGATACGTCCAAATCAAATTTGAAAAAGGTCGTTGTAAGTGCAGTTCGATGGCCGCTGATGGAAATCGACTGTACGGGCCTTGATAAAATTATTAAAAATATCAATAATTTGTGTAAAATCATAAGAAATGATTTGAGAAAAATTGGGATGAAAAACTCCATATTTGAAAAGATAAAAATAGATTTTTATCGAAATGAACTAGTTTGAACTCAATTTAAAACCCGGATTTTTATTTTTAAATAAATAAATTGGATTTAAAAAGGGGTTTTAAATAATCGGAATTTCTAATATATTTGATTGGATTTGAAATGGGTTTATCGTGAACTGTGTTTTAAATAACACTAGTTCTTTAACCCGATAATAAATATAATTTGAAATGGGTTTATCGTGAACCGTGTTTTAAATAACACCTAGTTCTTTAACCCAGTAAAAGGAATTTTAACGAATCTGCAATCAGATTGAAATGTGAATCTATAATCTAAATTATCAAATTTAGAAAGTGAGCGAGAACGGAGTATTACCAGTTTTGCTCCAAAGCGATAGTTAAATCTTTAATTAGATTTGAACGTGAAATGGTAATTAATTTTACCGACAACACTATGGTGTTAGATATGGAGTATTACCAGTTTTGCTTCATGGGATGAATAGGTTGGGATTGGGAAATAAAATAAATAATTACTTCGGTACGGTTCGCAAATCTCGACTAGTTTGGAAAAACCATAATTTGGTTTGAAACGACATCCAAAGGAAGATTAAAGGATAAATTTTAAAGAATTTATCTTTGATAAAATTAATGGGAACCTTTCCCTAAAAATGTGATTTTATGAATAAAAGAATATTCTGAATTGGAATGAGGCGTATGTTGAGTTTGTGTAACATTTGTTTTTAATATACGCGGGTTGTTCGGAAAGGCCGGGTTTATACCCATTCTGAATAACCGATTCGACGATAAGTCGAAGATGAAGACAGTGGTCGAAGACCGGAAGTCTTCACATCGTTTGGGCAATTACTGACGATCCTGATTGGGCTGTACACCCAAGAGGATGGAAATAGTTGGTGGTCGTCCAGACGTACTTGGAGATCGATGGATATGCGAGGAAAGTGCCTCCGGTTTCGTTCAGACCCAGAACGGATTTGTAAATGGATTGTGTGTCGGACGTTGGATTTTATTCTGTGTTGATTGATTTCTATTAAATATACATCTGTTTGGCGGCGGAGAATTTATTCTTTTGCTTAACGCCCTTCTCTGAGACGTACGAGCTCAGAGGTTGTATATCGATGGACATCAGTCGCATGGCATGAATTTCCTGTGTGGCACGCTAAGATGCAATGATCAAGGCTTCTGTTGAAAAGCAAAGTCTTGTGGTTGATGATCAAAGCACGGCCTACGTGGCAGCTTTGTGTATAACGTGGATTCGCGAGCCTCACACCTCGGTATGAGTTAAAAACGGGATACGGACTGCAGGGAGGGCACGACGTTTCTTTCTAGCTTTGGTGGTGTCAGTGACTTACCAGCCCTGACATTTATATACTTTTCACCTTTGTGGTTGTTGGAATGAGGCGCCTCGATTATAGGTCTGTAAGGACCGGGAAACGTGTGTCCAGGCATAATTAATCCTCTAACGTAAGTGAGGACCGGCCCTGAAGATCCAGGATTGCCCAGAGTGTGTAGTCCTGAGGCATTTGCTAGAGTGTCTCGAGCGCGGAGAGGAGCTTGCCCCTTGCCTCGACTCATGACGGAAATCCAATTTCCAATACGTGTATTGCGGTTTTAATTGTAGAACTAGTATGGCGACATGATATATGGTACCCATGCCGTCTATGATTTATATTTATGATTGAAATTGTTTTGACACTATACACTTATTATAGTATCAAATGATTTGTTTTAAACGTACCAAACATGTTTGGCTATTATAAGGGAAAACCCTATCCTCCGGCTTGCGTTGCATTGTGTGATGGGACCTGGGTCTTATAATAGCTTCATTTTTCGAAAAAGCATTGCGTTGTTTATTGATATGCACTAGTGTTCTTGGGAGGAAACACGTTCCGTGTTATACGGCGTGTCCCTTGAATTACTCTCTTTTAAAATAAAGTTTTAAATAACTGTTTTAGTTCTCACACCAGTCACATGACTGACCTGGAGTTTATTGTTTTAACCTAAACTCTGGGTGCCCCTATTTTCCGCACGGGCAGCTAGTATTTTTGGTTTTGCAGATTTATATTCACAGGATCCTGGTTTACAGCTGGAATGATATCCGGAAAGCTCTGTATCCGTATATCACCTTCAGTTGTGCTTTGTATTATTTTCCGCTGCTATGTAATTTATTGTAATCTCTGATATTTATCGAATGTAATTTATTCATTTATACTCTGTATATTCTTGTATCTGATGTAATTGTTGTAATAACAATGAAATGTTCTTCCGTCTCTATTTGTCCTGTTCTCAAACGATCAGGAGTTTCGAACGGTCTAGATCGGTTTAACGACTGATTCAGATCGAGCGAAATTCCTTGCCGTCACAGCCTAGTTTCAAGGTACCATGATACATCTATGTGGGTTACTACTGAAATGGGTCCCCGTTACTGGGGTTTCCCACTGGTTAAGTTTTGTGGGCCTATATTTACTAATATTACCCACCAACCCGATATGTACTTAACCCTCCCACTGATTCAAGCATGTTTACTTAATGGTTAAGTTTGTGGGCCTATATGTACTGATATTACCCACCTACACGAGATGTACTTAACCCTCCCATCGATTCAAGCATGTTCATTTAACGGTTAAGTTTGTGGGCCTATATTTTACCAATATTACCCACCAACCCGTTATGTACTTAACCCTCCCACTGATTTAAGCATGTTTATTTAATGGTTAAGTTTTGTGGGCCTATGTTTACTAATATTACCCACCAACCCGATTTGTACTTAACCCTTCCATTGATTCAAGCATGTTTATTTAATGGTTAAGTTTTGTGGGCCTATATTTACTAATATTACCTACCAACCCGATATGTACTTAACCCTTCCACTGATTCAAGCATGTTTATTTAATGGTTAAGTTTTGTGGGCCTATATTTACTAATATTACCCACCAACCCGATATGTACTTAACCCTTCCACTGATTCAAGCACGTTTGTTTAATGGTTAAGTTTTGTGGGCCTATATTTACTAATATTACCCACCAACCCGATATGTACTTAACCCTCCCGCACATTACATCATATTGGTTAAGTATTGTCCGTTCATGTTAACTTAACCCACTCATTCATCATGTCATGTTGGTTAAGCATTTCTTATTAACTTGACCCTCCTTACTTATCATGTTGGATCCCTTAAGTGTTTCCTATTAACTTAACCCCGTTCGTTCATCAAGTTATGTTGGTCAAGTGTTTCTTGTTAACTTAACCCCACTATATTCATCTTGTTGTATTGGTTAAGTGTCATCAATCAATTCAAGTTAACTTAACTTAACCCACCTATGTGTCATGTTACTTTGGTTAAATGTTGCCTTCTTGTGTTAACTTAACCCTACCACAAATCAAGTTATTTTGGTTAAGTGTTGCCCTCTTGTTTTAACTTAACCTTACCACAAATCAAGTTATATTGGTTAAGTGTTTCTAAATTTACTTAACCTCACCCACTTGTCTAATTAACATGTTATAACGGTTAAGTGTTCTAAATTTACTTAACCTCACCCACTTGTCTAATTAACATGTTATAACGATTAAGTGTTCTAAATTTACTTAACCTCACCCACTTGTCTAATTAACATGGTGTATTGGTTAAGTGTTACCTTAATCAAATTAACCCTACCATTCCTGTCTTAGCTTCAATTCTTTTATTAAAGCAACAACCACTCACATTAGACAGGTATTGTTACGTCACTGGATGTGCCAGTCGGTTCTGGGCAGTTTTACACCGTAACTCAGTCTAACCTCGGGTTCTTTTGGGCTCAATGCGCTAACCTCCCACATTAGATCTATATTGTTACGGTTGCTGGATTTGCCGGGCGGTTCCGGGCAGTCTTATACCGTAACTCAATCTAACATTGGGTTAGGCATATTTGCCTTTTACTTAATTTACATATTTATCCTTTTATGTAAATTATCAACAATTTATTGTCATGGCCCACTTTCCCTCTAAATCAAGCTCATAATTTTAGTTATAAAAATTTATACCACTTTTATGTCATAAACCATTTACATGATTATAAGCCAAATATTCCAATTATATGTAATTTCATGTTTTTCCCCAACGTTACCCCCGTTAAACGTTCACTCAAATCACATAAAATGTTAGGCTCGATACATAGCCTAATCTTATACACAAAAGGGGAAAAAGAGGAACATGTAATAATTCCAACATCATAAAAATATGGATCTTTCTACACATGTATCAAATGAATTTGGCATAGAACAATGTACATTTAATTATGAACCTGCAAATTTAGATCTATTCAACATGAATCATGAAATAGGATTTTTACATAAAACTACATAAACTTAAAATTAAACATGTAGTTGCGTACTTGCAAATTAGTTGGATCAAATCTAACATAAACCTAATCATATTAACATGTAGTTTTGGATCATATATGTGAACATGGTTGAACATAGCAAAATCCCCAAATTGTCATACAACATATAAGTGTCATTACAAAATCATACAACTTGAAATGTCATCACCAAATTATACAATATGGTATGTCATCGTCAAATTACACGATATGATATTCCATCGCCAAATTATAATATATCATGGCCAATTTATGTCATCGCCAAAATACATAACATAATATGTCATTGCCAAATTACACCACATATGGATTCATTGCCAAGCGTTTAACATTTATCATCATACAACATGATCACCACTTAGCATGATAAGAATCATATTCTCAATCAATTCAGTTTTAACAAAAATGATAGGCATAGATTTACATTAGGTGATGTTCTACATCCATTTATTTAGTCACGATTCTAATATCATAAAAGTCTAAATGATAACTGGGCTTACAAAAAGGAGACTAGTCTTGTGTTCAGGGATCTGTATTCTGAATTTGGATAGCTCTCCTTTGTTGTAGACGTTGAATTCTCTTAGTTGAATTAGATTTGATTTAATTTGATTCTTGCTTCTATCTTTCTTTCTAGTTGAATGGGAATGGCGGCTACTCTAGGTTGAGTGTTGACAACATGACGGTCTTTGGAATATTTTTGTGTGGCTTAGGTTTTTAGATTTAGGTTGCTTATATAGAATTTTAATTAAATAAGAGCCGTCAGATCAACCTAGAAGCAATCCAGACCATCCAGCTAAAGCAATGTGTCACTCAGCCAATCATAGCATGACACATAAGCCATAACACCTCAGAATTTGTCACAAAGCCAATCAGAGAAGGACACGTAAAAAGACAATCCTTGACCAACAAAAAAATGCGCCACGTGCACCACATGATGCGTACACGTCTTATATATATATATGTGTATATATATATTTTCTATATATATATATTATTTACCTATCTTCCCAATTAACAATTTTCACACTAAACCACTTTTTGAACTACGTTCACACTAAGCCACTTTTTAGCCATTCCCCTAAAACAAAAATATGGCGCTGGCGGGGATCGAACTCTATACCTCTTGTATGCAAGTCACATGTTCTAACCAAATGAGCTACTAAGTATTTTGCTTACAAAACTTAGAACAATGCTAAACATTATTCTTTTCTCATTCTTCTTTTACATGTTTTGTTGCAATATTTAATTTAAAGATATCTTCTTCATACAGAGTCCGATTTACGCAAACTCGGACTCTATCTCAAGCAGAATTCCGAGATGAATGCAATGGCGCAACACTTTTCACCTATTTCTTCTTTTTCAAATTAATTATTCTTTAATTTATTATTTTAATATTCTCAGATAATACGGGGTGTTACACGAATCTCACAGCGGAACGAATAAATATATTTCATAACATAACTTTGAAATAAAACAGTATTTGTATACAATACCATTATTAGAGTATAACACTTACAACACAATAGAAATAACAATCTATATAATCCTGAAGCCTCCTGCTCCAGCTCTTCAAGCATCTGTAAAATCCCGACTACTTGACTGCCCGTACAAAATTGGGCACCTAAGAGTTTAGGGAAAACAAAACAAAATGAACTCTGGGTCAGTCATGTGACTGGTGTGAGTAAACTCAAATCATTTGTTTAACTTTTCAAAAATCCTTTTGAAACAAAGGATAATCGTAAGACCAATCCACACATAAACACGGATGGTTTTTACCTTATTATAACCCAAAATATTTTTCTAAAACAATACTTGTCTGAGATTATAATAATGTCTAGACCAAGTAAATAGAAATCTAGTAGATCGCTTTCATCTCACGTTCAACATATATAATATACAATCAAAACTGCGGGCTCTTATTGGGAAATGGATTTCCAACTCTGACTAGGTATGGAACCACCTTCCGATCAGTGTACTCTAGAAGTGATGCACTGGAGTACAATAAGAACATCTTGTAACTCGGCCACACATGACCGTCCATTCATTTCACTTGAATGTTCCGAATATATTATCACCTTATGGTTGGTATACCAACATAACCATTCCCGGGAGATACAAAAGCGAAAGAAGTAACAAATATGAATATTATCTAGATGGTGACAATATACCCTACTTCGGTGCGACCACTTAGCCATGCTGCCTGCCCGATTTCTATCATTCCCCAGTTGATGAGGCTTGAGGTCATAACGTATCTTTTAACATATCACTCCTTCATTTACTTTGAATGCCACATAGTCATACCCGTCAAATCACAAATTGATTCCCCCAAAAATACCACGGGTATAAGCTAAGAGAAACGAAATCCTCCGCCACCAACGTAAATACGTTTGAAACGATCAACTCATGCTATCTACCAGATATACTCTATCAGACATTCATCCATTCAAGTTGTCCTCAGACTGGACAATCCGAAGGAATTATTCTGTAAATCCATCTTAGGCAATTTCTACCTAGGATTTACTGAATAGCCCTTGCATAACTCCGTCTTCAATTATCTTCATTATATTTATTTCGCAACGCTAATGCCATATGGAGTGGTTTTCAGATAATATATCTGATCCCGGTCTCTCCGTATTGACAACGGAAATGGTCAAAATCTTCGATAGTCGGTGATTTAACTATCAAAGGAAAACATGTGCGCAAACAGCGATATTATTTCCAGATGGAAATTCTATCGATCAATCATCAATCAACATTTATTCATTTCCCCATTTCTCGTTTCTATATATTCATCAAATCCTTATTTTCTAATTTTAGAAAATATACGTTATTAACTTTGGAAAACGTTTCCATTTCTGATTCACGGATCAATATCTTCCCACCTCTATCAGTCTCTAACTGTAAACTAGTAAGAGAACAACCCCCAACGTATTAACCCCGAAGGCCGAAACCAACATCAGATCGATACCCAGAAAGCCATTCAACTCAACTAAATTCCAGTCAGTTTCTAATTTCTGAAATTCCACTTAAATTCCTAATTCAAATCCCATATTCCTTTATAATATTTTATTTGCAAAATATTTACTTTAAATCAATATCATGTTACACCTGTATGTGAAGCACGGGTCTAAACCTTCCTAACGTAAAATTCTCTTCTTATAAAACTCTATTCATTTTCCAAATATTTCCCTTTTATAATTCTACTTACTTCCTAAATCAATATTCCTTTTATAATTCTATATAATCTATATAAATCCTTTTATAAAATTCTATTTATTTTCTAAATAAATATTCCTTAATTATATTCCTTTTATAAATTTTATTTATTCTATATAAATCTTTTTATATAATTCTATTTATTTCATATAAATCCTTTTATATAATTCTATTTATTCTATATAAATCCTTCTATATTTTTCAATATTTGTTTTCCAAATATTACCTTTTTTAATATCATATTTATTTCATATATAAATATTTCATTTTCAGTATTCACTTTGAAAATTTCCTTTTATATAATTCTATTTATATGGTCTTTATCATACCAAATAACATGACCAGTGTCATCATAATCAATCACAGATTATGTATCACATCATATATCACAATATATGAAAACAAACAGTATTATAAATATTGAGAATCCAATTGGATCCCTCCAACCTGTTTCCCTGCATCACAGATGTTAAACAGTATAGTAACATCGATTTCATTTCGATATGAAATATTCTGATAAACAGAATCAACATTTGATTAACGATTTATATATATATATATATATATGTATATCGTTATCTATAATTTCAACCCAATACATCAGCAATTCAACCAACCAATCAATACACAACAATCAATTATCATTACTAGATTTTATTTATAAAAATATAAATTGATTAGAGTTAGTGAGATTTATTCACATTGGACGATCATCGTTAAATAACGATAATTGTCGCTTGATTCGGACTGACATTTTATTTCTCTATAAATTGTAACAGGCTTCAATTCACTCCCAGTCAGTTCCATTGTGTAGCCCTCGTCCATACGATCCCAGCGGATTTGACTATTCGAAATTCTGATTACGTATGTAGAGGATATTAAGTTTACAAGTTATACATGCTTTAAATTAAAAAAAAAACTAAATTTAAACTTTTCATTGGGCCTTACCCTCTCACCCGACCCACTACCAAATTAAACCCGCACATCCTTTCTTCTCAATAATGAATCTGCGTCTCTTTCTTTACCATGGCCGCATTTCCTTCAATCTCCTTCCTACATCCTTCCATGAATTCAAACACTAAATACACCAATCAACTCCTCAACCAAATCTCCATCTACCTGGCTACTCCCCTTCTAACTCACCGTCCTCCCTCATTTTCCGACTCTATCCAATAGTTCGCGGCACCAGTACAGGAAGTACGACACTTCTTGTTCCAGAAATCTACAGAAAACCACCTGCAAATGCTACTTCTTACAACTAATGCCACCACATCATTTGAAAGTTGAATTAGTGTTTCAAACGCCCAAATCAAAGGACCCTAGTTGCGTGTATTTCAGACCAGTGCAGATACTGATGTCGAACCCAAAGATGTCCATATAGGAATGAAGCTAAACACCAAAGGATCTCTAATACACATTTATCATGATTTATGGAAATTTCTTTGAATTGATTTGATTTTTCAAAGTTGGATGTTTTACTGCAAAAATGAAAAACGACAGCGGACTGTAACTTTGACCAAAGAAAGTAGGAATTAGGTTTAGACAATGGGAAGGGTATTTATAAAGATTTTTAAATAATTTTATATTTAAATTTTATATTTATTTATAATCAACTTCTGTTTTTATTTATCCTTTAAAATTCCTACAGTCTCACATGACATCAAAAAATCATGAAACTGGACATGCAACTGCAGTTCGACATTACATACTCAACGAAACTGGTTTCGTCGAATTCCGAGTCCGTTTGCTTACACAGCGTATTTTTAAAGTCCAATTATCGGTTGTCTTTCACATTAAAATCCCGTACAGCCACATACTGACTCCAAAAATAATAAAAATTGAAATCTAACAATAATTTGATATTACGGATCCAACAAAATTGGTTTCGTCGAATTTGAGGTCGTTTGCAAAAATGACTATTTTCTGAAGCTCTAAATAGACCATTTAAGTATAAATATATTTAAAAATAATTAAATTAAATATTAATAAATTAATATTATCGTATATATATTCACAATAGAATATCATACAACTCCAATTGGATCTATAACTCGATATTTCAAATCCAGATTAAATCAGTATTCAATTTATATTAAAAATCCATTTATAATATAAATAAATCGTTATAAATTATAAAGGAATTCCATAGCGACTTTTCGAAAATCTGATTTGGACATAAATCAAAATGTACACGATGAAATCCCGATTTTTCTCTTCAAGTAGAAAATATACTTCACCAGCTCTGAACGTTTCTTGTTTCATAGAAATCCGGCTGAAAACGGATTCTGTATATTCGTTTGAAGTTCGAATCGCCAAATTACGAACTGCAGCGCCATTTCGAGCTTGATTTTAATTATAATATAATTATGCGTTCAACTATCGTTTATATAATATATTCATTATTATAATTCAACTCTAAACTGAATTATATATTATATATGATCCAATTCCCACAATACTATAAATTCCACTATTTCCGACTATTTCGGAATTTAAATATATTGTTCTATTATTTATATTAATTAAATATTCAATATTATTAAATTATGATTGTTTTAAATTATCAAACCATTATTTAAATAATTAAATAAATTATTTAATTATCCGTAAAAATATGGGACATTACATTCTTCCCCCCTTAAAAAAAATTCGTCCTCGAAATTGTTAAGGTAGAAAACAAACCCTATTGACTGGTTTGAACTTATTTGTTTACTTCTTAACTTCAGTTTCAACTGAACCATTTTAATTTCAATTAAATATTCATTCATTTCTACTAACGAAAATTTTCAAAAATTCTGAAAATTTTCTAACACCTTAACTTTTCGAAAAAATTCGCCAGCACCTCCTTTGTACTGGTCAATAGCTCAAACTCCAACTCACCTCTCCAGGCCTTCTTCAAGCAAAAGAAAATCAAACAGCCAAGCGGCTTGCCAATTGGCTCATAACCCATCAAACTCATATGAATATAAACATGTACCTTTTTGGTCAAACATATGATTGTATCATTTACATCTGCTACCAATTATGCATATACCAATGTCATCTAAACTAATTTCCAATCAATATCCGTTCAACACAGCTATTCGCTTATATCCAAACCAAATTATGTTTTCAACTCAGATTCAATTTTTGATTTCAACACATAACTTACCCGTACAATTCCATTTCGGATTATCTCTAATCCAATCTAATTCGATATTTTCTATCTCAATTCATTTTCCACTTAACTGGTTTCAATTCGATTTCTATTTCTATTTGCTTTTACAAATTCTAATTTAACTTGTTTTTAATTCAAACAGTCTTTCCTAGGAGTTTTAACAGTTTACCATATCGAAAATCAAACTTTCCTTTTCAGGATTCAAAACAACTTGCTTTTCACAAAACAATTCAAAAACAAAATCCTTGGTAGTAATCCACCACTTAGCAACTCGAAAATGAACACCGGTGATGCAGCTGTGATCATCGGAATCTATTTTCCATCCATCGAAGTGAGTTCAATACCATATCACTTTCAAAATCATTTCTAAACACTTTCATTTTGAAATCCATTTCAAAATATCCTTTTCAATGCTTATAACAAATTTAAAATCTCCTAGGATTTTAAAATTCACATATATTTAACCCAGATTCATTTACAAACACTTTTATATCCTTCCAGGGTTTTAATTACAATTCTAATTTAAATTCAGATTTAATTCATCTGATTTCACGTATTTCACTTATATGAATTTTGATTGGCTATTTACATAACCATTTCACATTTTATAATCTTATTCGATTGTAATCACAACCAACACATCCAATATACTATAATACTTCAAATATTAATCATACTTTTATATCAAAATATAATTTGGATAAAATTATTTCATTTACCCTCTTTTCAAAACATGCTATGTCGGTTCATCATATTCAAGTGTTTATAAACCCCTACTAATACAGTGGATCAAACTGATTGACCAAAATTCATAAATTACTCAACCAATGAATCTACACAATATAAAATCAATATTACAAAATCTATATATACGTTCACTCGTATATATACACTCAACTCAATCTAGGGTATTACTAGCCCCATCTCTACTGAGTCATGCCACAGAGCCAAGGTAATTACTTAACCTTCAGCTCTGATACCACTGTAACGACCCGGGTTTTCGCGATCCTGAGTAACCGACATAAACTCCATGTCGACTATTCAAGCATCGGAAATAACAGATAGTCCATGAAAGAAATTAGAGGGTGAGAATAGATAAGATAGAAACTTAGAATAGAAGAAGAAGAAGAACATACAACATCAAAGTAAACACGAATTGAAACACCCCACCTCCGTTAAGGTCACTCGCAAAGGGAATTCCTTAACTTCGGTGAAGCGCTTTAGGTAAAAGATGCAGATAAATTAGAAGACAGACAAATAAAACAGCGGAAAATAAAGTCATTTTGTTAACATTGTGATCCAGTCAAGCTTTTACAACAATTTTCTCAAATCATACTTAAAAGTAATACATAGAACTTCTGTCTTGATTTAATAACTTCCAAGTGTAAAAGAAGCACAAAAATAACAATGATATTCCCCAATAAAGCATGAGCCAGCCATAATAGTGGAAGAGAGAGAGTCCAAAGCGGAACATCAACCACCTTCGAGCTTGAAAAGAAAACTGAGCTAAGTGGTATCATTTCCTCCCTAAGAACCTGGGGTGGGGGGGGGGGGGGGAACGGAAGAAAAGAGGCGAAACAAAACTAGGTCAGACATGAGTCTGGTAAGTCTAGTGATTATTCAGCATATAAACTGGTAAGAGAACCATGACATGAATAAACTGGATGCAAGACAACGACAAAGAAATAAGGTAACATAGGATAAGCATAAGGTATGATAAGGCAAGATAAACAGAATGCACTCCTACTCTTTCTCTGCTTTGCTACTACCTTGTTAATCCGATTTTTATATCTATCTCTGCACCACCTAACTAGTGTCCCAACTAGCAATCTGTATAAATGATAATATTACAACGTGATCCCAATCCTCGTAATTGTGGTAGCCTTCAGGTGTACATCTAGTATGAGGATCTTACCTCAATTAACCTAATTGCCATGAAGATGTTAGATGTACCCTTACTACCCTATCGATCAGTTCCCTACTTGTATTAAAGTTCCATGTGTCTATGTCAATCGACCCTCTCTTGCGTGTAGACACCCTGTGCTGGTCCCACCATAAGGTGTATCTATACTTATGATAGCGACCTGACACGATTCAAGATGCACAATGTATAACTATTGGTACCCAGTGCCTGCTTTTTCCCACTCCGGAGTACGTGCACGCCCGTAAACCATCGGAACCTACGTTGACGTACCCCATGCCGTTATTTTGACCGCTTATAATCAGCCCAGTAATCGTGCCCCACCCTGCCTAGTTTCAGGGTACCATGATACATCTATGTGGGTTACTGCTGATGTGGATTCCCGTTACTAGGTTTTCCTACTAGTTAAGTTTTGTGGGCCTATATTTACTAATATTACCCACCAACCCGATATGTACTTAACCGTCCCACTGATTCAAGCATGTTTATTTAACGATTAAGTTTGTGGGCCTATATGTACTGATATTACCCACCTACACGAGATGTACTTAACCCTCCCATCGATTCAAGCATGTTCATATAACGATTAAGTTTATGGGCCTATATTTACCAATATTACCCACCAACCCGATATGTACTTAACCCTCCCACTGATTCAAGCATGTTTATTTAATGGTTAAGTTTTGTGGGCCTATGTTTACTAATATTACCCACCAACCCGATATGTACTTAACCCTTCCACTGATTCAAGCATGTTTATTTAATGGTTAAGTTTTATGGGCCTATATTTACTAATATTACCCACCAACCCGATACGTACTTAACCCTTCCACTGATTCAAGCATGTTTATTTAACGGTTAAGTTTTGTGGGCCTATATTTACTAATATTACCCACCAACCCGATATGTACTTAACCCTTCCACTGATTCAAGCATGTTTATTTAATGGCTAAGTTTTGTGGGCCTATATTTACTAATATTACCCACCAACCCGATATGTACTTAACCCTCCCGCACATTACATCATATTGGTTAAGTGTTGTCCATTCATGTTAGCTTAACCCACTCATTCATCATGTCATGTTGGTTAAGCGTTTCTTATTAACTTGACCCTCCTTACTTATCATGTTGGATCGGTTAAGTGTTTCCTATTAACTTAACCCCGTTCGTTCATCAAGTTATGTTGGTCAAGTGTTTCTTGTTAACTTAACCCCACTATATTCATCTTGTTGTATTGGTTAAGTGTCATCAATCAATTCAAGTTAACTTAACTTAACCCACCTATGTGTCATGTTACTTTGGTTAAGTGTTGCCTTCTTGTGTTAACTTAACCCTACCACAAATCAAGTTATATTGGTTAAGTGTTGCCCTCTTGTTTTAACTTAACCTTACCACAAATCAAGTTATATTGGTTAAGTGTTTCTAAATTTACTTAACCTCACCCACTTATCTAATTAACATGTTATAACGGTTAAGTGTTCTAAATTTACTTAACCTCACTCACTTGTCTAATTAACATGTTATAACAGTTAAGTGTTCTAAATTTACTTAACCTCACCCACTTGTCTAATTAACATGGTGTATTGGTTAAGTGTTACCTTAATCAAATTAACCCTACCATTCCTGTCTTAGCTTTAATTCTTTTATTAAAGCAACAACCACTCACATTAGAAAGGTACTGTTACGTCACTGGATGTGCCGGTCGGTTTCGGGCAGTTTTACACCGTAACTCAGTCTAACCTTGGGTTCTTTTGGGCTCAATGCGCTAACCTCTCACATTAGATCTATATTGTTATGGTTGCTGGATTTGCCGGGCGGTTCCGGGCAGTCTTATACCGTAACTCAATCTAACCTTGGGTTAGGCATATTCGTCTTTTACTAAATTTACATATTTATCCTTTTATGTAAATTATCAACAATTTATTGTCATTGCCCACTTTCCCTCTAAATCAGGCTCATAATTTTAGTTATAAAAATTTATACCACTTTTATGCCATAAACCATTTACATGTTTATAAGCCAAATATTCCAATTATATGTAATTTCATGTTTTCCCCCAACGTTACCCCCGTTAAACGTTCACACAAACTACATAAAATGTTAGGCTCGATACATAGCCTAATCTTATACATAAAGGGGAAAAAGAGGAACATGTAATAATTCCAACATCATAAAAATATGGATCTTTCTACACGTGTATCATATGAATTTGGCATAGAATAATATACATTTAATTATGAACTTGCAAATTTAGATCTATTCAACATGAATCATGAAATAGGGTTTTTACATAAAACAACATAAACTTAAAATTAGACATGTTGTTGCGTACTTACAAATTAGTTGGATCAAATCTAACATAAGCCTAATCATATTAACATGTAGTTTTGGATCATATATGTGAACATGGTTGAACATAGCAAAATCCCCAAATTGTCATACAACATATAAGTGTCATTACCAAATCATACAACTTGAAATGTCATCACCAAATTATACAATATGGTATGTCATCGCCAAATTACACAATATGATATTCCATCGCCAAATTATAACATGTCATCGCCAATTTATCTCATCGCCAAAATACATAACATAATATGTCATTGCCAAATTACACCACATATGGATTCATTGCCAAGCATTTAACATTTATCATCATACAACATGATCACCACTTAGCATGATAAGAATCATAGTCTCAATCAATTCAGTTTTAACAAAAATGATAGGCATAGATTTACATTAGGCGATGTTCTACATCCATTTATTTAGTCACGATTCTAATATCATTTAAGTCTAAATGATAACTGGACTTACAAAAAGGAGACTAGTCTTGTGTTCAGGGATCTGTATTCTGAATTTGGATAGCTCTCCTTTGTTGTAGACGTTGAATTCTCTTAGTTGAATTAGATTTGATTTAATTTGATTCTTGCTTCTATCTTTCTTTCTAGTTGAGTGGGAATGGCGGCTACTCTAGGTTGAGTGTTGACAACATGACAGTCTTAGGAATATTTTTGTGTGGCTTAGGGTTTTAGATTTAGGTTGCTTATATAGAATTTTAATTAAATAAGAGCCGTCAGATCAACCTAGAAGCAATCAAAACCATCCAGCTAAAGCAATGTGTCACTCAGCCAATCATAGCATGACACATAAGCCCTAACACCTCAGAATTTGTCACAAAGCCAATCAGAGAAGGCCACGTAAAAAGACAATCCTTGACCAACAAAAAAATGCGCCACGTGCACAACATGATGCGTACACGTCTTATATATATATGTATATATATTTTCTATATATATATATATATATATTATTTACCTATCTTCCCAATTAACAATTTTCACACTAAACCACTTTTTGAACTGCATTCACACTAAGCCACTTTTTATCCATTCCCCTAAAACAAAAATATGGCGCTGGCGGGGATCGAACTCTATACCTCTTGTATGAAAGTGACATGTTCTAACCAAATGAGCTACTAAGTCTTCTGCTTACAAAACTTAGAACAATGCTAAACATTATTCTTTTCTCATTCTTCTTTTACATGTTTTGCTGCAATATTTAATTTAAAGAAATCTTCTTCATACGGAGTCCGATTTACGCAAACTTGGACTCTATCTCAAGCAGAATTCCGAGATGAACGCAATGGCGCAACCCGTTTCACCTATTTCTTCTTTTTAAAATTAATTATTCTTTAATTTGTTATTTTAATATTCTCAGAAAATACGGGGTGTTACACGAATCTCACAGCGGAACGAATAAATATATTTCATAACATAACTTTGAAATAAAACAGTATTTGTATACAATACCCTTATTAGAGTATGACACTTACAACAGAATGGAAATAACAATCTATATAATCCTGAAGCCTCCTGCTCTAGCTCTTCAAGCATCTGTAAAATCCTGACTACTTGACTGCCCGTACAAAATTGGGCACCCAAGAGTTTAGGGAAAATAAAACAAAATAAACTCTGGGTCAGTCATGTGACTAGTGTGAGTAAACTCAAATCATTTGTTTAACTTTTCAAAAATCCTTTTGAAACAAAGGATAATAGTAAGACCGATCCACACATAAATACGGATGGTTTTTACATTATGATAACCCAAAATATTTTTCTAAAACAATACTTGTCTGAGATTATAATAATGTCTAGACCAAGTAAATAGAAATCTAGTAGAATGCTTTCATCTCACGTTCTACATATATAATATGCAACCAAAACCGCGGGCTCTTATTGTTAAATGGATTTCCAACTCTGACAAGGTATGGAACCACCTTCCGATCAGTGTACTCTAGAAGTGATGCACTAGAGTTCAATAAGAACATCTTGTAACTCGGCCACACATGACCGTCCATTCATTTCGCTCGAATGTTCCGAATATATTATCACCTTATGGTTGGTATACCAACATAACCATTACCGGGAGATACAAAAGCAAAAGAAGTAACAAATATGAATATTCTCTAGATGGTGACAATATACCCTACTTCGGTGTGACCCACTTAGCCATGCTGCCTGCCCGGTTTCTGTCATTTCCCAATTGATGAGGCTTGAGGTCATAACGTATCTTTTGACATATCACTCCTTCATTTACTTTGAATGCCACATCGTCATACCCGTCAAATCACAAATTGATTCCCCCAAAAATATCACAGGTATAAGCTAAGAGAAACGAATTCCTCCGCCACCAACGTAAATACGTTTGAAACGATCAACTTACACGATCTACCAGATATACTCTATCAGACATTCGTCCATTCAAGTTGTCCTAGGACTGGACAATCCGAAGGAATTATTCTGTAAATCCATCTTAGGTAATTTCTGCCTCGGATTTACTGAACAGCCCTTGCATAACTCCATCTTCAATTATTTTCATCATATTTATTTCGCAACGCTAATGCCATATGGAGTGGTTTTTAGATAATATATCTGATCCCGGTCTCTCCGTATTGACAGTGGAAATGGTCAAAATCTTCGATAGTCAGTGATTTAACTATCAAAGGAAAACATGTGCGCAAACAGCGATATTATTTCCAGATGGAAATTCTATCGATCAATCATCAATCAATATTTATTCATTTCCCCATTTCTCGTTTCCATATATTCATCAAATCCTTATTTTCTAATTTTAGAAAATATACATTATTAACTTTGGAAAACGTTTCAATTTCTGATTCACGCATCAATATCTTCCAACCTCTACCAGTCTCTAACTATAAACTAGTAAGAGAACAACCCCCTACGTATTAACCCCGAAGGCCGAAACCAACATCAGATCGATACCCAGAAAGCCATTCAACTCAATTAAATTCCAGTCAGTTTCCGATTTCAGAAATTCCACTTAAATTCCTAATTCAAACCCCAAATTCCTTTATAATATTTTATTTGCAAAATATTTACTTTAAATCAATATCATGTTACACCTGTGTGCGAAGCACGGGTCTAAACCTTCCTAATGTAAAATTCTCTTCTTATAAAACTCTATCCATTTTCCAAATATTTCCCTTTTATAATTCTATTTACTTTCTATCTCAATATTCCTTTTATAATTCTATTTATTCTATATAAATCCTTTTATAAAATTCTATTTATTTTCTAAATAAATATTCCTTAATTATATTCCTTTTATAAATTCTATTTATTCTATATAAATCCTTTTATATAATTCTATTCATTTCATATAAATCCTTTTATATAATTCTATTTATTCTATATAAATCCTTTTATGTTTTTCAATATTTGTTTTCCAAATATTACCTTTTTTAATATCATATTTATTTCATATATAAATATTTCATTTTCAGTATTCACTTTGAAAATTTCCTTTTATACAATTCTATTCATATGGTCTTTAACATACCAAATAACATGACCAGTGTCATCATAATCAATCACAGATTATGTATCACATCATATATCACAATATATGAAAACAAACAGTATTATAAATATTAAGGAATCCAATTGGATCCCTCCAACCTGTTTCCCTGCATCAAAGACGTTAAACAGTATAATAACATCGATTTCATTTCGATATGAAATATTATGATTAACAAAATCAACATTTGATTAACGATATACATATATATATATATATATATATATCGTTATCTATAATTTCAACCCAATACATCAGCAATTCAACCAACCAATCAACACACAATAATCAATTATCATTTATCATTACTAGATTTTATTTGTAGAAATATAAATTGATCAGAGTTAGTGAGAGTTACTCACATTGGATGATCATCGTTAAATAACGATAATTGTCGCTTGATTCAGACTGACAATTTATTTCTCTATAAATTGTAATGAGCTTCAATTCACTCCCAGTCAGTTCCATTGTGTAGCCCTCGTCCATACGATCCCAGCGGATCTAACCGTTCGAAATTCTGATTACATATGTAGCGGATATTAAGTTTACAAGTTATACATGCTTTAAATTAAAACAAAACTAAATTTAAACTTTTCATTGGGCCTTACTCTCTTACCCAGCCCACTACCAAATTAAACCCGCACATCCTTTCTTTTCTAGTAATGAATCCGCGTCTCTTTCTTTACCATGGCCGCATTTCCTTCAATCTCCTTCCTACATCCTTCCATGAATTCAAACACTAAATACACCAATCAACTCCTCAACCAAATCTCCATCTACCTGGCACCTCCCCTTCTAACTCACCGTCCTCCCTCGTTTTCTGACTCTATCCAATAGTTCGCGGCACCAGTATAGGAAGTACGACACTTCTTGTTCCAGAAATCTACAGAAAACCACCCGCAAATGCTACTTCTTACAACTAATGCCACCACATCATTTGAAAGTTGAATTAGTGTTTTAAACGCCCAAATCAAAGAACCCTAGTTGCGTGTATTTCAGACCAATGCAGATACTAACGTCGAACCCAAAGATGTCCATATAGGAATGAAGCTAAACACCCAAGGATCTCTAATACACATGTATCGTGATTTATGGAAATGTCCTTGAATTGATTTTTCAAAGTTTGATATTTTACTGCAAAAATGAAAAACGACGGCGGATTGTAACTTTGACCAGAGAAAGTAGGAATTAGGTTTAGACAATGGGAAGGGTATTTATAGTGATTTTTAAATAATTTTATATTTGAATTTTATATTTATTTATAATCAACTGCTGTTTTTATTTATCCTTTAAAATTCCTGTAATCACACATGACATCCAAAAATCACGAAACTGGACATGCAACTACGGTTCGACATTACGGACCGAACGAAACTGGTTTCGTCGAATTTTGAGTCCATTTGCTTACACAACATATTTTTAAAGTCCACTTATCGGCTGTCTTTCACATTAAATCCTGTACGGCACATACTGACTCCAAAAATCACGAAAATTGAAATCTAACAATAATTTGATATTACATATCCAACAAAATTGGTTTCGTCGAATTTGGAGGTCGTTTGCAAAAATGGCTATTTTCTGAAGCTCTAAGTAGACCGTTTAAATATAAATATATTTAAAAATAATTAAATTACATATTAAGAAATTAATACTATCATATATATATTCACAATAGAATATCATACGGCTCCAATTGGATTTATAACTCGATATTTCAAATCCAGATTAAATCATTATTCAAATTATATTAAAAATCCATTTATAATGTAAATAAATCGTTATAAATTATAAAGGAATTCCATAGCGACTTTTCGAAAATTTGATTTGGACATAAATCAAAATCTACACAATGAAATCCATATTTTTCTTTTCCATTAGAAAAATATACTTCACCAGCTCCGAACGTTTCTTGTTTCACAGAAATCCGGCTTAAAACGGATTCTGTATATTCGTTTGAAGTTCGAATCGCCAAATTACGAACTACAACGCCATTTCGAGCTTGATTTTAATTATAATATAATTATACGTTCAACTGTCATTTATATAATATATTCTTTATTATAATTCAACTCTAAACTGAAGTATATATTATATATGATCCAATTCCCACAATATTGTGAATTCCACTATTTCCGGCTATTTCGGAATTTAAATATATTGTTCTATTATTTATATTAATTAAATATTCAATATTAAATTATAATCATTTTAAATTACCAAACCATTATTTAAATAATTAAATAAATTATTTAATTATCCATAAAAATACGGGACATTACATCAACCTCTATAGCATGACCATCAGCAATTTTAACTTTCCGCTTTGACGGCAATGGTCTCAATGGGGTAATCTCGATCAAGACTTTGACATAAACTAGTCTCTTTCTAGCTATCATATTAGAATCAAAACAGTTCATCTTTCCAACTAGGCTTGCAAGCCAGTCGAAACCAAACATAGGCTATAGGATAGAGGGAATGCAGAAGAAGTGTGTCTAGATAGGAATGGATAATACCTGCTCCTTCACCTTGTCAATAGACGAACTTCAAGGGGGTGACAATGAAAGGTTTTATATTAATGATAACCAGATCGACTTCATGGATACGAAGCCTTTTATCGGATCTAGAGAATTTAAAGAAGAATATATCATTATCAAAATGAACAATTAGGCCACTTCTAGGCTTCCAAATTTGACCACAACGTCCTTAATCGAGAAGTAGGGAGGGCAATGGTCCAAGAAGAAGCCTATATGGTAACCTTCCAATATTTGGCGCATTCTTACAACACTACAACCGAAGGAACCATCTATCTCTTATCCTTAGCATAGTGGTAAGAACATGACACAAAGACTCCCTAATTGCTCAGTAATTTAGTAAAAAAAGGAATTCCACTTACAAATAGGGGAAGAGAGGGAGTGCGATAATCCCTAACTCTGAACTAGAATTCCTAATAGAGTCCGGAGTAGTATAATCCAAAACTGCACATAATTGACTGTGTGTGCCAACTACAGTCCAACCACTTAGGCTACCTATCGAAACACTGCCCACATTCCAAATAATACGTTCAACATCTAATACACCATCGCCTTTTTGACCTGAATAACATCAACAAGCTCAACAATTACAAACTTAGTATTGTCAAGACCAATAAAGGTTGTTTTCCATCTTAAATCAACATTCGCATCATCCAAAAAAGGTGAAAGAGTGTTTACCTAATGCAATGGACGAGTCTTTAAAGCTTGATAGAGAAGTACGTAGGGCATCAATGTCAGACAAAAGCTCTGCCATCAGATTCTTGACCAACCCAAAAGCAAAAATTAACGATTGCGGATGAGAATTTATAGGAGGATCAGACACTGAGATGACCTTAGACGATGCAGTAATGAATCAGTGATCGAAGCGAGTCAGCAAGGGAAAGGCTCTGAAATCCATATCTAGGGACAGTGGGGACGATTTGAAGGATTTCTTCTTCTTAGGCATTATAGAGGATGAGTCGAAGTGGAAAGAGGAGTAGATGAGGCAAACAAAATGATGATAGGGAGGAGATGAGATAATCAAATTAGAAGATAGAAATTTTCAAAAAGAAAGTGGCTTAGAAGGACGCCATTTTCAAAAAGTTGATAAAATTGAATGAATGATTTTTTAAAGGAATATTAATAGTTAATATATATATAAAAGGACATTTTTGGTAGTTTACGTTTTCACTAAAACTGTGATACCCCATGTTCTTACTACTATTAATAAAAATTTAAGAGAAAATGCTTTACATAGATATTTAACCATATCTTGCATTGAAATCTTTTGTAGTTAATTTGAATTTTTATTTCTATAATACAACTTTTGACTTTTATTAGTTTAATTATTCTATTTATATTATTAATTAGCTAAAAATAAATTTATAAGGATAATTCATTAGTTAAATCTTATTTTTAGTGCTAAGCTCTGGTATCATTAATCGCTAAAAAACAAAGTTGTAAATAAACTTCCCTAGTTAGATCATGTCTTCAATTTATTAGTATTTATTGATGTTTTGAATGTGTAAAAGAAATTTAATGCTTAACGCCTATTTTGGGGATGTTAATAGTTGAAATATATATAAAATGGCATTTTTAGTAGATTCTGTTTATACCAAAAAAAGTGTGACATCAAAGGTATTACAACTATTAGTAAAGATATCTATATCTTTGTTTAATATTTTCATAATCAAAACATGTATAAATTCAAAAAAACACAATGGCTAACCCAACTGGCAATTGAAATCGTGATCTCCCCTTCTGGTAGCTCTCGTCCTCTCCTTCCCCCTTTTTCCCTTCATATCGCCTGCTCACTCCTCACATTTCCTCTCAGGTCGTATACTCCTTCTTTTTACCAGTTGTCTTCATCGACCAAATCTGGTCGTGCTTATTCCAACACCAGACTAAGCCGCCAGCTCCTCCTTTGGTCGATTATGTCGTGGATTTTCCACCTCTTTGTGGGTCTGTTGCGTACCCTTCGGTGAACCCTTTCAGCTCGCTCATGACTCTTGCCTTTGCCAAAGCTTCAATTTCTGGGATCTTGGCTGTTGAGATTTCAAAATCTCCTATCTCGTCTTTGCCAGCTACGGACTTTGGTTTTGCCATCTATTCGGAACTCTCGCGTGATATTATAGGTAATGATGTTCTGGTTTGCAACGTTGGTAATGACAGTTTTGTTGAATGCGATTTGGTTTGTGAAGCTAGTAAAGTTCAGTCCAAATTGGTTGTTGCTGCTATATTGGCACAGGTTAACGATTGTATTATTGATTGCGATTTGGATTGTGACTCTACCAAAATTCAATCCAATATGGTTGCTGCTACTGTTTTAGCACAGGTTCTTAATCAGAATTGTCGAAAGATTAGACATGTTGGTAACTTGCCTCCTGTTGCTATTACTCACCCCCTGAGTGGGTTTCTTTATTTGATTCATTGACTCGTAACGCGGGTGTGTTCGCCCCTATTCACTTCGAAATAGAAGATTCCACCATGGAGCTTCCAGATGATGTATTGTAGGCTGGTTTTTATTTATGGTCGGATTGTTTAGTGGATTTCTTCCAGATGATGCATGTTTGCTTTGTTAACTACATGTTCTACCTTAAGGTCTCGATGTGTTCTAGAATCAAAACCTTCAATTCTTGGTTGCATCCGTTTCATTATCACACCTTGGTGCCCATCTATTGATTCTGCTCCTGAGCTGGTCTTTTCTACTTTTGTTTGGACTCAATTTTCTTATGTTTCTTTAGTGTTGCAATCTCTTTTGGATTTAAATTGGTTAGCGTTCCACTTAGGTAAATTAAAATGTTTTGACGTGAATACAGTGGAAAGAAGAAAACTTTGCTTTTACAAGGCCACTAGTTGAAATTTCTCCAAGCAAACTTCTGCCTGCTACTATTGAGGTGAATATTGAAGGTCGTGTAGTTGTGATTGACGTTTGCTATAGTTGGAAGCCTGACATATGCATCGGTTGCTAATCTTTTGGTCACACCGGGAAAACCTGTAAGAGTTCCTCCTTTGTTTACCCTATTCCTCTTCCAGCTAAAGTTCCTCTCCCTTGCCCCCCGGTCTGAAGGTAGGTTCCTAAAGTGTTGCAGTTTGTCTCTCAGCCTGCTCTTGTGATTGTTCCTGCTCCTCCCGTTGATCATGTGGATTAGAGTGGTGTAGTTCTTACTCTATATATTATTTGGGACTCTCATGAATCGACATGGATTCATGATTCGTCCAATATGTGCTATGATCTTGCTCGCGAAGATTTTTATATGTTTGTTTGCAATAATGAAGGGGAGAACATGCAACTTCATTACTAAGATGATGGGAATGATTAGTACTTCTTATGAAAATGGTTTTTTAGGCAGTGTAAACAAGACAGTCTTGGATGACAACGGTTATAAGGAAGTACATTTATGGCAAAGACTATGCTAGATTTGTCACTAAGCTAGTATGTAACACCCCTAAGTCCCACATCGTGGAAGCCTGTGTGAATTGGGTACTTATATAGTAGAACCTGTCTCTTACTAACGCTGAGGTCTTTTGAGAAACAAAACCCCACACCTATACGGTGGCTAAGTTGGGGACAATATCTTGCGTGAACGAAGGTGCAGTTGTTACAGTGGTATCAAAGCCAATACCCAGCCGGAATTGTAGCTCCTATGTGGACCACAACGCCTGGGTGAGGTGTTTGTGAGCCAACGAGGATGTTGGGCTCTGTAGAAGGGGAGAATGTAACACCCCTAAGTCCCACCTTGTGGAAGCCTATGTGAAGTGGGTACTTATATAGTAGAGCTCATCTCTTACTAATGTCGAGGCCTTTTGAGAAACAAAATCCCACACCTATACGGTGGCTAAGTTGGGGATAATATCTTGCGTGAACGTAGGAGCGGGTTGTCACATGGTATCTCTTTTTTTGGCTATCTGCCAGTTACTGGTCCAATTTTTTGTGCCTCCTACAGTCAACCCTCTTCCAATGGTGAAGGACTATAAGTCATTCAGTGGATAGTCCACTTTAAAAACCCTTTTTTTATTATCTAGACAATTTATCTACCTGCTATACTTATTATTTTGTAATTTATTATAATAAAAAGTGTAACAAATTACTATAAAAACCGGTCACTCTTCCAAAAAAAAAGTCTGAAAGCGCAAAATTTGTGTCTGGTCATGAAGTTTCAAAATTACTCTTACATATCTGTATCTTTTTATATCAGGTACTAGCAATTAAATATTTTTACAATTTCATACTATATATATATATTAACAAACTTTAATATCATTTAAAAATAAGATAAAATGAATAATCACTCTTTAACTTCGTTAATTAACAACATTAAAAAAGCAAAACGTATAAAATAGATGTTGCGACTTAGAAATAAATATTCTAACTAATTACATATGATTTCAACGAAAATATACTAAATTTTCTTGCAAACCATTTTTTCTAAAATGTGTTAAACATATACAGATTCTAAAAACATGATTCACACATAAAATATGTATAATGATCACGCGGTGCGCGCTGTAACTCTTATTTAAATAAAGTAAATAATAAAAGTTGATAATAGATATATTATAATGATATGATTGGATATGTAGAGAAATTCATGTGATTGTATTAGAGTAGGGTTATATACACTCCAATATGTATTGTTTTTTACCCAAAGAGGGAAAGAAAAATCATGCTTCGTATTACGTAGAGTCGATTAGTAATTAAGTGATGATTGTCTATGGTTGATAGACTGTGGATAGTACCAAAAACTTAACTTTTTTATTTTTTTGTTTGATTTGAACCAGTCAAGTAAAGTTGTTTGGTGGTGTATTGTTACATTAGTGTTTGTTTGATCTATGTTAAAGAACTGAATGTCAAAGCTATAGACTTGTTTTTTCCCCTCTTATTTCAATTGATCCAGTACAGTTGATCGATGGTGTATTGCTAATGATACGTATTGGCCATCCTATGTTTTATGATCTCCTATTCTTGTCTGGTTCTTGACCATTATGACATTTACTTAACTTGGAAACATAAGTGTGCTTGCCACTATATAACCGAACAAAGTGCAAATTTGATAAAAAATATAAGCATTTGCACACATACATAACCAAGCTTACAACATAAAAAACATGCATACACACATGTATACGTGGGTGCAACGAAAGTGGATCTTTAGCCAAACCTAACACTAGAAGGGGGTGAACAGTGTTTGTGGAATTTATATGAATCTTTTTTGAATTACTTCAATTACACTTGTATATAAGAAAATTGTAACAACCCTGTTATTAATTACCTAGTTAATCAAGTTTAATGTAACACCCCGCGTTTTTAGTATAATTAAAAATGTGTGTATATATATATATATATATATATATATGCATAAATAGGAGAATAATGGTGATGTACAATGTGCATGTAATAGAAATGATAATAAAATAAGGATACTTAATTTAAAATTTAGGAATTAAGTAAAACGGACATCACCATTGCGTTCGTCTCGGAATTCTTCTTGGAATAGAGTCCAAGTTTGCGTAAATCGGACTCCGTATGGATGAGTTATGGCCTTTATAAGGTTCAACTGAAAATTCAAAACAATTTGCAATTCGACCCAGGAAGCTGGGCGGGAAATTTCCCGCCCATCAACTAGGCAGGTCGACCCTAGGGTCGACCTGGGGGTCAGGTCGACCTGGGGGTCGACCTACCCCTAGGGAGGTCGACCTGGGGGTCGACCTACCCCCCCAGATCTGAGTAGTTCTGTCCTTGTGACGTGTTTTAATGTGTTGTACGAATCTGGTGGCTTTCAATTCAATCTAAGGGCTCCAAAACACTCTCTACACCTATAAATACATAGCAATACCTAACCCTAATTCATAACAATTCCTTAAGACACCTCTGTGCTGCTGAACTTTCAATTCTCTTAGCCGCCGCCTCTAAAACCTAAATCAAATTAGGAATTCTTCATCAACAATTCAAGCTCTTCACCAATAATCAAAAAAGAAGATTTAATCAGCGTTCTACATCAACAACAAATCATTTATTTCTCCAATCCAGTCAATGTAAGTGGATTTGAACTATATTTGTTGTATAATATTGCCTCTATCGTTTACCGTTCCCCATAATGAATATGATGATAATTCAATAAGATCAGTTATTTTATTTATGCCTACATTTGAATTCTCTCTTTTTACCCTTTCCCTCTTTATTTCTATAACTAGGCTATCTCGAGCCTACGTCTATCATGGATTCATGCGTTTAAAACGGGGAACGAGAAATTAAAAAAAAGGAAAAGGGGTTGGTTTGAGCGTAATATTGGGAATGAGAGGTTTTGTATAAAATTATGGGCATAATTATACTGAAATGTTGGGTTTATGCAAATTGTCATAATTGTGACTAGATATGGAATTGGTATAAACTTAATATTAACAACATGTAATTAGGAAGCATGGATTGGTAGAACTTATTTGTGACTTGAAAAATAAGCCTAGGGAGTGAATTAGATTATATGTATGAACGTGGGAATGTTGATATATATATATATATATATATATATAGGGAAAATACTGATTATATGAAATTGGGTATAATTGGATATTGGAAATTATCATGTTTGGGTATGAATAACATGGAATTGGTGAATTTGGCTATAATTGGATAATTTGGGTAATATGAAATTTGGCTAACTATTAAGTAATTGGTGTAGTTAATGATAAATGGGAAATAGGCATAGAAAAATGAAATGTAATTAAGATAAATTTGGAATGCATGACATGAATTTCTGGTTTGGGTGAAAGACGATTGTTAGTGAACGCCTATGACATGAGGTTAGGCGCATTTGTGGTGTAAGACTGCCCGGAACCACCCGACAAATCCAGCAACCACAAGCGGACGCCTAACGTGAGAGGTCAACAGCAAGAACAAGAGGCGTAACAGTTTATGACACGAGGTTAGGCGCGTTTGTGGTGTAAGACTGCTCGGAACCGCCCGACAAATCCAGCAACCACAAGCGGACGTCCAATGCGAGAGGTCATACATCATTGCAGCGTAATAAATAAATTTAGAACCGCTAACCACAATAAGACATGTGGGTGACATGGGTGGTTAGAGGGTTAAGTGGACGATATAAATGACATGTAAAGCATGACTAATGTGGACTTAACTGTTGTAAGACATGTGATAAAACATGACTAAGGTAGACTTAACCGTAGTAAGGCATGTGTAAGACATGGAAACTATAATAAAGGGGGTTAAGTGGGACACGGGTGACATGAGAAACAAAAACTTAGATATGCTTAACCAAATGGGACCCGCAACGGTATTATAAGTTAATTGAATTGGGTAAAGTTAAGTAACGGGTTAAGTAAGCGAAAAGGTTAAGTCAAATCTAAGATTAATGACAAGAAATAGGGAATGATAAAAAACCTATTATGAATAAACTTAATGAGGAAAGAAAGGATAACAGGTGAAAATTGTAACTTATGGGACAAGATAAGTTATAGGAAATGATTAGGAAGATGAGATAACTTATATGTAAAGATATACTTAAATAAAGTGGGTTGGGAAGGAGAAATGTGAAATTTAAAATTATATAAGCTATATGAATGGAAAAGAAGTAAATTTGGGATCATATATGTTGGTTGGGTTGAGTAATTCTCTGGGTGTCAGTCTGATGTTGATTTCGGTCTTCGGGGCTGGTGTTTAGGGTATTATTCTCCTAATCAGTATATATGTGGGATAAGGCATACTTAACTATGAATTAAGTATAACATGTTGTTGTAACCTGAAAAGCGAACATTTTATGAAATTGGAAAATAACATGTTGTGGGCTTATTAACGGACTTAAGTGGGTTTAGTATAAATTGAATTAATAAGCAAGGGTAACTTGGTTAATACGAAAAAAGGGAGCTAATGCGAATAACCAAGTTAAATGAGAAAGTTGACGAGGTGGCACACACGCGAAATAAATGGTTAGACTTAGGGCCTAATGACATATAAAACTAAGGCGCTTGAAGCAGTCCGTACGTTGAAGGATGAATAACCCAACGAGGTAGATCATCAAGGTGTCATAAGGCACGAGGAGAACGCACGTTTGTTATTTTGGCGGCTCCAACGAACTGGAAGGGAAAGCATGCGGCTTCCTGAGACGTTAAGGGTGCTCCTAGTAGTCCTCTGTGTAGTGGTAGATGTTTCAGGCTGTGCTCGCATAGGTTGGGTCTGCGCGTAACTACTAGGTGGGTGGGCCTTGACTGCAAGAATAACTTGACAGTCAGAATGCTGTACGAGGTGACGGAAAAGGTGGTTCGGCGGCTGCCTCAACGGGGGTGGAGGGTCAGGACCAACAAGGACAGTAGGCCGTCGAGTGCCTGTCACCACAGCCAGTAGGATGCAGGAAGACTAGAGCTAGACCCAAGATACCATTAACCATTCCCTATCGTGCGACGGTGGTTGAGGGAAGACGCCACATGGATGTTTAGATTGTTTGCTTAGGGGCTTGTCGCCTAGCTCTCATAGTCTTCACTAGTTAAGGGAGGGGCCGAGGTGGGGCCATAGCCACCATAGAAAACAGACCCTAGGGATATTTGTGCTAGAGGGTCTTAAAGGCGGGCCTCACACAGATATGAGGAAAGCTCCCGATCGAGTCCCGTGTTTCTTGTGTAGCCCTGCCACGGAACTCGGGCACGCACACACGATGGGTGTGCGGGTTAGGCATCGAATACACTTGACAATACGTACATGGAAAAGTCTAGATACAACAACATCTGCTCTGGGTAGTGTATCGTAGAATAAAGGGCATTATTCGATAATGGCAGTCGTTATGTTTACATTATATAACTATAGTAATCCTATGCGGGTGTAGTCTTGTATTATACATAAGAGGAATGTATGTTACTATGACATAGGGTGGGGGACTACGTATATCGCTGCGATGATACGGTGGAGACTGTGCAAGTGGGGTACCATGGGGTGTACCTCCATGTGGGGGTAGCTACATATACATTATATTAGGTTAATCTACTAGGGGGTAGATGGGTGCGACGTGTGTGTAAGCTTTGAGTGCTAATAACACGTATAACCTAATAAATAAGACAATGAAATCGAACAGTATATGTAGGATTATTCAAGAAGTTTAGTTTAAATTCATTCACACAGAACTTATGTTCTGACCCCCTCCTCAAAACATTCGCAGGTTAGACAGAGACTTATAGCTTTGGGGATACTGATTTAGCAGTATTGTGATTAAGGTAAAGCTATGTTTTAAATATATTATATTTTACTCCTTCCGCTGTGAGGTGTTTTCCGAACTCTGACATATCTCTTTTCTCTGTCTTTTTCTGCAGGATACCAGAGCAACCAACTCGGGTTTCGATGGATTGGATTTTTGAAAAAAAATCGGTCCGTCGGAATCTGAGTTATTACATTTGGTATCAAAGCCTAGGATTAGTTTTCCTAGAGAAAAATTATGATTGAGCATATTTGTATTTTTGAAAAATATAAATATTATATATATAAATATATAAGCCTAGGTTAGTATAGGAGCCCGCTTGAGAAATAGATCTGGAAAAAGAAAATGAGATTTTTACCCCCATACACTAAAAATGGAGATCAGGAATTTTTTTTTGAGCTTTTAAGAAAAAGCAAAAAGGTGTACATAAAAATGGATATTTAAGACTTCATGTTCCGCTTAAGTTTCTATTTCATGGAATTGGAATATGTGCAAGAAGAATAGATAGTCACCAGTAACCATCAAGAAAGAAGACGGAGAAAAGCGGAACGAAAAATAAGAGGAAAAAAACAGGTCGACACTTTTGTCGACCTGCCCATAGGGAGGTCGACCTTAGTGTCGACCTGCCTAGTGCAGGAAAATAAATAAATAAAAGGTCGAAGGCCAAAGGCCTTCAACTCATTCCATCGTTCCAGGTGCTCCATTACAGGGAGCACGAAACCCACCTCCACACCACATTTTTCACCTCCCACCACTTCAAATCTCCACTGTTTCGCACAAAATTACCTCCAAATCGAAGCTAGAAGTCTCCTCTACCCAGATCTATACCTCTCCCCTCTCAATTCGAGCTTAATTCGCCATGGCGGACCAACCTTCCCTTCTTGTCTCTTTTCCCCAACTTACGCCTTAAGAAATCGCTTGGTGCAACACTCGGAGAGATATAGTCGAGGCGTACGTCAACACCGCAGGTTTGAAGTTATTGTTAGGCCGTCCGGTTAAGTTTGGTGATTTTGTTGGAACACCTTTGGAGGGTTTATTTGTGGAGGCGGGTTTAATCGCAATTTTGGATGTTAATACAGTCGAGCTAAAGGGCTACAAGAGGTTAGTAAGACTTTTTGATGCTAATTTAGAAGTTGGGGTAGACAATGAGGGTTTGATTACATATAATTCGGATGTAAAGGGAACCATCATTAGTTTCAATCAAATGAAATATAGTTTGGGGAAATGTTGAATATCCGTAGTACGGGCCACGAGTTAGGGGATCTTGAGATGACTGATTTGGCTGTATGGCGTCGGATTTTCTACGATGAGCACGAGAGGATTTGGGATTATACCCATTTACATCTGTTAGCTAGATTTGCTATTCGGATTTTACAGTATAATATTGTTGGGCATACTGGTGGATTTGATAGGATAACACAAATCCTTAAATGAGCCATGTATGCTATTTTTGGGGGTATTCAGATAAATTGGGCTCGCACTATCCTACAGTATTATGACTCTACTAGAGAGGCGAGGCAGTCGAACATTTCTTTCAGAAATTTATGGACCGTAGTTTTTACATGAAGTAATGTTCCTCTACGAAAGGAGGGTTATATATCACCTCCTTCTCATCCCTCCAGTATTATAGATTTGGCCGCACTGACGAGGATGCATATGCACCTACATGATTTATTAGAGCCTCAGCCCATGGAGCATGATGGAGGAGATGAGGAGGAGGAACATGTACAGGCGGAGCATGTGCAGGAACCATAGGGTGGTGACTATCAGCCCGGACATGATGGAGAGCCCCAATATGTACCACCGGTAGGATCAAACCCATATCAGGCAGAGCAGGCTTGCGGAGGTGCTTGGACTTACCAGGCTCCAGGATGGGGTACTTCCGGTACATCTGGGTGGGACCCTTGGATTTCCAGAGAGTCGGACTGGAGGGCGGAATTGAGAACAGTTTCTGAGCAACATACTCAGTTAGTTAGAGATCACCAGGACATCCTGAGGACACAGCAGGAGATGCTCCAGACACAAGTTGAGTTGGGATAGACTCAACAGCAGATGCTACAGGAGATGGGCGCCTTCTATGATCAGCTATGGGCTGGGCTATAGGACTTGCAGTTAGAGGTCAGGGAGGGGGCTAGACAGCTTACGGAGCATATAGACAGTAAGATTGGTGGTATAAAGGATCTCATTCATAGTTTCTTCCAATAGGAACCTGACCTCTATTGCTGTATCAGTAGGGTAGTATCTTATTATGTAGTGTATGACTGTCTCTCTTTTATCTAGTTGTAGTAATGTACTCGAATTTGCTTTGACGTAATCTACGAATGTTTAATTAGAAATTTTTCTGTAATAATTTGTTGGGCATGTAAAATAAAAACATATAAATATGAAGCAGAGAAAAATGAGAAAATTTAAATTAATTAAACTAGAAGGCTAAAAGAAAACGGGAAAATATAGGTTTTTCCGTTAAATGCATAAGGATTAAAAATTTGGAAAATTAGATTTTTCTAAGTTTTGAAATTTAAAAGTGATTGATAGGATTTTGGGCGTGGCAATTGGATGAACTACACATTTATTTTATAAGGGTAAGGGAAAATTTGGACGAAAAATATTTTAGAATTTTTCAAAAACAATTTTTCATTCATATAGAAATGCAAGTATATTTAGGATGTGAGCATCATGATTTGAGAAAGCGTTTTTAAACGTTTGCATACATATAGATGGTACCAATTAGGCATACATGCTTTACTATGATGTATTTCACTTTGCACATGTGCACAGTGTTTGCAACAATTGAATGCACACTTGATGGATGAATATTGCTAGGGATTATCTATTTCACTCTTAGCGAATTTCGGGGACGAAATTCTTTAAGGGTGGGAGAATGTAACTCCCCGCATTTTTAGTATAATTAAAAATGTATATATATATATATGCACAAATAGGAGAATAATGGTGATGTACAATGTGTATGTAATAGAAATGATAATAAAATAAGGATACTTAATTTAAATTTCAGGAATTAAGTAAAACAGACATCACCATTGCGTTCGTCTTGGAATTCTGCTAGGAATAGAGTCCTAGTTTGCGTAAACCGGACTCCGTATGGATGAGTTATGGCCTATAGGAGGTTCTACTGAAAATTCAAAACAGTTCGAAATTCAACCCAAGCAGCTAGATGGGAAATTTCCCGCCCATCAACTAGGCAGGTCGACCCTAGGGTCGATTTGGGGGTCAGGTCGACCAGGAGGTCGACCTAGGGGTCGACCTACCCCCCCAGATCTGAGTAGTTCCGTTCCTATGACGTGTTTTAATGTGCTGTACGAATCTTGTGGCTTCCAGGTCAATCTAAGGGCTCCAAAACACTCGCTACACCTATAAATACATAGCAATACCTAACCCTAACTCATAACAATTCCTCAAGACGCCTCCTTGCTGCTGAACTTTCAATTCTCTTAGCCGCCGCCTCTAAAACCTATATCAAATTAGGAATTCTTCATCAACAATTCAAGATCTTCACCAATAATCAGAAAACAAGATTTAATCAGCATTCTACATCAACAACAAATCATTTATTTCTCCAATCCAGTCAATGTGAGTGGATTTGAACTATATTTGTTGTATAATATTGCCTCTATCGTTTACCATTCCCCATAATGAATATGATGATAATTCAATAAGATCAGTTATTTTATTTATGCTTACGTTTGAATTCTCTCTTTTTATCCTTTCCCTCTTTATATTTATAACTAGGCTATCTCGAGCCTACGTCTATCATGGATTTATGCATTTAAAACGGGGAACGAGAAATTAAAAAAAGGAAACGGGGTTGGTTTGAGCGTAATATTGGGAATGGGAGGTTTTTTTATAGAATTATGGGCATAATTATACTGAAATGTTGGGTTTATGCAAATTGTCATAATTGTGATTGGATATGGAATTGGTATAAACTTAATATTAACAACATGTAATTGGATAGCATGGATTGGTAGAACTTATTTGTGACTTGAAAAATAAGCCTAGAGAGTGAATTAGATTATATGTATGAACGTGGGAATGTTAGGATATATATATATATATATATATTGGGAAAATACTGATTATATGAAATTGGGTATAATTGGATATTGGAAATTGTCATGTTTGGGTATGAATAACATGGAATTGGTGAATTTGGCTATAATTGGATAATTTGGGTAATATGAAATTTAGCTAACTATTAAGTAATTGGTGTAGTTAATGATAAATGGGAAATAGACATAGAAAAATGAATTGTAATTAAGTTAAATTTGGAATGCATGACATGAATTTTGGGTTTGGGTGAAAGACGATTGTTAATGAACGCCTATGACACAAGGTTAGGCGCATTTGTGGTGTAAGACTGCCCGAAACCGCCCGACAAATCCAACAACCACAAGCGGACGCCTAATGTGAGAGGTCAACAACAAGAACTAGAGGCGTAACGGTTTATGACGCGAGGTTAGGCGCGTTTGTAGTGTAAGACTGCCCGGAACCGCCCGGCAAATCCAGCAACCACAAGCGGACGTCTAATGTGAGAGGTCATACATCGTTACAACGTAATAAATAAATTTAGAAACGCTAACCACAATAAGACATGTGGGTGATATGGGTATGGTTAGAGGGTTAAGTGGATGATATAAATGACATGTAAAGCATGACTAATGTGGACTTAACCGTTGTAAGACATGCGATGTAAAACATGACTAAGGTAGACTTAACCGTAGTAAGGCATGTGTAAGACATGGAAACTATAATAAAGGGGGTTAAGTGGGACACGGGTGACATGATAAACAAAAACTTAGATATGCTTAACCAAATGGGACCTGCAACGGTATTATAAGTTTATTGAATTGGGTAAAAGTTAAGTAACCGGGTTAAGTAAGTGAAAAGGTTAAGTCAAATCTAAGATTAATGACAAGAAATGGGGAATGATATATAACCTATTATGAATAAACTTAGTGAGGAAAGAAAGGATAATAGGTGGAAATTATAACTTATGGGACAAGACAAGTTATAGGGAACGATAAGGAAGATGAGATAACTTATATGTAAAGATATACTTACATTAAGTGGGTTGGGAAGGAGAAATGTGAAATTTAAAATGATATAAGTTATGTGAATGGGAAAAAAAGTAAATTTGGGATCATATATGTTGGTTGGGTTGAGTAATTCTCTGGGTATCAGTATGATGTTGATTTCGGTCTTCGGGGCTGGTGTTTAGGGGATTATTCCCCTAATAAGTATATATGTGGGACAAGGCATACCTAACTATGAATTAAGTATAACATGTTGTTGTAATCTAAAAAGGGAATATTTTATGAAATTGGGAAATAACATGTTGTGGGCTTATTAACAGACTTAAGTGGGTTAAGTATAAATTGAATTAATAAGCAAGGGTAACTTGGTAAATACGAAAAAAGTAAGCTAATGTGAATAACCAAGTTAAATGAGAAAGTTGACGAGGTGGCACAAGAACGAAATAAATGGTTAGACTTGAGGCCTAATGGCATATAAAACTAAGGCGCTTGAAGCAGTCCATATGTTGAAGGATGAATAACCCAACGAGGTAGATCATCACGGTGTCATAAGGCCCGAGGAAAACGCACGTTTGTTATTTTGGCGGCTCCAACAGACTGGAAGGGGAAGCACGCGGCTTCCTAAGACGTTAAGGGTGCTCCTAGTAGTCCTATGTGTGGTGGCAGATGTTTCAGTCTGTGCCCGCAGAGACTGGGTCTGCGCGTAACTACTAGGTGGGTGGGCCTTAACTGCAAGAATAACTTGACAGTCAGAATGTTGTACGAGGTGTTGGAAAAGGTGATTCGACGGCTGCCTCAACGGGGGTGGATGGTCAGGACCAACAAGGATAGTAGGTCGTCGAGTGCCTGTCACCATAGCCAGTAAGATGCAGGGAAGACTAGAGCTAGACCCAAGATACCATTAACCATTCATTATCGTGGGACGGTGGTTGAGGGGAGACGCCACATCGATGTTTAGATTGTTTGCTTAGGGGCTTGTCGCTTAGCTCTCGTAGTCTTCACTAGTTAAGGGAGGGACCGAGGTGGGCCCATAGCCACCATAGAAAACAGACCCTAGGGATATTTGTGCCGGAGGCTCTTAAAGGCCGGCCTTACACAGATATGAGGAAAGCTCCCGACCGAGTTCCGTGTTTCTTGTGTAGCCCTACCACGGAACTCGGGCACGCACACACGATGGGTGCGCGGGTTAGGCATCGAATACGCTTGACGATACGTTCGTGGGAAAGTCTAGATACAACCACGTCTGCTCTGGGTGGTGTATCGTAGATTAGAGGGCATTATTCGATAATGGCAGTCGTTATGTTTACATAATATAATTATAGTAATCCTATGCGGGTGTAGTCTTGTATTATACATAAGAGGAATGTATGTTACTATGACATAGGATGGAGGACTGTGTATATCGGTGCGATGATACGGTGGAGACCGTGCAAGTGGGGTACCATGGGGTGTACCTCCGTGTGGGGCTAGCTACATATACATTATATTAGGTTAATCTACTAGGGAGTAGATGGGTGTGATGTAACACCCCACGTCCATTAATGTCACCCACAAAGGGAATGCATTAACTTCCATGGAGATTTTAAGTGAATATAGAACAGAAAAATTTCAACAAGACAGATAATAAGTAGTACTTGGAAATCTAAAACTTCATTTTGTTGCAGCAGAATTTAAACATGTTTGTTACATCATAAAACCATAAATCAGAGTCAAGTACAATATCCATCTTGATAAAACAAAATACATAATCCCATTACACAAATAGCCATTAAAGAAGATAACAAGCTGGACTTTACTTCAACGGTCCAAGCTTTCCAAAGAGATATGAAGCAATCCAATCAAACTCCACTAGAGCTGGGTCCAACCTGAGGACCTGGAGGGGGGAAAAAGGATAGAAATGGTGGGGGTCAGACATAAAGTCTGGCGAGTATGGTAATTCTAACAATACTATTATCAAAATAACTAGACTAAGGGATAAGCTGGAAGACAAGTAAATGTCTATGAACTATTGGGTATGGAAGAGCAGATAAAGATAACATTAAAGATAACGTTAAAGATAACATTAAAGGTACACCCAATTACTAACGAATAATTACTACACTGCACCACACCAGTCACCCTCAAAGTTGATCCCACTTGCTTCACAGAAACTATATAAATAGCCTAGCGTACCCCTAGCTGACTACATAGGTGCCGTCTGCCCCCATCTCCACTCGGTGTACCCCACTACCCACTTTCGATCGGCTCCCTACTCGTAGATACCCATTCTGGCCTCACAGTGGGGTGTATCACTCCCCTAAAGTGGCAACCCGATACAACTTGAGAATGCACGGCTTATACCTACACGATGCAACAACGTCTTACCTACCAGCCCGGGTCCATACACGCATATGAAACCCGTTGGACTTGCGTTGCCACCGCTCCCCGTTTTGGCCTCTTATAGTCAAACCCAGTATGCGTGTCCCGTCCTCGACTTGGGTCGAGCCCACAAAGATACGTTTGCGTTACTGGTTGAAATGCCCCCCCACAAGCTACCCACCTAAGCTTGTCCACTAGTACATCCCACTTAACCCTCTTAGTCATGTTCATTTACATGTGTGTTTGGTTAAGTCTTACTAATCGTATTTCACATGCCACTAAGGGCACCCACTAGATTCCTCATGCCACCCAAGGCACCAACTTAACCCCCATGTCCCACCTTATATGTTTATCTGGTTAAGTATTTCTTAATTCATTCAGGCCATAACCTCATAAAGACCTCTCACATTAGACTGGCATTTATGGCAGCTGGATTTGCCGGGCGGGTCCGGGCAGTCTTACACCATAAAAGAGTCTAACCTCGTGTCTTTACAACTGTTATGCTTTAATTTGGGCCTAGGACCTCTCACATTGGGCTGACATTTGTGACCACTGGATTTGCCGGGCGGGTCCTGGCAGGTTTACGTCACAAACGACCTCGTGTCCTAAGCATTGATTAACACTTATAATCTTTTACCCCAGTTTTAATAATTCCCTATTCAAATTATTAATTAAGTTCGATTTTATTGATGTCCATAATTGACTCAATTATGGCCATCCATTCATGGCATGCAAAATCATAACAATTGCACCCCCACTTCTTAATATTAAATCCTTAATATTACCCCTACCCCACGTTATACGTTCGCTTATTCAACGCAGAATATACGTTAGACTCGAATAATCTAACTCATAGCACAAAGATAAATTATCATAACATATAGACAAATAATATAATCATAATAAGGGTGAAACTTGCATAAAATTACACATGTTAAGGATCTAAAGGTGTTAACTTGTTAAATGTCATAATTTACATGATATGATCATAACCCAAATTCATGTATAAACTTGCATATGGGGTTTTATGCAACATAATGATGGTGTGAACTAGCATCTAATACATAGAATTCACATATGTCATAGCATAATTCTAGATGTCATAATTCTAGATCCAAATAGATGTCATGGCATATGTTCATAATCTTTACTAATCAATCTAAACTTGCATATGTGATTTGTCATATAGATCAACATAGCCCAAACATTATGATTTGATTAACATGAACTTATTAGCATAGATAATAACATCATGACTTTTTAACATGTATGATTTATCACAACTTAGCATAGAAACTTTCAACATACATAACATCATCATAGCATGACTTACAACATATAGGATATCATCATCACATAACATAGGATTTACAACATACATGATAGCATAAGGTTTACAACAACAAATATGACAATTCACATCATTTACTTATGATCCAAATCACAACTTAATCTAACTAGTTTGCAATAATCTTGTTAAGATCATCATACTCACAATTAGAAGAGAAAAGAGAGCCTTGATTTGCTTTAGAGTTGAGTAGAATTAGGGTTTTGATTAGCTTTCTTCCTTCTTAGTTGGCGGCGGCTAGACTGAGTTCAATGGCGGCGGTATGACGGTGGCTATTCTATTTTTCATGTGAGTTTAGAATGAGAGACTACCTAGGTATTTATAGAGTTTAGGGTTTATTTAGACCGTCAGATCATCTCATAACTAACCTGAATCGTTTAATTTGCCAACTCACCCCTAAAGACACATCAACAGCTCAAGATTGGGCTCAGTCAAACCCTAGCCGACTGACCAGGTCGACACCCAGGTCGACTGCCCAGTCGACCTGGGGGGGGGGGGTCGACTGCCCAGTCGACTCCCCAGTCGACCTGGGGTGCTGGGTGCGAAATTTCCCGCCTAGCCTGTTTGACTCCGAATTTTGAATTTTAAATTTCTGAAATCTGTTTTGAATTTTCTGAAACTTCCGATGGCCATAACTTCTTCATACGAAGTCCAATTCACGCAAACTCGGACTCTATTTCAACCATAATTCCGAGACGAACACAATGGCGCAACCCGTTTCCCACAATTCTCACGTCTGAGATTAGTTATTCTTTAATTTGTGAATATTAATATTAACAGAATTACAGGGTGTTACATTCTCCCCTCCTTAAAGGATTTCGACCCCGAAATCTTCAAGTCAAGAAGAATGTATATCCTAACATCCAATCGTCCATCTACTCAACCATCAAACACAGGCATGCATTGTCCTTATAGACTTCTAATGCTTTCATGTTTAAATGCACAGTGTGTGTATATGTCCATATCTAATGCAAAATCAGGCGGTCCACTGATTCAGTAGACCTCCTTAATGAAAATCATGATAGTGCCATGCGTCCAATATGTATGCAAAAGTTCCGTAATGCTACATATTATCTCTATATGCGTGCACAATCATCATCTGAATGCAGCATCCATATGATAATACAATCGTCATACATCCATTTTACTAAATACATCCATTTATATGCAATATGCAATATGAAGTGACTGAGCCGATCTAGTGCCTAATAGTGTGTGTATATGCGTCCACGAGCAACCACTAGCAAACACTTGCATCCACTTTGCATCCATCATACATAACATGTCTCAAACACATGTTTCAACCATAGGATTATCCTAACTAAAGGTCAAGAATACTAGTGAGAGGACATACTAAAATAAGATAAGTACAAGCTAAGCGATAAAGGAGAAATTAAAAGACATACCCTCAAAAAGAAAAGGGTACAACGAATGCATCTTCTCTTCCGTCTCCCAAGTAGCGTTGCTCTCATCATCTCCCCATTGTACTTTGACTAGTCTGACCTCTCGGTTCCTCAGCTTCTTGATCTCTGACCCAAGAATGCGCGTAGGAGCTCGTCGAATCGTCGCATCACGCTCGATCTTCACCTCTCTAAGCAAGCTCGGCTCTACCACTTCCGCGGTCTCGTGCAAGCACTTCCTCAAATGTGACACATGGAATACGTCGTGTACACCACTAAGTCTCTCAGGCAACTCCACTCTATACGCCATCTGTCCAATCTTCTCCTTAATAGGAAACAGCCCTACAAACCTTGGTGCTAATTTCCCAACGGACCCAAAGCGAACAACGTTCCGTAATGGAGACACTTTGATAAAGACCATGTCCCCAACGTCAAACTCAAGATCTATCCTCCTCTTATCCGCATAAGATTTCTGCCTATCTTGCGCTGCTTTCATCCTCCTTCGAATCAAGTCGATCTTTTCCGAAGTCTCCCTAATTATATCGGGCCCAACCAAGATCTTATCTGTAGATTCCCACCAACATGTAGGTGAACGACAAGGTTGTCCATAAAGAGCTTCGAAAGGTGCCATGCCAATGCTGCATTGAAAGCTGTTATTATATGCGAACTCCACCAATGGAAGATGCTCTTCCCATGTACCCCCAAAGTCTAGGATACATAGCCTCAAAAGATCCTCTAGGATGCGATTCACCCTCTCGGTTTGACCGTCCGTCTGAGGATGATACGCGGTGCTCAAACATAACTGAGTCCCTACCGCTTCTTGTAAGCTTCTCCAAAATTCGCTAGTGAAAATAGGATCGCGGTCGCTCACTATGCTAGAAGGAACACCATGCAAACGAACTATCTCTCGGACGTATACAGAGGCTAACCATGGAGCGGTCCTCTTACTCTTCACGGGAATGAAATGGGCGCTTTTAGTAAGTCTATCTGCTATAACCCAAATCCACGTATTATCCTTCCTCGATCTCGGTAATCCGTCAATAAAGTCCATCGAGATGCTCTCCCACTTCCATTATGGGACCTCCAATGGATGAAGCAACCCACCGGGTTTCTTTTGCTCCGCTTTTACTTGTTGGCATACCAAGCATCTAGCGACATACTTGGCCACATCCCTCTTCATACCGGCCCAAAAGAAAACTCGCTTCATGTCTTTGTACATCTTGTCCCCGCCGGGATGAATGGTCATCTTCAAATGATGTGCTTCGTCAAGAATAGCCTTCCTCAAGTCCTCGTCTCGTGGTACACAAAGTCTACTATCCCTACGTAACCAACCCTTATCATCTAGGGTATACCTACGGAGATGGCTTGATGACTCCCCTCTTTTGAGCTTTTCTACTAACTCAACCAACTGTGGGTCGTCTCGCTGTGCCTCCCCAATCCGTCCCAAAAGCGTAGGTCTAACCTCTAAGGATGCTAGCAAACCGAGTACAAAGTCAACGGAAGGTCTAAAGTCAAACATCGAAATGAATTCTAAGTTTCGCCGCTCAACAAACAACGGACTCAAGGACAACCTTTTTCTACTTAAGGCATCCGCCACCACGTTACCCTTGCCAGGGGTATATGCTATCTTGAAGTCGTAGGACGCTAAGAACTCCATCCACCTTTGCTGCCTTAAGTTCAAGTCCTTCTGAGAGAATAAGTATTTTAAAGATTTGTGGTCAGTGAATAATTCGAATTTCTCGCCAAGAAGATAATGACGCCAAGACTTAAGCGCGAAAACAATAGCGGCCAACTCTATGTCATGTGTGGGGTAATTTTTCTCATGCGCTCTCAACTGCCTTCCACCATAGGCTATTACCCTGCCCTCTTGCATTAAGATTGCGCCTAGTTCTGTCCCACAAGCGTCAGTATAAACAGTAAATGGCTTACTCCCGTTTGGCAGCACTAAGACTGGAGCTGAGGTCAAAGCTCTCTTTAAACGTTGGAATGCATCATCACAATCTACGTCCCACGCGAAGACTAGGTTCTTCTTCGTCAGGCGTGTCAATGGAGCTGATATCTTTGCGAAGTCTTTGATAAACTTCCTATAGTAGCCAGCCAACCCCAAGAAACTTCTTACTTCGGTTGCATTTTTAGGGACCTTCCAATCTTGGATGGCCACCACCTTCGCGGGATCCACAGCTATACCTTCTTTGGAAACCACGTGCCCTAAGAACCGTACTTCCTTCCTCCAGAAGTGACACTTAAAAAATTTAGCTTTAAGATTATGCGCTCGTAGGGTCTCCAACACTTCCCTAAGATGTTGGGCATGCTCTTCTTCATCCTTAGAAAAGATCAAGATGTCGTCTAAAAAGACTACCACGAATTTGTTAAGGTACTCCCTAAACACCCTACTCATCAAATCAACAAAGTATGCGGGGGCGTTTGTCAAACCGAAGGGCATCACTAGCCATTCATAGAAACCGTCCGGAGTCCTAAAGGAAGTCTTGTCAATGCTATCCTCGGCCACCCTCAACTGATGGAAACCAGTGGCTAAGTCCAACTGCGAAAACACTGAGGCGCCAACTAACTGATCGAAGAGATTGTCAATCCTCGGTAGTGGGTGTCTGTTCTTCTTAGTAAGCTTATTAAGTTCTCTATAGTCCACACAAAGTCTAAGGGACCCATCCGCCTTCGTGGCAAATACTACTGGAGTACCCCACTCCGATATACTATGTCTTATGAACCCCTTCTCAAGCAACTCCTTCACTTGCTTATCGAGTTGCCTCCTTTCACGTAGAGCCATGTGGCGTACTGGCAAAGATACTGGTTTTGCATTATCCATAAGATATATTCGAAAATCTATCTCCCGCTTCGGAGGCAATCCCTTCACCTCCTCAAACACATCCGAGTATTCTCGGACCACTCTAACAGATCGTAGATTTTCCTCAGACGCGTCTAGCGATTCTAGATAACTTAGCATAACAGAATTTACGGGATTACAAAAGATTTCGAGAGTGTTGCTAAGGCGAGTCACGAGCCTAACTACTCTCCTTTCACAATCAAGAACGGCCCCATTTCTGGATAACCAATCCATTCCTAAAATTAGCCCATAGCCCGTGAAGCCCAAAACATAAGCATCACATCTAAACTCAACGCTAAGTATAGAAATTTTCAAATCCAAACACATCATGGACAAAAAAGCTGAGCCCCCAGTTGGATTCGAAACAACTAAGGGATCCTCTACTAAACTGTTAAGTGCAGTGATTCAACTAATGATGTAGAGATAAATGAATGTGATGCGCCCGAATCGAATAAGGTACGGACATGATGATCAAACAGAAAAACTAAGCTTTCAACAGAAATGGTTCTACCTTGTTCTTGCAGCGGTGGGACCGCGAGAGCCTGAACTTGTCCCCTTGCCTGCCCTGGTGCCATAAGAGCCTGCACCTGTCCTCCCGAGGTAGACCCTGCCCTCTGCCCCTTCTTTGGGCAGTCCTTCACTAGATGTCCCGCTTCACCGCAGTGAAAACATCCAGTCTTCTTTTTCTTTCGGCAATCCTTGCTGAGATGGCCTGGTGTCCCACTGTTAAAGTATTTCTTCTTTCCCTTGCCATTACTGTCTTTACCACCCTTCTTGTTTGGCTGTTGTGGTTTCTTATGATCCCCTTTCTTCTCGGGTGCCTTATCAGCTTTAGCGCCTTTCTCCTCGTGCATGAGTGCGATGTCTACTAGCTTCTCAAAGGTGGCCCCCACAGGGATGTGGGTCATAGCCAACCATTGCAACGGTTCATTCAATCCATTAACGAACCTCAGAGCCTTCTTCTCCAGCGTATTCACTAAGTCCAAGCCAAACCTTGCTAACTGATTAAATTTGTTGACATATTCTTTCACTGATGAGCTTCCTTGCTTTAATGTCAAGAACCTTTCCACATATAGATTCTCTTCTGCCCTTGAGAGAAACTTCGCCTCAAACCTACATCTGAAATCTACCCAAGAATCAATAGGATGCTCCCAATTAGTGACATCGCACCAAAACGAGGCCTCTCCATTCATTAACCAAGCTGCTAATTTGACTCTCCTCCCTTCTTCTACTTCAAAGATTTCTAGCAATTCTTCTACCTCCCTAAGCCAATCTCTAGCTTCCACAAACATTTCTGACCCTTGAAAAGGTTTCCCACCCATAGACTTAATTTCCTTGCATGTCTTTGCAAAAGTATCAACGCGAGGAGGAGGAACGGGTGCAGCTGGTGGTGGAGGAACATTGGCTGGACCTGCGGCGACCCTAGCCTCTAATAACCTCCTATACCATCCTGGTATCGTTACACCATCCGGAAGGTTAAGATCTTCAGCCATGCTGAAACGAAAAAAAGGAAAGATTCAAAATGGAGAATTCGAAAGATAAAGATATGGCTATTGGGGATTATGTTTTTCATAAAAACTTTTCTCTTTAAATTACTCATTAAGACATGTTTTTGAAAACACTTCTTCCAAAAATACTTTAGAAAAAATAGTTTTTCTAAAAAAATTTATCTGTTCCGGTAACTATAAGCTTTGATACCACGTGTAACACCCCACGTCCATTAATGTCACTCACAAAGGGAATGCATTAACTTCCATGGAGGTTTTAAGTGAATATAGAACAGAAAAATTTCAACAAGACATATAATAAGTAGTACTTGGAAATCTAAAACTTCATTTCATTGCAGCGGAATTTAAACATGTTTGTTACATCATAAAACCATAAATCAGAGTCAAGTACAATATCCATCTTGATAAAACAAAATACATGATCCCATTACACAAATAGCCATTAAAGAAGATAACAAGCTGGACTTTACTTCAACGGTCCAAGCTTTCCAAAGAGATATGAAGCAATCCAATCAAACTCCACTAGAGCTGGGTCCAACCTGAGGACCTGGAGGGGGAAAAAGGATAGAAATAGAGGGGGTCAGACATAAAGTCTGGCGAGTATGATAATTCTTACAATACTATTATCAAAATAACTAGACTAAGGCATAAGCTGGAAGACAAGTAAATGTCTATGAACTATTGGGTATGGATGAGCAGATAAAGATAACGTTAAAGATAACGTTAAAGGTATACCCAATTACTAACGAATAATTACTACACTGCACCACACCAGTCACCCTCAAAGTTGATTCCACTTGCTTCACACAGAAATTATATAAATAGCCTTGCGTACCCCTAGCTGACTACATAGGTGCCGTCTGCCCCTATCTCCACTAGGTGTACCCCGCTACCCACTTTCGATTGGCTCCCTACTCGTAGATACTCGTGCTGGCCCCACAGTGGGGTGTATCACTCCCCTAAAGTGGCAACCCGATACAACTTGAGAATGCACGACATATACCTACACGATGCAACAACGTCTTACCTACCAGCTTGGGTCCACACACGCATATGAAACCCGTTGGACTTGCATTGCCACCGCTCCCCGTTTTGGCCTCTTATAGTCAAACCCAGTATGCGTGTCCCGTCCTCGACTTGGGTCGAGCCCACAAAGATACGTTTGGGTTACTGGTTGAAATGGGCCCCCACAAGCTACCCACCTATGCTTGTCCACTAGTACATCCCACTTAACCCTCTTAGTCATGTTCATTTACATGTGTGTTTGGTTAAGTCTTACTAATCGTATTTCACATGCCACTAAGGGCACCCACTAGATTCCTCATGCCACCCAAGGCACCTACTTAACCCCCATGTCCCACCTTACATGTTTATCTGGTTAAGTATTTCTTAATTCACTCAGGCCATAACCTCATAAAGACCTCTCACATTATACTGGCATTTATGGCAGCTGGATTTGCCGGGCGGGTCCAGGCAGTCTTACACCATAAAAGAGTATAACCTCGTGTCTTTACAACTGTTATGCTTTAATTTGGGCCTAGGACCTCTCACATTGGGCTGACATTTGTGACCACTGGATTTGCCGGGCGAGTCCGGGCAGGTTTACGTCACAAACGAGTCCAACCTCGTGTCCTAAGCATTGATTAACACTTATAATCTTTTACCCCAGTTTTAATAATTCCCTATTTAAATTATTAATTAAGTCCGATTTTATTGATGTCCATAATTGACTCAATTATGGCCATCCATTCATGGCATGCAAAATCATATCAATTGCACCCCACTTCTTAATATTAAATCCTTAATATTACCCATTCCCCACGTTATACGTTCGCTTATTCAACGCAGAATATACGTTAGACTCGAACAGTCTAACTCATAGCACAAAGATAAATTATCATAACATATAGACAAATAATATAATCATAATAGGGGTGAAACTTGCATAAAATTACACATGTTAAGGATCTAAAGGTGTCAACTTGTTAAATGTCATAATTTACATGATATGATCATAACCCAAATTCATGTATAAACTTGCATATGGGGTTTTATGCAACATAATGATGGTGTGAACTAGCATCTAATACATAGAATTCACATATGTCATAGCATAATTCTAGATGTCATAATTCTAGATCCAAATAGATGTCATGGCATATGTTCATAATCTTTACTAATCAATCTAAACTTGCATATGTGATTTGTCATATAGATCAACATAGCCCAAACATTATGATTTGATTTACATGAAATTATTAGCATAGATAATAACATCATGACTTTTTAACATGTATGATTTATCACAACTTAGCATAGAAACTTTCAACATACATAACATCATCATAGCATGATTTACAACATATATGATATCATCATCACATAACATAGGATTTACAACATACATGATAGCATAAGGTTTACAACAACAAATATGACAATTCACATCATTTACTTATGATCCAAATCACAACTTAATCTAATTAGTTTGCAATAATCTTGTTAAGATCATCATACTCACAATTAGAAGAGAAAAGAGAGTCTAGATTTGCTTTAGAGTTGAGTAGAATTAGGGTTTTGATTAGCTTTCTTCCTTCTTAGTTGGCGGCGGCTAGACTGAGTTCAATGGCGGTGGTATGACGGTGGCTATTCTATTTTTCATGTGAGTTTAGAGTGAGAGACTACCTAGGTATTTATAGAGTTTAGGGTTTATTTAGACCGTCAGATCATCTCAGAACTAACCTGAATCGTTTAATTTGCCAACTCACCCCTAAAGACACATCAACAGCTCAAGATTGGGCTCAGTCAAACCCTAGCCGACTGACCAGGTCGACACCCAGGTCGACTGCCCAGTCGACCTGGGGAGGGGGGGGGGGTCGACTGCCCAGTCGACTCCCCAGTCGACCTGGGGTGCTGGGCGGGAAATTTCCCGCCTAGCCTGTTTGACTCCGAATTTTGAATTTTAAATTTCTGAAATCTGTTTTGAATTTTCTGAAACTTCCGATGGCCATAACTTCTTCATACGAAGTCCAATTCACGCAAACTCGGACTCTATTTCAACCAGAATTCTGAGACGAACACAATGGTGCAACCCGTTTCCCACAATTCTCACGTCTGAGATTAGTTATTCTTTAATTTGTGAATATTAATATTAACAGAATTACGGGGTGTTACATTCTCCCCTCCTTAAAGGATTTCGACCCCGAAATCTTCAAGTAAAGAAGAATGTATATCCTAACATCCAATCGTCCATCTACTCAACCATCAAACACAGGCATCAATTGTCCTTATAGACTTCTAATGCTTTCATGTTTAAATGCACAGTGTGTGTATATGTCCATATCTAATGCAAAATCAGGCGGTCCACTGATTCAGTAGACCTCCTTAATGCAAATCATGATAGTGCCATGCGTCCATTATGTATGCAAAAGTTCCCTAATGCTACATATTATCTCTATATGCATGCACAATCATCATCTAAATGCAGCATCCATATGATAATACAATCGTCATACATCCATTTTACTAAATACATCCATTTATATGCAATATGCAATATGAAGTGACTGAGCCGATCTAGTGCCTAATAGTGTGTGTATATGCGTCCACGAGCAACCACTAGCAAACACTTGCATCCACTTTGCATCCATCATACATAACATGTCTCAAACACATGTTTCAACCATAGGATTATCCTAACTAAAGGTCAAGAATACTAGCGAGAGGACATACTAAAGATAAGATAAGTACAAGCTAAGCGATAAAGGAGAAATTAAAAGACATACCCTCAAAAAGAAAAGGGCACAACGAACGCATCTTCTCTTCCGTCTCCCAAGTAGCGTTGCTCTCATCATCTCCCCATTGTACTTTGACTAGTCCGACCTCTCGATTCCTCAGCTTCTTGATCTCCGACCCAAGAATGCGCGTAGGAGCTCGTCGAATCGTCGCATCACGCTCGATCTCCACCTCTCTAAGCAAGCTCGGCTCTACCACTTCCGCGGTCTCGTGCAAGCACTTCCTCAAATGTGACACATGGAATACGTCGTGTACACCACTAAGTCTCTCAGGCAACTCCACTCTATACGCCATCTGTCCAATCTTCTCCTTAATAGGAAACGGCCCTACAAACCTTGGTGCTAATTTCCCAACGGACCCAAAGCAAACAACGTTCCGTAATGGAGACACTTTGATAAAGACCATGTCCCCAACGTCAAACTCAAGATCTATTCTCCTCTTATCCGCATAAGATTTCTGCCTATCTTGCGCTGCTTTCATCCTCCTTCAAATCAAGTCGATCTTTTCCGAAGTCTCCCTAATAATATCGGGCCCAAGCAAGATCTTATCTGTAGATTCCCACCAACATGTAGGTGAACGACAAGGTTGTCCATAAAGAGATTCGAAAGGTGCCATGCCAATGCTGGATTGAAAGCTGCTGTTATATGCGAACTCCACCAATGGAAGATGCTCTTCCCATGTACCCCCAAAGTCTAGGATACATAGCCTCAAAAGATCCTCTAGGATGCGATTCACCCTCTCGGTTTGGCCGTCCGTCTGAGGATGATACGCGGTGCTCAAACATAACTGAGTCCCTACCGCTTCTTGTAAGCTTCTCCAAAATTCGCTAGTGAAAATAGGATCGCGGTCGCTCACTATGATAGAAGGAACACCGTGCAAACGAACTATCTCTCGGACGTATACGGAGGCTAACCATGGAGAAGTCCTCTTACTCTTCACGGGAATGAAATGGGCGCTTTTAGTAAGTCCATCTGCTATAACCCAAATCCACGTATTATCCTTCCTCGATCTCGGTAATCCGTCAATAAAGTCCATCGAGACGCTCTCCCACTTCCATTATGGGACCTCCAATGGATGAAGCAACCCACCGGGTTTCTTTTGCTCCGCTTTTACTTGTTGGCACACCAAGCATCTAGCGACATACTTGGCCACATCCCTCTTCATACCGGCCCAAAAGAAAACTCGCTTCATGTCTTTGTACATCTTGTCCCCGCCGGGATGAATGGTCATCTTCAAATGATGTGCTTCGTCAAGAATAGCCTTCCTCAAGTCCTCGTCTTGTGGTACACAAAGTCTATTATCCCTACGTAACCAACCCTTATCATCTAGGGTATACCTACGGAGATGGCTTGATGACTCCCCTCTTTTGAGCTTTTCTACTAACTCAACCAACTGTGGGTCGTCTCGCTGTGCCTCCCCAATCCGTCCCAAAAGCGTAAGTCTAACCTCTAAGGATGCTAGCAAACCGGGTACAAAGTCAACGGAAGGTCTAAAGTCAAATATCGAAATGAATTCTAAGTTTCGCCGCTCAACAAACAACGGACTCAAGGACAACCTTTTTCTACTTAAGGCATCCGCCACCACGTTACCCTTGCCAGGGGTATATGCTATCTCGAAGTCGTAGGACGCTAAGAACTCCGTCCACTTTTGCTGCCTTAAGTTCAAGTCCTTCTGAGAGAATAAGTATTTTAAAGATTTGTGGTCAGTGAATAATTCGAATTTCTCGCCAAGAAGATAATGACGCCAAGACTTAAGCGCGAAAACAATAGCGGCCAACTCTAGGTCATATGTGGGGTAATTTTTCTAATGCGCTCTCAACTGCCTTCCACCATAGGCTATTACCCTGCCCTCTTGCATTAAGATTGCGCCTAGTCCTGTCCCACAAGCTTCAGTATAAACAGTAAATGGCTTACTCCCGTCTGACAACACTAAGACTGGAGCTGAGGTCAAAGCTCTCTTTAAACGTTGGAACGCATCATCACAATCTACGTCCCACGCGAAGACTAGGTTCTTCTTCGTCAGGCGTGTCAATGGAGCAGATATCTTTGCGAAGTCTTTGATAAACTTCCTATAGTAGCCAGCCAACCCCAAGAAACTTCTTACTTCGGTTGCATTTTTAGGGACCTTCCAATCTTGGATGGCCACCACCTTCGCGGGATCCACATCTATACCTTCTTTGGAAACCACGTGCCCCAAGAACCGTACTTCCTTCCTCCAGAAGTGACACTTAGAAAATTTAGCTTTAAGATTATGCGCTCGTAGGGTCTCCAACACTTCCCTAAGATGTAGGGCATGCTCTTCTTCATCCTTAGAAAAGATCAAGATGTCGTCTACAAAGACTACCACGAATTTGTTAAGGTACTCCCTAAACACCCTACTCATCAAATCAACAAAGTATGCGGGGGCGTTTGTCAAACCGAAGGGCATCACTAGCCATTCATAGAAACCGTCCGGAGTCCTAAAGGCAGTCTTGTCAATGCTATCCTCGTCCACCCTCAACTGATGGAAACCAGTGGCTAAGTCCAACTGCGAAAACACTGAGGCGCCAACTAACTGATCGAAGAGATTGTCAATCCTCGGTAGTGGGTGTCTATTCTTCTTAGTAAGCTTATTAAGTTCTCTATAGTCCACACAAAGTCTAAGGGACTCATCCGCCTTCGTGGCAAATACTACTGAAGTACCCCACTCCGATATACTACGTCTTATGAACCCCTTCTCAAGCAACTCCTTCACTTGCTTATCGAGTTGCCTCCTTTCACGTGGAGCCATATGGCGTACTGGCAAAGATACTGGTTTTGCATTATCCACAAGATATATTCGAAAATCTATTTCCCGCTTCGGAGGCAAGCCCTTCACCTCCTCAAACACATCCGAGTATTCTCGAACCACTCTAACAGATCGTAGATTTTCCTTAGACGCGTCAAGTGATTCTAGATAACTTAGCATAACAGAATTTATAGGATTACAAAAGATTTCGTGAGTGTTGCCAAGGCGAGTCACGAGCCTAACTACTCTCCTTTCACAATAAGGAACGGCCCCATTTCTGGATAACCAATCCATTCCTAAAATTAGCCCATAGCCCGTGAAGCCCAAAACATAAGCATCACATCTAAACTCAATGCTAAATATAGAAATTTTCAAATCCAAACACATCATGGACAAAAAAGCTGAGCCCCCAATTGGATTCGAAACAACTAAGGGATCCTCTACTAAACTAGTGTTTAAGTGCAGTGATTCAACTAATGATGTAGAGATAAACGAATGCGATGCGCCCGAATCGAATAAGGTACGGACAGGATGATCAAACAGAAAAACTAAGCTTTCAACAGAAATGGTTCTACCTCGTTCTTGCAGCGGTGGGACCGTGAGAGCCTGAACTTGTCCCCTTGCCTGCCCTGGTGCCATAAGAGCCTGCACCTGTCCTCCCGAGGTAGACCCTGCCCTCTGCCCCTTCTTTGGGCAGTCCTTCACTAGATGTCCCGCTTCACCGCAGTGAAAACATCCAGTCTTCTTTTTCTTTCGGCAATCCTTCCTGAGATGGCCTGGTGTCCCACAGTTAAAGCATTTCTTCTTTCCCTTGCCATTACTGTCTTTACCACCCTTCTTGTTTTGCTGTTGTGGTTTCTTCTGATCCCCTTTCTTCTCGGGTGCCTTATCAGCTTTAGCGCCTTTCTCCTCGTGCATGAGTGCCATGTCTACTAGCTTCTCAAAGGTGGCCCCCATAGGGATGTGGGTCATAGCCAACCATTGCAACGGTTCATTCAATCCATTAACGAACCTCAGAGCCTTCTTCTCCAGCGTATTCACTAAGTCCAAGCCAAACCTTGCTAACTGATTAAATTTGTTGACATATTCTTTCACTGATGAGCCTCCTTGCTTTAATGTCAAGAACCTTTCCATATGTAGATTCTCTTCTGCCCTTGAGAGAAACTTCGCCTCAAACCTACATCTGAAATCTACCCAAGAACCAACAGGATGCTCCCCATTAGTGACCTCCCACCAAAACGAGGCCTCTCCCTTCATTAACCAAGCTGCTAATTTGACTCTCCTCCCTTCTTCTACTTCAAAGATTTCTAGCAATTCTTCTACCTCCCTAAGCCAATCTCTAGCTTCCATAAACATTTCTGACCCTTGAAAAGGTTTCCCACCCATAGACTTAATTTCCTTGCATGTCTTTGCAAAAGTATCAACGCGAGGAGGAGGAGGAACGGGTGCAACTGGTGGTGGAGGAACATTGGCTGGACCTGCGGCGGCCCTAGCCTCTAATAACCTCCTATACCATCCTGGTATCGTTACACCATCCGGAAGGTTAAGATCTTCAGGCATGATGAAACGAAAAAAAGGAAAGATTCAAAATGGAGAATTCGAAAGATAAAGATATGGCTATTGGGGATTATGTTTTTCATAAAAACCTTTCTCTTTAAATTGCTCATTAAGACATGTTTTTGAAAACACTTCTTCCAAAAATACTTTAGAAAAAATAGTTTTTCTAAAAAAATTTATCTGTTCTGGTAACCATAAGCTTTGATACCACGTGTAACACCCCACGTCCATTAATGTCACTCACAAAGGGAATGCATTAACTTCCATGGAGGTTTTAAGTGAATATAGAACAGAAAAATTTCAACAAGACAAATAATAAGTAGTACTTGGAAATCTAAAACTTCATTTTATTACAGCGGAATTTAAACATGTTTGTTACATCATAAAACTATAAATCAGAGTCAAGTACAATATCCATCTTGATAAAACAAAATACATAATCCCATTACACAAATAGCTATTAAAGAAGATAACAAGCTGGACTTTACTTCAACGGTCCAAGCTTTCCAAAGAGATATGAAGCAATCCAATCAAACTCCACTAGAGCTGGGTCCAACCTGAGGACCTGGTGGGGAAAAAAGGATAGAAATAGAGGGGGTCAGACATAAAGTCTGGCGAGTATGATAATTCTTACAATACTATTATCAAAATAACTTGACTAAGGCATAAGCTGGAAGACAAGTAAATGTCTATGAACTATTGGGTATGGAAGAGCAGATACAGATAACGTTAAAGATAACGTTAAAGGTACACCCAATTACTAACGAATAATTACTACACTGCACCACACCAGTCACCCTCAAAGTTGATCCCACTTGCTTCACACAGAAACTATATAAATAGCCTTGCGTACCCCTAGCTGACTACATAGGTGCCGTCTGCCCCTATCTCCACTAGGTGTACCCCGCTACCCACTTTCGATTGGCTCCCTACTCGTAGATACTCGTGCTGGCCCCACAGTAGGGTGTATCACTCCCCTAAAGTGGCAACCCGATACAACTTGAGAATGCACGGCTTATACCTACACGATGCAACAACGTCTTACCTACCAGCCCGGGTCCACACACGCATATGAAACCCGTTGGACTTGCGTTGCCACCGCTCCCCATTTTGGCCTCTTATAGTCAAACCCAATATGCGTGTCCCGTCCTCGACTTGGGTCGAGCCCACAAAGATACGTTTGGGTTACTGGTTGAAATGGGCCCCCACAAGCTACCCACCTAAGCTTGTCCACTAGTACATCTCACTTAACCCTCTTAGTCATGTTCATTTACATGTGTGTTTGGTTAAGTCTTACTAATCGTATTTCACATGCCACTAAGGGCACCCACTAGATTCCTCATGCCACCCAAGGCACCTACTTAACCCCCATGTCTCACCTTACATGTTTATCTGGTTAAGTATTTCTTAATTCATTCAGGCCATAACCTCATAAAGACCTCTCACATTATACTGGCATTTATGGCAGCTGGATTTGTCGGGCGGGTCCGGGCAGTCTTACACCATAAAAGAGTCTAACCTCGTGTCTTTACAACTGTTATGCTTTAATTTGGGCCTAGGACCTCTCACATTGGGCTGACATTTGTGACCACTGGATTTGCCGGGGGGTCCGGGCAGGTTTACGTCACAAACGAGTCCAACCTCGTGTCCTAAGCATTGATTAACACTTATAATCTTTTACCCCAGTTTTAATAATTCCCTATTCAAATTATTAATTAAGTCCGATTTTATTGATGTCCATAATTGACTCAATTATGGCCATCCATTCATGGCATGCAAAATCATATCAATTGCACCCCCACTTCTTAATATTAAATCCTTAATATTACCCCTACCCCATGTTATACGTTCGCTTATTCAACGCAGAATATACGTTAGACTCGAATAGTCTAACTCATAGCACAAAGATAAATTATCACAACATATAGACAAATAATATAATCATAATAGGGGTGAAACTTGCATAAAATTACACATGCTAAGGATCTAAAGGTGTCAACTTGTTAAATGTCATAATTTACATGATATGATCATAACCCAAATTCATGTATAAACTTGCATATGGGGTTTTATGCAACATAATGATGGTGTGAACTAGCATCTAATACATAGAATTCACATATGTCATAGCATAATTCTAGATGTCATAATTCTAGATCCAAATAGATGTCATGGCATATGTTTATAATCTTTACTAATCAATCTAAACTTGCATATGTGATTTGTCATATAGATCAACATAGCCCAAACATTATGATTTGATTAACATGAACTTATTAGCATAGATAATAACATCATGACTTTGTAACATGTATGATTTGTCACAACTTAGCATAGAAACTTTCAACATACATAACATCATCATAGCATGATTTACAACATATAGGATATCATCATCACATAACATAGGATTTACAACATACATGATAGCATAAGGTTTACAACAACAAATATGATAATTCACATCATTTACTTATGATCCAAATCACAACTTAATCTAATGAGTTTGCAATAATCTTGTTAATATCATCATACTCACAATTAGGAGAGAAAAGAGAGTCTTGATTTGCTTTAGAGTTGAGTAGAATTAGGGTTTTGATTAGCTTTCTACCTTCTTAGTTGGCGGCGGCTAGACTGAGTTCCATGGCGGCGGTATGACGGTGGCTATTTTATTTTTCATGTGAGTTTAGAGTGAGAGACTACCTAGGTATTTATAGAGTTTAGGGTTTATTTAGACCGTCAGATCAACTCAGAACTAACCTGAACCGTTTAATTTGCCAACTCACCCCTAAAGACACATCAGCAGCTCAAGATTGGGCTCAGTCAAACCCTAGCCGACTGACCAGGTCGACACCCAGGTCGACTGCCCAGTCGACCTGGGGGGGGGGGGGTCGACTGCCCAGTCGACTCCCCAGTCGACCTGGGGTGCTGGGCGGGAAATTTCCCGCCTAGCCTGTTTGACTCCGAATTTTGAATTTTAAATTTCTGAAATCTGTTTTGAATTTTCTGAAACTTCCGATGGCCATAACTTCTTCATACGAAGTCCAATTCACGCAAACTCGGACTCTATTTCAACCAGAATTCCGAGACGAACACAACGGCGCAACCCATTTCCCACAATTCTCACGTCTGAGATTAGTTATTCTTTAATTTGTGAATATTAATATTAACAGAATTACGGGGTGTTACATGTGACGTGTGTGTAAGATTTGAGTGCTAATAACACGTATAACCTAATAAATAAGAAAATGAAATCGAACGGTATATGTAGGGTTATTCAAGAAGTGTAGTTTAAATTCATTCAAACAGAACTTATGTTCTGACCCCCTCCTCATAACATTCGCAGGTTAGACAGAGACTAATAGCTTTGGGAATACTGATTTAGCAGTATTGTGATTAAGGTAAAGCTATGTTTTAAATATATTATATTTTACTCCTTCTGCTGTGAGGTGTTTTCCGAACTCTGACATATCTCTTTTCTCTGTCTTTTTCTGCAGGATACCAGAGCAACCAACTCGGGTTTCGGTGGATTGGATTTTTGAAAAAAAATCGGTCCATTGGAATCTGGATTGTTACATTTAATTTGGGATCGATAATTTTATTGTAGTTTATGAATTTTTTATAAAGATTAAAGTATATTTTAAGTTTGTTTATAAAAAAATTCTATGGGAAATACAAATAGAAAGGAAGGTTTAAAAGTGTGAAAAAATTAGATAGAACTTCAATTCATTTAATTAAAACTTGGTTTTGGGATCAACTAAAATTCAACCCACTAGTGCAAATAAGAGAAAGTTTCTCTACTTATCCATATTTGAATGAACCATACGCTCATTTGTTCCAAGCAGTGACTAAGAAACTCAATTTCAAGTCTTGAAAGAAAGGGCTTTTGGTTAAATCTTTTAGGAATTAGAAGAAGGTAAGCACCACACCTCTAGTGAATCAATTAGAGTTTGTAGTTTCAGAATTTTTCTTTGCTTTATATGATTTCAAACATGATTGGTAATGGTATTTCTTATTATGCTTATTTTTGATAAATCTGAGAATTTAAACCCTTTTTACTAGAAAATTCGAATTTAGTTCATACGGTGCTTAAAAATTACCAAATTTTATTGTGTTCTTTTGGACATATTACAAAAACTTCCTACCAATTTTAATGAATTTTTATTAAGATTTGGTATGTTAAACATGGTGATTTTCGAAAAAAAAATTCTATAAAATTTGGACAGATCTTAGGTTGGTTTAAAAATCATAACTAGTTGTAGAAAATTCATAAAAACGTGGAACTTGGAAAAAATCATAACTAATTGTAGTAGATTCATAAAAACGTGGAATTTGGATATTTTGTTACCAACACATATGAGCATCTTCAGTAAAAATGTCGTTAAAAAATACTAAAGTTTGCTATGTTAATTTTACTCTGTTCCAAGGATGAATATCTGAGCTGTTTTTGGTTACTTGGCTTGAGGTTAATGTTTATAGCTATGAAGCTCTTTGGATAATAAGGTGAGTTGCTCAAGTCACACTATCTGATTTTGAATAGTGTGTTATGTGATAGAAATTTTAGCTTAGGTATGGTTGATTTGATGATTGATTTGGTTGCAATATTGTTTTGTATTCAAGTGGTTGTTTGATTTTGTGTGTTGGAAATATTGATGTAAATATCACTGACGTAATAGTGATAACTTATAGTTAAAAGAACCAAATTGCTCATTCTTTTTATAGTAGAAAGCTCTTTCAACTAGCTACAACTTTTCTTGTAGTTATTTTGTTGAAATTATGCCTTTTAGAAGGTCAAAAATGAGTTTTAAACTGAGTATGTAGCTCAGATCTGTGTTAATACTTTAGTTGATAGCTAATAGTAAAATTAACATAACTTTTGATCTATATAACCAATCAGGCTAAATCTTTTTGCAGTTGAAATATAATTTCATAAGGAAGAATTCTGGTTTTGATAACTTTCTCATATTTTGAATATTTCTTGGTCGAAATTGTATTTTTAACAGAGTTATATTCTCTGTCCAATGGTCTTGTAAAATTATCCTAAAACACATGGATTTTTTTGACCACAACTTTTGTTGTACTTATCCAAATTAGATGATTTTTGAAGTTTCGGAAAGCTTAAACCACGTACTACAATTTCATTTACTGTGTTTCTCGTTATTTTGGAGTTTAAAAGGTAAAAAGCCCATTTTCTTGTCACTAGGCCGTCGTTAAGAAATTTTGTCAATTCTTAAACCTAAGAATTTGTTTTGGTCATAACTTTTGCGTTACTTATCGGAATTTGATTTTTTTTGCGGTTTTGGAAAGCTAAGAGTTTTTTTCTACAGCTTTCATGTAGAAAGTTTTGGTAAACTTTATGCTTAAGAGGACTGAAATTGCACTTTAAAACTGAGATCTTTGTAATGAACTTATGGAAATAATAAAATAGATTTGTGAATAACTAAATAAGTATTTTAAACAATTGAATTCAAAGGGATAATTGTTTTGAGAATCTTTTTTTTCTATAAACTGGAATGAGCTAATTTTCGACTTAATGTTACCGATTGTTTTATATGCTCTTATGAAACATTTTGTCGAAAACGGTATGTTCAAGTGGATGGAATGTTAAAGTGGAATTTACTAATTCTTAAGCGAATACTAGAACCCAACTGGGTAGTATGGGACACCAAAATTAAATTCTTATAATCGATTTTGAGATAGTAATTAACATTTTAGGGTTGTATTCTTTTATGGTGTGCGACAAGTGGTCTCTAGATCCGTAAGAGAATATAATTCAGGTTTTCCAGGTATATCCATAATATGTGAAATTTACTAATTTTCAGAAAATACTTGTTTTACTATATGGTATGGGACGTCTATGTTAAACTACATTGGTTACTGTGAGTGATAGTATTTGGCACTTTAGAGTTCACTTTCTTTTGGTGTGTGGCATGGGGCTGCTAGATCTTTAAGAAGGTTACTTCTGGATTTCTTTACAAACTTGTAAATGTAAAAAGATTGAGAAATTCATTATTTTAAAAGACTGGACTTTTATGACTACTTTTGTTAGTAAAATTTTTAGATAAAATAATAACTAATATGGAGTAGCGAAGTTTTGGTTGCCACTATCATTCTTTTTCTTGAGATTTTGTTTATTTGATTATTGAGATCGGATATATGGTCCCTCGATTCCTTAGATCGAGCATATGGAACTTCGAACTACGTGAATGTATGTTTATAGTTCCTCAATCCCATAGATTGAGAATGTGATCCCTCAATCTCAGTAATCTTTTAAATGGATTGTTGATCACATGTTTTCTTGTGTTTCCTTGATCATGTCGATTGAGTATGAGTTCCTCGATCTTAGTGATCATGCATGAGTTCCTGATTAGTTGTTTTCTTGTGTTTCCTTGATTTAGTATCAGTTCCTCTATCCTAGTAATCGTGTATGAGTTCCCGGTCACTGGTATCAGATCTGTATGAAGGATACCGCTAGGCCTGAGACCATCTTGGGTTTTGGAACATATATTTGTTTATTTGATATGTTGATTCGTTGTTCTTCCTTGGTCATTTGACTGAGAAAGAGTTCGTTGATCAGGTCGGTCATGAATGTGCTATGTTAACTTGTCGTGCTTATAATGTGGACTTGTGATATAATTCCTTAATTAGGCCGGTCATGAACGAGTTGTGTTAACTTATGATAGAGATAAAATCCACAATTGGAAACCAAACATATATCATTGTGAAACAATAAATTATTATTATTGATTTGTGTTTGAACTTGAGTCTATTTATATGTTATACATATATATAGATATCACTTTTCTGATATTTAGAGATAGACTGATCTGGATTTTGTGTTGCTGGGTTAGATCAGGATTTTCAGGTTTACTGGACGTTCAGACTTTTGGACAGGTGAGCTAGTCGTGGATAGACATTTTGAGACTCTTATTTTATCTTCTATAGGGTATTCACTTGATGTACTATGAGATGTATTTGTTAAGATACCGACTTATTTTGAAATGTGTAGAATATAAGGTTTGAAGTATGTTTTTTGGACTTACTCTTTATATGCTATAATATATGTTTTTTTGCTGTGATTTGTGATTGATATGTGTTAGATATATTGTTCTGATTATATGGAATTAGTGTGTCTATTGCTTTGTATTAATACTGAACACGTCAAATTCAGATCAGACATTAAGTTAAAAAAAAGTAAAAGTGATGTGTTAGTGTTAATATAAAGATATATTCACATTTGATCACCCTTATCAAACTGTATTCTTTGGATTGCATATGACATTACTTGTAATGTTCTTTGCTAAACTGAGTATAACGGTGAGGTCGTTACACAAATTATCACAGATTTATCATAGATAACACAAATTTCACAACAGAAGAAACAACAGTAGAGCAAAGGAAGGGACACACAGGATTTTATACTGGTTTAGGGTTATTGTGCATCTAGTCCCGCACCAAAACCTGTATAGATTTTGAATCACTTCAACATATATTACACTCCTTAATTTTAAGACTAAAAGGAGACATCCTCTAAAATCTCGGCCTCTAGGCACAATAACCTTGATTTATGGGCCAGCAAGTCACACCAAATTACTTTAGGGTACAATCAAACCCAGCTTGGTTAAGGACCAACAAGTCACACCTATTTGAGTATATTTGTGTAGATTTTACAATAGAATACAGACTTGATCTTGTTATCGCGATTACAATATCCCTATAACTCTAATTTGTACGCCGATCTTGATAGATTGTGGAGAGCATGATGGAGAATAAAAAAACTAAGTAGAACTAGATTGATTTAATTGAAAATTTAGCAGAATATAGTTAAGATTTTGATTAGAAATGGTAGAGAAGAAAAAGTGTGAAGAAGAAGATGAAACAATTAATTAAATTTCAAAATTAGAACTCCTTATTTATAGAAAAGATGGGAAATGTCTATTCGCGAAAAGGTACGATGAAAAGAAACTTCATTTCAAATTTGAAATTTGAAAAAAAAACGGCTTATATGTTGACATAATATGTATGGCCATGTCGATATGGTCCTTTATAATTTGCGAAATTTTTATTTTTAAAAAATATTTTAAAAATACAAAACTATATAATTTGACTTGAAGCTTTGAGAAACTATTATACATTGTAAAAAAGAGTTTTAAGACATTAAGATACTTAAGAAAATTTATCAATTTTTTTTAAATAATTTAAATTTTAATATATATTATATAACCAAAATCAGTATATAAAGTAAATTTAAAATCCAAAATCAAATATTTAAATAATGAACATTAAAATAACAATATGTATATATCACAAATAATATAAAATATATCAAACTACAAATCGAAAGTTTATATAATAATAAATTGAAATATAATATCATATATCACAAATACCAAATATAATTAAAATCAAAATATTGAAACGTAAAATATCAAAATTAATTTAAAACTTAAATCTTAAAAAACAACTATAATATGTAACGTCCCGTATTTTGGACGGTCAAATATCTTATTTATTTTAAATATTTTATTTGAAATATTAATTGTTTTAATATTTAATTCGAAGTTTGAACGTTATATATTATATGTAATATAAAAACTTTAAATATAATCGCTATGGACTCATTTACAAATGATAACGTTATGAATATATAGAAACATGCTATCATTTTAGAATCGTATAAAATGTACTTAAGCTAAATATATATATATATATATATATTTCTTATAACAAGTTAAAATAAGATTTTTATTTTTGACTTAGGTGAAATTTAGATAACTCAAATAAATTGTGGTTTCTTTTATCGAAGCAAACATATAAAGAGGGCATTATTTAGGATCAAACACATTAGAATGAAATGTTTACTAGGATTATAAAACCGTTTAATACTGTTATAAGACTGTCCTATATTGGCCACAGTAGAAATGGGATTCTTATTGTTACATTCTTATATATCGGTTAAATTGGTTTTCGGGTAAACAAATTAAGTTTTTAACTAAACAACAATTCCATTATATTTAAATGGACACGAAAGCTAGGATTAGTCGTAATATAAAAACATTCCGGCAAAGCAAGACTGGATTAGGCGCATGTGACATTAGGCATATTAAAACAATTGGCATGGTTTAATTTTGGGTTAAGTTCTCATAACAGTATTTTAAAACAACTTTAATGTTTTTTAAATAGGATATGGGTGCAGCCAATAATTCACTATATTGAAACGCATACATAAGCACATGAAGAAGTGGCCTTAAATACATATGTGTCATAGCCGACACTACATAAGCACCTACCCCAAATAAACCTTACTTTCTTACATAAAGGAATAAACAAATGTTTATACAAAGAATATCATAAACAAATACATGGGAAAATCTAAAAAAATCTATGAAATGCAAATCTATGAATTGACCAAACAATCTCATAGCCGAAAAAAGGGTGAACACAGCAGAGCCTCCCAAATCTTGCATCACAAAAGCACCATTGAGTTTTCACTATCACCAGTACAAATCAGTACCTAAAATAAATGAAAAAGAAAAAGAGAGATATAAGAAAATATCTCAAATAGCAAATCGAATAGCTAAAATCAGTAAACAAACGTATACATCAATCCTGAACAGTTAAGAGAATAACTAGAAACAGCTATGTATTTCACAGCTAGGAATGTACAATGCACAGAGAAAGAAAAAGATATGTGTATATCTCATAACATCACATCTAAAAGTAAGCAAATCAAACAGTTGTATATGTATATATTCACATATACAGTGAATCCATATACGGATACATCACAGGGTGATTTTCATGTATATTAAAATGGGACGGAAATCTAAATACACTGCAATATCTCCGAATTTGAAATGACAAATCCCTAGCAATTAGATCAATATTTTTCAACCAAATCTCTGTTATAATATCATGCCATCACCGTACGAAAATCTACAAATCAGAAGAGGAAAAGATGGCCTAAGCATAGCCGAGCTTACCTAGGATGGACGTTGACCTTATCTAGACAAATCCCACTATAAATACACCTTTTGTGTTTTGTATTCCATCAACCCCAGAACGATAGAAAGAAAATCAAAACAAGAATTTTACAGCAAAATAATAATCAGTTAAAAATATTAGCTTTACTCAGTGATTCATGCACGACCTTTCGACGGCTCTTCTGATGATTTGCTGTTCAAACCGAAGGCTTAATCTTTAGGCAGAAGGCTGTTGGTGGGTTAGAGGAGATTAGAAGGATCCGAGGGGTTGATCGACATAGTTATGGGTTGGTTGTTGGGTGCGGTTCTCAGATCGATGAAGGAGGAGGGCGTAGGGTTTTCTTTTACCCTAATTTTTGTGGCAGCGGACTTATGAAGAATGGAAAGGGGGATCCGATTGTTTAAGTAAAAATGGGTGCGGGCCTGCTCGAATGGGCTGAACAAATCATGGTATGGCCCAAATTTTTATTACACTAAGTATGGTTTTACTTAAAATCTAAAGGAAATTCCTAAGCTAATTTACTTAAATGATTTTTTTTTAATTAACAAAAGTTAAAGCTAGTTAATGAAATTTAAAACCTTTTTATGCTGTTACTTAGTTAGTCAAGTTGATCGTATTATTTACGTTAATATGAAACCTTATTAGTCATTTGTTGATATAATTAAATTGTTAATTAAAGTGATTAAGGTTTATTATTTTAATTTAAATTATATAAACCCTAAACAAAGTTAACTGTTTAAAACGATAGTGAGTTGAGTATGGGTTAAGGTATGTAAAATGAAGTAGTTAGTTTAACAAAATGGGATTTAGTTATTGAATCTAGTTAAGGGTCAAGTGAATTTAATTTAAATCATGAATGTTCAAACGTTACGACTAAATTCATATATGGGCAGAATCGGGCAAATCAACTTGCGTTACAATCATGGCAACAAGCAGAACTTTATGGTACAAATCTAGACGGAGCTGGAGGCAGTGAGAATTACAGTTAAATTAAACAACTGTTTAACTGTAACCAAACCTATCCAAAAATAAATGGATCGAATCAAGGTGATTTAATCCTCACACCTTCTGGAATCCTGTGATGTGGTACATCCACAGTAAAATATATTCTACAGTTAACAGTTTAAATTGGTTGATTGGATGCGATGGATGCAAATTGTTTGTTTACCGTTGATTGATTGCAGTTGTTTATACCTTGTCAATTATTTTATTCGTATATTTTATCAACTGACATCTGTGATGCAGAGAAGGACAGGTTGGAGGGATCCAACCGGATTCCTCAAATAAACTGTATTTTTGTTTGGGTGTGCATATATATGAATTGTTCACCGTGACTGACACCAAAACCTGTTTGAGTGTGATGGTTGAATAGATATGCACCTGTGTTGTTTTTACAATCAACTGACAGTATTGATTCGGTAATTGGCAGTGAACGATCTAAAATGTGTTGTTTCTGACGTCAGTTGACGGTTGGGTGGATTGACGCAATGTTAAAGTTAAATTATTTTATAACTGGATTAAAGTTTAAATTAAACTATTTAAGGAATTTAAATGGGAATTTATAAATATATATTTTAATCAAGTTGTTAAAGGGATTATAGCAGTTTTGACAGCAGAGAAAAACCCAACGTTTTACCTATGGGTTTGTAATGACCCGGAATTTGGAGCCAATTTAAAATTTTATTTTAAGGAAATTTTGTTAAAAAAAATGCGTCAGAATTTAAAATTTTCATTATTAAACTATTAGAGGAAAAAGGAAAAAAGTGTATACAATAAAATTCCTTTTTATTTGTATATGTGAAACATAGAAATTATGTCCATGATAAATTCTTAATGTGAATTTAAATTCTCAATGTAAGCATCTAATTTTGCCACAATAAATTCTTGGTGGGGTAATTTAATCCTTAAAACCCAGTGTAATATGGTAAAGACTATCATACTGATCCTAACATCATTTTTTCATAAATAAACAAATTGATTGGAAAGGATAATGTGAAAACCCGTAACTTCCCCATGAAGGAAAGCGCGGGTAGTTCGAGAACAAGCCACAACAGAACGCAGACGGGAGAACATTTCATTGTATATTACAGCAATGCACCGGAATACAAGAATATACAGAGTATAAATGAATAATACACAGAAATATCAGAGATTTAAATTACATTTAAATACATAGCAGCGGAAAATAATACAATACACAACTAGAAGAGATATATGGATACAAAGCTTTTCGGATATCATTCCAGCTGTAAACCAGGATCCTGTGAATATAAATCTGCAAAACCAAAACTACTAGCTGCCCGTGTCAAAATAAGGGCACCCAGAGTTTAGGTTAAAACAATAAACTCTAGGTCAGTCATGTGACTGATGTGAGAACTAAAACAATTATTTATCTTTATTTTCCAAGTAAGGTAAATCAAGGGACCACGCCGTATAACACGGAACTGGTTTCCTCCCAAGAGCACCAGTGCATAAAACAACAGCGCAATGCTAAATAAAGAAAGATGAAGCTATTATAAGACCCAGGTCCCATCACACAATGCAATGCAAGCCGGAGGATAGGGTTTTTACCTTATAATAGCCAAGAATGCTTGATACGTTTAAAAAAAATCATTTGATACTATTATAAGTGCATATTGTATAAAACATCTTCAAATCATAAGTATCAATCATAGACGGCATAAGCACCCATCCCACTATGTCGCCATACTAGGCTCTACAAATAAAACCGAAATACACGTATTAGAAACTGGATTTCTATCATGGTGGCTCCTGATTTGAAAGATCGATCGCGTAGTGCAATTCCCCACGGCTTACGTCCCAACAAGAGAAAACACCGTCTGCACATCCGCACTTTTGGGACCAGAGTATCACCGCGGCTTACGTCCCAGCGAGAGAAAACACCGCTTACTCTATCCCTGAGCACTAAGCTCATCTCGGTCGACCGAATCCACGACACCACTAAGGTGCCCATCCACTAAAAAGCATACTGATCAAACCATCAGTTTACCACCATACCGGGGTGTGAGGCTCGCAAATCAACGCTATACACAAAACCATGCTATATTAAAGCTGCGCTTTGATCATCATCCACCAAACTTTGCTTTTCAACAAAAGTCTGGATCACTGCATCTCAGCATGCCACACTATCAATCCATATCGTACCACTGATTTCTGCCAATATATAACCTCTGAGCTCGTATGTCTCAGAGAAGGGCGTTAAGCAAGAGAATAAATTCTCCGCCGCCAAACAGATATATATTTAGCACAGATCAACGAATACAATATACAGGAATACAATGTCAGACACACCATCCATTTACAAGTCTGTTCTAGGTCTGAACGAAACCGGAGGCACTTTCCTCGCATATCCGTCGATCTCCAAGTACGTCTGGACGAACACCAATTGATTCCCTCATCTTGAGTGTACAGCCCAATTAAGATCATCGGTAATCACCCAAACGATGTGAAGACTTCCGGTCTTCGACCACCGTCATCATCTTCGACTTATCGTCGAATCGGTTATTCAGAATGGGTATAAACCCGGCCTTTCCGAACAACCCGCGTATATTATAAACAAATGTTACACAAACACAACATACGCCTCATTCCAGTTCATCAGTCACTAACCGTAAATCAGCAAGAGAACCATTTCCCAAATATTAACCCCGAAGGCCGAAACCAACATCAGATCAATATCCAGGAGACCACTCATCTTATCTAACCTACGGCTAGTTTCTAAATTTCATAATCTAAGGGAAAGGTTCCCATTAGTTTTATCAAAGATAAATCCTTTTAAATTTACTCTTTAACCTTCTTTTGAATATCAATTCAAACTAGTCGGGATTAACGAACCTTACCGAAGTAATCACTTGTTTTAATTTCCCAATCCCAACCTATTCATCCCATGAAGTAAAACTAATAATACTTCATATCTAACACCACGGTGTTATCGGTAAATTCAATTACCATTTCACGTTAAAATCTAATTAAAGATTTAACTATCGCCTGGAGCAAAACTGGTGATACTCCATTCTCGATCTTTTCAATCTAATTAAATATTCATTAAAACTCCACTTAGTTTTAATCTTTAACTGGGTTAAAGAATCAGTGTCATTTAAAACACGGTTCACTATAAACCCAAAATCACATTTCATTTCAATCAGACCCTAACCATAAATTAGCAAGTGAGCAATTCCCTAAGTATTAACCCCGAAGGCCGAAACCAACATCAGATCAATACCCTAGAAACCATTCAACTTAACTAATCTCCAGTTAGTTTCTGATTTTCTTAACTCCTTTGGGTCTAAGAACAGTATTATTGAAGATACCGTTCACGGCAACCCAAAATCACATTCTATTAATTATCGGGTTAAAGAACAAGTGTTATTTAAAACACTGTTCACGATAAATCCAAAAATCAATACCAATTCAATTCCAATTAAATATTATTTAATTGGTACACTTCATTAAATCTAAATAAAAGATTTAATCTTTTTCTCAACTGGGCTTAAGAACAGTGTTAATGAAGACACCATTCACGACAAACCCAAATCACATTTGATATTAAATACAAGGCTCTAAATAGAGAATATATCGGCTTATATTCAATATCAAATTCTACGACCAACAAATATCGTGTTGGAAATAATGATATAAATATATCTTTCAAATTTCCATAACAATATCTATATAATCAGGAAATCCAACATCAAAATAATCCAAAGACAATTTCGATTCAAATCCATTCCAATTCAATTATTGGAAATCCTGGTTACTTTTAAAACCCTTTCAAATCAAATTTATTTATTTAAAAATAAATAGAATTTTAATTCTAGTTCAAAACTAGTTCATTTCGATAAAAATCTATTTTTATCTTTTCAATTATGGAGTTTTTCATCCCAATTTTTCCCAAATCATTTCTTATGATTTTACACAAATTATTACTATTTTTAATAATTTTATCAAGGCCCGTACAGTCGATTTCCATCAATGGCCATCAAACTGCACTTACAGCGACCTTTTCCAAATTTGATTTGGACATAATTCCAAATCCAACCGTTAGATTTCAAATTTCTAATATTCGTTAGAAAGCTCTTTTCGATACGAACCTAACGGTTCGATTTTAGGAGAATCCGACGGTCGGATCTCCCGCAATATCCATTTGAAGTCCATGGTCGAAATTCACGAACTACCGCAGCGCGGCGCGTTCTATTCAGGCCATTATATTATATATATATATATATAATATAATATATACTTCGTCGATTTCCCTTTAAAAACGTATTATTATAATCCGTTTTAAATTCGTTTTCAAAACGATTTCAATTCAAATTGATTTCTAATTCAATTTCATTTCGTTTTCAATTCTATTCAATTTCAATTCGAATTCATTTATTATCAATTTCAATTCGAATTCATTTATATTCAATTTCAATTCGAATTCATTTATATTCAATTTCAATTCGAATTCATTTATATTCAATTTCAATTCGAATTCATTTATATTCAATTTCAATTCGAATTCATTTATATTCAATTTAAATTCGAATTCATTTATATTCAATTTCAATTCGAATTCATTTATATTCAATTTAAATTCGAATTCATTTCTATTCAATTTAATTCGAATTCATTTATATTCAATTTCAATTCGAATTCATTTATATTCAATTTCAATTCGAATTCATTTATATTCAATTTCATTTCGAATTCACTTATATTCAATTTAAATTCGAATTCACTTATATTCAATTTCAATTCGAATTCATTTATATTCAATTTCAATTCGAATTCATTTATATTCAATTTCAATTCGAATTCATTTATATTCAATTTCAATTCGAATTCATTTATATTCAATTTCAATTCGAATTGACTTATATTCAATTTAAATTCGAATTCATTTATATTCAATTTCAATTCGAATTCATTTATATTCAATTTCAATTCGAATTCATTTATATTCAATTTCATTTCGAATTCATTTATATTCAATTTCAATTCGAATTCATTTATATTCAATTTAAATTTGAATTCATTTCTATTCAATTTAATTCGAATTCATTTCTATTCAATTTAATTCGAATTTCAATTCTTTCGAAATATCAGATTTTGAAATCACTTTCGATATTCATTATAAAATGAATAAATCGATATAAATATCGTTCACGTCAAAATGCCGTCAATCTAATCAACACGGCTTCATATATTTCTATTTTCAAATATTCTATTTCAAATATTTCTATTTCAAATATTTCTTTTGTTCAAATATTTCTATTTCCAATATTGAATGAGGCCCAATCAATTACCATATAATGTTAATTATATGGATTTTCCACAACACATGTATACAATAACAACGATGAATAATCAACGATCATCCAAAGTGCATTCTACACTGTATAAGCGTCGAATATAAATATTTAACGCTCATAACAGTCGGTCAATCAATTGATCGACATACAACTAAACAATCGGGATTAGTGTACGTCAAATATCATCCCAATACCCGTGTGGGGTTTCAAACAATCAAACACAGATTTTATTTGTGTATTTGGGCGATGTGTAAAATTTATCGTCCCAATCAATATCAGTCAAATGTGTGTATATAAACAAATCGTCCGATTTTGTTTATTTTTTTATTTCATTTCATATACACGTTAAAAATTCTATTTTTAACTATAAAATATTGTAGTAACCCGGATTTTGAGGGACTTTGGTTATCGACGTAAGCTCGACGTCGATAACCAAAACATCGAAAAATCGTGGTAATTAATGAAAGAAATTAGAAGATGAGAATAGATAAGATAGAAACTTAGAATAGAAGAAGAAGAAGAACACAACATCAGAGTAACACGAACCTCACAACGGAACGAATAACATATAATAGATAACATAACTTTGAAATATAACAGTTATGTATACAATAGCACTTATCAGAGTACAACACTTACAACACAACGGAAATAACTATAGCTATATGATGCAGAAGCCTCCTGCTCCAGCTCTTTAAGTATACCTGTAAATCCTGACTACTTGACTGCCCGTACAAATTTAGGCACCCAAGAGTTTAGGGAAAACAAAATAAACTCCGGGTCAGTCATGTGACTGGTGTGAATAAACTCAAATCATTTAAAACAGGTATATGATATCTCATAAGACCATGCCGTGAATACGGAACGGGTTTTTCCCTTATGAGAATCCAAATAACTTTTCAAAGCAATATCATTCTGATATTATAATAATGTCTAAATACAAATAAATATCAATCTAGCAGAAACGCTTGCATCTCACGTTACTACATATATAGTATACAATCAAAATCGCAAGCACGTATTGGATGATTGGATTTCCAACTATGACAAGGTATGGAACCACCTTCCGATCAGTGTACTCTAGGAACGATACACTTGAGTTCAACAAGAACAACTTGCAACTCAGCCACACATGACCGACCACTCATTTCGCTTGAGTGTATCGAATGTAAATCACCAACGGTTGGGATCAGCAACCATTCCCGTATATATATATATATATGGGACAACATTGATAGATTTAAGAAACAAATGAATATTCACTAGATAGGTGATTATACACCCTACTTCGGTGCGACCGACTTAGCCATGCTGCCTGCCCGATTTCTGTCATTTACCGGATGTGAGGCTAGAAGCTACGCTTTATCATCACAATAGATTCACTTCGAATGCCACATTGTCAGATCCATCGAAAATCACTAATTGACGTCTACAACAATACATTACGTGTCAGCTAAAAGAAGTTTCCTTCTCCGCTTCCACTCTTGGTACGGTTGAAGAAATCAATGTACGTGACCTTTCTGGAAATACTCTGTCAGACATCCATCTTCATTCACTTAAAATGTCACATCGTCATACTCGCCAAATCACAAATTGACTTATCCAAAAATAACACGGGTATACAGCTAAGAGAAACGAATTCCTCCGCCACCAAACGTGGATACGTTTGAACAGATCAACTTACGCGATCCATTGGATATACTCTGTCAGACCTTCGTCCATACAAGTTGTCCTGGGACTGGACAAACCGAAGGCACTATTCTGTAAACAGGATAGCCCTTGCATTTTACTCCGTCTTCAATTATCTTTGGCATATATGAATCACGACGCTTATGCCAATACAGAGTGGTTCTTTGGATAAAAATCCAACCGGTCTCTCCATATTAACAACGTTAAAATGGTCAAAACTTCGATAGTCTGTGATTTAACCATCAAAGAAAAACAAGTGTGCAAACAACGATATTATTCCCAGATGGAAATTATATCGAACAAACATCTTTTAACATTAATCTCTTTAGTTCCTTTATTTACCTATCTCCTGTTTCCCTATATTCTAAATTCTTATTTTTCTTTTATCAGAAAACATTTCTGATTCTCGTTTGGAAAACATTTCCAAAACTCTTTTACGATCAAACCTTACCATTTCTTAGTTAAGAAGGAAGTCACTCAAGTTGGGGTATAATTACCTCTCAGACCTTAACTGAACAACGTTATAACTTCGAAATGGTCAAAGTTTATCTTTTAATCTTTAACAACTTCTTTACGCCTTTCTCGGATTCAATTTTACTAGTCTACTTCCATATTTAAAACATTTGTTATAACGATAACGTTACAATCCCTACTTTCGAATTATCTATCTTTAATTATAACTTCTATTCTTATTAGTGAATAATTAACCTAACACTTATTTATTTATAAATAAATAATTCTCTATTTAAACACTGGAAAGCATAAGTACTTTCCCGAATTCGATATAATCGAATTTGCCGATTAACTCTCTTCGAGAAATCTCTGTTTGATTAATTCTTCTTCGAATAAGCTATATTCGATTAACTTCTTTCGAATAAACGATATTCGATAATCTCTCTTCAAATAACTAATATTCGATAACTCTTCCTTTTCAAATATCTCATATTTGAAAATCTCACTTCGATTAAACTATAATCGATAACTCCCTTCGATGAAACTAACATCGATAACTCCTTTCGATGAAACTAACATCGATAACTCCTTTCGATGAAACTAACATCGATAACTCCTTTCGATGAAACTAACATCGAAAACTTTAACTCGACTAACTTAACTTGACTCGACTAACTCGACTTACTTGGTTCGACCAATTCGATTCGATTAACTAGGCTCGACTAACTCTATTGGTTTAACTCTAATTGATTAGTTCTATGGTTTAACCCTAATCGATTTATTTTATTTGACTAACCCTATTCGGCTAACTCGACTAACTTGGTTCGACCGACCAGGTTTGACTAACCTGACCCATTTGGTTTGACTGACCAGGTTTGGCTAACCAGACCCATTTGGTTTGACTGACCAGGTTTGGCTAACCTGACCCATTTGGTTTAACTGACCAGGTTTGGCTAACCTGACCCATTTGGTTTGACTGACCAGGTTTGGCTAACCTGACCCATTTGGTTTGACTGACCAGGTTTGGCTAACCTGACCCATTTGGTTTGACTGACCATGTTTGGCTAACCTGACCCATTTGGTTTGACTGACCATGTTTGGCTAACCTGACCCATTTGGTTTGACTACTGGGCTTGACTACTTGGTTCGACCACTTGGTTTGACCATTTGGTTCGAATACCATATTCGACTAACTCCTCTCGATTCATTAAAACCGATTAACTCATCTCGATTGACTAAATCAATTAACTCCTATCGATTAACTAAATCGATAAACTCCTTTCGATTAACTAAGTTTGATTTACTCGACTCGACTGACCAGGTTCGACTAACTTGACCAGCTTGGTTGTACTGACCAGGTTCGACTAACTTGACCAGCTTGACTCGATTGGTTTGACTCGACCATTTCGACTCGGTTGGTTTGACTCGACCATCTTGACTCGATTGGTTTGACTAGCTTGACTAGTTTGGTTCGACTAGCTTGGTTTGACCACTTAACTAACTTGATTCGAATATTTATATCCGACTAACTAACTTTTCTTTTATTTCTATTTATTTTAACTTCTATTTATTTCCTAAATAGATTTCCTTTTGTATAATCTATTTATTTTCCTAAATAGATTTTCCTTTATAACTCTAATTATTTAATCCCTAATTAAACATCCTTTATTCTATTTATTTAATCTAAATAAATATTCCTTTATTTTATTTATTTATTTCTAAATAAATATCCTTTTATAAAATCCTTCGATTTTATAAATAGATTCATTTTCAATATAAATATTGAAAATCCCCTTTTCTACATTTTCAGTGTTTTCTATTGTTTTTAAACAACCAACTGTCAATGATCAATATCATCCAAACATATACAATCAACAACAGATTATATATCACAGTATATATCACAATATACAAATAATAGTAAAATAAATGTTGAGGAATCCAGTCGGATTCCTCCAACCTGTTTCCCTGCATCACAGATGTTAGACAATATAGATAACATCACTTTCAGTTCCATATGATATATTCTGTTAAACAGAATCAATATAGAAATTTAACTAACTGACTAGCAGTTCAATCAAACAATCAACACACAGTCAAACAGACAATTTTAACAGTTCTAACAATATAACATGAAATTATAAACTGTTCAGAGTTAGTGAGATTTACTCACATTGGACGATCATCGTTAATAACGATAACCATCGCTTGATTCTGACGGACAATTTATTTTGCTATAAATTGTAACGGACCCCAATCGACTCGCGGTCAGTTCCACGGTGTAGTGTCCCTCCATACGATCCTAACACATCTTGTTTCGCTGAATTCCGTCAAAGTATGAACAAGTTATGATGAATACAAGTTAACGTACTTTTAAATAGAATAAAAATAAAAACTTGGATTTTATTTTCTTTAATGGGCCTCACCCACTAAAACAAAGCCCAACTCATCCTTAACTCCTCAGACCCGTTCCCAACAGCTTCTCCCCCGTCCTCATTTTTCTACGCTCCAGTAATTCGCTCCCACCATGACCGAACTTCACCTCCACCTCGCACATTCCCTTTTCAACATAAGTTCAAACAAATTTCACCAATGATCTCCTCTTCGAATCCCCTACGCACCCGTACCCCTTTCATCCATCACGGTCTCTCCAACAGAATCGCGTTCAACCGAGAACCATCGCCTCCCTGAACTTCGATCGACCTCCACTTTCACGGGAATCACAAAAATTTTGCTAAAAGGTGCTAATCGATCTCAAGACCCCAAATCAAACAACTAAAACTCGTGTTGATGCTTCAACAAAGATCGATTACCAACCCTAGCTCATTCATACCACGTTGGTATTCTGCCGTGACCCAAAACTGGCACCGAACCCCAGAAAAATCACACTGTGTTGAAGAGGAGGCTCAAACATCTGATTCCATGATTTTTTTGAGTTTTGTTTCTATCCCTTTTTGATTTTTAAAGACCGAATTTTTGCTGAAGATCGAACTTATTTACTGATAGAAATGTGACGGCGGATTTTTGTGTTTTTAGGTCTTAAGGCTTGGAAATTTATTATTTATAAGCAAAGGGAGAAAGATATTTTGGTAGATATTTTATTATAATATTCAATTATAATCAAATGCTATTTGTACTTACCTTATAAAAATTCCTGTGACCACATACGATACTCAAAAATCACAAAACTGGACATGCACCTTCATTCGACATTACGGTCCCAATGAAACTGGTTTCGTCGAATTCCGACTCCGTCTGCTCACCCAGCGTATTTTTAACTGTCAAAATACTGACTGTTTTTCACTCTAAAAATCCGTACGGTCGCAAAGTGACTCTAAAAATCATGAAACTGGAAATCTAACAACTATTTGACATTGCAGATCCAACCTAATTAGTTTCGTTGAATTCCGACTTCGTTTGCAAAACCGGCTATTTTTAAAGCTCTGAATGACCCATTTAAATATATAAATATATTTAAATATAATTAAATTAAATATTAATAAATTTATATTATCGTATATCTTCACATAGGAATATCATACAGCTCCAGCATATCATATCAGAATTTACAGCTTGATATTTCAGATTCCAGATTATCCCGGTATTCAGTTTATACTGAAAATCTCTTTTATAACGTATATAAAGCGTCGCAAATTATAAAGGAATTCTACAGCGACTTTTCTGAAATTTGATTTGGACGTACATCAAAATCTATAAGACGAAATCCCGATTTTTCTCTTCCACTAGAAAGATATACTCCACCAGCTCCACACGTTTCTTGTTTCACAGAAATCCGGCTTAAAACGAATCCTGTACATTCAGTTGAAGTTCAAATTGCCAAATAGCGAACTACCGCGTCGTTACGCACTCTATTTTAATTATATTATAATTATACGTTCAACTGTCGTCGATTGAATATATTCGTCAATATAATTCAATATAACTGAATTATATATTTTCAACTGTCCAGTTTACACAATATTGCCAATTCCACTATTTCTGACTAATTCAGAAATAAATATATTTTATCCTATTATTTAAATTAATTAAATAATCATTTTTATTTAATTCAGGTCGTCGATATCGCCAAAACGATATTTAAATAATTAAATAATTTAATTATTCGGCAGCTAAAAATGCGGGTTACTACAATCTTCCCCCCTTAATAAAATTTCGTCCTCGAAATTGCTAAGCTAGGGGATGACCCTATCTTTTGGGTAAAAATTTATCTGTTTACCTCTTGTCTCCGGTTTCAACTGAACCAATTAATATTGACTAAAATATTAATTTATTCCGACTAACTAAATTTTCAAAAATTATGAAAATTTTCTAACACCTTAACTTTTCGAAATTTTTTTGCCAGCACCTCCTTTGTACTGGTCAATATCTCAAACTCCAACTCGCCTCTCTGGGCCTTCTTAAACCCAAAAGAAAATCAAACAGCCAAGCGGCTTGCCAATTCGGCTCATAAATCTCATATCCATATATAATATAAACTGGTACCTTTTTGTCGGGAATATCAACTCTATCACTTCCATATGCTATCAACTCAGCATATACCAGTGTTATTTCCATCAAATTTCAATCAGTTCATATCCTCAAATCCAAATCGAATTTCATTCGAACCCCAATATCAAATTCCAAATTATTGACTTATCAATTTGGTTCCATTTTAGATTATCTCTAACTCATTCAATTTTATTTAACTCAGTTCAAGTTAATTTCAATTTATTTTTCTCAATTTTTACCATCTCAATCTCTTTAACTTCAAAGGTTAAATTTATATTCCAGAATTTTAAATTTCTGGGTTTATTTCAAATCAATTTGAAATCATAATACCAATTTAAAACCTTTGAATTTCTAAACACTTGTTTTTCTTGAAACAATTCAAAAACAAAACCTTTGGTAGTAGTCCGTCACTTAGAACTCGAAAATGAACACTGATGGATGTCGCGATTCATCATCAGAATCTATTTTCCAGCTATCGAAGTGAGTTCAATACTATATCACCTTCAGTTTGAAAAACGTTTTCAAAATCTCCCAGGAACTTAAAATTTCCTTATTTTAATTCCAATCTGATTTAAATTCAGATTTTTCTTCATTTTATTTCATATACTTTACTTATATGAATTCTGATTAGTCATTTATAATCATTTTACCTTTTTATAATCTTACTCGATTATAATAACAACCAACACAACCAATATACTATATCAAATATATTCGGGTAAAATTATTCCATTCACCCTCTTTCAAAACATACCATGACGGTTCATCGTATTCGAGTGTTTAGTAACCCCTATCGATACAGTGGATCAAACCGGTCGACCAGAATTCACAAACAACTCAACCAATAAAACTCCACAATATAAAATCATTTTATATTAACTAACAAATACGTTCACTCGTATATATACACTCAAACTCAATCTAGGATATTACTAATCCCATCTCTACTGAATCACGCCACAGAGCCAAGGTAATAACTAAACCAATGCTCTGATACCAACTGTAGTAACCCGGATTTTGAGCGACTTTGGTTATCGACGTAAGCTCGACGTCGATAACCAAAACATCGAAAAATCTCGGTAATTAATGAAAGAAATTAGAAGGTGAGAATAGATAAGATAGAAACTTAGAATAGAAGAAGAAGAAGAACACAACATCAGAGTAACACGAACCTCACAGCGGAACGAATAACATATAATAGATAACATAACTTTGAAATATAACAGTTATGTATACAATAGCACTTATCAGAGTACAACACTTACAACACAGCGGAAATAACTATAGCTATATGATCCAGAAGCCTCCTGCTCCAGCTCTTTAAGTATACCTGTAAATCCTGACTACTTGACTGCCCGTACAAATTTAGGCACCCAAGAGTTTAGGGAAAACAAAATAAACTCCGGGTCAGTCATGTGACTGGTGTGAATAAACTCAAATCATTTAAAACAGGTATATGATATCTCATAAGACCACGCCGTGAATACGGAACGGGTTTTTCCCTTATGAGAATCCAAATAACTTTTCAAAGCAATATCATTCTGATATTATAATAATGTCTAAGTACAAATAAATATCAATCTAGCAGAAACGCTTGCATCTCACGTTACTACATATATAGTATACAATCGAAATCGCAAGCACGTATTGGATGATTGGATTTCCAACTATGACAAGGTATGGAACCACCTTCCGATCAGTGTACTCTAGGAACGATACACTGGAGTTCAACAAGAACATCTTGCAACTCAGCCACACATGACCGACCACTCATTTCGCTTGAGTGTATCGAATGTACATCACCAACGGTTGGGACCAGCAACCGTTCCCGTATATATATATATGGGATAGCATTGATAGATTTAAGAAACAAATGAATATTCACTAGATAGGTGATTATACACCCTACTTCGGTGCGACCGACTTAGCCATGCTGCCTGCCCGATTTCTGTCATTTACCGGATGTGAGGCTAGAAGCTACGCTTTATCATCACAATAGATTCACTTCGAATGCCACATTGTCAGATCCATCGAAAATCACTAATTGACGTCTACAACAATACATTACGTGTCAGCTAAAAGAAGTTTCCTTCTCCGCTTCCACTCTTGGTACGGTTGAAGAAATCAATGTACGTGACCTTTCTGGAAATACTCTGTCAGACATCCATCTTCATTCACTTAAAATGTCACATCGTCATACCCGCCAAATCACAAATTGACTTATCCAAAAATAACACGGGTATACAGCTAAGAGAAACGAATTCCTCCGCCACCAAACGTGGATACGTTTGAACAGAACAACTTACGCGATCCATTGGATATACTCTGTCAGACCTTCGTCCATACAAGTTGTCCTGGGACTGGACAAACCGAAGGCACTATTCTGTAAACAGGATAGCCCTTGCATTTTACTCCGTCTTCAATTATCTTTGGCATATATGATTCGCGACGCTTATGCCAATACAGAGTGGTTCTTTGGATAAAAATCCAACCGGTCTCTCCATATTAACAACGTTAAAATGTTCAAAACTTCGATAGTCTGTGATTTAACCATCAAAGAAAAACAAGTGTGCAAACAACGATATTATTCCCAGATGGAAATTATATCGAACAAACATCTTTTAACATTAATCTCTTTAGTTCCTTTATTTACCTATCTCCTGTTTCCCTATATTCTAAATTCTTATTTTTCTTTTATCAGAAAACATTTCTGATTCTCGTTTGGAAAACATTTCCAAAACTCTTTTACGATCAAACCTTACCATTTCTTAGTTAAGAAGGAAGTCACTCAAGTTGGGGTATAATTACCTCTCAGACCTTAACTGAACAACGTTATAACTTCGAAATGGTCAAAGTTTATCTTTTAATCTTTAACAACTTCTTTACGCCTTTCTCGGATTCAATTTTACTAGTCTACTTCCATATTTAAAACATTTGTTATAACGATAACGTTACAATCCCTACTTTCGAATTATCTATCTTTAATTATAACTTCTATTCTTATTAGTGAATAATTAACCTAACACTTATTTATTTATAAATAAATAATTCTCTATTTAAACACTGGAAAGCATAAGTACTTTCCCGAATTCGATATAATCGAATTTGCCGATTAACTCTCTTCGAGAAATCTCTATTTGATTAATTCTTCTTCGAATAAGCTATATTCGATTAACTTCTTTCGAATAAACGATATTCGATAATCTCTCTTCAAATAACTAATATTCGATAACTCTTCCTTTTCAAATATCTCATATTTGAAAATCTCACTTCGATTAAACTATAATCGATAACTCCCTTCGATGAAACTAACATCGATAACTCCTTTCGATGAAACTAACATCGATAACTCCTTTCGATGAAACTAACATCGATAACTCCTTTCGATGAAACTAACATCGATAAATTTAACTCGACTAACTTAACTTGACTCGACTAACTCGACTTACTTGGTTCGACCAATTCGATTCGATTAACTAGGCTCGACTTACTCTATTGGTTTAACTCTAATCGATTAGTTCTATGGTTTAACCCTAATCGATTTATTTTATTTGAGTAACCCTATTCGGCTAACTCGACTAACTTGGTTCGACCGACCAGGTTTGACTAACCTGACCCATTTGGTTTGACTGACCAGGTTTGGCTAACCTGACCCATTTGGTTTGACTGACCAGGTTTGGCTAACCTGACCCATTTGGTTTGACTGACTAGGTTTGGCTAACCTAACCCATTTGGTTTGACTGACCAGGTTTGGCTAACCTGACCCATTTGGTTTGACTGACCAGGTTTGGCTAACCTGACCCATTTGGTTTGACTGACCAGGTTTGGCTAACCTGACCCATTTGGTTTGACTGACCATGTTTGGCTAAACTGACCCATTTGGTTTGACTACTGTGCTTGACTACTTGGTTCGACCACTTGGTTTGACCATTTGGTTCGAATACCATATTCGACTAACTCCTCTCGATTCATTAAAACCGATTAACTCATCTCGATTGACTAAATCAATTAACTCCTATCGATTAACTAAATCGATAAACTCCTTTCGATTAACTAAGTTTGATTTACTCGACTCGACTGACCAGGTTCGACTAACTTGACCAGCTTGGTTGTACTGACCAGGTTTGACTAACTTGACCAGCTTGACTCGATTGGTTTGACTCGACCATTTCGACTCGGTTGGTTTGACTCGACCATCTTGACTCGATTGGTTTGACTAGCTTGACTAGTTTGGTTCGACTAGCTTGGTTTGACCACTTAACTAACTTGATTCGAATATTTATATCCGACTAACTAACTTTTCTTTTATTTCTATTTATTTTAACTTCTATTTATTTCCTAAATAGATTTCCTTTTGTATAATCTATTTATTTTCCTAAATAGATTATACAAAAGGAAATCTAATTATTTAATCCCTAATTAAATATCCTTTATTCTATTTATTTAATCTAAATAAATATTCCTTTATTTTATTTATTTATTTCTAAATAAATATCCTTTTATAAAATCCTTCGATTTTATAAATAGATTCATTTTCAATATAAATATTGAAAATCCCCTTTTCTACATTTTCAGTGTTTTCTATTGTTTTTAAACAACCAACTGTCAATGATCAATATCATCCAAACATATACAATCAACAACAGATTATATATCACAGTATATATTACAATATACAAATAACAGTAAAATAAATGTTGAGGAATCCAGTCGGATTCCTCTAACCTGTTTCCCTGCATCACAGATGTTAGACAATATAGATAACATCACTTTCTGTTCCATATGATATATTCTGTTAAACAGAATCAATATAGAAATTTAACTAACTGACTAGTAGTTCAATCAAACAATCAACACACAGTCAAACAGACAATTTTAACAGTTCTAACAATACAACATGAAATTATAAACTGTTCAGAGTTAGTGAGATTTACTCACATTGGACGATCATCGTTAATAACGATAACCATCGCTTGATTCTGACGGACAATTTATTTTGTTATGAATTGTAACGGACCCCAATCGACTCGCGGTCAGTTCCATGGTGTAGTGTCCCTCCATACGATCCTAACACATCTTGTTTCGCTGAATTCCGTCAAAGTATGAACAAGTTATGATGAATATAAGTTAACGTACTTTTAAATAGAATAAAAATAAAAACTTGGATTTCATTTTCTTTAATGGGCCTCACCCACTAAAACAAAGCCCAACTCATCCTTAACACCTCAGACCCGTTCCCAACAGCTTCTCCCCCGTCCTCATTTTTCTACGCTCCAGTAATTCGCTCCCACCATGACCGAACTTCACCTCCACCTCGCACATTCCCTTTTCAACATAAGTTCAAACAAATTTCACCAATGATCTCCTCTTCGAATCCCCTACGCACCCGTACCCCTTTCATCCATCACGGTCTCTCCAACAGAATCGCGTTCAACCGAGAACCATCGCCTCCCTGAACTTCGATCGACCTCCACTTTCACGGGAATCACAAAATTTTTGCTAAAAGGTGATAATCGATCTCAAGACCCCAAATCAAACAACTAAAACTCGTGTTGATGCTTCAACAAAGATCGATTACCAACCCTAGCTCATTCATACCACGTTGGTATTCTGCCGTGACCCAAAACTGGCACCGAACCCCAGAAAAATCACACTGTGTTGAAGAGGAGGCTCAAACATCTGATTCCATGATTTTTTTGAGTTTTGTTTCTATCCCTTTTTGATTTTTAAAGACCGAATTTTTGCTGAAGATCGAACTTATTTACTGGTAGAAATGTGACGGCGGATTTTTGTGTTTTTAGGTCTTAAGGCTTGGAAATTTATTATTTATAAGCAAAGGGAGAAAGATATTTTGGTAGATATTTTATTATAATATTCAATTATAATCAAATGCTATTTGTACTTACCTTATAAAAAATCCTGTGACCACATACGATACTCAAAAATCACAAACTGGACATGCACCTTTAATTCGACATTACGGTCCCAATGAAACTGGTTTCGTCGAATTCCGACTCCGTCTGCTCACCCAGCGTATTTTTAACTGTCAAAATACTGACTGTTTTTCACTCTAAAAATCCGTACGGTCGCACAGTGACTCTAAAAATCACGAAACTGGAAATCTAACAACTATTTGACATTGCGGATCCAACAAAATTAGTTTCGTTGAATTCCGACTTCGTTTGCAAAACCGGCTATTTTTAAAGCTCTGAATGACCCATTTAAATATATAAATATATTTAAATATAATTAAATTAAATATTAATAAATTTATATTATCGTATATCTTCACATAGGAATATCATACAGCTCCTGCATATCATATCAGAATTTACAGCTTGATATTTCAGATTCCAGATTATCCCGGTATTCAGTTTATACTGAAAATCTCTTTTATAACGTATATAAAGCATCGCAAATTATAAAGGAATTCTACAACGACTTTTCTGAAATTTGATTTGGACGTACATCAAAATCTACACGACGAAATCCCGATTTTTCTCTTCCACTAGAAAGATATACTCCACCAGCTCCACACGTTTCTTGTTTCACAGAAATCCGGCTTAAAACGAATCCTGTACATTCAGTTGAAGTTCAAATTGCCAAATAGCGAACTGCCGCGTCGTTACGCACTCTATTTTAATTATATTATAATTATACGTTCAACTGTCGTCGATTGAATATATTCGTCAATATAATTCAATATAACTGAATTATATATTTTCAACTGTCCAGTTTACACAATATTGTCAATTCCACTATTTCTGACTAATTCAAAAATAAATATATTTTATCCTATTATTTAAATTAATTAAATAATCATTTTTATTTAATTCAGGTCGTCGATATCGCCAAAACGATATTTAAATAATTAAATAATTTAATTATTCGGCAGCTAAAAATGCGGGTTACTACAAATATTTTCCACTATAAAATATTTTATTTCAACTATATAAAAGTTGTATTTCATTTCACATCACATCACACAATCAACTACACATCAAAATCAAACAAACAAGCATACAAGCCGTCCATGGTCTGTGGACGACGGGTGTCGGGTGCTACTAAACACCGTCTGCATCCTAGTATATATTATTAACTAGAAAACAAAATTAAAAGGTGAGAAGTTATCACAGAGGGTTCCACTCCGCCGTGCTTTGCTTTTGAACTGCTGAACCGTCTGGATTCCTTTGAAATTCCAATTCAGTTCTTTGTCCCGCTGTTCAAATAAAAAATATATTTTTATTACTTCATTCTAATAAATAAAAATCGTATTTATTTATGTTTTTTTAATAATTCTACTTTATATAAAAATTATATTTTTATATTTCACATATGATAAAAATCATATTTTTATTTCAACCCAAAACGGATAAAAATCACATTTTTATGTTGTTCAGTTATAAATAAAAATCAAATTTTTTTATACTTCTATTTCTATTTTAAAAACAATGTTATACTTTCATGTTTTTAGCCATGTACGTATTTATTTTCAAAAGCAATGTAGACTTCTTTTTCAAAACAATGTTGATTTTATTTTTCAACTGATTTTAAATAAATGTTTTATATTTTAAAAATCTCAGATTTTATTATTATATTTTTATTTAAAATTACACCTTTTCTGCTATGTTATAATAATATAAAAATCACGTTAAAAAAACAAGTGTTACCTTTCTTCTTTGTTTAACACATCAGAACCGTTCGAACTCTCGTCCAGAATTAGGGTTGCAAACCACTGTCGAATCCGATCGCCAGAGCTAGATCGGACCTCCCCACGCGCAGCGCCCTGGCGCCGCCTTCTACCTACTGCCGCTCAGGTGAACTCGCACAAACCGTTGGCCCAAAAAAACTGATCAAGCGCCGCCACTTTGGAGTGCCTTCCTGGCTTCGACGATGATCAATTTTCGATCATAGCCGATCAAAATTTAGAGCTCGTCGAGCTTAACAACTTGTGTCTTGTAAGGCTTTCCAAGTGATGCGCGAAGGAGGAGAAAAATTGAGAAGAAAATAGGAGCGATTTGGCCTTTGATTTAGTTAGATGGCGGCAGTTTTTCACGTTTGACTAGGGCTGAAACGAAATGAGGGTTTTGACCCTATTTTGACCAACTTATTATGTATATATATATATATATTTAATTATATTATTTTATCCTTCTATTATCTGTTTAACGCCCTGACCTCCAAACGAAGCCCAACGACTGTCGCCCCTACCTAATTACCCCCATTCCGAACACAATGGGATATGTTTCGTAAGCCAGTTTGGCTGTTATGATCAGTTTTCATCAAAATTAAAATATAAATATTTATATATTCAATTTAAACGTACATTTTGAATTACCGGGGCCACATACGGGCTCTAAAAATTACCGAAAAATTATTTCTAGCTTCGTGTTGACGATACGGTCCTAACAAAACTAGTTTCGTCGAATTCTGAGACCATTTGAAAAATGTCCATTTTCCAGTCGATTAAAATCAACTAAAACTGGTCAAACGCGTTTTCCTTTGCCACGCTCACATATTGATTCGAAAAATTATGAAAATTGAAACCTAGTAATAACCTGACATCATGGATCCAACAAAAGTGGTTTCATCGAAATCCGAGGTCGTTTGCAAAATTCCCATTTTTAAGGGCCTGAATTCCATAGCGACTATTCAGAATTTTCAACTGGACATATCTTTTGATTCCCGCTATGAAATTTCAATTTTTCAGGTTCGTTGGAAAGATATTCACCAATAGATTCAAATATTTTTGGTTTCACTAAAATTCGGTTCATTTTGATTCCTGTACATCCATTTGAAGTTTGAAATCGAATTATCGAACTACCGCGCCATTTTCAATTCCTTTTATAAATATAAATAAATATTTATATTCTATCGACGATCTATATAATATATACGTTCGAATTCTATTCAAAATAAATTTCTCGTCGTTTTATTTAAAATAATTCATTTTAAATAGTCTAAATTCACTAAAATTGCCAAAAAAAAAAAAATAAACTGGCCCAGAATTTACGGTTTGTTACAATCTCCCCCACTTAAAACTTTTCATCCCCGAAAAGGAACGAATCCGAAAGTTGTTTTAAATACCGACTCAACTTTCATTATTTTCATTACGGCTTAAGTTCTTCAACTTTTCAGTTACTAAGAACTTTTCAAATTTTTCGAAAATTTAATTTTTCAAAAATTTGGCTAACACCCTAAATTTTTGAAAAATTTCGCCATAATCTCCCCTGCACCGGGAGCACGGGAAAATCCCGAAATTGCCATACAGGCGCTCTGATCTCAAAAAGAAAAAGAAAAAGCCAAGCGGCTAGCCAATCGGCTCATAAAATCATCTTCACCCAAACAAAACAGTAAATTATGGTAAACATGTACCTATTTGTCAGGCAAACAATTTTATTTCTCTGCTCTAGCCTCCTTGCTATGACCTGTTCAATGTAAGTACATGTATATGCAAGAAAATGTGATAAATTTTCAATACAATTCACTATTTGGTTCAATTTGGCTAATGGTTCAACATTTTAATTAATCAACTAATAATCAAACAACACAATCAGCAATCGATTAGTTGATTATCATTTCAAATTTATAACATTGATATATATTCTAAAAATCAGATTTTTGATGCAAAATCACAACAATAAGCCCTATCTAATTTTGGTTCTCACACCAGTCAATAGGAAATATATAGAAATCTTACTTTCGTCACTCGAATATAAACACTGATGATGAGGCCTCATCATCAGAATCATCTCCGGGCGACTAGAGTGTGATTCTATATCTATCCAATATATTAAAATTTCGAATACACGCGGATCAGACGTATACGCAAAATCTGTATATACTGGATAGTCCAAATCAATATAATATAAAATAAATAATCAAATACGAATAGTTGATTTAAATTTTCAAAACAAAAATTCGTTTTCATTTCAAAAATATACTCTTCACACTCGTTCTAGGACACTACTGATCCCATCTCTAACGAGTCATTCTCGTTGGATATTACTAATCCAATTCTGAGGAATTCTTTCGTACGGTTCTAATATGTCTTGTCCTCTAAGCTTTGTAAACCAAAGCTCTGATACCAACTGTGAAAACCCATAACTTCCCCGTGAAGGAAAGCGCGGATAGTTCGAGAATAAGCCACAACAGAACGCAGACGAGAGAACATTTCATTGTATATTACAACAATGCACCAGAATACAAGAATATACAGAGTATAAATGAATATTACACAGAAATATCAGAGATTTAAATTACATTTAAATACATAGCAGCGGAAAATAATATAATACACAACTAGAAGAGATATACGGATACAAAGCTTTACGGATATCATTCCAGCTGTAAACCAGGATCCTGTGAATATAAATCTGCAAAACCGAAACTACTAGCTGCCCGTGTCAAAATAAGGGCACCCAGAGTTTAGGTTAAAACAATAAACTCCAGGTCAGTCATGTGACTGGTGTGAGAACTAAAACAGTTATTTATCTTTATTTTCAAAGTAAGGTAAATCAAGGGACCACGCCGTATAACACGGAACGGGTTTCCTCCCAAGAACACTAGTGTATAAAACAACAGCACAATGCTAAATAAAGAAAGATGAAGCTATTATAAGACCCAGGTCCCATCACATAATGCAACGCAAGCCGGAGGATAGGGTTTTTACCTTATAATAGCCAAGAATGCTTGATACGTTTAAAACAAATCATTTGATACTATTATAAGTGCATATTGTATAAAACATCTTCAAATCATAAGTATCAATCATAGACGACATAAGCGCCCCATCCCACTATGTCGCCATACTAGGCTCTACAAATAAAACCGAAATACACGTATTGGAAACTGGATTTCCATCATGGTGGCTCCTGATTTGAAAGATTGATCGCATAGTGCAATTACCCACGGCTTACGTCCCAACAAGAGAAAACACCGTCTGCACATCCGCACTTTTGGGACCAGAGTATCACCGCGGCTTACGTCCCAGCGAGAGAAAACACCGCTTACTCTATCCCTGAGCACTAAGCTCATCTCGGTCGACCGAATCCACGACACCACTAAGGTGCCCATCCACTAAAAAGCATACTGATCAAACCATCAGTTTACCACCATACCGGGGTGTGAGGCTCGCGAATCAACGCTATACACAAAACCATGCTATATTAAAGCTGCGCTTTGATCATCATCCACCAAACTTTGCTTTTCAACAAAAGTCTGGATCACTGCATCTCAGCATGCCACACTATCAATCCATATCGTACCATTGATTTCTGCCAATATATAACCTCTGAGCTCGTATGTCTCAGAGAAGGGCGTTAAGCAAGAGAATAAATTCTCCGCCACCAAACAGATATATATTTAGTAGAGATCAACGAATACAATATAAAGGAATACAATGTCAGACACACCATCCATTTACAAGTCCGTTCTAGGTCTGAACGAAACCGGAGGCACTTTCCTCGCATATCCGTCGATCTCCAAGTACGTCTGGATGACCACCAACTGATTCCCTCATCTTGGGTGTACAGCCCAATCAAGATCATCAGTAATCACCCAAACGATGTGAAGACTTCCGGTCTTCGACCACCGTCATCATCTTCGACTTATCATCGAATCGGTTATTCAGAATGGGTATAAACCCGGCCTTTCCGAACAACCCGCGTATATTATAAACAAATGTTACACAAACACAACATACGCCTCATTCCAATTCATCAGTCACTAACCGTAAATCAGCAAGAGAAAAATTTCCCAAATATTAACCCCGAAGGCCGAAACTAACATCAGATCAATATCCAGGAGACCACTCATCTTATCTAACCTACGGCTAGTTTCTAAATTTCATAATCTAAGGGAAAGGTTCCCATTAATTTTATCAAAGATAAATCCTTTTAAATTTACTCTTTAACCTTCTTTTGAATATCAATTCAAACTAGTCGGGATTAACGAACCTTACCGAAGTAATCATTTGTTTTAATTTCCCAATCCCAACCTATTCATCCCATGAAGTAAAACTAATAATACTTTATATCTAACACCACGGTGTTATCGGTAAATTCAATTACCATTTCACGTTCAAATCTAATTAAAGATTTAACTATCGCCTGGAGCAAAACTGGTGATACTCCATTCTCGATCTTTTCAATCTAATTAAAGATTCATTAAAACTCCACTTAGTCTTAATCTTTAACTGGGTTAAAGAATCAGTGTCATTTAAAACACGGCTCACTATAAGCCCAAAATCACATTACATTTCAATCAGACCCTAACCATAAATTAGCAAGTGAGCAATTCCCTAAGTATTAACCCCGAAGGCCGAAACCACATCAGAATAATACCTTAGAAACCATTCAACTTAACTAATCTCCCATTAGTTTCTGATTTTCTTAACTCCTTTGGGTCTAAGAACAGTATTATTGAAGATACCGTTCACGACAACCCAAAATCACATTCTATTAATTATCGGGTTAAAGAACAAGTGTTATTTAAAACACTATTCACGATAAACCCAAAAATCAATACCAATTCAATTCCAATTAAATATTATTTAATTGGTACACTTCATTAAATCTAAATAAAAGATTTAATCTTTTTCTCAACTGGGCTTAAGAACAGTGTTAATGGAGACACCATTCACGACAAACCCAAATCACATTTGATATTAAATACAAGGCTCTAAATAGGAAATATATCGACTTATATTTAGTATCTAATTCTACGACCAACAAATATCGTATTGGAAATAACGATATAAATATATCTTTCAAATTTCCATAACAATATCTGTATAATCACGAAATCCAACATCGAAATAATCTAATGACAATTTCGATTCAAATCCATTCCAATTCAATTATTGGAAATCCTGGTTAGTTTTAAAACCCTTTTAAATCAAATTTATTTATTTAAAAATAAATAGAATTTTAATTCTAGTTCAAAACTAGTTCATTTCGATAAAAATCTATTTTTATCTTTTCAAATATGGAGTTTTTCATCCCAATTTTTCCCAAATAATTTCTTATGATTTTACACAAATTATTACTATTTTTAATAATTTTATCAAGGCCCGTACAGTCGATTTCCATCAATGGCCATCGAACTGCACTTACAACGACCTTTTCCAATTTTGATTTGGACATAATTCCAAATCCAACCGTTAGATTTCAAATTTCTAATATTCGTTAGAAAGCTCTTTTCGATACGAACCAAACGGTTCTGGTGTTAGAAGAATCCGACGGTTGGATCTCCCGCAATATCCATTTGAAGTCAATGGTCGAAATTCACGAACTACCGCAGCGCGACGCGTTCTATTCAGGCCATTATATTATATATATAATATATATAATATATACTTCGTCGATTTCCCTTTAAAAACGTATTTTTATAATCCGTTTTAAATTCGTTTTCAAAACAATTTCAATTCAAATTGATTTCTAATTCAGCTTCAGTTCGTTTTCAATTCAATTCAATTTCAATTCGAATTCATTTATATTCAATTTCAATTCGAATTCTTTTATATTCAATTCCAATTCGAATTCATTTATATTCAATTTCAATTTGAATTAATTTATATTCAATTTCAATTCGAATTCACTTATATTCAATTTCAATTCGAATTCATTTATATTCAATTTAAATTCGAATTCATTTATATTCAATTTCAATTCGAATTCATTTATATTCAATTTAAATTCGAATTCATTTCTATTCAATTTAATTCGAATTCATTTATATTCAATTTCAATTCGAATTCATTTATATTCAATTTCAATTCAAATTCACTTATATTCAATTTAAATTCGAATCCATTTATATTCAATTTCAATTCGAATTCATTTATATTCAATTTCAATTCGAATTCATTTATATTCAATTTCAATTCAAATTCATTTATATTCAATTTCAATACGAATTCATTTATATTCAATTTCAATTCGAATTCATTTATATTTAATTTCAATTCGAATTCACTTATATTCAATTTAAATTCGAATTCATTTATATTCAATTTCAATTCGAATTCATTTATATTCAATTTCAATTCGAATTCATTTATATTCAATTTAAATTCGAATTCATTTATATTCAATTTAAATTCGAATTCATTTCTGTTCAATTTAATTCGAATTTCAATTCTTTTCGAAATATCAGATTTTGAAATCACTTTCGATATTCATTATAAAATGAATAAAATCGATATAAATATCGTTCACGTCAAAATGGCGTCAATCTAATCAACACGGCTTCATATATTTCTATTTTCTAATATTCTATTTCAAATATTTCTATTTCAAATATTTCTTTTGTTCAAATATTTCTATTTCCAATATTGAATGAGGCCCAATCAATTACCATATAATGTTAATTATATGGATTTTATACAACACATGTATACAATAACAACGATGAATAATCAACAATCATCCAAAGTGCATTCTACACTGTATAAGCGTCGAATATAAATATTTAACGCTCATAACAGTCGGTCAATCAATCGATCGACATACAACTAAACAATCGGGATTAGTGTACGTCAAATATTATCCCAATACCCGTGTGGGGTTTCAAACAATAAAACACAGATTTTATTTGTGTAGTTGGGCGATGTGTAAAATTTATCGTCCCAATCAATATCAGCCAAATGTGTGTATATAAACAAATCGTCCGATTTGTTTATTTTTTTATTTCATTTCATATACACGTTAAAAATTCTATTTTTACCTATAAAATATTTTCCACTTTAAAATATTTTATTTCAACTATATAAAAGTTGTATTTCATTTCACATCACATCGCACAATCAACTACACCTCAAAATCAAACAAACAAGCATACAAGCCGTCCATGGTCTGTGGACGACGGGTGTCGGGTGCTACTAAACACCGTCTGCATCCTAATATATATTATTAACTAGAAAACAAAATTAAAAGGTGAAAAGTTCTCATAGAGGGTTCCACTCCGCCGTGCTTTGCTTTTGAACTGCTGAACCGTCTGGATTCCTTTGAAATTCCAATTCAGTTCTTTGTCCAGCTGTTCAAATAAAAAGTATATTTTTATTACTTCATTCTAATAAATAAAAATCATATTTATTTATATTTTTTTAATACTTCTACTTTATATAAAAATTATATTTTTATATTTCACATATGATAAAAATAATATTTTTATTTCAACCCAAAACGGACAAAAATCACATTTTTATGATGTTCAGTTATAAATAAAAATCAAAATTTTTTATACTTCTATTTCTATTTTAAAAACAATGTTATACTTTCATGTTTTTAGCCATGTACGTATTTATTTTCAAAAGCAATGTAGACTTCATTTTTCAAAACAATGTTGATTTTATTTTTCAACTGATTTTAAACAAATGTTTTATATTTTAAAAATCTCAGATTTTATTATTATGTTTCTATTTAAAATTACACCTTTTCTACTATGTTATAATAATATAAAAATCACGTTAAAAAAAAAGTGTTACCTTTCTTCTTTGTTTAACACATAAGAACCGTTCGAACCCTCGCCCGGAATTAGGGTTGCAAACCACTGTCCAATCCGATCGCCAGAGCTAGATCGGACCTCCCCATGTGCAGCGCCCTGGCGCCGCCTTCTACCTGCTGCCGCTCAGGTGAACTCGCACAAACCGTTGGCCCAAAAAAACTAATCAAGCGCCGGCACTTTGGAGCGCCTTCCTGGCTTCAACGATGATCAATTTTCGATCATAGCCGATCAAAATTTAGAGCTCGTCGAGCTTAACAACTTGTGTCTTGTGAGGCTTTCCAAGTGATGCGCGAAGGAGGAGAAAAATTGAGGAGAAAATAGGAGCGATTTGGCCTTCGATTTAGTTAGATGGCGGCAGTTTTTCACGTTTGACTAGGGCTGAAATGAAATGAGGGTTTTGACCCTATTTTGACCAACTTATTATGTATATATATATTTAATTATATTATTTAATCCTTCTATTATCTGTTTAACGCTCTGACCTCCAAACGAAGCCCAACGACTGTCGCCCCTACCTAATTACCCCCATTCCAAACACAATGGGATATGTTTCATAAGCCAGTTTGGCCGTTACGATCAGTTTTCATCAAAATTAAAATATAAATCTTTATATATTGAATTTAAACGTACATTTTGAATTACCGGGGCCACATACGGGCTCTAAAAATTACAGAAAAATTATTTCTAGCTTCGTTTTGACGATACGGTCCTAACAAAACTAGTTTCGTTGAATTCTGAGACCGTTTGAAAAATGGCCATTTTCCAGTCGATTAAAATCAACTGAAACTGGTCAAACGTGTTTTCCTGTGCCACGCTCACATATTAATTCGAAAAATTATGAAAATTGAAACCTAGCAATAACCTGACATCACGGATCCAACAAAAGTGGTTTTGTCGAAATCCGAGGTCGTTTGCAAAATTCCCATTTTTAAGGGCCTGAATTCCATAACGACTATTCAGAATTTTCAACTGGACATATCTTTTGATTCCCGCTATGAAATTTCAATTTTTCGGGTTCGTTGGAAAGATATTTACCAATGGATTCAAATATTTTTGGTTTCACTAAAATCCGGTTCATTTTGAATCCTGTACATCCATTTGAAGTTTGAAATCGAATTATCGAACTACCGCGCCATTTTCAATTCCTTTTATAAATATAAATAAATATTTATATTCTATCGACGATCTATATAATATATACGTTCGAATTCTATTCAAAATAAATTTCTCGTCGTTTTATTTAAAATAATTCATTTTAAATAGTCTAAATTCACTAAAATTGCCAAAATAAAAATTTTAAAGTGGCCCAGAATTTACGGGTTGTTACAGATAATTAATTAAATCTTATATATAGTCATTTTGCCCTCTCCCTTTAATGTAGATTTTAAAAAACATCTCCCTTTCTTAAATCCATTTAATCCATGATACTATAAAAATATCTGAAAATGGTAAGTTGCCTATGTTGCAATATAAAATCAAAATTAATGGCGCTGAAATGGCATGAATTGACTTTTGTAAGAAACATCTTTCCAAGTAAAAATTATTGCACCTAAAAATAGAAAGAAATAATTATAGGATGAACTCATGTCAATTAGAATTATCTTTTTCTAGATTATCAATATGAAAGGAAAAGAAAAAAATATCAGTCATAAAACATTAATACTAATCAATCACTCCACTATTAAAAGTACATGTAAATGTAGAGTTATGAGTTTGTCGCCATGTCAAAAGTTTTCCTAATATAACAAACTAATCACATATTATGCAACACCTTTTTCCATCCATGCCTGCTTTACTATTCTAAAAGAAGTATATTTTCTTCACTAACTTATTCATTATATTTAGACACATTCTTAATTCTCTATCGATCACACTTGGCAAAACATCCTTTTATGCCAGCACAGTAAGAACTTGATATAATGCTACAAAGTCAAGCACACGTTGTAATTAGTATTTAGTATGCTTATATTAATTTATAAATGGAAATTATGTAATATAATATATTTATACGCTACTTTATTCCATTAGTCTTTCATTTTCAAGCACGTTTTTTTAATTTATTAAACGCAATACATTCATTTCTTTGTTAACAATTTAATGCATGTGGTCCATGTCCTAAATGAAGGCAAGCCACGGTTTATATTTTTCAATTTATGTGAAAACTTTTACCCTTTTAAATCTGGAAACACACGTCACATATTTATTTATTTATTTATATAAAAGGGTTAAGTTAATTAAATGAATAATTAAAGACGTATGAAATGGTTCAAATTCATTTAGAAACAAAACTATGCCACTTATTTCTCCTTTCTTCTCTTTGTTATTTACGTTTGAAATTTGAATGAAAAATAATTAAATAGAATAAAACATAAAGGGTTAAAAAGAGAATTAAATAAATTTATAAATACCCTAAAATTTATCCATAACCCTAATTTCAGAAAACAAACATAGCCGCCACCCCTTCTCTTTTCAATGGCTGAAATGCTCTCTCATTCTTCCTCATTTTTCTTTCAATCTAGTCGATGGTTTCCAAAATTTCTAAAGGGAAAGGCGTAGAGCTAGGGGAGCTCGTCACAACCAATGGTTGAGATCAATTCTTATGCGCTAATTTATGAGAAATCGAGCTTCAAAGTGGCAACGTTCGCATCGATTTTCGTGGAGACGGGGAGCAATTGGGTTCACGGTGACATGCAATTCACGTAGAAGAGGAAGAAGAAGTTAGCGACCTTGTTTTGTGCTAATCAATGTATTAAGGTTTAATTAAAAATTAATTTAATTTAATTGTATAAGGTTATAAAATGAATAAATTATTCATACATCCTCAGAATTGAGTGCCGTTCGAATCAAAAATCTGTGGTCGCATCGGACCATATTGAAAGGAATCCAAGTTTCTATGGATCATTTCATAATCCAGTGATCACATGCAAGTCAGTAAGAGACGTAGTTGAAATCATGTGAACCAGTGCCAGTATGATCGTCACTATTGTAAGACAGTGGATAAATTTGTTACATCTTCTATTCGGTGTAATTTGAGTCTTTAAATTCACATTTGACCTGCAAGCTGGCTCGCTTGGTCGAGGAATACCAATCGGGTCATAATCCAAAGGCATATTGTACATGTTTTGAATCTTGCTCCAAGCCAAGGTCGTCTTCATGGCCAGTCTGTGAAATGACGCTTGTGCCCTCATCATCATCAGAGGGTAAGAAAAGTCAGTACGCATGCCCCTAAAATCGGTGGTGATTGAGTTAAGCCAATGGGACATCCAACCTTTAAGCCTTTATACTTTCCATCGTTACGTCGGGCTAGAATTGCAGATTCAACAATCTTAATCGGCCCTAGCCATTGTGTGCTCCTTTTGGATTCAGAGCTGGAGTTGTGTACTCGAATCACATTCGCTTTAATGTCATCCCTTCTCTTTAGCTAGGAAGTGAATATTGCTTTGCTGGGCATATACGGTCCCAATCACTCTCATCGGATCGGTTACAAAGTTGAGTAAGCTCGTCAGATGTAAGCGGATGAATATCGTTATGAAATTAATTGGCCCCCTTCGTTCGTGCTTCAACATAGTCCAAAATGGCCATCATAGTTTTGTTGAGTCTCTATCCCATGCTCGACTTCGTTGAGCTTGACAAACGAGATCGTGGGCTCGATTAGTGAAATAGAGTTTCTCCGAAATCACATACACTTATCATTCTTTTTTAGTGCTTTTGCTTTGCCCTTATCATTTTAATGAGTTGGGAGGTGTTCCATTATCTATTATAAGGGCATCAAGGTCATTCATCTCGAAGTTAGCACCTTTTTGTCATAAAAGTCTATCCACCTCAGGGTTGAATTCATCAAAGCCTCTGAGCAAGTCTTGGTGTGGTGAAATATTGAAATTTGTGGGAATAACAAGATATCCTAATGTCCCGTGTGAAAGGGCTATGATTGTCGTTACCCACATCATCTTGAGAGGTACCGCTTCTCGAGAGGTGCTGAATCAAACAAGCGAGCAGGTTATCATCAAAGAATTGTTGCATATTGTCAAGATCATGGCTCGTGCCCCCAGCATTGAATCTGAGATTACAAAGGTTTTTTTTGCTGATTTCTTTTTCCTGCGTCGATATTAACCCTGGGTAGTGGTTCGAGTTATTCGACCCGACCAGGTTCCTGTTCTTTGAATTGTTGCGTTCTTGTTTGGAGCTAAGTGTGAAATGTTGCTCAAGCATCCAGTTGAGTTGGAGCTAAAGCTGGTCGTGCATGTCTTGAGTCTGTTACAATTCTTGCATTCTCATATAGGATGTTGCAAGTGGTTGTTCCATTGTCCATGTTTCCATCCACGAGGTTCTGAATCGAAGACGCATTCTACATGCCTGCTGATTGGTTCATGTTCAACCCGAGCTGGTGGTTGCTATCTGACTAAGCCAAGTTTGTCACTGCTTGAACTTCGATTTTATCATTTCCAGCGAATTGATGATTGTTGCTCGGCCTTCCGACTCAGCGATGGTGCCCCCAGCGCGAAGTCTTGAAATAGGTGAAGGTCGGCCTCGGGCTTCTTAGTTCTACATGTGCAGTAGCCGTCAACAGGCTTCTGTCATTTAATTCTGAATATAGGCATCAGGTAGTTGAACTATGCTGCTTGAGACTCGTATTCCGCCCCCTCTCCTCGGGGGTATTTTTCTAAGTAGTGCACTTCAAATCAACATCTTCTCTGGATTCTTATTCACTCCTCGCACCATGAGTCGGAGTGGAGTGAAACCGATTTGTTGGTACTCAACCCATGCTAACATTTCGTCTCTAATCCGGGCTTTAAGGATCGACACCAGAAGGTGAAAAGTCAGATTGTGATCGTCTTGAGTGTTCCCGCTTTCCCCCGCATCAAGGGAAAGGTCGGAGACAGGGTGGTTGTGTCACACCTAATTGTTTCATGGTATATGTCCAGCCTCATATAAGCTTTCGAGTTGTAATGTCCTAGTTTTTGACTGCTTTTGTAATAAAGTTTATATTAGATTTGTATATTCTAGAAAATTAGTACAATAAATTTCTTTCATAATCTTAAGTATATATATGTTTACTTGTATGTTTAAATATATACAAGTAATGTTGTTATAACATTTTGTTGCAATTTAAAACTTGTTTAAAAATGCATGTAAATATAATATTGGTCATTGATTGCATAGCATAACAACTAAGACCATTTGATGTATATATTGACCTGCTAATCTACATAGCCCAATATTTTACATATGCCTTAGAAGCTATATATTGCTTTTTCAAAACATTGGAGTATATACTACTCAGAAGCTAAGTTATAAAATAGGCAGACCATATAAGGACATGACTATCTAACATTTAATTGATTAAAAATGAAACAACAAAATTTTTCAATCCAAACCATACTAGCTTGAGATCAAAACATAGATTTTTAAACTATTAAATGCATGTGCTAGTACCTATACATATTTATGTATACTTCAAAACTTGGCCGAGCTGAGCAGATCTGTAGATGAATCAAATCAATAAGCAACATCTCTCCAATCTTGTGACAAGCTGGCCTATATTATAAAGATCATAAAGATCAAAATAGTAATGTCTTGTATTGCTTAGTAGCTAAGTTTGAGTGTAATGAATTTTAGCACATGGCTGGTATAAAGATATGTACCTCATCATGACATGGTCGTGCATTTTCAATTGTAGAGGAGTAAAATTTACAAGCTAAGAACATGGCTATATGTGTATATGTGTACCTCATTTCTGGGTGCCATGCATTTGTTATTTCAATTGAAGTATAGAACACAGCTACACCGCAGCTAGTAAACCTTCAAATCTTATTGTATCATACTATCTACATATATAGGACTGCATTGTTTGTATGCTGCCATTCATGTTTAGGAGCCAACTTTGGTTTTAGAAACACTCTGCACATGCTACACTGCCATACACTGCAACAAAACCTGGTAGGATTAACATAGAAATGATTGAAATTGTTCATTTCCAGTACAAGCTACTGACAGTCCAACTCTAACCTATCAATTAGCTTACATTTTATATATTTTCTTTTTAGCTATAAATACACACATATTCACTTGCACACACTCACAAATAAAATCACATTAAAACCTAAAGCTAAGGACACAAATTCGAGAGACAAAAATGGCAGACAAGCCTTAGATTAAACCTGGGAAAAAACACATGGCAGAGGATAGGAGCAAAAACAAATAGGTGAGTAAACTCTGTTTTTTTCCTTTGAATCTTTTACTGGTGAATGTATGATAATGCTAGTGTATGTATATGTATAGATCATAGATGCATAATTGGATATGTTGTTTGGCTGAATAAATCTACTGGACTAAAGTATTTAAATTTTGAAACAGTAACAAACATGGAAAATAAGTAAAATCAGATGGCAAATTGGTGAGTAAACTTTTTTATTTTTGCTTAAAATCCTTGCTGTGATTGTATTAAATAATTTTTAAGTGGTACAGTTATTCGTGTGTGCTTGTAGAAGGTACCATATTAAACAATAACAGGTAAACTTATAATGTACAAACTTTGTAGCTTCAAAATGTCTCTGTGACACAAACTTCATACCCTGTTATTCAAAGAAGAGGTCTGTAGCCTAGATTATAATGAGATAGTGGACGGCAATTCTTCATTCATGTTGTTTGAATACTTCGACGATATATACAAAAATATTCCTAAATGTATCGATACACTGGAATTTGCAAAAATAATACATTTCCTATAACCAAGCTTTAAACATGAAATTCGACTAGTGTAAAATCGTATTTTAGGTATACGAATGCAATCGTAGGGGAAAATGGCGATGTAGCAGGGAATCGAAGGAAATTGGGTGTGTCGCGTATGAAGTCAGTATGATGTTTTTCTCCGATATGAGAAGTAAAAGGCTGTTTTGAAATGGGAATGTGAAGGTAATGAAAAGGCAGGGTGACAGATGATTAAAATTTCGTATACAGAAGGTAAGAGGATGGAAAATTTTAAAGATGTTGGGTTGGAGTGAGTTCTCTGATGTCGGCAGTGATGATGTGAAGATGACTATTCTACCGTGATAGTGTTTTTTTAAGCTTCGGGAAATGGCGGAAACCCGATCAGCGTTGTTGATCGCAGTCTAGGGTTCAATGACGGCTTCAGGTGGCAAAGAGGGGTTTTTGGTGATGGTCGGAGAAGGACAGCATCGAGGGAAATGGGTGTGCACATGCACAATGCACATTGTGCATGTATGGAGAAGAACAGTGAATTGAGAAAGAGATTGAACAAGGGATTTGGGTGGTTCAATTCGTGTTGATCACGGAGTGGAATGGAGGAAATGCGGATCAGCCAAAAGAAGTAGAGGTGCCAGCAGCAAGAATCAAAGGGAAGTTGGAAGCAGCAAACAAAAAAAAAACATAAAGAAACTAAAGAAGAAACAACAAAGAGATGAAGTAGAAAATGGGACCTGAAGGTTGTTATGTGCGGTTCAGCCTTTGAGGCTTTCGGTAGGATAGTATAAAAGAGTATACATATATAGTGGAACCAAAAAAAATTAAAATAAAATAAAAATTAAAGTAAATGAAACAGTAAAAAGGTGAAGTAGGAGCAACCAGTAATGAAAAAGAAAGTAAGAACTGAAATGAAAAGGAAAGAAGAGCAAGAGGGGATCAAGACAAGAATGGATGGAAAAAAAGGAACAGAATACGTTGACTAAAGAAACAAGGTTGGGGAAAGACTAAAGAGTAGGACGGATACAGGAAGAAAGACTGGGAACGCAAGGAGAGGGGGTTGGCGATACCAAATTGTGCGTGCGAATTATATTAATATACATGGGTTTTTGATAATGGCTTTGGGCTTGACTCATCGATAAGAAAAAAATTGTTAAAACTAAATTTAAATAATATAAGTATACATATACGTTTATATATGTATAGGTCCTAACAAGAAAATATACAAGTCTACCGTTAGCATGTGTACGCGAGTCGGTACAGAAATTTGTAAATCAATGGCTTTGTTTCGAACATACTCAAAGTTTATTTGTGAGATTGAAATGAGTTTGAATCCAAATTTTTATTCGTTAACAAACAATAAGCTGTTTTAAAATTCTATAAATAGTTATAGTTAAATAGATGTAAATTTAGTCGCTAACGTGTAAACTGTTAATATTTGATCAGTCATGATATGTAAGTTGCAGTAATACTGAATTAATCATTTAATCATTGGAATAATTTAGTGGTATTTAATTACGTTGGTTGTAATCATATTTTTATTCACACTCTGTTAGGGGAAAGAAAACACTGTTCCACTGTATCTTTGATTTACTGAATTGTTTGGACACCCTGTTAGCAGAAATGAACATCGTTCTGCTATTATATCAGTTAACATATTTTATCAGTCAATATATGATATTGAGATATTATATTATCAGTTGATAATATTGAATTGTATGATTGTTTGTGCAAACGAATTGAATGTCGTCTATTATAAGAACTATTGTCACCGTTGGAACTATTAAGTTATACTTATGTAAGGTAAATCAGAAAGTAACTTAAGATTTATAATTGGCTATAAATTGTTTTATGAAACAATTAAAGGTGATTTTTTTTTAAAAATCTATTTATATTAATTAATTTCAAAGGGAAGATTAATTGTGATCAGTTATTGTTTTGAAATGGGTTATTAAATTAATCTATCCTCGATTTATTTAATGGAGATGGTTTAACAAATATGTATTAAGCATAAAAACATTTTATAAGAAGTTAGTTGATATTTTATTTTAATAGATTTTGGCAAGACGATTGTGTAGTTAAATAGAGAAGTTAAAATTTGATAAAATTTTCAGGATAATCTTTTAACAAATCTTTTAATTAAGTAAGGTCTAAGGATAATTTAATTATTAGACGGTATGGAAATCAGTTCGAAGGTCTGAATTAAAATTCCTTGATTTTATATTTAAGCTAAACTAAGTCAACATAATCAATGATTCAAAACAACAACGTTGTTTTGAAGTGTTTTAAGATTTGAAAATCAATTGGATTTAAAAATGCTAGTTTGTCGAATATTTTGAGCATTGAACTTCTACTAATCTTGACGATAAGAATGGTTTCGATTCAAGGTCTGAGAGGTAATTAAATACCCTAACTTGATCGATTTCACTATTATTCGATAGATCGTATTAATTTTTGTTCAGAATGAGTGTTAGAGTTGAACATCGTCTTCAGTTATGAAACGTATATCCAAGAGTGAGATTATCACATATGACTGATAATAAGAGTTTTGTTAGTAATTATGTTTTCAAATTGATATGTAAATACAAAGTTAATATTTAGATTTAAATAATTAAATATTTATTTGAAGCTTAGCAGATCCAGCGGAGTTAAATCTGTTTCTTTATTTTATGTTTGATAGTTAAATCACCAACTATCAAATCAAGACCTTTTCGTTATCATTTTCGAAGAGACCGGAATCTAAATTCCACTTCGATTCGACATATATACGTTTCGAGTTAGAGTTTATTGAAGACCATTGAAGACGGAGTATTGCAAGGGTTGTTCTATCTATCCTAGGTAGAAATTGCCACAGAATAATGCCTTTGGTTTGTCCAGTCCCAGGACAACTTGTATGGATGAATGTCTGACAGAGTATGCCTAATAAATCGCGTAAGTTGATCTCATTTACGTTTGGTGGCGGAGGAATTTGTTTCTCTTAGCTTTATACCCGGGATATTTTTCGGGAAATCAATTTGTGATGTAACGGGTTTGACGATGTGGCATTCAAAGTGAATGAAGACGTGTTATATCCAAGGGTAAGTTCAGCCTCAAGCCTCACAACCGGGAAATGACAAAAATCGGGCAGGCAACATAGCTATGTGAGTCGCTCCCATTAGGGTGTATTGTCACCTATCTGGAGAAATTCTTTTTGCTTCTTTAATCTATCGATGTTGTCCCTTTCGGGAAACGGTGGGCAGCTCCCAACCGTTGGTGACAATATATTCAATACACTCAAGCGAAATGAGTGGTCGGTCATGTGTGGGCCGGGTTGCAAGACGTTCTTGTTAAACCCGGTGTATTCCCCTCTAGAGATACACTATCGGCAGGTGGTTCCATACCTTGTCATAGTTGGAAATCCATTATCCAATAAGCGCTCGCGGTTTTGATTGTATACTATATATGTAGAGCGTGAGATGCAAGATTTCTGCTAGATTGATATTTATTTGTACTTAGATACTATTATAATATCAGAGTAATATTGTTTTCAAAAAAAAAGTTTTGAGGTTATCGTAAGGTAAAAACCATCCGTATTTTATGTGTGGATTGGTCTTACGATTATCTTTTCTTTCAAAAGGGTTTTGAAAGTTAAAATCAATTTTTTTGTAATCGTTTACTCACACCAGTCCCATGACTGACCCAAAGTTTATTTTTCTATGTTTTCCCTAAACTCTTGGGTGCCCAAATTTGTACGGGCAGTCCAATAGTTCAGGATTTGACAGATTCTTTGAAGAAGCTTAGAGCAGGAGGCTTCAACGTTAGACATATAGAGTTTATTCCGCTATGTTGTATGTAATGTACTCTGATGATGTTTGTAAGTGCAAATACAGTTTGTATTTCAAATGTGATTATTTATATATTATATTTTATTCCGCTGCGATTGTGAGACTCTGTGTTCTAATTCAGTTCGATCTTCTATCTATTTTCTTCTATTCTAATTTTCTATCTTTTCTATTTCTCAACCTCTAACTTCTTTCAATTAATGATTCACATTTTAATGAAATTTGGGTTGGACATGAGTCGTATTCAGCCAGCTCAAATGATATGGATTTGTGGGTTGTTACATTTGGTATCAGAGCTGAAGGTTGAGTAATAACCTTGGCTCTGTGGCGTAATTCGATAGAGATGGGGTTAGTAATACCCTAGATTGAGTTTGAGTGTATATATCTGAGCACGTATTTGTTAATTGATATAAAAACTGTTTTATATTGTGTTGATTAGTTTGTCGAGTGGTTTATGAATTCTGGTCGATCGGTCTGATCAACTGTATCGATAGGTTTTTCTAAACACTTTAACAGAATAATTCGACACAATATCATTTTAAAAAGCTGGGTAAATAATTTTACCCAAAAATATATTTTGATATGAAAAAGATAAATTTTGAAATCATTGTTATATTATTGTTGTTATAATCAAATAAGATTCTAAGAATTAAAATGGTTTTGTTAAACCCAATTGAATTTGTATAACAATAAAAGATACGAATAAGACGAACTAGAGAATTGTTTGAGAAAACAAAATATTGGGGAAAATTCAAAGCTTTTGAATTTAAAATGGGATCAATGTAATTTCAAACTGGTTAGTAATAAAAACCAGAAAATTGGACTTTGGAATTTGAAAATTTAACTGGAGTTAAGAAATTGGACCTGACTAAAGATTGGTTGAGATAAATGATTTTCTGAGTATTGATCTGATGTTGATTTCAGTCTTCAGGGTTGATACTTGAAGGATTATTTTCTTACCGATTTGCAGTCACGAGATGATGAATGTTGAAAAGTAAAAGTACATAATTAGGAAATAAAAATGTTTTTTAATCGTGATAATAAACATTTCTAGTTATGAAAATAATTGTGATTGATAGCTAAAGTCTAATGTATTAAATGTCTTAATTGCTGTGAAATGTTTGGGAGATAAACCGTGTGTTTTGGGCGCTTTGTTTGTTGTGATTGTTAGGGGCGAACCATGTATGTGTTTGTAGATAAGCCTATAAATATAGATATAACTGTAATCTCCTCGTTACTATTCAATTTCGAGGACGAAATTCTTTTAAGGGGGATAGATTGTAATGCCCTAGTTTTTTACTGCTTTTGTAATAAAGTTTATATTAGATTTGTATATTCTAGAAAATTAGTACAATAAATTTCTTTCATAATCTTAAGTATATATATGTTTACTTGTATGTTTAAGTATATATAAGTAATGTTGTTATAACATTTTGTTGCAATTTAAAACTTGTTTAAAAATGCATGTAAATATAATATTGGTCATTGATTGCATAGCATAATAACTAAGACCATTTGATGTATATATTGACTTGCTAATTTACATAGCCTAATAGTTTACATATGCCTTATAAGCTATATGTTGCTTTTCCAAAACATTGTAGTATATACTACTCAAAAGCTAAGTTATAAAATAGGCAGGCCGTATAAGGACATGACTATCAAACATTTAATTGATTAAAAATGAAACAACAATATTTTCAACCCAAACCATACTAGCTTGAGATCAAAACATAGATTTTTAAACTATTAAATGCATGTGCTAGTACCTATACATATTTATGTATACTTCAAAACTTGGCCGAGCTGAGCAAATCTGTAGATGAATCAAATCAACACTCAACATCTCTCCAATCTTGTGACAAGCTAGCCTATATTATAAAGATCATAAAGATCAAAACAGTAATGTCTTGTATTTAGTAGCCAATTTCAAGTGTAATGAATTTTAGCACATGGCTGGTACAAAGATATGTACATCATCATAACATGGTCGTGCATTTTCTATTGTAGAGGAGTAAAATTTACAAGCTAAGAACATGGCTATATGTGTATATGTGTACCTCATTTCTAGGTGCCATGCATTAGTTATTTCAACTGAAGTATAGAGCAAAGCTACACCGCAGCTAGTAAACCTTCAAATCTTATTGTATCATACTATCTACATGTTGGAAATTTATGTGAATTATTTAAAATGTAGAAATAAGTGTATGATGACTTCTATATGTGAATAGTCGCACATTATGGGATTATAAGAAAGATGCAAGTATTTAAACTTGTTTCTAAGAAGTCATGTTGGGGCCTTGGGCTCCCAATGCATGCTTTGTTGTGAGGAGGGAGACCATGCATCATGAACACCACACACACGCGCGCGACCGACCCGGCCCGGCCCGGCGCGGTTCGGTTCGTGCTTGGGCTTGGGCTTGGGCCTTGGTTATGTGGTGTAGACACTTATACTTTTGGACCAGAAAACCTTGACTTTTTCAAACCGTTTTTATGAAAAATATTTCTGAGCCGACTTTATCATGAAGCGGTAAACTTTTGTCCCGATATTTCAGCAGATCCTATTTTCTCCTACTGCCCAGTATTTTCGATTAACCCTAATCCCCGTCTATATATTATCTTCAGTTGTAGACGAGATTAGTACAGAAAAAAAAATACTATTTTCTCTTCCGCCATTAAAATATTCTTACAGAAATTTTCGAGCAGTTATTTATTTCGAAAGTGCAAATCTGCACTGATTTGTTGTGCAAGCAAATCAGTTACTGTTCTACGAGGCTGTTTTATCCTAGAGGCGGCGGCGAGAGTACGAACTGGTTTTGCACCACCGACCAGATCGTCGAATCGTCTTCAAGAGAGCGACCTGGTCCGCGGCTCAGCCATTGTTTCCCAACAATTTGAAGACGATTCGTGAAACAATGGCTTTGACTGCCCCATTTACATTCGGCGACCAAACATCTTCAACCTCGCTCATTTCTGATACCCGTCTAGGGTTTGCTGTATTCATTTCTATGTTTATATGTACATACCAGACCGTAGCTACCACTCTCGATATTCACTAAAGATCCCAGATCTAATAATTTGGCCTGATTGAGCTTTCGGGTGTACCCTGGATCTGAAGAAATACATGTACGGTGAAGATGAGATAGTTGAGTTGAGAGAGCTGATGCGCGGTCATAAAGAGAAGTAAAGATTCAGAACTTGTTTCCTACTTGCAACTTAATGTCTGGTATGGTTTTAATTTTTTATCGTTTCTTTTGCTCCATGTGACGTTTGAAGTATGATAACTTATACAGTAATGTGCTTTGTCAATGCTGATTAAATTGGTTGTGAATGCCGAAGCACATATACATGGTTAAATGTAATTACACACTCAAGTGATGACCACGAGGTTGAGCAAGTAGAAATGCATGAATTGCGATGTTCAGACGTATTATGATGCATAAATCTCTCGATTTATTTATATTTTTTTTTTGGGAAGATAAGAAGTGGCCAAAATAAATAATTGGTCAATACATTTGAAATGCATATGATTATATGGAAATGTCATTAAAATTTGACATTAATAGAATGTGTATGTTATTTGATAATGTCCTTAAGAATTGACATTAATTGGATGAATAGGTTTTTTGCATCAAATAAATTGACATAGTTTATATGCATACAAGTGAAAAGGTAGAATATAGAACACCTTTGTTGCATACACGTGGATAATTTATGTTAGTCTCTGAGTTTATGAATATTTTCCCATGAGAAAATATAAATTCTTAAACATATGAACATCTCTAAAATAGTAAGCATCAACAATCGACCAGTAAATAACAGAATGGAATCCGCAAGGAAACCATAAATGACAGCAAAAATCAACCCAAATGAATGATTCTAGACAGTTATTCTATAATACAACTGTAGAAAACCAGATCATATGACACGAATGTATTGGAACAGGCCAGGCCCTGCACCGCAGGCTAACCAGACTGAGGAGCCTCTTACGGCTATGATTACTGATATTCGCCTTATTGGTGAATCAAAGGTTGGTGAGTAGACACTGGTGTTTCTCTCCATGTTTGCTATGATCGTGATATATTCACAATATACACGGTTGCTGACGATCAGAAAGTGTGTTGTGAGATTCTCGCACCACTTAAGCTGTAGAGACGGGTAATATGAAAATAAAACATATGATTGGAAAGACATTGATTCTTAAAGATGTGATGCATTTGATATGTTTGAAACATTCAAAATTGAAATCAAGCAAATAGGAAAATTAAAAGACTACATAGTGATAGAGGAACAGAATATGAATCAAATTCTATTCTGGATTTTTATGTGATATATTGTACATAAGAGAACTGCACCATTTTCACCTGAAATGGAAGGTAAAGCTAAAAAAAATAAAATAAAAAATAGGACCTTTACCGAATTAGTAATTGTCATTTTATTAAATTTTGGTGCAGCAAAACATTAGTGGGGGGATATTTTATAGATTGTATGTTATGTTCTGAATAGAATCCCCAAATCTAAGAATAAAATTTCGCCTTATGAAATTTTAGAGAAATATAAATCCAATATGTCATACTTTAGAACTTGGGGTTGCTTAGCATATGTTCGCATTCCAGACCCTAAGAGAATAAAATTGACAAGTAAATCATACGAATGTCTATTTAAAAGCTATGTTGTTAATAACAAAGCATACATAATTTATGACCTAAATACACATAATATAATTTGAATCAAATGATGCCAATTTTTATGAAATGAAATTTCTTTTTAAATTAAGGAATAGTGGGGGCACATCAAGTATGCCTATTAGAACAGAACTTAATAAAAGTTCTGAAGTTGAACCTAGAAGAAGTAAAAGAGCAAGAACAGTAAACGAATTTGGTTCGAATTTTTGTGATTTACTATAGAGGAGGATCCCTTAAACCTCCAAGAGGCCTTATCTTCTTTAGATGCCGATTTTTGGTGAGAGGCTATAAATAATGAGATGGATTCTTTGAAATCCAATAAGACTTGGCGTTTGACATATTTACCCTCTGGTTGTAAATCTATAAGCTGTAAATGAGTACTTAAAAAGAAAGCTAAAACCTGATGGTACTATTGATAAATACAAAGCACGACTAGTAGCTAAAGGTTTTAGAGAAAAAGAAAATATAGATTTCTTCGACACTTTTCACCTGTAACTAGAATAACATCCATCTGGGTATTAATCTCACTTGCTTCCATTCATAATTTATTAATACACCAAATGGATGTTAAAACTGCATTTTTAAATGGTGAATTAGAAGAAGGAATTCATATGGACCAGCCTGAAGGATTCGTAGTACATAGTCAAGAACATAAAGTATGCAAATTAGATAAACCATTATATGGTTTAAAACAAGCACATAACAATGACATAAAAAAAATTGATAACTTTAATCATTTCACATGGTTTTAAAGTTAATGAATGTGACAAATGCATTTATTACAAATCTGAGAATGACATTTGCACTATTATATGCCTTTATGTAGATGACCTACTCATCTTTGGGTCAAACATTCATGCCATAAAATCAGTCAAATCCTTATTAAATGCCAATTTTTGATATGAAAGATCTAGGTGAGGTGAGTGTAATCCTTGGTATTAAGATTACTGGGTAAAAAAGGGATTTTCTTTGGATCAATATCATTAAAATGAGAATACTCTAAAGAAATACAATTATTTTGACTGTAAACCTGCATATACACCATTTGGTCTCAGTGTAAAGTTATTTAAGAACACTGATGAAGGTGTAAGACAGTCTGATTTTGCGAGCATCATTGGCAGCCTTCGGTATGCCACTGAATGTACTAGACCCGACATTGACTATGTCGTGGGATTATTATGCAGATTTACCAGTAGACCCAGTATAGAGCACTGACATGCTATTGAAAGGGTCATGAGATACCTTAAACGAACCATGAACCTTGGATTACATTATGAAAAGTTTCAAGTTGTACTTGAAGAACATTCCGATGCTGACTGGAATATTTTATCTGATGATTTTATTGCGACCAGTGGCTATATATTTAGCATTGCTGGAAGAACTGTTTCTTGAAAATCTAAGAAACAGAATATCTTGACTCGGTATACTATAATGACTGGGATAAGAGCACTAGCCAAAGCTAGTGAAGAAGCAGAGAACTAAAGAAATCTGCTAGTTGAGATCCCTATACGGGAAAGATAGACACCAGTGGTGTAATCGATTGTGATAGTTCCGCGGATATTACAAAAAGTATAGAACCGTTATAACAACGGTAGAAAACGACGTCGTAAGCACAATACTGTAAAAGAACATCACATATATAGTGATGAAAGATTTGACGACTATTGAAAGAAAAACAGAACCGATAATACAACGGTAAGAAATGACAGTCGTATGCACAGTATTGTTAGAGGACATCACATATGAAGTGATGATAATTTGGCAGATCCTTTGACGAAAGGACTGACCAGAAAGAAAGTCCTTAATAATTCTAAAAGAATGGAACTATTGCCCTAAGATTGTGGAATCACGCACAATGGTAACCCGACCTAAATGACTGGAGATCCCAAGAAATAGGTTCAATGGGTAAAAACAAGTTGTGTAGTGATAGAAGTAGAACATGCTATTTAGTAAACTAAGAAGCATGCATTCCTGAAGTGATTAGAGGATGAGTTAATAGAAACTCTTAATGAGATCTATACTCTATTTGGAGTGGAGTACCTACCTTCAGGAGTACTCTTGATAGACTCACCTGTGTGAATGTGGAAATGTGGCCGTTTCCTATGGAGTTTTGGGCAGAACTTCTAGAGCGTTCACTAAACTGGGATAGACGTGCATGGCCATAAACGCACGGGCTTATTTGATTGCACTATAGAAAAGGTTGTGTGTGGTTTGATGTCAGGAATAGAGTTCAAGACTACGTGTCACTCTAGTAAAAACTGAATCTTACTCACTATGCAAAGGTTCAAGTCGGATGACACCTTTGTTTATGCACAGTCTTATGTTTTTAGAAACTGCTTGATAATATTTTAAAAATTCAAGTGGGGGATTGTTGGAAATTTATGTGAATTATTTAAAATATAGAAATAAGTGTATGATGGCTCATATATGTGAATAGTCCCACATCATGGGATTATAAGAAAGATGCAAGTATTTATACTTGTTTCTAAAAAGTCATGTTGGGGCCTTGGGCTCCCAATGCATGCTTTGTTGTCAGGAGGGAAACCATGCATCATGAACACCACACACGCGGGCGCGACCGACCGACCCGGCCCGGTTCGGTTCGGGCTTGGGCCTTGACTATGTGGTGTAGACACTTATATTTTTGGACCAGAAAACCTTGACTTTTTCAAACCGTTTTTATGAAAAATATTTCTGAGCCGACTTTATCATGAAGTGGTAAACTTTTGACCCGGTATTTCAGCAGATCATATTTTCTTCTACCGCCCAGTATTTTCAATTAACCCTAATCCCCGTCTATATATTATCTTCAGTTGTAGACGAGATTAGTACAGAAAAAAATACTATTTTCTCCTCCGCCATTAAAATATTCTTACAGAAATTTTCGAGCAGTTATTTATTTCGAAAGTGCAAATCTGCACTGATTTGTTGTGCAAGCAAATCAGTTACTGTTCTACGAGACTGTTTTATCCTAGAGGCGGCGGCGAGAGTACGAACTGCTTTTGCATCACCGACCTGATCGCCGAATCGTCTTCAAGAGAGCGACCTGGTCCACGACTCAGCCATTGTTTCCCAACACTACATATATAGGACTGCATTGTTTGTAGGCTGCCATTCATGTTTAGGAGCCAACTTTGGTTTTAGAAACACTCTGCACATGCTAAACTGCCATACACTGCAACAAGACCTGGTAGGATTTACATAGAAATGACTGAAATTGTTCATTTCCAATACAGGCTACTGACAACCCAACTCTAACCTATCAATTAGCTTACATTTTATATATTTTCTTTTTAGCTATAAATACACACATATTCACTTGCACACACTCACAAAAAAATCACATTAAAACCTGAAGCTAAGGACGCAAATTCGAGAGACAAAAATGGAAAATGGCAGACAAGCCCTAGATTAAACTTGGGAAAAAACACATGGCAGAGGATAGGAGCAAAAACACATAGGTGAGTAAACTCTATTTTTTTTCTTTGAATCTTTTACTGGTGAATGTATGATAATGCTAGTGTATGTATATGTATAGATCATAGATGCATAATTGGATATGTTGTTTGGCTGAATAAATCTACTGGACTAAAGTATTTAAATTTTGAAACAGTAAAAAACATGGAAACACTACAACAAAAAACACTTTTCGCAACAGGCGATATCTGTTGCAGTAGACCTATTGCAACAGGCCTGCGCCTGTTGGTATAGCCGAAGTTGCTAAAAGTCTGCAACATTTTCTGCCTGTTGCAATAAGATGTTGCGGTATACTTTTTTGCAACAGGCTTTTGCTGTTGCAACAGACCATTTTGCAACAGTATATGCCCGTTGCAATAGATACATAAATCTATAAAAAAATAATATTACAGCTTATAGATATTACATATTAAATGTATTTATTTTAATATTAGTGTATATCACAGAATGAAATGAACAAATAAATTTTTTATTTTAATAGAGTTTTAATAATACAAACAATTACAATAAAAGTTTCTACAATTTTCATACACTATTCATGTATAACAATTTCTTGACTCACACAACACAATTTTTTTCGTATAGAGTAGTTTCTACTCATATATCTACTCTATCATACATATACTATAACAAGAGAATAAATATCATCAGTTCACTAGAACAAATCTGCAGTTCATGCTCCAGGTTTGCTGTCGATCATGAACATGCACATGCCTATCCATGAATATGTATGTCCTTCCAGCGAACTCTACATCAAATAAAAACCTAGAATTGACATGCAATAATAAAACAAATATGAAATAACTATTTGAATTGAAACGTGAAGAATTCTAGTGTGTTAGGCAACTTACTTTATTAGAAATGGAAAAGAAAGCTTATCAAGCGAAGACTTCCAAAAAAGCTGCACATGAAAACAAAGGCTTGGCTCATGTCATCCTAGAATCATCTTAAAAATAGACCCTGTGCCAACCAAGAATACCAAGTTGAGAGAAATGCTTATAGAAGGAAACGAAAGCACAAAAATGAGAAAAAAACAACTCCAAATAGTAACCTGTATGCAATAAAAGATATACCAGCACAACATACCCCGGATCATTTGGCAAACACAAATATTACAAACGAATTTAGAAGAACTCAAAGAAGACATACCAGATACAGGAATTGAAACAAATTTATCTCCTATTAGAGCTAGATAGGACAATGTGACACATTACTCTATCGTTAGAACACCAAAAGAAAATATGTGGCTACTTACATAACCATCGGGTGAAAGTTGGTTTAATACATCATTGGTACATACGTCCAAATCTAAATATGTAAATTTAAATACATCATTAAACACCAAAATCTACATACATCCAAATATATTATGTATGGAGACCGGGGACCATCATGACTACATTTGTCCAATGTACGGTTTATCCTTTCCTGGACTTAAATAAATAAAATGAAACATACCTTTTTACAAGACAGCCACTTGGATGCAATAAAGAGTCAAGATTTAGATGGCATATGCTAACATTCAGCTTGGTACCAATTGCTTCCATATAATGTAGATCACTAGGAGACTTGTTATCTAAGCATATGCAAAATAGAAATACAAAGAATCACCAAGTATTTTGAATAGGAACTCATAAAAGATGAAGTATGACATATATGTGAACCGATTCTCGTCATGCATAACATTATACTGGAAGATAACAACCCAGAGCGTACACTATACTCATTAATATAGCTTCCAATGTAACTATTTGTGCATTACACAAAGGAGGTTACCATGAGTTATAATTACAAAGTGAAGGATAAAATAGTTGGAAAAAAAAATTAAGATCCAATGCAAACCTGAAATAGATCATTTCTGGAATTTCATACGCCTATGATTGGATATAGAAAACACGATGGCATTCTCAACCAAAAATTCAGGAACTGGGTCATTTTAATTGTGGAGCACGGTTCAAAAATAATAGGCAACTGCTACTCGTTTTCATTGAAATGTAATATGAGTATAAATCAGAACCTTTAGAGATACATGGTGTTTCAATCCTTTCTCGACTGAAATCATGCCTTATGCTTCCTTCTCCAGTAATATCATTCATATCACAATCAGCTGACAGTACGCAAATTTGCTTGTCGAACAGAATTTTCTCCTGTAATATCATTCATATCATATCACGATCAAAATTGAACAGAAATTACTTGTCGAGCAGAATTTACTGGAGTATTCAAATCATGCCTTATGATATTACTGGAGTAATTTGCTTGTCGAACAGAAATTTCTCCAGTAATTCCTTCTCCAGTAATTTCTCCAGTAATATCATTCAATTCCACAATACGCAGAAGTTTCATACCAAAATTTGCTTGTCGAACAGAAGCTAGAAGGATTGATTGTAAAAAGAGTTCAATTTGGTTGTTACCTTTTCATATGTGTAGAGTTGGAACTGAATATTCCGGCTACTCGGATTCCTCGCATTTTTCCCCTAATGCCTAGAATGGGAAGAGTCACAGCAGCGATCCCGAACGAAGACGAAGCCCGATCAACCAAAACTTCTGCTTCTCCTTCTTCGAATCCAAGATCCCCTCTTTGCAGTTTACACTTTCGTTGTTTTCAACACTGAACTTAGGATTTTCAATTTTGGTACCAGCAGTATCATAAGCGTCCAACGATTCCGGCACGATTTTGATGACCTTGATTTCATTAGAAAAGTAATTGGCGTCGATAGCAAGTAATCGACAGGATTTAGAACAAGCAGGTCTAGAGGAGGAAGTGAGAGGGCGGAGGAGTAGGCGACGGGTTACGTTAGATTGGGAGGGATTCGCTTTTATTTTGGAGACCGCTTAGATCTAGGTTTATTTTTAGGGAAAACGAAGAGAACAGAGGGACCAAAAATTTGGCGGATGGAGCAAAAAAATTGTGCAGATGGAGCCAAAAGTAACGAAAGTTTGGCGGATGGAGCCAAAATTTGTGCGCAACGAACAAAATTTTAGCGTATAAAACAAAAAAAAAGTCAAATAAGTTTTTTTTGAACATATGTTAAGGTAACACATTTTAGAAAAAGATTAAATATTGATTATTACAGCTAATAATATTGTGTTATTATTGAATATATTTATAATACTTTTTTTAAAATAGTTGTTGAATATTTATAAGCAATATTAGTTAATACAGAAACATCTATAGACTCAAATTTACGACTTTTAGAAATAAATATAAATTGTTAACTATAATTTACTAATTATTGATAATGAACTATTATATTATTGTACTTTTATATTATTTTTTTACTACACAATGAACTATTATATTTTTATTGTACAATGACATTATTTTTTTACTACGCAATGACATTATATTTTTCTTGTAGTGTATTTCATGACTATAACCGAATTTTAATCATATATATATATATATATATATATATATATATATATATATATATATGTGTGTGTGTGTGTGTGTGTGTGTGTGTGTGTGTATTAACTATTATGTTTATACTTCTTATATTATAACCGAATATTACTTGGGGAAAAATAATGTGACGGCAAAGAATTTCGCTCGGTCCGAACCAGTCGCTAAACCAATCCAGGCCGCTCGAAACGCCCTATCGTTTGAGAACACGACAAAACAGAACACATACAGAAGAACATTTCATTGTATATTCCAACAATGCATCAGATTACAAGAATATACAGAGTACAAATGAATAAATATTACACAGAAATATCAGAGATTTAAATTACATTTAAATACATTACATAGCAGCGGAAAATAATACAATACACAACTAGAAGAGATATACGGATACAAAGCTTTCCGGATATCGTTCCAGCTGTAAACCAGGATCCTGTGAATATAAATCTGCAAAACCAAAACTACTAGCTGCCCGTGTAAAAATAGGGGCACCCAGAGTTTAGGTTAAAACAATAAACTCCAGGTCAGTCATGTGACTGGTGTGAGAACTAAAACAGTTAATCTTTAAAGTTCGGTAAATCAAGGGACCACGCCGTATAACACGGAACGGGTTTCCTCCCAAGAATACCAGTGCATAAAACAAACAGCGCAATGCTAAATAAAGAAAAATGAAGCTGTTATAAGACCCAGGTCCTATCACACAATGCAACGCAAGCCGGGGGATAGGGTTTTCCCTTATAACAGCCAAAGAATGCTTGATACGTTTTAAAACAAATCATTTGATACTATTATAAGTGTACAGTGTATAAAACAACTTCAAATCATAAGTATCAATCATAGGCGGCATGGGTACCATATATCATGCCGCCATATATAGGTTTACAAATAAAACCGCAAATGTCACGTATTTGGAAATTGGATTTCCGTCTATGAACCGAGGCAAAAGATAATCCTCAACCGATTCGAGACTGCCTAGCCCGAGTCTCAGGATCAGAGCTCGAGTGACCCTTGGATCGTCAGGGCCGGTCCACCGATGTGGATTAAAATGCCTGAACACTGCGTTTCGCCGCCCTTTGGGGCGTAAGCGAGCCAACGAATGACTCCATCGGACCCGGATCGTCCGATTTAACCGAGGCGCCTCGCAACAGCAACAACCACATAAGTCAAACTCGTCAGGGCGTGTAAAACCACTGACGCCACTTCTAGCTAGGAGGAAACGCAGGCCCTCCCTGAGGTCCGTCTCCCGTTTTTGGTTCATACCTGGTGTGAAACACGCGAGGTAAACGTTACACAAAGCTGCGCCACAAAGGCCGTGCTTTGATCATCACCACAAGACTTTGCTTTTCAACAGAAGCCTTGATCATTTGCATCTTAGCATGCCACACAGGCAAACCATCCTATGTCAGACACACAGTCCATTTACAAGTCCGTTCTGGGGCTGAACGAAACCGGGGGCACCTAGTACCCCGCATATCCATCGATCTCCAAGTACGTCTGGACGATCACTAACTGTTTCCATCTTCTTGGGTGTACAGCCCAATCAAGATCATCAGTTATCACCCAAACGACGTGAAGACCTCCGGTCTTCGACCATCGTCTTCATCTTCGACTTATCGTCGTATCAGTTATTCAGAATGGGATAAACCCGGTCTTTCCGAATAACTCGCGTATATTTTAAATAAGTGTTACACAAACACAACATACGCCTCATTCCAACTCATTAGTCATTAACCGTAAATTAATCAAGAGAATAATTCCCCAAATATTAACCCCGAAGGCCGAAACCAACATCAGATCAATATCCAGAAAACCATTCTACTTAGCTAACCGACAGTTAGTTTCTAAATTTCACGTTCAAATCTAATTAAAGATTTAACTATCGCCTGGAGCAAAACTGGTGATACTCCATTCTCGATCTTTTCAATCTAATTAAAGATTCATTAAAACTCCACTTAGTTTTAATCTGTGACTGGGTTAAAGAATCAGTGTCATTTAAAACACGGTTCACGATAAACCCAAAGTCACATCCCATTAATTATTGGGTTAAAGAACAAGTGTTATTTAAAACACTGTTCACGATAAACCCAAAAATCAATATCCATTCAATTCCAATTAAATATTATTTAATTGGTACACTTCATTAAATCTAAATAAAAAGATTTAATCTTTTCTCAACTGGGTTCAAGAACAGTGTTAGTGAAGACACCATTCACGACAAACCCAAATCACATTCATTAATTATCGGGTTAAAGAACAAGTGTTATTTAAAACACTGTTCACGATAAACCCAAAAATCAATATCAATTCAATTCCAATTAAATATTATTTAATTGGCACACTTCATTAAATCTAAATAAAAAGATTTAATCTTTTCTCAACTGGGTTCAAGAACAGTGTTAGTGAAGACACCATTCACGACAAACCCAAATCACATTCATTAATTATCGGGTTAAAGAACAAGTGTTATTTAAAACACTGTTCACGATAAACCCAAAAATCAATATCAATTCAATTCCAATTAAATATTATTTAATTGGTACACTTCATTAAATCTAAATAAAAAGATTTAATCATTTCTCAACTGGGTTCAAGAACAGTGTTAGTGAAGACACCATTCACGACAAACCCAAATCACATTCGATATTCAATACAAGGCTCTGAATAGAAAATATATCGGCTTATATTCAATATCAAATTCTACGACTAACAAATGTCGTATTGGAAATAACGATATAAATATATATATCTTTCAAATTTCCATAACAACACCTGTATAATCACGAATTCCAACATCGAAATATTCCGAAGACAATTTCGATTCAAATCCACTCCAATGCAATCATTGGAAATTTTGGTTATTTTTAAAACCCTTTTTAAATTCAATTTATTTATTTTAAAAATAAATAAATTACTATTCTAGTTCAAAACTAGTTCATTTCGATAAAAATCTATTTTTATCTTTTCAAATATGGAGTTTTTCATCCCAATTCTTTCTAAATCATTTCTTATGATTTTACACAAATTATTACTATTTTTAATAATTTTATCAAGGCCCGTACAGTCGATTTCCATCAATGGCCATCGAACTGCACTTACAGCGACCTTTTTCGAATTTGATTTGGACGTATCTCCAAATCCAACCGTTAGATTTCAAATTTCTAACGTTCGTTAGAAAGCTCTTTTCGATACGAACCCAACGGTTCCGGTTTTAGGAGAATCCGACGGTCGGATCTCCCGTAATGTCCGTCTGAAATAAATGGTCGAAATTCGCGAACTGCCGCGGCGCGTTCTATTCAGGCCATTATATTATATATATAATATATATAATATATACTTTGTCGATTTCTATTCAAAACGAATTATATAAATAGTTTTAAAATCGTTTCAAAACCTATTTCAACTTCCATTTCAATTCAAAGTAAAATTGAATTCTTCTTTATAAATTCGTTTCAAAATTCATTTCTATTCAATTCAAATTTCAATTCAATTTGAATTCGTTTTCAATTCAATTCATTTCGAAATCGTTTTCAATTCAATTCATTTCGAAATCGTTTTCAATTCAATTCATTTCGAAATCGTTTTCAATTCAATTCATTTCGAAATCGTTTTCAATTCATTTTGAATTCGTTTTCAATTCAATTCATTTCGAAATCGTTTTCAATTCATTTTGAATTCGTTTTCAATTCAATTCATTTCGAAATGAATAAAATCGATATAAATATCGTTCACGTCAAAATGGCGTCAATCTAATCAACACGGCTTCATAAATTTCTATTTTCAAAATAGTTGTTATTATCAAAATATTTCGTTCAACACATGACCAATCTCAATGAATGAGTACTGTCAACACATGAACTTCTATTTTATATCGATAAAGACGTAAATTTTATTACTAAAATATTTCGTTCAACACATGACCAATCTCAATGAATGAGTACTGTCAACACATGAACTTTTATTTTATAATATTCTTTATTTTTCAAATTGGAATGAGGCCCAATCAATTACCATATAAAGTTAATTATATGGATTTTCATACAACACATGTATATCATAGCATTGAAAAATAATCAACCATCAACCAAAGTGCACTACACTGGATAAGCATCAAATATAGATATTCAACGCTTATAACAGCCTGTCAATCGATCGATCGACATATTTAATCAATCAGGATGAGTGAACTTCAAATTTCATCCCAACACCCGTGTGGGGTTTCAAACAATCAAACACCTATTTTATTTGTGCAGTTGGGCGATGTGTAAAATTTATCGACCCAATCGATGTCCTTCAAATAAGTGTACATAAACAAACCGTCTGGTTTGTAAATGAATATTCTATTTTATTCACTTCACGTTAAAAATTATATTTTTAACGATAAAACATTTTATTTCAACATATGAATTTCTATTCAGTTCATTTATTCAATAAAATGATATTTTTATTTTTCTAACATATTTTAGAAAATTTCGGCGGCATAACGGCACGATACTAGAAACGGGACAAGGCCTAGCCTTATCCCCGGTCTAGTGAAGGCCCACGCCATTCACACATCAATCAAACCAATTCATTTCACCCCACAATTCAATTTCAATCAAATAATCTAACCAACTACACAACCAAACAAACAAGTCCATGGTATGTGGACGGGTGTCGGGTGCTTCTAATAAGCACCGTCTGCATCCTAGTATATATATATATAACTAGAAAAATAAATTGAAAGGTGAGAAATTCTCACCTATAGCTATCCTAGCTCCACGGCACTTCTTTTGCAGGAAATCTTCATCGCTATCGCATCTTTTCATCTTCGTTGCTGTAGCCACTACATATGTAAAAGTCGAATTTTTACTTCGCTATTCAATATATAAAAATCGAATTTTTAGTTCAAAGTTCAATATAAAAAAATCGAATTTTTAGTTCGAAGTTCAATATATAAAAATCGAATTTTTAGTTCAAAGTTCAATATAAAAAAATCGAATTTTTAGTTCAAAGTTCAATATAAAAAAAAATCGAATTTTTAGTTCAAAGTTCAATATAAAAAAATCATATTTTTATTTCTCTATTCAATATATAAAAATCCTTCTTTATGCCTTTTATAAAAATTTCAATTTTTATAACAAAGATTTGATCTTTCCTATGATGTAAAAATTATATTTTTATTATTTTAAAAATATAAGAATCATATCTTACTTCTTCTACTTAACAAAAATTTCGTCTTTTCTATTTTTAAAAAATATGATCTTTATTTTCAAGTCCAAATCCTTTTTTTTTCCAAAACAGTTTTTGTTTTCTTTTCAAAACAGTTTTTGTTTTCTTTTCCAAACAGTTTTTCTTTTATTAAAATGCAGTTTTAATCTTTAAAAAAAAAAATGCAGTTTTTTTTCTTTATAACTAAAAATCAGTTTTTATTTTATTCTCTTAAAACAGTTTTCATAATCCTTTTAAAAAATCCAGTTTTTATTCTTCTTTTAAAAAATTCTGTTTTAAAATTCTTTTAAAAATTCTGTTTTAAAATTCTAAAACAAAAATCAGTAATTACCTTTTATAATTTCAGTTTATATAAAAAAAAAACAGTTTATAAAACTAGAAAAAAAAATACAGTAATTAGCTATAAATCAGTTTTATAAAACAAAAATAAAAATAAAATAAATTAAATGCTTACCGTGGTATGCGAAGGGGAGGAGGGAAGTCGAGGGCGGCTCAGGCGGCGTTCGGAGGTTCAGCGAGGCGTCGCGGCGGTGGTTCGAGGCTTCGACGAAGGGGCTGCTTCGATTTGTCGAGGGTTGCTTCGGGGTGTGGTTCGGTGGGAGGAGGAGGTTGGTCTGACGGTGGGGGCTTCGGTGAAGGGTTCGTCGGCGTCGTTCGAGGGTCAGGGGGCGGCGCGATTTAGTTTCTAGGTTTTCTCTTTTTTTTTTTCCACTTTCTGATTAATGATCGGGGGGGGGGGGGGGGGGCAAGGCAGAAAGAAAAGGGGAGGGAATAGGTTTTTTTTTTATTTTATTTTATTATTTAATTATTAAATTATGCACAAGGGTTGACTTTTACATATGACCTCTAAACGAGGCCCACCGCCTGTCGTCCATAGCGTTTTACCCCCATTCCGAACACAATGGGATATGTATCGTAAGCTGGTTTGATCGTTACAATCAGTTTCCGTTAAATTTACATTTAAATCGCTATATTGAATTTTAAACGTACATTTCAAATTACCGGGGCCACATACTAACTAGAAAAATTCCCGAAAAATATTTTCTAGCTTCGTATTGACGATACGGTCCTAACAAAACTAGTTTCGTCGAATTCTGAGACCGTTAGAAAAATGGCCAATTTCCAGTCGATTAAAATCAACTGAAATGGTCAAAACGCGTTTTCCTTTGCCACGCTCACATATTGATTCGAAAAATTATGAAATTTGGAATCTAGCAATAACTTAACATCACGGACCCAACAAAACTAGTTTCGTCGAAATCCGAGGTCATTTGCAAAATGTCCATTTTTAAGGGCCTGAATTCCATAGCGACTATTCAGAAATTTCAACTGGACATATCTTTTGATTCCTGATATGAAATCTTGATTTTTCGGATTCGTTAGAAAGATATTCACTATTAGATTCCATTATTTTTGGTTTCACTAAAATCCGGATTGTTTTGCACCCGGTACATTTAATTGAAGTTTGAAATCGAATTATCGAACTACCGCGCCATTTTCAATTCTATTTATAATTATATATAAATATTTATATTCTAACGACGACGCGTATAAATATATACGTTCGAATTATATTCAAAATAAATTTATCGCCGATATTATTTAAAATAATTCATTTTAAATAATCAAAATTCGCTAAAATTGCCAAAATAAAAATTTCAAACTGGCTCGCATTTTACGGGTTGTTACAAATAATTTTCAAAAATACGTTTTTCGCAAGTGGCTTTACCTGTTGCAAAAAAATTATAGTTATCGCAACTAGTGAAAACAGTTGCTAAATATATAATTTTTGCAACTGGTGAAAACAGTTGCTAAATATATAATTTTTGCAACTGGCTTGAAAGGGTAGTTGCAAATAATATGTCTATTGCAACAGGAATGAAAGCGCAGTTGCTAAAAGTATGTTTTCGCAACAGACGTGAAAGCGCTGTTGCGAAAAATATGCTTTTCGCAACAGGAAGGAAAAGCCTGTTGTTAAATCTTATCTATTGCAACAGCTATAAAAGGTCTGTTGCAAAATATCATTTACTGCAACTGACATTTGGGGCCTGTTGCAAATAACTAGTTGCAATAGGGTATTTTTCTTGTAGTGAAAATAAGTAAAAACAGATGGCAAATTGGTGAGTAAACTTTTTTATTTTTTCTCAAATCCTTGCTGTGATTGTATTAAATAATTTTTAAGCGGTACAGTTATTCATGTGCTTGTAGAAGGTGCCATATTTAACAATAACAGGTAAACTTATAATGTACAAACTTCGTAGCTTCAAAATGTCTCTGTGAACACAAACTTCATACCCTGTTATTCAAAGAAAAGGTCTGTAGCCTATATTATAATGAGTTAGTGGACTGGAATTCTTCGTTCATGTTGTTTGAATACTTCCACGATATATACAAAAATATTCCTAAATGTATCGATACACTGGAATTTACAAAAATAATACATTTCCTGTAACCAAGCTTTAAACATGAAATTCGACTAGTGTAAAATCGTATTTTAGGTGTACGAATGCAATCGTAGGGGAAAATGGCGATGTAGCAGGGAATCGAAGGAAATAGGATATGTGCCGTGTATGAAGTCAGTACGATGTTTTTCTTTGATATGAGAAGTAAAAGGCTGTTTTGAAATGGGAATGTGAAGGTAATGAAAAGGCAGGGTGACAGGTGAATAAAATTTCGTATACCAACGGTAAGAGGATGGAAAATTTTAAAGATGTTGGGTTGGAGTGAGTTCTCTGATGTCGGCAGTGATGATGTGAAGATGACTGTTCTACCGCGACAATGTTTTTTTTAGCTTCGAGAAATGGCGGAAACTCGATCAGCGTTGTTGATCGCAGTCTAGGGTTCAATGACGGCTTCAGGTGGCAAAGAGGGGTTTGTGGTAATGGTCGGAGAAGGACTGCATCGAGGGAAATGGGTGTGCACATGCACAATGCACACTGTGCATGTATGGAGAAGAACAGTGAATTGAGAAAGAGATTGAACAAGGGTTTTGGGTGGGTCAACTCGTGTTGATCACGGAGTGGAATGGAGGAAATGCGGATCAGCCAAAAGAAGTAGAGGTGCCAGCAGCAAGAATCAAAGGGAAGTTGGAAGCAGCAAACAAAAAAAACATAAAGAAACTAAAGAAGAAACAAGAAAGAGATTGAAGTAGAAAATGGGACTTGAAGGTTGTTATGTGCGGTTCAGCATTAAGGCTTTCGGTAGGATAGTATAAAAGAGTATACATATATAGTGGAACCAAAAAAAATAAACAAAAATAAAGTAAACGAAACAGTAAAAAGGTGAAGTAGGAGCAACAAGTAATGAAAAAGAAAGTAAGAACTGAAATGAAAAGGAAAGAAGAGCAAGAGGGGATCAAGACAAGAATGGATGGAAAAAAAAGGACCATAATACGTTGACTAAAGAAACAAGGTTGGGGAAAGACTAAAGAGTAGGACGGATACAGGAAGGAAGAATGGGAATGCAAGGAGAGGGGGTGCTATACTAAATTGTGCGTGCGAATTATATTAATATACATGGGTTTTTTATCATGGCTTTGGGCTTGAATCATCGGTAAAAAAAAAAAAATTTGTTGAAACTGAATTTAAATAATGTAAGTATAGATATACGTTTATATATGTATAGGTCCAAACATGAAAATATACAAGTCTATAGTTAGCTTGTGTACTCGAGTCGGTACCGAAATTTGTAAATCAATGGCTTTGTTTCGAACGTACTCAAAGTTTATTTGTGTGATTGAAATGAGTTTGAATCCAAATTTTTATTCGTTAACGAACTATAAGCTGTTTTAAAATTCTATAAATAGTTATAGTTAAATAAATGTAAATTTAGTCGCTAACGTATAAACTGTTAATATTTGATCAGTCATGATATGTAAATTGCAGTAATACTAAATTAATCATTTAATCATTGAAATAATTTAGTGGTATTTAATTACGTTGGTTGTAATCATATTTTTATTCACACTCTGTTAGGGGAAAGAAATCGTTGTTCCACTGTATCTTTGATTTACTAAATTGTTTGGACACCCTCTTAGCAGAAATGAACATCGTTCTGCTATTATATCAGTTAACGTATTTTATCAGTCAATATATGATATTGAGATATTATATTATCAGTTGATAATATTGAATTGTATGATTGTTTGTGCAAATGAATTGAATGTCGTCTATTATAAGAACTATTGTCACCGTTGGAACTATTATGTTATACTTCTGTAAGGTAAATCAGAAAGTAACTTAAGATTTATAATTGGCTATAAATTGTTTTATGAAACAATTAAAGGTGATTTTTTTTTAAATTTATTTATATTAATTAATTTAAAAGTGAAGATTAATTGCGATCAGTTATTGTTTTGAAATGGGTTATTAAATTAATCTATCCTCGATTTATTTAATGGAGATGGTTTTAACAAATATGTATTAAGCATAAAAACGTTTTATAAGAAGTTAGTTGATATTTTATTTTAATAGATTTTGGCAAGACGATTGTGTAGTTAAATAGAGAAGTTAAAATTTGATAAATTTTTCAAGATAATGTTTTAACAAATCTTTCAATTAAGTAAGGACTAAGGATAATTTAATTATTAGAGGGTAAGGAAATCAATTCGAAGGTATGAATTAAAATTCCTTGATTTTATATTTAAGCTAAACTAAGTCAACATAATCAATGATTCAAAACAACAACGTTGTTTTGAAGTGTTTTAAGATTTGAAAATCAATTGGATTTAAAAATGCTAGTTTGTCGAATATTTTGAGTATTGAACTTCTACGAATCTTGACGATAAGAATGTTTTCGATTCAAGAGGTAATTAAAATACCCTAACTTGATCGATTTCACTATTATTCGATAGATCGTATTAATTTGTGTTCAGAATGAGTGTTAGAGTTGAACATCGTCTTCAGTTATGAAACGTATATTCAGGAGTGAGATTATAACATGATTGATAATAAGAGTTTTGTTAGTAATTATTTTCAAATTAATATGTAAATACAAAGTTAATATTTAGATTTAAATAATTAAAGATTCATTTGAAGTTTAGCAGATCCAACGGAGTTAAATCTGTTTCTTTATTTTATATTTGATAATTAAATCACCGACTATCAAATCTAGACCTTTTTGTTATCATTTTCGAAGAGACCGAAATCTAAATTCCACTTCGATTCGATATATATACGTTTCGAGTCAGAGTTTATTGAAGACCATTGAAGACGGAGTATTGCAAAGGGTGTTCTGTCGATCCTATGTAGAAATTGCCTAAGATGGATTTGCAGAATAATGCCTTTGGTTTGTCCAGTCCCAGGACAACTTGTATGGACGAATGTTTGGCAGAGTATGCCTACTAAATCGCGTAAGTTGATCTCTTCAAACGTATTTACGTTTGGTGGCGGAGAAATTCTTTTCTCTTAGCTTTATACCTAGGATATTTTTGGGGAAATCAATTTGTGATTTAACGGGTTTACAATGTGGCATTCAAAGTGAATGACGACGTGTTATATCCAAGGGTAAGTTCAGCCTCAAGCCTCACAGCCGCGAAATGACAAAAATCGGGCATGCAACATAGCTATGTGGGTCGCTCCCATTAGGGTGTATTGTCACCTATCTAGAGAAATTCTTTTTGCTTCTTTAATCTATCGATGCTGTCCCTTTCGGGAAATGGTGGGTAGCTTCCAACCGTTGGTGACAATATATTCGATACACTCAAGCGAAATGAGTGGTCGGTCATGTGTGGGCCGGGTTGCAAGACATTCGTGTTGAACCCAGTGTATTCCCCTCTAGAGATACACTATCGGCAGGTGGTTCAATACCTTGTCATAGTTGGAAATCCATTATCCAATAAGCGCACGCGATTTTGATTGTATACTATATATGTAGAGCATGAGATGCAAGCGTTCTGCTAGATTGATATTTATTTGTATTTAGACACTATTATAATATCAGAGTAATATTGTTTTCAAAAAAAAAGTTTTGGGGTTATCGTAAGGTAAAAACCATCCGTATTTTATGTGTGGATAGGTCTTACGATTATCTTTTCTTTCAAAAGAGTTTTGAAAGTTAAAATCAAATTTTTTGTAATCGTTTACTCACACCAGTCCCATGACTGACCCGGACTTTATTTTTCTATATTTTCCCTAAACTCTTGGGTGCCCAAATTTGTATGGGCAGTCCAATAGTTCAGGATTTGATAGATTCTTTGAAGAAGCTTGGAGCAGGAGGCTTCAACGTTAGACATATAGAGTTTATTCCGTTGTGTTGTATGTAATGTACTCTGATGATGTTTGTAAGTGCAAATACCGTTTGTATTTCAAAATTGATTATTTATATATTATATTTTATTCCGCTGCGATTGTGAGACTCTATGTTGTAATTCAGTTCAATCTTATATCTATTTTCTTCTATTCTAATTTTCTATCTTTTCTATTTCTCAACCTCTAACTTCTTTCCATTAATGATTCACATTTTAGTGAAATCTGGGTTGGACTTGAGTCGTATTCAGCCAGCTCAAATGATACGGATTTGTGGGTTGTTACATGAGTCTAGAAGTAGGTTAGGACCAACAAATGGACGTTCTATTAGCATTTGTTTCTTTGTCCTTAAGAGGCCTGTCTAGATAACAAAATAAGTTAAATAAAAGTAGATAAGCTATACCATCCGTAAATATTTTCAATAGTTATGCCCCAGTCCGGGGTAATGGCATAAGACAGGTGGTAGCCGAATCACATCCTTTTTCGAATTTAGATGAAGGAAGGTGTGTTCTGGATAGCCTGAGAAATCTTCAATTCACAAAAATCCTGAATGTCACAATCACGTTGGATCGTATAAAGTCGGAAAACCAACGATCGCTCAAGATCGTATAAGGCCGGGTTGAAATCCAAGAACCCCAAGACTTCACAGGGTCCTTCCCAGCCGTGAGTATTAAGTCGCATGATATGTCATTGAATAATCCACTCTCAAGTCCACTTTTGGGTCGCTGTTATCATTGGGCATCGATGTCATTCTCCTAGACACGACCCTTTGTTTCTTTTCCACTAGCCAACGGTTGTTGCTGCGAGTTCGGCCCTCGCTCTTAATCAGCTATCCTTTGTAAATCTGTATTCAGTAAACAAAGTAGTATTCCTGCAATATCATACATTTGCAAGTTTGTTATATATTTTAATCGAACATATTTGTAGTCATAGCATTACTACACTGAGTAGCAAGGAATGAATCACATCACAAATCAAATAAGGGTTTCAATTCAATATCCCTGCAAATAAATAGCATATTGTATTGCAGCCATCGTAGGGATGTGATGTGTGTGTATGCCCCCAATCAATAGTGAATAAGTGCCTGGCCAGGGCTTGTTTTGGATGAATTAGGATTGACAGTGCATTGCCCCCCATATTCGGAAATGAGGAGTTCGGGCTCAACTTTCATTCTTGCCCCCGATACTGCAGCGGGGTACGAGCCCTTTCGTTGCATGAATTCCTTTATACTCTCCTATCGTATGCCCAGGATAGAGTTCGAACTCATCTTTCAGTCTGCTCCCTAATCCTTCAGTCGGGTAGGAGTTCAGTTGTAGTGCATAGTCCTTGGCGCCTTTATACTCTCCTGTCGAATACCAAGGGTAGAATGGAATTAAGGCGTTCTTTTAATCATGGTGCACCTTCATGCCTTGTGGACGCTATCTTCCCGTCCTTTATACTCTCTCTCGGATCATGAGAGTTAGAGTTACAGACTGAGTGGTCTTTAATCATGGCATGCCCGTCACACTCATCCTAGGTTTATACTTCCGTCCAAGCTCTGAGGATTAGAGTTAATCGAGTAAACAGTCAAAAAACGTTTTCCAAATCTTTGCATTCCTCTGATTGATTAATGGGAGGAGTGGTTGGCATCGATCTTTGGGCACCTGCGTCATTCATATCGCATGAGTTAGTCATGTTAATAACTCGGGAATCACATGAAAGTAAATTGCATGATTGAAAAGTAAGCATATCAAGGGGCAGTGTTGCCTCCTTTGTTTGGATTCACGTTATCTGATGGTGTCGATTTCAGGATCAAGCCATGCATACGGTCGAACTGTGTCCATCTGGAATCGGATTCAGACTTTGAAATGCAAAAGATCATTGCACAATTGTGTCGAAGTTTGCCATGTGTGAGCCAAGGATTGGATGGTCATCCCGGATCCACCTTGGGCTATACATCTTTCATTAAATGGAGGGCACAACTTTGTAGACGAGCAGTACAGTCGAGCTCATTATGGTTTTGTTCCATAACTCAATATGAGGGTGTTTGAAATCTGATCGGTATCAAATCCGGGGTACCAACACCACCCACATTTTAATTCATATGAGTTAATTAAATTAATAACTCATAAATCATGCAAATATAAGAGTCATTGTTAAAGAATAATCATATTAATGGAATGAATATCATTCGGAGAAAAAATGGTAATACAGGATCTTGGCAGGTCCATTTTGCCTCGTCCTGTCTTTGTCAGGAAATAGTTGCCAAAGTCTTTAGCTGATGAGAGCCTTTATTCAGACACTGTATGAGAATGTCAAACTCGTATCTCCTCTGAATCACCTCTTTTTCCCCATGTTAGGGGAAGGATTGAGTATCAGGAAGTCATGACTGTATCGCTAATGGTAAAACATCTTCGCATTGATGTTAGGATGGTAATTGGCAGGAGAACAAAGGACTCAGGCTTATAGGAACTTTTGCACCTTTCCATGCTAGAGAAAAAGGATATGGTTGCTGGGAAGATAGTCATATCTCATAAATTCGCCGATATGCCTTCGGTCCCACATCGGGAAAAGGGCTAATATGTAGATAACCAATCAACATTTGGGCTCTAGTGTTTCATTTAACTTGCAATTCTTCGGGAAAGACAGAGGTAATCAGTCATGCAAATTTATGATGTATCAGCTTTGGATTAGATGATGTAATCTCGAGCGATCCATGCTCGAATTTCCAGTTGCCCCTAGCACTTGGGGAATGAGTTACTTGAAGGATAATTGACGAAAGGAGTGAAACTGTGAATCTTTGCTTTCTAACTCCAAAGCGTCGTTCATCGTAAGTTTCATTCACATATATCTCCCATAGCGGGAAGTTGATTAGTGATTTCATTGAATCACTTTCGGTGGCGAATTCAGTAATTGGACTCATTGGTGTCTATCTTGGGACAACCTTCCAAGGTAATTAAGCAATGTCTCCTTGCCTGTCATATCTCGAGGTATAGCGAACGATGGTACGCCTTTCACCTCTCCTTGTCGGAATCGTTCTACACTGTAGGAAGGTCTTTACAAGGATTGTCTATGAATCTCTTTGGGCTTGGTATCCACTATTGTATCAACTTCCATCTAATCAATGCTCGGAGTCTCTGTTACGCTTATTAGAACCATTTCCATATTTTTTGGATTTTCGGAGCCTGCTAACTTAGCCAGCTTATCCATCTTTTGATTCCATCTTTGTGGAACATGAAGTAGGATTGTAACACCCGGCATTTTTAATATAATTAAAAATGTATATATATATATGCATAGATAGGTAAATATGGTGATGTACAACGGAAATTAATTAATACATGAAAGACAAAGGAAAGATTAATTCAATGACAGTGTACGTAATAAAGAAGATAATAAAATAAGGATACATAATTTGAATATCAGGAATAAAGTAAAATGGACATCACCATTGCGTTCATCTTGGAATTCTACATGAAAAAGAGTCCAAGTTTTCGAAAATCGGACTCCGTATGAAAGAGTTATGGCCTTCGGAAGATTCAAAACAGTTCGAAATTCGAATCAGGAAGCTGGGCGGGAAATTTCCCGCCCAGAACAGGGCAGGTCGACCAAGTAGGGGTGGTCAGAATGCTGTATGCGATGGCATTAAGGGTGGTTCGGCGATTGCCTCTGGCGGAGGTGGAGGGTCAAGACCAAAAGATAACAAGATCGTCGGACGCCTGTCACCAACAACCTAAGGAATGCGAAAAGGCAAGAGTTAACCCCTAGAGATCGTTAACCTTTGCTATCAAGGGACGGGTGCGGGGAGACCCCACATGGATGTTTAGATTGTTTGCTTGTTAGGGGTGGTCGCTTAGCTCGTATGGTCTTTACTAGTTGAGGGAGGGGATGAGGTTGGGCTATAGTCACCATAGAAAAACCAGACCCGAGGGATATATGTACATTGGACACTCTTAGAGGCGGGCCCGTACAGATATAGAAAAGCTCCCGACCGAGTTCCGTGTTTTCTGGTGTAGCCCTGCCACGGAACTTGGGTGTACAAGTAGAGGTTATGTGCGGTAGAAACATCGAGTACGATCGATGATATGTACGTGGGAAAGTCTAGGTATAACCATGTCTGCTCTGGGTGGTGTATCGTAGACTAGAGGGCATACAGTGATGGAACCAAACTCGATTGAATAGTTCGAGGATAGCTGTCAATACGCTTACATAGCATAGCGATAGTGGTTCTATACGGATGTAGCGTTGTACGTTACTATGGCATAGGATGAGGGACTGCGCATATTACTGTGGCGATACGGAGGAGACCCTGCGAGTGGGGTATCACGGGGTGTACCTCAATTTGGGGGTAGCTACATATACACTATATTAGGTTAATCTACTAGGAGGTAGATGGGTGTGATTTGTGTGTAAGTTTTGGGTTCTAATAACACGTATAACCTAATAAACAAGAAAGTGTAATTGAACGGTATATGTAGGATTATTCAAGAAGTGTAGTTTAAATTCATTTACACAAAACATATGTTCTGAACCCCTCCTCATAACATTCGCAAGTTAGACAGAGACTTATAGCTTTGGAAATATTGATTTAGCAGTACTGTGATTAAGGTAAAGCTATGTTTTAAATATATTATATTTAACTCCTTCCGCTGTGAGTGTTTTCCGAACTCTGACATATATCTTTTTTCTGTCTTTTTCTGCAGGATACCAGAGTAACCAACTCGGGTTTCGGTGGATTTGATTTTTGAAAAGAAAATCGGTCCATCGGAATCCAGGTTGTTACATCTGGTATCAGAGCTTTGGTTTAGTGATCTTAGGACAACATTGAGCGAACGTATTTGTATTTTCAAAAGTATATATATATATAAACCTAAATCCGTATAGTAGCCCACTAGACATGAAAAGAGTCGGGATATCTAGTCGGTACACTAAAGGAATGAATATAGGAATTTTGAGACCCCTAAGAGGATTGGTTGGAAAGTGTACAATATGACTTGATGTTAGAGAAAGAAGATATCCCATAGGATGGAAACTGGAATGTTGGTATTTCAGAGTAGTGGGTTTATAAGTGTAACCTTAGAAACTAGAAAAAAGGTTGAAAAATGAAAAATGGATTAGGAATATATATATATATATATATAGTCAAGAGAATTGAATTCATGAAAGTTCCTAGGAAAGCCTAGTGAGATGAAGACCCGCTGTGAGTCTAACCCAATAATAAACTTTTAAGATTTTGAATCTGTAAAAGAATCTGTGGAGTTTTTCAAGTTTTAATCTTAAAAGTATTTTTGAAGTATGAGAAATTATTTAGTGCATGATGGGTTTTAAAAGTAAAGTGGGTATATTTTGTAAAACTATGATTTCTTGTTTTAAAAGAATTCTCTCATGAAAAAGTGCATATTATAGAGCATGTTCCGCTCCTAGTTTTCATATATGGAAAGAAGTTTTGAAATCTCTACCCTATTGATTATACAATTAAGTTATTGTTTTAAAAAGAAATTTTGTTGGGTAAATAAAATAAGCGGTAGAGTGCAAGAATAGAGTAGATATTTGCGCCTTAGCAACCAAAGTTAACATTGTAAATAGGAACAATGTAACCTCGATAGTTGTCCTTGTCTACTCCAGTTTCGTGATTTGAAGAAAATGTTTTACATTTTATTTTGTGACATGTTTTTTTTATGGTTCAGCAAAAGCAAGTTTTTGAGAAAAGAATAAAAGTTTTACCACTTTAAGTTTTTTTTTTTTTGAAAGAAGAATGTAATAAAAAGAAAGAAGGCCAAACCATATTTTAAAAATGGAGTAGTTAAGGATTAAGGCCTAGAAAGAACGAGATAAAGTTAAAGCTATTAGAACCAACTAGGAATTGGTTGAGATGAGAAATTCTCTGAGTATCAATCTGATGTTGATTTCGGTCTTCGGGGTTGATACTTAGAGAGTTATTTTCTTGCCAATTTACAGTCGGGGATTAGCCAGTATTAAACTAATGGAAAATTTCCCGTAGAATGCATAAGCCATATGAGTCTAGGATTGTTGCTTTAAAGAGAAGTATAGGCTAGTAATACACAACATGGCCTAGTAGTGACTACTAGGTAGTGAAGGGCAAGCAAGTGTATAGATCCTGTTGAGTGGACTCGTGACATAAGTCCTAAGATTCTTGGCCCATAGTAGTATCTGTGTAGGATGCTGTTTGAGTTGAAAACAAAAAGGCTTATTTGAAAATAATAAACTTAAGAAATTTGATTAAGTCAAATAAGCTAAGAAAGAAACTAGCCTAACTAAAAAGAAAACAACAGAATCAATCAAGCAGCAAAACGAGATGGGAAAAGAAAATGGAAATCTTAAGAAAAAGATGAATAAATATTAAAATTTTCCAAGATAAGTGGAAAAAGAGAAGAAATTTTCTTATGTGATTGTACTTGGATAGGAAAATAGGAAATCTTCATAGAATAGTCATATAAAAATCCAAGTACGATTAGAAAAGAAAAACGAAGGATGTGAATTTTTCCGTTTTACACCTTTTCGTAACATAAGAAATCGAATTTGAAAAATTAGATTTTTCTAAATTTCGAATTTAATGATGGTTGGTAGGATTTTGGATGCGAAAATTGGATGAACTATGCTCTTACTATGTAAGAGTGTAGGAAAATGTGGATGAAAAATGTTTTGATTTTGCAAAAATATTGCATTCATTAGAACTGCAAGTATATTTTGGATGTGAGCATCATGTTTTGAAAGAGTTTTTAAGATTTGCATACATATAGGTGGATCCAAATTAGGCATACATACTTTACTATGATGTATATCACTTTGCACATGTTCACAATGTTTGCAACAATTGGATGCGCACTTGATGAATGGATGTTGCGAGGGAATATCTAATTTACTCTTATCGAATTTCAGGACGAAATTCTTTAAGGGTGGGAAAATGTAACTGTAACAGATATAACAGAAGAACAGAATGATATAAGCTATTGTTTTACACTTCTCTGCACTTGCACTAGTATAACAGAATTAGGTGTCACCCTAATGTCTAAACTGAAACAGAAACGGGTACAGAATAATTTAACAGAAACAGAATGCTAATAATGGGCCTTTACTACCCGATCAGAAACAGACAGAAGCAGAAATAGATTAATCCCTACGGAAACAGAATGTAGAATTAGGTGTACACTAGTAATGGGCCTTTACCACCCGAACAGACGGTACCACACAGAAATAGATAGGTGTTACCACCCAACAGAAACAGACGGTACCAACAGAAACAGACAGAACTAAGTGTACCCTAAAACCCTACCCCAAGCGATCGGCTCCCTAATACATAAATACCCTGTGTCGGCCCCACAGTAGGGTGTATCACTCCCTAAAGTGACAACCAATTGGCACAGACCTATTTACAGATGTCACGGCGTCTTACATCCTCAGAGGCAGACCGGGATCCATGCACGCGCATGACCCGGTTGGAACGCACCATCAACACCCCTCGCCATTATCAGAATGAACCGCTTATAATTAGTTCAGTAAGCGTGCCCGGACCCTACCTACTGTTGGGTCAAAGTTTTGATACTAAAAAGGGTTACTAACTAATATGGGTCCCAAACAACAGATGACATAAGTAATTCCCCTCCTAACCTTGTGTCCCCAGTCTAACAGATTTCAGCTTAACTTGTCTACAAGTTTCAGACATACAAAATTTAGATTAACTAGTTCACAGATCAGACAATCAAGTTAACAGGTTTTCAGACTAACGGATCAGATGTTCGGATTAACAGGCTTACAGATTAACTGGTTACAGATTAACAAACTTACAGATTAACTGGTTACAGATTATCTAACATTGTATTGGGCCTACAGATTCACGAAACGGGTTTATCAGATTCATTGGTCATGGTTTAACCTTACCCACCCAACACATTTTAGACATCATGTTTATCTCAGATTTTCATTAATTAAATATTAATGCCCAGACCTCTCACATTAGACTGACAGTTTGCGGCTACTGGTTAGGCCGGTTGGTTCCGGGCAGGTTTCTGTCGCAAATTGAGTCTAACCTCGGGTTTCAAGCACGTTATGACTAACTTCTCACATTAGAACCTATTGTTTGCGACCACTGCTATATGCCGGGCGGTTCCGGGCAGAATTACGCCGCAAACTCATTCTAACCTCGAGTTAGCCATGTTTATCTTTGCGGCCAATTAATTAATGATTTACCATTTATACCCACGCCTAATATACATGTCAATTATTCATAACTATAGCCAATTCAGATTATGTCAATAGAGGACTAATTATATCAACTCAACAGATATAACAGATAACAGATTTTTCAGATTAGGCGACTTAACGGATTTAGCAGATTAAGCAAACTAGCAGATTTAGCAGATAACAGATTAGGCATCTCAACAGATTTAGTTTAGAAGATTTGGAATTTTCAACAGACTTAGCAGATTAGGTAATATAACAGGACTAGCAGATTAGGCAAATATAGCAGAACTAGCAAATTAGGCAAATATATCAGATTTAATCATTCCTTAAAGTTTCACAAACATATCTTGCCTAATTATAAATTTGGCCTAAGTTTACATGCCTAAATAGTTGTCATGATTCACACTATGATCATATATCCCACGTTGCATTGAATTTGCATGTCACAGGTTATGGTCATAATTTACATGTCCCAATTTAGTTCAACTTGCCTAGTACAAAAGATTCACATATAAATTATACCAAATATAGCCATAGATTACTATGCATGTCATATATCCCAAAGATCCCTTACTTAGGTGTTTATTTACATAATAGATATCCTACTTTGATGTAAATCTTTATACCTAAGCCATATTTTCATTTTCTCAAGTCACATGTTAATATACAATGGTTCCTCTTCTTCCAATCCACAGAATATGCATAGATCTAAATCTAGTTTACAACCAATGTCCTTTTTCTTAAATCAGTCACAGATTAACCATGTACAATTATTCCACATTCATTATTTGTCCCAAACATTTTAGCTTCGTGCGTTATTCTCTTAGGAGATTGGCGCAGGCTCGTAGTAGCCCGGCTATAGAACAGAAAGAATAAGAGATACAGAATAAAATAGATCAGAACAGAACATACACAATCTCAAATTCAGATTTACAATCATGTCACAATTATGATTAAAGTTTATATCGGAAAATAACTGCACTTGCCTTGGTTGGATTAAAGAAAGAACTTTAATTTGTTGTAGAATCGTTGTAGAAGCTTTAATCTCTAGTTTGAATTGGGTTGCTTAGGTTGATGTCGATTAGCTTCTAGTTTTGATTCCAGCAGAGTAGCGATGCCATTTTTATTTTTATTTAGAACAGAGGCAGAGAGGAAGCATAATAGAATTGTGTGTAGAGAAGGCTAGGTCTTAGGTTGCTTTTATAGGTGTAGCAATTCATTTCAGCCATCAGATTAACCCTAAAACCAATCCGGACCATCAAAAATCGTCCCTGGGCTTCGAAAACGTGTTCTGGACCGAAACAGGCCGACCAGGTCGACCTGTAGGGGGGAGGTCGACACTATACTTGACCCCCATGGTGGTGGTCGACCCCCTGGTCGACCTGGCCCCCAGGTCGACTCCTAGGTCGACCTGCCCAGTTTTGTGCTGACCAAAACCTTCTCAATCTTCTACAGGCCATAACTTCTTCATCCGGACTCTGATTTTCGAAAACTCGGACTATATTTCATGTAAAATTTCGAGAGGAACGCAATGGTGATGTCCATTTTACCTAATTCCTGATTCTTAAATTAATTATCCTCATTTTACTATCTTTTCCGTTACACACACCGTTATCGAACTAATTTTTCTTCTCTTTCATGTCTTAATTAATTCTTCTTATGCATCACCATTATTTACCTATCATAAGCATATTTTCATATATTTTATTTCATTTTTAATTATACTTAAAAATGCGGGGTGTTACAGTAACACTCCGCATTTTTAGTATAATTAAAAATGTATGTATATATATATGCATAAATAGCTAAATAGGGTGATGTACAACGGAAATTAATTAATACATGTAAAACAAAGGAAAGATTAACTCAATGACAGTGTACGTAGTGAAGAAGATAATAAAATAAGGATATTTAATTAAAATATTATGAATTAAGTAAAATGGACATCACCATTGCGTTCGTCTCGGAATTCGACATGAATTAGAGTCCAAGTTTTCGAAAATCGGACTCCGTATGAAAGAGTTATGGCCTTCGGAAGATTCAAAATAGTTCGAAATTCGACCCAAGCAGCTGGGTGGGAAATTTCCCGCCCAGAACAGTGCAGGTCGACCTGGGGGTCAGGTCGACTAAGGGGTCGACCTACCCCCTAGGAGGTCGAACTAGGGGTCGACCTACCCCAGATCTGGACAGTTTTTGTCCTTGTGATGTTGTTTGATGTGCTGTACGGACCAGATTGCTTCTAGGTCAATCCTAGGGCCCTAAAACGCTCTCTACACCTATAAAATAGTGCCTAGACCTAGCCTAATTCATAAATAATTCCTTTTGACGCCTCCATGCCGCCAAACTTCAACCAAACATGGCCTCTGCCTCAAAACTCTAAACTAAATTTCAAGTTCTTTATCAACAATTCATGCTCTTCACCAATAATCAAATAAGAAGATTAAATCAGCGTTCTACATCAACAACAAATCACTTATTTCTCCAATCCAGTCTAAGTGAGTGGATTTGAACTATATTTGTTGTATAATGTTGCTTCTATCGTTTACCATTCCCCATAATGAATATGATGTTAATTTAATAATATCTGTTATTTTATTTATGCCTATGTTTGAGTTCTCTCCTTTTTATCCTTTCCCCTTTTTATTTTTGGATCTAGGTTATCTCGAACCTATACGAAATCTTATTATACAATACGCACGATTGGAATATGGGGATATTGGAATATAGTCTGTAATTTTGGGGTTTGTGGCATAACAATTGCTATTGCATATATTGGGCATAATCTATTTTATGCAGTCGAGGAATATAATCCATAATGTTGAATTTATTTGAGTTTGACATAATTGCCATTGGATATGGAATTGGTATATAATTCAATATTAATAACATGTAATTGGATAACATGGATTGGTGAAATTTATTTGTGACTCGAAAAATAAGCCTATAGGGTGAATTAGATTATATGTATGAATGTGGGAATGTTGGGATATATATTGGGAAAATATTGATTATATGAAATTGGGTACAACTGGATATTGGAAATTGGAATGTTTGGTTATGAATAACATGGACTTGGTGAATTTGGCTATAATTGGATAATTTGGGTAATATGAAAATTGGCTAACTATTATGTAATTGGCGTAGTGAATGGCAAATTGGAAATAGGCATAAAAATGAAATGTAATTAAGTTGAATTTGGAACATACGACATGAATTTGGGGTTTGGGTGAAAGACGATTGTTAATGAACGCCTATGACACGAGGTTAGATGCGTTTGTGGTGTAAGACTGCCCAGAACCGCTAGGCAAATCCAGTAACCACAACTGGATGTCTAATGTGAGAGGTCAACAGCAATAAACTAGAGGCGTAACGGTTTATGACACAAGGTTAGGCGCGTTTGTGGTGTAAGACTGCCCGGAACCGCCCAGCAAATCCTACAGCCACGAACGGACGTCTAATGTGAGAGATCATACATCGTTATGACATTATAAATAAATTAAGAAATACTAACCAAAATAAGACATGTGGGTGACATGGGTATGGTTAGAGGGTTAAGTGTGTGATATAAATGACATGTAAAGCATAAATAATGTGGACTTAACCGTTGTGAGACATGCGATGTAAGACATAACCAAGTAGACTTAACCGTAGTAAAACATGTGTAAGACATGGAAACTGTAATAAAAAGGGGGTTAAGTGGGACACGTGCGACATGTGAAACAGAATTTAGATATGCTTAACCAAATGGGACCCGTAACGGTATCTTAAATTAATTGAATTGGGTAAAGTTTAAGTAACGGGTTAAGTAAAAGGAAGGGTTAAGTCAAATCTAAAATTAAGGACACAGTAATGGGGGAATGATAATTATCTATTATAAACTTGAGTTGCGGTGATGTAAAATTAAATCATAGGCAAACTTGTCATAAGGGACAAGGGAAGATTATGACCTAAGATGTAATACAGCACTTGAAGAGTGGGTCGACTTATACTATGAAATAAGTCAAATCTAAAATTAATGACAAAAAAATGGGGAATGATAAATAACCTATTATGAATAAACTTGAATAAGGCAAGAAAGGATAATAGGTGGAAATTATAACTTATGGGACAAGATAAGTTATAGGAAACGATAAGGAAGACGAGATAACTTATATGTAAAGATATACTTAAATTAAGTGGTTTGGAAAGGAGAAATGTGAAATTAAAAATGATATAAGTTATGTGAGTGGAATAGAATTAAATTAGAATCATATATGTTGGTTGGGTAATTCTCTGTGTTCCAGTCTGATGTTGATTTCAGTCTTCGGGGCTGGTGTTTAGAGGGTTATTCTTCTAATCAGTATGTATGTGGGTTAAGGCATACTTAACCATGAATTAAGTATAACATGTTGTTGTAACCCAAAAAGGGAATAATTTATGAAATTGGAAAATAACATGTTGTGGGCTTATTAATGGACTTAAGTGGGTTAAGTATAATTGAATTAATAAGCAAGGGTAACTTGGTGAATACGAAAAAAGGAAGCTAATGTGAATAACCAAGTTAAATGAGAAAGTTGACGAGGTGGCACAAGAATGAAAAAAATGGTTAGACTTTGGGTCAAATGACATATAAAATTAAGGCGCTTTAAGCAGTGCGTACGTTGTAGGATGAATAACACAATGAGGTAGATCATGATGGAGTCATAAGGCACGAGGAGAGCGCACATTCGCTATTTTGGCGGCTCCAACGAACTGGAAGAGGAAGCACGCGGCTTCCTGAGAGGTTTAAGATGCTGTTGGTAGTCCTCTATAGTGGTTTAGCGTCGGGCTAGGATTACATAGGTTGGTTTGCGCGGAACTACCAGGAGGGTGGGCCTTGACTGCACAAGTAAGGAGCAGTCAGAATGCTGTACGCGATGGAATTAAGGGTGGTTCGGCGATTGCCTCAGGCGGAGGTGGAGGGTCAAGACCAAACGATAGCAAGATCGTTGGACACCTGTCACCAGCAGCCTAAGGAATACGAAAAGGCAAGATCTAACCCCTAGAGATCGTTAACCTTTTCTATCAAGGGACGGGTGCGGGGAGACCCCACATGGATGTTTAGATTGTTTGCTTGTTACGGGTGGTCACTTAGCTCGTGTGGTCTTTACTAGTTGAGGGAGGGGCTGAGGTGGGGCTATAACCACCATAGAAAAACCAGACCCGAGGGATATCTGTACGTTGGACACTCTTAGAGGCGGGCCCGTACAGATATAGAAAAGCTCCCGACCGAGTTCCGTGTTTTCTGGTGTAGCCTTGCCACGGAACGTGGGTGCACAAGTAGAGGTTATATGCAGTAAAAATATCGAGTACGATTGATGATACATACGTGGGAAAGTCTAGGTACAACCATGTCTGCTCTGGTTGGTGTATCGTAGACTAGAGGGCATTATTCGGTGATGGAACCAAACTCGATCGAATAGTTCGAGGATAGCAGTCAGTACGCTTACGTAGCACAGTGATAGTGGTTCTATGCGGATGTAGCATTGTACGTTACTATGGCATAGGATGACGGACTGCACATATTACTTTGGCGATACGGAGGAGACCGTGCGAGTGGGGTATCACGTGGTGTACCTCAGTTTGGGGGTAGCTACATATACACTATATTAGGTTAATCTACTATGGGGTAGATGGGCGTGACATGTGTGTAAGTTTTGAGTGCTAATAACACGTATAACCTAATAAATAAGAACGTCTAATTAAACGGTATATGTAGGATTATTCAAGAAGTGTAGTTTAAATTCGTTCACACGGAACTTATGTTCTGACCCCCTCCTCATAACATTCGCAGGTTAGACAGAGACTTATAGCTTTGGGAATACTGATTTAGCGGTATTGTGATTAAGATAAAGCTATGTTTTAAATATATTATATTTTACTCCTTCCGCTGTGACGTGTTTTTCGAACTCTGACATATCTCTTTTCTCTGTCTTTTTCTGTAGGATACTAGAGCAACCGACTTGGGTTTCGGTGGATTGGATTTTTGAAAAGAAAATCAGTCCGTCGGAATCCGGGTTGTTACAAGGATACACCATTCCCATCCATCGAACAACTCTTCTTCTTGTTCTGGTTAAGTTGGGAGTTGTGGTCCCATCATCTGGAACTCCTTTCAAACCTGGCAGACAGTGATTTGAAAGTCACAAAAGAAATTCGATGCTGCCACTCCCAGTTACTTAGCGAATGTCAAACCGACAATGAGGGCCTCGTATTTGGATTCGTTGTTAGTAGTGTAAAATTCCAATCATGGGGCATAGTAAATTGACTGTCCTTCAGGAGTTATTAATAAAACATCGGCACTGGACAACCGATCATTCTTTACACCGTCTGATTATAGCTTCCAAGTGCATGTTTTCATCTTTTGTTTTGAGGTGCCGTCTTCTTCATCTAACTTATCCTCTTCAGGAACAGTAAACTCGGTGATGGATTCGGCTAATGTTTTCCCCCGTATGGACATCTTTAGGAGGGGATTGACATCAAACTGGTTAAGCTCGATGTTCCGTTAGAGCAATCTCACAGATGCTCAGGTCGCTGGAGGACTTTTCGTAGTGGCTAATCAGTGTGTATCATAATCAGATGAGCTTGGAAATACTGGCGGAGTTTTGTCAAAGCAATCAACATGCTGTAAACGAGCCTTTTCCATCTTTGGGAAGTTGCTTCTCTAGATGGCGCCTTCTTACATCCCAAATTTTCATCTTCTCTTGGATTTATATCTTCGGGTAAATCATCGGGCAATTCTTCTTACTACATCTTCCTGGCTTGCTAAGCCCATGTTCCGTTCACACTCCATCACATCGAGAGGGGAAGCGTTTTTGGTTTCCATGTCATCTCAGTTGTGTAACATATTTCATTTGGCCAAACAACAAGTTCCGACAGTAAATTGGTTGTCCAAACCATTCCCACTTCAACTTTGGTTGGGATATGTAGCAGTGGACGCCAAGGTGCTATGTAATCTTTGAATTCCTATAGTGTCCTGAAATCCGGTACCAATTGAGCTGACCTAATAACACAAATCCAACCTAAATTGCACTGGAACCTAGAAAACTAATAGAAATAAAACTTAGAGTGAGAATAGATAAGATAGAAACTTAGAATAGAAGAAGAAGAAGAAGAAGAAGTACATACAACATCAGAGTAAACACGAATCTCACAGTGGAATGAACAATAAATAATAGATACATAACTTTGAAATAAAACTAGTATATGTATACAGTAACATTATCGGAGTACAACACTTACAACACATCGGAAATAACAATAGCTATATAATCCTGAAGCCTCCTGCTCCAAGCTTTCCAAGTATATCTGAAAAATCCTGACTACTTGACTGCCCGTACAAAATTGGGCACCCAAGAGTTTAGGTAAAATAAAACAAAACAAACTCTGGGTCAATCATGGGATTGGTGTGAGTATAACAGTTTAAATCAGTTTGACCAATTAAACGATATCTCATAAGACCACGCCGTATAACAAAATGGGTTTTTCCCTTATGAGAATCAAAAACATTTGATTTGACATTCAAAATCCTTTTGCAAGAATGATAAACTTTATATCAAAACTCTTTTGATATTATAATAATGTCTACTAACCACAACTAAATAATCATTTAGCCGAAACGCTTTCATCTCACGTTCTACATATATAGTATACAATCAAACCCGCAGGCGCTTATTGGAGATTGGATTCCGACTATGACAAGGTATGGAACCACCTACCGATAGTGTATCTCTAGAGAGGAATACACTGGTTCAATAAGAACATCTTGCAACCCGGCCACACATGACCGACCACCCATTTCGCTTGAGTGTATCAAATGTATATCACCAACGGTTGGGATCAGCAACCGTTTCCCAAATAGGACAACATTGAATAGATTAAAGAATGAAATGAATATCTCTAGATAGGTGATAATACACCCTACTTGGCAGCCAACCACTTAGCTATGCTGCCTACCCGATTTTTTTCATTTCCCCGTTTGTGAGGCTAGAGGCCACGCTTATCTCTGACAGATCACACATTTATTCACTTTGAATGTCACATCGTCATACCCGCCAAATCACAAATTGATTTCCCCAAAAATACAACGGGTATACAGTTAAGAGAAACGATTTCCTCTGCCACCAAACGTGCATACGTTTGAAGAGATCAACTTACGCGATCTATTAAATATACTTTGTTAGACATTCTTCCATACAGGTCGTCCTGGGACTGGACAAACCTGTAACACCCCGAATTTTTGAATAATCAAATTAACTAAATTTAAGAATACTTAATTTCAAATGTGGGAATTAAGGAAAAACGTGTTGCGCCGTTGCGTTCATCTCAGAATTCTGCTTGAGATAGAGTCCGATTTTGCATAAAACGGACACCATATGAAGGAGATATGGACGAACGAAGTTAGGCGGAAAAACCAAAAGAAGAAAAAAACTAAAAATTGCACTGGCGCAGTTGGGAAGTGCACCAGTACAAAAATACACTAGCGCACTTCCCAAATGCGCCCAGGCCGAGCAGAAAGCCTGCACAGCTTTCTGGTGTGATCTGATCCACACTGTGACACATTGCTGAGTCCTTTCTGACTCCTTGCTGAGTCATTAGGGCTGAGGTGTCACCCTATACTGACTGAGTGTTTTTGATTAACCCTAAGATCATCCGATGGCTATAATTAAATTGAAATTCTATGTAAACGTAGTTAGACTCAAACCCTAAAATCAAATCAAAGTTAGATCAATGGACGTCATGTTGTCTCTCCAAAACCTAGGGTAGCCGCCACCAACTAGAAGCAAATTAAAGACAACACTTCAAATCAAATCAAAGTCTAATCTCGACAACGAAATTGTCTACAACAAGGAACGCTAATCAATTTCAGAATTCAGATCCTAGAACCCAAGACCTCTTTTTCTGTGAGTTCTAGTCACTTTTAGGTTTAAATAGATAAAAGTGAATTGTGGTAGACTATAATTTGGGTATATGTTGTTTGCAGTTATGCTAGTTTATTGTTGTTGTGGATCATGAAATTATACAAGTTCATTGTTGTTGTGGATCATGAAATTATACAAGTTTATTGTTGTTATGAGATCATGCAAGTTACCTATGCAAGTTATTGTGTGATGAATTCATGAACCTATGCTAGTTGTTATGTTATGAATCATGAACCTATGCAAGTGACCTATGCAAGTTGTTATGTTGTGAATCATGAACCTATGCAAGTCACCTATACAAGTTGTTATGTTGAAATTCATGAACCTATGCAAGTTGTTATGTTGCAAAATCATGAATCTATGCAAGTTGTTAATTATGTGATGAATCATAATTATATGCGAAGTTATCATGCCATTTTCCCTAGTTGTCATGCTTATGCCAAAAATTGTACTGAAAACGATCACCTTGTCATTCCCTTTATTTTATTGTTATAGCGAAGCTACCTTGTAGCCTCGATAACGCCAAAAATGCAAACGGTTACGCTAGTTAAGAAACGGGGAAAAGGGGAATTTGTAATAGGCATAATTTACATAGTGTTTATGTAAATTGGGCACATGATTCTAGTAGGGAAACATATAAATAATTGCCTATTATGACATAGGTAAAGTTGAGTAAAAATGGTATAATTTGAATATGACCATTTATGGATAAGAAATTCAAATTGTTAATAAAATAGGTATTGACGTCTATAAAAAGGAAACGATTAATTAATTAACTTAATTAATCAAAAGAAGAATGTTCAAGCAATTAATATCTGAAAATTTAATTAACACTTATGACACGAGGTAAGGTTACATTAGTGGTGGAAGTCTGCCCGGACCCGACCGGCATATCCAGTAGCAACTAATGTTGAACCTAATGTGAGAGGTCTAAGTGTGTGAACACGACTCGGGATAAGACACGAGGTTAGACCCAACTGTGGAATAAGACTGCCCAGACCCGACCGGCATATCCAGCATCCACATGTTGTAGGCCTAATGTGGGAGGTCTAGCCCAATATAACCATAATTGGATATGGTAGTAAGAAAAGACTACTTAACCTAACTTAATACATGTGGACTGTATGATGATAGACATAAGTTAGGGTTAAGTAAAATGAGTTGGATTGTGGGTGGGTTAAGTACAACTGAAGGGTAGGTGGGTAATATTAATATATATAGGCCCACAAACTTAACTGTTAAATAAATAGGATTAAATCAGTGGGAGGGTTAAGTACAACTGAAGGGTAGATGAGTAATATATAGGCCCACAAACTTAACCATTGAATAAATAAGATTAAATCAGTGGGAGGGTTAAGTACAACTGAAGGGTAGGTGGGTAATATTAATATATATAGGCCCACAAACTTAGCCATTAAATAAATAGGATTAAATCAGTGGAGGGTTAAGTACAACTGAAGGATGGGTGGGTAATATTAATATATATATATATATATAGGCCCACAAACTTAACTGGATAAAAAGGGTTATGTAATTAAAGATACCTAGTGGTATACGTAACCGGGGCAAAATAGTAAAGTTATGTATTAAAGACACCCTTAGGGGTACGCATTACTAATGGGAATAGATAGAGTTATGTGTTAAAGACACCTATAGGTAAGCATAACTGATAGGTAGGGTTATGTATTAAAGACACCTATAGGTACGCATAACTGATTGAGGGCTATGTAATTAAAGACACCTTAGGGTATACATAGTCAGTAGAAAACCTAGTGGGGATACAAGACATAGGGGAGAGCTTGCATCATGTTGTGTGGGACCCATTTCAGTCAGTAACCCAGAGGGGTATCAAAGTAAAGAACTCCATACTTGGCGGGGAAGGGGCACGCTTACTAATTGATTGTAAGAGATCCAAAACGAGGCAGATGGTGTGGGCGGCGCAAACCAACCGGGGACATGTGCGTGCATGGGCTGGGCAGAGGGGGACAAGACAACCATGACACCAGCATGTATAACTATAACACCCCTCCTCCGTTAGGGTCACTCACAAAGGGAATGCACTAGCATTGGTGGAGCATTATCTAGGTAAACATACACAGAAATATTACAAGACAGAACATATAAAACAGCGGAAGAAGAACCAAATTTTATTGCTTTAAAAATCTATAAAGGTTTAAAGCCTTTTTACATCAAAATGCCATTAAATCCATTACATCGAAATCTGTCTTGCAATAGTAAAGAAGCATAAAACCATGGTCATAAATCATTCCCCAAGTAAAACAGTAAAGCAAGCCATAGCCAAGGGAAATCCAAGCCGTACATGAAAGAGCCTTGGAGCTTGGTAAGATCCGAACTAAGCTGTATTCCCACCCTGCGAACCTTGGGGGGGTGGGAACGGAAGAAAAAGAGGTGAAATAAAATGGGTCAGTCATAAAGACTCAGTAAGTCATAGTGACTTTCAGCATAAAAATAGGTAAAGATAACATGGCATGAATAAACTGAAAATAAACATAAGCATGATGATAAGGTAAGCTACAGGCACGATGAATCAAGTATAACATTCCATGCTTCCTATCAAGAGTATCATCACAAGGTTCCTACCAAGTATCATATTGCAAGGTTTCTATTAAGTATAACATCGCAAGATTTCTAAGCTTCACCACTCCACTATTTTCTTTGATTTCCTAAATTCTCTGCACCAACTGTACTAGTACCCCAACCCGTATCATCCTTTCCGTGTATATGTACAGTCCCTTACCGTATATCGTATGGGATTCATCACGTATTTCTATACTACTTCAACGTAGTGCCACCATTCTTGAAATCGTTTGGACTGCCACCCTTGTTCTGGCTAGGTTTCCTTATCATGAACTATCGTGTGTTCAACTAGGATTTATGCCACCTAGGACCACTAGGGATTATGCTACCTATTGAACGTTTCCTAGATTCGATTAGGGTTTATGCCACCTAGGACCACTAGGGATTATGCTACCTAACGAACAACACCCTTTTTCCATGTAACGATCTATTAATCGATCGGCTCCCTACAAGTCCTAGATCGTTCATGTGTCTATTTCATACGGCCCAATCATGAAATGTGGTCACCTGTGCTAGGTCCACCATAGGGTGTATCAAGCCCTAGGGTGCCAACCACCGACACGAATCAAGCACGCACAGTGTAAACCTACCGGTGGCCAATGCGTGTTTTTTCAACTCCGGACTACGTGCACAACCATAGTCCGTCTGAACCTACAATGGCGCACCAACTCAGCCGTCGTTCTGGTCGCTTACAATCAACCCAGTAATCGTGCCCCACCCTGCCTAGTTCCAGGGTACCGGGATACATCTAGTGGGTTACTGCTGAAAAGGACCGCGCAACTAGGGTTTCCGTTCAGTAGGTTAAGTGTTGTCATTTAAATTCGAGACTTAACCCCATTAGTCTAGCATGTCAAGTTGGTTAAGTGTTGTCATTCAAGTTCGTGACTTAACCCGCCTACGTGTCATGTCAAATTGGTTAAGTATTGTCGTTTAAGTTCATGACTTAGCCCTACGAATCATCTGTCAAGTTGGTTAAGTATATTCAAGCGGTTCATGACTTAACCCTATCAAATCATCGTGTCCAACTGGTTAAGTATATTCAAGCGGTTCATGACTTGACCCTATCAAATCATCGTGTCCAATTGGTTAAGTATATATTGATTAGCCCACCTACTTATCATGTTGTGACGGTAAAGTGTTACCCTCTGTTGTTACTTAACCCCACCACGCATCAGGTTATATCGGTTGGGTGTTATCAACCCATTCAAGTTAGCCTAACCCATCCGCTAGTCATGTTATAATGGTTAAGTGTCATTAGCCTAGCCATGTTACTTAACCCACCCATTCATAACATATTGATTGAGCCTACATTTATAAGTTTTACATGTTCTTAACTCATACCTGTTAGGTCCATATTTACATGTCAAATTTCCATGTCATCCCACCTAACCCTCTAACCATACCCACGTCTTGTTATGGTTAGTATTCCTTAATTCATTCATTATGACAAACGAATCATGACCTCTCACATTAGACCGTGCATTTTGTGTCCACTGGATTTGCCGGGCGGTTCCGGGCAGATTTACACCACAAACTGGGTCTAACCTCGTGTCATAAACCGTTACGCCTACAATTTGGCCTTCGACCTCTCACATTAGACTGACACTTTGTGGCTACTGGATTTGCCGGGCGGTTCCGGGCAGATTTACACAAACTGAGTCTAACCTCGTGTCAAAGGTTCATTAATGGTCGTATTCCACCCAAAACCCCAATATCAGTTCATGTGTTTAACATATAGAAATGTTCATGATTCACGTTTTTGCCCAAAATGTATTCCCAAATTATTATCATAATTCACTATAAGGTTATTGTAACACCCCGTGAATTCTATAACGATAAGCTTCACAAATTAAAGTATAATTAATTCTAATGAAAGAATTAAGGGCAACGGTTTACGCCATTGCGTTCGTCTCGGAATTCTACTTGAGATAGAGTCCGAGTTTGCGCGAATCGGACTCCGCATAAAGGAGTTATGGCTTTCGGAAGTTTCAGAATCAAATTTAAATTCAAACAGCTCAGTTTTAAATTCAAAATTCGAAATTCAGGTTCAAACTGGGCTGGGCGGGAAAATTCCTGCCCAGAGACCAGATCGACCATAGGGTCGACCATGGTGTCGACCTGGTCCCTCCCAGGTCGACCACAGTGTCGACCTGGGTGTCGACCTGGCTGGTCGACCTGGCTGGCCAGGTCTAACTCTGGCTTGAATTTTTGAGGCCCTGTGTGTCACTAGGGCTGACGTGTCACCTCTTGATTGGCTCTCTGAATTTTGAATGGCCTAAATTCCTCCTATCTTCATCTGTAACGTCCCGCAATTTTGTCGGTTCGTATTTGAATATTTAAATCAGTTTAAATATTGAATTCAGAATATAAATGGATTTATATATTAATTAAAATGAAGTTGAACGTATATAAATATATATTAATTATAATCGAGCTCAGAACGACCATGCAGTTCATAATTTAACGTTCTGAACTTCAACTGAGTGTATCGGACTCGTTTTAAATTGGATTTCTTCGAAACAAGAAACATTGGAATCTGTTGAACTGTATCTTTCTAACAGAAGTGAAAAACCAAGATTTCGTTGTGTAGATTGCAAGATATGTCCAAATAAAATATTCAAAAAGTCGCTGTAAAATCGTTTATCGACCGAAACGGTTATTTGAATATAACTTGATATCGGGTGCAAATCGGGACAAGGTTCTTTTGAGGCATAAGCTCTGCGAATTAGATATGCTGAAGATAATTGAAGACGGAGTTAAATGCAAGGGTCGTCCAGTTCTAGAATGGTGTTTTGTTTGTCCAGTCCCAGGACAACTTGTATGGACGAGTGTCTGACAGAGTATTTCCAATGGTCACGCCGTTGATTTTACGAATATACCAAGTTGGTGGGGAGAAGGTGACTTCTCTTTATTCTACACCCAGTGTGCATTTGTGTAATCAATGTTAGATTACGGATTTGACGATGTGACATTCAAAGTGAATGGTGATCAGATGTTCTGAAGATAGACGTAGCCTCCAGCCTCACAACCAAGAAGTGACAGAAGTTGGGCTAGGCAGCATGGCTAGTTGGGTCATCCCCAAGCAGGGTGTATTATCACTGATCTAGAGAAAATTCATATTTATACTTCTTTTCGATTCTGTATCTTCGAATGACGGTTGGATGGCCTACAACCGTGGTGGCAATATATTCGCGACACTCAAGCTAAATGAGTGAGCGGTCATGTGTAGCCAGGTTGCAAGACGTTCTTGTTGAACCCTGAGTGTATCCCCTCTAGAGTACACTATTCAGGAGGTGCTCCCATACCTTGTTTGTTGAAATCCATTCTTCGATAAGCGCCCTGCAGTTTATTGTTTTATACTATATATATGTGGAACGTGAGATGCAAGCGTTCTGCTACTTGAATAATTATTTGAGTAGACATTATCATAATATCACTGGTTTTGATATCAAAGTATTTTGGATTATAGTAAGATAAAAACCGTCCATGTTAATGTGTGTGCTGGTCTTACTAGTATCTTCTCGTTTGAAAAGGATTTTCAAAGTTAAACAGTATGATTGGAATTTACTCACACCAGTCCCATGACTGACCCAGAGTTTATTTTGTTGTTTTCCCTAAACTCTTGGGTGCCCAAATTTGTAAGGGCAGTCAAGTGTTTCAGGCTTTTACAGATTCACTTGGAGGAGCTGGAAACAAAAGGCTTCACCATTAATTAGTTAGAGATTTATTTCCGTTGTGATTCGATGTATTATACTCTGTTATGGTATGTATATATACAAACTCAGATTTGTATTTCAAACTTGTTATATAATAAAGATTATTATTCCGCTGTGAGATTCTTGTTTACTCTGATTCTGTTCAGTTGTGATCTTCTTCTTCTTCTATTCTATTAGTTGTATCTTTTCTTTCTCATCCTCTTAATTCTTTCAATAATAACACGATTTTCAAGGTATCGAAAATCGCGTCCATTACATCATATGACGGCTCAAAACAACTTAAAAATCTATAAATACACCCTAACTCTCAACTGAAAATTCTCACAAAAATATGAGAAAGGAGTCGTCATGCTGCTAGGGAAGAATTGAACATAGCCGTCAAGAGAAAAGCCTAGAAACGAATCAAACTAAGAAGAAGATTAAAGTTTAAATCAAAAATTATCAACGCAACATTAGTCTACCCAAAGGAGCGCACCTCGATTTCAGAATCCAGAATCCAGAATTCAAGATTCTGCATTTTTTGTAAGTATAGTAACCTTTCAGAATATGAATAAGAATTGCGATGTGATTCGATGTGAATGAAAATAGAATTGTGTTATTGTATTGTATAAAATTCTATGTATTTTGACGATTCTATCATGACTTGTGTATTGACGTTTGTGGCATAAATTGATTGATGCAAGCCTATTGAACAATTGTATATGAAAACAATGACACTTGCAAGTTTGTGGCAAAAGAATAGAACTGATCCCTTTATGTATATGTCGATGGCATGGACTATGTATATTCCCTTAGTTTAAATTAGAATTTATGTAAACATGATTTAGACTTGAAACCTTTTATGCCTACATGACCCAAAACCTATGATATCATTTTCATGTCAATTTGCAAGTATAATTGATCTATGTTAAGCATCGTTTGGGTTTCATAAATTATGCAAGTTCATGTCTATTTGCAAGAATAATTGGATCCATGTTAAGTATCGTTTGTGTTTCATAAACTATGCAAATTCATGTTTGTTTGCAAGTGTAATTGGATCTATGTTAAGTATCGTTCGTGTTTCATAAACTATGCAAGTTCATGTTGAAATAGGCTATGTGAGTAAATGTTATAATTGGACCCTTTGGTGAATATACATCATGCTAGTAATGTGTTTGACATTATGCCAAGTTAAACATATTTAAACACAAGTTGTAAACTATGCCATTTCATATGTCACCTACTTAGTTGTACTTTGATTTGAATGCAAGTTCACATGACCCATCATTTATGTTAGTATCGCTAAACTGCAAGTTCATGCGCCACACACCCTTATATGTTTCAAAATATTACATGTTCTTAATTTCCCCTTTTCTTATGCTTATAAAGTTGGGCTGAATTGTGTCGAGCCCAACATTTGTTATAACGTTGCGAACGTATAAACGGGGGTATTAACGTTGGGTGTAAAACATGAAAATATATGTTGGCATGTTTGGCACATGCCAATGACAATAACATTTAAAGCGGTATGAATTGTTATGCCCAAGAATAAAAGATATGACAATTACATATATATAATAATAAAATATGTAAATTTGGAAAACACGATATGCTTAACCCGAGGTTGGATTGAGTTGTGATGTAAACCTGCCCGGAACCGCCCGACTGTCCAGTAGTCACAACAATACCTATCCAATGTGGGTGGTTAAGCATTGAGCCCAATAAAGACCCGAGGTTAGACTGAGCTACGGTGTAAACCTGCACGGAACCGACCGGCATAACAAGTAACCGTAGCAATACCTGTCTAATGTGAGTGGTCTGGTGCTCCTAAGAGGCTAAGGACAGGTAGTAGGGTTAAGTCAACTATAACACTTAACCAAATTCAACATGTTAACAAGAATTGATGGGTGGGGGTAAGGTAAATATAGACACTTAACCACTTAACATGTTTGACTAGAAAATCCTGGTAACGAGGGACCTGTTTCAGCAGTAACCCAATTTAGGTATCAACGGTACCCTGAAACTAGGTAGGGTGGGGCACGATTACTGGGCTGATTGTAAGCGGTCAAACAACGGCGGTGGGTGCACAGTGTAGGTCTAACGGAGTGCGGGCGTGCACACACTTCGATGCAGACAACCAGGGCACTGGGGACACCAGTAGTATAACCTATGCCTTCTAGAATTTGTGTCGGGGCCGCCACCATGGGTCTTGACACACCCCATGGTGGGACCAGCATAGGTATCTACAATTCTTGGGGGCCGTATGACACATGTTAACGCAAGTAGGAGCCGATATTTAAATAATGTTGGGGATCACTTCACCCCCACCATGGGGTGCCAGTTAGAGTAAATTCAAATGGATGTAGAGATATAGTATGGGTGCGATAGTACATTCGACACTCCCTTAGCTTGTGACACCATCCTATTTTCAGTATATATCTATCATGCCCTTTTCTTATTCACATACTGAAGAGTTACTAGATTTACTTAGGCTTTATGTCTGAACCTATTTTCTTTTCGTCTTCTTTCTTTCGTTCCCTCCCCCCCCCAGGTCCACAAGGAGGAAACAGTTCAGCTCGGTCAGGCTTTGTTCAAGCTCCAAGAACGTAGATCTATGATTTGGGTCTCTTTTGCTCGGACTATGGCTTTGGATATCACTATGGGGATTTTTGTCACATTATTTATGTTTTATGCTTCTTTAATAATCAAGGCAGTTATGATGTTGTAATGATGGAAGTATTTTGAGACATTTATGGAATGTTTTGTTTTGGAACACGTATTGATGAATAAAAGTCTGTTGGTTTCCGCTGTTTAAAATATGTGTATTTATATCTGTCTTGAGTTTATCTGTGGCTTTTACTTATAAACCTCCACCAAAATTAAGGCATTTCCTTTATGAGTGACCTTAATGAAGGTGGGGTGTTTCACTTGGTATCAGAGCATAGGTTTACCAGACAAGATAAAAGTTTTTGAAATTGTTTTCAAAAGAAAGTTTAAAGAAGAATTTTTCAAGAAAAAGTGTTATATTTATGAAAAGACAAAATCCCCCAAAGCCATGTGCCCCATCTACCTCTCTCTATCCTTTGTTTTGAATTTTTCCCTTTCTGTTTCAGCATGTTTGGAGCCCTTAACCTCCCGGAAGGAGTGCCGATTCCCGGCTGGTTTAGGAGGTACTTAGAAGCAAGGGCCAATGGCGCGGGCCCAGCAGACATCCCTCCTCCAGTGGCCGCGGTTCCTCCTCCTCCACCTCCTCGTGGAAATGCCTTCGCAAAAACATGTGGAGACTTCAAGGCAATGAGTGGAAAAGATTTTTATGGGACAGAATCCTTTGTAGGGTCAAGAAACTGGCTAAAGGAGACTGAGGATCTGTTTGTCATCTTTGGAGTGGATGTCAGGCAAAAGATACAACTAGCGGTATGGTTGCTTAAGGATGAGGCTTCCTATTGGTCGTAAGTTACCAATGCTCAGAGGGCGGTGGAAACATGGGAAGACTTCAGGACAAGGTTTGAAATGAAATTTCTCTCCCAAGCTGAAAGATGCCTGCAAAGAGAGAAGTTTCTAACTCTGAAACATGGGAGCATGACGATCAGGAAATATGTTAATCAGTTTAATCAGCTGGCCAGATTTGGGTTAGACTTAGTAAACACCAAACATAAGAAGGCACTTCGCTTCGTCAAGGGTTTGAATGAGCCTCTACACAGCCTTGCCATGACCCATGTATCCACAGGAGCGACTTATGAAAGCTTGGTGGACTTGGCGTTGCTACATGAGGAAGATCACGGTAAGAAAGAAGTTAAGGTGGAAGAAAAGAAAGAGGGTCTACAAGCAAAGAAAACAGTCTTCAAGAAAGGAGGAAAGAACAATCAGCCCCGTGAGAAAAGAAGGTGCAATTTCTGTGGCATTTTGGGCCATATATCAAAAGACTGCCAGAAAAGAAAGGCGAAGATGGGTGGTTGCTTCCATTGTTGAGAGACTGGGCACCAAGCTAAGGACTGCCCAAAGAAGAAAGGGCAGGGACAGAAAGCTGGATCCACTTCAGGGGGTCAGGTTCATGCGCTAGTGGCACCACGACAAGAAGGAGGTAGTAATATTTCTATATAAAGTGTAGTCTATCTTTATGATCATCCAGTTCGTACACTTTTTGACTCTGGCGCATCACACTCTTTTATTTCCTCTGCCTTAGTAGAATCTCGGCATCTGGACACTAGTATGGTAGAAGGTCCCTTAGTAGTTTAAAATCCAATTGGGGGCTCCGCTTACTTGTCAATGGTTTATTTGGGTTTGAAAATCTCTATTCTCAGCGTTGAGTTTAGTTGTGATGCCTTTGTCTTAGGCTTCTCGGGGTATGGTTTGATCTTAGGCATGGACTGGTTATCCAGTAATAGTGCCATTCTTGATTGTGAGAAAAGAGTAGTTAGGCTCTTGACTTGGCTTGGTAACACTCTAGAAATTTTTTGTAATCCCTTGAATGCTGTTATGCTTAGTTATCTAGAGTCGCTTAATGCTTCTGATGAAAATTTGCAATCGGTTAGAATAGTCCGGGAATATCCGGATGTCTTCGAGGAGGTGAAAGGCTTACCTCCGAGGCGGGAAATAGACTTCCGCATATATCTTGTGGATAACGCAAAGCCTGTAGCTTTACCTGTCAGAAACATGGCTCCAAGGGAGAGAAAGGAGCTCAGTAAGCAGGTTAAAGAACTTCTAGAAAAAGGGTTCATTAGACGGAGCATTTCGGAATGGGGTGCTCCAGTGGTGTTCGCAACTAAAACGGACGGTTCGCTTCGCCTTTGCGTCGACTATAGGGAGTTAAACAAATTGACCAAGAAAAATAGGCACCCTCTTCCCCGAATCGATGATTTGTTTGATCAGCTTGTAGGTGCAACGGTCTTCTCCCAACTTGATCTGGAAACTGTGTTCCATTAGCTAAGAGTAGCTGAAGATAGTATTGATAAAACGGCGTTCAGAACCCCAGACGGTTTCTTCGAGTGGCTTGTCATGCCATTCGGCTTGACAAATGCACCCGCTTATTTCGTAGACCTAATGAGCAGGGTGTTCAGAGAATTCCTCAACAAATTTGTGGTTGTCTTCGTAGATGATATCTTAATCTTCTCAAAGAATGAGGAAGAGCATGCTCAGCATCTGAAAGAAATCATGGAAACTCTCCGTTCACATCAGTTAAAAGCCAAATTCTCCAAGTGTCACTTCTGGAGAAAAGAGTTAAGATTTCTGGGGCATATAGTGTCCAAAGAAGGGTTGGCCGTGGACCCCGCGAAAGTGGTGGCAGTGCAAGATTGGAAAACACCAAGAAATGCAACCGAAGTTCGAAGCTTTCTTGGGCTAGCTGGTTTTTACCGAAAGTTTATTAGGGATTTCGCGAAAATCTCAACCCCACTCACAAGGCTAACAAAGAAGAATCTGGCGTTCACTTGGGATTGGGACTCCGAGTTTTCTTTCCAATGATTAAAAATGGCTCTCACAACAGCCCCAGTTCTGACTTTGCCAGATGGAAGCAAAATGTTCACGGTATACATGGATGCATGTGGAATGGGACTAGGCGCTGTTCTAATGCAAGAAGGAAGGGTAGTAGCTTATGGCAGAAGACAATTAAAAGTTCATGAAAAGAACTACCCAACCCACGATCTTGAGTTAGCCGCCATCGTCTTTGCGCTTAAGTCTTGGCGCCATTATCTCCTAGGTGAGAAGTTTGAATTATACACTGACCATAAATCGTTGAAATATCTCTTCTCACAGAAGGACCTTAACTTGAGGCAGCAAAGATGGATGGAGTTTCTTGCCTCGTATGAATTTGAAATTTCCTATACTCCCGGCAAAGGCAATGTAGTAGCAGACGCGTTGAGCTGAAAGAAACTGACCTTAAGCACTCTCTTTGTGGAAAGGCAAAGCTTGGAGTATATAGCCAGTTTTAACTTTAGGCCCTCCTCAGATTTTGTACCGGGTTTGCTAGCATCTCTCGAAGTACGATCTACTCTCTTAGACTCAGTAGGAGCTGCACAACGTGAAGACCCTCAGCTTGTCGATGTGATTGATAAACTTATTAGGGGTGAGACTTCCAGTCACCTCGGTAGGTACGCCATCGATGATAAGGCTTGGATGAGGCGAGATGGAAGATTATGCGTCCCACAAGCAAGGGAGTTGACAAAGAAGGTTCTCGAAGAAGCGCATCATTCCAAGATGACTATACACCCTGGCGGTGATTAGATGTACAAGGATATAAAAGGGACTTTCTTTTGGAACGACATGAAATAAGACATGGCAGATTTCGTTTCTAAGTGCATGACCTGCCAACAGGTCAAGGCAGAACAAAAGAAGCCTGGAGGACTACTTCATTCTTTAGAGGTCCCACAGTGGAAGTGGGATAGCATTTCAATGGACTTCATTAATGGACTACCTAGGTCGATAAAAGGCAACACTAGCATTTGGGTAATAGTGGATAGGCTTACTAAGAGCGCCCACTTCATACCTATCAAGAGTAGAAGGACTGCCGCATCTCTAGCATCTCTTTATCTCAAGGAAATAGTTCGACTCCATGGGATACCCTCCAGCATTGTTAGTGACCGAGACCCTATCTTCACGAGCGAGTTTTGGCGGAGTCTACAAGAAGCTGTAGGCACACAGTTATGTTTGAGCACGGCCTATCACCCCCAAACCGATGGCCAGACGGAAAGGGTGAATAGAGTTTTATAGGATCTTTTAAGACTTTGCGTTCCTGACTTTGGAGGGACTTGGGAGGATCACCTTCCTTTAGTGGAATTTCCTATAACAACAGCTACCATCGGTATGGCACCCTTCGAAGCCTTGTATGGAAGACCGTGCAAATCACCAACTTGTTAGTACGAGTCTACAGATAAGCGTATACTTGGACCAGATATGATTCGAGAGACTTCTTGGAAAGTAGACTTGATACGTAGGAGAATGAAGACTGCCCAAGACCGACAGAAATCCTACGCCGACAAAAGAAGGACCGACCTTGAGTTTGAGGTTGGGGATAGGGTTTTCCTTAAGGTATCACCTTTAAGGAACGTCGTTCGTTTTGGATCTGCAAGAAAGCTAGCACCAAGATTTGTAGGACCGTTTCCTATCATCGAGAAGGTTGGAAAGATGGCCTATATATTAGAGCTACACGAGAGACTGGCCGGAGTTCACAACGTCTTTCATGTTTCTCACCTCCGGAAGTGTTTGCATGAGTCAGCGGAAGTGGTGGAACCCAGCATTCTAGAAGAAGCCGAAGTGGAACGTGAAGCAACTGTGAGGAGAGTTCCAACCCGCATCTTAGGAACGGAAGTGAAAAAGCTACGTAACCGCGAAGTCAAACTCGTTAAAGTTCAGTGGAGCGACGCCATGGAAGCCGCGACTTGGGAAACTGAGGACATAATACACGCTGCCTACCCTCTTCTTTTTGAGGGTACATCTTTGATCTCTCTCTTTTTCCTTAAGTTATGCTTTATCTATCTTTTAGATATATCTCCTCGGTCCTTTTCCTAACTCCTTTGGTAGAAAACAAATGGATGCAAACATGTATTTGAAAACATGTTATGGATGATGGCTGCAAATGGTTGCTAGTGGTTGCTCGTGGATGCATATACACACACACACCCTAGGTTTATAGATCGGCTCAGTCACTTCATATTGCATATGCATATATGTATTCTCATTGGTATATGGTTGAAACTAGATATGCTGTCATATGGTCGTTGCATTTGTATGAATGGTTGTGCACTCATGTAGAATTATGAGTAGGAAAAATTTGCATACATAATGGATTCACGACACTTACGTGATTCGCATTAAGGAGGTCAACTGAATCAGTAGACCGCCTGATTTCTGCATTAGATAAGGACATTTACACACACTATGCATATGATCATGAAGCATTAGAAGTCTTTTAAGGACAGTGGATGCCTGTGTTAGTTGGTTGAGTAGATGGACTATTGGATGGTAGGATATACATTCTTCTTAACTTGAAGATTTCGGGGACGAAATCCTTTTAAGGCGGGGAGAATGTAACACCCCGTGAATTCTATAACGCTAAGCTTCACAAATTAAAGTATAATTAATTCTAATGAAAGAATTAAGGGAAATGGGTTACACCATTGCGTTCGTTTCGGAATTCTGCTTGAGATAGAGTCCGAGTTTGCGCGAATCGGACTCCGTATGAAAGAGTTATGGCCTTCGAAAGTTTCAGAATCAAATTTAAATTCAAACAGCTCAGTTTTAAATTCAAAATTCGAAATTCAGGTTCAAACTGGGCTGGGCGGGAAAATTCCCGCCCAGCGACCAGGTCGACCATAGGGTCGACCATGGTGTCGACCTGGTCACCCCAGGTCGACCATAGTGTCGACCTGGTCCCCCCCAGATCGACCATAGTGTCGACCTGGCTGGCCAGGTCTGACTCTGGCTCGAATTTCTGAGGCCCTGTGTGTCACTAGGGTTGACGTGTCACCTCTTGATTGGCTCTCTGAATTTTGAATGGCCTAGATTCCTCCTATCTTCATCTGACGGCTCAAAACAACTTAAAAATCTATAAATACACCCTAACTCTCAACTGGAAATTCTCACAAAAATATGAGAAAGGAGTCGTCATGCTGCTAGGGAAGAATTGAACATAGCCGTTAAGAGAAAAGCCTAGAGACGAATCAAACTAAGAAGAAGATTAAAGTTTAAATCAAAAATTATCAATGCAGCGTTAGTCTACCCAAAGGAGCGCACCTCAACTTCAGAATTCAGAATTCAAGATTCTACATTCGTTGTAAGTATAGTAACCTTTCAGAATATGAATAAGAATTGCGATGTGATTCGATGTGAATGAAAATAGAATTGTGTTATTGTGTTGTATAAAATTCTATGTATTTTGACGATTCTATCATGACTTGTGTATTGACGTTTGTGGCATAAATTGATTGATGCAATCCTATTGAACAATTGTATATGAAAACAATGACACTTGCAAGTTTGTGGCAAAAGAATAGAACTGATCCCTTTATGTATATGTCGATGGCATGGACTATGTATATTCCCTTAGTTTAAATTAGAATTTATGTAAACATGATTTAGACTTGAAACCTTTTATGCCTACATGACCCAAAACCTATGATATCATTTTCATGTCTATTTGCAAGTATAATTGATCTATGTTAAGCATCGTTTGGGTTTCATAAATTATGAAAGTTCATGTCTATTTGCAAGAATAATTGGATCTATGTTAAGTATCATTTGTGTTTCATAAACTATGCAAATTTATGTTTATTTGGAAGTGTAATTGGATCTATGTTAAGTATCGTTTGTGTTTCATAAACTATGCAAGTTCATGTTGAAATAGGCTACGTGATTAAATGTTATAATTGGACCTTTTGATGAATATACATCATGCTAGTTATGTGTTTGACATTATGCCAAGTTAAACCTATTTAAACACAAGTTGTAAACTATGCCATTTCATATGTCACCTACTTAGTTGTACTTTGATTTGAATGCAAGTTCACATGACCCATCATTTATGTTAGTATCGCTAAACTGCAAGTTCATGCGCCACACACCCTTATATGTTGCAAAATATTACATGTTCTTAATTTCCCCTTTTCTTATGCTTATAAAGTTGGGCTGAATTGTGTCGAGCCCAACATTTGTTATAATGTTGCGAACGTATAAAAGGGGGTAATAACGTTGGGTGTAAAACATGAAAATATATGTTGGCATGTTTGGCACATGCCAATGACAATAACATTTGAAGCGGTATGAATTGTTATGCCCAAGAATAAAAGATATGACATTTACATATATATAATAAAAAAATATGTAAATTTAGAAAACACGATATGCTTAACCCGAGGTTGGATTGAGTTGTGATGTAAACCTGCCCGGAACCGCCCGGCTGTCTAGTAGTCACAACAATACCTATCCAATGTAGCTGGTTAAGCATTGAGCCCAATAAAGACCCGAGGTCAGACTGAGCTACGATGTAAACCTACCCGGAACCGACCGGCATAACAAGTAACCGTAGCAATACCTGTCTAATGTGAGTGTTCTGGTGCTCCTAAGAGGCTAAGGACAGGTGGTAGGGTTAAGTCAACTATAACACTTAACCAAATTCAACATGTTAACAAGAATTGATGGGTGGGGGTTATGTAAATACAAACACTTAACCACTTAACATGTTTGACTAGAAAATCCTAGTAACGAGGGACCTGTTTCAGCAGTAACCCAATTTAGGTATCAACGGTACCCTGAAACTTGGCAGGGTGGGGCACGATTACTGGGCTAATTGTAAGCGGTCAAACGACGGTGGTGGGTGCACAGTGTAGGTTTAACAGAGTGCGGGCGCGCACACACTTCGGAAAAGACAACCAGGGCACTGGGGACACCAGTAGTATAACCTATGCCTTCTAGAATTTGTGTCGGGCCCGCCACCATGGGTCTTGATACACCCCATGGTGGGACCAGCATAGGTATCTACAATTCTTGGGGGCCGTATGACACATGTTAACGCGAGTAGGAGTCGATCTTTAAATAAGGTTGGGGATCACTTCACCCTCACCATGGGGTGCCAGTTAGAGTAAATTCAAATGGATGCAGAGATATAGTATAGGTGCGACAGTACATTCGACACTCCCTTAGCTTGTGACACCATCCTATTTTCAGTATATATCTATCATGCCCTTTTCTTATTCACATACTGAAGAGTTACTAGATTTACTCAGGCTTTATGTCTGACCCTATTTTCTTTTCGTCTTCTTTCTTTCGTCCCCCCCTCCAGGTCCACAGGGAGGAAACAGTTCAGCTCGGTCAGGCTCTATTCAAGGTAAAAGAACGTAGATGTATTATTTGGGTCTCTTTTGCTCGGACTATGGCTTTAGATATCACTATGGGGATTTTTGTCACTTTATTAATGTTTTATGCTTCTTTAATAATCAAGGCAGTTATGATGTTGTAATGATGGAAGTATTTTGAGACATTTATGGAATGTTTTGTTTTGGAACACGTATTGATGAATAAAAGTCTGTTGGTTTCCGTTGTTTAAAATATGTGTATTTATATCTGTCTTGAGTTTATCTTTGGCTTTTACTTATAAACCTCCACCAAAATTAAGGCATTCCCTTTGTGAGTGACCTTAACGGAGGTGGGGTGTTTCAGTTATGCCAAGTTATAGCCTTTTATTTACAATACATGCCAATTACCCAAAACCCAACTTAGGCGCGTTCATATTAAACCTCTACTAAGTCATAAGTTATCATATATGTTTCAACTCCAAAATTAACATATGCCCAAGTTCTAGATTACATGTAAATTTTACATATGCCCAATTCGTACAAAATTTACATATGTTCAATTTATGTCGTTTTACATGTATGCCAATTTTATGCCATTTTACCATATCAAGTTCTAGCCAAAATTACATGTATCAAGTTTCATACCCAATAAACCCAAATCATGATTCATGATGTAGTTATCCCAAACTGTAACCTTTTTATTACAATACATGTCAGTTGCCCAAGTTCATAATACATGTTTATACCAACTATCAAGTTTACGATTGCTTTCATGTTCAAATTCCCAATTCTACATATGCCTAATTAACATAAGCCCAATCTTTTGATTTAATTTACATACTCCCAAACTCGTGATTTAATTTACATAGGCCCACAAACTTAACCATTAAATAAATAGGATTAAATCAATGGAGGGTTAAGTACAACAGAAGGGTAGGTGGGTAATATATATATATATATATATATATATATATATATATATATATAGGCCCACAAACTTAATCGGATAAAAAGGATTATGTAATTAAAGACACCTAATGGTATACATAACCGGGTCAAAATAGTAAAGTTATGTATTAAGGACACCCTTAGGGGTACGCATAACTAATGGGAATAGATAGAGTTATTTATTAAAGACACCTATAGGTAAGCATAACCGATAGGTAGATTAAGTGTTATGTATTAAAGACACCTATAGGTAAGCATAACTGATTGAGGGCTATGTAATTAAAGACACCTTAGGGTATACATAGTCAGTAGAAAACCTAGTGGGGATACAAGACATAGGGGAGAGCTTGTATCATGTTGTGCGGGACCCATTTCAGTCAGTATCCCGGATGGGTATCAAAGTAAAGAACTCCGTACTAGGCGGGGAAGGGGCACGCTTACTGATTGATTATAAGAGATCCAAAACGAGGCAGATGGTGTGGGCGGCGCAAACCGACCGGGGACATGTGCGTGCATGGGTCGAGCAGAGGGGGACAAGACGACCGTGACACCAGTAGGTATAACTGTGCACACCTTAGGTTGCAACTTTAGGGAAGTGGTACCCCCTAGTTGTGGGACCAACACAGGGTATCTACAGAATAGGGAGCCGATCGATTAGGGTAGTGGTTAGGGTATACCCAGATGTATGCCCTAAGTCTACCAATTTATAGTAGGGGGTAGTGGGTACGACTAGTTGAGATAGGAGCAGGCGGCACCTATGACAACAGCTAGGAATACACGAAACTACCACCATCGTTATCATTATTATGGTTAGCGGAAGGGATCATCCCATCTTGATTTTACTAGTAATAGTGCAGAGTAGTTTGTAGTGAAGCATGCATACACCTTACCTTATTTGTCCTGTCATACCTGCCATCTGTACCGTGAATCCTCTTATCCACTCTGTATGCTTGTCATGTTTACCTTTATTTATTTACTGGCTAAAAGTTACTAGACTCACCAGCCATATGTCTGACCTAGTTTGTTTCGCCTCTTTTCTTCTGTTTCCCCCCAGGTTCTCAGGGAGGAAACACCCAGGTTTAGTTAGGATTTGGATATCATCTTCTAGGAGCTACTTCTGAAGTATGGCTCAAGTCTCTGTCTCGTATATGGCTTGCTCTTTTATATGGGGAATGATGTTTTTCTTTTAAATACCTATGTACTCTGATAATATAAGATAGAAATGTTTTTTTGTAAGGGTTTTATGACTCATGGTATTATGTAACAAAGTATTTTGGTGATTTAATAAAGTTGTTTATTTTCCGCTGCAAAATTTTTATATTTGTCTTGTGGTATTCTGTGTCTGTTTACCTTAAACGCTCCACTGAAGTTAAGGCATTCCCTTTGTGAGTGACATTAATGGAGGTGGGGTGTTACAAAACCGAAGGTACTATTCTTTAAATCCATCTTAGGCAATTTCTACCTAGGCTCGCCAGAACAGTCCTTGCATAACTCTGTCTTCAATTATCTTGATCGTATTTGATTTGCAACGATAATGCCCATACAGAGTGGTTTTTAGATAATGAATCTGATCCCGGTCTCTCCGTATTGACAACGGAAAAATGGTCAAAAACTTCAATAGTCGGTGAGTTAACTATCAAAGAAAAACACGTGTGCAAACAACGATATTATTTCCAGATGGAAATTATATCGATCAATCATCATTTAACGTTTATCTCTTTAGTTCATTACTTTTTTTATTTCCTATTTCCATATATGCAACATTCGTTATTTTCTAAGTTTAGAAAATATACGTTATTAATCATTTGAAAACATTTCTAAATCTTTTTCATGTACCACTGTCATTCCAGTATTCTTTCTCACCAACATTTCATTTTCTATGATTAGAAAATATCTCTGAAAATATTTGGAAAATGTTTCCAAAACTCATTCATTGGATTTAAACAGATGTTTAAATAGATCGTCGCTATGCCAACTCAAATCATTACACTCATTAACTAAATTCAATTAACTCCATCACTATCGAACCTTAACCATTCCTTAGTTAAAAACGAAGTCAATAAAGTTGGGGTATAACTAACTCTTAGACCTTAACAAAACAACATTTTTAACCTCGAAATAGACAAAGTTCACCCTTTAAATCTTTAACAAACTTCCTTACGTAACTCTCGAATTCAATTTACGAATCCACTTCTTTATTGAAAAACATTGATTATAACTATAGCGATAAAATCCCTACTTCTGAAATATCTAACTCCAAAATATAACTCGATTAACTCAAATCAATTAACCCTAACTCAAATAACTTTAACTCGATAACTTTAATTCATTAACTTTTATCACTTAACTCCTTTCGAATAAACTATATTCGATTAACTCCTTTCGAATAAACTATATTCGATTAAGTCTTTTAACTCTATTCGAATAAACTCTATTCAATTAACTCCTTTCGAATAAACTAACATTCCATAGTTTCTCTTTGAATGACTAATATTCGATTAACTCTCTTTCGAATAACCAATATTTGATGACTATTTTCGAATAAACTCTTTGATTAACTCCTTTCGAATAAACTATATTCAATTAATTCCTTTCGAATAAACTATATTCAATAACTCCTTTCGAATAAACTCTACTCAATTAACTCCTTTTGAATAAACTATATTCAATTAATTCCTTTCTAATAAACTATATTCGATAACTCCTTTCCAATAAACTAATATTCGATAACTCCTTTTGAATAAACTAATATTTGATAATCTCTCTTCGAATAACTATATTCGATTAATTCTCTTCTTCGAATAACTATATTCGATAACTCTCTTCTTCGAATAACTATATTCGATAACTCTTTCTCCGAATAAACTATATTCGATTAATTCTCTTCTTCGAATAACTATATTCAATTAATCTTTCTTCGAATAAACTATATTCGATAACTCTTTCCGAATAAACTATATTCATTTAATTCTCTTCAAATAACTCTATTTGACTAACTCTAATCGAGTAACTCTAATCGATTAACTCTGTCGATTAACTCTGTTGGATTAACTCCTTTTCAATTAACTCTATCGATTAACTCTAATCAGTTACTCTATTCGATTAACTCTATTTGACTAACTCTATTTGACTAACTCTATTTGATTAGCTCTAATCGATTAACTATATTTGATTAACCCCATTTGATTTACTCTATTTGATTAACTCTAATCAATTCTCTATTTATTTAACAAATAAATATTCCTTTCAATCCTATTTATTTTCTAAATAAATATCCCTTTTCAATTCTATTTATTTTCCAAATAAATATTTCCTTTTATATCTCCTTTGATTTTATGATTAATTTCTTTTATCAAATGCCATTTCATTTATATATAAAATCCAATTGATTTTATATAAATAATTTATTTTCAAAATACACTTTGAAAATCCCTTTTTCTACATCCCAGAATTTCTTGCGGTATTTAAAATACCAATTAACAATGATCGATATCATTCAAACACACATAGTCAACAACAGATTATATATCACATCATATATCACAATACATAAAAAGAACAGTATTATAAATATTGAGGAATCCAGTTGGATCCCTCCAACCTGTTTCCCTGCATCACAGATGTTAAACAATATAATTAACATCAATTTCATTTCACTATGAAATATTCTACTAAACAGAATCAATATTTGATTAACGATATATATAACTATATCGATATTTTCAACCAATCAATTAGCAGTTCAACCAAACAGTCAGCACACAGCAATCAATCATCATTTATTAGTTCTAAATACGCGTTATAAGAATATGAACTGGTAGAGTTGGTTAGTTTTACTCACATTGGACGACCACCATTAAATAACAATAAACTGTCTTTGATTTGATTCAGATCCGACAATTTATTTCGCTATAAATTGTAACGAGCTCGAATTCATTCCCAGTCAGCTTCATTGCGTAGCCACCGTCCATACGATCCCAACGGATCAGGTTGTTCGTTAATCTGATAACGTACGGAAAAGTTATGATATTAAAAAGTTTATAAATTAGTCAATTTAATTTAAACCTAAATTCATTTCTTTAAATTGGGCTTTACCATGTTGTCAGCCCACTCTTCCTTACAAAACCCGTGACCGCAATATATCCTTTCTTCCCCTTCTGTAAAAATCCCGCAACTTCAAAGAGTTGCTCACGGCATTTCCAGTTTTCATCCTTCGACTACTTTCTCACTACAACATGATTTCAAAAACCAATTTCACCACGATCCTCTCCTTTTAATCCTCTTTCTTCTCATACATCTTTTATCCAACACGCACATCGTTTGCAAATCCCGTCTTCGAGAGGCCTACTGGACATCAACGAACTCCACAAGCACTGAACCACCCCATTTTTCTCCCATCGATTCCAAATCCAACCACAAACCCGATTTCAACCTCTACTTTACCAACTGATGCCCCAAATCTAAGGTATAGTGAACCCTAGCCTCACTGCTGTAAAACGCGAACCTACGAATGTCGATCGCACCCTATGTTCCTTACGTCCAAGTGAAGAGCTTTCCAAATTGAGCACAATGATGTTTGAATTATGATTTAAGGAATTTTGTATGATTTTATTTTGAATTTCAAACCTCTCGATTTGGTTTTCCAGAAAAATAACATGATGGCGGATTTTCTTATGACCAGAGGAATGAAAAGGACTTAGGGTTTTAGAGTTAAGTTTATATTTATAGGAAAAAAAATATTACTTTTATATTTGAATTTTATATTAATTTTAATCAATCGCTATGTGTATTTACGGTTTAAAAATTCGTGTGTTCACATATGGTGTCTAAAAATCATGAAAACGGACATACACCTTCAGTTCGACATTACAGACCCAAACGAAACTGGTTTCATCGAATTTCGACTCTGTTTGCTCACACAGTGTATTTTTAACCGTCAAAATACTGACTGTTTTTCACATTAAAAATCCGCACGACCACACACTAACCACAAAAATAATGAAAATTGAAATCTAGCAATAATTTAATATTGCGGATCCAACAAAATTAGTTTTGTCGAAAAGGAGTCCGTTTGAAAAATTGGCTATTTTTTACAGCTCAAAATAAACCAATTTAAATATTGAATATATTTAAAAATAATTAAATTATATATATAAATAAATATATATTATCGTATATATTCATAATAGAATATCATACAGCTCCAGAATATTTCTATCTGAATTTACAACTCGATAGTTCAAATCCAGTGTTAAATGAGTATTCAATTTATATTAAAATCCATTTAAATATAAATAAATCATTATAAAATTATAAAGGAACTCCGTAGCGACTATTTTAAAATTTGATTTGGACATGAATCAAAATCTACACAATGAAATCCCGATTTTTCTCTTCCATTAGAAAAATCTACTTTACTAGCTCCGAACGTTTCTTATTTCACAGAAATCCAATTTAAAATGGATTCTGTATATTCTATTGAAGTTCAAATTGCCAAATTATGAACTGTAGCGCCATTTCGAGCTCGATTATAATTATAATATAATTATACGTTCAAACTTCGTTTATATAATATATTCGTTAATATAATTCAACTCTAAACTGAATTATATATTTTGAATTGTCCAGTTCACACAATATCATTAATTTACTATTTCCGACTATTTCAGAAATAAATATAATATTCTATTATTTATATTGATTAAATATTCACTATTATTTAATTCATCGATCATTTCAATCTCTCAATACCTATTTATATAATTAAATTAATTAATTATTATACCATAAAATATGGGACGCTACAATTCCGCTAGAGCTTGTTGTTTGAGACCTTGATCAGATAACTTTAAATGCAATAGCATGGCTTGTAAGGCTTCAAGTAATGTTCATACATTCTATCATAACTGTTATGTGAACTGGAGAGCTAATGGTTGATTCATATTTGTGTTGATCTCAAGTTCTCATCTCTTGATCGAGGTCTTATGGTGGCCGGTGAGCAGTCAATGTTGCTATCATCCGAGCAAGGATCCCTTGGTCCAATCATGGCCTGTGATGGTTCAACTGATACATAACTATTGCAAAAGTTAGCTAAGCTATTCAGGGAGCAAACCATAAGACTTATGCCTTCCACCACATCATTTTAGTAGGGTGTAGCTTTGCAGTGCTAGGATCCTTAGTTGCTTTATGATATCCCATCACTGAGAATCATGGTCGCTAAGATTATATGAACTACCTTCGAAGTAGCGCCTGGACTACTTCAGACAATCGTCATTAGGGCCCCTGCAGATTGGACATGTCTAAGTCGCACAAATTAGGTGATCACTACTCATTCGAGAGTAATCGTCAGTTTCATTGGTGAAATCTATACACCATCGGAGTTCCAAAGATGAGGCTACTATGGGATGATCATTATCTCGTATACTGTCATAATCAACATGCTGAATCTTTTCAATAGCTCCTCACATTGAATGACATCAATAAATAAGTGCTATGGCTCTAGGAAGAATCCTTATCGTTTCCAATTTTGCTACCGATATCCTCAAAATATCTACCAAATATTGGTTGATAAGCATTGGTGATAATTGTGGACCAAAATGTATTCCAAGCCGAAGGCGAGCCATGCTTCGAGCTGAAGGCGAGCAGTCAAGCGGGTCTGGGCATAGCACCGGTGGGGGTCCGAGGCCCCACAGTCCCAACGCGAAAATATGGGCACCGCACGATTTTTTAGATTTTGGAAGATGGAGCCTTTTCTGAAATGATTAGAAAAATGCATTTTTTTTCCAGTAACTGTTACTTTTTCGGGTCGGGTCGTGACCCTTGTTCGTCATCACTTTTCTAGGTCGAGGTCCGCTACTGTCCTCCGGTTCGCGGTTCAGATCATAGCTTCAATTTGGATATCCACTTTGGTTCGTAACAGCTCTTTAGATCTGGGTCAGTTCGTGGTTAAGTGTGTCTTGGGTCATGGTCTCCCCCTATGATTTCGCTACTCTTTAAGGTTGGGTCGTGAATATCTTCACGAGCCGCTGAATGTGCCTTCACGACCGGATTGAGTCGGGTTTCATGACCAGGTCGGGGGTCTCTTCACGAGCAGGTCAGTTTGAGTATGTCCCCTCGTTGATGTATAGAAAAATCCCTAAGCGAGCTGGGCCTTGCACGATCCGTACCGGAGCTTTCCAACGCTCCAGATTCATAGGTGCCTGGAAATCACTTCAGGAGGATCGGCTTCCATTCCCTCAACCCGAGTCAATGTAAGACGGATCCCTGTAGCTCGATCTGCTCCGCTGTTAAGGATTCCACCGCCAAGTAGTTCCATCATCTACCATCATGAATCCCATAGCCTTTGACACTTTTCCGATGCCAAGTTTAATCTTTTTGAAATCTGATTCGAAAATCAATGAAAGGTAAACAATTCTCGAGATTTCCTTGTCGGACTAAGCAATCCAACAAATAGATTGGAAAATCAACAAACGTCTGTAATCTTCATTTCTCAGTGAAAGCACAAAAATGTTAGACCAAAAAATGGTTCTAACACCCAAATCATTGTATTTTGAGGACATAATATGAAGAACTGGAAAATAAGAGAAAAAGCAAGACAACAGGATTTTTATAGTGGTTCAGTGTTAATCATCCTATGTCCACTTCATACTTTCTTATATCATTCAAGATTACAATTACAATGAATATTGCCTCTCAATCGCTTAAATTTAATGAATAATTCTCTTCGAATCCATTAAATTTTATTGAATAAAAAGGTGATTATCTATGGAGAAGTGTTAGCCATGGTAGTCATGGATATTGAGATGTCAAAAAGTCCCTTTAAATTCTTTTAAATGGTGTATTTATAGCTGTATGAGGGCTCCTAGAAGGACCGGTTCGTGATGAGGCACGTGGAACCCGATCCAGGAAAGTAGAAGAGCAAGTAGCCTTAAGAATAGGTCACAATTGTATGCAGAAGCAGGTTCGGTCCCAGCGGTTCGTGACTATAGTTTGCATCACGAACCGGGTCTGCATCATGAACCGGGTCGTGTTCAAGGGGGGCTCCACAAGTCAAGGAGGCTTCACGAGCCGGGGTGCTTCATGAGCCAGGAGGGGGCGAGCCCAAGGGGCACGAGTCGGTGTCATGGTCTGAGTTTTCGATGCAAATTTACACCCGTTCACTAAAATGGGCATAACTTCCAAACCATAAGTTCGATTGAGCCAAGCGAAAGCTCTATCTGAAGCTAATTCAGAGGGCTACAAGTATTTGACATTTTTAGTGCAAAATAAGGACGTTTGATAGGGGTTTCAGGGCAGTTTTTCCATATTCTGCCACTCCATCCGAGCGACTGCTGATTAATGCATGTTTATATTCAAATCCTTTGCTTTGGGTAGCCTGGTCACAAAGCAGGCTAACAAACTACCTTTGCATCTCAGGTTTTGGTAATTATCTTCGTTTGGCCTCCATTTGATTCGGGTGTGCTTTGTGCTCCTATCATCATCGGTTCGGATCATGATTTTCATTTGGGTTCAGTTCGTGATTACCAACCCGGTTCGGGTCGACTCGTGAGCTCCCTCTCATGGCAGCTCGTGATGCTCATCGGTTCGGGGTCGGATTGTTCCATCTCACCGGGTCGGTTCGTGACCCAAGATTTTGACTCCATCGGTGGTTTGGGCCAGGATTTTCACAACGGTTCGGCTCGTGGGCCTTCTGGTGCAAGAGGTACTACGGTTCGGGTTATGGGGATCAGTTCGTGGCTCGCTGCCTTGCACCGGTTCTTGACACATGCTTCACGAGTGGGGAGAGGGGGCGACCCGAATTCTTGACAGTTTCCAGCAAGCTGTTTTCTGTCCTTTCTTGCCACACGACGACGAATTCAATCATTTTAACTTTTCTATACAATCACAAATCATACCAAACATTAATAGCAATATTTATAATCAACCATAAACACCAAAACAACATTGTAACATGTTAATATGGATCAAACATACCCAAAACTATGATTTTCCTCTTAATCCCCTTAATCATGTTCTAACTATATGATTAACAAACTATGTCGAAACTAACCCAAATTTCTAAAAAAGGCATAAAATAATATTTTAGAATTTCTACATATTTTTCCACATTTGTATGATGCATAATTTCGTTAATTATCACTAATCATCCTTAATTAGCCGTATTAATAAATAAAAGTGCAAATCACTCACATTAGCCACAAATAAATCTCAGATCTGAAACTCTAACTGATTTGGCATGGTTCCCAATGTATTCCAGTAACTCTATCTCGTTTTCTATGCTAATCTGCCTTAATTTAGTGTAGATTTGGCTAATATGCGATTAGAAAGTGATTAAGGATGAATTTAGAAGGTGTGGGCCATTGCTAGGTTTGAAGAAATGTTTATGGTGGCTGAGAAAATGAAAAGGAACCATTCTCTAACTCATTTCAGCCCTTCCATAACCTTAATCCCGAAATGGTTTATGGGCCTAGCTGCTAATTACCTTAATAAGCCCGATTAAGCTGTTTTTTTTTCACCTTTAAGCCTTATTTCAGTCATATCTCCGAAACGGTAAGTCCGTTTGACTAATGTGACCATTCTACGAAAAGGTTAACCATCATCTGAATCCAATGGAAGTGATTTTAGGTCAAAACTCCTTACTTATCAAAAGTTATAGGTGAAACAAGATTCGCCAAGGGAAAAACTGTCATTTAAAATTCGGCAAAAATCATCAATATGGGAAATGACCGCAATAGTTATTCCCTAAAGTTATATGACCATACGACTTCGTATGAGAATGAAATAAATATTTTACGATCCTCTGATAGTCATTCCCTAATGTAGAACACGGGTCGTTACACTTGAGCGTCACAAAGAGGGCTCGTGCACACTGGTATAGTCGAATTTTGAATGGATCAATCACGCAACGGTCCAACCAAGCCCATCGAGTTGGTCGCACATCTGGTCGATCAAGCACCATCCAAGATATAGCTCTTGGTTGGTCATGAATCCTGGGTCAAGCAATACCCATTATAATTGGTTAGCAACATCCTAGTCCATCGCATATCATTAGATCGGTCGCGCATTGATCAAGTGTAGAGGGTCGTTTGCGCAATGGTTCAGCCAAGACAAGGGTCACTCGCATACTCTCCTACTCGTTCGTACCTTGATCCTTCATGCCGCACCTGGACAGTCGCTTACTCGTGCTTTGGTCGCTCGCATATCCGTGGGTCGGTCGAACTCCATGAGGGTGGGTTATGGCTAAAGCTGGTGACAGAATGGCTAAAGCTGGTGACAGCTGGCTACAATTGTAGTGGCATTTTCGTAATTATCTAAGCGAGCGACCCACAGCTTGCACATACAAATCTGAGTTCAGCACTTCATTCCAACTTCTCCTATATATTGGGGTTGAGCTCCACTTTAATGGGGACCGAATTCTACAACCCCAAAGGGCTGCCAAATTTCTTTCTCTCCTATTTCAAGTGATTCTAACATCGTTTAGCATCTCCATACCAAGATTTAGAGCCTAATCCTCCATGGAATCCGTCAGAATCGATCAAGTGACCTAGAGATTGAAGATTTTTCCTTCATATTCCTTGCACTTAGGGAGATTTGGTTGTTTCCTCGCTGATTTGCAAAGATTAAAGTGAAATTCTAGCGTAGAAGAGAAGATGAATGTACTTAGAGACAATTATAGTCTTGTAACTCTCAAAGTAACAATGAAAATCATTTCCAAAGTTGATGTAGATCTAAATTCTATAAAAATATTTGTGTACTTACTTACTTGTTGCAATTGTGGTCTCATTCTTAACCGTTTGGTGAAGTTCTTTTGTGGCCTCTTTGGTGTTTGAACTAATTTCGGTATAAACATTTAGCGCCCACCGTGGGGTCCATCTGCACTTCCTTCTTCTAAATCATTTGCATTGATAAAGGTGGAGCTCGTTCTTCCTATAGAATTTCCAAATCTAGAGTCCGAGCTATTCAACAAATTCTTCCTAAGCTCAAGGTCTTGTCTAAATCATGGGTAGATCGAAGAAAGTCACTAGTAAGACCGTCGAAGAAACCAACAATCTCACCAACGATGTTACACCTCCAACCAACTACTTTGAAGTTGGTGAATTTTCTAAAGCTGGAGCAGCTGTAACAAGGAAAGAGTTAGATGAAATTGTTGCGGGACTAACGAGTCAGATAGACATCTCGAACAATGCTATGCTAAAAATTAGAATCTATGCTCGCTATTCAAGCTACAACAGCAAAAGTTACCATTAATGTTGCCCGCGTAAAACTTGCTCATACGGAAAATGTAGTTTCTTCCTCTTCAAGTCTGAATCGGGAAAGTTCTATCCAAGAGGTTGCAGATCCTAATGATCCCCATCATAAGGAGGCAAAACCACCTACACGCAACCATTCTGATAAAGAAACCTCTCGACAAGTGCTTAGTTCCACCAAAGGGGCACCTCCCCAAGAGGGAGGCCTAGGGCCCCGAAATCCAAACTATGACTGTTTGCTTAGGCAAACATCCAACAAGGAGGATTGTGTCCGCCCTATAGACCAGTACAATGAAGAGGAGCACATATCGGAAATGGTTCACAAGATCATGGAGAAAAGCTTGAAAAAATAGGATGATGAAAAAGAGTGGGGATTTTCTCCTACTAAGACCACACTCACGGAGAGGATCAAGATTGCTCCATACCCGAAAAAAATTAAAACCTCCAATGGTACAAGCTTATAATGAGACTGGCAATCCCAACATGTTCTTGTTCAAGTATGACCAACATACGAACGGGGCACGTGCCACAGACGAGCTTAAGTGTCTGTACTTCCCAACTTATCTAGAAGGTGTGGCTTCTCTTTGGTTCACAAATTCACCACCAAAGTCTATGGATGATTTTGATACTTTAACCAAGTTTCTTAGAAACAGTTCAGTCTTCAAGCAACTAATATCTGGGATGTTATAGAGCTGAATGAGCTAGAGCAAAGGCCAGTAGAATCCATCAAGGCTTTTCTCACTCGCTTTAACGCTGCTTCAGCCGAAGTGGGAAATCATGAGCCCTGCTTGGTACTAATGGATTCGAAAGGACCCATATGCAAAAAGACTAAGTTTGGACGATGGATCAAGAAGAAGAAACCGAGCACACTCGAGCAACTATTTGATAAAGCTAAAGAATATATGAGTGTCGAAAAAGATCTAGCATATGCCCTATGCCCTAGATGTCCCTGAAATCAATGCACACCTGAAAAGAAAGATAATGTGTAGGGTGGCCAAAAGAATCTTAGTGGTCAGAAATAGAGCAACGGGGGGAAGGATAATCGTGCCCGTAAGAAACTCCGCTTCTTTAAGAATTCCTAGATGACTCCTTTGAATGACACCGTAGAAAATATCTTCATGGTGACTAATGATACCGAGGAATATCCAATGACAAAGCAAATAAAGCTCAATGATGCTACAATAAAGTCAGGAAGGTTCTGTCGGTTTCACAACAACTAGGCCACAATACGAATGAATGCAGGCATCTGAAGAGCTTGATTGAAGAGTTAACAAGGAAGAATAAACTCCAGCAATACACGAAGAACCCGCAGAAAACTTGAACCACTCAAGGGCAAGGAACATCTTGGGTAACATCGATCGAGAGAGAGAGAGTACTCCAGTTGTTGTTATTCCAAGACCAATCATCAACACAATTTCAGGTGGACCCCCACCCAGCCGGAAGAAGCTGGGGGGACATCGTGAAGTATACCGATGAGATGAAGAACCTTCCGAGAGAAGAAGAACTCATGGTCATGAATAACGCTTTTCCCGCAAAAATATCGAAGACCTCATGGGACGATGTTGTTTTCATAGATAGAGATTCAGACGGATTTCTAACACCAACGGTTGATCCTATGGTTATTACCATCAGTCTGGGTCCAGTCATAGTAAGAAGGGTCTTGGTAGACAGCGGGTCATCTATCAATGTTCTTTTCATTAATGCATTCAACAAGATAAATCTTTCCATGGATGACGTGAGAGCTTGACAGAATAAAATCCATGGGTTCATGGGGTAACCCACTCGACTGATTGGTGTCGTCGACTTGCTTGTAGATCTCGGAGAGGGAGAGCAGAAAGTTGCTATGAAGCAAAATTTTGTTATAGTGGATGAGCTTTCGGCATATAATGCCTTCCTCGGAAGACCAGCCCTTGTCGCATTCAGGATAGCAATGGCTCCATGATGCTTGACCATGAAATTCCCTATCGAAAATGGAGTCGGTGTGATTAAAGGCGACTAGAAGGCCGCAAGGGAGTGCTACATGGCAGAACTTGTTGAAGCTAGGAAGAAGGAGACAAAGAAGAATGCGGAGGCTCCGCTCCGCATTCATGACTCCCCCTTATAGCAGCTAGGGTGGGGCCCTCATACTGGCAAGCACAGCGGAGCTCAAAAGGAAATGGACCCAAGGAAAGCCAGTGTGGGGGAGAATAGAGCGGCGCCAGCTAAAGCCACCATCTCAATTCCAGTGCATGATAAAGATCCTGACAAAGTATTGAAAATAGGTTATTAGCTAGGCCTGAAATTGTAAAAAGACTTAACTATGTTTTTAGAAGCGAATTTGGATGTTTTTGCTTGAACACATTCTGATATGTGTGGAATTTCATCTGATGTAATAGTTCATAAATTGAATATTAATCAAAGTGTGACTCCAATTAAACAAAAAAGACGAACTCAAGGACCCGAAAGTCCATGGCATTAAAAGAAGAGCTAGGTAGGTTGCTCGGGAATGACTTTATAAGAGCATCTACATATCCTAATTGAGTCTCCAATCTGGTCCTTGTAAAAAAAGTCCAATGGCAAGTGGAGAGTATGCATTGGTTACTCATACCTCAATAAAGCATGCTTTAAGGATAGTTTTCCTCTGCCCAAAATTGATCAACTTGTCAATACGACAATATGGCATGAACTCTTATCCTTCATGGACGTTTACTCCAGATATAATAGGATAATGATGCATAAGACGGATGAGGAAAACACGAGTTTCATAATAGATAGGGGCTTGTATTGCTAGAAGGTCATGTCGTTTGGGCTAAAAAAAATGCAAGAGCAACTTATTAGCGCCTTTTAAATTCCATGTTCGAATCACAAATCGGGAAAATAATGGAATTCTATGTTGACGACATGCTACTAAAATAAAAGAAAGAAGAAATGTTCCATATCCTAAGAAAATATGGGATGAAGCTAAATCTGCTTAAATACTTGTTTGGAGTCGTATCAGGAAAGTTTGTCAGATTCATAGTCAATGCTAGAGGCATTGAAGAAAATCCTTCTCAACTCACATCCTTGGAAGAGATGTGTGCTTTAAGAATGAAGAAAGAGCTTCAAAGCCTAAATGGGATAGTAACCATGCTTAACTGGTTTTTTTCTATGGCAACAGATCAGTGCATTCCACTCTTCGATGCTTTGAAGAAAGGAAAGAAAGATTTCCAATGGACTCGTGAGTGCCAAACAACCTTCGAAGAGTTAATCAAACACATGGAGTCGCCACTGATGTTGTCAAAACCTAAAGATGGAGAGGAACTGTTCCTATATTTGGCTGTCTCGCTCATGCAATAAGCACTGCACTCATTCAGGAAGATGTCAAGGTTCAATGGCCAGTTTACTATATCAGTAAAAGGCTTGTTGGGGGCAGAACTAAACTATCCTAAGTTATAATAGCTTGTGTATTGTCTGCTCATTGCCTCAAAAAAGATAAGTCCATACTTCCAAGCCCATCCTATAAAGGTTCTCACCGACCAACTGCTAAGGCAAGTTCTCTTTCGCCCAGAAACTTCGAGGAGATTATTAAAGTGGAACATAGAGCTCAGCCAATTTGACATCACTTGTCATCCTCAAAGAGATATTAATGGGCATTCTTTGGCGGATTTTATCGCCGAATTCATGGATAGGGGTGAGGAAACAGAAGAACCAGCAGAGGCAGTAGTTAGTTGGAAGTTATTCATTGATGGATCTAGGAATGACTATTGCTCGGGGATAGGAATAGTCCTGGAAACTCTCTGATGGCCACTCCTTATGCTATGCCCTAAGGTTGGAATTCCCATCAACTAAAAATGAGGCCAAGTATGAAGCATTGATAACAGGACTGAAATTAGCAAAAGAGTTGAATCTGAAAACCCTGCAAATTCTCAGTGAATCACAACTGGTAGTATTTCAGGTCCGTAAAGAATTCCACACCAAAGTCAGAAACCTTCCTACTTATCTTACTCAAGCCTTGGAACTTCTCAACGATCTCGACTACTGCATAATATCTCATATTCCCGGGGAAGAGAATTAAATGGTAGATTCTCTCGCAAAATATGCCAGTTCCTTAGATGCGCAGTTGCTAGGTTTGATTCCCATCTAAGTCCTTTCAACTCCTACCATTGAAGAAGTGGATGTTGATTGGGTTATGGAGACTGTTGAAGAGTCTGTATCTTGGATGACCCCAATCTAGGAATATATTCTTAAAGAACACTTCCAGAGGAACCAAAGAAGCCAAGGAAAATATTGCACAAAGCTCCATTTAATCTTATCCAAGATGGAAGGTTATATAGGCGAGGCTTCTCATCGCCTCTGCTGCGATGTGTAACCAAAGAGGAGTCCAGAGAAATATTGGTAGAATTACATAAAGGAGAATGTGGAGGTCACACATGCAACGAACGCGAATTTTCGACCTTGAATATCGACACACAACACCGTGACGACTATTTAAAAATCGGAAATACCGGAACGTTAATAGAAAGAAATTAGAGGGTGAGAATAGATAAGATAGAAAATTAGAATAGAAGAAGAAGACAACTACAATATCAGAGTAACACGAACCTCCCAGTGGAACGAATAAAATATACTATATAACATAACTTTGAAATACAAATCTGTCATTTGTATATACATACCATCATTAGAGTATAACATTTACATCACAGCGGAAATAAACAATAGCTATAAAATGTTGCTGAAGCCTCCTACTCCAAGCTCCCTCTAGTATATCTTTGAATATCGACTACTTGACTGCCCATACAAAATTGGGCACCCAAGAGTTTAGGGAAAACAAAACAAAATAAACTCTGGGTCATTCATGTGACTGGTGTGAGTAAACTCCAACCATTTGTTTAACTTTTAATATCCTTTTCAAAGAAATAATAATCATAAGACCAATCCACACATAAACACAGATGGTTTTTACCTTACGATTACCCGAACCATTCATTTAAATATCCATACTCTTCTGATATTATAATAGTGTCTAAATAAAATAAATAACAATCTAGTGGAATGCTTTCATCTTATGTTCCACATATATTTATCTATGACAAGTTATGGAAGCACCTTCTGATAGTGTATCTCTAAAGGAGAATACACTGGGTTTGTAATAACCCGGAAATCTGGGCCAATTTAAAATTTTTATTTTGGCAATTTTAGCGAATTTTAATTATTTAAAATGAATTATTTTAAATAATATCGATGAGAAATTTATTTTGAATAGAATTCGAACATATATATTATATAGATCGTCGTTAGAATATAAATATTTATTTTAAATTATAAAAGGAATTGAAAATGGCGCGGTAGTTCGATAATTCTATTTCAAATTTCAAATGAATGTACCGGATGCAAAATAAACCGGATTTTAGTGAAACCAAAAATATTTGAATCTATTTTTGAATATCTTTCCAACGAATCTGAAAAATTGAAATTTCATAGCGGGGATAAAAAGTTATGCCCAGTTGAAAATTCAAAATAGTCGCTATGGAATTCTGGCCTTTAAAAATAGCCATTTTGCAAACGACATCGGAATTCAACAAAACCACTTTTGTTTGATCCGCGATGTCAAATTATTGCCAGAATCCAAATTTCCTAAATTTTCGATCAATGTGTGAGCGTGGCAAAGGAAAACGCGTTTGACCAGTTTCAGTTGATTTTAATCGACTGGAAAATGGCCATTTTTCAAATGGTCTCAGAATTTGATGAAATTAGTTTTGTTAGGACCGTATCATCAATATGAAGCTAGAAATAATTTTCTGGAATTTTTAGAGTTCGTATGTGGCCCCGGTGAATTGAAATATGCGTTTGAATTGAACATATAAAGATATATATTTTAAATTAAATGAAAACTAATCGTAACAATCGAATTCGCCTACGTGACATATCCCATTGTGTTCGGAATGGGGGTAAATGGCTAGGGACGGCAATCATTGGGTCTCGTTTGGTGTTCGGATTGAATGCCAACTTTTGGAATTAAAATATAATATAAAATTAAAATAAATAAACCCCCCACCCCTCTTTCCTCTCTCCCCGACCATTTCAAAACAGAAAATAAAAAAAGGAAAAAGAAAGGGCGACGGAAGCCCAAGCCGACCACCGCGCCGTCGACGTGCAGCCCCCCTCCTCCGCCGCACGCAGCCAACACCCTCCACTCGATCTCCCTACACCCACTCGCGAATCCCTAAACCCCACCAGTCAGCGCGCAAACCCCCGTACCCCCCCTAAATCGGACACCGCAGGGCACGCCGCCGGGTCTCAGGAGTTCCGCCGTAAATCCAGCTCGCCCCCCTCGACGTGAAGAGCAGCGCCCCTCCCCTTGAAAACCACCGTGAGTTTTCCATTATTTACTATAATTTATTCGGAGGAAAAATATGATTTTTTTATATATAAGAATAACAAGTAAAAACCTAATTTTTATGTATACCACTTAGTTTTAAAAATGTGATTTTTTTTCGTATAGGATTTCATTATTGAAAATAAGATTTTTAAGGATATAGAAAATATGAAAAAAAAATTGGTTATAAGAAATACGATTTTCTCGATTTATAAAATAGGGTATTTCATTGCTAAAAATATGATTTTTATATAGTATAGATATTAAAAATATGATTTCTATATTATAGAGAAGGTAAAAGTATGATTTTTATATTAGTAAAGTATTAAAAATATAATTTTTATAGGATGTAGAGAATAAAGATATGATTTTTATAAGATAGAGTAAATAAAAATTCGATTTTTATATGAGTAGCAAAGTAAAAATTTATCTTCGTATAGGTAGGGATAATAAAAAGGCGTTTTTTATTATATGTATAACGATATAAAAATACGATTTTTATATATGAAGCAGCGATGTAAAAATATAATCTTTATATAAAAGGAAGCATTGTAAGAATATTTAATTTTTATATATAAAGTGCCATTATAGAAACGTGATTTTTAAAATGAACATCATATTAAAAATATGATTTTTTTTCTATGAACAGTGTGAAAAGAAGTGAGATGGAACGGATAGAAATCAAAAGGGAACTCAGACAGTTCAGAAATGAAATGGAGGAGTGGAACCCTCGGTGAGAACTTCTCACCTATAATTTTGTTTTCTAGTTAATAATATATACTAGGATGCAGACGGTGTTTAGTAGCACTCGACACCCGTCGTCCATAGACCATGGACGGCTTGTATGCTTGTTTGTTTGATTTTAATGTGTAGTTGATTGTGTGATGTGATGTGTAATGAAATAAAATATTTATATAGTTGAAATAAAATATTTTATAGTGAAAAATAATTTATAGTTAATAATAGAATTTTTAACGTGTATATGAAATGAAATAAAAATAAACAAATCGGACGATTTGTTTATATACACACATTTGACTGATATTGATTGGGACGATAAATTTTACACATCGCCCAACTGCACAAATAAAATCTGTGTTTGATTGTTTGAAACCCCACACGGGTATTGGGATGATATATGACATACACTAATCCCAATAATTAGTTGTATGTCGATCGATTGATTGACAGACTGTTATGAGCGTTAAATATTTATATTTGATGCTTATACAGTGTAGAATGCACTTTGGATGATGGTTGATTATTAGTCATTGTTGATATATGCATGCATTGTATGGAAATCCATAGAAATAAAATCTATGGTAATTGATTGGGCCTCATTCCAGTTTTGAAAAGAAATATTTGAATAGAAATATTGGAAAAGGAAATATTTGAAATAGAATATTTGAAAATAGAAATATATGAAGCCGTGTTGATTAGATTGACGCCATTTTGACGTGAACGATATTTATATCGATTTTATTCATTTTATAATGAATATCGAAAGTGACTTCAAAATCTAATATTTCGAAAAGAATTGAAATTCGAATTAAATTGAATAGAAATGAATTCGAATTAAATTGAATAGAAATGAATTCGAATTAAATTGAATTGAATTAGAATTGAAATTGAATTAGAATTGAAATCGATTTGAAATGAATTTAAAACGAACTTATATTGGAAAATTCAATTTTGATTTGAATTTGAGATGGGAGTTGAAATCGTTTTTGAAAACGAATTTAAAATGATTTATATAATACGTTTTAAAAGGAAATCGACGAAGTATATATTATATATATAATATATATAATATAATGGCCTGAATAGAATGCGCCACACCGCGGTAGTTCGTGAATTTCGACCATTGACTTCGAATGGATATTGCGGGAGATCCGACCGTCGGATTATCCTAAAACCGGAACCGTTGAGTTCGTATCGAAAAGAGATTTCTAACGAATATTAGAAATTAGAAATCTAACGGTTGGATTTGGAATTATGTCCAAATAAAATTTGGAAAAGGTCGCTCTAAGTGGAGTTCGATGGCCGTTTATGGAAATCGACTGTACGGGCCTTGATAAAATTATTAAAAATAGTAATAATTTATGTAAAATCATAAGAAATGATTTGGGAAGAATTAGGATGAAAAACTCCATATTTGAAAAGATAAAAATAGATTTTTATGTAATGAACTAGTTTTGAACTAGAATTATAATTCTATTTATTTTTAAATAAATAAATTGAATTTGAAAAGGGTTTTAAAAGTAACAAGAATTTCCAATAATTGAATTGGAAGGGATGTGAATCGAAATTGACTTCGGAATATTTCGATGTTGGATTTCGTGATGATATAGATATTGTTATGGGAATTTGGAAGATATATTTATAACGTTATTTCCAATACGATATTTGTTGGTCGTAGAATTAAATGGAATTTAATTGGAATTGAATTTGAATTGATTCTTGGGTTTATCGTGAACGGTGTTTTAAATAACATGTTTGCGAACAAATTATACAATTGTAAACAACTGTAAAATCCGTTCGGCTTTCCTAAACAACAAGGATTGTTGTAGAGGGTGTCGAACTCTGGGACCAAAAATATTTTAATTAATAAATCCAATCAAGTTATTCCAAGATTTTGATTGATTGAAAACACAGAAAATAACAGCAATTAAATAAAGACGAGAGATTCATCTAATAAGAGAAAGCAATTAGGGGATAATGACATAGATTAGATTCACACTCATCAATAGCCAACAAATAAATATAGATCTAATTCATGTTTCTGTCACAAACACGAATCAACGATAAATAGATTTCTAGAAACAAATATGTAAATAACAACAAGTATAGCCTATGCAGGAGCTCAGCTCTTAAACAACCATAGGCTATCAGGACAGATTCACTATTTTATTTCTAAAACCCTAAATACTAAATCTAAATCTGATAATTGTTAGATCGAACACGAATATACCCTGTGAAGGAGCATAGCTCTTAAACGACACAGAATATGAAGGTTCAGATCTAACCCTTGATTCAGATCTAGATCTACATATATAAAGTCCTCATCTATTGGCTATGTGATTCATGTTGAATCATATCTATTAGCGTCATCACCCCCTAATCAAAGGGGATTAGCTAGACATAGCTAAAGAAGAAGAAAAACAGAAATTAAAAAACACGAACATAAATAAAACTAAAACTAAATAGAACAGAGGAAGAAGAGTTTTATTCCAAGAGAAAGATTACTGAATAAAACTAAGTGTGTTTTTACATGAATGAGATACAAGGTATTTATAGCTGATATGACAAAGACTACTTGGCAAATTCCACAATGTGGGACTAAAGAATTAGCCCAAATAACACATAAGCTAGTGTGAACGGGGTTGTAGAGTAAGAGGCCTTGTAAGTGAGCCAGTGTGAACACAATATGAATCTTTAGTGAGCCAAGTCTACCCAACTGAACTCTATTTGCAACCATTCTTCAAGCTTTAAACTCTTCAAGCTTTAGTAATTTTAACTTCACTCTTTTTCAGCAAATTCTTCATGCTTTATTCATCAAGTGCTCTAAACCATGATTCTTGTCAACAATCTGAAAATACAGCTATAAATACACAATATCAATTATTTAAAAGATAAAATAAGATAAATATGCGGATAAAATATACACATTTACGTGTATATCAAATACCCCCACACTTATCTTTTTATTCGTCCTCGAATAAACTAAACTAAGATATGTCACACTTTCGTAGGAAACACGATTGCATTTAGCGTATGCAACAAGCTGTTAAACCTCTGGATGTCCCCAGTAGGACGAGTGTTGTCTCGTGAGGGTTTTCAGCGGATACTACCCATAAAATCCAAAGCGTCTTATGTACGCGGATTAATCAAACAATATATTTAAGGTCTTTCACATTCCAAGGATTTCACCTAACTTCAATAATAACGGTTTAGCCCCAAATTGTCCATCCCATAATTAGTGCAAAAATGAACAAAATTTTTCAAGCTGAATCGTAATTCCTTGATAACACTGTAATTGTCTTGAAGGTTAAGAGTGTGGTGTCAACCAAAGTTATACACATCGACAATGTACACCCAATCATCCATTCAACCTTTTTTTTTGAATAATTTTGCACCAATGTAATTGTAACGTATTGGATGTGAGTTATGCATAGATGAAGGAGAATTTTGCAAGTTCTAAAAAGATTATAGATAAGAGGGCAAGTGTATTAGTTGAATTTCAAGCTACAAAAGATAAAGTAATACTAAGGCACATATAGACGTTTTGTTTCCTCTTATCTCCTCTACTACAATCCTCACTTCCAAGTACGGTATAATTGATGTGGATGGAATGGATTTGAATGCTTTATAGTCAAGAATGATGAATGACTATTTTATTTAGAGAGACTCTCTCTTTATTTCATTTTTTTCTTTTTTTTTCTTTTTTTTTTCTTCTTTTGCATGATGAATGGAAATGGAATGGAATGATGCCGTGCATTATTTCATTTGATTTCTCCTCTACTAAACCAACACTTCATGAAAGGAAAGTTTTGTGCCCTAGTCACTCTACTTCTATAACCTTAATTCAACACACAAGTCTGGATTGATGTTATACAAAAAGCTGAAAGGAATGATAAACATAGTTTCGTAAGATAGATAACCCATATAAAATAAGATGTGGTATGTGGTTATCCTACCTTAAAACAAGTACGGAGTGCGTGGTGTAATATTGGTATAAAAAGTGACGTTTCTAAACCTTTGAAAATAAATCAGTACAAGGTTCTTAAGTATATCAATATAAGAAAAACTTGTCGAAAAAAGGATGTAATTCGACTAAAACTTGGGTTTGAATAATGTGGGGTATCGAAGAAGAACGCTACAATGAGTCATTTCTCCTTAATTGGGCCAAGTGGAATTTAGAACTTACGATTTTGAAAATTTGAGTGGAAAAGAAAATATTATGCATGAAAACGAACTCAGAAAATCCAACAAATGTAGGTGCAAAATCATTTTTATTCCTTGATTTTTTTTACTTGCACATTCTAACACGTATAACAAGGGTTGACATGCTTACTCCAGAACACGACTAACGTCTGCACAGTCTCAAGCTAGCATCTTAAAAAGACACATTACGACTCAAATAAATAATGTTCATTCCCATCACCCAACAATTCAACTTATCAAACAGGAACCAAGGTGTTATTTATGAATTTTAAGTTAATCCTTGTTCAATGAATGACCTACTTCATAAAATTTGATTGCTGATGTAATGTAAATTCCCCCCACACTTGAGTGTGACTGTGTCCTCACAGTCATTATTCAGACATATCTTAGTGAAAGGGAAATAAATAAGAGAATATTTACATATGTACAAAAGAGGGTTAGTGCGTCTTACCGAATGTAATGTGGCTCATGGAGGACCATGAGCTCTTTCTTTTGGTTGGGTATTGGTTCCAAGTAAGGTTTAAGGCGTTGACCATTGACCTTAAAGGATGATCCATCGGTTGGATTCTCAATTTCTACCGCACCATATGGAAAAACAGTCCGTACAGTGTAAGGTCCTGTCCATCTAGATTTTAACTTACCCGGAAATAGATGCAGTTTTGAGTCATACAACAAAACTTTTTGACCTGGCATGAAAGTTTTACGTAAAATTGATTTATCATGAAAAACTTTTGTTCTGTCCTTGTAAATTCGTTCATTTTCATAGGCATCATTTCGAATTTCATCAAGTTCATTAAGTTGAAGCTTCCTATGTTCTCCTGCTTGCTCTAAATCAAGATTCAAAGTTTTTATTGCCCATAACGCCCTATGTTCTAGTTCAACTGGCAAGTGACCTGGCTTACCAAAAATCAACCGATAAGGGGACATACCTAATTTGGTTTTGAAAGCGGTGTGGTAAGCCCAAAGAGCGTCGGTTAACTTTTGGGGCCAATCTTTACGATTTCGATTTACAGTTTTCTCAAGAATTTGTTTAATCTGCCTATTCGATACTTCAACTTGCCCACAGGTTTTGAGGATGGTAAGGAGTAGATAACTTGTGGGTTATCGAATACTTTCTCATGAAAGCTTCAAAAGAACGATTACAGAAGTGTGTACCATTATCACTGATTATTGTGCGAGGTGTGCCAAACCTAGAAAAGATGTTTTCTTTCAAGAAGCGCATAACAACCTTGCTATCGTTTGTTTTGCATGGTATAGCTTCGACCCATTTGGAAACATAATCAACAGCTAAGAGAATGTAAAGGTTCCCAAAATAATTAGGGAAGGGTCCCATGAAGTCTATACCCCACACATCAAAAATTTCGACCTCTAGAATGGGGTTTAGGGGCATCATATTCCGTTTAGAAATTTTCCCCAAGAATTGACATCGATCACAAGTTTTGCAAAATTCGTACGCGTCTTTGAAAAGGTTGGGCCAGTAGAAACCCGATTGGAGAACCTTTTCGGCTGTCTTTTTGGGACCGAAGTGACCACCACAGGCTTGGTCATGACAGAAAGAGAGGACACTGTGAGTTTCAGTGTCGGGAACACACCTTCGAATGATTTGATCGGGACAATACTTGAAAAGATAGGGGTCGTCCCAATAAAAATGTTTCACTTGAGAAAAGAATTTGTGTTTATCCTGCTTAGACCAAAAAGAAGGGGTCTGCTTAGTGACTAAGTAGTTGACAATGTCAGCAAACCAAGGATCAGTGGATAGAGAAAACAGCTGTTCATCAGGGAAATTCTCGTTGATCGGAAGAGAAGAAGACGGGGCATTTGGAAGACGAGACAAGTGGTCCGCAATAACGTTGTCAGATCCTTTTTTATCCTTAATGGTAAGGTCAAATTCTTGAAGTATAAGGATCCAAAGAATGAGACGAGCCTTAGCATCCTTTTTAGAGAAAAGATACCTAAGTGCGGAATGATCGGTATAAACCGTGATGTGTGAGCCAACTAGATAAGGCCTGAATTTTTCTAGAGCGAAAACAACTGCCAAAAGTTCTTTTTCTGTGGTCGTATAATTAATTTGGGCATCGTTCAAAGTCTTACTCGCATAGTAAATGACGTGAAGAATCTTATCGATGCGCTATCCTAGGACAGCGCCAACAGCGAAATTCGAGGTGTCACACATGATTTCAAAAGGCAGCTTCCAATTAGGAGAGCAAATGATCGGGGCAGAGACAAGTTCGTTTTTAAGACGCTCAAAAGATGAAATGCAGTCAAAGTTGAAGTCGAAAGGGACATCCTTACCAAGAAGATTGGTCAAAGGTTGAGTGATTTTGCTGAAATCTTTTATAAAGCGACGGTAAAAACCAACATGACCTAAAAAGGATCGGATGTCCTTAACGGATTTGGGAATGGGAAGATTCGAGTTAACCTCAATTTTGGCTTTGTCTACTTCAATTCCTTTGTTAGAGATGACATGTCCTAAAACAATGCCATGTTTGACCATGAAGTGACACTTTTCCCAATTAAGCATTAAGTGTTTATCTTTGCAACAGTTAAGAACAAGATCCAGGTGATATAAACACTCAGTGTACGAATCCCCAAAGATGGAAAAATCATCCATGAACACTTCCAAAAATCGCTCGATCATATCAGAAAAAATGCTAATCATGCACCTCTGAAAAGTTGCAGGTGCATTACAGAGACCAAAAGGCATACATCGGTATGCAAATGTACCGAACGGACAAGTGAAAGTGGTTTTCTCTTGGTCCTCAAGAGCGATAGGGATTTGATTATAGCCCGAGTACCCGTCAAGGAAACAGTAGTACTCGTGACCGGCTATTCGTTCTAACATCTGATCAATAAATGGCAGAGGGAAAAGATCCTTACGTGTTGCGGCGTTAAGTTTCCTATAGTCAATGCAAACACGCCAACCGGTCTGGGTACGGGTTGGGATAAGCTCGTTAGCTTCATTTTGGATCACGGTAATCCCTGATTTCTTAGGTACGACATGAATCGGACTAACCCATTGACTATCAGAAATTGGGTAGATGATTCCATTATTAAGACATTTGAGGATTTCAGCACGAACTGCTTCTTTCATGATAGGGTTTAGTCGACGCTGGGGATCACGAGTGGGTTTGGCATCATCTATAAGATGGATTCGATGTTGGACAATCAAAGGACTAATCCCCTTAATATCAGCCATAGACCAACCAATTGCTTCCTTATTTTTCTTAAGGATGGGAAGGAGCAATTGTTCCTGCTCTAAAGTAAGGTCAGAAGCGATAATGACAAGAAAAGTTTCATTGTCTCCTAAGTAAGCGTACTTAAGATGACTGGGCAGCACTTTGAGGTCAGATTTTGGGGGCGACTCAACTGAAGAAATTGGTTGAGGGATAGACTCATTTGTGAGAGGCTCGACAGGAATCAAATCAGAGACATTTTCAGGAGTATCTTGAAACAAAGTTTCGTAATCTGATTCAATTTCGTTATTCAGATGGTCGAGCTCAGATTCATTATCGTGGACATCATGGATTTCAGAAAACTGGTCCACATAAGAGTTATGAGAGTTTTCAGTTCTGAAGATGTTTAGCTCGACAGTCATGTAACCAAAAGAAAGTTTTATAGACCCATTTCTACAGTTGATGATAGCATTAGAGGTTGCTAAGAAGGGTCGTCCTAGAATCAAAGGGATCTGGTTTGCAGGATTGCTAACCTGTTGAGTTTCTTAGACAATGAAATCAACTGGAAAGATGAATTCACCAATTTTGATCAACACATCCACGATTTCGCCCACAGGTTTCTTAATTGAACGGTCAACAAGCTGAAGGGTAACCTTGGTGGGTTTCAGTTCTCCTTGCCCTAATTGGCGATAGACGGAATATGGAAGCAAGTTGACACTAGCACCTAAGTCTAGCAGGCATCTATCAATTTTCTTGTCCCCAATAGTACATGATATTGTGGGGCAGCCAGGATCTTTGTATTTCACTGGCATCGATTGGGACAAGACTTCGCTTAGATTTGCCGCTAGAAACACTTTCTTAGGTACATGTGTATGATGTTTTTGAGTGCACATATCTTTTAGAAATTTTGCGTATTGTGGAACTTGTTGTATAATATCTAAAAGAGGAATGTTCACTTTAACTTGCTTAAATATTTAAAGGATTTTTCCTATCTGATCCGTCTTTTTCCTAGGTCGGAGTCTATGAGGAAATGGAGCAGACAACTCAGTAGGTTGGGCTACTTGAGTTTGAGGATGGTCCTTGTCAGAAATTGGCTCAATGTTTTGATCTGAGTTAGTCGAATTTTCGATAGGGTTTGGAAGATCGTCCGGTAAAGCATTTGGGTTGACCACATGGTTGTCAATCTTTTTGCCGAATCTAAGAGTCGTGACCGCATTCAAGTGACTAACGTTTGAATCTTGAATGATATGAATTTGGTTGGAGTTAGGATTTTGACTGTTGGGGTTTGGAATGGGTTGACTCGGGAAAGTGCCTCTTTCCCGTTCGCTTACCGAAGTGGCTAACTGACTCATTTGCATTTCAAGTTTCACGATCGATTAACTCGTGTTTTGCATGTGCGAAGTCAATAAATTTTGAAGATTGGTATTTGATTGGAGATTTTGAGTCGTCGCTTTAGTCAATTCTTCGAGAGTTTTCTCCAATGATGTCAATTGTTTATCGTCTTGGGGAACAAAAGATTGTTGCGCTTGGTTTTGAGATGGTGGCACAGGATGTTGGAATTGAGTTTGTTGAAAGGGAGGTTTCGAAGGATTATTCGAAAATGATTGAAAAGGAGGTCGAACCGCGCTCAGATTTGCATTGTTTTGGGTCCAAGAGAAGTTAGGATGGTTTCTCCAACCTAGATTGTACGTTGGGGAGAATGGGTCATTCCTAGCTTTGTTAAATGCGTTGAGTTGTTCCAATGAATGTGGGCATTGATCAGATATGTGGTTAGGATCGTTACATTTGTAACATGAGGTCTGAGACGCTTGAGCTTGATTTATTTGAGTTGATGAAAGGACATTATCGAATTTGGATATCATCGCGTCTATTTTTGCAACTAAGGCTACTGATGATCCTACCGAATGAGCGTTAGAACGGGAATAAATCGATTTCTCGTTAGATCTTTCCCATTGAGATGATTTTTCGGCCAAATTTTCGAGAAATTGCCAAGCGGCATTGTGATCCTGGGCTAGAAAATTTCCTTGGCACATTGATTCGAGCATGGTTCGAGAGTTATTTTCAAGTCCATCGTATAAAATTTGACAAAGAGTCCATTTTTCGAAATTGTGATGTGGACATTTGACTAGAAGCTCTTTAAATCTTTCAAAATATTTTGCAAAAGATTCACCCCCAAATTGATGAAAATTGACGATTTCATTTCGAATTTTGGATGTTTTTTCCAGAGGGTAAAATTTCTTTAGAAAAATGTTTACAAATTCACCCCAAGTTCCAATCGTATTTGAAGGCAAGCTATACAACCATTTCTCAGCATAATCGGTAAGTGCAAATGGAATTTACCTAAGTTTGATTCCATCGTCACTTAATTGTTGAAATTTCATGGTTGCACAAACTTGTTCAAATTTGGTCAAGAAAATATACGGATCATCACATTCTAAATTGCCGAACTTTGGAAGAGTATTTATGTGGTTCGAATGAATTTCAAAGTGGTTACCCGTTGGGGCGGGCAATATGATGCAAGAAGGAATAGAAACCCGATCGGGGAAGTATCTATCCATAAGAGATCAAGGGGGATTTTCTTCGGCAATGGTTAAAGAAATGTTTGTTCGGACTAAACGATTGTCTGAAGGATCATGAGTCCAATGACGCATGCACTAGCGAGAAGAATAAGGGAAGACGAGAAAAAACAAATTTGAGCGATTTTTTTTTTTTACAAAACGAGAATTATTTTAAATTTTTTTTTTTAGAGAAAAAGAATTAGACACAAAAGATTTTTTTTAAATGAACCTAATGCAATTTACAATTTCTAGAATTATATAATGACGGTTTGATTTATTTCAACAAAAGACTTCTCAGCCAGTTAACGGACAGGAGTTATCGGTGCACCAGGAATCACCCTAGCAATGCAGCCGAAGGTTTAAGTACCTTCAGAGGAACAACCGATATAATATTTACAAATCACCGCAATACTTATAAACAGTTATTACTCTGCCGTAGTCTAGACACCGAGAAATAATCCGTTAGAACTAAACCAAATTGTCAAAATATAATGAAGTCCTTAGAAAATAAAAACAAAACTAAGATAAATGCAAATTTTTTTTAATCAGTCACAGAATGAACAGTCTCAGGACAGTCACAGAACAGTCAATTACAGAAATAAATAAAAAAAAACAATTTTTTTTTACAAGCAAGCCGATGCCCTGCAGAAGATTTTTACAAGCAATGTCTATATATATTTTTTTATTTGCAGCAGCAGTCCCTGTAGAGTTAGAAAATACTCACCTTGATCGGCAGTCCGTCCAGTGCAGTTGAGAAGCGCTAGCGTGTTCACACCCCACTTGGTGTGCAACCGCTCGAACACCGAATAGTCCGCTGCTTTTTGTTGATTCGCCTTCTATTAATTTCCGCTGTACCTGTTTTTGAAAAATCTTCTCCCTTTTTTTTTTAATGAAAATTAGAATGAAAATAAAATGAGTGAAAAATAAAAAATAAAACAAAATGGAAACAAAGAAAAGAAAGTGAAATGGAGATTTGAACAACACTAAAGGGGGCCACACGAGATGTATTAGGCTCAAAAGTCCAAGCCCATTCAATAACTAGCGTATATCTTTCCACACCACGAATTAAAACTCGCCAAACAAATTCGACCTCAGATCTCAATCCCAAATTTCTATTTCTTGTTCTTAGCACAAAACCAGGCGATTAAACAATTCCAAAAAAAAAAAAAAATCACGAATTCAAAACTGATCAAATTGGCTTAGGCACTGGGGAGCTCGGTCTGAATTTCAGTTTTCGTCCTTCTGTGCGGTGTTTTGGATTGAAGATGGGGTGGAGTTCAGGTTATCCTCGACTTACATGCGCTGTGGATGGTTTAGGCAGAAGGGTGGATGACTGTCGGGTGAGGCGGAAGAATTGGTTGCGATTTGCTGAAGGGGTACTCAGGGGTATTTGAGTTTCAGATCGGTTTTGAATGGCTTTGTTGATGACTGGTGCCTGAAGCTGTGGTTTCCGAGAGGATTGTTGAGTTGAGTGGTTTTGTGGAGCTTTGTGATACTGGAGTTGAGGTTTGTAAAGCAAGTATGGACCGGTTTGGGGAAGATGGTGACTGTAGTTTATTGGGTGTTGATTTGAACGGAAGGCGGTAGTGTGAGGCTTGCGTTTGACGAGGGTGTATTTGTGATTGGTACGTGAAGTTAGAAAGTGTGGAATTGGCAAATAGTGGATTTGTTGTGTGTTGGATTTGGGATGGTATTTGTCGGAGAAGTGGTAAGCTAGGCTTGGCTTTCACGTGTGTTTAAGTTTGTATGTAAAGCGCTGGTAATTCAGATTGAGGAGTTCGGATCTGATGGGTTGGTAACGGGATGGCGATTTGACAGAGATGAGTTATGGATAAGTTTGGCTAAAGAATGGTGGAGCAGATGGAATGTTTTTTTTTGGGGTTTGTGGAGTTGAGGTGGGCGTGGTATAGATGAAAGTTGTGAACACAAGAGCAGTAAAGAAAAAATGCAAAGGATTTTTTTTATTATTTAAATTGTGGAAGAAGAAAAGCAATTTAGAGGAAAGAAATTATTGACAGGAAGATTGAGAAATTTAAAAAAAATGAAAGAAATTGAATGGAATTAGATTAGAAAAAATGGAAAGTGTTTTTATTTATTTATGACAATTGAAAAAAAAGGAAAGAAATTTATAGAAAATCAGAAAGAAATAAATGAAAGAAAAGGGAAACAACATCAACTATAAATTTGTAATTTTTTTTCTTAATTAGAAGATCAAATCTAATCAAGAGATTTTTTTTTCTACATATGAAAGAAACCAAAATAAATATTTTTATTTTTATTATTGTTTTAATGAAAAAAATAAGAAAACAAAAATATAGCCCGAAGGATTTACTAACAAAAATTATTTTGGTCCCCAGCAACGGCGCCAAAATTTGTTTGCGAACAAATTATACAATTGTAAACAACTGTAAAATCCGTTCGGCTTTCCTAAACAACAAGGATTGTTGTAGAGAGTGTCGAACTCTGGGACCAAAAATATTTAAATTAATAAATCCAATCAAGTTATTCCAAGATTTTGATTGATTGAAAACACAGAAAATAACAACAATTAAATAAAGACGAGAGATTTATCTAATAAGAGAAAGCAATTAGGGGATAATGACATAGATTAGATTCACACTCATCAATAGCCAACAAATAAATATAGATCTAATTCATGTTTCTGTCACAAACACGAATCAACGATAAATAAATTTCTAGAAACAAATATGTAAATAACAACAAGTATAGCCTATGTAGGAGCTCATCTCTTAAACAACCATAGGCTATCAAGACAGATTCACTATTTTATTCCTAAAATACTAAATACTAAATCTAAATCTGATAATTGTTAGATCGAACACGAATATACCCTGTGAAGGAGCATAGCTCTTAAACGACACAGAATATGAAGGTTCAGATCTAACCCTTGATTCAGATCTAGATCTACATATATAAAGTCCTCATCTATTGGCTATGTGATTCATGTTGAATCATATCTATTAGCGTCATCACCCCCTAATCAAAGGGGATTAGCTAGACATAGCTAAAGAAGAAGAAAAACAGAAATTAAAAAACACGAACATAAATAAAACTAAAACTAAATAGAACAGAGGAAGAAGAGTTTTATTCCAAGAGAAAGATTACTGAATAAAACTAAGTGTGTTTTTACATGAATGAGATACAAGGTATTTATAGCTGATATGACAAAGACTACTTGGCAAATTCCACAATGTGGGACTAAAGAATTAGCCCAAATAACACATAAGCTAGTGTGAACGGGGTTGTAGAGTAAGAGGCCTTGTAAGTGAGCCAGTGTGAACACAATATGAATCTTTAGTGAGCCAAGTCTACCCAACTGAACTCTATTTGCAACCATTCTTCAAGCTTTAAACTCTTCAAGCTTTAGTAATTTTAACTTCACTCTTTTTCAGCAAATTCTTCATGCTTTATTCATCAACTGCTCTAAACCATGATTCTTGTCAACAATCTGAAAATACAGCTATAAATACACAATATCAATTATTTAAAAGATAAAATAAGATAAATATGCGGATAAAATATACACATTTACATGTATATCATAACACTTGTTCTTTAACCCGATAATTAATGGAATGTGATTTTGGGTTTATAGTGAATCGTGTTTTTAAATGACATTGATTCTTTAACCCAGTTAAAGATTAAAACTAAGTGGAGTTTTAATGAATCTTTAATTAGATTGAAATGGTCGAGAATGGAGTATCACCAGTTTTATTCCAGGCGATAGTTAAATCTTTAATTAGATTTGAACGTGAAATGGTAATTGAATTTACCGATAACACCGTGGTGTTAGATATGAAGTATTACCAGTTTTACTTCATGGGATAAATAGGTTGGGATTGGGAAATAAAATAAATAATTACATCGGTATGGTTCGATAATCTCGACTAGTTTGAAGTGATATTCAAAGGAAGATTAAAGAATAAATTTAAAGAATTTATCTTTGATAAAATTAACGGGAACCTTTCCCAAAGTGTAAGAATATTTGAATAAAAAGAATATTCTGATTTGGAATGAGGCGTATGTTGTGTTTGTGTAACACTTGTTTATTATATACGCGAGTTATTCAGAAAGACCGGGTTTATCCCATTCTGAATAACTGATTCGATGTGGTGTCGAGGATGAAGACGGTGGTCGAAGACCGGAGGTCTTCACGTCGTTTGGGTGATTACTGATGATCTTGATTGGGCTGTACACCCAAGAGGAGGGCATCAGTTGGTGATCGTCCGGACGTATTTGGAGATCGATGGATATGCGGGGTACTAGGTGCCTCCGGTTTCATTCAGAGCCAGAATGAACTTGTAAATGGACTGTGTGTCTGACATTGGATTTTAGTCTGTGTGATTGATTTCTATTATATATACATCTGTTTGGCGGCAGAGAATTTATTCTCTTGCTTAACGTCATTCTCTGAGATGTACGAGCTCAGGGGTTATATATTGATGGATATCAATCGCATGGAGTGAATTTCCTGTGTGGCAAGCCTAAGTGGCAAATGATCAAGGCTTTTGTTGAAAAGAAAAGTCTTGTGGTTGATGATCAAAGCACGACCTGTGTAGCATAGCTTTGTGTAGCGTTGATTCGCGAGCCTCACACCCCGGTTGTGAACCAAAAACGGGAGAAGGATCCAGGGAGGGCATGCGTTTCTTTCTAGCTAGTGGTGGTGTCAGTGCTTAAAATGACTGAATTTATATACTTTTCACCTGTGTGGTTGTTGCTGTTGCGAGGCACCTCGGTTATATCGGTCGATCCGGGACCGATAGAGTCATTGGACTCATTTACGCCCCAAAGCGCGGGGAAACGCAGTGTTCAGGCATTTTAATCCACATCAGTGGACCGGCCCTGTGGCTCCTAAGGGTCACTCGAGCTCTGATCCTGAGACACGGGCTAGAGCGTCTCGAATCGGTAGAGGACTATCTTTTGCCTCGGTTCACAGATGGAAACCCAACTTCCAATACGTGACATTTGCGGTTTTGATTGTAGAGCCTAGTATGGCGACATTATATATGGAACCCATGCCGTCTATGATTGATATTTTTGATTGAAATTGTTTTGGCACTATACACTTATAATAGTGTCAAATGATTTGTTTTAACGTATCAAACATTCTTTGGCTATTATAAGATAAAATCCTATCCTCCGGCTTGTGTTGCATTGTGTGATGGGACATGGGTCTTATAATAACTTCATTTTTCCTTATTTAGCATTGCGCTGTTGTTTTATGCACTGGTGTTCTTGGAAGGAAACCCGTTCCGTGTTATACGGCGTGGTCCCTTGATTTACCGAACTTTAAAATAAAGATTAATAACTGTTTTAGTTCTCACACCAGTCCCATGACTGACCTGGAGTTTATTGTTTTAACCTAAACTGTGGGTGCCCTTATTTTCGACACGGGTAGCTAGTAGTTTTGGTTTTGCAGATTTATATTCGCAGGATCCCGATTTACAGCAGGAATGATATCCGGAAAGCTTTGTATCCGTATATCTCCTTCAGTTGTGTTTTGTATTATTTTCCGCTGCTATGTAATGTACTGTAATCTATGATATTTTTCTGTTGTGTAATATTTATTTATACTCTGTATATTCTTGCAATTTGATGGAATTGTTGTAACATATAATGAAATGTTCTTCTGTGTGCGTTCTATTTTGTCGTGTTCTCAATACAATCCGGGCTTTCCTTACCGGGTAAGTTCAAGTCGTAACATCTTGGTATCAGAGCTTTGGTTTACAAAGCTAGAGAACAAGACACATTAGAACCATACGAAAGAATTCATTAGAGATTGGTTTAGTAATATCCAATGGGAATGACTCGTTAAAGATGGGATCAGTAGTATCCTAGAACGAGTGTGAAGAGTATATTTTTGAAAATGAAAACAAATCTTGTTTTGAAATTTAAATCAATTATTCGTATTTGATTATTTATTTATATTGATTTGGACAATCCAGTATATAAAGATTTTGCGTATACATCTGATCTACGTGTATTTGAAATTTTAATATACCGGATAGATATAGAATTACACTCTAATCGCCCAGAGATGATTTTGGCGATGGAGCTCCATCATTAGAATTTATGTTCGAGTGACGAAAGTGAGGTTTCTATATATTTCCAATTGACTGGTGTGAGAACCAAAATTAGATAGGACATATTGTTGTGATTTGGCATCAAAAATCTGTTTCTTGGACTATATATCAAAGTTATGAATTTAAAATGACAACCAACTAATTGATTGATGGTTGTGTTGTTTGATTATTATTTGATTAGTTGAATTTGAACTATATAGCCCAATTGATCGAATAGTGAGTTATATTGAAAATTAGTCGCATTTGCTTGCATATACATGTACTTACATTGAACAGGTCATAGCAAGGAGGCTAGAGCAAAAGAATAAAATTGTTTGCCCGACAAATAGGTACATGTTTACCATAATTTACTGTTTTGTTTGGGTGATGATGATTTTATGAGCCGATTGGCTAGCCACTTGGCTTTTTCTTTTTCTTTTGGATTGAAGAAGGACATGGGAGGCTATGTGAAATATCCGGAAGTCCCCGGTGCAGGGGAGGTTATGGAGAAATTTAGGGTGTTAGCCAAATTTTTGAAAAATTTGAAAAGTTCTTAGAAACTGAAAAGTTGAAGAACTTAAGCCGTAAAGAAAAGAATGAAAGTTGAGTTGATTTATGAAACATCTTTCGGCTTCGTTCCTTTTCGGGGACGAAAAGTTTTAAGTGGGGGAGATTGTAATAACCCGGAAATCTGGGCCAATTTAAAATTTTTATTTTGGCAATTTTAGAGAATTTTAATTAATTAAAATGAATTATTTTTAATAATATCGACGAGAAATTTATTTTGAATAGAATTCGAACGTATATATTATATAGATCGTCGTTAGAATATAAATATTTATTTTAAATTATAAAAGGAATTGAAAATGGCGCGGTAGTTCGATAATTCGATTTCAAATTTCAAATGAATGTACCGGGTGCAAAATAAACCGGATTTCAGTGAAACCAAAAATATTTGAATCTATCTGTGAATATCTTTCCAACGAATCCGAAAAATTGAAATTTCATAGCGGGGATAAAAAGTTATGCCCAGTTGAAAATTCAAAATAGTCGCTATGGAATTCTGGCCTTTAAAAATAGCCATTTTGCAAACGACATCAGAATTCGATGAAACCACTTTTGTTCGATCCGCGATGTCAAATTATTGCTAAATTTCGTAAATTTTCGGATCAATATGTGAGCGTGGCAAAGGAAAACGCGTTTGACCAGTATCAGTTGATTTTAATCGACTGGAAAATGGCCATTTTTCAAATGGTCTCAGAATTTGACGAAATTAGTTTTGTTAGGACCGTATCATCAATATGAAGCTAGAAATAATTTTTCTGAAATTTTTACAGTTCGTATGTGGCCCCGGTAAATTGAAATGTGCGTTTGAATTGAACATATAAAGATTTATATTTTAAATTCAATGAAAACTAATTGTAACGATCGAATTGGCCTACGTGACATATCCCATTGTGTTCGGAATGGGGGTAAATGGCTAGGGACGACAGTCGTTGGGTCTCGTTTGGTGTTCGAATTGAATGTCAACTTTTGGAATTAAAATATAATATAAAATTAAAATAAATTAAACCCCCCACTCCTCTTTTCTCTCTCCCCGACCATTTCAAAACAGAAAATAAAAAAAGGAAAAAGAAAGGGCGACGGAAGCCCTAGCCGACCACCGCGCCGTCGACGTGCAGCCCCCCTCCTCCGCTGCACACAGCCAGCACCCCCCCCACTCGATCTTCCTCCACCCACTCGCGAATCCCTATACCCCACCAGTCAGCATGCAAACCCCCGTAACCCCCTAAATCGGCCACCGCAGGGCACGCCGCCGGGTCCCAGGAGTTCCGCCGCGACTCCAGCTCGCCCCCCTCGACGTGAAGAGCAGCGCCCCTCCCCTTGAAGACCACCGTGAGTTTTCCATTATTTACTTTAATTTATTCGGAGGAAAAATCTGATTTTTTATATATACGAATAACAAGTAAAAACCTAATTTTTATGTATACAACTTAGTTTTAAAAATGTGATTTTTTTGTATAGGATTTCATTATTGAAAATATGATTTCTAAGGATACAGAAAATATGATTTTTTTTTTGTTATAAGAAATACTATTTCCTCGATGTATAAGTTAGGGTATTTCATTGCTAAAAATATGATTTTTATATAGTATAGATATTAAAAATATGATTTCTATATTATAAAGAAGGTAAAAATATGATTTTTATATTAGTAAAGTATTAAAAATATAATTTTTATAGGATATAGAGAATAAAGATATGATTTTTATAAGATAGAGTATATAAAAATTCAATTTTTATATGAGTAGCAAAGTAAAAATTTATCTTTGTATAGGTAGGGATAATAAAAAGGCGATTTTTATTATATGTATAACGACATAAAAATACGATTTTTATATATGAAGCAGCGATGTAAAAATATAATCTTTATATAAAAGGAAGCGTTGTAAGAATGTATAATGTTTATATATAAAGTGCCATTATAGAAACGTGATTTTTAAAATGAACATCGTATTAAAAATATGATTTTTTTCTATGAACAGCGTGAAAAGAAGTGAGATGGAACGGATAGAAATCAAAAGGGAATTCAGACAGTTCAGAAATGAAATGAAGGATTGGAACCCTCGGCGAGAACTTCTCACCTTTAATTTTGTTTTCTAGTTAATAATATATACTAGGATGCAGACGGTGTTTAGTAGCACCCAACACAAGTCGTCCACAGACCATTGATGGCTTGTATGCTTGTTTGTTTGATTTTGATGTGTAGTTGATTGTGTGATGAGATGTGTAATGAAATAAAATATTTATATAGTTGAAATAAAATATTTTATAGTTAAAAATAGAATTTTTAACGTGTATATGAAATGAAATAAAAATAAACAAATCGGAAGATTTGTTTATATACACACATTTGACTGATATTGATTGGGACGATAAATTTTACACATCGCCCAACTGCACAAATAAAATCTGTGTTTGATTGTTTGAAACCCCACACGGGTATTGGGATGATATATGACATACACTAATCCAAATAATTAGTTGTATGTCGATCGATTGATTGACAGATTGTTATGAGCGTTAAATATTTATATTTGATGCTTATACAGTGTAGAATGCACTTTGGATGATGGTTGATTATTAGTCATTGTTGATATATACACGCGTTGTATGGAAATCCATAGAAATAAAATCTATGGTAATTGATTGGGCCTCATTCTAGTTTCGAAAAAGTAATATTTGAATAGAAATATTTGATAAGGAAATATTTGAAATAGAATATTTAAAAATAGAAATATATGAAGCCGTGTTGATTAGATTGACGCCATTTTGACGTAAACGATATTTATATCGATTTTATTCATTTTATAATGAATATCGAAAGTGACTTCAAAATCTGATATTTTGAAAAGAATTGAAATTCGAATTAAATTGAATAGAAATGAATTCGAATTAAATTGAATAGAAATGAATTCGAATTAAATTGAATAGAAATGAATTCAAATTGAAATTGAATTGAATTGAATTAGAAATTAATTTGAATTGAAATTGATTTGAAATGAATTTAGAACGAATTTATATTGGAAAATTCAATTTTGATTTGAATTTGAGATGGGAGTTGAAATCGTTTTTGAAAACGAATTTAAAATAATTTATATAATACGTTTTAAAAGGAAATCGAAAGTGACTCCCAAGTCGACTCCCCAGTCGACTTCGGGAGTGGCGGGATCTTTTCCCGCCTATCCTGCCCAGCTAAATTTGAAATCTGTTTTTAAATTTGAATTTTCTGAAAACTTCCATGGGCATTAACTGGGTCATACGGACTCCGATTTTCGAAAACTCGGACTCTATTTCGTGTATTTTTCCGAGACGATCGCAATGGCACTGCCCGTTTCCCTTGATTCAGATTTTGTCATTGAATTCTGCCTTGATTTAGGTTATAACTTGTTATTCTCAATATGGGTTGTTACATCCTCCCCACCTTAAAGGATTTCGTCCCCGAAATCTCTAAGTTAGGAAGAACGTATCCTACCATCCATCATCCATCTACTCCAAACATCATCCACGTGCAGTCAATGTCCTTAACCAATTCTAAATGCTGTATGATTATATGCAAAGGTGTGTGTATATGTCCTTATCTAATGCGAAAATCAGGCGGTTACTGATCCAGTAAACCCCCTTAAGGAAAAGTATGTTAGTGAAATGAGTCCATATGTATGCAAAATCCTAACATAATTTATAATCTCTACATGAGTGCGCGTAACATTCATCCATATGCAACATCCATGTGATAGCATAACAAGTTTCATCCATGAATAAGTATTAGCACTCATGCATATGCAATATGAAAGTGTGTGAGCCGATCTTAGTGCCTAATGTGTATCATGCATCCACGAGTATCCACTTGCAAACGCTTGCAACCACTTGCAAACATCAAGCATAACATGTTTCAAATACATGTTTCATCCAAAGGGTTTCTACCTAAGGTTCTCATGACAAGGTTAACGAGATAACAAGATAAACAGGATAAACATGGATAGCAAAAAGAAAGATATGCTAATTAGGAAAGGAGATTGAGAATGTACCCTAAAAAAGGAATGGATAAATCCCACGCATCTTCTCCTCGGTTTCCCAAGTTGCATCTTCATCGGCTTCACTCCACTGAACTTTCACCAATTTGAATTCTCGATTCCTTAGCATCTTGATCTCTGTTCCCAATATAAGAATCGGAGCTCTCCTCAAGGTTGCCTCTTTCTCTACCTCCACATCTTCAAGAATGCTTGGTTCAACCACCTCAGCGGACTCATGTAGGCACTTTCGGAGATGCGAGACATGAAAGACATTATGCACTCCGGCTAGCTTCTCGGGCAATTCCACCTTGTAAGCCATCTTTCCAATTCTCTCTATGATAGGGAAGGGTCCTACGAACCTTGGTGCCAGCTTTCCAACTGCTCCAAAACGAACCACATTACGCAAAGGAGAAACCTTCACGAAAACCATGTCTCCCGCTTCGAATTCCAAATCTGTCCTTCGCTTGTCAGCATAGGATTTCTGTCTGTCTTGGGCCGCTTTCATCCGTCTTCTCACCAATTCAACTTTCTCGGATGTGTCCCGTATCATATCGGGCCCAAGTATCAGCCTATCCGTTGTCTCCCACCAACAAGATGGTGACCTACACGGCCTCCCATACAAAGCTTCGAATGGTGCCATCCCTATGCTGGCTTGATAGCTATTATTATAAGCAAACTCTACAAGAGGAAGGTGGTCTTCCCAAGTACCACCAAAGTCAAGAACACAAAGCCTCAAAAGATCTTCTAGCACTCTATTCACCCTTTCGGTTTGGCCATCCGTCTGGGGGTGATAGGCTGTACTCAGATTCAATCGCGTACCCATTGCTTCTTGCAAACTATTCCAGAACTGGCTAGTGAAAATTGGGTCACGATCGCTAACTATGCTAGAAGGAACTCCATGCAACCGCACTATCTCTCGAAGATAAATAGATGCTAGCCATGATGCCGTCCTCTTGTTCTTCACTGGAATGTAATGAGCACTCTTCGTAAGTCTGTCAACTATGACCCATATGCTCGTATTTCCTTTCCTTGACCTAGGCAATCCATCCACAAAATCCATAGAGATACTTTCCCACTTCCATTGCGGGACCTCCAATGGATGTAATAGCCCACCGGGTTTCTTCGACTCGGCTTTCACTTGTTGGCACATTATACACTTTGAAACATACTCTGCCACATCTTTCTTCATTCCAGCCCAGAAGAAAATGTGCTTCATATCCCTATACATCTTATCTCCTCCAGGATGTATAGTCATCTTCGAGTGATGTGCTTCTTCGAGAACTTTATGCACCAAGTCTTCCACTTGTGGAACGCATAGCCTTCCATCATGCCTTAGCCAACCCTTGTCATCAATAGTATATCTAGCAAGGTGACTAGACCTCTCACCACGAATCAACTTGTCCATGATCTCAACTATCCGCGGGTCTTCCTTCTGTGAAGTCCCTACTTGATCAAGAAGTGTGGGTCTAAGCTCAAGGGATGCTAATGAACCCGTCATCGACTCAACAGCCGTCGTGAAATCAAAGGTTGCCAAGAACTCTAAGTTCTTCATCTCAATAAACAAGGGACTTAAAGTCAACCTCCTTCTGCTTAGTGCATCTGCCACAACATTACCCTTGCCAGGGGTATAAGCTATCTCGAAGTCATATGATGCCAAGAATTCCATCCACCTTTGCTGCCTTAGATTCAGATCTTTCTGCGAGAAGAGGTACTTGAGTGACTTGTGATCAGTATACAACACAAACCTTTCGCCTAGGATAGTGGCGCCAGGATTTGAGTGCAAAGTCAATCGCTGCCAACTCCAAATCATGAGTGGGATAGTTCTTCTAATGAACTTTAAGTTGCCTACCCCCATAACATATTACTCTTCCCTCTTGCATCAGAACAGCACCTAACCCCGTGCCACATGCATCGGTGTACACGGTAAACATCTTACCACTATCGGGTAATGCCAAAACTGGAACTGTAGTAAGGGCCCTCTTGAGCCTTTGAAAAGCAAGCTCACACTCTAAGTCCCATGCAGAGACTAAGTTCTTCTTCGTCAACTTAGTAAGAGGGGCTGAAATCTTAGCGAAGTCCCTGATGAACTTCCTATAGTAGCCCGCCAGACCGAGAAAGCTTCTAACTTCGTTTGCATTTCTAGGAGTCTTCCAGTCTTGAACCACAACCACTTTCGCGAGATCCACCGCTATGCCTTGCTTAGAAACTATATGTCCAAGAAATCGAACTTCCCTTCTCCAAAAATGACATTTGGAGAAATTGGCTTTCAACTGATGCGCTCTAAGCGTATCCATCACTTCCTTGAGATGCCTAGCATGCTCTTCCTCATCCTTTGAGAAGATTAGGATATCATCCACAAAGACAACAACAAACTTGTTAAGGAACTCCCTGAACACCCTACTCATCAAATCTACGAAGTAGGCGGGTGCATTAGTCAAACCGAATGGCATGACAAGCCATTCAAAGAATCCATCTGGAGTCCTAAACGCAGTTTTATCAATACTATCCTCAGCCACTCTAAGCTGATGGAATCCGGTGGCTAGATCGAGCTGAGAGAAAACAGAAGCACCAACAAGCTGGTCAAAGAGGTCATCAATCCTCGGTAACGGGTGCCTATTCTTCTTTGTCAGCTTGTTCAACTCTCGATAATCAACACATGGACGAAGCGAACCATCCGCCTTAGTAGCGAATACCACCGGAGCAACCCATTCAGAAATGCTTCGCCTAATAAAATTTTTCTCAAGCAGCTCCTTGATTTGCTTACTGAGCTCTCTTCTTTCTCGCGGGGCCATGTGCCTAACGGGCAATGATACTGGCTTGGCATTATCAACAAGATAAATGCGAAAATCTATCTCTCGTTTAGGGGGTAACCCCTTAACCTCTTCAAAGACATCAGGATATTCTCGAACCACCCTTACAGATTGCAGATCATTGATGGACGAGTCAAGAGATTCAAGATAACATAACATGACGGGATCCAGCGGGTTGCAAGAAATCTCTAGGGTATTACCGAGGCGAGTCATGAGCCTTACCACCCTATGCTCACAATCGAGAATGGTTCCATAACTGGACAACCAATCCATGCCCAAAATCAACCCGTATCCCGTGAACCCGAGGACATAAGCATTACACGTGAATTCTACGGTCAAGATAGAAATCTTCAAATCCACACAAATCATAGATAAATGGGCGGAATCCCCAATTGGATTTGAAACACTGACGGGATCCTCAACTAGACTAGTATTTAGGTGCAAACTTTCAACAATGTCAGAAGAAATAAAGGTATGCGATGCGCCAGAATCAAATAAAGTGTGAACAGGAAAGTCAGAAATATAAACAAGATTTTCTATAGAAATACTACCTCGGTCCTGAACTGGAGCAGTGTTGAGAGCATGCACTTGCCCTCCAGAAGGTCCTGCACGCTGAGTCTGCCCTTGCCCTTGTCCTTGCTTCTTGGGGCAATCCTTGCTAAGGTGTCCAAGCTCTCCACAGTGAAAGCATTCGCCCAACTTCCTCTTCTTCTTTCTGCAATCTTTGGCTATGTGCCCAACAATCCCACAGAAGTTGCATTTTCATGTGTCCTTTGCCTTGGCCTTGTTGCCCTTGTTGTTCTTGTTGTTCTGATTGCTCTGATTTCCTCCCCACTTGGAGTCCGTCTTCTTGGTTTGAGTCTCATTAGTCTTGACTTCCTTCTTGCCATTCTTATCGTCTCCCTGAAGCAATGCCATGTCTACTAGGCCTTCAAAAGTGGCCCCCATGGGTATATGAGATAGGGCTAAACCTTGTAATGGCTCATTCAACCCTCGTGCAAAGCGTAAAGCCTTCTTCTGGGGAGTATTAACCATGTCCAAACCGAATCGAGCGAGCTGGTTAAACTTATTCACATACTCCCTCACTGTCATGTCCCCTTGCTTCAAAGATATAAACTTCTCTAATTGTAGATTCGCCTCAGCTGATGATAGAAACTTAAGCCCAAACCTCGTCCTAAAGTCGGCCCAAGTCTCTATAGGCCTAATAGCATTGGTGACCTCCCACCAATAAGCAGCTTCTTCTTTTAATAGCCATGCTGCCAATAAAACCTTTCTATGGTCTTCCACATCAAAGATGGCGAAGAGATCTTCAGTTTCTTTCAACCAATTTCGCGCCTCAACAAAAGTCTCCGTCCCAATAAAATTCTTGCCACCCATTGCCTTAAAGTCTTTGCAAACCTTCGCGAAATCTGCTTGTGGATGCTGAGGAGGAGGAGGACGAATAACTTCAGTTACGGTGGGGGTATTGGCTGGGCCCGCATCGTTGGCCCTAGCTTCCAAGTACCTCCGGAACCATCCGGCAATGGTTACTCCCTCAGAAAGGTTAAGATCGGCCATGCTGAAAAAGGAAAAGCTAGATTAAGAACGAGGAAACAAATGATAGTGCTAATGGCTTTTGGGGAATAGCCTTCTAAAATAAACTAGACTTTTCTTGGAAAATACTTAATTGGTTTTGAAAATAGTTTTCCAAAAAGGTAAGTTTTTAAAAACACTTTTGCTCAAATCTTGCAAACCTCGCTCTGATACCAAATGTAACACCCCACCTCCGCCAATGCCACTCTTGCAAGCACACTAGCTTTGGAGGGGGGTTGAACAAGGTAAACATGCATGCAGATATCACAAGACAGAACATATAAATAAAATAGAGTAGTAAAGCAGCGGATAAAACTAACATTTCAAAACCATGGTCAAGTTACATCAAAGTACTTGGTCATTATTTTCCCATAAAACAAAGTTTAGAACATAAACTGAAAACTGGAAAAAAACATAAAGTAACTATCCCCAAAGTAGAATAAAGCCATAGCATGCTCAAGTCCAAACCATACATGAGCTATCCAGAAAAGCAGCTAAAGATCCATCTAGGTACCAGTGTTCCCACCTGCAAACCTGGGGGGGGGGGGGGGGGAACGGAAGAAAAGAGGCGAAAGAAAACGGGTCAGTCAAAAAGACTGGTAAGTCCTATCTACTATTAGTATAAAAACTAATAAAGTTAACTGGACATGTAAAGCAGATATGAAACATTGGGTGATAACTGGCATGGTGAAGAGACAGATCTAGTGAGGCATCGCATATACAAGGTTAAGTTGCACCAAGTGTGTACTAGTAATCTATGTCAGGTATCAACAAGAAAAGATCCCTTGGCCCAATCTTGGCCCAATATCCCGAGATGACCTAGTTCAAGGTCCAACAACACGGTCTAGCCGATCGGCACCCTAAAAGCCTAACTCGTCAAGTGTCGGTGTCATACGGCCCAATCACGAAGTGTAGTCAAACTATGCTAGGTCCACCCTAGGGTGTATCAAGCCCTAGGGTGCCAACCACGGACACAAATCAAGCACGCACAGTCTAAACCTACGGGTGCCCGTGTCTGCTTTTTCAACTCCGGACCATGTGCACGACCATAGTCCGCCTGAACCTACACCGGCGCACCTACTCAACCGTCGTTTTGGTCGCTTACATGTCAGCCCAGTAATCGTGCCCCACCCTAGCCTAGTCCCTAGGGTATCATGATACAATCAAGAGGGTTACCGGTGAAAAGGACCACGTAACTAGGGTTTCTAACGGGTTAAATGTGGTTAACCCTATCCCATCAAGTTGGTTAAGTGTACCCAAGGTTCATGACTTAACCCCGTCAACCCATCGTGTTTAATTGGTTAAGTATTCAAGTGGTCCATGACTTAACCCTACCATGTGGCATTAATTAATTTAATGCACCCAACCTCTCACATTAGACCTTGTTGTGGTTACTAGTTAAGCCAGGCGGGTCGGGGTAGCTTTACACCACAACTTAGTCTAACCTCGGGTTTCAAGTGCGACATGACCAACTACTCACATTGGGTCCTATTGCTTGTAGCCACTAGTTAAGCCAGTCGGTTCCGGGTAGATTTATGCTACAAACTCAACCCATCCTCGAGTTGGCCACACTCATATTTTCTAAGTGTTATGTCCATTATTATGTTTACAAACATAATCACAAGTCAATGTTCATGTCATATTTTAAAATCATGTTTTCATGTCATTAATATTACCCAAACCCAACGCATTCCCATCGCTTGTACGTTTCGCATAACATAACATAGATCAAAAGAGGGAACTTGGCAAAACATGACAAAAAGGGCATAAGGTAATAAGGTTGGCCACAAGTGAAACATGGTGGCATATGAGGCAAATGTGTTCATAAACTTGCATATTACATCATAGGCCTCCAAACATGCATGATATCAACTTTAGCAAAAATAGATTAAACATGGTCATAAATGACATAGGATGATAGCAAGTGATTCGCATATAACATCATATGCAAGATAGCATAAGGTAGATCATAAACTTGCATATTAGATTATAAGCCTCAAAATATGCATGATATCAAACTTTAGCAAATAGGTGAAACATGATCATAAATGACATAGGATGGTGGCTAGTGATTCGCATATAACATCATATGAAAGATAACACAAGGTTTATGAGAGTTTCTATGTTGCTTTATACAACATTTCCAATCAAAGCTCATAGCTTTCTATGCATAAGGTAAAGGTGATAGCTTTACAAACATGCATAGAATAAATTTATGCATAACATGATAGGATCAAAGCACATATCATACTTAGGCCCAAACTCAAACTTGCAACATGTCATATTTAACTTCATAGTTAGAATCTAAGAGTAGTATAGGGCTTAAAATGCTATGAAGACTTATAAAATATAAATAAGATTGAGACGAAGCCACTAGCAACTCTAAAGACCCCCGAATAGCAAGCTTCAATGAAAACCCTTGAGAAATTAGAATAAGATCCTTGCTTTGATGAAGAAAGATTGAACTTTGGCCTTAGAAACTCTCAAACAAGCTTAGGAACTCTCTTATGAATGAAGATGGAGGCTATGACAAGAGGGTGGAGGCCATGATTAAACATTTTGGCATAATTTAGTTGTAGGATTGATTTATGATGACTTAGGCTAGGTATTAGGGTCTTTTTATAGATGATTAGGTTAGTTTAGACCATAGGATTAACCCTAATTCAGATATGGGCCATCAATTCACGTCACTAGCCTCCAAACATGTCTTGAGAAACAAGTCAGGTGCACCCAGGCCAGACTGGCCGACCACCCAAGTCGACAGGGGTGTCGACTGGGCAGTCGACACAGCCTGGGGTGTGTCGACTCCCAAGTCGACTCCCCGGTCGACTTGGGGAGTGGCGGGATCTTTTCCCGCCTATCCTGCCCAGCTAAATTTGAAATCTGTTTTTAAATTTGAATTTTCTGAAAACTTCCATGGGCCTTAACTGGGTCATACAGACTCCGATTTTCGAAAACTCGGACTCTATTTCGCGTATTTTTCCGAGACGAACGCAATGGCACTTCCCGTTTCCCTTGATTCAGATTTTATCATTGAATTCTGCCTTGATTTAGGATATAACTTGTTATTCTCAGTATGGGTCGTTACATCCTCTCCACCTTAAAGGATTTCGTCCCCGAAATCTCTAAGTTAGGAAGAACGTATCCTACCATCCATCATCCATCTACTCCAAACATCATCCACATGCAGTCAATGTCCTTAACCAATTCTAAATGATGTATGATTATATGCAAAGGTGTGTGTATATGTCCTTATCTAATGCGAAAATCAGGTGGTTACTGATCCAGTAAACCCCCTTAATGCAAAGTATGTTAGTGAAATGAGTCCATATGTATGCAAAATCCTAACATAATTTATAATCTCTACATGAGTGCACGTAACATTCATCCATATGCAACATCCATGTGATAGCATACCAAGTTTCATCCATGAATAAGTATCAGCACTCATGCATATGCAATATGAAAGTGTGTGAGCCGATCTTAGTGCCTAATGTGTATCATGCATCCACGAGTATCCACTTGCAAACGCTTGCAACCACTTGCAAACATCAAGCATAACATGTTTCAAATACATGTTTCATCCAAAGGGTTTCTACCTAAGGTTCTCATGACAAGGTTAACGAGATAACAGGATAAACATGATAAACATGGATAGCAAAAAGAAAGATATGCTAATTAGGAAAGGAGATTGAGAATGTACCCTCAAAAAGGAATGGATAAAGCCCACGCATCTTCTCCTCGGTTTCCCAAGTTGCATCTTCCTCGGACTTGATTTCTTAATGACGCTTAACCATATAAGACGATTAGGAGATGAGGTTAAGTAATCTACACTTTAACTAATCCAAACACGATACTTAGGTAAGGATAAGTAACCTACACTTAACCGATCTAAAATAACAAGTGGATAAGGTTAAGTCATAAACCGTTTGATATACTTAGCCAATTCGACATACGGGTTGTAGGGCTAAGCCTTGAACTTGAACACTTAGTCGATTATGACATGGTTGGCATGCAGGTTAAGTCATGGGCTTGAATAACAACACTTAACCACTTAGACCAAACCCTAGTTAGAGGAACTAGGTAGAAAATCGTAGTTAATCAGGGATAACGGGAAAAGAAGATAAGTGGTAAACCTTAGTTAAGAATAACTAAGTAATAAGTCTTAGCCAAGGACATGGGACTAGTTCACAAATAGATGAGTAATCTGATAACGGTAGGTCATCGCTTAGTATACGAGGAGGAGCAACTTATCTGACGTGGATAAAAAGCTCCATCGAACTGGGTGACGAAGCGGTAGCTTCAGGGGACGTGAGGGTACTCTTGGTATCCCCCTGTGAGGTGGCAGATGGTCCATGAAACCCGGCCTCACAGAGGTTAAGGTCTGCGGTAGAAGAGCCAAGAGTATACCTTGGTTGCTATGCGAGCGACCTAAAGACTGGGATGGATTAGCGTGGAGTCGACGATACTTGTTTTCGCCCTGGATAGCACGTCGCCGACTACCTACCATCTTTACTCAATCGTGTACGAACGGAAAGGCAGAGAACTCCCAACATACCATGTTCTTGCTATCGAGTCATGGGTGAGGTTGGCCCATAGGAAAGTGGGGCTATAGTGGGGCCGGGATGTAGTTCTCATACATGATTTTTCTTGGATTGCCTTTCAGTAGTTGAGGGAGTGGTCACGTGGGACCATAGCCACGGATACAAAAACAGACCTTGATATCTGCATCGGCAGATGACTTAAAGCTCCCGACCGAGCTCCGTATTTCTTGATTTGCCCTGGTACGGAACTCGGATGGCACATTGGGATACATGTGCGTCTAGACATGGAAAACGATTCACGATACATACGTGGGATAAGGGGCGTGGTTGATGGATGGCATAATCCCTAGTGGTCCTAGGTGGCCTGAACCCAAACCGAGATACGGAAACGTTCATTAGGTAGCATAATCCCTAGTGGTCCTAGGTGGCGTAGACCCCTAAGCCTACCCTAAACCCTCAAAAATCACTCATGCCACGAAGTGCTGCCCAAATGCCAAGTGATCATGGCCTCCATCTCCAATTCCTAGAGACTATGCATGCAAATCGGATCCGAATCAAAGGTGCTAGCTTGCTACATCAAATCAAGGGAGTGGATCAACATTGCTATGCAAGTTTCATGACGATTCTTCAACAAAGGAGCCACCTTTCTTCGTCAAGACGATGCATGGTCCTTCCCTAAGCCACGCTATGTAAGTTCTAGCTACTTCTAGATCTAAACGGTAGTCTTAATGATGGCATGGAATAAAACGAGATTAAACTAAGTATGCTAGCCTACATGAACCTTGTCATGTCTCTTTAGCTTGAACCTATGACTTTAGGCTATGTTTAGTGACTAAATCAAGTTACCCATGTTGCATTGGACTTAGTTTGCCATGCAAGATTGAACCTTTACTTGTGGAAAGTTGGGATGAACACTTGGAACCACTTTGACTTGTGAAATATGTGCATGAACATGACTTGGGGCTTATGCATATAAATGAACCCAAACCCCTCATGATAATATGCATGTTTGGGACCAAAACCCCCTTATGATACTTTGCATGCTTGAGGCCAAATCCTTTATGACAATATTCACGTTTGGGGCCAATCCCTTTATTACATCGTGCATGGTTAGTGGCCAATATGCAATATGCTAGTTATATGAACACCTTTGCCTCAACTTTCACCATGCTTAACTTGTGATTCATCTTTATCATCTTGTACCCATCTTTGTCATATTATCCCAAATATGTTTCGCTTTCATGTGCGTTGGGGACACGCTTTGGGTGGCTTTGGAAAACTTGAAAATTGGCTATGACCTTGACGTGAAATTACATGTAACGTGAAATGATAAATAACATGAATATGACACGAAAACTTGACATGGGGCTACATGAAAACATGGACTTAAAAAGGGGTCTAAATTTGACATGAACATGATACGTAGAGAACATGAAAGTGGCCAACTCGAGGTTGGGTTGAGTTTGTAGCATAAATCTACCCGGACCCGCCCGGCTTAACTAGTGGCTACAAACAATAGGACCCAATGTGAGTAGTTGGTCATATAGCACTTAAAACCCGAGGTTAGACTAGGTTGTGGTGTAAAGCTACCCGGACCCGCCCGGCTTAACTAGTAACCACAACAAAGTCTAATGTGAGAGGTTGGGGTGCATTAATCTAATTAATGCCACAAGAAAAGGTTAAGTAAATTTGACTAATGACACTTAACCGATATGACACAAATGGGTAGGTTAAGTGGAACCGGACTTGATTTCTTAATGACGCTTAACCATATAAGACGATTAGGAGATGGGGTTAAGTAATCTACACTTAACTAATCCAAATACGATACTTAGGTGAGGATAAGTAACCTACACTTAACCGATCTAAAATAACAAGTGGATAAGGTTAAGTCGTAAACCATTTGATATACTTAGCCAATTCGACATACGGGTTGTAGGGCTAAGCCTTGAACTTGAACACTTAGTCGATTATGACATGGTTGGCATGCGGGTTAAGTCATGGGCTTGAATAACAACACTTAACCTAATAGACAAAACCCTAGTTAGAGGAACTAGGTAGAAAATTGTAGTTAATCAGGGATAACGGGAAAAGAAGCTAAGTGGTAAACCTTAGTTAAGAATAACTAAGTAATAAGTCTTAGCCAAGGACATGGGACTAGTTCACAAATAGATGAGTAATCTGATAACGGTAGGTCATCGCTTAGTATACGAGGAGGAGCAACTTATCTGACGTGGATAAAAAGCTCCAGCGAACTGGGTGACGAAGCGGTAGCTTCAGGGGACGTGAGGGTACTCTTGGTATCCCCCTGTGAGGTGGCAGATGGTCCATGAAACCTGGCCTCACAAAGGTTAAGGTCTGCGGTAGAAGAGCCAAGAGTATACCTTGGTTGCTATGCGAGCGACCTAAAGACTGGGATGGATTAGCGTGGAGTCGACGATACTTGTTTTCGCCCTGGATAGCACGTCGCCGACTACCTACCATCTTTAGTCAATCGTGTACGAACGGAAAGGCAGAGAACTCCCAACAGACCATGTTCTTGCTATCGAGTCATGGGTGAGGTTGGCCCATAGGAAAGTGGGGCTATAGTGGGGCCGGGATGTAGTTCTCATACATGATTTTTCTTGGATTGCCTTTCAGTAGTTGAGGAAGGGGTCACGTGGGACCATAGCCACGGATACAAAAACAGACCTTGATATCTGCATTGGCAGATGACTTAAAGCTCCCGACCGAGCTCCGTATTTCTTGATTTGCCCTGGTACGGAACTCGGATGGCACATTGGGATACATGTGCGTCTAGACATGGAAAACGATTCACGATACATACGTGGGATAAGGGGCGTGGTTGATGGATGGCATAATCCCTAGTGGTCCTAGGTGGCCTGAACCCAAACCGTGATACGGAAATGTTCATTAGGTAGCATAATCCCTAGTGGTCCTAGGTGGCGTAAATCCTAAGTGAACACGCGATAGTTCATGGTAAGAAAACATAACCAGATCAAGGGTAGCAGTCCAAAACAACTTCAAGGATAAAACGGTACTACGTTGAGGTGGTATAGATTTATATGGGAAAGCCCGTACGGCCTACGGCAAAGGACTGAACTTATACATGGGAAGAAACATACAAGTTGGGAAAACCTACATATGTTATATATTAGGTTGACATGGACCATTACAGGACATTAGGCAAGGGACATTCATGGTTAACACATGACGCGGGTTGGGATACTAGTACGAGAGGTGCAGAGCAAATATACATGATAAATACCTTGGGATGTTATACTTGATAGATACCGTGGGATGTTATACATGATAGATACCTTGGGATAGTATACTTGATAGGAACCTAACGATGGGATACCTTGATTTATCTTGACACCGTAGTTTATCATGATACCTTAGTTTATTTTGCTACAGTAGTTCATCCAGTTATCTTGGTTTAGCTTATCTATCTTGTCGTCATCCTTATGTTTACTTTCAGTTTATGCATGTCATGTTACCTTTACCTGTTTTTATACTGGAAGTAGATAGGACTTACCAGTCTTTATGACTGACCCCGTTTTGTTTCGCCTCTTTGTCTTCCGTTTCCCCCCCAGGTTTCCAGGGAGGAAATGATGTTGTTTAGTTCAGACCTCTTATGCCTGAAGGCTATCATGTATAGCTTGATATTCTATTGGCTATGGCTGCTTCACCACTTTATTTTGGGGAATAATTTATGAAAAGGTTTTTATGTTTCTTTACTATTGCAAGACAGGTTTTGATGTATCCTAATATAAAAGACTTTAGACTTTATTTTATAAGGTAATGAAATTTGTTTTACTTCCGCTGTTTTATATATGTTCTGTCTTGTAATATTTCTGTGCATGTTTACCTCGATAGTGCTTTACCAAACCTAGTGCATTCCCTTTGTGAGTGACCCTAGGGGAGGTGGGGTGTTATAGTATTAGCTAGACATGGCTAAAGAAGAAGAAAAACAGAAATTAAACAACATGAACATAAATAAAACTAAAACTAAATAGAACAGAGCAAGAAGAGTTTTATTCCAAGAGAAAGATTACAGAATAAAACTAAGTGTGTTTTTACATGAATGAGATACAAGGTATTTATAGCTGATATGACAAAGACTGCTTGGCAAATTCCACAATGTGGGACTAAAGAATTAGCCCAAATAACACATAAGCTAGTGTGAACGGGGTTGTAGAGTAAGAGGCCTTGTAAGTGAGCCAGTGTGAACACAATATGAATCTTTAGTGAGCCAAGTCTACCCAACTGAACTCTATTTGCAATCGTTCTTCAAGCTTTAAACTCTTCAAGCTTTAGTAATTTTAACTTCACTCTTTTTCAGCAAATTCTTCATGCTTTATTCATCAAGTGCTCTAAACCATGATTCTTGTCAACAATCTGAAAATACAGCTATAAGTACTAAATATCAATTATTTAAAAGATAAAATAAGATAAATATGCGGATAAAATATACACATTTACGTGTATATCATAACACTTGTTCTTTAACCCGATAATTAATGGAATGTGATTTTGGGTTTATAGTGAATCGTGTTTTTTAATGACATTGATTCTTTAACCCAGTTAAAGATTAAAACTAAGTGGAGTTTTAATGAATCTTTAATTAGATTGAAATGGTCGAGAATGGAGTATCACCAGTTTTACTCCAGGTGATAGTTAAATCTTTAATTAGATTTGAATGTGAAATGGTAATTGAATTTACCGATAACACCGTGGTGTTAGATATGAAGTATTACCAGTTTTACTTCATGGGATAAATAGGTTGGGATTGGTAAATAAAATAAATAATTACTTCGGTATGGTTCGCTAATCTCGACTAGTTTGAAGTGATATTCAAAGGAAGATTAAAGAATAAATTTAAAGAATTTATCTTTGATAAAATTAATGGGAACCTTTCGCAAAGTGTAAGAATATTTGAATAAAAAGAATATTCTGATTTGGAATGAGGCGTATGTTGTGTTTGTGTAACACTTGTTTATTATATACGCGAGTTATTCAGAAAGACCGGGTTTATCCCATTCTGAATAACTGATTCGACGTGGTGTCGAGGATGAAGACGGTGGTCGAAGACCGGAGGTCTTCACGTCGTTTGGGTGATTACTGATGATCTTGATTGGGCTGTACACCCAAGAGGAGGGCATCAGTTGGTGATCATCCAGACGTATTTGGAGATCGATGGATATGCGGGGTACTAGGTGCCTCCGGTTTCATTCACACCCAGAACGAACTTGTAAACGGACTGTGTGTCTGACATTGGATTTTAGTCTGTGTGATTGATTTCTATTAAATATACATCTGTTTGGCGGCAGAGAATTTATTCTCTTGCTTAACGCCCTTCTCTGAGATGTACGAGCTCAGGGGTTATATATTGATGGATATCAATCGCATGGAGTGAATTGCCTGTGTGGCATGCCTAAGTGGCAAATGATCAAGGCTTTTGTTGAAAAGAAAAGTCTTGTGGTTGATGATCAAAGCACGACCTGTGTAGCATAGCTTTGTGTAGCGTTGATTCGTGAGCCTCACACCCCGTTTGTGAACCAAAAACGGGAGAAGGATCCAGGGAGGGCATGCGTTTCTTTCTAGCTAGTGGTGGTGTCAGTGCTTAAACTGACTGACATTTATATACTTTTCACCTGTGTGGTTGTTGCTGTTGCGAGGCGCCTCGGTTATATCGGTTGATCTGAGACCGATAGAGTCATTGGACTCATTTACGCCCCAAAGCGCGGGGAAACGCAGTGTTCAGGCATTTTAATCCACATCAGTGGACCGGCCCTGTGGCTCCTAAGGGTCACTCGAGCTCTAATCCTGAGACACAGGCTAGAGCGTCTCGAATCGGTGGAGGACTATCTTTTGCCTCGGTTCACAGATGGAAACCCAACTTCCAATACGTGACATTTGCGGTTTTGATTGTAGAGCCTAATATGGCGACATTATATATGGAACCCATGCCGTCTATGATTGATATTTTTGATTGAAATTGTTTTGAAACTATACACTTATAATAGTATCAAATGATTTGTTTTAACGTATCAAACATGCTTTGGCTATTATAAGATAAAACCCTACCCTCCGGCTTGTGTTGCATTATGTGATGGGACATGGGTCTTATAATAACTTCATTTTTCTTTATTTAGCATTGCGCGGTTGTTTTATGCACTGGTGTTCTTGGGAGGAAACCCGTTCCGTGTTATACGGCGTGGTCCCTTGATTTACCGAACTTTAAAATAAAGATTAATAACTGTTTTAGTTCTCACACCAGTCCCATGACTGACCTGGAGTTTATTGTTTTAACCTAAACTCTGGGTGCCCTTATTTTCGACACGGGTAGCTAGTAGTTTTGGTTTTGCAGATTTATATTCGCAGGATCCCGATTTACAGCAGGAATGATATCCGGAAAGCTTTGTATCCGTATATCTCCTTCAGTTGTGTTTTGTATTATTTTCCGCTGCTATGTAATGTACTGTAATCTATGATATTTTTCTGTTGTGTAATATTTATTTATACTCTGTATATTCTTGCAATTTGATGGAATTGTTGTAACATATAATGAAATGTTCTTCTGTATGCGTTCTATTTTGTCGTGTTCTCAATACAATCCGGGCTTTCCTTACCGGGTAAGTTCAAGTCGTAACATCTTGGTATCAGAGCTTTGGTTTACAAAGCTAGAGAACAAGACACATTAGAACCATACGAAAGAATTCATTAGAGATTGGTTTAGTAATATCCAATGGGAATGACTCGTTAAAGATGGGATCAGTAGTATCCTAGAACGAGTGTGAAGAGTATATTTTTGAAAATGAAAACAAATCTTGTTTTGAAATTTAAATCAATTATTCGTATTTGATTATTTATTTATATTGATTTGGACAATCCAGTATATAAAGATTTTGCGTATACATCTGATCTACGTGTATTTGAAATTTTAATATACCGGATAGATATAGAATTACACTCTAATCGCCCAGAGATGATTTTGGCGATGGAGCTCCATCATTAGAATTTATGTTCGAGTGACGAAAGTGAGGTTTCTATATATTTCCAATTGACTGGTGTGAGAACCAAAATTAGATAGGACATATTGTTGTGATTTGGCATCAAAAATCTGTTTCTTGGACTATATATCAAAGTTATGAATTTAAAATGACAACCAACTAATTGATTGATGGTTGTGTTGTTTGATTATTATTTGATTAGTTGAATTTGAACTATATAGCCCAATTGATCGAATAGCGAGTTATATTGAAAATTAGTCGCATTTGCTTGCATATACATGTACTTACATTGAACAGGTCATAGCAAGGAGGCTAGAGCAAAAGAATAAAATTGTTTGCCCGACAAATAGGTACATGTTTACCATAATTTACTGTTTTGTTTGGGTGATGATGATTTTATGAGCCGATTGTCTAGCCACTTGGCTTTTTCTTTTTCTTTTGGATTGAAGAAGGCCATGGGAGGCTATATGAAATATCCGGAAGTCCCTGGTGCAGGGGAGGTTATGGCAAAATTTAGGGTGTTAGCCAAATTTTTGAAAAATTTGAAAAGTTCTTAGAAACTGAAAAGTTGAAGAACTTAAGCCGTAAAGAAAAGAATGAAAGTTGAGTTGATTTATGAAACAACTTTCGGCTTCGTTCCTTTTCGGGGACGAAAAGTTTTAAGTGGGGGAGATTGTAATAACCCAGAAATCTGGGCCAATTTAAAAATTTTATTTTGGCAATTTTAGAGAATTTTAATTATTTAAAATGAATTATTTTAAATAATATCGACGAGAAATTAATTTTGAATAGAATTCGAACGTATATATTATATAGATCTTCGTTAGAATATAAATATTTATTCTAAATTATAAAAGGAATTGAAAATGGCGCGGTAGTTCGATAATTCGATTTCATATTTCAAATGAATGTACCGGGTGCAAAATAAACCGGATTTCAGTGAAACCAAAAATATTTGAATCTATTTGTGAATATCTTTCCAACGAATCCGAAAAATTGAAATTTCATAGCGGGGATAAAAAGTAATGCCCAGTTGAAAATTCAGAATAGTCGCTATGGAATTCTGGCCTTTAAAAATAGCCATTTTGCAAACGACATCAGAATTCGACGAAACCACTTTTGTTGGATCCGCGATGTCAAATTATTGCTAGATTCCAAATTTCGTAAATTTTCGGATCAATATGTGAGCGTGGCAAAGGAAAACGCATTTGACCAGTTTTAGTTGATTTCAATCGACTGGAAAATGGCCATTTTTCAAACGGTCTCAGAATTTGACGAAATTAGTTTTGTTAGGACCGTATCGTCAATATGAAGCTAGAAATAATTTTTTTGAAATTTTTAGAGTTCGTATGTGGCCCCGGTAAATTGAAATGTGCGTTTGAATTGAACATATAAATATTTATATTTTAAATTCAATGAAAACTAATTGTAACGATCGAATTGGCCTACGTGACATATCCCATTGTGTTCGGAATGGGGGTAAATGGCTAGGGACGATAGTCGTTGGGTCTCGTTTGGTGTTCGGATTGAATGTCAACTTTTGGAATTAAAATATAATATAAAATTAAAATAAATAAAACCCCCCACTCCTCTTTTCTCTCTCCCCGACCATTTCAAAACAGAAAATAAAAAAAGGAAAAAGAAAGGGCGACGGAAGCCCTAGCCGACCACCGCGCCGTCGACGTGCAGCCCTCCTCCTCCGCCGCACGCAGCCAGCACCCCCCCACTCGATCTTCCTCCACCCACTCGCGAATCCCTAAACCCCACCAGTCAGCATGCAAACCCCCATAACCCCCTAAATCGGCCACCGCAGGGCACGCCGCCGGGTCCCAGGAGTTCCGCCGCGACTCCAGCTCGCCCCCCTCGACGTGAAGAGCAGCGCCCCTCCCCTTGAAGACCACCGTGAGTTTTCCATTATTTACTTTAATTTTTTCGAAGGAAAAATCTGATTTTTTATATATACGAATAACAAGTAAAAACCTAATTTTTATGTATACAACTTAGTTTTAAAAATGTGATTTTTTTGTGTGTAGGATTTCATTATTGAAAATATGATTTCTAAGGATATAGAAAATATGATTTTTTTTTTGGTTATAAGAAATACTATTTTCTCGATGTATAAGATAGGGTATTTCATTGCTAAAAATATGATTTTTATATAGTATAGATATTAAAAATATGATTTCTATATTATAAAGAAGGTAAAAATATGATTTTTATATTAGTAAAGTATTAAAAATATAATTTTTATAGGATGTAGAGAATAAAGATATGATTTTTATAAGATAGAGATATGAGTAGCAAAGTAAAAATTTATCTTTGTATAGGTAAGGATAATAAAAAGGCGATTTTTATTATATGTATAACGACATAAAAATACGATTTTTATATATGAAGCAGCGATGTAAAAATATAATCTTTATATAAAAGGAAGCGTTGTAAGAATGTATAATGTTTATATATAAAGTGCCATTATAGAAACGTGATTTTTAAAATGAACATCATATTAAAAATATGATTTTTTTTCTATGAACAGCGTGAAAAGAAGTGAGATGGAACATATAGAAATCAAAAAGGAATTCAGACAGTTCAGAAATGACATGGAGGATTGGAACCCTCGGTGAGAACTTCTCACCTTTAATTTTGTTTTCTAGTTAATAATATATACTAGGATGCAGACGGTGTTTAGTAGCACCCGACACAAGTCGTCCACAGACCATTGATGGCTTGTATGCTTGTTTGTTTGATTTTGATGTGTAGTTGATTGTGTGATGTGATGTGTAATGAAATAAAATATTTATATAGTTGAAATAAAATATTTTATAGTGAAAATATTTTATAGTTTAAAATAGAATTTTTAACGTGTATATGAAATGAAATAAAAATAAACAAATCGGAAGATTTGTTTATATACACACATTTGACTGATATTGATTGGGACGATAAATTTTACACATCGCCCAACTGCACAAATAAAATCTGTGTTTGATTGTTTGAAACCCCACACGGGTATTGGGATGATATATGACATACACTAATCCAAATAATTAGTTGTATGTCGATCGATTGATTGACAGACTGTTATGAGCGTTAAATATTTATATTTGATGCTTATACAGTGTAGAATGCACTTTGGATGATGGTTAATTATTAGTCATTGTTGATATATACATGCGTTGTATGGAAATCCATAGAAATAAAATCTATGGTAATTGATTGGGCCTCATTCCAGTTTTGAAAAAGAAATATTTGAATAGAAATATTTGAAAAGGAAATATTTGAAATAGAATATTTGAAAATAGAAATATATGAAGCCGTGTTGATTAGATTGACGCCATTTTGACGTAAACGATATTTATATCGATTTTATTCATTTTATAATGAATATCGAAAGTGACTTCAAAATCTGATATTTTGAAAAGAATTGAAATTCGAATTAAATTGAATAGAAATGAATTCGAATTAAATTGAATAGAAATGAATTCGAACTAAATTGAATAGAAATGAATTCAAATTGAAATTGAATTGAATTGAATTAGAACTGAAATTGAATTAGAAATTAATTTGAATTGAAATCGATTTGAAATGAATTTAGAACGAATTTATATTGGAAAATTCAATTTTGATTTGAATTTGAGATGGGAGTTGAAATCGTTTTTGAAAACGAATTTAAAATAATTTATATAATATGTTTTAAAAGGAAATCGATGAAGTATATATTATATATATTATATATATAATATAACGGCCTGAATAGAATGCGCCGTGCTGCGGTAGTTCGTGAATTTCGACCATTAACTTCGAATGGAAATTGCGGGAGATCCGACCGTCGGATTCTCCTAAAACTTGAACTGTTGGGTTCGTATCAAAAAGAGCTTTCTAACGAATATTAGAAATTAGAAATCTAACGGTTGGATTTGGAATTATGTCCAAATCAAATTTGGAAAAGGTCGTTGTAAGTACAGTTCGATGGCCGTTGATGGAAATCGACTGTACGGGCCTTGATAAAATTATTAAAAATAGTAATAATTTGTGTAAAATCATAAGAAATGATTTGGGAAGAATTGGGATGAAAAACTCCATATTTGAAAAGATAAAAATAGATTTTTATGTAATGAACTGGTTTTGAACTAGAATTAAAATTCTATTTATTTTTAAATAAATAAATTGAATTTGAAAAGGGTTTTAAAAGTAACCAGAATTTCCAATAATTGAATTGGAAGGGATGTGAATCGAAATTGTCTTCGGAATATTTCGATGTTGGATTTCGTGATGATACAGATATTGTTATGGGAATTTGGAAGCTATATTTATATCGTTATCTCCAATACGATATTTGTGGGTTGTAGAATTTGATATTGAATATAAGCCGATATATTTTCTATTCAGAGCCTTGTATTTAATATCAAATGTGATTTGGGTTTATCGTGAATGGTGTCTTCATTAACACTGTTCTTCAACCCAGTTGAGAAAAAGATTAAATCTTTTTATTTAGATTTAATGAAGTGTACCAATTAAATGGAATTTAATTGGAATTGAATTTGAATTGATTCTTGGGTTTATCGTGAATGGTGTTTTAAATAACACTTGTTCTTTAACCCGATAATTAATGGAATGTGATTTTGGGTTTATAGTGAATCGTGTTTTTAAATGACATTGATTCTTTAACCCAGCTAAAGATTAAAACTAAGTGGAGTTTTAATGAATCTTTAATTAGATTGAAATGGTCGAGAATGGAGTATCACCAGATTTACTCCAGGCGATAGTTAAATCATTAATTAGATTTGAACGTGAAATGGTAATTGAATTTACCGATAACACCATGGTGTTAGATATGAAGTATTACCAGTTTTACTTCATGGGATAAATAGGCTAGGATTGGGAAATAAAATAAATAATTACTTCGGTATGGTTCGCTAATCTCGACTAGTTTGAAGTGATATTCAAAGGAAGATTAAAGAACAAATTTAAAGAATTTATCTTTGATAAAATTAATGGGAACCTTTCCCAAAGTGTAAGAATATTTAAATAAAAATAATATTCTGAATTGGAATGAGGCGTATGTTGTGTTTGTGTAACACTTGTTTATTATATATGCGAGTTATTCAGAAAGACCGGGTTTATCCCATTCTGAATAACTGATTCGACGTGGTGTCGAGGATGAAGACGGTGGTCGAAGACCGGAGGTCTTCACGTCGTTTGGGTGATTACTGATGATCTTGATTGGGCTGTACACCCAAGGGGTGGGAATCAGTTGGTGATTGTCCAGACGTATTTGGAGATCGATGGATAAGCGGGGTACTAGGTGCCTCCGGTTTCGTTCAGACCCAGAACGAACTTGTAAATGGACTGTGTGTCTGACATTGGATTTTAGACTGTGTGATTGATTTCTATTAAATATACATCTGTTTGGCTGCGGAGAATTTATTCTCTTGCTTAACGCCCTTCTCTGAGACGTACGAGCTCAGGGGTTATATATTGATGGATATTAATCGCATGGAGTGAATTGCCTGTGTGGCATGCCTAAGTGGCAAATGATCAAGGCTTTTGTTGAAAAGCAAAGTCTTGTGGTTGATGATCAAAGAACGGCCTGTGTGGCATAGCTTTGTGTAGCGCTGATTCACGAGCCTCACACCCCGGTTGTGAACCAAAAATGGGAGAAGGATCCAGGGTGGGCATGCATTTCTTTCTAGCTAGTGGTGGTGTCAGTGCTTAAACTGGCTAACATTTATATACTTTTCACCTGTGTGGTTGTTGCTATTGCGAGGCGCCTCGGTTATGTTGGTCGATCCGGGGCCGATAGAGTCATTGGACTCATTTACGCCCCAAAGGGTGGGGAAATGCAGTGTTCAGGCATTTTAATCCACATCGGTGGACCGGCCCTTTGGCTCCTAAGGGTCACTCGAGCTGTGATCCTGAGACATGGGCTAGAGCGTCTTGAATCGATAGAGGACTATCTTTTTCCTCGATTCACAGATGGAAACCCAACTTCCAATACATGACATTTGCGGTTTTGATTGTAGAGCCTAGTATGGTGACATGATATATGGTACCCATGCCGTCTATGATTGATATTTATGATTGAAATTGATTTGACACTATACACTTATAATGGTATCAAATGATTTGTTTTAACGCATCAAGCATGCTTTGGCTATTATAAGGTAAAATCCTATCCTCCAGCTTGTGTTCCATTGTGTGATAGGACCTGTGTCTTATAATAGCTTCATTTTTCTTTATTTAGCATTGCGCTGTTGTTTTATGCACTGGTGTTCTTGGAAGGAAACCCGTTCCGTGTTATACGGCGTGGTCCCTTGATTGTCCGAACTTTAAAATAAAGATTAATAACTGTTTTAGTTCTCACACCAGTCCCATGACTGACCTAGAGTTTATTGTTTTAACCTAAACTCTGAGTGCCCTTATTTTCGACACAGGCAGCTAGTAGTTTTGGTTTTGCAGATTTATATTCGCAGGATCCTGATTTACAGCTGGAATGATATCAGGAAAGCTTTGTATCTGTATATCTCCTTCAGTTGTGTTTTGTATTATTTTCTGCTGCTATGTAATGTATTGTAATCTTTGATATTTTTCTGTTGTGTAATATTTATTTATACTCTGTATATTCTTGTAATCTGATGGAATTGTTGTAATATACAATGAAATGTTCTTCTGTATGCGTTCTATTTTGTCGTGTTCTCAATACAATCCGGGCTTTCCTTACTGGGGAAGTTCGGGTCGTAAAATCTTGGTATCAGAGCTTTGGTTTACAAAGCTAGAGAACAAAACACATTGGAACTATACGAAAGAATTCATCAGAGATTGGATTAGTAATATCCAATGGGAATTACTCGTTAGAGATGGGATCAGTAGTATCCTAGAACGAGTGTGAAGAGTATATTTTTGAAAATGAAAACAAATCTTGTTTTGAAATTTAAATCAATTATTCATATTTGATTATTCATTTATATTGATTTGGACAATCCAGTATATAAAGAATTCGCGTATACGTCAGATCCACGTGTATTTGAAATTTTAATATACTGGATAGATATAGAATTACACTCTAATCACTCGAAGATGATTTTGATGATGGAGCTCCGTCATTAGAATTTATGTTCGAGTGACGAAAGTGAGGTTTCTATATATTTCCAATTGACTGGTGTGAGAACCAAAATTAGATAGGGCCTATTGTTGTGATTTGGCATCAAAAATCTGATTTTTGGACTATATATATCAAAGTTATGAATTTGAAATGATAACCAACTAATTGATTGATTGTTGTGTTGTTTGATTATTGTTTGATTAATTGAATTTGAACCATATAGCCAAATTGATCGAATAGTGAGTTATATTGAAAATTAGTCGCCTTTGCTTGCATATTCATGTACTTACATTGAACAGGTCATAGCAAGGAGGCTAGAGCAAAAGAATAAAATTGTTTGCCCGACAAATAGGTACATGTTTACCATAATTTACTGTTTTGTTTGGGTGATGATGATTTTATGAGCCGATTGGCTAGTCGCTTGGCTTTTTCTTTTTCTTTTGGATTGAAGAAGGCCATGGGAGGTAATATGAAATATCCCGAAGTCCCCGGTGCAGGGGAGGTTATGGCGAAATTTTTCGAAAATTTAGGGTGTTAGCCAAATTTTTGAAAAATTTGAAAAGTTCTTAGAAACTGAAAAGTTGAAGAACTTAAGCCGTAAAGAAAAGAATGAAAGTTGAGTTGATTTATGAAACAACTTTCGGCATCGTTCCTTTTCGGGGATGATAAGTTTTAAGTGGAGGAGATTGTAATAACCCGGAAATCTGGGTCAATTTAAATTTTTTATTTTGGCAATTTTAGCGAATTTTAATTGTTTAAAATGAATTATTTTAAGTAATATCGACGAGAAATTTATTTTGAATAGAATTCGAACGTATATATTATATAGATTGTCGTTAGAATATAAATATTTATTTTAAATTATAAAAGGAATTGAAAATGGCGCGGTAGTTCGATAATTCGATTTCAAATTTCAAATGAATGTATCGGGTGCAAAATAAACTAGATTTTAGTGAAACTAAAAATATTTGAATCTATCTGTGAATATCTTTCCAACGAATCCGAAAAATTGAAATTTCGTAGCGGGGATAAAAAGTTATGCCCAGTTGTGGAATTCTGGCCTTTGAAAATAGCCATTTTGCAAAGGACATCGGAATTCGACAAAACCACTTTTGTTGGATCCGCGATGTCAAATTATTGCTAGATTCCAAATTTCGTAAATTTTCGGATCAATATGTGAGCATGGCAAAGGAAAACGCGTTTGACCAGTTTTAGTTGATTTTAATCGATCGGAAAATGGCCATGTTTCAAACGCTCAGAATTTGACGAAATTAGTTTTGTTAGGACCGTATCGTTAATATGAAGCTAGAAATAATTTTTCTGGAATTTTTAGAGTTCGTATGTGGCCCCGGTAAATTGAAATGTGCGTTTGAATTGAACATATAAAGATTTATATTTTAAATTCAATGAAAACTAATCATAACGATCGAATTGGCCTGCGTGACATATCCCATTGTGTTCGGAATGGGGTTAAATAGCTAGGGACGATAGTCGTTGGGTCTCGTTTGGTGTTCGGATTGAATGTCAACTTTTGGAATTAAAGTATAATATAAAATTAAAATAAATAAAACCCCCCACTCCTCTTTTCTCTCTCCCCGACCATTTCAAAACAGAAAATAAAAAAAGTTAAAAGAAAAGGCGACGGAAGCCCTAGCCGACCACCGCGCCGTCGACGTGCAGCCCCCCTCCTCCGCCGCACGCAGCCAGCACCCCCACTCGATCTCCCTCCACCCACTCGCGAATCCCTAAACCCCACCAGTCAGCATGCAAACCCCCGTACCCCCCCTAAATCGGCCACCGCAGGGCATGCCTCCGGGTCCCAGGAGTTCCGCCGCGACTCCAGCTCGATCCCCTCGACGTGAAGAGCAGTGCCCCTTCCCTTGAAGACCCCCGTGAGTTTTCCATTATTTACTTTAATTTATTCGGAGGAAAAATCTGATTTTTTATATATACGAATAACAAGTAAAAACCTAATTTTTATTTATACAACTTAGTTTTAAAAACGTGATTTTTTTCGTATAGGATTTCATTATTGAAAATATGATTTTTAAGGATATAGAAAATATGATTTTTTTTGTTACAAGAAATACGATTTTCTCGGTGTATAAGATAGGGTATTTCATTGCTAAAAATTTGATTTTTATATAGTATAAATATTAAAAATATGATTTCTATATTATAGAGAAGGTAAAAATATGATTTTTATATTAGTAAAGTATTAAAAATATAATTTTTATAGGATGTAGAGAATAAAGATATGATTTTTACAAGATAGAGTATATAGAAATTCGATTTTTATATGAGTAGCAAAGTAAAATTTTATCTTTGTATAGGTAGGGATAATTAAAAGGCGATTTTTATTATATGTATAACGATATAAAAATACGATTTTCATATATGAAGCAGCGATGTAAAAATATAATCTTTATATAAAAGGATGCGTTGTAAGAATGTATAATATTTATATATAAAGTGCCATTATAGAAACGTGATTTTTAAAATGAACATCATATTAAAAATATGATTTTTTTTCTATGAACAGCGTGAAAAGAAGTGAGATGGAACAGATAGAAATCAAAAGGGAATTCAGACAGTTCAGAAATGAAATGGAGGAGTGGAACCCTCGGTGAGAACTTCTCACCTTTGTTTTTGTTTTCTAGTTAATAATATATACCAGGATGCAGACGGTGTTTAGTAGCACCCGACACCCGTCGTCCAGAGACCATGGACGGCTTGTATGCTTGTTTATTTAATTTTGATGTGTAGTTGATTGTGTGATGTGATGTGTAATGAAATAAAATATTTATATAGTTGAAATAAAATATATTATAGTTAAAAATAGAATTTTCAACGTGTATATGAAATGAAATAAAAATAAACAAATCGGATGATTTGTTTATATACACAAATTTGACTGATATTGATTGGGACGATAAATTTTACACATCGCCCAACTGCAAAAATAAAATCTGTGTTTGATTGTTTGAAACCCCACACGGATATTGGGATGATATATGACATACACTAATCCCAATAATTAGTTGTATGTCGATCAATTGATTGACAGACTGTTATGAGTGTTAAATATTTATATTTGATGCTTATACAGTGTAGAATGCACTTTGGATGATGGTTGATTATAAGTCATTGTTGATATATACATGCGTTGTATGGAAATCCATTGAAATAAAATCTATGGTAATTGATTGGGCCTCATTCCAGTTTTGAAAAAGAAATATTTGAATAGAAATATTTGAAAAGGAAATATTTGAAATAGAATATTTGAAAATAGAAATATATGAAGCCGTGTTGATTAGATTGACGCCATTTTGACGTAAACGATATTTATATCGATTTTATTCATTTATAATGAATATCGAAAGTGACTTCAAAATCTGATATTTTGAAAAGAATTGAAATTCGAATTAAATTGAATACAAATGAATTCGAATTAAATTGAATAGAAATGAATTCGAATTAAATTAAATGAATTCAAATTGAAATTGAATTGAATTAGAACTGAAATTGAATTAGAAATTAATTTGAATTGAAATCGATTTGAAATGAATTTAGAACGAATTTATATTGGAAAATTCAATTTTGATATGAATTTGATATGGGAGTTGAAATCGTTTTTGAAAACGAATTTAAAACAATTTATATAATACGTTTTAAAAGGAAATCGACGAAGTATATATTATATATATTATATAACGGTCTGAATAGAACGCGCCGCGCTGTAGTAGTTTGTGAATTTCGACCATTGACTTCGAATGGATATTGCCGGAGATCCGACCGTCGGATTCTCCTAAAACCAGAACCGTTGGGTTAGTATCGAAAAGAGATTTCTAACAAATATTAGAAATTAGAAATCTAACGGTTGGATTTGGAATTATGTCCAAATCAAATTTGGAAAAGGTCGCTGTAAGTGCAGTTCGATGGTCGTTTATGGAAATCGACCGTACGGGTCTTGATAAAATTATTAAAAATAGTAATAATTTGTGTAGAATCATAAGAAATGATTTGGAAAGAATTGGGATGAAAAACTCCATATTTGAAAAGGTAAAAATAGATTTTTATGTAATGAACTAGTTTTGAACTAGAATTATAATTCTATTTATTTTTAAATAAATAAATTGGATTTGAAAAGGGTTTTAAAAGTAACCAGAATTTCCAAAAACTGAATTGGGAGGGATGTGAATCGAAATTGTCTTCGGAATATTTCGATGTTGGATTTCGTGATGATACATATATTGTTATGGGAATTTGGAAGATATATTTATATCGTTATTTCCAATACGATATTTGTTGTTCGTAGAATTTGATATTGAATATAAGCCGATATATTTTCTATTCAGAGCCTTGTATTTAATATCAAATGTGATTTGGGTTTGTCGTGAATGGTGTCTTCATTAACACTGTTCTTAAGCCCAGTTGAGAAAAAGATTAAATCTTTTTATTTAGATTTAATGAAGTGTACCAATTAAATGGAATTTAATTGGAATTGAATTTGAATTGAATTTGAATTGATTCTTGGGTTTATCGTGAATGCTGTTTTAAATAACACTTGTTCTTTAACCCGATAATTAATGGAATGTGATTTTGGGTTTATAGTGAATCGTGTTTTTAAATGACATTGATTCTTTAACCCAGTTAAAGATTAAAACTAAGTGGAGTTTTAATGAATCTTTAATTAGTTTGAAATGGTCGAGAATGGAGTATCACCAGTTTTACTCCAGGCAATAGTTAAATCTTTAATTAGATTGGAACGTGAAATGGTAATTGAATTTACCGATAACACCGTGGTGTTAGATATGAAGTATTACCAGTTTTACTTCATGGGATATAAAGGTTGGTATTGGGAAATAAAATAAATAATTACTTCGGTATGGTTCGCTAATCTTGTCTAGTTTGAAGTGATATTCAAAGGAAGATTAAAGAATAAATTTAAAGAATTTATCTTTGATAAAATTAATGGGAACCTTTCCCAAAGTTTAAGAATATTTGAATAAAAAGAATATTCTTAATTGGAATGAGGCGTATGTTGTGTTTGTGTAACATTTGTTTATTATATACGCGAGTTATTCAGAAAGACCGGGTTTATCCCATTCTGAATAACTGATTCGACATGGTGTCGAGAATGAAGACGGTGATCGAAGGCCGGAGGTCTTCACGTCGTTTGGGTGATTACTGATGATCTTGATTGGGCTGTACACCCAAGAGGAGGGAATCAGTTGGTGATCGTCCAGATGTATTTGGAGATCGATGGATATGCGGGTTACTAGGTGCCTCCGGTTTCGTTCAGACCCAGAATGAACTTGTAAATGGACTGTGTGTCTGACATTGGATTATAGTCTGTGTGATTGATTTCTATTAAATATACATCTGTTTGGCGGAGGAGAATTTATTCTCTTGCTTAACGCCCTTCTCTGAGACGTATGAGCTCAGGGGTTATATATTGATGGATATCAATCACATGGAGTGAATTGCCTGTGTGGCATGCCTAAGTGGCAATTGATCATGGCTTTTGTTGAAAAGTAAAGTCTTGTGGTTGATGATCAAAGCACGGCCTGTGTGGCATAGCTTTGTGTAGCGTTGATTCGCGAGCCTCACACCCCGGTTGTGAACCAAAAACGGGAGAAGGATCCTGGGAGGGCATGCATTTCTTTCTAGCTAGTGGTGGTGTCAGTGCTTAAACTGGCTGACATTTATATACTTTTCACCTGTGTGGTTGTTGCTGTTGCGAGGCGCCTCGGTTATATCGGTCGATCCGGGACCGATAGAGTCATTGGACTCATTTACGCCCCAAAGGGTGGGGAAACGCAGTGTTCAGGCATTTTAATCCACATCGGTGGACCGGCCCTGTGGCTCCTAAGGGTCACTCGAGCTCTAATCCTGAGACACGGGCTAGAGCGTCTCGAATTGGTAGAGGACTATCCTTTGCCTCGGTTCACAGATGGAAACCCAACTTCCAATACGTGACATTTGCGGTTTTGATTGTAGAGCCTAGTATGGCGACATGATATATGGTACCCATGCCGTCTATGACTGATATTTATGATTGAAATTGTTTTAACACTATACACTTATAATAATATCAAATGATTTGTTTTAACGTATCAAGCATGCTTTGGCTATTATAAGGTAAAACCCTATCCTCCGGCTTGTGTTGCATTGTGTGATGGGACCTGGGTCTTATAATAGCTTCATTTTTCTTTATTTAGCATTGTGTTGTTGTTTTATGCACTGGTGTTCTTGGGAGGAAACCCGTTCCGTGTTATACGGCGTGGTCCCTTGATTTACCGAATTTTAAAATAAAGATTAATAACTGTTTTAGTTCTCACACCAGTCCCATGACTGACCTGGAGTTTATTGTTTTATCCTAAACTCTGGGTGCCATTATTTTCGACACGGGCAGCTAGTAGTTTTGGTTTTGCAGATTTATATTCGCAAGATCCTGATTTACAGCTGGAATGATATCCGGAAAGCTTTGTATCCTTATATCTCCTTCAGTTGTGTTTTGTATTATTTTCCGCTGCTATGTAATGTATTGTAATCTCTGATATTTTCTGTTGTGTAATATTTATTTATACTCTGTATATTCTTGTAATCCGATGGAATTGTTGTAATATACAATGAAATGTTCTTCCGTCTGCGTTCTTTTGTGGCTTGTTCTCAATACAATTCTTTCTTTGTCTTCTCTTTGGAGATGGGGAAGTTCGGGTCGTAACAGGGTTCAACAAGAACATCTTGTAACCCGACCACACATGACTGACCACTCATTTCACATGAGTGTATCGAATGTATATCACTAACGGTTGGGATCAGCAACCGTTTTCCCGAATGGGACAACATCGAATAGTCTCTAGATAGGTGATAATACACCTTAATTGGGAGCTACCTACTTAGCCATGCTGCCTGCCCGATTTTTGTCATTTCGCGGTTGTTGAGGCTAGAGGCCATAATGTACAGGTCACACATTTATTCACTTTGAATGCCACATCGTCATACCCACCAAATCACAAATTGATTTCTCCAAAAATACCATGGCTATATGGCTAAGAGAAACGAGTTTCTCCACCATTAAACGTAAATACGTTTGAAGAGATCAACTTACGCGATCTGTTAAATATACTCTATCAGACATTCTACCATATAGGTTGTCCTGGGACTGGACAAACCGAAGGCACTTATCTGTAAATCCATCTTACGCAATTTCTAACTAGGATTTTCCAGAACAACCCTTGCATAGACTTTGTCTTCAATTATCTTCATTATATTTGATTCGCGACGCTAATGCCCATAAGGAGTGGTTTTCAAATAATAATTCTGATCCCGGTCTCTCTGTATTGACAACGGAAAAATGGTCAAACTTTGATAGTCTGTTATTTAACTATTAAAGAAAACACGTATACAAACAATGGTCGTATTTCCAAATGGAAATCATACCAAGCAAATCATCAATCAACACTGATCCCCTTTAATTTAATCTGTCATTCAATTGCCCATTTCCCTATTCTCGTTTCCATATATTCGTAAATTCTTATTTTCTAAATTTATAAAATATATGTTATTAATCATTGGAAAACATTTCCATAATTACTCTCATTTCTATTTTTTGTATATTAGAAAAAATTTATGATTCTTATTTGGAAAACATCTCCAAAACTCCTTCACTGGATTTAAACAGATGTTTAAATAAAACATCGCTATGCCAACTCAAACCATTACACTCATTAACTAAATTCACTTAACCAACCTTCACTGTCTAACCTTAACCATTTCTTAGTTAAAAATGAAGTCAAGCAAGTTGGGTATAACTACCTCTTAGACCTTAACTGAACAACATTTCTAACCTCGAAATAGACAAAGTTCACCTTTTAAATCTTTGACAAGATTCCTTACGTAACTCTCGGATTTTATTTACGAATCCACTTCTTTTATAGAAATCATTTTATTATAACAATAGTGTTATATTTCCATGCTTCTGAAATATAATAACTTAATATAACTTTTATTAATTTGGATAAGTAAACATACAACTAATTTATTAATAAATAAATAAATCTTGATTAAAAACGGAAAGTAAATAGTACTTTCCCAAATTGGATAAAATCGAAATGCAACGTATAATTCTCTTTCAAATAATCTCTATTCGATAACTCTCTTTCAAATAAACTCTATTCGACAACTCTTTTCTTCGAATAAACTATATTCAATAATCTGTCTTTCAAATAAACTATATTCAATAATCTTTCTTCGAATAACTATATACGATAACTCTTTTCTTCGAATAAACTATATTCGATAATCTCTCTTCGAATAACTATATTCGATTAACTAATATTGGATTAACTCTATTCGAATAACTAATATTCGATTAACTCTATTCGATTAACTCTTATTCGATTAACTAATATTCGATTAACTCTATTCGAATAACTCTATTTGATTAGCTCTAATTCAATTAACTCTATTCGGTTAACTAATATTCAATTAACTCTATTTAAATAACTAATATTCGATTAAATCTATTCGATTAACTAGTATTCGATTAACTATATTCGAATAGCTAATATTCGATTAACTATTTTTATTTCAACCCTGTTTCCTATCTAATTCAAATTTCCATTTAAATTCCTATTTCAAATCCCAATTTTCCTTATAAATGTTTTAATTTATAAAATATTCATTTTAATCCATTATTCACATCGAATGTGAAAAATATTTCTTTTATATAATCCATTAAATTTGATTTCGTATTTTAAAATAATATCCCATTTCCAAATTCTATTTATACTTCTATTAATAGAATTATTCATACGAAATCTCCTTTTTATTTCTAAAAATTAAATCCCATTTATAATTCCCTTTATAAATGCTGAGTTCACATTCTATTTAAAATATCGATGTCAAAACTGATTTCTACTTCTCTATATAAGTTCTGACTTATATATTCCATTTATCAAATGATAAATATTTTATCTAATTTATAAAAACATTATTTATAAATTAATCTTCTTGATTTATCTATTAAAACAGATTTCTATTTAATATCCACTTTAAACAAATCTTCTCATAATTCTTTTATATCTCGTCAATTTCTTTTTATAATCCTATTTATTTTCCAAATAAATATTCCTTTAATAATTCTATTTATTTTCCAAGTATTATTCCTTTTATCATTTTATTTATTTTCCAAATATTATTCCTTGTATAATATCTTATTTATTTCCGAAATATTTCCTTTTATAAATGTTCTATTTATTTTCTAAATAAATATTCCTTATATAATTCTATTTATTTTCCAAATATTATTCCTTTTAAATATCTTATTTATTTCCGAAATATTTCCTTTTATAAATATTCTATTTATTTTATAAATATTTTCTTTTTATAAAACCCTTTTCATTTTATAATTATTTCCTTTTATAAAATCCTTTGATTTTATAATTATTTCCTTTTATAAAACATTTTTCATTTTTAAATTATTTCATTTTATAAAATCCTTTGATTTTTATAATTATTTCCTTTATATAAAATCCTTTGATTTTATAATTATTTCCTTTTATAAAATCCTTTGATTTTATAATTATTTTATCTCAATATATACTTTGAAAATTTTCCTTTTCATTCCAGTATTTCTTATGGTATTTAGAATACCAATAACAAGACCAGTGTCATCATAACCAATCACAGATTATATATCACATCATATATCACAATATATGAAAACAATATTATAAATATTGAGAAATCCAGTTGGATCCCTCCAACCTGCATCCCTGCATCCACAGATTAAACAATATAAATAACATCGATTTCATTTCAATATGAAATATTCTGATAAACAGAATCAATATTTGATTAACGATTTATATACATATCGTTATCTATAATTTCAACATATAACTCAGCAATTAATTCAAACAATCAACACATAACAATCAACCATCATTTATAAATATTAGATTACGTTTATAAAATTTTAAACTGACAGATTTAATGAGATTTACTCACATTGGTCGATTATCGCTAAGTAACGTTAAGCGATCATCGATTCAGATCAGGCATTTTATTTCGCTATAAATTATACCAAGCTCCAATTCACTCTGAATCAGTTCCATTGTGTAGCCTTCGTCCATACGATCCCAACAGATCTTGTTTTGTCCAATTCTGATCACGTATAAGTAAGATATCAATTTTATAAGGTTGAATACATTTATGAGTAATTTACTAAGCTAATTATATTTAATAGAAAATTAACCATGTTTAACCACCATTTAATCCATTAATACGCGCACTCATCCTCTGTCTTCTTCTTGTATCCACGCCACAAATTCCCATGAATAACCCATGCCATTTCCAAGATTTCAAACACCATTTTCTCCAATTCCACTTCATGAATTTCAAAACAAATATTTCCATTATACTCCTCATCTCATAACCCACCATTCCATCTCTTCATTGAAATGATCGACATCCCCATCATCTCATAACCCACCATTCCATCTCTTCATTGAAATGATCGACATCCCCATTTCGATTTCCATCGCACAACAGTTTCACGTGATACAGGAAAACACCGAAGTCCAATCTCACCATTTTCAATCGAAATTTCCTGGGAGCAACTCCATACTATGAAACCGAATCCGCCATCACTCCAACTCCGATGGCCTGAAGCTCGCCTCCTCATGACCCATCGCGTGTCTCGAGATTTGCCGACCTTACAGTGAAAACATGTGACCTCATTTATGCTCAAATCTTGTTGAAAAACCCATGCAACTTTAGAACGATATCAGGAATCTAAATCCAAGAACGGATCGAGCCAACTCCTCATTAACAATGAAAAGAACCTAAACCCAACTTCACCAAAAATCTTTGAACACCACAACAGGCTGTCATGACCTCCCATATTAACCCAAAATGAAGATCATACTTCCCAAAAACCCAAAGATCCAAGCTTTTTTTTGGATTTTATTTGAATTTTTTGTGAATTTTTAATTCACATTTTAGGTTTTATGGACGGAAACAACGGCAGCTAGGATATTTGACCAGAGAAATTTTTTCATAAGGGTTTAGATAGTGTAGGGGTATTTATAAGATGCTTATAATATTTTTTTATTTGAATATTATATTTATTTCCTATTGAACTATTACCTTCATTCAGTGTTTAAAAATTCGTGTGATCACATACGAATCCCATTTTTAATGAAAATGGACATGCAGCTATGGTTTGACATTTCAGACCAAATGAAACTTGTTTCGTTGAATTCCGAGTCCGTTTTCTCACACAGAGTATTTTTAAAGTCAAATTACTGACTATTTTTCACATTAAAATTCCGTATGGCCGCATACTGACTTCAAAAATCACGAAAATTGAAATATAACAATAATTTAATATTCCAGATCCAACAAAATTAGTTTCGTCGAAAACGGAGCTCGTTTGCAAAATTGCCTGTTTTCAAAGCTTTAAATAAACCTATTTAAATATTAATATATTTAAAAATAATTAAATAAAGTAATAATGTAATATTATCATTTATATTCACATAGAATATAATACAGCTCCAAAATATTCCTATCTGAATTTATAACTCGACATTTCAAATCCAGATTAAATCAGTATTCAATTTATATTGAAAATCCATTTATAATATAAATAAATCGTTATAAATTATAAAGGAATTCCATAGCGTCTTTTCGAAAATTTGATTTGGACATAACTCACAATCTACATGACGAAATCTCGAATTTTCTCTTTCATTAGGAAAATATCGTTCAACAGATTCAAATGTTTCTTATTTCACAGAAATCCGATTTAAAACGGATTCTGCATATTCAGTTAAAGTTCGAATCGTCAAATTACGAACTACCATGCCATTTCGAGCTCGGTTATAATTATAATATAATTATATGTTCAACTATCATTTATATAATATATATTCATTAATATAATTCAAATCTATACTGAATTATATATTATAAATGATCCAATTCACACAATATTGTGAACTCCGCTATTTCAGACTATTTCGGAAATTAAATATATTGTTCTATTATTTAAATTTATTAAATATTCAATATTATTTAATTCTGGTCATTTTAAATTACCAAACCGTTATTTAAATAACTAAATAAATTATTTATTATATCGTAAAAATACGGGTCGTTACAACATAAGTGGTCAAACATTAGTCAAGAAAATCCTGCGATATGGCTACTTCTGGCCCGATTTGAACGTGGATGCAATGAACTATGCTAAAAAGTGCGATAGATGCCAAAGATTTGCAAAGATTCCGAGAGCACCTCCCATAGAACTGACTCAAATGGTCAGTCCATGGCCATTTGCTGCCTGGGGCATAGATTTAATCGGAATGTTGCCTATAGCTAAGTCAAGTATGAAGTGTACAATAGTAGCCATTGAATTATTTCACCAAATGGGCTGAAGCTGAACCATAGGCTACTATTACTTTGAAAAAGGTGATCAACTTTGTCTTGAAGAACATCATCTGCAGATTTAGGGCACCATAGAAAATAATTACCGATAACGGAACTCAGTTCGAAAGTAGTGAATTCTTAGATTTCTACGCTAAATACAAAATCAAGAAGAGTTTTGTAGCCGTTGCTCATCCGCAGGCCAACGGGAAAGTTGAAGCAATCAATATAATTTTGAATTCAACCATCAGGAAGTGTCTCGAAAAAGCTAAAGGTGGTTGGGTAGATGAGCTTCCTCTTGCACTATGGGCATATCGTACAGCTCATGAAACTACAACTTGGCGCACTTTCTCACTTGCATTTGGATCCGAGGCTATGATCTCGGTAGAGTTAGAAGTTCCCACTCACTGTAGAATCCATTTTAACCAAGAAGAGAATGAGAAGCTGCAGCTCTAAGCACTCGATTTGCTTGAAGAAAAAAGGAAAGAAGCAGAACTTAGAATTGCTACTCATCAGAGAAGGATAGCCAGACATTTTAATGCTAAAGTCAAATGGAAAACCTTCGAAATTAGGGACCTTGTTCTGAAGAGAATTATGATAGGAGATGGGGGTATCAGACCAATTGGGAAGGGCCGTATATGATAAGCCAAAAATTCTTAGATGTCACCTTCGAACTAAAGATGGCGGATGGGATACGATTTCCAAGGGCTTGGAAAAGCATACACATTCATCATTACTTTACTTAATATATCTTTCATGTATCTTGAAAAATTGTAAATGCCATGCATTGTAAATATTTTGCAAACATTGTCACAAGGTTAGTACATATTGATGAAAGAAATTGCTTTTCTTGTACGTTTGCAGATTCTTGTTTACAAGTTGCTAAAATTCGATTTTGATTAAAGGTCCCCTAAAAGAACATTATCGCATCGATAACCTAGTAAAGCCGAGTGACCGTTATAGCACATCCCGATTAGGAGAGCTCAAGTGCCCATTGCTCAATGCTCGAAAGATCATTCGCAACAAGTACGAACGTGTGGAGCACATCTTGGAAAATAAGGAACATCAGGAGATGAATGGTCAAATGATGTGGCGTTCAGACTACAAATAAAGTTGTAAGTTTCATTGTAGGGGCACCTTCTTAATTGCAAGGTCTAGGACCCTAGTTCTAACAAATCGTGGTAAAACCCGATAAATGAACTAGCGTCCGCCCCGTGAAACGATGCAACTCTAAACCAAAGACCTCCACGAGGGGTACCTAGTCGATCGTCAGTGCCATTAATACATGGCCTGATTACGACAAACACTAGGCTTCTAAACTAAAGACCTCCCTGAGGGAACCCAGTCGATCGTCAACGCCATTAATATGTGGCCCGATTACGACAAACCCTGGGCTTCTAAAGACCTCTTCAGGGGCATTCGATCAGATGTTGGGTCTTCTAAATCTAGTTACTGATGGACTCTAAAGACCTCTTCCAGGGCATCTGATCAGATGCTGGGTCTTCCAAATCCAGTTACTAATGGACCCAAAAGAACTTTTCGAAGGCGTCCGACAAATTCTACAAGTGGCTGAACTGTTCAGTCACAACGAATAATGGATTTACAAAGACCTCTTCGGATGAACGAAAACCAAGACCACCCCGGGGGCATATATTCAAATCTAATCTCCGAAGGGCCTGGACTGTTAGGTTAGCGAGAAACAGATTGAATATACTAAAAATATAAGAACTCTCAAGCAAGGGTACAAAATCAAAAAATTCCTCCTCTACAAAAGGTTTGAGCTTGATTGACTAAACCGGAAACCCTTGGATCATGAGCAAGCCAAGAAATTTCAAATGTGATGGAAAAAGCACATGACCAGAAGATTCTGAATATAGTCGATCACAAATATTACACCTAACCTTTAGAAGTCTGTGACGAACTTTGGTATGGGGCATTACCACCGCATCAAGAAAATTCAATAATGCTCACTTAAACATACCACAAGCTCATCACAACTCTTCACTAAACAAAAAGGCTTGGCACCTACGAGGACTGCTCTGATCAACAAAGTTGAATTCCTTGAAACGGGTAAGGCAAACTCGAGGGCTTCAATACTGTGGTAAACACAAAAAGTGCTTATTCATGAAAAAGAAGTCTCAAGTGCCGCTCTAATCAAAATCAAGAAATTTCAGTAAAATTTGTCAAGTAGATTAGTTAATAATGATCTATGGTTACGATTAAAATCATTATTTACCAAAATGTACCACGAGATCATCGTAACATCAGGCATTGCAATAAAAACGACTTGTGATATAGAAAACTTGTATTGTAAGCATGCAAAGAAAACAAGTGTGGAATGTAAACAAGAAAGTACGACAAAGCTTAAGTATAACAAGAAGAACACGGTTTCATTGCAACAAGACAGAGCCAGATCATAGAGTCACAAATCAAGTACAAAGTCTCAGACATAAATGTCCGTAAACTAACAAGCATAAAGTAGTAAGCGAGGGCCGACGCTCGCATATACAACTGGTCTGAATTCAGTAATCAAAAAATTAAAGCAAAGTCATGAATACTACTGCTTCTTATCACCTGACCTCAGAGAAGGTTTAGTGGAAGGAGTAAGAGTACTAGCTGGTTGTTTCCCGTCCTTAGCCACTAAACCGCTGGGAATTTCTTGAGATGAAAAAGTTATAACTCTTTTCTTATGAGTTGCATGCTTTCTTCCTTTGCGTCCTGAAACTGATGAGGTTTTGGATTTCTGCTTTTTTGGGTCCTCGGTCTCCTTGTACGGGGTCTCAGCAGTATGCTCAGAGTCCTCCTCACTCGGAATGTAAACCACATATCACCTATGTCAATGATTTGTGGGAATCTGGGTATCTTGATAGCCCGGAATGGTAAAAGCGAGAAGGGATGTGAAACACCCCACCACCGTTAAGGTTACTCACAAAGGGAATGCCTTAACTTTGGTGGACGGTTATAGGTACAAGACACCGAAAATTTTACAGGACATATAAGTATAAGCAACAGAATTCAAATTATTTATTGAATACGTAGTTCAATACAAAAGCATTACATCAAATTGTCTCCAAACAACTTCCCAAACATTTCAACATAATTTATGTCTTGAATATTTAATAAAGAAGCATAAACCATAAGTAAAACTGCATAAATCCCCAAGGATAATGTACAAGAGCCATAGCCAAGGTCAGAGAGAGTCCAAATCATACATCTACTATCTTGAAGCTTGCAAAGAGTCTGACTAAGATGCAGTATTCCCTCCCTATGGACCTAGGGGGAGGAACGGAAGAAAAGATGACAAAAGAAAACAGGTTAGACAATAAGTCTGGTAAGTTCGGTGATTACTAGTATTTAAACAAGGAAAGGGATCATGACAGTAATAACAGAACATAGGATAATACCCTAATATAAGATAAGAGGAACATGTGATCGCACCCTTTACTATAATCTCTGCACCTACTTAACCATTAGATCTACCAGCCCTACGTGTTTTATAACAAACGATCCCCTTAATGATCGGCTCCTACTCGCATGCATTCATATCCTGCGTCATTCGACCCCGCTTGACTGTAGATACCTATGCTAGTCCCACCATGGGGTGTATCAGTCCCTCTAGTGGCAACCCGACACGATTCAAGGTGCATAGTGTGTACTACTGATGCCTAGTGCCTGATCTTTCCACTCCGGAGTACGTGCATGCCCATACTCCGTCGGAACCTACACTGGCCCACCAACCGCCGATGTTTTGACCACTTATACTCAGCCCAGTAATCGTGCCCCACCCTTCCTAGTTTCAGGGTACCATGATACATCTATGTGGGAAACTGCTGAAATGGGTCCCCGTTACTAGGGTTTTCTAATCAACATGTTTATTTGGCTAACTGTCCAAGTTTACTTAACCCCACCCATTCGTTTAGTTAACATGTTGAATTGGTTAAGTGTTTTCCTAATTGACTTAACCCTACCAATCCTGACTAAGCTTTAATTTGTTAAAGCACCAACCACTCACATTAGACAGGTCTTGTTGTGGTCACTAGATGTGCCGGTCGGTTCCGGGCAGGTTTACACCACAACTCAGTCTAACCTCGGGTTCTTTTTGGGCTTGATGCACTAAGCACACACATTAGACAGGTCTTGTTGTGGTCACTGGATATGCCGATTGGTTTAGGGCAGATTTACACCACAACTCAGTCTAACCTCGGGTTAGGCATATTCGTCTTTTTCTAAATTCACATTTTTCTATATATGTCTAATTTCTTTATGTAAATTTAATTTAATTTAATCATTCCATAATTATCCTTTGATTATGCTCACCATAAATGGTATATCAAATATACCATTTTATGAACAAATCTATGCCATGAATTTTCATATTTTCCCATCGCTACCCCCATGGAACGTACGCATGAATCACATAAAATGTTGGGCTAGTAAATTAGCCTAACCCATAAACAAGAAATGGGGTAATAAACAAGAGACACGAAATAAACATAAAATAGCATAATTTCAACTTGTCATGTGTAACTTGGCATAGAGGTATCATTTAACTTTAACTAAATGGGTAAAGGTGAACTTGTGACTAAGTTGGATCTAGTTGTCATGTAAACTTGACAAAGCTCTAGCATGGAGGTTTAACATATAATCACAGTTTTAAACCACAACTTAGCATATTAACTTATGTATGTCAAAACATAAGAAAGCTACTATAATCATTTTTAAATCGCAACTTAACATATTAATTTATGTGTGTTAAACATAAGAGAACTATTATCAACATATTCGAATCATAACTTAACATGATAACTTATGTGTTAAAACATAAGAGGACTACAATTCCAAATTTTTCAACATAAATAGATTCAACCTAACATGAATATACATGAATGTTGATCTAACATATAAGCATGTGATTTAGATCATAAACTTGCAAATAACCACCAATTTATAACATGGACATGTTTCACCATTTAATTGGCGAAATAAATCCATTACCAAATCATAATAGATTCCAATACATACAATATGTTCATCACCACAAGCCTATAGACATGATTAATATACAACATGTTCATCACCACAAGCATGTAGACATGATTAATTTCAACGATACTAAGGATAAACGAGAATCAAATCCTATACATGAGCATCACTCTATATTCCAATTACAACATGTCATGATTCATTTGAAAAGTTTAAATCTGCGTAATAACCAACTTACAAATTAAAAGGAGTTCTTGCATTCTGAATTCTGAAATTGGTAAGCTCGCCTTTGATGTAGATCGTTGAATTTGATAACTTTTAATTTGATTTAGGTTCTTATCTTGTCTTCGTATTGGTGATGGCTACTCCAAGTTTTCCATTGACATCATGATAGTTCTAGGATTATTTTTGTGTGATTTTTAGGTTTGAGCATAAGGTTGTTTATATAGAATTTCAACTCAATTTAAGCCATCGGATGATCCTAGGGTTAAGCACAACCATCTAGTGAAGATAGGGTGACACCTCAGCCCTAGTGACTCAACATTGAGTCACAAAATCATCACCATTCAGATCTGCCTTGGGGGGAGGGCGAGTCGGCCCCTAGGTCGACCTGTAAGGGGGAGGTCGACACTAGGGTCGACCCCCCTGGTCGACCTGGGTCCTGGGCGGGAATTTTTCCGCCCAGCCCGCTTCTGACTTCTGATTTGAATTTGAACTTGTTTTTTCGAGCTGTTTGAATTTGTTTGAATTTTCTGGAAACTTCCGACAGCCATAACTTCTTCATACGAAGTCCAATTTATGTAAACTCAGACTTATCTCAACCAGAATTCCGAGACGAACACAATGGCATAACCCGTTTCCCTTAATTCTCACATATTAAATTAATTATTTTTTAATTCATTGCTATACCGTTAACAGAAAATACGGGGTGTTACATCCTCCCCTCCTTTTAGGATTTCGTCCCCGAAATCTTCAAGTCGAGAAGAACTTATATCCTACCATCTAATCACACATCTACTCAACCATCAAACACAGGCGTCCATTGTCCTTAAAAGATTTATGATACTTTATGATCATATGCATTGTGTGTGTACATGTCCTTATCTAGTGCAAAATCGGGCGGTCTACTGATTCAGTTGACCTCCTTAATGCAAATTATGTCAGTGCCATGAGTCCATTATGAATGCAATTTTTCCTACTCAAAATTTCCTACATGAGTGCACAATCATTCATACAAATGCAACGTCAACATGATAACACATCAAGTTTCAATCCATATATCAATACATATATGCATATGCAATATGGGAGTGACTGAGCCGATCTAATATCTAATGTGTGTGTACATGCATCCACTAGCAACCACTAGCAACCACTTGCAACCACTTGCAACCATCAATCATAACATGTTTCAATTACATGTTTACATCCAAAGGTGTTCCTACCTAAGGATAAAGGATAGGATCGAGGAGATAAAAGATAGATACGAGCATAAACTTAAGGAAAAAGAGATTAAGAATGTACCCTAAAAAAGGGTAGGCTGCGTGTATTCTGTCCTCAGTTTCCCAAGTCGCGTCTTCCTCGGTGTCGCTCCATTGAACTTTGACGAGCTTAGCTTCACGGTTGCGTAGCTTTTTGACTTCTGCTCCCAAGATACGGGTTGGAACTCTCCTCATAGAGTCTTCTCGTTCAACTTCAACTTCCTCTAGCATACGTGGTTCTACCATTTCTGCAGACTTGTGTAAGCATTTCCGCAGGTGAGAGACATGAAAGACATTATGAACTCCGACCAACCTTTCGGGGAGCTGTACCTTATAAGCCATCTTCCCAATCTTCTTGATGATAGGGAACGACCCTACAAATCTTGGTGCTAACTTTCCTGCGGATCCAAAGTGAACGACGTTCCTCAGAGGAGATACTTTAAGGAACACCTTGCCTCCAACTTCGAACTCAAGCTCGGTTCTTCTTTTGTCTGCGTAGGACTTCTGTCTATCTTGGCCAGTCTTCATTCTTCTTCGTATCAAGTCTACTTTCTCCGATGTTTCCCTAATCATATCTAGTTCAAGTATGAGCTTGTCTGTGGACTCCCACCAGCAAGTTGGTGACCTGCACAGTCTTCCATATAAAGCTTCGAAAGGCGCCAGGCCTATGGTGGCTTGGTAGTTATTGTTGTAAGCAAATTCCACCAAAGGTAGATGATCCTCCCATGTACCTCCGAAGTCGAGAATGCATAGTCTCAAGAGGTCTTCTAATACTCTGTTTACTCTTTTCGTCCGGCCATCGGTTTGAGGGTGATAGGCCGTGATTAAGCATAACTGTGTGCCTACAGCCTCTTGTAAACTCTTCCAAAACTTGCTCATGAAGATAGGGTCTCGATCACTCACTATGCAAGAGGGTATCCCATGGAGTCGAACTATCTCTTTGAGATATATGGATGCTAGAGATGAGGCAGTCCTTCTACTTTTGACGGGTATAAAGTGAGCGCTTTTTGTGAGCCTGTCCACCCAAATGATGGTATTTCCCCTTCTTGACCTAGGCAACCCATCTATAAAGTCCATCGAGATGCTATCCTATTTCCACTGTGGGACTTCTAGAGGATGGAGCAGACCACCAGGCTTCTTCTGCTCCACCTTGACTTGTTGGCATATTAAACACTTAGAAACAAATTCAACTACATCTTTCTTCATGCCATTCCAAAAGAAAACTCTTTTGATATATTTATATATTTTGTCTCCACATGGATGTATGGTCAGCTTGGAATGGTGTGCCTCTTCTAGAACTGCCTTTAGCAAATCCCTTACTTGTGGGACGCATAGTCTTCCATCTTGTCTAACCAGTCCTTGGCATCAATGGAGTATCTATTGAGGTGACTGGAAGTCTCACCCCTATTTAACTTGTCCATCACATCGACTAGCTGAGGGTCTTCTCTTTGCGTGGCTCCAATTGAGTCTAATAGAGTTGGTCGCACTTCCAACGTTGCTAGCAAGCCAGGTACAAAGTCAGAGGAGGGTTTGAAGTTAAAGCTTGCTATAACCTCCAAGCTTTGCCTTTCCACAAAGTGAGGGCTTAAGGCCAGCTTCTTTCTACTTAAGGCATCTGCTTCTGCATTGCCCTTGCCAGGAGTGTAGGAAATCTCCAAATCGAACGAGGCAAGAAACTCCATCCATCTTTGCTGCCTCAAATTGAGATCTTTCTATGGGAAAAGATATTTCAACGATTTATGGTCAGTATACAGTTCAAATTTCTCACTTAGGAGATAATGGTGCAAAGACTTAAGCGCAAAAACGATGGCTGCCAACTCAAGGTCGTGGGTTGGGTAGTTTTCTCGTGTACTTTCAACTGCCTTCCACCATAAGCTACTACCTTCCCTTCTTGCATCAGAACAGCGCATAGTCCCCTTCCGCGAGCATCTGTGTAAACTGTAAACATCTTGCTTCCATCAGGCAATGTCAGAACTAGGGTCGTTGTTACAGCCCTTTTCAAACGTTGGAAAGCAATATCGCAGTCCAAATCCTAATTGAAATCTAGGTTCTTCTTTGTCCACCTTGTCAGTGGAGCTGAGATTTTTGCAAAATTTTTGATAAAAGCCTGCTAGCCCTAGAAAGCTTCGGACTTCGGTTGCATTTCGAGGAACCTTCCAATCTTGCCCAACAACCACTTTCGCGGGGTCCACAACTATCCCCTCTTTTGACACCACGTGTCCAAGGAACCTAACTTCTTCTCTCCAGAAATGGCATTTGGAGAATTTCACCATCAACTGATGTGCACGGAGAGTATCCATGACTTCTTTTAGATGCTGAGCATGCTCTTCCTCATTCTTTGAGAAAATCAAAATAGCATCTACGAAGACCACCACAAACTTATTGAGGAACTCTCGGAACACCCTGCTCATTAAATCAACGAGGTAAGCGGGTGCATTTGTCTGGTCGAAAGGCATGACAAGCCATTCGAAGAAACCATCTGGAGTTCTGAACACAGTCTTATCAATGCTGTCTTCAGCCACCCTTAGCTGATGAAACCCAGTAACCAAATCTAATTGGGAGAAAACCGATGCACCTACAAGATGATCGAACAAATCATCTATTCTCGGGAGTGGGTGCCTAATCCTTTTGGTCAGCTTGTTTACCTCCTTATAATCAACGCACAGGCGAAGCGAACCGTCCGCTTTAGTGGTGAACACTACTGAAGCACCCCATTTAGAAATACTCCGCCTTATAAACCTCTTCTCAAGCAATTCTTTAACTTGCTTGCTGAGTTGTTTCCTCTCCCTCGAAGCCATGTGTCTAACGGGTAAAGCAACGGGTTTTGCATTGTCCACGAGGTATATGCGAAAGTCTATCTCCCACTTCGGAGGTAAGCCCTTTACCTCTTCAAACACATCCGAGTATTCACGGACTACCCTTGCAGACTGCAAGTTCTCAACAGACACATCAAGAGATTCTAGATAACTAAGCATAACGGAGTTCATGGGATTACAAAAAAATTCGAGAGTGTTACCGAGACGAGTCATGAGTCTGACCACTCTTTTTTCACAATCGAAGACGGCACCATTACTGGATAGCCAGTCCATGCCTAGAATCAACCCATAGCCCGTGAAGCCCAAAACAAAGGCATTACATCTAAACCCAATGCTTAGTATAGATAATTTTAAATCCAAACAAACCATTGACAAATAAGCTAAGCCCCCAATTGGATTTGAAACAACTAAGGGATCCTCTACTATACTGGTGTCTAGGTGTAGAGATTCCATTAAAGAAGTAGATATAAAAGAGTGCGATGCACCAGAATCAAATAGTGTACGAATAGGATGATCAAAAAGATAGACTAAACTTTCGACAGAAATGTTTCTACCTCATTCTTGCGGAGGTGCTGTGAGAGCGTGAACTTGTCCTCCAGAAGAAGGTCCAGCTCCCTTCCCTTGCTTCCTTGGGCAAGCCCTAGCCATGTGTCCTGTCTCACCACAATGGAAACAACCACCCATCTTCCTTTTCTTCTTCTTGCGGTCTTTGATCAGATGTCCAGGAATGCCACAGAAATTACACTTTCTCTTCTCATGGGGTTTGTTGTTCTTCCCGCCTTTCTTTGAATCAACCTTCTTGTTCTGTGACCCTTCCCCCTTCTTATCTTGAGGCACTTCCGCTTTTGCTTCATTCTTGCACTTGTCTTCCGCATGTAAGAGTGCCACGTCCACTAACATCTCGTAAGTAGCCCCCATATGTATATGGGTCATAGCCAAGCTGTGAAGTGGCTCATTCAATCCCTTGACAAAACGAAGAGCCTTCTTATGAGGAGTATTCACTAAGTCCAGTATGAATCAGGCCAGCTGATTGAATTGATTGACGTACTCCTTGACCGTCATACTTCCTTGCTTTAGAGATAAGAACTTTTCCAACTGTAGACTTCGGTCAGCTTATGAGAGGAATTTCATCTCAAACCTTATTCTGAAATCCATCCATGTGTCAACTGGTCTTTCAGCGTTAGAGACTTCACACCAATAGGAAGCTTCGTCTTTGAGCAACCATACAGCCAACTGTATCTTCTGCCTATGATCCACCTCGAAGATAACGAACAGATCCTCAGTTTCTTTGAGCTAGTTCCTAGCTTCTACGAATGATTTAGTTCCCTTGAAATCCTTTCAACCCATGGCCTTAAAGTCCCTACAAATCTTTGAGAAAGCATTTGCATGAGGAGGAGGAGGAGGAGGGACCGTTGTAGCTAGAGGAGGAGGAATATCTGTTGGGCCTGCATCGTTGGACCTAGCCTCTAAGTGCCTCCTGAACCAGCTAGGTATCGGTACACCCTCTGGAAGGTTAATATTCCCAGACATGCTAAAACAAAAAGAAAAGATTCAAAACGAAGGACAGAAAGATAGTGCATATGTCTTTGGGGATTATGCCTTTTTAAATTTAAAACAACACTCTTTCTTGTAAAATGCTTCTTTATATTCCTTTTTGAAAATAATTTTCAAAAACTCTTATCTGATCTGGTAAACCCGGCTCTGATACCAAGTGAAACACCCCACCTCCGTCAAGGTCACTCACAAAGGGAATGCCTTAACTTTGGTGGAGGGTTATAGGTAAAAGACATAGAAAATTTTACTGGACAGATAAGTATAAGCAGCGGAATTCAAATTATTTATTGAATACGTAATTCAATATAAAAGCATTTCATCAAATTGTCTCAAAACAACTTCCAAAACATTTCATCATAATTTCTGTCTAGATTATTTAATAAAGAAGCATAAACCATAAATAAAACTGCATAAATCCCTAAGTATAATGTCCGACAACCATAGCCAAGGTGAGAGAGAGTCCAAATCATACATCTACTATCTTGAAGCTTGCAAAGAGTCTGACTAATCTACAATACTCCCTCCCTGTAGACCTGGGGGAGGGGGGAACGGAAGAAAAGAGGACGAAAGAAAACAAGTCAGACAATAAGTCTTGTAATTTCGATGATTACTAGTATTTAAACAAGTAAAGGGATTATGACAGTAATAACAAAACATAGGATAATACCCTAATATAAGATAAGAGGAACATGTGATCGCACCCATTACTATAATCTCTGCACCTACTTAACCATTGGATCCACCAGCCCTACGTGTTTATACAAACGATCCCCTTAATGATCGGCTCCTACTCGCATGCATTCATATCCTCTGTCATTCATCCCCGCTTGACGGTAGATACCTGTGTTGGTCCCACCATGGAGTGTATCAGTCCCTCTGGTGGAAACCTGACACGATTCAAGGTGCACATTGTATATGACTAATGCCCAGTGCCTGATTTTTCCACTCTGGAGTACGTGCACGCCCATACTCCGTCGGAACCTACACTGGCCCACTAACCGCCGACGTTTTGACCACTTATACTCATCTCAGTAATCGTTCCCCACCCTGCCTAGTTTCAGGGTACCATGATACATCTATGTGGATTACTGCTGAAATGGGTCCCCGTTACTAGGGTTTTCTAATCAACATGTTTATTTGGCTAAGTGTCCAAGTTTACTTAACCCCACCCATTCGTTTAGTTAACATGTTGAATCGGTTAAGTGTTTTCCTAATTGACTTAACCCTACCAATCTTGACTTAGCTTTAATTTGTTAAAGCACCAACCACTCACATTAGACAGGTCTTGTTGTTGTCACTAGTTGTGCCAGTTGGTTCCGGGCAGGTTTACACAACAAATCAGTCTAACCTCAGGTTCTTTTTGGGCTTAATGCACTAACCACCCACATTAGATAGGTCTTGTTGTGGTCACTAGATATGCCGATTGGTTCCGGGCAGATTTACACCACAACACAGTCTAACCTCGGGTTAGGCATAATTGTCTTTTTCTAAATTCACATTTTTCTATATATGTCTAATTTCTTTTTGTAAATTTAATTTAATCATGCCATAATTATCCTTTGTTTATGCTCAACATAAATGGTATATCAAATATACCATTTTATGAACAAATCTATGCCATGAATTTTCATATTTTCCCATCGCTACCCCCGTGGAACGTACGCATGAATCACATAAAATGTTGGGCTAGTAAATTATCCCAACCCATAAACAAGAAAAGTGGTAATAAACAAGAGACATGAAATAAACATAAAATAGCATAATTTCAACTTGTCATGTGTAACTTGGCATAGAGGTATCATTTAACTTTAATAAATGGGCAAGGGTGAACTTGTGACTATGTTGGGTCTAGTTGTCATGTAAACTTGACAAAGGTCTAGCATGGAGGTTTAACATATAATCACAGTTTTAAACCACAACTTAGCATATTAACTTATGTACGTAAAAACATAAGAAAGCTACTATAATCATTTTTAAATCGCAACTTAACATATTAACTTACACATGTTAAACATAAGAGAACTATTATCAACATATTCGAATCATAACTTAACATGATGACTTATGTTTAAACATAAGAGGACTACAATTCCAAATTTTTCAACATAAATAGATTCAACCTAACATGAATATACATGAGTGTTGATCTAACATATAAGCATGTGTTTTAGATCATAAACTTGCAAATGACCACCAATTTATAACATGACATGTTTCACCATTTAATTGGCAAAATAAATCCATTACCAAATCATAATAGATTCCAATGCATACAATATGTTCATCACCACAAGCATATAGACATGATTAATATACAACATGTTCATCACCACAAGCATGTAGACATGATTAATTTCAACGATACTTAAGATGAACGAGAATCACATCTTATACATGAGCATCACTCTATATTCCAATTAAAACATGTCATGATTCATTTGAAAAGTTTAAATATGCGTAATAACCAACTTACAAATTAAAAGGAATTCTTGAGTTCTGAAATCTGAATTCTAAAATTGGTAAGCTCGCCTTTGATGTAGATCATTGAATTTGATAACTTTTAATTTGATTTAGGTTCTTATCTTGTCTTTGTATTGGTGACGGCTACTCCAAGTTTTCCATTGATAGCATGATAGTTCTAGGATTATTTTTGTGAGATTTTTAGGTTTGAGCATAGGGTTGTTTATATAGAATTTCAACTCAATTTAAACCGTCGGATGATCCTAGGGTTAACCACAGCCATCCAGTGAAGATAGGGTGACACCTCAGCCCTAGTGACTCAATGCTGAGTCACAAAATCGTCGCCATTCAGATCTACCCGGGGGGAGGGGGGCAGGTCGACCCCCAGGTCGACCTGTAGGGGGGAGGTATAGGTCCTGGGCGGGAATTTTCCCGCCCAGCCCGCTTCTGACTTCTGATTTGAATTTGAACTTTTTTTTCGAGATGTTTGAATTTTCTGGAAACTTCCGACAGCCATAACTTCTTCATACGAAGTCCAATTTACGCAAACTTGGACTCTATCTCAACCATAATTCCGAGACGAACACAATGGCGTAACCCGTTTCCCTTATTTCTCATATATTAAATTAAGTATTGTTTAATTCGTTACTATACCGTTAATAGAAAATATGGGGTGTTATAGGATGGATCATCCGGAGGAGGATTAGAAACTGGGGCAGTGGGAATCAATGTCAAAGTCGAGTTAGTAATCGTAGCCTCATTCGTTGTGGTTTTTCCTATAGCAGCGGAAGATGATGGTTAGATTAGACTTAAAACAGATGAACAAAGAGAACGAAATGCGGATGTCCCATGTGAAGGGCACAAGCAGTCTAAGTATAGCATAGTTTGGACAATTTCAATTTTCCATACGGCTGTAGGACTTGCTTGGATATCTCTACACTCACAACCTCAAACCCATCTACATTGTTGCCATCATCATCTTCGTCATCTTTGCTATGCTTTTCAGAAACACCCCCTCGACATTATTCTTATCTTTGGAAGCGGCGAGAGGATTAGTTAGGGTCTGTAAACCAGAAGCTTCAGCATTAGCAGTAAGAGTAGGGGCATCAACATTTGTTGCATCTCGAGCTTGCCCTCTAAAAGTCCTGGCCTTATCACCTAGTAGTGCCCACTTTTCCTTTAGTAGAATCTTCCCCTTAGCTAAGGCCTCGCGGGATTCCTCGTTTGAGAGTTCCTCTATAAGATTACCGTGTTCGCCTCCATCAATCTTGAGTACCTCTTCCAAGACAAGAGCTAAAGTTTCAGCAAAGTCTTTTACTAAATAGTGCAAACTACCATGACCCATGACACTGTAAACATAGAACTTGAACAAGGTCTCTTCAGTCTTTGCCTTAACAACATTCTTGTATGCAGTCATGGCCTTGGATTTATCCTCTTTGAGGAACTTAACATTGCTGGTTAGTGCGTCAAGGGCTAGATTTTGGGAAGATATCCTATGCTAGAGAGTCAGGTTCTCTTGTTGAAAAGTGGCAAAAGCACTCCTTTCTATAGCTAATTGGGATTACACAAGTTGCTGAGCATATTGAGCCTCTTGGACTTGTGTTGCTAGTGTGCTTTCCTTCTGTTTCGCAGCAGCAAGCTCCTCTTTAAGCCTATTGATCTCAGCTTCTAAAACTGCTACCTCAGTTTCCCATTGAGTAGAAGATGCAATAATCTTTTCCTGAGATTTATAACTCTGATTAGTTCAACCTTGTCATTCTCCAATGTGGCAATACGATCAATGAAAATTCCGTTAACTCTTTGAATTTTATGTGCTAAGGCATTCCACTCGCCCAACTATTTCTCAACATGGCCCCTAATCTTATCCAACTTAACTTCAAACTGACTCTTGGTCGTGTCAAACTGTGTGAACATACTACCCTTCAAATCATCGAATTCTTCAAGAATATCCCGTTTACGTAACACCCCGTAATTTTATAACATTAAAATTCACAAATTAAAGTATACTTAATTTTTAGAAGAAGAATTAAGCGAAATGGGTTGGCTATTATGTTCGTTTCAAAATTTTGGGTCAAGATAGACATTTGGTTTGCACAAAACGGATACCTTAGGAAGATGCTATTAAGACTTGAAGTTTGTATGCATATGAGAGAAATATATATATATATAATTAAATAAATAAATATTCAAAAAGTTCAAAACAGCGAATTGGGAGGGGGAATAGCCGAATCGCACCATTTTTTGAGTCGACCCGAGCTTAGCTGGGTCGACTGGGGGAGGATCCAGGGTGTTTGACTGTCAACCCATGGCCCGATTTGCCCTAAGGGATGATGTGGCATCTGAGTGGTCCTGATGGTTTCTGGGTTAATCTAAAGCTCTAATCGATCCTAGACATCTATATATACATAGCTAAACCTAAACCCTAATTCATTTACAAAGAGGAATGGTGCCTTCATGCTCCTAAAACCTAAAGTGACTTAGCCTCCACCCTAGTCAATCAATTAAAAAGAGAAGATAAAGATAACAAATCAATGCCTACATCAACGGAAAGCTAAATCAACTCCAGAAAATCAGATCCCAGAATCGTTCTTCTCTTTCTTAAACCACGATTTGTGAGTACAGTTATTTTCAGATATGAAATTTAATTATGATCTTGACATGGGTATAAATCTGAATTGGAGATCTATCTTATTCTTGTTTATCAGATCTGTTTTTCTGTGTAGATCCATTTTACTCTTGTTTATCAGATCTGTTTTTCTGTGTAGATCTATCTTATTGTAACTATTCTGTATCGCTTCCTTCCTTCTGTTCTATATCCAGGCTACTATGAGCCTGAGCCAAATCTCATAAGAGATTGACACATGAACGCTAAATTTGTGGAAAATATTGAATGATGCATAATTGGACATAACTGATTTATGACTAAATTGAGAACACAACATAAGTTGTAATTTAAGATCTAGATCTAGGCATACTATATATGACGGTTTATGATTTAGAAGAAGAAGAATTAATGTATGATAACATATGACTTGTAATTTGGGGACATAATGCATGTTATAATTCAAGATCTGATTTTGAGGACATAATACATGTTGTAATTTAAGAGCTAGATTTGAGGCATATTTTATACGATGATCTATGACTTGGAAGAAAAAGGATATGTGACTTAGGCTTGAAAAACCTATATTAAAATAGGGATAACTATTAATGTGAATACGCCTAATTCGGATTTTTGGATATTTGACATACGCGGTAATCAACGGCTATAAATTGGCATAATTCATATTGTATATCATGATTTGGAGCTTTTAGAGAATATTCTGTATTGTGGACAATCTAACTACATTTGGGCATATGTTATGTTGAGAATTATGACCATAATTTAGGCATGTAAAATGGGGCTTAATTTATGATTAGGCAAGATATGTTAATAGAATTTAGGAAATGTTTAAATCTATTAATTTCCCAATCCGCTAGATCTGTTGGAATTGAATACTATGATTTGGGAATGTAATCTGTAGGCTCGATCTAATATTGAGCAAAACTTGTTAATGGAACTTTGAATAATCTGCTATAACTTGTAAAAAAGTTAATTTGTTGAATTGGCATAATTAATCTTATATTGTCATAATCTGTGAATGAAAACTTTAGCTACAAATAAGAAAGCTGAGACACGAGGTTAGGCTCAGTTTGCGGTGGAAGCCTGCCCGGACCCAACCGGCTTAACCAGTAATCGCAAACTGTCAGTCTAATGTTAGAGGTCGTAGGCATAAGGATGCTTAGACAGAGGTTAGGTCTGGCTTGTGGCAGAAGTCTGCCCGGAACCGCCCGGCACATCCAGCGGCCACATGCTACCGACCTAATGTGAGAGGTCTGTGCATTAATATTTAATTAGTGCAAATCAAAGATAAATATGATGCCTAAAACATGTTGGATGGATAGGGTTAAAACAACTGGACTGATGGATCTAATAAACCCGTTTCGTGAATCTGTAGGCCCAATACAAAGTTAGGTAAAACAATCTGTAAGTCTGTTAATCTGTATATCTGATCCATTAGTCTGAGAACTTGTTAATATGTACATCTGATCCATTAGTCTGAAAACCTATTAACTTGTATGTCTGATCTGAAAACTAGTTAATCTGAACTTTGTACATCTGAAATCTGTAAACAAGTTAATCTGAAATCGGTTAGTCTGGGGGCACAAGGTTAAGAGGGATAATTACTTGTGTCATCTGTTGTTTGGAACCTATATTAGTCAGTAACCCTTTCTGGTATCAAAACTATGACCCAACATTGAGAGGGATCCGGGCATGCTTAGTGAACTAATTGTAAGAGGTTCACTCTGATAATGGCAAGGGGTGTTGATGGCTCATTCCAACCGGGTCGTGTGCGTGCATGGATCTAGTCTGCTCTGAGGATGTAAGACACCGTGACATCTGTAAATAGGTCTGTGTCTAAAGGTTGCCACTTTAGGGAGTGATACACCCTTCTGTGGGGCCGGCACAAGGTATTTATGTATTAGGGAGCCGATCGCTTGGGGTAAAATTTAGGGTACACTTAGTTATGTCTGTTTCTGTTGGGGTGGTAACACCTGTCTGTTTCTGTGTGGTACCATCTGTTGGGGGTAGTAAAGGCCCATTACTAGTGTACACCTAACTCTAATATTCTGTTTCCGTAGGGATTATTCTGTTTTTGTCTCTGATTTCATTTATGATTCTGTTTCTGTACCGTCTGTCTCTGTTCGGGTGGTAAAGGGACATTTCTAGCATCGTATTTCTGAAGAGATCATTTTGTTTTCTTTTTAGACAATAGGACAACACCTAATTCTGTTATACTATTATTAGTGCAGAGAAGTAAAAACTAAGTAAGGAGCTTAGCTTAGCCTATATTATTCTGTTTCTTCTGTTAACCTGCTACTCCTGTTACGGCTATCTCTGATCCAGTTTTATTTACATGTCATGATATTGTTATCTGTTTATATGCTGATAGTCACTGGACTCACTAGACGTATGTCTGACCTAGTTTGTTTCGCCTCTTTTCTTCCGTTGCCCCCCAAGGTACTCAGGTTGGGAACATAAGAGCTTGACTTAGATTTCTCGCTACTTGAAGTGTTAGAGTGCTTAAAGTATTGCTTGGCTTTGATTCTACCTATTTATGGCATTTTCTGTTGGGGATTATGGATTTAAAATTACGTACTCTGAAGGCTTTTGTACAAGACTGATATTTATGAACTTGAATTCCAATATTGTAGTTTTAAAATATGTAACCAAACTTACTTCTATTTCTGCTGTAATAAAGTTACAAAATTTTCAAGTTCTACTTTATGTATCTGTCTTGTAATATTCTGTTCTGTTTACTTATAATGCTTCATGGAAGTTAATGCATTCCCTTTGTGAGTGACATTAACGGACATGGGGTGTTACACTTGATATCAGAGCTGAAGGTTACCAGATTAGATAAAACTTTTTGAAAACTATTTTTAAAAAGGAAGTATTTTCAAAAGTAGAGTTTATTTTTAAAAACATAATCCCAAAAGCCATATATCTTTCTTTCGATTCTCCGTTTTGAATCTCTTCCCTTTTTCTTTTCAGCACGTCTGGGGTACCCGAGATACCAGAGGGCATACCGATACCAACTTGGTTCCGAAGGTATCTGGAGGCTAGGGCCATCGCCGCAGGCCCAGCAGACATTCCTCTTCCTCCTCCCCCTCCACGCATTGGTACTTTTTCGAAGATATGCAAAGAATTTCGGGCGATGGGCGGGTAAACTTTTCACGGGTCAGAGATGTTTGTTGAAGCTCGAAATTGTATTAAGGAGGTAGAAGATTTATTTGGTATCTTTGAGATAGAAGATGGAAGGAAGGTCCAACTAGCTGCTTGGTTAATGAAGGACGAAGCCTCGTTTTGGTGGGAGGTCACGAATGGGGAGCGTCCAGTGGAGACATGGAGGGATTTCAGGCATAGGTTCGAGATGAATTTTCTCTCACGAGCAGAAGAGAATTTATATATGGAGAGGTTCTTAGCATTGAAGCAAGGGAATTTATCAGTAAAGGAGTATGTCAACAAGTTCAACCAATTGGCGAGATTTGGCTTAGACTTAGTGAACACACCTGATAAGAAGGCCCTGAGATTCGTTAAAGGTTTGAACACGGGTTGGCTATGACCCACATTCCTATGGGGGTTACCTTCGAGAAATTGGTTGACATGGCATTAAGGCATGAAGAGGAAGCCAAAAGTGAGAAGAAAGAGGAAAAGCTCGAAGGACCACAAAACAAGAAAGCGTGGCCCAAAAAGGAAACACAAAAGAAGGATGAAAAGTCTGAAGATATAAAGGAGAAAAAGTGCTTTACTTGTGGAAGCTTGACTCATCTGAACAAGGATTGCAAAAAGAGGAAGGGCACTTGCTTCAACTGTGGAGAAATAGGACACTTCACTAGGGACTGCCCGAAGAAACGAGGGTAAGGGCAGAGGGCAGAACCTACTTCTGGAGGGCAGGCGAATGCTCTCGTGGCTGGAGGATAGGATAGAGATAGGGAAATTTCTGTAGAAGGCTTAATTTCCTTATCTGATTATTGAGTTAAAGCTCTTTTTGATTCTGGCATTTTGATTCTGTAATTGAGTCTCTGCACTTTAATACTAGTCTTGTTTCTGATATCGCTATAGTCTCAAACCCCATAAGGGTTACGACTCATATGTTCATGATATATTGGGGTTTGAAGGTATCTGTGTTAAGCATTAAGTTGACTGTGACACATACATTCTGGTTTTGGGGGATATGGTGGAGTTTTATCATGCTTAGTTTCCTAACAATCATTTGATAATCTGATCTATACCAGTAGTCTGTAAGTATCTGAATATTTCTGAAAAGGATAGGGTTTTTACTCGAAGCGTGAAGTATATTTCTAGTTTTGACATTGTTTAATGGGAGTAATTCTCTGTGTGTCAATCTGATGTTGATTTCGGTCTTCGGGGTTGATACTTAGGGATTTATTATCTTAACCGATGTCTAATGGGAACAGAGCTTTTGTTTTAATTATACGTGCTTCTATCACTCGGTTGATTCTTATCGATCGAGTCCTCGACCTTTAGGTAGAAACTAATGGGTGTAAAAATGTGTTTAAGACATGTTATGTTTGATGGTAGCAAGTGGATGCAAGTGGTTGCTAGTGGTTGCTCGCGGATGCATATACACACACTAGGCACTAGATCGGCTCAAAAATACTCTCATACTGCATATGGATGTGTGTGCATTTTTCAATTTTTGTGGATGCAAAATGATTGACTCATCACATGGATGTTGCATTTGTATGAATGGTTATGCACTCATATAGAAATGATGTGTATCAAATAGGATTTCTTGCATACATAATTGGACTCATGGTAATAACATAATTCGCATTAAGGAGGTTAACTGGATCAGTAGACCACCTGATTTTGCATTAGATAAGAAACATATACACACTCTGCATATGTTCATACGGCATTAGAAACCTTTAAGGACAATGGATGCTTGTGGATGATGATTAAGTAAATGGATGATTGGATAGTAGGATACATCCTGCATAACTTGGAGATTTCGGGGACAAAATCCTTTAATGAAGGGAGAATGTAACACCCCGTAATTTTATAACATTAAAATTAACAAATTAAAGTATACTTAATTTTTAGAAGAAGAATTAAGTGAAATGGGTTACGCTATTATGTTCGTTCCAAAATTTTGGGTCAAGATAGACATTTGGTTTGCACAAAACGGATACCTTATGAAGATGTTATTAAGCCTTGCAGTTTGTACGCATATGAGAGAAATATATATATAGATATATAAAAAAATTAAATAAATAAATATTCAAAAAGTTCAAAACAGCGAATCGAGAGGGGGAATAGCCGAACCGCACCATTTTTGGAGTCGGCCCGAGCTAGCTGGGTCGACTGGGGGTCGATCCAGGGTGTTTGACTGTCAACCCGTGGCCTGATTCGCCCTAAGGGTTAATGTGACATCTGAGTGGTCCTGATGGTTTTTGGGTTAATCTAAGAGCTCTAATCGATCCTAGACATCTATTTATACATAGCTAAACCTAAACCCTAATTCATTAACAAAGAGGAATAGTGCCTCCATGCTCCTAAGACCTAAAGTGACCTAGCCTCCACCCTAATCAGTCAATTCAAAAGAGAAGATAAATATAATAAATCAATGCCTACATCTACGGAAAGCTAAATCAACTCCAGAAAATCAGATCCCAGAATCGTTCTTCTCTTTCTTAAACCACGATTTGTGAGTACAGTTATTTTCAGATATGAAATTTAATTATGATCTTGACATGGGTATAAATCTGAACTGGAGATCTATCTTATTCTTGTTTATCAGATCTGTTTTTCTATGTAGATCCATCTTATTCTTGTTTATCAGATCTGTTTTTCTGTGTAGATCTATCTTATTGTAACTATTCTGTATCTCTTCCTTCCTTCGGTTCTATAGCCAGGCTACTACGAGCCTGAGCCAAATCTCATAAGAGAATGACACGCGAACACTAAATTTGGGGGAAAAATTGAATGATGCATAATTGGGCATAACTGGTTTATAACTAAATTGAGAACACAACATAAGTTGTAATTTAAGATCTAGATCTAGGCATACTATATATGACGGTTTATGATTTGGAAGAAGGAGAATTAATGTATGACAACATGTGACTTGTAATTTGGGGACATAATGCATGTTATAATTAAAGATCTGATTTTGAGGACATAATACATGTTGTATTTTAAGGGCTATATTTGGGGCATATTTTATATGATGGTCTATGACTTGGAAGAAAAAGGATATGTGACTTAGGCCTGAAAAACCTATATTAAAATAGGGATAACTATTAATGTGAATACGCCTAATTCGGATTTTTGGATATTTGACATACGCGGTAATCAACGGCTATAAATTGGCATAATTCATATTGTATATCATGATTTGGGGCTTTTAGAGTATATTCTGTATTGTGGAAAATCTAACTAAATTTGGGCATATGTTATGTTGAGAATTATGACCATAATTTGGGCATGTAAAATGAGGTTTAATTTATGATTAGGCAAGATATGTTAATAGAACTTTAGGATATGTTTAAATCTATTAAATTGTCCAATCCGCTAGATCTGTTGGAATTAAATACTGTGATTGGGTATGTAATCTGTAGGCTCGATCTAAAATTGAGCAAAACATGTTAATGGAACTTTGAGTAATCTGTTGTAACTTGTAAAAAAGTTAATTTGTTGAATTGGCATAATTAATCTGATATTGGCATAATCTATGAATGAAAACTTTAGCTACAAATAAGAATGCTGAGACATGAGGTTAGACTCAGTTTGCGATGGAAGCCTGCCCGGACCTAACCGGCTTAACCAGCAGCCGTAAACTGTTAGTCTAATGTGAGAGGTCGTAGGCATAAGGATGCTTAGACACGAGGTTAGGTCTGGCTTGTGGCAGAAGTCTTCCCGGAACCGCCCGGCACATCCAGCGGCCACAAGCTACCGACTTAATGTGAGAGATCTGTGCATTAATATTTAATTAATGCAAATCTGAGATAAATATGATGCCTAAAACGTGTTGGGTGGATAGGGTTAAAACAACTGGACTGATGAAACACCCCACCTCCATTATGGTCACTCACAAAGGGAATGCCTTAACTTTGGTGGAGGTTTATAAGTAAAATTCACAGATAAACACAAGATAGATATAAGTACACATATTTTAAACAGCGGAAAACAAACAAGCTTTTATTTCATCAATACGTGTTCATACAAAACATTTCCATAATTGTCTCAAAATACTTCCAACATTACAACCTCATTATTGTCTTGATTATTAAAGAAGCATAAAACATAAATAAAGTAACAAAAATCCCCATAGTGATATCCAAAGCCATAATCCGAGCAAAAGAGATCCAAACCATACGTCTACAGTCTTGAAGCTTGCAAAAGAGTAATAAGCTGGGTTGTTTCCTCCCTGTGGAACTGGGGGGGGGGGGGGGGGAAGGAAAGAAAAGAAGACGAAAAGAAAATAGAGTCAGACGTAAAGCCTGAGTAAATCTAGTGACTCTTCAGTATGTGAATAAGAAAAAGGGCATGATAGATATAAACTGAAAACAGGAAAATATCACAAGCTAAGGAAGTGTCGTTTAGAATCGAATGTACTATCGCACCCACACTATATCTCTACACCTACTTGAGCTTATTCTAACTGGCACCCCATGCTGAGGGTGAAATGATCCCCATTTTCTAAAGATCGGCTCCTACTCGTATAAACATATGTCATACGGCCCCCAAGAATTGTAGATACCTATGTTGGTCCCACCAAGGGGTGTATCAAGACCCATGGTGGCGGCCCGACACAATTCTAGAATACATAGGTTATAATACTGTTGCCCCAAGTGCCCTGTTTTTCTGCTCCGAAGTGTGTGCACGCCCGCATTCCGTTAGAAAAAACACTGTTGCACCTACCGCCGTCGCTTTGACCGCTTACAATCAGCCCAATAATCGTGCCCCACCCTGCCTAGTTTCAGTACCATGACACCTAACTTGGGTTACTGCTGAAACGGGTCCCTCGTTACTGGGGTTTTCTAGTCAAACATGTTAAGTGGTTAAGTGTCTGTATTTACCTAACCTCACCCATCAATTCTTGTTAATATGTTGAATTTGGTTAAGTGTTTTTAGTTGACTTAACCCTACCATTTGTCCTTAGCCTCTTAAAGCACCGACCACTCACATTAGACAGATATTGCTACAGTTATTGGATGTGCCGGTCGGTTCCGGGCAGGTTTACACTGTAGCTCAGTCTAACCTCGGGTCCTTATTGGGCTCAATGCTTAACCACCCACATTGGATAGGTATTGCTGTGACTACTGGACAGCCGGGCGGGTCCGGCAGGTCTATGTCACAACTCAATCCAACCTCGGGTTAAGCATACCGTGTTTTCTAAATTTACATATTCTTCACTTCTCAATTTTATATGTAAATGTTATGTCCTTTATTCATGGGTATAACAATTCATACCGCTTAAATGTCATTGTCGTTGGCATGTGCCAAACATGCCAGCATATTTTTCATGTTTTACACCCAATGTTATTACCCTGTTTGTACGTTCGCAACATTATAACAAATGTTGGGCTCGACACAATTCAACCCAACTTTATAAACGTGAGAAAAGGGGGAATCAAGAACATGTAATATTTTACAATACATAAAGGTGTGTGGCGCATGAACTTGCAATTTAGCGGTTCAACTAACATAAATTTTGGGTCATGTGAACTTGCATTCAAATTAGAGTATAACTAAGTAGGTGTCATATGAAATGGAATAGTTTAGGCTTATACAAACTCGGGTTTTAAACATGTTTAACTTGGCATAATGTCAACCACAAAACTAACATGTTGTATATTCACCAAAATATCCAATTTTAACATCTAATCATATAGCCTATTTCAACATGAACTTGCATAGTTTATGTAACCCAAACGGAACTTAACATAGATCCAATTATACTTGCAAATAAACATAAGAATGTGTTCATAGGTTTTGAGTCATGTAGGCATAAAAGGTCTCAAATCTAGAACATGTTTACATAAACTTTAACTTAGACTAAGGGAATGTATATAGTCCATGCCATCGACATAAACATAAAGGGATCAATTACTAGTTTTTGCCACAACTTACTAGTGCTATTATTTTCATATACAAATGTCCAATAGGCTTGCATCAATCAATTTATGCCACAAATATCAATACACAAGTCTTGACAGAATTATTACAATACACAGAATTCATGTCATTATTATACAATAACACAATTCTATTTTCATTTACATCGAATCACGTCGCAGTTTTATTCATATTCTGAAAGATCACTATACTTACAACGAATGCAGAATCTTGAATTCTGGATTCTGGATTCTGAATCCTAAAATTGAGATGTGTTCCTTTGGATAGATTAACGTTGTGTTGAATAATTTGATTAAGCTTTAGTTCTCTTCTTAATTTGATTCGTCTCTAAGCTCCTCTCTCTTGACGGCTATGCTCAATTCCTTCCTGGCAGCATGACGACTCCAATCTTATTTTTTTGTGTGAATTTTTAGTTGAGACTTATGGTGTATATATAGATTTTTAGATTGTTTTGAGCCGTCAGATGAAGACAAGAGAAATCTAGATCATACAAAGTCCAAAGAGCCAATCATGAGGTGACATGTCAGCCCTAATGACACACCGAGCCACAGAAATTCGAGCCAAACCCAGCCAGCCAGGTCGACCAGGTAGGTCGACTCCCAGGTCGACACCATGGTCGACCTGGTCCCTGGGCGGGAAAATTCCCGCCCAGCCCAGTTTGAGCTTGTTTTTCGAATTTTGAATTTGAAACTGAGCTATTTGAATTTTAAATTTTATTCTGAAACTTCCGAAGGTCATAACTCCTTCATACGGAGTCCGATTCACGCAAACTCGGACTCTATCTTAAGAAGAATTCCGAGACGAACGCAATGGTTAACCCGTTTCCCTTAATTCTTTCATTTAGAATTAATTACACTTTAATTTGTGAAGCTTAATGTTATAGAATTCACGGGGTGTTACATTCTCCCCCTCTTAAAAGGATTTCGTCCCCGAAATCTTCAAGTTATGAAGAATGTATATCCTACCATCCAACCGTCCATCTACTCAACCAACAAACACAGGCGTCCACTGTCCTTAAAAGGCTTCTAGTGCTTCATGATCATATGCATAGTTTTTGTACATGTCCTTATCTAATGTAGAAATCAGGCGGTCTACTGATTTAGTTGACCTCTTTAATGCGAATCATGTAAGTGTCATGAATCCATTATGTATGCAATTTTTTTCCTACTCATAATTCTACATGAGTGCACAACTATTCATACAAATGCGACAACCATATGACAGCATATCAAGTTTTAACCATATACAAATGAGAATACATATATGCATATGCAACATGAACTGACTGAGCTGATCTAAAACCTAGGGTGTGTGTATATGCATCCACGAGCAACCACTAGCAATCACTAGCAACCATTTGCAGCCATCATCCATAACATGTTTTCAAATACATGTTTGCATCCATTTGTTTTCTACCTTAGGAGTTAGGAAAAGGACCGAAGAGATATACCTAAAAAGATAGATAAAGCATAACTTAAAGAAAAAGAGAGATCAAAGATATACCCTCAAAAAGAAAAGGGTAGGCTGCGCGTATTCTATCCTCAGTTTCCCAAGTTGCGTCTTCCTCGGCGTCGCTCCACTGAACCTTAACGAGCTTCACTTCGCGGTTGCGTAGCCTTTTGATTTCGGTTCCTATGATTCGAGTTGGAACTCTCCTCATAGTTGCTTCGCGTTCCACTTCGGCTTCTTCTAGAATGCTTGGCTCCACCACTTCCGCTGATTCATGTAGACATTTCCGGAGATGAGAAACATGAAAGACGTTTTGAATTCCAGCCAATCTTTCAGGCATATCTACTCTATAAGCCATTTTTGCAATCTTCTCGATGATAGGGAACGGTCCTACAAATCTTGGTGCTAGCTTTCCTATGGATCCAAACCGAACGACGTTCCTTAAAGGGGATACCTTAAGGAAAACCCTGTCCCCAACCTCAAATTCAAGGTCAGTCTTTCTTTTGTCGGCGTAGGATTTCTATCTGTCTTGGGCAGTCTTCATTCTCCTTTGTATCAAGTCCACTTTCTCTGAAGTCTCTCTAATCATGTCTGGCCAAAGTATAATCTTGTCGGTGGACTCCCACCAACAAGTTGGTGATCGGCAAGGTCTTCCATACAAAGCTTCGAAGGGCGCCATACCGATGGTGGCTTGGTAACTGTTGTTATAGGCGAATTCCACTAAAGGAAGGTGATCCTCCCAAGTTCCTCCGAAGTCAAGAACGCATAGTCTTAGGAGATCTTATAGTACCCTATTCACCCTTTCTGTCTGACCGTCAGTTTGGGGGGGATAGGCCGTGCTCAAACATAACTATGTGCCGACAGCTTCTTGCAGACTCCGCCAAAATTCGCTCGTGAAGATGGGGTCTCTGTCCCTCACTATGCTGGAGGGTATTCCATGGAATCAAACTATTTCCTTGAGATAAAGAGAAGCTAGTGACGAAGCAGTCCTTCTACTCTTGATAGGTATAAAGTGGGCGCTTTTAGTATGCCTGTCCACTATTACCCAAATGCTAGTATTGCCTCTTCTTGACCTAGGCAACCCATTAATGAAGTCCATTGAAATGCTATCCCACTTCCATTGCGGGACTTCTAGAGGATGTAGTAGTCCTCCAGGTTTCTTCTGTTCCTCCTTGACTTGTTGGCAGGTCATGCACTTAGAAACGAAATTTGCCACGTCCTTCTTCATACCGCTCCAAAAGAAAGTCCTTTTTATATACTTGTACATCTTATCACCGCCTGGGTGTATAGTCATCTTGGAATGATTCGCTTCCTCGAGAACCTTCTTTGTCAACTCCTTTGCATGTGGGACGCATAATCTTCCATCTCGCCTCAGCCAACCCTTATCATCGATGGAGTATCTACTGAGGTGACTAGAAGTCTCACCCCTAATAAGTTTATCAATCACATCAACAAGCTGAGGGTCTTCACATTGTGCAGCCCCTATTGAGTCCAAGAGAGTAGGGCGTACTTCGAGATATGCTAACAAACCCGGTACAAAATCCGAGGAGGGCCTAAAGTTAAAACTGGCTATATACTCCAAGCTTTGCCTTTCCACAAAGAGAGGGCTTAAGGTCAGTTTCTTTCGGCTCAACGTGTCTGCTACTACGTTGCCTTTGCCGGGAGTATAGTAAATTTCAAAGTCATACGAGGCAAGAAACTCCATTCATCTTTGCTGCCTCAAGTTAAGATCCTTCTGCGAGAAGAGATATTTCAACGATTTATGGTCAGTGTATAATTCGAACTTCTCACCTAGGAGATAATGGTGCCAAGACTTAAGCGCAAAGACGATGGCGCCTAACTCAAGACCGTGGGTTGGGTAGTTCTTTTCATGAACTTTCAATTGCCTTCCACCATAAGCTACTACCCTCCCTTCTTGCATCAAAACAGCGCCTAGCCCTGTACCACAAGCATCGGTATATACTATGAACATTTTGCTTCCATCTGGAAAAGTCAGAACTGGGGCTGTTGTGAGAGCCCTTTTTAATCGTTGGAAAGCAAACTCGTAGTCCAAATCCCAAGTGAACGCCAGATTCTTCCTTGTTAGCCTTGTGAGTGGAGCTAAGATTTTCGCGAAATCCCTGATGAACTTTTGGTAAAAACCGGCTAACCCAAGAAAGCTTTGAACTTTGGTTGCATTTCTTGGTGTCTTCTAATCTTGCACTGCCACCACTTTCGCGAGGTCCACAGCCAACCCCTCTTTGGATAATATATGCCCCAGAAATCTTACCTCCTTTCTCCAAAAGTGGCACTTGGAGAATTTGGCTTTTAGCAGATGTGCACGGAGAGTATCCATGATCTCTTCAGATGTTGAGCATGTTCTTTCTCATTCATTGAGAAGATCAAAATATCATCTACGAAGACAACCACAAATTTGTTGAGGATCTGAACACTCTGCTCATTAGGTCTACGAAATAAGCGGGTGCGTTTGTCAAGCCGAAAGGCATGACAAGCCACTCGAAGAAACCGTCTGGGGTTCTGAACGCTGTTTTATCAATGTTGTCTTCAACTACTCTTAGCTGATGGAACCCAGTAGCCAGATCAAGTTGGGAGAAGACCGTCGCACCTACAAGCTGATCAAACAAATCGTCGATTCGGAGAAGAGGGTGCCTATTTTTCTTGGTTAATTTGTTTAACTCCCTATAGTCGACGCAAAGGCGAAGCGAACGGTCCGCTTTGTTTGCGAACACCACTAGAGCATCCCATTCCGAAATGCTCCATCTAATGAACCCCTTTTCGAGAAGTTCTTTAACCTGCTTACTGAGCTCCTTTCTCTCCTTTGGAGCCATGTGCCTGACCTGTAAAGCTACAGGCTTTGCATTATCCACAAGATATATGCGGAAGTCTATTTCCCACCTCCGAGGTAAGCCCTTCACCTCCTCAAAGACATCCGGATATTCCACTCTAACTGACTGCAAATTTTCATCAGAAGCATCAAGCGACTCTAGATAACTAAGCATAACAGCATTTAAGGGATTACAAGAAATCTCTAGAGTGTTACCAAGCCGAGTCAAGAGTTTAACTACTCTTTTCTCACAATCAAGAATGGCACATTACTAGATAACCAGTCCATGCCTAAGATCAAACCATATCCCGAGAAGCCCAAAACATAGGCATTACAACTAAACTCAATGCTGAGAATAGAGATTTTCAAACCCAAACAAACCATTGACAAGTAAGCGGAGCCACCAATTGGACTTGAAAATACTAAGGGATCCTCTACCATACTAGTGTCTAGATGCAGAGATTCTACTAAGGCAGATGAAATAAAGGAGTGTGATGCGCAAAAGTCAAAAAGTGTGCGAACTGGATGATCATAAAGATAGACTACGCTTTCTACAGAAATATTACTACCTCGTTCCTGTGAAGGTGCCACCAGTGCATGAACTTGACCCCCTGAAGTGGATCCAGCCTTCTGTCCCTACCCTCGCTTCTTTGGGCAGTCCTTAGCCAAGTGCCCAGTCTCTCCATAACAGAAGCACCCACCCATCTTCGCTTTTCTTTTTCGCCAGTCTTTCGATATATGTCCAACAATGCCACAGAAATTGCACCTTCTCCACTCACGGGGCTTATTGTTCTTCCCTCCTTTCTTGAAGTCTATTTTCTTAGCTTGTGGACCCTCTTTCTTTTCTTCCACCTTAGTCTCTTTCTTGCCGTTGTCTTCCTCGTGTAGCAACGCCATGTCCACCAAGCTTTCATAAGTCGCTCCCATGGATACATGGGTCATAGCAAGGCTGTGTAGAGGCTCATTCAAACCATTGACGAAGCGAAGCGCCTTCTTGTGTTGGGTGTTTACTAAGTCCAGCCCAAATCTGGCCAGCTGATTAAACTGATTGACGTACTCTCCGATCGTCATGCGCCCCTGTTTAAGAGTTAGGAACTTCTCCATTTGCAGGCTTCTTTCAGCTTGGGAGAGGAATTTCATCTCAAATCTTGTCCTGAAATCTTCCCATGTTTCCACTGGCCTCTGAGCATTGGTAATCTCCTACCAATAGGAAGCTTCATCTTTAAGCAACCACACTTCTAGCTGTATCTTTTGCCTGTCATCAACTCCGAAGATGACAAACAGATCCTCAGTCTCCTTTAGCCAGTTTCTTGCTCCTACAAAAGGATTCTGTCCCATAAAAGTCTTTTCCACCCATAGCCTTGAAGTCTTTACAAGTTTTTACGAAGGCATTTCCATGAGGAGGAGGAGGAGGAACCGCGGCCACTGGAGGAGGAATGTCTGCTGGGCCCGCGACATTGGCCCTTGCTTCTAAGTACCTCCTAAACCAGCCGGGTATCGGTACTCCTTCTAGAAGGTTAAGGTCTCCAGACATGCTGAAACAGAAAGGAAAGATTCAAAACGAAGGATAGAGAGAGATAATGCACATGGCTTTGGGGGATTATGCCTTTTTAAAAATATAACACTTTTTCTCGAAAAATGCTTCTTTAAACTTCCTTTTTGAAAATAGTTTCAAAAACCTTCATCTAGTCTGGAAAACCTATGATCTAATACCAAGTGAAACACCCCACCTCCGTTAAGGTCACTCACAAAGGGAATGCCTTAACTTTGGTGGAGATTTATAAGTAAAAGTCACAGATAAACACAAGACAGATATAAGTACACATATTTTAAACAGCGGAAAACAAACAGGCTTTTATTTCATCAATACGTGTTCATACAAAACATTTCCATAATTGTCTCAAAATACTTCCAACATTACAGCCTCATTACTGTCTTGATTATTAAAGAAGCATAAAACATAAATAAAGTAACAAAAATCCCCATAGTGATATCCAAAGCCATAATCCGAGCAAAAGAGATCCAAACCATACGTCTACGGTCTTGAAGCTTGCAAAAGAGTACTAAGCTGGGTTGTTTCCTCCCTATGGACCTGGGGGGGGGACAAAAGAAAAGAAGACGAAAAGAAAATAGAGTCAGACATAAAGCCTGAGTAAATCTAGTGACTCTTCAGTATGTGAATATGAAAAAGGGCATGATAGATAAAACTGAAAATAGAAAAGTATCACAAGCTAAGGAAGTGTCATTTAGAATCGAATGTACTATCGCACCCACACTATATCTCTGCACCTACTTGAGCTTTTTCTAACTGGCACTCCATGCTGAGGGTGAAGTGATCCCCGGTTTCTAAAGATCGGCTCCTACTCGTATAAACATGTGTCATACGGCCCCCAAAAATTGTAGATACCTATGTTGGTCCCACCATGGAGTGTATCAAGACCCATGGTGGCAGCCCAACACAATTCTAGAATACATAGGTTATACTACTGGTGCCCCCAGTGCCCTGTTTGTCTTCTCCGAAGTGTGTGCACGCCCGCACTCCATTAGAACCCACACTGTTGCACCCACTGCCATCGCTTTGACTGCTTACAATCAGCCCAGTAACCGTGCCCCACCCTGCCTAGTTTCAGGGTACCATGATACCTAACTTGGGTTACTACGGAAACGGGTCCCTCGTTACTAGGGTTTTCTAGTCAAACATGTTAAGTGGTTAAGTGTCTGTATTTACCTAACCTCACCCATCAATTCTTGTTAACATGTTGAATTTGGTTAAGTGTTTTTAGTTGACTTAACCCTACCATCTGTCCTTAGCCTCTTAAAGCACCGACCACTCACATTAGACAGATATTGCTATGGTTACTGGATGTGTCGGTCGGTTCCGGGCAGGTTTACACCGTAGCTAAGTCTAACCTCGTGTCCTTATTGGGCTCAATGCTTAAACACCCACATTGGATAGGTATTGTTGTGACTACTGGACAGCCGGGTGGATCCGGGCAGGTTTACGTCACAACTCAATCCAACCTCGGGTTAAGCATACCATGTTTTCTAAATTTACATATTCTTCACTTCTCAATTTTATATGTAAATGTCATGTCCTTTATTCTTGGGTATAACAATTCATACCGCTTAAATGTCATTGTCGTTGGCATGTGCCAAACATGACAACATATTTTTCATGTTTTACACCCAACGTTATTACCCCCGTTTGTACGTTCGCAACATTATAACAAATGTTGGGCTCGACACAATTCAGCCCAAATTTATAAACGTGAGAAAAGGGGGAATCAAGAACATGTAATATTTTACAATACATAAAGGTGTGTGGCGCATGAACTTGCAATTTAGCGATTCAACTAACATAAATTTTGGGTCATGTGAACTTGCATTCAAATCAGAGTATAACTAAGTAGGTGTCATATGAAATGGCATAGTTTAGGCTTATACAAACTTGGATTTTAAACATGTTTAACTTGGCATAATGTCAACCACAAAACTAACATGTTGTATATTCACCAAAATATCCAATTTTAACATCTAATCATATAGCCTATTTCAACATGAACTTGCATAGTTTATGTAACCCAAACGGTACTTAACATAGATCCAATTATACTTGCAAATAAACATAAGAATGTGTTCATAGGTTTTGAGTCATGTAGGCGTAAAAGGTCTCAAATCTAGAACATGTTTACATAAAATTTAACTTAGACTAAGGGAATGTATATAGTCCATGCCATCGACATAAACATAAAGGGATCAATTACTAGTTTTTGCCACAAATTGCTAGTTCTATTATTTTCATATACAAATGTCCAATAGGCTTGCATCAATCAATTTATGCCATAAATATCAATACACAAGTCATGACAGAATTATTACAATACACAGAATTCATATCATTATTATACAATAACACAATTATATTTTCATTTACATCGAATCACGTCGCAGTTTTATTCATATTCTGAAAGATCACTATACTTACAACGAATGCAGAATCTTGAATTTTGGATTCTGCATTCTGAAATTGAGATGCGTTCCTTTGGGTAGATTAACGTTGCGTTGAATAATTTGATTAAGCTTTAGTTCTCTTCTTAATTTGATTCGTCTCTAAGCTCCTCTCTCTTGACGGCTATGCTCAATTCCTTCCTGGTAGCATGACGACTCCAATCTTATTTTTTTGTGTGAGTTTTTAGTTGAGACTTAGGGTGTATATATAGATTTTTAGATTGTTTTGAGCCGTCAGTGAAGACAGGAGAAATCTAGACCATACAAAGTCCAAAGAGCTAGCCCTAATGACACACCGAGCCACAGAAATTCGAGCCAGAGCCAGACCCAGCCAGCCAGGTCGACCAGGTAGGTCGACTGGCAGGTCGACACCCATGTCGACACTATGGTCGACCTGGGGTGACTAGGTCGACACCATGGTCGACCCTATGGTCTACCTGGTCCCTGGGCAGGAAAATTCCCACCTAGCCCAGTTTGAGCTTGATTTTCGAATTTTGAATTTGAAACCGAGCTGTTTGAATTTTAAATTTTATTCTGAAACTTCTGAAGGTCATAACTCCTTCATACGGAGTCCGATTCACGCAAACTCAGACTCTATCTTAAGCAGAATTCCAAGACGAACGCAATGGTGTAACCCATTTCCCTTAATTCTTTAATTTAGAATTAATTACACTTTAATTTGTGAAGCTTAATGTTATAGAATTCATGGGGTGTTACAACTGATGAATCTAATAAACCGGTTTCGTGAATCTTTAGGCCTAATACAAAGTTAGGTAAAACAATCTGTAAGACTGTTAATCTGTATATCTGATCCGTTAGTCTGTGAACTTGTTAATATGTACATCTGATCCGTTAGTCTGGAAACTTATTAACTTGTATGTCTGATCTGAAAAATAGTTAATCTGAACTTTGTACATCTGAAATCTGTAAACAAGTTAATCTGAAATCTGTTAGTCTGGGGACACAAGGTTAGGAGGGATAATTATTTGTGTCATCTGTTGTTTGGGACCCGTATTAGTCAGTAACCCTTTCTGGTATCAAAACTATGACCCAACACTAAGAGGGGTCCGGGTACGCTTACTGAACTAGTTGTAAGAGGTTTACTCTGATAATGGCAAGGGGTGACCAGGTCATGTGCGTGCATGGATCCGGTCTGCTCTGAGGATGTAAGACACCGTAACATCTGTAAATAGGTCTGTGTCTATAGGTTGCCACTTTAGGGAGTGATACATCCTTCGCGGGGCCGACACAAGGTATTTATGTATTAGGGAGCCGATCGCTTGGGGTAGAATTTAGGGTACACATAGTTCTGTCTGTTTCTGTTTGGGTACCACCTGTTTCTGTTAGGGTGGTAACACCTGTCTATTTTTGTGTGGTAAAGTCTGTTGGGGTAGTAAAGGCCCATTACTAGTGTACACCTAACTCTAATATTCTGTTTCCGTAGGGATTATTCTGTTTCTATCTCTGATTTCGTTCCTGATTCTGTTTCTGTATCGTCTGTCTCTATTCGGGTAGTAAAGGCCCATTTCTAGCATCGTGTTTCTAAAGAGATCATTTTGTTTTCTATTTAGACTATAGGACAACACCTAATTCTGTTATACTAGTATTAGTGCAGAGAAGTGAAAACTAAGTAATAAGCTTAGCTTATATCATTATGTTTCTTCTATTAATCTGCTACTCCTGTTACGGCTATCTCTCATCTAGTTTTATTTACATATCATGATACTGTTATCTGTTTATATGATGAAAGTCACTGGACTCACCAGACGTGTCTGACCTAGTTTGTTTCGCCTCTTTTCTTCTGTTCTCCCCTCCCCCCGGTACTTAGGTTCAAAACATAAGAGCTTGACTTAGATTTCTCTCTGCTTGAACTGCTAGAGTGCTTGAAGTATTGCTTGTCTTTGATTCTACCTATTTATGGCATTTTCTGTTGGGGATTATGGCTTTAAAATTACGTACTCTAAAGGCTTCTGTACAAGACTGATATTTATGTACTTGAATTCCGATATTGTGGTTTTGAAAGATGTAACCAAACTTACTTCTGTTTCTGCTGTAATAAAATTATAAATTTTTCAAGTACTACTTTATGTATTTGTCTTATAATATTCTGTTATGTTTACTTATAATGCTTCATGGAAGTTAATGCATTCCCTTTGTGAGTGAAATTAACGGACATTGGGTGTTACAGTTTATCAAAAGGATATATGTCCAGATTGAGACATGTCCATCTTATATTCCAGCCCGGGAATCGGTCAGCAAGGCCAAAGTTAGCTAGCCCAGGGATGTAGCGAGGTCTGTTCATGATCGTGTAGAGGTCAGCAGGAGTAGGAGTGACCGATGGGGAGGCCAATAATACTTGGTTATCCATAGTCTGAATATCCAGCATTGAGAGATCTGGCACTAGAAATTTATCTGATTTGTAACGCTTCCAAGAATCACCATTTCCCTTGTCACTCCTACCCGTCTTCTTTTCGGCTTTCCACTTTCACCTTTCCTCTTCTTTTATCCTCTCAGCAGCTGCCAGCATATTAAAATGCTCATGCGTCCACTGCCTTTGTTGCTCAATTTCAATTATTCACCAATCTGTTGAGACTAGTAGACAGGTTGCGAGCAGTGTGAATGTTAAGGCCGAGGTTTGAGGAATTTTTCGGGATTTAACTGCATGGTTCCTTGTTCAAAGCTATCCGCAAATGAGTATCTCATTAAATGTAACACCCCACCTCCGTTAAGGACACTCACAAAGGGAATGCCTTAACTTTGGTGGAGCATTTTAGTAAACAGAACAGAAAATTTCAAGACAGATAAACAATACTTGAGAAATTATAACTTTATTACAGCGGAAAACAGAAATCAGTATGGTTACATCTTTACCAAAAACTCAAGTACATAAATATTAGTCTTGTTCAGAAAGTAATTAGAGTACAAAACATTAAAACCATAATCCCCACAGAAGATGCCATAAGAAGTTAAGCCATACTTTACGCACTTCAAGCAGAAGAAATCCGAATCAAGCTAAAGTACTCCCTCCTTGGAAAACCTAGGTGGAAACAGAAGAAAAGGGGCGAAAACAAGCAAGGTCAGACATAAAGTTTGGCAAGTCCAGTGACTTTCAGCATATGAACAGATAATAATAATTATGACATGAAAATATGCTGGATAAGAGATAACAGTAACAGGAGCAGAAGATGTACTTAGGTTAAATAGAAGAAACAGAATAATATTACTTTTCATTTCTCTGCACAAATACTAGTATAATAGGATTAGGTGTCAGTCAATGTCTAAACTGAAACAGAAACGGGAACAGAATAATTTCCACAGAAGAGAATGCTAGTAATGGGCCTTTACCACCGCAACAGAAAGTACAGAAACAGAATGCTAATAATGAGCCTTTACCACCCGAACAGAAGGTATAGAAACAAGAACAGATTAATCCCTATGGAAACAAAATGTAGAATTAGGTGTACACTAGTAAATGGGCCTTTACCACCCGAACAGACGGTACCACGCAGAAACAGATAGGTGTTACCACCCAACAGAAATAGACAGTACTAACAGAAACAGACAGAACTAAGTGTACCCTAAAACCTTACCCCAAGCGATCGGCTCCCTAATACATAAATACCCTGTGTCGGCCCCATAGTAGGGTGTATCACTCCCTAAAGTGACAACCAATTGGCACAGACCTATTTACAGATGTCCCGGCATCTTACATCCTCAAAGGCAGACTGGGATACATGCACGCACATGACCCAGTTGGAAGCACCATCAACATCCCTCGCCATTATCAGAATGAACCGCTTATAATTAGTTCAGTAAGCGTGCCCGGACCCTACCTACTGTTGGGTCGAAGTTTTGATACCAGAAAGGGTTACTGACTAATATGGGTCCCAAACAACAGATGACACAAGTAATTTCCCCCCTAACCTTGTATCCCCAGACTAACAAATTTCAGATTAACTTGTTTACAAGTTCAGACATACAGAGTTCAGATCAACTAGTTCACAGATCAGAAAATCAAGTTAACGGGTTTTCAGACTAACGGATCAGATGTACAGTTCTTAACAGACTCACAGATTGTCTAACTTTGTATTGGGCCTACCGACTTACGAAATGGGTTTGTTAAATTCATCAATCCGGTTGGTTTAACCCTATTTACCCAAAACGTTTTAGACTTCATATTTATCCCAGATTTGCATTAATTAAATATTAATGCACAGACCTCTCGCATTAGGTCGGTTGCTTGTGGCCGCTAGATATGCCGGGCGGTTCTGGGCAGACTTCTGTCACAAGCCAGACCTAACCTCGTGTATAAGCATATTTTTGTTATGCCTACGACCTCACACGTTAGACTGACAGTTTGCGGTTGCTGGTTAAGCCGGTTGGTTCCGGGCAGGCTTCTACCGCAAACAGAGCCTAACATCGTGTCATAGCCAATTCATTCCAATACAGATTTTTCAAATATCAGACTAATTTTGTTTATTTAACAGATTAAACTTCTTCACACGATACAACAGATTAATTAAATTTCCATGTTTTTACTGAATCGTAGGTCGAGCCTACGGATTTCCATACCCAGATTACCATTATCTAGTTTTCAACAGATCAGACAATTCAACAGGTAGCAGATCTAGCAGTTTAAGCGATTCAACAGGTTTTGCAGATAACAGATTTAGCAGTTTAGGCAATTCAACAGATTTAGCAGATAACAGATTAGGCAATTTAACATATTTAGCAAATAACAGATTTAGCAGATCTAAAACTCTATTTACATATCTTTCCTAATCATAAATTTAGCCTATACTTACAAGCCTAAATCAAGGTCATAATTCATAATACAATATATGACCCAAATTTTTGCCTTAATATTCCCATTTACAGTTCATGTCAAAACTAGATTTAACATTTTAGTTCACCATTTATGTCCAAGACTAATACACATGTAAATCATTCTCTATTATAGCCAATTCGGATTATGCCAACATATTTGCTATGCCCGATTTACTTAGTTAAGCTACGCCCAATCCCTGTATAACATGTTTCCACAAGTTCTCTAAATACTCATGAAATGGCCCTAACAAAAGGAACAGGGGATAAGCACAAGAATTGATATAAAAGAATAGGCGTGCAATAATGAACCAAATACAATAATAATGGCCCAATAGGTTCGATGTACATAACGGTGAATGGGAATAAACTAGCAAAGTTACATATACTAAATATGAGATCTAACATCATTAAGGGAATAGGAATAAGAAACTAACTACAATAGTTATAGGCAACTAACCACAATAGTCATGGGCGACTAATCACAATAGTTTCTTATTCAATGTCATAGGCAATAGTCTCATAGGCACGAATTATAGTCATAGGCAATAGTCTCATAAGCGTGAATCATAGTCATAGGCAATAGTCTCATAGGCATGAATCATAGTCATAGGAAATAGTCTCATAGGCAACAGTTTCATGTCCAATTATGCATTATTATTTGTCCCAAAATTTAGCGTTCGTGCATTAATCTCTTATGAGATGTGGCGCAAGCTCATGGTAGACTGGCTATAGAACAGAAAGAAGAAAGAGATACAGAATAAAATATATCAGAACAGAACGTACACAACCTCAAATTCAGATTCACAATCATGTCACAATTATAGTTACAGTTTATAGCGGAAAATAACTGTACTTGCCTTTCGTGGTTTTAAGAAAGGATAATAAACTGTTGTTGATGCAGAAATGCTGAATTACTCCTCTTTAATTGTTGTTGTAGCTCTAAACTTTGATTTGAGATTTGATTTAGCTTTTAATTCTATTCAGGTTGGAAGAAGATGCATCAGTCCAAGTTTTGATTCCAGCAGAGTAGTGATGCCATTTTTATTTTTAATTAGAACAGAGGCAGAGTACAGACAGAATGAAATTGTGTAGAGAAAATGAGGCTAGGGGGCTATTTATATAGGATTAGGCGGACAAATCTAGACAGAAAATGAGACCAGATACATCAGAATGAATCAGGTTCAAAAACTGGGTTTCGGGAGCAGGTCGACCCCCAGGTCGACACTATGGTTGACCTGGCCCCTAGGAGGTCGACACTATGGTCGACCCCCAGGTCGACCTGGTGAATGGGCGGGAATTTTCCCACCTGGCCTGTTCTGGGATTTTGAATTTGAATTCGAATTTTCGAGCTGTTTTCGATTCTGAAAATCTCTGGAACTTCGGAGGGCTATATCTCCCTCATACGGACTCCGTTTCTCGAAAGCTCGGACTCGTTTCTAAGAAGAATTTCGAGACGAAAGCAATGGCGCAACCCGTTTCCCTTGATTCTTATTTTAAAAATTAATTATTATCTAATTTGTTACTTATACATTCACAGAAAATACGGGGTGTTACATTCTCCCCTCCTTAAAGGATTTCGTCCCTGAAATCTTCAAGTTAAGAAAAATGTGTCCTACCATCCAATCATCCGTCTACTCAACCATCATCCACAAGCATCCATTGTCCTTAGAAAACTTCTAATCTTGTATGAACATATGCAAAAGTGTGTGTATATGTTCCTTATCTAGTGCAAAGATCAGGCGGTCCAATGATTCAGTTGACCTCCTTAATGCGAACTATATCAGTGTCATGAGTCCAACATGTATGCAATTTTCCTATTTGATACATATCATTCTTATATGAGTGACAACCATTCATTCATATGCAACATCCATGTGATGACTCAATCATTTTGCATCCACAAAAATTGAAAATGCTCACACATCCATATGCAGCATGAGAGTGTTTTCGAGCCGATCTAGTGCCTAGTTTGCGTATATGCATCCACGAGCAACCACTAGCAACCACTTGCATCCACTTGCAACCATCAAACATAACATGTATCAAACACATGTTTACACCCATTAGTTTCTACCTAAAGTTCGAAGATTTGATTGATAGGATACAGTCGAATGATGGAAGCGAGTACAGATAAAACAAAAACTTGGTTCCCATTAGACATTGGTTGAGAGACTAATTCCCCTAAGTATCAACCCCAAAGACCGAAATCAACATCAGATTGACACCCAGAGGATTACCCTCTTTTGATAATGTCAAAACTGGAAATCTTAACCTTTTCAGAAATATCCAGATGCTTACAGACAACTAATACAGATCAGATTATTGAATGATTCTTAGAAAACTAAGCATGGGAAAATCCCACCAAATCCCTCAAAAACCCAGAATGTATGCATTACAATCGACTTGACGCCTAACACAAATACCCTCAAACCCCAACCTATCACCAACAGATGAGTCGTAACCCCTATGGGGTTTGATACTATAACTAGATCAGAAACAAGACTAGTATTAAAGTGCAGAGACTCGACTACAGAATCAGAATGCCATAATCGGAAAGAGTTCTAACTCAATAATCATATAAGGAAACTAAACTCTCTATGGAAATTTTCCTACTTCTATCCTATCCACCAACTATGAGAGCATTCGCCTGCCTTCCCGAAGTAGGTCATGTCCTCTGTCCTTGCCACCGTTTCTTCGGGCAGTCCATAGTGAAGTGTCCCATCTCACCACAGTTGAAGTGAGTGTCCTTCCTCTTTCGGCAATCCTTGTTCAGATGAGTCGAGCTTCCATAAGTAAAGCACTTTTACTCCTTCTTATCTTCAGATTTTTCATCCTTCTTTTGTGTTTCCTTTTTGCCTCCTTTGTGAACCAAGTACATATCCATGAGTTTCTCATCCTTGGGTTGTGCTCCTTAGCCAAACTCCCTCATTCTCATCTTTACTATCTGTGTGTAACACGTTGACAAGTCCCTTGAAAGCTGCCTCCATCGCATGGAAAATCCTACAAAGCTCGAAAGAAAATTAGCCGTATGTGAGACTACTGCGGCTACAGATGGAAGTCTGGTGCTTATTTGCCCATTGACCGGTGTCGTAGTCTTATCAATCCTACAGAACCATGCCGCGATGAGGTTACCTCCCAGAAAGTCGGGAGCCCCAGAGAAAGAAGGAAACAAAGATTCAAACAGAGGATCAAAATATAGATATATGGCTTTTGGGGATTATGTTTTTCAAAAATAAGCTTTACTTTTGAAAATACTTCCTTTTTAAAACTTTTTTGAAAATAGTTTTCAAAAACTTTACCCAATCTGGTAACCTTCATCTCTGATACCAAGTGTAACACCCCACCTCCTTTAAGGACACTTACAAAGGGAAAGCCTTAACTTTGGTGGAGCATTTTAGTAAAAAGAACAGAAAATTTCAAGACAGATAAACAATACTTGAGAAATTATAACTTTATTACAGCGAAAAACAGAAATCGGTATGGTTACATCTTTACCAAAAACTCAAATACATAAATATCAGTCTTGTTCAGAAAGTCATCAAAGTACAAAAATTTAAAATCATAATCCCCACAGAAGATGCCATAAGAAGTTAAGCCATACTTTACGCACTTCAAGTAGAAGAAATCTGGATCAAGCTAAATATTCCCTCCTTGGAAAACCTGGGGGGAATGGAAGAAAAAGGGCGAAAACAAGCAAGGTCAGACAAAAAGTCTGGCAAGTCCAGTGACTTTCAGCATATGAACAGATAATAATAATTATGACATGAAAATAATCTGGATAAGAGATAACTGTAACAGGAGCAGCAGATGTACTTAAGTTAAACAGAAGAAACAGAATAATATTACTTTTCATTTCTCTGCACAAATACTAGTATAATAGGATTAGGTGTCACCTCAATGTCTAAACTGAAACAGAAACGGGAACAGAATAATTTCCACAGAAGAGAATGCTAGTAATGGGCCTTTACCACCCCAACAGAAACAGAATGCTAATAATGGGCCTTTACCACCCCAACAGAAGGTACAGTAACAGAAACAAATTAATCCCTACGAAAACAGAATGTAGAGTTAGGTGTAAACTAGTAAATGGGACTTTAGCACTCGAACAGACAGTACCACGCAGAAACAGACAGGTGTTACCACCCAACAGAAACAGACAGTACCAACAGAAACAGACAGAACTAAGTGTACCCTAAAACCCTACCCCAAGCGATCGGCTCCCTAATACATAAATACCCTGTGTCGGCCCCGCAGTAGGGTGTATCACTCCCTAAAGTGACAACCAATTGGCACAGACCTATTTATAGATGTCACGGCGTCTTACATTCTCAGAGGCAGACTGGGATCCATGCACGCACATGACCCAGTTGGAACGCACCATCAACACCCCTCGCCATTATCAGAATGAACCGCTTATAATTAGTTCAGTAAGCGTGCCCGGACACTACCTACTATTGGGTCAAAATTTTTATACCAAAAAGGGTTACTGACTAATATGGGTCCCAAACAATAGATGACACAAGTAATTTCCCTCCTAACCTTGTGTCCCTAGACTACCAGATTTCAGATTAACTTGTTTACAAGTTCAGACATACAGAGTTCAGATCAACTAGTTCACAGATCAAAAAATCAAGTTAACAGGTTTTCAGACTAACGGATCAGATGTACAGTTCTTAACAGACTCACAGATTGTCTAACTTTGTATTGGGCCCACCGACTTACGAAACGGGTTTGTTAAATTCATCAATCCAGTTGGTTTAACCCTATTTACCCAAAACGTTTTGGACATCATATTTATCCCAAATTTGCATTAATTAAATATTTATGCACAGACCTCTCACATTAGGTCGGTAGCTTGTGGCCGCTGGATATGCCGGGCGGTTCCGGGTAGACTTCTACCACAAGCCAAACCTAACTTCGTGTCTAAGCATATTTTAGTTATGCCTACGACCTCTCACATTAGACTGACAGTTTGCGGTCGTTGGTTAAGCCGGTTGGTTCTGGGCAGGCTTCTACCGCAAACAGAGCCTAACCTCGTGTCATAGCCAATTCATTCCAATACAGATTTTTCAGATACCAGACTAATTCTGTTTATTTAATAGATTAAACTTCTTCACAAGATACAGCAGATTAATCAAATTTCCATGTTTTACTAAATCTTAGGTCGAGCCTACGGATTTCCATACCCAGATTACCATTATCTAGTTTTCAACAGATCAGACAATTAAACAGGTAGCAGATCTAGCAGTTTAAGCAATTCAACAGATTTTGCAGATAACAGATTTAGCTGTTTGGGCAATTCAACAGATTTAGCAGATAACAGATTAGGCAATTTAACATATTTAGCAAATAACAGATTTAGCAGATCTAAAACTCTATTTACTTATCTTGCCTAATCATAAATTTAGCCTAAACTTGCATGTCTAAATCAAGGTCATAATTTATAATACAATATATGCCCCAAATTTTAGCCTTAATATTCCCATTTACAGTTCATGTCAAAACTAGATTTAATATTCTAGTTCACCATTTATGTCCAAGACTAATACACATGTAAATCATTCTCTATTATAGCCAATTCAGATTATGCCAACATATTTGCTATGCCCGATTTACTTAGTTAAGCTACGCCCAATCCCTGTATAACATGTTTCCACAAGTTCTCTAAATACTCATGAAATGGCCCTAACAAAAGGAACATGGGATAAGCACAAGAATTGGTATAAAAGAATAGGCGTGCAATAATGAACCAAATACAATAATATTGGCCCAATAGGTTCGATGTACATAATAGTGAATGGGAATAAACTAGCAAAGTTACATATACTAAATATGAGATCTAACATCATTAAGGGAATAGGCATAAGAAACTAACTACAATAGTTATAGGCAACTAACCACAATAGTCATGGGCGACTAATCACAATAGTTTCTTATTCAATGTCATAGGCAATAGTCTCATAGGCATGAATTATAGTCATAGGCAATAGTCTCATAGGCGTGAATCATAGTCATAGGCAATAGTCTCATAGGCATGAATCATAGTCATAGGCAATAGTCTCATAGGCAACAGTTTCATGTCCAATTATGCATTATTATTTGTCCCAAAATTTAGCGTTCATGCGTTAATCTCTTATGAGATGTGGCGCAGGCTCGTGGTAGCCTGGCTATAGAACAGAAAGAAGAAAGAGATGCAGAATAAAATATATCAGAACAGAACGTACACAACCTCAATTTCAGATTTACAATCATGTCACAATTAAAGTTACAGTTTATAGTGGAAAATAACTGTACTTGCCTTTCGTGGTTTTAAGAAAGGATAATAAACTGTTGTTGAGGCAGAAATGCTAAATTACTCCTCTTTAATTGCTGTTGTAGCTCTAAACATTGATTTGAGATTTTATTTAGCTTTTAATTCTATTCAGGTTGGAAGAAGATGCATCAGTCCAAGTTTTGATTCCAGTAGAGCAGCGACGCCATTTTTATTTTTAATTAGAACAGAGGTAGAGTACAGACAGAATGAAATTGTGTAGAGAAAATGAGGCTAGGGGGCTGTTTATATAGGATTAGGCGGAGGAATCTAGACAGAAAATGAGACCAGATACATCAGAATGAATCAGGTTCAAAAACTGGGTTTCGGGAGCAGGTTGACCCCCAGGTCGACACTATGGTCGACCTGGCCCCTGGGAGGTCGACACTATGGTCGACCCCCAGGTCGAACTGGTCCATAGGCGGGAATTTTCCCTCCCAGCCTATTCTGGGATTTTGAATTTGAATTCGAATTTTCGAGCTGTTTTCGATTCTGAAAATCTCTAGAACTTTGGAGGGCCATATCTCCCTCATACGGACTCCGTTTCTCGTAAACTCGGACTCGTTTCCAAGCAGAATTTCGAGACGAACACAATGGCGCAACCCATTTCCCTTGATTCTTATTTTAAAAATTAATTATTCTCTGATTTGTTACTTATACGTTCATAGAAAATACGGGGTGTTACAAGAAAATTTTTAGTACTTAAACTAGATAAACTAAGGCAAAATAAGAACATCTTATGTATAGCATTTGGAACGTAAGGTGTAAGTAAAAGTAAAAGAATTTGCTTGTGAACATCTAATAACGAACCAATCTCAAGAGGCTCATCTAAGAAAAGTCCAATGTTTGCGGCTGTTTTTCTAGGAGGAGGATTTCGTGATGAATATTTTTTAGCTTTATCCTTCATTACCGACAATAAGGTCGAAGTATCGCCTTGAATGATATCTTTAGCTGAAATGAGGTCACTGAGATCCTTAAAAATCTCTGAAATACCTTCTTCTTGGCTATCTTGAATAACATGATTCTCATCGTGGTCCTCAATGCTTATGTTGTCTTTAGAAGTTACACCAGTTTTTTAATGTTGCTCAGTTTCCTCTCTTGTGTCCGTAGTAGTTCTCAAAGAAGGCTCATCATCCACCTCATCATGTCTGGTTTCTTCCGCAGGACCTGGGACAGTGCCTTCCTTCTCAACTTGGTCAGATGAAGTCATGAGACTCTTACCCACATGTTTTTGGGTGCTTATTCCTCGATAGAAACCAATCTGGGTTTTGGAGGAGTTTTACTGCTTCCCGCAGGATCAATGTTCTTCTTTAGTTGAGCTTTCTGGGCTGGAGATTTGCTAGCAGTATCTTTCTTATCAGCAGGATCCATCGCAAAAGTTCTCGTGTTAAGAAGCATGTTACATCGATGAAGGAACTCCTCCGTAATCAAGAACTTTTTGCTCCTTTCGCCCTCACTATAGGCTGTTAGGGAATTGTAAAGAACTTGATCAAAAGCAGTATTCTGATTGGTAGGAATCTCTGTAATGTAATTAAAAATTTAAGTATTGGAGTAAGGAGGAAAGAAATAAAAGACTATAAAGTAAGTGTATTCACCTCCTTCCATCCAAAAATCATAGAATTTTGCAGGGCACCAGACAAAGAAATATTGGTTCGAAATCCTCGAAAACTCTCTACTAGATCAGTAATAATTCTGGAGCCTCGGCTTTCAAAGAAATCAAATGAGGGACGATCCTTCTTCCTCCTTTTGAAAGAATATAAAGAACATATATCTTCAAACATAGGCACGCGCTATTTGACCCTCATAAAAAATACATAAAGGCCCATTAAAATGGCATAGCCATTTGAGTGCAATTGGTATTGAGCAATAGCTAAGCGCCAGAGGAACAATTCTAGATAAGGGTTGAAAGGAGGAATCGCTCTGCTAATTAACATACCACAGTTAACTGCAACGTACCCAGTAGGGGGAATGTTAGCAAATTCTTCCTTTGCAGGAAATTTAGCCTTATCCTTTTCTAAAATACCGAATTGCTTACACAGTTGCTAAAATGGGCTAAAAGTAAGAGCTGTTGTATGCCTTTCAAGAGGCACATTGGCAAGCGGCTGAGGCTTAGGAAAGTTCTGATTTACATTTGCCCCGGGAACAATATCTGATGTGGTTCCAATAACTTGGCTAGAACTCTCAGCTTCACCGGACATGGTTCTTTCCTTGGGATTTTGACGTAATTGGTGTCGGGTTAACATTTCTACAGGAATGGTTATGTTTTAAAATAAATCGCAGGTATGTGTTTCCTTGCTCACAGGAAGTATTATTCTAAAAATGAGGCTTAGAATTTATAATGAGCATGTACAGATTAACTAATTCCAAGTGTCATTAAGAATGAATGACCATATTCGCGTAAAGAATGTTCCTAAGTGATTGAATAAAAATAAATCTGCGCGAATATATCGTTCAACTTGGGCTATATTGCATTCCTAATTTCCTACACTAACCTGCTAATGGTGTGAGCATCCAATAGCAAAATTATAGCTCAAAAACATGCAAGTATTTCAGTTACTACAGGTTTAGTGGAGCAAAAGGATTCAACAATCAAGAATTGCTTTAATATAAAGAAATTCTCTGAATAGTGAGAACATATTGGCCTGAAATAGGTTGACTATGCTCGAGCCTAGGTTGGTCGAGCACGATCGACAGTTGAATAAGCTTGAGCCTAAGTTGGTCGAGTATGATCGAGAACATAAGGATCAAGCATGCTTAGATAATACTGGGTCGAGCATGGCCAGTCCGTGTGGGTTGAACATGCTTGATCCCAAGCTGGTCGAGCAAGACCGACCTCACAAGGATCAAGCATGCTTAGACACAATCTTGGTCGAGCATGGCTAATCCATATGGGTCGAACATGCTCGATCCCAAGCTGGTCGAGCAAGATCGACCGCACAAGGATAGAGCATGCTAAGACCCAAATTGGGTCAAGCATGAATGATCCATGTAGGTCGAACATGCTCGATCTCAAGCTGGTCGAGCATGATCAACCAGATCAAGGTTGGGAAGGTTCATAAAACAATGTTGTGAACCAAAGGTTCTCAAGTGATTAAGATTGTATAATTGTGCTCAAATATTACCGAGTCCAAATGCAAATGGCAGCGAAAGTTCAAAGGGAACTCGACACGCAAATTATATTTCAATAAAACAGAACATTCATATCAATGCAACATCAAAGCGTGATCAGTTCATACAAAAGATTCCTAGCATCATCAGAACAAATGAATACATGGTTTAAAACTCGAGATGTTTAAACGAGCTTAAAGGTGCTAAGTTTCACGGTTTGGGGATTTCACCAAACAACTTATGTGCATATGATTCAGAACCAAATTTTAGGAATTTCATATAATCTGAATTCCTTAAACAATCGCATACACAAGTTTAACCCAATCCAAATCAAATTCAATCCAAAATTCCTACATTACACCAAAAAAAATCGAATTCAAATCCAACCATACCCAAACACTTTAATTGGATCAAAACTTCAACCATTTACAAAACAAATCAACGCGAAATTAAAGGAAAATCTCCTTTGTCTTGTGAAACACTTCAGAATTAAAAAAAAAAATGATCCAATTCGATTTGAAGCTGCTCGAGTTTGATTGTGGAGGTCGAGTATGGTTTGTGGATTGAAAGTGTTTGTGGATTGAAAGTGGGTGGAGATTGCCAAGATGATTTGATCAAATCTAGGGGAGAAACTGATTGCGATGAGAGGTCTTTCAGAAAAAGAGTAAGGCCTCCAATAATCTAACTTTGCCAGAAACAAGAAATATAGATTGAAAATGAAGGCCGGAAGCAATATATATAACCAAGAAGACGAATGGGCTCGTTTAATGATGGGCCAGGATCGGTTGCTCGAGCCCAAACTGCATGCTCGAGCGAACATGAGTTGCACGACAAATGTCTCGCTCAAGCCAGCTTGAGATGTTCGACCAGCACAATATGTCAAATGATGGCCAATCTGAATTGTTGGCGCTCGACCCACAGGAAAATGAGTATTGCTACTTAATGTTTAAATAGACTATAATCTATCAAACAGTATTTTTGAAGCTCGTAGTTTTTACAAATTGAAAATTACAAACTTCGAGGGGAAAATGTTTATCCATCAAAGATAAGCGTCTAATAACAGATTAAATCTATAAAAGCCAATGGGTCGGGCACCACAAGGGGATCGAGCATCATAAGAGATTAAAACATCTCAGGGTCGCACACTCAAAGGCTCGTTAACATTGAAATCCCACAAGCGTCAGGGGTCGGTCGAGCATCCCAATGGTTCGAACATCACGAAGGGTCAAGCGTGACAAAGAGGGTCTACATACTGGTAGGGTCGAACTTTAAATGGATCGATCGCGCAACGGTCCAGCCAAGCCCATCGAGTCGGTTGCACATCTTTTCGATTGAGCACCATCCAAGATATAGCTCCTGGTCGATCGTACCTTTTTCCTTCAAGCCGCACCTAGGCAGTCGCTTGCTCGTGTTTTGGTTGCTTGCACATCCAAGGATCGGTCGAACTCCATGAGGGTCGGTCATTCAAAACAGCTGGTGACAGACTGGCTACAGCTGGTGACAACTGGCTACAACTAGCAGTGGCATTTTCATAATTATTTGAGCGAGCGACCCATAGCCTGCACACACAAATCTCAGTTCTCTACTTCATTCCAACTTCTCCTATAAATAGGGGTTGAGCTCCACTTTAACGGGGACTGAATTCTATGACCCCTAAATGCTGCTTAACTTCTTTCTCTCCTATTTCAAGTGATTCTAACATCGTTTAGCATCTCCAAATAAAGATCTAGAGCCTAATCCGCCATGTAATCCATAAGAATTGATCAAGTGTCCTAGAGATTGAAGTTTTTTCCTTTATATTCCTTGCACTTTGGGAGATTCAGTTGTTTCCTCGCTGATTTGCAAAGATTGAAGTGAAATTCTAGTGTATAAGAGAAGATGAATGTACTTAGAGATAATTCTTGTCTTGTAACTCTCAAAGTAATAATGAAAATTATTGCCAAAGTGGACGTAGATCTATTACAGAATGAACCACTATGAAAATCTTTGTGTACTTACCTATTTGTTGCGATTGTGGTCTCATTCTTATCTGTTTGGTGAAGTGCTTCCATGGCATCTTTGGTGTTTGAACTAATTTCGGTTTAAATAGTAATATAATACGTAGGTTTGTCCTAGGGACAAACGGAATTATAACATGGGTTATAATTAATAAAAGAGAACTTATTAATAAATCTTAGTTAAAAAAAACTTAGTTAATAAGTAAACGACAACAACAATTGTGTGAATAAATAAGAAAGAATAAAGAAGACTTACAAAATGAAATAAGTTGTACTTAATTATATATTAAGTAGGCATGTCATAAGAAAACATGAGGATTGGGAAAGGATATACTTAATTATACAATAAGTAAAACATGTTATTGAACTTGTAAACATGTAATTGGAGAGTAAATGATAAGAAAATAAAAGGGTTGTAGATTACCTTGGTTAATTACAATCTGGGGTAAAAAGGGTTGTAGATTACTTTTGTTAATTACAACTTAAAGAATAACATGTTATGTCACTGGGCTTATTAATGAACCTAAAACATGATTAAGTTAAACTTGTCTAATTAATAAGCTAACCTTGAAAAGGGTCTGTTCTAGTAAGATATAAGGGGCTCAAGGAAACACCTAGTAACTTGAATAGAAGTGAATATATGGATAATCAAGTTAATTAGCAATCTGATAAGATAAACCAAGTGCAGAATTAAAAGATTAGACATAGGGACTAATAACATGTTTTCCTGATGTGGTTGGATCAATCCGAATGTACGAAGGTTAAGAACCCAACAGGGTAGATCATCGAGTTATCTTAAGAGACAGAGGAACACATCCATTTGATTATTTTACTTGATTGTTTTTTGTTCTGTGGGACTGGAGAGAAGCACGCGGCTTTCGAGGGACGTGGTAGGGTACTCTGTACTGGTCCCTTATGCAGTGCATGCTCAGGTTGTACTCGAAGTGGTTGGATCTGCGCAGTACCAGCCGGTGAGCATAACTTAATTACAACTACAGTTTGGTAGTCAGAAGACTATGGCATATGGCGTTGGGTGATTTGATGATTGCCTCTAGAAGAGACCAGGGTCAGGACAAATGCATGATAGTAATCATCGAGTACCTGTCATCGGCAGTCGCTGGAACGCTGGAAGACTAGATCACAAACCTAGAGACCATCGATCTTTCACTATTGAGATGTTAGTTGAGGGACACACCAAATTGGATGTTTAGGCACGCCACTTAGCTCTTGATGTAGTCTTTCACCAGTTGAAGGAGGGGCCAGGGTGGGGCCATAGCCACGGTTAAAATGCAAACCATACTTGGATATGCTTATTATAGGCCTCATGAGGCAGACTTTACAGATACGGAATTCTCTCGACCGAGTTCCATGCATTGGGTGAAACCCTATTATGGGACTCGAGGTACAGTAGATAGTATGTATGTGTGAGGGTCTATGTACATGCACTGCGTGGTGTATCGTAGATAGTAGGAAATTACTCCATGTTGAGACTAGATTTGATCGAGGAGTTCGGATACGACGATCTGTACGCTTACATGGCATAGAGATGGTAGTTTTGTGCGATTACATGGCATAATGATATAAATTTTCCGTACTAGATTTGGCGTAGGATGGATGTTGTATATGCTTCTGTGGCATGATGACGTAGACTGTACAAGGAGGGTACTATGGGGAGTACCTTGAGATGTGGGTTTTAGCTACATGTATACTACATCAGGTTAATATACTGGGGAGTAGACGGGTACGACATGAGCATAGAGCCTAAAGTACTATCAACCCAAATAACATAATAATTAAGATAAAATAATCAAATGATACATGAAGGGTTATTTCGGAATGTACAACTTTTCCAGTCACCATAACTTTGTGTTCTGACCCCCTCCTCATAGCATACTCATAAGTTAGGTTTATTGCAGAGATTTGATAGCCTTTGGACACTTGTTAGGCAGTGCTATTGTTGCGGTAAGGCTATATTTGATTATTATATTTTATATATTCTGCTGCGAGATGTTTTATCAAGCTATGATATATTTATTATATCTCTCTTTTCTGCAGGATACCAGGTAAGCTAACTCGAGCTTCGATAGATTAGGATTTTTGAAATAAATTCGGTCTATCGAAATTCAGGTTGTTACATCATGAATAACATGTTATGTCACTAGGATTATTAAAGAACTATAGCATGATTAAGTTAAACTTGTCTAAATAATAAGCTAATCTTGAAAGGGGTCTGTTCTAGTGAGATATAAGGGGCTCAAGGAAAACCTAGTAACTTGAATAAAAGTGAATATATTGATAATCAAGTTAATCAACAATCTAATAAGGTAAAGCAAACACGGGATTAAAAGATAAGACATAGGGTCTAATATCATGTTTATGTGATGTGCTTGGACCAGTTTGCATGAACGAAGGTGGAGAACTCAATGGGGGAAGATCATCGAGGTGTCTTGAGAAATGGAAGGAGCACATGTATTTGATTATTTCGCTTGGTTATTCTGTCTGTTTGCTCTGTGGGAATGGAGGGAAGCACACGACTTCCGGGGGACGTGGTATGGTACTCCGTGGTGGTCTTTTGTTCGGTACATGCTCAGGCTGCACTCGTAAAGGTTGGGTCTGCACGATACCATCCAGTGAGTATACCTTAACTGCAGGTATAGCTTGGCAATCAGAAGGCTACGACGGATGGCCTTGGGTGATTCGACAATTTCTTCGTGAAGAGGCCGGGTCAGGACCAATACAAGACATTAATCGTCGGTACTTGTCATCGACAGTCAGTGGGACATGGAAAGACTAGAGCTAAACAAAGAGACTACTGATCTTTCACTATCGAGACGTTGGTTGCGGGACACGCCAAATAGGATGTCAGATTGTTTGCTAGTGGAACGTCACTTAGCTCTAGATGTAGTCTTTAACTAGTTGAGGGAGGGGCCAAGGTGGAGCCATAGCCACTGTGAAAATGCAGACCATACTTGGATATATGTATTATAGGCCTCATGAGGTGGACCTTTGCAGAAATGGAAAGCTCCAGACCGAGTTCCATGCATTGGATGTTTCCCTATTATGGGACTAGGGGTATAGTAGACAGTACGTACATGTGAGGGTCTAGATACACTCACTAGGTGGTGTATTGTAGATAGTAGGGAATTACTCCATGTAGAGACTAGATTCGACTGAGGAGTTCAAATATGACAATCTATATGCTTATGTAGCATAGCGATGGTAGTGCTACACGACGACATGGCATACTGATATAGATTTTCCATATGCTTTTTGGTATAGAATGGATGCTGTATATGCTTCCGTGGCACGATGGCGGAGACCGTACGAGGAGGGTACTATGGGGATTACCTTGAGATTTGGGGTTTATATAAGACTCAGGTCCCATCACACAATGCAACGCAAGACGGAGGATAGAGTTTTAGATTATAATGGCCAATAAATGCTTCATACGAATAAAACAAAAGTGTTTGATATTATTACTAGTGCATATATGTTTCAAAAACGATTTCAATCATAAATATCAATCATAGACGGCATAAATGACCCATACCACTATGTCGCCATACTAGTAATACAATCACATCTGCAATTTCGTATCGGAAATTGGATTCCATCATGAGTTGAGGCAAGGGGCAAGCTCCTATCCGTTCGAGACGCTCTAGCAAATGTCTCAGGACCGCACACCGCAATCCCTGGATCCTCCAAGGCTAGTCCTCTCTTACTTTTGAGGATTGGCAATTCCTGAACACACGTTTCCTGGTCCTTACAGAACTATAACCGAGGCGCCTCGCATTCCAACAACCACATAGGTGAAAAGTAGATATAAATGTCAGGGCTGGTAGGTCACTGACACCACCATAGCTAAAAAGAAACGTCGTGCACTCCTTGGGTCCTTCTCCCGTTTTGACTCATACCGGGGTGTAAGGCTCGTGAATCCACGCTATACACAAAGCTACGTCACACAGACCATGCTTTGATCATCAACCACACGACTTTGCTTTGCAACAGAAGCCTTGATCATTTGCCACTTAGGCATGCCACACAGGCAATCCACTCCATGCGACTGATTTCTATCGATATATAACCTCTGAGCTCGTACGTCTCAGAGAAGGGCGTTAAGCAAGATAATAAATTCTCCACCGCCAAACAGATATATATTTAACAGAGATCAATCAACACAGAACAAAATCCAATGTTAGACACACAGTCCATTTACAAGTTCGTTCTGGGTTTGAACGAAGCCGGAGGCACCATACTCCTCGCGTATCCGCACAATCAACAATACATCCGGACGGCTACTACTTCTGCTCCTTCAAGGTAGATACTCCAATTACGATCATCAGTAGCGCCCATCCATCCAATGTGAAGATCGTCGGTCTTGAACCGTCTTCATCTCTTCGACTTCTCACCGTCGATCGATTATTTGAAATGAGAATTAACTCGGCCTTCTCAAATAATCCACATATATTTAGATTTTCAAATCAATTCTTCACATGGTTAAATTACTCAACATTCACATTTCAGTTCCTCAGTATAATTTTCATGTTAGATACATTCAACCATCACATATCAAGCAAACCCAGCAAAATCGGTTTATTTCCATTCTATATCGTTTATAATATTTTATAACGATAAATCGCCATTTTTATTTATTTAAAAACGGCCATATTTAATTAAACGACGTTTCAGGTCGTGCCGAGGCACTGGCGCTGTTTTTCTTCAGATTTGAATTAAACATTCCAGAGAATTAATGGCTTCATTTTTATAAAAAGCATTGCGATGATTTAATCATTTACTTTATTTCATGCACTAGCACTCAATGGAGTAAACCCGTTCCGCGAAAGTGGCGTGGTCCTTTGATTTGCCTTTTAGTTGTGATTTAATCACTTAAGTAGATTTCTCATACCAGTCCCATGACTGACTCGTAGTTTGTTTCACCTTGCAAACTCGGGTGCCCTTATTTTCACACGGGCAGCCTAGTTACAGGTAGCTAACATATTTTGGCTTGGCACCGCAGTAGAGGTGCACTTTTGGCTCATGGCGAGGCTTGACTACACCGTGATGACTATGACTTTTTCTGCCATTATTGTATATGTATTATGATTCCGCCACAGGCGATGTAGACTGATGTTTAGTTTATGTACTCTCTATGTATGATTCCGCCACAGGTGATGTTGACTGATTATGTATTATTATGCACTAAGTAGTATCCTGCACTGTGCTCTCTGATGTGGTGATATATATGTGATTCCGCTGTCATATTTGTGTAAATTATTCTGTTTCTTGTTTATGCTATTATCTGTACTCTACTAATGATGATTAATATGTTATATTCCAATGATTATCCTTAACACCGTGAAACGGGGTTTTGGGATCGTCACAGTTTAGCTACATGTATGCTATATTATGACAATATACTGGGGAATATATGGGTACGACGTGAGTACAGAGCCTTGAGTGTTGTCAACCCAAATAACCTAATAATTAAGAAATATAATTGAACAGTACATATAGGATTATTTCAAAATGTATACTTTTCCCAATTACCAGAACTTTGTGTTCTGACCATTACTCATAACATACTCGCAGGTTAGGTTTATAACATAGATTAGATAGCCTTTGGACACTTGTTAGACAGTGTTATTATTACGGTAAGGCTATAACTGATTATTATATTTTATCCATACTAGTCTAAGATGTTTTATCAAGCTTTGATATATTTATTATCTCTGTCTTTTCTGCAGGATACCAGACAATCTAACTCGAGCTTTGATAGATAGAGATTTTTGGGAAAAAATCGGTTTGTCAGAATTTAGGTTGGTACTTAGTATTAGAGCTTAGGTTTAGGATTATTGTATAAATAGTGAGTGAACGTATTTGTATTTTTTAAATATAAATATTATATATACGCTTAGTTCATAAAAGAACCTACTAAATAGGAAGGGTGGCAAATTGAAAGTATTGGGATATCAGTTATGTATACTAAAGAAACGGTTATGGAAATTTGAGAATAAGAGACCCTTAGTTGGTTTGGGTGAAAAGTGTAAAATATATTTTATAATGAAAAAAAGATGTATCCCAAATGTTAATATCTCAAATATTAGTATTTCAGATTAATAGGTTTAGCAGCAGACCCTTATAAATCAAGACAGAGTAAAAATAAATGGATTACGAATATATATTTGTGAGAAAAATGACGTTGGGAGAATATTTAGGGACATCTAAATAAGTTAGAAACTCACTTTGAGTCTAGCCCCTTTGTTAACTTTTAAGAACTTGAAATTTTAGAAGTTTTTGGGTGGTAGTTTACGGTATTTTTCAAGTTTTACCTTACAAGCTTACAATTGTAAAATATGTGCTAGCTAAATTTTGTTGAAACAATTTTGAAGCAAAACTGTTTTTTTTTATGTTTTAAAAAAATATGTAAGTAGCATATTTGAAAAGTACATATTGAGTTTAAAAAAAAAATGGGGTATATTTTGGAAACGATGATTTCTTATGATATTTTTATCAAAAATGAATTCTTTTAGAAAAATGTGTACATTTTAGCGCATGAATAGCTCGCTAGTTTTTAAGCTATAAAATATGAAAGCATTATATAACTAAAGATAGAAAAGATTGTATTTTGTCTCTAATTAGGAGAATTTTGAAAATCTCTGTTCTTTTGACAATAATTTTGATAATTGTTTGGACATAAACTTTGATGGGTGGGCAAAATAAGTTGTAAAATATAGAATAGAGTAAATGTTTGGGATTAGTCTAGAAATTAACACCTTGTGGTAATGGCATAGTAAAAATGAGCAGTCGGGAAATTAATTAAGAAACAGTTATCCTTGTCTACTCCAGTTTTTATGATTTGAAAAAAAAAAGTTTTGCATTTTTATGACATGTCAATTTTTTATTTGGCAAAAATAAGTTTTGAAGCTTTTAATTTTTGAAAGGAAAATGAAATGATGAGGCCAAGCCAGGTTTTTAAATCATGGACTAGGTAAGAATTAGTACCTATGAAAGATGGGGAAATTTTGAGGCTACAAAGTAAGTAGCTGGAATTAGAAGGTTTATTTGAAATTAAGCCAAGATCGATAAACTAAGTTAAATAAGGTAAGGAAAAAATGTGATGATATAACTTAAAGAAAACAAACAATGATGACAACTGCAAAAATAAAGCAACAAATGTGACAATTGAAAAAAGGGAAAATTTTGAGAAATAGGAAAAATGGGTTTTTCCAAAGTAAGTTGGAAAAGAAAATCTATAACATAGAAAATTTTCTTATGTAAACTATGCTTGGACAGGAAGATAGGAAATCTTACATAATAGTTACATAAATCCAAGTACAAACATAAAAGGTACATAAAATAAAAATGAAAGATGTGAAGTTTCCATTTTCTACCATTTTCTAACATAAAAACTCAAATTTCGATAATTAGAATTTTATGTAATTCACCAATTTAAAGTTGGTTAGTAAGGTTTGGATGCAAAAATTGGATGAACTATGCTCTTGCTTTGTAAGAGTGTAGGAAAAATTAGATGAAAAAGGTATTTTGATTTTCAAAATATTGTATTCATATAGAGATTACCAGTAAATTTAGGATGTGTGCATTAAATTTTCAAAAAGATTTCAAGAAAAATTTGCATTCATACAGGAGGTAGTGCTTAGCCATTCATTGCATTCATGTATTATTATGTTGTATGACAGTTTTCACAAATTCATAAATGGTTGAAAATTTGGATGTATACATGATGGTTGTAAATTATGTGGGGAATTACATAATTTTACCCTTACCAAATTGCAGAGATGAAATTTCCTAAGGGTGGAAGAATGTAACTTCCCGCATTTTAGTTAAATAATAAAATAAAAGTTTGAAAAGTTTTCAGAATTTGACCATAGAATTAACATCATTGCGTTTTTGGCAATTTTCTGATCAATTTAGATATATAGTTTGCTGAAAACGGACTTAAAATGAAAAAGTTATCTTTAAATGAAGTATTACAATAAACATGAAAAAGAAGATACAAGAAGAATACTAAAAGAACAATGACAACCATTGTTTTTAGTCTTCTGATAAAAGCTTATGTAGTCCAGTTGGTAGAGGTATGCCTCTCCCGAGTGAGTGGCGCAAGTTCAAGTCCCGTTGGCACCATATTTTTAATTTTAGAGGAACGACTAAAGAAATGCATATTTTAAGAGAAAACAATGTATAAATGTACATACAAAGAAAATTATACATATAGGTAAGTATAAATATATATGTATACATGCATATGTGTATATATGTATGTATGTGTAAAATATATACATATCAAATAATGAATCCAAAATAAACCTGCAATTAATAAAATTGAGTAAGAAATAAATGACGACATAATGCCATTTGAATTTTGAATAGAAATAAAGATTACGAGTATATATGTATATATATGCACAAATTTAAATGTTAAATTAAAAGTGCAAGTTAAGAGCGGGAAAAAACAGTGTATAATAAATGAAAAATGAACAAGAAGATAGCTACATTTGAAATTAGGATATACTAAAAGGAAGAAAACAATGAATTGATAAACGTTGTTAATTACATTAATTGAGCGGTTGTTAATGGACAAAGATTTGAAAGGTTGCACACGTATATATACGCATAAGTTTGAAATTCAAATGTTGGATATGTGTTATAATTGGAAGATAATTATTCACGTAGTGGTATTTAGTAACAAAAAGAAACGATATCAAAGAACATTAAAAAATAAATACATATAGGCAAAAATTAACGTTAATGGCACAGGCCATTTAACGTTGTATTTTTCCAGTTGTATGCTTCAGATTTTAGTTTATCTAATCCAATAGACCAGAATCTTTTGTATACCTATAAATAGACTAGTAGGTCCTAGCCTCCAACTCAAATTATCTGAGACGATACCAAAGCTCTGTCATTTTATTTCCTCTCCAAATCATTAAGAAATTAGAAAATTAGCTTTTGGAAAAATTCAGTATTTGAAGACAAAGAATGTAGATCTACAATATAGGTGTTCATATTTCTCGTCAAGTGAGGCAAATCCATTGAATCTAAATTATTTATGTTTCTTTCTTTCTTCCCTTATTCTTTTAGTGTCAGATTTGTAAATCTGTGGGTATTTTAATAACTGATTCAGTTAGAAAGAACACAGAATCATAGATCTGAATCAAATTCAAGGATTGGGAAGAGGTCTGGTGGGTGGATTTATAGATATACCTTTTGAGTAACGGTATATTGACCGTTTACCTTCCCAATTATTCTTAACATGTTAAATAACTGTAATTTGCGGTAATAACGACATGATTTATATTTAAGTATGTTAAAAATATGCCTTTGTACAAATCTCTTCTATTCATCTTCTGTTTGGATTAAGAATTACTATAATAATAAAATTGTGGAATTTACGATAAACGTGAATATGTTACTAAAAAATTGTTTAATGACAAATTGGGTATATTGTAAATCAAATTACAATGAAAACTAGAAATAATGGAAAAGGACTATATGTGGATTATTCATATGGAAAATTTATAATGATTTGGAAATGGTAAATAACATCTAACTTAGAAAATAAAAAGGGAAAATTAGTAGAGGACCGGGTTAGATGAATTTGGGAAATTGATACATTTCCGTAATAGCAAAATTATTAAGAACCTAGTTGCAAGAAAAGAAAGGAAAATTGAATTAGTTTGAAATACGGATTCTTTTACCGTATTGCACACTAATAAAATTAAAAAAATATGTTATATCTACGACGAAAATAAAAGAAATAGCCTGCAACCATGGATCTTGATGTATGTGCCTTATGAAAATGGATCTTTATATCTTTCCACTAATTAATCTAATGAGGTGTGTGAAATATTTTTCTGAAATAATGAGAATATATAAGATGGTAATGAAATGGATGTCACAACAAAAAAAAGTTTGGTTAATGTTAAGGAATCAAGGGAAAATATGGTAAACCGGGAATATAACCTATTATAATTAATTATATGAACGAGAAGGTAATATAATAGGTAGGCATGTCCTAGGGACAATCGGAATTATAACATGGGTTATAATAAATAAAAAGAGAACTTGTTAATAAACCTTGGTTAAGAAAACTTAGTTAATAAGTAAACGACAACAACAGGTTGTGATGACAGTGTAAGATGAGGTTATGATTTAATTTGAAAGAATAAAGAAGACTTATAAAATGAAATAAGTTGTACTTAATTATGTATTAAGTAGACATGTCATAAGAAAACATGAGGATTTGGAATGGATATACTTAATTATACATTAAGTAAAACATGTTAGTGAACTTGTAAACATGTAATTGGACAGTAAATGACAAGAAAATAAAAAAGGGGTTGTAGATTACCATGGTTAATTACAATCCGAGGGTAATAGGGGTTGTAGATTACTTTTGCTAACTACAACTTAAGGAATAACAAGTTATGCCACTAGGCTAATTAATGAACCTAAAACATAATTAAGTTAAACTTGTCTAATTAATAAACTAATCCTTAAAGCGGTCTATTCTAGTGAGATATAAGGGGTTCAGGGAAAACCTAGTAACATGAATAAAAGTTAATATATGAATAATCAATATAATTAGCGATCTGATAAGATAAAGCAAGCACGAGATTGAAAGTTAGAGATAAGGTCTAATAACTCATTTGCATGATGCGCTTAGACCAGTCCACAAATACGAAGGTGAAGAACCCAACAGGGTAAATCATTGAGATGTCTTGAGACACGGGAGGAGCACGTCCATTTGATTATTCTACTTGGTTATTCTACTGGTTATTCTTTAAGTCTGATCTGGGGGACTGGAGGGAAGTAGGCGGCTTTCGAGTGACTTGGTAGCATACTCCATGGTGGTCCTCTATATAGTGCATGCTCAGGCTGTACTCGCAGAGGCTGGGTCTGCACGGTACCACCCGGTGAGTACAACTTGACTATAACTATAGCTTGGCAGTCAGAAGGCTATGGCGGATGTCGTTGGGTGATTAGGCGATCGCCTCGGGAAGAGGATGGGTCAGGACCAATATAGGATAGTAATCGTCAAGTACATGTCATCGGCAATCAATGGGATGCGGAAAGACTAGAATTAAACATAGAGACCATTGTTCTTTCATTATCGGGACGTTGGTTGCGGGACACGGAAAATTGGATGTTAGATTGTTTATTAGTGGAATACTACTTATCTATTGATGCAGTCTTTCAGTACTTGAGGGAGGGGATAGGGTGGGGCCATAGCCACCGTGAAAATGCATACCATACTTGGATATTTGTATTGTATGCTCATGAGGAGTACCTTTGTAAATATAGAAAGCTCCCGACCGAGTTCCGTACATTAGATGCAGCCCTATTACGGAACTCAGGGTACAATAGATAGTACATACGTGTGAGGGTCTAGATACACGCGCTGGGTGGTGTATCGTAGACAGTAAGGCCTTACTCCGTGTTGAGACTAGATTCGACCAAGGAGTTTGGGAACACCGATCTGTATGCTTATGTGTCATAGCGTGGGTAGTTCTATGCCATTACGTGGCGTAATAATATAGACTTTCCATATGCGATTTTCCGTAGGATGATGTTGAATATGCTTTCATGGCATGATGATGAAGACCATATGAGGAGGGTACTATGGGGAGTACCATAAGATATGGGGTTTAGCTACATTTATATATATTAGGTTAATATATTGGGGAGTAGATGGGTGCGACGTGAGTATAGAGCCTTGAGTGCTGTCAACCCAAATAACCTAATAATTAAGAAAACATAATTGAACGGTACATGTAGGGTTATTTCAAAATGTATAATTTGTCCAATCACAAAAACTTTGTGTTCTGACCCCCTCCTCATAGCATACTCGCATGTTAGGTTTATATAAAAGATTTGACAGCCTTTGGACACTTGTTAGACAATGCTATTATAATGGTAAGGCTATATTTGATTATTATATTTTATCCATTCCATTGTGAACGTGTTATCGAGCTCTGATATATTTAATATCTCCGTCTTTTCTGCAAGATACCAGACAAGCTGTGACGGCCCGCCCCGCACCAGCCTGCATTTCCTCCAAAAGTGCGCTGTACACATGCCCGACTAGCACAGGACGGTCGTCAGTAGAAAGGAAAGAAGAGAATGAGCTAATCAAGGAACCCGTAGAATGTCTCACAGCGCATGGGATAAAATATAATAATAATAATACACTTGACATAAAACAGGTGAGACAGTGCATAAGCTGATTGTAACGACCCAGAAAATCTGAACCAATTTAAAAATTTTAAATTGGCTAAAAAATGGATTTTAAATATTTAAAATAAATATTTTAGATAATGGCAATGAAAACTGAGTTTGAATCGACATTTGAAAACGAATATAATTAATTATAATTATATATAGAATTGAAAATGGCGCGGTAGTTCGATAATTCGATTTCAAACTTCAGTTGAACATACCGGGTGCAAAACAATCCGGATCTTAGTGAAACCAAAAATAATGGAATCTAATTGATAATATCTTTCTAACGAATCCGACCAATCGAAATTTGATAGCGGGAATCAAAAGATATGTCCAGTTGAAAATTCTGAATAGTCGCTATGGAATTCAGGCCCTTAAAAATGGATATTTTGCAGATGACCTCGGATTTCGACGAAACCACTTTTGTTGGGTCCGCAGTGTCAAGTTATTGCTAGGTTTCAAATTTCATAATTTTTCGAATCAGTATGTGAGCGTGGCAAAGGAAAACGCGTTTGACCAGTTTCTGTTGATTTTAATCGAATGGAAATTGGCCATTTTGCAAACGGTCTCAGAATTCGACGAAACTAGTTTTGTTAGGACCGTATCGTCAATACGAAGCTAGAAAATATTTTTCTGAAATTTTTCTAGTTAGTATGTGGCCCCGGTAATTTGAAACGTGCGTTTAAAATTCAATATAGTGATTTAAATGTAAATTCAACGGAAACTGATTATAACGATCAAACCAGCTTGCGATACATATCCCATTGTGTTCGGAATGGGGGTAAAACGCTATGGGCGACAGGCGGTGGGCCTCGTTTCGAGGTCGTATGTAAAAGTCAACTCTTTGCTAAATTAAATAATTAAATAAAAAAAAAAAATATAATCATTTCCCTCCCTCTTATCTTCTGCTTGCCCCCCCCCCCCGATTCATTTAAACGATTCAAAAGAAAAAAAAAACCCTAATCAAATACGGACCGCCGACGAACCCTCGACGCCGCCCCCATCCCGAAGCCACCCACCACCCTCGCGACCGCTTCCTTCCAGCAAAGGCCCCGCCTCCACCTCGAAACCCTCGAACGCCTCCCTGACCGTTCGAGCTCCGCTGAAGCCCCCCTGGTTCGCAACGCTGAACCGCCGACCGCCACCCTCGAGAACCCGCCTCCGACGATCTGCAGACCCCCCCTTTTATCTGTAAGTATTTTCATTTTTATTTTTTTTTATTTTTGAATTCTTGAAAACTGAGATTTATAAAATAATTTTAAAACTGTTTTTATAAAACCGAATTTAAAACTGAAAATGTTTAAAATAAAAACTGATTTTGATTTTTTTTTAAAAGGTTTAAAAACAGTGATTTTGAAAAAGGTTTAAACACAGTTTTTTTAAAAAGGTTTAAAAACAGTGATTTTGAAAAAGGTTTAAACACAGTTTTTTTAAAAGGATTAAAAAAAAAAAAATGAATTGATTTTTAAAAGTATAAAACTGAATGTTTATAAAGAATAGAAACTGATTTTTGTTTTAAATTATAAAAACTGATTTATAAATAAAGAAATAAAACTGATTTATAAATAAAGAAATAAAACTGATTTATAAATAAAGAAATAAAACTGATTTATAAATAAAGAAATAAAACTGATTTATAAATAAAGAAATAAAACTGATTTGTAAATAAAGAAATAAAACTGATTTGTAAATAAAGAAATAAAACTGATTTTTTTTAAAGAAATAAAACTGATTTTGTTTTTAAAAATGGTTTAAATATTAAATAGGAAAGGTTTAAACTTTAATGGAACAAGATCTGAACTTTAAATAGGAAAAGGCATATTTTTATATGTTGAAAGCAAAGGTAAAAATTCTATTTTTACATATGCAGAGAATACGGGCGAAAGCGACAATAGGCGAAGGTTTCTATTAAGAAGAGTCTTGAAGTTGGATAGCTATTGGTGAGATTTCTGATTTAAAAATTTATATATATGTGTTGAAAGAAAAAGTGAATTGCTATATATGAATAAATATATATCTATATATATATATATATATATACGCCCCCTCGTCCACAAACCATGGACGATATTTATTGGTTGAAATTGTGGTGAAAATTGAATGATTGTTTGGGATTGTTTGCGATTGATATTGGTTGATTGTGGTTGAAAAATACCCATTTGTGGTTGAGAAATATTTGGTTGAAACCACATAGGATTAGTTTGTGGAAATGAAATAAAAATATACATGCCGCCTGCGTGCGAATTAGATGCATGATCCCCATTGTCAAAAACCGCGAGGTTTTAAGGTAGAGCGAGGAGCCGTACTAGGGACGGTGCCGGTGTAACTACCCTGCCGTTATGCTGCCGAAATTTTGAATAATATTTGTGTGTTTGAATTATTTTCATATGCTTAAACCATATTTATTCCTTATATTGAAAACATTCATGTGTTGAATTGATATTCATTCGTTGTTTAGAAATTCATGTGTTGAATGGTATTCATATTTTGAAATAAATTGTTTGATAATAAAAATCACATTTTTATCGATATCTAAAAACTATTGAAAACATTCATGTGTTGAATTGATATTCATTCGTTGTTTAGAAATTCATGTGTTGAATGGTATTCATATTTTGAAATAAATTGTTTGATAATAAAAATCACATTTTTATCGATATCTAAAAACTATTGAAAACATTCATGTGTTGAATTGATATTCATTCGTTGTTTAGAAATTCATGTGTTGAATGGTATTCATATTTTGAAATAAATTGTTTGATAATAAAAATCACATTTTTATCGATATCTAAAAACTATTGAAAACATTCATGTGTTGAATTGATATTCATTCGTTGTTTAGAAATTCATGTGTTGAATGGTATTCATATTTTGAAATAAATTGTTTGATAATAAAAATCACATTTTTATCGATATCTAAAAACTATTGAAAACCTTCATGTGTTGAATTGATATTCATTCGTTGTTTAGAAATTCATGTGTTGAATGGTATTCATATTTTGAAATAAATTGTTTGATAATAAAAATCACCTTTTATCGACTATATGAACTATGTAAAATAACCTCGATTTAAAAGAAATTGTTTTATGATAAAAATTTCATTTTTATCACCAACTTGAACTATATAGAAAAATAGTGTTTTGAAATGAATTGTTTTACAATAAAAATCACATTTTTATTGTATGCATAAATCGTTGAAATGTGAAATGTTAAAAATAGCCACTTGTTCAAAATAAACATGTATGAGTTGAAATATTCATTAATTAGCTAATGAAATGATTTGCACCTATTTATGTAATATTAGAATAAATGGAGTTTTTAAACCAAATAGAAATCAAATATGAAGTTGAATAGAAAATGAAAAATGATATGAACTGTATATATATGTACATGCAATATTCATTGAACAGGTTATAGCAAAGGGGCTAGAGAAGAGGAATAAAATTTTGTGCCCGACAAATAGGTACACATTTACTGATTTGTTTGGGTGATGATTTTGAGCCTATTGGCTAGCCGCTTGGCTTCTTCTTTTTCTTTTTGAGATTAGAAGGACCGGGACGCTATTTGCGATTTCCCGACGCTCCCGGTGCAGGGGAGGTTATGGCGAAATTTTTCCAAAATTTAAGGTGTTAGAAAAATTTTTGAAGTGAAAACGATATTGAAATTGTTGAAAGAACTATATTTATATAACTATATAAATATAAATAAAATTAAAACGAAACGAGGCCGTGCAGTTCGTATTTTGAAACCGTGATTTCAAACGACTAGTACGGGAAATCCGACCATTGGATTTTCCCGAAATCTCAACCGTCGGGTTCGCCTTGGAATAATCTTTCCAACGGCACCAACCTTGTAAAAATCCAACGGTTGGATTGTCTGGAATGTTTAATTCAAATCTGAAGAAAAACAGCGCCAGAAACGATTATATTTATTTATATATATAAATATAATTATATTAAATCGAATAACGACGCTGCAGTTCGTATTTTGAAATCGAAACTTCAAATGATTGAAACGGGAGATCCGACCGTCGGATTTTCCCGAAACTGGAACCGTTGGATTCGTTTTGAAAAGACCTTTCTAATGATGTAAATTTTGTGAAGATCCAACGGTTAGATTTTCAGATATGTGTAAATCAAATCTGAAGAAAAACAGCGCCACGGCCACGTTATGGCCCGAAACGTCGTTTTGAATATAATAGCTATTTTAAAATAAATAAAAATAGCGATAAATAGTTATAAAATATCGTAAGCGATATGGAATGGAAATAAACTGAATTTGCTTGATTTATGTGGCTTTTGATGGTTGAATGTGTTTGGTGTGAAAATTACATTAAAGAACACAATTGGTGTTGTCGAATAATTTAACCATTGAAACAAATCGATTTGAAATTCTAAATATACGTGAATTATTTGAAAAGGCCGAGTTAATTCTCATTTCGAATAATCGACCGACGATTGAAATTCGAAGATGAAGACGATGGTCGAAGACCGGAGATCTTCACCTCGTTTGGATGGTAACCGAGATCCTGATTGGGAGGCATCCCGAAATATGGATAATGAGTGGTGATCGTTCAGACGTACGTGTTGATCGAAGGGTTTGCGAGGTATTTAGTGCCTCCGGTTTCGTTCAGACCCAGAACGGACTTATAAATGGACTGTGTGTCTGACATAGGATTTATTCTGTGTGGCATGCTAAGATGCAGTGATCAGGGCTTCTGTTGAAAAGCAAAGTCTTGTGGTGATGATCAAAGCACCGCCTGTGTGGCGTAGCTTTGAGTATAACGTGAATTCGCGAGCCTCACACCCCGGTATGAACCAGAAACGGGAGAAAGGACCTCAGGGAGGGCCTACGTTTCCTCCTAGCTAAAAGTGGCGTCAGTGGTTTTACACGCCCTGACGAGTTTGACTTATGTGGTTGTTGCTGTTGCGAGGCGCCTCGGTTAGATTGGACGATCCGGGTCCGATGGAGTCACTTGTTGGCTCGCTTACGCCCCAAAGGGCGGCGAAACGTAGTGCTCAGGCATTTTAATCCACTCCGTGTGGACCGGCCCTGTCGCTCCTAGGGTCACTCGAGCTCTGATCCTGAGACTCGGGCTAGGCAGTCTCGAATTCGGTAAGGACTATCTTTTGCCTTGGTTCATGACGGAAATCCAATTTCCAAATACGTGACCGTGCGGTTTTGATTGTATACCTATATATGGCGACATAGTGGTATGGGGCATTAATGCCGCCTATGATTAATAGTTATGATTTGAAATTGTTTTCAAAACATATAAACACTAGCAATAATATCAAATGCCTTTGTTTTATTCGTATCAAGCATATCTTGGCCGTTATAAGGTAAAAACTCTATCCTCCGGTTTGCGTTGCATTGTGTGATGGGAACTGAGTCTTATAACGGCTTCATTTTTATAAAAAGCATATCGATGTTTAAAAGAAAGATTTGTTTTAAAGCACTGGCAATCCAATGGAGTAAACCGGTTCCACGAAAGTGGCGTGGTCCTGTGATTAGCCAATTATATATGTGTTGAGTGGATTTCTCATACCAGTCCCATGACTGACTCGTAGTTTGTTTCACTTTCAAACTCGGGTGCCCCTTTTTCTACACGGGCAGCCTTGTATTCAGGTTTAGCTGGTTCTTTCTGGATAGCTGGAGCTGAAGATGGATTCTATCATTTATTTCTTTTTATGCTGTTCAGCTCCTATTGTACATATTTTGTTTATTTCCGCTGTAGACATTTATGTATAGCTGAACTGTATTTGTACTAAGTAAGATCCTGTATACTGTGTAACTCTGATGATTACTTTTATCCAGTATATTTTGTTGTTCATTCTGGTGTATTTATTTAATTATGTTCTGCTATTATATGTTTCTGTGTTATATTCCAAAGATAACCTTGTTTCCGTGAGAACGGGAAATCGGGTCGTCTCAACGTGGTATCAGAGCTTTGGTTAAGCTTAGTTCTGGAATATAACATTTGAACGAACTCGTCAGAAATAGAACCAGTAGTGTTCTAGGACGGGCAACTCAATACAGATTGGATCAGCAATATCCTAGTATGAGTAAAGCAGAATGATTACACCTCGATAGACACATTTACATTTGAAGTATGTGTTTCTATATTTTAAATTTTCTTTTCTGTGACCTGACACTTGATCTGCTAATTGCAGAAGTACTAGAAAAATGAGTGCCAGAAACAGAAGGAATACAGAACCCGATCTAGAGGCTCTATTAAAGAAATATCGAAATCTGAACGGAGCGCAATTCTCGGGCAATGAATCTATTATTCAAACTCAAGCTTGGTTGAGTTCTGTCGAAAGAATCTTTGAGCATATCCAGCTGAGAGATGACCAGAAACGGTTAGTAGCATCTTGGGCGCTCAAAGAAGAAGCTTTAATCTGGTGGGAAACAATCATCAAAGATAATCCAGAAGGTGATATCACCTGGGACAGATTCAAAGTGATTTTCCTAGAGAGATTTACTCCTCCCGAAGTAACCGAGAGATTATGTGATGAATTTTCTTATCTAATACAAGGTGATATGACCATTCCCGAATATCATAAGAAATTCAATGAACTTGCTCACTTCGCTCCTCATCTAATTCAAAATCCGAAGAGGAAAAATCTGAGATTTATTCACGGACTTCAAAGGAAATACTAGAATAAAGTATTGGGGCATGTGAAGCTTCCTTTTCCAGAAATGATTTATATGGCTTATCAGTATGAAGATCTCCATAGGAAAGGAATGTTACGTGACGAAGAAGAAGTCAGTTCTAGTGACAAAGCAGAGTCGGAAACTGATATTCCAGAAGCCAGTGAGGGGTCTGAGGTCAGTAACAAGCCCGAGGCAGACCGGAAGAGGGCCAGATCCGAAAAAGAACCGGCAACGACTGCCACATGTTCTAACTGCAATAAACAGGGGCATCTGACCAGGAAGTGTAAAACCTCGAGGAAACGAAAGAGAGGGTCTAAACCCGATAACCAGTTTAGAGAGAATAGAAAGTGCAGTCAATGCCATCAGTTCGGTCATCTTTCAAAGGCCTGCCCGCTATTCAGAAAACCTAAAGCAGTACATGTAAATGAAGTGGTAGAAGTACCGACCTCTTCGTCTGATCAGGAAAGGTCTGATGTTTTAGAAGGCACGCTCAATGTCAAAAACATTCCAGTTAAAGTACTGTTTGACACAGGCGCGTCACGAAGCTTTATTGCAAAGAGTGCAGTCAAGAAACTGGATTTGAATCTGAAAAAGCTCAAAGAGCCAATGACTGTCCAAAATCCAGTGGGAGGTTCCATTAATCTCAGTTGGGTTTGTGCAGTACCCGTCTCTTTTTCTTGCTATAAATTCCCTATTATCTCTATCGTCATGAATTTTAATGAATTCGATCTTATTCTGGGATTGGATTGGCTAACCATGTATGAAGCTGAAGTTAAATGCGCCGAGAGGGTGGTTAAAGCAAAGGCCCAATCGGGGAATTATATAACCATACCATGTGAAGGCCCGACCTCAAATAGAAAAGACTTCTGGGCAGCTTTGGATGTTTCCCCAGCTCAAATAGAAAATGTCCCTGAAGTCATAGAGGATATTCCTGACCTCATCAAAGACATTCCTGTCGTCAAGAACTATGCGGATGTGTTCGAAGAAGTTGTTCGCTTACCTCCGCAAAGAGAAATAGATTTCAAGATTACTTTGATTCCCAATGCAAGGCCGGTAGTTCACGCTATTCGAAGAATGTCCTTGAAAGAGAAGGAGGAATTGGACAATCAAACACGACAGCTAGTGTGGAAAGGTCTAATCAGGCCTAGTTTCTCTGATTGGGGTGCAGCAGTGGTATTTGTCCCAAAATCTGACGGTACTCTACGTCTATGTGTGGATTATCGTGATCTGAACAAACAGACAATAAAGAATAAATATCCATTGCCGCGAATAGATGATTTGTTGGATCGATTAAATGGAGCACAAGTATTTTCAAGAATGGACCTAGCTACAGGTTTCCATCAACTTCGAATTGCCGAAGAGTGTGTTCCAATGACAGCGTTCAGAGGCCCCGACTTATTCTACGAGTGGTTAGTAATGCCGTTCGGCTTATGTAACGCTCCAGCTTACTTCGTCGATCTGATGAACAGAGTATTCAGAGGAGTATTGAATAAATTTGTTCTGGTTTTTATTGATGATATTCTAATCTTCTCTAAATCAAAGGCCGAACATGAAAAGCATCTGGAACAAGTGTTAGAAATTCTCAGACGGAATGTATTAAAAGCCAAATTTTCCAAATGTATATTCTGGCAAGATGAAGTGAAATTTCTGGGCCATGTCGTATCGAAAGATGGAATCGCTGTGGATCCAAGCAAAATCACAGCTATTCAGAATTGGAAACAGCCCAGTACTCCCACTGAAGTCCGCAGTTTTCTCGGATTGGCTAGCTATTACCGAAAGTTCGTTAAAGACTTTTCGAAGATATCGGGCCACTTAACGAAGCTTACAAAGAAGCATTCTAAGTTCAAATGGACTCAAGAAAGTGAGGAGGCTTTCGAAGAGCTAAAGTTGAGATTAACTACAGCTCCAGTGTTAACCATTATCGATGGCAATCAAGATCTAAAAGTCTGGACTGATGCGTCTAGAGAAGGCCTTGGTGCAGTGTTGATGCAAAGGGGCCAAGTGATTGCTTATGCTAGCCGTCAACTGAAGCCGCACGAGAAAAACTATGTAACTCATGATCTTGAGTTATTGGCTATCATATTCTCTTTGAAAATCTGGAGACACTATCTTCTGGGCGAGAGATTTGAAATGTTTACAGATCACCAGTCGTTAAAGTATCTGTTCACTCAGAAGGACTTAAATTTGAGGCAGCAACGTTGGCTGGAGTTTCTTGCGGCATATGACTTCGAAATTATATATACTCCAGGGAAAGCCAACGTCGTGGCCGATGCGTTAAGCAGAAAGAATGTAATGATCGCCAGCTTTATTATCACAACATCCTTGATTGACAGAATATCTATTCTTCAGAAGGAGGATAACTTTATTAAGGATATGATTAAAAGGATTCGGAAAGGTGAACCCTCGTGTTTTCAAATAGATAACGACGAGACCTTGAGATTAAAAGGAAGGATTTGTGTTCCTGACATCCCCGAACTCAAAAGGGAAGTGTTAGACGAGTGTCACAAGTCCAAGCTGAGTATCCATCCTGGTGTGGCCAAAATGTATAACGATCTCAAAAGAACATTCTGGTGGAAGGCTATGAAAAGAGACGTTTCAATATATGTTAGCCGATGCCCTACTTGCCAGCTAGTCAAAAGTGATCAACAGAAACTAGCTGGATTGTTACAACCACTAGAAGTTCCTGGGTGGAAGTGGGAGCATATTTCTATGGATTTCATTGATGGTTTGCCCAGAACCAGAAAAGGAAATGACAGTATTTGGGTGATCGTAGATCGTTTCACGAAGACCGCCCATTTTATACCTGTCAGATCAAATAGAACTGCTCAGAGCCTGGCACAGATATACTTCAGGGAAATAGTTAGACTACATGGAGTGCCGCTCAGCATAGTAAGTGATAGAGATACGATATTCACTAGTAAATTCTGGGAGGCATTTCAAGTCGAACTGGGAACGAAGTTAAACCTAAGCACCGCTTATCATCCTCAGACAGACGGTCAGACTGAGAGGGTGAATCGCATTCTAGAAGATCTATTGCGGGCTTGTATTCTAGACTTCGGTGGATCATGGGAAGACCATCTGCATTTGGCTGAATTCTCTTATAACAACAGCTACCAGGCGAGTCTGACAATGTCGCCATTCGAAGCATTGTATGGTAGACCGTGCCGATCTCCTGCTTGTTGGGTCGAGCCAGGAAATAGACTTGTGTTGGGTCCTGATATGATCCGAGAAGCTGCCGACAAAGTCGATTTTATTAGGAAGCGATTACTCGCCGCTCAAAGCCGACAAAAGAGCTATGCCGATAAAAGAAGAAGAGATATATCCTTTGAAGTTGGCGACTATGTATATTTGAAAGTATCGCCGATGAGAGGAGTTATCCGGTTTGGTAAAACTGGAAAGTTAGCGCCTAAATTTATTGGTCCGTTTCCTATTCTGGAACGGATTGGAACTCTCGCTTATAGGGTCAAACTGCCTGACTGGTTGCCTGGAGTGCATGATGTATTTCATATATCTCAACTTCGAAAACACGTTCATGATCCAGACTTGATCGTGGAAGAAGCAGCTCAGCAGGATATTGAAATTACGCCAGAATTAGCTGTGAGGCGAGAGCCACTAAAGATTATCGGCAAAGAAACCAAAGAGCTGAGGAACAAGAAGGTTCACTTAGTCAAAGTGCAATGGAGTGGAGATCCGCGAGATTGTACTTGGGAAACTGAGGAGAGCATTCAGAAAGCTTATCCTAGATGCCGAGTAGATATCTCTGATTGACTCTGGTGCAAGGTACATTTACCATACTTCGCATTACCATTTGATTCTCTATTCTGTTGCTATTTTCTTCCCATGGATGTGCATTGTTTATTCTATACTCTGAATATTAGAAACAAATTGGTTGTTGTATTGTGGGGTTGTAGATTTATCAGACCACTTTCGACTTTATTCCTTTTCGGGGACGAAAAGTTTTAAGTGGGGGAGATTGTAACGACCCAGAAAATCTGAACCAATTTAAAAATTTTAAATTGGCTAAAAAATGGATTTTAAATATTTAAAATAAATATTTTAGATAATGGCAATGAAAACTGAGTTTGAATCGACATTTGAAAACGAATATAATTAATTATAATTATATATAGAATTGAAAATGGCGCGGTAGTTCGATAATTCGATTTCAAACTTCAGTTGAACATACCGGGTGCAAAACAATCCGGATCTTAGTGAAACCAAAAATAATGGAATCTAATTGATAATATCTTTCTAACGAATCCGACCAATCGAAATTTGATAGCGGGAATCAAAAGATATGTCCAGTTGAAAATTCTGAATAGTCGCTATGGAATTCAGGCCCTTAAAAATGGATATTTTGCAGATGACCTCGGATTTCGACGAAACCACTTTTGTTGGGTCCGCAGTGTCAAGTTATTGCTAGGTTTCAAATTTCATAATTTTTCGAATCAGTATGTGAGCGTGGCAAAGGAAAACGCGTTTGACCAGTTTCTGTTGATTTTAATCGAATGGAAATTGGCCATTTTGCAAACGGTCTCAGAATTCGACGAAACTAGTTTTGTTAGGACCGTATCGTCAATACGAAGCTAGAAAATATTTTTCTGAAATTTTTCTAGTTAGTATGTGGCCCCGGTAATTTGAAACGTGCGTTTAAAATTCAATATAGTGATTTAAATGTAAATTCAACGGAAACTGATTATAACGATCAAACCAGCTTGCGATACATATCCCATTGTGTTCGGAATGGGGGTAAAACGCTATGGGCGACAGGCGGTGGGCCTCGTTTCGAGGTCGTATGTAAAAGTCAACTCTTTGCTAAATTAAATAATTAAATAAAAAATAATAATAATAATATAATCATTTCCCTCCCTCTTATCTTCTGCTTGCCCCCCCCCCCCCCCCGATTCATTTAAACGATTCAAAAGAAAAAAAAAACCCTAATCAAATACGGACCGCCGACGAACCCTCGACGCCGCCCCCATCCCGAAGCCACCCACCACCCTCGCGACCGCTTCCTTCCAGCAAAGGCCCCGCCTCCACCTCGAAACCCTCGAACGCCTCCCTGACCGTTCGAGCTCCGCTGAAGCCCCCCTGGTTCGCAACGCTGAACCGCCGACCGCCACCCTCGAGAACCCGCCTCCGACGATCTGCAGACCCCCCCTTTTATCTGTAAGTATTTTCATTTTTATTTTTTTTATTTTTGAATTCTTGAAAACTGAGATTTATAAAATAATTTTAAAACTGTTTTTATAAAACCGAATTTAAAACTGAAAATGTTTAAAATAAAAACTGATTTTGATTTTTTTTTAAAAGGTTTAAAAACAGTGATTTTGAAAAAGGTTTAAACACAGTTTTTTTAAAAAGGTTTAAAAACAGTGATTTTGAAAAAGGTTTAAACACAGTTTTTTTAAAAGGATTAAAAAAAAAAAAATGAATTGATTTTTAAAAGTATAAAACTGAATGTTTATAAAGAATAGAAACTGATTTTTGTTTTAAATTATAAAAACTGATTTATAAATAAAGAAATAAAACTGATTTATAAATAAAGAAATAAAACTGATTTATAAATAAAGAAATAAAACTGATTTATAAATAAAGAAATAAAACTGATTTATAAATAAAGAAATAAAACTGATTTATAAATAAAGAAATAAAACTGATTTATAAATAAAGAAATAAAACTGATTTGTAAATAAAGAAATAAAACTGATTTGTAAATAAAGAAATAAAACTGATTTTTTTTAAAGAAATAAAACTGATTTTGTTTTTAAAAATGGTTTAAATATTAAATAGGAAAGGTTTAAACTTTAATGGAACAAGATCTGAACTTTAAATAGGAAAAGGCATAATTTTATATGTTGAAAGCAAAGGTAAAAATTCTATTTTTACATATGCAGAGAATACGGGCGAAAGCGACAATAGGCGAAGGTTTCTATTAAGAAGAGTCTTGAAGTTGGATAGCTATTGGTGAGATTTCTGATTTAAAAATTTATATATATGTGTTGAAAGAAAAAGTGAATTGCTATATATGAATAAATATATATCTATATATATATATATACGCCCCCTCGTCCACAAACCATGGACGATATTTATTGGTTGAAATTGTGGTGAAAATTGAATGATTGTTTGGGATTGTTTGCGATTGATATTGGTTGATTGTGGTTGAAAAATACCCATTTGTGGTTGAGAAATATTTGGTTGAAACCACATAGGATTAGTTTGTGGAAATGAAATAAAAATATACATGCCGCCTGCGTGCGAATTAGATGCATGATCCCCATTGTCAAAAACCGCGAGGTTTTAAGGTAGAGCGAGGAGCCGTACTAGGGACGGTGCCGGTGTAACTACCCTGCCGTTATGCTGCCGAAATTTTGAATAATATTTGTGTGTTTGAATTATTTTCATATGCTTAAACCATATTTATTCCTTATATTGAAAACATTCATGTGTTGAATTGATATTCATTCGTTGTTTAGAAATTCATGTGTTGAATGGTATTCATATTTTGAAATAAATTGTTTGATAATAAAAATCACATTTTTATCGATATCTAAAAACTATTGAAAACATTCATGTGTTGAATTGATATTCATTCGTTGTTTAGAAATTCATGTGTTGAATGGTATTCATATTTTGAAATAAATTGTTTGATAATAAAAATCACATTTTTATCGATAACTAAAAACTATTGAAAACATTCATGTGTTGAATTGATATTCATTCGTTGTTTAGAAATTCATGTGTTGAATGGTATTCATATTTTGAAATAAATTGTTTGATAATAAAAATCACATTTTTATCGATATCTAAAAACTATTGAAAACATTCATGTGTTGAATTGATATTCATTCGTTGTTTAGAAATTCATGTGTTGAATGGTATTCATATTTTGAAATAAATTGTTTGATAATAAAAATCACATTTTTATCGATATCTAAAAACTATTGAAAACCTTCATGTGTTGAATTGATATTCATTTGTTGTTTAGAAATTCATGTGTTGAATGGTATTCATATTTTGAAATAAATTGTTTGATAATAAAAATCACCTTTTATCGACTATATGAACTATGTAAAATAACCTCGATTTAAAAGAAATTGTTTTATGATAAAAATTTCATTTTTATCACCAACTTGAACTATATAGAAAAATAGTGTTTTGAAATGAATTGTTTTACAATAAAAATCACATTTTTATTGTATGCATAAATCGTTGAAATGTGAAATGTTAAAAATAGCCACTTGTTCAAAATAAACATGTATGAGTTGAAATATTCATTAATTAGCTAATGAAATGATTTGCACCTATTTATGTAATATTAGAATAAATGGAGTTTTTAAACCAAATAGAAATCAAATATGAAGTTGAATAGAAAATGAAAAATGATATGAACTGTATATATATGTACATGCAATATTCATTGAACAGGTTATAGCAAAGGGGCTAGAGAAGAGGAATAAAATTTTGTGCCCGACAAATAGGTACACATTTACTGATTTGTTTGGGTGATGATTTTGAGCCTATTGGCTAGCCGCTTGGCTTCTTCTTTTTCTTTTTGAGATTAGAAGGACCGGGACGCTATTTGCGATTTCCCGACGCTCCCGGTGCAGGGGAGGTTATGGCGAAATTTTTCTAAAATTTAAGGTGTTAGAAAATTTTTTGAAGTGAAAACGATATTGAAATTGTTGAAAGAACTATATTTATATAACTATATAAATATAAATAAAATTAAAACGAAACGAGGCCGTGCAGTTCGTATTTTGAAACCGTGATTTCAAACGACTAGTACGGGAAATCCGACCATTGGATTTTCCCGAAATCTCAACCGTCGGGTTCGCCTTGGAATAATCTTTCCAACGGCACCAACCTTGTAAAAATCCAACGGTTGGATTGTCTGGAATGTTTAATTCAAATCTGAAGAAAAATAGCGCCAGAAACGATTATATTTATTTATATATATAAATATAATTATATTAAATCGAATAACGACGCTGCAGTTCGTATTTTGAAATCGAAACTTCAAATGATTGAAACGGGAGATCCGACCGTCGGATTTTCCCGAAACTGGAACCGTTGGATTCGTTTTGAAAAGACCTTTCTAATGATGTAAATTTTGTGAAGATCCAACGGTTAGATTTTCAGATATGTGTAAATCAAATCTGAAGAAAAACAGCGCCACGGCCACGTTATGGCCCGAAACGTCGTTTTGAATATAATAGCTATTTTAAAATAAATAAAAATAGCGATAAATAGTTATAAAATATCGTAAGCGATATGGAATGGAAATAAACTGAATTTGCTTGATTTATGTGGCTTTTGATGGTTGAATGTGTTTGGTGTGAAAATTACATTAAAGAACACAATTGGTGTTGTCGAATAATTTAACCATTGAAACAAATCGATTTGAAATTTTAAATATACGTGAATTATTTGAAAAGGCCGAGTTAATTCTCATTTCGAATAATCGACCGACGATTGAAATTCGAAGATGAAGACGATGGTCGAAGACCGGAGATCTTCACCTCGTTTGGATGGTAACCGAGATCCTGATTGGGAGGCATCCCGAAATATGGATAATGAGTGGTGATCGTTCAGACGTACGTGTTGATCGAAGGGTTTGCGAGGTATTTAGTGCCTCCGGTTTCGTTCAGACCCAGAACGGACTTGTAAATGGACTGTGTGTCTGACATAGGATTTATTCTGTGTGGCATGCTAAGATGCAGTGATCAGGGCTTCTGTTGAAAAGCAAAGTCTTGTGGTGATGATCAAAGCACCGCCTGTGTGGCGTAGCTTTGAGTATAACGTGAATTCGCGAGCCTCACACCCCGGTATGAACCAGAAACGGGAGAAAGGACCTCAGGGAGGGCCTACGTTTCCTCCTAGCTAAAAGTGGCGTCAGTGGTTTTACACGCCCTGACGAGTTTGACTTATGTGGTTGTTGCTGTTGCGAGGCGCCTCGGTTAGATTGGACGATCCGGGTCCGATGGAGTCACTTGTTGGCTCGCTTACGCCCCAAAGGGCGGCGAAACGTAGTGCTCAGGCATTTTAATCCACTCCGTGTGGACCGGCCCTGTCGCTCCTAGGGTCACTCGAGCTCTGATCCTGAGACTCGGGCTAGGCAGTCTCGAATTCGGTAAGGACTATCTTTTGCCTTGGTTCATGACGGAAATCCAATTTCCAAATACGTGACCGTGCGGTTTTGATTGTATACCTATATATGGCGACATAGTGGTATGGGGCATTAATGCCGCCTATGATTGATAGTTATGATTTGAAATTGTTTTCAAAACATATAAACACTAGCAATAATATCAAATGCCTTTGTTTTATTCGTATCAAGCATATCTTGGCCGTTATAAGGTAAAAACTCTATCCTCCGGTTTGCGTTGCATTGTGTGATGGGAACTGAGTCTTATAACGGCTTCATTTTTATAAAAAGCATATCGATGTTTAAAAGAAAGATTTGTTTTAAAGCACTGGCAATCCAATGGAGTAAACCGGTTCCACGAAAGTGGCGTGGTCCTGTGATTAGCCAATTATATATGTGTTGAGTGGATTTCTCATACCAGTCCCATGACTGACTCGTAGTTTGTTTCACTTTCAAACTCGGGTGCCCCTTTTTCTACACGGGCAGCCTTGTATTCAGGTTTAGCTGGTTCTTTCTGGATAGCTGGAGCTGAAGATGGATTCTATCATTTATTTCTTTTTATGCTGTTCAGCTCCTATTGTACATATTTTGTTTATTTCCGCTGTAGACATTTATGTATAGCTGAACTGTATTTGTACTAAGTAAGATCCTGTATACTGTGTAACTCTGATGATTACTTTTATCCAGTATATTTTGTTGTTCATTCTGGTGTATTTATTTAATTCTGTTCTGCTATTATATGTTTCTGTGTTATATTCCAAAGATAACCTTGTTTCCGTGAGAACGGGAAATCGGGTCGTCTCACTGATACTAAAACCAACATCAACATCAGAGTAGCGGAAATCCAAATACAGCTTATTACAACTTTCCAAATTTACTGTCTCTAAACAAAAAGGAAGCTAAAATAGAAGGTACACCACCAATGCCCAAGCAGTGATCTTCAACAACACAGGGAGAATACTATATATATTACGTGGAAGCCTCCTGCTCGTCTCCGGATCATCTACCCGTGCATCACCAGCTAACCTGCCTCTAGTCTGCTCGTGTGAGCACCCAGAGTAATAAGAGGAGACATAAAACTCTGGGTCAGACATAAAGCCTGGTATGAGCGATAAGCATCTAAACAGAATAATAACAGGTATACTAAACCATACCTGAACCTGGACCTGCAACCAAAGAGTTAGTACCACATACCGTACAGTACTCTAAGGTGCCATAGTAAATAGTGTAAGATTACGGGGGTGGGGTGTGCATGTCATAATGATAGCAAACAAATCAACCATAACAATCATCCTCACATCTCTCACTCAGTGTGTAAAGCATACGATATCTACCACTTTGGAACACTAGACAAATTGAGGTAACGACGAATCCCGACTTGTAGAACCCTGCTGTGACCAAGCTAAACACATGGAGTCATGACCAAACATTTCAATGACCCACCACATTGGTCGTAGCCCTTGGTCCTACCAATGCCATAATGGCCCTGAATTCGCCTTCGTACCTCCTACCATAGTGGTCCAAAGCTATAGACATCGATAACCCCTTAACATGCGTCCCGCAGCAAAGCCCAATCATGAAGCGAACTCATTGGTTCCCAACTAGATCCTGAGCTCTAACTTCCCATATTGGACTACCTTTGCATCTCGGGTTTTGGTCATCATCTTCATCCGGATCGGTCTCCATCATTCGGGTCGTGCATGTCCCACAGCATCAGATCGTGGCGCTGCATCAGTTCGGATCGGCTCTCATCATCCCTTACTGGATCGGATCGGAATGACCTACGCGGCTCGGGTCGTAGAAACCCCATCGGATCGGATCGGCCATCGCTTCAAGTACACCAGATCGGGTCGCCCTACGAGCTCCGGGTCGGATCGTGAATACCCATTGGTTCGGGTCGTGCCACCTTGCTGAGGTCGTGGCGTGTTCCTTCAGGCGGATCGTGACACCCAGGCTGGAATGGATCGTGAAAGGTAGGGGCGGATCGGATCGGCACCATCGGATCGGAGTCCCCCACAAAAGCAAGTCAGATCGGTCGCTATCATCGGATCGTGGTCTTCAAGCATCGACGGATCGGATCGCTCCATCGGTTCGGATCGCCCTTACTTCCTCCGATCCGGTCCGGTTCGGGCTGATTTCCTGCAGTTCTTCCAGCAAGCAGTTTACGCCATTCGATGACGTTTTTGACAAATCTAACACTTCTAATCAATCTTAAAACACACCATAGAGTCATAGCAACATTTAATAGCATCCACAAACACCAAACAACAATTCAAATGAAGCAAAATGGATCAAAAGTGGCCAAAACTCCTTATTTTCCCTTAAGCATGTTTAAGTAAAACTGATCATAGGGTTAACGAAACTTAATCAAATCGAACCAAATTTCTAACAGAGGCATAAAATATTTTTTAAGAATTTGTAAACATTTTTCCAGAATTTATTAGTGTATAAATTCGCTAATCTTCACTAATCACCCTTAATTAACTGTAATTAGTGTCAAAACGATGCTATCACTCACCTTGGCCACAAACAAAATTCTCAGAACTGAAACTCCTCTAATTTGGGGCGAATACTGATGTCCAACAGCAGCTCTAACCTTGCTTTGGTGCTTTTTCTTCTTAATTTGATGTTGCTAAGCCTAATCTTCAATTAGAAAGTGATTTGGGGTGTTTTAGATGTAGGAGGCCATTGTTAGAGTGTCTAAGGATGAAGGTGGCGGCTGGAAAATGTCTAAAGAAATGTTTTCTAACCCTAATAAGCCCCTATATACCTCTAAACCCGAAATTCCCCTCTGGGCCTAGCTGCTAATCACCCGGTTAAGCCCAATTAAGCTGTTTTTCACCATCTGAAACTTGTTTCAGCCATATCTCCCAAACGGTGAGTCCGTTTGGCTAATGTGACCACTCTACAGAATTGTAAACCATCATCTGGAGCCAATGGAAGTGGTTTCAGGTCAAAATTCCTTTCCAGTCAAAAGTTATGGCCAAAACAGTGATAACTAGGGGTAAAATGGACATGTAAAAATCGGGAAAAATCATGAACATGAGAAATGACCACAATAGTCGTCTCCCAAAGTTACATGACCATACGACTTTGTATGTGACAGAAATAAATATTCTACGATCCTATGATGTGTAGAATGCGGGTCGTTACACTCTCCCCCCCTTAAGAAATTTCGTCCCCGAAATTCCTTAACCCAAAACATACAAAGGATCCCGCATGCCTAACAACCACATACAACAATCAAACATGCAAAACAAGCAAACAAGCCTATCCTAGCATGCGGAAAACTAAATCGAAGTCAAAATCTTACCAGGCAAAGAGTTCTGGGTGTGTCTTCCTAATGTTCTCCTCTGTCTCCCAAGTACAACCATTCTCGTCCTCGCCCCACTGAACCTTGACTAGCCTCACCGCCTTCCTTCGAAGTTGCTTCATGTCGTACTCGACAATACGGGCTGGCTTGCGGTCCCCAACCGCCTCGGGTTCTACTTCGAAGTCCTCTAACTGATCAGGTGAAATAGTCATATCTGAGTCGTGAACGAACTTCCTTAGTTGGGAAACATGAAATACGTTGTGAACTCCTGCCATCTTCTCTGGTAAGTCAATTCTATATGCCAAATTCCCGACTAGTTCAAGAACAGGGAATGGGCCAACAAATCTTGGTGCCAACTTGCCTCTCCTGCCAAATCGTATTACGCTCTTCAACGGAGAAATCTTGACAAACACCAAGTCACCAACGGAGAATTTTATGTCTCTTCTCCTCTTATCAACATAACTCTTCTGCCTATCTTGGGCAGCCTTCATTCGTTGTTGAATGGTCTTGATTTTATCTGAAGTTTCCCTCACCACATCTGGTCCAAGCATAAACTTCTCGCCAGTCTCTATCCAACATGATTGTGAGTTGCACGGTCTTCCGTACAAAGCTTCAAACGGAGCCATGCCGATACTGGATTGGTAGCTATTATTATATGCAAACTCTACTAGATGCAAATGGTCATCCCACGATCCACCAAAATCCAATATACATGCTCTCAAGAGATCTTCCAAAATACGATTCACCCTCTCCGTCTGACCGTCGGTCTGAGGATGATATGCAGTACTGAGATGTAACTCTGACCCTAGAGCCTCTTGTAAGCTCTTCCAAAACCCACTAGTGAACAACGTGTCTCGGTCACTCACAATGCTTTTAGGTACTCCATGGAATCTCACTACCCACTTCATATACAATTCTGCCAACTTGGCTGCCGTTCTGGTCGATCTGACTGGTATAAATCTTGCACTTTTGGTCAATCGGTCCACAATCACCCAAATGCTATCATGTCCCGATCTAGTCCTTGGTAAACCATCGATGAAATCCATCGAGACTTGCTCCCATTTCCATTCGGGAATTTCTAATGGTTGTAATAACCCACTAGGTTTCTTTTGCTCGGCTTTAACTAGCTGGCAATTCATGCACTTGGATATAAACTTCCCAACGTCCCTCTTCATCCCTTCCCAGTAGTAAGTCTGCTTCATATCTCGATACATCTTATTACCACCGGGGTGTATAGTCAGTTTCGAGTGATGACACTCTCTAAGCACTTCATCCCTCAATCCATCGACATTGGGTACAACAAGCTTTCCATTCTTTCTAAGCCATCCATCTCGATCAAGCCCATACTTGTTCATCTCCTCATTGATACCCATCTCTAACTTGGAGATGATTTCCAATAGGTTAGGATCGTTCCTCTAACTAGATCCGATCCGCTCAATCAAAGTGGGTCTGACCGTCAAACTTGCTAAAATTTCTGGATTCAGTTCGCACTTTGGTTTGAAATCAAACCCCGCGATATACTCCAGTTGCTTCCATTCTAGAAACATAGCGCCTAAGCTGGCATGTCTCCTACTCAATGCATCAGCCACCGCATTACCCTTTCCCGGTGTATATGCGATGTCAAAATCATAGGAAGCCAAGAATTCTAACCACCTTTGTTGCCGGATATTTAAATCCTTCTGGGAGAAGAGATACTTCAACGACTTATGATCTGTAAACAGCTCAAATCTTTCTCCCAAGAGATAGTGTCTCCACATCTTCAACGCGAACACGATCGCTGCCAATTCCAAATCATGGGTAGGGTATCTTTTCTCGTGCTGTTTCAATTGCCGACTTGCATAAGCAACAACCCTCCCTCCTTGCATCAATACAGCACCCAGTCCGGTACCACATGCATCCGTGTATACCGTCATCTCTTCGTTCCCCTTAGGAATGACTAACACTGGTGTGCTTATCAACTTGTCCTTTAGACTCTTGAATGCATTCTCGCACCTTCCATCCCAGACAAAAGCTTGATTCTTCTTGGTCAACTGGGTCAATGGTGATGCTATCTTGGAGAAACCTTGGATAAGCTTACGATAATATCCAGCTAGCCCCAAGAAACTTCTTACATCTGTTGCATTCTTGGGTGTAGGCCAATCCTGTACCGTAGCCACCTTTGCCGGGTCCACGGCAATCCCATTTTCTGATACAACATGGCCCAAGAATCTCACTTCCCTCTTCCAGAAGTGACACTTAGAAAACTTTGCTTTCAATTGGTGTTTTCTCAACACCTCCATCACTATTCTTAAATGTCCCTTGTGTTCTTCCTCTGTCCTCGAGTAGACCAAAATATCATCAACGAACACAAGGACAAACTTATTCAACTGATCTCTGAATACCCTATTCATAAGATCCACAAAATATGCTGGGGCATTGGTCAGCCCGAATGGCATGACCAACCACTCATAAAACCCTGACGGTGTCCGAAATGCCGTTTTAGCTATACTCTCAGCTTCCACTCTAAGCTGATGAAAACCTATCGCGAGATCTAACTGAGAAAATACTCTCGCGCCACTCAACTGATCGAACAAATCATCTATCCGCAGTAGAGGATACTTGTTCTTCCTCGTCACTTTATTCAACTCGCGGTAATCTACACACAAACGAAGGGAACCATCCGCCTTGGTAGCAAACACAACTGGTTCTCCCCATTCAGAAACACTCCTTCTGATAAATCCCTTCTTCAAAAGATCGCTGACTTGCACCTCGAGCTCTCGCTGCTCCCTTGGTGCCATACGACGAAGTGGCATCACTATAGGCCTGGCATCTTTTACCAAATCAATACGGAACTCAATCTCTCGGTGTGGTGGAAGTCCGGTCACTTCTTCGAAAACATCCGGATACTGGCCAACTACGGGAAAACCTGACAACTCACTATGCGGAATGTCGAGGGAGTTTAGAAAACTAGCCAATACCCCCTCACTGGGTAGACCACCAAACACTAGCCTCCGTCCATCATCCGCCCTAGCTGTCACCAAAAAGCCCTCACAGTCTACCACCACCTCGTATCTTCGGAGCCAATCTACTCCCAAAATAATGCCAAACCCAGTAAAGCCCAAAACAAAGCAATCACAAGCAAACATGCATCCATGACTCGATAAGACCACATTACGACAAATCATGCTAAGGCAAGTCGAACCACCAATCGGGTTCGTCATTACTAAAGGTCTATCGACGATCTCGGGCTCCAATCCTAACCTATCTACCAGGTCACTAGATATGAAAGAACTGGAAGCTCCGGTATCAAACAAAACTCTAACAGGAACATCGTAAACAGAAAGCATACCTTGAATGACGACATTCTTTCCCTTCTCCGCCGCAGTTGGGGCATTCGACGAAGAGGGAATAGCATTAAGAGCATATGCTTTCACCATTTGCTTTTCTTTAGGGGGTTGTGGACACTTGTCCTTATGATGTCCCATTTGGCCACAGTTGAAGCACTTCCTATCCGCTGGCTTGGCCCGACAATTACTAGCATAATGGCCCTTCTTACCACAGCTGAAGCACTCAACATCTTGCTTATTCTTTTTCTTCTGGCCATCCTTAGTCTGATTCTGCTTTCTCTTATTCTGGGAACCACCCTTGCCTCCACTACTTGCTTGTGGCTTTGGCTCATCTGCGGATGCAACCTCAGTCTTCGGCTTAGGGTAGAGACTTTCTGATCTCAATGCTTTCCCCACAATCGACTCAAACGTCTCATCGATGTGGTTAATAAGCCTTTCCCCCAAGTACTGATCCAAACCAGTTATGAATTTCTCATTCTTCTTCTCGGCAGTATCAATAAGAGATAACCCATATTTTGACAAAGTGTCAAATTCAGCAATATACTCCGAGACAGCTCTGCCATTCTGTTTGAGCTCCAAGAATTTCTTAAGCAACACTGACTACTGAGCAGCTGGAATGAACTTCTCGCTAAAGCGAGCCTTAAACTGCTCCCAAGTAATCTGATCTTCGAGAGTAGCTGCCTTTATAGCATTCCACCAATTCATTGCTCGCCCTTGCAGCTGACGGGATGCTAGCTTTCTCTTCATCGCATCCTCAATACCCAAATCCTCGAAGATACGTTCGCAACTATCCAACCAATCTTGAACATCCGTGGCCGACTCCGTTCCGTGAAACGGCTTCCCACCAAGGCTAGTATAATCCTTATTCAGCTTGGCGAAGTCGACCCTCGGTGCCTGCACTATTGGACCACCACCATTCCCATCATTGGGAGCTGCCCTCCATACATCTCTAAGCATCTCTCTCATGAGGTCAGTAAACATCGTCCTCATGTCAGCAGCATTCCTATTATTGGCTACCCTACCAGCACCTCTAGTATCTCGGCTCATCGTCAATTTGAAAAAGGAAACGATTAACGACTCCATAGTGGTGCTAGTGCAGTACGACTTCATCCTTATACTGGTAATAGCATATATATATATAAAGCTTTTAAAAACCAAAATAATCAGAAATACGCTCTCTCGTATACGTATACTATCTCTCCCTGATAACTTCCCTAGGTTAACTACGCAACCTAGAGCTCTGATACCAAGTGTGACGGCCCGCCCTGCACCAGCCTGCATTTCCTCCAAAAGTGCGCTGTACACATGCCCGACTAGCACAGGACGGTCGTCAGTAGAAAGGAAAGAAGAGAATGAGCTAATCAAGGAACCTGTAGAATGTCTCACAGCGCATGGGATAAAATATAATAATAATAATACACTTGACATAAAACAGGTGAGACAGTGCATAAGCTGATACTAAAACCAACATCAACATCAGAGTAGCGGAAATCCAAATACAGCTTATTACAACTTTCCAAATTTACTGTCTCTAAACAAAAAGGAAGATAAAATAGAAGGTACACCACCAATGCCCAAGCAGTGATCTTCAACAACACAGGGAGAATACTATATATATTATGTGGAAGCCTCCTGCTCGTCTCCGGATCATCTACCCGTGCATCACCAGCTAACCTGCCTCTAGTCTGCTCGTGTGAGCTCCCAGAGTAATAAGAGGAGACATAAAACTCTGGGTCAGACATAAAGCCTGGTATGAGCGATAAGCATCTAAACAGAATAATAACAGGTATACTAAACCATACCTGAACCTGGACCTGCAACCAAAGAGTTAGTACCACATACCGTACAGTACTCTAAGGTGCCATAGTAAATAGTGTAAGATTACGGGGGTGGGGTGTGCATTTCATAATGATAGCAAACAAATCAACCATAACAATCATCCTCACATCTCTCACTCAGTGTGTAAAGCATACAATATCTACCACTTTGGAACACTAGACAAATTGAGGTAACGACGAATCCCGACTTGTAGAACCGTGCTGTGACCAAGCTAAACACATAGAGTCATGACCAAACATTTCAATGACCCACCACATTGGTCGTAGCCCTTGGTCCTACCAATGCCATAATAGCCCTAAATTCGCCTTCATACCTCCTACCATAGTGGTCCAAAGCTATAGACATCGATAATCCCTTAACACGCGTCCCGCAGCAAAGCCCAATCATGAAGCGAACTCATTGGTTCCCAACTAGATCCTGAGCTCTAACTTCCCATATTGGACTACCTTTGCATCTCGGGTTTTGGTCATCATCTTCATCCGGATCGGTCTCCATCATTCGGGTCGTGCATGTCCCACAGCATCAGATCGTGGCGCTGCATCAGTTCGGATCGGCTCTCATCATCCCTTACTGGATCGGATCGGAATGACCTACGCGGCTCGGGTCGTAGAAACCCCATCGGATCGGATCGGCCATCGCTTCAAGTACACCAGATCGGGTCGCCCTACGAGCTCCGGGTCGGATCGTGAATACCCATTGGTTCGGGTCGTGCCACCTTGCTGAGGTCGTGGCGTGTTCCTTCAGGCGGATCGTGACACCCAGGCTGGAATGGATCGTGAAAGGTAGGGGCGGATCGGATCGGCACCATCGGATCGGAGTCCCCCACAAAAGCAAGTCAGATCTGTCGCTATCATCGGATCGTGGTCTTCAAGCATCGATGGATCGGATCGCTCCATCGGTTTGGATCGCCCTTACTTCCTCCGATCCGGTCCGGTTCGGGCTGATTTCCTGCAGTTCTTCCAGCAAGCAGTTTACGCCATTCGACGGCGTTTTTGACAAATCTAACACTTCTAATCAATCTTAAAACACACCATAGAGTCATAGCAACATTTAATAGCAACCACAAACACCAAACAACAATTCAAATGAAGCAAAATGGATCAAAAGTGGCCAAAACTCCTTATTTTCCCTTAAGCATGTTTAAGTAAAACTGATCATAGGGTTAACGAAACTTAATCAAATCGAACCAAATTTCTAACAGAGGCATAAAATATTATTTAAGAATTTCTAAACATTTTTCCAGAATTTATTAGTGTATAAATTCGCTAATTTTCACTAATCACCCTTAATTAACTGTAATTAGTGTCAAAACGATGCTATCACTCACCTTGGCCACAAACAAAATTCTCAGAACTGAAACTCCTCTGATTTGGGGCGAATACTGATGTCCAACAGCAGCTCTAACCTTGCTTTGGTGCTTTTTCTTCTTAATTTGATGTTGCTAGGCCTAATCTTCAATTAGAAAGTGATTTGGGGTGTTTTAGATGTAGGAGGTTATTATTAGAGTGTCTAAGGATGAAAGTGGCGGCTGGAAAATTTCTAAAGAAATGTTTTCTAACCCTAATGAGCCCCTATATACCCCTAAACCCGAAATTCCCCTCTGGGCCTAGCTGCTAATCACTCGGTTAAGCCCAATTAAGCTGTTTTTCACCATCTGAAACTTGTTTTAGCCATATCTCCCAAACGGTGAGTTCGTTTGGCTAATGTGACCACTCTACGGAATTGTAAACCATCATCCGGAGCCAATGGAAGTGGTTTCAGGTCAAAATTCCTTTCCAGTCAAAAGTTATGGCCAAAACAGTGATAACTAGGGGTAAAATGGACATTAAAAAATCGGGAAAAATCATGAACATGGGAAATGACCACAATAGTCGTCTCCCAAAGTTACATGACCATACGACTTTGTATGTGATAGAAATAAATATTCTACGATCCTATGATGCGTAGAATGCGGGTCGTTACACAAGCTAACTCGAGCTTTGATAGATTGGGATTTTTTGAAATAAATCAGTCTATCGAAATTCGGGTTGTTACGGTTTCTCTTTCAATTCTCGAAAAAAATACAAAGATATTCTTTGCTATTTTCATTTATAGTTTCAGTATGGTAACTATTCATTTTTATATGTTTAAAGGCTAGCAGACTTCTTTTATAATTGCTTGAGTATAGCGCATTTTGAATGAATATATGTACCATTTGATACTATATAGGCTCTTCTAGACCCTTTAATTATATTAGCAGATCCATTTATAGTGGAAATTTTAGCAAAAGTATTTCCAGACAATTCGAAGCAAAACATTTGATTTTTCAAGAATATATGAGCAGTTGCACTGTCTAGTAAGCATATATCATCACTCAAATATTGATGGTCCATACCTTAATAATTAAAAATAATACAGTTAGTCAATTAAGCATAAATAAATGCTAATAGTTTTGTAATGGCTTGGAAAATTCGATGCTTAAATTTCAACACTAATACAATCTCTACATTTACATGCCCAAAACTCAAGCACCGAAAATCCAGAAAGTTAATAGAAAGAAGTTAGAGGGTGAGAAAGAAGAAAGAAATGTTAGAATAGAAGAAGAAGAAGAACATAAACACGTCAAAACAGAAAAAAATAAAATCCCGCAACGTAATGAATAGATATAATATATCAATGCTCTTTATACAAGATTTTTTTTTTATATACACATGAATAAATCATCGAAATACACAAGCGGATCGGTCTATACAATTATAACAACTAATCTGTACTATGACTGATAAATACACAACACACATAGCGAAAATAAATTAACACAGTAAATGCGAGAATACGTCCCGACTCCAACTCCTCTACTGCAGTTCTAAGTAAATCTTATTCAACTTGGAAAATATACTTTGTTTGACTGAGCACATTTTGCAAAAAGCAAAATCACACAGATTGTCAGCCTGGGATATTTAACAATGAGAAAACTCACACTGCAATGAACTTGCTTAATTTTATAAATCCTTCAAAGAATGGAACTCTCGTAAGACACGACCACATATTAACATGGCACCTATTTTCCATTACAAAAACCCAAAACACTTTTATATCAAATTCAAATGATATTATAATAATGTCTATTAAATCATCTTAATATAAAATAGAAATATAGCCAAAATGCTTGCATCTCATGTTTCGACATAATCGGTATACATTTAAAATCGTACATGCTTGTATTGGAGTTTAGATTTCCACACAATGACAACGCACCAGGGTACTACCTATCACGATATCTCTCTGGATAGGTGTACCGAGAGCCTTGCATGAACTACCTGCGAATCAAGATCAGCCAACACTTCCCTGGATTGTACCGAATATTTCACCCCTTTGGTAGTGATCAACAACCAAACCTCAGCATATAATAATCAAAAGGGTCGTCCATTCTAGAATCGAGTGGTGACAATACCCTACACGAGAGCTACCTACCTAGCCCTGAAGCATATCCCCTATTTTAGTCATTACTGGATGATGAGGCTTGAGGCTATGCTTTTACGTTTCATACTTGGCATATCCCTGTCTTTCGATGCTACATTGCCATTCCATCAATCACTAAATGGCGTCCATAAAAGTACAACCTCCGAGCTCATACGTCTCAGAGATGGATGTTAACCTAAGAGAAGTTGCCTTCTCCACCACCAAATAGATGCACTTTGTAAAAATCGATGTACATGGTTTAATAAATGCAATATCAGACATACGTCCATACAAGTTTTCCAAGTATAGGACAAACCAAAGGTACTCTTTTACTACTTCTTGTCGGGAAAATCCCTAGGATTAGTAACAAGAAGTCCTCGCATCATGCAAAATCCCAAAATGTAGATATTACTGCTAAAAGTATAATCCTGGTAGATAACCAGAGACGCCACAGTACACCATATATGCATATTATGTTGTGTTTCGGGCCGTGTCTACTGCAATTCGGCAGTGCTTCGGACCATATCAATTTATGGCGTATTTATTTATTAGATAAGGTCATAAGCCGTATCTAAATCAAAATAGGATACGGCTCTAAGCCGTATCAAAACTATAAATATATAGGGCTGTAAGCCATATCTAAATTATCACTAGATACATATATAAACCGTATCTAAATAATCAATAGATACGAATATGATTCGTATCTTATGTACATTCCTGCAATGCTTTTCAATGAGTTATAAATGGTTTTTGACTGTATCTATGGTGTACTTAAGATAGGGTCGTAGTACATATCGAATTCAACTCTTACAATATATAGAAACTACATCACAGATTTTTCATAACACAATTTATACAAAGCATAATATAATTTATACATAAAGCATGTGGAGATTTTTCATAACATAAAGCATAACACAATTTATACAAAGCATAATTTCAGTTAATGAAACTCTTACAATATATGGAAACTACATCACATATTTTATATCAAATTACAAAAAAATGAACTGGTTAATGAAACTAAGAAACTTTAAGAAAAAAAGAGCCTGATAAAACTGTAGTAGGGGAAGATTCTATTGCTGAGATAATACTGCGGTAGGGGAGGCCATGCAAGCTGATATAAATGCTAAATATATTCATGCAAAGACACTGACAAATCATGCTGTGATGAAGTCCTTATTGATGTAAATCAAAGCAGCAATGAGAATAAACTAGATGTTGAAATAAAGCATTTAAAAACTTTATATGTTTCATAAAGAAATGATGTATAGAATGTAGTAAAGGTTATGCAAAAGCTAATAATTGATGTGCAGGAATCATGTGCACAATTTGTTCATATTCATGAAAATGATTCAGCCTTCCCCAAAGTAACCAATTGCCATGTTTTGCTACATAAAGCCACTCATTACTCACTGATGTACCAAACCATACTAGCATAGTGATGCAAATGCAAGATGAAGTATGTGATGGCTACATGTGCAATGCCAAGGGGATAGCTATCCAAATGCAACAAACTGGACACTAGTACAAGTAGTATGCGATATTACAGGTACCATGGTCAGGGCATATCCAATGACCATCACTTTCAGAAGATCTGATCATTACTTCACTACAATTAAAGAAAAATGATGGCACATGTAGCAAGTCAGGGAATATACAAACAACAGCAAGTAAGTAATGCAGTTCTATTTTATTTTATCACCAATACTCAAGAGTTACATTGTAACAATGAGTATACATGCAAATGAACAAGACATAGGAGGACAGTGAAATCTGATCAAAATTAATATCAAAATAAATAACTAAAGTGCATATATGTTCTTATCAGAAAGTCCAAATGACATTTCATAAAAGAATGATCAGTATAGTACCCGCCCTTAACTTAATCAAAAAAATTTAAGTTGTGTATCCATTTTTATCTACATTACAATGAGAATACCTTGAAATGAAGCTTTTGAAATGTCCAAAAAACCCATTTAAATATATGATATAAGACTAGGCTATTTTGGTCAATATTCCTATGCCCCATTCAACCCAAGTTCATTGCCGATATGCTTCATCCCACTTCCTGATTTTCTTTAATTTCGGCTCTCCATTTTAGGTCTTTTCCTTACGTTCTAATCCAATAATGGTGCCGATGCAATTCATATCCATTCTTCTTCCCCATTTTCTTTAATTTGCAACCTCCTCTAGCTTGGCGAGCTTTGATGCGAGATTTACACATTCTGATGCCTTAAATAATCAAAGATATCAAATTTGGGATGATGCTGGAACCGTTGTGCACTGAAAGATCGATCAAGATCTATAGCTACATAGGTGATTTCATCATCTTTGCAGTTTGATAGCTTCAGTAATTTTATTATAAAGTAGTTCGAATACGTTCAACCGCATCATAGTGACCATCTAAAGGGGGTTCGGTCTCAATTTCAAAGATGTTCTTATTTGGTTGATATGCTTGCAAATTATTTACCTATTTATCGCATAATTAGGATGGAATTTGAGATATTTTCCTATTATCAAGCATGACAAGATTTGGCTATTGTATTTGGGTATGTTTCTTTTCTATTTCGAAGGTACTTACCCATCCGAAATTATTCAGTCCAGTTGCTGTAGTTGGTGGAGGTTTTCAAATTGCCTTCGATCCGTCCATTACGGATACAAAACTCTATCTTCTGATGTTTTCGCGACCTAAAATTTATTAATCTTATTCACAAAATACAACCTGATCTATGAAGGAGCTTAGCAATGGGAAATCCAAGGTAATTAAAAATTTAGTATTTATCTTCATAATTTTTTAATCAAAATTTTGGTGATTATGTAATTAACAATTGATGTCATGTGGTTTGACAGATTAAGAAGAATAAGATATAGATAATAGAGCGCAAGATATATGCATAGAAGGATGAAACCAAGTAGCCACAGAATAGTATATTATGTTTTCAATTTGAGAGTTTCCATTTAATTTGAAACTCTTCTTTCTATATATCTTGGTTTGGCCTGATTGTTGCATTTATATTTACTTTTGACTTTACAGCTCCGTACTTTCCATAGTGTTCCATTTGAGGACCTTTTCTTGGATTGGGTTGATTGTGGATATTACAATTGTATATAGTAAGTTTATCAATTACATTTTTCTCAAAAAAAAGCTGGAGTATTCTTTACTTTCACATTTTGGTTTTAAATTGGAGCAAAAAATTGACCTTTTATTTCCAACATGGACATAAAAAATGGAGTAATAATGATGGTCTATCAAAATTTTTTTGGGGTCAAATTTCATAAAGTATATTTAACTTAAATGCATCCAATTTATATTTCACAGTTACTTTTACTATCAGTTAATGTTTTTTTTATGGTTCTCCATAATTTGGATATTGTTTGATGTTTGTAATCTTTAACTTAAAAACAACATGAACAGTTAGTCATTTATATGTAGAATAAACAATACATTTAGTTGAAGGAACAATTTGAAACGTGTAGTTTCAATATATACAACTTCAATTTTTTGTTAGATAGTTGCCATTATAATTTTGCAATTTTTTTTTCTTCTTCATACAATCCATTTCACTGCAATGCAATGTTGTCATGAAGATTTCATGGAAGTAAAACCTATTGCTCTAGAGAGAGACAAAGAAGTACATTCTTTCGGCAAAACTATTATGGAGTGCTTTGGCTCACCTGTTCAGTTAACACAATCTGTGCAATTCAAACGTATTTTACAAAGTAAGCAGAAAATCAAAACATTATATCTTCTCACATATACTAAGCTTCTCTTGAAAATTTGTTGGCTGCCATTTAGTATCTGTACACATTTTCATTTCATGGGTATATTCTGTTATATATGCACTTTACATGCAAGCTAGTTGTCAATCCTTTCGATCCGTCAATTATTTCGTAAATGATTCCAAATATCAGAGTGCACAAAAGAAGGCAAGAAGAATAAGTTTTACTTCCAGATTCATTCTTTTCATACTCTCGATCCACTCTTCATTTCTTTCTATTTCGTTTCTTATTTTGCACTGCCAAATGAAACATGGGCACATGCAAGAAATAAATTCGCCGAGAGGCCTATATGAGAATGCATATATTTCCTTTCCATGCAAAATCGTGAATGAGTATGGTGAGTGTATATGTTGGTTCAGGCTCATGAATGCATATATTTAGTATGCCAATCCATTATGACTATTTTTTTTCCTATTCTTCTTCTCTACAATTTTTCCAGTTAGATTGAGTCTTAATCTTTATATGGGATGGGTTGCTTTTATCTCATGAGGCAAGTTTTACACACTCAAAAGCACAAGACATCCATATATATAATAATTTGTAGACAGAACACCCCATTTAGATAGCAACTGAACTAAGTCTATATGGAAGAACACACATGCAGTAGTAGAAAAGAACTTGCACCAATCAAACACTAACAGCACGTGAAACACCCCGTATTTTCGGTGAATACTTAAATTGAAGAATTTAAGAACACTTAATTTTTAGAAGAAGAATTAAGAGAAACGGGTTATGCCATTGCGTTCGTCTTGAAATTCTGCTTGAGATAGAGTCCGAGTTTGCATAAATTGGACTCCGTATGAAGGAGTTTTGACCTTAAGAAGATTCAAGAATTTAAATAATAAAACCAGCCCGAAATTCAAAATTAAGTTTCGAAGTTCCAAAACCCCGAAGCGGCTGGGCGGGAAATTTTCCGCCCAGAAATCAGGTCAACCTGGGTGCATAGGGCGACCAAGGGGTCGACTTAGGGGTCGACCTCCCCCTCGGGCCGGATCTGAAACCTGACGTGTTTCTTTGCGTGACGATTTTCTGAGTCATTAAGGCTGGTGTGGCGAGTTCCGGTTGGTTCTCTTAGGTTTGAATGGCTTTGATTAGTCCTAGGTTGATCTAATGGCTCTTATTAAATCAAACTTCTATATAAACAACCTAAATATAAACCCTAAATCACACAAATTCATTCCAAGGAGCCGCCATGCTATCAATGATCATCCTAATCTAGCCACCATTTCTTCTCAAACTAGAAAGCAAGATTAAAGCTACGAATCAAATCAAATCTAAATTAGAAGAACAAATAGTCTACATCAAAGGAGAGCTATTCAGTTTCAAAAAACAGATCCCAGAAAACAAGAATTGCCTTTGTTTTGTAAGTCAGTTACTTTTTAGATTTAAACACCTAAATCTTATTGTGACATGTAATAAAATGAATATGAGAATATGCTTAATGTAAGCTATCCTTTCATTGAATCTGTGCTTGAATATATATATATATATATATCTTTGGGAATCATTATTGACTATGAAATTGGTCCAATCATATCTCTCCTTGTTGTATATTGGAATTATAAACCTCTTTAAGTTCATGGTATAATTCTTGTCAAAACCTATATGCCTGTGATGATTCACGATGATACTCATATCATTACTATATGCCTGCGATGTATTCTATGCAAAACTTGTCTTTTTGGTACATCAAATTTATTGGACCAATAGTTCTTATCATCATACGCCTATTCTTATGCCTCTTATATTCCATATTGTTTCTCCGCTTATCTCATGAGTCTTGCATTGAATCTCGAAAATACGTATGTTATGAATGCAGGGGTAATTGGTATAACATGAAATTGACATTTATTTGGCATAATTTGGAACATGTAGCATGGCATAACTGTTAAGATGCAATTTGGGGTAATTTGACATGAATTACGAATATGTAATTTGACATATTGAACCTAGAATTGGCATGAATGACAAAGTATGTAATTTGACATGAAAAATCTAGATTGGGTGCAAAACGTAAATTTGAATACTAATCTATTTTTGGGCATAAGATCTAAAATAGAAAATTGAATCTAGATTGGGCCTAACTGCTAGTTGGAATGCCAAGCATTGTGTATATTGTGATTTTTGGAACATGATTATTATTGTAAATTTAGGGAAGATTGGGTATAGCCAATTTTGATTAATAACTTGAAATTGGAATTTGTTGGGCATAACTTGGGAATTGGAACATGACTAGTTTCGGTGAATTTGATAATTAGCGTATAAAATCTAAACTTGGACATTTATGGCATAATCTGAAATTGACAACAATTGTGAATAATTTTACATATAATTTATAAATATGTAAATTAGTGAAAAGATGAATATGCCTAACCCGAGGTTAGATTGAGTTTTGTGTAAAACTGCCCGGAACCGCCCGACACATCCAGTAACCACAACACCTATCTAATGTGAGAGGTTAGTGCATTATGCCCAAGAAAAACCCGAGATTAGATTGAGTTGTGGTGTAAAACTGCCCGGAACCGCCCGGCATATCCAGTAACCGCAACCACACATATCTAATATGAGAGGTTGGTGCATTAATACATCAATTAATTGTAACGACCCGGAAAATCTGAACCAATTTTTTTTTTAAATTGGCTAAAATAGTGGATTTTAAATATTTAAAATAAACATTTTAAATAATAACGATGAAAACTGAGTTTGAATCGACAATTGAAAAGGAATATAAGTTATTCTAATTATAAACCAGGCCTGAAATGGCGCGGTAGTTTCAAAATTTGAATTCAAACTTTGCCTGACTGTACCGGGTGCAAAACAAAACGGATTTGAGTGAAACCAAAAATATTTAAATCTGTTACTGAATACCTTTCTAACGAATCTGAAAAATCAAAGTTTCATAGCGGAAAGCAAAAGTTATAGCCAAATGAATTTTCAGAAAGGTCGCTATGGAATTTATATAGCCCGTGAAAATGGCCATTTTGCAAATGACCTAGGAATTCGACGAAACCACTTTTGTTGGATCCGGGATGTGAAGTTATTGCTAGGTTTCAAATTTCATAATTTTTGAAGGTAGTATGTGAGCGTGGCAAAGGAAAACGTGTTTTGGTCAATTATAGTTAAATTGGATAGACCAGAAATGGGCCATTTTGCAAACGGTCTCAGAATTCGACGAAACTAGTTTTGTTGGGATCATATCATCAAAACATAGCCAGATTTATTTTTCTGGAATTTTTCGAATCAATTTGTGGCCCTGGCAAATTGAAATGTACGTTCAAATTAAATATTGAATGTTTTATATTTTAAATTGAAGGAAAACTGACTGAAACAGTCGAATGGGCCTTCGAAACATATCCCATTGTGCTCGGAATGGGGGTAAAACGCTAGGGACGACAGTCGTTGGGTTTGGATCGGGGTTCGTGTGTGAAAGGGGTATTTTTGAAATATTAAAAATATATAAATTAAATGGAAAAATCTGATTGGCCACTCCATCCTCTCTCTCCCCCATCATCAGGCGCGCACGGCGGAAAACCCTTCCAAACTTCCCGACTCGATTTCTCTTTCAATTCCAAACGAAATCAAGCAAACTTTGATCCATTTTGAAGAGGATTCGAAGAGCTTTAAATCCATACCGGATTTGTCAGACATCATTGAGTATTTTGGCCATATCGGGTCCCCAAAGTCGACCTGTTTGGAGTGCCGCCGCCATCAGCAGGATCCACCGAGCTGGCCCAATCCCCCACGCGCGCGAAGCTCTCTCCTAGCCCTTCGACGCTGCGAAGGCCGATCATCCTCTAGCTTCACGGATTTTGCGATAATTCAAAACCTAGTTTTGAACGAGGAATAGAGGTATACGGCTATGAAAATTTTCAACTATTTTAACACCTTTAAACCGTTGCAAACTTTGAAAAATCATATCTTTTTTGTTTCTTGTCGAAATCCAGTGAAACAAGAGACAGTGGACTCGTGTGGACGTCTTCTACCTTCTAGAAGAGACCGCATATTTTTTTGAGCCTTCTGCTATTTTTGGTGGAGTGGAACCCAAGGTGAGATTTCTAATTTATAAACGATACGGAAAACGACGATGTATAAATTATATAGTCGAAGTATGAGTTATATAAGCGTTGTACACCTCTTGTATAAGCGTTGTATAAGTTGTACGTTCGATGTATAAGTTATATATGCGTTATAAAAATTATATATGTGTTGAAATAGAAGTGAAATGCTATATATATATATATATATGCCCCTTGTCCACAAACAATGGACGATATTTATTGGTTGTAATTGGTGTAAAAATTGGTTGATTACGAATGGTTGATTGAAATTGTTTGTGGTTGAAATTGATTGATTGTGGTTGAAAAATACCCGTTTGTGGTTGATAAAAATTTGGTTGAAACCACATAGGATTAGTTTGTGGAAATGAAAAAAATATACATGCCGCCTGCGTGCGAACTAGATGCATGAATCCCCATTGTCAAAAACCGCGAGGTTTTAAGGTAAAGCGAGGAGTCGTACTAGGGACGGTCCCAATTTTAACTACCCTGCCGTTATGCTGCCGAAATTTTGAATAATATTCATGTGTTAGAATTGTTTTCATTTGTTGAAACTATATTTATTCGTTGTATAGAAAACCTTCATGTGTTGAATCGAAATTCATTCATTGAATAAAAATTCATGTGTTGAATGGTATTCGTGTTTTAAATATAAAAATCACCTTTTTAACTATATATATAAACTATAGAAAACCTTCATGTGTTGAATCGATATTCATTCGTTGAATAGAAATTCATGTGTTGAATGGTATTCATGTTTTAAATATAAAAATCACATTTTTACCCTATACATATAAACTATAGAAAACCTTCATGTGTTGAATAGAAATTCATGTGTTGAATGGTATTCGTGTTTTAAATATAAAAATCACCTTTTTATCTATATATATAAACTATAGAAAACCTTCATGTGTTGAATCAAAATTCATTCGTTGAATTGAAATTCATGTGTTGAATGGTATTCATATTTTGAAAGAAATTTTTTTATAATAAAAATCCAATTTTTATCATCGATATAAACTATATAAAATAATCTTGTTTTGAAATAAATTGTTTTATAATAAAAATCCTATTTTTATCACCTATATTAACTATATAGAATAGTCGTGTTTTGAAATAAATCGTTTTACAATAAAAATCACATTTTTACTATATACATGAATTGCTAAAAATAGTGAAGTGTTGAAATAGAAGACAGTTAGATAAAAATATCATTTTTTATCAAAAGTATGAAAATCATATAGCTTTGAAATCGAAGAATCAATATATATATATATATATAAATAGAATTGAAATATATCGAATAACAAAGCTGCAGTTCGTGTTTTGAAACAGTGATTTCAAACGACTAGTGTGGTAGATCCAACCATCGGATTTTCCCGAAATCGCAACCGTTGGGTTCGCTTTGGAAATACCTTTCAAACGACACCAACTTTGTAAAAATCCAACGGTTGGATTGTTTGGAATGTTTAATTCAAATATGAAGAAAAATAGCGCCAGAATCGATTATATATATATATATATATATATATATATATATATATAAATATAATTATACTAAATCGAATAACGACGCTGCAGTTCGTATTTTGAAATCGAAACTTCAAACGATTATACCGGGAGATCCGACCGTCGGATTTTCCCGAAACCGGAACCGTTGGATTCGTTTTGAAAAGATCTTTCTAATGATGTCAATTTTGTGAAGATCCAACGGTTAGATTTTCAGATATGTGTAAATCAAATCTGAAGAAAAATAGCGCCACGGCCGCGTTATGGCCCAAAGCGTCGTTTTGAATAAATTGGCCATTTTAAAATAATTAAAAATAGCTATAAATCGTAATAAAATATTATAAACGATATGGATGGGAAATTTAGAAACTAACTGAAGGTTGGCTAAGTCGAATGGTTTCTTGGGTATTGATCTGATGTTGGTTTCGGCCTTCGGGGTTAATATTTGGGAAATCGTTCTCTTACTGATTGACGGTTAGTGACTAATGAATTGAAATGATGCGTAGTAGTGTTTGTGTAGCACTTATTTATTATATACGCGAGTTGCTCAGAAAGACCAGGTTTATCCCATTCTGAATAACTGAATCGACGATAAGAAATCGAAGATGAAGACGGTGGTCGAAGACCGGAGATCTTCACCTCGTTTGGATGGTAATCGAGGTCCTGATTGGGAGGCATCCCGAAATATGGATAATGAGTGGTGATCGTCCATATGTACGTGGTATCGATGGGTTTGCGAGGTATATAGTGCCTCCGGTTTCGTTCAGACCCAGAACGGACTTGCAAATGGACAGTGTGTCTGACATTGGAATTTATTCTGTGTGATTGATAACCATTAGTTGCGCGGTGTGAATTGCATGTGTGGCATGCTAAGATGCAGTGATCAGGGCTTCTGTTGAAAAGCAAAGCCTTGTGGTGATGATCAAAGCATCGCGTGTGTGGCGTAGCTTTGTGTACAACGTAAATTCCCGAGCCTCACACCCCGGTATGAACCGGAAACGGTAGAGGACCTCAGGGAGGACATGCGTTTCTTTCTAGCTAGAAGTGACGTCAGTGGCTTTACATGCCCTGAAGAGTTTGACTTATGTGGTTGTTACTGTTGCGAGGCGCCTCGGTTTGATCGGACGATCCGGGTCCGATGGAGTCATTCGTTGGCTCACTTACGCCCCATAGGGCGGGGAATCGCATTGTTCAGGAATTTTAATCCACATCGGTGGACCGACCCTGTCGCTCCAAAGGCTTGACTAATTACTTGCCTGAGGCTCAGGCTAGAGAGTCTCGATGTCGGTAAGGACTATCTTTTGCCTTGGTTCATGACAGAAATCCAATTTCCAAATACGTGACTGTGCGGTTTTGATTGTATACCTATATATGGCGACATAGTGGTATGGGGCATTAATGCCGTCTATGATTGATAGTTATGATTCGAAATTATTTTCGAAACCTATAGACACTAGCAATAATACCAAATGCTTTTGTTTTATTCGTATCAAGCATATTTTGGCCATTATAAGGTAAAACTCTATCCTCCGGTTTGCGTTGCATTGTGTGACGGGAACTGAGTCTTATAATGGCTTCATTTTTATAAAAAGCATTGCGATGTTTAAAAGAATGATTTGTTTTAAAGCACTGGCAATCCAATGAGTAAACCCGTTCCACGAAAGTGGCGTGGTCCTGTGATTAGCCATATTTTGAATGTGTTGAGTAGATCTTTCATACCAGTCCCATGACTGACTCGTAGTTTGTTTCACTTTCAAACTCAGGTGCCCCTTTTTCTACTTGGGTAGCCTTGTATTCAGGTTTAGCTGGCTTTCTCTAGATAGCTGGAGCTGAAGATGGATTCTATTATTTATCTCTTTTTATGCTGTTCAGCTCTTATTGTACATTATGTTTGTTTTCCGCTGTAGACATTTATGTATAGCTGAACTGTATTTGTACTAAGTATGATCCTGTATACTGTGTAACTCTGATGATTACGTTTATCCAGTATATTCTATTGTGCATTATCTGGTGTATTTATTTATTTCTGTTCTGCTATTATCTGTTTCTGTGTTATATTCCAAGGATTACCCTTGCCACCGTCCGTACGGGGTTTGGGGTCGTCTCATTAATGCTAATGAACAAGACATGCTAAGTAATGAGTAGGGTTAAGTTAATGAGAAACACTTAACCAATATAACAAGAATGACTAGGGTTAAGTTAAGGAGAAATATTTAACTAATATAACAAGATGAATGACTAGGGTTAAGTCAATAGGAAACACTTAACCAGTATAGCATGATGAATGGGTAAGGTTAAGTAATAAGAAACACTTAACCAGTATAGCATGATGAATGGGTAGGGTTAAGTAATAAGAAACACTTAACCAATATAACTTGATTTGTGGTAGGGTTAAGTTAAAACAAGAAGGAAACACTTAACCAATATAACTTGCTAAGGTTAAGTTAAAACAAGAGGGTGACCAATATAACTTGATTTGTGGTAAGGTTAAGTTAAAATAAGAGGGCAACACTTAGCTAATATAACTTGATTTGTGGTAGGGTTAAGTTAACACAAGAAAGTAAGACTTAACCAAAGTAATATGACAAGTAGGTGGGTTAAGTTAACTTGAATTGATTGATGACACTTAACCAATACAACAAGATGAATACGTGGGGTTAAGTTAACAAGAAACACTCAACCCATATACTTTGATGACCGAACGGGGTTAAGTTAATAGGAAACACTTAACCGATCCAACATGATAAGTGAGGAGGGTCAAGTTATTAATAAATGCTTAACCAACATGACATGATGAATGGGTGGGTTAAGTTAACATGAACAGACAACACTTAACCAATATGACGTAATGTGTGGGAGGGTTAAGTACATATCGGGTTGGTGGGTAATATTAGTACATATAGGACCACAAACTTAACCATTAAATAAACATGCTTGAATCGATGGGAGGGTTAAGTACATCTCGTGTAGGTGGGTAATATTAGTACATATAGGCCCACAAACTTAACCGTTAAGTAACCATGCTTGAATCGATGGGAGGGTTAAGTACATCTCGTGTAGGTGGGTAATATTAGTACAAATAGGCCCACAAACTTAACCGTTCAGTAAACATGCTTGAATCGATGGGAGGGTTAAGTACATCTCGTGTAGGTGGGTAATATTAGTACATATAGGCCCACAAACTTAACCGTTAAGTAAACATGCTAGAATCGGTGGGAGGTTTAAGTACATCTCGTGTAGGTGGGTAATATTTGTATGTATAGGCCCACTAACATAACCAATAAGAAACTCTAAAAACGGGGACCCATTTCAGCAGTGACCCACATAGATGTATCATGGTACCTTGAAACTAGGCTAGGGTGGGGCACGATTATCCGGTTGATTATAAGTGGTCAAAATAGCGGCAGGGGGTGCGTCAGTGTAGGTTCTGATGGTTTACATGCATGCACATACTCCGGAGTGGGAAAAAGCAGGCACTGGGTGCCAGTTGTTATACAATGTTCATCTTGGATCATGCCGGGTCGCTATCATAAGGACTGATACACCTTATGGTGATGCCAGCACAGGGTATCTACACGCAAGAGAGGGCTGATTGACACAGACACAAGAAAAATTAATACAGTAGGGAGCCGATCGATAGGGTAGTAAGGGTACATCTAACACATTCATGGCAATTAGGCAGATGGAGGTGGAATCCTAATAATAGATGTACACCTAAAGGCTACCACAATAGCGAGGATTGGGATCACGTTATCATATTATCATTTTATACAGATTACTAGTTGGGACACTAGTTAGGTGGTGCAAAGACGTAGAAATCGGAACAACAGGGTAGTAGCGAAGCAGAGAAAGAGTAGAAACGCATTTAGTTTATCTTGCCTCATTGTCCCTTATGCATATCATATGTTATCACGTTATCCTTGTTCTCACGGTATTGTCTTATATTCAGTTTATTCATGTCATGATGCTTTTATCTGTTTATATGTTGAAAGTCACTGGACTTACCAGACTTATGTCTGACCTAGTTTTGTTTCGCCTCTTTTCTTCCCTCCCCCCAGGTTCACAGGGAGGAAATGTTACCACTTAGCTCAGTTTTCTTTTTAAGCTCGAAGATAGTCGATGTTTTTCTTTGGACCCTCTCTTCTGCTATGGCTGGTTCATGCTTTATTAGGGAATATCATTGTTATTTTTTTATGCTTCTTTTATACTTGGATGTTTTCAAATCAAGATAGAAGTTCTATGTATTATTTTTAAGTATGATTGAGACAACTGTTGTAAAAGCTTGATTGAACCACATTGTTAATAAAATGACTTTATTTTCCGCTGCTTTATTTGTCTGTCTGGTAATTTATCTGCATCTTTTACCTATAATGCTCAATCGAAGTTAAGGCATTCCCATTGTGAGTGACCGTAATGGAGGCGGGGTATTTCACCTGGTATCAAAGCTGAAGGTTACCGGATCAGTTAAAAGATTTGAAAATTTATCTTCAAAACGGTTTTAAAAGAAGCATTTTCTAAAGAAAAGTTTTGTTTTGGAATGCATATTCCCCAAAGCCATATGCATTATCTTTTGATCCTCTATTTGAATCCTTGTTTTCTTTCTTTATTGAGTCTCCTGGGCTCCTGGCTTTCTGGGAGCTAACCTCATCACGTCATGGTTCCGTAGGCTTGATGAGACTATGACACTTGTCAAAGGGTATATAAGTGCCCAACTTCCATCTATAGCCACAGTAGTTTCACCTACGGCTAATTTTCTTTCGAGCTTTGTAGGGTTTTCCATGCGATGGAGGCAGCTTTCAAGAGACTTGTCAACAAGTTACACAATGATGACAAAGATGAGAATGAGGGAGTTTGGAATGAGGGAGTTTGGCTAAGGAGCACAACCCAAGGATGAGGAACTCATGGACATAGACTTGGTTCACAAAGGAGGTAAAAAGGAAAGAATAGTAAAACCTAAAACAAGAGGAAGTGTCTTTATTATGGTATAACAGGTCGTATAATCAAGGACAAGGGCAAGAACAAATGACAGGATTTTCAGGAGATCAAATGCGTGCTCTCACCGCCAACGTACCTAAGAGAGAGGTAGTAAGGTTTCTATTGAAAAAGTTTAGTTTTTCTTTTGATCATCCTGTTAGTACTCTTTTTTATTTTAGCGCTTCACGTTCGTTTATATCTGCTTCCATAGTTGAGTCTCTGCAACCTAGAGCTTGTATAGTAGAGGATCCCATTATTGTCTCAAATCCAATTGGTGGTTCGGCTCATTTATCTTTGGTTTGTAAGGATTTGAGAATAGCTATATTAAGTATTGAGTCTAAGTGTAATGCTTATGTTTTTGGTTTCATGGGCTATGGGTTGATTTTAGGCATGGGATGGTTAGCTAGTAATTGTGAAAGGAGGATAGTTAGACTTTTTTACTTGCCTCGGCAATACCCTCGAAATTTCGTGCAATCCTAAGGGGATTAGTTTTTCTTGGCTACATAGAATAATTAGATGCATCTATCGACGATTTGTGATCCATTAGAATAGTCCATGAGTACGCGGATGTTTTGATTAGGTTACGGTTTTCCCCTAAAACTTGATATAGACTTCCACATATATCTAGTTGACAATGCAAAGCCAGTTATGCAATCAACAATAGTTTTGGAGCAAGATTGGCGAGGATATCCAGAGTCGGTTAAGTGCTCAATTGTTTGGTTGTTTTGGTAGTATCATCTCGCATAGATCGTCCAAATTCGGAGCAAGTATTCCTTGGGTGCTTGTCTAATATTGGTTTAGGCCTTTGGGGCTTGTACTTGAGGGATGTCGAGTTCGACTAGGATGGTTTGTGTGAGAAATAAGTGGTTGTGGCAGGCGCCCTAAGTAAGACTGATCTTAAGAGAGGTAAAAGGTACATAGTAACCTTTAGCTTTAGACCCTCAGACTTGTGACATAATGGATAAGCTAAATAGAGGAGAGACCTCTAATCATCTTAGTATATACACTTGGTATCATGGTTAACATCTGTTTATCTTGGAAAGATAATTCGACTACATTGGATACCCTCTAGCATAGTAAGTGATCGAGGTCTTATCTTCACTAGTGAGTTTTGGAAATGGAGGTCAAGAAGCTTCGCAATCATGAAGTCAAGACAACCAGAGCACAATGAAGCGAAGCTCAAGAAGATGCGACTTTGAAGACTGAAGACCAAATATGCACATCATACCCCTTTTAAGGGTATATCCTTGATTCCTCTTTTTTTGTAAAGTTTATCTGCATGCTAGTATTTATCTTTTAAGTATATCCTCCCAGTCATATCCTCGATCCTTAGGTAGAAGCAATGGATGTAAACATTTGTTTGAGACATGTTATGTTTGGTGGATGCAAGTGGTTGCAAGTGTTTGCTAGTGGTTTCTCCTGGAAGCATATACATATATTAGGCACTAGATCGGCTCAGTCACCTTCATATTGCATATGCATAAGTGAACTTTTATATATATAGATTGAAATTGGATGTGTTATCATATGGATGTTGCATTTGTATGAATGACTGTGCACTCACGTAGAAGTTATATAGTACGATTAGGAATAATTGCATACATGATGGACTCATGGCAACAACATAATACGCATTAAGGAGGTCAACTGAATCAGTAGACTGCCTGATTTTGCATTAGATAAGGACATGTACACACACTATGCATATGATCATGTAAGCATTAGAAATCTTTTTAAGGACAATGGACGCCTATGTTTGATGATTGAATAGATGGATGTTAGATGTTAGGATATGCATTCTTCTTAACTTAGAGATTTCAGGGACGAAATCCTTTAAGGAGGAGAGAATGTAACACCCCGTATTTTCGGTGAATATTTAAATTAAATAATTTAAGAACACTTAATTTTTAGAAAAAGAATTAAGGGAAACGGGTTACGCCATTGCGTTCGTCTCAGAATTTTTCTTGAGGTAGAGTCCGAGTTTGCGTAAATCGGACTCTGTATGAAGGAGTTATGACCTTAAGAAGATTCAAGAATTTAAATAATAAAACCAGCCCGAAATTCAAATTTAAGTTTCGAAATTCAAAAACCCCGAAACGGGCTGGGCGGGAAATTTCCCGTCCAGATATCAGGTCGACCAAGGGATGGACCTGTAATGACCCGCATTGGGAGAGGTATTACAATTAATTTATTTAATTATATAAATAGTGAAATAGTGAATTAAATGGTGGTTAAATTAAATAATGGTGAACATTTTATTAAAATAATAGATTAAATAATATATTTAATTCTGAAATAATCAGAATTGGCGGAAATGGCGATATGGTGTGAACTGGGCAATTCAAAATATATAATTCAGTTTAGAATTGAATTAGAATAACGAATATATTATTTGAATGACAGTTTGAACGTATAATTATATTATAATTAAAATCGAGCTCGAAATGGCGCTGTAGTTCGTAAATTGACAATTTGAACTTCAACTGAATGTACAGGATTCGTTTTAAGACGGATTTCTGTGAAGCAAGAAACGTGTGGAGCTGATGGAGTATATCTTTCTAGTGGAAGAGAAAAATCAGGATTTCATCGTGTAGATTTTGAATTATGTCCAAATCAAATTTCAAAAAAGTCGCTGTGGAATTCCTTTATAATTTATAATGGAATTATTTATATTTTAAAAAGAAATTTCAAAATAAATAGAATATCGGGTTGACCCAAAAGTGAATATCGAGTTAGAAATTCATATAGGAATATTCTAAAGCTGTATGGTATTCCACTATGAATATATACGATAATATTTGTTTTTAAATATTTAATTTAATTATATTTAAATATATTTAAATAGGATTTAGAGCTTTGAAAAATAGCCACTTTTGCAAATGAAGTCGGAATTCGACAAAACTAATTTTGTTGGATCCGCAATGTCAAATAGTTGTTAGATTTCTAGTTACGTGATTTTTAGAGTCCTGTGTGGCCGTACGGATTTTTAAAGTGAGAAACAGTTAGTATTTTGACGGTTAAAAATACGCTGTGTGAGCATATGGAGTCGGAATTCAACGAAACCAGACCGTAATGTCGAACTGTAGCTGCATGTCCAGTTTCGTAATTTTTAGGTATCGTACGTGATCGTACGGATTTTTAGAAGACAAATATGAATATAAAATAACAAAAAGAAATTATCTAAAAATCATTTGAGGTCAAAAGCAAGGCCACCTAACCTCTCTCTCAACCACAACCCTCAACCACCACAGGTTTAAAACCGTGAGAACCATTTTCTGAGCCGCCACATTTTTTTTTTCCATCTCGTATAAAAAAAACCTCAAGTCCAAAAATAAATACAATTCAAGAACAAAGAGGATAAATTCTGATAAATTAAGCTATATATATATTTGTAACCATCGTGAGCTGCTCTTCACATCAGTGGGCATTTTCTTGGGTGCGACGGTCGTTTTGTTCATTGTGTTATTTCAAGCGAGAGATAGGGTTCATCTTTTCTTGAATTTGAAGCTGAAATCGATGGAGATGGTATTGGATTTGGATTCGGCATTGGATTTAGCATCTACCTTGAATTTTTGGGATTTTCTTGAATTTAAGAATGTCAATCAGATGCTGGGTACCTGCGTGAAGACCGCAGACGACGTGAGTTGCAATTCTTGTTCAAACGTGATTCTGGTATGAGGAATTGGTGGAGTTTGTAATGGAGATTGCAAAGGGTGATTCAGTTTGGATTCGTATGAAGTAAAGGTAGTAATACGGGAAGAGAAAGATATGGCAATGTCGGAGTTGTGTTCTAAGCGAACGGGAAAATGAGGAACGAAGGGGAGAGGTCCACTGTTCATATGGGTATGGGCCATGAGTAATGAGGGTAAATCCCATGGTTTTTATTTTGAAGTTCTAATTTTAATTAAATTAGTTTTAAATTTGTTATGTCAATAACTTATTCATCTGAAATCAGAATCATGAATCATAAGTTGCATTGGGATCATATGGACGGGAGCAACATAACGAGACTGACTAGAAGTGGATTGGGGCTCGTATGAATTTGCGGTGAAATAAATTGTTTGATTCAAATCAAACAACAGTTTATCGTTCTTTAACGATGAACTGCCAATGTGAGTAAATCTCACTAACTCTGAACAGTTTATAAATTCATGTTGTATTTTTAGAACTGTTAAATATTGGCTGATTGACTGTGTGTTGACTGTTTGATTGAACTGCTAGTCAGTTAGTGAATTTCTTAATTGATTCTGCTTAACAGAATATATCATATGAAACTGAAAGTGATGTTGATTTTATTGTATAACATATGTGATGTAGGGAAACAGGTTGGAGGAATCCAACCTGAAACTGGATTCCTCAACGTTTATTTTACTGTGATTCATATATTGTAATATATGATGTGATATATAACCTGTTGTCGATTATATGTGTTTGAACGATATTGTTCATCGTGATTTGATGTGTTAAATACCATAACATACCGAAATGGTGAAAAAGGAATTTTCATAATGAATATTGAAAATAGAATATTTATAAAATCAAAGGATTTTATAAAAGAGAATATTTATAAATAGGTAATTTATAAATAGAAATTTATTTATAAATGGATTTTTATAAATCGAAAATTCTTAGAAATAAAACCCTAAAGGAATTATTTGCAAACCTTTACAAATCGAATAGGAAGAGAAATATTTGTAAAACCTTTACAAATAGAATAGAAAGAGAAATATTTGTAAAACCTTTACAAATGAAATCGAATAGGAGATATTTGTAAAGCACCTATAAATAGAAAGATAAAGGAAATCATTTATGAAGTGAAGAACCGTTACTAAAAGTAAATCTTTATAAATGAATAAACGTTGTTAAAAGGAAATCTTTCTAAAATGGATAAACGTTATAAAAAGGGAAATCTTTATAAATCAATAAAGTGATCGAATACGGTATTCGAAAGTTGGTTAAAACGAATATGGTATTCGAAGGGAGTGATCGAATAAGGTAGTCGAAAGTTAGAATTATAAGAATAGAATTAGTTAATCGAATATAGTTTATTCGAATAGAATCAATAGGAGTTATCGAATATGGGTTATTCGAAGAAGAGTTTAATAGAGTTATCGAATATTTGTTATTCGAATAGAGTTAAATGGAATTAAAGGAGTTATCGAATATTAGTTATTCGAAGAAGAGTTAAATAGAGTTATCGAATATAGTTTATTCGAATAGAGTTAGTTAATCGAATATAGTTTATTCGAATAGATTTAGAAGAGTTAAACCAGTTAAAATTATTCGAATAGAGTTAGAGGAGTTATCGAATATAGTTTGTTCGACAGGAGTTAAGTGAATAGAGTAAATCGAATAGAGTTAAGTGAAAAGAGTCAATCGAATATAGTTATTCGAAAGAAAGGTTAAGAAAGGAAGTTAGTTAAAGAAATTTAAAGTGAACTTTGTCTATTTCAAGGTTAGAAACGTTGTTCAGTTAAGGTCTGAGAGGTAGTATTACCCCAACTTGATTGACTTCATTTTTAACTATGGAATGGTAAGGTTCGATAGTAAAGGATGGTTAAGTGAATTTAGCAATTAAAGGAAATGGTTTGAGTTGGCATCGCGATGGTTTGTTTAAACATCTGTCTAAGTCCAATGAAGAAGCTTTGGAAATGTTTTACAAATAAGAAACCAGAAATGTTTTCTAATAAAGAAAACAAGAAATGGAAATGTTTTCCATTGTTAATAACATATATTTTCCAAATTTAGAAAATAAGAAATATTGAATATAGGGAAACAGGAGATAAGTAAATTAATTAAATAAAGAGATAAATGTTGAATGATGTTAGATCGATATAAATTTCCATTTGGAAATAATATCGTTGTTTGCACATCTGTTTTTCTTCGATAGTTAAATCACAAACTATCGAAGTTTTGACCATTTTAACGTTGTTAATATGGAGAGACCGGTTGGATTATCATCCAAAGAACCACTCTGTATTGGCATAAGCGTTGCGAATCATATATGCCAAAGGAAATTGAAGACGGAGTTATGCAAGGGCTATCCTGTTTACAGAATAGTGCCTTCGGTTCATCCTGTTCCTGGATGACTTGTATGGAGGGATGTCTGACAGAGTATTTCCAGACGATCACGTATATTGATTTCTCCAACCGTACCAAGAGTGAAAGCGGAGAAGGAAACTTCTTTTAGCTAACACATAATGTATGGTTGAGGACGTCAATCAGTGATTTGATGGATTTGATGATGTGGCATTCAAAGTGAATCTGGTGTGATGATAAAGCGTAGCTTCTAGCCTCACATCCGGTAAATGACAGAAATTGGGCAGGCAGCATGGCTAAGTCGGTCGCATCGAAGTAGGGTGTATAATCACCTGATCTAGAGTTTCATTTACTTCTAAAAATCTATTTTTGATGTTGTCCCATTCGGGAAACAGTTGCTGGTCCCAACCGTTGGTGATATACATTTGATACACTCAAGCGAAATGAATGGTCGATCATGTGTGGCCGGGTTGCAAGATATTCTTGTTGAACCCAGTGTATTCCTTTCTAGAGGTACACTAGCGAAAGGTGGTTCCATACCTTGTCATAGTTGGAAATCCATTACCCAATACGTGCTTGCGGTTTTGATCCTATACTATATATGTAGAACGTGAGATGAAAGCGTTTCTGCTAGATGAGTATTATATTTTGTTGGTAGACATTATTATAATATCAAAAGGTTTTTGATATAAAGATATTTGGATTCTCATAAGGGAAAAACCCGTTCCATTATACGGCGTGGTCTTATGAGATATCGATTACCTGCTTGAACTGTTTTAAACTGTTTTACTCATACCAGTCCCATGACTAACCCGGAGTTTATTTTGTTTTGTTTTCCCTAAACTCTGGGGTGCCCAATTTTGTACGGGCAGTCAAGTAGTCAGGAATTTACAGATATACTGGAAGAGCTTGGAGCAGGAGGCTTCAGTATTATATAGTTATAGTTATTTCCGCTGTGTTGTAAGTGTATACTCTGATAATGTTATTGTAAACATATACTGATTTTATTTCAAGTATATGTTATCTATTATATGTTGTTCGTTCCGCTGTGAGATTCGTGTTACTCTGATATTGTGTTCTTCTTCTTTTCCATTAGTTCTATCTTATCTATCCTCACCCTCTGTTTTCTTTCTATTAATTTCCTGATTTTTAGTTTAATTTGGGGTTGGACTTGCGTTTTTGGTCAGCTCAAATTGGACCGGATTTTCGGGTCATTACAGTTGGTATCAGAGCTTAAGTTAAGTGATTTACCTTGGCTCCGTGGCATGACTCAGTAGAGATAGGGTTAGTAATACCCTAGATTGAGTTGAGTGTATATATACGAGTGAGCGTATTTGTTATTGATATAAAAATTGTTTTATATTGTGGAGATTTATTGGTTGAGTTGTTTATGGGTTCTGGTCGATCAGTTTGATCCACTATATCGGTAGGAGTTTATAAACCTCGAATACGATGGGTCGACACGATATGTTTTGAAAAGAGGGTAAATTAAATAAGTTTACTCAAGGTATATCTTGATATAGAGAAGATATATGTATCAAAATTATAATATAGTGGATATATTGGTTATTATTATAATCGAGTAAGATTATAAATTAAATGGTTATGTAAATAACCAATCAGGATTCATATAAGTGAAATACGTGAAATCAAATGAGTTAAATCTGAAATTTAAACCAGAAATTGAATTAAAATTCGGGAAAATTGGATAAGTGTTTGTAAATGGATTTGGATTAAAAGTAAGGAAAATTTAAGATCCTGGGAGATTTTAAATTGTTTTACAAGCAGTGTGAATTATATTTTGAAATTAATTTCAAAGTAGAAATGTTTAGAAATGGTTTTATAGTATTGAACTCACTTCGATCGCTGTAAAATAGATTCCGATGATGACAGCTGCATCATCAGTATTCATTTTCGAGTTGTAAGTGACGAATTACTACCAGAGATACTGTTTTGAATTTGTTTTGGGAAAGACAAGTTGTGTTGAATTTTAAAATGGGATTTATAATAAAGAATGAATAAAGAAAGTTTGAAATAGAAATTGAATATAGAAATTCAAAGGGAGTTTGAATATATGAAATTCAATGGAATTGAAATAGAGTTTGAATATAGAAATTCAAATAGAATTTGAATATAGAATTCAAATGGAATTCAAATATAGGATTTGAATATATAGGATTTGAATATATAGAATTTGAATATATAGAATTTGAATATATAGAATTTGAATAGAATTTGATAATAGAATTTGAATAATAGAAGTGATATTAAATTTAAATAGAAATTGAATAGAATTAACTAAGTCGAAGAGGAATTAGTTAATCGAGTTTTGAGTTTTGAAGTTGAACTTTGAAAGGTGAATTGGATTTGTAAATGGATATTCGAAATCGAATATAGAACTTAAATTTGAAATTTGGATTCAAATTAGTTAATAAGCAAGTTAAAATATATTTGAACATGTCATGTTCAAATATAAAAGTGAAATAGACTAAAGAGTTAATTAACAAATTAATTAACGAATTGAGTTAAAACGATCAGGTATAGTTAAAATAGATTGGGCAGGTAAATATACATGAGATAGGTATGGATAAGATACGAAGGTATATAAATAGAATGCTCGACAAAAAGGTATGTATTTAATTCATATATGAGATTTTATGCATCGTATCGGCTAGCCGCTTGACTTTTTTTTTTTTTTGGATTGGTGAGGGCCATGGGAGGCTATTTGAAATATCCCGATGCTCCTGGTACAAATGAGGTTATGGCAAATTTTTCCGGGAATTTAAGGAGTTATAATATTTTTAAGATAATTTGATAGTTAGAAATCAACGTATCGATATATATATAGAAGTCGATAAGGAAACGAACTTAGAAATAGAATAGTAAAATCAAAAAGGGAGACTAAGAATAAAATCTAGTAAGAATAGAAAGAGGAAGTGTATACGTGTTTAAAAGTGAATAAGTAGTTGTATGGTATTGATTATTTGAGTAAGTAGTCATATTTGTTTTGACGTTATAAATGTTATTCAGTCAAGATCTGAGAGGTAGTTATACCCCAACTTGATTGATTTCATTATTAACAAATAAATAGTAAGATTTCTGGCTTGAAGATGAATGTTGAATAAGAGTTAGTTGAATATAGTATTTGGGTTGTCGTAACGATGTTTTACACAACATCCGTTTTAACCCAAATAAGTGTAAGCTTGGAAATATAATAAAGAATATTTCCTAAGTATAGAAATAAACGAGATCGGAAAAGAGATAAGTAATTGGAATATTTTCCAATTATAAATAGCATATATTTTCTAAAGTTTAGAAAATAAGGGAAGGCGATATTCGGAAATGTTTTCCAAATAACATAAAAGGCCAATATGGTTATTGAAAATATTTGGTTAACAAATATTGATAAAAAATGGAGAAGTATTTAACTAATGGAATATTAAGTAAGGGCTCAGTGACATGTTCAAAAAGAAAATTTGATTTTTGAAAAGAGTAAACTATTTAAAAACTCCCAGGGAAAGACTGTTTGAATTAAAAACAAATTTGACAAAAATTTGTGAAAGCAAAATTAAATTAAAGAAAAGCCAGTAAAATGGTAACTGAGATTGAATTAGAATGATATCAAGACAAATTGGATTGTGAGGTTCAAAATTTGAAGTGTAATGTGATAATCAAGTTAAGAGTTGGAAATCGAGAAGAAACTCGAGTTGAAATGATATGTGGCTCGGATATAAGCGAATGGTTGTGTTATGGATAAAAGCAGAATGGAATTTGATTGGGATGACCCTTGCATCCGCTGAATTGATAACAGGTGGAAAGGATATAATGATATGCCAACAAAAAGGTACAAGTTTATATTTCTATTGGATATAAGATTTATGAGCCGAATTGGCAAGCCGCTTGGCTGTTTGATTTTCTTTTGGGTTGGAGATGGCCCAGAGAGGCGAGTTGTGGTTTTACCGATTGACTAGTACAAAGGAGGTGCTAGCGAAATTTTTCGAAAAGTTAAGGCGTTAGAAAATTTTCAGGATTTTTGAAAATTTTCGTTGATAAGAATTAATTAGTATTTAATTGAAATTAAATTGGTTCAGTTGAAACTTAAGTTAAGAAGTGGATAAATATGTTCTAATCAGTCGATAGGATCGTCCTCTACCTTTTAGCAATTTCGAGGATGAAATTATTTTAAGTGGGTAAGATTGTAATGACCCGCATTGGCAGAGGTATTATAATTAATTTATTTAATTATATAAATAGTGATATAGTGAATTAAATGGTGGTTTAATTAAATAATGGTGAATATTTAATTAAAATAATAGATTAAATAATATATTTAATTCTGAAATAATCAGAATTGGCGGAAATGGCGATATGGTGTGAACTGGGCAATTCAAAATATATTATTCAGTTTATAAATAAATTATAATAACGAATATATTATTTGAACAACAGTTTGAACGTATAATTATATTATAATAAAAATCGAGCTCGAAATGGCGCTGCAGTTCGTAAATTGACAATTCGAACTTCAACTGAATGTACATGATTCGTTTTAAGCCGGATTTCTATGAAACAAGAAACGTGTGGAGCTGGTGGAGTATATCTTTCTAGTGGAAGAGAAAAATAGGGATTTCGTCATGTAGATTTTGATTTATGCCCAAATCAAACTTCAGAAAAGTCGCTGTGGAATTTCTTTATAATTTATAATGGAATTATTTATATTTTAAAAAGAAAATTCAAAATAAATAGAATATCGGGTTGACCCAAAAGTGAATATTAAGTTAGAAATTCATATAGGAATATTCTAGAGCTGTATGGTATTCCACTTTGAATATTTACGATAATATTTGTTTTTAAATATTAATTTAATTATATTTAAATATATTTATATATTTAAATAGGATTTAGAGCTTTGAAAAATAGCCACTTTTGCAAACGAAGTCGGAATTCGACGAAACTAATTTTGTTGGATCCACAATGTCAAATAGTTGTTAGATTTCCAGTTTCGTGATTTTTAGAGTCACTATGTGGCCGTACGGATTTTTAGAGTGAGAAACAGTCAGTATTTTGATGGTTAAAAATATGCTGTGTGAGCATACGGAGTCGGAATTCAATGAAACCAGTTTCGTTGGGACCGTAATTTCGAACTGTAGCTGCATGTCCAGTTTCATAATTTTTAGGTATCGTACGTGATCGTAAGGTTTTTTAGAAGACATATACGAATATAAAATAATAAAAAGAAAATATCTAAAAATTATTTGAGGTCAAAAGCAAGGCCACCTAACCTCTCTCTCAACCACAACCCTCAACCACCACAGGTTTAAAACCGTGAGAACCATTTTCTGAGCCACCACAAAAAATGTTTTCCATCTCGTATAAAAAAAATCCTCAAGTCCAAAAATCAATACAATTCAAGAACAAAGAGGATAAATTCCAATAAATTAAGCTATATATATTTGTAACCATCGTGAGATGCTCTTCACATCAGTGGGCATTTTCTTGGGTGCGACAGTCGTTTTGTTCATTGCGTTATTTCAAGCGAGAGCTAGGGTTCATCTTTCCTTGAATTTGAAGCTGAAATCGATGGAGATGGTATTGGATTTGGATTCGGCATTGGATTTAGCATCTACCTTGAATTTTTGATATTTTCTTGAATTTAAAAATGTCGATCAGATGATGGGTACCTGCGTGAAGACCGCAAACGATGGGAGTTGCAATTCCTGTTCGAACGTGATTCTGGTATGAGGAATTGGTGGAGTTTGTAATGGAGATTGCAAAGGGTGATTCAGTTTGGATTCGTATGAAGTAAAGGTAGTAATACGGGAAGAGAAAGATATGGCAATGTCGGAGCTGTGTTCTAAGAGAACGGGAAAATGAGGAACGAAGGGGAGAGGTCCACTGTTCATATGGGTTTGGGCCATGAGAATGAGGGTAAAGCCCATGGTTTTTATTTTGAAGTTCTAATTTTAATTAAATCGGTTTTAAACTTGTTATGTCAATAACTTATTCATATGAAATCAGAATCACGAATCGTAAGTTGCGTTGGGATCATATGGACGGGAGCTACACAATGAGACTGACTAGAAGTGGATTGGGGCTCGTATGAATTTACAGCAAAATAAATTGTTTGATTCAAATCAAACAACAGTTTATCGTTCTTTAACGATGAACTGCCAATGTGAGTAAATCTCACTAACTCTGAATAGTTTATAAATTCATGTTGTATTTTTAGAACTGTTAAATATTGGCTGATTGACTGTGTGTTGACTGTTTGATTGAACTGCTAGTCAGTTAGTGAATTTCAATATTGATTCTGCTTAACAGAATATATCATACGAAACTGAAAGTGATGTTGATTTTATTGTATAACATCTGTGATGCAGGGAAACAGGTTGGAGGAATCCAACTGGATTCCTCAACATTTATTTTACTGTGATTCATATATTGTAATATAGGATGTGATATATAACCTGTTGTCGATTATATGTGTTCGAACGATATTGGTCATCGTGATTTGATGTGTTAAATACCATAACATACCGAAATGGTGAAAAGAGAATTTTCATAATGAATATTGAAAATAGATTATTTATAAAATCAGAGGATTTTATAAAAGAGAATATTTATAAATAGATAATTTATAAATAGAAATTTATTTATAAATGGATTTTTATAAATAGAAAATTCTTAGAAATAAAACCCTAAAGGAATTATTTGCAAACCTTTACAAATCGAATAGGAAGAGAAATATTTGCAAAACCTTTACAAATCAAATACAAAGAGAAATATTTTGTAAAACCTTTACAAATGAAATCGAATAGGAGATATTTGTAAAGCACTTATAAATAGAAAGATAAAGGAAATCATTTATGAAGTGAAGAACCGTTACTAAAAGTAAATCTTTATAAATGAATAAACGTTGTCAAAAGGAAATCTTTCTAAAATGGATAAACGTTATAAAAAGGGAAATCTTTATAGATCAATAAAGTGATCAAATACGGTATTCGAAAGTTAGTTAAATCGAATATGGTATTCGAAGGGAGTGATCGAATAAGGTAGTCGAAAGTTAGAATTATTCGAATAGAGTTAGTTAATCGAATATAGTTTATTCGAATAGAATCAATAGGAGTTATCGAATATTAGTAATTCGAAGAAGAGTTAAATAGAGTTATTGAATATTAGTTATTCAAATATAGTTAAATGGATTTAAAGGAGTTATCGAATATTAGTTATTCGAAGAAGAGTTAAATAGAGTTATCAAATATAGTTTATTCGAATAGAGTTAGTTAATCGAATATAGTTTATTCGAATATAGTTAGAAGAGTTAAACAAGTTAGAATCATTCGAATAGAGTTAGAGGAGTTATCGAATATAGTTTGTTCGACAGGAGTTAAGTGAATAGAGTAAATCGAATAGAGTTAAGTGAAAAGAGTCAATCGAATATAGTTATTCGAAAGAAAGGTTAAGAAAGGAAGTTAGTTAAAGAAATTTAAAGTGAACTTTTCTATTTCAAGGTTAGAAACATTGTTCAATAAAGGTCTGAAAGATAGTATTACCCCAACTTGATTGACTTCATTTTTAACTAAGGAATGGTAAGGTTCGATAGTAAAGGACGGTTAAGTGAATTTGGTAATTAAAGGAAATGGTTTGAGTTGGCATTGCGATGGTTTGTTTAAACATCTGTCTAAGTCCAATGAAGAAGCTTTGGAAATGTTTTCCGAATAAGAAACCAGAAATGTTTTCTAATAATGAAAATAAGTAATGGAAATGTTTTCCATTGTTAATAACGTATATTTTCCAAATTTAGAAAATAAGAAATGTTGAATATAGGGAAACAGGAGATAAGTAAATTAATGAAATAAAGAGATAAATGTTGAATGATGTTTGATCGATATAATTTCCATTTGGAAATAATATCGTTGTTTGCACACCTGTTTTTCTTCGATATTTAAATCACAGACTATCAAAGTTTTGACCATTTTAACGTTGTTAATATGGAGAGACCGGTTGGATTATTTTCCAAAGAACCACTCTGTATTGGCATAAGCGTTGCGAATCATATATGCCAAAGGAAATTGAAGACGGAGTTATGCAAGGGCTATCCTGTTTACAGAATAGTGCCTTCGGTTCATCCTGTTCCTGGATGACTTGTATGGACGGATGTCTGACAGAGTATTTCCAGATGATCACTTATATTGATTTCTCCAACCGTACCAAGAGTGAAAGTGGAGAAGGAAACTTCTTTTAGCTAACACATAATGTATGGTTGAGGACGTCAATCGGTGATTTGATGGATTTTACGATGTGGCATTCAAAGTGAATCTGGTGTGATGATAAAGCGTAGCTTCTAGCCTCACATTCGGTAAATGACAGAAATCGGGCAGGCAGCATGGCTAAGTCGGTCGCACCGAAGTAGGGTGTATAATCACCTGATCTAGAGTTTCATTTACTTCTAAAAATCTATTGTTGATGCTGTCCCATTCGGGAAAACGGTTGTTGATCCCAACCGTTGGTGATATACATTCGATACACTCAAGCGAAATGAGTGGTCGGTCATGTGTGGTCGAGTTGCAAGATGTTCTTGTTGAACCCAGTGTATTCCTTTCTAGAGGTACACTAGCGAAAGGTGGTTCCATACCTTGTCGTAGTTGGAAATCCATTACCCAATACGTGCTTGCGGTTTTGATCGTATACTATATATGTAGAATGTGAGATGAAAGCGTTTCTGCTAGATGATTATTATATTGTGTTGATAGACATTATTATAATATCAAAAGGTTTTTGATATAATGATATTTGGATTCTCATAAGGGAAAAACCCGTTCCGTTATACGGCGTGGTCTTATGAGATATCGATTACCTGCTTGAACTGTTTTAAATTGTTTTACTCATACCAGTCCCATGACTGACCCGGAGTTTATTTTGTTTTGTTTTCCCCAAACTCTTGGGTGCCCAATTTTGTACGGGCAGTCAAGTAGTCAGAATTTTACAGATATACTGGAAGAGCTTGGAGTAGGAGGCTTCAGGATTATATAGCTATAGTTATTTCCGCTGTGTTGTAAGTGTGTACTCTGATAATGTTATTGTAAACATATACTGATTTTATTTCAAGGATATGTTATCTATTATATGTTATTCGTTCCGATGTGAGATTCGTGTTACTCTAATATTGTGTTCTTCTTCTTCTTTTCTATTAGTTCTATCTTATCTATCCTCACCCTCTGTTTTATTTCTATTAATTTCCTGATTTTCAGTTTAATTTGGGGTTGGACTTGCATTTTTGGTCAGCTCAAATTGGACCGGATTTACGGGTCATTACACGACCTAGGGGTCGACCTGGGTGCATAGGTCGACTAGGGGGTCGACCTCCCCCTCGGGCCAGATCTGAATCCAGACGTGTTTCTTTGTGTGAAGATTTTCTGAGTCATTAGGGCTTGTGTGGAAAGTTCTGGTTGGTTCTCTTAGGTTTGAATGGCTTTGATTGGTCCTAGGTTGATCTAACAGCTCTTATTAAATCAAACTTCTATATAAGCAACCTAAATATAAACCCTAAATCACACAAATTCATTCCAAGGAGCCACCACGCTGTCCATGATCATCCTAACCTAGCCACCATTTCTTCTCAAACTAGAAAGCAAGGTTTAAGCTACGAATCAAATCAAATCTAAACTAGAAGAACAAATAGTCTACATCAAAGTAAAGCTATTCAGTTTCAAAAAACAGATCCCAGAAAACAAGAATTGCCTTTGTTTTGTAAGTCAGATACTTTTAAGATTTAAATACCTAAATCTAATTGTGACATGTAATAAAATGAATATGAGAATATGCCTGATGTAAGCTGTCCTTTCATTGAATCTGTGCTTGAATATATATATATATATATATATATATATATATATATCTTTGGGAATCATTATTGACTATGAAATTGGTCCAATCATAACTCTCCTTGTCTTATATCGGCATCATAAACCTCTTTAAGTTCATGATATAATTCTTGTCAAAACCTATATGCCTGTGATGATTCATGATGATATTCATATCATATCTATATGCCTGCGATGTATTCTATGCAAAAATTGTCTTTTTGGTATATCAAATTTATTGGACCAATAGTTCTTATCGTCATATGCCTATTCTTATGCCTCTAATATTCCATATTGTTTCTCCGCTTATCTTATGAATCTTGCATTGAATCTCGAAAATATGTACGATATGAATGCGCGGGTAATCGGTATAACATGAAATTGACATTTATTTGGCATAATTTGGAACATGTAGCATGGCATAACTGTTAAGATGCAATTTGGGGGTAATTTGACATGAATTATGAATATGTAATTTGACATATTGAACCTAGAATTGGCATGAACGACAAAGTATGTAATTTGACATGAAAAATCTAGATTGGGCGCAAAACAGTAAATTAGAATATTAATCTAGTTTTGGGCATAAGCTGTAAAATAGAACATTAAATCTAGATTGGGCATAACTGCTAGTTGGAATGCCAAGCATAGTGTATTTTGTGATTTATGGAGCATGACTATTATTGTAAATTTGTGGAAGATTGGGTATAGCCAATTTTGATTAATAACTTGAAATTGGAATTTGTTGGGCATGACTTGGGAATTGGAACATGATTAGTTTTGGTGAATTTGATAATTAGCATATAAATCTAGACTTGGAAATTTATGGTATAATCTGAAATTGAAAACAATTGTGAATAATTTTACATATAATTTGTAAATATGTAAATTAGTGAAAATATGAATATGCCTAACCCGAGGTTAGATTGAGTTGTGGTGTAGAACTGCCCAGAACCGCCCGGCACATCCAGTAACCACAACAACACCTATCTAATGTCAGAGATTAGTGCATCATGCCCAAGAAAACCCGAGTTTAGATTGAGTTGTGGTGTAAAACTACCCGGAACCGCCCAGCATATCCAGTAACCGCAACAACACATATCTAATGTGAGAGGTTGGTGCATTAATAAATCAATTAATGTAATGAACAATACATGCTAAGTAATGACTAGGGTTAAGTTAACGAGAAACACTTAACCAATATAACATGAATGACTAGGGTTAATGATCGACGCTAATCTATGAATTAGAAAAGCGCGACATTTGTAATAAATTCTGCAAGCGCACAGTTCGTGTAGCAAACAGGTCGAACACAGGGAGGTGTAATTAAAAATTATTATCTATTTATTCTTAGGCGAGTTAAACAGAACTTTGGGGGTTGTTTTCAATGTTGTTGAAATAATGTTATTGAAACTGCTACAAATCTGAATCTAATCAGACGTATATCAAATTCAACAACAGGAAAGAAAATAACAAGTACTAGCAAAAACAACAAAAGTAAATAATAACTGGAACAATAACAGAGAATTAAAAATAGAGTTGCTGTTGAAACTAATCAAACAGTCAACACTAGTATGCAGTAACAAAGACAACAACAATATGTGTTCTACCGAATCTAATCGTGTAGATACACAAATTGTTTTAAAAGAAAAGTAAATAACTAGAACAAGAAAATTTTATTAAACTAATGGCAGTACAGAATTATGAGATGGTTTTTACAATGGTTACAACACATATTTATAGATGAGAATGGCAAAACCCCAATTAGGTCTATGAGTAAATGGGCCTCCTCATTCATGAATATCTCTTGCCTTCCTTGACTAAGTTTGATTGGAGAAAATCTGGGCATATCATGGTAAATATTTTCCATATCTTTCAATTCTCCAATGTGGCTAATTGATTGATAAAAGATTGCAAATTGCATGTGATTTATTCTTCCAATCAGCAATTAATCTTCCAATCAACAATGAATCTTCCAATCAGCAATAAATCCTCCATCAATGACGTTTGTTAGATTCCAATTTCAACATAGGAAAAGAATATATTAAAATTGATCTTTCTTCTTGGCAACAATTCAATTGAAATTGAATGATTTGAATTTAATTCCATGATAAGAATATGGCTATTGCTGAAATGTTAATTGGTGCATATCATACATACATACACATGAATATGTGTATATATATACAATATAACACTAATTCAAATATTCCTTAGAGCCAAGGGGCCAGTGTGAACGCGCTCCGTTTCTTTGGCAAAAAAGTGAGCTTGACGGGGTTCGAACTCAGGTCTCTCAGCACCAATTCCTATGCCTTTACCAGTGAGCTGCTACTTCTTTTGAAATTGAAATGAATTTGATGTGAGGAAGTAGTTCTTTCTTGTAGTTGGCCTTTGATTTGAATTGAAGGAGACATTTCTTGACATCCTGTAAAATCATACAAAAGTAACCAAAGTATCATTTATTTATTTACAAAAGATAAAGCATAAGAGTAATAAAATAAACACTTCTCAGTGTCAATCAAGTACCCCCACACTTATCTTTTACTCGTCCTCGAGTAAAACAAAAGAATGAAAACTAACTAGATAGGTCGCACTTTCGTAGGAAACACGATTGCATTGAGCGTATGCAACAAGCCGTTAAACCTCTAGGTGTCCCTAGTAGGACGAGTGGTGTCTCGTGAGGGTTTTCAGCGGATACTACCCACAAAATCCAAATGAAGTATGCTATGATTCTAATGAAACTACATGAATGCAATGGACATATGCAAATAAAAAAAAACGAAAAAATAAAAGCACGACTTGTTTCAGGAAAGTGGTACAACAAATTAAGTTAACAATTTCTAGTCAGTTGATTTTATTTTAGATACCTCGACTTGTCACAAATTTTCAATATAAATCAAGTTTTCAAATGTTAAATTCCAGTTTGGCCAGTTGGTTCGGTCGATAACATAGTGCAGCCATGAAATAAATTCTTAGTTTGTTTGGCACAGTTTGCAAAGTGGTATTCTAATTTTCTCATGTATGGCTAGTCAAATCAATAAGGTCAAGAAGTGTTTGGGTATCATCGCTTATTCTTTATTCTATAAAATTTTAAGATTTATGATTAAGTACATACACCTAACTAAAAAGACCAAGGTTTACCACCCATGCACTGCCTCGCGGACTAACAGAGAGTAGGTAAAGAGCTTGGCGGATTGTGCAGGCCGACTTTGACTTTGTCAACAACGTGTCGGTAATCCTTAGGTGTCCAATCTCATAGAATGAGACCAAGATATTCCGACTTTGACTTTGTCAACAACGTGTCGGATAGAGCTTGGCGGGTTTGCACACCAACGCTCGATATACAAGCAATGTTGGATACCCTTGGAATACTATTATTATTATTATTATCGAAAATATAAGCACAAAAGAGAGTTGCGCGAATTCAACTTAACACAACTTAGTTTTAAGGATTTGAAAAGCCAATATAAGTATTTTAAGTCCTCCACTTATTTAAACAAAGTCTACAATATAGAAAAGATTTCATGGCCATCACCTAAGAATCTCCCTATGTACCGGTTACACTATTATCCCTCAAAATCAAACTTTTCATTATATTTCCTATTCGATCTAAGTTGAGAGAGAAAAATACTATCAACTGGCTAAAAATTGTAAACTTATTTTGTTATATCAATTGAAAATGAGTCGTATTTCAAAAAAAAAAAAAAATTTTGGTATGTTACTACAATCTAAAATGTATGAAGGTCCTACTTAAATGGCTGAAAATAAAAAGAAATAAAAACAAGGAAAAATGAAAATGGATGAAATGCAGACTCCCCCCCACACTTGATTCAGACAGTGTCCCAACTGTCTAAGGCAGAAAAACAAAAATAAAATGAAAAAAAAACTGAAAAAGAAAAGTAAAAGAAAAAGAACGTGTACCACCTGATTTCATGGTGGATGATCATGCAGATCGATAGAGTCATCTTCGTCATATTGCTCGAATTCCAAAAATGGTTTCAGTCGTTGACCGTTTACTTTGAAGACTCTTCCATCCCTAGGATTTTCAATTTCAACCGCTCCATGAGGGTATACTGTTTTCACGACATAAGGTCCAGTCCATCGAGATCTAAGTTTTCCTGGAAACAAGTGAAGTCTAGAGTCGTATAAAAGAACTTTTTGACCTATGTTGAATTCCTTACGAAGTATGTTTTTGTCATGTTGGGCTTTGGTTCTTTCTTTGTAGATTTTCGCATTTTCATACGCCTCATTTCTTAATTCCTCTAATTCTGAAATTTGTAACTTCCTGTGTGAGCCGGCTTTTTCTAAGTCAAAGTTCAAAAATTTTATGGCCCAAAGAGCACGATGCTCTAATTCAAGAGGTAAGTGACAGGCCTTTCGAAAGACTAATCGATATGGTGACATCCCTAGATTGGTTTTATAAGCAGTGCGAAAAGCCCAAAGTGCATCAATCAGTTTTACGGACCAATCTTTTCTGTTGGAATTCACGGTTTTCTCAAGAATTTGTTTGATTTGTCTATTGGAAACTTCTACTTGCCCACTCGTTTGTGGATGGTAGGGGGTCGACAGCTTGTGTGTGATTGAGTATTTCTTGAGCAAGGACTCAAAAGCACGATTACAGAAGTGAGTGCCATTATCACTAATGATAGCTCGAGGTGTGCCAAAGCGTGAAAAGATGTTTTCTTTGAGGAATTTGACAACAACCTTGTTGTCGTTGGTTTTGGTCGGAATGGCTTCAACCCATTTTGAGACATAATCTACCGCAAGTAAGATGTAAAGATTCCCAAATGAATTAGGGAATGGTCCCATGAAATCGATGCCCCAAACATCGAATAACTCAATCACTAGAATGGGGTTGAGAGGCATCATGTTTCGCTTAGAGATTCGACCCGTTCTTTGACATCGCTCACATTTAGAGCAAAATTCGAAAGCGTCACGGAAGAGTGTGGGCCAATAAAAACCGCTTTGCAAAACTTTTGCAGCAGTTTTTCTTGCTCCAAAATGACCGCCACAAGCATGGTCATGTGAGAAAGAGAGAATACTTTGGTGTTCGTGATCGGGCACACACCTTCGAATGATTTGGTCTGGACAGTATTTGAAAAGATATGGGTCATCCCAATAGAAGTTTCGAACTTTTGAGAGAAATTTTTGTTTATCTTGTTTCGACCATTCAGCGGGCATTTGTTGTGTGACAAGATAATTCACAATGTCAGCGTACCAAGGGGTGTTAGAGATCGAAAGGAGTTGTTCGTCAGGAAAATAGTCATCGATTTGGGTGTCGTTATCATTTTCGTGCACAATTCGAGAGAGATGATCAGCTACGACATTTTCAGAACCCTTTTTATCTCGTATTTCTATATCGAATTCTTGGAGAAGAAGGATCCAACGAATCAAGCGGGCCTTGGCATCCTTCTTAGAAAGCAAATATCGTAAGGCAGCATGGTCAGTGTAAACTATGACTTTGGATCCTATGAGATATGGTCTGAATTTCTCAAGAGCGAAGACAACTGCCAAAAATTCCTTTTCAGTAGTTGAGTAATTAAGTTGGGCCTCGTTTAAGGTTTTGCTGGCGTAATAAATGACTCGAGGGAGTTTATCGATACGCTGACCCAAGATGGCTCCAATTGCAAAGTCAGAAGCGTCGCACATAAGTTCAAAGGGTTGAGTCCAATCAGGAGGTTGAATGATGGGAGTTGTGGTCAAGAGTGATTTAAGAGTTTCAAAAGATGTTTGGCAATCAGTGGAAAATTCAAACTTTACGTCTTTAGCAAGTAAATTCGAGAGAGGTTTTGAAATTTTTGAGAAATCCTTAATGAATCTTCTATAGAATCCCGCATGGCCAAGAAATGAACGAACATCTTTGACAGATTTAGGAGGAGGTAAATTAGCAATCAAATTGATTTTGGATTTATCGACTTCTAGGCCATCTTTGGAGACGACATGACCTAGAACTATCCCCCTTTTTACCATAAAGTGGCATTTCTCCCAATTAAGCACGAGTGATTTCTCCTTACAACGCTTAAGGACGAGTTCTAGATGAGTGAGACATTGGGAAAAAGATGATCCATATATTGAAAAATCGTCCATGAATATTTCCAAGAATTCTTCCACCATATCAGAGAAAATACTCATCATACACCTTTGGAAAGTCGCGGGGGCATTACAAAGACCAAAAGGCATGCGACGATAAGCAAAGGTTCCAAAGGGACAAGTAAAGGTGGTCTTATGTTGATCTTCTAAAGCAACAGGAATTTGGTTATAGCCAGAGTATCCATCAAGAAAACAGTAGTACTCATGTCCCGCTAATCGTTCGAGCATTTGGTCAATAAAAGGCAAGGGAAAATGGTCTTTTCGTGTGGCTGAGTTAAGCTTTCGATAGTCGATGCACACACGCCATTTGGTTTTGATTTTTGTTGGGACGAGTTCATTACTGTCGTTTTTGATCACTGTGACTCCTGACTTCTTTGGTACAACTTGTACCGGACTCACCCAAGTACTATCAGAGATGGGATAATTGATGTTATTGTCTAGACATTTGATTATCTCCTCCTTGACCACTTCTCTCATGTTGGGGTTTAATCGCCTTTGAGCCTCACGGGTGGGTTTAGCCTCATCAACTAAATGTATGCGATGTTCCACAATTGATGGGCTAATTCCTTTTATATCGCTAATTTCCCACCCCAAGGCGTCCTTATTTTCCCGCAAGGTATCCAAAAGTCTTTCTTCTTGGTCCTCGGTAAGATCGGAAGCCAAGATTACGGGAAACTTTCTTGAAGAGTCTAGGTAGGCATACTTAAGGTCTGGTGGCAAGGGTTTGAGGTCTAACTTAGGAAGTTCTTGTGTATCAACATTGGTCAACATTCCTTGGTTAGATTCAGGTGGCGAAGTGTCGGAGTCAAGAATTTTGTTTAGTTCAGAAATGTATTCGAGTTCGTCGAAATCAGGGTTGAAATGGTCAAGACACATTTTCAGGGCTTCAGAAGTGTCACTTGAGGTTTCATCAACTGTGGTTTGAATCATGTCAATTTCATCGATCTCAAAATCCCTAGGTTGTTTGTTGAGATTAAAGATGTTTAGCTCGATGGTTAGGTGCCCGAAGGAGAGTCTAAGCTGACCATTCCTACAATTAATGACAGCATTAGAGGTTGCTAAGAAAGGGCGTCCTAAGATCAATGGTATTTGAACGTTGGGATTTGAGACAGGCTCTGTTTCTAGAACTATAAAATCGACAGGGAAGTAAAACTGTTCGATCTGTATAAGAACGTCTTCGATAATTCCCAATGGCTTTTTGACAGATCGATCGGCTAGTTGAAGTGTGATGTTTGTTGGTTTAATCTCCCCTAGTCCAAGTTGACGATAGACAGTATAAGGGAGAAGGTTGACACTGGCACCAAGGTCAAGTAGAGCACGAGAGATATGGGTGTTTCCTATTTTGCAATCAATCGTAGGGCAGCCAGGGTCTTTATACTTGACTGGGGCAAGATTCGAAAGAACAGAGCTTGTATTCGCAGTTAGAAAGGCGGTTTTTGGGACATTGGTCGCACGTTTTTGTGTACACAATTCCTTAAGACATTTAGCATATTGAGGAATTTGTTCAATGGTGTCTAAAAGAGGAATGTTCACACGGACTTGTTTGAAAATTTCCAGAATTTTATCGAAATTTGCCGCTTTCTTCTTATTATTGAGCCTATGGGGAAAAGGAGCAACTGGTTTTTCGATTCTACGATCAGTTTCATCATTCGAGGAAAAAGGTGGTAGGGGTGTAGAAGATGAAATGTTGGGATTGCCAACATTGGGTTTCAAAGGTGGGTCGGGTTTGCCGACACAAGTAGAAGAACTGTTGGGATTGCCAACATTTAAGGGAATTTGAGGTTTAGAAGAATTGGCATTCGAAGCCAATGGGTGGTCATCAAGATTAGGGGTTTGGGTCGAGTTAAGAGGTTCGTCAGGGTCGTCCACGTTATTATCAATCCTCTTTCCAGATCGAAGGGTTGTAATAGCGTTGACTGGATTATGGTTTTCGTCCTCACAAGAATTTACAGCACGAGGGTTATACTTTGGATTCACCTCAGGTTGACTAGGCAACTTTCCTTTCTCATTATTTTTCGCCATTTCCTTTATCATATGCATCAGTTGGTCGATTTTAGCGTCTTGATTATTTATTTGTTTTTCTAATCGAACAATATCTTGTGATGGTTGAGAAGATTGAGGTGATTGGTTTGATGATTGAAAATTGGGGTGCCTATACGGTTGTTTGGATTGAGGTGCAGCTTGAGAGGTTTGAGAATTGGGGGGTGGAGCTTGGTAATTCGGATTGGGAATAAAGGGTTGCATGTGAGATGGGTTTGCCGAATTATTGGGGTTTGACCAAGAAAAGTTTGGGTGGTTCCTCCAACCAGGATTGTACGTGGCTGAGTAAGGGTTATTTTGAGCTATAGCATTGGCTTGGTCCTGAGAGTAGTAGTGGGGTAACCCTTCTCCGGCTTGAGGAGTTTGATTTTCTACGGGAATTTGATTTGGGTCCACGACATGCACTCCTCTAGTAGAAGTACGATTGGGAACGCGAATTGATTCCCATTGCATGTCCTTTTCAGAATAATCTTCTAAGAACCGCCAAGCTTCATCGGCTGTTTTAGACATAAAATCTCCTCCACACATTGATTCTAGTTGAGTTTTAGATTGATAGTTAAGCCCTTCATATACAATTTGACACAAGTTGTCTTTTAGAATTCCATGATGAGGACAACTATACAGTAGTTGGTTGAATCTCTCAAAATATTTTGAAAACGTTTCCCCCTCATTTTGACAAAATTGATTTATCTCAGTTCGGATTTTGAGAGTTTTATGGAAAGGGAAAAACTTTTTCAAGAATGCAGTGACAAATTCATCCCAACTTCTTATGGAATGTCGTGGAAGAGAATTTAGCCATCTTTTAGCGCTTTCAAGTAGTGCAAATGGGATTAGCCTTAGCTTGATCGATTCGTTAGACAATTGTTGCATTTTTGTTGTGGACGCATACAATTCAAATTCACTTAGAAATTCATAAGCATTTTCAGACCCAGTAAATTTTGGTACCCCTTGGATAAAAGAATGTTTTAGCTCAAAGTTGTTTCCTTCAGCTGGTGGGAACACAATGACAGATGGTTGAACGGTCCTAGTAGGATAACATCGATCACGAAGAGACAAGGGTCTATCCACCTGGATATTGAGATTTTGAAAATTTTGATTTATTTGATTTTGATCCCCGAAGTTTGGAAAATTTTGATTTACTCGATTTTGATCCAATTCGGTTGGAAAATTTTGGTTGATTCGAGAACCCCTAGGAGAATTTTGTTGGCTAACACTTTTTTCACTCATTGTTGTTAAATGCAAGCACAGAAATTAGCTACAATGAAGTTTTCTGTCCTTATTGGCTCCTAACCCAAAATTATAAAGTGACACGTTTGATTACTTAGATCAAAAGATTTCTCAGCCAGTTAACGGACAGGAGTTATCGGTGCACCAGGAATCACCCTAGCAATGCAGCCGAAGGTTTAAGTACCTTCAGAGTAACAACCGATATAATATTTACGAATCACCGTAATATTTATAAACGGTTATTTCTCTGCCGTAGTCTAGCCACCAAGAAATAATTCGTTCCAAATGAATCAATTGTCAAAATACAATTAAGCCCTAGATGAGCCCGTGACTCCCTTAAGTCCAACGTCTAACCGTTATTATTAGTCAGATTCTACGATGAAATGCAATTTGTGGGCTAAGGAAAGGGTGATGAAATCCCTCACCTTATGTGAATTCGGGTATTGCCCTTAACAGAATGAATAAAAATTGCAGAAATAACAACAATCACACAAATCAATTGCAGAAATTAAAAATTGTACATTCAAAGCCGCTGCCCCTGCAGAAAATTTTTACAACAATTGTCTATATATATATATTTTTTTCTTTGCGGTAGAGCACCTGTAGAGTTTTTTTAAAAATTTATCACCTTGATCGGCAGTCCTCCAGTGAATTTGGGAAGCGCTAGCGCGTTCACACCCCACTTGGTGTGCAACCGCTCCAACCCATCTGAATCGTCCGTTGCTTTCTGTTGTTGTCCCCTTCTCTTAATTGCTTGACTGCGCTGCGGCACGGGTTCGGGCTAGGAGCCCGATTTTTTTTTTTTTAAGACCCTTTTTTTTTAAGACCTTTTTTTTTTTAAAGTTTCAGTTGTACCTGTTTTTTTTTTTTTTCAACAAAGGAATAAATCAAGCCACAAAGTGGGAAAGAAAAAAAAAGAAAAAAAATTAACAAAAGAAACAAACACCACTCACTAACAAATTGAAATAAAAAGGTATATCCCTGAATAAAGCCCCAGACCACCTCAAGCTCAGTCCAACAATCAGTACTCACGCAAGTCACCAAAAAAAAACAATCAAGTATCACACACTCAACTCTAAACTCGAACGAGATTAAACATAGTCAGCCTTCCCCTTTCTATTGTTTCTCAGAAACAAAGAAAAGAAAAGAAAAAAAAATCAACTCAAAAACAAATCGGACTCAGTAAAAAAAACGTCGCGTTCTCTCTTCTTATGGAAACAAATCAGGCTCCTTTTCTATAAATTATAATCGAACCTACCAAAACAAAAACTCATGCCTATTGTTTCAGGAAACAATTATCGCACCAAAAGTAAATCATATTTTTTTTGCTTGATTTTTTTTTTTAATTTGTAATTTGTTCGAATAGGAATTCTTTTCGAAGTGGGGTTTAGTGCGATTGCGAACTCAGAAGCGGTCGAGGCACTGTTCGAGAGCGTTGAATTGAATTGGTATGGGGGAGAGTTGTTCTGTTTTGGACGATGAGTTGATGATGTAGTTTGAATTGTAGATGTGATTTTGGGCAAGGGATCTTCAGTTGCGAGGGATCCGGTGATTTTCGTATTGGGGTTTGATGAGCAGGTGATGGCCGAAGTTGTTGAGGGTTGCGGTGTCAGTTAGAAGAGAGGCCGAGCAGTTTGCGTTGGTGTTTGTGATGGTGGAAGATTTGTCTGTGGACAGCAAGGTAGTGAGCGTGAATTTTGGGGAGGGTTACAATCTGAAGTGTGGACTGGTTTATGGTTTTTTTTTTTTGGATTGAGGATGGTGGTTAGAGGTCCGGCTAGTGAATGCTGTATGGGGTGATGATGAACTTCGGTTTGTAGCGAAGAGGGGGTCTGCAGAACTGTGTGATGATGAAGTAGAAGTGAACGGTGAGTTTCTGGGTGGTTTATGGATGGTTGGTGCGTGCAAAGGGGTACCTGTGTATGGTCACTGTGAACAGCGATGCTGTGTGATTGGGTATTGAGAGGGGGATGGTGAGGTTGCAAAGAGGTGCGGAAGTGTTAGAGCAGAAATCACAGCAGAGAAAGGAAATTTTTTGTAGAAGGTTTTTTTTTTTATTGTTTTTTTTTTATTGTTTTTTTTTTATTTTTTCTTTTTTAAGAAAAAGAAGAAAACTTGTAAAGAAAGAAGGGAAAGATGTACGGAAACGGGAAAGAAAAATGGATGGAAAGAAATCAGAAAACTGGCAACTTATTATATATATATATATATTTTTCTTCTCTTGTATAGAAGATTATGGTATCATCAATTAATAAAAACAAAATAAAAGTAAAAATAAAAATAAAAATTAACACGAATCAGAAATTAAATAAATAATAAAATTTAATCGTTACCTCCCCGGCAACGGCGCCAAAAACTTGATCGACGCTAATCTATGAATTAGAAAAGCGCGACATTTGTAATAAATTCTGCAAGCGCACAGTTCGTGTAGCAAACAGGTCGAACACAGGGAGGTGTAATTAAAAATTATTATCTATTTATTCTTAGGCGAGTTAAACAGAACTTTGGGGGTTGTTTTCAATGTTGTTGAAATAATGTTATTGAAACTGCTACAAATCTGAATCTAATCAGACGTATATCAAATTCAACAACAGGAAAGAAAATAACAAGTACTAGCAAAAACAACAAAAGTAAATAATAACTGGAACAATAACAGAGAATTAAAAATAGAGTTGCTGTTGAAACTAATCAAACAGTCAACACTAGTATGCAGTAACAAAGACAACAACAATATGTGTTCTACCGAATCTAATCGTGTAGATACACAAATTGTTTTAAAAGAAAAGTAAATAACTAGAACAAGAAAATTTTATTAAACTAATGGCAGTACAGAATTATGAGATGGTTTTTACAATGGTTACAACACATATTTATATATGAGAATGGCAAAACCCCAATTAGGTCTATGAGTAAATGGGCCTCCTCATTCATGAATATCTCTTGCCTTCCTTGACTAAGTTTGATTGGAGAAAATCTGGGCATATCATGGTAAATATTTTCCATATCTTTCAATTCTCCAATGTGGCTAATTGATTGATAAAAGATTGCAAATTGCATGTGATTTATTCTTCCAATCAGCAATTAATCTTCCAATCAACAATGAATCTTCCAATCAGCAATAAATCCTCCATCAATGACGTTTGTTAGATTCCAATTTCAACATAGGAAAAGAATATATTAAAATTGATCTTTCTTCTTGGCAACAATTCAATTGAAATTGAATGATTTGAATTTAATTCCATGATAAGAATATGGCTATTGCTGAAATGTTAATTGGTGCATATCATACATACATACACATGAATATGTGTATATATATACAATATAACACTAATTCAAATATTCCTTAGAGCCAAGGGGCCAGTGTGAACGCGCTCCGTTTCTTTGGCAAAAAAGTGAGCTTGACGGGGTTCGAACTCAGGTCTCTCAGCACCAATTCCTATGCCTTTACCAGTGAGCTGCTACTTCTTTTGAAATTGAAATGAATTTGATGTGAGGAAGTAGTTCTTTCTTGTAGTTGGCCTTTGATTTGAATTGAAGGAGACATTTCTTGACATCCTGTAAAATCATACAAAAGTAACCAAAGTATCATTTATTTATTTACAAAAGATAAAGCATAAGAGTAATAAAATAAACACTTCTCAGTGTCAATCAGTTAAGTTAAGGAGAAATACTTAACCAATATAACAAGATGAATACTGGGGTTAAGTTAATAGGAAACACTTAACCAGTATAGCATGATGAATGGGTAGGGTTAAGTAATAAGAAACACTTAACCAGTATAACATGATGAATGGGCAGGGTTAAGTAATAAGAAACACTTAACCAATATAACTTGATTTGTGGTAAGGTTAAGTTAAAACAAGAGGGCAACATTTAACCAATATAACTTGATTTTTGGTAAGGTTAAGTTAAAACAAGAGGGCAACACTTAACCAATATAACTTGATTTGTGGTAAGGTTAAGTTAAAACTAGAGAGTAACACTTAACCAATATAACTTGATTTGTGGTAAGGTTAAGTTAAAACTAAAGGGCAACACTTAACCAATATAACTTGATTTGTGGTAAGGTTAAGTTAAAACAAGAGGGCAACACTTAACCAATATAACTTGATTTGTGGTAGGGTTAACACAAAAAGGTAACACTTAACCAAAGTAATATGACAAGTAGGTGGGTTAAGTTAACTTGAATTAATTGATGACACTTAACTAATATAACAAGATGAATACGCGGGGTTAAGTTAACAAGAAACACTTGACCAATATAACTTGATGAACGAACGGGGTTAAGTTAATAGGAAACACTTAACCGATCCAACATGATAAGTGAGGAGGGTCAAGTTAATAAGAAACGCTTAACCAACATGACATGATGAATGGGTGGGTTAAGTTAACATGAATGGACAACACTTAACCAATATGACGTAATGTGTGGGAGGGTTAAGTACATATCGTGTTAGTGGGTAATATTAGTACATATAGGCCCACAAACCTAACCGTTAAATAAACATGCTTGAATCGATGGGAGGGTTAAGTACATCTCGTGTAGGTGGGTAATATTAGTACATATAGGCCCACAAACTTAACCGTTAAATAAACATGCTTGAATCGATGGGAGGGTTAAGTACATCTCGTGTAGGTGGGTAATATTAGTACATATTGGCCCACAAACTTAACCGTTAAGTAAACATGCTAGAATCGGTGGGAGGGTTAAGCACATCTCGTGTAGGTGGGTAATATTTGTATGTATAGGCCCATAAACATAACCAATAAGAAACCGCAGTAATGGGGACCATTTCAGCAGTAACCCACATAGATGTATCATGGTACCCTGAAACTAGGCAGGGTGGGGCACGATTACTGGGCTGATTATAAGCGGTCAAAACAGCGGTAGGGGGTACGTCAGTGTAGGTTCCGACGGTTTACGGGAGTGCATGTACTCCGAAGTGGGAAAAAGCAGACACTGGGTACCAGTAGTTATACACTGTGCATCTTGAATCGTGTCGGGTCGCTATCATAAGGACTGATACACCTTATGGTGGGGCGAGCACAGGGTATCTACACGCAAGAGAGGGACGATTGACACAGACATAAGAAAATTTAATACCGTAGGGAGCCGATCGATAGGTAGTATGGATACATCTAACACATTCATGGCAATTAGGCAGATGGAGGTGGAATCCTCGTAATAGATGTACACCTGAAGGCTACCACAATTGCGGGGATTGGGATAACATTATCGTATTATCATTTTATACAGATGACTAGTCGGGACACTACTTAGTTGGTGCTGAGACGTAGAAATCGTTACAACATGGTAGTAGCGAAGTAGAGAAAGAGTAAAAGCCCATTTAGTTTATTTTGCCTCATCATACCTTATGCTTATCCTATGTTATCATGTTATCCTTGTTCTCACGGTATTGTCTTATATTCAATTTATTCATGTCTTGATGTTTTTGCCTGTTTATATGATGAAAGTCACTGGACTTACCAGATTTATGTCTGACCTAGTTTTGTTTTGCCTCTTTTCTTCCATTCCCCCCTCCCAGGTTCACAGGGAGGAAATGTTACCACTTAGCACAGTTTTCTTTTCAAGCTCGAACATAGTCGATGTTTTGCTTTGGACCCTCTCTTCCACTGCTATGGCCGGTTCATGTTTTATTAGGGAATATCACTGTTATTTTTTCATGCTTCTTTTATACTTGGAAGTTTTTAAATCAAGACAGAAGTTATATGTATTATTTTTAAGTATGATTGAGACAACTGTTGTAAAAGCTTGAATGAACCATATTGTTAATAAAATGACTTTATTTTCCGCTGCTTTATTTGTCTGTATTGTAATTTATCTGCATCTTTTACCTATAATGCTCCACTGAAGTTTAGGCATTCTCTTTGTAAGTGACCTAAACGAAGGCGGAGTGTTTTAGCACGTATCTTAATAACACCCTTTTGTTTTTTGATCGACCAGTACGTACATTTAACCAGAATATTAGAAGTTATCTTATTAATGATAAGCTTATTACATACAGTTTAATATTAGATTTATGGATGAACAAAAACTAGGTTTGGGGATAAGTTGTGCTGATGATGAAAAGTTCGGTAATTTCCTTGGAAGAATTGGTGGCTGATTATATTAATGTTATTTTATTGAATGCTTCAAGAATTTTTGTTAGTTTAAATATTCATTTCATTTGTACTATAGTTTTTCAAATTTTTTGTATTTAGCTATAAGAAAATTAATCATTATGATAGAATGAAAATTGCTTTCATGGTACTAGAAAATCAATCACTTTTTATGGCAGAGGAAATGGTTGAAATTTTCTTTTATCTTATAGTGGAATTTAGCACTTACTGTTAGTACATGAGCGAATTAACTCAAGGCAAAACAAATGGTAAGGATACAAATGAGGATACCAATCGTTATTTGTTGCTCATATTTGACTAAGCTTTAAATAATATTTCAATTCAGATAAGTAACTTGGGTTTCATCATTTTTTTATGACAGGGGGTGGTGGAGTAGATTTCGGACTAGGGATATAGCATTTGATAACCAACAAACATAAGCTTTTGAGACATTGGTGGTTGTGGTATAGGTAATATCCCATTGATGTCCCATAAAGCAAAACTTTATTGATTTCCATGAATTTTTTAAAGGAGAGAAATGAAATTCTTCCACTAACAGATAAAACTCAAATTCATGGATTTATGCACATTTTTTTTGTTACATATATATTTATTGATCTTTTACCTGGATATCATTTAGATAATAATAGGGAAACATATATAAGTAAATGCTTTTGAAATATCCTTAAAGGATTATGTGGCACTGAATTGGCTGAATATGAATTTTTCTGTTTACTTGGCCATCATTACTTTAATGCTATCTCCATACTTTTTAGCTTGTGTTCGTTTCATAGCACTATTTATACCCAAATGGAGTAACTTAGGTACCTTTTAGTTCATAAATGGAAGTTGTAGATATTATAGCATCCATTTGGTTTGTAATAAATCTCAAAATTTTGTATTTTCTTAGTATCGATAGTTTACATTTTGTTTTTGAAGTTGTATTCCAAGCTTTAGGATGGAAAAAAACAAAATTTGTTGCATTCGCCATGGCATCACTCCTATTTTCTACTGTGAAGTTTTCTGAACCATGTTGGTAATTTAGTACTTTTTATATCGAATTGCACCCATAATTTCTATCTGATTAATAAACTAAACAGTATTTTTATGCTTCACAAACATTTCTCAGTGTTATTTTTGCCATTATTTGCTAACATTTGTGAACTATTATTCCATTATTAATATCGTCATCTTATGAGTTATTCATACGCATGAGTATCTACCTTTATAAATTTTGTCAGTTCACTAGAAAGAATTTATTTTGCATTTTCCTTTTTCAGCCATTTTCTTCCATATATCAACATTTAACATAATAATCATAGATGAAAAATGTTTTTTTGAGGAATTGTTTGGTTTGAAATTATGAAAGATGTATTTTTGTAAATATTATCAGGCTGACAATTTGCTTAAGCCTATATACTTAGGGCTGTCAACGGATACTTTCGGATACGGATAGTGCCATATCCGTATCCGCATCCGAAACCATTTTCGGATATCGGATATCCGCATCTGCGGATACGGACGGATATCGGATAAATATCCGCTCCGCCAACAATCAATAAATCAATGAAAATAAATGATTTTTTTAGCTTAATATTACGCTATTTCAACCTAATTGATTACTAAAGTTCTTAAAATAAATAAATACAATAATAATATATAATTTTGAGCAATTAACATGCGCTTAGTAGACTTTTAATTTTGCAAATTAATAAATTAGTATATTTAATTATCTTAAAATACATATAATTCAAGCTATAATCGAAAAAAAAAGCGGACGGATAATTTTCGGATGCGGATATGCCTATATCCGCATCCGCATCCGCTTTCCCGGATATCGGATATTTATCCGCTTTTCGGATGCGGACGGATTTCAGATTTTTCGGATATCCATTAACAGCCCTATATATACTTTTTATTTCAACCTATTTAGTCCAGGAGCAAATTTACACTATTTGCATGTTTTGATAGAACATATTTCGGTTATGGTAGCAGTGGTACTACCTTACCCATACGATATCAGATTGCATCCAACAATTTTCTGTAAATTAAATTCACAATACTTCAAATTTGTTGAAATTTTCTTATTTTCAGACATAAATAATAGAAAGTTACGTTATAGATACTTCGGCTCTTTTATTTTATTTTACATATGTGTGTTAATAATTATATTAAATAGAATATTTCAACATTAAAGAAGAATAGATAAATAATAGTTGCTTCATTGCATGTTCTATTTCACTATATAAATAATATCAACTAGCTTGCAAATTTTCGTCTCATTCTATTGTCTACCTTACACAAAAGATGTAGCCTTACAAAGGTTTCAAATTAAATCAACTTCTTCATTTGTATGGTACATTTTTTAGATGGATTTTACCTTAGTTGCATCCTAATATGAAGTTTAACAATACTTTTGTTTTCTGTTATATCAGCACTATATATATATATATACACACACACACACATACATATATATCATTTATGGATAAAATTGATTGTATATTGATTTAAAAGAATATATGTGACCTTCTATTTATATTCTTCTACATAAAGAATCAAGAAAAGATTATAATGATTGTAATTTGTATATACCTGTTGATGGACTTGAGTACTACATGGGTCTCTAATTAGAGGTTCTTTTATAAACCAAAAAATATATGATACAGTTAAGCTTTTATTACCAATAACGTGGATAGTTAATAGACTTGAGTACTACATGGGTCTCTAATTAGAGGTTCCAAACTTTTATAAACCAAAAAATATATGATACAGTTAGCCTTTTATTACCAATAACGTGGATAGTTGGTTTTATGATAAAAGCTAAAGTTGTTGACATTATATGATGATTGAATATTTTAACTTTTTTTCACCTTTTGTATATGTCTATTTACTATTATTCATACTGCACTAGCAGCATCTCACAATTAAACAAAGATAATAATTTATTCAAAAAAATGGCTAAAACTCCTAAATTAATTTTCTTATTACACGTTTTTGTATTCCTACAATGGAAAACAAACGTAGAAATGAAATAATATATGTATTATTCTATGAAAATTAAATTAAACAACACTTTATTTGGTCATATAAAACTTGCATACACTTTTTTATAAATTATTTAAATCTGTATCATATCCATTGTGGGAGAGCTTGCAAAGAGGTCCTTGCCATTTAGTTTGAAAATAGTTGTTGTAAAACAAAACCGATGTAACCAATAAATTCTTAAAATGATAGAATTGATGGGTTTTTTAAATTAATTTTTAAAGAGAGTGATCCTATCATGAGGTTCGCATTCATATTCTTATTGTTTATTAATAAATTCTTTACAAATGTGTGATGAGCGATACAATTATGGGAATGTAGGATCGTCTTTTTAGTGATCAACAAAATTTTAATGGGAAAACATGAAGAATTGTTATATTTAGACCTATTTCTGTTGATAAACAAACCAGGAAGTGGATGGTATATCATTAGGTTGTCACACATAAAATGTCTTTGAAGAGACCAGCCAGACAAAAGTGCTAATGCTGCAATAATAGAAGGGAAGATGTATGTGATGCCATAACCCGTTGACACTGCGCTGAAGGCTCCAAGAGAGGTGAGTTGATGCTGCATACAGATCTTCATTAGGCATGTATGCATTATCAATAAAGAAAAATTAGGTGGGGAGGTGTTAAAAATAATTAGTTATTCTCAAACTTTAACATGATGAACTTTTGTTTAATTTTTCATCTTTCATGGCTTCACGTGATTAGTGATTATTTCGAATGGAAAAAATTGACTATAGTTCACGTCTTTTGTCATATATTTATAATTCACATTATTTTCTTTTAGAAAGGATTGTTATTTTGTGTTTTAGTAAAATGCAAGCATTCTGGCTGACTCCTACTGCATTGTTTTAATTGTGAATCAAGCACTAGAAATAACCTTTTAAGTTTGTCTCTCATTAGAGTTGTAAGATTGAAACGGTTGATATTAGCTGTTTCATATGAAATTAATTATGGTCTATGTCAATTATCTGTATTTGGTTATTGTACAACCCATTCTGATTTGACCATTTGCACTTACAAGTTACTTTATTCTTTTTGTGACATACGTATAGCTCTGTACTTGGGTAAAATTTAAAGAGCAGCTGCATCTACATCAAGGAAAAGAGCTTTTGAATGGGTTGCATCTACAAATGAAGCGATGCATGCTAGGAGTCCTGAAGCACAAGGCCTGAGGTAACACGAATAAACCTGAAGGTTGAAGCAAAAAACATAATGGGCAATAGAACATTAATTTTGTGTATAAAATGTATACAATGCATTTTTGTCACTCGTTAACGTGTACCGTTGTATAAAACTGTGTGAAAATAATTTTGTAAAAATTTAATGATTGGTGCCTATTAAATGGGCACCTGTTGTTAGACGCCCATTAAATGGGCGCTTGAGCTTGGATGCCCCTTAAATGGTGCTTGAGTCTCATTCAGGATTCTGAATATTACCCTTTGTATTAAGGCGTAACTAAATGACAGGAATGCTAATTCTGAATATTACAAGCTGAATTGGCACCACTGGAGATGTTGTAACTATAGCATTATGTAATGGGAAAGATAAAAGTGATGGGATCGAAAAAAGTGTCTTCATAGTGAAGGTGCATAGCAAAGACACACTACGCCTCTACGAGCTGAAATTTTATAAGGCATCAAGAAGGTTAGCTGAGGTGAAAAGATAATGATTAGCATTGCTGCAATGCGCTGCTGAGGTTATGTTGACGATCAAATAAAAGTGTACGTGCTGGCAAGATACCACGATGTGGTGATTTTTCTTATTTACAAACAATGCTCGCTTGAATTAGTAGTTGTTACTTAATAAATTAACAGATATTACTATTGTACTGTAAGCCTAACTATGTTCAAAGGTTATGGTGCACAACCTTTGTTATATGAATGTGAAATATGAATATGAGTTCAAACGAGACTACTGTTATTAATTACTTTTGAAAAGGTTTTATCGTGTTCTATACGTTTGATTTTGTCCAATTGATGTTATATGCAGAAATGACGATTGAATTCACTATGGAGTTGTAACTTGCTTCATTACAAGATCCACCTATATTTTAAACACCATACTGAAAAATATCCGTTATGTTGTCTTTGGTTGTCTGCAAGTTGAGATTTTTTGTTGTAGCAAAACTGTTTTTAGGTTAAGATCTATCAAAAAATTCATTGGTGCTGCATTAATATAAGGTTTGGTAAGCATGAGTTCCTACATGCACGGGCAGTAGGAAACGAACATGTAAACAGTTAGCTGACTTGCAAATTGAATGTGTAGGTTTCATTTTTTCTGAGTATCTATTCTTTTGTAATGTGCTATATATTTTTAGTCAAAAATCAATTAAATTTATTCATTCATACGCATAATGATCAGCAACTTCTATACATAGAACCAAAGCAACGATAACTAGGAATTAGAAGCTTAACGCTGCCATTGATAGTATCTTCTGTTGTGCAAACTATAAGAAATGCACTAGATTATAGAGATATTTGAACATTACCTAGAAGATATCAGTCTTTTTTGTTTAATACATGACATTTTCAAATGAGATTACTATATATTTTATATTACATTTAGTATAGATGTATTGATGGAAATGTTATAATATGTTCGGTTATTCTTTATCGCATTCACATCATGATACATCCCTATATTATTATTTGCTTTCTACCATGTACAAATTGTACATTTGGAATCACGTAATATGCTTATGTCATGAAAGCAAATCCATGCAAATATACAATACACATTGAAATTAGGACTTGGACATAGAGGAAAGGCGATATCGTCGATCATTATTAGAGGATACAAGTATAAAGTAATTTTACTCATACACTATGAAATATGAAGTACCATCTATGCATACAACTTTTTTTTCAAAAAATGTTAACTTGCACTAGGTTTTTTGCACACGTCCAATGGACGTGCCAGACGTACTGGTCCAAATAATATAAATGCAAGTACAAATTGCACTAACTATGCAGAGATACAAGCTAGATTAAGTGCGGTATAAAAATGGAAGCATAAGTGCAATATTAAAATGAAGGATCCAGTACAGTTTGGTTCTTATTAGTAATCTATTCTTATCATTTTTTCCTACTATTATTGGCCATAATAAAACAGGGGAAAACCATGTACAACATGTGTGTCAAGGGTACAAATAATACAATTGTGTGTACCTTCTACTGCTACATGTCCAATAAAACAAGACAATATGTATATAAACATGACTTTCCTCAAGTTATAAAGGAACTGAGGCAATTAGTAACCAATGTAAGCTTCGTATACAACTACATATACATGTGTATCTAAGCATGTGTATACACATACATGTAAATATACATTTATAACTGTTAGACCAAAAAGTGGTCCTAACACCCAAATCGTTTAATTATATAGGAATTAATATCAGAAAGAATGCTAGAAAAATAGAAAAGACACAAGATTTATAGTGGTTCGGCGTTAACGAGCCTACGTCCACTTTATATCTATGATTATACCTGGAATCAGAGTACAATCGACGATTTATCCCTCAACTTCACTCTTACAATATCGATTCACTCAATAATTTCGAGACAACTCTGAATAATAACAATGGAGGTGTAATAATGGTGGATTCAGAACTCAGAATTGCCAAAAGGGTCCTGAAAAATGCCAAGTTCTGGGCTATTTATAGCTGATTTCTGCAGGGGATCGCGGTCATACGTGGCACAAATCCCTAAGATCTTGAGCTGGTTCGTAGCTTGAGGGAGAAATAGTCAATATGGCTATTATGGACAGGTGTTGCTGGATCCTGCGTTTGCGGATCGTTAAAGACTTGGTCATGGCTTTCATCTGGTTTCCTGGTTCGGATCAGGTCGCACTTTCATGGAGGGATCAGATCGATCTAGGAGGAGCAGGTCGTGTAACACCCCACATCCGTTAGTGTCACTCACAAAGGGAGTGCACTAAGTTATGTGGAGCATTTAGGGTAAAAGATGCAGATAAATTACAAGACAGACAAAAATTAAACAGCGGAAAATAAAACTTTGCTTTATTGATAAAATAGTTTGTACAATGATTTCTTTACAATATCAGAATATCATCTGTCTTACAAAATAAAGAAGCATAAAACAATATTTATATTCCCCAGTTTTAGCAAGAGCCAGCTATAGCATCTGAAAAGGGAACCCAAGCAAAACTTCGACAAATCTTTAAGCTGGGAAAGAGTGACAGTCCAACTTAACCTGAGCTATATTATTCCCTCCTTTACTACATGGGGGGGGGACAAAAGAAAAGAAGACGAAAGAAAAACAGAGTCAGACATAAAGCCTGAGTAAGTTCAGTAACTTCTAGCATGTGAACATTGAAAAACATAACGACATGAATTAACTGAATACAAGATAACACCATGATGATAGGGTCAGCAAGATTAGACCAGATAATCACAAGATATGCCAAGATAAGATAAACTGGATATGCTCTAATAATTTCACCGCTTCGCTATTTCCTTTATACTGGTTTCTATATCTCTGCACCACCTAACTAGTGTCCCAAGTAGTAACGATTACGTGATCCCAATCCCTGTATTTTCCATTGCCTTCAGGCATACATTCATTATTTGTTACCTAGATCTAATCTAGGGTTTTCTACCAAGTGCTTTCTAGATTCAATTAGAGTTTACACTATCTGCTAAACGCTTCTCGGATTCAGGGTTTATGCCACCTAGTCCAACTAGGGATTATGCTACCTGTCGAACGATGCCCCCAAGTCTAGGATACACTACCTAGAGTGGTATATGTTCCTAGACTTCCCCACACATGTATCGTGAATCGTTATCGCTTGTCTAGATGCACATGTCCTGTAATGTGCGGCCCGAGTCCTGTGGCAGGGCAAATCAAGAAACACAGAACTCGGTCGGGAGCTTTCAGATATCTGCCGGTGCAGATGCAAAGGTCTGTTTTTGTTCCAGTGGCTATGGTCCCACTCGACCCCTCCCTCAACTAATGAAAGGCACATCTTGAAAAATGAGAACTATACGCAGGTCCCCCTAGGCCCCACTGTCCTATGGCCATCCGCGACCATAACTAAATAGCAAGTATATGGTCTTTTGGAGTTCTCCGCCTTTCCGCTTCACGTATCTCGATTGACTGAAGATGGATGGTAGACGACGAGTTGCTATCACAGGGCTACCGGTTTCTCGCCGAATCACGCTGGTCCATCATGGTCTTTAGGTTGCCATATTTTGCAACCAAGGCATACCCTTGGTTCTTCTACCGCAGACCATAACCTCTGTGAGCCCAAGAGGATCATCTGCAGCCTCACAGAGGGATACCAAAAGAGTACCCTCACATCCCCTCGGGCTTCGTAACCCAATTCGTTGGAGCCTTCATTTTAATCAGACGGACGTTCGCTCCTTCCCGTGTTATACTAAGAATTACTACTTAGTTCTATTAACTAAGGTTTACCACTTAGTTTCCAGAATCGTTGTTTTCTTAACTAAGGTTTACTACTTAGCTCCTTTTAACTAAGGTTTACTACTTAGTTCTCTTTCCCGTCAATTCGTATTGGTTAAGTGTCATTAGTCAATTCAAGACTTAACCCTCTTCATTTATCCTGTCAAACTGGTTAAGTGTTATCAGTAATCCATGTTGACTTAACCCCACCACAAACCAAACTATATTGGTTAAGTATTTCTTATTACATAACCCTACCCGTTCATCCTGTATTGGTTAAGTGTTCCTTTTTAACTTAACCTTACCTGTCTGTTTTAACTAACATGTTATTAACGGTTAAGTATTATCCCTTCACGTTTTAGACTTAACCCTATTCCTTTATCACAATCTGATGGTTAAGTGTTTAAGTTTACTTAACCCTACGGTCTAGCCTAACTAACATATCAAATTGGCTAAGTGTGTTAAATCTTACTTAACCCCAACCTCTAGTCTAGTTAACATGTTAATTTGGCTAAGTGTATTAATTTTACTTAACCCCACCTTCCAGTCTAGTTAACATGTTAATTTGGTTAAGTGTTTTCTTAGTTACTTAACCCCTACAAATCTTGTCTTGTTACTATGTTAAGTTGGTTAAGTGTCCCTATGGACTTAACCCTTCCATTCTAGCTTAACTGTATGATCCTAACCCCACCCACCGGTCACATTATCATGTTGAACTGGTTAAGTGTCTTAGTTAACTTAAACCTACCATTCTTGTTCTGGCTTTAACTAAATAAATTAAAGCCACTACCACTCACATTAGACAGATATTGTTGCGATTACTGGATGTGCCGGTTGGTTCCGGGCAGGTTTACATCGCAACTCAGTCTAACCTCGGGTTGGGCATATTCGTGTTTTTTAAGTTCAAAGGGTTTTGATTAATTTTCAAATCAAGTTTTGAAAGTAACCATCCCATCCATCGGATCCGTTAGGGATAGCCAGGGAGAGCAGGAAACTTGTATTTTTCAAATCCAAGCCTAGACACTATCCTCTCTGTCACCCTAGAACTTTCTGGTGTGTTATTAAAAAGATGTCATTAATAAACTTTTCTTTTGAATATAAATAAATTGTTAACAATTTATCATCAAAGCCCACTTTCCCTTTCTGAATAAATTTTGGCTTATACCATATTCATTTATCATGCTCACTAATAGACTTATATTCTAGGCCCAAATCTTGATTTGCCTATCTGACAGTTTATAGTAATATAGATCCAACACCCCCATTTACAGTTTATGCCAAAACTAGATTTTCTATTCTAGTTTACAGTTTGTGCCCAAAACTTAATTTGCATACCAACTACCCATTTTGTGGCCCATTAAACCCTTTACCATTTACGCCCGATGTATGTAAATTATGCTAACATACTTATCATGCTTAATTTAGCCACCCAATTCTGGTTTAATATTCTAATTTCAGTTCATTGTCAAAACTAGACTTGTTATTCTAATTTTCAACAAATTATGCCAATTTCCAAGTTTAGTCAATTTCATGCTTTTCCCCAAAACGTATTCCCATCGTTCGTATAATTGTGATTCAACCTAGATTTTAAATAAAGCTAGATTCGTGGCTAAAAGGGAATGAACCAAAATGCCATGAAAGAACGGACATAACAACTGGCATAAGATGATAATTCACAGGCATATAGATCACGACATGAAAAGGGTTGAATAACGACGTAGGTTCAAGAACATGGGTAGACCTAACTTAATAGGTAAATTCCCAAGGTCTAAAACCAAAGAAAACCAAGAATAGACAGAATAGAGACGTAGGTTCAAGAACATGGGTAGACCTAACTTAATAGGTGAATTCCCAAGGTCTAAAACCAAATAAAACCAAGAATAGACAGAATAGAAAATCAGGTTTAGACCCAATTTCACAGTCACAAAACTTAAGCAACACTTCCCTAGTCATGAATCATAGGAGTTTAGTCACAGTTGTCCTTGTTATGTCACAGGCAATAGTTTATATTTCCTAATCAAAGGCATAGGCTTGTGTTCGCAGTCAAAGGAAATAATTCTCATAGTCACAGTCACAGTCATAGGCAATGTTCATAGTCATAGGCAATGTTCATAGTCATAGGCAATGTTCATAGTCATATGCAATGTTCAAAGCCATAGGCAAGGCCTAATTGGTCATCGAATCATAACAGCTCTCAATTTGGTCCAAAGATATAGGCACAGATTCGAATAGAAAGATTTGGCATATTCTTTTATTCCTTTAATTTCATGTCACGAACAGAGAGAAACGTTCAAATCTAAGAAATAACTGACTTACAGAGATTAGATTAGATTCGTAGAAAAACAGTCGTTGAAGTCGTTTGAATCTTCACTCGAATCCTAGCTTGACTTGAATCTCCTCTTGAAAGTCTTGAGCAGCATTTCCTCGTCTTGATTTATTTTATATATTATTCTATTTATTATTTAATTAAGAGGTGGAGAAGGAGCCATGTTCACCAAGAATCTTTGCAGCATAAGGGTAGAGAAGAATTGTGAATAGAGAAGGAGACTAGGGCTGTTTATATAGTGTAGAATTCAACGAATCTGGTCAGAATGAACCAGGTTCAGAAAACTGGAAAAAGCAGGGGGGGTCGACCCCCAGGTCGACTACCCAGTCGACCTGGTCCCCCCAGGTCGACACCCTAGTCGACCTGGGTACCCAGGTCGACTCCCAGGTCAACCCCCTGGTCAACCTGGGTCCTGGGCGGGAAATTTCCCGCCCAGCCCGCTTCTGGGTCTGTTTTGAAATTTGAACTTCGCTGAAACTTCCGGAGGCCATATCTTTCTCATACGGACTCCGATTTACGCAAACTCGGACTCATTTTCATGCAGAATTCCCAGGCGAACGCAATGGCGCAGCTCGTTTCCCTTGATTTTGATTTTAAATTCTAATTCTGCCTTGATTTGTGTTACAGAATTACGGGGTGTTACATTCTCCCCCACTTAAAAGGATTTCGTCCCCGAAATCTTCAAGTTAGGAAGAATGTGTCCTACCATCCAATCACCCATCTACTCAACCATTAAATCACAGGCATTCATTGTCCTTAAAAGATTTCTAATGCTTTCATGTTCATATGCATAGTGTGTGTAGATGTCTTTATCTAATGCAAAATCAGGCGGTCTACTGATTCAGTCGACCTCCTAAATGCGAATCATGTCAGTGCCATGCGTCCAATCATGTATGCAAGCAACCCTAGTTATGTAAATACTACATGCGTGCACAGCCATTCATCCATATGCAACATCCATATGATAACATATAAAGTTCAACTTTCAAACAAATACATATCGGTAAATGAAATATGAAAGCGTCCGAACTGATCTAGTGTCTAATACGTATGCATATGCATTCACGAGCATCCATTAGCAACCACTTGCAACCATCAACCATAACATGTTTCAAATACATGTTTTACATCCATTGGCTTCTACCTAAGGATCGAAGATATGACCTAGAGGATATACTTTGGAAAGAGAGAAACAATTATGCGTAAAGCTCCTAAAAATGAAGAAATCAAGGATGCACCATTGAGGAAAAGGGTATGATGCTAGTATCTAGCCTTCTTGAGCTTTACTCCACTGTATCTTAACCAATTTAACTTCACGATTGTGAAGTTTCTAACCTCCATTTCCAAAATAAACAGATGTCAATCACAGTACCAAGTGTACATACGAAGATGGTTTGAGGCCTTTCCTCTTAGCTTATCCATCACGCCATAACTATGAGGGTTAGATGGTCACTACGTGCTTTTTTTTTTGGAGTGCCTGCCACAACTATTCATCTCTCACGCAAACCATCCTAGTCGAACTCGACATTCCTCAAGTACAAGCCCCAAAGGCCTAAACCAATATCAGACAAGCACCCAAGGAATATCTCCTCCGAATTTAGACGATCTACGTGAGATGATATAAGCAAACTCGATAGCTATTCTCAAATTCCTATTACCAAAAGTAAACTGGTCGGACCATCAATTGGATTTGAGACTCTAGTGGGATCTTTCTACTATACAAGTACTATGTTGCAAAGACTCAACTATGGAAGTGGATATGAACAAATGCGAAGCGCTAAAACCAAAGGAAAGAGAACGAACAACAAAACTAGACTCTTCCAACAGAACTTCACTACCCTTCTCCTAGGTACGCTTGGTGGTGAAAGTATGTACTTGCCCTTTTGAAAATCTTGTTCCTCGTTCTTGCCCTTGTCCTTAATTATATGCCCTATCATACCCTAGTAAAGATACTTCCTCTTGTCTTACAATTCCTTCCTCCTTTATGAGCTAAATCTATATCCATGAATTCCTCATCCTTGGGTTGTACTCCTTAGCCAAAGTCCACATCCTCTTTCGTGTGTAATCATGTTGACAAATCTCTCGAAAGCTGCCTCCATCGTACAGAAAACCCTACTAAGCTTGAAAGAAAACTGGCCGTAGGTGAAACAACTACGGCTATGGATGGAAGTCGGGCACTACTTCGCCCTTCGATGAGGTTACCTCCCAGAAAGCCAGGAGCCCCAGAGACTCAACAAAGAAGGAGATAAGAATTCAAACAGAGGAAGAGAAGATAACGCGTATGGCTTTGGGGAATATGCCTTTAAAACAAATCTTTTCTCTTAAAAATGCTTCTTTTAAAACTGTTTTGAAAATAATTTTTCAAATCTTTTATCTGATACGGTAACCTTCAGCTCTGATACCATGGTAACACCCCACATCCGTTAGTGTCACTCACAAAGGGAGTGCACTAAGTTCTGTGGAGCATTTAGGGTAAAAGATGCAGATAAATTACAAGACAGATAGAAATTAAACAGCGGAAAATAAAACTTTGCTTTATTGATAAAATAGTTTGTACAATGATTTCTTTACAATATCAGAGTATCATCTGTCTTACAAAATAAAGAAGCATAAAACAATATTTATATTCCCCAGTTTTAGCAAGAACCAGCCATAGCATCTGAAAAGAGAACCCAAGCAAAACTTCGACAAATCTTCAAGCTGGGAAAGAGTGACAGTCCAACTTAACCTGAGCTATATTATTCCCTCCTTTACTACTTGGGGGGGGGGACGAAAGAAAAGAGGACGAAAGAAAAACAGAGTCAGACATAAAGCCTGAGTAAGTTTAGTAACTTCTAGCATGTGAACATGGAAAAACAGAACGACATGAATTAACTGAATACAAGATAACACCATGCTGATAGGGTCAGCAGGATTAGACCAGATAATCACAAGATATGCTAAGATAAGATAAACTGGATATGCTCTAATACTTTCCCCACTTCGCTATTTCCTTTATACTGGTTTCTATATCTCTGCACCACCTAACTAGTGTCCCAACTAGTAACGATTACGTGATCCCAATCCCTGTATTTTCCATTGCCTTCAGGCATACATCCATTATTTATTACCTAGATCTAATCTAGGGTTTTCTACCAAGTGCTTTCTAGATTCAACTAGAGTTTACGCTATCTGCTGAACTCTTCTCGGATTCAGGGTTTATGCCACCTAGTCCAACTAGGGATTATGCTACCTGTCGAACGATGCCCCCAAGTCTAGGACACACTACCTAGAGTGGTTTATGTTCCTAGACTTCCCCACGCATGTATCGCGAATCGTTATCGCTTGTCTAGATGCACATGTCTTGTAATGTGCGGCCCGGGTCCTGTGGCAGGGCAAATCAAGAAACACAGAACTCGGTCGGGAGCTTTCAGATATCTGCCGGTGCAGATGCTAAGGTCTATTTTTGTTCCAGTCTCTATGGTCCCACTCGAACCCTCCCTCAACTAATGAAAGGCACACCTTGAAAAATGAGAACTATACGCAGGCCCCCCTATGCCCCACTGTCCTATGGCCATCCGCAACCTTAAATAGCAAGTTTATGGTCTTTTGGAGTTCTCCGCCTTTCCGCTTCACGTATCTCGATTGACTGAAGATGGATGGTAGACGACGAGTTGCTATCACAGGGCTACCGGTTTCTCGCCGAATCACGCTGGTCCATCCTGGTCTTTAGGTTGCCATATTTTGCAACCAAGGCATACCCTTGGTTCTTCTACCACAGACCTTAACCTCTGTGAGCCTAGGAGGATCATCTGCAGCCTCACAGAGGGATACCAAAAGAGTACCCTCACGTCCCCTCGAAGCCTCGGGCTTCGTAACCCAATTCGTTGGAGCCTTCATTTTAATCAGACGGACATTCGCTCCTTCCCGTGTTATACTAAGAATTACTACTTAGTTCTATTAACTAAGGTTTACCACTTAGTTTCCAGAATCGTTGTTTTCTTAACTAAGGTTTACTACTTAGCTCCTTTTAACTAAGGTTTACTACTTAGTTCTCTTTCCCGTCAATTCGTATTGGTTAAGTGTCATTAGTCAATTCAAGCTAACTTAACCCTCTTCATTTATCCTGTCAAACTGGTTAAGTGTTATCAGTAATCAATGTTGACTTAACCCCACCACAAACCAAACTATATTGGTTAAGTATTTCTTATTACTTAACCCTACCCGTTCATCCTGTATTGGTTAAGTGTTCCTTTTTAACTTAACCTTGCCTGTTTGTTTAAACTAACATGTTATTAACGGTTAAGTATTATCCCTTCACGTTTTAGACTTAACCCTATTCCTTTATCACAATCTGATGGTTAAGTGTTTAAGTTTACTCAACCCTACGGTCTAGCCCAACTAAAATATCAAATTGGCTAAGTGTGTTAAATCTTACTTAACCCCAACCTCTAGTCTAGTTAACATGTTAATTTGGCTAGGTGTATTAACTTTACTTAACCCCACCTTCCAGTCTAGTTAACATGTTAATTTGGTTAAGTGTTTTCTTAGTTACTTAACCCCTACAAATCTTGTCTTGTTACTATATTAAGTTGGTTAAGTGTCCCTATGGACTTAACCCTTCCATTCTAGCTTAACTGTATGATCCTAACCCCACCCACCGGTCTGGTTGTCATGTTGAATTGGTTAAGTGTCTTAGTTAATTTAACCCTACCATTGTTGTTCTGGCTTTAACTAAATAAATTAAAGCCGCTACCACTCACATTAGACAGATATTGTTGCGATTACTGGATGTGCCGGTTGGTTCCGGGCAGGTTTACATCGCAACTCAGTCTAACCTCGGGTTAGGCATATTCGTGTTTTCTAAGTTCAAAGGGTTTTGATTAATTTTCAAATCAGGTTTTGAAAGTAACCATCCCGTCCATCGGATCAGTTAGGGATTGCCAGGGAGAGCAGGAAACTTGTATTTTCCAAACCCAAGCCTAGACACTATCCTCTCTGTCACCCTAGAACTTTCTGGTGTATTATTAAAAAGATGTCATTAATAAACTTTTCTTTTGAATATAAATAAATTGTTAACAACTTATCCTCAAAGCCCACTTTCCCTTTCTGAATAAATTTTGGCTTATACCATATTCATTTATCATGCTCACTAATAGACTTATATTCTAGGCCCAAATCTTGATTTGCCTATCTTACAGTTTATAGTAATTTAGATCCAAAACCCCCATTTACAGTTTATGCCAAAACTAGATTTTTTATTCTAGTTTACAGTTTATGCCCAAAACTTAATTTGCATACCAACTACCTATTTAATGGCCCATTAAACCCTTTACCATTTACGCCCGATGTATGTAAATTATGCTAACATTGTTATCATGCTTAATTTAGCCACCCAATTCTGGTTTAATATTCTAATTTCAGTTCATTGTCAAAACTAGACTTGTTATTCTAATTTTCATCAAATTATGCCAATTTCCAAGTTTAGTCAATTTCATGCTTTTCCCTAAAACGTATTCCCATCGTTCGTATAATTGTGATTCAACCTTGATTATAAATAAAGCTAGATTCGTTGCTAAAAGGGAATGAACCAAAATGCCATGAAAGAACGGACATAACAACTGGCATAAGATGATAATTCACAGGCATATAGATCACAACATGAAAAGGGTTGAATAACGACGTAGGCTCATGAACATGGGTAGACCTAACTTAATAGGTAAATTCCCAAGGTCTAAAACCAAAGAAAACCAAGAATAGACAGAATAGAGACGTAGGTTCAAGAACATGGGTAGACCTAACTTAATTGGTAAATTCCCAAGGTCTAAAACCAAAGAAAACCAAGAATAGACAGAATAGAAAATCAGGTTTAGACCCAATTTCACAGTCACAAAACTTAAGCAACACTTCCCTAGTCATGAATCATAGGAGTTTAGTCACAGTTGTCCTTGTTATGTCATAGGCAATAGTTTATATTTCCTAATCAAAGGCATAGGCTTGTGTTCGCAGTCAAAGGAAATAATTCTCATAGTCACAGTCACAGTCATAGGCAATGTTCATAGTCATAGGCAATGTTCATAGTCATAGGCAATGTTCATAGTCATAGGCAAGGCCTAATTGGTCATCGAATCATAACAGTTCTCAATTTGGTACAAAGATATAGGCACAGATTCGAATAGAAAGATTTGGCATATTCTTTTATTCCTTTAATTTCATGTCATGAACAGAGAGAAATGTTCAAATCTAAGAAATAACTGACTTACAGAGATTAGATTAGATTCGTAGAAAAACAGTCGTTGAAGTCGTTTGAATCTTCACTCGAATCCTAGCTTGACTTGAATCTCCTCCTGAAAGTCTTGAGCAGTATTTCCTCGTCCTGATTTATTTTATATATTATTCTATTTATTATTTAATTAAGAGGAGGAGAAGTAGCCATGTTCACCAAGAATCTTTGCAGCATAAGGGTAGAGAAGAATTGTGAATAGAGAAGGAGACTAGGGCTGTTTATATAGTGTAGAAGTCAACGAATCTGGTCAGAATGGCGTCCGGATACAGAAGAACGAACCAGGTTCAGAAAACTAGAAAAAGCAGGGGCATAGGCCGTTTCCCTTGATTTTGATTTTAAATCCTAATTCTACCTTGATTTGTGTTACAGAATTACGGGATGTTACCGGTCGGATCAGATCCGGTTGACATGAGCGTGTCGGATCGTGCTAGCGGGGGTGATCACGATCGGATCCAGGCCTTTCCATAAGTAAAGCTTCATCTTGCACTCGCGTTTGAATCTTGGTGGCTTGGTCCAAAAGCTAGCCAACATTTTGCCCCCTCGAAGTATGTTTTATCAAGTATGGAACATGCTTCGAAACTACCGAACTATCTTTTCATTAAGCGATGTGGATCAGAGGTTGTGCCTGTCTGAAACATCGTTCAACTTCGGAAGTTGTAATAACCCGAAAATCTGGGCCAGTTTAAAATTTTTATTTTGGCAATTTTAGCGAATTTAAAATATTTAAAATGAATTATTTTAAATAATAACAACGAGAAATTTATTTTGAATATAAATCGAACGTATATATTATATACGCCGTCGTTAGAATATAATTAATTATATATAATTATAAATAGAATTGAAAATGGCGAGGTAGTTCGATAATTCGATTTCAAACTTCAATTGAACCTATCGGGTGCAAAACAATCCGGATTTTAACGAAACCAAAAACAATAGGATCTAATTGATAATATCTTTCCAATGAATCCGAAAAATCAAAATTTCATAGCGGGAATCAAAAGATATGTCCAGTTGAAAATTCTGAATAGTCGCTATGGAATTCAGGCCCTTAAAAATTGACATTTTGCAAACGACCTCGGATTTCGACGAAACCACTTTTGTTGGATCCGCAGTGTCAAATTATTGCTAGGTTTCAAATTTCATAATTTTTCGAATCAATATGTGAGCGTGGCAAAGGAAAACGCGTTTGACCAGTTTCAGTTGATTTTAATCGACTGGAAATTGGCCATTTTTCATACGGTCTCAGAATTCGACGAAACTAGTTTCGTTAGGACCGTATTGTCAATACGAAGCTAGAAAATATTTTTCTGCAATTTATAGAGTTAGTATGTGACCCCGGTAAATTGAAATGCGCGTTCAAATTCAATGTATAGAGTTATATGTTGATTTTAACGGAAACTGATCGAAACGTTCGAATTGGCCTACGTGACATATCCCATTGTGTTCGGAATGGGGGTAAAACGCTATGGACGACAGGCGGTGGGCCTCGTTTAGAGGTCGAAAGTAAAAGTTGCTTTTTAGTGAAAAAATAAAATAATTAAATAATAAAAAAATAAAAACCCTTTCTCTCCTTTCCTTATACGCTGCCACCCTTCGTTCAATCAGATCGAACGAAAAGAAATAAAAAAAATGGCAGCGACTGAGACCCGCCGCCACCGATGGAGCGCGCCGCCCTCCCCTTCTCCTTCTCCTCCCGCTCCCTCTTCCTCCCACCGCGAGAACCCCCAGCGCCTGAAACCCAACCCTAAACCGCCGCTACCCCCAATTCGAGCACCCCCTAGCCCTCCGTTCGAGCGACGACCGAACCCCCCCTGAAGCCCCTCAACCGACGCCCAGACCCCCCTTCAACAACAGCAGACGCGCATACACCCCCCCTTCCTTCCATCTGTAAGTTTTCTTTCTATTTTATTTTCTTTATTTATTTTGTTTTATTTGTTTTAATTTTATTTATTTATTTATTCCTTTTATAGATGATTAGCAAACAGACAAAAATCAGTTTTTGTGTAGGATTTTTAAATAGAAAGTTAGAATTTTTCATAAAGAAAAGGCGATATTTTTAAAGGTGAAAAGATCGTATTTTTATTTGAATGTAGAAAGATCAGATTTTGATATAGTGGTGAGAATAAAAATATAATCTTTATATTATACAAAGGATAAAAATATAATTTTTATTCAAGTGATGAGTTAAAAATCTTTATATTTGAAAAGGCGAAATCTTTATATTTGAAAAGGCGAAATCTTTATATAGAGAATAGCGAGGTAAAAATAGAATTTTTATCTATATAGTAGCGGTGTGAAAATGGAATTTTTATCCATATAGCGAGGTAGTAAAAATTTGATTTTTATATATTGAATAGTATAATAAAAATTTGATTTTTATATATTGAATAGCATAGTAAAAATTCGATTTTTATATATTGAATAGCGAAGTAAAAATTCGATTTTTATATATTGAATAGCGAAGTAAAAATTCGATCTTTATATATTGAATAGTATAGTAAAAATTTGATTTTTATATATTGAATAACGAAGTAAAAATTCGATTTTTACATATGTAGTGGCTACGGGCAACGAAGATGGAAAAAGATGCGATGACGATGAATATTTCTATCAATGAAGAGTCGTGGTATTGGATAGCTATTGGTGAGAACTTCTCACTCTTCAATTTCTTTTTCTAGTTATATATACTAGGATGCAGACGGTGCTTAGTAGCACCCGACACAATCGTCCACAGACCATGGACTTGTTTGTTTGGTTGTGTAGTTGACTAGTTTATTTGGTTTGAATTGAATTGTTTGGTGAAATGAAATTGATTTGATTGATGTGTGAATGGCATGGGCCTTCACTAGACCGGGGATAAGGCTAGGCCTCGTCCCGTTTCTAGTATCGTGCCGTTATGCCGCCGAAATTTTCTGAAATAAGTTAGGAAAATAAAAATATCATTTTTATTTTGTAAATGAACTGAATAAAAATTCATGTGTTGAAATAAAATATTTTATCATTAAAAATATAATTTTTAACGTGAATGTGAATAAATAAATATTCATTTACAAACCAGACGGTTTGTTTATGTACACCTATTTGAAGGACATTGATTGAGATGATAAATTTTACACATCGCCCAACTACACAAATAAAATCTATGTTTGTTGATTTGAAACCCCACACGGGTGTTGGGATGAAATTTGAGGTTCACTCATCCTGATTGATTGAATATGTCAATCGATTGATTGACAGACTGTTATAAGCGTTAGATATCTATATTTGATGCTTATACAGTGTAGTGCACTTTGGTTGATGGTTGATTATTTTTCAATGCTATTGTATACGTGTGATGTATGAAAATCCATATAATTAACATTATATGGTGATTGATTGGGCCTCATTCCAATTTAGAAAATAAAGAATATATAATATAAAGCTTCATGTGTTGACTGTACTCATCCGTTGAGATTAGTCATGTGTTGAACGAAATATTTTAATAATAAAATTTACATCTTTATCAATATAATATAAAGGTTCATGTGCTGACTGTACTCATCCGTTGAGATTAGTCATGTGTTGAACGAAATATTTTAATAATAAAATTTACATCTTTATCAATATAATATAAAGGTTCATGTGTTGACTGTACTCATCCGTTGAGATTAATCATGTGTTGAACGAAATATTTTTATAATAAAATTTACATCTTTATCAATATAATATAAAGGTTCATGTGCTGACTGTACTCATCCGTTGAGATTAGTCATGTGTTGAACGAAATATTTTAATAATAAAATTTACATCTTTATCAATATAATATAAAGGTTCATGTGTTGACTGTACTCATCCGTTGAGATTAGTCATGTGTTGAACGAAATATTTTAATAATAAAATTTACATCTTTATCAATATAATATAAAGGTTCATGTGTTGACTGTACTCATCCGTTGAGATTAGTCATGTGTTGAACGAAATATTTTAACAATAAAATTTACATCTTTATCATATAAAATTAGAAACTAACTGGAAAATAGATAAGATGAGTGGTCTCCTGGATATTGATCTGATGTTGGTTTCGGCCTTCGGGGTTAATATTCAGGGAATCGTTCTCTTACTAATTTACGGTTGGAGTCTGATTTAATATCAAACGATAGATACCTTAATTTTCATGAAATATATTAAATAACAAAAATAATCACACGTGGACAGTACTCATTCGTTGAGATTAGTCATGTGTTGACAAGAATAAATATTCATTTGTTGAATAGAATAACGGAATTATTGAAATATATAAAGCCGTGTTGATTAGAGATGCGCTATTTTGACCCGAACGATATTTATATTGATTATATTCGTTTTTATAAATTGAATAGAAAAGAAATTTGAATTAAATTGAATATATAACGAATTTGATTTGAATTTAATATATAATGAATTCAAATTGAATTGAATTGAAAAGAAAACGAATTAGAATTGATTTGAATTGAATAGAAAACGAATTTGAATTGAATAGAAAACGAATTTGAATTGAATAGAAAACGAATTTGAATTGAATTGAAAAGAAAACGAATTCGAATCGAATTAAAATCGATTTGAATTGAAATCAAATAGGAATGAAAGTAAGAAGAATTTATAATAGAAAATTCAATTTTGATTTGAATTTGAAATAAAGGTTGAAATTGTTTTTGAAACGAATTCAAAACTATTTATAAAATTCATTTTAAATAGAAATCAACGAAATATATATTATATATATTATATGTATAATATAATGGCCTGAATAGAACGCGCCGCGCCGCGACAGTTCGTGAATTTCGACCATTTATTTCAAACGGACATTACGGGAGATCCGACCGTCGGATTCTCCTAAAACCGGAACCGTTGGGTTCGTAGCGAAAAGGGCTTTCTAACGGATATTTGAAATTTGAAATCTAACGGTTGGATTTGGAGATGTGTTCAAATCAAATTTGAAAAAGGTCGCCGTTAGTGCAGTTCGACGGCCGTTGATGGAAATCGACTGTACGGGCCTTGATAAAATTATTAAAAATAGTAATAATTTGTGTAAAATCATAAGAAATGATTTGGGAAAAATTGGGATGAAAAACTCCATATTTGAAAAGATAAAAATAGATTTTTATCGAAATGAACTAGTTTTGAACTAAAATTAAACCCGTTTATTTTTAAATAAATAAACTGGATTTGAAATGGGTTTTAAACAGAATTGATTTGTGGGTTTATCGTGAACGGTGTTTTAAATAACACTAGTTCTTTAACCCGGTAATAAATAGAATGTGATTTGGGTTTGTCGTGAACTGTGTTTTAAATGACATTAGTTCTTTAACCCAGTAAAAGGAGTTTTAATGAATCTGCAATTAGATTGAAATGTGAATTGATAATTTAAATGATCAACTTTAGAAAATGAGCGAGAATGGAGTATCACCAGTTTTTCTCCAAAGCGATAGTTAAATCTTTAATCAGATTTGAACGTGAAATGGTAATTAATTTTACCGATAACACTGTGGTGTTAAATATGGAATATTACCAGTTTTGCTTCATGGGATGAATAGGTTGGGATTGGGAAATAAATTAAATAATTACCTCGGTATGGTTCGCTAATCTCGACTAGTTTGGAAAACCATAATTTGGTTTGAAATGACATCCAAAGGAAGATTAAAGGATAAATTTTAAAGAATTTATCTTGGATAAAATTAATGGGAACCTTTCCCTAAGAATGTGATTTTGTGAATAAAAGAATATTCTGGATTGGAATGAGGCGTATGTTGTGTTTGTGTAACATTTGTTTTAATATACGCGGGTTGTTCGGAAAGGCCGGGTTTATACCCATTCTGAATAACTGATTCGACGATATGTCGAAGATGAAGACGGTGGTCGAAGACCGGAAGTCTTCACATCGTTTGGGTGATTACTGATGATCTTGATTGGGTTGTACACCCAAGATGAGGGAATCAGTTGGTTGTCGTCCAGACGTACTTGGAGATGGATGGATATGCGAGGAAAGTGCCTCCGGTTTCGTTCAGACCCAGAACGGACTTGTAAATGGATTGTGTGTCTGACATTGGGTTTTATTCTGTGTTGATTGATTTCTGTTAAATATATATCTGTTTGGCGGCGGAGAATTTATTCTCTTGCTTACCGCCCTTCTCTGAGACATACGAGCTTAGAGGTTATATATCGATAGATATCAATCGCATGGCATGAATTGCCTGTGTGGCATACTGAGTTGCATGGATCAAGGCTTCTGTTGAAAAGCAAAGTCTTGTGGTTGATGATCAAAGCACGGCCTACGTGGCAGCTTTGTGTATAGCGTGAATTCGCGAGCCTCACACCTCGGTATGAGTCAAAAACGGGATAAGGACTGCAGGGAGAGCACGACGTTTCTTTCTAGCTTTGGTGGTGTCAGTGACTTACCATCCCTGACATTTATATACTTTTCACCTATGTGGTTGTTGGATGAGGCGCCTCGATTTTAGGTCTGTAAGGACCGGGAAACGTGTGTTCAGGAATACTAATCCTCTAACGTAAGTGAGGACCGGCCCTGAAGCATCCAAGGGTTGCCCAGAGTGCGTAGCCCTGGGACATTTGCTAGAGTGTCTCGAAAGCGGAGAGGAGCTTGCCCCTTGCCTCGACTCATGACGGAAATCCAATTTCCAATACGTGTATTTCAGCTTTATTTGTAGAGCCTAGTTTGGCGACATAGTGGTATGGGGCACTTATGCCGTCTATGATTTATATTTATGATTGAAATTGTTTCGACACTATACACTTATTATAGTATCAAATGATTTGTTTTAAACGTACCAAGCATGTTTGGCTGTTATAAGGTAAAACCCTATCCTCCGGCTTGCGTTGCATTGTGTGATGGGACCTGGGTCTTATAATAGCTTCATTTTTTGAAAAAGTATTGCGCTGTTTATTCTATGCACTGGTATTCTTGGGAGGAAAACCCGTTCCGTGTTATACGGCGAGGTCCCTTGAATTACTCTCTTTTAAAAGTAAAGTTTTAACTAACTGTTTTAGTTCTCACACCAGTCACATGACTGACCTGGAGTTTATTGTTTTAACCTAAACTCTGGGTGCCCCTATTTTCCGCACGGGCAGCTAGTAGTTTTGGTTTTGCAGATTTATATTCACAGGATCCTGGTTTACAGCTGGAATGATATCCGGAAAGCTCTGTATCCGTATATCACCTTCAGTTGTGCTTTGTACTATTTTCCGCTGCTATGTAATTTAATGTAATATCTAATATTTATCTAATGTAATTTATTCAATTTTACTCTGTATATTCTTGTATCTGATGGAATTGTTGTAATATACAATGAAATGTTCTTCCGTCTGTGTTCTGTTTTGTCCTGTTCTCAAACGATCAGGGGTTTCGAACGGTCTAGATCGGTTTAACGACTGATTCGGATCGAGCGAAATTCCTTGCCGTCACATTTGGTATCAGAGCTTTGGTTTACAGAGCTCGAGAACAAGACACATTAGAACCATACAGAAGAATTCATCAGATATTGGATTAGTAATATCCAATTAGAATGACTCGTTAGAGATGGGATCAGTAGTATCCTAGAACGAGTGTGAAGGGTATATTTTTCAATTGAAAACAATTTTGTTTTGAAAATTTAAACCATTTTATACGTATTTTAATATTCATTTGTATTGATTTGGACAATCGAGTATATAAAGGTTTTGCATATACGCGTCATGAACGTATATTCGAAGTTTTAATATATTAGATAGATATAGAGTCACACTCTAGTGGCCCGAAGATGATTCTAATGGTTGAGTACTCGTCTTCAGAATTTATATTCGAGTGACGAAGGTGTGATATCTATATATTTCCATTAGACTGGTGTGAGAACCAAAACTTATATAGATAGATTTATTTGTTGTGAATTGGCACCAAAAACGTGATTTTTGCATATGTATCAAAATTATGAATTTGAAACGTTAATCCACTAATTGATTGATGTTTGTGTTGTTTGTTTATTTGTTTGATAATTTTGAACCATTATGCCTATTTGAATCAAATATTGAATTATATTGAAAATTGGTCGCATTTGCTTGCATATACATAGACTTACATTGAACAGGTCATAGCAAGGAGGCTAGAGCTGAAGAATAAAATTTGTTTGCCCGACAAATAAGTACATGTTTACTATAATTTACTGTTTTGTTTGGGTGATGATGATTTTATGAGCCTATTGGCTAGCCGCTTCGCTTTTTCTTTTTCTTTTTGAGATCAGAAGGCCTATATGGCAATTTCGGGATTTTCCCGTGGCTCCCGGTGCAGGGGAGGTTATGGCGAATTTTTTTGAAAATTTAGGGTGTTAGCCAAATTTTTGAAAATTTGAAAATTCTCATAAACTGAAAAGTTGGAGAATGGAAGCCAGATCGAACGTAGAGTTGAATAATCAAACCACTTTCGACTTTGTTCCTTTTCAGGGACGAAAAGTTTTAAGTGGGGGAGATTGTAATAACTCGAAAATCTGGGCCAGTTTAAAATTTTTATTTTAGCAATTTTAGCGAATTTAGAATATTTAAAATGAATTATTTTAAATAATAACAACGAGAAATTTATTTTGAATAAAAATCGAACGTATATATTATATACGCCGTCGTTAGAATATAATTAATTATATATAATTATAAATAGAATTGAAAATGGCGCGGTAGTTCGATAATTCGATTTCAAACTTCAATTGTACCTACCGGGTGCAAAACAATCCGGATTTTAACGAAACCAAAAACAATAGGATCTAATTGATAATATCTTTCCAACAAATCCGAAAAATCAAAATTTCATAGCGGGAATCAAAAGATATGTCCAGTTGAAAATTCTGAATAGTCGCTATGGAATTCAGGCCCTTAAAAATTGACATTTTGCAAACGACCTCGGATTTCAACGAAACCACTTTTGTTGGATCCGCAGTGTCAAATTATTGCTAGGTTTCAAATTTCATAATTTTTCGAATCAATATGTGAGTGTGGCAAAGGAAAACGCATTTGCCCAGTTTCAGTTGATTTTAATCGACTGGAAATTGGCCATTTTTCATACGGTCTCAGAATTCGACGAAACTAGTTTCGTTAGGACCGTATTGTCAATACGAAGCTAGAAAATATTTTTCTGCAATTTATAGAGTTAGTATGTGACCCCGGTAAATTGAAATGCGCGTTCAAATTCAATGTATAGAGTTATATGTTGATTTTAACGGAAACTGATCGAAACGTTCGAATTGGCCTACATGACATATCCCATTGTGTTCGGAATGGGGGTAAAACGCTATGGACGACAGGCGGTGGGCCTCGTTTAGAGGTCGAAAGTAAAAGTTGCTTTTTAGTGAAAAAATAAAATAATTAAATAATAAAAAAATAAAAACCCTTTCTCTCCTTTCCTTATACGCTGCCCCCCCCTTCGTTCAATCAGATCGAACGAAAAAAAAAAATGGCAGCGACGGAGACCCGCCGCCACCGATGGAGCGCGCCTCAGGCGCCAGCGCGCCGCCCTCCCCCTCCCCTTCTCCTTCTCCTCCCGCTCCCTCTTCCTCCCACCGCGAGAACACCCAGTGCCTGAAACTCAACCCTAAACTGCCGCTACCCCCAATTTGAGCACCCCCTAGCCCTCCGTTCGAGCGACGACCGAACCCCCCTGAAGCCCCTCAGCCGACGCCCAGACCCCCCTTCGACCACAGCAGACGCGCATACCCCCCCTTCCTTCCATCTGTAAGTTTTCTTTCTATTTTATTTTCTTTATTTATTTTCTTTTATTTGTTTTAATTTTATTTATTTATTCCTTTTATAGATGATTAGCAAACAGAAAAAAATCAGTTTTTGTGTAGGATTTTTAAATAGAAAGTTAGAATTTTTCATAAAGAAAAGGCGATATTTTTAAAGGTGAAAAGATCGTATTTTTATTTGAATGTAGAAAGATCGGATTTTGATATAGTGGTGAGAATAAAAATATAATCTTTATATTATACAAAGGATAAAAATATAATTTTTATTCAAGTGATGAGTTAAAAATCTTTATATTTGAAAAGGCGAAATCTTTATATTTGAAAAGGCGAAATCTTTATATTTGAAAAGGCGAAATCTTTATATAGAGAATAGCGAGGTAAAAATAGAATTTTTATCTATATAGTAGCGGTGTGAAAATGGAATTTTTATCCATATAGCGAGGTAGTAAAAATTTGATTTTTATATATTGAATAGTATAATAAAAATTTGATTTTTATATATTGAATAGCATAGTAAAAATTCGATTTTTATATATTGAATAGCGAAGTAAAAATTCGATTTTTATATATTGAATAGCGAAGTAAAAATTCGATTTTTATATATTGAATAGTATAGTAAAAATTTGATTTTTATATATTGAATAACAAAGTAAAAATTCGATTTTTACATATGTAGTGGCTACGGGCAACGAAGATGGAAAAAGATGCGATGACGATGAAGATTTCTATCAATGAAGAGTCGTGGTATTGGATAGCTATTGGTGAGAACTTCTCACTCTTCAATTTCTTTTTCTAGTTATATATATACTACGATGCAGACGGTGCTTAGTAGCACCCGACACAATCGTCCACAGACCATGGACTTGTTTGTTTGGTTGTGTAGTTGACTAGTTTATTTGGTTTGAATTGAATTGTTTGGTGAAATGAAATTGATTTGATTGATGTGTGAATGGCGTGGGCCTTCACTAGACCGGGGATAAGGCTAGGCCTCGTCCCGTTTCTAGTATCGTGCCGTTATGCCGCCGAAATTTTCTGAAATAAGTTTGGAAAATAAAAATATCATTTTTATTTTGTAAATGAACTGAATAAAAATTCATGTGTTGAAATAAAATATTTTATCGTTCAAAATATAATTTTTAACGTGAATGTGAATAAATAAATATTCATTTACAAACCAGACAGTTTGTTTATGTACACCTATTTGAAGGACATTGACTGGGATGATAAATTTTACACATCGCCCAACTGCACAAATAAAATCTGTGTTTGTTGATTTGAAACCCCACACGGGTGTTTGGATGAAATTTGAGGTTCACTCATCCTGATTGATTGAATATGTCGATCGATTGATTGACATACTGTTATAAGCGTTAGATATCTATATTTGATGCTTATACAGTGTAGTGCACTTTGGTTGATGGTTGATTATTTTTCAATGCTATTGTATACGTGTGATGTATGAAAATCCATATAATTAACTTTATATGGTGATTGATTGGGCCTCATTCCAATTTAGAAAATAAAGAATATATAATATAAAGGTTCATGTGTTGACTGTACTCATCCGTTGAGATTAGTCATGTGTTGAACGAAATATTTTAATAATAAAATTTACATCTTTATCAATATAATATAAAGGTTCTTGTGTTGACTGTACTCATCCGTTGAGATTAGTCATGTGTTGAACGAAATATTTTAATAATAAAATTTACATCTTTATCAATATAATATAAAGGTTCATGTGTTGACTGTACTCATCCGTTGAGATTAGTCATGTGTTGAACGAAATATTTTAATAATAAAATTTACATCTTTATCAATATAATATAAAGGTTCATGTGTTGACTGTACTCATCCGTTGAGATTAGTCATGTGTTGAACGAAATATTTTAATAATAAAATTTACATCTTTATCAATATAATATAAAGGTTCATGTGTTGACTGTACTCATCCGTTGAGATTAGTCATGTGTTGAACAAAATATTTTAACAATAAAATTTACATCTTTATCATATAAAATTAGAAACTAACTGGAAAATAGATAAGATGAGTGGTCTCCTGGATATTGATCTGATGTTGGTTTCGGCCTTCGGGGTTAATATTCAGGGAATCGTTCTCTTACTAATTTACGGTTAGAGTCTGATTTAATATCAAACGATAGATACCTTAATTTTCATGAAATATATTAAATAACAAAAATAGTCACACGTGGACATTACTCATTCGTTGAGATTAGTCATGTGTTGACAAGAATAAATATTCATTTGTTGAATAGAATAACGGAATTGTTGAAATATATAAAGCCTTGTTGATTAGAGATGCGCTATTTTGACGCGAACGATATTTATATCGATTATATTCGTTTTTATAAATTGAATAGAAAAGAAATTTGAATTAAATTGAATATATAAAGAATTTGATTTGAATTGAATATATAACGAATTCAAATTGAATTGAATTGAAAAGAAAACGAATTAGAATTGATTTGAATTGAATAGAAAACGAATTTGAATTGAATAGATAACGAATTTGAATTGAATTGAAAAGAAAACGAATTCGAATCGAATTAAAATCGATTTGAATTGAAATCAAATAGGAATGAAAGTAAGAAGAATTTATAATAGAAAATTCAATTTTGATTTGAATTTGAAATAAAGGTTGAAATTGTTTTTGAAACGAATTCAAAACTATTTATAAAATTCATTTTAAATAGAAATCGACGAAATATAAATTATATATATTATGTATATAATATAATGGCCTGAATAGAACGCGCCGCGGTAGTTCGTGAATTTCAACCATTTATTTCAAACGGACATTACGGGAGATCCGACCGTCGGATTCTCCTAAAACTGGAACCGTTGGGTTCGTAGCGAAAAGAGCTTTCTAATGGATATTTGAAATTTGAAATCTAACGGTTGGATTTGGAGATACGTCCAAATCAAATTTGAAAAAGGTCGCCGTAAGTGCAGTTCGATGGCCGTTGATGGAAATCGACTGTACGGGCCTTCATAATATTATTAAAAATAGTAATAATTTATGTAAAATCATAAGAAATGATTTGGGAAAAATTGGGATGAAAAACTCCATATTTGAAAAGATAAAAATAGATTTTTATCGAAATGAACTAGTTTTGAACTAAAATTAAACCCGTTTATTTTTAAATAAATAAACTGGATTTGAAATGGGTTTTAAACAGAATTGATTTGTGGGTTTATCGTGAACGGTGTTTTAAATAACACTAGTTCTTTAACCCGTTAATAAATAGAATGTGATTTGGGTTTGTCGTGAACTGTGTTTTAAATGACATTAGTTCTTTAACCCAGCAAAAGGAGTTTTAATGAATCTGCAATTAGATTGAATTGTGAATTGATACTTTAAATTATCAACTTTAGAAAATGAGCGAGAATGGAGTATCACCAGTTTTGCTCCAAAGCGATAGTTAAATCTTTAATCAGATTTGAACGTGAAATGGTAATTAATTTTACCGATAACACTGTGGTGTTAAATATGGAGTATTACCAGTTTTGCTTCATGGGATGAATTGGTTGGGATTGGGAAATAAATTAAATAATTACTTCGGTATGGTTCGCTAATCTCGACTAGTTTGGAAAACCATAATTTGGTTTGAAATGACATCCAAAGGAAGATTAAAGGATAAATTTTAAAGAATTTATCTTGGATAAAATTAATGGGAACCTTTCCCTAAGAATATGATTTTGTGAATAAATGAATATTCTGGATTGGAATGAGGCGTATGTTGTGTTTGTGTAACATTTGTTTTAATATACGCGGGTTGTTCGGAAAGGCCGGGTTTATACCCATTCTAAATAACCGATTCGACGATATGTCGAAGTTGAAGACGGTGGTCGAAGACCGGAAGTCTTCACATCGTTTGGGTGATTACTGATGATCTTGATTGGGCTGTACACCCAAGATGAGGGAATCAGTTGGTTATCGTCCAGACGTACTTGGAGATGGATGGATATGCGAGGAAAGTGCCTCCGGTTTCGTTCAGACCCAGAACGGACTTGTAAATGGATTGTGTGTCTGACATTGGATTTTATTCTGTGTTGATTGATTTCTGTTAAATATATATCTGTTTGGCGGCGGAGAATTTATTCTCTTGCTTAACGCCCTTCTCTGAGACATATGAGCTTAGAGGTTATATATCGATAGATATCAATCGCATGGCATGAATTGCCTGTGTGGCATACTGAGTTGCATGGATCAAGGCTTCTGTTGAAAAGCAAAGTCTTGTGGTTGATGATCAAAGCACAGCCCACGTGGCAGCTTTGTGTATAGCGTGAATTCGCGAGCCTCACACCTCGGTATGAGTCAAAAACGGGATAAGGACTGCAGGGAGAGCACGACGTTTCTTTCTAGCTTTGGTGGTGTCAGTGACTTGCCAGCCCTGACATTTATATACTTTTCACCTATGTGGTTGTTAGATGAGGCGCCTCGATTTTAGGTCTGTAAGGACCGGGAAACGTGTGTTCAGGAATACTAATCCTCTAACGTAAGTGATGACTGGCCCTGAAGCATCCAAGGGTTGCCCAGAGTGCGTAGCCCTGGGACATTTGCTAGAGTGTCTCGAAAGCGGAGAGGAGCTTGCCCCTTGCCTCGACTCATGACGGAAATCCAATTTCCAATACGTGTATTTCGGCTTTATTTGTAGAGCCTAGTATGGCGACATAGTGGTATGGGGCACTTATGCCATCTATGATTTATATTTATGATTGAAATTGTTTTGACACTATACACTTATTATAGTATCAAATGATTTGTTTTAAACGTACCAAGCATGTTTGGCTGTTATAAGGTAAAACCCTATCCTCCGACTTGCGTTGCATTGTGTGATGGGACCATGGTCTTATAATAGCTTCATTTTTCGAAAAAGTATTGCGATGTTTATTCTATGCACTGGTATTCTTGGGAGGAAAACCCGTTCCGTGTTATACGGCGAGGCCCCTTGAATTACTCTCTTTTAAAAGTAAAGTTTTAACTAACTGTTTTAGTTCTCACACTAGTCACATGACTGAACTGGAGTTTATTGTTTTAACCTAAACTCTGGGTGCCCCTATTTTCCGCACGGGCAGCTAGTAGTTTTGGTTTTGCAGATTTATATTCACAGGATCCTGGTTTACAGCTGGAATGATATCCGGAAAGCTCTGTATCCGTATATCACCTTCAGTTGTGCTTTGTACTATTTTCTGCTGCTATGTAATTTAATGTAATCTCTGATATTTATCTAATGTAATTTATTCAATTTTACTCTGTATATTCTTGTATCTGATGGAATTGTTGTAATATACAATGAAATGTTCTTCCGTCTGTGTTCTGTTTTGTCCTGTTCTCAAACGATCAGGGGTTTCGAACGGTCTAGATCGGTTTAACGACTGATTCGGATCGAGCGAAATTCCTTGCCGTCACAGAAGTCGTTCCCCTTGATAAGGATAAAAACTCAATTAAATCTTCAGTCTTTTCTTTGTTCATTGGTTAATTCTCATCTCTGGAGTTTTCGAGGACTTCATTGTCAAATTGCCAAGTAAACTTTTGAGTTTTCACAGGCATTTCTTGGTCTTCATTTTTGACAATTGTCTATCGGGTCGGATCGCCGAAACTCCCCATGGTCCGTGGGGAGAGGCGCTTGTTTTGGTTCAGCGATCGTTTGGGCTTTTCCACGAAACGCGATGGGCTTCTCCACGAAACGCATTGGGCTTTGGTTCGTGGCCCATCGGTTTGCTCGGTCTGAATAGGACAAAAAGGGGAATACTAAGGGTCGCAAGTTTTGCCTATATAAACCGGGTTTCCTCCTTCTTTTCCCCTTCTCCTTCTTCCTGTCGCCGCCGCCCATCATCTTGAAACCCTAATTTAAGTTTTCAAAATCCATTCATCTCCGAACCTTTAAAAGGTAATCAAATGATATTATTCTTATTTCTCTCAAATTTTTATTGGCTTGAGAAGCAAGGGCGGTGGAATTTTGTAAAATTTGTGACTTTGAGAGCATGTTGGATTCAACCACTTGAGTTCAATAATGGAAAAGAGGACGAAGGAGGAAGAAGGACGAAGGTGTCAGGTTGATTCATGGGCGAGGCTCTAGATCGGGTCGTGAAAGCAAATGGGGAAGTGGAAGAGTAGTTCTGGACAACGGATCGGATCGAGGAGTTTTGGCTCGTGGAAATGCAAGCGGGAACGGATCGGGGGCTCTTATCACGAGTCGATGGATCGCTATACCCCAACCCACGAGTTAACGTTCCTTTGCCGATTCAGCTCACTAATGATCCAATCCGATTCCATGGACCAGCGTTTTTATCACGATCCGAGCTCCAATACTCCAGCGAGCCGACCCGGTTGACGATCCCAAACAAATATAGACTTTAATCAATGCATCATAATTGCAGTATATTGAACAATTAGGTTAGAGCCTTCGAGATGGACTTCTTGGACTGATTGAAAACATGACTTAATGTTCACTGCACTTATCTAATTTATGTTATGACTTTATTTTCCACTATCACACACACTTGCACACACGAGCACTTGCACATGCACGGGGTCCGAGGGTAATTCTTTTCTAATCTCTCATGTTTGCTCGACAAAAAAGCAATGTTGGATAATCGTTCTCCTAAAAGATCTGAAACAGAGGTGGACCGGAGATATTGGAACACCATAATCCCGAGGTTCCTCCAATTAATCCAGAGGGTGCGGATTCTGAATCCGAATATGAGGCAGAAACAGAATCAAATTCATCTGAGAGTACCTCGCTCGAGGAGGAGTCCAATGTGGATGACCGAGCTCCTGATGAGATTCCCGGCGTTCTAGAAATTGAGAAATTTACTGACTCTTTATCTTCCAAACTAGATGATATAAAACTTAAGAAAATTTGGTTGAAACACGGGATCCCCTAGGACGATGTGAAAACACCCGAAAGCGGAGATAGACCTCATCTGGCTCCAGAAGGGTACATGGCAGTCAGCCGACTCATGTGTAGGGTATGCGCTATTCCTCCGTTTCCTCCAATCATCATTAAAACCTTAAGACAGTTGTGTATTACCCCTATGCAGCTTCATCCCAATGCTTACGCAGCCTTGTACACTCTATATGTCGCGTATGCAGAGATCCTGCAAACTGAGCTTACATTTAAAGACATGAAATTCTACTATCTTTTTAAGCACCGTTCCACAACGACCCCAAATTTCTCTTTCTTTGAATCAGTAGCCAACAGGATGGTTGTGTCTGATGGTTATAGCAATGTAGGGGATCCAAAGCTGATTGGTTTTACATAAAACACCAAGCCGGGTGTGCGAGGAGGTGGCTCAAATCTAGTAAGTTTCGAGCCTCCAGATGCATGACTGAATTACATAATCGAAGCATTAACATGTTTCTTTTTCCCTTGTGCAGATCACACATTCCCCAAGACAGAAGGCTTAGTGTATAACGATCGATTATCCCGCCTTCTTAAAAGCAAGTCTTACTTCTTGAAAATCAAGAAATGTATTACCGACGAAAACCTTCACAAGCACCATCTTTTGGACATAAGATTTGGACTTGGCGCGGGCGGCAAACTTTACAAGTATGTGCCCCCAGCTAAAGGAGAAGAAACTTCTCAAGTTGTAAAAACAACCATCCTTCGCAAGAGTCCTTCGCCGATGACTAATCAGGATGACGAGGATTTAAACGTGTATAAAGGAGATGAGGGACGAGCTGATAAATCAAAGGAGGTTCCAACCATTGAGGGGCAGTCTCCACTAAGGACTTCATCGCCAATTAAGTTTGTCACCGAAGACGAATTAACGGAGGAACAAATTTTCAGAGAATTAAGTAAAATTCCTTTGCCAGATGATATCTATACTCAAGAAGATTTCGGAGGGGAACCAATTTTTCCCATCTCCGAAAAGACGGATGCCCCAGTTGGAGAAAAAGAAGTCACCCAAATGAGCTTAACTTCGAGCCCTGGTCCGTTTAAAAAAGGGGAATTTCATGGGATGCACAAAACACACGCACCATTTATTATAACACTCTTTTGCTGTTGTGGTCCATAGTTCTAACACGCACTTGTTTTCTTTGTTGGAAGAATGTCTCGCAAATGGTCTTATTCCTACCGTTCGCTTCGCGAAGGCACACCAAGCCTCCTTCCAGATCCTGAGCACACTCGTAGCGATAGTCGGGGAAGGGTTAGTCGTTGGCCCCGGGATTCTCATCAATCTTATTCTTCACGACCTCCTTCTCCACCGAAGCAAAGTTATGGAAAGCCACATAGTCTCCCAATGCCACCAGCTGGGGGAAAGCAACTTCCTAGAGATTTAAACCCTCCAAAAAGCACTCCTTCTCATGCCCAATCTTCTAAAAAACACCCCGAGCCAAAGGACAAGGACAAAGATGAGGGCAGAATTATAGAGAAGGGGAAGGAAGTTCCTACTTCCTCTTGTGAGCGTGGCTTAGACACTATTGCTGCAAGGGACGTTGCCCCCAACTCTGAGATTATGGCCAGGTTAGAGCTCCTACGAAAACAGTTTCCCGACATTTACTTTAAGAGGATGGTGTTCGTCCTAGATCTTGAACCGGTCCCCGAGGATTGGGACACAAAGGTGATAGGGTATGTATGCGACGTAGCTAAACAATACGGGGTAATGAAGAAGCATGCTGCTAAACTCTCTACTATCATTCGCCGGATGGAGACAGACGCGGCCAGGGCCAGGGTAAAGATTGACAATAATGCTAGGGCTAGGTACAAAATGGAAAAAGAACTGGAGGATGCACAGGCCCAACTGGCTTTAGCTCGGCGAGACGTAGAGAATTACAAGTCCGAGTTGCAGAGTTCCAGGGAGCGTTTTCGCAACGAGCTTGACTTAAATAGCCAGTAATGGGTGGCCTTGAGGAAGGAAGTAGAGGATCTCAGGGCAGTTAACACTGAACTGGAGAAAGTACAGGATCGCTTTTCTGCTGAGAAAGAGGCTTGGGACAAAGAGAGGGAAAGCTTAAAAATGACCTTGCCCTCGCCAAGAAGGAGAAGGAGGTTCTAAATGATCAACTCGCTCAAACTGAGGAGCGTGTAGCTATCGCCGAAAGCAATGCCAAGAGTGCTCTTGAGTCAGCTGCTGCTGCGGCTGGTAAGCTTGCCGAAAGAGAGAAAGATATAGATAGTTTTGAGGAATTATTGTTCTAATTTCTTTAGTCAAGTTATCAAGCATCGAGACATCTCTTAGATTCCAGACTACCATGTTACCTTGGCCAATATATGGGACACAATTGTCGAGGGAGAGAAGAGGCGACTAAGGGTCGACGAAATTGACGAGCACCAGCTGATGCAAACCTTTCTCAGAGGTGAAGAGCCTGAGGCTTTGGAGGAAGGCAGACGCCTTATCCACGGGGAAATGGAGAGGGAGAAGAGCAGGCTCAAGGGTAAGGATAAGGTTGGCGAGAGTTCGAGCTTGGTGGCAGGGCCCAAAACCTCTGAGGTTGAGGGATATAACCCCGATGATCCATTGATCCCCTTGGCACCTAGTGCTCCGATTGTCGGGACCACCAGTACAAATATGGGAGATGAGTGAGCCGAAGATATCTCCACATTTTCTCCACAGTTCATTAAATCAATCGTAACTTGTCGTCGTCTCATGGGACAGACAACTGACATGGCCACATCTCCTCCTGAATTGCTAACCTTTGCATCTAATGGTGTATGTACCAAAGTGGTCGAAAAGGGTGTAGAGGAGAAGGCAGAAGCTGAGAAGGTTGAGGTTCCCCCGGGTTCTGGTATCGAAGCTTCCGAGGTCTCAAAGCAAACCGGGGGCTCAACAAGTGATAGAGTTACAGTAGCACCCGTGGAGTCTGGCACTGGCGCTCCTGCGGACGCCGAGATCATTGCAGCTCTGCATGACACAGACGGAGATCATGGAGATGAGGAAGAGGGGGTAGAAATCATTTACGAGGCCAAGGGTGATGATAGTGAAACCTTGGCTGACGTACATGCTAGGAAGGAGAAGCAATTGGCTCTTAAGAGGGAGGAACAGAATCCTGTGTTCATGACCACTATTTCTGAAATCGACCCCAAGACTGGGTTGGTTATAAGATTCTCTTCTAGATCAATAACTTCACAGCTTGCCGCTGGACCTTCCAGCCCTTCTCCGGAGCCCCTTGTCGACAAGAGGAAGAGGAAGAAAAGCGACCGCTCCGGTACTGATAAAGAGGAGTTGGAGAAACAGAAGAAGGACAAGAAATCAAAGCCATCTCCCAAGCGCAAATAGAATGCAACTATTGGCTCATGTTTTAGTTTTAGGATTTCTTTTGGCCAAAAGATATAGTCGTGAGATTGGCCCTCACTTTTTGCTTAGTTTCTCATTTTTTTGTAAATCCGTTTCCAGTAAATAAGGACCTACTTCTTTTGCATCATTGTGTTCCTGCAAATTCATCATGTTAGTAGAGTTTAAATAATCATAACTAAAACTTTCAAAATTAAATGTTAAAGTTATAAGTAACGATCATTAATCATAACGAAAACAATCATCGGGAAATACATGTGCTAAGTAGACATGTACTGATGCTCGTATATATTCCTAATTGTTTGTCATTATAGTGCCTGGCCAGGGCTTATTGGCGATTGGTTAGGGTTATATTCATACTGTCCCAATCTTTTAATAGGGTAGTGATTCTTGCGGCGCTAAGTCTCTAGCGCTTTTATACTCTCCCGATCCTTCAGCAGGTTAGAGTTTGTGAGGCACTAAGTCTCTAGCGCCTTTATACTCTCCCGATCCTTCAGCGGGTTAGAGTTCGCGTGGCACTAAGTCTCTCGCGCCTTTATACTCTCCCGGTTCTTCAGCGGGTTAGAGTTCACGTAGCACTAAGTCTCTAGTGCCTTTATACTCTCCCAATCCTTCAGCGGGTTAGAGTTCAAGCTCGATTTTTGGTCTGCTCACCATCCTTCAGCGGGGCAGAAATTCTGGGGGTGCTAAGTCTCTAGCACCTTTATACTCTCCCGATCCTTCAGCAGGTTAGAGTGTTATGAAGACAGATTTATCATGGTGCACCTTCACGCCTTGGGGACGTTATCTTTGCGTTCTTTATACTCTCTCAGACATAATGCGATTTACCTCGCTGCATCTTTTGAAGCTTTAATTATCGTCAACTTTCCGATCTGCTGAATGGCATTTTGAATTAGCTGATTTGTGATTACTGCATAAATTTAAAACAATTCCCGAAATGGTAACAGTATATATATTGATCAAAATAAAAGAGTAGATAAGAAATGGTGCAGTAAAGGTAAATGACACACTGCATTTTTATAGTGGCTCGGTCGAATCATGTCCTACGTCCACTTTATAATCTTTTGTTCAAATAACCAAACTGTTCTAGGCAAGTCGAGCCTTTTTTACATGGTTCTAAAAATAAAAGAATAAAACTGACACTTTTATGTCAAGTAAAGCCGCAAATGCTGGGCATTCCACACTCTGGGGATTTCATCTCCATCTACGGTCCCTGGCTTGAAGGTTCCATTATCAAGCCTTCGTAAAATGGAGCACGGTCCTTCTCATTTCGGGCCCATACGTACCGGGGGTGGAAAGACACGTTTCAGAACCAAGTTTCCAGGTTCGAATGTCCGAGCTCGGACTCTTCTGTTGTAGTACCAAGCTATTTGTTGTTTGTGCCTCAAAGCACGTAAGTCGGCTTCGTCCCTTTTATCCTTAACCATGCCCAGGGATTCAAGGAGCAACTTATTGTTGGTCATCGGGTCGTAATAAATGGTATAATGGGATGGTACTTCTAACTCGATCGGAATAACTGCTTCAGCTCCGAAAGCAAGGGAAAATGTGGTGTGACCCGTCGCCGACTTGTACGTTGTTCTATAGGCCCATAGTGCCAGGGGAAATTCATCAACCCACATAGCTTTGGTCCTCTTCAATCTTTTCTTTAAAATGGATTTGATCACCTTGTTTGCCGCTTCAACCTGTCCGTTCGATTGCGGATGTGCCATAGAGGTGTGTCTTTTCTTGATGTGATACTTCCGACAGAAATCTTGAAGCTCTGTGCTGTCGAATTGGGTCCCATTGTCGGTTATGATGACTTTTGGAATCCCAAATTGACAGATGATGTTCTTAACGGAAAAGGTGATCACTCGTTTGGTTGTGATCGTGGTCAAAGGCTCTGCTTCTACCCATTTAGTAAAATAGTCCATGGCTACAATAGCAAACTTTGCTCCACCCTTTGCTATGGGGAGGCCCCCAATAATGTCAATTCCCCACATAGCAAAAGGCCACGGGCTTGTCGTTGTCTTCAACTGGTTAGGTGGCGCCCCAGGGATTTTGGAGAACTTCTCGCAAGCATCACAACGTCATGCATACTTGGCTACATACTTGTTTATAGTGGGCCAGAAATAGCCGTATCACAATAACTTCTTTGCTAATGTTTGTCCTCCCGTGTGGTCGCCACACTCACCTACATGGACTTCCTTCAGCACACGCTTGATGTCGTCATGGGCGATGCATCGGAGGAGAGGCATCGAAAAACCTTGTCTGTACAGGATTTCTCCTTGCAACACATATCGGGAAGCCTTCCTTATAACCGCGTGCCTCTCGCTTTTCTTACTTGGGAGCGTTCCAATCATCAAGAAATTCTTTAGGGGGTCATCCATGACTTCCTTTCAGGTTCAATCTCCAGTACCGGATCAACTTCCATCTGATCCACACTGGGGAACTGTAATACTTCAATCAGGACTAGCTCCGTATGTTCTGGATTATCGGAACTAGCCATTTTTGCTAACTTATCCGGATTCTCCGCTCAAGGAATGTGAGATATACTATGGTGCCCAAAACCATCGAACAACATTCTTACTTTTTCCAGATATGATATCAACCTTGGACTCTTAGCCTAAAACTTTTCATTAACTTGGTTCACGACCAAATTGGAGTCACAGAAAATGCCTAGCTTTGTTATCCCTAGTTCTTTTGCAAGTTTCAACCCGGCAATCAGAGCTTCATACTCGGAATCATTATTGGTCGCCTGGAACTCCAATCTAAGAGCGTAATATATTATCCGTTTCTCTGGAGTTTCAAGAACCACTCCAGACCTAATTGTCTGTCATTTTCTAATTTCCACTCTAGTTTCAAGAACCACTCCAGGCCGAAACCAACATCAGATCAATACCTAGGAAACCATTCAACTTAACTAATCTCCAGTCAGTTTCTAATTTTCTTAACTCCATTCAGTTCAAGAACAGTATTATTAAAGAAACCATTCACGACGAACCTAAAATCCAATTTGATATTAAATACGAGGCTCTGAATAGAAAATATATCGGCTTATATTCAGTATCAAATTCTGAAACCAACAAATATCGTATTGGAAATAACGATATATATATATAATATATCTTCCAAATTTCCATAACAACATCTATATAATCACGAAATCTAACATTGAAATATTCCGAAGACGATTTTGATTCAAATCCATTTCCAATTTATATATTGGAAAGTCTGGTTATTTCTAAAACCATTTCAAATCCAATTTATTTATTTAAAAATATTGGAATATAATTCTAGTTCAAAACTAGTTCATTTTGATAAAAATCTATTATTATCTTTTCAAATATGGAATTTTCATCCCAATTTATTCCAAATCATTTAGTATGATTTTACACTAATTATTGATATTTTTAATAATTTTGTTAAGTCTCGTACAGTCGATTTCCATAAACGGCCATCGAACTGCACTTACAGCGACCTTTTCCTAATTTGATTTGGACATAATTCCAAATCCAACCGTTAGATTTCAAATCTTTAATATTCCTTAGAAAGCTCTTTTCGATACGAACCCAATGATTCCGTTTTAGGAGAATCCGACTGTCGGATCTCCCGTAATATCCATTCGAAATCAATGGTCGAAATTCGCAAACTGCCACAGCGCAGCGCATTCTATTCAGGCCATTATATTATATAAATAATATATTTCGTCGATTTCCCTGTTAAAACGTATTTATAAATCGTTTTTAAATTCGTTTTCAAAATGATTTCTACTTCGTATTCAATTTCAAATCAAAATTGAACATTCGATATCATCGATATATAAACGATAATATTTTCAAAACATCATATTTTGAAATAAATTCCTCTTCGATATTCATTATAAAAATGAATAAAATAGATATAACTACTGTTCACGTCAAAATGGCGTTAATCTAGTCAACACAGCTTTATATATTTAAACATTCATGTTTCCATCCCAAATCGGACATCAAAAATCATACTCTGATTCTTTTCTGAATATTATTTGAAAATATTCGTTATTTTGAAATAATTGTTATTTTAAAATATTCATTCTTTCCAAAATGGAATCAGACATAGTCAATTACCATATAATGTGATTATATGGATTTCATACAATAAATGTATACAACAACAGTGATAAATAATCATCCATCATCCATAGTGGCATTCTACACTATATAAGCATCAAATATTAATATTTAACGCTTACATAGCTTGTCAACCAATTGATTGATATACAACTAATTATTGGGATTAGTGTATGTCCAATTTCATCCCAATACCCGTGTGGGGTTTTCAAATAACGAACACAGATTTTATTTGTGCAGTTGGGCGATGTGTAAAATTTATCGTCCCAATTCAAATCCGTCAAATGGGTGTATATAAACAAATCGTCTGATTTGTAAATGAATACACGTTAAAAAATATATTTTTAATGATAAAATATTTATTCGGTTCATTTACACAATAAAAATGATATTTTTTTTATTGTTCTAACATATTTTAGAAAATTTTGGCGGCATAACGACACGATATCAAAATCGGGTAATGTCTAACATTACCCCTCTCCTGATATCGGCTCACGCCATACCCACATAACAATTCTAATCAATTCATTTCACCCAAACATCCAAATCAAACCAAATAATCTAGTCAAACAAGTCATCCATGGTCTGTGGATGACGGGGAACAATTTATATATGTAGTTATAAATTAAATAACTATATAAATAAATTTAGTGAGAGACTTCTCACCATTGGGATCCACTCCTCCATTCTTTATTTCTGAACGGTTCAGATTTCGTTTTGATTTCAGTCTGAGCCATCGCCATCTGTTTCACGCAGTTGATTATTAAAAATCATATTTTTCTTCTAACGCTACACAGATAAAAATCACCTTCTTCTAACACGATGTTTATATTTTGAATCAATGTTTTTATTTTAAATATCACATTTTTACAACGCCATTTTCTATATAAAAATCAGATTTTTATATTGCTACTTATATAAAAATCAGATTTTTATATTGCTACTTCAATTATAAAAATCATATTTTTGCTTCACTAAAAATCATATTTTTATTTCGCTATATATATAAAAGATTATATTTTTATATCGCTACATTTTTATTTTGAAAGCAAAGCAAAATTTATTTTGTTATTATATATAGAAAAATCACTTCTTTAAATATTTAAAAATCACTTCTTTATATATTTAAAAATCATATCTTTACCCGATTAAAAATCCAATCTTTACCTGAAGAAAGATCCTATTTTTACACCGCTATGTTTATGATTAAAATTATATTTTTACACCGCTATGTTTAAACGTAAAAAAAACTTATTTTAACCATGAATAAAATCATATTTTAAAAATGAAATAAAACTAAAAAATCTCACATTTGTTTGCTTCAACATTCATCTCCGATAGAGGGAAGGGGGAAACAGACGAAGGGGGTACTTTGGTGGTCGACGCGAGGTTGTGGCGTCAGTGGTGGCGAGGGGGAAGGTTCTGGGTGTGGAAGTCTTGCGAATCGGTGACTGGAGAAAGGGGGAGGGGTATGCGATTCGATTTGGCCGTAGGGGATGGAGGAAAGAGAAGCGGACGACGGCCTGGGAGGGGAGCGCGACCGTCGATGGTGGGGGTTGGCTAGGGCACACGCAGTTCTTGCCTTTTTTTGGTCTCGATTTCTAACAGAACAGGGAGAGAGAAGGTAGAAGAGGGGAGGGTATTATATTAAATTTTATATTATTTAATTCTATTTTTATTTCAAAAAAAAAAAGTTGACTCTTCATTCGACCACCAAATGAGACCCAACGACTGTCACCCATAGCGTAATACCCCCATTCCGAGCACAATGGGACTTGTTTCGTAACCCAATTCGGCTATTATGATTAGTTTCCATTTAGATTAAAATATAAAACTATATATATATCAGTTCAAATGTACATTTTAATTTTCTGAGGCCACATACGGACTCTAAAAATTCCAGAAAAATTATATCTAGGTTCGTATTGATGATACGGTCTTAAAAAAATTAATTTCATCAAATTTGAAGACCGTTAGAAAAATGGCCATTTTCTGGTCGATCCAAATTGACTAAAATTGTCAAAACACGTTTTACTTCGCTACGCTCACATATTGATTTGAAAAATATTGAATTTTGGAATCTAGTAATAACTTGACATCACGGATCCGACAAAAGTGGTTTCGTCGAAAACGGAGGTCGTTTGCAAAATTTCCATTTTTAAGGGCTATATTTTCCATAGTGACTATTCTGAATTTTCAACTAGACATAGCTTTTTATCCCCGCTATGGAATTTCAATTTTTCGGATTCATTGGAAAGATATTCTCAAATAGATTCAAATATTTTTGGTTTTGCTAAAATCCGGTTTATTTTGAGTCCTGTGCGTTCATTTAAAATTTGAAATTGAATTTTCGAACTACCGCGCCATTTTCAATTCCTTTTATAATAAAAATAAATATTTATATTCTAACGATGATTCAAATAAATATATACGATTCAAATAAATATATACGTTCTAATTTTATTCAAAATAAATTTCTCATCGCTACTATTTAAAATAATTCATTTTAAATATTCAAAATTCACTAAAATTGCCAAAATAAATTTTTTAAATTGGTTCGGATTTTCCGGGTTGTTACAATCTCCCCCACTTAAAATCTTTTCGTCCTCGAAAAGGAACGGAGCTGAAAGTTGTTTTACAAACCAACTCAACTTCCATTATTTTCATTATAGCTTAAGTTTTTCAACTTTTCAATTTCTAAAAACTTTTCAAATTTTTCAAAAATTTGGCTAACACCCTAAATTTTAGAAAAATTTCGCCAGAACTTCCCCTGTATGGGGACACCGGGAAAACCCCGAAATCGCCCAACAAGCCTCTCCAATCCAAAAAGAAAAAGAAATAGCCAAACGGCTAGCCAATTGGCTCATAAAATCATCAAAAACCCCAAGAAATACAATAAACATGTACATATTTGTCGGGCAAACAATTTTATTCCTCCGCTCTAGCCTCCTTGCTATGACCTGTTCAATGTATACACATGTATATACATGCATTTCCATACAATTTTCAATACAGTTCAATATTTGATATAATTTGGCTAAATAGTTCAAATTTTAGTTAATCAACCAATGATCAAACAACACAACCAACAATCAATTAGTTGATTAGCTTTTCAAATTCATAACTTTGATACATAGTTCAAAAATCAGATTTTTGATGCCAAATCACAACAATAAGCCCTACCTAGTTTTGGTTCTCACACCAGTCAATTGGAAATATGTAGATATCCCACTTTTGAAACTCGAACACAAACTACTGATGTTATATAGTCATCAATAATTTCATCTCCGGGCTACTAGAGTGTGATTCTATATCTATCCAGTATATTGAAACTTCGAATACACATGGATCAGACGTCTGCGCAGAATCTTTATATACTTGATTGTCCAAATCAGTATAATATAAATATTCAAATACGTAAAATAAGGTTTAAATTTTCAAAACAAAATTCGTTTTCATTTTAAAAATATACTCTTCACACTCGTTCTAGGATACTACTGATCCCATCTCTAACGAGTCATTCTTATTGGATATTACTAATCCAATCTCTGATGAATTCTTTCGTATGGTTCTAATGTGCCTTGTTCTCGAGCTTTGTAAACCAAAGCTCTGATACCAAACTGAAACGACCCGAACTTCCCCGTGAAGGAAAGCATGGATTGAGTTGAGAACCGACAAATCAAAACACAAACAGAAGAACATTTCATTGTTAATTACAACAATTCCATCAGAATACAAGAATATATAGAGTACGAATGAATATTATACATCATAAAATATCAGAGGTTACAATACATTACATAGCAGTGGAAAATAATACAAAACACAACTGAAAGAGATACGGATACAGAGCTTACCGAATATCGTTCCAGCCGTAAACCAGGATCCTGTGAATATAAATCTGCAAAACCAAAACTGCTAGCTGCCCATGGAAAATAAGGGCACCCAAATTTTGGGTTAAAACAATAAAATCCAGGTCAGTCATGTGACTGTTGTGAGAACTAAAACAGTTATTAATCTTTATTTTAAAGTTCGGTAAATCAAGGGACCACGCCGTATAACACGGAACGGGTTTACCCCCAAGAATAGCAGCGCATAAAAAAATAGCGCAATGCTCAAAAAATAACAATGAAGCTATTATAAGACTCAGGTGCCATCACACAATGCAACACAAGCCGGAGGATAGAGTTTTTACCTTATAATAGCCAAAAATGCTTAGTACGTGAAATTTCATCTTTTATTATTATTATAAGTGTATAGTGTCAAAATAATTTCAATCATAAGTATCAATCATAGATGGCATGAGTGCCCCATCCCACTATGTCTCCATACTAGGATCTACAATCAAAACGGCAAAATGTTTTATTGGATGTTGGATTTCCGTCATAAACCAAGTCAAGGCGCAACCCTGCCGTTTCGAGACAACCTAGCCCATGTCTCAGGACTCAGCCGCAACTGTACCTAGGCAACATGCAGGGCCGATCCACACTAAGTGCAATGGTGAATTAATAATTCCTGAGCATGCATCTCCCCGCCCTAGGGGGCGTAAATGAGCCAAATGACTCCATCGGCCTCGGATCGACCGTTATAACCGAGGCGCCTCGCTATCCAACAAGTAATAAGCAACATATGCAACATCCACATGAGTAAAATGTCAGGGCTGGTAAAACGCTGACACCACTCCTATCTAGAAGGAAACGCAATGCCCTCCCTGCTGTCCTCTCCCGTTTCTGGTTCATACCGGGTGTGAGGCTCACGAATTAACGCTACACAAAGCTATGTTATATTAAAGCGTGCTTTGATCATCAACCACAAGACTTTGCTTTTCAACAGAAGTCTTGATCACTGCATCTTAGCATGCCACACAGGCAATTCATGCCATGCGACTGATATCTACCGATATATAACCTCTGAGCTCGTACGACTCAGAAAAGGCGTTAAGTAAGAGAATAAATTCTATGCCGCCAAACAGATATATATTTAATAGAAATCAATCAACACAGAATAAAATCCAATGTCAGACACACATCCATTTACAAGTGTGTTCCGGGTCTGAACGAAACCGAAGGCACTTTGTTCCTCCCCCATATGTCTAGTACAGGGGAGAGGCCCTCGCATATCCATCGATCTCCAAGTACGTCTGGACGATCACCACCTATTACCTCGTCTTGTGTGTACGGTCCAAATCAAGACATCAGTAATCATCCAAACGATACGAAGACCTCCGGGCTTCAACCACCATCTTCATCCTCAACACATCGTCGAATCAGTTATTCAGAATGGGATAAACCCGGTCTTTCTGAATAACTCGCGTATATAATAAACAAGTGTTATAGCCTGTAAATCAAGGAAAAGGAGCGGTGCAAATCATGTAGCTGTGCAATCAAGAGTGTTGAATCAGTGTGAACCTTGTAGCCATGAAATCACGGGTGTGGAATCAGTGTTAACCTTGTAGCTGTGAAATCAAGGGTGTTTTAATATTGATACTAGTATTAATAAAACTCTGCGCAATCCAGCATTGTGTTGGATTGGATGTAGGAGTAATTCGAACCAATATAAAATCCAGTTTGTTATTTCCTTTTCTGCATTTTATTTCTGTTTATGTATGCATCTGTGATTGTTTCTGTTGCTATATTCATTCTATGGTTCATATAGTTGTTTGAGTAATCATTAATTGTTTAGATATTCTATAATCTCCTTAAAACACTATTCATCCCCCTTTAATGTTAGTTTTCCCTTAAGATTTGTGATTCATCCCTAACAACACTATCATTTTTTATAAACCTAAAAGAATATAAGAAGGTTTTACTAGCACTACAGTGGAATATGCATTCAATTCTAATTGGGAAAGCATATAAAGAAAAAATTTACATACACAGGTATGTAAAGAACAACAGAGAATCATATATGATGCTTGGCTTGAAAACATCAACAAGTTTACATTTATAAATCATTGAACATCCGTAAGAATCAACTGCAGTTTTAAGAGCATGCAATAATTTATATGAAAGAATTCTTCGAAATTAGTTTAGGCTTTGTCAGTGACCACATTTTTTAAGGGCATTATGTAAAGACATATTATAATATCACATGGACATAATTATAGACGCAAACTTTGATGACCAATGAATACTTCTTACGATCCATTTTAAACATCTGATTTTTTTTAAATTGGAGAAGTTATTTTCATTTCAAGAACCCCAAAGAGAAAATTTACCAGAGTTTTGAAAGCTTAAAATTTCATAATTTTTTTTTACTTTGGAGATGAATCCATTAGCCTTATTCTACACAAGTCGACTAACTAAAGTGAGTTTAATGAAACAGCGAAGCGAGATAATTCTACACAATTACTTTTACATGCTGAATTGAACTAAGTGCTAGAAAAAAAATCAACTCAAGTTGGTTTGTGACACCCTATGTCCGTTAATGTCACTCTTTAACAGAATGCATTAAGTTTCATGAATTTAAAACTTTATTTTCCAAATAGAAAACATCGTGGTCCAAATTCAATCACAACATAAGTCTAAAATACAGAAACCCATTACATCAATTTAAAGTATCTGCCTTTTAATAAAATCATCAGAGTACAGTAATATAAAAGCATAGTCCCCAAAAATAGCCATATCAGAGAAGACATGAATCATAGTGATACATCTAAGCAGCTCCAAGCAGAATGAAAGAGAGAATCCTAATTAAGCCTGAGTATTTCCACCCTGAGAACCTATGGGGAAAAGGAAGAGAGAGAAAATGAAACAAAGCGGGTCAAACATAAAGTCTGGCTAGTCCAGTTACTTTCAGCATATAAATAAGTAAAAGCATCATGATAAGCATATAAAATGGATGGGAGAGAGATAACAATATCATAAGATAGGTACAGAAAACTGAGAAAAATAAACAGAACAGAATATATTGCGCTTCTCAAGTACTTTTCTCTACACCAATACTTGTATGACAAGAACAGAATGATCCCAACAAGAACAAGATGGTAGACTTAGGTGTACTTATAATGACGGGTTTTACCCCCAACAATAATAACAGGTAGCCTACCAGAAATGACAGATGTTACCCCTAGATAATAACGGGCTCCTAAACAAGCAAGACTAGATGTACCCAAATTACTACCCCAATCAGTCGGCTCCCTATCCCGTAGATACCATGTGCTATCCCCATAGTAGGATGTATCACTTCCTAAAGTGCCAACCCCGTTATTTTCAAGATGCACAGCCATATCTACTAATGTCATAGCATCTTAATTTTCCCGAGTAAGCCAGACCCATGCACGCACATGACTCCGTTGGATCCCGCGCTATCAACACCACCACCTATATGAACCCCTTACAATCAAATCAGTAAGCGTGCCCTGACCCCGACCTAGTTCGGGGTTCCCCGTTTGATCCCAAGATGGGTTAATGATTGATAGGGGTCCCATACAACAGACGATACATGCTACCCCCGGGCTTGCATCCCCACTACTAGTATTTTGATAAGTTATGCCTAACAGTTTAACAAGGTTGCATAACCCCAGCATGTAATACAGGTTAATTTTGTCGTGCTTATATAACCTCCCATAGATTTAACAAGATTAACTTAATCCCCACTGATTCAAGCAAGTTTACTTAACCCCTACTCAATTTGATAGGTTCATGTAACCCCCACAGATTTAAACAGGTTAAGTATAACAGGTTATTCCAATTCACGTTGAATTCTTTTCAAGTTATCAAGGTCCTCTTGCTTATTAATTTCATATATATATATATATATATATAACTTAGTCCATTTAATTTTATTAATAATCCCATTACATGTTATTCTCTAGATTATACTTATCGAAAGTAATCTATAATCTCTTATCCCCGAAATGTAATTAACGAAAGCAATCTACAATCCCTTTACATTATTCATTGTCTGATTCCAAAGTTACAATAACATGTTTTACTTAATATGTAATTAAGTATACTTCATATCAATTCACCTGTTTTCTGTTTAACATGTCACTTATTATTTATGATAAAATATTACTTATTATACCTTATATTCTAACCTCGTTCATTCTTATTTAACCATAGTTATGTCTTACACTGTCATTACAACTTATCGTTGTTTACTTATTAACTTACTTCTCTTAACTAAGGTTTACTAATAAGTTTCCTTTCCATTTATTATAACTTATGTTATAATTTCCACTTGTCCCTAGGAGAAGCCTACCTATTATATAACATTCTCATTAATGCAATTAATTATAATAGGTTATTCTCATTATGTAACGTCCCAGAAATTTCAACAACTGGAATGTGAAATTAATTTAAGATTTGATTATGTATAATCAATTTTTATATTGATACTGGGGTTAGAAAAAAAATCAAATATATTGTTTGTGTATAAATTAGATTCGATATTTAATTTTGAATTGTTGGCTAAGACTTAATTATCTATTATCGAATATTTGAATTAAATTGGTTGGACATTTAAATTCAAATTTTGAAATCTAATAGAGAAATATAAATGGTTGGATTTAAAAGTAAATTGTAGTTGACTTTGAACGAAATGAAATTTTTATTTGTTAAAATATATGGAAATTTGCTTGGATATGTGTGTATTTGGGTCTTTAAGAAATCGAATTTAACATTGCAGATTCGAAAACGAATAGTTTTTGGTGAACTAATGGAATTAAATCAATGAAACGATAAATAATTTAAAATATAAAATTTAAAATAACATCGGAGCTGGTTTACAACCAGGATAATTTTATTGGATTCATAATGTCAAGACGTGACAACACGTGAAATTTCGTTACATTTGGAATTTATGTATGTGGTACATGTATTGAGCGTTCAATGGAATTTGCAGTAAAAATGAACGAATAAAACCTTACTTCAAATAAAAATAAAAATAAAAGGTCAACCCTTATTCCTCTATGTTATCAGCTATACCCTTTTTATCTGAAAAACTAATCACGCACTTCCTTCTGCAATCAACCTCCCTCAATTCTACCTTCTGCAAACATCGACTTGTGCGCAGACCTAAGGGAAAAAATATAGCTATGTCGCCCTATTTTACTTGCTTCCCATGGTATTTTCTCTATAAAGTAAGTGTTCCCAAATTCCTTCAGTAAAACCAAATCAATTCCCCTTTCGTCATTTTAATAGCGGTGGAATCTTCCCAAACAAAATCATAAATTGCTTTTGTCCTACTCAATCAAATTAATTGTTTTCGCCCTCCTTCTTTATCGGATGCTGCCCTGTCGCTGTTATGTATGGGCGGCCACCCAATGAGTTTCATTGTACTAATTATTTGATGGTGACGGGATACTGAGGCGGTGCATACGTGTACATGTACACGTGTGCACGTGCAGGATTCCGGGACCATTCGGCCCTGAAATAAAAACTGATAAGCACGGTTATTATACTTTATCTTAGATTGATGCTGCACTTGAAGCTGATGCTGCACTTGAAGCTGATGCAGAACTAACACTGCACATAGATAAGAACCAGATACTACACAATTATTTATTTTCATATAATGTATCGATGTTAGGATTGATTAATATGTTCAGTTTCTATTGAAGTTAATTTACTTGAACTATGATTTAATCCTGACTCGAGTGTTTTATGTTTTTGCATGGAATGCTCGGGTCAGACCCGAACAGTACAGATTTAAAGATTACAGCTTAGAACTCAAAGATTGGCGAAGCTGGGGATTCCAAAGATGGCACACTCTTAAGTTTTTAAACCAGTAAACATTTTCTTGTATTCAAATTGTTTTACTTCCGCTGTATAGAAATTTTCATCAAAACTCTAATTTATATATAAAGGTTTCATTTCGCTGTTCAATACTGTATTATTTATTTATTTTGTGTTTTGTGTTGCTTCTGTTATAAACTCTATAAGCTAAGTACGCTCTGTTGATTTGGACATTTTAAGTTGGTTTAATTACCGATTTGAAGTGGTCGAAAAGGCGGGACGTTACAAGTGGTATTAGAGCTTTGGTTTATTCAAAGCTTAGCTTATTGAGTTTAAAAAAGGATCCTGAAAATAAAAAGGTTTTGAAATATAAATTTTGAAAATATAATAATTTTGAAAGGAAAATTATTTTGGAAATATTATTTTGAAACTAGTATTTTGGAACTAATAACAACGGAAACAAAAATTGTTTTGAAATTCTAAATTTTTTCAGAATCCCTAGTCTTCGGATCCAGGCTTGCGAAGGCTAATCTTCGATAAGGTCCCTCTTAAATTTGAATCTAGAATGCATCATAGAATGATATTTATGGAAGATAAGTATAAGGGAATCAACAGATCAAATTATTTGATCGTGTATTTTGGAATTCAAAGATAACTAAAATGGATTGGAAATGAGAATTCAAATAAGAATTGAACGAAAGGGGATTTTTTTTAAACCATTTCAAAGATGAACCGATAAAGTTTATTTCGATGTTCAGAATGTGAATTAATGAAAATGAAATTAAACGGGTTATAATTGGAATTCAGTTGTGTTAAATTGTATTACTAACCTGGCAAGATAAAATGTAATTGATTTCAAACCAATGAGGTATAATCGAATATATATATGAATTCGATAGCAAGATATAAACTTGTTAATTAACAAGAAGTGAATCATAAACAAGAGTTATAAATGAAATGAACCGTGAATAAGATTAAGCGAAGTATGAATGAAGATTTTAAAGAGATTTGGATGAAATCAAAACTAATTTGGTGTGGCGAGTCAAGATTTAATATTCACTTTTTAGAAGTGAACGACATTAAAATCAAAAATGTTGCAAATAAAATTGAAGATAAAAGAAATAAAGTTGACCAGTACAGTGAAATTATTCAGAAGTTTAGAATATAAATCAAATGAAATTTTTCTGAAGTTCGAAGTATATATTATCGAAAAAGTGATTATTCGAAAGAAAAATTATTCATGTAAATTTTTAAGGGAGTATTATTTTTAATCAAATTTTAATGTGTTATTAATTAATTGTTTATATATCCAGATTAATGTATAAGTATATTTTAATGTTAAATATTTCGAAGGCATGAATTATTGTTAAATCAATGATTTTAGTAAAAGAAGTAAATTCTTAAATTGAATTCGAAAGATAAGAGAATGAATATTTTGTTGGTATTCGAAGTTGTGAATTTTATCTATTTCAAAGTCAATAATATTGTTGACTAAGAAATGGTTAATGTTCAATAACAAGAATTGGTTAAGAGAAGTAAGTTAATGAGTAGCAACAGTTAAGTGAAAATAACATATACTTTTTTGTAGAAAATAAAGATTTGTAAATATATGGAAATATTTTCTAGTGATAATAAATGATTTTCTAATAATAGAGAAAATGAGTATAATAATTGGAAATGTTTTCAAAGGATAGCGAGAGGCTAACATAAATCAAAATGGCGATAACTGAAGAACAAAGTGCCACATTCAAAAACAAAGGATGGCAGAAAGTAAGAGAAATGGATTTGTTAATTGAATTCGAAAATTGCGTAAGCATTGATTTGATAAGAAATTTAGAAGTGGAGTTATGGAAATTAAAAACTGACTGAAGAATAGTTAAGTTAAATAATTTCTATGTGTCGATCTGATGTTGGTATCGACCTTTAGGGTTGATACTTAGGGAGTTGTTCACTTGCTAATTGACGGTCAAAGGATGTGAATATGGAAGAAAAATAAAAAATGAATGAGAAATTTGGACCGAGAAATAAAATTCAGAAATTTTAAGAACATAAAGATATGAATGAAGCGACAAACTTAATAATTGGAAATTAGAAAAAAAAATGGTTTATAACCAATAAAGTCATAAATCTGAGTTTGATATTAGGTATCTGACTTGATTAAGAGTTCAAAACTGAAACTTTGAAATTTAAGTGAAATTTGAGGATGTTCGATTTTAGATAGTGGATATAGAAATTTTTGGAACTAATATAAGAATATAGCAAAGTCGAGAGCTACTAGATGGGAAGATAATCAATTTGAAATGAAATCTTATATAACAAAATTTATATAAATATGAGATATTTGGAAATGTGATTTGAAAGAAAATCGTAAATATGATTTATAAGGAGTATGAATTGAAGTACTATATGTATATAGTATTATATATTTTCAAAGAAAAATAAGGAAAGTGCCTTCCTTCTTTGAATTTCGAGCTTTGTTGAGATATGTTGCTGGTGGCAGGAGGTTGTCCGGACATAAAACCCATGAGTTGCCATTGAGCACGACTACTAGTGTAATTCGCAGGGTTGCAGACAGCCTACGACAGTCAGATGTTTTCTGAGGGAATCAAGCGTAACCATTGTGATCGTTGCGATCTAGAGTCGTTTGAATTCGGCCATGTAACATAATTCGCAGGGATGCAGATATCCTAAGGCGGACGGATATTTCTTGGGGGAACCAAGCATAACCATTGTGACTGCTGCGATCTACAGTCGAATTATAAGGGCGTAATCCATAGAGCTATGAAAGTTCACGAGTATGGATGTTTCCTGGGGGACCAAGGCTAACCATTGTGTACCTGCGGTCCACTAAGGTATCTTAGTGACTGAGCCACCTGTTTAATGCAGCAGTTTGTATTCGCGACTTTATTTGTCTTCGTGACTCCATTAGTCCTCGTGATTTGATATATTTTCATAATTCCATGATTTGTTTTCATGACCCTGAGATAGAGCAGTGAACGCTCAATGACCTCAGTTTTCTTTTGATACTAAAACATCTTTCTTTGATCTATCCATGACGAAATCCACAGGGAAGTGAATTCCTACGGATATGGAAGTTTTCTGGGGGATCCAGACGAAACCATTGTGTATATGCGATTCATGAACAATCAACATATCAGTATCATATTGGTATTTTCCGTATCTGTTTTTAAAAGAGTTTCTGAAATATTTTTCACCAGGAGCTGAAGCAGGGATATTTATAGTACTTGGAGATTTTAGTCATGCGCCAGGCTAGCGTGTGCCTAACGTCTATGAGGACGACAATAGACTTGTTAAACTTCGAGTTACTAAGTATTTTTAAATAAATAAATTGAAATTAAAATATACCAAATTTAATAAGTTAATTTTGAAGTATTTCCAAATCCCTAGTTTTGTAATGATAATACAGATAATTTTGCATGAATGTCATAAAAGATTTTAAATTTTGGAAAAATTTCAAGTCGGCAATTTGTGACTTGAAAAGAAAATAATTACATTCTTCAACGAGTATTGAGAATGATTAAATGAATTGAAATAAGATAGAATTAAACTTGGAAATGTATCGATGGATAAGTAAACATGGACATATTGATTTTGGAATAATTTAGAATGCATGAAGAGATTTGTTCTGAAAAGAAATTTGGCCTTTTCGAGTTAATTGAGTAAGATGGATAAACAAAGAGGATCGATGACTTGAATATCGGTATTTAAATTAATTATGGAAAGAAAAAAAATTTATGCAAAGTAACAGTTGAAGTATACATTATTATAACCCTAACGATCTTACCTTTTTGGGGACGAAAAGTTTGGGAGGGGAGCTTGTAACGTCCCAGAAATTTTGACAACTGAAATATGAAATTAATTTAAGATTTGATTATGTATAATCAATTTTTATATTGATACTGGGGTTAGAAAAAAAAGAAAAAAACCAAATATATTGTTCGTATAGAAATTGGATTCGATATTAAATTCTGAACGGTTGGCTAAGACTTAATTATCTATTATCGAATATTTGAATTAAATTGGTTGGACATTTAAATTCAATTTTTGAAATCTGACACAGAAATATAAATGGTTGGATTTAAAAATAAACTGTAGTTGACGTTGAACGAATTGAAATTTTTATTTGTTAAAATATATGGAAATTGGCTTGGATATGTGTGTATTTGTGTCAATAAGAAATCGAATTTAACATTGCAGATTCGAACACGAATAGTCATTGGTGAACTAACGGAACTAAATCAGTGAAACAATAAATAATTTAAAATTTAAAATAACGTCGGAGCCAGTTTACAACCAAGTTAAAATTTAAAATTTAAAATAACGTCGGAGCCTGTTTACAACCAAGATAATTTTATTGGATTCAGAACGTCAAGACGTGACAATACGTGAAATTTCATTACGTTTGGAATTTGTGTATGAGGTACATGTATTGAGCGTTCAATGGAATTCGCGGTAAAAATGAATGAATAAAACCTTACTTAAAATAAAAATAAAAGGTCAACCCCTATTCCTATATGTTATCAGTTATACTCTTTTTATCTGAAAACCTAATCATGCACTTCCTTCTACAATGAACCTCCCTCAATTCAACCTTCTGCAAACATCGACTTCTGCGCAGACCTAAGGAAAAAAATAGCTATGGCACCCTATTTTACTTGCTTCCCACGGTATTTTCTCTATAAAGTAGGTGTGCCCAATTTCCTTCAGTAAAACCAAATCAATTCCCCTTTTGTCATTTTAATAGTGGCTTAATCTTCCCACCGAAACCCTAAATTGCTTATGTCCTCCTCAATCAAATTAATTATTTTCGCCCGCCTTCTTTATCAGTTGCTGCCATGTCACTTCTATATATTGGCGGCCGGCCTATGAGTTTCATTGTACTAGTTAGTTGATGGTTACGGGACGTTGAGGTGGTGCACACGTGTACATGTACACGTGTGCACGTGCAGGCTTCCGGGACTGTTCGCCCTGAAATAAAAACTGATAAGCACAGATATTATACTTTATCTTAGATTGATGCATCACTTGAAGCTGATACAGAACTAACACCGCACATAGATAAGAACCAGATACTACACAACTATTTATTTTCATATAATGTATTGATTTAGGATTGATTAATATATTCAGTTTCTATTGAAGTTAATTTACTTGAACTATGATTTAATCCTGACAATGTTTTACGATTTTGCATGGAATGCTCGGGTCAGACCCGAGCAGTACAAATTTAAAGATTATAGCTTAGAATTCAAAGATTGGCGAAGCTCGGGATTCCCAACGAGGCGCACTTTGAACTTTTTAAACCAGTAAACATTTTCTTGTATTCAAATTGTTTTACTTCCACTGTACAAAAATTTGCTTCAAAACTGTGATTTATATATAAAGGTTTCATTTCACTATTCAATAATGTGTTATTTATTTATTCTGTGTTTTGTGTTGCTTTTGTTTTAAACTCTATAAGCTAAGTACGCTCCATCGATTTGGATGTTTTAAGTAGGTTTAATTACCGATTTGAAGCGGTCAAAAATGCGGGACGTTACACATTCCTTGTTTATTCCAATTCTTTTCCATTAATCACAATTAGTGTCATTTATTTCTATCCTTTTATATACATATATTCATATATATGTTTATGAACAAGACCTCTCACATTAATCCGACCACTTGTGGATGCTGGATTTGCTGGGCGGTTCTGAGCAGACTTCTACAACAAGCTGGGCTTAACCTCGTGTCTTAGCACCGTTACATATATATTTACACACTAGACCCCTCACATTAGATTATCCACTTGTAGATGTTGGATTTGCCAGGCGGTTCCAGGCAGGCTTCTACTACAAGTGTAATCTAACCTCGTGTCTAAGTGCGATTACAGTTTCTATTTATTGTAAATCTAGGCATATTCATTCTTAAACAATTATTCATGGTCATCGTAGGTTTTTCAATTACAGTATTCAAATTTAACAGATTTCAGCAAATTAGTCATTTTAACAAATTAAACATCTCCGTAAATTATTGTGGGTTACTTACAATTTCATTATCGTGTTCTACTAAGGCAACAGATTTATATGCCCTAAATTACAGTCATAATTCACAGTTTAACATATGCCCTAGGTTAGTCTTACATTACAGTATAGGTTATGCCCGAAATCCAGTCATGTTTTACAATACAAGCGATGCCCAAATTAAAGTCTTGGATCACGATATAGGTTATGCCCAAATCCTAGTCAAGTTTTACAATACAAGTTATGCCCCAATTTGTCATTCCCAACTATCCCCAATTTCGTCTATTCACATATTTCAGCGATATGCCTAAGCTCGAAGGTAGCCTGGCTATAAAAATAAAAAGGGAAGGAGGGAGAGAAGAGAACAGAAATTGGCATAATAACAAAACATGCATATGATGATAAAATTGGGCATAATAACAGAATAAGCATATGATGATAGAAATAGGAATAGTAGAAATATGCATATGAGGACTGAACAGTAGATCATGTGTACATGTGATAGCAGATCTATTTTTAGGTATGAGCCAGATTCTTAATAGGCATAGGTTTAGATCCAGATTTATACACATGTCAAGATTACTTGTTAAATTTTTATATCTAAAAATAACCTGAACTCACCCGGATTGGATCTAAAGAACGGAGAACAATATGTTGAAGCTGTAGAAGAAATTATTATATGCGTATAGGTTGTTGTTGAAGAAAATAGGTTAACTCAATCTAAGCTAGGGCAACATCTTGTTTTCTCCATTGTTATTTATGTGTAAAAACAATAGAAATAGGGTCCTATTTATAGCTGAAGCCAACGAACCAAGCCACAAAACAAATCCACGTTCGAAAAGTGAATTCTGCCCAGATCTTTATAGGGGTCGACCCCTCCTTTTGGTGTTGACTCCAAACAACATGGGTCAACCCAGCCAGGTCTCGGGTCGACCCGTAGAATGGGTTAATACCACTCCTGGCCTTCCTGCTACGTTGTTTTGAATTATTTTAAAAAAAATTGTTTGTATATATATATATATAATTCTCTTGCGCGTATACAAACTTCTAGGCTTAATAACTTCTTTATACAATGTCCCTTTCTCACAAACTCGGAGTCTATCTTAAGAAAAATTCTTAGACGTACGCAAAGGCATAGTCCATTTACTTAATTCCTAATATTTAATTAAGTATTATTTAATTTATCATTATAATGTTCATTAAAATTACGAGGTGTTACATGATTCTTCTACGAAATAAAAAATTTAAGTACTTACAAGATAAGAACTACATGTGGCATCATTTCCGACCCTATTTGCTTTAGTTTTTATTTATATCTTTATAGCATAGCATAAAAGTTTTAACAATTTATAATCTGAAATGAAAATAAAAATAAAAATTAACAATATGAAATTTATCATTCCATTAAGCTATACAATATACCATTATAGTATTGTTGTTATTCTTTTCATTCTTTTTGCTTCAATTACCCACATTATGAGATCATTTTTTATAAATTTGAAGGATTGAAGACATTTATGATATGTAATTTTACCTTCTTATCATGTTGTGAATCTATTGACTATGTATAATCTAACCAATATGAACCCATAAATGGAGGAAATCTGAGTAACTCAAGTGAAATATACATCGACATTGAAGTTCTCTTTGTAAACCTAATAAGAATGAAGATGTATGAACAACCTACTCAAATGGTGGGTGTGCCTATGTGAAATATGCATTCCTAGAGTATAATATGGGCTCAGCTATTTCCCCTCTATTACCCATCAAATGCAAAAAAGGAAAATGAAATATGTGTTGTTGTCTTATAACTTTTTTGTAATATTAAATGAAAAAAACTGCCTTTTGAAGGTGATTCATATTTTCCAAAGAATGACACATTATATTGAGTTCAATCTTATAAGTATCGGAAGTCTAAATCCTTTTAACTATAGAAAAAGGTTGCTAGGAAAAAAAATTGGTAAAAGGATACACTTCCATTTCAATACAGCAAAAAGATAATAGGAATAAAAACTGGTAAATGGAAATATATGAAAAATCATATATTAGAGAACATGAAATTTAAAGTACAAATAGCGATGCAGTTCAAGGCAGAACCTTTTTTCAAAGTGGCACTCATAGAACGATAAAAAAGAGTTAGGATTTTTTTTCATATACTGGGCAATTTAAAAAATCAGTTTTAATGATGAAAACACGATTGTGGTAAAGCGAAAAAAGAGCTAAATCCTTTTTTTAGTTAGAAGCAACACTATAGCTCTATCGTAGCAGTATTACAAATCAATAAGTTGCAAAACATATGCATTTATGTCATCCTGAATTGTAGGAGAATTAGAGCAGGGGTGCCAAGCCATTAGCTTTACATCTACCATCAATATTTTTACATAGAACCTAAAAATAAGTTAAAGCATATAAAATACAGAAGGAAAATTTAACAATCGTGTAAGTAATATCTGACGACGGTGTACTATAATTGATTCCAAATAGAAGAAGAGAGATGCAGAAAATGATTCAACTCATGAAATTAGTTGCCAATCAGTATATATAAATAATGAAGAAATCTATGAGGAAAAACAACACAATACTATAATAGACTTTTCAACTTAATTAGGCAGATCAAGGAAATTACTATAAGCATACCTGGGTTGAGGAAAGAAAGGTGGCCAATATGTTGGATGCACGTACAATTTATATGATACTTAATGATTAAAAGAGGCAGTAATTTCTATACAGAAGTAACATTCATGATAATATATTTATATGGTTAATAACTGACCGAAAAGAATCAAATAAAGAGAATACAATTATGAATCAAAATCAGATGCATGCAAATCAAAATTAGTTCATCAGTGGTTCAATCAAATATAGTATCATGAATTTATATGCATTCAATGATTGAAGGCTTATTACAAACTAGTTATACGAATTGTATAGTTGGAGCCAGTTAGAGAAGCTAAAAATGACATAGAAACAAACACAAAAATAGCAAAGCAACAAGAACTATGGACAAGTTTTCCAAGTACTGTATTTGAATGTGAGCAAACTTATCAAAAAATACAAAAATAGAAGAAGAAGATAAAGAAGAAAATTTGGTAGTCACCATATTAAAAATTAAGAACCTAAAGTTCTTAATAAATTTAATCAAAAAAGCACATGCACATATGATTTGGCAAAGGCAAATAAAAAGCACAATAGACATATTAAACAAATCATAGGTATTAATAACAAATAGCAAAAAGAATTATAAGATAGGTTTATTATATGCTTAATTGTTTTATCTATTTTTGTTTATGATACCATTTACATGGTCGACCGGTTACTATTGCATATCATCCAATTATTTTCTTTGGGTTTTGAAAAAAATAAAGTTTACACTAAGTTACCCTACTCTTGCTTAATTTTTTCAGACCCGAAAATCGGTGTTGTGGTGGTACGGAAACCAAACCCCTCACCTATCTTGAAACAAGGATACGACCATAGATTTAAACTAGAATTAAATTATGGTTATCTCAACAAGAAAGTTGACTAAGGAAAAAATGATAACACGTAAATGTCACAAACTGATGGAACCATTTTATGATTGTTATAATTGCATTTGACTTTTTGAACTTGTTAATCTTTAGCATTGGCTTTCACCTTCAAAATATTGCAGACCATGTTAAGTAGTTGTAGCGATCCAGAAATTTTAACCAATTTAAAACTAAATTTTTGATATATAATTTGAATTTTCTTGGTATTAAATGGATTTAATATAATTTAGAAATGGATTTGGAATAATTATAAAATAGATTTAGTATATATATATATATATGTGTGTGTGTGTGTTTAATTAATAAAATAAATATTTGATCTTGTCAAAATACAATAATATAATCATAGTAAGAATTTATCAGGTTTGTTACATTGAATTTTCCAAATACGTATTTATAAAACTATTTTAAAGTATGTTCTTTTCTAGTTAAACAAGTATATTCTAAATATAGACAAATTAAAGTAAAATAATTATTTTAAATGACGAATAAGTTGATGAGATCGTTCGGTTTTGATAACGTTAGTCATCGGGTATTTAAATAGTTAAACGAGAGCATATACGTTGAGATATAGTAATATCTATATGGTATTACAAGTTAGAGATACTTTAAAAGTGTTACAAAAGTACTGCTAAGTAGTAGGTGGATACCATGTGCACATGATCATGCTAGAATGACCGGGAGTGAGTAATCACTGGTGACGTGGAACAAAGATAAATGGTGGAGATTAGGAGATGAAGGTTACAATTCAAGTGGAAAAATAGGAGGGGACCACTTCCTATTTATGCTTTCGGTGTAATTCACCGAGTATGTTGTCGGTTGAAATAGCAATTCCCTTTTCAAAAAGGGAACACGGTTTTTTCAGTGGCTTCCTCTTAAGGAAGCTTTGTAAAAGTTTACTTACCCACCTCCCTTGCACCTATAAAAATGCACCTCCACCTCTTTTCTTTCTCATTCTGTTCTTCCTTCTTTCCCTTGCTTCTCCTCTCTTCTCATAGCCTTGGTGCCATCTTCTTCTCTGGCCTAGTTTGGCCTTACTCCTCTCCTCCCTCTGACCAAGTTTCGGCCTTCTCCTCCACCAAAACATCATAATTCCACCATAGTTTTTCACCTCCAAGTCTCGGCCTACATCCCATTTCCACCACCACCTAAGTGCGCCACCTCCCAGCTCCTCTCGACCAATCACAGCCCTACTTCCTCCACCCAAGTCCATCCAAATACCCCACACCACCTTCTCCATGCACCACCACCTAATTTTTTTTCTCAGCCTCACCTCAGCCCAGACTAGCAACTCACAAGGGCTATAAATCCTCCAAAAATGAACCAAATCATGCAATTCATTTATTTCAAATTGTCTATTTTTCCAATGGCTACAACTTTGTAATTGAGAACTTTTCCTAAGCCTAATTATCCCAAAAAATCTAAATTTTTTAACGCTATATTTCCTGGATATTTTTATTGAACTTGAAAAACATCTCTAACATTTTGATTATATCTCCCTAAAAAATAATCAGAATTAAAAAATTCTTTTTTAAAATCTAAAGATTTTTTTTTCTACAACTTCGTAGTTGGACACTTTTCCAAGTTTAGAGAGTAGCTGGTCCAAAAACTCAAGGGAAGTTAGCCTATTTTCAAAGTCAGAAAAGTTAGAGCATGGCACGCAATTATATTGTCTGTCGATGAGAACGCTTCACACTTATTAATTTATATATTTAATTATGGATGTTAAATATATATGTGTGATGTTGGATGAATGGATGCATAGTTAATGACATGTATACATTGATAAGTGTTAAGTACCGTAACGCTTACACGTAGGAACTAACGTTATTGGTGATATTGTTGTTGAATGTATGGATGCCCATATGCTGCTATGTATTTGTTGTATGTTGTTGCACACCTACGACACCCCATTTGTGTAATTGCATAGGTGATTGATTAGGTCTCCTTCTCAATTGAGAATTGAACTGTTTTATATACTGAGAATTGGGCAAAAAATAAAGTTTCGAATTTAAAATCCAAAATAGTATGGGAATGAAATTGATGTGTATACGAACAACTTTTGAAAAGGTGAAAATGATTTTCAAAAACAGTGTTGACTATAAATGACTTGTTCAATTTTGAAATTGATTTGCAATAGTAAATTTGGAATAGTCTTATATTATAATCATTTAAAATATGGAATCTTTTTGTAAAATCATTATAGAATATTAAACGTGATTTCAGTTGGAAAATGGTAGTTTTGGATAGTACAAAGTTTATTTTGATCAAACTAGTTAATATAAGCTATTTTGCGACGCTTTTATGATGCCTTTGAAAACACTTTTGCAATTTTTTGTAAAAATAATATATTTTGAAACTTTAAACTTATGAATCATTATCTGAAACTTAAGTGATTATTTTTTAAGGATTATTGGGATATTTTTTGAAGTTTATAGTACTTAAAACATATTGGTTTTATGTAAGATTTAGAAAGGGATTTTCCAATTATTAATGAAATTGGAAATAGTGTGAAGTAATTTTCAAATGTCGTTATTAAGTCCATAAGTAGACTTGTACTATTTGAGGAATTTGAAAGGTAAAGATATCGTTATTCCACTTATAGTATCAGTCAAGTATGGAAGTAAATATCGAACATAAGTGATGTATCTTTAATCCTGCTCCTATACAATTGATTTCAGTTTAATTTTATGGAATAAAGGTTTTTCCAGAATTAATAAGATAGGATTGGGCATAAATAATCTTTAAATGTTTGATATTGAATTCCATTATTAGACATACACTATCTTGGAATTTTATATTTATATCGTTATTCCTTATAGTATTCGTCAATTATGAGAATTAGTATCAGATATAAGTTGATAATTTCTATTTAAATCTAATATTCAATATCGACTGGTTTTTGGGTTTGTTGTGAATGGTGTCTTAAAAAACATCATTCATTAACCCGCTAAAGATAAAGTTATGATTGGAATTTAAAGAGGATTAAGACTTTGTAAAGGCTATTTGAAATGATACTTAACGATTTTCATTTGGATATGGGTTTTAAGAGGAAAGCAAAGGAATGAAGGGTTAACGAATTTGGGTGAAAAGGTAGTTAAGATTTTTGAAACTTAATTACCTTTTATTTAGAAATATACGTTTTTAAGAGAAAAGCTATAAGATGAATTTTTTAAATATGGATTTTTGGGTTATGATTAATTAAAATATTTATTTAAGTAAATTACATGTTTGTGAAATTGGAAGGGGTTATGATGAAGGGCCAACGAAGATGATATTAAATAATCTTGATTAAGAGATAATTTTTAAAGAGAAGCTAAGATTCTTAAGATTTATGAATGTTTTTGGGAATGGGTTTAAAGAAGTTTTAATTAAGAAAATCAAAGATGGAAGGAGATTTAGTTGGAATCCCATGTAACTCGTAATTGTGTTTTTAAATTGCGCTAATTACTTAGGAAGTCCGAGAATGAATTTATGTCTGAAAAGCATTCCAAATGATTATACAACGTTATGAAGCAATTGAAGATGGTGGTTGGAGACCAGGGATCTTCACATCGAATGGATTACTCGTTGATGTCTCGGTCAGGTCGTACACCCAATGCGAGGTTATATTGTGGTAGTGGTCCGGACGAACTTGTTGATTTCCCGAATTTGCAAGGGCCTCTCTCCTTTATTGGACAAAGAATAAGGTGCCTTCGGTTTCGTTCAGACCCTGAATGAACTTGTATGGATTGTATGTCTGACATTGCAATTTGTGACATAACAATTGATCTTTACTAAAATATTTCTATTTGGTAGCGGAGAATTATTCTCTTTACTTAGCACCCTTCTCTGAGATGTACGAGCTCAGAGGTTATATATTGGTAATCATCAATTATATGCTACGAATTGGCAATGTGCCATGCTAAGTGATTATGCTATGAATGATCAAAGCATGACTTTATATAAGCGTTGCTTTGTGTAACGTGACCTCGTCAAGCCTCACACCCCGGTATGATGGTAAACTAGTGGTCATATTTGTATGCTTACTTCAGTGCACCAGGATGAGATGATGAAAGGGTATTACAAAGTCCCGAGTTTGGGACGCTATTTGTCGAGTGCTATGATTCATGTGATGTGGGCTAGTATAATGATGTCCGAGTCTGGACGTGTAACCGCGAGTACTCGAATGATGCGCAAAAGTTGTGAGCCCATGACTGATCTTTCTACGAGGAACCATCATGTTGGAAACCTAGTCTCCGCCACGAATCTTTAAGATTACAATTGTATAGCTTATTGGTTACCGGTAGGAATATGCCAACGCAATAGGATGGGGCATTATGCTGGCTAAGATTGATACATTTACTCGCGAAATGGATTCCACACTATGCACTAAAAATAATTTTAGAGGATTTTCTGCGTATCAAGCATTTTTTGTTATCATAAGGAAAAAACTTGCTCATTGGTGTGCGCTTATATTTTGTGATGTGGGATGAGCCTTATGATAGCTTCATTTCCTAAAACGCATTGTGAATTTTATACACTCGTATTCATAAGGGAAAAACTTGTTCCATGTTATACAACGTGGCCTTATGATTTACCTAACTTTAAAACGAACCTAAAAACAACTATTTTAGTTCTCACACCAGTCCCCTGACTGGCCTGGAGTTTATTGTTCCTTCACCTAAACCCAAGGTGCCAATAATTTTCCATACGGGCAGCCTAATAGTTTGGTTTGAAGATTAGTCTTAGAGTTAGATTAGAGCAAGTGTTGAATTAGGACTAGACCTATACTATTTGGAGCAATATATTTTTCCACTAAGCTCTAGTGTTTTCCGTTGTGTACTGTTGTACTTTGATATCTCATTGTAACTTCTATGTAAGAAATTGTAATTTCAATAAAAAGTTATTTTGTTTCTGTTCTGATATGTTATTACCCCAGGCCATGTGGATTCCAACTTTTGAATTTCCGGCATTATAATACTTGGTTGTATTAAGTGCCAATTTTCAGAGGTCAAAAATTCAGGTCATTGCACGTGGTATAAGATCTTTGGTTTATACAAAGCTTATTGCGTATAACTCATTAGAACAGAAGGATAAGATGCATCAGTGATAGGATTAAGATGAGTAAGTCATTATAGATATGGTTAATATTTCCCTAGAAGGATTTTGAAGGGTATTAGATATAAGAGTACTTATTTATTGGTTTTGAAAGATTGTACTTTTGAAAAGAGGGATTAAAAAGTACATATGGTTAACTTACATGATTATCTTATAATAAAAGTTTAAGTATTTTATTTAATGTTGAGGTTGGATTATCGAGTATAAGAAGATTTTGAATATACGCCTAGATAACGTATATACGAAGTCTTAAATATACTAGATAGATATAGGATCACACTCTGGTCGCTTGAAGATGATTCTGTTGATGACTACAACATCATCAATATTTATTTTCGAGTTTCGAAAGTGGGATAACTATATGATTCCAATTGAAGCCTCGAGGTATGTTTAAACCCATTTAGATAAGTGTTTGAAAATGGTTAGTTTTTAAGAATAATGTGCTTTGAGTATAAAATACTTTGTTTTGAATTAAGAATTAGGACCAAAACTGTTAAAGAATGCATGATTTCCCATAAACAAATTAATTAAGATAATTGGAATTTGAATATGAACATTCCTCGTCAAACTATGGAATCCTAAGTATTTATATGGAGTTGTACTTAGAATAAATAAACCAAGAATGACAAAGTAGAATGGTCTGAATAACTAAAAGGAATAATAAAAACTTGATTTGTTTGTAAAATATTTGGAAATAAAAGGTTAAGAGAAAATCATGTTATAAACCTAAGAAATCTGGGAAGAGTCTAAATTAGCCATTTCAATAAGAATAAAGAATTAGAATTATCAACGATTTTGGATAATTGATAAGTTATGTTAAAGATAAAAGCAGTTCGAATACCTTGTGAATTCTATTTCACAATTTTACTATAAAGTATTTGATGATATAAGGATAAGCGGGGACCTGAAATTTTTGTAAGAATTGTAGTAACTATATAAGGTAAAGCGGTTATTTGGAGATAAACCAATAAATGTAGATAAGGAAATGGAATATTTAATAGTTACGAATACTGTGAATTAAGTTTCATAATTTGATAGAAAGGTATTTGGAATACCAGAATAATTAGAAAGATGAAATTGCCTAAACAAAAATATTCAGGTAAGCTAGGTTATCAGACTTTTCTATGTAAAGGCTAATAGAAATTTTAGAATTGAAAAGGACTGAGTTTTCACAAACCATTGAATCCAAAGTAATCAGCAAGTTAAGATTAAGACCTGAGGGAACAATTTCTAAAAAATTCCTTATAGGAGCAATAAATCATTGAGTGATAGGCAATATTTATCCTAGTGGATGATGAGTCGGGTACAATGGTTGATTAGACAATTGGAAATCGGTGTTTCGGAACATTGTAGTTATAGTTGTCCATATTAATGGGAGTTAGAGTATTTTATCCATCATTTTAATTGTGAAGATGGAATTTTGGCATACAAATTTGTATTCTTAAATTTGAAAGTTCACATAGTAGAGAAAATATTATTTAACCCCGTTTTCTTTTCGAGAACATGGTTTTTTTCAATGGCTTCTTAAGGAAGCTTTGTAAAATTTTACTAACCCCCCTCCCTTACACATATAAAAAAGGCCCCACCACCACCTTTCTTTCTCATCCCATTATCCCTTCTTCCCCTTGCTTCTCCTCTATTCTCATGGCTATGGTGCTATCTTCTTCTTTGTCCTAGTTCGTATCTTCTCCTCCCCTCCCTCCGGCCAAGTCTCGGCCTCCTCCATCAAAACCCCATCATTCCACCACCATTTTTAAACTCCAAGTCTGGGGATACACCCCGTTTCAACCACCACCCTTGTGTGCCACCTCCTTACCATCTCCCCACCTCTTCTTCAACCAGCCACTGCCCCCACCTCCTCCACCCAAGTCCGGGTAAGTACCCCACACTAGCATTTCCATGCACCACTACCTCATTTTTTTCCTCAGCCTCCAACTCAGCTCAGACCAGCAACTTGCAAGGGGTATAACTCTTCCGAAAATGATACAAATCATGCAATTCTATCCTTAGATTGTGTTTTTTTCCATTGGCTATAATTTTGTAGTTGAGCAGTTTTCCTAATTTTGAGCCTAGCTATCCTAAAAATCCAAATCTTCGAAGGATACATTTTCTAGTTGTTTTTATTGAACTTGAAAAACACATCCACCAATTCATCCATATTTCCCTCAAAAATTATCATAATTAAGAAATTCTTTATCAAAACTGAAGATAATAGAATCTCCTACTAATTTAAAGTTGGGCACTTTTCCAAATTCAAAGAGTTGTTAGTCCAAAAACTCAAGGGAAGTTGGCCTGTTTTTAGAGTTAGAAAAGTTAGAGCACATTAGGCGATTATGCTGTCCGTCGATGAGAACTCTTCACATTTATTTATTTATGTATTTAATTATGGATGTTAAATACATATATGTGATTTTGGATTAATGGATGCATAGTTAATGACACATGTACAGTCATCAGCGTTAAGTACCATAACGCTTACACATAGGATCTAACATTATTGATGATATTATTGTTGAGTATATGGATATTCGTATGCTGCTAAGTATTTGTTTTATGTTGTTGCACACCCACGACACCCCAATTGTGGAATTATATGAGTGACTGATTATGTTTCCTTCTCAATTGAGAATTAAACGGTTTTTATATATTGAGAATTAGGCATGAAAATAAAGTTTTGAATTGAAATCCAAAACAGTATGGAAATGAAATTGTTGTATGTACGAACAATTTTTGAAAAGGTGAAAATGATTTTGGAAACTGTATTGACTATAAATGACTTGTTCAATTTTGGAATTGATTTGAAATAGTAAATTTTGAATAGTCTTATATTATGATCATTAAAAATATGGAATTTTTTTGTAAAATCAATATAAATTATTCAAAAGTGATTTCAGTTGGAAAATGATAGTTTTGGATAGTATAAAGTTTATTTTGATCAAACTAACTAATATAAGCTATTTTGTGATGCTTTTATAATGCTTTTAAAAACACTTTTGCAATTTATTTCTAAAAATAATATATTTTGAAACTTAAACTTGTGAATCATTATTTGAAACTTAAATGATCATTGTTTAAGGATTATTGAAATACTTTTAGAAATTTATAGTACTTAAAACCTTTGTTTTAAGTAAGATTTAGAAGGAGGTTTTCCAATTATTAATAAAATTGGAAATGGTGGGAAGTAATTTTCGAATGTCGTTATTAATTCATTAAGTAGACTTATACTATTTGAAGAATTTGAAAGGTAGAGATATCGTTATTCCGCTTATAGTATCAGTCAAGTATGGAAGCTAATATAAAAAATAAGTGATGTATCTTCAATCCAATTCATACACAATCTGATTTCAGTTTAATCTTTTGGAATAAAGATTTTTCCACAATTAATAAGATGGGATTGGACAGAAATAATCTTCAGATATTTGATATTACGTATACTATATGGGAAATTTGAAAGATATTTATGTCGTTATTCCACTTATAGTATTCGCTGGTTATGAGAATTGGTATCGCATATAAGTTTATAATTTCTATTCAAATCTAATATTCAATATCGAATGGTTTTTGGTTTTTTGTGAAAGGTGTCTTAAATAACATTATTCATTAACCCGCTAAAGATAAAGTTATGATTTGGAACTTAAAGAAGATTAAGAATTTGTAAAGGCTATTTGAAACAATACTTAACGATCTTCACTTAGAGATGGGTTTTAAGAGGAAAGTATAGGAATGAAGATTTAACAAATTTGGGCGAAAACTTAATTGAGATTTTTGAAACTAAATTATCTTTGATTTAAAGATATATTTTGAAGAGAAAAGCAATGAGATGAATTTTTGAAATATGGATTTTTGGGTTATGATAATTTAAAATATTTATCTAAGTAAATTACATGTTTAAGAAATTAGAAAGGGTTACGATGAAGGGCCAACGAAGATGATATTAAATAATATTGATTAAGGGATAATTTTTAAAGATAGACTAAGATATTTCTTAAGATTTATGAATGTTTTTGGGAATAGGTTTAAAAAAGTTTTAATTAACAAAATCTAAGATGGAAGGAGATTTAGCTGAAATCTTGTGTAATCCATAATCGTGTTTCCAAATTGCGCTAACTACTTGGAAAGAGTGGGATCAGATTTATGTCTAAAAACCATTCCAAATGATTATACTACATTATGGATCAATTGAAGACAGAGGTTTAAGACCGATGATCTTCACATCGAATGGATTACACATTGATGTCTCGGTTGGGCTGTACACCCAATACAAGCTTATATAGTGGTAGTGGTCCGGATGTATTTGTAAATTTTCTGGATTTGCAAGGGACTATCTCCTTTAATGGACGAGGAATAAGGTGCCTTTAGTTTCGTTCAGACCCAAAACGAACTTGTATGGATTGTATGTCTGACATTGCAATTTATGGCATAGCAATTGATCTTTACTAATATATACCTATTTGGTGGTGGACAATTATTCTCTTTGCTTAACACCCTTCTCTGAGATGTATGAGCTCATAGGTTATATATTGTTAATCATCAATTATATGTTATGAATTGGCAATGTGGCATGCTAAGTGGTTATGTTATGGATGATCAAAGCATAGCTTTATAAAAGCATGGATTTATAAAAGCGTAGCTTTGTGTAACGTGACTTCATCAAGCCTCACACCCCGGTATGATGGTAAACCGGTGGTCATATTTGTATGCTTGTTTCACTGCACCAGGATGAGTTGATGAAAGGGTATTACGAAGTCCCGAGTCTGGGATGATATTAGTCGGGTACAATGATTCATGTGATGTGGACTAGTATAACGGTGTCTGAGTCTGGATGGGTAACCGCGAGTACTGGAATGATGTGCAAAAACTGTAAGCTCATGATTGGCCTTTCATTCCAGGAGCCATCATGTTGGAAACCCAATCTCCACCACGAGCCTTTACAATTATATAGCCTACTGGATACCAGTAGGAATATGGCAACACAATGGGATGGAGCATTATGTTGGTTAAGACTGATACCTTTACTCGTAAAATGGTTTCCACGCTATGGATTAATAGTAATTTCAGAGGATTTTCTGCGTTTCAAGCATTTTTTGTTACCATAAGGACAAAACTCGCCCACTGGTGTGCGCTTGCATTGTGTGATGTAGGACGAGCCTAATGATAGCTTCATTTTCTAAAAAGCGTTGCGAATTTTATGCACTGGTATTCATAAGGGAATAAACTGTTCTGCGTTATACGGCGTGGCGTTATGATTAACTTCAAAATGAACCCAAAAACAACTGCTTAAGTTCTCACACCAGTCCCATGATTGGCTTGTAGTTTATTGTTCCTTCACCTAAATTTTAGTTGCCCATAATTTTCCATAAGGGTAGCCTAATAGTTTGGTTTGAATACAAGTCTTGGAGTTAGTTTAAAGCAGGTGTTGGATTGGGACTGGAGCTATACTATTTGAAGAAATATATTCTTCCACTAATCTCTGGTGTTTTCCGTTGTGTACTATTGTACTATGATATCTCATTAACTTTGATGTAAGAAATTGTTATAGCAATAAAAGTTCCTTTTGTTTATGTTCTGATGTGTTATTACCCTAGGCCATGCGGGTTCCAACTTTTGAATTTTCGGCATTTGAATACTTGGATGTATTAAGTGCCGATTTTCAAAGGTCAAAAATCTAGGTCATCGCATGTGGTATAAAATCTTTTGTTTATAGAAAGCTTATTGGGTATAACTCATTAGAATGATAGGAAAGGACGCATCATAGATAGGATAAAGATGAGTAACTCATTATAGATTGGGCTAATTCCCTAGAATGAGTTTGAAGAGTATTATTTATAGAAGAGAACGAAATTGCTTATTTACTGGTTTTGAAAGATTATATTTTTGAAAAGAGGGTTTGGAAAGTACATATGGTTAACCTACATGATTATCTTATAATAAAAGTTTGAGTATTTTATTTAATGTTAAGGTTGGACTATCGAATATAAGAAGATTTTGAACATACGCCTAGATAACATATATATGAAGTCTTAAATATACTAGACATATATAGGATCACACTCTAGTCGCTTAAGGATGATTATGTTGATGACTACAACATCATAATAATTATTTTTGAGTTTCAAATGTGGGATGACTATATGATTCCAATTAAAAAGTTGAGATATGTTTAAACCCATTTAGATAAGTGTTTGAAAATGGTTTGGTTTTGAAGAAATAATATGCTTTGAGTATAAAAGAATTTTTTTTGAAATATGAATTCGGACCAAAACTATTAAAGTACGCATGATCTCCCCCAATCGAAATAATTAAGATAATTTGAATTTAAATATGACCATTCTTAGTCAAACTATGGAATCCTAAGTATTTATATGGAGTACTAATTAGAATAAATAAAAAAAGAATGACAAAGTACGTGATAGCCATTTCAGTAAGAATAAAGAATTAGAATTATCAACGATTTTTGATAATTGATAAGTTATGTTATAGATACCATGTGCTTTATTTGGAGTTACAAAAGTATGGCTAAGTGGTAGGTGGATACCATGTGCACATTGTTTGTTATTTTCAAAAAGGGAACATGGTTTTTTTAATGGCTTCTTAAGGAAGCTTTATAAAAATTTACTTACCCCCACCCTTACACCTATAAAAAGGCACCACCACCTCCTTTATTTCTCATTCCATTCTCCCTTCTTCCCCTCGCTTCTCCTCTCTTCATATGGCCATGGTGCCATCTTCTTCTCTGGCCTAGTTCGTCCCTCCTCCCCTCCCCATGGCCAAGTCTCGACCTCCACCTCCTCCACCACCAAAACACCATTATTCCACCATAATTTTTCACCTCCAAGTCTCAGCCTACACCCCATTTCCACCCCTACCCTTGTGCGCCACCTCCTTACCATCTCCCAACCTCCTCCTTCACCAGCCCTACCACCTTCACCCAACTCCAGCCAAGTACCCCACATTACCACTTCCATGCACCACCACCTCATTTTTTTTCTCAACCCCCGCCTCAGTAACAACTTACAAGGGCTATAACTCTTCCAAAAATGATACAAATCATGCAATTATTATTTTTCATTAGCTACAATTTTGCAGTTGAGCACTTTTCCGAATTCTAAGCCTACCTATCCTAAAAATCCCAATCTTTGAAGGTTGTATTTTCTGGATGTTATTATTGAACCTGAAAAATACCTCCACCATTTCAGTCGTTTCTCCCTCAAAAATAATCAAAATTAAGAAATTATATTTGTTTCACTGAAGAGAAAAGAATTCTCTACTACTTTGTAGTTGGGCACTTTTCCAAATTCAAAGAGTTGCTAGTTGAAATACTCAAGGGAAGTTGGCCTATTTTCAAAGTCAGAAAAGTTTGAGCATGGTACGCGGTTATGCTGTCCGTTGGTGAAAACTCTTCACACTTATTTATTTATACATTTAGTTATGGATGTTAAATATATATGTGTGATGTTGAATGAATGGATGCATAGTTAGTGACACATGTACACTGATCAGCGTTAAGTACCATAACGCTTGCACATAGGAACTAACATTATTGATGATATTATTGTTCAGTGTATGGGTATTTGTATGCTGATAAGTACTTGTATTATGTTGTTGCACACCCACGGCACCCCAATTATGGAATTATAAGAGTGAGTGATTAGGTCTCTGTAACAACCCGGAAATGCGAGCCAGTTAAAAAAATTTATTTTGGCAATTTTAACGAATTTTGAACATTTAAAATGAATTATTTTAAATAATATCGATGAGAAATTTATTTTGAAATGAATTCGACGTATATATTTATATACGTCGTCGTTAGAATATAAATAATTATATATAATTATAAAAGGAATTGAAAATGGCGTGGTAGTTCGATAATTCGATTTCAAACTTCAAATGAATGTACAGGATTCAAAATAAACCGGATTTTAGCAAAACCAAAAATAATAGAATCTAAGTGAGAATATCTTTCCAACGAATCCGAAAAATTGAAATTTCATAGCGGGAATAAAAAGATATGACCAGTTGAAAATTCAGAATAGTCGCTATGGAATTCAGGCCCTTAAAAATGGGAATTTTGCAAACGACCTCGGATTTCGACGAAACCACTTTTGTTGGGTCTGTGATGTCAAGTTATTGCTAGATTCCAATTTTCATAATTTTTCGAATCAATATGTGAGCGTGGCGAAGGGAGACGCGTTTGACCAGTTTTAGTTGATTTTAATCGACTGGAAAATGGTCATTTTTCCAACGATCTCAGAATTCGATGAAATTAGATTTTTTAGGACCGTATCACGAAGTTAGAAAATATTTTTCGGGGATTTTTAGAGTTCATATGTGGCCCCGGTAAATTGAAATGTGCGTTTAAATTCAATATATAGAGTCATATGTTGATTTTGACGAAAACTAGTCGACACGATCGAATCATCCTACGATACATATCCCATTGTGTTCGGGATGGGGGTAATTAGCTAAGGACGACAGTCGGTGGGTTCGATTTTGAGTTCGAGAACAAAAGTTGCTTTTTGAAATTAATTAATTAAATAAATAAAATAAAATATAAACCTTCTCTCCTATACCCTCCAGCCCCCCTCCCCCGTCAGTTAGTTTCAATCGGAAAAAAAGAGAAAGGGACAGGACGACGGAGCGCCGCCCTACCATCCATCGCGCCGCCAAGGGAGGGGCCACCGTCGCCGAGCTACCCCCATCCTCGAATCAAAGCCGCACCCCCCTCTGACCTGAAACCCGCCCCTGCCCTAGCCATGCTTCACCACCCATCGCCGACCCCCCCCCCAGTTCATCCTCCTCCGCCTCTTCTTCTCCTCGTTGAAACCCCTTCAACTCCTCTTTCCGCCTCCATTCCGGACGCAGCCGCCACCACCAGTCGATGCACCACACCCGCGTCACTCCCTCTCCCTGCCGTTCGCACAACAGACCCCCCTCGCTCTCACTAAAAAACAAAGTAAGTTTTAATTTAGGTTTTCTATTTATTTTTAATATTTAAAATCAGTTCTAAATTCAGCCTAAAATTAGTTTAAAAATCAGTTCAAAATTGTTTAGAAAATATAGTCGTTGTTTTGAAAATATAGTCGTTGTTTTGAAAATGTAGATGTCGTTGTTTTGAAAATATAGGATTGTTAGCGAGTAAAAATACGATTTTTATATATATAATAGAGAAGTAAAAATACGATTTTTATATATATAATAGCGAAGTAAAAATATGATTTTTATATTTTAGAAGTAATAAAAATATGATTTTTAGCTTATAGTAAAGATTATATTTTTATCGTAGTAAGGACAATGTTTTTAAAATAGGAAAGTTCGATATTTTTATATAGGAAAGACGATGTTTTTATATATAGAAAGGCGGGATTTTTATATATGAAGCGAAATAAAAATTCGATCTTTATATGTGTTGTAGCGAATTAACTATATAAAGAAGTGATTTTGTTTAAAATATAAATTGAGATTTTTATATAGAAAGAAGAGTTGTAAAAATAACGAAGTAGAAATAAAAATATGATTTTTATTTATTTAGAATGAAGTGATAAAAATATAATTTTTATTTGAACAACGTGAAAAGAACTACATAGGAATTTCAAGCTAATTCAGACGGTCCAGCAGTTCAAAAGTAAAGCACGGCGGAGTGGAACCCTTGGTGAGAACTTCTCACTTTAACTTTTCTTTTCTAGTTATATAAATATATACTAGGATGTAGACGGTGTTTAGTAGCACCCGACACCATCGTCCACAGACCATGGACTTGTTTGTTTGGTTGTGTAGTTGGTTAGATTATTTGATTTGAATTTGATTGTTTGGTGAAATGGAATGGATTTGATTGATATGTGTATGGTGTGGGCCATTATTAGATCGGGGATAAGGCTAGGCCTTGTCCCGCTTCTAGTATCATGTCGTTATGCCGCCGAAATTTTCTAAAATAAGTTAGAAAAAATAAAGATATCATTTTATTTAATAAATGAACCGAATAGAATATTCATAGGTTGAATAAAATACTTTGGTCGTTAAAAATATAATTTTTAATGTGAAATGTGAATAAATAAATATTCATTTACAAACCGGACGGTTTGTTTATGTAACCTATTTGAAGGACATTGATTGGGACGATAAATTTTACACATCACCCAACTGCAGAAATAAAATATGTGTTTAATTGCTTGAAACCCCTCACGGGTATTGGGATGATATATGACATACACTAATCCCAATAATTAGTTGTATGTCGATCGATTGATTGACAGACTGTTATAAATGTTAGATATTTATATTTAATGCTTATGCAGTTGTGTGGTGCACTTTGGATGATGGTAGATTGTTTATCGTTTCTATTATATACATGTGTTGTATGAAATCCATATAATTAACGTTATATGGTAATTGATTGGGCCTCATTCCAATTGGAAAAAAAATTTATAAAATAAAGGTTCATGTGTTGACAGTACTCATCCGTTGAGATTAGTCATGTGTTGAACGAAATATTTTAACAATAAAATTTACATCTTTATCATATATAAAATTAGAAACTAACTGGAAAATAGATAAGATGAGTGGTCTCCTGGATGTTGATCTGATGTTGGTTTCGGCCTTCGGGGTTAATATTCAGGGAATCATTCTCTTACTAATTTACGGTTGGAGTATGATTTGAAATCAAACGAAAGATACCATAATTTTTATAAAATATATTAAATAACAAAAATAGTCACATGTAGACAGTACTCATTCGTTGAGATTAGTCATGTGTTGACAAAAATATAGAGTCATGTATTGAAAGAAATATAGATTCATTTGTGGAATAGAATAACGAAGTTATTGGAAAATATAAGCCCGTGTTGATTAGAGATGCGCTATTTTGACGCGAGCAATATTTATATCGATTTTATTCGTTTGATAATGAATATTGAAAAGAGATTTAAAAATCGAATATTTAGAAAACGAATTCTAAATGAATTGAATATAAAACGAATTCGAATTGAATTGAATATAAAATGAATTTGAATAGAAAATGAATCCAAATTGAATTGAAAACGAATTGAAATAGAAGAAAAATCAATTGGAAATGAATTCAAATTGAATTGAAATTTGAATTGAATTGAGATGAATTTTAAAACGAATTTATAAGGAAAAATTCAATTTTGATTTGAATTGGAAATGGAAGTTGAAATGTTTTTGAAACGAATTTAAATCTATTTATAAAATTCGTTTTAAATTGAATTCGACGAAATATATTATATATATATTATATATATAATATAATGGCCTGAATAGAACGCGCCGCACTGCGGCAGTTCGTGAATTTCAACCATTGACTTCGAACAGACATTACGGGAGATCCGACCGTTGGATTCTCCTAAAACAGGAACCGTTGGGTTCGTATCGAAAAGAGCTTTCTAACGAATATTAGAAATTTGAAATCTAACGGTTGGATTTGGAGATATGTCCAAATCAATTTCAGAAAAAGTCGCTGTAAGTGCAGTTCGATGGCCGTTGATGGAAATCGACTGTACGGGCCTTGATAAAATTATTAAAAATAGTAATAATTTGTGTAAAATCATAAGAAATGATTTGGGAAAAATTGGGATGAAAAACTCCATATTTGAAAAGATAAAAATAGATTTTTATCGAAATGAACTAGTTTTGAACTAAAATTAAAACCCAACTATTTTTAAATAAATAAATTGGAATTGAATTAGAATTGATTTGTGGGTTTATTGTGAATGGTGTTTTAAATAACACTTGTTCTTTAACCCGATAATAAATATAATGTGATTTGGATTTATCGTGAACTGTGTTTTAAATGACATTAGTTCTTTAACCCAATAAAGGGAGTTTTAATGAATCTGCAATTAGATTGAAATGTGAATTAATAATTTAAATTATCAAATTTGGAAAGTGAGCGAGAATGGAGTATTACCAGTTTTTCTCCAAAGCGATAGTTAAATCTTTAATTAGATTTGAACGTGAAATGGTAATTAATTTTACCGACAACACCGTGGTGTTAGATGTGGAGTATTACTAATTTTGCTTCATGGGATGAATAGGTTAGGATTGGGAAAATAAAATAATTACTTCGCTGTGGTTCGCTAATCCCGACTAGTTTGGAAAACCATAATTCGGTTTGAAATGACATCCAATGGAAGATTAAAGAATAAATTTTAAAGAATTTTTCTTTGATAAAATTAATGGGAACCTTTCCCTAAGAATATGAAATTTAGAAACTAGTTGTAGGTTAGCTAAGAAGAATGGTTTCCTGGGTATTGATTTGATGTTGGTTTCGCCCTTCAGGGTTAATATTTGGGAAATTGTTCTCTTGCTGATTTACGGTTAGTGGCTGCTGAATTGGAATGAGGCATATGTTGTGTTCATGTAACATTTGTTTTAATATACGCCGGTTGTTCGGAAAGTCCAGGTTTATACCCATTATGAATAACCGATTCGACGATATTTCGAAGACGAAGACGGTGGTTGAAGACCGGAAGTCTTCACATCGTTTGGGTGATTACTGATGATCTTGATTGGGGTGTACACCCAAGATGAGGGAATCAATTGGTGATCATCCAGACGTACTTGGAGATCGATGGATATGCGAGGAAAGTGCCTCCAGTTTTATTCAGACCCAGAACGAACTTGCAAATAGACTATGTGTCTGACATTGGATTTTATTCTGTGTTGATTGATCTCCATTAAATATACATCTGTTTGGCGGCGGAAAATTTATTCTCTTGCTTAACGCCCTTCTCTGACACGTACGAGCTCAGAGGTTGTATATCGATGGACATCAGTCGCATGGCATGAATTGCCTGTGTGGCATGCCAAAGTGGCAATTGATCAAGGCTTCTGTTGAAAAGCAAAGTCTTGTGGTTGATGATCAAAGCACGGCCTCTGTGGTGTAGCTTTGTGTATAACGTGAATTCGCGAGCCTCACACCTCAGTATGAGTTAAAAACGGGATAAGGACTGCAGGGATAGCACGACGTTTCTTTCTAGCTTTGGTGGTGTCAATGACTTACCAGCCCTGACATTTATATACTTTTCACCTATGTGGTTGTTGGAATGAGGCGCCTCGATTTTAGGTCTGTAAGGACCGGGAAACGTGTGTTCAGGAATTGCCAATCGTCAAACGTAACGGAGGACTGGCCATAAAGCATCCAAGGGTTACCCAGAGTGTGTAGTCCTAGGACATTTGCTAGAGTGTCTCGAACCGGAGAGGAGCTTTCCCCTTGCCTCGACTCATGACGGAAATCCAATTTCCAATACGAGATATTTTGGTTTTATTTGTAGAACCTAGTATGGCGACATAATAGCATGGGATGCTATGCCATCTATGATTGATATTTATGATTGAAATTGTTTTGACACTATACACTTATTATGGTATCAAATGATTTGTTTTTAAACGTACCAAGCATGTTTGGCTGTTATAAGGTAAAACCCTATCCTCCGGCTTGCGTTGCATTGTTTGATGGGACCTAGGTCTTATAATAGCTTCATTTTTCGAAAGAGCATTGCGCTGTTTTGTTATATGCACTAGTGTTCTTGGGAGGAAACCCGTTCCGTGTTATACGGCGTGATCCCTTGAATTACTCTCTTTTAAGGTAAAGTTTTTAAATAACTGTTTTAGTTCTCACACCAGTCACATGACTGACCTGGAGTTTATTGTTTTAACCTAAATTGTGGGTGCCCCTATTTTCTACACGGGCAGCTAGTAGTTTTGGTTTTGCAGATTTATATTCACGGGATCCTGGTTTACAGCTGGAATGATATCCGGAAAGCTCTGTATCCGTATATCACCTTCAGTTGTGCTTTGTATTATTTTCCACTGCTATGTAATTTATTGTAATCTCTGATATTTATCGGATGTAATTCATTCATTTATATTCTGTATATTCTTGTATTCTGATGGAATTGTTGTAATAAACAATGAAATGTTCTTCTGTTTGCGTTCTATTTTGTCGTGTTCTCAAGGTAATCCGGGCTTTCCTTACCGGGGAAGTTACGGGTCACTACAGTTGGTATCAGAGCTTTGGTTTACAGAGCTCAAGAACAAGACACATTAGAACCGAACGAAAGAATTCATCAGATATTGGATTATTAATATCCAATTAGAATGACTCGTTAGAGATAGGATCAGTAGTATCCTAGAATGAGTGTGAAGAGTATATTTTTCAAATGAAAACAGTTTTGTTTTGAAAATTTAAACCATTTTATACGTATTTGAATATTTTATTTGTACTGAATTTGGACAATCCAATATATAAAGATTTTGCATATACGCGTTCATGAACGTATATTCGAAGTTTTAATATACTGGATAGATAAAGAATCACATTCTAGACACCCGGAGATGGTTCTGATGATTGATCGATCATCATCAGAACTTACGTTCGTGTTTTGAAGGTGTGATATCTATATATTTCCATTAGACTGGTGTGAGAACCAAAACTTACATAGGTTTATTTGTTGTGATTTGGCATCAAAAATATGATTTTCTATAGATGTATCAAAATTATGAATTTGAAACGTTAGTCCACTAATTGATTGATGGTTGTGTTGTTTGTTCATTTGTTTGATAATTTTGAACCATTAAGCCTAATTGAACCAAATATTGAATTGTATTGAAAATTGGTCGCATTTGCTTGCATATACATGTACTTACGTTGAACAGGTCATAGCAAGGAGGCTAGAGCAGAAGAATAAAATTTGTTTGCCCGACAAATAGGTACATGTTTACCATAATTTACTGTTTTGTTTGGGTGATGATGATTTTATGAGCCAATTGGCTAGCCGCTTGGCTTTTTCGTTTTCTTTTCAAGATCAGAAGGCCTGTATGGAAATTTCGGGATTTTCCCGGTGCTCCCGGTGCAGGGGAGGTTATGGCGATTTTTTTCGAAAATTTAGAGTGTTAGCCAAATTTTTGAAAATTTTGAAAAGTTCTTAGAAACTGAAAAGTTAAAGAACTTAAGCCGTAAATAAAATACTGGAGGTTGAGTTGATTATTTAAACAACTTTCGGCTTCGTTCCTTTTCGGGGACGAAAAGTTTTAAGTGGGGGAGATTGTAACAACCCATAAATGCGAGCCAGTTAAAAATTTTTATTTTGGCAATTTTAACGAATTTTGAACATTTAAAATGAATTATTTTAAATAATATCGACAAGAAATTTATTTTGAAATGAATTAGACGTATATATTTATGTACGTCGTCGTTAGAATATAAATAGTTATATATAATTATAAAAGGAATTGAAAATGGCGTGGTAGTTCGATAATTCGATTTCAAACTTCAAATGAATGTACAGGATTCAAAATAAACCGGATTTTAGTGAAACCAAAAATAATAGAATCTAAGTGAGAATATCTTTCCAACGAATCCGAAAAATTGAAATTTCATAGCGGAAATCAAAAGATATGTCCAGTTGAAAATTCAGAATAGTCGCTATGGAATTCAGGCCCTTAAAAATGGGAATTTGGCAAACGACCTCGGATTTCGACGAAACCACTTTTGTTGGGTCCGTGATGTCAAGTTATTGCTAGATTCCAATTTTCATAATTTTTCGAATCAATATGTGAGCATGGCGAAGGGAAACGCGTTTGACCAGTTTTAGTTGATTTTAATCGACTGGAAAATGGTCATTTTTCCAACGGTCTTAGAATTCGACGAAATTAGTTTTGTTAGGACCGTATCGTCAATACGAAGTTAGAAAATATTTCTCGGGGATTTTTAGAGTTCGTATGTGGCCCCGGTAAATTGAAATGTGCGTTTAAATTCAATATATAGAGTTATATGTTGATTTTGACGAAAATTGATCGAAACGATCGAATCAGCCTATGATACATATCCCATTGTGTTTGGGATTGGGGTAATTAGCTAAGGACGATAGTCGGTGGGTTCGATTTTGAGTTCGAGAACAAAAGTTGCTTTTTGAAATTAATTAATTAAATAAATAAAATATAAACCCTTCTCTCCTATACCCTCCAGCCCTCCCCCCCTCCCCCCCCCGTCAGTTAGTTTCAATCGAAAATAAAAAAAAGATAGAAAGGGACAGGACGACGGAGCGCCGCCCCACCATCCATCGCGCCGCCAAGGGAGAGGCCACCGCTGCCGAGCTACCCCCCTCCTCCTCGAATCAAAGCCGCACCCCCCTCTGACCTGAAACCCGCCCCTGCCCTAGCCACGCTCCACCACCCATCGCCGACCCCTCCTGGTTCATCCTCCTCCACCTCTTCTTCTTCTCCTCGTCGAAACCCCTTCAGCTCCTCTTTCCGCCTCCATTCCGGACGCAGCCGCCACCACCAGTCGATGCACCACACCCGCGTCACCCCCTCTCCCTGCCGTTCGCACAACAGACCCCCCTCGCTCTCGCTGAAAAACAAAGTAAGTTTTAATTTAGGTTTTCTATTTATTTTTAATATTTAAAATCAGTTTTAAAATCAGTTTAAAATCAGTTTTAAAATCAGTTTTAAAATCAATTTAAAATTGTTTAGAAAATATAGTCGTTGCTTTGAAAACATAGTCGTTGTTTTGAAAATGTAGATGTCGTTGTTTTGAAAATATAGGATTGTTAGCGAGTAAAAATACGATTTTTATATATATAATAGCGAAGTAAAAATATGATTTTTATATTTTAGAAGTAATAAAAATATGATTTTTAACTTATAGTAAAGATTATATTTTTATCGTAGTAAGGACAATGTTTTTAAATAGGAAAGTTCGATATTTTTATATAGGAAAGACGATGTTTTTATATATAGAAAGGCGGGATTTTTATATATGAAGCGAAATAAAAATTCGATCTTTATATGTGTTGTAGCGAATTAACTATATAAAGAAGTGATTTTGTTTAAAATATAAATTGAGATTTTTATATAGTAAGAAGCGTTGTAAAAATAAATGAAGTAGAAATAAAAATATGATTTTTATTTATTTAGAATGAAGTGATAAAAATATAATTTTTATTTGAACAGCGTGAAAAGAACTACATAGGAATTTCAAGCTAATTCAGACAGTCCAGCAGTTCAAAAGTAAAGCACGGCGGAGTGGAACCCTTGGTGAGAACTTCTCACTTTAACTTTTCTTTTCTAGTTATATAAATATATACTAGAATGTAGACGGAGTTTAGTAGCACCCGACACCATCGTCCACAGACCATGGACTTGTTTGTTTAGTTGTGTAGTTGGTTAGATTATTTGATTTGAATTTGATTGTTTGGTGAAATGGAATGGATTTGATTGATATGTGTATGGCGTATGCCATTATTAGACCGGGGATAAGGCTAGGCCTTGTCCCGCTTCTAGTATCGTGCTGTTATGCCGCCAAAATTTTCTAAAATAAGTTAGAAAAATAAAGATGTCATTTTATTTAATAAATGAACCGAATAGAATATTCATAGATTGAATAAAATAATTTGGTCGTTAAAAATATATTTTTTAACGTGAAATGTGAATAAATAAATATTCATTTACAAACCGGACGGTTTGTTTATGTACACCTATTTGAAGGACATTGATTGGGACGATAAATTTTACACATCACCCAACTGCACAAATAAAATCTGTGTTTAATTTTTTGAAACCCCTCACGGGTATTGGGATGATATATGACATACACTAATCCCAATAATTAGTTGTATGTCGATCGATTGGTTGACAGACTGTTATAAGCGTTAGATATTTATATTTAATGCTTATGCAGTTGTGTAGTGCACTTTGGATGATGGTAGATTGTTTATCGTTGCTATTATATACATGTCTTGTATGAAATCCATATAATTAACGTTATATGGTAATTGATTGGGCCTCATTCCAATTGGAAAAAATATATTATAAAATAAAGGTTCATGTGTTGACAATACTCATCCGTTGAGATTAGTCATGTGTTGAACGAAATATTTTAACAATAAAATTTACATCTTTATCATATATAAAATTAGAAACTAACTGGAAAATAGATAAGATGAGAGGTCTCCTGGATATTGATCTGATGTTGGTTTCATCCTTCGGGGTTAATATTCCGGGAATCGTCCTCTTACAAATTTACGGTTGGAGTCTGATTTGAAATCAAACGAAAGATACCATAATTTTTTAAAATATATTAAATAACAAAAATAGTCACACGTGGACCGTACTCATTCGTTGAGATTAGTCATGTGTTGAAAAAAAATAGAGTCATGTATTGAAAGAAATATCGATTCATTTGTGGAATAGAATAACGAAGTTATTGGAAAATATAAAGCCGTGTTGATTAGAGATGCGCTATTTTGACGCGAGCGATATTTATATCTATTTTATTCGTTTTATAATGAATATTGAAAAGAGATTTAAAAATCGAATATTTAGAAAATGAATTCGAATTGAATTGAATATAAAAGGAATTCGAATTGAATTGAATATAAAATGAATTCGAATAGAAAATGAATCCAAATTGAATTGAAAACGAATTGAAATAGAAGAAAAATCAATTGGAAATGAATTCAAATAGAATTGAAATTTGAATTGAATTGAGATGAATTTTTAAACGAATTTATAAGGAAAAATTCAATTTTGATTTGAATTGGAAATGGAAGTTGAAATGTTTTTTAAACGAATTTAAAACTATTTATAAAATTCGTTTTAAATAGAAATCGATGAAATATATATAATATATATAATATAATGGCCTGAATAGAACGCGCCTCGCTGCGGCAGTTCGTGAATTTCGACCATTGACTTCGAACGGACATAACGGGAGATCCGACAGTCGGATTCTCCTAAAACCGGAACCGTTGGGTTCGTATCGAAAAGAGATTTCTAACGAATATTATAAATTTTAAATCTAATGGTGTATGTGGAGATATGTCCAAATCAATTTCAGAAAAAGTCGTTTTAAGTGCAGTTCGATGGCCGTTGATGGAAATCGACTATACGGGCCTTGATAAAATTATTAAAAATAGTAATAATTTGTGTAAAATCATAAGAAATGATTTGGGAAAAATTGGGATGAAAAACTCCATATTTGAAAAGATAAAAATAGATTTTTATCGAAATGAACTAATTTTGAACTAAAATTAAAACCCAACTATTTTTAAATAAATAAATTGGAATTGAATTAGAATTGATTTGTGGGTTTATTGTGAATGGTGTTTTAAATAACACTTGTTCTTTAATCCGATAATAAATAGAATGTGATTTGGATTATCGTGAACAGTGTTTTAAATGACATTTGTTCTTTAACCCAGTAAAGGGAGTTTTAATGAATCTGCAATTAGATTGAAATGTGAATTAATAATTTAAATTATCAAATTTGGAAAGTGAGCAAGAATGGAGTATTACCATTTTTGCTCCAAAGCGATAGTTAAATCTTTAATTAGATTTGAACGTGAAATGGTAATTAATTTTACCGATAACACCGTGGTGTTATTTGTGGAGTATTACCAGTTTTGCTTCATGGGATGAATAGGTTGGGATTGGGAAAATAAAATAATTACTTCGGTGTGGTTCACTAATCCCGACTAGTTTGGAAAACCATAATTTGGTTTGAAATGACATCCAATGGAAGATTAAAGAATAAATTTGAAAGAATTTATCTTTGATAAAATTAATGGGAACCTTTCCCTAAGAATATGAAATTTAGAAACTAACTGTAGGTTAGCTAAGAGGAATGGTTTCCTGGGTATTGATTTGATGTTGGTTTCGGCCTTCGGGGTTAATATTTGGGAAATTGTTCTCTTGCTGATTTACGGTTAGTGGCTGCTGAATTGGAATGAGGCATATGTTGTGTTCGTGTAACATTTGTTTTAATATACGCGGGTTGCTCGGAAAGGCCGGGTTTATACCCATTCTGAATAACCGATTCGACAATATGTCGAAGACGAAGACGGTGGTTGATGACCGGAAGTCTTCACATCGTTTGGGTGATTATTGATGATCTTGATTGGGCTGTACACCCAAGATGAGGGAATCAGTTGGTGATCGTCCAGACGTACTTGGAGATCGATGGATACGCGAGGAAAGTGCCTCCGGTTTCGTTCAGACCCAAAACGTACTTGCAAATGGACTGTGTGTCTAACGTTGGATTTTATTCTGTGTTGATTGATCTCCATTAAATATACATCTGTTTGGCGGCAGAGAATTTATTCTCTTGCTTAACGCTCTTCTCAGAGACGTACGAGCTCAGAGGTTGTATATCGATGGACATCAGTCGCATGGCATGAATTGCCTGTGTGGCACGACTAAGTGGCAATTGATCAAGGCTTCTATTGAAAAGCAAATTCTTGTGGTTGATGATCAAAGCACGGCCTCTGTGGCGTAGCTTTGTGTATAACGTGAATTCGCGAGCCTCACACCTTGGTATGAGTTAAAAACGGGATAAGGACTGCAGGGAGAGCACGATGTTTCTTTCTAGCTTTGGTGGTGTCAGTGACTTACCAGCCCTGACATTTATATACTTTTTGCCTATGTGGTTGTTGGAATGAGGCGCCTCTATTTTAGGTCTGTAAGGACCGGGAAACGTGTGTTCAGGAATTGCCAATCCTCAAACGTAACGGAGGACTGGCCCTGAAGCATCCAAGGGTTACCCAGAGTGTGTAGTCCTGGGACATTTGCTAGAGTGTCTCGAAGCGGAGAGGACCTTGCCCCTTGCCTCGACTCATGACGGAAATCCAATTTCCAATACGAGATATTTCGGTTTTATTTGTAGAACCTAGTATGGCGACATAGTAGCATGGGATGCTATGCCGTCTATGATTGATATTTATGATTGAAATTGTTTTGACACTATACACTTATTATAGTATCAAATGATATGTTTTTAAACGTACCAAGCATGTTTGGCTGTTATAAGGTAAAACCCTATCCTCCGGCTTGCGTTGCATTGTGTGATGGGACCTGGGTCTTATAATAGCTTCATTTTTCCAAAGAGCATTGCGCTGTTTTGTTATATGCACTAGTATTCTTGGGAGGAAACTCGTTCCGTGTTATATGGCGTGGTCCCTTAAATTACTCTCTTTTAAGGTAAAGTTTTTAAATAACTGTTTTAGTTCTCACACCAGTCACATGACTGACCTGGAGTTTATTGTTTTAACCTAAACTCTGGGTACCCCTATTTTCTACACGGGCAGCTAATAGTTTTGGTTTTGCAGATTTATTTTCATAGGATCCTGGTTTACAGCTGGAATGATATCCGGAAAGCTCTGTATCCGTATATCACCTTCAGTTGTGCTTTGTATTATTTTCTGCTGCTATGTAATTTATTGTAATCTCTGATATTTATCGAATGTAATTCATTCATTTACATTCTGTATATTCTTGTATTCTGATGGAATTGTTGTAATAAACAATGAAATATTCTTCTGTTTGCGTTCTATTTTGTCGTGTTCTCAAGGTAATCCGGGCTTTCCTTACCGGGGAAGTTACGGGTCACTACAGTCTCCTTCACAGTTGAGAAATGATTTTATATATTGAGAATTAGGCATGAAAATAAAGTTTTGAATTTAAAATCCAAACAGTTTGGAAATAAAATTGATGTATATACGAACAACTTTTTAAAAGGTGAAAATGAGTTTGAATATAGTTTTGATTATAAATGACTTGTTCAATTTTGAAATCAATTTGAAATATTAAATTTGGAGTAGTCTTATATTATAATCATTAAAAATATAGAATTTTTTGGTAAAATCATTATAAATTATTTGAAGGTGATTTGAATTGGAAAATGATATTTTTGGATAGTATAAAGTTTATTTTGATCAAACTGGATAATATATGCTATTTCGTGACACTTTTGTACTTTTTTGAAACACTTTTGCAATGTTTTTCTGAGAATAATATATTTGTAACTTTAAACTTATGAATCATCATCTGAAACTCAAAAGATTTTTTTTAAGGATTAATGAAATATTTTTAGAGGTTTATAGTACTTAAAACATATTGGTTTTAAGTAAGATTAATAAAGGGGGTTTCCAATTATTAACGAAATTGGAAATGGTGGGAAATAATTTTCAAATGCCGTTATTAAGTCCATAAGTAGACTTGTCTTATTTGAGAATTTGAAAGGTATAGATATCGTGATTCCAGTTATGTCAGTCGAGTATGGAAGTTAATTTCGAACATAAGTGATGTATCTTCTATCTAGTTCCTATGTAATTTGATTTCAGGTTAATCTTTTGGAATAAAGGTTTTCTTGAATTAATAAGATGGAGCTAGATAAAAATAAACTTCATATATTTGATATTGAATTTCGTTGTTGGAAGTATACCATTTGGGGAATTCGAAAGACATTTATATTGTTATTCCGCTTCTTGTTACTACTGGAACTTGACACCGAAACCAAGGCTAAGGATAAGGGTATCATATTGAATCGATACCACAGTAGAAGCCAGGAAAATGCTCATCCAACACCAAAGCATAAGATGTAGAAGAGAAGCCAGAACCAAGAGCGCCTAGGAGGAACTCGGCCGACACCAGAAATAGCGAAACTGGAAAGACGAAACCAACACCAAAAAAATGATGCTATCGGCATCAACATGGGTGTAACACCCAGCGTTTTTAATTAAATAATAAAATAAAATTTAAAAAGCTTTCGGAATTTGGTTATAGAATTAGCGTCGTAGCATCCGTGGCGATTTTCTGATCAATTTAGACCTATGGTTTGTAGGAAACGGATTTAAGATAAAAAGGACATCCTTAAAATAAAATATTACAACAAACATGAAAAGAAGGTATAAGAAAAGAACAATTACCACTATTGCTTTTAGTCTTTTAAACAAAACCCTATAGCTCAGTTGGTAAAGACATGCCTCTCCTAAGTTAGTGGCGCAGGTTCGAGTCTCGCTGGTGCCATTTTTTATTTTAGAGGAACGACTAAAATAATACATACTCTAAGAGGAAGATATGTATAAATGCACATATAATGAAAATTATGCATAAAAGTGAGTGTAAAAATATATGTGTACATGCAAATGTAAGTATATATGATATGTGTGTAAAAATATATACATATTAGAAATCCAAAATAAACCTGCAGTCAATGAAAATAGGGAAGAATTAAATGACAACATAACGCCGTTTGAATTTTGAAAATGAAATAAAAGTTGCATGCATATATATATATATATATAATTCAAATGTTCAGATAAAATGTGCATGTTAAAAGCAGAATATAATTAATGCATAATAAATGGAAAATGAATGAAGAAATTAACTGCCTTTGAAATTAGAGTGCAATAAAAAGGAATAAAACAACTAATTGATGGAAGTATTAATTACATTAATTATCGAGCAAGGACCTGAAAGATTTCATGCATATATACATGCATAGATTTGAAATTCAAACTTAGTGATGATGTATAATTGGTATAAAATAAATCAAAGGAAGTAAAATGGGCAGGTAATCAACGTTTAATTAAAAAAACGTTAAATACAGAAATTACAGCATCAAAACAGCACATGCTTGGACCCAGATGGGTCGACCAGCTGGCGCATGGGTCGACCATGGGTCGACCGACCGACAGAGCAGGTCGTCCCACGAGTCGACCTGAGTGTGGTCCAGGTGTGTTTTGTGACGTGTAATTTGTATTTTGTGTGGTTCGGATTTTTATGAATTGAATCCAATGGTTCAGACTTTCGCGTACACCTATAAATAAACTAGCAGGGCCTAGCCTAAATCTCAGATTTTATGAGATACTGCCCAGGCTCTGCCATTCTCCTTTCTCCCTAAATCTTTTCAGAAAATTAGAATATTAGTTTTAGGTAATTCTGATTCAAGATTTGAAGATGAAAGAGTACAAATCTTCAAATAGGTGTTCAGAATTCTGATTAGTGTGAGGTAAGTCCTTGAATCTTGTTTATATGGGTTTTTTCTCCTTTTCCTTATCTTTTAATATCAGATTTGTGAATCCGTGGTTGTTTTAATAATAAATTCAGTTAGGAATGCAACGAAACAACAAATCTGGATCAGATTCATGGATTGGAAAGTTGTTAGGTGAGTGAATCTAAATAATACCATTTTAAATAAAGGTATAGTTATCGTTCGTATTCCCCGTTACATTTAATCTGATAAACAATTGATAATTGTGGAAATTGGTTATTAAACCTATTTAGGATATGTTGAAAGATTACTGTTGTACATAGGTCCATTCTAAGAACCTGTTAATTGGATATTGTAAATTGTTAGATCCAAATTTGGCTCTAACACCCAAATTATTCAGAATTGCAGAGAATAATGTCTAGAAATGAAAAAAAAGCAGCAAACGTACCAAATTTATAGTGGTTCGGTGTTAACGAGCCTACGTCCACTTTATATGTTTTAGATTATAGGTTGAATGCAAGTACAATCAATGATTTCTCTTAATCTCGCTTTTACAATTATGATTCTCTCAGTAATTTCGAGATAATACTGATAAGAAATAATGAAGGAACAGTAATGGTGGAAACAACACTCAGAACTACCAAAAGATCCTGAAAAATGCCAAGTATGGGGCTATTTATAGGTGGTATCTGCAGGCGGTTCGTGAGGACACGTGGCATGGATCCCGAGGATCTCGGACTAGTTTGTGGCTTAATAGAGAAATGGTCAATATGGCGGTTATGGACAGGTGTCGCAAGATCCTTCGATCTCGGCTCATGGAGGACTAGGTCTTAATCATCATCCTCTGATAACAGGGTCGGTTCGTGGCCCCATTCCACGAGCGGATCGTGGTGCTCCTGTCGTGAACGGATTATGAAATGGCTCTCACAAGCGGGGTCGTGATACTTGATCACGAGCTAGGGACAAAGCGAGTCATGGAAGGGCTTGGCATGCAAGGTCATGAATGGGATCTTGGACTTCACGGGCCAAAGTGATCTTGTAGGTGGGTCTCCATATATATTTATTTGTGTGTGCTAGTTTAGTTATTGGTGGCTTGGTCACAAAGCTAGCCAACATTTTCCCCCCTCGAAGTATGTTTTATCGGGAATGGAACATGCTTCGAAATTGCTGAAGTATCTTTTCCTAGAAGGATGTGAATCAAAAGTTGCTCCTACTTTTATGGTTGCAATGTTTTGAATAGTCGTGTCCTTCGACAAGTATAAATACAGGACTGATATTCCAATTATTCCCTTCCATTTGTCGATCATCCTCGATTTCCAGAATTTCTATGTGTTCTGCGATTAGTTCTTTGGGTAAGCTCCAAATCTTAAAGAGTTTTTATAGCTCCTTGATGTAAAAAGTTCCAATTTTTCACTTTAGCTATCATTCCATGGTTTAGATCGCTAAGACGTGCTTCAATCCATTGTGTTAAGCGTGTGTCACGGACCAGCGGCTGAACAGGCCCATTCACTTACGGTCCAATGGGCTCACTCAGTCATTCACGGTCCACTGGGTCGATTGATCCTAATAAGACACAGAAAAGAAGATGAAAATCCTTAGTGTAGGCTATATAAACTGGCCTCCCTTTACATTTTACTTTCCTCCTTTTTATTTTTTACTGTTGCCGCCTCTCCCCCAACGTTAAACCCTAGCTCATGATTTCTTCCCAATTCCACAAAACTTCAAGATTATCCACTCAACTCGAAAAGGAAATTATGATAATGATTCCGATTTGTTGAATGCCAATTCAAATGTTAGGTTCTTCCTTCGCCCTCCTTTGGTTTCCACGGGTTTTCTCTTCGCTGTTGACCTCGAGATTGTCGCCAGCGTTGCTGATGATGGCGGTGGAACTCGTGGAGTCGGAATATGAAGGAGGTGACATGTTGGGGTAAAGGTGAATCAATGGACAAGGGCAAAGGAGCTTGAGCACACAGCCACTGTTGGGGATCGGTTGAAGGAGGAAGGTCATGGAGTTCATTGGTTTGTGGAGAAGGATTGGGAAGAAGCAGTGAGTGTCATGGAAATTCGGTTCATGGATCTTAACATTGAAGTAGGTCGTGGAAGGAAGTTAAATGTCAGGTCATATCGTGGATGAAAAAGGGAATCGGGTTCGTGATGGAGGGGAGTGAAGTTTCAAATCGTAACGGTGGTGAGATATGCAGTGGTTCAGGTCGTGAAGATGGTAAAGTATTGGTTCGTGAGAAGGGTGAGTAGAATCGGGTCATGGTGGTGACTCACAAGCCTCTCATTCATGAGACGTTGGGTCCTAGGTTTAACCACCAGCTCGAACTCAGATCATTACCCGAAACCCCATCCATGATCCGCACTAGTTCACGAGCGGGTCCACAATCACGAGCAGAATCCTTCCTCGCTATTTGTCTCTTGACCACGAGTCGCTTCATATGACATTGGCGATCCATTTTAACCAACGAACCGATTTATATCTTGATTGAAATTTGATGCAACTCTGATATATCAACGAACAGTTAGGATAGAGCCCTCGAGATGAACTTTCTGAATCGGAGAATTACATAATTTAGCAGCATGCAACAACCAATACTACGCTTACCTGATTTTCTTGATGTTTTTCATTCTTGTACTGTACACACATGCATACACTTGCACTTTCACACACGGGGTACGGGTAATTGTGTTCTAATTTCTTGTGTTTGTTCGCCAACACAGCCATGTCTGATAGACGCTCAATAAGAATGTCAGAGAAGAATACAGATCCAGAGTCATCAAATTACTATAATCCCAACGTACTTCCGTCGGATCCAGAATGGGAGAATTCCAACTCCGATTATGAAATAAATCTCGAAACAGAATCAGTGTCTTCTGAAAGCACATCACTTGAGGAAGAAGAGGATGATCGGGCTCCCGATGAAATTTCGGGTGTTAAAGAGGTAGAGAAAGAGAAACTGAGTGATTCCGTTGTTTCCAAACTTGACAAGTTGAAGTTAGAGAAAATCTATCTAAGGCTGGGTTTCCTTGGGATGATGTGAAAGTTCCAGAGGAAGGAGATAGGCCCCATTCTGCTCCGGAATGGTACATGGCCATCAGTAGAATCATGTGCTGGGTAGGCGCTATTCTTCCGTTTCCTCTGATTGTCATTGATCTCTTGAGATGATTACGTATTTCTCCCATGCAAATCAATCCCAATGCCTATGCGGCTGTGTACACCTTATATATCGCATACACCGAGATTTTAGAGACCGAGCTTACCTTCAAAGATTTAAATTTCTACTACTATTTCAAGCATCGCTCCACGAGGACTCCGAACTTCATTTTCTTTGAATCGATCCCCTCTAGGAAGGTATTATCGAACGAACACAATAATCTAGGAGATGCTACGTCTAACTTGTTTTACATAAAACATCAGGCGGGATGTGCGAGGAAGTGGCTACAGTCAAGTAGGCTTCGCAATCTTCACTGTATGTTCCACTTGCGTGATAAAAATGCTAATGCATTCCTTTTTTCTATACAGCTCATAACTTTGAAAAAACAGAGGGTTCAAGGTACGAAGATCGGTTATCCCACCTTTTAGCAAGAAAATCGAATTTTATAGAATCAAGAAGTGCATAACCGATGAGAGTTTTCACAACACCACCTCCTGAATGTAAGATTCGGGCTTGGTGCGGGTGGCAGGCCTTACACGTATGTGCCCTCGGCTGAGGGAGAAGTGACTACAGAAGCTGCGAAGACGATCGAGATTCCTAAAATTCCTTTGCCAATTATTGGCCAGGATGACGAGGATTTGAGTGTGTACAAAGGAGATTAAGTTCGAGTTAACGAACCAAAGGACGCTCCTACCCCCAAGGGACAGTCTCCCTTGAGGACTCCACCACCGGTAGAGGCTACATTAACGGAGGAGCAGATGTTCGGGGGTTTAAAAAAAATCAATTTGCCAGACAACATCTATACCTCTGGAGATTTTGGAGAGGACCCGTTCTTCCCTATCTCCGAGGGAGAAACCTCTCCTACCAAAAATAAGGATACTGCACAGACGAGCCAAACTTCGGGCCCTGGTCTATTGGGGGATTACACGGGATACACAAATCACATGCACCACCTATCACAACATTTAGACACTAATTGTATTCACAATTTTGACATTGTTTTGTTATTTTCTGCAGGAAAAATGCCTCGTCGTTCCTCTTATTCTTACCGCGATCTTTGCGAGAACACACCTAGGCTGTCTTCCATATCTGAACATGATCGCAGTGATAGTCGAGCAAGAGATAGCCAATGGCGCCATGATTCTTATCAGCCTCACTCCACGCGCTCTCGCTCTCCCTCGAAGCAGGATCCCGGGAAGTCCCCCAGTCGCCAAGTACCACATACGGGGGGGGGGGGGGGGTAGAGAACTTCCCAAGGCTCCGACTTACCCGAGAGGCTTACCTCCCCAGGGGAAATCCTCTAAGAAGGACTATGAACCCAAAGACAAACAAAAGGAGTCGAGCAAAGATAAATAAAAAGAGAAAGAGGCTCTTGTTCCCTCTAGTCAGCATAGCTTGGATACTATCGGGGTACAGGAGGGTGCCATTACTCCTGTTAATCAGGCAAAGTTGGAGTGCTTATGGAAGGAATTTCCCGATATCTATTTTAAGAGGATGCATTTTGTCCTGGATCTTGAATTAGTTTCTTATGAATAGGATGTAGAGGTTGTGGGTCAGATCGGCCACGTGGCTAAACAATATAAGGCAATGAAAAAGCACGCCAAGAATTTGTCAGACGTTATACGCTGTCTAGAAGTAGATGCTGCCAGGTCTAGCGTGAAGATCGATCACGATGCTAAGGCCAGGAGTAAGGTGGAGAAAGATCTTAAGGATGCGCAAGCCCAGCTTGACTTAGTTTGGCGGGACGCTGAATATTACAAAACCGAATTAGACAACGCCAAGAAATGCTCCCATCTCGAGCTTGATTCACACAGCCAAGAACACGTGGCTTTGAAGAAAGAGATAAAGGATCTCAAGACAGCTAACACTGAGCTAAAGGCGTCGGAGGGTCTCTCGCCACAGAGAGAGCTGCTTGGGAAAAGGAAAAAGCAAGCTTAAAGGACAATCTTGCCCGTATTGAGAAGGAAAATGCGAACTTGAACAACAAACTTGCTAACGTTGAGGAACGGGCAGCTCTTGCCGATTGTAGTGCCAATACTGCTCTCGAGCCGGCCTCCACTTCCACCGCTAACCTTACCGCAGCCGAGTGAGAGATAGAAGGGTTTGAGGAATTGTTAATGGACTTTTCTGCTCAAGTCATTCAGACTCTAGACATTTCTTGGATTAAGAACTATTCCACCAGCTTGGTCAATGTATGGGATATGATTGTCGAGGGCGAGAAGCGACGACTAAAGGTTGAGGAGGTCGATGAGAGCCGGCTGATGCAGACCTTCCTCAGAGGCGGAGAGCTCGAAGTTTTAGCAGAGGGCAGGCGTCAGATCCAAGAAGCCATGGAGAAGGAAAAGATGGAGCTTAAGGGTAAAAGCAAAATTGATGAAGGTTCGAGCTCGATGCCGGAGCCCCACACTTTTGAGGTTGAGGAATATAATCCAGATGATCCGTTAATCCCTAGAATTCTAAGTCCTCCTACCGTTGGGGTTCCTATTGCTACTTCGGGCGAAGAGTCAGCGGAAGGTATCTCTACATTCTCTCCACAATTTTTCGAAGCTATTACAACTTTCGTTGCATTGTGGAGCAAACAATCAAGGAGACCACATTTTCACCCAAACTAATAATAGTTGCTTCTCATGATATAGGTGTCAAGTCTACTGAAGAAGTTGCATAAAAGCAAGCTGAGATCGAGAAGGCCGACGTACCTCCAATCACCGAGGCCATCCCCGAAGCATCAAAGCAAATTGAGATTGAGGCAACCAAGGAGGCCATTAGGGTATCAAGCATGGATGTCCCAAAAAACGTAAAAATTATTGGAAACTTGCAAGATAGCGATGATTGTCACGGGGATGAAGAAGAGGAAGTAGAGATCATGGGGGAGACCAAGGATGATGACAGCGTGACTCTGGCTGACACGAAGGCACAAAGGGATAAACAACTGGCCTTAAAAATAGAGGAGTAAGAGCCTCTAAATGTGGCACCTATCTCTGCAGCTGCCCCTGGGTAAGGATTAATCATAAATCTATCCAATAAATCAATAACTATGTAACTTGCAGCCCAAAGATCCTCCGCAGGATCCTCCTTCCGATAAGAAGAAGAAGAGAAAGCAGGATAAATATGATGCCAGCAAGGAGGAACTGGAAAAGAAAAAGAAGGAGAAGAGGCTGAGGTCATCTCCCAAGCCCAAGTAGAGTTTGCTTATTGGTCCATATTTTGTTTTTAGACTTTTCCACTGGTCTTGTGATGTAGTTTGAGAGTGGCCCTCACTTTTATCAAGCTTCGCTGTATAAACCTGCATTATAGAATGAAATTCCATTCCTTTTTGCACTGATGTGTTCCTGCAGGTTTATCATGTTTAGTCACGAACATAAATATTCAAATCGTAACTAAGTCAGAATCAAATCATGAATCATTCTAGCAATAAAACTTTAAAATTTCTGCACTACACTTCTGTGTGTATACATGTGTATGAGTATGCCCCAAATCAATCATTAATATGATGTCTGGCCAGGGCTTATCAAGGATTGACTAGAGTCATATGTGTGCAGCCCCCATGCCCGGAAATGAGGGGTTTGGGCTCAGCTTTCATTCTTGTTCCCGGTCGTGTGATGGATTAGGAGCCCTTTAATAGCGTTTGATCGAAACGCTTTTATACTCTTCTACTGAATGTCCAGGACTCAACTTTCAATTTTCCCCATGATACTTCAGCGGGGTAGGAGTTATTTTGTGGTGCTTAGTCTCTAGCGCCTTTATACTCTCCCTTCGAATGCTAAGGGTAGAGTGTTGTCGAGATGGTCTTTTAAATCATGGTGCACCTTCACGTCTCATGGACAATTTATTTCTTCGCCCTTCACGCTCGTTCTCAAATCATGAGAACTAGAGTGTCAATAGTTGTGTCACTTACTCCATTGCACCCTCAGTGCTCTGCGTATCACTGTCCTCCTAATCTAACAGAAGACACTTTGAATTACGTGTTTTGAGATCGTCGCGAAATATGTGGCAAACTTTTATAAATATAACAGTTCATGTAAATAAAGAATGAAAGAGAAAATAAGGAACGGTGTGATAAAAGTAAATGACACATGATATTTTATAGTGGTATGGTCGAATCATGACCTACGTCCACTTTATAATCTTTTGTTTAAGTAACCAAACTGTTCTAGGCAAATCGTGCCTTTTTACATTGTCCTAAGAACAAAAGAATAAAACTAACAATTTCATGTCAAGTAATGTCGCAGATGCTGGGCATTCCACACTTTGGGGATTTCATCTCCATCCACAGTCGCTAGCTTGAAAGCTCCATTATCAAGCCTCCGTAGGATGGAATACGATCCTTCCCATTTTGGGCCCAAATGTACTGGGGGTGGAAAGACACGCTTTAGAACCAAGTTTCCAGGTTCAAAGATTCGGGCTCGGACCCTTCTATTGTAATACCGAGTGACTTGTTGTTTGTGCCTCAAGGCACGTAGATCCACTTCGTCCCTTTTTTCTTCAACCATATCCAGGGATTCAAGGAGCAGTTCATTGTTAGTCATTAGGTCATAGTAAATGACCCAATGAGATGGCATCTTCAACTGAACCAGAATGACTTCTTCAGATCCAAAAGCAAGGGAAAAGGGGGGATGTTCGGTGGCTGATTTAAAGGTTGTTATGTAGGCCCACAATGCCAAAGGTAGTTCATCGACCCATATGGCTTTAGCCCTTTTCAACCGCTTCTTCAAAATGGATTTGGTTACTTTGTTTGCCGCTTTTACCTGCCCATTTGACTGCAGACGCACCACAGTTGTGAATCTCTTCTCGATATAATATCTCTGAAAAAATCCCGTAACTCGGTACTGTCAAATTGGGTCCCATTATCTGTTATGATGGCTTTCGGAATTCCAAATTGATAGATGATGTTTCTCACGATGAAGTTAATCACCCTCTTGGTTGTGATCATGGTCAATGGCTCTGCTTCAACCCACTTCGTGAAGTAATCCACGGCTATAATGGCGAACTTTGCTCCGCCCTTCGCTATAGGGAGGCTTCCGATAATGTCAATTCCCCAAACAACAAAGGGCCACAGACTCATCATCGTCTTTAACTAGCCAGGAGGTGCCCTAGGAATCTTTGAGAACTTATGTCATGCGTCACAACTCCGTGCATACTTAGCCGCATCTTTGTTCACAATAGGCCAGAAATAGCAATATCGAAGTATCTTCTTTGCCAGTGTTTGTCCTCCACTGTGGTCGCCACACTCACCTTCATGAACTTCCCTCAACACTCTTTCTATGTCGTCGTGGGTTGTACACCGGAGGAGCAGCATTAAGAACCCTTGTCGGTAGAAAATTTCGCCTTGCATGACATATTGAGAAGCCTTGCGAATGACAGCATTCCTTTCGCTCTTTTTGATGGGAAGTGTCCCATTTATCAGGAAGTTCTTTATGGGCATCATCCATGACTCCCTTTCTAGTTCATTCTCTAGTATAGGATCAATTTCCATCTGATCGATACACGAAGAATGAAGTACCTCTATCAGGACCATCTCTATGTCTTTGGGGTTATCAAAACTAGCCATTTTGGTCAACTTATCTACTCTCTGGCTCTCTGATCAGGGGATGTGTGTTATGTTGTAGTGTTCCAAGCCACCCAGCAACTTTCTTACTTCCTTCAAGTATGATATAAGCCTTGGCCCTTTGGCCTGAAACTCTTCTTTAACTTGGTTCACAACTATCTTGGAATCGCAAAAGATATCCAGCTTTTTTATTCATAGATCCCTTGTAAGCTTTAGCCTGACAATCAGGGCTTCATACTCCCAGTCGTTGCTGGTGGCGTGGAACTCCAATCTTAAAGCATAACTTCGGGAGTTACCAGTACCACCCCAGCACCGGATCTTTTGTCATTCCTGGCTCTGTTAGTATACAGTTTTCAAGCGTTAGGTTCAACAAGTTGTTTTGGAGGATCAACTTCTTCACTTACCATATCGTCCTCCGGCATAGTAAATTCTGCTATAAAATCTGCTAGTACTTGCCCCCTTATCGATCTTTGGGGCTGAAAGTGCAGCTCAAACTGACTTAACTCGATATTCCACTTGAGTAGCCTTCTTGATGCTTCTGGTCTTTGCAGCACTTTCTGTAGTGGGTGATCAGTGTACATAGTGATAGGATGGGCCTGAAAATAGTGGCGGAGCTTTCTGGATGCGATCAACAAACTGTACACAAGCTTTTCTATCTTTGGATACTTCCGTTCCGTCGCCACTAGTTTCTTACTTACATGGAACACCGGTCTTTGGACTTTATCTTCGTCCCTCACCAGGGCTGAACTTATTGCATGGGATAATACTGCCATGTACATGAACAAATCCTTGTGATCTACCAGCTTGGACAATATCAGAGGTTTTTCTAGATGATTCAGGAGGTTCTGTAACGCTTCTACACAATTAGGATTCCACTGGAAATTGCACTTCCCTCGCTTTATCAAATCGAAAAATAGAATGCACTTGTCTGTAGCTTTGGAGATAAATTTACTTAATGCGGCTACTTTTCCAGTGAGGCTTTGCACATCTTTTATTTTCCTTGGTTCTTGAATATTTCTGATTGCTTTGATATGATCAGGATTGATTTCAATTCCACGCGAGCTAACGACAAAGCCTAAAAAAATTCCAGAGTCTACTCCAAATGAACACTTTAGAGGGTTGAGCTTCATCCCTTATCGCCTAAGGATGTCAAACATTTCTGCTAAATCAATGGTATGGTTGGACAATTGTCTAGATTTCACAAGTATATCATCAACATACACTTCCGTCGTCTTCCCAATTTGACTGTAGAACATCCGGTTTACCAACCGTTGATATGTAGCTCCAGCTTTCTTTAAGCCAAAAGGCATCACTACATAGCAGTACAATCCCAAATCTATGATGAAGCTGCTATGCTCCTGGTCCGGGACATGCATAAGAATTTGGTTATATCCGAAATATGCATCCACGAAAGAAAGGAGTTCGTCCCGCCGTCGAATCCACCAACTAATCAATTTTAGGAAGTGGGAAACTGTCTTTTGGACAGTTCTAGTTCAGATCTGAAAAATAATCAATGCAAGTGCACCATTTCCCATTGGCCTTCTTCACCAAAATTGGTTTTGAACTGCAACCTGGATAAGTTGAATCTCTAATGAATCCATTACTCCTCAACTTCTCAAATTCTTATTTCAAGGAAGCGGACCACTCCGGGCCAAGCATTTGCCTTTTCTGCTTAATAAGTGGATTCTTTGGGTTGATGCTTTATGAGTGGTGCATAATTGATGGGGATATCCCACACATGTCAGCATAGGTCCAAGCAAACACATCCAGGTTGGCCTTTAAGAAGTTGGTTAATTCCTTTGCACGAAGGGGATCTAACTGGGATCCAATTTTCAAGACGTTCATTGGGTCATTATCGTTGATTGGAATATCCACAGTTGTTTCATTTGGAGTTGCCATACTTCCCTCGGGTTCCTCGTCCTTTCTAGGATCTATATCCTTAGACAGTTCTCTGGGCGGCTCCCTCGGGGCCATCTTTAATTGTTATGTTGTGTCCTCCTTTATGGGTGGAGGAGTATCCTTTGGTTATATGTTTAATCCTTTAAGAAACAACTTAAACTCTACTATGTAGCAAGCTCGTCCTACGACCTGGTCACCTCTAACTACTTCCACTTCTGCATCCGTCAGGAACTTCAATAATAAGCACCAAGGTGCAATACAAGCTCTGAACTCAGCTAGGGTCGGTCCGCCCAAGAAGGCATTATAAGGTAACTCAGTATCCAATACCACAAATGGAAGAATTATCACTCTTCGGCGATCTTCTTCTCCCAAAGTTACCGACAATTCCACATATCCGGTTGGGGCTGCTGAGGCTCCATTGAAGCCACGTATCCATCCCTTACAGGGCTTCAAATCTTTCGCTTCAAGCTTCATCTGATCAAAAGCTTTCTTATACAGGATGTTTACTGAACTTCCATTATCTACGAAAACCTTGTGGACCAAAGCGAGACCGATGGTTGCTGTGATCACTAAAGGATCTTCAGTAGGGGAGTGAACTCCAATACAGTCTCTATCACAAAAGACGATATCATCGAGCATTGTCTTATGTTGCTTTATCAGGGCTGCAATTTCAGGATTGTTGCATTCTCCTACTTCAAGATGTTTAGTCGCATTCACATACTGATCCATTGCCTAGAAGTGGTGCCCAGCTGGATGAGGTCCTCCTACTATAGTATTAATTACAATGTTCTTTCCTTTTTGCTGAGCGGTCTGCTTAGCAGTGGGTTGGTTTTGGTTTGAGGCCTGTCCAGCCTGCCACTTGTCTCTCGGAGCAACCTTGTATTCGTCCAACTTTCCTTCATGAAGCAAGCTTTCGACGACGTCTCTCAAATGACAGCATTCATTGGTGGCGTGGCCATGGGTCTAATGGAAAAGGCAAAACTTTCCTGTTTCGCGTTCCTTTTCTGTTGAATCTCTCGGTGGAGGCCACTTATACTGAAGGATCTTATAGGTATCGAGTAAGATATTTTCTAGGGTATCATTCAATGGTGTAAAGTTCTCAAAAGGCCTGAATCGAGGCCTCTTTTGTGAGTCGATTCCTCCCCTTGTTGTCATTTTCGAACTAACGACCATTCCCTTAGTTTTTGTTCCCAACGTTGACCTCTACCTTTCCAGAACTGTCTCCAGATTGTTTGATGGCCACATTACTCTGTATGTCCTCTTTATCGGCAGCCTTCCTCTTCCGATTAGCTTATATCTCTTCCTGCCATAGACGAACACTAGCTTTTTCATAGAATAACTCTCTAAGTAGCGGGCGGCTTGCCAGTTAAGTATCTTCCAAACTCATTGTTTTTGTCTACTTCATCGATCAGGGCCATCAAAACAATCTGTTCATGAGGGTCTCTAGCCTCCGTGACTGCTAAGTTAAAACAATCCAAGTACGACCTCAAGGTTTCGTCGAGGTTTTGTGTAATAAGGAATAACTCGATGACATTTTTAGATCTCTGAGCATGAAGCCGGAATTGATTCACGAACCTTTCACTCAATTCCCTGAAACTGGAAATCGATCGTGCTAGCAAGCGGGTAAACCACATTAATGCCACATCCTCCAAGAATATCGGGAATGCTTTACATTTTACCGCATCAGGAGCAGCAACGGTATACATGTACCAAGAATACATCATTAAATGCTGAACTGGATCTGTCCTGCCTGCACAGCTGTTCATGGTGGGCATAGTGAGTCGCCTCGGGAAGCGAACATCCAATATATCATCAGTAAAGGTCGTATGACTGCGTTCGATGCCCCAATCTTTATTCCTCTGTCCATGGCTGTCTTCCATGATCTTCCTAACCATTGCCTCTACATCGGCATGGGTTAATGTAGATTACGGATCGACACTCCTCGCCCCGCTGGGCCCTCCAATGTCTCTGCGACGTGCTGCCGTGAAGTCTCGGGCTTGAGCAGAACTTCCTTGTCCCCTGTTGCCACGGTCAATCACGCGGCGAGGGTGTTGTAGTGGTTGATTATCAACAGGATAATTAATAACTTAAGCTCTGGGAAGTGTTGCAAGATTATTCATATTGCGGTTGACAGGCCCCAAGTTAAGTGTCGCCTCCTCTCGAGAAGTAAATGATCCAAATTAAAGATGTTCTATATTTTTAGCCCTTTGCAATGGTCATCGTGGAGGTCTTAGAGATTCCCCAAACAAAGATGAGTACTCTGGAGTTAGAGGACGGGCTGGCGAAGGTGTCCTCTGCCTCTAAGATTATCATTTCTTCTGTTCAATGCAGTAATGTTCCATCGCAACAAGGAACTCTTTTGTCTTTGGGCTGCCAACTCATCGTTCATCCTATCCAATATATTGAGGATGCGAGAAAGATCTCCATCAGTTGCTGGGGTAGAAGGGTTAAACCAATCATCAGTATTTTCTCTTGGATGTTGAGTACTCGAACCTGGTCGAGCTGAGGTACCGGCATATGCAGAAACAACCATAATCTCCTTTCCGGGTCGAGTTGCAGTCCTATAAGAAAAGCGGTTCGTGACCCCCTCTGGTGACAGGTTCATGGATCTTTCCTCTGGTTCCTGGATCGTGATAGCTCCCTGAAGACGGTTCGTGGCAGGTCCCATAGATCGGCTCGTGATGGGCTCATCAGGATGGTTCGTGATGACATCTTGCGATCGGGTCATGACTCCCTCCTGGGGTCGGTTCTCCCCTTGCGAGCCATGAGTCGGGGACTCCACTTCAGCCTGCTCGTGAACACTTTCTTCAACAGCTTCGTCTACAGCTTCATTTGCTCGCGAAGCTCGTAAATCCTTGGATTTATTTCTAGCCATGATATCTTGACTTTGCTAAAATCTTCAGAAATCAAAACAATGAAGATTCGGACTATTTTCTTCAGACTTGAATGTCCAAACAGTAGAGCAATAATCCAATACGCTGAGATTTCAATTCTCAGTGAAAGCACCAAAATGTTAGATCCAAATTTGGCTCTAACACCCAAATTGTTCAGAATTGCAGAGAATAATATCTAGAAATTAAGAAAAAAAGTAGGAAACAAACCAAATTTATAGTGGTTTGGCGTTAACGAGCCTACGTCTACTTTAAATGTTTTAGATTATATGTTAAATGCAAGTACAATCAATGATTTCTCTCAATCTCACTTTTACAATTATGAATCTCTTAGTAATTTCGAGATAATACTGATAAGAAATAATGAAGGAATAGTAATGGTGGAAATAATACACAGAACTGCCAAAAGATACTGAAAAATGTCAAGTATGGGGCTATTTATCGGTGATATCTGCAGGCGATTCGTAAGGACACGTGTCACGAATCCCGAGGATCTCGGACTGGTTCGTGGCTTAATAGAGAAATGGTCAATACGGCGGTTATGGACAGGTGTCGCAAGATCCTTCGATCTCGGCTCATAAAGGACTAGGTCTTTATCATCATCCTCTGATAACAAGGTCGGTTCATGGCCCCATTCCATGAGCGGGTCGTGGTGCTCCTGTCATGAATGGATTATGGAATGGCTCTCACGAGCGGGGTCGGGATACTTGACGAGCCAGGGGCAAAGCGGGTCATGAGTGGGCATGGCATGCACGGTCACGAACGTGCTCTTGGACTTCACGGGCCAAAGTGATCTTGTAGGTGGGTCCCCATATACAATTATTTGTGTGTGCTAGTTTAGTTCTTGGTGGCTTGGTCACAAAGCTAGCCAACATAAATCAAGTTACAAAAAAATTGCAAATAATTATGGTAATTAGGATTAAACTGCTGAAAACATTTTTGTTGTATAAGCCTATTTCCATTAATCATCTGACTAAATGGGAAATTACTATAAACGCTGCAATTATGGAATTAACTATAAACATGAATAATTGCTTAAGAATATTATTATGCCCAAAGGTAGCAAATAGAATTACGGTAAAATTTAGAAGAATAAATATTCCTAAATTGGATGGAAAATTTACAGTAATTAGGAAATTATAACTACACTAAGACACTAGGTTAAGTTAAACTTGTGGCAGAAGTCTTCCCAGAAACGCCCGACAAATCCAACATCCACAAGTGGTCAGCTTAATGTGAGAGGTCTGGTGCATTAACATACATATATGAATATATGTTTATAACAAGAAATAAATAAATGGCATTAATTGTAATTAATGGAAATGGATGAATGTTACAACAGTAAAAATTGGTTCATATTATGGAACCTGATGAGACTAATGATGAACGGGGAATAATAATAATTTATTATGATTAAGTATAAATGAAAGAATGGAAGATAATAGGTAGGCTTGTCCTAGCGATAAGTGGAAACTATAACGTAGGTTATAATAAATGGAAAGAAACTTATCAATAAACCTTAGTTAAGAGAACTAAGTAAATAAGTAAATAACAACAAGAGGTTGTATTAAATAAGGTCATGGTTATTGAAAAATAATGAAGTAGGCTTATTATTGCTAAACTCATTAAATAGAATTATGAAGTCCAATAATAGAAATTAATAATAAGTAGAAGTCCGCTCAAGCGGCATAGAACCGAAAGAAGTAAGTAGCCAATTGTGTGCTAATGAATCTGATAACCTGAGATAACAGTGAAATGAAATGAGTTGTACTTAATGATATATATTAAGTAACATGTTAATATGAACCATGCTAATTAAGACAAGATATACTTAATTACACATTAAGCGGAACATGTTATTGTAACCCGAGAACCTGAAATTGTCTAACGAATGACATGATAATAATGTAAGAAGATTGTAGACTACTTTCGTTACTTATAATCTAGGAAATAACATGTTATGGGCTTATTAATGAACTTAAATAGGTTAACTTATATCACTGAATTAATAAGCGAGAGGGATCCATTCCTTTGGGATATAAGGAGCTCGGAGAAAACCTGATAACTTGAATAAAAGAAAAAATGTGGGTAATCAACTTAATTGGTAAGCTATTAAGATAGAACAAGCTCGTGATTAAATGTTTAGATAAGTGTCTAAACGATACGTTAGCGTGATACGCTTGGACTAGTCCGCACGTCTGAAGGTGAAGAACCTAACGGGGTAGATCATCATCATGTTTGGAGGCACAAGGGGAACACGTCCATCTGGTTATTCTACTGATATTCTGCTTGTTGGCTCTGTGGGACTGGAAGGATGCATGCAACTTCCAAGGGACGTGGTAGGGTACTCCTTGGTGGTCCTCTGTGCAGTGGCAGTGCTCAATTGTTCTCGCAAAAGTTGGGTTTGCGCAAAACCATCTAGTGAGTATAGCTTGACAGCAACGGTAGTTGCCAATCAGATCGTTGTAAGGTGACGTAGGTGATTCGATTTGCCTACAGATAGGTTGGTCATGACCAATACAAAATAGTAATCGTTGGGTACTTATCATCGACAGTCAGTGTGATGTGGAAAGACTAGAGCTAAACCTATAGACCGATGATCTTTCACTATCGAGACTTTGGTTGCGGGACACGCCAATTTGGATGTAGGTTGTTTACTAGGGGAAGTCACTTAGCTCTTGATGTAGTCTTTCATGAGTTGAGGGAGGGGTCGAGGTGGCACCATAGCCTTAGTCGAAATGTAGACTATAGTTTAGATATATGTACTTTAGACCTCTTTTGAAGACTTATACAGATATGGAAAAGGCTCCCGACCAAGTTTCGTGCATTCAGATACATCTCTATTACAAAACTCATGGTATAGTAGACAGTACATATGTATGAGGGTCAAGATACTGTACGTCGCACTGTGTGGTGTATCGTAGACATCGGGGTGTTACTCTGTGTTAAGATCGAGATTGGCCGAGAAATGTGGATATGGAGGTCTGTTCGCTCGTGTAGCATGGCGATGGTAGTTTCGTGCGGAATGTGGCATAGTTTTATAGAGATCCATATGTTGCTCCGGCATAGGATGAGAGTTGCATACGCTTCTGTGGCGTGACGGCGGAGACCGTGCGAGGAGGGTTCCATGGGGAGTACCTTAATATTGGGGGTAGCTACATATACTGTATTAGGTTAATCTACCAGGAGGTAGACAGCAAGATATGTGTGTAAAGCCTTGAGTGCTATTAACCCAAACTAACCTAATAAACAAGAAAACATAACTGAATGGTATATATAGGGTTATTTCAAAATGTGTAATTTAGTCCGGTCACCGGAACTTGTGTTCTGACCCCCTCCTCATAACACACTTGCAGGTTATGTATTTGGCAGAGTTATGATAGCTATGGATACTGTTTAGACAGTATTATTACTTTGGTAAGATTATATTTGATTATATTATATTTTATTTCATTCCGCTGGGAGATGTTTTCTGAGCTCTGATATATTTTATATCTTTGTCTTTTCTGCAGGATACTAGATAAGCCAATTCGAGTTTCGGCAGATTGGAATTTTTGAAAAAAAATCGGTCTGTCGGAATTTGGGATGTTACATGTGGTATCAGAGCTTAGATTCAGGATTCATGTACAGATAGTGAGTGAACGTATTTATATTTTTTTCAAAAAATATATTTTATATATACGCCTAGATCCATGAAGGGAACCCACTAAATAGGAAGAGCAAAATATGGAAAGAGTTGGGATATCAGTTATGTACACTAAATGAATGATTATGGAAATCTGAAACCCTTAGGTGGTTTGGGTGAAAAGTGTACAATATTCTTTGTATTGGAGAAATATGTATCTCATATGTTAGCGTCTGAAATGATAATATTTCATATTAGTAGGTTTGACAGTTGAGACTTATAAATTGGAAAGGGTAAAAGAGGAAAGTGGATTAGGAATATATATATATAAGAGAGAGAAATGCCTTTGTGGTAATATCTAGGGAAGTCTAGGTAAGTTGGAAACCCACTTTGAGTCTGGCCCTATTGTTAACTTTTTGAAATTTGAAATTATGAGAATTTTTGGGTAACAATTTATGGTGTTTTTCAAGTTCTGACGTTAGAAGTTACAATTTTGAAGTATGTACTAGCTAAATTGTGTAGATACAATTTTTGAAACAAAAAGATGTATTTTTGATGTTTGAAAAAATATGTAAGTAACATATTCGAAAATGTACATATTGAGTTTTGAAATAAAACTGAGGTATATTTTGGAAATAGTGATTTCTTGTTAAACTTTTGTCTAAAATGAATTCTTTCAAAAAAAAAGTACACCATATATAGCACGTATAGGTCGCTAGTTTTTAAGTTATAAAGTATGAAAGGATTAAAGAGGAAAGGATTAAAGAGCAAAGCATAGAAAAAATTGCATTTTGTTAAAAGTTAAAATTTTCGGTAAAGAAAATTTGTAGTTCTCTCTTCTTTTGACAACAATTTTTTATAATTGTTTTGACATAAAATTTCGTTTGGTGGACAAAATAAGTTGTAAGAATTAAGAATAGAGTAGATGTTTGTACCTAGTTGTAAGTTATTGAACTGACATTGTAACATGAACGGTAGTGAAACTGGTAGAGAAGTAGTTGTCCTTGTCTACTCCAGTTTTTGTGGTTTGAAAAAAAAAAATGATTTGCAATTTTTGGGATGGCATATTTTTTATGGTTTTGCAAAGGAAAGTTTTAACATGGAAAAATAAAGTTTTGACACTTTCAATTTTTTGGAAGGAAAAATGAAATGAGAAAGACAAACCACTTTTTTAAAATCATGGAATAAGCAAAGGATTAGTACCTGGGGAAGGCAGGAAATATTTTGAGGCTATGAAGTAAATAGTAAGTGCTGTTTTGAAAATAATGGTAAATTCCCGTAGAATGCGCAAGCATTTTAGAACCTAAGTTGTTCCTTGGTAAAGACTGTTAGTACACAGCAAGGACTAGTGCTGACTACTATATGGAAGAGGGTAAGTTTTTAGATCCGGTGGTTTAGACTTTTCTTTGTCATAGGGGACATGGTCCTAGGATACTTAACCTTTGATAGTAGCTGTGTAGAGTGCTTGTTTTCCTGTTTTAGTTAAAGAATTAGAAGGCTTATTTAAAAATTAAACTTAGATCCTTGGGTTAAGTTAAATAAGCTAAGAAAATAGTAACGACAAAACTAAAAAAAATCAACAAATCCAGTAAAGCAACAAACATGACAGTTGAAAAAAAAATCCATAGAAAGTTGAAAAAGAAAATATATAACAAAAAAAAATTCTTATGAAAATTGTGCTTGGATAGGAAGATATGAACCTTCATATAGTGTTGCTTGAAATCCAAGTACAAATAGTAAAGGTACATAGAAAAAAAGGGAAGGTGTGAAGTTTTCCATTTTCTACCTTTTTGTAACATAAGAAATCAAATTCAAAAAATTAGATTCTTCTGACGTTCACGAATTTCAAGTTGTTTGGTAGGGTTTGGATACAAAATTGGATGAACTACATTCTTTTTCTGTAAGAGTGTAGGAAAATTGGATGAGAAAGTATTTTGATTTCCAAAATATTGCATGCATATAGAAATCGCCAGTATATTTAGGATGTGTGCATCATATTTTCAAAAAGATTTTCAAGAAAAATTTGTATTCGTATAGGAGGTATATCTTAGGCGTTCATTTCATTCATGTATTATTGTGTTGAATTACACTTCGCATAAGTGTATAGATGGTTGCAAAATTAGATGTACACATGATGGTTATGAATTATGCGAGGAATTACTTAAACTTACCCTTACCAAATTTCGGGGACGAAATTTCCTAAAGGTGGGAGGATGTAGCACCCCGCACTTTTAATTAAATAATAAAATAAAATTTGAAAAGCTTTCAGAATTTTATCATGGAATTAGCGTCATAGCATACTTAACGATTTTCTGATCAATTTAGACCTATTATTTGTAGGAAACGGATTTAAGATAAAAAGGATATCTTTAAAATAAAATATTGCAACCAACATGAAAAGAAGGTATAAGAAAAAAACAATAGCCATCAATTTTTTTAGTCTTGTTAACAAAAGCCCATGTAACTCCGTTGATAAAGACATGTCTCTCCTAAGCGAGTGGCGCAGGTTTGAGTCCCGCTGGTTCCATATTTTATTTTAGAGGAACGGATAAAATAATACATAATCTAAGAGAAAGATATGTATAAATGCACATATACGGAAAATTATACATAAAAGTGAGTGTAAAAATATATGTATACATACATATGTAAATATATGGGTATGAATGCAAAAATATATACATATGAAAGAGAAATCCAAAATAAACCTGCAATCAATCAAGACAGGTAAGAATTAAATGACGGCATAACGCCGTTTGAATCTTGAAAACGAAATAAAAGTTGCATATATATATATATATATATATATATATATATATATATATATATATATATACGTATAAATTCAAATCTTGAGATAAAATGTGCATGGTAAGAGCAAAATATAATTAATGCATAATAAATGGAAAATGAATGAAGAAGTTAACTGCCTTTGAAATTAGAATGTAATACAAAGGAATAAAACAACTAATTGATGGCAGTATTAATTGCATTTATTATCGGGCATGGACCTGAAAGATTTCATGCATATATACACGAATATATTTGAAATTCAAACTTAGTAATGATGTACAAGATGTATAAAATAAATCAAAGGAAGTAAAATGGGAAAATGATCAACAATTAATTGAAAAACATCAACGACAGCAATCCCAGCATCAAAATAGCGCATGCCTAGACGTAGATGGAGCGACCCACTTGCGCATGGGTCGTCTTATGGGTCGACCTATCAACAGAGCGAGACGACCCACGGGTTGACCCTAGTGTGGTCTAGGTGTGTTTTGTGACATGTAATTTGTGATGTGTGCAGTTCAGATTTTTATGAATTGAATCCGAAGATTAATACTTTCTCGGACACCTGTAAATAAACTAGCATGGCTTAGCCTAAATCTCATATTTTATGAGATATTGCCCAGTCTCTGCATTCTCTTTTCTCCGTAAATCTTTTCAGAAAATTAGAATATTAGTTTTAGGTAATTCTGATTCAAGATTTGAAGACAAAAGAGTATAAATCTACAAGGTGTTCAGAATCTTGATCAACGTGAGGTAAGTCTTGAATCTAGTTTATATAGGTTTCTTTCTCTTTTTCCTCCTTTTTTAGTATCAGATTTGTGAATCCGTGGTTATTTTGATAATAGGTTCATAAAGGAATGCCACGGAAAAACAAATTTAGATCATAATCATGGTTTGGAAAGCTGTTAAGTGAGTGGATCTAAATTATTTCATTATAAATAATGGTCGATCTATCGTTTGTATTCACCGTTACCTTTAATCTGATAAACAATTGATAATTGTGGAAATTGGTTATTAAACCTGTTTAGGATATGTTGAAAGAATATTGTTGTACATAGTTCCATTCTAAGAACCTGTTAACTACATATTGTAAATCAAGTTACAATGAAATTGCAAATAATTGTGGTAATTAGGATTAAATCTACTGAAAACATATGTTGTATAAGCCTATTTCTATTAATCATCTGACTGAATGGGAAATTACTATAAATGCTGCAATTTTGGAATTTACTATAAACATGAATAATTGCTTAAGAATATTATTATGCCCACAGGTAGTAATTAGAATTACAGTACAATTTGGAAGAATAGATATTCCTAAATTGGATGGAACATTTACATTAATTAGGAAATTATAACTACACTAAGACAGTAGGTTAAGTTCAACTTATGGTAGAAGTCAGTCCGGAACCGCTCAACAAATCCATCTTCCACTGTGGCCAGCTTAATGTGAGAGGTCTGGTCCATTAACATACATATATAAATATATGTATATAACAAGAAATAAATAAATGGCATTAATCGTGATTAATGGAAACGGATGAATGTTACAACAGTAAAAGTTGGTTCATATTACAAAACCTAATTAGACTAATGATGAACAGGGAATAATAATAATTTATTATGATTAAGTATGAATGAAAGAATGGAATATAAGAGGTAGGCTTGTCCTAGGGACAAGCGGAAATTATAACGTAGGTTATAATAAATGGAAAGAAACTTATTCATAAACCTTAATTAAGAGTACTAAGTAAACAAGTAAATAACAACAAGACGCTATATTAAACCAAGTCATGGTTATTGAAAAATAATGAAGTAGGCTAATTATTGGTAAACTCATCAAAGAGAATTATGAAGTCCAATAAAAGAAATTAATAATAAGTAGAAGTCTGCTCAAGCAGCAAAGAACCGAAAGAAGTAAGAAGCCAATTGTGTGCTAATGAATCTGGTAGCCTGAAACAGCAGTGAAATGAAATGAGTTGTACTTAATGATATATATTAAGTACATGTTAATATGAAGCCTATTGACTGAGATAAGATATACTTAATTATACATTAAGTGGAACATGTTATTGTAACCTGAAAACCTGAATCTGGATTATGAATGACATTGTAATAATGTAAGAAGATTGTAGATTACTTTCGTTAGTTACAATCTAGCAAAAAACATGTTATGGGCGTATTAATGAACTAAATGGGTTAAGTTATATCACTGAATTAATAAGCGAGGGGGGTCCATTCCGTAGGGTTATAAGGGGCTCGGAGAAAACCTGATGACTTAAATCGTAACGACCCGGAAAATATGAACCAATTTAAAAAATTTAAATTGGCTAAGATAGTGGATTTTAAATATTTAAAATAAATATTTTAAATAATAACGATGAAAAGTAAGTTTGAATCGACATTTGAAAACGAATATAATTAATTCTAATTATAAATAAGGCCTGAAATTGCGCGGTAGTTTCAAAATTTGAATTCGAACTTTGACTGACTGTACCGGGTGCAAAACAAAACGGATTTGAGTGAAACCAAAAATATTTAAATCTGTTAGTGAACACCTTTCTAACGAATCTGAAAAATCGAAGTTTCATAGCGGAAAGCAAAAGTTATGGCCAAATGAATTTTCAGAAAGGTCGCTATGGAATTTATATAGCCCGTGAAAATGGCCATTTTGCAAACGACCTCGGAATTCGACGAAACCACTTTTGTTGGATCCGGGATGTTAAACTATTGCTAGGTTTCAAATTTCATAATTTTTGAAGTTAATATGTGAGTGTGGCAAAGGAAAACGTGTTTGGTCGATTTCTATTAAATTGGATCGACCAGAAATGGGCCATTTTTCAAATAGTCTCAGAATTTAACGAAACTAGTTTTGTTAGGACCGTTTCGTCAAAACATAGCCAGATTTATTTTTCTGGAATTTTTCGAATCTGTGTGTGGCCCCAGCAAATTGAAATGTACGTTCAAATCGAATATTGAATGTTTTATATTTTAATTTGAATGAAAACTGACTGAAACAGTCGAAGGGCCTACGAAACATATCCCATTGTGTTCGGAATGGGGGTATAACACTAGGGACGACAGTCGTTGGGTTTGGATTGGAGTTCGTAAGGTCAAAGTGGTATTTTCCAATTTAAATAACCACGGGCCAATCATATTTTTTTATTATTTTAATAATTCGGTAAACTGATTTTCTCTCTCCCCGACAGACGATTAAAGGCAGAACCCTCTTCCTTTCTTCTCTCCTCGATTTCTTCTAATCCACTCAATAAAAATCCCTGCCCTTTTGGAGAATTTTGTAGTGCTCGAGAAGATCTTCAAATCCATATATAGTTCAGATTTTTTCGTTCTGTGGTTTGGGAGAATCGACGCCTGGAAGTTGCGCCGTTCCAACCGCCGCCGCACCCGATTCCGACCATCGAACTGGCCCCACCTCCTGGCGCACGTGCACCTCTCCTAGCTCTACGCTGTGGCGCTGGCCGATCGTTCTGAAGTTGCGCGTATTTCGAGAAAAGTGCAAACCTAGTTTCGAACCAAACTGCTGAGGTACGGCTGAAAATTATATATACTATATTATAGCAGTTTAAAGCGCTACGGATTTTGATTTAACTGTAAAAATCATATTTTTTTTGTTTCTTGATGAAATTCAGTGAAACAAGAGACAGTGGACTCGTGTGGACGTCTTCTACATTCTAGAAGAGACCGCATATTTTTCTGAGCATTCTGCTATTTTTGGTGGAGTGGAACCCAATGTGAGATTTCTAATTTATAAACGATATGGAAAATGATGATGCATAAATTATATAGTCGATGTATGAGTTATATAAGCGTTGTACACCTCTTGTATAAGCGTTGTATAAGTTGTACGTTCGATGTATAAGTTATATATGCGTTGTAAAAATTATATATGTGTTGAAATAGAAGTGAAATGCTTATATATATATATATACACGCCCCTCGTCCACAAACCATGGACGATATTTATTGGTTGTGATTGGTGTGAAAATTGTTTGATTACGAATGGTTGATTAGAATCGTTTGTGGTTGAAATTGATTGATTGTGGTTGAAAGATACCCGTTTGTGGTTGAAAAATATTTGGTTGAAACCACATAGGATTAGTTTGTGGAAATGAAAAAAATATACATGCCGCCTGCGTGCGAACTAGATGCATGATTCCCCATTGTCAAAAGCTGCGAGGCTTTAAGGTAGAGCGAGGAGTCGTACTAGGGACGGTCCCGGTTTTAACTACCCTATCGTTATGCTGCCGAAATATTAAATAATATTCGTGTGTTAGAATTATTTTCTTGTGTTGAAACTATATTCGTGTGTTGAATAGAAAACCTTCATGTGTTGAATAGAAATTCATTCGTTGAATAGAATTCATGTGTTGAATGGTATTCGTGTTTTAAAAATTGTTTTGCAATTAAAATCACATTTTTTTTATATATTTACAAACTATAGAAACCGTTCATGTGTTGAATAGAAATTCATTCGTTGAATAGAAATTCATGTGTTGAATGGTATTCGTGTTTTGAAATAAATTATTTTATAATAAAAATCATATTTTCATCATCTATATGAACTATATAAAATAGTAGTGTTTTGAAATAAATTGTTTTGCAATAAAAATCACATTTTTACTATATATATACAAACTATAGAAAACCTTCATGTGTTTAACAGAAATTCATTCGTTGAATAGAAATCATGTGTTGAATGGTATTCATGTTTTAAAATAAATTGTTTTATAATAAAAATCATATTTTTAACATCTATATGAACTATATAAAATAATCGTGTTTTGAAATGAATTGTTTTACAATAAAAATCACATTTTTACTATATACACGAATAGTTGAAAACAGCGAAGTGTTGAAATAATTGTCGGTTGGATAAAAATATCATTTTTATCAAATGTATGAAAAGAATATAGTTTTGAAATTGCAGAATCGATATATATATATATATAAATAGAATTGAAATATATCGAATAGCGAAGCTGCAGTTCGTGTTTTGAAACCGTGATTTCAAACGATTAGTGCGGGAGATCCGACCATCAGATTTTCCTGAAACCGAGACCGTTGGGTTCGCTTTGGAAATATCTTTCCAATGACACCAACTTTGTGAAGATCCAATGGTTGGATTGTCTGGAATGTTTAATTCAAATCTGAAGGAAAAACAGCGCCAGAATCGATTATATTTATATATATAAAAAATAATATAATTATATTAAATCGAATAACGACGCTACAGTTCGTATTTTGAAATCGAAACTTCAAACGATTATTCTGGAAGATCCGACCATCGGATTTTCCCGAAACTGAAACCGTTGGATTCGTTTTGAAAAGATCTTTCTAATGAAATTTTGTGAAGATCCAACGGTTAGATTTTGAGATATGTGTAAATCAAATCTGAAGAAAAAACAGCGCCACGACCGCGTTATGGCCCGAAGCGTCGTTTGAATAAATTGGCTATTTTAAAATAAATAAAAATGGCAATAAATCGTTATAAAATATTATAAACGATATGGATGTGAAATTTAGAAACTAACTGAAGGTTGGCTAACTCGAATGGTTTCCTGGGCGTTGATCTGATGTTGGTTTCGGCCTTCGGGGTTAATATTTGGGAAATCGCTCTCTTACTGATATACAGTTAGCGACTAATGAATTGAAATGATGCATATGTGTGTTTGTGTTGCACTTGTTTATTATATACGCGAGTTGCTCAGAAATACCGAGTTTATCCCATTCTGAATAACTGAATCGACGATAAGAAATCGAAGATGAAGACGGTGGTCGAAGACCGGAGTTCTTCACCTCGTTTGGATGGTAACTGATGTCCTGATTGGGAGGCATTCCGTAATATGGATAATGAGTGGTGATCGTCCAAACGTACGTGGAGATCGATGGGTTTGCGAGGTATATGTTGGATCTAGATTAACCCTAGAGGGGGGTGAATAGGGTTTATCACAGTTTTTAAACTGAATTGAAAAATTTACAGGATATTAAAATAATAAACAGATCACATAATGCAGCAGAAATAAAAGTGCAGAAAATAAATCACACACAGATATACCCAGCTTCGGCAAAACCCTGCCTACTGCTGCATTCCTAAGGTTTCTACTAGGTGTTATAAACAGATCCCGCATACAAGACCATGTACACTCGCAGCGCCTGCTCCTGTCCTAACCCTACGCTAAAAACCCTAGACTTATTGATATTCACTCGATCAGATTTCCCGAATTACAAACCCTGTAACTCGTAACCCAGATTTTACAGACTCTAGTGGACTGCCAGTCAACACCCTGACTGGAACTCTAGAATTTTACAGACTTCTAGAAAAACTGTTCAGAATTGTTTTCAGAAGAAAAATTAAAAACAAAACAAAATTAAATAAACAAAGAAAACCCTAGGGAGATTAATTAAAGGGGTTATCCCCTTTTAAAAGGCTTTTGATTAGGCTTAGCCAAATAAGTAGGCCGGCCCTTTCTGAAACTCTCTTTGCCCGATCTCTTTATTCTTTTCTCTGAAAAAATGGCGGCTTCAAAACTGAGAAACTAGGGTTTCTCCCAAATCGTTTCATTGTTTGATGGAATTGGATAATCTCTGAAGCTCGAGTCTGATGTCTTGCTTTTCGTTGTTGATTGGAAATTGTTCCTCTGAGAATAAAAATGGCGGCTGGAAATTTGGCTAGGGTTTCTCCAATAAATCCCCAAATCGAATCGATCTCTTGATGAAATGAAGTTCTCTGATCCTCGACTTCTCTATTGCTTTCTACTACTTCGATTTGGAATTTGTTCGGTCGAAAACGATTGGAAAATTGTGAGTTTTCTCTGATTTAAAATTTTGCTCTCGAGTTGGTAGTAGTTTTCGATAAGGCCTATGATGAATTGGTGTAGTTTATATAGGGTAGAGAAAAACCCTAAACAGACTCTAATTTCACTATGTGACTTGGCTGATTTGTTGCGGAGCTTTCCTCTTTTGGTTGCCTGTGTTGATTTTGAATTTTGCGTGGCCTTTAAAATAGATTTCCCCCTTTTGAATTTAAAAGCTATGGCTTTGATTTGAAAAGAAAATGAATTGTTGCTTTCCCCTTTTGGCATGACGGTTTTAAAAACCTCTTGAATGAATTGGTGATGTTTCCTCTTTTTGTTTCCTTGCTAAAAATCGATTCTGATGCACCTTGAATAAGTCGAGTTGCCCCTTTACTTCCATGGTTCGATTTGATTTCCATTACTTGTTTCCTGATTTGTGGCTTGATATAAAACGCTGAATTGTTTTGTCATAATGCTTAAAACTGGAAATATAAATTTGTAGCTCCTTGAATTAATGAATATCCAAAAAAGATTTTGCCCCTTGTATTTGCATTACCATTTATGTCATGCTTGGATCATGTTGTTTCATTTGCACTGGAAAATAAACTTTCTATTTCCATTTGTAATGAATTCAGTTTTGAAAAAAAAATATCTTGCCAAAAAAAAAAACTGATCATTAAAAAAAACGACATTGGCATTTTCTGGACACTTTAGAAAAACTGAAAGATTTGTTTCCAGAATCATATCATTGAATTTTTAGAATTAAAAACCATTCTTAAATCTTGTCAAACATAGATCACTGAGATTTCTGGAACCATTAACAGACTTGAATTTTGGTTGTTGATCCTCTGGACTACTATGATTTTGGTACTTGCCAGCACTTAAAAAAACTCTGCTGTATATTGTTTGATCACTCTTAATACTTTGTACAATTTGCCACTTCTCCTTTTTATTCTTGAGTCTGAGTCGCACCATTTGATTGAGCACAGAACTGACTTGTGTTGATTTTTCTTGAGCCATTCATTTGCTGTGTAATACTCTCAGGTACACGCTACTTGTTCTAGTTTGCATCAATGTTTAACCAAGCCATTTGCTTTGTGAATATTGCCTTGTTTGCTGTATGAAACATTTTCATACTTGCCTTATCGCCTTGGACTTGTTTATGAATCATATGCACTTGCCACATGCATGTTGCATTCCTGACTTGTGGTCCATTCTTGGTTTCAAAAAGTAATTTCCATGATTGTGCTGAGAACTTGAAAGATTGTATATTAGTCTATTCATTTGATCCTATGCATTTTTGGTATTCCACTTGCACACTTTCACCATGCATGATTGTACCATTTTTGCTGAGTCATCATGTTAACACTTGAGTTGCTTGAAAATCTGGTTTGTTGTCTTGACCATGTTGAGTATCACTTTGACTAAGACCCTGAGGTTGAGCTGAACCATTTTGTTGTTGCACCTGTCTTGTTCACTTAGTCCATGCTGACTCTGTCATGTTTGTTGTATCAACTCCATACTGCCATGTCACTTTGCTGTATGATCATGTATGTTGTGTTCACCCTTTTGTAACTCGACCACTTAATTGCTGCTTGCTGTGTTATATTTGAGTTGTTTCATTAGCTTGCTGATTTTCATCTTTCTTCTTTGATTTGATTGTCCCACTGATGACTATGCACTGAGTCGAGATGGTCCACGTGGCTACTCCTCAGTTGCACACTGCTACATTCTGATTGGCGAGGCAGTGCACACGTGTATATCTGTACACGTGTGTATATGCAGCCATTCAGAAGATTTCCTGTCACTGTACATATACAAACTGTCCGTCTAGACACAGATGAATCAGATCGAGTCAGAAAAATGATGAGAAACACACCGAAATTCTTAGGCAAATAAAATTTAAAAATAAATATATATTTGCATTTGTTCAATATTATTTCTATTGCAGTGTACTGTTGTGTGTTTCTGTGTATGACAGGTATGAAGACCGGACTGAAGTGACTGGACTAAAGGCTGTGAAGACAGAAGACAAGAACGTATGAAGACTGGACTGACTTGTAAGCTGTGAAGACAGAAAACAGAGACAGAAGACAGTGGATAAACATTGTGTCAAAGTGATATAAGTGAAATGTACAAATGAGTGAATTTAGAAGTACAATATTCTGTGAATGTATATGAGATGTGATGTAATGAATATCAGTGAATATAAGAGAAATGTATAAACAGTGGAGTTTATACATTTGTACTGTTTTGATAGTGAAATAAAATATTATATTCCAGTCTGTGATGTATAATAACAGTACAATATCAAACACATTAAAGTAATATTTATTTGGTTGTTATCATCAAACGAAAATCATATAATTGTGTATACAACACCGTTATATACAACAATCTCCCCCTTTTGATGATGACAAACAAATAAAAGATTTTGAATGGATTAAATGTGTTTGTTCGTGAATATTTGAACTCCCCCTATTTAAATGCTCCCCCTACAACAGAAACTTCCCCTATAATTGTGCATGAGTGAAATGTATGAATAAATTTTCAAAATTAAAGATATTTATAAAATATTCACTCATAAATCAAAATCTAATCCATTCTCCCCCTTTTGTTATCATCAAAAGGATACAGATTTTAAAATACAGATGAAAAGTTGACTAAAAATATAATTTCATCTTAAGAGGAAGAACGGTCATCATAAATTTCAATCAGTCAAACAAAAATCATAATATTCTAAGAACAGGTGGCATATTTCACATTGTAGAGAATGACGGATATACGATGAAAAATGGAGAGAGTTTTAAAAAAACAATTCATTTCCAATTATTTTCAAAAGAAAAATAAAACACAAAAACAGTGATGGATTGGGACTATAATTAATAATTCAATTTAAGTGACAAGATCGAATAATCTCAAATCCCAATATCTATCAATCAACAAATCATAGTACGTCATAATATTTGAACACATTTCACAGATTAGAAAGATGGATTGATAGGCTGGTTTTTATACACTGAGGAGAATTTCAGATTAATTTCAATTTATAGCACATTATTTCCTTTTTCTTTTTATTTAAGAGCACCCTGACCACGCATAACCAGAGCTTGGATTTTTAAATGAGGTCAGTCGCAGCTTAAATTATAAGTTGTCTCTTAACCATGCATGACCAGAGCTTGGATTTTTAAATGAGGTTAGAGACACACTTATGTATTAATTATTTTTATCATTTCATTTTTAAAAGGAAAAGCTCCTCGGTATATACAACCAATATGAATGATAGAAGTGTGGTAGATACAGAAATAGACTGTGAAATAAATTTCTATATTAATTATATTATGAAATATGACTAACTGTACCGGGATCATTGAAAATTCTCAATTTCACTAATTCTGAATAATAACATAACCACAATTCCATCACAAATATTTTCACTATTTATTCAAGATAAAAAAAACTCTCCATATTAATATGAAATCATGATGGATGGCAGACGGGTGATAGAAAAAAAAGGAGATGGTCGTGAATATTTGCCAGTTCAAAGATATTATAATTAATATTCAACCATCATGAAAATCCAAATAAAATCTCCTCTTGTTGTGAAATACACTGCAGTCACAATTCATCACAATTTCAAAAACTGATAATAATTTTGATGAATTATAAACACAGCACAAATTGGATATTGATTTCAATTTATGAATGAATAAAAAATAAATAATTTTAAAATTGAAAAACAATTACAAGAAGAAATTAAACAGATTTATAAAAAAAATTGAATCTATACAGGGTGATAATTCAAAAAACAGATGAGTGAAAAAAAAAGGCTGATACCAAATGTTCTCGCTTATCAAGGGATTTAATTACACCCTGATGGACTATCATGGACATCTCAGGCTAAAGAAATTTAAACACAAACCCAGCCAGACAAATTTAGCACATTTATTTGTATAAAAAAATGTATGGATCTATACAAGGTGAAAATTCGAATCTCAGTACAGATGGGTGAAACAAATATAAGAACTTCTGATACCACTTGATGTCTTTATTCACAAAGCCCATAACAGACAGACTTAACAAATTTGCACATTTTTCAAAACTGCAGACAAGAACAAGAAAATATTTGAAAAACAGTATCAGAGCAGCAAACAATTCTTCTCAATACAAGCAGTCATTTAGAGCATTTTCACACCAGTATCAGAGCGGCACAAAAATCGTTTCAAAGCACACTTGTCAAGACATTTCTGATGGTCACAGAATATGATTCATGATCCAAGATTAAAAATACTGTTTATTTGAAATCATTTGATGCAAGATGAAGATATCAGGATTCAATGAATCGATCACACTAGATTTTATATATATATATATATATATTCCAGATATGTGTGAGTTTCAGTAAATCAATAAATTCAAATGATTTTAAACAAACAGATATTCAAACCAAATAATCATAGAATAACAGAGAATTTTAAGACCAATTTTACAAAAGAAATTTTCACAAGTATCTGACAAGTGTGGGATTAAATTCAGATCATTTACATCAAATTTGAGAGGTATTCATGAATTAGAAAATTAAATTAATTGATTTGAAATCACTTGAATCAATGTCAAGTTCTGGGATATAATGAATCAGTCACACAAGATTGATAATTTCAAATTTAGGAGGTATGTGAGATTCAAAATATCAGGAATTTCAGATGATTTCAAACAAACTAATTTCAACTGTACTAATCATGAATTAAAATGAATTTTAAGATGTATCGCTAAGACAAGGCATTTAAGAAAGATATTCAAGTCAATCTGAAAATTACTGGAATTGTCACAACTGATAAATAGCAGTGTGCTGTAATGAGTATAATATCTTGAGCTTTTCTAAAATGAATTAGAATAAACTTAGAACAGCAAAGGTGTGTAAATTTCCATATAATTTTCAGATCTTCAAAACAATTTAGAATTCAGATTAATAGTGTTCAAGATATAACAAGAATACGTCAACACCGTTAGGAATTCAGAAAACAGAAAAAAAATTCAGAACAATTGCAAAAAAAAAAAATTAGTATCTGGACATGATTAAAAGTATCAGAGTTCTATACACACAAAACAAATTTCCAGAATATCATGAATACTGCAATTCAAGAAGCAAAAAAAATATGGCAATGATAAATCAAATCAGAAAAGACAGAAGAAAGAGATAGAAGTGAGAAGAAGAAATAAGCAAAAAAAAATCAAAACAGAAAATATTTACAGAGGTGAGTTTAGAGATCATACCAGAATCCAGTGTAAATCAGAATCTCTAACTCATCAGATCTTGGCCAAGGAACTGTAAAGAATACAGAAAAATAGAACAGCTTGAAATCAACCTCTTTTCAGCATAGCAGTTCCTCAACCATCACCGGTACCTAGCAATTGAGTGAATCAAGTGGTCTAACAAAATTTGTAAAACCACTGTGAAATATGTTTACCACTTTTGGTACCCAAACCTGTAGTATAACAAACCATCAGATTTAACCTTTGTACCCTTAGGAACCCAAATCTGTTTAAACTTAACAAAGCCCGTTTTATTTCCTTTTAGGTTCCAAGAATGTTTAAATGGTTTATTACAGAACAAATTCACATTTTTCTTTTGATTCAAAAATCCTTTGGAATTATCAAAGTTTAAATTATCAAAACAATTATTTCCAAAGCAGTTTGAGGGACTTTTCAAATCATTTGAATCTCATTTTTCAAAAATGTTATTTTTTCCAAAGCCGAGTCCATTTTTATTTCCGGATGAAAATTGATTTTTCAACAACATATTCAGAGATTTTTCACCGTTAGAAAATTTTGCCAAAGTTGTTTCAAGTTGCTGAATTTTAGTTTTAAGATCACTATTTTCTTTCAATAAATCTGAGCAACGATTTTCAGTGATCTTGCATCTTTCAAAATCGTATTTCAAAACCAAATTTTCATCTTTAAGCAAATTAATTTTTGTTTGGGACCCAGCAATCTCAGATTCAAAAAGTTTTCGATTTTCAGACTCAAATTTCTTGAATCTTTCAATCTCATTTTCAAGCTCTTCTAAAATCAGATTTGATTTCAACAAATTCTCCTTTTCAGCAATTTCAAATTTGGAATTTATATCTGTTTTAAAATTTTCAAATTCCTTTTGCAGAAGCTTATTCAAATTTGATAACTCAACCTTATTCTCATTTAAGATCAGAATTTCATCTTCAAACTTTTGAATATTTTTATTGAGACGAACAAGATTGGTTTTCAATTTCAAACAATTTTTGCAAACTGAATTTGAAGAATTTTTAACATATTCAAGTTGTGATTCCAAATCATCAATTTTGCTGGCCATCTCAAAATTCTTAGATTTCAGAGACTTATTTCTCAATTTGAGTTTATCAACAGATTTTGTTAAATCAAGACACATGTAAACCAGATCTTCATATGAGAAATTTTCTGTTTCAGCATTTGTTGATTCTCCATCATCTGATCCATCTGAAGTTTCATCTACATGACTTGTTAAGCATAAATCTAAATCTGAGTTGTCATCCTGGGGTTTTGAGCTGTTGTCAGATTTTCCATACTTTGTATTGAGAGTATCCCAGATTTCCTGTGCAGATAAACAATGGCAGATAAGATTAAACTGTTCAGTACTAAGATAATCAAATATAATTTTCATAGCACGGGTATTGAAAGTAATATCTACACTATCAAATCCATGGATAACAACATTCCAACATTTAATATTAACAGATTTTAAATAAAATTCCATTTTGGATTTCCAGTTTAAAAAATCTGTACCATCAAAAATATTTGGAATGTGACTGGACTGACTTTCTATGGACTGATAACTAGGAATCACCATTGCTCTAGAGTTAACCGAATACCTGGCTCTGATACCAAATGTTGGATCTAGATTAACCCTAGAGGGGGAAATTTATAGGGTTTATTACAGTTTTTAAACTGAATTGAAAAATTTACAGGATATTAAAATAATAAACAGATCACAGAATGCAGCAGAAATAAAAGTGCAGAAAATAAATAACACACAGATATACCCACCTTCGGCAAAACCCTGCCTACTGCTGCATTCCTAAGGTTTCTACTAGGTGTTATAAACAGATCCCGCATACACGACCATGTACACTCGCAGCGCCTGCTCCTGTCCTAACCCTACGCTAAAAACCCTAGACTGATTGATATTCACTCGATCAGATTTCCCGAATTACAAACCCTGTAACTCGTAACCCAGGTTTTACAGACTCCAGTGGACTGCCAGTCAACACCCTGACTGGAACTCTAGAATTTTACAGACTTTTAGATAAACTGTTCAGAATTGTTTTCAGAAGAAAAATTAAAAACAAAACAAAATTAAATAAACAAAGAAAACCCTAGGGAGATGAATTAAAGGGGTTATCCCCTTTTAAAAGGCTTTTGATTAGGCTTAGCCAAATAAGTAGGCCGGCCTTTTCTGAAACTCTCTTTGCCCGATCTCTTTATTCTTTTCTCTGAAAAAATGGCGGCTTCAAAACTGAGAAACTAGGGTTTCTCTGGAATCCCCAAATCGTTTCATTGTTTGATGGAATTGGGTAATCTCTGAAGCTCGAGTCTGATGTCTTCCTCTTCGTTGTTGATTGGAAATTGTTCCTCTGAGAATAAAAATTACGGCTGGAAATTTGGCTAGGGTTTCTCCAATAAATCCCCAAATCGAATCGATCTCTTGATGAAATGAAGTTCTCTGATCCTCGACTTCTCTATTGCTTTCTACTACTTCGATTTGGAATTTGTTCGGTCGAAAACGATTGGAAAATTGTGAGTTTTCTCTGATTTAAAATTTTGCTCTCGAGTTGATAGTAGTTTTCGATAAGGCCTATGATTAATTGGTGTAGTTTATATAGGGTAGAGAAAAACCCTAAACAGACTCTGATTTCACTATGTGACTTGGCTGATTTGTTGCGGAGCTTTCCTCTTTTGGTTGCCTGTATTGATTTTGAATTTTGCGTGGCCTTTAAAACAGATTTCCCCCTTTTGAATTTAAAAGCTATGGCTTTGATTTGAAAAGAAAATGAATTGTTTCTTTCCCCTTTTGGCATGACGGTTTTAAAAACCTCTTGAATGAATTAGTGTTGTTTCCTCTTTTTGTTTCCTTGCTGAAAATCGATTCTGATGCACCTTGAATAAGTCGAGTTGCCCCTTTACTTGCATGGTTCGATTTGATTTCCATTACTTGTTTCCTGATTTGCCGCTTGATATAAAACGCTGAATTGTTTTGTCATAATGCTTAAAACTGGAAATATAAATTTGTAGCTCCTTGAATTAATGAATATCCAGAAAAGATTTTGCCCCTTGTATTTGCATTACCATTTATGTCGTGCTTGGATCATGTTGTTTCATTTGCACTGGAAAATAAACTTTCTATTTCCATTTGTAATGAATTCAGTTTTGAAAAAAAATATCTTGCCAAAAAAAAAATTCTGATCATTAAAAAAAACGACATTGGCATTTTCTGGACACTTTAGAAAAACTGAAAGATTTGTTTCCAGAATCACATCATTGAATTTTTAGAATTAAAAACCATTCTTAAATCTTGTCAAACATAGATCACTGAGATTTCTGGAACCATTAACAGACTTGAATTTTGGTTGTTGATCCTCTGGACTACTATGATTTTGGTACTTGCCAGCACTTAAAAAAAAACTCTGCTGTATATTGTTTGATCACTCTTGATACTTTGTACAATTTGCCACTTCTCCTTTTTATTCTTGAGTCTGAGTCGCACCATTTGATTGAGCACAGAACTGACTTGTGTTGATTTTTCTTGAGCCATTCATTTGCTGTGTAATACTCTCATGTACACGCTACTTGTTCTAGTTTGCATCAATGTTTAACCAAGCCATTTGCTTTGTGAATATTGCCTTGTTTGTTGTATGAAACATTTTTATACTTGCCTTATCGCCTTGGACTTGTTTATGCATCATATGCACTTGCCACATGCATGTTGCATTCCTGACTTGTGGTCCATTCTTGGTTTCAAAAAGTAATTTCCATGATTGTGCTGAGAACTTGAAAGACTGTATATTAGTCTATTCATTTGATCCTATGCATTTTTGGTATTCCACTTGCACACTTTCACCATGCATGATTGTACCATTTTTGCTGAGTCATCATGTTCACACTTGAGTTGCTTGAAAATCTGGTTTGTTGTCTTGACCATGTTGAGTATCACTTTGACTATGACCATGAGGTTGAGCTGAACCATTTTGTTGTTGCACCTGTCTTGTTCACTTAGTCCATGCTGACTCTGTCATGTTTGTTGTATCAACTCCATACTGCCATGTCACTTTGCTGTATGATCATGTATGTTGTGTTCACCCTTTTGTAACTCGACCACTTAATTGCTGCTTGCTGTGTTATATTTGAGTTGTTTCATTAGCTTGCTGATTTTCATCTTTCTTCTTTGATTTGATTGTCCCACTGATGACTATGCACTGAGTCGAGATGGTCCACGTGACTACTCCTCAGTTGCACACTGCTACATTCTGATTGGTGAGGCAGTGCACACGTGTATATCTGTACACGTGTGTATATGCAGCCATTCAGAAGATTTCCTGTCACTGTACATATACAAACTGTCTGTCTAGACACAGATTAATCAGATCGAGTCAGAAAAATGATGAGAAACACACCGAAATTCTGAGGCAAATAAAATTTAAAAATAAATATATATTTGCATTTGTTCAATATTATTTCTATTGCAGTGTACTGTTGTGTGTTTCTGTGTATGACAGGTATGAAGACCGGACTGAAGTGACTGGACTAAAGGCTGTGAAGACAGAAGACAAGAACGTATGAAGACTGGACTGACTTGTAAGCTGTGAAGACAGAAGACAAAGACAGAAGACAGTGGATAAACATTGTGTCAAAGTGATATAAGTGAAATGTACAAATGAGTGAATTTAGAAGTACAATATTCTATGAATGTATATGAGATGTGATGTAATGAATATCAGTGAATATAAGAGAAATGTATAAACAGTGGAGTTTATACATTTGTACTGTTTTGATAGTGAAATAAAACATTATATTCCAGTCTGTGATGTATAATAACAGTACAATATCAAACACATTAAAGTAATATTTATTTGGTTGTTATCATCAAACAAAAATCATATAATTGTGTATACAACACCGTTATATTCAACAGTATATAGTGCCTCCGGTTTCGTTCAGACCCAGAACAGACTTGTAAATGGACTGTGTGTCTCACAGTATGTGATTGATTGATCTCTATTAAATATACATCGGTTTGGCGGCGGAAAATTTATTCTTTTGCTTAACGCCCTTCTCTGAGTCGCACGAGCTCAGAGGTTGTATATCGATGGACATCAATCGCATGGCATGAATTGCTAGTGTGGCATGCCTAAGTAGCAAATGATCAAGGCTTTTGTTGAAAAGCAAAGTGTAACGACCTGGAAAATCTGAACCAATTTAAAATTTTTAAATTGGCTATTTTAGTGGATTTTAAATATTTAAAATAAATATTTTGAATAATAACGATGAAAACTGAGTTTGAATCGACAATTGGAAACGAATATAATTAATTCTAATTATAAACAAGGCCTGAAATGGCGCGGCAGTTTCAAATTTTCATTTCAAACTTTGACTGACTGTACCGGGTGCAAAACAAAATGGATTTGAGTGAAACCAAAAATATTTAAATCTGTTAGTGAATACCTTTCTAACGAATCTGAAAACTCGAAGTTTCATAGTGGAAAGCAAAAGTTATGGCCAAATGAATTTTCAGAAAGGTCGCTATGGAATTTATATAGCCCGTGAAATTGGCCATTTTGCAAACGACCTCGGAATTCGACGAAACCACTTTTGTTGGATCCGGGAGGTGAAGTTATTGCTAGGTTTCAAATTTCATAATTTTTGAAGCTAGTATGTGAGCGTGGCAAAGGAAAACGTGTTTTGGTCAATTACAGTTAAATTGGATCGACCAGAAAAGAGCCATTTTACAAACAGTCTCAGAATTCGACGAAACTAGTTTTGTTGGGACCGTATCGTCAAAACATAGCTAGATTTATTTTTTGGGAATTTTTCGAATCAGTTTGTGGCCCCGGCAAATTGAAATGTACGTTCAAATCGAATATTGAATGTTTTGTATTTTAATTTGAATGAAAACTGACTGAAACATTCGAATGGGCCTTCGAAACATATCCCATTGTTTTCGGAATGGGGGTAAAATGCTAGGGACGACAGTCGTTGGGTTTGAATTGGTGTTCGTGTGTGACAAGGGGTATTTTAGAAATTTAAAAATATATAAATTAATATAAAAAATCTCATTGGCCAGAAAATTCCTTTTCTCTCTCCCCGACAGTCGATTATAGGCGGAGCCCTCTTCAATCCTTCTCTCTTCTTTTTCTCACAATCCACGCCAAATTAGCTCGTGCCACAGTTGAACTTTTTGAAGATCTCCCCGAGCTCTTCAAATCCATACCTGGTCGGGATTTTTTCATTGTGTGGATTGGGAGAATCGGCGCCAGGAAGATCCCGACTTTCAATCGCCGCAGTGGGCAGCTCCGACCGCCGAGTTCAACACCCTCCTATGCGATGACGCGCCACTCCAAGCTCTTCGACGTGGCATAGGTGGTTCGGTCTCAAGCCGCACGGATTTGATGAAAACCCAAAACATAGTTTTGAAGTTTTTTTTGAGAGGTACGGCTATGATAATTTTCAACTGTTTTAACACCTTTAAACCGTTGCAAACTTTGAAAAATCGTATCTTTCTCATGTGTTGACGAAAATCGATGAAACAGGAAACATCGTGACCGTGTGGACGTCTTCTACATTCTAGAAGAGACCGCATATTTTTCTGAGCCTTCTGCTATTTTTGGTGGAGTGGAACCCAATGTGAGATTTCTAAATTATAAACGATATGGAAAACGACGATGCATAAATTATATAATCGATGTATGAGTTATATAAGCGTTGTACACCTCTTGTATTAGCGTTGTATAAGTTGTACGTTCGATGTATAAGTTGTATATGCGTTGTAAAAATTATATATGTGTTGAAATAGAAGTGAAATGCTATATATAAATATATATGTACATATATACGCCCCTCGTCCACAAACCATGGACGATATTTATTGGTTATGATTGGTGTAAAAATTGATTGATAGCGAATGGTTGATTGAAATTGTTTGTGGTTGAAATTGATTGATTGTGGTTGAAAAATACCCGTTTGTGGTTGAGAAATATTTGGTTGAAACCACATAGGATTAGTTTGTGGAAATGAAAAAAATATACATGCCGCCTGCGTGCGAACTAGATGCATGATTCCCCATTGTCAAAAGCTGCGAGGCTTTAAGGTAGAGCGAGGAGCCGTACTAGGGACGGTCCCGGTTTTAACTACCCTGCCGTTATGCTGCCGAAATTTTGAATAATATTCATGTGTTAGAATTATTTTCATTTGTTGAAACTATATTTATTCGTTGAATAGAAAACCTTCATGTGTTGAATCGATATTCATTCGTTAGATAGAGATTTATTTTCTGAATGGTATTCGTGTTTTAAATATAAAAATCACCTTTTTATCTATATATATAAACTATAGAAAACCTTCATGTGTTGTATAGATATTCAGTCGTTGGATGGAAATTCATGTGTTGAATGGTATTCATATTTTGAAAGAAATTGTATTATAATAAAAATCCTATTTTTATCATCGATATGAACTATATAAAATAATCTTGTCTTGAAATAAATTGTTTTATAATAAAAATCCTATTTTTATCACCTATATTAACTATATAAAATAGTCGAGTTTTGAAATAAATTGTTTTACATTAAAAATCACACTTTTATCATATACATGAATTGTTAAAAATAGTGAAGTGTTGAAATAGAAGACAGTTAGATAAAAATATCATTTTTATCAAATGTATGAAAATCATATAGTTTTGAAATCGAAGAATCGATATATATATATATATATATATATATATAATTGAAATATATCGAATAACAAAGATGTAGTTCGTATTTTGAAACCGTGATTTCAAACGATTAGTGCGGGAGATCCGACCATCGGATTTTCCCGAAATAGAAACCGTTGGGTTCGCTTTGGAAATACCTTTCCAACGAAACCAACTTTGTAAAGATCCAACGGTTGGATTGTCTGGAATGTTTAGTTCAAATCTGAAGAAAAACAGCGCCAGAATCGATTATATTTATATATATATAATTATATTAAATCGAATAACGACGTTGTAGTTCGTATTTTGAAATCGAAACTTCAAATGATTATACCGGGAGATCCGACCGTCGGATTTTCCCGAAACTGGAACCGTTGGATTCATTTTGAAAAGATCTTTCTAATGATGTAAATTTTTTGAAGATCCAACGGTTAAATTTTCAGATATGTGTAAATCAAATCTGAAGAAAAACAGCGCCACGGCCGCGTTATGGCCCGAAGCGTCGTTTTGAATAAATTGGCTATTTTAAAATAAATAAAACTAGCGATAAATCGTTATAAAATATTATAAATGATATGGATGTGAAATTTAGAAACTAACTGAAGGTTGGCTAAGTCGAATGGCTTCTTGGGTATTGATCTGATGTTGGTTTCGGCCTTCGGGGTTAATATTTGGGAAATCGTTCTCTTACTGATTGACGGTTAGTGACTTATGAATTGAAATGATGCGTAGTAGTGTTTGTGTAGCACTTGTTTATTATATACGCGAGTTGCTCAGAAAGACCGGGTTTATCCCATTCGGAATAACTGAATCGACGATAAGAAATCGAAGATGAAGACGGTGGTCGAAGACCGGAGATCTTCACCTCGTTTGGATGGTAACCGATGTCCTGATTGGTAGGCATCCCGAAATATGGATATTAAGTGGTGATCGTCCAGACGTACGTGGAGGTCGATGGGTTTGCGAGGTATATAGTGCCTCCGGTTTCGTTCAGACCCAGAACGGACTTGCAAATGGACGGTGTGTCTGACATTGGAATTTATTCTGTGTGATTGATAGCCATCAGTTGCGTGGTGTGAATTGCCTATGTGGCATGCTAAGACGCAGTGATCAAGGCTTCTGTTGAAAAGCAAAGTCTTGTGGTAATGATCAAAGCACCGCCTGCGTGGCGTAGCTTTGTGTATAACGTGAATTCACGAGCCTCACACCCCGGTATGAACCAGAAACGGGAGAGGACCTCAGGGGGGACATGCGTTTTTTTTAGCTAGAAGTGGTGTCAGTGGTTTTACACGCCCTGACGAGTTTGACTTATGTGGTTGTTACTGTTGCGAGGCGCCTCGGTTTGATCGGACGATCCGGGTCCGTGGAGTCATTCGTTGGCTCACCTACGCCCCAAAGGGCGGGGAAACGCAGTGTTCAGGAATTTTAATCCACATCGGTGGACCGGCCCTGAAGATCCAAGGCTCACTCGAGCTCTGATCCTGAGGGGCGGGCTAGAGCGTTTCGAAGTCGGTAAGGACTATCTTTTTCCTTGGTTCATGATGGAAATCCAATTTCCAAATACGTGACTGTGCGGTTTTGATTATATACCTATATATGGCGACATAGTGGTATGGGGCATTAATGCCGTCTATGATTGATACTTATGATTTGAAATTGCTTCTGAAATATATAAACACTAGTAATAATATCAAATGCTTTTATTTTATTCGTATCAAGCATATTTTGGCCATTATAAGGTAAAAACTCTATCCTCCGGTTTGCGTTGCATTGTGTGATGGGAACTGAGTCTTATAATGGCTTCAGTTTTATAAAAAGCATCGCGAAGTTTAAAAGAATTATTTGTTTTCAAGCACTGGCAATCCAATGGAGTAAACCCGTTCCACGAAAGTGGCGTGGTCCTGTGATTAGCCATATTTGAAATGTGTTAAGTAGATTTCTCAAACCAGTCCCATGACTGACTCGTAGTTTGTTTCACTTGCAAACTCGGGTGCCCCTTTTTCTACACGGCAACCTTGTATTCAGGTTTTAGCTGGCTCTTTCTGGATAGCTGGAGCTGAAGATGGATTCTATTATTTATCTCTTTTTATGCTGTTCAGCTCCTATTGTACATATTATGTTTGTTTTCCGCTGTAGACATTTATGTATAGCTGAACTGTATTTGTACTCAGTATGATCCTGTATACTGTGTAACTCTGATGATTATGTTTATCCAGTATATTCTATTGTGCATTATCTGGTGTATTTATTTAATTCAGTTCTGCTATTATCTGTTTCTGTGTTATATTCCAAAGATTACCCTTGCCACCGTCAGTACGGGGTTTGGGGTCGTCTCACAAAGTCTTGTGGAGATGATCAAAGCACCGTCTGTGTGGCATAGCTTTGTGTATAACGTGAATTCGCGAACCTCACACCCCAGTATGAACCAGAAACGGGAGAAAGGACCTCAGGGAGGACATGCGTTTCATTCTAGTTAGAGGTGGTGTCGGTGCTTAAACTGGCTGACATTTATATTATTTTCACCTATGTGGTTGTTGTTGTTGCGAGGCGCCTCGGTTATATCGGTCGATCCGGGACTGATGGAGTCATTCGTTGGCTCATTTATGCCCCATAGGGCGGGGAAACGCAGTGTTCAGGAATTTTAATTCACATCGGTGGACCGGCCCTGACGATCCAAAGGCTTGACTGAGTACTTTCCTGAGACATGGGCTAGATTGTCTCGAATTCGGTAAGGACTATCTTTTGCCTTGGTTCATGACGGGAATCCAATTTCCAAATACGACACCGTGCGGTTTTGATTGTATATATATATATATATATATATATATATATATATGGCTACATGATATATGGTACCCATGTCATCTATGATTGATAGTTATGATTCGAAATTGTTTTTGAAACATGTAAACACTAGTAATAATATCGAATGCTTTTGTTTTATTCGTATCAAGCATATTTTGGCCATTATAAGGTAAAACTCTATCCTCCGATTTGTGTTGCATTGTGTGATGGGAACTGAGTCTTATAACGGCTTCATTTTTATAAAAAGCATCGTGAAGTTTAAAAGAATTATTTGTTTTAAAGCACTGGCAATCCAATGGAGTAAACCCGTTCCACGAAAGTGGCGTGGTCCTGTGATTAGCCATATTTGAAATGTGTTAAGTAGATTTCTCATACCAGTCCCATGACTGACTCGTAGTTTATTTCACTTGCAAACTCGGGTGCCCCTCTTTCTACATGGGCAGCCTTGTATTCAGGTTTTAGCAGGCTCTTTCTGGATAGCTGGAGCTAAGGATGGATTCTATCATTTATCTCTTTTTATGCTGTTCAGCTCCTATTGTACATATTTTGTTTGTTTTCCGCTGTAGACATTTATGTATAGTTGAACTGTATTTGTACTAAGTAAGATCCTGTATACTGTGTAACTCTGATGTTTACGTTTATCTAGTGTATCATTTGTACATTATCTGGTGTATTTATTAAATTCTGTTCTGCTATTATTTGTTTATGTGTTATATTCCAAAGATTACCATTGACGCCGTCAGTACGAGGTTTGGGGTCGTCACATTTGGTATCAGAGCTTTGGTTAAGCTTAGTTCTGGAATATAACATATCAACGAACTCGTCAAAAATAGAACCAGTAGTGTTCTAGGACGGGTAACTCATTACAGATAGGATCAGTAATATCCTAGTATGGGTAAAGTAGAATGAAATACACCCCAGTAGACACATTTACATTTGAAGTATTTGTCTCTATGTTTTGAAATACCTTTTCTGTTGACCTGACACTTTGTCTGCTAATTGCAAACGTACTAGAAAATGAGTGACAGGAACAGAAGAAATAATCGTATGGCTCGACCAGCTAATGAGCCAGTTGTGCTCCCGCAGCCAGAATCAGATATAGAAGTCCTATTCAAGAGATTTCGAAATATGGGTGGATCGCCATTCTTAGGCAAAGAGTCCATCATGGAAACACAAGCTTGGATTCGTTCTGCAGAGAAAATCTTTGAAGGTTTAAAAATGAGAGATGATCAGAAAAGATTACTGGCGTCTTGGACACTCAAAGAAGAAGCTTTGTTTTGGTGGGATTTGATTATTAAAGATAATCCATAAGGTGATATCACCTAGGGTAGATTCAAAGTGATTTTCCTGGAAAGATTTACTCCTCCTGAAGCAACTGAGCGGTTATGTGATAAATTCTCTTATTTGATACAAGGAGATATGACGATTCCAGAATATCATAAGACATTCAATGAACTCTCTCATTTTGCTCCTCATCTGATTCAAGATCCAAAGAGGAAGAATCTGAGATTTATTCATGGCCTGCAAAGAAAATATCAGAATAGTGTAATGAGGAATGTGAAGCTTCCTTTCTCTGAAATGATATACATGGCTTACCAGTATGAAGACCTCGACAAGAAAGGTACGTTGCGCTACGAAGAAGAGGTCAGTTCTAGTAATTAAGGTAAGCCTAAAACTGATAATCTTGAGGCCACTACGATATCAGAGGCCAGTAGCAAGCCCAAAGTGAATCGGAAAAGGGCCAGATCTGAGAAAGAATCAGTAATGACTGCCATATGCAACAACTGCCATAAGCAAGGGCATTTGCAGGGGAATTGCAAATCCTCGAAGAAACAAATAAAGAATGGATCCAAACCTACTAAGAAGCAAAAGAACCCGCATGGTGAAAGGAAATGCCATGAGTGTCACCAAGCAGGTCATATTGCACAGGAGTGCCAACTCTCAAAGAAATCTGAAGCAGTACATATGAATGAAGTAGCAGAAACTTCTGAGCCTTCAGCTAGTCAGGGAAAGCCAGATGTTTTAGAAGGCACACTTACTGTCCAAGATATTCCAGTTAAAGTAATGTTTGACACCGGCGCGTCGCGAAGCTTTGTTGTAAAGAATGCGATTAAGAAACTGGATTTAAATTTGAAGAAGCTCAAAGAACCAATGACTGTCCAAAATCCGGTCGGGGGTTCCCTCGATCTCAGTTGGGTATGTGGAGTGCCGGTTTCTTTTTCTCATTATCGATTCCTTACCATCGAGGTCGTCATGAATTTTACAGAGTTTGATCTTATCTTGGGGTTAGACTGGTTGACCAAATATGAAGCTGAGGTTAAATGCGCTGACAGAGTCGTTAAGGCGAAGATTAAATCCGGTGATTATATAACCATTCCCTGTGAAGGCCAAAATTCAAATAGAAAAGACTTCTGGGCAGCATTGGATGTTTCTCCTGTCCAAATAGAAAATACCCCTATAGTCACAGAGAATATTCCCGACCTCGTAAAAGATATTCATGTCGTCAAGAATTATGCGGATGTGTTCGAAGAAGTTGTTCGCTTACCGCCGTAGAGGGAAATTGATTTCAAAATTGCTTTAATCTCGAATGCAAGGCCGGTAGTTCACGCTATTCGAAGAATGTCCTTGAAAGAGAAAGAGGAATTAGACAACCAAAATCGACAACTATATGGAAGGGTCTGATCGGGCCTAGTTTCTCTGATTAGGGAGCAGCAGTGGTGTTTGTCCCAAAATCTGACGGTACTCTGCGACTATGTGTGGATTATCGTGATTTGAACAAGCAGACCATAAAGAATAAATACCCATTGCCGTGAATCGATGATTTATTGGATCGTCTGAATGGAGCACAAGTATTTTCAAGGATGGACCTAGCTACAGGCTTCCATCAACTTCGAATTGCCGAAGAGTGTGTTCCAATGACAGCATTCAGAGGTCCAGACTTATTCTATGAGTGGTTAGTAATGCCATTTGGCTTATGTAACGCTCCAGCTTACTTCGTCGATTTGATGAATAGAGTGTTCAGAGGAGTCCTGAATAAATTTATTCTGGTTTTTATTGACGATATTCTAATCTTCTCTAAATCAAAAGCCGAACATGAAAAGCATTTGGAACAGGTTCTAGAAATTCTGAGAAGGAATGTATTGAAAGCCAAACTGTCCAAAAGTATATTTTGGCAAGATAAAGTGAAATTTCTTGGCAACGTAGTATCGAAAGGAATTGCTGTGGATCCAAGTAAAATCACAGCTATTCAAAACTGGAAGCAGCCTAGTACTCCTAAAGAGGTTCGCAGTTTTCTTGGATTGGCTAGTTATTACCAGAAGTTCGTTAAAAACTTTTCGAAGATATCTGGTCGCTTAACGAAGCTTACAAAGAAGCACTCTAAATTCAAATGGACTCCAGAATGTGAGGAGGCTTTTGAAGAGCTAAAGTTAAGATTAACGACTGCTCCAGTGTTAACCATTATCGACGGCAATCAGGATTTAAAAGTCTGGATAGATGCCTCTAGAGAAGGCCTTGGCGCAGTATTAATGCAAAGAGGTCAAGTGATCGCTTATGCTAGCCGTCAGCTGAAGCCACATGAGAAAAACTACGTCACTCATGATCTTGAGTTATTGGCTATAGTATTCGCTTTGAAAATCTGGAGACATTATCTTCTGGGTGAGAGATTTGAACTGTTTACAGATCACCAGTCGCTAAAGTATCTGTTCACCCAGAAAGACTTGAATCTGAGGCAGCAACGTTGGCTAGAATTCCTTGTAGCATACGATTTTGAGATTCTATACACTCCAGGGAAAGCCAATGTCGTGGCCGATGCGTTAAGCCAAAAGAATGTGATGATCGCCAGTTTTATTATCACGACTTCATTGATAGATAAAATATCTGCTCTTCAGAAGGATGATCACTTCATTCAAAAGATCAGAGAGATAATTCAGAAAGACGAGCCCTCGAGTTTTCAGGTTGATAATGATGTGATTCTAAGGCTAAAAGGTCGAATCCGTGTTCCTAACATTGCTGAGCTCCGAAAGGAAGTACTGGATGAATGCCACAAGTCAAAACTTAGTATCCATCCGGGAGTAAGAAAAATCTATAATGACATCAAACGCACTTTCTAGTGGAAGTTGATGAAGAGTGACATTTCTTTATATGTAAGCCGATGCCCTACTTGCCAGCTAGTCAAAAGCGACCAACAGAAACTGGATGGACTGTTGCAAACGATGGACGTTCCAGGTTGGAAGTGGGAACATATTTCCATGGACTTCATAGATGGTTTTCCCAGAACCAGAAAAGGAAATGACAGTATTTGGGTGATCGTAGATCGCTTCACGAAGACCGCCCATTTCATACCTGTCAGATCAAACAGAACTGCTCAGAGTCTGGCGCAGATTTACTTCAAGGAAATTGTTAGACTACACGGAGTGCCGATCAGTATAGTTATTGATAGAGATCCAATATTCACTAGCAAGTTCTGGGAGGCATTTCAAGTAGAGCTGGGAACAAAGCTGAACTTGAGCACCGCCTATCATCCTCAGACAGATGGTCAGACTGAGAGGGTGAATCGTATTTTAGAAGATCTATTGCGGGCTTGTGTTCTAGATTTCGGTGGATCATGGGAAGACCATCTGCATTTAGCTGAGTTCTCATATAACAACAGCTACCAGGTGAGCCTGACAATGTCACCATTTGAAGCATTGTATGGTAGACCGTGCCGATCCACTGTTTGTTGGGTTGAACCTGGTAATAGACTTGTATTGGGACCTGATATGATCCGTGAAGCTGCCGACAAAGTCGACTTCATTAAGAAACGATTACTCGCCGCTCAAAGCTGACAGAAGAGCTATGCTGATTCGAGAAGAAGGGATTTGGCTTTTTCTGTTGGTGATTATGCGTATATAAAGGTCTCTCCGATGAGGGGAGTGATTCGATTTGGCAAAACTGGGAAGTTGGCGCCCAGATTTATTGGTCCATTCCCTATTCTTGAATGGATTAGAACTCTGGCCTATAGAATTCAATTGCCTGATTGGTTGCCTGGTGTGCATGATGTATTTCATATATCTCAACTTCGAAAGCATGTTCATGATCTAGACTTGATCGTTGAAGAAGCAGCTCAACAGGATATTGAAATTACTCCAGAATTGGCTGTGAGAAGAGAGCCGCTAAAGATTATCGGCAAAGAAACCAAGGAGCTGAGGAACAAGAAAGTTCACTTAGTCAAAGTGCAATGGAGTGGAGATCCGCGAGATTGTACTTGGTAAACTAAGGAGAGCATTCAGAAAGCCTATCCTAAGTGTCGAGTAGATATCTCTGATTGACTCCGGTGCAAGGTACATTTACCATACTTTGCATTACCATTAATTCTCTATTCTGTTGTTATTTTCTTTCAATGGATGTGCACTTTTAATTCTATAGTCTGAATGATTTTAAAAGAGTATAGAAATTGATTAGTATATTTTTGAAAAGTTAAAAACAATTTGATTGTTGTTTGTGTTGTGTGATAGTAGATTTGATTAATTAAATTATTAAAACGATAGTTAATTTAATCAATAATAGAATGAATGATAGAATTTATTCGATTAAATCACACATTGAACTGATTTAAAAACAGATAGAAATATATACATGTGAATATATATGTTTGAACAGGTAAATGGATAGCTGTTGAGTAAAGATTTTATTTGCGTGCCCGACAAATAGGTAAACCTTAATGAGTTGGATGCGAAATATTATTATATCAACCCCTGTGAATGCCATTGGATGTGGAGTGCTGGTTGTTCTGTGTGTAATAATAAATGTCGCCATAGGATAGTAACAATTAATTTTGAACTACATTACATGGCATACTTCTGGAAGATAGGCATACTTCATCATATACCACATAAGCATTTGGAGCTTGTGTAACACCCCACACCCGCTAAGGTCACTCACTAAGGGAATTCCTTAACTTCGGTGGAGTATTTTAAGTGAATATAGAACAGAAAAATTACAACAAGACAGATATAAATGATACTTGAAATCTAAAACATCATTTCATTGCAGCAGAAGATAAACATGTTTAGTTACAACACCATAAAAGAAAAGTTAAGTACCAAATATCCATCCTGATAAAAACATAAGTACATAATCCCACTACATAAACTAATAGCCATAATAGAAAAAGATAAGCTGGGCTTTACATCACGGTCCAAGCTCCAAAAGATAGATAAAGAAATCTGATCAAAGCCCACTAGTGCTAGGCCCAACCTGAGGACCTGAGGGGGGAAAAGATAAAAACAACGGGGTCAGACATAAGTCTGAGTGAGCCCTATAACTTTAACAACACAATCATTAAAGTAATTAGGGTATGATATAAACTTGGTACGGGATGACTGGGGATAAATGACTACACTAAGTAGCCAACTAGACATAGGATGAACTAAGATAACGGTAAAGACGCATCTACCCACCCAAGGGTAATTACTAACTGCACAACACCAGTCATTCCTACTTAAAGGTTGATCCCACCCAAGGACTTAGAAAATTTACCCAGTAGTTTCGTGTACCCCTAGCTGACTTCATAGGTGCCGTCTGCCCCTATCTCCACTAGGTGTACCCACTACTCCCCAAGCGATCGGCTCCCTACCGTAGATACCCGTGCTGGCCTCACAGTGGGGTGTATCACTCCCCAAAGTGGCAACCCGATACAACAAATGGTGCACGGCTTATACCTACACGATGCAACAACGTCTTACCTACCAGCCCGGGTCCACACACGCATATGAAACCCGTTGGACTTGCGTTGCCACCGCTAACCCGTTTTGGCCTCTTATAATCAAGCCCAGTACGCGTGTCCCGTCCTTGACATGGGTCGAGCCCAATAAGATACATATGGGTTACTGGTTGAAATGGGCCCCCACAAGCTACCCACCTAAGCTTGTCACTTTATCTAGTGCATCCCACTTAACCCTTTAATCATGTTTAATTACATATTTCCACTTGGTTAAGTATTCTAATCGTATTTTCTATTGCCACCCAAGGCAACCCACTAGATTTCAACATGCCACCCAAGGCACTTACTTGATTTCCACATGCCACCCAAGGCACCCACTTAACCCCTCATGCCCACTACATGCTTATCTGGTTAAGTGTTTCTGAATTGATTAAGAACATAACCGTTGTAAAGACCTCTCACATTAGACTATCTTTTATGGCAGCTGGATTTGCCGGTTGGGTCGGGGCAGCCTTACGCCATAACCGAGTCTAACCTCGTGTCTATACACTTGTCACGTATTTAGTTTGTGCCTAAGACCTCTCACATTGGGCCAATCATTTGTTGCCGCTGGATTTGCCGGTCGGTTCCGGGCAGTCTTATGCTACAAAAGGGTCCAACCTCGGGTCTTAGTCGATTAATTACACCTAATTAATCACCCCCATATTTCGAATTAATTTTCCCTAATTAATTCCAATTTTAATGATGTACATAATTGACTCAATTATGTCCATCTACTTTATGGTATGCATAATCATACCAACTTCACACCATTTCATTAACATGTATATTAACCCCATTGTTCCCCACGTAATTCGCTAACATGACATAAAAGGGAAGATTCATCACAAATATAATGGGTTCAACTTGCATAAAATTAGCATCAACATGGGTTTAAAGGTGTCAACATGCATATAGCATCAACCCAACTAGCATAAATAATCAACCCAAACTTGCATGAATCACATATGTCATAAAGAGGGTAACTTGCATAAGCTACTTATGTCATTCAAAGGGGTAAACTTGCATATGTATGTATGACATACAAAGGGGTTAACTTGCATATGTATGCATATCATACAAAGGTGTAAACTTGCACATGTTACTTGCATATAATCAAACACCATACTTGCATAACATGTCATATGTGAACTTGCATATAATCAAAAACCAAACTTGCATACATATTATATATGAACTTGCATATAATCATACACCAAACTTGCATAACATGGTGTCATAATGGATCAATGTTTATCATAGTGATTTGCATAACTAGCATCATGAACACATAGCATATGACTTGCATAACTTGCATAACATCATGATCACTTAGCATATGGCTTGCATAACTTGCATAACATCATGAATACTTAGCATATGACTTGCATAACTTGCATAACATCATGATCACATAGCATATGACTTGCATAACATCATTAACACATAGCATATAACTTGCATAACATGCATAAATTCATTAACACATAGCATATAACTTGCATAACATGCATAACATCATTAACACATAGCATATAACTTGCATAACTTGCATTGATCCACATTCATAGCCATAACCTCATTATATCCTATCATAATCATTCAACAATTGGTCATTAAGGCTATAGAAACTCACAACTTGTTGATTAGCACTCCTATGAAGAAGATTAAGTTGCTAGAGTTGATTAGAGATTGATTTGAGAAGCTATCTTCTTCTACAATTTGATGGAGGCTCCTTCAAGTTGCATTTTGACGGCATAACGGTGTTGTAGCTATTTTTAGTATGAATTAGGGAAGTCTTAGGGTGTATTTATAGATTAGTTAGGTGTTTTAGGCCATTAGATTAACCCTAAATCAGATTAGAGCCGTCAGATCTCGTCCTAGCCACCTAAACACAGCCCAAAAGCCAAACTGGTGCACCCAGGTCACCTGGGCTCGACCAGGGAGGTCGACCCCCAGGTCGACACCCTAGTCGACCTGGTGGGCAGGTCGACACCCCTGTCGACCCCCAGGTCGACTCCCTGAGTCTGGCGGGAATTTTCCCGCCACTTTTGAAATTTGAAATTTTACTATTTAAAATCTGTTTTAAATTTTCTGAAACTTCTTCGGGCCTTAACTGGGTCATACGGACTCCGATTTTCGAAAACTCGGACTCTATTTCGCGTATTTTTCCGAGACGAACGCAATGGCATAGCCCGTTTCCCCTGATTCAGATTTTAAAATTTAATTCTGCCCTGATTTATATAATAACAAGTTATTCAACATACGGGGTGTAACATTCTCCCCTACTTAAAGGATTTCGTCCCCGAAATCTCTAAGTCAAGAAGAACGTATCCTACCATCCAAACAACCATCTACTCAAACCATCAAACACTGACATCCATTGTCCTTAGAGTTTCTAATGCTGTATGAACATATGCAAAGAGTGTGTGTATATGTTCCCTGTCTAATGCAAAATCAGGCGGTCTACTGATTCAGTTGACCTCCTTAATGCAAACCATGATAGTGCCATGCATCCAATATGTATGCGAAAGAACCTTATCGACACATACTATTTCTACATGAGTGCACAACCATTCACCAAAATGCATCATCCATATGATAGCACAACCATTATACATCCATTAATATAGCTACCTACACACAATTATATGCAATATGCAATATGAAGTGATTGAGCCGATCTAGTGCCTAGAGTGTGTGTATATGCATCCACGAGCAACCACTAGCAACCACTTGCATCTACACGCATCCATCAAACATAACATGTCTCAAACACATGTTTCAACCATAGGTTTACCCTATCTAAAGGTCAAAGGTACTAATGAGAGGACATACTAAAGATAAGATAAGTACTAGACAAACGATAAAGGAGAAGTTAAAAGACATACCCTCAAAAAGGAATGGGTACAGTGAACGCATCTTCGCTTCTGTCTCCCAAGTAGCATTGCTCTCATCCTCTCCCCATTGCACTTTGACTAGTCGCACCTCTCTGTTTCTCAACTTCCTAATCTCTGACCCAAGGATGCGGGTAGGAGCTAGTCGAATAGTTGCATCACGCTCTACTTCCACTTCTCTAAGCAAGCTCGGCTCCACCACCTCTGCGGTCTCATGTACGCATTTCCTCAAATGTGACACATGGAATACGTCATGTACCCCACTAAGTCTCTTGGGTAAATCCACCCTATATGCCATCCATCCAATCCTTTCCTTAATAGGAAACGGTCCTACAAATCTTGGAGCTAACTTCCCAACGGACCCAAAGCGGACAACATTCCGTAATGGAGATACTTTGACAAAGACCATGTCCCCAACATCAAACTCAAGATCCGTCCTCCTCTTATCCGCGTAAGATTTATGTCTGTCTTGCGCTGCTTTCATCCTTCTTCGAATCAAATCAATCTTTTCCGAAGTCTCTCTAACCATATCAGGCCCAAGCAAGATCTTATCCGTAGATTCCCACCAACATGTAGGTGATCGACAAGGCCTTCCATAAAGAGCTTCGAAAGGAGCCATACCAATATTGGACTGAAAGCTGTTATTATACGCGAACTCCACCAACGGAAGATGCTCTTCCCATGTACCTCCAAAATCTAAGATACAAAGCCTCAAAAGGTCTTCCAGAACACGATTCACCCTCTCGGTCTGGCCGTCCGTCTGAGGATGATATGCGGTGCTCAAACACAACTGAGTCCCTACCGCCTCTTGCAAACTCCTCCAAAACTCGCTAGTGAAGATAGGATCTCGATCGCTCACTATGCTAGAGGGTACTCCATGCAATCGAACTATCTCTCGAAGATAAACTGAAGCTAGCCATGGAGCAGTCCTCTTGCTCTTTACGGGTATAAAATGGGCACTCTTAGTAAGTCTGTCTACCACAACCCAAATTCCCGTATTACCCTTCCTTGATCTAGGTAACCCATCAATAAAATCCATCGAGACGCTATCCCACTTCCATTGCGGAACTTCCAATGGGTGAAGCAACCCACCAGGTTTCTTTTGCTCCGCTTTCACTTGTTGGAACACTAAGCATCTAGCGACATACTCGGCCACATCTTTCTTCATACCGGCCCAAAAGAAAACTCGCTTCATGTCTTGGTACATCGTGTCCCCACCGGGATGAATGGTCATCCTAGAACGGTGTGCATCATCAAGAATAGCCTTCCTCAAACCCTCGTCTTGCGGTACACAAAGTCTACCGTCTCTACGCAAGCATCCCCTATCGTCTAGGGTGTACCTACTCAAATGGCTGGACGACTCCCCCCTTATGAGCCTCTCTACCAACCAACCAACTGTGGGTCGCCCCTCTGTGCCTCCCCAATCCGTCCCAAAAGAGTAGGCCTAACCTCCAAGGATGCTAGCAAACCGGGTATATAGTCAACGGAGGGTCTGAAATCAAACATCGAGATAAATTCCAAGCTTCGTCGTTCCACGAACAATGGACTCAAGGACAACCTTTTTCTACTCAAGGCGTCCGCCACCACGTTACCCTTGCCATGGGTATACGCTATCTCGAAATCATAGGATGCTAAGAACTCCATCCACCTTTGTTGTCTCAAGTTCAGATCCTTCTGAGAAAACAAATACTTCAATGATTTGTGGTCAGTGAACAATTCGAACCTCTCTCCAAGAAGATAATGGCGCCAAATCTTAAGTGCAAAAACAATAGCGGCCAACTCTAAATCATGGGTAGGGTAATTCTTCTCAAGCTTTCTCAACTGTCTTCCACCGTAGGCTATTACCCTTCACTCTTGCATTAAGACTGCGCCTAGTCCAGTCCCACAAGCATCGGTATAGACAACAAATGGCTTACTCCCATCTGGCAACACTAAGACTGGAGCTGTAGTTAAAGCTCTCTTTAACCGTCGGAACGCATCATCACAATCTACGTCCCAAACGAAGACTAGATTCTTCTTCGTCAAGCGAGTTAATGGGGCTGATATCTTCGCGAAGTCCTTGATAAACTTCCTATAGTAGCCAGCCAACCCCAAGAAACTTCTCACCTCGGTAGCATTCTTCGGAACCTTCCAATCTTGGATGGATACTACCTTCGCGGGATCCACAGCTATCCCTTCCTTGGAGACCACGTGCCCCAAGAACCGCACTTCCTTCCTCCAGAAGTGACATTTAGAGAATTTAGCCTTAAGGCTATGTGCTCGAAGAGTCTCTAACACTTCCCTAAGATGTAGGGCATGCTCTTCTTCACTCTTAGAAAAGACTAAGATGTCATCCACAAAGACCACCACGAACTTATTAAGGAACTCCCTGAACACCCTACTCATCAAATCAACAAAGTATGCTGGGGCGTTCGTCAAACCAAATGGCATCACCAGCCACTCATAGAAACCATCCGGAGTCCTAAAGGCAGTCTTGTCTATGCTATCCTCATCCACCCTCAATTGATGAAACCCCGTGGCTAAGTCCAACTGGGAAAATACTGAAGCGCCAACCAACTGATCAAAAAGATCATCAATCCTCGGCAATGGGTGTCTATTCTTCTTTGTGAGCTTGTTGAGTTCTCTATAGTCTACACAAAGTCTGAGGGACCCATCCGCCTTGTGGAAAAAACTACTGGAGCACCCCACTCCGATATACTTCGTCTTATGAACCCCTTCTCAAGCAACTCCCCTACTTGCTTATGGAGTTTCCTCCTCTCACGAGGAGCCATGTGGCGCACTGGTAAAGATACTGGTTTAGCATTATCCACCAGATATATTCGGAAGTCTATCTCCCGCTTCGGAGGTAAGCCCTTCACCTACTCAAACACATCCGAGTATTCCCGGACCACTCTAACAGATCGCAAACTCTCGACTGAAGCGTCAAGCGATTCAAGATAACTTAGCATAACAGAATCCATGGGATTACAAGAGATCTCGAGAGTGTTACCCAAGCGGGTCATGAGCCTAACAACTCTCCTTTCACAATCAAGAACAACACCATTATTGGATAACCAGTCCATGCCCAAAATCAACCCATAGCCCGTGAAGCCCAAAACAAAAGCACCACATCTAAACTCAACGCTAAGTATAGAAATCTTCAAACCCAAACATATCATGGACAAATAAGTGGAGCCCCCAATTGGGTTTGAAACAACCAAGGGATCATCTACTAGACTGGTGTCTAAGTGTAGTGACTCAACTAATGATGATGAGATAAACGAATGCGATGCGCCAGAGTCAAACAATGTACGGACAGGATGATCAAATAGAAAAACCAGACTTTCAACGGAAATAGTTCTACCTCTTTCCTGAATCGGTGGAACCGCGAGAGCCTGAACTTGCCCCCTTGCCTGACCTGGTGCCATAAGAGCTTGCACCTGTCCCCCTGAGGTAGATCCCGTCCTTTGCCCCTTCTTAGGGCAATCCTTCACTAGATGCCCTGCTTCGCCACAGTGATAGCAGCCAGTCTTCTTCTTCCGACAGTCTTTGCTTAGGTGGCCTGGTATCCCGCAATTGAAGCACTTCTTCTTTCCCTTGCCACCGTTGCCTTTCCCACCTTTGTTTTGTTGCTGTTGAGGTCTCTTTTGATCTCCTTTCTTCTCGGGTGCCTTATTAGCATTGGGACGGTTCTCTTCCTCTTGCATGAGTGCCATGTCAACTAGCTTCTCAAAGGTGGCCCCCATAGGGATGTGAGTCATAGCTAATCCATGCATTGGTTCATTCAAGCCTTTAACGAACCTCAAAGCCTTCTTCTCTGGTGTATTCACCATGTCTATGCCAAACCTCGCCAATTGATTAAACTTGTTGACATATTCCTTCACCGAGAGGTTTTGTAACACCCCGAATTTTCTATTAACACTAAAGTTGCTAAAATATTAATAAGTGTGTAAGAGAGGGGATGTATCTAATATGAATATAAAAATATTAATAAGTGTGTAAGAGAGGGGATGTATCTAATATGAATATAAAAATATTAATAAGTGTGTAAGAGAGGGGATGTATCTAATATGAATATAAAAATATTAATAAGTGTGTGAGAGAGGGGATGTATCTAATATGTATATAAAAACAATAATAAGTAAAGGGGGATGTATCTAATATGTACATTGTAGAAAATATATATATATTTATGACATGAATAGAAGTTTATTAATATGCTGAGTGTTTGCTGAGTCACTTCTGACTCATTGCTGAGTCAACAAGATAAACCCCATCTTGTCTGGACGGCTGCGGTTATTTCTAGGTTAAATCTAATGGCCTAAACGCATTCTAAAATCTATAAATAAGTGGGTAGACCCTAGACCTAAATCACTTGTAAAATTAGAGAAGCTACCGTCATGCTGCTGCCATGGAGTACAGCATAGCCGTCACAAACTAAGAAGAGGAAGCCTAATCATCTACAACTAAATCTACACAAATCAAATCAAAAGATCTCTCTTTCTCTAATTCTTTTCTTTTGTTGGTGAGTATGATGATTCTCACAAGACTATTACAAACTAATTTGACTCAGTTATGAATGGATCACAAGAAAGTGATGTGATTTGTAATTGTAAATTCTATATATTGTGGATTCTCTTATTATGTTATTATGTTGTCGTATGATGTAAATTATATATGCTATGTCATGCTATGTTGTAAATTCTCTTATGCTATGTCGTGCTATGTTTAGAATCATGTCAAGCTATGTTATACTATCATACTATGCCATGTTATAAATCATGCTATATTATGTTGAAAAATCATGATGTTGTTGGATCATGCTTAAAGTTATGTTTTTTTCTTCTTAATTTAAATGGATCTTGTTTATGGGAATTTGCCTATTAGGTTAGGTGTACCCATAAACTTGAAACTATAATTAAATAAAACTTGATTATGGGAATTTGCCTATTGAGTTAGGTGTACCCATATAAAACCATGTTGTTAAAAAAAAATAGATGATGTTGATTCACACATGTTCATATGTAAGTTTATGAAAATTGATTGAGATCATATTAGGTGAATTTTGAACAAGTTGACACCTTTAGATCCATGACATGTATAATCTATGCAAGTTGGACATATGCAAGTTTCACCCCTTATTATGATTCATTTGGTCACATATACATGTTGTTATTATGATAATCTCTTTTATGCTATGAGTTAGGCTATTCGAGTCTAACATATATTTTGCGAATAAACGTTCAAACGTGGGGTAGGGGTAATATTAGGAATTAATAAATTGGGTGCAATTTTGTAAGATTTTGCATACCATGAATGGATGTCCATAATTGAGTCAATTATGGACATTGTTAAAAATTGGAAGTAATTAATAATTCAAGTAGGGAATTATTAAAATTGGGGGAAAGTGGATTATTATTAATAATCAATGCTTAGGACACGAGATTGGACCCGTTTGTGATGTAAACCTGCCCGGACCCGCCCGGCAAATCCAGTAGTCACAAATGTCGGCCCAATGTGAGAGGTCCTAGGCCCAAACTAAAGCATAACAGTTGTAAAGACACGAGGTTAGACTCTTTTATGGTGTAAGACTGCCCGGACCCGCCCGGCAAATCCAGCTGCCATAAATGCCAGTCTAATGTGAGAGGTCTTTATGAGGTTATGGCCTTAATGAACTAAGAAATACTTAACCAGATAATCATGTAAGGTGGGACATGGGGGTTAAGTAGGTGCCTTGGGTGGCATGAGGAATCTGGTGGTTGCCTTTAGAGGCATTTGAAATACGATTAGACTTAACCAAACACACATGTAAATGAACATGACTAAGTGGGTTAAGTGGGATGGACTAATGAGGACAAGCTTAGGTGGAATGCTTGTGGTAAATAGTGGGGGCCCATTTCAACCAGTATCCCAAAACGTATCTTTGTGGGCTCGACCCAAGTCGAGGACGGGACACGCATACTGGGTTTGACTATAAGAGGCCAAAACAGGGAGCGGTGGCAACGCAAGTCCAACGGGTTTCATATGCGTGTGTGGACCCGGGCTGGTAGGTAAGACGTTATTGCATCATGTAGGTATAAGCCGTGCATGTCCGTTGTATCAGGTTGCCACTTTAGGGGAGTGATACACCCCACTGTGGGGCCAGCACGGGTATCTACGAGTTAGGGAGCCGATGGAATAATGGGAAGTAGGGTACACCTAGTGGAGATAGGGGCAGGCGGCACCTATGTAGTCAGCTAGGGGTACGTAAAGCCATTGGGAAAGTTTCTAAGTGAAGCTAAGTGGGATGAATCTTTAGGGTGACTGGTGTGGTGCAGTATAGTGTTTATCCTTTAGTATTTAGGAGCGCCTATAACGTTGCCTTTAGCGATTGTCTATGTCCTTAATCTGCTCTTCATAGACATTTTCTTGTTTTCCAGCTTATGCCTTAGTCCAGTTATTTTGGTAATAGTATTGTAGAATTATCATATTCACCAGACTTTATGTCTGACCCCCTCTTTTCCATCCTTTTTCTCCCTTCAGGTCCGCAGGTTGGGCCAAGTTCTAGTGGAGTCTAGTTGGATCGCTTATCTTCTGGAAAGCTTGGACTGCTGAAGTAAAGTCCAGCTTGTTATCTTTCTTTTAATGGCTATTCATGTAATGGGATTATGTACTTGTTTTATCAAGATAGATATTGTACTTGACATTGAATATGGTGTTATGATGTAATCAAACATGTTTTGACTTCTGCTACAATGAAATAAAGTTTTTGAATTTCCAAGTACTATTTTATATCTGTCTTGTTGTAATTTTACTGTTCTATATTCACTTAAAACCTCCATGGAAGTTAATGCATTCCCTTTGTGAGTGACATTAATGGACGTGGGGTGTTACACATGGTATCAGAGCATAAGGTTACCAGAACAGATAAAATTTTTTTTAGAAAAATATTTTTTTCTAAAGTATTTTTGGAAGAAGTGCTTTCAAAAACAAAAAAAAACATGTTATTTAAAGAGAGTTTTTATGAAAAACATAATCCCAAATAGCCACATCCTTATCTTTATCGTTCGAATTCTCCATTTTGAATCTTTCCTTTTTTTGTTTCAGCATGGCTGAAGATCTTAATCTCCCAGAAGGTGTGACGATTCCAGGGTGGTTTAGGAGATACTTGGAGGCTAGGGCCACCACTGCAGGCCCAGCAGATACTCCTCCACCCCTAGTTGCACCCATTCCTCCTCCTCCTCCTCCTCGTGTTGACACTTTTGCAAAGACGTGCAAGGAATTCAAGGCTATGGGAGGAAAAACTTTTCAAGGGACTGAGACGTTTGTGGAGGCCAGAGATTGGCTTAAGGAGACTGAGGAATTGTTGGATATCTTTGAAGTGGAAGATGGGAGGAAAGTCCGTTTAGCTGCTTGGTTAATGAAGGGAGAGGCCTCGTTTTGGTGGGAGGTCACTAACGGGGAACGTCCAGTTGATTCATGGGCGGATTTCAGACGAAGGTTTGAGGCAAAGTTTCTTTCAAGGGGAGAGGAGAACTTAAATATGGAAAAATTCCTGGCACTAAAGCAAGGGAGCTCATCAGTAAAGGAATATGTCAATAAATTTAATCAGTTAGCAAGGTTTGGCTTGGAGTTGGTGAACACGCCAGAGAAGAAAGCTTTGAGGTTCGTTAGAGGCTTGAATGAACCGTTGCAAGGGTTGGCTATGACCCACATCCCTATGGGAGCCACCTTTGAAAAGCTAGTAGAAATGGCACTTATGCATGAGGATAAGGCAGTTGAAAAGAAAGGGGATCAGAAGAAACCCCAACAGCAAAATAAGAAGGGTGGTAAAAACAATAATGGCAAAGGGAAGAAGAAATGCTTCAATTGTGGGACGCCTGGCCATCTCAGCAAAGATTGTAGAAAGAAAAAGAAGACTGGTTGTTTTCATTGTGGAGATGCGGGACATTTAGTGAAGGACTGTCCAAAGAAGGGGCAGAGGGCAGGGTCTACCTCGGGAGGACAGGTGCAGGCTCTTATGGCACCAGGGCAGGCAAGGGGGCAAGTACAGGCTATTGCGGCCCCACCGCTGCAAGAAAGAGGTAGAACAATTTCTGTTGAAAGCTTAGTTTTTCTGTTTGATCATCATGTCCGTACCTTATTCGATTCTGGCGCATCTCATTCGTTTATCTCTGCATCATTAGTTGAATCACTGCACTTGAACACCAGTTTAGTAGAGGATCCCTTGGTCGTTTCAAATCCAATTGGGGGTTCGGCTCATTTGACCATGATATGTTTGGATTTGAAAATCTCTATACTTAGCGTTGAATTTAGATGTGATGCTTATGTATTGGGCTTCACGGGCTATGGGCTAATTTTAGGAATGGATTGGTTGTCTAGAAATAGGGCCATTCTTGATTGTGAAAGGAGCGTAGTTAGGCTTGTGACTCGCCTTGGTAATGCTCTCGACATCTTTTGTAATCCCATAAGTTCCGTTATGCTAAGTTATCTTGAATCGCTTGACGCGTCTGTAGAGAACCTGCGATCGGTAGAAGTGGTCCGGGAATATCCGGATGTGTTTGAGGAGGTGAAGGGCTTACCTCCAAAGCGGGAGATAGACTTTCGAATTTATCTTGTGGATAATGCTAAACCCGTATCTTTGCCAGTGCGCCACATGGCTCCTCGTGAAAGGAGGGAACTCAATAAGCAAGTAAAGGAGTTGCTTGAGAAGGGGTTCATAAGACGTAGTATATCAGAGTGGGGTGCTCCAGTAGTTTTTGCCACAAAGGAGGATGGGTCTCTTAGACTTTGTATGGACTATAGAGAACTAAACAAGCTTACTAAAAAGAACCGACACCCACTGCCGAGGATTGACGATCTCTTTGATCAGTTAGTTGGCGCCTCAGTGTTTTCGCAGTTGGACTTAGCCACTGGCTTTCATCAACTGAGAGTGGCTGAGGATAGTATAGATAAGACTGCTTTTAGAACTCCTGACGGATTCTATGAATGGCTAGTGATGCCCTTTGGTTTGACAAACGCCCCTGCATATTTTGTTGATTTGATGAGTAGGGTGTTTAGGGAATACCTTAACAAATTCGTGGTAGTCTTTGTGGATGACATCTTAGTCTTTTCTAAGAATAAAGAAGAGCACTCCCTACATCTTAGGGAAGTGTTGGAAACCCTTCGAGCGCATAACCTTAAGGCAAAATTTTCTAAGTGTCACTTCTGGAGGAAGGAAGTACGGTTCTTAGGGCACGTGGTTTCCAAAGAAGGGATAGCAGTGGATCCCGCAAAGGTGGTGGCCATCCAAGATTGGAAGGTCCCTAAAAATGCAACCGAAGTAAGAAGTTTCTTGGGGTTGGCTGGCTATTATAGGAAGTTTATCAAAGACTTCGCAAAAATATCAGCTCCATTAACACGGTTAACGAAGAAGAACCTGGTTTTTACGTGGGACAAAGATTGCGATGATGCGTTCCAACGTTTAAAGAGAGCCTTAACTTCAGCCCCAGTCTTAGTGCTGCCAGACGGGAATAAACCGTTTACCATCTATACTGATGCTTGTGGGACGGGACTTGGCGCGGTCCTCATGCAAGAGGGAAGAGTAATAGCCTATGGTGGAAGGCAGTTGAGGGTTCATGAAAAGAATTACCCCACGCATGACTTAGAGCTAGCCGCAATTGTTTTCGCGCTTAAGTCTTGGCGTCACTATCTTCTTGGTGAGAAATTCGAACTGTTCACTGACCACAAATCATTAAAATACTTATTCTCTCAGAAGGATTTGAATTTAAGGCAGCAACGGTGGATGGAATTCTTAGCCTCCTACGATTTTGAAATAGCATATACCCCGGGCAAGGGTAACGTGGTGGCAGACGCCTTAAGTAGGAAAAGGTTGTCCTTGAGTCCGTTGTTTGTTGAACGACAAAGCTTAGAATTCATCTCTATGTTTGACTTTAGACCCTCCGTTGACTTAGTACCCGGTCTGTTAGCATCCTTGGAGGTTAGACCTACACTTCTAGGATGGGTTGGTGAGGCACAGCGAGACGACCCACAGTTGGTTGAGATAGTAGAAAAGCTCAAAGGGGGGGAGTCGTCAAGCCATCTTCGTAGGTATACCCTAGACGATAAGGGTTGGTTACGAAGGGATAATAGACTTTGTGTACCACAAGACGAAGACTTAAGGAAGGCCATTCTTGATGATGCTCATCGCTCAAAAATGACCATTCATCCCGGCGGGGATAAGATGTACAAAGATATGAAGCGGGTTTTCTTTTGGGCCGGTATGAAAAAGGATGTGGCCGAGTACGTCGCTAGATGCTTGGTGTGCCAACGAGTTAAAGCAGAACAAAAGAAAACCGGTGGGTTGCTTCACCCATTAGAAGTTCCACTATGGAAATAGGGAAAGCATCTCAATGGATTTTGTGGATGGATTACCAAGATCAAGGAAGGGTAACACGGGGATTTGGGTTATAGTAGATAGACTTACTAAAAGCGCCCATTTTATTCCCGCGAAAAGTAAGAGGACTGCTCCGTGGTTGGCTTCTGTATACATTAAGGAGATAGTTCGTTTGCACGGTATTCCTTCTAGTATAGTAAGCGACCGTGACCCCATCTTTACTAGCGAATTTTGGAAGAGTTTACAAGAGGCGGTAGGGACTCAGCTATGTTTGAGCACCGCATATCATCCTCAGACATACGGCCAGACCGAGAGGGTGAATCGCATTCTAGAGGATCTTTTAAGGCTTTGTATCCTAGACTTTGGGGGTACATGGGAAGAGCACCTTCCGTTAGTAGAATTCGCATATAACAATAGCTTTCAGTCTAGTATTGGCATGGCACCTTTCGAAGCTCTTTATGGAAGGCCTTGCCGTTCGCCTACATGTTGGTGGGAATCTACCGATAAAGTCCTACTTGGGCCCGATATGGTGAGGGAAACCTCGGAGAAGATTGAGTTGATTCGAAGGAGGATGAAAGCAGCACAAGATAGGCAGAAATCGTATGCTGATAAGAGGAGGACAGATCTTGAATTTGACATTGGGGACATGGTTTTTATCAAAGTATCTCCGTTACAGAATGTTGTTCGCTTTGGGTCCGTGGGGAAATTAGCACCAAGGTTTGTAGGGCCGTTTCCTGTAAAAAACAGGATTGGGAAGATGGCATATAGGGTGGAGTTGCCTGAGAAACTTAGTGGAGTACACGACGTATTCCATGTATCACATTTGAGAAAGTGTTTGCACAAGACCGCGGAGGTGGTAGAGCCGAGCTTGCTTAAAGAGGTGGAAATAGAGCGTGATGCAACAATTAGACGAGCTCCTACATGCATTCTTGGGTCGGAGATCAAAAAGTTGAGGAATCGAGAGGTCAGACTGGTTAAAGTGCAATGGGGAGATGATGAGAGCAATGCAACTTGGGAGACAGAAGAGAAGATACGTTCGTTGTACCCTTTTCTTTTTGAGGGTATGTCTTTTAATTTCTCCTTTATCGCTTAGCTTATCTTATCTTATCTTTAGTATGTCCTCTCATTAGTATCTTTGACCTTTAGTTAGGATAATCCTATGGTTGAAACATGTGTTTGAGACATGTTATGTATGATGGATGCAAAATGGATGCAAGTGTTTGCTAGTGGTTGCTCGTGGATGCATATATACACACACTTTAGGCACTAGATCGGCTCAGTCACTTCATATTGCATATTGCATATATATGGATGTATTTAGTATAATGGATGTATAATGGTTGTACCATCATATGGATGCTGCATTCGGTTGAATGGGTGTGCACGCATATAGAAGTAGTATGTAAGCAATTAGGATCTTTTGCATACATAATGGATTCATGACACTTACATAATTTGCATTAAGGAGGTCAACTGAATCAGTAGACCGCCTGATTTCGCATTAGGTAAGGACATGTACACACACTTTGCATATGATCATAAAGCATTAGAAGTCTTTTAAGGACAATGGATGCCTGTGTATGATGGATGAGTAGATGGACGTTTGGATGGTAGGATATACATTCTTCCAGACTTGAAGATTTCGGGGACGAAATCCTAAAAGGAGGGGAGAATGTAACACCCCGAATTTTCTATTAACACTAAAGTTGCTAAAATATTAATAAGTGTGTAAGAGAGGGGATGTATCTAATATGAATATAAAAATATTAATAAGTGTGTAAAAGAGGGGATGTATCTAATATGAATATAAAAATATTAATAAGTGTTTAAGAGAGGGGATGTATCTAATATGAATATAAAAATATTAATAAGTGTGTGAGAGAGGGGATGTATCTAATATGTATATAAAAACAATAATAAGTAAAGGGGGATGTATCTAATATGTACATTGTAGAAAATATATATATATTTATGACATGAATAGAAGTTTATTAATATGCTGAGTGTTTGCTGAGTCACTTCTGACTCATTGCTGAGTCAACAAGATAAACCCCATCTTGTCTGGACGGCTGCGGTTATTTCTAGGTTAAATCTAATGGCCTAAACGCATTCTAAAATCTATAAATAAGTGGGTAGACCCTAGACCTAAATCACTTGTAAAATTAGAGAAGCTACCGTCATGCTGCTGCCATGGAGTTCAGCATAGCCGTCACAAACTAAGAAGAGGAAGCCTAATCATCTACAACTAAATCTACACAAATCAAATCAAAAGATCTCTCTTTCTCTAATTCTTTTCTTTTGTTGGTGAGTATGATGATTCTCATAAGACTATTACAAACTAATTTGACTCAGTTATGAATGGATCACAAGAAAGTGATGTGATTTGTAATTGTAAATTCTATATATTGTGGATTCTCTTATTATGTTATTATGTTGTCGTATGATGTAAATTATATATGCTATGTCATGCTATGTTGTAAATTCTCTTATGCTATGTCGTGCTATGTTGAGAATCATGTCAAGCTATGTTATACTATCATACTATGCCATGTTATAAATCATGCTATATTATGTTGAAAAATCATGATGTTGTTGGATCATGCTTAAAGTTATGTTTTTTTCTTCTTAATTTAAATGGATCTTGTTTATGGGAATTTTCCTATTAGGTTAGGTGTACCCATAAACTTGAAACTATAATTAAATAAAACTTGATTATGGGAATTTGCCTATTGAGTTAGGTGTACCCATATAAAACCACGTTGTTAAAAAAAAATTAGATGATGTTGATTCACACATGTTCATATGTAAGTTTATGAAAATTGATTGAGATCATATTAGGTGAATTTTGAACAAGTTGACACCTTTAGATCCATGACATGTATAATCTATGCAAGTTGGACATATGCAAGTTTCACCCCTTATTATGATTCATTTGGTCACATATACATGTTGTTATTATGATAATCTCTTTTATGCTATGAGTTAGGCTATTCGAGTCTAACATATATTTTGCGAATAAACGTTCAAACGTGGGGTAGGGGTAATATTAGGAATTAATAAATTGGGTGCAATTTTGTAAGATTTTGCATACCATGAATGGATGTCCATAATTGAGTCAATTATGGACATTGTTAAAAATTGGAAGTAATTAATAATTCAAGTAGGGAATTATTAAAATTGGGGGAAAGTGGATTATTATTATTAATAATCAATGCTTAGGACACGAGGTTGGACCCGTTTGTGATGTAAACCTGCCCGGACCCGCCCGGCAAATCCAGTAGTCACAAATGTCGGCCCAATGTGAGAGGTCCTAGGCCCAAACTAAAGCATAACAGTTGTAAAGACACGAGGTTAGACTCTTTTATGGTGTAAGACTGCCCGGACCCGCCCGGCAAATCCAGCTGCCATAAATGCCAGTCTAATGTGAGAGGTCTTTATGAGGTTATGGCCTTAATGAACTAAGAAATACTTAACCAGATAATCATGTAAGGTGGGACATGGGGGTTAAGTAGGTGCCTTGGGTGGCATGAGGAATCTGGTGGTTGCCTTTAGAGGCATTTGAAATACGATTAGACTTAACCAAACACACATGTAAATGAACATGACTAAGTGGGTTAAGTGGGATGGACTAATGAGGACAAGCTTAGGTGGAATGCTTGTGGTAAATAGTGGGGGCCCATTTCAACCAGTATCCCAAAACGTATCTTTGTGGGCTCGACCCAAGTCGAGGACGGGACACGCATACTGGGTTTGACTATAAGAGGCCAAAACAGGGAGCGGTGGCAACGCAAGTCCAACGGGTTTCATATGCGTGTGTGGACCCGGGCTGGTAGGTAAGACGTTATTGCATCGTGTAGGTATAAGCCGTGCATGTCCGTTGTATCAGGTTGCCACTTTAGGGGAGTGATACACCCCACTGTGGGGCCAGCACGGGTATCTACGAGTTAGGGAGTCGATCGAATAATGGGAAGTAGGGTACACCTAGTGGAGATAGGGGCAGGCGGCACCTATGTAGTCAGCTAGGGGTACGTAAAGCCATTGGGAAAGTTTCTAAGTGAAGCTAAGTGGGATGAATCTTTAGGGTGACTGGTGTGGTGCAGTATAGTGTTTATCCTTTAGTATTTAGGAGCGCCTATAACGTTGCCTTTAGCGATTGTCTATGTCCTTAATCTGCTCTTCATAGACATTTTCTTGTTTTCCAGCTTATGCCTTAGTCCAGTTATTTTGGTAATAGTATTGTAGAATTATCATATTCACCAGACTTTATGTCTGACCCCCTCTTTTCCATCCTTTTTCTCCCTTCAGGTCCGCAGGTTGGGCCAAGTTCTAGTGGAGTCTAGTTGGATCGCTTATCTTCTGGAAAGCTTGGACTGCTGAAGTAAAGTCCAGCTTGTTATCTTTCTTTTAATGGCTATTCATGTAATGGGATTATGTACTTGTTTTATCAAGATAGATATTGTACTTGACATTGAATATGGTGTTATGATGTAATCAAACATGTTTTGACTTCTGCTACAATGAAATAAAGTTTTTGAATTTCCAAGTACTATTTTATATATGTCTTGTTGTAATTTTACTGTTCTATATTCACTTAAAACCTCCATGGAAGTTAATGCATTCCCTTTGTGAGTGACATTAATGGACGTGGGGTGTTACAGGTTTCCTTGCTTTAGAGTCAAGAACCTTTCCATATACAAGTTTTCCTCCGCCCTTGAGAGAAACTTTGCCACAAATCTTTGCCTGAAATCCGCCCAAGAGTCAACAGGGCGTTCTCCATTAGTGACCTCCCACCAGAATGAGGCCTCTCCCTTCATTAACCAAGCAGCTAACTTGACTTTCTTTCCTTCTTCCATCTCAAAGATATCTATCAACTCTTCCACCTCCTTAAGCCAATCTCTAGCCTCCACAAAAGTTTCTGATCCTTGAAAAGGTTTCCCTCCCATAGCTTTAAATTCCTTGCAAGTCTTAGAAAAAGTATCCGTGCGAGGAGGAGGAGGGGGAGGAGGAAGATCGGGTGCTACTGTTGGTGGAGGAACATTTGCTGGACCAGCAGTGGCGGCCCTAGCCTCCATCAATCTCCTATACCATACTGGTATCGTCACACCCTCCGGAAAGTTAAGATCTTCAGCCATGCTGAAATGAAAAGGGAAAGATTCAAAATGGAGAATTCGAAAGATAAAGATATGGCTATTGGGGATTATGCTTTTCTTTCAAAAACTTTTCTCTTTAAAGACATGTTTTTGAAAATACTTCTTCCAAAAATGTTTTTAGAAAAATAGTTTTCTAAAAATTTTATCTGTTCTGGTAACCTTCGCTCTGATACCACGTGTAACACCCCACACCCACTAAGGTCACTCACTAAGGGAATTCCTTAACTTCGGTGGAGTATTTTAAGTGAATATAGAACATAAAAATTACAACAAGACAGATATAAATGATACTTGAAATCTAAAACATCATTTCATTGCAGCAGAAGATAAACATGTTTAGTAACAACACCATAAAAGAAAAGTTAAGTACCAAATATCCATCCTGATAAAAACGTAAGTACATAATCCCACTACATAAACTAATAGCCATAATAGAAAAAGATAAGCTGGGCTTTACATCACGGTCCAAGCTCCAAAAGATAGATAAAGAAATCTGATCAAAGCCCACTAGTGCTAGGCCCAACCTGAGGACCTGAGGGGGAAAAAGATAAAAACAACGGGGTCAGACATAAGTCTGAGTGAGCCCTATAACTTTAACAACACAATCATTAAAGTAATTAGGGTATGATATAAACTTGGTACGGGATGACTGGGGATAAATGACTACACTAAGTAACCAACTAGACATAGGATGAACTAAGATAACGGTAAAGACACATCTACCCACCCAAGGGTAATTACTAACTACACCACACCAGCCATTCCTACTTAAAGGTTGATCCCACCCAAGGACTTAGAAAAATTACCCAGTAGTTTCGTGTACCCCTAGCTGACTACATAGGTGCCGTCTGCCCCTATCTCCACTAGGTGTACCCACTACTCCCCAAGCGATCGGCTCCCTACCGTAGATACCCGTGCTGGCCCCACAGTGGGGTGTATCACTCCCCAAAGTGGCAACCCGATACAACAAATGGTGCACGGCTTATACCTACACGATGCAATAACGTCTTACCTACCAGCCCGGGTCCACACACGCATATGAAACCCGTTGGACTTGCGTTGCCACCGCTAATCCGTTTTGGCCTCTTATAATCAAGCCCAGTACGCATGTCCCGTCCTCGACATGGGTCGAGCCCAATAAGATACATATGGGTTACTGGTTGAAATGGGCCCCCATAAGCTACCCACCTAAGCTTGTCACTTTGTCTAGTGCATCCCACTTAACCCTTTAATCATGTTTAATTACATGTTTCCACTTGGTTAAGTATTCTAATCGTATTTTCTATTTCCATCCAAGGCAACCCACTAGATTTCCACATGCTACCCAAGGCACTTACTTGATTTCCACATGCCACCCAAGGCACCCACTTAACCCCTCATGCTCACTACATGCTTATCTGGTTAAGTGTTTCTTAATTGATTAAGAACGTAAGCGTTGTAAAGACCTCTCACATTAGACTATCTTTTAGGGTAGCTGGATTTGCCGGTTGGGTCCGGGCAGCCTTACGCCATAACCGAGTCTACGTATTTAGTTTGTGCCTAAGACCTCTCACATTGGGCCAATCATTTGTAGCCGCTGGATTTGCCGGTCGGTTCCGGGCAGTCTTATGCTACAAAAGGGTCCAACCTCGTGTCTTAGTCGATTAATTACACCTAATTAATCACCCCCATATTTTGAATTAATTTTCCCTAATTAATTCCAATTTTAACGATGTACATAATTGACTCAATTATGTCCATCTACTTTATGGTATGCATAATCATACCAACTTCACACCATTTCATTAACATGTATATTAACCCCATCGTTCCCTACGTAATTCGCTAACATGACATAAAAGGGAAGATTCATCACAAATATAATGGGTTCAACTTGCATAACATTAGCATCAACATGGGTTTAAAGGTGTCAACATGCATATAGCATCAACCCAACTAGCATAAATAATCAACCCAAACTTGCATGAATCACATATGTCATAAAGAGGGTAACTTGCATAAGCTACTTATGTCATTCAAAGGGGGTAAACTTGCATATGTATGTATGACATACAAAGGGGTTAACTTGCATATGTATGCATATCATACAAAGGTGTAAACTTGCACATGTTACTTGCATATAATCAAACACCATACTTGCATAACATGTCATATGTGAACTTGCATATAATCATACACCAAACTTGCATACATATTATATATGAACTTGCATATAATCATACACCAAACTTGCATAACATGGTGTCATAATGGATCAATGTTTATCATAGTGATTTGCATAACTAGCATCATGAACACATAGCATATGACTTGCATAACTTGCATAACATCATGATCACTTAGCATATGGCTTGCATAACTTGCATAACATCATGAATACTTAGCATATGACTTGCATAACTTGCATAACATCATGATCACATAGCATATGACTTGCATAACATCATTAACACATAGCATATAACTTGCATAACATGCATAACGTCATTAACGCATAGCATATAACTTGCATAACATGCATAACATCATTAACACATAGCATATAACTTGCATAACTTGCATTGATCCACATTCATAGCCATAACCTCATTATATCCTATCATAATCATTCAACAATTGGTCATTAAGGCTATAGAAACTCACAACTTGTTGATTAGCACTCCTATGAAGAAGATTAAGTTGCTAGAGTTGATTAGAGATTAATTTGAGAAGCTATCTTCTTCTACAATTTGATGGAGGCTCCTTCAAGTTGCATTTTGACGGCATAATGGTTTTGTAGCTATTTTTAGTATGAATTAGGGTAGTCTTAGGGTGTATTTATAGATTAGTTAGGTGTTTTAGGCCATTAGATTAACCCTAAATCAGATTAGAGCCGTCAGATCTCGTCCTAGCCACCTAAACACAGCCCAAAAGCCAAACTGGTGCACCCAGGTCACCTGGGCTCGACCAGGGAGGTCGACCCCCAGGTCGACACTAGGGACGACACCCTAGTCGACCTGGTGGGCAGGTCGACACCCCTGTCGACCCCCAGGTCGACTCCCTGAGTCTGGCGGGAATTTTCCAGCCACTTCTGAAATTTGAAATTTTACTATTTAAAATTTGTTTTAAATTTTCTGAAACTTCTTCGGGCCTTAACTGGGTCATACGGACTCCGATTTTCGAAAACTTGGACTCTATTTCGCGTATTTTTCCGAGACGAACGCAATGGCATAGCACGTTTCCCCTGATTTAGATTTTAAAATTTAATTCTGCCCTGATTTATATAATAACAAGTTATTCAACATACGGGGTGTTACAGCTTGTGTGACGAGGTGGAAGATTTACCATACGAGCGAGAGGCTTGTATGGCGATGACTATATATTACAGGTTGAACTGATGACTGATATAGACCATATAAAATTGTAACGATAAATTGCCAGATTAATAAAAAACCCCACACGGGTGTGGAGTTGACAATAATCACGTCTCTCTAGTCATTAGATACGGCACATGGATTTTTTATTTCCCATACGGGACGAGGTGACGAGGATTTATCCTCTAGAGCAATTAAAATACACACTCCCTCGGGCTTTGACAGGGTGACGAGAATTAATTCTCTGGAGTTATTATCTATACACGCTCCCCTGTAAACACCAGAATATATCACTATAAATATGCGTATGCTTTATAGGATTTATTGGGTACCTAATACGGCCCAATAAATTTCCAAACCCCTCCCCGTACAAAGGAGGTTATGGCGAAATTTTTTGAAATTTCCGGGTGTTAGCCAAATTTTTGAAGAATTTGAAAATTCTCAAAAACGGAAAAGTTTGAGAATGGAAGCCAGATTGAACGTAGAGGTGATTAATCAAACCACTTTCGACTTTGTTCCTTTTCGGGGACGAAAAGTTTTAAGTGGGGGAGATTGTAACGACCCAGAAAATCTGAACCAATTTAAAAATTTTAAATTGGCTAAAATTGTGGATTTTAAATATTTAAAATAAATATTTTAAATAATAACGATGAAAAGTAAGTTCGAATCGACATTTGAAAACGAATATAATTAATTCTAATTATAAACAAGATCTGAAATGGCGCGGTAGTTTCAAAATTTGAATTCAAACTTTGACTGACTGTACCGGGTGCAAAACAAAACGGATTTGAGTGAAACCAAAAATATTTAAATCTGTTAGTGAATACCTTTCAAACGAATCTGTAAAATCGAAGTTTCAAAGCGGAAAGCAAAAGTTATGGCCAAATGAATTTTTAGAAAGGTCGTTATGCAATTTATATAGCCCGTGAAAATGGCCATTTTGCAAACGACCTAGGAATTTGATGTAACCACTTTTGTTGGATCCGGGATGTTAAACTATTGCTAGGTTTCAAATTTCATAATTTTTGAAGTTAATATGTGAGCGTGGCAAAGGAAAATGTGTTTGGTCGATTTCTATTAAATTGGATCGACCAGAAATAGGCCATTTTTTAAACAGTCTCAGAAATCGACGAAACTAGTTTTGTTGGGACCGTATCGTCAAAACATAGCCAGATTTATTTTTTTGGAATTTTTCGAATTAGTGTGTGGCCCCGGCAAATTGAAATGTATGTGCAAATCGAATATTGAATGTTTTATATTTTAATTTGAATGAAAACTGACTGAAACAGTCGAATGGGCCTACGAAACATATCCCATTGTGTTCGGAATGGGGCTAAAACGCTAGGGACGACAGTCGTTGGGTTCGGATTGGAGTTCGTAAGGTCAAAGTGGTATTTTCCAATTTAAATAACCATGGGCCAATCATATTTTTTCTTTATTATTTTAAAAATTCGGAAAACTGATTTTCTCTCTCCCCAACAGTCGATTAAAGGCGGAACCCTCTTCCTTTCTTCTCTCCTCGATTTCTTCTAATCCGCTCAATAAAAACCCCTGCCCCTTTAGAGAATTTTGTAGTGCTCGAGAAGATCTTCAAATCCACATATAGTTTGGATTTTTTCGTTGTGTGGTTTGGGAGAATTGACGCCTCGAAGTTGCGCCCTTCCAACCGCTGCCGCACCCGATTCCGACCATCGAACTGGCCCCAACTCCTGGCGCACGTGCGCCTCTCCTAGCTCTACGTTGTGGCGCTGGCCGATCGTTCTGAAGTTGCGTGGATTTCGAGAAAAGTGCAAACCTAGTTTCGAACCAAACTGCTGAGGTACGGCTGAAAATTATATATACTATATTATAGCAGTTTAAAGCGCTACGGTTTTTGATTTCACTGTAAAAATCATATCTTTTTCGTTTCTTGACGAAATTCAGTGAAACAAGAGGCAGTGAACTCGTGTGGACGTCTTCTACATTCTAGAAGAGACCGCATATTTTTCTGAACCTTCTGCTATTTTTAGTGGAGTGGAACCCAATGTGAGATTTCTAATTTATAAACGATATGGAAAACGACGATGTATAAATTATATAGTCGATGTATAAGTTATATAAGCATTGTACACCTCTTGTATAAGCGTTGTATAAGTTGTACGTTCGATGTATAAGTTATATATGCGTTGTAAAAATTAAATATGAAATGCTTATATATATATATATATATATATATATATATATACGCCCCTCGTCCACAAACCATGGACGATATTTATTGGTTGTGATTGGTGTGAAAATTGGTTGATTACGAATGGTTGATTAGAATTGTTTGTGGTTGAAATTTATTGATTGTGGTTGAAAGATACCCATTTGTTGTTGAAAAATATTTGGTTGAAACCACATAGGATTAGTTTGTGGAAATGAAAAAAATATACATGCCGCCTGCGTGCGAACTAGATGCATGATTCCCCATTGTCAAAAGCTATGAGGCTTTAAGGTAGAGCGAGGAGCCGTACTAGGGACGGTCCCGGTTTTAACTACCCTGTCGTTATGCTGCCGAAATTTTGAATAATATTCATGTGTTAGAATTATTTTCCTGTGTTGAAACTATATTCGTGTGTTGAATAGAAAACCTTCATGTGTTGAATAGAAATTCATTCGTTGAATAGAATTCATGTGTTGAATGGTATTCGTGTTTTAAAATTTGTTTTGCTATAAAAATCACATTTTTTTTCTATATATATACAAACTATAGAAACCGTTCAGGTGTTGAATAGAAATTCATTCGTTGAATAGAAATTCATGTGTTGAATGGTATTCGTGTTTTGAAATAAATTGTTTTATAATAGAAATCATATTTTCATCATCTATATGAACTATATAAAATAGTAGTGTTTTGAAATAAATTGTTTTGTAATAAAAATCACATTTTTACTATATATATACAAACTATAGAAAACCTTCATGTGTTGAATAGAAATTCATGTGTTGAATGGTATTCGTGTTTTGAAATAACTTGTTTTATAATAAAAATCATATTTTTAACATCTATATGAACTATATAAAATAATCGTGTTTTGAAATGAATTGTTTTACAATAAAAATCACATTTTTACTATATACACGAATCGTTGAAAATAGAGAAGTGTTGAAATAATTGTCGGTTGGATAAAAATATCATTTTTATCAAATGTATGAAAAGAATATAGTTCGGAAATCGAAGAATCGATATATATATATATATATATAGAATTGAAATATATCGAATAGCGAAGCTGCAGTTCGTGTTTTGAACCCGTGATTTCAAACGATTAGTGCGGGAGATCCGACCATTGGATTTTCCCGAAACCGAGACTGTTGGGTTCGCTTTGGAAATATCTTTCCAACGACACCAACTTTGTGAAGATCCAACGGTTGGATTGTCTGGAATGTTTAATTCAAATCTGAAGAAAAACAGCACCAGAATCGATTATATATATATATAATTATATTAAATCGAATAACGACGCTACAGTTCGTATTTTGAAATCGAAACTTCAAACGATTATACCGGGAGATTCTACCGTCGGATTTTCCCGAAACTGGAACCGTTGGATTCGTTTTGAAATGATCTTTCTAATGATATAAATTTTGTGAAGATCCAATGGTTAGATTTTCAGATATGTGTAAATCAAATCTGAAGAAAAACAGCGCCACGGCCGCGTTATGGCCCGAAGCGTCGTTTGAATAAACTAGCTATTTTAAAATAAATAAAAATGGCGATAAATCGTTATAAAATATTATAAACGATATGGATGTGAAATTTAGAAACTAACTGAAGGTTGGCTAAGTCGAATGGTTTCCTTGGTGTTGATCTGATGTTGGTTTCGGCCTTCGAGGTTAATATTTGGGAAATCGTTCTCTTACTGATTTACGCTTAGCGACTAATGAATTGAAATGATGTTTATGTGTGTTTGTGTTGCACTTGTTTATTATATACGCGAGTTGCTCAGAAAGACCGGGTTTATCCCATTCTAAATAACTGAATCGACGATAAGAAATCGAAGATGAAGACGGTGGTCGAAGACCGCAGTTCTTCACCTCGTTTGGATGGTAACTGATGTCCTGATTGGGAGGCATTCCAAAATATGGATAATGAGTGGTGATCGTCGAGACGTACGTGGAGATCGATGGGTTTGCGAGGTATATAGTGCCTCCGGTTTCGTTCAGACCCAGAACGGACTTGTAAATGGACTGTGTGTCTGACATTGGATTATATTCTGTGATTGATTGATCTCTATTAAATATACATCGGTTTGGTGGCGGAGAATTTATTCTTTTGCTTAACGCCCTTCTCTGAGACGCATGAGTTCAGAGGTTGTATATCGATGGACATCAGTCGCATGGCATGAATTACTAGTGTGGCATGCCTAAGTAGCAAATGATCAAGGCTTCTGTTGAAAAGCAAAGTCTTGTGGAGATTATCAAAGCGCCGCCTGTGTGGCATAGCTTTGTGTATAACGTGAATTCGCGAACCTCACACCCCGGTATGACCTAGAAACGGGAGAAAGGACCTCAGGGAGGACATGCGTTTCTTTCTAGTTAGAGGTGGTTTCGGTGCTTAAACTGGTTGACATTTATATTATTTTGACCTATGTGGTTGTTGCTGTTGCAAGGCGCCTCAGTTATATCGGTCGATCCGGGACCGATGGAGTCATTCGTTGGCTCATTTACGCCCCATAGGGCAGGGAAACGCAGTGTTCAGGAATTTTAATTCACATCAGTTAACCGGCCCTGACGATCCAAAGGCTTGACTGAGTACTTGTCTGAGACATGGGCTAGATTGTCTCGAATTCGGTAAGGACTATCTTTTGCCTTGGTTCATGACGGGAATCCAATTTCCAAATACGACACCGTGTGGTTTTGATTGTATATATATATATATATATATATAGCGACATGATATATGGTACCCATGCCGTCTATGATTGATAGTTATGATTCGAAATTGTTTTTGAAACATGTAAACACTAGTAATAATATCAAATGCTTTTGTTTTATTCATATCAAGCATATTTTGGCCATTATAAGGTAAAATTCTATCCTCCGGTTTGCGTTGCATTGTGTGATGGGAATTGATTCTTATAATGGCTACATTTTTAAAAAAAGCATAGCGAAGTTTAAAATAATTATTTGTTTTAAAGCACTGGCAATCCAATGGAGTAAACCCGTTTCATGAAAGTGGCATGGTCCTGTGATTAGCCATATTTGAAATGTGTTAAGTAGATTTCTCATACCAGTCCCATGACTGACTCGTAGTTTGTATCACTTGCAAACTCGGGTGCCCCTCTTTCTACACGGGCAGCCTTGTATTCAGGTTTTAGCAGGCTCTTTCTGTATAGCTAGAGTTGAGGATGGATTCTATCATTTATCTCTTTTTATGTTGTTTAGCTCCTATTGTACATATTTTCCGCTGTAGACATTTATGTATAGCTGAACTGTATTTGTACTAAGTAAGATCCTGTATACTGTGTAACTCTGATGTTTACGTTTATCCAGTGTATCATTTGTACATTATCTAGTGTATTTATTTAATTCTGTTCTGCTATTATCTGTTTATGTGTTATATTCCAAAGATTACCCTTGCCGCCGTCAATACGGGGTTCGGGGTTGTCACATAAATAAAAGAAAAAATGTGGATAATCAAGTTAATTGGTAAGCTGTTAAGATAGTACAAGCGCATGATTAAATATTTAGAAAGGTGTCCAAATGATATGTTAGCGTGATACGCTTGGACCAGTCCGCACGTCTGAAGGTGAAGAACCCAACGGGGTAGATCATCATTATGTCTAGAGGCACAAGGGAAACACGTCCGTCTGGTTATTCTGCTGATATTCTGCTTGCTGGCTTTGTGGGATTGGAAGGAAGCATGCAGCTTCCGAGGTATGTGGGAGGGTACTCCTTGGTGGTCCTCTGCGCAGTGGTAGTACTCAGGTTGTACTCGCAGAGGTAGGGTCTGCGCGAAACCACCCAGTTGAGTATACCTTGACAACAACGGTAGTTAGCAGTCATAAGGTTGTAGGGTGACATAGGTGATTCGATGATTTTTCCTACAAATAGGATGGGTAACAACCAACACACGATAGTAATCATCGGGTGAATGTCATCGACAGTCAGTGTGACGCAAAAAGACTAGAGCTAAACCTATGGACCATTGATCTTTCACTATTGAGAATTTGGTTGCGGAACACACCAATTTGGATGTAGATTGTTTGCTTGGGGCACGTCACTTAGTCCTTATGTAGTCTTTCACTAATTTAGGGAGCTGTCGATATGGGGTTGTAGCCACCATAGAAATGCAGACCATAGTTTAAATATATATACTTTAGGTCACTTTAGTAGACCTATAAAGATACGGTAAAGGCTCTCGATCGAGTTCTATGCATTTAGACGTAGCCCTGTTATGTACGAAACTCGGGGTACGGTACACAATATGTACATGTAAGGGTCTAGATACATGCATGCTACACCGAGTGGTGTATAGTAGATGCTAGAGTGTTACATGTGTTAAGATCGAGATTAGCCGAGAAATGTGGACATAGCGGTCCGTACGCTTGCATACCATGGAGGTTGTAGTTCCACGTGGAATGTGACGTAGTTTATAGAGATCCGTATGTCGCTCCGGCATAGGATGACAATTATATACGCTTCTGTGGCGTGACGTTGGAGACCATGCAAGGAGGGTACCATGCGGAGTACCTTGATATAGGGGTAGCTACATATACTATATTAGGTTAATCTACTGGGCGGTAGATTGGTATGACATGTATGTAAAGCCCTGAGTGTTATTAACCCAAACTAACATAATAAAGAAGAAAACATAAATGAATGTATATGTACGGTCATTTAAGAATGTGTAATTTAGTCTAGTCACCAGAACTTGTGTTCTGAACCCCTCCTCACAACACACTCACAGGTTAGGTTTATGGCAGAGATATGATAGCTTTCGATAATGTTAGGCAGTATTATTACTTCGGTAAGTCTATATTTGATTGTATTATATTTTATTTCATTCCACTATGAGATGTTTTCTAAGCTCTGATATATTTTATATCTCAGTCTTTATTGCACGATACCAGAAAAGCCAATTCGAGTTTCAGTAGATTTGAATTTTTGAAAAAAAAAATGGTCTATCAGAATTCGGGTTGTCACAATGAGGACCACACTGCTTGATGCTGATACCAAGACACGAAGGAAAAGAAGCACTTAAACAAAACCAAACATGTTATATACAGTTAGCTTGGTGTTGATACTGAAGGACAAAAACAGTTGACTTGGTTTCAGTAGCAAAGAAAGGAAAGCAAAGGCCTAAAGTCGATACAAAGCATGAAGGCAATACCAGAAACCAGAGCATTGAATAGAGAAGCAGAATAAAACATCGAAACCAAGTATTGGTATCAGTGGAAGAAATATCACACACAAAGAACAGGAAGCACAATACTGAAACCAAATAAAGGCACATAGCCAACAACAAAATAAGTGAGCAAACAAAAGTGCTATTGATACCAACAAGCTTTGTATCGATACCATTGCCAAAGATGACAGCTAATTACAAAGGAAGAAATTGGTACCGAAACTAAAGCCCCTACAAATGGGTTGACACCGACAAGCCGAAACCAAAGCCATAGATGCCATGATCGAAGCCGGGATACTAGAACCGAAACCGTAGATCATTCAAATAGGTCGGTACCTATAGAATAGATGCGGTACCAAAGCTCTAACCTGATCACTGCCAAAGGAGGCCCAAATCTTCTATAAATATGACCCTAGAGGTCACATTTTGGGGGTCTTTCTCATTTACACAATCTCATACTCATTTCTAAGAGACAAAACCCTAATTTTTAAATCGAATTGGGGATTTCCACATTAATTGTAATACATTCATAATAAATAAAATGGGGAAATCAAGATCATACTTATTCTCGATTCGATAATCATATTGTTTCCAAGTTGATTCAACAAGGAGTTATCAACTAAACTCATATATGAAAGATTAAAGCACAAGCTCATTGAAAGGGAATCATCGAGCAAAATCAATGGTTCCTCCTTCACGATTCATACTTGTTCCTTAATCTTTTCAAATATGTCTAACATATCATAACGTCCACATGACTATTATACCCTTGTGGCACGATAACTGACACAACCAAGGCCTTTCTTGGGCTGGATCGATGTGGAAGTATCACCTTTTGTCATTAAGGGTTATGATATATCATCAAATATAACCGTTATGATATCTTAGACTGTTAACACAAGTATATTATCCTATTTTGAAGCTTGGGTATACCTTCGTAACAAGGCTTCTTAGGCTTATCGAAGGTGTCCACTAGATTGATCACCCTCCATTTCCATCATATATGCTCTGTCAATTCTCAAATTGGGTGTTAATGATTTTTGTTGTTAACATCTTGGAACTAGAAGGAGGGACTGAACCTCCAATCTCTTATCTTATTATAGATTAATTTTGTGAATTTGCTACTTAATGATATAATAAGATGGAATCAAAAAGGCTAGACACCATAAATGAAGAGATAGTTCACGAGGCCACATTCGACGAAAACATACCTCCATCATTCAATTTAAACACTCCTGAAATAAGCAGATCCTCTAACCCAGTGCAACCTCCGAAACCTGAATTCTACAGATGAGAATGCCATCAGGATTAAGGCTCTAGAACAAGAACTTATTGAAATGCGAAATATGTAGCAAAATGCTCAGGTAGAAAAGTCTTTAAAGAACACCGAACTAAGTCAAAGGGAAGAAGTTGAGTCTCCAAGGAGAAACACACCTATTCAACAATCCAGGGAATAAGTGAAAATCAATCTAACTTCCTCCAAGAAGAAAAGAACCAATCTTTTATAGTAGACCGCCAGGGAAACCAACACAGCAAAGAGCAATCTGGAAGCTCGACTACTGAAGAGTATAGTCCCAAAAGATCAAACTATGATAACATACGTCGAAGCTTACATCAAGGATAGGGGTGAGCATTATTCGGTTAAACCAAATTAACCAACAAAACCAATTTATTTTGGTCGGTTTGGTTCGATTTTGAAATTAAATCGGTTTGTAATCGGCCTGAAAAAATATTTTGGTTATCCGATTAACCAAATTAACCGAACATTTACTATGTTTTTAAAATTATCGATATTATAATAAATATTTTAGGTTAGTATAGTTATTTAAGTAAAATTTAGTCATCACATATGAGTCAAAATTAATACTAGAAAGCACACAAATCATAAATAATAATACTCTAATCATATACGTATAAATTATTTTAAATTACAATGAATATTCCAAACACAAATTGTAAAATATATTTAGTTTGGTTAAGTCGGATAACCAACTGAATAAACCAAACTTAATTTGATTGTTTGGTTTTTATTTTTATTGTTTTTAGATTTGTTTGACAAACTTCATCATCGGATAAAACAAACCAATCAAACGCTCACCCCTAATCAAGGATGTAGCAAAGAAGGTTGTCAAAGATTTGCTAGGGAGTAAGGGAAAGATAACCTTGGATGAAAAGGTTAATGACAATGAAAGAGCACCCTCTTTCACTGAAGAAATCATGAATACGTTGATATCGTCACGAGTAAAGATTCCCACCATGAAGTATCTTGGAACTACTAATCCAGACAATCATCTCATGGCTTTTAACAACCAAATAGGCTTTTACAATGCTTCGGGGGTTGGTCGTTGTCGACTATTCTTGGTAACTCTTTAGGAATCAGCTTCTAAATGGTATCGTCAATATCATGAGAATACCATTTATTTTTGGAAGCAGCTTTCTTACAAGTTCTCTGCGCAATTCTGCATCTGCTAGGATCCAGCTATGGACTACACTGTCATCGCAAATATAAAGCGAAGAAAAGGAGAATGTTTGGGTGATTATCTGAAAAGGTTTAATGTTGTGGCTCTGAAGGCAAAAGGCATGAACGACCGTGACAAGCTCATCGTCGTTCATTCAGGACTGATAGAGAAGACTTTGTTTTGGAAAGAGTTGTACATACATGGATGCAAGGACTTGCATGATTTTCATTTCATGGCAGATAAGTTCATTTGCATGGACGAGTTATGTTATTCAAAGAAAAAGTTTGGCCTCTGTGGGGAAAGAGGGTAACTTGGCTTTAACAGAAATCAAAAACCTCAAGGTGGGAAGTTTGGACTGGATGGAAGTCAAAAAAAGTCAAGGTGGGAGGATTCCAACACTAATTCTGTGGCCTTGAGTAAACCCATCTCATTTATATATGATGTGGCAAAAGAGAGAATCAACTTCCCAGTCTCCTTCAAAGCAAAAAACTACCCAAAACCATATAACGAAGGAAAATATTATGAGTATCATATGACAAATAGGCATAAAACTAATGAGTGCAAAGTGCTAGTGAGCATAATTCAGAAGCTTATCCGTGAAGGACACTTAAAGGACTTCATCCAGAACAAACAGCAAATGACTCAGCATCCCAATGGACATCAAAAGATCTCGGCTAACACGGTGGAGGTTCCAGTTGAAGAAGGTCAACTAAATTTGGGACCTTCGATAAATTGAATAAATGTGATTCATGAAGGGCCACATCCTGCCAGGAATAGTCAAGATGCCCAGAATCGATATCTGAGAGAGGCCCATGAAGGGATATTTTCCGCTCAAGAAGAACCACCGCTTAAGAATGCCAGGTTTAATATCAAAATGCACAACTTGGTGGTGTTGCCAAACGAGATGCATAAGGTGTCCATCATCCACATAATGACCTTCTCATAATAACAACGCATATTGGGCATTCAATGGTCACTAAAATTCTTGTGGATACTGGGAGTGCATTTAATGTGATCTTCAAGCATGCATATGACGAAATGGGTCTTTCTGAACAGGGGCTTTTAAACTGGCAGTGACCCATCTTTGGTATCAACAACAAAGGGTATACTCCAGTTGGGCAAATCAAGTCGTTATTCTAAGTGGGGTTGCCTCTTCTTTGCCGAATCTTTGAGACTCTTTTTTTCATCTTTGATCATCCTTCCTATTACTACACATTCTTTGGTCCCCCAGCTCTTGATGAAGTGGATGTCAATGTCTCATCGAAGTATCACATGATAAAGTTTTTAACTAAGTAAGGTTAGGGCACTATCAGGGGAGAGCAACTCAGCTCCCACAAACTGTATTTTTCCACTCTCGACCAACATAAAAGTACATTTCTCGGAGAAACAAAAGAAGGAGAACTGAAGAGATTAACACAGCCAAAGAAGGGTAAATTATAACAGACTTAGATTCCCGAGCAGGTACGGAAAGGATCAAACACATAGATGATTTGGATGAAATAAGCATAGATCCAACCGATTCAACCAAAACCGTCAAAATAGGGAAAAGATTGCAAGGGAAATTGAGAACAGATCTGATTCAGTTCCTGCAGCACAATAAAGATGTACTCGCTTGGACCCATTTAGATATGATAGGAATCAATCCATCAGTCATGAGCCAGATGTTGAACATTAATCCAGCAGTAGCTCCTATCCGACGGAAGAAAAGGCAGTACAATAGGGACAGATCAGAAGCCTTGAAAGAAAAAGTAAAGAGGTTACTTACAAATGGATTCACTCGAGAGTTCTTATATCCTAAATGGTTAGCCAACCTAGTGTTAGTGAAAAATCTAATGGGAAATGGAGGATTTTTGTCGATTATATAGGCCTGAATAAAGCATGTCCAAAGGATTGTTATCCCATTCCTCAAATAGATCAGTTAGTTAACGCAACTAGTAGACAAAAGTTGCTATAACTCATGGACGCCTACTTAGGACATAACCAAATCCCAAAGTTCAAACCAGATGAAGAGCATCCAAGCTTCGTTACAGATTAGGGTATATATTGCTACAAGGTAATATCCTTTAGATTAACAAATGCAGGTGCTACATATCAAAAACTGGTCAACAGAATGTTCCAGAATCAAATAGGGCGGAATATGAAGTTTATGTGGATGATATGTTAGTAAAATCCAATGAAGCAAGAAATCATTTGGAGGATCTAGAAGAAACATTCAATATTTTAAGGGAATAACAAATGAAGTTGAATCCACAGAAATGTTCGTTTAGAGTTCAATCTGGAAAATTTCTAGGATATGTTGTCAGTGAATATTGGATTGAAGCTAGTCCGGACCATATAAAATCCATAAGGGAAATGGATGAACCCAGGACAAGTAAAGAGGTCATGAGTTTAGATGGGAAAGTAGCAGCCTTGAATCAGTTCATTTTTTATGGCCACTGATAAGTGCGTACCTTTCTTTGACATAATTAAGAAAAAGAAAAATTTTGAATGGGGTGAAGAATGCTGTAGGCTTTTCGGGAATTGAAAGATTATTTGGGAAAACCTCCAATTTTATCCAGTCCTGAAAGTGGCGAAGACTTGTATCTTTACATGTCTATTTCAGAATATGCGATCAGCTCGGTTCTCATTGGGAAAGCAATGGAATGCAATTACCAATTTATTATGTTAACAGAAGGCTAAAAGATGTAGAAACCTAGCATCGTGTAATAGAAAAGATGGCCAACTGTTTGATACTTACGACTTGGGAACTTAGAGGTTAATTTCTAACACATCTCATTAAGGTTCTAACCAACTTTCCACTCAAACAAATTTTTAGTAAACCAGAAAAAATCAGGAAGATTGGTCAAGTAGGGAACTGTGCTTAGTCAATATGAAATTGAGTTCCAACCACAAGCATCAATTAAAGGACAAGCCTTAACAGACTCTTTTAATGAGTGCACAAGCTTTCTTAAGGAACAATCAACAAAGGAAAATGATCTTAAGTCCAAATGCAAGTTATTTTTAGATGGAGCATCGAATGAGCAAAGAGGAGGGGCAGGACATGTGATAATTACCCCTAACGGACACCGTCTACACTATACAATGAAACTTGGGTTTGCAACAACAAACAATGTGGCTGAGTATGAATCATGGATAGCAGGATTGAACCTAGACCTACAATCGAAAATACCCCGAATCGAGATCTTTAGTGATTAACAACTAATGGTTAATTAGATAAAACAAACTTATCAAACCAAGGATGCCTGGTAAGCATTATACCTGGAAATATATTAGAAATGCTAACCCAGTTTGAGGATTTTACTATACATCAAATTCCAAGAGGGGAAAATTCCCAAGTTGATTCTTGAGCAAAGTTGTCCAGCTCTATAGGAGCTCCAGAAACTCACATTATCCTTGTAGAATATCAAAGAAAAGCCTAGCATCAAGCAAGAGGCACTCGAACCTAGGAAAGGATTGCTATTTTTAACTAGATCCCAAGCCTTGGCAAGAGAAACCGAAAAGGAAAAAGATACGAATGAAATCCGAATTGAAGAATCCATGCAATCCGAAATGGACTATCATTATGAGAATAATTGAATATCTCCCCTTGTCGATGACCTCTTAAATGTACATTATCTAACAATAAGCAAGATGATAGGAGGATTAAGCATTAAGCTCCAACCTTTGTTATTATGAATAAGGTGCTCTATAAGAAAGGGCATTCACTTCCTTACTTAAGATGTGTAAGCCTTGAAGATGGGCTTAAATTAGAAGGAAACACATGAAGGGCTCTGTGGAGACCATTTTAATGGAATCATTTTAGCAAAAAGAGTCATGCGACAAGGCTTTTATTGGGCATAAATGGTTAATCAAGCAACGGAGTATGTCAAGAAATGTCAAAAATGTCAAAGATATTCTAGGGTACCTCGATTACCTCTAAGTGACCTAACCACCATCTCAAGCCCATGGCCTTTTGATGTATAGGGAATAGATTTAATTAGATCCCTACCTATATCTAAGGGAGGAGCAAAATATGCAGTGGTAGCAATCGACTACTTTACCAAATGGGTAGAAGCAGAACCGCTCCCAAACATCACATCTAAAAAGGTGCTTAGATTTGTGACAAAGAATATTGTCACTTGATTTGGGATCCCCTATAAAATCATATCAGACAATGGAAATAGTTTGAAAGTAAAGAATTCACACGATTTTGCAACAAAATTGGAATCATAAAGAATTTATCTTCTGTATCGCACCTAAGGGTAAACGATGATGTCGAAGCTGCAAATAAAACTATAAAGACAATTTAAAGAAATATCTAAATCAAGCTAAGGAAAACTAGGCATATTGTAACGACTCGTGGATTTTCGACCTAGAAAATCGACATTTAAAACCAATGTCGACTATCCAAGCATCGGAAATACCGGATAGTTAGTATAAAGAAGTTAGAGGGTGAGGATAGATAAGATAGAAAATTAGAATAGAAGAAGAAGAACATAACAACATCAGAGTAACACAAATCTCACAGCGGAACGAATAAAATATAGTATACAAAGTAACATTGAAACACAAATCTGTATTAGTATATTAGAGTACAACACTTACATCATAGCGAAAATAAACAATAGCTATAAAATGCTGCTGAAGCCTCCTGCGCCAAGCTCCATCTAGTGTATCTATAAATCCCGACTACTTGATTGCCCGTACAAATTGGGACACCCAAGAGTTTAGGGAAAACAAAACAAAATAAACTCTGGGTCAGTCATGGGACTGGTGTGAGTAAACTCCAACCATTCGGTTTAAATTTTTTTTAAATCATTTTCAAAGAAATGATAATCGTAAGACCGATCCACACATAAACACGGATGGTTTTTACCTTATGATAACCCAAAACATTTTCAAAATCAATACTTTTCTGATATTATAATAATGTCTAATCACAAGTAAATACAATCTATCAGAACTCTTGCATCTCACGCTCCACATATATATATAGTATACAATCAAAACCACGGGTGCTTATTGGAGATTGGATTCCGACTATGACAAGGTATGGAACCACCTACCGATAGTGTATCTGTATAGAGGAATACACTGGGTTCAACAAGAACGTCTTGCCACCGGCCACACATGACTGAACACTCATTTCTCTTGAGTGTATCAAATATATTATCAACTACGGTTGCTAGAAAAATAACCATTCCTGGGAGATACAGAAGCGAAAAGAAGTAACAATTATGGATATTCTCTAGATCGTGACAATACACCCTAATGGGGGTGACCCACATAGCTATTGAAACGACCCGAACTTCCCCGGCAAGGAAAGCACGGATTGAATTGAGAATAAGCCACATCAAAACACAGACAGAAGAACATTTCATTGTTAACTACAACAATTCATCAGAATACAAGAATATACAGAGTATAAACAAATAATATACATCAGAAAAATATCAGAGATTACAATACATTACATAGCAGCGGAAAAATAATACAATACACAACTAGAAGTAATACACGGATACAGAGCTTTCCGAGTATTGTTCCAGCTGTAAATTAGGTTCCTGTGAATATAAATCTGCAAAACCAAAACTACTAGCTGCCCGTGTCAAAATAAGGGCACCCAGAGTTTAGGTTAAAACAATAAACTCCAGGTCAGTCATGTGACTGGTGTGAGAACTAAAACAATTATTAATCTTTATTTTTAATGTTAGGTAAATGAAGGGACCACGCCTTATAACACGGAATGGGTTTCCTCCCAAGAATACCAGTGCATAAAACAACAACGCGATGCTAAATAAAGAACAATGAAGCTATTATAAGACCCAGGTCCCATCACACAATGCAAGGCAAGCCGGAGGATAGGGTTTTACCTTATAACAGCCAAAGAATGCTTGATACGTGAAATTTTATCTTTTGATTCTTAATCAGACTCCAACCGCAAATTAGTAAGAAAACGATTCCCTAAGTATTAACCCCGAAGGCCGAAACCAACATCAGACCAATACCCAGGAAACCACCCATCTTAGCTCGTTTCCAGTTAGTTTTCGATTTTATATACAATCATAAATATCAATCATAGGCGGCAAGGGTACCATATATCATGTCGCCAATACTAGGCTCTACAAATAAAACCGCAAAGTCACGTATTTGGAAATTGGATTTCCATCTGTGAACCGAGGCAAAAGATAGTCCTCTACCGGTTCGAAACTCTCTAGTCCACCCCTCAGGTCAAAGCTCGAGTGACCTTTGGATCGTCAGGGCCGGTCCACCGATGTGGATTAAAATGCCTGAACACTGCGTTTCCCCACCCTTTGGGGTGTCAATGAGTCAACAAATGACTCCATCGGCTTCACATAGTCACCGATATATCTGAGGTGCCTCGCAACAGCAACAACCACATAAGTCAAACTCGTTAGGGCGTGTAAAACCACTGACGCCACTTCTAACTAGAAGGAAACGCATGCCCTCCTTGATGTCCTCTCCCATTTCTGGTTCACAAACGGGGTGTGAGGCTCGCGAATTAACGCTACACAAAGCTATGCCATACAGCCTGTGCTTTGATCATCAACCAAAGACTCTGATTTTCAATAGAAGCCTTGATCATTTGCATCTTAGCATGCCACACAGGCAAACCACTCCATGCAACCGATATACATCAATCACACAGAATGATATCCAATGTGAGACACACAGTCCATTTAAAAGTCCGTTCTAGGTCTGAACGAAACCGGAGGCACATTGTACATCACATATCCATCGATCTCCAAGTACGTCTGGACGATCACCAACTGATTCCCTCCTCTTGTGTGTACGGCCCAATCAAGTTCATCAGTAATCACCCAAACGACGTGAAGACCTCCGGTCTTCAACCACCGTCTTCATCTTTGACCTATCGTCGTATCAGTTATTCAGAATGGGATAAACCCGGTCTTTTCGAATAACTCGCGTAAATAATAAACAAGTGTTACACAAACACAACATACGCCTCATTCCAATTCACCAGTCACTAACCGTAAATTAGTAAGGGAACAATTCCCCAAATATTAAACCCGAAGGTCGAAACCAACATCAGATCAATACCTAGGAAACCATTCATCTTAGCCAACCTACAGTTAGTTTCTAAATTTCACATTCTTAGGGAAAGGTTCCCATTAATTTTATCAAAGATAAATTCTTTTAAATTTGTTCTTTAATCTTCCTTTGAATATCACTTCAAACTAGTCGGGATTAGCGAACCACACCGAACTAATTATTTATTTTATTTCCCAATCCCAACCTATTTATCCCATGAAGTAAAACTGGTCATACTTCATATCTAACACCACGGTGTTATCGGTAAATTCAATTACCATTTCACGTTCAAATCTAATTAAAGATTTAACTACCGTCTGGAGTAAAATTGGTGATACTCCATTCTCGATCTTTTCAATCTAATTAAAGATTCATTAAAACTCCACTTAGTTTTAATCTTTGACTGGGTTAAAGAAACAGTGTCATTTAAAACACGGATCACGATAAACCCCAAAATCACATCACATTTCAATCAGTCCCTAACCGTAAATTAGCAAGTGAGCAATTCCCTAAGTATCAACCCCGAAGGCCGAAACCAACATCAGATCAATACCCCAGAAACCATTCAACTTAACCAATCTCTAGTTAGTTTCTGATTTTCTTAACTCCTTTGGGTCTAAGAACAGTATTATTGAAGATACTGTTCACGACAACCCAAAATCACATTCCATTAATTATCGGGTTAAAGAAAAAGTGTTATTTAAAACACCGTCCACGATAAACCCAAAAATCAATTCAATTCCAATTAAATATTATTTAATTGGTACACTTCATTAAATCTAAATAAAAAGATTCAACTTTTTCTCGACTGGGCTTAAGAACAGCGTTAATGAAGACGCCATTCACGACAAACCCAAATCACATTTGATATGGAATACAAGGCTCTGAATAGAAAATATATCGGCTTATATTCAATATCAAATTCTACGACCAACAAATATCGTATTGGAAATAACAATATAAATATATCTTTCAAATTTCCATAACAATATCTGTATAATCACGAAATCCAACATCGAAATATTCCAAAGACAATTTCGATTCAAATCCATTCCAATTCAATTATTGGAAATTCTGGTTTCTTTTAAAACCATTTCAAATCCAATTTATATATTTAAAAATAAAAAAATTCTAATTCTAATTCAAAATTAGTTCATTTCGATAAAAATCTATTTTTATCCTTTCAAATATGGAGTTTTTCACCCTAATTCTTCACAAATCATTTCTTATGATTTTACACAAATTATTACTATTTTTAATAATTTTATCAAGACCCGTACAGTCGATTTCCATCAACGGCCATCGAACTGCACTTACAGCGACCTTTTCCAAATTTGATTTGGACATAATTCCAAATCTAACCGTTAGATTTCAAATCTCTAATATTCTTAGAAAGCTCTTTTCGATAGGAACCCAACGGTTTCGGTTTTAGGGGAATCCGACGGTTGGATCTCCCGTAATATCCCTTCGAATTCAATGGTCGAAATTCACGAACTACCACGGCGCGGCACGTTCTATTCAGGCCATTATATATATATATATATATATATATATATATATATATCGTCGAATTCCTTTCAAAACATATTTTATAAATCGTTTTAAATTCGTTTTCAAAACGGTTTCAACTTCATATTCAATTTCAAATCAAAATTGAATATTCCACATCATTAATCTATAAATGATAATATTTTCAAAACTTTATATTTTGAAATCACTTCCTTTTCGATATTCGTTATAAAAACGAATAAAATCGATATAAATATCGCTCGCGTCAAAATAGCGCAAATCTAATCAACACGGCTTCATATATTTCTATTTTGAAATATTCTATTTCAAATATTTCTATTCAAATATTTCTATTCAAATATTCTATTCAAATATTTCTATTCAAATGTTTCTTTTTCAAATATTCTATTTCAAATATTCTATTCAAATATTTCTATACAAATATTTCTATTCAAATATTCTATTTCAAATATTCTGTTCAAATATTCTATTCCAAATATTCTATTTAAATATTCTATTTAAATATTCTATTTCAAATATTCTATTCAAATATTCTATATCAAATATTCTATTCAAATATTCTATTTCAAAACTAGAATGAGGCCCAATCAATTACCATAGATTTTATTTCTATTTATTTCCATACAACGCATGTATATATCAACAATGACAAATAATCAACAATCATCCAAAGTGCATTCTACACTATATAAGCATCAAATATAAATATTCAATGCTTATAACAGTCTGTCAATCAATCGATTGGCATTCAACTAATTATTGGGATTAGTGTATGTCATATATCATCCCAATACCCGTGTGGGATTTCAAACAATCAAACACAGATTTTATTTGTGCAGTTGGGCGATGTGTAAAATTTATCATCCTAATCAATACCAGTCAAATGTGTGTATATAAACAAATCGTTCGATTTGTTTATATCAATTTATTTAATTTCATATACACGTTAAAAATTCTATTTTTAACTATAAAAATATTTTTATTTCAATCCACATCACACAATCAACTACACATCAAAATCAAACAAACAAACAAACAAGACGTCCATGGTCTGTGGACGACGGGTGTCGGGCGCTACTAAACACGTCTGCATCCTAGTATATATTTTAACTAGAAAATTAAATTAAAAGTGAGAAGTTCTCACCGAATTGCTAAACCAAACGCCACGACTCTTCTTATGTAGAAATCTTCGTCGTGCCCGCCTTTTGTCAATTTCATCGTCCGTAGCCACTGCATATATGAAAATCGCATTTTTATAATCACTCTATATGGATAAAAATCACATTTTTATATCGCTATTATATAGATAAAAAATCTATTTTTTATACCGCTACTATATAGATAAAAATTCTATTTTTATACCGCTACTATATAGATAAAAATATATTTTTATATCGCTACTATATAGATAAAAATTATATTTTTATATCTCCAACATAATAAAGATCGAATTTTCATTATCTATATAATATAAAAATCATATTTTTATCCTTTCTATCATATAAAAATATCGCCTTTCTCTAACTAAAAATATCACCTTCCTCTCTTCGCTATACATATAAAGATCAAATCTTTGTTCGCATTTCATAGTAATAGAAATCATTTTTTTAAAGCATTAAAAATCATACTTTTACTTCTAAACGACTTCCTATCAAAAATCGTAGTATATATAAAATCAGGTTTTAAATTAGTAAAACTAAATAAAATAATATAGAAACTCACCGTAATCGATTGAAGGAGGGGATGCTCGCTGACTGGATGGGGAGGAGGTGGCCAGGGGTTTTCAGGCGGCGGCGGGGGGTTTCTCTGGTGGTCGACAGGGCCAATAGGGTGGCGGCTCGGTGGTTAGGGTCGCAGTTTCCATTAGAAGGGAGGAGAGAGAGAGTAGCTGAGGAGGAGTGGGGAAGAGGCGGATGATCGCCGGAGCGAAGGGGGCGGAGGACTGGAGCGCGGTGGTGGTGATGGAAGGGGGCGGCGCGATTCCTCGATCAGTTTTCTTTTTTTTTCTTCTATTTAAAAGTAAACGGGGGGACTGGCTGTAAAGAGAAAGAGGGGAGAGGATTTTTTTAATTATTTCTTTAATTATTTAATTTCAAAAAAACTTTTAATTTTGACCTCGAAATCGAACCCACCAACTGTCGTGCACAGCTAATAACCCCCGTTCTAAACACAATGGGATAGGTATCGCAGGCTGATTCGACTGATTCGATCAGTTTCCATCAAAATCAAAGTGTAAATCTATATATTGAATTTGAACGCACATTTCAATTTACCGAGGCCACATATGGACTCTAAAAATTCCCAAAAAATATTTTCTAGCTTCGTATTGACGATACGATCCTACTAAAACTAATTTCGTCAAATTCTGAGACCGTTTGAAAAATGGTCATTTTCCAGTCGATTAAAATCAACTGAAACTAGTCAAACGCATTTTCCTTCGCCACGCTCACATATTGATTCAGAAAATTATGTATTTTGAAAACTAGAAATAACTTGACATCCCGGATCCAACAAAAGTGGTTTCATTGAAAACAAAGGTCATTTGCAAAATTTACATTTTCAAAGGCCTTTATATATATAATATATAAATTCCACAGCGACTTTTCTGAATTTTAAGCTGGACATATCTTTTGATTCCCGCTATGAAATTTTAATTTTTCGGATTCGTTAGATTCTAATATTTTTGGTTTCGCTAAAATCCGGTTTTTTTTAATCCTGTACATTCATTTGAACTTTGAAATCGAATTTTCGAACTACCGCGCCATTTTCAATTCCTTTTATATATATAAATAAATATTTATATTCTAACGACGATTCGAATAAATATATACGTTCGAATTCCATTCAAAATAAATTTCTCGTCGTTATTGTTTAAAATAATTCATTTTAAATAATCAAAATTCGCTAAAATTGCCAAAATAAAATTTTTAAATTGGCTCGGATTTCCGAGTTATTACAATCTCCCCCACTTAAAACTTTTCATCCTCGAAAAGGAACGAAGCCGAAAGTTGTTTAACTAATCAACTCAACTTTCATTATTTTCATTACGGCTTAAGTTCTTCAACTTTTTAGTTTCTAAGAACTTTTCAAATTTTTCAAAAATTTGGCTAACACCCTAAATTTTCGAAAAATTTCGCCATAACCTCCCCTGCACCAGGGACTTCGGGATATTTCATATAGCCTCCCATGGCCTTCTTCAATCCAAAAGAAAAAGAAAAAGCGAAGCGGCTAGCCAATCGGCTCATAAAATCATCATCACCCAAACAAAACAGTAAATTATGGTAAACATGTACCTATTTGTCGGGCAAATAATTTTATTCTTCGACTCTAGCCTCCTTGCTATGACCTGTTCAATGTAAGTACATGTATATGCATGCAAACGCGACAAATTTCCAAAAAACTCACAATTTGATTCAATTTGGCTAAAGGTTCAACATTCAATTAATCATAAAACACAACCATCAATCAATTAGTGAATTAATGTTTCAAATTCATAACTTTGATATATATATACAGAAAATCATGTTTTTGGTGCCAAATCACAACAATAAATTTTACCTAGTTTTGGTTCTCACACTAGTCTAATGGAAATATATACATATCTCACTTTCGAAACTCGAACACAAACTGTTGATGCTACGTAGTCATCAACAGAATCATCTCCGGGCGACTAGAGCGTGATTCTATATCTATCCAGTATATTAGAGACTTCGAATACACGCTAGCTAGGCGTATATGCAAAATCTTTATATATTAGATTGTCCAAATCAGTCTAAAATAAATATTCAAATACGTATAATAAGGTTTAAATCCTCAAAACAAAATTTGTTTTCATTTCTATTTTAAAAATATACTCTTCACACTTGTTCTAGGATACTACTGATCCTATCTCTAACGAGTCATTCCTATTGGATATTTCTAATCCAATATCTGATGAATTCTTTCATTCGGTTCTAATGTGCCTTGTTCTCCGAGATCTGTAAACCAAAGCTCTAATACCAACTGAAACGACACGAACTTCCCCGGTAAGGAAAGCACGGATTGAATTGAGAACAAGCCACATCAGAACGCAGACAGAAGAACATTTCATTGTTAATTACAACAATTCATCAGAATACAAGAATATACAGAGTATGAACAAATAATATACATCAGAAATATATCAGAGATTACAATACATTACATAGCAGTGGAAAAATAATACAATACACAACTAGAAGTAATACACGGATACAGAGCTTTCCGAGTATCGTTCCAGCTGTAAATCAGGTTCCTGTGAATATAAATCTGCAAAACCAAAACTACTAGCTGCCCGTGTCAAAGTAAGAGCACCCAGAGTTTAGGTTAAAACAATAAACTCTGGGTCAGTCATGTGACTGGTGTGAGAACTAAAACAGTTATTAATCTTTATTTTTAAAGCTAGGTAAGTCAAGGGACCACGCCGTATAACACAGAACAGGTTTCCTCCCAAGAATACAAGTGCATAAAACAACAGCACAATGCTAAGTAAAGAACAATGAAGCTGTTATAAGACCCAGGTCCCATCACACAATGCAACGCAAGCCGGAGGATAGGTTTTACCTTATAACAGCCAAAGAATGCTTGATACGTGAAATTTTATCTTTTGATTCTTAATCAGACTCCAACCGCAAATTAGTAAGAGAACGATTCCCTAAGTATTAACCCTGAAGGCCGAAACCAACATCAGACCAAAACCCAGGAAACCACCCATCTTAGCTCGTTTCCAGTTAGTTTCTGATTTTATATACAATCATAAATATCAATCATAGGCGGCATGGGTACCATATATCATGTCGCCAATACTAGGCTCTACAAATAAAACCGCAAAGTCACGTATATGGAAATTGAATTTCCATCTGTGAACCGAGGCAAAAGATAGTACTTTACCGATTCGAGATGCTCTAGTCCGCCCCTCAGGTCAGAGCTCGAGTGACCTTTGGATCGTCAGGGTCGGTCCACCGATGTGGATTAAAATGCCTGAACACTGCGTTTCCCCACCCTTCGGAGTGTCAATGAGTCAAAAAATGACTCCATCGGCTTCACATAATCACCGATATATCTGAGGCGCCTTGCAACAGCAACAACCACATAAGTTAAACTCGTCAGGGCGTGTAAAACCACTGACGCCACTTCTAACTAGAAGGAAACGCATGCCCTCCCTGATGTCCTCTCCCATTTCTGGTTAACAACCGGGGTGTGAGGCTCGCGAATTAATGCTACACAAAGCTATGCCACACAGGTTGTGCTTTGATCATCAACCACAAGACTCTGCTCTTCAACAGAAGCCTTGATCATTTGCATCTTAGCATTCCACACAGGCAAACCACTCCATGCAACCGATTTACATCAATCACACAGAATGATATCCAATATCAGACACACAGTCCATTTAAAAGTCTGTTCTGAGTCTGAACGAAACCGGAGGCACATTGTACCTCGCATATCCATCGATCTCTAAGTACATCTGGACGATCACCAACTGATTCCCTCCTCTTGGGTGCACGGCCCAATCAAGATCATCAGTAATCACCCAAACGACGTGAAGTCCTCCGGTCTTCAACCACTGTCTTCATCTTCGACTTATCGTCGTATCAGTTATTCAGAATGGGATAAACCTGGTTTTTTCGAATAACTCACGTATATAATAAACAAGTGTTACACAAACACAACATATGCCTCATTCCAATTCATCAGTCACTAACCGTAAATTAGTAAGGGAACAATTCCCCAAATATTAACCCCGAAGGTCGAAACCAACATCAGATCAATACCCAGGAAACCATTCATGTTAGCCAACCTACAGTTAGTTTCTAAATTTCACATTCTTAGGGAAAGGTTCCCATTAATTTTATCAACGATAAATTCTTTTAAATTTGTTCTTTAATCTTCCTTTGAATATCACTTCAAACTAGTCGGGATAAGCGAACCACACCGAAGTAATTATTTATTTTATTTCCCAATCCCAACCTATTTATCCCATGAAGTAAAACTGGTTATACTTCATATCTAACACCACGGTGTTATCGGTAAATTCATTTACCATTTCACGTTCAAATCTAATTAAAGATTTAACTACCGTCTGGAGTAAAATTGGTGATACTCCATTCTCGATCTTTTCGATCTAATTAAAGATTCATTAAAACTCCACTTAGTTTTAATCTTTGACTGGGTTAAAGAAACAGTGTCATTTAAAACACGGATCACGATAAACCCCAAAATCACATCACATTTCAATCAGTCCCTAACCGTAAATTAGCCAGTGAGCAATTCCCTAAGTATTAACCCCGAAGGCCGAAATCAACATCATATCAATACCCTAGAAACCATTCAACTTAACCAATCTCCAGTTAGTTTCTGATTTTCTTAACTCCTTTGGGTCTGAGAACTGTATTATTGAAGATACTGTTCACGACAACCCAAAATCACATTCCATTAATTATCGGGTTAAAGAACAAGTGTTATTTAAAACATCGTTCACGATTAACCCAAAAATCAATTCAATTCAATTCCAATTAAATATTATTTAATTGGTACACTTCATTAAATCAAAATAAAAAGATTTAATCCTTTTCTCGACTGGGCTTAAGAACAGCGTTAATGAAGATGCCATTCACGAAAAACCTAAATCACATTTGATATTAAATACAAGGCTGTGAACAGAAAATATATCGGCTTATATTCAATATCAAATTCTACGACCAACAAATATCGTATTGAAAATAACGATATAAATATATCTTTCAAATTTCCATAACAATATCTGTATAATCACGAAATCCAACATCGAAATATTCCAAAGACAATTTGGATTTAAATCCATTCCAAATTAATTATTGGAAATTTTGGTTTCTTTTAAAACCATTTCAAATCCAATTTATTTATTAAAAAATAAATAAATTATTATTCTAATTCAAAATTAGTTCACTTCGATAAAAATCTATTTTTATCCTTTCAAATATGGAGTTTTTCACCTTAATTCTTCACAAATCATTTCTTATGATTTTACCCAAATTATTACTATTTTTAATAATTTTATCAAGGCCCGTACAGTCGATTTCCATCAATGGCCATCGAACTGCACTTACAACGACCTTTTCCAAATTTGATTTGGACATAATTCCAAATCCAACCATTAGATTTCAAATCTCTAATATTCGTTAGAAAGCACTTTTCGATACGAACCCAACGGTTTCGGTTTTAGGAGAATCCGATGGTCAGATCTCCCGTAATATCCCTTCGAAGTCAATGGTCGAAATTTGCGAACTACCACGGCGCGGCACGTTCTATTTAGGCCATTATATATATAATATATATATATATTATATATATTTCGTCGAATTCCTTTCAAAATGTATTTTATAAATCGTTTTAAATTCGTTTTCAAAACGGTTTCAACTTCATATTCAATTTCAAATCAAAATTGAATATTCCACATCATTAATCTATAAATGATAATATTTTCAAAACGTTATATTTTGAAATCACTTCCTTTTCGATATTTGTTATAAAAATGAATAAAATCGATATAAATATCGCTCGCGTCAAAATGGCTCAAATCTAATCAACACGGGTTCATATATTTCTATTTTCAAATATTATATTTCAAATATTTCTATTCAAATATTTCTATTCAAATATTCTATTCAAATATTTCTATTCAAATATTTCTTTTTCAAATATTCTATTTCAAATATTCTATTCAAATATTTCTATTCAAATATTCTATTTCAAATATTCTATTCAAATATTTTATTCCAAATATTCTATTCAAATATTCCATTTCAAATATTCTATTCAAATATTTTATTCCAAATATTCTATTCAAATATTCTATTTCAAAACTGGAATGAGTCCAAATCTATTACCATAGATTTTATTTCTATGGATTTCCATACAACGCATGCATATGTCAACAATGACAAATAATCAACCATCATCCAAAGTGCATTCTACACTGTATAAGCATCAAATATAAATATTCAACGCTTATAACAGTCTATCAATCAATCGATCGACATTCAACTAATTATTAGGATTAGTGTATGTCATATATCATCCCAATACCCGTGTGGGGTTTCAAACAATCAAACACAGATTTTATCTGTGCAGTTGGGCGATGGGTAAAATTTATCGTCCCAATCAATATCAGTCAAATATGTGTATATAAACAAATCGTTCGATTTGTTTATATTAATTAATTTCATTTCATATGCACGTTAAAAATTCTATTTTTAATTATAAAAATATTTTTATTTCAATCCACATCACACAATCAACTACACATCAAAATCAAACAAACAAACAAACAAGTCGTCCATGGTCTGCGGATGACGGGTGTCGGGTGCTACTAAACACCGTCTGCATCCTGATATATATTTTAACTAGAAAATTAAAATAAAAGTGAGAAGTTCTCACCGAATTGCTAAACCAACCGCCACGAATCTTCTTATATAGAAATCTTCGTCGTGCTCGCCTTTTGTCAATTTCATCGTCTGTAGCCACTACGTATATAAAAATCGTATTTTTATAATGTCTTTATGTATATAAAACTCGCATTTTTATAATCACTCTACATGGATAAAAATCACATTTTTATATCGCTATTATATAGATAAAAATTCTATTTTTCTATACCGCTACTATATAGATAAAAATTCTATTTTTATACCGCTACTATATAGATAAAATTTATATTTTTATATCGCTACTTTATAGATAAAAATTATATTTTTATATCTCCAACATAATAAAGATCGATTTTTCATTATCTATATAATATAAAAATCATATTTTTATCATTCCTATCATATAAAAGTATCGCCTTTCTCGAATTAAAAATATCACCTTCCTCTCTTCGCTATACATATAAAGATCAAATCTTTGTTCGCATTTCATAGTAATAAAAATCATATTTTTAAAGCGTTAAAAATCATACTTTTACTTCTAAACGACTTCCTATCAAAAATCATATTTTTAAAGTGTTATATATATAATCAGGTTTTAAATTAATAAAACTAAATAAAATAATATAGAAACTCACCTAATCGATTGAACGAGGGAATGCTCGCTAACTGGATGGGGAGGAGGTGGCCAGGGGTTTTCAGGCGGCGGCGGAGGGTTTCTCCGGTGGTCGGCGGGGCCAATAGGGTGGCGGCTCGGTGTTTGGGGTCGCGGTTTCCATTAGAAGGGAGGAGAGAGAGAGTAGCTGAGGAGGAGGGGGGAAGAGGCGGAGGATCGCCGGAGCGAGGGGGCGGAGGACTGGAGCGCGGTGGTGGTGATGGAAGGGGGCGGCACGATTCCTTGATCGGTTTTCTTTCTTTTTTCTTCTATTGAAAGTAAGGGGGGCTGGCTGTAAAGAGAAAGAGGGGAGAGGATTTTTTAATTATTTCTTTAATTATTTAATTTCAAAAAAAAAACTTTTAATTGCGACCTCGAAATCAAACCCACCGACTATCGTGCATAGCTGTAACCCCCGTTCCGAACACAATGGGATAGGTATCACAGTCTGATTCGCTTAGTTTCCGTCAAAATCAAAGTATAAATCTATATATTGAATTTGAAAGTACATTTCAATTTACCGGGGCCACATATGGACTCTAAAAATTCCCAAAAAATATTTTCTAGCTTCGTATTGATGATACGGTCCTAACAAAACTAATTTCGTCAAATTCTGAGACCGTTTGAAAAATGGTCATTTTCCAGTCGATTAAAATCAACTGAACCTGGTCAAACGCGTTTGAAACAACCCGAAATCCCCCTTACGGGAAATCACAGACTGAGTCGAGGAAAAGCCACAATAGAACGCAGACGGGAGAACATTTCATTGTATATTACAACAATTCCATCAGATTACAAGAATATACAGAGTATAAATAAATATTACAGTTCGTAGGATATCAGAGATTACAATAAATTACCTAGCAGCGGAAAATAATACAATACACAACTAGAAGTAATACGCGGATACAGAGCTTTCCGAGTATCGTTCCAGCTGTAAATCAGGATCCTGTGAATATAAATCTGCAAAACCAAAACTACTAGCTGCCCGTGTCAAAATAAGGGTACCCAGAGTTTAGGTTAAAACAATAAACTCCAAGTCAGTCATGGGACTGGTGTGAGAACTAAAACAGTTATTAATCTTTATTTTAAAGTTAGGTAAATCAAGGGACCACGCCGCTAACGTGGAACGGGTTTCCTCCCAAGAATGCCAGTGCATAAAACCAACAACGCAATGCTAAATAAAGAAAAATGAAGCTATTATAAGACCCAGGTCCTATCACACAATGCAACGCAAGCCGGGGGATAGGGTTTTACCTTATAATGGCCAAAGCATGCTTGATACTTTAAAAACAAATAATTTGATTCTTTATCAGACTCCAACTGTAAATTAGTAAGAGAACGATTCCCTAAGTATTAACCCCGAAGGCCGAAACCAACATCAGACTAATACCCAGGAAACCACCCATCTTAGCTCGTTTTCAGTTAGTTTCGGATTTTATATACAATCATAAATATCAACCATAGACGGCATGGGTACCATATATCATGTCGCCATATATAGGTATACAATCAAAACCGCAAAATGTCGTATTGGAAGTTGGGTTATCATTTATGGTATGAACCGAGGCTAGGGATCGTCCTCACCGATTCGAGACAATCTAACCCATGTCTCAGGAACAGCCGCAACTGCCCCATGGATCATCAGGGTCGGTCCACACGGAGTGGATTATTATGCCTGAACAATATGTCTCCCCGCCCTATGGGGCGTAAATGAGCCAACGAATGAATCCATTGGCTTCACATAGTCACCGATAAATCCGAGGCGCCTCGCAAACCAACAACCACATAAGTCAAACTCGTCAGGGCGTGTAAAACCTCTAACGCCACTTCTAACTTGAAAGAAACGCATGCCCTCCCTGATGTCCTCTCCCGTTTCTGGTTCATACCGGGTGTGAAACTCGCGAAGTAAACGTTACACAAAGCTATGCCACAAAGGCCTTTCTTTGATCATCAACCACAAGACTTTGCTTTTCAACAGAATCCTTGATCAATTGCCATTTAAGCATGCCACACAGGCAATTCACTCCATGCGATGGATATCCATCAATATATAACCCCTGAGCTCGTACGTCTCAGAGAAGGGCGTTAAGCACGAGAATAAATTCTCCGCCGCCAAACAGATATATATTTAATAGAAACCAATCACACAGACTGAAATCCAATGTCAGACACACGGTCCATTTACAAGTTCGTTCTGGGTCTGAACGAAACCGGAGGCACCTAGTACCCCGCATATCCATCGATCTCCAAGTACGTCTGGAGGATCACCAACTGATTCCCTCCTCTTGGGTTACGGCCCAATCAAGATCATCATTAATCACCCAAACAACGTGAAGACCTCCGGTCTTCGACCACCATCTTCATCTTCGACTAGCGTCGTATCAGTTATTCCGAATGGGATAAACCCGGTCTTTCCGAATAACTCGCATATATAATAAACAAGTGTTACACAAACACAACATACGCCTCATTCCAATTCATCAGCCACTAACCGTAAATTAGCAAGAGAACAATTCCCCAAATATTAACCCTGAAGGCCGAAACCAACATCAGATCAATACCCAGGAAACCATTCATCTTAGCCAACCTACAGTTAGTTTCTAAATTTCACATTCATAGGGAAAGGTTCCCATTAATTTTATCGAAGATAAAAAATTTTAAATTTATTCTTTAATCTTCTTTTGAATAGCAATTCAAACTAGTCGGGATTAGCGAACCACACCGGAGTGATCATTTGTTTTAATTTCCCAATCCCAACCTATTCATCCCATGAAGTAAAGCTGGTCATACTTCATATCTAACACCACGGTGTTATCGGTAAATTCAATTACCATTCCATGTTCAAATCTAATTAAAGATTTAACTATCGCTTGGAGCAAAACTGGTGATACTCCATTCTCGATCTTTTCAATCTAATTAAAGATTCATTAAAACTCCACTTAGTTTTAATCTTTGACTGGGTTAAAGAATCAATGTCATTAAAAACACGGTTCACGATAAGCCCAAAATCACATCACATTTCAATCAGTCCCTAACCGTAAATTAGCAAGTGAGCAATTCCTTAAGTATTAAACCCGAAGGCTGAAACCAACATCAGATCAATACCCCAGAAACCATTCAACTTAACTAATCTCCAATTAGTTTCTGATTTTATTAACACCTTTGGGTCTAAGAACAGTATTATTGTAGATACCGTTCACTACAACCCAAAATCACATTCCATTAATTATCGGGTTAAAGAATAAGTGTTATTTTAAAACACTGTTCACGATAAACCCAAAAATCAATACCAATTCATTTCCAATTAAATATTATTCAATTGGTACACTTCATTAAATCTAAATAAAAAGATTTAATCTTTTTCTCAACTGGGTTCAAGAACAGTGTTAATGAAGACACCATTCACGACAAACCCAAATCACATTTGATATTAAATACAAGGCTCTGAATAAAAAAAATATCGGCTTATATTCAATATCAAATTCTACGACCAACAAATATAGTATTGGAAATAACGATATATATAAATATATATCTTTCAAATTTCCCTAACAACATCTGTATAATCCCGAAATCCAACATCGAACAATTTCGAAGATGATTTCGATTCAAATCCATTCCTATTCAATTATTGGAAATCCTGGTTATTTTCAAAACCATTTCTAATCCAATTCATTTATTTTAAAAATAAACAAATTATTATCCTAGTTCAAAACTAGTTCATTTCGATAAAAATCTATTTTTATCTTTTCAAATATGGGATTTTTCATCCCAATTCTTCACAAATCATTTCTTATGATTTTACACCAATTATTTCTATTTTTAATAATTTTATCAAGGCCCGTACAGTCGATTTCCATCAACGGCCATCGAACTGCACTTACAGCGACCTTTTCGAAATTTGATTTGGACATAATTCCAAATCCAACCGTTAGATTTCAAATTTCTAATACTCGTTAGAAATCTCTTTTCGATACAAACCCAACGGTTCCGGTTTTAGGAGAATCCGACGGTCGGATCTCCCGCAATATCCATTAGAAGTCAATGGTCGAAATTCATGAACTGCCACGGTTCGGCGCGTTCTATTCAGGCCATTATATTATATATATAATATCTACTTCGTCGATTTCATTTCAAAACGTGCTTTATAAATCGTTTTAAATTCATTTTCAAAACGATTTCAACTTCATATTCGATTTCAAATCAAAATTGAATTTTCCTTTATAAATTCCTTTTTACATTAATTTCTATTTGATTTCAATTCGATTTCAATTCGATTCAATTCAATTTCAATTCGATTTGAATTCCTATTCAATTCAATTTTAATTCGAATTCACTTTCTATTCTATTCAATTCGAATTCATTTTCTATTCAATTTAATTCGAATTTCGATTATTTTCAATATAATTCAAATTTCGAAATCACTTTCAATATAATTCAAATTTCGAAAACACTTTCAATATACATTGAAAATTGAATAAATTGATGTAAGTATCGTTCACGTCTAAATGGCGTCAATCTAATCAACACGGCTTCATATATTTCTATTTTCAAATATTCTATTTCAAATATTTCTTTTTCAAATATTTCTATTTCAAATATTTCTCTTTCAAATATTTCTATTTCAAATATTTCTATTTCAAATATTTCTTTTTTCAAATATTTCTATTTCAAATATTTCTTTTTCAAATATTTCTATTCAAAACTGGAATGAGTCCCAATCAATTACCATATAATGTTAATTATATGTATTTTCTACAACACATGTATAAAATAACAACGATAAATAATCAACCATCATCCAGAGTGCATTCTACACTGTATAAGCATCAAATATAAATATTTAACGCTTATGACAGTCAATCAATCGATCGACATACAACTAATTATTGGGATTAGTGTATGTCATATATCATCCCAATACCCGTGTGGGGTTTCAATCAATCAAACACAGATTTTATTTGTGCAGTTGGGCGATGTGTAAAATTTATCGTCCCAATCAATATCAGTCAAATGTGTGTATATAAACAAATCGTCCGATTTGTTTATATTTATTTCATTTTAAATACACGTTAAAAATTCTATTTTTAACTATAAAATATTTTTAACTATATAAATATTTTATTTCATTTCACATCACACAATCAACTACACATCTAAATCAAACAACCAAGCATACAAGCCGTCCATGGTCTGTGGACGACGGGTGTCGGGTGCGACTAAACACCGTCTGCATCCTAGTATATATATTTTTAACTAGAAAAATTAAATTAAAGGTGAGAAGTTCTCACAAAGGGTTCCACTCCGCCGTGCTTTGCTTTTGAGCTGTTGAACATCTGGATTTGTTTGCAATTCCAATGCAGTTCTTTTCCACGCTGTTCATAATAAAATTTATATTTTTATTACTTCATTTCAATAAATAAAAATCATATTTTTATTTTTACTTTACATATATTTTTCAACGCTCCTTTCTATATAAAATTATATTTTTCCTTTGTTACTCAAACAATAAAAAATCCCATTTTTAATTTACTACTTTTAAATAAAAATCACCTTTTTATTATTCGGTTTTATATATAAAGATCAAATCTTAAAAAACAAAACCATGCCCTTTCTGTAATTGAAAAATCATTTCTTTTTATAGTGAAGTTATACGAGTAAAAATTATATTTTTACTCACTAAAAATCGCCACTTTATATAGTGATACATATAAAAATATCTAGTCTTTCTCTACAATAAAAATATCATCTTTTCAATGATAAAAATCCCAACTTTCTATACATAAAAATCCTAACTTTATCTATATTAAATTCTAAGCTTCTATAGACAAAAACTATATTTCCTATGCAATGCTTTAATATAAAAACGAAAAGAAAATATAAATAAAAAGGAAAGGGGCTCACTGTTTTAGCCGGGGCAGAGGCTGGATCGAAGAGGGCTAGGGGAGGAGGTGAACGCGAGGGAGGAGAAGGGGAAGAAGGGGAGGGACGGCACCTGGTGATGGTCGGAGGATGGGTGCGCTGCCCTAGGCGGCGGCGGGTCTGAGATCGACGGGAGGGGAGTGCGAGGCTGGAGGAGGAGAAGCGGCGTGAGGAGAGGAGGCGGTTTCCGCCGGTGGGGGGGGTGATCGAACGGCGGCGGCGATCGCGATGTGGAGCGGTGGCCATTTTTTTTCTTTATTTTTGTTTGAACGGTTGTGAGGAGAGAGGGGAGGGTTGAGCTGGTAATAGGAGAAGAGGGAAGTTTTATTTTTATTTTATTTTATTTTATTCCAAAAAGCAACTTTTATTTTCAAACTCGAAATCAAGCCCACCGCTTGTCATCCATAGCTAATTACCCCCATTCCGAACACAATGGGATATGTATCGTAAGCTGGTTCGATCGTTTCGATCAGTTTTCGTCAAAATCAACATATAACTCTATATATTGAATTTGAACGCGCATTTCAATTTACCGGGGTCACATACTAACTCGAAAAATTCCCGAAAAATATTTTCTAGCTTCGTATTGATGATACGGTCCTAACAAAACTAGTTTCGTTGAATTCTGAGATCGTCTGAAAAATGGCCATTTTTAAAGGCCGAAATCCCATAGCGACTATTCTAAAATTTCAACTGGACATATCTTTTGATTCCCACTATGAAATTTTGATTTCTCGGACTCGTTGGAAAGATATTCTCAATTAGATTCCATTATTTTTGGTTTCGCCAAAATCCGGTTTATTTTGCACCCGTTATGTTCATTTGAATTTAGAAATCGAATTATCGAACTACCGCGCCATTTTCAATTCCTTTTATAATTATAAATAATTATTTATATTCTAACGATGATCTATATAAATATATTCGTTCGAATTCATTCAAAATAAATTTCTCGTCGCTATTATTTAAAATAATTCATTTTAAATAATCACAATTCGCTAAAATTGCCAAAATAAAAATTTAAAATTGGCTCGGATTTTCGGGTTATTACAGCGTTTTCCTTCGCCATGCTCACATATTGATTCAGAAAATTATGAATTTTGAAACCTAACAATAACTAGACATCCCAGATCCAACAAAAGTTGTTTCGTCGAAAACAGAGGTCGTTTGCAAAATTTCCATTTTCAAAGGCCTTTATATATATAATATATATAAATTCCACAGCGACTTTTCTGAATTTTAAACTGGGCATATCTTTTGATTCCCGCTATGAAATTTCAATTTTTCGGATTCGTTGGAAAGATATTCTCAAATAGATTCTAATATTTTTGATTTCGCTAAAATCCAGTTTATTTTGAATCTTGTACATTCATTTGAACTTTGAAATCGAATTATCGAACTACCGCGCCATTTTCAATTCCTTTTATATGTATAAATAAATATTTATATTCTAACGACGATTCGGATAAATATATACGTTCGAATTCCATTCAAAATAAATTTCTCGTCGTTATTATTCAAAATAATTCATTTTAAATAATCAAAATTCGCTAAAATTGCCAAAATAAAAATTTTAAATTGGTTCGGATTTTCCGGTTATTACAGCCATGTTGCCTGCTCGATTTTATCCTGGGTCTGGACAAATCGAAGGCACTATTTTATAAATCCGTCATAGGCAATTTCTACCTAGGATCGCCATAACATCCCTTACACAACTCCGTCTTCAATTGTCTTCGATATATTTGATTCAAAATGATAATGCCCACACGGAGTGGTTTTCAGATAATAAATCCGATGTCGGTCTCTCCGTATTGACAATGGAAATGGTCAAAAACTTTGATAGTCGGTGATTTAACTATCAAAGGAAAACATGGGTGCAAACAACGGCCATATTTCCAAATGGAAATCTTGCCGAGCAAATCATCAATCAACACTGATCCCCTTTAATTTAATTTGTCATTCAATTATTCATTTCCCTATTCCCGTTTCCATATATTCGTAAATTCTTATTTTCTAAAATTAAAAAAATATACATTATTAATCATTGGAAAACATTCCCATATTTACTCTCATTTCTTATTTTCTATATTAAAAACATTTCTGATTCTTATTTAGATAACATTTCCAAAGCTCCTTCATTTGATTTAAACAGATGTTTAAATAAAACATTGATATGCCAACTCGAACCGTTAACACTTCTTAACTAAATTCAATTAACTAACCTTCACCATCGAACCTTAACCATTCCTTAGTTAAAAACAAAATCAATCAAGTTGGGGTATAATTACCTCTCGAACCTTAACTGAACAATGTTTCTAACTCGAAATAGACAAATTTCACATTTTAAATCTTTAACAAACTTCCTTATGTAACTCTCGGATTCTATTTACGAATCACTTCTTTTACAGAAATCATTTGATTATAACAATAGTGTTATAATCCCATGTTTCCGAAATATAATAACTTAAATATAACTTTTATTTTTTAATTTGAATACATAAATAATGTAATAATTAAATAAAATCTTGATTTAAAACCCAGAAAGTAAATAGTACTTTCCTACATTCAATATAGTCGAATCCAAATGTATAATCCTCTCTCGAGTAATCTCTATTCGATAACTCTTTTTCGAATAAACTATATTCGATTATTTCTCTTTCGAATAACTATTAGATAGTCTCTCTTTGAATAACTTGGATTCGATAATCCCTCTTCGAATAACTAATATTTGATAATCTCTCTTCGAATAACTAATATTCAATAATCTCTTTTCTTCGAATAAACTATATTTGATTATCTCTCTTTCGAATAACTATATTCGATAACTCTTTTCAAATAAACTATATTCGGTTATCTCTTTTCCGAATAAACTATATTCCCTTATCTCTAATTCGATTAACTCTAATTGATTAACACTAATCGATTAACTCTAATCGATTAACTCTAATTCGATTAACTCTAATCGATTGACTCTAATTCGATTAACTCTAATTCGATTAACTCTAATCGATTAACTCTAATTTGATTAACTCTAATTCGAATTCCCATTTAAATTCCTATTTCAAAACCCAATTTTCCTTATAAATGTTTTAATTTACAAAATATCTATTTTTAATCCATTATTCACATCGAATGTGAATAATATTTCCTTTATATATCAATTCAGTTTTGATTTCGTATTTAAAAATAATATTCCATTTCCAAATTCTATTTATACTTTTATTTATAGAATTATCAATATGAAATCTATTTTTTACTTCTAACACTTAAATCTCATTTATAACTCCCTTTATAAATGCTATGTTCAAATTCTATTAAAAATATCGGTGTTAAACCGATTTCTACTTCTTTATATAAATTCAGACTTTTATTCCATTTTATCCAATGATAAATAATTTACTTAATTTATAAAAAATTATTTATAAATTAATCTTCTCCATTTTATCTATTAAAATAGATTTCTATTTATTTCTACTTTAAATTAATCTTTTCCCTTTTATCTGTTAAAACCACTTTTCCATTTAATATTTATTTTCCACTTATTTTCTTTTATAAAATTCTATTCATTTTAAAAGAATACTTCCTTTTTATTTCCTAAATAATTCCTTTTCTATTTTATTTGTTTTACAAATATTTCCAATTCAATTCTATTTGGTTTACAAATATTTCCTATTCAATCCTATTTATTTCCTAAATAATATTCCTTTTATAATTCAATTTATTTTCTAAATAAATATTCATTTTATAATTCTATTTATTTTCTAAATAAGTATTCCTTTTATAAAATCCTTTGATTTTATAAATAATTCCCTTTATAAAATCCTTTGATTTTATAAATATTTTATTTTCAATATACACTTTGAAATTTCCTTTTCTACATTCCAGTATCACTTATGGTATTAAAATACCAAATCAAAAAGATCAATCATCATCAAAACACACATAATCAATAATAGATTATATACCACATCATATATCAAAATATATGAAAAACATTTTTATAAATATTTGAGTAATCCAGTTGGATCCCTCCTACCTGTTTCCCTGCATCCACATATGTTAAACAATATAATTAACATCAATTTCATTTCCATATATACTATTCTGATAAACAGAAACAATATTTGTTTAACGATATGTGTATATACCGTTATCGTAATTCCAAACAATAAATCAGCAATTCAACCATACAATCAACACACAGCAATCAACCATCATTTATCAATTTTAAAAATACGTTATAAAAAACATAATTGAGCAGAGTCAGTGAAATTTGCTCACATTGGACAGTTATCGTTAAATAACGATTAACTTCTTTGATTCAGACGGACAATTTATTTTGCAATAAATTGTAATGAGCTCCAATTCACACCTAGTTAGTTCCATTGTGTAGCCCTCGTCCACACGATCCCAACAGATTTGACCGTTCAAAATTCTGATATCGTATAACCCAGATATTAAATTTACAAATTATTCCACTTATTTAAATTTAATTAAACAAATATATATATATATATATCCAATATTGGGCCTCACCCCATTTTTATTCCTCAGCCCATTTAGAACGATATCGACCCGCTTAATCATCACCTTCTTCCCCGATGTATGATTTGCATCCTCCTTCAAAGCTATTACGGCATCTTTATCCCCAAACCGCACATCCTTCCTTCAACCAAAAATTCAAATAGAAAATATCATAATTCCTCCCTTCTCCTCCTCTCCATCTCCAAACCAAATGAATTAAACTCGAGCTCAACTCCATTTTACGGTCCTCAAACCAAGCCACGCGATGACACGGGATCGTCGAACCAAATACTCCCCAAAATTCACAACTATTGCCAACAAACTCTAAAACACTTCGCAAGCCAAAAACCAACCACCAAATCAAGAATCAATCTTTATTTCACCTCGAATTTGTGAACCCTACTTCCGTTGTAAAATGTCGGGTTCCACGAGGTGGGGGGGACCTTGCGCGTCGACGTTCAGGCGGAGGAGGGGGGTCTGAAGCGGCGCAGGCGGTCGGTGGCCTCAGATGGTGGCAGGGGCGGCGCTCGGTTTTAGGGCATTAGGGTTTGGGGGCTATTGGGTGCGGGGTTCCAACGGAGAGGGGGCGGGGTCACCAGCGACATGGAGGAGGGCTCGCCCGAGGTGCAGCAGGGGTGGGGTGGAGGTGCTTGTCGCGGGATGGGGCGGCGAGGAGGAACGACGATCTCATTGTTTTTTTTTCTGTAATGATTTTGAACGATAAGGGGGGCTCGCGTTGACTAAGGGAACGAGGAAAAGGGGGAAGGGAATTATAAAAATATATATTTTTTATTGTTTAATTATTTCAAAAAGTAACTTTTTATTTCGAACCCTAAACGAGACCCACCGCCTGCTGCCTCTAGCTAATTACCCCCATTCCGAACACAATGGGATATGTTTCGTGCTGATTCGACTGTTTCAATCAGTTTCCGTCAAAATCAAAATATAAATATATATATTGAATTTGAACGCACATTTCAATTTACCGGGGTCACATACTAACCCGAAAAATTCCAGAAAAATATTTTCTAGCTTCGTATTGATGATACGGTCCTAACAAAACTAATTTCGTGAAATTCTAAGACCGCTTGAAAAATGGCCATTTTCCAGTCGATCGAACTTGACTGAAACTGTCAAAACACGTTTTCCCTCGCCACGCTCACATATTGATTCGGAAAATTACGAATTTTGAAACCTAGCAATAACTTGACCTCCCGGATTCAACAAAAGTGGTTTCGTCTAAAACTGAGGTCGTTTGCAAAATTTCCATTTTTAAGGGCCAGAATTCCACATCGTCTATTCTGAATTTTCAACTGGGCATAACTTTTTATCCCCGCTATGAAATTTCAATTTGTCGGATTCGTTGGAAAGATATTCTCAAATAGATTCTAATATTTCTGGTTTTTCCAAATTATGGTTTATCTTGAATCCTGTACATTCATTTGAAATTTGAAATCGAATTTTCGAACTACCGCGCCATTTTCAATTTCTTTTATAATTTAAAATAAATATTTATATTCTAACGACGATTCAAATAAAAATATATGTTCTAATTCTATTCAAAATAAATTTCTCATTGTTATTATTTAAAATAATTCATTTTAAATATTCAAAATTCACTAAAATTGCCAAAATAAAAATTTTAAATTGGCTTAGAATTTCCGGGTTATTACAAATCGTATTGGACAGATTTGATAGTCGGTGATTTAACTATCAAAATATACAGTGATTCAATCATGACAATCCAATGAGTTCACTGGTTCAGTTTCAGCATCGCTTGGCCTTTTAATTAAAACAAACTAATTCAATTCTGATTAGTTAAAACTACTAACTCTTTTAATATTTAAAAAATACGATAATTGAATTCTTATATAATATATTAATGTCCTCCAAAACATTTCATTATAATACTTAGTAAAATGACTTATAACCATATTCAATTTCCACTTAATTCTCCTTTTAAAACATTTGTTACATTATTCTTTATTATTTAAACTTCGGAAATCCACTTAACTTATAATTCGTATATTCTTGAAACAATAATAAAAACTCAACCATACATTTCCTTCTTACTAATTTCCTTTACTTCGTATATTATTCAAATTTTCACCAAACATCACATTATTATTTCTCTAATGGAAATAATAAATTATCACTAACCTCTTTTACGATTACCAACTAATATCATCTTCAGATAATCATGATGTTGTTCAGGTTGGGTATTTTAATTACCTCTCAGACCTCGATCAACAACATTCTTATCCTCAGATAAATATAAGTTGTAATCAAACCAGTATTCTATTCCAGTCTCAAAACAAATTCCATTATAAATTGGATTTGGTTGTACAATCCTACGACCCACTTCTTTACACAAATTCACTTTTACCAATCTCCTTTCAAATCTATCCGACCATTTCCCACATTGGAAATCTTATTTCAATTTTCCCCTTTTTACTCGATCTCATTTTCAAGTATCGTTAATGTAAAATTAATGCCTTAACACTTTAAACCTCATTTACATAACCCTGGTTTATTATAAACCATTTTCCCTTAATTCCTTTTACTTAGTTCAAATATTAAGTAAACATTTAAGTTAATCTATCGTATTTGCATAAACTTCTCTTTATAACTTCGTTGTAAAAAATCGGTTTTAAATGTAAACCTGCTCATAAACTTCTTTCACCATTCAACTAGATTTCATTTCAACATCGATTACTTTTTAAATGAATTTCCATTAAAAAGTAATAATAATTTATTTCAATCATTAACTACTTCAGTAGTTAATTGCTTTATTAACTAAAATAAATAGTAAATCCTCTTTTTTTAAAATCTTATTAGAATTAAAACAATATTCGTTAAACTATTCAAAACACACTAATTCAAAAAAAAAAAAATCAATCCCAATTAAAAGGTTTATTTAGTCAACTCAAAACACAGTTATCTCGTTAACTGATTCCAATTCGTTTTCCCTTTTAATTTATTTTCAATATAATTAATTCAAATAAATTCCATTTAATTTGTTTCTTAACAAAATCAATTATCAAATTTTAACCGTCAGGTTAATTTCTATTCTCGTATTTATAAATCTGATTAACATCAGAATTGACTCTATAAAATTAATTAATAATTAATTATAAATTTAAAAATAAATAATTAATATTTATTTCCTTTTAACAAACTTTTATTCAAAATAAAATATATTTCAAAATCTATCTCCAGTTATAAAATAAATTTTATAACTTCAGTTCTATCGATTCACCTGATGGTAAATCAATATAAAACAAAACAATTTATTATATCAGCCATATGCTGCCCAATACTCAACCAATACTGCCTATTGGTTTAAAAAACATAAGTTGAATTTTCAGTCAATGATCACTAATCAAATCAGTCATCCAAACAGAGCAGTTCATATATGGCAATATGAAAATAAATAATATATTTGAGGGATCCGGTTGGCTCCCTCCAACCTGTTCTTCCCTGAAATCACAATGGTTATCTCAAATAAGATCATTTCAATTTCATTTAACTGCAATAAATAACGACCATTTAACATCAACCAACTCATAAGCAATTCAAATAATTCAAACAATTTTAGCACGTTTATTTTATAAACGTGACCAACAAGGTAAGTTACCTTTATTGGAGCCAATCGTTAAAATAACGATTTGGTATTTCACTGAAATTAAACGACAGTTTGATTTCATCAGCTATATCAATAAAAAATTATAATACTAGCAGACAGTCAACCATTATCAAATAGAGCATACAAAATAAAAACCCACTTTATATAAAATATAAATGGGAAAACTAAGTGAGTTTAACTCACCTTGATTTAATTTATTGCCGTAGCGGTTCGATTACAATCAAATTAAAACAATGTTTAATTTAACTGTAACTCCCAGCTATCTGTCTCTGTCCAACACAGTTCCATAAAGTAGAGTTCGTCAATGCGTTTCCAGTGACACCTTGTTTGTATGGTTCTGTTATCATAACAAGAAGTTATTAATATTTATAGTTTATAAAATTTAATTATCCTAACTAATTCCCTTAACCACTTTTATGTAAATTCATTATAGTTTAAATAAGAAGGTTTGAACCCTTTAATTTCGTGATCAATAATTAATCTTTTTTCTTTATCATAAATTAATACAATTAGCTACACTAATTGGGTTAAGGTTGACAGTCCTCTTCTGCTCTTCACGCTGTGTTTCTGAGCACAGCTATCTTTATTCCGTCCTACTCACAAATGGATATGTGATTTAATTAGATAACACAAATCTTAACTATAATTTAAATTAATTAATTTGGTAAATTTACATTTGCAGTACACAGAAGGACAAGGGCCGATTCATTTCGTAATAAACAAGGATCGATTCCCCTTGGCTTTCTACGTTCATCCCTTCTTTACCAGGCCTGCACACTTTAATTTAAGTGGTAATCCTTAATCACTTTACTATAAATTAATAATTAATTACTAAATTAAAACTTAACTACTTGGTTCAGTAAAAGGCGGCTGACCCTCCTTTGTTTACGATGTAAATCCATCGATCCTTCTTCCAGAACGTTGCCTTAGATTTAGCTCAGCACGTTCTGTTTCCAGAAACCTTAGGCCCATCAAAGTTCCCTTCCCTTTCCATTTCGGGTTCCAAGACTCTTCAACATCCATCATTCTCTCAACCTGCTTATGGACTCACGCAAGTTGCCCCTTTTCGTTGTTGCGCCTTGCCATGGATGTCGGAGTCCGATCCTCTGCCACCCAGGGACGCGCCACCCTTCACTTCGCCCCCGCCTGCAGCAGTTCGCGACGATATGCTTCCTATCATCAGTAATGACCTCCAAATAGCCTCGCCTTTGTGATCATGTACCAGCCACCTCACTAGATGGAAACCGATCTCGATCGGTCAAATTAAAGATCTCACTTAGATCTAGAGTTTTTGTAACGACCCGCCTTTTTGCCCGATTCTCGCCGGTAATTAAACCAACTTAAATCGTTCACAAAGACGAATTGTTATGGGTACATACATATATTGAACAAAATAACAAACTTTTCATTGCATGATACAATATTACATCAGAGTTACACAGAATATCAGAGTTACAACACAAATATATACAGCGGAAGAAAGTAAATACACTCTCAGCGGAAGGTCAAAATCATACAGCGGAAGCTTCAACTCTGTCATGGACTCTGACGCAAAAAGCGCTCCGAACCTTGCTCCAACGAACTAAAACTGCAAAACTAAACTACTGGCTGCCCGTGTGAAAATTCATGGGCACCCAGAGTTTAGGAAGGAACAATAAACTCTAGGTCAGTCATGGGACTGGTGTGAGAACAAAAAACATTTACTTAAGGTTTATTTTAAAGTTGGGAAATTCACCGGACCACGCCGCTAATGCGGAACGGGTTTACTCCATCTGAACACCCATGCATAAAATTACGCAATGACCTTTTGAAAAAGAAGCTATCATAAGCCCGTCCCACATCACACAATGCAAGCGCATACCAGATGGGAGAGTTTTATCTTATGATAACCAAACATGCTTTCATACGTGAAATTCCTCTTTTCATATTATATATAGTGCGGAATACCATTTCGCAAATAAATGTATAAATCCTAGACGGCATAATACCATTAATAGTATGTCGCCATATATATATATATATATATATATATACATACAAACCAAAACCGTATGGCTCGTATTGGAGATTTGGATTTCCAACTTGATGATTCTTGACATGAAAGATCAATCAGAACACAAACGAAATGTAATCACGGGTTTTTCATCCAGACGCAGACACCAATACAAATCACGAGGTAGATCAATGGTTTTCGACCAGACACGGCCCCCCGAACAAACCCTATTCCATAAGTCATAAGTGGTTTCCCACTGTTGTAGCGGTCATCATCAATTCATATATATATACACAACCTAACCGCCAGTTTCTCATCATCCGGGGTGTGAGGTTTGTCGATGTCACGTCATACACAAAGCTATGCTTCAATAAGCCATTCTTTGATCATCACTAGCTAGTTTCATAACTCGGGTATATCACATTGACAATTCACGACATATCACTGATTTAAATCAACGCGTACCCTCTAAGTTCATATGACTTAGAGACGAGGATAATATATTGCCACAAATCCGATATACATTAACGGAAATCAGTGCTATGCGGTCAATTTCAATGTCAAACACACCATCCATACAAGTCCGTCCTAGGTTTGAACGGAACGAAATCCGAAAGTTCTCCCGACACGTTCGGACTTCCTGTCACTCCGGTAATAGTGGCATCTCTCTACTGTAGCTATTTAGTAAAGAAACCAATCGGCAATCAGTCCGTTCGATGGGAAGAACCATGGTCTTCCTCGTCGATTCCAAGTCTTGAATTTGCTTCATGCGTCGTATTATTATTGGAATGGTTTTCGGACTTAAATCCGATCCCGGTCTTTCCAAGTAATAAACGTATTCAAAAAAAAATTAAAAAAATTTGGTTTGGACCGTACGGACTTTTCAATTCAATCTCCTTCCAATCATTCAGTTCATTTAATCTGATCCCGGTCTTTCCAAGTAATAAGCGTATTCATAAAACAAGGGTTATGGACCATACAAATTTTCAATCCAACTTTCCTTCCAATCACTTATCCATTCATTTCTAAATCAAGGCTGGATTGATCATGAATTCAGTTATCGTCTTATCTCTTTAATGGAAATTCAAATATTCGATTGCCAACCATATGTTTCAAAACATAATCCTTCAATTCTTATATTTTAAAACATCCTCTTTATTCCTTTCCATAAGTCTTTCAATTTCAAATCTTTATTTGTATTACAATTTCATTTATGATCATCCAAACAATATTCGTGTTCAAATATAGGTTTTAATAGCCATTTGATAAAATAGATTCCAAATCAATTCAAATAATTCAGTTCTAATCACTTTAAATTAATAAAGTAAGATTTATCATGGATTCTCTCTAAATTTAGAAACTGGTTTTGTTTGAATTTTTCATTATGGTCGCCAACCTGCACGTATAGCGACCTCTTCCAAATTTTGTTTTGAACATAACTTGAAAATCATACGTTGAAATTCAAAATTTTCTCTTCTATTAAAAAAACTGTCTGTATTTGAAAATCAATGTTTCTTATTACAAGTCAAACCAATTTCAAAGAATCAAGTTCTAACCATTCAAAATTTTGAAATCGATATTTTACGAATTGTCGCGCCGTAACGCGTTATAAATCAACTTAAATAAAATTCATCAAATCCTTCCGAATTGGATTTTAAATTCAATACAACTTAATTTCAACCCGATTATTAAGTTTAATCTAGAATCATTTCACAAATCTTAATTTAAATTTGAATAAGTTGTGAATAATAGAAATTCAAAAAGCCTTTATTTGAAATTTAAATTGAATATTAATGAATGGTCGCTAAGCGACCTTATTAGCTTAAATTTCAAATTATTCCCAAGTTTAAATTTTCATTTAATCAAAACTCAGTACAATGTTTTCCAACTTGTTTAAATATTTCAAAGTGTATCATAAAAATAATGAAACTAAATGTATGTATAATTTCAATATCACTTTATCGTTTCTGTCTTTGACGACAGTCGTTGGTTATTCATACTTAGATTTTCAGATCACTTGTAATCTAAATTTAACTAAATTTCTAATCTTTAATATTTAAATAATCGTTCATGGGAAGGAGAATTAATCCAATCATTCGCATAAATCCATACTACGGTGCGGGTGTTCTCATACAATCCAAATCAACCATATCGGCACGAAGTCATTCATCATAACATACATTTTAACAACCAATCATGTTGTGTGCAAGCGTTACATTCAATAACGCTTCGTGTTCTGTGTGTTCCAATCAACATATCATCCATTCAAACATTTCATACATCAATCAACATGCACAAGCCATTTATGAACACTAACTAATTATAATCACTAGCCGATTATAATTAACCATTTAAATTAAAGGTTCTCACCAATAATGTTTCCGAAATTTGCATTGCTTCACTGTCTTCCTATAGCGTATTCTCCGCGTCTACCCTTACTCTTGCGCTCTCCCTCTTTTCTCTTTCGCCCTTTCTCTCGCCCCCTTTCTTGCGTTCTGTTCCCTCTCTTCTCTTTCTTTATCTTCTGTTTTTTTTTCAACGAGGCCAGGAAACGGATTCAAGAACGGATTGGAAGAGGTGCTTCTGTCGCTTGTAGGTTGTATGCCTTGCGCATGCATGCAAAAGTAGCAGGGTGCCATGAGGTTACAGGCGTGAAGTCCATGCCAAACTCACGTACTTTTTTCTTCTCTTTTTTTAATATAACAATGGACGGAAGTTAGTAGAGGATAAGGCAGTTTAAACTTTGGAGGGGACTCGCATGCGCAGGGCTTCACCGTTTCATTTTTTTTCCTTTTTTCCCTTGACTGGCGGAACTTGAAGAAGAGAAGGAGGGGAGAAACAAGGTGGTTACAGGTAGGAGAGGGGTAAAGGGAAGGAAGAAGTGATGGAGGGGGTAAAGTTTTATACAAATAAGTTTAAACTGTGGGGGAGAAATATGATGTAGCACGTGTAAACATTTGTTACACCTATCCAACATTTTTCTTCCATGCATGCCACACTTAATTTTTTTTATTTATTTTTATATAGTATGAAACCTTTTGGGAAATGTACACTTCACGCGGTGGGCATGGAAAAGGAACGCAAGTACTAAAGAAGGTAAAATGTTCATTTGGACATTAATACATGCGTGAGTCTCCTTCTATTAAAATTTGTAATTTTATATATATATATATACATATATATTTTATTTTTTATTATTTTAATAATATGTGAAACACATGTAGAAAAAGGGTGTCATATAGTCCATGACCTACTCGGTTTTGAACATTAGCGCAAGGAACGTTTCCTTTTTACATGGAACAAAAGAATGGAAGAAGTATCCACACTACAATGCAAACTTACATCCAAATTTTTTCCTTTTCAATTTCTTTCATTTTTAATTATCGATAACCATCAACACTGAACTAACAATATAATCATGTATAATAATGTGTCATGATCCCAGAACAGTAATAAAACAGACCGGTTGTGTAATAACCCAGAAAATGTGAACCAATTTAAAAATTTTAAATTTGGTTATTACCAAAGAATTTGAATAATTGAAATAGCATATTTCAATAAAATAAAGAATTGGGTATAGTAAGGCAGTTTGAAATTTTGAATACAAACCTTGTCTGACTGTACCGGGTGGAAAATATAATGGATTTTAGCGAAACTGAAAATATTTAAATCTGTCTATGAATACCTTTCTAACGAATCTGAAAAATCGAAGTTTCATAACAGGAATCAAAAGTTATGGCCAAATGAATTTTCAGAAAGGTCGCTATATAGCAGATATAGCCCCTGAAAATTGATATTTTGCATACGACCTCGGAATTCGACGAAACCACTTTTGTTGGGTCCGGGATGTCAAATTATTGCTAGGTTTCAAATTTCATAATTTTTGAAGCTAGTATGTGAGCGGGGCAAAAGAAAATGTGATTGGTCAATTTCTGTTAAAATGGGTCGACCTAAAAATTGCTGTTTTTCAAACGAGCTCAGAATTCGTCGAAACTGGTTTTGTTAGGACCGTATCGTCAAAACAAAGCTAGATTTATTTTTCTGGAATTTTTTGATTCAGTTTGTGGCCCTGGCAAATTGAAATGTACGTTCAAATTAAATATTGAATGTTTTATATTTTAATTTGAAAAATAACTGACTGTAACAGTCGAATTGGCCAACGAAACATATCCCATTGTGTTCGGAATGGGGGTATTTAGCTAGGGGCGACAGTCGTTGGGTTTGATTTCGAGTTCGTTTGCAAAAACACTATTTAAAATTTCCTATAAAGTCTCGACCAATAGGATTTTTTTCTTTAAAAAAAATAAAAAATAAAAATCTCAGAAACCCTAGCCGCCCCAGGCGATATCAACGACGTACATAGCTCGAAACTTCCCCTCGATTTTCCCGCCGCCACGGGCGAAGCTAGGCCGCGCCACCACCTCAGTTCGACAGCCCTTCCTCCCCTCTCCACATCCGACCAAACCCCGCCCTCCACCATCGCCTGTATCGCCTGAACCACCCCCAGGAAGTCGACGCCTTTCCGACGCCGCCCAGCCTTCCTCCGACCACCGAGCTGACCCCACTCCTAGGCACAGGCGCGTCTCTCCAAGCCCGAGGGCGTGGCACTACCTGATCGAAGCAACGATCTACGGATCTCACGAATTTTTCAAACCTAGTTCTGAATCAAAAATAAAGGTACAACCTTTATTATTCTGAAATGAAAATAACACTATAAAGCGTTGCAAAACTTTGAAAAATAATATCTTTTTCGTTCGTCAACGAAATTCGATGAAACAGGAGACACCGTGACCGCAAGGGTTTTTCTGATCTTCCTACGATTTTTAGCACTGCAAAAACCAATGTGAGGAATCTAAACTAAATTGTGTGAGTGGAATCGCTTGTATAAATTATATAAGCAAAGTGTAAATTATATATGCATTGTATACCTCATGTACATGTGTTGTATAAGTTATATTAGTGATGTATAAATTATACAAGCATTGAATGAAACATATATGCTTTGAATTGTGTTGAAATGCAAGTGAATTATAATACATACATATATATATATATATATATATATATATATACTCCCCTCGTCCAGAGACCATGGACGATATTTATTGCTTGTGATTGACGTGATATTATATGGTATAGCAAATGGTTGGAAATAATTGTTTGTGGTTGATATTGTGGTTGAAAAATACCTTTGTGGTTGAAAAATACCCTCTTGTGGTTGAAACAAATTAGAATAGGATTGTGGAATTGAAAGTAAAACATGCTGCCTGCGTGCGAACTAGATGCATGATCCCCATTGTCAAAAACCGCGAGGTTTTAAGGTAGAGCGAGGAGCCGTACTAGGGACGGTCCCGGTTTCAACTACCCTGCCGTTATGCTGCCGAAATTTTCTGAAATATACACGTGTTAGAAAAATTGTCATTCGTTGAAATAAATTACATATATTGAAACCAATATTCATGTGTTGAGTTGAAATTCATTCGTTGAGTTGAAATTCATGTGTTGAATCTTATTTGAATTCAAACAAATAGTTTTAGCGATAAAAATCACATTTTTATATATATACAAACTATAGCAAATATTCATGTGTTGAGTTGCAATTCATTCGTTGAGTTGAAATTCATGTGTTGAATATTATTTGAATTCAAACAAATAGTTTTAGCGATAAAAATCACATTTTTATATATATACAAACTATAGAGAATATTCATGTGTTGAATTGAAATTCGTTCGTCGAGTTGAAATTCATGTGTTGAATGTTATCGTATTTTAAAAATAAAATGAATAGACAATAGAAACTACATTTTTATTGTGAATATGAAGTGTTAAAACATTCACGTATTGAATAAATATTTTTGATGTTAAAAGTATTTCTTTTATCATGTATACGCTTTGATAATAATACACACGTGTTGAAATAAATAATAGTTTGCTAGAAATATTATTATTGGCTTTGTTTTGCATATATATACATGTGTTGAACAGGAAAAATGGATTAGCTGTAGAGTAAAGAAATTATTTGCGTGCCCGACAAATAGGTAAACCTTGATGAGTTAGCTGCGCAATTTTATTTTTATATCAACTCCTGTGAATGCCATTGGATGCGGAGTGCTGGTTATTCTGTGTGAAATAATAAATATCGCCATAGGATAGTAACAATTAATTTTGAACTACACTACATGGCATACTTCTTGACGATAGGCATACTTCATCATATTCCGCATAAGCAATTGGAGCTTGTGTGACGAGGTGGAAGATTTACCATACGAGCGAGAGGCTTGTATGGCGATGATTTTATACTACAGGTAGAACTGATGACTGATATGGACTATATAAAATATAACGATAAATTGCCAGATTAATAAAAACCCCACACGGGTCTGGAGTTGACAATAAGCACGTCTCTCTAGTTATTAGATACGACACATGGACTATTTATTTCCACACGGAAACGGGGGTAACGAGAATTTATTCTCTGGAGTGATTATCTATACATGCTCCCCCGTAAATACCATAATATATCACTATAAATATGCGGATGCTTTTTAGGATTTATTGGGTACCTAACACGGCCCAATAAATTTCCAAACCCCTCCCCGTACAAAGGAGGTTATGGCGAAATTTTTCGAAATATTAAGGCGTTAGTGAAATATTTGAAGTGAAAACGAAGTTGAAAATATAGAATGAGCTATAGTTGGAATTATAAAATGGACTATATTTATATATATAAATATAAATATAATTAAAAGGAATCGAAGCCGTGCAGTTCGTGTTTCGGAATCATAATTTGAAACGATTAGTACGAGAAATCCGACCATCGGATTTTCCCGAAACCACAACCGCTGGGTTCGCCTTGGAAATATCTTCCCAACGGCACCAACCTTGAAAAAATCCAACGGTTGGATTGTCCGGAATGTTTAATTCAAATCTGAAGAAAAACAACGCCAGAATCGTTTATATTTATATATAAATATAATTAAATTAAATCGAATAACGACGCTGCAGTTCGAATTTTGAAACCGTAACTTCAAACGACTAGTGTGGAAGATCCGACCGTCGGATTTTCACGAAACTGGAACCGTTGGGTTCGCTTTGGGAATATCTTCCCACTGATATAGACTTTGTAGAAATCCAACGCTTAGATTTTCCGATATGTGTAAAACAAATTAGGGGAAAAACAGCGCCAGTGCCACGGCACGACCTGAAACGTCGTTTAATTAAATATGGCCATTTTTAAATAAATAAAAATGGCGAAAAATCGTTATAAAATATTATAAGCAACATAGATTGCCAATAGACCAATTGGGCTTGAATTGTTTGATATTTGATGGTTGTATGTGCTTGACACGAAAATAACACTAAAGAACTGAAAGATGGATGTCGAATAATATAACCATGGAAAGAATCGAATTAAGTTCTAATTACGCGAATTATTTGAAAAGGCTGAGCTAACCCTCATTTCAAATAATTTATCAAGCGATTCGAATTGGGAAATGCAAAGACGATTCAAGACCGATGATCTTCGTATCGGTTGGATGGGCGCTGCTGAGGTTCCTGGCTGGAGTAGCTACCGTGAAGGAACGGAAGTAGTAGCCGTCTGAACGTATGTGTTGATTGGACGGATATACGAGGAATTTGGCGCCTCCGGTTTCGTTCAGACCCAGAACGGACTTGTAAATGGACTGTGTGTCTGACATTGGATTTTGTTCTATGTTGATTGATCTCTGTTAAATATATATCTGTTTGGCGGCGGAGAATTTATTCCTTTGCTTAACGCCCTTCTCTGAGACGTACGAGCTCAGAGGTTATATATAGATGGAAATCAGTCGTATGGAGTGGACTGCCTATGTGGTATGCCAAGATGCTGTGATCAAGGCTTCTGTTGCAAAGCAAAGTCTTGTGGATGATGATCAAAGCACGGTCTACGTGGCCTGGCTTTGTGTATAGCGTGGATTCGCGAGCCTCACACCCCGGTATGAGTTAAAAACGAGATAAGGACTGCATGGAGAGCACGACGTTTCTTTCTAGCTATGGTGGTGTCAGTGACTTACCAGCCCTGACATATATATCTATTTTCACCTATGTGGTTGTTGGAATGCGAGGCGCCTCGATTATAGGTCTATAAGGACCGGGAAACGTGTGTTCAGGCATAATTAATCCTCAAACGTAAGAGAGGACCGGCCCTGAAGCATCCAGGGGTTACCCAGAGTGTGTAGTCCTGAGGCATTCGCTAGAGTGTCTCGAAGCGGAGAGGAGATTGCCCCTTGCCTCGACTCATGACGGAAATCCAATTTCCAATACGAAATAACGGACTCGATTGTAGAACTAGTATGGCGACATAGTATATGGTAGCTATGCCGCCTATGATTGATATTTATGATGCTAATCGCTTTTGAAACATATATGCACTAGTAATAATATCAAATGATTTTGCTTTATACGTATCAAGCATATTTGGCCATTATAAGGTAAAACTCTATCCTCCGGCTTGTGTTGCATTGTACGATGGGACCTGAGTCTTATAATGGCTTCATTCTTTTTAAAAGCATTGCGTTGTTTTAAAGAATTTACTTTGTTTTAAATGCACTAGCAATCACTGGAGTAAACCCGTTCCGCGAAAGTGGCGTGGTCCTATGATTTGCTTATTACTGTTGTTTAAACTGTTAAATAGATTCCTCATACCAGTCCCCATGACTGACTCGTTGTTTGTTTCACTTTGCAAACGCGGGTGCCCTTATTTCCACATGGGCAGCCTAGTTCACAGGTGACAGGTTGTTTTTGGCTCTGCACTATTAGATAGAGTGCATTTTGGCTCATGGCGAGGCTGACTTCACAGAGATGACTTTGACATTTTCCGCCATTATTGTACTTATATTATGATCCCACCACTGGCGATGCAGACTGCTTTACTTTCAGTACTTATTATCGTATGTATATGTACCGCCTTCGGCGATGTAGACTGATACCCTTATTATGTCTCACTGCATGTATGTATTCCGCCCTTGGCGATGATGACTGATCACTTCCCTTTTATTTACTAAGTTATATCCTACGCTGTGCTATTCTGATGTTGTTACATGTTGTGATTCCGCTGTCATATCCATGTAAATTATTTTATTTATTGTTTTTGCTATTATCTGTACTCTGCTATGATGATTGATGTGTTATATTCCAATGATTATCCTTAATACCGCCCCTCGGATTTTGGAATCATCACAGGTTGACTGATATTGTGAAGTGTCAAAAGGGACCACAGTTATCCTAAAATACGTTAGAAAAATATATGCTTATTTTCAAAAATAAAAATTACAGTAAAAAATTTTAAAATATTTTAAGATGACGCGAACTAAAACTGAACAAAATTTTGAGACGGATATTTAATTATAATAAATTTCAAGTTCCGATTGTTCCAAGCAGCTGAATTACAACTCGTTCCGATATTTCAACTTACGATGAACCGTATCTCCAAAACACACATTGCTATTACTAATTTCACAATAAAATTAAATTTTCAAACATTTTAAAATACTATTATCACCTTAAAATTCGATTCAACAATTATTTAAACCTTCCAAACTTTATAAAAAATTCATATTAAATTTAAATTTGATTTTCAAAAATCTTAGATCGTTACATTCTCTCCCACTTAAGGCATTTCGTCCTCGAAAATAAGAGCTCGTGAAATTATACATAAGCAAAATAAATCTTATTTATAAATTTTTTAAACTTACAAATTCTTATATTAAATCTAAGTTTATCAACACAACTTGTAGGAAAACTTACTTATGATTAAATTTGCCAAACGCTTTTATACGAAAACTTATCAAAACAAAATTCAGTTCGTTATATTAGAAAGGTATAATTTTGGAAAGGTCGATTAAAGAAGTTTTAGTTTTAACTATTATTACAAATCATAGTTTGCATAGCACTTCAAAATGAATTCTCTGACTTTGAATCCCATTACATTTAAAACCATTGAAATATTATTTCATAATCATTCTTTTACTTCGGGATTCTCAAGACCAAATTTGCTTTTAAAGTTTCAAACATACTATGATCAAATCTATGTGTGATCAGTTCGAGATGTTCATCCTCATGACAGGGCAACTGAGTACCACCCTCATACAAGATCCATTCCCTCATCACAACCCAGTTTTAGTCATGGTTACTCGAACAAACCAAATCATTTCATATCCCGAAGTCGTCGAACTTTCTTTTATAAACCATTCAAATAGTTAACCATACTTTTTGGTATTTCTAAATATTTTCAAAATATCGGGATTCAAGTCGTCGAACTTTCTTTTATAAACCATTCATCACATCCAATTGGTTGGAAACCAAAATCGTTCGATAGAATATTCGACTTCTAAGTATACAACTTTAGGTTTCACATTTCGAAATCTATGATCGTATTTAAACCATTCGAACCTTTCAAATTTAATTTCATATGAATTCAAGCCTTTCTAGTTTTCGAAGTTTTCGAAAATCGTTTACACTTCCTTTATTTCAAATATCTTTGTATATCACCAGACAGAGTATTTCGAGAGTCATAAGCCGAAATCTCAGAAATCTCTTTATGATTCAAGTAGTTGCACCTTTTTTTTTTCTTCAAACCTAACTCATTTAAACATACTATAGGGTTTTATTCATTCTTATTCAAATATACCATCACGCTTTCGTTGCGCACTCTAATTTAGTAAGTGCATGTTTCAAACCATCATTATTCAAACATTAGAAATAAGTTTCAATATTTGGAACCAAATCCTTACAGTTCATCTTTCAAAATCCATTTTCCTTGCATAATTATATTATATATTTCAAACACTTCCAAATTTCTATGCAAACTTATTTGTTTAAGTTCCGTTAACGTAATGTCTTGGATAAATCAAAATTATTTAGTTGAACTCGATCTTGGTTTCATTCGGAAACTAACACAAAAGGTTATACATACATGGATCAAGTCAAATTCCATGTATTCAAAACAAAAGCTTAATATCAAATGAGCATCAAAAGGTATAATGGCCTAAATCAAAACGCGTCTAAATCAAAGATGAACTACTCAAGATCAAACAAGCTTGGTCCAAATTCTCAAACATGATCAAGACAAGAAAGTCAGGTGCACCCAAGGGTACAAGTATAGGTAGTTCAAAAGTACGATGATTCGAGTCAAGATATTCGACCAAGCTTAAGAAAAAGGGGATGAATGACGCTACTCAACGGTTTGAATTTAAATGATGAAACTAACTTAGGCCGAGATAGGAAAGTCGAGCGCACCTAAGGATACAATCATAAGTAATTCATTCTTGGGATATTCGTTTTTTACTACCTCTTGAGTAAATCTTACTTCAAATTTTGTTTTCCATTGTATCATAAATGGTTACTCTTCGAATACTTTCTTTTTGGATTGCTCATATAGTTTCAACTGGGGAAGAGTAGTTTTCTCCCCCACTCAGATATTTATTACAATTTAAATCATCTTTTTAAACAAATTCTTAACTTAACCCAAAATTATTTTCAAATTCCTTGAGGGGAGTTTGATTGCCGAAATATTCTTCCGAGAAAATAGCTTAATCTTGCATTTTACCGTTTACAATTCCTGCCAGGTATAGATTCGACTCTATTGCTTAACACTTATCGAGGAATATGATATCTTCTCTGATTATACTTATTAGATCTTAATATTTATATTTAAACATTCGTTATGACTTGATCAATTACTTTTGTTAGAATGGAGTGATGTTCAACTCATGGGCTTAACAAATAAGCTTATGTACGTGCATATTCCAGATTCATATTCCAATTCTTCAGACGAACTTTACTCTTAAACATTTTTCTAGCTATTTACAGGCTACTCATGACCTATTGTCCAAATTAATTATGTTTTTAGCTTATCTACCTTATATTAAATCCCTTTAATATTTCCAATATATCGAAATAATTTAAGTATTTCTTGATGTCGTAGCCGGAATCATATAGTCATCCCACTTTCGAAACTCAAAAATCACTACTGATGGTGCCATGGTTATCAGTAAATTCATCCTCGAGCGACTAGAATGTGATTCTATATCTATCTAGTATACACTGGACTTCATATATATGTTAGCTAGGCGTATATTAAAAATCCCTATATACTCGATAGTCCAATCGCAACATCGAAACAATACTCAAGAATCCTTATCCTTAATTATATTTCTAAAATAATCATACTTTCAAAACGATTTACTTAGTTCAAAATAATTCACTTCCAAAAGACGCTTTCTCACCGAACTATTCCAAAATCTCATTCTAGGGTATTTCTAACCCTATCTCTAACGAGATATTATAACTCTGATGAGTTCTATCTTCTATTCAAAATATGTCGTACACCCCGTAGCTTTGTAAGAACCAAAGCTCTGATACCAACTGTAACGACCCGCCTTTTTGCCCGATTCTCGCCGGTAATTAAACCTACTTAAATCGTTCACAAAGACGAATTGTTATGGGTACATACATATATTGAACAAAATAACAAACTTTTCATTGCATGATACAATATTACATCAGAGTTACATAGAATATCAGAGTTACAACATAAATATATACAGCGGAAGAAAGTAAATACACTCTCAGTGGAAGGTCAAAATCATACAGCGGAAGCTTCAACTCTGTCATGGACTCTGACGCAAAAAGCGCTCCGAACCTTGCTCCAACGAACTAAAACTGCAAAACTAAACTACTGGCTGCCCATGTGAAAATTCATGGGCACCCAGAGTTTAGGAAGGAACAATAAACTCCAGGTCAGTCATGGGACTGGTGTGAGAACATAAAACATTTGCTTAAGGTTTATTTTAAAGTTGGGAAATTCACCGGACCACGCCGCTAATGCGGAACAGGTTTACTCCATCTGAACACCCGTGCATAAAATTACGCAATGACCTTTTGAAAATGAAGCTATCATAAGCCCGTCCCACATCACACAATGCAAGCGCATACCAAATGGAAGAGTTTTATCTTATGATAACCAAACATGCTTTCATACGTGAAATTCCTCTTTTCATATTATATATAGTGCGGAATACCATTTCGCAAATAAATGTATAAATTATGGACGGCATAATACCATTAATATTATGTCGCCATATATATATATATATATATATATATATATACACACACACACAAACCAAAACCGTATGGCTCGTATTGGAGATTTGGATTTCCAACTTGATGATTCCTGACACGAAAGATCAATCAGAACACAAACGAAATGTAATCACGGGTTTTTCATCCAGACGCGGACACCGATACAAATCGCGAGGTAGATCAACGGTTTTCGACCAGACAAGGCCCCCCGAACATACCCTATTCCATAAGTCATAAGTGGTTTCCCACTGCTGCAGCGGTCATCATCAATTCATATATAACCCCAACCTAACCGCCAGTTTCTTATCATCCGGGGTGTGAGGCTTGTCGATGTCACGTCATACACAAAGCTATGCTTCAATAAGCCATTCTTTGATCATCACTAGCTAGTTTCATAACTTGGGTATATCACATTGACAATTCACGACATATCACTGATTTAAATCAACGCGTACCCTCTAAGTTCATATGACTTAGAGACGGGTATAATATATTGCCACAAATCCGATATACATTAACGGAAATCAGTGCTATGCGGTCAATTTCAATGTCAAACACACCATCCATACAAGTCCGTCCTGGGTTTGAACGGAACGAAATCCGAAAGTTCTCCCGACACGTTCGGACTTCCTGTCACTCCGGTAATAGGGGCATCTCTCTACTGTAGCTATTCAGTAAAGAAACCAATCGGCAATCAGTCCGTTCGATGGGAAGAACCACGGTCTTCCTCGTCGATTCTAAGTCTTGAATTTGCTTCATGCGTCGTATTATTACTTGGAATGGTTTTCGGACTTAAATCCGATCCCGGTCTTTCCAAGTAATAAACGTATTCAAAAAAAATTTAAAAAAATTGGTTTGGACCGTACGGACTTTTCAATTCAATCTCCTTCCAATCATTCAATTCATTTAATCCGATCCCGGTCTTTCCAAGTAATAAGCGTATTCATAAAACAAGGGTTATGGACCATACAAATTTTCAATCCAACTTTCCTTCCAATCACTTATCCATTCATTTCTAAATCAAGGCTGGATTGATCATGAATTCAGTTATCGTCTTATCTCTTTAATGGAAATTCAAATATTCGATTGCCAACCATATGTTTCAAAACATAATCCTTCAATTCTTATATTTTAAAACATCCTCTTTATTCCTTTCCATAAGTCTTTCAATTTCAAATCTTTATTTGTATTACAATTTCATTTATGATCATCCAAACAATATTCGTGTTCAAATATAGGTTTTAATAGCCATTTGATAAGATAGATTCCAAATCAATTCAAATAATTCAGTTCTAATCACTTTAAATTAATAAAGTAAGATTTATCATGGATTCTCTCTAAATTTAGAAACTGGTTTTGTTTGAATTTTTCATTATGGTCGCCAAACTGCACGTATAGCGACCTCTTCCAAATTTTGTTTTGAACATAACTTGAAAATCATACGTTGAAATTCAAAAATTTCTCTTCTATTAAAAAAACTGTCTGTATTTGAAAATCAACGTTTCTTATTACAAGTCAAACCGATTTCAAAGAATCAAGTTCTAACCATTCAAAATTTTGAAATCGATATTTTACGAATTGTCGCACCGTAACGCGTTATAAATCAACTTAAATAAAATTCTTCAAATCCTTCCGAATTGGATTTTAAATTCAATACAACTTAATTTCAACCCGATTATTAAGTTTAATCTAGAATCATTTCACAAATCCAAATATTAATTTAAATTTGAATAAGTTGTGAATAATAGAAATTCAAAAAGCCTTTATTTGAAATTTAAATTGAATATTAATGAATGGTCGCTAAGCAACCTTATTAGCTTAAATTTCAACTTATTCCCAAGTTTAAATTTCCATTTAATCGAAACTCAGTACAATGTTTTCCAACTTGTTTAATTATTTCAAAGCGTATCATAAAAATAATGAAGCTAAATGTATGTATAATTTCAATATCACTTTATCGTTTCTGTCTTTGACGACAGTCGTTGGTTATTCATACTTAGATTTTTCAGACCACTTGTAATCTAAATTTAACTAAATTTCTAATCTTTAATATTTAAATAATCGTTCATGGGAAGGAGAATTAAATCAATCATTCGCATAAATCCATACTACGGTGCGGGTGTTCTCATACAATCCAAATCAACCATATCAGCACGAAGTTAGTACAGGATAAGGCGGTTTAAACTTTGGAGGGGACTCGCATGCGCAGGGCTTCACCGTTTCATATTATTTTTCTTTTTTCCCATGACTGGCGGAACTTGAAGAAGAGGAGGAGGGGAGAAACAAGGTTGTTACAGGTAGGAGAGAGGTAAAGGGAAGGAAGAAGTGATGGAGGGGGTAAAGTTTTATACAAATAAGTTTAAACGGTGGGGGAGAAATATGATGTAGCACGTGTAAACATTTGTTACACCTGTCCACCATTTTTCTTCCATGCATGCCACGCTTAATTTTTTTTATATAGTTTGAAACTTTTTGGGAAATGTACACTTCATGCGGTGGGCATGGAAAAGGAACGCAGGTACTAAAGAAGGTAAAATGTTTATTTGGACATTAATACATGCGTGAGTCTCCTTCTATTAAAATTTGTAATTTTATATATATATATGTATATTATTTTTTATTATTTTAATAATATGTGAAACACATGCAGAAAAAGGGTGGCATATAGTCCATGACCTACTCGGTTTTGAACATTAGCGCAAGGAACGTTTCCTTTTTACATGGAACAAAAGAATGGAAGAAGTATCCACACTACAAAGCTTACATCCAACTTTTTTCCTTTTCAATTTCTTTCATTTTTAATTATCGATATAACCATCAACACTGAACTCACAATATAATCATGTATAATAATGTGTCATGATCCCAAAACAGTAATAAAACAGACCGGTTGACTGATATTGTGAAGTGTCAAAAAGGACCACAGTTATCCTAAAATACATTAGAAAAATATATGCTTATTTTCAAAAATAAAAATTACAGTAAAATTTTTAAAAATATTTTAAGATGACGCGAACTGAAACTGAACAAAATTTTGAGACGGATATTTAATTATAATAAATTTCAAGTTCCGATTGTTCCAAGCAGCTGAATTACAACTCGTTCCGATATTTCAACTTACGACGAACCGTATCTCCAAAACACACATTGTTATTACTAATTTCACAATAAAATTAAATTTTCAAACATTTTAAAATACTATTATCACCTTAAAATTCGATTCAACAATTATTTAAACCTTCCAAACTTTATTAAAATTTCATATTAAATTTAAATTTGATTTTCAAAAATCTTATATCGTTACAGTTTTGCTGTTGGGGTTTCTAGTATTGATCAATAAAATTTGCGGAAAGAGGAAGAAGAGATTGAACGATATGGTTCGTTCCTTTTCATGATGGCGGTGGTTTTCCCAGTGTTGACCGCACTGACTGGATAAATAGGGTTTTGGACTGATTTAAAGGATATTTATAGTATGGACAAATAATATAATAATATTTATGAAACTTCAACACGAAGTAACACGCAGAAACCCCCACAAATGACTTCCGTTTACTGATAAAAATCTAATCCTAGCATAGAAAAATATTCCGGACTCAATGGGACAGGTTTCGTCGAATTATGGTATTGATTGACATAGAAATGTGTTTATTTTATGCTCTTATATCCTATCTTTTGTATATAAATAAATATTACTTGGGTATTGTTTTGTTACTTATACAGATATTCCAACCCAACCCGCATGCAACCAGAAATGTAGTAAAATAGAGTTCAATTTGCTGTGTATTTGCATTTTGAAGAATTGTAGATGAAGATATCACATCTAGTTGCTGTTGGACAAGAAAAGGATTGATAACAAGGCTTTGCACATCACAAATCAATGAAGAAGTGTCAAGGAAGCAAGAGGAAAAGAGAAAAGGCCCAAATTTTCTTTATTTATCTAAGGCCCATTGATGTTTCTCATTGTAAACTAATTAGTGATGTAATGACCAGGCCCAGTTATCATTAGGGTTAGGGTTAGGGTTTGGCTATCTACCCTATATATACCCTTGTAATGGCATTGTAGCCACGATCCATCATATATCTCATTCTATTCTCTTCTTCATTAATAAAACTCATTTTTCTTTTATGCAATTTTCTATTTCTTAGCAATTAGTGTTGTCTACACGATTAGATTCGGTAGAACACTATTAGTATTTTGCATTTCTTTTCATTAGTGATTGACCGTCTGATTAGATTCAGCGGTAATCCTAATTGTTATTTTCTGTTCGTTTAATTCTGTTCTGCAATTTTATTTCCATTGTTCTATTTTATCTTTAATCGTTGAATTTATTACAGATCTGATTAGATTCGAATCTACAGTAAATTTAATCGCATCTTTTAATTGTAGTTTCACTTTTTATTTTGTTTTGCAAAATCAACCTCCAGCTTCGTCTAACATGCCCAAGAAAAAAAAAATTAATTAAACCTCCCTGTGTTCGACCTGTATGCTTGCAGAATTTATTACAAATGTCGCGCTTTTCTAATCCATAGATCAGCGACGATCAAGTTTTTGGCGCCGTTGCCGGGGAGGTAACGATTAAATTTTATTATTTATTTAATTTCTGATTCGTGTTAGTTTTTGTTTTTTTTTATTTTATTTTCTTTTGTTTTCCTGTATATATATTAAAAAAAAATCTTGAGCGGTTTGATTTGATATTATATGTTGATACTGTAATCTCCACAACAAGAGAAAAAAAAACACTTCTCAAAATTCCTTGATTTATTTCCCGTTTTCATCTATTCCCTTCTTATATTTCTCATCTACAAGTCCCTTCCTTTTGCAAACCTCTTTACCTTTAAAAAAAAGTTTCTTCATTGATTAGATTTGGTATTGTTTGATGATACCATAGTCTTCCTAATCAAGAAAAAAATTCCATTCTTTTGTTCACTTCTTTCCTCTTTTCTGTACCTTAATTTCTTCTTTTCCAAGTTTCAGAAGAAAAAAAAACTTGTCAACTTTTGTTGATTTCTTTCCATTTTTCAATTCCTTTCCAATTTCTTACATTACTTCTTTTACAAATCTCACCAAATAAATAAATAAATAATTGCCAATTTTTTTTTCTTTTGTTTCCAATCTTTCTCCTCCTTTCCATATTTTTCTTGTACATTGATTTCTGCCTTTCTTTAAAAAAAAAATCTTTCCATCTTTCAATTCTTTGTTTATTCAATTTCTTTCTCTCTTACAAATTGGTTTCCTCTTTTCAACAATTTCAGAAAATAAATACAAAAAAATAAAGAGATCTTTCTTCTGTCTTCCTCTTTAAATTCTTATACACCCTTCTACAAATCTCCTACAGCAACACCACCCCTCCATACTCCTCCTGAGCGTCATCCCCATAACAAACCAGCACCCGTTAACACAGTTGTAATTCCAACTTCACTTCTACCCAAACAAACCGTGCCATCATCTATCTGCCGCAAACCCTACTTGTACAAACATACTCCCATCGCAACATTCCAAACCGCAAATCCAAAACTCCACCATAACCTTACCTCACACCGTTCTTCAAGCTCACCAACGCAGATCAGACTATCCCATCCACTGAGATTCACACTCAAACCGAACCCATAAATTCCATCAACAACCTCCCATACTTCATCACCTGAACACCCAAAAATCCCAAATCTCAATTGTGATTTTCAAAAACCCGAAACACACTTCGCCTGGATCCACAAAACTCGAACACAGTTGCTACTTCGAAACCGTGAACCAAACGTTCAGCCACAAAAACCCAAACGCAATTCGGAAATCCAATTCAAAAAAATAAGGGGCGGCACTTCTTTTCTTTATTTTTAGGGCAATTGGATTTTTTTTTTCCCAGAAAGGAGTGATTTGTTTCCTTATAACAAAGAGGCATATATTAAAGAAGAAAGGAGAATTATTTTCTTTGTTGACTATATCCTTTTGAGCTTAACTGTTTGGACATGCCTTTTATTAATTGGTGAATGGGTGGCATCGGCTAAATCGTAGTTTGATGTTGAGTGTGCCTTTTATCTATTTCAAGTTGTCTTCCTGGTTGAACCACAGATTTTACTGGTTGTGCGTGGGTTGAGTCAGTCTTCTGAGTCCTTGTGTGGTTTGTTTCCAGAAATAAAGAGGAGGGGGTCTGTGGTTAACTTATTCTGGTGTGAAACATTTTTGTTGTTGGCTAGGAAAGTTTGTTTTCTTTCTATTTATTATTGGATTGGTGTTATTTTGTTACTTATTGAGAGATCCTTTCTTCTGTTTAACTAGAGGGGTTTGGTTTTGTTTAATTGTTGTTGAGTTTGTTTTTACACTTTTTTTTTCTTCTCCGAACTTTAATTTGTAGCATCATTTCTTTTGTAAAAAAAAAAGGATTGAAATCCCAAACAAAGGTTCAAGCTACAAAGAAGGATTTGGAGTTCAAGCGACAAACAAGTAACTTGAGGTCGATCAATTTGCAAACACTGATATTTTAATCGTTGCAGCTACTCAATTCTCTGGACGGATAGCCATACCCCACGGTAATATTTTTCTAAACTCTACAGGTGCTGAAACTGCTTTGAAAATATTGAAATTGTTGTAAAAAAAAAATATTTTTGCAGGGGCGGCGGCTTGAATGTAAATTTTTTTTTTCTCTGCAATTTATATTTCTGTGACTGAAATTTCTGAATTAGTTTGGTGCGAACTGACATTTCCATAACTGAAATCTTCATTCTCATTGTTTTCAACAATAAAAATAAACGTTGCAAAATAATATAATTGAAAAGTGGTGTTTTGTGAAGTTGACTGTCTTGTATAATTGGATCGCGGATATATAGTAGTTCAATTTATTGAACTATTAGCAAAAGAGGTTGCATACTACCCGTAAAACATTGGTCGTATCCCTTAGTTTCATACTATAAGTGAAAGGCCATAAGACCCTCTTCCCCCTTCCAATTGAGTCAGTTAATTAATAGAGCACAGCTTAGTATTTTATACTATTTTGAACTGAGAATAATTTCTGTCTTGTCGTGATTTCATTTCAAATGTCTGATTCAAAAAAATCTTTGAGAGAATTGTGGGATAATAGTCGAAGTAGACGTCCTCTTGAAGAGTATGAGTATGAATTGCAACTCATGAAACAAGATTTTCCAAAATTTCGTGAGCCAAATGTCAACAATTTTCAAAATTTTCAAAATAACCAGCAATTTCAAAGTTATGATCGAAATGACGACTTCAATTCAAATTTCAACAATTTCGATTATGGGCCACATCCACATGAAAATAACTTTGAATCTCAATATGGCTTTGATCCACATCATTATGGGGTTGAAAACCAAAATTTTCAAAATTATAGCCCATATCAACATCTTGAAAATAACCAAAATTGCAATTTTCTCATAAATTTTAACAGTTTTGGTTATGAACAAAATTTCTATGATCAAAATGATTTCCAATATCATTGTCAGTTTTCTGAAAATTCAAACAACTACCACATTGGAAATAATATTGATTGTGAAATTAATGCGGACTATAATTTTGAGAATCAAGAAATTCCAAACGAGAGCTCGCATATCAACGATCGTCTTAACATTCTTAGAGAGAGGGAAGAAAGACTAAATAAAAAGGCTGATGAACTTCTTTGTTTATTGTCATCTTTGAAAGAACAACGAGAGCAACAAAATCAAATTCAAACAAGCGATGAATCAGCAAACAATCCAATTTCTACTGACATTGAAAATTTTCAAGTAACGACATTGGAAATTGAGAATAATCACCTTGATGAAGTTGTTGAAAATTCAACAAAAGATTTGGATTTCAACTCTTTTCGGGAAAAAGATTTAAGCTTGGATTTTGATCTTTCTTGTTCAGACTGCGAGAAACTTGAAATTTTTGAATTTGAACCAAATGAAAATGTTGAATTTTTCAAAAACTCAGAAGTGGAAATGGATTTTAATGACCATGAATTTCTTGGATTGTACGAGGATGAGTTGCCAAATGAGGAACAAGTAGATTCAAGTCACGAGTTCAAAAAATTTAACTTTGAAGAAACTTCCAACGAACTTGAAATTGTCAGTGTCAAAAACATGTTGTCCAGTAATGAAATTGAGAATTGTGATCACATAGTCTTGAACAACAGTCAGATTTCAACTTTCACTGAATTTATATACGATCACAAATTTTTGAAACATTACACTGACAAATTTGTTGAATACATGACTTATTTTTGGAATGCTGGCTTGGTTGAAAAACTTCAGGTTAGGACGACCCTAGATATTTATCTCCTGGACTACAAATCGAGGTATAAAGATGAGATAGTTTTCAAAAACCTGCGCTTATTAGAAAACATGCCTAGACACAGTGGGAATGGGACTCATAGGGCTAGAAACAAGTGTGGGGGAAAAAGTTGGTGGAATTCTTTGCAGCGCGTTCACCGCAAACACATATATCATTGTATATATGATCCATTCTTCCATATAGCTAGATTGCATTTCATTTTACAGATCATTTTGCATCTCATTCACCTTTGGGTGCGATCTTTCAAATTTAGGAAACGTTCACAGTGTGGACACTGTTTAGTTCTAGTGTGGGGGGGAGTCTGCATTTCACTCATTTTCGTTTTTTTTCTTTATTTTTCTTTCTTTTTCAATTTCAGCCATTTAAATAGGACCATTATGCATTTTAGACTGTAGTGACATGCCATTTTTTTTTTTTTTTTTGAAATACGACTCATTTTCAATTGATACAACAAAATAAGTTTACAATTTTTAGCCAGTTGATAGTATTTTTTTCTCTCAACTTAGATCGAATAAGAAATATAATGAAAAGTTTAATTTTGAGGGATAATAGTGTAACCGGTACATAGGGAGATTCTTAGGTGATGGCCATGAAATATATTCTATATTGTAGACTTTGTTTAAATAAGTGGAGGACTTAAAATACTTATATTGGTTTTTCAATCTTTAAAACTAAGTTGTGTTAAGTTGAATTCGCGTAACTCTCTTTTGTGCTTATATTTTCGATAATAATAATAATAATAGTATTCCAAGGGTATCCAACATTGCTTGTATATCGAGCGTTGGTGTGCAAACCCGCCAAGCTCTATCCGACACGTTGTTGACAAAGTCAGCGTTGGAATATCTTGGTCTCATTTTATGAGATTGGACACCTAAGGATTGCCGACACGTTGTTGACAAAGTCAAAGTCGGCCTGCACAATCCGCCAAGCTCTTTACCTACTCTCCGTTAGTCCGCGAGGCAGTGCATGGGTGGTAAACCTTGGTCTTTTTAGGTGTATGTACTTAATCATAAATCTTAAAATTTTATAGAATAAAGAATAAGCGATGATACCCAAACACTTCTTGACCTTATTGATTTGACTAGCCATATATGAGAAAATTAGAATACCACTTTGCAAACTGTGCCAAGCAAACTAAGAATTTATTTCATGGCTGCACTATGTTATCGACCGAACTAACTGGCCAAACTAGAATTTAACATTTGAAAACTTGATTTATATTGAAAAATTGTGACAAGTCGAGGTATCTAAAATAAAATCAACTGATTAGAAATTGTTAACTTAAATTGTTGTACCACTTTCCTGAAACAAGTCGTGTTTTCATTTTTCGTTTTTATTTGCATATGTCCATTGCATTCATGTAGTTTCATTAGAATCATAGCATATTACATTTGGATTTTGTGGGTAGTATCCACTGAAAACCCTCACGAGACACCACTCGTCCTACTAGGGACACCTAGAGGTTTAACGGCTTGTTGCATACGCTCAATGCAATCGTGTTTCCTACGAAAGTGTGACCTATCTAGTTAGTTTTTCATTTCTTGTTTTACTCGAGGACGAGTAAAAGATAAGTGTGGGGGTATTTGATTGACATAGAAATGTGTTTATTTTATGCTCTTATATCCTATCTTTTGTATATATATAATTATTACTTGGGTATTGTTTTGTTACTTTTACAGATATTCCAACCCAGCCCGCATGCAACCAGAAATGTAGTAAAATAGAGTTCAATTTGCTGTGTATTTGCATTTTGAAGAATTGTAGATGAAGATATCACATCTAGTTGCTGTTGGACAAGAAAAGGATTGATAACAAGGCTTTGCACATCACAAATCAATGAAGAAGTGTCAAGGAAGCAAGAGGAAAAGAGAAAAGACCCAAATTTGCTTTATTTATCTAAGGCCCATTGATGTTTCTCATTGTAAACTAATTAGTGATGTAATGACCAGGCCCAGTTATCATTAGGGTTAGGGTTAGGGTTTGTCTATCTACCCTATATATACCCTTGTAATGGCATTGTAGCCACGATCCATCATATCTCATTCTATTCTCTTCTTCATTAATAAAACTCATTTTTCTTTTATGCAATTTTCTATTTCTTAGCAATTAGTGTTGTCTACACGATTAGATTCGGTAGAACACTATTAGTATTTTGCATTTCTTTTCATTAGTGATTGACCGTCTGATTAGATTCAGCGGTAATCCTAATTGTTATTTTCTGTTCGTTTAATTCTGTTCTGCAATTTTATTTCCATTGTTCTATTTTATCTTTAATCGTTGAATTTATTACAGATCTGATTAGATTCGAATCTGCAGTAAATTTAATCGCATCTTTTAATTGTAGTTTCACTTTTTATTTTGTTTTGCAAAATCAACCTCCAGCTTCGTCTAACACGCCCAAGAAAAAAAAAATTAAACCTCCCTGTGTTCGACCTGTATGCTTGCAGAATTTATTACAAATGTCGCGCTTTTCTAATCCATAGATCAGCGACGATCAAGTTTTTGGCGCCGTTGCCGGGGAGGTAACGATTAAATTTTATTATTTATTTAATTTATGATTCGTGTTAGTTTTTGTTTTTTTTATTTTATTTTCTTTTGTTTTCCTGTATATATATTAAAAAAAAATCTTGAGCGGTTTGATTTGATATTATATGTTGATATCCTACAATAATTAATTAATACGAACCCAACGCCACCAGTTTTGTCGCATTTTGAGACTGTTTCCTAGTACCCTATTTTTTGAATCCACCGAAATGCCATTCTGGACACCAAATTAGCCAGTCTCCAAAAATAAAAAACTATATATCTATCCTGACTAATCGATGATACGAACTCAACGGATCTGGTTTCGTGGCCAAATTCGATCATCTGCTCAAGTTACACTCAAATATTCCTTTATTAAATTAAATTAATTTAATTACGTGCTATAGAAAATGAACGGGTGTTTACGGCTGCCGTGGTCACATACAACATCGGTTTGCCAGGCATTTTGATTTTCTTATAATAATTTAACGATACGGTTCCAATGAAACTAATTTCATCGAAAACGGAGTCCGTTTGAAAAAGAGCTATTTTAAAGGCCTATAATTTAATAACGATTTCCATAGCGACTATTTCAAATTTTGATTTAGTCATAACTAACAATCTATAACACGAAATCTAGATTTTTTTTCTCTTTCATATGAAAATTATCATCAATACGGTCCGACGTTTCTTGTTTCACAGAAGTCCGACTTATATCGGATCATGTATATTCAACTGAAGTTCAAAACTCCATTTTACGAACTGCAACGCCATTTCGAGCTCGATTTTTAATTATATAAATATATAACATTAAAACTTCATTTAAATAACGAATTCAATATTAAATTCCATTGATATTCCAAATATAATATTTAAAATAAATATATTAAATTAAATATTTGATTGCCATAAATACGGGTCGTTACACTGTTGTACTCCGATATCTCATTGTAACTCTGATGTAAGAAATTTTTATTGTAATAAAATTTCTTTTGTTTCTGTTCTGATGTGTTATTACCCCAGGTGATGCAGATTCCAACTTGTGAATCTCCGCCATTTGAATACTTGGATGTATTAAGTGCCGATTTTCGAAGGTCAAAACTTTAGATCGTCACATAGTCTGTATGAAATATAAATGAATACAAAACATAAATCCTTACAATTCCAAGTCTAATCTCTTCAATGATGCTTTTAATCACCTTTAAATTGAAGCCACTAATTAAATTTACTTTATTTGCTTTAACCTAAACATACAAATGGACTGCATTTTACAAAGAAACAACCAGCCTAATAATTATGAATTGGAACTATGATACATATATTCAACATCTTGGTTCCTATGAATTAGAAAAACGATACGTAAGTACTGCATAGAGCAAGTACTTGTAAATTATAGCTTGTAAGATATGGTTATAATATTCATATAACAAAATAAATTTTAAAAAAATGTGATGTGTTTTTTTACCTATGTTTTCCTTCTTTTACATAAATGTTCATCTAATAAGACATACATTATTATATTTCTAATTATATGCATATACATGTGTTTAACCTATATTACAACAAAATAGAAGAGCTTCTCACGTAAATGTAAATAGACATGAGCAAATACACAGGTGCATTAAAAAAAAGTAATGTGCCATGAATTGAGGATAGGAACACAGTAGCATGTATTAGGACCAAATCAAATGGTATAAAAGCACTTAGCCCAGCAAATGAGGACATGCGAACAAGTGCATTAGACATGGCAATAGCAAGGAAATGAAAACGAATAGGCGAAAAAACCCATGGTCATGGTTCAAAATTATTGTATGAGATGTATTTACAAAATTTCGAGTGCACATGCACATGACCAAGCGACAGACATAGAAGACTGATGCAAGCAGTCTAAGAACAAGTAGAGGAACATCAAATAAAGGCTAGAAAATAGAAAAACCGCTGAGTATGGGTTGAATTTCATATCCCCTTATATGTGATTATGATTTTTTAATCGTGTAAAGAGTAGCTTTACTTTAGTTTTCATAGCGCAATAAAATGTATATAGTGAATTTCCTTCTTTTTTTAGCATAGTCTTATTTTGTATTAGTACTAAATTTATTTTTGTTAAAAAAAATAGTTTTAAATAGGAACAACTCCAATTCCAATGTATGTATTAAATCCCTTGCCAAAGTAAAAGCTAAATAGTCCACTCAACTTGCCCCTACATCCAAGGCTGAACTAACCACAAGACTTGTGAGATGAAGGGGAATCAAACTCAGAAGGTGTGCATACTATTATGGATTCAAATGAGTTTTGTATACATGACATCATAGGTTTCATTTTTTTTCAAAAGCAGTTGTTCAATACGCATGTATTTTTTCATTAAATGTCACTTCCCAATAAAAATTCAGAAATAGCACCACAGAAGAAAAGACTTGGTTTCAATAGTGTGCATACTATTATAACCACGTACACTTATTTTAACCAGTAATGATCACACAAACAGTATAATTTTTTGTGCCTATCCACCTAATCAACTGTCTCAAACATTCTTAAAATCAAATCAACTTAGCGTTAGATTCCTCATTACTAACAAATGCAGTATATAATTTACTAACAGGAAAATATCATTATTATTCAATAGAACTTATTCATCTCATGATGTTAAGATATAATATCAAGAAAATGAAAATGGGCTAACCTTAGATGTAACTTAAAATAAAGTAAGTTAGATATTCCTTTTCATTTTAGTATAGTTTCAGTTAAACTCATTGAAATTTCATTTACAGACCAGTTGAGAAGTCCTTCCTAACAACTTTATCTACTATATAGTGATATTTTTGCACCATATCCTTAACCACTTGGTTCAAAAACATTTGATTATCTCTCAAGACAGTATCAAAGTTTCCCCTCATTTTAACCCCCTCAAATTAATATACGACCGACGTTCGATTGTATGAAAAGCAATCACATCTCAATAGAGACTAGGCAACAAGGTTATGCAGGTAAATGAATCAAACACAACAGTAATACACGATCATGTACACAACGAATTCAGAGGCTCGGTGCACTTTAACTTGGCAATTCAATGCTCGTAGATATAGGTCTGACACGAACACACAAAGAAATCTAAAACAAACTGCCAAGTTCAAACAAGAGCAATGGAATAGCAAAGTAAAAGAAATTTATACAAAGCTCAGGTTAGTGACCAACAACTCAAGCACCAGTCCATGGTGCAACGTGGAGCTGCAAAGCATGGAAATGAAGGGCCACAAACCTTGTGGTTCGCTAGAGTTTGTGAGATAGAGTTTAAGTAATATTGATAGTTGCTTGAATGAAACAAGCTAGGAAAATCTAAAGTACATCACAACACAAATAGAGCATTAACATGAATAAAACAAATAAATACTCCATGTAACCTTAACATTTTCCTTCTTTTTATTTAACAAGTCAAAGAAAATTGTCCTTATCAATTATATAAAGACATAACAGTCTGACGTTTTCCTACTGAGAGCTGACAAACTATATGTACAATAGGAAGCCCACATATTAATTCACAATATTTTCTATCATTGCAGAATATAGTCGAGTAGATATATTTAGATGCTTTGTTCGATTTGTCTCCAATGTAATTATTGAAAAGATAGATTACCAACCTTAAATCCAGTGAAGATGTGTCTGACAACACATTTGCAATACAATTAAATTTCAGAAACCAAAAATCTTTGATATTTAGTATAGTAAAGTGTGCCTTTTTCACACTACATTCATTTTTATAAATAAAATTAACCATACTATATGATACAAATTTAAAGAGTATAAAAACAACAGAAAAAGAACATCACACCAAATAAAAATGAAAAAAGAAGAGAAAATTGAAACCGAGAAACCTACCTAAAACTATATAATTAACTACCATGTACCACACTGCGTCGTATGACCATATTTTCTGATGATTCACAGTAGTTTCCAGCCGACATGGAATTAAATCCTAAAACGTTCTATTCACATTCCCATCCCATGAATTCGAGCCCATGAATTAAATCCTGATGATGTAAATCTTCGTAGTTTAGTTTTGAAATCCAGTCCATTATAATCGAGAGGAAAAATCATGTTATTGTTTCGTATTTGGAGAAATTAATTTAGGGTTCAGATGACTTTTCCTTGAAAAGTGCAAATAAAAGGAAAAACTGGTAAAGTAAAAGATTGGCCGAAAATGTTGGCGGGACTTGTATTACATCATTGAAGTTTTTTATTTATATATTTTTTACCTCAACAGTTGCAGCAATTTACCAAACACAACTATATAGTTCAACTAACAAAAAAAATTGTTGTAGTGCAAGTATGGAGTTATAGTTCTTATTCCCGAAATTCCCTTGTTGTCCGGGAGTTCAAAACCTTGAGAAGTATGCAAGTTGTTTTTCCCAAAGCTTCAAGGTGCTTTAATGGTGTCCAAAGTCAAGAATTCCTTCACAAAGTGTCAAATTAGCCAAATGTCAGCCCTTTTTTCGTTGCTGGTGAAGGGGTATTGATAGGTAGTGGAGTAGATGGGAGTAGGTGAGAAGTGGGGGCCCTGGCCATTCTTTTAATCATAAGAGTCGCGTCGATCCTGTGATTGGAACAACTCCAGAATACTTAGTCAAACGTTGCTCTCCTCTGTGAAACTCCAAATCCTTTCCCTACCTCACTTCGTACCCACCCCTGATGTGCTCCAATTCGTATCCTCCTTGAGATGCAAGCTTTAGGCTATTAATTGATCAGCGCAGTCATATCCTCAGTCATCGCACTTAAATTTCCGTTATCATCTTCGAAGAAGTCATATAACTCCAGGTTAATATTATCAAACAATTCTTCTGCATTATTTATCTCAGCATTTTTGGAGTGTTGATATTTTTGAACTATTTCCTTTAATGATCTGCATGTATATTATCAGAGACTGAGCGTCCACATCTATAATAAACTTTCTCATAATGCTTTCTATTTTCTAAAGTTGAATCATTATTATTTTCTAGCTCATTTTTCTTTTCTTCTTTTTTAAAATTAGTAGTTTTGTTATCCCTAAAACCACTATAACCACCTCTATTGAAGTTATGTCCACGTCCACGACCATACATCTACCTCTGCCACGTCCTCTTACAGAGTGAGAAAAATTTAGCATTAACTTCTGACAATGCAGCTGAATCAGTTGGTTGTGAAGAGTGATTTTTAATAAGCAATTCATTATTATGCTCATCAATTAATAAACACTGTATGAGATCAGAATATTTCGTAAAATGACGCTCTCAATATTGCTGCTGTATGAGTATATTCGAGGCATGAAAAGTTGAGAAGGTTTTTTCAAGCATTTGTCCATCATCCACATTTTCTCTACATAATTTCAGTTTATAAATAAATAAACATAGTGGAATTGTGTTCCCTTACAGATTTAAAGTCTTGAAATCTCATATTCAACCGCTTTTGCATAGCATTTGGAAGTATGACCATCTTTTGATGATCATAACGCTTCTTCAATGAGTTCGATAAGTGGAAGGGAACTTTTTCAGTTAAATATCCTATTTTGAGATCGTCGTGGATGTAACATCTTAAAAATATTAAGCATTTGTTTTGTTCTGTTGGGACATCATATTACCATTTTTAATGGCTTTTAAAGTATTAGGTTTGTAAGTGGATCTCAACATCCAATATCCATGATAAATAGTTGTCTTCATATATGTCCAAAGCTTTGAACTCAAGTTTGACTATATTTTTTATAAATATAAGAATAAAATATTTAAAAAGAAAAATGTTTTTTTTTCAATTTTGAAAATCATATCCAATTAGACAATTGACCATTTAAGTGTATATTAAACATATAAACAATTTGCTTCTATTCATTCATTAATCACGTAAACAACAATACGTATGACAAATGAAGGGTCACATTAGTTATTTTCACTATCACCAAATTAAATAGCTAAGTATGAATTGGAAGCTACAATAAAAAAAACTAGGTTTAAACAATCTTTTACTTAGTGATATATTCAGTGTGTTTCATCCCAGAAAGCATACCAAAGATATTTTTTATGAGCCAAGAGGAGGAAATGTTATCTTACAAGTATTAGTATAAGAGCAAAAATGATTAAAAAATAAAAAAATGAAATGAAATGAATTGATTGAAATACAATATTGAAAAATGAAAGATAATAAGAAAAAGCCAAGTAATATCAAAAGCAACAGTATAAAATATAAGATATTATAAATCAAAATATCTTATGTTCAGAAACAGCAGCAAATGACTATATATATTTACTTTATAAATGTAGCACATAACTTCTTTGTTTTTAAGGAGATAAAGTGAATGTAAAATAAAATATACTATGAATTTTTTGTCACTCATGATGTAAGTAAAAGAAGAAATTACCTTTGCTAAAGACAAAAAAATTAAGAACAGAAATTATTATATGGAAACAAATACCCTGAATTAAACATATATATTATAAAGTTTCAAATGAGAATAGACTTGGAGAGCAATAGCCAAATATTATAAGAGCAGTAGTCGGGTTATAAATGCTTAATAAGGATATGAATGTTTTACATTTAGTAATTAATAGTGATAATGATAGCGTGCTATTATGTCATAATGTGCTATAGGATTACCATATGTAACACCCCATGATTTTAAATATTAAAATTAAAGAATTAAGGAATACTTAATTTCAAATGTGGGAATTAAGGGAAATGGGTTGTGCCATTGCGTTTACCTCGGAATTCTGCTTGAGATAGAATCCGAGTTTGTGTAAATTGGACTCTATATGAAGAAGATGTCTTTAAATTAAATATTGCAGCAAAACATAAAAAAGGAAAATGAGAAAAGAAAAATGTTTAGCATTGTTCTAAGTTTTGTAAGCAAAAGACTTAGTAGCTCATTTGGTTAGAACATGTGATCTGCATACAAGAGGTACAGAGTTTGATCCCCGCCAGCGTCATTTTTTTGTTTTAGGGGAATGGCTAAAAAGTGGCTTAGTGTGAACGCAGTTCAAAAAGTGGTTTAGTGTGAAAATGGTTAATTCGGAAGATAGATAAAAAGAAAATATATATATATAGAAAACATATATATACATATATATATAAGATGTGTACGCATCATGTGGCGCACGTGGCGCATTGTTTGTTGGTCAAGGATTGTCTTTTTTACGTGGCCTTCTATGATTGGCTTTGTGACAAATTCTGAGGTGTTAGGGCTTATGTGTCATGCTATGATTGGCTGAGTGACACTTGCTTTAGTTGGATGGCTCTGATTGCTCCTAAAACGATCTAATGGCTCACATAAGATTTAACTTCTATAAAAGCAACCATAATCCTGAAACCCTAAATCACACAAATTCATTCCAAGGAGCCACTATGCCTTCCATGATCGTTCTAGTTTAGCCACCATTTCTTCTTCAACTTAAAAGAAAGATAGAAGCAAGAATCAAAATCAAATCTAAATCCAAACTAGAATAACAATTAGTCTACATCAAAGGCGAGCAATTCAGTTTCAGAATACAGATCCCAGAAAAACAAGATTGTTCTTTTGATTGTGAGTGCTATTTCTTTCACAATATAATTAATAAATTAAATATGATGGGTTGTAATTGGATTAAGAGAACATGTCTGTTGAAACATGTGATGTTATTGTCTGTTTGTGAACATATGATAGTTTTGTTGTTGTATGATTGGTAGATCTATTTATATGTACAATTATACATGTTTAACTTGATTCATTTTATGCAAGTTTACATATGTTAATTTTATGAATCATATGCAAGTTTATGTTATGTGAATCTTATGCAAATTTATGCGTTAAATCATATGCGAATCTTATGCAAGTTTGCGATGTTAAAACATATGTGAATCTTATGCAAGTTGGGATGTAAAACATATGTGAATCAAGTATATACATATGCTAGTTTATAAGCGAAAAGTGTGACATTAATTTATGTGTTTAGATCCTTATGCAAGTTCACATTTTTATGTTTAGATCTATCTTTAGATCCGTATGCAAGTTCACATTTTGATATTAGATCTATATTTAGATCCAAGGCAGTAACATACTTATGCAAATTTATGTTTCCTATGCTAGTTTTGTTTGTGAATCATATGCTAGTTTGAATGTAAGTTTGTATGAAATTCATATGCAAGTCATAGGAAAACCATATCCATATATGCAAGTTCATAATTACATGTTTAGATCTATACATTTAGATCCATGACAGTACATAGTTTATAGAAATTTATGTTTTATGACTATTGCCTATGCAAGTGTTGATTATGCAAATTTATGTTAATATGAATCATAATCATGCCAGTTTTGATCCACGTTATGCTAGTCAGATCTATCTTGTTTGTTCTGCAAGTTGTGATGTTTCTTTCCTTTTTATGAGTTAAACTATTTGTGAGTCTAACATATTTCAGGTTCAACGTACGAACGACATGGGGATAATGGGAAAATATTAAATATGCATAATTGTGAATTGGCATAAAATGGCATAAAGGCATATAATTATTTTGAGACATTAATTGGCCTAATTTAATGCATAGTAATTATGGACAAGTGATAATTATGGACATGGATTAAAATTGGAAGTTATTGGCAATTTGAAATATGGATATTAATTCAAATTGGGGTTGAATAATAATATGTAATAATAAATGCCTAAGACACGAGGTTTGACTCGTTTATGGTGTAAAACTGCTGGACCCATCCGACAAATCTAGCAACCACAAACGGTAGTCTAATGTGAGAGGTCAAAGGCATAAATTAAAAGATGCTTAGACACGAGGTTAAGTCTTGCTTGTGGTGGAAGTCTGCCCGGAATCGCCCGGCATATCCAGCGGCCACAAGTAATCGACTTAATGTGAGAGGTATGTGCATTAATAATTAATTAATGTTGAGCAAAGACAAATATGAATGACAAACAGAAATTTGGTTGAGTGAGTGATTCTCTGAGTAACAATCTGATGTTGATTTAGGTCTTCGGGGTTGGTACTTAGGGAGTTATTCTCTTAACTAATGTATCTGTGAACTAAGATGTACTTAATCATAAAAAACATAGTAAGTGGGTAGGGTTAAGACCAACTTAACTAATAATATATATATATATATATATTAATCTGATAAGTGGATAGGGTTAAGACCAGCTTAACCAATAATATATTGATCTAATAAGCGGATAGGGTTAAGACAAACTTAACCAATAATATGTATTGATCTGATAGGGTTAAGACAAACTTAACCAATAATGTATATTGACTTGATAAGCGGATAGGGTTAAGACCAACTTAACCAATAAGATATAAGTGGACGGGGTTATGACCAGCTTAAACAATAATATATTGATCTAATAAGTGGATAGGGTTAAGACAAGCTTAACCAATAACACATGTTGATTTGTTTAGTGAATAACATGGGTGACATGTGGGATATAATTATAAACACTTAACCAAGTTGAAAGCATGTAAGAAGACATGAATAAGAAGGGGTTAAGTGGGAAATTCTGGTGGGGACCAGGCATAGGTGGAAAGCTTGTGTGGGGACCCTTTTCAAATCACTAACCCATTAAGTATCTTTGTGAGCTCGACCCAAGTCGAGGACGGGACACGCTTACTGAGTTTGATTGTAGGAGATCAAAACGGGTTAGCAGTATCAGTGCAAGTCCAACGGTGTCATGTGCATGCATGGGCTTGGGCTGGTAGGTAAGACGTTGTTGCATCGTGTAGATATAAGTCGTGCATCTTTAGTGGTATCGGGTTGCCACTTTGGGGAGTGATACACCCCACTGTGGGACCAACACAGGTATCTACGAGTTAGGGAGTCGATTGAATGGGGAAGGTAGTGGATACGACTAGCGGAGATAGGAGCAGACGGCACCTATGAAGACAGCTAGGAGTATAACTACCATATTATGAATAAACATTGTAATTAGAATGGGGAGGGTAATGGGTACAACTAGTGGAGATAAGGGCAGGCGGCACATATGAAGACAGCTAGGGATATACGAAACTACCATTATTATTATTATTATTATTATTCAGTGGGCGGGATCAACTTTCAGGGTGACTACTAATGGTGTGGTGTAATTAGCATTGGTGTAGTATAGTAATTATCCTATAGTGATTAGGAGCGCAATTAACGCCAAAATATTCCTCTGTTTGCTTTGTCTTGCCCACTTGCTTCACAGTCATTCCTTGTTTTACCAGTTTATGCCTTATCCTAATTACTTTAATAATTGTATTGTTAAAGTTATGGTACTCGCCAGACTTCATGTCTGACCCCCTTTGTTTTTGCCTCTTTTCTTCGTTCACCCCCCCCCCCCCCGATTCTCAGGGTGGGACTAGTACTAGCAGAGCTTGATTTGGATCTCTTTCTCTCTCTTTTGGAAGTGCTTGGATTGCTGAAAGTAAAGTTCAGCTCATCTCTTTTATGGCTACTTTGTGTTTGGGGTTATGCATTTTTCTTTATGTACTCTAAAAACAATTTGTCAAGATGGATATTAAGTGTACTTGGTTTATGAAGTTGTTGTAATCAAACCTTTTCTCCGCTGCAATAATAGTTGTTTTAAAATTTTCAAGTACCAATATTTGTATCTGTCTTGTTATATTCTGTTTTATACACTAATAATGCTCTATGGAAGTCAATGCATTCCCTTTGTGAGTGACAATAATGGACGTGGGGTGTTACACGTGGTATCAGAGTTGAAGGTTACCAGAACAGATATGAATTTTGAAAAAAAACTGTTTTTCAAAAGCATTTTGTAAAGAAATACCTTCAAAAATGTGTTTTAAGGAGTGTACTTTTAAGAGAAAAGTTTGTTTGTTTTAAAAACATAACCCCCAAGAGCCATATATCTTTCCTTCTATTCTCTGTTTTGAATCTCTTCCTCCTTCCTTTTTGAATTTCTTACTCCACACATATAGACGCTTTTTCTAAAATATGTAAGAACTTCTGTACGATGGGTGAATAACCACTTCATGGAACTGGGACGTCTGTCAAAACTAGGAGGAAGTGGAGGACTTGTTGGTACCTTTAGGATAGACGACGGGAGGAAGGTTCAATTAGCTGCTTGGTTAATGAAGAACGAATCCTCATTTGCTAGGAGGCCACGAACAGAGAATGTGCAGGAGAGACATGGAAAGGACACACGATAAAGTAGATCCAAAGAAAGGCGATAAGGATAACAATGGGCCAAGAGAAAAGGAAGGGCCACACTTGTGAAATACCTGACTACTTAAATAAAGACATTATAAAGAAGAAGAAGACTAGTTGTTATCATTACAAGACATCTTATTAGGATCGTCCAAAGAAGCAAAAGGCAAAGGTAAGGACAAGTTACAGGATCCTCTAGAGGGCAGACGCGTTCCTCACGACTGAAAAACCTCATAGAGGTAGAAATATATCTTGGTTGGAAATTTTTTTTTTCTTTTTGATCGTCATGTTCGAACCTTGTTTGAATTCTGGCGCTTCACACTCGTTTGTATCTGCTTCATTAGTTGAAACACTGCACCTAAATACCAGTCTAGTTGAGGATCCCATAGTAGTCTCAAATCCTATTGGTGGTTCGGCTCATCTTTCAATGATTTGTCGGGATTTGAGAGTGTCTATCTTGGGAATTGGGTTTGAATGCAATGCCTTCATTCTTGGCTTCATGGGCTACAGCTCGATTCTAAGTATGGATTGGCTAGCTAGATACGGTGCCATCCTAGATTGTGAAAGAAGGGTAGTTAGATTGTTGGCTCGTTGTGGAAAGACCCTCGATATTTCATATGACCCTAGAGGTCCGGTATTACGACCCGAAATCCCCCTTACGGGAAATCGCAGATTGTACTGAGGACAAGACGAATTAGAACACAAACAGAAGAACATTTCATTGTTTATTACAATAATTCCATCAGAATACAAGAATATTACAGAGTATGAATAAATATTACACAGAAAATATCAGAAATTTTAAATTACATTAAAATAAATCACAGCGGAAAAATAATACAATACACAACTGAAAGAGATATACGAATACAGAGCTTTCCGGGTATCGTTCCAGCTATAAACCAGGTTCCTGTGAATATAAATCTGCAAAACCAAAACTACTAGCTGCCCATGTAAAAATAAGGGCACCCAGAGTTTAGGTTAAAACAATAAACTCTAGGTCAATCATGTGACTGGTGTGAGAACTAAAACAGTTATTAATCTTTATTTTAAAGTTAGGTAAATCAAGGGACCACGCCATATAACACGGAACAGGTTTCCTCCCAAGAACACCAGTGCGTAAAACAACGGCGCAATGCTAAATAAAGAACAATGAAGCTATTATAAGACCCAGGCTCCATCACATAATGCAACGCAAGCCGAAGGATAAGGTTTTTACCTTACAATAGCCAAGAATGCTTGGTACGTGAAATTTCATGTTTTATTATTACTATAAGTGTATAGTGTCAAAACAATTTCAATCATAAGTATCAATCATAGACGGCATAAGTGCCCCATACCACTATATCGCCATACTAGGCTCTACAATCAAAACCGCCAAGTCACGTATTGGAAGTTGGATTACCATCTGTGAACCGAGGCCAGGGATCGTCCTCTAAAGACTCGAGACAATCTAGCCTACCATGTCTCAGGACCCAGACTCAGGTGGGCCCTTGGATCGTCAGGGTCGGTCCACCGATGTGGATTAAAATGCCTGAACACTGCGTTTTCCTACCCTTTGGAGCGTAAATGAGCCAAATGACTCCATCGCTCCACATAGTCACCGATATATCCGAGGCACCTCGCAACAGCAACAACCACACAGGTGAAAATAATATAAATGTCAGGGCTGGTAGGTCACTGACACCACCATAGCTAGAAAGAAACGCATGCCCTCCCTGAGGTCCTCTCCCGTTTCTAGTTCACAACCGGGGGTGTGAGGCTCGCGAATCAACGCTACACAAAGCTATGCCACACAGGCCATGCTTTGATCATCAACCACAAGACTCTGCTTTTCAACAGAAGCCTTGATCATTCGCCACTTAGGCATGCCACACAGGCAATTCACTCCATGCGACTGATGTCCATCGATATACAACCCCTGAGCTCGTACGTCCCAGATAAGGGTGTTAAGCAAGAGAATAAATTCTCCACCACCAAACAGATGTATACTTAATAGAGATCAATCAACACAGAATAAAATCAAATGTCAGACACACGGTCTATTTACAAGTTCGTTCTGGGTCTGAACGAAACCGGAGGCACCTTGTACCTCGCATATTCATTGATCTCCAAGTACATCTGGACAATCACCAACTTATTCCCTCCTCTTGGGTGTACAGCCCAATTAAAATCATCGGTAATTATCCAAACGATGTAAAGACCTTCGGTCTTCCACCACCGTCTTCATCCTCGACACATCGTCGAATCAGTTATTCAGAATGGGATAAACCCGGTCTTTCTGAATAACTCGCGTATATAATAAACAAGTGTTACACAAACACAACATACGCCTCATTCTAATTCAGAATATTCTTTTATTCAAATATTCTAATACCTTGGGAAAGGTTCCCACTAATTTTATCAAAGATAAATTCTTTAAATTTATTCTTTAATCTTCTTTTGAATATCAATTCAAATTAGTTGGGATTAGCGAACCACACCGAAGTAATCATTTATTTTAAATTTTCCCAATCCCAACCTATTCATCCAATGAATTAAAACTGGTAATACTTCATATCTAACACCACAATGTTATCGGTAATTCAATTACCATTTCACGTTCAAATCTAATTAAAGATTTAACTATCGCTTGGAGCAAAACTGGTGATACTCCATTCTCAATTATTTCAATCTAATTAAAGATTCATTAAAACTCCTCTTGGTTTTAATCTTCCCAAAAATCACTATCAATGATTATTTAACTTGGGAAATCATATCATGTCTTTAACTGGGTTAAAGAACCAATGTCATTTAAAACACGGTTCATGATAAACCCAAAATCACATTCCATTAATTATCGGGTTAAAGAACTAGTGTTATTTAAAACACTGTTCACGATAAACCCAAAAATCAATTAAATTCAATTCCAGATAAATACCATTTAATTGGTATACTTCATTAAATCTAAATAAAAAGATTTAATATTTTTCTCAACTGGGTTTTAAAACAGTGTTAATGAAGACACCATTCACGACAAACCCAAATCCCATTGATATTGAATACAAGGCTCTGAATAGAAAATATATCGGCTTATATTCAATATCAAATCCTTTGACCAACAAATATCATATTGGAAATAAAGATATCAATATATCTTTCAAATTTCCATAACAATATATGTATAATCACGAAATCTAACATCGAAATATTCCAAAGACAATTTCAATTCAAATCCATTCCAATCCAATTATTGGAAATTCTGGTTACTTCTAAAACCATTTCAAATCCAATTTATTTATTTTAAAAATAATTGGATTATAATTCTAGTTCAAAATTAGTTCATTTCGATAAAAATCTATTTTTATCTTTTCAAATATGGAATTTTTCACTCATTTATTATGATTCTACACAAATTATTATTATTTTTAACAATTTTATCAAGGCCCGTACAGTCAATTTCCATCAACGTCCATCGAACTGCACTTATAGCGACCTTTTCCAAATTTGATTTGGACAAAATTCCAAATCCAACTATTAGATTTCAAATCTCTAATATTCGTTAGAAAGCTCTGTTCGATACGAACCCAACGGTTCTGGTTTAAGGAGAATCCGACGGTCAGATCTCTCATAACGTCCATTCGAAGTCAATGGTCGAAATTCGCGAACTGCCGCGGCGCGGCGTGTTCTATTTAGGCCATTATATATATATATATATATATATATATATATATATATATATATATATAATATCTATATTATATATATTTCATCGATTTCAATTCAAAACATATTTTATAATTCGTTTTTAATTCGTTTTCCAAAAAAATTCAACTTCGTATTCAATTTCTAATCAAAATTGAATATTCCATAACACTAATCTCTAAATGATAATATTTTCAAAACGTTATATTTTGAAACCACTTCCTTTTCTATAATCATTATAAAAACGAATATAATCGATATAAATATTGTTCGCGTCAAAATGGCACATATCAAACCAATATGGCTTTATATATTTCAATATCTTTGTTATTCTATTCAACAAATGAATATTTTCTTCAACACATGAATTTTCTTTTATTCAACACATGAATTTTCTTTTATTCAACACATGAATGGTTTCAACACATGAATATATATTTTATTCAACACATGAATTTATTTTTCTTTTTTTCAACACATGAAATTATATTTTATTCAACACATGAATATATTTTTTTCAACACATGAATTTATATTTTTATTCAACACATGAATATTTATTTTATTCAACACATGAATTTTCTTTTATAATATTCCTTATTTTCCAAATTGGAATGAGGCCCAATCAATTACCATATAATGTTAATTATATGAATTCCCTACAACACATGTATATAATAGCAACGATAAATCATCAACCATCATCCATATGCACCACACAACTGCATAAGCATTAAATATAAATAATTAACGCTTACACAGTCTGTCAACCCATCGATTGACATACAACTAAACAATCGGGATTAGTGTACATCAAATATCATCCCAATACCCATGTGGGGTTTCAAAACAACAAACACAGATTTTATTTGTGCAGTTGGGCGATGTGTAAAATTTATCGCCCAATCTATGTCAGTCAAATAGGTGTACATAAACAAATTATCCGATTTGTTTATGAATATTTATTTTATATACATGTTAAAAATTATATTTTTAACTACAAAATATTTATTCAATCCCCATCACATAATCAATTTTCACAACACATCAATCAAACAAACAAGCCATCCATGGTCAGTGGACGACGGGTGTCGGGTGCTGCTAAGCACCGTCTGCATCCTACTATATATTTTAACTAGAAAATAAATTAAAAGTGAGAAGTTCTCACCTAGGGTTCCACTCCTCCATTCTTTATATCTGAACGATTCAGATTTGCTCAAAATTCCAATGCGATCTTTTCCCGCTGTTCATAGTAAAAATCGCATTTTTAACATGACGTTTACTTTAAAAATCACATTTTTATATTGGCACTTCACATATAAAAATCATATATTTTTACAACGCTTCTTTCTATATATAAATTATATTTTTATATCTTTACTTCTCATACAAAGATCGAATTTTTACCTTTATCTCATATATATATAAATCGAATTTTTATCGCTACTTCATATATATAAAAATCAAAATTTTATTTCACCACTTCCTTTATAAAAATCGTATCTTTATATTTCTAAAGTTCAAATCTTTGCTAGTTTAAAAATCTAATCTTTCTATAAATATAAAAATTAAACCTTTTTCTTATTTAAAACTTAAACCTTTTTCTTATTTAAAAATTAAACCTTTTTCTTATCTAAATCTCAACTTCTCGCACATAAAAATCTAACCTGCTCGCATGTAAAAATCTAATCTTTACAAGAATAAAAATCTAATCGTTTTAGTTTTTTTTTTAAAAAATCTTTACTTTATATCTTGAAAAATCCTAACTTTATTTCAAATAAAAATCAATTCTTCCTTTCCAATAAAAATCCTATTTTTATTAACCCAAAATTCCTATTTTTATTAACCTAAAAATCATATAAGAAAAGAGGGAAAAGTAAGCAAAACTCACTGTTTTTGGATGGAAGGGGGTTGTGGTGGCTGTTGGTTGCGTCGTCGGTGGTTTTGGGGTTCGGGTAGGAGGCGCAGGTGGTGCGGGAGTGTGCGGTGGTGGAGTGGGGGTACAGGGTGGTCTCGATCGAAGAATAGGGGGCTCGCGGATCTTCGGGGTCCTCAAGCGAGAGAGAGGGAGGATGGATCGGAGGGGCGGTGGTGGAGTTGGGGTGCCTCCTCGTCGACAGATGCGGGCAGCGCTGGTGCCAGGAGCGGCGGTCCCCGTCGCTCTTCCTTTCCCTTTTTTATTTAATTTAATCTCGTGTTTGACTGTGAAGAGAGGGATAGTGGGGGGTATATGTCAATAATATTATTTATTTATTTTATTTTTAAAACCCTAAAATATTTATTTTTTTATTCGAACTCCAATCAATCCCCAACGAATGTCGTCCCTAGCTAATTACCCCATTCCAAACACAATGGGATATGTCACATAGAGGCCAATTCGACCATTATGATCAGTTTTCCTTTAAATTAAACTATAAATCAATATATTGAATTTTAAACGTACATTTCAATTTACTGGGGGTCACACACGGACCCCAAAAATTCCAAAAAAAATATATTTTTAGCTTCGTATTGACGATACAGTCCTAACAAAACTAATTTCGTCTAATTCTGAGACCGTTTGAAAAATGGCCATTTTCCGGTCAATCGAAATTGACTAAAATTGTTAAAACACGTTTAACTTCGCCACGCTCGCATATTGATTCGGAAAATTATGAAAATTGGAATCTAGCAATAATTTGACATCCCGAATCTAACAAAAGTGGTTTCGTAAAAAAGGAAGGTCGTTTGCAAAATTTCCATTTTTAAGGGCTAGAATTCCATAGCGACTATTCTGAATTTTCAACTGGGTATAACTTTTTATTCCCGCTATGAAATTTCAATTTTTCGGATTCTTTGGAAAGATATTTTCAAATAGATTCAAATATTTTTGGTTTCGCTAAAATCCGGTTTGTTTTGAATCCTGTACATTCATTTGAACTTTGAAATCGAATTTTCAAACTACCACGCCATTTTCATTTCCTTTTATATTTAAAATAAAATATTTATATCCAAACGTCGATTCAAATAAATATATGCGTTCTAATTCTATCCAAAATAAATTTCTCGTCGTTATTATTTAAAATAATTCATTTTAAATATTCAAAATTCATTAAATTCGCCAAAATAAAAAATTTAAATTGGCTCAGAATTTCGGGTTATTACAATCTCCCCCACTTAAAACTTTTCGTTCCTGAAAAGAAACGAAGTTGAAAGTTGTTTAACTAATCAACTCTACTTCCATTATTTTCTTTATGGCTTAAGTTCTTCAACTTTTTAGATTCTAAGAACTTTTCAAATTTTTCAAAAATTTCGCTAACACCCTAAATTTTCGAAAAATTTCGCCATAACCTCCCCTGCACCGGGAGCTTCGGGATATTTAAAATAGCCTCCCATGGCCCTCATCAATCCAAAAAGAAAAAGAAACAGCCAAGCGGCTAGCCAATCGGCTAATAAAATCATCAAAAACCCAAGAAATACAATAAACAAGTACCTATTTGTCGGGCAAACAATTTTATTCCTCTTCTCTAGCCTCCTTGCTATGACCTGTTCAATGTAAGCACATGTATATGCATGCAAATGCGTCTAATTTTCAATACAACACACTATTTGATACAATTTGGCTAAAGGTTCAACATTTAATTAATCAAACAATAATCAGAACAACACAACCAGCAATCAATTAGTTGATTATCATTTCAAACACATAATTTTGATACATATACAGAAAATCATGTTTTTGATGCCAATTCACAACACTAAGCTCTATCTAGCTTTGGTTCTCACACCAATCAATAGGAAATATATAGACATCTCACCTTCGAAACTTGAACATGAATACTGATGATGCGATCACTATAGCGATCATCAGAACCATCTTCGGGCAACTAGAGTGTGATTCTATATCTATCCAGTATATTAAAACTTCAAATACACATGGATCAGACGTATACGAAAAATCTTTATATACTGGATTGTCCAAATTCAATACAAATAAATATTCAAATACGCTGAATAAGGTTTAAGTTTTCAAAACAAAACTTGTTTTAAATTTTATTTTTCAAAACAACACTCTTTACACTCATTCTAGGATACTACTAATCCTATCTCTAACGAGTCATTCTCCTTGGATATTACTAATCCAATCTCTGATGAATTCTTTCTTTTGGTTCTAACGTGTCTTGTTCTCCGAGCTCTGTAAACCAAAGCCTGATGCCAGCTGTTACGACCTGAAATCCCCCTTACGGGAAATCGCGTATTGTACTGAGGATAAGACGAATTAGAACACAAACAGAAGAACATTTCATTGTTTATTACACCAATTCCATCAGGATAGAAGAATATTACAGAATATGAATAAATATTAATTCAAGAATATTACAGAGTATGAATAAATATTACACAGAAAATATTATTAATTTTAAATTACATTTAAATACATGGCAGCGGAAAAATAATACAATACACAACTGAAAGAGATATACGGATACAGTGCTTTCCGTATATCGTTCCAGCTGTAAACCAGGTTCCTATGAATATAAATCTGCAAAATCAAAACTACTAGCTGCCCATGTCAAAATAAGGGCACCTAGAGTTTAGGTTAAAACAATAAACTCCAGGCCGGTCAGGTGACTGGTGTGAGAACTAAAACAGTTATTAATCTTTATTTTAAAGTTAGGTAAATCAAGGGACCACGCCGTATAACATGGAACGGGTTTCCTCCCAAGAACACATGTGCGTAAAAAAATAGCGCAATGCTAAATAAAGAACAATGAGCTAATATAAGACTCAGGTCCCATCACACAATGCAACGCAAGCCGGAGGATAGGGTTTTTACCTTATAATAGCCAAGAATGCTTGGTACATGAAATTTCATGTTTTATTATTACTATAAGTGTATAGTGTCAAAGCAATTTCAATCATAAGTATCAATCATTGACGGCATAAGTGCCCCATACCACTATGACGCCATACTAGGCTCTACAATCAAAACCGCAAAGTCACGTATTGGAAGTTGGACTTCCATCTGTGAACCGAGGCTAGGGATCGTCCTCGGCCGATTCGAGACAATCTAGCCTACCTTGTCTCAGGACCCAGACTCAGGTGGGCCCTTGGATCATCAGGGCCGATCCAGCGATGTGGATTAAAATGCCTGAACACTGCGTTTCCCCACCCTTTGGGGCGTAAATGAGCCAAATGATTCCATCGGCTCTACATAGTCACCGATATATCCGAGGCGCCTCGCAACAGCAACAACCACACAGGTGAAAATATTATAAATGTCATGGCTGGTAGGTCACTGACACCACCTTAGCTAGAAAGAAACGCATGCTGTAACACCCCACCTCCGCCAGGGTGACTCTTGCAAGCACTCTGACTTTGGAGGGGTGTTTGAATCAGGTAAACATGCATAATGATATCTCAAGGCAGAACAAGAACATATGTATATATGTAAACAGAGTAAATAAGATAAGTAAAACAGCGGAAGATTTCAAACTATTTCAAAACAAATCTGGTACAACATAATGTCAACTTTCCAAATACACAAGTCTAGATAAAAACAACATCACCGAAAAACTGAAATACATAAGTACTATCCCCAAAATAAGTGATAACCATAGCTAGCTTCATGTCAAGACCGTACATGAGCTAAAATCCCACAAGCAAGCGATCAGAAAGCCAAGCTAAGCTCCAATATTCCCACCCTGAGAACCTGGGGGGGAAACGGAAGAAAAGAGGCGAAAGAAAACAGGTCAGTCAAAAAGACTGAGTAAGCCCTACTACAATCAATGTAAACTGATAAAGTTAACTGGCATGAGAAGCAGGGATGAACATAAGGATAATTACATACTAGCATGGTGAATATCTAACAGATAGTTCAAAGGAGTCATCACATAATCAAGGTGAAGTTTTTCACCACAGGTGTACCAGCATTCTAACATGTCATGTATAAACAAGAATTTATCCCTTGGCCTAAACTTGGCCCAATATCAGGTGTTGACCTAAGTCAAGATCCAACTTCTTAGTACCAATACTAGTATAACAGGATTAGGTGTTACCCTAATGTCTACATCGAAACAGGACGGAACAGAATGGTCCATAGATAGAGTTCGGGAAAAATGGGCTTTTACCACCCTGACAGATAAAGTACAGAAACGGAATGCTAACAATAATGGGCCTTTACCACCCCAACAGAACAAAGTACAGAAACGGAATACTACAATTAGGTGTACACTAGTAGTGGGCCTTTACCACCCTAACAGACGGTACCACGCAGAAATAAACGGGTGTTACCACCCAACAAAACAGACGGTACCAACAGAATCAGACAGAGCTAAGTGTACCCTAAATCCTACCCAAGCGATCGGCTCCCTAATACATAAATACCCTGTATCCGCCCCACGATAGGGTGTATCACTCCCTAAAGTGGCAACCAATTGGCACAGGCATATTTACAGATGTCACGGCGTCTTACATCCTCAGAGGCAGACCGGGATCCACGCACGCACATGACCCGGTTGGAACGCACCATCAACACCCATCGCCATTATCAGAATGAACCACTTATAATTAGTTCAGTAAGCGTGCCCGGACCCTACCTACAGTTGGGTCACAGTTTTGATACCAGAAAGGGTTACTGACTAATATGGGTCCCAAACAACAAATGACACAAGTATTCCCCCTTGTGTCCCCAGACTATCAGATTCAGATTTACTTATTAACAGAGTTCAGACATACAAAGTTCAGACGATCAGTTTTCAGACTAACGGATCAGATAACAGATTTACAAACTTGCCTAACTTGGTGTGGGTCCTACAGATCCGCAAAACAGGTTCGTTTAATTTATCAATCAAGTTAGTTTATCCAGACCAGGTATCAAATCGGTTCTCAGCCTTATCAAATTTCTGAGTTGGATTGGTTAAGTATAGTTCAACTTAACCCCGTTAAATTACCGAGTTCAGATTGGTTAAGTGTAGGTTAACTTAACCCTAACCACTAGTCGTATTTTACGGTTAAGTGTCATTAAGAAATCAAGCCCGGTTTCACTTAACCTACCCATTCATGTCAAATTGGTTAAGTGTCATAAATCAAATTTACTTAACCTTATCATGTAGCATTAATTAATTTAATGCACCTTAACCTCTCACATTAGACCTCGTTGTGGTTACTAGTTAAGCCGGGCGGGTCCGGGTAGCTTTACACCACAACCTAGTCTAACCTCGGGTTCAAGCACAACTTGACCAACTTCTCACATTGGGTCCTATTGTTTGTAGCCACTAGTTAAGCCGGTTGGTTCCGGGTAGATTTATGCTACAAACTCAACCCAACCTCGAGTTGGCCACACTTATATTTTCTAAGTGTCATGTCCATTATGTTTCCCAAAACATATTACACGTTTTTTTTCAAGACTTTGGGTAGACCTAACTTAATAGGTAAATTCCCAATGGGTAGACCTAACTTAATAGGTAAATTCCCAATCTTATGTTTTTATGTCCTTTAAGTTTACCCAACCCCAAACGCAATCCCATCGCTTACATATCGCAATAGCGCATAAAGGATAGAAAGAGGGAACTTGGCATAATCATGACATAAAGGTGTTGAAGCCACAAGTTTAATCATGGTGGCATATGAAATGTACATATGTTCATATACTTGCATATTACATTTTTAGGCCTCAAAAGCATGCATAAAACCAAACTTAGCATATTGGTGATACATGGTGATAAATGACATGTAGAAATGGCCATAAGTTCGCATTTAGCCTCACATGCAAGTTATCATAAGAGATATGATAACTTACATGTTGCCAAAATGCAACCTTTAGCATAAAGCTTGAAGCTTTAAACTCATAAACCCAAGATAAGCTTGCATAACATGATAACATGAACAAAATGATCAACCCAAACTTGCCTAACATAACTTGCATATCATATGACAAACTTGCATATCAAACTTGCATAACATAACATGATAAACTTGCATATCACAACATGGCAAACTTGCATAGCATAACATGGTAAACTTGCATATCATAACATGGCATACTTGCATAACATAACATGATAAGCTTGCATATCATAACATATCAAACTTACATAACATGACATAGTAAACTTGCATATCATGGCAAACTTGCATATCATAATGATCAACCAGACTTGCATCATTCATTTAACTTTAGAGTTTAAATATGAATGTAGAAAAGGGCTTACAATGCTTATGAAGACACAAAAATATGACAAAGCCCTTATGCAATCAAATAGACCCAAAATGCAAGCTCTAATAGAAAAACCCTTGAGCCAAAATGATCAAAACCCTTGCTTTATGATGTAAATATGGAAACTTGACTTGAATGCAAGCTAATGATGCTCATACAAGCTTGAAAACACTTGTATGCATTGAAAATCTCTCATAGAAATAACTTAGGAATTTTATGAAGAGAGTGGAGGCCATGAGAGGAATGATTTTGCCATAGTTTAGTTACTTGAATGAATAATGATGATTTAGGGTTAGGTTAGGGGCTTATTTATAGGATTAGGATGTGTTTTAGACCCTTAGATTAACCCTAGGTTAGATTAGGACCATCAGATCTCGGAAGCTTCCAGAAAACAGCCCCAAAACACAGCCAAACCCAAAAATGGTGCATCAGGCCAAACTGGCCGAGCACCCCCTGTCGACACCCAAGTCGACAGGGCTGTCGACTTGGTCCTAGCCAAGTCGACTGCCCAGTCGACAGGCCTGTCGACTGGGGTAGCTAGGCGGGAATTTTCCCACCTGCGCCCAATGGCCCCAATTTCGAAATTTGAACCTGAATTTTAAATCTGTTTTGAACTTTGAATTTTCAGAAAACTTCTTCGGGCCTTAACCGGGCCATACGGACTCCGATTTTCGAAAACTCGGGCTCTATTTCGCGTATTTTTCCGAGACGAACGCAATGGCATAGCCCGTTTCCCTTGATTCAGATTTATAAATTAAATTCTGCCTCGATTTACGATATAACAGGTTATCAAAAATACGGGTTGTTACACATGCCCTCCCTGAGGTCCTCTCCCATTTCTGGTTCACAACCGGGGTGCGAGGCTCGCGAATCAACGCTACACAAAACTATGCCACACAGGCCGTGCTTTGATCATCAACCACAAGACTCTGTTTTTCAACAGAAGCCTTGATCATTTGCCACTTAGGCATGCCACACAGGCAATTCACTCCATGCGAATGATGTCCATCGATATACAACCCCTGAGCTCGTACGTATCAGAGAAGGGTGTTAAGCAAGAGAATAAATTCTCTGCCACGAAACAGATGTATATTTAATAGAGATCAATCAACAAAGAATAAAATCCAATGTCATACACACAGTCCATTTACAAGTTCGTTCTGGGTCTGAACGAAACCGAAGGCACCTTGTACCTCGCATATCCATCGACCTCCAAGTACGTCTGGACGATCACCAACTGATTCTCTCCTCCTGGGTGTACAGCCCAATCAAGATCATCGGTAATTATCCAAACGATGTGAAGACCTCCGGTCTTCCACCACCATCTTCATCCTCGACACATCGTCGAATCAGTTATTCAGAATGGGATAAACCCGGTCTTTCTGAATAACTCGCGTTTATAATAAACAAGTTTTACACAAACACAAGATACGCCTCATTCCAATTCAGAATATTCTTTTATTCAAATATTCTTATACTTTGGGAAAGGTTCACATTAATTTTATCAAAGATAAATTCTTTAAATTTATTCTTTAATCTTCTTATGAATATCAATTCAAATTAGTCGGGATTAGCGAACCACACCGAAGTAATCATTTATTTTAAATTTTTCCAATCCCAACCTATTCATCCCTTGACGTAAAACTGGTAATACTTCATATCTAACACCACGGTGTTATCGGTAATTCAATTACCATTTCACATTCAAATCTAATTAAAGATTTAACTATCGCCTGGAGCAAAACAGGTGATACTCCATTCTCGATTATTTCAATCTGATTAAAGATTCATTAAAACTCCACTTGGTTTTAATCTTCCCAAAAATCACTATCAATGATTATTTAACTTGGGAAATCATATCCTGTCTTTAACTGGGTAAAAGAACCAATGTCATTTAAAACACGGTTCACGATAAACCCAAAATCACATTCCAATAATTATCGGGTTAAAGAACAAGTGTTATTTAAAACACCGTTCACGATAAACCCAAAAATCAATTCAAATTCAATTCCAATTAAATACCATTTAATTGGTATACTTCATTAAATCTAAATAAAAAGATTTAATCTTTTTCTCAACTGGGTTTAAAAACAGTGTTAATGAAGACACCATTTACGACAAACCCAAATCCCATTTGATATTAAATACAAGGCTCTGAATAGAAAATATATCGGCTTATATTCAATATCAAATCCTACGACTAACAAATATCGTATTGGAAATAACGATATCAATATATCATTCAAATTTCCATAACAATATCTGTATAATCACGAAATCCAACATCGAAATATTCCAAAGACAATTTCGATTCAAATCCATTCCTATTCAATTATTGGAAATTCTAGTTACTTCTAAAACCATTTCAAATCTAATTTATTTATTTTAAAAATAATTGGATTATAATTCTAGTTCAAAACTAGTTCATTTCGATAAAAATCTATTTTTATCTTTTCAAATATGGAATTTTTCATCCCAATTCTTTCCAAATCATTTCTTATGATCTTACACAAATTATTACTATTTTAATAATTTTATCAAGGCCCGTACAGTCGATTTCCATCAACGGCCATCGAACTGCACTTACAACACCTTTTCCAAATTTGATTTGAACATAATTCCAAATCCAACCACTAGATTTTAAATCTCTAATATTCGTTAGAAAGCTCTTTTCGATACAAACCCAATGGTTCTGGTTTTAGGAAAATCCGATGGTCAGATCTCCCGTAATGTCCATTCGAAGTCAATGGTCGAAATTCGCGAACTGTCGCGGCGCGGCGCGTTCCATTCAGGCCATTATATATATATATCGTCGATTTCAATTCAAAACATATTTTATAATTTGTTTTCAAAATGATTTCAACTTCATATTCAATTTCTAATCAAAATTGAATATTCCATATCACTAATCTCTAAATGATAAATTTTAAAAACGTTATATTTTGAAATTACTTCATTTTCTATCATCATTATAAAAACGAATATAATCGATATAAATATCGTTTGCGTCAAAATGGCGCATATCTAACCAACACGGCTTTATATATTTCAATAACTTCGTTATTCTATTCAACAAATGAATATTTTCTTCAACACATGAATTTTCTTTTATTCAACACATGAATCGTTTCAATACATGCATATATATTTTATTCAACACATGAATTTATTTTTCTTTTTTTCAACACATGAATTTATATTTTATTCAACACATGAATATATATTTTATTCAACACATGAATTTATATTTTTATTCAACACATGAATATTTATTTTATTCAACACATGAATTTGATTTCTATTCAACACATGAATTTTCTTTTATAATATTCCTTATTTTCCAAATTGGAATGAGGCCCAATCAATTACCATATAATGTTAATTATATGGATTCCCTACAACATATATATATATATATAATAGCAACGATAAATCATCAACCATCATCCATAGTGCACTACACAATTGCATAAGCATTAAATATAAATAATTAACGCTTACACAGTCTGTCAACCCATCGATTGACATAAAACTAAACAATCGGGATTAGTGTACATCAAATGTCATCCCAATACCCGTGTGGGGTTTCGAAGCAACAAGCACAGATTTTATTTGTACAGTTGGGCGATGTGTAAAATTTATCGTCTCAATCTATGTCAGTCAAATAGGTGTACATAAACAAATCGTCCGATATGTTTATGAATATTTATTTTATATACACGTTAAAAAGTATATTTTTAACTATAAAATATTTGTTCAATCCCCATCACACAATCAATTTTCACAACATATCAATCAAACAAACAAGCCATCCATGGTTTGTGGACGACGGGTGTCGGGTGCTACTAAGCACCGTCTGCATCCTAGTATATATTTCAACTAGAAAATAAATTAAAAGTGAGAAGTTCTCACCTAGGGTTCCGCTCCTCCATTCTTTATATCTGAATGATACAGATTTGCTCAAAATTCCAATGCGATCTTTCCCGCTGTTCATAGTAAAAATCGCATTTTTAATATGACGTTTATTTTAAAAATCACGTTTTTATAATGGCACTTCACATATAAAAATCATATATTTTTACAATGTTTCTTTCTATTTAAAAATTATATTTTTATATCTTTACTTCTCATACAAAGATCGAATTTTTATCATTATCTCATATATATAAAAACCAAATTTTTATCGCTACTTCATATATATAAAAATCGAATTTTTATTTCACTAATTCCTTTATAAAAATCGTATCTTTATATTTCTAAAGTTCGAATCTTTGCTAGTTTAAAAATCTAATCTTTCAATAAATACAAAAATTAAACCTTTTTCTTATTTAAAAATTTAACCTATTTCTTATTTAAATCTCAACTTCTCGCACATAAAAATCTCACCTGCTCGCATGTAAAAATCTAATCTTTACAAGAATAAAAATCTAATCTTTTTAGTTTTTTTAAAAAAAATCTTTACTTTATATCTTGAAAAATCATAACTTTATTTCAAATAAAAATCAATTCTTCCTTTCCAATAAAAATCCTATTTTTATTAAGCTAAAAGTCCTATTTTTATTAACCTAAAAATCATATAAGAAAAGAGGGAAAAGTAAGCAAAACTCACTGTTTTTGGATGGAAGGGGGTTGTGGTGGTTGTTGGTTGCGTCGTCGATGGATTGGGAGTTCGGGTAAGAGGCGCAGGTGGTGAGGGAGTGTGCGGTGGTGGAGTGGGGGTACGGGGTGGTCTCAATCGAAGAAAAGGGGGCTCGCGGATCTTCGGGGTCTTCAGGCGAGAGAGAGGGAGGATGGATCGGAGGGGCGGTGGTGGAGTGGAGGTGCCTCCTCGTCGACGGCGGCGGCCAGCGCTGGCGCCAGGAGCGGCGGTCCCCGTCGCTCTTCCTTTCCCTTTTTTATTTAATTTAATCTCATGTTTGACAGTGAAGAGAGGGAGAGTGGGGGTATATGTAAATAATATTATTATTTTATTTTATTTTTAAAACCCTAAAATATTGATTTTTTTTATTCGAACTCCAATCAATCCCCAACGACTGTCGTCCCTAGCTAATTACCCCCATTACGAACACAATAGGATATGTCACATAGGCCAATTCAATCGTTACGATCAGTTTTCGTTTAAATTAAACTATAAATCAATATATTGAATTTTAAACGTACATTTCAATTTACTGGGGTCACACACGGACCCCAAAAATTCCTAAAAAAAAACATTTTTAGCTTCGTATTAACAATACAGTCCTAACAAAACTAATTTCGTCAAATTCTGAGACCGTTTGAAAAATGGCCATTTTCTGGTCGATCGAAAATGACTGAAATTGTTAAAACACGTTTAACTTCGCCACGCTCACATATTGATTCGGAAAATTATGAAAATTGGAATCTAGAAATAATTTGACATCCTGGATCCAACAAAAGTGGTTTCGTTGAAAATGAAGGTCATTTGCAAAATTTTCACTTTTAAGGGCTAGAATTCCATAGCGACTATTCTGAATTTTCAACTGGGCATAACTTTTTATTCCCGCTATGAAATATCAATTTTTTAGATTCGATGGAAAGATATTTTCAAACAGATTCAAATATTTTTGGTTTCGCTAAAATCCGGTTTGTTTTGAATCCTGTACATTCATTTGAACTTTGAAATCGAATTTTCAATTCCTTTTATATTTAAAATAAAATATTTATATTCTAACGTCGATTCAAATAAATATATACATTCTAATTATATTCAAAATAAATTTCTCGTCGTTATTATTTAAAATAATTCATTTTAAATATTCAAAATTCATTAAATTCGTCAAAATAAAAATTTTAATTTGGCTCAGATTTCCGGGTTATTACATCGGTAATGCTTAGCTACCTAGAATCCCTTGATGCATCCAATGATGATTTGGAATCTGTTTGTGTGGTCCGTGGATATAGTGACGTCTTAGATGATGTTCGAGGTTTACCCCCGAGGCGCGAGATAGACTTTTGAATATACCTAGTAGATAATGCGAAGCCAGTTGCATTACCAGTGCGCCACATGGCTCGAAGAGAGAGAAGAGAACTCAGTGAGCAAGTGAAAGAATTGCTTGAGAAGGGGTTCATAAGAAGGAGTTTTTCGGAGTGGGGCGCTCCAGTCATTTTTTCTATGAAAGCTGATGTTCACTTAGATTGTGCGTGGACTATAAAGAGCTGAATAAGCTAACAAAGAAGAACAGACACCCATTGCCGAGGATAGATGATTTATTCGATCAGTTGGTGGGTGCTTCATTTTTTTCGCAACTGGATTTGGCTACAGGTTTTCATCAGCTAAGGGTGGCTGAAGATAGCATAGATAAGATTGCATTTTAAAACTCCTGACGTTTTCTTCGAGTGTCTTGTCATGCATTTCGGTTTGACGAATGCACCTGCATACTTTGTTGACTTAATGAGTAGGGTGTTTAGGGAGTTTCTAAACAAGTTTGTGATAGTCTTTGTGGATGATATCCTAATTTTCTCTAAAAGTAAAGAAGAGCATGCCTACATCTTAGGGAAGTCTTAGAGACCCTATGAGCGCATCAATTTAAAGCTAAGTTCTCCAAGTGCCATTTTTGGAAAAAATAAGTGAGGTTCTTAGGACACGTAGTCTCTAAGGAAGGGATAGCTGTGGATCCCGCAAAGGTGGTGGCAACCCAAGATTGGAAGATTCCTAGGAACGCAACAGAAGTAAGAAGCTTTTTAGGGCTGGCTGGTTATTATAGGAAGCTCATTAAGGACTTCACGAAGATATCAGCCCCACTTACTCGGTTAACGAAGAAGAACTTGATTTTTGCTTGGTATGTTGACTGTGACGATGCTTTCCAACGTTTGAAGAGGGTTTTGATGACCGCTCCAGTTATATTTTTGCCAAATGGAAGTAAGATGTTCACAGTGTATACCGGTGCTTGCGAGACAGGGCTTGGAGCAGTTTTCGGTGCAAGAGGAAAAGGTGATATGCAAAAGGCGGCAAGTACGAGTATCGCTTATCACCCATAAAAGGGTGAACGGACAGAAAGGGGTGAACAAAATACTTGAAGATCTTTTGAGGTTATGTATCCTAGGTTTTGGAAGGACATGAGAAGAGGCAACTAGCTTAGTGATGTCCATGAAATGTTTTCACGTATTATATTTGCGAAAGTGTTACAAGATACCACAGAAGTAGTAGAGCCGAACATGCTTAGAGAAGTGGAAGTAGAGAGAGATGCCACGATTAGACGAGCTCCTGCATGCATCCTTGGGTCGGAGGTATAAGAGCTACGCAACAAAGAGGTCAAGTTGGTCAAAGTGCAATGGGGAGATGATCAAAGAGACATGACTTGGGAGACGGAAGGCAAGATGCATACACTGTACCCTTTCCTTTTTGAGGGTATGTTTTAACTTCTCCTATTTCTACCGCTTTGTTGATACTTGTCCTATCATTTAGTATTATCTTTGCGATGACATCTTTGATCTTTAGTTAGGAAGAACCCTATGGTTGTAAACATGTGTTTGAGACATGTTATATTTGGTGGATGCAAATGGATGCAAGTAGTTGCTAGTGGTTGCTCGTGGATGCATGTACACACACATTAGGCACTAGATCGGCTCAATCACCTTCATGTTGCATATAAATGTGTATGCATATTTAAATTAATGGATGTATAATGGTTGTGTTATCACATGGATGCTGCATTTTGATGAATGGTTGTGCACACATGTAGGAATAATTTGTATCGATAGGATTCTTTCGCATACATAATGGACGCATGGCACTATCATGATTTGCATTAAGGAGGTCAACTGAATCAGTAGACTGCCTGATTTTGCATTAGATAAGGAACATATACACACACTTTTTGCGTATGTTCATACAACATTAGAAATCTTGTAAGGACAATGGATGCCTGTGTTTGATGGTTGAGTAGACGGATGATTGGATGTTAGGATATGCATTCTCCTTAACTTAGAGATTTTGGGGGCGAAATCCATTAAGGAGGGGAGAATGTAACACCCCATGATTTTAAATATTAAAATTAACGAATTAAGAAATACTTAATTTCAAATGTGGGAATTAAGGGAAACGGGTTGCGCCATTGCGTTCACCTCGGAATTTTGCTTGAGATAGAGTCCGAGTTTGCGTAAATCGGACTCCGTATGAAGAAGATATCTTTAAATTAAATATTGCAGCAAAACATGAAAAAGAAGAATGGGAAAAGAAAAATGTTTAGCATTGTTCTAAGTTTTGTAAGCAAAAGACTTAGTATCTCATTTGGTTAGAACATGTGACGATCCCAAAATCCATGTGACGGTGTTAAGGATAATCATTGGAATATAACACATCAATCATCATGGCAGAGTACAGATAATAGCAAAAACAATAAATAGAATAATTTTACATGGTTATGGCAGCGGAATCATTACATGTAACAACATTAGAATAGCACAACGTAGGATATAATTTAGTAAATAAAAGGGGAATGATCAGTCACCATCGCCGTAGGCGGAATATATACATACATTGAGACATAATAAGGGTATAAGTCTACATCGCCGGAGGCGGTACATATACATACGATAATAAATACTGGAAGTAAAGCAGTCTGCATCGCCTGTGGAGGAATCATAATATATATACAATAATGGTGGAAAATGTCAAAGTCATCTCGGTGAAGTCAGCCTCGCCATAAGCCAAAAGTGCACTCCATACTACAGTGCTGAGCCAAAACAACCTGTCATCTGTGAACTAGGCTGCCCGTGTGAAAATAAGGGCACCCGAGTTTGCAAAGTGAAACAAACAACGAGTCATTCATGGGGACTGGTATGAGAAATCTACTTAACTAGTTAAACAACAGTAATAAGGAAAATCATAGGACGACGCCACTTTCGTGGAACGGGTTTACTCCAGTGATTGCCAGTGCATTTAAAACAGAGTAAATTCTTTAAAAACAACGCAATGCTTTTAAAAAGAATGAAGCCATTATAAGACTCAAGTCCCATCATACAATGCAATGCAAACCGGAGGATAGAGTTTTACCTTATAATGGCCAAACATGCTTAATACGTGTAAAGCAAAATCATTTGATATTATTACTAGTGCATATATGTTTCAAAAACGAATATCATCATAAATATCAATCATAGACGACATAAGTGCCCCATACCACTATGTCGCCATACTAGTTCTACAATCAAATCCGTTATTTCGTATTGGAAATTGGATTTCCGTCATGAGTCGAGGCAAGGGGCAAGCTCCTCTCCGCTTCGAGACACTCTAGCAAATGCCTCAGGACTACACACTCTGGGTAACCCTTGGATCGGCTGGGTCGGTCCTCTCTTACGTTTGAGGATTGGCAATTCCTAAACACATGTTTCCCAGTCCTTACTGACCTAAAATCGAGGTGCCTCGCATTCCAACAACCACAAAGGTGAAAAGTAGATAAAAATGTCAGGGCTGGTAGGTCACTGACACCACCATAGCTAGAAAGAAACGTCGTGCTCTCCCAGCGGTCCGTATCCCTTTTTAACTCATACCGAGGTGTGAGGCTCGCGAATCCACGCTATACACAAAGCCAGGCCACGTAGGTCGTGCTTTGATCATCGAACACAAGACTTTGCTTTGCAACAGAAGCCTTGATCACTGCATCTTGGCATGCCACATAGGCAATCCACTCCATACGACTGATTTCCATCGATGTATAACCTCTGAGCTCGTACGTCTCAGAGAAGGGCGTTAAGCAAAAGAATAAATTCTCCGCCGCCAAACAGATATATATTTAACAGAGATCAATCAGTATAGAACAAAATCCAATGTCAGACACATAGTCCATTTACAAGTCCGTTCTGGGTCTGAACGAAACCGTAGGCACCAAATTCCTCGTATATCCGTACAATCAACACATACGTTCAGATGGCTACTACTTCTGTTCCTTCACGGTAGCTACTCCAAACAGGAACCTCAGCAGCGCCCATCCAACCGATACGAAGATCGTCGGTCTTGAATCGTCTTTGTATTTTCGCCTTCGAATCGTTCGATCAATTATTTGAAATGAGGATTAGCTCGGCCTTTTCAAATAATTCACGTATAATTAGAATTCAAATCAATTCTTTCCGTGGTTATATTATTCGACATTCATGTTACAGTTCTTTAGTATAATTTTCGTGTCAAACACATACAACCATCAAATATCAAGCAGATCAAGCCAAACTGGTTTATTTCCAATCCATGTTGCATATAATATTTTATAACGATTTTTCGCCATTTTATTTATTTAAAAAGGGCCATATTTAATTAAACGACGTTTCAGGTCGTGCCGTGGCACTGGCGCTGTTTTTCCCCTAATTTGTTTTACACATATTGGAAAATCTAACCGTTGGATTTCTACAAAGTCTATACCACTGGGAAGATATTCCCAAAGCGAACCCAACAGTTCCAGTTTCGTGAAAATCCGACGGTCGGATCTTCCACACTAGTCGTTTGAAGTTACGGTTTCAAAATTCGAACTGCAGCGTCGTTATTCGATTTAATTTAATTATATTTATATATAAATATAAACGATTCTGGCGCTGTTTTTCTTCAGATTTGAATTAAACATTCCAGACAATCCAACCGTTGGATTTTTTCGAAGTTGGTGCCGTTGGAAAGATATTTCCAAGGCGAACCCAACAGTTCCAGTTTCGTGAAAATCCGATGGTCGGTTCTCTCGTACTAATCGATTCAAATTACGATTTCAAAACACGAACTGCACGGCTTCGATTCCTTTCAATTCTATTTATGTTTATATATATATATATAAATATAGTTCATTCTTTAATTTCAATATCGTTTTCACTTCAAATATTTCACTAATGTCTTTATATTTCAAAAAATTTCGCCATAGCCTCCTTTGTACGGGAAGGGGTTTGGAAATTTATTGGGCCGTGTTAGGTACCCAATAAATCCAATAAAGCATCCACATATTTATAGTGATATATTCTGGTGTTTACAGGGGAGCGTGTATAGATAATAACTCCAGAGAATAAATTCTCGTCACCCTGTCAAGCCTGAGGGAGCGTGTATTTTTAATTACTCCAGAGGATAAATCCTCGTCACCTCGTCCCGTGTGGGAATAAATAGTCCATGTGCCGTATCTAATGACTAGAGAGACGTGATTATTGTCAACTCCAGACCCGTGTGGGGTTTTTATTAATCTGGCAATTTATCGTTATATTTTATATAGTCCATATCAGTCATCAGTTCAACCTGTAATATATAATCATCGCTATATAAGCCTCTCGCTCGTATGGTAAATCTTCAACCTCGTCACACAAGCTCCAAATGCTTATGTGGAATATGATGAAGTATGCCTATCGTCAAGAAGTATGCCATGTAGTGTAGTTCAAAATTAATTGTTACTATCCTATGGCGATGTTTATTATTACACACAGAATAACCAGCACTCCGCATCCAATGGCATTCACAGGAGTTGATATAAAAATAAAATTGCGCAGCCAACTCATCAAGGCTTACCTATTTGTCGGGCACGCAAATAATTTTTTTACTCTACAGCTAATCCATTTTCCCTGTTTGACACATGTATATATATGCAGAACAAAGCTAATCGTAATATTTCTAGCGAACTAATATTTATTTCAACACGTGTGTATTTTTATCAAAGCGTATACATGATAAAAGTAATATTTTTATCATCAAAAATATTTATTCAACACGTGGATGTTTTTAACACTTCATATTCACAATAAAATGCAATTTTTATTATTTATTCAATTTGTTTAAAATACGAATAACATTCAACACATGAATTTCAATTCAACGAATGAATTCCAATCCAACACATGAATGTTCTTTACAGCTTGTATATATATATAAAAATGTGATTTTTATCGTTAAAGCTATTTATTTAAAATTCGAATAACATTCAACACATGAATTTCAATTCAACGAATGAATTTCAATCCAACACATGAATATCCTTTACAGTTTGTATATATATATAAATATGATTTTTATCGTTAAAGCTATTTATTTAAAATTCGAATAACGTTCAACACATGAATTTCAATTCAACGAATGAATTTCAATCCAACACATGAATATCCTTTACAGTTTGTATATATATATAAATGTGATTTTTATTGTTAAAGCTATTTATTTAAAATTCGAATAACATTCAACACATGAATTTCAATTCAACGAATGAATTTCAATTCAACACATGAATATTGGTTTCAACGTATGAATTTAATTTCAACAAATGAAAATTATTCTAACACATGAATATTTCAGAAAATTTCTGCAGCATAACGGCAGGGTAGTTAAAACCTGGACCGTTCCTAGTACGGCTCCTCGCTCTACCTTAAAACCTCGTGGTTTTTGACAATGGGGAATCATGCATCTAGTTCGCACGCAGGCGGCATGTTTTATTTCATTTCCACAATCCTATTCTAATTTGTTTCAACCACAAGAGGGTATTTTTCAACCACAAAGGTATTTTTCAACCACAATATCAACCACAAACAATTATTTCCAACCATTCGTCATACTATATATTTTCACGCCAATCACAAGAAATAAATATCGTCCATGGTCTGTGGACGAGGGGAATATATATATATATTATTTCTATATTTCACTTGCATTTCATCACAATTCAAAGCATATATGTTTCATACAACGCTTGTATAATTTATACATCGCTAATATAACTTATACAACACATGTACATGAGGTATACAATGCGTGTATAATTTACACTTCGCTTATATAATTTATACAACACGATTCCATTCACACAAATTAATTTAGATTCCTCACATTGGTTTTTGAAGTGCTAAAAATCGTATGTAGATCAGAAAAATCCGCGGCTTCTGCTAGATGGTAGAGAGCCTCCTTGCGGTCCCGATGTTTCCTGTTTCATCGAATTTCGTCAACACACTAAAAAGATATAATTTTTCAAAGTTTTGCAACACTTAAAAGTGTTATTTTCATTTCAGAAATTTCAAAGCTGATACCTTTGCTAAACCTTCGAAACTAGGTTTAAATTTTACGATCGATCCGTGAAGTATTATCACGATCAGAAGCTGCAATGTCGAAGAGCTTCGAACTGGGTCTCCAGCGCCTGTGGTGGCACTCAACTCGGTGGCCCCTACAATGCTCGGCGGCGCTCCAAAGATGATGACTTCCTCGCAGAAATTCGACGCAAATACCAAACGATTTCTGACGAGGGTTGGATGGATTGAAAGAGGAGGGAAAGATGAACGGAAAACCTAACTGGAGGAGGCGGTGAAAACGATCATGGCGACGGCAATCAGGCCTGGAAGCTCTGAATGGGTTTTCGTCGTTCGTCGTAGGGGGTTTGACCAATTTTCAGAAGAGAGAGGAAATAGGGGTTTGACCTATTATATTTAAATTTTCAAATTCCAAAAATATCCTTTTGAACAAACGAACACCAATTTCAACCCAACGACTGTCGCCCCTAGCTAAATACCCCCATTCCGGACACAATGGGATATGTTTCGTTGGCCAATTCGACTGTTACAGTCAGTTATTTTTCAAATTAAAGTATAAAACATTTAATATTCAATTTGAACGTACATTTAAATTTGCCAGGGCCACAAACTGAATCGAAAAATTCCAGAAAAATAAATCTAGCTTTGTTTTGATGATACGGCCCCAACAAAACCAGTTTCTTTGAATTTTGAGATAGTATGCAAAATGGCCATTTTCAGGTCGACCCATTCTAACAGAAATTGACCAATCACATTTTCCTTTGCCCCGCTCACATACTAGCTTCAAAAATTATGAAATTTGAAACCTAGCAATAGTTTGATATCCCGGATCCAACAAAAATGGTTTCGTCGAATTCCGAGGTCGTATGCAAAATGTCTATTTTCAAGGGCTATACATTCTATATAGCGACCTTTCTGAAATTTCATTTGGCCATAACTTTTGATTCCTGCTATGAAACTTTGATTTTTCAGATTTGTTAGAAAGGTATTCATAAACAGATTTATACATTTCTGGTTTCACTAAAATCTGTTATATTTTCCACCCGGTACAGTCAGACAAAGTTTGTATTCAAATTTTCAAACTGCCTCACTATTTCCAATTCATTATTTTATTGAAATATTCTATTTCAATTGTTAAATTCTTTGACAATAACCAATTTTAAAAAATTTTAATTGGTTCATATATTCCGGGCTGTTACAGAACATTTGATCTGCATACAAGAGGTACAGAGTTCGATCCCCGCCAGCGCCATTTTTTTTTAGGGGAATGGCTAAAAAGGGGCTTAGTGTGAACGCAGTTCAAAAGGTGGTTTAGTGTGAAAATGGTTAATTGGGAAGATAGATAAAAAGAATATATATATATACATATTAAGACGTGTATTCATCATGTGGCGCACATGGCGCATTTATAATTGGTCAAGGATTGTCTTTTTTACGTGGCCTTCTTTGATTGGTTTTGTGACAAATTCTGAGGTGTTAGGGCTTATGTGTCATGCTATGATTGGGTGAGTGACACTTTCTTTAGTTGGATGGCTCTGATTGCTCCTAAAATGATCTAACGGCTCACATAAGATTTAAATTCTATAAAAGCAACCATAATCCTGAAACCCTAAATCAGACAAATTCATTCCAAGGAGCCACCATGCCATCCATGATCGTTCTAGTATAGCCACCATTCCTTCTTCAAGTTAAAGCAAGATAGAAGCAAGAATCAAAATCAAATCTAAATCTAAATTAGAATAACAATTAGTCTACATCAAAGGTGAGCAATTCAGTTTCAGAATACAGATCCCAGAAAAAAAAGACTGTTCTTTTGATTGTGAGTGCTATTTCTTTCACAATATAATTAATAAATTAATTATGATGGGTTGTAATTGGATTATGAGAACATGTCTGTTGAAACATGTGATGTTATTGTCTGTTTGTGAACATATGACAGTTTTGTTGTTGTATGATTCATAGATCTATTTATATGTACAATTATACAAGTTTAACGTGATTCATTTTATACAAGTTTGCATAAGTTAATTTTTGAATCAATTGCAAGTTTATGTTATGTGAATCTTATGCAAATTTATATGTTAAATCATATGCGAATCTTATTCAAGTTTGCGATGTTAAAACATATGTATGAAAGTTTAGGATGTTGAAACATATGTGAATCTTATGCAAGTTGGGATGTAAACCATATGTGAATCAAATATATACATATGCTAGTTTATAAGAGAAAAGTGTGACATTAATTTATGTGTTTAGATCCATATGCAAGTTCACATTTTTATGTTAAGATCTATGTTTAGATCCATATGCAAGTTCACATTTTGATATTAGATCTATATTTAGATCCAAGGCAGTAACATACTTATGCAAATTTATGTTTCCTATGCTAGTTTTGTATGTGAATCATATGCTAGTTTGAATGTAAGTTTGTATGAAATTCATATGCAAGTCATAAGAAAACCGTATCCATATATGCAAGTTCATAATTACATGTTTAGATCTATACATTTAGATCCATGACAGTACATAGTTTATACAAATTTATGTTTTATGACTATTGCCTATGCAAGTGTTGATTATGCAAATTTATGTTAATATGAATCATAATCATGCCAGTTTTGATCCATGTTATGCTAGTTAGATCTATTTTGTGTGTTAAGCAAGTTGTGATGTTTCTTTCTTTTTTATGAGTTAGACTATTTGCGAGTCTAACATATTTCACGTTCAACGTACGAACGACGTTGGGATAATGGGAAAATATTAAATATGCATAATTGTGAATTGGCATAAAGGCATATAATTAATTTGAGACATTAATTGGCCTAATTTATATGCATAGTAATTATGGACATAATTTAAGTGACAATTATGGACATGGATTAAAATTGGAAGTTATTGGCAATTTGAAATAGGAATATTAATTCAAATTGGGGTTGAATAATAATGTGTAATAATAAATGCCTAAGACACGAGGTTAGACTCGTTTACGGTGTAAGACTGCCCGGACCCGCCCGACAAATACAGCAACCACAAATGGTAGTCTAATGTGAGAGGTCAAAGGCATAAATTAAAAGATGCTTAGACACGAGGTTAAGTCTTGCTTGTGGTGGAAGTCTGCCTGGAACCGCCCGGCATATCCAGCGGCCACAAGTAATCGACTTAATGTGAGAGGTCTGTGCATTAATAATTAATTAATGCTGAGCAAAGATGAATATGAATGACAAACAGAAGTTTGGTTGAGTGAGTGATTCTCTGAGTAACAATCTGATGTTGATTTAGGTCTTTGGGGTTGGTACTTAGGGAGTTATTCTCTTAACTGTATCTGTGAACTAAGATGTACTTAATCATAAAAAACATGGTAAGTGGGTAGGGTTAAGGCAAAGTGAACTAATAATATATATATATATATATATGTATATATTAATCTGATAAGTGGATGGGGTTAAGACCAGCTTAACCAATAATATATTGATCTGATAAGTGGATAGGGTTAAGACAAACTTAACCAATAATATGTATTGATCTGATAGGGTTAAGACAAACTTAACCAATAATGTATATTGACTTGATAAGCGGATAGGGTTAAGACCAACTTAACCAATAAGATATAGGTGGATGGGGTTAAGACCAGCTTAACCAATAATATATTGATCTAATAAGCAGATAGGGTTAAGATATGCTTAACCAATAAAACATGTTGATTTGTTTAGTGAATAACATGGATGACATGTGGGATATAATTATAAACACTTAACCAAGTTGAAAACATGTAAGAAGACATGAATAAGAAGGGGTTAAGTGGGAAATTCTAGTGGGGACCAAGCATAGGTGGAAAGCTTGTGTGGGGACCCTTTTCAAACCAGTAACCCATTAAGTATCTTTGTGAGCTCGACCCAAGTCGAGAACGGGACACGCTTACTGAGTTTGATTGTAAGAGGTCAAAACGGGTTAGCGGTGGCAACGCAAGTCCAATGGGGTCATGTGCGTGTGTGGGCCCGGGCTGGTAGGTAAGACGTTGTTGCATCGTGTAGATATAAGCCGTGCATCTTTAGTGGTATCAGGTTGCCACTTTGGGGAGTGATACACCCCACTGTGGGACCAACACGGGTATCTACGAGTTAGGGAGCCGATAGAGTGGGGAAGGTAATGGGTACGACTAGCGGAGATAGGAGCAGACGGCACCTATGAAGACAGCTAGGAGTATAACTACCATATTATGAATAAACAATGTAATTAGAATGGGGAGGGTAGTGGGTACAACTAGTGGAGATAAGGGCAGGCGGCACTTATGAAGACAGCTGGGGGTACACGAAACTACCATTATTATTATTGTTATTATTATTATTCAGTGGGCGGGATCAACTTTTAGGGTGATTAGTAACGGTGCGGTGTAATTAGCATTGGTGCAGTATAGTAATTATCCAATAGTGATTAGGAGCGCAGTTAACGCCAAAATATTCCTCTGTTTGCTTTGTCTTGCCCACTTGCTTCACAGTCATTCCTTGTTTTACCAGTTTATTGTAATAACCCGAAAATCTGAGCTAATTTTAATTTTTTATTTTGGCACTTTTAATGAATTTTGAATATTTAAAATGATTTATTTTAAATAATAACGACGAGAAATTTATTTTGAATAGAATTAGAATGTAAATATTTATTTGAATCATCGTTAGAATATAATTAATTATTTTTAATTATAAAAGGAATTGAAAATGGCGCGGTAGTTTGAAAATTTGATTTCAAATTTCAAATGAATGTACTGGATTCCAAATAAATCGGATTTTAGCGAAACCAAAAACATTCGAATCTAATTGAGAATATCTTTCCAACCAATCCGAAAAATCGAAATTTCATACCGGGAATAAAAAGTTATGCTCAGTTTAAAATTCAGAAAAGTCGCTATGGAATTATGGCCCTTAAAAATGGAAATTTTGCAAATGATCTCTGTTTTCGACGAAACCACTTTTGTTGGATCCGGGATGCCAAGTTATTGCTAGGTTTCAAAATTCGTAATTTTCTGAATCAATATGTGAGCGTGGCGAAGGAAAACATGTTTTGACGGTTTAAGTCAATTTCGATCGACCAGAAAATGTTCATTTTTCAAAAGGTCTTCAAATTTGACGAAATTAGTTTTGTTAGGACCGTATCGTCAATACGAAGCTAAAATATTTTTTCTGAAATTTTTAGAGACTATATGTGGCCCCGGTAAATTAAAATGTACGTTTGAATTGAATATACATAGATTTATATTTTAATTTAAATGAAAACTGATCAAAACATTAGAACTGGGTTACGAAACATATTCTGTTGCATTCGAGATGGGGGTAATTAGCTAGGGACAACAGTCGTTTGGCTTGATTTGGGATTCGAATTAAAAATAAACTTTAAGGAGAAAAATTAAAATAAAATAATATAATTATTATTTATATCCATACCCTCCACTCTCTTTTCCCGCAAACCGGTCAACGCAAATCAAAAGAAAATAAAAAAAGGGAAGAAAGCGCTCGATGATCGAGGAGCAGCCGCTCGTTATTTATTATAAGGTTTGATTTTTATACATAGAAAACAAAGATAAAAATTAGATTTTTATGCATAAAAAGCAAAGATAAAAATTTGATTTTTATAATCTAGAAGGTGAGATAAAGATATGATTTTTTTTATAAGTAAAGTTATATTTTTATATAAACAAAGAAAGACTAGATTTTTATTTGAAGAAAGATTTGATTTTTATAAAGTAGACAGTTTGAATTTTTAATTATAGAAAGAATCGATTTTTGAATAGAGAAAAATATGAACCTTATTTATGTAGAAGCGAAGTAAAAATACGATCTTTATAGAGAAAACCAATTTATAAAAATGTGATTTTTATAAAAACAATAGTGGCATAAAAGCATGATTTTTAATATGAATTTCGTGAAACGGATCTAGTTGAAAACGCGACGGGATTTTCTACATATGAAGAGTAGCGGCGTTTGGTTTAGCTTCTAGGTGAGAACTTCTCACTTTTAATTTATTTTCTAGTTGAAATATATACTAGGACGCAGACGGTGCATAGTAGCACCCGACACCCGTTGTCCACAGACCATGGATGACTTGTTTATTTAATTGGTGTGTTGTGAAAGTTGATTGTGTGATGTGAAATGAAATAAAATATTTTATAGTGGAAAATATTTTATAGTTAAAAATATAATTTTTATTGTGTATATAAAATAAATATTTATAAACAAATCAGACGATTTGTTTATATACACACATTTAAATGATATGGGTTGGAACGATAAATTTTACACATCGCCCAACTGCACAAATAAAACCTGTGTTTGATTGTTTGAAAACCCCACACGGGTGTTGGGATGAAATGGGCCATACATTAGTCCCAATAATTAGTTATATGTCGACCGATTGATTGACAGGCTGTTATAAGCGTTAAATATCTATATTTGATGCTTATGCACTGTAGAGTGCACTCTGGATGATGGTTGATTATTTATCGTTGCTATTATATACATGTGTTGTATGGAATCCATATAAATAATATTATATGGTAATTGATTGGGCCTCATTCCAATTTGGAAAATAAAGAAAATTATAAAAGAAAATTCATGTGTTGAATAAAAGAAAATTCATGTGTCGAAGAAAATATTCATTTGTTGAATAGAATAACGAAGTTATTGAAATATATAAAGCCGTGTTGATTAGATATGTGCCATTTTGACGTGAACGATATCTATACCGATTTTATTCATTTTTATAATGAATATCAATAAAGAATTGATTTCAAAATATAATGTTTTGAAAATATTATCATTTATATGTCGATGATATGGAATATTCAATTTTGATTAGAAATTGAATAGGAAATTGAAATCGTTTTGAAAAAGAATTTAAAACGATTTATAAAATACGTTTTGAAAGGAAACCGACGAAATATATATATATATATGTTATATATATAATGGCCTGAATAGAACACGCCGCACTGCGGCAGTTCGCGAATTTCAACCAATGACTTCGAATGGACATTACGGGAGATCCGACCGTCGGATTCTCCTAAAACCAGAACCGTTGGGTTCGTAGCAAAAAGAGCTTTCTAACGAATATTATAGATTTGAAATCTAACGGTTGGATTTGGAATTATGTCCAAATCAAATTTGGAAAAGGTCGTTGTAAGTGCAGTTCGATGGCCGTTGATGGAAATCGACTATACGGACCTTAATAAAATTATTAAAAATAGTAATAATTTGTGTAAAATCATAAGAAATGATTTGGAAAGAATTAGGATGAAAAAATCCATATTTGAAAAGATAAAAATAGATATTTATCGAAATGAACTAGTTTTGAACTAGAATTATAATCCATTTATTTTTTAAATAAATAAATTGGATTTGAAAGGGCTTTAAAAGTAACCAGAATTTCCAATAATTGAATTGGAATGGATTTGAATCGAAATTGTCTTTGGAATATTTCGATGTTGAATTTCGTGATTATAAAGATATTGTTACGGAAATTTGAAAGATATATTTATATCGTTATTTCCAATATGATATTTGTTGGTCATAGGATTTGATATTGAATATAAGCCAATATATTTTCTATTCAGAGCCTTCTATTTAATATCAAATGGGATTTGGGTTTGTCGTGAATGGTGTCTTCATTTACACTATTCTTAAACCTAGTTGAGAAAAAGATTAAATCTTTATATTTAGATTTAATGAAGTATACCAATTAAATGGTATTTAATTGGAATTGAATTTGAATTGATTTTTGGGTTTATCGTGAACGGTGTTTTAAATAACACTTGTTCTTTAACCTGATAATTAATGGAATGTGAATTGGGTTTATCGTGAACTGTGTTTTAATGACATTCATTTTTTAACCCGATTTACAGTGAAATGGGATTTGAAATTTATAAATCTTTTGATAAGATTTAAAGGAGATTTTCCAAAGTAAAGTTTTCCAATTTAATAAAATAAATTGGAATCGAATGGAATTCGATTTGGAAATAATCGAAGTGAATTTCTGTGGAGGAAGACAACTAATATATCTGGAATTTAAAAGGCTTTGCCATTATTCCATTTATATTATTAGTCGCATATGGAAGTTTATATTGATTATATATATATATATATCGACTTGTTTTGCATGAATATTCCATTGTAAATGGAATGTGATTTTGGGTTGTCGTGAACGGTATCTTTAATAATACTGTTCTTAGACCAGACGGATTTAAGAAAATCAGAAACTAACTGAAGATTAGTTAAGTTGAATGGTTTCTTGGGTATTGATCTGATGTTGGTTTCGGCCTTCGGGGTGAATACTTAGGGAATTGTTCACTTGCTAATTTACGGTTAAAGGCTGATGGAATGAAATGTGATTTAGGGTTTATAGTGAACCGTGTTTTAAATGACATTGGTTCTTTAACCCGGTTAAAGTCAGCATATGGTTTCCCAAGTTAAACAATCATTAATCTTGATTTTTGGGAACAATTAAAACCAAGTGGAGTTTTAATGAATCTTTAATTAGATTGAAATGATCGAGAATGGAGTATCCCCAGTTTTGCTCCAGGCGATAGTTCAATCTTCAATTAGATTTGAACGTGAAATGGTAATTGAATTTACCGATAACGCCGTGGTGTTAGATATGAAGTATTACCAGTTTTACTTCATATCATGAATAGGTTGGGGTTGGGAAATTTAACAAATGATTACTTCGGTAAGGTTCGCTAATCCCGACTAGTTTGGATAAACCATAATTTGGTTTGAATTGATATTCAAAAGAAGATTAAAGAATAAATTTAAAGAATTTATCTTTGATAAAATTAATGGGAACCTTTCCCAAAGTATAAGAATATTTGAATAAAAGAATATTCTGAATTGGAATGAGGCGTATGTTGTGTTTGTGTAACACTTGTTTATTATATACGCGAGTTATTCAGAAAGACCGGGTTTATCCCATTCTGAATAACTGATTCGACGATGAGTCGAGGATGAAGACGGTGGTCGAAGACCGGAGGTCTTCACATCATTTGGATAATTACTGATGATCTTGATTAGGCTGTACACCCAAGAGGAGGGAATCAGTTGGTGATCGTCCAGACGTAGTTAGAGATCGATGGATATGTGAGGTATAAAGTGCCTCCGGTTTCGTTCAGACCCAGAACGAACTTGTATAGACTGTGTGTCTGACATTGGATTTTGCTTTGTGTTGATTGATCTCTATTAAATATACACCTGCCTGGTGAAGGGGAATTCATTCCCTTACTTCACCCTTCTCTGAGACGTACGGGATCAGAGGTTGTACATCGATAGACATCAGTTGCATGGTATGAATTTCCTGTGTGGCATGCCTAAGTGGCAAATGATCAAGGCTTTTGTTGAAAAGAAAAGTCTTGTGCTTGATGATCAAAGCACCGCCTGTGCGGCATAGCTTTGTGTAGCGTTAATTCGCAAGCCTCACACCCCAGTGTGAACCAGAAACGGGAGAGGACAGCAGGGAGGGCATGCGTTTCCTTCTAGCTAGGGTGGTGTCAGTGACCTACCAGCCTAGACATTTATATTATTTTCACCTGTGTGGTTGTTGGATTGCGAGGCGCCTCGGATATATCGGTGACTATGTGGAGCCGATGGAGTCATTTGGCTCATTTACGCCCTAAAGGGCGGGGAAATGCATGTTCAGGGTTTAAGTTTAATCCACATCGGTGGACTGGCCCTGCATGTTGCCTAGGTACAGTTGCGGCTGAGTCCTGAGACATGGGCTAGATTGTCTTGAAATGGTAGGATTGTGCCAAGCCTTGGTTCACTAATTGAAATCCAACTTCCAATACGTGACTTTGCGGTTTTGATTGTAGAGCCTAGTATTGGCATCATGATATATGGTACCCATGCTGCCTAGGATTGATACATTTATATTTGAAGTTGTTTTATACACTATGCACTTATAACAGTATCAAATGATTTATTTTACATACCAAGCATGTTTGGCTAATATAACGGAAAACCTTATCCCCCGTCTTACGTTGCATTGTGTGATAGGACCTGGGTCTTATAATAGCTTCATTTTTTCAAAAAGCATTGCGCTGTTTTGATATATGCACTGGTATTCTTTGGAGGAAACCTGTTCCGTGTTATACGGCGTGGTCCCTTGATATATCTGATTTAACGTAAAGTTTTAAATAACTGTTTTAGTTCTCATACCAGTCACATGACTGACCTGGAGTTTATTGTTTTAACCTAAACTCTGGGTGCCATTATTTTCGACACGGGCAGCTAGTAGTTTTGGTTTTGTAGATATATATTCACAGGATCCTGGTTTACAACTGGAATGATACTCGGAAAGCTCTGTATTCGTGTATTACTTTCAGTTGTGTTTTGTATTATTTTTCCGCTGCAGTAATGTAATTAAATCTATGATATTTCTCTGATGTATAATATTTATTAATACTCTGTATATTCTTGTATTCTGATGGAATTGTTGTAAATAAGCAATGAAATGTTCTTCTGTTTGTGTTCCGATTTGTCTATTCTCAAAATAATCAGGGTCTTCGAACGGTCTTGGTCGGTTTAGCGATCGATTCGGATCGAGAAAAATTCCTTGTTGTTACATCTGGTATCAGAGCTTTGGTTTACAGAGCTCGGAGAACAAGACAAGTTAGAACCAAACGAAAGAATTCATCAGAGATTGGATTAGTAATATCCAATGAGAATGACTCGTTAGAGATGGGATCAGTAGTATCCTAGAATGAGTGTAACACCCCACGTCCATTAATGTCACTCACAAAGGGAATGCATTAACTTCCATGGAGGTTATAAGTGAATATAGAACAGAAAAATTACAACAAGACAGATAATAAATAGTACTTGGAAATCTAAAACTTCATTTTATTGCAGCAGAAATTAAACATGTTTGTTACATCATAAAACCAAGTACAATATCCATCTTCATAAAAACAAAATACATAATCCCATTACATAAATAGCCATTAAAAAGATAATAAGCTGGACTTTACTTCAACGGTCCAAGCTTTCCAAGAGAGATGAAGCAATTTAATCAAACTCCACTAGAACTGGGCCCAACCTGAGGACCTGAAGGGGGAAAAAGGATAGAAATAGAGGGGGTCAGACATAAAGTCTGACGAGTATGATAATTCTAACAGTACTATTATCAAAATAACTAGACTAAGGCATAAGTTGGAAGACAAGTAAATATCTATGAACTCTTAGGAAGATAAAGATAGCGTTTAAGATAACGTTAAAGATAACGGTAAAGGCACACCTAATTACTAACGAATGATTACTACACTGCACCGCACATTACTACACTGCACCACACCAGTCACCCTATTGTTTGATCCCACTTGCTTTTCACAGAAACTTTATAAATAGCCTTACGTACCCCTAGCTGACTACATAGGTGTTGTCTGCCCCTATCTCCACTAGGTGTACCCCACTACCCACTTTCGATCGGCTCCCTACTCGTAGATACCCGTGCTGGCCCCACAGTGGGGTGTATCACTCCCCTAAAGTGGCAACCCGATACAACTTGAGAATGCACGTGTAACACCCCACACCCGCTAAGGTCACTCACTAAGGGAATGCCTTAACTTCGGTGGAGTATTTTAAGTGAATATAGAACAGAAAAATTACAACAAGACAGATATAAATAATACTTGTTAACTAAAACATCATTTCATTGCAGCAGAAGGTAAACATGTTTGGTTACAATAACAAAACCATAAAACAAGAGTCAAGTACTAAATATCCATCCTGATAAAAACATAAGTACATAATCCCACTACATAACTAATAGCCATAATAGAAAAGATAAGCTGAGCTTTACGTCAACGGTCCAAGCTCCAAAAGATAGATAAAGCGATCTGATCAAAGCCCACTAGTGCTAGGTCCACTCTGAGAACCTGAGGGTTGGGAAAAAGATAAAAAACAACGGGGTCAGACATAAGTCTGAGCGAGTCCTATAACTTGAACAATACAATCATTAAAGTAATTAGGGTATGATATAAACTTGGTACGGTGATGAATGGGGATAAATGACTACACTAAGCAGCAAACTAGACATAGGATGAACTAAGATATCGATAAAGACGCATCTACCCACCCAAGAATAATTACTACACTGCACCACACCAGTCATTCCTACTTAAAGGTTGATCCCAGCCATGGACTTAGAAAATATAACTAGTAGTTTCGTGTACCCCTAGCTGACCACATAGGTGTCGTCTGCCCCTATCTCCACTAGGTGTACCCACTACTTCCCAAGCGATCGGCTCCCAAATGTAGATACCTGTGCTGGCCCCACAGTGGGGTGTATCACTCCCCAAAGTGGAAACCCGATACAACCAACGGTGCACGGCTTATACCTACACGATGCAACAACGTCTTACCTACCAGCCCGGGCCCACACACGCATATGAAACCCATTGGACTTGTGTTGCCACCGCTAACCCATTTTGTCCTCTTATAGTCAAACCCAGTATGCGTGTCCCGTCCTCGACTTGGGTCGAGCCCACAAAGATATGTATGGGTTACTGGTTGAAATGGGCCCCCACAAGCTACCCACCTAAGCTTGCTCCCTCTAGTGTATCCCACTTAACCCTTTAATCATGTTTAATTACATGTTTCCACTTTGGTTAAGTATTGCAATCGTATTTTCTATTGCCACCCAAGGCAACCACTAGATTTCCACATGCCACCCAAGGCACCCACTTAACCCCTCATGCCCCACCACATGCTTATCTGGTTAAGTGTTTCTTAATTGATTAAGACTGTAACCTTTGTAAAGACCTCTCACATTAGACTGTCTTTTATGGCAGCTGGATTTGCCTGTCGGGTCCGGGCAGCCTTACGCCATAACAGAGTCTAACCTCGTGTCTTTACACTTGTCACGTATTTAGTTTATGCCTAAGACCTCTCACATTGGGCCAATCATTTGTAGCCGCTGGATTTGCCGGTCGGGTCCGGGCAGTCTTATGCTACAAAAGGGTCCAACCTCGTGTCTTAGTCGATTAATTACACCTAATTAATCACCCCCATATTTTGAATTAATTTTCCCTAATTAATTCCAATTTAATGATGTACATAATTGACTCAATTATGTCCATCCACTTATGGTATGCAACATCATACCAATTTCACCACAATTTTGTTAACATGAATATTAACCCCATCGTTCCCCACGTAATACGCTAACATGACATACTTAAAAGGGAAGATTCATCACAAATACAATGGGTTCAACTTAGCATAACATTAGCATCAACATGGGTTTTAAAGGTGTCAACTTGCATATATGACCATAGCATCAAACCCAACTAGCATAAATAATCAACCCAAACTTGCATGAATCACATACGTCATAAAGAGGGTAACTTGCATAGATGTTCATGTCATAGACCTATCATAAAGGGATAAACTTGCATACATGTCATAGGTATAAAAAGGGATGAACTTGCATATGTTACTCATATCATAAAAAGGGGTAAACATGCATATATATGCATGACATACAAAGGGGTAAACTTGCATATGTATGCATATCATACAAAGGTGTAAACTTGCACATGTTACTTGCATATAATCAAACACCAAACTTGCATAACATGTCATATATGAACTTGCATATAATCAAACACCAAACTTGCATAACATGTCATATATGAACGTGCATATAATCAAACACCAAACTTGCATAGCATGTCATATATGAACTTGCATATAATCAAACACCAAACTTGCATAACATGGTGTCATGATGGATCAATGTTTATCATAGTGATTTGCATAACTAGCATCATGAACATATAGCATAAAACTTGCATAACTAGCATCATGGACATATAGCATAAAACTTGCATAACTAATCATCATGAGCACATAGCATATGATAACATAACTTGCATTGATCCACATTCATAACCATAACCTCATTACATACTATCATAATTAGTTTAGCAATTGCTTGCTAAAGGCATAGAAACTCACAACTTATTGATTAGCACTCCTATGAAGAAGATTAAGTTACTAGAGTTGATTAGAAGTTGATTTGAGAAGCTATCTTCCTCTCTAATTTGTGGAGGCTCCTTCAAAGTTGCATTTTGACGGCATGATGACGTTGTATCTATTTTTAGTATGGATTAGGGTAGTCTTAGGGTGTATATATAGATTTAGGATGTAGTTTAGGCCCTTAGATTAACCCTAATTTAGGTTAGAGCCGTCAGATTTCGTCACAAGCCCCAAAACACAGCCCAACAGCCAAAACAGTGCACCCAGGCCAACCTGGCCGAGTACCCAGGTCGACACCTGTGTCGACTGGGCAGTCGACATGGGTTGGGGCGGTGTCGACTGGGCAGTCGACACCCCTGTCGACATGGCCTGCGCGGGAATTTTCCCGCCTTCCCCCTGTGTGTTGAATTTCGAATTTGGCTTTAGTTTTAAACTGTTTTTAAACTTGAATTTTCTGAAAACTTCGTTGGGCCATAACTTGGTCATACGGACCCCAAATCACGCAAACTTGGACTCTATCTCAACCAGAATTCTGAGACGAACACAATGGTGCAACCCGTTTCCCCTAATTCCCACATCTGGGATTAGTTATTCTTTAATTTGTGAATGTTAATATTAACTGAAATTCGGGGTGTTACAGCACAGCTTATACCTACACGATGCAACAACGTCTTACCTACCAGCCCGGGTCCACACACACATACGAAACCCGTTGGACTTGCATTGCCACCGCTCCCCGTTTTGGCCTCTTACAGTCAAACCCAGCATGCGTGTCCCGTCCTCGACTTGGGTCGAGCCCACAAAGATACGTTTGGGATACTGGTCGAAATGGGCCCCCACAAGCTACCCACCTAAGCTTGTCACTAGTATATCCCACTTAACCCTCTTAGTCATGTTTATTTACATGTGTGTTTGGTTAAGTCTTACTAATCGTATTTCACATGCCACTAAGGGCACCCCCTAGATTCCTCATGCCACCCAAGGCACCTACTTAACCCCCATGTCTCACCTTACATGTTTATCTGGTTAAGTATTTCTTAATTCATTCAGGCCATAACCTCATAAAGACCTCTCACATTAGACTGGCATTTATGGCAGCTGGATTTGCCGGGCGGGTCCGGGCAGTCTTACACCATAAAAGAGTCTAACCTCGTGTCTTTACAACCGTTGTGCTTTATTTTAGGCCTAGGACCTCTCACATTGGGCTGACATTTGTGACCACTGGATTTGCCGGGCGGGTCCGGGCAGGTTTACGTCACAAACGAGTCCAACCTCGTGTCCTAAGCATTGATTAACACTTAAAATCTTTTACCTCAGTTTTAATAATTCCTTATTCAAATTATTAATTAAGTCAACTTTTAATGATGTCCATAATTGACTCAATTATGGCCATCCACTTATGGCATGCAAAATCATATCAATTGCACCCCAACTTTTTAATATTAAATCCTTAATATTACCCCTACCCCACGTTTATACGTTCGCTTATTCAACGCATAATATAGGCTAGACTTGTATAGTCTAACACCTAGCACAAAGATAAATTATCACAACATATAGACAATTAAAATAAATCTAATCATAATAGGGGTGAAACTTGCATAAACTACACATGTTAAGGATCAAAAGGTGTCAACTTGTTAAATGTCTCAATTTACATGATATGATCATAGCCCAAATCTATACATAAACTTGCATATGGGGTTTTTAGGCAACATAATGATGGTGTGAACTAGCATAGGATATCACATATGTCATAGCATAATTCTAGATGTCATAATAGATGTCTTTTCATATGTTCATAACTTTTCTAATCAATCTAACTTGCATATGTGACTTGTCATATAGATCAACATAACCCAAACATGATGATTTAATTAATATGAACTAACTAGCATAGATGGTAACATCATGGCCTTTTTAACATGTATGATTCATCACAACTTAGCATAGAAACTTTCAACATACATAACATCATCATAGCATGATTTACAACATATACGATATCATCATCACATAACATTGGATTTACAATATACATGATAGCAAAAGGGGTTTACAACAACATATATGATAATTCACATCATCTACTCATAATCCATTCATAACTCAACCTAATTAAAATGATAATAATCTTGTTAAGATCATCGTACTCACAATTTAGAGAAGAAAAGAGAGAGTTTTGCTTTGCTTTAGGGTTGAGAGAATTAGAATTGAATTTGCTTTTCTTCTTTCTTAGTTGGCGGCGGCTCCATTGATTTCCATGGCGACGGTAACTATTCTATTTTAATTAGGTTTAGGGTTAGCATTAGGATGTATTTATAGGTGTAGGAAGTTATTTAGGACCATTAGATTAACCCTGAACCATGAGAACCAATCAAATGCAAAATCTGCATTTGAGCGAATCGGCCCACGGGTTGACAGCCAAACACCCTGGATTAACCCTTAGTCGACCCAGCAGAGCTTGGGTCGACCTCAAAAATGGGCCGGTTCGGTTATTTCCCCTCCCAATTCGCTGTTTTGAACTTTTTCGCATATTTATTTATTTAATTTTTAATTTATATATATATATATATATATATATATATATTTCTCTACACAACCCATTTCACTTAATTCTTTTCTAAAAATTAAGTATACTTTAATTTGTGAATTTTAATGTTATAAAATTACGGGGTGTTACATTCTCCCCTCCTTAAAGGATTTCGTCCCCGAAATCTCCAAGTCAAGAAGAATGTATATCCTACCATCTAATCGTCCATTTACTCAACCATCAAACACCAGCATCCATTGTCCTTAAAAGACTTCTAATGCTTTAATGTTTATATGCACAGTGTGTGTATATGTCCATATCTAATGCAAAATTAGATGGTCTACTGATTCAGTCGACCTCCTTAGTGCAATTCATGATAGTGCCATGCGTCCAATATGTATGCAAAAGATTCCTAATGATACATATTAATTCTATATGCGTGCACAACCATCCACCCGAATGCAGCAACTATATGATAATACAACCATTATACATCCATTTTACTAAATACATCCATATATATGCAATATGTAATATGAAGTGACTGAGCCGATCTGGTGCCTAATAGTGTGTGTATATGCATCCACGAGCAACCACTAGCAAACACTTGCATCCACTTTGCATCCACCATACATAACATGTCTCAAACACATGTTTCAACCATAGGATTATCCTAACTAAAGGTCAAAGATACTAGCGAGAGGATATACTAAAGATAAGATAAGTACAAGCTAAGCGATAAAGGAGAAATTAAAGGACATACCCTCAAAAAGAAAAGGGTATCGTGAACGCATCTTCTCTTTCGTCTCCCAAAGTAGCGTTGCTCTCATCATCTCCCCATTGCACTTTGACTAGTCTGACCTCTCGATTCCTCAACCTCTTGATCTCCGACCCAAGAATGCGCATAGGAGCTCGTCGAATTGTCGCATCACGCTCTATCTCCACCTCTCTAAGCAAGCTCGGCTCTACCACTTCCGCGGTCTCGTGCAAGCACTTCCTCAAATGTGACACATGGAATACGTCATGTACACCACTAAGTCTCTCGGGCAACTCCACTCTATACGCCATCCGTCCAATCCTCTCCTTAATAGGAAACGACCCTACAAATCTTGGTGCTAATTTCCCAACGGACCCAAAGCGAACAACGTTTCGTAATGGAGACACTTTGACAAAGACCATGTCCTCAACTTCAAACTCGAGATTTGTCCTCCTCTTATCCGCATAAGATTTCTGCCTATCTTGCGCTGCTTTCATCCTCCTTCGAATCAAGTCGATCTTCTCCGAAGTCTCCCTAATCATATCGGGCCCAAGTAAGATCTTATCCGTAGATTCCCACCAACATGTAGGTGAACGACAAGGTCGTCCATATAGAGCTTCGAATGGTGCCATACCAATGCTGCACTGAAAGCTATTATTATATGCGAACTCAACCAATGGAAGATGCTCTTCCCATGTACCCCCAACGTCTAGGATACATAGCCTCAACAGATCCTCTAGAATGCGATTCACCCTCTCAGTCTGGCCGTCCGTCTGAGGATGATATGCGGTGCTCAAACATAACTGAGTCCCTACCGCCTCTTGTAAGCTTCTCCAAAATTCGCTAGTGAAAATAGGATCGCGGTCGCTCACTATGCTAGAAGGAACACCGTGCAAACGAACTATCTCTCGAACGTATACAGAAGCTAACCATGGAGCAGTCCTCTTACTCTTCATGGGAATAAAATGGGCGCTCTTAGTAAGTCTATCTACTATAACCAAAATTCCCGTATTACCATTCCTCGATCGCGGTAATCCATCCACAAAATCCATCGAGATGCTTTCCCATTTCCATAGTGGAACCTCCAATGGGTGAAACAACCCACCGGGTTTCTTTTGCTCCGCTTTTACTTGTTGGCACACCAAGCATCTAGCGACATACTCGGCCACGTCTTTCTTCATGTCGGCCCAAAAGTAAACTCTCTTCATGTCTTTGTACATCTTGTCCCCGCCGGGATGAATGGTCATCTTCGAATGATGTGCTTCGTCAAGAATAGTCTTCCTTAGGTCATCGTCTTTTGGTACACAAAGTCTACCGTCCCTACGTAACGAACCCTTATCGTCTAGGGTATACCTACGGAGATAGCTTGATGACTCCCCTCCTTTGAGCTTTTCTACTAACTCAACTAACTGTGGGTCATCTCGCTGTGCCTCGCCAATCCGTCCAAAAAGCGTAGGTCTGACCTCCAAGGATGCAAGCAAACCGGGTACGAAGTCAACGGAAGGTCTAAAGTCAAACATCGAAATGAATTCTAAACTTTGCCGCTCAACAAACAAAGGACTTAAGGATAATCTTTTTCTACTTAAGGCGTCTGCCACCACGTTACCCTTGCCAGGGGTATAGGCTATTTCGAAGTCGTAGGACGCTAAGAACTCCATCCACCTTTGCTGCCTTAAGTTCAAGTCCTTTTGAGAGAATAGGTATTTTAAAGACTTGTGGTCAGTGAATAATTCGAATTTCTCGCCAAGAAGATAATGACGCCAAGACTTAAGCACGAAAATAATAGCAGCTAATTCTAGGTCATGTGTAGGATAATTTTTCTCATGCGCTCTCAACTGCCTTCCACCATAGGCTATTACCCTACCCTCTTGCATTAAGACTGCGCCTAGTCCTGTCCCACAAGCGTCAGTATAAACGGTAAACGGCTTACTCCCGTCTGGCAATACTAAGACTGGGGCTGAAGTCAAAGCTCTCTTCAAACGTTGGAACGCATCATCACAATATATGTCCCATGTGAAAACTAGGTTCTTCTTCGTCAAGCGTGTCAGTGGAGCTGATATCTTTGCGAAGTCTTTGATAAACTTCCTATAGTAGCCAGCCAACCCCAAGAAACTTCTCACTTCAGTAGCATTTTTGGGAACCTTCCAATCTTGGATGGCCACCACCTTCGCTGGATCTACAGCTATCCCTTCTTTGGAAACCACGTGTCCTAAGAACCGTACTTCCTTCCTCCAAAAGTGACATTTAGAAAATTTAGCTTTAAGCTTATGTGCTCGAAGAGTCTCCAACACTTCCCTAAGATGTAGGGCATGCTCTTCTTCATCCTTAGAAATGATCAAGATGTCATCTACAAAGACTACCACAAATTTGTTAAGGTACTCCCTAAACACCCTACTCATCAAATCAACAAAGTATGAGGGGGCGTTTGTCAAACCGAAGGGCATCACTAGCCATTCATTGAAACCGTCCGGAGTCCTAAAGGCAGTCTTGTCAATGCTATCCTCAGCCACCCTCAACTGATGGAAACCAGTGGCTAAGTCCAACTGCGAAAACACTGAGGCGCCAACTAACTGATTGAAGAGATCGTCAATCCTCGGCAGTGGGTGTCTGTTCTTCTTAGTAAGCTTATTAAGTTCTCTATAGTCCACACAAAGTCTAAGGGACCCATCCGCCTTCGTGGCAAATACTACTGGAGCACCCCACTCCGATATACTTCGTCTTACGAACCCCTTCTCAAGCAACTCCTTCACTTGCTTACCGAGTTCCCTCCTTTCACGTGGAGCCATGTGGCGTACTGGCAAAGATACTGGTTTCGCATTATCCACAAGATATATTCGAAAATCTATCTCCCGCTTTGGTGGCAAGCCCTTCACCTCCTCAAACACATCCGAATATTCTCGGACCACTCTAACAGATCGTAGATTTTCCTCAGACGCGTCAAGCGATTCTAGATAACTTAGCATAACCGAATTTATGGGATTACAAAAGATTTCGAGAGTGTTGCCAAGGCGAGTCACGAGCCTAACTACTCTCCTTTCACAATCAAGAACGACCCCATTTCTGGATAACCAATCCATTCCTAAAATTAGCCCATAGCCCGTGAAGCCCAACACATAAGCATCACATCTAAATTCAACGCTAAGTATGGAAATTTTCAAATCCAAACACATCATAGACAAATAAGCTGAGCCCCCAATTGGATTCGAAACAACTAAGGGATCCTCTACTAAACTTGTGTTTAAGTGCAGTGATTCAACTAATGATGTAGAGATAAACAAATGCGATGCACCCGAATCGAATAGGGTACGGTCAGGATGACCAAACAGAAAAACTAAGCTTTCAACAGAAATGGTTCTACCTCGTTCTTGTAGCGGTGGGACCGCTAGAGCCTGAACTTGTCCCCTTGCCTGCCCTGGTGCTATAAGAGCCTGCACCTGTCCTCCCGAGGTAGCTCCTGCCCTCTGCCCCTTCTTTGGGCAGTCCTTCACTAAATGTCCCGCATCGCCACAATGAAAACAGCCTGTCTTCTTTTTCTTTCGGCAATCCTTACTGAGATGGCCTGGTGTCCCACAGTTAAAACATTTCTTCTTTCCCTTGCCGTTATTGTCTTTACCACCCTTCTTGTTTTGCTGTTGTGGTTTCTTCTGATCCCCCTTCTTCTCGGGTGCCTTATCAGCTTTAGCGCTTTTCTCCACATGCATTAGCGCCATTTCTACTAACTTCTCAAAGGTGGCCCCCATAGGGATGTGGGTCATAGCCAACCCTTGCAATAGTTCATTCAAGCCATTCACGAACCTCAGCGCCTTCTTCTCCGGCGTGTTCACTAAGTCCAAGCCAAACCTTGCTAACTGATTAAATTTATTGACATATTCTTTCACTGATGAGCTTCCTTGCTTCAATGTCAAGAACCTTTCCATATATAGATTTTCTTCCGCCCTTGAGAGAAACTTCGCCTCGAACCTACGTCTGAAATCCGCCTAAGAGTCAACAGGTTGCTCCCCATTAGTGACCTCCCACCAAAACGAGGCCTCTCCCTTCATCAACCAAGCTGCTAATCGAACTCTCCTCCCTTCTTCTACTTCAAATATTTCTAGCAATTCTTCCACCTCCTTAAGCCAATCTCTAGCTTCCACAAACGTTTCTGACCCTTGAAATGGTTTTACACCCATAGCCTTGAATTCCTTGCACGTCTTTGCAAAAGTATCTATGCGAGGAGGAGGAGGAGGAGCGGGTGCAACTGGTGGTGGAGGAACATTGGCTGGGCCTGCAGCGGCCCTAGCCTCTAATAACCTCCTATACCATCCTGGTATCGTTACACCGTCGGGTAGATTAAGATCTTCAGCCATGCTAAAACGAAAAAGGAAAGATTCAGAATGGAGAATTCGAAAGATAAAGATATGGGCTATTGGGGATTATGTTTTTTTTTCTTAAAAACTTTTCTCTTTAAATTTCTCATTAAAACATGTTTTTGAAAGCACTTTTTCCAAAAATAACTATTTTTCTAAAGTATTTTTATCTGTTCTGGTAACCTTAAGCTCTGATACCACGTGTAACACCCCACGTCCATTAATGTCACTCACAAAGGGAATGCATTAACTTCCATGGAGGTTATAAGTGAATATAGAATAGAAAAATTACAACAAGACATATAATAAATAGTACTTGGAAATCTAAAACTTCATTTTATTGCAGCGGAAATTAAACATGTTTGTTACATCATAAAACCAAGTACAATATCCATCTTCATAAAAACAAAATACATAATCCCATTACATAAATAGCCATTAAAAAGATAACAAGCTGGACTTTACTTCAACGGTCCAAGCTTTCCAAGAGAGATGAAGCAATTTAATCAAACTCCATTAGAACTGGGCCCAACCTGATGACCTGGAGGGGGAAAAAGGATAGAAATAGAGGGGTCAGACATAAAGTCTGGCGAGTATGATAATTCTAACAATACTATTATCAAAATAACTAGACTAAGGCATAAGCAGGAAGACAAGTAAATGTCTATGAACTCTTAGAAAGATAAAGATAGCGTTTAAGATAAGGTTAAAGATAATGGTAAAGACACACCTAATTACTAACGAATGATTACTACACTGCACCGCACATTACTACACTGCACCACAGCAGTCACCCTATTGTTTGATCCCACTTGCTTTTCACAGAAACTTTATAAATAGCCTTATGTACCCCTAGCCGACTACATAGGTGCCGTCTGCCCCTATCTCCACAAGGTGTACACCACTACCTACTTTCGATCGGCTCCCTACTCGTAGATACCAGTGCTGGCCCCACAGTGGGGTGTATCACTCCCCTAAAGTGGCAACCCGATACAACTTGAGAATGCACGGCTTATACCTACACGATGCAACAACGTCTTACCTACCAGCCCGGGTCCACACACGCATACGAAACCCGTTGGACTTGCGTTGCCACCGCTCCCCGTTTTGGCCTCTTACAGTCAAACCCAGCATGCGTGTCCCGTCCTCGACTTGGGTCGAGCCCACAAAGATATGTTTGGGATACTAGTCGAAATGGGCCCCCACAAGCTACCCACCTAAGCTTGTCACTAGTATATCCCACTTAACCCTCTTAGTCATGTTCATTTACATGTGTGTTTGGTTAAGTCTTACTAATCGTATTTCACATGCCACTAAGGGCACCCCCTAGATTCCTTATGCCACCCAAGGCACCTACTTAACCCTCATGTCCCACCTTACATGTTTATCTGGTTAAGTATTTCTTAATTCATTCATGCCATAACCTCATAAAGACCTCTCACATTAGACTGGCATTTATGGCAGTTGGATTCGTCGGGCGGGTCCGGGCAGTCTTACACCATAAAAGAGTCTAACCTCGTGTCTTTACAACCATTATGCTTTAGTTTAGGCCTAGGACCTCTCAGTTGGGCTGACATTTGTGACCACTGGATTTGCCGGGCGGGTCCGGGCAGGTTTACGTCACAAACGAGTCCAACCTCGTGTCCTAAGCATTGATTAACACTTAAAATCTTTTACCCCAGTTTTAATAATTCCTTATTCAAATTATTAATTAAGTCAACTTTTAATGATGTCCATAATTGACTCAATTATGGCCATCCACTTATGGCATGCAAAATCATATCAATTGCACCCCAACTTTTTAATATTAAATCCTTAATATTACCCCTACCCCACGTTTATACGTTCGCCTATTCAACGCATAATATAGGCTAGACTTGTATAGTCTAACACCTAGCACAAAGATAAATTATCACAACATATAGACAATTAAAATAAATCTAATCATAATAGGGGTGAAACTTGCATAAACTACACATGTTAAGGATCAAAAGGTGTCAACTTGTTAAATGTCTCAATTTACATGATATGATCATAGCCCAAATCTATACATAAACTTGCATATGGGGTTTTTAGGCAACATAATGATGGTGTGAACTAGCATAGGATATCACATATGTCATAGCATAATTCTAGATGTCATAATAGATGTCTTGGCATATGTTCATAACTTTTTTAATCAATCTAACTTGCATATGTGACTTGTCATATAGATCAACATAACCCAAACATGATGATTTAATTAATATGAACTAACTAGCATAGATGGTAACATCGTGGCCTTTTTAACATGTATGATTCATCACAACTTAGCATAGAAACTTTCAACATACATAACATCATCATAGCATGATTTACAACATATAAGATATCATCATCACATAACATTGGATTTACAATATACATGGTAGCAAAAGGGGTTTACAACAACATATATGATAATTCACATCATCTACTCATAATCCATTCATAACTCAACCTAATTAAAATGATAATAATCTTGTTAAGATCATCATACTCACAATTTAGAGAAGAAAAGAGAGAGTTTTGCTTTGCTTTAGGGTTGAGAGAATTAGAATTGAATTTGCTTTTCTTCTTTCTTAGTTGGCGACGGCTCCATTGATTTCCATGGCGACAGTAACTATTCTATTTTAATTAGGTTTAAGGTTAGCATTAGGATGTATTCATAGGTGTAGGAAGTTATTTAGGACCATTAGATTAACCCTGAACCATGAGAACCAATCAAATGCAAAATCTGCATTTGAGCGAATCGGCCCACGGGTTGACAGCCAAACACCCTGGATTAACCCCTAGTCGACCCACCTCAAAAATGGGTCGGTTCAGTTATTTCCCCTCCCAATTCGCTATTTTGAACTTTTTCGCATATTTATTTATTTAATTTTTAATATATATATATATATATATATATATATCAATATATATATATTTCTCTGCGCAACCCATTTCACTTAATTCTTTTCTAAAAATTAAGTATACTTTAATTTGTGAATTTTAATGTTATAAAATTACGGGGTGTTACAATGAGTCGGAAGAGAGTTGTCTTTAAATAAAAATGAAAACAATTTTTGTTTTGAAAATCTAAATCAATTATACGTATTTGATTATTTATTTTATATTGAGTTTGGACAATCAAGTATATAAAGATTTTGTGTATACGTCTGATCCGTGTGTATTTGAAGCTTTAATATACTGGATAGATATAGAATCGCACTCTAGTCGCCCGAGATGATACTGGTAATTGTGATCACATTACCAGTATTTATGTTCGAGTTTCGAAGGTGTGATATTTATATATTTCCAATTGACTGGTGTGAGAACCAAAACTAAATAGGGCTATTGTTGTGATTTGGCACCAAAAACATGATCTTCTGTATATGTATCAAAGTTATGAATTTGAAAAGCTAATCAACTAATTGATTGATGGTTGTGTTGTTTGATTATTGATTTGATATTTTTAACCATTTAGGCCAAATTGAATCAAATATTGAACTGTATTGAAAATTGTTTGAAAATGCATGCATGTACATACATATGTGAACAGGTCATAGCAAGGAGGCTAGAGCAGAAGAATAAAATTGTTTGCCCGACAAATAGGTACATGTTTATTGTATTTCTTGGGGATTTGATGATTTTATGAGCCGATTGGCTTTTTATTTTTCTTTTGGACTGGTGAGGGCCATGGGAAGCTATTTGAAATATCCCGAAGCTCCCGGTGCAGGGGAGGTTATGGCAAAAAAATTCGAAAATTTAGGGTGTTAACCAAATTTCTGAAGAATTTGAAAAGTTCTTAGAAACTGAAAAGTTGAAGAACTTAAGCCCTAATGAAAATAATGAAAGTTGAGTTGATTAGTTTAACAACTTTCAGCTTCGTTCCTTTTCGGGGATGAAAATTTTTAAGTGGGGGAGATTGTAATAACCCGAAAATCTAAGCCAATTTAAAATTTTTAATTTGGCAATTTTAATGAATTTTGAATATTTAAAATGATTTATTTTAAATAATAACGACGAGAAATTTATTTTGAATAGAATTAGAACGTATATATTTGAATCGTCGTTAGAATATAATTATTTATTTTTAACTATAAAAGGAATTGAAAATGGCGCGGTAGTTTGAAAATTCGATATCAAATTTCAAATGAATGTACTGGATTCAAAATAAATCGGATTTTAGCGAAACCAAAAACATTAGAATCTAATTGAGAATATCTTTCCAACGAATCTGAAAAATCAAAATTTGATAGCGGGAACAAAAAGTTATGCTCGGTTTAAAGTTTAGAAAAGTCGCTATGGAATTCTGGCCCTTAAAAATGGAAATTTTGCAAACGACCTCTACTTTCGATGAAACCACTTTTATTGGATCCGGGATGCCAAGTTATTGCTCGGTTTCAAAATTCGTAATTTTCCGAATCAATATGTGAGCGTGGCGAAGGAAAATGTGTTTTGACAGTTTCAGTCAATTTCGATCGACCAGAAAACGGTCATTTTTCAAAAGCTCTTTAAATTTGACGAAATTAGTTTTGTTAGGACCGTATCGTCAATACGAAGCTAAAATATTTTTTCTCGAATTTTTGGAGACTGTATGTGGCCCCGGTAAATTAAAACGTACGTTTGAATTGAATATACATAGATTTATATTTTAATTTAATTGAAAACTGATCGAAATGTTAGAACTGGGTTATGAAACATATTCCGTTGCGTTCGGGATGGGGGTAATTAGCTAGGGACGACAGTCGTTGGGCTTGATTTGAGATTCAAATTAAAAATCAACTTTAAGGAGAAAAATTAAAATAAAATAATATAATTATTATATATATCCCTACCCTCCACTCTCTCTTCCCCCAAACCGGTCAACGCAAATCAAAAGAAAATTAAAAAAAGGGGAAGAAAGCGCTCGATGATCGACGGAGCAGCCGATGTTCCCTCCAATGCACCCCCGCTTGAGAAGCGCCGCACCCCCTCCCGAGCTCGCGCGTCCTCCTTCCCCTTCCTCTGTCCCCGTTAAAGCCTCAAAACCCAAACCCTAAGACCCCCCAAACCGAGAATGCAGCCGCCGCCAGTCCCCTTTTTCGCCGTCGTACCCCATGACCTGCGTCGCCCTCTCCGACTGTCAGTCCGACAGTGGGACCCTCCTCCAACCGCCAACACCCAAAAAAAGAACAGTGAGTCTTCTTCAATATCAATTTTATTTTTCAGTTTTAACTAGTAAGCATGTATTTAAAATTCTGATTTACATATGTATAAAGCGAAGATAATAAAGTTTAGATTTTTATTTATAATAAAGTTTAGATTTTTATTTATCATAAGGTTTTATTTTTATACATAGAAAACAAAGATAAAAATTAGATTTTTATGCATAGGAAGCGAAGATAAAAATTTGATTTTTATAATCTAGAAGGTGAGATAAAGATATGATTTTTTTTATAAGTAAAGTTATATTTTTATATAAACAAAGAAAGACTAGATTTTTATTTGAAGAAAGATTTGATTTTTATAAAGTAGACAGTTTGAATTTTTAATTATAGAAAGAATCGATTTTTGAATAGAGAAAAATATGAACCTTATTTATGTAGAAGCGAAGTAAAAATATGATCTTTATAGAGAAAACCAATTTATAAAAATATGATTTTTATAAATACAGTAGCGGCATAAAAGCATGATTTTTAATATAAATTTCGTGAAACATATCTCGTTGAAAATGCGACAGGATTTTCTACATATGAAGAGTCGCGGCGTTTAGTTTATCTTATTGGTGAGAACTTCTCACTTTTAATTTATTTTCTAGTTGAAATATATACTAGGATGCAGACGGTGCTTAGTAGCACCCAACACCCGTTGTCCACAGACCATGGATGACTTTTTTGTTTAATTGGTGTGTTGTGAAAGTTGATTGTGTGATGTGGAATGAAATAAAATATTTTATAGTGGAAAATATTTTATAGTTAAAAATATAAATTTTGAACGTGTATATAAAATAAATATTTATAAACAAATCGGACGATTTGTTTATATACACACATTTGATTGATATGGATTGGGAAGATAAATTTTAGACATCGCCCAACTACACAAATAAAACCTGTGTTTGATTGTTTGAAAACCCCACACGGGTCTTGGGATGAAATGGGCCATACAGTAGTCCCAATAATTAGTTGTATGTCGAACGACTGATTGACAGGCTGTTATAAGCGTTAAATATCTATATTTGATGCTTACGCAGTGTAGAGTGCACTCTGGATGATGGTTGATTATTTATCGTTGCTATTATATACATGTGTTGTATGGAATCCATATACTATATGGTAATTGATTGGGCCTCATTCCAATTTGGAAAATAAAGAATATTACAAAAGAAAATTCATGTGTTGAATAAAATAAAATTCATGTGTTGAAGAAAATATTCATTTGTTGAATAGAATAACGAAGTTATTGAAATATATAAAGCCGTGTTGATTAGATATGCGCCATTTTGACGTGAACAATATTTATATCGATTTTATTCATTGTTATAATGAATATCAAAAAAGAATTGATTTCAAAATATAATGTTTTGAAAATATTATCATTTATATATCGATGATATGGAATATTCTATTTTGATTAGAAATTGAATAGGAAGTTGAAATCGTTTTGAAAACGAATTTAAAACAATTTGTAAAATACGTTTTGAAAGGAAATCGACGAAATATCTAATATATATTATATATATAATGGCCTGAATAGAACGCGCCGTGCTGCGACAGTTCGCGAATTTCGACCATTGATTACGAATATACATTACAGGAGATCCGACCGTCAGATTCTCCTAAAACTGTAAGCATTGGGTTCGTAGCGAAAAGAGCTTTCTAACGAATATTAGAGATTTTAAATCTAACGGTTGGATTTGGAGGTCGTTGTAAGTACAGTCCGATGGTCGTTGATGGAAACCGACTGTACGGGCCTTGACAAAATTATTAAAAATAGTAATAATTTGTGTAAAATCATAAGAAATTATTTGGAAATAATTGGGATGAAAAATTCTATATTTGAAAAGATAAAATTAGATTTTTATCGAAATGAACTAGTTTTGAACTAGAATTATAATCCATTTATTTTTGAAATAAATAAATTGGATTTGAAAGGGTTTTAAAAGTAACCAGAATTTCCAATAATTGAATTGGAATGGATTTGAATCGAAATTGTCTTTGGAATATTTTGATGTTGGATTTTGTGATTATACAGATATTGTTATGGAAATTTGAAAGATATATTTATATCGTTATTTCCAATATGATATTTGTTGGTCATAGAATTTGATATTGAGTATAAGCCGATATATTTTCTATTCAGAGCCTTGTATTTAATATCAAATGGGATTTGGATTTGTCGTGAATGGTGTCTTCATTAACACTGTTCTTAAACCTAGTTGAGAAAAAGATTAAATCTTTTTATTTAGATTTAATGAAGTATACCAATTAAATGGTATTTAATTGGAATTGAATTTGAATTGGTTTTTGAGTTTATCATGAACGGTGTTTTAAATAACACTTGTTCTTTAACCTGATAATTAATGGAATGTGAATTAGGTTTATCGTGAACTGTGTTTTAACGACATTCGTTCTTTAACCCGATTTACAGTGAAATGGGATTTGAAATTTATAAATCTTTTAATAATATTTAAAGGAGATTTTCCAAAGTAAACTTTTCCAATTTAACAAAATAAATTGGAATGGAATTCGATTTGGTAATAATCGAAGTGAATTTCTGTGGAGGAAGACAACTAATATATCTGGAATTTAAAAGGCTTTACCGTTATTCCATTTATATTATTAGTCGGATATGGAAGTTTATATCGACTATATATATATATATATATATCGATTTGTTTTCCATGAAGACTCCATTGTAAATGGAATGTGATTTTGGGTTGTCGTGAATGGTATCTTTAATAATACTGTTCTTAGACCCAAAAGAGTTAGGAAAATCAGAAACTAACTGAAGATTAGTTAAGTTGAATGGTTTCTTGGGCATTGATGTGATGTTGGTTTCGGCCTTCGGCGTTAATACTTAGGGAATTATTCACTTGCTAATTTACGGTTAAAGGCTGATGGAATGAAATGTGATTTAGGGTTTATATTGAACCGTGTTTTAAATGACATTGATTCTTTAACCCAGTTAAAGGCGGGATATGGTTTCCCAAGTTAAACAATCATTAATCTTGATTTTTGGGAAAGATTAAAACAAAGTGGAGTTTTAATGAATCTTTAATTAGATTGAAATGATCGAGAATGGAGTATCACCAGTTTTGCTCTAGGCGACAGTTAAATCTTTAATTAGATTTGAACATGAAATGGTAATTGAATTTACCGATAACACCGTGGTGTTAGATATGAAGTATCACCAGTTTCACTTCATGGGATGAATAGGTTGGGGTTGGGAAATTTAACAAATGATTACTTCTGTAAGGTTCGCTAATCCCGACTAGTTTGGATAAACCATAATTTGGTTTGAATTGATACTCAAAAGAAGATTAAAGAATAAATTTAAATAATTTATCTTTGATAATATTAATTGGAACTTGTAACAACCCGGAAATCCGAGCCAATTTAACATTTTTATTTTGGCAATTTTAGCGAATTTTGATTATTTAAAATGAATTATTTTAAATAATACCGACGAGAAATTTATTTTGAATAGAATTCGAACGTATATATTTATTTGAATCGTCGTTAGAATATAAATATTTTATTTATAATTATAAAAGGAATTGAAAATGGCGCGGTAGTTCGATAATTTGATTTCAAACTTCAATTGAACATACCGGGTGCAAAATAAACCGGATTTTAGCGAAACCAAAAATATTAGAATCTGTTTGTTAATATCTTTCCAATGAATCCGAAAAATCAAAATTTCATAGCGGGAATCAAAAGATATGTCCAGTTAAATATTCTGAATAGTCGCTATGGAATTCAGGCCCTTAAAAATGGAAATTTTGCAAACGACCTCGGATTTCGACGAAACCACTTTTGTTGGATCTGTGATGTCAAATTATTGCTAGATTCCAATTTTCATAATTTTTTGAGTCAATATGTGAGTGTGGCAAAGGAAAACGCGTTTGACCAATTTCAGTTGATTTTAATCGACTGGAAAATGGCCATTTTTCCAACGGTCTCGGAATTCGATGAAATTAATTTTGTTAGGACCGTATCGTCAATACGAAGCTAGAAAATATTTTTTGGGGAATTTTTCGAGTTCGTATGTGACCCTAGTAAATTGAAATGCGTGTTCAAAATCAATATATAGAGTTATATTTTGATTTTGATGAAAACAGATCGAAACGATCGAATCAGCTTACGAAACATGTCCCATTGTGTTCGGAATGGGGGTATTACGCTAGGGACGACAGGCGGTGGGTTTCGTTTTGAGTTCGAAATAAAAAGTTACTTTATGGATTTAAAATTAAAATTAAATTAATAAAAAAAACTCACTCTTTATCTCCCTCTCCCCTTCGCCGTTGACCATTCAAACGCAGAAATAAAAAGAAAAAAAATCGAATTGCGCCCTAATCTCCAGCCAACGCCGTCGATCCAGGAGCTCCTCCCCATCGCGCCGGCCTCCATCCACCCCACCAGCGTCGAGCCCCTCCGACCCTCACTCCCTCTCCTCGTGTGCGAGGCCCAGATCGACGCCGCCCAGACCTCGACCAAATCAAGCAGCGCCACCGACCTGACACCGCCGGAGCACGCCTGCGCCTCCTCCTCCATCCACCTACGACGCCACTGACCCCTTCCCCCATTTTTATGCTGTAAGTATTTTTATTTAGTTTAATTTCTTTCGAATAATCAATTGTATATGTTATAACATACTTTGTTTTTGAAAATATAACATACTTTGTTTTTGAATATATAACATGCTTTGTTTTTGAAAATATAACATACTTTGTTTTTGAATATATAACATGCTTTGTTTTTGAAAATATAACATACTTTGTTTTTGAATATATAACATGCTTTGTTTTTTAAAATATAACATACTTTGTTTTTGAATATAACATGCTTTGTTTTTGGAAATATAACATACTTTGTTTTTGAAAATATAAAATAGCATGATTTTTGAAAGTATAAAATATGATTTTTGTAAATAAGAATAGAATGGTTTTGAATATAAAGTAGGATGGATTTTTGAAAAATAAAAATAGTACTTGGGTTTTAAAAATATAACAACCGTGTTAAGAATATAATTTTTATATATATTAGGAGTATAAAAATGTTATTTTTATAGCGATGAAATAAAAATTCGATCTTTATATATGAAGTAGAAATATAAAAATATATTTTTTATATAGAAATAAGCGTTGTAAAAATATAGGAAGTAGAAATAAAAATAGATTTTTTTTATTTATTGAAATAAAGCGATAAAAATATAATTTTTATATTTGAACAGCGTGAAAAGAACTACATTGGAATTTCAAACAAATCCAGATGTTCAGCAGTTCAGAAGCAAAGCACGACGGAGTGGAACCCTCTTGAGAACTTCTCACCTTTAATTTAAATTTCTAGTTAAAAATATATACTAGGATGCAGACGGTGTTTAGTAGCACCCAACACCCGTCGTCCACAGACCATGGACGGCTTGTATGCTTGTTTGTTTGATTGTGATGTGTAATTGATTGTGTGATGAGATGCGAAAATGAAATAAAATATTTATATAGTTAAAATAAAATATTTTATAGTTAAAAATATAATTTTTAACGTGTATATGAAATGAATATTCATAAACAAATCGATGATTTGTTTATATACACTGATTTGACTGATATTGATTGGGATGATAAATTTTACACATCGCCCAACTGCACAAATAAAATATGTGTTTGATTGTTTGAAAACCCCACACAGGTTTTCGGGTGATATATGACATACACTAATCCCAATAATTAGTTGTTTGTCGATCGATTGATTGACAAGCTGTTATAAGCGTTAAATATTTATATTTGATGCTTATACAGTGTAGAACGCACTCTGGATAATGGTTGATTATTTATTGATTGACATAGAAATGTGTTTATTTTATGCTCTTATATCTTTTCTTTTGTATATAAATAAATATTACTTGGGTATTGTTTTGTTACTTTTACAGATATTTCAACCCAGCCCGCATGCAACCAGAAAAGTAGAGAAATGGAGATCAGATTGCTATATATTTACATTTTGAAGAATTGTAGATGAAGATCCCACATCTAGTTGTTGTTGAACAAGAAAATGATTGATAAAAAGGCCATGCACATATCAAATCAAGGGAAGCTTGACAAAGAACCAAGAGGAAAAGAAGAAAGGCCAAAAATTTAATAGATTTAACTAAGGCCCATTTGAGACTCTCATTGTAAACTCTTTTGTGAATTCCCTAAGGCACATCTATCATTGTATTAGGGTTAGGGTTAGGGTTTGGTTATTCCCTATAAATACCCTTGTAATGTCATTGTAGCCACCATCCTATCCTATCCTATTCTATATTCTCTTCTCCATTAATAAAAGTTCTTCTTCTTTTTATTATTTCTGCATTTTTTTCCTTTTTCTTAGCAATCGGTGTTGTCTTCACAATTATTTTTGGAAGAGCACCAATTGTATTTTACATTTGTTTCATTAGTGATTAGTCATTTGATTAGTTTCAACGACAATCCAAATTTTATTTCTTTGTTGTTCTTCTTATTCTGCACTTTTATTTTCTGCATTGTTGTTCTTGTTTTGCAATTTACTTTCTTTAGTGATTAATCGTTGATTAGATTCAACGATAATCCTGCGTTCACAATTTCAATTTGTTTCTATTTCAACAAAATCTCCAGGCTTCGTCTAACTCGCCCAAGAGATTAAATAAATAATTTGATTTTAATCTACCTCCCTGTGTTCGACCTGTATGCTACACACTTGTACGCTTGCAGAATTTAATTTAAAATTCGCGCTTTTCTAATTCATAGGAAAGCGACGATCATTTATCGGTGTTATGTTATACATGTGTTGAAGAAAATCCGTATAATTAACATTATATGGTAATTGATTAGGCCTCCAGTTTTGAAATAGAAATATTTGAAATAGAAATATTTGAAAAGAAATATTTGAAAAAGAAATATTTAAAATAGAATATTTGAAAATAAGAATATATGAAGCCGTGTTGATTAGATTGACGCCATTTTGACGTGAACGATATTTATATCGATTTTATTCATTTTTAAATGAATATTGAAAAGTGATTTCAATAATCGAATATTTTAGAAAATAAAAATCGAATTGAAATTGAATTGAATAGAAAATGAATTCGAATTGAATTGAATAGAAAATGAATTCGAATTAAAATTGAATTGAATAGGAATTCAAATCGAATTGAAATTGAATTGAATGGAATTCAAATCGAATTGAAATTGAATTGAATCGAATTGAAATCAAATAGAAATCAAATAGAAATGAATGTAAAAAAAAATTATAAAGGAAAATTCAATTTTGATTTGAAATCGAATAAGAAGTTGAAATCGCTTTGAAAACGAATTTAAAACGATTTATAGAATACGTTTTAAAAGGAAATCGACGAAGTATATATTATAGATATTATATATATTATATATATAATATAATGGCCTGAATAGAACGTGTCGCGCTGCGGTAGTTCGTGAATTTCGACCATTGACTTCAAACAGACATTGTGGGAGATCTGACCGTCGGATTCTCCTAAAACCGAAACCTTGGGTTCGTATCAAAAAGAGTTTTCTAACGAATATTAGACATTAGAAATCTAACGGTTGGATTTGGAATTATGTCCAAATCAAATTTGGAAAAGGTCGCTGTAAGTTCAGTTCGATGGCCGTTGATGGAAATCGACTGTACGGGCCTTGATAAAAGTATTAAAAATAAAAATAATTTATGTAAAATCATAAGAAATGATTTGGGAAGAATTGGGATGAAAAACTCCATATTTGAAAAGATAAAAATAGATTTTTATCGAAATGAACTAGTTTTGAACTAGAAATATAATTCTATTTATTTATTTATTTTTAAATAAATAAATTGAATTTGAAGTGGTTTTAAAAATAACCAGAATTTCCAATAATTGAATTGGAATGGATTTGAATCAAAATTGTCTTTGGAATATTTCGATGTTGGATTTCGTGATTATACAGATATTGTTATGGAAATTTGAAAGATATATTTATATCGTTATTTCCAATACGATATTTGTTGTCGTAGAATTTGATATTGAATATAAGCTGGTATATTTTCTATTCAGAGCCTTGTATTTAATATCAAATGCGATTTGGGTTTGTCATGAATGGTTGCTTCATTAACACTGTTTTTATACCCAGTTGAGAAAAAGATTAAATTTTTTTGTTTAGATTTAATGAAGTGTACCAATTAAATGATATTTAATTGTAATTGAATTGGTATTGATTTTTGGGTTTTTCGTGAATAGTGTTTTAAATAACACTTGTTCTTTAACCCGATAATTAATGGAATGTGATTTCGGGTTGTCGTGAACGGTATCTTCAATAATACTGTTCTTAGACCCAAAGGAGTCAAGAAAATCAGAAACGAAATGGAGATTAGTTAAGTTGAATGGTTTCCGGGGTATTGGTCTGATGTTGGTTTCGGCCTTCGGGGTTAATACTTAGGAAATTGCTCACTTGTTAATTTACGGTTATGGACTGATTGAAATGTGATGTGATTTTGGGGTTTATCGTGAAACGTGTTTTAAATGACATGGATTCTTTAACCCAGTTAAAGATTAAAACTAAGTGGATTTTTAATGAATCTTTAATTAGATTGAAATGGTCGAGAATGGAGTATCACCAGTTTTGCTCCAGGCAATAGTTAAATCTTTAATTAGATTTGAACGTGAAATGGTAATTGAATTTACCGATAACACTATGGTGTTAGATATGAAGTGTTACCAGTTTTACTTCATGGGATGAATAGGTTGGGGTGGGAAATTTAACAATTGATTACTTCGGTAAGGTTCGTTAATTCCGACTAGCTTGGTTAAACCAAAATTTGGTTTGAATTGATTTTCAAAGGATGATTAAAGAATAAATTTAAAGGAATTTATCTTTGATAAAATTAATGGGAACTTTTCCCTAAGGATGTGAAATTTAGAAACTAACTGTAGGTTAGCTAAGCAGAACGGTTTCCTAGGTATTGATCTGATGTTGGTTTCGGCCTTCGGGGTTAATATTTGGGGAATTATTCTCTTGTTAATTTACGGTTAGTGACTGATGAATTGGAATGAGGCGTATGTTGTGTTTGTGTAACACATGTTTATTATATACGCGAGTTATCCAGAAAGACCGGGTTTATCCCATTCTGAATAACTGATTCGACGTGGTGTCGAAGATGAAGACGGTGGTTGAAGACCGGAGGTCTTCACGTCGTTTGGATAATTACTGATGATCTTGATTGGGCGGTACACCCAAGAGGAGAGAAGCAGTTGGTGATCTTCCAGACGTACTTGGAGATCGATGGATATACGGGGTACTAGGTGCCTCCGGTTTCGTTCAGACCCAGAACGAACTTGTAAATGGACTGTGTGTCTGACATTGGATTTCATCCTGTGTGATTGATTTCTATTAAATATATATCTGTTTGGCGGCGGAGAATTTATTCTCTTGCTTAACAACCTTCTCTGAGACGTACGAGCTCAAGGGTTATATATTGATGGGTATCCATCGCATGGAATGAATTGCCTGTGTGGCATGCCTAAGTGGCAATGGATCAAGGCTTCTGTTGAAAAGCAAAGTCTTGTGGTTGATGATCAAAGCACGGCCTGTGTGGCGTAGCTTTGTGTAACGTTGATTCGCGAGCCTCACACCCCGGTGGTGAACCAAAAACGGGAGAGGACCTCAGGGAGGACATGCGTTTCTTTCTAGTTAGAAGTGGCGTCAGTGGTTTTACATGCCCTGACGAGTTTGACTTATGTGGTTGTTGTTGTTGCGAGGCGCCTCGGTTTAATCGGAAGATTCGGGTCCGATGGAGTCATTCGTTGGCTTATTTACGCCCCAAAGGGCGGGGAAACGCAGTGTTCAGGCATTTTAATCCACATCGATGGACCGGCCCTGACGATCCAAGGGCCCACCTGAAACTGGGTACTGAGGGGCGGGCTAGAGCGTCTCGAATCGGTTGAGGACTATCTTTTGCCTCGGTTCACAGATGGAAACCTAACTTCCAAATACGTGACATTTGCGGTTTTATTTGTAGAGCCTAGTATTGGCGACATGATATATGGTACCCATACCACCTATGATTGATACTTATGATTTGAAGTTGTTTTATATAGTAGGCACTTATAATAGTATCAAATGATTTGTTTTAAACGTACTAAGCATGTTTGGCTATTATAAGGGAAAGCCTTATCCCCCGGCTTGCGTTGCATTGTGTGATAGGACTTGGGTCTTATAATAGCTTCATTTTTCTTTATTTTGCATTGTGTTGTTGTTATATGCACAGGTATTCTTGGGAGGAAACCCGTTCCGTGTTATACGGCGTGGTCCCTTGATTTACCTAACTTTAAAATAAAGATTAATAACTATTTTAGTTCTCACACCAGTCACATGACTGACCTGGAGTTTATTGTTTTAACCTAAACTCTGGGTGCCCTTATTTTGACACGGGCAGCTAGTAGTTTTGGTTTTGCAGATTTATATTCACAGGATCCTGATTTTCAGCTGGAACGATATCCGGAAAGCTTTGTATCCGTATATCTCCTTCTAGTTGTGTTTTGTATTATTTTCCGCTGCGATGTATTTAAATGTAATTTAAATCTCTGTTATTTTCTGTGTAATATTTATTCATTTATACTCTGTATATTCTTGTATTCTGATGGAATTGTTGTAATATACAATGAAATGTTCTTCCGTCTGCGTTCTATTTTGTCGTGTTCTCAAAACAATCAGGCGTTTCGAACGGTCTAGATCGGTTTAACGACTGATTCGGATCGAGCAAAATTCCTTGTTGTCACAGCTAGTATCAGAGCTTTGGTTTACAAAGCTCAGAGAACAAGGCACATTAGAACCATACAAAAGAATTCATCAGAAATTGGATTAGTAATATCCAATGGGAATGACTCATTAGAGATAGGATCAGTAGTACCCTAGAACGGGTGTGAAGAGTATATTTTTAAAATTGAAAACAAGTTTTGTTTTGAAAATTTAAATCAATTATTCGTATTTGATTATTTATTTTGTATTGAATTGGGACAATCCAATATATAAATTTTTTGCATATATGTCTTGCAAACGTGTATTCAAAGTTTTAATGTACTGGATAGTTATAGAATCACACTCTAGGTGCAGGGGATAATTCTGGTGGCGGGGCACCATCGCCAGTATTTATTTTCGAGTTTCGAAAGTGAGATTTCTATATATTTCCAATTGACTGGTGTGAGAACCGAAACTAGATAGGGCTTATTGTTATGATTTGGCATCAAAAATCTGATTTTTGACTATGTATCAAAGTTGTGAATTTCAAAAGCTAATCAACTAATTGATTGATGGTTGTGTTGTTGATTATTGGTTGATTAATTAAAATTTGTACCATATAGCCAAATTGAATCAAATAGTGAATTGTATTGTAGATTTGTCACATTTGCTTACATATACATGTACTTACATTGAACAGGTCATAACAAAGAGGATAGAGCAGAAGAATAAAATAGTTTGCCCGACAAATAGGTACATGTTTACCATAATTTCCTGTTTTGTTTGGGTGATGATGATTTTATGAGTCGATTGGTTAGCCGCTTGGCGTTTTCTTTTTCTTTTTGAGATCAGAAGGCCTATATGGCAATTTCGGGATTTTCCCGGTGCCCCCGGTGCAGGGGAGGTTATGGCGAAATTTTTCGAAAAATTAGGGTGTTAGCCAAATTTTCGAAAAAATTTGAAAAGTTCATAGAAACTGAAAAGTTGAAGAACTTAAGTCGTAATGGAAATAGTGAAAGTTGAGTTGATTAGCTAAACAACTTTCGGCTTCGTTCCTTTTCGGGGACGAAAAGTTTTAAGTGGGGGAGATCGTAACAACCCGGAAATCCGAGCCAATTTAAAATTTTTATTTTGGCAATTTTAGCGAATTTTGATTATTTAAAATGAATTATTTTAAATAATATCGACGAGAAATTTATTTTGAATAGAATTCGAATGTATATATTTATTTGAATCGTCGTTAGAATATAAATATTTTATTTATAATTATAAAAGGAATTGAAAATGGCGCGGTAGTTCGATAATTCGATTTCAAACTTCAATTGAACATACCGGGTGTAAAATAAACCGGATTTTAGCGAAACCAAAAATATTAGAATCTATTTGATAATATCTTTCCAGCGAATCCGAAAAATCAAAATTTCATAGCGGGAATCAAAAGATATGTCCAGTTAAATATTCTGAATAGTCGCTATGGAATTCAGGCCCTTAAAAATGGAAATTTTGCAAATGACCTCGGATTTCGACGAAACCACTTTTGTTGGATCCGTGATGTCAAATTATTGCTAGATTCCAATTTTCATAATTTTTCGAGTCAATATGTGAGCGTGGCAAAGGAAAACGCGTTTGACCAATTTCAGTTGATTTTAATCGACTGGAAAATGGCCATTTTTCCAACGGTCTCGGAATTCGATGAAATTAGTTTTGTTAGGACTGTATCGTCAATACGAAGCTAGAAAATATTTTTCGGGAATTTTTCAAGTTCGTATGTGACCCCAGTAAATCGAAATGCGTGTTCAAAATCAATATATAGAGTTATATTTTGATTTTGACGAAAATTGATCGAAACGATCGAATCAGCTTACGAAACATGTCCCATTGTGTTCGGAATGGGGGTATCACTCTAGAGACGACAGGCGGTGGGTTTCGTTTTGAGTTCGAAATAAAAAGTTACTTTATGGATTTAAAATTTAAATTAAATTAATAAAAAAACCTCACCCTTTATCTCCCTCTCCCCTTCCCCGTTGACCATTCAAACGCAGAAATAAAAAGATAAAAAATTGAATCGTGCCCTAATCTCCAGCCGACGCCGCTGATCCAGGAGCTCCTCCCCATCGCGCCGGCCTCCATCCACCCCACCAGCGTCGAGCCCCTCCGACCCTCACTCCCTCTCCTCGTGCGCGAGCCCCAGATCGACGCCGCCCAGACCTCGACCAAATCAAGCCGCGCCAACTACCTGACACTGTCGGAGCATGCCTGCGCCTCCTCCTCCTTCCACCTGCGATGCCACTGACCCCTTCCCCCATTTTTATGCTGTAAGTATTTTTATTTAGTTTAATTTCTTTCGAATAATCAATTGAATATGTTATAACATACTTTGTTTTTGAAAATATAACATACTTTGTTTTTGAATATATAACTTGCTTTGTTTTTGAAAATATAACATACTTTGTTTTTGAATATATAACATGCTTTGTTTTTGAAAATATAACATACTTTGTTTTTGAATATATAACATGCTTTGTTTTTGAAAATATAACATACTTTGTTTTTGAATATATAACATGCTTTGTTTTTGGAAATATAACATACTTTGTTTTTGAAATTATAAAATAACATGATTTTTGAAAGTATAAAATATGATTTCTGTAAATAAGAATAGAATGGTTTTGAATATAAAGTAGGATGGATTTTTGAAAAATAAAAATAGCACTTGGGTTTTAAAAATATAACCACCGTGTTAAGAATATAATTTTTATATATATTAGGAGTATAAAAATGTTATTTTTATAGCGATGAAATAAAAATTCGATCTTTATATATGAAGTAGAAATATAAAAATATAATTTTTATATAGAAATAAGCGTTGTAAAAATATAGGAAGTAGAAATAAAAATAGATTTTTTATTTATTGAAATAAAGGGATAAAAATATAATTTTTATATTTGAACAGCGTGAAAAGAACTACATTGGAATTTCAAACAAATCCAGATGTTCAGCAGTTCAGAAGCAAAGCACGGCGGAGTGGAACCCTCTTTGAGAACTTCTCACCTTTAATTTAAATTTCTAGTTAAAAATATATACTAGGATGCAAATGGTGTTTAGTAGCACCCGACACCCGTCGTCCACAGACCATGGACGGCTTGTATGCTTGTTTGTTTGATAGTGATGTGTAGTTGATTGTGTGATGAGATGTGAAAATGAAATAAAATATTTATATAGTTGAAATAAAATATTTTATAATGGAAAATATTTTATAGTTAAAAATATAATTTTTAACGGGTATATGAATTGAATATTCATAAACAAATCGATGATTTGTTTATATACACTGATTTGACTAATATTGATTGGGACGATAAATTTTACACATCGCCCAACTGCACAAATAAAATCTGTGTTTGATAGTTTGAAAACCCCACACGGGTATTGGGGTGATATATGACATACACTAATCCCAATAATTAGTTGTATGTCGATCGATTGATTGACAAGCTGTTATAAGCGTTAAATATTTATATTTGATGCTTATACAGTGTAGAACGCATATGGATGATGGTTGATTATTTATCGATGTTATTTTATACATGTGTTGTAGAAAATCCATATAATTAACATTATATGGTAATTGATTAGGCCTCGTTGCAGTTTTGAAATAGAAATATTTGAACAAGAAATATTTTAAATAGAAATATTTGAAAAGAAATATTTGAAAAAGAAATATTTAAAATAGAATATTTGAAAATAAGAATATATGAAGCCGTGTTGATTAGATTGACGCCATTTTGACGTGAACGATATTTATATCGATTTTATTCATTTTTAAATGAATATTGAAAAGTGATTTCAATAATCGAATATTTTAGAAAATAAAAATCGAATTGAAATTGAATTGAATAGAAAATGAATTTGAATTGAATTGAATAGAAAATGAATTCGAATTAAAATTGAATTGAATAGAAATTCAAATCGAATTGAAATTGAATTGAATGGAATTCAAATCGAATTGAAATTGAATTAAATCGAATTGAAATCAAATTGAAATCAAATAGAAATGAATGTAAAAAGGAATTTATAAAGGAAAATTCAATTTTGATTTGAAATCGAATAAGAAGTTGAAATCGTTTTGAAAACGAATTTAAAACGATTTATAGAATACGTTTTAAAAGGAAATCGACGAAGTATATATTATATATATAATATAATGGCCTGAATAGAACGCGCCGCGCTGCGGTAGTTCGTGAATTTCGACCATTGACTTCGAACAGACATTGCGGGAGATCCGAATGTGGGATTCTCCTAAAATCGGAACCGTTGGGTTCGTATCGAAAAGAGCTTTCTAAAGAATATTAGAAATTAGAAATCTAACGGTTGGATTTGGAATTATGTCCAAATCAAATTTGGAAAAGGTCGCTGTAAGTGCAGTTCGATGGTCGTTGATGGAAATCGACTGTACGTGCCTTGATTTTATTAAAAATAATAATAATTTGTGTAAAATCATAAGAAATGATTTGGGAAGAATTGGGATGAAAAACTCCATATTTGAAAAGATAAAAATAGATTTTTATCGAAATGAACTAGTTATGAACTAGAATTATAATTCTATTTTTTTTTAAATAAATAAATTGAATTTGAAGTGGTTTTAAAAATAACCAGAATTTCCAATAATTGAATTGGAATGGATTTGAATCGAAATTGTCTTTGGAATATTTCGATGTTAGATTTCGTGTTTATACAGATATTGTTATGGAAATTTGAAAGATATATTTATATCGCTATTTCCAATACGATACTTGTTGGTTGTAGAATTTGATATTGAATATAAGCCGGTATATTTTCTATTCAGAGCCTTGTATTTAATATCAAATGCGATTTGGGTTTGTCGTGAATGGTGTCTTCATTAACACTGTTCTTAAACCCAGTTGAGAAAAAGATTAAATCTTTTTGTTTAGATTTAATGAAGTGTACCAATTACATGATATTTAATTGTAATTGAATTGGTATTGATTTTTGGGTTTTTCGTGAATAGTGTTTTAAATAACACTTGTTCTTTAACCCGATAATTAATGGAATGTGATTTCGGGTTGTCGTGAACGGTATCTTCAATAATACTATTCTTAGACCCAAAGGAGTCAAGAAAATCAGAAATGAAAAGGAGATTAGTTAAGTTGAATGGTTTCTGGGGTATTGGTCTGATGTTGGTTTCGGCCTTCGGGGTTAATACTTAGGGAATTGCTCACTGGTTAATTTATGGTTAGGGACTGATTGAAATGTGATGTGATTTTGGTGTTTATCGTGAACCGTGTTTTAAATGACATGGATTTTTTAACCCAGTTAAAGATTAAAACTAAGTGGAGTTTTAATGAATCTTTAATTAGATTGAAATGGTCGAGAATGGAGTATCACCAGTTTTGCTCCAGGCGATAGTTAAATATTTAATTAGATTTGAACGTGAAATGGTAATTGAATTTACCGATAACACTATGGTGTTAGATATGAAGTATTACCAGTTTTACTTCATGGGATGAATAGGTTGGGGTGGGAAATTTAACAATTGATTACTTCGGTAAGGTTCGTTAATCCCGACTAGCCTGGATAAACCAAAAATTGGTTTGAATTGATTTTCAAAGGATGATTAAAGAATAAATATAAAGGAATTTATCTTTGATAAAATTAATGGGAACTTTTCCCTACGAATGTGAAATTTAGAAACTAACTGTAGGTTAGCTAAGCAGAACGGTTTTCTGGGTATTGATCTGATGTTGGTTTCGACCTTCGGGGTTAATATTTGGGGTATTATTCTCTTGTTAATTTACGGTTAGTGACTGATGAATTGGAATGAGGCGTATGTTGTGTTTGTGTAACACATGTTTATTATATACGCGAGTTATCCAGAAAGACCGGGTTTATCCCATTCTGAATAACTGATTCGACGTGGTGTCGAAGATGAAGACGGTGGTTGAAGACCGGAGGTCTTCACGTCGTTTGGATAATTACTGATGATCTTGATTGGGCCGTACACCCAAGAGGAGAGAATCAGTTGGTGATCGTCCAGACGTACTTGGAGATCGATGGATATGCGGGGTACAGGTGCCTCCGGTTTCGTTCAGACCCAGAACGAACTTGTAAATGGACTGTGTGTCTGGCATTGGATTTCAGCCTGTGTGATTGATTTCTATTAAATATATATCTGTTTGGCGGCGGAGAATATATTCTCTTCCTTAACGCCCTTCTTTGAGACGTAAGAGCTCAGGGGTTATATATTGATGGATATCCATCGCATGGAATGAATTGCCTGTGTGGCATGCCTAAGTGGCAATGGATCAAGGCTTCTGTTGAAAAGCAAAGTCTTGTGGTTGATGATCAAAGCACGACCTGTGTGGCGTAGCTTTGTGTAACGTTGATTCGCAAGCCTCACACCCCGGTGGTGAACCAAAAACGGAAGAGGACCTCAGGGAGGACATGCGTTTCTTTCTAGTTAGAAGTGGCGTCAGTGGTTTTACACCCCCTGACGAGTTTGACTTATGTGGTTGTTGCTGTTGCGAGGCGCCTCGGTTTAATCGGACGGTCCGGGTCCGATGGAGTCATTCGTTGGCTCATTTACGCCCCAAAGGGTGGGAAAACGCAGTGTTCAGGCATTTTGATCCACATCGGTGGACCGGCCCTGATGATCCAAGGGCCCACCTGAGTCTGGGTCCTGAGGGGCGGGCTAGAGCGTCTTGAATCGGTTGAGGACTATCTTTTGCCTCGGTTCACAGATGGAAACCCAACTTCCAAATACGTGACATTTGCAGTTTTATTTGTAGAGCCTAGTATTGGCGACATGATATATGGTACCCATGCCGCCTTGATTGATACTTATGATTTGAAGTTGTTTTATACACTATGCACTTATAATAGTATCAAATGATTTGTTTTAAACGTACTAAGCATGTTTGGCTATTATAAGGTAAAACCCTATCCCCCGGCTTGCGTTGCATTGTGTGATAGAACCTGGGTCTTATAATAGCTTCATTTTTCTTTATTTAGCATTGCACTGTTGTTATATGCACAGGTATTCTTGGCAGGAAACCCGTTCCGTGTTATACGGCGTGGTCCCTTGATTTACCTAACTTTAAAATAAAGATTAATAACTATTTTAGTTCTCACACTAGTCACATGACTGACCTGGAGTTTATTGTTTTAACCTAAACTCTGGGTGCCCTTATTTTGACACGGGCAGCTAGTAGTTTTGGTTTTGCAGATTTATATTCACAGGATCCTGATTTTCAGCTAGAACGATATCCGAAAAGCTTTGTATCCGTATATCTCCTTCTAGTTGTGTTTTGTATTATCTTCCGCTGCGATGTATTTAAATGTAATTTAAATCTCTGTTATTTTTTGTGTAATGTTTATTAATTTATACTATGTATATTGTTGTATTCTGATTGAATTGTTGTAATATACAATGAAATGTTCTTCTGTCTGCGTTCTATTTTGTCATGTTCTCAAAACAATCAGGCGTTTCGAACGGTCTAGATCGGTTTAACGACTGATTCGGATCGAGCGAAATTCCTTGTTGTCACAACACCTTTCCCAGAGTATAAGAATATTTGAATAAAAGAATATTCTGAATTGGAATGAGGCGTATGTTGTGTTTGTGTAACACTTGATTATTATATACGCGAGTTATTTAGAAAGACCGGGTTTATCCCATTCTGAATAACTGATTCGACGATGTGTCGAGGATGAAGACGGTGGCCGAAGACCGGAGGTCTTCACATCGTTTGGATAATTACTGATTATCTTGATTGGGCTGTACACCCAAGTGGAGGGAATCAGTTGGTGATCGATCAGACGTACTTAGAGATCGATGGATATGCGAGGTATAAAGTGCCTTCGGTTTCGTTCAGACCCAGAACGAACTTGTATGGACTGTGTGTCTGACATTGGATTTTGCTCTGTGTTGATTGATCTCTATTAAATATACGTCTGCCTGGTGAAGGGGAATTCAATCCCTTACTTCACCCTTCTCTGAGACGTGCGGGACCAGAGGTTGTATATCGATAGACATCAGTCACATGGTGTGAATTGCCTGTGTGGCATGCCTAAGTGGCAAATGATCAAGGCTTTTGTTGAAAAGCAAAGTCTTGTGGTTGATGATCAAAGCACCGCCTGTGTGGCATAGCACTGTGTTGCGTTAATTCGCGAGCCTCACACCCCGGTGTGAACCAGAAACGGGAGAGGACAGCAAGGAGGGCATGCGTTTCCTTCTAGCTAGGGTGGTGTCAGTAACCTACCAGCCCTGACATTTATATTATTTTCACCTATGTGGTTGTTGGATTGCGAGGCGCCTTGGATATATCGGTGACTATGTGGAGTTGATGGAGTCATTTGGCTCATTTACGCCCCAAAGGACGGGGAAACGCATGTTTAGGGTTTAAGTTTAATATACATCGGTGGACTGGCCCTGCATGTTGCCTAGGTACAGTTGCGGCTGAGTCCTGAGACATGGGCTAGATTGTCTCAAAACGGTAGGATTGCGCCTAGCCTTGGTTCACAGATGGAAATCCAACTTCCAATACGTGACTTTGCGGTTTTGATTGTAGAGCCTAGTATTGGCAACATGATATATGGTACCCATACCGCCTAGGATTGACACGTTTATATTTGAAGTTGTTTTATACACTATGCACTTATAACAGTATCAAATGATTTGTTTTAACGTACCAAGCATGTTTGGCTATTATAAGGGAAAACCTTATCCCCCGGCTTGTGTTGCATTGAGTGATAGGACTTGGGTCTTATAATAGCTTCATTTTTCTAAAAAGCATTGCGCTGTTTTGATATATGCACTGGTATTCTTGGGCGGAAACCCGTTCCATGTTATACGGCGTGGTCCCTTGATATATCTGATTTAAAGTAAAGTTTTAAATAACTGTTTTAGTTCTCACACCAGTCACATGACTGACCTGGAGTTTATTGGTTTAACCTAAACTCTGGGAGCCCTTATTTTCGACACGGGTAGCTAGTAGTTTTGATTTTGCAGATTTATATTCACAGAATCCTAGTTTACAGTTGGAACGTGTAATAACCCGGAAATTCTGAGCCAGTTTAAAATTTTTATTTTGGCAATTTTAGCGTATTTTGAACATTTAAAATGAATTATTTTAAATAATATCGACGAAAAATTTATTTTGAATAGAATTCGACGTATATATTATATACGTTGTCGTTAGAATATAAATAATTATATATAATTATAAATAGAATTGAAAATGGCGCGGTAGTTCGATAATTCGATTTCAAACTTCAATTGAACGTACCGGGTGCAAAACAATCCGGATTTTAGTGAAACCAAAAACATTAGGATCTAATTGGGAATATCTTTCCAACGAATCCGAAAAATTGAAATTTCATAGAGGGAATCAAAAGATATGTCCAGTTGAAAATTCTGAATAGTCGCTATGGAATTCAGGCCCTTAAAAATGGGAATTTTGCAAACAACCTCGGATTTCGACGAAACCACTTTTGTTGGATCCGTGATGTTAAATTATTGCTAGATTCCAAATTTCATAATTTTTCGAATCAATATGTGAGAGTGGCATAGGAAAATGCGTTTGACCAGTTTTAGTTGATTTTAATCGACTGGAAAATAGCCATTTTTCCAACGGTCTCGGAATCCGACGAAACTAGTTTTGTTAGGACCGTATCGTCAATACGAAGCTAGGAAATATTTTTCTGGAATTTTTAAAGTTCGTTTGTGACCCCAGTAAATTGAAATGCGCGTTCAAATTCAATATATAGAGTTATATGTTGATTTTGACGAAAACTGATCGAAACGATGGAATCAGCTTGCGATATATATCCCATTGGGTTCGAAATGGGGGTAAAACGCAATGGACGACAGGCGGTGGGCCTCGTTTCGAGGTCGTATGTAAAAGTCAACTTTTTGAAAATAAATTAATTAAATTAATTAAAAATTAAATCTCTCTCTCCTCACCCTCTCTATTTCTCTGCCCCCCCCCCCCCCCCGTTCGATTCATTTCAGGAATCAAAGAAAAAAAGAAGAAAAAAAAGGAAAATCGATTTCATCGCCCCATTCCAGTCGCCACCGCCAGTCCTGGTGGCGCCAGCGCTGGCCGCCGCCGTCGACACGGAGGCCCCCACTCCGACGATCCTCTCGCCTCCATACTCCCTCCCTCCTGTAACCCGAAGACCCCCAAACCTCGAGCCCTAGCTGCGCCCCCTAACCCGCATCGCCCCTATCCCCTCCGTCCGACACTGCACCACCGCCTGGGTCAACTTCCGACGCCCCCTCTTTCTCCAGGCCGACGCGCTGAACCCCCCCCCCCCCCCCTCTCCAAAAGCCAAGGTAAGTTTTTCTAATTTTCTTTTATGTTTTATTTTATTTTATTTAACATTTAAAACTGATTTTAGTTATAAAACTATTTATTTAAAAGTTAGGATTTTGTTTTATGAAAGGAATAATTTTTATTTAAGAAAAGTAGATTTTTTATAATGTAAAGACGAGATTTTTTATAATGTAAAGACGAGATTTTTTATAATGTAAAGACGAGATTTTTATAGAAGTAAAGGAATTATTTTCATAAGGAAGTAAGATAAAAAATATGATTTTTATATTTTTAAAGTATTAAAAATATAATCTTTACTATATAGAAGATGTAAAAATATGATTTTTGTTTATGTAGAGAAGTAAAAATATAATTTTTACATGAATATTAAAAATATCATCTTTATATGTGTAGAAAAATAAAAATGTGATTTTTATAATGATATATTTGAAAAGGAGAAATCTTTATAGTTGAAAAGGCGAGATCTTTATATATAGAATAACGATGTAAAAATAGAATTTTTATCTATATAGTAGCGGTGTAAAAATAGCATTTTTATCCATATAGCGTGATAGTAAAAATTCGATTTTTATATATTGAATAGCGAAGTAAAAATTCGATTTTTATATATTGAATAGCATAGTAAAAATTCGATTTTTATATATTGAATAGTGTAACACCCCACACCCGCTACGGTCACTCACTAAGGGAATGCCATAGCATCGGTGGAGTATCTTAAGTGAATATAGAACAGAAAAGTTACAACAAGACAGATATAAGTAATACTTGAGAATTTAAAACATCATTTCATTGCAGCGGAAAGTAAAACATGTTTGGTTACATCACAAAACCATAAACAAGAGTCAAGTACATAATATCCATCTTGATAAAAACAAAAGTACATAATCCCACTACATGAACTATTAGCCATAAAAGAAAAGATAAACTGAGCTTTACATCAATGGTCCAAGCTCCAAAAGACAGGTAAAGCAATCTGATCAAAGCCCACTAGTGCTAGGCCCACTCTGAGAACCTGAGGGTTGGGGAAAAAGATAAAAACAACGGGGTCAGACATAAGTCTGAGTGAGCCCTATAACTTTAGCAATACAATCATTAAAGTAATTAGGGTATGATATGAACCTGGTACGGTACGACTGGGGATAAATGACTACACTAAGCAGCCAACTAGACTTAGGATAAACTAAGATAACGGTAAAGACGCGCCTATCCACCCAAGAATAAATACTACACCACACCAGTTCTACCCACCCAAGGGTAATTCCTACACTGCACCACACCAGATCAACCCATCCAAGGGTAATTCCTACTAAAAGGTTGATCCCACCCAAGGACTTAGAAAATTTACCCAGTAGTTTCGTGTACCCCTAGCTGACTACATAGGTGTCGTCTGCCCCTATCTCCACTAGGTGTACCTAGTAACTTTAATAGTAGTTTCGTGTACCACTAGCTGACTACATAGGTGCCGTCTGCCCCTATCTCCACTAGGTGTACCCACTACTCCCATTCGATCGGCTCCCTAACGTAGATACCCGTGCTGGCCCCACAGTGGGGTGTATCACTCCCCAAAGTGGTAACCCGATACAATCAACGGTGCATGGCTTATACCTACACGATGCAACAACGTCTTACCTACCGCCCGGGTCCACACACGCATATGAAACCCGTTGGACTTGCGTTGCCACCGCTAACCTGTTTTTGGCCTCTTATAGTCAAGCCCAGTACGCGTGTCCCGTCCTCGACATGGGTCGAGCCCAATAAGATACATATGGGTTACTGGTTGAAATGGGCCCCCACAAGCTACCCACCTAAGCTTGTCATTTTTCTAGTGCATCCCACTTAACCCTTTTTAATAATCATGTCCACTTACATGTTTAAAGTTTGGTTAAGTCATCTAATCATATTTCAATTGCCACTCAAGGCACCCACTAGATTTCCCCATGCCACCCAAGGCACTTACTTGATTTCCACATGCCACCCAAGGCACTTACTTAACCCTTTAATCATGTTTAATTACATGTCCCACTTTGGTTAAGTATTCTAATCTTATCTTCCATTGCCACCCAAGGCAACCACTAGATTTTCCCCATGCCACCTAAGGCACTTACTTAACCCTTTAATCATGTTTAATTACATGTTCCACTTCGGTTAAGTATTCTAATCGTATCTTCTATTGCCACCCAAGGCAACCACTAGATTTTCCCCATGCCACCCAAGGCACTTACTTAACCCTTTAATCATGTTTAATTACATGTTCCACTTTGGTTAAGTATTCTAATCGTATCTTCTATTTCCACCCAAGGCAACCACTAGATTTTTCCACATGCCACCCAAGGCACCCACTTAACCCTTCATGTCCCTCTACATGCTAATATGGTTAAGTGTTTCTTAATTGATTAAGAACGTAACCGTTGTAAAGACCTCTCACATTAGACTATCTTTTATGGCAGCTGGATTTGCTGGTCGGGTCCGGGCAGCCTTACGCCATAACTGAGTCTAACCTCGTGTCTTTACACTTGTCACGTATTAAGTTTGTGCCTAAGACCTCTCACATTGGGCCAATCATTTGTAGCCGCTGGATTTGACGGTCGGTTCCGGGCAGTCTTATGCTACAAAAGGGTCCAACCTCGTGTCTTAGTCGATTAATTACACCTAATTAATCACCCCCATAATTCGAATTAATTTTCCCTAATTAATTCCAATTTTAACGATGTACATAATTGACTCAATTATGTCCATCCACTTTATGGTATGCATAATCATACCAACTTCACACCATTTCATTAACATGTATATTAACCCCATCGTTCCCCACGTAATTCGCTAACATGACATAAAAGGGAAGATTCATCACAAATACAATGGGTTCAACTTGCATAACATTAGCATCAACATGGGTTTTAAAGGTGACAACATGCATATAGCATCAAACCCAACTAGCATAAATAATCAACCCAAACTTGCATGAATCACATATGTCATAAAGGGGTAACTTGCATAAGCTACTTGTGTCATTAAAAGGGGTAAACTTGCATATGTATGTATGACATACAAAAGGGTTAACTTGCATATGTATGCATATCATCCAAAGGTGTAAACTTGCACATGTTACTTGCATATAATCAAACACCAAACTTGCATAACATGTCATATATGAACTTGCATATAATCATACACCTAACTTGCATAACATATCATATATGAACTTGCATTTAATCATACACCAAACTTGCATAACATGGTGTCATAATGGATCAATGTTTATCATAGCGATTTGCATAACTAGCATCATGAACACATAGCCTAAAACTTGCATAACTTGCATAACATCATGATCACCTAGCATATGACTTGCATAACTTGCATAACGTCATGATCACATATCATATGACTTGCATAACTTGCATAACATCATGATCACATAGCATATGACTTGCATAACTTGCATAACACATAGCATATGACTTGCATAACTTGCATAACATCATGATCACATAGCATATGACTTGCATAACTTGCATAACACATAGCATATGACTTGCATAGCTTGCATAACATCATAATCTCATAGCATATGACTTGCATAACTTGCATAACATCATGAACACATAGCACATAACTTGCATAACATCACAATCACATAGCATATGATAACATAATCTTGCATTGATCCACATTCATAGCCATAACCTCATTATATCCTATCATAATCATTTCAACAATTGGTCATTAAGGCTATAAAAACTCACAACTTATTGATTAGCACTCCTAAGAAGAAGATTAAGTTGCTAGAGTTGATTAGAAGTTGATTTGAGAAGCTATCTTCCTCTTTAATTTGATGGAGGCTCCTTCAAGTTGCATTTTGACGGCATAACGACGTTGTATCTATTTTTAGTATGAATTAGGGTAGTCTTAGGGTATATTTATAGAGTAGTTAGGTGTTTTAGGCCATTAGATTAACCCTAAATCAGATTAGAGCCGTCTGATCTTGTCCTAGCCACCAAAACACAGCCCAAAAGCCAAACTGGTGCACCCAAGTCACCTGGGCTCGACCAGGGAGGTCGACCCCCAGGTCGACACTAGGGTCGACACCCTAGTCGACCTGGTGGGCAGGTCGACACCCCTGTCGACCCCCAGGTCGACTCCCTGAGTCTGGCGGGAATTTTCCCGCCACTTCTGAAATGTGAAATTTTCGTATTTTAAATCTGTTTTGAATTTCTGAAAACTTCTTCGGGCCTTAACTGGGTCATACAGACTCCGATTTTCGAAAACTCGGACTCTATTTCGCGTATTTTTCCGAGACGAACGCAATGGCATAACCCGTTTCCCCTGATTTAGATTTTAAAATTTAATTCTGCCCTGTTTTATATTATAATAAGTTATTCAACATATGGGGTGTTACATTCTCCCCACTTAAAGGATTTCGTCCCCGAAATCTCTAAGTCAAGAAGAACGTATCCTACCAACCAAACAACCATCTACTCAAACCATAAAACACTGGCATCCATTGTCCTTAGAGTTTCTAATGCTGTATGAACATATGCAAAAAGTGTGTGTATATGTTCCCTGTCTAATGCAAAATCAGGCGGTCTACTGATTTAGTTGACCTCCTTAATGCAAACCATGATAGTGCCATGCATCCAATATGTATGCGAAAGAACCCTATCGACACATACTATTTCTACATGAGTGCACAATCATTCACCAAAATGCATCATCCATATGATAGTGCAACCATTATACATCCATTAATATAGCTACCTACACACAATTTTATGCAATATGCAATATGAAGTGATTGAGCCGATCTAGTGCCTAGAGTGTGTGTATATGCATCCACGAGCAACCACTAGCAACCACTTGCATCCACACGCATCCATCAAACATAACATGTCTCAAACACATGTTTCAACCATAGGTTTACCCTATCTAAAGGTCAAAGGTACTAATGAGAGGACATTCTAAAGATAAGATAAGTACTAGACAAACGATAAAGGAGAAGTTAAAAGACATACCCCCAAAAAGGAATGGGTACAATGAATGCATCTTCGCTTCTGTCTCCCAAGTAGCATTGCTCTCATCTTCTCCCCTTTACACTTTGATTAGTCGAACCTCTCTGTTTCTCAACTTCCTAATTTCTGACCCAAGGATGCGGGTAGGAGCTCGTCGAATAGTCGCATCACACTCTACCTCTACTTCTCTAAGCAAGCTCGGCTCTACCACCTCTGCGGTCTCATGTAGGCACTTCCTCAAATGTGACACATGGAATACGTCATGTTCCCCATGCAACTGAATTATCTCTCGAAGATAAACCGAAGTTAGCCATGGAGAAGTCCTCTTGCTCTTCACGGGTATGAAATGGGCACTCTTAGTAAGTCTGTCTACCACAACCCAAATTCCCATATTACCCTTCTTTGACCTAGGTAACCCATCAATAAAATCCATCGAGACGCCATCCCACTTCCGTTGTGGAACTTCCAATGGGTGAAGCAACCCACCAGGTTTCTTTTGCTCCGCTTTCACCTATTGGCACACCAAGCATCTAGCGACATACTCGGCCACATCTTTCTTCATACCGGCCCAAAAGAAAACTCGCTTCATGTCTTGGTACATCTTGTCCCCACCGGGATGAATGGTCATCTTTGAACGATGCGCATCATCAAGTATAACCTTCCTCAAACCCTCGTCCTGCGGTACACAAAGTCTACCGTCCCTACGCATCCACTCCCTATCGTCTAGGGTGTACCTACTCAAATGGCTGGACGACTCTCCCCCTTATGAGCTTCTCTACCAACTCAACCAACTGTGGGTCGTCCCGCTGTGCCTCGCCAATCCGCCCCAAAAGAGTAGGTCTGACCTCTAAGGATGCTAGCTAACCGGGTATAAAGTCAACGGAAGGTATAAAATCAAACATCGAGATAAATTCCAAGCTTCGTCGTTCCACGAACAATGGACTCAAAGACAACCTTTTTCTGCTTAAGGCGTCTGCCACCACGTTACCCTTGCCAGGGGTATACGCTATCTCGAAATCATAGGAGGCCAAAAACTCCATCCACCTTTGCTGTCTTAAGACTATGCGCTCGAAGAATCTCCGATACTTACCTAAAATGTAGGGCATGCTTTTCTCCACTTCTAGAGAAAGCCAAGATATTCTCCCACGCAAAATCGTCACAACTATCCATCTCTCACGCAGACCATCCTAGTCGAACTCGACATCCCCCAAGTGCAAGCCCCAAAGGCCTAAACCAATATCAGACAAACACCCAAGGGATACCTCCTTCGAATTCAGACGACCTACGTGAGATGATACTAGTAAAAACAGCTAAATAATTAAGCACTTGTCCAATTCTGGATGTCCTTGCCAGTCTCGCTCCAAAACCACCGTTGATCAAATAACTGGCTTTGCTTAACCTATTAAGAACATACGAAAACTTATTTCGCTCTTAGAAAAGACCAAGATGTCATCCACAAAGATCACTACAAAGTTATTTAGGTACTCCCTGAATACCCTACTCATCCAATCAACAAAGTATGCGGGGGCGTTCATCCAACCAAATGGCATCACAAGCCACTCATAGAAACCATCCGGAGTCCTAAAGGCGGTCTTCTCTATACTATCCTCAGCCACTCCCAACTGATGTAACCCCGTGGCTAAGTCCAACTGCGAAACACTGAGGCGCCAACCAACTGATCAAAGAGATCATCAATCCTCGGCAATGGGTGTCTATTCTTCTTTGTGAGCTTGTTGAGTTCTCTATAGTCTTCACAAAGTCTGAGGGACCCATCTACCCTCGTGGCAAAAACTACTGGAGCACCCCACTCCGATATACTTCGTCTTATGAACCCCTTCTCAAGCAGCTCCCCTACTTGCTTATGGAGTTCCCTCCTCTCACGAGGAGCCATGTGGCGCACTGACAAAGATACTGGTTTAGCATCGTCTACCAGATATATTCGGAGATCTATCTCCCGCTTCGGAGGTAAGCCCTTCACCTCCTCAAACACATCCGAGTATTCCCGGACCACTCTAACAGATCGCAAACTCTCGACCGAAGCGTCAAGCGATTCAAGATAACTTAGCATAACAAAATATATGGGATTACAAGAGATCTCGAGAGTGTTACCCAAGCGGGTCATGAGCCTAACAACTCTCCTTTCGCAATCAAGAACGGCACCATTACTGGGTAACCAGTCCATGCCCAAAATCAACCCATAGCCCGTGAAGCCCAAAACAAAGGCATCACACCTAAACTCAACGCTAAGTATGAAGATCTTCAAACCCAAACATATCATGGACAAATAAGTGGAGCCCCCAATTGGGTTTGAAACAACCAAGGGATCATCTACTAAACTGGTGTCTAGGTGCAGTGACTCAACTAATGATGATGAGATAAACGAATGTGATGCGCCAGAGTCGAATAAAGTTCGAATAGGATGATCGAGAGAACCAAATTTCAACTTAGACGGTCCTACCCCCATCAGGTATACCCGTCGTGAGGGAATACATCTACCCTCCAGAAGATCCTATACTTCGTCCTTACCTCTTTGGACAACCCTAATAAGGTGTCCTATTTCTCCAAGACAACTAGCCTTCCCCTTCACATTCTCCTTTCGTGGCCTCCTTACCACGATAAGGTTTCGTCCTTTATTTACCTAACAACTATTTGAACCTTCCTCTCTCGTCCATCTTAAAGGTGCCCTTAAGCCCTCCACCTCCTTGGACTAACTTCTTAGCCCAACAACCGTCTAAGTCCCTTGAAGTGGTTCTTTCGTCCTCCATACGGAAGTCCTTATTTATCTTAAAAAGACATCTATATGTGGAGGGGAAATTCACAAAGAGAAAGAGGAAGAGATTCAAAACGGAGAATCGAAGGAAGGATATATGGCTCTTGGGGATTATGTTCTTTTCTTTCAAAAACTTTTCTCTTAAAAGACATGTTTTTGAAAATACTTCTTCCAAAAATGTTTTTAGAAAAATAGTTTTTCTAAAAGTTTTATCTGTTCTGGTAACCTTAAGCTCTGATACCACGTGTAACACCCCACACCCGCTACGGTCACTCACTAAGGGAATGCCATAGCATCGGTGGAGTATCTTAAGTGAATATAGAACAGAAAAGTTACAACAAGACAGATATAAGTAATACTTGAGAATTTAAAACATCATTTCATTGCAGCGGAATGTAAAACATGTTTGGTTACATCACAAAACCATAAACAAGAGTCAAGTACATAATATCCATCTTGATAAAAACAAAAGTACATAATCCCACTACATGAACTATTAGCCATAAAAGAAAAGATAAACTGAGCTTTACATCAATGGTCCAAGCTCCAAAAGACAGGTAAAGTAATCTGATCAAAGCCCACTAGTGCTAGGCCCACTCTGAGAACCTGAGGGTTGGGGAAAAAGATAAAAACAACGGGGTCAGACATAAGTCTGAGTGAGCCCTATAACTTTAACAATACAATCATTAAAGTAATTAGGGTATGATATGAACCTGGTACGGTACGACTGGGGATAAATGACTACACTAAGCAGCCAACTAGACTTAGGATAAACTAAGATAACGGTAAAGACGCGCCTATCCACCCAAGAATAAATACTACACCACACCAGTTCTACCCACCCAAGGGTAATTCCTACACTGCACCACACCAGATCAACCCACCCAAGGGTAATTCCTACTTAAAGGTTGATCCCACCCAAGGACTTAGAAAATTTACCCAGTAGTTTCGTGTACCCCTAGCTGACTACATAGGTGACGTCTGCCCCTATCTCCACTAGGTGTACCTAGTAACTTTAATAGTAGTTTCGTGTACCCCTAGCTGACTACATAGGTGCCGTCTGCCCCTATCTCCACTAGGTGTACCCACTACTCCCATTCGATCGGCTCCCTAACGTAGATACCCGTGCTGGCCCCATAGTGGGGTGTATCACTCCCCAAAGTGGCAACCTGATACAATCAACGGTGCACGGCTTATACGTACACGATGCAACAACGTCTTACCTACCAGCCCGGGTCCACACACGCATATGAAACCCGTTGGACTTGCGTTGCCACCGCTAACCCGTTTTTGGCCTCTTATAGTCAAGCCCAGTACGCGTGTCCCGTCCTCGACATGGGTCGAGCCCAATAAGATACATATGGGTTACTGGTTGAAATGGGCCCCCACAAGCTACCCACCTAAGCTTGTCATTTTTCTAGTGCATCCCACTTAACCCTTTTTAATAATCATGTCCACTTACATGTTTAAAGTTTGGTTAAGTCATCTAATCATATTTCAATTGCCACTCAAGGCACCCACTAGATTTCCCCATGCCACCCAAGGCACTTACTTGATTTCCACATGCCACCCAAGGCACTTACTTAACCCTTTAATCATGTTTAATTACATGCCCCACTTTGGTTAAGTATTCTAATCTTATCTTCCATTGCCACCCAAGGCAACCACTAGATTTTCCCCATGCCACCCAAGGCACTTACTTAACCCTTTAATCATGTTTAATTACATGTTCCACTTCGGTTAAGTATTCTAATCGTATCTTCTATTGCCACCCAAGGCAACCACTAGATTTTCCCCATGCCACCCAAGGCACTTACTTAACCCTTTAATCATGTTTAATTACATGTTCCACTTTGGTTAAGTATTCTAATCGTATCTTTTATTGCCACCCAAGGCAACCACTAGATTTTTCCACATGCCACCCACGGTACCCACTTAACCCTTCATGTCCCTCTATATGCTAATATGGTTAAGTGTTTCTTAATTGATTAAGAACGTAACCGTTGTAAAGACCTCTCACATTAGACTATCTTTTATGGCAGCTGGATTTGCCGGTCGGGTCCGGGCAGCCTTACGCCATAACCGAGTCTAACCTCATGTCTTTACACTTGTCACGTATTAAGTTTGTGCCTAAGACCTCTCACATTGGGCCAATCATTTGTAGCCACTGGATTTGCCGGTCGGTTCCGGGTAGTCTTATGCTACAAAAGGGTCCAACCTCGTGTCTTAGTCGATTAATTACACCTAATTAATCACCCCCATATTTCGAATTAATTTTCCCTAATTAATTCCAATTTTAACGATGTGCATAATTGACTCAATTATGTCCATCCACTTTATGGTATGCATAATCATACCAACTTCACACCATTTCATTAACATGTATATTAACCCCATCGTTCCCCACGTAATTCGCTAACATGACATAAAAGGGAAGATTCATCACAAATACAATGGGTTCAACTTGCATAACATTAGCATCAACATGGGTTTTAAAGGTGACAACATGCATATAGCATCAAACCCAACTAGCATAAATAATCAACCCAAACTTGCATGAATCACATATGTCATAAAGGGGTAACTTGCATAAGCTACTTGTGTCATTAAAAGGGGTAAACTTGCATATGTATGTATGACATACAAAGGGGTTAACTTGCATATGTATGCATATCATCCAAAGGTGTAAACTTGCACATGTTACTTGCATATAATCAAACACCAAACTTGCATAACATGTCAAATATGAACTTGCATATAATCATACACCTAACTTGCATAACATATCATATATGAACTTGTATTTAATCATACACCAAACTTGCATAACATGGTGTCATAATGGATCAATGTTTATCATAGCGATTTGCATAACTAGCATCATGAACACATAGCCTAAAACTTGCATAACTTGCATAACATCATGATCACCTAGCATATGACTTGCATAACTTGCATAACATCATGATCACATATCATATGACTTGCATAACTTGCATAACATCATGATCACATAGCATATGACTTGCATAACTTGCATAACACATAGCATATGACTTGCATAACTTGCATAACATCATGATCACATAGCATATGACTTGCATAACTTGCATAACACATAGCATATGACTTGCATAACTTGCATAACATCATAATCTCATAGCATATGACTTGCATAACTTGCATAACATCATGAACACATAGCACATAACTTGCATAACTTGCATAACATCACAATCACATAGCATATGATAACATAATCTTGCATTGATCCACATTCATAGCCATAACCTCATTATATCCTATCATAATCATTTCAACAATTGGTCATTAAGGCTATAGAAACTCACAACTTGTTGATTAGCACTCCTAAGAAGAAGATTAAATTGCTAGAGTTGATTAGAAGTTGATTTGAGAAGCTATCTTCCTCTTTAATTTGATGGAGGCTCCTTCAAGTTGCATTTTGACGGCATAACGACGTTGTATCTATTTTTAGTATGAATTAGGGTAGTCTTAGGGTATATTTATAGAGTAGTTAGGTGTTTTAGGCCATTAGATTAACCCTAAATCAGATTAGAGCCGTCAGATCTCGTCCTAGCCACCAAAACACAGCCCAAAAGCCAAACTGGTGCACCCAGGTCACCTGGGCTCGACCAGGGAGGTCGACCCCCAGGTCGACACTAGGGTCGACACCCTAGTCGACCTGGTGGGCAGGTCGACACCCCTGTCGACCCCCAGGTCGACTCCCTGAGTTTGGCGGGAATTTTCCCGCCACTTCTGAAATGTGAAATTTTCGTATTTTAAATCTGTTTTGAATTTCTGAAAACTTCTTCGGGCCTTAACTGGGTCATACGGACTCCGATTTTCGAAAACTCGGACTCTATTTCGGTATTTTTCTGAGACGAACGCAATGGCATAGCCCGTTTCCCCTGATTTAGATTTTAAAATTTAATTCTGCCCTGTTTTATATTATAGCAAGTTATTCAACATACGGGGTGTTACAAATAGCATAGTAAAAATTCGATTTTTATATATTGAATAGCAATATAAAAATGTGATTTTTATATATGTAGTGGCTACGGGCAACGAAGATGACAAAGATGCGATAACGATGAAGATTTCTATCAATGAAGTGTCATGGAGTTGGAATAGCTATCGGTGAGAATTTCTCACTCTTCAATTTCTTTTTCTAGTTATATATATATACTAGGATGCAGACGGTGTTTAGTAGCACCCGACACAATCGTCCACAGACCATGGACTTGTTTGTTTGATTGCAAAAATTAGTTAGATTATTTGATTGAAATTTGATTGTTTGGTGAAATGGAATGGAATTGTTGTAATAATAATGAAATGTTCTTCCGTCTGCGTTTTGTTTTGTCTTGTCCTCACAGTAATTCGTTCTTTCTCATCTCTTCGGAGACCGGGGAAGTTCGGGTCGCTACATTTGGTATCAGAGCTTTGGTTTACAGAGCTCGAGAACAAGACACATTAGAACCATACGAAAGAATCCATCAGATATTGGATTAGTAATATCCAATTAGAACGACTCGTTAGAGATAGGATCAATAGTTTCCTAGAACGAGTGTGAAGAGTATATTTTTCAAATCAAAACAATTTTGTTTTGAAATTTAAACCATTTTAAAACGTATTTGATTATTTATTTATTTTGAATTTGGACAATCTAGTATATAAAGGTTTTGCATATACGCGTCATGAACGTATATTCAAAATTTTAATATATTAGATAGATATAGAGTCACACTCTAATCGCCCGGACATGGTCCTGATGATGAAGTATACCATCACCAGTATTTATTTTCGTGTTTCGAAGGTGTGATATCTATATATTTCCATTAGACTGGTGTGAGAACCAAAACTTATATAGATAGATTTATTTGTTGTGAATTGGCATCAAAAACATGATTTTTGTATATATATATATATATATCAAGTTATGAATTTGAAACTCTAATTCACTAATTGATTGATGTTTGTGTTGGTTGTTTATTTTGTTTGATAATTTTGAACCATGTAGCCTAATTGAATCAAATATTGAATTGTATTGAAAATTAGTCGCATTTGCTTGCATATACATATACTTACATTGAACAGGTCATAGCAAGGAGGCTAGAGCAGAGAATAAAATTTGTTTGCCCGACAAATAGGTACATGTTTACTATAATTTACTATTTTGTTTGGGTGATGATGATTTTATGAGCCTATTGGCTAGCCGCTTGGCTTTTTCTTTTTCTTTTTGAGATCAGAAGGCCTATATGGCAATTTCGGGATTTTCCCGTGGCTCCCGGTGCAGGGGAGGTTATGGCGAAATTTTTCGAAAATTTAGGGTGTTAGCCAAATTTTTGAAAATTTGAAAATTCTCAGAAATTGAAAAGTTGGAGAATGGAAGCCAGATCGAACGTAGAGTTGATTAATCAAACCACTTTCGACTTTGTTCCTTTTCGGGGACGAAAAGTTTTAAGTGGGGGAGATTGTAATAACCCGGAAATTCTGAGCCAGTTTAAAAAATTTATTTTGGCAATTTTAGCGTATTTTGAACATTTAAAATGAATTATTTTAAATAATATCGACGAAAAATTTATTTTGAATAGAATTCGACGTATAAATTATATACGTCGTCGTTAGAATATAAATAATTATATATAATTATAAATAGAATTGAAAATGGCGCGGTAGTTCGATAATTCGATTTCAAACTTCAATTGAACGTACCGGGTGCAAAACAATCCGGATTTTAGTGAAACCAAAAACATTAGGATCTAATTGGGAATATCTTTCCAATGAATCCGAAAAATTGAAATTTCATAGCGGTAATCAAAAGATATGTCCAGTTGAAAATTCTGAATAGTCGCTACGGAATTCAGGCCCTTAAAAATGGGAATTTTGCAAACGACCTCGGATTTCGACGAAACCACTTTTGTTGGATCCATGATGTCAAATTATTGCTAGATTCCAAATTTCATAATTTTTTGAATCAATATGTGAGAGTGGCATAGGAAAATGCTTTTGACCAGTTTCAGTTGATTTTAATCGACTAGAAAATGGCCATTTTTCCAACGGTCTCGGAATCCGACGAAACTAATTTTGTTAGGACCGTATCGTCAATACGAAGCTAGGAAATATGTTTCTGGAATTTTTAAAGTTCGTTTGTGACCCCAGTAAATTGAAATGCACGTTCAAATTCAATATATAGAGTTATATGTTGATTTTGACGAAATCTGATCGAAACGATGGAATCAGCTTGCGATATATATCCCATTGGGTTCGGAATGGGGGTAAAACGCTATGGACGACAGGCGGTGGGCCTCGTTTCGAGGTCGTATGTAAAAGTCAACTTTTTGAAAATAAATTAATTAAATAAATTAAAAATTAAATCTCTCTCTCCTCACCCTCTCTATTTCTCTGCCCCCCCCCCCCGGTTCGATTCATTTCAGGAATCAAAGAAAAAAAGAAAAAAAAAGGGAAAATCGATTTCGTCGCCCCGTTCCAGTCGCCACCGCCAGTCCTAGTGGCGCCAGCGCTGGTCGCCGCCGTCGACAGGGAGGCCCCCACTCCGACGATCCTCTCGCCTCCATACTCCCTCCCTCCTGTAACCCGAAGACCCCCAAACCTCGAGCCCTAGCTGCGCCCCCCAACTCGCATCGCCCCTATCCCCTCCGTCCGACACTGCACCACCGCCTGGGTCAACTTCCGACGCCCCCTCTTTCTCCAGGCCGACGCGCTGACCCCCCCCCCCCTCCAAAAGCCAAGGTAAGTTTTTCTAATTTTCTTTTATGTTTTATTTTATTTTATTTAACATTTAAAACTGATTTTAATTATAAAACTATTTATTTAAAAGTTAGGATTTTGTTTTATGAAAGGAATGATTTTTATTTAAGAAAAGTAGATTTTTTATAATGTAAAGACGAGATTTTTTATAATGTAAAGACGAGATTTTTATAGAAGTAAAGGAATTATTTTCATAAGGAAGTAAGATAAAAATATGATTTTTATATTTTTAAAGTTTTAAAAATATAATCTTTACTATATAGAAGATGTAAAAATATGATTTTTGTTTATGTAGAGAAGTAAAAATATAATTTTTACATGATAGGAATATTAAAAATATCATCTTTATATGTGTAGAAAAATAAAAATGTGATTTTTATAATGATATATTTGAAAAGGAGAAATCTTTATAGTTGAAAAGGCGAGATCTTTATATATAGAATAACGATGTAAAAATAGAATTTTTATCTATATAGTAGCGGTGTAAAAATAGCATTTTTATCCATATAGCGTGATAGTAAAAATTCGATTTTTATATATTGAATAGCGAAGTAAAAATTTGATTTTTATATATTGAATAGCATAGTAAAAATTCGATTTTTATATATTGAATAGCATAGTAAAAATTCGATTTTTATATATTGAATAGCAATATAAAAATGTGATTTTTATATATGTAGTGGCTACGGGCAACGAAGATGACAAAGATGCGATAACGATGAAGATTTCTATCAATGAAGTGTCGTGGAGTTGGAATAGCTATCGGTGAGAATTTCTCACTCTTCAATTTCTTTTTCTAGTTATATATATATATATACTAGGATGCAGACGGTGTTTACTAGCACCCGACACAATCGTCCACAGACCATGGACTTGTTTGTTTGATTGCAAAAATTAGTTAGATTATTTGATTGAAATTTGATTGTTTGGTGAAATGGAATGGAATTGTTGTAATAACAATGAAATGTTCTTCCGTCTGCGTTTTGTTTTGTCCTCACAGTAATTCGTTCTTTCTCATCTCTTCGGAGACCGGGGAAGTTCGGGTCGCTACAGAACGATACTCGGAAAGCTCTGTATCCGTGTATTACTTTCAGTTGTGTTTTGTATTATTTTTCCGCTGCAGTAACGTAATTAAATCTCTGATATTTCTCTGATGTATAATATTTATTCATACTCTGTATATTCTTGTATTCTGATGGAATTGTAGTAAATAAGCGATGAAATGTTCTTCTATTTGTGTTCCGATTTGTCGTGTTCTCAAAACAATCAGGGGCTTCGAACGGTCTTGGTCGGTTTAGCGATCGAGCAAAATTCCTTGTTGTTACATTTATGCCTTATCCTAATTACTTTAATAATTGTATTGTTAAAGTTATGGTACTCGCCAGACTTCATGTTTGACCCCCTTTGTTTTCACCTCTTTTCTTCCTTCCCCCCCCCCCTAGGTTCTCAGGGTGGGACTAGTACTAGCGGAGCTTGATTTGGATCTCTTTCTCTCTCTTTTGGAAGTGCTTGGATTGCTGAAAGTAAATTTCAGCTCATCTCTTTTATGGCTCCTTGTGTTTGGGGTTACGCTTTTTACTTTATGTACTCTGAAAACAATTTGTCATGATGGATATTAAGTGTACTTGATTTATGAAGTTGTTGTAATCAAACCTTTTCTCTGCTGCAATAAAAGTTGTTTTAAAATTTTCAAGTACCAATACTTGTATCTGTCTTGTTATATTTTGTTCTGTACACTAATAACGCTCCATGGAAGTTAATGCATTCCCTTTGTGAGTGACAATAATGGACGTGGGGTGTTACACCATATGAAATATATAAACATTCCACTTAAAACAAAGTTGGAAAAGTAATAATCAAACTTAATAAAATAAAAGCATTTCGTGCTAACGTGTTAAGTAGTAAAAGAAGAGATGTCACTATGAAATGTTATTCAATAAAAAAAGAGAAGATCTTTTTACTCAATTTTCTTACATACAATATAAATAAGTTTTCTATATTTTACCTTTATTAATTGTACGAGCGTAACGGCATGCGCTCCGCGATTGATGATTGCTCGCACTTTGCGCATGGATTGTTGCTTTTGGAATATTATCATTTTACATTTGTTTGCAAGTGAAATGTATGAATACTGCATAATTTATAAACTATCACTCAAGAAAAAGAGGTAGAAATATTAAATAGTATAAACAAATTCAAAAGTTAAAGTTTGAATAAGTAGGCATTGCTAATATTATGCAATAAAGTTTGAATTTTTCGACGGTTACGTGGTTTTTTAATGGACGGTTTTAGGGCTGTCAACGGATGCTTTCGGATACGGATAGTTCCATATCCGTATCCGTTTCCGAAATTAATTTCGTATATCGGATATCCGTATCCATTTAATTTCGGATATCGGATATCCGTATCCGCTTAATTTTCGGATATGGACGGATATCGGATATTTATCCGCTCCGCCTGTAATTAATAAATTTAAGAGTATAAATAAAAAAGTTTGGATCAACAGTAAATAATTTTTATATTAATGTTCATAAAAAAAGGAATTAAAGAAGTATAATGAGGAAACATTATTTTATACTAATATCGATATGCATATCCAAAATTATTAAAAAATTAAACACTAGAACAATCATTTTTCACTAAAAATGAACAAAGAATTATATCATAGTAACATCCAATATTTACAAAATAATTATTAACTCTATTTTCTATTTTGAGTTATGTATATTAAATCAATCAGCCGAACGGATATTTTTCGAATACAGATATCACTATAACCATATCCGTATCCGAAAAGTTTTTCGGATATCCGTATCCGCTTTTCGGATAATGCCGAATAACGGATATTTCGGATACGGATTCAGACGAATATCGCATTTTCCGGGTATTTGTAATGGCAGGGGATTTTTGACCCAGAAAATCAACATAAATACACTGTTAATTTCTCGAGCATCGAAAATACCGGGACATTAATAGAAAGAATTTAGAGGATGAGATTGAAAAGATAGAACTAATAGAACAGAAGAAGAAGAAGAACATACTGAACAGAATCAGAGTAAACACGAAACTCACAGCGGAATGAAATAAATATAATGTATAACTTTGAATTACAAAACTGTATTGTATATACATACCATATATCAGAGTACAATACATCATATCACAGCGGAAATAATCTCTAAATACTAATGGTGAAGCCTTCTGCTTTGAGCTTCTCCAAGTGAATCTGCAAAGCCTGAAACACTTGACTGCCCGTACAAATTTGGGCACCCAAGAGTTTAGGGAAAACAAACAAAATAAACTCTGGGTCAGTCATGGGACTGGTGTGAGTAAATTCCGACCATACCGTTTAATTTTGAAAAATCCTTTTCAAAACAAGAAGATAATAGTAAGACCAGCACACACATAAACATGGACGGTTTTTACCTTACTATAACCCAAATTACCTTGATATCAAAACCAGTGATATTATGATAATGTCTAAACAAATAATTATCCAAGTAGCAGAACGCTTGCATCTTACGCTCCACATATATATAGTATAAAATCATAAATCGCAGGGCGCGTATCGGAGAATGGATTCCAACAGACAAGGTATGGGAGCACCTTCTGAATAGTGTACTCTAGAGGGGATACACTCAGGGTTCAACAAGAACGTCTTGCAACCCGGCCACACATGACCGCTTACTCATTTAGCTTGAGTGTCGCGAATATATTGCCACCACGGTTGTAGGCCATCCAATCGTCATCCGAAGATACAGAATCGAAAAGAACTATAAATATGAATTTTCTCTAGATCGGTGACAATACACCCTGCTTGGGGATGACCCAACTAGCCATGCTGCCTAGCCCAACTTCTGTCATTTCCGGTTGTGAGGCTAGAGGCTACGTCTATCTTCAGAACATCTGATCACCATTCACTTTGAATGCCACATCGTCAAATCCGTAATCACACATTGATTACACAAATGCACACTGGGTGTAGAATAAAGAGAAGTTACCTTCTCCCCACCAACTTGGTATATTCGTAAAAATCAACGGTGTGACCGTTGGAAATACTCTGTCAGACACTCGTCCATACAAGTTGTCTTGGGACTGGACAAACAAAAATATCATTCTAGAACTGGATGACCCTTGCATTTAACTCCGTCTTCAATTATCTTCAGCATATCTAATTCGCAGCGCTTATGCCTATACGGAGTGGTTTTCAGATAACATATCCAACCGGTCTCTTCGTATTGACAACGATGTTCAAAACACTTCGATAGTCGGTTATTTAACCATCGAAGTAAAACAAACATCCATTCTAATGTATAACTAAACATCACACAACCACGGGAACTTTTTATTTAACACTCATTTGTATTATCCAAATTCTCATATCTTACCAGATACTTCTCAGATCCCGTTTTAGCCTTTTTACTCTTCTTAGAAAACATTCCTAGTTATTTAACTCTTATTTCCCATTTTCCAGAAAATATACGTTATTAACGTTCGAAACATTTTCATTCTTTTCGCATTTCTTGGTTTCCACACTTGGATCATATACCCTATCTTTATTGGAAAAATATTTCCAATTTCATTATAAATATTTTAATCGGCCAACCGTTTACTTTTAAAACATTATTCTCTTAAAAATGTGAATACCATTCCTATTATAGAAAACTGAATACCTTTATCAATTAACTCTTTGTTCAAGTAATAATTACATTTATCTCGTTTACTGAAATCTCTTTCATACGTTATATTCCCAATCCACTTTATAAACTCTGTTCTCTAAGAAAACTTCTTAACAAGTTTATAACTAAACACTGATTACATATCCTATTATAATTTATTGGTTTAAACTAAGTACTAATGATCCTATCAGATTATAACTCCTAAAATAATTTACTTTAACACATTCGACTTCGTCGAATTATAGTTCCAAATCCTAATGGTTTAATTCTAATTACATTTCGAACATCGAAATGCTGCCATCGTTTTCTGATACGATTCTCCAATTCTTTTTCCAAACTCATTCTTATATTTCTTTGAACAAACATTGATACTTATTTCCTTTAGAATACGTGGATTTCAAATCAAATTGTTTCATTTCCTAGGAAGTGCTGCCGTATATAAAAATCACGCTTAAGTTTAGTTAACAGCGTTAATTTATCGCTATAGTTCTAAACTTGTCATAAGCTGTAATATTCTCCTTTATAACTAATCTTGACATAACAGTCATGCTTAAGCCTAATCAACAACGTTTATTTTATCGCTATAGTTTTAAGACTTGCATACGCTGTCATACTAATCTTGACATCTTTTTCCGTTACAAATTGATATCATTCCTCGATAATAGTGAAGCCGTTCAAGTTGGGGTATTCTATTTACCTCTCAGACCTTGATCAACAATGTTCTTACCTTAGAACAGATATAAGTCTGTACTCTAATCCCTTATTTCTTATAATACCTATCAAACCGTATTTTCTTGTTTAATTTGAACTATGGTTTTATAATACCATATCCTTACTTTGAAACTCGGTTGTTTCTGATTTTTTTACATTAACTCTTTGCTTTCTCCATTCCTCAGTTCTATTTATAACTTCTTAAATTTAAAGGTAATTAAATCTCATTAATTAATTTATTTCTGAACTGTTTTCATTAGATTAATGAAAGATCAATTAATCTAATAATAAATTTCCCAAATAACAGTTGATCAAATCAACTTCGTTCCATCAGTAAATTTTGTTAACTGATTTTAATTACTTCCTAACATAAGATTAATATAATTAATCTAATAATAATAATTATCCAAATTATTCATTCGTAGGACGATTATACCTTAATAACTTATTTAAATGTCAAATAATCGTTTATATTTACTCTATAAAACGAACTCTAAAATACTAGTTTATAATAGAACTTCTATTATAAATTTAAAACTTCTTTTTAATTATAAAAATATAATTTTTATAATTAACTTCGTTCATTTGCCTGACGACTAATCAACTTCTTAACAAGACGACGGGTTCACAGTCGTCTGTTACCACTTTCTTAATCGATATCGTTTATTGATTTATCGAAATAGATATTGAATTTTCGTTCAACTTCAATATTCACATGGGGTTTCAAATATAATTCGGTTTCAAATAGTGCATATAAAACAAACAGTACATACAAATATCGAGGAATCCGGTCGGATTCCTCCAACCGGTTTCCGCATCCACAGATGTCAGTCAACACAATTTACACTAACTCTATACTAGGGGATATTCTAATCGATGGAATCAATGTCCAACTGATGATGTGTACATATGTAACGGTATATAATATTCAACCAAATTAATTGTAATCTACTTAATCGACCATCACACAACATTCAAACAACATTAAAATATAATTGAAATATTTAAAATAGATTAGAGTTAGTGAATTTACTCACCTTGGCGCGTTAACCGTTAAATAACGATTTGCGTTGGTTGATCATCTCAGACGTTTAATTCCGTCATAATTTGAAATCATCTCCAAATTGCGTCCGACCAGTTCCACCGTGTAGCCCACGATCATACGATCCTAACGAATCCGAATTTTCGAAATTCTTCCTTGTCGGCCCATTCAAACAATTTGCTTCCCTTATTCTTTCTCCTCGGCCCATTTTAATACCCACCCGTCCTTGGCTTCTTCTTCCTCAACGAAATATCGACTCCAGTATATTATTTCCTCCATCACTATATATCATGCTGTTTTCTCCTAGCATGACCGTGCTTCAACTCCCTTTGTTGCTACTCTATGATTCATCATTCCGCAAACAACATCCTTGAACTCCTCACACTGAAATGCAAAACCTCTTCACAACACCAACGTGCATGTGCATGCACGAGCACAAACTTCCCTCTTCATTTTTAAAACTTGCACTTTCGTTCATCACGTCCTCTCCGTTCACGTCTCCATCATGTTCACATTCTTTATTCGCAAATGAAGAAAATCGAACATTCTCCTCTTTCCAAGTTTAAACGTGAGCTCCAGATTTTCCTCCTTCCATACGTTATTTCTAGTATTTTAACTTCATCCCTAACTTGTACTGCTACCCGAAGCTCTCCTATAACTTGCCTTTATCATGGTCGTTAACAGCACCCCATTTCTGAATTTCATTCTTCCCAAAAGAATAAAACACGTGCTGCTCTTCCATATAATCCCTTCCAGACGCAAGCATCAACTCCTCCTATATGTTTGGACTTCCACTTCCCATCCTCCTTTCATCCGAACGTCAGTTGCATGCGCCTTCTCTTACTTACAGTCGAAACCCCATCTGCAGCACTCCCATCAGTAATACACCATGCAACGCATGGTTCCTTCCACCTTTACATCACGTTCCTGGCATTCCATCTTCATAAACAGTCCTTATACTAGTTACTTCAATTAATCTCCTTCACGTTCTTCTTTAACTCACGCTCCAAATCCTCCTGTGCATCCCACTTCTCCTCACGCCACCATATAAACTCTTCACTGCGTCGACTCACGGCTACTATTTCCAAGCAGCCTACCAGACCTCGGATCCACGCTACTGTAGCAGTTCGAAACCTTCTTCGTCACCTCGGTCTGGCCATACTCCTCCCCTAATAGTCATGCACTCTCGCCTTACTTCTGCACCATGTTTCCTCCTTTCTTGAATTCCGACGCTCTAACTTCAGCTCCTGCTAGCAACAAAAGAGACTACATATTTTTCCTTCTTGCTGCTAAACCGAGAGTATGGAAGTTGAGCCCTTGATCTCGGCCTTGTTTGGATTAATGAAGCTTTTGAATGCCATAAGTATTTTGTATTCTCGAGAAGTTATTACTAGTTGAAGAGAAATGAGCGTGGTCTTGTTTATATATGGTTCATATAGGGAAAACGAAGATATTTTGTTTTGTTTGTTTATTAATATAGGGTCATGTTTATGCTAGTAGTAGACTTAACTGGAGACTTAAAGAAGTATGGGTGCTTGCTATAAAAATATATCTGCACGATGCTTCGAAGCTAAGAAACGATTTAAAAATGCAGAGGTATTTTGAAAATTGTGCAAACGGTATGGTTTCATTTTCTTTGCTGTGAAGTATTAGGACCTAGTTTGTAGAATAGACACTGTTCTCCTATAGGTTAGGCAACTATTTTTCCCATTTCTTGGCAAAGAATAATTTGGTTAGCACGTCTTTTTAAGTATAGGGGTATGGGAAGTATGGTATGCTTGCTTCCACTGAAAGTAATCGGTAGGAATTCCTTAGTGCTGAAGAAATCATTTAATATACATGTATATTTATTAAGAGCACCTTATTGCGTAAAAGTTCGTCTCCTTATACTGACCGCTACGGACAGAAGTAAGAGTACAGACGTGCTCTATGAGGTGTCACGATTCCGAAAATATAATAATACCGGTAGATTGACTCATATTGTGAAATCCCGAAATATTGATATAGGGTGCACAGTACTCCAAATAAAATTTTGCTTATTTAATTAATTAAAAATTGCAGTAAAATTCTAAAAATTAAATTATCGCTGTGTCTCAAAGAACCCTATCCAAATTCGAATATGATATCTAGTTATTTCAAATAAACCGTTTCGGTCGATAAACGACTCTATAGGGACTTTCTAAATATTTGATTTGGACATATCTTGCAGTCTATACGACGAAATCTCCATTTTCCACTTCCGATAGAAAAATATAGTTAAAAACAGATTCCAGCATTTCTTGTTTCATAGAAATCCGATTTAAAACGAACCCTGTACACTCAGTTGAAGTTCAGAACGTTAAATTACGAACTACCGCGATATTACGGGCTCGATTATATTTAATATATATTTTTATACGTTCAACTTTGTTTTAATTAATATATAAATCCACGAATTCAATATTTAAACTGATTTAAATATTCAAATACAAACCGACAAAAATGCGGGACGTTACAGTCCTTCCCCCTTAAAATAATTTCGTCCTCAAAATTGCTAAGATAGGAAAAATGCTACAATCTCTGTTATAAACAGGTTAAAAATCTTTTTTTGGTTTACTTCATAATTTCAGCTTCAACTGAACTGATTAATTCCAATTTAAAATATTAATTCCTTCTTATTTCGAATATTTTCAAAATTCTGAAAATTTCCTAATGGCTCAAATTTTCGGAGAATTTTGCCATCATCTCCTCTGCATGGCTTATTTGGTATTTCCACAACTTGCCACTCTGGGCCTTCTCCAATTCAATAGAAAATCAAACAGCCAAACGGCTTGCCCAAACCGACTCATTAAAATCTCATACTCGTAGATAAACGTGTAACTTCTCTGTTGGGCATTCAACTCTATCTTTTACAAATTTCATTTTGGATCGTTCCAAATTCAATCAAATTTTGTTTATCTTAGTTTAAATTCCACTTTTTCATTTTAACTCCACAAGTTAAATTTTTATTTCAGAATTCAAATTCCTGGGGTTTTTATTTCAAATCACTTTGAAATCATATGTAATTCAAAACATTTGAATTTCTGACAACTTGTTTCCTCACAATATTCAAACAAAATCTTTGGTAGTAATCCGTCACTCTGCAACTCGAAAATGACTCTGATGATGTGGCCAGCATCATCAGAATTATTTTCCAGTGGTCGAAGTGAGTTCAATACTATATCACTTTCAAAATTCATTTTTACAACACTTTCATTTTGAATTTGACTTCAAAATATCTTTCACAGCACTTGGAAAACAATTTCAAACATTTTCATTTTGAAATCCCTACAAAATATACAACGTTTAGAAAACATTTCTAAATTCACCCAAGATCTTAAAATTTCCATATATTTAATCCAAATATTATTTCCAACTCTTTTCTAAATTTTTAGAGTTTTATTTCAATTCTGGTTTTAACTTCAGATTCAGTTCATCTGATTTTTCATATTATACTAATATAATATTTCGATCGGTTATTTATATAACCAACTCAATTATATATCTTATTTGATCATAACAACGATCAATACTATAATAATCTCAAGATATATATTTCTTTTATATCAAAAAATATTTTTCGGGTAAAATATTTTTATTTACCCCTTTTCAAAACATACTGTGTCGAATTACTCTGTTCAAGAGTTTAGAAATCGACGCAGTTTGCATTACTGTTTCGACCAGAATTTATAAACCACTCGACTGACCAGTAAACACAATATAAAATATTTTTATATTAATTTACAAATACGCACTCATATATATATATATATATATATACTCAACTCAATCTAAAGTATTACTAACTCCATCTTTATTGAGTTACGCCACAGAGCCAAGGTAATCACTTAACCTTATGCTCTGATACCAACTGTAATGGCGGGGGATTTTCGACCCAGAAAATCAACATAAATACACTGTTAATTTCTCGAGCATCGAAAATACCGGGACATTAATAGAAAGAATTTAGAGGATGAGATTGAAAAGATAGAACTAATAGAATAGAAGAAGAAGAAGAACATACTGAATAGAATCAGAGTAAACACGAAACTCACAGCGGAATGAAATAAATATAATGTATAACTTTGAATTACAAAACTGTATTGTATATACATACCATATATCAGAGTACAATACATCATATCACAGCGAAAATAATCTCTAAATACTAATGGTGAAGCCTTCTGCTTTGAGCTTCTCCAAGTGAATCTGCAAAGCCTGAAACACTTGACTGCCCGTACAAATTTGGGCACCCAAGAGTTTAGGGAAAACAAACAAAATAAACTCTGGGTCAGTCATGGGACTGGTGTGAGTAAATTCCGACCATACTGTTTAATTTTGAAAAATCCTTTTCAAAACAAGAAGATAATAGTAAAACCAGCCCACACATAAACATGGACGGTTTTTACCTTACTATAACCCAAATTACCTTGACATCAAAACCAGTGATATTATGATAATGTCTAAACAAATAATTATCCAAGTAGCAGAACGCTTGCATCTCACGCTCCACATATATATAGTATAAAATCATAAATCGCAGGGCGCTTATCGGAGAATGGATTCCAACAGACAAGGTATGGGAGCACCTTCTGAATAGTGTACTCTAGAGGGGATACACTCAGGGTTCAACAAGAACGTCTTGCAACCTGGCCACTCATGACCGCTCACTCATTTAGCTTGAGTGTCGCGAATATATTGCCACCACGGTTGTAGGCCATCCAACCGTCAACCGAAGATACAGAATCGAAAAGAAGTATAAATATGAATTTTCTCTAGATCGGTGACAATACACCCTGCTTGGGGATGACCCAACTAGCCATGCTGCCTAGCCCAACTTCTGTCATTCCCGGTTGTGAGGCTAGAGGCTACGTCTATCTTTAGAACATCTGATCACCATTCACTTTGAATGCCACATCGTCAAATCCGTAATCACACATTGATTACACAAATGCACACTGGGTGTAGAATAAAGAGAAGTTACCTTCTCCCCACCAACTTGGTATATTCGTAAAAATCAACGGCGTGACCGTTGGAAATACTCTGTCAGACACTCGTCCATATAAGTTGTTCTGGGACTGGACAAACAAAAATACCATTCTAGAACTGGACGACCCTTGCATTTAACTCCGTCTTCAATTATCTTCAGCATATCTAATTCGCAGCGCTTATGCCTATACGGAGTGGTTTTCAGATAACATATCCAACAGGTCTCTCCGTATTGACAACGATGGTCAAAACACTTCGATAGTCGGTTATTTAACCATCGAAGTAAAACAAACATCCATTCTAATGTATAACTAAACATCACACAACCACGAGAACTTTTTATTTAACATTCATTTGTATTATCCAAATTCTCATATCTTACCAGATACTTCTCAGATCCCATTTTAGCCTTTTTACTCTTCTTGGAAAACATTCCTAGTTATTTAACTCTTATTTCCCATTTTCCAGAAAATATACGTTATTAACGTTCGAAACATTTTCATTCTTTTCACATTTCTTGGTTTCCACACTTGGATCATATACCCAATCTTTATTGGAAAAATATTTCCAATTTCATTATAAATATTTTAATCGGCCAACCGTTTACTTTTAAAACATTATTCTCTTAAAAATGTGAATACCATTCCTGTTATAGAAATCTGAATATTAACTCTTTGTTCAAGTAATAATTACTTTTATCTCGTTTACTGAAATCTCTTTCATACGTTATATTCCCAATCCACTTTATAAACTCTGTTCTCTAAGAAAACTTCTTATCAAGTTTATAACTAAACACTGATTACATATTCTATTATAATTTATTGGTTTATACTAAGTATTAACGATCCTATCAGATTATAACTCCTAAAATAATTTACTTTAACACATTCGACTTCGTCGAATTATAGTTCCAAATCCTAATGGTTTAATTCTAATTACATTTCGAACATCGAAATGCTGCCATCGTTTTCTGATACGATTCTCCAATTCTTTTTCCAAACTCATTCTTATATTTCTTTGAACAAACATCGATACTTATTTCCTTTAGAATATGTGGATTTCAAATCAAATTGTTTCATTTCCTAGGAAGTGCTGCCGTATATAAAAATCACGCTTAAGTTTGGTTAACAATGTTAATTTATCGCTATTGTTCTAAACTTGTCATACGCTGTAATATTCTCCTTTATAACTAATCTTGACATAACAGTCACGCTTAAGCCTAATTAACAACGTTTATTTTATCGCTATAGTTTTAAGACTTGCATACGCTGTCATACTAATCTTGACATCTTTTTCCGTTACAAACTGATATCATTCCTCGATAATAGTGAAGCCGTTCAAGTTGGGGTATTCTATTTACCTCTCAGATCTTGATCGACAACGTTCTTACCTTATAACAGATATAAGTCCGTACTCTAATCCCTTATTTCTTATAATACCTATCAAACCGTATTTTCTTGTTTAATTTGAACTATGGTTTTATAATACCATATCCTTACTTTGAAACTCGGTTGTTTCTGATTTTTTTACATTAACTCTTTGCTTTCTCCATTCCTCAGTTCTATTTATAACTTCTTAAATTTAAAGGTAATTAAATCTCATTAATTAATTTATTTCTGAACTGTTTTCATTAGATTAATGAAAGATCAATTAATCTAATAATAAATTTCCCAAATAACAGTTGATCAAATCAACTTCATTCCATCAGTAAATTTTGTTAACTGATTTTAATTACTTCCTAACATTAGATTAATATAATTAATCTAATAATAATAATTATCCAAATTATTCATTCGCAGGACGATTATACCTTAATAACTTATTTAAATGTAAAATAATCGTTTATATTTACTCTATAAAACGAACTCTAAAATACTAGTTTATAATAGAACTTCTATTATAAATTTAAAACTTCTTTTTAATTATAAAAATATAATTTTTATAATTAACTTCGTTCATTTGCCTGACAGCTAATCAACTTCTTAACAAGACGACGGGTTTACAGTCGTCTGTTACCACTTTCTTAATCGATATCGTTTATTGATTTATCGAAATAGATATTGAATTTTCGTTCAACTTCAATATTCACATGGGGTTTCAAATATAATTCGGTTTCAAACAGTGCATATAAAACAAACAGTACATACAAATATCGAGGAATCCGGTCGGATTCCTCCAACCAGTTTCCGATCCACAGATGTCAGTCAACACAATTTACACTAACTCTATACTAGGGGATATTCTAATCGATGGAATCAATGTCAAACCGATGATGTGTACATATGTAACGGTATATAATATTCAACCAAATTAATTGTAATCTTCCTAATCGACCATCACACAGCATTCAAAAAACATTAAAATATAATTGAAATATTTAAAATAGATTAGAGTTAGTGAATTTACTCACCTTGGCGCGTTAACCGTTAAATAACGATTTGCGTTGGTTGATCATCTCAGGTGTTTAATTCCGTCATAATTTGAAACCATCTCCAAATTGCGTCCGACCAGTTCCACCGTGTAGCCCACGATCATACGATCCTAACGAATCCGAATTTTCGAAATTTTTCCTTGTCGACCCATTCAAACAATTTGCTTTCCTTATTCTTTCTCCTCGGCCCATTTAAATACCCACCCGTCCTTGGCTTCTTCTTCCTCAACGAAATATCGACTCCAGTATATTATTTCCTCCATCACTATATATCTTGTTGTTTTCTCCTGGCATGAACGTGCTTCAACTCCCTTTGTTGCTACTCTATGATTCATCATTCCGCAAACAACATCCTTGAACTCCTCACACTGAAATGCAAAACCTCTTCACAACTCCAACGTGCATGTGCATACACGAGCACAAACTTCCCTCTTCATTTTTAAAACTTGCACTTTCGTTCATCACGTCCTCTCCGTTCACGTCTCCATCATGTTCACATTCTTTCTTCGCAAATGAAGAAAATCAAACATTCTCCTCTTTCCAAGTTTAAACGTGAGCTCCAGATTTTCCTCCTTCCACACGTTATTTCTAGTATTTTAACTTCATCCCTAACTTGTACTGCTACCCGAAGCTCTCCTATAACTTGCCTTTATCATGGCCGTTAACAGCACCCCATTTCTGAATTTCATTCTTCCCAAAAGAATAAAACACGTGCTGCTCTTCCATATAATCCCTTCCAGACGCAAGCATCAACTCCTCCTATATGTTTGGACTTCCACTTCCCATCCTCCTTTCATCCAAACGTCAGTTGCATGCGCCTTCTCTTACTTACAGTCGAAACCCCATCTGCAGCACTCCCATCAGTAATACACCATGCAACGCATGGTTCCTTCCACCTTTACATCACGTTCCTGGCATTCCATCTTCATAAACAGTCCTTATACTAGTTACTTCAATTAATCTCCTTCACGTTCTTCTTTAACTCACGCTCCAAATCCTCCTGTGCATCCCACTTCTCCTCACGCCACCATATAAACTCTTCACTGCGTCGACTCACGGCTACTATTTCCAAGCAGCCTACCAGACCTCGGATCCACGCTACTGTAGCAGTTCGAAACCTTCTTCGTCACCTCGGTCTGGCCATACTCCTCCCCTAATATTCATGCACTCTCGCCTTACTTTTGCACCATGTTTCCTCCCTTCTTGAATTCCGATGCTCTAACTTCAGCTCCTGCTAGCAACAAAAGAGACTACATATTTTTCCTTCTTGCTGCTAAACCAAGAGTATGGAAGTTGAGCCCTTGATCTCGGCCTTGTTTGGATTAATGAAGCTTTGAATGCCATAAGTATTTTGTATTCTCGAGAAGTTATTACTGGTTGAAGAGAAATGAGCGTGGTCTTGTTTATATATGGTTCATATAGGGAAAACGAAGATATTTTGTTTTGTTTGTTTATTAATATAGGGTCATGTTTATGCTAGTAGTAGACTTAACTGGAGACTTAAAGAAGTATGGGTGCTTGCTATAAAAATATATTTGTACGATGCTTCGAAGCTAAGAAACGATTTAAAAATGCAGAGGTATTTTGAAAATTGTGCAAACGGTATGGTTTCATTTTCTTTGCTGTGAAGTATTAGGACCTAGTTTGTAGAATAGGCACTGTTCTCCTATAGGTTAGGCAACTGTTTTTCCCATTTCTTGGCAAAGAAGAATTTGGTTAGCACGTCTTTTTAAGTATAGGGGTATGGGAAGTATGGTATGCTTGCTTCCACTGAAAGTAATCGGTAGGAATTCCTTAGTGCTGAAGAAATCATTTAATATACATGTATATTTATTAAGAGCACCTTATTGCATAAAAGTTTGTCTCCTTATACTGACCGCTACAGACAGAAGTAAGAGTACAGACGTGCTCTATGAGGTGTCACGATTCCGAAAATATAATAATACCGGTAGATTGACTCATATTGTGAAATCCCGAAATATTGATATAGGGTGCACAGTACTCCAAATAAAAAGTTGCTTATTTAATTAATTAAAAATTGCAGTAAAATTCTAAAAATTAAATTATCACTATGTCTCAAAAGAACCCTGTCCAAATTTGAATCTGATATCTAGTTATTTCAAATAAACCGTTTCGGTCGATAAACGACTCTATAGCGACTTTCTGAATATTTGATTTGGACATATCTTGCAGTCTATATGACAAAATCTCCATTTTCCACTTCCGATAGAAAAATATAGTTAAATAGATTCCAGCATTTCTTGTTTCATAGAAATCCGATTTAAAACGAACCCTGTACACTCAGTTGAAGTTCAGAACGTTAAATTACGAACTGCCGCGATATTACGGGCTCGATTATATTTAATATATATTTTTATACGTTCAAATTTGTTTTAATTAATATATAAATCCACGAATTCAATATTTAAACTGATTTAAATATTCAAATACAAACCGACAAAAATGCGGGACGTTACAGTATTCATTGACAGCCCTAGACGGTTTGCTCAAAAAAGATGTTGAATATGTCGAATAATTATGTTTTCGCGACTACAACTTATGGTTGAAAAAAGAAAACAAACAGAATTTTAGGATCTTAATTTTTTAAAAGTTGACGGTTTGTTTAAAAAGAGCGTTGAATATATCAAACAATTATGTCTTGCCCAATTTGTGGTTGAAAAGATCAAACAAACAAATTTTTAGGATTTTTTTAAATGATATCTAAGGACATTTTTGGTACTTCACGGTTGGACCAAAAATTTGAAATTTTAAGACAATTAAAAATTTTAATTTCTATCTAATGGCATTTTTGATACTTCACGGTCGAACCAAAAGTTTGTGAATTTAAGACAATTATTCTAAGGACATTTTTGGTATTTCACGGTCGGATAAAAAGTTTGTAATTTCAAGACAATCTACTTATATTATAATTCCCACTAATCTTTAATGATTACTAATTGGTCCGACCGTAAAATACCCAAATTGCCCATATTTATCAAGGTCATTTAATTATTCTAACCTTTGGTCCGACCTTGAATTATTCCCACTAATCTTTAATTATTCCAACTTTGTAATGCTATAAAATATTATTTTATTATAGTTTTTTAAATTATTTGAAACTACATACGAATGACTAGGGCTGCACAAAGTATGGGTTGGGTCGGGTTAGACCAAATACTTTATCCGACCCACATAGGTATGGGTTTAAGGTAGCTCAACCCGTACCCGACCCTATATGAGGTTGGATATGGGTTGGGTTGAAGTATGGGTTGGGTCGGGTTAAGTAAGGTTGGGTTGGGTCACTTGAATACAATAAAAAATGAGAATATGAGGGATTTTTTCTAAAAATTATATCAAAATATTCAGCATAATATATCAGATTTTAGCTAGCATAATGCATTTAAATAACCGATTCATTACAAGACATATAATTAAAATTTCATTGTAAAACACATCATATGAAAGTAATTTACTACATAGTTGAGCAAGTGTTTCATTTTAAAATACATTAAAATGCTCTTTGAAATATATTTATCAAATTCTATCTAGTTTGGATTGACATGAAATATTTTTTTGTACATTTATTATAGAATACATAAACATTATTCTAGGATTATACTATTCTAATTTTAATTGGATGGATATTAAATTAGTTTTTTTTAAATAGGTTTGGGTTGGGTTAAAATGAGGTTGGGTTGAACAAAATGTCAAACCCGACCCGCATATAGTATGGGTTACAAATTGTAACCCATATCCGACCCGAACTAGGATGGGTTGGTTTGGGTTTATGTGGGTTGGGTCGGGTTGGCGGGTTGGGTCGGGTTGGATATGGGTTGGGTATGGGTTGTGTGCCCGAATTAGGAATAATTATTCTAACTAGTCAGGCACATGCAAATATTAAATACATAAATAAATATTCAACAAAAAAGTTTAAAAGGTTTGAATAGTGATTCAAATTATTTAACCGTTAATCTATTTATTTAATTAAATCATATTAGTTTCAAAATTTATCTTATATACGTTACTTACGGTATCCTAAACAAATTAAAATAACATAACATATATCGATATAATTATTGATTAACCTAGATTCATTTAGAACTTTTCCAAGTTTCGTTTAAATAAAAGCAATATTTTATTTAATTTCACAAATAAATTTTTATTATAGTTTAATTGACAATTTTTATTATAGTTTCACAAATAAATTTTTATTATAGTTTAATGTGTATATAAATTTAAGGAATGAAAATTTTCATTTTCTTCACTTAACTTATTTCAAACTGACAAGGATGGCAAATGATATTAATAATTGGAGATAGAAAACTTTACATTTCCTTCCCTTTAATTAAATTGATTAATTGATTAACGATCGATTTATATGAGACATGAAATGTCCGTTAATCTATTTATTTAATTAAATCATATTAGTTTCAAATTTTATCTTATCAAACCGACCGTTAGGGAGGTTTGTCTACTGTAAGAGGGCAAAAATCAAATTGTTTGTGCCAATAAATTTCGCCACCATTTTCGCCCATCAGACATTCGCTCTGCGTTTTCTTCCTTCCGAATATGATTCTTCCCATTTTCTCAGTCTTCTCTCTCCCGATTCTTACTTCTCTGGAAAATCGTGATCCCATATTTTTGATTTCATCTCTCGCGCAAATGCCTTCTATTTTCTCACCTATTTTACTGCCTCGTTATCTTATCCCTTCTTTCTTCTCTGTTTCTTCCTCTAATCGATTGATCCAAATAAACACGGATTCAGCATGAAATTCGCTTTTTTGAACTCCAAAAACGCGAGTTTGATCCAAGCTAATCAATTGAAAGACTGTCGCTCCGATCCTCTAGGTAAGAATATTTCAAAATGGTCGCGGTGATTTTCGATTTCAAGTTAAATGTATTTTGCTTCTTTTTTATTTCATATCGTAAATCATAATATTTGAACTTTAGATTGAAACTGGATTTAATCGGCACATTCAAAAGATTCAAATGTTAAACTTTCTACAGACTTTCAAATGTTAAGGTTTCTATAGACTCAAAATTTAGTTATTTTTCCTCCTCTTGTTTTACTTATAATTTGTTTAGAATAGACTAGAATCAAAACCATGGATTCAAATAGGCATACCCATTTGCACCTTATGATGTTTATGTGTGTGTGTATTGCAGTTTAAATGAGTTTCAAATGGAGTTATTGTATTATTGTATTACCTATAAGAAAATGAAAATGTGTTATTGTAGATTGTAATGGAATTACTGTGCACAATGTTAAAACAGATCAAATCCTAAACTGAACTTAAATCATAAGGTTCTAAGGTTTTTGATATCAATGATGACAATTTATTCATATCTAGGAATTTCTGTCTCACCTCATCAAGTAATACAATAATATTTTTAACTGATTTATGTGTAAATCTTCCAAAAATAGTTACATATGAACAAATACAATAATGTATTTCTAATTGGAAGTAAGTGTAAACAATAACAAAATGGTAACATAATAGACATTGCTAATTTCTCCCTAACAGTAATACCCATTGCAATAATTAATATAGTATTCATGAGTGCTTAGTTTTAAAGTACTTAATTTTAAAACTGAGTACAAATTGGTACTCATTTTTTAAACGTCTGAGTACTATATTTTGAAAACTGAATACTCAATTCTGCGGACTGGATCAGTTTTTGAACCCAATATATTGAGTTTTCAAACAAAGTTCAAAGTGTACTCATTTTTTAAAACTAAGTTGGAAAACCTGAGTATGAAATGTACACAATTTTAGAACTAGGTACCTAATGTACTCAATTTTCAAACAAACCAAGTACCTAATTTTTCAACGATGAACGCTCGATTTTTGTACTATCAGCACCCGATATTTGAAGCTGCATAACCAATATATCTGGATCAGGCTTAGAAGGCAATTGAAAGCTAATCAAGATAGCAATCTGTGTGCGGGTTTAATTAAAATAATTACTAACTACATCACGTCACTATGCATGTTACATGAATTACCACACATGTAAGTATCACACTCTGTCCACCCAAAAAATTAATAAGTGTACAACGATAATAGTAATAAGTCTTCAATTGTAATCTTTTGTCATAGTTATCTACTTTATGTAATTGTCTTGAGAGTTATAATGTACAGTGATTGAAATTGATGTAGCCATATTTTTAACCATTGCATATATGATGAGATTATGTAGAGGTACTTGCTTGATTTGAAGCAAGCATAGGAACAAAAAATTATAACTATCATTACTGTAAACTTAGTTAATTTGGTTACATATCCATCAATTCAATGCTAAGATGGTTATATAGAATACATGCAACATAATGCTATGATGGATTTTCCTTTCCCACAGCGATATCAATCAACAAAATATAGAATAACTAGGCCTGGTTCGATCTCCTTGTTCATCAGTAATCCGCAACATTGGCTTATTGTCACTCCAATCGAAAAGATGCCTGCATACTTCGAAACCATGAAAAACATTTTATGTTTTTATAATTAGAAATACCTCATCAAGCAATGGGCCCTGTTTTTAACTATTTTATGTGTACATAATTTTTATTTTATTTTATTTTAGTTATGCCAATTTAATTAATTTTTTGTACATAATTTTTTGCATGTGCAGAAAAATATAACATCAACATTGGTTCATACTGATTTGAATGTTACGCCTTTACCTGATAGTGATGACCAAACTTTCGAGCATCATGTTGATTCTACACAGATATCTACATTGGAGTTAACAAATCATAAGGTATTTTTGTTAAATTGACCAATTTTTATTTTTTATACTTTAATCATACACCTAATATGAATCATAAGGTCTGATTATATTTGAAAAAAACATTCTTAAATTACTTGTAAAAAAGAGGAGTGTTATTTGTTAAGTATTACTTGTAAAATGTTGTATTCATAAATGGGGATATTTCAAGTAGCATTATGTAAACAGTCAATGAATTTGCTAGACATCTGGTCACCACACGTCTAATGTTGTGAATTAAAGTTAGAATGGTAAAGGTATATCAATATATGTATCTACACACCATGGTGCATACTTCTAGCTGTGGTTGTAACACTGCTGCGAATAATGATGGCTTGTGTACTTTTACAGAACTAACTAAACTAAATACCCTAATTAGCACCCATTGATCAGTTAGGACTCTGCTCCATAGGAATAGATTCTGTTTTCTGTAAATGATCATATTTTTACCAGAATAATGCAATATTATTGGCACTTAATGGGCTTGAGTTTTACTTTCTAAGGTATAACTTGTTATTGCTCTGCCCCTTTCTGTATTACTTGCATTATTGTTATTATTAAAAAAAAATCAATCCTTGACGTTGACAATGGAGTGTTTGGAGTTTTGTTTACTTCGGGGGACACACATCTTGGTGGAAATGATTCTGATAAGATTGGTATTAATCTTGTTATTTAACTAGCATATGTGCATGCACACATGTCCAAGCATGCATTATGTAAATGCCGATTCTATAATTTTGTAGTGATTTTATGATAGTTTCTGTATATTGATGTGGGTATAAACGTGACGTTGGATCATTATCTTATTTAACCACCAGTTCATATTTCAAATACAAACTGAGTAATGGGTTGAATTTCTTCTGAAACTGTACTTAGTGGAATTAGCAGGGACAACAGTTTAACAACTCTTATCAACTTTTTTCTGTCCATTTTCTTGAATGACGGTGTAATATTTTTATTGCTTATGAACACGGATGAAAGTTAATCTGAATTGAAAAAAAGCCGTCATTCATACCCAAAAAAATGTCTTTTGCAGTTTAAACTTTTTTTCTTTTCTTTTCTTTTTTTAAGAAATCATGTAAGCATAGAGAACCAGAATGTTCAGCTGTTGTCAACTCAGTATATGGGAATGGTCAAAGATCTGAGTTAGGGATGTACACTGATTTTTGTTTTATATTTTGTCATCTTCTTCGGCACAAGGGTATATATACTTTGGATGCTTTATAATCAAAGACCTAATTACAAAAGTAAATTCTTCGCTAAAGAAGGTAAACTAATTTATGTTCTTCACACTTTAGTGCAACTTTTTTTTAAGCTTGGAAGTTTCATAGAACTTAATAAAATCAGGCTCTCCATTGCTTAATATACTAAACTAATACTATTTCCCCTTGACATATCATCAAACAAACAATTATGACTGCAATATCTCACATACAGCCCATAAGTTAAGGGCATCACTGATTATGATTTATAAAGAAAATGTAATTGTAATTGGTGGAAAATACATCGGATTTTGATGCAAGACTTTTTGGTTGAATCTGTCATTATTTATACTGGTTAAGGCTTTCACACGCTCACTAGTTAAAAATTCACAATATATGCATTACTTAAAAAACTAAGGAAAAAAATTGGCTTGGTTTTATTGAATGATATCTTTAGTGGAGATGCTCTAATGTAGCAGGGCAGGGGCATTAAATTTGCACTGGGAAGTACTGCATCGAATGTTTAATTTGCAGGTCTTAAGAAATGGTGCTGAATAACTGGATTGAGTATGTTGTAAGAGTTGCTAATAGAGCGGCAAACCTGTATTCTGGTGAAGGTACGTGTTGTACTGAATTGTTATCATTTTGAGTTGAGCAATATTTGAGGTTCATTTGGCTTGACTAATAAGAAGTAGCTTTTTGACATTTTGGGTGCTAAAACCATTTTAGTTCAATTATATAAGACAATCCAAATGTACCCATAACTAAGCTGCTAGAAGAGACTGAATGAACAAGCCTAAGGCCTAGTGAAGATTCATGCAACAACCAGATACATGGCTAGGCAATGCAAGAGTACTGAGAAGGCATGGTAGGGTTCAGCAAGACAAGGCGGCAACAAAAGGTGTAAGGAAAGACAAAAAACTGAAGCTTAAATACAAAAGTTGCAGGAAATGATGCGCTTATTGAAGTGATGTCTACAACAATGGCGACGTGCATGGAGTGCTACTTACTGAATATTGAAATTATAGTGATGGCAATGCAGCTCTGAGGTGTAATATAAGAGGTGATGTAAGTCAATTGAAAATGTATGTATATATGATTTTTCTAGAAATTAGCCGTGAAAAGTGGACATGATTCTATACTACAAGATATTGCTTGTAAGAGCTCCAAGGGCCTCAAGAGGCACTTTGCATTTGTTATTTAGTTTTATCTTTTAACTGCACTATAATTTTTGAATAAAATCCGATATGAAAAAAGTTTTAACAAATAATTTTGTATTTCATATTAAACACCTTAACAGTCGGTTTTTCCACCGTTGTGCGGTAATACTAATATACGTTACTTACACTATCCTTTATACGTTTCTAATTTGTCAATTAGCCTTTCCTAATTCTCTCTCTGTTAAATTGTCAATTAACCTTTCTAAATTGTCAATTAAATTTTATGTATGATAGTTTAGAGATAAATTGTTAATTTAGTGATAATTTTATGTATGATAATTTAGTGGTAATTTATGTATAATTTAGTGATAATTTTATGTATGATAATTGTCAATTAAATTTTATGTATGATAAATTGTCAATTAATTATCATGTATGATAATTGTCAATTAAATTTTATGTATGATAAATTGTCAATTAACCTTTCTACATTTCTAAATTCTCTCTCTATTAAATGTATTATTCATGTTATATTAGTAGACCAACATTTAGATGTTCATATTAGTGGACCAACATGTAGATGTTAATATTAAATTGTCAATTAAATCAACTAGATTCATTTAGAACTTTTCTAAGTTTCGTTTAAATAAAAGCAATATTTTATTTAGTTTCACAAATAAATTTTTATTATAGTTTAATTGACAATTTTTATTATAGTTTCACAAATAAATTTTTATTATAGTTTAATGTGTATATAAATTTAAGGAATGAAAATTTTCATTTTCTTCACTTAACTTATTTCAAGCTGAGAAGGATGGCAAATGATATTAATAATTGGAGATAGAAAACTTTACATTTCCTTCCCTTTAATTAAATTGACTAATTGATTAACGGTCGATTTATATGAGACGTGAAATGTCCGTTAGTCTATTTATTTAATTAAATCATATTAGTTTCAAATTTTATCTTATATACATTACTTACGCTATCCTTTCTACGTTTCTAAATTGTCAATTAGCCTTTCCTAATTCTCTCTCTATTAAATTGTCAATTAACCTTTATAATTTGTCAATTAAATTTTATGTATGATAATTTAGTGATAAATTGTCAATTTAGAGATAATTTAGTGATAATTTTATGTATGATAAATTAGTGATAATTTATGTATGATAATTTAGTGATAATTTTATGTATGATAATTGTCAATTAAATTATCAATCAAATTTTATGTATGATAAATTGTCAATTAACCTTTCTACATTTCTAAATTCTCTCTCTATTAAATTTATTATTCATGTTATATTAGTGGACCAACGTGTAGATGCTCATATTAGTGGACGAACATGTAGATGTTCATATTAAATTGTCAATTAAATCAACCAGATTTAATTCTATATTAGTGGACCAACATGTAGATGTTCATATTGTGTACTATCATTGTATTACACACACGCACACACATATAAATATATATATATACATAAATATATCATTGTATTACACAAACACACGCATATATATATATATATATATATATATATATATATACACACACACACACATAATATTATGTATGATAAATGTATTGTCTGATTTTATTGAACTGTTGCCTAAAATGTAATGATAAAATACCCTAACATGCATAATTCTTATGTTCTTTGAAAAGGCTAATTGTAAGAGATTTTAAGGCAAATAGTTTTAGCAGACACCTTCTATTTCTTTACTTAAATATAATTTGGATATCTTCTGTTTCTTTGCTTAAAAGAAATTTGGAAATTTAATTGACAATTTTTGCATTCTTACTCCATTTTTCCATGTACTTCAACTTTTGAAACTCAAATTTAAATGTGGTTGTTTTATATATGTAAATGTTTTATTTCATTCACTGATGTTGTAAATTGCAATTAACTATTATTCATGTTGCATACTTTTAACATTTTAATGACTTAATTATACGGATCTCTTATTTATTTTGTGATTGTTTTCCTTTTTAATTCTTTGTGAATATTCATCACGTCTGGTAAGATTATCTAGGCACATTAAATCCTTTTTAAGATTCAAAACTGTAATCGCCATCAGCCAGTGCATTAATAATACAAGCATAATCAAGGATTTTATCCTTGAACAGCATGGTGAGGTAATCTAGACCTTTTACTTATTTTGTTAATTATTAAATACCCAATTTGATGCTTTCTTAGACAATAAATTCAGATTAATTTTCTCTTCTCACTATTTCTTTCTTCAATGACTGGATTAGATCTACTACAGAAAATAAATGTCCCGGTCTTCTTTTGTGGGTCATTTTTAAGGTTGAAAGACAATGCAAATTTTGTTTCAATCTTCATTGTTGAATATCTGATATTTTTGGATCTATTAAGACTTACAACATGATCGTTGCTCTTACATAATATATTTTTTGCCTACAGCATCTGATAACACTGCTACTCTAAGCTTCTTGGCCTAAAATCACTTGGAAGATTTAGATGAAGGCAACAAATAGATCGCAGAGTTTGGATTTGTGGTAGTTTGTTTACGGTAAGTTAAAGAATATTAGTTGCAAACCGAGCTTCGACTATTGGCTAATGTTGCTAAGTTTTTTTGTTCCTACTAACTATTTACTTGCATTCTGATATGAAGATATTCCACTCAACTGCTTCATTTATGTCCAATTTTGCAATCCTAATAATGGACATCTCAAGATTTTCTGTTTCTAAATTCAAGTATCTTTGTTTTGCTTTGTTGCAGTCATGCTTTAATTATAAAATTAAATGCCAAGCGTGTGACTTTTTTGTAAGAGAACCTTTTATTTTTCCTATTTTATAATGGGAAAATGCTTTAACTATTTGTGTGTTTTGATTATTGATGGCAGGCGCTTTTTTTTAATTCTGTATTTATTTAATATTTGTTGTTTTCAAACCGACGTGTGAACATCTACCTAATTTTATTGTGTTGGATACAAAAACAAAGGTCACTACTCACCACTACAAGATTTGTAGCTTCAGATTCCCAAGTGTTTAATGTTGTGTCATTGTTATTGTTTTTAAATATTACAGTAGCCTTTATATGGTTATTAATTTATGTTTCCTAAAATGTAATGATAAAATACCCTAACATATGCATAATTTTTTTGTACTTTGAAAAGGCTAATTGTAAGAGATTTTAAGGCAAATAGTTTTAGCGGGTACTTTCTATTTCTTTACTTAAATTTAATTTGGGTATCTTCTGTTTCTTTCCTTAAAACAAATTTGAAAATTTTTCTATTATAATTATTGCATTCTTACTCCATTTTTCCCTATACTTCAACTTTTGAAACTCAAATTTAAATGTGGTTGTTTTATACTTTGATTATGTTACATAATCCTTTTTGGGAATAATAACAAACTATATCTTTTCTTCAATGATTTTGCCAACTTTCATGCGACTAATCTTGATGTGTCCTATTATCTGCCTTTTAGAAGGAAGTAAATATTAAATGCATTGATAGATACAGATAGTTATGTAATTAATTACTTTTTCCTTATTATGCCTCATCAGCCTATTGATTTAATTTATGGATTTAATTACTAATCTTGAATTTAATTTATGGATTTTGAGTAGTAGGATGCATTTGTAGTTTTTTCTTTTCTTTTCTTTTCAGCATCCCCTGAGATACAAACCTAATACCAGCTTGACTTTAAGGGTGTTTGAATATAATCGGTGGACATTTGTACTAAGTATGATGGAACCTACACTGAACTATGGTGATCTGTTGCTTGCTTATTTATTGCTTAACTTGGCTATTATTGTAGTTAAATAATTTATAGTTATAATAATATAATATTAATAATCAAACGATATTTATTTTTTAGACGACAATGCACCAAAGATGAATAATCAAAGAAGACAAAATAGAAGTTCTAACATTTTGAATGATGAACAAAGAGAAATGCGCCGTATGAGGGATAGAGAAAAAAGAAGAGGTATGAGTCAAGAACAACGAGAAAGCTACCTAGCTAGGCGTCGTGAAACATATCGACAAAGAAGGGAAAGATCTCAAAATGCATCTTTAGAAGCACAACCAAATATTACAGCCCATGAATCTCATACTTATCAACAAGAAAGAAACCCAAGAATAGAGATTGAACAAATTGAAAACATTCCTGCTGCTATTATGAAATTATATTCAACCAACTTGCAATCATCTATTGTTGAAAAACCATATACTGCTGAAGTTGAAGAAAATACTTATTATACAGGTTTGTTTTCTTATTTTCGTCGTCAAATTTGTTATAAGTATTGAAAAATACGTTTAAATATGTGTGTGTGTGTACTGGATAAATTTGTATTATTATATTGTTATTTGTTTCATAGTACCGCATAAAATTTTGAACTTCAAAAGTGGTTTTGAAGTTATATTCTGGTTGATAGATTACTTATACAAAATTTTATTTATTGCTTTAAAGATGAAAGTTCTGGTCTGTTTCGAAGTGGAAAACGTGGAAGGCCACCAAAATTAAGAGCAAATTCAGTATCTGGTACTTGGTCCAAATATAACGACATCATATTGTGTAGCATTTTGGTCCTTTATATTCACTTAAAATTGTTAATTTACATACTCATGTATCAGTTTGTAAGAAATGAAGTGGAAGAGCTATTAGACATAACATTATTCCTAATACTGTTCAAGACATAATTAATAATGAAAATATAAAAATGTCACCTAAGGTCTAGCGCAGCGTGGGAGATGGCCATTATAGGATCAATTTGCTACCTTTCACGTAGTAAAATAAGAAATGAAAGTGTCACCAACTTTGATCATCATGTTACAAAACTTAGATCTCAGTTTGCTAACTTTCACGTAGTAAAATAAGAAATACAAGTGTCACCAACTTTGATCATCATGTTACAAAACTTAGATCTCAATTTGCTACCTTTCACATTGTAAAATAAGAAATGAAAATGTCACCAACTTTGATCATCATATTACAAAACTTAGATCTTCGTTTGCTTTAATATATCAAATAGGTATTGAGTACATTTATTGTTTAATATAACATCACAGATAACGGACATGCCCATTACCAGAAGTTCTTCCACAGATCACGCCAGGAGATTTAATATATCAAAATGGCATAGTGGTTGTGTTGAAAAGAATGATACAAATGCAAAATCAAAACAACCTCTTTGTGATATTACTAACACTCCAGGTATACTACATTTAAGATGTTTCAAAATATTATGGGTGTTATTTTTAAAATATACACTCAATTTACTTATCTTACAGGCAATGTATTAAGAATCATTGGTGACATCAATTCCCAATCTCAGTATACCCCAGGTATTATGAGTGTATTATTTTTACCATATTTTTTTTTCGTGTTTTTATTTTGTTATTTTAATAAAATTCTCATGGGATATGTCTTTGTAGGAACTTATTCTTTGGATCAAACCAGGAGATCTAGCATCCTAGAATGGAGTAGTGGTTGTGTATATAAAAATAATGTAAATAAAAAAACAAAACAACCTCTTGCTGATATTAGTACCAGTCTAGGTATATTAAGAACACGAGTTTCCAATCTCAATTCCCTACATGTGTTATGAGTATGTATTATATTTACTATAATTTCTTTATCCATATGCTTTTCTTAATTAATTTAACAAAGTTCTCATATTATATATTTCCTCTGTATTTTAGTTAATTATATTTACTATACTTTCTTTACCATATGCGAAATAAGTTAAAATCCTCTGCATTTTAATTTTTATAACACACATCCAATTTAGATATGTTATATTTAGTGTGTATAACACAATAAAATGGGTTTATTATCTAATATTTTAGTATATTATTATTTGATTTTTGGTATCATATTGTATGACTTTCATATTTTACAGGTAGCATATTAAGAAATGTGAAGCTGGTAAGAAATGTGAAGCCAGTGAGATTACAAGCTCAATTTGATGGAGGTATTTGGTTTATCTGAAGAAAGTAGGTTTTATTTTTATAATTTTTGGAGTGCTTTGTAATTCATCTCCTGCTTTTCTCCAGAAAATAGTTCTAATGCCTACACCTGCAATGGTTACTTATCAAATAAGTCTCACAAGTCAGAGGAGTTTAAGAATAATGGTACTGTATTTAAAATATTTTTGTTCAAGTAATGTTGTTTCATTTCATCTTTCTTCATTTTAAAATCTTAACAACATTTAATACATTCTACGGAGAGTGTGGGAACTTATATCTCGAGCTCAGAAGAAGACATTTCTGATTATGATCCAAATGAAAACATGATCTTTGACGATGTGGTTTATGATATGCAAAATATTTCTTCTACTCAAGTTGAGCATGCAGGTAAGAAGAATATACCACTTTGTCCTGAGTACATATCTCTTGGGTTTCCATCAAAAAGATGTAAATATTGTGGAGCAACTATGTGGAATGAAGAAAGAGTAAATAAGAATAATATGAAAGAGGAGCCAGTATTTTCAATTTGTTGTGCCAAAGGGAAAATCAAGTTTAAAAGAATCCACCTACTCCTGATTATCTACATTGTGTTTATTTTGACAAAGAGAAAGGACCTACATTCCGCAAATCACAACGATCATATAATTGTGCCTTATCCATGACATCTACGGGTGGAAAGATTGATCATTCTATCAATAAGTCAAGGGGTCCATCTATTTATAGATTAGGTGGACTTAATCATCATGAGATTGGAAGTCTATTTCCGCCCGAGGGCGAAATACCAAAATTTTGTCAACTATACATATATGACACGGAAGATGAAATTTCTAACATATGGAAGTTATTAATGCCCAAAATTCTAATCAGAATGATCCTGTGATTTTAGAAGGTCTGGTGAAAACGTTGGATGAAATTAATCCCTTAGTTAAATATTTTCGCAAGGCACGTGAAGAATGATAATATTGTTGATATGAAGATCCTGTTCAAAGAGTCAAGATCTCAAAATGGTCGTGAGAATCATGTCACAAATTTAGATGATCAAGTTGCTGCACTAACTGTGGGAGATGAAGGATATACATGTGGACAACGTGATATCCTCATTACAAGCAAGAGTGGAGATCTGCAAAGGATTACATTCATGCATCCAAAACTGATGGCATTGCAATATCCTCTTTTATTCCCAAATGGTGAAGATGGCTTTCATGATGAAATGTACTTTATAAATTCAGATAATGGGAATACAAATAAAAGGGATCTGAATCAAGCTGGGACAGACCAAGGTTAAGTAATAGTATTCTTTTCCATTGTTTTTAAGTATTTAAATGTTCATTATATATATATATACATATACTATATATTCTTTACAATTACTTTATCATAATTAATTGCTTGAATTTTAATTACAATATCTTTTTTAATTCTTAAGTTGTTGAACAGTGTGAGCTGGATTTCATGAAAAGTTATATTTTGTCAATTCAGATAATGAGATAACAAAGAAAAGGGATAAGATTTCAGTGAAGGAATTTTATTCATATCAGAATCACGTTCGAACTAATCAAGATTGGAGCATATTATTTTTTTCCGTTTCTATTTTTATTTAGAAGTTTATTACATACACCCATACGCACACTCTACATTCCTTGAAAATACTCTAATATACTTTTTTTTGATATTTTCTATGTAAAAGATGATACAAAGAGGCTTGAAGGAAAATTATATCAGCAATAGATTGTGGACGAATTCTCCGCCATTGAACAATCGAGATTGTGGTGGTTTCGTTGTCACCAACAACTTCTTCAAATGAACTGTATCATAATTTACGTGACATGCTTTTAAGTTCTGAATCTGTAGATCCTTCAAATGTCGGTAAAGGATATATTCTTCCAGCTTCTTTTGTTGGATCTGCAAGAATATGCAACAAATTTTTTTTGATTCACTGGCTTTGTGTCGAAAGATTGGTTATCCAAATATATTTTTAACCATGACTTTTAACCCTATGTGTGATGAAGTCTTACAAATGATGTCACTTTTCTCGGCAACAACTCCAGCGGATTGCCCAGATATAATTGCCAGAGTTTTTAAGTTGAAACTTGATCAATTATATGATGATGTCAAAAAAAAAAGGACCATGTGCAACAAGTTTGTTTTCTCCCCTAAATATATTATCACATATTTCATAATTTAAAATTATTTATCATGCTGGCTATTATTTCCTTTCAATTCATAATAATAATGTTTTGGCAAAATTTTAATTTTCAGTTATGTATGTTGTTGAGTATCAAAAAAGAGGACTCCCCCATGTGCATATGTTAATATGGTTGGAAAAAAGTGGTAAGAAGGATTTGAAAAGTAATATTGATAAGTATGTATGTGCAGAGATCCCTGATGAACAGAATGATCCATATGGGTATGCGATTGTTAAACAATTTATGATACATGGTCCTCGCGAACCTGGATTTCAATCACCTTGCATGAAGGGTTCTAAATGTACAAGGAAATTCCCAAAAAAGTATGATCAAAAACTTTATTCAACTCTAAAATATAAATTAATTTTTTTGTATTTAACTCTAATTTTTCTTTTTCTTTTTCTTTTTCAGGTATTGTTCAAGTACAATGTTTGATGATTGCGGATTTCCAATTTACAGGAGAAGAAAAACCAAACATACTGTCAGAGTTATAAATATAGATTTAGATAACCAGTGGGTGGTTCCTTATAATAGGGATCTTTTGGTTCGATACCAGTGTCACATTAATGTTGAGACCTGCAATTACGGGCGTTGCATGAAATATCTTTTCAAATATTGTCTGAAGGGTCATGACCGTGCCACTATGTTAGTACAGTCTGAAAAAAGAAAAGATCAACAATATGGGGAGAAGAAAACAGTAAATGAGATTAAAACATACTTAGATGGGAGGCAATTTATACTAAAAGAATTGTATTTTAATTTTTTATATTGCATATTTGTTACAGATAAAATGCTATTAAATGACATGTTAACCTAAATGTAGGTATGTATGTAGACCTGAGGCTGCTCATGGAATCTTTGGATTTGATGTGAACCATCGTAGTATGTCTGTAGAGAGACTACCATTCCATTTGGAAAATGAGAAGTATGTTACTTTTAAATCAACAGACAACTTAGATCATGTTATTAAACAAGCAGCTGAAAAAAGTTCCAAGTAGGAAGCATTCTTTAAACTTTGTCAGGAAAATGTTGATGCGAGAAGATACACTTACCAAGAAATACCAGAACATTTTATTTGGAATTCTGACATTTATAAATGGAGACTTAGAAAAAGAGGACGGATGGTAGGTAGGTTAAATTCATCACATTATGCCGTCGGAGAAGTATGGTACTTACGTATGCTACTCACAAGGATAACTGGACCTACATGTTTTGGAGATTTACGTCGGGTTGTAGATACCATATACAATACCTATTGTGAAACTTGTGATGCACTAGGCTTATTGAATGATGATAATGAGTGGCATGAGGCTTTTGCGGAAAATAAGTCAACTGCATTCCTATGGCAATTGCGCTCACTGTTTGTCCATATTATCACAAACTGTCAGGTGACCGATGTTTATAAGTTGTGAATTTCTCATTGGGAATGCATGGCTGTTGATATCTTACATAAACAGAAGGTGCTTACTGGAAATCCTAATTTAAAGCTGAGTGATGAACAATTACAAAATTATGCTCTGCCTGGTAAGTTATGTTTTATCTAATATATTATGTATATTTCATTATTAAATTTTAATATTGTTTATTGAGTTACCATTACATTCTTACATAATTTACTATACAGGGATATAGTGTGAAGGACAAAAAAACCAAAAAAATTGCCCAAAAGGACAAGAGGCAAAAAATTTGTCCAAAAGGACAATTTGTAGTGCATGGTGGAAAAACATGGGACCCCTCTGAATTTCACCATTTGCACTAAAAGTTGTCCTTTTGGGTAAGTTTTTTGCTTCTTGTCCTTTTGGGCAATTTTTTTTGGTGACTTTGTCCTTATGACAAAAATCCCTTTTACTATATTCAAAATATTGTATCCTGATGTTACAATCTTAACTAAAACATAATATTTTTTCTGTATAGAAATTGAGATAATATTAAACACAATTGGTAAATTACTGAAGGATTTTCCCATTATTCCAATGCCATCCGACCTCTATTTGGATAAGTTCAATAGCAGATTGATTTTAGAAGAAAGGAGTTATGACACAAATCAAATGTATAATGAATACAAGGATTTGTTTTCAAAGTTAAATGTTGAACAAAAGTGTGTTTACGATGCAGTCATGAATTCTGTTTATAACAATAATGGAGGTATCTTCTTTGTGTATGAAAATGGAGGTTGTGGAAAGACTTTTCTTTGGAGGACTATAATTTCCCGCCTAAGATCAGAGTCTCTAATTGTTCTACCTGTGGCTTCATCCGGAATTGCTGCTACTTTGTTGGTGGGAGGTAGAACCGCGCACTCGAGATTCAAAATCCCACTAAAGCGAGATGATTCTTATACATGTTCAATATCTATGAATTCTGATATTGCAGAACTCCGTAGGCAAACAAAGCTTATTATTTGGGATGAAGCTCCAATGCAACACATGTTCGCATTTGAAGCTATAGACCGTTCATTATGTGATATTATGAAGTCAGTTACTAGTGAAAATTTTGATAAACCTTTTGGTGGGATAACTGCGGTGCTGGGAGTGACTTCAGACAGATTTTGCCTGTAATTTATAAAGGTAATAGAAGTGACATTATTAGCGCATGTATTTTTAGATCTCAACTTTGGTCCATATGTCGGGTTTTTAAATTAACACGCAACATGAGGCTAAATGAAGGAAATAATGATGGTAAAAGACGTCATATAGAAGCATTTAATAAATGGATACTAGAAATTGGTGAGGGTAAAGTTCCTGTGGTTCAAAATGATTGTTCAATTAATATTCCACCAGAATTTTGTATTCAATCATAGTCAAATAACATTGATGAATTTATAAATACTGTTTTTCAAACTTGGAGACATCATACACCAATGATGAGTACTTACGTGAAAGATCAATATTGACTCCCAAAAATAAGGTGGTTGATCATGTTAACTACCTGATTCTTAATAAAATACATGGTGAGACATTCACATATTTGAGTTCTGATTCAGTTAAATGTCGTGCTGGTGATGATGATCAACTATGTGCCTCTTTTCCTGTTGAATATCTAAATTCCATTAAAGTTTCTGGTATTCCTCCCCATAAGCTGGTTTTGAAAGAGGGTGTTGTTGTAATGTTGTTGCGCAATTTGAGCCAGGCTATTGGATTGTGTAATGGTACTCACTTGGTTGTTAGGAGGTGTTTAAAACACACAGTGGTATGTGAAATTATTGATGGCAGTCACGCACACACAACACACTTGATACCTAGAATTGAAATGTCTCCAAGTGATTCAAATTTACCATTTGACTTGGTCCGAGTTCAGTTCTCGTTGCAGCTTTGTTTTGCTATGACAATCAACAAAGCACAAGGTCAATCTCTAGAGCGTATAGGTTTGTATTTGTCAGAGCCTGTATTTTTTCATGGCCAATTGTATGTTGCTATCAGTCGGGTAACATCTCCTGTTGGTTTAGTTATTTTCATTGAGAAAGAAGAAGGATGAACTACAACAATTACTGATAATGTGGTGTATGAAGAAGTTTTTTATAGTTTGTAAGATATGTGTTAATTTTGTTGTACTTTATTGCCTATAAAGACATCTAAATAATGTGATATCTCAATGTTACGTTCTTCCGGTTCTAAGTATTTTATGTGGATAATCGTTTTGATATTGGCAGGAGATTTTAGATACTTCTACTCATGATCTTATATTTATTTTGCTCTGGTTTTCATTATTTTGTTTGGAATGAAAACTACTAATGATCTTATATTTATTTTGCTCTGAAAACTACTATTGATTATTGTATTTTTTCTGATATGGATGTTTATTTTTATGTTGTAATTTGATTTTTTTAAAGTTCAAATGCCTCTTATACATAAAAAAATCTATTTAAAACTTAATAACAAATCATACATTGAGCAACGACTACTCATACATTGTTTAGAATGTCATATATATAATTATTTAATATTAATTACAATACTATATTTTTCTTTTATTTTTGATATTTAATTATTACAATATTTTTTTTAATAACATAAATTTTAATGCCCTGCAAAGCGGGCAAAAAATACTAGTTATTAATAAAAATTTGAATTCTAGGGCATTTTTTGTACTTGAATGTTGAACCAAAAGTATGTGATTTCTAGACAATTATTAATAAAGTTAAGTTATGTGGCTAATTCTATTCCCACCCCGTTTTTCTTCTTTCCCACCCCATCAAATTTCAAAAACTTTAATAGACATTATTACCCTTACAATTTTATTTTCCTACACGTTGTTGATAGGTTCGACAATGGAACCTCGTCATAATGTAGCGCTAAATATGGACAATCAGCGTTACAGCGAAAGTTTTTTCCTGCCGACGTAAAAGTGGGACGATGCATATTTGTAAGCGCGTTTGCTGAGGACATTGCAATGGTATGTACCTCGTCCATGTTCAACTTTGATTTTTTAATAACCACGTTGTCCACCATGCATGCTAAGAAACTTTTGTACTGCATGTTCCTATTGCTTTGAAATATGGATGGATGGCTGCAACATATGCATATGTGTTGGCACATTACTCCAATATAAGCATGTTCTCAGTAGTGCAAGACTTTACAAAAAAAAAAAGGATTGTTAATTTTTTTTCTAAAATATGGATGGTTGTGCTCCAACATATGCATGCGCATACATCTTCTTTCCTTCTCCATTGTGATTCTTGTTTCATATTTTTATTTATTTATTTATTTATTTTGGTGAGGAATTAAAGAAAGTAAAACCTGTGTTTCTCACGTTTTGGTTGGAGGAAGGTGACGATAGAAGGAAAAAGGATATTTTTGGAATGTGAAGGGGTGAGAACGGTAAATAGTGGGGTGGGCTTTTGTTTTTTGAACTAATGGGGTGGCAAAGGAAGAAAATGGGGTTCCAATAGAATTAGCCAAGTTATGTTGCAGCATTAAAAGAAATAACAAGGTCCAATTCCACGTGAAAGCAGATATTATATTATTCTGTTGTTGTCCTCTGAGTTTGTTCCAATAAATTGAAAAAGAGAAAAGAAAAATATCCTCTTTTCTTTAGGGTTTCCATTTCCCCCTAAATCTTGCGCTTCTAACAGCGGTTCAATATAAGGGAAAATCTGAGTATTTTAGGGTTGAAAAGCGGTTCAATATCAGGGGGAAAATCTGAGTATTTTAGGGTTGAAATAGGAAAGTACCCTTCCACGCTCAAATCTTCTTCTTTTGCTGCGGAATGGCGAGTGACAGAGAAGAAGATAACAAAAATACGACTGCGCATATCTATTTGAATATATACGACTTGACGCCAGTAAATAATTATATGTATTGGTTTGGGTTTGGGATATTCCACTCAGGGATCGAAGGTAATTTTTACTACTTTTGGGAATGTCTAACTGTTTATTTCTAATTGAATCTGTAATGATTCAGCCAAGATGCATATCAAGTATTATCGTGCTTTTTTGAGATGTTGGTTCTTTCTGTATTCGTGGAAATGATCCAATCGTTGCACCTCTAAGTATATAAGCAGGTGCGGTGAAAAGGGGAAAAAGCTATAATATTTAGGATACGGGTTTGAAATTGCAGATTTTATTTAGCTGTTATCAGCATCAGCATCTTATTCAAATAACAGGCAAAGCTCAGAGTACTTTAAGGCTTTATCTCCACCATAAATGTGCAATGTTACTGTATCCAATCCTCAGACCGAATATATCACACACACACACAAAAATAAAAAAAAAAATAAAAAAAAAAAAAGAGACAAAGCAGCGGTGCAGCAGCCATTAACCGAGCTGCGGGGGTGCGGGGTGCGTCACCTGACGTGTCACCGTATTTCAGCGACGGGATGGAGAGGGAGGGGGGGGGGGGGGGGTTGTGGGATCTTCGTCGTATTTCACCGCATTTCAATCGATCTTTGTCTTCGATTTTTAGAGCCGCTGAAATCGAAGTATTTCTAGTCAGGCTTTGAAGGCAGCCTAGGGTTGTTTACCTCCCGACAAGGTGCGAAAACTACTTCGACTTCTAGAGATCAGCCGATTTTATTCTCTCAATTTTGTTCGACTCCTATAATCGACAGACGACTTTTCTTTTTTCCTTTTCTTTCGTTTAATTTTCTGGAGAGAGGGTGATCTTCTGTGGTATGAAAAGTGATATAAACGGGGCTGGTTTGGGTATTAACCCACAGTTTGAGTAATTGATTTGTGGGCTGAACAAAAAGACAGACCACACGTGACCTTTGTTACCCAACGTTTGTTTAGTTTCTGCGTATGTTTTTGTAGACATTTGTTTGACTTGTTTTCAGTTTTCCTGTTCTATTTTTTCTATATAGCATATATATAATATATTTTTAATATTTTAATATTTGCCGTATCCATCCGCACCCGAATCCTCATATTTCTGAATTTGCTGAATTCCCATATCCCCGTACCGCGCACCCGCACCAATGCTTCCTAGTATGTATATATATATATATATATATATATATTTGTGTGTGTGTGTGTATAAAGAGAGAGAGACACGCACACACATATGTGCATTAGTTCTAGAAGTGGAGCTCGTGATTGTCAGATTTGGTTGGATGAAGGGACATCTTCAGTACTAATCTGTCTATCTCTCTTTGTGTTTACAGACTTATGCTTGTATTCTAGAATCTAGATAGGAATCTCATCCTTCATTTGTATGCTTGTCATGTTGTTCAAAGTGTAGATTAAAAATGTAGACTACAAGAGTCTTTTGACCAATGTTTTCAATTAGACGTTAACTATAAGCCTTTTGGAATTGTTGCCCAATTGTATGTGTGAAAGAGATGAGAATATTTTGCTTAATTAACCAGCATACTAGCATATTAGTCTTCGTTTATGAGCAGAAATAATTAGCTTGTGGTGTTCAAGTGGAAATTGTCCGACCAATACTATCTAACTTATAATCCTGTTATAAACAAACATTATTGTCAATTCCACACTCTTAAGTCTATCGATTAAGCTTTTATTAATCTTTTACCAATCGTTTAGCTTTCTTGATATGCATATTGTGTATGATCGCATGTAATATAAGCTCTAATGATTGGGGTTTATTTATATCAATCATATGCAAATGATTAAACACATATATTCAGGCACAGGAAATGCCTAGTCTATCATGATTTTTGTTTCTGTTACATCGCTTACCTACACTATTTATAGTCGTTTTTGATTGAGTTATCATCCTCATGGTACATTGATTTTTAAAACAGTATACGGCATGGAATATGGTTTTGGTGCTCATGAATATCCAAGCAGTGGAGTATTCGAAGTTGAACCAAAAAGCTGTCCTGGTTTTATATTTAGGCGTTCTGTGTGGCTTGGAACTACCGATTTAACCCGATCTGAGTTCCGGCAGTTCATCGAACACCTCTCTGGAAAATATCATGGTGACACATACCATTTAATTGCCAAAAATTGCAATCATTTCACTAATGATGTTTGCATGCGTTTGACTGGGAAGCCTATTCCTGGATGGGTAAATCGGCTTGCAAGACTAGGTGAATGCAGTTGTAATTCTTTATTGTTCTTGCTGATTTGTATTTGATTAACTGGCTACCCTTGTTTCAACCATTGTCAAAGCTCCATGAATATCCTTTTACTTTTTTGTATTCTAATGTATCTTTACATCAAGTCCATCAAATGCTAGTATTTTATAAGTGAATATTAGGGACACATTCTTAAAATTAGAGATGTTTAGAACAGCATCCTCTTGTAAATTTTCATTCAAAGCAGTCCCCTATTTTTTTGGCAACACATTTTCCGTCATTTTTCGCGCTGTTGCATTAAAAGAATTAAAAAAAAAAAATGTAAGTATTAAGAGAAGATTACTGTAAAAGTAAATTGCAGAAATGTTGTACTTATTGTGAATAAGTGCAGACGTATCTGCAATTAGTCACGTAGTGTATTGCAGGTAATGGAATAGGAAAAAACAGATGCCGCAATGTTTGTACTTATTTTGAATAAGTGCAGACGTATTTGCAACTATTTTGCAGTGTATTGCAAATATGTCTTTATGTATGGAAAAACTGCAGATATGTCTGTAATTTTTGCAAATAGTTGCATCTTTTTCTGCAATTTTACTAGAAGTGAAATATTTTTCATTTGTATGCAATGTTCAATATTTTTTGATGATTTTTCAACAATAATGTGATGTTTGAATAAGCGTAGGCATATTAAATTTGAAAGTTTGAAGCAAATCAGCAAAAATTACATAAAATTCTGCAATATTTTGATATAATTTCTGCGATGCCTGCAATTTTTCGAAAAATTGCAGGATTTCGCTGAAATGTGTTTTTTCTTACATAAATACGAAGATAATTACGTATTGAACTAACTTTTGAAGCTTGATAATTTTTTACGTTGATTTTTAATGATTTTCAAAAAACAGGGACCTAATTTATAAGGTTTTTAAGACAATTTTTTGTGTGTGTTTTGAAACTTAACAGAGACCTTAACCAAATTGTCTCATTTATTAATGCTTATTATGAATTAATCTGATGGATTTCCTTGTACCAGGTTCATTTTGCAACTGCCTTTTACCTGAAAATATACAGGTTGCAGCAGTGAGGCATTGTCCTGAGCACCTGGAGCTATCTGGTATATAACCAATTGATCATAATTTTCTGTGGTTTAGTTATCAATTTCTTGTTAGAATGTGTAGATTAAACTCCAACCATTATCCTTTTTCATTTTTATTGTTTATACTAGACAGCATTTAAGTTCATATGATCATTATAGGGATGGGTAGGAAAAAAAAAAAAACCTCATTACACATATGCAATATGCTAGTGTCGGTTTTCATGCCTTTTCTTGTTAGCTTTTGTTTTATTATGTACCTTACTTAGAATATAATTTTCCATGAAAATATGGTATCCTCTTTTTTCAGTGTTTACATGCACATGGGTGGATGTATGAATTTCTTGATTTAGAGTGCTTAAAATTAAAAATTAGAAATAATCCGTCTTGTCCATAATATTCATTTCTAAATACATTATCAGTGTACTTTTGGTACTGGCAGTTCCGATGTATTAAGGAAACGTAATTGCATATATCGGTATACAGTGATGGGCTTTTGGTACCGATGATTTTGGTATATTAGGAAAATATAAGTGGTAGTTTAAATTAAAATCGTAAAAATTAACAAACATTTTGATAACTGCCATAATTTGGATTTCTTTTTAATTTTTTGCGGATATAACATATAAGTTAAAAGTTTGGAAAATTAATTATTACTTTGGTATAAAATATAAATCCATTTAATGTACTAATAGTTTTCGTGATATTATTGCTTTGGTACATAGATCCGTTTAACCAATTTTTTATCCAATATAAATCCATTTCGGTACTAGAAGTTTAAAAAATAATTGCAATGTCATTGCTTTGATATTTAATGTAAAATATTTGATACTTCTGATGATATTGACCACTATCTTAAATGATGAGGGGAAAAAATCATCACATTATAAAAGCTTGGCCTTTAATATGAAAATAACAATATACAGAGCATGGTAGGAGTTCGAGTATACTCTTCAATTTTAACTCATGTTATTTTATACATGTAACTCTGGTTTTCATTATTTCATATATATACTTCATTCGTGTGAGTCTTAGAAACAACATCATGTAAGACTTTATTACTTTACTTTCTGTCTTTTCGTCTCTTGTTGCATTTGTTATCTATAACAGTTTGCAATTAATTATACATATAATTTGTTTTTCCTGTATTTTTCAATATCAGCACCTAGAACAGAAATATAATAAAATATATGTCACATTTGAGGAAATGGCTGTTGGCAGGCTGCATTTAACTGTCAGATCTCCGCTGGTTCTAATTCACAACTAAAAAAAATACAGTAAGGTCTTAACTGCTGAAATGTGTTGTGTCCGCTGTGTTTTTATTTGTGTAAATAACATGCTGAGTAGGGCTGTCAACGGATATCCAAAAAATTCGAAATCCATCTGCATCCGTGTAACGCCCCACCTCTATACTCGCGTTAGCCAAGGCCATTGCAAGCAACAGTGTCAACTAACCCGAAGAATAAAGCTGTTGAGGAGCGACCATCTGCATATTATCTTTGAACGAGTGTTAAATATGTCAGATAATACGGTCTAACTTTTTAGATCTCATGAGGAAATCCGACACATTTAAATCAAGTCCAAATCTACTATACAGTGGCTATATATAATTCGGAAAGCAATATAAGATACGTAACAATAAAATCAGAGTACACAGATATTCATCTCACTAAGGTGGAAAATAGATATGAATAGCACTACATGAGTGGTGGTCATAATATAAGTGGTCATGTAAGATCCGCTATATCATAAAATGATAGATACATGTACAACACAAAAGAATATATACACATAAGAGCCACAATCTCAAATACATGAAAGATAAAACTACTAAAACAAGTGCGGTTAGCCAAAAGGAAGATTAACCCATGCTACAATCAAGGAGAGGCACCTGTAATACTCGGTCTGACCCGAGTATTATCTATAAGAATAAACAATAAATGGATCAGTCTAGCTATCCTCATCATAATAAACCGAAATAGAAATAGAGATATAGGAAGAAAATGACATATATGAGATAACATCAATGTTCACATGTAAAATGTGAAGACTCGATATGTCTAGAAAATATGCCAAAGAAATCTTGACACTATATCATGATATCTCAATGACAAAGAAACTAAGATTGATAAATTAATATCAATACGAGATTGACAATACATATGTCAATAAAAATATGATTGATAAATTAATATTAATACATGGATATTCATGAGAAATGATGTCACCCATCAAATCTACATGAAATAGAAAATACGATATTAACACATGAATAATATTGAGAAATGATGTCATCCATCAAATCAATGCAAAATAGATAACTTAAATTGATAACATAGTATCGATAAAAACTCAAATGAACCGAAGTTCCTCAAGATGATTTGGGAATCATCAGAATGACCCGACGGTCCACCGGAACCGAAGTTCCTACGATAACATGGAACCGAAGTTCCACAATTAGTCCAAAGACTCCCAAGATGAACCGAAGTTCCTCAGAATGATCAGAGGATCATCAAAGTGACCTGAAGGTTGGATTGATCAGAATTGATCTAGTGTAACTACACCAAGCTAGTAAATATAAGAGTTGAGCTACATGTCCCATGACCACTTGCTCTACCCAAATATTTACAAACAAGTTGTATATCCCACTAGAAATACGAGACGATCATTGCCACGGTGTTCAATCGAACGAGTCCAAGAATTAATCGTCAAAGTAAACACATGGGGTCATAGTCCTTGTTTTTACTAAGGCGTTTAATTAGATTCCTCATACGAACGAGAAAAATGTTTATGAAATCATATACTAGTAGATAGTAAAACAATTTGGAAAATATTCATATAATGAAGGAGAGTTGGAAATTGTTTAGTAAAAGATTTGGTATCTACTAATAATTAAAACCCCTTTTTATATCATTTCGAAGTGACAAATCTCGTGTGATATTGATCGAATTAACGATCAAACGAAGAATTCACGTTTTAATAACGTAGACGAAACCCCATGACTATCGATTATAAAATTCGTTCGCCACGAATGAATCAAAAGTTCATGAAATAGAGATGCAGAAATATGCGAACCAGAGAAACTGCAAAGTCACAAACGAAGTTGAAATGGGCCGAAACTCGGCCGGGAATGAGCTCAAATGGCCCTAAACTGTTGACCGTGGTCTCCACCGGTCAACAGCAGAAAAACAGGATTCAGACGTCTGAGTTAAAAATTCAGACGTCTGAATTGTCAATTTTCAGAACCAGCAAGGATTTAGTTCATTTTGGCCCTCATTCAGACGTCTGAAATGTTTGGATCAGACGTCTGAAATGTTTAATTCAGACTTCTGAATTGCTGTGCTTGTTGCCATAATTATTTGAAGCAGGTCAGACGTCTGACCTATAATATTCAGATGGCTGAATCCTGTTTCAAAGCACAATTAGCCTTGAAAACATGTTCAAAACGATAACGACGAATGCCCAAAGGCCTATGATGTTATATACATGTATATGAGGTTTCAAAGATTGAGGAAATAACTTATAACACCCAAATACGCATGCACAAACATTCATATAAGAGATTAGCAATGGTTTTGATTATAAATTCCAAAACGGATAAATTTTCTAACCAAAGCAATCAATTATGATTCAAGCGACTTGTGAAGGCTTAGAACTATGCCGCGGCGGCAACGGAACTTCACAATATCGCCAAATCAACTCATAGCATATGAATTAGATTGTGTGGACAGCTCTAATCATAATTTTCAATTCAATGAAAACACGAACACATGAAATCGGCTAAGTTACACTAGCCTAACCAATTCACTAGCATATGCAAACTCAACGAACACTAAATTACACTTTTACAAGCCAGTGGCTTGTGGCATAGATGTGAGTTCATGAAGAACTCACCTTTGATCTTGGTAAGGAAGGAGAGACTCCAAAACAAAGCAAGATCAACCTCTCTTCAACAAGAACTCAAGAATCTTCAACCTAAACACAAATTCATGAATTTCCTAAGAGTTAGGTTTAGGAAAATTTCATTAATTGAAGAGAGAATAGGTTGGAGAAGATGAAGAAGAAGATGGAAAAGCTTACCAAGGTCACCTCTTCAATTTCTGGCTTGACTTGGATCTCTAGAAGCTAACCCTAGCCTTAGGAATTTTAATTTCCCTTTCGACCCTCCATTTCTAATTTTGGAGCAAGAGGAAATGAATGAAGGAGGAATGAGAGGGAGAGGGCTATTGGGGGTGTTTTAAGTGGCTAGGATGGCTAAGCCAAACCCAAGTCCAAAGTCCCAAATTTCCGAAATTCGGAACATATCGAAGCTCATAGTTTTCGAACACCTAAACGACGTTTTGAACTCAATGGAAGTAGTTTTGAGTCCAAATTCGTTCATATGCAAAAAGTGATATTTTGGTCATATACCAAACGAAAAAGGCCAAAATCGCCCAATTCAAAAGGTATCGATGTTTATAGTCAAAAAGGTCGTAAACAATGATCCGGACTCAATGGAAGTGGTCTCGAGTCCAAATTCAATCGTACGCAAAGTGTGACTTATAGTGGACTTATACTCAACTAACGGTCAACAACGTTATATTTAAATAAAATATTTAAATATATTATCGTTAAAAGCGGGTTGTTACAGTCCGTATCCGAAAAGCGAATAATATCTTATATTCGAAAAAAGGGATGCGGATAGGGATTTGTTGATATCCGCATGCGAAAATTATCCGTTCGATTTTTTTTAACACTATTCAAAATTATATGAATTTCAGTGCAATGAATGAAATTTTTTTAGTGCTTTATTAAGTTAAAAGTTTATATTATCGTCCCTTAATGTATATTAGCTTCACAAATCTATTTAATCTCATAATATTTTTAACACTTTTGTGATCTGAAAAACATTGATGTTAAACTAAAAATTTTCATTTGTATTTCTTGATTTATTGATCATTGGTGAATATGATAATTATCCGATATCCGTTCGTATCCGCGGATATGGATATCCGATATCCGAAAAATGATTTCAGATACAAATATAACACAATTTGTATTCGAAAGTATTCGTTGACAACCGTAATGTCGGAAATGCTCGCAAGGATAGGGGACGTATTGATGGGACCATGTGATCCCATCAGTTTGGAAAGTATTGCAAAAGGATCAGACCCTTGATACATGCGATTTTATCAATTTTGATGCAACTCCCTTGAATATTTGGCATGCCTACCACATGCCAGAGTTGCACATGTTTCAAAAATTTGAAAATATACAAGCTTTTGGCATGGTATGCGCATGTTACAATGAATCAAAACTTCAATACAGTAAGATGTGTAAGTGTTTTTTTGTCTTGCAAAAGATGAATGGTTTGTTCCTGATTTGTTCCCTGATAAATAACCTGGTACATTTTCCAATGTCATTTGCCCAAGTTTACCAGGGAAAGACAAAATGTTTTCTTGGCGTTAAAATAAATGAAAGATTTTAGGAAAAATGAAGTATCACACAGCTTAATGCTTCTAATACAAACTTGGGAATTTCAGATGGTTCAGAATCTATTGTTTCTTCGGATGGAAGCGATGATGAGTCTGAAGAAGCTCTTGTGCATCAGCACTTGCTGAAAAGTGAGTCCTCCACTGCTACAGAATATCCGGTCAAGCTTGCTAAAGATCTTATCACATGAAGAATTAGACAATTGTATTACGGATTCACCACAAATCACAAGTCATTACAATTATGCAGCTGTAATTTTTGTAGAGTTGTTTTGTTTGTTCTGTCACAATTGACATTGTAAGTAAAGCTCCTAATATTGCCCATGTATAGACTTCTTTCTTTCTTCTTTTATTAATTACTTTATCCTTTCATGTATAACACCAGACAAAATGGTGAAAGCAATAAACATCTAAAATCCTTCATGTGTTGATTTTGTTTAGATTCTTATCTCGCTTTATAACAAGAACAATGTGATTATTGCTTGTATTATTTCAGGCGTTGGTTGGATTGTTGACATCAACGTAACTTTTATGATTATTACCAATTTTGTTTTATTCTTATCCTAAGGTTCATCATATGAAACACGGATTAGATAATACACAGACCTTTTCGAGCTGTGTCATATAACAATTTAGATATCAATTTTGTTGAACTTCGATGTACCAAATTTTGAAGAAACGATCATGCCAAAATCAATGGACTTCAAATGTATAACAGCACGTTTGATATAACATTCAATGCCAAATCTTACTCAATTCTGTAAGCTGATTACATCAACAACTGCTTTGTGCACTTTCACTTGAAATCCAAATTGAGGGGCAAAACAAAAGGGGGAAGAAATTAAATAAATGTGTAGAGATGTTTCTCAAGTGCACTTTTTATTTCACTGTTTCATTGTTTCTTACATCTGCTTCACCTCCCCATGTATTCTGTCTCCAGCTTCGGAGGCCTGCAAATAGTTGTTTATATTTCATATTAATTCATCTGCACAAATCCATTTCATAGTGACTGTGATGTGCATCAACATCACCATTATATTTCCATATTTTAAATTTTGGGATACCTCTTTGTTCCAGTCAGTTCGATAAGTCATCCAAAAAAGGATTAGGGTCTGAGCCATAGTGCTCGAGAGCATCCCATACCATATGCCCTGAAATTAACCAACTCAGTCAAAATGCAACTATGCAAGTATGTGAAGAAACATATCACATTTGATTCCTTCAAAAAAAAAAAAAAAAAAAAAAGAAAAAAAGAAAAAAAAAGGGTTACATACATACCTACACGCCCAGGTTAAGTTTATAACCAAGAGTAAGACCTAAAGGAATTCCAAAAATGTAGTAACAGCCTACGTTTACATAAGCAACTGTTGCTTGCCATCCTGCTCCTACTGCAACTCCTATCATATTTTCCATTATATGTCAACAATTTCTCACGAATCAAACATTTCTCGGTTTCATAGAAGGACTTTAGTACAAGTATATTTGGTTTTATTCGGTTTTCTAAGCTTGTTTCCAGTACAAGGGGGTTCGAAGAAATGAACTTTGCCAATTGATAGTTAGAAAAACCAACCTCCAGGAAGAAATCTAACTTGGGTTTAACAACATCCGATGGAATATATTTCAGGTTGATTGGGAGCTTTGTGAAGACTTTTGCGATTTGATGATCAATGAAATCATACGATTTAAGAAGGTCGGTAAGTGAAGTCTTATAATCATTTTCTATTGCAGGTGATGAATCTTTCACGATTCGATTTAGACGAATTTGTGAAACTGATGAATAGTTTACGAATTGTTCGAGGTTTTTTCTGGATACCGGAGATGCAAATGGACTGCGAACAGCTTTAGTGAAGAGAAAAGTGAACATTTCTGCGGCTGATTGATAAAAAAGAAAGATATGATTTGGTGAAACAGACTTACAGTGCTAGGGTTTTGTTTATACCAATTGTTTTTAGTTTCGGCAAAAACGAAAACATTTATCTTTTCCGAAATTAAATCTAAAGATTAACTGTATGTTTCAACAATAAAAATAACTTCTATTTTTTGAATCAACATGAAGATATATCTACAAGCATATGCTAAAATATCTGCAACAGAACAAATACTCTAGAACTCTATTTTTCTTTTCTCTAAAGATACTTTTTGGTAAGAGATGGCTGTGTATTTTAAAACCTACCTCAAAATGTAAGAGAGAAATGACAAAGCATAGAAGATTGAATACTTAGGCGATGAAAACAAACCAGAAAGAACAGGCTGCACGTTGTTGATAACGATCGATGTAGCAAGTAACGGTGTAAGCTTGATTCCCAGCTTCTTTACATCTTCACTGTTTGTAAATAGCAATGGGTACTGATTTCTCATGATTATCAGAATCATAGAGAGAACGGCACCAATGAAAAAAGAAGTGATCACGACTACAACTACAGCAAATTTAGCAGTCCTTGGGTGTCCTGCTCCAAGCTCGTTTGAAATCCTTATACTGCATCACAGGCATGATTGTACAATTTTTATGTCAAACAGGTATATGTATAATTGGTAAATGTGAAGCGCAATCTAATGTATAAATCAGTGAAAACGGTGTAAAACTTAAGGACCTGGTAGCAGCATTGGAACCAATAGCAACCGATCACTGCCCAACCCAACAAATTCATACTGCCATGAATAAACACAATGCATCATCAGAACTCATAGAACGTTATATGAACATAATATGCAACGAAAACTCAATCATATGTGCGTACCATATTGACAATCCATCTACAGCAATCTCTGCATTTTTGAGATATCCAGCAAAAAGCACTAGCGCCATGAAATACCATGTCTCCAGACTGCATCAGTGTTGATGCCATTTTTTATATGTCAAAACATAGCAGTTTGTCTCACATTTCGAAAATAAAAATAAAATCAGATACATAAGCTCAGCAGAATACAGAAAATAAAGAGGGAGGGAGGGAAGGAAAAAAGAAGAGGGGGGAAACTTGTCCTCTCCAATCGAAGACACTACCAACAACTTCTCAAACTCAACAGCAGCTTCCAGCGTGACTTCCGTGGCAGGAAATCCTTCCACTGCACCAAGTAACCTACTTGTAGAGCATTCTGAAATTTCACATAACTCTCCTGTCAAATGATAGCAGTTGGTTGCGACACAGTAAAGAATGTTGGCCTTGTAATTAATCTGGAATAAAAGCTGCAGCATGTTGTTGTGAACTTCGGATTCAAACGCTAATCCAAAACCAAACTCACAAATACCGCGGAAGACTGATCGTTGATAGAATTGCAAAAGAACTCAATCACAATATCTCAATAACCAAAACAGTCGTTAACTAATCCAAAACCAATTATCTTAACCACAAACAATCAATAATCACTAATAATAATGAAAATAAAGCACATACCGAATTTATAGTGGTTCAACTAACGATATGTTAGCGTACATCCAATTTGAAAAGAGAATTTTATTACCATGATGAAAAAAGTACAAGAGACTGATACAATGATCACTATTAATCAGTATAGAATTGAGTTTGTGGAGAATAGAGTTGAAGAATCAAAACTAGGTTATAAACCATGATTTTCTCTTAAGAAGTACCCTTGATCAAGCAACCTATCTAGGCTTCAAATCTAAAAATAGCTTATATATGTAAGGATTTCGTCCAGAAAAATTACTATTTTCTCCTTTAAACCTTCAGCAAAAAATTCCAACAAAACAGGGCGAAACAACCATTTTTCATGTCCCAGATGTCTGATATAGATCTTAGGATCCTGTGCCTAGGCAACAAGACGTCTGAGCTAGGAACCAGACGTTTGGTTCAGCTCTTAGGATTCTGCAGACCTTAGAACCAAACGTCTGAATCAAGGTTTCAGACGTCTGGTTCAGGGCTTAGGATCTGATTCACAGAGAACCAAACGTCTAGCTCAGGCCTCAGCCACACACGAGACTTAGGATTTGGTCCTAGCTCCCCGCTTGGTAGCCTTCTTCATAATGCGATAATTTGAGCTTCCAAGCTTTAAATCACACGTTGTCTTCACCAATTCCTAGCTATTCACTTAGTATCGCCATAAAATTTAACAGTCCACCTTGACACTATTGCCATCTTCAGACTCCAATGCACCTAAGCATCTTCAACTCTATCTTCAAGTAATGAACATGAATACTTCCCCAATGAGCTTTGACAATGTCACCTGTAACGGCTCAGAATTTGCCCGGACCCAATCGATCACAAAATCGACTAAAACCGTTCAAATCTCGAATTCGTTAACTCTGGGAATACAACAACATCAGAACAACAACAACAGACTTTTATAAAACATCATAATAATGTTACATCAGAGTACAGAATATCAGAGTACATCGAATAAAATACAGCGGAAGATAAATTACAATAAATTTAATACAATAAACAACGAAAATAAAATAATTAAGGCAGCGGAAGACAACTATGCTTTGGACACAACTTTAGGCTTCGATCCAGAATCCTGCTCAAAAGATAAATATCTGCAAAAAGCTACTCGACTGCCCGTGTGGAAAAGAGGGCACCCAAGTTTGCAAAGTGAAACAAACTACGAGTCAGTCATGGGACTGGTATGAGAAATCTAACTTAACTAATCTAATAATAAGGCTAATCACAGGACCACGCCGCTAATGCGGAACGAGTTTACTCTATTGGATTGCCAGTGCATAATTAAAAGTAAATCGTTAAACAACGCAATGCTTTTTGAAAAAATGAAACCATTATAAGACTCAAGTCCCATCACACAATGCAACGCAAAACGGAGGATAGAGTTTTACCTTATAATGATAAAAAATGCTTGATACGATAAAAACGGGTTTGATATTATTACTAGTGTATATAAGTTTCAAAAACAGTTCAATCATAATGTATTAATCACAAACGACATAGTACCCCATCGTACTATGTTGCCATACCAGTTCTACAATCAAAACCGCATGGTGTCGTATTGGAAGTTGGGTTCCCATCATGAGTCAAGGCTAGTGTAACGGCCCAGAAAATTTCAATATTTAAAACATAATTTAAATTAAGTTTCAACGTTAATTAATATTTGTATTTAGATTTAGACGTAATAGGTGGGCCTTTAGCTGTTTCGGACGAAGTGTTTGCTTTTAAAATGATAATGCTTTGTAGATATATATAAAAGTTATCATTTTTTTTATGTATAAACTAAATTTTCTTAAATATTTTGTTGAATTTAATATTAGTGATATTTAATCTAATATAATTTAATTTGAATTGGTTTCATTTTAATCTACTATAAGATAGGCATTTTGAATATATGAAACACCTTGTATTTGTTGAATACAAACATCGTATATATATTTGAATTTAAATATTTCTTTGATGAGTTTGCCACTTGTTCAACATATCTGGAATGTTTGCCATTTGTTAAATTTACTCTGAAATTTCTAACGCGTGTACATCGGCATCTCAAAGACAATAACATGCGTCCTTTCTCTTTTCCAAAAGCTATACCCTTTTATTTTTCTCCACCGTTACTTTTCCATTCCAACAGAGAAATCCCCAAATCAAAAATCAGAGAGAAGTGACCACCGCTACCAAAATCGCCACTACCTTCGTCGTGACATCACCGCTTGCTTCGAGTTCCTCCTTTCCTCAACTCTGAAGCCTTCCTCTCTCGTCACCGCTAACCCCGAATTCTATCGTCCCTGCCTCGGCGGTATGTTGTCACCGCCAATGTTCAAGACCCAAATCCATGGAAAAGGGACACGTCCAGGTGGACGCAGGCGCCACGAAGTCCACTTCGAGTCGAACCCGATCATTGCAGCCTCCGTCAGTCAAGCCACGAGCAACTGTCACCGCCTTTCAGTTCATTGCGCCCTCCGATTGATCTGCCACTGCTCCTTTTTCTTCGCGTTTTGAGGTGAGTAACTGCTCACGATTGATTAACTTTGTTTGCAAGCTGTCAGACTTCGGTTTCCACTAAATATAATTAGTTTAGGCTGTTATTTCTGTAGTCTGCCATATTTATTTCAGCATTGGTTGCTGGTTTGATCACTTCTCTGCCCCTTTTGTCTCATAAATGTCTGCTGCTTTTGTGTTATGCCGTTGTTATCTTCCTTATGAAACTTAGTCGCTTGTGATTTCATTTCAGAGCTTGTTTAATTGCTCGGTTAGTGTTAGCACAGGGCAGTAAACTTGCATGTGCCACTTCGGTGTAACCCTTTTTCCAGAGTGTTGTTGTTTCGAAAAGTTGTCATGTAGGAAAAACTAGTTTAAGAAATTTATCCTATAGCAAACATGAGTATCAAAGCTGCTTTGATAATTAATCCATTTCTCTTCTTTAGATTTGCATGTTCACTTAAGTATAAAGAGTTTAATCTAGCCTAAGTACAATTGGTGAGCTTTTACTGTAAATTAATTATATTGGTTCTAATTTATGTTCTAACCTATATTAGCAGTGATCATATGCACTTATTTGGTTCAAGTAGGTTTTTATTCATTGATAGTTAGAGCAGTGATCATATGCACTTATTGAACTTATGAATTTATTTCTCAGACCGATAACTGTATGCAAACCCCTTCATTTGATATATATACAATATAAGGTGATTGATCATTGGGCTGATATATGATCCAATGGAAGAAGAACGAACCTTTTTGCTTGCTTTATATACACTTATAAACTTTGAGACTTCCATTCATTTATTTGATAACCAGTAAATTTGGATTAAAAGTCGGGTCCAATATAGTTACTTCGTACATAGCCATTATAATAAGTGGAATAAGCGGTCTCACTAGCAGCAACTTTAACACATTTTATAGTTCATGTTTGCTTTTAGTTGCTTGTAGTGGTCATTAAACTATAGTGGTACTCACCTCCAAAGTACTAGAACACGTTGGTCTTCATGCATGTTTGGAAACATGGGAATTTGGATGTAATATATTTTATATAATACATATACATTCTAACATATGCCTTGGAGAGGATGGAACAATTGTTTTCTGCTATGACTTTACAACATGCATACTACCTTTTCCATGCATCCTCATGAACCTGCTGTCTTGCCTCACTTAGACATATTTTCTACTATGCGTTGTCCATTTCATCTCGGCATTTCAAGCTGAGCCTTTGGTTGTAGCTTTCCATATGCTTTACGCCGTAGTATGTCTCACCGTATGACGCCTTGCCTTATGTGTCCCGTAGTGTACATATGTCGGCAGTTTCATGGGTTATTATATGCAAATTAGTTAATATGTTGTTGGAGTCAAACTAGCTATATTTTTGTGATTATCAAAGTTTACTGACTTGAAATAAAGTTAATCCTGATCCGAGTGTTTGTTGTGTTTTTTTATGCAATACGCTCGAGTCAGATACGAGCATTGCAGATTTTAGAAGTTTTCAGCTCGCAACGAAATTGGGAAAGACACGGAGCCGTGAAGACGCTCGCATGCGCTAAAATTGGGAAAACAGTACTTTGCTTGAAAGAAATTCTATTTGTTCAAAACTTTATGTAAAAATTTATATTATCTTCCGCTGCAAAGTTTTGTAAAACTCTGATATTATATGAAATTTTATTCCGCTGCAATTTATTGTACTCTATGATTCTGTGTCTGTTCTGTTTAAACCGTGTAAGCCAAATAACAATCTGACGTTTTGAGCGTTTCGGGTTGGTTTAAATACCGACTTGAGGCGATCAAAAAGCCAGGTCGTTACAACGTGGTATCAGAGCTTTGATTCATACAAAGCTTGGCTTATCTGGTTTAAAGTGGAATTGACACTAGAATCAGTGGATTTCGAAGAATTAATATTTTTGAAAGGATTTTCGAAAATAAAGTTTTTTTTAAAGAAGATTTGTAAATAGAGTATTTTAAAGAAATATTTTCAAAAATAAAACTTCTTTAGGCTCCTTACGATGAAGGTTCTCGAAGTCGTTCGCTGAGTGTTCGGAAAATTATAAAGGAAAATGAAAGAAAATTTGAAATTTCAAGATAATTGAAATAAAAGCTTCCAAACTTTATGAAAGATACATATAAGGATGTAGTTAATTCAGAAATTTATGATTTGGAAGGAATTTAAAGTGTAATGGAAATGGTTGCGAGAATTTTATTGACGTCGAGGTTGGACTGTCAAGTATGTACGGACTTTGTATATACGCCTAGCTTACGTATATATGAAATCGAAGATGTACTAGATAGATATGGAATCCCATTCTAGTCGCTGGAGGATAATTCTGATGATGATGGCCACATCATCAGACATTTATTTTCGAGTTTCGAAAGTGGGATGACTGTATGATTCCGATCTAAACGTTGAGAAATACTTGAAACCGCGTAGATAAATGTTGAAAATGTTTAGATAAATTTTAATAAAATGTTGTGATAAATTAATATGAAGAGATAAGTGGAATTTAAATAAATACATCTTCGTCGTTGTTGTTGTGTTTGTTTGCCTTGACCTGACGTCATCTGTCGCTTATCATCTTTTCGATCTATTCGAGCTTGAGTTTGTCCAATCTTGTTCTTGAACCCTTCCTTTTGTCTGGCATCGATAAATCCATAGAAAGTGGACTTGGAAACTCCAATTTTTAGGTTTTTGTTTCAAAGTCAATGTTTTGGGATTGGTTTGTAGAACAATACTAGTGGAACATGCTTAATTAGAGGGCGTAGCGGAAGCGTGATGGTATTTTAAATAGAAATGTTTCGAGAGATTTTTCCGACTAGTTGAACAAATGTAACCTTCCAAGCGTGATATGATATTTGAAATGAGAATGATTATACAGACCTATATTTTTGTGTAAAGGATTTCCAAATATGTCTTGAATTATTTTGTAACTAATGTTTTGAAAGGAAAATAATTCGATTATATGAAATTTGATCTAAACAATTTCGATACGATTTCTATGAATGATTTGTGAAGATTTTAGTTTGGAAATTTGAAAAGCTTACTTGATTTGAGAAGATATTAAGAAATCGTATTGATTGAACTTGTTTTCCAAATACTTGGATATGATAGTTTATAAAAGTGGTTTATAAACAAAAGGAAATTTCGACGACTTGAATCCCGATATTTGAAATGTTTTGAAAAACAACAATATTATGATTGAAAGTATTTGCGAATTATTGTTGTGAAATGATTTATACCTTCGGGATATGAAATGATTTGATATGAACCATGGAATTGGATAACCCGTGACTAAAGAAAGGGTGTGTATGATTTGGGATTTTTGAGTCCTTATGATGGTCGGCTCCGGGGAAAGGAGAGGCGTCATATATATATATATATATACTATTTCGTGCGATAGGTCGTTCCCGAGTAACCTTGTCATGGGGAGAAACTTCTCGAGGAAATGGAACATATATATTGATATTGATTTTATCATAATATGTTTGAAGTTTTTGAAAGCGATTTGGTTTTGAAATCCCGAGGTGAAGTATGATTCTATATGAAAGAAATGTATAGTACTTCAATGATTTAAAACGAAAATGGGATTCTAAGTTCGAAGAAATTGTTTGGAGTTTTCAAATGTTTTTGCAAATTATGATTTCGGAATATAGTACAAATTTCCTTTATCCAGTTTCAATATAATGATTTAAGTTTAAATTTAAGTTTTGATATATAAAGTTTACAAATTCAATTATATGAAGTTTGAATTCCTTTGAACTATTTGGTAATTTTCAAGTTTGCCAAAGATAATAAGTATTTTGTTTTGATACCTTTTATTTTACTTAGGTAAATTTACAACTCTCCTTTTCGAGGACGAAAAGCTTTTAAGTGGGGGAGATTGTAACGGCCCAGAAAATTTCAATATTTAAAACATAATTTAAATTAAGTTTCAACGTTAATTAATATTTGTATTTAGATTTAGACGTAATAGGTGGGCCTTTAGCTGTTTCGGACGAAGTGTTTGCTTTTAAAATGATAATGCTTTGTAGATATATGTAAAAGTTATCATTTTTTTATGTATAAACTAAATTTTCTTAAATATTTTGTTGAATTTAATATTAGTGATATTTAATCTAATATAATTTAATTTGAATTGGTTTCATTTTAATCTACTATAAGATAGGCATTTTGAATATATGAAATACCTTGTATTTGTTGAATACAAACATCGTATATATATTTGAATTTAAATAATTCTTTGATGAGTTTTCCACTTGTTCAACATAGCTGGAATGTTTGCCATTTGTTAAATTTACTCTGAAATTTCTAACGCGTGTACATCGACATCTCAAAGACAATAACACGCGTCCTTTCTCTTTTCCCAAAGCTATACCCTTTTATTTTTCTCCACCGTTACTTTTCCATTCCAACAGAGAAATCCCCAAATCAAAAATCAGAGAGAAGTGACCACCGCTACCAAAATCGCCACTACCTTCGTCGTGACATCACCGCTTGCTTCGAGTTCCTCCTTTCCTTAACTTTGAAGCCTTCCTCTCTCGTCACCGCTGACCCCGAATTCCATCGTCCCTGCCTCGGCGGTATGTTGTCACCGCCAATGTTCGAGACCCAAATCCGTGGAAAAGGGACACGTCTAGGTGGACGCAGGCGCCACCGAAGTCTACTTCGAGTCGAACCCGATCATTGCAGCCTCCATCAGTCAAGCCACGAGCAACTGTCACCGCCTTTCAGTTCGTCGCGCCCTCCGATTGATCTGCCACTGCTCCTTTTTCTTCGCGTTTTGAGGTGAGTAACTGCTCACGATTGATTAACTTTGTTTGCAAGCTGTCAGACTTCGGTTTCCACTAAATATAATTAGTTTAGGATGTTATTTCCGTAGTCTGCCATGTTTATTTCAGCATTGGTTGCTGGTTTGATCACTTCTCTGCCCCTTTTGTCTCATAAATGTCTGCTGCTTTTGTGTTATGCCGTTGTTATCTTCCTTATGAAACTTAGTCGCTTGTGATTCCATTTCAGAGCTTGTTTAATTGCTCGGTTAGTGTTAGCACAGGGCAGTAAACTTGCATGTGCCACTTCGGTGTAACCCTTTTTTCAGAGTGTTGTTGTTTCGAAAAGTTGTCATGTAGGAAAAACTAGTTTAAGAAATTTATCCTATAGCAAACATGAGTATCAAAGCTGCTTTGATAATTAGTCCATTTCTCTTCGTTAGATTTGCATGTTCACTTAAGTACAAAGAGTTTAATCTAGCCTAAGTACAATTGGTGAGCTTTTACTGTTAATTAATTATATTGGTTCTAATTTATGTTCTGACCTATATTAGCAGTGATCATATGCACTTATTTGGTTCAAGTAGGTTTTTATTCATTGATAGTTAGAGCAGTGATCATATGCACTTATTGAACTTATGAATTTATTTCTTAGACCGATAACTGTATACAAACCCCTTCATTTGATATATATACAATACAAGGTGATTGATCATTGGGCTAATATATGATCCAATGGAAGAAGAACGAACCTTTTTGATTGCTTTATATACACTTATAAACTTTGAGACTTCCATTCATTTATTTGATAACCAGTAAATTTGGATTAAAAGTCGGGTCCAATATAGTTACTTCGTACATAGCCATTATAATAAGTGGAATAAGCGGTCTCACTAGCAGCAACTTTAACACATTTTATAGTTCATGTTTGCTTTTAGTTGCTTGCAGTGGTCATTAAACTATAGTGGTACTCACCTCCAAAGTACTAGAACACGTTGGTCTTCATGCATGTTTGGAAACATGGGAATTTGGATGTAATATATTTTATATAATACATATACATTCTAACATATGCCTTGGAGAGGATGGAACAATTGTTTTCTGCTATGACTTTACAACATGCATACTACCTTTTCCATGCATCCTCATGAACCTGCTGTCTTGCCTCACTTAGACATATTTTCTACTATGCGTTGTCCATTTCATCTCGGCATTTCAAGCTGAACCTTTGGTTGTAGCTTTCCATATGCTTTATGCCGTAGTATGTCTCACCGTATGACACCTTGCCTTATGTTCCCCGTAGTGTACATATGTCGGCAGTTTCATGGGTTATTATATGCAAATTAGTTAATATGTTGTTGGAGTCAAACTAGCTATATTTTTGTGATTATCAAAGTTTACTGACTTGAAATAAAGTTAATCCTGATCCGAGTGTTTGTTGTGTTTTTTTATGCAATACGCTCGGGTCAGATACGAGCATTGCAGATTTTAGAAGTTTTCAGCTCGCAACGAAATTGGGAAAGACACGGAGCCGTGAAGACGCTCGCATGCGCTAAAATTGGGAAAACAGTACTTTGCTTGAAAGAAATTCTATTTGTTCAAAAATTTATGTAAAAATTTATATTATCTTCCGCTGCAAAGTTTTGTAAAACTCTGATATTATATGAAATTTTATTCCATTGCAATTTATTGTACTCTGTGATTCTGTGTCTGTTCTGTTTAAATTGTGTAAGCCAAATAACAATCTGACGTTTTGAGCGTTTCGGGTTGGTTTAAATACCGACTTGAGGTGATCAAAAAGCCTGGTCGTTACAGCTAGGAACGATCTCCTTACCGATTCGAGACACTCTAGCTAATGTCTCAGGATTTCCCGCAGAGAACCCTTGGATCCTACAGGGCCGGTCCACACTTGCGGTTTGTGGATTGACAATTCCAGAACACATGTTTCCCAGTCCTATAGGACCTAACATCCGAGGCGCCTTATTCCATCATCCACATAAGTAAAATGCCGGGCTGTGTAAAACCCAAACACCACTTCTAGCTAGAAAGAAACGTGTTGCTCTTCCTGCGTTCCCTTGCTCCGTTTTAGACTCAACCGGGTTGTGAGGCTCGTGAAGCTTTGTAATACACAAAGCTATGCTTATTCAAAATGTGCTTTGATCGTCACCACAAGGTTCTGCTTTTCAACAAGAAACCTTGATCATTGCATCTTGGCGTGCCACATTGACAATTCACGCCATGCGATCGACAACCATCAATATATAAGACGGTGTTAAGCAAGAGAATAAATTCTCCGCCACCAAACAATTATATATTAATTAGAAATCAATTAAATTATCGTGGAATGAAATTCAACGTCGGACACACATCCATTTACAAGTCCGTTCTGGGTCTGAACGAAACCGGAGACACTTTATTCCTCGCATATCTGAACAATCAACAAGTACGTCCGGACGGCCACCATTATAGCCCCTTCAAGGTAGCTACTCCAATCATGGGCGTCAATGGTAACTCATCCATTCGACGTGAAGATCGTCGGTCTTGTACCGTCTTCAACTCTTCGACTTAGATCGACGTGTAATCATTTGAAATGAGATTGAACTCGGACTTTTCAAATGATCCTTGCATATATATAATTTAAAATCATTTCATATCGTTATTTGTATTTAATAACGATCTATCGCTATTTTTATATATATTAAAATAATTAAATTTTATTTAACAACACTTCATGTCAATAGGCGACCTTGGCGCTGTTTTCACCCAAATTTTGTTTTACACATTTCTCTAAATCTAGCCGTTGGATTTTAACACAATTCATATCGTTGGAAAGATCTTCCCAAGGCGAACCTAACAGTTTCAGTTTTGGGAAAATCCAACGGTCGGATATTTCGCTATAATAATTTAAAGACACGATTGTCGAAACACGAACTACCGCGCGCGATTCGTTTAATTATAATTTACCTATATATATAATTATATATACATACAATTTCTTCGGCCATTTCATTATTGTGATAATCATAACAAGTAAAGAACGTTTGGTTTCATAATATTTTGATATATAACATAACACACAATAATGTTTATTTTAATTCCCATACACAACCTATACATAACAATGTATATATTTTTTCCTATTTTCAATTTACACAAACATGCAATTTATTGTGCGTCATATCTTATTTAACAAAAATGAGGATTTCTGTGTCATTTCAATTTTTAACAAAAATGCAATATATTTTGGTGTCAACCTCAATTCTACAAAAATGAATATGTATTTCTTTTTCAGTGTAACAGAATAATGACTTTGTTATTATTTCAACGCAAAACAAAAATAATAATTTTGAGTTAATCTTCCCTTACAAACAAAATAATGATTTTGTATGTCAATCTTTTCTATACAAACAAAATGATAATTTTGTGTGTTAATTTTCATTTCAAATAAAATTAAGGAATTTTGTTATCAAAAACAAATGTAAGTATTTTCTAATGCGACCAAAAGATTATTTCATTTTGTCCATTTTTAAATTTCGACCATAATTTTCAGTGAAAATCTATTTACATGAAAATGTAAATCTCATACCTTTATTCTTTTAATGAAAACCTATTTACATAAAAGTAAATTTACATTGTTATAATTTTCATTTAAAATGTATTTACATAAAATGTAAATTCCGTATCCTAATTCTCTTTAATGAAAATCCATTTATATAAAAATGTAAATATCATATCTAAACCTTTTCAATGAAAATGTAAATCTTTAAATCTTTTAACATGAAAATGTAAATTTATCCTTTAAATCTCTTTTACATGAAAATGTAATTTCCTTACTTTTAATCTTAATTACATGAAAATGTAATTTTCTTACCTTTAAATCTTATTACATAAAAATGTAAACTTTTTTTTCTTAATACATGCGAAATGTAAACTTCATAATTTTAATCTAATTACATTAAAATGTAACTCTCATTTTATACCAATTGACATTAAAACGTAACTTTTCCATTTATACCAATTTACATTAAAATGTAAATTTCTTTTTATGCTAATTTACATTAAAATGACATTTTTGTTTAATCCTTTTTAAACTGACAAAAATATAAATTTGTCTAATCCTTTTTAAATAAACAAAAAATGTAAATTCTAATGCATTAACATGACACTTTTAATCTTAATCCCATTGCGCTTCGTCAACGAGCTTCAGCAAAGGCCCAACCCATTAACAAAGTGTTGATCCGAACCAAAACTAGTCTCACCATAAGACAAACGTACTTGGAAGTGTAAACGGGTACTTAACAAAAAGATAGAATTCCAACATCTCATCGATACTACTCATCATTATCAAACAAACCACTCTCTCTAGTCGTGCCACACCGTAACACTTTGCACCTCAACAAGCGAATTAAGTTCAAGCATTGCTCAAACTTCCCTACCGGCAATGCCTTGACGAACATATCTGCAACGTTACTCATCGTGTGCACCTTCCGAAGGTATAATAGTTTACATTCATCCATGTCTACTAGAAATTACTCATTCACCTCAATGTGCTTAGTACGTTAGCGGAATGTCAAATTCTCCATCAAGTGTATAGCATGTTGGTTATCACATCGAACATCAATATTGTCATGCTCGAAATCCAAGTCACACAACAATCATTTTAAATAAAGTGCTTTATTAGCCGCCTACGTCGTGGCTATCAACCCCGCCTCCGTAGTGGATAAAGCAACTACGGACATGGTATGTAATATCGATCTCCAAACAATGGCCATGCCACCAAGTGTGAAGACATACGAAAGTTAATTTCCTATGATTCCTATTACCGGCGTAGCCCGAGTCACAATAACCAACCAACTTGCAATTCATTCTTTCACTACTGCCGAAAACAAGATCATCAGAAGAGTACCTCTAAGTTACCTCAAAATAGCCTTCACGGCTTCTTAATGCGATTTTTCCGAATTAGTCACATACTGACTAACCACCCCGACGACGTTTGCAACATCTGATCTTTTACGCACCATGGAATATATCAAACTTTCGACCGCACTTGTATATGACACCTTTGTCATATAAGCCTTGTATTTCTCCGAGGTAAGTGATTTCTTACTCAAAAGTTTTATATACAAAGGTAAAGATGTATTTAACGTCTTTGCATTCTCCATGCTAAACCGACAAAGCAATTTATCAATGTACTCTTTTTGAGTCAATCTCAACTCGAAACGCTTTCGGTTCCTTTCAATTTCCATTTCTAATATTTTCTTTGTCTCTCCAAGATCTTTCATTTCGTGTTCCGATTTTAACAGAATTTTTAACTTGTTGATTTCCTTCTTGTCTTTAGAAGCAATGAGCATGTCATCCACGTACAAGAATAAAGACACCCAACAATCATTTTTCAACCTCTTCAAATAAACACAAGCATCTTTGTAACACCCCACACCCGCTAAGTCACTCACTAAGGGAATGCCTTAACTTCGGTGGAGTATTTTTAAGTGAATATAGAACAGAAAAATTACAACAAGACAGATATAAATAATACTTGAAATCTAAAACATCATTTCATTGCAGCAGAAGATAAACATGTTTGGTTACATATCAAAACCAACTAAAACAAGAGTCAAGTACTAAATATCCATCCTGATAAAACATAAGTACATAATCCCACTACATAACTAATAGCCATAATAGAAAGGATAAGTTGGGCTTTACATCACGGTCCAAGCTCCAAAAGATAGATAAAGCAATCTGATCAAAGCCCACTAGTGCTAGGCCCACTCTGAGAACCAGAGGGTTGGGAAAAAGATAAAAACAACGGGGTCAGACATAAGTCTGAGTGAGCCCTATAACTTTAACAATACAATCATTATAGTAAATAGGGTATGATATAAACTTGGTACGGTGATGACTGGGGATAAATGACTACACTAAGCAGCCAGCTAGACATAGGATGAACTAAGATAACGGTAAAGACGCATCTACCCACCCAAGGGTAATTACTACACTGCACCACACCAGTCATTCCTACTTAAAGGTTGATCCCACCCAAGGACTTAGAAAATATAACTAGTAGTTTCTTGTACCCCTAGCTGACCACATAGGTGCAGTCTGCCCCAATCTCCACTAGGTGTAACCACTACTCCCCAAGCGATCGGCTCCCTAACGTAGATACCCGTGCTGGCCCCACAGTGGGGTGTATCACTCCCCAAAGTGGCAACCCGATACAACCAATGGTGCACGGCTTATACCTACACGATGCAACAACGTCTTACCTACCAGCCCGGGTCCACACACGCATATGAAACCCGTTGGACTTGCGTTGCCACCGCTAACCCGTTTTTGGCCTCTTATAGTCAAGCCCAGTACGCGTGTCCCGTCCTCGACATGGGTCGAGCCCAATAAGATACATATGGGTTACTGGTTGAAATGGGCCCCCACAAGCTACCCACCTAAGCTTGTCCCTTTTTCTAGTGCATCCCACTTAACCCTTTAATCATGTTTAATTACATGTTTCCACTTGGTTAAGTATTCTAATCGTATTTTCTATTGCCACCCAAGGCAACCCACTAGATTTCCACATGCCACCCAAGGCACTTACTTGATTTCCACATGCCACCCAAGGCACCCACTTAACCCCTCATGCCCCACTACATGCTTATCTGGTTAAGTGTTTCTTAATTGATTAAGAACGTAACCTTTGTAAAGACCTCTCACATTAGACTGTCTTTTATGGCAGCTGGATATGCCGGTCGGTTCCGGGCAGCCTTACGCCATAACAGAGTCTAACCTCGTGTCTTTACACTTGTCACGTATTTAGTTTATGCCTAAGACCTCTCACATTAGGCTAATCATTTGTAGTCGCTGGATTTGCCGGTCGGTTCCGGGCAGTCTTATGCTACAAAAGGGTCCAACCTCGTGTCTTAGTCGATTAATTACACCTAATTAATCATCCCCATAATTTGTATTAATTATCCCTAATTAATTACAAATTTAACGATGTACATAATTGACTCAATTATGTCCATCCACTTTATGGTATGCATAATCATACCAACTCCACACCATTTTATTAACATGAATATTAACCCCATCGTTCCCCACGTAATACGCTAACATGACATACTTAAAAGGGAAGATTCATCATAAATACAATGGGTTCAACTTAGCATAACATTAGCATCAACATGGGTTTTAAAGGTGTCAACTTGCATATATGACCATAGCATCAAACCCAACTAGCATAAATAATCAACCCAACTTGCATGAATCACATATGTCATAAAGAGGGTAACTTGCATAAGTTACTCATGTCATACAAAGGGGTAAACTTGCATATATATATATATATGTGTGTGTGTGACATATAAAGGGGTTAACTTGCATATGTATGCATCTCATACAAAGGTGTAAACTTGCACATGTTACTTGCATATAATCAAACACCAAACTTGCATAACATGTCATATATGAACTTGCATATAATCAAACACCAAACTTGCATAACATGGTGTCATAATGGATCAATGTTTATCATAGTGATTTGCATAACTAGCATCATGAACACATAGCATATGACTTGCATAACTTGCATAACATCATGAACACATAGCATAAAACTTGCATAACTTGCATAACATCATGAACACATAGCATATGACTTGCATAACATCATGAACACATAACATATGATAACATAACTTGCATTGATCCACATACATAACCATAACCTCATTATATCCTATTATAATTAGTTTAGCAATTGCTTGCTAAAGGCATAGAAACTCACAACTTGTTGATTAGCACTCCTATGAAGAAGATTAAGTTGCTAGAGTTGATTGGAAGTTGATTTGAGAAGCTATCTTCTTCTACAATTTGATGGAGGCTCCTTCAAGTTGCATTTTGACGGCATAACGACATTGTATCTATTTTTAGTATGGATTAGGGTAATCTTAGGGTGTATTTATATATTTAGGATGTAGTTTAGGCTCTTAGATTAACCCTAGATTAGGTTAAAGCCGTCAGATTTCGTCACAAGCCCCAAAACACAGCCCAAACCCCTTCAGATTGCACCCAGGCCAAACTGGCCGACATGGGGGGGAGGGGGGGGGGGGTCGACCCCTGGGTCGACACATGGGTCGACCCCTTGGGGGGGTCGACACCCATGTCGACCCTAGTGTCGACACCCTCTGTCTAGCGGGAATTTTCCCGCCTCTTCTTAAATTTGAAATTTGAATATTTTAAATCTGTTTTGAATTTTTTGAAAACTTCTTCGGGCCTTAACTGGGTCATACGGACTCCGATTTTCGAAAACTCGGACTCTATTTCGCGTATTTTTCCGAGACGAACACAAGGGCATAGCCCGTTTTCCCTTGATTCAGATTTTAAAATTTAATTCTGCCCTGATTTATATTATAACAAGTTATTCAACATACGGGTTGTTACATTCTCCCCTACTTAAATGATTTCGTCCCCGAAATCTCTAAGTCAAGAAGAACGTATCCTACCAACCAAACATCCATCTACTAAACCATCAAACACTGGCATCCATTGTCCTTAAAGTTTCTAATGTTGTATGAACATATGCAAAGAGTGTGTGTATATGTTCCCTGTCTAATGCAAAATCAGGCGGTCTACTGATTCAGTTGACCTCCTTAATGCAAACCATGATAGTGCCATGCATCCAATATGTATGCGAAAGAACCCTATCGACACATACTATTTCTACATGTGTGCACAACCATACACCAAAATGCATCATCCATATGATAACACAACCATTATAAATCCATTAATATAGCTACCTACACACAATTATATGCAATATGCAATATGAAGTGACTGAGCCGATCTAGTGCCTAAAGTGTGTGCATATGCATCCACGAGCAACCACTAGCAACCACTTGCATCCACATGCATCCATCAATCATAACATGTCTCAAACACATGTTTCAACCATAGGTTTACCCTATCTAAAGGTCAAAGGTACTAATGAGAGGACATACTAAAGATAAGATAAGTACTAGATAAACGATAAAGGAGAAGTTAAAAGACATACCCTAAAAAAGGAATGGGTACAATGAACGCATCTTCGCTTCTGTCTCCCAAGTAGCATTGCTCTCATCCTCTCCCCATTGCACTTTGACTAGTCGAACCTCTCTGTTTCTCAACTTCCTAATCTCTGACCCAAGGATGCGGGTAGGAGCTCGTCGAATAGTCGCATCACGCTATACCTCCACTTCTCTAAGCAAGCTCGGCTCTACCACCTCTGCGGTCTCATGTAGGCACTTCCTCAAATGTGACACATGGAATACGTCATGTACCCCACTAAGTCTCTCGGGTAAATCCACTCTATATGCCATCCGTCCAATCCTTTCCTTAATAGGGAATGGTCCTACAAATCTTGGTGCTAACTTCCCAACGGACCCAAAGCGAACAACATTCCGTAATGGAGATACTTTGACAAAGACCATGTCCCCAACATCAAACTCCAGATCCGTCCTCCTCTTATCCGCGTAAGATTTTTGCCTATCTTGCGCTGCTTTTATCCTTCTTCGAATCAAATCAATCTTTTCCGAAGTCTCTCTAACCATATCGGGCCCAAGTAAGATCTTATCCGTAGATTCCCACCAACATGTAGGTGATCGACAAGGCCTTCCATAAAGAGCTTCGAAAGGAGCCATACCAATACTAGACTGAAAGCTGTTATTATACGCGAACTCCACCAATGGAAGATGCTCTTCCCATGTACCTCCAAAATCTAAGATACATAGCCTCAAAAGGTCTTCTAGAACACGATTCACCCTCTCTGTCTGGCCGTCCGTCTGAGGATGATATGCGGTGCTCAAACACAACTGAGTCCCTACCGCCTCTTGCAAACTCTTCCAAAACTCGCTAGTGAAGATAGGATCTCGATCGCTCACTATGCTAGAAGGTACTCCATGCAACCGAACTATTTCTCGAAGGTAAACTGAAGCTAGCCATGGAGCAGTCCTCTTACTCTTCACGGGTATGAAATGGGCGCTCTTAGTAAGTCTGTCTACCACAACCCAAATTCCCGTATTACCCTTCCTCGATCTCGGTAACCCATCAATAAAATCCATCGAGATGCTATCCCACTTCCATTGCGGAACTTCCAATGGGTGAAGCAACCCACCGGGTTTCTTTTGCTCCGCTTTCACTTGTTGGCACACCAAGCATCTAGCGACATACTCGGCCACATCTTTCTTCATACCAGCCCAAAAGAAAACTCACTTCATGTCTTGGTACATCTTGTCCCCACCGGGATGAATGGTCATCTTCGAACGATGCGCATCATCAAGAATAGCCTTCCTCGAACCCTCGTCTTGTGGTACACAAAGTCTACCGTCTCTACGCAAGCACCCCCTATCGTCTAGGGTGTACCTACTCAAATGGCTGGACGACTCCCCCCTTATGAGCCTCTCTACCAACTCAACCAACTGTGGGTCGTCCCGCTGTGCCTCGCCAATCCGTCCCAAAAGAGTAGGTCTAAACTCTAAAGATGCTAGCAATCCGGGTACAAAGTCAACGGAAGGTCTGAAGTCAAACAATGAGATAAATTCCAAGCTTCGTCGTTCCACGAACAATGGACTCAAGGACAACCTTTTTCTGCTCAAGGCGTCCGCCACCACGTTACCCTTGCTAGGGGTATACGCTACCTCGAAATCATAGGATGCTAAGAACTCCATCCACCTTTGCTGTCTTAAGTTCAAATCCTTCTGAGAAAACAAGTACTTCAATGATTTGTGGTCAGTGAACAATTCGAATCTCTCACCAAGAAGATAATGGCGCCAAGTCTTAAGCGCAAAAACAATAGCGGCCAACTCTAAATCATGGGTAGGGTAGTTTTTCTCATGCTTTCTCAACTGCCTTCCCCCATAGGCTATTACCCTTCCCTCTTGCATTAAGACTGCGCCTAGTCCTGTCCCACAAGCATCGGTATAAACAACAAATGGCTTACTCCCATCTAGCAACACTAAGACTGGAGCTGTGGTTAAAGCTCTCTTTAACCGTTGGAACGCATCATCACAATCTATGTCCCATGCGAAGACTAGATTCTTCTTTGTCAAGCGAGTTAATGGGGCTGATATCTTCGCGAAGTCCTTGATAAACTTCCTATAGTAGCCAGCCAACCCCAAGAAACTCCTCACCTCGGTAGCACTCTTCGGAACCTTCCAATCTTGGATGGATACTACCTTCGCGGGATCCACAGCTATCCCTTCCTTAGAGACCACGTGCCCTAAGAACCGCACTTCCTTCCTCCAAAAGTGACATTTAGAGAATTTAGCCTTAAGGCTATGTGCTCGAAGAGTCTCCAACACTTCCCTAAGATGTAGGGCATGCTCTTCTTCACTCTTAGAAAAGACTAAGATGTCATCCACAAAGACCACCACGAACTTATTAAGGTACTCCCTGAACACCCTACTCATCAAATCAACAAAGTATGCAGGGGCGTTCGTCAAACCAAATGGCATCACAAGCCACTCATAGAAACCATCCGGAGTCCTAAAGGCAGTCTTGTCTATGCTATCCTCAGCCACTCTCAACTGATGAAACCCCGTGGCCAAGTCCAACTGCGAAAACACTGAGGCACCAACCAACTGATTAAAAAGATCATCAATCCTCAGTAATGAGTGTCTATTCTTCTTTGTGAGCTTGTTGAGTTCTCTATAGTCTACACAAAGTCTGAGGGACCCATCCGCCTTCGTGGCAAAAACTACTGGAGCACCCCACTCCGATATACTTCGTCTTATGAACCCCTTCTCAAGCAACTCCCCTACTTGCTTATGGAGTTCCCTTCTCTCATGAGGAGCCATGTGGCGCACTGGCAAAGATACTGGTTTAGCATTTTCCACCAGATATATTCGGAAGTCTATCTCCCGCTTCGGAGGTAAGCCCTTCACCTCCTCAAACACATCCGAGTATTCCCGGACCACTCTAACAGATCGCAAACTCTCGACCGAAGCGTCAAGCGATTCAAGATAACTTAGCATTACAAAATCCATGGGATTACAAGAGATCTCGAGAGTGTTCCCTAAGCGGGTCATGAGCCTAACAACTCTCCTTTAGCAATCAAGAACGACACCATTACTGGATAACCAGTCCATGCCCAAAATCAACCCATGGCCCGTGAAGCCCAAAACAAAAGCATCACAGCTAAACTCAACGCTAAGTATGGAAATCTTCAAACCCAAACATATCATGGACAAATAAGTGGAGCCCCCAATTGGGTTTGAAACAACCAAGGGATCATCTACTAGACTGGTGTCTAAGTGCAGTGACTCAACTAATGATGATGAGATAAACGAATGCGATGCGCCGGAGTCAAACAAAGTACGGACAGGATGATCAAACAGAAAAACCAGACTTTCAACGGAAATAGTTCTACCTCTTTCCTGAATCGGTGGAACCGCGAGAGCCTGAACTTGCCCCCTTGCCTGACCTGGTGCCATAAGAGCTTGCACCTGTCCCCCTGAGGTAGATCCCGTCCTCTGCCCCTTCTTAGGGCAGTCCTTCACTAGATGCCCTGCTTCGCCACAGTGGAAGCAGCCAGTCTTCTTCTTCTTCCGACAATCTTTGCTTAGGTGGCCTGGTGTCCCGCAATTGAAGCACTTCTTCTTTCCCTTGCCACCGTTGCCTTTCCCACCCTTCTTTTGCTGTTGCTGTTGAGGTCTCTTCTGATCTCCTTTTTTCTCGGGTGCCTTATTAGCGTTGGGACCCTTCTCTTCCTCATGCATGAGTGCCATGTCTACTAGCTTTTCAAAGGTGCCCCCCATAGGGATGTGAGTCATAGCCAATCCATGCATCGGTTCATTCAAGCCTTTAACGAACCTCAAAGCCTTCTTCTCCGGTGTATTCACCATGTCTATGCCAAATCTTGCTAGCTGATTAAACTTGTTGACATATTCCTTCACTGATAGGTTTCCTTGCTTTAGAGTCATGAACCTTTCCATATACAGATTTTCTTCCGCCCTTGAGAGAAACTTTGCCACAAACCTTTACCTGAAATCCGCCCAAGAGTCAACAGGGCGCTCTCCATTAATGACTTCCCACCAGAACGAGGCCTCTCCCTTCATTAACCAAGCAGCTAATTTGACTTTCTTTCCTTCTTCCATCTCAAAGATATCTATCAACTCTTCCACTTCCTTAAGCCAATCTCTAGCTTCCACAAAAGTTTCTGATCCTTGAAAAGGTTTCCCTCCCTTAGCCTTAAATTCCTTACAAGTCTTAGCAAAAGTATCCGCTCGAGGAGGAGGAGGGGGAGGAAGATCGGGTGCTACTGTTGGTGGAGGAACATTTGCTGGACCCGCAGTGGCGACCCTAGCCTCCATCAACCTCCTATACCATACTGGTATCGCTACACCCTCCGGAAAGTTAAGATCTTCAGCCATGCTGAAACGAAAAAGGAAAGATTCAGAATGGAGAATTCGAAAGATAAAGATATGGCTATTGGGGATTATGCTTTTCTTTCAAAAACTTTTCTCTCAAAAGACACGTTTTTGAAAATACTTCTTCCAAAAATGTTTTTAGAAAAATAGTTTTTCTAAAAGTTTTATCTGTTCTGGTAACCTTCAGCTTTGATACCACGTGTAACACCCCACACCCGCTAAGGTCACTCACTAAGGGAATGCCTTAACTTCGGTGGAGTATTTTTAAGTGAATATAGAACAGAAAAATTACAAAAAGACAGATATAAATAATACTTGAAATCTAAAACATCATTTCATTGCAGCAGAAGATAAACATGTTTGGTTACATATCAAAACCAACTAAAACAAGAGTCAAGTACTAAATATCCATCCTGATAAAACATAAGTACATAATCCGACTACATAACTAATAGCCAGAATAGAAAGGATAAGCTGGGCTTTACATCACGGTCCAAGCTCCAAAAGATAGATAAAGCAATCTGATCAAAGCCCACTAGTGCTAGGCCCGCTCTAAGAACCTGAGGGTTGGGAAAAAGATAAAAACAACGGGGTCAGACATAAGTCTGAGTGAGCCGTATAACTTTAACAATACAATCATTAAAGTAATTAGGGTATGATATAAACTTGGTACGGTGATGACTGGGGATAAATGACTACACTAAGCAGCCAGCTAGACATAGGATGAACTAAGATAATGGTAAGGACGCATCTACCCACCCAAGGGTAATTACTACACTGCACCACACCAGTCATTCCTACTTAAAGGTTGATCCCACCCAAGGACTTAGAAAATATAACTAGTAGTTTCTTGTACCCCTAGCTGACCACATAGGTGCAGTCTGCCCCTATCTCCACTAGGTGTACCCACTACTCCCCAAGCGATCGGCTCCCTAACGTAGATACCCGTGCTGGCCCCATAGTGGGGTGTATCACTCCCCAAAGTGGCAACCCGATACAACCAATGGTGCATGGCTTATACCTACACGATGCAACAACGTCTTACCTACCAGCCCGGGTCCACACACGCATATGAAACCCGTTGGACTTGCGTTGCCACCGCTAACCCGTTTTTGGCCTCTTATAGTCAAGCCCAGTACGCGTGTCCCGTCCTCGACATGGGTCGAGCCCAATAAGATACATATGGGTTACTGGTTGAAATGGGCCCCCACAAGCTACCCACCTAAGCTTGTCCCTTTTTCTAGTGCATCCCACTTAACCCTTTAATCATGTTTAATTACATGTTTCCACTTGGTTAAGTATTCTAATCGTATTTTCTATTGCCACCCAAGGCAACCCACTAAATTTCCACATGCCACCCAAGGCACTTACTTGATTTCCACATGCCACCCAAGGCACCCACTTAACCCCTCATGCCCCACTACATGCTTATCTGGTTAAGTGTTTCTTAATTGATTAAGAACGTAACCTTTGTAAAGACCTCTCACATTAGACTGTCTTTTATGGCAGCTGGATATGCCGGTCGGTTCCGGGCAGCCTTACGCCATAACAGAGTCTAACCTCGTGTCTTTACACTTGTCACGTATTTAGTTTATGCCTAAGACCTCTCACATTGGGCCAATCATTTGTAGCCGCTGGATTTGCCGGTCGGTTCCGGGCAGTCTTATGCTACAAAAGGGTCTAACCTCGTGTCTTAGTCGATTAATTACACCTAATTAATCACCCCCATAATTTGTATTAATTATCCCTAATTAATTACAAATTTAACGATGTACATAATTGACTCAATTATGTCCATCCACTTTATGGTATGCATAATCATACCAACTTCACACCATTTTATTAACATGAATATTAACCCCATCGTTCCCCACGTAGTACGCTAACATGACATACTTAAAAGGGAAGATTCATCACAAATACAATGGGTTCAACTTAGCATAACATTAGCATCAACATGGGTTTTAAAGGTGTCAACTTGCATGTAACAACCCGTATTTTCAATAACCTGTTATAACATAAATGGAGGCAGAATTAAACTGAAAAATCTGAATCAAGGGAAACGGGCTATGCCATTGCGTTCGTCTCGGAAAAATACGCGAAATAGAGTCCGAGTTTTCGAAAATCGGAGTCCGTATGACCAAGATATGGCTTCGCGAAGTTTCACGAAAAATTCCCAAATTAAAGTATACTTAATTAAGTGAAATGGGTTGCGCAGAGAAATATATATATATATATTGATATATATATATATATAATTGAAAATTAAATAAATAAATATGCAAAAATGTTCAAAACAGCGAATTGGGAGAGGGGAATAACCGAACCGGCCGATTTTTGAGGTCGACCCGAGCCCGCTGGGTCGACTAGGGGTTAATCCAGGGTGTTTGGCTGTCAACCCGTGGGCCGATTCGCTCAAATGCAGATTTTGCATTTGGATGGTTCTCATGGTTCATCTTTAATCTAAAGGCCCTAGATGGTTCCTACACTTGACTTCTTCCCCAAGACATGCTTTGATGGCTTGGATTGAATCTAGGTTTAATCCTATGGCCTAAAACACTTGCCTAATCTATAAATAAGACCCTAACCTATCCTAAATCCTCATTATTCATTCATGCAACTAAACTATGGCAAAATTTTACCTCTCATGGCCTCCACTCTCTTCATAAAATTTCTAAATGGTTTCTATGAGAGATTTTCCATGCATACAAGTGTTTTCAAGCTTGTATGAGTGTCATTAGCTTGCATTCAAGTCAAGTTTCTATCTTTGCATCATAAAGAAAGGGTTTTGATCATTTTGGCTCAAGGGTTTTTATGTTAGAGCTTGCATTTTGGGTCTATTTGATTGCATAAGGGCTTTGTCATATCTTTTGTGCCTTCATAGCAATGTAAGCCCTTTCCCTACTCTTAGATATTAACTATGAAGTTAAATGTTCATGTTGCAAGTTTGGGTTTGATCATTGAGTATGATACATGCTATCATGTCATGCAAGTTTATGAAGTCATTATCTTGATCTTGTGAGCTAAAAGCTACAACCTTTATGTTGAAATGTTGCATTAGGCAACATGAGAACCCTCATAACCTTTATGTCAACTTGCATATGAAGTCATAACCCTTATATGATGATATATGCGAGTTACTAGTCATCATTCCATATCTTTTGTCACCATGATTCGCTTATGTGCCAAGTTTGGGTTTATGCATGTTTTGAGGCTTAAGAATGTAACATGCAAGTTAATGAACACATTTGTGCCTCATTTGCCACCATGATTAACTTGTGGCTTAATATCCATTTTTGTCATGCCTTTGCCAAGTCTCTTCTTTTAATCCATTACGTTGTCGCAAACGTATATGCGAGTTTAAAAGCGTTGGGTTATGTTATGGGTAATTTCTAATGACATGAAAATACAACTTGAAAACATGACTTGAAATATAACATGGAAGTTGACATGTAAGTATGCATAAAAACATAAGCTTGGGAATTTACCTATTAAGTTAGGTCTACCCTTTGGGAATTTACCTATTAAGTTAGGTCTACCCAAATGCTTGAAAACTTGTAACATGTTTTGGGAAACATGATGGACATGACACTTAGATAATATAAGTGTGGCCAACTCGAGGTTGGGTTGAGTTTGCAACGTAAAACTACCCGGAACCGACCGGCCTAACTAGTAGTTGCAAACAATAGGACCCAATGTGAGAAGTTGGTCATGTTGTGCTTGAACCCGAGGTTAGACCAAGTTGTGGTGTAAAGCTACCCGGAACCGACCGACTTAACTAGTAACCACAACAAAGTCTAATGTGAGAGGTGAAGGTGCATTAAGTAATTAATGCCACATGATAGGGTTAAGTTAATTTGATTAATGACTCTTAACCAAATATGACATGGACAAATGAGTTAAGTAATTTGATTAGGCTAATGATACTTAACAAAACATGACAAGGTTGGGTAGGTTAAGTAACTTGATTTTCCTAATGACACTTAACCATTTTTATATGACTAGTGGATGGGGTTAAGTTAACCAACACTTAATCAATCCAATGCGATAACTTGGTAAGGTTAAGTAAGTTTTCTTAATGACGCTTAACCGAAAAATACGGTTAACGAATGGGGTTAAGATTAGACTCAACTGGTCTAAACATGGAAATCGGATGGGGTTAAGTTAGCCTAGACTTAATTAATCCCACTTGGTAGTTTAATGGGGTTAAGTTAAACACTTAACTAATCTAAACATGATGAATTGATGTGGTTAAGTGACCTATACTTATCCAATCTAACTCGTTAATTTATTGTGGTTAAGTTAACCAATACTTAACCAATATAACGTGAAAACATGATAAGGCTAAGTCACGAATCGCTTGAATACACTTGACCGATTTGACTAAGTAAATTGATAGGGTCAAGTTAATATATACTTAACCAATCTAGAATGATAATTGGACGAGGTTAAGTCGTGAATTGCTTAATATACTTAACCAACTTGAGCATGGTTTGTAGGGTTAAGCCTTGAACTTGGATACTTAGCCAATTTTGACAGGATTTGTAGACGGGTTAAGTCATGAACTTAAGTGACACTTAATCCATTATGTAAACCCTAGTTCTGAGGATTAGGTGGATAACCGTAGTTAACAAGGATAACGGGAACAATGCTAAGTGGTAAACCTTAGTTGAAGAATAACTAAGTAATGATTCTTAGTCAAGGAAATTTAGACCAGTTCATAGATAGATGAGTAACCTGATACGGTAGGTCATCGTTTAAGTATACGAGTAGGAGCAAGTATCTGATTTAGATAAAGGCTCCAGCGAACTGGGTAACGAAGCAGCGGCTTCGGGGAACGTGAGGATATTCTTGGTATCCCTCTATGAGCTGCCAGGTGATTATACTAGGCTCATGAGAGGTTAAGGTCTGCGTTAGAAGAACCAAGAGTATGCCTTGGTTGCTATACGAGCGACCTAAAGACGGGGATGGATAGGGGATAGTCGACGATACACGGTCGTACCCTAGATAGCATTTCGTCAGGCTACCTACCATCTTTGGTCAAGCGTGTACGTACGGAAAGGCAGAGAACACCCAAAAGACCATAATTGCTATCTAATTATGGTTGCGGTAAGGCTTGGATGTGGGTTGGCCAGTGTTGTGTTCTCATACAAGATTTATCCTGTCTTGTCTTTCACTAGTTAAGGGAGTGGTCTCGTGGGACCATAGCCACGTATAAGAAAAACATACCTTAGCATCTGCATCGGCAGATAAATCGAAAGCTCCCGACCGAGTCCTGTATTTCTTGATTTGCCCTGTGATAGGACTCGGATGGCACGATGTGATACATGTGCATACAGTCATGGAAAAGCGATTCACGATGAATGCGTGGGAAAAAGGGCGCGGTTGGCGGTTAGCGTAATCCCTAGTGGCCCTAGATGGTTGAACCCAAACCGAGATACGAAAACGTGCAATAGGTAAGCATAATCCCTAGCAGCCCTAGGTAGCATAAGTCCTAGTTGTACAAACAATAATTCATGTTGGAAGACCCTAGCTAGGTTTAGGGTAACAGTCCAAACCGATCTTAAGGATCATGGAACTATGTTAAAGTAATATAGAATCTCATGGGAAAGCCCGTATGGTCTACGGCAAGGGACTGAACATTTACATGGAATAAAACATACAAGTTGAGTAACCTATATATGCGATATATTAGGTTGACATGGACCATTACACGACTTTTGAGTGAGGGTCATTCTTGGTTAACACATGACACGGTGGGGATACTAGTACGGTAGGTGCAGAGCTAAAATACAGGATAGATATCACGGGGCGTTATACGTGACAGATATCTTGGGGATATTATACTTGATAGAAACCTGACGATGTGATACCTTGTTTTATCTTGACATCGTAATTTATCATGACACCTTAGTTTATCTGAGTTCAGTAGTTCATCCTGTTATTTTGATTTAGCTTATCTATCTTCTTATCATGCTTATGTTCATCTCAGTTTCTCATGTCAGTTAACTTTACTAGTTTTTATGCTAATAGTAGATAGGGCTTACTCAGTCTTTTTGACTGACCCGTTTTGTTTCGCCTCTTTTCTTCCGTTTCCCCCCCAGGTTACAGGGAGGAAATACTGTTGTTTAGTTCGGACTTCTTCTGCTTGAAGGTCATCATGGATGGCTTGGACTTTTCTTGGCTAATGGCTACTTTACTGTTTTTACTTGGGGAATAATTTATGAAAATGTCTTTATGCTTCTTTACTATTGCAAGATAGGTTTTGATGTACTCTGATGTAAAAGGCTTTAGACCTTATTTATTCATGTTATGAAAGTTTGATTTTACTTCCGCTATTTTATATGTTCTGTCTTGTGATATTTCTGTGCATGTTTACCAATAATGCCCCTCTAAAGCTAGTGCATTCCTTTGCGAGTGACCCTAGCGGAGGCGGGGTGTTACACGTGGTATCAGAGCAGAAGGTTACCAGACTGGGCAAAAGTTTTTAAAGACCTTCTGAAAACTATTTGAAAAAGAACCGTTTACAAAGAAGCATTTTTCAAGAAAATTTTCTTTTAAAAGAAAAAGGCTATTCCCCAAAGGCCATTAGCACTATCCTTGTTTCCTTAATTGAGTCTCTTTTCCTTTCTTTCCTCCATCTGTAGTCACAGTAGTTTTAACTACGACTAGTCTTTTCTACCTACGAAAGTGCTTTCCATACGATGGAGGTGGTTCTCGAGAGACCAGTGGCCGCGTTATAAGAAAGGATCGTGAGAAAGAAGGATAAAGGATACGAGCTTAAGGATGAGCAACTTGTTGGTATGGCTTAGTCCTCAAAGGAGGGAGAAAGATGAACAATGAAACCCATGACGAGAGAGTACCTTTGGCATGGTAAAACGGGGCGGATAGTTAAGTATTATGGGACAAGGACAAGATCATCGGGAGGGCAGTAGTATGCTCTCATTTCTAGAGTACCTCGGAAGGAGGGTAACGATCTTGTTAAAGGTTTAGCTTTTCTTCTCTATCATCCCGTTAGGACTTCGTTGTTCGTATCATTTAAGTCTGCTTCGATAGTTGAGTCTCTGCACCTTAAGTACTAGCGTAATAGAGAATCCCATTTTTGTCTCAAAGTACTATTGGAGAATCAGTCCATTTATACATGACTTGTTTGGATTTGGGAATGTCTATGCCAAGTGTTGAGTTTGGAAATAATGCTTATGTTTATAAGCTATGGATGGATTCTAGGGATGAAGTGGTTATCCAGTAGGGGGTGCCACTCTCGGTTTTGATAGGAGGGTAGTTAGACCTTTTGACTAGCCTTGGTAATGCCCTCGAAGTATCGGGTAACCTTTTTGAGGTTCTGTCATGACTAGTTACTTAGAATCCCTTGATGCCTTTATTGGAAATTTGAAGCCCGATCGAGTGGTGTTCGCCAATAAGACGGATGGTTTACTTCATTTATGCATGGGTTATAGAGATCACCCTAGTAAGTGCGCATGATAACCTGATTGACATCTGTTTACTTTCAAGAGAAAGTTCTTCACATGGAATGCCTTATAGTATATAAACGAGATCCAAGATTCACTAGTGAATTTTGGAAAGCTTGCATGAGATCATGAGTACGCAGTCATGTTTGCGTCAAGTATTCTAGGAAAAGGATAAGTGCAAGTGGAACGAGAGGCGACGAAGAAATGAGTTCCAGCTCATGTTATGGAAACAGGAATAAGAAGCTACAAAATCGCGAAGTTAAAAGACGACTTTGATGGTCAAAGACTAGATACGCGCATGATATCTCTTTTTGGGAGTATATCCTTGATCCCTGTTTTCTGTAGAGCTTACTTGTAGGCTATCTTTTGTGGACATCCTCTCGGTCCTATTCTCCGTTACAAACCCTGTAAGGAGTTTGTCCTGTTTATCTTCTCGACCCTGTTTCAGGGAATTCTAGGTAGAACTCTATGGATGTAAACATGTATTTGAAACATGTTATGATTGATATGGTTGCAAGTGGTTGCAAGTGGTTGCTCGTGGATGCGCGAATACACATTAGATACTAGCTTGACTCGGTCACATTTCATATTGCATATGCACGAGTATTTATACTTGTTTATGGATGAAATCGAATGTATTATCATGCGGTTGTTGCATATGAATGAATGATTGTGCACGCATATAGTATCTATATGACTAGGACTATTTGCATACATGTTGGATTCATGGCACTATACATATTTTGCATTAGAAAGATTATTCAGGCCTGATCATTAGCATTAGCTAAGGAACATGTACACACACGTTTTGCATATATTCATACAGCATTAGAAATCATCTAAGGACAATGGTTGCTTGTGGATGATGTTTTGAGTAGATGGATGATGGATGGTAGGATATGTTCTTCCTAACTTGGAGATTTCGGGGACGAAATCCTAAAAGGTGGGGAGAATGTAACAACCCGTATTTTCAATAACCTGTTATAACATAAATGGAGGCAGAATTAAACTGTAAAATCTGAATCAAGGGAAACGGGCTATGCCATTGCGTTCGTCTCGGAAAAATACGCGAAATAGAGTCCGAGTTTTCGAAAATCGGAGTCCGTATGACCAAGATATGGCTTCGTGAAGTTTCACGAAAAATTCCCAAATTAAAGTATACTTAATTAAGTGAAATGGGTTGCGCAGAGAAATATATATATATATTGATATATATATATATAATTGAAAATTAAATAAATAAATATGCAAAAATGTTCAAAACAGCGAATTGGGAGAGGGGAATAACCGAACCGGCCGATTTTTGAGGTCGACCCGAGCTCGCTGGGTCGACTAGGGGTTAATCCAGGGTGTTTGGCTGTCAACCCGTGGGCCGATTCGCTCAAATGCAGATTTTGCATTTGGATGGTTCTCATGGTTCATCTTTAATCTAAAGGCCCTAGATGGTTCCTACACTTGACTTCTTCCCCAAGACATGCTTTGATGGCTTGGATTGAATCTAGGTTTAATCCTATGGCCTAAAACACTTGCCTAATCTATAAATAAGACCCTAACCTATCCTAAATCCTCATTATTCATTCATGCAACTAAACTATGGCAAAATTTTACCTCTCATGGCCTCCACTCTCTTCATAAAATTTCTAAATGGTTTCTATGAGAGATTTTCCATGCATACAAGTGTTTTCAAGCTTGTATGAGTGTCATTAGCTTGCATTCAAGTCAAGTTTCTATCTTTGCATCATAAAGAAAGGGTTTTGATCATTTTGGCTCAAGGGTTTTTATGTTAGAGCTTGCATTTTGGGTCTATTTGATTGCATAAGGGCTTTGTCATATCTTTTGTGCCTTCATAGCAATGTAAGCCCTTTCCCTACTTTTAGATATTAACTATGAAGTTAAATGTTCATGTTGCAAGTTTGGGTTTGATCATTGAGTATGATACATGCTATCATGTCATGCAAGTTTATGAAGTCATTATCTTGATCTTGTGAGCTAAAAGCTACAACCTTTATGTTGAAATGTTGCATTAGGCAACATGAGAACCCTCATAACCTTTATGTCAACTTGCATATGAAGTCATAACCCTTATATGATGATATATGCGAGTTACTAGTCATCATTCCATATCTTTTGTCACCATGATTCGCTTATGTGCCAAGTTTGGGTTTATGCATGTTTTGAGGCTTAAGAATGTAACATGCAAGTTAATGAACACATTTGTGCCTCATTTGCCACCATGATTAACTTGTGGCTTAATATCCATTTTTGTCATGCCTTTGCCAAGTCTCTTCTTTTAATCCATTACGTTGTCGCGAACGTATATGCGAGTTTAAAAGCGTTGGGTTATGTTATGGGTAATTTCTAATGACATGAAAATACAACTTGAAAACATGACTTGAAATATAACATGGAAGTTGACATGTAAGTATGCATAAAAACATAAGCTTGGGAATTTACCTATTAAGTTAGGTCTACCCTTTGGGAATTTACCTATTAAGTTAGGTCTACCCAAATGCTTGAAAACTTGTAACATGTTTTGGGAAACATGATGGACATGACACTTAGATAATATAAGTGTGGCCAACTCGAGGTTGGGTTGAGTTTGCAACGTAAAACTACCCGGAACCGACCGGCCTAACTAGTAGTTGCAAACAATAGGACCCAATGTGAGAAGTTGGTCATGTTGTGCTTGAACCCGAGGCTAGACCAAGTTGTGGTGTAAAGCTACCCGGAACCGACCGGCTTAACTAGTAACCACAACAAAGTCTAATGTGAGAGGTGAAGGTGCATTAAGTAATTAATGCCACATGATAGGGTTAAGTTAATTTGATTAATGACTCTTAACCAAATATGACATGGACAAATGGGTTAAGTAATTTGATTAGGCTAATGATACTTAACAAAACATGACAAGGTTGGGTAGGTTAAGTAACTTGATTTGCCTAATGACACTTAACCATTTTTATATGACTAGTGGATGGGGTTAAGTTAACCAACACTTAATCAATCCAACGCGATAACTTGGTAAGGTTAAGTAAGTTTTCTTAATGACGCTTAACCGAAAAATACGGTTAACGAATGGGGTTAATATTAGACTCAACTAGTCTAAACATAGAAATCGGATGGGGTTAAGTTAGCCTAGACTTAATTAATCCCACTTGGTAGTTTAATGGGGTTAAGTTAAACACTTAACTAATCTAAACATGATGAATTGATGTGGTTAAGTGACCTATACTTATCCAATCTAACTCGTTAATTTATTGTGGTTAAGTTAACCAATACTTAACCAATATAACGTGAAAACATGATAAGGCTAAGTCACGAATCGCTTGAATACACTTGACCGATTTGACTAAGTAAATTGATAGGGTCAAGTTAATATATACTTAACCAATCTAGAATGATAATTGGACGAGGTTAAGTCGTGAATTGCTTAATATACTTAACCAACTTGAGCATGGTTTGTAGGGTTAAGCCTTGAACTTGGATACTTAGCCAATTTTGACAGGATTTGTAGACGGGTTAAGTCATGAACTTAAGTGACACTTAATCCATTATGTAAACCCTAGTTATGAGGATTAGGTGGATAACCGTAGTTAACAAGGATAACGGGAACAATGCTAAGTGGTAAACCTTAGTTGAAGAATAACTAAGTAATGATTCTTAGTCAAGGAAATTTAGACCAGTTCATAGATAGATGAGTAACCTGATACGGTAGGTCATCGTTTAAGTATACGAGTAGGAGCAAGTATCTGATTTAGATAAAGGCTCCAGCGAACTGGGTAACGAAGCAGCGGCTTCGGGGAACGTGAGGATATTCTTGGTATCCCTCTATGAGCTGCCAGGTGATTATACTAGGCTCATGAGAGGTTAAGGTCTGCGTTAGAAGAACCAAGAGTATGCCTTGGTTGCTATACGAGCGACCTAAAGACGGGGATGGATAGGGGATAGTCGACGATACACGGTCGTACCCTAGATAGCATTTCGTCAGGCTTCCTACCATCTTTGGTCAAGCGTGTACGTACGGAAAGGCAGAGAACACCCAAAAGACCATAATTGTTATCTAATTATGGTTGCGGTAAGGCTTGGATGTGGGTTGGCCAGTGTTGTGTTCTCATACAGGATTTATCCTGTCTTGTCTTTCACTAGTTGAGGGAGTGGTCTCGTGGGACCATAGCCACGTATAAGAAAAACAGACCTTAGCATCTGCATCGGCAGATAAATCGAAAGCTCCCGACCGAGTCCTGTATTTCTTGATTTGCCCTGTGACAGGACTCGGATGGCACGATGTGATACATGTGCATACAGTCATGGAAAAGCGATTCACGATGAATGCGTGGGAAAAAGGGCGCGGTTGGCGGTTAGCGTAATCCCTAGTGGCCCTAGGTGGTTGAACCCAAACCGAGATACGAAAACGTGCAATAGGTAAGCATAATCCCTAGCAGCCCTAGGTAGCATAAGTCCTAGTTGTACAAACAATAATTCATGTTGGAAGACCCTAGCTAGGTTTAGGGTAACAGTCCAAACCGATCTTAAGGATCATGGAACTATGTTAAAGTAATATAGAATCTCATGGGAAAGCCCGTATGGTCTACGGCAAGGGACTGAACATTTACATGGAATAAAACATACAAGTTGAGTAACCTATATATGCGATATATTAGGTTGACATGGACCATTACACGACTTTTGAGTGAGGGTCATTCTTGGTTAACACATGACACGGTGGGGATACTAGTACGGTAGGTGCAGAGCTAAAATACAGGATAGATATCACGGGGCGTTATACGTGACAGATATCTTGGGGATATTATACTTGATAGAAACCTGACGATGTGATACCTTGTTTTATCTTGACATCGTAATTTATCATGACACCTTAGTTTATCTGAGTTCAGTAGTTCATCCTGTTATTTTGATTTAGCTTATCTATCTTCTTATCATGCTTATGTTCATCTCAGTTTCTCATGTCAGTTAACTTTACTAGTTTTTATGCTAATAGTAGATAGGGCTTACTCAATCTTTTTGACTGACCCGTTTTGTTTCGCCTCTTTTCTTCCGTTTCCCCCCAGGTTACGGGGAGGAAATACTGTTGTTTAGTTCGGACTTCTTCTGCTTGAAGGTCATCATGGATGGCTTGGACTTTTCTTGGCTAATGGCTACTTTACTGTTTTTACTTGGGGAATAATTTATGAAAATGTCTTTATGCTTCTTTACTATTGCAAGACAGGTTTTGATGTACTCTGATGTAAAAGGCTTTAGACCTTATTTATTCATGTTATGAAAGTTTGATTTTACTTCCGCTATTTCATATGTTCTGTCTTGTGATATTTCTGTGCGTGTTTACCAATAATGCCCCTTTAAAGCTAGTGCATTCCTTTGCGAGTGACCCTAGCGGAGGCGGGGTGTTACATTGCATATATGACCATAGCATCAAACCCAACTAGCATAAATAATCAACCCAACTTGCATGAATCACATATGTCATAAAGAGGGTAACTTGCATAAGTTACTCATGTCATACAAAGGGGTAAACTTGCATATATATATATATATATATATATGTGTGTGTGACATATAAAGGGGTTAACTTGCATATGTATGCATCTCATACAAAGGTGTAAACTTGCACATGTTACTTGCACATAATCAAACACCAAACTTGCATAACATGTCATATATGAACTTGCATATAATCAAACACCAAACTTGCATAACATGGTGTCATAATGGATCAATGTTTATCATAGTGATTTGCATAACTTGCATCATGAACACATAGCATATGACTTGCATAACTTGCATAACATCATGAACACATATCATAAAACTTGCATAACTTGCATAACATCATGAACACATAGCATATGACTTGCATAACTTGCATAACATCATGAACACATAGCATATGATAACATAACTTGCATTGATCCACATACATAACCATAACCTCATTATATCCTATCATAATTAGTTTAGCAATTGCGTGCTAAAGGCATAGAAACTCACAACTTGTTGATTAGCACTCCTATGAAGAAGATTAAGTTGCTAGAGTTGATTAGAAGTTGATTTGAGAAGCTATCTTCTTCTACAATTTGATGGAGGCTCCTTCAAGTTACATTTTGACGGCATAACGACGTTGTATCTATTTTTAGTATGGATTAGGGTAGTCTTAGGGTGTATTTATAGATTTAGGATGTAGTTTAGGCCCTTAGATTAACCCTAGATTAGGTTAGAGCCGTCAGATTTCGTCACAAGCCCCAAAACACAGCCCAAACCCCTTCAGATTGCACCCAGGCCAAACTGGCCGACAGGGGGGGGGGGGGGTCGACCCCTGGGTCGACACATGGGTCGACCCCTTGGGGGGGGGGGGGGGTCGACATCCATGTCGACCCTAGTGTCGACACCCTCTGTCTGGCGGGAATTTTCCCGCCTCTTCTGAAATTTGAAATTTGAATATTTTAAATCTGTTTTGAATTTTCTGAAAACTTCTTCGGGCCTTAACTGGGTCATACGGACTCCGATTTTCGAAAACTCGGACTCTATTTCGCGTATTTTTCCGAGGCGAACGCAATGGCAGAGCCTGTTTTCCCCTGATTCAGATTTTAAAATTTAATTATGCCCTGATTTATATTATAACAAGTTATTCAACATACGGGTTGTTACAATCTTGATGCTTCCATCAAAATCTTTTTCAAGTATGAGATGATAAAATTTCTTGTACCATTGTATATGTGATTGCTTCAAATCATATAGTGATTAACTTGCAAACCAATTTTGACTAACCATCTACTAAGAACCCACCGTTTGCTTCATCTAGATGTCTTCATCCAAGTCACCATGCAAGAAGGCGGCTTTCACATTAAGTTGCTCCAACTTCAAGTCACGGGCAACAACTAAAGCTGGTAAATTCAGATCGAAGTATGACGACAATCGGTGCAAAATCCTCATCATGCTCCTTTACTTTGTGAAAACCTCTGTCACTATCCTACCTTTATTCCATCGTCTTTCACCTTGTATATTCATTTTCACCCTATAATACGGTTTCCTTTAAGAAGTGAAACTCACTCTCAATTTTGGTTTTTCACCAATGATTGCATCTCTTCCTCCATGGCACAAACCTACTTCGAGTTATCACTAGAATTCATAAAGTCATCAAGGTCCATCAGCTCATCTTGGACAACACGAAGAAAATAGTCCACATTATCATAAACGTTAAGATAGTTCTAATCACCATATCTTGCTGATGGTCTTATTGCACGTCGACTAACTTAAGTAGTAATACTATCATCCAAACCACTTTCGGCTCCACCTTGATTCGAACTCTCTCTAGTATCATATACGTCATCAGTATTACTAGAAGAACCATGTGGACTATATGATGTTTCATCAATCACTTCCACCTTACGAGCTTTCTCAACATCTCTGCTACTACTTGGATGGAATGTGAGAATAGCTTCCTTCTCCTTTGATTTTCTATGAATCAAATTCGTAACGTCCGATGAGCTTTTATTCTCCTTAAATAAAACCAACACATCAAAAGTGACATGATGAGAATTCACAAACTTCTTTGTTTCCGAATTCAAAATCCGATAGCATTTTACGCAGTCCTTATAACCAAACAAGATCCCTTTGAAAGCTGTAGCCCATGCTTATCATTTTCCGGATCATGCACATAAATTGAACAACCAAACACTTGAAGAAACACTCTTCCCCTTACACACTTCATCCGAAATTTTGCTATCATGCACTGTGGTTGATAGAGCTTCGACCCAAAATCTCTTAAACAACCCGATCGCAATCACAAGCATCGACTTTCTCAATTAGAGTTCGGTCCATTTTTTTGCTACTTCATTAGATTGCGGATCTCTCAGTGCAGTAAAATGCATTCGAATGTTGTGATGCTTGCAATACTCTAAAAAATCTCCAGAAACATACTCTCTGCTATTGTCGACCCTTAAAACTTTTAAAGATTTGTCACTTTCATTTTTAACAAGAGCTCTCCACACTTCAAACTTTGTAGATGCCTCTGACTTGGCCTTCATTACACATGCCATGCCTTCCGAGAAAAACAATCAATGAAAGAAATATAATAAGAAGCTCCACCTAAAGAAGTAATCAATGCCGGACCTCAAACATCCGATTGAACATACTTAATGGAACCCCTTGAATCATGTTTTCCTTCTCCGAATGATACTTTTGTTTGCTTTCCGATGACACATTCATCACATAACTCTAATTTGTTATAACTCTCACCCTTGATTATTTCAATCTTTCAAAGAATATTCAAATTCCTATTTGAGATATGACATAATCTCAAATGCCACAACATTCTGCATTCAAGCTACGAGAACTATCAACTTCCACACAAGTTTCACCTTCTGTGGTCACTCCTTGAAACAAATAAGTACCATGAATTCTAGAATCCTTCATAACCACAAACACCCCCTTCGAAACCCTCAAGCAATCCTTCTCAATAGTGATTTTGCACCCTAGAAAATCCAATAACCCGAATATATAAATGACTTTCTATGTCCTATAACACAGCGTACATAGGTGAATGTGTGCACTTCATCAAATATTCTTATTTACACGGGACCAATGCCCATCAACCTATTTATAGCACAATTTCCCATAACAATTGTATTTACCTCTTTGTCTTCATAAAGGGAAAAACAATTCATATATGGCGTCATATGATAAGGCGCACACAAATCAAGTACTCATGCACTACCTGAAACACTGGATGCTACCTCCGTCAGCACATTATCATCCACCTCACCAGCAACGCTTTCCATTGCTACAGATGAAGATGTTACTTCCATCTTTCTATCTTCGTTTGAACATTAATTCTTTCAATGATCGAGTTTTATTAAAAATATAACAGTTGTCGTTTCTCTCCTTCGATTTTCCTCTTCAACCGGGCTTTCTTGATTTAGAACGCCCACTATTTTCTTTCTTCACATTCTTCTCCTTCTCCATAAATAAAGCATGACTACTACTAGCTCCACTACTACCCTCACTCAACTCCTTCATTTGATCCCTCAATTCCTCAATAAGAAGAATTGTTTCACATCATCAACAGACAAAGTATCCATACTATAAATCATAATATTAAAGAACTTTGTATAAGGCTCTGGCAAGAAACACAATAATATCATCGTCTTTTGTTCTTTATCAATCTTCAAATCTGCTGCTTTCATCTTCAATAGCAAACCATCAAAGACATTCAAGTGTGCTTTAAGCAAATCACCCTCCTTCATCTTGAAGGTGAAAAATGTTTGAAACAAAATTAAATGATTTGTATGTAAGTTTTTCATATATAACTCCTTCAACTTGTCCTATACACCTTTAGCAATTGTCTCACCACTAATTTTGGAGATCACATTCATCCTCATAGCAAGTTGAAGAGTAGTGTAACCCCACATTTTCATCTCCGCACTCTCAACATTTGAGATATCACTTGGCAACAATTCTGTAACACCCCACGTCCGTTAATGCACTCACAAGGGAATGCATTAAGTTTTGTTGAGCATTATAAGTAAACAAAACAGAATATTACAAGACAGAAAAAGTAGTACTTGAAAATTTTGTAATTTTATTGCAGCAGAAACAGAAATAAGTTTGATTACATTTCAATACCAAAATCAAGTACATAATATCAGTCTTGTACAAAACCTTCGGAGTACATAATTTTAAAGCAATAATCCTCAACAGAAAAATGTCATACGCAGAATCAAAGCCAAGCAATACACCTTTCAACTTCAAGCTGGAAGAAAGAGATATCTGAACTAAGCTTGAGTATTTCCTCCCTAACAACCTGGGGAGGGGAGGGGGGAACGGAAGAAAAGAGGCGAAACAAACTAGGTCAGACATAAGTCTGGTGAGTCCAGTGACTTAAACAATATAATCATTAAAGTAACAGGATAAGAACAAACTGGAAAGCAAGAAATGACTGTAGAATAAACAGGCATGACAAAGCACACAAGATGAACAAGATATAACGTTGATTGCGCTTCTAATTACTATAGGATAATTACTACATTGCACCAATGCTAGTAACACCGTATCATTACTAGTTACACTGCACCCTTACTAGTCTCATACTAAAAGTTGATCCCTCTTACTAATCATGATAATGGTAGTTTCGTGTACTCCTAGCTGCTATCGTAGGTGCCCCTTTTGCTCCTACCGCCACGAGTTGTACCCACTACCTTCCTCATTCGATCGGCTCCCTAACTCGCATGTATTTATTACTTGTGTCATTTGACCTCGCTTGTATGTATTCATTACTTATGTCATTCGGCCTTGCTTGTATGTAGATACCTGTGCTGGCCCCATCATGGGGTGTATCAATTCCCATGATGGCAACCCGACACGATTCAAGATGCATAGTGTATACTACTGATGCCCAGAGCCTGCTTTTTCCACTCCAGAGCACGTGCACGCCCATACTCCGTCGGAACCTACACTACTGCACCACCCGCCACTATTTTGACCGCTTATAATCAGCTCAGTAATCGTAGCCCACCCTGCCTAGCTCAGGGTACCATAATACATCTATGTGGGTTACTGTTGAAATTGGTCCCCGTTACTAGGGTTTCCTAATCAACATGTTATAATGGTTAAATGTTCTCAATTTAACTTAACCCCACTCATTTGCTTAATTAATATGTTGTACTGGTTAAGTGTTGTCTATTCATATATTACTTAACCTTCTCACTGATTCACGCATGTTTATTTAACGGTTAAGTTTGTGGGCCTATATATACTAATATTACCCACTTACCCAAGGTTTACTTAACCCTTCCCCTTATCAAGTCCATATGTATTATTGGTTAAGCTTACCTTAACCCTATCCACTTTGTTCATGTAATATTGGTTAAGTTGTCTTCTTGTCCATGTTAACTTAACCCACCCACCTAACATGTTGTATTGGTTAAGTGCCGCCTGTTCATATGTTACTTAACCCTTCCATTTTTATCATGTCTGTTCCTTAACTTTAATTTATTCATTAAAGCACCAACCTCTAACAACAGAACTGTTGTTTGCGGTTACTGGATGTGTCGGGCGGTTCCGGGCAGACTTCTACCGCAAACTCATTCTAACCTCGGGTTTTTAGGCTTATTGCGCTAACCTCTAACATTAGATCTATGTTGTTGTGGTCGCTGGATGTGCCGGGCGGTTCCGGGCAGTCTTACACCGCAACTCAATCTAACCTCGGGTTAGGCACGTTCATATTTTAGCCAATTTACATATTTACCATTCATGTCCAAGTTTATATGTAAATTATCCATAAGTGTGGTCAATTCAAGTTATGCCACATTTTCTAGTTATGCCCAAAATTAATTATATGATTACAGCCCCTTTTTATGCCAATTACATAATATTCAACTTTTACCCAAACTTTTTTTCCAACGTTCCCACGTCGTTCATACGTATAGTTCATGTGATACGTTAGGCTCGCAATTAGCCCAACCCATAACAATAAAAAGGAAAAAGGGAAGAAACACATGACATCATAACTGGCATAAACAATATAGATCTAAGACGGCATAAATCTAGTAAACATATAAAAAATAGATCCAATCAACATATGAAATGCGAAATAGCATAGATCTAAACATAAACTTGCACGGATTTAAACATATGAACTGGTATGGATCTAAACATATAAACATGTAGATCTAAACATATGAACATATAGTTCTAAACATGTGGACTGATATGGATCTAATCATTTAAACATGTAGATCTAAACATATGAACATATAAAATATGATCTTACATATATGAACATGACTTGCATATAATCTTTCATAACTTACATAGATAGAACAAACTTGCATACATAACTTGCATATGTAATTAGGCATATGAATTAACATAGAACATAACTTGCATATAATGAATCAAATCAAGCATAAATCAAAACATATTTTGCAAAGATATAAACTTTATATGATTTACAAACATTTTCATACAGTCCAATTCAAAAATCATCACAATTACGTTTAAACAATTATCTTGTGAAAGTAACTGCACTCACATAAAACGGATCTTGAATTCTGGGATCTGATTTCTGAAGTTGTTAAGCTAATCCGTTGATGTAGGCGTTGATTCGTTCGTTGTTATTCTAGAATTCCTTTTCGCAATTCCTAGGCTTTGAATCTTTCTCTTATCTTTTTATCTTTAATCTAGAATTTGATTTGTTATAGTGGCGGCTAGGTTAGTTTGTAGATGAACAGCATGACGACATCATAGTTTAGGGTTGTGAGGTTAGGGTTTAGGTTTAGCTATGTATATATAGATGTTTAGGATTAACATGGGTCTTTAGATCAACCTAGGAGTCATCAAAGCCATCCAAACCCAAGAGAGTCAATCAGAACATGACACATATTCCCTAACACCTCAGAAAATCGTCACTGTCCAAATCAGTTCGCAGGTGTCGACCCTACAGGGGAGGGGGGTCGACACCCATGTCGACACCCCTTGGGGGGATCGACACCCATGTCGACACCCCCTGGGAGGGTCGACACCCCTGAACGGGAAATTTCCCGCTCAGCTGCTTTTTTGAAGTTTTGAAATTCGAATCTGCATTAATTATTTAATTATTATTTTAATTTAATTTTTGCTTAAATTTGAAAACTTCTAACCTCCGTAACTTCTTCATACGGAGTCCGATTCACGCAAACTCGGACTCTATCTCAAGCAGAATTGCGAGACGAACGCAATGGCGTAACCCGTTTCACCCAATTCTTCTTTTAAAGATTAATTATTCTTTAATTATCTCTTATGTACCGTTTTAAAATTATGGGGTGTCACATTCCCCCCTACTTAAAGGATTTCGTCCCCGAAATCTTCAAGTCAACAAGAATATGTATCCTACCATCCAACAGCCATCTACTCAACCGTTCATTCACAGGCATCCATTGTCCTTAAGGAGGTTTCTAATGCTTTCATGATCATATGCATAGTTGTTGTATATTGTAACAACCCGTAAAATGCGAGCCAGTTTGAAATTTTTATTTTGGCAATTTTAGCGAATTTTGAATATTTAAAATGAATTATTTTAAATGGTATCGACGAGAAAATTTATTTTGAATATAATTCGAACGTATATATTATACGCGTCGTCGTTAGAATATATAATAATTATATATAATTATAATAGGAATTGAAAATGGCGCGGTAGTTCGAAAATTCGATTTCTAATTTCAAATGGATATACAGAATTCAATATAAGTCAGAATTGAACGAAACAAGAAATATTTGAATCTGTATAACTATATCTTTGTAACGAAGTTAACAAACTGAGATTTCATTTTAGAAATGATAAGATATGTCCAGTTTAAAATTAGAAATAGTCGCTGTGGAATTTATATATATTTTTATATATATAAGGCCCTTAAAAATGGACATTTTGCAAATGACCTCGGATTTCGACGAAACCACTTTTGTTGGATCCGCAGTGTCAAATTATTGCTAGGTTTCAAATTCCATAATTTTTCGAATCAGTATGCGAGCGTGGCAAAGGAAAATGCGTTTGACCATTTTCAGTGGATTTTAATCGACTGGAAATTGGCCATTTCTCAAACGGTCTCAGAATTTGATGAAACTAGTTTTGATAGGACCGTATCGTCAATACGAAGCTAGAAAATATTTTTCTGGAATTTTTCTAGTTAATATGTGACCTCGGTAATTTGAAATGTACGTTTAAAATTCAGTATAGTGATTTAAATGTAAATTTAACGGAAACTGATCGAAACGGTCGATTCAGCTTGCGGCACATATCCCATTGTGTTCGGAATGGGGGTGAAACGCTATGGGCGACAGGCGGTGGACCTCGTTTAGAGGTTGTATGTGAAAGTCAACTTTATTTTGAATTTAATAATAATAATAAAAAAGAAAACTCCCTTCCTCCTTTAACTCTGCCCCCCCCCCTCTTTTCATAATCGAAAAAGATACAGAAAAAAAAAAAAAACCTAACCTAGACATCGCCGACGCCCCCCTCGACGCCGACGAAGACCCCGAAGCCGCCGCCCACGCTAGCCGCACATCCCCTTCTTCCTCCCCCCTCCATCGATCGAAGGCCAGAGCCTCCAGAAGAAACCCCGACACCCGATTAGCCCCCGTTCGAGGCGTTGAAACCCGAAGCCGCCGCCCACTTCGAGCTCCGTCGATCTGCGAACCCCACCCCCCCTGTAAGTTTTTTTTTCGTTTTGCTATTTTATTTTTAAAGATTTAAACTGATTTTATAAGAATGATTTAAACTGTTTTTATAAGCATTTTTAAACTATTTTTATAAGCATTTTTAAATGGATTTTATAAGCATTTTTAAATTGATTTTAAAAGCATAAAACTGATTTTGTAAAAAAATAAAAACTGGATTTTTAAAAAAGTTTAAAACTGAAATTTATAAAAAAATAAAAACTGGATTTTTAAAAAAGTTTAAAACTGAAATTTATAAAAAAGTAAAACTGGAATTTTTAAAAAGGTTTAAAACTGAAATTTATAAAACTGGAATTTTTAAAGAGGTTTAAAACTGAAATTTATAAAAAAGTAAAACTGGAATTTTTAAAAAGGTTTAAAACTGAAATTTATAAAAAAGTAAAACTGGAATTTTTAAAAAGGTTTAAAACTGAAATTTATAAAAAAATAAAACTGGAATTTTTAAAGAGGTTTAAAACTGAAATTTATAAAAAAATAAAACTGGAATTTTTAAAGAGGTTTAAAACTGAAATTTATAAAAAAATAAAACTGGAATTTTTAAAGAGGTTTAAAACTGAAATTTATAAAAAAGTAAAACTGGAATTTTTAAAGAAGTTTAAAACTGAAATTTATAAAAAAGTAAAACTGGAATTTTTAAAGAAGTAGAAAAACTGAATTTTAATAAGTAGTAAAACTGGAATTTTTAAAGAAGTAGAAAAACTGAATTTTTAATTATGTTGTAAAGTTATGAAAAATATAATCTTTTATATTGTCGAATTAAAAATATGATTTTTATATGTTGAACTTCGAATTAAAAATATGATTTTTATATGTTGAACTTCGAATTAAAAATATGATTTTTATATGTTGAACTTCGAATTAAAAATATGATTTTTATATGTTGAACTTCGAATTAAAAATATGATTTTTATATGTTGAACTTCGAATTAAAAATATGATTTTTATATGTTGAACTTCGAATTAAAAATATGATTTTTATATGTTGAACTTCGAATTAAAAATATGATTTTTATATGTTGAACTTCGAATTAAAAATATGATTTTTATATGTTGAACTTCGAAATAAAAATATAATCTTTATATTCAAAGTAGAGGTTTAAAAATATAATTTTTATATATTGAACTTCGATAGAAAAATAGAATTTTTATATATTGAACTTCGATAGAAAAATAGAATTTTTATATATTGAACTTCGATAGAAAAAATAGAATTTTTATATATTGAACTTCGATAGAATAATAGCATTTTTATATATTGAACATCGAAGTAAAAATTCGATTTTTATATATTGAATAGCGAAGTAAAAATGTGATTTTTACGTATGTAGTGAAAGCAGCAACGAAGGTGACAAAAAGGCGAAACGACGAAGACTTCTGCAAATGAAGTGCCGGGGAGCTAGGATAGCTATATGTGAGAATTTCTCACCTTTCAAATTTATTTTCTAGTTATATGTATATACTAGGATGCAGACGGTGCTTAGTAGCACCCGACACCCGTCCACAGACCATGGACTTGTTTGTTTGGTTGCATAGATTAGTTGGATTATTTGTTTGAATTGTTTGGTGAGATGAAATTGATTTGATTGATGTGTGAATGGCGTGGGCCTTCACTAGACCGGGGATAAGGCTAGGCCTCGTCCCGTTTCTAGTATCGTGCCGTTATGCCGCCGAAATTTTCTAAAATATGTTAGAAAAATAAAAATATCATTTTATTGAATAAATGAACCGAATAGAATATTCATAGGTTGAATAAAATGTTTTATCGTTAAAAATATAATTTTTAACGTGGGTGTGAATAAATAAAATATTCATTTACAAACCAGACGGTTTGTTTATGTACACTTATTTGAAGGACATTGATTGGGTCGATAAATTTTACACATCGCCCAACAGCACAAATAAAATATGTGTTTGATTGTTTGAAACCCCACACGGGTGTTGGGATGAAATTTGAAGTTCACTCATCCTGATTGATTAAATATGTCGATCGATTGATTGACAGGCTGTTATAAGCGTTGAATATCTATATTTGATGCTTATACAGTGTAGTGCACTTTGGTTGATGGTTGATTATTTTTCAATGCTATTATATACATGTGTTGTATGGAAAATCCATATAATTAACTTTATATGGTAATTGATTGGGCCTCATTCCAATTTGAAAAATAAAGAATATTATAAAATAAAAGTTCATGTGTTGACAGTACTCATTCATTGAGATTGGTCATGTGTTGAACGAAATATTTTAATATTATAATTTACATCTTTATCGATATAAAATAAAAGTTCATGTGTTGACAGTACTCATTCATTGAGATTGGTCATGTGTTGAACAAAATATTTTGATAATAACAACTATTTTGAAAATAGAAATTTATGAAGCCGTGTTGATTAGATTGACGCCATTTTGACGTGAACGATATTTATATCGATTTTATCGATTTCGAAATGAATTGAATTGAAAACGATTTCGAAATGAATTGAATTGAAAACGATTTCGAAATGAATTGAATTGAAAACGATTTCGAAATGAATTGAATTGAAAACGATTTCGAAATGAATTGAATTGAAAACGATTTCGAAATGAATTGAATTGAAAACGATTTCGAAATGAATTGAATTGAAAACGATTTCGAAATGAATTGAATTGAAAACGATTTCGAAATGAATTGAAAACGAATTCAAATTGAATTGAAAGCGAATTGAAATGAATTCAAATTGAATTGAAATTTGAATTGAATAGAAATGAATTTTAAAACGAATTTATAAAGAAGAATTCAATTTTGATTGGAATTGAAATGGAAGTTGAAATTGCTTTTGAAACGAATTTAAAACTATTTATATAATTCGTTTTAAATAGAAATCGACGAAATATATATTATATATATTATATATATATAATATAATGGCCTGAATAGAACGCGCCGCGCCGCGGCAGTTCGTGAATTTCGACCATTTATTTCAAACGGACATTGCGGGAGATCCGACCGTCGGATTCTCCTAAAACCGGAACCGTTGGGTTCGTATCGAAAAGAGCTTTCTAATGAATTTTAGAAATTCGAAATCTAACGGTTGGATTTGGAGATACGTCCAAATCAAATTTGAAAAAGGTCGCTGTAAGTGCAGTTCGATGGCCATTGATGGAAATCGACTGTACGGGCCTTGATAAAATTATTAAAAATAGTAATAATTTGTGTAAAATCATAAGAAATGATTTAGAAAGAATTGGGATGAAAAACTCCATATTTGAAAAGATAAAAATAGATTTTTATCGAAATGAACTAGTTTTGAACTAGAATTATAATTCTATTTATTTTTTTTAAATAAATAAATTGAATTCGAAAAGGGTTTTGAAATAACCAAAATTTCCAATGATTGCATTGGAGTGGATTTGAATCGAAATTGTCTTCGGAATATTTCGATGTTGGAATTCGTGATTATACAGGTGTTGTTATGGAAATTTGAAAGATATATATTTATATCGTTATTTCCAATACGACATTTGTTAATCGTAGAATTTGATATTGAATATAGGCCGATATATTTTCTATTCAGAGCCTTATATTGAATATCAAATGTGATTTGGGTTTGTCGTGAATGGTGTCTTCACTAACACTGTTCTTGAACCCAGTTGAGAAAAGATTAAATCTTTTTATTTAGATTTAATGAAGTGTACCAATTAAATGATATTTAATTGGAATTGAATTGATATTGATTTTTGGGTTTATCGTGGACAGTGTTTTAAATAACACTCGTTCTTTAACCCGATAATTAATGAATGTGGTTTTGGGTTTATCGTGAACTGTGTTTTAAAGGACACGGATTCTTTAACCCAATTAACGATTAAAACTAAGTGGAGTTTTAATGAATCTTTAATTAGATTGAAATAATCGAAATGGAGTATCACCAGTTTTGCTCCAGGCGATAGTTAAATCTTTAATTAGATTTGAACGTGAAATGGTAATTGAATTTACCGATAACACTGTGGTGTTAGATATGAAGTATTACCAGTTTTACTTCATGGGATAAATAGGTTGGGATTGGGAAATTAAAACAAATGATTACTTCGGTAAGGTTCGCTAATCCCGACTAGTTTGAATTGAGATTCAAAAATAGAATAAAGAATAAATTCAAGGAATTTATCTTGGATAAAATTAATGGGAACCTTTTCCTATGAATGTGAAATTTAGAAACTAACTGTCGGTTAGCCAAACAGAACGGTTTTCTGGATATTGATCTGATGTTGGTTTCGGCCTTCGGGGTTAATATTTGGGGGATTATTCTCTTGATTAATTTACGGTTAGTGACTAATGAATTGGAATGAGGCGTATGTTGTGTTTGTGTAACACTTATTTAAAATATACGCGAGTTATTCGGAAAGACCGGGTTTATCCCATTCTGAATAGCTGATACGACGATAAGTCGAAGATGAAGACGATGGTCGAAGACCGGAGGTCTTCACGTCGTTTGGGTGATAACTGATGATCTTGATTGGGCTGTACACCCAAGAAGATGGAAACAGTTGGTGATCGTCCAGACGTACTTGGAGATCGATGGATATGCGGGGTACTAGGTGCCTCCGGTTTCGTTCAGACCCAGAACGGACTTGTAAATGGACTGTGTGTCTGACATTGGATTTTAGTCTGTGTGTTTGATTTCTATTAAATATATATCTGTTTGGCGGCGGAGAATTTATTCTCTTGCTTAACACCCTTCTCTGAGACGTACGAGCTCAGGGGTTATATATTGATGGATATCAAACGCATGGAGTGAATTGCCTGTGTGGCATGCCTAAGTGGCAATTGATCGAGGCTTCTGTTGAAAAGCAAAGTCTTGTGGTGATGATCAAAGCACGGCCTTTGTGGCGTAGCTTTGTGTAACGTTTACCTCGCGTGTTTCACACCCGGTATGAACCAAAAACGGGAGAGGACGTCAGGGAGGGCATGCGTTTCTTCCTAGCTAGAAGTGGCGTCAGTGGTTTTACACGCCCTGACGAGTTTGACTTATGTGGTTGTTGCTGTTGCGAGGCGCCTCGGATTGATCGGTCGTTCTCGAACCGATGGAGTCATTTAGTTGGCTCGTTTACGCCCCATAGGGCGGAGAAACGCATGTTCAGGCATTTTAATCCACTCCGTGTGGACCGGCCCTGAGGATCCAAGGGTCACTCGAGCTCTGATCCTGAGACTCGGGCTAGGCAGTCTCGAATCGGTTGAGGACTATCTTTTGCCTCGGTTCATAGACGGAAATCCAATTTCCAAATACGTGATCTTGCGGTTTTAGTTGTAATCCTATATATGGCGACATAGTGGGATGGGGCGCTCATGCCGCCTATGATTGATACTTATGATTTGAAGTGTTTTATACACTATGCACTTATATTAGTATCAAATGATTTGTTTTAAACGTATCAAGCATTCTTTGGTTGTTATAAGGGAAAACCCTATCCTCGACTGCGTTGCATTGTGTGATGGGACCTGGGTCTTATAACAGCTTCATTTTTCTTTATTTAGCATTGCGCTGTTGTTTTATGCACTGGTATTCTTGGGAGGAAACCCGTTCCGTGTTATACGGCGTGGTCCCTTGATTTACCTATCTTTAAAAATAAAGATTAATAACTGTTTTAGTTCTCACACCAGTCACATGACTGACCTGGAGTTTATTGTTTTAACCTAAACTCTGGGTGCCCTTATTTTGACACGGGCAGCTAGTAGTTTTGGTTTTGCAGATTTATATTCACAGGATCCTGGTTTACAGCTGGAACGATATCCGGAAAGCTTTGTATCCGTATATCTCATTCTAGTTGTGTATTGTATTATTTTCTGCTGCGATGTATTTAAATGTAATTTAAATCTCTGATATTTCCGTGTAATATTCATTTATACTCTGTATATTCTTGTAATCTGATGTATTGTTGTAATATACAATGAAATGTTCTTCTGTATGCGTTCTGTTGTGGTTTGTTCTCGAACTATCCGACACTTTCCTTTACGGGGAAGTTGCGGGTTTTCACAGTTGGTATCAGAGCTTTGGTTTACAAAGCTAGAGAACAAGGCACATTAGAACCATATGAAAGAATTCATCAGATATTGGATTAGTAAAATCCAAATAGAATGACTCGTTAGAGATGGGATCAGTAGTATCCTAGAACGAGTGTGAAGAGTATATTTTTAAAATGAAAACAAAGTTTTGTTTTGAAAATTTAAATCAATTATTCGTATCTGATTATCTATTTATATTGAGTTGGACAGTCCAGTATATAAAGATTTTGCGTATACGTCTGATCCACGTGTATTCGAAGTTTTAATATATTGGATAGATATAGAATCATGCTCTAGTGGCCCGAAGATGATTCTGATGGTTGAGTACTCATCGTCAGAATTTATATTCGTGTGACGAAGGTGTGATATCTATATATTTCCATTAGACTGGTGTGAGAACCAAAATTAGATAGGGCCTATTGTTGTGATTTGGCATCAAAAACATGATTTTTGTCTATGTATCAAAGTTATCAATTTGAAAAGCTAATCAACTAATTGATTGATGTTTGTGTTGTTTGTTTAATCGTTTGATAATTTTGAACCGTTATGCCTAATTGCATCAAATATTGAATGGTATTGAAAATTGGTCGCATTTGCTTGCATATACATGTATATCATTGAACAGGTCATAGCAAGGAGGCTAGAGCCAGAGAATAAAATTTGTTTGCCCGACAAATAGGTACATGTTTACTACATAATTTCCTGTTTTGTTTGGGTGATGATGATTTTGTGAGCCTATTGGCTAGCCGCTTGGCTTTTTCTTTTTCTTTTTGAGGTCTGAAGGACCGGGGAAGCTATTTGAAATTCCCCGATGCTCCCATTGCAGGGGAGGTTATGGCGAAATTTTTCGAAAATTTAGGGTGTTAGCCAAATTTTTGAAATTTTGAAAATTCTCAGAAACTAAAGAGTTAGAGAATGGAAGCCAGATCGAACGTAAAGCTGAATAATCAAACCACTTTCGACTTTGTTCCTTTTCGGGGACGAAAAGTTTTAAGTGGGGGAGATTGTAACAACCCGTAAAATGCGAGCCAGTTTGAAATTTTTATTTTGGCAATTTTAGCGAATTTTGAATATTTAAAATGAATTATTTTAAATGGTATCGACGAGAAAATTTATTTTGAATATAATTCGAACGTATATATTATACGCGTCGTCGTTAGAATATATAATAATTATATATAATTATAATAGGAATTGAAAATGGCGCGGTAGTTCGAAAATTCGATTTCTAATTTCAAATGGATATACAGAATTCAATATAAGTCAGAATTGAACGAAACAAGAAATATTTGAATCTGTATAACTATATCTTTGTAACGAAGTTAACAAACTGAGATTTCATTTTAGAAATGATAAGATATGTCCAGTTTAAAATTAGAAATAGTCGCTGTGGAATTTATATATATTTTTATATATATAAGGCCCTTAAAAATGGACATTTTGCAAATAACCTCGGATTTCGACGAAACCACTTTTGTTGGATCCGCAGTGTCAAATTATTGCTAGGTTTCAAATTCCATAATTTTTCGAATCAGTATGCGAGCGTGGCAAAGGAAAATGCGTTTGACCATTTTCAGTGGATTTTAATCGACTGGAAATTGGCCATTTCTCAAACGGTCTCAGAATTTGATGAAACTAGTTTTGATAGGACCGTATCGTCAATACGAAGCTAGAAAATATTTTTCTGGAATTTTTCTAGTTAATATGTGACCTCGGTAATTTGAAATGTACGTTTAAAATTCAGTATAGTGATTTAAATGTAAATTTAACGGAAACTGATCGAAACGGTCGATTCAGCTTGCGGCACATATCCCATTGTGTTCGGAATGGGGGTGAAACGCTATGGGCGACAGGCGGTGGACCTCGTTTAGAGGTTGTATGTGAAAGTCAACTTTATTTTGAATTTAATAATAATAATAAAAAAAAAAACTCCCTTCCTCCTTTAACTCTGCCCCCCCCCCTCTTTTCATAATCGAAAAAGATACAGAAAAAAAAAAAACCTAACCTAGACATCGCCGACGCCCCCCTCGACGCCGACGAAGACCCCGAAGCCGCCGCCCACGCTAGCCGCACATCCCCTTCTTCCTCCCCCCTCCATCGATCGAAGGCCAGAGCCTCCAGAAGAAACCCCGACACCCGATTAGCCCCCGTTCGAGGCGTTGAAACCCGAAGCCGCCGCCCACTTCGAGCTCCGTCGATCTGCGAACCCCACCCCCCCTGTAAGTTTTTTTTTCGTTTTGCTATTTTATTTTTAAAGATTTAAACTGATTTTATAAGAATGATTTAAACTGTTTTTATAAGCATTTTTAAACTGTTTTTATAAGCATTTTTAAATGGATTTTATAAGCATTTTTAAATTGATTTTAAAAGCATAAAACTGATTTTGTAAAAAAATAAAAACTGGATTTTTAAAAAAGTTTAAAACTGAAATTTATAAAAAAGTAAAACTGGAATTTTTAAAAAGGTTTAAAACTGAAATTTATAAAACTGGAATTTTTAAAGAGGTTTAAAACTGAAATTTATAAAAAAGTAAAACTGGAATTTTTAAAAAGGTTTAAAACTGAAATTTATAAAAAAGTAAAACTGGAATTTTTAAAAAGGTTTAAAACTGAAATTTATAAAAAAATAAAACTGGAATTTTTAAAGAGGTTTAAAACTGAAATTTATAAAAAAATAAAACTGGAATTTTTAAAGAGGTTTAAAACTGAAATTTATAAAAAAATAAAACTGGAATTTTTAAAGAGGTTTAAAACTGAAATTTATAAAAAAGTAAAACTGGAATTTTTAAAGAAGTTTAAAACTGAAATTTATAAAAAAGTAAAACTGGAATTTTTAAAGAAGTAGAAAAACTGAATTTTAATAAGTAGTAAAACTGGAATTTTTAAAGAAGTAGAAAAACTGAATTTTTAATTATGTTGTAAAGTTATGAAAAATATAATCTTTTATATTGTCGAATTAAAAATATGATTTTTATATGTTGAACTTCGAATTAAAAATATGATTTTTATATGTTGAACTTCGAATTAAAAATATGATTTTTATATGTTGAACTTCGAATTAAAAATATGATTTTTATATGTTGAACTTCGAATTAAAAATATGATTTTTATATGTTGAACTTCGAATTAAAAATATGATTTTTATATGTTGAACTTCGAATTAAAAATATGATTTTTATATGTTGAACTTCGAATTAAAAATATGATTTTTATATGTTGAACTTCGAATTAAAAATATGATTTTTATATGTTGAACTTCGAAATAAAAATATAATCTTTATATTCAAAGTAGAGGTTTAAAAATATAATTTTTATATATTGAACTTCGATAGAAAAATAGAATTTTTATATATTGAACTTCGATAGAAAAATAGAATTTTTATATATTGAACTTCGATAGAAAAAATAGAATTTTTATATATTGAACTTCGATAGAATAATAGCATTTTTATATATTGAACATCGAAGTAAAAATTCGATTTTTATATATTGAATAGCGAAGTAAAAATGTGATTTTTACGTATGTAGTGAAAGCAGCAACGAAGGTGACAAAAAGGCGAAACGACGAAGACTTCTGCAAATGAAGTGCCGGGGAGCTAGGATAGCTATATGTGAGAATTTCTCACCTTTCAAATTTATTTTCTAGTTATATGTATATACTAGGATGCAGACGGTGCTTAGTAGCACCCGACACCCGTCCACAGACCATGGACTTGTTTGTTTGGTTGCATAGATTAGTTGGATTATTTGTTTGAATTGTTTGGTGAGATGAAATTGATTTGATTGATGTGTGAATGGCGTGGGCCTTCACTAGACCGGGGATAAGGCTAGGCCTCGTCCCGTTTCTAGTATCGTGCCGTTATGCCGCCGAAATTTTCTAAAATATGTTAGAAAAATAAAAATATCATTTTATTGAATAAATGAACCGAATAGAATATTCATAGGTTGAATAAAATGTTTTATCGTTAAAAATATAATTTTTAACGTGGGTGTGAATAAATAAAATATTCATTTACAAACCAGACGGTTTGTTTATGTACACTTATTTGAAGGACATTGATTGGGTCGATAAATTTTACACATCGCCCAACAGCACAAATAAAATATGTGTTTGATTGTTTGAAACCCCACACGGGTGTTGGGATGAAATTTGAAGTTCACTCATCCTGATTGATTAAATATGTCGATCGATTGATTGACAGGCTGTTATAAGCGTTGAATATCTATATTTGATGCTTATACAGTGTAGTGCACTTTGGTTGATGGTTGATTATTTTTCAATGCTATTATATACATGTGTTGTATGGAAAATCCATATAATTAACTTTATATGGTAATTGATTGGGCCTCATTCCAATTTGAAAAATAAAGAATATTATAAAATAAAAGTTCATGTGTTGACAGTACTCATTCATTGAGATTGGTCATGTGTTGAACGAAATATTTTAATATTATAATTTACATCTTTATCGATATAAAATAAAAGTTCATGTGTTGACAGTACTCATTCATTGAGATTGGTCATGTGTTGAACGAAATATTTTGATAATAACAACTATTTTGAAAATAGAAATTTATGAAGCCGTGTTGATTAGATTGACGCCATTTTGACGTGAACGATATTTATATCGATTTTATCGATTTCGAAATGAATTGAATTGAAAACGATTTCGAAATGAATTGAATTGAAAACGATTTCGAAATGAATTGAATTGAAAACGATTTCGAAATGAATTGAATTGAAAACGATTTCGAAATGAATTGAATTGAAAACGATTTCGAAATGAATTGAATTGAAAACGATTTCGAAATGAATTGAATTGAAAACGATTTCGAAATGAATTGAATTGAAAACGATTTCGAAATGAATTGAAAACGAATTCAAATTGAATTGAAAGCGAATTGAAATGAATTCAAATTGAATTGAAATTTGAATTGAATAGAAATGAATTTTAAAACGAATTTATAAAGAAGAATTCAATTTTGATTGGAATTGAAATGGAAGTTGAAATTGCTTTTGAAACGAATTTAAAACTATTTATATAATTCGTTTTAAATAGAAATCGACGAAATATATATTATATATATTATATATATATAATATAATGGCCTGAATAGAACGCGCCGCGCCGCGGCAGTTCGTGAATTTCGACCATTTATTTCAAACGGACATTGCGGGAGATCCGACCGTCGGATTCTCCTAAAACCGGAACCGTTGGGTTCGTATCGAAAAGAGCTTTCTAATGAATTTTAGAAATTCGAAATCTAACGGTTGGATTTGGAGATACGTCCAAATCAAATTTGAAAAAGGTCGCTGTAAGTGCAGTTCGATGGCCATTGATGGAAATCGACTGTACGGGCCTTGATAAAATTATTAAAAATAGTAATAATTTGTGTAAAATCATAAGAAATGATTTAGAAAGAATTGGGATGAAAAACTCCATATTTGAAAAGATAAAAATAGATTTTTATCGAAATGAACTAGTTTTGAACTAGAATTATAATTCTATTTTTTTTTTTAAATAAATAAATTGAATTCGAAAAGGGTTTTGAAATAACCAAAATTTCCAATGATTGCATTGGAGTGGATTTGAATCGAAATTGTCTTCGGAATATTTCGATGTTGGAATTCGTGATTATACAGGTGTTGTTATGGAAATTTGAAAGATATATATTTATATCGTTATTTCCAATACGACATTTGTTAATCGTAGAATTTGATATTGAATATAGGCCGATATATTTTCTATTCAGAGCCTTATATTGAATATCAAATGTGATTTGGGTTTGTCGTGAATGGTGTCTTCACTAACACTGTTCTTGAACCCAGTTGAGAAAAGATTAAATCTTTTTATTTAGATTTAATGAAGTGTACCAATTAAATGATATTTAATTGGAATTGAATTGATATTGATTTTTGGGTTTATCGTGGACAGTGTTTTAAATAACACTCGTTCTTTAACCCGATAATTAATGAATGTGGTTTTGGGTTTATCGTGAACTGTGTTTTAAAGGACACGGATTCTTTAACCCAATTAACGATTAAAACTAAGTGGAGTTTTAATGAATCTTTAATTAGATTGAAATAATCGAAATGGAGTATCACCAGTTTTGCTCCAGGCGATAGTTAAATCTTTAATTAGATTTGAACGTGAAATGGTAATTGAATTTACCGATAACACTGTGGTGTTAGATATGAAGTATTACCAGTTTTACTTCATGGGATAAATAGGTTGGGATTGGGAAATTAAAACAAATGATTACTTCGGTAAGGTTCGCTAATCCCGATTAGTTTGAATTGAGATTCAAAAATAGAATAAAGAATAAATTCAAGGAATTTATCTTGGATAAAATTAATGGGAACCTTTTCCTATGAATGTGAAATTTAGAAACTAACTGTCGGTTAGCCAAACAGAACGGTTTTCTGGATATTGATCTGATGTTGGTTTCGGCCTTCGGGGTTAATATTTGGGGGATTATTCTCTTGATTAATTTACGGTTAGTGACTAATGAATTGGAATGAGGCGTATGTTGTGTTTGTGTAACACTTATTTAAAATATACGCGAGTTATTCGGAAAGACCGGGTTTATCCCATTCTGAATAGCTGATACGACGATAAGTCGAAGATGAAGACGATGGTCGAAGACCGGAGGTCTTCACGTCGTTTGGGTGATAACTGATGATCTTGATTGGGCTGTACACCCAAGAAGATGGAAACAGTTGGTGATCGTCCAGACGTACTTGGAGATCGATGGATATGCGGGGTACTAGGTGCCTCCGGTTTCGTTCAGACCCAGAACGGACTTGTAAATGGACTGTGTGTCTGACATTGGATTTTAGTCTGTGTGTTTGATTTCTATTAAATATATATCTGTTTGGCGGCGGAGAATTTATTCTCTTGCTTAACACCCTTCTCTGAGACGTACGAGCTCAGGGGTTATATATTGATGGATATCAAACGCATGGAGTGAATTGCCTGTGTGGCATGCCTAAGTGGCAATTGATCGAGGCTTCTGTTGAAAAGCAAAGTCTTGTGGTGATGATCAAAGCACGGCCTTTGTGGCGTAGCTTTGTGTAACGTTTACCTCGCGTGTTTCACACCCGGTATGAACCAAAAACGGGAGAGGACGTCAGGGAGGGCATGCGTTTCTTCCTAGCTAGAAGTGGCGTCAGTGGTTTTACACGCCCTGACGAGTTTGACTTATGTGGTTGTTGCTGTTGCGAGGCGCCTCGGATTGATCGGTCGTTCTCGAACCGATGGAGTCATTTAGTTGGCTCGTTTACGCCCCATAGGGCGGAGAAACGCATGTTCAGGCATTTTAATCCACTCCGTGTGGACCGGCCCTGAGGATCCAAGGGTCACTCGAGCTTTGATCCTGAGACTCGGGCTAGGCAGTCTCGAATCGGTTGAGGACTATCTTTTGCCTCGGTTCATAGACGGAAATCCAATTTCCAAATACGTGATCTTGCGGTTTTAGTTGTAATCCTATATATGGCGACATAGTGGGATGGGGCGCTCATGCCGCCTATGATTGATACTTATGATTTGAAGTGTTTTATACACTATGCACTTATATTAGTATCAAATGATTTGTTTTAAACGTATCAAGCATTCTTTGGTTGTTATAAGGGAAAACCCTATCCTCGACTGCGTTGCATTGTGTGATGGGACCTGGGTCTTATAACAGCTTCATTTTTCTTTATTTAGCATTGCGCTGTTGTTTTATGCACTGGTATTCTTGGGAGGAAACCCGTTCCGTGTTATACGGCGTGGTCCCTTGATTTACCTATCTTTAAAAATAAAGATTAATAACTGTTTTAGTTCTCACACCAGTCACATGACTGACCTGGAGTTTATTGTTTTAACCTAAACTCTGGGTGCCCTTATTTTGACACGGGCAGCTAGTAGTTTTGGTTTTGCAGATTTATATTCACAGGATCCTGGTTTACAGCTGGAACGATATCCGGAAAGCTTTGTATCCGTATATCTCATTCTAGTTGTGTATTGTATTATTTTCCGCTGCGATGTATTTAAATGTAATTTAAATCTCTGATATTTCCGTGTAATATTCATTTATACTCTGTATATTCTTGTAATCTGATGTATTGTTGTAATATACAATGAAATGTTCTTCTGTATGCGTTCTGTTGTGGTTTGTTCTCGAACTATCCGACACTTTCCTTTACGGGGAAGTTGCGGGTTTTCACATATATGTCCTTATCTAATGCAAAATCAGGCAGTCTACTGATTCAGTTGACTTTCTTAATACGAATTATGTCTGTGCCATGAGTCCATCATGTATGCAATTATTCCTAATCGTACTTTATAACTTCTATATGAGTGCACAATCATTCATACAAATGCAACATCTATATGATAGCACATCAAGTTTCAATCCATATACAAATACATATATGCATATGCAATATGAAAGTGACTGAGCCGATCCAGTGTCTAATATGTGTGTAAATGCATCCACGAACAACCACTAGCAAACACTTGCATCCACTTGCATCCACCAAACATAACCTGTCTCAAACACATGTTTACAACCATAGGATTTTCTACCTAAAGATCAAGAATGTAATCGAGAGGATGCATTAAACGATAGGACAAGTGTAAACAAAGTGATAGAATAAAGGAGAAATTAAGAGTTTTTTCTTAAAAATGAAAGGGTACAACGTACGCATCTTGTCTTCCGTCTCCCAAGTCGCGTCTCCTTGATCATATCCTCATTAGATTTTTAACCAACTTGACCTCTCTGTTACGTGACTTCTTGATCTCCGATCCAAGGATGCATGCAGGAGCTCGTCTAATCGTGGCATCTTGCTCCACTTCCACTTCTCTAAGCATGCTCGGCTCCACTATTTCCATGGTATCATGTAAACACGTCCTCACATGCGACACTTTGAAACATGTCATGAACACCACTAAGCTTTTTCGGCAACTTCACTGTGGTCTGTCTAATTCTTTCTGTAATGAGGGATTGCCCTACGAACCTTGGTGCTAATTTCCCTACACTCCCCAAAGCGAACTACGTTCCTCCACGGTGACACGTTAATAAAAACCCTGTCTCCAACATCGAACTCACGGTCGGTTCGTCTCTTGTCAGCGTTTGACTTTTGTCGGCCCTGTGCCGTCTTCATTCATCTTCGAATCAAGTCTATCTCCTCAAAAGTTTCCCTAACCATATCTGGCCCAAGTAAAATCTTATCCGTAGATTTCCACCACCAAGTTGGTGATCAACACGGTCGTCCATAAAAACCCTAATACTAGCTTAATAACTGTTGTTATAAGCGAACTCCACAAATGGAAAGTGTTCTTCTCACGTCCTCCAAAATCTAGGATGCATAACCTCAAAAGATCTTCAAGGATTCTATTCACCCTTTCTGTCCGTCCATCCGTCTGTGGACGATAGCGATGCTCAAACATAACTGCGTACCTATTGCCTTTTGCATATCATCTTTTCCTCTTGCATCGAAAACTGCTCCAAGCCCTGCCTCGCAAGTACCGTATATACTGTGAACGGTTTGCTCCCATCTAGCAAAGTCAAAACTAGGGCTGATACCTTCGCAAATCCCTTAACGAACTTCCTATAGTAGCCCGCCAACCCTAAAAAACTTCTTACTTCCGTTTCTTTTCTAGGAACATTCCAATCTTGGATTGCCACCACCTTCGTAGGATCCACTGCTATCCCTTCCTTAGAGACCACGTGTCCTAAGAACCTCACGTCTTTCCTCCAAAAATGACATTTGGAGAACTTAGCTTTGAGTTGATGTGCTCTAGGATCTCTAAGACTTCCCTAAGATGTAGGGCATACTCTCCCTCGCTTCTAGAGAAAATCAAAATACTATCCACAATGACTACCACAAACTTGTTTAGGAACTCCCTAAACACCCTACTCATCAAGTCTACGAAATATGTGGGTGCATTCGTCAAACCAAAAAAAAAAGTATGACGAGCCCTTCGAAGAAACCGTGAGGAGTCCTAAAAGCAGTCTTACCTATGCTATCCTCAGCTACTCTCAACTGGTGAAATCGTGTACCTAAGTCCAACTGCGAGAAAACCGAAGCACTAGCTAACTGATAGAACAAATCATTTATCCTCGGCAATGGGTGTCTATTCTTCTTCGTGAGCTTGTTCGGCTCCCTATAGTCCACGCACAATCTAAGCGAACCATCAGTCTTCGTAGCAAAAACAACTGGAGCACCCCATTCCGAAATGCTTCTTCTTATGAACCCTTTCTCAAGTAGCTCCCCTACTTGTTTACTGAGTTCCCTACTCTCTCTCTCTCTCTCTCGAAGCCATGTGGTGCACTGGCAATGCAACCGGCTTTTCATTATCTAAAAAGTATATTTGGAGGTCTATCTCGCGCCTCGGAGGTAGACCCTGAACCTCATCAAAGATGTCACCATACTCATGGACTACACAAACAGATTTCAAATCATCAATGAATGCGTCAGGAGATTCTAGGTAGCTAAGCATCACTGAACCCCTAGGGTCACAAGAAATATCAAGGGTCTTTCCACAACGAGTCAACAGTCTAACTACCCTCTTTTCACAATCTTGGATGGCACCATGCCTGGCTAGTCAATCCATCCCTAGAATCAAGCCATAGCCCGTGAAACCAGGAACGAAGGCGTTGCATCCAAACCCAACGCCCAAGATAGATATTCTCAAAACCCGACAAACCATAGATAAGTGACCGAACCACCAATAGGATTTGAGACTACAATGAGATCCATAACTAGACTAGTATTTAGGTGCAGTGTTTCAACTAACGAAGCAGATACAAACGATTGCGAAGCGAAAGAGTCAAACAAAGTTCGAACAGGATGACTGAAAAAGGAAAATCAAACTTTCAACAGATATGCTTCTATCTCTCTCCTGTCCTGGTGTCATGAGAGCATGAACATGTCCTCCAGAAATAGGTCCTGTTCTCTATCCATGCCCTTGTCCCTTCCTCCTTGGGTAATCTTAAATCATATGTCCTGCCACGCCGCAATGATAACAACCATGCTTCTTCTTCTTCCTACAGCCCTTAATTACATGGCCCGTTATACCACAATAAAGACACCTTCTTTTTTTGCAGGGGTTAATTATTCTTTCCACTTCTCCTTTACCTTCTTTGTGGATTAAAGCCATATCAACAAATTCCTCATTCTTGGGTTGTGTTCCTCAGCCTATACTTCCTCATCGACCAAGCAGCTAGCTGAACTTTCCTTCCATTGTCTATCTCCAAGATACCAAACGAGTTCTTCACTTCCTTGAGCCAATTTATAGCCATGACAAACGTGTCAGTCCCATGAAAAGGTTTTCCGCCCATCGCACCGAAGTCCTTCCATATCTCAGGAAAGGCATCTAAACGCGGAGAAAGAGATTCAAGAAGGAAAAAGGAAGAGATTCGAAATAAAGAATCGAAAGATAGATATATGGCATTTGAGGATTATGTTTTTCATAATAAACTTTTCTCTTGAAAACTCCTTCTTTAGAACATGTTTTTGAAAATACTTCTATATAAAAAAATGCTTTTGAAAATGGTTTTCAAAATCTTTTATCTGTTCTAGTAACTTTCAGCTCTAATACCACGTGTAACACCCCATGTCCGTTAATGTCACTCACAAAGGGAATGCACTAAGTTTCGTGGAATATTATAAGTAAACAGAACGGAATATTACAAGACAGAAAAAGTAGTACTTGAAAATTTTGTAATTTTATTGCAGCGGAAACAGAAATAAGTTTGATTACATTTCCAAATACCAAAATCAAGTACATAATATCAGTCTTGTACAAAACCTTTAGAGTACATAATTTTAAAGCCATAATCCCCAACAGAAAAATGCCATACGCAGAATCAAAGCCAAGCAATACACCATTCAACTTCAAGCTGGAAGAAAGAGATATCCGAATTAAGCTTGAGTATTTCCTCCCTAAGAACCTGAGGGGGAGGGGGACGGAAGAAAAGAGGCGAAACAAACTAGGTCAGACATAAGTCTGGTGAGTCCAGTGACTTTAACAATATAATCATTAAAGTAACAGGATAAGAACATAAACTGGAAAGCAAGAAATGACTGTAGAATAAACAAGCATGACAGACAAGATGAACAAGATATAACGTTGATTGCGCTTCTAATCACTACAGGATAATTACTACACTGCACCAATGCTAGTAACACCGTATTAGTTACACCGCACCCTTACTAGTCCCATACAAAAAGTTGATCCCTCTTACTAATCATGATAATAGTAGTTTCGTGTACTCCTAGCTGCTATCGTAGGTGCCCCTTTTTGCTCCTACCCCCACGAGTTGTACCTACTACCTTCCTCATTCGATCGGCTCCTTAACTCGCATGTATTTATTACTTGTGTCATTCAACCTCGCTTGTATGTATTCATTACTTGTGTCATTCGTCTCCGCTTGTATGTAGATACCTGTGCTGGCCCCATCATGGGGTGTATCAATTCCCATGATGGCAACCGGACACGATTCAAGATGCACAGTTTATACTACTGATGCCCAGTGCCTGTTTTTTCCACTCCGGAGCACGTGCACGCCCATACTCCGTCGGAACCTACACTGCTGCACCACCCACCACTATTTTGACCGCTTATAATCAGCCCAGTAATCGTGCCCCACCCTGCCTAGCTCAGGGTACCGTGATACATCTATGTGGGTTACTGCTGAAATGGGTCCCCATTACTAGGTTTTCCTAATCAACACGTTATAATGGTTAAGTGTTCTCAATTTAACTTAACTCCATCCATTTGCTTAATTAACATGTTGTACTGGTTAAGTGTTGCCTATTCATATGTTACTTAACCTTCTCACTGATTCACGCATGTTTATTTAACGGTTAAGTTTGTGGGCCTATATATACTAATATTACCCACTTACCCAAGATTTACTTAACCCTTCCCCTTATCAAGTCCATATGCATTATTGGTTAAGCTTGCCTTAACCCTATCTACTTTGTTCATGTAATATTGGTTAAGTTGTCTTCTTGTCCATGTTAACTTAACTCACCCACCTAACATGTTGTATTGGTTAAGTGCCGCCTGTTCATATGTTAATTAACCTTTCCATTTTTAGCATGTATGTTCCTTAGCTTTAATTTGTTCATTAAAGCACCAATCTCTCACATTAGAACTGTTATTTGCGGTTGCTGGATGTGCCGGGCGGTTCCGGGCAGACTTCTACCGCAAACTCATTCTAACCTCGGATTTTTGGGCTTAATGCGCTAACCTCTTACATTAGATCTATGTTGTTGCGGTCGCTGGATGTGTCAGGTGGCTCCAGGCAGTCTTACACCGCAACTCAATCTAACCTCGGTTTAGGCACGTTCATCTTTTAGCCAATTTACATATTTACCATTCTTGTCCAAGTTTATATGTAAATTACCCATAAGTGTGGTCAATTCAAGTTATGCCACATTTTCTAGTTATGCCCAAAATTAATTATATGATTACAACCCCTTTTTATGCCAATTACATAATATTCAACTTTTACCCAAACTTTTCCCCAATGTTCCCACGTCATTCGCACGTATAGTTCATGTGATACGTTAGGCTCGCAAGTAGCCCAACTCATAACAATAAAAAGGAAAATTGGAAGAAACACATGACATCATAACTGGCATAAACAATATAGATCTAAGACGGCATAAATCTAGCAAACATATAAAAAATAGATCCAATCAACATACGAAATGCGAACTAGCATAGATCTAAACATAAACTTGCACAGATTTAAACATATGAACTGGTATGGATCTAAACATATAAACATGTAGATCTAAACATATGAACATATAGTTCTAAACATATGGACTGATATGGATCTAATCATATAAACATGTAGATCTAAACATATGAACATATAGTTCTAAACATATGGACTGATATGGATCTAATCATATAAACATGTAGATCTAAACATATGAACATATAGTTCTAAACATATGGACTGATATGGATGTAATCATATAAACATGTAGATCTAAACATATGAACATATGGTTCTAAACATATGGACTGATATGGATTTAATCATATAATCATGAAGATCTAAACATATGAACATATAAAATATGATCTTACATATATAAACATGACTTGCATATAATCTTTCATAACTTGCATAGATCGAGCAAAGTTGCATACATAACTTGCATATGAATTAACATAGAACATAACTTGCATATAATGAATCAAATCGAGCATAAATCAAAACATAGTTTGCAAAGACATAAACTTTATATGATTTACAAACATTTTCATACAGTCCAATTCACAACTCATCACAATTACGTTTAAACAATTATCTAGTGAAAGTAACTGCACTCACAGAAAACGGATCTTGAATTCTGGGATCTGATTTCTGAAGTTGCTAAGCTAATCCGTTGATGTAGGCGTTGATTCGTTCGTTGTTGTCCTAGAATTCCTTTTCGCAATTCCTAGACTTTGAATCTTTATCTCTTATCTTTTTATTTTTAATCTAGAATTTGATTTGTTATAGTGGCGTCTAGGTTAGTTTGTAGATGAACAGCATGACGACATCATAGTTTAAGGTTGTAAGGTTAGGGTTTAGGTTTAGTTATGTATATATAGATGTTTAGGATTAATATGGGCCTTTAGATTAACCTAGGAGTCATCAAAGCCATCCAAACCCAAGAGAGCCAACCAGAACATGACACATATGCCTTAACACCTTAGAAAATCGTCACTATCCAGATCAGTTCGCAGGTGTCGACTCTACAGGGGGGTCGACACACATGTCGGCACCCCTTGGGGGGGTCGACACCTATGTCGATACCCCTTGGGGGGTCAACACACCTAAACGGGAAAATTCCCGCTCAGCTGTTTTTTCTGAAGTTTTGAAATTCGAATCTGCGTTAATTATTTAATTATTAATTTAATTTAATTTCTGCTTAAACTTGAAAACTTCTAACCTCCATAACTTCATACGGAGTCCGATTCATGCAAACTCGGACTCTATCTCAAGCAGAATTCCGAGACGAACGCAATAGCATAACCCGTTTCAACCAATTCTTCTTTTAAAGATTAATTAGTCTTTAATTATCTCTTATGTCCCGTTTTAAAATTACAGGGTGTCACAAATTCATTATTAAATACTGCCTGGTGCACTTGATTCCTCCAAAGAACCTCTTTCATCTTTCATTATCATTTCTCTAACTCGTCATCTCCATTCCACCTCAATAACCAATTGAGATCTCAACATCGCTAACGAACCACGTACATATGACATTACACTATTCAGACTAACAGTTGAGGGACTACCAGAGCTATTTTCCAATTCTAGCATGTTTACAAACATCTACCAACAACTGCTCCGATACCAAATGGTATTGTGAAATTCAAATTCAAACATCAATGCAAATTCAAACCACAAACGTCGTGAAAAACGAATCGTTGATAGTTTGGCAAAAACAAGTCAATCACAATATATCAATCACCAAAATAGCCAACAACTAATCCAAAATCAATTGTCTCAATCACAAGCAATCAATAATAACTAATAGTAAGGAAAATAAAGTACAAACCGAATTGATAATGGTTTCACTAACATCTGTTAGTGTATATCTACTTTGAAGAGACAATTTTATTATGATGAGAAGAGTACAAAGAATTGATGTAATAATCACCAATAATTAATATAGAATTGAGCCTACGGAAAATAGAATTGCAGAATCAAAACTAGACTATAAACCTGTAACACCCCACGTCCGCTAAGGTCACTCATAAGAGGGGAATGCCTTAGTTTCGGTGAAGTATTTTAAGTGAATATAGAACAGTAAAATTACAACAAGACAGATATAAGTAATACTTGAAAATTCAAAACATCATTTCATTGCAGCGGAAAGTAAAACATGTTTGGTTACATCACAAACCATACAAGAGTCAAGTACAAAATATCCATCTTGATAAAAATAAGTACATAATCCCACCATGTAAACAATAGCCATAAAAGGAAAGATGAACTGAGCTTTACTTCAACGGTCCAAGCTCCAAAGGATAGATACAACAATCTGATCAAAGCCCACTAGCACTAAGCCCACTCTGATAACCTGGGTTTGGGGGAAAAAGATAAAAACAACGGGGTCAGACATAAGTCTGAGTGAGTCCTATAACCCTAACAATACAATCGTTAAAGTAATTAGGGTATGATATAAACAAGGTATGGTACCTCTGGGGATAATGACTACACTACGTAGCCAACTAAACACGGGATGTACTAAGATAACCGGAAAGACGCATTTATCCACCCAAGGATAATTACTAGATTACACCATCCCAGACTTATCCACCCAAGGGTAATTCCTACACTGCACCACACCAGTTCTACCTACCAAGAGTAATTCCTACTTAAAGGTTGATCCCACTAAATGTACTTAGTAACTTTTGCCCAGTAGTTTCGTGTACCCCTAGCTAACTACCTAGGTGTACCCACTACTCCCAAGCGATCGGCTCCCTAACGTAGATACCCGTGCTGGTCCCACAATGGGGTGTATCATTTTCCCAAAGTGGCAACCTGATAATATCAGCGGTGCACGGCTTTATACCTACACGATGCAACAACGACTTACTAACCAGCCCGGGTCCACACACGCATATGAAACCCGTTGGTCCTACGTTGCCACCGCTAACCCGTTTTGGCCTCTTATAGTCAAGCCCAATATGCGTGTCCCGTCACTCGACTTGAGTCGAGCCCACTAAGATACGTTTGGGATATTGGTTGAGATGGGCCCCCACAAGCTACCACCTAAGCTTGTTTTTCTATCTAGTGCATCCCACTTAACCCTTTTTAATAATCATGTCTACCGTCATGTTATAAATCCTGGTTAAGTCATTTAATCATATTTTAATTACTACTCAAGGCACCCACTAGATTTCCACATGCCACCCAAGTCATTTACTTAATTCCCACATGCCACCCGAGGCACTTACCTAACCCTTTAATCATGTTTAATTACATGTTCTACTTTGGTTAAGTATTCTAATCGTATTTTCTATTGCTACCCAAGGCAACCCACTAGTTTCCTCATGCCACCCAAGGCACCCCACTAGTTACCACAAGTCACCCAAGGCACCCACTTAACCCTCATACCCCACTACATGCTTATATGGTTAAGTGTTTCTTAATTAATTAAGACCGTGATCCTCATAAAGACCTCTCACATTAGACTATCTTTTATGACCGCTGGTTAAGCCGGTTGGGTCCGGGCAGCCTTATGTCATAACCTCAGATGTGAGAATTGGGGGAAACGGGCTGCGTCATTGCGTTCGTCTCGAAAAATACGCAAAATAGAGTCCGAGTTTTCGAAAATCGGAGTCCGTATGGCCCAGTTATGGCCCGATGAAGTTTGCAGAAAATTCAAAACTAAAAACAGATTTAAAATTTAAAGTTCAGATTTTGGAATGGAGCAAGCGGGGTCAGGCGGGAAAATTCCCGCCCTACCCATGTCGACAGGGCTGTCGACAGGCCTGTCGACAGGGGGGTCGACTTGCCTGTCGACTTGCCTGTCGACAGGGGGGTGGCGTCCAGTGGGGTGCCTTGGGTGGCATGAGGAAACTAGTGGGTTGCCTTGGGTAGCAATAGAAAATACGATTAGAATACTTAACCAAAGTAGAACATGTAATTAAACATGATTAAAGGGTTAGGTAAGTGCCTCGGGTGGCATGTGGGAATTAAGTAAATGACTTGGGTGGCATGTGGAAATCTAGTGGGTGCCTTGAGTAGTAATTAAAATATGATTAAATGACTTAACCAGGATTTATAACATGAAGGTAGACATGATTATTAAAAAGGGTTAAGTGGGATGCACTAGATAGAAAAACAAGCTTTGGTGGTAGCTTGTGGGGGCCCATCTCAACCAATATCCCAAACGTATCTTAGTGGGCTCGACTCAAGTCGAGTGACGGGACACGCATATTGGGCTTGACTATAAGAGGCCAAAACGGGTTAGCGGTGGTAACGTAGGACCAACGGGTTTCATATGCGTGTGTGGACCCGGGCTGGTTAGTAAGTCGTTGTTGCATCGTGTAGGTATAAAGCTGTGCACCGCTGATATTATCAGGTTGCCACTTTGGGAAAATGATACACCCCATTGTGGGACCAGCACGGGTATCTACGTTAGGGAGCCGATCGCTTGGGAGTAGTGGGTACACCTAGGTAGTTAGCTAGGGGTACACGAAACTACTGGGTAAAAGTTACTAAGTACATTTAGTGGGATCAACCTTTAAGTAGGAATTACTCTTGGTAGGTAGAACTGGTGTGGTGCAGTGTAGGAATTACCCTTGGGTGGATAAGTCTGGGATGGTGTAATCTAGTAATTATCCTTGGGTGGATAAATGCGTCTTTCCGGTTATCTTAGTACATCCCGTGTTTAGTTGGCTACGTAGTGTAGTCATTATCCCCAGAGGTACCATACCTTGTTTATATCATACCCTAATTACTTTAACGATTGTATTGTTAGGGTTATAGGACTCACTCAGACTTATGTCTGACCCCGTTGTTTTTATCTTTTTCCCCCAAACCCAGGTTATCAGAGTGGGCTTAGTGCTAGTGGGCTTTGATCAGATTGCTGTATCTATCCTTTGGAGCTTGGACCGTTGAAGTAAAGCTCAGTTCATCTTTCCTTTTATGGCTATTGTTTACATAGTGGGATTATGTACTTATTTTTATCAAGATGGATATTTTGTACTTGACTCTTGTATGGTTTGTGATGTAACCAAACATGTTTTACTTTCCGCTGCAATGAAATGATGTTTTGAATTTTCAAGTATTACTTATATCTGTCTTGTTGTAATTTTACTGTTCTATATTCACTTAAAATACTTCACCGAAACTAAGGCATTCCCCTCTTATGAGTGACCTTAGCGGACGTGGGGTGTTACACGTGGTATCGGAGCTTAAGGTTACCAGAACAGATAAAATTTTTAGAAAAACTATTTTCTAAGAATATTTTTGAAAGGAGTATTTTCAAAAACATGTCTTTTAAGAGAAAAGTTTTTGAAAGAAAAGCATAATCCCCAATAGCCATATCTATATCTTTCGAATTCTCCGTTTTGAATCTCTTCCTCTCTCTCATTTTGAGTTTCCCCTCCGCGTATAGACGATCTTTCTAAGATAGATAAGGATGGAAAACCGCTTCAAGGGACTTAGACGTTAATCAGATTAGAAGTTGGTTCAAGAAGGAGGAGGACTGGTAGGTACCTATAGGATAGACGATGAGAGGAAGGCTCAAATAGTTGTTTGGTTAATAAAGGAGGAAACCTCATTGGTGGAAGGTTACGAGTGGAGAATAGGAAGAAGAAGAAGGTTAGTAGTTATTCTTTGGGAAGGAATAGAACACCTTATTAGATTTGTCCAAAGAGGCAAGGGCAAGGTATGGAATCTCCTGGAGGGTAGTTGTATTCCCTCACGGCTAGTGTACCAGATGGGGATAGGACCGTCTAGGTTGGAATTTGGGTTTCTATATTATCCAGTTCAAACTTTATTTGATTATGATGCATCGAGTTCGTTTATCTCATCATTGTTAGTTGAGTCACTGCACTTAGACACCAGTTAGTAGATGATCCCTTAGTTGTTTCAAACCCAATTGGGGCTCCATGATGTGTTTGGGTTTGAAAGTTGCTATACTTAGCGTTGAGTTTAGATGTGATGCTTGTTGGGCTTCACGGGCTATGGGTTAGTTGTGAGCATGGACTGGTTATCCAGTAGGGGTGCCGTTCTTGATTTTGAAGGGAGAGTTGTTAGGCTTATGACCCGCTTGGGTAACACTCTCGAGATCTCTTGTAATCCCATGGAATCTGTTTTGCTAAGTTATCTTGAATCGCTCGATGCCTCGGTTGAGAGTTTGCGTTCTGTCAGAGTAGTCCGGGAATATCCGGATGTGTTTGAAGAAGTGAAGGATTTGCCTCCGAAGCGGGAGATAGATTTCCGAATTTATTTGGTGGATAATGCCAAACCAGTGTCTTTGCCAGTGCGCCACATGGCTCCTCGTGAGAGAGGAGAACTTCATAAGAAAGTAGGGGAGTTGCTTGAGAAGGGGTTCATAAGGCGAAGTATATCGGAGTGGGGAGCTCCAGTAGTGTTTGCCACAAAGGCGGATGGGTCCCTCAGACTTTGTGTGGATTATAGAAAACTTAATAAGCTCACGAAGAAGAATAGACACCCATTACCGAGGATAGATGATCTCTTTGATCAGTTGGTTGGCGCCTCAGTGTTTTCACAGATGGACTTAGCTACAGGGTTTCATCAGTTGAGAGTGGCGGAGGACGGTATAGAGAAGACTGCTCTCCGGACTCCGGATGGTTTTTATGAGGGGCTTGTGATGCCATTTGGGTTGACAAACGCCCCTGCATACTTTGTTGATCTAATGAGTAGAGTGTTCAGGGAGTACCTAAATAAGTTTGTAATGGTCTTTGTAATGACACCTTGGTATTTTTTCTAAGAGCGAAATAAGTTTTCGTATGTGCTCAATAGGGTGAGCGAAGCTAGTTATGGGATAAACGGTGGTTTTGGAGCAAGACTGGCAAGGACATCCAAAGTTGGTCAAAGGCTTAATTATTTAGCCATTTTTACTAGTATCATCTCACGTAGGTCGCCTGAACTCGAAGGAGATATCCCTTGGGTGTTTGTCTGATATTGGTTTAGGCCTTTGGGGCTTGCATTTGGGGGATGTCGAATTCGACTAGGGTGGTCTGCGTGAGAGATGAACGGTTGTGATGATTTTGGATGGGATTTTTTTTAGCATCTTATGAGTTTGAGATAGCGTATACCCCGAGCAAGGGAAACATGGTAACAAACGCCTTAAGAAGAAAAAGGTTGTCCTTGAGTTTATTGATCGTTAAACAACGGAGCTTAGGGTTTATTTCTATGTTTGACTTTAGACCTTCCGTTAACTTTGTACCCGGTTTGCTAGCCTCCTTGGAGGTTAGGCCTACTCTTTTGGGGCGTATTGGCGGAGCACAGCGAGACGACCCACAGTTGGATGAGTTAGTAGAGAAGCTCACGAGGAGGGGGTTGTCCAGCCATTTGAGTAGGTACACCCTAAATGGTAAGGGGTGGTTGCGTAGAGACGGTAGACTTTGTGTACCGCAAGACAGGGGTTTGAGGAAGGCTATACTTGATGATACACATCGGTTGAAGATGACCATTCATCCCGGTAGGGGCAAGATGTACCAAGACATGAAGCGAGTTTTCTTTTGGGCCAATATGAAGAAAGACGCGGCCAAGTATGTCGCTAGATGCTTGGTGTGCTAACAAGTGAAAGCGGAACAGAAGAAGCCCGGAGGGTTGCTTCACCCGTTGGAAGTTCCGTAATGGAAAGTGGGATAGTGTCTCGTTGGATTACCGAAATCAAGGAAGGGTAATACGGGGACCGGGCTTATGGTAGATAGACTTACTAAGTGTGCCCATTTCATACCCGTGAAGAGCAAGAGGACTATTCCATGTCTAGCTTCAGTTTACCTTCGAGAGATTATTAGATTACATGGTATACCTTCCAGTATAGTGTGCGATCGAGATCCTATCTTCACTAGCGAGTTTTGGGAGAGTTTGCGAGAGGCGGTAGGGACTCAGTTATGTTTGAGTACCGCATATCATCCTCAGACGGATGGCCAGACCGAGAGGGTGAATCGTATTTTAGAAGACCTTTTTGAGGTTATGTATTTTGGATTTTAGAGGTACATAGGAAGAGTATCTTCCGTTGGTAGAGTTCGCATATAATAGCAGCTTTCAGTCCAGTATTGGTATGACACCTTTTGAAGCTCTTTATGGAAGGCCTTGTCGATCACCTACATGTTGGTGGGAATCTACGGATAAGATCTTGCTTGGGCCTGATATGATTAGAAAGATTTCAGAGAAGATTGATTTGATTCGAAAGCGGAGGAATCTTATGCGGACAAGAGGAGAACAGAGCTTGAGTTTGATATTAGGACATGTTTTTTTTATCAAGATATCTCCGTTGCGGAATGTGGTTCGCTTTGGATCTGTTGGGAAGTTAGCACCAAGGTTTGTTGGATCGTTTCCTATTAAGGAAAGGATTGGACGGATGGCATATAGGGTAGAGTTGCCTGAGAGACTTAGTGGTGTACATGATATATTCCATGTGTCACATTTGAGGAAGTGCCTACATGAGACCGCATAGGTGGTAGAGCCGAGCTTACTTAGAGAAGTGGAAGTAGAGCGTGATGCGACGATTCAACGAGCTCCTATTCGCATCCTTGGGTCAGAAACTAGGAAGTTGAGGATCAGAGAAGTTCAGCTAGTTAAGGTGCAATGGGGAGATGACGAAAGCTATGCTACTTGGGAGACGGAAGCAAAGATGCGTTCTTTGTACCCATTTCTTTTTGATAGTATGTCTTTTAACTTCTCCTTTATCGCTTGCCTAGTACTTATCTTATCTTTAGTATGTCCTCTCGTTAGTACTTTTGACCTTTAGATAGGGTAAACCTATGGTTGAAACATGTGTTTGAGACATGTTATGGTCGATGGATGCAAGTGGATGCAAGTGGTTGCTAGTGGTTGCTCGTGGATGCATATATACACACTCTAGGCACTAGATCGGCTCAGTCACTTCATATTGCATATTGCATATAATTGTGTGTAGGTAGCTATATTTATGGATGTATAATGATTGTGTTATCGTATGGATGATGCATTTTGGTGAATGGTTGTGCACTCATATAGATACTGTATGTGTCGATAGGGTTATCTCGCATACATATTGGATGCATGGCACTATCATGGTTTGCATATGTTCGTACATTAGATAGGGAACATATACACACACTTTTTGCATATGCTCATACATCATTAGAAATTGTTTTAAGGACAATGGATGCCTGTGTTTGATGGATTGAGTAGATGGTTGTTGGATGGTAGGATATGCGTTCTCCTTAGCTTAGAGATTTCGGGGACGAAATCCTTTAAGGAGGGGAGAATGTAACACCCCGAATTTCGGTTAATGCTAAAATTCACTAATTACAGGATAAATAATCTCAGATGTGAGAATTGGGGGAAACGGGCTGCGTCATTGCGTTCGTCTCGGAAAAATACGCAAAATAGAGTCCGAGTTTTCGAAAATCGAAGTCCGTATGGCCTAGTTATGGCCCGATGAAGTTTGCAGAAAATTCAAAACTAAAAACAGATTTAAAATTTAAAGTTCAGATTTTGGAATGGAGCAAGCGGGGTCAGGCGGGAAAATTCCCGCCCTACCCATGTCGACAGGGCTGTCGACAGGCCTGTCGACAGGGGGGTCGACTTGCCTGTCGACTTGCCTGTCGACAGGGGGGTGGCGTCCAGTGAACCTGGGTGCACCAGGTTGCACCAGGTTGGGTTTTAGGCTGGCTTGGAGGGCTGGTTCTAGAGAGTTCCGAAATCTAAGGGTCCTAATCTAATCTAGGGTTAATCTAAGGGCCTAAAAACACTACCTAATCCTATAAATAAGACCCTAACCCTACCCTAATTCATTCATAATTAAATCTAGTAACTAAACTATGGCAAAATGAAACTTGAAGGAGCCTCCATCAAAAATTAGAGAAGGAATAGCATTCCAAATCAACTTCTAGCCTCTTAATCTTCTTCATTAGTTTGCTAATTTTGTTTTGGTGAGATTCTATCTCCTTAATAATCAATTGTTAAATTGATTAAGATAGGATATGATGATGTATGGATATGTTTGAGGATCAATGTGTTTATGCAAGCTTTGTGTAGTGTACGTTATGTGTTTTGCAAGTTAGATACCATATGTCATGCAAGTTTAATGTTATATGACATCTATTATGCAAGTTTGGTGCTATGTTTCATGATGATTATGATGCAAAACACTAAGTTGAACATTGATCTATTATGCAAGTTTAGTATGTGATTCTATGCATGCTAAGTATATGATATTATGCAAGTTTAGTATGTGATTCTATGCATGCTAAGTATATGATATTATGCAAGTTTAGTATGTGATTCTATGCATGCTAAGTATATGATATTATGCAAGTTTAGTATGTGATTCTATGCATGCTAAGCATATGATATTATGCAAGTTTAGTATGTGATTCTATGCATGCTAAGTATATGATATTATGCAAGTTTAGTATGTGATTCTATGCATGCTAAGTATATGATATTATGCAAGTTTAGTATGTGATTCTATGCATGCTAAGTATATGATATTATGCAAGTTTAGTATGTGATTCTATGCATGCTAAGTATATGATATTATGCAAGTTTAGTATGTGATTCTATGCATGCTAAGCATATGATATTATGCAAGTTTAGTATGTGATTCTATGCATGCTAAGTATATGATATTATGCAAGTTTAGTATGCGATTCTATGCATGCTAAGTATGTGATATTATGCATGTTTAATAAGTTGGTTTATGCATGTTTAACAAGTGGGTTTATGCATGTTTAACAAATTCATATGCAAGTTATGTGTATGATGTTATGCAAGTTATGTGAATACTTATATGCAAGTTTAACATGTTATGCAAGTTATGTGAATACTTATATGCAAGTTTAACATGTTATGCAAGTTATGTGAATGCTTATATGCAAGTTTAACATGTTATGCAAGTTATGTGAATGCTTATATGCAAGTTTAACATGTTATGCAAGTTATGTGAATGCTTATATGCAAGTTTAACATGTTATGCAAGTTATGTGAATGCTTATATGCAAGTTTAACATGTTATGCAAGTTATGTGAATGCTTGTATGCAAGTTTAACATGTTATGCAAGATATGTGTATGATAATATGTAAGTTCATATACAACATGTTATGCAAGTCATGTGTGTGATAATATGCAAGTTTGGGTTAAATGTAGTTGGGTTAATATATGCTCATATATGCAAGTTGACATCCTCTTAACCCATGACAAAGTTATATGCTAAGATTTGGTTAAACCCATGATATTTGCGATGGATCTTCCCTTTTATTATGTCGTGAAATGAGAACGATTTGCGTGGGGAACGATGGGGTTAATAAATATGTTAATAAAAGTACGATTGGGTATGATTAAGCATACCATAAAATAAATAAATTAACATAAGTGGGAATTTACCTATTGAGTTAGGTCTACCCCATGGGAATTTACCTATTGAGTTAGGTCTACCCATGTTATGAAAAACTTGATATTCGTTAGGAATAATTAATATAAATTGTGAGGGTGATTAATTAGGTGTAATTAATCGACTAAGACACGAGGTTGGACTCAGTTGTAGCGTAAAACTGCCCGGACCCAACCGGCTTAACCAGTTGCTACAAATGTTAGCCCAATGTGAGAGGTCTTAGGCACAAACTAAATACGTGATTAAGGTAAAGACACGAGGTTAGACTCGGTTATGACATAAGGCTGCCCGGACCCAACCGGCTTAACCAGCGGTCATAAAAGATAGTCTAATGTGAGAGGTCTTTATGAGGATCACGGTCTTAATTAATTAAGAAACACTTAACCATATAAGCATGTAGTGGGGTATGAGGGTTAAGTGGGTGCCTTGGGTGACTTGTGGTAACTAGTGGGGTGCCTTGGGTGGCATGAGGAAACTAGTGGGTTGCCTTGGGTAGCAATAGAAAATACGATTAGAATACTTAACCAAAGTAGAACATGTAATTAAACATGATTAAAGGGTTAGGTAAGTGCCTCGGGTGGCATGTGGGAATTAAGTAAATGACTTGGGTGGCATGTGGAAATCTAGTGGGTGCCTTGAGTAGTAATTAAAATATGATTAAATGACTTAACCAGGATTTATAACATGAAGGTAGACATGATTATTAAAAAGGGTTAAGTGGGATGCACTAGATAGAAAAACAAGCTTAGGTGGTAGCTTGTGGGGGCCCATCTCAACCAATATCCCAAACGTATCTTAGTGGGCTCGACTCAAGTCGAGTGACGGGACACACATATTGGGCTTGACTATAAGAGGCCAAAACGGGTTAGCGGTGGCAACGTAGGACCAATGGGTTTCATATGCGTGTGTGGACCCGGACTGGTTAGTAAGTCGTTGTTGCATCGTGTAGGTATAAAGCCGTGCACCGCTGATATTATTAGGTTGCCACTTTAGGAAAATGATACACCCCATTGTGGGACCAGCACGGGTATCTACGTTAGGGAGCCGATCGCTTGGGAGTAGTGGGTACACCTAGGTAGTTAGCTAGGGGTACACGAAACTACTGGGTAAAAGTTACTAAGTACATTTAGTGGGATCAACCTTTAAGTAGGAATTACTCTTGGTAGGTAGAACTGGTGTGGTGCAGTGTAGGAATTACCCTTGGGTGGATAAGTCTGGGATGGTGTAATCTAGTAATTATCCTTGGGTGGATAAATGCGTCTTTTCGGTTATCTTAGTACATCCCGTGTTTAGTTGGCTACGTAGTGTAGTCATTATCCCCAGAGGTACCATACCTTGTTTATATCATACCCTAATTACTTTAACGATTGTATTGTTAGGGTTATAGGACTCACTCAGACTTATGTCTGACCCCGTTGTTTTTATCTTTTTCCCCCAAACCCAGGTTATCAGAGTGGGCTTAGTGCTAGTGGGCTTTGATCAGATTGCTGTATCTATCCTTTGGAGCTTGGACCGTTGAAGTAAAGCTCAGTTCATCTTTCCTTTTATGGCTATTGTTTACATAGTGGGATTATGTACTTATTTTTATCAAGATGGATATTTTGTACTTGACTCTTGTATGGTTTGTGATGTAACCAAACATGTTTTACTTTCCGCTGCAATGAAATGATGTTTTGAATTTTCAAGTATTACTTATATCTGTCTTGTTGTAATTTTACTGTTCTATATTCACTTAAAATACTTCACCGAAACTAAGGCATTCCCCTCTTATGAGTGACCTTAGCGGACGTGGGGTGTTACAAAACCATAATTTTCTCTTAAGAAGAACCCTTGATTAAGCAAGTCTTCAAATCTGAAATTAGCATACATAGGTAGAATTAGTCCAAGAAAATTACCCTTTTGCCCGCTGAAAGTTTCAACAAAAAATTCCAGCAAAACAAGACAAAATTGCCTCTCATTTTTCATGTCTCCGACGTTTGGACCAGGTTGTTAAACGTCCGACATAGGTCTCAGGATCCTGTGCCGAGGCAACCAGATGTCTAAACCAGGAACCAGACGTCTGGCTCAGGCCTAAGGATTTTGCAGACCTTAGAACCAGACGTCTGAACTGGAATTCCAGACGTCTGGTCTTGGACTTGGGATTTGGTTCACAAAGAACCAGACGTCTGGCTCAAGCGCTAGACGTCTGGCACACGTCTGGCTCAAGTGCCAGACGTCTAGCTCATATCTCAACGACAAGACATGTCCAGGACTTAGGATTTGGTCTCAGCTCCGAGCTTCCAGCTTCTACCATCCATCTTCAAAATGTGATAACTTGAGCTCCCAAGCTTCAAATCGCACGTTGTGTTCATCGATTCTGAGCTATTCTTGACCTCTTCCACCTAACATAGTGTCGTCATAAAATTTAACAAGGCAATGTACCCGTGTAAGCTTTAAGTTGAGATACATGGAATACACTGTGTACCAATGCATCTGCAAGAAGCTTCAACTTATTGGTAAAATTTTCCAACTTTAGTCTGCCCTGGAAAAGGGTCGAAGTACTTATGTGACACCTTTTGATTACCCATAATATTCACTGACTGTTGTCTATAAGGCCGTAGTTTCAACCATACCCAATTCCCTACATCAAACTCTCTTTCAGATATATGGTTATCAGCTTGCTGCTTCATTCTTGATTGAGCCTTCAACAAATGATCTCTAATTGACCCTCGTCTCTTCTCTTCTTTGCGTGCTTTTATGCACAGTTTCAACCCCAAATTCAAGAGGCAAATAAGGCAAGTGCAAAGATAGGAGTTAATTATGGACCACTTCATATGGTGCGGGTCGAATGGCTGAATAAAGTATTATACCACCAAAAAAAACCATAAGCTCTATTCCTTGGGTTGTCCTCCACACATACACCTTAAATGCCCTTCAATGCATTTGTTAACCACTTCATTTTGTCCATTTGTCCCAGGATGATAGGCATATGACAATAGATATTATGTTCATGCAATGCAAAGAAAACAAGATTTTTTTTTAAAACTTACTCGAAAAATACAACATCTCCATCACTAACAATACTCCTTCCTTGGCCACCCATATAATTTAGAAATATGATCCAAATAAGTTTGTGCTACTTGAATTGCTGCGAACGAATGAGATAAGGGAATGAAATGAACATATTCACTCATTCTATCTACCGCTACCAATATAGCTTCCTTCCCATGAGACTTAGGAAATCCAGTGATGAAATCCATAGAAATGTCTAACCATACTTCTTCAAGGATAGGTGATGGTTGAAGTAAACCAGGGCTTGCTACAATATCATATTTAGCTGCTTGACAAACAATATAGTGCCTCACAAAATAGCTAACATCCCTTGTCATTCCCTTTCAGTAAAGGCAATCACGAAGTTATTGAGTTGCCCCCCGATTTTCAAAAAAATAAATGAAAAACACATCAATTTGCTAAGTTACCCCCTGTTTTTTTGAAAGAAAATCTAGGAATATCCTTCCTTACAGTTGCACTTGGTGGTATCTTTAAAGCACCACGCAGCGGCATTGCGAGGTGCTCTGAAGTCACCACACAGTGCCACTGCGTGGTGACTTCAAAGCACCACGCAGTGCCATTGCGTGGTGCTCTGAAGGCACCCTGCAGTGCCACTACGTGTTGACTTCAAAGCAACCCACAGTGAAACTGCGTGGTGCTACACGGTGTCACTGTGAGATGGACAGAAATTCTAAAAAAGAAAAAAATGAAACATAAACTTAAGTAGAAATTAAGCCAAGGGTGTTTTCATCTTCGAAAATTTTCATTAAAAAGAGGTAAACTCAGCAAATTTCTGGGTTGAAATATAATTTGCCATTAGCAAAATAAGTTCTTCACTCTTTGTATAATTGGTTCTCTCCTTATGGTAAACCATGTTGCCATGAAATCAATTTCTTTCTAAGTTCACCATCCACTCCAATAACAATTCAGCTCTTCCTCCTTATCAATCCGTCTTGTATCTTGAAATTAGTGACCCTTTCATATTGCTGCAATTTCAGTATAATTTGTTGTAAATCTATGTCATTTTCATAGCTAGCTTTTTATTTTATCCTCTAAGTTAGATGAAAAGATAGAGAATGCCATGCATAAAATTTTTGCGCCCTGAACCCTTGAAAGAGCATCAACAACTATGTTTTCCCTCCCACTGTTGTATTGGATTTTATAATCAAAACCCATGAGTTTTGAAAGCCAAAATTGTTAAGAGGAAGTGGAAATCTTTTGCTGTAATAACGATTTGAGGCTTCTTTGATCATATCTAACATAGAAGTGTCCACCAATCAAGTATTGCTTCCATTTGTGGACGTCAAATACTATTGCAAGCAGTTCTTTTTCATAAATAGACAATTTCTGCCATTTAGGACCTAAAGATCTGCTTATGGAAGCCAAAAGATGATTATTCTATATGAAAACTGCTCCAATTCCATATTTCGCTGCGTCCGTCTACACTATAAAAGGTTGAGTAAAATCTAGAACGACCATTACTGGAGTTGCGGCTAATGTAGACTTCAATTTTTCGAAGTGCGATGCCAAGGGCACACCGTTTTAATCTTCCTAGTACCACGAATAAAAATAATAAGCATAATAAGTTTTATGTACTTCCTAATACCACACATAATTCACACAGTAATCAACCATCGTACAAAATCGTTCTGCACGGCAAACATCCGCTAATCAGCACTGTTTTCCATGGTCATCAATCGCTGAACTACTATTGATCGGTGGTTGATCGTCGTGGAAAATAGTGTTGGTCGGTGGTTGTTCACTATACAAAAATAAATAAAAATAAGTGACAGTGGGGATAAAGTCCCTATTAAGTTTCAAAATAGACAAAACATCACTAACAAAAAAAGGTATGTAAATTAGGTCATTAGAATTAAGTTAACTAATAATTGTATAAATTTATGTCATTATTCAGTGAATAGTTACAGATATTAACTTAAGTATATCAAAAATTTGCAGAAATTTCTACAATTATTGAATGAAATTTTAGCAATTTTTCACCAAAAAATGTGGAATTTTCAGCAATTTTTTTCAAATTATTGCGGAAATTTCAGCAATTATTCATCAAAATATTTGCAGAAGTTTACGCAATTTTTCACCAAAAAAATTGCGGAAATTTCAGGAACTTTTCAAAACATTATGGAAATTTCAGCAACTATTCACCAAAAAAATTGCGGAAATATCTGCAATTTTTTGTAGAAGAATTACATAAAATTATGCAATTTTTTGACATAATTGAATAATTATCTGCAATTATTCATCGAATAATTGCATAATCTTGTGCAGTTTTCAATAACTATATTCTAGGGACCTAATTTACAATTTTTGTTTGTGAAGGAGATTTTGTGCATTAAGTTTGATTTTAAAGACCTGAGCCTAATATTCAATAAAAATGATGTATTTGGTAGCCCCTTCAAAAGTTTGGTATTGGGAAAAGTGTTGTATAAAAATTTATGATATTTTTTAGTAATGATATTAGTATGAAGAAAACAAGGTGTCATTAACAGTATACTTTTTCGAATCCCACTTGTGCTTTCTGAGACCAACGAATGCTCCTTTTTTCAATAGATCGGTTAAATCTTTGCTCATCAGAGCATACCCCTTCACAAACCTCCTATAGTAGCCTGCCAAACCCAAAAAGCTCCTCAACTCTTTCATTGAACTTTGTATAGGCCAGTCTGATACTGTTGCAATCTTATTTGAATAAGTTTAAACCCCTTTCGCTAAAATGAAATGACCTCAAATACTCCACTTTGTTTATTGCAAACCTACATTTAGTCTCCTCTGCATACATCTTATTATTCACCATCACCTCAAAAACTTATGCACAGTATTTCCATTGTTCCTCCATTGTCTTGTTGTCTAGTAGTATATCATCCAAAAATTCAGTACACATTTTCTTGATAATGGTTTAAAAATGCTATTCATCCAACATGGGAAAGACGCTGGTGCGTTTGTTAAACCAAATAGCATGACAAGGAACTCAAAATGTGTAGTACGTGTCTTAAATACAATCTTGAACATATTATCCTTATGTATACTTAACTGATGATAACCAGCCCTCAATTGAAGCTTACTGGAAATTACAGCACCAGCAAACTCATCTATCAACCCCTCATTGACTGGAACTGAAAACTTATTCTTCAATATGCTGTTATTAAGTTCTCTATAATCTATACAAAGTCTTCATGTTCCATTATTCTTCCCAACAAAAACTACAGGAGAAGCAAAAGGACGGGGACTATCTGAACAATGTCGGATTTGTGGCCCATTTGTTTTGGCTATAAACCCATTATTTAGTAACAACCCATTTTCCCCTTTAACCACCCACTAATTATGTTTCACTTTTATAACCGCTCCATGATGGCCAAAGCGGTATAACAAAACGTGATTCATTTCTTTCTGATTGCGGTTCACTGAACCTCCTCTCAAAAGCAAAAACACCATCTAAATTGAGAAGAAGGGTTTGGAAAAAAAATCAGAGACAAAGAATTGAAATTGGAGGAAGAAGAGCATACAAACTCATCCGATTTCGCTTAGCAATGGCTGGAGGTACTCTATTGATCCTCTTGTTTGCTTCCGCTTATAATTTATGCAATAGTTAGTGTTCTAACATTTGGTATCAGAGCATTTAATCACCTCTGCCTTGCTATAATATTAAACTGCCATCGAATTGGAGTAATCCCTTGCTGATTTGTTTTGGCTGAAAAATAATGAATCCTCTTTTTCGTGACTGAAAGAGTCTTCATCTGGATTGATTAGTTGTTTTTTCTTGTGTAAGATTTGACTGAATCCTACACCCAGAATACATATTTGCTGCGAAAAATTTGTTTTTTGTTGACATAGTGGCAAGGGATAACGTGGGTTCCATTATTGCCTTTTGCTGATAACAATATAATAAAGAATGACTTGGTCCACTATTTTGAACTGGAGCACTACAAATATTTTTTTTTCCGAAGCATATATGTAAAGAAAAAGCAACACACTTTGACTGAAGCATAGTACAGAGCATTGCTTTATGCTTTGTACTTATGTGTTGTTGCTTTAGTTGGTATAGTACAGGGAAGGCATGGGTTCTTTGATGAAAATAATAAAATGGTACCACTTACTCAATTTTTAATGACTAGAGAAGCTTACGCATAGTTTTCATGAAGCATATATGTTAGCACCCATATGCATAGGTTTTCATATTATAACATGACATGTAGACTTGCTTTCTTTTCTAGTCAGCCAACAGTTTTGGTTGTACTGATTAAAAAAAAATTGTGTCCTTTATACATTGTAAGCTAGGTATATGTATATAAAACAATGTGAAATGTCAAGTGATTGTGCAAATTTTATTAGTTAGGGACTAGCCACAACATCTCTAATTATTTAAAAATTTGATAAACTGAAATCACATGTGGATACTAGACATTGATTGTAATTAATCATGTGTAACATAATAAGATTTGCCCACAGGAAATTTTATTGTTTTGCATGATTAATTAGGGTGAAGTATCATATTGTGTTTCTTAATCTACCCACAGGAGTTAAGAAATAATGATTTGATAGTTTCACTATAAGATTAAATTTATGAATCTGATTTGAGTAGACTTTAGCCCACATGCAACTTTTATGTCACTAGATTCATATGTGCATAGTTTACATTGGTAAATTGTGATAAAATTACAGTCTCGGTTTATTTTGTTAATAAGCATATATTTTCTATTTGCAGTAATTTTACCTGGAAATATTTCTGATGTTAAATGTGACATTCCTGAATTAAGAGGTGATAACTACAAGGTATGGAAGGAGAGAGTGTTACTACATTTAGGATGGATGGATATTGACTATGCTATTCGGAAGACGAACCACCTAGCATAACGGAGGATAGTACTCCTGAAGCCATTGATCTTTATGAAAAGTGGGAGCGATCTAATCGTCTTTCCGTTATGTTCATAAAGACCAAGATTTGTGCTAGTATTAGGGGTTCAGTCGATCAGCATGTTAAAGTCAAAGATCTTATTGGAGCCATCGATGAGCAGTTTGCATCCTATGATAAGGCTCTCGCCAGCACCTTGATTATGAAGTTCTCATCCATGAGGCACACTGAGGTTAAGGGAGTGCGTGATTATATCATGCGCACGAGGGGTATAGCGGCTCAAATAAAGGCTTTAGAAGTTACCATGTCTGAATCTTTCTTGGTCCATTACATTCTGTGCACTCTACCTCAACAATATGCCCCATTTAAGATCTCTTACAACACGCATAAGGATAAATGGTCAATTAATGAGCTGATGACCATGTGTGCTCAAGAGGAGGGTAGATTGTTGATGGAAGAGGGCGAAAAGGTGAACCTTGCTACGACTTATTATTCAAAGAAGAAAAGGATCACAATAAGGAAAAGGAAAAAGGAAAGATTAATGTGAATCAAGTCATAAAGAAGGAGTCAAAGTGTTACTACTGTAAAAAGAAGGGACACAATAAGAAGGATTGCATTAAGTTTAAAGCTTGGCTTGAGAAGAAAGGTAATTTTCCAGCATTTGTTTGTTATGAATCTAATATGGTTAATGTTAATCATGATACATGGTGGATTGATACTAGGACTACAATCCATGTTTTGAATACCTTGCAGGGTATGACAAACCTAAGGGAACCACTGGACAGTGAAAGACTTATCTATTCAGGCAACAAGATAGCTTCACGTGTGGAAACCGTTGGGACATGCAGTTTGGTTTTAAGTAATGGTTTTACTTTATGTTTAGAAAAAACATTCTACGTTCCTAATTTTGCAAGGAATTTGATTTCTGTATCTAGACTTTTACCTTTCGGATTTTCCTTTAATTTTTCAGACTCTGGTTTTAGTATTATCAAAAATTCTGAAGTTATTGGCTATGGTACATTGTCTGATAATTTATTTCATCTTGACTTGCAAAATGATACCACTCATAATTCTATGCATGTTAATGTTGGTTTAAAAAGATGTATTATGAATGATGATTCTTCTATGTTGTGGCATCGGAGATTAGGACACATCTCCATTGAAAGAATTAAGAGGTTAGTAAAGGAAGGGGTACTTGGTACTCTAGACTTTACTGATTTCGACACTTATGTTAGTTGCATTAATGGAAAGAAAACTAATAAACACAAAATTGGTGCCAAGAGGAGTTCTGACTTATTAGAAATCATACATATGGACATTTGTTGCCCGGACATGAAGGCTGATGATCCAAAATACTTTATCACCTTCATAGATGATTATTCGCGATATATGTATCTCTACTTACTTCGTTCCAAAGACGAAGCTTTAAATGCCTTTAAATTATTTAAGATTGAAGTAGAGAATCAATGTGGTAAGCACATTAAGATCGTGAGATCAGATCGAGTTGGAGAGTATTATGGTAGATACACTGAGAACGGACAAGCACCTGGTCCATTTGCTAAATTTCTTCAAGAGCATGGGATTGTTCCCCAATACACCATGCCTGGTTCTCCAGACCAGAATGGTGTAGCTGAAAGAAAAAATTGGACATTAATTGATATGGTGCATAGCATGAGAAGTAATGTTAAACTTCCATCATTTTTGTGGACTGATGCTCTAAAGACGACAACATATATATTAAACCGGGTTCCATCCAAGGCTGTCTCTAAGACGCCCTTTGAGTTATTCAAAGGTTGGAAACCGAGTTTGCGACATATACGCATTTGGGGATGTCCGTCTGAAGTGAGAATCTATAATCCACATGAGAAGAAACTTGACCCTAGGACTATTAGTGGGTATTTCATTGGATATGCCGAGTCAAAGGGTTATAGATTCTATTGTCCGTCCCATTATACCAGGATTGTGGAATCAAGAAATGCTAAATTTCTTGAGAATGATTTGATCAGTGGAAGTGATCAATTTCAGAATATTATTCCTGAAAAAGACCACTATGAGGTTCCACCCTCTGATTCAAGTGATAGGTTGATTGTCATTCACGCTCCTCAAGTTAAGCCGAGTGTTAGACAACCAAATATAGAAATTCCACAAATTATTGATCAAAATCCGATAGATCATGTTGTAAATGAGGATTTGGTTCATAATGAGAATGAACAAGTCCCATTAAGAAGATCTACTCGTGAAAGGCGATCAGCTGTTCCTGATGATTATGAAGCGTACCTACAAGAATCGGATTATAATATTGGAGTCGATAATGATCCTTTTTCATTTTCACAAGCCATAAGTTCTACAGATTCAAACTTATGGATGAATGCTATGAAAGAAGAGATGAATTCAATGGCTTCTAATTGAGTTTGGAATCTTGTCGAGTTGCCTGATGGTGTAAAAATCATTGGATGCAAGTGGGTTTTTAAGACAAAAAGAGACTCACTAGGCAACATCGAAAGATATAAAGCGAGACTCGTTGCTAAAGGGTTCACTCAAAGAGAAGGAATCGACTACACGGAGACCTTTTCTCCTATATCAAAGAAAGATTCTTTTCGTGTAATTATGGCATTGGTGGCTCATTTTGATTTCGAGCTACATCAAATGGATGTGAAAACGACATTCCTTAATGGCGATTTAGAGGAAGAGGTTTATATGAAACAACCTGAAGGATTCTCCTCTAAGGATGATGAACATTTGGTTTGTAAGTTGAATAAATCCATATATGGGTTAAAACAAGCCTCCCGCCAATGGTATAAGGAATTCCATGAAATAATTACTTCAATTGGTTTCGAAGAAAATATCGTGGATCAATGTATATATCTTAAGGTCAGTGGGAGTAAAATTTGTTTTCTTGTATTATATGTGGATGATATTTTGCTTGCAACCAATAATAAAGGGTTGCTACATGAGGTAAAACAGTTCCTTTCAAGAAACTTTGGTATGAAAGATATGAGAGATGCATCTTATGTCATTGGCATTAAGATCTATAGGGATAGATCTCGAGGCATTTTAGGATTGTCTCAAGAGGCCTATATCAACAAAGTACTTGAAAGATTTAGAATGAAAGACTGTTCACCAAGTGCAACACCCATTGTGAAGGGAGACCGGTTCAGTTTGGACCAGTGCCCTAGGAATGATTTTGAAAGAGAACAGATGAAAAATATTCCATATGCTTCAGCTGTTGGTAGCATAATGTATGCCCAGGTCTGTACCAGACCTGATATTGCATATGCAGTTGGGGTAGTAGGAAGATATCAGAGTAATCCAGGGATCGATCATTGGAAGGCTGCAAAGAAAGTGATGAGGTATCTTAAGGGTACTAAGGATTACATGCTTATGTATAGAAGAACTGATAATCTGGAAGTGGTAGACTATTCGGACTCTGACTACGGTGGTTGTAGTGATTCACTTAAATCCACATCAGGATATGTGTTCATGCTAGCTGATGGTGTCGTATCGTGGAGAAGTGCAAAGCAAACTTTGACGGCTAGTTCCACTATGGTCGCAGAGTTCATTTCTTGCTTTGAGACTACCTCGCATGGTGTTTGGTTAAAAAGTTTCATATCTGGACTTAGAGTTGTTGACTCTATTAATCGGCCGATAAGAATGTATTGTGACAATTCAGCTGCTGTCTTCATGACTAAGAATAATAGGAGTGGAAGTCAAAATAAACACACTGACATAAAGTATGTAGTTGTGAAGGAATGTGTTCAAGAAAGAAAAGTGATTATCGAGCACATTAGCACTGGTTTAATGATTGCTGATCCCTTGACTAAAGGCATGTCAATTAAAACTTTTAGGGATCATGTAGTGAAAATGGGACTTGCACCCGTTATGTAGTACATTCATTATGCTTTTGTTGAACTTTTATTATGTTTGATATTTTCTCCTTTGGATTTATGCGCATATTTATGTTATTATGTTGAGAAATATCATTTGTTTGAATCTAGAGTAAACATGAGGTTTACTCATTAAGTTAAGTGTGTGTGTGGTTGTTGAGAATTTGATATATTGTGATACATGGAAGATTAATTCTCGTTCTAAGAGATTTTGTCGCTATGATTCGTATATCATATCTCATATCAAATGGGCCAAGTGGGAGAATGTCGGATTTGTGGCCCATTTGTTTTGGCTATAAACCCATTATTTAGTAACAACCCATTTTCCCCTTTAACCACCCACTAATTATGTTTCACTTTTGTAACCGCTCCATGATGGCCAAAGAGGTATAACAAAACGTGATTCATTTCTTTCCGATTACGGTTCACTGAACCACCTCTCAAAAGCAAAAACACCATCTAAATTGAGAAGAAGGGTTTGGAAACAAAATCAGAGACAAAGAATTGAAATTGGAGGAAGAAGAGCATACAAACTCATCCGATTTCGCTTAGCAATGGCTGGAGGTACTCTATTGATCCTCTTGTTTGCTTCCGCTTATAATTTATGCAATAGTTAGTGTTCTAACAAACAATTCCTCTATCCAACATTTCCCGCATTAGCTGCTCAATCTTATCTCTCTGCTAAAATAGGTATCTTCATAGCCTGATGTTAATAGGTTCTGACCCATCCTTCAAAGGTATTCTGTGATTAAACAGTCCTCTTTTTGGTCAAACACACTAGCAAATCCTCTTTCCAATGCTATTTTCTCTTGCTTCACGTCAGCAGAAGAATATTTAAAGGGTCTCGGAGTATATTTAGCTAAAGCAGTTTGGGTGGATTTATTTTATGAAGTTGGAAGCAAGCCTTCGTTTGTGTTTGGTTTATAAGGAATAGATTGCAAAGATATAGGCGATGGGTGTTTGTTTTGGAGGGGTTTGGTTGGTTATGGTTCATAACACTTCGTTGCTCTTCTTGACATCTAGCACCTTCAATAGCATCAGCTATTGTTGTAGGTTTAAAAGCTCTCACAAAAGGTTTGACTGATGGTTTAAGGCCACCAATTTAACTGTCTAACTCATATGGGTCCGGTAAAGATTGATGATTCTGCAGCATTATTGACTTCAAATTCTCAAATTTATCTATATGCTCTTCGAGAGTTCCTTGTTGCTGAAGTTTATTGAACTTCTCTACCACATGCACGCTTTTATCATCTCCAAATCTAGCATTCAGGTCTATTATGAAATCATCCCAGTCAACATGGTTTCTCACAGCCAAATAACTAACCCAATTTTCAGCCTTATCAATCATGTATAGTGAAGCCAAATTTACCTTATCTTCTTCAGAAATCTTATATAAAGTATAGTATCTACTGCATTTTCTAATCTAAGACCTAGAATCACTACCATCAAACTAAGGAAATTCAAATTTGGCAGTCATACCATAAGATTTGCTGGAATTGCCCCCAATTTCAGAGCTTGTTGGAGTTCCAGTACACTTGATGGAGCTTTCTTTAATGTCTTTCATCATCTACATTTGCATGTGCATCATTTGATCCACGTTTTTTCATCTTTGCATACTCTTTCATGACATTGGCTTGTTCTTCAAGCCTTCTCTCCAATGCCTTAACTTGATCTTCCATGGCAAAAAAAATATATCTCGGAACAACAACTTAGGAACTACTGCTATGATTCCAGATTTTGAAACAAGAGCTTTTATACCAAGAACTCAAATACCATCAATTTCTTCAATAAACTACAAGAATTTGAAGATTCCAGATTTTAGGACAAGACATTTATACAAGAATTCAATTACAATAAATTTCTTCAAGAAACAGCAAGAATTTGAAGAAAATTATTTGGATTTTTTCATTCAAGCATTTCGATAAACAATTGGTGTGCTGCTGAAAGTTCTGGAGAATTTGAGACAAATGGTTCGATTGCAGGATGCATTGCTCTGATACCAATGATACAGGAGCGTAGCAAAATACAACAAATAAGGGAGAGATGGATAGAGAGAGAGAGTGTGTGTGTGTGTTCAGAAGAGAAGAACAGTGGTTTATTCATTAATTTGTTACTACAATGTAACGTGGGCATTCATACAAGGGTTCTAACTTGCTTCCCAGATAACTACTATCAAATTATCAAGGCAAATTATATTTATATACCCAAAATCACTTAATGTACACCATTATTTTTCTATAAAATTATATTACTAAATTACCCTTTTCTCATAAATTCTTTTTTTTAAACTTCTGCATATAAATAGTCTAATTATTCTTAAAAGTATTGAAACTTGATGCAAAATAAATATGTTGATGAAGATGTTAATGAATTATTTAATCATGAAATCTAAAATTTCATTTAAGAAAACATTCAGAAATAATGATCTAATTTAGATTTATTGATTTATTTTGTAAAATTAGAGTAATTGTGTTTAATTATTTTTCAAAAAGTTTATAAAAGCTACAATATTAGTATAAGAAATAAATTTCATTTTGTTAAATTTTACTCAATTAATGCAAAGAATTTGTAATTCTAGGTAATTGTGTTTTTAGTTTGAAAGAGGAAAGAAAAAGAATATAAGAACATGGATAATTTAGTAAAAGAAACGGTGTATGTAAAGTAATATATGGTGTATAGAAGTTTATTATATTTTTTGGTGTATGTTAAGCAATTTTTGGTGTATAAATAGAATTAGCCAATTATCAAATGTGTGTTGCTATTGGTACCTCATTTTTCTCTTTTGGCCACCAAAACTAAAGGCCACCTTAAATAGTAGCATTTTCTTCTTTTGGCCACCATACGTGAAAAATATTAATATGTACGGCACCCCCACTTAAAAAACGAAAGCTTTGGTTTCTTCCTGCCGAATTTACAATCATATTTTGGTTGGTAGTAGCCGTACGGTTGCTTCCTGCCGAATTTATAATGATAAGTCGATTGATTATGACAGAATGAAGAAAAATAATGTGGTGGTCAGAAGTGTAAAAAATATAATCAACACCAAAAACTCAAGAAAAATCACATTTTTTTCTTTCAAACACATATCTAATGAACATATGTATAGATGTACATATGAGTAGGAATGACAATGGGGCGGGTTTCTTGTGCCCAGGCCCGACCCAAACTTTTTAAACCCCGCCCCAGACCCGCCCTGCAGACCCGGTGCGGGTCTGGAATTTCACCCCGTAACCGAAACATGTACGAGTCAGGGTAGACCCGACCCGCCCCACGACCCGGTTATATTGTATTCTAATGTACACAAATTTATATACTTATATTTTTCAGCATTAAATGATAAATTATATACATATTACAATGTGTTCACAATGATAAGAGAATACAATAAAATGAGTTGTAAGATAATAGTTCAAAATGTATGCATTTTTTTACTGTATGATTATCATCAACGAAACTTAATACTATGAAAATTTTATAATTTGTTGATTGAAAGAATATAATATTCAGGTTATAATCATCTATACATAAGAAGATTAACAAGTAATCATTATAGTAATAAAGTATTTTAATGATGTTTCAATCATGCGGGTCGGGTTGGGGCGGGTTAGCCGTGCCCCAAACCGGACCCTAGACCCGGGCCTTCAAAAGTGGGTCGCGGGTCTACCCCCCCTCCCCGAAGATCCTTTGGGGCGGGTCTAAATGGGTCAAAACAGGGGCGGGTCAAGCGGGTTTGGACCCTAGACCCTCCCCATTGCCATCCCTACATATGAGATTATTTGATGCTTAAATTATCATTTATATGATAAAACTAAATTGTTGTTATCCAATTTAAAAGAGTAAAATCTTCTTTTGTATTATGATATACACATCCATATCTTGAGAAAGTAAAAAAAAATCTCTCTTTTATTTCTGCTGAATGTGGTTTTGTATGACAGATCATAATACTTTCCAAACTTATACAATCTATAAATGAAGTAATATAAGTCATGATTACACTTCAACTTACAATATCTTTAAAATGAAGTAATATAAGTCATGATTACACTTTGACTCACAATATCTTTAAAATTTATGTTGAATTTGGAATATTACATCATAAAATCCAATGATACCCACCTTGATGTCATATTTTACACTTCAACAACATCTGCATACTCTAGACAATCTCCAATATCTCTATGAAAACATATGTCTTTACCACACACATAAATAAAAAAACACACACAAACAAACACATTACTAATCTCCAAAATAACGACCTAAGTATAACTATTCTTTAATTGAACATTCTATCATTGATAACTCAAAATTGTTTGTAATACCATAAAGGTCTTCATGCGGTTTTGCAGTGTTGACTTCCCATTGCTCTTTTGCTCCTTTAAATTAATGAATGCTTCGTTCTGGTGGCATATAAGAAAACATACACTTGAATTAAGTTCTTACCATCTTCCTTACTTCTATTAACACAGAGAATGTTATTCGTAATATCAAAATTCATCAGATCATCGTTACATTCATCAAGATTTTTTTGTCTTCCTTTAATGCTATCTTCCTTTCTTTATTCTTTATAAGCATTTTGCTAAATCTCAACCAATGTCCGAGATCGGTAATAGCAGATGAAATTTCATTCCATATTTGATTGTCTTTCCATGTTTTAACGTTTATCATTTCTATCAAGATTAACTTCTTCAATCATATTTTCATTGTACCTTTTCTTCTTATCATTTTCTTTTATAAGGTCCACTCTCCTCATCTTCTCATTGAGCAGACTACTAAACGTCGATCTCATTGAAACCACTCTACTTGAATTTGAGTTATTCAGTTTAACCACAAGCGTTATCCGGTTTTTGGTTATGAATTCATCAATAATAAAACATGCGTCACATTGTCCATCTTGTAATTCATCATCGTCAATTAGTTTACAATTTCCTAAAGATAGTTGAGATTCTTTCTAAGTGACCAACGTTTCTTAAGTTTTAGATTCATCAGACTTCTCATAAAAAGAGCTTATTGTGGAGATCTTTGCGTAAATTTCTTTTAGTATCTTGTAAGGGTGAGAAATATTCTGTTTAAACTGAATTAACCGACCAAACCTGTTCATTTCGGTTGGTTCGGTTTTAAAACTAAATCGGTTTGAATTCGGTTTGTAAAATATATATTTTGGTTATTGGTTTAACCGATTTAACCGAACTTTTAATTAATTACCTAATTTCACGAAATTGTGGTACTTTAAATAATTAGTTTTGTTACATAGTACAAAGACAGCTGGTGCAAATAGGTCAAATCTTATCATAAACATAAAATTTATTATATAAAATTTATCTAAACATGAATTTATGTTTTACTTTAAGTGAATCCATCATTTGAATAATAATACATCCATCATGTTCGGTTAAATTGGTTACCGATCGAATTAACCGAAATTAATTCGGTTTGGTTTGGTTTGGCTTGAAAAAAAGTCTGTTTCAATCCGGTTTGAGTTTTTTTACGTCCAAACCAACCGAACCGACCGAACGTTCACCCCTAGTTTCTTCCAAATTGTATAAGCAGAATTTTCATTTGCAATAATGTGAAATATTGCTTTTTATTTAAAAAGCTGAATGTTGTTGTTGTCTTTATATCCAAAATCACTTGTTTTGCCTTAGATACATTACCCTATTTTTTTTTTCAATTGTCGGTAAAAGATCGTTGAGATATGAAAAATCTTTCATTGTCATTTTCTATAACTCAAAATTATTCCCACTAAAATTTTCAATATTTGTCTTCTTCATAAGCAAAACTTTCTTTAAAAAATTGGTGTCTTAAGCACCGATATTAGTTGCTATGGATTTCTATAAGATCCCTAGATTTTATATGAGAAACAAATAAAAATAATGGACAAAGATAGTACTTCCAACAAATCCTTTATTGTTTCTTTCATAGATTACAAGGAAAAGCCAAAAAGAAAAGAAGATATATCAACCCCAAAATTCAGGAAAAATAATCTCATACAAAAGCTAAATTCTTCTTGGTTGGACGGGTCAGGGGAATCAGTATATTAGCAAATTCTTTAATGAACTTCCTATAATAGCTCGCAAGACCAAGAAAACTTTTCACCTCGGTGACATTCCTAAGAATTTGCCAACCATGAACTGCCATCATTTTCCCTGGGTCTATAACCAATCTATCATCTGAAATAATATGCCCTTAAAAGCGAACTTCATCTCTCCAAGAATGGCACTTGGAGAGCTTAGTCTTAAGTTGTTGTTCTCAAAGGATCTTAATCACCTCCCTAGGTTGCAAAACACATTCCTATTTATTCCTCCCGTAAACCAAGATGTAATCAACAAACACTAGAACAAACTTATTTAGCAACCTACGAAACTCTGCTCATCAAATTTATAACATATGTCGGGGCATTTGTTGGTCCAATGACATGACCAACCACTCATAGAAGCTCATATGGAATCTTAAATGCAGTCTTCTCAATGTTGTCCTCAACTACCCTTAACTGACGAAAAAATTCATGACTAATCAAGCTACAATAGCTCAAACTAATTGACTAAAAAGAAAGCTTATATGAGTAAAAGGGATAGCGCTTCTTCTTTCATCTTATTCAATTACCGATAATTCATGCAAAGTCTGAGAGAGCCATCCATCTTAGTAGAAAAGATGGCTGACACTCCCTAGTTAAAAATGCTTCTTCTTATGAAACCCTTTTTCAACTACTCCTTAACTTGCTTTCTCTGCTTGCATCATTGTTGTAACGACCCAACTTTCGAACACATCGGAAGTCGTGTCATTATATAAGATTAAGAATAGATAGAAGATAGAACTAAAGTAAACATCAGAATCTCACAGCGGAATTTTAAACAAAAAATAATACTCCATAATATTATACATCATAACACAGTACATCATAACATATTAGGTCTAGGGATACATGCCATTACATAGTACAACTTTAATTATACATAACGTCATAGATAACCCAAACATGCGGTACTTAGTAATTTAACATAGATAGATAGGTAGATCAACATGTAGAAACTTCATCCATCTATTCCAAGTTAAATATGACCTAATTCACTTGTCTACTCATAACAAGTGTTATTAGTACCCAAGAGTTTAGGGAAAACACAGAAAAATAAACTCTGGGTCAGTCAAGGGACTGGTATGAGCAAACGGTTTTTAAAACAAGTTAAAGACGTAAACATATCTCATAAGACCATGTCGTAAGTACGGAACGGGTTTTTACCTTATGAGAATAAATCACTTTTTATAGATATTATCATAGTGTCTAGGGTTTTCACAAATAATTTAAAATCTAGAAGAATGCTTGCATCTCACATTCTCATATATATTATACAAATAAAATCGCTTGGCGTTTATGGATAATGGATTTCCGACTATGACAAGGTATGGAACCACCTTCCGATAGTGTATCTCTAGAGGCGAATACACTGGGTTCAACAAGAACGTCTTGCAACCCGGCCCACACATGACAGACCACTTATTTCTCTTCAGTGTATCAGATGTATATCACCAATGGTTGTGTACGGCAACCATTATCGAATGGGACAGGATCGATAGAATAAGAAACAAAAGGAATTTCTCTAGATAGGTGATGCTACACCCTAATGGGAGCGACCCACATAGCCATGCTGCCTGCTCGATTTTTGTCATTTCTTGGATGTGAGGCTTGAGGCAAGACTTACCTTTTATCATCATCAGTTCATTTGCTTTGAATGCCACATCGTCAAAATTCACCAATCACTAATTGACTTCCCCAAAAATATATTATAAGTATATAGCAAGAGAAACGAATTCCTCTGCCACCATATACATACGTTTGGAGAGATCAATGTACGTGATCAATTAGAATTAATTTGTCAGACATTCGTCCTTACGAGTTGCCCTGGGACTGGACAAACCGAAGGCACTATTCAAGAATAGTCCTTGCATATCCCCGTCCTCAATTATCTTCAATACGCGAAATCAAAGTGGAATACTAATTCTGGATTCTTCGAAATGATCTACGTAAAGTCTTTCCTATCAGTTTATACTTTAAGAATGGTTTTTAATATCTATTCAATCTAAAATATTAGCTATCAGTTTTGTCTGGACAAGATTAAGTATAATTTATATTCTATTATTTAATCTTTAACCAACATGAAAGTATCTATGATTGTATTATTCAAACCCAAGTGATTTGGTTATCTTTAATAACGAACAATAAAAGTGTGTGCGTCGCACACGTTATTTTACTCTGTCTGTTTTACACATCAAATATTTCAAAATTTCATTATCGTCCCATTTGTAAACTATCTTTATATTCTTAACAAATCATATATAATTTAATTTATGTTTTCATTTTAATTATTTCCTATTTATTTTATTTTTAAACCTGTTGAACTTCGGAAGTCAAGTTCCCTTGCCACCGTCTTGCTTTTCGCCTGCCCAATACATTATGCTTCTCTTTGTCAGAAAATAAAAATTAATTAATTAATTTCCTATTTTATTAAAACTGGTTTAATTTAAAACTTCGTTTAAAATCTCATTTTTAAGCGTATTGACCAAAAGTACCAGTTTGCCAAAGTGCCAGTTCCAAAACACTATGATTCTGCTTGCCAAACCGCTCCAGTCACCGTCCGTTCGGGAATTGCCAAAGTACCACCTGGTACTTTCCCATTTGCCAAAGTACCAATGCGCCAGCTCTCGAAATCCTTTGCCACAACCGTGTTTTCTCGACGTGCCAAAGTACCACCTAGTACTTTCCTAATTTCCAAGGTGCCAAGTACTACCCCTTGCCACAACGGATCGTTCACCTCATTTCACCATGCCACACCCTTTCTCTTCTCCTTCACCTTTCCTGATGTACACACACATCCCCGTGCACGTGCACCGCCACTTGAGACACCATTGCCTACCCGTGACCATCCCGACACGTCACTCTTCACCTTCGGACCTCATTGCCACCCCTAGGTCTGACCATCTGAATGTAAACAGTTATCTCACCGTCTTCCGTCATTATTAACGAATGGGTTCCATTTGAGAAAATTCCCATCGCTCTCTCCTCAGACCATAGAACTCCATGCCACTCAAACTACACCATGCTGGCCTCCTTTAGTGCCGAACCCTCCAGGTGCGCAGCCTCCTGACGTCGCCGATGTTGTGCAGTTCCGGCGTGAACAACACATACCCCAAAGAACCCGTTTTTTCCTATTTTTAATTCGTTCTCAAAAACTATGAAATAGAAAAATCTTTTTGTATTTTTCCTATAACCTCCTACCCTTCACGTTGCTCCCCTCCTAACAACACGGACTCTGATTGCCTTGATCGCCGGAATTTGATCAAAGTGCATTTTTCGATCATCATGGCATATCTCAACATCCATGATGTTAAAAATCATGAAACCACCACCAAAAATCATCGTTTTACAATACGCTTCTATTTATATACTTAAATCAGGTTTCTAAGTAGTTTGAAATTTTATGACATAGGTTTGGTTACAGAGAGCAAATGCAGGTTTCTGTTTTCTTTTTATTCTTTTGGTTCAACAGTATTTACTTCCTTATATTACTAAAATGTGACACACATGTATCATACTCTTGTATTCACATAAACACAGGATGGTAACTAGATATAATTCTCTTTTGAAATAGGTTTAATGATGTTTGTGTTTGCATAAAAAAACAGTAGTTTTGTTCATCTCAGTTTTAACTAATCAATAGGACCTATGCAACATGCCAGTAGAATAACAGTCTAAACGAATGCAAATCAAAATTTTCTAGCTTTGATTATAAATTATTGGTCAGCCAAAAGATGGTGTTCAGGACTTGCAATCTTAATCAAGGGGCATCCAAACTAACATATGCAAACTCAAACAATTACAGCAGTAATTCAAAGATCTGAACAATGAAAAAGGAAATGGTTTACTCACAAATAAGGCTTTGTATTCTCAGATCTCACTTCCCTTCCTTTACTGATTTATGTTAGAGCTGTGAAGAGAATGCATGGGTGCTCTCTTCTATTTATAAGTGTATAAAAACTATTAAATATTCATCATTTAATGCCTGTCTGATTACAGGGAGGGAAAATTTCAGAAGTGCACAACCCTCTTAATAACTGGAAAAAAAATGAAATGCCTATGTTCTACTAGCTGAGCTATAGCCTGCACCCTATTTTACATATGGCCGAGGTGTTTTTGTGCTAAGGAACATGTGCATAAGTACCATTTTGTACCAGTCTTATGTCAGAAATGGCTGTTGATATACCCATTCCTTAAATGCATGTGTACCTCAAGTTTCTACCAACCAATCATAACTTTTTCCTTGGCTGAGAAGATGAGCAGACTTTGCAGCACCAAATCATTACTTTGCCAAGTGGTGTGTTGTGTTTTGCGGCTAAATGGTGAGGTGTTCATGTAAATTATTTAAGAAATGGTTTGATTTGTACCATGTTCTGAAAAACTGAAAATATCCTAGTCATAAACAATTCGGCCATGTGGAAGTATAATTCTATCAACATCCTATTTTCTAGCCTATTTTCCTAGTGTATAGCTACATTCTAATTCTATTTGTGTGATGACCAGGTCTTGTGTAAATACAAAAGAAAATGGCCACTACAGGTTAAAGAAATTCTCGTGAGAGAAAAAATAGATTTTGCTCTTGAACTTTTCATTGTGAGAAAGGAATGGTTCTTGTGTAATTTGTCAAATGTCCTTATGATTTAAAAACTCTAAGAACATACTAAAAACAAGAATTTAAATCTTAGTATAAGATTGAAACAAGGTAGGTGCTACACAAAAGAAATGGCACTTCTCATATTTGCTACACACACAGGTGATAAATGGTTTTGTACAAATGTTATCATACACAAGGCTTTAAAATTTTAATTGTTTTAAGTATGGAAATCTAATTTTTATTTACAATTTGTTAAATTATGATCGATGAATTTGTATTAATGATGTTAGTTAGAAACCAGGCCATTACAATTCTTTAGGAGCCACGTTTGTGAAGACCCGCAACTTCCCCGTAAAGGAAAGCGTCGGATATTTCGAGAACAAGCCACAACAGAACGCATACAAAAGAACATTTCACTATATATTATAACAGTGCATCAGATTACAAGAATATACAGAGTATAAAAGAATATTACACAGAAATATCAGAGATTTAAATTACATTTAAATACATAGCAGCGGAAAATAATACAATACACAACTAGAAGGAGATATACGGATACAAAGCTTTCCGGATATCGTTCCAGCTGTAAACCAGGATCCTGTGAATATAAATCTGCAAAACCGAAACTACTAGCTGCCCGTGTCGAAAATAGGGGCACCCAGAGTTTAGGTTAAAACAATAAACTCCAGGTCAGTCATGTGACTGGTGTGAGAACTAAAACAGTTAATCTTTATTTTAAAGGCTAGGTAAATCAAGGGACCACGCCGTATAACACGGAACGGGTTTCCTCCCAAGAATACCAGTGCATAAAACAAACAGCGCAATGCTAAATAAAGAAAAATGAAGCTGTTATAAGACCCAGGTCCTATCACACAATGCAACGCAAGCCGGGGGATAGGGTTTTTACCTTATAACAGCCAAGAATGCTTGATACGTTTAAAAGAAATCATTTGATACCATTATAAGTGCATAGTGTATAAAACAACTTCAAATCATAAGTATCAATCATAGGCGGCATGAATGCCCCATACCACTATGTCGCCATATATAGGTTATACAATCAAAATCGCAAAGTCACGTATTTGGAAATTGGGTTTCCATCTATGAACCGAGGCTAGGGGCAAGATCCTCAACCGATTCGAGACTGCCTAGTCCGAGTCTCAGGATCAGAGCTCGAGTGACCCTTGGATCGTCAGGGCCGGTCCACACGGAGTGGATTAAAATGCCTGAACATGCGTTTCTCCGCCCTATGGGGCGTAAACGAGCCAACTAAATGACTCCATCGGTTCGAGAACGACCGATCAATCCGAGGCGCCTCGCAACAGCAACAACCACATAAGTCAAACTCGTCAGGGCGTGTAAAACCACTGACGCCACTTCTAACTAGGAAGAAACGCATGCCCTCCCTGAGGTCCGTCTCCCGTTTTTGGTTCATACCTGGTGTGAAACACGCGAGGTAAACGTTACACAAAGCTACGCCACAAAGGCCGTGCTTTGATCATCACCACAAGACTTTGCTTTTCAACAGAAGCCTTGATCATTTGCATCTTAGCATGCCACACAGGCAAACCATCCTATGCAACCGATATCAGTCACACAGAATGAAATCCGATGTCAGACACACAGTCCATTTACAAGTCCGTTCTGGGTCTGAACGAAACCGGAGGCACCTAGTACCCCGCATATCCATCGATCTCCAAGTACGTCTGGACGATCACTAACTGTTTCCATCTTCTTGGGTGTACAGCCCAATCAAGATCATCAGTTATCACCCAAACGACGTGAAGACCTCCGGTCTTCGACCATCGTCTTCATCTTCGACTTATCGTCGTATCAGTTATTCAGAATGGGATAAACCCGGTCTTTCCGAATAACTCGCGTATATTTTAAATAAGTGTTACACAAACACAACATACGCCTCATTCCAATTCATTAGTCACTAACCATAAATTAATCAAGAGAATAATTCCCCAAATATTAACCCCGAAGGCCGAAACCAACATCAGATCAATATCCAGAAAACCATTCTGCTTGGCTAACCGACAGTTAGTTTCTAAATTTCACGTTCAAATCTAATTAAAGATTTAACTATCGCCTGGAGCAAAACTGGTGATACTCCATTCTCGATCTTTTCAATCTAATTAAAGATTCATTAAAACTCCACTTAGTTTTAATCATTATCTGGGTTAAAGAATCAGTGTCATTTAAAACACGGTTCACGATAAACCCAAAATCACATTCATTAATTATCGGGTTAAAGAACGAGTGTTATTTAAAACACTGTTCACGATAAACCCAAAAATCAATATCAATTCAATTCCAATTAAATATCATTTAATTGGTACACTTCATTAAATCTAAATAAAAGATTTAATCTTTTCTCAACTGGGTTCAAGAACAGTGTTAGTGAAGACACCATTCACGACAAACCCAAATCACATTCGATATTCAATACAAGGCTCTGAATAGAAAATATATCGGCTTATATTCAATATCGAATTCTACGACTAACAAATGTCGTATTGGAAATAACGATATACATATATATCTTTCAAATTTCCATAACAACACCTGTATAATCACGAATTCCAACATCGAAATATTCCGAAGACAATTTCGATTCAAATCCACTCCAATGCAATCATTGGAATTTTGGTTACTTTTAAAACCCTTTTCGAATTCAATTTATTTATTTAAAAATAAATAGAATTATAATTCTAGTTCAAAACTAGTTCATTTCGATAAAAATCCATTTTTATCTTTTCAAATATGGAGTTTTTCATCCCAATTCTTCACAAATCATTTCTTATGAATTTACACAAATTATTACTATTTTTAATAATTTTATCAAGGCCCGTACAGTCGATTTCCATCAATGGCCATCGAACTGCACTTACAGCGACCTTTTTCGAATTTGATTTGGACATAATTCCAAATCCAACCGTTAGATTTCAAATTTCTAATATTCGTTAGAAAGCTCTTTTCGATACGAACCCAACGGTTCCGGTTTTAGGAGAATCCGACGGTCGGATCTCCCGTAATGTCCGTTTGAAATAAATGGTCGAAATTCGCGAACTGCCGCGGCGCGGCGCGTTCTATTCAGGCCATTATATTATATATAATATATATATAATATATTTCGTCGATTTCTATTTAAAAACGAATTATATAAACAGTTTTAAATTCATTTCAAAATCTATTTCAACTTCCATTTCAATTCAAAGCAAAATTGAATTCTTCTTTATAAATTCGTTTCAAAATTCATTTCTGTTCAATTCAAATTTCAATTCAATTTGAATTCATATTCAATTCAATTCATTTCGAAATCGTTTTCAATTCAATTCATTTCGAAATCGTTTTCAATTCAATTCATTTCGAAATCGCTTTTCAATTCAATTCATTTCGAATTCGTTTTCAATTCAATTCATTTCGAAATCGTTTTCAATTCAATTCATTTCGAATTCGTTTTCAATTCAATTCATTTCGAATTCGCTTTTCAATTCAATTCATTTCGAAATCGTTTTCAATTCAATTCATTTCGAAATCGTTTTCAATTCAATTCATTTCGAAATCGTTTTCAATTCAATTCATTTCGAATTCGTTTTCAATTCATTTCGAAATCGTTTTCAATTCAATTCATTTCGAATTCGTTTTCAATTCAATTCATTTCGAATTCGTTTTCAATTCAATTCATTTCGAATTCGTTTTCAATTCAATTCATTTCGAATTCGTTTTCAATTCAATTCATTTCGAATTCGTTTTCAATTCAATTCATTTCGAAATCGTTTTCAATTCAATTCATTTCGAAATCGTTTTCAATTCAATTCATTTCGAATTCGTTTTCAATTCAATTCATTTCGAATTCGCTTTTCAATTCAATTCATTTCGAAATCGTTTTCAATTCAATTCATTTCGAAATCGTTTTCAATTCAATTCATTTCGAATTCGTTTTCAATTCAATTCATTTCGAATTCGTTTTCAATTCAATTCATTTCGAAATCGTTTTCAATTCAATTCATTTCGAATTCGTTTTCAATTCAATTCATTTCGAATTCGTTTTCAATTCAATTCATTTCGAATTCGTTTTCAATTCAATTCATTTCGAATTCGTTTTCAATTCAATTCATTTCGAATTCGTTTTCAATTCAATTCATTTCGAAATCGTTTTCAATTCAATTCATTTCGAATTCGTTTTCAATTCAATTCATTTCGAATTCGTTTTCAATTCAATTCATTTCGAAATCGTTTTCAATTCAATTCATTTCGAAATCGTTTTCAATTCAATTCATTTCGAAATCGTTTTCAATTCAATTCATTTCGAAATCGTTTTCAATTCAATTCATTTCGAATTCGTTTTCAATTCAATTCATTTCGAATTCGTTTTCAATTCAATTTGAAATCGATAAAATCGATATAAATATCGTTCACGTCAAAATGGCGTCAATCTAATCAACACGGCTTCATAAAGTTCTATTTTCAAATATTCTATTTCAAATATTTCTATTTCAAATATTTCTATTTTAAAACTGGAATGAGGCCCAATCAATTACCATATAAAGTTAATTATATGGATTTTCATACAACACATGTATAATAGCCTTGAAAAATAATCAACCATCAACCAAAGTGCACTACACTGTATAAGCATCAAATATAGACATTCAACGCTTATAACAGCCTGTCAATCAATCGATCGACATATTTACTCAATCAGGATGAGTGAACTTCAAATTTCATCCCAACACCCGTGTGGGGTTTCAAACAATCAAACACATATTTTATTTGTGCAGTTAGGCGATGTGTAAAATTTATCGACCCAATCAACGTCCTTCAAATAGGTGTACATAAACAAACCGTCTGGTTTGTAAATGACTATTCTATTTTATTCACTTTCACGTTAAAAATTATATTTTTAACGATAAAACATTTTATTCCAACATATGAATTTCTATTCAGTTCATTCTTTAAATAAAATGATATTTTTATTTTTCTAACATATTTTAGAAAATTTCGGCGGCATAACGGCACGATACTAGAAACGGGACAAGGCCTAGCCTTATCCCCGGTCTAGTGAAGGCCCACGCCATTCACTCATCAATCAAATCAATTTCATTTTTCTAACCACAAAATTTGGAGTAAGGGTCTAACCTAGCCTTACTCCTACGCCTTATAACGGCGCTCGTCTAATCCTAACCAATTTATCGATTCGATTTTTCACATCACAAACCACATTCAAACCAATATCGCAATCAATCACCAAACAATCAAACAAACAAGTCCATGGTCTGTGGACGATTGTGTCGGGTGCTACTAAGCACCGTCTGCATCCTAGTATATATATAACTAGAAAAATTAAATTGAAAGGTGAGAAATTCTCACCAATAGCTATCCAACTTCAAGACTCTTCCTAATAGAAATCTTCGCCTTTTTGTCGCTTTCGCCCGTATTCTCTGCATATGTAAAAATCGAATTTTTACGATGCTATTCAATATATAAAAATCAAATTTTTAGTTCAAAGTTCAATATATAAAAATCGAATTTTTATTTCAAAGTTCAATATATAAAAATCGAATTTTTATTTCAAAGTTCAATATATAAAAATCGAATTTTTATTTCAAAGTTCAATATATAAAAATCGAATTTTTATTTCAAAGTTCAATATATAAAAATCGAATTTTTATTTCAAAGTTCAATATATAAAAATCGAATTTTTATTTCAAAGTTCAATATATAAAAATCGAATTTTTATTTCAAAGTTCAATATATAAAAATCGAATTTTTATTTCAAAGTTCAATATATAAAAATCGAATTTTTATTTCAAAGTTCAATATATAAAAATCGAATTTTTATTTCAAAGTTCAATATATAAAAATCGAATTTCTATTTCAAAGTTCAATATATAAAAATCGAATTTTTATTTCAAAGTTCAATATATAAAAATCGAATTTTTATTTCAAAGTTCAATATATAAAAATAAGCATATTTTCACAACGCTACTATATAGATAAAAATTATATTTTTATCACCTTATTCTTCATATAAAAATTTCACCCTTACAAAAATAAAGTTTTCACCTTTATAAAAACAAAGTTTTCGCCTTTTTTAAAATAAAGTTTTCAACTTTATAAAAACAAAGTTTTCGCCTTTTTAAAATAAAGTTTTCAACTTTATAAAAACAAAGTTTTCGCCTTTTTAAATTCAAAGATTTCACCTTTTTAAATTCAAAGATTTCACCTTTTTAAATAAGTTTTATTACTTCATAAAAATCAGTTTTTAAATTGAAGAAAAATAAATAAATTTGAAATTAAAAACTTACATTGTATTTTCAGAGGAGGGGGGTGTTCTTCGTCGAACTAGGGGCCATGGAGGTGGTGGGTGGTTGGCTAGGGGGAGTGGCACTGGTCGGCGGTGGCACACTTAGCTGGTGTTGGCGGTTTTAGGTACAAGAGGGGGTTTGGAGGTTCGGTTTTAGAGAGGAGGGAGGGGGAACGATCGTCAGAGGTCGGGGGTGGTGATGGCCGGAGGCGCGCGGCCTGAGGGGGGGGGTGACGGTTGTAGGCTCGCCAGGGGAGGCTGCAGTTGCGGGTTTCGTGGTTTTTGGGGGTTATTTGAAGAAGTAGGAGGAGGAGATAGGAAGGAGGGGGTCTGGCGACGTGTGGGGAGATCGGAGGGCGGCGGCGCCTCCGGCGGCGGAGGGCAGGGCTCCTCCGTCGATCGTGAGATAGTTTTTTTTTTTTTCTTTTTTTTTTTTTTTTTTTGATTAAATTAAATCGGGGGGGGGCCTGGTAGTTAAGGGGAAAGAGATTTTTTTTTTTTTTTTTTTTTTTTTGATTAAATTAATTTAAATTCTCTCTCCTGAGTTGACTTTTCATATGACCTCCAAACGAGGCCCACCGCCTGCCGTCCATAGCGTTTTACCCCCATTCCGAACACAATGGGATATGTATCGTCAGCTGATTCGACTGTTACAATCAGTTTCCTTTTGAATTTACATTTAAATCACTATATTGAATTTTAAACGCACATTTCAAATTACCGGGGTCACATACTAACTAGAAAAATTCTAGAAAAATATTTTCTAGCTTCGTATCAACGATACGGTCCTAACAAAACTAGTTTCGTCGAATTCTGAGACCGTTTGAAAAATGGCCATTTTCCAGTCGATTAAAATCAACTGAAACTGGTCAAACGCGTTTTCCTTTGCCACGCTCACATACTGATTCGGAAAATTATGAAATTTGGAATCTAGCAATAACTTGACTCTGCGGACCCAACAAAACTGGTTTCGTCGGAATCCGAGGTCGTTTGCAAAATGTCCATTTTTAAGGGCCTGAATTCCATAGCGACTATTCAGAATTTTCAACTGGACATATCTTTTGATTCCCGATATGAAATCTTGATTTTTCGGATTCGTTGGAAAGATATTCACTTTTAGATTCCATTATTTTTGGTTTCACTAAAATCCGGATTGTTTTGCACCCGGTACATTAAATTGAAGTTTGAAATCGAATTATCGAACTACCGCGCCATTTTCAATTCTATTTATAATTATATATAAATATTTATATTCTAACGACGACGCGTATAATATATACGTTCGAATTATATTCAAAATAAATTTCTCGTCGTTTTTATTTAAAATAATTCATTTTAAATAATCAAAATTCGCAAAAATTGCCAAAATAAAAATTTTAAACTGGCCCAGATTTTCGGGTTGTTACAACGTTCCTCACTATAAAACAACCGATCGAGCATTATCAATAAGATAGATTTTGAACTCGATCTCTCTTGGTGGTGGAAGACTGATAACCTCCTCGAATATGTCTGGAAAGTATCTAACTACTGATACCGAACTCGGGTCGTTCGTGATAGGTCAAGAGAGTACAAGTAGCTCAGTATAACTGATACTTGCAGATACAGGAGACCTCCAAGCTACGCTGGCTACGTTTACACAAGCTAGTTACCCTCCTATCACAATCTAGAATAAATTCATACATGGGGCGGACCAATTCATACCTAGTATTGACCCAAACTTGCAAAACCCAAGCTCATGTGCATTACAATCAAATTCAACCCCATCATCGATTTCAAACCCCAACACACAACATAGATAAATTGGTCGACCCAAAAATAAGATTTGACACAACCATAGTGTCTATCATAATACTAACATATAAATGCATTTTTTTTCTTACAAATGTACTAGATATAAAAGAATGAGAAGCCCAGAATCATATAAAGTGCAAACAGAAAGACTAGAGGAGATAACACACCTTCGATAACAACTTTCTTCCTTATATCCTGAGCTGGTTGTACACTAATGGAAGAGAGAGTGCTATATAACATAAGCCTATGCTAGCTGAGTAGAGTCGGAGAAGGAACCCTACGTCGCCATGGACACTCTCTATGCCCCCATTTGATCATAAATATAACATCGCAAATTTGGGCTCTTCTCTCCAATATTACATTCTTTAGAAACATGTCTGGATACACTTCAGATCCTTCTTTTTTATGCTTCCCTTAATTTCCATACCTTTTCCCTCCTTTTTTCTTACCCTACCAAGTTTTCTTTCCCTCATTTTTAGGATTCACCTCAACCTTCTCTTTATTTCTTTCTTTCATCATTGGTAAGCAATGTCGTCTCTAGTAACCCTTCGAACATAGCCACCGTCAGGATGTGACTCACCGCTAAATCCTACATGGTTGATTTAGAGTTTTCATAATTTTGAGTGCCTTCTTGTATCGAGGATTGAATAATTTCAATCGAATCCTTGCAGGCTCGTTAAATGGATTGGCATACTCTTTCACAAACATACCACCATGCTTAAGATGAATAAATTTGTCTAAATGAATGCCTTTTTCGGCTTGGTACAACATTTTCTTAAATCTTCTACAGTAAATCCTCTTATGTCATTTCATCGATCTCTGCCTCTAAAAATTTCCAATAATTATTGGCCTTACCTTGTAGTTGCCATGACATGCTGCCTTCTATTTGTACCATCTATACCCCATCAGTCCAAATATCAACTTATAAATACGGATCCAAGGTCTAGCCTTTATATAGGACTATGTACCTTCAAATAACAGCTGGATCTGGTTAAGGCCGCAGTGGAAGAAATAGTTGAATTTCAAAAGAAATCATTTTGGATCTTTAATAGGCCCTTGAAGTTTGATTCATTTACAAATTTTTTTAAGTTTCTTTTAAATGAAATCATTATTTTTTTATTTCATGAATAAATTTTGCTTAACTTAATGTGTATGCTTCTAATTAGGTTTTTGAAGCGCTTATATATATGTTGATAGGAAAGAAAGAAGGATCTAATCCTATGTTACTTCCTTCAATCTCAGCCATCAAAACCAAGCCCCTTCAAACCCTAGCCTTCTTTATCATGCTATAGCCGAAAATTCAACCCCATTTTTGTGGGCGTTAAACCCATTTAAGCCCATGTATGATATTACATAATTAAATCCAATTTAATTATTTATTGATAGCGTATATTGGTTAATATATTCATAACTATTACAAATATACCTTGTAATATTTATTTCTCAAATCATATCAATATTTATAATTAATTTTCATAAATATAAATTTATTTATAACAATTATAAACTAATCGAATCGTTTGGTCAAAGGAGAATTCACTGTTTTTGTTGTGTGACTCGTCAGGTGTACTTTTGGTCAGCGATTAATACCGACTATTTGAATATTAATGTCCACACTTCACTTAGCAGGTGGAGTGACCTTTTCACCAAATTTATCGCTTACTTGGCTTTGGTAAATCCCAATTTCACTTTGTTAAGCGTTACCTTGTTGTGACTTTTATTTACACCAATTCTTTTCGTCAAAACTATATCACTTTGGACTTATGGATATTGCTGATGGTCAAAATTCCAACATCATCCACATTCAAATTTATTGTCCAAACACAAAGTCTTTGGTTCAATAATAACAATTATTACTAACTAAACTACTATAGTTAGAGATTTTGACTTTGAGTTGACTTAAGCTGACCATAATACTAACCTCATATAACAAAGGAGATGGATTCTCTCTTGAATAGTGTTTCACTTCTAATACTTCCACTCGACCCAAATATAGTCACTCGATGGATGTTATTCCATGATTTGACTATAATCAAAGCGGGGCTTTCATACTAAATATTCTCAGCATTATCAAGTCAAAAGAATTGTGTAAATTATTCACATTGATATTTTTGTGTAACCTTAGTTATATTAACCAACAAAAACTATCGATTGGGTCGTTTAATAATTATCCAATAATTATTAGTGTGTAACCCCTTGGTGCCCCCAACAGTCATGAGTAATACATTGCCCAACATTTGGAAAGCGTTACATATTATAGTCTCAACAGATACATTGGTATCCTATCTCAATGCATCTTGACTAGGAACATTTAAATGATATGTTTGTTTCACTGTGATCCAATACTCATGATTACAACTATTTGTAATTACTATCATATAACAACCATTTATGGATTTTTTATTAAGTATATTTTAACTAAACATTTAATTATTTATAACACTTTATAACATATGTATAATAGAAAATAAAACTTTATTTCAAACGAGAATTGATTTCAAAGTTAATTAATATTTAATAAATTACAGAATTGTCCCTAGGGCATACCCCAAACTCTATCAATCTCCAACTTGCACTTGAAGACAATTATAGAATCTCAATCCCATCCCTTTAACTAGTTTCTCAATAACTGACTGAGCCAAGCCTTTCGTGAATAGATCTGCTATGTTGTCCTTGGTATCAACCCTTTGAAACACAACTTCTTTCTTCTCAATGAAATCTCCAACCAAGTGAAACTTTCGAAGAATGTGTCATGACTTCTCATGCGCTTTTGGTTCCTTTGCGATCTATATCGCCGCATTATTGTCACAAAACAATGCTATAGGATTCTCGGAATGGGAAATCACTCTAAGCCCGCTAAAAAACTTGCGCATCCAAACCACATCTTTTGCTGCTTCATCGAGGGCAATGTACTCGGCCTTCATTGTGGAATCAACAATTGTTTCTTGCTTGAAACTTTTCAGTTAACATCTATACTATCTAATGTAAATACATAAACAAATACAGATTTACTATCGTCTATATCTCTTTGAAAGCTCGAATCTGTATACCCCTTCATAAGGATTTTCCATTCTTATATATGAGGAACAATTCCTTAGTATTTCTCGAATACTTAAGTATGCTTTTTAGGTCGTCCAATGTTTTTCTCCAGGATTAGACTGGTATCGGCTTACACATCCTAATGCGTATGCCACGTCTAGTCTGGTACATAGAATAACATACATTATGGATCCTATAGTTGAAGCTTAAGGAATCCTTTTCATACGCTCTTTCTCCTCATCAGTACAAGGAGTGTCCTTCTTAGAAAGAACGACTCCAGATTGCGTCGGAACACTTCCACACTTAGAGTTCTCCATACTAAACCCTTTTAATAATGTGTTTGTCTATAAGGATTGGGACAAACCCAATAGCCTATTATATATATATATATATCTATAGATCTTTATACCAAGTATATAAGTTGCTTCTCTAAAATCCTTCACAGAAAAATTTGCGGAAAGTCATGCTTTCACTGATTGCAATAATGAAATGTAATTGACAATCAATAATAGATCATAGACATGGAGTAATAAGAATACAATAGCATTGCCCTGCTCCCTTCTGTATATGCATGCTTCCTCTGTGTTTTGATAAAAACCTAACTGTTTGGTTACTTTATCAAAACATTTGTTCCAACTCCTTGAAACTTGTTTAAACCCATAAATAGACTTTAACAACTTACACGCTTTGCCTGCACTCCCATTGACCACAAAACCATCTGGCTATCACATATAAATATTTCCTTCTAAATCACCATTTATAAAAGTCATCTTTATATCCATTTTCCATATTTCATAGTCATTGAATGCAACAACGGCAAGCATAATCCGAATTGATTTAAGCATGGCTACGGGTGAAAAAGTCTCATCATAATCAACATCTTGAATTTGACGATATCCTTTTGCAACTAACCATGCCTTTTGTGTCTCCACTTCGCCATCTGCATTTAGCTTTTTCTTGAAAATCCATTTGCGGTCGATGGGATTTATTCCTTCAGATATTTCAGACAAAGTCCAAACTTTGTTTTCCTACATGGAGCCCATTTCGGATTTCATAGCTCCATGCCAGAGTGCAGAGTCTTTACTCTGCAATGCTTTCTGGAAAGTCAAAGTAGTGTCATTGTCTAAAAAGAAGTCTTTCTTCTTTCCATCTACGAGAAAACCATAGTATCTCTCTGGAACGCGAGATTCTCTATTAGACCTTCTAGTAGGATGATTGTTTTTATATATGGGTGAAATTATTTCCTATACTGTTTCGACTTCAGTGTTGGCTTCTCAGATCTCATCCAAATCTACAACTTTGTTGGTAATTTTTTTAATAGAAATTCTCTTTTCAAGAAGGCAACGTGTATGGAAACAATCACCTTTTGTTCCTCAATGTTATAAAAAATAACCCTTAGAATTGTTAGGATATCCTATAAATTTACATAAGGCAAAACTTGCCTCAAGTTTATTAGGTCCAACGTTCTTAACGTAGGCCCGACAAACCCATACTTTCAAATGATTAAAGTGGGGTTTCTTCTTATGCTAAATTTCATAAGGCATCTTAGGCATAGATTTAGTGGGTAACAAGTTCAACATATGTTTCACAGTTTCTAGTGCATATCATCAATAGGAAAGAGGTAACTCAGCCTTACTCATCGAGGAACGAACCATATCTAATAGGATTCGGTTCCTTCGCTCTGATACACATTGTGTTATGGAGTATAGGGTGGAGTAACATGAGAGATAATCTGAAACGAACCAAACTCGCCCTTTCGGGAAATCCCGGATTGAGTTGAGAACATGACAAATCAGAATACAAATAATAGAACATTTCATTGCTATTACAACAATTACATCAGAGTACAAGAATATTCCAGAGAATAAATATTACACATTGGAAATACAGTATCATAGATATAACAAATTACAAAGCAGCGAAAAATGTAATATAATGCGTAGCAGAAAATACATCACTAGCACAACTAAAAGAGATACACAGATACAAAGCTTTCTGAATATAGCTCCAGCTGTAATTCAGGATCCTGTGAAAAGAAATATCTGCGCAAACCAAAACTACTAGATGTACGTGTGGAAAATATGGGCACCCAGAGTTTAGGTAGAAACAGTAAACTCCGAGTCAGTCATGGGATTGGTGTGAGAACAAAAACAGTTATTAAATCTTTACTTTAAAAGTTTGGGAAATCATGGGACCACGCCGTATAACATGGAATGGGTTTACTCCACATGAACTTTTGTTTAAGATAAAACAACTTAATGCTTTTTAAAAAATGAAGCTATTATAAGACTCAGGTCCCATCACACAATGCAACGCAAGCCGGAGGATAGAGTTTTCCCTTATAATAGCCAGATATGCTTGGTACGTTTAAAACAAATTATTTTGATATTATTATAAGTGCATAGTGTCAAAAACAACTTCAAATATAAATGTATCAATCATAGACGACATAGGTACCATATATCATGTCGCCATACTAGTTCTATAATCAAAACCACACGATATCGTATTGAAAGATGGATTTCCATCATGAACCAAGGCAAGGGATCGTCCTTACCGAATTCAAGACTCTCTATCCCGATCCTCAGGATACAGCCGCAACTGCACTAAGGAAAATGCAGGGCCGGTCCACACATACTTTAGTGGATTAGTAATTCCTGAACAACACGTTTCCCCGCCCTACGGGGCGTAAATCAAGAGCCACTTAGGACTCAAATCCGAGGTACCTCGCTTTCCAACATCCACATAAGTAAAAATGTCTGGGCTCCATACTATGACACCACTCCTAGCTAGAAAGAAACGCATGCCCTCCCTGCCGTCCTTCATCCCGTTTCCGGTTAATACCAGAGTGTGAAGCTCGTGAAGTAACGCTATACACAAAGCTATGCTAATTAAAGCTATGCTTTGATCATCATCCACAAGAATCTACTTTTCAACAAAAGCCTTGATCATTTGCATCTTGGCATGCCACACTGACAGTTCACGCCATACAACTGATGTCCATCAATATATAACCTCAAAGCTCGTACATCTCAAAGAAGGGTGTTAAGCAAGAGAATAAATCTTCTGCCACCAAACAGATATATATTTAATAGAAATCAATTAGCACAGAATGAAATCCAATGTCAGACACACATCCATTAACAAGTCCGTTCTGGGTCTGAACGAAACCGGAGGCACCTTATTCCTCGTCCCATATGTCCAATACAGGAGAGAGGTCCCCGCATATCTGGTCGTTCTCCAAGTACGTCTGGACGATCACCACTTATTAACTTGTCTTGGGTGTACAGCCCAATCAAGGCATTAGTAATCATCCAAACGATGTGAAGATCTCCGGTCTTTAACCACCATATTCTTCGACAATTTTAATCGTCATATCAATTATTCAGAATGGGTTAATCCCGGTCTTTCCGAATAACTTGCGTATTTTAAAATCAATAATCAAGTTCTATAAAAACATATCATACGCCTCATTCCAATCTATAATATTCTTTAATAAAATATTCACATTATTAGGGAAAGGTTCCCATTAATTTTATCAAAGATAAATTCTTTTAAATTTATTCTTTAATCTTCCTTTTAATATCAATTTTAGAAGATTTTATTAACTAGTTGAGATTATCGAATTTTACTGCAATAATCATTTATTATTTTCCAATCCCAACCTATTCATCCCATGGAGTAAAACTGGTAGCCCTCCATATCTTACACCCAATGTGTTCTTAGTAAAATTAATTACCTCTTTGCGTTCAAATCTAATTAAAAATTTAACTATCGCCCGGAGTAAAACTGGTGGTACTCCATTCTCGATCATTTCAAGAATTCAATAAATTTAATTATCTCATTCCCATTTCAATCTAATTAAAAATTTATTAAAACTCTAATTTGGTTTTAATATTAAAAATCATTGCTTTATGATTATTCAACTTTAAGAAATTAACCTTGTCTTATCTTATCTTAACTTGGTTAAAGAACCAATGTTATTTAAAACACAGTTCACGATAAACCCAAAATCATCTTCCATCAAAATGAAATCTATACAGAAATCATAACAGTACATAATCGATATAAATTCCCGTGTCAGACTAATAATATAAATGGAATAGCTGTAAGGCCTTTTAAATTCCATATATAGTAGCAGTCTTCATCCACAGAAGCTCATCTCGATTATTACCAAATCGAATTCCATTCAATTCCAATTTAATATATTAAATTAGAAAACTTTACTTTGGAGAATTTCCATTAAATCTTAATAAAAGATTTATAAATTCCAAATTATATTTCATTGTTAATTGGGTTAAAGAACAAATGTCGTTTAAAACATAGTTCACGATAAACCCTCAATCAACTTTCAATTTAATTCCAAATAAATATTAATTAATTGGTAAACTTCTCTAAATCTTAATTAAAAGATTTATTCTTTTCTTAACTAGTTTTAAGAATAGTGTTATTTAAGACACCATTCACGACAACCCAAAATCCAATTTTTTTTATTCAATTCCAATTAAATATTAATTAATTGGAAAACTTCATTAAATCTAAATTTGAAGATTTATTCTTTTCTCATCGGGATTTAAGAATAGTGTTATTAAAGACACCATTCACGACAAACCCAAAATCCAATTTGATATTAAATAAAAGGCTCTAAATAGAAATTATATTGGCTTATATTCAATATCAAATTCTGAAATCAACAAGTATCGTATTAGGAATAACGATATTTATGTCTTCCAAATTCCTCAATAATATCTGTATAATCAAGGAATCCAATGTCGAAACATTCCGAAGATAATTTACATTCCAATTCATACTTTGGAAAATTCTAGTTATGTTAAAACCATTTACAAATCCAATTTATTTAAAAAAAAACATTGGATTATTATACTAGTTAATAACTAGTTCATTTCGATAAAAATATATTTTTATCTTTTTAAACTTAGATTTTTCATCTAAACTCTTTCCAAATTATTAATTATGATTTTACATAAATTTTCCCTATTTTTTTATAATATTATCAAGACCCGTACAGTCGGTTTCCAATAATGGCCACCGAACTGAATTTACAACGACCTTTTCCAAAATTGATTTGGACATATTTCCAAATCCAACCGTTACATTTCAAATCTCTTATATGCATTGAAAGCTCTTGTCGATACGAACCCAACGGTTCCGGTTTTAGGAGAATCCGACGGTCGGATCTCCCGTTACATCAATTTGAAGTTAATTGTCGAAATTCGCGAACGGTCGCTGCGCGGCGCATTCTATTCAGGTCATTATATATATATTATATATTTCGTCGATTTCCATTTAAAACGTATTTTATAAATCATTTATAAATTCGTTTTAAAACAATTTTAATTTCATTTTCAATTTTAAATCAAAATTGAATATTCCACATCTTTATCATATTAAAATGATAATATGTTCAAAATATTAGAATTTGAAATCACTTCTTTTCGATATTTATTAAAAATGAATAAAAACGATATATAAATTCCGTTCAAGTAAAAATGGCGTTTGCTAATTACCTCGACTTCATATTTTTATATTTTTGTGCCCATCCAAAATCGAACATCAAAATCATAATTTTTATTCTTCACTAACTAATAACTACTCCATAGCATGTAAATTTTATTCATTCCACATATACGTTAAAAAATTTATTTTTAACGAACAAACATTTATTTCATTACATGTAAATTTTATACACTTCATATTCATGTTAAAAAAATTTAATGAACAAACATTTTTGTTGAACAAACATATATTTCAAGACATGTAAATTTAATGGTTCTTACATATATATGTTGAAAGTGATATTTTTAATGAACAAAAATATATTTCAAGACATGTTAATTTTAATGGTTCTTACATATAAATGTTGAAAGTGATATTTTTAATGAACAATAATATATTTCAAGACATGTAAATTTTATTCACTTCACATACATGTTAAAAATAATATTTTTATCTAACAAACATATAATTCAACATATGATTATTTTTATTACTTCATTGAATATTATTTTAAAATATTCGTTATTTTAAAATGTTCTTTATTTTAAACGATTCTTTATTTTTAAATGTTCTTTATTTCTGAATCAGAATACGACTCAATCAATTACCATATAATTTCAGTTATATGGATTTCATACATCGTATGTATTCAACAATAATGATAAATAATCATTAAACAGTCCATTCACATCCAGAGTGAAATTTACAACTGTGTGAGCATTAAAATAAATTAATAACGCTCATCAAAGCCTGCCATCCCTCGATTGACATACGACTAAATATTGGGATTAGTGTATGTCAAATATCATCCCAATATCCGTGTGGGGTTTTCAAACAACAACAGTGAATTTAAATAAATTATTGGTTAACAAATTTAACCAATTCTAATTCGGTTTGAATTATTTTTCTAATTATCCAATTTTCACATTTTTAAATTATAGATAAATATTTATAATTTAATTTCAACTACTACATTAAGGTTAACATTACTTTTAATATGTTAAACATTTCAACAACAAAATCAACACACAATACAACTAATTAAATCGTTCATGGTTTGTGGATGAGGAAGGTGATCTAACAGGCACCGTATACAATTTATAATGATTAAACTGATAAAAATCTACACTGGCAATTCTATATATTTTCCAGTTATGAAAATAAATAAATAACTATGCAGAATTTTTAGTTAGGAGTTCTCACCTTTGGTTTCCACTTTGTCATTTTTTAGCGGACGACGGTCTTGATTTGGATTTGTTTCCAGTGCATAGATTTCTGTACCGCGATCCCAACGCCATCTGTTTCACACGGTTTATGTTAAAAATCATATTTTTTATTATGTTATAAATATTTTAATAATCATATTTTTAATACAATGCTATATATATAAAAAAGCATATTTTTATTCATTGTTGTCTATATTAAGAATTTCATTTTTATATTTTAAACCGCTTTACCTATATTAAAAATCCTATTTTTATTCTATGCTAATATATATAAAAATCACATTTTTATTTCAATTATTATATATATAGAAATCATATTTTCACTACGCTAAATATCATATTTTTAAATTTTTAAAACCATGCTATTTTTTTAAACAATGTACATTTATATTTTTACAACAAAGTATATTTATATTTTTAAAACAAAGTATATTTATATTTTTACAACAAAGTAAATTTATGTTTTTAAAACAAGGTATATTTATATTTTTAAATCTAAAAAAGAATTAAAAATGCTCACTATAAAACCATTGTTCTTCTATTTCAGCTCTGGCCTGCTCCATGATGTAGTTTTCGTCTAGAGGATTTCAACGCAGCTGAAATCATCTGATTCTGATTCTGTATGAGAAAGATACAGTCATTTAAACTTTAATTACATTAATGAATTATCAAATTTTAATTACATCACTAATTAGAGATTAACCCTTTTCTTTATTTTCTCCATCCTGATCCTCTTGTAGTCAAACATAACCCAACGCATGCCAGGAACCACTTCACCACCACGCCTCCTTCCTTAGACCGAACGGTCATCCATCGCCACCGTCTAACTCCCCTCGGCGCCGCCTCCACATGCCGCGGTTCCTGTCGAACTCGCCCTCTAGCCCCATGAAACGACGATCGAGCTAACCCCTCTTTCAGCACCAATTCCGAACTACTCTTGCAATAAAACACCATCATAACCGTATGTAATGAAAGAGCGCAGAGTGCTCTTTGATTTTTAATCATCATAGGATAATTCATAATATTTTGAGAAGGATTAAGGAAGAAAATTGGGAGGTCTGTTTAAAACAAGAATTAGGGTTCTCGGAAAAAGTAATATATATATTATTTAATATAATTTTAATTCACAAATTACTTGCTTTTCGGTCCGGACTCCAAACGAGGCCCAACGACTGTCGCCCCTAGCTAAATACCCCCCATTCAGGACACAATAGAATATGTTTCGTAAGCCAATTCGACTGTTTCGGTAGGTTTTTCTTTAAATTAAAATATAAATTAACAGATATTAAATTTGAACGTACATTTTAATTTACCGGGGCCATATACTAACTCCAAAAATTACAGAGAAGGTATAGCTAGCTTTGTTTTGATGATACGGTCCTAACAAAACTGATTTCGTCGAATTTGGAGACCGTTTGAAAAATGTTCATTTTCTGGTCGATCCAATTCAACTGAAATTGACAAATCACGTTTTCTTCTGCCACACTCACATATTAATTCCAAAAATTATGAAAATTGGAATCTAGGAATAATTTGAAATTCCGGATCCAAAAAAAGTGGTCTCGTCGAAAATGGAGGTCATTTGCAAAATGGCTATTTTTAAGGGCTATATATTATATTAAAAAATATATATAAATTCTATAGCGACTATTCTAAATTTTAAACTGGACATAACTTCTGATTTATATTATGAAATTTTCGTTTTTCACATTCGTTAGAAAGATATAATTAAACTGATTCAAATGTTTCTGATTTTACTGAAATCCGATTTATATTGAATTATGTACATTCAGTTAAAGTTCAAAATCAAATTTTCAAACTGCCGCGCCATTTCCGGCTGGTTATATAATTAAAATAGATTTATACATTCTAATCTTATTCAACATAAATTTCTAGTCGTTATTATTTAAAATAAATCATTTTAAATATTCAAAATTCATTAAAACAGCTACAATAAAATTTTTAAATTGGTTCTGAATTTCCGGGTTGTTACAATCTCCCCCACTTGAAATCTTTTCATCCTCGAAAAGAAACAGAGCTGAAAGTTGTTTAACCAACCAACTCAACTTTCATTCTTCAACTTTTCAGTTTCTAAGAATTTTATAATTTTTCAAAAATTTGGCTAACACCCTAAATTTTCGAAAAAAATCACCATAACCTCATTTGTACGGGTTGATATTTAAAACTGCAACATGCCTCACTGGGCCCTCATCAATCCAAAAGAAAATGAAAAAGCCAAGTGGCTTGCCAATCGGCTCATAAAATCATCAAATCCCAATAAATATAGTAAATATGTACCTATTTGTCAGGCATATAATTTTATTCCTCTTCTTAGCTTCCATGCTATGACCTTATATATATACACACACACATATATGCATGCAATTTCAATCATTTGCAATTCAGTTCAATATTTGATCCAATTTGGCTAAATTATCTTTCATTCCTATATTAGTTTGATTATGCCAGTATTTTAATTAGCCAAACTAATAATCACACAACACAATCAGCAATCAATTAGTTAATTAAATTTTCAAATGCATAACTTTTATATATACTCAAAAATCATATTTTTGATGCCAATTCCAAACAATAAACCCTATCTAAGTTTTGGATCTCACACCAGTCAATTGGAAATAAATAAATATCCCACTTTTGAAACTCGAACATAAATTCTGATGATGTCCGGACGATCATCAAAATCATCCCCTGGCGACTAGAGTGTGATTCTATATCTACCCAATATATTTGAGACTTCGAATACACGTTAATTACGTGTATATTCAAGATCTTTATATACTCGAATGCCCAAATTCAATTTAAAATAAAATATTCAAATACACATAATTGATAAAAAAAATTAAAATTTAATTTGATTTTTTTTTTAAAAAACAAGACTCTTCACACCCGTTCTAGGATACTACTGATCCTATCTGTAACGAGTCATTCTCATTGGATATTACTAATCCAATCTCTGATGAATTCTTTCGTTTGGTTCTAACGTGTCTTGTTCCCGAGCTCTGTAAACCAAAGCTATGATACCATGCTGAAATGACCCAACTCGCCCTTTCAGGAATTCCTGAATTGAGTTGAGAACACAACAAATCAGAACACAAACAATAGAACTGTAACAACCCGGAATTTTGGGGCCAATTTAAAATTTGTATTTTAGAAATTTTGATGGATTTTTAATGTTTAAAATGATTTATTTTAAATAATAACAATTAAAAATTTATTTTAATTGAAGTTAGAATGAATAACTTTATTTTAATTATAAACAGAGTTTAAAATAGTGCGGTAGTTTGAAAATTTGAATTTGAACTTTGACTGACCATAAAGGATGCAAAATAAATCGGATTTTAGTGAAACCAAAAATATTAGAATCTATTTAAGAATATCTTTCTAACAAATCTGAAAAATTGAAATTTCATAGCGGGAATCAAAAGTTATGACCAATTTAAAATTCAGAATAGTCGCTGTGGAATATATATATATATTAATATTAAAAAATAGCCATTTTTCAAACGACCTCTGTTTTCGACGAAACCACTTTTGTTGGAACCGGAATGTCAAATTATTGTTAAGTTTAATTTTCTAGAATTTTTTGAATTAATATGTGAGCATGGCAAAAGAAAATGTGTTTTGCAAATTTAATCGACTAGAAAATAGCCATTTTTCAAACGGTCTTGGAATTCGACGAAATTAGTCTTGTTAGGACTGTATTGTCAAAACGTAACTAGAAATAATTTTTATGTAATTGATCAGCATAGAAATATGTTAATTTATGCACCTATATTTTATCTTTTTTGTATATAAATAAATGTTACGCTGGGTATTTTCTTGTTATTTTTATAGATATGTTGACCAGATCTCATTCATCCTTAAAAGTGAAGAATAAATGTCATTTACTTAAAGAATTGCATAAGAGCTTTCATTGGAGACTAGATGTGTTCACATTGGTCACATTAGAAGAAGATTGGTAGAAAAGATCTAAAAAGATGTCATTGAAAGATGTTGTGTTCACATTAGCCACATGGAAGATATGGAAGATTTGAAGATTTTATCGTATGCACTTTTGAAGAGTCCATGTTTGGAAGAATTAATCACATGCAGATCTTTGTCAATCAATTAGCCACATTGAAGATTTGAATGATATGGAAGATATTCACCATGATATGCTCAGATATTATTAAAAGATTATTTCCAAACGAGCTTAGTCAAGAAAGGCATGTGATATGATAATAATTCTTGGAAAAGAGGCCCATATATTCATACAAATCTGATTAGCGTTTGGCCAATTTCACCTATAAAAGCATATGCATACCCATTGTAACAAGCATCCTATCCTATCATATATCTCATTCTATTCTTTTCTTCATTAATAAAACTCAATTTTCTTTTTATCTTATGCAAATTTCAATTTCTTAGCAATTAGTGTTGTCTACACGATTAGATTCGGTAGAACACTATTTGTATTTTGCATTTCTTTTCATTAGTGATTGACCGTCTGATTAGATTCAGCGGTAATCCTAATTTTATTTCTTGTTGTTATTTATATTCTGCACTTTTATTTTCTGTATTTTAATCGCGTTCATAGGTTAAATTGGATTTGATTAGATTTGAATCTGATTCATAGTTTCATTGCTTTTCCATTGAAATTGTGATTTGATCGTCGGTTCAGTTAGATCTGTTCTGAATCAAATTACAGTTTTAATTTTGTTTTGTTTAATTTTCAAAATCAACCTCCAAAGTTTTGTCTAACTCGCTCAAGAGATTAGATAAATAATTTAATTTTAATTTACCTCCCTGTGTTCGACCTGTATGCTACACACCTGTGCGCTTGCAGAATTTTATTACAAATATCGCGCTTTTCTGATTCATAGGAAAGCGACGATCAAGTTTTTGGCGCCGTTGCCGGGGAGGTAACAATTAAATTTTATTATTTATTTAATTTTCCGATTCGTGTTAGTTTTTATTTTATTTTAGTTTTTCCTTTTGTGTTCTTGTATATATATAAAAAAAATCTCAATTAGTTGATTTGGTGTTGATTGTTGATACCGTAATCTTCTACATAAGAGAGAATTTTTTTTGCCAATTTTCTTCAATTCCTTTCCCGTTACAATTCTTCTGTCTTTTCAATAATTCTTAAAAAAAAAAAGAACTTGTCAATTTTTCCGATCTCTTCCTAATTGTTCTCCTCTACTTCTTTCCTTTTTTCTTAAATTTCTTTCCAAAACTTCTTTTACAAAACTACAAAAAAAAAAAAAATTGCCAATTTTTCTTCCATTTGTTGCCAATCTTTAGCCTTCTTTCCATATTATTTCTTTTACATTTGTTTCTTGTCATCTTCTACAACTATCCAATAATAAAAAAATTACTTGCCATTTTTCTTCAATCTCTTTCCTTTCTCAATTCTTTTTTTCTTTTCTTTCTAATTTCCAGTACATAGCTCTTCCTTTTTACTAAAAAAAAAAGATTCCTCTTTTGCAATTTTTTTTCTTTTCTTCTTTTGTCTTTCTTGTTCTCAATTCATTGATTTATTTTCTTCTCTTACAAATTTCCTTTCTTTCCTCTTTATTCCTCCTTTCCAATTTTCAATACAATTACTTCTCATTCTTCTTTTACAAGTTCAAAAAAAAAAAAAAAAAACTTGCCATTTTTCTTTTGTTTCTTTCCTGTTTTCAACCTCTTTCCCCTTTCCCCTTTCTTTCATTTATTTGTTTCCCTCTTGCAAATTCATTTCTACTTTAGACAAATAATAATAAAATAGAACTTGCCAAATTCTCTTGATTTTTTTTTCCTTTTCATTTTTGTTTTTCCTTTTATATTTCTTTTTTTCTTTCCCTCTTCATCTATTCCTTCTTTCCAATTTTTACTTTATTTTTATTGTTCATTATTGTTGTACATTTAATTTGCCAAATTTTCTTTAATTGGTTTCCATTTATTCCTTCCCTCCTTTTACTTCTTTCCAATTGTCAATACACTGGTTTCCATTCTTTTACAACAATAACCAAAAAAAAAACTTGCATTTTTTTTTATCGATTGCTTTCTAGTTACAACTCTCTCTCACTTCCTCTAATCTTTCTACCACCTTGTTGATTTTCACATTTTTTCTTTTCTCTTTCCTTTTCTTTTTATTTGTTTCTATCTTTTGTCTACAATTTTCTAAAAAAAAAAACTTTTGCATTTTCTTCTCTGTCTACGTTGATTTCTTTCTTGTTTTTGTCTGCTTTTATTTCTTTCCTCAATTCCTTCTACCCTTCATCTCTACTCAAAAAACCTTGTTTTTTTTCTTATTTCCTTCCTTTTTTCATTTTTTCCCTTTTTTTTCTTTTTCTTTTTCTCATTCATTTCTTTCCCTTTCTTCTTGTTCAAATTTTCAAAAAAAAAATTGCATTCTTTTCTTTTTATTTATTTCTTTCCAATTGCATTTCTCATTCACCTCCTACAATCTCTCTTTCCATTATTTCATTTATTTCTTTCCAGCTCTCTCCTTCATAATTTTTTTTTCTTTTTCTTTTCTCTCTTTTATTTCTTTTGTTGATTTTGCTACCTTTCTCTCTCTCTCTCAAAAAAGAAGAAGAAGAGGTGAAATTCAAATCAAAGGCCAAAGGAAGGAACAGATTCAAGCAACGAACAAGGATTCAAAGGTCAACGGATTTGCAAATAATGGATTTCAATCATTAATACTGCTTAATTTTTCTGGACAGATTGCCATACACCGCTGTAATATTTTCTAAACTCTACAGGTGCTTTGCTGCAAAGAAAAAATATAGAAATTGTGTGTAAAAGTCTTCTGCAGGGGCAGCGGCTTGCTTGTACAAATTTTTTATTCTACCATTGTTCTGTGACTATTCTGTGATTGAATTTTTCTTAATCTGTTTGGTTAGGAATTATTTTCCATAACTAAAATCATCACGCTCGTCGTTTTTCAATAATAAAACTTGATTTGATTTTCAAAATAATATAATTGAAAAGTGGTGTTTTGTGAAGTTGACTGTCTCATATATTTGGATCGCGGATATATAGTAGTTCAATTTATTGAACTTCTAGCAAAAGAGGTTGCATACTACCCGTAAAACATTGGTCGTATCCCTTAGTATTTATACTATACGTGAACGACCATAAGACCCTCTTCCCCCTTCTAATTGAGTCAGTTAATTAACAGAGCACAACTCATTCTTTTATACTATTTTGTACTAAGAATAATTTTTGTCCTGCCTTGATTTCATTCAAATGTCTGATTCAAAAAAATCATTGAGAGATATTGTAACACCCCGAATTTTACTTAATACTAAAATTCACTAATTATAGGATAAATAAACTCAGACGTGGGAATTGGGGGTAACGGGCTGCGTCATTACGTTCGTCTCGGAAAAATACGCGAAATAGAGTCCGAGTTTTCGAAAATCGGAGTCCGTATGGCCCAGTTATGGCCCGATGAAGTTTGCAGAAAATTCAAAACTAAAACAGATTTAAAAATTTAAAAATTCAGATTTGGAATGGGTCAGGCGGGAAGATTCCCGCCCTACCCATGTCGACAGGGCTGTCGACAGGCCTGTCGACAGGGGTGTCGACTTGCCTGTCGACTTGCCTGTCGACAGGGGGGCGCCGTCCATTGAACCTGGGTGCACCAGGTTGCACCAGGTTGGGTTTCAGGCTGGCTAGGAGGGCTGGTTCTAGAGATTTCCTAAATCTAAGGGTCCTAAATTAATCTAGGGTTAATCTAAGGGCCTAAAACTCTCTCTTAATCTATAAATACACCCTAAACCCCCCCTTAATCCTTACCAAAAATAGAAATGATGGCCTCATGCCGCCAAATTAAATCCTAAGAGGAGCCTCCACTAATCTAAGAAGGAAGTTTCAAGCTAATCCCTCTCAAATCATTCTCTAATCATCATTATCTTCATAGTTAGCAACTAACTCCTCTTCATAAGTTGGTTAATTTTGAGTTTGGTGAGTTTCTATCACTTTAACACCAATTGTTAAAGTAAGTAGATTGGGTGTAATGAGACTTATGGTCTTAAATGCGGATTAGTGAGTTTGAATCATGTATAATGATATGTTACTCTATGTTGTTCTATGTTTATGCATATTTGATAAGTTGGTTTATGCATGCTTAATAAGTTGATTTATGCATGTTTAACAAGTTAGTATATGCATGCTTAACAAGTGGATTTATGCATATTTAATAAGTGGAATTATGTTTAATAAAGTAAGTTATGCAAGATAAGTATATGTTTAAATGCAAGTTTAAAGTGATATGCAAGTTATGCATGCTTATGCAAGTGTATGGAGGCTTATGCAAGTCATGTATATGTTTAAATGCAAGATTTATGTGATATGCAAGTTATTCATGTTTATGCAAGTATGTGAATGCTTATGCAAGTATGTGGATGCTTATGCAAGTATGTGGATGCTTATGCAAGTATGTGAATGCTTATGCAAGTTATGTGTATGCTTAAATGCATGTTTAACATGTTATGCAAGTTATGAGAATGCCTATATGCAAGTTCAACACGTTATGCAAGATATGTGTATGATAATATGCAAGCTCATATGCAACATGTTATGCAAATCATGTGTATGATAATATGCAAGGTTGGGTTATATGTAGTTGGGTTAATATATGCTCATATATGCAAGTTGACATCCTCTTAACCCATGACAAAGTTGTATGCTAAACCCATGATATTTGTGATGATCTCCCCTTATTTATGTCATGAAATGAGAACGATTTACGTGGGGAACGATGGGGTTGGTAAATATGTTAATAAATGAATGATTGGGTATGATTAAGCATACCATAAAAAATAAAAATAAATTACCATAAGTGGGAATTTACCTATTAAGTTAGGTCTACCCCATGGGAATTTACCTATTGAGTTAGGTCTACCCATGTTATGGAAAACTTGATATTAATTAGGGATAATTAATATGGGGGTGATTAATTAGGTGTAATTAATCGACTAAGACACGAGGTTGGACTCATTTGTAGTGTAAAACTGCCCGGACCCGACCGGCTTAACCAGCTGCTACAAATGTCAGCCCAATGTGAGAGGTCTTAGCCATAAATTAAATACGTGATTAAGGTAAAGACACGAGGTTAGACTCTGTTATGACGTAAGACTGCCCGGATTCTACCGGCTTAACCAGGCGGTCATAACAGCCAGTCTAATGTGGGAGGTCTTTATGGGAGATCACGGTCTTAATTAATTAAGAAACACTTAACCATAGTAGCATGTAGTGGGACATGAGGGGTTAAGTGGGTGCCTTGGGTGACATGAGGAAATTTTGTGGTTGCCTTGGGTGGCATGTGGGATGTAGTGGGTTGCCTTGGGTGGCAATAGAAAATACGATTAGAATACTTAACCAAGAGAAACATGTAATTAAACATGATTAAAGGGTTAAGTGGGATACACTAGATATTTGACAAGCTTAAGTGGGTAGCTTGTGGGGGCCCATTTCAACCAATATCCCAAACGTATCTTTGTGGGCTCGACCCATGTCGAGTGACGGGACACGCATATTGGGCTTGATTATAAGAGGCCAAAACGGGTTAGCGGTGGCAACGCAAGTCCAACGGGCTTCATATGCGTGTGTGGGCCCGGGCTGGTAGATAAGCCGTTGTTGCATCGTGTAGATATAAAGCCGTGCACCATTAGTATTGGGTAGCCACTTTAGGGGAGTGATACACCCCACTGTGGGACCAGCACGGGTATCTACGGTAGGGAGCCGATCGATGGGGAGTAGTGGGTACACCTAATAAGGATAGGGGCAGACGGCACCTATGTAGGGGTACATGAAACTACTGGGTAAGAATTACTGAGTACACCTAGTGGAGATAGGGGCAGACGGCACCTATGTAGTGGGCTAGGGGTACACGAGACTACTGGGGAAATTTTCTAAGTCCTTGGAAGGGATCAACCTTTAAGTAGGAATGACTGGTGTGGTGCAGTTAGTAATTATCCTTGGGTGGGTAGATGCGTCCTGACGGTTATCTTAGTTTATCCTAAGTCTACCAAGCTGCTTAGTGTAGCCATTCATCCCCAGATATTACCGTAGGTCAAGTTTATGTCTTCTCTGGTTACTTTAATGATTGTATTGTTAAAGTTATAGGACTCACTCAGACTTATGTCTGACCCCGTTGTTTTTATCTTTTTCCCAACCCTCAGGTCCTACGGTGGATCCTAGCAGTAGTAGAGCTTGATCGGATTGCTGTTCCAGTCTTTCGGAGCTTGGGTAGATGTAAAGCTCCAGTTATCCAGTTATCTTTTCTTTTGTCATGGCTATTGTATGAGAGAGTGGGATTATGTACTTCTTTATCTTGACGGATATTGTACTTGACTTTTATCATGGTTTTATGATGTAACCAGACATGTTTATTTCCGCTGTTATGAGATGATGTTTTAAAATTTCAAGTACTATTATTATCTGTCTTGGTGAAATTTTTCTGTTCTATATTCACTAAAATACTCCACCGATGCTATGGCATTCCCTTAGTGAGTGACCATAGCGGGCGTGGGGTGTTACACGTGGTATCAGAGCAAAGGTTACCGGAACAGATAAAATTTTTAGAAAACTATTTTTCTAAAACATTTTTGGAAAAGATATTTTCAAAAACATGTCTTTTAAGAGAAAAGTTTTTGAAAGAAAAGCATAATCCCCAATAGCCATATCTATATCCTTCGAATTCTCCGTTTTGAATCTTTCCTTTTTCGTTTCAGCATGGCCGAGAATCTTATCTTTCCAGAGGGTGTGACGATACCAGTATGGTATAGGAGATTGATGGAGGCTAGGGCCACCACTGCGGGTCCAGCAAATGTTCCTCCACCAACCGTAGCACCCGATCTTCCCCCTCCCCCTCCACCTCGCGCGGATACTTTTGCTAAGACTTGCAAGGAATTTAAAGCTATGGGAGGGAAACCTTTTCAAGGATCTGAAACCTTTGTGGAGGCTAGAGATTGGCTTAAGGAGGTGGAAGAGTTGATAGATATCTTTGAGATGGAAGAAGGAAAGAAAGTCAAGTTGGCTGCTTGGTTAATGAAGGGAGAGGCCTCATTCTGGTGGGAGGTCACTAATGGAGAACGCCCCGTTGACTCTTGGGCGGATTTTAGGCAAAGATTTGTGGCGAAGTTTCTCTCAAGGGCGGAGGAAAACTTGTATATGGAAAGATTCTTGACTCTAAAGCAAGGAAATCTCTCGGTGAAGGAGTATGTTAACAAGTTTAATCAATTGGCAAGGTTTGGCCTAGACATGGTGAATACACCGGAGAAGAAGGCTTTGAGGTTCGTGAAAGGCTTGAATGAACCGATGCATGGGTTGGCCATGACTCATATCCCTATGGGGGCCACCTTTGAGAAGCTAGTTGACATGGCACTCATGTATGAGGAAGAGAAGGGTCCTAATGCTAATAAGGCACCCGAGAAGAAGGGAGATCAAAAGAGACCTCAGCAACAACAACAAAGCAAAGGTGGGAAAGGCAACGGTGGCAAGAGCAAGAAGAAGAAGTGTTTCAATTGTGGGACACCTGGCCACCTAAGCAAGGATTGTCGCAAGAAGAAGAAGACCGGCTGCTTCCACTGTGGCGAAGCAGGACATTTAGTGAAGGATTGCCCTAAGAAAGGGCAAAGGACGGGATCTACCTCAGGAGGACAGGTGCAAGCTCTTATGGCACCGGGTCAGGCTCGGGGGCAAGTACAGGCTCTCGCGGTTCCACCAATTCAGGAAAGAGGTAGAACTATCTCCGTTGAAAGTCTGGTTTTTCTATTTGACCATCCTGTCCGTACATTGTTTGATTCAGGCGCATCGCATTCGTTTATTTCATCATCATTAGTTGAGTTACTGCACTTAGACACCAGTCTGGTAGATGATCCCTTGGTTGTTTCAAACCCAATTGGGGGCTCCACTTATTTGTCCATGATATGTTTGGGTTTGAAGATTTCTATACTTAGCATTGAGTTTAGATGTGATGCTTTTGTGTTGGGCTTCACGGGCTATGGGTTGATTTTGGGCATGGACTGGTTATCCAGTAATGGTGCCGTTCTTGATTGCGAAAGGAGAGTTGTTAGGCTCATGACCCGTTTGGGTAACACTCTCGAGATTTCTTGTAATCCCAGGGACTCTGTTATGCTAAGTTATCTTGAATCGCTTGACGCTTCGGTCGAGAGTTTGCAATCTGTTAGAGTGGTCCGGGAATATCCGGATGTGTTTGAGGAGGTGAAGGGCCTACCTCCGAAGCGAGAGATTGACTTCCGAATATATTTGGTGGATAATGCTAAACCGGTATCTTTACCAGTGCGCCACATGGCTCCTCGTGAGAGGAGGGAACTCCATAAGCAAGTAGGGGAGTTACTTGAGAAGGGGTTCATAAGACGGAGCATATCAGAGTGGGGTGCTCCAGTAGTATTTGCTACGAAGGCGGATGGGTCCCTCAGACTTTGTGTAGACTATAGAGAACTCAACAATCTCACAAAGAAGAATAGACACCCATTGCCGAGAATAGATGATCTTTTCGATCAGTTGGTTGGCGCTTCAGTATTTTCTCAGTTGGACTTGGCCACGGGGTTTCATCAGTTGAGGGTGGCTGAGGATAGCATAGACAAGACTGCCTTTAGAACTCCGGATGGTTTTTATGAGTGGCTGGTGATGCCATTCGGGTTGACGAACGCCCCTGCATACTTTGTTGACTTGATGAGTAGGGTGTTCAGGGAGTTCCTTAATAAATTCGTGGTGGTCTTTGTGGATGATATCTTAGTATTTTCTAAGAGTGAAGAAGAGCATGCCCTACATCTTGGGGAAGTGTTGAAGACTCTTCGAGCACATAGCCTTAAGGCTAAATTCTCTAAATGTCACTTCTGGAGGAAGGAAGTGCGGTTCTTGGGGCACGTGGTCTCTAAGGAAGGGATAGCTGTGGATCCCGCGAAGGTAGTATCAATTCAGGATTGGAAGGTTCCGAAGAATGCTACCGAAGTAAGAAGTTTCTTGGGGTTGGCGGGTTATTATAGGAAGTTTATTAAAGACTTCGCGAAGATATCAGCCCCATTAACCCGCTTAACGAAGAAGAATCTTGTTTTCACATGGGACGTAGATTGTGATGATGCGTTCCGACGGTTAAAGAGAGCTTTAACCACTGCTCCAGTTTTAGTGTTGCCAGATGGGAGCAAGCCATTTGTTGTCTATACCGATGCATGTGGGACAGGCCTTGGCGCAGTCTTAATGCAAGAGGGAAGGGTGATAGCCTATGGTGGAAGGCAGTTAAGGCCACATGAGAAAAATTACCCTACCCATGATTTAGAGTTGGCCGCTATTGTTTTTGCGCTTAAGATCTGGCGCCATTATCTTCTTGGTGAGAGATTCGAGTTGTTCACTGACCATAAATCATTGAAGTACTTGTTTTCTCAGAAGGATTTGAATCTGAGACAGCAAAGGTGGATGGAGTTTTTAGCATCTTATGATTTCGAGATAGCGTATACCCCTGGCAAGGGTAACGTGGTGGCGGACGCCTTGAGTAGAAAGAGGTTGTCCTTGAGTCCATTGTTCGTGGAACGACGAAACTTGAAGTTTATCTCGATGTTTGATTTCAGACCTTCCGTTGACTATGTACCCGGTTTGCTAGCTTCCTTGGAAGTTAGGCCTACTCTTTTGGGGCGGATTGGAGAAGCACAGAGGGGCGACCCACAGTTGGTTGAGTTAGTAGAGAAGCTCATGAGGGGGGAGTCGTCCAGCCATTTGAGTAGGTACACCCTAGACGATAGGGGGTGCCTGCGTAGAGACGGTAGACTTTGCGTACCGCAAGACGAGGGTTTGAGGAAGGCTATTCTTGATGACGCACACCGTTCTAGGATGACCATTCATCCCGGTGGGGACAAGATGTACCAAGATATGAAGAGGGTTTTCTTCTGGGCCGGTATGAAGAAAGATGTGGCCGAATATGTAGCTCGATGCTTGGTATGTCAACAAGTGAAGGCGGAGCAAAGGAAACCAGGGGGGTTGCTTCACCCGTTGGAGGTTCCGCAATGGAAGTGGGATAGCGTCTCGATGGATTTTATTGACGGGTTACCCAGATCAAGGAAGGGTAATACAGGAATTTGGGTGGTGGTAGACAGACTTACTAAGAGCGCCCATTTCATACCTGTGAAGAGCAAGAGGACTGCTCCATGGTTAGCTTCAGTATATCTTCGAGAGATAGTTCGATTACATGGGGTACCCTCTAGCATAGTAAGTGATCGAGATCCAATCTTCACTAGCGAGTTCTGGAGAAGTTTGCAAGAAGCAGTGGGGACTCAATTGTGTCTAAGCACCGCATATCATCCTCAGACGGACGGCCAGACTGAGAGGGTGAATCGTGTTCTAGAAGACCTTTTGAGGCTTTGTATCTTAGATTTTGGAGGTACATGGGAAGAGCATCTTCCATTGGTGGAGTTCGCATATAATAACAGCTTTCAGTCCAGTATTGGTATGGCTCCTTTCGAAGCTCTCTATGGGAGGCCTTGTCGATCACCTACATGTTGGTGGGAATCTACGGATAAGATCTTGCTTGGGCCTGATATGGTTAGGGAGACTTCTGAGAAGATTGACTTGATTTGAAGAAGGATGAAAGCAGCGCAGGATAGGCAAAAATCTTATGCGGACAAGAGAAGGACGGATCTTGAGTTTGAGGTTGGGGATATGGTTTTTGTTAAGGTATCTCCGTTGAGAAATGTTGTTCGCTTCGGATCCGTTGGGAAGTTAGCACCGAGGTTTGTTGGGCCGTTTCCTATTAAGGAAAGGATTGGACGGATGGCATATAGAGTGGAGTTGCCCGACAGACTTAGTGGTGTACATGATGTATTCCATGTATCACATCTGAGGAAGTGCTTACATGAGACGGCAGAGGTGGTAGAGCCAAGCTTGCTTAGAGATGTAGAGGTAGAGCGTGATGCGACTATTCGACGAGCCCCTACTCGCATCCTTGGGTCAGAGACTAGGAAGTTGAGAAACAGAGAGGTTCAGCTAGTCAAAGTACAATGGGGAGAAGATGAGAGCAACGCAACTTGGGAAACGGAAGCGAAGATGCGTTCATTGTACCCATTTCTTTTTGAGGGTATGTCTTTACTTTCTCCTTTATCGCTTGTCTAGTACTTATCTTATCTTTAGTATGTCCTCTCGGTAGTACCTTTGACCTTTAGATAGGATAAACCTATGGTTGAAACATGTGTTTGAGACATGTTATGGTTGATGGATGCAAGTGGATGCAAGTGTTTGCTAGTGGTTGCTCGTGGATGCATATACACACACTCTAGGCACTAGATCGGCTCAGTCACTTCATATTGCATATTGCATAAAATTGTGTGTAGGAAAATATATTTATGGATGTATAATGGTTGTGTTATCACATGGATGATGCATTTTGGTGAATGATTGTGCACTCATGTAGATATTGTATGTGTCGATAGGGTTTTCTCGCATACATAATGGATGCATGGCACTATCATGGTTTGCATATGTTCATACATTAGATAGGGAACATATACACACACTTTTTGCATATGCTCATACATCATTAGAAATTGTTTTAAGGACAATGGATGCCAGTGGTTGATGGTTTGAGTAGATGGTTGTTTGGATGGTAGGATATGCATTCTCCTTAGCTTAGAGATTTCGGGGACGAAATCCTTTAAGGAGGGGAGAATGTAACACCCCGAATTTTAGTTAATACTAAAATTCACTAATTATAGGATAAATAAACTCAGACGTGGGAATTGGGGGTAACGGGCTGCGTCATTACGTTCGTCTCGGAAAAATACGCGAAATAGAGTCCGAGTTTTCGAAAATCGGAGTCCGTATGGCCCAGTTATGGCCCGATGAAGTTTGCAGAAAATTCAAAACTAAAACAGATTTAAAAATTTAAAAATTCAGATTTGGAATGGGTCAGGCGGGGTCAGGCGGGAAGATTCCCGCCCTACCCATGTCGATAGGGCTGTCGACAGGCCTGTCGACAGGGGTGTCGACTTGCCTGTCGACTTGCCTGTCGACAGGGGGGCGCCGTCCATTGAACCTGGGTGCACCAGGTTGCACCAGGTTGGGTTTCAGGCTGGCTAGGAGGGCTGGTTCTAGAGATTTCCTAAATCTAAGGGTCCTAAATTAATCTAGGGTTAATCTAAGGGCCTAAAACTCTCTCTTAATCTATAAATACACCCTAAACCCCCCCTTAATCCTTACCAAAAATAGAAATGATGGCCTCATGCCGCCAAATTAAATCCTAAGAGGAGCCTCCACTAATCTAAGAAGGAAGTTTCAAGCTAATCCCTCTCAAATCATTCTCTAATCATCATTATCTTCATAGTTAGCAACTAACTCCTCTTCATAAGTTGGTTAATTTTGAGTTTGGTGAGTTTCTATCACTTTAACACCAATTGTTAAAGTAAGTAGATTGGGTGTAATGAGACTTATGGTCTTAAATGCGGATTAGTGAGTTTGAATCATGTATAATGATATGTTACTCTATGTTGTTCTATGTTTATGCATATTTGATAAGTTGGTTTATGCATGCTTAATAAGTTGATTTATGCATGTTTAACAAGTTAGTATATGCATGCTTAACAAGTGGATTTATGCATATTTAATAAGTGGAATTATGTTTAATAAAGTAAGTTATGCAAGATAAGTATATGTTTAAATGCAAGTTTAAAGTGATATGCAAGTTATGCATGCTTATGCAAGTGTATGGAGGCTTATGCAAGTCATGTATACGTTTAAATGCAAGATTTATGTGATATGTAAGTTATTCATGTTTATGCAAGTATGTGAATGCTTATGCAAGTATGTGGATGCTTATGCAAGTATGTGGATGCTTATGCAAGTATGTGAATGCTTATGCAAGTTATGTGTATGCTTAAATGCATGTTTAACATGTTATGCAAGTTATGAGAATGCCTATATGCAAGTTCAACACGTTATGCAAGATATGTGTATGATAATATGCAAGCTCATATGCAACATGTTATGCAAATCATGTGTATGATAATATGCAAGGTTGGGTTATATGTAGTTGGGTTAATATATGCTCATATATGCAAGTTGACATCCTCTTAACCCATGACAAAGTTGTATGCTAAACCCATGATATTTGTGATGATCTCCCCTTATTTATGTCATGAAATGAGAACGATTTACGTGGGGAACGATGGGGTTGGTAAATATGTTAATAAATGAATTATTGGGTATGATTAAGCATACCATAAAAAATAAAAATAAATTACCATAAGTGGGAATTTACCTATTGAGTTAGGTCTACCCCATGGGAATTTACCTATTGAGTTAGGTCTACCCATGTTATGGAAAACTTGATATTAATTAGGGATAATTAATATGGGGGTGATTAATTAGGTGTAATAAATCGACTAAGACACGAGGTTGGACTCATTTGTAGTGTAAAACTGCCCGGACCCGACCGGCTTAACCAGTTGCTACAAATGTCAGCCCAATGTGAGAGGTCTTAGCCATAAATTAAATACGTGATTAAGGTAAAGACACGAGGTTAGACTCTGTTATGACGTAAGACTGCCCGGATTCTACCGGCTTAACCAGGCGGTCATAACAGCCAGTCTAATGTGGGAGGTCTTTATGGGAGATCACGGTCTTAATTAATTAAGAAACACTTAACCATAGTAGCATGTAGTGGGACATGAGGGGTTAAGTGGGTGCCTTGGGTGGCATGAGGAAATTTTGTGGTTGCCTTGGGTGGCATGTGGGATCTAGTGGGTTGCCTTGGGTGGCAATAGAAAATACGATTAGAATACTTAACCAAGAGAAACATGTAATTAAACATGATTAAAGGGTTAAGTGGGATACACTAGATATTTGACAAGCTTAAGTGGGTAGCTTATGGGGGCCCATTTCAACCAATATCCCAAACGTATCTTTGTGGGCTCGACCCATGTCGAGTGACGGGACACGCATATTGGGCTTGATTATAAGAGGCCAAAACGGGTTAGCGGTGGCAACGCAAGTCCAACGGGCTTCATATGCGTGTGTGGGCCCGGGCTGGTAGATAAGCCGTTGTTGCATCGTGTAGATATAAAGTCGTGCACCGTTAGTATTGGGTAGCCACTTTAGGGGAGTGATACACCCCACTGTGGGACCAGCACGGGTATCTACGGTAGGGAGCCGATCGATGGGGAGTAGTGGGTACACCTAATAAGGATAGGGGCAGACGGCACCTATGTAGGGGTACATGAAACTACTGGGTAAGAATTACTGAGTACACCTAGTGGAGATAGGGGCAGACGGCCCCTATGTAGTGGGCTAGGGGTACACGAGACTACTGGGGAAATTTTCTAAGTCCTTGGAAGGGATCAACCTTTAAGTAGGAATGACTGGTGTGGTGCAGTTAGTAATTATCCTTGGGTGGGTAGATGCGTCCTGACGGTTATCTTAGTTTATCCTAAGTCTACCAAGCTGCTTAGTGTAGCCATTCATCCCCAGATATTACCGTAGGTCAAGTTTATGTCTTCTCTGGTTACTTTAATGATTGTATTGTTAAAGTTATAGGACTCACTCAGACTTATGTCTGACCCCGTTGTTTTTATCTTTTTCCCAACCCTCAGGTCCTACGGTGGATCCTAGCAGTAGTAGAGCTTGATCGGATTGCTGTTCCAGTCTTTCGGAGCTTGGGTAGATGTAAAGCTCCAGTTATCCAGTTATCTTTTCTTTTGTCATGGCTATTGTATGAGAGAGTGGGATTATGTACTTCTTTATCTTGACGGATATTGTACTTGACTTTTATCATGGTTTTATGATGTAACCAGACATGTTTATTTCCGCTGTTATGAGATGATGTTTTAAAATTTCAAGTACTATTATTATCTGTCTTGGTGAAATTTTTCTGTTCTATATTCACTAAAATACTCCACCGATGCTATGGCATTCCCTTAGTGAGTGACCATAGCGGGCGTGGGGTGTTACAGATATGTGGGATAATAATCGGAGTAGACGTCCTCTTGAAGAGTATGATTTTGAATTACAACTCATGAAGCAAGATTTTCCAAAATTTCGCGAGCCAAATGTCAGCAATTTTCAAAATTTTCAAAATGACCAACACTTTCAAAGTTATAATCGAAATGACGATTTCAATTCAAATTTCAATAATTTCGATTATGGGCCCCATCCATATCAAAATAGCTTTGAACCCCAATATACCTTTGATCAACATCAATATGGGGTTGGAAACCAATTCGAAAATAATTTTGAAAATGATTTTCAAATCGATCATAATTTTGAAAATTACAACCCACATCCACATTTTGAATATAACCAAAATTGCAATTTTCCCTCGAATTTTCACAGTTTTGGTTACGAACCTAATTTTCAAAATCAAAATGATTTCCAATATCAATGTCAATTTTCTGAAAACTCAGATAATTTTGAGAATCAAGAAATCCAAAACGAGAGCTCTCAAATCAACGATCGTCTTAACATTCTTAGAGAGAGGGAAGAAAGACTAAATAAAAAGGCTGATGAACTTCTTTGTTTATTGACATCTTTGAAAGAACAACGAGAGCAACATAATCAAATTCAAACAAGCGATGAATCAAAAAATAATCAATTCTTTACTGATGGTGAAAATTTTCAAATAACAACTTTCGAAATTGAAAATAACGATCTAAATGAAGTTGTTCAAAATTCAACGAATGATCTGGACTTCGATTCTTTTCAAGAAAAAGATGTAAGCTTAGATTTTGATCTTCCTCTTTCGGGCTGCGAGAAACTTGAATTCTTTGAAATTGAACAAATTGAAAATGTTGAATTTTTCGAAAACTCAAAATTGGAAAAGGATTTTAACGAACATGAATTCTTTGGATTGTATGAGGAAGAGTTGCCAAATGAGGAAGAAATAGATTCACATCATGAGTTCGAAAATTTTAACTTTGAGAAAATGTCAAACGAACTTGAAATTATCAGTGTCGAAAATACGTTGTCAGTTAATGATGAGAAATGTGATCACATAGTCTTGAACAACACTCAAATTTCAAATTTCACTGAATTTATATACGATCACAAATTTTTGAACAATTACACTGATAAATTTGTTGAGCACATGAATTACTTTTGGAATGTTGGCTTAATTGAAAAACTTCTTGTTAGGACGACCCTGGATATTTATCTACTGGACTATAAATCTAGGTATAAAGATGAGATGGTTTTCAAAAACTCCTGCTTGTTAGAAAACATGCCTAGACATAGCGGGAATGGGACTCAAAGGGCAAGAACCAAGTGTGGGGGAAAAAGATGGTGGCATTCATTGCATCGCATGCATCGCAAACACATATACCATTGTACATATGATCCATTCTTACATATAGTTAGACTGCATTTTATTTTACAAATCATTTTGCATTTCATCCACCTTTGGGTACTGTCTTTCAAATTTAGAAAAAAATTACAGTGTGGACACTGTATAGTTCTAGTGTGGGGGGGAGTCTGCATTTCACTCATTTTCGTTTTTTTTTTCGTTTTTTTCTTTCTTTTCATTTCCATCCATTTAAATAGGACCATCATGCATTTTAGACTGTAGTAACATGCCATTTTTTTTTTGAAATACGACTCATTTTCAATTGATACAACAAAATAAGTTTACAATTTTTAGCCAGTTGATAGTATTTTTCTCTCTCAGCTAAATTCGAATTTGAAATATAATGAAAAGTTTAATTTTGAGGGATAATAGTGTAACCGGTACATAGGGAGATTCTTAGGTGATGGCCATGAAATCTATTCTATATTGTAGACTTTGTTTAAACAAGTGGAGGAATTAAAGTACTTATAATGGCTTGTCAAATCTTTAAAACTAAGTTGTGTTAAGTTGAATTCGCGTAACTCTCTTTTTGTGCTTATAAATTCAATAATAATAATAATAGTAATCCAAGGGTATCCAACATTGCTTGTATATCGAGCGTTGGTGTGCAAACCCGCCAAGCTCTATCCGACACGTTGTTGACAAAGTCAGCGTTGGAATATCTTGGTCTCATTTTATGAGATTGGACACCTAAGGATTACCGACACGTTGTTGACAAAGTCAAAGTCGGTCTGCACAATCCGCCAAGCTCTTTACCTACTCTCCGTTAGTCCGCGAGGCAGTGCATGGGTGGTAAACCTTGGTCTTCTAAGTTAGGTGTATGTACTTAATCATAAATCTTAAAATTTTATAGAATAAAGAATAAGCGATGATGCCCAAACACTTCTTGACCTTATTGATTTGACTAGCCATACATGAGAAAATTAGAACACCACTTTGCAAACCGTGCCAAGCAAACTAAGAATTTATTTCATGGCTGCACTATGTTATCAACCGAACTAACTAGCCAAGCTGGAATTTAACATTTGAAAACTTGATTTATGTTGAAAATTTGTGATAAGCTGAGATATCTAAAATACAATCAACTGATTAGAAATTGTTAATTTAATTTGTTGTACCACTTCCTGAAACAAGTCGTGTTTTCATTTTTTGTTTTCAATTGCATAAGTTATCTGCATTCATGTAGTTACATTAGAGCCATAGCATACTGCATTTGGATTTTGTGGGTAGTATCCGCTGAAAACCCTCACGAGACACCACTCGTCTTACTAGGGACACCTAGAGGTTTAACGGCTTGTTGCATACGCTCAATGCAATCGTGTTTCCTACGAAAGTGTGACCTATCTAGTTAGTTTTTCATATTTTTTTGTTTTACTCGAGGACGAGTAAAAGATAAGTGGGGGTATTTGATCAGCATAGAAATATGTTAATTTATGCACCTATATTTTATCTTTTTTGTATATAAATAAATGTTACGCTGGGTATTTTCTTGTTGTTTTTATAGATATGTTGACCAGATCTCATTCATCCTTAAAAGTGAAGAATAAATGTCATTTACTTGAAGAATTGCATAAGAGCTTTCATTGGAGACTAGATGTGTTCACATTGGTCACATTAGAAGAAGATTGGTAGAAAAGATCTCAAAAGATGTCATTGGAAGATGTTGTGTTCACATTAGCCACATGGAAGATATGGAAGATTTGAAGATTTTATCGTATGCACTTTTGAAGAGTCCATGTTTGGAAGAATTAATCACATGCAGATCTTTGTCAATCAATTAGCCACATGGAAGATTTGAATGATATGGAAGATATTCACCATGATATGCTCAGATATTATTAAAAGATTATTTCCAAACGAGCTTAGTCAAGAAAGGCATGTGATATGATAATAATTCTTGGAAAAGAGGCCCATATATTCATACAAATCTGATTAGCGTTTGGCCAATTTCACCTATAAAAGCATATGTATACCCATTGTAACAAGCATCCTATCCTATCATATATCTCATTCTATTCTTTTCTTCATTAATAAAACTCATTTTTCTTTTTATCTTATGCAATTTTCTATTTCTTAGCAATTAGTGTTGTCTACACGATTAGATTCGGTAGAACACTATTTGTATTTTGCATTTCTTTTCATTAGTGATTGACCGTCTGATTAGATTCAGCGGTAATCCTAATTTTATTTCCTGTTGTTATTTATATTCTGCACTTTTATTTTCTGTATTTTAATCGCGTTCATAAGTTAAATTGGATTTGATTAGATTTGAATCTGATTCATAGTTTCATTGCTTTTCCATTGAAATTGTGATTTGATCGTCGGTTCAGTTAGATCTGTTCTGAATCAAATTACAGTTTTAATTTTGTTTTGTTTAATTTTCAAAATCAACCTCCAAAGTTTTGTCTAACTCGCCCAAGAGGTTAGATAAATAATTTAATTTTAATTTACCTCCCTGTGTTCGACCTGTATGCTACACACCTGTGCGCTTGCAGAATTTTATTACAAATATCGCGCTTTTCTGATTCATAGGAAAGCGACGATCAGTAATTTTTAGAGTCCGTATGTGGCCCCGATAAATTTAAATGTACGATCAAATTAAATAATTAAATGATTCATAAATAAAACTAAAGAAAAACATATCGTAACAGCCGAATTGGGTTACGAAACGTGTTCCATTGTGTCCGGGACGGGGGTTATTAGCTAAAGGAGACATTCGTTGGGCGGGATTTGGAGTTCGTATAGGTTAACAGGCTTTTTGTTTGAATTAAATAATTAAATAAATATAAAATACACTGAAAATACGGTATAAATACGACCCCCTATACGGTAGAATACGTAACCATAGCTGTATACTCAGCCGCCACCGAACCCTGCTGTATCCATGGCCGAAAAAGCTTCCCTCTTCCTCCTCTAAATTCTCTCAAACCTTTTCCCGAAACCCACTCCTCCTTTAGTCATTATCAAGGAGATTTCCCCCCTCTTTAATTTCGTATGGATGGGTCATCTTCAAGTGGCTTGAAGGCCAAGACCCAGACCCTCAAACAGCCACCGTAAAAGCCGCCGCCGCCCCCCAATTTCTCGATCGAGCTCGGCCATTTTGGGTTCCCCTGGTGCGCCATTCGGAGCCTAACGAGGTGGTAGTGCCGGATTGACCTGAAACCCGGTGTACTGATCGACAACCTCAACCTTAGAATCGAACTAAGTAGCTGAAGCTGTCGGCCAAGTTCTGTAAGGTAGAATATGGAGTAAAACTATTTAATTAATTTAAATAATTATATTTAAATTATTTGCATCACAAATTAAATCACAACTCTTTCATATAAGGGCTGTTTTACGAACCGTCTGAAGCGTTGGAATCATAAAAACGAGATCTAGACGATGGGACAAACCAGATCTGAAGAGCACTTTGAAAATTCAGATGAAAAGCAATGTGAGATTTCTGTTTTATAATTTAAAAGTAATTATTTACTGAAATGTGAAATTTATATTTATTTCATATAAAAATCATGTGATGTGTATATCTTTATTGAATTGTTGATTTGTGTTATGATTGCGATGAACCACCGATTTGAATTGTTTGTATTCATGTTTCTCAGAATTTTGTGTATACAATAAAAACCATATTTTATTGTATATATGAAATATATGATACCTCCTGTTTGTTATAAAATAGTTGAAAATAAACATATCATGTTTGTTTGGTTGAAAAACAAATATGTCCTGTTTGTTTGTTGAAAACCAATATCTCATGTTTTTAAGATAAAATTGTTGAAACCAAAATGTCATTTTGGTTAATTAGAAATTTGTTAACAAATAAAATTACCATTTTAATTTGCTAAGTTAACATAGAAGAATGTTTATATATAAAGTATTACTTTATATGATATTAGAATTCATGGAAAATGTTTATATGTTAAATATTCTTTTATATGATATTTGAAAACATAGAAAATTGTTAACAAATGAAACATTCATTCATTTGTCATTAATATATATATATATATATTAAATTGGTTACAAACAAAATATTCAATTTCTTAAATAGAAAAGTACGAAAGACAAAATATTCATTTTGCTAAATAGTAAAGTATATTTTATTTACATTTTTCATGTAAATAAAAACATGTAATAGATAAGTATATTTTATTTACATTTTTCATGTAAATAAAAACTTGTATTAGAAAAGAATATTTTTATTTACATTTCAAATGTAAACAAATAAATCATCCTTTATTTGTCATTGAAAAACATAGAAAATGTAGACCAATAAAAAAATATTCTTTTATTTGTCATTTGAATGCATAGGGAAATGTTTATAAACAAGTATGTCATTCATATAGGAAACATATGTTAAGATAAAATGTCATTTTATGTAGAATTGTCTTGTGAAAATGAAAATGTCATTCTAGTAGATTTGTCATGTTAAAAATAAAAGATGTCATTTTATATAGAATCGTCATGCTAATACGAATATGTCATTTATTTAGTAATACCATGTCATATAAAAATGCCATTTGATTTATAAATGAATCATAAAATATGATTCATTGTTTTGAAATGTATTTACATTAAAACATGCATTTTTGTCTAAATTTAAAGAGTGAAATTAAAACATTTATTTTAGCATTAAATTTAGGAGTAGACAAAAACATGCATTTTTGTCTAAATTAAAGAATGAAATAAAAAACATAGAAATGAATGGTCTAGATGAAAATATCATTAATGAATGGTCTAAATAAAAATATCACTAATGTTAGAAATGAATGGTTTAAATAAAAACATCTTTGATTAGAAATATGTTATGTAAGTAAAAGCTACATTTTTATGAGAATTGTTATTTAGATTAAAACATCTTTTTATTAGAAATGTCATGATAGATTAAAAACTTAGAATTAAAAAGTGCCTTTTTATTTACATTATAGATGTGAATAAAAACTTAGAATTAGAAAGCACCATTTTATTTACATTCTTGTTGTAAATAAAAACCATGATTATAGAAGAGTACGTTTTATTAACTTTCTTGTTGTAAATAAAAACATGAATATAAGAAGCACATTTTTATTTGCAAAGTAGTTGCAAATAAAAACGTGAATGTAAAAAAAGTATATATTTATTTGCAAAATAGTGTCAAATAAAAACATGAACATATAAAAGTATATTTTTATTTACATTTTAGATGTAAATAAAAACAGGAATTTAAAAAGGTACATTTTTATTTACATTTTAGATGTAAAAAAAATAGAAATAAAAGTGACATTTTGATTTACATTTTAGATGTAGTAAAAAAATAATAGAATTTGATGTTATATTTTTTTTATTGTCAAATAGAGACAATAAAAAGAACAGATTTAAAGTGACATCTTTATTTACATTTTAGATGTAAATAAAAAGAATAGATTTAAGGTGACATCTTTATTTATATTTTTAAATGTAAATTAAAAAGAATAAATTTGAAGTTACATCTTTTTTTACATTTTAGATGTAAATAAAAGGATAGATTAAAAGGTTTCATTTTCATTTACATTTTTAATGTAAATAAAAGAATAGTTTAAAAAGGCATCATCTTTATTTACACTTAGACGTAAATAAAAGGACTGATTTAAAATTACATTTTGATTTACATTTTAAATGTAAATAAAGGATTAGATTAAAAATTTCATTTTTATTTACATTTTAGATGTAAATAAAAAGATTAGAATTAAAAGAAACATTTTTATTGTCATTTTAGAGAATAAAAGAGTAGATTTTAAAGCGACATTTTTATTGACATTTTATATTCACTAAAAAGATTAAATTTATAAGAAGCATTTTTATTGCCATTTTAAGATAATAAAAAAGAGTAGAATAAAAAGTGACATTTTATTTACAGTTTGGATGTAAATAAAACATAGCTTAAAAGTGAACATCTCTATTTGCATTTTAGGTGCGATAAAAAGGATAGATTTTAAAATTACATTTTCTATGTAATTAAAGAATGAAAGGAAAAATTACATTTTTCAATATATGTAATTAGAAATGAAAAGAAAAGATTACATTTTTCAATGTAATTAGAAATAAAATGAAAAGATTTCATGTTTAATGTAATTAAAGATGAAATAAAAAGATTGCATTTTCCATTGTAGATAAAGAATGAAAGTGGAATATTACATTTTTTACGTAATAGAAGAATGAAGGAAAAATATTGCATTTTTCATGTAAATAAAGGAAGAATAGAAAAGTCACATTTTTTTTGATGAAATGTAGAATAGGAAAATGTAATTAAATGAATAGGAAAATGTCATGTTTTAAAATATAAATACATGTTATCATTAAAAACTAATGAAATGTAAGTAAAGGATATAGAAAAGTGTTCATCGTTGGAAATGGAAATAATAAAAAATAAAAATATTTACATTTTAATTGTCATATAAGGAATGAAGAAAATGTACATGTTTTGAAATAGACTTTTGTTCATTAAAAATAACATGAATATGAAGTGTAGAAAATTATTTAAGGAATAAATAAATTGAAATCGCCAAACGAATATAAGTTAAAATTAAAACGAAACGCGTGCGGTAGTTCGCGTTTCGGCAATTGTGACTTTAAACGATGATACCGAAAGATCCGACCGTCAGATTTTCCCAAAAACTAGCCGTTATGACTGCTTTGGGAAAATCTTCCCAACAATATAAATTTCATCAAAATCCAACGGCTAGATTTCAGGTTAAGTGCAAATCAAATTTAGATAAAAACAGCGCCAGGGCCGCCCATTGACCCGAAGCGTCGTTTAATTATAATTGAGCTATTTTAAATAAATAAAAATAGCGAGAAATCGTTATAAATAGATTTGAACGATATGAAATAATTTAAATGATAATTATTCGAAGATTATTTGAAAAGACCGAGTTCAACTCATTTCAAGTAATTACTACGACGATTTAAGTCGAAGATTTGAAGACGGTGATTGAAGATCGAAGATCTTCACATCGAATGGATGAGGACTACTGACGCCCGTTATTGGAGTAGCTACCTTGAAGGGGCTGCAGTGGTAGTTGTCCGGATGTATTTGTTGGTTGTTCGGATATGCGAGGAATAAGGTGCCTCCGGTTTCGTTCAGACCCAAAACAAACTTGTAAATGGATTGTATGTCTGACGTTGTATTCGTTGATCTCTGCTAAATATATATTTGTTTGGTGTTTAACACCCTTCTTTGAGACGTACGAGCTTAGAGGTTATATATTGGTAGAAATCAGCGGTATGGTATGGATTGACAATATGGCATGCTAAGATGCATGGATCAAGGCTTTTGTTGAAAAGCAGGGCCTTGTGGTTGATGATCAAAGCATATCCTATTTAGGCATAGCTTTGTATATGGCGTGACTTCGCGAACCTCACACCCCCGTATGAGTCAAATACGGGATCAGGACTGCAGGGAGTGCACACGTTTCTTTCTAGCTAAGAAGTGGTGTTAGCGTCTTACCAGCCCTGACATTTTTACTTATGTGGATGTTGGATTATGAGGTACCTTGGGTTTTATAGGTTGTTAGTGGCCATATTAGAGGTTCAAAAGAACCGGGAAGCGTGTGTTCAGGCATAACTAATCCACTAACGTATGTGTGGACCGGCCCTGAAGATCCAAGGGTTCACTGCGGGGTATCCTGAGGCATTTGCTAGAGTGTCTCGAATCGGAGAGGATGATCCCTAGCCTTGATTTCATGATGGAAACCCAACTTCCAATACGACACCATGCGGTTTTGATTGTAGAACTAGTATGGCGACATGATATATGGTACCTGTAATAACCCGGAAAATACGAGCCAATTTAAAATTTTTAAATTGATTATTTCAAAAGAATTTGAATAATTGAAATAGAATATTTCAATAAAATAGTGAATTAGAAATGGTTTGTCAGTTTGAAAATTTGAATTCAAACTTTGACCGACTATGCAGGGTGGAAAATATAACGGATTTTAGCGAGACCAAAAATATTTAAATCTGTTAGTCAATACCTTTCTAACGAATCTGAAAAATCGAAGTTTCATAACGGGAATCAAAAGTTATGGCCGAATGAATTTTCAGAAGAGTCGGTATATATAATATATAGGCCTGGAAAATTGATATTTTGCATACGACCTCGGAATTCGACGAAACCACTTTTATTGGGTCCGGGATGTCAAACTATTGCTAGGTTTCAAATTTCATAATTTTTGAAGCTAGTATGTGAGCGTGGAAAAAGAAAATGTGTTTGGTTGATTTTTGTTAAATTGGATCGACCAGAAAATGGCCATTTTTCAAACGACCTGTAACAACCCGAAAATCTGGGCCAGTTTAAAATTTTTATTTCGGCGATTTTAGCGAATTTTGATTATTTAAAATGAATTATTTTAAATAATATCGACGAGAAAATTATTTTGAATATAATTCGAACGTATATATTATACGCGTCGTCGTTAGAATATAAATATTTATATATAATTATAAATAGAATTGAAAATGGCGCGGTAGTTCGATAATTCGATTTCAAACTTCAATTGAATGTACCGGGTGCAAAACAATCCGGATTTTAGTGAAACCAAAAATAATAGGATCTAATTGGTGATATCTTTCCAACGAATCCGAAAAATCAAAATTTCATAGCGGGAATCAAAAGATATGTCCAGTTGAAAATTCTGAATAGTCGCTATGGAATTCAGGCCCTTAAAAAATGGACATTTTGCAAACGACCTCGGATTTCGACGAAACCAGTTTTGTTGGGTCCGCAGTGTCAAATTATTGCTAGATTCCAAATTCCATAATTTTTCGAATCAATATGTGAGCGTGGCAAAGGAAAACACGTTTGACCGGTTTCAGTTGATTTTAATCGACTGGAAAATGGCCATTTTTCCAACGGTCTCAGAATTCAACGAAACTAGTTTTGTTAGGACCGTATCGTCAATACGAAGCTAGAAAATATTTTTCTGGAATTTTTAAAGTTCGTATGCGGCCCCGGTAATTTGAAATGTACGTTTAAAATTCAATATAGTGATTTAATTGTAAATTCAACAGAAACTGATTGTAACAGCCGAACCAGCAGACGATACGTATACCATTGTGTTCGGAATGGGGGTAAAACGCTGTAGACGACAGGCGGTGAGCCTCGTTTCGAGGTCGTGGGTGAAAGTCAACTTTTTGGCAAAAAAAAAATAATAATATATAAATTATCCTTAAACCCCCCCCCCCCCCCTAAATTTCATTTCAGTCGAAAAAAAAAGAAAAAAAGAAAAAGAGAAAGGGGGCATCGCGCCCCACCAGACTTCGCCGCCGCGCCTAGGCGGCGCAGCCACCACAGCCGCCCCCACCCTCCTCTTCTTCCCCCTCCCTTCTTCCTCTCCGCCGAACCCGCATCGAACCCCACGCCCTCGCGATAACCCGATAGCCCCAAACTCCTCAGCCCAGGCGAGTTCCACTGCTCCGCCACCCAAGGGCAGCAACCACCGCGAGGGAGCGCACCTCGTCCCAGTCCAGACGGCGGCGACAGAAACCCCCCCCAGGTCAAATAACAGTAAGCTTTCTCTGATTTTTGTTAAATTAGAAAACTGATTTTTGTTAGCTTAGACAACTGATTTTTCCTTTGTTTTAAAACTGATTTTTCTTAGTTATGAAAACTGAAAAGTTTAGATTTTTAAATGATAAAAGTTTAGATTTTTAAATGATAAAAGTTTAGATTTTTAAATGATAAAAGTTTAGATTTTTTTTTATGATAGAAGTTTAGATTTTTAATAGATAAAAGATTAAAATTTTATAATGTTAAAAGACGAGATTTCTTTTAATTAATAGAAAGAATAAAAATATGATTTTTATATATTGAACTTCGAAATAAAAATATGATTTTTATATATTGAACTTCGAAATAAAAATATGATTTTTATATATTGAACTTCGAAATAAAAATATGATTTTTATATATGGAATAGCGAAGTAAAAATTCGATTTTTACATAGGTAGTGAAAGCGGACAACGAAGATGACGAAGATGCGGTAGCGATGAAGATTTCTATCAATGAAGTGCCGTGGAGCTAGGATAGCTATATGTGAGAATTTCTCACCTTTCAATCTCTTTTCTATCTATATATATATACTAGGATGCAGACGGTGCTTAGTAGCACCCGACACAATCGTCCACAGACCATGGACTTGTTTGTTTGGTTGCATAGATTAGTTAGATGATTAGATTTGAAATTGAATTGTTTGGTGAAATGAATAGATTTGATTGATGTGTGAATGGCGTGGGCCTTCACTAGACCGGGGATAAGGCTAGGCCTTGTCCCGTTTCTAGTATCGTGCCGTTATGCCGCCGAAATTTTCTAAAATAAGTTAGAAAAATAAAAATATCATTTTATCGAATAAATGAATTGAATAGAAATTCATATGTTGAAATAAAATGTTTTATCGTTAAAAATATAATTTTTAACGTGAATGTGAATAAATATTCATTTACAAATCAGACGGTTTGTTTATGTACACCTATTTGAAGGGCATTGATTGGGACGATAAATTTTACATATCGCCCAACTGCACAAATAAAATATGTGTTTGATTGTTTGAAACCCCACACGGGTGTTAGGATGAAATTTGAAGTTCACTCATCCTGATTAATTAAATATGTCGATCGATCGATTGACAGGCTGTTATAAGCGTCGAATATCTATATTTGATGCTTAGGCAGTGTAGTGCACTTTGGTTGATGGTTGATTATTTTTCAATGCTATTATATACATGTGTTGTATGGAAATCCATATAATTAAGTTTATATGGTAATTGATTGGGCCTCATTCCAATTTAGAAAATAAAGAATATTATAAAATAAAGGTTCATGTGTTGACTGTACTCATCCGTTGAGATTAGTCATGTGTTGAACGGAATATTTTGATAATAAAATTTACATCTTTATCAATATAAAATAAAGGTTCATGTGTTGACAGTACTCATCCGTTGAGATTAGTCATGTGTTGAACGGAATATTTTGATAATAAAATTTACATCTTTATCAATATAAAATAAAGGTTCATGTGTTGACAGTACTCATCCATTGAGATTGGTCATGTGTTGAACGAAATATTTTGATAATAACAACTATTGTGAAAAAGAAATATTTGAAATAGAATATTTGAAAATAGAAATTTATGAAGCCGTGTTGATTAGATTGACGCCATTTTGACGTGAACGATATTTATATCGATTTTGAAATGAATTGAATTGAAAACGATTTCGAAATGAATTGAATTGAAAACGAATTCAAATTGAATTGAAATTTGAATTGAATAGAAATGAATTTTAAAACGAATTTATAAAGAAGAATTCAATTTTGATTTGAATTGAAATGGAAGTTGAAATTGCTTTTGAAACGAATTTAAAACTATTTATATAATTCGTTTTAAATAGAAATCGACGAAATATATATTATATATATAATATAATGGCCTGAATAGAACGCGCCGCGCCGCGGCAGTTCGCGAATTTCGACCATTAACTTCGAACGGATATTGCGGGAGATCCGACCGTCGGATTCTCCTAAAACCAGAACCGTTGGGTTCGTATCGAAAAGAGATTTCTAATGAATATTAGAAATTTGAAATCTAACGGTTGGATTTGGAGATACGTCCAAATCAAATTTGAAAAAGGTCGCTGTAAGTGCAGTTCGATGGCCATTGGTGTAAATCGACTGTACGGGCCTTGATAAAATTATTAAAAATAGTAATAATTTGTGTAAAATCATAAGAAATGATTTAGAAAGAATTGGGAGGAAAAACTCCATATTTGAAAAGATAAAAATAGATTTTTATCGAAATGAACTGGTTTTGAACTAGAATTATAATTCTATTTATTTTGAAATAAATAAATTGAATTTAAAAAGGGTTTTGAAAATAACCAGAATATCCAATGATTGCATTGGAGTGGATTTGAATCGAAATTGTCTTCGGAATATTTCGATGTTGGAATTCGTGATTATAACAGGTGTTGTTATGGAAATTTGAAAGATATATATTTATATCGTTATTTCCAATACGACATTTGTTAATCGTAGAATTTGATATTGAATATAAGCCGATATATTTTCTATTCAGAACCTTGTATTGAATATCAAATGTGATTTGGGTTTGTCGTGAATGGTGTCTTCACTAACACTGTTCTTGAGCCCAATTGAGAAAAGATTAAATCTTTTTATTTAGATTTAATGAAGTGTACCAATTAAATGATATTTAATTGGAATTGAATTGATATTGATTTTTGGGTTTATCGTGGACAGTGTTTTAAATAACACTCGTTCTTTAACCCGACAATTAATGGAATGTGATTTTGGGTTTATCGTGAACCGTGTTTTAAATGACACAGATTCTTTAACCCAGTTAACGATTAAAACTAAGTGGAGTTTTAATGAATCTTTAATTAGATTGAAATGATCGAGAATGGAGTATCACCAGTTTTGCTCCAGGCGATAGTTAAATCTTTAATTAGATTTGAACGTGAAATGGTAATTGAATTTACCGATAACACCGTGGTGTTAGATATGAAGTACTACCAGTTTTACTTCATGGGATGAATATGTTGGGATTGGGAAATTAAAACAAATGATTACTTCGGTAAGGTTCGCTAATCCCGACTAGTTTTGAATTGATATTCAAAAATAGATTAAAGAATAAATTCAAGAAATTTATCTTGGATAAAATTAATGGGAACCTTTCCCTATGAATGTGAAATTTAGAAACTAACTGTCGGTTAGCTAAGTAGAATGGTTTTCTGGATATTGATCTGATGTTGGTTTCGGCCTTCGGGGTTAATATTTGGGAAATTATTCTCTTGATTAATTTACGGTTAGTGACTGATGAATTGGAATGAGGCGTATGTTGTGTTTGTGTAACACTTATTTAAAATATACGCGAGTTATTCGGAAAGACCGGGTTTATCCCATTCTGAATAACTGATACGACGATAAGTCGAAGATGAAGACGGTGGTCGAAGACCGGAAGTCTTCACGTCGTTTGGGTGATTACTGATGATCTTGATTGGGCTGTACACCCAAGAAGATGGAAACAGTTGGTGATCGTCCAGACGTACTTGGAGATCGAAGGATATGCGGGGTACTAGGTGCCTCCGGTTTAGTTCAGACCCAGAACGGACTTGTAAATGGACTGTGTGTCTGACATTGGATTTTAGTCCGTGTGATTGATCTCTATTAAATATATATCTGTTTGGCGGCGGAGAATTTATTCTCTTGCTTAACGCCCTTCTCTGAGACGTACGAGCTCAGGGGTTATATATTGATGGATATCAAACGCATGGAGTGAATTGCCTGTGTGGCATGCCTAAGTGGCAATTGATCGAGGCTTCTGTTGAAAAGCAAAGCCTTGTGGTGATGATCAAAGCAAGGCCTTTGTGGCGTAGCTTTGTGTAACGGTTACTTCGCGTGTTTCACACCCGGTATGAACCAAAAACGGGAGACGGACCTCAGGGAGGGCATGCGTTTCCTTCTAACTAAAAAGTGGCGTCAGTGGTTTTACACGCCCTGATGAGTTTGACTTATGTGGTTGTTGCTGTTGCGAGGCGCCTCGGATTGATCGGTCGTTCTCGAACCGATGGAGTCATTTAGTTGGCTCACTTACGCCCAAAAGGGCGGGGAAACGTAGTGTTCAGGCATTTTAATCCACATCGGTGGACCGGCCCTGACGATCCAAGGGTCACTCGAGCTCTGATCCTGAGACTCGGGCTAGACAGTCTCGAATCGGTTGAGGACTATCTTTTGACTCGGTTCATAGACGGAAATCCAATTTCCAAATACGTGACATTTGCGGTTTTATTTGTAAACCTATATGTGGCGACATGATATATGGTACCCATGCCGCCTATGATTGATACTTATGATTTGAAGTTGTTTTATATACTATGCACTTATAATAGTATCAAATGATTTGTTTTAAACGTATCAAGCATTCTTTGGCTGTTATAAGGGAAAACCCTATCCTCGGCTGCGTTGCATTGTGTGATGGGACCTGGGTCTTATAACAGCTTCATTTTTCTTTATTTAGCATTGCGCTGTTTGTTTTATGCACTGGTATTCTTGGGAGGAAACCCGTTCCGTGTTATACGGCGTGGTCCCTTGATTTACCTAACTTTAAAAATAAAGATTAACTGTTTTAGTTCTCACACCAGTCACATGACTGACCTGGAGTTTATTGTTTAACCTAAACTCTGGGTGCCCTTATTTTGACACGGGCAGCTAGTAGTTTTGGTTTTGCAGATTTATATTCACAGGATCCTGGTTTACAGCTGGAACGATATCCGGAAAGCTTTGTATCCGTATATCTCATTCTAGTTGTGTATTGTATTATTTTCCGCTGCTATGTAATTTAAATCTCTGATATTCCTGTGTAATATTCATTTATACTCTGTATATTCTTGTAATCTGATGCATTGTTGTAATATACAGTGAAATGTTCTTCTGTATGAGTTTTGTTGTGGCTTGTTCTCGAACTATCCTCCGCTTTCCTTTACGGGGAAGTTACGGGTTTTCACACGACCTCAGAATTCGACGAAACTAGTTTTGTTGGGACCGTAGCGTCAAAACATAGCTAGATTTATTTTTTTGGAATTTTTCGAATCAGTTTGTGGCCCTGGCTAATTGAAATGTGCGTTTAGAGTTAAAAATTAAATGTTTCATACTTTAATTTGAAAAATAACTGACTGTAACAGTCGAATGGGCCTACGAAACATATCCCATTGTGTCCGGAATGGGGGTATTTAGCTAGGGGCGACAGTCGTTGGGTTTAAAAAGGAGTTCGTTTAAGAAAACACTATTTAAAAATTTAATATAGTCTCGGCCAATCATATTTTTCCTTTCATAAATTTTAAAAATAAAAAAAAATAAAAAAGAAAACCCCCCCGTTCAACGGCGACTCGTGCTTCCCCGTTCCAGACCAGATCGCCGCCGCCTCCGCCACTTTCAGACGCCGCCACTACCCAAAAACGACAGCCCTTCCCTCCACCTTCAAATCCATACCAACCTCGCCTCCTAACATCTCGTGTTGCGTGCAGATCGAGCCTCCAAAGTCCGACCCTGTCGATTGCCGCCCTGCCTTCCTGCCGCCATCGAACTGAGGGTGGTGACCATCGACGGAAAGCCCTCTCCAAGGCCGACGAGGTGGTGCAGGCCGATCGTCTCAACGATCAACGGATCTCGCGATTTTTGCAGACCTAGTTTTGGACCATATAACGAGGTACAGGTTGTATTGATTTGAACTGTTTTAAACACTCTTAAGTGTTGCAAAACTTTGAAAAATCCTATCTTTTTGGTGTGTTGACGAAATTCGTTGAAACAGGAAACATCGAGACCGCAAGGACGCTCTCTACCCAATAGAAGAAGCTGCGGATTTTTCTGACATCGTATCGATTTTTAGCGCTCAGAAAACCAATGTGAGAAATCTAAATTAACGTGCAATTGAATGGGAAATGTCATGTATAATTTATATAAGCGAAATATAAATTACATACGTGTTGTATACCTCATGTACATGCGTAGTGTAAGCTATATAAGCGAAGTATGAATTTTTACATGCATAGAATAATTGATATATGTGTTGAAATGCAAGTAAAATATATTATATATATATACTCCCCTCGTCCACAAACCATGGACGATATTTATTGTGGTGAATTGGTGTGAAATATTGGATGAAAAATACGAATGGTTGAATAATTGTTTGTGGTTGATATGGTTTGGTAGTGGTTGAAAAATACCCATTGGTGATTGAAATGAATTGGAAATATTTGTGGAAATAAAAATAAACATGCCGCCTGCGTGCGAATTAGATGCATGAATCCCCATTGTCAAAAACCGCGAGGTTTTAAGGTAGAGCGAGGAGCCGTACTAGGGACGGTGCCGGTTTTAACTACCCTGCCGTTATGCTGCCGAAATTTTGAATAATCTTTGTGTGTTAGAATTATTTTCATATGTTGAAATTATTTTACATGCATTGAAATTAAAGCCATATGTTGAAACTATATCCATGTGTGGAAATGTTCATGTGTTGAAAAGTGTTGTGTAAAAATTAAATTCATTTGTGAATGAATGAAGTGGTTAAACAGTAAAAATCACATTTTTATATATATATGAAGTATGCAAAATATTCGCCTTATATAAATAGTTTCAACAATCAAAATTTCATCTTTCTAATATGAACAACATAAATAAAATGTCCATGTGTGGGAATGCTCATTTGTTGAGAAGTGTGTGTAGTGGAAATATTCATGTGTTGAATAAAAAGATCGAACAATAAAAATTACATTTTTATTGAAACTATGAAGCGTTGAAACATCTATTTGTTGAATAAATATTATAAATGATAAAAATATCATTTTTATCATATGTGTGATATGCTAAAGATATGCGGACGTTGAAATAAATATTTGTGATAGAAATATTATTTTTAACATGCATAGGAACTAAATAAAATAGTCATGTGTTGAAATCTATTTTAGTTCGCCAAAATTATCATCTTTGAAATGTGAAGTGTTAAAAATAGCCACTTGTTCAAATAAACGTGCATGAGTTGAAATATACATTAACTAGCTAATGATATGATTTTAGCCTATGCATGCAACATTAGAATGAATGGTGTTTTTAAACCAAAGCAAATCAAATATGAAATTGAATGGAAAATGATAAATGTTAGAAATTGTATATATGTACATGCATATCTGTTGAACAGGTTAAAGCAAAAGGGGCTAGAGAAGAGAAATAGAATTTTGTGCCCGACAAATAGGTACACATTTACCGCTTTGTTTGGGTGATGATTTTATGAGCCTGTTGGCTAGCCGCTTGGCTTTTTCTTTTTCATTTTGATATGAGACGCCCGTGTGGCTATTTGGGAATTTTCCCAGACCCTCCCGTACAAAGGAGGTTATGGCGAAATTTTCCAAAATTTAAAGGCGTTAGTGAAATGATTGAAGTGGAAACGATATTGGAATTTTTGAATGAACTATATTTATATAAATATATAAATATAAATAGAATTAAAACGAAACGTGGCCGTGCAGTTCATATTTTGAAACCGTGATTTCAAATGACTAGTGCGGAAGATCCGACCATTGGATTTTCCCGAAGCCTCAACCGTTGGGTTCGCCTTGGAAATATCTTTCCAATGGCACCAACTTTGTGAAGATCCGACGGTTGGATTGTCTGGAATGTTTAATTCAAAACTGAAGAGAAACAGCGCCAGAAACGACTATATTTATATATATATAAATATAATTAAATTAAATCGAATAACGACGCTGCAGTTTGTAAATTGAAATCGTAACTTCAAATGGTTGGTGTGGAAGATCCGACCGTCGGATTTTCCCAAAACTGAAACCGTTGGATTCGTTTTGAAATGACCTTCCTAATGATGTAAAATTTGTGAAGATCCAACGGTTAGATTTTCATATATGTGTAAAACAAAATTAGTGGAAAGCAGCGCCAGTGCATCGACACGACCTGAAACGTCGTTTAATTAAATATGGCCGTTTTAAATTAAATAAAAATGGCGATATATCGTTATAAAATATTATGGACGATATAGAGTGGAAATAAACCAATTTTGTTGTGTTTGCTTGATAGGTGATGGTTGAATGTATTGGACATGAAAATGATAACTAAATAACTGAAATGTGATTGTTGAATAGTCCAACCATGTGATTGATTGATTTGAAAATCTAAATATACGTGGGTTATTTGAAAAGGCCGAGTTTATCTCATTTCAAATAATCGATCGACGTTGAGAATTCGAAGAGTCGAAGACGACTGAAGACCGACGACCTCCACATTGGATGGATGGGCGCTACTGATACTCGTGACTGGAGTAGCTACCATGAAGGAATTGAAGTAGTAGCCGTCCAAACATACTGTTGGTTGTACGGATATGCGAGGAATTGGTGCCTCCGGTTTCGTTCAGACCCAGAACGGACTTGTAAATGGACTGTGTGTCTGACATTGGATTTTTTTTCTGTGTTGATTGATCTCTGTTAAATATATATCTGTTTGGCGGCCGAGAATTTATTCTCTTGCTTAACGCCCTTCTCTGAGACGTACGAGCTCAGAGGTTATGTATTGACATAAATCAGTCGCATGGAGTGGATTGCCTGTGTGGCACGCCTAAGTGGCATATGATCAAGGCTTCGGTTGCAAAGCAAAGTCTTGTGGTTGATGATCAAAGCATGGTCTGTGTGACGTAGCTTTGTGTATAACGTGAATTCGTGAGCCTCACACCTCGGTATGAGTCAAAAACGGGAGAGTGACTGCAGGGAGAGCACGACGTTTCTTTCTAGCTAAGGTGGTGTCAGTGACCTAGCAGCCCTGACATTATATATACTTTTCACCTGTGTGGTTGTTGGAATGCGAGGCGCCTCGATATAGGTCTGTAAGGACCGAGAAACGTGTGTTCAGGAAATGCCAATCCTCAAAAGTAAGAGAGGACCGGCCCTGAAGATCCAAGGATCATAGTGGGGTCCTGGGACATTTGCTAGAGTGTCTCGAATCGGAGAGGAGCTTGCCCCTTGCCTCGACTCATGAAGGAATCCAATTTCCAATACGAAATATGCGGATGTGATTGTATTACTAGTATGGCGACATAGTGGTATGGGTCATTTATGCCGCCTATGATTGATATTTATGATTGAATTTGCTTTTGAAACATATATGCACTAGTAATAATACCAAACACTTTTGTTTTATTCGTATGAAGCATCTTTGGCCATTATAAGGTAAAAACTCTATCCTCCGGCTTGCGTTGCATTGTGTGATGGGACCTGAGTCTTATAATGGCTTCATTTTATAAAAAGCATTGCGTTGATTTAATCATTTACTTTATTTCATGCACTAGCACTCATTGGAGTAAACCCGTTCCGCGAAAGTGGCTTGGTCCTTTGATTTGCCTTATTATTGTTGTTAATAAATTGAGTAGATTTCTCATACCAGTCCCATGACTGACTCGTAGTTTGTTTCACCTTGCAAACTCGGGTGCCCTCATTTTCACACGGGCAGCCTAGTTACAGGTTTCTGACGCACCTTTTGGCTCATGGCGAGGCTTGACTACACCGTGCCGACTTGGATTTTCTCCACCATTATTGTATCTATATTATGATTCCGCCACTGGCGATGTAGACTGATATTCCTTTTGTGTACTCTTTATGTATGATTCCGCCTCAGGCGATGGTGACTGATTATGTATCATTATACACTAAGTTGTATCCTGTACTGTGCTTCTCTGATGTGATGATATCTATATGATTCCGCTGTCATATGTGTGTAAATTATTCTATTTTCTGTTTATGCTATTATCTGTGATCTGCTAATGATGATTAATGTGTTATATTCCAATGATTATCCTTAACACCGTGTCACGGGGTTTTGGGATCGTCACAGTACCCATGCCGTCTATGATTGATACATTATGATTGAAATGTTTTTGAAACATATATACACTAGTATCAAATCCGCTTTTATCGTATCAAGCATTTTTTACCATTATAAGGTAAAACTCTATCCTCCAGTTTGCGTTGCATTGTGTGATGGGACTTGAGTCTTATAATGGTTTCATTTTTCTAAAAAGCATTGCGTTGTTTACCGATTCACTTTATTTATGCACTGGCAATCCAATGGAGTAAACCCGTTCCGCATTAGCGGCGTGGTCCTGTGATTAACCTTATTATTAGATTAGTTAAGTTAGATTTCTCATACCAGTCCCACGACTGAGCTGTAGTTTGTTTCACTTGCAAACTCGGGTGCCCTCTTTTCCACACGGGCAGTCGAGTAGCTTTTTGTAGATATTTATCTCTTGAGTAGGATTCTGGATCGAAGCCTAAAAGCTGTGTCCAGAGCATAGAAAGTCTTCTGCTGTATATTGTATTAATTTATTGTAATAAGTCTTCTGTTGTTTCTTATTTATCGATGTACTCTGATGTAACATTATTTTAATGTTTATAAAAGTCTACTGTTATTGTTCTAATGTATTGTATTCCCAAAGTTAACGTATGCGGGTTTTGAACGATTTTGATTGATCTAGCGATCGATTAAGGTCGGGCAAAATGCGTGTCGTTATTTCATTGCTATTACAACAATTACATCAGAGTACAAGAATATTTCAGAGAATAAATATTACACATTGGAAATACAATATCAGAGATTTAATAAATTACAAAGTAGTAGAAAATATAATACAATGCGTAGCGGAAAATACATCACTAACACAACTGAAAGAGATACACAGATAGAAAGCTTTCCGAATATAGCTCCAGCTATAATCCAGGATCCTGTGAAAAGAAATATCTGCGCAAACCAAAACTACTAGCTGCCCATGTGGAAAATATAGGAACCAAGAGTTTAGGTAGAAACAATAAACTCCGAGTCTGTCATGGGACAGGTGTGAGAACGAAACCAGTTATTAAATCTTTACTTTAAAAGTTGGGGAAATCATGGGACCACGCCATATAACACGGAACGAGTTTACTCCACATGAACCTCAATTTAAAATAAAACAACACAATGCTTTTTGAAAAATGAAGCTATTATAAGACCCAGGTCCCATCACACAATGCAACGCAAGCCGGAGGATAGAGTTTTCCCTTATAGTAGCCAAACATGCTTGGTACGTTTAAAACAAATTATTTTGACATTACTATAAGTGTATAGTGTCAAAAACAACTTCAAATATAAATGTATCAATCATAGATGGCATGGGTACACCATAAATCATGTCGCCATACTAGTTCTACAATCAAAACCGCACGATATTATATTGGAAATTATATTTCCATCATGAACCAAGGCAAGAGATCGTCCTTACCGAATTCGAGACTCTCTAGCTCAAGCCTCAGGATACAGCCGCAACTGCACCTAGGAAAATGCAAGGCTGGTCCACACATACTTTAGCGGATCAGTAATTCCTCAACAATACGTTTCCCTGCCCTATGGGGAGTAAATCAAGAGCCATTAGGGACTCAAATCCGAGGTACCTCGCTTTCCAACATCAACATAAGTAAAAATGTCTGGGCTCCACACCATGACACCACTCCTAGCTAGAAAGAAACGCATGCCCTCTCTGTTGTCTTTCATCCCGTTTCTGGTTCATACCGGGGTGTGAAGCTCACGAAGTAACGCTATACACAAAGCTATGCTAATTAAAGCTGTGCTTTGATCATCATCCACCAGATTCTTCTTTTCGACAAAAGCCTTAATCATTTGCATCTTAGCATGCCACACTGACAATTCACGCCATACAACTGTTGTCTATCAACACATAACCTCTAAGCTCGTACGTCTCACAGAAAGGTGTTAAGCAAGAGAATAAATCCTCCACCACCAAACAGATATATATTTAATAGAAATCAGTTAGCACAAAATGAAATCTAATGTCAGATACACATCCATTTACAAGTCCGTTCTGGGTCTAAACAAAACTGGAGGCACCTTATTACTTGTCCCATATGTCCAATACAAGAGAGAGGTCCTCGCATATCCGGTCGATCTCCAAGTACGTCTGGACTATCACCACTTATTACCGTGTCTTGGGTGTACAGCCCAATCAAGGCATCATTAATCATCCAAACGATGTGAAGATCTCCGGTCTTCAACCACCGTCTTCATCGTTGACTTTAATTGTCGTATTAATTATTCAGAATGGGTTAAACCCGGTCTTTCTGAATAACTCGCGTATTTTAAAATCAATAATCAAGTGCTATAAAAACACATCATACGCCTCATTTCAATCCAGAATATTCTTTAACAAAATATTCACATTATTAGGGAAAGGTTCCCATTAATTTTATCAAAGATAAATTCTTTTAAATTTATTCTTTAATCTTCCTTTTGATATCAATTTCAGAAGATTTTATTAACTAGTCGGGATTATCGAATTTTACGACAATAATCATTTATTATTTTCCAATTCCAACCTATTCATCCCATGGAGCAAAACTGGTAGCCCTCCCTCTCTTACACCCACTGTGTTTTGAGTAAAATTAATTACACGTTTGCGTTCATATCTAATTAAAGATTTAACTATCGCCCGGAGCAAACTGGTGGTACTTCATTCTCGATCATTTCAAGAATTCGATAAATTTAATTATCTCATTCCCATTTCAATCTAATTAAAAATTTATTAAAACTCCAGTTTGGTTTTACTATCAAAAAATCATTACTTTATGATTATTCAACTTTAAGAAATTAATCTTGTCTTATCTTATCTTAATTAGGTTAAAGAACCAATGTTATTTAAAACACAGTTCATGATAAACCCAAAATCATCTTCCATCAAAATGGAATCCACACAGAAATCATAACAGTACATGATCGATATAAATTCCCATGTCAGACTAATAATATAAATGGAATAGTGGCAAGGCCTTTTAAATTCCATATATAGTAGCGGTCTTCATCCACAGAAGCTCATCTCGATTATTACCAAATCGAATTCCATTCAATTCCAATTTAATATATTAAATTGAAAAACTTTACTTTGGAGAATTTCCATTAAATCTTAATAAAAGACATATAAATTCAAAATTATATTTCACTGTTGATTGGGTTAAAGAACAAATGTCGTTTAAAACACAGTTCACGATAAACCCACAATCAACTTTCATTTTAGTTCCAATTAAATATTAATTAATTGGTAAACTTCTCTAAATCTTAATTAGAAGATTTATTCTTTTCTCAAATCAGTTTAAGAATAGTGTTATTTAAGACACCATTCATGACAACCCAAAATCCAATTTATTTTTATTCAATTCCAAATAAATATTAATTAATTGGAGAACTTCATTAAATCTTAATTTAAAGATTTATTCTTTTCTCATCGGGGTTAAAGAACAGTGTTATTGAAGACACTATTCACGACAAACCCAAAATCCAATTTGACATTAAATAAATGGCCCTGAATAGAAATTATATCGGCTTATATTCAATATCAAATTCTGAAATCAACAAGTATCGTATTGGGAATAACGATATTTATACCTTCCAAATTCATCAACAATATCCGTATAATCACGAAATCCAATGTCGAAACATTCTGAAGATAATTTCCCTTCCAATTCATACTTTGGAATATTCTGGTTATGTTAAAACAATTTACAAATCCAATTTATTTATTTATTTAAAAAAAATGTTGGATTATTATACAAGTTAATAACTAGTTCATTTCAATAAAAATATATTTTTATCTTTTCAAACTTAGAATTTTTCATCTAAACTCTTTCCAAATTATTAACTATGATTTTACATAATTTTTCCCTATTTTTTTTATAATTTTATCAAGGCCCGTACAGTCAGTTTCCAATAACGTTCACCGAACTGCATTTACAACGACCTTTTCCAAAATTTATTTGGATATATTTCCAAATCCAACTGTTAAATTTCGAATCTCTTATATTCATTGGAAAGCACTTGTCGATACAAACCCAACGATTCTGGTTTTAGGAGAATCTGACGGTCAGATCTCCTGTTACATCAATTTGAAATTAGTGGTCGAAATTCGCGAACGGTCGCGGTGCGGCGCGTTCTATTCAGGTCATTAAATATAGATAATATATATATTAATACATTTCGTCGAATTCCATTTAAAATGTATTTTATAAATCGTTTATAAATTCGTTTTGAAATGATTTTAACTTCATTTTCAATTTTAAATCAAAATTATATATTCCATATCTTTATCATATTAAAATGATAATATTTTCAAAATATTAGATTTTGAAATCACTTCTTTTTGATATTTATTAAAAATGAATAAAACCGATATAAAATTTCCATTCGAGTAAAAATGGCGTTTGCTGATTACCTCGGCTTCATATTTTTATATTTTTGTACTCATCCAAAATCGGACATCAAAATCATAATTTTTATTCTTCACTAAGTAATAACTACTCCATAAAATGTAAATTTTATTCATTCCATATATATGTTAAAAAAATTTAACGAACAAACATTTAGTTCATTACATGTAAATTTTGTACACTTCATAATCATGTTAAAAAAATAATATTTTTAATGAACAAATATTTTTAATGAACAAGCATATGTTTCAAGACATGTAAATTTTAATGGTTCTTACATATACATGTTGAAAGTGATATTTTTAATGAACAAAAATATATTTCAAGGCATGTAATTTTAATGGTTCTTACATATACATGTTGAAAGTGATATTTTTAATGAGCAAAAATATGTTTCAAGACATGTAAATTTTATTCACTTCACATACATGTTAAAAATAATATTTTTATCTAACAAACATATAATTCAACATATGATTATTTTTATTACTTCATTGAATATTATTTTAAAATATTTGTTATTTTAAAATTTTCTTTATTTTAAAAGATTCTTTATTTTAAAATATTATTTATTTTAAAATGTTCTTTATTTCTGAATCGGAATGCGACTCAATCAATTACCATATAATTTCAGTTACATGGATTTCATACATCGTATGTATTCAATAATAATGATAAATAATCATTAAACAGTTCATTCACATCTATAGTGAAATTTAAAACTGTGTGAGCATTAAAATAAATAAATAATGCTCATCACAACCTGTCAACCCATCAATTGACATACGACTAAACATTGGGATTAGTGCATGTCAAATATCATTCCAATACCTGTGTGGGGGTTTCAAACAACAACAGTGAATTTAAATAAATTATTGGTTAACAAATTTAACAAATTCTAATTCGGTTTGAATTATTTTTCTAATTAGCCAATGTTCAGTGTTTTAAATTATAAATAAATATTTATAATTTAATTTCAACTACTACATTAAGGTTAACATTATTTTTAATATGTTAAACATTTCAACCACAAAATCAACACACAATACAACTAACTAAATCGTCCATGGATTGTGGACGAGGAAGGTGATCTAACAGGCACCGTATACAATTTATAATGATTAAACTGATAAAAATCTACATTGGCAATTCTATATATTTTTAAGTTATGAAACTAAATAAATAACTGTGCATAATTTTTAATGAGGAGTTCTCACCTTTGGTTTCCACTTCGTCATTCTTTAGCGAACGATGGTTTTGATTTGGATTTGTTTCCGGTGCATAGTGTTCTATACCGCGATTCCAACGCCATCTGTTTCACGCGGTTTATGTTAAAAATCACATTTTTTATTACGCTATAAATATATTAAAAAAATCATATTTTTAATACAACGAAAAATATATATATATAATCATATTTTTATTCATTACTGTCTCTAATAAGAATTTCATTTTTATATTTTAAACCGCTTTACCTATATTAAAATCCTCTTTTTATTCTATGATAATATATATAAAAATCACATTTTTATTTCAATTATTATATATTTATAAATCATATTTTTACTACGCTAAAAATCATATTTTTAAATTTTTAAAACCATGCTATTTTTATATAATTTTTTAAAAACAATGTACATTTATATTTTTACAACAAAGTATATTTATATTTTTAAAACAAAGTATATTTATATTTTTGCAACAAATATTTATATTTTTATAAAAAGTATACTTATATTTTTAAATCCGAAAAAGGATAAAAAATGCTCACTGTAAAACCGTCGTTTTTCTATTTCAGTTCTGGCATGCTCCATGATGTAGTGTTCATCTAGAGGATTCCAATGCAACTGAAATCATCTGATTCTATATAAGAGAGATACGGTCGTTTAAACTTTAATTACATTAATGAATAATCAAATTTTAATTACATCACTAATTAGAGATTAACCCTTTTCTCTATCTTCTCCATCTTGATCCTCCTGTAGTCAAACAGAACCCAACGCACGCCAGGAACCCTTCACCACCGCGCCTCCTTCCTTAGACCAAATGACCATCCATCGCCACCATCCAACTCCCCTTGGCGCCGCCTCCACATGTTCTGGTTCCTGTCGAACTCGCTCCCCAGCCTTATGAAACAACGATCGAACTACCTCCCTTTCAGCACCAATTCCGAACTACTCTTGCAATAAAATACCGTCATAATGTATGAAATGAAAGAGCGTAGAGTGCTCTTTGATTTTTGTTTAATCGTCATAGGATAATTCATAATATTTTGAGAAGGATTAAGGAAGAAATTTGGTAGGTTCGTGGCCATTAAAAGCTTCTGGCGGCGGCTGTTTAAAACAAGAATTAGGGTTCTCGGAAAAAGTAATATATATTATTTAATATAGTTTTAATTCATAAATGTGACGACCCAAACTTCCCAGTAAAGGAAAGCCCGGATTGCTTTGAGAACAAGGCAAATCAGAACACAAATAGAAGAACATTTCATTACTTATTACAACAATTTACATCAGAGTACAAGAATATTCCAAAGTACGAATAATTATACCACAGAAAATAATATCAGAGATTTAAATTACATTTAAATAGCAACGGAAAAATAATACAAAATACAACTGAACGAAATACACAGATTCAGAGCTTTCCGAATATCGCTTCAGCTGTAGACCAGGATCCTGTGAACATAATATCTGCAAAACCAAAACTACTAGCTGCCCGTGTGGAAATTATGGGCACCCAGAGTTTATGTTAAAACAATAAACTCCAGGTCAGTCATGGGGCAGTTATGAGAACTCAAAACAGTTATTAATTTGATTTTAAAGTTAGGTAAATCAAGGGACCACGCCGTATTACATGGAACGGGGCCCAAACAATGGATTCAATGAGTTCTTGCCAATAACCGCGGCCGCTGAATAGAAACATTAAACTAAATGCCCAGACAAAATGAGCACCTAAGAAAAAAAGACCATATGCAGATAATGAAGAACCATAAGACTGAATTACCTGAGATGCCTGTGCCCATAAAAAATCCCGAAGCCAACCATTAATAGTAATGGAACTTTGTGCAAAGTTTCCTCCTGTTATATGAGTTACCACCCCCTGATCACTTATAGTACCCCAAACATCCGACTGCATTTTCCAACTAAAATGGAAAATGTATAAAGTATATTGGTCAAACCTACTAATCAAACAAATCGTTCACCATCATATCGGGGTGTGAGGCTCGCGAGGTAATGCTACACAAAGCTATGCTAATTAAAGCTATTCTTTTATCATCATCCACAAGGCCTTGCTTTCCAACAAAAGCCTTTATCCATGCATCTTAGCATGCCACATTGTCAATCCATACCATACCATTAATTTCTGCCAATATATATAACCTCTGAGCACATACGTCTCAGAGAAGGGTGTTAAGCAAGAGAATAAATTCTCCGCGACCAACAAATATATATATATATATATTTAGTAGAGATCAACGAATATAGCATAAAGGAATACAACGTCAGACATACCATCCATTTACAAGTCTGTTTTGGGTCTGAACGAAACCGGAGGCACCTTATTCCTCGTCCTGTATGTCCAATACGGAAGAGAGGTCCTCGCATATCCGAACAATCAACAAGTACGTCCGGACAACTACCATGTAGCCCCTTCAAGGTAGCTGCTCCAATCATGGGCATCAGTAGCAACTCATCCATTCGATGTGAAGATCGTCGGTCTTGCGCTGTCTTCAATCTCTTCGACTGTTAGTCGTCGTATCAATTATTCAGAATGGGTTAAATCCAGTCTTTTCGAATAACTGGCGTACTTTATAAACAAGTGCTATCAGAACACATCATACGCCTCATTCCAATTCAGAATATCCTTTTAATAAAATATTCACATTTTTAGGGAAAAGTTCCATTAATTTTATCAAAGATAAATTCTTTTAAACTTATCCTTTTTAATCTCAAAAATCATTACTTGAGGATTATTCGAATTTAAGAAATTAACCTTATCTTTAACTGGGTTAAAGAACTAATGTCTTTTAAAAAAATTGTTCACGATAAACCTAAATCTTCTTCCATTAACTATGGAATCTTCACGGAAATCATAACGGTGTATAATCGATATAAATTCCCATATCAAACTAATAATATAAATGGAACAGTGGCAATGCCATTTAAATTCCATATATAGTATCGGTCTTCATTCATAGGAGCTCATCTCGATTATTACCAAATCGAATTACATCCAATTCCAATTTAATATATTAAATTGGAAAATTTTATTTTGGAAAATTTCTATTAAATCTTAATAAAAGATTTATAAATTCTAAATTATTTTTTCACTGTTAATTGGGTTAAAGAACAAGTGTTATTTGAAACACCGTGCACGATAAACCCAAAAATCCAATTCTTTTATCCAATTCCAATTAAATATTAATTAATTGGTAAAAATTTCCTAGATCTTAAATAAAAGATTTATTCTTTTCTAAATTGGGTTTAAGAACAGTGTTATTAAAGACACCGTGCACGACAAACCCAAAATCCCATTTGATATTAAATATAAGGTTCTAAATAGAAATTATATCGGCTTATACTCAATATCAAATTCTGAAACAAACAAATATCATATTGGGAATAACGATATGTATATATCTTCCAAATTCCCATAACAATATCTGTATAATCACGGAATCCAATATTGAAATATCCCAAAGATAATTTCCATTCAAATCCATTCCAATTTATTCTTTAGAAAATTCTGGTTATTTTAAAACCATTTTCAAATCCAATTTATTTATTTCTAAAAATAATTAAATTATTATTCTAATTAATAACTAGTTCATTAAATAGTTCATTTCAATAAAAATATAATTTTTATCTTTACAAAATTGGAATTTTTAATCAAAAATCTTTCCAAACCATTTATTATGATTTTACATAATTTTTCCATATTTTTATTAATTTTATTTTCGACCATACAGTCTGTTTCCAACAATGGCCACCGAACTACATTCATAGCGACCGTTTCTGAAATTGATTTGGGCATATCTCCAAATCTGACGATTAGATTTCAAATCTTTTATATTCATTGGAAAGATCTTTTCGATATGAACCCAACGGTTCCAGTTTTAGGAGAATCCGGCGGTCGGACCTCCCATTACGTCTATTTGAAGTTAATGGTTGAAATTCGCGAATGGTCGCTGCGCGGCGCGTTCTATTCAGGCCATTAAATATATAATATATATTATGTATATATTTCGTCGATTTCCTTTAAAACGTATTTATAAAATATTTATAATTTCATTTCAAAATGATTCCAACTTCATTTTCAATTTCAAATAAAAATTGAATATTCTATATCTTCATCATATTAAAATGATAATATTTTCAAAATATTATATTTTGAAATCACTTCTTTTCGATATTCATTTTAAAATGAATAAAATCGATCGATAAACACGTTCGGGTTAAAATGATGTTTGCTACTTAATTTGACTTCATATTTTTATATTTTTGTGTCCATTCAAAGTCGGACATAAAAATCATAATTTTATTTTTCACTGTATATTATTTTAAAATATTATTTATTTTATAATATTCTTTATCTTCAAAGATTCTTTCTTTAAAATATTCTTTACGTTAAAATGTTCCTTTACATTATACATGCTCTTTTACATTAAAAATGTAATTTTGCATTATAAATATTCTTTTACATTATTTATTGTAACGACCCAGGGATTTTCGGCCCTGGAAATCGACATAAATACCTTTACCGTAACTCATGCCGACCTTCCAACACCGAAAACACTGGACGTTAAGAAGTAAGAGGTGATATAAGAAAGAAAGAAATATTAGAATAGAAGAAGAAGAACCAACACAACACAGAGTCTCACATCGCAGCGGAACAAAATATAATACAGAAATAACTTTATTGAGAGCTTTAAATAAAACTTACAATATCTGAGTACATCACATAACGAGATAGTTATAATAACCTGATCCCATATACAACACACAGCGAAATAGTAGCTACATAATATCATATGTTTGAACTCTTCCAGCTCGTCTCTTTACATCATTCGATAACCTGAACCTGTACACCCCAAGCTAACCCGAGCATTTACAAAACGCCGGGTCAGTCTGGTGAACCAGAGTGAGAAAAAACTCGCACAGTATTTAGGTATCACACAACTTTATTTTTAAAGTTAAAATCTTTTCGAAAGAAAAGGATAATCGTAAGACCAATCCACACATAAATGCAGATGGTTTTTACCTTACGATAACCCAAAACATTTTTGAAATCGATATCTTTTCTGATATTATAATAATGTCTAAATACAAGTAAATATCAATCTAGTGGAACGCTTGCATCTCATGCTCCACATATATAGTATACAATCAAAACCGCGGGTGCTTATTGGAAATTGGATTCCGACTATGACAAGGTATGGGACCACCTGTCGATCGAATACACTGGGTTCAACAAGAACGTCTTTCAACCCGGCCCTCACATGACCAACCACTCATTTCTCTTGAGTGTATCGAATGTATATCACCAACGGTTGGGTGTGACCCATCGTTTCCCGAAAAGGGACAGCATCGAAATAGATTAAAGAATGAAATGGAATTTCTCTAGATAGGTGATTATACACCCTAATGGGAGCGACCCACATAGCCATGTTGCCTTACCGATTTTTGTCATCTCTCGGTTGATGAGGCTTGAGGTTTAGATTTAATTTTTTTTAACCTTTGGCCACCATTCACTTTGAATGCCACATAGTCAGATCCGTCAAGTCACTAATTGACGTCCACAAATATACTCTAGGTATAAAAGAAGTGCCCCTCTTTTCCACCACTCGGTATATTTGTAAAAATCAACGTACGTGGTTTCAAAAAATACTCTGTCAGACATTCGTCCATACAAGTCATCCAAGAACAGGATGAACCGAAGGTACTCTCCTATTGCATCCAATAAAGGAATCACCCCATGGATCAGTAGCGAGAAGTCCTTGCAACCCGTAGATTCTAACCATGACAGAATCACAGTTTATCTATGGTTGTACTCCAGAGATTAGTAGCGATTCTTCCGTTTATGAAAATCTACGATCTTCAATGCTCCATCTCGATCATCTTCTGGTATCTTCCCGTATTGGTTGGTCGGAATGGTTTTCGAATATAAATTTGATCCCGATCTTTTCGTACCAATCATCGTATTGGACAGATTTGATAGTCGGTGATTTAACTATCAAAATAAACAGTGTTTCAAACATGACAGTCCAGTGAGTTCACTGGTTCAGTATTCGATCTCACTTGGCCCTTTAATTAAAAAAAATGTAAATTCAAACTCTTAAATCTTTCGATATTATAAATATAGTTTTCTCGCTTCTTTATTAACATGAGATTCTTCTTTAAACCAATTCATTACTTAGGATAATCCTTTATCATATTTAGTTTATTTTCACTTTCAAACCATTTACCACATTATCATATAATATTGGGAAATCAATTCAACTTATTACTCATACCATAACTTTACGAAACATCTTCGTTCATTACTTGACAATGATAACAAATGCTTATAGAGTAAATCTATTTCAATACTCAACTTTACATTTCCTTTTTAACCTTGCGGATATCGTTATAATTTGACGCAAACTCCTTTATTCCCCTTTTTCTTTGAAACCATCATTTTATATATTTTCACCAAAAATATTTCGTTACCATTTCACTAATGAAATAATAAAGTTTATTAACCACATTTACCATTACAACTCATATCATTCTAAGATAATCCCGAAGTCGTTCAAGTTGGGGTATTTTAGTTACCTCTCAGACCTTAATCCACAACGTTCATACCTTAAAATAAATATAAGTTGTAATCCAAAACCAATATTTCATTCTAATCCCAATACAAATACCACTGAACTATTTTATTCAAAATAGGGTTTCATAAAACCTTCTTACTTTTTGCAAATCTCTTCTGGACTATAACCATTATTCCTTAATTTTATAATTAAGTAATTTCTTATGAACCACTACTTTTTAACCTTTTATTAACAATTAAATTTATTACAACCTTCCATGACTCGCTTCTCTCGCCAAATTCACTTTTACCAAACCTTTTCAAATCCATTCAACCCTTCCCCGCTTGCAGCTCTTATTTCAATTTCTCATTTTCACTTAATCACATTTCTAAGTAACGTTAATTTAGAATTTAACAATATAACGCCTCAAACCTCTTTTATATAACTTTGGTTTATTATAAACCCTTTTATTCTAAATCTCCTTTCACTTAATCCAATTAATTAAGTAACATTTATCTAAGCTATAATACTCGCTTGGAATTTCTTTTATAACTTTTTTTATAAAACTCAGGTTTTAACAAAACCTGTTCATAAACTCCTTTCACCATTCAGTTGGATTTCATTTCAATTCCAAATACTTTTTAGATGAAATTCCATTTATAAGAAATTTCCTAAATTATTATAAATTAAAATAATAATTTACTTCGATTATTAACTACTTCTGTAGTTAATTTTTTTATTTACTAAAATAAACAGTAAATTTTCCTTTTTAAAACTTAAATAAAATTAAACTATATTTTTTAAACCATTTTATGAGATCAATTCAAAACAAACAAATTTAATAATCAACTCCAGTTAAGACAGTTGACTTAGTCAACTCCAAACACGGTTATCTTATTAACCAATTCCAATTTATTCTTCTTTTAAATTAATTAATAAAATTAATTTAAATAAATAATTCCCTCTAATTGTTTCTCAACAAAACAATTATTCAAATTTAACCATTAGGTTAATTTCTTTATTCCCACATTTACAAATCTGATTAACATCAGATTTGACTTCATAAAATCAATTTACACTTAATTATAAACATACATATTTATTTCCTTTTAAATAAGTTTTATTCAAAAATATATATTTCAAAATCTATCTTTTGTTATAAAATTTTATAACTACAGTTCTGTCGACTCACCTGACGGTGAATCAATATAAACAAAACGATTTACTTTTAGGCCATTTACTGTCGATTACTCAACCAATATATCCCATTGGTTAAAACACAACACATGTTGACTTTTCAGTCAATGATCACTACTAAAATCAATAACCTAATCATGACAGTCATATATGATAATATGAAAATAAATAATATATTTGAGGAATCCGGTTGGATCCCTCCAACATGTTCTTCCCTGCGTACAAACGGTTATCTACACACAGTTTAAAACAATTCAAACAATCCAAACCATTAAACACGTTTATTGATAAACGTGACAAATAAGGTAAGTTACCTTTATTGGAACCAATCGTTAAAATAACGATTTGGTAGTTTACTGAAATTAAACGACGATTTAATTTCATCAGTTAAATCAATAAACAGATATATAACTAGCGAACAGTCAACCATAGCAAGCAAAGCACACAAAATAAAAACCCAAATTATATAAAATATAAATGGGAAATAACTGAGTGAGTTTAACTCACCTTGATTTGATTTGTTGGAACGGTTCGGTTACAATTAAATTAAACAGTCGTTTAATTTAACTGTAAATTCCAGATGTGTCCTGCACTGTCCACAAAAGTTCCATAGTGTAGAGTTCGTTGATACGATTCCAGTGTAACTTGTTTCACTCAATTCTGGTAAGATATGAAAATGTTATACCCATATTAGTAACGCGTTTTTAATTTACATAATTAATTCTCTAATCATTCATTTATTTACCGAAACAACCCGAACTTCCCCGTGAAGGAAAGCACGGATTGAATTTAGGACAAGACGAATTAGAACACAAACAGAAGAACATTTCATTGTTATTTACAACAATTCCATCAGATTACAAGAATATACAGAGTATGAATAGATATTATGCAACAGAAAAATATCAGAGATTACAATAAATTACATAGCAGTGGAAAAACAATATAAAACACAATTGAAAGTAATACACAGATACAGAGCTTTCCGAGCATCATTCCAGCTGTAAATCAGTATCCTGTTAATATAAATCTGCAAAACCAAAACTACTAGCTGCCCGTGTCGAAAATAGGGGCACCCAGAGTTTAGGTTAAAACAATAAACTTCAAGTCAATCATGTGACTGGTGTGAGAACTAAAACAGTTAGTTAAAACTTTACTTTAAAAAAGAGTAATTCCAGGGACCATGCCTCATAACACGGAACGGGCTTCCTCCCAAGAACACCAGTGCATAGAATAAACAACGCAATGCTTTTTCGAAAAAATGAAGCTATTATAAGACCCAGGTCCCATCACACAACGCAATGCAAGCCGGAGGATAGGGTTTTCCCTTATAATAGCCATACATGCTTGGTACGTTTAAAACAAATCATTTAATACTATTATAAGTGTATAGTGTCAAAACAATTTCAATCATAAATATCAATCATAAACGGCATAAGTGCCCCATCCCACTATGTCGCCATACTAGGCTCTACAAATAAAACCGAAATATCTCGTATTGGAAATTGGATTTCCTTCATGAGTCGAGGCAAGAGGCAAGCTCCTCTCCGCTTCGAGACACTCTAGCAAATGCCTCGGGACTACACACTCTGGGTAACCCCTGGATCCTCCCTTACGTTTGAGGATTAATTATTCCTGAACACACGTTTCCCGGCCCTATAGGACCTATAATCGAGGCGCCTCGCATCCAACAACCACAAAAGTGAAAATAATATAAATGTCAGCCAGTTTAAGCACTGACACCACCGTATCTAGAAAGAAACGTCGTGCACTCCTTGGGTCCTTATCCCGTTTTTAACTCATACTGAGGTGTGAGGCTCGCGAATCCACGCTATACACAAAGCTATGCCACGTAGGCTGTGCTTTGATCATCAACCACATGACTTTGCTTTTCAACAGAAGCCTGGATCATCTGCCACTTAGGCATGCCACACAGGCAATTCACTCCATGCGACTGATGTCCATCGATATACAACCTCTGAGCTCGTACGTCTCAGAGAAGGGCGTTAAGCAAGAGAATAAATTCTCCGCCGCCAAACAGATGTATATTTAATAGAGATCGATCAACACAGAATAAAATCCAATGTCAGACACACAGTCCATTTACAAGTTCGTTCTGGGTCTGAACGAAACCGGAGGCACTTTCCTCGCATATCCATCGATCTCCAAGTACGTCTGGACGATCACCAACTGATTCCCTCCTCTTGGGTGTACAGCCCAATCAAGATAATCAGTAACCACCCAAACGATGTGAAGACTTCCGGTCTTCGACCACCGTTGTTCGACGACGAATATTCTATGAATTAGAAAATCGTCGCGAATATTGAAATAAACCGCAAGCGCACGGTGTACAATTGTTAGTACGTAGCGAATACGGATCGACCCACAGGGAAAGAATTAATTCTAAAATTACTCAATCAAATTAGACCGAATTCGAGTGATGATTTAACTACAACTAAACTAGTAAATTAAAATTAATAAAAAACTATAAGATAAATGGCAACTTAGGAATAAATTCACATTCTAGATCATGTTGTACAACAAGTTATGAAATTACTATCTCTCTTTTCTTTTGGTCATTTGTGAATTTAGTTGATATGATTATTATAAGTATAGCTTATTCATGCTATTAACTAGCATAACATAAACTATCAAACTATATCATACCCACTAAATCACCTTACCAGATCTAATGAAAAATGAACAAGTTGAAATTGAAATTTACTTTAAGCATGGCCTATGAACTATTAATTAGAACTATAGACCATCAAATTTTTGGTTTCAACCTCCATTTAATCATCATGACATCAACTTAACATGAAACACAAAGAGAGAATGAAAAGATAAATTATGTTGCAACTACATGATCAAGAGAGCTTCATTACCCCTAAGTTGAAAGGGATTAGCCTCTCATGTTTATTATTCTAACAACGAACGTAAATTGCAACATAGAACAAAAATCCAGAGAAAAAATAGAAAAAATAAAAATAAAGGACAACCTATTCTATTTGCATAAAATAAATCTAATCTACTTGCAGAAAAGAAAATAACATGTAAATAAAAAAACTACAACTAAAGAGAATAGGGAAGAAGAGTTTTATTCCAAGAGAAAGATTATAGAATAAAACTAAGTGTGTTTTTACATGAATGAGATACAAGGTATTTATAGCTGATATGACAAAGACTAAATAGCTAATCATACAATGTGGGACTAAAGAATTAGCCCAAATAACACATAAGCCAGTGTGAACACAGCTGTAGAGTGAGTGGCCTTGCAAATGAGCTAATGTGAACACAACATGAGTAAGAGGCCTTGCAAATGAGCTAATGTGAACGCAGCATGAGTATTCATTGAGCCAAATTTTCGTAACTGAACTCTATTTGCAACCGTTCTTCAAGCTTTACACTCTTCAAGCTTTAGTAATTTCAAACTTCACTTTTTTTAAGCAAATTCTTCATTCTTTATTCATCAAATGCTCTAAACCATGCTTTTTATCAACAATCTGAAAACACAGCAATAAATACACAATATTAATTATTTTAAATAGAAAACTAGATAAATAAGCGGATAAAATATACACATTTACTTGTATATCAAATACCCCACACTTATCTTTTTATTCGTCCTCGAATAAACTAAACTAAGATATGTCACAGTTTCGTAATAAACACGATTGCATTTAGCGTATGCAACATGCCGTTAAACCTCTGGGTGTCCCCAGTAGGACGAGTGTTGTCTCGTGAGGGTTTTCAGCGGATACTACCCACAAAATCCAAAGCGTCTTATGTACGCGGATTAATCAAACAATATATTTAAGGTCTTTCACATTCCAAGGACTTTACCTAACTCCAATAATAATGATTCAATCCCAAATTGTCCATCCCATTGTTGGTGCAAAAATGAATAAAAATTTTCAAGCTGAATCGTAATTCCTTGATAACACTGTAATTGTCTTGAAGGTTAGGAGCGTGGTGTCAACCAATGTTCTGCACATTGACAATGCGCGCCCAATCAATTTTTTTTTTTTTTGAACAATTTTGCACCAGTGTAACTGTAGTGTATTGGACGTGAGTTATGCATAGATGAAGGAGAATTTTGTAAGTTCTAAAAAGATTATAGATAAGAGGGCAAGTGTATTACTTGAGTTTCAAGCTATAAAAGATAAAGTAACACTAAAGCACATATGAACATTTTTGTTTCCTTTCATCTTCTCTACTACAATCCTCACTTCCAAGTACGGTATAATGGATGTGGATGGAATGGAACTGAATGCTTTATAGTCAAGAATGATGAATGACTATTTTATTCTGAGAGACCCTCTCTTTATTTCATTTTTTTTCCTTTTTCTCTTTTTTTCTTTTTTTTTTCTTTTGCATGATGATGAGTAGAGATGGAATGGAATGATACCGTACATTATTTCATTTGATACCTCCTCTACTAAGCGAATCATAACCAACACTTCATGAAAGGAAAGTTTTGTGCCCTAGTTACTCTACTTCTATAACCCTAATTCAACACACAAGTCTGGATTGATGTTATACAAAAAGCTGAAGGGAATGATAAGCAAAGTTTCGTAAGATAGATAACCCATATAAATTAAGATGTGGTATATGGTTATCCTACCTTAAAACAAGTACGGAGTGGGTAGTGTAATATTGGTATAAAAGTGACGTTTTTAACCTTTGAAAATGAAAGGTTCTTAGGTATACCAATGTAAGAAAAACTTGTCGAAACATGAATGTAAATCGACTAAAACTTGGGTTTGAATAATGTGGGGTATCGAAGAAGAATGCTACAATGAGTCATTTCTCCTTAATTGGGCCAAGTGGATTTTAGAACATACGATTTTGAAAATTTGAGTGGAAAAGAAAATATTATGCATGAAAACGAACTCAGAAAATCCAACAAATGTAGGTGCAAAATCATTTTTATTTCATGATTTTTTTTGATTATTTTTACTTGCACATTCTAACATGTATAACAAGGGTTGACACGCTTACTCAGAACACGACTAACGTTTGCACAGTCTCAAGCTAGCATCTTAAAAAGACACATTACAATTCAATGAATAAATAATGTTCATTCCCATCACCCAACAATTCAATTTATCAAACAAGAACCAAGGTGTTATTTATGAATTTAAGTTAATCCTTGTTCAATGAATGACCCACTTCATAAGATTTGATTGCTGATGTAATGTAAATCCCCCCACACTTGAGTGTGACTGTGTCCTCACAGTCGTTAATCAGACATATCTTAGTGAAAGGGAAATAAAATTAGAGGGCCAGCATGGCTTACCGGGTACACATGCAGAAAATACGCAGTCATTGAATAGATGAACCGGTCCACAATGGACCAATGGATCAGCCTCATTAAAATTATGAGACACGGCTTCAGCACAAAAAACCAAATCATAACAAATTTTATATCACGTTTCGGATTTGGAAAAACAAATTTTGTTTTTTCAAAAGTTTGAGTTGCTAATTTTAAAATTTTGAGCTTACAATTGATCCGAAAATCGAATTGAATTTCTATAGCAACTACAGAGAGGTCAGTGAACCGAGGTTCAGAAAAAGTTTCAAAAACAAAGTTTGACTTGATTAAATGATGTATAAATTGAGAGATATGTGTGTCATTCTCCCCCCTACACTTGTTTTGAGAAATATTGTTTAATTTTGCTTTGATATTTGAAATTTTGTTAACTAAAGGTTCATTCGTAAACCTAAAGTTAAAACCAAACAAATTAATTTCCAGTAAATTTTGAAATTGTATTTTCTCAAAAACAGTGTTATTCCAGAAAGAATTCATATATTGTAGAAATTTGTCATTGAAAAAAAAATGATCACAGCGAGATTCAGTTGAAACGATCAAGTCGCAAGGAGTTTCAACAGTTTCAGAAAAATCGTAATTGTGTTTAAGATCACATTTTGCAGTATCATTGTTTTCAACCTCAAGAATTTCAAAGTTTTCAAATTTTTCATTTTCAGATTCAGACCCAACAACATTATCATCAATAAAGTTAAGAAGTTTTCGTTCATCAAAGTCATCTTCACTTAAACAGTTGTTAACAACTTCATCATTTTTGTCATGTTGACAATCTAAAGTTGCTAAATTTCAAAATTTTCAGAATCTGAGAGAGGAAGATCAAATTGAAGATTAACGTCTGCGTTTTCAAGAGAATTCAAATTCAGATCAAATACAGAGTTTTCAACAACTTCATTAAGATTTTCATCAATTTCAAAAGTTGTTATTTGAAAATCGTCGATTGTGGGCAAAGGTGAATTTTTATTTGAATCGTCACAAGTTTGGATTCGATTTTATTTCTCACGAAACTTCAAGTAATCGTCAAGTATGTTCGTTTGCTCAACAAAATCAAATTTATAATTATTTACATGATAATTTTCAATTTGAAATTGTTGAGAACAAAAGTTTTCAGTAGCACCACAATTGAAATTATTCCCATTGCCAAAAACATTTGAAAAGTGATTTACATTTCCATTTTGAATTTGAAATTCATTTTGGAGTTCAAAACTGAATTGATAAGAGTTATAATCAGAATTATTTGAATTTGGAGGTGAAATCGAATTTTGATTATTTTGAAGGCTTTCACTTGAATTGTTGCATATGTATAAATTACACAATTCATTTATTTCTTTATTTTGTTGTATGCTCATTACAAGTAAAGATTCAACATGTGCTTCAAGAGTTGAGGGCTGATCATCATTTTGAAAATTTGGTGGTGTACAAACGGGATTATCTTGAAAATTTTGAAAAGTTGGTGGCGTGAAATCCAAATTGTTTGTACAATAGTTGTTATTAAAATATCCATATGAATTTGGTGTAAAATTATATGGATTATATTGATTTTCACAACTATCGTAAAATCCGTAGGAATAAGGGAATTGAGACATTTTCAAGAAAGCTCTTAAAAAAATATGTTAAAATTAACAACTTTGGATTATATGAATACAAGTCTAGGCCAGGTTCGGACAGGGATTATCAGTGTGCCACGAATCACCATAGAAACACGACTGAAGGTTTAAGAACCTGTTTGAGTTCTAGACTCTACCGTTCCTTAGACACCTTAGAGAGTATCAATCCTAATTGTCAATTTAACGAATATTTTGTCCTATGAGCTTCGGGGAATCCTTGATTTGATTTCAAAAATAAGGTATTCCACGTTTGTTTTAAAATTTCCAACCACACATCAACAGGCAAAATAATCCATCACAGACAGTCACAGAATAATAATTACAGGAAAAATTTTTTACAAGCAAGCCGATGCCCTGCAGAAGATTTTTACAAGCAATTTCAATATATTTTTCTTTGCCGCAGAGCACCTGTAGAGTTTAGGAATCACTCACAGTGGGGTATGGCTGTCCTTCCAGAGCTATGAGACTTTACTGTTTACTTCGTTTGACCCTAGAACTTTGTTAGCTTTGCTTGAACGATTTTCTTCACTATTGGTTCCCTGATTCAATTTTTGGAGATTTCACTTTTTTATCCGCTGAGTTCTGCAATACTGAGACGACCCGATTTCCCGTTCTCACGGAAACAAGGTTATCTTTGGAATATAACACAGAAACATATAATAGCAGAACAGAATTAAATAAATACACCAGAATGAACAACAAAATATACTGGATAAAAGTAATCATCAGAGTTACACAGTATACAGGATCTTACTTAGTACAAATACAGTTCAGCTATACATAAATGTCTACAGCGGAAATAAACAAAATATGTACAATAGGAGCTGAACAGCATAAAAAGAAATAAATGATAGAATCCATCTTCAGCTCCAGCTATCCAGAAAGAACCAGCTAAACCTGAATACAAGGCTGCCCGTGTAGAAAAAGGGGCACCCGAGTTTGAGAGTGAAACAAACTACGAGTCAGTCATGGGACTGGTATGAGAAATCCACTCAACACATATATAATATGGCTAATCACAGGACCACGCCACTTTCGTGGAACGGGTTTACTCCATTGGATTGCCAGTGCTTTAAAACAAATCTTTCTTTTAAACATCGCTATGCTTTTAACAAAAATGAAGCCATTATAAGACTCAGTTCCCATCACACAATGCAACGCAAACCGGAGGATAGAGTTTTACCTTATAATGGCCAAAATATGATTGATACGGATAAAACAAAAGCATTTGGTATTTTGACTAGTGTTTATATGTTTCAAAACAATTTCAATCATAACTATCAATCATAGACGGCATGGGTACCATATATCATGTCGCCATATATATATATACAATCAAAACCGCACGATGTCGTATTTGGAAATTGGATTTCCGTCATGAACCAAGGCAAAAGATAGTCCTTACTGAATTCGAGGCTGCCTAGCCCGAGCCTCAGGAACAGCCGCAACTGCCCCTTGGAGCGACAGGGCCGGTCCACCGATGTGGATTATTATACCTGAACAATACGTTTCCCCGCACTTTGGGGCGTAAACGAGCCAACGAATGACTCCATCGGACCCGGATCGTCCGATCAAACCGAGGCGCCTCGCAACAGCAACAACCACATAGGTGAAAAGTATATAAATGTCAGGGCTGGTAGGTCACTGACACCACCCTAGCTAGGAAGAAACGCATGCCCTCCCTGAGGTCCTTCTCCCGTTTTAGGTTCATACCGGGGTGTGAGGCTCGCGAATTCACGTTATACACAAAGCTACGCCACACAGGCGGTGCTTTGATCATCACTACAAGACTTTGCTTTTCAACAGAAGCCCTGATCACTGCATCTTAGCATGCCACACAGAATAAATTCTATGTCAGACACACAGTCCATTTACAAGTCCGTTCTGGGTCTGAACGAAACCGGAGGCACTAAATACCTCGCAAACCCTTCGATCAACACGTACGTCTGAACGATCACCACTCATTATCCATATTTCGGGATGCCTCCCAATCAGGACCTCGGTTACCAACCAAACGAGGTGAAGATCTCCGGTCTTCGACCATCGTCTTCATCTTCGAATTTCAATCGTCGGTCGATTATTTGAAATGAGAATTAACTCGGCCTTTTCAAATAATTCACGTATATTTAGAATTTCAAATCGATTTATTTCAATGGTTAAATTATTCGACAACACCAATTGTGTTCTTTATATAGTTTTCACACCAAACACATTCAACCATCAAACATCACATAAATCAAGCAAATTCAGTTTATTTCCATTCCATATCGCTTACGATATTTTATAACTATTTATCGCTATTTTTATTTATTTTAAAATAGCCATTTTATTCAAAACGACGCTTCGGGCCATAAGGCGGCCGTGGCGCTGTTTTTCTTCAGATTTGATTTACACATATCTGAAAATCTAACCGTTGGATCTTCACAAAATTTACATCATTAGAAAGGTCTTTTCAAAACGAATCCAACGGTTCCAGTTTCGGGAAAATCCGACGGTCGGATCTCCCGGTACAATCGTTTGAATTTTCGATTTCAAAATACGAACTGCAGCGTCGTTATTCGATTAAATATATAATTATATTTATATATATATAAATATAATCGCTTCTGGCGCTGTTTTTCTTCAGATTTGAATTAAACATTCCAGACAATCCAACCGTTGGATTTTTACAAGGTTGGTGCCGTTGGAAAGATTATTCCAAGGCGAACCCGACGGTTGAGATTTCGGGAAAATCCAATGGTCGGATTTCCCGTACTAGTCGTTTGAAATCACGGTTTCAAAATACGAACTGCACGGCCTCGTTTCGTTTTAATTTTATTTATATTTATATATTTATATAAATATAGTTCATTCAACCATTTCAATATCGTTTTAACTTCAAAAAAATTTCTAACACCTTAAATTTTGGAAAAATTTCGCCATAACCTCCCCTGCACCGGGAGCGTCGGGAAATCGCAAATAGCGTCCCGGTCCTTCTAATCTCAAAAAGAAAAAGAAAAAGCCAAGCGGCTAGCCAACAGGCTCAAAATCATCACCCAAACAAATCAGTAAATGTGTACCTATTTGTCGGGCACAAATTTTATTCCTCTTCTCTAGCCCCTTTGCTATAACCTGTTCAATGAATATGCATGTACATATATATACAGTCCATATCATTTTTCATTTTCTATTCAACTTCATATTCGATTTCCATTTGGTTTAAAAACACCATTCATTCTAATGTTACATAAATAGGTGCAAATCATTTCATTAGCTAATTAATGAATATTTCAACTCATCTATGTTTATTTTGAACAAGTGGCTATTTTTAACACTTCATATTTTAACGATTTATGCATACAACAAAAAGGTGATTTTTATTGTAAAACAACTCATTTCGAAACACTATTTTTTCCTATATAGTTCATGTAGGTGATAAAATAGAATTTTTATCATAAAACAATTTATTTCAAAATATGAATACCATTCAACACATGAATTTCTAAACAACGAATGAATATCAATTCAACACATGAATGTTTTCAATAGTTTTTAGATATAGATAAAAATGTGATTTTTATTATCTAACAGTTTATTTCAAAATATGAATACCATTCAACACATGAATTTCTAAACAACGAATGAATATCAATTCAACACATGAATGTTTTCAATAGTTTTTAGATATAGATAAAAATGTGATTTTTATTATCTAACAGTTTATTTCAAAATATGAATACCATTCAACACATGAATTTCTAAACAACGAATGAATATCAATTCAACACATGAATGTTTTCAATAGTTTTTAGATATAGATAAAAATGTGATTTTTATTATCTAACAGTTTATTTCAAAATATGAATACCATTCAACACATGAATTTTTAAACAACGAATGAATATCAATTCAACACATGAATGTTTTCAATAGTTTAAGCATATGAAAATAATTCAAACACACAAATATTATTCAAAATTTCGGCAGCATAACGGCAGGGTAGTTACACCGGCACCGTCCCTAGTACGGCTCCTCGCTCTACCTTAAAACCTCGCGGTTTTTGACAATGGGAAACATGCATCTAGTTCGCACGCAGGCGGCATGTATATATATTTATTCATTTCCACAAACTAATGCTAAGTGGTTTCAACCAAATATTTCATAACCACAAATGGGTATTTTTCAACCACAATCAACCAATAACAATCACAAACAATCCCAAACAATCATTCGCTATCAATCAAATTTCCACAACAATTTCAACCAATAAATATCGTCCATGGTTTGTGGACGAGGGGCGTATATATATATATATATATATATATTTATATATAGCAATTCACTTTTACTTCACACATATATATTAAATTTTAAATCAGAAATCTCACCAATAGCTATCCAACTTCACGACACTTCCTTATAGAAATCTTCGCCTTTTGTCGCTTTCGCCCGTATTCTCTACATATGTAAAAATAAATTTTTTACTATGCTATCCAATATATAAAAATCGAATTTTGACTTCGCTATTCAATATATAAAAATATGATTTTTACTTTCGCTTTCAACATATAAAAATATGATTTTTACTTTTGCTTTCAACATATAAAAATATGATTTTTACTTTTGCTTTCAATATAAAAATATGATTTTTACTTTTGCTTTTAAAATCAGTTTTTCCTTGTTTTTTTTTCTTTCTTTAAAAACAAAATCAGATTTTATTTTAAAAACAAAATCAGTTTTTATACTTTATAAAATTCAGTTTTATTTCTTTATATTTTAAAACAGTTTCAGTTTTAAACTTTATTTAACTTATTCAGTTTTTAATTTACTTTTCAAAACAGTTTTTATATTTTATAAAAATGCAGTTTTTATAACTTAAAATAAAAATACAGTTTTATAACTTAAAATAAAAATACAGTTTTATAACTTAAAATAAAAAGACAGTATTTAGTTTTAACAAAACTAAATTAAAACTAAAAATAAAATAAAAAAAAAAGTAAAATGGCTCACCGAGGTGTCGAAGGGGAGGAGGCGTTCGTCGGTTTGGGTCTCTCGAGGGTGGCGTCGCGACTGGATTCGACGGGGGGGTGGGGCGACTGCTTCGCGAGCTTCGAGGGGGGTGGTGGCTCTGCGTCTTCGCGAGCTTCGAGGGGGGGTTCGAAGTACGAGGAAGAGGGGGGGTACGGTGAGGGCGGCGGCTTCGCTTCAGGGGGGGCTCTTCGTCGGCGTTCGAGGTTGGGGGGGGGGGGGCGGCTCTGGCGATTCGATTTAGGTTTTTTTTTTTTTTTTTCTTCTGAAAATAAAAGGGAACGGGGCGGGGGGGGGGGGGGCAGTGAAGATAAAGGGAGGGAAAAGGAAATTAAAATAATATATTTTTTTTTTATTTAATTTGTAAAAAGGTTGACTTCTACATACGACCTCGAAGCGAGGCCCACCGCCTGTCTTCCATAGCGTTTTACCCCTATTCCGAACACAATGGGATATGCATCGCACGCTGATTTGATCGTTACAATCAGTTTCCTTTTGTTCTTTCTTTTAAATCAATATACTGAATTTTAAACGTACATTTCAAATTACCGGGGCCACATACTAACTAGAAAAATTCCAGAAAAATATTTTCTAGCTTCGTATTGACGATACGGTCCTAACAAAACTAGTTTCGTCAAATTCTGAGACCGTTTGAAAAATGGCCAATTTCCAATCGATTAAAATCAACAGAAACTGGTCAAACGCGTTTTCTTTTGCCACGCTCACATATTGATTCGAAAAATTATGAAATTTGAAATCTAGCAATAACTTGACACTGCGGATCTAACAAAAGTGGTTTCGTCGAAATCCGAGGTCATCTGCAAAATGTCCATTTTTAAGGGCCTGAATTCCATAGCGACTATTCAGAATTTTCAACTGGACATATCTTTTGATTCCCGCTATCAAATTTCGATTGGTCAGATTCGTTAGAAAGATATTACCAATTAGATTCCATTATTTTTGGTCTCACTAAAATCCGGATTGTTTTGCACCCGGTATATTCAATTGAAGTTTGAAATCGAATTATCGAACTACCGCGCCATTTTCAATTCTATATATAATTATAATTAATTATATTGGTTTTCAAATGTCGATTTCAACTCAGTTTTCATCGCCATTATTTAAAATATTTATTTTAAATATTTAAAATCCATTATTTTAGCCAATTTAAAAATTTTAAATTGGTTCAGATTTTCTGGGTCGTTACAATCTCCCCCACTTAAAACTTTTCGTCCCCGAAAAGGAATAAAGTCGAAAGTGGTTTGATAAATCTACAATCCCACAATACAACAACCAATTTGTTTTTAATATTCAGAGTATAGAATAAACAATGCACATCCATGGGAAGAAAATAGCAACAGAATAGAGAATTAAAAGGTAATGCAAAGTAGGTTAAATGTACCTTGCACCAGAGTCAATCAGAGATATCTACTCGGCATCTAGGATAAGCTTTCTGAATGCTCTCCTCAGTTTCCCAAGTACAATCTCGCGGATCTCCACTCCATTGCACTTTGACTAAGTGAACCTTCTTGTTTCTCAGCTCTTTAGTTTCTTTGCCGATGATCTTTAGCGGCTCTCGCCTCACAGCTAATTCTGGAGTAATTTCAATGTCCTGCTGAGCTGCTACTTCCACGATCAAATCTGGATCATGAACATGCTTTCGAAGTTGAGATATATGAAATACATCATGCACTCCAGGCAACCAGTCAGGCAGTTTGACCCTATAAGCGAGAGTTCCAATCCGTTCCAGAATAGGAAACGGACCAATAAATTTAGGCGCTAACTTTCCAGTTTTACCGAACCGGATAACTCCTCTCATCGGCGATACTTTCAAATATACATAGTCGCCAACTTCAAAGGATATATCTCTTCTTCTTCTATCGGCATAGCTCTTTTGTCGGCTTTGAGCGGCGAGCAATCGTTTCTTAATAAAATCGACTTTGTCGGCAGCTTCTCGGATCATATCAGGACCCAACACAAGTCTATTTCCTGGCTCGACCCAACAAGCAGGAGATCGGCACGGTCTACCATACAATGCTTCGAATGGCGACATTGTCAGACTCGCCTGGTAGCTGTTGTTATAAGAGAATTCAGCCAAATGCAGATGGTCTTCCCATGATCCACCGAAGTCTAGAATACAAGCCCGCAATAGATCTTCTAGAATGTGATTCACCCTCTCAGTCTGACCGTCTGTCTGAGGATGATAAGCGGTGCTTAGGTTTAACTTCGTTCCCAGTTCGACTTGAAATGCCTCCCAGAATTTACTAGTGAATATCGTATCTCTATCACTTACTATGCTGAGCGGCACTCCATGTAGTCTAACTATTTCCCTGAAGTATATCTGCGCCAGACTCTGAGCAGTTCTGTTTGATCTGACAGGTATAAAATGGGCGGTCTTCGTGAAACGATCTACGATCACCCAAATACTGTCATTTCCTTTTCTGGTTCTGGGCAAACCATCAATGAAATCCATAGAAATATGCTCCCACTTCCAACCAGGAACTTCCAGTGGTTGTAATAATCCAGCCAATTTCTGTTGGTCGCTCTTGACTAGCTGGCAAGTAGGGCATCGGCTGACATATAAAGAAATGTCTCTTTTCATCGACTTCCACCAGAAAGTGCGTTTGATGTCATTATACATTTTGCTTACTCCCGGATGGATACTGAGTTTTGACTTGTGGCATTCATCCAATACTTCCTTTCGAAGTTCAGGAATGTTAGGGACACAGATTCGACCTTTGAGCCTTAAAATCCCCTCATTATCAACTTGAAAACTCGAGGGTTCGCCTTGTTGAATTATCCCTCTGATTTTCTGAATGAAGTGATCATCCTCCTGAAGAGCAGATATCTTATCTAGCAATGAAGTCGTGATAATAAAACTGGCGATCATTACATTCTTTCGGCTTAACGCATCGGCCACGACATTGGCTTTTCCTGGAGTATATATAATTTCAAAGTCATATGCTGCAAGAAACTCCAGCCAACGCTGTTGCCTCAGATTCAAGTCCTTCTGAGTGAACAGATACTTTAACGACTGGTGATCTGTAAACAGTTCAAATCTCTCGCCCAGAAGATAGTGTCTCCAGATTTTCAAAGAGAATATGATAGCCAATAACTCAAGATCATGAGTTACATAGTTTTTCTCGTGCGGTTTTAGTTGACGGCTAGCATAAGCAATCACTTGGCCTCTTTGCATTAGCACTGCGCCAAGGCCTTCTCTAGAAGCATCAGTCCAGACTTTCAAATCCTGGTTGCCATCGATGATGGTTAACACTGGAGCTGTGGTTAATCTCAACTTTAGCTCTTCGAAAGCCTCCTCACTCTCTTGAGTCCATTTGAACTTAGAATGCTTCTTTGTAAGCTTTGTTAAGTGGCCAGATATCTTAGAAAAGTCTTTAACGAACTTCCGATAATAGCTAGCCAATCCGAGAAAACTGCGGACTTCAGTGGGAGTACTGGGCTGTTTCCAATTCTGAATAGCTGTGATTTTGCTTGGATCCACAGCGATTCCATCTTTCGATACGACATGGCCCAGAAATTTCACTTCATCTTGCCAGAATATACATTTGGAAAACTTGGCTTTCAATACATTCCTTCTGAGGATTTATAGAACCTGTTCCAGATGCTTTTCATGTTCGGCCTTTGATTTAGAGAAGATTAGAATATCATCAATAAAAACCAAAACAAATTTATTCAATACTCCTCTGAATACTCTATTCATCAGATCGACGAAGTAAGCTGGAGCGTTACATAAGCCGAATGGCATTACTAACCACTCGTAGAATAGGTCGGGGCCTCTGAACGCTGTCATTGGAACACACTCTTCGGCAATTCGAAGTTGATGGAAACCTGTAGCTAGGTCCATTCGTGAGAATACTTGTGCTCCATTTAATCGATCTAACAAATCATCAATCCGCGGCAATGGATACTTGTTCTTTATAGTCTGCTTGTTTAAATCACGATAATCCACACATAGTCGTAGAGTACCATCAGATTTTGGGACAAACACCACTGCTGCACCCCAATCAGAGAAACTAGGCCTAATCAGACCTTTCCATACTAGCTGTCTTGTTTGATTGTCTAATTCCTCCTTCTCTTTCAAGGACATTCTTCGAATAGCGTGAACTACCGGCCTTGCATTGGGAATCAAAGCAATTCTGAAATCTATTTCTCTCTGCGGAGGTAAGCGAACAACTTCTTCGAACACGTCCGCATAGTTCTTGACGACAGGAATGTCTTTGATGAGGTCAGGAATATTCTCTGTGACCTCAGGGATATTTTCTAATTGAGCTGGAGAAACATCGAGAGCTGACCAGAAATCTTTTCTGTTAGAAGTCGGGCCTTCACAAGGTATGGTTATATAATTTCCCAATTGTGCTTTTGCCTTTACAACTCTCTCGGCGCATCTAACCTCCGCTTCATATTTGGTTAGCCAATCCAATCCCAGAATAAGATCGAATTCATCAAAATTCATGACGACAGAGATAATAGGGAATTTATAGCAAGAAAAAGAGACGGGTACTGCACAAACCCAACTGAGATTGATAGAACCTCCAACTGGATTTCGGACAGTCATTGGCTCTTTGAGCTTTTTCAAATTCAAATCCAACTTCTTGACTGCACTCTTTGCAATAAAGCTTCGTGACGCGCCAGTGTCAAATAGTACTTTAACTGGGATGTTTTTGACATTGAGCGTGCCTTCTAAAACATCAGACCTTTCCTGATTATCTGAGGGATCAGAAGTTTCTGCTACTTCATTCACTTGAACTATTTCAGTCTTTTTCAGCTGCCAGCAATCTTGTTTTACGTGACCAGCCTGATGGCAGAGATTGCATTTTCTATTCTCGTGGAACTTCTTACCAGATTTAGTTTCATCTTCCCTCAGTTTTTCCGAGGGTTTACAATTCCTAGTCAAATGCCCCTGTTTATGGCAGTTACTGCATACAGCGGTCGTCACTAGTTCTTTTCCGGATCTGGCCCTTTTTCGATTCACTTCGGGCTCCTTACTGACTTCAGACATTGTACTGGCCTCAGGACGATCAGTTTCAGACTCAATTCTATTACTAGAGCTGACTTCTTCTTCGTCACATAACATTCCTTTCTTATGGAGATCTTCATACTGATAAGCCATATAAATCATTTCTGAGAAAGGGAGCTTCACATGCCCCAATACTTTATTCTGGTATTTCCTTTGAAGCCCGTGAATAAATCTCATATTTTTACTCTTCGGATTTTGAATTAGATGGGGAGCAAAGTGAGCAAGTTCATTGAATTTCTTGTGATATTCTGGGATGGTCATATCGCCTTGAATTAGATAGGAAAATTCATCGCATAGTCGCTCGGTTGCTTCGGGAGGAGTAAATCTTTCCAAGAAAATAACTTTGAATCTATCCCAGGTGATATCACCTTCTGGATTATCCTTAATAACTGAATCCCACCAGAACAAAGCCTCTTCTTTGAGTGCCCAGGAGGCCAGTAATCTTTTCTGGTCATCCCTCAGCTTTAATGCTTCGAAGATTTTCTCAGCTGAACGAATCCAAGCTTGTGTTTTCATAATTGCTTCTTCACCCGAGAAAGGTTTTCCACCCAGATTTCTATATTTCATGAATAGAGCTTCAATATCCGGGTCAGTATTACTTCTTCTGTTTCTGGCACTCATTTTCTAGTTCTTCTGCAAATAGCAGATCAAGTGTCAGGTCAACAGAAAAGATATTTCAAAATATAGAGACAAATACTTGAATGTAAATGTGTCTATCGAGGTGTAATTTTATTCTGCTACTTATACTAGGATATTGCTGATCCTATCTGTATAGAGTTACCCGTCCTAGAACACTACTGGTTCTATTTCTGACGAGTTCGTTCAAATGTTATATTCCAGGACTAAGCTTAACCAAAGCTCTGATACCACGTTGAGACGACCCGATTTCCCGTTCTCACGGAAACAAGGTTATCTTTGGAATATAACACAGAAACATATAATAGCAGAACAGAATTAAATAAATACACCAGAATGAACAACAAAATATACTGGATAAAAGTAATCATCAGAGTTACACAGTATACAGGATCTTACTTAGTACAAATACAGTTCAGCTATACATAAATGTCTACAGCGGAAATAAACAAAATATGTACAATAGGAGCTGAACAGCATAAAAAGAAATAAATGATAGAATCCATCTTCAGCTCCAGCTATCCAGAAAGAACCAGCTAAACCTGAATACAAGGCTGCCCGTGTAGAAAAAGGGGCACCCGAGTTTGAGAGTGAAACAAACTACGAGTCAGTCATGGGACTGGTATGAGAAATCCACTCAACACATATATAATATGGCTAATCACAGGACCACGCCACTTTCGTGGAACGGGTTTACTCCATTGGATTGCCAGTGCTTTAAAACAAATCTTTCTTTTAAACATCGCTATGCTTTTAACAAAAATGAAGCCATTATAAGACTCAGTTCCCATCACACAATGCAACGCAAACCGGAGGATAGAGTTTTACCTTATAATGGCCAAAATATGATTGATACGGATAAAACAAAAGCATTTGGTATTTTGACTAGTGTTTATATGTTTCAAAACAATTTCAATCATAACTATCAATCATAGACGGCATGGGTACCATATATCATGTCGCCATATATATATACAATCAAAACCGCACGATGTCGTATTTGGAAATTGGATTTCCGTCATGAACCAAGGCAAAAGATAGTCCTTACTGAATTCGAGGCTGCCTAGCCCGAGCCTCAGGAACAGCCGCAACTGCCCCTTGGAGCGACAGGGCCGGTCCACCGATGTGGATTATTATACCTGAACAATACGTTTCCCCGCCCTTTGGGGCGTAAACGAGCCAACGAATGACTCCATCGGACCCGGATCGTCCGATCAAACCGAGGCGCCTCGCAACAGCAACAACCACATAGGTGAAAAGTATATAAATGTCAGGGCTGGTAGGTCACTGACACCACCCTAGCTAGGAAGAAACGCATGCCCTCCCTGAGGTTCTTCTCCCGTTTTAGGTTCATACCGGGGTGTGAGGCTCGCGAATTCACGTTATACACAAAGCTACGCCACACAGGCGGTGCTTTGATCATCACTACAAGACTTTGCTTTTCAACAGAAGCCCTGATCACTGCATCTTAGCATGCCACACAGAATAAATTCTATGTCAGACACACAGTCCATTTACAAGTCCGTTCTGGGTCTGAACGAAACCGGAGGCACTAAATACCTCGCAAACCCTTCGATCAACACGTACGTCTGAACGATCACCACTCATTATCCATATTTCGGGATGCCTCCCAATCAGGACCTCGGTTACCATCCAAACGAGGTGAAGATCTCCGGTCTTCGACCATCGTCTTCATCTTCGAATTTCAATCGTCGGTCGATTATTCGAAATGAGAATTAACTCGGCCTTTTCAAATAATTCACGTATATTTAGAATTTCAAATCGATTTATTTCAATGGTTAAATTATTCGACAACACCAATTGTGTTCTTTATATAGTTTTCACACCAAACACATTCAACCATCAAACATCACATAAATCAAGCAAATTCAGTTTATTTCCATTCCATATCGCTTACGATATTTTATAACTATTTATCGCTATTTTTATTTATTTTAAAATAGCCATTTTATTCAAAACGACGCTTCGGGCCATAAGGCGGCCGTGGCGCTGTTTTTCTTCAGATTTGATTTACACATATCTGAAAATCTAACCGTTGGATCTTCACAAAATTTACATCATTAGAAAGGTCTTTTCAAAACGAATCCAACGGTTCCAGTTTCGGGAAAATCCGACGGTCGGATCTCCCGGTACAATCGTTTGAATTTTCGATTTCAAAATACGAACTGCAGCGTCGTTATTCGATTAAATATATAATTATATTTATATATATATAAATATAATCGCTTCTGGCGCTGTTTTTCTTCAGATTTGAATTAAACATTCCAGACAATCCAACCGTTGGATTTTTACAAGGTTGGTGCCGTTGGAAAGATTATTCCAAGGCGAACCCGACGGTTGAGATTTCGGGAAAATCCAATGGTCGGATTTCCCGTACTAGTCGTTTGAAATCACGGTTTCAAAATACGAACTGCACGGCCTCGTTTCGTTTTAATTTTATTTATATTTATATATTTATATAAATATAGTTCATTCAACCATTTCAATATCGTTTTAACTTCAAAAAAATTTCTAACACCTTAAATTTTGGAAAAATTTCGCCATAACCTCCCCTGCACCGGGAGCGTCGGGAAATCGCAAATAGCGTCCCGGTCCTTCTAATCTCAAAAAGAAAAAGAAAAAGCCAAGCGGCTAGCCAACAGGCTCAAAATCATCACCCAAACAAATCAGTAAATGTGTACCTATTTGTCGGGCACAAATTTTATTCCTCTTCTCTAGCCCCTTTGCTATAACCTGTTCAATGAATATGCATGTACATATATATACAGTCCATATCATTTTTCATTTTCTATTCAACTTCATATTCGATTTCCATTTGGTTTAAAAACACCATTCATTCTAATGTTACATAAATAGGTGCAAATCATTTCATTAGCTAATTAATGAATATTTCAACTCATCTATGTTTATTTTGAACAAGTGGCTATTTTTAACACTTCATATTTTAACGATTTATGCATACAACAAAAAGGTGATTTTTATTGTAAAACAACTCATTTCGAAACACTATTTTTTCCTATATAGTTCATGTAGGTGATAAAATAGAATTTTTATCATAAAACAATTTATTTCAAAATATGAATACCATTCAACACATGAATTTCTAAACAACGAATGAATATCAATTCAACACATGAATGTTTTCAATAGTTTTTAGATATAGATAAAAATGTGATTTTTATTATCTAACAGTTTATTTCAAAATATGAATACCATTCAACACATGAATTTCTAAACAACGAATGAATATCAATTCAACACATGAATGTTTTCAATAGTTTTTAGATATAGATAAAAATGTGATTTTTATTATCTAACAGTTTATTTCAAAATATGAATACCATTCAACACATGAATTTCTAAACAACGAATGAATATCAATTCAACACATGAATGTTTTCAATAGTTTTTAGATATAGATAAAAATGTGATTTTTATTATCTAACAGTTTATTTCAAAATATGAATACCATTCAACACATGAATTTCTAAACAACGAATGAATATCAATTCAACACATGAATGTTTTCAATAGTTTAAGCATATGAAAATAATTCAAACACACAAATATTATTCAAAATTTCGGCAGCATAACGGCAGGGTAGTTACACCGGCACCGTCCCTAGTACGGCTCCTCGCTCTACCTTAAAACCTCGCGGTTTTTGACAATGGGAAACATGCATCTAGTTCGCACGCAGGCGGCATGTATATATATTTATTCATTTCCACAAACTAATCCTAAGTGGTTTCAACCAAATATTTCATAACCACAAATGGGTATTTTTCAACCACAATCAACCAATAACAATCACAAACAATCCCAAACAATCATTCGCTATCAATCAAATTTCCACAACAATTTCAACCAATAAATATCGTCCATGGTTTGTGGACGAGGGGCGTATATATATATATATATATATATATATATATATATATATATATATATTTATATATAGCAATTCACTTTTACTTCACACATATATATTAAATTTTAAATCAGAAATCTCACCAATAGCTATCCAACTTCACGACACTTCCTTATAGAAATCTTCGCCTTTTGTCGCTTTCGCCCGTATTCTCTACATATGTAAAAATAAAATTTTTACTATGCTATCCAATATATAAAAATCGAATTTTGACTTCGCTATTCAATATATAAAAATATGATTTTTACTTTCGCTTTCAACATATAAAAATATGATTTTTACTTTTGCTTTCAACATATAAAAATATGATTTTTACTTTTGCTTTCAATATAAAAATATGATTTTTACTTTTGCTTTTAAAATCAGTTTTTCCTTGTTTTTTTTTCTTTCTTTAAAAACAAAATCAGATTTTATTTTAAAAACAAAATCAGTTTTTATACTTTATAAAATTCAGTTTTATTTCTTTATATTTTAAAACAGTTTCAGTTTTAAACTTTATTTAACTTATTCAGTTTTTAATTTACTTTTCAAAACAGTTTTTATATTTTATAAAAATGCAGTTTTTATAACTTAAAATAAAAATACAGTTTTATAACTTAAAATAAAAATACAGTTTTATAACTTAAAATAAAAAGACAGTATTTAGTTTTAACAAAACTAAATTAAAACTAAAAATAAAATAAAAAAAAAAGTAAAATGGCTCACCGAGGTGTCGAAGGGGAGGAGGCGTTCGTCGGTTTGGGTCTCTCGAGGGTGGCGTCGCGACTGGATTCGACGGGGGGGTGGGGCGACTGCTTCGCGAGCTTCGAGGGGGGTGGTGGCTCTGCGTCTTCGCGAGCTTCGAGGGGGGGGTTCGAAGTACGAGGAAGAGGGGGGGTACGGTGAGGGCGGCGACTTCGCTTCAGGGGGGGGCTCTTCGTCGGCGTTCGAGGTTGGGGGGGGGCGGCTCTGGCGATTCGATTTAGGTTTTGTTTTTTTTTTTTTTTCTTCTGAAAATAAAAGGGAACGGGGGGGGGGCAGTGAAGATAAAGGGAGGGAAAAGGAAATTAAAATAATATATATATTTTTTTTTATTTAATTTGTAAAAAGGTTGACTTCTACATATGACCTCGAAGCGAGGCCCACCGCCTGTCTTCCATAGCGTTTTACCCCTATTCCGAACACAATGGGATATGCATCGCAAGCTGATTTGATCGTTACAATCAGTTTCCTTTTGTTCTTTCTTTTAAATCAATATACTGAATTTTAAACGTACATTTCAAATTACCGGGGCCACATACTAACTAGAAAAATTCCAGAAAAATATTTTCTAGCTTCGTATTGACGATACGGTCCTAACAAAACTAGTTTCGTCAAATTCTGAGACCGTTTGAAAAATGGCCAATTTCCAATCGATTAAAATCAACAGAAACTGGTCAAACGCGTTTTCTTTTGCCACGCTCACATATTGATTCGAAAAATTATGAAATTTGAAATCTAGCAATAACTTGACACTGCGGATCTAACAAAAGTGGTTTCGTCGAAATCCGAGGTCATCTGCAAAATGTCCATTTTTAAGGGCCTGAATTCCATAGCGACTATTCAGAATTTTCAACTGGACATATCTTTTGATTCCCGCTATCAAATTTCGATTGGTCAGATTCGTTAGAAAGATATTACCAATTAGATTCCATTATTTTTGGTCTCACTAAAATCCGGATTGTTTTGCACCCGGTATATTCAATTGAAGTTTGAAATCGAATTATCGAACTACCGCGCCATTTTCAATTCTATATATAATTATAATTAATTATATTGGTTTTCAAATGTCGATTTCAACTCAGTTTTCATCGCCATTATTTAAAATATTTATTTTAAATATTTAAAATCCATTATTTTAGCCAATTTAAAAATTTTAAATTGGTTCAGATTTTCTGGGTCGTTACAAATACCTAGAAATCACACTCCCAAATAAAAGTCTACAAGCACAAATCAGCCACATCCAAATTGAAATCAGAGCATGTAAAATTATTAGCAATTTTTTTTAAGCAGCAATTTTATTTATTAGCAAGCGCGGCAAAGCAGCGTTGTTCCTTCTTCATCTTGCAACCTGAAAGCGATTCGAACACAATATATACACAATAAAAAGGATTTTTTTAAAGAAGAACAACAAAATAAAACAAACACACAATATAAACAAAAAACAAAGTGACACAAAACACAACAACAAGTGAACAAACACTAAATACAAGAACAAGATTTTTTTTTTAACAAAAAGAAAAAGAAAACTAGCACCCACAAAAAACAAACAAACAAAAGTGAAAACAAACGACCAAAGTGGAGGAAGGGTTTGTTTGCGTGGTGAATGATTTGGATAAGAGGAAGGTGAGAGGGCCGTGAAAAGGTAAGGTGAAGGGACAGGGATGGAGTATATGGTGGTGGATGGGAGAAGAGTTATGAATTGAGGAAAGAAGTTTTGTAGATGGAGTGACGTGATTTTTGGTGAGGATGTTGGGGTATATTAAGGCAGAAAGGGGAAAAATTACAGAGGAAGGAAGAAACAAAAATATGGCAAGCAATAAATTGGTTTTTTTATTTGTGAAGAAAAGAAAGAATTTTGGATAAAAGTTGGAAAGAAATCAAAGAAAGGACAGAAATAAAAGAGAAAAATTGGAAGATTTTTATTATGTGTAAGAATTGAAAGTGAATAGAAAGGGAAAAGAAACAAATTAGAGAAAGGGAAGGAATAAATGAGTGTGGGGGTATTAAGGTATTAAGGCAAAAAACAGAAAGACAATTAATGAGAGAGGAAAAAAGGAAAGAAATAAAGGAAAACAATTGGAGAGAAGATTGAGAAATAAATTAGAAAAGAAATGGCAAGTAATAAGCAAGGAAAGGGAAGGAAAGAAATAAGTGAGAGGAAAAGAAAGGGAAAGAAATAAATGAAATTGAAAACACAAAAATGGGAAAGAAATTGAAAACAAAAGGCAAGTGTATGTTTTTTTCTTCTTCAAAATAATAATAAAAAAAAGAATATACAAGACACACAAATATGGCAATGCCAACAGGGATGGAAAAATAGAGCACAAATTCAAATGCAAGGTGGAATGATCAGTGCAAAATTGATGGTAGGGATGATGAAATATACACAATGCAATTTTTTTTATTTTAAGATGACTAACACAAAGACAAAATAAACAAAAAATGAAAATGAACACGACAACAAGGTGGAAAACAACAAGATGCAATAACACTTTTTTTTCTTTTTCTTCTTTTTTTTAACAAAAGAGATAAGCGCAAAATAAACAAGAACAAGCACACAAGTCCACAAGAAATGCAAGTGCAACAAACAATCAGAACACAAATAAATTTTTATTTTTAAGAAAGAAAAACAACAAAGAAAAATAATCCGAAGAATAAAATCAAAATTAAAATTCTTTCCCCGGCAACGGCGCCAAAAACTTGTTCGACGACGAATATTCTATGAATTAGAAAATCGTCGCGAATATTGAAATAAACCGCAAGCGCACGGCGTACAATTGTTAGTACGTGGCGAATACGGATCGATCCACAGGGAAAGAATTAATTCTAAAATTACTCAATCAAATTAGACCGAATTCGAGTGATGATTTAACTACAACTAAACTAGTAAATTAAAATTAATAAAAAACTATGAGATAAATGGCAACTTAGGAATAAATTCACATTCTAGATCATGTAGTACAACAAGTTATGAAATTACTATCTCTCTTTTCTTTTGGTCATTTGTGAATTTAGTTGATATGATTATTATAAGTATAGCTTATTCATGCTATTAACTAGCATAACATAAACTATCAAACTATATCATACCCACTAAATCACCTTACCACATCTAATGAACAATGAACAAGTTGAAATTGAAATATACTTTAAGCATGACCTATAAACTATTAATTAGAACTATAGGCCATCAAATTTTTGGTTTCAACCTCCACTTAATCATCATGACATCAACTTAACATGAAACACAAAGAGAGAATGAAAAGATAAATTATGTTGCAACTACATGATCAAGAGAGCTTCATTACCCCTAAGTTGAAAGGGATTAGCCTCTCATGTTTATTATTCTAACAACGAACGTAAATTGGAACATAGAACAAAAATCAAGAGAAAAAATAGAGAAATTAAAAATTAAAATAGAGGACAACCTATTCTATTTGCATAAAATAAATCTAATCTACTTGCAGAAAAGAAAATAACATGTAAATAAAAAAACTACAACTAAAGTGAATAGGGAAGAAGAGTTTTATTCCAGGAGAAAGATTATAGAATAAAACTAAGTGTGTTTTTACATGAATGAGATACAAGGTATTTATAGCTGATATGACAAAGACTAACTAGCTAATCATACAATGTGGGACTAAAGAATTAGCCCAAATAACACATAAGCCAGTGTGAACGCAGCTGTAGAGTGAGTGGCCTTGCAAATGAGCTAATGTGAACACAACATGAGTAAGAGGCCTTGCAAATAAGCTAATGTGAACGCAGCATGAGTATTCATTGAGCAAAATCTTCTTAACTGAACTCTATTTGCAACCGTTCTTCAAGCTTTATACTCTTCAAGCTTTAGTAATTTCAAACTTCACTCTTTTTAAGCAAATTCTTCATGCTTTATTCATCAAATGCTCTAAACCATGCTTTTTATCAACAATCTGAAAACACAGCTATAAATGCACAATATTAACTATTTTAAAGAGGAAACTAGATAAATAAGCGGATAAAATATACACATTTACGTGTATATCAACCGTCTTCAACTTCGACATTTCATCGAATCGGTTATTCAGAATGGGTATAAACCCGGCCTTTCTGAATGACCCACGTATATAATAAACAAATGTTACACAAACACAACATACGCCTCATTCCAATTCCTCAATCACTAACCGTAAATTAGCAAGAGAACAATTCCCCAAATATTAACCCCGAAGGCCGAAACCAACATCGGATCAATACCCAGGAAACTATTTTTCTTAGCTAACCTACAGTTAGTTTCTAAATTTCACATTCTTCGGGAAAAGTTCCCATTAATTTTATCAAAGATAAATTCTTCTAAATTTATTCTTTAATCTTCCTTTGGATATCATTTCAAACTAGTCAGGATTAGCGAACCACACCGAAGTAATTATTTATTTTATTTCCCAATCCCAACCTATTCATCCCATGAAGAAAAACTGGTAATACTCCATATCTAACACCACGGTGTTATCGGTAAAATTAATTACCATTTCACGTTCAAATCTAATTAAAGATTCAACTATCGCTTTGGAGCAAAACTGGTGATACTCCATTCTCGATCTTTTCAATCTAATTAAAGATTCATTAAAACTCCACTTAGTTTTAATCTTTAACTGGGTTAAAGAACCAATGACATCTAAAACACGATCCACGATAAACCCAAAATCACATTCTATTTATTATCGGGTTAAAGAACAAGTCTTATTTAAAACACCGTTCACGATAAACCCACAAATCAATTCTAATTCAATTCCAATTAAATATAGTAATTAATTGGTATACTTCATTAAATCTAAATAAAAAGATTTAATCTTTTCTCAACGGGGTTTAAGAACAGTGTTGATGAAGACACCATTCACGACAAACCCAAATCCCATTTGATATTAAATACAAGGCTCTGAATAGAAAATATATCGGCTTATATTCAATATCAAATTCTGAAACCCACAAATACCGCTTTGGAAATAACGATATAAAGTATATCTTCCAAATTTCCTCCAAAATATCCGTATAATCGCGGAATCTAATATCGAAATATTCCAAAGACAATTTCGATTCAAATCCATTCCAATTCATACATTGGAAATTCTAGTTATTTAAAACCCATTTCAAATCCAATTTATTTATTTAAAAATAATTGGATTTGAATTCTAGTTCAAAACTAGTTCATTTCGATAAAAATCTATTTTTATCTTTTCAAATATGGAGTTTTTCATCCCAATTCTTCATAAATCATTTCTTTTGATTTTACACAAATTATTAATATTTTTAATAATTTAGCAAGGCCCGTACAGTCGATTTCCAATAACGGCCATCGAACTGCACTTACAACGACTTTTCTGAAATTGATTTGGATGTATCTCCAAATCAAACCTTCAGATTTCAAATTTCTTGTATTCTTAGAAAGCTCTTTTCGATACGAACCCAACGGTTCCGGTTTTAGGAGAATCCGACGGTCGGATCTCCCGTAATGTCCGTTCGAAGTCAATGGTCGAAATTCACGAACTGTCACGGCGCAGCGCGTTCTATTCAGGCCATTATATATATATAATATATATTATATATATATTTCGTCGATTTCCTTTTAAAACAAATTTTATAAATCGTTTCAAATTTGTTTCAAAAACAATTTCAACCTTCATTTCAAATTCAAATCAAAATTGAATTTTCCATTATAAATTCTTTTTACATTCATTCCTATTTGATTTCAATTCAATTTCAGTTCGTTTTCAATTCGATTACAATTCGATTTGAATTCATTTTAATTCGAATTCATTTTATATTCAATTCAATTCGAATTCATTTTATATTCAATTCGAATTCATTTTCTAAATATTCGATTTTTAAATCTCGATTCAATATTCATTATAAAAATGAATATAATCGATATAAATATCGTTCTCGTCAAAATAGCGCATCTCTAATCAACACGGCTTTATATTTTTCAATAACTTCGTTATTCTATTCAACAAATGAATATTTATTCTATTCAACACATGAATCTATATTTCTTTCGACACATGACTAATCTCAACAAATGAGTACTGTCAACACATAACTATTTTTGTTATGTAATATATTTTATAAAATTTTGATTTCTATCGTTAAATTTTTAATCAAACTCTAACTGTAAATTAGCAAGAGAGCAATTCCCTAAATATTAACCCCGAAGGCCGAAACCAACATCAGGTCAATATCCAAGAGACCACTCATCTTATCTATTTTCCAGTTAGTTCTAATTTTATATATGATAAAGATGTAAATTTTATTGTTAAAATATTTCGTTCAACACATGAATCTATATTTCTTTCAACACATGACTAATCTCAACACATGAGTACTGTCAACACATGAATCTTTATTTTATAATATTCTTTATTTTCCCAATTGGAATGAGGCCCAATCAATTACCATATAATGTTAATTATATGGATTCCATACAACACATGTATATAATAGCAACGATAAATAATCAACCATCATCCAAAGTGCACTACACTGTATAAGCATCAAATATAGATATCTAACACTTATAACAGCCTGTCAATCAATCGATCGACATACAACTAATTATTGGGATTAGTGTATGTCATATATCATCCCAATACCCGTGTGGGGTTTCAAACAATCAAACAAGGATTTTATTTGTGCAGTTGGGCGATGTGTAAAATTTATCGTCCCAATCAATATCAGTCAAATCAGTGTGCATAAACAAATCGTTCGATTTGTAAATGAATATTTATTTTATTCACATACTCGTTAAAAATTATATTTTTAACGACCAAAATATTTTACTCAACCTATGAATATTCTATTCAGTTCATTTATTCAATAAAATGATATTTTTATTTTTCTAACATATTTTAGAAAATTTCGGCGGCATAACGGCACGATACTAGAAACGGGACAAGGCCTAAGTAATAACCCGAAAATCCAAGCCAATTTAAAATTTTTATTTTGGCAATTTTAGCGAATTTTGATTAGTTAAAATGAATTATTTTAAATAATAACGACGAGAAATTTATTTTGAATAGAATTAGAATGTATATATTTATATACATCGTCGTTAGAATATAAATAATTATTTTAATTATATAACGAGCCTGAAAGGGCGCAGTAGTTCGACAATTCGATTTCAAAATTCAAAAGAATGTACCGGGTGCAAAATAAACCAGATTTTAGCGAAACCAAAAATATTTGAATTTAATTGAGAATATCTTTCCAACGAATCCGAAAAATCAAAATTTCATAGCGGGAATCAAAAGATATGTCCAGTTGAAAATTCAGATTAGTCTCTATGGAGTTTTGGCCCTTAAAAATAGCCATTTTGCAAACGACATCGGTTTTCGACGAAACCACTTTTGTTGGACCCGCGATGTCAAATTATTGTTAGGTTTCAAATTTCATAATTTTTCGAATCAGTATGTGAGCATGGAAAAGGAAAACGCGTTTGACCAGTTTCAGTTGATTTTAATCGACTGGAAAATGACCATTTTTTCAAGCGGTCTCAGAATTCGATGAAATTAGTTTTGTTAGGACCGCATCGTCAATATGAAGTTAGAAAATATTTTTCGGGAATTTTTCTTGTTAGTATGTGGCCCCAGTAAATTGAAATGTGCGTTCAAATTCAATATATAGAGTTATATTTGGATTTTGACGAAAACTGATCGAAATGTTCGAATCAGCCTACGATACATATCCCATTGTGTTCGGAATGGGGGTAATTAGCTATGGACGACAGGCAGTGGGTCTCGTTTAGAGGTCGAAATAAAAAGTTGCTTTTTAAAATTTAAAATAAATAAATATATATATTTTTATATATAACCCCTCAGCTCCTTCTCTCCTTTCGATCAAAGCAGAAATCGATTTAGAGAAGAAAAAAAAGGAAAGCCCACCGTCGCTCTGCCCTAGCCGCCACCGCCCACCATCGCGCCCCCCCAGCGGCGCACCGACCTCCGCCGTCTCCGGCCACAATCCCCCACCTCGTGCGCTTCTCTCTCCCTCTCCCCTCGTCAACGATGACCCAAACCCCCCTGAAACCCTAGTGCGCGCCCTCATCAGCAACCGCCACCACCTCCTTACCCCGTGACGCCAGCACCTCCCCCTTCCGACAGCGACACCCGCCTCCCCTGTCCCCAGTAAACGCAGCGAGCCCCTCTCCTTCTAAAATCCATTTTCAACAAAGAAAAAGGGTGAGTTTTCTTCTATTTTATTTATTCAATTTTCCTTTCAGTTTTATAAAATTGTGTAAACAAAAAATTAGTATTATTATTAATACAAAGATAGGATTTTTCATTGTAGAAGAATATAATTTTTCACTGTATAAAAATATGATTTTTATATTATAGAGAAGTTAAAAATATAATTTTTATCATAGTGAGAAGTTAAAAATATAATTTTTATCATAGTAATAAGTTAAAAATATAATTTTTATCATAGTAAGAAGTTAAAAATATAATTTTTATATTTTAGGAGGAATAAAAATTCGATTTTTAATTTATAGAAACTATAAAGATATGATTTTTATATAGTGACGATAATAAAAATAGGATTTTTATATTATATAGATAGTAAAAATTTGATCTTTATATATGTAACGAAATAAAATTCTGATTTTTATTATATCTATATTGAAATAAAAATGTGATTTTTATAGCGATGAAATAAAAATTCGATCTTTATATATGAAATAGAAATATAAAAATATAATTTTTATATATAAATAAGCATTGTAAAAATATATGAAATAAAAATAGAATTTTTATTTATTGGATGGAGGATAAAAATATAATTTTTATTTGAACAGCGTGAAAAGAACTACATTGGAATTTCAAACCGATCCAAACGGTTCAGCAGTTCAAAAGCAAAGCATGACGCAGTGGAACCCTCTGTGAGAACTCCTCACCTTTAATTTAATTTTCTAGTTAAAATATATACTAGGATGCAGACGGTGTTTAGTAGCACCCGACACCCGTCGTCCACAAACCATGGACGGCTTGTATGCTTGTTTGTTTGATTTTGATGTGAAGTTGATTGTGTGATGTGATATGAAATGAAATAAAATATTTTATAGTGGAAAATATTTTATAGTTAAAAATATAATTTTTAACGTGTATATGAAATGAATATTTATAAACAAATCGATGATTTGTTTATATACACTGATTTGACTGATATTAATTGGGACGATAAATTTTACACATCGCCCAACTGCACAAATAAAATCTGTGTTTGATTGTTTGAAAACCCCACACGGGTATTGGGGTGATATGTGACATACACTAATCCCAATAATTAGTTGTATGTCGATCGATTGATTGACAGACTGTTATAAGCGTTAAATATTTATATTTGATGCTTATACAGTGTAGAATGCACTTTGGATGATGGTTGATTATTTGTCATTGTCGAGGTATACATGCGTTGTATGAAAATCCATAGAAGTAAAATCTATGGTAATTGATTGGGCCTCATTCCAGTTTTGAAAAGAAATATTTGAAATAGAATATTTGAAATAGAAATATATGAAGCCGTGTTGATTAGATTGACGCCATTTAGACGTGAACGATATTTATATCGATTTTATTCATTTTATAATGAATATCGAAAGTGATTTCAAAATCTGATATTTTGAAAAGAATTGAAATTCGAATTGAAATTAAATAGAAATGAATTCGAATTGAAATTGAATATAAATGAATTCGAATTGAAATTGAATTAGAAATCAATTTGAAAGGAATTTATAAGGAAAAATTCAATTTTGATTTAAAATTGAATATGAAGTTGAAGTTGTCTTGAAACGAATTTAAAATGATTTACAAAATACGTTTGAAAGGAAATCAACGAAATATATATATAATATATATATATATATATATATATATTATATATATATATATATATAATGGCCTGAATAGAACGCGCCGCGCCGCGGCAGTTCGCGAATTTCGACCATTGACTTCGAATGGATATTGCGGGAGATCCGACCGTCGGATTCTCCTAAAACCAGAACCGTTGGGTTCGTATCGAAAAGAACTTTCTAACGAATATTAGAAATTTGAAATCTAACGGTCGGATTTGGAATTATGTCCAAATCAAATTTGGAAAAGGTCGCTGTAAGTGCAGTTCAATGGCCGTTGATGGAAATCGACTATACGGGCCTTGATAAAATTATTTAAAATAGTAATAATTTGTGTAAAATCATAAGAAATGATTTGTGAAGAATTGGGATGAAAAACTCCATATTTGAAAGGATAAAAATAGATTTTTATCGAAATGAACTAGTTTTGAACTAGAATAATAATTTGTTTATTTTTAAAATAAATAAATTAGATTTGAAATGGTTTTAAAAATAACCAGGATTTCCAATGATTGAATTGGAAGGGATTTGAATCGAAATCATCTTCGGAATAGTTCGATGTTGAGTTTCGTGATTATACAGATGTTGTTATGGAAATTTGAAAGATATATATATCGTTATTTCCAATACGATATTTGTTGGTCGTAGAATTTGATATTGAATATAAGCCGATATATTTTCTATTCAGAGCCTTGTATTTAATATCAAATGTGATTTGGGTTTGCCGTGAATGGTGTCTTCATTAACACTGTTCTTAAACCCAGTTGAGAAAAAGATTAAATCTTTTTATTTAGATTTAATGAAGTGTACGAATTAAATAATATTTAATTGGAATTGAATTGGTATTGATTTTTGGGTTTATCGTGAACAGTGTTTTAAATAACACTTGTTCTTTAACCCGATAATTAATGGAATGTGATTTTGTGTTTATCAATAATCGTGTTTTAAATGACACTGATTCTTTAACCCAGTTAATGATTAAAACTAAGTGGAGTTTTAATGAATCTTTAATTAGATTGAAAAGATCGAGAATGGAGTATCGCCAGTTTTACTCCAGGCGATAGTTAAATCTTTAATTAGATTTGAACGTGAAATGGTAATTGAATTTACCGATAACACCGTGGTGTTAGATATGAAGTATTACCAGTTTTACTTCATGGGATGAATAGGAGGGGATTGGGAAATAAAATAAATGATTACTCAGGTGTGGTTCGCTAATCCCGACTTGTTTGAATTGATATTCAAAGAAGATTAAAGAATAAATTTAAAGAATTTATCTTTGATAAAATTAATGGGAACCTTTCCCAAGGTAGAAGAATATTTGAATAAACGAATATTCTGAATTGGAATGAGGCGTATGTTGTGTTTGTGTAACACTTGTTTATTATATACGCAAGTTATTCAGAAAGACCGGGTTTATCCCATTCTGAATAACTGATTCGACATGGTGTCGAAGATGAAGACGGTGGTTGAAGACTAGAGGTCTTCACGTCGTTTGGGTGATTGCTGATGATCTTGATTGGGTCGTACACCCAAAAGGAGAGAATCAGTTAGTGATCGTCCAGACGTACTTGGAGATCGATGGATATGCAGGGTACTAGGTGCCTCCGGTTTCGTTCAGACCCAGAACGGACTTGTAGATGGACTGCGTGTCTGACATTGGAAATCATTCTGTGTGATTGATGGATATCGGTTGCATGGAGTGGTTTGCCTGTGTGGCATGCTAAGATGCAAATGATCAAGGCTTCTGTTGAAAAGCAGAGTCTTGTGGTTGATGATCAAAGCACAGCATGTGTGGCACAACTTTGTGTAGCGTGAATTTGCGAGCCTCACACCCCGGTTGTGAACCAGAAACGGGAGAGGACCTCAGGGAGGGCATGCGTTTCCTTCTAGCTAGAAGCGGCGTCAGTGGTTTTACACGCCCTGACGAGTTTAACTTATGTGGTTGTTGCTGTTGCGAGGCGCCTTGGTTAGATCGGATGATCCGGGTCCGATGGAGTCATTCGTTGGCTCATTTACACCCTAAAGGGCGGGGAAACGCAGTGTTCAGGATTTCGTCTAATCCACATCGGTGGACCGGCCCTGTCGCTCCAAGGTCACTCAAGCTCTGACCTGAGACATGGGCTAGATTGTCTCGAATCGGTAAAGGACTATCTTTTGCCTCGGTTCACAGATGGAAATCCAACTTCCAATACGTGATGTTTTGATTTTAGTTGTAATCCTATATATGGCGACATAGTGGGATGGGGCGCTTATGCCGTCAATGATTAATACTTATGATTTGAAGTTGTTTTATACACTATACACTTATTATTAGTATCAAAAGATTTGTTTTAAACGTATCAATCATTCTTGGCTATTATAAGGTAAAAACCCTATCCCCCGGCTTGCGTTGCATTGTGTGATAGGACCTGGGTCTTATAATAGCTTCATTTTTCTTTATTTAGCATTGTGTTGTTGTTTTATGCACTGGTATTCTTGGGAGGAAATCCATTCCGTGTTATACTGCGTGGTCCCTTGATTTACCTAACTTTAAAAAAAAGATTAATAACTGTTTTAGTTCTCACACCAGTCCCATGACTGACCTGGAGTTTATTGTTTTAACCAAAACTCTGGGTGCCCTTATTTTGACATGGGCAGCTAGTAGTTTTGGTTTTGCAGATTTATATTCACAGGATCCTGATTTACAGCTGGAACGATACTCGAAAAGCTTTGTATCCGCGTATTACTTCTAGTTGTGTATTGTATTATTTTTCCACTGCTATGTAATGTATTGTAATCTCTGATATTTATCGAATGTATTTTATTTATTCATACTCTGTATATTCTTGTATTCTGATGGAATTGTTGTAATTAACAATGAAATGTTCTTCTGTCTGCGTTCTATTTTGTCGTGTTCTCAAAACGATCAGGCGTTTCGAATGGTCTTGATCGGTTTAGCGACTGATTCGGATCGAGCGAAATTCCCGGTCGTTACAGCCTAGCCTTATCCCCGGTCTAATAATGGCCTGCGCCATACACATACCTATCAAATCAATCTCATTTCATTTCCCAAACCAAACAAATCAATCAATCACCAAACAATCAACTAAACAAACTAGTCGTCCATGGTCCATGGACGACGGGTGTCGGGTGCTACTAAACACCGTCTGCATCCTAGTATACATTTTTAACTAGAAAACAAGATTAAAGTGAGAAGTTCTCACAGAGGGTTCCACTCCGCCGTGCTTTACTTTTGAACTGCTGAACCGTCTGGATCGGTTTGAAATTCCAATGCAGTCCTTTTTATGCTGTTCACAATAAAAATTATATTTTTATTGCTTCATTCCAATAAATAAAAATCATATTTTAATTTCTACTTCATATATTTTTTCGATGCTTCTTTCTATATAAAAATTATATTTTTATAATTCTACTTCCTATATAAAGATCGAATTTTCATATCATCGCTATAAAAATCACATTTTTATTTCAACACATATATAAAAAAAATCAGATTTTTATTTCGCTACATACATAAAGATAATATTTTTATATTCTCTATTATATAAAAATCACATCTTTCTTTGTTATAAAAATCTAACCTTTGACTTATATAAAAATTCAATCTTTCATCTTATAAAATCCTATTTTTCTTCATGTAAAAATATAATCTTACATATTCAAAAATATAATCTTTCGCATAAATAAAAATCTCACTTTCATATATGACAAAAAACATAACTTTCTATGATTAAAAATCTCGTCTTTGTTTGATAAAACATCGCCTTTCCTTGATAAAAACATCGCCTTTCCTTTCGTTTAAAAATCAAAGCTTTGTTCAAATAATAAAAAAAAATCATCTTTTTGTTAATTTGAAAATCATCTCAGATCATCTCTTTGTTAATTTGAAAATCATCTCAGATCATCTCTTTGTTAATTTAAAGATCATCTCTTTATGTATATAAAAATTCCTATCTTCCTATAATTAAAAATCATGTTTTATTCACTAATATTTATACTAAAAATCGAATTTTTTAATAACATAAATAAAATTAAAACTCACATTGTTTGTTCGGTAGGGAGGAGATGACGGTTGAGGTGGAGATGGAGCTGAGGGGGCGCGGTGGGCCCACATTCACGAGCGGCGTCAGATCTAGAAGGGGAGGGCGGCCAATTTCAGGTGGTTGGGGTCTTCGTGGCTCGATTAGGGGATGGAGAAGGAGGATAGAGGAAAAAGGGTGGTCGTAGGAGGGGGAGTCGGGTGCGCAGGGGGGGCGGTGCCTAGGGCTGAGTGTGCGGGGATCTCGAATCGAGCGTGGGGTCTTCAAATCGGCGGAGAAGGCAACGCCGACGAGAGGGGGAGGTCATGGCCGGACTGGGTGCGAGCAGAGGGCTCTGGGCAGAGGCGTCGTCGCCAGGGAGGGGGGCGATGGGTATTCGATCCGCTTATTTATTTATTTATATACTTTACTGAAATGAATTTCAACGGGGAAAGGGGAGAGGGTATAAGGGTTTTTTTATAATTTATTTATTATTTTATTATTCATTTAAGTTGACTTTTCATACTAACTCGAAATCAAGTCCACCGACTGTCGTCCCTAGCTAATTACCCTCATTCCGAACACAATGTGATATATTTTGTTAGCCAATTCTATCGTTTCGACCAGTTTTGATTTAAATTAAATTATAAATCTTTATATATTCAATTTAAACGCACATTTCAATTTACCGGGGTCACATACAGTCTCTAAAAATTCCAGAAAAATTATTTCTGGCTTCGTATTGACGATACAGTCCTAACGAAACTAGTTTCGTCAAGTTCTGAGATCGTTTGAAAAATGGTCATTTTCTGGTCGACCCAATTCAACTACACTGGTCAAAACACGTTTAACTTCGCCACGCTCACATATTGATTCAGAAAATTATGCAAAAATAAACTTAGCAATACTTTGACATCCCGGATCCAACAAAAGTGGTTTCATCGAAAACCGAGGTCGTTTGCAAAATTTCCATTTATAAGGGCCTTTATATATGTTAAAAATGTATATAAATTCCACAACGACTTTTCTTGATTTTAAACTGGACATATCTCTCAACTTTTAAAGTGAAATTTCAGTTTCTTGACTTCGTTAGGAAGATATGATTAAACAGATTTAGATATTTCTTGTTTCGTTCAAATCCGACTTATATTTGATTCTGTATATTCATTTGAAATTCGAAATCGAATTTTCAAACTACCGCTCCATTTCAGGCTCGTTATATAATTAAATTAAAATCATTCGTTTTCACTTCGTCAATAATAAATTTTTCGTCGTTATTATTTAAAATAATCCATTTTAAATAATCCAAATTCATTAAAATCGCCAAAATAAAAATTTTAAATTGGCTCGGATTTTCCGTGTTGTTACAATCTCCCCAACTTAAAATCTTTTCGTCCCTGAATAGGAACGAAGCTGAAAGTTGTTTAACGAATCAACTCAACTTTCATTCTTTTCATTATGGCTTAAGTTCTTCAACTTTTCAGTTTCTAAGAACTTTTCAAATTTTTCAAAAATTTAGCTAAACCCTAAATTTTCGAAAAATTTCGCCATAACCTCCCCTGCACCGGGGACTTCGGGATATTTCATATAGCCTCCCATGGCCTTCTTCAATCCAAAAGAAAAAGAAAAAGCCAAGCGGCTAGCCAATCGGATCATAAAATCATCATCACCCAAACAAAACAGTAAATTATGGTAAACATGTACCTATTTGTCGGGCAAACAATTTTATTCTTCTGCTCTAGCCTCCTTGCTATGACCTGTTCACACATATCTATGTACATGTATGCATTTGCAAATAATTTTCCATACAGTTCAGTATTCGGTTCAATTTGGCATAATGGATCAAAATGCTGATGATGTTTCGAACCACCATCAGAACATCTTCGGGCTACTAGAGTGCGATTCTATATCCATCCAGTATATTTGGGACATCGTATACACGCTAGCTAGGTGTATATGCAAAATCTTCATATACTAGATTGTCCAAATCAATTTAAAATAAATTATTCAAATACGTGTAACTGAATTTAACTTTCAAAACAAAATTTGTTTTTCTTTTTATATTTCAAAAATATACTCTTCACACTCGTTCTAGGATACTACTGATCCTATCTCTAACGAGTCACTCTTATTGGATATTACTAATCCAATCTCTGATGAATTCTTTCATATGGTTCTAATGTGCCTTGTTCTCCGAGCTCGGTAAACCAAAGCTCTGATACCAAATGAAACAACCCGAACTTCCCTGTGAAGGAAAGCACGGATTGAATTTAGGACAAGACAAATCAGAACACAAACAGAAGAACATTTCATTGTTATTTACAATAATTCCATTAGATTACAAGAATATACAGAGTATGAATAAATATTATACAACAGAAAAATATCAGAGATTACAATAAATTACATAGCAACGGAAAAACAATATATAACCTAATTGAAAGTAATACACGGATACAGAGCTTTCCGAGCGTCATTCCAGCTGTAAATCAGGATCCTATGAATATAAATCAGCAAAACCAAAACTACTAGCTGCTCGTGTCGAAAATAGGGGCACCCAGAGTTTAGGTTAAAACAATAAACTCCAGGTCAGTCATGTGACTGGTGTGAGAACTAAAAAGTTAGTTAAAACTTTACTTTAAAAGAGAGTAATTCCAGGGACCATGCCGTATAACACGGAACAGGATTCCTCCCAAGAACACCAGTGCATAGAATTAACAACGCAATGCTTTTTCGAAAAAATGAAGCTATTATAAGACCCAGGTCCCATCACATAATGCAACGCAAGCCGGAGGATAGGGTTTTCCCTTATAATAGCCAAACATGCTTGGTACATTTAAAACAAATTATTTGATACTATTATAAGTGTATAGTGTCAAAACAATTTCAATCATAAATATCAATCATAGACGGCATAAGTGCCCCATCCCACTATGTCGCCATACTAGGCTCTACAAATAAAACCGAAATATCTCGTATTGGAAATTGGATTTCCGTCATGAGTCGAGGCAAGGGGCAAGCTCCTCTCCGCTTCGAGACACTCTAGCAAATGCCTCGGGACTACACACTCTGGGCAACCCCTGGATCCTCCAAGACCAGTCCTCCCTTACGTTTGAGGATTAATTATTCCTGAACACACGTTTCCCGGCCCTATAGGACCTATAATCGAGGCGCCTCGCATCCAACAACCACAAAGGTGAAAATAATATAAATGCCAGTCAGTTTAAGCACTGACACCACTGTAGCTAGAAAGAAACGTCGTGCACTCCTTGGGTCCTTATCCCGTTTTAACTCATACCGAGGTGTGAGGCTCGCGAATCCACGCTATACACAAAGCTATGCCACTTAGGCCATGCTTTGATTATCAACCATAAGACTTTGCTTTTCAACAGAAGACTTGATCATCTGCCACTTAGGCATGCCACACAGGCAATTCACTCCATGCGACTGATGTCCATCGATATACAACCTCTGAGCTCGTACGTCTCAGAGAAGGGCGTTAAGCAAAGAGAATAAATTCTCCGCCGCCAAAAAGATGTATATTTAATAGAGATTGATCAACACAGAATAAAATCCAATGTCAGACACACAGTCCATTTACAAGTTCGTTCTGGGTATGAACAAAACCGGAGGCACTTTCCTCGCATATCCATCGATCTCCAAGTACGTCTGGACGATCACCAACTGGTTCCCTCCTCTTGGGTGTACAGCCCAATCAAGATCATCAGTAATCACCCAAACGATGTGAAGACTTTCGGTCTTCGACCACCGACTTCATCTTCGACATTTCGTCGAATCGGTTATTCAGAATGGGTATAAACCCGGCCTTTCTAAATGACCCGCATATATAATAAACTAGTGTTACACAAACACAACATACGCCTCATTCCAATTCCTCAATCACTAACCGTAAATTAGCAAGAGAACAATTCCCCAAATATTAACCCCGAAGGCCGAAACCAACATCAGATCAATACCCAGGAAACCATTCTTCTTAGCCAACCTATAGTTAGTTTCTAAATTTCACATTCTTAGGGAAAGGTTCCCATTAATTTTATCAAAGATAAATTCTTCTAAATTTATTCTTTAATCTTCCTTTGGATATCATTTCAAACTAGTCGGGATTAGCGAACGACACCGAAGTATTTATTTATTTTATTTCCCAATCCCAACCTATTCATCCCATGAAGCAAAACTGGTAATACTCCATATCTAACACCACGGTGTTATCGGTAAAATTAATTACCATTTCACGTTCAAATCTAATTAAAGATTTAACTATCGCTTTGGAGCAAAACTGCTCCATTCTCGATCTAATTAAAGATTCATTAAAACTCCACTTAGTTTTAATTTTTAACTGGGTTAAAGAACCAATGTCATCTAAAACACGATCCACGATAAACCCAAAATCACATTCTATTTATTATCGGGTTAAAGAACAAGTCTTATTTAAAACACCGTTCACGATAAACCCACAAATCAATTCTAATTCAATTCCAATTAAATATAGTAATTAATTGGTATACTTCATTAAATCAAAATAAAAAGATTTAATCTTTTCTCAACGGGGTTTAAGAACAGTGTTGATGAAGACACCATTCACGACAAACCCAAATCCCATTTGATATTAAATACAAGGTTCTGAATAGAAAATATATCGGCTTATAATCAATATCAAATTCTGAAACCCACAAATACCGCTTTGGAAATAACGATATAAAGTATATCTTCCAAATTTTCTCCAAAATATCCGTATAATCGCGGAATCTAATATCGAAATATTCCAAAGACAATTTCGATTCAAATCCATTCCAATTCATACATTGGAAATTCTGGTTATTTAAAACCCATTTCAAATATAATTTATTTATTTAAAAATAATTGGATTTGAATTCTAGTTCAAAACTAGTTCATTTCGATAAAAATCTATTTTTATCTTTTCAAATATGGAGTTTTTCATCTCAATTCTTCACAGATCATTTCTTTTGATTTTACACAATTATTAATATTTTTAATAATTTTATCAAGGCCCGTACAGTTGATTTCCAATAACGGCCATGGAACTGCACTTACAGCGACCTTTTTTGAAATTGATTTGGACGTATCACCAAATCCAACCGTCAGATTTCAAATTAGAAAGCTCTTTTCGATACGAACCCAACGGTTCCGGTTTTAGGAGAATCCGACGGTCGGATCTCCCGTAATGTCTGTTCGAAGTCAATGGTCGAAATTCACGAACTACCACGGCGCGGTGCGTTCTATTCAGGCCATTATATAATACATATATATATATATATATTATATTTCGTCGATTTCCTTTTAAAACGAATTTTATAAATCGTTTCAAATTTGTTTCGAAAACAATTTCAACCTTCATTTCAAATTCAAATCAAAATTGAATTTTCCATTATAAATTCTTTTTACATTCATTTCTATTTGATTTCAATTCAAATCGATTTCAATTCAATTTCAGTTCATTTTCAATTCGATTACAATTCGATTTGAATTCATTTCAATTCGAATTCATTTTATATTCAATTTAGTTCAAATTCATTTTATATTCAATTCAATTCGAATTCATTTTATATTCAATTCAATTCGAATTCATTTTATATTCAATTCGAATTCATTTTCTAAATATTCGATTTTTAAATCTCTATTCAATATTCATTATAAAAACGAATATAATCGATATAAATATCGTTCGCGTCAAAATAGCGCATTTCTAATCAACACGGCTTTATATTTTTCAATAACTTCGTTATTCTATTCAACAAATGAATATTTATTCTAATCAACACATGAATCTATATTTCTTTCAACACATTACTAATCTCAACAAATGAGTACCGTCAACACATAACTATTTTTGTTATGTAATATATTTTATAAAATTTTGATTTATATCGTTAAATTTTTAATCAAACTCTAACCGTAAATTAGCAAGAGAGCAATTCCCTAAATATTAACCCCGAAGGCCGAAACCAACATCACGTCAATATCCAAGAGACCACTCATCTTATCTATTTTCCAGTTAGTTCTAATTTTATATATGATAAAGATGTAAATTTTATTGTTAAAATATTTCGTTCAACACATGAATCTATATTTCTTTCAACACATGACTAATCTCAACACATGAGTACTGTCAACACATGAATCTTTATTTTATAATATTCTTTATTTTCCCAATTGGAATGAGGCCCAATCAATTACCATATAATGTTAATTATATGGATTCCATACAACATATGTATATAATAGCAACGATAAATAATAAACCATCATCGAAAGTGCACTACACTGTATAAGCATCAAATACAGATATCTAATGCTTATAGCAGCCTGTCAATCAATCGATCGACATACAACTAATTATTGGGATTAGTGTATGTCATATATCATCCCAATACCCGTGTGGGGTTTCCAACAATCAAACACAGATTTTATTTGTGCAGTTGGGCGATGTGTAAAATTTATCGTCCCAATCAATATCAGTCAAATCAGTGTACATAAACAAATCGTTCGATTTGTAAATGAATATTTATTTTATTCACATACTCGTTAAAAATTATATTTTTAACGACCAAAATATTTTACTCAACCTATGAATATTCTATTCAGTTCATTTATTCAATAAAATGATATTTTTATTTTTCTAACATATTTTAGAATATTTCGGTGGCATAACGGCACAATACTAGAAACGGGACAAGGCCTAGCCTTATCCCTGGTCTAATAATGGCCTGCGCCATACACATACCTATCTAATCAATCTCATTTCATTTCCCAAACCAACCAAACAAATAAATCAACCACCAAACAATCAACTAAACAAACAAGTCGTTTATGGTCTGTGGACGACGGGTGTCGGGTGCTACTAAACACCGTCTGCATCCTAGTATACATTTTTAACTAGAAAACAAGATTAAAGTGAGAAGTTCTCACAGAGGGTTCCACTCCGCCGTGCTTTACTTTTGAACTGTTGAACCGTCTGGATCTGTTTGAAATTCCAATGCAGTCCTTTTTATGCTGTTCACAATAAAAATTATATTTTTATTGCTTCATTCCAATAAATAAAAATCATATTTTTATTTCTACTTCATATATTTTTTCGATGCTTCTTTCTATATAAAAATTATATTTTTATAATTCTACTTCCTATATAAAGATCGAATTTTCATATCATCGCTATAAAAATGACATTTTTATTTCAACACATATATAAAAAAAATCAGATTTTTATTTCGCTACATATATAAAGATAATATTTTTATATTCTCTATTATATAAAATCTCATCTTTCTTTGCTATAAAAATCTAACCTTTGACTTATATAAAAATTCAATCTTTCATCTTATAAAATCCTATTTTTCTTCATGTAAAAATGTAATCTTTCATATTCAAAAATATAATCTTTCGCATAAATAAAAATCTCACTTTCATATATGAAAAAAAAACATATCTTTCTATAATAAAAAATCTCGTCTTTCTTTGATAAAACATCGCCTTTCCTTGATAAAAACATCGCTTTTCCTTTCGTTTAAAAATCAAATCTTTGTTCAAATAATAAAAAAAATCACCTCTTTGTTAATTTGAAAATCATCTCAGATCATCTCTTTGTCAATTTGAAAATCATCTCAGATCATCTCTTTGTTAATTTAAATATCATCTCTTTATGTATATAAAAATTCCTATCTTCCTATAATTAAAAATCATGTTTTATTCGCTAATATTTATACTAAAAATCGAATTTTTTAATAACATAAATAAAATTAAAACTCACATTGTTTGTTCGGGAGGGAGGAGATGACGGTTGAGGTGGAGATGGAGCTGAGGGGGCGCGGTGGGCCTACATTCACGAGCGGCGTCAGATCTAGAAGGGGAAGGCGGCCAATTTCAGGTGGTTGGTGTCTTCGTGGCTCGAATAGGGGGAGTCGGGTGCGCAGGGGGGCGGCGCCTAGGGCTGAGGGTGCGGGGACCTTGAATCGAGCGTGGGTCTTCAAATCGGCGGAGAAGGGTACACCGATGAGAGGGGGAGGTCGTGGCCGGACTGGGCGCGAGCAGGGGGCTCTGGGTGGAGGCGCCGTCGCTAGGGAGGGGGGGGGGGCGACGGGTATTCGATCCGCTTTCTTTTATTTATTTATTTACTTTACTTTATTGAAATGAATTTCAACGGGGAAAGGGGAGAGGGTATAAGGGTTTTTTTATAATTTACTTATTATTTTATTATTCATTTAAGTTGACTTTTCATACTAACTCGAAATCAAGTCCACCGACTGTCGTCCCTAGCTAATTACCCCCATTCCAAACACAATGTGATATGTTTCGTTAGCCAATTCTATCGTTTCGACCAGTTTTGATTTAAATTAAAATATATATCTTTATATATTCAATTTAAATGCACATTTCAATTTACCGGGGTCACGTACAATCTCTAAAAATTCCAGAAAAATTATTTCTGGCTTCGTATTGACGATACAGTCCTAACAAAACTAGTTTCGTCAAATTCTGAGATCGTTTGAAGAATGGTCATTTTCTGGTCTACCCAATTCAACTGAACTGGTCAAAACATGTTTAACTTCGCCACGCTCACATATTGATTCAGAAAATTATGCAAAAATAAACTTAGCAATACTTTGACATCCCGGATCCAAAAAAACTGGTTTCGTCGAAAACCGAGGTCGTTTGCAAAATTTCCATTTATAAGGGCCTTTATATATATTAAAAAATATATAAATTCCACAGCGACTTTTCTGGATTTTAAACTGGACATATCTCTCAACTTTTAAAGTGAAATCTCAGTTTCTTGACTTCGTTAGGAAGACATGATTAAATAGATTTTGATATTTCTTGTTTTGTTCAAATCCGTCTTATATTGGATTCTGTATATTCATTTGAAATTCGAAATCGAATTTTCAAACTACCGCGCCATTTCAGGCTCTTATATAATTAAATTAAAATCATTCGTTTTCACTTCGTCGATAATAAAATTTTCGTCGTTATTATTTAAAATAATCCATTTTAAATAATCCAAATTCATTAAAATTTCCAAAATAAAAATTTTAAATTGGCTCGGATTTTCCGGGTTGTTACATTTACTAATTTCTTAATTATCAACTAGATTACTTTGATTTATTAAAGAGCCAGGCCCAACAATTCTCTTCCTCCTTCCTGTAATCACGTTTGAGTCCCTGCATTGAATCCGTTCATAATCTAATTAAACCATTAATCCTTTCCTTATAAAACTAATTTAATAATAGCTCTTATTTAAGCAAGTTGATTAATTACTTTGAACTTTCAATTTGTAGGCATAATTGTTCATGGCTTTGCCAAAATAGGAGGCCGACTGTTTTCCAGGTCCTCGTCTTCTATATTCAGACAGAAAACCAGTTCCAAGCTTTCAACCCTCCTGCTATGTTTCAAAATCAATATCCAATTAACCAAATTTCCTCAACTAAATTATTAACTAAGTAAATAGTAAACCCCTTTTCCTGTTTTGAATTTATTATTTTCCCTCTTTGTTTGGCATCTTCAAACACTTACTGCGCTTGTTTCTACTATCTGAAAACAAAACAATGTCCTTAATTAACGTTTAATCATTAACAATTAATTTTTCTAAATAAAAACTAACACACCCTAAACACTATATTTAACCGTATATACTTGTTGATGCAATTACGTTTTGAACTGAGAACCAGAAAGGAGCCGACTCCCTTTTTCCATGATTCACCACGTATTGTTTTCAGTCCAAGCTTCTCCTTCCTTATAGTTGCTTCGTACCAAATTTGGAACCACGCTCGCTAGGAGAATCCACCACCGCAACCCCCTACAGACCGCCGACACCTGATCTGAAACCATCGACGCAATCGCCTTGACCTGCTCCCCCTTCTACCGCAGCAGCTCGATCTCAGGTGCTTCCGTTTGCCAGTACAAGACCCAAGAACGACAGCGGCTTTGTGCCCAAATCCGGCCATCTTAGGTCGAGTTGGACGATCACCACCATTGGTTGAAAGGGTCTCACCAAGCTCGTGAGATTTCAGTTTGGAATCTTTTGATTCATGGAAGAAATCGAGAGAAAATAGGGAGGAAGATGGAGTAAATTTTGTTCGTTAATTGACGATGGTGGCGGCTACTGCGAACGAAAAGGAAAGTTAGGGTTGGACCAATGCTGAATGTATTTATAAGGTGTTGGAAATTAATATAATATTTATATCGAAACTTCGTGGTGAAATAGTTGATGAAAACCACCACAAACGATGTCTGTTTACTGATAAAAAAACTAATCTTAGTGTAAAAGGGTATTCCGGACCCAATGGGACAAGTTTCGTCGAAATCCGAGATCGTATGAAAAAATTTCCTTTATAAAACCAGAAATAAACACACGTTTAATTTTTTCACGATCACCAGATAAATCAAATCAACTTGAAACCTTGTAATCCTATAATAATTCTTCAATACGAACCCAACGGCACTAGTTTCGTCGCATTCTGAGACTGTTTTCCCCGGTAGGCTATTTTTACGCGCACCGCAATGCCATTTCAGACACCAAATTAGCCGTCTCCAAAAATAACAAACTATATACCTATCCCGACTCTAATCGACGATACGAACTCAACGGAATTGGTTTCGCAGCCTAATTCGATCGTCTGTTCAAGTTATACCCGAATAACCCTTTATTAAATTAATTACGTGCTATAGAAATTGAACGAGCGTTTATGACTACCGTGGTCACATACGACATCGGTTTGCCACGCCATTCAACATCTTACAATAATTTAACGATACGGATCTAATGAAACTAATTTCGTCGAAATCTGAGTCCGTTTTGCAAAATGGCTATTTTGACGCGTATATTTTAATAACGATTTCCATAGCGATTATTTCAAAATTTGATTCATATCTAACAAATTATGTAACAACCCGAAAATCTGGGCCAGTTTAAAATTTTAATTTTGGCAATTTTAATGAATTTTGAATATTTAAAATGAATTATTTTAAATAATATCGACGAGAAATTTATTTTGAATAGAATTCGACGTATATATTATATACGTCGTTCTTAGAATATAAATAATTATATATAATTATAAATAGGAATAGAAAATGGCGCGGTAGTTCGATAATTCGATTTCAAACTTCAATTGAACGGGTGCAAAACAATCCGGATTTTAGTGAAACCAAAAACATTAGGATCTAATTGGGAATATCTTTCCAACGAATCCGAAAAATAAAAATTTCATAGCGAGAATCAAAAGACATGTCCAGTTGAAAATTCTGAATAGTCGCTATGGAATTCAGGCCCTTAAAAATAGACATTTTGCAAACGACCTCGGATTTCGACGAAACCACTTTTGTTGGATCCGTGGTGTCAAATTATTGCTAGATTCCAAATTTCATAATTTTTTGAATCAATATGTGAGCGTGGCAAAAGAAAACGTGTTTGACCAGTTTCAGTTGATTTTAATCGACTGGAAAATGGCCATTTTTCCAACGGTCTCAGAATTCTACGAAACTAGTTTTGTTAGGACCTTATCGTCAATACGAAGCTAGAAAATATTTTTTGGGAATTTTTAGAGTTCGTATGTGACCCCGGTAAATTGAAATGCGCGTTCAAATTCAATATATAGAGTTATACGTTGATTTTAACGGAAACGGATCGAAACAATCGAATCAGCCTACGGTACATATCCCATTGTGTTTGGAATGGGGGTAAAACGCTAGGGACAACAGGCGGTGGGCCCCGTTTTGAGGTCGAAAATAAAAGTTGCTTTTTGGTGGAAAATTAAATAATTAAAATAAAACCCCCCTCCTCCCTAATACTCTGCCCCCCCCCCCCCCCCGATTTCATTTCATAGAAGGAAAAAGAAAATAGAAAAAAAATCAACAAATCAAATCGCGTCGCCCCCTTCAGCGGCCGCCATCGCCGCCGCGATTGGCTCAGCCCACCCCGCCGCCGACAGTCGAGGCAGCGCCGAACCCCCTCTCTCCGTCGTTCCCCCTTCTCACTCCCTCCTCGCGACATTCAAACCCCCCCCCCCCCCAACACCAGAAAACGAGCCGCGCAACCACCACGCCCTGGACCACCGTAGACCGCCACTGCAAGAACGGCCTGCCGCCACCTCAGCAACGCCGTGGGACCCCACCACCACCGGGTCTCGCCTGCACCAGTCCTTCCCTCTTCCCCTTCCGAATGTGAGTTGTTTTCCCTTTTTATTCTTCTTTAAGTTACACTGTGAAAGGAAATTGATTATTATATTAAAATAAATAGATTTTAATTCTATAAATAACATAGATTTATATTTTATAAAGTTGAAGTTTATATTTTTGTAATTATAAAAGTTATATTTTAGTTTATAAAAATAAAGAAAAAGTTAGGATTTTTAGAAAGGTAAAAATATGATTTTGCCTTAGGGAAGAATATGGTTTTTAATCAAATAAAGTTTAAATTTTTATACGGGAAGAGATAGGATTTTTCAAACTAAAAAGATTAGATTTTTATATAGAAAAGATTAGATTTTAAAATAGAAAAGATTAGATTTTTAAAATAGAAAAGATTGGATTTTTGAAATTGAAAAGGCGAAATCTTTATATCTGAAAAGGAGAAATCTTTATAGTTGAAAAGACGATATCTTTATATAGAGGATAGCGAAGTAAAAATAGAAATTTTATCTATATGATAACGATGTAAAAATAGAATTTTTATCTATATAGTAGTGGTGTGAAAATAGAAATTTTATCCATATAGCGTGATTATAAAAATAGGATTTTTATATACATAGCAACAAAGTAAAAATTCGATTTTTATATATTGAATAGCCAAGTAAAAATTCGATTTTTATATATTGAATAGTGAAGTAAAAAATTCGATTTTTATATATTGGATAGCAAAGTAAAAATTCGATTTTTATATATTGAATAGCGAAGTAAAAATTCGATTTTTACATATGTAGTGAATACGGACAACGAAAGTGACAAAAGGCGAGAACGGAGAAGATTTCTATAAATGAAGTGTCGTGGAATTGGGATAGCTATCGGTGAGAACTTCTCACCTTTCAAAATTTCTTTTTCTAGTTATATATATATACTAGGATGCAGACGGTGTTTAGTAGCACCCGACACCCGTCATCCACAGACCATGGATGACTTGTTTGTTTGATTGATATGTTGTGAAATTTGTTTGTGAAATTGTTGTGAAATAGATAATGAAATATATTCATGTGTTGAAAGGAAATAAAATATTTATATAGTTAAAAATATTTTATCGTTAAAAATATAATTTTTAACGTGAATGTGAGTAAATAAATAGTTATAAACAAATCGGCCGATTTGTTTATATACACTGATTTGATTGATATTGATTGGGTTGATAAATTTTACACATCGCCCAACTGCACAAACAAAAATATGTGTTTGTTGATTTGAAACCCCACACGGGTATTGGGATAAAATACGGCATACACTAATCCCAATAATTAGTTGTATGTCGATCGATTGATTGACAGGCTGTCATAAGCGTTAGATATCTATATTTGATGCTTATACAGTGTTGTGCACTTTGGATGATGGTTGATTATTTATTGTTGCTATTATATACATGTGTTGAATGGAATCCATATAATTAACTCTATATGGTAATTGATTGGGCCTCATTCCAATTTAGAAGATAAAGAATATTATAAAATAAAGGTTCATGTGTTGACAGTACTCATCCGTTGAGATTAGTCATGTGTTGAACGAAATATTTTAACAATAAAATTTACTTCTTTATAAAATAAAGGTTCATGTGTTGACAGTACTCATCCGTTGAGATTAGTCATGTGTTGAACGAAATATTTTAACAATCAAATTTACATCTTTATCATATATAAAATCAGAAACTAACTGGAAAATAGATAAGATGAGTGGTCTCCTGAATATTGATCTGATGTTGGTTTCGGCCTTCGGGGTTAATATTCAGGGAATCGTTCTCTTACTAATTTACGGTTGGAGTCTGATTTAATATCAAACGATAGATACCTTAATTTTCATAAAATATATTAAATAACAAAAAGAGTCACACGTGGACAGTACTCATTCGTTGAGATTAGTCATGTGTTGACAAGAATAAATATATTAAATAACAAAAAAGGTCACACGTGGACAATACTCATTCGTTGAGATTAGTCATGTGTTGACAAGAATAAATATTCATTTGTTGAATAGAATAACGGAATTATTGAAATATATAAAGCCGTGTTGATTAGAGATGCGCTATTTTGACGCGAACGATATTTATATCGATTATATTCGTTTTTATAAACCGAATAGAAAACCAATTTGAATTGAACCGAATAGAAAACCAATTTGAATTGAACCGAATAGAAAACCAATTTGAATTGAACCGAATAGAAAACCAATTTGAATTGAACCGAATAGAAAACCAATTTGAATTGAACCGAATAGAAAACCAATTTGAATTGAACCGAATAGAAAACCAATTTGATTTGAATTGAATAGAAAACGAATTTGAATTGAATCGAATAGAAAACCAATTTGATTTGAATTGAATAGAAAACGAATTTGAATTGAACCGAATAGAAAACCAATTTGAATTGAACCGAATAGAAAACCAATTTGAATTGAACCGAATAGAAAACGAATTTGAATTGAATCGAATGGAAAACCAATTTGAATTGAATTGAATATAAAACCAATTGAATTGAATTGAGAACCAATTCGAATTGAATTGAAAACGAATTCGAATTGAATTGAAAACGAATTGAAATGAATTCAAATTGTATTGAAATTTGAATTGAATAGAAATGAATTTTAAAACGAACTTATAAGGAAGAATTCAATTTTGATTTGAATTGAAATGGAAGTTGAAATTGTTTTTTGAAAACGAATTTAAAACGATTTATAAAATTCGTTTTAAAAAGAAATCGACGAAATATATATTATATATATAATATAATGGCCTGAATAGAACGCGCCGCGCCGCGGCAGTTCGTGAATTTCGACCATTTATTTCAAACGGACATTACGGGAGATCCGACCGTCGGATTCTCCTAAAACCAGAACCTTTGGGTTCGTATCGAAAAGAGATTTCTAACGAATTTTAGAAATTTTAAATCTAACGGTTGGATTTGGAGATACATCCAAATCAATTTCAGAAAAGGTCGCTGTAAGTGCAGTTCGATGGCCGTTGATGGAATTCGATTGTACGGGCCTTGATAAAATTATTAAAAATAGTAATAATTTGTGTAAAATCGTAAGAAATGATTTGGGAAAAATTGGGATGAAAAACTCCATATTTGAAAAGATAAAAATAGATTTTTATCGAAATGAACTAGTTTTGAACTAAAATTAAACCTGTTTATTTTTAAATAAATAAATTGGATTTGAAACAAGTTTTAATCGAATTGATTTGTGGGTTTATCATGAACAGTGTTTTAAATAACACTAGTTCTTTAACCCAATAATAAATAGAATATGATTTGGGTTTATCGTGAACTGTGTTTTAAATGGCATTAGTTCTTTAACCCAGTAAAAGGAGTTTTAATGAATCTGCAATTAGATTGAAATGTGAATTGATAATCTAAATTATTGTTAGCCCACTTTGTGAACTGGGCAACACAAAGTCAAGAGGTGAAACATTGAAAAAACTTGGGAAGTACTGAAGCAGGTCGGATCGGAGCAGCGCATCGGTTCGGATCGGGTAAAGTCTTCTGTTCGGATCGGTGAACTATTGCTGTTGGAATCAGAAAGGCACAGCTGTTCGGATCGGAGAGCAATCTACTCCCAGTTGGATCGGAAAGCCACTTGATTGCTACGGAGATAGATCAGAGCGGAGCGGAGCAGAGTAAAAAGAAGAGAGAATTGGTCCTAAGTTAATCCGGGTCGGATCGGAGACGCCGATCCGAACCCCTTGTGCACACTCTTCCGATCCGAACCTATTTTCCACGTCACTCCCCTGCATAAGCGCCTGGTTATTCGGAGCGGCTATGACCAGTTCCTACCCACAACGTCCACCGCTCTGATGCGTTGTCAACATAGAAATCCACCCGAACCCGAGGCTGATGGGATGGATGACACGTGGCTCCGATCCGGATCGGGTTCTGGGCTAATTTTCACCTATAAATACCCCGTCTGGAGACAAAGAAAAGGATCTTTTTTCTGACACTTTGAGAGTTCAACCACCTTCATAACCCGAATTCCAGCACTCCCGGAAAATCCAAATCTTCTTTCATTATTTGTTTTTAGACAATTGAGCGATTGTAAGTGAGTTGTGAGAGAAATCAAGTGAATATTTCATTGTATTTGCAACTAAATCATTGAAAATAGTGAAAGACAAGTGGACGTAGGCATTTCTTCGCCGAACCACTATAAATCCTGTGTGTTCATTTTTATTTTTGATCTCATTTCGTTCTACTTTTAATCAATTTGGGTGTTAGAACCACTTTTTGGTCTAACATTTTGGTGCTTTCACTGAGAAATCATCTGAATTCTTTGTTTTTCGGGATTATCGTTCTACTTTTTGGACCGTTGAGTTCAAAGAAGTTAATCCTCAAGTTTCAACGCCCTTGGATATTTGTTGAAGTGATTGTCGAAGAATCATGGCCAAAGGAAAAGGCAAAGAAGTTCAATCTGGTCGAGGAAATGGAGCTGGCGAAGATCAGCAAAATGCGGTTGTAACAAGGTCTCGTGGGCAGAGTTCAGCAGCAGGACGAACCGATGCAGGAAACCCGAACCGCCTTCAGGGGGAGAGCTCCGATCCGATCCAGGTAGGAGATTCTGAAGCAGTGCATTCCCCCAACCTGAACCGACCCGAGCAGCTTGCCATGTACCGACCCGACCAGGCTCCCCAGCTCCGAACCGACCCAATCTCCCATCTCCGATCCGACCCGACACTTGGTGATGTTGGAACCTCTACTCGAGTCCCTACGAATGCTCCAATTCCAGCCACCAGGGTCAATGATCAAGTCAATCCATCTGCGCCCATTACTCAAGGAGATTTCTCGCGCCTACTTGACATGCTTGAGAGTACTAGGGAGGCTATGAAAGTCCACGAGCGCACCAATCTCATGATGCAGGAAAATATGAGGCTCATGAGCAGGGAGATTAGCGAACTCCGTCGACAGAGGACCCCATCACCGGTTCGTCACACACCAGTGGATCGGTCTTCTTCTTCCGAGGAAGAGCGGCCCCGTGAACGAAGGCCGCTCGAACGACCTCAGAATTTGGAGCAGCTGACATTCGGATCTTTGGGGTCTCGCGAGGATATTGTACGAGCACTAGGAAACAATGAACCCACTTGGGGGCAAAGGCTCCAGTCCCCTCCTCCCGAGATCGACCGGGAGCGTAGGGAACGGAGTAGAGCAGAAGCAGCTCAAAGAAGAAGGGCATCTCCTGAACGAGAGCCCAGAAGGAACCCGGATACCAGAGCCAGGGAACCTGAACGGCCCCTAACTAATGCTGATGTACAGGCAATGGTGCGCCAGATTATGCCCGAGAGCCGGAACTATACCAACGAAGATTATGGCATTGAGCGAAGCCATACTCCTTTCACTGACGACATCCTCGACTTTCAGTTTCCCCGGCGTTTTAACCTGCCGCAGATGGACAAGTACAATGGGAGAACTGATCCGGGACAGCATTTGATGCGATACTCGTGGCTCATGAATGCTGCTGCTGCCCCCTGATGCAGTGAAGTGTAAAGCATTCCCGATCTATTTAGAAGATGTGGCGTTGTTCTGGTTTACCCGACTTCCCCCTCGTTCGGTTTCGAATTATAGGGAACTGAGAGAACGTTTTATGAATCAGTTCCGACTCCATACCCGAAAGTCCAAAAGTGTTATTGAATTATCAAGAATTAAGCAGGCACCAGGAGAGTCTTTGAGGTCATATCTTGACCGTTTTAACTTAGCTGTGACTGAAGTTAGTGACCCGCATGAGCCCACCATTCTGATGGCATTAAAGGAAGGAGTCGATCCTGAATCCGAGTTTGGAGATTACCTTTCTGGGAAGACTCCCTCCACGAGAGAGATATTCTATGAAAAGGCCAATATTTATTTAAGACGAGAGGAAGCCAGGGCAAACCGAAAGAGAAAGTCTGAAGCGACATCAAAAGAAAATGTTCAGAGTAATGTCGCCGTGAAGCAGTCTGGGGAAAGTTCCGGAAAAGTTGAAGTGAATGTGGGAAACAAGAGTGGAAACGACAATTCTGGAAACGGGGGCAACAACAATAACCGTAATGCGAACGGTAACAGAAGAAATAGAAATAGGGGAAGTGATCCTAGCAAAAGGCCCCGATTTCAGACTTATGAGAGTTATACATCGTTGAACGACACTCTTGAGAATATTTACCTGGATACATACAATGTTTTGCAATACAAAAGACCGCCACCTCGTGACTCGACCGAGAAAGAAATGGCAACTGGGAAGTTTTGTTTGTTTCATGGAACTCATGGGCATTCAACCAATGAATGTCGGCATTTGAGAGATGTGATTGAGAAGCTGCTGCGTGAAGGGAAACTGGATGAATATAAAGTTGCCCCGTGGGACAGGGGGCAAGGAGAGCAGGCTCCAAAACAGATTCTACCTGCTCCCAAGCCTACAGCGCAGCAGAAAGGCAAGGGAATTGTTATCAACTCCATAGTGGGTGGACCTCACCCGACAATCCATAGCTTTAGAGCAATGGATCAATATGTAAATGCTGCCAAACACGTAGATGTGAATGAAGGTGATGATTTGGAAGATATCACCCCCATAAAACAACAGAAGACAATGTTTGACGACGTGGTATTCCGCAGCAGAGATAATACTGGGATTCAATCACCCACTGATGATCCGTTGGTCATTACTACCACCATTGGGCCGGCCTTGGTTCATAAGGTGTTAGTAGACAACGGAAGTTCCGTCAATATTTTGTTTAAAAAGTCATTCGATCAGATGAAGCTTGAATCTGAGGATTTGAAGCCATGTGAAGGATGGATCAGAGGCTTCAACGGGGCGTCAACAACTCCCATGGGATACATAGAATTGCCCGTGACCTTGGGGCAAGGAGAACGCAGAAGAGTGCGGATGCTTCAGTTCGTTGTGTTGGACGTAGATTCGCCTTATAATGCATTTTTGGGGAGGCCTGCCCTTGCTGAGTTCAGGGCTTGTATCGCCCCTTGGTGTTTATTGCTTAAGTTCCCAACCGAAGCCGGAACTGGAGTAATGAGAGGGGATCAAGTTTTCGGACGGGCCTGCTATGTTGCCGAATTAAAGATGTTGATGAAAGGAATTTACATCGAGAGTAAAGATGCCTCGCCTCCCCCAAAGAGGGGCTCGGCGTAGCAATTAGAGAGATCGACCCCGGAGGAGTTGCCCAAAGGAACGCCTGAAGACCTGGATCCCAGAAAAGACGAGGAACCAGAGACTAGAAATGCAACTCCTAATGAAGCGACAATGGAAATTCCCATTGATGAAGCTGATCCAACAAGAATTTTGAAGATTGGATCTCAATTGGATCCACGTCGAGCCAAAGAACTAACGGACTTCTTGAAGGCAAACTTGGACGTGTTTGCCTGGACCCACGCTGACATGTGTGGGATATCGCCATCCATTATAAGTCACAAATTAAATGTAAACCCGAAACATCCGCCTGTGAAGCAAAAGAGATGTATGTTGGGCCCAGAGAGGTCGGCTGCTCTCAAAGAGGAAGTGGAGAAGCTGAAGCAGAACGTATTTATTCGAGATTCGACATATCCCGACTGGATATCGAATCCCGTCTTGGTGAAGAAGCCGAATGGAAAGTGGCGGACTTGCATTGATTTTTCAGATTTGAACAAAGCTTGCCCAAAAGATAGTTTCCCACTTCCCCAGATTGACCAGCTTGTAGATTCGACAGCAGGTCATGAACTTCTCTCATTTATGGATGCTTATTCAGGATATAACCAGATTCCGATGCATGTTCCAGATCAAGAACATACGAGCTTCATTACAAATTTGGGGTTATATTGTTATGTTGTAATGCCATTCGGATTGAAAAACGCCGGAGCCACTTATTAGCGCTTGGTGAACAGAATGTTTTATAATCAAATAGGGAAGACTATGGAAGTTTATGTGGATGATATGCTTGTCAAATCGAAACAGTCCTCCAGCCATATGCAAGACTTGGCAGAAATGTTTGGTATCCTGCGAAAGTATCGGATGAAATTGAATCCTTTGAAATGCTCATTTGGAGTGGCATCGGGAAAGTTCCTAGGCTTCATTGTGAGCTCCCGAGGAACTGAAATCAATCCTAGCCAAATAGCAGCGATTAGAAACATTGAAGAGCCGAGAAGAATTAAAGATGTCCAAAGTCTTGCAGGGAAAGTAGCCGCGTTGAGTAGATTCATCTCCAAAGCCACAGACAAGTGCATTCCGTTTTTTGATTTGATTAAAAGGGGAAAGAAAAACTTCGAGTGGACTCCGGACTGTGTTGAGGCCTTTCGAAATTTATTAGAACTGCTAGAGAAACCGCTGATTTTGTCAAAGCCAGTGGGTCACGAAGAATTGTTTGTTTACTTGGCAGTCTCGGCTCACGCCGTTAGCACAGCCCTGGTTCGAGAAGAAGACAAAGTACAAAGGCCAGTGTATTATGTAAGCAAGAAATTAGCAGCGGCAGAGCGCAACTACCCAAAGATTGAGAAGCTCGCTTACAGCCTCCTAATCGCATCCCGAAAACTTCGTCACTATTTCCAAGCTCATCCCATAACCATATACACTGACCAACCCCTAAGGCAGGTGTTGCAGAGACCCGAAGCATCGGGAAGGTTGATCAAATGGAATATAGAATTAAGTCAGTTTGATTTAAATTTTCAACCACGAAGGTCGATCAGGGGGCAAACTCTGGCAGACTTTATAGCGGAGTTCACCATCCCAGAGGAGGAAGTAATCGATGACAAAGTGGTTAAGTCCGAGGATGAGTTAAAGATAGATCTGTGGAAACTATACACAGATGGAGCCAAGAACGACCAAAGGTCCGGAGCTGGAATCGTCTTAGTCACTCCTGAAGGACGGTCGTTATATTATGCTCTACGATTAGAATTTTCGGCGACTAACAATGACTCTGAATACGAAGCCCTGATTGCCGGGCTGAAGCTTGCTAAAGACCTCGGAATAAAAATGTTGGACATATTCTGTGACTCTAAAATCGTTGTTTGCCAAGTGCGAGAGGAATTTGTGGCTCGGGGACCTCGACTTATCGCCTACTCAGGAAAGTGAGAGAGCTAATGAGCAACTTGGAGCGGTACAATATAACACATATCCCGAGAGCCGAAAACCAGAAGGCGGATAGGCTGGCAAAGCTGGCTAGCTCCGACAATCCAGAAGAGACTGAAATAATTCCAATTGAAACGTTGGAATCACCAAGCTTTGAGTCGATAGAAATTGAGTTCGCTTTTGAAGCGGAACCGGAGAAGGAATCGTGGATGACCCCAATTAAGAATTTCCTTAAGAATGGGACACTCCCATCAAAGAAGAGTGAGAAAAGGGCTATAGTTCGCAAGGCTACCAGATATGTCATACAAGATGATATTCTTTATAGGCAAGGATTTTCTATCCCCCTGTTACGATGTATTGCACACGACGACATCAAACGTGTACTAAGAGAAGTGCACGAAGGTGAGTGTGGAGATCATACAGGAGGTCAGAGTTTAGCAAAAAAGATATTGCGATATGGATACTTCTGGCCCACAATTAATAAAGATGCAGCTGATTATTCACGACGCTGCGATAAGTGCCAGAGATTCGCCAAAATCCCTAGAGCACCGTCGACCCAACTCAAATCAATGGTGAGTCCTTGGCCATTTGCCACGTGGGGAATTGATATCATTGGAGTTCTACCAATTGCTAAAGGAGGAGCGAAATATGCAATAGTCGTTGTGGACTATTTTACGAAGTGGGTGGAAGCTGAGCCCTTGACCAAAATCATGGCAAGAAAGGTGATAAGTTTCGTGGTTAGAAATATTATATGCCGGTTCGGGATCCCAAGGACCATTATAACTGACAACGGAATCCAGTTTGATGGTACTGAATTCAGAAATTTCTGCCAGAAGTATAAGATCGACAAGCGATACACTGCGGTTGCTTATCCGCAGTCGAATGGGCAAGTTGAGGCAATAAACAAAGTAATAAAATCCATCCTCAAGAAACGGTTAGAGCGCGCAAAGGCAAAATGGGTTGACGAATTGCCCCTAGCTTTGTGGGCATATCGGACAACATTTAAGACGGCTATTGGTCACACCCCTTTCTCTCTCTCCTTTAGCTCAGAAGCAGTAATTCCAGTTGAGCTGGAAGTTCCTTCCCACAGGGTGACGTATTATGACCCGATGACGAATCAGGCACTCTTACTTGAGTCTCTTGATGAAGTCAAGAAAAAAGGGACGAAGCAGATTTGCGTGCGGCAAGACATCGACGTCAGATGGCACGCTATTACGACAAAAAAGTTCGCCTCAGGACTTTTGAACCAGGAGATTTGGTGCTAAAGAGAGTCTTTCCATCTCTTCCTCACCTCGGTCCAAAGTGGGAAGGACCCTCTATCATCCAACGGAAACTTGAAAAAGGAACCTTCAAGTTAACGACCGTAGATGGCGAAGAAGTCCCTAGACCATGGAATGCCCAACACTTGATGCGATATTTGGATTAGAAATGTTGTACTCTTTGTTATTTTTCTTATGAACTCTGTAATAAGGCACGACTTGCCTTGGGAAAATCTGACGATATGAATAAAGGACTATAAAGTGGATGTAGGCTACGACTTAACCGAACCACTATAAAAATATTGTGTGTTATTTACTTTTATGCACTATATATATACATTCATCGATTATTCTGTTGTGATTATGGAATGTAGGATGATTCAAAACCTGAAAAGGTTGAAGACAGTTTAAACATAAGAAAAAGCACAACGACTGTTTGTGCGACAAGACATAAAAGAATGAGAAAACGACATTCTTAACTCTAACTCTCCAGAGAGAGAGAGAGTATAAAAGCGTCTCCGACTGAGCGCTGAAAAAGAAATCCTTCCCCTAACTCTAACTCTCCAGAGAGAGAGAGAGAGTATAAAAGCGTCTCCGACTGAGCGCTGAGAAAGAAATCCTTCCCCGCTGAAAGACCGGGGAATGAATAGATTGCTGAGCTCGAACTCTAACTATCCAGAGAGAGAGAGAGAGAGTATAAAAGGACGGGAAGACGACGTCCTCTGAGGCATGAAGGTGCCCCAGACAAGGGACCGCCTCAGTAAGAACTCTAACCTGGGTATAAGACGGGAGAGTATAAAAGAAATGCCAGAAAAAACGACAGGCACTGACGACACAGGAAATGCTATCCCGTCAGAAAATCGGGAGCATTCAGATTGCTTGATTAAGCCTTAAATAATTTGTGAGAATTGATTGGGGGTATATGTGTATACACATATTTCCTCGCTCCGTAACTTCATTTCATAACTATAGTATGACAGGCATTTTAACATAAGTGCAGAACTACTGACAAACAGACATTGCAGAAAATGAATTATTTTTTACAAATGAATGAATTTGTACAGGAAAATAGCTAAAAAAGAAGGTGCAAGAGCCACTCTTGTAGCAGCAATTGTTGGTTCGCTAAACGCTAAAATGACACAAGGCAAACCACTATTTAGATTTTGAGTGAGCCTTGGACTTCTTGGCGGCTTTCTCCGCATCCTTTGCTTCTTTCTCGGCCTCTGTTAAGATTTGTTTTGATTTCTTCTTTCCTGAAGATGCGGTGCTGGAACCGGTAGACTTCTTCCCGGAGGGCGGAGCGCTGGAATCAAGAGAAGATTTTTTAGCGAGTTCCTCTGTAATAGATCTAGTTGAGAGCTTAACAACTAACCTTGATCCCGCATCCACAACTGCGAGGGGCTTGAGGGCTTCAGGGTCTAGTTCTTCGGCTTTTAATTGCAAGCGTTTGTCTTGATTGGCTTTCATTGCAGCCAAAGTAACATCATCAGCATTTTTTGACTCCCCGACTATTGCAACTTCTGGTTCCTCCTCATGACCTCCGTCACCGCCATCATCCTTTAAAGCTGCTATCATTTCTTCATCATGGGGAGTGTCGGCCTTAGTCGGCTCACTTCCTTCTCCCAAGTCTATAGGAGCAGCCTTGTCCTCCCCTCCTTTTGCCTTTTCCGTAGGCTCTGCCCCAGCGGTGGCTCCCTGAGTCACATCTGTCTTTCCGGATGGCTCAATACCTACAGAATGAGAAGCAACAGTTATCAACTCAGGCGAAAACAATGGGTTTTTCATCGATTGCTCAATCACGTGGCGAAAGGTAGAAATAGCCTTGACAAATTGAGGAGAAAATGTAGGGATACCTTCCGAAGACTTCTCAGTGGGGGTAATTGCCGTCTCTGATGCCATTTCAGGGATTAGAGATAGCAGAGTTGTTCGGGGGATTCCCGGATTTTCAGGGTCATACCCCTCTACTTCCGAAGTCGCGGGGGCAGCAGAAGAGGAACCAGTCTCGGGAATGTTTTTCTGTTTAGTCCTCCGCCTCTCTTCTTCCATAGCCTCAGCAATGAGGCGGCGCCCTTCAGCTAGGCGTTCTAGCTCATCGTCCCTCAAGTATTTTTCCATTAGCTTATCCTCATCGATGGAATCGACTTTGAGCTCCTCTTTTTCCCACTCAACGATCTGATTCCATACTTGAACTAGAGTGGATGGGTAATCTTCGATCCAAGAAATGTTTCGGCGACGGATGATATGTGCGAAGAATTCAATCATTAATTCGCCAAAACCCTGAATATCAGCCTTCGCCTCTGACAATTGTTTGCGGGCCTCCTCCGCAGATTTGATAGCACACTCAACATTGCCCTCCGCCAGGGTAGCTCTGTTCTCTGCCTCCAATAGCTTTGAAGCCAAGTCAGCATTCTTATTTTCTAGTTCAACATTCCTCTTTACTAACTCGGCATTTTTCCGTTCGAGGTCGGTATAAGCAAGGCGCGTCTTAGCAGCTTCTGACTTAGCATCATCAGCTTGCTTTTTTAACTCAGAACGCTCTTGAGTGTGAGATTCAAGCAAGTCATGATAACGTTTTTGCATATCCTCAAATTGTTGTTTGAAGTTGGTAGCGTCCCTCTGAGCAATAGCAAGCTGGGCCTGTGTGTCCTCCAAATCTTTACCTAGGTTCTTTAAGGCCTTAGCATCTTCTTCCGCGGTTTTTTGCATTGAGTCAGCATTCGTGATTAGAGTACGGATAATTCTGGAAAGATTGCGTGAATATTTAAATATCTCAGAATACTGTTTTTCAACCGCGTCTATCTTTGCTTTGGCCTCATCTGCCAACTTAGAAGAAACAGGTTCAAGGGCAGGTAAAAAAGTCAAAGTCTCGAAGTAGTGTTCGGGAAATTGCTCCTCCAAATACGCCCGCTTTATTGCAGTTTTCGCATCTAGTGGGGGAGGAGCGGGGATCGTCAATTCAGTGTCCCTGTGTGTGGAGGATTCAGTAGTTTCTTTGTCTGTCCTAGGTCGTTTAGTAGCAGGGACCTTGCGCTTACTTCGAGACTCGGTATCTTTTGGAGGGCTTCTCACTCTGCTGCGCTTTTCGTGGGAAGAGGTGGAGTCTTTCGGTTGTGGCCTGTCATCTTCCCTACGGCTTTGATAACCTTTGTATTTCTCTTGATCCGACCGAACGGGAGAGCGAGAACGTGAGGGTCGAGAGCGATAGGGATCATAAGGCCTTCTCTCCTCCCTACCGCGATCATCGCGGCGATCATACTCGATATCCTGAGGAGGATTAGACATGCTGCGGCGAAGCTTCCTGATATCATAGTAAGATCGAGACATCGTGCCTGCACAATAAGATAAAAAAAATTCAGAATCAATGGATTCACAGAGAAAGAGGTGCAATGAATGCTAATGTTGTTATATAAAGTGTGTCCTAAGTGGTGTGTTCCCCGCCAACCAACCCGAGTCTGAAGCTAGACTAGTACGGGCGGGCTCTTTGGCCTTAGCAGGAGTGGTCTCTTCAGAAGAGGTGAAGACTAAAGGATCCTTCCTAAAATCCTCTGAAGTGTATATAGTTTCAGGTAAGGGGAGATCCCCCAAACCCTGGAATAATGGGTCATCAGTACTAGGGACATCTCCCTCGGAAGCATTAAGAAGCGACTCTTTGGAGGATGTTGACTTTTCCAGAGAAGTAGCCTCCTCGGGGGCAGTATATCCTTTCACGATGCTTTTCGGCCAGGTTAGCCAATTCGTCATCTTGAGTAGAAGATGGAGAAGGTGAAGTTCGAAGAGGCACTGTAGGAACTCCCGAGCCTTCTCCTGTCTCTGGGACTACATCCACTGGAGGAATATATACGTATGGAGCCGTCCCATGACCAATACTACGAAAAACGGATAACAGCCCATGAAAGTGAAGATATTCGTCCTTAAGGACTTCATCGATAGTCAAGAATTTCTGATCGCCATTAAGAAGTTGGTGCATCCGGTCAAAGAACACCTGATCTGATATTTGTTTTGGATTGTCGACTGCAAACAAAAAGAAAAATGAGTTAAGACAATGACCTGAGTGTAAAGAGCCCGTATTTAGAAAATCGGTGCTTTACTTGATTTCGTCCACCTCCTGGCACATCCGGGCTGTCGCTTCACATAGAACCATTCCAGTCTGGAATCTCCAGCTTTACTGCTGAATGGCGCTGAGATTATCTTCCTCTTAGGAACAGACTCAAAATAGCAGAAAGATGGAGTCTCTCAAGTCCGATGCTTGAAGTTATAAAAGAAATGAACGTCATCGAAAGTGAGCTCTATGCCTAAGATCTCACGGTATGCTATGTACAAAGTGTGCAAGTAGGCATAAGAATTGGGATGCAGCTGCATGGGGGCAATCCGCATTTGTCTTAGAAAATCAACGTTGAAGGGAGAAAATGGAGGGATAGCGCCGACCATACACATCAACCGAGTGACCGCCATATATCCTTCTGGAGGGTTGTGGGGACGGTCAGAGCTTGAAGGCACTAGAGTATCCCTTTTCATTATCCCTTATTTCAAACAAATTCGGGTAAGTCGGTCGTTATCAATTGTTGATTTAACAGAATTTTGGGGTGATTCCAATATGACAGCCGATTCAAACTCATCAGGAGCCCGGTCGTCGCCAACCCCTCCTTCCTCTTCAAAACCTAAAGAAACTTCATTCCCTGAAGACACTTCGTCACTTTTACGATTTCCGACTTCGTAGTCTAAACCCTCATTATCCCATTCTGGATCCGACGGAGAAGATATCTTCTCGAGAGTAATTTTGCTAGAGGTTTCCGGGGCTTCTTTCCTCTCAGCTAGTCTGAAAGAGCGTCTGGGTCTCATGGTCATAAAACTATTAAAGAAGCAATAGCACAAATTAGAGCAAATTAGCCCGTATCCCCCCGTGCATGTGTGCAAACTAAAGTGTAAACAGTGTATACGGAAAGTGCAAAGTAAATGATTGAAAGTGCGATGAAAAAGTTCGGCAAAATATAAAGAGTTGAAGTAATTCTTGATGTCCAGTTACGTTTGCAAGGCACCATCCTAACTGTCCATTAAATTGAAGATTATGCCGAAAATTGATTGGGCCAGTTAGACGAGTTTTTATGCGTTAAGGTAGACTGTGCTTCGGTTCGGTTCGGGTGCATTCATTGGGATCGGATCGGGGGCGTGGCCTTAGGCTTGGAAATCTCATTGAAACTCAGACATCAAAATCGGATCGGATCGGAGGCAAAGTCCCCTAACGGTTCGGATCGGATCACGTAGTTATACTTCTCCTCCATCATCTTACGGTCCGACCCGATCCGGTTAGGTAGGCTCCTTTCCCCCTTCCTTAAATACTTGCTCCGACCCGATCCGATCCCCTGGATTTCTTTTCTTTTTTTCTTTCTTTGCTTGCCCCGACCCGGTCTGACCTCCTGAATTTCCTTCCTTCTTCCCTTGTTTTTTTCACCTTCCATATCCCTCCGAACCGAACCGATTCCCTATTATCTTCATCTTCTCCTTCACCCTCTTTCTTCCCTAACCGACGCCAAGGCCAATTTCGTGCCAGTCAATCAAATCAAAACCAAGCAATTACATGCTGGTGCACTCAACAACGAATTCTAATCCCCTCTGTTCCAACCTCGGGATGGTGACGAGTATACTGGCGACGATGATGAGGGGGGTCACGGTGGCAAGGTTGTCCAATTTTCATACTCAAATCATCCTAATCGCCTACGAATCCGAATCGAAATCAATTAGAAAAGGGATTATCTGAAGTTTTATAACCTACCGATGTAATTACTTCGAGAGTTAAAAGGAATTTTGATGCTTCACGAATTAGTTTTTTTTCTCTCGTTTTGCAGAACTTGGGGAGTAAAACAATAAAAATGAAAGGAGGAAGAAGGCAGTGTTTATATAGAAGAGAAGAGTGTCTATTCGTCTCCCCATTCGGATCGGCAGCCCAGTAGAAGAATCCCCGTTCGGATCGGATGGACAGTCCAGAAGTAAGGCTTGGCCCAATAGTCCAATGAAAGATGGAGAGAAGAAGGGGTCTGTTCGGATCGGAATCCGAACCGAACCGAGTTCTTTAGCTCAGCAACGAATTAAATTGAAATTTGAAGAAAAAGATGAAAACACAAGGAAAATCAAAAGAAAAATCACCTCGAAGAGCGCTGTGCAATGATGGTCAAAGCATGCTCCGTCTCCAACAGAAGCATCCTTTGAGGGGGCAAAATGTTAGCCCACTTTGTGAACTGGGCAACACAAAGTCAAGAGGTGAAACATTGAAAAAACTTGGGAAGTACTGAAGCAGGTCGGATCGGAGCAGCGCATCGGTTCGGATCGGATAAAGTCTTCTGTTCGGATCGGTGAACTATTGCTGTTGGAATCAGAAAGGCACAACTTTTCGGATCGGAGAGCAATCTACTCCCAGTTGGATCGGAAAGCCACTTGATTGCTACGGAGATAGATCGGAGCGGAGCGGAGCAGAGTAAAAAGAAGAGAGAATTGGTCCTAAGTTAATCCGGGTCGGATCGGAGACGCCGATCCGAACCCCTTGTGCACACTCTTCCGATCCGAACCTATTTTCCACGTCACTCCCCTGCATAAGCGCCTGGTTATTCGGAGCGGCTATGACCAGTTCCTACCCACAGCGTCCACCGCTCTGATGCGTTGTCAACATAGAAATCCACCCGAACCCGAGGCTGATGGGATGTATGACACGTGGCTCCGATCCGGATCGGGTTCTGGGCTAATTTTCACCTATAAATACCCCGTCTGGAGACAAAGAAAATGATCTTTTTTCTGACACTTTGAGAGTTCAACCACCTTCACAACCCGAATTCCAGCACTCTCGGAAAATCCAAATCTTTTTTCATTATTTGTTTTTAGACAATTGAGCGATTGTAAGTGAGTTGTGAGAGAAATCAAGTGAATATTTCATTGTATTTGCAACTAAATCATTGAAAATAGTGAAAGACAAGTGGACTTAGGCATTTCTTCGCCGAACCACTATAAATCCTTTGTGTTCATTTTTATTTTTGATCTCATTTCATTCTACTTTTAATCAATTTGGGTGTTAGAACCACTTTTTGGTCTAACAATTATCAAATTTAGAAATTGAGCTAGAATGGAGTATTACCAGTTTTGCTCTAAAGCGATAGTTAAATCTTTAATTAGATTTGAACGTGAAATGGTAATTAATTTTACCAATAATACTGTGGTGTTAGATATGGAGTATTACCAGTTTTGCTTCATGGGATGAATAGGTTGGGATTGGGAAATAAAATAAATAATTACTTAGGTGTGGTTCGCTAATCCCGACTAGTTTGAAAAACCATAATTTGGTTTGGAATGACATCCAAAGGAGGATTAAAGGATAAATTTTAAAGAATTTATCTTGGATAAAATTAATGGGAACCTTTCCCTAAGAATATGAAATTTAGAAACTAACTGTAGGTTAGCTAAGAGGAATGGTTTCCTAGGTATTGATCTGATGTTGGTTTCGGCCTTCGGGGTTAATATTTGGGAAATTGCTCTCTTACTGATTTACGGTTAGTGACTAATGAATTGGAATGAGGCGTATGTTGTGTTTGTGTAACATTTGTTTTTAATATACGCGGGTTGTTCGGGAAGGCCGGGTTTATACCCATTCTGAATAACCGATTCGACGATATGTCGAAGATGAAGACGGTGGTTGAAGACCGGAAGTCTTCACATCGTTTGGGTGATTACTGATGATCTTGATTGGGCTGTACACCCAAGATGAGGGAATCAGTTGGTGGTCGTCCAGACGTACTTGGAGATCGATGGATATGTGAGGAAAGTGCCTCCGTTTCGTTCAGACCCAGAACGAACTTGTAAATGGATTGTGTGTCTGACATTGGATTTTATTCTGTGTTGATTGATTTCTGTTAAATATATATCTGTTTGGCAGCGGAGAATTTATTCTCTTGCTTAACGCCCTTCTCTGAGACGTACGAGCTTAGAGGTTATATATCGATAGATATCAATCGCATGGCATGAATTGCCTGTGTGGCATGCTGAGTTGCATGGATCAAGGCTTCTGTTGAAAAGCAAAGTCTTGTGGTTGATGATCAAAGCACGGCCTACGTGGCAGCTTTGTGTATAACGTGGATTCGCGAGCCTCACACCTCGGTATGAGTCAAAAACGGGATAAGGACTGCAGGGAGAGCACGACGTTTCTTTCTAGCTTTGGTGGTGTCAATGACTTACCAGCCCTGACATTTATATACTTTTCACCTATGTGGTTGTTGGATGAGGCGCCTCGATTATAGGTCTGTAAGGACCGGGAAACGTGTGTTCAGGAATAAATAATCCTCTAACGTAAGTGAGGACCGGCCCTGAAGCATCCAGGGTTACCCAGAGTGTGTAGTCCTGAGGCATTTGCTAGAGTGTCTCGAAGCGGAGAGGAGCTTGCCTCTTGCCTCGAATCATGACGGAAATCCAATTTCCAATACGAGATATTTCGGCTTTATTTGTAGAGCCTAGTATTGCGACATAGTAGCATGGGATGCTATGCCGTCTATGATTGATATTTATGATTGAAAATTGTTTTGACACTATACACTTATTATAGTATCAAATGATTTGTTTTTAAACGTACCAAGCATGTTTGGCTATTATAAGGGAAAACCCTATCCTCCAGCTTGCGTTGCATTGTGTGATGGGACCTGGGTCTTATAATAGCTTCATTTTTCGAAAAAGCATTGCGTTGTTTATTGATATGCACTGGTATTCTTGGGAAGAAACCCGTTCCGTGTTATACGGCGTGGTCCCTTGAATTACTCTCTTTTAAAGTAAAGTTTTAAATAACTGTTTTAGTTCTCACACTAGTCACATGACTGACCTGGAGTTTATTTGTAATGACCCGGATTTTTGGCGACTTTGGTTATCGACATAAGCACAATGTCGATAACCAAAACGTCGAAAAATCCTGGTAATTAGTGAAAGAAATTAGAGGGTGAGGAAAGATAAGATAGAAACTTAGAATAGAAGAAGAAGAAGAACACAACATCAGAGTAACACGAGTCTCACAGCGGAACGAATAACATATAATAGATAATGTATCCTTGAAATAAATCATTATATGTATACAATACATTATCAAAGTACAACACTTACAACACAGCGGGAATAACTATAGCTATATGATCCTGAAGCCTCCTGCTCCAGCTCTTCAAGTGTATCTGTAAAAATCCCGACTACTTGACTGCCCGTACAAATTTAGGCACCCAAGAGTTTAGGGAAAACAACAAAGTAAACTCTGGGTCAGTCATGGGACTGGTATGAGTAAAACAGTTTAAGAACAGTTATACAGGTATACGATATCTCATAAGACCACGCCGCATAATGGAACGGGTTTTTCCCTTATGAGAATCCAAAATATCTTTATATCAAAAACCTTTTGATATTATAATAATGTCTATCAACCACAGTATATATAATCATCTAGCAGAAACGCTTTCATCTCACGTTCTACATATATAGTATACAACTCAAAACCGCAAGCACGTATTGGGTAATGGATTTCCAACTATGACAAGGTATGGAACCACCTATCGCTCGTGTACCTCTAGAGAGGAATACACTGGGTTCAACAAGAACATCTTGCAACCCGGCCACACATGACCGACCACTCATTTCGCTTGAGCGTATCGAATGTATATCACCAACGGCTGGGATCAGCAACCGTTTCCCGAATGGGACAGCATCAACAATAGATTTTTAGAAGTAAATGAAACTCTAGATCAGGTGATTATACACCCTACTTCGGTGCGACCGACTTAGCCATGCTGCCTGCCCGATTTCTGTCATTTACCGGATGTGAGGCTAGAAGCTACGCTTTATCATCACACCAGATTCACTTTGAATGCCACATCATCAAATCCATCCAATCACCGATTGACGTCCTCAACAATACATTATGTGTTAGCTAAAAGAAGTTTCCTTCTCCGCTTCCACTCTTGGTATAGTTGGAGAAATCAATATATGTGATCGTCTGGAAATATTCTGTCAGACATCCGTCCATACGAGTCATCCAGGAACAGGATGAACCGAATGCACTATTCTGTAAACAGGATAGCCCTTGCATAACTCCGTCTTCAATTTACTTTGGCATATATGATTCGCAACGCTTATGCCAATACAGAGTGGTTCTTTGGATAATAATCCAACCGGTCTCTCCATATTAACAACGTTAAAATGGTCAAAACTTCGATAGTCTGTGATTTAACTATCGAAGAAAAACAGGTGTGCAACAACGATATTATTTCCAAATGGAAATTTATATCGATCAAACATCATTCAACATTTATCTCTTTATTTCATAAATTTACTTATCTCTTGTATCCCTATATTCAATATTTCTTATTTTCTAAATTTGGAAAATATACGTTATTAACAATGGAAACATTTCCATTTCTTGTTTTCTTTATTAGAAAACATTTCTGGTTTCTTATTTGGAAAACATTTCCAAAGCTTCTTCATTGGACTTAGACAGATGTTTAAACAAACCATCGCGATGCCAACCCAAACCATTTCCTTTACTGCCGAACCGTAACTATTCCTTAGTTAAAAACGAAGCCAATCAAGTTGGGGTAGAACTACCTCTCGGACCTTAACTGAACAACATTTCTAACTTTGAAATAGGCAAAGCTCACTTTATATCCCTTTTACTAACTTCCTTACTTAACCCTCCTTCGAATAGCTATATTCGAATGACTCTTTTCACTTAACTCTATTCGATTAACCCTTATCAATTAACTCTATTGGACTAACACTATTGGGTTAACTCTATTTGACTAACTCTATTGATTTTCTCATTTCACTTAACTCCCTCCGAATAAACTATATTCGATAACTCCTTTGACTTTCTTCGAATAAACTATATTCGATTAACTCTTTTGCTTTAACTCTAATCGATTAACTAACATCGATTAACTCCTTTGCTTTAACTCTAATCGATTAACTAACATCGATTAACTCCTTTGCTTTAACTCTAATCGATTAACTAACATCGATTAACTCCTTTGCTTTAACTCTAATCGATTAAACTAACATCGATTAACTCCTTTTAACTTTAACTCTAATCGATTAACTCCTTTTCGATTAAACTAACATCGATTAACTCCTTTGCTTTAACTCTAATCGATTAACTAACATCGATTAACTCCTTTGCTTTAACTCTAATCGATTAAACTAACATCGATTAACTCCTTTGCTTTAACTCTAATCGATTAAACTAACATCGATTAACTCCTTTGCTTTAACTCTAATCGATTAACTAACATCAATTAACTCCTTTTCTTTAACTCTAATCGATTAAACTAACATCGATTAACTCCTTTGCTTTAACTCTAATCGATTAACTAACATCGATTAACTCCTTTGCTTTAACTCTAATCGATTAACTAACATCGATTTACTCCTTTATTCTATTCGAATAAACTATTCATTTATAAAGATTTACTTTTAGTAATAGTTCTTCACTTTACAAATGATTTCCCTTTTATAAAACTCTATTCGTTTTAAAAACATTTTCCCTTTTATTTATTTTCGAAATATTTCCTTTTATAAAATCTGTTGATTTTATAAAATCCCTTTATTTCAATATACATTGAAATAATTCTTTTTACATCCCAGGGTCTTTATGATATTTAAAATATCGAATAAAAATGATCAATATCATTTCAACACCCATAATCCATAACAGATTATATAACACACCATATATCACAATATATGAAAAACAGTAAAATAAATGTTGAGGAATCCAGTTGGATTCCTCCAACCTGTTTCTCTGCATCACAGATGTTAAACAATATAGATAACATCACTTTTCAGTTCCATATGATATATTCTGTTAAACAAAATCAATATAGAAATTCAACTAACTGACTAGCAGTTCAATCAAACGGTCAACACACAGTCAATCAGCCAATATCTAACAGTTCTAAAAATACAACATGAAATTATAAACTGTTCAGAGTTAGTGAGGTTTACTCACATTGGACGATCATCGTCAATGACAATAACCATCACTTGATTCAGACAATTTATTTTGCTATAAATTGTGATGGACTCCAATTGACTCGCGGCCAGTTCCATTGTGGAGTGCTCGTCCATACGATCCTAACGCAACTTACGGTTCGTCAATCTGAGTTATGCTACTAAGAAGTTCGTATGTTTTTAAATAAAAATTAAACTTTTAATTAATTTTAAACTGGGCTTCACCTTAAACACATCCGGCCCATTTCCCATACCCGTTCAGCCCATTTTCACCTTCTTCCCCAATTCCTACATCACGCTTCCAGTATAATCACCCTACCACCGAACTCCTTCACGCCATACTCTTCTCCTTCCTCCTTTCACTAAAAATCAAATAAAAATAACCATTCAACTCCTCTTTGAATTCTCCATCAACTCATACCCTTAACACCAAACTCGAGTCCCCCTTCTGTTTTCCGTCCTCAGTCCTATCGCATGCACAGCACAGTTTTTGTGCGACGTCTTCTACCTTAGAATCCCAAAAAAAGTTCACACTGAAAGCTAATCTCCTTCACAAACACACCTACGAACTTAAACCCTCGAATCAACGCTTCAGACACTCGAAAATGCGAACCCTAGTTACTGCGTCAGTTTTCCATCGAACCAAACAGGGTGTCGAACTGCAAAAGACCCATACCAATTTGAAGAGGAAAGCATGACCAATCCAACCATAGTTATTTTGAGATTTATAAGATTTTACAAGAATTATTCGGATTTTTGAGAAGAAGAAAGCATCTCGTTTTAACTGGAGAAGTTCTTTGAAGTGGCGGCCTGAGGATTTTGTTTTATAGGGTATCATGTTTTGTATATGTGATTGAAAACGAGTAAGATGTGGCATTGTTTAGTCCACCAATTTTAGTTTCTATATTTATTTATATTTGATTCTATGCTCTAAAAATTCCTACGAACACACATGATATCTAAAAATCACGAAACTGGACATATAGCTAGAGTTCGACATTACGGTCTCAACAAAACTGGTTTCGTCGAATTCTGACTTCGTATGCTCACACTGCGTATTTTTAACTGTCGAATTACTGACTATTTTACACTCTAAAAATCCCAACGGTCACACACTGACTCTAAAAATCACGAAACTTGGAATCTAACAACTATTTGATATTGCGGATCCAACAAAACTGGTTTCGTCGAATTCCGACTTCGTTTGCAAAAGTGGCTATTTTTCAAAGCTCTGAATAGCCTATTTAAATATATAAATATATTTAAATATAATTAAATTAATTATTTAAAATTAATTATTATCGTCTATATTCATAGTTGAATACCATACAGCTCAGATAAAACCCTGTATATATATTTACAACTCGATATTACATCGTCAGAGTTATATCGATGTTCGATTTCTATTTAAATCCTTATATAAAATATAATTAAATCGTTATGGTCAGGGCGCTGCATTCTTGAGAATTTGATTTGGACGTAACTCAAAATCTACACGATGAAATCCCTATATTTCTCTTCCACTAGAAAGATATACTCCACCAGCTCCACATGTTTCTTGTTTCACAGAAATCCGATTTAAAACGAACCCTGTATATCCAGTTGAAGTCCAAATCGCCAAATAGCGAACTGCCGCGTCGTTACGCGCTCTATTTTAATTATATTATAATTATACGTTAAAACTGACGTCGATTGAATATATTCGTCAATATAATTCAACTCCTAACTGATATATATATATATATTTTAGATAAACCAAATTACACCATACCGTGAATTTCACTATTTTTGATTATTACTGAATTATATATATTATTTAATTTATTATTTTAATTAAATATTTACCATTATTGAATTCCACGACCAATAAATTCTTTTAATTACCTTTTAAATAATTAAATAAATTAATTCTAATACCTCTGCCAATGCGGGTCATTACAATCTTCCCCACTTAAAATAATTTCGTCCTCGAAATTGCTAAAAGGTAGAGGACGACCCTATCAACTGGTTAGAACATATTTGTTCACTTCATAACTTCAGTTTCAACTGAACCAATTTAATTTCAATTAAAATATTAATTAATCCTTATCAACGAAAATTTTCAGAAATCCTGAAAATTTTCTAACTCCTTATCTGTTCGAAAAATTTCGCCAGCACCTCCTTTGTACCGGTCAATCGGTCAAACCACCACTCGCCTCTCTGGGCCATCTCCAACTCAAAAGAAAACCAAACAGCCAAGCGGCTTGCCAATTCGGCTCATAAATCTTATATCCAATAGAAATATAAACTTGTACCTTTTGTCGGCATATCATTTTATCCTTTCCACCTGTTATCAATTCAGCGGATACAAGGGTTATCCCAATCAAATTCCCATCTGCTTTTATCCACAACACAATCATTTGCTTATATCCGAGCCACATATCATTTCAACTCGAGTTCAATTCTTGATTTTCAATTCCTTAACTCCTCAATCCAATATTCTAATTTCACAAATCCAATCTTATGCGATTTCAATTCAACTTCAGTTACCACTTAACTGACTTTACTTTAATTCAAATCTGCTTTCACAAATTTCTGTTAAATTTGTTTTTAATTTAAACAGTTTACTCCTTTCAAAAATCAAATTTCCCTTTTGAAATTCAACTGAGCCCATAATCAATATTCCATTAGTTAAATCACTTCTCTATTTCTTTATCAATATTTGTTAACTAAATATTTTCAATAACCATATTGGCCTTTTATGTTATTTGGAAAACATTTCCGAATATCGCCTTCCTTTATTTTCTAAACTTTAGAAAATATATGCTATTTATAATTGGAAAATATTCCAATTACTTATTTCTTTTCCGATCTCATTTATTCCTACACTTAGGAAATATTTATTATTCTATTTCCAAGTTCACACTTATTTGGGTTAAAACGGATGTTGTGCAAAACATCGTTACGACAACCCAAATACTATATTCAACTAACTCTTATTCAACATCGATCTTCGAGCCTGAAATCTTACTGTTTATTTGTTAATAATGAAATCAATCAAGTTGGGGTATAACTACCTCTCAGACCTTGACTGAATAACATTTATAACGTCAAAACAGATATGACTACTTACTCGAATAATCGATACCATACAACTACTTATTCACTTTTAAACACGTATATGCTTCCTCTTTCTATTCTGACTAGATTTTATTCTTAGTCTTCCGTTTTGATTTTACTATTCTATTTCTAAGTTCGTTTCCTTATCGACTTCTATATACATATATCGATACGTTGATTTCTAACTATCAAATTATCTTAAAAATATCCTATCTCCTTAAATTCCCGGAAAAATTCGCCATAACCTCCTTTGTACCGGGAGCATCGGGATATTTCAAATAGCCTCCCATGGCCCTCACCAATCCAAAAGAAAAAGAGAAAAACCAAGCGGCTAGCCAATACGGCGCATAAAATCTCATATATGAATTAAATACATACCTTTTCGTCGAGCATTCTATTTATATACCTTCATATCTTATCCATACATATCTCATGTATATTTATACATTTCTAATTCATTTCAACTTAATCCAATCATTTTAACTTAGTTCGTTAAGTGATTTTCAAATTACTGGTTTGCCCATTTCACCTTTATATTTGAATATACATGTTTAAATATAGGTTTAACTTGTTTATCAACTAATTGAATTCCATTTCAATTTTATTTGAATTTCCTATATTCAAATTCCATTTCGATTCTCTTATTCAAATTCTATATTTGAATTTCATTTAAATTTCTATATTCAAAACCCCATTTGAATTTCATTTCAAATCTCTTATTCAAATTCCATATTTGAATTTCATTTCAAATCTCTTATTCAAATTCCATATTTGAATTTCATTATTCGAATCTATTTGAATTCTCTTTATTTCATTTTAATTCCCTTTGAATCTTCTATATTCAAATTTCAAATTCAATTCTATTTGAATCTTCTACATTCAAATTTCATTTTCAATTCTATTCAAATTCTATATATTCAAACTCCCTTTTGAATTTCTATATTCGAATCCTATTATTACTCTATATGAATTCTATATTCAAATTTCATTTCAAACTATTTGAATTCTATATTCAAATTTCATTATTCAAAACTTCTTTATTCAAATCTCATTTGAATTTGTATATTCAAATCCCCTTTGAATTTTCTATATTCAAATCCTCTTTGAATTTTCTATGTTCAAATCCTCTTTGAAATTTCTTATTTAAATTCTATGTTTGAACTTCCTTTATTCAAATTCCTTTTCAAACTTTCTTTATTCATTCTTTAAATAAGTCTCGATTTCAGTTCCTTTTTAAATCGATATTTCTACCTTTGGAAAATAGATTTCCCTTTCAATTTCACACTTGTATTTTTATTTCTGAATTATCCAATGATAATTCTTTTCACTTCATTTATAAACTTCGTTTATAAAAGAACTATTTATAAACTTCGTTTATAAAGGAACTTCTTGTTTTATTTCTTTTAAAACAAGTTAATATTTTAAATCTATTTAAAAATTCAAATTCTATTATCCAAATTCTATATTTTAAATCCCATTTTGAAATTCAACACACTTGTCTTTCCCAAAACAAATTCAAAATAGTATCTCTGGTAGTAATTCGTCACTTACAACTCGAAAATGGATACTGATGATGCAGCTGTCATCATCAGAATCTATTTTCCAGCGATCGAAGTGAGTTCAATACTATAAAACCATTTCTAAACATTTCCACTTTGAAATTCATTTCAAAATATAATTCACACTGCTTGTAAAATAATTTAAAATCTCCCAGGATCTTAAATTTTCCTTACTATTAATCCAAATCCATTTACAAACACTTATCCAATTTTCCAGAAATTTTAATTCAATTTCTGGTTTACATTTCAGATTTAACTCATCTGATTTCACGCATTTCGCTTATATGAATTCTGATTGGTTATTTACATAACCATTTAATTTATAATCTTACTCGATTATAATAACAACCAATATATCCACTATGTTATAATTTTGGTATATATATCTTCTCTATATCAAGATATACCTTAGGTAACTTATTTTAATTTACCCTCTTTTCAAAACATACCATGACGGTTCATCGTATTCAAGAGTTTAGTAACTCCTACCGATACAGTGGATCAAACTGATCGACCAGATTCATAAACGACTCAACCAATGAATCTCCATAATATAAAACAAATTTTTATATCAATAACAAATACGTTCACTCGTATATATACACTCAATCTTAGTCTAGGGTATTACTAACCCTATCTCTACCGAGTCACGCCACAGAGCCAAGTTAATCAATTAACCTTCTGCTCTGATACCAACTGTAATGACCCGGATTTTTGGCGACTTTGGTTATCGACATAAGCACGATGTCGATAACCAAAACGTCGAAAAATCCTGGTAATTAGTGAAAGAAATTAGAGGGTGCGGAAAGATAAGATAGAAACTTAGAATAGAAGAAGAAGAAGAAGAACACAACATCAGAGTAACACGAGTCTCACAGCGGAACGAGAGTTATTCCCGCTGTGTTGTAAGTGTTGTACTTTGATAATGTATTGTATACATATAATGATTTATTTCAAGGATATGTTATCTATTATATGTTATTCGTTCCGCTGTGAGACTCGTGTTACTCTGATGTTGTGTTCTTCTTCTTCTATTCTAAGTTTCTATCTTATCTTTCCTCACCCTCTAATTTCTTTCACTAATTACCAGGATTTTTCGACGTTTTGGTTATCGACATCGTGCTTATGTCGATAACCGAAGTCGCCAAAAATCCGGGTCATTACATTATTGTTTTAACCTAAACTACGGGTGCCCCTATTTCCACACGGGCAGCTTGCAGTTTTGGTTTTGCAGATTTATATTCACAGGATCCTGGTTTACAGCTGGGACGATATCCGGAAAGCTCTGTATCCATATATCACCTTCAGTTGTGCTTTGTATTATTTTCCGCTGTTATGTAATTTATTGTAACCTCTGATATTTATCGAATGTATAGTATTCATTTATACTCTATATATTCTTGTATTTGATGGAATTATTGTAATAACAATGAAATGTTCTTCCGTCTGCGTTCTATTTTGTCGTGTTCTCATGGTAATTCGTTCTTTCTCTTCTCTTCGGAGACTGGGGAAGTTACGGGTCACTACATTTGGTATCAGAGCTTTGGTTTACAGAGCTCGAGAACAAGGCACATTAGAACCATACGAAAGAATTCATCGGATATTGGATTAGTAATATCCAATTAGAATGACTCGTTAGAGATAGGATCAGTAGTATCCTAGAACGAGTGTGAAGAGTATATTTTTCAAATGAAAACAATTTTGTTTTGAAAATTAAAACCATTTTATATGTATTTGAATATTTATTTATTTTGAATTTGGACAATCCGATATATAAAGATTTTGCATATACGCGTCATGAACGTATATTCGAAGTTTTAATATACTGGATAGATATGGGATCACATTCTAGACACCCGGAGATGATTATGATGATTGATATATCATCATCAGAATTTGTGTTCGTGTTTCGAAGATGTGATATTTATATATTTCCATTAGACTGGTGTGAGAACCAAAACTAATATAGATAGGGCTTATTGTTGTGAATTGGCATCAAAAATGTGATTTTTTGACTATATATATCAAAATTATGAATTTGAAACGTTAAATTCACTAATTGATTGATGTTTGTGTTGTTTGTTTAGTTGTTTGATAATTTTTGAACCATTATGCCTAATTGCATCAAATATTGAACTGTATTGAAAATTGGTTGCATTTGCTTGCATATACATATACTTACATTGAACAGGTCATAGCAAGGAGGCTAGAGCAGAGAATAAGATTTGTTTGCCCGACAAATAGGTACATGTTTACTATAATTTACTGTTTTGTTTGGGTGATGATGATTTTATGAGCCTATTGGCTAGCCGCTTGGCTTTTTCTTTTTCTTTTTGAGATCAGAAGGCCTGTATGGCAATTTCGGGATTTTCCTGTGGTTCCCGGTGCAGGGGAGGTTATGGCGAAAATTTTCAAAAATTTAGTGTGTTAGCCAAATTTTTGAAAATTTGAAAATTCTCAGAAACTGAAAAGTTGGAGAATAGAAGCCAGATCGAACGTAGAGTTGATTAATCAAACCACTTTCGGCTTCGTTCGTTTTCGGGGACGAAAAGTTTTAAGTGGGGGAGATTGTAACAACCCGAAAATCTGGGCCAGTTTAAAATTTTTATTTTGGCAATTTTAATGAATTTTGAATATTTAAAATGAATTATTTTAAATAAAATCGACGAGAAATTTATTTTGAATAGAATTCAACGTATATATTATATACGTTGTCGTTAGAATATAAATAATTATAAATAGGAATAGAAAATGGCGCGGTAGTCCGATAATTCGATTTCAAACTTCAATTGAATGTACCGGGTGCAAAACAATCCAGATTTTAGCGAAGCCAAAAACATTAGGATCTAATTGGGAATATCTTTCCAACGAATCCGGAAAATCAAAATTTCATAGCGGGAATCAAAAGATATGTCCAGTTGAAAATTCTGAATAGTCGCTATGGAATTCAGGCCCTTAAAAATAGACATTTTGCAAACGACCTCGAATTTCGACGAAACCACTTTTGTTGGATCCGTGGTGTCAAATTATTGCTAGATTCCAAATTTCATAATTTTTCGAATCAATATGAGAGCGTGGCAAAAGAAAACGTGTTTGACCAGTTTCAGTTGATTTTAATCGACTGGAAAATGGCCATTTTTTCAACGGTCTCAGAATTCGATGAAACTAGTTTTGTTAGGACCGTATCGTCAATACGAAGCTAGAAAATATTTTTCGGCAATTTTTAGAGTTCGTATGTGACCCCGGTAAATTGAAATGCGCGTACAAATTCAATATATAGAGTTATACGTTGATTTTAACGGAAATGGATCGAAACGATCGAATCAGCCTACGGTACATATCCCATTGTGTTTGGAATGAGGGTAAAACGCTAGGGACGACAGGCGGTGGGCCCCGTTTTGAGGTCGAAAATAAAAGTTGCTTTTTGGTGGAAAATTAAATAATTAAATAATTAAAATAAAAAACCCCCTCCTCCCTTATACTCTGCCCCCCCCCCCCCCCCGATTTCATTTCATAGAAGGAAAAAGAAAAAAGAAAAAAAATCAAAAAATCAAATCGCGTCGCCCCCTTCAGTGGCCGCCATCGCCGCCGCGATTGGCTCAGCCCACCCCGCCGTCGACAGTCGAGGCAGCGCCGAACCCCCTCTCTCCGTCGTTCCCCCTTCTCACTCCCTCCTCGCGACGTTCAACCCCCCCCCCCCCCCCCCCAACACCAGAAAATGAGCCGCGCAACCACCATGCCCTGGACCACCGTAGACCGCCACCGCAAGAACGGCCTGCCGCCACCTCAGCAACGCCGTGGGACCCACCACCACCGGGTCTCGCCTGCACCAGTCCTTCCCGCTTTCCCTTCCGAATGTGAGTTGTTTTCCCTTTTTATTCTTCTTTAAGTTACACTGTGAAAGGAAATTGATTATTATATTAAAATAAATAGATTTTCAATCTATAAATAACATAGATTTATATTTTATAAAGTTGAAGTTTATATTTTTGTAATTATAAAAGTTATATTTTAGTTTATAAAAATAAAGAAAAAGTTAGGATTTTTAGAAAGGTAAAAATATGATTTTGCCTTAGGGAAGAATATGGTTTCTAATCAAATAAAGTTTAAATTTTTATACGGGAAGAGATAGGATTTTTCAAACTAAAAAGATTAGATTTTTATATAGAAAAGATTAGATTTTTAAAATAGAAAAGATTAGATTTTTAAAATAGAAAAGATTGGATTTTTGAAATTGAAAAGGCGAAATCTTTATATTTGAAAAGGAGAAATCTTTATAGTTGAAAAGGCGAGATCTTTATATAGAGGATAGCGAAGTAAAAATAGAATTTTTATCTATATGATAACGATGTAAAAATAGAATTTTTATCTATATAGTAGTGGTGTGAAAATAGAAATTTTATCCATATAGCGTGATTATAAAAATAGGATTTTTATATACATAGCAACAAAGTAAAAATTCGATTTTTATATATTGAATAGCAAAGTAAAAATTCGATTTTTATATATTGAATAGCGAAGTAAAAGTTCGATTTTTATATATTGGATAGCAAAGTAAAAATTCGATTTTTATATATTGAATAGCGAAGTAAAAAATTCGATTTTTACATATGTAGTGAATACGGACAACGAAAGTGACAAAAGGCGAGAACGGAGAAGATTTCTATAAATGAAGTGTCGTGGAGTTGGGATAGCTATCGGTGAGAACTTCTCACCTTTCAAATTTTCTTTTTCTAGTTATATATATATATATATATATATATACTAGGATGCAGACGGTGTTTAGTAGCACCCGACACCCGTCATCCACAGACCATGGATGACTTGTTTGTTTGATTGATATGTGTGGAATTTGTTTGTGAAATTGATGTGAAATAGATAATGAAATATATTCATGTGTTGAAAGGAAATAAAATATTTATATAGTTAAAAATATTTTATCGTTAAAAATATAATTTTTAACGTGAATGTGAGTAAATAAATAGTTATAAACAAATCGGCCGATTTGTTTATATACACTGATTTGACTGATATTGATTGGGTTGATAAATTTTACACATCGCCCAACTGCACAAACAAAAATATGTGTTTGTTGATTTGAAATCCCACACGGGTATTGGGATAAAATACGGCATACACTAATCCCAATAATTAGTTGTATGTCGATCGATTGATTGACAGGCTGTCATAAGCGTTAGATATCTATATTTGATGCTTATACAGTGTAGTGCACTTTGGATGATGATTGATTATTTATCGTTGCTATTATATATATGTGTTGAATGGAATCCATATAATTAACTCTATATGGTAATTGATTGGGCCTCATTCCAATTTAGAAGATAAAGAATATTATAAAATAAAGGTTCATGTGTTGACAATACTCATCCGTTGAGATTAGTCATGTGTTGAACGAAATATTTTAACAATAACATTTACTTCTTTATAAAATAAAGGTTCATGTGTTGACAGTACTCATCCGTTGAGATTAGTCATGTGTTGAACGAAATATTTTAACAATCAAATTTACATCTTTATCGTATATAAAATCAGAAACTAACTGGAAAATAGATAAGATGAGTGGTCTCCTGAATATTGATCTGATGTTGGTTTCGGCCTTCGAGGTTAATATTTAGGGAATCGTTCTCTTACTAATTTACGGTTGAAGTCTGATTTAATATCAAACGATAGATACCTTAATTTTCATAAAATATATTAAATAACAAAAAGAGTCACACTTGGACAGTACTCATTCATTGAGATTAGTCATGTGTTGACAAGAATAAATATATTAAATAACAAAAAGAGTCACACGTGGACAGTACTCATTCGTTGAGATTAGTCATGTGTTGACAAGAATAAATATTCATTTGTTGAATAGAATAACGGAATTATTGAAATATATAAAGCAGTGTTGATTAGAGATGCGCTATTTTGACGCGAACGATATTTATATCGATTATATTCGTTTTTATAAACCGAATAGGAAACCAATTTGAATTGAACCGAATAGAAAACCAATTTGAATTGAACCGAATAGAAAACCAATTTGAATTGAACCGAATAGAAAACCAATTTGAATTGAACCGAATAGAAAACCAATTTGAATTGAACCGAATAGAAAACCAACTTGAATTGAACCGAATAGAAAACCAATTTGAATTGAATCGAATAGAAAACCAATTTGATTTGAATTGAATAGAAAACGAATTTGAATTGAATCGAATAGAAAACCAATTTGATTTGAATTGAATAGAAAACGAATTTGAATTGAACCGAATAGAAAACCAATTTGAATTGAACCGAATAGAAAACCAATTTGAATTGAACCGAACAGAAAACGAATTTGAATTGAATCGAATGGAAAACCAATTTGAATTGAATTGAATATAAGACCAATTGAATTGAATTGAGAACCAATTCGAATTGAATTGAAAACGAATTCGAATTGAATTGGAAACGAATTGAAATGAATTCAAATTGAATTGAAATTTGAATTGAATAGAAGTGAATTTTAAAACGAATTTATAAGGAAGAATTCAATTTTGATTTGAATTGAAATGGAAGTTGAAATTGTTTTTGGAAACGAATTTAAAACGATTTATAAAATTCGTTTTAAAAAGAAATTGACGAAATACATATTATATATATTATATGTATAATATAATGGCCTGAAAAGAACGCGCCGCGCCGCGGCAGTTCGTGAATTTCGATCATTTATTTCAAACGGACATTACGGGAGATCCGACCGTCGGATTCTCTAAAACCGGAACCGTTGGGTTCGTATCGAACAGAGCTTTCTAACGAATTTTAGAAATTTGAAATCTAACGGTTGGATTTGGAGATATGTCCAAATCAATTTCAGAAAAGGTCGCTGTAAGTGCAGTTCGATGGCCGTTGATGGAAATTGACTGTACGGGCCTTGATAAAATTATTAAAAATAGTAATAATTTGTGTAAAATCATAAGAAATGATTTGGGAAAAATTAGGATGAAAAACTCCATATTTGAAAAGATAAAAATAGATTTTTATCGAAATGAACTAGTTTTGAACTAAAATTAAACCCATTTATTTTTAAATAAATAAATTGGATTTGAAACGAGTTTTAATCGAATTGATTTGTGGGTTTATCGTGAACAGTGTTTTAAATAACACTAGCTCTTTAACCCGATAATAAATAGAATGTGATTTGGGTTTATCGTGAACTGTGTTTTAAATGACATTAGTTCTTTAACCCAGTAAAAGGAGTTTTAATGAATCTGCAATTAGATTGAAATGTGAATTGATAATCTAAATTATCAAATTTAGAAATTGAGCGAGAATGGAGTATTACCAGTTTTTCTCCAAAGCGATAGTTAAATCTTTAATTAGATTTGAACGTGAAATGGTAATTAATTTTACCGATAATACTGTGGTGTTAGATATGGAGTATTACCAGTTTTGCTTCATGGGATGAATAGGTTGGGATTGGGAAATAAAATAAATAATTACTTCGGTGTGGTTCGCTAATCCCGACTAGTTTGAAAAACCATAATTTGGTTTGGAATGACATCCAAAGGAGGATTAAAGGATAAATTTTAAAGAATTTATCTTGGATAAAATTAGTGGGAACCATTCCCTAAGAATATGAAATTTAGAAACTAGCTGTAGGTTAGCAAAGAGGAATGGTTTCCTGGGTATTGATCTGATGTTGGTTTCGGCCTTCGGGGTTAATATTTGGGAAATTGCTCTCTTACTGATTTACGGTTAGTGACTAATGAATTGGAATGAGGCGTATGTTGTGTTTGTGTAACATTTGTTTTTAATATATGCGGGTTGTTCGGGAAGGCCGGGTTTATACCCATTCTGAATAACCGATTCGACGATATGTCAAAGATGAAGACGGTGGTTGAAGACCGGAAGTCTTCACATCGTTTGGTTGATTACTGATGATCTTGATTGGGCTGTACACCCAAGATGAGGGAATCAGTTGGTGGTCGTCCAAACGTACTTGGAGATCGATGGATATGCGAGGAAAGTGCCTCCGGTTTCGTTCAGACCCAGAACGAACTTGTAAATGGATTGTGTGTCTGACATTGGATTTTATTCTGTGTTGATTGATTTCTGTTAAATATATATTTGTTTGGCGGCGGAGAATTTATTCTCTTGCTTAACGCCCTTCTCTGATACGTACGAGCTTAGAGGTTATATATCGATAGATATCAATCGCATGGCATGAATTGCCTGTGTGGCATGCTGAGTTGCATGGATCAAGGCTTCTGTTGAAAAGCAAAGTCTTGTGGTTGATGATCAAAGCACGGCCTACGTGGCAGCTTTGTGTATAGCGTGGATTCGCGAGCCTCACACCTCGGTATGAGTCAAAAATGGGATAAGGACTGCAGGGAGAGCACGACGTTTCTTTCTAGCTTTGGTGGTGTCAGTGACTTACTAACCCTGACATTTATATACTTTTCACCTATGTGGTTGTTGGATGAGGCGCCTCGATTATATGTCTGTAAGGACCGGGAAACGTGTGTTCAGGAATAAATAATCCTCTAACGTAAGTGAGGACCGGCCCTGAAGCATCCGGGGTTACCCAGAGTGTGTAGTCCTGAGGCATTTGCTAGAGTGTCTCGAAGCGGAGAGGAGCTTGCCCCTTGCCTCGACTCATGACGGAAATCCAATTTCCAATACGAGATATTTCGACTTTATTTGTAGAGCCTAGTATGGCGACATAGTAGCATGGGATGCTATGCCATCTATGATTGATATTTATGATTGAAAATTGTTTTGACACTTTACACTTATTATAGTATCAAATGATTTGTTTTTAAAAGTACCAAGCATGTTTGGCTATTATAAGGGAAAACCCTATCCTCCGGCTTGCGTTGCATTGTGTGATGGGACCTGGGTCTTATAATAGCTTCATTTTTCGAAAAAGCATTGCGTTGTTTATTGTTATGCACTGGTATTCTTGGGAGGAAACCCGTTCTGTGTTATACGGCGTGGTCCCTTGAGTTACTCTCTTTTAAAGTAAAGTTTTAAATAACTGTTTTAGTTCTCACACCAGTCACATGACTGACCTGGAGTTTATTGTTTTAAGCTAAACTCTGGGTGCCCCTATTTCCACACGGGCAGCTTGTAGTTTTGGTTTTGCAGATTTATATTCACATGATCCTGGTTTACAGCTAGGACTATATCCGGAAAGCTCTGTATCCGTTTATCACCTTCAGTTGTGCTTTGTATTATTTTCCGCTGTTATGTAATTTATTGTAACCTCTGATACTTATCGAATGTATAGTATTCGTTTATACTCTGTATATTCTTGTATCTGATGGAATTGTTGTAATAACAATGAAATGTTCTTCCGTCTGCGTTCTATTTTGTCGTGTTCTCATGGTAATTCGTTCTTTCTCTTCTCTTCGGAGACCGGGGAAGTTACGGGTCACTACAAATTATAACACAAAATCTGAATTTTTCTCTTTCATATGAAAATTATAATCAACACGGTTCCAATGTTTCTCGTTTCACAGAAATCCGACTTATATCAGATCTTGTATATTCGATTGAAGTTAAAAACTCCAATTTACAAACTACCGCGCGATTTCGAGCTCGTTTTATAATTATATAAATGTATAACGTTCGAACTTCGTTTTAAATAACGAATTCAATATTAAAAATCAACGAATATTCCAAATATAATATTTAGAATAATAAATTAAATTAAATATTTGACGGCCAAAAATACGGGACGTTACATTTATATTCTTTTACATTATAAATGTTATTTTACATTAGAAATATCCATTTACATTATTTATATTAAAAATGGTCTTTTACATAAAAATGTTCTTTTTTATATAATTTACATTAAAAATGGTACTTTACATTAAAATGTTATTATTATGATTTTTTCACGTTAGAACACTTTTGTCAACATTGAATCTTTTTAATGATTCATCCTTTACATTAACAATGTAATTTTTAATGTAAATACAAATTTATTAAACTAGAATCTTTTTATATCTATATAACAAAAATGTAACTTTTATTGCCTCAAACAATTTCCATTTCTTATGTGAATATTTTTCATATTTTGTACATTCAATAAAAATATAATTTTTATTGTTTCAACATTTTATTTTAAAATATCCTTTATATTTTGAATCGGAATGCGACTCAATCATTTACCATATAATTTTCAGTTATATGGATTTCATACATCGCATGTATGCAACAATAATGATAAATAATCATCAAACGGTCTTATCACATCCAGAGTGAAGTTTATAACTGTGTGAGCATTAAAATGAATTAAATAATGCTCATCACAGACTGTCAATCCATCGATTGACATATAATTAAATTCAGGGGAGATGTGAATAAATTATCATCCCCAGACCCCTATGGGGTTTTCAAACAATAGTGGTTTATCTAAATAAATAATTGGTTAACAAATTAAACCAATTCTAATTCGATTTGAATTATTTTCTAATTAGACAATTTTCACTATAAATGAATATTCATAATTTAGTTCCAACCACTACATTAACATTAACGTTATTTTTAATATGTTAATCATTACAACATCACGAACCATCACGCAATACAGTAAATTTAAATCGTCCATGGTTTGGGGACGAGAAAAATGATCTAACAGGCACTGTATACCATTTATAGTGATTAAGCTGATTAAAGTCTACACTAGCAATTTGATATATTTTTCAGTTATGAAAATAAATAAATAACTATGTGAAATTTTCTAGTGAGGAGTTCTCACCTTGACTTTGCTCCAGTACGCAATGTTCTTCACCGTGATCTCAACGCAATCTGTTTCACACAGTTTGTATTAAAAATCATATTTTTAATGTTGTTCTATATAAATGGCAAAAATCATATTTTTATTTACATTATGTTCATATAAAAATCCTATTTTTGTATTGCTATTTCTAATTTAGAAACAATGTGATTTTATTACAAAACAATGTGCTTTTCATTGCAAAACAATGTTCTTTATATTTTATAAAACAATGTTCTTTTTATTGTTAAAAAGAATGATCTTTTTACTTCAAACACAATGCTCTTTTTTTCATTTTCAAACAATTCTATTTTTTTTTTTTTTTAAAACAATGCACATTTTATTTACTAAAACAATATATATTTTATTTACAAAAACCATGTATATTTTGTTTACAAAAACGATGTATTGTTTATTTACAAAAACGATGTTTGGTTATTTACCAAAACAATGTTTAGTTTATTTTATTTACCAAAAACAATGTTTAGTTTATTTCAAAAACAATGTTTAGTTTATTTACCAAAAACTATGTTTATTTTTATTTACAAAACACTTGTTATTTTTATTTACAAAACACTTGTTATTTTTATTTACAAAACATATGCTAATGTTTGAATACAAATCATATGCTAGTTCTTAATACAAATCATACGCTAGTTCTTAGAACAATGCTTTATTTTATATTAAAAACAATGCTAACTTTGTTCTAAACACAAATAATACTATTTATATTTAAAAAAAAACAAATCATGTATATTTTTATTTTGAAAACAAATCATGTTATTTATATTTTGAAAGCAAATTCGGTTGTTTATATTTTGAAAACAAATCTATTTTTACTTTTAAAACAGATCTATTTTTATATTTAAAACTGATTTTAATCCATGGCACTTTATATAGAAAAAGGGAATTACATTGTTCAGTCCTTAGTCCATGTCATCTGCTAATTCCCTTTCTTCTTTATTGTATACGTTCTCCAGATGGAAACCCAACCCGTCGCTTAGACAAGCTCATTCACGCGCTGCCTTAGAGCTGCCAGACCACCATTCGGTTGCACCACGTCAAAGCCTGATGCCTCGCCGACCTGCGCCTGGAGGGTCACTCGACTCGAGTGCCCCTAGCACCTTCAAATCCGCAGCGAACAAGCCGACTTTGAAGAAGAATTCCGATCGCCAGAGTTCGAGAGAGGGAATCATCACCGTACGGTTTCAAAGAACTCGGGAATCTCTATCATTTTGGTTTAGAAACTAGGGTTTAATTCTTTCTGGATTGAAAGAGATTAACGAATTAATTTCGGAAGAAGGTGGCCATTGTTTGATCAGGTGGCGGCTTGGTTATAAGAGATTAGGGTTTGGTAAAATACGGTGTATTTGGGGGATATTTATACCGTATTCTTATTTTATTTTATTTATTTTCAAAAATATTTGTATGTTGACACACACTCCAAATCAAACCCAACGAGTGTCGCCCCTAGCCAAATACCCTCATTCCGGACACACTGGGATATGTCCGGTAAGCTAATTCGACTGTTTCGATAGGTATTTCTTAAAATTTAAAATATAAATCAATGTATATTTAACTTAAACGTACATTTTAATTTACCGGGGCCACATACTGACTCTAAAAATTACAGAAAAATTATATCTAGCTTTTTTTTGACGATACGGTCCTAACAAAACTAATTTCGTCGAATTTGGTGACCGTTTGAAAAATGGCCATTTTTTGGTCGATCTAATTTGACTGAAATTGACAAAACACGTTTTCTTTTGCCATGCTCACATATTAATTCCAAAAATTATGAAAATTGGAATCTAGCAATAATTTGACATCCCGAATCCAACAAAAGTGGTTTCGTCGAAAACGGAGGTCGTTTGCAAAATGGCTATTTTTAAAGGCTATGTATTATATTAAAATATAGATAAATTCTACAACGACTTTTCTGAATTTTAAACTGGTCATAACTTTTGATTTATATTATGAAATTTCAATTTTTTAGATTCGTTGGAAAGATATAATCAAACAGATTTAAATATTTCTTATTTCACTAAAATCCGATTTATTTTGAATCATGTACATTCAGTCAAAGTTCAAATTCAAAATTTCAAACTGCCGCGCCATTTTAAACTCCTTTTATAATTAAATTAAAAATATTCATTCTAACTTCTATTTAAATTAAATTTTTAGTCGTTATTATTTAAAATAAATTATTTTAAACATTCAAAATCTGTTAAAATTACTAAAATAAAATTTTTAAATTTGTTCAGAATTTCCGGGTTGTTACAACAAATTACTTGCTTATCGGTCCGGACTCCAAATGAGCCCAACGACTGTCGCACCTAGCAAAATACCTCCATTTCGGACACAATAGGAGATGTTTCGTAAGCCAATTCGACTGTTTCAATAGGTTTTTCTTTAAATTAAAATATAAATCAATATATATTAAATTTGAACGCACATTTTAATTTACCGGGGCCACATACTAACTCCAAAAATTACAGAGAAAATATATCTAGCTTTGTTTTGACGATACAGTCCTAACAAAACTAATTTTATCGAATTTGGAGACCATTTGAAAAATGGCCATTTTCTGGTCGATCAAATTCAATTGAAATTGACAAAACACGTTTCTTTTGCCATGCTCACATATTAATTCCAAAAATTATGAAACTTGGAATCTAGCAATAATTTGACATTCTGGATCCAACAAAATTGGTCTCATCGAAAATGGAGATCGTTTGCAAAATGGCTATTTTTAAGGGCTATATATTATATTAAAATATATATAAATTCTATAGCGACTATTCTAAATTTTAAACTGGACAAAACTTTTGATTTATATTACGAATTTTTTTTCACATTCGTTAGAAAGATACAATTAAACAGATTCAAATGTTTCTGATTTTACTGAAATCCGATTTATATTGAATTCTGTACATTCAGTTAAAGTTCAAAATCAAATTTTCAAACTAACGCGCCATTTCATTAAAATAAATTTATACGTTCTAGTCTTATTCAAAATAAATTTCTAGTTGTTATTATTTAAAATAAATCATTTTAAATATTCAAAATTCATTAAAATACCTAAAATAAAAATTTTAAATTGGTTCTGAATTTTCGGGTTGTTACGTAATCCCATTATCTTTTAAGTATTATTGGAATTCTTTGCAACATACACGCCTCCTCGATCAGATCAAAGAATCTTTATCTTATAGCCCGTTTGGTTTTCTACTACATTTTTACATTCCATAAAATTTTCATTGACATGTGATTTTTTTTCTTTATAAGAAACACATATCCTATTTTAGAGAAATCAACAGTGAAGGTAACAAAGTAAGAACTATTATCTTTAGTAACTATAGGCATTGAGCCACATGCATCACTATGTATTAACCCTAAGAGTTCATCAACTCTTTCATTACTCCCACTGAAGGAAAGCTTGGTCATTTTACCTTTGACACACGACTCACATGTGCCGAATGATTCAGAGTTAAACGACGGGAGAAAACCTTCGGTTTTTAATTTGTTAAGTTGTTTCTCACTAATATGTCCTAGCTTACCATGCCAAAGATAATTTTCATTTATATTGTTAGAAGATTATTCATAGAACACACATAATTAGTATTGATCACTTAAATGCCATTTTCAAGAACAACAACACGGACCATATTTAGATTCAAATTAATGTTCATAACATTGTTCATACAATGAAAAAATATCCAGTCTCATACAATCTGGAAACAAATATAATTCCACAAATAAAGTCTTTTACTAAATACCAATTATTTAATATCAATAATACACCACTAGGCAAAACTAAATGATAATCTCCAACTGTTGTTGCATCTACAATAGATCCTTCAACAACCTAGAGGCTCATTTCTCCTTTTGCTATGTGGGCCAGCTCAACAACCAAAGACATTTTATTGATTGAAAAACTATTTTGAATCATGAATATACCTGATGGAGCGGAAGAACTGTTATGCTTCCTTTCCCTTACAATCTTCAAGTACTCAGGACGATTCCTTTTCTAGTGACTTTTCTTATGGCAGTGGTGACATTCACCCTTGTCATCGGTCTTCTTACTTTTCTTTTTCTACCATTTCTTTTTCGCTTCTTCGAACCTTTCGAAGATGATGCATTACCATTCACAGCAAGTACGACACCTTTATCCTTAAACATAGACTCGGCTGACTTCAACATATTGAGGAGCTCCACAAGATTCACATTTAACTAGTTCACATTGAAATTCAATATGAACAGTTCATATTGAGGAGTTAGAGAACCAAGGATCATGTCTACTCGCATTTCATTTTTTATCTCCACATCTAATTGTGGAAGTCTATCAATACACCCTTATAGAACATACTCATCCACTTTATGTCCCTTTGTCATTTCGGTGTTAAACGGTTTCTTTGGAAGTTCATACCTCGCAGAACCAGATTGTTCACCAAAAAGGGCTTTGAGACTATTGAAAATCTCATGGATAGTAATGTTCTTGTGTTGCCTTTGCAAAGGTTTGTCTAAGGTGGACAACACTAAAGCTTAGGCGATTTCTAGGTCCGATTCCCATTTTAGATAAGTAAGTCGTTCTTTAGGGTTTGCATCGTCAACAAGTTCAGTTCTGAATTCGCATGTAATTAAAGTCCAAACATGCTCGTAAGTTAACGGTATTTTAATTGATCTTAGCCAGCATGTATAGTTAAGTATGATGAGCTTGTCTCTTTTAGAAAATAGTTTTGGAGTTGACATTTTCTTCAAGTTTAAGTGATAGATTATTAGGACAAATATAGTAGATGTTCTTATAATATTAGTAAGGTTAAACTTTATGTTTCATTTTACTAATAAGATCTCATTAGTCTTTGATGTTTCACTAAACCTTGAGTCAAAACATAGAAGTCTTTCGACTTCAGTAGTACGTGTTATAACTCGCATATCACAAGATTCTGATCTTGAGGAAAGCTCAACAAATCACACTCCCATATGCGATAGATAGCTCCTTATCAGTTGTATCAAATACAACTCCTAACATGTCGTTTATTGTCCTAATCTCGTCATTACCTTGAGGAGAGCTCAGCAAACAAGGAGAGATTATTCACTCATACCAATCATTTCATGACGAATAAAGCATAACGCCCATACATGACATTCCTAGCTTGAGGAAAGCTCAACAACTAAGAAGTATGCAAGTGATCTATTAATATATAAATGGTGAAGGACAACATTGAATCGAATGTTAATATTTATAACATTCAATATATTATGTTGTGTGATATTGACTTATGAAATAATACAATTCTTATGAATTACCCTTGTGATTCAAGTGTCAACACATCAGAAATCACAGTATACATCCGATTACGTATGTATTAATTTCTTAAGTCTATTATGGGTTTATTTAAAGTTCCACCTTTAGTTTGTATTAATTAAATCATAATTAATTAATTAATCTTTTAATTTATTCATTTAATTAAACTATTTTAATTAAATTATATTAACTTCAAACTTCAATTAGAAAACATGCATATATATTTATGTTATTTTAAACAATTTAGTACAACATAACATACATCTTTATATACATTACATGCACTTGCTTATTAATTAATTAATTTAATTAGTTAATCTAGAAATTTGAAATTTATGTGAATTGTTTTCGAACATTGTGAAAAAGTATGTTTATTATAACATCTATAACAAACATACCTAATTTTAAATTTCAATATGATTTTGAAAATTAGCCAAAGTCCCAATTTAATTTGGGACTTTTCCATTAGGGGTAACCTTTTGGGCTTACTTCTCCTTTCAGGTTAGGTCAGGCTAGTAACCAGGTAGGACATGGTACTTGATTACCCAATTTCATTCCTAGACAAGTAGACATTACCTTTCTAGACACCATACCAAGTGGGCAAGCTTAATTAGTTTTCCCTAATATGACTAATTTAGACTACATAAGCTATTAGGCTTTAATATCATTGTTGGATCTGGTTAAGCCCGCAGCGGAAGAAACAGATGAATTTTAAAAAAAAATCATTTTGGATCTCTAATGGGACTATGAGGTCTAATTCATTTACAAAATTTTATGAGTTTCTTTCAAATAAAATCATTATTTTATTTTATTTCATGAATAAATTTTGCTTAATTTAATGTGTATGCTTCTAATTAGGTTTCGAAGAGCTTATATGTATATATATATGTTGATAGAAAGAAAGAAAGGTGGATCTAATTCTGTGTTACTTTCCTTCAATCTCAACCATTAAAACCAAGCCCCTTAAAACCCTAGCCTCCTTTATCATGTTATAATCGAAAATTCAACCCTGTTTTCATGGGAATTAAACATATTTAAACCTATGTAAAATATTACATAATTATATCCAATTTAATTATTTATCAGTATCGTATATTGGTTAATTTATTCATAACTATTACAAATATACCTTGTAATATTTATTTCTCAAATCATATTAATATTTATAATTAATATTTCACAAATATTAATTGATTTAGTTAATTTATAACAATTATAAACTAATCAAATCATTTGGTTAAAGAAAAATTCACTGTTTCGGTTGTGTGACTTGTTAGGTGTAAATTTGGTTAATGATTAATATCAAACTATTTGAATATTAATGTTCACACTTTACTTAGAAGATGATGTGGCATTTTCGTCAAATTTGTCGCTTACTTGGTTTTGGTAAAATCCAATTTTATTTTGTTAAATGTTACTTTGTTGTGACTTATATTTACGCCAATTCCTTTAGTCAAAACTATATCATTTTGGACTTATGGAAATTGGTGATGGTCAAAACTATATCACTTTGGACTTTTGGAAATTGGCGATGACCAAAATTCCAACATCGTCCATTTTCAACTTTATTGCTCAAACACAAAATATTTGGTTCAATGATGAACAATTATTACTAACCGAACTACTCTCGCCAGAAATTTTGACTTTGAGTTGACTTAAGTTGACCATGATATTAAGTATTAACCTTATATAACTGAAGAGAGGAATCCTCTCTTCAACAGTGTTTCACTTCTAATAATTTCAATCGACCCAAATAAAGTCACTCGATGGACATTATGTCTTGATTCCACTATAATCAAAACGGAGCTTTTATATTAAAGATTCACAGTATTCTCAGGTCGAAATAACCATGTAAATTATTCACATCGATATTTTTGTTTGACCTTGGTTATATTAACCAACAAAAACTATCAGATGTGCCATTTTGTAGTTTCCAGTAACTACTAGTACGTAACCCCTTGGTGCCTCCAACAGTCATGAGTACACTGCTCAACATTTGGAGAGTGTTACATACTCTAATCTCAACAAATACATTGATATCTAGTCTCAATGCATCCTGACTAGGAACATTTGAAATGGTATGTTTGTTTTACTATGATCCAATACTCATGATTACAACTATATGTAATTTCCATCACATAACACAACATTTATGGATTTTCTATTAAGTATATTTTAACTAAACATTTAATTATTTATAACACATTATAACAAATATATAATAGAGAAAAAACACCTTTATTTCGAATGAGAATTGATTTCAGAGTTAATTAATTTTCAATAAATTACAGAATTGCCCCTAGGGCATACCCCTAACTCTACCAATAACTACCTTGTAAACCTGCGCAATCCTCGCAGAACTTAAGAAAATCAATAATACTAAGTGGATGAACAATAACTCTACAGACCGGAACATCTGCATGCTTTTCAATGAATGGATCATCTCTTGTCGTAGCTTGCAAGTACCGATGAAACCAATTAGGCATATTAACTCTAGAGATCTTTGGAACATCCGTAAGGTCTATCATCTCTATCTGTGGATATTAAAAATGAGTTGCTTCGACAGATAGCTCGACGAGGGTAAAAGATGATACAAGCAAGAAATGATAATGGAATGAGGGCTCCACAACGAAAACTTTTTTAAAAATAATTATATATGTATACTTTCCAAAAGAGTTACTTTGATTTTTTGAAACATTTTATTTTTTTAGAATCATTTTTATGAATGCTAAAATCTAAGCTACAATTCCAGCTGTGAGAACCTACATCGCTCAGCTTATCCCCAACTACATTCATATAAAAGGATGTAAATCCCCAGTTGGAAAGAAAACGATATAGAGACTAAATACCAAAATATAATGAAAATAACATCACACTAGAAGAATAAATGGAAAATTCGTGTATATAAAACAATATTAGAAAATACTAGTGGTAATCTCAAAATATAAGTACCATATTCCCGTAAAAATACCAACACATATTTCAAAACATCGAAGTACATCAAAATAATCACTCTAGCGCCTTACAAAAAAAAATCTCTAGGAAAAATGAAAGCAATAATACTAATAAAAATAAAAGATACGTAATGATAATAGAGTGATCCAGCTAAACTCTAAGATGCACTTTCCACCAACATTGATCAGTCACTACCCTATCCACCTGAGGTGGGGGGAAGGAAGAATTTAGATATAAAACCTGGTGAAAAAGAAATAAATTGAAAGAAAAAGATCATATGTAAGTAATCTCGAATATACTCTAAGTGTCGGCCTCCTTAAGGCCTAAGTCCCTAAAAGGGAATCTATCTGTACCAAGAAACCTAACCTAAAGGTCAACCCAAACATAACCATCAATCAGCCAATTGAGATCTCTTATCCCTTTACTACACTACGCCTAGTGAAGAAGAATATGAAATATAAACTCGTAAATTGACTCACCAAATACACCCATGTCTTTTCCATATAAAATAGCAAACCGCCTCTTACTATATACTCTGTTATTTGCTTCGAACAAACTTCGTCAGGACCGGACCACCCATTGCAGCCATATATTGCCTACTCTAAACCAATCCGTGAACCCATCAATATCGAGAACCACTCCTTTCATTGTCGTAGGAATGTAGAGTCTCTCTTATTATCTATTTTGATGTTGCCTGCTCCACGTCGTTAGGACCGGACTTCCTCCTGAATCCTTCCTATCTTTGACCACTTGTATCCTCCTTCGATGTCCTTGCTCATCGCTAAGATGGACCCAAACCAAATCTAGCACTATCAACGCAGTTCCCGCCGACGGATCACCCAATGCTTACGTCATATTCTTTTGAGCTTTTACATATATTATCGTCACCACCACCAACGGACGACCCAATATCTTACGCTGTGCCCTATGCTGCACTTACAGACTGCTTCTGATATTCCTGTGTTGCGAACTCACCCTACCAATTCGTTTATCTAGAAGGTAAGTTAAGGCCTCCCTCCTTCCCAATGTTAAACGCATAGCCCTAATTTTCAAAATCAACCCATTTAATAACCCATTAAATATGTGTCATTAAGCCTAAGATTTATCGTGCCTCCAATAAGACATTGCACATACTTTTTTCATTCTAACTAAATCCAGTATTTAGATTACAGATTCCATTCGATGGCTTTGACTATAACTTAATCCAGTGGTTTTACCATAACTTAATCCAATATTTAAATTATAAATAAATGTTCTAAATCAGGATTTAGGATTATTTTATTCCTCTGCTTATAATTTTTTAATTCTATTTTAGATTAGGGTTTCTAGATCAAGTTGTTTTAATTTAATCAGTATTTTATATATTCAACTTAGATTAAGATCTACAACTCTAACATTAAACAATATCAATATAAATCTCTCAATCATGACAGCCTAACTACATTTAAGATGGTTAATCTAATTTATCAGATAAAAATTTATATAAATCCAAGTCCATATTTTTATCTAATGAAATAACTAAGTAGAAATCTAACATGGATGAATTTAACCTTTTTGATTCAAATTTAAATCCTACTCACTAGGAAATCTAAGATCTAACAATGAGCATCCCTTTCAGCTTTTAACGTCGGTGAATCTAAGATCTAACAATGAGGATCCCTTTCAGCCTAACCCATACGAATACGTCACTTCTCAATAGAGGAAATCCACTAGTTTGAATACATCACAACCAACCCAAAAAATGTCCCAATTCAACTTGTATTCAACCCACAACAACGTCCAGGTTCAGTTCGCACCCAACCAAAACCATCATCCATGTTCATTAGAACGGTCGATCGTTTTAGGCAATGGTCGATCGTCCTATTATGCATATGTATGTGTGTGAGAGTGTGTGTGTGTGTGTGTGTGTCCTCTATCTATTCTATACTAAATCTGACTCCAGTGAGTTATATATGCAGATTGTGTAGAAAATCGCTGGAAAATACTTCATAGTTAAATTTTGGACACTTATCACAAATTTACCTTTAATTCAGTGTTAAATTTAATTTATTATCTTTTGAAAATATCTTAGGCGTTACACAATGTCATGTAATGATTTATATATCTTAATGAAACAATAAATTAAAGAAAGATCAAATAAGGATCAAATAAGAAGAAAGTAGATGAAGAAATTTTGATTTTGTTTTTTAGAGAAACTGGGAGGAGATGTTGAGTTATGCTTTTGAAGATTAAAAAATCATGAGGAAATAGTGTGGTTAGGAAAGTGAAAAAGACAAACGGTTGAAAGAATAGATTAGTGAAAGAAGAGTTGATATGGCACCCTAATCCAAGGATATTTTGCCATATCCTTACAGTTATAAATAGTTAATTTTAGATACCCCATTTTGTTTTATAAATTACATCTTTATTTTCTAAAAATAAATAAATTTACAAGAGTAGTTGAATAATTTTACAAACATTAATATGCGCTGCTACGTTGTACGTCATACTTTAGCGACTCATAACTGTTGTAATACACATCGGAATGATTGTTTTTAGATTTGAAAATAAAAAACATGGTAAATTTACCGTTACCATAACAGCCCTAAAAATAGTAGATGAATATACATATGAATATAATAAAGTATATCATGGTTATAAATAGTCAATTATTTACAAAATTTTCATGGTTCAAAATGCATGTAACAAAGTATATCAGATGAATATACATATGTCTTAAATTAACTTGTAGAATTACCGTTATCACTGTTATTGAAGAAATGTTACCGTTGATTTACCATTAAAAAGGGTAAATTTACCGTTACCATACCGTTTTAATTAGTATATAGATTTCAATCAAAAATGGTTACTGATCGATTGGTAATGGTAAATTTACCGTTACCATAACAGCCCTAAAAATAATTAGTTACATATTATCAGTGATTGTACGTCTATTTCCAAATTAGGTATACATCAAAGTGGGTATGTTTAGCATTTTTCAAGAGCATCAAAATCCTTAATCAAGCTGGTGCTTTAATTATAGCCTAATAAAGATAGTATATGAACAGAAAATATTTCCAAAGTCTCAAGGCAGATGACACCAAAATCTGATTATTACCTATTCTATAAACGAACCCGTTCAACAATAACAACATAAGGAAAATAAATCAAAACTGCATCTAAATGTATATAGGGCTAAATAAAAGACCCAAAAACTTGTTTTTCATTTGTTGTGCTTATCTTATAGAGATGTTGTGTAATCAGTCATTGTTAATGCTAGCCATAATCTTTTATCAGACAAGATAAGACAGTTGGACATAAGATGCTGTTAAATAAGTTATGAACCAAGCATTTCATTCTCATTTGCCATTGTGTCAATCATGTTCACAGGACATTCTGCGATGTCATTTCAAAAATTAATTATCAAATTTCAGTACTTCAAGCTTCAGAAGCTTGTTTCAAAGTAAGATGTGATCTTTCCTTTTCAAAGAAACTTTTTTTAAAAAAAGTTTAAATTGGAGGAAAAAAAGAAAAAAAAGATTTCACAAGTTTTTAGTTATTGCTTTGATATATAAATCTATCATTTTAGAGTTTGTATGGGAGTTTCTGTAGAGATATACACCAGCTAGTTCGAACATTAACTGATGATTATCTCGAGGTTTAGAGTTGTAGAAACATCATGATGATCTAGCATCCAGTTACATGGTACGTTCCATAACATGCATTAAAGAGAATCTCGAGTTAGTTAATTTTACCAAAGCATGATGGCAGAAGCGAGGGAAAGCCTAACAAAGCCCCAAAGATTATGAAAGGCCTTCCAAGAAAACCCTGTCCAGGCCCTACCGCAAGTCCCACTGAAAATATAAACCTGCTGCGCCACCACAATGAACCACCACGACGCATTCAAAACAGCGGCACCCCCAACCAGGCCCCAATTCAACTTGAGCATCACCAACCAGCTGAAGAAGGTATGAAGCACCAAGGCAGTGGCTGCAATTGCGGCCATGACCATCATCTTGCTCTGGGCCTGAAGGAACTTGGCGATGGGGAAGTTCATGGAGTAGGCGAAGAGCTGAGGGATCATGTACAAGGCGAAAAGGCCGGCTGAGTCGGTGATGGTAGCCCGAGCATGTCCAGTTCCCCTTGCGCCATACGCTTGCCCACATAGCGTTTCCAGTGCGCTTCCCATTCCCAACTGCATTGATCAGTATAGTCAATCTGAAAGTAGCTAGCCAAATTCACAGGCAAACAATTATTGAATTCCAGAACTGAAGTCTGAAAAATAAGTGAAAATGAAATTACCATGACACCAAAAGAAAATCCGGCAAAGACGGAGTTCTCGCCGGACACGGCGGCGAGCTCACGAGTCCCGACTTGACCAGCAAATGTCTGAGTGACGCACCCAGAGAGCACCGGCACACGGATGTAAAAATGGTGGGACCCAACCATAGCCTTTTGGACTCTACTATAAACTCCTTGCAGAAATCTTTTACATTGTTTATGCTATTTATATCGCCGACTACTCCTTGGATTAATGATGATGATGCTGAGGAGGAGGATGACAGAAGGTTCTCCTCCATGTTCTGTTTGTTTACGGAGAGGAAGAGAAGTTGTCTTCGTGTGCTTTGTTCGTGACTGCCGACTGGGTCCTCTCTATAATAGTTTCGAGTTATGGTACATTAGTTGGACCAAAAACAGTAGGGTAGATGGGAGACTTTCAAAATTCTAACATTTAACTAAAGACAAAATCCCCTACTTTTATGTTTGAATACACATTTTCTAACAAAAACTTCAATTATTTACAAATTTTTCATGGTTCATCATCAAAATTTTACATTGAAGTACACAAATTAAAACAACTTACATATACCAAAATTTAAACTATTGTCAAACTTAGTTAATTAATAGCGAAAAACAGACATAAAGACAAACATTTTAAAAAATAGACTAAATGATACTAAATTTTATTTTTAGATAGAAGGACAAAATTAGAGAAATAGAATGATAGACAATGATAAATATAAGTATAATTTTATACAGTGTAAAATTTAATATGATGCTAGTTATAACTAACATTTTTGCATATTGTAAAAGCTGAACATAATGCTGTTTATGTTTAGCATTTTATGTATGTCACGTAACATATATTATATACGTTAATGACAATAATAAATTTAACTTATATTTTGTACTCCCTTAAGGTTATGCATTGGATGGACAAACGCTTCCTCCCTGTAGTATGCAAAGATCTGACTGTTCAACCCTTAGAAATTGACATTAATGCATCCATGATATTCACATGCTGAATAACAAAGTGTTAAAAAGACAAAAACATAATCTCACAACGGAACAAATAATATATAACAATATTTATAAGAAAAATGAAATTTTATACAAACACATCAGAGTACAAAAGTTACAAAACAATTTTGGACAATTATTACAACTTGCCCCACCGATCTCGAATAATCTCAAATAACGACATATACAATGGAATGATACAGAATACGAGAGTACATCTCGAATCTCTAGCTCCTTCTTGAAACTTCAATGCAATCTAAACCTAATATGAAAATATGTTTGGAGTGAACTGCACTTTATTTTGTGCATTATCACAAAATAACGTCCAGATCTGAAAAACCAATGTGGGAAAATTCAAGTAACTGGAAACTTATCTTCTTTGAACCAAATTCGATAGCTGATTATATAACAATCAAACTGGCCAGAGAAATCTTATATAATTTCCCATGTAAGCTATTAAGCCTCATATAATTATTTACTTATTATCAATTTAATATTTTCATTCTTTTTCTCTCATAATAATTAATATACTTAATCTTGTGATATAAGTATGCATTAACAACACTAAAGAAAAGTTCTTGATCCAATTGAACTAGATGAGTCAAAATATGTCATTTGAAAACATTGGTTACTATAAGCTAAAACCATCTGTCTTTTTTTTTTTTTTTTTTTTTTAAGTTCACAATTTTTTTCACAACAAAAAACGTTGTTAGAACACATAAACAACATTTAACTTGCCATTGGCATATCCACAGTTGCGAACTAAAAGTACTTCTTACCACATCCACTTATTGTTGCATAAACTATTGTTGATTCTATATTCATAACTCTACTCAACTGTGGTAAAAATTTCCTAAATAGCTAAAAGAAGTAACACAATTTTATCCAAATATCATAAAAATAAACTATTACAACACAATCCTGTTGTGAAAATTGAGCATATGCGGAAGCGCAATAAATAGGATCTAGATTTGCCAATTGAACGCCAATCTAATCTGATAGCAATTATTCTATTACATCAAACAAATAGTAAATAAAAATAACAGAGAAACAAAGAGACACACAATATTTATACTGGTTCCACTATCCTCCAGATAGTGTACGTCCAGTCCAAAAGAGAGATTTTATTCCACATGAGAGAATTACAAGAGATTACAAAATAAGAGTTTACATATCCAAACCTCAATCAGGTTTAACAAGAAGAGACACCATTGGGGATCACTGACTCTATGTCATGATGGATTTACACTAAAGTCTACCTCCCAATATATAACCAGTGCAAATCTATGTGAGTCATCAATTAAATTACCAACATATGGTAATAATATAATGGAGGCAAATTACCATAACAACAAATGTGCAAATATAAGAAGTAAATCAATCTGTTTCTTTAGCATAGATGTAAGAAATTAATCCCTTCATTCATTTCTCTACCACCTCATCAAATGCAATCAATGCATTCCCATTATAAAAATATTTACTTTTCATTCTTTGCAAATTTGCTCCAATCAATTTGTGATTTTGTATTATCAAATTTAACAAATCCAAACAATATAAAAGCTCTTTTTGCAATCTCAATATTTTTTGCGCATTGAAATTAAAATTCTACAACAAAGGAAATTTTTTAAGAAAATTTAGATATATATCATTCTTTAACAACCATCTTTAGATTTTGAATAATAACTACAAATGTTGTCCTAGCTTGTTTATTACTTTCTACACGTTGATTACATTGAATAATAATTACAAATGCTGATAAGAGATCACACCTACTCATACAGAACAAACAACACATGCATTAGATACTGGTTCAGAAAAACACATTTGTCTATCCAAACCGAGAAAGAAGCTGAAATCCAAATTCTACCATGGCTCCTCTTTCCTCATCAACTCCTATCATCATAACAACTGAAATGCCAAAAGTCCCCAATGCGATCTCCGAAAGAACCGATTAATTCTTTAAATCTGTCTCGTCAATCGCTTCTCAACATCCTTTTGTCAAATCCCTCCTCTTCCGTTCTCAGTTTGATAGCTTTTTTCATGTACACTTCAAAATTCCTAGAGTTCCTCAGTCAATTTCCTACCGGCCCATAATTTAGCAGTGATTCTTCCATGCGATTCAGTGGCAGGTTTAGTGGTTTCAAATGGAATCAACAACTTCTTGAACTTGAACAACACTATTCTTGTTGTTAGGCTTGTGCTTACATGGTTCCCTAACACTCCACCTGCTATTGTCAGCCCTCTAAATACAACATGCAACCCATACTTGAACATATTTGGAGGGGTTATCCCATCGTTTTGGAGGAAAATTAGATCTCTTGCCAATTCTCGCTTTCTTAGTCTTGACCGCTTTGACTAGTTCGACTGCTGCTTTACCTGCTGAACTCCCTCCATCTCAACATCTGACAACACAGCAGAAATGGGTGAAAAGTTTAGGCTTCAAGAGAAGCTCTACAAATTGGTTTTGAGTCGGCAATTTTTGTACCTGATGCAACTTAAGCTAAGAAATATGTTGCTAAACTTTTGCAATGTGCAATTTTTTCCCCCTTGTTTACCAGAGCTATTACCCGGAATTAATGTAATTGTAAAGATCCTCCATTAAAAAAAAAAAAAAAAAAAAAAAAAAAAAAAAAAAAAAAAGCCAACTGGTTCAGAGACTTTGCCTTCCACATGTTTCCTTGAGCAATGGTGGCCACAATTTATATGATGATGAAACCGTTGGATTGAACACTTGCGTTATGTGAAGTTATTCAAATTTGACAGGAAATTTATGGCATATCATGATGGTATTTCAAGGTTAAACATTAACATTAGCAGCTACTAATTCATTCATTATAGATTGAGCATACAGACTTGGTGTGAGAGTTGCACAAGAAGAACTGCTCATTTTCCTATAAAATTATTCAACATATTTGTATCTTAGCTCCTACTAACGAAATGGTAGAGATGTTAACTTTTAAGTAACCGGTACTCTGGAAGGTGAGGTGAGGTGAAAAGTCTAGATTCATGTAATGGGACAATGCCTATTGTTACACAGTTAGCCAAGTGAGTCATTGAGACTGCAATTGCGATTGAAAGTATAGTTGGTTGAGAAAATTTAATGCCTAAAATTATACTTATATCACCTGACATAAAATGGCTATTTATTCTTCGGCGTAGATAATTCTCTGTAAAAACACATGCTTTGCAATGACAATAAACAAAAAAGGACGGCATATGCTTGAACATGTAGGCATTATTTTTCAGTCTGCATTCATGCATGGTAAATTATAAGTTGCTGCCTTCAGAACAGCATCTCCTAAGTCCTAATGGCATAAAAATACTGCTTATAGATGACAATGAAGGGTAGGAAAAACACTGAAATATTGTTTACTAAAAGAAATTTTTACCAACCTCGTAGGAATGACTGCGAAAGCTGACTGTATCAATTGATGTAACAGAACTGAGAGTCATGTTATGATTGTTATCCTTGTTATCCTAGAATCTTCAAACCAACCTTGTGCATCATGCTATCCTTGTTTAATGGATCTATACAATATCAAACTGAAAGTCAAAATGGGATAATAATGGGGCAACATGGATAGATATAATAAACAAAATATTTTGGAAATGGGAAAATCTGATCCCATGAAAGTTAAATCAAAATGATTAAAAAAAATGTTTTAATTCAAGAATTAGTATGGAAATTGCCCAAGGTCTAAAAAAGAAAAGACATTAGAAAAGGTTGAAGCTTGAAAATACATGAAAACAGTTCTCATAGACCTACCTGAAAGTTTCACTATTTCTTTATGAGCTTGTCTAAACCTGATTCAATAATTATAGCTACTTTATATAATAACATATGTACCTGCAGTGCACAAAAAGGTTCTTAGTAAACCTAAGAAAATTCAAGTGCTTCTACTTTATTTTGCTTGGTAATTTTTAATCTACCTTCAGCTTTTCATGGTAGATAGTTCACAAGGAAAATCAGCCCAAAATTCTATCATTGTTTTAAAGTAGCAATATCAAAATCATATTTTAATCACCAACAAATAACTCAAAGATCAAATAGCCCAACTGGATATTTGTGGCTGACTTGTTTCTATCATTTTTTTTTATATTTGCATAAAGTAATAAGGATTAATTAAGCAAAGAGTATAAAGAATGAGAATCAAATTATAATGAAACATAGTAAAAATGAGATTGAAATACCAATGTTTCTATCATGCCTTTGTAGATTTCTTTAGCAAGAAAAGGTGCATGCAAACACTCAAACATAAAGGTTCTAATGTTGGTTTTTCATGATAAGATAATTAAGAGTTATTTGTGAAGTTGAGTTTGAACGAATGACCACTAATCACATATTCTTAAGCATATAGAATAACCTATCGATATTTAATAATGTGTAGATATGGTGAGCCAATAAGTTACATGTACCCTTTTCTTTTTGCGAGGTTGACTAATAAAGTGCAATCACAACTTAGTAAGTATTCTGTCAAGTATCTCATAGTAGATGAGTTCGCAAATGAGATATTATATAAAAAAATTGAGGAATTTTATCCATAAATATTGAATTGGGAAAAAAAAATCAATGTGACTTAAATTGCCATCGGTAACAAATAAGATTTATTCTTCTCATCTGCATTTATTCGCAATGTAGGATATAAAGCAAACGTAAAATAAGCATTGTCATAAAAGGGTGCATACAAAATTCCAACATTTTTAGCTTTGTTGAACCAACTTTGCAAACATGTGAAGTACAAACACGCTCAAGATTGAATCCATAAAAAAATTATTTCATTCCAACACTACTATTTTATTTAGAAGTAAGTCAATAAGTGTCACAGAATATATATATATATATATATATATATATATATATATATATATATATATATATATATATATATATATACACACACGTCCATTGAAAAGTATTTTGAAACGAGTTAAATTTAAAACCGACTGAGATAAATATTAATAAGGATTAAGCATTGAAAAGATTATACGCAATAGTAGCCCGTTTTAGTAATTCTAGATTTTAAAAAATGGTGTTCGATAAGATTAATATTAATAATGAGTATAGAATCACAGGGTTTAAAAAATGTATCAACCCCTTGTATTTAGATCCCTCTCATATATCATTTTATATTCAAATTTTTCACCTATAAAGCATGAAAGTAATCAAATATTTTTTTGATGACCTTATTGTTGCTAACATCAAAACAAAAATGATATCAAATGAGTTTTGAAATTTTTATTCATTCAAACCTATAAGTGAAAATCAGTCGTCAAAGCTTATATACTGGATTTGTTTACTTTGTGCTTATAAAGGAAAAATATTTCTTCTAAAAGGAAATACAAGAAACAAATCGAATTTGATATCTATGAATTTTGCTGGTGCTAACTCAAAATATATAAATCTATAATGGTGGATTATATAACAGGAAAATAGGCGGAAGGAAGAACATCGGTCAAATTTTAGTTTTAAGGACGCGGCTTTGTTTTTTACATTAGAAGGACGCACAACTTTAATTTTCGGCTGAAGGAAATTTATTCCCAAAAAATAAAATCGTCAGTCTTCTTCCAAGCCTTTCAAGTCGCCGCCTCGTCTCCAAGCCGTCGCCGCCTCGTCTCCAAGCCACCGCCGCCTCTCCAAGCCACCGCCGCCTCTTCAAGCGCTAGCTGTCACCTGAAACCGTGTAGTTTCTATCAAATTTGATCGATCCATTTCAAATCGTGTATTTTATGTCAAATCAAACGAGTTTTTCATTCTTGTTGTGATTTTCTATTTTGAGAGAAAGAAATTACGTTGCTGTGATTTGTTTCAACTGATTTTGGTTTCTGCGCAGGAAAATGATATTTGAAACTATCATTCCTCCATGTGTTATGAATTTTGCTCTATTATATGTGTTGTTTAGTTTGATGTCCTTGTATCTTATGCCTGGTTTGATTTTTGTTAGTTCCAGACTGTTTTTTGAATTTTCTCAAGTGTGATGCAAATATTGTCAGATTTTTATTCTATTTGATTTTCTCTGTTGATTGTGTTTGTGGTTTTTCGCATTTGACAATGCTTATTATACCCAAATGTGTTATATTCTTCTATTATTAAGTTCACCAAATGATAGTTGAATTTTGTATTTTTTTTTTTTAAAGTGGACTGTCGCATGTAGAACATACTAAATGATGGCTAAATATAACATTGTATTTGTAAAATGAATTAGTAGATAAGGAATATGATAAGTGATAGTCAAATTTAGCATTTTATTTTTTAAAATGAACTAGCATGTACGAATATGCTAAACTATAGATGATTTTAACATTGTATTTTTAAGCTAGAAAACTAGCATGTATAGATAAGATAAATGATAGTTGAATTTAGCATTGTATTTTTAAAAGTGACCTAGCATGCGTATAATATTCTAAATGATAGTTGAATTTAGCACTATATTTGTAAATTAAACTAGTACCGCATGTAGAATATAAATAATGATAGTTGAATCTAGCATTGCATCTTTTAAAATGATTTAGCATTATATTATAAAAACGAATAAAGCATCATGTGTAGTATGCTAAATAATGGTTGAATATAGCATTATATTAAAAATATGAACTAACAGTATCAAGTATAATAAATGATAGTTGAATTTAGCGTTGTATTTTTAAATTGAACTAGCATGTGTGGAATACGTTACATGACGATTAAATATAACATTGTATTTGTAAAGTGAATTACATGTATAAAATATGAAAAATGATGGATGAATATAATATTGTATTCGTAAAATGAACTAGCATATACTGAATATGACAAATGATGGTCAAATTTAGCATTTTATTTTTTAAAGTGAAATAACATATGTGCAATATGATAAATGATAGTTGAATATATCATTGTATTTTTAAAGTGAACTAGCATTATAATAGTTGTATATAACTATATTAAAAAAAGAACTAGCATGTATATAGCATTATATTATAAAATTGAATAGAGCATCATGTATAGTAAGCTAAATAATGGTTGAATATAGCATTATTTAAAAATAAAATGAAATAACATGTATAAAGTATAATAAATGATAGTTGAATTTAGCATTGTATTTTTTAAATTGAAATAACATGTGTAGAATACGTTGCATGACATTTAAATATAACATTATAATTTTAGCATTGTATTAATAGAATGAACTAACATGTATAGAATATAATGAATGTAGTTGAATTTAGTATTGTATTTTTTAAAGTGAAATAACATATGTTCAATAATGCTAAATGCTATTTGAATACAACATTGTATTTTTAAAGTGAGCTACCATGTATAAAATACAATAAATGATAATTGAGTTTATCATTTGTATTTTTGAAGTGAATAAGTACGTGTTGAATTTGCAAAATAATTTGAATATAGTATTATATTAGTAAAATGAACTAGCATGTATAGAATATAATAAATGTAGTTGAATTTAGCATTGTATTTTTTTAAAGTGGACTAAAATGTGTAAAACATTTCAAATAATAGTTGTATACAACATTTGCATTTTTTGTCAAATACATGAGCGTGTGTTGCAAATAAAGAATGCTAAATGAATAAAGCATTATAATTGTTGAAATATTGCAACATGCATTGTATATGAAGAATGATAGATGCATATACTATGAAGAACGATAGATGCATATACCATTTCAGATTTTGAATTACAAATGCATGCATTTCATATGAAGAATAATAACTGATTAAATTATTTGAATATTTTACATAAATAGTATGCATTGCATATGTAGAATGATATCTGAATATTGCATATAGTTGAGAGGTATACTAAATGGTTTTTCACATTTGACAATATTTATTATACACAAATGTGTTATATTCTTCTATTATTAAGTTTACCAAATGATAGTTGAATTTTGTAGTTTTTTTAAAGTGGACTGACGTGTGTAGAACATACTAAATGATGACTGAATATAACATTGTATTTGTAAAATGAATGAGTATATATGGAATATGATAAATGATAGTCAAATTTAGCATTTTATTTTTTAAAATGAACTAGCATGTACGAATATGCTAAACTATAGATGATTTTAACATTGTATTTTTAAGTTGAACTGGTAAGTATAAAATATGATAAATGATAGTTAAATTTAACGCTTCATTTTTGAGGTGAAGTAGGACGTAGTGTATACAAAATGATGGTTAAATGTAGCATTGTATTTATAGAGTGAACTAGAATGTACAGATCATAATAAATGATAGTTGAATTCAACATCGTATTTTTAAAGTGCACTAGCATGTATCGAATATGCTAAATGATAGCTGAATATAGCATTCTATTTTTAAAGCAAACTAGCACATATAAGATATTAAAAATGATACACAAATATGCAGTTGAATTTAGCATTGTATTTTTAAATTGAACTAACATGTGTAGAATACGTTACATGACGATTAAATACAACATTGTATTTTTAAAGTGAATCATGTATAAAATATGAAAATTGATAGTTGTACATAACATTATATTCATAAAGTGAACTAGAATGTATAAAATGTGATAAATGATAGTAGAATTTAACATTGTATTTTTTAAAGTGAAATAACATATGTCCAATATTATAAATGATAGTTGAATACAGCATTGTATTTTTAAAGTGAAATAACATATGTGCAATATGATAAATGATTGTAGAGCCTAGTAACATATTTAAGAATATGATAAATGATAGACTGACATAGCATTTTAACTATATGCAAAACGATAATATAATTTAGCATTTTTGAACTAGCATGTATAGAATATAATGAATGTAGTTGAATTTAGCATTGTATTTTTTAAAAGTGGACTAGAATGTGTAAAACATTTCAAATAATAGTTGCATATAGCATTGTATTTTTTGTCAAATACAAGAGAATGTGTTGCAAATGAATTTTTTAAAATGAATATAGCATTATAATTGTTGAAATATTGCAACATGCAATGTATATTGAAAAGTGATAGTTGCATATATCATTTAAGATTTTGAATTACAAATGCATGCATTTCATATGAAGAATGATAATTGATTATATTATTTGAATTTTTTACTTAAACAATATGCATTACATACATAATGATATATGAATATCGCATTTGAAAATATTGAAATACATTAGGATGCATTGCATAAGTAGAATACGAAATGATAGGAGAATATAGCATAACATTTAAAAAAAAAAAATCAATAGCTGCAGCGCGTTGAACGACTTGGATGGTAGTGATGGCTTGGAGCGGCTAGGGCATGAGGTCGGCGAAGGAAGTGGAGGTTAAGGCGACGGCTTGGGGAGGCGGCGACGGAAGTGGAGGTTAGGACGATGGCTTGGGGAGGCGGCAACATCTGCATCGATGGTGGCGGTGGCATCTGCATCGACGGCGACGACGGCACCTGCGTCGACGGCGGCAGCCTCACTTCGGAAGGCTATCAACGGGAAAAGATGAAATCGCGATGAGGAAAGCTGTTCAAGGGAAGAAGACGATTGTCCTTCTGGCGAAATAATAAAAGTTACGTCCCCGCTTTATAATTTATTATAATGTTTTTCCTTTAAACTAATTTACTCTATTGGAAACTTTATGTAATTATTTAAACATAGTAAATGTATATTTTAAACATAGTAAAGCATAAGAAAGCTTATTAAAATAATTTTCAAAGAATTTAAAATAAAGCACTATATATATATATATATTTTATAACAATATATAAGTAATAATTTAAAATCTAAATAATACAAAATCAAAGTATAGTATAGTCAAAATATAAATATAAAAGCTAAAGTATAATTATTGAAATCAAAGTATAAGTATTTGAAGTAAAAATATAAGTATAATACCAAAGTACAAGTATAAAGTATAAATACAGAAATTTGAAAATTTTAAATTATAGCAAGTAAAAAAAATCAAAGTAAATTTGTTTAAAACTTAAAATTCCTTTTGAAAATTCTTTGATAAATCATTTAAAAACTAAGATTATTTTTAAAAACTTTTCTAAAGGAATTTGAAAATAGGAATACCTTTGGGAAAAAAGTAAATGGGTTTTGAAAATAGGAATATCTGAAAAATCATTTTGTAAAATAAGTGAAGAAAGATTAGATAAGTTTTACTTAAGTTTTAACATTCAAAAATATCTTGAATTCTTAAAATCTTTAATACTTATGAGTCTTTATTCTTTGACTCTTGAATTATTGATTTGGATCTTTTATCTTGATACTATAAAGTCTTCATTATTACTCTTCAATTCTTAAACTTTTTAATTCTAGGAAGACCAAACTTTCTTTAACTAGGATTTCTATGCACTGCTTCTTATTACCCTGGGTGCTTTTAAATGAGGAAACTAAAGACAGGTTAGGAGCGAGCATTAGTAGCTAACCAGGAGGCAAGCAGAAGGCTATTTCACAAATTATTTGTATGCACTTTGTTACTTTCCCATGTTCGCTACTATAGGGTTTAGTAGTACTTTATCTTAGATAAAAGTTATTCGAATTATTATCACTAATATGACTCTATTTCTCTTATGTTCTATTATGGATCTACTACTCTGATATTTAGTTTCATTATTAGTTATTTGCTATCTTATCTATTTTATATCAGTTATGTGTTATTATTATATTTTATTCCATGCAATGTGATATATACGATCAGTTTCTAGGTTATTTTCTTTTCTTTAACCTTGATGGTCACTTTGCATTGGTCGAGCACCATCTTAACACATTATTTGGGTGTTGAAGGTGTAAGGAGTTCGTCACATTTGGTGTTAGAGCTTAGGTTACTAAATGGGAATACTCGAAGAAGGGATATGCTTATACTAGCGTGTACTTATAATATACTTTGGTTTTCAAAAATTACATATAACATATATACCTATAAATGAAGCACACATAAGAACCATGATTCCTTGAAAGGAGACTAATCGTTTTTGTTAGAGACTGAACGATGAATCTCCAAACAGGGAATACTGTTAGGAACTTTAAATCTAGTGTCAAGGAGTTGGCTTGGGAGTTAATAATGCTAATAATTCTAATATTTAGACCTGTTCACTTCTTTTATTGGGGATATGGTGAGAAATGCTCAAATAGTAACTCTGAATGTTGCTAAGGGTGGAAAGCCATTCTAGGGAACAAAGCTAGTATGGAAGTTCGGGATTGGCCACATCTTTGGAGATATTGGGCTTAATGATGTATGAAAAGGATGTTGGCCTTGTACCAGCTTCAAGGAAGGTCTATGAATTGGTGGAACACCATCACCATCGATGTTGCTACTCCCGAGGATCTAATTATTTGATATCAATTTAAAGCCCAATTCAGTGAGAAGCTTATTTTGGCCACCCATAAGTCATAGTAGTTCTAAATATTTACAAAGCTAGAGCAGGGAGGTAATACCATCTCCATATATGTTGCTGAACTCGATGCATTATAGAAGTATGGGATGTCTTTCATCGACAACCTGTAACACCCCGTATTTTGGGTTAATGCTAAAATTCACTAATAACAGAATAAATAATCTCAGATGTGAGAATTGGGGGAAACGGGCTGCGTCATTGCGTTCGTCTCGGAAAAATACGCGAAATAGAGTCCGAGTTTTCGAGAATCGGAGTCCGTATGGCCCAGTTATGGCCCGATGAAGTTTGCAGAAAATTCTAAGCTAAAAACAGATTTAAAAATTTAAATTCAGATTTTAAAATAGTTTTCAAAAGCTAGATCTGGAAGCAGTTGGGGCCAGGCGGGAAATTCCCCGCCAAGGCCATGTCGACAGGGCTGTCGACAGGCCTGTCGACTTGGGCCCAGACCAAGTCGACTGCCTTGTCGACTTGCCTGTCGACTGGGTGGCTGACTGGCTGGTTGAGCCAGTTTGGCTTGGGTGCACGAATTTGGGGTTTGGGCTGTGTTTTCTGGAAGCTTCCAAGATCTGACGAACCTAAACTAATTTAGGGTTAATCTAAGGGTCTAAAATGCAACCTAATCCTATAAATAAGACCCTAACCCAACCCTAATTCATTCATAATTAGATCTTGTAACTAAACTATGGCAAAATGAAACTTGATCATGGCCTCCACAAATCAATGAAGAGGAAAGCAAGCCAATCAACCTCTCTAATCAACCTCTAATCCATTCTAAGCATCTTAATCTTCTTCATTTGGAGTGCAAATTGCTAGTTGTGAGTTTCTATCACTTTAACATCAATTGTTAAAGCAAGTAGATTAGGTGTAATGAGACTTATGGTCTTGAATGCGGATTAGTGAGTTTGAATCATTTGTAATGATATGTTACTCTATGTTTTTCTATGTTTATGCATATTGAATAAGTTGGTTTATGCATATTTAATAAGTTGGTTTATGCATATTTAATAAGTTGATTTATGCATATTTGATAAGTGGATTTATGCATGATTAATAAGTTGGTTTATGCATGTTTAACAAGTGGGTTTATGCATGTTGAGTATGTAAGTTTATGCAAGTTTAGTATGATGTATGTTATGTTTACATGATGCTAAATATGCAAGTTGTGGGCTATGTGATCATATGCATGTTATGCAAGTTCATGATGATATGCTATGCAAGTTACATGTATGTTAATATGCAAGATATGCTATGCAAGTTACATGTATGTTAATATGCAAGATATGCTATGCAAGTTACATGTATGTTAATATGCAAGATATGCTATGCAAGTTACATGTTTGTTAATATGCAAGTTCATGATGACACATTATGCAAGTTTATGAGTTAATATGCAAGTATGTGAATGCTTATGCAAGAATGTGAATGCTTATGCAAGTTATGTGTATGCTTAAATGCACGTTTAACATATTATGCAAGTTGTGAGAATGCTTATATGCAAATTTAACATGTTATGCAAGTTATGTGAATGCTTATATGCAAGTTCAACATGTTATGCAAGATATGTGTATGATAATATGCAAGTTCATATGCAATATGTTATGCAAGTCATGTGTGATAATATGCAAGTTTGGGTTAAATGTAGTTGGGTTAATATATGCTCATATATGCAAGTTGACATCCTCTTAACCCATGACAAAGTTATATGCTAAGATTTGGTTAAACCCATGATATTTGAGATGGATCTTCCCTTTTATTATGTCGTAAAATGAGAACGATTTGCGTGGGGAACGATGGGGTTAATAAATATGTTAATAAAAGTATGATTGGGTATGATTAAGCATACCATAAAAATAAATTAACATAAGTGGGAATTTACCTATTGAGTTAGGTCTACCCCATGGGAATTTACCTATTGAGTTAGGTCTACCCATGTTATGAGAAACTTGATATTAATTAGGGATAATTAATATAAATTATGAGGGTAATTAATTAGATGTAATTAATCGACTAAGGCACGAGGTTGGACTCATTTGTAGTGTAAAACTGCCCGGACCCAACCGGCTTAACCAGTTGCTACAAATGTTAGCCCAATGTGAGAGGTCTTAGGCACAAACTAAATACGTGATTAATATAAAGACACGAGGTTAGACTCGGTTATGACATAAGGCTGCCCGGACCCAACCGGCTTAACCAGCAGTCATAAAAGATAGTCTAATGTGAGAGGTCTTTATGAGGATCACGGTCTTAATTAATTAAGAAACACTTAACCATATAAGCATGTTGTGGGGCATGAGGGTTAAGTGGGTGCCTTGGGTGGCATGAGGAAACTAGTGGGTTGCCTCGGGTGGCAATAGAAAATACGATTAGAATACTTAACTAAAGTGGAAACATGTAATTAAACATGATTAAAGGGTTAAGTAAGTGCCATGGGTGGCATGTGAAAATACGATTAGAATACTTAACCAAAGTGGGACATGTAAGTAAACATGATTAAAGGGTTAAGTAAGTGCCTTAGGTGGCATGTAGAAATCTAGTGGGTGCCTTAAGGGGCAATTGAAATATGATTAGATGACTTAACCAAAAACTTAACATGTAAGTGGGCATGATTATAAAGAGGGGTTAAGTGGGATGCACTAGATAAAATTTCAAGCTTAGGTGGTAGCTTGTGGGGGCCCATTTCAACCAATATCCCAAACGTATCTTTGTGGGCTCGACTCAAGTCGAGTGACGGGACACGCATATTGGGCTTGACTATAAGAGGCCAAACCGGGTTAACGGTGGCAACGCGGGACCAACGGGTTTCATATGCGTGTGTGGACCCGGGCTGGTTGGTAAGTCGTTGTTGCATCGTGTAGATATAAAGCCGTGCACCGTTGATATTATCAGGTGGCCACATTGGGGAATGATACACCCCAATTGTGGGACCAGCACGGGTATCTACAGTAGGGAGCCGATCGCTTGGGAGTAGTGAGTACACCTATGTAGTCAGATAGGGGTACACGAAACTACTAAATTACTAAGTAGACTTAGTGGGATCATCCTTTAAGTAGGAATGACTGGTGTGGTGCAGTGTAGGAATTATCCTTGGGTGGATAGGTCTGGGGCGGTGTAATCTAGTAATTATCCTTGGGTGGCTAAATGCGTCTTTACGGTTATCTTAGTTTATCCTAAGTTTGCCAAGCTGCTTAGTGTAGCCATTCATCCCCAGGCGTTACCGTATATCAACTTATGTCTTCTCTGGTTACTTTAATGATTGTATTGTTAAAGTTATAGGACTCACTCAGACTTATGTCTGACCCCGTTGTTTTTATCTTTTTCCCCCAACCCCAGGTTATCAGAGTGGGCCTAGTGCTAGTGGGCCTTGATCGGATTGCTGTATCTATCCTTTGGAGCTTGGACCGTTGAAGTAAAGCTCAGTTCATCTTTCCTTTTATGGCTATTGTTTACTTAGTGGGATTATGTACTTATTTTTATCAAGATGGATATTTTGTACTTGACTCTTGTATGGTTTTGTGATGTAACCAAACATGTTTTACTTTCCGCTGCATTGAAATGATGATTTAAATTTTCAAGTATTACTTATATCTGTCTTGTTGTAATTTTTCTGTTCTATATTCACTTAAAATACTCCACCAATGTTATGGCATTCCCTTAGTGAGTGACCGTAGCGGGTGTGGGGTGTTACACGTGGTATCAGAGCAAAGGTTACCAGAACAGATAAAATTTTTAGAAAAACTATTTTTCTAAGAAAATTTTTGGAAGGAGTATTTTCAAAAACATGTCTTTTAAGAGAAAAGTTTTTGAAAGAAAAGCATAATCCCCGATAGCCATATCTTTATCTTTTTGAATCCTCCGTTTGAATCTTTCCTCTTTCGTTTCAGCATGGCTGAAGATCTTAATCTTCCGGACGGTGTAGCAGTACCAGTATGGTATAGGAGGTTGTTAGAGGCTAGGACCGCCACTGCAGGTCCAGCGAATGTTCCTCCACTACCAGTTGCACCCGTTCCTTCTCGCGCGGATACTTTTGCTAAGACTTGTAAGGAGTTCAAGGCTATGGGAGGGAAACCTTTTGTAGGAGCTAGGGATTGGCTCAAGGAGACGGAAGAATTGATGGAAATCCTTGAAGTGGAAGAAGGAAAGAAAGTCAAGTTAGCCGCTTGGTTGATGGAAGGGGAGGCCTCGCTTTGGTGGAAGGCCACTAATGGAGAACACCCTGTTGACTCTTGGGCAGATTTCAGGCAAAAGTTTGAGGCAAAGTTTCTTTCAAGAGCGGAAGAAAATCTGTACGTGGAAAGGTTCTTAAATTTAAAGCAAGGGAACTTGTCGGTGAAAGAATATGTTAACGAGTTTAACCAGTTAGCGAGATTCAACATAGACTTGGTAAACACACCGGAAGAGAAAGCTCTGAGGCTCGTTAAAGGCTTGAACGAACCAATACGCGGATTGGCTATGTCTTACATCCCTATGGGGGCCACTTTTGAGAAGCTAGTGGACATGGCACTTATGCATGAGGAAGAGAAGGGTCCCAATGCTATTAAAGTACCCAAGAAGAAAGGAGATCAAAAGAGACCTCCTCAACAACAGCAAAACGAAGGTGGGAAAGGCAACGGTGGCAAGGGAAAGAAGAAGTGCTTCAATTGTGGAACACTAAGCCACCTAAGCAAGGATTGTCGCAAGAAGAAGAAGACTGGCTGCTTCCACTGTGACGAAGCAGGGCATCTAGTGAAAGACTGTCCTAAGAAAGGGCAAAGGACAGGGTCTACCTCAGGAGGACGGGTGCAAGCTCTTGTGGCACCAGCTCAGGCAAGGGGGCAAGTTCAGGCTCTCGCAGCTCCACCGATTCGAGAAAGAGGTAGAACTATTTCTGTGGAAAGTATAGTTTTTCTGTTTGACTATCCTGTCCGTACTTTATTTGATTCTGACGCATTGAGTTCGTTTATCTCATCGTTAGTTTAGTCACTGCACATAAACACCAGTTTGGTAGATGATCCCTTAGTTGTTTCAAACCCAATTGGGGCTCCACGATGTGTTTGGGTTTGAAAGTTGCTATACTTAGCATTGAGTTTAGATGTGATGCTTGTTGGGCTTCACGGGCTATGGGTTAGTTTTGGGCATGGACTGGTTATCCAGTAGGGGTGCCGTTCTTAATTTTGAAGGGAGAGTTGTAGGCTTATGACCCGCTTGGGTAACACTCTCGAGATCTCTTGTAATCCCATAGAATCTGTTATGCTAAGTTATCTAGAATCGCTTGACACGACGGTCTAGAGTTTGCGATCTGTTAGAGCAGTCCGGGAATACTCGGATGTGTTTGAGGGAGGTGAAGGGCTTACCTCCGGAGCGGGAGATTGACTTCCGAAAATATCTGGTAGATAATGCCAAACCAGTATCTTGGCCAGTGTGCCACACGGCTCCTCGTGAGAGGAGGGAACTCGATAAGCAAGTAGGTGGTTTGCTTAAGAAGGGGTTCATAAGACGAAGTATATCGGAGTGGGGTGCTCCAGTAGTTTTTGCTGCGAAGGCGGATGGGTCCCTCAGACTTTGTGTAGGCTAAAGAGAACTGAATAAACTCACAAAGAAGAATCGACACCCATTGCCGAGGATTTATGATCTCTTTGATCAGTTAGTTGGCACCTCAGTATTTGCGCAGTTGGACTTAGCCACGGGGTTTCGTCAGTTGAGAGTGGCTGAGGATAGTATAGAGAAGACTGCCTTTAGGACTCCAGATAGATTTTATGAGTGGCTAGTGATGCCATTTGGTTTGACGAACGCCCCCGCATATTGGTTTGATGAGGAGGGTGTTCAGGGAGTACCTAAATAAGTTCGTAATGGTCTTTGTAAATGACACCTTGGTCTTTTCTGGGAACGAAATAAGTTTTTGTATGTGCTCAATAGGGTGAGCAAAGCCAGTTATGGGACAAACGGTGGTTTTGGAGCGACACTGGCAAGGACATCCAAAGTTGGTCAAAGGCTTAATTGTTTAGCCATTTTTACTAGTATCATCTCACGTAGGTCGCCTGAACTCGAAGGAGATATCCCTTGGGTGTTTGTCTGATATTGGTTTAGGCCTTTGGGGCTTGCATTTGGGGGATGTCGAGTTCGACTAGGGTGGTCTGCGTGAGAGATGGACAATTTTGATGATTTTGGGATGGGATTCTTAGCATCCTATGAGTTTGAGATAGCGTATACCCATGGCAAGGGTAATGTGGTGGCGGACGCCTTAAGTAGAGAAAGGTTGTCCTTAAGTTCATTATTCGTTGAACGACGGAGCTTAGAGTTTATTTCTATGTTTGACTTTAGACCTTCCGTTGACTTTATACCCGGATTGCTAGCTTCCTTGGAGGTTAGACCTACTCTTTTGGGGCGCATTGGAGAAGCACAGAGGGACGACCCACAGTTGGTTGAGTTGGTGGGGAAGCTCATAAGGAGGGAGTCGTCCAGCCATTTGAGTAGGTACACCCTAGACGATAGGGGGTGCTTGCGTATAGACGGTAGACTTTGTGTACCGAAAGACGAGGGTTTGAGGAAGGTTATTCTTGATGATGCACACCGTTCTAGGATGACCATTCATCCCGGTGGGGACAAGATGTACCAAGACATGAAGATGGTTTTTTTTCTGGACCGGTATGAAGAAAGATGTGGCCGAGTATGTCGCTCGATGCTTGGTGTGCTAACAAGTGGAAGCGAAGTAAAAGAAACCCGGAGGGTTGCTTCACCCGTTGGGAGTTCCGTAATAGGAAGTGGGATAGTGTCTCGATGGATTACCGAAATCAAGGAAGGGTAATACGGGGATTGGGCTTATGGTTGATAAACTTACTAAGTGTGCCCATTTCGTACCTGTGAAGAGCAAGAGGACTATTCCATGTCTAGCTTCAGTTTATATTCGAGAGATAGTTCGGTCGCAAAGGAAACATGACGTATTCCATGTGTCACGTTTGAGGAAATGCCTACATGAGACCGCAGAGGCGGTAGAGACGGGCATACTTAAAGAAGTAAAGGTAGAGTGTGATGTGATTATTCGACGAGCCCCTACCCGCATCCTTGGGTCAGAGATTAGGAAGTTGAGAAACAGAGAGGTTCGGCTAGTCAAAGTGAAAGGGGAGAAGGTGAGAGCAATGCTACTTGGGAGACAGAAGCAAAGATGCGTTCGTTATACCCGTTCCTTTTTGAGGGTATGTCCTTTAATTTCTCCTCTATTGTTTGTCTAGTACTTATCTTATCTTTAGTATGTCCTCTCGTTAGTACCTTTGACCTTTAGATAGGGTAAACCTATGGTTGAAACATGTGTTTGAGACATGTTATGATTGATGGATGCATGTGGATGCAAGTGGTTGCTAGTGGTTGCTCGTGGATGCATATACACACACTCTAGGCACTAGATCGGCTCAATCACTTCATATTGCATATTGCATAAAATTGTGTGTAGGAAGCTATATTTATGGATGTTTAATGATTGAGTTATCATATGGATGATGCATTTTGGTGAATGATTGTGCACTCATGTAGATATTGTATGGGTCGATAGGGTTCTCTCGCATACATAATGGATGCATGGCACTATCATGGTTTGCATATGTTCATACCTTAGATAGGGAACATATACACACACTTTTTGCATATACGCATACATCATTAGAAATTGTTTTAAGGACAATGGATGCCCGTGTTTGATGGTTTGAGTAGATGGTTGTTTGGATGGTAGGATATGCATTCTCCTTAGCTTGGAGATTTCGGGGACGAAATCCTTTAAGGAGGGGAGAATGTAACACCCCGTATTTTGGGTTAATGCTAAAATTCACTAATAACAGAATAAATAATCTCAGATGTGAGAATTGGGGGAAACGGGCTGCGTCATTGCGTTCGTCTCGGAAAAATACGCGAAATAGAGTCCGAGTTTTCGAGAATCGGAGTCCGTATGGCCCAGTTATGGCCCGATGAAGTTTGCAGAAAATTCTAAGCTAAAAACAGATTTAAAAATTTAAATTCAGATTTTAAAATAGTTTTCAAAAGCTAGATCTGGAAGCAGTTGGGGCCAGGCGGGAAATTCCCCGCCAAGGCCATGTCGACAGGGCTGTCGACAGGCCTGTCGACTTGGGCCCAGACCAAGTCGACTGCCTTGTCGACTTGCCTGTCGACTGGGTGGCTGACTGGCTGGTTGAGCCAGTTTGGCTTGGGTGCACGAATTTGGGGTTTGGGCTGTGTTTTCTGGAAGCTTCCAAGATCTGACGAACCTAAACTAATTTAGGGTTAATCTAAGGGTCTAAAATTCAACCTAATCCTATAAATAAGACCCTAACCCAACCCTAATTCATTCATAATTAGATCTTGTAACTAAACTATGGCAAAATGAAACTTGATCATGGCCTCCACAAATCAATGAAGAGGAAAGCAAGCCAATCAACCTCTCTAATCAACCTCTAATCCATTCTAAGCATCTTAATCTTCTTCATTTGGAGTGCAAATTGCTAGTTGTGAGTTTCTATCACTTTAACATCAATTGTTAAAGCAAGTAGATTAGGTGTAATGAGACTTATGGTCTTGAATGCGGATTAGTGAGTTTGAATCATTTGTAATGATATGTTACTCTATGTTTTTCTATGTTTATGCATATTGAATAAGTTGGTTTATGCATATTTAATAAGTTGGTTTATGCATATTTAATAAGTTGATTTATGCATATTTGATAAGTGGATTTATGCATGATTAATAAGTTGGTTTATGCATGTTTAACAAGTGGGTTTATGCATGTTGAGTATGTAAGTTTATGCAAGTTTAGTATGATGTATGTTATGTTTACATGATGCTAAATATGCAAGTTGTGGGCTATGTGATCATATGCATGTTATGCAAGTTCATGATGATATGCTATGCAAGTTACATGTATGTTAATATGCAAGATATGCTATGCAAGTTACATGTATGTTAATATGCAAGATATGCTATGCAAGTTACATGTATGTTAATATGCAAGATATGCTATGCAAGTTACATGTTTGTTAATATGCAAGTTCATGATGACACATTATGCAAGTTTATGAGTTAATATGCAAGTATGTGAATGCTTATGCAAGAATGTGAATGCTTATGCAAGTTATGTGTATGCTTAAATGCACGTTTAACATATTATGCAAGTTGTGAGAATGCTTATATGCAAATTTAACATGTTATGCAAGTTATGTGAATGCTTATATGCAAGTTCAACATGTTATGCAAGATATGTGTATGATAATATGCAAGTTCATATGCAATATGTTATGCAAGTCATGTGTGATAATATGCAAGTTTGGGTTAAATGTAGTTGGGTTAATATATGCTCATATATGCAAGTTGACATCCTCTTAACCCATGACAAAGTTATATGCTAAGATTTGGTTAAACCCATGATATTTGAGATGGATCTTCCCTTTTATTATGTCGTAAAATGAGAACGATTTGCGTGGGGAACGATGGGGTTAATAAATATGTTAATAAAAGTATGATTGGGTATGATTAAGCATACCATAAAAATAAATTAACATAAGTGGGAATTTACCTATTGAGTTAGGTCTACCCCATGGGAATTTACCTATTGAGTTAGGTCTACCCATGTTATGAGAAACTTGATATTAATTAGGGATAATTAATATAAATTATGAGGGTAATTAATTAGATGTAATTAATCGACTAAGGCACGAGGTTGGACTCATTTGTAGTGTAAAACTGCCCGGACCCAACCGGCTTAACCAGTTGCTACAAATGTTAGCCCAATGTGAGAGGTCTTAGGCACAAACTAAATACGTGATTAATATAAAGACACGAGGTTAGACTCGGTTATGACATAAGGCTGCCCGGACCCAACCGGCTTAACCAGCAGTCATAAAAGATAGTCTAATGTGAGAGGTCTTTATGAGGATCACGGTCTTAATTAATTAAGAAACACTTAACCATATAAGCATGTTGTGGGGCATGAGGGTTAAGTGGGTGCCTTGGGTGGCATGAGGAAACTAGTGGGTTGCCTCGGGTGGCAATAGAAAATACGATTAGAATACTTAACTAAAGTGGAAACATGTAATTAAACATGATTAAAGGGTTAAGTAAGTGCCATGGGTGGCATGTGAAAATACGATTAGAATACTTAACCAAAGTGGGACATGTAAGTAAACATGATTAAAGGGTTAAGTAAGTGCCTTAGGTGGCATGTAGAAATCTAGTGGGTGCCTTAAGGGGCAATTGAAATATGATTAGATGACTTAACCAAAAACTTAACATGTAAGTGGGCATGATTATAAAGAGGGGTTAAGTGGGATGCACTAGATAAAATTTCAAGCTTAGGTGGTAGCTTGTGGGGGCCCATTTCAACCAATATCCCAAACGTATCTTTGTGGGCTCGACTCAAGTCGAGTGACGGGACACGCATATTGGGCTTGACTATAAGAGGCCAAACCGGGTTAACGGTGGCAACGCGGGACCAACGGGTTTCATATGCGTGTGTGGACCCGGGCTGGTTGGTAAGTCGTTGTTGCATCGTGTAGATATAAAGCCGTGCACCGTTGATATTATCAGGTGGCCACATTGGGGAATGATACACCCCAATTGTGGGACCAGCACGGGTATCTACAGTAGGGAGCCGATCGCTTGGGAGTAGTGAGTACACCTATGTAGTCAGATAGGGGTACACGAAACTACTAAATTACTAAGTAGACTTAGTGGGATCAGCCTTTAAGTAGGAATGACTGGTGTGGTGCAGTGTAGGAATTATCCTTGGGTGGATAGGTCTGGGGCGGTGTAATCTAGTAATTATCCTTGGGTGGCTAAATGTGTCTTTACGGTTATCTTAGTTTATCCTAAGTTTGCCAAGCTGCTTAGTGTAGCCATTCATCCCCAGGCGTTACCGTATATCAACTTATGTCTTCTCTGGTTACTTTAATGATTGTATTGTTAAAGTTATAGGACTCACTCAGACTTATGTCTGACCCCGTTGTTTTTATCTTTTTCCCCCAACCCCAGGTTATCAGAGTGGGCCTAGTGCTAGTGGGCCTTGATCGGATTGCTGTATCTATCCTTTGGAGCTTGGACCGTTGAAGTAAAGCTCAGTTCATCTTTCCTTTTATGGCTATTGTTTACTTAGTGGGATTATGTACTTATTTTTATCAAGATGGATATTTTGTACTTGACTCTTGTATGGTTTTGTGATGTAACCAAACATGTTTTACTTTCCGCTGCATTGAAATGATGATTTAAATTTTCAAGTATTACTTATATCTGTCTTGTTGTAATTTTTCTGTTCTATATTCACTTAAAATACTCCACCAATGTTATGGCATTCCCTTAGTGAGTGACCGTAGCGGGTGTGGGGTGTTACACAACCTAGGAACGAAGAATGATAAGTTCATAATTGGCTTGGATGAATACTTGGGAGAGAAGATTATTAATCATATTGATGAGGATTTCAAGTCTGTTAGGGGGAAAGCATTAAGGTAGGTGATCCTTTATTATGTGTCAAAGATTATTAATTCCATTATCCCAAAGGAGGTCCCAAAGTCGTAGATGGGCAGAGGAGGCAAGAAAAAGTGGAATAATAAAAGGAACACTTTTGAAGCCAAAGGTGGATAGAAAAAGAAGACCAAGTCTAAAGTAGTCGGATTTGACTGTGGAGAAAAGGGTTGTTACATCAAAGAACAGTAGACTAAGAAGAAGAGATTTATATGCAACAAGCTTGCGTACTTCAAGAAGGATTTTCGTGATGCAGCCAAATAGAAGTAGATTGTGAAAACATATTCTATTAACGCCATTCCCACTTCGTCGAATGCCTCAGCGGTGAAGGCAAAAGGAAAAAAGCATCATCTGAAACGACCCGAACTTCCCCGGTAAGGAAAGCCCGGATTGAATTGAGAGCAAGACACATCGGAACGCAAACAGAAGAACATTTCATTGTATATTACAACAATTCCATCAGAATACAAGAATATACAGAGTACGAATAAATATTACACAGGAAATATCAGAGATTTAAATTACATTTAAATACATCGCAGCGGAAAAATAATACAAACACAACTGAAAGAGAAATACGGATACAAAGCTTTTCGGATATCATTCCAGCTGTATACCAGGTTCCTGTGAATATAAATCTGCAAAACCAAAACTACTAGCTGCCCGTGTCAAAATAAGGGCACCTAGAGTTTAGGTTAAAACAATAAACTCCAGGTCAGTCATGTGACTGGTGTGAGAACTAAAACAGTTATTAATCTTAATTTTAAAGTTCGGTAAATCAAGGGACCACGCCGTATAACACGAAACGGGTTTCCTCCCAAGAATACCAGTGCATAAAACAACAGCGCAATGCTAAATAAAGAATAATGAAGCTATTATAAGACCCAGGCCCCATCACACAATGCAACGCAAGCCGGAGGATAGGGTTTTTACCTTATAATAGCCAAAGAATGCTTGATACGTGAAATTTCATGTTTTATTATTACTATAAGTATATAGTGTATAAAACAACTTCAAATCATAAGTATCAATCATAGACGGCATAAGTGCCCCATACCACTATGTCGCCATACTAGGCTCTACAATCAAAAACCGCAAGGTCACGTATTGGAAGTTAGGTTTCCATCTATGATCTGAGGCAAAAGATAGTCCTCACCGAATCCGAGATTTTCTAGCCCGAGTCTCAGGCAAGTACTCAGTCAAGCCTTTGGATCGTCAGGCCCGGTCCACCGATGTGGATTAAAATGCCTGAACACTGCGTTTCCCCGCCCTTTGGGGCGTAAATGAGTCCAATGACTCTATCGGTCCCGGATCGACCGATATATCCGAGGTGCCTCGCAACAACAACAACTACATAAGTCAAACTCGTCAGGGCATGTAAAACCACTAACGCCACTTCTAGTTAGAAGGAAACGCATGCCCTCCCTGATGTCCCCTCCTGTTTCTGGTTCACAACCGGGGTGTGAGGCTCGCAAATCAACGCTACACAAAGCTGTGCCACACAGGCTGTGTTTTGATCATCTACCACAAGACTTTGCTTTTCAACAGAAGCCTTGATCATTTGCCACTTAGGCATGCTACACAGGCAATTCACTCCATGCATTTGATATTCATCAATATATAACCCCTGAGCTCGTACGTCTCAGAGAAGGGCGTTAAGCAAGTGAAAAAATTCTCCGCCGCCAAACAGATATATATTTAATAGAAATCAATCACACAGAATAAAATCCAATGTCAGACACATGGTCCATTTACAAGTTCGTTCTGGGTCTGAACTAAACCGGAGGCACCTTGTACCTCGCATATCCATCGATCTCCAAGTACGTCTGGATGACCACTAACTGATTCCCTCCTCTTGGGTGTACGGCCCAATCAAGATCATCAGTAATCACCCAAACGACATGAAGACCTCCGGTCTTCAACCACCGTCTTCATCCTCGACACCACGTCGAATCAGTTATTCAGAATGGGATAAACCCGGTCTTTCTGAATAACTCGTGTATATAATAAACAAGTGTTACACAAACACAACATACGCCTCATTCCAATTCAGAATATTCTTTTATTCAAATATTCTTATACTTTGGGAAAGGTTCCCATTAATTTTATCAAAGATAAATTCTTTAAATTTATTCTTTAATCTTTTTTTGAATATCAATTCAAACTAGTCGGGATTAGCGAACCACACCGAAACAATCATTTATTTTATTTCCCAATCCCACCCTATTCATCCCATGAAGTAAAACTGGTCATACTTCATATCTAACACCACGGTGTTATCAGTAAATTCAATTACCATTTCACGTTCAAATCTAATTAAAGATTTAACTATCGCCTGGAGCAAAACTGGTGATACTCCATTCTCGGCCATTTCAATCTAATTAAAAATTCGTTAAAACCCCACTTAGTTTTAATCTTCACAGAAATCAATATCCTGTCATTAACTGGGTTAAAGAACCAATGTCATTTAAAACACAGTCCACGATAAACCCAAAATCACATTCTATTAATTATCGGGTTAAAGAACAAGTGTTATTTAAAACACCGTTCACGATAAACCCAAAAATCAATTCCAATTTAATTCCAATTAAATACCATATTGGTACACTTCACTAAATCTAAGTAAAAAGATTTAATCTTTTTCTCAACTGGGTTTAAGAACGGTGTTAATGAAGACACTACTCACGACAAACCCTAATCACATTTGATATTAAATACAAGGCTCTGAATAGAAAATATATCGGCTTATATTCAATATCAAATTCTACGACCAACAAATATCGTATTGGAAATAACAATATAAATATATCTTTCAAATTTCCATAACAATATCTGTATAATCACGAAATCCAACATCGAAATATTCCACAGACAATTTCGATTCAAATCCATTCCAATTCAATTAATGGAAATTCTGGTTATTTTCAAAACCATTTCAAATCCAATTTATTTATTTAAAAATAAATAAATTATTATTCTAGTTCAAAACTAGTTCATTTCGATAAAAATCTATTTTTATCTTTTCAAATATGGAATTTTTCATCCTAGTTCTTCACAAATCATTTCTTATGATTTTACACAAATTATTACTATTTTTAATAATTTTGTCAAGGCCCGTACAGTCGATTTCCATCAACGGCCATCGAACTGCACTTACAGCGACCTTTTCCAAATTTGATTTGGACATAATTCCAAATCCAACTGTTAGATTTCTAATATTGGTTAGAAAGCTCTTTTCGATACGAACCCAACGATTCCGGTTTTAGGAAAATCCGATGGTCGGATCTCCCGCAACGTCAATTCGAAGTCAATGGTCGAAATTCGCGGACTGCCGCAGCGCGGCGCATTCTATTCAGGCCATTATATGTATAATATAAATATATTATATATATTTCGTCGATTTCCTTTTAAAACGTATTTTATAAATCGTTTTAAATTCGTTTTCAAAACGATTTCAACTTCCTATTCAATTTCTAGTCAAAATTGAATATTTCATATCATCGATATATATATATATATATATATGATAATATTTTCAAAACTTTATATTTTGAAATCACTTCCTTTTCTATATTCATTATAAAAACAAATATAATCGATATAAATATCGTTCACGTCAAAATGGCGTCAATCTAATCAACACGGCTTTTATTTAACACATGAATTTTTATTCTATTCAACACATGAATATTTATTCTATTCAACATATGAATTTATTCTATTCAACACATGAATTTTTATTCTATTCAACACATGAATTTTTATTCTATTCAACACATGAATTTTTATTTTTATAATATTCCTTATTTTCCAAATTTGAATGAGGCCCAATCAATTACCATATAATGTTAATTATATGGATTTTCTACAACACATGTAGGTAACAACAACGATAAATCATCAACCATCATCCATAGTGCACCACACAACTGCATAAGCATTAAATATCAATAATTATTGCTTACACAGTCTGTCAATCCATCGATTGACATACAACTAAACAATCGGGATTAGTGTACGTCAAATCTCATCCCAATACCCGTGTGGGGTTTCAAATCAACAAACACATATTTTATTTGTGCGATTGGGCGATGTGTAGAATTTATCGTCCTAATCATTATTAGTCAAATCGGTGTACATAAACAAATCGTTCGATTTGTAAATGAATATTTATTTTATTTCAATACATGAATATATATTTTATTTCAACACATGAATATATATTTTATTTCAACACAATGAATAGTCAAATTTCACAACACAATCAATCAAACAAACAAGCCGTCCATGGTCTGTGGACGACGGGTGTCAGGTGCTACTAAGCACCGTCTACATCCTAGTATATATTTCAACTAGAAATTAAAAATAAAAGTGAGGAGTTCTCACCCAGAAGCTAAACCAAACGCCACGACTCTTCATATGTAGGAAATCTTCGCCGTTCTCGCCTTTTGTCTCTTTCGTCGTCCATGTCCACTACATATATAAAAATCACAATTTTATATTATTACTCTATTTATAAAAATCATATTTTTATATCGCTCTTTTCATAATTAAAATCATATTTTTATCGTTACTTCATATATATAAAAATCGAATTTTTATTGTTACTTCATATATATAAAAATCGAATTTTTATTGTTACTTCATATATATAAAAATCGAATTTTTATTGTTGCTTCATATATATAAAAATCGAATTTTTATTTTTAACAACACAAAGATCATATCTTTTCTCATATAAAAATCATAACTTTAAATAAATTAAAATCGTTCCTTTTCATAAATAAAGATCGTTTCTTTTCACTATAACTAAAGAGGGTATTTTTATATGAAAATCTAACCTCTTAAACCAATACTTTATATATGTTTAGAACCTAATCTTTCCCTTAATATAAATCATTTCTTTTCTTGTCATGAATAAATAAATAAATAAATAAAAACCCAATATTTTATGTCCTTGCTATAATGTATAAAAACTGATTTCTATAAAGCTAATTACCTTGAATAAATAAAATAAACTAAATAAACAAAAATAAGAAAACTTACAAAATTTCGTTCGTCGGTGAGAGGGGGGTTCACTGGTCGGAGGGGATGGGGTAGGGTCGGGGACGGTCGGAAATGGTGGCGGATGGCCCAGGTGGTCCGGCGGTGGGGCCTACGACGTCATAGGAGGTTGGGGTTCGCAAATTGGAGGGTAAAGAGGAGAAGGAGGGTGTAGTAGGAGGAGGATCGGAAAGAGGGGGAGCGCGGCTGTCGAGGTGGGGGCCTGTGGTGGTGCGACGGTCGGAGTCTGGTGGGCTAGGGCTTCAAGGGGGTGGCGGCGGTTTTAGGGTTCCGAGGTTAGAATGGGGGCTGTGGAGAGAGGAGGAGGGAGGAGAGAAGGAGATCGGAGAGGGAGGGTTCGCCGGAGCTCACGGTGGCGAGTCACGGTGGTGGGGGATCGATGGGCTTCAGCGCTTTTTTTTCTTTTTCCCGATCGAAGAACTGTTTTGGGGGAGAAAGAAAACAGGGGGGAGGAAGGGGGTTTAAGTAAATTATTATATTATATTATATTTTTCTTTTTAATTCACAAAAAGTTGACTTTTATTTCCAACTTCGAAACGAGACCCACCGCCTGTCGTTCATAGCTAATTACCCCCATTCCGAACACAATGGGATATGTATCGTAAGCTGAGTCGATCGTTTTGATCAGTTTTCGTCAAAATCAAAATATAACTCTATATATTGAATTTGAACGCGCATTTCAATTTACCGGGGCCACATACTAACTATAAAAATTCCCGAAAAATGTTTTCTAGCTTCGTATTGACGATACGGTCATAACAAAACTAATTTTGTCAAATTCTAAGACCGTTTGAAAAATGGTCATTTTCCAGTCGATTAAAATCAACTGAAACTAGTCAAACGCGTTTTCCTTTGCCACACTCACATATTGATTCAAAAAATTACGAATTTCGAAACCTAGCAATAACTTGACATCACGGATCCAACAAAAGTGGTTTCGTCAAAAACCGAGGTCGTTTGCAAAATTTCCATTTTTAAGGGGCTAGAATTCCATAGCGACTATTCTGAATTTTCAACTGGGCATATCTTTTGATTCCCGCTATGAAATTTTGATTTTTTGGATTCATTGGAAAAATATTCTCAAATAGATTCCAATATTTTTGGTTTCGCTAAAATCCGGTTTATTTTGAATCCTGTACATTCATTTGAACTTTGAAATCGAATTTTCAAACTACCGCGCCATTTTCAATTCCTTTTATAATTTAAAATAAATATTTATATTTTAACGACGATCTATATAAATATATACGTTCTAATTCTATTCAAATAAATTTCTCGTTGTTATTATTTAAAATAATTCATTTTGAATATTCAAAATTCATTAAAATTGCCAAAATAAAAAATTTAAATTGGCTTAGATTTCTGGGTTATTATAACATCATTCAAGGTATGCTTTCTATTTATGATGTTCCTATTTGAATTTTATTTGACATGATGGCTTCCATTCCTTTATATCTAGTGATTTGGTAGATAAGTTAGGATTGGAAACTGAATTAGTTAATCGACCATTGATTGTGACAAACCTTATTAGCGGCATCACTAAGCTTTGTATGATCTGTTGTAGTAGGGGTGGATTCGGTTGGGTACAGGAAACTCATATTTAAAACCATTACCATATTGATTTTATATGGTAATAGAAAAATCGTACCATTACCAATAAAAATAACTGGTAAACCAATAAATTGGTTTTGGTTGGTAGAGATCGATTTTTTTTCCTTTTATAAGTATGATATCTACTTGTTTACAATGTTATTTTTTGCTAAAAGAGTAAATAATAAGAATTTTTTTGGTTATATGATTATTTATCAATTTTATATGCATATTCGAAAATACAAGTAAACTTTGTGCAAAAAGCTAAATATTGTACAAAATCATATTATTTTAAAAAATACACATTGTATTCAATTTGATAAAATAATAGTATTTGGATAGATTTTCTATTAAATCATTACACAATAAAATATAAATATGATGGCATATAATAGAAGTATCACACACACACGCATATATATATATATATGTATGTATGTGTGTTCATGTGTATGAAGATATGTGGTAGGTATGGTAATTACCATGTTTAATAGTTCATTACCATTACCGTACCACATAATTTCATGTGGTTCGACAAACCGTATCAAACAATTTACCAATTTTTTTGGTACCATTTTGATTGATAGCGGTTGATAATGGTTGGTAAGTGGTAATATTATAAAAATGTCCAACCCTATGTTGTAGGTTGGTCTTATCTCATCATGGATGCACTTTTGATTGTGGTTTCTTTGTTTTAGGTTTTGTTTGGTTTCATATTATTTTGGTGTTGATTGGCTTCAGAGATACGTAGTAGTGGTTGATCGTGAGAGATATTTAATGACTATAGGAGTGGAAAATGGGTGGAGGATAATATTGGAATGTCTATCTGGTGATGAGGTGATGGCTAGTTTCCTATTCTCCGATGTTCCTTGCGATGTGTTTTAATTGTAACTATTGTGAAAGATTACCTTGACATATTCGAGAAAGTGACAGTACTTCGTCTACATAGAGAGATTGAGTTCCATATCAAGTTGATAAATGATGCCAAGACCCTATTTACGCATCTTAGGAGCATGTCATTTAACGAATAAAGAGAGCTTGAGGTACAAGTGAATGACCTCTTGAGAAAGTGATTCATTCGTAGGAGTATATTTGAGTGGAGAGAATTTATCGTATTAGCTACAAAGGCGGATGGTTCCTTTAGGTTGTGTATTGATACCATGAGCTGAATAAAGTGAGGAAGAGGAATAAGAACCCACTCCCATGTATAATCGACCTGTTTTATTAGCTACATGATGCAGTGACATTTTTGTAGTTGGATCCCACAATGGGATTTTATCAGTTGTGAATGGTAAAAGAAGGTATGCCAATTACAGCATCCCAGACGGCGTCTGTTTCTGTAAGTGGTTGGTCATGCCATTCAGGTTGACCAATGCACAAGCATACATTTTAGATCATATGAATCGTGCATTTGGAGATTATGTTAATAAGTTTGTGTTTATGTTCATCGAAAATATTCTTGTCTGCTCATGGACATAGAAGGAATGCAAGACACATTTGAAGACTGTGCTTGATGTGTTGCAAGAACATTGACTAAAGGCTAAGTTTACGATGTGTCACTTTTGAAGGAGAGAGGTAAGGTTTTTGGGAGAGCATGGTATCGATGTAGATCAAGCAAAGTTCGCAACAGTTCAGCATTGGACTACATCCTAGATTGTTACAAATGTGAGAAGTTTCTTGGGATTAGTTAGATATTATCGTATATTTATCTGGAACTTCTCCAAAAGCAGTGATGTTGACACAGTTGACAAACTAGAATCATGCTTTTGTTTGGGATGAAATATATGAGCATGCGTTTATAAGCCGGAAAGGGAGCTTGACGTGTGCACCAGTATTGGTTACTCCAATATCGACTTGGATGCATTGTTGATGCAAAAAGATAAAGTTGTTGCATATGCTAATTAGTAGCTAAGATCTCATGGAAAAAAGGTATCCCATCCATAATTTGGAATTTGTAGCAATTGTGTTTACATTAAAGTTGTGGATGCATTATCTATTAGGATAGAGGTTCGAATTGTTCACTTACCTTAAATTATTGAAGTACCTATTTTCATAGAAAGATCTCATCCTTCGCCAACAACAATGGTTAGAGTTTCCTACCTCTTATGATTTTGGTATTTCATATATGTTTGAAGGTAATGCAATCACTGATACTTTGAGTAGGAAATTTTACAGCTTAGGAGCTACGTTCCTAGAGTGGAAGAAACTTGATTATATCATCGATTTCGATTTTAAGCCTAGATGTGAGTTAGAGTCAGAAATGTTGGGAAGTTTGATAATCAAACCTACATTGATTGAACAGATTTGATCCAGCCAGAGGCATGATCCCAGGCTGGCTGAAATCATCACTAAGATCGAGGATGGTATTATGACCAAGGACAAGAGATATATGGACTTGACCGTAATGGTTGGATACAAAAGGATGGAGGGTTGTTTGTTCCCGACATTGACGGAGTAACAGGTAAATTTCTTTGGGAGTGACATCATTCTAAACTAAGAATACAAACTAGTGGTAGTAAGATGTAACGATCCATATTTTAGCCGTCAAATATTTAATTTATTATTTTAAATATTATATTTGGAGTATTAATGGATTTTAATATTTAATTCATTATTTAAAATGACGTTTGAACGTTAATTTATATTTAATATAAATCGAGCTCGAAACGGCGCTGCAGTTCGTAATATTGAATTTCAAACTTTAATTGAATGTACAGAATCCGATATAAGTCGGATTTCTGTGAAACAAGAAACGTTAGAACCGTATTGATGATAATTTTCATATGAAAGAGAAAAATCCAGATTTCGTATTTTAAATTGTAAGTTATGGCCAAATCAAATTTTAAAATAATCGCTATGAAAATCGTTATTAAATTATAAGCCTTTAAAATAGCCGTTTTGCAAACAGACTTCGTTTTCGATGAAATCAGTTTCATTGGGACCGTAACTTTAATTATTGCACAGTGTTAAATGGCGTGGCAAACCGATGTCGTATGTGGCCACGGTAGCCGTAAACGCCTAGTTATATTCTATAGCACGTAATTAAATTTATTTAATTTGATAGAGAGATATTTGAATGTAACTTGAGCAAACAATCAAATTAAGCCACGAAACCAATTCCGTTGAGTTCGTATCGTCGATTAGAGTCAGAATAGGTATATAGTTTGTCATTTTTGAAGACCAGCCAATTTGGTGTCCAAAATGGCATTACGGTGCGAGTAAAAATAGCCTACCGGGGAAACAGTCTCAGAATGCGACAAAACTGGTACCGTTGGGTTCGTATTGAAGAATTATGATAAAATTTCAAGGTTTCATGTTGATTTGATTTATCTGGTGATCGTGAAAAATTAAAATGCGTGTTTATTTCTGGTTTTATAAAGTAAATTTTTTCAAACAATGTCGGATTTCGACGAAACTTGTCCCATTGGGTCCGGAATATCTTTTTACACTAAGATTAGTTTTTTTATTAGAAAACGAAAGTCGTTTGTAGTGGTTTTATCGCGTTACTTTAGGACGAAGTTTCGTTTTATTAAAACAATAATATAACCTATTCAAATTACTAACTCAGTCCAGATGCATAGACGAAAATACGTGGAACACGGCTACCTAAACTTTACTTGAGGGCCAACCTATTGATGCCTTCTTTTACACGAAAACGTGGTCATCACGTCTTAGGGTCTCACTCACTTATAAATACATGTATTTTCGTGTCTTCTTCTTTTGATTCCTGAAGCAAAACAAACCAAAGATATGAACGGCCCATAACCACCGAAACCCTTTCCCAAATTCCTCCTCGATTCTCGCGTCAAGCTGAAGAACCCCAGTATCAAATATCTTCAGCGTAATGAGATATATAATTTGAACGATGGAGATGGATTTCTATGGACCGATGTGGCCGGATCGAAGTCGAGAACGGTTGATGGTTTGTGGGGTTCTGTGAGTTCGATATTGCACCAGAGAGGAGGAGATATTGGTCGATGGTTAGGAATGCTCTGGCGCATCGGTTGGCACGTGTCGATGATACTCCTGTGGAGAAAGAGTGGTGCAGTGGCATGGGTTTTTCCTGGGCGTGTGATGAAGGCGAGGTACTGAGAGGAAGTAACGAAAAGCATTTGGCCTGGAACGAAGTATTGTTTAACGAAGTGGTTCAGCTGAAATCAACAACGTAATTAATTGTTTATAAATATTTATAATTATGAATTAAACTATAATTATAACTTGGTTAATAAGTTTTAACGTTAATGGTAGACAGGATATTTTTGTGGCGCACGGATTGCTTTTGGTGATGAATGGTAATGAAGGAACAAGCGCGGTTAATGGGAGCAATTCGAACTGAACAAAACATGGAACAGTCTGGTCTGACATTCCAACATACTTAGGGTATAACTTTATTATTAGTTATTAAACCTATTTAATTAAATATAAATCAAAACTAAGATTTGGGTTAAGTGTTTTATTAAGAACGGACAGTTAATTAATCGGTCCATTTTATTTTCAGATAAAAGATACATGGCAACAGCAGAAGGATAGCGGGAATAAGCGACCGCCGAATTGCTGAATGGAAATGTAATTAATTTAATAATAGTTAGTTAGTAGTTAGTTAATATATAACTAAATCTTGTTACTTAAATATTAATAACTTTTATTCATGTTATCAGAACCGAACCTAATGAGCTACGTCGGAACCATAATATCAAGCCTTATATTTTGGAATCGATCTAGAAACAGTTTGGATGGTGTTAGCAGCAGCAGGAATTTTAATCAAATTAAATGATTGTTTAATTTAATTAAAAATTGAATCGCTTTAGCGACGATGGAATCAAGGTGAGTTAAACTCACTCGGTATTTTTCCCATTTATATTTTATATAAATTGGTTTTTTATTTTGTGTGCTCTGCTTACTGATGGTTGCCTGTTTGCTAGTTATACATTTGTTTGTTGATTTAACTGATGAAATTAAACTGCATTTAATTTTAGTGAAATACTAAATCATTATTTTTAACGATTGGTTCCAATAAAGGTAACTCACCTTGGTTGGTCACGTTTATAAAATAAACGTGTTTAAATTGTTTGAATTGCTTGTGAATTGGTTGATGTTAAATAGTCGTTATTTATTTCAGTTAAATGAAAATGAAATGATCTTATTTGAGATAAACATTGCGATTTCAGGGAAGAACAGGTTGGAGGGACCCAACCGGATCCCTCAAATATATTATTTATTTTTATATTATCATATATGAACTGATCTGATGGGGTGGTTGAATTGATTGTTGATTATCGACTGAATATTCTACAATTTGTTTTGTCTAAACCAATGGACGATATTGGTTGAGTAATTGGCAGCGTATGGCCTATAAAATCAATCATTTTATGATTATTGATTCATCGTCAGGTGAGTCGATAGAAATGAAGTTATGAAATTTATTTTATAAATGAAGTTAGATTTAGAAATATATTATTTTGAACAAAAGTTATTAAAGGGAAATAAATAAATATTTTATTAAAGACTTTGATTATTATAAATCGATTTTATAAAGTCAATTCTGATGTAATCAGATTTGTAAGTACAAGGATAAGAAATAAATGGAATGGTACATTTTGGATAATTGTTTTGTTAAGAAACGATTAAAGGGAGTTATTTAAATTAATTATATTATTAATTAAATTTAGAAGTGAGAATTTATTTGGAATCTGTTAACTAGATAACCGTGTTTCGGGACTGGAATAGAATATTGGTTTGATTACAACTTATATTTATCTGAGGATAAGAACGTTGTTGATCAAGGTCTGAGAGGTAATTAAAATACCCCAACTTGAAAAACATCAGGATTATCTGAAGATGATATTAGTTGGTAATCGTAAAGGAGGTTAGTGATAATTTATTATTTCCATTAGTGAAACAATAATGCGATGTTTTGGTGAAAATTTGGAGAATATACGAAGTAAAGGAAATTAGTAAGAAAGAAATGTAAGGTTGAGCTTTATTTTATACAAATAAATATTTGTTATTGTTTCAAGAATAGAATAAAAGATATTACATAACACTATTTACGAATAATAAGTTAAGTGGATTTCCCAAGTTTAAATCATAAAGAATGATGTAACAAATGTTTTGAAAGGAGAATTTATGGAAATGGAGTACGGTTATAAGTTATTAAGCGATATAATGAAATGGTTTTTGAGAATATTAGTATATTAAGTAAGAATTCAAATATCGTATTTTTAAATATTAAAAGAGTTAGAAGTTTTAATTAAACAGAAGAGAATCAGTTTGTTTTAATTAAAAGGCCAAGTTATGTTGAATGCTGAACCAGTGAACTCATTGGATTGTCATGATTGAAACACCGACTATCAAGTCTGTCCAATACGATTGTTGGCATGGAAAGACCGGGATCAAATTTATATTCGAAAACCATTGCGACCAACAAATACGTGAAGATATCAGAAGACTGTCGAGATGGAGCATTGAAGACCGTGGATTTTCATAAGCGGAAGAACTACTAAAAATCTCCGGTTTAGCGGCCAGAGATAAACTGTGGCTCTGTCGTGGTTGGAATCAACGGGTTGCAAGGACTTCTCGCTACTTATCCATGGGGTGATTCCTATATTGGATCCAGTAGGAGAGTACCTTCGGTTCATCCTATTCCTGGGTGACTTGTATGGACGGATGTCTGACAGAGTATTTCCAAAAGAATTACGTACGTTGATTCTTCAAACATGCTATAGTGGTTGGCGGGGAATGGCCGTTCTCTTAGCTTAACTGCTAGAGTATTTTTGTGGACGTCAATTAGTGATATCTGGCGGATATGACGATGTGGCATTCAAAGTGAATGATGACCCGGTGTTTAAAAGGAATTCAAACCTCATCAACCGAGAAATGACAAAAATTGGGCAGGCAGCATGGCTTTGTGGGTCGCTCCCATTAGGGTGTATAATCACCTATCTAGAGAAAATCCTTTTGTTTCTTAAATCTATTTCGATGTTGTCCCTTTTCGGGAAGACGGTGGGTAGCTCCCAACTGTTGGTGATATACATTCGATACACTCAAGCGAAATGAGTGGTCGGTCATGTGAGGGCCGGGTTGCAAGACGTTCTTGTTGAACCCTGTGTATACTCCTCTAGAGATACACTATCGGTAGGTGGTCCCATACCTTGTCATAGTCGGAATCCAATCTCCAATAAGCGTCGCGGCTTTGTTTGTATATTATATATGTGGAGCGTGAGATGCAAGCATTCCACTAGATTTCTATTTACTTGTATTTAGACATTATTATAATATCAGACAAGATATTGATTTCAAAACTGTTTTGGTTTATCATAAGGTAAAAACCGTCCGTGTTTATGTGTGGATTTGGTCTTATGATTATCCTTTTCTTTGAAAGATTTTAAGTTTAAAATCAGGTTGTATGATACCCTAAATAGTGTGCGAGTTTATCTCACTCTGGTTCACCAGACTACCCGGTGTTTTGTAAATGCTCGGGTTAGCCCGGGGTGTGCAGGTTCAGGTTATCGAATGCTATGAAGTCCAGAGACGAGCTAGAGATGTTCAGACGTATGATATTATATAGCTACTATTCCGCTGTGTGTTGTATATGGGAACATGTTATTATAACTGTCCCGTTGTGTGATGTACTCTGATATTGTAAGTATTTTTAAAGCTTTCAATAAAGATTTATTTCTGTATTATATTTTGTTCTGCTACGATGTGAGACTCTGTGTTGTGTTGTTTCTTCTTCTTCTTCTTCTTCTATTCTAATATTTCTTTCTTATCTCACCCTCTAAATTCTTTCTAATAACGTTCCGGTGTTTGAAAGGTCGACATGAGTTATGGTAAAGGTATTTATGTCGATTTCCGGGGCCGAAAATTCCTGGGTCGTTACAGTGGTATTAGAGCTATTGGTTTAGTGATAACCTTGGCTCTGTGGCATAACTCGATAGAGATAGGGTTAGTAGTACCCTAGATTGAGTTTGAGTATATATATGAGAGCGCGTATTTGTAATTTGATATTAAAATTATTTTTGAAATTATTTTTTTCCAATTTATTTTATAAAAAAAATTAATGATTTTCTCAATTTATTATAATATGGGAAATCGATTGATTTGTTAATGTTGATTTGAATGATATGTTTGGATTGTGTTGTTGGTTGCTTGTATAAATCTGAAAAATGGTAAACTTGGTTGAAAACCAATACGGAATAAATAGGTTGGATAAATTAATCCAGACCAATAAACCTGAATGGATGATTAAAGAAATAAATGAACTGATTATAAATAGTTATAATCTCATGTGGATTAGAGTGTGTGTAGAACTGGTTGAATCGTATGATATGGATATTTGGAACTAATTGATGTTGTTTTAGGGACTAATGAAATTATTTGAGTTGAGAACAGGTGCAGAAGTGCCAATTCAGCTTTAAACTCCATCCAAGAGAAAATTCTGGAGTTAGTTTAATCCAGTTTGAATAGAGCCGCATAATAACTAAGCAAGCTCGAATATAAAATATTGCTTATCGCGTAATAACGCTCGCAAAAAGGTACGCCTATGCGGAATTTGAATTTTGGATTTTATTTGGGTTTTGTGTTTGTGTTTTTGAATTTTTCCGACCCTGTTGGTCGATGGATATATATTTCTTGAACTTGCAATATTGCAGATGTCCTCCGTACAAGGGAGACTCTGCCAAAAAATTTCCAAAATTTAAGGTGTTAGAATTTTTTTGAAGATTTTTGGAAAATCCTTTTATTGGAAATAAATTGGTTTTAAAACCAATTTGATTAGTTTTGGAAATAAAAATCGAGTTTTAAATTTATTATTTTTAAAGATAATGGGTTTGTAATGTTCTTTCTTACCTTAGCAATTTCACGGACGAAATTATTTTAAGGGGAAGAATGTGACGACCCGTATTTTAGCGGTCAAATATTTTAATTTATTATTTTAAATATTATATTTGGAGTATTAATGGATTTTAACATTTAATTCGTTATTTAAAACGACGTTTGAACGTTAAATTTATATTTACTATAAATCGAGCTCGAAACGGCGTTGCAGTTCGTAATATTGAATTTTTAACTTTAATTAAATGTACAGGATCCGATATAAGTCGGATTTCTGTGAAACAAGAAACGTTAGAACCGTATTGATGATAATTTTCATATGAAAGAGAAAAATCCGGATTTCGTATTTTAAATTGTAAGTTATGGCCAAATCAAATTTTAAAATAATCGCTATGAAAATCGTTATTAAATTATAGGCCTTTAAATATCTGTTTTGGAAACAGACTTCGTTTTCAATGAAATCAGTTTCATTGGGACCGTAACGTTAAATTATGGCATGGTCTTAAATGGCGTGGCAAACCGATGTCGTATGTGGCCACGGTAGCCGTAAACGCCCAGTTATTTTCTATAGCGCGTAATTAAATTTATTTAATTTAATAGAGAAATATATGAGTGTAACTTGAGAAGACGATCGAATTAAGCCACGAAACCAATTTCGTTGAGTTCTTATCGTCGATTAGAGTCCGGATAGGTATATAGTTTGTTATTTTTGAAGACTGGCCAATTTGGTGTCCAAAATGGCATTGTGGTGCACGTAAAAATAGCCTACCGGGAAACAGTCTCAGAATGCGACGAAAATGGTGCCGTTGGGTTCGTATTGAAGAATTATTATGAGATTTCAAGGTTTCAAGTTGATTTGATTTATCTGATGATCGTGAAAATTAAAACGCGTTTTTATTTCTGGTTTTATAACGGAAATTTTTTCAAACAATGTCGGATTTCGACGAAACTTGTCCCATTGGGTCCGCAATATCTTTTTACACTAAGATTAGTTTTTTATCATAAAACGAAAGTCGTTTGTAGTGGTTTTATCGCGTTACTTTAGGATGAAGTTTCGTTTTATTAAAATAATAATATAACCTATTCAAATTACTGTCTAACTCAGTCTAGACGCACAGACGAAAATACGTGGAGCACGGCTACCTAAACTTTACTTGAGGGCCAAACTATTGATGCCTTCTTCTACACGGTAACATGGTCATCACGTCTCAGGGTCTCACTCACTTATAAATACATGTATTTTCGTGTCTTCTTCTTTTGATTCCTGAAGCAAAACAAACCAAAGATATGAACGACCCATAACCACCGAAACCCTTTCCCAAATTCCTCCTCGATTCTCGCGTCAAGATGAAGAACCCCAGTACCAAATATCTTCAGCATAATGTGATCGATAATTTGAACAATGGATATGGATTTCTATGGACCGATGTGGCCGGATCGAAGTCGAGAACGGCTGATGGTTTGTGGGGTTTTGTGAGTTTGATATTGCACCAGAGAGGAGGAGATATTGGTTGATGGTTAGGAATGCTCTGGCGCATCGGTTGGCACGTGTCGATGATACTCCGGTGGAGAAAGAGTGGTGCAGTGGCATGGGTTTTTCCTGGGCATGTGATGAAGGCGAGGTACTTAGAGGAAGTAACTAAAAGCATTTGGCCTGGAACGAAATAATGTTTAACGAAGTGGTTCAGCTGAAATCAATAACGTAATTAATTGTTTATAAATATTTATAATTAGGAATTAAACTATAATTATAACTTAGTTAATAAGTTTTAACGTTAATGGTGGACAGGATATTTTTGTGGTGCACGGATTGCTTTTGGTGATGAATGGTAATGAAGGAACAAGCGCGGTCAATGGGAGCAACTCGAACTGAACAAAACATGGAACAGTCTGGTCTGACATTCCAACATACTTAGGGTATAACTTTGTTATTAGTCATTAAACCTATTTAATTAAATATAAATCAAAACTAAGACTAGGGTTAAGTGTTTTATTAAGAACGGACAGTTGATTAATCGGTCCATTTTATTTTCAGATAAAAGATACATGGCAAGAGCAGAAGGATAGCGGGAATAAGCGACGGCCGAATTGCTGAATTGAAATCTAATTAATTTAATAATAATTAGTTAAGAGTTAGTTAATATATAACTAAATCTTGTTACTTAAATATTAATAACTTTTATTCATGTTATCAGAACCGAACCAAACGAGCTACGTCGGAACCATAATATCAAGCCTTATATTTTGGAACCGATCTAGAAACAGTTTGGACGGTGTTAGCAGCAGCTGGAATTATAATCAAATTAAATGATTGTTTAATTTAATTAAAAATTGAATCACTTTAGCAACGACGGAATCAAGGTGAGTTAAACTCACTCAGTATTTTTCCCATTTATATTTTATATAAATTGGGTTTTTATTTTGTGTGCTCTGCTTGCTGATGGTTGCCTGTTTGCTAGTTATACATTTGTTTATTGATTTAACGGATGAAATTAAACTGCACTTAATTTCAGTGAAATACCAAATCGTTATTTTTAACGATTGGTTCCAATAAAGGTAACTCACCTTGGTTGGTCACGTTTATAAAATAAACGTGTTTAAATTGTTTGAATTGCTTGTGAATTAGTTGGTGTTAAATAGTCGTTATTTATTTCAGTTAAGTGAAATTGAAATGATCTTATTTGAGATAACCATTGTGATTTTAGGGAAGAACAGGTTGGAGGGACCCAACCGGATCCCTCAAATATATTATTATTTTCATATTATCATATATGAACTGATCTGATGGGGTGGTTGATTTGATTGTTGATTATCGACTGAATATTCAACAATTTGTTTTGTCTAAACCAATGGACGATATTGGTTGAGTAGTTGGCTGCGTATGGCCTATAAAATCAATCATTTTATGATTATTGATTCACCGTTAGGTGAGTCGATAGAAATGAAGTTATGAAATTTATTTTATAACTGAAGTAAGCTTTTGAAATATATTATTTTGAATAAAATTTATTAAAGGGAAATAAATAAATATTTTATTAAAGACTTTGATTATTATAAATCGATTTTATAAAGTCAATTCTGATGTAATCAGATTTGTAAGACAAGGATAAGAAATAAATCGAATGGTACATTTTGGATAATTGTTTTGTTAAGAAACGATTAAAGGGAGTTATTTAAATTAATTATATTATTAATTAAATTTAGAAGTGAGAATTTATTTGGAATCTGTTAACTTGATAACCGTGTTTTGAGACTGGAATAGAATATTGGTTTGGTTACAACTTATATTTATCTGAGGATAAGAACATTGTTGATCAAGGTCTGAGAGGTAATTAAAATACTCCAACTTGAACAACATCAGGATTATCTGAAGATGATATTAGTTGGTAATCATAAAGGAGGTTAGTGATAATTTATTATTTCCATTAGTGAAAAAATAATGCGATGTTTTGGTGAAAATTTGGAGAATATACGAAGTAAAGAAAATTAGTAAGAAAGAAATGTAAGGTTGATCTTTATTTTATACAAATAAATATTTGTTATTGTTTCAGGAATAGAATAAAAGATATTACGTAACACTGTTTACGAATAATAAGTTAAGTGGATTTCCCAAGTTTAAATCATAAAGAATGATGTAACAAATGTTTTGAAAGGGGAATTTAGTGGAAATGGAGTATAGTTATAAGTTATTAAGCGATATAATGAAATGGTTTTTGGGAATATTAGTATATTAAGTAAGAATTCAAATATCGCATTTTTAAATATTAAAAGAGTTAGAAGTTTTAATTAAACAGAAGTGAATCAGTTTGTTTTAATTAAAAGGACAAGTGATGCTAAATACTGAACCAGTGAACTCATTGGATTGTCATAATTGAAACACTGTTTATTTTGATAGTTAAATCACCGACTATCAAGTCTGTCCAATACGATTGTTGGCATGGAAAGACCGGGATCGAATTTATATTCGAAAACCATTGCGACCAACAAATACGTGAAGATATCAGAAGACTGTCGAGATGGAGCATTGAAGACCGTGAATTTTCATAAGCGGAAGAACTACTAAAAATATCTGGTTTAGCGGTCAAAGATAAACCGTGGTTCTATCGTGGTTGGAATCTATGGGTTGCAAGGACTTCTCGCTACTGATCCATGGGGTGATTCCTATATTGGATGCAGTAGGAGAGTACCTTTGGTTCATCATGTTCCTGGGTGACTTGTATGGACGGATGTCTGACAAAGTATTTCCAAAAGAATTACGTACATTGATTCTTCAAACGTGTTATAGTGGTTGGCGGGGAATGGTCGTTCTCTTAGCTTAACTGCTAGAGTATTTTTGTGGACGTCAATTAGTGATATCTGGCGGATATGACGATGTGGCATTCACAGCGAATGATCACCCGGTGTTCAAAAGGAATTCAAACCTCAAGCCTCATCAACCGAGTAATGACAAAAATCAGGCAGGCAGCGTGGCTATGTGGGTCACTCCAATTAGGGTGAATAATCACCTATCTAGAGAAAATTATTTTGTTTCTTAAATCTATTTCGATGCTGTCCCTTTTCGGGAAGACAGTGGGTAGCTCCCAACCGTTGATGATATACATTCGATACATTCAAGCGAAATGAGTGGTCGGTCATGTGAGGGCCGGGTTGCAAGACGTTCTTGTTGAACCCAGTGTATTCGCCTCTAGAGATACACTATCGGCAGGTGGTCCCATACCTTGTCATAGTCGGAATCCAATCTCCAATAAGCGCCGCGGTTTTGTTTGTATATTATATATGTGGAGCGTGAGATGCAAGCGTTCCACTAAATTTCTATTTACTTGTATTTAGACATTATTATAATATCAGACAAGATATTGATTTCAAAACTGTTTTGGGTTATCGTAAGGTAAAAACCGTCCGTGTTTATGTGTGGATTTGGTCTTACGATTATCTTTTTCTTTGAAAGATTTTAACTTTAAAATCAGGTTGTGTGATACCCTGAATACTGTGCGAGTTTATCTCACTCTGGTTCACCAGACTGACCCGGTGTTTTGTAAATGCTCGGATTAGCCCGGGGTGTGCAGGTTCAGGTTATCGAATGCTATGAAGTCCAAAGACGAGCTGGAGATGTTCAGATGTATGATATTATATAGCTATTATTCCGCTGTGTGTTGTATATGGGAACAGGTTATTGTAACTGTCCCGTTGTTTGATGTACTCTGATATTGTAAGTATTTTTAAAGCTCTCAATAAAGATTTATTTCTGCATTATATTTTGTTCCGCTACGATGTGAGACTCTGTGTTGTGTTGTTTCTTCTTCTTCTTCTTCTTCTTCTTTTATTCTAATATTTCTTTCATATCTCACCCTCTAAATTCTTTCTAATAACGTTCTAGTGTTTTCGGTGTTTGGAAGGTCGACATGAGTTACGGTAAGGTATTTATGTCGATTTCCGGGGCCGAAAATTCCTGGGTCGTTACAGTGGTACCAGAGCTATTGGTTTAGTGATAACCTTGGCTCTGTGGCGTAACTCGATGGAGATAGGATTAGTAGTACCCTGGATTGAGTTTGAGTATATATATGAGAGCGTGTATTTGTAATTTGATATTAAAATTATTTTTGAAATTATTTTTTTCCAATTTATTGTATAAAAAAAAGTAATGATTTTTTCAATTTATTATAATATGGGAAATCGATTGATTTGTTAATGTTGATTTGAATGATATGTTGGGATTGTGTTGTTGGTTGCTTGAATAAATCTGAAAATGATAAACTTGGTTGAAAACCAATATGGAATAAATAGGTTGGATATATCAATCCAGACCAATAAACCTGAATGGATGATTAAATAAATAAATGAAGTGATTATAAATAATTATAATCTCATGTGGATTAGAGTGAGTGTAGAACTGGTTGAATCGTAAGATATGGATATTTGGAACTAATTGATGTTGTTTTTGGGACTAATGAAATTATTTGAGTTGAGAACAGGTGCAGAAGTGCTAATTCAGCTTTAAAATCCATCCAAGAGAAAATTCTGGAGTTAGTTGAATCCAGTTTGAATAGAGCTACGTAATAACTAAGCAAGCTCGAATATAAAATATTACTTATCGCGTAATAATGCTCGCAAAAAGGTACGCCTATGCGGAATTTGAATTTTGGTTTTTATTTGGGTTTTGAGTTTGGTTTTTGAATTTTTCCGACCCTGTTGGTCGATGGATATATATTTCTTGAACCTGCGATATTGCAGATTTCCTCCGTACAAGGGAGACTCTACCAAAAATTTTCCAAAATTTAAGGTGTTAGAATTTTTTTGAAGATTTTTGGAAAATCCTTTTATTGGGAATAAATTGGTTTTAAAACCAATTAGATTAGTTTTGGAAATAAAAATCGAGTTTTAAATTTATTATTTTTAAAGATAATGGGTTTGTAACGTTCTTTCTTACCTTAGCAATTTCGAGGACGAAATTATTTTAAGGGGGAAAGAATGCAACGACCCGTATATTAGCCGTCAAATATTTAATTTATTATTTTAAATATTATATTTGGAGTATTAATGGATTTTAATATTTAATTCGTTATTTAAAACGACGTTTGAACGTTAATTTATATTTAATATAAATCGAGCTCGAAATGGCCCTGCAGTTCGTAATATTAAATTTTTAACTTTAATTAAATGTACAGGATCCGATATAAGTCAGATTTCTGTGAAACAAGAAACGTTAGAACCATATTGATGATAATTTTCAAATGAAAGAGAAAAATCCGGATTTCATATTTTAAATTGTAAGTTATGGCCAAATCAAATTTTAAAATAATCGCTATGAAAATCGTTATTAAATTATAGGCCTTTAAAATAGTCGTTTTGCAAACAGACTTCGTTTTCGATGAAATCAGTTTCATTGGGACCGTAACGTTAACTTATTGCACGGTGTTAAATGGTGTGGCAAACCGATGTCGTATGTGGCCACGGTAGCCGTAAACGCCCAGTTATTTTTTATAGCGCGTAATTAAATTTATTAAATTTAATAGAGAGATATTTGAGTTTAACTTGAGCAGACGATCGAATTAAACCACAAAACCAATTCCGTTGAGTTTGTATCGTCGATTGGAGTCAGGATAGGTATATAGTTTGTTATTTTTGAAGACCGTCCAATTTGGTGCCCAAAATGGCATTGCGGTGCGCGTAAAAATAGCCTATCGGGGAAACAGTCTCAGAATGCGATGAAACTGGTGCCTTTGGGTTCATATTGAAGAATTATTATATGATTGCAAGGTTTCAAGTTGATTAGATTTATCTGGTGATCGTGAAAAATTAAAACACGTGTTTATTTCTGGTTTTAGAAAGGAAATTTTTTCAAACAATGTCGGATTTCGACAAAACTTGTCCCATTGGGTCCGGAATACCTTTTTACACTAAGATTTGTTTTTTTATCAGAAAACGAAAGTCATTTGTAGTGGTTTTATCGCGTTACTTTAGGACGAAGTTTCGTTTTATTAAAATAATAATATAACCCATTCAAATTACTATCTAACTCAGTCCAGACGCACAGACGAAAATACGTGGAACACGGCTACCTAAACTTTACTTGAGGGCCAAACTATTGATGCCTTCTTCTACACGAAAACATGGTCATCACGTCTCAGGGTCTCACTCACTTATAAATACATGTATTTTTGTGTCTTCTTCTTTTGATTCCTGAAGCAAAACAAACCAAAGATATGAACGGCCCATAACCACCGAAACCCTTTCCCAAATTCCTCCTCGATTCTCGCATCAAGCTGAAGAACCCCAGTTCCAAATATCTTTAGCGTAATGAGATCTGTAATTTGAACGATGGAGATGGATTTCTATGGACCGATGTGGCCGGATAGAAGTCGAGAACGGCTGATGGTTTGTGTGGTTCTGTGAGTTCGATATTGCACCAGAGAGGAGGAGATGTTGGTCGATGGTTAGGAATGCTCTGGCGCATCGGTTGGCACATGTCAATGATACTCCAGTGGAGAAAGATTGGTGCAGTGGCATGGGTTTTTCCTGGGCGTGTAATGAAGGCGAGGTACTGGGAGGAAGTAACGAAAAGCATTTGGCCTGGAACGAAGTAATGTTTAACGAAGTGGTTCGGCTGAAATCAACAACGTAATTAATTGTTTATAAATATTTATAATTAGGAATTAAACTATAATTATAACTTGGTTAATAATTTTTAACGTTAATGGTGGACAAGATATTTTTGTGGCGCACGGATTGCTTTTGGTGATGAATGGTAATGAAGGAACAAGCGCGGTCAATGGGAGCAATTCGAACTGAACAAAACATGGAACAGTTTGGTCTGACATTCCAACATACTTAGGGTATAACTTTGTTATTAGTCATTAAACCTATTTAGTTAAATATAAATCAAAACTAAGATTAGGGTTAAGTGTTTTATTAAGAACGGACAGTTAATTAATCGGTCCATTTTATTTTCAGATAAAAGATACATGGCAAGAGCAGAAGGATAGCGGGAATAAGCGACGGACGAATTGCTGAATGGAAATGTAATTAATTTAATAATAATTAGTTAAGAGTTAGTTAATATATAACTAAATCTTGTTACTTAAATATTAATAACTTTTATTCATGTTATCAGAACCGAACCTAACGAGCTATGTCGGAACCATAATATCAAGCCTTATATTTTGGAACTGATATAGAAACAGTTTGGACGGTGTTAGCAGCAGCTGGAATTTTAATCAAATTAAATGATAATTTAATTTAATTAAAAACTGAATCGCTTTAGCGACGACAGAATCAAGGTGAGTTAAACCCACTCGGTATTTTTCCCATTTATATTTTATATAAATTGGGTTTTTATTTTGTGTGCTTTGCTTGCTGATGGTTGCCTGTTTGCTAGTTATAGATTTGTTTGTTGATTTAACCGATGAAATTAAACTGCGTTTAATTTCAGTGAAATACCAAATCGTTATTTTTAACGATTGGTTCCAATAAAGGTAACTCACCTTGCTTGGTCACGTTTATAAAATAAACGTGTTTAAATTGTTTGAATTGCTTGTGAATTGGTTGATGTTAAATAGTCGTTATTAATTTCAGTTAAATGAAATCGAAATGATCTTATTTGAGATAACCTTTGTGATTTCAGGGAAGAACAAGTTGGGATTGGGTCCCTCAAATATATTATTTATTTTCATATTATCATATATTAACTGATCTGATGGGGTGGTTGATTTGATTGTTGATTATCAACTGAATATTGAACAATTTGTTTTGTCTAAACCAATGGAAGATATTGGTTGAGTGATTGGCAGCGTATGGCCTATAAAATCAATCATTTTATGATTATTGATTCACCGTCAGGTGAGTCGATAGAAATGAAGTTACGAAATTTATTTTATAACTGAAGTTAGATTTTGAAATATATTATTTTGAATAAAAGTTATTAAAGGGAAATAAATATTTTTTTGAAGACTTTGATTATTATAAATCGATTTTATAAAGTCAATTCTGATGTAATCAGATTTGTAAGTACAAGGATAAGAAATAAATCGAATGGTACATTTTGGATAATTGTTTTGTTAAGAAACGATTAAAGGGAGTTATTTAAATTAATTATATTATTAATTAAATTTAGAAGTGGGAATTTATTTGGAATCTGTTAACTAGATAACCGTGTTTTGAGACTGGAATAGAATATTGGTTTGATTACAACTTATATTTATCTGAGGATAAGAATGTTGTTGATCAAGGTCTGAGAGGTAATTAAAATACCCCAACTTGAATAACATCAGGATTATCTGAAGATGATATTAGTTGGTAATCGTAAAGGAGGTTAGTGATAATTTATTATTTCCATTAGTGAAACAATAATGCGATGTTTTGGTGAAAATTTGGAGAATATACGAAGTAAAGGAAATTAGTAAGAAAGAAATGTATGGTTTAGCTTTATTTTATACAAATAAATATTTGTTATTGTTTCAAGAATAGAATAAAAGATATTACGTAACACTATTTACGAATAATAAGTTATGTGGATTTCCCAAGTTTAAATCATAAAGAATGATGTAACAAATGTTTTGAAAGGAGAATTTAGTGGAAATGGAGTATGGTTATAAGTTATTAAGCAATATAATGAAATTGTTTTTGGGAATATTAGTATATTAAGTAAGAATTCAAATATCGTATTTTTAAATATTAAAAGAGTTAGAAGTTTTAATTAAACAGAAGTGAATCAGTTTGTCTTAATTAAAAGGCCAAGTGATGCTGAGTACTGAACTAGTGAACTCATTGGATTGTCATGATTGAAACACTTTTTATTTTTATAGTTAAATCACCGACTATCAAGTCTGTCCAATACGATTGTTGGCACGGAAAGACCGGGATCGAATTTATATTCGAAAACCATTGCGACCAACAAATACGTGAAGATATCAGAAGACTGTCGAGATGGAGCATTGAAGACCATGGATTTTCATAAGTGGAAGAACTACTAAAAATCTCTGGTTTAGCGGCAAGAGAAAAACTGTGGTTCTGTCGTGGTTGGAATCTACGGGTTGCAAGGACTTCTCGCTACTGATCCATGGGGTGATTCCTATATTGGATGCAGTAGGAGCGTCCCTTCGGTTCATCCTGTTCCTGGGTGACTTGTATGGACGGATGTCTGACAGAGTATTTCCAAAAGAATTACGTACGTTGATTCTTCAAACGTGCTATAGTGGTTGGCGGGGAATGGCCGTTCTCTTAGTTTAACTACTAGAGTATTTTTGTGGACGTCAATTAGTGATATCTGGCGGATATGACGATGTGGCATTCAAAGTGAATGATGACCCGGTGTTCAAAAGGAATTCAAACCTCAAGCCTCATCAACCGAGAAATGACAAAAATCGGGCAGGCAGCATGGCTATGTGGATCGCTCCCATTAGGGTGTATAATCACCTATCTAGAGAAAATCCTTTTGTTTCTTAAATATATTTCGATGCTGTCCCTTTTCGGGAAGACGGTGGGTAGCTCCCAACCGTTGGTGATATACATTCGATACACTCAAGCGAAATTAGTGGTCGGTCATGTGAGGGCCGGGTTGCAAGATGTTCTTGTTGAACCCAGTGTATTCGCCTCTAGAGATACACTATCGGCAGGTGGTCTGATACCTTGTCATAGTCGGAATCCAATCTCCAATAAGCGCCGCGGTTTTGTTTGTATATTATATATGTGGAGCGTGAGATGCAAGCGTTCCACTAGATTTCTATTTACTTGTATTTAGACATTATTATAATATCAGACAAGATATTGATTTCAAAACTGTTTTGGGTTATCGTAAGGTAAAAACCGTCCGTGTTTATGTGTGGATTTGGTCTTACGATTATCCTTTTCTTTGAAAGATTTTAACTTTAAAATCAGGTTGTGTGATACCCTAAATACTGTGCGAGTTCATCTCACTCTGGTTCACCAGACTGACCCGGTGTTTTGTAAATGCTCAGGTTAGCCCGGGGTGTGCAGGTTCAGGTTATCGAATGCTATGAAGTCCAGAGACGAGCTGGAGATGTTCAGACGTATGATATTATATAGCTACTATTCCATTGTGTGTTGTACAGGTTGTTATAACTGTCCCGTTGTGTGATGTACTCTAATATTGTAAGTATTTTTAAAGCTCTCAATAAAGACTTATTTCTGTATTATATTTTGTTCCGCTACGATGTGAGACTCTGTGTTGTGTTGTTTCCTCTTCTTCTATTCTAATATTTCTTTCTTTCTTATCTCACCCTCTAAATTCTTTGTAATAACATTCCAGTGTTTTCGGTGTTTGGAAGGTCGACATGAGTTACGGTAAAGGTATTTATGTCGATTTCCGGGGCCGAAAATTCCTGGGTCGTTACATAAGATGTACCAGGATATAAGGAAAAACTATTATTAGGAAGGAATGAAGAAAGGTACTGGGACACTCATCTCCAAGTGCATGAATTGACAATTAGTCAAAGCTGACTAAAGAAAACCTAGTGGTTTATTGCAGCCACTAGAAGTCACCGAGTGGAAATGGAAACAAGTGCCAATGGATTTTATTTTTGGTCTGTCTACGACTAGAGTAGAATACGACAACATTTGGATCATCGTTCGATTGACCAAGAGGGCTAGATTTATACCCATTCAGTCGAGTAGAAAAGCAACAAAGCTGACCGACTTGTATGTGAAGTGAATTGTGCAATTCCATGGAGTGCCAAAAAATATCATGAGCAATTAGGACCCGATGTTCACAAGTGGTTTTTGGAAGAACTTACAAGAAGCCCTATTGTCTAAGTTGCGCCTCACCATAGCTTATCATCCTCAAACAGATGGCCAAACGAAAGGATGAATCACATATTCGAAGATCTCTTACGATCTTGTACTATAGATTTTAGAGGTTTGTGGGATGATCATTTGCATTTAATTAATTTCGCATACAAAGTAGTTGCAGTCTAGCATCAACATGGCACCATGGAAGCTTTATATGGTAGACCTTGTAAAATCCCCTTATGTTGTTGGGAAGCAAGCGAGAAGCTAATTCTTAGCATAAATATGGTTAGAGAGATCTCAAATAAAATTAAAATCATCCAGAACCGAATGAAAGCTGGTAGGGACAAAAAGAAATGTTATGTTGATAAGGGCGTAGAGATTTGGAATTCTCCGCTGGTAACTTGGTGTTTTGTCAAGATTTCCCTCTTTGGGAACATGATTCTGTTCGGTAGAAAGAAGAAGTTAGTACCATGCACTACGACAATATAGGCTTTTCATAGCATTTGAAAAACGCTGTTTTATCCTAACATAGCATTTCAGAGAACGCTATGTAACGACATGTTATGTTAGATCTTCAGCTTTAAATAGTAGAAACAAAAACGCTATAAAAAGCGAATTTTCTAACCATTTTATGTTTGCTATCCAACAAGAACGCTATATAGTATGTTATATATAGCGTTTTTTTTTTGCATGTTTCTATAGCGTTTTATCTATGTTTCTATGATGTTTGTTTAGTTATACTATAGCATTCCCAATGTGTGTTTCTATAGCGTTTTTCATTACATACATACATAGATATAAACATACATATATATATATATATATATATATGCACACAATATATTTTTCCAAACAATAAATTACAACATAATATTTCGTACATATCATTCAGATAACTTTTCAAGTACCAAAACTTAGTACTACGTGCACATTATTCCAACAACTCTTCAAACACTCAAACTACATATTTCATACATTGTTTTACCAACTTTTCCATGTTAATATTTCATACAATTTTGCATTAGTAAGTTACTTACAAAGCAGGACAACGAATAGATTTAATCTTGCTTTGCTTTTGATATTTTCTCCTAAGCGTCAACAATTGTGGTCCTGCTAATGCCAAATAAACGAAGATGTTAGTAATTGTTATATCATATATTCTCAAAGTAAAAAAACCTAAAGGAGAAGACATAAAATATGACACGCTTATTCGTAGGACTGCAGCTAATTTTCATTCTTTTTAATTTTCTTTTACATGATACATCCCTATTTTGAAAAATAAATAAAAGATGAAATTCAGAAGAGTGTTTGATTAATTTTACTAACATTAACATGTGCTCTTAGGATATACATACGTAACTCATAACCGCCTGCAATACACGTCTTGACCATGACATCTAAATTTGGAATAGAAGAAGAAAAAACTGATGACGTATAAAAAACTAGCTTAAAAAAGGAGGGACTCGATAACACATAGGTTTTAAATGTTCAGTTACTATATACAAGTAAAATACATATAAGTGAGAGCGAGTTTGTTGACACCACTTAATGTGGTGTCACCGTGACTCTGACCTTCCATTGGTGGAAATCAGGGGGATCCATATGGGTCTAACTGATTTCCACTAATCAGATGGTAGAGTCATTGCAAACATGTATTGCATATAAGTAGTGTCACGTTGACATGGTGTTAACAAACTCGTATTGCATCTAATTAGTCAACATTGGAAACATGTGCACTTTTTTTTAATGATCAACAAAAATTGAAGCCACTTTAACCTTCAGCTCTGCATCAAAATACACAAGCCATCCCATTCAATACACAGTGAAGAGTAGAGTGAATCCCACAATCTAATAGTCTGAAGCTTTTTTTTTACGCAATCGAACATTGGTTGATACAGATGGTGGCAGGCGAAACTACAACCCATCATAAAGCAAAGTCTCGAAAACAGAACTCTAAAGGCATAAATATCAAGGAATACCAATAAAACCGTAAAATGATAGAAATATGAGTAGCAATGTAAAGAAACTTGGTTTGCACAGATCTGAAAGGGAACGCATTATTTACTTAGCAAATGCCGTTATTTCTTTAAAGATGGCTTTTTGGGTCCTTCCTCTTCAAAGTTTCACGTTCCATACAAAGGAAACACTTTGGGCATAAAACAGTAAAAATCCATTGGAGATTGACATTGACAGCCTGTAGATCTAAATCATCTTGCCTGAACAAGTTTGAATCGTTAGCAGGAATCTCTAAATACAAATAGATAGTTTATAAACAGGTGTGAAAGTGATGGGTTTCGGTAGTGGGGAAGTGAAGAAGTTAATGAGGCAAATGGACGATGTGGAGAAATTTTGTGTATGCGTAACAACAATAATACCCATAGAAAAAACACGCAAAAAGACACCCACAAAAATGCAACTGAGCTACCCAGAGAAAATCTCCAAAGCCGGAGAAAAGTCCAACAGACACGGATAAGGATCAAGCATTGCTAACCCAAAAAGCCAAGAAACTAAAGCATAGAAAACCCTTCAAAAAATCCGCAACTGATGATCATCACAAGAGGGAAAAGATCCAAAAACTGAAAGACATTCAAAATCAGTAGCCTTTATCACAAAGAAGCTGACAACCAACCTCAAAAGACCTCCTTAACATGGCAATTAACAATTTACTACAAGAACACCAACCAAATCCCAGATTGACAAAGCCAAAAGAAGCTCCTACTTTAAACAATCAAACCTCGATACGAAGCAACAGATACAAGAATCATCCAACAAAACTAAAAAAAACCTGGCTTCTGATATAAACACCAACCAAACAAAGAACCAAAAAAATACTGGGACAATCGCTTCTTATTTATACCCCCCTTAGAAACTCCACCTAAATTTTCTCCTCCTTTAGCTTTGCTTGTCTTTGATCTATTTTGTATTTGCTGCATGAGTTGATTCCATTCTGGATTATCCTCAATTAAGGGTTCTTCATTAACAAACTTGTTTTCTTTCTTGTATTTATTGGATTTGAAGTTAGTTCTCCTTTTCTTGAAACTGCAAGTAGAACTATAAAAACATAATGAACTGTCTGACTCACTCATAAAAAAAATCTTTATTATCTATATCTTCTCCGTTTAGAAATCCAGAACAGTTTTCAATGTTAATCATTTTGACAACCTTCTCATTATCTTCATCCAAACCTGTCTGTTTAACCAGATGCTCTCCACTTTCCTTCTTGTACCTTATTACATTAGCATTTACTATATTATCACCTTCCTGCAAATTAATACCAGAATCTCCCACAACATTAGCAGATTTCATACACTCAGGTATTTTAATATGAGAAACATCCTTAACCCCTTTTTGTTGATCTTCTAACATTGGTGCCACAGAAGAACTCACATGTTTATTTATGTTATCCATCTTCTCAACGTCTAAACTTCTGCTCTGAGAAGAAGAGTGATTTTCAACAATACCAGACATAAGTTTAACTTGACAACTATTTTCCAAATTTAACTCCTGATCTTTAGATAGATCTATTTAAATCCAAATATGATCAAACACCAAATACGATGCTTTAAAGAGCGCGTCACCCGTTCAGAGGAAGGGTGCTAAGAAAGCATGTATGAAGAAAAGTGGGACCGCAATCACAGAGGTAAAAATACAAAGTAAAGACAAGAGAATTTTTATAGTGGTTCGATTCGAAATGAATCTACATTCACTTTTCAAGCATTTTCATTACGAGATTCCAATTACAATATGCATAAGCTCTCTTTACATTCAATTCTCTCTCTAAAGCTTGAAGATGTTGAATCTCGCCCTCGAGATTGCTCTTTAAAGCTTGAAGATGCTGAATCTCGCCCTCAAGATTGCTCTTTAAAGCTTGAAGATGTTGAATCTCGCCCTCGAGATTGCTCCTTAAAGCTTGAAGATAATGAATCTCGCCCTCGAGATTGCTCCTTAAAGCTTGAAGATAATGAATCTCGCCCTCGAGATTGCTCCAACGGAGTTTGAAGAAATCCAATCCGTTTTCTAATGGAGATTGTAGGAGATGAATAAAGCTTTGGATGCCATGGATGGAGCTTGAGAATGCCTTGGAGAAGCCATTTTTGCAGCCCTTCGGGATAGTCCAAATCCCCCCCCCCCTTGAATGTAGAGAAAGGGGGCATTTATAGTTGTCGTTGAGGGGTAGTGGAACACTCGTAAGTGTATAGTTGGCGCTTGGTTGGCGACGAGTTGGCATACGGTTGGCCATGGGTTGGCTAGGAACCGATCAGCTTTATTCAGTCTCGTAACCGTCCAGTCATGCAAAATGCGGACCGACCAGTCTTTCCCATGCACGAGCGAGCCTTCCTTCCAATAATGAACGAGCAAGTTATGCTGTCACGTGAATGTTTGTACCATCATACTTTTTATATGCGGCTGCTCCATCATGCAAATTAAACATTACAATAGTGCCATCCACTTTTGCATCCTCACTTTTATCCAAAGCTGCTCGTCCCTTTGTTGGAGGTTCTGCTCGCTCATTCCAGTTATTTTGAAGCCCAACCGACTAGCAGCTGAAGCTCGACCGACCAGACGGTGCTCCTATCTTGACCGACCAGATGAAGAGGCTGCCATGACCGACCAGTACGAAGACTCCGTGACCGACCAGTTGGAGGAAGCTTGGACCGACCAGGTGGTGCTTCTCCAAGACCGACCAGCGCCTGGAGCTCGAGTTCGATGGGGTGGAAGCTTGCACAGACCAGGTGGTGCTTCTCCAAGACTGACCAGCGCCTGGAGCTCGAGTCCGACGAGATGGACTTGTACTGTTCGACAAAATGCTCAAGTGAATTTTCTTGGTAGTTAACAGCAGTTAACATTTGCCCCTCGTAGCTTTGTATTTTTTGCTTTGCGAGAAATGCGGGCTTCGAAAAGAGCGTTGCTATCATGGTCTGCGTTGGAATTCGGTCATAGCATTTTGTTTGCTATAGCAAATCTTGCTTTGACTCGCTGATTCCAGACGATCCAAGTTTGAACTTTTTGACTGGACTTTGTGCTTCGTAACACCTGTTCTGTAATGAAGACAAGAACTTGCACGAGTTTGGACTTATACGTTGTTATTGATCGTCCACATCAATAACAGGTTAGTTAATCATTAATGAATGATGTATAATAAATTGAATGTCATATCTATGCAGAACTGCTTTATTTAACAGTTATGATTTGTCAAAAGTTGTTTGCATAGACATGGTATTCGAGTTTGAATTCACAATGGCGCTTGAGTTCTGAATTGCAGATTTCAAGTTACACCTTTGCAATGAATTACGTGATCTCATATGGCGGTTTACGTTTGATGAAACGTGTACCTGATCGGATCAATACTTTGCTTTGTGCTTCTGATGCCAAGGCGATTGTGGCCGTTGGATGGATCAGAATTTTGTATTTAACTGATTAATTTGGACTTCTACGTGGAGAAGTCATTGTATCTTTCTGCCTTTGCTTGAAAAGGTCTTATGTACGGTGCCCCCGCTAGGGGAGGACTTTATGTTGGATGCCCCCGCTAGGGGAGGACTTGGGATTTGATGCCTCCGCTAGGGGAGGACTTGGGATTTGATGCCTCCGCTAGGGAAGGACTTTATGTTGGATGCCCCCGCTAAGGGAGGACTTGGGATTTAATGCCCCCGCATGGGGAGGACTTTCGTCGTTGCTTTCACGAAGAGGGGCTAGACTTTTTTATGCCCCTGCATGGGGAGGTCTTTCGTCGTTGCTCTCACGAAGAGGGGCTAGACTTTTTTATGCCCCCGCATGGGGAGGTCTTTCGCCGTTGCTCTCACGAAGAGGGGCTAGATTTTTTATGCCCCCGCATGGGGAGGTCTTTCGCCGTTGCTCTCACGAAGAGGGGCTAGACTTTTTTATGCCCCCGCATGGGGAGGTCTTTCGCCGTTGCTCTCACAAAGAGAGGCTAGACTTTTTTGTGCCCCCGCACGGGAGGTCTTATATTTGAATCCGTGGGACAGACGCCAGTTCCTTTACTGGATGCTTTGGCATGGCAACGATCTCGATTTAGGAATCTGGGCCATAAGTAGTCGCTTGTTCCTTCATGGGTTGTTCAACTTAGTGAGTCACCTCGATGTATCGTGTGGTCAACGCTTGCGGGACCTCGCTAAGGAAGCTGCGACTTATGAAGTCGGCTGTTCCGCTATGGGTCCTCGACCTGGTGAGCCCTCTTGATGTATCGGGTGATCCATGCTTGTGAATTGCACCACATCAGGAGACAGGGACTTAATCAAGCTGTCAGGGATCTGCCCTTTTTTGGGAAGCCTGGAACCCACGAGGTAGACTTTAACAGTCGCATTGGATGTGCTTAGTTGTGATAAGCAATTGCAACCGGATTGAGAAGTCGTGCTCTTTTGGGGTTTGCGGGGTTTGCGTCATTCCGTGGAGCGAACATTGGCCTTGTACTGGAAGCACTTGATCATGGCAAGTGTTCATGATTGAGCGCAAGTTGCCCCTTGGAACTTACAACCTGCGGCGTTGATTTTAGATATGCTTGTTGACCTCTCCACCATCTCATCTTTGGCCATCCCTTCTAACCACCCTTCAAGATGGTGTTTTTATGATCGCACTTAGATGTGTTAACACTTTGTGCATCCCATGCTTGAATAAGTGTTGTGGAGTTCGCCATAGTGCATCGGGTTTCGAGGAAGCGAGCATTTGTCCTATAACCTGTAATAGAGAATCGTCTTTTAGCAAGTCTTGAATTAACGAAGATCTTGTAAGTAAGAGATTCACACAAGTATGCAGGACTTTATCCATAGAGATATTGTTCAGTACAATCCTTATGCAATATTACAAGTTTTTTACAAGAAGTTCTGAATGTAACAGAAAGCAAGATGTAAAGTAAAGCAAGTAACAAAGCAGTAAGTAAGGAAAGGCGATGATGATCGCTTATTTCGAGTTGTTGAAATGAGATTCCCATCAGCCCTCAGTTGATGATTGGCCTGTTATTGGGTTGAACCAAGAGAGAGCCTTGCCCCTGAGGAGTCTGAGCGGCGTTTGAGGATTGTAGATTCTTGATGTACTGTTGTAGTTTGCCATTCTGAATCATTTCCTCAATTATGCTTTGGAGAATTCTGCATTCATTTATATCATGACCCGGCAGCTTGTGGAGTCGACAGTACTTTCCAGAGTCCAGAGTTTTCTGTGTAACCTTGAACTTTGGTGGCTCCGGATAGTGCTCGGTATCCTTGGTGGCAAGGAAAATGTTTTCTATGGTATCATTCAGAGGAGTGAGTTCTGATGGGTTGTAGAAGCGAAACTTCTTGTTTGCCTTGCTGTTTTTCCCATCATTGGCTCGTTTCTGCCCCTGGATATCGTGCTGATTAAGCTGGATGTCAGCGCTTTTGGGAGGATCAACAGTCTGATGAAGCACAGGATGATCTCCCACTCTCATATACTCCTCGGCTTTCTTCTGGAACTTTTCCAGCATGTTCGGCTCCTTCATTTTGATCCATCGACCGAATTCGCTATTCTTGTCTATAGCGCCGATTAGAGATGCTAAGATCATGCGGGGGTCAGGATTCCCTACTTCAGTTAAAGCGGTATTGAACCTCTTGAGGAAAGCTTTAACTGACTCTCCAGGATTCTGCTTCATTGATGTGAGGGAGATGACATCCTTAGCTTTTATGGCCTGCAACATGAAATGCTCTTTGAACTTATTAGTCAAATCATCAAAGCGATCGATGGATTTGGGCGGGAGCCTTGTAAACCATAGCGATGCGATGCTTTCTAGATAGAGCGGGAAGCACAAGCACTTAATCTCATCCGTCGCTTTAGCCACATTCATGTGCCACTCATATCTGTATAGGAAGTGATTTGGATCAGCAGTCCCATCGTATGGAGGCAAGGTGGGATGTGCGAACTTCTTCGGAAGCTCAGCTTTGCAAATTCTCCAGGTGAATGGGTTTCTGCTCAGAGAAAAATCCCATTCCCTTTCGCTATCTTTGCGGGTTATGCCATCTTTCATCATCCGCTTCACCACGTCCTCGATGTCCCCTTTTGAGTAGTGTCGCTTGGGAGAGCGGACCTCGATTTCCTTTCCGGATGCTCGATCGTGATTAGAGTGTATGGGTCCTTTTCCTTCAGCAAGGGAAGGTGCTCCCCTTTCAGGACTTGCGACTCGCCGGGCATCTCGATTGGAAACGCTTTTGGCTTTCAGCTTGGAAGCATGAATGTCGGCTCCGTTGAACCCTTCAATGTTATCATTGCAATAATGATCGGAAGTTGATGAACTTGTGTTTCCCTCAAGGTTGACATGAGCCTTTTGAGGAGGAGCGGGATTGGCTTGAGCATCTAGGAGAGCGCTCACTTTATCCATCAAAGTTTGATTAGCATCCACAAGAGTTTTGTTAGCATCCAACAAGGCTTTACTGGAAGCTTCCATCCGTTGGTGTAGATTAGCGACAACGACATCTAGCTCGGCCCTTGTTACTCCAGCTCCAGTTATGGAATTTTGACCAACCTCGAAGCGGTTAGTAAGAGGTGTAGCTTCGTTGTTAGCAACATTGTTGACGTCGTCGTTGTTGTCGTTTTCTCCAACGGTTTTACTTGCGGTTTTCTTGGACTTAGCCATTATCTCGGACATGGATTTGACTTTGGAAGATAGCTCGTCGATTGGCCCAGATCTGAGATTTGCGAGATCTATGATTGAAGCAAGCCTAGATCTTACGTGCAAAGTTCTTAACCTTGTCGAGTTTGGGAGAAGTGCGAATGCGGCTTCACGGTGGGCGCCAAATGTTTAAATCCAAATATGATCAAACACCAAATACGATGCTTTAAAGAGCGCGTCACCCGTTCAGAGGAAGGGTGCTAAGAAAGCATGTATGAAGAAAAGTGGGACCGCAATCACAGAGGTAAAAATACAAAGTAAAGACAAGAGAATTTTTATAGTGGTTCGATTCGAAATGAATCTACATCCACTTTTCAAGCATTTTCATTACGAGATTCCAATTACAATATGCATAAGCTCTCTTTACATTCAATTCTCTCTCTAAAGCTTGAAGATGCTGAATCTCGCCCTCGATATTGCTCTTTAAAGCTTGAAGATGCTGAATCTCGCCCTTGAGATTGCTCTTTAAAGCTTGAAGATGTTGAATCTCGCCCTCGAGATTGCTCCTTAAAGCTTGAAGATAATGAATCTCGCCCTCGAGATTGCTCCTTAAAGCTTGAAGATAATGAATCTCGCCCTTGAGATTGCTCCAACGGAGTTTGAAGAAATCCAATCCGTTTTCTAATGGAGATTGTAGGAGATGAATAAAGCTTTGGATGCCATGGATGGAGCTTGAGAATGCCTTGGAGAAGCCATTTTTGCAGCCCTTCGGGATAGTCCAAATCCCCCCCTCCCGCCCCCCTTGAGTGTTGAGAAAGGGGGTATTTATAGTTGTCGTTGAGGGGAAGTGGCACACTCGTAATTTGAAGTGTATAGTTGGCGCTTGGTTGGCGACGAGTTGGCATACGGTTGGCCATGGGTTGGCTAGGAACCGATTAGCTTTATTCAGTCTCGTAACCGTCCAGTCATGCAAAATGCGGACCGACCAGTCTTTCCCATGCACAAGCGAGCCTTCCTTCCAATAATGAACGAGCAAGTTATGCTGTCACGTGAATGTTTGTACCATAATACTTTTTATATGTGGCTGCTCCATCATGCAAATTAAATATTACAATAGTGCCATCCACTTTTGCATCCTCACTTTTATCCAAAGCTGCTCGTCCCTTTGTTGGAGGTTCTGCTCGCTCATTCCAGTTATTTTGAAGCCCAACCGACTAGCAGCTGGAGCTCGACCGACCAGACGGTGCTCCTCTCGTGACCGACCAGATGAAGAGGCTGCCATGACCGACCAGTACGAAGACTCCGTGACCGACCAGTTGGAGGAAGCTTGGACCGACCAGGTGGTGCTTCTCCAAGACCGACCAGCGCCTGGAGCTCGAGTCCGACGGGGTAGAAGCTTGCACCGACCAGGTGGTGCTTCTCCAAGACTAAACAGCGCCTGGAGCTCGAGTCCGACGAGGTGGACTTGTACTGTTCGACAAAATGCTCAAGTGAATTTTCTTGGTAGTTAACAGCAGTTAACAAGATCAATATCCATATTGCACTCTTGCTCCTTGGGTTTCCAAACTTTCGAGGCCTTACAATCAGTTATTGAGTGCCCAAAAATCTTACAACTTGAACATGCAATAGGACACCACTTATATATTACTTTTTGCCAAACTATGTTGTCATTAGCACACTGAAAAGGAACAAATTCAGGGAAAGTAAAACTAGTATCTACTTCTACTAATATCCTTGCAAAAGATATACGAATAACCTCCTCAGTGACACTATCAAGTTTAATTGGACGTCCTAAAATAGATACAATTCTACTAATTGCCTCCACAAACCAGTAATCTAAATGTAAGTTAGGAAGACGAATCCATATGGTTACAGTGTGAAGAAATTCTCTAGTTAAATTCATTCCAAGTTCCCTTTTTTTCCATAAAAATTAATCGTTTGTTATAGTAATAAGGGCCTTCTGATAGAATCCTTTCACAGTCTTCCTCTAACCCACATTTAAGAATAAAGAAACCATTTTCTCTCGAATACAACTGATAATTGCCTCTTATTTTCCAATTTCTATCTATATACTCACGCAGAAACAGAAAGTAAGGTCTATTTCCAAAGACATAAAACGCAATTGAATTGGTCCATCTTTCTCTAGCCTTCTTAACTAGATCTTCCTCTATAACTTCAATGTTATCCTTGACTGAGGGTTCATAATATTTCAATTATATAGATTTCTGATGAGATCTATTCTCAGAAATCACTTATATCCAAGATTTAGGCTTAATCAAAGATAAATAGTTTATATCTAGCATACTATTTGGATTTAGCTCAGGAAAGTCATATTTAGAAGTTAGACTATAAGCATTCGATTTACCTTGAAACGGCTTCGGTAGTTGATCTGCATGTGAGGTCGAAGCTCATAGATCTGGAGGAAATTTCAAACGAGAATCTTGGATCTGAGTTCCTGCCTGACGTGCATGTTGCGGAAGAGAGCTTCGATCTGATGGAAATACAGATCTGTGGTCGGAATCGAAGCTTAGACCTGCTTTTGTTTAAGAATTGGAATTTTTAGGATTTATTGTCGCCATTTTTGTTATTCGAGAACTCTCGTACATGTTATCAAAACTAAGTGGTCACGTTTTTGTTTATGTGAAATACATTAAATATACAAAAGAATATAAAATAATTAACACGGATTGTTAACAGTAGCCGTTAGATTTATTATAATTAGAACATCTCAACCATTACATATTTACTTATCCAAACACCAATTAAAAACTGAACTTCAGTCATTGAGCACTCCCTAATGGTATAGACTAACTAGAAGCTATTTTTTCAGCCTTTAGCATTCAATATCAAGAACCGATTGTTTTTAGCGATTAATCAGTCCTTAACTACAAACTGAAAATTATCAATTTCTACTTATCAGTCTTTAATTGGATATATTTTTGTAGTGTATGTGGTAACTAAAATAATTTAAGTTCAAAGAGTTTTATTGTCTTTTTATATAATAATTCTTAATGAGGTGTTATCATGATAAACTTTGCTTGATAGCCAAATTTAACTTGAATCACATTGCACAAATGATATTGCAAAATAAAAGCCAAAAAAATCACCATAAAACATACATAACTGAGTGTGATAAGCATGGATAACTCAACGTACAAGAGATCTGAGTGGAACGAAACAGTGAACATCCCTTCTCTTTTGCTAAGATTTAAGGAGGACCTGTAAAATATATGCATGTACAAAATTTTATCAGTGAGTATTCTATTATCGAATGTAAGTAAATTATAGCTAGCGGTAAAAATACTGGTGTATGAGTCATATAGGATTTGTCAGCATCATTTATCAAAAAAAAAAAAAAAAAAAAAAAAAAAAAAAAAAAAAAAGCAACTTAGCTGGTAGCATAAAGCATTGGATTTGGAAAGATACACCATTTCACTAACACAAACGATGAGCACAACTGTTTGAAAACTACAACTTTTGAATAACTCAAAAAGTTACTTCATTGGCTTTTGCAATAATTTGGCAAATTGAAAATCTTCAAATTTGTTAAATTTTTGGTTGTAAACGATCATAACTTCTCAAATATTTCAAAGGATCCAAGAAAATTCAGAAGGATCAAAATATAAATCAGAGAAAAGGCTGAAAATTCTTGTTCTCTTTTGATAAAACAATCTATTTTCACTATATATATATTGTTTGTACTTAGCATTGACGTTTATAATATAATTATTATCTCATTCTTATTACTCGTTAAGGTAATTATAAAAGTTAATGTTGATCATTAAATTTTCACTAATTTTTTTCATAAGACTAATACGTTCAACCTGTCGATACGTACTATCCGATTAAAAAAATTACCAATGAAAGAATCATGTTAACTAAAGCTCATTTACCTTTGGCTTCAAGAACTTGAATGAGATGAGTAGATGCATCTAACATATTCATTATTTCCCACTCTAAATTCAAGTAATGTATCTACCTTGCTTCGGGAATTCACCAATCTGGTTTATTTAAAGTAAAAAAAAAAAAAAAAAAAAAAAAAAAAAAAAAAAAAAAAAAAAAGCGCAAATAAACATAAAAAACTATGAAAATAAATAAGAAATGTATGTATCGTGTATTAGCAGGTATTGGTTGGTATTACGACACCACTATTAATTAACATTGAAACCCTTTTTCGCTGAAACCATTGTTTCCTTTCTTAGTTTGCTTTCATCTTGCCATTTTCGGTTTGGGCCACTCCCTTCTCCAATGTCTTTCTAGCTACTTTGCCATTTTATATAAAAACGCTGAAGCCAGCTTAAAAACCAAAGCTAGCTCGCCATCCATGCAAACCTGCCTTCACTCCACCGCCACCTGCTCTTCTAACATCCACACTCAAGCTCCGCCCGTCGCCTGTAAACCAACCACCGATATCGGAAGCTAAGCTTCAGCGAACCAGACACCACCAAGAACGTCGCCTACTCCGTTCCGCCCACCTGTCGCAACCTGCGCTGCCAGACCCAACTTGGGGTATTACAGGAACCCATTAATTTGTGGATTTGGTGCCTATTTGTGCATCATGAACACATTGCGCTTTAAAGTCCTTATGGGTGGATCTGATGAAAATAATAGTCTCACATCGAAAAATATGCAACTATGATCCTGGATATAAACTAAGATGTTCCTCATCATATTGCCAATTGGTTTTGTGATAATAAGGGGATTAATAAATTCTAATAGGATCCGGATCACCAGATGTAACGATAAAATTAGGATGGGAAAAAGAGTTTGGTGCATCGACGGACTCATCACCAGAAAAGATGAGCACCAGCACCCATCAATCTGGCCTGCGGCTCCATCTGCTCAACAATCCATGGTTTGAGCTCTGCCGGCATCCACAGACTTTCACCTGCACTAACAGTCATTCCACATTGTATATTATAAAATGAAACTTCACATATACATAATGATATGCAATGCCAGAATAGCATTCAAGACGTGGACATGTTGATTCAATAACATATGAATTGAAGAATGCAGGACAGTCACTTTACATAAATACCTGTGCAGTTGAATTTTAGTGTTGTCACGCTTATCTACCTGGTAAGAACATGAGTTGAATATTTTTTTCTATCTGCTTCCATGACGTGGCTGAACTTCACTAACCTAGATTGTTAAAAATATAAGCTTTTTACGTACAAAATAATAATAATAATAAATAGTTGAACTTTAACAGCATAAAAACAAATCAGAAAAGATGCACGCTATTATAAATGCAGCCGGTGGGAATAAATAAATTTCATCTAATTCTTTGAAAGATTACCAACTGGCTTTAGAGTCTAAACTCAAAGTTAAATGTTAAAGCTATGTGAAGCCTTGAAGTCAACATATAAAATTACTGCTAGACATAAAACATCAACTGGAAGCTACACACGCACATATGTTATGTTATTAGATAGAAAACATCAATACAAGTTATATGTGGGAATCTGGGATGGATCATATGCAATTAGATCAGTGTAAAATCAGTCCTTGTATTAGCTTAATGAAACTATTTTAGAGTTTCTATGTAGTTTAATTTGTGGAAAGAAAAATATTTACATAAGAAAAGATTTTATATGTATAGTTATTCTTTGAGCAAAGCAAGATATTCTTTGGTTTGTTGCAATAAAAGATAGGAAATGCATCTCTAAAAATCAGTGCACATTAAGCTATTAACCTTTTCAACCAAACACTATGATAAGTAGGAAAAGTGTAGAACAACTTTTGGCCATTAATCATAATTAAAGCCATCTTTTGATGTGTGGACAGTGAGTGTACTTATATATATAGCTATAACTATAGCGAAAGTAAAAGTCCTAATAGGAAATTTTCTAACTCTAGTTGCTAATACATCAAAAAAAAATCATGTAAAACTATTTGTACTTGGAATTTCTATTAGCATAATATTCTAAAAATGAATTTTCACCATACAGTTTATTACGACTATCACAAAAGGAGAAAGTATGGTGATACTCTTAGCTATTCATCTCAATTGTGGACCAAAGGGATCTAAAAAAATGTTCTCAATTAGCTGGTAACAAATGCTCAATGTTATAATTTTTACAACATAATTTTCTAAGCACATTTTCGATGCTTGTTATTATAGTTATCTAAAAAGAGAAAATATGGTGATGGTCTTAGCTATTCATTTTTATTACAAACAAAGAGGGTTTTAATTTCTGAATTAGACTGCAACAAACCACAAGAATTGCTTTACAACTTCTTTGTGTCAAAAAACATTGCTTGTGATCATAAAAATACATGTTGAATTAGAAATAAAATTGAAAAATAACATGCATTACCTATTTCAATAATATTAAATTCAACCAATAGTCCAATTTCATTACTTAGCGAAGTAATTTTAACTATCAAAGAGTTGTGATAGTTTAAACAGGTAATGTAAAAGAATTGGGAAAAGTTAGGTTGAAAAATCACTCTTTGTTAACATAGTCTTTCTCTAATTCCTATTGAAATCAAGTTTAGAGTCTTAGTAACTATTCAGCTATCCATGTTGTTATAGAAATATAAGAAAATTTTATAGTATTATTCGTTTATAGAGCATTAGTAGAAATTATTACACTTTGAATCTTACATAGTAATGAACCTAAACATACCAAATACAAAATACACCCCAATTAGTGTAAGTAAGAATTTGAAGAAAACACGGTTAGAATGAAATAAAATAAAGCTTGAAATATATCTGGAACAAAATATGAACATATTGGCTTTGAATTTTTTGTGAATTCATTAGAGGTGAAGTTATATAAACCTCAGACTTTATTTTAAATGCATAGGAAGTGCGACTAATGGAAGCAATAATGAAAAAAGCACCAAATTAAAAGTTATGTTTACTGGAATGCTAGAAACTGGAACTGTATCAGGGGTTAATGATTTACCCACATCCCTTATTATTGCGCTAAAAAAACCAATCCATCAAAGCATTAAAGATGCATCAAGATAGATTCCAAGTTGCCATGCCCTAGTACTTGGATATCAAGCAACCTTCCAAACTCATGCAGCTCATATTTCACACATCTTTAACTATCATCAACTACTCTACCATATTGACCTCGAAATTCTCTATAGGAACAACAATCAAGTCCACTATACTTAAAGCCATTTACATGGTGAACTTGATTCCTCTTACATTGATTCTGCATTCATGAAACTCAATTACGCAGGAAACTAACACCACACATTGTCTCTATTTCAAAATTTTCAAAATCAAACTGAACCTCCTCATCATCAACAGTTATTGTATTGGAAATTTCAAATATATCCCTTATGTCATTTGCTATTGAATGGTTATATTTGTCTGGAAGAAGGTAAGGTTTGATTCTTTTTTTTTTTTGAAAAAAATCGATGGTGAGTCTATTAACTACTAATTCATTGTCATTTGATATGTTATAATAAAGACAACTGGCATGAACAAAAAATGATTATGTTTTTGTAAGAAAAAATTTATGGCTCTGATACCGCTGTTAGAAATTTTAGAAGAAGAAGTTTGAGAGATTAATATGACGAGAAAATAACTTATTTTATTTATTTTATTCAAACTTAATTGCTTGCATACATCAGCCTGATTACATTGCTTTTATAATGCAGTGCACTCTCTAGAGTATTCTAGGAAAACATTATCTAGAATTCTCTAAAATATGAATTCTAGATTTTCCTTTAATTTATTTCATTCATTAATACAATTACAAATTTATCAATACAATTAATTGTTTCCATAAAAACCAAGATTATTTCCAACATTCCCCCGTAAGCTTGGTTTTTTAACTCCAAGAATGTCTCGCAATCTTTTAAAAAATCATGCTTTAATGCTTTTGTGAAGATATCTGCAACTTGGTCCTTTGAATTGATGAACTTCACTAGTATCTCCTTTTTTGCAATCTTTTCTCAAACAAAATGGTATCATGTGTCAATACGTGAACTTCGATTATGGAAAATAGGATTCTTGGCAAGTGCTATGGCTGACTTGTTATCCATAAATATCTCCATTTCATTATGATGTGACACGTGCAACTCCTTTAATAATTCTCGAAGCCAAATTGCATGACACACACAATCTGATGCAGCAACATACTCCGCTTCAAAAGTTGACAACGTAACAATTGATTGCTTTTTTGAGCTCCAAGTAAATGCTGTATGTTCCATGAAAAAAGCAAATCCAGCTGTACTTTACAGTCATCAACATCTCCAGCTCAATCACTATCACTATAACCAATCAACGAAATTATTAGAATGTGAACACAACAACCCAAAATTAGTGATACCTTTAGTATATCGAAGAATTCTTTTCGCTGTCTTCAAATGCGATGTAGTAGGAGTTTCCATGTAACGACTAATAAGGCCCACACCATAGAGTATATCTAGCCTTGTGTATGTTAAATATCTCAAACAACCAACCATGCTCTTGAATAGGGTAAGATCCACCATCTCTTCTTGCATACATTTTGAGAGTTTTGCACCACATTCTACTGGTGTATTTACAGGCTTGCATCCATCCATATTGAATTTCTTCAATATTTCATTTGCATATGATTCTTGAGAAATAAATATACCATGCTCACTTTGAATCACTCGGATTCCAAGATAGTATGATATGAGTCCAACATCCGTCATCTCAAATTCAAAACTCATTTTCTTCTTAAAGTTTTCAAAATCTTTTGGATTATTTCCAGTAAAGATTAAATCATCCACATAAAACATACAATTAAAATATCTCCATTTTCATTTTTCTTTATGTAAAGAGCATGTTCATGGGGGGATTTTATAAAATTATTTTCTAAATAATAATTATCAATTCTTCTACTCTATGCTCTTGGGGATTGTTTCAAACCGATACAACGCCTTCTTCATTCTTAAAACTTTGTCTTTTTGTCCTTTAACCATATAACCGGGTGGTTGCTTGCAACGAACTGAGATTTTCGACCCAGAAAATCAACATAAAACCATGTTAATTATACAGGTATCGAACATTCCAAATCATTAATAGAAAGAAGTTAGAGGGTGAGAATAGATAAGATAGAAAATTAGAATAGAAGAAGAAGAAGAACACAATCAGAGTAAACACGAATCTCACAGCGGAACGAATAAAATATAATATATAACATAACTTTGCAATAAAACAGTATAATAACATTATCAGAGTACACACTTACACACAGCGGAAACAACAATAGCTATATAATCCTGAAGCCTCCTGCCTCAAGCTCCTCCAAGTATATCTGTAAAGACCTGAACTACTTGACTGTCCATACAAATTTGGGCACCCAAGAGTTTAGGGAAAACAAAACAAAATAAACTTTGGGTCAGTCATGGGACTGGTGCTAGTAAACTCAAATCATTTGGTTTAACTTTTCAAAATCCTTTTCGAAAGAAAAGATAATCGTAAGACCAATCCACACATAAACACGGATGGTTTTTACCTTATGTTAACCCAAAACAGTTTTGGAAATCAATACTTCTCTGATATTATAATAATGTCTAATCATAAGTAATTAACAATCTAGCAGGAAGCTTGCATCTCACATTCCACATATATAGTATACAAACAAAACCGCGGGCGCTTATTGGAGATTTGATTCCATCTATGACAAGGTATGGAACCACCTGCCGATAGTGTATCTCTAGAGGAAAATACAATGGGCTCAACAAGAACGTCTTGCAACCCGGCCCACACATGACCAACTACTCATTTCACTTGAGTGTATTAATATATATCACCAACGGTTGGGAGCTACCCACCGTTTCCCGAAAAGGGACAGCATCGATAACAGATAAAAGAATGAAATGGATTTTCTCTAGATAGGTGATATTCACCCTAATGGGAGCGACCAACTTAGCCATGCTGCCTGCCCGATTTCTATCATTTCCCGGTTGATGAGGCTTGAGGTCATTACGTATCTTTTGAAACACTTGACCACCATTCACTTTGAATGCCACATCATCATACCCGTCAAATCGCAAATTGAGTTCCTCGAAAATACCACGGGTATAAAGCTAAGAAAACAGGTATGCAAACAACGATATTATTTCCAAACGGAAATTCTATCGACCAATCATCATTCAAATGTTTATTTCTTTTAATTAAATTATCATTAATTTATCCATTTCCCTTCTATATATTCGTAAATTCTTAATTTCTAAATTTGGAAAAAAACATACTTTATAAATCATTTGGACCACATGACCATATTTACTTCTATTTCTTATTTCCTATATTGGAAAACATTTCTGGTCCTTATTTGGAAAACGTTTCCAAACTCCTTCATTTGATTTAAACTGATGTTTAAATAAAGCATCATTAAGCCAATTCAAACCATTTCACTCATTAACTAAATTCGCTGAATCAACCTTCACTATCGAACTTTAACCATTTCTTAATTAAAAACGAAGTTAGTCAAGTTGGGGTATAATTACCTCTCAGACCTTAACTGAACAACATTTCTAACCTCGAAATAGACAAAGCTCACCTTTCAATTCTTTAACAAATTTCCTTACGAAACTCTCGGATTCTATTTATGAATCCACTTCTTTATTTTAATACATTGGTTATAACTATAGCGTTATAATACCTTCTTCTTAAATATCCAACTTCAAAATATATCTTTAATTCCTTAATTTAACTAAATAACTAAACCACTAATTTATTAATAAATAAGTAAATCTTGATTAAACCGGGAAGTAAATATTACTTTACCGAATTCGATATAATCGAATTAAATGTATAATTCTCCTTTCTGAATACTCTCTATTCAATAACTCCTTTTCGAATACTATATTCGATAACCCTTTCTTCAAAAAACAATATTTGATAATCTCTCTTCGAATGATTTACATTCGATTAACTTTCTACGAATGATTTACATTCGATTAATCTTTTTTCGAGCAAACTATATTCGATTAACTACTTTAATTCTATTCGAATGAACTATTTCGAATAACTCTTTTAGGTTAACTCATCTGGATTGACTCGGTTTGATTAACTCATCTTGACTAGCCCAACTCGATTAACTCAACTTGATTAACTTACTTGATTAACTCAACTTACTAACTCTACTTATTTAACTCATATCTAATCATTAATATTCAACTAATTTATATTCAAATAACTATGTCTGTTTTTAACTTTATTTCGAATGGCTAATTTTCAACTTAACACCATTCGCTTGACTCTAGATCGCAGCGATCACAATGGTTACGCTTGATTCCCTCAGGAAACATCCGACCGCTGTAGGCTATCTGCAGCCCTGCGAATTCCGCTAGCAGTCGTACGCAATGGCAACTCATCCTAAATAACTATGTTTGACTAACTCTATCTCAAACAATTATATTCGATCAACTCTAATTGAATAACTAATATTCAACTTATTCCAATTCGATTAACTCTAACTGATTAACTCTAACTGATTATTCAGTTTCAAATATCGATGTTGAAATCGATTCTTACTCCTCTATATAAGTCCAAACTTATATATTCTATTTATCCATGATAAATATTTCATTTAATTTATAAAATATTATTTATAAATTATCCTCTCAATTTATTGGTCAGAATAGATTCTATTTAAAATCTTTTCTTTAAATCCATAACATGTTATACCCGTGTGCGAAGCACAGGTCTAAACTTTTCAAATGTAAAATTCTCCTTTTATACAATTCTAGTCACTTTTCAAGTATTTCTTTTTATAATCTATTTATTTACAAAATAAATCCCCTTTTTGATAATTCTATTTATTCTATAAAATATTCTCTATTTATAAAATCTATTGATTTATAAGTAATTCTTTTGATAATCTAACTAATTCTTTTTTTTATTTACTTTACACATATTTCCCCTTTCTATTCTATTTATTTTTCAAATAAATATACCTTTTCAACTCTATTTGTAAATATTTACAAATATTTCTTTTTCAATTCTATCTGTAAATGTTTACAAATATTTCCCTTCAATTCTACCTATTTGATTACCAAATAAATGTTCCTTTTTAATCTATTTATTTTCTAGATAAATAGTTTTCTTTTTATAAAATCTTTGATTTTATAAATATTTCTTTTTCAATATAACATTGAAAATTTCCTTTTTAACATTCCAATATTCCTTATGGTATTTAACGTACCATATATCGATGATCAGTATTATTCCAACATACAAAATCAACAACAGATTTCATATCACATCATATAACACAATATATGAAAAACAGTAAAATAATTGTTGAGGAACCCAGTTGGGTCCCTCCGACCTGTTTCCCTGCATCCACAGATGTTAAACAATAAAATTAACATCAATTTCATTTTACTATGAAATATTCTACCAAACAGAATCAATATTTGATTAACGATTTATATCTATATCATTATCTATATTTTCAATCAACTGACCAGCAGTTCAACCAAACAGCTAACACACAGCAAACAACCATCATTTATCATTTCTAAAAATACTTTAGAAAAATATAACTGAGAAGAGTTAGTGAATTTACTCACCTTGATCGGTATATCGTTAAATAATGATATATGTTCATTGATTTGATTCAGGCGTTTAATTTCATCATAAATCCAAACAAGCTTCAATTCGCTCCCGGTCAGTTCCATGGTGTAGCCACCGTCCATACGATCCTAGCGCAACTTACGGTTCGTGATTCTGATTTCATATGAATAAGTTATTGACATTCGAAGCTTATACACTTTTAAATTAAATAGAACTTGGATTATTATCCTAATGGGCCTTACCCTTTTGTCACCCATTTCCTTCTTTACCCACCACACCAAATTACACGTTGTCTTGCCCCTCTCCTCCACATAACCGAACCCGACTCCAGGACCTCAACCTTTAACGCGACATCCTTCAACGCCAACTCCACCATTTCCTGCCGAAATCAAAATCAGACTATACCATCTTGCCCCTCTTCGAAAACTCTTCGATCTCCACCCAAAAATCCCTTCTCTTACAGCTCGCCATGAAGTGAGACATCCAGGTGGTTCTCCACGCACTGCTCAGACCACCCACGCGCTGCTCAGACCACACATCGACAACTTTTGTCGTGGATTCCACCAATACAACAGGCGCAGGTGCTACATCACCTCAGAAATCCGAATACCAACTTTCAATTTAAATCGATGCACCAGAAAACTAAATACCCAAGAACCCTAGTTTTTGCTCATAAAACGAGCATCCCAAAATTTGCATCGCACGGCTCCAGGAGGGTATTGAATCGAAGAGGACCACTCAAGGAATCCATACATATGTGTTTTACAATTTATAGGATTTATTTCCTATTTCTTTTTTGAATTTTGATTGTCTCGATTTGGTTTGAGGAAGTGTTCTGGTGGCGGCTACCAACATTTCGCCGCAGAAAAATAGGTTTAGGGTTTGGAAGTGTATAGGGTATTATATAGGGTAGTTTTATTATTTTCTTATTCGATTATTCTATTTTATTTTAAGCAATCGCTATTTGTATTCGTCCTCTAAAATTCCTATGATCACACACAATATCCAAAAATCACGGGAATGGGCATGCACCTTCGGTTCGACATTACGGTCCCAACGAAACAGGTTTCTTCGAATTCCGACTCCGTTTGCTCACATAGCGTATTTTTAACCATTATAATATCGACTGTTTTTCACATTAAAATCTCTCACGGCCACATACTGACTTCAAAAATAACGAAACTTGGAATCTAACAATATTATAGTATTGCGGATCCAACAAAATTAGTTTCGTCGAATTCTGAGGTCGTTTGAAAAACTAGCTATTTTTAAAGCTCTAAATAACCCATTTAAATATATAAATATATTTAAAAACATTTAAATTTAATATTTAAAAATAAATATTATCATGTATATTCACACAGAATATCATACTGCTCCACTGGGATTTATAACTCGATATTTCAAATCCAGTGTTACATCGATATTCGATTTATATTTAAAAATCCATTTTAAAATATAAATAAATCGATATAAATTATAAAGAAATTCCACAGCGACTTTTCTGAAATTTGATTTGGACATATATCAAAATCTACACGACGAAATCCCAATTTTTCTCTCTCACTAGAAAAATATACTTCACCAGCCCCCAACGTTTCTTGTTTCACAGAAATCCGATTTAAAACGAATAATGTACATTCAATTGAAGTTCAAATCGCCAAATAGCGAACTGCCGCACCATTTCGAGCTCGATTATAATTATATTATAATTATACATTCAACTGTCGTTTGAATAATATATTCGTTATTCTAATTCAATTCTAAACTGAATTAAATATCACAGTTGATCCAATTCCCATCATTTTGTGAATTCCACTATTTTTGATTATTTCAGAAATTAAATATATTATTATATTAGTTATTTTAATTACATATTCAATATTTTTTAATTCTGGTCATTTTAAATAACCAAACCATTATTTAAATAATTAAATTAATTAATTATATCGCTGAAAAATGCGGGTTGTTACATTCTTTCCCCCTTAAAATAATTTCGTCCTCGAAATTGCTAAGGTAGAGAACAAACCCTACTGACTAGTACAAATTTATTTGTTTTACTTACCAACCTCAATTTCAACTGAACCAATCTAATTTCAATTAAAATATTAATTAATCCTTATCAACGATAATTTTCTAAAATCCTGAAAATTTTCTAACACCCGAAATTTTCGAAAAATTTCGCCAGCACCTCCTTTGTACCGGTCAATAGTTCAAACCCCAACTCGCCTCTCTAGGCCCTTTCCTTTCAAAAATAAAATCAAAAAGCCAAGCGGCTTGCCAAATCGGCCCATAAATCAACAAATCCATAAAAATAAACGTGTACCTTTTTGTCGGGTATATCATTAAATCCTTTTATTCTGCTGCCAATTCAGCATATACCAAAGTAATCCCAATCAATCTCTGATCAATTTATTCTCAACACAGCTATTCGCTTAAACAAGCCAATTACCATTTCAAACTCAAGTTTCATTCTCGATTCCAACTCCTAACCCATTATCCCCATACCATTTCATATTCCCTATCTCACAATTCAAAATCTGATTTTACTTGATATATTTATATTCCAATTAAATTTCCAGTTAATTGGTTTTATTTCAATTCATATTTGCTTTCACAAATTTCTATTTAATTTGTCTTTGATTCAACAATACATCCTGGGAATTTTAAACAGTTTAGTTTTTCTAAAATAAATTATTCCCTTTCGGGATTCAAAACAACCTCCTTTTTCTCAAAACAATGCAAAAACAAAATCTTTGGTAGTAATCCGTCATTTACAACTCGAAAATGAACACTGATGATGTGGCCAGTATCATCAGAGTTATTTCCTAGCTATCAAAGTGAGTTCAATGCTATATCACTTATCAAAACCATATTTAAACATTGTTATTTTGAAATCTATTTCAAAATACCAAACACAATGCACGTAAAACAATTTAAAATCTCCAAGATCTTAAAATTCACATATATTTAACCCAGATTCATTTACAAACACTTTTGTAACCTTCCATTGTTTTAATTCCAATTCTGATTAAAAAATCAGATTTAATTCATCTGATTCCATATTATACGAACTCCAATTGGTTATTTACATAACCATTTCAATAACAATCAACCAACACATCACATATACTATAATACTTCAAATATAAATATTTTCTTTTATATCCAAATATAATTTGGGTAAAATTATTTCCTTTACCCTCTTTCAAAGCATAATGTGTCGGTTCATCGTATTCGAGTGTTTAGAAACTCCTACCGATACAGTGGATCAAATTGATCGACCAGAATTCACAAACTACCCAACCAATAAATCTCTATAATATAAAATCATTTTTATTCAATCTACAAATATGTTCACTCGTATATGTACACTCAAACTCAATCTAGGGTATTACTAACCCCATCTCTACTAAGTCACGCCACAGAGCCAAGGTAATCACTTAACCTTCAGCTCTGATACCACTGTAACGAACTGAGATTTTCGACCTAAAAAATCAACATAAAACCATGTTAATTATACAGGTATCGAACATTCCAGATCATTAATAGAAAGAAGTTAGAGGGTAAGAATAGATAAGATAGAAAATTAGAATAGAAGAAGAGGAAGAAGAACACAATCAGAGTAAACACGAATCTCACAGCGGAACGAATAAAATATAATATATAACATAACTTTGCAATAAAACAGTATAATAACATTATCAGAGTACACACTTACACACAGCGGAAACAACAATAGCTATATAATCCTGAAGCCTCCTGCCTCAAGCTCCTCTAAGTATATCTGTAAAGACCTGAACTACTTGACTGCCCATACAAATTTGGGCACCAAAGAGTTTAGGGAAAACAAAACAAAATAAACTCTGGGTCAGTCATGGGACTGGTGCGAGTAAACTCAAATCACTTGGTTTAACTTTTCAAAATCCTTTTCAAAAGAAAAGATAATCGTAAGACCGATCCACACATAAACACGGATGGTTTTTACCTTACGATAACCCAAAACAGTTTTGGAAATCAATACTTCTCTGATATTATAATAATGTCTAATCACAAGTAACTAACAATCTAGTAGAACGCTTGCATCTCACGTTCCACATATATAGTATACAAACAAAACCGCGGGCGCTTATTGGAGATTGGATTCCAACTATGACAAGGTATGGAACCACCTGCCGATAGCGTATCTCTAGAGGAAAATACACTGGGTTCAACAAGAACGTCTTGCAACCCGGCCCACACATGACCGACCACTCATTTCACTTGAGTGTATCGAATGTATATCACCAACGGTTGGGAGCTACCCACCGTTTCCCGAAAAGGGACAGCATCGATAACAGATAATATAAGTAAATGGATTTTCTCTAGATAGGTGATATACACCCTAATGTGAGCGACCCACTTAGCCATGCTGCCTGCCCGATTTCTGTCATTTCCAGGTTGATGAGGCTTGAGGTCATTACGTATCTTTTGAAACACTTGACCACCCTTCACTTTGAATGCCACATCGCCATACCCGTCAAATCACAAATTGATTTCCTCAAAAATACCACGGGTATAAAGCTAAGAGAAACGAATTCCTCCGCCACCAAACGTAAGTACGTTTGAAGAGATCAACTTACGCGATCCGTTAGATATACTTTGTCAGACATTCGTCCATTCACGCTTGTCCTAGGACTGAACAAAACGAAGGCACTATTATGTAAACAGGATAGCCCTTGCATAACTCCATCTTCAATGACTTTCATCATATTTGATCGCAATGCTAATGTCCATACAGAGTGGTTTTCAGATAATGAATCTGATCCCGGTCTCTCCGTATTGACGACGATAAAATGGTCAAAAACTTCGATAGTCGGTGATTTAACTATCATAGAAAACAGGTGTGCAAACAACGATATTATTTCCAGACGGAAATTCTATCGACCAATCATCATTCAAAGGTTTATTTCTTTTAATTAAATTATCATTGATTTATCCATTTCCCTTCTATATATTCGTAAATTCTTAATTTCTAAATTTGGAAAAAACATACTTTATAAATCATTTGGACCACATCACCCTATTTACTTCTATTTCTTATTTGCTATATTGGAAAACGTTTCCAAACTCCTTCATTTGATTTAAACCGATGTTTAAATAAAACATCATTAAGCCAATTCAAACCATTTCACTCATTAACTAAATTCTTTGAATCAACCTTCACTATCGAACTTTAACCATTTCTTAGTTAAAAACGAAGTCAGTCAAGTTGGGGTATAATTACCTCTCAGACCTTAACTGAACAACATTTCAAACCTCGAAATAGACAAAGATCACCTTTCAATTCTTTAACAAACTTCCTTACGAAACTCTCGGATTCTATTTATGAATCCACTTCTTTATTTTAAGACATTGGTTATGACTATAGCGTTATAATCCCTTCTTCTTAAATATCCAACTTCAAAATATAGCTTTAATTACTTAATTTGACTAAATAACTAAACCACTAATTTATTAATAAGTAAATCTTGATTAAATCGGGAAGTAAATATTACTTTATCGAATTCGATATAATCGAATTAAATGTATAATTCTCCTTTCCGAATACTCTCTATTCGATAACTCCTTTTCGAATACTATATTCAATAACCCTTTCTTCGAATAACAATATTCGATAATCTCTTTTTGAATGATTTACATTCGATTAACTTTCTACGAATGATTTACATTCGATTAATCTTTTTTCGAACAAACTATATTCGATTAACTACTTTAATTTTATTCGAATGAACTATTTCGAATAACTCTTTTGGGTTAACTCATCTGGATTGACTCGGTTTGATTAACTCATCTTGACTAACTCAACTTGATTAACTCAACTTGATTAACTTACTTGATTAACTCAACTTATCTAACTCTACTTATTTAACTCCTATCTAATCACTAATATTCGACTAATTTATATTCGAATAACTATGTCTGTTTTTAACTTTATTTCGAATGGCTAATATTCAACTTAACACCATTCGCTTGACTCTAGATCGCAGCGATCACAATGGTTACGCCTGATTCCCTCAGGAAACATCCGACCGCTGTAGGCTATCTACAGCCCTGCGAATTTCGCTAGCAGTCGTACGCAATGGCAATTCTTCCTAAATAACTATGTTTGACTAACTCTATCTCAAATAATTATATTCGATCAACTCTAATTGAATAACTAATATTCAATTTATTCCAATTCGATTAACTCTAACTAATTAACTCTAACTGATTATTCAGTTTCAAATATCGATGTTGAAATCGATTCTTACTCCTCTATATAAGTCCTGACTTATATTTCTATTTATCCATGATAATTATTTCATTTAATTTATAAAATATTATTTATAAATTATCCTCTCAATTTATCGATCAGAATAGATTCTATTTAAAATCTTTTCTTTAAATCCAAAACATGTTATAACCGTGTGCGAAGCACGGGTCTAAACTTTTCAAATGTAAAATTCTCCTTTTATACAATTCTAGTCACTTTTCAAGTATTTCCTTTTATAATCTATTTATTTACAAAATAAATCCCCTTTTTGATAATTCTATTTATTCTATAAAATATTCTCTATTTATAAAATCTATTGATTTATAAGTAATTCTTTTGATAATCTAACTAATTCTTTTTTTCTATTTACTTTACACATATTTCCCCTTTCTATTCTATTTATTTTTCAAATAAATATCCCTTTTCAACTCTATTTGTAAATAGTTACAAATGTTTCTTTTTCAATTCTATCTGTAATGTTTTCAAATATTTTCCCTTCAATTCTACCTATTTGATTTCCAAATTAATATTCCTTTTTAATCTATTTATTTTCAAGATAAATAGTTTTCTTTTTATAAAATCTTTGATTTTATAAATATTTGTTTTTCAATATAACATTGAAAATTTCCTTTTAAACATTCCAGTATTCTTTATGGTATTTAACGTACCATATAACAATGATCAGTATTATTCCAACATAAAAAATCAACAACAGATTTGATATCACATCATATAACACAATATATGAAAAACAGTGAAATAATTGTTGAGGAACCCAGTTGGGTCCCTCCGACCTGTTTCCCTTCATCCACAGATGTTAAAAAATAAAATTAACATCAATTTCAGTTTACTATGAAATATTCTACCAAACAGAATCAATATTTGATTAATGATTTATATCTATATCGTTATCTATATTTTCAATCAACTGACTAGCAGTTCAACCAAACAGCTAACACACAGCAAACAACCATCATTTATCATTTCTAAAAATACTTTAGAAAAATATAACTAAGAAGAGTTAGTGAGTTTACTCACCTTGATCGGTATATCGTTAAATAACGATATACGTTCATTGATTTGATTCAGGCATTTAATTTCACCATAAATCCAAACAAGCTTCAATTCGCTCCCAGTCAGTTCCATGGTGTAGCCACCGTCCATACGATCCCAGCGCAACTTACGGTTCGTGATTCTGATTTCATATGAATAAGTTATTGACATTCGAAGTTTATACACTTTTAAATTAAATAGAACTTGGATTATTATCCTAATGGGCCTTACCCATTTTTCAAGCCCATTTCCTTCTTTACCCACCACACCAAATTACACGTTGTCTTCTCCCTCTCCTCCACATAACCGAACCCGACTCCAGGACCTCAACCATTAACGCGACATCCTTCAACGCCAACTCCACCATTTCCTGCCGATCAAAATCAGACTATACCATCTTGCCCCTCTTCGAAAACTCTTCGATCTCCACCCAAAAATCCCTTCGCTTACAGCTCGCCATGAAGTGCGACATCCAGGTTGTTCTCCACGCACTGCTCATACCACACGTCGACAACTTTTGTCGTGGATTCCACCAATACAACAGGCGTATGTGCTACATCACCTCAGAAATTCGAATACCAACTTTCAATTTAAATCGATGCACCAGAAAACTAAATACCCAAGAACCCTAGTTTCTTCTCATAAAACGAGCATCCCAAAATTTGCATCGCACGGCTCCAGGAGGGTACTGAATCGAATCCATACATATGAGTTTTACAATTTATAGGATTTATTTCCTATTTCTTTTTTGAATTTTGATTGTCTCGATTTGGTTTGAGGAAGTGTTCTGGTGGCGGCTACCAACATTTGGCCGCAGAAAAATAGGTTTAGGGTTTGGAAGTGTATAGGGTACTTGTAACACCCCGTATATTCTATAACAGTGAAATTCATAAATTAAAGTATAATTAATTCTAATGAAACAATTAAGGGAAATGGCTTACGCCATTGCGTTTGTCTCGGAATTCTGGTTAATATAGAGTCCGAGTTTGCGTGAAACCGACTCCGTATGAAGGAGTTACGACCTCCGGAAGTTTCAGAATAAATTTGAATTCAAAAACAGCTCATACCAGGTTTAAAAATTCGAATTCAAGTTCAAAATGGGCTGGGCGGGAAAATTCCCGCCCAGTGACCAGGGCGACACTAGTGTCGACTGGGCAGTCAACCTAGCCCCCCCAAGTCGACTGCGCAGTCGACTTGGGTGTCGACCTGCAGGTCGACTTGTCTGGTCGGCCTGACTAGATGGGTCTAACCCTAATTCGATTTCTGTTGTGCTGTACAGTCTGATTTTCCCCCTGACTGCATCCGACGGCTCAAAACTGTTTGAAACTCTATAAATACACTCTAAAACTCAACTAATTCACATAAGAAAATAAGAGAGGAGTCGTCATGCTGTCAGGAAGGAGTTGATCGTAGCCGCCAAGAATCAAACTAAGAAGCAAACTAAAGTCTAATCAAATCAATCAACAAATTGCTACCCAAAGGAGAGCATCTCCAAATTCAAAAAACAGAAATCAGAAACCAAGAATTCGTCACATGTTGTAAGTAAAGTGGTCTTTCAGAATCTGAATAAAATTATGATGTGATACGATGTAATTGAGAATAGAATTGTATTATTGCGCCATCATGTAAATTCTATGTATTGTAATATTTCAATCGTGATTGTTTTTGGTGTATTGATTTGTGGCATAAATGGATCGATGCAAGCTTATTATACGTTTGTATATGAAAGTAATGGTAATTGCTAGTTTGTGGCAAAGTCTATGATTAGAACCATCTCATGTTTATGTTAATATCCCCTTTATGTTTATGTTGATATCATGGACTATATACTTATGTAAACATGTTATAGACTTGAGATCTTTTATGCCTATATGACTCAAAACCTATGTATCATCTTAGATTCATCACAAGTATAATTTGATTAATATTAAGTATTATTTGGGTTACACGAATTATGCTAGTATCATGTTAAAATGGATTGCTTGTTTTAAAGTTAGTTTACACCTTTGGGTTATGATAAAAAGTGGACATTTTATGAACATGTAACATGCTAGTTTGGTGTTTGACATTATGCCTAGTTATATATGTTTAAATTCACATCTAGGCAAATCCAAAGTTATGCTATTTCACATGTCACCTACTTAGTCATATGCCTATTTGAATGCAAGTTCATATGATCAAATGTTTATGTTAGTTGAATCGCCAAATTGCAAGTTCATGCGCTACACACCTTTTATGTGACATAGAAATATTACATGTTCTTGATTTCCCCTTTTTCTCACATTTATCAAGTTGGGCTGAATTGTGTCGAGCCCAACATTAGTACGTTCAAACGGGGGTAATAGCGTTGGGTGTGAAACATGATAAAAATATATATGTTGGCATGTTTGGCGCATGCCAACGACTGTGATATTATAGCGGTATAAATTGTTATACCTAAAAATGAAGAACATGATATTTACATATTAAATTGAATGGTGAAATGTAAATTTAGAAAATACAACATGTTTAACCCGAGGTTGGATAGAGTTGTGACTTAAATCTTCCCGGACCCGCCCGGCTGTCCAGTAGTCACAACAATACCTATCCAATGTGGGTGGTTAAACATTGAGCCCAATAAAGACCCGAGGTTAGACTGAACAACGGTGTAAACCTGCCCGGAACCAACCGGCACATCCAGTAACCGTAGTGATATATGTCTAATGTGAGTGGTCGGTGCTCTAAAAGGCTAAGGACAGGTGGTAGGGTTAAGTCAACTGAAAACACTTAACCAAAGATTCAACATGTTAACAAATATTGATGGGTGGGGTTAGGTATATACAGACACTTAACCACTAAAATGTTTGACTAGAAACCCCTGGTAACGTAGGGACCTGTTTCAGTAGTAACCCAATTTAGGTATCAACGGTACCCTGAAACTAGGCAGGGTGGGGCACGATTACTGGGCTGAATGTAGGCGGTCAAATAACGGCAATTGTTGGGTGCACAGTGTAGGTCTAACGGTGTGTGGTCGTGCACGCACTCCGGAGCAGACAAGCAGGGCACTGGGGGCACCAGTAGTATAACCTATGTCTTCTAGTAATTGTGTCAGGGCCGCCACCATGGGTCTTGATACACCCCATGATGGGACCAGCATAGGTATCTACACTTCTTGGGGAAGCCGTAAGACACACGTACGAGTAGGAGCCGATCTTTAGTAAAAACAAAAAGGATCACTTCACCCTCAGCATGGGGTGTCAGTTAGAATAATCCTAGTAAATGCAGAGATATAGTGTGGGTTCGATAGTATATTCGATTCTGGACTACACTCCCTTAGTTATGATACTATCCTGTTTTCAATTTATGTCTATCATATCCTTTTCTTATTCATATACTGAAAAGTCACTAGATTTGCTCAGGCTTTATGTCTGACCCCTTTTTTCTTTTCGTCTTCTTTTCTTTCGCTCTCCCCCGGGTCCACAGGAGGAAACAACTCAGCTTAGCCAGACTCTTTTACAAGCTTGAAGACAGTAGATGTATGGTTTGTATCTCTTTTGTTTGCACCATGGCTTTGGATATCATTATGGGGATTTTGCTGCTTTATTTTATGTTTTATGCTTCTTTGAAAATCAAGACAGTTATGGAAATGTAATGTCTTTGGAAGTATTGTAAGACAATTATGGTATGGTTTGTATGACACGTATTTTTGAGGAAATAAAAGTTGCTGTGTTTTCCGCTGTTTAAAAATATGTGTATTTATATCAGTCTTGTGTATCTGTGACTTATACTTAAAAACCTCCACCAAAATTAGGGCATTCCCTTTGTGAGTGACCCTAATGGAGGTGGGGTGTTTCACTTGGTATCAGAGCATAGGTTTACCAGATAAGATAAAAGTTCTTGAAATTGTTTTCATAAGAAAGTTCAAAGAAGAGTTTTTCAAGAAAAAAAAGTGTTATATTTTAAAAGGCATAATCCCCCAAAGCCATGTACATTATCTCTCTCTATCCTTCGTTTTGAATCTTTCCTTTCTGTTTCAGCATGTCTGGAGACCTTAACCTTCCTGAAGGAGTAACGATACCCGGCTGGTTTAGGAGGTACTTAGAAGCAAGGGCAAATGTCGCGGGCCCAGCAAACATTCCTCCTCTAGTGGCAGCAGTTCCTCCTCCTCCTCCTGTCCCTCCTCTTGGAAATGCTTTTGCCAAAACATGTAGAGACTTCAAATCTATGGGTGGAAAGGACTTCCATGAAACTGTGCCTTTTGTAGGAGCAAGAAATTGGCTAAAGGAGACTGAGAATTTGTTTGACATCTTCGGAGTTGATGACAGGCAAAAGATACAGCTAGAAGTGTGGTTACTCAAAGATGAGGCCTCCTATTGGTGGGAGATCACTAATGCTCAGAGGGCAGTGGAAACTTGGGATGATTTCAGGACAAGGTTCGAGTTGAAATTCCTCTCCCAATCTAAAAGGAGCCTGCAAATAGAGAAGTTCTTGAATCTTAAACAGGGAAGCATGACGGTCAGGGAGTACGTCAATCAGTTTAATCAATTGGCCAGATTTGGGCTGCACTTAGTAAATACCCAGCACAAGAAGGCACTTCGCTTCGTCAAAGGTCTGAATGAGCCTATACACAGCCTTGCCATGACCCATGTATCCACGGGAGTGACTTATGAAAGCTTGGTAGACATGGCGTTGCTACACGAGGAAGACCACGGCAAAAAAGAGACTAAGGCGGAGGAAAAGAAAGAAGGTTTAAAGGCTAAGAAGACAGACTTTAAGAAAGGAGGAAAGAACAAGAAGTCTCGTGAGAAGAGAAAGTGCCATTTCTGTGGCATAGTTGGACATATAGAGAAAGACTGCCGGAAGAAGAAGGCAAAGATGGGTGGCTGCTTCCATTGCGGAGAGACTGGACACCAAGCTAAAGATTGCCCAAAGAAGAAAGGGCAGGGACATAAAGCTGGATCAACTTCAGGAGGTCAAGTTCATGCTCTGACAACACCTCCACAGGAACGAGGTAGTAATATTTCTGTAGAAAGTGTAATCTATCTTTATGATCATCCAGTTCATACACTTTTTGACTCTGGTTATTTCATCTGCTTTAGTAGAATCTCTACATCTAGACACTAGTATAGTTGAGGATCCCTTAGTAGTTTCAAATCCAATTGGGGGCTCCGCTTACTTGTCAATGGTTTGTTTGGGTTTGAAAATCTCTATTCTCAGTGTTGAGTTTAGTTGTAATGCCTTTGTCCTAGGCTTCTCGGAATATGGTTTGATTTTAGGCATGGACTGGTTATCCAGTAACGGTGTCATTCTTGATTGTGAGAAAAGAGTAGGTAGGCTCTTGACTCGGCTTGGTAACATTCTAAAAATCTCCTGTAATCCTTTGAATGCTGATATGCTTAGTTATATAGAGTCGCTTGATGCTTCCGATGAGAATTTGCAGTCGGTTAGAGTAGTCCGGGAATATCCGGATGTCTTTGAGGAGGTGAAAGGCATACCTCCGAAGCGGGAAATAGACTTCCGTATCTATCTTGTGGATAATGCAAAGCCCGTAGCTTTACCTGTCAGACATATGGCTCCAAAAGAGAGAAAGGAGCTTAGTAAGCAGGTTAAAGAACTTCTCGAGAAGGGGTTCATTCGAAGGAGCATTTCGGAATGGGGTGCTCCAGTGGTGTTCGCAACCAAAGCAGACGGTTCACTTCGCCTTTGCATTGACTATAGGGAGTTAAACAAATTGACCAAGAAAAATAGGCAACCTCTTCCCCGAATCGACGATTTGTTTGATCAGCTTGTAGGTGCGTCGGTTTTCTCCCAACTTGATCTGGCAACTGGGTTCCATCAGCTAAGAGTAGTTGAGAATAGTCTTTGAGTGGCTTGTCATGCCTTTCGGCCTGACAAATGCGCCCGCATGCTTCGTGGACCTAATGAGCAGAGTGTTTAGAGAATTCCTCTACAAATTTGTGGTAGTCTTCGTAGACGATATCTTGATCTTTTCAAAGAGTGAGGAAGAGCATGCTCAACATCTGAAAGAAATCATGGATACTCTCCGAGCACATCAGCTAAAGGCAAAGTTTTCCAAATGCCATTTTTGGAGGGAAGAAGTAAGATTTCTTGGGCATGTTGTATCCAAAGAAGGGTTGGCCGTGGACCCCGCAAAGGTAGTTGCGGTGCAGGACTGGAAGGCACCAGAGAATGCAACCGAAGTCCGAAGCTTTCTTGGGCTAGCCGGTTTCTATCGAAAGTTCATAAGGGATTTTGCAAAAATCTCAGCTCCACTCACAAGGCTGACAAAGAAGAATCTAGTGTTCAATTGGGACTTGGATTGCGAGTTGGCTTTCCAACGCCTGAAAAGGGCTCTTACAACAGCCCCAGTTCTAACTCTGCCGGACGGAAGCAAACTGTTCACAGTTTATACAGATGCATGTGGAACGGGACTAGGCGCCGTTCTAATGCAAAAAGGGAGGGTAGTAGCTTATGGTGGAAGGCAACTGAAAGTTCATGAAAAGAACTACCCGACCCACGATCTTGAGTTAGCCGCCATCGTCTTTGCACTTAAGTCTTGGTGACATTATCTCCTAGGTGAGAAGTTCGAATTATACACTGACCATAAATCATTGAAATATCTCTTCTCGTAGAAAGATCTTAACTTGAGGCAGCAAAGGTGGATGGAGTTTCTTGCCTCGTATGATTTTGAAATTTCCTATACTCCTGGCAAAGGCAACGTAGTGGCAGACGCGTTAAGCCGAAAGAAACTGACCCTAAGCCCGCTCTTTGTAGAAAGGAAAAGCTTGGAGTATATAGCCAGTTTTAACTTTAGGCTCTCCTCCGATTTTGTACCGGGTTTGCTAGCATCTCTCGAAGTACGCCCGACTCTAGTGGACTCAATAGGGGCTGCACAACGTGATGACCCTCAGCTTGTTGATGTGATTGATAAATTTATTAGGGGCGAGACTTCTAGTCACCTCAATAGGTACTCTATCGACGATAAAGGCTGGTTGAGACGCGATGGAAGATTGTGCATCCCACAAGCAAGAGAGTTGATAAAGAAGGTTCTTAAGGAAGCACATCATTCCAAGATGACAATACACCCAGGCGGGGATAAAATGTACAAGGATATGAAAAGAGTTTTCTTTTGGAATGGCATGAAGAAGGACGTGGCATATTTCGTTTCCAAGTTTATGATATGCCAACAGGTCAAGGCGGAACAGAAAAGGGCCTGGAGGACTATTTCACCCCCTAGAGGTCCCACAGTGGAAGTGGGATAGAATTTCGATGGACTTCATTGATGGACTGCCTAGGTCAAGAAGAGGCAATACTAGCATTTGGGTAATAGTGGATAGGCTTACAAAAAGCGCCCACTTTTTACCTATCAAGAATAGAAGGACTGCCTCATCTCTAGCATCTCTTTATCTCAAGGAAATAGTTCGACTCCATGGGATACCTTCCAGTATTGTTAGTGACCGAGACCCTATTTTCACAAGCGAGTTTTGGCGAAGTTTGCAAGAGGCTGTAGGCACACAGTAATGTTTGAGCACGGCCTATCACCCCCAGACCGATGGGCAGACGGAAAGAGTGAATAGAGTTTTAGAGGATCTCTTGAGACTTTGCGTTCTTGACTTTGGAGGGACGTGGGAAGATCATCTTCCTTTGGTAGAATTCGCCTACAATAACAACTACCAAGCCACTATCGGTATAGCGCCCTTAGAAGCATTGTATGGGAGACCGTGCAAATCACCAACTTGTTGGTGGGAGTCGAAGGATAAACTTATACTTGGGCCAGACATGATTCGAGAGACTTCGGAGAAAGTAGACTTGATACAGAGAAGGATGAAGACAGCCCAGGACAGACAAAAATCGTACGTAGATAAGAGAAGGACCGACCTTGAGTTTGAGGTTAGGGACAGAATTTTTCTTAAGGTATCTCCTCTAAGGAACGTCGTTCGCTTTGGATCCACTGGAAAGCTAGCACCGAGGTTTGTAGGACCGTTTCCAATCATCGAGAAGGTTGGGAAGATGGCCTATAGATTAGAGCTACCCGAGAGACTGGCCAGAGTTCACAACGTCTTTCCTGTTTCTCACCTCCGAAAGTGTTTGCACGAGTCTGCTGAAATAGTGGAGCCTAGCATTCTAGAAGAAGCCCAAGTGGAACGCGAAGCAACTGTAAGAAGAGTTCCAACACGCATCTTAGGAACTAAAGTGAAAAAGCTACGCAACCGCGAAGTCAAGCTCGTCAAAGTTCAGTGGAGCGACGCCGAAGAAGATGCGACTTGGGAAACTAAGGACAGAATATGCGCTGCCTACCCTTTTCTTTTTGAGGGTACATCTTTGATCCCTCTTTTTCCTTAAGTTATGCTTTATCTATCTTTTAGGTATATCTCCTCTGTCCTTTTCCTAACTCTTTAGGTAGAAAGCAAATGGATGCAAACATGTATTTGAAAACATGTTATGGATGATGGCTGCAAGTGGTTGCAAGTGATTGCTGGTGGTTGCTCGTGGATGCATATGCACACACATTCTAGGGTTTAGATCGGCTCAGTCACTTCATATTGCATATGCATATATGTATTCTCGTTCATATGTGGTTGAAATTCTACATGTTATCATACGGTTGTCGCATTTGTATGAATTGTTGTGCACTCATGTAGAATTATGAGTAGGAAAAATTTGCATACATGATGGATTCATGACACTTACATGATTCGCATTTAGGAGGTCAACTGAATCAGTGGACCGCCTGATTTCTGCATTAGATAAGGACATATACACACACAATGCATATGATCATAAAGCATTAGAAGTCTTTAAGGACAATGGACACCTGTGTTTGTTGGTTGAGTAGATGGATGATTGGATGGTAGGATATACATTCTTCCTAACTTGAAGATTTCGAGGACGAAATCCTTTTAAGTGGGGGAGAATGTAACACCCCGTGTATTCTATAACAGTGAAATTCATAAATTAAAGTATAATTAATTCTAATGAAAGAATTAAGGGAAATGGCTTACGTCATTGCGTTCGTCTCGGAATTTTGGTTAAGATAGAGTCTGAGTTTGCGTGAAACGGACTCCGTATGAAGGAGTTACGACCTCCGGAAGTTTCAGAATAAATTTGAATTCAAAAACAGCTCAGAACAGGTTTAAAATTTCGAATTCAAGTTCAAAATGGGCTGGGCGGGAAAATTCCCGCCCAGTGATCAGGTCGACACTAGTGTCGACTGGGCAGTCGACCTAGCCCCCCCAAGTCGACTGCGCAGTCGACTTGGGTGTCGACCTGCAGGTCGACTTGTCTGGTCGGCCTGACCAGATGGGTCTAACCCTAATTCGATTTTTGTTGTGCTGTACGGTCTGATTTCCCCCCTGACTACATCCGACGGCTCAAAACTGTTTGAAACTCTATAAATACACTCTAAAACTCAACTAATTCACAAAAGAAAATAAGAGAGGTGTCGTCATGCTGTCAGGAAGGAGTTGATCGTAGCCGCCAAGAATCAAACTAAGAAGCAAACTAAAGTCTAATCAAATCAATCAACAAATTGCTACCCAAAGGAGAGCATCTCCAAATTTAGAAAACAGAAATTAGAAACCAAGAATTCGTCACACGTTGTAAGTATAGTGGTCTTTCAGAATCTGAATAAAATTATGATGTGATACGATGTAATTGAGAATAGAATTGTATTATTGCGCCATGATGTAAATTCTATGTATTGTAATATTTCAATCGTGATTGTTTTTGGTGTATTGATTTGTGGCATAAATGGATCGATGCAAGCTTATTATACGTTTGTATATGAAAGTAATGGTAATTGCTAGTTTGTGGCAAAGTCTATGATTAGAACCATCTCATGTTTATGTTAAAATCCCCTTTATGTTTATGTTGATATCATGGACTATATACTTATATAAACATGTTATAGACTTGAGATCTTTTATGCCTATATGACTCAAAACCTATGTATCATCTTAGATTCATCACAAGTATAATTTGATTAATATTAAGTATTATTTGGGTTACACGAATTATGCTAGTATCATGTTAAAACGGACTGCTTGTTTTAAAGTTAGTTTACACCTTTGGGTTATGATAAAAAGTGGACATTTTATGAACATGTAACATGCTAGTTTGGTGTTTGACATTATGCCTAGTTATATATGTTTAAATTCACATCTAGGCAAATCCAAAGTTATGCTATTTCACATGTCACCTACTTAGTCATATGCCTATTTGAATGCAAGTTCATATGATCAAATGTTCATGTTAGTTGAATCGCCAAATTGCAAGTTCATGCGCTACACACCTTTTATGTGACATAGAAATATTACATGTTCTTGATTTCCCCTTTTTCTCACATTTATCAAGTTGGGCTGAATTGTGTCGAGCCCAACATTAGTACGTTCAAACGGGGGTAATAGCGTTGGGTGTGAAACATGATAAAAAAATATATGTTGGCATGTTTGGCGCATGCCAACGACTGTGATATTATAGCGGTATAAATTGTTATACCTAAAAATGAAGAACATGATATTTACACATTAAATTGAATGGTGAAATGTAAATTTAGAAAATACGACATGTTTAACCCGAGGTTGGATTGAGTTGTGACGTAAATCTGTCCGGACCCGCCCGGCTGTCCAGTAGTCACAACAATACCTATCCAATGTGGGTGGTTAAACATTGACCCCAATAAAGACCCGAGGTTAGACTGAACTACGGTGTAAACCTGCCCGGAACCAACCGGCACATCCAGTAACCGTATGATATCTGTCTAATGTGAGTGGTCGGTGCTCTAAAAGGCTAAGGACAGGTGGTAGGGTTAAGTCAACTGAAAACACTTAACCAAAGATTCAACATGTTAACAAATATTGATGGGTGGGGTTAGGTATATACAGACACATAACCACTTAACATGTTTGACTAGAAAACCCTGGTAACGTAGGGACCCGTTTCAGCAGTAACCCAATTTAGGTATCAACGGTACCCTGAAACTAGGCAGGGTGGGGCATGATTACTGGGCTGAATGTAAGCGGTCAAATAACGGCAATTGTTGGGTGCACAGTGTAGGTCTAACGGTGTGTGGTCGTGCACGCACTCCGGAGCAGTCAAGCATGGCACTGGGGGCACCAGTAGTATAACCTATGTCTTCTAGTAATTGTGTCGGGGCCGCCACCATGGGTCTTGATACACCCCATGGTGGGACCAACATAGGTATCTACACTTATTGGGGTAGCCGTAAGACACACGTACGAGTAGGAGCCGATCTTTAGTAAAAACAAAAAGGATCACTTCACCCTCAGCATGGGGTGCCAGTTAGAATAATCCTAGTAAATGCAGAGATATAGTGTGGGTTCGATAGTATATTCGATTCTGGACTACACACCCTTAGTTATGATACTATCATGTTTTCAGTTTATGTCTATCATATCCTTTTCTTATTCATATACTGAAAAGTCACTAGATTTACTCAGGCTTTATGTCTGACCCCGTTTTTCTTTTCGTCTTCTTTTCTTTCGCTTCTCCCCAGGTCCACAGGGAGGAAACAGCTTAGCCAGACTCTTTTACAAGCTTGAAGACAGTAGATGTATGGTTTGGATCTCTTTTGTTTGCACCATGGCTTTGGATATCATTATGGGGATTTTGCTGCTTTATTTTATGTTTTATGCTTCTTTGAAAATCAAGACAGTTGTGGAAATGTATTGTCTTTGGAAGTATTGTAAGACAATTATGGTATGGTTTGTGTGACACGTATTTTGAGGAAATAAAAGTTGCTGTGTGTTCCGCTGTTTAAAAATATGTGTATTTATATCTGTCTTGTGTATATGTGACTTATACTTAAAAACCTCCACCAAAATTAGGGCATTCCCTTTGTGAGTGACCCTAACGGAGGTGGGGTGTTTCAGTATTATATAGGGTAGTTTTATTATTTTCTTATTCGATTATTCTATTTTATTTTAAGCAATCGCTATTTGTATTCGTCCTCTAAAATTCCTGTGATCACACACAATACCCAATAATCACGGGAATGGACATGCACCTTCGGTTCGACATTACGGTCCCAATGAAACTGGTTTCGTCGAATTCTGACTTCGTTTGCTCACATAGCATATTTTTAACCATCAGAATATCGACTGTTTTTCACATTAAAATCGCCCACGGCCACATACTGACTTCAAAAATAACGGCCACATACTGCCGCGCCATTTCGAGCTCGATTATAATTATATTATAATTATACATTCAACTGTCGTTCGAATAATATATTCGTTATTCTAATTCAATTCTAAACTGAAATAAATATCACAGTTGATCCAGTTACCATCATTTTGTGAATTCCACTATTGTTGATTATTTCAGAAACTAAATATATTATTATATTAGTTATTTTAATTACATATTCAATATTATTTAATTCTGGTCATTTTAAATAACCAAACCATTATTTCAATAATTAAATAAATTAATTATATCGCTGAAAAATTAGGGTCGTTACTGTGACGATCCCAAAATCCGAGGGGCGGTATTAAGGATAATCATTGGAATATAACACATTAATCATCATAGCAGAGTACAGATAATAGCAGAAACAATAAATAGAATAATTTTACATGGATATGACAGCGGAATCACAACATGTAATAACATCAGAATAGCATAGCGTAGGATATAACTTAGTAAATAAAAGGGAAGTGATCAGTCATCATCGCCAGAGGCGGAATATATACATGCAGCGAGACATAATAAGGGTATCAGTCTACATCGCCGAAGGCGGTACATATACATACAATTAGAAGTACTGAAAGTAAAGCAGTCTGCATCGCCAGTGGCGGAATCATAATATAAGTACAATAATGGCGGAAAATGTCAAAGTCGTCTCTGTGAAGTCAGCCTCGCCATGAGCCAAAAATGCACTCTATGCAACAGTGCAGAGCCAAAAACAACCTATCACCTGTGAACTAGGATGCCCGTGTGAAAATAAGGGCACCCGCGTTTGCAAAGTGAAACAAACAACGAGTCAGTCATGGGGACTGGTATGAGGAATCTATTTAACAGTTAAACAACAGTAATAAGCAAATCATAGGACCACGCCACTTTCGCGGAACGGGTTTACTCCAGTGATTGCTAGTGCATTTAAAACAAAGTAAATTCTTTTAAAACAACGCAATGCTTTTTGAAAGAATGAAGCCATTATAAGACTCAGGTCCCATCATACAATGCAACGCAAGTCGGAGGATAGAGTTTTACCTTATAATAGCCAAACATGCTTGATACGTATAAAGCAAAATCATTTGATCTTATTACTAGTGCATATATGTTTCAAAAACGAATAGCATCATAAATATCAATCATAGACCGCATAAGTGCCCCATACCACTACGTCGCCATACTAGTTCTACAATCGAGTCCGTTATTTCGTATTGGAAATTGGATTTCCGTCATGAGTCGAGGCAAGGGGCAAGCTCCTCTCCGCTTCGAGACATTCTAGCAAATGCCTCAGGACTACACACTCTGGGTAACCCCTGGATTGGCTGGGTCGGTCCTCTCTTACGTTTGAGGATTGGCAATTCCTGAGCACACGCTTCCCGGTCCTTACAGACCTATAATCGAGGCGCCTCGCATTCCAACAACCACATAGGTGAAAAATAGATATATATGTCAGGGCTGGTAAGTCACTGACACCACCATAGCTAGAAAGAAACGTCGTGCTCTCCCAGTGGCCCGTATCCCGTTTTTAACTCATACCGAGGTGTGAGGCTCGCGAATCTACGAAATACACAAAGCTAGGCCACGTAGACCGTGCTTTGATCATCACCCACAAGACTTTGCTTTGCAACAGAAGCCTTGATCACAACATCTTGGCATGCCACATAGGCAGTCCACTCCATACGATTGATTTCTATCAATATATAACCTCTGAGCTCGTAAGTCTCAGAGAAGGGCGTTAAGCAAAAGAATAAATTCTCCGCCGCCAAACAGATATATATTTAACAGAGATCAATCAGTATAGAACAAAATCCAATGTTAGACACACAGTCCATTTACAAGTCCGTTCTGGGTCTGAACGAAACCGGAGGCGTCAGTTCCTCGTATATTCGTACAATCAACACATACGTTCAGACGGCTAATACTTCCGTCCCTTTCCGGTAGCTACTCCGGTCAGGAACTTCAGTAGCGCCCATCCAACCGATACGAAGATCGTTGGTCTTGAATCGTCTTTGCATTTTCAATTTCGAATCGCTCGATAAATTATTTGAAATGAGGGTTAGCTCGGCCTTTTCAAATAATTCACGTCATTATAATTTAAATCGATTCTTTCTATGGTTATATTATTCGACATCCATCTTTCAGTTCTTTAGTGTTATTTTCGCGTCAAGCACATACAACCATCAAATATCAAACAATTCAAGCCTAATTGGTTTATTTGCAATCTATGTTGCCTATAATATTTTATAATGATTTTTCGCCATTTTTATTTATTTAAAAATGGCCATATTTAATTAAACGACATTTCAGGTCGTGCCGTGGCACTGGCGCTGTTTTTTCCCTAATTTGTCTTACACATATCGGAAAATCTAACCGTTGGATTTCTACAAAGTCTATATCAGTGGGAAGATATTCCCAAAGCGAACCCAACGGTTCCAGTTTCGTGAAAATCCGACGGTCGGATCTCCCACACTAGTCGTTTGAAGTTACAGTTTCAAAATTCGAACTGCAGCGTCGTTATTCGATTTAATTTAATTATATTTATATTTATATATAAATATAACGATTCTGGTGCTGTTTTTCTTCAGATTTGAATTAAACATTCCGGACAATCCAACCGTTGGATTTTTACAAGGTTGGTGTCGTTGGGAAGATATTTCCAAGGCGGACCCAGCGGTTGCGGTTCCGGGAAAATCCGATGGTCGGATTTTTCGTACTAATCTTTTCAAATTACGATTCCGAAAACACGAACTGCACGGCCTCTATTCCTTTTAATTATATTTATATTTACATATATAAATATAGTTCATTCTATAATTCCAACTATAGTTCATTCTATATTTTCAACTTCGTTTTCCCTTCAAAATTTTCACTAACACCTTAATATTTCGAAAAATTTCGTGATAACCTCCTTTGTACGGGGAGGGGTTTGGAAATTTATTGGGCCGTGTTAGGTACCCAATTAATCCTAAAAAGCATACACATATTTATAGTGATATATTCTGGTGTTTACGGGGGAGCATGTTACATGTATAGATAATCACTCCAGAGAATAAATTCTCATCACCCCGTTTCCGTGTGGAAATAAATAGTCCATGTGTCGTATCTAATAACTAGAGAGATGTGATTATTGTCAACTCCAGACCCGTGTGGGGTTTTTATTAATCTGGCAATTTATCGTTATATTTTAATTAATCTGGCAATTTATTAATCAGTATAATTATATTTATATTTTAATTTTAATTATATTGGTTGGATGGACGCTACTGAAGTTCCTGACCAGAGTAGCTACCGGAAAGGGACGGAAGTAGTAGCCGTCTGAACGTATGTGTTGATTGTACGGATATACGAGGAATTGACGCCTCCGGTTTCGTTCAGACCCAGAACAGACTTGTAAATGGACTGTGTGTCTGACATTGGACTTTGTTCTATACTGATTTATCTCTGTTAAATATATATCTGTTTGGCGGCGGAGAATTTATTCTTTTGCTTAACGCCCTTCTCTGAGACGTACGAGCTCAGAGGTTATATATCGATAGAAATCAATCGTATGGAGTGGACTGCCTATGTGGCATGCCAAGATGTTGTGATCAAGGCTTCTGTTGCAAAGCAAAGTCTTGTGGGTGATGATCAAAGCACGGTCTACGTGGCCTAGCTTTGTGTATTTCGTAGATTCGCGAGCCTCACACCTCGGTATGAGTTAAAAACGGGATACGGGCCGCTGGGAGAGCACGACGTTTCTTTCTAGCTATGGTGGTGTCAGTGACTTACCAGCCCTGACATATATATCTATTTTCCACCTATGTGGTTGTTGGAATGCGAGGCGCCTCGATTATAGGTCTGTAAGGACCGGGAAGCGTGTGCTCAGGAATTGCCAATCCTCAAACGTAAGAGAGGACCGGCCCAGCCGATCCAGGGGTTACCCAGAGTGTGTAGTCCTGAGGCATTTGCTAGAATGTCTCGAAGCGGAGAGGAGCTTGCCCCTTGCCTCAACTCATGACGGAAATCCAATTTCCAATACGAAATAACGGACTCGATTGTAGAACTAGTATGGCGACATAGTGGTATGGGGCACTTATGCTGTCTATGATTGATATTTATGATGCTATACGTTTTTGAAACATATATGCACTAGTAATAAGATCAAATGATTTTGCTTTATACGTATCAAGCATGTTTGGCTATTATAAGGTAAAACTCTATCCTCTGGCTTGCGTTGCATTGTATGATGGGACCTGAGTCTTATAATGGCTTCATTCTTTCAAAAAGCATTGTGTTGTTTTAAAAGAATTTACTTTGTTTTAAATGCACTAGCAATCACTTGAGCGTGGTCCTATGATTTGCTTATTACTGTTGTTTAACTGTTAAATATATTCCTCATACCAGTCCCCATGACTGACTCGTTGTTTGTTTCACTTTGCAAACGCGGGTGCCCTTATTTTCATACGGGTAGCCTAGTTCACAGGTGACAGGTTGTTTTTGGCTCTGCACTGTTGCGTAGAGTGCATTTTTGGCTCATGGCGAGGCTGACTTCACAGAGACGACTTTGACATTTTCCGCCATTATTGTACTTATATTATGATTCCGCCACTGGCGATACAGACTGCTTTACTTTCAGTACTTCTTATTATATGTATATGTACCGCCTTCGGCGATGTAGACTGATACCCTTATTATGTCTCACTGCGTGTATATATTCCGCCTCTGGCGATGATGACTGATCACTTCCCTTTTATTTACTAAGTTATATCCTACGCTATGCTATTCTGATGTTATTACATGTTGTGATTCCGCTGTCATATCCATGTAAAATTATTCTATTTATTGTTTCTGCTATTATCTGTACTCTGCTATGATGATTAATGTGTTATATTCCAATGATTATCCTTAATACCGCCCCTCGGATTTTGGGATCGTCACAGTTGGTATCAGAGCTTTGGTTAACCTTAGTTCCGGTATCTAACACATTAAACACCTCGTCAGAATAGAATCAGTAGTGTTCTAATGCGAGTAGCTCATTAGAGATAGGATTAGCAATGTCCTAGAATGAGCTAAGCAGATTAGCAAAACAATTTGATCAGTACATCATCATTTCCTTTCCTTATATTCCCCTGCTTTATCATATATGAAAATTTTCAAATCTGTGAGCTTGACTCTTTTCTTGCTTATACAGTACTCTTTCCAATGGCTACACGAGCAGCAGCAGCTAAAGGAGGCCATGGAGGCCGAGCAGGAGCAGCAGGAGGACGGGGGAATACCCCCGTAGTTGTGGAAGTCCCTATTGTTCAGCCAGCAGCACCCGAGGACTTCGAGCTAGACAAAGTAGCGAAGAGGTATAGGAACCTTGGGGGAAAACCCTTTACTGGCACTGGTACAGTGACCGAGGCTATAGCTTGGTTGAAGACCTGTAAGAAAATCTTTGAAGGCATGGGTATGGGAACCAACAACAAAGCATGACTAGGTATTTGGCTCCTACAGGAGGAAGCAGAGCTGTGGTGGGATGCCATTACCTCAGAGGATGCAGCAGGTACTGTCAGAACCTGGGAGCAATTCAAAACTATGTTCAACGAGAAGTTTGTACCTGAACAGGCTCTAGAGAGGATGCGAGAGCAGTTTGCTAATCTCCAACAAGGAGATCTCTCTATCCAGGATTACCTCAATAAGTTCACCCAGTTGTCGCGCTATGCTCCAGAGCTTATTATGACTAACAAAGCAAAGAACAAGAGATTCATATTTGGGCTAAAGCGCAAGTACCATGACAGAGCTATGAGCAACATCAAACTCTCCTTTTCAGAATTGGTAGAAATGGCTTGCAATTATGAAGATATGGATGAAAGGCACGCTAGCCAAGACCGCGCCAAAAGTCAAGCTGGAAATAAGCGCAAGGCTTCAGCAGATCAACCCGAGTCTAGCATTACAGCGGCCACTACTCAGAAACCTGGAAAGATCCCCAAAGGAAATTGCTACAACTGCGGGAAGCCAGGACATTTTTCTAATGTATGCAAAGCCCCGAGGAAACCAAAGGCAAATGACTCAGCCGAATGCTACAACTGCAGAAAGGGCACTACAGCAGAAACTGTCCTCTGAAGCAGAATGCACAAGTGGCTCATGTGTATGACGGGGAGGCCCCGCCAGCTACCACCGATGGATCAGGTAAATCCGACGTCTTGGGAGGTACCCTTACCATTAAAAATATTCCTGTTTCTATACTTTTTGATACTGGTGCATCACGTAGCTTCATTTCTAGTAACATTGTTCACAAGTTAAAATAGAAACGAAGAAAGATTAGAGAACCAATTAAAGTTCAAAACCCGATAGGAGGTTCTGTTAGTCTCGGTATATATTGTAAAGTACCTATTTCCTTTTCTCGATACCGATTTCCTTTTGATTCGATTGTCATGGACCTTTCCGAATTTGATATTATATTGGGGCTGGACTGGTTGACAAAATATAAGGCCGAAGTTAGATGTGCCGAAAGAATCGTTAAATGTAACAACCCGTATTTTCAATAACCTGTTATAACGTAAATCAAGGCAAAATTTAATTTATAAATCTGAATCAAGGGAAATGGGCTATGCCATTGCGTTCGTCTCGGAAAAATACGCGAAATAGAGTCCGAGTTTTCGAAAATCGGAGTCCGTATGACCCGATTAAGGCCCAACGAAGTTTTCAGAAAATTTCAAAGTAAAAACAGATTTCAAATTCAAGTTTGAATTTGAAAAATTAGGTCAGATTGGGCCAGGCGGGAAAATTCCCACCAGAGCACCCAAGTCGACAGCCCTGTCGACTTGGGAGTCGACTTGGTTGGACCCAAGTCGACAGCCCTGTCGACTTGGCTGTCGACTTGGTTCAGCCGGGCAGTTTTGCCTGGTGCACCATTTGGGGTCTTGGTTAGGTTTTAGGGCCAGATTCGGTTTTGAGGGCTGAGATTGGAACTAGGGTTTAATCCTAAGGCTAGAACTCATCCTAATCTCTATAAATAAGCCCCTAACCTAACCCTAAATCATCATTATTCACTCATGTAACTAAACTATGGCAAAATCATTCCTCTCATGGCCTCCACTCTCTTCATAAAATTTCTAAAGTTATTTCTATGAGAGATTTTCCATGCATACAAGTGTTTTCAAGCTTGTATGAGTGTCATTAGCTTGCATTCAAGTCAAGTTTCCATATTTACATCATAAACAAGAGTTTTGATCATTTTGGCTCAAGGGTTTTTCTATTGGAGCTTGCATTTTGGGTCTATTTGATTGCATAAGGGCTTTGTCATATTTTTGTGTCTTCATAAGCATTGTAAGCCCTATTCTACTTTCATACTTAAACTCTAAAGTTAAATGTATGATATGCAAGTTTACCATGATATGCAAGTTTACTATGTCATGTTATGCAAGTTTGATATGTTATGATATGCAAGTTTATCATGTTATGATATGCAAGTTTGATATGCAGGTTCGTCATATGATATGCAAGTATGTTATGCAAGTTTGGGATGATCATTTTGTTCATGTTATCATGTTATGCAAGCTTATCTTGAGTATATGAACATAAAGCTTATCTCTTATGATAACTTGCATGTGAGGCTAAATGCGAACTTATGGCCATTTCTACATGTCATTTATCACCATGTATCCCCAATATGCTAAGTTTGGTTTTATGCATGCTTTTGAGGCCTAAAAATGTAATATATGAACATATGTACATTTCATATGCCACCATGTTGAACTTGTGGCTTCAACACCTTTATGTCATGATTATGCTAAGTTCCCTCTTTCTATCCTTTATGCGCTATTGCGATATGTAAGCGATGGGATTGCGTTTGGGGTTGGGTAAACTTAAAAGACATAAAAACATAAGATTGGGAATTTACCTATTAAGTTAGGTCTACCCATTGGGAATTTACCTATTAAGTTAGGTCTACCCAAATGCTTGAAAACTTGTAATATGTTTTGGAAACATAATGGACATGACACTTAGAAAACATGAGAATGGCCAACTCGAGGTTGGGTTGAGCTTGTAGCATAAACCTACCCGGAACCGACCGGCTTAACTAGTGGCTACAAGCAATAGAACCCAATGTGAGTAGTTGGTCATGTTGCACGTGAAACCCGAGGTTAGACTAAGTTGTGGTGTATACCTACCCGGACCCGCCCGGCCTAACTTGTAACCACAACAAGGTCTAATGTGAGAGGTTGGGTGCATTAAATTAATTAATGCCACATGGTAGGGTTAAGTCATGGACCGCTTGAATACTTAACCAATTAAACACGATGGGTTGGTAGGGTTAAGTCATGAACCTTGGGTACACTTAACCAACTTGGTACTTGAATGTGTTGGGTTAACCACGTTTAACCCATTAAGGAAACCCTAGTTACGTGGTCCTTTGCACCAGTAACCCTCTTGGGTGTATCATGATACCCTAGGGACTAGGCTAGGGAGGGGCACGATTACTGGGATGCCATGTAAGCGACCAAAACGACAGCTGAGTAGGTGCGCCGGTGTAGGTTCAGGCGGGCCATGGTCGTGCACATGGTCCGGAGTTGAAAAAGCAGGCACGGGCACCAGTAGGTTTAGACTGTGCGTGCTTGATTTGTGTCAGTGGTTGACACCCTAGGACTTGATACACCCTAGGGTGGACCTAGCACAGTTTAGCTACACTTCGTGGTTGGGCCGTATGACACCGACACTTGACGAGTTAGGCTTTAGGGAGCCGATCGACTAGACCGTGCTAGTTGGACCTTAGTTTAGGTCATTCATGATGTTGGGCCAAACTTGGGCCTAGGGATCACTTCTTGTTTACACTTGACATGACTTGTAATACTAGTACACTTGGTGCAAACCTCAACCTTGTATATGCGGTGCCACACTTGATCTATCTTGTTGACTTTTTACCATGCCAGTTATCATCCTATGACTCATTCTTGTTTACATGTACAGTTAACTTTATTAGTTGTTGTACAATAGTAGGTAGGACTTACCAGTCTTTTGACTGACCCATTTTCTTTCGCCTCTTTTCTTCCGTTTCCCCCCCCCCCCCCCCCCAGGTTCTCAGGGTGGGAACGTTGGAGCTTAGCTTGGATCTTAGCCGCTTTTCTTGGATAGCTCATGTATGCTTTGGACTTGAGCTTGCTATGGTTTTCTACTTTGGGGATAGCTACTTTATGTTTTCCTTTTCAGTTTCCAGTTTTATGTTTCTAGACTTTGTTTATGGAAAATAATGATCAAGTACTGTGTTGTAACTTAACTTATGGTTTTAATATGCTAGTTTTTATCCACTGCTATATTTACTCTGTTTTTTTTACTTATATGTTCTGTCTTGTGATATCTGCATGCATGTTTACCTAGTTCAATGCCCCTCCAAAGCCGGTGTCCTTGCGAGAGCGGCACTGGCGGAGGTGGGGTGTTACATTAAAGTTGAAACAAAATCGGGGCATATCACTATACCATGTCTCGGTTCAGAAATTAATAGAAATGAATTTTGGTCTTCTTTAGAAGTTGCTCCCCCTTCATTAGAAAAGATACCGGTCGATAAAAACTATGCGGATGTGTTTGAAGAAGTAGAAAACTTACCGCCGCAAAGAGAGATTGAATTTAGAATAGATCTAATTCCTAACGCCCGACCAGTAGTACATCCAATTAGAAGAATGGCCCCGAAAGAAAAAGAAGAGTTAGGTAGTCAAACCCGAGAACTGCTTTGGAAAGGTCTTATCAGACCGAGCTTTTCAGCTTGGGGAGCAACAGTAGTATTTGTCCCGAAATCAGACGGTACTCTAAGACTTTGTGTTGATTACCGAGATCTCAATAAGCAGACATTGAAGAAAAAATATCCCTTGCCCCGAATAGACGATCTGTTAGATCAATTAAATGGAGCAACAGTATTCTCCAGAATGGACCTAGCTACAGGTTTTCACCAATTACGTATAGCCGAAGACTGTATTCCTTTGACAGCCTTCAGGGGTCCCGATTTATTCTACGAATGGTTAGTAATGCCGTTCGGCTTGTGTAACGCTCCGGCATACTTCGTCGATCTTATGAACAGAGTGTTCCGAGGTGTATTGAATAAATTTGTTCTAGTCTTCATCGATGACATTTTAATCTACTCCAAGTCGGAAGACGAACATGCAAAACATTTAGAACAAGTGTTGAAAATTCTAAGGAGAAATGTCTTGAAGGCTAAATTTTCTAAGTGTGTCTTTTGGCAGGATGAAGTTAAGTTCCTAGGCCATGTCGTATCGAAAGAAGGGATTGCTGTAGATCCAAGCAAAATTACAGCGATTCAGAACTGGAAACAACCTACTACCCCCACTGAAGTTCGAAGTTTCCTTGGATTGGCTAGTTACTATCGGAAATTCGTTTAGGATTTTTCAAAGATATCTGGTGTATTGACAAAGCTTACAAAGAAGCATGAGAAATTCAAATGGACTCCCGAATGTGAAGAAGCTTTTCAGGAGCTGAAACTGAAGTTGACAACCGCTCCAGTATTGACAATTATAGAAGGAAATCAAGACTTTACTGTATGGACGAACGCTTCTATTAGAGGGCTAGGCACGGTATTAATGCAAAAAGGTTAGGTGGTCGCTTATGCCAGCCGTCAGCTGAAGCCCCATGAAAGAAACTATGCAACTCATGATCTTGAGTTATTAGCTATCGTGTTTGCTTTAAGAATCTGGAGACATTATTTACTGGGCGAGAAGTTCGAACTATTTACCGATCATCAATCCTTGAAATATCTATTCACTTAGAAAGATCTAAACTTGAGACAACAACGTTGGCTAGAATTCCTTGCAGCATACGATTTTGAAATTCTGTACACTCCAGGGAAAGCCAATGTTGTAGCATATACATGATAAAAGAAATATTTTTATCGTCAAAAATATTTATTCAACATGTGAATGTTTTTAACACTTCATATTCACAATAAAGGTGTAGTCTTTATTGTCTATTCATTTTATTTTAAAATACGATAACATTCAACACATGAATTTCAAATCGACGAACGAATTGCAACTCAACACATGAATATTCTATATAGTTTGTATATATATAAAAATGTGATTTTTATCGCTAAAGCTATTTGTGTAAATTCAAATAATATTCAACACATGAATTTCAACTCAACGAATGAATTGCAACTCAACACATGAATATTCTATATAGTTTGTACATATATAAAAATGTGATTTTTATCGCTAAAGCTATTTGTTTAAATTCAAATAATATTCAACACATGAATTTCAACTCAACGAATGAATTGCAACTCAACACATGAACATTCTATATAGTTTGTATATTTATTTCAATGAATGAAAATTATTCTAACACATGAATATTTCAGAAAATTTCGGCAGCATAACGGCAGGGTAGTTAAAACCGGGACTGTCCCTAGTACGGCTCCTCGCTCTACCTTAAAACCTCGCGGTTTTTGACAATGGGGATCATGCATCTAGTTCGCACGCAGGCGGCATGTTTTATTTTCAATTCCACAATCCTATTCTAATTTGTTTTCAACCACAAGAGGGTATTTTTCAACCACAAATGTATTTTTCAACCATATTATCAACCACAAACAATTATTTCCAACCATTCGTCATACCATATAATATCACGTCAATCACAAGCAATAAACATCGTCTATGGTCTGTGGACGAGGGGAGTATATATATATATATATATATATATATATAATAATTCACTTGCATTTCATCACAATTCAAAGCATATATGTTTCATTCAACGCTTGTATAATTTATACATCGCTAATATAACTTATACAACACATGTACATGAGGTATACAATGCGTATATAATTTACACTTTGCTTATATAATTTATACAACGTGATTTCGTTCACAAAATTAGTTTAGATTCCTCGCATTGGTTATTGCAGTGCTAAAAATCGTAGGAAGATCAGAAAAATCCGTGGCTTCTTCTAGAATGTAGAGAGCCTTCTTGCGGTCACGGTGTCTCCTGTTTCATCAAATTTCGTTAAAGAACGAAAAAGATATTATTTTTCAAATTTTTGCAACACTTAAAAGTGTTATTTTCATTTTAGAAATTTAAATCAGAAAGGTTTTCAAAGCTTCAAAACTAGGTTTTGATTTTAAATCAAAACCGTACCTTGTTTCTTCGATCAGACTACACGGCGTCGAAGGGCTACGAACCACCTTCCGATCGACGGTGGTGGCGATGAACTTGGTGGCTCCTGCGAGTCGCGGCGACGCTCCAAAGGGGGCGACTTCCTCCTCGAAATTCGACGCGTACAGTTGATGGTTTGAGGCGAGGCTTGGTCGGATTTAAAGAGGAGGCGGAGGCGATCAGAATCCTCAACTGGAGGTGGCGGCGAAACTGGTTGTAGCGGCGGCAAAATCGATGGGAAGCTTCGAGCTTCGTGCGTCATTCAAATCGCTGGCGGCTAGGGTTTTTTCTCGATTTTTATTTTTTTTTAAACGAAAAAATCCTATTGGTCGGAGCTATATAGTAAATTTTAAATAGTGTTTTCTCAAACGAACTCCTTTTTAAACCCAACGACTGTCGCCCCTAGCTAAATACCCCCATTCCGGACACAATGGGATATGTTTCATTGTCCAATTCGACTGTTACAGTCAGTTATTTTTCAAATTAAAATATAAAACATTCGATATTTAATTTGAACGTACATTTCAATTTGCCAGGGCCACAAACTGAATCGAAAAATTCCAGAAAAATAAATCTAGCTTTGTTTTGACGATACGGTCCTAACAAAACCAGTTTCGTCGAATTCTGAGCTCGTTTGAAAAACGGCCATTTTTAGGTCGACCCATTTTGACAGAAATTGATCAATCACATTTTCTTTTGCCCCGCTCACATACTAGCTTCAAAAATTATGAAATTTGAAACTTAGCAATTATTTGACATCCCGGACCCAACAAAAGTGGTTTCGTCGAATTCCGAGGTCGTATGCAAAATATCAATTTTCAAGGGCTATATATGTTATATAGCGACCTTTCTGAAAATTCATTTGGCCATAACTTTTGATTCCCGTTATGAAATTTCGATTTTTCAGATTCGTTAGAAAGGTATTCATAAACAGATTTAAATATTTTCAATTTCGCTAAAATCCGTTATATTTTCCACCCAGTACAGTCAGACAAAGTTTGTATTCAAAATTTCAAACTGCAATACTATACCCAATTCTATATTTTATTGAAATATGATATTTCAATTATTCAAATTCTTTGGTAATAACCAAATTTAAAAATTTTAAATTGGTTCACATTTTCCGGGTTATTACAGTTACATTGCTCCAATTAAACTTCCTCCTCCAATTTTCCATTTAGGAAAGTAGATTTCACGTCCATTTGATGTATTTTCCATTTTTTTAAGCAGTTAAGCCTATTAATAACCTTATAGTCTCCAAGCGAGCAACGGGAGCAAACACTTCATCATAGTCTATACCTGCTCTTTGTTTGTATCCTTTAGCCACCAACCTTGCTTTGTATTCATCATTTTCGCTTTCATTAAAATAGTCTATCTATAACAAATTTTATCTGATAAATATCAGGGCAATATGTCAGTAAATACTGGCTGATATACCATTGTGGGTGTTTTAAGCAATATTTTCAATGAAATATATATTAACCCAATACGGGACATATTACCAAAATATGAATGATATTATTCAATACTAACTGCATAACTGTCTAGTCAAAAGAAGCATGATTGTTGCATAGCTTTTATTAAAAAAAATACAAAAAATAATTAATGAGGTGTTTATCAATGAAACAACAAAGACATATCACCACTAGCATGTAATTATAATGCTTGAAAAACTACTACAGCTATGCAATTGATATAGTTTTCATACTAAAACAAACTCCAATGAAATCATGCAGAACATGGGTTCAAATTATTTTCCATGTCTTTAGTGCATTGGACAAGTATTCACCGAGTTTTAGAAAAGATGAACATCTACAAATTCCTTATAGGCACTAACTGATTCAAACAGGACAAACATACCCTATTATGTTTCTACTAGCTATATTTTTTAATCAACATTAGTAAAAAAAAGAAGCTTTACCATTTCTTAATCTTTGCGGTCATTGTCATAACGGCCTCTTCAACGTTGGCAGAACTTTTAGCACTAGTCTCCAAGAAATCAATACCAATCTCATCTGCTAAAGCCTGCCATAGGAACCAAGAATTCAATGTTTAGTTATCCTGCTTCATTATATAAGGTATGAACCCAAAAAAGCTAAAAAAACAAAAAACAATAATATGGAGGTTACCTTTCCTATTTCATAGGAAATTACTCTTTTGTCAGTTAAATCACATTTATTTCCAACTAAAAGCTCGTTCAAATTATCACTAGCATATCGGTCTATCTCATCGAGCCATTTCTAAACGTTGTTGAATCTTTCCTGATCTGTCACATCATATGCCACCCACAAAATGGTATGATAGGAAAATGTGAAATAGTTTATGAAGACAATATAAGGAGAAAGAGATTAATCCTTTACGAATATTTGGTCACTGGTAATTTTCCATTGTCTATAGGAAGAAGCAAGACGACTTTGTACCACTGGCTGGAACATCTAAAAAGGTGTAATATCTGACTAACTTTCAGTTGGCGATGGTGCTCCGTTTGAACTACAATTCAACATGGCTATGTTGCACCATTTGAGACAACCAAGGGTGCATAAATACCCTTTGTATTACATGAACAAGCTTGAACAGTTGATGGTACATGAACACACTTGATATTATATGAAAAAACACTATAGAACCATGTATTACATTTGAACATCTGCAAATCACACTTGAACACTTCACAAAATAATACACAATTGGACATTTGCCAAAAAAAATATTCAGATAATAAATTTAAAGAGCACAATCAAATCAGAAGTCATAAGCATGCACTTCCATATAAACATCTGAAGCAAAGTTAACCATCCAGCTAACAACTTTGCCCATTCAAAACAGATTTAACCATTCAATATAAAATAAAATTTTGCACCATCATTTGATTATTTTTTTTGTATTTTTAATCAACAGTTGTTGTATTAGTTAACCATTCAGCTAACACCTTTACCCATTCAAAAAAGATTTATTCTAAATTCTTGTTTTTTTTTTGTCAGGAAGTCGGTAAGTGGTTTGAGAAAGAGAAAAATATGAACATATACATCTACCTTAGGTGAAATATCAACACATATATTAAAATAAAAAAATCTTTTAAAAGTAGGAAACACAACACTGATTTGCTTCTGAAAGTGAAAAAGATTCATATATAGCTATACGTCTCCATACTCAATTACTGACTATACAAGATTCTATACCTTATTGATTATACCTTCCTTTTTCTCTACCTCATATACAGTGTACCAAAGCTGATGGGTGGAAACCCTATTAGCTGATGCGATGAAAACCCCAATTTGTAGCACCTTTCATCTAATTTAAATTGGGGAGATACAAACTCGGCTGTTGATGACAAGGGAGATTGAGGTGATTTCGGAATTCATGATTTTGCAGGTTACGGATTTTATGATTCAACGTTAGTTATGGATTTTACGATCTAGGGATTTGGTTGTCCTTTGGAGGCGACGAAGGAACAAAAGAAGGGCTATTCTGCGAGGGAAAGGGAAACAAGCGCTTTTTTTTAGCTCTCGCACAAAAAAAATTAGTTCTCGCCTGTTTTCTTGTATAATGTTTAGTATACGGGATTCATTTCTAAAATAGCGTTGGAAACCATAAATTTCAAAGATTTTGATGAGGATGGATAAAAACACTATTTAATATTGCTATCAAAACCCTATTTTATTGTAGTGGTGGTTTATTAGTCCTTTTCCAATTCTCGATATAAATATGGGGAACTTAGCTTATAAAGTCGACTTACCTCAAAAGAAGGTTGAAGTGTATAACGTGTTCCATGTTTCTCACTTAAGAAAGCTTGTGCATAACTCCAACATAACTATTACAACAGACCAGTTGGATGATGTCAAGATGGAAGCGGAAGCTTCGGGAACTCATGTTCCCATTCATATCGTTGAGCACGATAGAAAGCAACTTAGATGGAAGGCGGTGAAGCATACAAAGGTCTAATGGAGTAAAAGTGAGGGAAATTGTACTCGGGAGACCGAGGATTGTATAAGGACATCATATACATAACTCTTCGCTTGGTAATTTTTTTTAGTTTATCGCTCTTATTTTCATTTGTGGTATCATCTATGCACCTTTGTGTAGTAATCTGCATGTTAGGACAAGTTTAAAATCTCTTTGTTTATTTTTGTTGCTATATGTGCATGTTTGACTATAATGATTGTTGGGACTTAAATATGTTTGATAGACATGAAGAATAACCTTATTGACTTATTTAAGGATTTTGATGGCTAAATTCTTAAAGGCGAAGAGAATGTAACGACCTGTATTCTACGTATCGAAGGATCATATGATATTTATATTATTTTCGTAAGGATCTGTATGATTCTTAACTTTGGAAAATGGCAATTAGGATCATTTCTCACTTCCATGATGTTTATAAAAAATTTCATTGACCGTGAACTAATATTGTTTCGTCCATAGCTTTTAATCCGAAAACAATCTGGACCTATAACTACTTTTAATGGGTTCAACTGATGATTTCCCGTTTCATGGATTGGTCACATTAAGAAAACAGGCTTTCCATTGGTGATATATGGCTATTTTAAAGTTTAGCAGAGTTTAGACAACTTAAATGAGTGACTAGGGTTATTAGGAAATAAGACCAAAGCCTATTTTGGGATTAGGTTTTATCGGGGGTTGTAGAAGCTGATGGGACATTTCATTTGCCATTTCACAACTCCGAAATAGATATCATCTTCAACAATGGCTTTCTCTTTCTAAAATCACCATTAACCTTTATTTTATTCAACTAATTACATTATCAAGAAGTGATTAGTGTTTATCAACATGAAAACTCTAGAAAGAGCTATTGCAACCCTTTGGAAACTCATTTCAGTCACAGCTTATTCAAATCTAAAGCGACTCTTGAGATTAAGATGATGATTAGTGATTTCCTTACTAATTAGATTGAACTAGCTTCTGAGCACGTCCTAAAATCTTATAAAAAAAATGGTAAACCATGTTTTAGTACATAATAACATGTATACAAGTTCAAATTGAATTGGATTTTATTTTTGAAAATCAAGATTTTAGGATACCCTTATGTATTCATGAGAGCGTGGTGCCATTTCTTCTTAACTATACTTTGATTCTCTTTGGTTTAATTCAGTGCTTGTTTGAGTGTGTTTTACATGTCATATGCGTATTCTAACAATATGTGAATGGATTCAAGCGTTGTTCAAATATTGAAAATAGGTTATAAGATGATATTCTCGCTCCTTGATTTTAGGTCGGACCATCTTAGGTGATTGCCCAAATTGGCGAAGATGACAAGGAAGGTCCCCTGATGTTACACGTCGGGTTCCAAATCATTTGGAGTTCGTATGTTAGAGTTATGTCCTAGAGAAGCTCGGATCGAAGTGTTTTAGGTCAGTAAGTTTCAGATCAGAGTAATACAAATCGTCATGAATCCGGATTGGCCTAAATTAACTCAGCATAGTTAAATAGGAGTAACTTCAAATAGACATAAACGATGTCCATTTCGAATGCCCTTTTTGCGTTTGACTGGTGGTGGCTAGTTCTACCATTTGAAATGAGTAATTTTGGATAAGAGCAACTTCGAGTCGGGGCACTTTAGATAGCTACATGTGTGATCGTTGATCGGCGGCTTCATGTTGTTAAAAACGACTCTATCTTCATGAATAACAACTTAACAACTCCAATGCAACTAGTTATATTTTGAGATACAAACCAATGACAATTTGTCAAAGGGGAAGCTACCATGGTATGTATATGAACTGGGATGCTTTTGGTGCTGGTACATTGTATTTGTATAAGCTACTTATGTATTTATGGATACATTTATATATGCCATCACGATTGTATGTTGCATTTGCGCAAGCTATTTATATGTATGTGTTTATGGTTATACTTATATACGTCAATACAACTCTGCGAGCAAGCTTGCATGTTCTTCATCTAAAAAATTCTTCGAAAATAATTTCATGTTGACTTATGTATTTAAATGTCTAAAACACCAAAATTTATTGATTATCTTACATATAATGCAAGTCTCATGTGTCAATTAAATCAAAGTGAAGCCTTTCTTTAACTTACAAAATACCCTTTTGCATGATAAAAGATTACATTTGTAAGGATAAATCTAACTATTGCACATCAATACAATTTCTGTCCATTTTCTTCTGATGTTCCCAACCAATCTGAAAACATGCTAATTCCCAAACCCATCTTCTTCAGCACATCCATTTTTCTACCTTGCCACAACCTTTATACCACTATCTCTCATTACTTTTTCTTGCTACCTTTTCAAAGCCATCTCCCTCAGATACATTTGTTCCCATCTTCTACAACAAGAATATTTCAAGCAAATATTTTCAACACTTGCTTAAAATTAGAACTCCACAAATTAATTACCACAACTAACTTTCAGTAATTTTAACATTTCAGTGATTCTTTTAGGCAAAAATCAAAGTTGAGATTAGAACCCAATAGCCCTTTTCCAAAGTGAACACAGAAAAAAATTGGTTTCGACGATTAGCTTCATTTTGCATGTCCCAAGTATGAAACATCAATCTTAACTTCTTTCATTCCAGTAGTTTGACGAAATGACTAATAGATGGAGAAAAAAAACTTAAATTTTCATTTCAACAAAAAATCAACCTTATAAAGTGATGTTATTCTAACATTCTCCACTTCATTCTATTGATAATGCTTCTACAACAACACTTCGGCATTTTACCATGTTTAGAGTTTAAATTTTGTTTTTAAGATGATTCAATGTACATGGGAATGCATCTTTTCTGAATTGATGTTTGAAGTGTACATTTCCTCAAAACTTGTAGTATAAAATTTCTTTATTACTCTCATATACTTTTTTGATTTAAGCATAACTCACTAGTAAAAGCATGGGTAGATCTGTACGTAACAATCATACTTTTTTGGTATGCAACTCTTGCTTATATGCCAACCACGTTTCAAACCATTCCAAGCTGCATTTGTATTTCTTCGTTTTCTTCTTTTGTGAATTCCCTTTTCAACACATTTTATGGACTTGTTGATTTGGAGAATTTAAGGAAATATATTTTAGGATCTAAGGATAGAATTTTGGATATGGGATTATACGGTAGTTTGGGTAAAAAGCATAGCTACTAGGTATCGATGATATCACTACAACAAAAAGACTTTTTTATGACGTTTAAAAACCGCCATAAAAACTTTCTATGATGATTCTATAAACATCATATATCAACATGTTATTAAAAATCTGGTAGTTATTATGACATGTAATTCTTGCAATACAAAACATACTTTTATTGCCATCTTAAAAATCTGGTAGATATTATGACGCATCCAAACGCCATGGAAACTTCACTTAAATGGTGTAATACATTGGCATACCTTGTTGTTATAGCATATGAATAAGCTATTAAAAGTTTTTATGACGCATTGAACCACGCCATGGAAAATTCACTACAATTTACTACAGCATCGTTTTGTTGCTATAAAAAACATTCAAAATATTCTATTGCAACATTTTGCTGCCATAATATTTACAGTTTACAATTTCTAATTCTGATAATATATTATAACAATTCAAAAAAAACAAATCATATTTCTTACATTAATCTAAGTCCACAAATGAAGTCATAAACCAAATCACAAAATATATATACCCAAAATATTTCATACTTGATAAATTCAAGCACAAATATTGACAATACATACGACTATAGCAAACTCATATGATACATACTAAAAATATTCATGAACGTCGACAAGCATAACTGGTTTGAAAAAGAACGAGTGTGACATCATGTATCAGCCTTAAAAGATTCATACAAAACCTGTCAAGAAGAAGAATAAACATACATATAGTGAGTATATACAAATATGTATAATTACAAAAGATGCATTGGCCAAAGACGTGATTTTTAGTTTCTTTTGTTGAATATAACGATTTGAGATAACAATAGCACTGAGTAGCTATGAGTATGCATATATAAAATTTAAACCGATCTAAGTAGATGAAATAACAGTAGTTTTCAATGGGTTGTCATTAGAAATTATTTATACTAGATGAGGTTTTCAGTAGCTTAAGACAATATATATTATTTCAAGCTGATTGATGATGATCAAGACATCCTATTAAATTTTGCTACTTGTTCTGCTTATCCACTCAGGCAAACTAGTCGTTTTACAGCTTCTGCTAAAATGAGAACATGTAGCAAACTGGAATACAGAGATCACTAGTGTTCCATTTGAATCGACATAAGTCACTTTCTACCCTTTTGAATATCAAAATGAACTGGTTTTAATTTTCAAAATGTGAAAAACGACCTATATAAGTCAAAAGAAACAAATACCAATGTTTTATGATTTCATAATTGTCACATATCAACAACAACACCCTCACTAATATAGAAAATGTAATGCAACTAAAACATATTATCTGTGGATTCCCATTCCCAAATTTTAAAAACAAACCTTTCTCGTGCATCAGTCGGTTTCCTCACAGCACTTCAAGCTTCCAAAAGCAACATCGCAGCAGCCTATTGTTGGAAAATGAATGAGCAAAGAAAGAAGAAGAGATAGGAAAGAAGAAGGGATAGCAACATTTAAAGTCCCACATCATAGAAATATTAGCACAATCTCTCCTTATATATTAGAAGCCAAATAGGCTTATGTAAAATAAAAAGGAGAGGGATGATAAAAGGATGTGGACTTGGCCATATTAAATACATTAAATTCACTTTTTTGCTTGCATTGCTTCTTCTTCTTCAAAGTAATTCTCTGATCTAGTTTCTGTAATCAACTTCAGTTCATCAGAGCTCCGTTTGCTGGCACTACGCAACGGAGTTGGTCCGTTTTATCATGGGAAACAAAATTGCAACTACGTCGATTGGTGCATACGACGGCAATATTGTTTCAAGGAAACAGAAAATATCTGGACTCGGACATTAGTGAAACAGACTACTTTCTGTTTATCTTCTATCTTGCGCACAAATCGGTTACCCTTTCTGTGATTATTGTAAACATAGTTTGACGTGACAATTGTGGCATAATTGATTAACGTTGATTTTTGTTGCTGTCTTTTTGTAATACAATTGTGTAATTAACATCTTGAAACAATATTTTGCTGCAGATGACGAAAAACAGCAACACTGATTCTGCACCGATTCAGACGGTGAAAACTGCTCAGCCAGCGCCAGCGCTTCCAACAATGGCTCTGTCTCATGGCGAGGCCAAAGAAGTTCAATGGAATCAATTTCAAGCGCTGGCAACAGAAAATGTTGTTTTATTTAACAACATTAAGCCTTGTAAAGTTTCTGACTGAAGAGGCTCCTGTGGTAGACGAACTCGAACCTGACGCTACTAAAATAGAGGCACTTAATATCTGGACAAATTCAGATTTCATGTGCCAAAACTATATTCTGAATGGTCTGGATGATAGCCTCTATAATGTCTATTGTATTTTTGCAACGTCCAAACAATTCTGGTTGGCTCTGGAAAAGAAATATAAAACTGAAGATGCAGGCATGAAGAAATTCATTGCTGGAAAAATTTTAGACTTCAAAATGGTTGACTCAAAGACGGTGATAAGTCAAGCTCAAGAACTGCAACTTATCATCCGTCAATTAGAAGATGAAAAGATGACTCTTAGTGAGACTTTTCAAGTTGCTGCAACTATTGAGAAATTGCCTCCTTCTTGGAAGGACTTTAAAAATTACCTTAAGTACAAGCGTAAGGAAATGACAATGGAAGATCTCATAGTTCGGCTACGCATTGAGGAAGATAACAGAAATTCTGAGAAAAAGATTTCTCAGAATATTGCTGCCAAAGCAAATGTTGTTGAGTCAGACAAAACTAACAAAAGAAAAAGGGAGAATGCTCCTAAGAAGTCAAAGAAATTTCTGGGTTCTTGCCACAACTATGGAAAGAAGGGGCACAAAGCAGCCGAATGTCGTGCGCCTAAAAAGAAGAAGTTGGAAGCAAATACGGCTGATGTTTCGAAAGGCATTTCTGATCTTGATTTATGTGCAGTAATATCAGAATGCAACCTTATTGGTAACTCAAAGGAATGGTTTGTAGACACTGGAGCCACTCGACACATATGTGCTAACAAGTGGATGTTTACAACCTATAAAACTGCAACTGATGCTGAACAACTTTTTATGGGAAATTCTTCCACTTCAAAGGTCGAAGGCAAAGGAAAAGTTGTGTTGAAACTGACTTCTGGAAAGGAACTGACTTTAAATGATGTTCTCCATGTTCCAGAAATTCGCAAGAACCTGATTTCAGGATCGTTGCTGAGCAAGCATGGCTTCAAATTGATCTTTGAAGCTGACAAATTTGTTCTTTCCAAGAATGGGGTGTATGTTGGAAGAGGATATGTGTGTGATGGTTTATTTAAAGCAAATGTAACCACTATTGTACCACGCACTGAAATGAATGAAAGTGAATCTTCTGCTTATATTGTTGAATCTTCTAACATATGGCATTCTAGATTAGGGCATGTAAACTTTGATACATTGCGAAAATTGATTAATCTAGAATTTATACCAAAATGCAATATAGATTCCAACTATAAATGTCAAGTTTGTGCAGAAGCAAAATTGACAAGAACCTCGTTTCATCATGTTGAACGAGTGACAGAACCTCTAGACTTAATACATACTAATGTATGCGATTTGAAAATGTGTCAAACTAGAGGTGGAAAAAGGTACTTTATTACATTCATTGATGATTGTACCAGATACTGTCATGTATATCTCCTTAGAAGTAAGGACGAAGCATTCGAAATGTTTAAACAGTATAAGGCAGAAGTTGAGAATCAGCTCAACAAGAAAATAAAATCTTTAAGAATTGATAGAGGAGGAGAATACGAGTCTCCATTTGAGGAATTCTGTGCTGAACATGGAATTATACATCAAACTACAGCCCCGTATTCACCTCAATCCAACGGTATAGCCGAACAGAAAAATAGAACTCTTAAACAAATGATGAATGCCTTACTAATTAGCTCTGGCTTGCCAGATAACTATTGGGGAGAAGCTATTCTTTCGGCAAATCATATTTTAAATAAAATACCCCGAAAGAAAATATCTAAATCTCCTCATGAATTTTGGAAAAACAGACCACCATCCTACAAATACCTAAAAGTGTGGGGGTGTCTTGCCAAAGTAGAGGTACCAAAACCAAAGAATGCCAAAATTGGACCAAAAACAATTGATTGTGTATTCATTGGATATGCACAATATAGTGCTGCATATCGATTTTTGGTACACAAATCTGAAATTGATGATATTCATGAAAATACCATCATCGAGTCGAGAAATGCTAGATTTTTCGAACATGTATTTCCCTTGAAACATGGTACTGAAAATCATGCACCTAAGAGACCAAGGGAAAATGAAGTTCCTTACTCTATTGAGGATGCTGAACAAAATAACACTCAGCAAAGTAGTGTTGAGCAGCAAGTGGAGGAACCAAGAAAAAGTAAAAGGTCAAGGACTTTGAAAACCTTTGGACCGGACTTCTATACATTTATGTTAGAAGATGATCCATTGACATACACACAAGCTGTCTTCCAGCGATGCCCCTTATTGGAAGGAGGCAATTAACAATGAAATTGAATCCATTATGTCGAATCATACATGGGAATTGGTTGATTTACCTCAAGGATGTAAGGCCTTGGGTAATAAATGGATATTTAAAAAGAAATTGAAACCTGATGGTTCAATAGACAAGTACAAAGCTCGTCTGGTAGTCCAAGGATTCAGACAAAAGGAAGACTTGAACTATTTCGATACATATTCACCTGTAATGAGGATAACGTCAATTAGAATGCTCATTGCAATTGCATCCGTACATGACTTGGAAATACATCAAATGGATGTTAAAACTGCATTCTTGAATGGTGAACTTGAGGAGGAAATCTATATGAAACAACCTGAAGGATTTCTAAGCTCAGAAAATGAGCATAAAGTTTGCAAACTGGTAAAATCACTTTATGGCCTTAAGCAAGCTCCAAAACAGTGGCATGGGAAGTTTGATAATACTATGTTATCAAATGGATTCACGATAAATGAATCAGATAAATGTGTGTACATAAAACATACACACATTGGATATGTCATTGTTTGTCTTTATGTTGATGACCTATTGATTCTAGGCAACAACAAGGCCATAATAACATCTACAAAGGATAAGTTGTCCTCTAGATTCGATATGAAAGACCTAGGACTGACTGATGTGATATTGGGTGTAAAAATTCAGAGAACACCACAGGGATATGCATTATCCCAATCGCATTACATCACCAAAATACTTGAGAAATTCAAGCAATATAATGTAATAATTGCAAAATCACCAGTAGATATGAACCAAAATTGGGTAAAAAAACACTGGTGATGGTATTTACCAATTGGAATACTCTCGTATACTAGGAAGTATCATGTAAGTTATGAACTGTACTAGGCCTAATATCGCATATGCTGTAAGCAAACTAAGTAGATTTACCAGCAATCCCCGTAAACATCATTGGAAAGCGATAATCAGAGTTCTAGGATATCTAAAGTATACACAGAGTTATGGTCTATACTATACAAACTATCCTTCAATAGTGGAAGGATACAGTGATGCAAATTGGATCACTGGATCAAATGATACAAAGTCTACAAGTGGATACGTGTTCACATTAGGAAATGGAGCAATTTCATGGAAATCATCCAAACAGACTTGTATCGCTAGATCTACGATGGAATCAGAGTTTATTGCACTAGATAAGACTGCAGAAGAAGCAGAATGGATTCGAAGCTTCTTGGAATACATTCCTAATTGGAGCAAACCTATGCCTCCAATATGTATACATTGTGATAGTCAATCAGCTATTGGAAGAGCTAATAGTACACTATACAATGGTAAATCTAGGCATATTCGTCGTAGACATAAAACGATAAGACAACTTCTCTCTAATGGGGTTATCACAATAGATTACATTCGATCTAAAGATAACTTAGCGGATCCACTTACAAAAGGCTTGCCAAGAGAGAAAGTTCAAACCTTATCGAAGGAAATGGGGCTAAGGCCTATAGACTAAAGGTTTTTATAAAATGGAAACGCCACCTAGTTTACTGGAGATCCCAAGATCTAGGTTCAAAGGGACAACGAAGTTTTAGAGAAACTTGATGGCACTGTTATACACAAACCATTCCTACGATAAGTCAGTGCATTATATGTTGAATAAGGATAAGTATTAGTACTTTTAATGATGTCTGTATTTGAGGAATTAGAGAATACCCTTTACAGAATCACCTACGTAAGTGCGAAGGCGCCGCTTCAAAGAGAATTATGAGGCCAAATTCTCTAAGCACTTATGAGACCAGGCAGGTGTTCAAGGCAAAAACGAACACATACAGAGAACGAAGGGTTATAAGAAACATTTATCGTGTGTTATTTACTTTGGAATTACACAAAAGGCTTACAGTTCAAGGACAGTCTATGTCTACTAATTCACCTGTGATTCAAATAGGTAATCACCAGGAAAGTTCAAAGCCCTTGTGCTACTTTAACCGATGCGATAAATGGTTCGTGAAGCTAAGATCGATTGCTCATTCATGTGGGGGATTGTTGGAAAATGAATGAGCAAAGAAAGAAGAAGAGATAGGGAAGAAGAAGGGATAGCAACATTTAAAGTCCCACATCATAGAAATATTAGCACAATCTCTCCTTATATATTAGAAGTCAAATAGGCTTATGTAAAATAAAAAAGAGAGGGATGATAAAAGGATGTGGACTTGGTCATATTAAATACATTAAAAAGTCAAAGATAAGGGCCTTGGGCCTTGGGGTCTCCTGATTGGATATGGTCGACGTTGCTGATTGGGCTAGTGCACTAACATGAGAATATTTTTTCTTAGAATTTTAAAAGGTGTGTCTGTTCAGTCCAGAATTCGAAAGGAATGTCTGTTAACTGAACGAGTACAACCATTTGAATTCTTAGCGTATGTATATTAATAACTGAGCGGTTAAAGGGTCGCAATCTTTCCTATTCTGACGGTTACTGATGCATGCGAACAGGCACTCCTCCTTGCCTATATATACACTGCCCAAAACAAGACAGAATTCACTTTTTTGCTTGCATTGCTTCTTCTTCTTCAAAGTAATTCTGTGATCTAGTTTCTGTAATCAACTTCAGTTCATCAGAGCTTCGTTTGCTGGCACTACGCAATGGAGTTGGTCCGTTTTATCTTGGAAAACAAATTGCAACTACGTCGATTGGTGCATAAGACAACAATATTGTTTCAAGGAAACATAAAATATCTGGACTCGGACATTAGTGAAACAGACTACTTTATGTTTATCTTCTATCTTGCGCACAAATCGGTTACGCTTTCTGTGATTATTGTAAACACAGTTTGACGTGACAATTATGGCATAATTGATTAACGTTGATATTTGTTGCTGTCTGTTTGTAATACAATTGTGTAATTACAAAAGTTCTAACACCTATAACATGAGTAATAACAAAATCAGCATAAAACATTTAATTAAATCAATTAAGATACAAAACTTGCTCACAGAAATAATAACAAAATCAGCATAAAACAGATAATAAAGCTTCCATACTATCTGTCCCCACAGCTCCAAATACACATATTAACTAACCACTTATCAGACACTTCAGCCAGTCATAAAATGCCCGAAACACAACAAATATCAATGTTGTAATATCATCTTTCCACTCAACAACACCATGCACGTATTGCACCTCCTCCACATCCACATGCTCCCATTCGATTTCTGCCACCTTGCTAAAGCTTCCAGACAAAACACTGATTCTCATCAATGAGTCGACTTCCTTTGCTGTTATCCTACACAACAATGCTAATGCTCAATAAGCCTGGATTTCCATGCAAATCCTTTAATTCCCCAAACTTTATCTTGCTCCGAAAATTCTCTAATATTCAACATTGCTTCCTTGGCTTAAAACCAAGTTGTGTTCAGTTTTGGTTCAAGGCCGGAGTACAGTTTTGCTAAACCAAGCTGCGCTCAAATTGTCAAAACCAAGTTGTGCTCAGTTTTGACACAAAACCGAGCTTATGCTCAGTCTCGAATCAAAACTGAGGACTGCCCAGTTTCATCAAATCAAAACTGAGCACTGCTTGGTTTTTTCGATGACGCTGTGCCCTTAAACTAATATTTATCTTGATGAATACAAAAATTTGACAACAAATTTGACTGTTAAGGAACTAAATTAAATCAGGTAATGGATAAAAGAATTTAGGTAAGAAATTATGAGGTCGTTGGTTTAGATTAAATAGAATGCAAAAAAAAAAACAATTAATATTAAAATGAAACAAAATTTGCACAGCTGGTAATCTAGTGTTATGACATAGATGAAAATAGTACCATAATTTTAATAAATAGGTTTGTTCACCAATAAATTCTCTATTATGAGTCACTCTGGAAAACACCCTATTACATACTTAGGCTGCATTGTCCAAATTTTGCTCTTAAAGTTAATCAAATATCAATGAACAAACCATATTGAATTGAGCTTTAAAAATATAAAAAACTTACCTACAAGTGCAACTCTTCAATAGGCATCATGTTAAATTTAGGAACCTGATCCAGTAAAGACGTTCAAGTCTACATACAACAAACAACACTGAACAAACCTAAGAAGCAGGGATTCTTCTTCTAGGTGATGTACTGCGTATCGGGTGCGGCGGGGGTGCGGCGGTGCGGCAAGGGGTGCGTATGGGGTGCGCCATGTGGCGGGTCCCCATATTTAGGTTGGGGGTGCGGGAAGGGTGCAGATTTGAGGTGCGTCACTGGCATGAAAGGTAAATTTTGGGACTTTCGGGACAGTCGTGTTCTTGTTGCAAGATAAATTGGAGCAGTATTCATTTATTCACTCAATTCGTAGGAATAAGATACTACCAACTCGAGCAAAAGACTTGATTTTTGTGCACAAGAATCTTCGACTCCTTTCTAGGAACAGTGAGCAATACTTGAAAGGAGAAACAAAATTGTGGGATGTTGGAGGCGATCAATTTGATCCACTTGACGCCGAGGAGTTTGAGATAGCGAATTTTTCACTTGATGAGCCGGAGATGGAAACCATAATTATTCAAAACGATGAATATCAAGTGTGAAATGAATGCTAAATTTTTTGTCTTTTAACTATTAAGGTTTAAGGATGATGAAGTAGTGTATTTGACTATTTGGTTTAATTTTAATGAAACTCTTAATTTTCGTAATCATATATATATATATATATATATATATTATTTTTTACACATGCCGTATCCCCCCGTACCCGAATCCTCATATTTGTCGAATCTATGTATTCGCGTACTACGCACTCGTATCCTTGCTTCCTAGGAACAAACAAAATGGTCATAAAACTGCAATATCAAATACATAAAACTATAGTCAATTAAATTATTTTTTGATGTATAGCTTCGAATTCATATATATATATATATATATATATATGAATATTAATATGAATATATATATATATGTATAAAGACGTTAACATAAACATTCATATTAATATGAATAAATATATATATATATATATGTGTGTGTGTGTGTGTGTATGTGTGTATTTATGTATATATACACATTTCCTTAAGCCAAGAAGGTACTTTTCTTTTATACCCGATGGCCAGAATAATAAATTTCGTTAAGCCAAGAAGGCCCTATGCTAAACACGGACATGTTCCTCATTTTTACATGCTTATAAATTTTCTCTTTTCGCCGTCTTTTTAAAGTGTCCATACAAAAACGGATTTAATATTGCTTCCTATGAAAAAAGTATTCTCTAGGAAAAAATAAATTTGAAGGTTTGAACTTAACAAAGATAAAACTGTTGTATCGTAAATACAAAAAATCATTATGCGGTATAGCATTATTTATGAAATGGGTTTACTAAGTTGTAAAATCATTTTGTCTAAATATTTGATAAAATGTTTTGATCAGTAAAGTAAGATAACATGAATTAAATGTTTCTCAACGTTGGTGAAAGAATAACTATACTAGACTCTCTTGACAATTAACCCGAAATAATTGCTTTTATCCATATTCTTTTTTGTGCCATGTAGAGTGGAATTTTTATAATATTATTTGATAGTAGAATAATCATATAATTTTACATGAGTAATACAACTGCCCTCTAGATTCAGGTCATTCATTGGGGTAAATCAGTCCAATGTAGCCCCATGATCCATTTTATATATTGGACATATTTTATAAGTTGTTTCCAATAAAAAGAAATAGTGGAGTCACATACCTTGAACATGCGGTTAAGTTGGTAGACGCATTCCAGCACTAAGCTAGCTCAGCACTTTCCTATTTTTCATAATTCAGACTATTGAGGCATCGATAACATATCTTCTATCCTCATCCACGTCTTCAATCACCTTATTTATCTCATCAACCGGTGGTAGCAGAATCTACACATCATAGGAACAAGAATATGTTGTATAAAAGATGTGTGATTTGTAGCATGACACTAGACAGTCAAGAAATGTACAATACATTAATATTTCTCATCTTATCAGTGAAATTTGAATTGAATTCAAATTAGTCGGTCGGACTGATTGACCAAGTATTTGGCTCGTTAATAAGAATTTTTTATTTAGCACTAGAAAGAGATGGAGAAATCTGATCACATCATCATCTGATAAGCTCAGCTGAGTAGTTTATCTCCATGTAACTCAACCTATCAGTGTTGTTAAATAGCAACAGAACTGCAGCCTACGAAATACAAATAGTTGCGTTGTGAATGGTTAACATGCAATAATCTTCTCTTGATAATACAAATTGTAAAGTCTTCTTCCATAATGGATAGGATATGATAGGAACCCGATAGGTTGAAACAACCAGCTCAATGGGTTTGGGACTAAATCTCCCAAGAACATTCCTAGTACCCAAGGAATAAATCCATGAAAGCCTCCTGTTTTAAGTTTTTGATTTATAAATATCCTTGAATGCACTGACACATTATCCCTAAAACACAGAAATGTCACATATAACCGTTTAACTAGGAAACTATAATTGAATTTCTCTCTTTGGCACAGACACTACATATCGCAGCGTTCAATTTTTATTAATACAAAATCAAACTATTCGACAGAGTAAATTTTATGAAATTCAGTCAACGCTCTAATACAAGAATTCAGTCAATAGGACAAGTTATAAAAGTAATGGTTATTTGTGAACACAAGGGAGACCTAAGAAAAATAGCTCATAATTATGTTAGTACAACTCTGCAAGAATGAGACTTCTTACCATCTCAGAAGGAAGATTAATCTCATGAGACTTGTAGCTTGGCCAGAATCCAATGGTCAAAACCGTAACAGTCAAATCAATTCCAGGATCCACTAATGGCTTACTATGCAGAAGCTCCTCAAAGTTAGTTTGGCGTTCGCGTGCCAAAGTTAAATCAGTCACCTAAATAGAAAAATGTATCATTAACATATATTCATTTTATGCTACGTGGGATCCATATGCTACAACAAATCGAAAGACGGACCATGCCCTCCATCTTAGAATTAAATTACCCTCCACACTGTTGTTTTAGCTTCGTCAAAATGCTCCTCTCATGATCATAGCGCACTTTTATCAAATAGCAGTCTTTGTGCGAGCTTCTTCCTGTTACAGATTTATTGTCATCAATAATTTAATTTTTAAAGACAAAACTTGAAGTAATCGGCTTAAATGATTATAAATTAACTATAAAACTCCGCAAATAGATCTTTATTGCTTATGTATGCAAGCAGCTTCACAACTTTCTCAAGCATCTCCTCAATGGCTTCATCACTTAGTTACTCACTTCCACCCTTCTTCAGTATATTGTCACAAAATTCTGCCAACAGTTCAGCACTGGTGCTTCCTCCAACAGCCTTATTCAGAAAACTTCAAAAGCCTCTTTCAAAGCCTAATAAGATAAAATTTGACGCATCGAACAATAACTATGATAAAAATTGAGGCATCAAAGTCATATATCTGGGTGTACTCGGGTATTTTTGGGAACAGAATTTGGTAGTAGCAAAAGAAGTATTTCTATGTCCCAAAGTAAACACACTTTTGACCATTTAGAAGAAACATGTATGCTTGGTAGTAAGCCCAACAAGACTCCAATCGAACTTAGAGATAATATGAAGATGTTCAAAGACCGTCCGGATTACAAAAGGCAGTACCAACAGCTCGAAGAGAAGTTTGTCTACCTTTCATATACTAACCTTACACTACCTTTACAATTGGTCAGGTCGGTTAATATATGCATGATTTGTCTCAGGGACCTCTGAGGTATCACAAGCAAACATCAGGAAAAGTCAACTTTTTTGGGGAAAAATTGAAAGAAAAATTGAAGTGTTACAAATGCAGATTGGGTTGATTCAGTTGAAGATATAAGGTCTATGTCTGGGTGTTGTACAGGTGTCTGAGGCAATGTGATAACGTGTCGGAGCAAAAAGAAAATAGTGGTCGCAAGAAACAATGCATAAACAAAGTATAGAACCATGATCCATGGAATATATGACACAGTATGGATCAAATGCTTATTAGAGAAATTAAAGATAAAGTGTGAAGCCCCTATTCAACTCAACTGTAATAATTAGTCTACCATTAATGTTGCAGGTAACCCTATAGACAAAACTAAACATGTAGAGTGGATTGTCACTTTATTTAAAGTAGAAGATCAACATTGGTATCACATCGGAACGCACCTTGAAACTTATATTGCCGCTCAGATCAACATGACAATGATAAACAAAGTAATTTTAGACTACCGTCAAAATTTTGTAAACAGAAAATAAGATCATAGAAATTTTGAATACCGAATAAAATCAGCAATTAATTAATGCAGATATGCTGAAGTGATGGAAACCACTAGACCATAACATATACACCCTAAAACAACATAAAACGTTGATTGCATTGACAAAGATATGTGTATGTTAAAGGAGACAAACAAAGGAGTTAAAAACCATAAAATGTTTGGTTCTTTATATCACACATTAAACAAAAGAATATGTTTCTGATTATAAATAAGCATGCAGAATGACAGATTGCAACATGTCAATAAATTTTATCAGCCCAAAAGCTATTAGGAAGAGATACTATACAGTCTATAATTCTGTACATGGTTTGAGGATAGTACATTATCACTCTAACGGCTCGCACTGACTATAACACTAAAGAGTACCAATAATTAAAAGTTCTCCAACCTAAAAGGGAATTTACCTTTCTTCTATTTTATTCAGATTGGCATACTTTACCTTTGACAATATTCCAAAGCTCACACTCAATGTAACTATCGGTAGCCACCATAGCTTGAAAATTGGATCTGTAGATATTAATTCATCAAATTTTCGGCTATGAAAGGAAATAAAACAAAAATCATATCAGTAAAAACAAGCCAATAATGTGTAATACATGTATACACTTATTAAATAGCATCATTTACGAATGAAATACGTGCTTTAAATCCATATCACTTGAGGACTACAGTAGATACGAAGATTTTTTAATATCTGTTTAACAGCTGGCATGATTGGCTTTATATAACCATAATGAGATAAGCACTTGAACTCTAGGATACATGGATTAAGATTTAGGACATAATTAAAAGCATGTTCTGAGTATTCTCTAGGATCTCAATTGAAAGCATTTTAGTAAATACCTCATTTGGATAAATCGCAAGCCTGACTTTCTCCAATATGATAGTCATTGTGCGATGGTAAACACTAAACACTGACTTACAGAAGAAAAAAAACAATCAAGTTTGCAATTTAATACCTAAAATCAAGTGACGGTCAAAGAATCAAAGCGGAACAAACTCCTTAGCCGACTAGAGGGAAGCGAGCAAACCAAGAATCGATGCGGAATTTCGAAGGGAGGGAATGCGTGAAATTAGATTAGGAATTGGATTTTGTCGAAGAGAGGGAATTAGAGGGAAGCGTGAAATTAGAAGGCGCGTGAAAATTAGGTTTTGTGAAGAACCTGAAAAGGAATATTTTAGCGGCCAAAATTGAGAGGGAACGATGAAAAATAAGACGGCCAAAATTTATGCCCTATCATTTGCTACTACGTGGCATTTATGTCAAGGTTTAATGTTAATCAATGAATTATTTGCTAATGCATTAGTCAATATCATAGTTTAATGTTCAAAGTCATGGTTTATTCTAACTAATGACTAGCATACTTAACTATTGTAAGATGAATTATCATGCAATCCTTGTTTGCTATCAATATATTATTTTCTTGTAGTGTACCCCTTTTCAAAATGATTTATAGTATCCCTTTTCAACAAGATTCCAGATTATATTGAAAATTATTTTAGATTGATTTTGACAATTTACTTTGTTCTTTATGAGGTATTGATGAAGAGAGCCTTATGTTTGTTAATAGCAGTTACATTGAAGTATGATAATGGATTATAAACTTTCAATACTTTGCATGTTCCAAAATTTAGGTATAGGAATTTTGAAAATAGATGCGTTAAGTGTCTATTATTATTTTACAGTTACTTTTCTTTAAAATGTTTTAGGTATGATAACTTCTAGAAACAAATGTCCAGGTCTACCATTTTATTATGTAATCTCATTCAACTTACAGCACTTTAAAGGAAGTTGTGTTAAACACACATATGTATATGTACGTATGTGTATATATACATATATATACATACATACATACATACATACATACATATATATATATATATATATATATATATATATATATATATATATATATATATATATATATATATGAGAGAGAGAAGTTTGAGAGCACCCCTCTTTTTGAGCACCTTTAATGCTCCCTAATCATATCTTTGTGATCAAACATATTCATGGTTGTGCTTCCTGCTAATGTGGACGTTAGAAGAAAATAACAATTGAAGAAGCAGAGAGAGAATATGACACGTTCATACAGTTAATTATTTGCAACTCAGGTAAGAGTTAAAATAATGAAAAGGGATAGAGAATATTCACATAAGGCAATTATTTAGTATTATTATTCAACAATAGACGTTTCTTCTTTCTATGCTACCTTTATTTTTCAATACAAACCTAATACATTTTTGCAAAAACCCATCAACATCCAAGTATGTTTTTTTTGGTTCTTTTTTATCCAAGATTAATACTTTCATTGAATTTAACTAGTTTTCATATGTTTCAACAATTAGAATGAATACATCAACGTTTACAACTTGTTATGTGTTGACCTCTTCCATTTTTATTCTTAGATGCAATAGTAAATTCTAGAGGTTATTCTGATGGCGAACGTAGATGCTACTGTAGGTTTGAGCATTGATAACTTAGATCAGGAGTGTTTGATTATTTCTGCTAGTACTGAAGATGATAGGTGAACATTCACAACCAAGGATGATGTTGACATATTCTTTGGTAAGGTGTTTGATTCTATAGAAGATGTAGAACTTTACTATCAAGCATATGGAGCCAAAAATGGTTTTTTTATTAAAATGAAGAAGACGGATATAGCAAAACGAGGTAGCGATGAACCCACAGGTTAAATTTTGTTGTAATCGAGAAGAAACATGCAAGTCAAAATAAGTTGACAATGATGATGGAAAAAGTAGGAGGAATACGCCAAATGTGAGAGCAGGTTGTATGGCTAGAATGAAAATTTTGAATATTAGAAATACTAATCTATGGAAGGTGACTGTTTTCATTGATAAGCATAGTCATGACTTAGTTACACCAAGCAAGGGAATCCTAATGAAGCCCAAAAATCGATTGCATATGGTAGCTAAATCACTGACTGAAACTTTTAATTGAGAAAATCTTCAAATTAACAAAGTTCATGCACTTCTTGGTGGACCTTCTAATGCTGAATTTAATCATAGGGATCTTTATAACCATCCAAGAGATGTGAGGGCAGATAAATTTAGTGAATTTGGAGATGTAGAAGCTGTAAGGATTTATTTTAACCAAATGGTTTAAGTGAATAAAGATTTCTACTATACCATTGACACTGATGAAATGGGAAGAGTGGTAAACTTTTTTGGATTAATGGACGTCCTCGTTTAGCGTATAAACAGTTTGGAGATGCTATTACGTTTGATAGTACTTATAAAACAAACAAGTATTTGATGTCATTTGCACCTTTTACGAGAGTGAATCATCATCATCAGTCACTTCTTTTTGGTTGTGCATTGTTGGGAATTGAAGATGAACGAACATTTTTATGGTTATTTGAGCGCTGGTTTCAGGCCATGGAATGTCGACATCCAACCTCCATCATTACTGATCAAGATCGAGCAATAACTAGTGCTATAGCGAAAGTTTTTCAAAATACATGTCATCGATTTTGTCTTCAGCAGATTAAGAAAAAATCTGGAGAGCAATTAAGCCATATTTTATTTTATTTTACAAAAAATCCAAGTTTAAGAAAGAAATGAAGGTGTGCACTCGGTTTTCACGCACTATTGAAGATTTTAAAGAGCGATAGGCTAATTTAGTTGTAAAATATGGGCTTTTCGAAATAAATATATGAATGATATTTATTCTTTTAGGCATAGTTTGATACCGATTTATTGCAGAAGCACCTTTTTTGCTAGCATGAATACAACACATCGGGGTGAAAGTGTTAATTCTTTCTTTAATGGGCTTGTTTCCGTAAAAACAAGTTTGTGCTAAAATATGATGAAGCATTAGAATCAATATATCTAGGAGAACGAAAAGAGGACTACTATTCAATATATAAGAAGTGTGTGTTGAAAAGTAATGATAATCTATTGGTACATGCTGAAGAATTTTACACAGAAATATATTGAGAAAGTTTGATGAATAATTTCAACTAGCATGTCGACTTCAAGTGGATGAAAAAGAGTTGGATGATAATATTCAAACATATTATGTTGGATGTTGCAAGGGAAGTTATAAAGGAAGAAAAGTAAGAATGAATAAAGTACAAAAGAGGGTTCATGAGAACGTCAGTTGTTTGAATTTGAGGGGATACCATGCAAACATTTTATTAGGGTATTTGACAAGTACTATCTTAATGAAATTCCATCCTATCATACATTAAAGAGGTGGACAAAAAGTGCAAACAGATCAGTAGTTACTTCCCACAATGATATGCTTGTACACAGTTCTCATGCTAATTTAGAAGGTTCTAGGGTGAGTGTGATCATACAACAATCTATACAATGTGCTTATATAGGCTGTAAGTCTGAAGAAAGTTTTCAATTCATCACAAATGAATTGGATAGCATATACAAAAAATTGAAATAGTCCAATGATGATCTGCTTCAAAAAGAGAACAATTATATGCACAATCATCGTCCACATGCACAGATAGAGTTGAAACTTTATTAATGGATTCACATATTTCACAAACAAAGGGAAGAACTAAGGAAGCCAATGGAATCGATGTAAGAATGGTTGCTAATAACAAAAGATTGAAGAGTGGTCTTGATAAAGCAAGTCAAAGGAAAAAAGGCAAGAATTTGCAGGTAGTGCAATGGTGTTAACGTTGGTCACGACAGTAGGAATTGTCCAAACAACCCCAAGAAACAAATAGGTATAAATTAACCTTCTTATTTCCGTGCATAATTTGTATTAATTATATTGACAAACATTTTCTTTTCTTTTTGTCTATTTGCAGAACGAAGTGAGAGCGGTGTGGAATCAGATGATGACCTAGATGTTGACTAGTATTAGCGAAGACTTGGTTTGCTACTATATATGTGTATTGTGTACAAGACTATAAGAAAGAAAGCTAAACTGTTTTGTATTATTCTTTCAATAATAGCACAGAGATTAATGTACAAGTATTTATAATACCCTGAGTGGGCTTTGCAAACAGAACTGAAAGCATGGGCTAGGCCCAATTGTAAAATGAACGGGAGATATAGTATGTAACGTTATAAACGAAGTAATGTCATTACATTTTATACCCCCCCCCCCTCAAACCCGATAATTCTATCTAGGGCTTGCTTCAGAGAAAAACAATGGCAGTCGTGATAATCCAAAACATCTTCCTCAATGATTCTCTTTGCTTTCGAGTTCATCTTTTTCTTCTTTATGTCTTCTCTTCCACGTTGACAATAACTTGAGTTTGATCCTTTTCTGTTTCATTATTAACAGTGAATGCTCTTTGCTCGGCTTCAGATCTGAAATTGTTGAGGAATTGGTCGAAGTTGCTTCGAGATTTGGTTGGAATTTGAGACTTTGTGACAGTATTGAGGTTAGAGCTTTTGGATCTTCCAGATTTGTGAGCTAGGGTTTGGTCTTCGCTTTCGCTGCTTCGAGTTTTAGGGTTTGTGATCTCTGCAACGTATAGCTTGTCTCTTAGAGTCTCAAATCTGGGTCTCGACAATGGTTTGGTCAGAATATCCGCAGTTTGGTAAGTTGAAGGTATGTGGTTAACCTGTAGCTTCCCTTTTTGAACTAATTCTCTTACGAAGTAAATGTCAAGCTCTAAGTGCTTAGTTCTGGAGTGTAAAACAGGTTTAGCTGTTAATGCTATGGCACTCATGTTATCACACCATACTGTTGCATTATTACTCAAGTTAATTTTTAATTCACTTAATAGTGATTGAATCCACATAATTTCTGTTGTAGCACTAGCAATACTGCGATACTATGCTTCTGTTCTTGACCTTGAAACGGTATTTTGTTTCTTTGCACACCAGGATGTAGGATTCATACCTAAAAATATACAATATCCACTAGTGGATTTTCTTTCATCATATTCATTGGCCCAATCTGCATAGGCATTGATACTTAGATTGTTGCTTGTCTTCAGAATTAGTCTATGATTGATTGTGCCTCTTAAATATCTCAAAATTCTCTTAACAGCTTTCCAGTGATCACTTAGAGGTTTTTGCATGAATTGGCTAGCCTTATTAACACTATATAATATGTCAGGCCTAGTTATGGTTACATATTGTAGAGCTCCAATAATGCTTCTGTATAGCCTTTCATTGCATGTAGGTTCACCTATTTCTTTGCCTAAATGAGAACTGGTTATCATAGGTGTGGGTAGAGGATTAGCCTTGTTCATGCCAGACCTGGTTAAAATTTCTGTAATGTATTTCTTTTGGCTCAAGTGAAGTTCATTGCTATTTCTCCTGCTGACTTCAATTCCTAGAAAATAGGATAGATCACCCAGGTCTTTGATAGTAAACTAATTGTTTAATTGATGTGCGATAGACTGGATTTCAGATTCATTATTGCCTATAATTATGAAATCATCCACATATCATCAGTGAATTTTGTAAATAGGGAATTGTCAAATTTTGTAGGACTGTATCCAAATTTTGATAGTGTTGATTTTAGCTTATTGAACCAGACACGTGGTGCTTGCTTTAGACCATAAATAGCCTTGTTTAGTTTGCACACCATCTTTCCATTTGTCTTTTCTTTAAGCCCTGGTGGTAGCTCCATGTAGACTTCCTCCTGCAATTCACCATTTAAAAAAGCATTATTAACATCAAGCTGCTTGATGGTCCAATTTCTATGTAAGGCTATTGTTAGTATAATTCTGACTGTTGTAGGTTTCACAACTGGTGAGAATGTTTCACTAAAATCAATTCCTCACTATTGTGAATATCCTTTTGCCACCAGCCTAGCCTTGTATTTAGAAATTGTACATCAGCCTGCCTCTTAATTCTGTATGTCCATCTACACCCAATAATATTTTTGTTTTTAGGTGGTTGAACAAGACACCAAGTTTGTTTTTTATTTAAGGTAACTCTTCATTCATGGCTGATATCCACTTATCACTCAACTTGGCTTGTTGATAAGTGGATGGTTCAGTCTCATTAGATTCAGTGTAGAAGATTTTTTGGTTTGAAAATATCACGTTTTGCCCCTTGTCATCATATGATGTTGATTTTGAGTTTGAGGTTCTTCCCTATTATCTTCAGACAGTATGTTTTCTTGATCATTGTTGTCATCTTGTACTGCACTGTTATGTGAAGAGTCATTGTTGTTTTCATTAGCACTGCCTTCATCTTCATGCATAGTCTTTGTTTAGGAGCTTGAATGATGTGATGTGCTAATAGTGTGTGTACTTTGTGTGTGTTATGCCATTATTAAAGTGTTGCACATGCACATTATCACTAATATGCTCAGGAAAATCCGAAACTGAAATTTTTGGATTATAAATTTTACTTGTAGTTTTGCATGTGTCACTTTTAAATGGAAACACTTTCTCATCAAAGATGACATGTCTGGATATATAAAATTTTCCATTATTGCTCAGACACTTGTAAACTTTTTGATTTGTGGTATAACCAAGAAAAGTACATGGAATAGATCTATAATCAAGTTTATGCTTATTAAATGGTCTGATTTGAGGAAAACACAAACATCCAAATACATTTAGATCATTGTAATTAGGTTTAGTTTGATTTAAAATCTCAATTGGGCATTTTAAATCAAGCACCTTTGTAGGCAATCTATTAATAAGATGTACAACTGTTGCAAATGCATCAGGCCAGAATTTTAGTGGCATTGATGCATGTGCTAACAGTGTAAGACCAGTTTCAACTATATGTCTGTGTTTTCTCCCAATTAGCCCATTTTGTTCAGAAGCATGAGGACATGTCAGTCTATGTGTGATACCTTTCTTGCAAAAGTAATTTTTTAGTGGTAAAAATTCCTTGCCACCATCACTTTGCACAGTTTTAACCTTATGACTTAACTGATTTTCAACATTTGATAAAAACTGCATTACTATATTACTAGTATCAGATTTTGATTTCATGAAGTAAATTCATACATATCTAGAATGAGCATCGATAAAAGAGATGTAGTATAAACAGTTTCAGAATCTGGGAAAGGTAATTTATGACTCTTTCCCATTTGGCAATAAGTACACACATAATCATTTGGAATATTGACATTGATATTTGTAACGACCCGCATTCTACGCATCGAAGGATCATAGAATATTTATTTATTTCACATGCGAAGTCGTATGGTCATGTAACTTTGGGAGACGACTATTGTGGTCATTTCCCATGTTCATTATTTTTACCGATTTTTAAATGACCATTTTGCCCCTAGCTGATCTTGTTTCAGCCATACCTTTTGATTGAAAAGGAGTTTTGACCTGAAACAATTTCCATTAGATCCGGATGATGGTTTACCTTTCCGTAGAGTGGTCACATTAGCCAAACGGACTTACCGTTTGGGAGATATGGCTGAAACAAGTTTCAGGTAGTGAAAAACAACTTAATTGGGCTTAACCGGGTGATTAACAGCTAGGCCCAAAGGAAAATTTCGGGATTTGGAGTACTTAAGGGCTGTTAGGGTTTAGAGAACACCCTTTTTCTCACTTTCACAGCTGCCACTTTCATTCTTGGAACCCTAGTAATGGCCTGCAACATCTAAAACACCCCCAAATAACCTTCTAATCGCTAATTAAGCCAAATCTACATCAAATCAAAGAGGATTAGCACAAGAATCGAGGTAAAACTGCTGTATAGCCTTGGGAACAGCGCCAAATAGAAAATCATTTCAGATTTGATATTTTATTTGTGGCAAAGGTGAGTGATTTGCATAGTTCCTCACTAATTATGGTTAATTAAGGGTAATTAGTGATAATTAGCGAATTTATACATGTTAAAAATCTGGAAAAATATTGATAAATTTCGAAATATTGTTTTAGGCCTCTGTTAGAAAATTTGGTTAATTCGGTTAAGTTTTACTAATCCTATCATTAGTTTTGCTTAAACATGCTTAAGGGAAAATATGAGGTTTTGGTTATGTTTGATCCATTTTAACCTATCAAGTTGTCATTTTGGTGTTTGTGGTTGATGTTATATTTTGCAATGACTGTTTGGCATGAATTGTGATTGTTTAGAATAGTTATAATTGTCGAAAACGCCGTCGAGTGGCGCGTAAACAATCGCTGGAAGTTGCAGGAAAAGTGCAGGTTGTGACCCGAACCAGATCGGATCGGATAGGGAGGCCCGAACCGACTCGTTCGTGTAGCCCATCCACGAGCCACCCATTGCAGCCGAACCGGACCAGTACGCCACAAGTTCACTTGAAGCTTGGAGGAGACCACGACCGGACCGATCCAACGTTGGGGAAGAAGACCAAAGCGAAGCCACCACGAGACATGTACTCCGACCCGACCCGGGGTGCCATCCAAACCGATTGATCGTGGAGTGCTTATCCGAACCGACCCGGTGAAATGCTCTGATCTGAACTGATGGAGGAGAACTCGAGCTGCTTGCACCACGAACGGGGAGAGCGAACTGAACCGCCAAGGGATTCATGAGCTGAACCGACCCGACGCTTGGAAAGGAGACCGAACTGAACCAAAGGCAAGGAGGAAGGCCGATCCGGCGGAGGCTACAACCCGAGATGCAAAGGTAGTCCAAATAGGAGGTTTATACTTAGGATCCAGTTGGGAACCCAACGAGTTAACTTCATGAGTTGGCTTTGCTGCGAGACGCGTGCTAAGGGGTTATCGACGTCTATAGCTTTGATTCACCACCAAGACGGATGTTAGACTACGTATTAGTGTAGTGAGGTAGTTACTACTCCATGGGGCTCAGTGATCATAGCAAGGCTATGAGCCAGTGCAGTGGAGTTGTTATGACTTCATGGGGCAGAGTGGACATAGCAAAGACTAGTGGCTATGGATCAGTGCAGTGGTGTCATCATGACTCCATGGGGCAGAGTGATCATAGCAAGGAATAGGGTGATCAGAGTGGTGGATATCGTATGCTTTATGCACTGAGTGAGAGATGTGAGAATGGTTGCTATGTTTGGTTGTTTGCTTTCACTATGACATACACACCCCCACCCCCGTATTCTTTACACCATATGTTAGTGGCACCTTAGAGTATTGAGCGGTATGTTGTGCTAATTCTTTGGTTGCAGGTCCAGGTTCAGGTATGGTTTAGTATACCTGTTATTGTTCTGTCTTGCTGCTTATCACTCGTACCAGACTTTTTGTCTGACCCAGAGTTTTATGTCTCTTTTTATTACTCTGGGTGCTCTCACGAGCAGACTAGAGACAGGTTAGCTGGTGATGCACGAGTAGCTGTACCGGAGACGAGCAAGAGGCTTCCACGTATGATATATATATATATTCTCCCTGTCGCTGCGGGTCACTACCTTGGGCATTAGTAGTGTACCTTTTCCTTTGCTTTAGAGACAGTTGAAAAGTTGTAATAATGATGATGTGAACATAAGCTGTGTTTGGATTTCCGCTGCTATGATGTCTAGATTTAGTTTCCAGCTTATGCACTGTCTCGCCTGTTTTATGTCAAGTATGTTGTTATTATATTTTATTTCATGCGCTGTGAGACATTCTATAGGTTCTTTGTTAGTTCACCAGTAAGTTCTCTTCTTTTCCCTTCCTTCGGCGACCGTCCCGTGCTGGTTGGACATCGACACAGCGCACTTTCATGAGAAATGTCGGCCGGTGCGGGGCAGGCCATCACACTTGGTATCAGAGCTCTAGGTTGCGTAGTTAACCTAGGGAAAGACACCAGGGAGAGATACTACGTATATGAGAGCGCGTATTTGTGATTATTTTGGTTTTCAAAAGCTATATATATACTATTAGTATAGCTAAGGATGAAGTCGCACTGCACTGACACCACAAAGAGGATGGTTAATCGTTTCTCTTTACAGATTGAACGATGAGCTGATATATGAGGGGTGCTGGTAGAGGAGCCAACAATGGGAGTGCTCCTGACATGAGAACTATGTTCACTGACTTCATGAGAGAGATGCTTAGGGACGTTCATAGGGCAGTTCCTAATTCTGCTAATGGTGGTGGTGCATCGGTGCAGGCGCCTAGGGTCGATTTCGCCAAGCTCTGTAAGGACTGCACTAGTCTTGGTGGAAAGTCGTTTCACGGAACGGAATCGGCCACGGATGTTCAAGATTGGTTGGATAGCTGTGAGTGAATCTTCGAAGATTTGGGTATCGAGGATGCGATGAAAAGAAAGCTAGCGTCCCGTCAGCTGCAAGGACGGGCAATGAATTGGTGGAACGCTATTAAGGAAGCTACTCCAAAGGATCAAGTTACATGGGATCAGTTTAAGGCCCGATTCGGTGAAAAATTTATCCCAGCTGCTCAGAAGTCAGAGTTATTTAGGAAATTCCTGGAGCACAAGCAGAATGGTAGGGCAGTCTCGGAGTACATTGCAGAATTCGATACTTTATCAAAGTATGGAGTATCCCTCATTGACACTCCCGAGAAGAAGAATGAGAAGTTTATAACAGGTTTGGATCAATACTTGGGGGAAAGTCTTATTAACCACATCGATGAGACGTTTAATCGATTATGGGGAAAGCATTGAGGTCAGAGAGTCTTTACCCTAAGTCAAAGACTGAGGTTGCATTTGCAGAGGAGCCAAAGCCGCAAGCAAGCGGTGGAGGCAAGAATGGTTCTCAGAATAAGAGAAAGCAGAATCAGAACAAGGATGGCCAGAAGAAAAAGAATAAGAAAGATGTTGAGTGCTTCAGCTGTGGTAAGAAGGGCCACTATGCCAAAGAATGTCGGGCCAAGCCAGCGGATATGAAGTGCTTCAACTGTGGCCAAGTGGGATATCACAAGTACAAGTGTCCGCAACCCCGTAAGGAAAAGCAGATTGTGAAAGCATATGCTATCAATGTTGTTCCTTCTTCATCGAATGCCCCAACTGCGGTGGAGAAAGGAAAGAATGTTGTTATTCAAGGTATGCTTTCTGTTTATGATGTTCCTGTTCGAGTATTGTTTGATACCGGAGCTTCCAGTTCCTTCATATCTAGTGACCTGGTAGATAGGTTGGGATTGGAGCCCGAGATTGTCGATAGACCTTTAGTAGTGACGAACCCGATTGGTGGTTCGACTAGCCTTAGCATGATTTGTCGTAATGTGGTCTTATCGAGTCATGGATGCATGTTTGTTTGTGATTGCTTTGTTTTGGGCTTTACTGGGTTTGGCATTATTTTGGGAGTCGATTGGCTCCAAAGATACGGGGTGGTGGTAGACTGTGAGGGCGTTTTGGTGACGGTTAGAGCGGATGATGGGCGGAGGGGAGTGTTTGGTGGTCTACCTAATGATGGGGTAATGGCTAGTTTTCTAAATTCCCTCGACATCCCTCATGATGAGTTGTCAGATGTGCCCGTGGTTGGCCAGTATCCGGACGTCTTTGAGGAAGTGACCGGACTTCCACCACACCGAGAGATTGAGTTCTGTATTGATTTGGTGAAGGATGCCAGACCTATAGTGATGCCACTTCGACGTATGGCACCAAGGGAGCAGCGAGAGCTCGGGGTGCAAGTGAGTGATCTTTTAAAGAAGGTATTTATCAGAAGAAGTGTTTCCGAGTGGGGAGCACCAGTTGTGTTTGCTACTAAGGCAGATGGTTCCCTTTGTTTGTGTGTGGACTAACGCGAATTGAATAAGGTGACGAGGAAGAATAAGTATCCTCTACCGCAGATAGATGATCTATTTGATTAGTTGAGTGGCACGAGAATATTCTTCCAGTTGGATCTCGCGGCAGGTTTTCATCAGCTTAGAGTGGAAGCTGAGAGCATAGCTAAAACGACAGTTCAGACACCGTCTGGATTCTATGAGTGGTTGGTCATGCCATTTGGGTTGACCAATGCACCAACATATTTTGTGGATCTTATGAACAGGGTATTCAGAGATCAGTTGAATAAATTTGTTTCTTGTGTTCGTGGACGATATACTTGTTTATTCGAAGACAGAGGAAGAACACAATGAACACTTGAGGATAGTGATGAAGGTGTTGAGAAAACACCAATTGAAAGCAAAGTTTTCTAAGTGTCACTTCTGAAGAAGGGAAGTGAGATTCTTGGGCCATGTTGTTTCAGAAAATGGTATCGCCGTGGACCCTGCGAAGGTGGCTACGGTACAGGATTCGTCTACGCCCAAGAATGCAACAGACATAAGAAGTTTCTTGGGGTTAGCTGGATATTATCGTAAGTTTATCCAAGACTTCTCCAAGATAGCAGCACCGTTTACTCAGTTGACCAGGAAGAATCAATCTTCGTCTGGGATGAAAAGTGCGAGAATGCATTCAAGAGCCTAAAGGAAAAGTTGACATGTGCACCAGTGTTAGTCATTCCTAAGGGGAATGAAGAGATGACAGTATATACGGATGCATGTGGTACTGGACTAGGTGCTGTATTGATGCAAGGAGGTAGGGTTGTAGCTTATGCAAGTCGACAATTGAAACCGCACGAGAAAAGATACCCTACCCATGACTTGGAATTAGCAGCGATCGTATTCGCGTTGAAGATGTGGAGACATTATCTCTTGGGAGAAAGATTCGAGTTATTTACTGATCATAAATCATTGAAGTATCTATTCTCTCAAAAGGATCTAAATCTCTGGCAGCAAAGATGGCTAGAATTCTTGGCTTCCTACGATTTCGATATCGCATACACACCAGGAAAGGGCAATGCGGTAGCTGATGCATTAAGTAGAAGCCATGCCAGTTTAGGGGCTATGCTTATAGAATGGAAGCAACTGGAGTACATCGCTGGGCATGATTTCAGACCAAAGTGCGAATTGGATCCAAAAATGTTAGCAAGTTTGACAATCATACCCACTTTGATTGAGCGGATCGGCTCTAGTCAGAGGGACGATCCTAACCTAATGGGAGTCATCTCTAACTTAGAGATGGGTATCGATGAGGAGATAAACAAGTATGGGCTTGATCGAGATAGATGGCTTAGAAAGAAGGGAAGACTAGTTGTGCCCAATGTCAATGGATTGAGAGATGAAGTGCTTAGAGAATGTCATCACTCAAAACTGACTATACACCCCGGTGGTAACAAAATGTATCGAGATATGAAGCAGACCTACTACTGGGAAGGGATGAAAAGAGACGTTGGGAAGTTTATATCCAAATGCATGAATTTCCAGCTAGTTAAAGCTGAGCAAAAGAAACCTGGTGGTTTGTTACAACCACTAGAAGTTCCAGAATGGAAATGGGAACAAGTCTCAATGAATTTCATTGATGGGTTACCAAGGACTAGGTCGGGCCATGATAGCATTTGGGTGATTGTGGACCGATTGACCAAGAGTGTAAGATTTATACCCGTCAAGTCGAATAGAACGGCAGCTAAGTTAGCTTAAATATATGTAAAGTAGGTAGTGAGATTTCATGGAATACCCAAAGGCATTGTGAGTGACCGAGATCCGTTGTTCACTAGTGGATTTTGGAAGAGCTTACAAGAGGCGTTAGGATCAGAATTACATCTCAATACCGCGTATCATCCACAAACCGACGGACAGACAGAGAGCGTGAATCGAGTATTAGAAGACCTCTTGAGAGCTTGCATATTAGACTTTGGTGGATCATGGGATGACCATTTGCATCTAGTAGAGTTTGCATATAATAATAGTTATCAATCCAGTATTGGTATGGCTCCATTTGAAGCTTTGTACGGAAGACCGTGCAACTCACCGTCATGTTGGTTAGAAACTGGTGAGAAGTTTGTGCTTGCACCAGATGTGATAAGGGAAACTTCAGCTAAGATTAAGGTTATCCAACAGCGAATGAAGGCTGCCCAAGATAGGCAGAAGACTTATGCCGATAAGAGGAGAAGAGAATTAAAGTTCTCCATTGGCGACTTGGTGTTTGTCAAGATTTCTCCGTTGAAGAGTGTGATACGATTTGGCAGGAGAGGCAAGTTAGCACCAAGATTCGTTGGTCTATTCCCAGTTCTTGAGCAAATTGGGAATTTGGCATATAAAGTTGTATTACCAGACAAGATGGCAGGAGTTCACAATGTATTTCATGTTTCCCAGTTAAGGAAGTTCGTGCACGACCCCGATGTGACTATTTCACCTGATCTGTTGGATGATATCAAGGTTGAACCCGAGGCGGTTGGGAACCGCATGCCTATGCGTATTGTTGGGAACGATACGAAGCAACTTCGAAGGAAGGCGGTGAAATTAGTCAAAGTTCAGTGGGGCAAGAACGAGAATGATTGTACTTGGGAGACAGAGGAGAGCATTAGAACACGTATCCAGAACTCTTCGCCTGGTAAGATTTCAGTTTCGATTTAGTCTTTTCGCATGCTAGGATAGGCTTGTTTTGTTTGTTTTACATGTTGATTGTTGTATGTGGCTGGTAGGCATGCGGGATCCTTTATATGTTTTAGGTTAAGGAATTTCGGGGACGAAATTTCCTAAGGGGGGGGGGGATGTAACGACCCGCATTCTGTGCATCGAAGAATCGTAGAATATTTATTTCTTTCACATGCGAAGTTGTATGGTCATGTAACTTTGGGAGACGACTATTGGGGTCATTTCCCATGTTCATGATTTTTACCGATTTTTAAATGACCGTTTTCCCCTTATCTGATCTTGTTTTGGCCATAACTTTTGATTGGAAAGGAGTTTTGACCTGAAACCACTTCCATTAGATCCGGATGATGGTTTACCTTTCCGTAGAGTGGTCACAATAGACAAACGGACTCACCGCTTGGGAGATATGGCTGAAACAATTTTCAGGTAGTGAAAAACAACTTAATTGGGCTTAACCGGGTGATTAATAGCTAGACCCAAAGGAGAATTTCGGGATTTGGAGTATTTAAGGGCTGTTAGGGTTTAGAGAACACCTTTTTTCTCACTTTCACAGCCTCCACTTTCATTCTTGGAACCCTAGTAATGGCCTCCAACATCTAAAACACCCCAAATCACTTTCTAATCGCTAATTAAGCCAAATCTACATCAAATCAAAGAGGATTAGCACAAGAATCGAGATAGAACTGTTGTATAGTGTTGGGAACAGCGCCAAACAGAAAATCATTTCAGATTTGATATTTTATTTGTGGCAAAGGTGAGTGATTTGCATAGTTCCTCACTAATTATGGTTAATTAAGGGTAATTAGTGATAATTAGCAAATTTATACATATTAAAAATCTGGAAAAATATTGATAAATTTCAAAATATTGTTTTAGGCCTCTGTTAGAAAATTTGGTTAATTTAGTTAAGTTTTACTATCGTATCATTAGTTTTTCTTATACATGCTTAAGGGAAAATATGGGGTTTTGGTTATGTTTGATCCGTTTTAACATATCAAGTTGTCATTTTGGTGTTTATGGTTGATGTTATATGTTGCTATGACTGTTTGGCATGAATTGTGATTGTTTAGAACAATTAGAATGGTTGAAAACACCGTCGAATAGCGTGTAAACAGTCGCTGGAAGTTGCAGGAAAAGTGCAGGTTGTGACCCGAACCGGATCGGATCGAATAGGGAGGCCCGAACCGACCCGTTCGTGTAGCCCATCCACAAGCCGCCCCTTGCACCCGAGCCGGACCAGTACTCCACGAGTTGACTTGAAGCTTGGAGGAGACCACGACCGGATTGATCCAACGTTGGGGAAGAAGACCAAAGCGAAGCTACCACGAGACATGTACTCCGACCCGACCCGGGGTGCCATCCGAACTGATAGATCGTGGAGTGCTTATCCGAATTGACCCGGTGAAATGCTCCGATACAAACTGATGGAGGAGAACTCGAGCTGCTTGCACCACGTACGGGGAGCGCAAACCGAACCGCCAAGGGATTCATGAGCCGAACCGACCCGACGCTTGGGAAGGAGACCGAACCGAATCAAAGGCAAGGAGGAAGGCCGATCCGGAGGAGGCTAAAACCCGAGATGCAAAGGTAATCCAAATAGGAGGTTCAATACTCAGGATCCAGTTGGGAACCCAACGAGTTAACTTCATGAGTTGGGCTTTGCTGCGGGACGCGTGCTAAGGGGTTATCGACGTCTATAGCTTTGATTCACCACCAAGACGGATGTTAGACTACGTATCAGTGCAATAGGGTAGTTACTACTCCATGGGGCAGAGTGATCGTAGCAAGGCTATGAGCCAGTGCAGTGGAGTTGTTATGACTTCATGGGGCAGAGTGGACATAGCAAAGACTAGTGACTATGGATTAGTGTTGTGGTGTCATCATAACTCCGTGGGGCAGAGTGATCATAGCAACGAATAGGGTGATCAGAGTGGTGGATATCGTATGCTTTACGCATTGAGTGAGAGATGTGAGGATGGTTGCTATTAGGGCTGTCAATGGGTCGGGTCAAGTCGGGTTCGGGTCAAATTTTAAACGGGTTGGGTCAACCCGTTTAATAAACGGGTCATATTATGCCAACCCGTACCCAACCCGTTTATAAACGGGTCTGGTCAGGTCGACCTGTTTTGACCTATTTAATTTTGCGGAAATCCTTTTATCACCTACATTTTGCAAAATAAAAGCATACTGAAATAGAATAAAACATTGCTTAAAAACACAACACTTAAAAAGGCAACATACATGGTTTTACACTTAAAAATACCTCTCTGTTGGGCGTATGAATTTCACAAAAAATGGTTTTATACGGCTTGGGCTTGGTATGTTTTATATTAAACGGGTCAAAAATGGGTTCACGGGTCAACCCGTAACCCACCCATTTATTAAACGGGTTAGAGCGGGTTGATCCAAAATTGACCCGTTTATAAATGGGTCGGGTCGGGTTTTTTTCGTGCGGGTTACGAGTCGTGTTTCGGGTCGTGTACGAAATTGACGGCCCTAGTTGCTATGTTTGGTTGTTTGCTTTCACTATGACATACACACTCCCCACCCCCGTATTCTTTACACCATATGTTAGTGGCACCTTAGAGTATCGAGCGGTATGTTGTGCTAACTCTTTGGTTTCAGGTTCAGGTATGGTTTAGTATACCTATTATTGTTCTGTCTTGCTGCTTATCGCTCATACCAGATTTTTTGTCTGACCCAGAGTTTTATGTCTCTTCTTATTACTCTGGGTGCTCTCACGAGCAGACTAGAGACAGGTTAGCTAGTGATGCACGAGTAATTGTACCGGAGACGAGCAGGAGGCTTCCACGTATGATATATATAGATATTCTCCTTGTGTCGCTGCGGGTCACTACCTGGGGCATTAGCAGTGTACCTTTTCATTTGCTTTGCTTTAGAGACAGTTGAAAAGTTGTAATAATGATGATGTGAACACAAGCTGTGTTTGGATTTCCGCCGCTATGATGTCTAGTTTTAGTTTCCAGCTTATGCACTATCTCGCATGTTTTATGTCAAGCATGTTGTTATTATATTTTATTCCATGCGCTATGAGACATTCTACAGGTTCTTTGTTAGTTCACCAGTAAGTTCTCTTCTTTTATCTTCCTTTGGCGACCGTCCCGTGCTGGTTGGACATCGGCACAACGCACTTTCATGAGAAATGTCGGCTGGTGCGGGGCGGGCCGTCACAATATTACTGTTATGTAAAACTTCTTTCATAATTCTTGCACTTGGGTGTCTTAATTTAAAGTGCCACAAGTCATACATCATGCATACATTGCTACTTTCTAATTCAGTCATATTACAGCAATTGCTTTTAAACTCAGTATGTTTGGGATTTCCAGAGTCAAACTTGTATAGGCCATTTTGTTTCCTACCCTGCAATAAAATGCTCCTAATTAGCATGTCTCTAACAACACAGTGATTTGGGTAAAATTCAAATGACACTTTGTTATCTTTGGTACACTGTGACACACTGATCAGATTTTTTCTTATGTGTGGTGCACATAGTAAGTTATTTAGATAAATCTTCTTAGCACCCTTAATTCTAGCATGACCAGTGTGAGAAATAACTATAGAGTTGCCATTACCCATAATTAGAGATTGCTTACCTTTGTATTCACGATTGCCAAGGTTCAGATTATTTAAGTTGTTGGTGACATGATGTGTAGCCCCTGTGTAACGACCCGTATTCTACGTATCATAGGATCGTAGGATATTTATTTCTTTCACATACGAAGTCGTATGGTCATGTAACTTTGGGAGACGACTATTGGGGTCATTTCCCATGTTCATGATTTTTCCCGATTTTTAAATGACCATTTTACCCCTAGTTGGTACTGTTTTGGCCATAACTTTTGACTGGAAAGAAATTTTGACCTGAAACCGCTTCCATTGGCTCCGGATGATGGTTTCTCTTTCCGTAGAGTGGTCTCATTAGCCAAATGGACTCACCGTTTGGGAGATATGGCTGAAACAAGTTTCAGATGGTGAAAAACAGCTTAATTGGGCTTAACCGGGTGATTAACAGCTAGGCCCAAAGGGGAATTTCGGGATTAGGAGTTTAAAAGGGCTGTTTGGGTTTGGAGAATACCTTTTTCTCATTTTTCAGCCGTCACTTTCCATCCCTCTTAACCTAGCCATGGCCTCCACTCTCTAAATCTCTCTAAAACACCCAAAATCACTTCCTAATCAAGGATTAAGGCTTAGAGGCATCAAATCAAGGAGGATTAGCACAAGGACCGAGGTAGAGCTGCTGTTATATATTGGAATTCGTGCAAATCAGAGGTTCACTTCAGATCTGAAAGTTTTATTGTGGCAAAGGTGAGTGATTTGCCTAGTTTTGACACTAATTACAGTTAATCAGGGTGATTAGTGATAATTAGTAAATTCTTACACTATAAAATCCTGGAAAAATATTCTAAAATTCTGAAATGTTATTTTAAACCTCTGATATAAGTTTGGTTCGATTTGATTAAGTTTTGCTAAGTATATCACTTGATTTGCTTAAACATGCTTAAGGGGGAAATTTGGGGTTTTGACCATGTTTGATCCACTTTACATGCTAGGATTTGTGTTATGGTGTTTGTGGTCGATACTATATGTTGCTATGACTGTATGAGATGTTTTGTGATTGTTTAGAAGTGTCAGTTTAGTCAAAAACGCCGTCGAATGGCGTAAACAGTCGTTGGAAGAAGTTGCAGGAATTCACATAGGGATCGGATCGCCCCATGCGTCACGAACCGACCAGGACCCCACGCGAGAAGAACCGATTGGAGCTCGCGCCACGATCCGCTCCACTTCGAAGGCCACGAACCGATGCAGCGCCGTGTCCAAACTGAAGTACCTCGATCCGAATCGCTCCAGCTTGGTGGACCACGAACCGATCTGAAGTAGAAGCCGCGAACCGAACCAGCGAGCATCACGAGACGATCCGAACCGGAGTTATGCACTTGAGAGGACGCCATGAGCTGAGGGGCACGACCTGGAGTGGGACTCGCGACCCGACCCGAACTGGAGTGGTACGACCCGATCCGACAAAGGGAGAACGAACTCGACCCGATCCGATTGGGGAGGCGCGCCATGAAACGAACCATCCAAGGGAGCACGATCCGAGGAGAAGACTGAATAAAGACCGATCCGGAGGTGACGACCAAAACCCGAGATGCAAAGGTAGTCCAAATGGAAGTTAGAGCTCAGGATCCAGTTGGGAACCGACGAGTTCACTTCATGAGTTGGGCTTTGCCGCGGGACGTGTGCCAAGGGGCTATCGATGTTTATGACTTTGGATCACTATGTATGGGAAGTACGTGAACGGATTCAGGGCTGCAACGGCCTAGGTACGACTAAAGGGCTATAGACCAATGAAGTGGGGTCATTTGTAAAGGTTTGGTCATGACTCCATGTGGTAAGCTTGGTAGTAGCAGTAGTTGTACAAGTTGAACTCCGTCACTACTTCAATGGGTCTAGTGATTGATAGTGGTGGACATCGTATGCTTTACGCACTGAGTGAGAGATGTGAGGATGGTTGCTATGGATGATTTGTTTGCTATCATTATGACATGCACGCCCCACCCCCGTACTCTTACACTGTTTATTATGGCACCTTAGAGTATTGTACGGTATGTGGTACTAACTCTTTGGTTGCAGGTCCAGGTTCAGGTATGGTTTAGTATACCTGTTATTGTTTTGTTTAGATGCTTATCGCTCATACCAGGCTTTATGTCTGACCCAGAGTTTTATGTCTCCTCTTATTACTCTGGGTGCTCACATGAGCAGACTAGAGACAGGTTAGCTGGTGATGCACGGGTAGATGATCCGGAGACGAGCAGGAGGCTTCCACGTAATAGATATATATATAATATTCTTCCTGTGTTGTTGAAGATCACTGCTTGGGCATTGGTGGTGCATCTTCTACTTTAGCTTTCTTTTGTTAAGAGACAATAAATTTGAAAAGTTGTAATAAGCTGTATTTGGATTTCCGCTGCTCTGATGATTGATGTTGATTTTAGTTATCAGCTTATACACTGTCTCACCTGTTTTATGTCAAGTATGTTATTATTATATTTTATTCCATGCGCTGTGAGACATTCGACAGGTTCCTTGATTAGTTCATTCCCTTCTTTCCTTTCTTTGGCGACCGTTCCGTGCTGGTCGGGCATGTGTACAGCGCACTTCCGGAGGAAATGCAGGCAGGTGCGGGGCGGGCCGTCACACTTGGTATCAGAGCTCTAGGTTGCGTAGTTAACTTAGGAAGTTATCATGGAGAGATAATATACGTATACGAGAGAGCGTATTTGTGATTACTTTGGTTTTTGAAAGCTATATATATATACTATTATTAGTATAAGGGTGAAGTCGTACTGCACTAGCACCACTATGGAGTCGTTAATCGTTTCCTTTTTCAGATTGACGATGAGCCGATATACTAGAGGTGCTGGTAGGGGAGCCAATAATGGGAATGCTGCTGACATGAGGACGATGTTTACTGACCTCATGAGAGAGATGCTTAGGGATGTACAGAGGGCAGCTCCCAATGGTGGAAATGGTGGTGGTCCAATAGTGCAGGCGCCGAGGGTCGACTTCGCCAAGCTGAATAAGGATTATACTAGCCTTGGTGGGAAGCCATTTCACGGAACGGAGTCGGCCACGGATGTTCAAGATTGGTTGGATAGTTGCGAACGTATCTTCGAGGATTTGGGTATCGAGGATGCGATGAAGAGAAAGCTAGCGTTCCATCAGCTGCAAGGACGGGCAATGAATTGGTGGAATGCTATAAAGGCAGCTACTCCCGAAGATCAGATTACTTGGGAGCAGTTTAAGGCTCGCTTTAGCGAGAAGTTCATTCCCGCTGCTCAGAAGTCAGTGCTGTTTAAGAAATTCTTGGAGCTCAAGAAGAATGGCAGAGCTGTCTCGGAGTACATTGCTGAATTTGACACTTTGTCAAAATATGGGTTATCTCTTATTGAAACTGTCGAGAAAAAGAATGAGAAATTCATAACCGGTTTGGATCAGTACTTGGGGGAAAGACTTATTAACCACATCGATGAGACGTTTGAATCGATTGTGGGGAAGGCATTAAGATCAGAAAGTCTCTACCCTAAGCCGAAGACAGAGGTTGCATCCGCAGATGTGCCAAAGCCACAAGCAAGTGGTGGAGGCAAGGGTGGTTCCCAGGATAAAAGAAAGCAAAGTCAGACTAAGGATGACCAGAAGAAAAAGAATAAGCAAGATGTTGAGTGCTTCAGATGTGGTAAGAAGGGCCATTATGCTAGTAATTGTCGGGCCAAGCCAGCGGATAGGAAGTGCTTTAACTGTGGCCAAACGGGACATCACAAGGACAAGTGTCCACAACCCCCCAAAGAAAAGCAAATGGTGAAAGCATATGCTCTCAATGCTATTCCTTCTTCGTCGAATGCCCCAACTGCGGCGGAGAAGGGAAAGAATGTCGTCATTCAAGGTATGCTTTCTGTTTATGATGTTCCTGTTAGAGTTTTGTTTGATACCGGAGCTTCCAGTTCTTTCATATCTAGTGACCTGGTAGATAGGTTGGGATTGGAGCCCGAGATTGTCGATAGACCTTTAGTAGTGACGAACCTGATTGGTGGTTCGACTAGCCTTAGCATGATTTGTCGTAATGTGGTCCTATCGAGTCATGGATGCATGTTTGTTTGTGATTGCTTTGTTTTGGGCTTTACTGGGTTTGGCATTATTTTGGGAGTAGATTGGCTCCAAAGATACGGGGTGGTGGTAGACTGTGAGGGCTTTTTAGTGACAGCTAGAGCGGATGATGGGCGGAGGATAGTGTTTGGTGGTCTACCCAGTAAGGGGGTATTTGCTAGTTTTCTAAACTCCCTCGACATTCCGCATAGTGAGTTGTCAGGTTTGCCCGTGGTTGGCCAGTATCCGGATGTTTTCGAAGAAGTGACCGGACTTCCACCACACCGAGAGATTGAGTTTCGTATTGATTTGGTAAAGGATGCTAGGCCTATAGCGATGCCACTTCGTCGTATGACACCAAGAGAGCAGCAAGAGCTCGAGGTGCAAGTCAGCGATCTTTTGAAGAAGGGATTTATCAGGAGTGTTTCTGAATGGGGAGCACCAGTTGTGTTTGCTACCAAGGCGGATGGTTTCCTTCGTTTGTGTGTAGACTACCGCGAGTTGAATAAAGTGACGAGGAAGAATAAGTACCCTCTGCCGCGGATAGATGATTTGTTCGATCAGTTGAGTGGCGCGAGAGTATTTTCTCAGTTGGATCTCGCGACAGGTTTTCATCAGCTTAGCGTGGAAGCTGAGAGTATAGCTAAAACGGCATTTCGAACGCCGTCTAGATTTTATGAGTGGTTGGTCATGCCATTCGGGTTGACCAATGCCCCAGCATATTTTGTGGATCTTATGAATAGGGTATTCAGAGATCAGTTGAATAAGTTTGTCCTTGTGTTCGTTGATGATATTTTGGTCTATTTGAGGACAGAGGAAGAACACAAGGAACATTTAAGAGTAGTGATGGAGGTGTTGAGAAAACACCAATTGAAAGAAAAGTTTTCTAAGTGTCACTTCTGGAAGAGGGAAGTGAGGTTCTTGGGCCATGTTGTATCAGAGAATGGTATTGCCGTGGACCCGACGAAGGTGGCTACGGTACAAGATTGGCCTACGCCCAAGAATGCAACAGATGTAAGAAGTTTCTTGGGATTAGCTGGATATTATCGTAAGTTTATCCAAGGTTTCTCCAAGGTAGCAGCACCATTGACCCAGTTAACCAAGAAGAATCAAGCTTTTGTCTGGGATGAAAGGTGCGAGAATGCATTCAAAGGTCTAAAGGACAAGTTGACAAGCGCACCATTGTTAGTCATTCCTAAGGGGAATGAAGAGATGACGGTATACACAGATGCCTGTGGTACCGGACTGGGTGCTGTGTTGATGCAGGGTGGTAGGGTTGTAGCTTATGCAAGTCGGCAATTGAAACCGCACGAGAGAAGATACCCTACCCATGATTTAGAATTGGCAGCGATCGTGTTCGCGTTAAAGATGTGAAGACATTATCTCTTGGGAGAAAGATTTGAGCTGTTTACAGATCATAAGTCGTTGAAGTATCTCTTCTCCCAGAAAGATCTGAATCTCCGTCAGCGAAGATGGTTAGAGTTCTTGGCTTCCTATGATTTTGACATCGCATATACACCGGGAAAGGGTAATACGGTGGCTGATGCATTGAGTAGAAGACATGCCAGTTTAGGGGCTATGTTCCTTGAATGGAAGCAACTGGAGTATATCGCGGGGTTTGATTTCAGACCAAAGTGCGAATTGGATCCAGAAATGTTAGCAAGTTTGACGATCAGGCCCACTTTAGTTGAGCGGATCGGCTCTAGTCAGAGGGACGATCCTAACCTATTGGAAATCATCTCCAAGTTAGAGATGGGTATCGATGGGGAGATGAACAAGTATGAGCTTGATCGAGATGGATGGCTTAGAAAAAAATGGAAAGCTTGTTGTACCCAATGTGAATGGATTGAGAGATGAAGTGCTCAGAGAATGTCATCACTCAAAACTGACTATACATCCTGGTGGTAATAAGATGTATCGAGACATGAAGCAGACTTACTACTGGGAAGGGATGAAAAGAGACGTTGGGAAGTTTATATCCAAATGCATGAATTGCCAGCTAGTTAAAGCCGAGCAAAAGAAGCCTAGTGGTTTGTTGCAACCATTAGAAATTCCCGAATGGAAATGGGAGCAAGTCTCGATGGATTTCATCGATGGTTTACCAAGGACTAGATCGGGACATGATAGCATTTGGGTAATCGTGGATCGATTGACTAAGAGTGCAAGATTTATACCAGTCAAATCGACCAGAACGGCAGCCAAGTTAGCAGAATTGTATATGAAGTGGGTAGTGAGATTTCATGGAGTACCTAAAAGCATTATGAGCGACCGAGACCCGTTGTTCACTAGTGGGTTTTGGAAGAGCTTACAAGAGGCTCTAGGGTCAGAGTTACATCTCAGTACCGCATATCATCCTCAGACCGACGGTCAGACGGAGAGGGTGAATCGTATTTTGGAAGATCTCTTGAGAGCATGTATATTGGATTTTGGTGGATCGTGGGATGACCATTTGCATCTAGTAGAGTTTGCATATAATAATAGCTACCAATCCAGTATCGGTATGGCTCCGTTTGAAGCTTTGTACGGAAGACCATGCAACTCACCATCATGTTGGATAGAGACTGGCGAGAAGTTTATGCTTGGACCAGATGTGGTGAGGGAAACTTAAATAAAATCAAGACCATTCAACAACGAATGAAGGCTGCCCAAGATAGGCAGAAGAGTTATGCTGATAAGAGAAGAAGAGACTTAAAATTCTCCGTTGGTGACTTGGTGTTTGTCAAGACTTCTCCGTTGAAGAGCGTAATACGATTTGGCAGGAGAGGCAAATTAGCACCAAGATTTGTTGGCCCATTCCCTGTCCTTGAACTAGTCGGGAATTTGGCATACAAAATTGACTTACCGGAGAAGATGGCGGGAGTTCACGACGTATTTCATGTTTCCCAACTAAGGAAGTTCGTTCACGACTCAGATATGACTATTTCACCTGATCAGTTAGAGGACTTCGAAGTAGAACCCGAGGCGGTTGGGAACCGCAAGCCGGCCCGCATTGTCGCGCACGACATGAAGCAACTTCGAAGGAAGGCGGTGAAGCTAGTCAAGGTACAGTGGAGCGAGGACGAGAATGATTGTACTTGGGAGACAGAGGAGAACATTAGGAAGACACACCCAGAACTCTTTGCCTGGTAAGATTTTGACTTCGATTTAGTTTTCCGCATGCTAGGATAGGCTTGTTTGCTTGTTTTGCATGTTTGATTGTTGTATGTGGTTGTTAGGCATGCGGGATTCATTGTTTGTTTCTTTGTTAAGGAATTTCGGGGGCGAAATTTCTTAAGGAGGGGAGAGTGTAACGACCCGTATTCTACGTATCATAGGATCGTAGGATATTTATTTCTTTCACATACGAAGTCGTATGGTCATGTAACTTTGGGAGACGACTATTGGAGTCATTTCCCATGTTCATGATTTTTCCCGATTTTTAAATGACCATTTTACCCCTAGTTGGTACTGTTTTGGCCATAACTTTTGACTGGAAAGAAATTTTGACCTGAAACCACTTCCATTGGCTCTGGATGATGGTTTCTCTTTCCGTAGAGTGGTCACATTAGCCAAACGGACTCACCGTTTGGGAGATATGGCTGAAACAAGTTTCAGATGGTGAAAAACAGCTTAATTGGGCTTAACCGGGTGATTAACAGCTAGGCCCAAAGGGGAATTTCGGGATTAGGAGTTTAAAAGGGCTGTTAGGGTTTGGAGAATACCTTTTTCTCATTTTTCAGCCGTCACTTTCTATCCCTCTTAACCTAGCCATGGCCTCCACTCTCTAAATCTCTCTAAAACACCCAAAATCACTTCCTAATCAAGGATTAAGGCTTAGAGGCATCAAATCAAGGAGGATTAGCACAAGGACAGAGGTAGAGCTGTTGTTATATATTGGAATTCGTGCAAATCAGAGGTTCACTTCAAATCTGAAAGTTTTATTATGGCAAAGGTAAGTGATTTGCCTAGTTTTGACACTAATTACAGTTAATCAGGGTGATTAGTGATAATTAGTAAATTCTTACACTATAAAATCCTGGAAAAATATTCTAAAATTCTGAAATGTTATTTTAAACCTCTGATAGAAGTTTGGTTCAATTTGATTAAGTTTTGCTAAGTATATCACTTGATTTGCTTAAACATGCTTAAGGGGAAATTTGGGGTTTTGACCATGTTTGATCCACTTTACATGCTAGGATTTGTGTTATGGTGTTTGTGGTCGATACTATATGTTGCAATGACTGTATGAGATATTTTGTGATTGTTTAGAAGTGTCAGTTTAGTCAAAAACGCCGTCGAATGGCGTAAACAGTCGCTGGAAGAAGTTGCAGGAATTCACATAGGGATCGGATCGCCCCATGCGTCACGAACCGACCAGGACCCCACGCGAGAAGAACCGATTGGAGCTCGCGCCACGATCCGCTCCACTTCAAAGGCCACGAACCGATGCAGCGCCGTGTCCAAACTGAAGTACCTCGATCCGAATCGCTCCAGCTTGGTGGACCACGAACCGATCTGAAGTAGAAGCCGCGAACCGAACCAGCGAGCATCACGAGACGATCCGAACCGGAGTTATGCACTTGAGAGGACGCCACGAGCTGAGGGGCACAACCTGGAGTGGGACTCGTGACCCGACCCGAACTGGAGTGGTGCGACCCGATCCGACAAAGGGAGAACGAACTCGACCCGATCCGATTGGGGAGGCGCGCCACGAACCGAACCATCCAAGGGAGCACGATCCGAGGAGAAGACTGAATGAAGACCGATCCGGAGGTGACGACCAAAACCCGAGATGCAAAGGTAGTCCAAATGGAAGTTAGAGCTCAGGATCCAGTTGGGAACCGACGAGTTCACTTCATGAGTTGGGCTTTGCTGCGGGACGTGTGCCAAGGGGCTATCGATGTTTATGACTTTGGATCACTATGTATGGGAAGTACGTGAACGGATTCAGGGCTGCAACGGCCTAGGTACGACTAAAGGGCTATAGACCAATGAAGTGGGGTCATTTGTAAAGGTTTGGTCATGACTCCATGTGGTAAGCTTGGTAGTAGCAGTAGTTGTACAAGTTGAACTCCGTCACTACTTCAATGGGTCTAGTGATTGACAGTGGTGGACATCGTATGCTTTACGCACTGAGTGAGAAATGTGAGGATGGTTGCTATGGATGATTTGTTTGCTATCATTATGACATGCACACCCCACCCCCGTACTCTTACACTGTTTATTATGGCACCTTAGAGTATTGTACGGTATGTGGTACTAACTCTTTGGTTGCAGGTCCAGGTTCAGGTATGGTTTAGTATACCTGTTATTGTTTTGTTTAGATGCTTATCGCTCATACCAGGCTTTATGTCTGACCCAGAGTTTTATGTCTCCTCTTATTACTCTGGGTGCTCACACGAGCAGACTAGAGACAGGTTAGCTGGTGATGCACGGGTAGATGATCCGGAGACGAGCAGGAGGCTTCCACGTAATAGATATATATATATATATATATAATATTCTCCCTGTGTTGTTGAAGATCACTGCTTGGGCATTGGTGGTGCATCTTCTACTTTAGCTTTCTTTTGTTAAGAGACTGTAAATTTGAAAAGTTGTAATAAGCTGTATTTGGATTTCCGCTGCTCTGATGATTGATGTTGATTTTAGTTATCAGCTTATACACTGTCTCACCTTTTTTATGTCAAGTATGTTATTATTATATTTTATTCCATGCGCTGTGAGACATTCGACAGGTTCCTTGATTAGTTCATTCCCTTCTTTCCTTTCTTTGGCGACCGTTCCGTGCTGGTCGGGCATGTGTACAGCGCATTTCCGGAGGAAATGCAGGCAGGTGCGGGGCGGGCCGTCACACCCTGAGTCTGGATACCATGACTCATCTTGAATGTCATCAGTAGTGGTAAGGTTTGAAGTAGATTCTTGATTGTTTTTACCTTCCCCTTGAGTATTGACCATATTAGCATTAGGGTTGTTGTTTTTGCTGCTATTATTTCCTTGTTGATTCATATTGACACTGTTATCAAATCTGAAGTAACATCTGTTTGTTGTGTGTCCAATTTTTTCACAAATCTGGCGCTTTGGTCTGTTATTGGAATTCCATCTCCCTGCTCTTCCTATGTTAGACTGGCCTTCTCTTTGGTAAGTATTTTGATTTCTTGCAATTTTTTGGTTCTTGCTTTTGCCAGTAGTAATATAATTGACAGAGGGGTCAGTAACCTGATATTTTCTTTGCATTAATCTTCCTTCATGTGCAAGTAGCATAGAGTAAACACTTTGTAGAGAAGGGGTAGGTTCAATAGACGTTATAAATGCAATCACAACTTCATATTCTTCTTCTAAACCTCCAACAATGTACAACACTTGCTCCTTTTCTTCTATTCTGTTTCCAGTGCATGCAGGTTGATCACATAAGTTCTTCACCTTCATAAGATATTCATTCATACTGGAGTTTTCTTTCTTTATTGACTGTAATTGTAATGCAACACTCTTGCTGATGACTGACTTGTAAATGATCTTTCTAAGGCTGTCCATACATCATGAGATGTTTTACTACCAATTAATTGTGGCATGATAGATGAACTTACAGTTGACATTAACCATGCACTAACAAGATTATCTTGTCTTTGATATGATGCATGTTCTTGATTAGGAATTAGACTGTTATCAGCACCTCTGTTGTACTTTGGTGGAACTGCCTGAGATTCATAAATATAGTCTTCTAACTCATAACCTTTTGCTGCTGTTTCAACTTGCAGTTTCCATAAAAGATAATTGGATTCATCCAGTTGGATTGAGATGATATTACTCTGTGGCTTGATGATGGATTTAATGAGATCTTCTGTGCTTTCAGCCCTGGTTTGATTTGATCTTGCTGACGATCTTGGAGAATTAGGTTGATTTATTTCAACCATGATTCTATGAAGTGATGAGAAGAATCAGATGCTGGATAAACTTCTCAGAAAAACAGGTAAACCTTCTCTTGAACTCTTTTCTTGAAATGAAATCTTCTATAAGATTTCTTTGAATTTGGATTTAAAAGCAACCAGAATTGCTAAAGTGATGATTTTCAGAAAGAATGACAAAATATTGAATGTCTGATTAGCAATCTTGGATGGCTTTTGATTTCAGATCGTTGATCTCTTCAGAATTTTATGATCGAAAATGAGTTCTTGAGAGGATTTGCCAAGCTGTGGTTTTGAAATCTGGTGCAGCCACTAAATATAGGCGTGGCACAGTTTTTAGAACCGCAGCCTCAACTCTTAGATGAAGAGATGAAAATCTTGGATAAGAGGCATCCAAGTGATGAAAACTTTCTGATGGATGATCTATCTTTTGATAGATTTGTGGAGAAAAAGTTTCTTGGATCGAAACAGATGTTGTTAGCATTGATAATGCTTTGATACCATATAAGAAAGAAAGCTAAACTGTTTTGTATTATTCTTTCAATAATAGTACAGAGATTAATGTACAAGTATTTATAATACCCTGAGTGGGCTTTGCAAACAGAACTGAAAGCATGGGCTAGGCCCAATTGTAATATGAACGGGAGATGTAATATGTAACGTTATAACTGAAGTTACGTCATTACATTTTATAAAGACCCAAAAAAAATATGTATCTCCTTTTGTAATTTTTAATGTGAACTAAGAAAAAAAAGGAAAAAAACGATGCTCGTATATTTTGACCATTCTCTTGCATGGAGGTTGAAAAGTAACACTTTTGCAGTGCAATTGTTTTAGCATGGATGTTCTTTTTGCTTTTGAGATATAGCTGGAACTATTGGATAACACTTAGCTTAAAATAAAACAAATATGTATTATTAGCTGCATGAAGATGTATCATCATGGTGTGATCACGTCATTACAGCTGCATGGAGTTTGCTGATAGCATAGTGGGTGGCAGTGGCGGAGCTAGCTCCTTGGTTGAGCTAGGGCAAAAAATAGTCCCACATTCCAAAATTTGTTCAAATTCTTTCTACATATATATCAACATACGCTCTCTTACCACAAATCACCCAGCTAATAGTTTCATGTGGCCAAAGTGTGCTGCTTTGTCCCCCATGGGGCAAGATTAAATTTCCAGCTGGGGCAACCACCAAAAAGATGGTTATTTTTGCCCAAAAAATAATTTTCCAACTAGGGCATTGGCCCTAGCTGGCCTAACAGTAGCTACGCCCCTGGTGGGTGGGAATATCAGATGCCTGAGCTTCCGTTAGCACTCCAATTTTTAGTGAAATATTTTGTAATTTTCTTGCGTTGTTTTTGTATTCCTGGTTGGTCTTCATAATCAATAGCAAAAGAGTTACCTGCTAAGTGTCAAAACACTCATAATTATGCGGCATTTCAAGTTTAGTTTTTAAGCACTCCCGAACCATGGAACACCGCATAGTCTGCACAATAATATCAATATAGATCGATGGAAGCTATAAATCGATGTAAGCGCAATAGGTGGACACCCGGTATGAATGAGGTTGCCTTAGTACTTATACATGTGTATTTGGCGCAATTCTCTTCTTATGATTTGTTGCTATATATGTATTTTGTGCGTCTTAGTGTGAGCTAAGAAAAATAAATATAAATGATGTTATGTATTTTGTACTTTCTTTTGCATGGAAATGTTGTTTGAGCATAGAATTAATTTGGACATTAGCGCTTGTGCAGTTGCTGTTGTACTTTTCTATTGCAGTTGCTGTAGTATGATTTTTTTGGCATTTGAGACACATTTAGTTGTTGTAGTCTTATGCATGTTTTTTTCCTTGGTTTGAAACATGTACTTTGATCTCAAAACAGCAGTAGCAAAAATAAGAAGATTAGCAAGCGGATTCTGCCTACTGCTTTATCTGAGACGCAAACTAACACTGTTAGAGGTTTATACGAGGATATGTGTGGATGGCGTATATCCAATGAGCTGCTTGCCTGTTAGGGCATCTCCAGTCGATTAAGAACGTAATATTCAGTGATCTGAATATTACGTCCTTAATTGTTGAAGTTTACCCAATGGTCTGGCGCTTATTTATTGGGCGTCAGATTTCAGGTGCCTAATAAATAGGCGCCAGCCAATTTTCACCTGACAAACATCAATTAAAATGAAATTTTGACCGGGGAAGCAAGAAAAGTGACCGAGAAAGCAAGAAAAGAAAATTCTCACCGGTTAAATATGTGTTCTGATGTCCATTTTATAGACGCCAGAATCCTGGTGCCTAATAAATAGGCTCCAGAATTCTGGCGTCCATAGATTGGGCGCCCATATTATTCAGGATCCTGAATTGGATCCTGAATATTAGGCTTAATATTAAGCCTTAACGCAACGATTGGAATAACTTTGCTTAGTAATACATCCTTAATATCAACGACTGGAGATGCCCTTAGACATCAATTGCCTTTAAGATTTTACTCCTCTTTTTTGCTCTGAGATGCATATTATGTACCGACAATGTGGAACTTGATAACATATAGTTGAATTTGCTGACAAAAATAACAATTGAAATTCCTACATGCATGCGTGCATGTGATCAAATATACCCATGGTGTTAGGGTGCGTTCGCAGCCTTTATTTGCCACGCTCAGGATTTTTGTGGCGTTCGACGCGTCGGACACAAGCACCTTTACCACTGCCAAATAGAACGTTCGTTGGAAGTTGGAAATCAGCCGTTCGCGTCGGACGCGTCCGACGCGTCGGATGCCAACGACTTGATTTCCAACTTTCCTTTCTCCCTATAAATCACCCACTCTATCCTTAACACCTTTCACAATACTACCTCAACAATTTCTTCAACTCTTTCTGCTTATTCGATTAATGTCTAACTCCGATTCATCCTCCGATTACGACGATTTGATGGAGCTCTATGGGGTTTACCTGGTTCAGAATGAAAGGAGAAATCATATGACGCGGATTAATACTTCGGAGTTCACTGGCTTATCTTGGATCAACGAAATTTTGAACGGTCATCAAAGCCGTTGTCAAAATAATTTTGGAATGAAAAGATCTTAAGCTAATCCCCGATCAGTACGTGGCGAATATTATAGTATGAGAAATACGATGAATAGAGGCACTGAACGTGTACACCCAGGAGGATACCGAGAAATGTCATTAGTTCGAGATAACATTAGAGATGAGTTAGTTGTTGCCGGTCTGCACTAATTTGTCTTTGTATCTGTAACTTTATTTGTACTTGTATCTGTTTTAGAAACTGTATTTGTATTTATATTCGTATTTGCCAAATCTTATCTATTTATATGTTATTTTAAAAATACCACGCTCAAATACCACGCTCAGATACCATGCTTAAATACCTCGTTCACAGCTAAAAACACATTCCCCGTTCGCTACAGTACCACACTCAAATGCCACGCTCAAATACCCTGCTCGCGTTGGTTAAGAACACACCCTTAATATTTCTTCTTGGTTTTTCAACTTCCCGAATCCCAAAATGCAATCATTGTTATGAAAAGGTTGATGAAGATATATTATCTTTGAAATGCTCAAGGGAAAATAAATAAATTTTGATAAAAATGTCATCATAATCGTGACAGCTGTAGAATTAGACAACACCATCTACCTTGTTCCATTCAAACGAAATTATATTTTAATCTCAAAATAATGGTAAATGGAAGCACAAATAATATCAATAGAAGTAATTTTCCTTCATTAACCCTGCTTTTGCTGACGTGGATGAACACCTTTAACTTAAGCAATTTCCTTCATTGATGTCACGTGAGTTGCAAGTAATTAACCAATGTGAACGTCTCATATTCTCTCTCCACTTCCTCAATTGTTATTCTCTTCTAACATACATCAGTGAGAATCACAGCCATGAATATGTTTTATCTCGTTTTATCATAGGGGTAAGATTAAGGAGCATTAATGGTGCTTAAAAGAGGGGTGCTCTCGAACCGTTCTTATATATATATATATAAGTGACTATTTGAACACATATATTTGACACAAATTAGAGGATACAAAATCTCAACCGTTGATCAATTTGTCATTATGCGAGGAGTGGAATTCAGGGGGCAACCCAATGGTTGAGAGTTTGTATCCCCCAATTTGTGTTAAATTTCTGTGTTAACATAGACTTTCCCTATTATATATATATATAACTACAACAACAAGAACTAAGCCATAAATCCTAAACCAGTTGGGCTTGGTTAGAGATGGAACCCAAAAAAAAGGTTAAAAGCTTCCGTAAAAGTAAAATAAAGCCTAAGGTTCTGGTACATGGATTGCTAACTTTCATGCTCTCCTATCAAATACCAACTCTTCAGGTATACTCTAATTTCTTAAGTCTTTTTTTTATACTATCTCCTCCCATGTCATTTTAGATCGACCTCTGCCTCTCTTTGGGACTTCGGTGTGTCCTATAATTCTAACGCGCACAAGTGCATCGTGCGGTCTTTGTTGGAGATGCCTGAACCATCTCAAGCGGTGTTGGACTAACTTTTCTTCAATAGGCGCAACTCCAAGTTTCTCCCGAATATCATCATTTCTAATCTGAGCTCGTCTGGTATGCCCACAACTCCAACGCAGCATACGCATCTCTACTACACTTATCTTCTGAACATGTTTCCTTTTAGTAGGCTAACATTCTGCACCATATAATATCGCATGCCTGATTGTTGTTCTATAGAACTTTCCTTTAAGCTTCTGATGAATCTTCCTATCACAGAGAATGCTCGTTGTCATTTCACCCATCCTGCTTGAATTCTAAAACTAACATCCTTATCAATCTCCCCATCAAACTGTAACACAAATCCTAAATATCGAAAGGATTCCTTCTTGGGTACTACTTTACGGCCAGGGTGATCACCTCTCTTGACACCGCTGAACTGACACTTCATATACTTTGTTTTTGTTCTGCTACGCCTAAGACCATTCAATTTCAAGGTCTCCCTTCACAACTCCTGTAACATCCCAAAATTTAATACACTATAACCATACCTTAAAGACAATAAAATAGGAATTATTTAATTAAATATTCATAATTAAGTAAAATCGGCTTTACCGTTACGTTCATCTCAAAATTCTGGTTTAGATAAACCCAAAGTTTGCGTGAATCGGATAATGTATGAAGAAGTTATGAGCGTTAGAAGTTTTTATACATATAAGGAAGTTATATATACATATAATTCAAATTAATTCAAACTGAAGACAGCCGATTAATCAGTGAAAAAACCAGCGTATGCAGGGTGACCCGTGCCATGCCTGGGTCGACCCTTGGGTCGACCCAATGGGTTGATGGGTTGTAAAGACCCGTAAATTCCCGCTCTTTGGATCGACCATAAACCACACAAGTCTGACCCGAAGGTCGGAAATCCACGAATACTTTAACTTTGGGAATACAACAACATCAGAACAATAACAGCAGACTTTTATAACATCATAATAAATGTTACATCAGAGTACAGAATATATATCAGAGTACATTAAATAAATTTACAGCGGAAGATAATTTTACATTACTTTAATATAGTGCAGCGGAAATAAAATAACTAAGACAGCGGAAGACTTTTCTATGCTCTGGACACAGCTTTGAGCTTCAATCCAGGATCCTGCTAAAGAGATAAATATCTGCAAAAAGCTACTCGACTGCCCGTGTGGAAAAGAGGGCACCCGAGTTTGCAAAAGTGGAAACAAACAACGGGTCAGTCGTGGGACTGGTGTGAGAATTCTTAACTAACATAACTACTAATAAGACAAATCCAAGGACCACGCCGCTAACGCGGAACGGGTTTACTCCAATGGATTGCTGTGCATAACAGTAAAATAAATCGTCAAATAACGCAATTTTTTTTTTAAAAATGAAACCACCATAAGACTCAGGTCCCATCACACAATGCAACGCACACCAGAGGATAGAGTTTTACCTTATGGTGATTAAAAGATGATAAATACGTAAAAACGATATTATTATTAGTGTGTATATGTTTTAAATAAAACATTTCAATCATAATATCAATCCTAGGAAGCATAGGTACCATATATTATGCCTCCGTACTAGTAATACAATCAAAACCGCATGGGGCGTATTGGAGATTTGGATTTCCATCATGAGTCAAGGCTAGAGCGGAGCTCCTTACCGATTCGAGACACTCTAGCTAATGTCCCAGGATTACCCGCAGTTAACCCTTGGAAATGGCAGGGCCGGTCCTCAAATACAGCTTAGAGGATTGGCAACTCCTAAGCACACGTTTCCCGGTCCTATAGGACCTATCCGAGGCGCGCCTCATTCCATCATCCACATAAGTAAAATGCCAGGCCGTGATAAAACCCAAACACCACTTCTAGCTAGAAAGAAACGTGCTGCTCTCCCTGCGTTCCCTTCGCCCGTTTTAGACTCTACCGGTTTGTGAGGCTCGTGAAGTTACGTCATAACCACAAGGCCTGCTTTTCAATAAAGCCTTGATCATCTTCATCTTAGCGTGCCACATTGTCAATCCATACCGTGCCATTGATCGTCCATCAATATATAAACGGGTGTTAAGTAAAGAATAAATTCTTCACCACCAATCATTTATATATAGACAGAAAATCAATAACATGATATTAACGGAGTACAACGTCAGACACACAATCCATTTAAAACTTATGCTTTGGGTCTGAGCGAAAGTCAAATCCGTACAAATCAACACTACGTCCGGACGGCAACCACTGTAGCCCCTTCAAGGTAGCTACTCCAATCACGGGCATCAGCCGTCGTCGTCCATTCGATGTGAAGACCGTCGGTCTTCTATGATTGTCTTTAAATCTTGAGTTTTAAAGGTCGTTTAAATTGTTTGGAATGAGATAAACTCGGACTTCCCAAACAATTCTCGCATATATATATATAAGTTAGAAATCATTTCATATCGTTTGATTCTAATCTTTATATATGATTATATGAATCCTACATCCATTTCCTTTTTCCAAATTTTACTAGGAACAATTCTTCTTATTTATATCCAATATTTATATATATATCATCACACACAACAAGTGTTTTCTTTTATTATTATTCTTCAATTTCCATACATCCAATACACACAATGTATATTTTGTATATCATTCCAATTTCAACCAACATGCATATTTTGGTGTTGACCTCTTTTCTATACCAACTAATATATTTGTGTTTATTTAATTTCTATACAACAAAAATAATCATCTTGCTATTCTTTTAAATGCCAAACAAAAATAATTTTCCTTATTTCTTTCAATGCAAAACCAAAATTATCTTGACTTTTAGAATGGCAGGGTAAATTCTATTCTTAAATTACATCATCAAATTGTACTTTAACTCACAATGTAATATCATACCCTCATTACATAATAAAAATGTAATTTCTAATTTATAGTGTAAATCCTCATTCATAGTTACATATAAAAATGTAAATTTATTAAATTCCATTTGAATGAAAATTGTAAGTTCCTTTTTATCTAATTATATCATAAATGTAAATTCTCCTTTTTCCTACTTACATCATAAATGTGACTTTCCTTCTTTAAATCTAAATTACATAAAATGTAATATTTTACTTCATTCTTATTTCATAAAATGAATGTTTTATTTCATTCTTTGTATTTATCCTTCTTTTACATTTGATAAAAATGTAATTTATCACTCTTTCATATTTGACAAAATAAATACTTTTGTTTACATAAAAATGTAATCCTAATTCTCAGTGCAAATGTAAATTTTAAATTTCATCTCATAGCTACATTGGTAAATGTAAATTTTGTTCGCTTGCCAAATTTCATATCATAGTTTCCAATAAAAAGTAATTTTTTTTTATTTGCAAAGCAAATATCATATCTTTAGTTCAAATAAAAATGAAATTTTTATTTGCAATGCAAGTCCTCATTCTAAGTTACATAATAAAAAGGTAATATTTATTATCAATGCACATTCATACTTTTGTTTACATGTAAAAATGTAAATTTCATCGCTACCATTTTTCATTGGCAAAATGTAACGACCCAGAAAATCTGAACCAATTTAAAAATTTTAAATTGGCTAAAATAATGGATTATAAATATTTAAAATAAATATTTTAAATAATGGCGATGAAAACCGAGTTTGAATCAACAATTGAAAACGAATATAATTAATTATAATTATAAACAAGGCCTGAAATGGCGTGGCGGTTTCAAAAATTGAATTCAAACTTTGTCGGACTGTACCGGGTGCAAAACAATCCGGATTTTAGTGAAACCAAAAATAATGGAATCTAATTGATAATATCTTTCCAACGAATCCGACGAATCGAAATTTGATAGCGGGAATCAAAAGATATGTCCAGTTGAAAATTCTGAATAGTCGCTATGGTATTCAGGCCCTTAAAAATGGACATTTTGCAAACGACCTCGGATTTCGACGAAACCACTTTTGTTGGATCCGTGATGTCAAATTATTGCTAGGTTTCAAATTTCATAATTTTTCGAATCAATATGTGAGCGTGGCAAAGGAAAACGCGTTTGACCGGTTTTAGTTGATTTTAATCGACTGGAAATTGACCATTATTCAAACGGTCTCAGAATTTGACGAAACTAGTTTTGTTAAGACCGTATCGTCAATACGAAGCTAGAAAATATTTTTCTGGAATTTTTCGAGTTCGTATGTGGCCCCACTAAATTGAAATGTACGTTTAAAATTCAATATAGTGATTTAAATGTAAATTCAACGGAAACTGATTGTAATGATCAAATCAGCTTGCGATACATATCCCATTGTGTTCGGAATGGGGGTTAAACGCTATGGACGACAGGCGGTGGGCCTCGTTTCGAGGTCGTGGGTAAAAGTCAACTTTATGCAATTAAATTAATTAATAAAATAATAAAAAAAAATATCTCCCTCCCTCTTCTCTTTCTGGCCCCCCCGATTTCATTAAACAGAAAACCAAAAAAAAAAAAGAAGAAAGGAGTAGCAGCAGCCGCCGCCTCCACCGAAGCTCCAACCACCTCCGCGCCATCGCCGGAGTACCCCCACCACGCTGCCGATCCCGCTCCTCTCCACCTCGACGCACCTGTTCCGCCCCCTCGAAGCCATCGCGACGCCGATTCGCGAGCCCCCCAGTCTGACGACCTCCTGCCACCGCCCTGACGACCTCCCCCTTCTTCGCAGGTTGCAGTGAGTCGTTTTTATTTTATTTTAATTTTAAAAACTGATTTTTTAAAAAAGGATTTGAATACTGATTTTTTTAAAAAGGATTTGAATACTGATTTTTAAAAGGGTTTAAAACTGATTTTTAAAAGAATTTAAAACTGATTTTTAAAAGGGTTTAAAAACTGATTTTATTTTGAGATTTAAAAAGAAAAAGATTGAACTTTAAAAAGGAAAAGATTTGAACTTTAAAAAGAAAAAGATTTGAACTTTAAAAAGAAAAAGATTTGAACTTTAAAAAGAAAAAGATTTGAACTTTTAAAAGGAAAAGATTTGAACATCGGAGCATAATAAAAATATGATTTTTTATATATGGAATAACGAAGAAAAAATTCGATTTTTATATATTGAATAACATAGTAAAAATTCGATTTTTACATATGTAGAGAATACGGGCAACGAAAGCGACAAAAGGCGAGATTGGCGAAGATTTCTATAAAGGAAGAGTCGTGGTATTGGATAGCTTTTGGTGAGAATTTCTCACTCTTCAATTTCTTTTTCTATATATATATATATGTGTGTGGAAATAAAAGTGAATTGCTATATATAAATATCTTTATATATATATATATATACGCCCCTCGTCCACAAACCATGGACGATATTTATTGGTTGAAATTGTTGTGAAAATTGATTGATAGCGAATGGTTGTTTGGGATTGTTTGTGGTTGATATTGATTGATTGTGGTTGAAAAATACCCGTTTGTGATTGAGGAATATTTGGTTGAAACCACATAGGATTAGTTTGTGGAAATGAAATAAATATATACATGCCGCCTGCGTGCGAACTAGATGCATGATCCCCATTGTCAAAAACCGCGAGGTTTTAAGGTAGAGCGAGGAGCCGTACTAGGGACGGTCCCGGTTTTAACTACCCTGCCGTTATGCTGCCGAAATTTTGAATAATATTCGTGTGTTTGAATTATTTTCATATGCTTAATCTATATTTATTCATTGAATAGAAAACATTCATGTGTTGAATTGATATTCATTCATTGATTAGAAATTCATGTGTTGAATGGTATTCATATTTTGAAATAAATTGTTTGATAATAAAAATCACCTTTTATCAATATATAAAAACTATAGAAAACATTCATGTGTTGAATTGATATTCATTCGTTGATTAGAAATTCATGTGTTGAATGGTATTCATATTTTGAAATAAATTGTTTGATAATAAAAATCACCTTTATCGACTATATGAACTGTGTAAAATAATCTCGTTTTAAAAGAAATTGTTTTATGATAAAAATCCTATTTTTGTCACCTATATGAACTATATAGAAAAATAGTGTTTTGAAATGAATTTTTTTACAATAAAAATCACATTTTTATTATATGCATAAATCGTTGAAATGTGAAGTGTTAAAAATAGCCACTTGTTCAAAATAAACATATATGAGTTGAAATATTCATTAATTAGCTAATGAAATGATTTGCACCTATGTATGTAACATTAGAGTGAATAGTGTTTTTAAACCAAATAGAAATCAAATATGAAGTTGAATAGAAAAAGATAAATGATAAGAACTGTATATATATGTACATGTATATTCATTGAACAGGTTATAGCAAAGGGGCTAGAGAAGAGGAATAAAATTTTGTGCCCGACAAATAGGTACGCATTTACTGTTTTGTTTGGGTGATGATTTCATGAGCCTGTTGGCTAGCCGCTTGGCTTTTTCTTTTTCTTTTTGAGATTAGAAGGATCGGGAAAGCTATTTGCGATTTCCCGATGCTCCCGGTGCAGGGGAGGTTATGGCGAAATTTTCCAAAATTTTAAGGCGTTAGTGAAATATTTGAAGTGAAAACAATATTGAAATCATTGAATGAACTATATTTATATAATTATATAAATATAAATAAAATTAAAACGAAACGTGGTATCAGAGCTTCTGTTGAAAAGCAAAGTCTTGTGGTGATGATCAAAGCACCGCCTGTGTGGCGTAGCTTTGTGTATAACGTAAATTCGCGAGCCTCACACCCCGGTATGAACCTAAAACGGGAGAAGGACCTCAGGGAGGACATGCGTTTCTTTCTAGCTAGGGTGGTGTCAGTGACCTACCAGCCCTGACATTTATATACTTTTCACCTGTGTGGTTGTTGCTGTTGCGAGGCGCCTCGGATATATCGGTCGATCCGGGACCGATGGAGCTATTCGTTGGCTCGTTTGCGCCCCAAAGGGCGGGGAGACGTATTGTTCAGGTATAATAATCCACATCGGTGGACCGGCCCTGACGATCCAGGGGGCAGTTGCGGCTGTTCCTGAGACATGGTAGGCTAGATTGTCTCGAATTCAGTAAGGACTATCTTTTGCCTTGGTTCATGACGGAAATCCAATTTCCAAATACGTGATCGTGCGGTTTCGATTGTATATATATATTTGGCGACATAGTGGCATGGGACGCTCATGTCGTCTATGATTGATAGTTATGATTTGAAATTGTTTTCAAAACATATAAACACTAGCAATAATATCAAATGCCTTTGTTTTATTCGTATCAAGCATATCTTGGCCGTTATAAGGTAAAAACTCTATCCTCCGGTTTGCGTTGCATTGTGTGATGGGAACTGAGTCTTATAGCGGCTTCATTTTTATAAAAAGCATAGCGATGTTTAAAAGAAAGATTTGTTTTAAAGCACTGGCAATCCAATGGAGTAAACCCGTTCCACGAAAGTGGCGTGGTCCCGTGATTAGCCAAATTATGTATATGTGTTGAGTAGATTTCTCATACCAGTCCCATGACTGACTCGTAGTTTGTTTTACTTTCAAACTCGGGTGCCCCTTTTTCTACACGGGCAGCCTTGTATTCAGGTTTAGCTGGTTCTTTATGGATAGCTGGAGCTGAAGATGGATTCTATCAGTTATTTCTTTTTATGCTGTTCAGCTCCTATTGTACATATTTTGTTTATTTCCGCTGTAGACATTTATGTATAGCTGAACTGTATTTGTTCTAAGTAAGATCCTGTATACTGTGTAACTCTGATGATTACTTTTATCCAGTATATTCTATTGTTCATTATCTGGTGTATTTATTTAATTTTGTTCTGCTATTATCTGTTTCTGTGTTATATTCCAAAGATAACCCTGGTCTCCGTTTGAACGGGATTTCAGGTCGTCACACAAAAATATGACTTTAACCCTGCATTTCACTTCATATGCAGTGTATGACATTAACAAATGAATAAAATTTCAAATGCGATAAAATGATATTAACAAATGAATATATTTTCATATGCGATAAAATGATATTAACAAATGAATATATTTTCATATGCGATAAAATGACATTAACCAATGAACATATTTTCATATGCGATAAAATGATATTAACAAATGAATATATTTTCATATGCGATAAAATGACATTAACAAATGAACATATTTTCATATGCGACTCTTTTACTGAATATAAAATGACAATAAAAAGTGGCTTTAAAGAAACCAAGTCCCTAATGTCCATTCTTTCTATCGTAATGGAATTACAATAAAAATACTAGATTCCTTTTCAGTTCTTTTATTTACTCATAAAATCCAAATAAAAGTATGTTTCATAATCTTGTCTTTTTATTTCATTATGAAAATGTAACCTTCACATTCTTTTTATTACATTATAAAAATGAAACCTATATATTTTCTTTAATTACATTAAATAAAAATGAAATTTCTATTGTCATTCTTCTACAATTGTCAAAATGAATCTTTTGTTATTTAATCTTTCTTTTACATTTACAAAAATATGATTTATGTCGCTGCTTCATTTTTGTTGACAAAAGTGAATTTATCGTTACTTAATTATATTGACAAAAGTGAATTTATCGCTACTTAATTATATTGACAAAAGTGAATTTGTCGCTACTCAATTATATTGACAAAAGTGAATTTGTCGCTACTTAATTATATTGACAAAAGTGATTTTGTCGCTACTCAATTTTATTGACAAAAGTGATTTTATCGCTACTCAATTATATTGACAAAAGTGATTTTATCGCTACTCAATTATATTGACAAAAGTGATTTTATCGCTACTCAATTATATTGACAAAAGTGATTTGTCGCTACTCAATTATATTGACAAAAGTGATTTTATCGCTACTCAATTATATTGACAAAAGTGATTTGTCGCTACTCAATTATATTGACAAAAGTGATTTTATCGCTACTCAATTATATTGACAAAAGTGATTTGTCGCTACTCAATTATATTGACAAAAGTGAATTTGTACATTAACATGATCTCCATTTCTAATGTCATACAAAATAAATCTTATATATATTAATATACTTTCTATTTCTAATGACATATAAAATATGAATTTTATATGCTAACCAAATTTTACCATTTCAAATTTACAAACAAAGTGATATTTTATATGTAAACAAATTCATTTCATCTCTCATGATCTAATAAAAGGTGAATTTTATTTATTAACAAACCCCTACGAATAATTCTAATCTCGAATGGTTATTTGGTTTTTCATCAGAACAACTTGAGATATTTGTTTTCAACCATACAAGCATGAAACACAACAATCAATGATTTGTCGCAACAGTCATACAACAATATAATTCAGCAATCGTCATCACAGAACAAGTCAACACTGAAATAATTATACAATAAATTTTGCAGTGAATCAAATAAATAATTATATTTATAAATAGAATTCTCACCGATCAATTATGATTTGAAATTTCCTGATTTTCCAAAGTGTCTGGTTTCAGATTTGGTCAGTTCTGAAAGATAGATCTTGGTTCTTCGATTCTAACGGTTCGAAAATCGTTCGATTCTGAATCCGATTGAATAAGATATGGATTATTTACATTTATAAAATTTTAAATTAATTAAATAAAGAGAGAAAAAAGGGAAATACCCCTTTCTTCCTCTTCCCGTAATAAGGCCGTGAGTTCTTCCTTTAGGCTCCATACTAGGTTTTGATTTTGACTTCAATTCGTTGCACTTCGTCTCGATCAGGACACGCCACGCCGAAGAGAGGAGTGGGGCGCACGAGCGCCGGGAAGGAGGAGGAGTTCGGTGGGGTCTAGGGGGAACGGTGGCGGTGGTTACAGTGAGTGTTTGGGTGCGTGGTCCTCGGGGTTCGGGCCACTTGAAGGTGATCTAACCGTATGAAAATGAAGGGGAGGAAAATCTCTTTGATATGGTACAAAGGATTGGATTTAATTCACGGAGATGGAAGAGATATTGAGGGAGGAAGTGCGGACGTTGGTGGCCATGGATTGAGTGGGTGGCGGCTGAACAAGAACGTGAATAGTGTTTTAGGGTTTGACTTTTTCTATTTTTATAATGCTTTATGTACAATTTTATAAAAAAAAACATAACTTTTAAACCGTACTAATTCCAGTCCAGCAGAAAGTGACCCTAGCAAATAGCCTATGTTCCGGACGCAATGGAATGGATTTCGTCAGCCCAATCGGTCATCTCAGCCCATTTTTAATTAATTTAATATATAAATTATTTATTTATTTAATTCTATCGTACAATTAAATTCACCGGGGCCATATATTAACTCTAAAAATCACAGAAAAATTATTTCTGGCTTTCTTTTGTCGATACGGTCCTAACAAGACTAATTTCGTTGAATTCTGAGACCGTTTGAAAAATGGCTATTTTTAAGGCGTTTAAATTTAACTGAAATAGTCAAAACACATTTTATTTCGCCACGCTCACATATTAATTCGAAAAATTCTAAAAATTGAAACCTAGCAATAATTTGACATTTCGGTTCCAACAAAAGTGGTTTCGTCAAAAACAGAGGTCGTTTGAAAAATGACTATTTTTAAGGCTAATATATTTAATATTAAAAATACATTTTTAAACAAATAATTTCTGAAACTCGAAATATATAAGTGTTTACTGTTTTTCAATGCAGAAACGTCATTCTGAACTCAATGGAAGGGGTTTCGAGTCCAAATTCCTTTGTATGTGAAAGGTAGCATTTTTGACCTTTATATATTTCATAGCGACCTTTCCAAATTTTAAACTGGGCATAACTTTTGATTCCCGCTATGAAATTTCGATTTTTCGGATTCGTTAGAAAGATATTTTTAAATAGATTCTAATATTTTTGGTTTCACTAAAATCCATTAAATTTTGCGTTCCGTACGGTCAGTCAAAGTTTAAGTTTGACTTTTCAAACTACAGCGCTATTTCTACTCCTTTTATAATTAAAATTAAATTATTCATTCTAACTTCGATTTGAATCAAATTTGTGATCATTATTATTTAAAATAGATTATTTTAAATATCAAAACTCATTAAAATTACTAGATTTAAAATTTTAAATTGGCCCCAAAATTCAGGGTTGTTACAGTCTCCCCCACTTAAAATCTTTTCGTCCTCGAAAAGGAACGAAGCTAAAAGTGTTTAATTATCCTACCCCATTTTCTACTCTTATTGGCTTAAATAATTTTATAGTTGATCAACTTTCAAATATATAACCTTTTATCCATTCAAAATCATATTTTCTAAAATAGATTATAATTACAAATACGTATATTATAGTCTTGTTACCCTCAACTCATTCTAGGGCATTACTAACCCCATCTCTAATGAGTTTTCTCATTCTAGGATACTGTTGATCCTATCTCTAATGAGTATTCTTATTGGATATTACTAATCCAATCTCTGATGAGTCTTTTGTTCAGTTCTAATAAGTTGTATCCCAAAGATTTGAGCTAACCAAAGCTCTGATACCAACTGTAAAGACCCGTAAATTACCGCTCTTTGGATCGACCATAAACCACACAAGTCTGACCCAAAGGTCGGAAATCCACGAATACTTTAACTTTGGGAATACAACAACATCAGAACAATAACAGCAGACTTTTATAACATCATAATAAATGTTACATCAGAGTACAGAATATATATCAGAGTACATTAAATAAATTTACAGCGGAAGATAATTTTACATTACTTTAATACAGTGCAGCGGAAATAAAATAACTAAGACAGCGGAAGACTTTTCTATGCTCTGGACACAGCTTTGAGCTTCAATCCAGGATCCTGCTAAAGAGATAAATATCTGCAAAAAGCTACTCGACTGCCCGTGTGGAAAAGAGGGCACCCGAGTTTGCAAAAGTGGAAACAAACAACGGGTCAGTCGTGGGACTGGTGTGAGAATTCTTAACTAACATAACTACTAATAAGACAAATCCAAGGACCACGCCGCTAACGCGGAACAGGTTTACTCCAATGGATTGCTGTGCATAACAGTAAAATAAATCGTCAAATAACGCAATGTTTTTTTTTAAAAATGAAACCACCATAAGACTCAGGTCCCATCACACAATGCAACGCACACCATAGGATAGAGTTTTACCTTATGGTGATTAAAAGATGATAAATACGTAAAAACGATATTATTATTAGTGTGTATATGTTTTAAATAAAACATTTCAATCATAATATCAATCCTAGGAAGCATAGGTACCATATATTATACCTCCGTACTAGTAATACAATCAAAACCGCATGGGGAGTATTGGAGATTTGGATTTCCATCATGAGTCAAGGCTAGAGCGGGGCTCCTTACCGATTTGAGACACTCTAGCTAATGTCCCAGGATTACCTGCAGTTAACCCTTGGAAATGGCAGGGCCGGTCCTCAAATACAGCTTAGAGGATTGGCAATTCCTAAGCACACGTTTCCCGGTCCTATAGGACCTATCCGAGGCGCGCCTCATTCCATCATCCACATAAGTAAAATGCCAGGCCGTGATAAAACCCAAACACCACTTCTAGCTAGAAAGAAACGTGCTGCTCTCCCTGCGTTCCCTTCGCCCGTTTTAGACTCTACCGGTTTGTGAGGCTCGTGAAGTTACGTCATAACCACAAGGCCTGCTTTTCCACAAAGACTTGATCATCTTCATCTCAGCGTGCCACATTGTCAATCCATACCGTGCCATTGATCGTCCATCAATATATAAACGGGTGTTAAGTAAAGAATAAATTCTTCACCACCAATCATTTATATATAGACAGAAAATCAATAACATGATATTAACGGAGTACAACGTCAGACACACAATCCATTTAAAACTTATGCTCTGGGTCTGAGCGAAAGTCAAATCCGTACAAATCAAGACTACGTCCGGACGGCAACCACTGTAGCTGTAACGACCCAGAAAATCTGAACCAATTTAAATTTTTTAAATTGGCTAAAATAATGGATTTTAAATATTTAAAATAAATATTTTCAATAATGGCAATGAAAACTGACTTTGAATCAACAATTGAAAACGAATATAATTAATTATAATTATAAACAAGGCCTGAAATGGCGTGGCGGTTTCAAAAATTGAATTCAAACTTTGTCGGACTATACCGGGTGCAAAACAATCCGGATTTTAGTGAAACCAAAAATAATGGAATCTAATTGATAATATCTTTCCAACGAATCCGACGAATCGAAATTTGATAGCGGGAATCAAAAGATATGTCAAGTTGAAAATTCTGAATAGTCGCTATGGTATTCAGGCCCTTAAAAATGGACATTTTGCAAACGACCTCGGATTTCGACGAAACCACTTTTGTTGGATCGGCAGTGTCAAGTTATTGCTAGGTTTCAAATTTCATAATTTTTCGAATCAATATGTGAGCGTGGCAAAGGAAAACGCATTTGACCGGTTTCAGTTGATTTTAATCGACTGGAAATTGGCCATTTTTCAAACGGTCTCAGAATTTGACGAAACTAGTTTTGTTAGGACCGTATCGTCAATACGAAGCTAGAAAATATTTTTCTGGAATTTTTCGAGTTCGTATGTGGCCCCACTAAATTGAAATGTGCGTTTAAATTGAATATATAAAGAATTGCACTTTAAATTCAACGGAAACTGATTCAAACGATCGAATCAGCTTACGATACATATCCCATTGTGTTCGAAATGGGGGTGAAACACTAGGGACGACAGTCGTTGGGCTCGATTTGAGATTCGTATGTAAAAGTCAACATTTAGGAATTAAAATAAATAATAAAAAAAGAGAAAATCATTCTCTCTCCTCTCCCCTTCATCTCCTCTGGCCCCCCCGTTCATTTCGATTTCAAACAAAAGAAAAAAAAAACCCTAAAACAATCGACGATGGCGCCACCGTCCTGACGACCCACGACCGCCGTGCCCCGCTCCACCCTCCGATCCCGCTCCTCTCCACCTCGACGCACCCCCCTCCCCTCGTTCGTCGAACCGCCAGTGACATCGCACCCCCCTGAACCAATCGCGACGCCCAATTCGCGAGCCCCTAGCTGAGACCATCGAAGCCAGCTCCGCCCTGACGACCTCCTGCCGCCGACCCTGACGACCCCCCCCTTCGCAGATTACAGTAAGTATTTTATTTTATTTTTATTTTAATTCTTTAAAACTGATTTTATTTTTTTAAAAAAAGAATACTGATTTTGAAAAAGGGTTTAAACTGATTTTTTAAAAAGGTTTAAAAACTGTTTTTTTAAAGGTTTAAAACTGATTTTAATTTTAAGATTTAAAATTAAAAAAGGATTTGAACTTTAAAATAGAAAAAGATTTGAATTTTAAGTAGAAAAAGATTTGAATTTTAAGTAGAAAAAGATTTGAATTTTAAGTAGAAAAAGATTTGAATTTTAAGTAGAAAAAGATTTGAATTTTAAATAGAAAAAGATTTGAACTTTAAATAGAAAAAGATTTGAACTTGGATAGAAAAGATCATATTTTTAAAATAGAAAAGACGGAATTTTTATTAAGTAGAAGAAGTAAGATATGATTTTTATATTTTTAAGGTAATAAAAATATAATTTTTACATCATAGGAATATTAAAAATATAATCTTTATTTTGAAAAGGCGGAATCTATATTTTTGAAATGCAATTTTTATATATTGAATAACGAAGTAAAAATTCGATTTTTACATATGTAGAGAATACGGGCAACGAAAGCGACAAAAGGCGAGATTGGCGAAGATTTCTCTAAGCGAAGTGTCGTGAAGTTGGATAGCTATTGGTGAGAATTTCTCACTCTTCAATTTCTTTTTCTAACCATATATATGTGTGTTTAAAATAAAAGTGAATTGCTATATATAATATATATATATATATATATCTACGCCCCTCATCCACAAACCATGGACGATATTTATTGGTTGAAATTGTTGTGAAAATTGATTGATAGCGAATGGTAGTTTGGGATTGTTTGTGGTTGATATTGGTTGATTATGGTTGAAAAATACCCGTTTGTGGTTGAAAAATATTTGGTTGAAACCACATAGGATTAGTTTGTGGAAATGAAATAAATATATACATGCCGCCTGCGTGCGAACTAGATGCAAGATCCCCATTGTCAAAAACCGCGAGGTTTTAAGGTAGAGCGAGGAGCCGTACTAGGGACGGTCCCGGTTTTAACTACCCTGCCGTTATGCTGCCGAAATTTTGAATAATATTCGTGTGTTTGAATTATTTTCATATGCTTAAACTATATTTATTCATTGAATAGAAAACCTTCATGTGTTGAATTGATATTCATTCGTTGATTAGAAATTCGTGTGTTGAATGGTATTTGCGTTTTAAAATATAAAAATCACATTTTTATCCATATATAGAAACTATAGAAAACCTTCATGTGTTGAATTGATATTCATTCGTTGATTAGAAATTCATGTGTTGAATGGTATTCGCGTTTTAAAATATAAAAATCACGTTTTTATCTATATATAGAAACTATAGAAAACCTTCATGTGTTGAATCGATATCCATTCGTTGATTAGAAATTCATGTGTTGAATGGTATTCATATTTTGAAATAAATTGTTTGATAATAAAAATCACCTTTTATCGACTATATGGACTGTGTAAAATAATCTCGTTTTGAAAGAAATTGTTTTATGATAAAAATCCTATTTTTGTCACCTATATGAACTATATAGAAAAATAGTGTTTTGAAATGAATTGTTTTACAATAAAAATCACATTTTTATTGTATGCATAAATCGTTGAAATGTGAAGTGTTAAAAATAGCCACTTGTTCAAAATAAACATATGTGAGTTGAAATATTCATTAATTAGCTAATGAAATGATTTGCACCTATTTATGTAACATTAGAATGAATGGTGTTTTTAAACCAAATAGAAATCAAATATGAAGTTGAATAGAAAATGATAAATGATAAGAACTGTATATATATGTACATGCATATTCATTGAACAGGTTATAGCAAAGGGGCTAGAGAAGAGGAATAAAATTTTGTGCCCGACAAATAGGTACACATTTACTGTTTTGTTTGGGTGATGATTTTATGAGCCTGTTGGCTAGCCGCTTGGCTTTTTCTTTTTCTTTTTGAGATTAGAAGGACCGGGAAAGCTATTTGCGATTTCCCGATGCTCCCGGTGCAGGGGAGGTTATGGCGAAATTTTCCAAAATTTTAAGGCGTTAGTGAAATATTTGAAGTAAAAACGATATTGAAATCATTGAATGAACTATATTTATATAAATATATAAATATAAATAAAATTAAAACGAAACGTGGCCGTGCAGTTCGCATTTTGAAACCGTGTTTTCAAACAACTAATGCGGGAAATCCGACCATTAGATTTTCCCGAAACCTCAACCGTCGGGTTCGCCTTGGAAATATCTTTCCAACGGCACCAACCTTGTAAAAATCCAACGGTTGGATTGTCTGGAATGTTTAATTCAAATCTGAAGAAAAACAGCGCCCGAGGCGATTATATTTATAATATAATATATATTTAATCGAATAACGATGCTGCACTTCGTATTTTGAAATCGAAAATTCAAACGATTGTACCGGGAGATCCGACCGTCGGATTTTCCCGAAACTGGAACCGTTGGATTCGTTTTGAAAAGACCTTTCTAATGATGTAAATTTTGTGAAGATCCAACGGTTAGATTTTCAGATATGTGTAAATCAAATCTGAAGAAAAACAGCGCCACGGCCGCTTTATGGCCCGAAGCGTCGTTTTGAATAAATTTGCTATTTTAAAATAAATAAAAATAGCGATAAATAGTTATAAAATATCATAAGCGATATGGAATGGAAATAAACTGAATTTGCTCGATTTATGTGGCTTTTGATGGTTGAATGTGTTTGGTGTGAAAATTACATTAAAGAACACAATTGGTGTTGTCGAATAATTTCACCATTGAAATAAATAGATTTGAAATTCTAAATATTCGTGAACTATTTGAAAAGGCCGAGTTAATTCTCATTTCAAATAATTGACCGACGATTGAAAGTCGAAGATGAAGACGATGGTCGAAGACCGGAGATCTTCACCTCGTTTGGATGGTAACCGAGGTCCTGATTGGGAGGCATCCCGAAATATGGATAATGAGTGGTGATCGTCCAGACGTACGTGGTGATCGAAGGGTTTGCGAGGTATTTAGTGCCTCCGGTTTCGTTCAGACCCAGAACGGACTTGTAAATGGACTGTGTGTCTGACACTGGAGTTTATTCTGTGTTGATTGATTTCTGTTAAATATACATCTGTTTGGCGGCGGAGAATTTATTCTTTTGCTTAACGCCCTTCTCTGAGACGCACGAGCTCAGAGGTTGTATATCGATGGACATCAGTCGCATGACATGAATTGCCTGTGTGGCATGCTAAGATGCAGTGATCAGGGCTTCTGTTGAAAAGCAAAGTCTTGTGGTGATGATCAAAGCACCGCCTGCGTGGCGTAGCTTTGTGTATAACGTGAAATCGCGAGCCTCACACCCCGGTATGAACCTAAAACGGGAGAAGGACCTCAGGGAGGGCATGCGTTTCTTCCTAGCTAGGGTGGTGTCAGTGACCTACCAGCCCTGACATTTATATACTTTTCACCTATGTGGTTGTTGCTGTTGCGAGGCGCCTCGGTTTGATCGGACGATCTGGGTCCGATGGAGTCATTCGTTGGCTCGTTTACGCCCCCAAAGGGCGGGGAAACGTATTGTTCAGGCATAATAATCCACATCGGTGGACCGGCCCTGACGATCCAAGGGTCACTCGAGCTCTGATCCTGAGACTCGGGCTAGGCAGTCTCGAATTCGGTAAGGACTATCTTTTGCCTTGGTTCATGATGGAAATCCAATTTCCAAATACGGCATCGTGCGGTTTTGATTGTATATATATATGGCGACATGATATATGGTACCCATGCCGTCTATGATTGATAGTTATGATTGAAATTGTTTTTGAAACATATAAACACTAGTCATAATACCCAATGCTTTTGTTTTATTCGTATCAATCATATTTTGGCCATTATAAGGTAAAACTCTATCCTCCGGTTTGCGTTGCATTGTGTGATGGGAACCGAGTCTTATAATGGCTTCATTTTTATAAAATGCATTGCGATGTTTAAAAGAAAGATTTGTTTTAAAGCACTGGCAATCCAATGGAGTAAACCCGTTCCACGAAAGTGGCGTGGTCCTGTGATTAGCCACATTATATATGTGTTGAGTAAATTTCTCATACCAGTCCCATGACTGACTCGTAGTTTGTTTCACTCTCAAACTCGGGTGCCCCCTTTTTCTACACGGGCAGCCTTGTATTCAGGTTTAGCTGGTTCTTTTTCTGGATAGCTGGAGCTGAAGATGGATTCTATCATTTATTTCTTTTTATGCTGTTCAGCTCCTATTGTACATATTTTGTTTATTTCCGCTGTAGACATTTATGTATAGCTGAACTGTATTTGTACTAAGTAAGATCCTGTATACTGTGTAACTCTGATGATTACTTTTATCCAGTATATTTTGTTGTTCATTATCTGGTGTATTTATTTAATTCTGTTCTGCTATTATCTGTTTCTGTGTTATATTCCAAAGATAACCCTTGTCTCCGTCTGAACGGGATTTCGGGTCGTCTCAACGTGGTATCAGAGCCTTGGTTAAGCTTAGTTCTGGAATATAACATTCGAACGAACTCGTCAGAAATAGAACCAGTAGTGTTCTAGGACAGGCAACTCAATACAGATAGGATTAGTAATATCCTAGTATGAGTAAAGCAGGATGAAATTACACCTCGATAGGCACATTTACATTCAAGTATTTGTCTCTATATTTTGAAATATCTTTCCTGTTGACCTGACACTTGATCTGCTATTTGCAGAAGAACTAGAAAATGAGTGCCAGAAACAGAAGAAGTAATACTGACCCGGATATAGAAGCTCTATTTATGAAATATAGAAATCTGGGTGGAAAACCTTTCTCGGGTGAAGAATCAATTATGAAGACACAAGCTTGGATTCGTTCGGCTGAGAAAATCTTCGAAGCAATAAAGCTGAGGGATGACCAGAAAAGATTACTGGCCTCCTGGGCTCTCGAAGACGAAGCTTTGTTCTGGTGGGATTCAGTTATTAAGGATAATCCAGAAGGTGATATCACCTGGGATAGATTCAAAGTGATTTTCCTAGAAAAATTTACTCCTCCCGAAGCAACCGAGAGATTATGTGACGAATTTTCTTATCTAATACAAGGTGACATGACCATTCCCGAATATCATAAGAAATTCAACGAGCTTGCTCACTTTGCTCCTCATCTAATTCAAGACCCAAAGAGGAAGAATTTGAGATTTATTCATGGCCTTCAAAGGAAATACCAGAATAAAGTATTGGGGCATGTGAAGCTTCCTTTTTCAGAAATGATTTATATGGCTTATCAATATGAAGATCTAGATAAGAAAGGTATGCTACAGTACGAAGAGGAAGTCAGCTCTAGTAATAAAATTGAGTCTGAAACTGATTATCTTGAGGCAAGTACAATGTCTGAGGTCCGTAAGAAGCCCAGTGCCAAGAGAAAAAGGGATAAAATTGAAAAAGAACCAGCAACAACTGCCATAAACAGGGGCATTTGACTAGGAATTGTAAACCCTCGAGGAAGCTAAGGAAAGATGAAATTAAATCCGGTAAGAAGTTCCAAGAGAACAGAAAGTGCAGTCAATGCCATCATACCGGTCACCTTTCAAAGGCCTGCCCACTATTCAGGAAGCCTGAAGCAGTACATCTAAATGAAGTGGTAGGAGTACCTGCCTCCTCGTCTGCTCAGGAAAGGTCTGATGTTTTAGAAGGCACGCTTACTGTCAAAGATATTCTAGTTAAAGTACTGTTTGACACAAGCGCGTCACGAAGCTTCATTTCCAAAGATGCAGCTAAGAAGCTGGATTTGAACTTGAGGAAGCTCAAGGAACCAATGACTGTCGAGAATCCTGTTGGGGGTTCCATTGATCTCAGTTGGATTTGTAGAGTACCGGTTTCTTTTTCTCGTTATCGATTTCCTACCATCGCAGCCGTTATGAATTTTAAAGAGTTTGATCTTATCTTAGGGTTAGATTGGTTGACTAAATATGAAGCTGAAGTTAAATGCGCCGACAGAGTCGTAAAGGCGAAGATTAAATCAGGTGATTATATAACCATTCCCTGTGAAGGTCAGAATGCTAATAGAAAGGATTTCTGGGCAGCTTTGGATGTTTCTCCAGCCCAAATTGAAAATGTCCCTGAAATCACAGAGAATATTCCTGACCTCATCAAAGACATTCCTGTTGTCAAGAACTATGCGAATGTGTTCGAGGAAGTCGTTCGCTTACCTCCGCAGAGAGAAATAGATTTCAAAATTGCTTTAATTCCAAATGCAAGGCCCGTAGTTCACGCTATTCGGAGAATGTCCTTGAAAGAGAAGGAGGAATTAGACAACCAAACACGACAGCTAGTATGGAAGGGTCTAATCAGGCCTAGTTTCTCTGATTGGGGTGCAGCCGTGGTATTTGTCCCAAAATCTGACGGTACTCTACGGTTATGTGTGGATTATCGTGATCTGAACAAACAGACCATAAAGAACAAATATCCATTGCCCCGGATAGATGATTTGTTGGATCGATTAAATGGAGCACAAGTATTTTCAAGAATGGACCTAGCTACAGGTTTCCATCAACTTCGAATTGCCGAAGAGTGTGTTCCAATGACAGCGTTTAGAGGCCCCGACTTATTCTACGAGTGGTTAGTAATGCCGTTCGGCTTATGTAATGCTTATTTCGTCGATCTAATGAACAGAGTATTCAGAGGAGTATTGAATAAATTTGTTCTGGTTTTTATTGACGATATTCTAATCTTCTCTAAATCAAAAGCCGAACATGAAAAGCATCTGGAACAGGTTCTAGAAATTCTGAGGCGGAATGTATTAAAAGCCAAATTTTCCAAATGTATCTTCTGGCAAGATGAAGTAAAATTTCTGGGCCATGTTGTATCGAAAGAAGGAATTGCTGTGGACCCAAGCAAAATCACAGCCATTCAGAACTGGAAACAGCCTAGTACCCCCACTGAAGTCCGCAGTTTTCTCGGATTGGCTAGCTATTACCGGAAGTTCGTTAAAGACTTTTCGAAGATATATGGTCACCTAACGAAGCTTACAAAGAAGCATTCTAAGTTCAAATGGATACCAGAAAGTGAGGAGGCTTTCGAAGAGCTAAAGTTGAGATTAACAACTGCTCCAGTGTTAACCATCATCGACGGCAACCAAGATTTAAAGGTCTGGACTGATGCTTCCAGAGAAGGCCTTGGCGCAGTGTTAATGCAAAGAGGCCAAGTGATTGCTTATGCTAGCCGTCAACTGAAGCCGCACGAGAAGAACTACGTAACTCATGATCTTGAGTTATTAGCTATTGTGTTCGCTTTGAAAATCTGGAGACACTATCTTCTGGGTGAGAGATTTGAACTGTTTACAGATCACCAGTCGTTAAAGTATCTGTTCACTCAGAAGGACTTGAATTTGAGGCAGCAACGTTGGCTGGAGTTTCTTGCAGCATATGACTTTGAAATTATATATACTCCAGGAAAAGCCAATGTCGTGGCCGATGCATTAAGCCGAAAGAATGAAATGATCGCCAGTTTTATTATCACGACTTCATTGCTAGGTAAGATATCTGCTCTTCAAGAGGAAGATCACTTCATTCAGAAGATCAGAGGGATAATTCAACAAGGCGAACCCTCGAGTTTTCAAGTAGACAATGATGGGGTTTTAAAGCTCAAAGGTCGAATCTGTGTCCCTAACCTTCCTGAGCTTCGAAAGGAAGTACTGGATGAATGTCACAAATCTAAGCTCAGTATCCATCCAGGTGTGAATAAAATGTATAATGATATCAAACGCACTTTCTGGTGGAAGTCGATGAAGAGGGACATTTCTTTATATGTCAGCCGATGCCCTACTTGCCAGCTAGTCAAAAGCGACCAGCAGAAATTGGCTGGATTATTACAACCACTGGAAGTTCCTGGTTGGAAGTGGGAACATATTTCTATGGATTTCATCGATGGTCTGCCCAGAACCAGAAAAGGAAATGACAGTATTTGGGTGATCGTAGATCGCTTCACGAAGACCGCCCATTTGATACCTGTCAGACCAAATAGATCCGCTCAGAGCCTGGTGCAGATTTACTTCAGGGAAATAGTTAGACTACATGGAGTGCCGCTCAGTATAGTCAGTGATAGAGATACAATATTCACTAGCAAATTCTGGGAAGCATTTCAAGTCGAGCTGGGAACGAAGTTAAACTTGAGCACCGCTTATCATCCTCAGACAGACGGTCAGACTGAGAGGGTGAATCGCATTTTAGAAGATCTATTGCGGGCTTGTGTTCTAGATTTCGGTGGATCATGGGAAGACCATCTGCATTTGGCTGAATTCTCTTATAACAACAGCAACCAGGCGAGTCTGACAATGTCGCCATTCGAAGCATTGTATGGTAGACCGTGCCGATCTCCTGCTTGTTGGGTCGAGCCTGGAAATAGACTTGTGTTGGGTCCCGATATGATTCGAGAAGCTGCCGACAAAGTCGATTTTATTAAGAAGCGATTACTCGCCGCTCAAAGCCGACAAAAGAGCTATGCCGATAGAAGAAGAAGAGATATATCCTTTGAAGTTGGCGACTATGTATATTTGAAAGTATCGCCGATGAGAGGAGTTATCCGGTTCGGTAAAACTGGAAAGTTAGCGCCCAAATTCATAGGTCCATTTCCTATTCTGGAACGGATCGGTACTCTCGCTTATAGGGTCAAACTGCCTAATTGGTTGCCTGAAATTCATGATGTATTTCACATATCTCAACTTCGAAAGCACGTTCATGATCCAGACCTGATCGTGGAAGAAGCAGCTCAACATGACATAGAAATAACCCCAGAATTAGCTGTGAGAAGAGAGCCGCTAAAGATAATAGGCAAAGAAACCAAAGAGCTGAGGAACAAGAAGGTTCGCTTAGTCAAAGTGCAATGGAGTGGAGATCCGCGAGATTGTACTTGGGAAACTGAGGAGAGCATTCTGAAGGCTTATCCCAGATGCCGAGTAGATATCTCTGATTGACTCCGGTGCAAGGTACATTTGCCATACTTTGCATTACCATTTAATTCTCTATTCTATTGCTATTTTCTTTCCATGAATATGCACTATTTATTCTATACTCTGAATGATTTTTTTTAAGGATATAGAATTTGATTAGTATATTTTTGAAGGTTAAAAACAAATTGGTTGTTGTATGATTGTAGATTTATCAAACCACTTTCGACTTTATTCCTTTTCGGGGACGAAAAGTTTTAAGTGGGGGAGATTGTAACAACCCAGAAAATCTGAACCAATTTAAAATTTTTAAATTGGCTAAAATAATGGATTTTAAATATTTAAAATAAATATTTTCAATAATGGCGATGAAAACTGAGTTTGAATCAACAATTGAAAACGAATATAATTAATTATAATTATAAACAAGGCCTGAAATGGCGTGGCGGTTTCAAAAATTGAATTCAAACTTTGTCGGACTATACCGGGTGCAAAACAATCCGGATTTTAGTGAAACCAAAAATAATGGAATCTAATTGATAATATCTTTCCAATGAATCTGACAAATCGAAATTTGATAGCGGGAATCAAAAGATATGTCCAGTTGAAAATTCTGAATAGTCGCTATGGAATTCAGGCCCTTAAAAATGGACGTTTTGCAAACGACCTCGGATTTCGACGAAACCACTTTTGTTGGATCCGCAGTGTCAAGTTATTGCTAGGTTTCAAATTTCATAATTTTTCGAATCAATATGTGAGTGTGGCAAAGGAAAACGCGTTTGACCGGTTTCAGTTGATTTTAATCGACTGGAAATTGGCCATTTTTCAAACGGTCTCAGAATTTGACGAAACTAGTTTTGTTAGGACCGTATCGTCAATACGAGGCTAGAAAATATTTTTCTGGAATTTTTCGAGTTCGTATGTGGCCCCACTAAATTGAAATGTGCGTTTAAATTGAATATATAAAGAATTGCACTTTAAATTCAACGGAAACTGATTCAAACGATCGAATCAGCTTACGATACATATCCCATTGTGTTCGGAATGGGGGTGAAACGCTAGGGACGACAGTCGTTGGGCTCGATTTGAGATTCGTATGTAAAAGTCAACATTTAGGAATTAAAATAAATAATAAAAAAAAGAGAAAATCATTCTCTCTCCTCTCCCCTTCATCTCCTCTGGCCCCCCCGTTCATTTCGATTTCAAACAAAAGAAAAAAAAAACCCTAAAACAATCGACGATGGCGCCACCGTCCTGACGACCCACGACCGCCGTGCCCCGCTCCACCCTCCGATCCCGCTCCTCTCCACCTCGACGCACCCCCCTCCCCTCGTTCGTCGAACCGCCAGTGACATCGCACCCCCCTGAACCAATCGCGACGCCCAATTCGCGAGCCCCCAGCCGAGACCATCGAAGCCAGCTCCGCCCTGACGACCTCCTGCCGCCGACCCTGACGACCCCCCCCTTCGCAGATTACAGTAAGTATTTTATTTTATTTTTATTTTAATTCTTTAAAACTGATTTTATTTTTTTAAAAAAAGAATACTGATTTTGAAAAAGGGTTTAAACTGATTTTTTAAAAAGGTTTAAAAATTGTTTTTTTAAAGGTTTAAAACTGATTTTAATTTTAAGATTTAAAATTAAAAAAAGATTTGAACTTTAAAATAGAAAAAGATTTGAATTTTAAGTAGAAAAAGATTTGAATTTTAAGTAGAAAAAGATTTGAATTTTAAGTAGAAAAAGATTTGAATTTTAAGTAGAAAAAGATTTGAATTTTAAATAGAAAAAGATTTGAACTTTAAATAGAAAAAGATTTGAACTTGGATAGAAAAGATCATATTTTTAAAATAGAAAAGACGGAATTTTTATTAAGTAGAAGAAGTAAGATATGATTTTTATATTTTTAAGGTAATAAAAATATAATTTTTACATCATAGGAATATTAAAAATATAATCTTTATTTTGAAAAGGCGGAATCTATATTTTTGAAATGCAATTTTTATATATTGAATAACGAAGTAAAAATTCGATTTTTACATATGTAGAGAATACGGGCAACGAAAGCAACAAAAGGCGAGATTGGCGAAGATTTCTCTAAGCGAAGTGTCGTGAAGTTGGATAGCTATTGGTGAGAATTTCTCACTCTTCAATTTCTTTTTCTAACCATATATATGTGTGTTTAAAATAAAAGTGAATTGCTATATATATAATATATATATATATATCTACGCCCCTCGTCCACAAACCATGGACGATATTTATTGGTTGAAATTGTTGTGAAAATTGATTGATAGCGAATGGTTGTTTGGGATTGTTTGTGGTTGATATTGGTTGATTGTGGTTGAAAAATACCCGTTTGTGGTTGAAAAATATTTGGTTGAAACCACATAGGATTAGTTTGTGGAAATGAAATAAATATATACATGCCGCCTGCGTGCGAACTAGATGCATGATCCCCATTGTCAAAAACCGCGAGGTTTTAAGGTAGAGCGAGGAGCCGTACTAGGGACGGTCCCGGTTTTAACTACCCTGCCGTTATGCTGCCGAAATTTTGAATAATATTCGTGTGTTTGAATTATTTTCATATGCTTAAACTATATTTATTCATTGAATAGTAAACCTTCATGTGTTGAATTGATATTCATTCGTTGATTAGAAATTCATGTGTTGAATGGTATTCGCGTTTTAAAATATAAAAATCACATTTTTATCCATATATAGAAACTATAGAAAACCTTCATGTGTTGAATTGATATTCATTCGTTGATTAGAAATTCATGTGTTGAATGGTATTCGCGTTTTAAAATATAAAAATCACGTTTTTATCTATATATAGAAACTATAGAAAACCTTCATGTGTTGAATCGATATCCATTCGTTGATTAGAAATTCATGTGTTGAATGGTATTCATATTTTGAAATAAATTGTTTGATAATAAAAATCACCTTTTATCGACTATATGGACTGTGTAAAATAATCTCGTTTTGAAAGAAATTGTTTTATGATAAAAATCCTATTTTTGTCACCTATATGAACTATATAGAAAAATAGTGTTTTGAAATGAATTGTTTTACAATAAAAATCACATTTTTATTGTATGCATAAATCGTTGAAATGTGAAGTGTTAAAAATAGCCACTTGTTCAAAATAAACATATGTGAGTTGAAATATTCATTAATTAGCTAATGAAATGATTTGCACCTATTTATGTAACATTAGAATGAATGGTGTTTTTAAACCAAATAGAAATCAAATATGAAGTTGAATAGAAAATGATAAATGATAAGAACTGTATATATATGTACATGCATATTCATTGAACAGGTTATAGCAAAGGGGCTAGAGAAGAGGAATAAAATTTTGTGCCCGACAAATAGGTACACATTTACTGTTTTGTTTGGGTGATGATTTTATGAGCCTGTTGGCTTTTTCTTTTTCTTTTTGAGATTAGAAGGACCGGGAAAGCTATTTGCGATTTCCCGATGCTCCCGGTGCAGGGGAGGTTATGGCGAAATTTTCCAAAATTTTAAGGCGTTAGTGAAATATTTGAAGTAAAAACGATATTGAAATCATTGAATGAACTATATTTATATAAATATATAAATATAAATAAAATTAAAACGAAACGTGGCCGTGCAGTTCGCATTTTGAAACCGTGTTTTCAAACAACTAATGCGGGAAATCCGACCATTAGATTTTCCCGAAACCTCAACCGTCGGGTTCGCCTTGGAAATATCTTTCCAACGGCACCAACCTTGTAAAAATCCAACGGTTGGATTGTCTGGAATGTTTAATTCAAATCTGAAGAAAAACAGCGCCCGAAGCGATTATATTTATATATATATAAATATAATATATATATATTTAATCGAATAACGACGCTGCACTTCGTATTTTGAAATCGAAAATTCAAACGATTGTACCGGGAGATCCGACCGTCGGATTTTCCCGAAACTGGAACCGTTGGATTCGTTTTGAAAAGACCTTTCTAATGATGTAAATTTTGTGAAGATCCAACGGTTAGATTTTCAGATATGTGTAAATAAAATCTAAAGAAAAACAGCGCCACGGCCGCTTTATGGCCCGAAGCGTCATTTTGAATAAATTAGCTATTTTAAAATAAATAAAAATAGCGATAAATAGTTATAAAATATCATAAGCGATATGGAATGGAAATAAACTGAATTTGCTCGATTTATGTGGCTTTTGATGGTTGAATGTGTTTGGTGTGAAAATTACATTAAAGAACACAACTGGTGTTGTCGAATAATTTCACCATTGAAATAAATAGATTTGAAATTCTAAATATTCGTGAACTATTTGAAAAGGCCGAGTTAATTCTCATTTCAAATAATTGACCGACGATTGAAAGTCGAAGATGAAGACGATGGTCGAAGACCGGAGATCTTCACCTCGTTTGGATGGTAACCGAGGTCCTGATTGGGAGGCATCCCGAAATATGGATAATGAGTGGTGATCGTCCAGACGTGCGTGGTGATCGAAGGGTTTGCGAGGTATTTAGTGCCTCCGGTTTCGTTCAGACCCAGAACGAACTTGTAAATGGACTGTGTGTCTGACACTGGAGTTTATTCTGTGTTGATTGATTTCTGTTAAATATACATCTGTTTGGCGGCGGAGAATTTATTCTTTTGCTTAACGCCCTTCTCTGAGACGCACGAGCTCAGAGGTTGTATATCGATGGACATCAGTCGCATGGCATGAATTTCCTGTGTGGCATGCTAAGATGCAGTGATCAGGGCTTCTGTTAAAAAGCAAAGTCTTGTGGTGATGATCAAAGCATCGCCTGCGTGGCGTAGCTTTGTGTATAACGTGAAATCGCGAGCCTCACACCTCGGTATGAACCTAAAACGGGAGAAGGACCTCAGGGAGGGCATGCGTTTCTTCCTAGCTAGGGTGGTGTCAGTGACCTACCAGCCCTGACATTTATATACTTTTCACCTATGTGGTTGTTGCTGTTGCGAGGCGCCTCGGTTTGATCGGACGATCCGGGTCCGATGGAGTCATTCGTTGGCTCGTTTACGCCCCAAAGGGCGGGGAAACGTATTGTTCAGGCATAATAATCCACATCGGTGGACCGGCCCTGACGATCCAAGGGTCACTCGAGCTCTGATCCTGAGACTCGGGCTAGGCAGTCTCGAATTCGGTAAGGACTATCTTTTGCCTTGGTTCATGATGGAAATCCAATTTCCAAATACGACATCGTGCGGTTTTGATTGTATATATATATGGCGACATGATATATGGTACCCATGCCGTCTATGATTGATAGTTATGATTGAAATTGTTTTTGAAACATATAAACACTAGTCATAATACCCAATGCTTTTGTTTTATTCGTATCAATCATATTTTGGCCATTATAAGGTAAAACTCTATCCTCCGGTTTGCGTTGCATTGTGTGATGGGAACTGAGTCTTATAATGGCTTCATTTTTATAAAATGCATTGCGACGTTTAAAAGAAAGATTTGTTTTAAAGCACTGGCAATCCAATGGAGTAAACCCGTTCCACGAAAGTGGCGTGGTCCTGTGATTAGCCACATTATATATGTGTTGAGTAAATTTCTCATACCAGTCCCATGACTGACTCGTAGTTTGTTTCACTCTCAAACTCGGGTGCCCCCTTTTTCTACACGGGCAGCCTTGTATTCAGGTTTAGCTGGTTCTTTTTCTGGATAGCTGGAGCTGAAGATGGATTCTATCATTTATTTCTTTTTATGCTGTTCAGCTCCTATTGTACATATTTTGTTTATTTCCGCTGTAGACATTTATGTATAGCTGAACTGTATTTGTACTAAGTAAGATCCTGTATACTGTGTAACTCTGATGATTACTTTTATCCAGTATATTTTGTTGTTCATTATCTGGTGTATTTATTTAATTCTGTTCTGCTATTATCTGTTTCTGTGTTATATTCCAAAGATAACCCTTGTCTCCGTCTGAACGGGATTTCGGGTCGTCTCAGTATCCCCTTCAAGGTAGCTACTCCAATCACGGGCATCAGCCGTCGTCGTCTATTCGATGTGAAGACCGTCGGTCTTCTATGATTGTCTTTAAATCTTGAGTTTTAAAGGTCGTTTAAATTGTTTGGAATGAGATAAACTCGGACTTCCCAAACAATTCTCGCATATATATATAAGTTAGAAATCATTTCATATCGTTTGATTCTAATCTTTATATATGATTATATGAATCCTACATCCATTTCCTTTTTCTAAATTTTACTAGCAACAATTCTTCTTATTTATATCCAATATTTATATATATATCATCACACACAACAAGTGTTTTCTTTTATTATTATTCTTCAATTTCCATACATCCAATACACACAATGTATATTTTGTATACCATTCCAATTTCAACCAACATGCATATTTTGGTGTTGACCTCTTTTCTATACCAACTAATATATTTGTGTTTGTTTAATTTCTATACAACAAAAATAATCATCTTGTTATTCTTTTAAATGCCAAACAAAAATAATTTTCGTTATTTCTTTCAATGCAAAACCAAAATTATCTTGACTTTTAGAATGGCAGGGTAAATTCTATTCTTAAATTACATCATCAAATTGTACTTTAACTCACAATGTAATATCATACCCTCATTACATAATAAAAATGTAATTTCTAATTTATAGTGTAAATCCTCATTCATAGTTACATATAAAAATGTAAATTTCTTAAATTCCATTTGAATGAAAATTGTAAGTTCCTTTTTATCTAATTATATCATAAATGTAAATTCTCCTTTTTCCTACTTACATCATAAATGTGACTTTCCTTCTTTAAATCTAAATTACATAAAATGTAATATTTTACTTCATTCTTATTTCATAAAATGAATGTTTTATTTCATTCTTTGTATTTATCCTTCTTTTACATTTGATAAAAATGTAATTTATCACTCTTTCATATTTGACAAAATAAATACTTTTGTTTACATAAAAATGTAATCCTAATTCTCAGTGCAAATGTAAATTTTAAATTTCATCTCATAGCTACATTGGTAAATGTAAATTTTGTTCGCTTGCCAAATTTCATATCATAGTTTCCAATAAAAAGTAATTTTTTTTTATTTGCAAAGTAAATATCATATCTTTAGTTCAAATAAAAATGAAATTTTTATTTGCAATGCAAGTCCTCATTCTAAGTTACATAATAAAAAGGTAATATTTATTTGAAAAGTCGGGTGTGTACGCGACTTATGCAGGATCTATAATATGGCTATGCGGAAAGTATGTGATATACTAACTTGTATATTTACAATAGTTATGCAGGTAAATATTTAATGTAAAAAGATCTCACAGAAGCAATATCACAGATAAGCAAGTATAGCAAATGCAGTAAATAAGAAAAATCACACTAGGGATTTTTATACTGGTTCGGAGCACCGTCCTATGTCCAGTCCCAGACTTCTATCTGGATTTTCACTAAACAACAACCTCACTTCACCCGGAGGAAACAGGTTTACAATACCCGAGCAGCCGAACGGGATTTCACGCCTCTAACAACACGAGGACTTCAACACTTGCCTCTTATAACACGAGGACTTCAACACTTGCCTCTTATAACACGAGGACTTCAATACTTGCCTCTTATAACACCGAGGACTTCAACAATAATAAGATTTTGACTTTGAATGTGTTCTTCCTTCAACACTGATTTGTCAACAATTGAGTACACCCTTCCTATAATCTTATCCTCAAATGTAATTTGATGTTTAGTAAGATTAGGAAGTAAAATATCAAGTTGAATCACAAGTGTATGAAATATGCTTGGTGATTCAAACGATTATTGAATGCTTTTGAGTGCTTTTTGAGTGAAAGAATAATGCAAGATAGATCAGAAAATAGAGAGTAAATTCGGTGATTTGAATGATTGAAAATTTATGTATTTATAAAGATCGAGTAGTTGCAATTATTGGTGAAGAGTTGCCATCAAAAGAAGTGATTATTCATGAAGAAAAATGGATGCAACTCTTGAAGAAAGAAGATGACTTTTCAATATAACGGTCAAAATTCAAAAACCTGTTGACCTATAGAATTTTATAGGTCGACATGTTTTTAGCCGTTGGAATTCAAAAACCTGTTGACCTATAAAATTTTGTAGGTCGACCTATTTTTGACCGTTATAATTTAAAAACCTGTTGACCTATAAAAAATTGTAGGTCGACATGTTTTTGGCCATATGCATAAAAAAATGCTTTTATAAGAAATATTTTAAAGCAATTAGAAGTATGATCATTTGATGATAGATTTTAACATTTTTTACTCTAAATAATCAACTTCTAACCTATGAAGTCATCTTGTCTTCTTTTTGTCGATGTAGAAGCTTCTTCTTGTCATAAATCAAAACAACCTTTGAAGCTTTGACTCAACATTCTCCCCCTTTTTGATTGATGACAACATGGCTTAATAAGGTATTGTTCCTTGTATATTTGCTCCCCCTGTATATATGCTCCCCCTGAATTATATAATCTGCATGGCATTTGTTAGTAATAATTTCTCCCCCTTTGTCATCGACAAAAAGGGTGATTACAACAATATATATAAGACTAAGCAATAAAACATGAATAAACGATAGAACGAAATACATAGATTGTCATACATATTACAAGCCAAACCAAAATAAACACACCAGAAGTACCAGGAAGTAGCATAGTTAAATACATAAGCAAATTAAAAGGTTAAATGATAAATATGAGATGACTATTGTGAAGGCCAGTCCGAATCATTATCGTCCTCGTCATCTTTGTTTCCTTCCTCCTCTTGTTCCTCATTGTTGCTGTTATCATCGTCCTTTTCAATATCGTCATGAGCTTCATCTTCAATATACGACATTCCACGACCACGAGTATGTTGAGTACTTGCTCCAGAGCTAGTACCTTCTTCAGAGGAAGACCATGTAAAAGTAGGTGGCATTGGTCGTTTTCCGGGATCTTGAGCAAGGGTTGCGGAAGTTGAAGCACAAGAGATTGCTTCCCAAATTGTACTGAAGAAAGACTTTAATTTGTTGAACCGCTTATCGAGTTTGGTGTCCAAGCGGTCGAGTTTATTATCGGTACGTTTTAGTCGAGCATCGAGTAAGAATTGATTACGTGCAATTTGCTCAAGAGTTTCCTTAGTCGAAGAAGTAGGAGGCGGAATTGTAACATCTTCAGGCCTTTGCCTAGGGATTTGAGAAGAAGATGTTTGTGGAGGACCTTGTTCAACATAGTGTTCAAACGGAATAATACTCATAGCAGGAATCGGTAGCTTCATCCTCTTTTTAGATGCTTTATCAATACATTTTGGTATTGATATTGTAGATTCGGGAGATCTTACGCCACATTCTATGAGACAACGCATGATATACTCGTTATAAAACAAGTGTGGCCTTGAACGTTTATTTACCATCACAATCTCATCGAAAATCATGTCTATCCAATTTACCCTGATATTTGCAAAAATGGCATACAGAGCTTTAAAGTTTTCTCTATACACTGCATCAAAGTTACCAGTCCTTGGAAGAAGAGTGTGTGTGATACAAAGATGGAGAAGTCTGGCCGATGGTCTTAGATTGATACCCTTAATACTTGACTTATGGTCTTCAATAAAAAGGTGACTATTTTTATCTCGAATATGTATAGGGCAAAAATCACTACTAAATTGAATACCTTCGTTGTGGGTTCGGAGTATTTCTGCCATCCGGTCTTTGGAAAGAAAGACGTGTTTACCACAGACTACGGACCATAAGCAATTATCCGAGTTTTGGGGTTTAAATTTGTCTAAATTGAGATTGGCATAAATTTTTTTTATCAAGGTATGACTTATCTCAACATTATTGTCTTCAAAATCTAGTAGAGACTTTATACCCGCTCTTCTTGATAGTTCACTAACATTGTAGAGGACGAAATCAGAGAATTTGAGAAAGGATCCGTGGTGAATTGTATAGTCTTTCATCTTGTTCCTTCTAGTCACAGCAAGAGGATCCATAAGCCATTGCTTGATTTGAGTATCAATAGGTTGAACAGGGGCTTGAGAAGATGTGGTTTTTGACTTCTTATGCTTAGGAGCCATTGAAGAGATTGAGGATTTTGAAGATTTCTAATAGATTAGGTTTTTAAGGAGGAGAGAATATGAAAAATTCTTAAGAGTTATGGATTTAGAAGATGATGAGAATGAATAAATAAGAGTGTTTGATGAAGAGATGTAAGGATTTCAAATAATGAATGGATGGATTGTAATGAAGGGATGTACCTAATCAAAGAGAGAACCGACGTGTCTAACAGGGATATGAACAAAAACTGAAGGCGGTCGACAGGTAGATTAGGGGTTGTCGACAGGTAAAAGTTCGGGAAGACACTTTTTATATAAAACCGGTCGACAGGAAAAATATAGGCGGTCGACAGGTTAACTTTCTGGAAAAATATAAACCAAAAATTCTGTTTAGACCGGTCGACAGGAAAAATATAGGCGGTCGACAGGTTAACTTTCTGGAAAAATTTGAACCAAAAATTCTGTTTAGACCGGTCGACAGGAAAAATCCTGGCGGTCGACCGTTGGTTGAAATTTTGTAGCGTTGTATAACTGGACCGGTCGACAGGCTAATATTGGGGCGGTCGACAGGTACTGATTAATTTTGTTTTTACCAAATGATGTGAAGAATATATAAGCTTTATAAAAAAAAATTTATTCAAAACAAAAAATGAATACAAAACAAATACGAATTTATTTTTAGAAAAACTCTAAATGCAAAGAATTTATCTTCTTGGCTCCCATGGATTCTTTGGTTCCCAAGGATTGTATCTCTCACTAGCTCCTTCATTGTTTTGATAATTTCTATCCCAAGAGTTTGGAGTTCGTGAAGATGTTGGTATAGGAATTGGTTCATGTACGCCATGCCTGTCAGAACCACAGAAGAGAGAAGCTAATCGTTCGAGGTACGTCAAACGTGAAGTCGTGAGTTTTTGCTCGTAAAACATTTGTTGCTGATAGTAATGGATTTCGTCGATCTTTTCTTTGGTTCGGGGAGAGCAAAATAAAACTTTTTTGCTTCTCTTAGGAGTAGGCGTGGTTCCTGGCGTTCGAGATGATGGATGATAACCTGGTGGATGCTCTGGTGTTTTTGGGGAGTTATGTTCCGTTGGTTCGGAACTCGTGATTGAAATGTGGGAGTTTTCGGCACATTTTTCACAAAAGTGTGCCATGAGGTAAAAGTGTTTTTGGGGAGTTATATAGGAGTTTTGAGAGAATGTTTGTCTGATAGCACTCAAAAACAAAACGCATTTATATAGAGAGAGTTTTCTATTTTAAGGAATAAAAAAAGATGGTTTGTATTAGCTTTACCGTAGAAAAACTCTCTGCTATATATAGTAAAAAGAAAAGTCATTGGTTTCTGATTAAGAAATACGAACTCTTGTTATATTAAACAATATTATCCTTCGAGTTCTTTTCTGGAAACCAACCCTAGCTCTCTACGTAACTTGACAAAAATTGATTCTTGTAGAGGCTTTGAGAATATATCAGCTAGTTGGTTTTCTGTATTAACGTATTCAAGATTTATATTTCCTTTTTCAATGTTATCTCTTAGAAAATGATGTCGAATGTCAATGTGCTTAGTTCGAGAGTGGTTAACTGGGTTTTTGGATAAATTTATTGCACTTGTGTTGTCACAATATATAATAGAGTTTGTTAAGCTCATACCAAAATCTCTAAGTGTTTGTTGCATATATATAATCTGTGTACATGCCAAAGCTGCTGAAATATATTCTGCCTCGCATGTCGATAGTGAAACACAATTTTGTTTCTTACTAAACCAAGAAACAAGTGATTTTCCAATGAAATGGCACGTACCACTTGTACTCTTTCTATCCGTTCGTGATCCTCCGAAATCAGCATCACTATATGATACTAATTCGAATGCACAATCCTTAGGATAGAAAAGACCGAAATCTTTGGTGTTATTAAGATATCGAATAATTCGTTTCACTGCTCGTAAATGCGATTCCTTGGGATCAGCTTGAAAACGTGCACACAAACAAACACTCATCATAATGTCAGGACGACTAGCTGTTAAATATAAGAGAGAACCTATCATACTTCGATACGTCTTTTGGTCTACACTCTTCCCACTTTCATCTTTTTCAAGATGACTAGTTGTACTTATCGGAGTCGGTTTTCCGGAAGTATTTTCAAGTCCGAATCTTTTAACAAGATTTTCACAATATTTCTCTTGGTTTATGAAAATACCATTTGGAAGTTGTTTAATTTGAAGACCAAGAAAATATGATAACTCTCCCATATGTGACATTTCAAATTCTTTGGTCATGATATCTGAAAATTCCTTACAAAGTCTCTCATTTGTTGAACCAAAGATTATGTCGTCCACATATATTTGAACAACAAGTATATCTTTGTGCGAATGTTTAATAAATAATGTTTGATCAACCTTTCCTATTTGGAATCCAGAGTCGATAAGATGACTTCGTAGTCGTTCGTACCAGGCACGTGGTGCTTGTTTTAAACCGTACAAAGCCTTTTTAAGCTTAAAAACATGATCTGGATATTTTTCATGTTTAAATAAGGGTGGTTGTTCAACATATACTTTTTCTTTTATAAAACCGTTTAGAAACGCACTCTTGACATCCATTTGATATAATTTAAAATTATGATGACAAGCAAACGATAGAAGAATTCTGATTGCTTCTAGTCTAGCGACAGGTGCAAAAGTTTCTTCATAATCGATACCCTCTTCTTGATTATATCCTTGAGCTACTAACCGTGCTTTGTTCCGAGTTATGTTTCCTTGTTCATCAACTTTGTTTTTGTAAACCCATTTAGTTCCGATAACTGATTGATCGGATGGCCTTGGAACAAGTTCCCATACATCATTGTGTTCGAACTGATTAAGTTCTTCTTGCATAGCAATGATCCAATATTCATCGGTAGCAGTTTCTTTAGGATTCTTAGGTTCGATGTTTGAAATGAATGCAACATGTCCCATTTGGTTAAGTTGACTTCTAGTTCTAATTTGAGATGAAACTTCTCCAATTATATTTTGAACCGGATGATCTCTCAATATTCTTGGAGGAGATCTTATTCTAGTTGGAGAAACTATCTCAGGAGGTTGAGGAATATCATTGATAATTTCGGAGTCAGAATCCTCATTTGTGACAACAGTGTCATTTATATTGATATTTTCGTCATCATCAATTTTTATATTAGGAAACTGATAGTATTCATCGAAGGATATATGAAGTGATTCTTCGATAATTTTGGTTCTTTTATTGAATATACGATAAGCTTTACTATGATCTGAATAACCAACAAAGATTCCTTCGTCAGCTTTTGAATCAAATTTACCAAGATGATCTTTCGTGTTTAAAATAAAACATTTCGAACCAAAAACTTTGAAGTATGAAATATTTGGCTTTCTTTCATTAAATAATTCATATGGTGTATTTTTAGTTAGAGGTCGAATGGAAACTCGATTCAAAACATAACATGCAGTTGCTATAGCTTCTGCCCAAAAATGCTTTGGTAACGTGCTTCCATTTAATAATGTTCTTGCACATTCTTGTAACGTTCGATTTTTCCGTTCTACAACCCCGTTTTGTTGTGGAGTTCTAGGAAAGGAAAAATTGTGTGATATACCTTTCTTTGCACAAAAATGTTCAAATTCATTATTTTCGAACTCTCCGCCATGATCACTTCTTATATTTTTTACTTTAAGTCCCTTCGATTTTTGAATACGTTTGATGAAAGATTTGAATTTTTCAAAAGTGTCACTTTTATTTTTAAGAAACATAGTCCAAGTATATCGAGAATAATCGTCAACGATTACAAATACATACCGACTATGATTTATGGATTGTATTTGAGTAGGTCCAAATAAATCCAAATGTAATAGTTCAAGTGGTTGTAATGTCGAGATTACTTTCTTAGATTTAAATGATGACTTGGTTAGTTTTCCAATTTGACATGCGTCACAAAGATTGTCAACTTTGAAACTCAGATTTGGTAAACCTCTGACTATATCATTTTTAGCTAGCTTGTCAATAGTTTTAAAGTTTATATGACAGAAACGTTTGTGCCATATCCATGGATCATTTTCCTTAGCAATAAGGCACATATTTGAATTTTGATTAAAATTCATATTTAAAATATATATATTTCTGTCTCTATAGCCTTCAAAAACTAAATTTTTATCTTGGTCGAGTATGTTACATTTGTCATTTGAAAAGGAAATCGTAAACCCTTTGTCACATAACTGACTAATGCTTAGTAAGTTATGTTTTAGATTTTTAACTAGCATGATATTAGTAATAAGAGGTAAATTAGAAGTACCGTAATTGCTCACATCGCCTTTGCCGATGATGAAGCCTTTTGAATTGTCTCCAAAAGTGACTGTGCCTCCATCAAAGTATGTAATATTCGTTAATATGCTCTTGTCTCCAGTCATATGCTTCGAGCAACCACTGTCTAGAATCCATTTTCCTCTTTTCTTAAGTGGGACCTGCAAAAATAATATTAAGTCCATGGTACCCACTTTTTATAGGGTCCTAAGAGTTAGGTCTTAGGAATCCAAACCCATATGGGTCCGGTATCCCCTTTATATAAATAATTTGGATTATGATGCACAGTACTTAAAAAATTTTGAATGTACTTGTTCCTAATCAACTTATTATTTGTTTTAGGAACCCATACTTTTATAAATTTAACATCCTTCTTTTGAGGTTTCACAATCGGTTTTGTTTTGGAATATAATAGACTAAGATTTTTCTTAGCTTCAGTTTCTTGCATTACCTTATTTTTCCTTTTTCTTTTACCAAGATGTTTCTTGATAACTTGTTTCTTATATCCCAATCCTTGTTTATTAGTAACTGATTGTGAATTCTCAATAATTTTAGTCAAATTTTCTCGACCTTTGTTAAAGTTAGAAACATTTTTAGAGATGTTATCTAACTTTGTTTGTAAACTAGCTTTTTCAAGGTCTAGAATCTTGACTTTTGCTTTAAGCTCATGATTTTCAGCAATGAGAATATCATTTTTCTCTTTTTGAACTTCAATTTCTTGAGTTAAAAGAGATAACTGAGAATTAGAATTAGAAGATAATTCTTGTTCCTTTTCTAGTTCCTCTTCTAATATTTTCTTCTCATCTTTTAACATATCTCGTTCTAGTTCTGCTCTATTCAACATTGCTTTGACTTCTTTTAATTCATGTTTTGTATCTTTAAATTTAAACATTAATTTATCATAAATATCAAGCATATCCTCAAAAGTAGGAATTTGTACCTCATCCTCTGTTGCCATAAAACATACATTTGCTTGTTCAGTGTCTGATTCACTTTCGCTGTCAGATGAAGATGAGTCTGAATCATCCCATGTTACTGAGAATGCTCTTTTCTTCGATTTGTCTTTCTTGAATTTTTCGAATTTCACGCCTCAAATGTTATTTGCCATATTACTCGAATATATCAAATAACTGTGTTACGGTTATAAGATAACCTCGCTCTGATACCAATTGAAAAGTCGGGTGTGTACGCGACTTATGCAGGATCTATAATATGGCTATGCGGAAAGTATGTGATATACTAACTTGTATATTTACAATAGTTATGCAGGTAAATATTTAATGTAAAAAGATCTCACAGAAGCAATATCACAGATAAGCAAGTATAGCAAATGCAGTAAATAAGAAAAATCACACCAGGGATTTTTATACTGGTTCGGAGCACCGTCCTACGTCCAGTCCCAGACTTCTATCTGGATTTTCACTAAACAACAACCTCACTTCACCCGGAGGAAACAGGTTTACAATACCCGAGCAGCCGAACGGGATTTCACGCCTCTAACAACACGAGGACTTCAACACTTGCCTCTTATAACACGAGGACTTCAACACTTGCCTCTTATAACACGAGGACTTCAATACTTGCCTCTTATAACACCGAGGACTTCAACAATAATAAGATTTTGACTTTGAATGTGTTCTTCCTTCAACACTGATTTGTCAACAATTGAGTACACCCTTCCTATAATCTTATCCTCAAATGTAATTTGATGTTTAGTAAGATTAGGAAGTAAAATATCGAGTTGAATCACAAGTGTATGAAATATGCTTGGTGATTCAAATGATTATTGAATGCTTTTGAGTGCTTTTTGAGTGAAAGAATAATGCAAGATAGATCAGAAAATAGAGAGTAAATTCGGTGATTTGAATGATTGAAAATTTATGTATTTATAAAGATCGAGTAGTTGCAATTATTGGTGAAGAGTTGCCATCAAAAGAAGTGATTATTCATGAAGAAAAATGGATGCAACTCTTGAAGAAAGAAGATGACTTTTCAATATAACGGTCAAAATTCAAAAACCTGTTGACCTATAGAATTTTATAGGTCGACATGTTTTTAGCCGTTGGAATTCAAAAACCTGTTGACCTATAAAATTTTGTAGGTCGACCTATTTTTGACCGTTATAATTTAAAAACCTGTTGACCTATAAAAAATTGTAGGTCGACATGTTTTTGGCCATATGCATAAAAAAATGCTTTTATAAGAAATATTTTAAAGCAATTAGAAGTATGATCATTTGAGGATAGATTTTAACATTTTTTACTCTAAATAATCAACTTCTAACCTATGAAGTCATCTTGTCTTCTTTTTGTCGATGTAGAAGCTTCTTCTTGTCATAAATCAAAACAACCTTTGAAGCTTTGACTCAACATTTTAAATTATTACTAACAAATGCCATGCAGATTATATAATTCAGGGGGAGCATATATACAGGGGGAGCAAATATACAAGGAACAATACCTTATTAAGCCATGTTGTCATCAATCAAAAAGGGGGAGAATGTTGAGTCAAAGCTTCAAAGGTTGTTTTGATTTATGACAAGAAGAAGCTTCTACATCGACAAAAAGAAGACAAGATGACTTCATAGGTTAGAAGTTGATTATTTAGAGTAAAAAATGTTAAAATCTATCATCAAATGATCATACTTCTAATTGCTTTAAAATATTTCTTATAAAAGCATTTTTTTATGCATATGGCCAAAAACATGTCGACCTACAATTTTTTATAGGTCAACAGGTTTTTAAATTATAACGGTCAAAAATAGGTCGACCTACAAAATTTTATAGGTCAACAGGTTTTTGAATTCCAACGGCTAAAAACATGTCGACCTATAAAATTCTATAGGTCAACAGGTTTTTGAATTTTGACCGTTATATTGAAAAGTCATCTTCTTTCTTCAAGAGTTGCATCCATTTTTCTTCATGAATAATCACTTCTTTTGATGGCAACTCTTCACCAATAATTGCAACTACTCGATCTTTATAAATACATAAATTTTCAATTGGTATCGGAGCGAGGTTATCTTATAACCGTAACACAGTTATTTGATATATTCGAGTAATATGGCAAATAACGCAAGCACTAGCACTAACACTTACACTGAAGGTCAATCAACACAAAGACCTCCTTTCTTTAATGGCCTAAATTATAGTTATTGGGCAACACGTATGGCTTTCTATATGCAATCAACAAGTTATGATGCTTGGAATGCTACTCAGAAAGAAATAGTTAATCCAACAACTGAGTATGCAGAATGGACTCCTGCTGAGAAAGCAGCAGCAGCTGTAAATGCAAAAGCAATAAATATGTTGTTTTGTGCATTAGACCAAAATGAGTATAACCGTGTTAGTATCTGTACCACTGCTTATCAAATTTGGCAAACGCTAAAAACAACTCATGAAGGTACTAACAAGGTTAAACAAGCAAAAATAGCTTTGTTGAAAAGTCAATTCCAAAATTTCAAAATGAAGCCAAATGAAACAATCAATGAGATGTATTCAAGGTTTCAAACTATTCATCATGCTCTTATTGGGTTAGGACAAAAATATTCTGACTTTGATGTAGTTTCAACAATCCTACACTCACTGACTAATGAATGGGAAGGAAAAGTATTAGCTATAGAAGAAGCTAATGATCTTTCTACCATGAAGCCAGATGAGTTGATAGGAAATCTAATGTCCTATGAAGCAAATTTACAGGCTAGAAGAGAACAAAAAGAAGAAAAGAAAAATGTTGCTTTTCATGCCGAAAAAGATGAAGACATTTCAGATTCTGAAGATGAAGACTTAGAACTTATTGCAAAAGGTTTTAAGAAGTTTTTGAAACAAAGAAAGGCTAGTCGATACGACAAAAAGAAGTTTGGATCAAACAAACCATCTTCTTCAACTTTGGAATGCTTCAACTGTCACAAAAAGGGACATATGCATAAAGATTGTCCAGAGAAAAAGAAGAAATTCGAAAAATTCAAGAAAGACAAATCGAAGAAAAGAGCATTCTCAGTAACATGGGATGATTCAGACTCATCTTCATCTGACAGCGAAAGTGAATCAGACACTGAACAAGCAAATGTATGTTTTATGGCAACAGAGGATGAGGTACAAATTCCTACTTTTGAGGATATGCTTGATATTTATGATAAATTAATGTTTAAATTTAAAGATACAAAACATGAATTAAAAGAAGTCAAAGCAATGTTGAATAGAGCAGAACTAGAACGAGATATGTTAAAAGATGAGAAGAAAATATTAGAAGAGGAACTAGAAAAGGAACAAGAATTATCTTCTAATTCTAATTCTCAGTTATCTCTTTTAACTCAAGAAATTGAAGTTCAAAAAGAGAAAAATGATATTCTCATTGCTGAAAATCATGAGCTTAAAGCAAAAGTCAAGATTCTAGACCTTGAAAAAGCTAGTTTACAAACAAAGTTAGATAACATCTCTAAAAATGTTTCTAACTTTAACAAAGGTCGAGAAAATTTGACTAAAATTATTGAGAATTCACAATCAGTTACTAATAAACAAGGATTGGGATATAAGAAACAAGTTATCAAGAAACATCTTGGTAAAAGAAAAAGGAAAAATAAGGTAATGCAAGAAACTAAAGCTAAGAAAAATCTTAGTCTATTGTATTCCAAAACAAAACCGATTGTGAAACCTCAAAAGAAGGATGTTAAATTTATAAAAGTATGGGTTCCTAAAACAAATAATAAGTTGATTAGGAACAAGTACATTCAAAATTTTTTAAGTACTGTGCATCATAATCCAAATTATTTATATAAAGGGGATACCGGACCCATATGGGTTTGGATTCCTAAGACCTAACTCTTAGGACCCTATAAAAGTGGGTACCATGGACTTAATATTATTTTTGCAGGTCCCACTTAAGAAAAGAGGAAAATGGATTCTAAACAGTGGTTGCTCGAAGCATATGACTGGAGACAAGAGCATATTAACGAATATTACATACTTTGATGGAGGCACAGTCACTTTTGGAGACAATTCAAAAGGCTTCATCATCGGCAAAGGCGATGTGAGCAATTACGGTACTTCTAATTTACCTCTTATTACTAATATCATGCTAGTTAAAAATCTAAAACATAACTTACTAAGCATTAGTCAGTTATGTGACAAAGGGTTTACGATTTCCTTTTCAAATGACAAATGTAACATACTCGACCAAGATAAAAATTTAGTTTTTGAAGGCTATAGAGACAGAAATATATATATTTTAAATATGAATTTTAATCAAAATTCAAATATGTGCCTTATTGCTAAGGAAAATGATCCATGGATATGGCACAAACGTTTCTGTCATATAAACTTTAAAACTATTGACAAGCTAGCTAAAAATGATCTAGTCAGAGGTTTACCAAATCTGAGTTTCAAAGTTGACAATCTTTGTGACGCATGTCAAATTGGAAAACTAACCAAGTCATCATTTAAATCTAAGAAAGTAATCTCGACATTACAACCACTTGAACTATTACATTTGGATTTATTTGGACCTACTCAAATACAATCCATAAATCATAGTCGGTATGTATTTGTAATCGTTGACGATTATTCTCGATATACTTGGACTATGTTTCTTAAAAATAAAAGTGACACTTTTGAAAAATTCAAATCTTTCATCAAACGTATTCAAAAATCGAAGGGACTTAAAGTAAAAAATATAAGAAGTGATCATGGCGGAGAGTTCGAAAATAATGAATTTGAACATTTTTGTGCAAAGAAAGGTATATCACACAATTTTTCCTTTCCTAGAACTCCACAACAAAACGGGGTTGTAGAACGGAAAAATCGAACGTTACAAGAATGTGCAAGAACATTATTAAATGGAAGCACGTTACCAAAGCATTTTTGGGCAGAAGCTATAGCAACTGCATGTTATGTTTTGAATCGAGTTTCCATTCGACCTCTAACTAAAAATACACCATATGAATTATTTAATGAAAGAAAGCCAAATATTTCATACTTCAAAGTTTTTGGTTCGAAATGTTTTATTTTAAACACGAAATATCATCTTGGTAAATTTGATTCAAAAGCTGACGAAGGAATCTTTGTTGGTTATTCAGATCATAGTAAAGCTTATCGTATATTCAATAAAAGAACCAAAATTATCGAAGAATCACTTCATATATCCTTCGATGAATACTATCAGTTTCCTAATATAAAAATTGATGATGACGAAAATATCAATATAAATGACACTGTTGTCACAAATGAGGATTCTGACTCCGAAATTATCAATGATATTCCTCAACCTCCTGAGATAGTTTCTCCAACTAGAATAAGATCTCCTCCAAGAATATTGAGAGATCATCCGGTTCAAAATATAATTGGAGAAGTTTCATCTCAAATTAGAACTAGAAGTCAACTTAACCAAATGGGACATGTTGCATTCATTTCAAACATCGAACCTAAGAATCCTAAAGAAGCTGCTACCGATGAATATTGGATCATTGCTATGCAAGAAGAACTTAATCAGTTCGAACACAATGATGTATGGGAACTTGTTCCAAGGCCATCCGATCAATCAGTTATCGGAACTAAATGGGATTACAAAAACAAAGTTGATGAACAAGGAAACATAACTCGGAACAAAGCACGGTTAGTAGCTCAAGGATATAATCAAGAAGAGGGTATCGATTATGAAGAAACTTTTGCACCTGTCGCTAGACTAGAAGCAATCAGAATTCTTCTATCGTTTGCTTGTCATCATAATTTTAAATTATATCAAATGGATGTCAAGAGTGCGTTTCTAAACGGTTTTATAAAAGAAAAAGTATATGTTGAACAACCACCCTTATTTAAACATGAAAAATATCCAGATCATGTTTTTAAGCTTAAAAAGGCTTTGTACGGTTTAAAACAAGCACCACGTGCCTGGTACGAACGACTACGAAGTCATCTTATCGACTCTGGATTCCAAATAGGAAAGGTTGATCAAACATTATTTATTAAACATTCGCACAAAGATATACTTGTTGTTCAAATATATGTGGACGACATAATCTTTGGTTCAACAAATGAGAGACTTTGTAAGGAATTTTCAGATATCATGACCAAAGAATTTGAAATGTCACATATGGGAGAGTTATCATATTTTCTTGGTCTTCAAATTAAACAACTTCCAAATGGTATTTTCATAAACCAAGAGAAATATTGTGAAAATCTTGTTAAAAGATTCGGACTTGAAAATACTTCCGGAAAACCGACTCCGATAAGTACAACTAGTCATCTTGAAAAAGATGAAAGTGGGAAGAGTGTAGACCAAAAGACGTATCGAAGTATGATAGGTTCTCTCTTATATTTAACAGCTAGTCGTCCTGACATTATGATGAGTGTTTGTTTGTGTGCACGTTTTCAAGCTGATCCCAAGGAATCGCATTTACGAGCAGTGAAACGAATTATTCGATATCTTAATAACACCAAAGATTTCGGTCTTTTCTATCCTAAGGATTGTGCATTCGAATTAGTATCATATAGTGATGCTGATTTCGGAGGATCACGAACGGATAGAAAGAGTACAAGTGGTACGTGCCATTTCATTGGAAAATCACTTGTTTCTTGGTTTAGTAAGAAACAAAATTGTGTTTCACTATCGACATGCGAGGCAGAATATATTTCAGCAGCTTTGGCATGTACACAGATTATATATATGCAACAAACACTTAGAGATTTTGGTATGAACTTAACAAACTCTATTATATATTGTGACAACACAAGTGCAATAAATTTATCCAAAAACCCAGTTAACCACTCTCGAACTAAGCACATTGACATTCGACATCATTTTCTAAGAGATAACATTGAAAAAGGAAATATAAATCTTGAATACGTTAATACAGAAAACCAACTAGCTGATATATTCACAAAGCCTCTACAAGAATCAATTTTTGTCAAGTTACGTAGAGAGCTAGGGTTGGTTTCCAGAAAAGAACTCGAAGGATAATATTGTTTAATATAACAAGAGTTCGTATTTCTTAATCAGAAACCAATGACTTTTCTTTTTACTATATATAGCAGAGAGTTTTTCTACGGTAAAGCTAATACAAACCATCTTTTTTTATTCCTTAAAATAGAAAACTCTCTCTATATAAATGCGTTTTGTTTTTGAGTGCTATCAGACAAACATTCTCTCAAAACTCCTATATAATTTCTTTTACCTCATGGCACACTTTTGTGAAAAATGTGCCGAAAACTCCCACATTTCAATCACGAGTTCCGAACCAACGGAACATAACTCCCCAAAAACACCAGAGCATCCACCAGGTTATCATCCATCATCTCGAACGCCAGGAACCACGCCTACTCCTAAGAGAAGCAAAAAAGTTTTATTTTGCTCTCCCCGAACCAAAGAAAAGATCGACGAAATCCATTACTATCAGCAACAAATGTTTTACGAGCAAAAACTCACGACTTCACGTTTGACGTACCTCGAACGATTAGCTTCTCTCTTCTGTGGTTCTGACAGGCATGGCGTACATGAACCAATTCCTATACCAACATCTTCACGAACTCCAAACTCTTGGGATAGAAATTATCAAAACAATGAAGGAGCTAGTGAGAGATACAATCCTTGGGAACCAAAGAATCCATGGGAGCCAAGAAGATAAATTCTTTGCATTTAGAGTTTTTCTAAAAATAAATTCGTATTTGTTTTGTATTCATTTTTTTTTTGAATAATTTTTTTTATAAAGCTTATATATTCTTCACATCATTTGGTAAAAACAAAATTAATCAGTACATGTCGACCGCCCCAATATTAGCCTGTCGACCGGTCCAGTTATACAACGCAACAAAATTTCAACCAACGGTCGACCGCCAGGATTTTTCCTGTCGACCGGTCTAAACAGAATTTTTGGTTCATATTTTTCCAGAAAGTTAACCTGTCGACCGCCTATATTTTTCCTGTCGACCGGTCTAAACAGAATTTTTGGTTTATATTTTTCCAGAAAGTTAACCTGTCGACCGCCTATATTTTTCCTGTCGACCGGTTTTATATAAAAAGAGTCTTCCAGAACTTTTACCTGTCGACAACCCCTAATCTACCTGTCGACCGCCTTCAGTTTTTGTTCATATCCCTGTTAGACACGTCGGTTCTCTCTTTGATTAGATACATCCCGTCATTACAATCCATCCATTCATTATTTGAAATCCTTACATCTCTTCATCAAACACTCTTATTTATTCATTCTCATCATCTTCTAAATCCATAACTCTTAAGAATTTTTCATATTCTCTCCTCCTTAAAAACCTAATCTATTAGAAATCTTCAAAATCCTCAATCTCTTCAATGGCTCCTAAGCATAAGAAGTCAAAAACCACATCTTCTCAAGCCCCTGTTCAACCTATTGATACTCAAATCAAGCAATGGCTTATGGATCCTCTTGCTGTGACTAGATGGAACAAGATGAAAGACTATACAATTCACCACGGATCCTTTCTCAAATTCTCTGATTTCGTCCTCTACAATGTTAGTGAACTATCAAGAAGAGCGGGTATAAAGTCTCTACTAGATTTTGAAGACAATAATGTTGAGATAAGTCATACCTTGATAAAATTTTTTTATGCCAATCTCAATTTAAACAAATTTAAACCCCAAAACTCGGATAATTGCTTATGGTCCGTAGTTTGTGGTAAACACGTCTTTCTTTCCAAAGACCGGATGGCAGAAATACTCCGAACCCACAACGAAGGTATTCAATTTAGTAGTGATTTTTGCCCTATACATATTCGAGATAAAAATAGTCACCTTTTTATTGAAGACCATAAGTCAAGTATTAAGGGTATCAATCTAAGACCATCGGCCAGACTTCTCCATCTTTGTATCACACACACTCTTCTTCCAAGGACTGGTAACTTTGATGCAGTGTATAGAGAAAACTTTAAAGCTCTGTATGCCATTTTTGCAAATATCAGGGTAAATTGGATAGACATGATTTTCGATGAGATTGTGATGGTAAATAAACGTTCAAGGCCACACTTGTTTTATAACGAGTATATCATGCGTTGTCTCATAGAATGTGGCGTAAGATCTCCCGAATCTACAATATCAATACCAAAATGTATTGATAAAGCATCTAAAAAGAGGATGAAGCTACCGATTCCTGCTATGAGTATTATTCCGTTTGAACACTATGTTGAACAAGGTCCTCCACAAACATCTTCTTCTCAAATCCCTAGGCAAAGGCCTGAAGATGTTACAATTCCGCCTCCTACTTCTTCGACTAAGGAAACTCTTGAGCAAATTGCACGTAATCAATTCTTACTCGATGCTCGACTAAAACGTACCGATAATAAACTCGACCGCTTGGACACCAAACTCGATAAGCGGTTCAACAAATTAAAGTCTTTCTTCAGTACAATTTGGGAAGCAATCTCTTGTGCTTCAACTTCCGCAACCCTTGCTCAAGATCCCGGAAAACGACCAATGCCACCTACTTTTACATGGTCTTCCTCTGAAGAAGGTACTAGCTCTGGAGCAAGTACTCAACATACTCGTGGTCGTGGAATGTCGTATATTGAAGATGAAGCTCATGACGATATTGAAAAGGACGATGATATCAGCGACAATGAGGAACAAGAGGAGGAAGGAAACAAAGATGACGAGGACGATAATAATTCGGACTGGCCTTCACAATAGTCATCTCATATTTATCATTTAACCTTTTAATTTGCTTATGTATTTAACTATGCTACTTCCTGGTACTTCTGGTGTGTTTATTTTGGTTTGGCTTGTAATATGTATGACAATCTATGTATTTCGTTCTATCGTTTATTCATGTTTTATTGCTTAGTCTTATATATATTGTTGTAATCACCCTTTTTGTCGATGACAAAGGGGGAGAAATTATTACTAACAAATGCCATGCAGATTATATAATTCAGGGGGAGCATATATACAGGGGGAGCAAATATACAAGGAACAATACCTTATTAAGCCATGTTGTCATCAATCAAAAAGGGGGAGAATGTTGAGTCAAAGCTTCAAAGGTTGTTTTGATTTATGACAAGAAGAAGCTTCTACATCGACAAAAAGAAGACAAGATGACTTCATAGGTTAGAAGTTGATTATTTAGAGTAAAAAATGTTAAAATCTATCCTCAAATGATCATACTTCTAATTGCTTTAAAATATTTCTTATAAAAGCATTTTTTTATGCATATGGCCAAAAACATGTCGACCTACAATTTTTTATAGGTCAACAGGTTTTTAAATTATAACGGTCAAAAATAGGTCGACCTACAAAATTTTATAGGTCAACAGGTTTTTGAATTCCAACGGCTAAAAACATGTCGACCTATAAAATTCTATAGGTCAACAGGTTTTTGAATTTTGACCGTTATATTGAAAAGTCATCTTCTTTCTTCAAGAGTTGCATCCATTTTTCTTCATGAATAATCACTTCTTTTGATGGCAACTCTTCACCAATAATTGCAACTACTCGATCTTTATAAATACATAAATTTTCAATCATTCAAATCACCGAATTTACTCTCTATTTTCTGATCTATCTTGCATTATTCTTTCACTCAAAAAGCACTCAAAAGCATTCAATAATCGTTTGAATCACCAAGCATATTTCATACACTTGTGATTCAACTCGATATTTTACTTCCTAATCTTACTAAACATCAAATTACATTTGAGGATAAGATTATAGGAAGGGTGTACTCAATTGTTGACAAATCAGTGTTGAAGGAAGAACACATTCAAAGTCAAAATCTTATTATTGTTGAAGTCCTCGGTGTTATAAGAGGCAAGTATTGAAGTCCTCGTGTTATAAGAGGCAAGTGTTGAAGTCCTCGTGTTATAAGAGGCAAGTGTTGAAGTCCTCGTGTTGTTAGAGGCGTGAAATCCCGTTCGGCTGCTCGGGTATTGTAAACCTGTTTCCTCCGGGTGAAGTGAGGTTGTTGTTTAGTGAAAATCCAGATAGAAGTCTGGGACTGGACGTAGGACGGTGCTCCGAACCAGTATAAAAATCCCTGGTGTGATTTTTCTTATTTACTGCATTTGCTATACTTGCTTATCTGTGATATTGCTTCTGTGAGATCTTTTTACATTAAATATTTACCTGCATAACTATTGTAAATATACAAGTTAGTATATCACATACTTTCCGCATAGCCATATTATAGATCCTGCATAAGTCGCGTACACACCCGACTTTTCAATTGGTATCAGAGCAAGGTTATCTTATAACCGTAACACAGTTATTTGATATATTCGAGTAATATGGCAAATAACGCAAGCACTAGCACTAACACTTACACTGAAGGTCAATCAACACAAAGACCTCCTTTCTTTAATGGCCTAAATTATAGTTATTGGGCAACACGTATGGCTTTCTATATGCAATCAACAAGTTATGATGCTTGGAATGCTACTCAGAAAGAAATAGTTAATCCAACAACTGAGTATGCAGAATGGACTCCTGCTGAGAAAACAGCAGCAGCTGTAAATGCAAAAGCAATAAATATGTTGTTTTGTGCATTAGACCAAAATGAGTATAACCGTGTTAGTATCTGTACCACTGCTTATCAAATTTGGCAAACGCTAAAAACAACTCATGAAGGTACTAACAAGGTTAAACAAGCAAAAATAGCTTTGTTGAAAAGTCAATTCCAAAATTTCAAAATGAAGCCAAATGAAACAATCAATGAGATGTATTCAAGGTTTCAAACTATTCATCATGCTCTTATTGGGTTAGGACAAAAATATTCTGACTTTGATGTAGTTTCAACAATCCTACACTCACTGACTAATGAATGGGAAGGAAAAGTATTAGCTATAGAAGAAGCTAATGATCTTTCTACCATGAAGCCAGATGAGTTGATAGGAAATCTAATGTCCTATGAAGCAAATTTACAGGCTAGAAGAGAACAAAAAGAAGAAAAGAAAAATGTTGCTTTTCATGCCGAAAAAGAAGAAGACATTTCAGATTCTGAAGATGAAGACTTAGCACTTATTGCAAAAGGTTTTAAGAAGTTTTTGAAACAAAGAAAGGCTAGTCGATACGACAAAAAGAAGTTTGGATCAAACAAACCATCTTCTTCAACTTTGGAATGCTTCAACTGTCACAAAAAGGGACATATGCATAAAGATTGTCCAGAGAAAAAGAAGAAATTCGAAAAATTCAAGAAAGACAAATCGAAGAAAAGAGCATTCTCAGTAACATGGGATGATTCAGACTCATCTTCATCTGACAGCGAAAGTGAATCAGACACTGAACAAGCAAATGTATGTTTTATGGCAACAGAGGATGAGGTACAAATTCCTACTTTTGAGGATATGCTTGATATTTATGATAAATTAATGTTTAAATTTAAAGATACAAAACATGAATTAAAAGAAGTCAAAGCAATGTTGAATAGAGCAGAACTAGAACGAGATATGTTAAAAGATGAGAAGAAAATATTAGAAGAGGAACTAGAAAAGGAACAAGAATTATCTTCTAATTCTAATTCTCAGTTATCTCTTTTAACTCAAGAAATTGAAGTTCAAAAAGAGAAAAATGATATTCTCATTGCTGAAAATCATGAGCTTAAAGCAAAAGTCAAGATTCTAGACCTTGAAAAAGCTAGTTTACAAACAAAGTTAGATAACATCTCTAAAAATGTTTCTAACTTTAACAAAGGTCGAGAAAATTTGACTAAAATTATTGAGAATTCACAATCAGTTACTAATAAACAAGGATTGGGATATAAGAAACAAGTTATCAAGAAACATCTTGGTAAAAGAAAAAGGAAAAATAAGGTAATGCAAGAAACTGAAGCTAAGAAAAATCTTAGTCTATTATATTCCAAAACAAAACCGATTGTGAAACCTCAAAAGAAGGATGTTAAATTTATAAAAGTATGGGTTCCTAAAACAAATAATAAGTTGATTAGGAACAAGTACATTCAAAATTTTTTAAGTACTGTGCATCATAATCCAAATTATTTATATAAAGGGGATACCGGACCCATATGGGTTTGGATTCCTAAGACCTAACTCTTAGGACCCTATAAAAAGTGGGTACCATGGACTTAATATTATTTTTGCAGGTCCCACTTAAGAAAAGAGGAAAATGGATTCTAGACAGTGGTTGCTCGAAGCATATGACTGGAGACAAGAGCATATTAACGAATATTACATACTTTGATGGAGGCACAGTCACTTTTGGAGACAATTCAAAAGGCTTCATCATCGGCAAAGGCGATGTGAGCAATTACGGTACTTCTAATTTACCTCTTATTACTAATATCATGCTAGTTAAAAATCTAAAACATAACTTACTAAGCATTAGTCAGTTATGTGACAAAGGGTTTACGATTTCCTTTTCAAATGACAAATGTAACATACTCGACCAAGATAAAAATTTAGTTTTTGAAGGCTATAGAGACAGAAATATATATATTTTAAATATGAATTTTAATCAAAATTCAAATATGTGCCTTATTGCTAAGGAAAATGATCCATGGATATGGCACAAACGTTTCTGTCATATAAACTTTAAAACTATTGACAAGCTAGCTAAAAATGATCTAGTCAGAGGTTTACCAAATCTGAGTTTCAAAGTTGACAATCTTTGTGACGCATGTCAAATTGGAAAACTAACCAAGTCATCATTTAAATCTAAGAAAGTAATCTCGACATTACAACCACTTGAACTATTACATTTGGATTTATTTGGACCTACTCAAATACAATCCATAAATCATAGTCGGTATGTATTTGTAATCGTTGACGATTATTCTCGATATACTTGGACTATGTTTCTTAAAAATAAAAGTGACACTTTTGAAAAATTCAAATCTTTCATCAAACGTATTCAAAAATCGAAGGGACTTAAAGTAAAAAATATAAGAAGTGATCATGGCGGAGAGTTCGAAAATAATGAATTTGAACATTTTTGTGCAAAGAAAGGTATATCACACAATTTTTCCTTTCCTAGAACTCCACAACAAAACGGGGTTGTAGAACGGAAAAATCGAATGTTACAAGAATGTGCAAGAACATTATTAAATGGAAGCACGTTACCAAAGCATTTTTGGGCAGAAGCTATAGCAACTGCATGTTATGTTTTGAATCGAGTTTCCATTCGACCTCTAACTAAAAATACACCATATGAATTATTTAATGAAAGAAAGCCAAATATTTCATACTTCAAAGTTTTTGGTTCGAAATGTTTTATTTTAAACACGAAATATCATCTTGGTAAATTTGATTCAAAAGCTGACGAAGGAATCTTTGTTGGTTATTCAGATCATAGTAAAGCTTATCGTATATTCAATAAAAGAACCAAAATTATCGAAGAATCACTTCATATATCCTTCGATGAATACTATCAGTTTCCTAATATAAAAATTGATGATGACGAAAATATCAATATAAATGACACTGTTGTCACAAATGAGGATTCTGACTCCGAAATTATCAATGATATTCCTCAACCTCCTGAGATAGTTTCTCCAACTAGAATAAGATCTCCTCCAAGAATATTGAGAGATCATCCGGTTCAAAATATAATTGGAGAAGTTTCATCTCAAATTAGAACTAGAAGTCAACTTAACCAAATGGGACATGTTGCATTCATTTCAAACATCGAACCTAAGAATCCTAAAGAAGCTGCTACCGATGAATATTGGATCATTGCTATGCAAGAAGAACTTAATCAGTTCGAACACAATGATGTATGGGAACTTGTTCCAAGGCCATCCGATCAATCAGTTATCGGAACTAAATGGGATTACAAAAACAAAGTTGATGAACAAGGAAACATAACTCGGAACAAAGCACGGTTAGTAGCTCAAGGATATAATCAAGAAGAGGGTATCGATTATGAAGAAACTTTTGCACCTGTCGCTAGACTAGAAGCAATCAGAATTCTTCTACCGTTTGCTTGTCATCATAATTTTAAATTATATCAAATGGATGTCAAGAGTGCGTTTCTAAACGGTTTTATAAAAGAAAAAGTATATGTTGAACAACCACCCTTATTTAAACATGAAAAATATCCAGATCATGTTTTTAAGCTTAAAAAGGCTTTGTACGGTTTAAAACAAGCACCACGTGCCTGGTACGAACGACTACGAAGTCATCTTATCGACTCTGGATTCCAAATAGGAAAGGTTGATCAAACATTATTTATTAAACATTCGCACAAAGATATACTTGTTGTTCAAATATATGTGGACGACATAATCTTTGGTTCAACAAATGAGAGACTTTGTAAGGAATTTTCAGATATCATGACCAAAGAATTTGAAATGTCACATATGGGAGAGTTATCATATTTTCTTGGTCTTCAAATTAAACAACTTCCAAATGGTATTTTCATAAACCAAGAGAAATATTGTGAAAATCTTGTTAAAAGATTCGGACTTGAAAATACTTCCGGAAAACCGACTCCGATAAGTACAACTAGTCATCTTGAAAAAGATGAAAGTGGGAAGAGTGTAGACCAAAAGACGTATCGAAGTATGATAGGTTCTCTCTTATATTTAACAGCTAGTCGTCCTGACATTATGATGAGTGTTTGTTTGTGTGCACGTTTTCAAGCTGATCCCAAGGAATCGCATTTACGAGCAGTGAAACGAATTATTCGATATCTTAATAACACCAAAGATTTCGGTCTTTTCTATCCTAAAGATTGTGCATTCGAATTAGTATCATATAGTGATGCTGATTTCGGAGGATCACGAACGGATAGAAAGAGTACAAGTGGTACGTGCCATTTCATTGGAAAATCACTTGTTTCTTGGTTTAGTAAGAAACAAAATTGTGTTTCACTATCGACATGCGAGGCAGAATATATTTCAGCAGCTTTGGCATGTACACAGATTATATATATGCAACAAACACTTAGAGATTTTGGTATGAACTTAACAAACTCTATTATATATTGTGACAACACAAGTGCAATAAATTTATCCAAAAACCCAGTTAACCACTCTCGAACTAAGCACATTGACATTCGACATCATTTTCTAAGAGATAACATTGAAAAAGGAAATATAAATCTTGAATACGTTAATACAGAAAACCAACTAGCTGATATATTCACAAAGCCTCTACAAGAATCAATTTTTGTCAAGTTACGTAGAGAGCTAGGGTTGGTTTCCAGAAAAGAACTCGAAGGATAATATTGTTTAATATAACAAGAGTTCGTATTTCTTAATCAGAAACCAATGACTTTTCTTTTTACTATATATAGCAGAGAGTTTTTCTACGGTAAAGCTAATACAAACCATCTTTTTTTATTCCTTAAAATAGAAAACTCTCTCTATATAAATGCGTTTTGTTTTTGAGTGCTATCAGACAAACATTCTCTCAAAACTCCTATATAATTTCTTTTACCTCATGGCACACTTTTGTGAAAAATGTGCCGAAAACTCCCACATTTCAATCACGAGTTCCGAACCAACGGAACATAACTCCCCAAAAACACCAGAGCATCCACCAGGTTATCATCCATCATCTCGAACGCCAGGAACCACGCCTACTCCTAAGAGAAGCAAAAAAGTTTTATTTTGCTCTCCCCGAACCAAAGAAAAGATCGACGAAATCCATTACTATCAGCAACAAATGTTTTACGAGCAAAAACTCACGACTTCACGTTTGACGTACCTCGAACGATTAGCTTCTCTCTTCTGTGGTTCTGACAGGCATGGCGTACATGAACCAATTCCTATACCAACATCTTCACGAACTCCAAACTCTTGGGATAGAAATTATCAAAACAATGAAGGAGCTAGTGAGAGATACAATCCTTGGGAACCAAAGAATCCATGGGAGCCAAGAAGATAAATTCTTTGCATTTAGAGTTTTTCTAAAAATAAATTCGTATTTGTTTTGTATTCATTTTTTGTTTTGAATAATTTTTTTTTTTTTTTATAAAGCTTATATATTCTTCACATCATTTGGTAAAAACAAAATTAATCAGTACCTGTCGACCGCCCCAATATTAGCCTGTCGACCGGTCCAGTTATACAACGCTACAAAATTTCAACCAACGGTCGACCGCCAGGATTTTTCCTGTTGACCGGTCTAAACAGAATTTTTGGTTCATATTTTTCCAGAAAGTTAACCTGTCGACCGCCTATATTTTTCCTGTCGACCGGTCTAAACAGAATTTTTGGTTTATATTTTTCCAGAAAGTTAACCTGTCGACCGCCTATATTTTTCCTGTCGACCGGTTTTATATAAAAAGTGTCTTCCAGAACTTTTACCTGTCGACAACCCCTAATCTACCTGTCGACCGCCTTCAGTTTTTGTTCATATCCCTGTTAGACACGTCGGTTCTCTCTTTGATTAGATACATCCCTTCATTACAATCCATCCATTCATTATTTGAAATCCTTACATCTCTTCATCAAACACTCTTATTTATTCATTCTCATCATCTTCTAAATCCATAACTCTTAAGAATTTTTCATATTCTCTCCTCCTTAAAAACCTAATCTATTAGAAATCTTCAAAATCCTCAATCTCTTCAATGGCTCCTAAGCATAAGAAGTCAAAAACCACATCTTCTCAAGCCCCTGTTCAACCTATTGATACTCAAATCAAGCAATGGCTTATGGATCCTCTTGCTGTGACTAGATGGAACAAGATGAAAGACTATACAATTCACCACGGATCCTTTCTCAAATTCTCTGATTTCGTCCTCTACAATGTTAGTGAACTATCAAGAAGAGCGGGTATAAAGTCTCTACTAGATTTTGAAGACAATAATGTTGAGATAAGTCATACCTTGATAAAATTTTTTTATGCCAATCTCAATTTAGACAAATTTAAACCCCAAAACTCGGATAATTGCTTATGGTCCGTAGTCTGTGGTAAACACGTCTTTCTTTCCAAAGACCGGATGGCAGAAATACTCCGAACCCACAACGAAGGTATTCAATTTAGTAGTGATTTTTGCCCTATACATATTCGAGATAAAAATAGTCACCTTTTTATTGAAGACCATAAGTCAAGTATTAAGGGTATCAATCTAAGACCATCGGCCAGACTTCTCCATCTTTGTATCACACACACTCTTCTTCCAAGGACTGGTAACTTTGATGCAGTGTATAGAGAAAACTTTAAAGCTCTGTATGCCATTTTTGCAAATATCAGGGTAAATTGGATAGACATGATTTTCGATGAGATTGTGATGGTAAATAAACGTTCAAGGCCACACTTGTTTTATAACGAGTATATCATGCGTTGTCTCATAGAATGTGGCGTAAGATCTCCCGAATCTACAATATCAATACCAAAATGTATTGATAAAGCATCTAAAAAGAGGATGAAGCTACCGATTCCTGCTATGAGTATTATTCCGTTTAAACACTATGTTGAACAAGGTCCTCCACAAACATCTTCTTCTCAAATCCCTAGGCAAAGGCCTGAAGATGTTACAATTCCGCCTCCTACTTCTTCGACTAAGGAAACTCTTGAGCAAATTGCACGTAATCAATTCTTACTCGATGCTCGACTAAAACGTACCGATAATAAACTCGACCGCTTGGACACCAAACTCGATAAGCGGTTCAACAAATTAAAGTCTTTCTTCAGTACAATTTGGGAAGCAATCTCTTGTGCTTCAACTTCCGCAACCCTTGCTCAAGATCCCGGAAAACGACCAATGCCACCTACTTTTACATGGTCTTCCTCTGAAGAAGGTACTAGCTCTGGAGCAAGTACTCAACATACTCGTGGTCGTGGAATGTCGTATATTGAAGATGAAGCTCATGACGATATTGAAAAGGACGATGATAACAGCGACAATGAGGAACAAGAGGAGGAAGGAAACAAAGATGACGAGGACGATAATGATTCGGACTGGCCTTCACAATAGTCATCTCATATTTATCATTTAACCTTTTAATTTGCTTATGTATTTAACTATGCTACTTCCTGGTACTTCTGGTGTGTTTATTTTGGTTTGGCTTGTAATATGTATGACAATCTATGTATTTCGTTCTATCGTTTATTCATGTTTTATTGCTTAGTCTTATATATATTGTTGTAATCACCCTTTTTGTCGATGACAAAGGGGGAGAAATTATTACTAACAAATGCCATGCAGATTATATAATTCAGGGGGAGCATATATACAGGGGGAGCAAATATACAAGGAACAATACCTTATTAAGCCATGTTGTCATCAATCAAAAAGGGGGAGAATGTTGAGTCAAAGCTTCAAAGGTTGTTTTGATTGCATATAGAAAGCCATATTAAGCCATGTTGTCATCAATCAAAAAGGGGGAGAATGTTGAGTTATAAAATGTTTTTAGCCGTTGGAATTCAAAAACCTGTTGACCTATAAAATTTTGTAGGTCGACCTATTTTTGACCGTTATAATTTAAAAACCTGTTGACCTATAAAAAATTGTAGGTCGACATGTTTTTGGCCATATGCATAAAAAAATGCTTTTATAAGAAATATTTTAAAGCAATTAGAAGTATGATCATTTGAGGATAGATTTTAACATTTTTTTACTCTAAATAATCAACTTCTAACCTATGAAGTCATCTTGTCTTCTTTTTGTCGATGTAGAAGCTTCTTCTTGTCATAAATCAAAACAACCTTTGAAGCTTTGACTCAACATTATTATCAATGCACATTCCTACTTTTGTTTACATGTACAAATGTAAATTTCATCGCTACCATTTTTCATTGGCAAAAATATGACTTTAACCCTGCATTTCACTTCATATGCAGTGTATGACATTAACAAATGAATAAAATTTCAAATGCGATAAAATGATATTAACAAATGAATATATTTTCATATGCGATAAAATGATATTAACAAATGAATATATTTTCATATGCGATAAAATGACATTAACCAATGAACATATTTTCATATGCGATAAAATGATATTAACAAATGAATATATTTTCATATGCGATAAAATGACATTAACAAATGAACATATTTTCATATGCGACTCTTTTACTGAATATATAATGACAATAAAAAGTGGCTTTAAAGAAACCAAGTCCCTAATGTCCATTCTTTCTATCGTAATGGAATTACAATAAAAATACTAGATTCCTTTTCAGTTCTTTTATTTACTCATAAAATCCAAATAAAAGTATGTTTCATAATCTTGTCTTTTTATTTCATTATGAAAATGTAACCTTCACATTCTTTTTATTACATTATAAAAATGAAACCTATATATTTTCTTTAATTACATTAAATAAAAATGAAATTTCTATTGTCATTCTTCTACAATTGTCAAAATGAATCTTTTGTTATTTAATCTTTCTTTTACATTTACAAAAATATGATTTTTGTCGCTGCTTCATTTTTGTTGACAAAAGTGAATTTATCGTTACTTAATTATATTGACAAAAGTGAATTTATCGCTACTTAATTATATTGACAAAAGTGAATTTGTCGCTACTCAATTATATTGACAAAAGTGAATTTGTCGCTACTTAATTATATTGACAAAAGTGATTTTGTCGCTACTCAATTTTATTGACAAAAGTGATTTTATCGCTACTCAATTATATTGACAAAAGTGATTTTATCGCTACTCAATTATATTGACAAAAGTGATTTGTCGCTACTCAATTATATTGACAAAAGTGATTTTATCGCTACTCAATTATATTGACAAAAGTGATTTGTCGCTACTCAATTATATTGACAAAAGTGATTTTATCGCTACTCAATTATATTGACAAAAGTGATTTGTCGCTACTCAATTATATTGACAAAAGTGAATTTGTACATTAACATGATCTCCATTTCTAATGTCATACAAAATAAATCTTATATATATTAATATACTTTCTATTTCTAATGACATATAAAATATGAATTTTATATGCTAACCAAATTTTACCATTTCAAATTTACAAACAAAGTGATATTTTATATGTAAACAAATTCATTTCATCTCTCATGATCTAATAAAAGGTGAATTTTATTTATTAACAAACCCCTACGAATAATTCTAATCTCGAATGGTTATTTGGTTTTTCATCAGAACAACTTGAGATATTTGTTTTCAACCATACAAGCATGAAACACAACAATCAATGATTTGTCGCAACAGTCATACAACAATATAATTCAGCAATCGTCATCACAGAACAAGTCAACACTGAAATAATTATACAATAAATTTTGCAGTGAATCAAATAAATAATTATATTTATAAATAGAATTCTCACCGATCAATTATGATTTGAAATTTCCTGATTTTCCAAAGTGTCTGGTTTCAGATTTGGTCAGTTCTGAAAGATAGATCTTAGTTCTTCGATTCCAACGGTTCGAAAATCGTTCGATTCTGAATCCGGTTGAATAAGATATGGATTATTTACATTTATAAAATTTTAAATTAATTAAATAAAGAGAGAAAAAAAGGGAAATACCCCTTTCTTCCTCTTCCCGTAATAAGGCCGTGAGTTCTTCCTTTAGGCTCCATACTAGGTTTTGATTTTGACTTCAATTCGTTGCACTTCGTCTCGATCAGGACACGCCATGCCGAAGAGAGGAGTGGGGCGCACGAGCGCCGGGAAGGAGGAGGAGTTCGGTGGGGTCTAGGGGGAACGGTGGCGGTGGTTATGGCGAGTGTTTGGGTGCGTGGTCCTCGGGGTTCGGGCCACTTGAAGGTGATCTAACCGTATGAAAATGAAGGGGAGGAAAATCTCTTTGATATGGTACAAAGGATTGGATTTAATTCACGGAGATGGAAGAGATATTGAGGGAGGAAGTGCGGACGTTGGTGGCCATGGATTGAGTGGGTGGCGGCTGAACAAGAACGTGAATAGTGTTTTAGGGTTTGACTTTTTCTATTTTTATAATGCTTTATGTACAATTTTATAAAAAAAACATAACTTTTAAACCGTACTGATTCCAGTCCAGCAGAAAGTGACCCTAGCAAATAGCCTATGTTCCGGACGCAATGGAATGGATTTCGTCAGCCCAATCGGTCATCTCAGCCCATTTTTAATTAATTTAATATATAAATTATTTATTTATTTAATTCTATCGTACAATTAAATTCACCGGGGCCATATATTAACTCTAAAAATCACAGAAAAATTATTTCTGGCTTTCTTTTGTCGATACGGTCCTAACAAGACTAATTTCGTTGAATTCTGAGACCGTTTGAAAAATGGCTATTTTTAAGGCGTTTAAATTTAACTGAAATAGTTAAAACACATTTTATTTCGCCACGCTCACATATTAATTCGAAAAATTCTAAAAATTGAAACCTAGCAATAATTTGACATTCCGGTTCCAACAAAAGTGGTTTCGTCGAAAACAGAGGTCGTTTGAAAAATGACTATTTTTAAGGCCAATATATTTAATATTAAAAATACATTTTTAAACAAATAATTTCTGAAACTCGAAATATATAAGTGTTTACTGTTTTTCAATGCAGAAACGTCATTCTGAACTCAATGGAAGGGGTTTCGAGTCCAAATTCCTTTGTATGTGAAAGGTAGCATTTTTGACCTTTATATATTTCATAGCGACCTTTCCAAATTTTAAACTAGGCATAACTTTTGATTCCCGCTATGAAATTTTGATTTTTCGGATTCGTTAGAAAGATATTTTTAAATAGATTCTAATATTTTTGGTTTCACTAAAATCCATTAAATTTTGCGTCCCGTACGGTCAGTCAAAGTTCAAGTTTGACTTTTCAAACTACAGCGCTATTTCTACTCCTTTTATAATTAAAATTAAATTATTCATTCTAACTTCGATTTGAATCAAATTTGTGATCATTATTATTTAAAATAGATTATTTTAAATATCAAAACTCATTAAAATTACTAGATTTAAAATTTTAAATTGGCCCCAAAATTCAGGGTTGTTACATGGGTCGACCTACCCAGATCCAAGTTGGGTTTAGAATTATGTATTTTGACTGTTTTTTTTGCTAGGTTCATTTACTGACTCAGCACTACGTGTATGACCTAGATTGAAAACCAAATATCTAAAGGTTAAGATTAGCCCTGTAAATCTATAAATAGGTGGCTCTCTCCCATTTCAATACACACAATTATTTTTCATATTCTCTTCCTCCATGAATTTATTCTAATATATATATATATATATATATATATAATGGGGAGATGCTGCTGAAGCCTAGATCTACAGAGATAATTCAAAATACAAGATTTGCATACAACAATAAAAGAGATAAAAGTTGACTTTTCTACAATGACACACACACAGATATATATATATATATATATATAAGAGAGATATAATCTCTTCTTCACCAAGATCGACTGTGAGTTCCCTATTATTTTCAGACCTGATACATAGGACTAGTAAATAAAATTGGGTTTAGAACATATAGTGTTTATAAGATAATTGCTATACTTGTTCTTCACTGTTTTTTCTTAGGGAGACGGTGTGTAGCGTGGAACTACACAACCGGTTACGCGTAGTAATAAAAAGCTAGAAATATATCTGATTGACAGGCCCAACCAGTAGCATAAAAGTCCAGGCCAAGGAGGCCAATATAGCTAATACAAGCTTAATACAAAGCAAAAATATACATCAGATAGCTTAGAACGTTGCAAATAGAAAGAGACTACAAGCCAAAATAGAGTAAAGCATGCAATACTAGACCACAGCAGAAATCAGAGCGGGATTTGGGTGCTACTTTCTTGCGATCCAGGCGACTGAGGCATAGGTAGAGATAGCCTGAAGCGAGCGGGTCTGGTCGATCCTGTTCATGAATCGAAAAGATGCAAGATGTGATGACAAATACCCATCAGGAGTTTCTTGGGTCTGCCGAAGATGTGAGCGTTGCGTTATAGCCAAATACTCCATGTAAAGAAAGCCACTAAAGAATCCAGTATGGGGTCTAGGGGGTTATGCTACCAACACTCAAAAAAAGAATGAATCGAAGGGATGAAACCAAGGAGGAAGGAGCTGACTGCAGCCCAAACAGCGTAGGGAAAATCACATTCAAAGAAGAGATGAGTGAGGGATAATTAAAATATATGCGTTTACTATCAGATAATTATTTAGTTATGTGTATCTATCTTTCTTTTCACTATTTCTATTGCTTTAGTTTATTTCCAGTCTTACCTATATGTCTACGTGATTTGAATTGGTTCTATTCTCCTTCCTTTATTCTTCCCTTTTTGTTTACGCTAAGCCTAGGCCTTTAAAAGCCTGGGCCTTTAAAAGCCTAGGCCATGTCCAATTAAAGTTTGCGTATAGTAAAATTGGGATAATAAATGACATAAAAAAGGGAATTTAGGTATATTGTTGAATTGAGGACTGTTTGACTGTAATCTGGGAAAGGGGTAATGAGACGACCCGAACTTCCCCGTGAAGGAAAGCACGGATAGAATTGAGTACAAGACAAAATAGAACGCAAACAGAAGAACATTTCATTGTTATTACAACAATTCCATCAGATACAAGAATATACAGAGTATAAATGAATAAATTACATTCGACAAATATCAGAGATTACAATAAGTTACATAGCAGCGGAAAAATATACAAAATACAACTAGAAGTGATACACGGATACAGAGCTTTCCGGATATCATTCCAGCTGTAAACCAGAAACCTGTGAATATAAATCTGCAAAACCAAAACTACTAGCTGCCCGTGTGGAAAATAGGGGCACCCAGAGTTTAGGTTAAAACAATAAACTCCAAATCAGTCATGTGACTGGTGTGAGAACTAAAACAGTTATTTAAAACTTTACTTTAAAGATAGTAATTCAAGGGACCACGCCGTATAACACGGAACGGGTTTCCTCCCAAGAACACTAGTGCACGGAATAAACAACGCAATGCTTTTTCGAAAAATGAAGCTATTATAAGACCCAGGTCCCATCACACAATGCAACGCAAGCCGGAGGATAGGGTTTTCCCTTATAATAGCCAAACATGCTTGGTACGTTTAAAACAAATCATTTGATACTATAATAGGTGTATAGTGTCAAAACAATTTCAATCATAAATATAAATCATAGACGGCATGGGTACCATATATCATGTCGCCATACTAGTTCTACAATTAAAACCGCAATATCACGTATTGGAAATTGGATTTCCGTCATGAGCCGAGGCAAGGGGCAAGCTCCTCTCCGATTCGAGACACTCTAGCAAATGTCCCAGGACCCCACTATGATCCTTGGATCTTCAGGGCCGGTCCTCTCTTACTTTTGAGGATTGGCAATTCCTGAACACACGTTTCCCGGTCCTTACAGACCTATATCCGAGGCGCCTCGTATCCAACAACCACACAGGTGAAAAGTATATAAATGTCAGGGCTGGTAGGTCACTGACACCACCCTAGCTAGAAAGAAACGTCGTGCTCTCCCTGCAGTCACTATCCCGTTTTTGACTCATACCGAGGTGTGAGGCTCGCGAATTCACGTTATACACAAAGCTACGCCACACAGGCCGTGCTTTGATCATCAACCAAAAGACTTTGCTTTTCAACAGAAGCCTTGATCAATTGCCACTTACGCGTGCCACATTGGCAATTCACTCCATGCGACTGATGTCCATCGATATACAACCTCTGAGCTCGTACGTCTCAGAGAAGGGCGTTAAGCAAGAGAATAAATTCTCTGCCGCCAAACAGATGTATATTTAATAGAGATCAATCAACACAGAATAAAATCCACTGTCAGACACACAATCCATTTACAAGTTCGTTCTGGGTCTGAACGAAACCGGAGGCACTTTCCTCGCATATCCATCCATCTCCAAGTACGTCTGGACGATCACCAACTGTTTCCCTCATCCTGGGTGTACAGCCCAATCAAGATCATCAGTAATCACCCAAACGATGTGAAGACTTCCGGTCTTCTACCACCGTCTTCATCTTCGACATCTCGTCGAATCGGTTATTCAGAATGGGTATAAACCCGGCCTTTCTGAATAACCCACGTATATGATAAACAAATGTTACACAAACACAACAAACGCCTCATTCCAATTCAGAATATTCTTTTATTCACAACAACACATTCTTAGGGAAATGTTCCCATTAATTTTATCCAAGATAAATTCTTCTAAATTTATTCTTTAATCTTCCTTTGGATATCATTTCAAACCATATTACGATTTTCCAAACTAGTCGGGATTAGCGAACCACACCGAAGTAATTATTTATTTTATTTCCCAATCCCAACCTATATATCCCACGGAGCAAAACTGGTGATACTCCATTCCTAACACCACGGTGTTATCGGTAAAATTAATTACCATTTCACGTTCAAATCTAATTAAAGATTTAACTATCGCTTTGGAGCAAAACTGGTGATACTCCACTCTCGATCACTTTTCAGATTTGATAATTTAAATTATCAATTCACATTTCAATCTAATTAAAGATTCATTAAAACTCCACTTAGCTTTAATCTCTTTCAAAAATCAATATCCTGTCTTTAACTGGGTTAAAGAACCAATGTCATCTAAAACACGATTCACGATAAACCCAAATCACATTTGATATTAAATACAAGGCTCTGAACAGAAAATATATCGGCTTATATTCAATATCAAATTCTGAAACCAACATATATCGTATTGAAAATAACGATATAAAATATATCTTTCAAATTCCCATAATAATATCTGTATAGTCACGAAATCCAACATCGAAATATCCCGAAGATAATTTCGATTCAACTCCAGTCCAATCCACGTATTGGGAATATTGATTATTTTTAAAATCACTTTCAAATTCAATTTATTTATTTCAAAAATAAATTGATTTTAATTCTAGTTCAAAACTAGTTCATTTCGATAAAAACTATTTTTATCCTTTCGAATGTGGAATTCTTCAGCTCAATTTTTCCCAAATCATATATTATGATTTTACACAAATTATAGATATTTTTAATAATTTTATCAAGGCCCGTACATTCGATTTCCATCTACGGCCGTCGAACTGCACTTACAGCGACCTTTTCTGAAATTGATTTGGACATAATTCCAAATCCAACCGTCAGATTTCAAATTTCTAATATTCGTTAGAAAGCTCTTTTCGATACGAACCCAACGGTTCCGGTTTTAGGAGAATCCGACGGTCGGATCTCCCGCAACGTCAATTCGAAGTCAATGGTCGAAATTCACGAACTACCGCGACGCGGCGCGTTCTATTCAGGCCATTATATATATAATATATATATATTATATATATTTCGTCGATTTCCTTTTAAAACGTATTTTATAAATCGTTTTAAATTCGTTTCAAAAACAATTTCAACTTCATCTTCAATTTCAAATCGATTTGATTTCAATTCAATTCGAGTTCATTTCAATTCAATTCAAATTCAAATTCGTTTCAATTCAATTCAATTCGAATTTACCTTCTATTTGATTCAATTCGAATTCGTTTCAAATTGATTTCAATTCAATTTCAGTTCATTTTAAATTTCAATTTCAATTTAATTAATTTCGAAATCACTTTTCAATATTCATTATACAACGAATAAAATCGATATAAATATCGTTCGCGTCAAAATAACGCATCTCTAATCAACACGGATTTATATTTTCAAAACTTCTATGTTCTATCCAACAAATGAATATTTATCCCATTCAACACATGAATCTATATTTCTTTCAACACACGACTAATCTCAACACATGAGTACTGTCAACACATCACTATTTTTGTTATGTAAAATATTTTATAAAACTATGGTATCTATCGTTTGATTTTTAATTAGACTTCTACTGGGTAGTTCTAATTTTAAATGTGATAAAGATGTAATTTATTTTATTTAAAATATTTTACTCAACACATGAATAGTTTCAACACATGATCATCGTCAACACATGACTATTTTTATATTCAACACATGAATTTTCTTTTATAATATTCATTGTTTTCCCGATTGGAATGAGGCCCAATCAATCACCATATAATGTTAATTATATGGATTCTATACAACACATGTATATAATAGCATTAAAAAAATAATCAATCATCAACCAAAGTGCATTACACTGTATAAGCATCAAATATAGATATCTAACGCTTATAACAGTCTGTCAATCAATCGATCGACATATTTAATCAATCAGGATGAGTGAACTTCGAATTTCATCCCAACACCCGTGTGGGGTTTCAAACAATCAAACACAGATTTTATTTGTGCAGTTGGGCGATGTGTAAAATTTATCGTCCCAATCAATGTCCTTCAAATAGGTGTACATAAACAAACCGTCCGGTTTGTAAATGAATATTTTATTTTATTCACTTCCCCGTTAAAAAATTATATTTTTAACGATAAAATATTCTATTTCAACACATGAATTTCTATTCATTTCATTTACACAATAAAAATGATATTTTTATTTTTCTAACATATTTTAGAAAATTTCGGCGGCATAACGGCACGATACTAGAAACGGGACAAGGCCTAGCCTTTTCCCCGGTCTAGTGAAGGCCCACGCCATTCACACATCAATCAAATCAATTCATTTCACCAAACAACTCAAATTTCAATCAAATAATCTAACCAACTACCCAACCAAACAATTTAACAAACAAGCCATCCATGGTCTGTGGATGACGGGGGTCGGGTGCTACTAAACACCGTCTACATCCTAGTATATATATATATAACTAGAAAAAAAAAAAGATTTTGAGTGAGAAGTTCTCACCGAAAGCTATCCACTCATCTTGACTCTTCTTTGCATAAAATCTTCACCGATCTTGCCTTTTCATCTCCTTTGTTGCCCGTAGCCACTACATATATAAAAATCACACATTTTTATATTTTGATGTCTTTAAAATAAAAGTCACATTTTTATTTATTCACTTTCAATTTAAAAATCATATTTTTATAATCACTTCATATATTAAAAATCGAATTTTTACTATGATGTTTTCTATATAAAGATCTCGTCTTTTCAAATATTTCGCCTTTTTAACTATAAATATTTCGCTTTTTTCAAATTTAAAGATTTCACCTTTTCTAATTTAAAGATTTCACCTTTTCTAATTTAAAGATTTCACCTTTTCTAATTTAAAGATTTCGCCTTTATAAAAATCTCATTATAAAAATCACATTTTTACTTTTCTACACATATAAAGATGCTATTTTTAATATTCCTAAAATGTAAAAATTATATTTCTAATTCTCTACATAAGCAAAAATCATATTTTTACATCATCTATATAGTAAAGACTATATTTTTAATACTTTAAAAATATAAAGATCATATTTTTAATTCTTTAAAAATATAAAAATCATATTTTGATTATCTTCCTTATATAAAAATTATATTTTTAACTTCCACAATTCAAAATCAAATCTTTACTTTTCATATTTAAAAATATCGTCTTTTCTATTTGAAAAATCCTAACTTTTCTATTTGAAAAATCCTAACTTTTCTATTTGAAAAATCCTAACTTTTCCATTTGAAAAATCCTAACTTTTCTGATTTGAAAAATCCTAACTTTTCTGATTTTTTTTCCTGTTTGCTAATCCTATACAAAATAAATAAATAAATAAAATAAAACAAATTAGAAAAACTTACTTTCTCAATCGGAGGGGGGGGGGTTTCTTGCTCGCGGAAGTGTGGTGGGCCCTCCAGCAGGCGGCGATTGCGTTCCAGGCGGAGGAGGGGGCTGGGGGTCCCACGACGGCGTCGGTCTTCGCGTCTGAGGGGGGCGATTGGAGATGAAGGTCAGGAGAAGAAGCGGAGGGGGGAGTCAGGGAGGCGTCGCGCCCCCTGGCGGCGGCGGCGAACGATCGAGGGGGGGGGGGGGCGATTGCGATTCAGATGTTTTTTTCTTTTTTTTTCAATAGAATTTCGATTTGAAGAAACGGGGGGGGGGGGCTGAGATTAAAAGTAAAGGGTTTTTTTTTATTAATTTAATTATTTTATTTTCGACCTCAAAACGAGGCCCACCGCCTGTCGTCCTCAGCGTATTACCCCCATTCCGAACACAATGGGATATGTATCTTTGGCTGAATCGATCGTTTGAATCAGTTTCCATTGAATTTACATTTAAATCACTATATTGAATTTTAAACGTACATTTCAATTTACCGGGGTCACATACTAACTAGAAAAATTGCAGAAAAATATTTTCTAGCTTCGTATTGACGATACGGTCCTAACAAAACTAGTTTCGTCGAATTCTGAGACCGTTTGAAAAATGGCCAATTTCCAGTCGATTAAAATCAACTGAAAATGGTCAAACGCGTTTTCCTCTGCCACGCTCACATATTGATTCGAAAAATTATGAAATTTGAAACCTAGCAATAATTTGACATCACGGATCCAACAAAAGTGGTTTCGTCGAAATCCGAGGTCGTTTGCAAAATGTCCATTTTTAAGGGCCTGAATTCCATAGCGACTATTCAGAATTTTCAACTGGACATATCTTTTGATTCCCGCTATGAAATTTTGATTTGTCGGATTCGTTAGAAAGATATTATCAATTAGATCCTAATGTTTTTGGTTTCACTAAAATCCGGATTGTTTTGCACCCGGTACATTCAATTGAAGTTTGAAATCGAATTATCGAACTACTGCGCCATTTTCAATTCTATTTATAATTATATATAAATATTTATATTCAAACGACGACGCGTATAAATATATACGTCGAATTCTATTCAAAATAAATTTCTCGTCGATTTTATTTAAAATAAATCATTTTAAATCTTCAAAATTCGCTAAAATTGTCGAAAGAAAATTTTTAAACTGGCCCAGATTTTGCGGGTTATTACAGGTAATATGCATATACTTGTACTTGCTGTAAATTGGGAATGTAATAAAAAGGGATAATATGCATAAACTTGTACATGCTGTAATTTGGGACATAATTGAATGAAATAGTATGCATATGTATAAACATGGCAGACTTGATTTAATATAGACATTAAGTAAATGGACTTGTTAAAATTATGTAAGTACCAGATGTAGGTTAGTAAATTGAATTACTATAAAATTATACATACATCTGGGCGGGTGTTTTGGGAAAGGGTTGTACGCACATAATTACATGTAATATTACAACCAAGCTTATTAGTAAACCTAAACCTGCTAGGTTAAACATGATTATTAATAAGCTAAGAGGTCCCTCGTTCTGCTTTTATATCGGGTTTTGAGGACTCTTAAATCCTAATTACTTAGGGGAACAAGCCTAGGGGGCTTGGTTTGTGTCAATCTTGTTGTGTGGGACCCATATTAGTCAGTATCCCTATTGGTATTTTGTTAAAGGGCCTCGCACTAGGTAGGGGCCATGACACGCTTTGCTAAATTGGATAATACAAGTTCAAAATGGGGAAGGTGGGTACGAGCGCGTTCCCGCGGAGTCGTGAGCGTGCATGAGTCCGATTAGGGAAACTAACCCGCTGTAACACCAGTAAATAGGTCTATGTTAAATAAGTTGTCGGGTTAGGGAGTGATACACCCTACAGTTGGGGATGACACATGATATTTATGTATTAGGGAGCTAATCGCATGGGTAGTAATTAGGGTACACATAATCCTGCTATTATATAATTAGGGTAACACCTAATCCTATCATGTAATCAGGGTACATCTAATCCTGCTGTTTCTGTTAAGTAATTAGCTTAACGCCTAATCCTATTATACTAGTATTGGTGTAGACATAACCTGTTACTAGGATATAAATGAGAAGCATTACTCGATCACTGTTTATTTATGTTGTTCCTATTTTATCTTATTTATCCTGTTTACCTATTGCCTTATATGATACTGTACTTTCTCATCTAGTCTTGTTTACCTGTCTTGGTATCTCTATTTTATGCATATTTGAAAATCACCGGAACTCGCCAGACTTTATGTCTGACATTTTTTGTTTTTGTTTTTGTTTTTGTTTCTTTCTTCCTTCCTCCCATGTCCTCAAAATGGTAGCACTCCTCAGTGATTAGGACTTTCTCTTTCAGCTTGGATCTGGACTTTCTGAGATGTATACCGCTTCGACTTACTTTCTACTTTGTTATAGCTAGCTATGACGGATATGGTTTTATATTATGAATCTATATTATTTTGCATTATGAGACATATTTGAGGTTCTTGTTTTTTGTTGTAACTAGTTTGATGATGTAGCCTATTTTGAGACTACATTTTATTTTTAATAAAGTTGAAATTTCCGCTGCTACTTTACCTATTGCGTTTTGGAAAACTTAATGCATTCTCTTATGAGTGACATTAACGGACGTGGGATGTCACAACTCCAGTTGTATATTAACCCGTATTCTACTTTCATCAATCTGCACAACTTCATCAGCAAAGAGCATACACTAAGGAATATCCCCTTGTATACCTTTTAAGATTTCATCCATCACTAATGCAAAAATACAGGGGCTCAAAGTCAAACATTGATGTACCCTGTGTTAATGGGAAAGTCACTGGTATCACCATCACATACCCTGACACTAGGTACCCACATACATATCCTTGATAAGAGTAATGTACTTTGATGGCATCCTCTTCCTTTCTAGCACCCACCACATAATCTCCCTTGGTACTCTATCACAAGCTTTCTCCAAATCAATAAAAACCATGTGAAGATCTTTCTACTGCTCTCTACATCTCTCCATAAGTTGCCTAATCGAGAAAACCACCTTAGTGGTTGACCTTCCAGACATGAAACTAAAATGATTCCTAGAGATACTTGTCAACCTCCTCAAACACTGTTCGCAAACTCTTTCCCAAAGCTTCATTGTATGGCTCATATGCTTAATTCCTCTGTAGTTTGTGCAACTTTGAATGTCTCATTTATTGTTGAAGATTGGAACTAAAATGCTTCTCCTATACTCATCTGGCATCTTGTTTGATTTAGAAATATAATTAAACAATTTAGTTAGCTAAGTCATCCCTGCATCTTCAAAGCATCTCCACACCTCAATAGGGATATCATTAGGCTCTACCGACTTGCTTGTTTTCATCCGTTTCAACGCCTTCTTTACCTCAGCCTCTTGAATTTTTCGAACAAAATGTCTATCGGTGATATCGGCAAAGTCTTTCAACTCGATTGAGAAGCTATCACTTTCTACATTGAAAAGCTTATCTAAGTATGTTATTTATCTATTTTTTTATCTCGTCGTTCTTCTTCAAAAATCTGACGTTCTCGTCCTTATTGCATTTAACCTAGTTGAAGTCTCTTGTCCTTCTCTTGCATAGCTTGAATGTTATGTAGACGTCTCTTTCACCCTCCTTCGTACTTAGCCTTTGATACAAATCTTCATACGCTTTACTCCTTGCTTCACTCATCGCTCTCTTTGCAGTATTCTTTGCCACTTTGTACTTGTGCATGTTGTCCTCGCTCCTATGATGGTGCATGCATTTGTAGCATTCCTTCTTCTCTTTGATAGCCTTTTGCACATCATTGTTCCACCACCACGAATCCTTGGGTTCTTGCCTATTTCCTCTTATTATCCCAAACACCATAATAGCCACTTTCCTAATGTAAGTTGTCATCTCATTCCACATGATATTTGCTTATCCTTTCATGTTGCATGCCCCTTCTCACATCACTCTACCTTTAAACACCCGTAAAGAATCTCCTTTGAGTTTCCACCATCTCGTCCTATAAATATTTGCTCTGTTATCCTTCACCACTCGAAGATAAAACATGCATACCAAGAGCTGATGTTATTAGGCGATACATTTTCCAGGTATGACCTTGCAATCAACATAGTCTCGTTTACTGCCTCTTCTACTTAAGACAAAGTCAATCTGGCTAGAATGTCGGGCACTACTGAAGGTGATCAAATGTGATTGTCTCTTTCTAAAGAAGGTATTAGCAATCATGAGATCACAAGATAACACAAAATTCAAGATTTCTTCACCCTCTTGGTTCCTACTGTCAAAAGTAGAACCACCATGCACTCTCTCAAATACCCCGCTAGATGAGCCAATATGGCCATTAAAGTATCCTCCTATATATAGTTTCTCGCTATTAGGCACATCTCTAACCATGACATCCAAGTCTTCCTAGAACTTCCTCTTGGCTTCTTTACTTAGGCCTACCTATGAGGCATATGCACTAATGACATTCAGAACCGCATCACCAACTTCTAGCTTAACTAGGATGATCATGTCCCCTCGTCTTCCAACGTCGACCACTTCGTTCTTAAGGTTCCTGTCAATCAATATGTCTACCCCGTTCTTGTTATATGCTTCTCCTGCATACAATAATTTGAAGCTAGTGTTCTCTACCTCCTTCGCCTTCTGACCCGTCCATTTAGTCTTCTAAACGAATAAGATCTTTACACGTCTCCTAATCATAGTATCAACAATCTCTCTTAACATTCCTTTAACGACCCCACATTCTAACTACCTGACCGAACCCTACTATTGTCTACTAGCTTATTTTCCCCTCGCACCCTCCGAGAAAGATGCGAAGACCCTTTCTAAATTATCACTACACTAACGCATTGATGTAGCGCGCCACTAAGAGAATGGCGGCCCAACCTTTGTATATTTAACACCATACCCAAGCTACGATATGGTGCACCGCTAAGGGAGTGGCAACCCAGTCCTTGCCTATTTAACACCATACCCCGAGCCTCGATATGGCATGTTGCCAAGAGGGTTACGCCCCAACGAAAAATCATAAGGTTACCTATATACACTACACCATAAATGGCCTTCTACAACACAAAAAAAGTTAGCTCAAGTCCAAAAAATATTGCCATAGGTCTTTGGCAAAACTTTTCTTGCGTTGCAATTTTTGTCGTTGCCTTAGACCTCAAAGGCAACATTTTTACTATCTAAGGCAACATACAATTGAACCCTATTTGGGTCTATAGCAATATCCATAGGTGTCTGTAGCAACATTCCAAAAATGTTGCTATAGATATTAACTTTCTGAATATGTTTGGGTTCACATCTTGTATACTATACAATTTTGCATTTCATATAATAATATATATCGATATTGAATAATAATACTATTGCAAAGAATTTAAATGATTCAAACAATATTTTATTCAATATAATATTTCAACATTTAAATAGTACACTATTTTGCATCTCTCTATAATGTAAGTCACATTCACACCTCACTACATACACTCAAACACTCAATATACTGTTTGTATTTGCTCCATACTTCAGGTCCAGCTCATGCTTTCACTCTGTCTCTTGTTTACCTATACAATAAACAACTAGAGCAATAATCTGAAAATAAACAAATTCAAATTTAGAAAAAAATAAATTTGTTTGTGTGTTTATTTGCCTCATGTATTTGGGTTGTTTGTCATCATATTTTGGTTGTGCAATATTTGTTTCTTTATCAGTGTTCACATAAACAAATGAATCTCAGAAGCATGCACGTATACACATGTAAGTGTACACGTGTACAGTACCACAACAAGCCAGAATCATTCTCGTGGCAGTGTAAACATGTGAGGAGCAGCCACATGGACCAACTTAGCCCAGTGTCTTCCTGCTCATGCAAAACAAGAACAAGTTCAGGTTCATAAAACATCAAGAATGTGATTCAATCTCAGGTTCAATTCAAGTATGCAAAGCAGTATATACCAAGACAAATGCAACTGAGCAATGCACACAGTGTTCGGGATTCAATATGGCAGCATGTACATAATGACTTTAACCATGAAAAGCATTAGTGAAACAAACAACATGAAAATCGTGGCAACCAAAATCAGACATATAAGATTTTTTATCCTATAAATTAACCCACCTTCATCATCGACAAACATCACGAGATAAGTCGAGAAAAGGAGAATTAAAAACAAAGAATTTCCCATATCAGAGATCTTGACAAACATCACCACTTCCTCTTCCTTACCACCGTCCAATAACAAGTCTGCTATTCACAACTGCTACCTTAAACAAACACAACTTGAAATTAAACTTAAGCAAAATATGTTGCACCTACACTGTATATTTGCCTCCGGCGTTCTCCTAAGGACTGGTTTTGCACCATTAGGGCCATGATCTTAGGACAACCAGCTAAGAAAGAGAAACGCATGGGAGCAAACATATGATTGCCATCTTCAACAACTTCCATTATCTATGCAAATAGTAAAGACATGTACCTGTTAATGTGTTGATGTAATGACCCGAAAATCCGGTCTAATTTGAGCTGACCAAAAACACAAGTCCAACCCCAAATTAAACTGAAAATCAGGAAATTAATAGAAAGAAAATAGAGGGTGAGGAAAGATAAGATAGAAACTTAGAATAAAAGAAGAAGAAGAACACAACATCAGAGTAACACGAACCTCACAGCGGAACGAATAACATATAATATATAACATAACTTGAAATATACATCTGTACTTGAATATACATCATTATCAAAGTACATCACTTACAACATAGCGGAAATAAACTATAGCTATATGATGAAGCCTCCTGCTCCAGTTCTTCAAGTATCTGTAAATCCCGACTACTTGACTGCCCATACAAAATTGGGCACCCAAGAGTTTAGGGAAAACAAAACAAAATAAACTCCGGGTCAGTCATGGGACTGGTATGAGTAAAACAGTTTAAAACAGTTTGAGCTATTAAACGATATCTCATAAGACCACGCTGTATAACGGAACGGGTTTTTCCCTTATGAGAATCCAAAATATCTTTATATCAAACCCTTTTGATATTATAATAATGTCTATCAACCACAATACAATAATAATCCAGTAGAAACGCTTTCATCTCACGTTCTACATATATAGTATACAATCAAAACCGCAAGCACGTATTGGGTAATCGATTTCCAAATATGACAAGGTATGGAACCACCTTTCGCTAGTGTACCTCTAGAAAGGAATACATTGGGTTCAACAAGAACATCTTGCAACCCGGCCACACATGACCGACCACTCATTTTGCTTGAGTGTATCGAATGTATATCACCAATGGTTGGGATCAGCAACCGTTTCCTGATTGGGACAGCATCAACAATAGATTTTTAGAAGTAAATGAAAGTCTAGATCAGGTGATTATACACCCTACTTCGGAGCGACCAACTTAGCCATGCTGCCTGCCCGATTTCTGTCATTTACCGGTCGATGAGGCTTGAGGTTACGCTTCATCATCACATCAGATTCACTTCGAATGTCACATCGTCAAATCCATCAAATCACTGATTGACGTCTACAATAATACATTATGTGTTAGCTAAAAGAAGTTTCCTTCTCCGCTTCCACTCTTGGTACGGTTGGAGAAATCAATATACGTGATCGTCTGGAAATACTCTGTCCGACATCTGTCCATACAAGTCATCCAGGAACATGATGAACCGAAGGCACTATTCAGTATATCCATCTTAGGCAATGTTATCTAAGACTTATACAATAGCCCTTGCACTTTACTCCATCTTCAATTTATATTTGGCATATATGATTCGCAACGCTTATGCCAATATAGAGTGGTTCTTTGGATAATAATCCAACCCGTCTCTCCATATTAACAACGTTAAAATGGTCAAAACTTTGATAGTCGGTGATTTAACTATCAAAGAAAAATAGGTGTGCAAACAACGATATTATTTCCAGATGGAAATTCTATCAATCAATCATCAATCATATATATGTCTATATATATATTTCCTTAGTTCATTTCTATGTTTAGAAAATATACGTTATTAACACTGGAAAACATTTCCATTTCTTATTTACATATCACTATCATTTCACAACTATCAGTCCCTGACTGTAAACTAGTGGAAGAACAATTCTCTAAGTATAAACCCCGAAGGCCGAAATCAACATCAGATCGATATTCAGAATAACTATTCAACTTAACTAATCTCTAGTCAGTTTCTAATCTTGTTTAACTCTATTTCTTTTAACTATGTTCGATTAACTTCTTTTGAATAACTACGTTCAATTGACTCCTTTCGAATAACTATATTCAATTGACTACTATTTGATGACTCTTTTTGATAACTCTAATCGACTAACTCTTTTATATCTCGTTAATTCCCTTTTATAATCCTATTTATTTTCCCAATAAATATTCCTTTATTCTATTTATTTATCAAATAAATATTTCTTTATTCTACTTATTTATCAAATAAATATTCCTGTATTCTATTTATTTACTTCCTACGTAAATAACTTTCTTTATACTTCTATTTACTTCTTAAATAAATATCGTTTTACACTTCTATTTACTTGCTATGTAAATAATCGTTTTATAAAATTCTTTGATTTTATAATTTTTCCCTTTCTAAATATCTCCTATTTATAAATATTCCAATTTACAAATATTTCTTATTTATAAATATTTCAGTTTATAAATATTTTATTTTCAATATCACTTTGAAAATTCCCTTATCAATATTCCGGTATGTTATGGTGTTTAACATATCAAATCACGATGATCAATGTCGTCCAAACACATATAGTTGACAACAGATTATATATCACATCATATATCACAATATATGAAAAACAGTAAAATAAATGTTGAGGAATCCAGTCGGATTCCTCCAACCTGTTTCCCTGCATCCACAGATGTTACACAATAAGATCAACATCACTTTCATTTCCATATGATATATTCTGTTAAACAGAATCAATATAGAAATTCAACTAACTGACTACCGGTTCAATCAAACAGTTAACACACAGTCAATCAGCCAATATTTAACAGTTCTAAAAATACAACATGAAATTATAAACTGTTCAGAGTTAGTGAGATTTACTCACATTGGACGATCATCGTTAATAATGATAACCATCGCTTGATTTGATTCAGATGGACAATTTATTTTACAATAAATTGTAGCGAGCTCGGATTCATTCCCAGTCAGCTCCATTGTGTTGCTTCCGTCCATACGATCCCAGTGGATCTTGTTTTGCGGAATTCTGATCACGTATGACCGAGTTATCAAGTTTTGAAGTTAATATACTTTTAAACTAAATAAAAGTTGGACTTTATTTTCTATTGGGCCTCACCCTTTTTCTCCGGCCCACTTGCCTTGCTTCAAACCCAGCCCGTCCCTTTCTTTCTTCCCCAAATCGATCGTGAGTCCCTGTAACAAACCTCCACCGTCATTACCAAACTCTCCATCCACAATCCATCCTCCTTCCTCCACTACAAATCAAACAAAAATCACAACAATTCCTTTCTCCTAAATTCGCTCCTCCCCATGCCTGTTTCCATGAACTCGCACTCCGTACCCTCGTTGCCAGTTCAGAACCCCGCGCGCAACTGTACATCGACGATCAACACAACGTGCACTGGTCATGCCCAAAATAAGTAGTAATGTGCTACTCCTTCACCCGAGTTCAACTACATCATCTAATCCTTGAATCGATTCCTCAAATTTGCCGAAGCCTTAGACCTAGGGTTGCTGTCAAGAAAAGGAGCGACGGAAAATTCCACCGAGTTGGTTAAAACTAGTATGAGCTTGAAGCTCTCACTCCAAAGATTTCAAAGCAACAAACTTTGTGATTTATAGATTTATGTTTCGGATTTCTTTTGTTTTTCTTTGTTCATCACTTTTCTGGTAAACGAGAATACAGTGGCGGCTAGGGGAATTTGATTTTATACAGGTGCGGGTTGGTAAGATTGGTGGCTGAAATGAATGTTGTGTGGGTGGTTTAGGTCTCCATATCAGTTTAGGATATATATATATATATATATATATATATATATATATATATACGAGACGTATAGGCACGCGCTTCGCGCGTGGTGATGGCACGCGCTCCGCGCATGGTGATGGCACGCACAGAGCCATTCAACAAAATAAAAATATGTCATTAGTACATGGTCTGGTATATTTCTTGCCCATTTTATTTTTTTGCATATTTATTTGCTCAATAGTTTCTTTTTATTTTCCTATTTTCATTACTGTGCATCAATTTTCTTCTGTTTCTAATTCATGCATGTTAATTCGTGTGACCGTTATTCAAAACATTTATTTATATTTCTAATTTTAAAAGTTCCATTCTTAATACGCGTGTGCATACTCTTGAAATAAATATTTCCACACATACGCGTGATTTAATTCCATTTACGATGTGCATTTATTTTCGAATTCAAACATACGCGTGATTTAATTCCATTTACGTTACCATTCTAGATTTAATTTTCTGCTTTCAAATTTTAACATTATTCCCATTTGCGTCTCTATTAATGTCATTAATGACGCGCATGGCTAATTAAAGGAACATTGCTATTTAACTATAAATACTTTCCGTTTTTTTCTTGATTTAATTCCTTTTATCATATGTGTTTGTTTTTAGTAAAGGGCATTTTCGGTAGTTTGCGTGTACACCAAAAAAGTGTGACACCAAACCTATTCCGATTATTAGTAAAGATATATATTTATCTATTTTATTTATTTGTTTCAGCACTCTAAAAATCCGTGTGATCACACACGATACTCAAAAATCACGAAACTGGACATGCAGCTACAATTCGACATTACGGTCCCAACGAAACTGGTTTCGTCGAATTCCGACTCCGTATGCTCACACAACGTATTTTTAACTATCAAAATATCGACTGTTTTCCACTCTGAAAATCCATACGGCCACACAGTGACTCTAAAAATCACCAAACTTGGAATCTAACAACTATTTGACATTGCGGATCCAACAAAATTAGTTTCGTCGAATTCTGAGGTCGTTTGCAAAACTGGCTATTTTTAAAGCTTTGGATGACCCATTTAAATATATAAATATATTTAAATATAATTAAATTAAATATTTATAAATAGATATTATCATGTATATTCACAGTGGAATACCATACAACTCTAGAATATTCCTATATGAATTTCTAACTCGATATTCACTTCTGGGTCAACCCGATATTCGATTTATATTGAATTTCCTTTTTAAAATATAAATAATTCCTTTATAAATTATAAAGGAATTCCACAGCGACTTTTCTAAAATTTGATTTGGACATAAATCAAAATCTACACGACGAAATCCCGATTTTTCTCTTCCACTAGAAAGATATACTCCACCAGCTCCACACGTTTCTTGTTTCATAAAAATCCGGCTTAAAACGAATCTTGTACATTCAGTTGAAGTTCAAATCACCAAATCGCGAACTGCAGCGCCATTTCAAGCTCGATTTTAATTATAATATAATTATACGTTCAGACTTCGTTCAAATAATATATTCGTTATTCAAATTAAATTCCAAGCCGAATTAAATATCACAGATGATCCAGTTCACACCATATCGCCATTTCAGCCAATTCTGATTATTTCAGAATTAAATATATTATTTAGTTTATTATTTTAATTTAAATATTCACAATTATTTAATTAAACCACCATTTAATTTACTATATCACTATTTATATAATTAAATAAATTAATTATAATACCTCTGCCAATGCGGGTCATTACAGTTGAACTGCCATTCGCATGCAACACTCTTTATTCCTAATAGGTAGGTTGACTTCAGTAATTTTTAGGATTGAGTAAAGTTTTAGAGCAAATTGGAACCTCGGTTCTATTTGCAGTAGACAATAGTGAATAACAACTATTCCATCTTCTGATTAGTCATGTGAGGTCCACTGCCATGTTCCTGCACTGGATTACAAGCCTATCCACATATTTTGCACTTAACCCGCGTTCTTTCATTTCCAAACCAATCAATCAGTTATTGCTTCTTCTCAATCATGAGTGATACTGTACAACTCATGTTTACTGATTCTAGTAGTTCCACAATTATTACTGGATTGAACCATACAAATGTTTAAGAACCCAATCAGTCAATGTAAATATTAGTTTAAGTGGATTCCATATTTAACCGATCAACATGTAATCGAATAATTTTTTTATTGAAACCATCAAACCCCAAAATTTTGAATCTTTAAACTCTATAGGCTAATCGATGCATTATTATCAAATAAAAGCCCAAAAAAATTTCACAGTCGAACTTCTGTGGCATTCGAATCCAATTATCCCCAAATCAAGAGTTGAAAGCAAGAATAAGTTACCCATGAAAATTGAAGTTGGCAAAAAAAAATTAATACCTTCAGGAGATCGGTTTAAAGAGTCGAGATTTCCAGCATAAGATTGAACAGCAAAACCGATTCCGCCGGAACACCCACTCCGGTAGCTCGATCTCCTAAAATTCGAAAGTAACAAATTTCGATTTATCGATGGATAGCGAATTGTAAATGGAGAGACAGTCAAGCGGATCTTTCCATTTTCTAATCTCGTTCTCAAACAATAGGGATTTTTGGCGAAATTAAATTGGAATTGTTGTGCTATTAAAAAAGGAAGTCGCCTTCGTTTCTCTTCCAAGCCCTTTGAATATTGGATCTGAATAGAATGAGAAAATGAAAATGAGATCTAAACGAGATCTAAAATGAAAAAAAAATAGTTATTTATTCAAGTAAAACAACGGGTAAATGAAAATTTAGGATCATAATGATTTTGGAAATTTGGAGGTGAGAACGAAATGAAAAGAAAAGAGGGTGAATTAAAATAAAAGTAGGAAATAGAAATAGTTGAGGTGTGGATTGATGGTTGAGATTTTGTTTTAAATGATGGTGTGGATCGCTGAGGTGTATAATTTTATTAATTTGAATATATTTATAACTACTGCAACATCTTGCTGATATCTATGCTAACATCTTGAAGCGAATGTTGTAATAGACAAAAATCAGCATAACTATCGTTACATTGTAGCTAGCAACATCTTATAATTTTGTTGCAACAGGCTATCTATGACACACACACACACACACACATATATATATACACACACTTAAGGGCCATCACATCACGATCACTATGAGAATTACTTATGACACTATTAATCATGCTCCTTGTTACTATGCCTGTAATTTTATTATGGCAATTTAGTTAAGTCAGACCCAATTATACAGTTTGAGTATCACTTTTACTCTATCGCATATAACCAAAATAAATATTGTACTGATGCTTTAGCATTACCTACATCTATTGATTCTGGCATTGTTGAGTGTAATTATTAGAAGACGCGAATATGGCTAGTACCATTGCCCTCCTTCCTAGATCTCGTTAGACGATACAAGGGCGACGTGTGTTTATGTGTGTGTGTGTGTGGAAAATGTTCCGCTACACCTCTTAGGTTACACGTGAATCTCCCCTTGAATTTCAACTACTCATTCTGATTTTAATATTTATTATATATATAAGAGCGTTCCAAGGCACACCTGTTTTGTAGCACCCCTACCAGTTCGTTAGTTGCACCAATACAAATACAACAAGAATTTGTATATGTTCAATCCACATATATATTATCAACTATCTAAAATTCGAGATCGTTTCGACATTTGTAGAATAATATATTTGTTGTTTAAAATTAACAATTCGAAAAAATGTCTAAATGGTGAATAATTAAGCTAAGATTTTGAAAATGTTACGAATGTCGGAACGAACTCAAATTTTGGATAGATGACAATATATAAGTGGGTTGAACATTTACAAATTCTCGTTAGATTTGGATTGATATAGCTCATGGTAGGGTAGGGGTGCTAAATGGGTGCAGCAAAACAAGGGTGCCCTGAAATGCACCTCTAACTCTCTCTCCCTTTTTACCATCACACGTCTGATTTCTCCCTTCACTAACTCTCACACATCCGATTCCTCCCTCAATATGAGTGGCATTCTAGTGCATCACTATTTTGCAACATCCCTTCAGCACCTCTACCCATTCATGAGCTACACTAATCCAAATCCAACGAGAATTTGTAGTCGTTCAGTCAACATGTATATTATCATCTATCCAAAATTTGAGCTCATTCAGACATTCTAATATTTTCAAAATCTTAGCTTAATTATTCAACGTTCAAACGTTTATTCGAACAGTTAAATTTAAACATCAAATATATTATTCTACGAATGTTGGAATGAGCTCAAATTTTGGATAGATGATAATATATATGTAAATCGAACATCTACAAATTCATGTTGGATTTGGATTGGTGTATCTCACGGTAGGGTACATGTGCTAAAGTAGCATTCTAGGGCACTCCTGTTTTGCAGCACCCCTACCGTACCGTGAGCTACACTACTTCAAATCCAAAAAGATTTTGTGGATGTTCAGTCCATACATATGCTATCATCTATCCAAATTTTGATCTCGCTCCGACATTCGTAAAATAATATATTTGATTTTTAAATTTAACAGTTCGAATAAATATCTGAACGGTGAATAATTGAGCTAAGATTTTGAAAATTAATGTTATGAATGTTGGAACAAGCTCAAATTTTGGATAGATGATAATATATGTGTGGATTGAATGACTACAAATTCTCGTTGGATTTGGATTGGTGTATCTCATGAACGAGTAAGGTGTGTCAGAACTCTCCTCTCTCTTTATATGGGTTATATAGCACCCATTTTACAGCTCAATTCTAGCCACTCATTTATATTTAAATACTGTGTGAGTGAGACAGAGAGAGAGAAAGTGGAAGGAGAGAGAAATGTGATTGTGTGGTGGAAATTATAAGCACACATGAGTTTATTTTCTCTTACCTAACAATTTTTAGGTTTATTTTCTTAGTTATTGTTTTGTACTACATGAGTTTAAAGTTTTATTATGTTAGTTTTAGGAGGTTTAGTGTTAAAATATTTAGTGACTTCGTAACGTGTTATAAACTTACGATATAAAAAAAAGATAATAAAAAATTCTACTTATAAAACTGACATTCATATTCCACTGTATCTTAATGTCTCTCTCTTAGCAAGGCTACCATATAAGAATCTGGGTTTGACAACACCAAACGTCAATAGTGCTTGGGTTCCAAGTTATGTTGTTCACACAAGGATTAAGTATTTGAGGGAATTTTTTTTTTAAAATCTTTTATGTGCTAATTTTGGGAGTTACTTTTATGTTTCACAGGAATGTTTGAGTAGTCTGAGGGATATATTTACTATATTTGAATTTTTTAACAGTTGATCTATGAAGTTCACTTTATGCATGCTTGGTTGTATTATATAGCATATGTTAATTGAACCTTAATTTTGGAATTAACATTAATTTCAACTTCTATTCGTGTATGTATCTTATATGGAAAAAATAATAGTATACATTACATCTTAACGCAGTGGAGGTTTCTTGTTGATGGAACATGATAATTCCCTATAAACATTTGATTTCTAGGAAGATGAAAATTCTAATAGTAAGAAGCAATCACTGTAATGAAAATAATGATTGGATGATTGTGTTTGTACTAGCAATGTGTTAAGATTTGTGATACGCATATCACATTTGCGAGCAATAAATTATCTATGTAGATTCATTTTTTTGTAAAGAGCTTTGTTGCTATATTTGTGGGATATTTGAAAGTGAAGGCAAGGATTATTTGATGCTTATCCAATAGATTTTTGACATATATAAAGATAACTTAGGTGTCAAGATAACTTGGCTATGAAGCAATTCATTCTATAAATGCCTAGTTAATAACATCTTCGTTAGGTGTGGAAAAATTTGACGATTATTACATAGAATCATTAGGGTTGGTGCCATTGTTCTTCATGATCTTTCTCATCAAATTGTTTAGTCATTAGATATTCTCTACCTATTTTTCATAAAGGTTATTGGTTTAAGTTCTGCTTGATTGTTACGATAGTTGAGATTGGTTGTAAACAATATTTTGGTGAATCAATAAAGAGGGTGGTTGGGTGGAATATCATGTGTTCATATTTCCGATATTGTTTGTTTTTCAATCGCATTCATCTCCAAGTGATTGGGTGAAAAAGGTTCACTTTGTTTTTCGTGTGTTTCGTCAAACTTCCGCTGCACACAAAACCCCAACAGTTGGTATCAGAGCTCGGATCATCGCATAACTTGGAGTATTTGTTAGATTAAAGATTGTAGATGCCGGAGATGATGACGTTTTCGAACATGGCTATTTTGAATGGTAAGAATTGGGGTATATGGAAGATAAAAATGGAGGATGTTCTATATTTGAATGATTTGCACGATCCCATTGATGGAAATGGGAAGAAGCCCTCGAATGTGGGCAAGGGAAAGTGGAAGAAAATGAACAAAAAGTCAATTGCGTTGATTTGCCAATATTTGGATGATTCGATGTTCCACCATGTGGCTAGTTGTAAATCCGCGAAGGCATTGTGGGATAAATTAGTATCGCTATATGAGTCAAAAAGTGCTACAAGTAAGGCTTTTCTAGTACCAAAGCTAGTATAGCTGAGGTTGGATGAGGAAAAGTCGGTTGTAGAGCATTTGAACGAGTTTCAGGATGTCATCAATCAATTGGCAAGCATAAAGGTCAATTTTGATGATGAGTTACAGGCTCTTTTGTTGATGAGTTCTCTTTCGGAAAGCTGGGAGACTTTGATTGTTTCATTGAGTAATTCCTATGCTAATGGAATTATCTCTTTGGAAACGGTTCGAAGAAGTCTTTTGAATGAGGAGCTAAGGAAAAAAGGATCGGAATTGAAATCGGTTCAAAGTGAGGCAATGGTAGCAAGGCACTCGAAGGATACAATTTGGAAGAAAAAGGGAGCCAAGGGTAAAGGTGCAATCACTTGTTTCCATTACAAGAAGGTAGGTCATAGACACAATGATTTCTATTCATATATACGAGATATAAAGAAGAAGAAGGTGCAATATGATAATAATAGTGATGAGGCACAAGTAGACTTTGCTGAAGGTACTGAAACGATTCTTTGTGTGATGTCCTATTTAGTGTTGTGGAGCCTTAGAAGATAGATTCAGGAGCCAGATTTCACATATGTCGAGATGCGAAAAGTTTTTCCGTATGAGAAGAGTGTTGGCATAATAAAGACGACCAATGGAGTAGAGCTACCAATTTATGGAGTTGGAGCTGTTAGGTTTCAGATTCATGATGGAGTGGAGAGAGAAGTGGCCGGTGTGAGGCACATACCCACTTGTTCGCATAACCTCATATCTCTCGGTCGGTTAGATCATCGTGGTTGCACTTATGAGACTCGAAGTGGTGTTTAGAGAGTGAAGAAGGGCGGTCGAGCGATGATCCAAGGAATTTTGAAAGAGGGAAACCTATGTAGTTTGGTCGGTTTGGTGGTCGACAGTGGAAGGTAGGTAACGGTTGAAGAACCTAGTCCGCAACAAGGTGGAGAGGTTAATATGGTCATTGCTGATAGTCTTAAGTTGGAGGATCATGGTATCGACAAGGGTCTAGATGTTGATGATGCTCAAGGGATCCCTAAGATGAAGAGATCATGTCAAGCGAAAGACAGATGTCGAGTTGTGAAATCCACAAAGATGAGATGAAGGTCTTTGTGGTATTAGAAACGCTTTTGAAGATCGCTATTGGCATGGTGCACGGATGAGGGAGGTGCATCATTAATGGACGATGGTGGATGTTTTTAATGATGTTAATTGAGAAAAGTAGGTTGAAAGTGAGAACTAAGTTGACTAGTGTTGAGTGGAGGAGATTTTGTGATTTGGTACCAAGATGGAGTGTTGAGATTTGTGATACGCAAATCATAATTGTTGGCAATAAGTTATCTATGTAGATCCCTTTTTTGTGGAGATATTTGTGGGATATTTGAAACTGAAGGTAAGGATTATTTAATGCTTATCTAATATATTTTTGACATATATGATGATAACTTGGGTGTCAAGAAAACTTGGGTATGAAGCAATTTATTCTATAAATAGCCTAGTTAACATCTTCATTAGGTGTGGAAAATTTGGCAGTTATTAAATAGAATCATTAGGGTTGGTGTCATTGTTCTTCATTGTCTTTCTCCTCAAATTGTTTACCCATTGGATATTCTCTAACTATTTCTCAATAAGGTTATTGGTTCAAGTTGTGCTTGTTTGTAACGATAGTTAAGATCGGTTGTAAACGATATTTTAATGAATCAATAAAGAGGGTAATTGGGTGGAATATCTTTTGTTCATATTTCTCATATTGTTTGTGTTGTTGTTTGTTTTTCAATCACATTCATCTCCAAGTGATTGGGTAAAAAAAATTCGCTTTGTTTTTCGGGTGTTTTGTCAAACTTCTGCTGCGCACAAAACCCCAACACAACGAGAATGAAAGTATTATAACCAAATGTATTTTACTTATTTTAAGATAGTCGTGTTATTTTATTTTGTTGTTCAAGGTAAAAAAACAATTTGATCTTTTTTTTAGGAAGATTGGTCATTAAATATAGTATAATTACTCATTAAAATAAAGTTTATTAGTAAAAAGATAAAATGACACGTATTTTTGTATTGTATTATGTGTGCATATATCATGCATGATTTCTATCATGTTGTTCCTATCAATTTTAATAAATTATGCGTTGAGTCTATTGCATGTATCTTGCAAGATCAATATTAGTTTTCTTATATTTTAATGCAAGAAAGCTTATTTCATTTAAAAGTTTTTTATTTATAAAATTGTTGCTATTGGTGAAAGAAGTAAAAGTAATCTGATTAATTATGTGGTCATTTTCGTTAACATTTGACCAGGACAAATGTCTTTGTTTATTTATACCTTTGCTTATCTTAATGACCCAATCTATAAGCTTATGCTTGGCTCTTCATTCAAGTTTTTTTCGTAACTTCGAATCCATTGTCTTACTCTATTGTGCTCCAATATGGGTGTGCATGTTTGTAGAAACTGGGTATGACCTTCATAGCTGAAAAGAAATTTTCCTTACATACTAGCAGGACTGGTTTTTAAAATAAATTTTCCTTACATACTAGCAGGACTGTTTTTTAAAATGTGGAAATTATGGAGGCATCTATATTTAAAAGATCATTCAAAGCGACTTTCTATGTAACTTTACATTTAAATCGGGTCCTTATTTTACTGTAGCTTCAAACTTTCGCGTTTTTTACGCTATTGTATAAAAAAAATTATAAATATTCATGGAAAAATTCCACAAAAAAATACTGAAATACCAGCATTTTTTGTGAATAATCGCAGACATTTCTGCAATTATTTACACAGTACACTACTGTTAGATCAAAATTTGGCTCTAACACCCAAATTGTTCTGATTTGTAGAGAATTATAACTGAAAAATGAGAAAAAAGCAGAAAACACACAAAGTTTATAGTGGTTCGGCGTTAACGAGCCTACGTCCACTTTATATGCTATTGATTATACTTTGAATGCTAGTACAACCAATGATTTCTCTCAAACTCACTCTTACAATTATGATTTTTCTCAGTAATCTCGAAGTAATACTGATAAGAAATAGTGGTGCGACAGTAATGGTGGAATCAATACTCAATACTGCCAAAAGATCCCTAAAAAGGCCAATCTCTGGGCTATTTATAGCTGATTCTGCCAGCCGGATCGCGGTCACACGTGGCGCAAATCCCGAGAATATCGGATCGGATCGAGGCTTGATGAAGAATTGGTCAATATGACAGTTGTGGACAGGTGTCGCGAGATCCATGCATCTCGGATCGTGATGGACTTAGTCAGGAGCTTCGCCACGTCCTCGGGGATCGGATCGGTTCGTGGTCACAGTTCATGAGCCGGAGTGGTGAGCTGGTGATGGTCGTGATGGTGATGGTCAGGCCGGGTCATGGTCACGATCCGACCCCATGGGGTGGTCACGATCCGACCCCAGGGGTGGTCACGATCCGACCACAAGGGGTGGTCACGATCCGACCCCAGGGGGTGGTCACGATCCGACCCCAAGGGGTGTTCACGATCCGACCCTAGGAGGTGGTCATGATCCGACCCCAGAGGGTGGTCGCGATCCGATCTTCAAAAATGCCAAAATGCAGGTTTTTCCGTATTTCTGCATGCGTTCATGGAAACGGACGTATCTTTCAAACCGTAAGGCCGATTGGACCAAACGAAAGCTCTACTTGAAGCTAATTCAGAGGGCTACAAGTGTTTGATGTGTTTAGATCCAATTGAGGTAGTTTGATAGGGGTTTTGGGCCAGCTTATACTGATGTTGCGATTTTGACCAAACTGCCTAGTGTCTTCTGATGATGCTTTCAATGCCTGGAGAGTGATGTTACCCCGCCATTTCAACCGAGCGATTGCTGATCAATTCATGTTTATATTCAAGCCCTTTGCTTTGGGTAGCCTGGTCACAAAGCAGGCTAACATTTTGCCCTCCAAAGTACATCTTATCGCAGGTGAGATGTGCTTTGAATGTGTTAAGCTAAATCTTTCTGGTACGTCATTTATCCTTGAGAAGGCTCTGTCCAATTGTTGCATTGCATCCATGGGAGGTAGTTAGGCCAAGTTCTGTGGAAGGAGTGTTTGAGATGATCAAGTAACTGTTTAAACCTTGTCGAGCCAAGAGTTCGATTTCTTTCATCAGAATTCACGCTGGATTGTTGGCTCCCGGGCATGATTCTACACGTCTCGGTCTTTGCCAAACAACATCATTATTCTACGCAGGTCGGGTGCATTGTACGGTTGAACTTTCTTTTACACTTGAGTCAACGTATGAAGTAGCCATTCAAATTATAGGGCGATGTAAGAATCTTCGAATCTTTGAGTTAGTATCTAGATATTGACCTAGGATATTAAAATCGCATTGAATCGTAACAGTAAGGAATCCGAAAGCCACGATCACTCTGGATTGTGGTCAAAGGAATCCACGATCTCTCTGGATCGCTTCATAATTCCATAATCATAGGAAAATCGGTAAGAGACATAGTTGAAATCATGTGAACCAGTGCTTGTATGATCGTCACTATCGTATGGCAGTGGGGGAATTTGTTACATCTTCTATTCGGTGTGGTTTGAGTCTTTAAATTCACATTTAACCCGCAAGCTAGCTCGGTCGGTCGGGGAAAACGAATCAGGTCATACTCCAGAAGCATATTGTACACGTTTTAAATCTTATTCCACGCCAGGATTGTCTTTGGAGTTAGTCTACGAATCGACACTTGTGCTCTCAGTGCCATCAGAGGACAAGCAAAGTCAGTACTCGTGCTCCCATCATCGGGTTGAGCTAATTCAATGGGGCATACGGTCTTTAAGCTCTTATACTCTCTGCAGTTGATTCAGGCCGTAGCTGAGTTGCAAGTTAAGCGATTCTAGCTGATCCAAGCTGTCCCGTGCTCTTCTTGAGTCAGCAAGAGTTTGAGTTGTCCACGTGAACGGTAGAATTACATCTGCTTTGATATTGTCCCTTCACTTTAGTAAGAAGGTGAGAATTTACTCGTCCAGTGCTAGCAGTCTTTAGTTCTCTTATCGGATTAGTCACAAAGATGAGTAGGCTCGTCAAAGATGTAAGCGGATTAGTCGAGCCCCTCCGCTCATACTTCAAGATAAACCAAAATGGTCTTCATAGTCCTGTTGAATCTCTTTTCATGATCGGTTCAATTGAGCTTGACAAACAATATCGTGGGCCCGATAAGTGATATAGATTCTCTTTAGAACTACACATTCTAATCATTCATTTCCAAGGTTTTTTCTTTATCCTTATCAGTTCGGGAGTCGGATGGTGCTCCATCCTTTATCATAAAAGCATTGAGATTTTCTATCTCGACATTAACACCTTCTTGTCATAGAAGTATGTCCACCTCAGGGTTGAATTCATCAAAGCTTCTAAGCAACTCTCGTTAGAGAGAAAATTTTAAATTTGGGGGAATAATAGGGGATCCTGACGTCCCACGTGTAAGGGCTGACTGTCGTTATCCATATCATCTTGAGAAGCGCCGCCTCTCGAGAGGCGCTGAATCAAATTGGCGAGCAGGTTGGCATCAAAGAATTGCTGCATATCGCCAATATCATGACTGGTGCCCCCAGCATTGAATCTGAGGTTACAAAGGGGGTCTTTGTTTATTTCTTACTTCCGCTTCGATATTGCCCCCGGGTAGTGGTTCGAGTCATTTGACCCGACTGGGTTCCTATTCTTCGAATTATTGCGTTCTTGCTTGGAGCTGAGCATGGAATATCGCTCGAATATCCATTCGAGTTGGAGCTAAAGCTGGTCGTGCATAACCTGAGTTTGTTACAATTCTTGCATTCTCATCTAGTATGTTGCAGGTAGCTGTTCCATTGTCCACGTTTCCATCCACGATGTTCTGAATCGAAGCCGCATGTTGCACGCCTGCTGATTGGTTTGTGTTCGATCTGAGCTGATGGTTGCTTAGCCTTTAAATTGTCATTGATGCCCCCCGCGTAAAGTCTTGAAATAAGTGAAGATCAGCCTCGGGCTTCTTAAATCCACATGCGCAGTAGCCATCAATCAGGCTTCCGTCACGCGACTGGGAACGGAGGCATTGAGTAATTGAACAATGCTGCTCAAGGCTCGTTGTAATGACCCGCATTGTCAGAGGTATTATAATTTATTTATTTAATTTTATAAATAGTGATTTAGGGAATTAAATCGTTGTTAATTAAATTATAGTGAATATTTAATTAAATTAAATAATATATTTAATTCAGAAATAATCAAAAATATTTGAAATCACAATATTCTGTGAACGGGGTCGTCCCTTAGATTTAATTCAGCTTAGAGTTGAATTATATTGATGAATATATTCAATCGACGACAGTTTGAACGTATAATTATAATATAATTAAAATAGAGCTTGAAATGGCGAGCAAGCCGGAATTCGACGAAACTAATTTTGTTGGATCCGCAATGTCAAATTATTGCTAGATTCCAAGTTCCGTGATTTTTAGAGTCACTGCATGGCCGTACTGATTTTTAGAGTGAAAAACAGTCAGTATTTTGACAGTTAAAAATACACTGTGTGAGCATACGAAGTCGGAATTCGACGAAACCAATTTCGTTGGGACCGTAATGTCGAACTCTAGCTACATGTCAATTTTCGTGTTTTTTCGGTATCGTGTGTGATCACACGGATTTTTAGAAGACGGATACAAATATAAAGGATGAAAATAAAATATTAAAATATTAATAAAAAAATATCTAGATATTTTATGAGCCTATAAATACCCTCTCTAAGTTTTCCTAAACCTAATTCTGAAGTCAACCAAACCAAAAACTGCGACGCTCATTTTTCTCTTCACAGAAAAAGTTTGATCCTCATGAAAATCAAAATCAAAACAAATAAAATCCTACAAATTTTATAATACGTATATTTGGATTCAGAAAGAGGTTAGCTTCGTTTCTGTGTGTGTTTTGGTGAACTCGATCTGCTGTTTGGATCGACCAATTTGCTGTCGAGAACTAGGGTTGAGGCATGCTGGACCTAGGTGAAGCCGGAGGGGATGAGGAGGTCTTAATCGAGTTCATGGAGGAGAAGCGCGCGTGTTGAGGCCAGTTGGAGGTGATCTGGTCATCGGGATTGAAGGGCGACGTCGGATTTTCTGCTGTGGAGCTACAGGTCGCGACAGGAAAGGGTACTCGAGCTTTTCGTGGCGTACTAGGGTAGAAGGAGGAAACGACGAGGTGTTCAAATGTGGTTTCGATTTGTTGGATAGTAAATCGGAGAAGGAGCAGTAGAAGGATTTTCTGGGAAAGGATCGACGTTGGGTGTTAATTACTGGAGTTGGGATTTTGTCTGTGCAAAGGGAGAAGAAGAATGCTCGGTTACGGTTGGGCTTAAACGATAATGGGCTAGTGTTGAAAGGGATCAAAGCCCATTTATAATTTAAAGTCCAAGTTAAATTCATTTAAATTTATATTAACTTCAAATTGTTGTAACTTGGTCATACGATATCAGATTGACAAACCGTAAGTTGCGTCGGGATCGTATGGACGGACACAACACGATGGCACTGACTGGAAGTACATCAGAGCTCGTTACAATTTATGGCGAAATAAATTGCCCGTCGCAGTCAAATAACGCAAACCGTTATTTAACGATTAACACGCCAATGTGAGTAAAACTCACCAACTCTGTACAGTTCTATTTTTACAACGTATTCTTAGAACTGTTAAATATTGTCTGTTTGATTGAACTGCTAGTCAGTTAGTGAAAATTATATATATATATATGTAATTATATATATATAAACCGTTAAATATTTATATATTGATTCTGCTATCAGAATAATTTATATTGAACTGAAAGTGATGATAATCATATTGTGTAACATCAGTGGATGCAGGGAGACAGGTTGGAGGAATCCGACTGGATTCCTCAACAGTTATTTTATTGTTTTTCATATATTGTTATATGATGTGATATAAAATTTATGGGCGATTATATGTGCTTGGACGATATTGAACATCGTGATTTGATATGATTGAATACCATAACATACCGAAATGTTGATGAGGGGATTTTCAAAGTGATATTGAAAATAGAATATTTATAAAATGGGATATTTATAAATAAGAGATATTTATAATGTGGAATATTTATAAATAAGAAATGTTTATAAATTGGAATATTTATAAATAGGAGATATTCAAAAAGGAAATAATTACAAACCATTTTCTTTTTGAATGGAAAGGCCTGTGTGGCGGGTTTGGGGATTTTCCCGATGCTCCCGTTACAAAGGAGGTTATGGCGAATTTTTCAGAGAATTTAAGGAGTTAGAATATTTCAAGAATAAATTTGAAAAGGAAATATTTGTAAACCATTTACAAATAGAATTGAAAAGGAAACGTTATAAAAAGGAAATCATTTTTAAAGTGTAGAACCGTTATTTAAAAGTAAATCTTTTCAAATGAATAAAACGTTGTTAAAAAGGAAATCTTTATAAAGTGAATAAAGTAGTCGAATATTGGTTATTCGAAGTGAGTTAATCGAATATTGGTTATTCGAAAAGGGGGTTATCAAATCGAATAGATTAAAGGAGTTAATCGAATATAGTTTATTCGAGTAGAGTTAGAGGAGTTATCGAATATAGTTTATTCGACAGGAGTTAAGTGAATAGTTAGATTAATCAAAGTGAATTAGTTAAGTTAAACTAAGTGAATTAGTTAAGTGAATTGGTTAAGTTAACCAAAGTAAATTTGTCGAGTTAATCAAAGTGATTAGTTCAGTTAATCGAGTTGAATTTGTCAGTCGAGTTAATAAATGGAGTTAGTCAAACTAAGTAAAACCGGTTAGAGTTAATTAATTAAGGTTGACCAGTTAGAGTTAATCAATTAGAGTTAATCAAATATAGTTAAGTAAAATTAGAACTGACTAGAGATTAGTAAATTGAATGGTTTTCTAAGTGTCTATCTGATGTTGGTTTCGGCTTTCGGGATTTATACTTAGGGAATTGTTCTCATATTAGTTCACAGTCAGGGACTGATAGTTGGGGAAGAGTAGTGATTTGTAAATAAGCAAATGGAAAACGTTTTCCAGTGTTAATAACATATATTTTCTAAACATAGAAAATAAGGCAATGTGAATATATATATATATATATGTTGATGATTTACTGATATAATTTCCATCTGGAAATAATATCGTTGTTTGCACACTTGTTTTTCTTTGATGGTTAAATCACAGACTATCGAAGTTTTGACCATTTTAACGTTGTTAATATGGATAGACCGGTTGGATTATTATCCGAAGAACCACTCTGTATTGGCATAAGCGTTGCGAATCATATATGCCAAAGATAATTGAAGACGGAGTAAAATGCAAGGGCTGTTGTATAAGTCTTAGATAACAGTGACTAAGATGGATATACTGAATAGTGCCTTCGGTTTGTCCAGTCCCAGGACAACTTGTATGGACGAAGGTCTGGCAGAGTATATCCAATGGATCGCGTAAGTTGATCTGTTCAAACGTATTCACGTTTGGTGGCAGAGGAATTCGTTTCTCTAAGCTGTATACCCGTGTTATTTTTGGATAAATCAATTTGTGATTTGGCGGGTATGACGATGTGACATTCTAAGTGAATGAGGATGACTTGTGTTGATGAATGTCTGACAGAGTATTTCCAGAAAGGTCACGTACATTGATTTCTTCAACTATACCAAGAGTGGAAGCAGAGAAGGAAACTTCTTTCGCTAACACGTAACATACTGTTGTAGACGCCAATTAGTGATTTTCGATGGATCTGACAATGTGGCATTCGAATTGAATCTGATGTAATGATAAAGCGTAGCTTCTAGCCTCATCAACCGGTAAATGACAGAAATCAGGCAGGCAGCATGGCTAAGTCGGTCACACCGAAGTAGGGTGTATAATCACCTATCTAGAGAATATTCATTTGTTTCTTAAATCTATCAATGCTGTCCCATATATATACGGGAACAGTTGCTGATCCCAACCGTTGGTGATATACATTCGATACACTCAAGCGAAATGAGTGGTCGGTCATGTGTGGCTGAGTTACAAGATGTTCTTGTTGAACTCTAGTGTATCGTTCCTAGAGTACACTGATCGAAAGGTGGTTCCATACCTTGTCATAGTTGTAAATCCATTACCCAATACGTGCTTGCGGTTTTGATTGTATACTATATATGTAGAACGTGAGATGAAAACGTTTCTGCTAGATGATTATTATATTGTGGTTGATAGACATTATTATAATATCAAAGGGTTTTTGATATAAAGATATTTTGGATTCTCATAAGTGAAAAACCCATTCCATTCTGCGGCGTGGTCTTATGAGATATCGTTTACTTGTTCATATACCTATTTAAACTGTTTTACTCACACCAGTCCCATGACTGACCCGGAGTTTACTTTGTTTTTTTTTCCTAAACTATTAGGTGTCCAATTTTGTACGGGCAGTCAAGTAGTCAGGATTTTACAGATAAACTTGAAGAGCTGGAGCAGGAGGCTTCTGGATCATATAGCTATAGTTATTTCCGCTGTGTTGTAAGTGCTGTACTCTGATAAGTGCTATTGTATACATAACTGTTATATTTCAAAGTTATGTTATCTATTATATGTTATTCGTTCCGCTGTGAGATTCGTGTTACTCTGATGATGTAAGTTCTTCTTTTCTTCGTCTATTCTATGTTTCTATCTTATCTATCCTCACCCTCTAATTTCATTCATTAACTACCAGGATTTTTCGATGTTTTGGTTATCGACATCGTGCTTATGTCGATAACCAAAGTCGCTAAAAATCCGGGTCGTTACAGTTGGTATCAGAGCTTAAGTTAAGAATTACTTGGCTCTGTGGCGTGACTCGGTAGAGATAGGGTTAGTAATAACCTAGATTGAGTTTGACTGTATATATACGAGTGCGTATTTGTATTTGATATAAAAAAATGGTTTTATACTGTGGAGATTCATTGGCTGAGTTGTTTATGAGTTATGGTCGATCAGTTTGATCAACTGTATCGGTAGGAGTAAATAAACACCTGAATACGATGGACCGACACAATATGGATATGTGATATATTATCATATATAGGATGTGTTGGTAGTAATTATAATCAGATAAGATTATAAAATGTGAAATGGTTATATATAACCAATCAAAATTTGTACAAGTGAATTATATAAAATTTAAATGAATTAAATCTGAATTTAGATCAGAATTGGAATTTAAAATCCCAGAAATGGGAAAGGTGTTTGTAAATGAATCTGGATTTAATATATGTGAATTTTAAGATCCTGGGAGATTTTAAATTTGTTTACAACATTGTAAAAGGATATTTGGAATCGATTTCAAAATGGGAATATTCAGAAATGGTTTTGAAAAGTGATATAGTATTGAACTCACTTCGATAGCTGGAAAATAGATTCCGATGTTGATCATGACATCATCGGTGTTCATTTTCAAGTGTGTAAGTGACGGATTACTACCAAAGAGATTGTTTTGAATTGTTTTGAGAAAAACACGTTGTTTTGATATTCCAAATTGAAAATTTTGATTTTTGGAAAAGGTTAAGCTATTTAAAAACTCCCAGAAACAGATTATGTGAATTAAAACAAATTAAGTAGGATTTGTAAAGGCCAATAGAATTGAGATTGAATTAAAAGCCAGTTAAGTAAAAATCATATTGAAATAGATTGGTGTCAACTAGAATTAGACTTGATTAGAGATAATTTGGGATTATATTGGGCTGGTAAGTAAAGAATTTAAATTGGAAATGGCATCGATTTGAAATTGAATTCGACTTAGGTATAAGCGAATGGTTGGATTTATGGGTAAAAACAGATTGGAATTTGGTTAGGATAACATTGGTATATGTTGAATTAACAGCAGATGGAAGTGATAAAATTGATATGCTCGACAAAAAGGTAAAAGTTTACATTTGATATAAGCATGAGATTCATGAGCCGAATTGGCAAGCCGCTTGGCTGTTTGATTTTCTTTTGGGTTGGAGATGGCCTAGAGAGGCGAGTTGTGGTTTTACCAATAGGGCTGTACAAAGGAGGTTATGGCGAAATTTTCCGAAAATTTAAAGTGTTAGAAAATTTTCAGAATTTTTGAAAATTTTAGTTAGTCGGAAGGAATTAATATTGAAATCGATATTAGTTGGTTCAGTTGAAACCAAAAATAAGGGGTAAACAAATCTTAGGAATTCCAATAGATAGGGCCGTCCTCTAACTTAGCAATTTCGAGGACGAAATTATTTTAAGTGGGGAAGAATGTAATGACCCGCATTGTCAGAGGTATTATAATTAATTTATTTAATTATATAAATAGTGATTTAGGGAATTAAATCATTGTTAATTAAATTATAGTGAATATTAAATTAAATTAAATAATATATTTAATTCAGAAATAATAAAAAATATTGGAAATCACAATATTCTGTGAACGGGGTCGTCCCTTAGATTTAATTCAGCTTAGTTGAATTATATTGATGAATATATTCAATCGACGACAGTTTGAACGTATAATTATAATATAATTAAAATAGAGCTTGAAATGGCGCGGTAGTTCGCTATTTGGCGATTTGAACTTCAACTGAATGTACATGATTCGTTTTAAGTCGGATTTCGGTGAAACAAGAAACGTGTGGAGCTGGTGGAGTATATCTTTCTAGTGGAAGAGAAAAATCGGGATTTCGTCGTGTAGATTTTGATTTACGTCCAAATCAAATTTCAGAAAAGTCGCTGTGGAATTCCTTTATATTTTGCAATGCTTTATTTACGTTATAAAAGGATTTTCGATATAAATTGAATATCGAGATAATCTGGAATATGAAATATCAAGCTGTAAATTCTGATAGGATATTCTGAAGCTGTACGATATCATATGTGGAGATATACGATAATAAAAATTTATTTATATTCAATTTAATTATATTTAAATATATTTTAAATGGGTCATCCAGAGCTTTAAAAATAGCCGGTTTTGCAAACGAAGTCGGAATTCGACGAAACTAATTTTGTTGGATCCGCAATGTCAAATTATTGTTAGATTCCAAGTTCCGTGATTTTTAGAGTCACTGCGTGGCCGTACAGATTTTTAGAGTGAAAAACAGTCAGTATTTTGACAGTTAAAAATACACTGTGTGAGCATACGAAGTCGGAATTCGATGAAACCAGTTTCGTTGGGACCGTAATGTCGAACTCTAGCTACATGTCAATTTTCGTGATTTTTCGGTATCGTGTGTGATCACACGGATTTTTAGAAGATGGATACAAATATAAAGGATGAAAATAAAATATTAAAATATTAATAAAAAAATATCTAGATATTTTATGAGCCTATAAATACCCGCTCTAAATTTCCCTAAACCTAATACTGAAGTCAACCAAACCAAAAACTACGCCGCTCATTTTTCTCTTCACAGAAAAAGTTTGATCCTCATGAAAATCAAAATCAAAACAAATAAAATCCTACAAAATTTATAATACGTATATTTGGATTCAGAAAGAGGTTAGCTTCGTTTCTGTGTGTGTTTTGGTGAACTCGATCTGCTGTTTGGATCGACCAGTTTGCTGTCGAGAACTAGGGTTGAGGCACGCTGGACCTAGGTGAAGCCGGAGGGGATGAGGAGGTCTTAATCGAGTTCATTGAGGAGAAGAGCGCGTGTTGAGGCCAGTTGGAGGTGTTCCGGTCATCGGGATTGAAGGGCGACGTCGGATTTTCTGCTGTGGAGCTACAGGTCGCGATAGGAAAGGGTACTCGAGCTTTTTGTGGCGTACTCGGGTAGAAGGAGGAAACGACGAGGTGTTCAAATGTGGTTTCGATTTGTTGGATAGTAAATCGGAGAAGGAGCAGTAGAAGGATTTTCTGGGAAAGGATCGACGTTGGGTGTTGATAACTGGAGTTGGGATTTTGTCTGTGCGAAGGGAGAAGAAGAAGGCTCGGTTATGGTTGGGCTTAAACGATAATGGGCTAGTGTTGAAAGGGATCAAAGCCCATTTATAATTTAAAGTCCAAGTTAAATTCATTTAAATTTATATTAACTTCAAATTGTTGTAACTTGGTCATACGATATCAGATTTACGAACCGTAAGTTGCATTGGGATCGTATGGACGGACACAACATGATGGCACTGACTGGAAGTACATCAGAGCTCGTGACAATTTATGGCGAAATAAATTGCCCGTCGCAGTCAAATAACGCAAACCGTTATTTAACGATTAACGCACCAATGTGAGTAAAACTCACCAACTCTGTACAGTTCTATTTTTACAACGTATTCTTAGAACTGTTAAATATTGTCTGTTTGACTGTGTGTTGATTGTTTGATTGAACTGCTAGTCAGTTAGTGAAAATTATATATATATATATGTATGTAATTATATAAATATATATAAACCATTAAATATTTATATATTGATTCTGCTATCAGAATAATTTATATTGAACTGAAAGTGATGATAATCATATTGTGTAACATCTGTGGATGCAGGGAGACAGGTTGGAGGAATCCGACTGGATTCCTCAACAGTTATTTTATTGTTTTTCATATATTGTTATATGATGTGATATAAAATTTGTGGGCGATTATATGTGCTTGGACGATATTGAACATCGTGATTTGATATGATTGAATACCATAACATACCGAAATGTTGATGATGGGATTTTCAAAGTGATATTGAAAATAGATTATTTATAAAATGGGATATTTATAAATAAGAGATATTTATAAAGTGGAATATTTATAAATAAGAAATGTTTATAAATTGGAATATTTATAAATAGGAGATATTCAAAAAGGAAATAATTACAAACCATTTTCTTTTTGAATAGAAAGGCCTGTGTGGCGGGTTTGGGGATTTTCCCGATGCTCCCGTTACAAAGGAGGTTATGGCGAATTTTTCAGAGAATTTAAGGAGTTAGAATATTTCAAGAATAAATTTGAAAAGGAAATATTTGTAAACCATTTACAAATAGAATTGAAAAGGAAACGTTATAAAAAGGAAATCATTTTTAAAGTGTAGAACCGTTATTTAAAAGTAAATCTTTTCAAATGAATAAAACGTTGTTAAAAAGGAAATTTTTATAAAGTGAATAAAGAAGTCGAATATTGGTTATTCGAAGTGAGTTAATCGAATATTGGTTATTCGAAAAGGGGACTTATCAAATCGAATAGATTAAAGGAGTTAATCGAATATAGTTTATTCGAGTAGAGTTAGAGGAGTTATCGAATATAGTTTATTCGACAGGAGTTAAGTGAATAGTTAGATTAATCAAAGTGAATTAGTTAAGTTAAACTAAGTGAATTAGTTAAGTGAATTGGTTAAGTTAACCAAAGTAAATTTGTCGAGTTAATCAAAGTGATTAGTTCAGTTAATCGAGTTGAATTTGTCGGTCGAGTTAATAAATGGAGTTAGTCAAACCAAGTAAAACCGATTAGAGTTAATTAATTAAGGTTGACCAGTTAGAGTTAATCAATCAGAGTTAATCAAATAGAGTTAAGTAAAGTTAGAACTGACTAGAGATTAGTAAATTGAATGGTTTTCTAAGTGTCTATCTGATGTTGGTTTCGGCCTCCGGGATAGGGAATTGTTCTCATACTAGTTCACAGTCAGGGACTGATAGTTGGGGAAGAGTAGTGATTTGTAAATAAGCAAATGGAAAACGTTTTCCAGTGTTAATAACATATATTTTCTAAACATAGAAAATAAGGCAATGTGAATATATATATAGATTTATGTTGATGATTTACCGATATAATTTCCATTTGGAAATAATATCGTTGTTTGCACACTTGTTTTTCTTTGATGGTTAAATCACAAACTATCGAAGTTTTGACCATTTTAACGTTGTTAACATGGAGAGACCGGTTGGATTATTATCCGAAGAACCACTCTGTATTGGCATAAGCGTTGCGAATCATATATGCCAAAGATAATTGAAGACGGAGTAAAATGCAAGGGTTGTTGTATAAATCTTAGATAACAGTGACTAAGATGGATATACTGAATAGTGCCTTCGGTTTGTCCAGTCCCAGGACAACTTGTATGGACGAAGGTCTGACAGAGTATATCCAATGGATCGTGTAAGTTGATCTGTTCAAACGCATTCACGCTTGGTGGCAGAGGAATTCGTTTCTCTAAACTGTATACCCATGTTATTTTTGGATAAATCAATTTGTGATTTGGCGGGTATGACTATGTGACATTCTAAGTGAATGAGGATGACTTGTGTTGATGAATGTCTGACAGAGTATTTCCAGAAAGGTCACGTACATTGATTTCTTCAACTATACCAAGAGTGGAAGCGGAGAAAGAAACTTCTTTAGCTAACACGTAACGTACTGTTGTAGACGCCAATTAGTGATTTTCGATGGATCTGACAATGTGGCATTCGAATTGAATCTGATGTAATGATAAAGCGTAGCTTCTAGCCTCGTCAACCGGTAAATGACAGAAATCGGGCAGGCAGCATGGCTAAGTCGGTCGCACCGAAGTAGGGTGTATAATCACCTATCTAGAGAATATTCATTTGTTTCTTAAATCTATCAATGTTGTCCCATATATATACGGGAACGGTTGCTGATCCCAACCGTTGGTGATATACATTCGATACACTCAAGCGAAATGAGTGGTCGGTCATGTGTGGCTGAGTTACAAGATGTTCTTGTTGAACTCCAATGTATCGTTCCTAGAGTACACTGATCCGAAGGTGGTTCCATACCTTGTCATAGTTGGAAATCCATTACCCAATATGTGCTTGCGGTTTTGATTGTATACGATATATGTAGAACGTGAGATGAAAACGTTTCTGCTAGATGATTATTATATTGTGGTTGATAGACATTATTATAATATCAAAGGGTTTTTGATATAAAGATATTTTGGATTCTCATAAGGGAAAAACCCGTTCCGTTCTACGGTGTGGTCTTATGAGATATCGTTTACTTGTTCATATACCTGTTTAAACTGTTTTACTCACACCAGTCCCATGACTGACCCGGAGTTTACTTTGTTGTTTTCCCTAAACTCTTGGGTATCCAATTTTGTACAAGCAGTCAAGTAGTCAGGATTTTACAGATATACTTGAAGAGCTAGAGCAGGAGGCTTCTGGATCATATATCTATAGTTATTTCCGCTGTGTAGTAAGTGCTGTACTCTGATAAGTGCTATTGTATACATAACTGTTATATTTCAAAGTTATGTTATCTATTATATGTTATTCGTTCTGCTGTGAGATTCGTGTTACTATGATGATGTAAGTTCTTCTTTTCTTCTTCTATTATAAGTTTCTATCTTATCTATCCTCACCCTCTAATTTCTTTCATTAACTACCATGATTTTTTGATGTTTTGGTTATCGACATCGTGCTTATGTCGATAACCAAAATCGTTGAAAATTCGGGTCGTTACACTCGTATCATGTGCCCCCTATCCACAGGGGGTTTTGTTGAGCAGTACACTTCGAATTCATGTCTTCTCTGGATTCATGTTCACTTCTCGCATCAAGAGCCAGAGTTGAGTGCAAAAATGAATTGTTGGTATTCAGCCCATGCTAATCCCTAGTCTCCCATCCAAGCTCCGAGGACAGAAATCAAGCGGTGAAGGGTCAGATTGTAGTCGCCTCGAGTGCTCCCGTTTGCTCTTTGCATCAAGGGAAAGGTCAGGGACGAAATGGTTGCATCACGTTCAATTATTACATGGGATATGTCCAACCTTATCTGAGCTTCCCATTCTGGAAGTAAGTTGTGATCAGCAGATGGACGTTCTCTTTGCATCTGCTTTCTAGTCTTCAAGGGGCCTGCATCATCCTTCTGGACGCGACCCTTTGTTCGTTTTCCATTAGGATGTTGCCATTGTTGCGAGTGAGGCCCTCGCGTTCTTGACTAGTTATCTTTTGTAAACCTGCATTTAGTAATTAAAATTTTGTTTCTTTCGCATTGTCTTGTACCTGCGAACATTCCATAATTAGTTATGCATTTAAACATTTGAAACGCAAATGGGCAAATAAGTCATGAAGCGTTATAAGTAGTCAATGCAATTGTAAATGAAAATGCACTAAAGTAGTATGTGCGTACAGGTATGCCCCCAGTCAATCATTAACTTAGTGCCTGGCCAGGACTTTGTTGGGGATTGATTATGATCTTAACTGTTTTGCCCCCATGTCCGGACATGTAGGGTCCGGGCTCAGCTTTCAGTCTGGCCCCCGACACTCCGGCCGGATAAGAGCCCTTGATTGGCATTTCAATTAATGCCTTTATACTCTCTCTCTGGAGTTCGAACTCAGCTTTCAGTCTACTCCCCGGTCCTTCAGCAGGGTAGGAGTTCTTGATTGGCATTTCATTCTGCTCCCCGATCCTTCGACGGGGAGGGAGTTCTGGGGGCGCTGAGTCTCCAGCACCTTTCTCAGTGCTTAATCATAGACGCTTTTATACTCTCCTGGCGGTCGCCAAGGTTAGAGTTCGAGCTCAGCTGTTCTGTCGCTCCCCGATCCTTCAGCGAGGTAAGAGCTCTTTCTCAGCGCTTAATCATAGACGCTTTTATACTCTCCTGGCGGTCTCCAAGGTTAGAGTTTGAGCTCAGCTGTTCTGTCTCTCCCCGATCCTTCAGCGGGGTAAGAGCTCTTTCTCAGCGCTTAATCATAGACGCTTTTATACTCTCCTGGCGGTCGCCAAGGTTAGAGTGCTGTCAAGGCAGTTCTTATCATGGTGCATCGTCACGCCTTGCGGACGTCATCTTCGCGTCCTTTATACTCTCTCTCGAATCTTGAGAGTTAGAGTTACGGATCGAGTGGCCTTCAATCATGGCGTGCCCATAACACTCGTCCTAGATTTATACTCCTATCCAAGCTCCGAGGATTAGAGTTTATCGGAAAATATTCGCCAAGGCTTTGGGTTCCTCCGATCCATCCGTGGGAGGATTGGTTGGCACCAAACTTTGGGTACATGCATCATTCATATTGCTTGAGTTAGTCATGTCATTGACTCAGGAAACATGTAAAAGAAAATTGCATTATTGAGGAATATGCATATCAAGGGGCAATGCTGCCTCCTTTATTTGAATTCATGTAATCTGGTGGCATCAAGAATAGGATCAAGCCATATAGACGGTCACACCGCGTCCATCTGGAGTAGGACTCTGACTTAGCAACTCAATGATTTATGTATAATTTTCTTGTGGTCTGCCATGTGTGAGCCAAGGATTGGACGGTCATCTTGGATCCATCATGAGCTATGCAGCTTTCGTTAGATGGAGAGCATGGCTTTGTAGACGAGCAGTTCGGTCGAGCTCGTTATAGTTCTATTCCATAATTCCATATGTAGGTGTTAGAAATTTGTTCGGCATAAAATACGGGGTACCTATACCATCCACATATTAATTCATCTGAATTAATTACATCAATAACTCATAAAGCATGAAAATATAATAGTCATGGTTAGAGAATAATCCTGTTAAAGGAATGAGTATCATTCTGATCGAAAAATGGCGTTGCATGTTCATTGCAGGTCCATTTTGCTTCGCCCTATCTTTGTCAATAAAGGGCTGCCAAAGTCCTTTAGTTGATGAGGGGTATCTTTTCAAACTATCATGGGGCGGCAGTCCCAAAAAATGAATAGACCTTGATCGGGGTCTTGAGATGGCAAAGGCGGCTAGGTAGGTACTATAAGCGAGTGATGAGGTCGCATCTCCTTCAAATCACCTTTTTGCCCCCTTGCTGAGGGTAAGGATAGAGTGTCAGGAAGTCATGACTGGATTGCTGATGGTAGCACATCTTTACATTGGTGTTAGGTTGTAAATTAGCATGAGAACAATGGATTCATGCTTATAGAACTTTTTGCACTTTCCATGCTAGGAAATAGGATATTACTGCTGGTGGGATAATCATATCACATAAATTTGCTGATATACCCTCGATCCCATATCGGGTACAAGGGTTGGTGCGCCGACAATCAACCAGCATTCATGCATAAGCGTTCTAGATCTTCAACTCGCTAACTTTCAGGCAAAACTAAGTCAATTGGCCAGGCAAATTCTTGATGTATCAGCTCTGAATTAGATGATGTAATCTCGAGCAATTTATGCTCAAATCTGTAGTTGCCCCTAGCCTTAGGGGAGTGAGTCACTTGGCAGATAATCGATGAAAAGAGTGGAAGTATGAGTCTTCACTTTCTAACTTTAGAACGCCGTTCACCAGAAGTTTCATTCATGTACATCTCCCATCTAATGGGTGGTTGATTGGTGATTTGGTCGAATCATTCAGGGCGGTGAATTCGGCAATTGCACACGTTGGTGTTTGTTTTGGGACAACCTTCCAAGAAAAATAGGCAATGTCGAATTGCATGTCATATCTCGAGGCATAAAGAACGATTGCACGCCTTTCACTTCACCTTGTTAGATGCATTCTGTGCTATAGGAAGTTTATCATGGAGTTAACCATGACTCTCTTTCGGGTTTGGTCTCCAACGTTGGATCAACTTCCATCTGATCAATGGTTGTATTTCATAATGTCTTGATGGGGATCATCTCTATCTTTTCTAGATTGTCGGACCCTTTTAACTTGGTCAGATTATCCGCCTTCTGATCTTATGCTAACAGGACATGAGATATGTTGTAACGTTCTAATACATCCAACAACCCTTCTTCCGGTTCTAGGTAAGCTGCAAGTGGTGGTTCCTTCGTCTGGAATTCCTTTCGAGCCTGGCGAACAACAATGTGAAAGTCAGAAAATATGTTCAATGCCACTATTCCCAACTCCCTAGCGAGTTTCAATTCGATAATCAGGGTGTCGTCTTCAGAGCCATCGTTAGTAGCGGAGAATTTCAACCACAAGGCATAGTAAATTGACCTCCCTTTAGGGGTTATTAATAAGACACCGACTTCAGACAGTCAATCATTCTTTGCACCGTCTAATTACATCTTCCAGGTGCATCTTCTACATCTACCACATCCTCTTCGGGAGTGGTACATTCAGCGATGTAGTTGGTTAATGCTTGCCCTCGTATGGACTTCTTTAGGAGGGAGTTGAGATCAAACTGGTTTAGCTCTATGTCCCGATCAAGCAATTTTCCAGATGCCTCAGGTCGTTGCAGGACCTATCGTAGCAGTTAGTGAGGGTGCATACCATCGGATGAACTTGGAAGTAATGGGGGAGCTTTCTTAGAGCAATCAGCAAGCTGTAGACGAGTTTTTCAATGGGTATACCACGACTACTTTCTTGCTCACATTATTGACTAGTTTCCAGACCTTATCCTCCTTACACACAAGTGGTGCCAACTTTCATGCCAAGCTTCAGACGCCTTTAATTCTTTGTTGTTCATAGCTAACTATGAGGCCTTTAGGTTCATTCCAGATATTGAACATCTCTGTCAGATTCGAAACGTGGTAGGTTGACTGCTCGGACTCCATAAGACTATCACCTACATGGACTTCCATGGGCCTTGCACTTCGGTTGTGGACCATATAACTCAGTAAGCACTGGTAAGTTGCCTCGGCATCCTTCGGTCCGAATGCCAATTCCATATAACAGTACAGTTTGAGGTCAATGATAAAACATGTTTATTCATGATCAGGCACATGCATAAGAATTTGGTTGTAAGCTGCGCACACGTCCATAAGAGGGATACATTCATGTCTAGTCATTGAATCCACAAGCTGGTCAATTCTGATTGACGGGAAGCTTCCTTTTGGGCGAACTTTGTTCAAATCTAAGAAATCAATGCATGTGCGCCATTTTCCATTAGCGTTCTTGACAAGGACGGGATTTGATATCCAAGCGGGATGTGTGGCACATCATATAAAACCATTGCCTCTCAACATTCCGACTTCTTCTTTCATGGTAGATGCTTTCCCTGGATCGAGCATACGTCTTGTTTGCTTGGCAAGAACACACTTCAGGTTTATTTTCAACAAATGACTCATAAACTATGGTAAAATCCTGCGAATATTAGCATAGGTCCAAGCGAACACATCCAGGTTCGCCTGTAGAAAGCATGTCAGTTCCTACGTTCGGAAGAGTTCTAAATGAGATCCGATTTCAAGACCTTAGTCAGGTCGACGTCACCAATCGGAACACGTGTAGTTGCGTCATTAGATGTCACCCTTCTGCATCCCGAATGATGATCCTTGCTGGGATCTAGATCTTCAGACAGATACTTGGGCAATTCCTTTTGTGATGCTCCCATTATTCGCAATATTGATACCTCCTTCACAGTCCATTTCATCTAGAGGGGAAGCATCTTTGGGTTTCATGCCATCTTTGTTGTGTAGCATGGTCCATCCAGCAAAATAGTCGTCTTCGCCAATAACTTGGTCACCATAGACCATTCCCGCTCCATCTTCGGTTGGCATATTTAGCAATAGGCACTAGGGTGCAATGTAGGCTCTGAATTCTGTTGGAGCTGGTCTGTCTGAATCTTGATCAGATGAGCTTGAATATGATAGCATAGCTTGTGAGGCTTCAAGCAATGTTCGTATATCCTATCACAACTGTTGTATGAAGTGGAGAGCTGATGGTTGATTCATATTTTTGTTGATCCCAAGCTCTCATCTCTTGACCAAGGTTATGCGGTGGCTGGTGAGTAGTCAAGTTGCCGGGCAAGGATCCATATGCCCAATCATGGCCTACGGTGGTTCAATTGGTACCTAAAGTACATTGATCTACCCTTTATTCTATGGAAATCAGTCTTCCTCGAGGCGATTGACGACAAATAGGCATTGAAAATGTTAGCTAAGCCTTTCAGGGAGTGAACTGCAGGGCACTTGTCTTACACCATGCCATTCAGGTGGAGGGTAACTTTGTAGTGCTAGGATCCTTATTTGCCATCGGGTATCCCACCATTGAGAATTTTGGTCATTGGGATCTTCTGAGTCATCTGCAGAATAGTGTCCGGATTGTTCTATGTCAATGTCATCTGGGATTTCGCATGTAGGACAGGTTTAAGTCACGTAAACTAGGTGATCACTACCCGTTCATGAAAAACATCAGTTGCATTGGGCAAATCAATACGCAATCGGAACTCTAAAAGAGGAGGCTGTTATGAGACCATCAATATTTTGTATACTGCCATAGCCAGCGTGTCGAATCTTTTCAACAACTCCTCACATTCAATAACACTGGTAGATAGAGGTCATGGCTTCTGGAGGAATTCCAGTCGTCGCCATTCCGTTGTCAAATTCTTTGACAATCCGTTTATTCTTCATTGACAAGCTTTTGATAAATGCTGTTGGCCAACATATATGTTGAGCTGAAGATGAGCCATGCTCCGAGCCGAAGGCGAGGCCGTGCTCCGAGCCGAAGGCGAGGCCGTCAGCGGGTCCGGGCACAGCGCCGGCGGGGGTCCGGGGCCCCGCAGTCCCAGCGGATCCGAGATGCATGGATCTCGCGACACCTGTCCATAACTGTCATATTGACCAATTCTTCATCAATCCTCGATCCGATCCGATATTCTCGGGATTTGCGCCACGTGTGACCGCGATCCGCCTGATAGAATCAGCTATAAATAGCCCAAAGATTGGCATTTTTGGGGATCTTTTCGCAGTATTGAGTATTGATTCCACCATTACTGTCGCACCACTATTTCTTATCAGTATTACTTCGAGATTACTGAGAAAAATCATAATTGTAAGAGTGAGTTTGAGAGAAATCATTGGTTGTACTAGCATTCAAAGTATAATCAATAGCATATAAAGTGGACGTAGGCTCGTTAACGCCGAACCACTATAAACTTTGTGTGTTTTTTGCTTTTTTCTCATTTTTCAGTTATAATTCTCTACAAATCAGAACAATTTGGGTGTTAGAGCCAAATTTTGATCTAACAACTGCATATACTGAAAGATGGAAGAATAGTTGCAACAATGTCTGCAATTATCATAAATAACTACAGATATATCTGGAGTATTTTGAAGTTGAGTGAAAAATGTGCGACTATATGAAAAAGTTGCAGACATATATGTAAATTTTGCAAATAGTAGTATGTTTTGGACAATTTACTGAAGGTGAAATATTTTCTATTTGTATGCAATTTTTGTCATTTTTTGATGATTTTTCTGCAATACTTCGATGTTTAAATTAGTGTAGGTTTTGAATTTAAAATTTTAAGCAAATCAGCAAAAATTGTGTGAAAAGCTCCAACGTTTTAAAATAATTGCTGCGATGTCTGCAATTTTTCGAAAAATTTCTGAAATTCGTTGGAACGTGAATACTTTTTAATCATTTTTTGTAGTTTTTTTGCATGAATTTGAGGAAGATTATGTGTTGAATTATATTTCAAAATTTGTACATTGTTTTTTTATGATTTTCGAAAAATAGGGGCCTAATTTATAATTTTTTTTTTTTGCATTATAAACTTAAACTGGACATGAGTCAGATTGTCCCTTTTAAAATACTACGATGCAAAGTGTTCCACCATCCAAACTATTGAAAAGCTAAATGTAATATTTATTACATTTATCTACATATTAGTGTAATCGTTAATGACTTTTTTTACTTGATTAATAATTTTTCAAGATAGCTTAGTCTCATCCATATTCTATGGTCGATTTATGCATGTATGCATATACGAAAATAAACATTTTATAAACATCATGATAGTTTATATGATTTAAAAAAAAATCTTGAAAACAGTGTTTTATAACAACCCCAATTCCTTTTACACAGGTGCATCGTACGTGCCTAGTTACTCGTATATTGTTATACTGTTTGTGTGGAAATCAAAGTGATGCTAAATTGATTGACTAAGGTGGCATTAACAGCCTATAAAACAATGTTAAACTGATGACCAATCAAAGACAGACTTCAAAAATGCCGAGTTATTTCAGATACTGCATGTTATTTGTGCGAATATCAAAATTAAACACACTTAACGCTTATTTTTTTCATTGCGAATACACAAAAGAACTGTTTTATAAGTTTCAACAAAAAACTAAGAAACTGATCCATATATCAAGACACTGATTTATAGAATGTAACAAACATACTTGGTTCAACAATGGAAGAGTAAAGACCATGTAACTAAAGAATGCAGCTTGCCTTCGTATCTATGATATGGTGGTTGTAGAAGGAGCGGAATTACAGGACTTTTCAAGTGAATAAGCGATCGATTATCGAATTGGGGAGATAAATTGATAATGACATTATTATATGAACATGAGGAAGAGGACTTACAAGATCTAAGGGAGAACAACGACCTGGAATTGGAGGACAGGGTGAAGTGGAGATGTGGATACCTCATACTGAAGCTCGAACCCTAGAGCTGCCATGATTGAATTAGAGAGAAGCATTATTTTTCATGTATTTGAAGTGGATTGTAATTGGAAAGTGGGAGTTACGAATTACATGTATTTATTTTTGTTTATTCTATCGGAGGTGTAGGGTGCGTTCGTAGTAGTTGGGCGTGTCATTTAGCGCTCATGTGGCATCCGACGCGTCAGACGCGTCAGACGCCGCAATAAAGTTGTCACGCCAAAAGGAACGCTGGGCGAATGGAGGTTGGAGCTGCTTTCAGCTTTTGAGCGGGCTCGGGAAAGTAACGGGGAGGAAAAATTTGTGTGTGAACACGCCATTTCGGGATTAGATTATTAATCCGTGTGTGTGCACGCACACGCGCCCTTGTGCATTGACATTTTTAATTTATATGTGTACAAATACCAAGCCATCATGTCTATTCAAGTCATTTAGTTGTATTTCAATTGTATCTATAGTTTGCATGCTTATATATATACAAAGCTACTCATGATGTTTTGGCAATTTGGAACTAATATTTACAATGTTGTCATTAACATAACACACATAAATTAAAATTAAACACATAAATTAATTCAAAACAATTAGTTAAACATTAAATACGTCGTTCAAATACCACGCTCAAATACCCCGTTCGTAGCTAAAAACGCATTCCTCGTTCGTTACAGTACCCCGCTCAAATGTCACGCTTAAATATCCCGCTCGCGTTGGTTAAGAACGCACCCGTAACCTATGTTGCGTCATGGATCTTTGATTTTGACGGCTTCCTTTTAGGCTGAAAAGCATGTAATAAAATAATACCCACTTTCAGAAAATAATATATATGGTGCTACTATTCACACACCGATTTACACTTCTGGTCACCAAAACTAAAAGCACCCCAAATATTTCAAATTTCCTCAGCTGGCCACCGCATAAATTAATAACCTAAAAATAGAGAGGCCACCAGTACCTTCCTCTACACGAACGCTTTCTTCCTCACTACCAGCACGTCCATTGCCTCCAATGAAGAAGCCAACCTACCTAATGTCAAATAGTTCAAGAAAAAAATTATCATAATCCATTTTCATAACCACATTAACAATTTTGATTTTTTAAAATGAGTACTTACTTTTCAGTTGTGAAATAATTTGTCAAATCAACTTTTATGACTTTTAAGTCATTTGATCGAACATCTTGCATCGTATTATCACAACCATCATATTTATCGCCTAATTTATCATCATTCAAATATTCGATCTTTCAAATGACCAAAAAAGTTAATGTATCAATTTATAAAAGAAGATACGTATGTCATACGGATAAAAACCCTACAGTCAGAATTTACATTGTTATTCTCTATTACAACGTCATCAAATTTAATGTCCTCCAAACTTGAAATTTTTAACGAAGCGGGAAAAATATCCTAAAATACGATGGAAAACCGTAACCATTAAAAAGCTCTAACAACATGTTCTATAACATAATAGAAAAAAATAAAACTCAAGCAATTCTATACTCTTTTTTATCTTCATCTTCCATTTCTATTAAATACAAAAGAATATCAAATTTTGTTGGGGTTTGGAGTTTGAAATTGCAGAGAAAACATGTTTTTTAGGAGAAATACAGTGGTGAATAATTGAATGAAGAAATAATATATGGTGGCTAGAAGAATATAAAAAATAATCATTTGTATTAAATTTTAAAAAGGTGGCCGGAAGTGTAAATTGGGGCGTAAATAGTAGCATCCTATATATATATATATATATATATATATATATATATATATATATATGAAAATTGGTACACTTTTATTAATTTTTGAAATACAATACATAAAAGGTTAGGTATCGTTCTTTTTCCAGAAGGGACAAAAAATGTTTGCGTCAGCGTCGAAAGCGTCCGACGCATCGACCTGGGACCCGCCAGAATGCCCCTTCCAGTTGAAAGCTCCAACTCCTCACTTTCGCTTTACCTCGTTCGTGTTTTACCCCTTCCCACCACATTTTACATCCTTTTTACCCATTTCATATGCCACTTCCTGTTAAAATAAAAACACATACCCGTTTCACTAATTTTTCCCTTTTTCAACCCTTTCCAAATACCCCTTCCGGGTACCCCCTTCCTGTTCAAAATCAAACGTACCCTTAGTATACAAACCTGGTTATAAGCATAAAACTAGAAATAAAACTTGAGTGCATAAACCAAACAAACATACTATTATTGGCGATCTAAAGCATGATCCAAATGAAGATCTGCTTTGAGTAAAGCCTACATATCGGGCTTGTCCCTCCACATCGCATAACACTATTTTAACTGCTCTATTGATTTTACATTAACGTGCCATGATTGATGCTTATGGAACCGCTAAATGGATCAGTAAACGCTTTAAAACCACATACTTACATGATGTAAAGATTGTTGGAACATTAAATAGTCCAATAAATTGCAGTTAACTTACCAGTTACCACACCACGTTATCACACTTTACAGCACAACTCGCTTACGTTTGTATCATCAACAACCACAATTTAGATTGAAGAGCCGACTCGGTTACTGATACCATATTACTTTCTCAATTGAACAAATATGATCTATAGATACCATCTTAAACATTTATCCATGTGTATGAATCCAAATTTAAAGGTAATATGGTTTCTTCCCTGGAATGAATCTCAGTTTGTTGATTCTGAGAAACCAAATCTGTAGTACATTTATCACTACATTTTAACTTCTTGTAATTCAGATGCCGGCTAAATTCTGACAATCAAGATGCCAACAAGAACCAAAACATTTTTCTTCTAAGCAGAACCAAAAACTGTATCTCAAAACATAAAATTGGTTCACATGTTTTAATCCAGAGTTACAGGGTTTCGATTATGTTGTCAGCCATTTGCAGCAACTATTGAACATTTCAATAGTTTTCAGAATACATGCTCCATTGCTAACCAATAATAATTCATAATTAAATGATTTCAGTTAATCCATCATCATAAAAAGTCGTTTCATTTACATCATCAAAAAAATAAGATGATAAACTGTTGAATAGTAAATCATTTTCCAGTGGTAAGTATATGTATATATATATATATATATATATATAGGGAGAGAGAGAGAGAGAGGAGGGTTCCGCTACACCTCTTATATTGCACGTGAACTCTCCCCCTTAATCTCCACCACCCATTTCTCCACTCATTCTCTCTTTTCCCATTTCAATATTATTTCTTAGTGGAAAGAGAGAGAATGAGTGGGGAAATGAGTGATGGAGATTAAGGGGGAGAGTTCACGTGCAATATAAGAGGTGTAGCGAAACCCTCCTCATACACACACACACACACACACACATACATATACATATATATAGGAGGGTTATATGGCACCCTATTTTTTTAGCCTCCCATTTGCTCCTTATTTATAGCCAAGTATTTATAGTTAAATAAGTTAGTGGAGGAAGAGAGAATTAGTGGAAGGATAAAGAAACGAATGTGTGGTGAAAATCAAGGAGGCTAAAGGGGTGCTGCACTATTTATGGTGAGCACCCCAAATAGTGCAGCACCCCTTTAGCCCCCCTGATTTCCACCACACATTCACGTTTCTCTCTCCTCCCACTAATTCTCTCTCTCCCCACTAACTTATTTTACAATAAATATGTGGCTTAACTTAAGGTGCAAATGGGAGGCTAAAAAGATGGGGTGCTCTGGAGCGTGCCTCATATATATATATATATACATGCGAGCGTTCAATGGCACCCCCTATTAGCCTTCCTATTTTCCACCTCTCGTTTATATTATTTTAAGTTAAGTGGAAAGTGATAGAGTTAGTGGAAGGAGAGAGGGAGTAAATGTGTGGTGGAAAACTGGTAGACTAAAGGGGTGCTCACTATTTGGGGTGTCATTGAACGCTCCTCATATATATATATATATACATATATATATATATATATGATAATGAACCTGAATTTGCCAATAAAATGCTACTAACCGCAAAAGTAAATAATTGAAAGCCACCAACCTAAATCTTATCGTTGAGACCAGAAATGTGATTCTTACCCACAGGAAGTCGAATAGAGCATCTAAATTTAAAATCCAGTACTTGGTAGGATCAGTTATGAGCAACTCAAAATCTGCAGCATAAGTTGTTGCAGTTGAAACGATTTTTCCACATCACACTTTCTCTGATGGCTTGACCCCTCAAAATCAAGGAAGCTACCAGATTGACTAAATAAGGAACGAATCAAAGATTCCAGTCATAGTCAACTTCCAGATCTGATCGTATAAAGGTTCGATTGGAAGAAGTGGGTAGAAATCAGCATGAAATTTGATAGTGATTCGCCAATTTTCCATTTCTCTGATATCTTGAACCAAGTTAATCGAACCAGTGAATACAGAACTTTGAGATTTAGGATGGAGACATAAAGTCCTTTGATGCATTGCAGACAGCTATACGATTTCAGGCGATTGGATGTGATCTCCTTTTTCCTCCCTCCATTGGAGGGAGAACGAAAATAACATATGTGTGTATGTGTATATATATACACATATATATACACACATATATATACATATATATATAAGCAAGCGTTCCGTTGCACCTCAAAAATTGTGCACCCTAAAAGCCCCTTGATTTCCACCTCTCATTTATATTAAAGAAAGTGAGTGGGAAGTGAGAGAGTTAGTGGAAGGAAGGAGAAGGGGAGTTAGTGGGAAATGAGTGGTGGAAAAGTGGTAGGCTAAAGGGCTGCTCACTATTTAGGGTGCCATTGAACCTGCCTTATATATATATATATATATATGGAAAGTCTATTTGAACAAAAAAAATAGACACAAACAAGGAAACACAAAATCTCCACCATTGGATCTCCCCTGAATTCCACCTCTCCACATAAAGACAAAAAGATCCAATGGTCAAGATTTTGTGTCTCTATGTTTGTGTCTAGTTTTGTGTCCCAATAGTTGTCCCTATATATATATATATATATATATATATATATATATATATATGGGGGCGGCTGTTTGGACACAAAATTAGACACAAACTTAGAGACACAAAATCTCCATCGTTGGATCTTTTTGTCTTTATGTGGAGAGGTGGAATTCAGGGGAAGATCCAATGGTGCAGCTTTTGTGTTCCCTTATTTGTGTCTATTTGTTGTGTTCAAATAGACTTTCCATATATATATATATATATATATATATATATATATATATATATATATTGCTGACACCAAAAAGTGGTACAACATCCAAGAAATAGAAATGTAGGGAATAAAAATGAAGATAGCTCAATGAACAATGAAAAGAAATGCAACCACACATGAATTTATAGTGGTTTGGCGTTAATGAGCCTACGCCCAATTTATAATCTCTTATATATGTAAAGATTCTTTTACGTAGTTTTATCACAATAATGATTTAGTAAGAGATCTGCCCAAAAGTCCTTTCTTTAGAATCCAGAAGGTCTATTTATAAATGCTACAGTGTTCGAATCGGCGGGGACGCGTGTCATTTATTCCCAGTTTATAGGAAAAAGTGGAGAAGCATTGTTTCCATATGATCGTCCACTAATCTAACAGGTGGCAGCTGATCCCAACTTTGTGAGTAGGGGAAGCAGTCAAATAGGAATAGGAGCAAGTCTTTAGGAAAATATCTGGTGCATGAACAGGCTTGGTTCTTGTCAATCGATTTCGATACCGCAGCCTTAAATATTAGACTATTTTATACAAAGAAAATCCGAGTCGAGCTATTTACTAATCGATCCGGTCATTCATTGAGCCGAAGGAAGATGGCCTAACACCTAAGATCCTCGACATAATCTACCTGGGTCGGACAGTACTTCAGTTGAGAATAATGCATTTTTGATGGCCTTGCCAAAAGGCTCGTCAACACTTTGTCCCCTCCCCCCAAAGTATGTTGTGTTAAGAACGCGACATGCTTTAAAGTTTTAGTTGCTAGATTATTTTTATTTCGTCGTCCAAGGGACTAATAATTGCTGCATTTGAGACACAGGAAAGTTTCATGCAAGTCGACTTGGAAATTCTTCCATGAATCACCAAAATTGTAGATCAGCAATTTGGCAGTCGGTCACTCGGGATCGATGTCAGTTCTTTGAAGGAAATAATACTTTGTAGTCATACATTGGCCGATGAGGTATCAAGTCGACAAGCCAGTCCAATAGTCATAGTCAGAAGTCATGTCAAAAGGAACACAAAGAATACCTTTGTTTCACTATAAAAGGCTGGCCCACTCTCCTTATTTAACTTTTACTGCAGCCGAAGCCATTACTTCCCAAGAAACTAATAAAGCTTTTTCCGTTGAAGAACAAGACTGTCTCCTTCAATTACTCCACAAGTAATAATTAATTTTCTTTTTCTTGTCTTTAAAACATATTCTCATATGATTTAACATATATATTCCCCTCCTTTTTTTCTGTACCGGAATATCCAACATCGAGTTCGTAGGAGCCGTAACTAGACGGTGAGGTGGTGGTCACAGGCGGCGCTTGTAGCAAAGTGACAATGTCCTGTAAAAGAAGAGGAATGATACTTGCGAAAAGAAACGGAGATGAACGGGTGTTCCATTATTTAAGGCATTTTGAATTTCGAGGCGCCATTAATTCTGAAGACAATGCGACAAAGAGAGAAGGTGTGATAAGACGGGTGGGGTCAGATAATGGTGCAGGTCCTTGATGTTGACAGGTGGAAAAGGACAAAAATGATTCCAAAACTGATGCTTCTGGACTTGATGTCGCGAAATGGTTGATCCAATACCCATAGGATCGGAGTGTCCAATCATTCAACTAAAAGAAAGCACACTACTAACTGCAGGCTTGATAGAGTCAGAACCTGGGTCGGTAAAACCACTGGTTGATCCCTTGAAGATCAAACAAAAATGGATAACCATTCAAGAAGCGTTTGATCCAGACTCGTCAACCAAGAATGATCGACCTAATGCTCAGGGCCACCCATAAGCCTTTATGGAATAATTGACTTCATTTGCACACGTTAGACAGTTGGGATAGAACATCATGATCTTGAGCATGTCCTTTGTTGTTATTTCTCATTTTTTCCATCATTCCACCATTCACACAGGCACTAGCACACACACTAGGGGGTCACGATCTCCACATTCTAACAAATAGTTTCTTATGAATAACATAAAAAAATGTCTGGAAGATACAAGACTCGCAACTCTGGAGCAGGAAGGGGTAAGGTTCTATCTACCCCTGTTGGCTTAGAAAGTAACTCTGCCTCCGAATCTGGAACCAAATCCGATCCTAGCTTTAGCACCGAAACTTGGAATCAATCTGCAAACCCATCACTTGCCACGAAAACAAATAGACAAGCGGGGAGATAGCTACAATAGAAGCACTCTACACCCTTCCTGGTGCCATAATTCTAAGAGATCCTATGGATACTTGGCCTTGTACGATGAGTGAAACACAGTTGAAAAGGTTGAGTATAAAACACAATATACCTTGGGTCGACATCTGTATTCCTCAAAGAGACGATCGTCCCCATAATCCGCCAAGTGGCTTTATGGCGCTAACTCATCCGACGTGCACTACGGGGCTATCCCTCTGTTTCATCCCTTTATAGTCGATTTTCAGAGGTGAATGAGTTTGGCGCCAATGCAACTTCACCGATCGCATAAGCTTATCTATTGTCACTTTATATTTATTCTTGGAGCATTTACACCAACCTACAACATTTGAGGATATAGTCTTCTTCTTTAATTTCATACATCGAGATGATTACACTCCCTCCTTTCTCTTTCTTGAAGTCATCCGTAAACGAAAAATTATTTGAGGACATCCCCAACAAACGGGAGGTGGGGGGGGGGGGGGGAATTAGGCACAACTGGTTTTATGTTCCGCAACAACTGGGATATGCCCATTACTGGCTTCAAAGTAGTAAATCTTTCATTTTGATTAATCGTTCCATATAGAAATTTCTCATATAAATCCTTTCTATGCAGGGAGTGAGCCGGAAAAGCCCACGAGGAGAGATTTTCAGGAACGCTTAGATATACAGGCTGGTCATAGCCTAGAGAGTCGAAGCATCAATAAATGTTTGACTAATGAATGTTCACGTCGCTACAATCTTCTGGATGCGGGGTGAACTCTAGGATCCCTAGGCGGTCGAGCTTCTCCCTTGCCTGTTACTCAAACTGATGTGCCTCCAACTGAAAAAACATCAACCCTTGCTAGGATCGTTCCCCTAGTTGGGGTGTCGTCCGTCCATCCCTCGACCGGGGATAAAGCTTCCATAGTAATTCGTTCCCTGACCAAGGGGAATAAAGATGCTAGAAAAAGACTTATCCTGGAGGTCGATCGACCACGGAAAAGCTCAGTTGCAAGTGTTGCAAAGAAAGCCCCAGAGGAGATAATTGAGGAAGAGCCTCTGGATCACCGACCGACTGGTTTTGTTGCTAGAAAAGAACCTTCCTTTACTCAGGTCCCATATGAGGAAGAAGTGGACTCCACGTTCCATGGCTTAAAGAATTTGTAAATCCTCGAGAACATCCTCTCCTCTCAAAACTTGGGTTCAGCTTCTTTCTTCCCCAGGTTCGAGGAAGATATTGTATTTGTCGAACCAAAGGATGAAATAAAGACGAGCCAAGTCACAAGCTTGGGTATGTCTTGGGGGATCACTTAGGGCTTACACGGCACAATCACTGCACATCACAACACTATTTTCTCTTGTGTATGCTAAATATTGATCAAATTTCCTTTGTTGTACTATAGGTACCATGAAAAGTGGATATTACAATGACCGATTCAACTCTCTTCTAAAAAGAGGTGGTCTTGCTGGATCATCCCCACTACAAGGTAGGCGGGATATGGAAAGTGATGACAGGCGGGCTCTTGAGCATAGGGATCATGAGCAAGGTAGGAAAGAGCGAGAAAGGAGAGATCGAGAAAGGAAAGACCAAAAAAGGAAAGAGAGGGAGAAGAGGGAGACGGATAACAGGGACAAGGAGAAGGCAGAGAAGGGGAAAGAAACACCAAAGGAGAAGGAGAAAGAATGGGAGTGTGAGATGCATGCACACTGATCCTCTTCTCGTTCTCGGGACAGGACCCCCTAGGGGTGATAATAAGACCACTAGTGAAGATTCACAAATTGTTCCTCCTCGTCCTAGACCTTCCATTGATCATCTGCATAGGACTCCACCGGTCAACTCTGGTGGTCAAGGTCATACCATTCTCACTAATCCTCTAGCGAGAAGTCCCCAAATATCAACTTCCTCCGCTCAAGAAATAACACTCGCTAAACGAATCAAAGAATTGGAAGAAATTTCCCCCCGTCTTCGCTTTGCTGGTATCAAGTTTTTCCCGACCTTCAACCAATACCGCTGGACTTCAAAGAAAGGTTTATGTCAGACATCGACCTTGCTTTATCTCAATATGATGCCATGTACACATACACAAGGCACGTATGCAAAGTTGCTAGGAACATGAGATAGAAAATGAAGGTATGCAGATGGAGCGAGACTCCGACAAAAAATCTCTTGAGACAGTGAAGAAAAAATTAGAGGAATGTGAGGCTCAAGTGGTTATGCTTAAAGAAAAGTATGGGAAAACTATGAAGGACTTAGAGGCCCGAGTGAAGTCAAAGGGTTAGGGGTGTGTATCACTTAAAGCTGAAAATGAGATCTTGAAGAGTGATAAGGAGCATTTGGATCAGGAAGTGCAGAGCCTCAAAGCCCAACTTGTTTCTTTCGAGGTAGCCAGAAAATAGGCCAAGGATATTACTAAGGCTGTGATTGAGAACGCTAGCAATTTTCGGCTTCAACATGATATTGAGATCCAAACTATCTAAGTCGAACACGTGACGAAGGTAGAAGAGATGCACCATAAGTTTGGTGACAACGTATCGTTGTTCTTTTCTCGAGTCCTTTGCCATAAAGATTTTTCTTGGATGGACAACTACCAACGGATATTGGCCGATGCTTGGGAAGTGTGTGTGAAGGAAAGGTTGAGGCTGCGAAGGGGCAGCCAATGAACGAAGAAGCTTTGATAGTCCAGTTTCTGCGTGGTGACGAAGTAGAGGCATTAGTTGAGGGGAAGAGGATTTTGAGTGAAGCAGGAGATGCCGAACGATATAAGATGAAGGGAAAGTTGATCCTTGAGGGGGAGACTAGCGCAGGTAAAGAGAAGACAGCTCTTCCCCCATCCCGCTGGTAATGTTGTCTTTAGCTGATCCACCATTCCTCATCCTCTAAATCAGTCTTTCGAAGAGGTGGAGGAGTATAGTCCAGATGATCCCTCTGCTTCTGTTCCAAAAGAGCTTAGTCGTTCCCATCTCTAAAGCAAAGACTCCTGACAAACCGAAAGATTCCTCGGCTAATGGTAAAATATTACTTTCTTCTCAACTCTAGAAAGTATTCATTCCTTCAAGTATAATTTTCACACTTCCTGTTATGGGTACACTAGCAGGAAGGACAAATACTAGGTTAGAAACAAAAATGCCGAAAAGGATCCTACTGGCGTACCAATCAAAAATGAAGAAACGATCGATACTTTGAAGAAACCAGAAACACTCAGTCAGATGAGGATGATCATAGGGGAGACCAAGAAAACCGATTCCTTAACTATTGCAGAAATGAAATCCAGAAAGGAGAGCAAGATCTCCTCTCTTAAAGTCGAACCATCCACCGGTCCCCTCGATATTCTGCTTCTCCAGCTATTCCTACAACTACAGGTATGCCTGCTGAAGGAACTCTTTCCTCCGTCCCAACCGATCGAAATAAGAGGAAAAATGATGCAACAGTGTCTTGTCATACCATTTCTCTTGGTAACAAGCCCAAGAAACAAAAGCATCTTTTGTCTACGGAGGAAGTTATAAGTTGATTAAGAAGAAAGAAATGGAGGAAGTAAAGAGGTCCGGTGCTAAAATATTGAAAACAAAAATTTTGATTAATGTCAACAAAGAGAAGAGCAATGGAAATCATGTCATAAAGATAAGGTTATACATATATATATATGTATGTGTGTGTGTGTGTTGAGTCGTGTTAGAATTATGTTAAAATCTATCCTCAAGTATAACACGAATATACAAAACAAGATATATATATATATATATATATATATATATATATACTGAAAGGGTTTAATAGCCATGACTGTACAGACTCAGCTATACTAGTCGACTGGTAGAAATTCAACCAGTCGATTGGTCATCCTGTCTCTGTACAATAACGGCTAGTTTTGAATGATTTTAAATATAAACATTTTACAGTATGATTCAATAGTCGACTGATGATTTTTAGACTAGTTGACTGATTTGAAACAGATGTCTTTTTTATGAAGAGTCGCTTTTTTTCATGAAGAGATTCCTCTTCAATTACGAATGGAAATGGATGCAACTTTTTGCTGAAATCCTTCATGAAGAAATGCTACACTTGTAACAACCCGGAAAATCTAAACCAGTTTGAAAATGTTAAGCTGGCTATTTTGGTGGATTTTAAATATTTTAAATAAATATTTTAAATAATAATGACGAAAAGTATGTTTGAATCGACGCTTGAAAATAAATATAATTACTTTGAATTATAAACAAGGCCTGAAATGGCGCGGCAGTTTCAAAAATTGAATTCAAACTTTGACTGACTGTACTGGGTGCAAAATAAAACGGATTTTAGTGAAACCAAAAATATTTAAATCTGTTAGTGAAGATCTTTCTAACGAATCTGAAAAATCAAAGTTTCATAGCTGGAAGCAAAAGTTATGGCCAAATGAATTTTCAGAAAGTTCGCTATAGAGTTGATATAGCCCGTGAAAATGGCCATTTTGCAAACGACCTCAGAATTCGATGAAACCACTTTTGTTGGATTCGGGATATCAAATTATTGATAGGTTTCAAATTTCATAATTTTTGAAGTTAGTATGTGAGTGTGGCAAAGGAAAATGTGTTTGGTCGATTTCTATTAAATTGGATCGACCAGAAAAGGGCCATTTTTCAAACGGTCTCAGAATTCGACGAAACTAGTTTTGTTGGGACCGTATCGTCAAAAAATAGCTAGATTTATTTTTCGGGATTTTTTAGAATCAGTATGTGGCCCCGACAAATTGAAATGTATGTTCAAATCAAATATTGAATGTGTTATATTTTAAATTAAAGAGAAACTGACTCAAACAGTCGAATAGGCCTACGAAACATATCCCATTGTGTCCAGAATAGGGGTATTTAGCTAGGGGCGACAGTCGTTGGGTTTGGATTGGAGGTCGTATTAGAAAACCCTCTTTTAAAACTTTAAATAGCTCCCGGCCAATCAGAATTTTATATAAAAAAAATTCTCTCTCCCCGACATCGCGATAAACGGCGGAAGTTGTTCAAACCTTCCCAGCCGATTTTCGACCGCTCCGTCCATCTTCAGACCTCCCTCCAGTTGAGTTTTTCGTAGATCTCTCCTCAAGCTTCAAATCCATACCTGTCACTCTCCCTACCATCACTCCATTGCCTAGAACCATCGCCCTGAAGTGTCGCCGCCTCATCGGATTTTGTGCCGCCACCTGGACGTCGAGTTCAACGTGGTGCACCTCGCCAGGAAGCTCTCTCGAAACCCTTCGACGCTGTATAATCTGATCGGGCTATAGCTTCATGGATTAATCGAAAAAGCTAAACCTAGTTTTGAACAGATTTAGAAAGGTACGGTTGATTTTAAATTAAACTATTCTATAGCATTTTAAAGTGCTACGGTTTTTGATTTCACTGTAAAAATCATATGTTTTTCGTTTGTTGATGAAATTCAGTGAAACAAGAGACAGTGGACTCGTGCGGACGCCTTCTACATTCTAGAAGAGATCGGATATTTTTCTGAGCCTTCTGCTATTTTTGGTGGAGTGGAACCCAATGTGAGATTTCTAAATTATAAACGATATGGAAAACAATGATGTACAAATTATATAGTCAAAGTATGAGTCATATAAGCGTTGTACACCACATGTATAAGCGTTGTATAAGTTGTATGTTCGATGTATAAGTTATATATGCATTGTAAAAATTATATATGTGTTGAAATAGAAGTGAAATATACTTATATATATATATACGCCCCTCGTCCACAAACCATGGACGATATTTATTGGTTGTGATTGGTGTGAGAATTGGTTGACAACGAATGGTTGACTAGAATTGTTTGTTGTTGAAATTGATTGATTGTGGTTGAAAAATACTCGTTTGTGGTTGAGAATTATTTGGTTGAAACCACATAGGATTAGTTTGTGGAAAAGGAAAATAATAAACATGCCGCCTGCGTGCGAACTAGATGCATGAAATCCCCATTGTCAAAAGCTGCGAGGCTTTAGGGTAGAGTGAGGAACCGTACTAGGGACGGCCCCGGTTTTAACTACCCTTCCGTTATGCTGCCGAAATTTTCTGAAATATTTCTGTGTTTGATTTAAATTCGAATGTTGAAAAATAAATTCATGTGTTGAATGTTGAAATAAAATTCATGTGTTGAAATAAATTCATGTGTTGAATGGAGTTCGTGTATAGAAAAAATTCTTTGAAAGATAAAAATCATATTTTTACCTTATATATAAAAACTATATAAAATAATCGTGTTTTGAAATAAATTGTTTTACATTAGAAATAATATTTTTACCTTATATATAAACTATATAAAATAATCGTGTTTTGAAATAAATTGTTTTACATTAGAAATAATATTTTTACCTTATATATAAACTATGTAAAATAATCGTGTTTTGAAATAAATTGTTTTACATTAAAAATCACATTTTTATTATATATATGAACTATAGAGAATATTCATGTGTTGAATAAAGGAGTAGAACGATAACAATTATATTTTTATCGTGAATTTGAAGTCGAAAACATTCATGTGTTGAATATATAGATCGAACAATAAAATCTACATTTTTATTGTGAATACGAAGTGTTATAAATGGTGATGTGTTGAAATAAGTATTATTGAGATAAAAATATCATTTTTATCAAATATATGAAATGAAAATAGTTTTGGAATCGAAGGAAGAATTATATATATATATATATAATTAAAATATATCGAATAACGAAGCTGTAGTTCGTGTTTTGAAACCGTGATTACAAACGATTAGTGCGGGAGATCCGACCATCGGATTTTCCCGAAACCGCAACCGTTGGGTTCGCCTTAAAAATATCTTTCCAACGGCACCCACATTGTGAAGATCCAACAGTTGGATTGTCTGGAATGTTTAATCCAAATCTAGAGAAAAACAACGCCAGAATCGATTATATTTATATATATATATAAAAATATAATTAAATTAAATCGAATAACGACGCTGCAGTTCGTATTTTGAAATCAAAACTTCAAACGAGTGTACCGGGAGAACCGACCGTCGGATTTTCCCAAAACTGAAACCGTTGGATTCGTTTTGAAAAGATCTTTCTAATGATATAAAATTTGTGAAGGTCCAACGGTTAGATTTTCAGATATGTGTAAATAAAATCTGAAGAAAAACAGCGTCACGGCCGCGTTATGGCCTGAAGCGTCGTTTTAAGGAAATTGGCTATTTTTAGATAAATAAAAATAGCGATAAATCGTTATAAAATATTATAAACGATATGGAATGGAAAATAAACCGAATTTACCCGGTTTATTAGATATTTGATGGTTGAATGTGTTTGGTGTGAAAACTACATTTAATAACAGAATTATTGGTGTTGAATAATTTAACCATTGAAATGAATTGATTTAAATTCTGAATATACGTGAATTATTCGAAAAGGCCGAGTTAAATCTCATTTTAAATAATTGATCGGCGATAAGAGGTCGATGATAAAGTCGGTGGTTGAAGACCGGAGATCTTCACCTCGGTTGGATGATGATTGATGTCCTGATTGGGAGGCATCCCGAAATATGGATAATGAGTGGTGATCGTTCAGACGTACGTGGAGATCGATGGATATGCGAGGTATATAGTGCCTCCGGTTTCGTTCAGACCCAGAACGAACTTGTAAATGGACTGTGTGTCTGACATCGGATTTTGTTCTGTGTTGATTGATCTCTATTAAATATATATCTGTTTGGCAGCGGAGAATTTATTCTCTTGCTTAACGCCTTCCTCTGAGACGTACGAGCTCAGAGGTTATATATCGATAGAAGTCAGTCGCATAGAGTGAATTGCCTGTGTGGCATGCTTAAGTGGCAGATGATCAAGGCTTCTGTTGAAAAGCAAAGTCTTGTGGTTGATGATCAAAGCACAGCCTGTGTGGCATAGCTTTGTGTATAACGTGAATTCGCGAGCCTTACACCCCGGTATGAACCAGAAACGGGAGAGGACATCAGGGAGGACATGCGTTTCCTTCTAGCTAGAGGTGGTGTCAGTGCTTAATCTAGCTGACATTTATATTATTTTCACCTATGTGGTTGTTGCTGTTGCGAGACGCCTCAGTTATATCGGTCAATCCGGGACCGATGGAGTCATTTGTTGGCTCATTTACGCCCCAAAGAGAGGGGAAACGCAGTGTTCAGGCATTTTAATCCACATCGGTGGACCGGCCTTGAAGATCCAAGGGCCCACCTGAGTCTGGGTCCTGAGGGGCGGGCTAGAGCGTCTCGAAGTCGGTAAGGACTATCTTTTGCCTTGGTTCATGATGGAAATCCAATTTCCAAATACGACATGTGCGGTTTTGATTGTATACCTATATATGGCAACATAGTGGTATGGGGCACTTATGTCGTCTATGATTGATATTTATGATTGTATATAAAATTAGAAACTAACTGGAAACGATCTAAGATAGGTGGCTTCCTGGGTATTGGTCTGATGTTGGTTTCGGCCTTCGGGGTTAATACTTAGGGAATCGTTCTCTTACTAATTTACAATTGGAGTCTGATTAAGAATTAAACGACAAAATTTACATTTTAAGTGATTTTACTTTACACGTATTAAGCATATCTTGGTCGATATAAGGTAAAACTCTATCCTCCGGTTTGCGTTGCATTGTGTGATGGGACTTGAGTCTTATATCAGCTTCATTTTTATAAAAAGCATTAGAATGTTTAAAAGATTTACTTGTTTTAAAACACTGGCAATCCAATGGAGTAAACCGTTCCGCGAAAGTGGCGTGGTCCTGTGATTGGCCATATATTAGAATATGTTAAGTAGATTTCTCATACCAGTCCCATGACCGACTCGTAGTTTGTTTCACTTGCAAACTCGGGTGCTCCTTTTTCTACACGGGCAACCTTGTATTTATGTTTTAGCAGGCTCTTTCTGGATAGCTGGAGCTAAAGACGAATTCTATCATTTATCTTTTTTTATGCTGTTCAGCTCCTATTGTACATATTATGTTTGTTTTTCCGCTGTAGACATTTATGTATAGCTGAACTGTATTTGTACTAAGTATGATCCTGTATATTGTGTAACTCTAATGTTTATTATATCCAGTATATTCTATTGTGCATTATCTGGTGTATTTATTTATTTCTGTCCTGCTATTATCTTTTATGTGTTATATTCCAAAGATTACCCTTGACACCGTCATACGGGGTTTTGGGGTCGTCACAACGAGTGTGGACTTGTGACACTCGTCTAACACTTCTACTATTATATAAACAACACAAACGTGTTTTCCAACTATCGATTCTTATTCTATTCTCTCTATTTTTTGATTTGCACTTATATATTCTTTGCATTCTAAAGCTCTCTTAAATTCAAATTACTTGTTGAATCCTTGATAACATTTCACATCTCTTGATTTGACAAGCAACAAGCTTCCTTCAATCTTCACAAACATTTCAATTACTTGAGGATAAGATAATAGGAAGGGTGTACTTCATTGTGACTACTCCGTGTTGATTAGATAAGACATTCAAGAGTCAAAACACTTGTAAATTGTGAAGTCCTGTGTGGGTGCTTAGGCGGGAACATCCTTGTTGGTGCTCGGGTGTATGGTGACCTATTCCTCCGGGTTAAGAGAAGGTGTGATAGTGAATTCCGAAGAGGAGCTTCGAGACTGGACGTGGGGCGGGAAGTCCGAACCAGTATAAAATTCGTGGTGTCTTTTAGTTATTGCATTTTACTTTCATTTGTGATATACTTATATAGCTTAGCTTTTACCTGCGTAACTATTGTAGATTACTAGTTAGTTTATTATTTCCTCTATACCCATATAAGTATCCTGGTTGAGTCGTACACACTAACTTTTTATTTGGTATCAGTGAAAGGCTATCATTTAACCGCAAACCATTACCTGATACATAGTTAATATGGATAATAACACTAGTCTAGCAATAATACTGGATATACTGAAGGCCAATCCAATGCAAGACCACCCTTTTTTAATGGCATGAACTATAGCCATTTGGCTACATGAATGAGGATATATATCCAAGCAAATAGTTTTGATGCATGAAACATCACACAAAAAGAGTATACACAACCTACTACTCTATACACTGAACGGTCTACAAATGAAAAAGCAGAGGCTACCGCCAATGCTAAAGCCATGAATATGTTGCTTTGTGCTTTAGATAGAAACGAGTTTAACTGGGTTTGTATGTGCAACACAGCATATGAAATCTGGCGAACACTCAAAGTGACTCATGAAGGAACTAGCAAGGTTAAACAAAGCAACATATCTATGCTTAAAAACCAGTTTCAAAATTTTAGAAGAACGAGAATGAGTCTATAAATGACATGTATTCACGTTTTCAAAATATTTATCGTTCTCTTTTTGGATTGGGAGAAAAATATCCTTATTTTGATATAGTTTCAAAAATATTGAACTCTTTGACAGATGAATGGGAAAGAAAAGTATTAGCTATTGAAGAAGCTAACGATCTATCTACCATGAAACCAGAAGTGTTAATTGGTAATCTCATGTCTTATGAAGTAAATTTGCAGGCAAAGAAAGCACATGTACAAGATAATAAAAAAATTAACTTTCCATGCTGAAAAAGAAGATTCAGATGAAGAAGATATTGCTTTTGTAGCAAAGATTTTAGAAAGTTTCTGAAATATAGAAAAGGCCAAAGCAAGAATATTAAAAAAAAAAATCATCAAAAGTGCTTGGCCCTACACTAGTGGAATGCTTTAATTGTCATAAGACTAGACATTATCAAAATAATTATCCAGAATTGAAGAAAAATCACAAAAAGGAATAATCAAAGAGACAAGCTTTTTCAGTCACTTGGGATAATTCGGATTCATCTTTTGAAAGTGACAGTGATAGTGAGCAAGCAAACATATGCTTCATGGATAACGATACCGATGTAAGTGAATTTACTTTTGATGAGTTAGTAGAAATTAATACTGAAATTTTAGAATTTAGAAAAAAGTTTAAGCGAATGTTTAAACAAGCCAACGAAGATAAAAAGAAAGCATAATTTGAGAAAGATCTTTTAAAAGATGGAAAAGAGATTTTAGAAGACGAGATTAGAAAATTACAAGAATCTCTTTTAGTTGCAAATTCTCAAATTTCTATGTTGAGTCAAGGAATCGAGACTCAAAAGAATAAAAATGGTTTATTAGCTTCTGAGAATCATGATTTAAATACTAAGGTCAAAATCATAGAATTAGAAAATTCTAGTTTAAAAGTTAAATTAGAAAACATTTCTAAGAATGTTAACAATTTAACAAAGGTAGAGTGGACTTATCTAAAATATTAGAAAATTCTTAACCAGTTTTTAGTAAAAAGGGACTAGGATATGATCAAAAAGTTAAATTTAAAAAATCTAGTTATAAGAAATCTAATATTAAACCGATAATTCCTAGTAGTAAATCAAATATTTCTACTAAAAAACTACTCTGGAAATATTAGTATATGGGTTCCAAAAACCAATAATGTTCTTATTAGAAATAAATATATTAAGAATTTTTTAGATTCTGTTCATAATAATGATAATTATATTTTCTACAAGGATCCTGAACCCTCTTGGGTTTGGCTTCCTAAGATTTAACCCTTAGGACCCTAACGGAGGAAGTGGGTGCCGATAAAATTTTAAATTATTTTTTGCAGGTCCCACTCAACAAAAACAGAGGAAAATGGATATTAGATATTGGTTGCTCAAAACACATGACATGAGATATGGAGATGCTAACAAATATCATTTAATCAAAAGGAGGAACTGTCACATTGGGAGATAATTCCAAAGGATATATCATCAACAAGTGCGATGTGAGCAATTACAGTATATCTAATTCACCTCTTATTTATGATGTTTTATTGGTTAAGAACTTAAAACATAATCTATTAAGTATTAGCCAATTATGTGATAAAGGATTTAAAATATTTTTTTCTGAAAATAAATGTAGTATATTTGATTCAAATCAAATTCTTATTTTTGAAGGAAATCAAGATAAAATTATTTATATTTTGAATATGGTGGTTAATAATGATCCAAGTATGTGTTTATTAGCCAAAGACAATGATCCTTGGTTATGGCATAAACGATTTTGTCATATTAATTTTAAAACAGTAAACAAGATATCTAAAAATGATCTTGTAAGAGGATTACCCAAAATAAAATTCAAAACTGAAAATTTGTGCGATACTTGTCAACTTGGAAAGTTAACTAAATCTTCTTTGAAATCTAAAAAGGTTATATCAACCTTACAACCACTTGAATTACTATATATGGATTTATTCGGACCAACTCAAGTTCAGTCCATAAATCATTGTAGATATGTGTTTGTAATTATTGATGATTTTTCGAGATACACTTGGACTGTGTTCTTAAAGAATAAAAGCGATACTTTTGATATCTTTAAGAACTTTGTCAAACAAAATAAAAATTTAACTGATTTAAAAATAAAGCACATACGAAGCGATCATGGAGGAGAATTTAAAAGTGAGAAATTTGATTTATTTTGTCAAAAGAAAGGAAATTTTCATAATTTCTCTTTTCCTAGAACTCCACAACAAAATGGAGTTGTAGAACGTAAAAATAGAACTTTACAAGAATGTGCCAGAACATTGTTAAATGGAAGTACATTGCCAAAACATTTTTGGGCTGAAGTAGTTGCAATGGCTTGTTCTATTTTGAATCATGTTTCTATTAGACCTCTTACTAAAAATAATCCATACGAACTTTTTCCTGGCAGAAAACCAAATATATCTTATTTCAAAGTTTTTGGTTCAAAATGCTTTATTTTAAGTACAAAAGATCGTCTTGGAAAATTTGATTCAAAATCTGATGAAGGAATATTCTTAGGATATTTTGAGCGTAGCAAGAATTATCGTATTTTCAATAAGAGAACCTGTAAAATAGAAGAATCACTTCATGTTTCATTAGACGAAAATATTATTCAAAATTAATTTAATTAGATATTACGAAATATAATTCTTCTCATGACGATGATATTGATATATATAGAGAAGATGAAAACATTGTTCATAATAACATAGAAAACAATACTATAGAAAATCAAGATAATATCGAAAATAAAAATATTCCTATTAATGAAGTTAGATCTCCACTGAGGATATTACAAGATCATCCAACTCAAAATATTATAGGAGAAATAACTTCAAATGTAAGAACAAGAAGTCAACTTAATTTAGTAAGTAATGTAGCTTTCTTATCAAATATCGAACCCAAAAACCTTAAAGAAGCATCTACATATGAAAATTGGATAATCATAATGCAAGAAGAACTAAATCAATTTAAACGTGAAGACATCTGGGAATTAGTTCCTAGACCGACTGATTAATCTGTTATTGGAAGAAAATCGATTTACAAAAATAAAGTAGATGAATTGGGTAATATTACTAGAAATAAAGCTAGACTTGTTGCATAAGGTTACAATCAAGAAGAAGGCATAGATTATAAAGAAACTTTTGCTCCAGTCGCACGACTAGAAGCAATTTGAATTCTTTTAGCATACGCTTGTCATCATAACTTTAAGTTATATCAAATGGATGTTAAAAGCACTTTCTTAAATGGTTATATTAAAGAACGATGATATGTTGAATAACCTCCACTATTTTCTTATGAAAAATTTCCTGATCATGTTTTTAAACTGAAAAAGGCATTATATGGTTTGAAACAAGCACTTCGTGCTTGGTATGAATGCCTCAAAACTTATTTTATTAGATTCAGGATTTCAAATTGGAAAGTTTGATCAAACACTTTTTTATTAAGAAAGATAATAAAGATATTCTAACAGTGAAAATATATGTAGATGACGCTATCTTTGGATCAAAAAATGAACAAATACGTCAAGAATTTTCAAAAATAATGACCAGTGAATTTGAAATGTCGCACATGAGAGAACTATCTTACTTTTTAGGTTTGCAAATTAAACAATTATCAGATGGAATTTTCATTAATAAAGAAAAATATTGTACAAATCTAATAAAATGTTTTGGAATGGAAAATACTTCAAGTAAACCTACACCAATGAGCACGGCGACACACTTAGATAAAGATAAAAATGGTAAAAGTGTCGATCAAAAGTTAAATCGAAGTTTGATAGGTTCACTTCTGTATTTAACTGCTAGTAGACCGGATATTATGATGAGTGTTTGCTTATGTGCTCGTTTTCAAGCTAATCCAAAAGAATCACATTTGAGGGCAGTTAAACGTATATTACATTATCTTAGCAGTACCAAAGATTTTGGACTTTTCTATCCTAAAGATTGTCCCTACGAATTACTTTCATATAGTGATGCCGATTTTTGGAGGATCAAGGACGAATCGTAAAAGTACAAGTGGAACTTGTCACTTTATCGGTAAATCACTTATATCTTGGTTCAGCAAGAAACAAAATTGTGTTTCACTGTCAATATGTGAAGCTGAATATATATCTGCTGCACTAGCCTGTGCTCAAGTAATTTATATGCATTAAACACTAAAAGATTTTAATGTAAACTTGTCTAAATCCATAATTTATTGCGAAAACACACGCGTAATAAATTTATCTAAGAATCCTGTAAACCATTCTAGGACTAAACACATTGATATAAGACATTATTTCTTGAGAGACAATATTGAAAAATAAACCATCAATTTAGAGTTTGTAAACTCTAAAAATCAAATTACTGTCATCTTTACAAAACCCCTTTTAGAGAATTCTTTCATAAGACTTCAACGAGAATTAGGAATTGTATCTTTCAAAGATCTCTGAAATATTATTCGATTACTTTGTGCTTATAGTGTTTAAATACTTTTTAATCGATGACAAAGGGGGAGAGTTCTATCTATGATGTATTAAAAATATATATGTGCTAACATTTTGTTGCAGGAATCAAAATGGTAAGCTCATAAATTTGTGAACTAACAAAATATTGCAGAAATTCAGTGGGAGAAATTCGAATATGTTGTCATCAATCAGAAAGGGGAGAATGTTGAAAACAAGAATTTTGATTAATGTCAACAAAGAGAAGAGCAATGGAAATCATGTCATAAAGATAAGGTTATATATATATATATATATGTGTGTGTGTGTGTGTGTATGTATATATATATGTATATATATATATATATTTGTGTGTGTGTTGGGTCATGTTAGAATTATGTTAAAATTTATCCTCAAGTATAACACAAATATACAAAACAATATTTAATTATAATTATATATATATATTAAAAGGCTTTAAATAGCCATGACTGTACAGACTCAGCTGTACCAGTCGACTAGTAGAAATTCAACCAGTCGATCGGTCAGCCTGTCTCTGTACAATAACAACTAGTTTTGAATGATTTTGAATATAAACGTTTTGCAATATGATTCAATCAATCACTGATGATCTTTAGAATAGTTGACTGATTGGAAATAGAAGTCTTTTTTATGAAGAGTCACCTTCTTTCATAAAGAGATTCCTCTTCAATTACGAATGGAAATGGACGCAAATTTTTGCTGAAATCCTTCATGAAGAAATGCTACTCTTCTACTATTATATAAACAACACAAACATGTTTTCCAACTATCGATTCTTATTCTATTCTCTCTATTTTCCGATTTACAGTTCTATATTCTTTGCATCTTAAAGCTCTCTTAAACTCAAGTTACTTGTTGAATCCTTGATAACATTTCACATCTCTTGATTCGACAAGCCACAAACTTCCTTCAGTCTCCACAAACATTTCAATTACTTGAGGATAAGATCATAGGAAGGGTGTACTTCATCATGACTACTCCGTGTTGATTAAAGAATACATTCAAGAGTCAAAACAATTGTAAATTGTGAAGTCTTGTGTGGGTGCTCAAGTGGGAACATAGTTGTGTCTTTTCCTCCGAGTGTATTGTGATCTGTTCCTCCGGGTTAAGAGAGGGCGTGATAGTGAATTCTGAAGAGGAGCTTCGGGACTGGACATAGGGCGGGAAGCCCCAACCAGTATAAAATTCCTGGTGTCTTTTACTTATTGCATATTTCTTTCATTTGTGATATACATATATAGCTTAGCTTTTACCCGCGTAACTATTGTAGATTACTAGTTAGTTTATTATTTCCAATATATCCATATAAGTATCCTGCTTAAGTCGTACACACCAACTTTTCATAAACCACCTCGAGCTCAGTGATTTTTCCTGTCTTACGTCGTTATAGGCCCTTTGGATGTTATTGCGAGTGCTCCCTAGTGTTTTTTCTTTTGCATAATCTTGTATTTTGTAAATTACATTTCTGTTGATGTAAACAAAGTTATTTGCCCTCAAGTCTTTGAATTATTAATGACATGTTAAAGGATTAAAATGTGACAAATACGTGTTAGAATAACATAAGTTCCCCCACTTCATTTCAATCTCTAAAGATTTCTCGAGTGAAGCCCATAGTCGGCTTACTTTTCCATACTGATAACCATGTGTCATGGGGGGTCGGTTTGGACGTCAGGTCCTCTTGTGGACTTCTGAGATCGATACGATCCAGACTAAGAATCGAACGATCTTGGGTAGACGTATATAAGTCCTTTTATACTTCCCCCTTAGTCATCAGGGGTTAGAGTTTCAGGTTTCGAGTAGCCTTTAATCTGGGTGCACCTTTCACACTCATCCATAACTTTATACTCCTTCTCAAGTCACAGGAGTTGGAGTTACTTAAATAGCCAGTCATGTTGTTTACATCGACGTTATTTCCGTTTTTGGTTTGCAAAGTGGGGTTCGAAGACTCAAGCGTCGATACCAAACTCGAAGTTAGTAAACCCATATGTTCTTTCGATCTCGAGCGAAATCGGCTCATTGAGACATGGACTGATAAACAGGGTTGGGGAGTAGCCTACTTTCTCAGTCCTAAAGTTTGACCTATGTCGGTTGAGTCATAACATATGGTCACAACCACTAGAGTAATAAGGCGGACCAAGAAAGGAATTATTATTTATAGACAACAGTGGGTGGCAAAACACACCTTATTACAATACTTAAATAAACAAAAGTTATAAGAAAGATAACATTGCAAATGCTCAGCATTCCATGCTCGTTGAAGGAGTTCACCATCAAAAGTCGCTAGCCTGAAGGTTCCATTATCAAGCCTCTATTGGATGACATAAGGCCTTCCCTTTTGGGGCCCATATGAACGAGAGTTGGGAAGACCTGTTTTAACACAAGGTCTCCAACATCGAAGGTCTTGGGTCATACCCTTTTATTGTAGTATCGGGAGACCTAACGCAGATGAGCCTTAGCGCGAAAGTTTGCTTCTTCTCTCTTTTCATAAATCATGCTCAATGATTCCAAAAGAAGGGCCTTGTTCAATAGTGGGTCATTGTATGTAGTTCTATAGGAAGAAACTTCAAGTTCTATAGGAATGATGGCTTTAGAGCCATAAGAAAGCAAAAGGAGTATGACTATGGAAGTTTTATGGGTGGTTTGATACGCCCAAAGGGCTAAAGGTAATTCATTGTCCCATTTGACTTTGGCTTGTTCTAGGCGTTTCTTCAAGATAGACTCGATAATTTTGTTGACGACTTCAACCTGTCCATTGGATTGTGGATGCACAACTGTCATGTACTTCTTCTCGATTTGATATCGTTCGCAGAAATCGTTGAATTCCAAGCTGTTGAATATAGTCCCATTGTCTGTGATGATAGTCCGAGGCAGTCCAAATCGACATATGATATTCTTAACCACAAAATTAATGACTCGTTTTATGGTAACCGTGGTTAACAATTCAGCTTCGGCCCATTTTGTAAAGTAGTCTAAAGCCACGATTGCATACTTTATGCCCCCTTGCGAGATTGGTAGATTCCCAATAATATCTATTATCCAAATGGAAAATGGCCAAGGGCTAACCATTTGGGTGAGTTCAGTTGGTGGAACCCGTGTGATTTGGGTAAATCTCTGGCATTTATCGCATCGCCTACAATAGTTGGTCACATCTTTACTAATGGTTGGCTAGAAATATCTATATCGCAGCACTTTCTTAGCTAGGATTTGTCCTCATGTATAAGCACCACATTCTCCCTTGTGTACTTCTTGTAATATCCTCTTAACATCGTCGTTAGCGACACATCGAAGCATTGGAACCGAGAAGCCCCTCCTGTAATTTGTCTTGCTGGATGGCATAGTTGGAGGCTTATCGCAGGAGGGCTTGTCTCTCATTCCTTCTATCTTGGAGGGTCCCGTGCAGGAGAAAATTCCTGATGGAAATCATCCAAGATTCCTTCTCGGGTTCGGTCTCCACGGATTGGTTGACTTCCATCTGATATATGCTCGGGGTGTTCAAAGTACCTCTATGGGAACAAGTTCTGCCTCGCTCGGGTCATCAGAGCTAGCCAGTTTTTCTAATCTGTCTGCCTTTTGCTTTTCTTCTCTGGGAATGTGAGAGATGTTATACTGATCAAAGTCATTCAACAGCTCCTCGACCTGCTTGAGATAGGCAGCAAGTGTGACGATCGCCCATAACTCCTACATTTAACAAGGGAAATAATGTGCTGAAAGACGTGCTAGGCAGCTATGGACGATCATCGGGTATGATAACACAAACGTACCTATCGTATAACTCACAACACAAGGATAAAATATAGTAGAACATATACAACATGCGGAAATAGTGGAGCATCATATAGTAAACTTTTAAACTTTCATGAATCCTAAAAGATCATCCATACATCAAATGGATATAACGTCAAAGTCTGTACATGAAGCCTCACTACAATCACTCTTACAGATGGCAGAAACACAAATACTAAGTAGTAATAAGAAACTGGTATGTAAGCCTCCAGCTTGCTATCGATCAGCATTATCGTCCTCACTAAGATATCACCTGTCACCTGCTTCTCAATCTGCCCATCCACATCAGGATGAACAGGCCAAGGTAATAAGTGGGAAACATAAAACCTTGTGTAGATAACAGTCTTAGTGATCGATAAAACAACTATCTTACATCATCAATAAAGTATATGAGAATAGGTAGATAAATCATCTAATCTACCAATCACATCATCAGAGAAGAAACCCAGCCCATCTTCCCCACATCCGACGGTGATAACCTTTACAACAAACAAGTAGAAACAATAATACATTCATAACAATCAATTATCAAGCGTAGATCATTCTAATTGACATTGAAATCTCCCAAGCATAAGCCTTAGAGGCCTAAACCAATATCAGACAAGCACTAATAAGATATCTCCTTGATGTCGAATAATATACACAAGACGATACAAACAAAACATTCATCGTCCATGACTGTGGCTATCACCGCTAATCTTGCTTTGAAACCATCATTAATCTATGACTGACCCATCTGGTCATTTGTCAAGGGCTAATGGTAACTTCGGTTCTGGCCAAACTCCATACGCCATCTGCATTGTATGTTTGTCTTACTCGACGAAGACAACTAGGACCATCCAGTTTTTGCCCAGGGAATTCGACCGATCTGGTGTTTTAGGCATCCCCATTATACCTCTGCTTTGAGTCCACTAGAACCTCGAACTAACGGTAATCTCTCGGCCTTCAGTATCTCTAGTCGTATCGACAACGACTAACCATAAGATCAACCATTTGTTTGAGCAACCATTATCCCCTGACTCAACATCTTTGAGTCGTCTTCACATTCGTCGCATTATGACGATCAACGAAAACTTTACAACAATTCAAACATTCCCCCTTAAATTCACGTCGAAGATAGAATCATCGTCGACTCAAAGACAAGCATCGTTTGGTCGATACAACATTTCGTTGTATTTCCAGCCTTTATGCTATGAAAAAGTGGCCGCAATGTCAAAACAGCCTTTTACAGTGTTCCTGAAATGTTATTATATGTCCTAATTCTATTCTGCCACTCTCTGGCACTTAGCACTGTCATTTGGTACCCTCGCACTTGGTACCCTAGCATTTAGCCCGAACCATACCATAGCATTTCGTGCGATCCATGCTACTGCAGTTTTGCGCGATTCATCCCCCTGGTACTGCCCGATCCATCCCCATGGATTCTGTGTGATCCATCCCCATGGATTCAATGTGATCCATCCCATGGATTCCGTGTGATACATCCCCATGGATTTGGTGCAATCCATCCCCATGGATTCTGTGCGACCCATCCCTATGGATTCTGTGCGCTCCATCCACATGGATTTTGTGCGATCCATGGCCAATATTTTTCCCAATCCATGCGCTGAAATTGTCAAAATTCGACTAATCTTCATGCTTGCACACAACTCGATTCCATACTCAAAAACTATTCAAACTCCAACTTTTCAACAACGATTCACTCAATATAACCACAATAAATCACACAATCATCAATGAACCTTAAAACAACAATTTAACAATTAATGAAATCATTAAATGGATCTAAACATAGAACTAACATATGATTTTACCGTTTATAAGTTGCTAGATTAGATCCTGTGTGATTTGAATTGAAATTATACTTGCATCGGTTAGATCTATATGAAAACTACTTGTAATGATGAACATATGATCATACAACCTATATACTTGATTGAATCCACTTGAGAAATGCTTATCACACACCAATTCTTCAATTTAACTCGAAATCACTAAATTCTCAATCTGAACAGCGAAGAATATGCTTCAAACCTGATACGATCTCTCTTCACTTGACGTAGATCTTCAAACGATGTAGATCTTCGATTCTCTTATATAGATCTAGAATTTTAATGGTGGAAAGGTGTATTTGATTGAGCGAGAATGAATACAGTAAACTATTCTCCATGCCTCTAACCCCCTATTTATAACCTCCCACCAGCCCACAAACGGGCCACTCCAAATCATCCCATTATGGCTTGCCAAACCTGATCAGAAATTATGAAACACTAAAACAACGATTTCTCCCAAACCGCGGAACTAAATCTTTAATGTGACCACTCTACGGAATTGGGAATATCATTTCCTTTCCAATGAGACTGAACTCAGCACCTGATTTGATCCCAGTCAAAAGTTATGCCATGTACAAAACTGACAGGGGAATAATGTTCACAAATAAAATTGGGAAAAATTATGGACATGTCACACATCCCCAAAACCAACATACAAAAACATGAGAATGATCCAACCTTGAGGGAATTAAATAGAAATATTTTACGATCCTCCGATACGTAAAATACGGGCTGTTACATTCTCCTCCCCCCCCCCCCCCAAAAAAAAAAAAAAGAATTTCACCCCCGAATTCCCAACAACCAAAAGCAACCAGAACAACTCTGCATGCCTCTCATCCATGAGTAGCCAATTTACCATCCAAATAGCATCCATCAGGCCATGCATTCATAGCCTTATCCTAGCACGTGAAATTCTAACAATAATAGATAGTACAAGTTACGATGATGTTAGATGACATGATATCAATGGGTCGTACCGACGAAAAGTTATGGATGGTTCGCCTTCATACTCTCTTCTGTTTCCTACGTACATTCGTCATCATCCTAACTCCATTGTACCTTGACCAACTTAACTGTCTTCTTCCTTATTTGTTTCGTGTCATTTCCCACTACACAAAGCAGCTTATGAGGTATTGTAACTACGGTCTCGACTTCTAGGTCCTCGTACTGCTACGGAGATACCACCACATTTGAATCATGCACGCACTTCTGTAGAAATGACGCATGGAAAACATTACGTGCACTGGACATCTTCTTGGGTAACTCCAATCTATATGCGAGCTTTCTAATTCGCTCGATTATCAGAAATGGTCCAACAAACCTAGGAGCTAACTTTCTTTTGCTTCTAGACCGAACCGCATGCTTCAACGGCGAGTTCTTCACGAAAACCATATCACCCACGTCGAATTCCAAATTTGTTCGATGTTTATCAGCATAGCTCTTCTGACAATCATAAGCTGCCTTAATTCGTTGCCGAACGATCTCGATACAATACGAGGTCTCTCTAATCATCTCATGCCCAAGTATCAACTTATCTCTGGTTTCTAATCAACATACTGGAGAATTACATGGTTTGCCATACAACACCTTGTATGGTGCCATCCCAATGCTCTACTGTTAGCTGTTGTTATACACAAACTCAACTAAACGTAGATGGTCTTCCCATGATCCTCCGAAGTCTAATACACAAGCCCTCAGGAAATCTTCCAATACTCGATTGACCTTTTCGGTTTGACCATCAGTTTGGGAATGATAAGACATACTCAAACAAAACTCGGTTCCCAAAGCTTCTTGCAAACTCTTCCATAGTCCACTCGTGAATAATGAATCTCGATCACTCACTATGCTCTTCGAGATACCATGGAATCGAATTATCCATTTAATATAAATCTCAGCCCACTTCGATGTTGTCCTAGTTAATTTGACAGGAATGAACCTTGCATTTTTGGTTAAACGATCCACGATGACCCAAATCCATTCATTTCCTGTCCTTGTTCTAGGTAGTCCATCGATAAAATCCATCGATATCTGCTCCCCACTTCCACGTAGGAACTACCAATGGCTGAAGCAGACCACTCGGCTTATTCTGTTAAGCTTTCACCAACTGACAGTTTATGTACTTGGTAATGAACTTTCTAATATCTCTTTTCATCCCTTCTCAATAGTAAGCTCGCTTCATGTTCTGGTACATCATATTACCATCAAGATGAATCGTCAACTTTGAGTCAAAACATTCCCTCAGAACCTCATCTGTTACACCCTGAAATTTTAATGACACTAAAGATGATGAATTAAAGAATAATTAGTGTGAAACACACTATTAACAATGAATTTAAGGAAAACTTAATTAAATATTCAGAATTAAGTTAAACGGACTGTGCCATTGTGTCTGTCTCGGTATTCTGGTCAATATAGACACCTGGTTTGCGTAAATCGGACATCGTATGAAGAAATTATTAAGGTTTGAAGTTTGTATGCATATAAGGAAGATATATATATATATATACATATAAATTCATATTCAAAAATCAGCAAAACCAGAAATCCGGCGCGCAAATCGAGGAAGGGCCGACATTTTGAAGTCGATCCGAGACCTATTGGGTCGACCTAGGGGTCGACTCAGGCTTAAGGGGTTCGACCCCAGGGTCGACCTAGGGGTCGACACCCATGAAGGGAGGTTGACCTAGGGATCGACACCCATGAAGGGGGGTCGACCTTAGGATCGACCCACCTGAAGGGAGGTCGACCTACCCATGGCTTTGGAAGCTTCTTTTCTGAACTTGGACGATTTTGGAGCTAGATTCATGAACCTAGGCTATATAAGGGATCCTAAACCTAGGTTTTATTCACATAAAAAAATGGTGACAGTGAAGCTCTGCTGCAATGAAAAATTAAGATGGTTTTTCTTCTTCTTCTTCTTCTAAATCAATTCAAAGAAGATTATGCATATTCGAAGATTGCTACAAAAATTCAGCGATGGCTACAACAACATATTCAACATGTTCTTCGCAGTAAATTGGATCCATTTCCTTAGATCTATTCACTGTGAGTTCATGTTAGTTTTAGATCTGAATATTTAAATAGTAATCTTGATATGTATATAAAAATTGGATCTTGAATCGGTGCCTAATCAGTTCTATTATGACATAACTATCAGATCTGCTTTTGTATGTTCATATCGCCGCCATGTTAAGTCTTGTCATAATATGCCTATTCAGTTTATGCCTATTTCTATCAGTTTATTATTGATTCTTTATTATGTCTACTCTTGATTCTCTTCTCTCCCTCTTTCCCTTTTTTATTTTTATATAGCCAGGCTACCTTCAAGACTAGGCCTATGCTAAAAAATGCGAACATGCAAAATTGGGAACGATTAGGAAAGACATAATTTGTGGCATAATTGATATTGGAAAATATGGATCTAAATTAGGGCATAAATTTGAAAATATACGAATATGGGTTTGGGGGCATATATCTTGTTGGATAATATGAATTTAGGCACGCATTGGAATAAATGTAAATATGGAATTGGGTATAAAATGGGACATGTCTAAATATTGATTTTTGGACATAAATTGGGACGTATGTGAATATGAATTTTAGGCATATATTGGAAAATATGCGAATATGGATTTGGGTATAACTTGTATTGAAATGGTTGAATATGGACAAGGGACGCAAATTGGAAAATATGTAGATTTGGGTTTGTGCATAACATATATATATATATATATATATGTATATGTATATGCCTTGACTTATAACTTGGGAAAAAGAGCATATGGTGCATAATTAGAAGGTTAATTGAAAAGGGGTATAAAAGTCTATGATTTGAATAGTGAATTGGGCATATAATTAAATATGGGGAAAAAGATAAATAATCACCTATAATGACATAGGTAGATTTGGATAAAAATGGAATATTTAGTAATTACAATTAGGAATAGTAATTGTACTTATGACACAAAGTTAGGTTGCATTAGTGGCGAAAGTCTGCCCGGACCCGACCGGCATATCCAGCAGCCACTAATGCTGAACCTAATATGAGAGGTCTAAGTGTGCAAATACAAATCGGGCTAAGACACGAGGTTAAGCCCAACTGTGGAATAAGGCTGCCCGGACCCGACCGGCATATCCAGCATCCACACGTTGTAGGCCTAATGTGGGAGGTCTAGCCCATTATAACCATAAATGGACATGGTAACGAATTGGACTACTTAACCTAATTTAATCCATAAGGATTGTATGATTATGAACTAGAGTTAGGGTTAAGTAAAACTGGATGGGCAGTGGGTGGGTTAAGTAAAACAGAGGGGGTGGGTAATATTTACATATAGGCCCACGAACTTAACCCAATAAGGTTATGTAATTAAAGACACCTAGTGCTCTACATAACCGGTGGAAAATATAATAAAGTTATGTAATTAAAGGCACCCTTGCAAGGTAAGCATAACTTGTATAAATGATAGAATTAGATATGCTAAACAACGATAAGTTGTAGTGACGGTGTAAATTGAATTTCTGATTAAATGAGAAAGAATGAGGAAAACTTGTAAAATGAAATAAGTTATATTTAATCAAAAATGGTAAGCGACATGTTAATTAGAACACATGTAAATCGGATATACTTAATTACATATTAAGTAAAACATGTTATTGTAATGATGAAATCAACAAGAATATAAAAAGGGGTTGTGGATTACAGACCTTGGGCCACAATCTAGAGAATAACATGTTGTGGGCTTATTAACAAACTTAAATGGATTAAGTTATATAATTGAAATTAATAAGCAAGAGAAACTCGGTAAGTTCGAATAAGAATTCAATATGAATGGGAATAACCAAGTTAAATGGGAACCCGGTGAGGTAAGGCAAGCGCGTAAAAGAATGTTTAGACATAGGGTCTAACAACATATTAAAGAAAGGCGCTTGGACAAGTCTGTATGATTGAGGATGAATAACCAAATGGGGTAGATCATTGAGGTGTTATAAGACACAAGGGGGGCGCATATTCATCTGATTGTTATGAATGCTCCAAAGGTATGGGATGGGGAAGCACGCGGCTTCCTGAAGTACGTAAGGTGCTTCTATTAGTCCTCTGTGCGGTAACAGATGTCTTAGGCTGTACTCGCAGAGGTTGAGTCTGCACGTAACTACTAGGTGGGTGTGCCTTGACTGCAGATGTAGCTATGCAGTCAGAATGCTGTGACGAGGTGACACCAGGGTGATTCGACGGTTACCTCACAAGGAGGTAGAGAGGGTCACGACCAATAAGGATAGTAGACCATCGGATATCCGTCATCAACAGCCAACGGGAAGCGGAAAGACTAGAGCTAACCCCAAGATATCATTTCACCTTTCACTATTGAGGTACGTGGTTGAGGGTAGACGCCATATGGATGTTTAGACTGGTTGTTATTAGGGGCGGTCACTTAGCTCTGTAGTCTTTACTAGTTGAGGGAGGGGCCGAGGTGGTGCCATGTAACGAACCGGGAATTTTAGACTCCGAAAATCGATACAAGTACCAATGTCAACTATTCAGACATCGAAAATACCGGATAGTTAATAGAAAGAAGTTAGAGGGTGAGAATAGATAAGGTAGAACTATTGGAATAGAAGAAGAAGAAGAACACAACAACATCAGAGTAACACGAATCACACAGCGGAATGAATAAAATATAGTATATAAAATAACATTGAAAACACAAATATGTATTTGTATATTAGAGTACAACACTTACATCACAGCGGAAATAAATAATAGTTATAAATTGCTGCTAAAGCTTCCTGCTCCTAGCTCCATCTAGTGTATCTGTAAATACCGACTACTTGACTGCCCGTACAAATTTTGGGCACCCAAGAGTTTAGGGAAAACAAAACAAAATAAACTCTGGGTCAGTCATGGGGCTGGTGTGAGTACACTCCAACCATTCGGTTTAACTTTCCAAAATCCTTTTCAAAGAAATGATAATCGTAAGACCGATCCACACATAAATACGGATGGTTTTTACCTTATGATAACCCAAAACGTTTTTCAAAATCAATACTTTTCTGATATTATAATAATGACTAATCACAAATAATTAACAATCTAGCAGAATGCTTACATCTCACGCCCCACATATATATAGTATACAATCAAAACCAGAGGCGCTTATTGGAGATTGGATTCTGACTATGACAACGTATGGAATCACCTGTCGATAGTGTATCTCTAGAGAGGAATACACTGGGTTCAACAAGAACATCTTGCAAACCGACCACACATGATCGACCACTCATTTCTGTTGAGTGTATCGAATATATTGTCACCTATGGTTGCTAGCAACATAACTGTTCCCGGGAGATACATAAGCGGAAAGAAGTAACAAATATGAATATTCTCTAGATGGTGACAATACACCCTAATGGGGGCTACCCACTTAGCCATGCTGCCTACCCGATTTTTGTCATTTCCTGGTTGATGAGGCTTGAGGTCATAACGTATCTTTCGACAGATCACACTAATGCCACATCGCCGTACCCGCCAAATCACAAATTGATTTCTACAAAAAATACCATGGGTATAAAGCTAAGAGAAACGAATTCCTCCGCCACCAAACGTGGATACGTTTGAATAGATCAACTTACATGATCCATTAGATATACTCTGTCAGACATTCCCCCATACACGTTGTCCTGGGACTGGAAAAACCAAAGGCACTATTCTATAAATAGGATAGCCCCTGCATAACACCGTCTTCAGTTGTCTTCATCATATTTGATCACAATGTTAACGTCCATACAGAGTGGTTTTCAGATAATGAATCTGATCCCCGTCTCTCCGTATTAACAACATAAAATGGTCAAAATTACGACAGTCGGTGATTTAACTATCAAAGGAAAACATGTGTGCAAACAACGATATTATTTCCTAACGGAAATTTTATCGAATAATAATCAATCAACATTTATCCCTTTAAATTAATTTATCACTAATTTATTCATTTCCCTATTTTCGTGCCATATATTCGTAATTTATTATTTTCTAAATTTCGAAAGTATACATTATTAATCATTGGAAAACATTTCCCTATTTACTCCTATTTCTTATTTTCTATATTAGAAAACATTTTGATTCTTATTTGGAAAACATTTCCAAAACTCCTTCCTTTTGGATTTAAACAGATATTTAAATACAACATCGCTATGCCAACTGGAACCATTAACATTCTTTAACTAAATTTACTTAACCAACCTTCACTATCAAACCTTACCCATCCCTTAGTTAAAACGAAGTTAATCAAGTTGGGGTATTATTACCTCTCAAACATTAACTGAACAACATTTCTAACCTCGAAATGGACAATGTTCACCTTTTAAATCTTTAAAAACTTCCTTATGGAACTCTCGGATTCTATTTACGGATCCACTTCTTTTATAGAATTCATTTGATTATAATAATAGTATTATAATCCCATGCTTCCAAAATATAATAACTTGAATATACTTTTATTTCTAAATTTAAATAAATGAATAAATGTTTTATTAAATAAATAAATCTTGATTTGAAACCCGGAAAGCAAATAATACTTTCCTACATTCGATATAGTCGAATCCTAATGTATAAATCCTCTCTCGAATAATCTCTATTCGATAACTATTTTCTTCGAATAAACTACATTCGATAACTCTTTCTTTCGAATAAATTATATTCGATAACTCTTTTCGAATAAACTATATTTGATACTCTCTCCTTCGAATAAATTATATTCTATTCACTCTATTCGAATAACTAATATTCGACTAACTCTATTCGATTAACTAATTCGATTAACTCTAATTCGATTGACTAATATTCGATTTAACTCTATTCGATTAACACTAATCGATTTAACTCTATTTGATTAACTCTAATCGATTTAACTCTATTTGATTAACTCTAATCAATTAACTCTATCTCATTCAAATTCCCATTTGAAATTCTATTTCAAAATCCCAATTTTTCTTTATAAATGTTTTAATTTATAAAATAACTATTTTAATCCATTATTCACATCGAATGTGAATAATATTTCTTATATATATATATACCAATTCAGTTTGATTTCATATTTAAAAATAATATTCCATTTCCAATTCTATTTATACTTTTATTTGTATAATTATTTCTAAAAATCCTCCTTTTGACTTCTAACAGTTAAAATCTCATTTAAATTCCCTTTTATAAATGTTGAATTCAAATTCTATTAACTTATCGGTGTTAAAACCGATTTCTACTTCTTTATATAAATTCAGATTTATATATTCAAACTATCCAATGATAAACATTTTTTTTAATTTATAAACATCGTTTATGAATTTATCTTGTCAATTTATCTGTTAAAAACAGATATTCCATTTAATTATGCTTTAAATAAATCTTTTCCACTTATTCTCTTTTATAAAATTTTATTCATTTTATAAAATACTTCCTTTTATAACTCCTATTTATTTTCTGAATAAATATCCCCTTTATAATTTTATTTATAAATGATTCCAAATATTTCCTTCTCAATTTTATTTGTAAATGTTTACAAATATTCCCTTTATATAATTCTATTTGTTTGACAAATATTTCCTTTATATAATTCTATTTGTTTTTACAAATATTTCCTTTATATAATTCTCTTTATTTCATATAAATATTTCATTTACAAAATTCTATTTATTTTATGTAAATATTTCCTTTATATAATTCTATTGGTTTTAGAAATAAATATTTTATTTTCAATATACACTGTAAATTCTCTTTTTACATTTTAGTACCTCCTATGGCGTTTAACATGCCATACAACAATGATCAATATCAGTCAAACATATATAATCAACAACAGACTATATATCACATCATATATAACAATACATGAAAAAAAAACGGTAAAATAAATGTAGAGGAATCCAATTGGATCCCTCCTACCTGTTTCCCTGCGTCCACAGATGTTACACAATATAATTCACAACATTTTTAGTTCAATATGCACTATTCTGATAAACAGAATCAAGATTTGTTAACGATATGTATGTATATCGTTATCTGTAAATTTCAACCAACAATCAACAATTCAACCAAACAATCATCACACAGAAATTATTCATTATTTATCAGTACTAGATTATATTTATAAAAATAAAATTTTAAATAGAGTTAGTGAATTTTACTCTCCTTGGATGATCATCGTTAAATAACGATAATTGGCGCTTGATTCAGACGGACAATTTATTTTGCTATAAATTATAATGAGCTCCAATTCGCTTCCAGTCAGTTCCATTGTGTAGCCCTCGTCCATACGATCCCAACAGATCTAACCATTCGAAATACTAATATAGTATGATTTAGATATGATTTATACAAGTACATACGTTATTTATATTGAAATAAATTTGAATTAAATCTAAACTGGGCCTTACATTTCATTTCACGGCCCAAGCCCAGCTTCAATACCCAAACCCGCTTTACCGTTACTTCTTCTTCCCAAAAGGAAGATGTCGGCTTTAGTATCCAACACCATTTCAGAAGAATTCGTACTTCACATATATATTTTAAACATTAGCTTTAATTAAATAACATTAAATTATAACCTAAATTATCTTTTTAAAACATCATTACCGCTCCAGACATTTGCTCGACTTTTGCTCATTCCTTCTTCGTCACATCGCAGGCTTCAGTACACACCATTGCCGCACTTTCAACCTTCCACTGCACCCTCTCTATCACATGATTTCAAAAACAAACTTTACCACACCCTTCTCCTTTAAAATCTATTCATCCCCATATGCTCCAGCTGCTCTTTCCAAAACGCGACATTCCTCTCAACAGAGTACAGGTCGCGAAACTTTCAGTCACCGATAGCTCTCTTATTTTGTACGCAAGCACTACTTTCCACCCTGAATCCGATTCCACCATCCATTTCGTGAATTGAACTAGTAATTCTCCAAATCGTCTAACCCTAACCTCACGCTAGTTACAACCCTGATTTAATATTGATGTTGAACCCAAAAGAAAGTATACCAGAATAGAGAGAATTCTTCAAGGATCTCGAATATACTTGATTTTGGATTTATAAATTTATATTTGGATTTCTTTTGATTTTTGAAGTGGGTGTTATTCACGTTTTTATCAAGAACTGGTGGCGGCGCATATATTTGACCAGAGAAAATTTCTCATTAGGGTTAGGGATGTACTAATATTTATAGGATAGTTTATAAAAAAAATTATTTGATTTTTATATTCCATTTTAATGAATCGCTATCTATATACATTGTTTAAAAATCCCAAAAATTACAAACAGTATCCAAAAATCATGAAAATGGACATACAAGTAGTGTTCGACATTACGGACCCAACGAAAATGGTTTCGTCGAATTCTGACTCTATTTGCTCACACAGCGTATCTTTAACCGTCAAAATACTAATTGTTTTTCGCACTAAAAATCCATACGGCTACACACTGACTCCAAAAGTCACGGAAATTGAAATCTAGCAATAATTTAATATTCCGGATCCAACAAAATTAGGTTCGTCGAAAATGGAGGTCGTTTGCAAAACTGGCTATTTTTAAAGCTCTAAATAAACCTATTTAAATATTAATATATTTGAAAATAATAAAATTAAATATTTATAAATAAATATTATCGTATATATTCATAGATAATATCATACAGCTCCAAAATATTCCTATCTGACTTTGATAACTCGACATTTCAAATCTAGATTAAACCAGTATTCGATTTATATTGAAAATCCATTTATAATATAAATAAATCGTTATAAATTATAAAGGAATTCCATAACGACTTTTCTAAAATTTGATTTGGACATAACTCAAAATCTACACGATGAAATCTCGATTTTTCTCTTCCATTAGAAAAATATACTCCACCAGCTCCGAATGTTTCTTGTTTCACAGAAATCCGACTTAAAACGGATACTATTGTGAAAACCCGTAACTTCCCTATAAAGGAAAGCGCGGATAGTTCGAGAACAAGCCATAACAGAACGCAGGCGGAAGAACATTTCATTGTATATTACAACAATACCACCAGATTACAAGAATATACAGAGTATAAGTGAATAAATATTACACAGAAAATATCAGAGATTACAATACATTACATAGCAGCGGAAAATAATACAATACACAACTGAAGGAGATATACGGATACAAAGCTTTCCGGATATCCTTCCAGCTGTAAACCAGGATCATGTGAATATAAATCTGCAAAACCAAAACTACTAGCTGCCCGTGTCAAAATAAGGGCACCCATAGTTTAGGTTAAAACAATAAACTCCAAGTCAGTCCTGGGACTGGTGTGAGAACTAAAACAATTATTAATCTTTATTTTAAAGTTAGGTAATTCAAGGGACCACGCCGTATAACACGGAACGGGTTTCCTCCCAAGAATACCAGTGCATATAACAACAGCGCAATGCTAAATAAAGAAAAATGAAGCTATTATAAGACCCAGGTCCTATCACACAATGCAACGCAAGCCGGGGGATAGGGTTTACCCTTATAATAGCCAAAGCATGCTTGATACGTTTAAAACATATTATTTGATACTATAATAAGTGTATAGTGTTTAAAACAACTTCAAATCATAAGAATCAATCATAGACGACATAAGCGCCCCATCCCACTATGTCGCCATACTAGGCTCTACAAATAAAACCGCAAATGTCACGTATTTGGAAGTTGGATGTCCATCTATGAAACGAGGCAAAAGATAGTCCTCAACCGATTCGAGACGCTCTAGCCCATGTCTCAGGATCAGAGCTCGAGTGACCCTTGGATCGTCAGGGCCGGTCCACCGATGTGGATTAAAATTCCTGAACACTGCATTTCCCCACCCTTTGGGGTGTCAATGAGCCAACAAATGACTCCATCGGACCCAGATCGTCCGATCAAACCGAGGCGCCTCGCAACAGCAACAACCACACAGGTGAAAAGTATATAAATGTCAGGGATGGTAGGTCACTGACACCACCCTAGCTAGAAGGAAACGCATGCCCTCCCTGAGGTCCTCTCCCGTTTCTGGTTCACAACCGGGGTGTGAGGCTCGCGAGTTCACGTTACACAAAGCTATTCCACACAGGCGGTGCTTTGATCATCAACCACAAGACTTTGCTTTTCATCAGAAGCCTTGATCATTTGCCACTTGGGCATGCCACACAGGCAATTCACTCTATGCGTTTGATATCCATCTGTATATAACTCCTGAGCTCGTACGTCTCAGAGAAGGGCGTTAAGCAAGAGAATAATTTCTCCGCCGCCAAACAGATATATATTTAATAGAAATCAATCACACAGACTAAAATCCAATGTCAGGCACATAGTCCATTTACAAGTCCGTTCTGGGTCTGAACGAAACCGGAGGCACCTAATACCCGCATATCCATCGATCTCCAAGTACGTCTGGACGATCACCAACTGTTTCCATCTTCTTGGGTGTACAACCCAATCAAGATCATCAGTAATTATCCAAACGACGTGAAGACCTCCGGTCTTCAACCACCGTCTTCATCTTCGACACCACGTCGAATCAGTTATTCAGAATGGGATAAACCCGGTCTTTCTGAACAACTCGCGTATATATATATATATATATATATATATATAATAAACACGTGTTACACAAACACAACATACGCCTCATTCCAATTCAGAATATTCTTTTATTCAAATATTCTTATATTTTGGGAAAGGTTCCCATTAATTTTATCAAAGATAAATTCTTTAAATTTATTCTTTAATCTCCTTTGAACATCAGTTCAAACTAGTCGGGATTAGCGAACCATACCGAAGTAATCATTTATTTTAATTTCTCAATCCCAACCTATTCATCCCATGAAGTAAAACTGGTCATACTTCATATCTAACACCACGGTGTTATCGGTAAATTCAATTACCATTTCACGTTCAAATCTAATTAAAGATTTAACTATCGCCTGGAGCAAAACTGGTGATACTCCATTCTCGATCTTTTCAATCTAATTAAAGATTCAATAAAACTCCACTTAGTTTTAATCTTTAACTGGGTTAAAGAATCAGTGTCATTTAAAACACGGTTCATGATAAACCCAAAATCACATTCCATTAATTATCGAGTTAAAGAACAAGTGTTATTTAAAACACTGTTCATGATAAACCCAAAAATCAATGCCAGTTCAATTTCAATTAAATATCATTTAATTGTTACACTTCATTAAATCTAAATAAAAAGATTTAATCTTTTCTCAACTGGGTTCAAGAACAGTGTTGATGAAGACACTCTAGCCCTCAACCGATTCTAGACGCTCTAGCCCGTGTCTCAGGATCAGAGCTCGAGTGTCCCTTGGATCGTCAGGGCCGGTCCACCGATGTGGATTAGAATTCCTGAACACTGCGTTTCCCCAACCTTTGGGGTGTCAATGAGCCAACAAATGACTCCATCGGACCCGGATCGTCCGATCAAACCGAGGCGCCTCACAACAGCAACAACCACACAGGTGAAAAGTATATAAATGTCAGGGCTGGTAGGTCACTGACACCACCCTAGCCAGAAGGAAACGCATGCCCTCCCTGAGGTCCTCTCCCGTTTCTGGTTCACAACCGGGGTGAGAGGCTCGCGAATTCACGTTACACAAAGCTATGCCACACAGGCGGTGCTTTGATCATCAACCACAAGACTTTGCTTTTCAACAGAAGCCTTAATCATTTGCCACTTAGGCATGCCACACAGGCAATTCACTCTATGCGTTTTGTAACACCCTACCTCCGCTAGGGTCACTCACAAAGGGAATGCACTAGGTTTGGAGGGGCATTATTGGTAAACATGCACAGAAATATTACAAGACAGAACATATATAAAATAGCGGAAGTAAAAAAAATTTCATTACCTTATAAAATAAGGTCTAAAGCCTTTTACATCAGAATACATCAAAACCTATCTTGCAATAATAAAGAAGCATAAAACCTTTTCATAAATTATTCCCCAAATTTAAGCGGTGAAGCGGCCATAGCCAAGAGAAGACCAAGCTATACATGATGACCTTCAAGCATAAGAGGTCCGGACTAAATAACAGTGTTTCCTCCCTGAATACCTGGGGGGGGGACGGAAGACAAAGAGGCGAAACAAAACGGGGTCAGTCATAAAGACTGGTAAGTCCTATCTACTTCCAGTATAAAAACAGGTAAAGGTAACATGACATGCATAAACTGAAAGTAAACATAAGGATGACGACAAGATAGATAAGATAACCGGATGAACTACTGTAGCAAGATAAACTAAGGTATCATGATAAACGACGGTGTCAAGATAAATCAAGGTATCACATCGTCAGGTTTCTATCAAGTATACTATCCCAAGGTATCTATCATGTATAACATCCCAAGGTATTTATCATGTATATTTGTTCTGCACCTCTCGTACTAGTATCCCAACCCGCGTCATGTGTTAACTATGAATGTCCCTTGCCCAATGTCATGTAATGGTCCATGTCAACCTAATATATAGCATATGTAGGTTTTCCCAACTCGTATGTTTCTTTCCATGTATAAGTTCAGTCCTTTGCCGTAGGCCGTACGGGCTTTCCCATGTAAATCTATACCACCTCAACGTAGTACCATTTTATCCTTGAAGTTGTTTTGGACTGCTACCCTTGATCTAGTTATGTTTTCTTACCATGAACTATCACGTGTTCACTTAGGATTTATGCCACCTAGGACCACTAGGGATTATGCTACCTAATGAACGTTTCCGTGTCTCGGTTTGGGTTCAAGCCACCTAGGGCCACTAGGGATTATGCCACCCGTCAACCACACCCTTTATCCCACATATGTATCGTGAATCGTTTTCCATGTCTAGACGCACATGTATCTCAATGTGCCATCCGAGTTCCGTGCCAGGGCAAATCAAGAAATACGGAACTCGGTCGGGAGCTTTAAGTCATCTGCCGATGCAGATATCAAGGTCTGTTTTTGTATCCGTGGCTATGGTCCCACGTGACCCCTCCCTCAACTACTGAAAGGCAATCCAAGAAAAATCATGTATGAGAACTACATCCCGACCCCACTATAGCCCCACTTTCCTATTGGCCAACCTCACCCATAACTCGATAGCAAGTATATGGTCAGTTGGGAGTTCTCTGCCTTTCCGTACGTACACGATTGACTAAAGATGGTAGGTAGTCGAAGACGTGCTATCCAGGGAAAAAATCAAGTATCGTCGACTCCACGCTAATCCACCCCCGTCTTTAGGTTGCTTGCACAACAACAAGGGCATACTCTTGGTTCTTCTACCGCAGACCTTAACCTCTGTGAACCCAGGTGGATCATCTGCAACCTCACAGAGGGATACCAAGAGTATCCTCGCGTCCCGCGAAGCTACTGCTTCGTCACCCAGTACGTTGGAGCCTTTATCTAAGTCAGATAATTCACTCCTCCACGTGTGTTCAAGCGATGACCTACCGTATCGGGTTACTCATCTATCTGTGAACTGGTCTAATTCCCTTGACTAATAATTATTACTTAGTTATCCTTAACTAAGGTTTACCACTTAGCTTCTCTTCCCGCTATCCTTGTTAACTACGATTTTCAACCTAGTCCCCTGAGCTAGGGTTTTGTCTAATGGGTTGGGTGTTGTCATTCAAGTTCATGACTTAACCCGCCTACGAATCATGTCAAGATTGGCTAAGTATTTAAGTTCAAGGCTTAGCCCTACAAGTTGGTTAAGTGTTCCAAGAAGCTCATGACTTAACCCTATCAAGTCAAATTGGTTAAGTATCTGTTTGTCTTAACCCTATCAGATTATCGTGTTAGATTGATTAAGCATAGATTATCTTAATCCCATCAGATTATCGAGTCGGATTGGTTAAGTATGGGTTAACTTAACCCCATCCACTAACCATATTACAATGGTTAAGTATATTTAAAGGGTCTTGTGACTTAACCTTATCAGGTCCGCATATTATATTGGTTAAGTATAGGTTACTTAACCTCATCGAATCATCATGTATAATTGGTTAAGTATATGTTATTTAACCCCATTAAATTATCATGTTAAGTTGGTTAAGTATTGGTTACTTAACCTCATTGAATTACCAAGTTTAGATTGGTTAAGTGTTTAACTTAACCCCATCGAATTACCGTGTTTAGATTAGTTAAGTGTGGGTTACTTATCTAATTACCGTGTTTAGATTAGTTAAGTCTAAGTTACCTAACCCCATCTAATTACCAAGTCGGATTAGTTAAGTGTAAATTACTTAACCCCATCCCCTAATTGTCTTATATGGTTAAGTATCATTAAGAAATCAAGTCCGATTTAACTTAACCTACCCATTCGTGTCATATCGGTTAAGTGTCATTAGTCAAAATTACTTAACATTTTCATGTGGCATTAATTAGATTAATGCACCCCAACCTCTCACATTAGACTTTGTTGTGGTTACTAGTTAAGCCGGGCGGGTCCAGGTAGATTTACACCACAACCTAGTCTAACCTCGGGTTTTAAGTGCTATATGACCAACTACTCACATTGGGTCCTATTGTTTGTAGCCAATTGTTAAGGCGGGCGGGTCCGGGTAGATTTATGCTACAAACTCAACCCAACCTCGAGTTGACCACTTTCATGTTTGGTCTAGTGTCATATTACACTTACAACCCATACGTGTCTAGTTTCAAGTCCCATGTTTACTCCACATGTCATGTCCACATTTAGGTGTATCATGAGTGTCATATTTTCATGAAATCCCATGTCAAATTATCATGTCATAATCACACTCGTCTAACCTACCCTAAATCGTGTTTCCAACCCAAGTAAAAGCGAGTCAACATAGTAAGCATACTATGCTACATATTGGCCTCAAAACATGCACGATGCCAAAAAGGGATTGGCCAAAACATGCATGGTATCATAAGGGGTTTGGCCTCAAAATATGCATAGCATCATAAGGGTTTTTGGCCTCAAACATGCATAATGTCACAACGGGATTAGCCACAAACATGCATAGTATCATAAGGGAATTTGGCCACAAACATGCATAGTATCATAAGGGAATTTGGCCAGAAACATGCATAGTATCATAAGGGAATTTGGCCACAAACATGCATGATAACATATGGGGTTTGGGTTCATTTACATGCATAAGCCCCAAAGTCAAGTCTTTGCTAGAATGGTTTTTAGTGATTTAGGTTAGGTCCTAGGGTGTTTTTATAGAGATTAGGAGTAGTTTAGGCCATAGGATAAACCCTAGGATAGTTCTGAACCCTCAAAATCCGTCACAGGCCATCAAAACAGAGCACAAGGCCAAGCAGGTGCGCCCAGGCCAAAGTGGTCAGACCACCCAGGTCGACACCCGTGTCGACTAGGCTGTCGACCTGCCCCCTAGGCGTGTCGACTCCCCAGTCGACACCCCAGTCGACCTGGGGCTTGGGCGGGAATTTTCCCGCCCAGTCTTGTTTGGCTCCGGATTTGATTTTCGAACTGTTTTTGAACTTGGATTTTTCTGAAAACTTCTATGGCCTATAATTGGATCATACAGACTCCGATTTTCGAAAACTCGGACTCTATTTCGTGTATTTTTCCGAGACGAACGCAATGGCACATCCCGTTTCCCTTGATTCAAATATTAAAATTAAATTCTGCCTTGATTCTTATCTTTACACGTTGTTAAAAATTCGGGTTGTTACATTCTCCCCTCCTTTAAGGATTTCGTCCCCGAAATCTCCAAGTTAGGAAGTACATATCCTACCATCCATCATCCATCTACTCAAAACATCATTCACAGGCAACCATTGTCCTTAGACGATTTCTAATGCCATATGAACATATGCAGAACATGTGTGTATATGCTCCTTAGCTAATGCTAATGATCAGGCCTGAATGATCTTTCTAATGCAAAATATGTTTAGTGCCATGAGTCTCACATGTATGAAAATAGTCCTAGTCATATAAACACTATATGTGCGCACAAACATTCATTCATATGCAACATCCGCATGACAACACATTCAATTTCATCCATAAACAAGTATAAATACTCGTGCATATGCAACATGAAACGTGACCGCGTCAATCTAGTATCTATGTGTATTCGCGCATCCACGAGCAACCACTTGCAACTATTTGCAACCATATCAATCACAACATGTTTCAAATACTTGTTTACATCCATAGAGTTCTATCTAAGGTTCCCAAGATAAGATCGAGGAGATAAACAAGACAAACTCCTTATGGGGTTTGTAACAGAAACATGACCGAGAGGATATCCACCAAGCGATAGCATGCAAGTAAGCTCTACAGGTGAACCAAGGATCAAAGATATACTCTTAAAAAGAGACATGATGCGCGTGTCTAAGCCGCATTTCCATGAGCTTAATTCCATTGTGCCTTGACCGCCTTTGACTTCATGATTTCGTAGCTCCTTGATTCCTATTTCCAAGGTATGAGTTGGAACTCATTTCACTATCGCCTCTCGTTCCACTTTCACTTATTCTTTCCCTAGTATACTTGGCTCAACCATATCTGCGTACTCATGCAAGCTCTCCAAAATTCACTAGTGAATTCTGGATCTCGTTTACCGATGCCAATCCATGTTACCACGTGCACTTACTAGGGTGATTCCTATAACCCATGCTCAAGAGGAATGAACCATCCGTCTTATTGGCGAACGTTACTCGATTGGATCAGAGATTTCCGATAAATGCATCAAGAGATTCTAGGTAACTAACCATGACAGAACCCAAAAGGTTACACGAGACTTCGTGGGTATTACCAAGGCAAGTTAAGAGTTTAACTATCCTCCTTTCAAAACCGAAAATGGCATCCATTACTGGATCACCACTTCATCCCTAGAATCCATCCATAGCTCAACAATAGAAGCATTGCTTCTAATCTCAACACTTGGCATAGACGTTCTCAAATCCAAACAAGTCATGAATAAATGGACCGACTCTCCAACCAGATTTTGGGACTAATGTGGGATCTTCTACCATGCTAGTACTAAGGTGCAGAGACTTAACTATCGAGGCAGACTTAAATGATGCGATGATCAAAACAAAGTCTAGACGGAACGATAGAAAAGAAAGGCTAAGCCTTTAACAGAAACAGTACCATTCCTCTTAGGTACGCTAGAAATGAGAGCATACAATTGCCCTCTCGCAGATCTTGTCCTTATCTTCATTTGTGGATCAAGCCATACCAACAAGTTGCTTATTCTTAAGCTCGTGTCCTTTATCCTTGCTCTTATTATCCCTTCTTATAACTTCGGTAACAGGTCTCTCGAGAACTTCCTCCATCGCACGGGAAAACACTTACGTAGCTAGACAAGGATTAGTCGCAATTAAAACTACTGTGACTACAGATGGAGGAAAGAAAGGAAAAGAGGTTCAATAAAGGAAACAAAGGATAGTGCTAAAGGCTTTTGGGGAATAGCCTTTAAAATACTTTTCTTGAAAAATGCTTCTTTGTAAACAGTTTCTCAAATAGTTTTCAGAAGGTTTTAAAAACTTTTGCCCAGTCTGGTAACCTTTTGCTCTGATACCAAATGTAACACCCTACCTCCGCTAGGGTCACTCACAAAGGGAATGCACTAGGTTTGGAGGGGCATTATTGGTAAACATGCACAGAAATATTACAAGACAGAACATATATAAAACAGCGGAAGTAAAACAAATTTCATTACCTTATAAAATAAGGTCTAAAGCCTTTTACATCAGAATACATCAAAACCTGTCTTGCAATAATAAAGAAGCATAAAACCTTTTCATAAATTATTCCCCAAATTAAAGTGGTGAAGCGGCCATAGCCAAGAGAAGACCAAGTTATACATGATGACCTTCAAGCATAAGAGGTCCGGACTAAATAACAGTGCTTCCTCCCTGAAAACCTGGGGGGGGGAACGGAAGAAAAAGAGGCGAAACAAAACGGGGTCAGTCATAAAGACTGGTAAGTCCTATCTACTTCCAGTATAAAAACTGGTAAAGGTAACATGACATGCATAAACTGAAAGTAAACATAAGGATGACGACAAGATAGATAAGATAACTGGATGAACTACTGTAGCAAGATAAACTAAGGTATCATGACAAACGACGGTGACAAGATAAATCAATGTATCACATCGTCAGGTTTCTATCAAGTATACTATCCCAAGGTATCTATCATGTATAACATCCCACGGTATCTATCATGTATAAAAACCCAAGGTATTTATCATGTATATTTGTTTTGCACCTCTCGTACTAGTATCCCAACCCGCGTCATATGTTAACTATGAATGTCCCTTGCCCAATGTCATGTAATGGTCCATGTCAACCTAATATATAGCATATGTAGGTTTTCCCAACTCGTATGTTTCTTTCCATGTATAAGTTCAGTCCTTTCCCGTAGGCCGTACGGGCTTTCCCATGTCAATCTATACCACCTCAACGTAGTACCATTTTATCCTTGAAGTTGTTTTGGACTGCTACCCTTGATCTGGTTATGTTTTCTTATCATGAACTATCGCGTGTTCACTTAGGATTTATGCCACCTAGGACCACTAGGGATTATGCTACCTAATGAATGTTTCCGTTTCTCGGTTTGGGTTCAAGCCACCTAGGGCCACTAGGGATTATGCCACCCGTCAACCACGCCCTTTATCCCACGTATGTATCGTGAATCGTTTTCCATGTCTAAACGCACATGTATCTCAATGTGCCATACGAGTTCCGTGCCAGGGAAAATCAAGAAATACGAAACTCGGTCGGGAGCTTTAAGTCATCTGCCGATGCAGATATCAAGGTCTGTTTTTGTATCCGTGGCTATGGTCCCACGTGACCCTCCCTCAACTACTGAAAGGCAATCCAAGAAAAATCATGTATGAGAACTACGTCCCGGCCCCACTATAGCCCCACTTTCCTATTGGCCAACCTCACCCATAACTCGATAGCAAGTATATGGTCTGTTGGGAGTTCTCTGCCTTTCCGTACGTACACGATTGACTAAAGATGGTAGGTAGTCGACGACGCGCTATCTAGGGCAAAAATCAAGTACCGTCGACTCCACGCTAATCCACCCCCGTCTTTAGGTTGCTCGCATAGCAACCAAGGCATACTCTTGGTTCTTCTACCGCAGACCTTAACCTCTGTGAGCCCAGGCGGATCATCTGCAACCTCACAGAGGGATACCAAGAGTATCCTCACGTCCCCCGAAGCTACCGCTTCGTCACCCAGTTCGTTGGAGCCTTTATCTAAGTCAGATAATTCGCTCCTCCACGTGTGTTCAAGCGAAGACCTACCGTATCGGGTAACTCATCTATCTGTGAACTGGTCCAATTCCCTTGACTAAGAATTATTACTTAGTTATCCTTAACTAAGGTTTACCACTTAGCTTCTCTTCCCGCTATCCTTGTTAACTACGATTTTCAACCTAGTCCTCTGAGCTAGCGTTTTGTCTAATGGGTTAAGTGTTGTCATTCAAGTTCATGACTTAACCCGCCTACAAATCGTGTCAAGATTGGCTAAGTATTTCAGTTCAAGGCTTAGCCCTACAAGTTGGTCAAGTATACCAAGAAGCACATGACTTAACCCTATCAAGTCAAATTGGTTAAGTATTTGTTTGTCTTAACCCTACCAGATTATTGTGTTAGATTGATTAAGCATAGATTATCTTAATCCCATCAGATTATTGAGTCGGATTGGTTAAGTATGGGTTAGCTTAACCCCATCCACTAACCATATTACAATGGTTAAGTATACTTAAAGGGTCTTGTGACTTAACCCAATCAGGTCCGCATATTAGATTGGTTAAGTATAGGTTACTTAACCTCATCGAATCATCATGTATAATTGGTTAAGTATAAGTTACTTAACCCCATTAAATTATCATGTTAAGTTGGTTAAGTATTGGTTACTTAACCTCATTGAATTACCAAGTTTAGATTGGTTAAGTGTTTAACTTAACCCCATCGAATTACCGTGTTTAGACTAGTTAAGTGTAGGTTACTTATCTAATTACCGTGTTTAGATTAGTTAAGTCTAAGTTACCTAACCCCATATAATTACCAAGTCGGATTAGTTAAGTGTAAATTACTTAACCCCATCCCCTAATTGTCTTATATGGTTAAGTGTCATTAAGAAATCAAGTCCAGTTTAACTTAACCTACCCATTCGTGTCATATCGGTTAAGTGTCATTAGTCAAAATTACTTAACATTTTCATGTGGCATTAATTAGATTAATGCGCCCCAACCTCTCACATTAGACTTTGTTGTGGTTACTAGTTAAGCCGGGCGGGTCCAGGTAGATTTACACCACAACCTAGTCTAACCTCGGGTTTTAAGTGCTATATGACCAACTACTCACATTGGGTCCTATTGTTTGTAGCCACTAGTTAAGCCGGGCGGGTCCGGGTAGATTTATGCTACAAACTCAACCCAACCTCGAGTTGGCCACTTTCATGTTTGGTCTAGTATCATATTACACTTACAACCCATACGTGTCTAGTTTCAAGTCCCATGTTTACCCCACATGTCATGTCCACATTTAGGTATATCATGAGTGTCATATTTTCATGAAATCCCATGTCAAATTATCATGTCATAATCACGCTCGTCTAACCTACCCTAAATCGTGTTTCCAACCCAAGTAAAAGCGAGTCAACATAGTAAGGATACTATGCTACATATTGGCCTCAAAACATGCACGATGCCAAAAAGGGATTGGCCACAAACATGCATGGTATCATAAGGGGTTTGGCCTCAAAATATGCATAGCATCATAAGGGGTTTTTGGCCTCAAACATGCATAATGTCACAACGGGATTAGCCACAAACATGCATAGTATCATAAGGGAATTTGGCCACAAACATGCATAGTATCATTAGGGAATTTGGCCACAAACATGCATGATAACATAAGGGGTTTGGGTTCATTTACATGCATAGGCCCCAAAGTCAAGTCTTTGCCAATGTTTCACAAGTCAAATGGTTCCCAAAGGTTCATGCTAACATTCCATAGATAAAGATTCAAACTTGCAAGATAAACTAGGTTAAACATAACATGAGTGACATGATTAAGTCGCTAAAACTTAACCCAAGGTCATAGATCATAGAAAAGGGGCAAAATTAGGTTCACATAGGCTAGCATACTTATGTTTCATCACATTTTATTCCATGTCACATTAGAACCACCGTTAGAATCTACAAGTAGCTATAACTTACATAGCGTGGCAAGAGGGCTAGGAGCATGAATCGTCTTGACGAAGAAAGGTGGCTCCTTTGTTGAAGAATCGTCATGAAATTTGCGTAGCAACGTTGATCTACCCTTGATTTGACATAGGAAGCTTGCACCTTTTGATTTGAATCCGATTTGAATGCATAAGCCCTTGGAGTTGGAGATGGAGGCCATGATCAAGATAGATTTTGGCAGCACTTAGTTGCTAGAATGTTTTTAGTGATTTAGGTTAGGTCCTAGGGTGTTTTTATAGAGATTAGGAGTAGTTTAGGCCATAGGATAAACCCTAGGATAGATCTGAACCCTAAAATCCGTCACAGGCCATCAGAACAGAGCACAAGGCCAAGCAGGTGCGCCCAGGCCAAAGTGGTCGGACCACCCAGGTCGACACCCGTGTCGACTGGGCAGTGGACCTGCCCCCTGGGCGTGTCGACTCCCCAGTCGACACCCCAGTCGACCTGGGGCTTGGGCGGGAATTTTCCCGCCCAGTCTTGTTTGGCTCCGGATTGGATTTTCGAATTGTTTTTGAATTTGGATTTTTCTGAAAACTTCTATGGGCCATAACTGGGTCATACAGACTCCGATTTTCGAAAACTCGGACTCCATTTCGTGTATTTTTCGAGACGAACGCAATGGCACAGCCCGTTTCACTTGATTCAAATATTAAAATCAAATTCTGCCTTGATTCTGATCTTAACACGTTGTTAAAAATTCGGGTTGTTACACGTTTCATATCCATCTGTATATAACCCCTGAGCTCGTACGTCTCAGAGAAGGGCGTTAAGCAAGAGAATAAATTCTCCACCGCCAAACAGATATATATTTAATAGAAATCAATCACACAGACTAAAATCCAATGTCAGACACACAGTCCATTTACAAGTCCGTTCTGGGTCTGAACGAAACCGGAGGCACCTAGTACCCCGCATATCCATCGATCTCCAAGTACGTCTGGACGATCACCAACTGTTTCCATCTTCTTGGGTGTACAGCCCAATCAAGATCATCAGTAATTATCCAAACGATGTGAAGACCTCCGGTCTTCAACCACCGTCTTCATCTTCGACACCACGTCGAATCAGTTATTCAGAATGGGATAAACCCGGTCTTTCTGAACAACTCGCGTATATATATAATAAACACGTGTTACACAAACACAACATACGCCTCATTCCAATTCAGAATATTCTTTTATTCAAATATTCTTATATTTTGGGAAAGGTTCCCATTAATTTTATCAAAGATAAATTCTTTAAATTTATTCTTTAATCTCCTTTGAATATCAATTCAAACTAGTCGGGATTAGCGAACCATACCGAAGTAATCATTTATTTTAATTTCCCAATCCCAACCTATTCATCCCATGAAGTAAAACTGGTCATACTTCATATCTAACACCACGGTGTTATCGGTAAATTCAATTACCATTTCACGTTCAAATCTAATTAAAGATTTAACTATCGCCTGGAGCAAAACTGGTGATACTCCATTCTCGATCTTTTCAATCTAATTAAAGATTCATTAAAACTCCACTTAGTTTTAATCTTTAACTGGGTTAAAGAATCAGTGTCATTTAAAACACGGTTCACGATAAACCCAAAATCACATTCCATTAATTATCGGGTTAAAGAACAAGTGTTATTTAAAACACTGTTCACGATAAACCCAAAAATCAATCCCAGCTCAATTTCAATTAAATATCATTTAATTGTTACACTTCATTAAATTTAAATAAAAAGATTTAATCTTTTCTCAACTGGGTTCAAGAACAGTGTTGATGAAGACACCATTCACGACAAACCCAAATCACATTTAATATCAAATACAAGGCTCTGAATAGAAAATATATCGGCTTATATTCAATATCAAATTCTACGACCAACAAATATCGTATTGGAAATAACGATATAAATATGTATATCTTTCAAATTTCCATAACAACACCTGTATAATCACGAAATCCAACATCGAAATATTCCGAAGACAATTTCAATTCAAATCTATTCCAATGCAATTATTGGAAATTCTGGTTATTTTTTCAAAACCATTTCAAACTCACTTTATTTATTTTAAAAATAAATAAATTACTATTCTAGTTCAAAACTAGTTCATTTCGATAAAAATCTATTTTTATCTTTTCAAATATGGAGTTTTTCATCTCAATTCTCCACAAATCATTTCTTATGATTTTACACAAATTATTACTAATTTTAATAATTTTATCAAGGCCCGTACAGTCGATTTCCATCAACGGCCATCGAACTGCACTTACAGCGACCTTTTCCAAATTTGATTTGGACATAATTCCAAATCCAACCGTTAGATTTCAAATTTCTAATATTCGTTAGAAAGCTCGTTTCGATACGAACCCAACGGTTCTAGTTTCAGGAGAATCCGACGGTCGGATCTCCCGCAATATCCATTCGAAGTCAATGGTCGAAATTCGCGAACTGCCGCGGCGCGGCGCGTTCTATTCATGCCATTATATTATATATATAATATATACTTCGTCGATTTCAATTCAAAACGTGCTTTATAAATCGTATTAAATTCATTTCAAATTGATTTCAATTCAATTTCAATTTAATTCGAATGCAATTCCTTTTGATTTCAATTCGAATTCAATTCTATTCAATTTCAATTCGAATTCACTTCTATTCAATTTCAATTTGAATTCATTTCTATTCAATTTAATTCGAATTTCAATTCTTTTCAAAATTTCAGATTTTGAAATCACTTTCGATATTCATTATAAAATGAATGAAATCGATATAAATATCGTTCACGTCAAAATGGCGTCAATCTAATCAACACGGCTTCATATATTTCTATTTTCAAATAATCTATTTCAAATATTTCTTTTTCAAATATTCTATTTCAAAACTGGAATGAGGCCCAATCAATTACCATATAATGTTAATTATATGGATTTTCTACAACACATGTATACAATAACAACGATGAATAATCAACCATCATCCAAAGTGCATTCTACACTGTATAAGCATCAAATATAAATATTCAACGCTTGTAACAGTTTGTCAATCAATCGATCGACATACAACTAAACAATCGGGATTAGTGTACGTCAAATATCATCCCAATACCCGTGTGGGGTTTCAAACAATCAAACACAGATTTTATTTGTGCAGTTGGGCGATGTGTGAAATTTATCGTCCCAATCAATATCAGTCAATTGTGTGTATATAAACAAATCATCCGATTTGTTTATTTTTATTTCATTTCATATACACGTTAAAAATTCTATTTTTAACTATAAAATATTTTCCACTATAAAATATTTTATTTCAACTATATAAATATTTTATTTCATTTCACATCACACAATCAACTACACATCAAAATCAAACAAACAAGCATACAAGCCGTCCATGGTCTGTGGACGAAGGGTGTCGGGTGCTACTAAACACCGTCTGCATCCTAGTATATATATATAACTAGAAAATTAAATTAAAGAGTGAGAAATTCTCACAAATTGCTAATCCAATCCCACGACTCTTCTTATGAAGAAATCTTCGTCGTTCTTTCCTCTTGTCAATTTTCTTTGCCCGCATTCTCTACATCTGTAAAAACCACATTTTTACTTCGCTATTCAATATATAAAAATCGAATTTTTACTATGCTATTCAATATATAAAAATCAAAATTTTACTTCGCTATTCAATATATAAAAATCGAATTTTTTACTATGCTATTCAATGTATAAAAATCGAATTTTTACTTCGCTACTATATAGATAAAAACTCTATTTTTACATCGCTACTATATAGAGATTTCGCCTTTTCAAATATAAAGATTTCGCCTTTTCAAATATAAAGATTTCGCCTTTATTTCACTACATATATAAAGGTGATATTTTTACTATCTTACCTATGTAAAAATTATATTTTTATACTTCTACATCAATGAAAATCCTATTTTAAAAATCTAATCTTTTCTATTTTAAAAATCTAATCTTTTCTATTTTAAAAATCTAATCTTTTCTATTTTAAAAATCTATACATATAAACCAGATATTTTTAATGCGATGTTATCCTAAATAAAAATCGCATTTTTATTTTCAGATTTACCATATGAAAATCGCGTATTTATTTTCAGCCTTTAACATCAAAGTAATTCAATTTGTTTAACATCAAAGTTTAAACAAATTATGAAATAAATAAAAGGGAAAAGCTCACATTTTTAGAGGAGATGGATGCTGAGTGGGCTGGAGGGGCGATGGCCATGCAGTGTCGGCGGCGGGGGTCTTCGGGGCTGGAGCGGTGGAGGTTGGGTTGCGGCGTCGGTTCTGGTGGGGGGTTTCTGAAACGAGGGGGGGTCGCACTCCACACGAGGAGGAAGGGGAGAGGATCGGGAGGAGGCGGAGCATGGGGGGGGGGTCGGCGAGCGGCAGGGGGCGACGACTCCTGGCTGAGTGACGCGATTTTGTTTTTTTTCTTTTTTTTCTCGATTGAAAGGATACGGGGGGGGGGGGGGGTCTAATAGCATAGATAGAGAGAGAGAGAGGGGAGAGGAGAGAGAGAGTTATATATATATTTTTTATTTAATTTCAAAAAGGTTGACTTTTTATTCGACCTCTAAACGAGGCCCACCGTCTGCCGCCCATAGCTAATTACCCCCATTCCGAACACAATTGGATATGTATCGTAGGCTGATTCGATCGTTTCGATCAGTTTCCATTAAAATCAACATATAACTCTATATATTGAATTTGAACGCGCATTTCAATTTACCGGGGTCACATACGAACTCTAAAAATTCCAGAAAAATATTTTCTAGCTTCGTATTGACGATACGGTCCTAACAAAACTAATTTCGTCGAATTCTGAGACAGTTTGAAAAATGGCCATTTTCCAGTCGATTAAAATCAACTAAAACTGGTCAAACACGTTTTCCTTTGCCACGCTCATGTATTGATTCGAAAAATTATGAAATTTGGAACCTAGCAATAATTTGACATCGCGGATCCAACAAAAGTGGTTTCGTCGAAATCCGAGGTCGTTTGCAAAATCTCCATTTTTAAGGGCCTGAATTCCATAGCGACTATTCAGAATTTTCATTTGACCATAACTTTTGATTCTCGTTATGAAATTTTGATTTTTCGGATTCGTTGGAAAGATATTATCAAATAGATCCTATTATTTTTTGTTTCACTAAAATCCGGTTTATTTTGCACCCGGTACATTCAATTGAAGTTTGAAATCAAATTATCGAACTGCCGCGCCATTTTCAATTCCTTTTATAAATATAAATAAATATTTATATTCTATCGACGACGAATATAAATATATACGTCCGAATTATATTCAAAATAAATTTCTCGTCGATATTATTTAAAATAATTCATTTTAGATAATCAAAATTCGCTAAAATTGCCAAAATAAAATTTTTAAACTGGCCCAGATTTCCAGGTTGTTACAATCTCCCCCACTTAAAACTTTTCATCCCCGAAAAGGAACAAAGTCGAAAGTGGTTTGATTAATCAACTCTACGTCTATTAGTTTGATTACGGCTTAAGTTCTTCAACTTTTCAGTTTCTAAGAACTTTTTAAATTTTTCAAAAATTTGGCTAACACCCTAAATTTTCGAAAAATTTCGCCATAACCTCCCCTGCACCAGGAGCACGGGAAAATCCCGAAATTGCCATACAGGACTTCTGATCTCAAAAAGAAAAAGAAAAAGCCACGTGGCTAGCCAATCGGCTCATAAAATCATCATCACCCAAACAGAACAGTAAATTATAGTAAACATGTACCTATTTGTCGGGAAAACAAATTTTATTCACTGCTCTACACTCCTTGCTATGACTTATTCAATGTAAGTACATGTATATGCAAGCAAATGCGACCAATTTCAATACAATTCACTATTTGGTTCAATTGGGCTATATGGTACAAATTTTAGTTAATCAAACTATATTCAAACAACACAATCAACAATCAATTAGTTGATTATCATTTCAAATTTATAACTTTGATATATAGTCAAAAATCACATTTTTGATGCCAAATCATAATAATAAGCCCTATCTAGTTTCGGTTCTCACACCAGTCAATTGGAAATATATAGAAATCTCATTTTCGAAACTCGAAAATAAATACTGGCGATGGTGCCCCGTCACCAGAATTATCCCCGGGCAACTAGAGTATGATTCTATAACTATCCACTATATTAAAACTTCGAATACACGTTCGCAAGACGCATATGCAAAATCTTTATATATCGGATTGTCCAAATCAATTTAAAATAAATAATCAAATACGAATAATTGATTTAAATTTTCAAAACAAAACTTGTTTTCAATTTTAAAAATAAATATACTCTTCACACTCGTTCTAGGATACTACTGATCCCATCTCTAACGAGTCATTCTAATTGGATATTACTAACCAAATATCTGATGAATTCTTTCGTATGGTTCTAATGTGTCCTGTTCTCTAAGCTTTGTAAACCAAAGCTCTGATACCAACTGTGAAAACCCGTAACTTCCCCGTAAAGGAAAGCGCGGATAGTTCGAGAACAAGCCACAACAGAACGCAGACGGAAGAACATTTCATTGTATATTACAACAATACCATCAGATTACAAGAATATACATAGTATAAGTGAATAAATATTACACAGAAAATATCAGAGATTACAATACATTACATAGCAGCGGAAAATAATACAATACACAACTGAAGGAGATATATGGATACAAAGCTTTCCGGATATCCTTCCAGCTGTAAACCAGGATCCTGTGAATATAAATCTGCAAAACCAAAACTACTAGCTGCCCGTGTCAAAATAAGGGCACCCAGAGTTTAGGTTAAAACAATAAACTCCAAGTCAGTCATGGGACTGGTGTGAGAACTAAAACAATTATTAATCTTTATTTTAAAGTTAGGTAAATCAAGGGACCACGCCGTATAACACGGAACGGGTTTCCTCCCAAGAATACCAGTGCATATAACAACAGCGCAATGCTAAATAAGAAAAATGAAGCTATTATAAAACCCAGGTCCTATCACACAATGCAACGCAAGCCGGGGGATAGGGTTTTCCCTTATAATAGCCAAAGCATGCTTGATACGTTTATAACAGATTATTTGATACTATAATAAGTGTATAGTGTTTAAAACAACTTCAAATCATAAGTATCAATCATAGACGGCATAAGCGCCCCATCCCACTATGTCGCCATACTAGGGTCTACAAATAAAACCGCAAATGTCACGTATTTGGAAGTTGGATTTCCATCTATGAACCGAGGCAAAAGATAGTCCTCAACCGATTCGAGACGCTCTAGCCCATGTCTCAGGATCAGAGCTCGAGTGACCTTGGATCGTCAGGGCCGGTCCACCGATGTGGATTAAAATTCCTGAACACTGCATTTCCCCACCCTTTGGGGTGTCAATGAGCCAACAAATGACTCCATCGGACCCGGATCGTCCGATCAAACCGAGGCGCCTCGCAACAGCAACAACCACACAGGTGAAAAGTATATAAATGTCAGGGCTGGTAGGTCACTGACACCACCCTAGCTAGAAGGAAACGCATGCCCTCCCTGAGGTCCTCTCCCGTTTCTGGTTCACAACCGGGGTGTGAGGCTCGCGAATTCACGTTACACAAAGCTATGCCACACAGGCGGTGCTTTGATCATCAACCACAAGACTTTGCTTTTCAACAGAAGCCTTGATCATTTGCCACTTAGGCATGCCACACAGGCAATTCACTCTATGCGTTTGATATCCATCTGTATATAACCCCTGAGCTCGTACGTCTCAGAGAAGGGCGTTAAGCAAGAGAATAAATTCTCCGCCACCAAACAGATATATATTTAATAGAAATCAATCACACAGACTAAAATCCAATGTCAGACACACAGTCCATTTACAAGTCCGTTCTGGGTCTGAACGAAACCGGAGGCACCTAGTACCCCGCATATCCATCGATCTCCAAGTACATTTGGATGATCACCAACTGTTTCCATCTCCTTGGGTGTACAGCCCAATCAAGATCATCAGTAATTATCCAAACGACGTGAAGACCTCCGGTCTTCAACCACCGTCTTCATCTTCGACACCACGTCGAATCAGTTATTCAGAATGGGATAAACCCGGTCTTTCTGAACAACTCGCGTATATATATAATAAACACGTGTTACACAAACACAACATATGCCTCATTCCAATTCAGAATATTCTTTTATTCAAATATTCTTATATTGTGGGAAAGGCTCCCATTAATTATATCAAAGATAAATTCTTTAAATTTATTCTTTAATCTCCTTTGAATATCAATTCAAACTAGTCGGGATTAGCGAACCATACCGAAGTAATCATTTATTTTAATTTCCCAATCCCAACCTATTCATCCCATGAAGTAAAACTGGTCATACTTCATATCTAACACCACAGTGTTATCGGTAAATTCAATTACCATTTCACGTTCAAATCTAATTAAAGATTTAACTATCGCCTGGAGCAAAACTGGTGATACTCCATTCTCGATCTTTTCAATCTAATTAAAGATTCATTAAAACTCCCCTTAGTTTTAATCTTTAACTGGGTTAAAGAATCAGTGTCATTTAAAACACGGTTCACGATAAACCCAAAATCACATTCCATTAATTATCGAGTTAAAGAACAAGTGTTATTTAAAACACTGTTCACGATAAACCCAAAAATCAATGCCAGTTCAATTTCAATTAAATATCATTTAATTGTTACACTTCATTAAATCTAAATAAAAAGATTTAATCTTTTCTCAACTGGGTTCAATAACAGTGTTGATGAAGACACCATTAACGACAAACCCAAATCACATTTAATATCAAATACAAGGCTCTGAATAGAAAATATATCGGCTTATATTCAATATCAAATTCTACGACCATCAAATATCATATTGGAAATAACGATATAAATATGTATATCTTTCAAATTTCCATAACAACACCTGTATAATCACGAAATCCAACATCGAAATATTCCGAAGACAATTTCGATTCAAATCCATTCCAATGCAATTATTGGAAATTCTGGTTATATTTCAAAACCATTTCAAACTCACTTTATTTAATTTAAAAATAAATAAATTACTATTCTAGTTCCAAACTAGTTCATTTCGATAAAAATCTATTTTTATCTTTTCAAATATGGAGTTTTTCATCCCAATTCTCCACAAATCATTTCTTATGATTTTACATAAATTATTACTATTTTTAATAATTTTATCAAGGCCCGTACAGTCGATTTCCATCAACGGTCATCGAACTGCACTTACAACGACCTTTTCCAAATTTGATTTGGACGTAATTCCAAATCCAACTGTTAGATTTCAAATTTCTAATATTCGTTAGAAAGATCTTTTCGATACGAACCCAACGGTTCCGGTTTCAGGAGAATCCGACGGTCGGATCTCCGGCAATATCCATTCGAAGTCAATGGTCAAAATTCGCGAACTACCGCGGCGCGGCGCGTTCTATTCAGGCCATTATATTATATATATAATATATACTTCGTCGATTTCAATTCAAAACGTGCTTTATAAATCGTTTTAAATTCATTTCAAATTGATTTCAATTCAATTTCAATTTAATTCGAATGCAATTCCTTTCGATTTCAATTCGAATTCAATTCTATTCAATTTCAATTCGAATTCACTTCTATTCAATTTCAATTTGAATTCATTTCTATTCAATTTAATTCGAATTTCAATTCTTTTCAAAATTTCAGATTTTGAAATCACTTTCGATATTCATTATAAAATGAATGAAATCGATATAAATATCGTTCACGTCAAAATGGCGTCAATCTAATCAACACGGCTTCATATATTTCTATTTTCAAATATTCTATTTCAAATATTTCTTTTTCAAATATTCTATTTCAAAACTGGAATGAGGCCCAATGTAACACCCTACCTCCGCCAGTGCCACTCTTGCAAGGGCACTGACTTTGGAGGGGCGTTAAGTGAGGTAAACATGCATGCAGATATCACAAGACAGAACATATAAGTAAAACAGAGTAGTAAAGCAGCGGATAAAACTTAACATTTCAAAACCATAGTCATGTTACAGCAAAGTACTTGGTCATTATTTTCCAACAACAAAGTCTAGATAAAAGCATAAACTGAAAAACTGAAATACATAAAGTACTATCCCCAAAATGAAGTGATAAACCATAGCTAGCTCAATGTCCAAAACCGTACATGAGCAAATCCAGTAAGCAAGCTGTAAAGATCTAAGCTAAGCTCCAATGTTCCCACCCTGAGAACCTGAGGGGGGGGGGGAACGGAAGAAAAGAGGCGAAAGAAAACAGGTCAGTCAAAAAGACTGGTAAGCCCTACTACTATCTGTCTATGAACTAGTAAAGTTAACTGGCATGAGAAGCTGAGATGAACATAAGGATAACAACATACTGACATGATGATTCACTAACAAGATAGATAAAGGTGTCATCGCATAATTAAGGTTAAGTTTTGCACCAGGGGTGTACTAGCATTCTAACATGTCAAGTAAAAACAAGAATTGATCCCTTGGCCTAAGCTTGGCCCAACATCATGAGGTGACCTAAATCAAGGTCCAACTACTCGGTCTAGTCGATCGGCTCCCTATAAGCCTAACTCGTCAAGTGTCGGTGTCATACGGCCCAAACATGCAATGTAGCTAACTGCGCTAGGCCCACCCCAGGGTGTATCAAGTCCTAGGGTGTAGACCTCGGACACCAATCAAGTATGCATAGTCTAGATCTACTGGTACCCGTGTCTGATTCTCCAACTCCGGACTATGTGCACGACCATAGTCCTCTTGGACCTACACCGGCGTACCTACTCAGCCGTCGTTTTGGTCGCTTACATGTCAGCCCAGTAATCGTGCCCCACCCTAACCTAGTCCTAGGGTCTTATGATACTATCAAGAGGGTTACTGCTGAAAAGGACCACGCAAATAGGGTTTCCTTAACAGGTTAAATGTGGTTAACCCGATCCAAACGTGGATTAAATCGGTTAAGTGTACCCAAGATTCATGACTTAACCCCGATTAACCCATCAAGCCCAAATTGATTAAGTATTAAGTGGACCATGACTTAACCCTAATCAGGAGGCATTAATTAATTAACTTAATGTGCATTAACCTCTCACATTAGACTTTGTTGTGGTTACTAGTTAAGCCGGGCGGGTCCGGGTAGCTTTACACCACAACTTGGTCTAACCTCGGGTTCGAGCACAACATGACCAACTTCTCACATTGGGTCCTATTGTTTGTAGCCACTAGTTAAGCCGGGCGGGTCCGGGTAGATTTATGCTACAAACTCAACCCAACCTCGAGTTGGCCACACTCATATTTTCTAAGTGTCATGTCCATTATGTTTCCAAAACATAATTACAAGTTAACATATCACGTCATGTTATAAAAACCATGTTTATGTCATAATGTTACCCAACCCCAACGTAATCCCATCGTTTACATAGTCGCATCAATGCATAAAGGGTAAAATAGGGAACTTGGCATAATCATGACAAAAAGGTGTTGAAGCCACAAGTTTATCATTTGTGGCATATGAGATGTACATGTGTTCATATACTTGCATATTGCATTATTAGGCTTCAAAAGCATGCATAAAATCAAACTTAGCATATGAGTGATACATGGTGATAAATGACATGTAGAAGTTGCTAGAAGTTCGCATTTAGCCTCACATGCAAGTTACCATAAGGGATATGATAACTTTCATGTTGCCAAAATGCAACCTTTAATATAAATCTTGGAGCTTTATGCTCACAACATCAAGTTTAACTTGCATAACATGATAACATGATCAACCCAAACTTGCATAACATAGCAATATGTGTCATACATAATGATTAAACCAACTTGCATAGCATAATGATCAACCAAACTTGCATATCATAATGATCAACCAAACTTGCATATCATAATGATCAACCAAACTTGCATATCATAATGATCAACCCCAAACTTGCATCATTCATTTAACTTTAGAGTTCAATAAAAAGAAAGTAGAAAAGGGCTTACAATGCTATGAAGACACAAATAAATAGTTATTAAAAAGATTGAGACGAAGCCCTTATGCAAGCACCAAAAACCCAAATATGAAATCTCCAAATGAAAACCCTTGAGCCAAATCAATAAAAACCCTTGCTTTGAAATAGAAATGTTGCAACTTGACTTGAATGCAAACTAAGAATACTCATACAAGCTTGGAAACACTTGTATGCATTCAAAATCTCTCATATAAATTAACTTAGAAATTTTAGCATGAGAGTGGAGGCCATGAGAGGCACAAATTTGACATAGTTTAGTTGTAGGAATGAATAATGATGATTTAGGCTAGGTGTTAGGTCCTTTTTATAGAAGATTAGGATAGTATTAGCCATAGAATTTACCCTAGATTCAATCCAAGCCATCAAAGCATGTCTTGGGGAAGAAGTCAACTGTAGGAACCATCTAGGGCCTTTAGATTAAAGCTGAACCATGAGAACCATTCAAATGCAAAATCTGCATTTGAGCGAATCGGCCCACGGGTTGACAGCAAACACCCCGGATTAACCCCTAGTCGACCCAGCGAGCTCGGGTCGACCTCAAAAATCGGCCGGTTCGGTTATTCCCCTCTCCCAATTCGCTGTTTTGGACAATTTGGCATATTTATTTATTTAATTTTCAATTATATATATATCAATATATATATTTCTCTGCGCAACCCATTTCACTTAATTAAGTATACTTTAATTTATGAATTTTTATGTTCAAATTACGGGGTGTTACATTCTCCCCTCCTTAAAGGATTTCATCCCCGAAATCTCCAAGTTAGGAAGAACATATCCTACTATCCATCATCCATCTACTCAAAACATCATCCACTTGCAGTCATTGTCCTTAAAGGATTCTAAATGTTGTATGATCATATGCAAAGGTGTGTGTATATGTACTTATCCAATGCAAAAATCAGGCGGTTACTGATACAGTAAACCTCCTTAATGCAAAATATGTTAGTGAAATGAGTCCATATGTTTGCAAATTCCTAACATAATTTATAATCTCTACATGAGTGCACATAATATTCATCCATATGCAACATCCACGTGATAGCTCAACAAGTTTCATCCATGAATAAGTATAAGCACTCATGCATATGCAACATGAAAGTGTGTGAGCCGATCTTAGTGCCTAATGTGTATCATGCATCCACGAGTATCCACGTGCAAACACTTGCAACCACTTGCAACCATCAAGCATAACATGTTTCAAATACATGTTTCAACCAAGGGTTTCTACCTAAGGTTCTCATGACAAGATCTACGAAACAAGATAAACTAGATAAACGCGGATAAAAAGAAAGATATGCTAATTAGGAAAAGAGATCGAGGATGTACCCTCAAAAAGAAATGGATAAAGCCCACGCATCTTCTCCTCGGTTTTCCAAGTTTCATCTTCGTCGGCTTCACCCCACTGAACTTTCACCAACTTGACCTCTCGATTCCTTAGCTTCTTGATCTCTGTTTCCAAGATACGAATCGGAGCTCTTCTCAAGTTTGCTTCTTTCTCTACCTCAATGTCTTCAAGAATGCTTGGTTCAACCACCTCAGCGGACTCATGTAGGCACTTTCGGAGATGCGAGACATGAAAGACATTATGCACTCCGGCTAGCTTCTCGGGCAATCCCACCTTATAGGCCATATTTCCAATTCTCTCTATGATAGGGAAGGGTCCTTTGAACCTGGGTGCCAGCTTCCCCGCTGCTCCAAAACGTACCACATTTCGCAAAGGAGAAACCTTCACGAAAACCATGTCTCCCACTTCGAATTCCAAATCTGCCCTTCGCTTGTCAGCATAGGATTTCTGTCTGTCTTGGGCCGCTTTCATCCTTCTTCTTACTAATTCAACTTTCTCGGATGTGTCTCGTATCATATCGGGCCCAAGTATAAGTCTATCTGTTGTCTCCCACCAACAAGATGGTGACCTACACGGCCTCCCATATAAAGCTTCAAATGGTGCCATCTCTATGCTGGCTTGATAGCTATTGTTATAAGCAAACTCAACAAGGGGAAGGTGGTCTTCCCAAGTACCACCGAAGTCGAGAACACAAAGCCTCAAGAGATCTTCTAGCACTCTATTCACCCTCTCGGTTTGGCCATCCGTCTGGGGGTGATAGGCTGTACTCAGATTCAATCGCGTACCCATCGCTTCTTGCAAACTGTTCCAGAACTAGCTAGTGAAAATTGGGTCGCGATCGCTAACTATGATAGAAGGAACTCCATGCAACCGCACTATCTCTCGGAGATAAATAGATGCTAGCCATGATGCGGTCCTCTTGCTCTTTACTGGGATGTTGTGAGCACTCTTCGTAAGTCTGTCAACTATGACCCATATGCTTATGTTCCCTTTCCTTGATCTAGGCAATCCATCCACGAAATCCATAGAAATACTTTCCCACTTCCATTGCGGGACCTCCAATGGATGTAATAGCCCACCTGGTTTCTTTGACCCGGCTTTCACTTGTTGGCACACCATGCACTTTGAAACATACTCTGCCACATCCTTCTTTATTCCATCCCAAAAGAAAATGCGCTTCATATCTCTATACATCTTATCTCCTCCCGGATGTATAGTCATCTTCGAGTGATGCGCTTCTTTAAGAACTATATGGACTAAATCTCCCACTCGAGGAACACATAATCTCCCATCACGCCTTAGCCAACCTTTATCATCAATGGTATATCTAGCAAGGTGACTAGACGTCTCACCCCGAATCAACTTATCCATGACCTCGACTATTTGCGGATCTTCCTTCTGTGAAGCCCCAACTTGATCAAGAAGTGTGGGTCTAAGCTCAAGGGATGCTAAAGAACCCATCATCGACTCAACAGTCGTCGTGAAATCAAAGGTCGCCAAGAATTCTAAGTTCTTCATCTCAATGAACAAGGGGCTCAAAGTCAATCTACTTCTGCTTAGTGCATCCGCCACAACATTACCCTTGCCAGGGGTATAAGCTATCTCAAAGTCATAAGATGCCAAAAATTCCATCCACCTTTGCTGCCTTAGATTTAGATCTTTTTGCGAGAAGAGGTACTTGAGTGACTTGTGATCAGTGTACAACTCAAATCTTTCGCCTAGAAGATAGTGGCGCCAGGATTTGAGTGCAAAGACGATCGCCGCTAACTCCAAATCATGAGTGGGATAGTTCTTCTCATGAACCTTAAGTTGCCTACCCCCATAACATATCACTCTTCCCTCTTGCATTAGAACAGCACCTAACCTCGCGCCACATGCATCTGTGTACACGGTAAACATCTTACCATTATCGGGTAATGCCAAAACTGGAGCTGAGGTAAGGGCTCTTTTGAGCTTTTGAAAAGCAAGCTCACACTCCAAGTCCCATGCGAAGACTAAGTTCTTCTTCGTCAACTTAGTAAGAGGGGCCGAAATCTTAGCGTAGTCTCTGATGAACTTCCTATAGTAGCCCGCCAAAAAGAGAAAGCTTCTTACTTCGGTCGCATTCCTAGGAGTCTTCCAATCTTGAACCACAACCACTTTCGCGGGATACACCGCTATGCCTTGCTTAGAAACTATATGTCCAAGAAACCGAACTTCCCTTCTCCAAAAATGACATTTGGAGAACTTGGCTTTCAACTGATGCGCTCTAAGCGTATCCATTACTTCCTTGAGATGCCTAGCATGTTCTTCCTCATCCTTTGAGAAGATCAGAATATCATCCACGAAGACAACAACAAACTTGTTAAGGAACTCCCTGAACACCCTACTCATCAAATCTACGAAGTAGGCGGGTGCATTAGTCAAACCGAATGGCATGACGAGCCATTCAAAGAATCCATCTGGAGTCCTAAATGCAGTTTTATCAATGCTATCCTCAGCTACTCTAAGCTGATGGAATCCGGTGGCTAGATCGAGTTGAGAGAAAACAGAAGCACCAACCAGCTGGTCAAAGAGATCATCAATCCTCGGTAAAGGGTGCCTATTCTTATTTGTCAGCTTGTTCAACTCTTGATAATCAACACATAGACGAAGCGAACCATCCGCCTTAGTAGCGAATACTACAGGTGCACCCCATTCAGAAATGCTTCGCCTAATAAAATTCTTCTCAAGCAGCTCCTTGATTTGCTTACTGAGCTCCCTTCTTTCACGAGGGGCCATGTGCCTAACGGGCAATGGTACTGGCTTGGCATTATCGACTAGATAAATGCGGAAATCTATCTCTCGTTTAGGGGGTAACCCCTTAACTTCTTCAAAGACATCAGGATAGTCTCGGACCACCCTTACAGATTGCAGGTCATCGATGGACAAGTCGAGAGATTCAAGATAACATAACATGACGGGACCTCTAGGGTTAAAAGAAATTTCTAGGGTATTACCGAGGCGAGTCATGAGCCTCACCACCCTATGTTCACAATCAAGAATGGCTCCATAACTGGACAACCAATCCATGCCCAAGATCAACCCATATCCCGTGAACCCGAGAACATAAGCACTACACGTGAATTCTACGGCCAAGATAGAAATTTTCAAATCCACACAAATCATAGACAGATGGGCGGAACCCCCAATTGGATTTGAAACACAAACGGGATCCTTAACTAGGCTAGTACTTAGGTGCAAACTTTCAACAATATCAGAAATAGAACTATGCGATGCGCCAAAATCAAACAAGGTACGAACAGGGAAATAAGAAATATAAACATGAATTTCTATAGAAACACTACCTCGATCAAAAGCTGGAAGAGCGAGGAGAGCCTGCAATTGCCCTCCAGAGGGTCCTACTTGCTGAGTTTGTCCTTGCCCTTGTCCACGCTTCTTGGGACAATCCTTGCTAAAATGTCCAGATTCTCCGCAATGAAAACACTTGCCTAACTTCCTCTTCTTCTTCCTGCAATCTTTGGCTATGTGCCCAACGATCCGACAGAACTTGCACTTCCTTGTTTCCCTGGTCTTGTTGTCATTCTTTCCTCCCTTCCCGGAGTCTATCTTCTTGCCTTGAGACTTATTTGCCTTGACCTTCTTCTTGTCACTCTTATCTTTCTCTTGCAGTAGGGCCGTATTCACCAAATTTTCGAAGGTCGCTCCCAGGGGTATATGAGATATGGCCAAACCACGCAATGGCTCATTCAATCCTAGAGCAAAGCATATGGCCTTCTTCCGAGCGGTGTAAACCCATTCTAGACCGAACTGAGCAAGTTGATTAAACTTATCCACATATTCTCTAATGGTCATGTCCCCTTGCTTTAGTGATAGGAACCTCTCTAGCTGAAGGTTCTCTTCTGCTGATGGTAAAAACCTTAGTCCAAACCTTCTCCTAAACTCATCCCAAGTCTCAATTGGTCTAGTAGTGGTGGTGACCACCCACCAATGAGCAGCTTCCCCTTTCAATAGCCATACTACCAACAGAATTTTCCTACGATCTTCCACATCAAAGATGGCGAAGAGATCTTCAGTTTCTTTCAACCAATTTCATGCCTCCACAAAAGTCTCCGTCCCAATAAAGTTCTTGCCACCCATCACCTTAAAGTCTTTGCAAAGCTTTGCGAAATCCTCTTGCGGATGCTGAGGGGGAGGAGGAACCTCAGCTACGGGAGGAGGAGAGATGTTAGCGATGGGGAAAGGAGGAGGAATGTTCGCGGGGCCGGCTCCATTCGCCCTAGCCTCCATAAATCTCCGGAACCAGACGGGTACTTGTACGCCTTCCGGGATGTTAAAGCGATCGGCCATACTAAAACGAAGAAAAAGATATATTCAGAACGAAGAAACGAAGGATTGTGCTATGGATTTTGGGGAATAGCCTTTCAAAATAACTAGACTTTTCTTGGGAAAATACTTAATTGGTTTTGAAAATAGTTTTTCAAAAGGTAAGTTTCAAAAACACTTTTGCTCAAATCTTGTAAACCTTATGCTCTGATACCAAATGTAACACCCCACCTCCGCCAGTGCCACTCTTGCAAGGGCACTGACTTTGGAGGGGCGTTAAGTGAGGTAAACATGCATGCAGATATCACAAGACAGAACATATAAGTAAAACAGAGTAGTAAAGCAGCGGATAAAACATAGCATTTCAAAACCATAGTCATGTTACAACAAAGTACTTGGTCATTATTTTCCAACAAAAAAGTCTAGATAAAAGCATAAACTGAAAAACTGAAATACATAAAGTACTATCCCCAAAATGAAGTGATAAACCATAGCTAGCTCAATGTCCAAAACCGTACATGAGCAAATCCAGTAAGCAAGCTGTAAAGATCCAAGCTAAGCTCCAATGTTCCCACCCTGAGAACCTGAGGGGGGGAAACGGAAGAAAAGAGACGAAAGAAAACAGGTCAGTCAAAAAGACTAGTAAGCCCTACTACTATCTGTCTATGAACTAGTAAAGTTAATTGGCATGAGAAGCTGAGATGAACATAAGGATAACAACATACTGGCATGATGATTAACTAACAAGATAGATAAAGGTGTCATCGCATAATTAAGGTTAAGTTTTGCACCATGGGTGTACTAGCATTCTAACATGTCAAGTAAAAACAAGAATTGATCCCTTGGCCCAAGCTTGGCCCAACATCATGAGGTGACCTAAATCAAGGTCTAACTACTCGGTCTAGTCGATCGGCTCCCTATAAGCCTAACTCATCAAGTGTCGGTGTCATACGGCCCAAACATGCAATGTAGCTAACTGCGCTAGGCCCACCCCAGGGTGTATCAAGTCCTAGGGTGTAGACCTCAGACACCAATCAAGTATGCACAGTCTAGATCTACTGGTACCCGTGCCTGATTCTCCAACTCTGGACTATGTGCACGACCATAGGCCGCCTGGACCTACATCGGCGTACCTACTCAGCCGTCGTTTTGGTCGCTTACATGTCAGCCCAGTAATCGTGCCCCACCCTAGCCTAGTCCTAGGGTCTTATGATACTATCAAGAGGGTTACTGCTGAAAAGGACCACGCAACTAGGGTTTCCTTAACGGGTTAAATGTGGTTAACCTGATCCAAACGTGGATTAAATCGGTTAAGTGTACCCAAGATTCATGACTTAACCCCGATTAACCCATCAAGCCCAAATTGATTAAGTATTAAGTGGACCATGACTTAACCCTAATCAGGAGGCATTAATTAATTAACTTAATGTGCATTAACCTCTCACATTAGACTTTGTTGTGGTTACTAGTTAAGCCGGGCGGGTCCGGGTAGCTTTACACCACAACTTGGTCTAACCTCGGGTTCGAGCACAACATGACCAACTTCTCACATTGGGTCCTATTGTTTGTAGCCACTAGTTAAGCCGGGCGGGTCCGGGTAGATTTATGCTACAAACTCAACCCAACCTCGAGTTGGCCACACTCATATTTTCTAAGTGTCATGTCCATTATGTTTCCAAAACATAATTACAAGTTAACATATCACGTCATGTTATAAAAACCATGTTTATGTCATAATGTTACCCAACCCTAACGTAATCCCATCGTTTACATAGTCGCATCAACGCATAAAGGGTAAAATAGGGAACTTGGCATAATCATGACAAAAAGGTGTTGAAGCCACAAGTTTATCATGGTGGCATATGAGATGTACATGTGTTCATATACATGCATATTGCATTATTAGGCTTCAAAAGCATGCATAAAACCAAACTTAGCATATGAGTGATACATGGTGATAAATGACATGTAGAAGTTGCTAGAAGTTCGCATTTAGCCTCACATGCAAGTTACCATAAGGGATATGATAACTTTCATGTTGCCAAAATGCAACCTTTAATATAAAGCTTGGAGCTTTATGCTCACAACATCAAGTTTAACTTGCATAACATGATAACATGATCAACCCAAACTTGCATAACATAGCAATATGTGTCATACATAATGATCAACCAAACTTGCATATCATAATGATCAACCAAACTTGCATATCATAATGTTCAACCAAACTTGCATATCATAATGATTAACCCCAAACTTGCATCATTCATTTAACTTTAGAGTTTAATAAAAAGAAAGTAGAAAAGGGCTTACAATGCTATGAAGACACAAATAAATAGTTATTAAAAAGATTGAGACGAAGCCCTTATGCAAGCACCAAAAACCCAAATATGCAATCTCCAAATGAAAACCCTTGAGCCAAATCAATAAAAACCCTTGCTTTGAAATAGAAATGTTGCAACTTGACTTGAATGCAAACTAAGAATACTCATACAAGCTTGGAAACACTTGTATGCATTCAAATTCTCTCATATAAATTAACTTAGAAATTTTAGCATGAGAGTGGAGGCCATGAGAGGCACAAATTTGACATAGTTTAGTTGTAGGAATGAATAACGATGATTTAGGCTAGGTGTTAGGTCCTTTTTATTGAAGATTAGGATAGTATTAGCCATAGGATTTACCCTAGATTCAATCCAAGCCATCAAAGCATGCCTTGGGGAAGAAGTCAAGTGTAGGAACCATCTAGGGCCTTTAGATTAAAGCTGAACCATGAGAACCATTCAAATGCAAAATCTGCATTTGAGCGAATCGGCCCACGGGTTGATAGCCAAACACCCTGGATTAACCCCTAGTCGACCCAGCAGGCTCGGGTCGACCTCAAAAATCGGCCGGTTCGGTTATTCCCCTCTCCCAATTCGCTGTTTTGGACAATTTGGCATATTTATTTATTTAATTTTCAATTATATATATATCAATATATATATTTCTCTGCGCAACCCATTTCACTTAATTAAGTATACTTTAATTTGTGAATTTTTATGTTCAAATTACGGGGTGTTACACCCAATCAATTACCATATAATGTTAATTATATGGATTTTCTACAACACATGTATACAATAACAACGATGAATAATCAACCATCATCCAAAGTGCATTCTACACTGTATAAGCATCAAATATAAATATTCAACGCTTGTAACAGTTTGTCAATCAATCGATCGACATACAACTAAACAATCGGGATTAGTGTACGTCAAATATCATCCCAATACCCGTGTGGGGTTTCAAACAATCAAACACAGATTTTATTTGTGCAGTTGGGCGATGTGTGAAATTTATCGTCCCAATCAATATCAGTCAATTGTGTGTATATAAACAAATCATCCGATTTGTTTATTTTTATTTCATTTCATATACACGTTAAAAATTCTATTTTTAACTATAAAATATTTTCCACTATAAAATATTTTATTTCAACTATATAAATATTTTATTTCATTTCACATCACATCACACAATCAACTACACATCAAAATCAAAAAAACAAGCATACAAGCCGTCCATGGTCTGTGGACGACGGGTGTCGGGTGCTACTAAACACCGTCTGCATCCTAGTATATATATATAACTAGAAAATTAAATTAAAGAGTGAGAAATTCTCACAAATTGCTAATCCAATCCCATGACTCTTCTTATGTAGAAATCTTCGTCATTCTTTCCTCTTGTCAATTTTCTTTGCCCGCATTCTCTACATATGTAAAAATCACATTTTTACTTCGCTATTCAATATATAAAAATCGATTTTTTACTATGCTATTCAATATATAAAAATCAAATTTTTACTTCGCTATTCAATATATAAAAATTGAATTTTTTACTATGCTATTCAATGTATAAAAATCGAATTTTTACTTCGCTACTATATAGATAAAAACTCTATTTTTACATCGCTACTATATAGAGATTTCGCCTTTTCAAATATAAAGATTTTGCCTTTTCAAATATAAAGATTTCGCCTTTTCAAATATAAAGATTTCGCCTTTATTTCACTACATATATAAAGGTGATATTTTTACTATCTTACCTATGTAAAAATTATATTTTTATACTTCTACATCAATGAAAATCCTATTTTAAAAATCTAATCTTTTCTATTTTAAAAATCTAATCTTTACTATTTTAAAAATCTAATCTTTTCTATTTTAAAAATCTAATCTTTTCTATTTAAAAATTTATACATATAAACCAGATATTTTTAATGCGATGTTATCCTAAATAAAAATCGCATTTTTATTTTCAGATTTACCATATGAAAATCACGTATTTATTTTCAGCATTTAACATCAAAGTAATTCAGTTTTTTTTTCACATCAAAGTTTAAACAAATTATGAAATAAATAAAAGGGAAAAGCTCACATTTTTAGAGGAGATGGATGCTGAGTGGACTGGAGGGGCGATGGCTATGCAGTGTCGGCGGCGGGGGTCTTCGGGGCTGGAGCGGTGGAGGTTAGGTTGCGGCGTCGGTTCTGGTGGGGGGTTCCTGAAACGAGGGGGGTCGCGCTCCACGCGAGGAGGAAGGGGGGAGGATTGGGAGGAGGCGGAGCATGGGGGGAGTCGGCGTGCAGCAGGGGGCGGCGGTTCCTGGCTGAGTGACGCGATTTTTTTTTTCTCGATTGAAAGGATACGCGGGGGGGGGGGGGGAGGGGTCTGATAGCATTGAGAGAGGGGAGATGAGAGAGAGTTATATATATATTTTTTATTTAATTTCAAAAAGGTTGACTTTTTATTCCACCTCTAAACAAGGCCCCCCGCCTGCCGTCCATAGCTAATTACCCCCATTCCGAACACAATGGGATATGTATCGTAGGCTGATTCGATCAGTTTCCATTAAAATCAACATATAACTCTATATATTGAATTTGAACGCGCATTTCAATTTACCGGGGTCACATACAAACTCTAAAAATTCCAGAAAAATATTTTCTAGCTTCGTATTGACGATACGGTCCTAACAAAACTAATTTCGTCGAATTCTGAGACCGTTTGAAAAATGGCCATTTTCCAGTCGATTAAAATCAACTGAAACTGGTCAAACGCGTTTTCCTTTGCCACGCTCACGTATTGATTCGAAAAATTATGAAATTTGGAACCTAGCAATAATTTGACATCGCGGATCCAACAAAAGTGGTTTCGTCGAAATCCAAGGTCGTTTGCAAAATCTCCATTTTTAAGGGCCTGAATTCCATAGCGACTATTCAGAATTTTCATTTGACCATAACTTTTGATTCCCGTTATGAAATTTTGATTTTTCGGATTCGTTGGAAAGATATTATCAAATAGATCCTATTATTTTTGGTTTACCTAAAATCCGGTTTATTTTGCACCCGGTACACTCAATTGAAGTTTGAAATCGAATTATCGAACTACCGCGCCATTTTCAATTCCTTTTATAAATATAAATAAATAATTATATTCTATCGACGACGAATATAAATATATACGTTCGAATTATATTCAAAATTAATTTCTCGTCGATATTATTTAAAATAATTCATTTTAAATAATCAAAATTCGCTAAAATTGCCAAAATAAAAATTTTAAACTGGCCCAGATTTCCGGGTTGTTACATCTATATATTCATTTAAAGTTCGAATCACCAAATAGCGAACTGCCGCGCCATTTCGAGCTCAATTATAAATATAATATAATTTATACTTTCAACTGTCTTTCAAATAATATATTCGTTATTCTAATTCAAATTCTAAACTGAATTATATATTTTGAATTGCCAAATTCACACCATATTGCCATTTCAGCTAATTCTGATTATTTCAGAATTATATATATTATTTAATTATTATATTAATTAAATATTCAAAATTATTTAATTAAACCACCATTAAATCCTCTAAATCATTATATAAATAATTAAATTAATTAATTATTATACTGCAAATATACGGGACATTACATTCTTCCCCTCTTAAAATAATTACGTCCTCAAAATTGCTAAGGTTGAAAACAAACCCTATTGACTGGGTTAAAATTCATTTGCTTACTTCTTTAACTTCAGTTTCACTGTACCAATTAATTTCAACTAAATTATTAATTTATTCTTAATAACGAAAATTTTCAACAATCCTGAAAATTTTCTAAAACTCAAAATTTCTGGAAAATTTCGCCAGCACCTCCTTTGTATTGGTCAATAGCTCAAACTCCAACTCGCCTCTCTATGCCTTCTCCAACCCAAAAGAAAATCAAATAGCCAAGCGGCTTGCCAATTCAGCTCATAAATCACCAAATTCATATAAAAGTAAACATGTACCCTTTTGTCGGACATATCATATTATCGTTTCCATCTGTCACCAATTATGCATATACAAATGTCATTCCAGTTAAACTCCAAATCAGCTTTTATCCTCAACTTAGTCATTTGGTTCTATCCAAGCCAAATTCTATTTCAAACCAAAGTTCCATTCTGGATTCCAAACTCCTAACTCATCAATTTGACTTACTTAACCTCGTTAAGTTCCATCCACATATTTCATTAACTAATTAATTTCCCAAATCAGTTTTCTTTATCTCAAAATCCAAAATTAGTTTTTTTATTACCAAAACCAATCCATTTCACTTCACATAAGTCCAGTAATATTCAAGAATCCGATTTTCTCGATACCTTTTATTTCAATTCAATTCGCACCTAACTGGATTTAACTCCATTTTCAATTTGCTTTCACAAATTTCAATTTTATTTGTTTTTAATTCAAACAATCTTTCCATGGGAGTTTTAAACAGTTTACCATATGAAAATCAAACTTTCCTTTTCAGGATTCAAAACAACTCATTTTCCCAAAATAATTCGAAAACAATCTCTTTGGTAGTAATCCGTCACTTACAACTCGAAAATGAACACTGACGATGTGGCCAGCATCATCAGAATTATTTCCTAGCTATCAAAGTGAGTTCAATACTATATTACTTTTCAAAACCATATTTAAACACTTCCATTTTGAAATTCATTTCAAAATACCATTCACAATTCTTGTAAAACAATTAAAAATCTCCCTGGATTTTAAAATTCTCATATATTTAATCCATATTCATTTACCAACACTTTTCAAATTTCCAGAATTTGAAATTCCAAATTCTGATTCAATTTCAGATTTAATCCATCTGATTCCATATATTACACTTATATGAATTCAGATTGGTTATTTACAGAACCATTTAATTCATAATCTCACTCGATTATAATAACAACCAACCAATATATTATAATCATTTCAATATAAATCCTTTATATCAAAAATATAATTTGGGTAAAATTATTTCGTTTACCCTCTTTTCAAAACATACAGTGTCGGTTCATCGTATTCGAGTGTTTATAAACCCCTACCGATACAGTGGATCAAACTGATCGACCAGAACTTATAAACAACTCAACCAATAAATCTCCACAATATAAAACAATTTTATATTGAAATCTATAAATACGTTCACTCGTATATATATACACTCAACTCAATCTAGGGTACTACTAACCCCATCTCTATTTAGTCACGCCACAAAGCCAAGGTAATCACTTAACCTTCAGCTCTGATACCACTGCAACGACCCGAGAATTTTCGACTCTAAAAATCGATACAAATACCAATGTCGACTATTCAGACATCGAAAATACCGGATAGTTAATAGAAAGAAGTTAGAGGGTGAGAATAGATAAGGTAGAACTATTAGAATAGAAGAAGAAGAAGAACACAACAACATCAGAGTAACACGAATCTCACAGCGGAACGAATAAAATATAGTATACAAAATAACATTGAAGACACAAATATGTATTTGTATATTAGAGTGCAACACTTACATCATAGCGGAAATAAACAATAGCTATAAATTACTGCTGAAGCCTCCTGCTCCTAGCTCCATCTAGTGTATCTGTAAATCCAGACTACTTGACTGCCCGTATAAATTTTGGGCACCCAAGAGTTTATGGAAAACAAAACAAAATAAACTCTGGGTCAGTCATGGGACTGGTGTGAGTACACTCCAACCATTCAGTTTAACTTTTTAAAATCCTTTTCAAAGAAATGATAATCGTAAGACCGATCCACACATAAATACGGATGGTTTTTACCTTATGATAACCCAATGTTTTTCAAAATCAATACTTTTTTGATATTATAATAATGTCTAATCACAAATAATTAACAATCTAGAAGAACGCTTGCATCTCACGCCCCACATATATATAGTATACAATCAAAACCAAAGGCGCTTATTGGAGATTGGATTCCGACTATGACAAGGTATTGAAATACCTGCCGATAGTGTATCTCTAGAGAGGAATACACTGGGTTCAACAAGAACATCTTGCAACCCGGCCACACATGACGGACCACTCATTTCTCTTGAGTGTATCGAATAAATTGTCACCTACGGTTGCTAGCAACATAACCGTTCCCGGGAGATACAGAAGCGGAAAGAAGTAATAAATATGAATATTCTCTAGATGGTGACATTAAACCCTAACAGGGGCGACATACTTAGCCATACTGTCTACCCGATTTTTGTCATTTCCCAGTTGATGAGGCTTGAGGTCATAACGTATCTTTTGACAGATTACACCTCCAATTTACTTTGAATGCCACATCGTCATACCCGCCAAATCACAAATTGATTTCTACAAAAAATACCACGGGTATAAAGCTAAGAGAAACGAATTCCTCCGCCACCAAACATGGATACGTTTCAAGCAATCAACTTACGTGATCCATTAGATATACTCTGTCAGACATTCTTCCATACACATTGTCCTGAGACTAGACAAACCGAAGGCACTATTCTGTAAATAGGATAGCCCTGCATAACACCGTCTTTGATTGTCTTCATCATATTTGATCGCAACATTAACGTCCATACAGAGTGGTTTTCAGATAATGAATCTGATCCCGGTCTCTCCGTATTGACAACGTAAAATGGTCAAAACATCGATAGTCGGTGATTTAACTATCAAAGGAAAACATGTGTGCAAACAATGATATTATTTCCTAATGGAAATTTTATCAATCAATCATCAATCGACATATATCCCTTTAAATTAATTTATCACTAATTTATTCATTTCCCTATTTTCATTCCATGTATTCGTAATTTCTTATTTTATAAATTTAGAATGTATACATTATTAATCATTGAAAACGTTTCCCTATTTACTCCTATTTCTTATTTTCTATATTAGAAAACATTTTGATTCTTATTTGGAAAACATTTCCAAAACTCCTTCCCTTTGGATTTAAACAGATGTTTAAATACAACATCGCTATGCCAACTGGAACCATTAACATTCTTTAACTAAATTTACTTAACCAACCTTCACTATCAAACATTACCCATCCCTTAGTTAAAACGAAGTCAATCAAGTTGGGGTATTATTACCTCTCAGACCTTAACTGAACAACATTTCTAACCTCGAATTGGACAAAGTTCACCTTTTAAATCTTTAACAACTTCCTTACAAAACTCTCGGATTCTATTTACGGATCCACTTCTTTTATAGAATTCATTTGATTATAATAATAGTATTATAATCCCATGCTTCCGAAATATAATAACTTGAATATACTTTTATTTCTAAATTTAAATAAATGAATAAATGTTTTATTAAATGAACAAATCTTGATTTGAAACCCGGAAAGCAAATAATACTTTCCTACATTCGATATAGTCGAATCCCAATGTATAAATCCTCTCTCGGATAATCTCTATTCGATAACTCTTTTCTTCGAATAAACTACATTCGATAACTCTTTCTTTCGAATAAACTATATTCGATAACTCTTTTCGAGTAAACTATATTCGTTACTCTCTCCTTCGAATAAATTATATTTTATTCACTCTATTCAAATAACTAATATTCGACTAACTCTATTCGATTAACTAATATTCGATTTAACTCTATTGATTAACTCTAAATGATTTAACTCTATTTGATTAACTCTAATCGATTTAACTCTATTTGATTAACTCCAATCGATTAACTCTATCTCATTCAAATTCCCATTTGAAATTCTATTTCAAAATCCCAATTTTTCTTTATAAATGTTTTAATTTATAAAATAACTATTTTAATCCATTATTCACATCGAATGTGAATAATATTTCTTATATACATACCAATTCAGTTTGATTTTAGATTTAAAAATAATATTCCATTTCCAAATTCTATTTATACTTTTATTTGTATAATTATTTCTACAAATCCCCCTTTTAACTTCTAACAGTTAAAATAATATTTAAATTCCCTTTTATAAATGTTGAATTCAAGTTCTATTAACCTATCGGTGTTAAAACCGATTTCTACTTTTTTATATAAATTCAGATTTATATATTCAAATTATCCAATGATAAATATTTTTCTTAATTTATAAACATCGTTTATGAATTTATCTTCTCAATTTATCTGTTAAAATCAGATATTCCATTTTATTATACTTTAAATAAATCTTTTCCAATTATTATCTTTTATAAAATTATATTCATTTTATAAAATACTTCCTTTTATAACTCCTATTTATTTTCTGAATAAATATCCCCTTTATAATTCTATTAAAAAATGATTCCAAATATTTCCTTTTCGATTTTATTTGTAAATGTTTACAAATATTCCCTTTATATAATTCTATTTGTTTTACAAATAATTCCTTTATATAATTCTATTTGTTTTACAAATATTTCCTTTATATAATTCTCTTTATTTCATATAAATATTTCATTTATAAAATTCTATTTATTTCATATAAATATTTCATTTATAAAATTCTATTTATTTTATGTAAATATTTCATTTATACAATTTTATTGGTTTTAAAAATAAATATTTTATTTTCAATATACACTGTAAAATTCTCTTTTTACATTTTAGTACCTCCTATGGCGTTTAACATGCCATACAACAATGATCAATATCAGTCAAACATATATAATCAACAACGGACTATATATCACATCATATATAACAATACATGAAAAAACGGTAAAACAAATGTTGAGGAATCCAATTGGATCCCTCCGACCCGTTTCCCTGCATCCACAGATGTTACACAATATAATTCACAACATTTTTAGTTCAATATGCACTATTCTAATAAACAGAATCAAGATTTGTTAACGATATGTATGTATATCGTTATATGTAAATTTCAACCAATAATCAACAATTCAACCAAACAATCATCACACAGAAATTAATCATTATTTATCAGTAAAAGATTATATTTATAAAAAAATTAAATAGAGTTAGTGAGTTTTACTCACCTTGGACGATCTTCGTTAAATAACGATAAGTGTCGCGTGATTCAGACGGACAATTTATTTTGCTATAAATTGTAATGAGCTCCAATTCGCTTCCAATTCACTTCCAATCAATTCCATTGTGTAGCCCTCGTCCATACGATCCCAACAGATATGACCGTTCGAAATTCTAATATAGTATGATTGAGATATGATTTATACAAGTAAATACGTTATTTATATTGAATAAAATTTGAATTGAATCTAAACTGGGCCTCACATTTTATTTCACGGCCCAAGCCCAGCTTCAATACCCAGACCCGCTTCACCGTTACTTCTTCTTCCCAAAAGGAGGATGTCGGCTTTAGTATCCAACACCATTTCCTTCACATATATATTTTAAACATTAGCTTTAATTAACTAACATTAAATAATAACCTAAATTATCTTTTTAAAACATCATTACCGCTTCAGACATTTGCTCGACTTTTGCTCATTCCTTCTTTATCACATCGTAGGCTTCAGTACACACATTGCCGCTCTTTCAACCTTCCACCGCACCCTCCCTATCACATGATTTTGAAAACAAACTCTACCACTCCCTTCTCCATCAAAATCTCTTCATCCCCATATGTGAAACACACCCTCCCGCTGCACTTTCCAAAACGCGACATTCTCTCAATAGAGTACAAGTCGCGAAACTTTCAGTCACCGATAGCTCTCTTATTTTGTATGCAAGCACTACTTTCCACTCTGAATCCAATTCCACCATCCATTTCGTGAATCGAACTACTAATTCTCCAAATTGTCTAACCCTAACCTCACGCTAGCTACAACCCTGATTTAATATTAATGTCAAACCCAAAAGATAGTATACCAGAATGGAGAGAATTCTTCAAGGATCTCGAATATACTTGATTTTGGATTTATAGATTTATATTTGGATTTCTTTTGATTTTTGAAGTGGGTGTTATTCACGTTTTTATCAAGAACAGGTGGCGGCGCATATATTTGACCAGAGAAAATTTCTCATTAGGGTTAGGGATGTACTAATATTTATAAGATAGTTTATATAATTTTTTATTTGATTTTTATATTCCATTTTAATGAATCGCTATCTATATACATTGTTTAAAAATTCCAAAAATTACATACAATATCCAAAAATCATGAAAATGGACATACAAGTAGAGTTCGACATTACGGACCCAACGAAACTGGTTTCGTCAAATTCCGACTCCGTTTGCTCACACAGCGTATTTTTAACCGTCAAAATACTGATTGTTTTTCGCATTAAAAATCCGTACGGCCACACACTGACTCCAAAAATCTAGCAATAATTTAATATTCCGGATCCAACAAAATTAGTTTCGTCAAAAACGGAGGTCGTTTGCAAAACTGACTATTTTTAAAGCTCTAAATAAACCCATTTAAATATTAATATATTTAAAAATAATAAAATTAAATATTTATAAATAAATATTATCGTATATATTCATAGATAATATCATACAACTCTAAAATATTCCTATCTGACTTTGATAACTCGACATTTCAAATCCAGATTAAACCAATATTCGATTTATATTGAAAATCCATTTATAATGTAAATAAATCATTATAAATTATAAAGGAATTCCACAGCGACTTTTCTAAAATTTGATTTGGACATAACTCAAAATCTACACGACGAAATCTCGATTTTTCTCTTCTATTAGAAAAATATACTTCACCAGCTCTGAACGTTTCTTGTTTCACAGAAATTCGTCTTAAAACGGATTCTGTATATTCATTTAAAGTTCAAATCGCCAAATAGTGAACAGCCGTGCCATTTCGAGCTCGATTACAAATATAATATAATTTATACGTTCAACTGTCATTTAAATAATATATTCGTTATTCTAATTCAAATTATAAACTGAATTATATATTTTGAATTGCCCAATTCACACTGTATTTCCATTTCAGCTGATTATGATTATTTCAGAATTATATATATTATTTAATTATTATATTATTTAAGTATTCAAAGTTATTTAATTAAACCACCATTAAATCCTCTAAATCACTTTATAAATAATTAAATTAATTAATTATTATACTGTAAATATACGGGACATTACAGGCTATATCCACCATGAAAAACAGCCCCGAGGAATATCTGTATTTGATGGCACTTAAAGGTGGCCTGTGCCAACATAGAAAAGCTCCCGACCGAGTTCCGTGTTTCTTGTTTAGCCCTACTATGTAACTCGGTGCACATTAGAGGACGTGCGATTGAGGCATCGAGCTACAATTACAGTACATACGTGGGACAATCTAGGGTGGTATATCATAGACTAGAGGGCATTATTCCGATGAGGAATCTGATTCGATCGATGACGGCAGTACATACGCTTACGTAGCGTAGTAATGGTAGATATATGCAAAACGTAACATTTTATATAGAGATCCTTACGTCACTCTTGTTAGAGTTTGTGCCCTAGAGGAAATTCATTTGATGAGATTGATAACATTGTTGATGTTATTATTTTATTTGGAATAAAATATTATTCTATTATATTGTATTTGCTGCGTAATATAAATAATAATATAATAGAAGTCCTTAGAATAATAATAAAGAATTATATAGTTTGAATAAGACTGAACTTGAGATTATATAATGTGATAAGTATTATAATTCTTAAGTGCCCCTAGTCGAGTTTTATTGTTAATATAGGACAACAATAAAGCGTTAAGACTAGTACGTTGATTGACAGATGATCACATCTCATTGATCATTAATACACGTGATATTAATGTCAAAACATAAATACATATTAGAGAATATCGTATTGGGCTGACCCGCCATGAGATAACTCCATGGAATATAATTAACAGTATCATAAGTTATTCTCATAGTGACAGTGATGTAATGGTCCTCAGACCTGAAATCATTATAATTTTATTCGAGGATATTTGTGTTTTGATATCATCTAAAGTTATTTCGTAACAGAGTAACGATAACGGTGATTATTGGATACATTTCGAGTCGAATGAAAATTATGAATGATCTAGATGGAATTTAACCATACGATATATTCGTAGTGATATCCATTGGGCCTCTTGATTGAGTGAGACTGTGAAATGCATGGCCGTGCTCAAATACTGATTTGTTTTAAACAGTCTACTCATCGATCAAGAAAATTGATTAAATCATAACGAGGATGATACGATCCATGCCTCTAGTTTGATCCTGGATATAATGGTTAAAAGGATTATATTGCATTGAGACATTGGTCACAGGAAGGTAGTATCGAATCATTGATCTTATTACAACTTGGGTAGCAGCAACGTATTGCTAGATGCCAATCACTGTTTATGATTTATATACGATTTACATTCATTGCCAACATTGTAATAACCTAAAGGGTCACACACTTAGAACATGGCAAGGAGAAGACTGGTTTTGTTATGGATAAAATGAAATATCAATTGTTGATATCTTGTTTGAATGAGTAAAAGGAATTGTCCTTTATTTGTAGTCCACGTGTACACATTAAAAGAGATATTATTCCTTTTATTGGATATACATATGGACACATTTCATTCTAACCTGATGATTCATGAAACCCTAAAACGAAATCAAAAATGGCGGCTAGCACCACCATCTCCTCCTTTCTTTTGATATGATCAAAAGAGCCATGTTCGTGTGGATTCCAGTAGAGGCTCGTCGCTTTGATGGGCTAATGATTCGGTGCTTCCGCTGCTCAACGAATTCAAAGACTTCAATAGATTCAATCAAATCGAGTAAGTCGAAACTGGGGATTTTTACACACAAGCAAGGTAGGAACCCTTTTAATTTATCGATTTGCACAGATCCAAATTTTAAATGTTAATTTGGTAAGTAATTTTGGGATTTCGATTAGATTTCGTTAACCCTAAATTTCAAGCAATGGTATCGGAGCAAGGGTTGCAAAATTCGATATTTCGAATGTTAATTTTGATTCATATCTGCTTATAATTCTGGATAATCATACTGTTACAAATAATGATTTTAAGTTTTGAACTAAATTCATTCGTAACAGTGAAAATTTTTCACTGTTATAATACTCATGTATTTGATACCTGATATTGAAATCATTTTTCCATATACGATTTTATATTATCCAGTCATAATTTCATAGTGGATTATAATTATTAACTTTGTTTAATATTGTTATTTTAATGAACTATGGAGCCCTGTGTATTAATCAAAAGCCAGTTTTGATTAATCTAAGATATCAAGTCTTTTTTATTTGAATTTTGTGAGCATATTGTAATTATGTAAATCTGTGAAATTGGATGAAAAACAGTTAAATTAAGCACTACAGTAATAAAATCCAGGATTATTTTTAACTGAATGGCTGATCATTGACATTAATTCTAGTTAATGATTGATGAATACCAACCTATCAATTGTTTGGCAAACAAATCAACTGTTAATTCAGTATGGCTTTAATATAGTGATTGAGTCCGTACAATTGTTTAAGATATGAAATGTTTATATGTTGGTCTATAATATAATTATAATTACCAAATCCATTATTTTATCAATTTCGATGAACCTGTAAAGTATATTAGGATATACATACCCTTTAAATATAATACTTGGCACTGATTTGTTTTTGAAACAAGTTTATATATGAATTTACTTATATAATCATTTTATATATCTAGATACGCTAATGATTATATATATATATAATGTACAAATCTGATTTGTAAGTTTTAATTCCAAACATATATTATGACATATTTGATATGCAAACTTTTGGTTTTAAAATTATGTTTAAATCTTAATCATGGTATTCATATTTTATTTGTAATATACATTTATGTTGTATATATGTATATAAGGTAATCTGTACCTATTCTATGAAAGGAAATAATTTTGATGAATATGATTTCATCAAAATGAAACATAAATCCTGGATATTAATCAAAACCGGTTTTGATTGATTAAAATTGGAAGCCATCCTTTTGTGTATGTGTGGATACTAATTTCCTAGAATATTGTATTGCTGGATTAGATAAAATTGTGAATTGTTTTTGAAGCAATTGTTGTTAAGGGGAAATCACAATTTTAAATTGGATCCAGTTATGTAACCTGAGTCAACCTGGGGATCATTTATTTACTCAAGTTTATATTGATAAACTGAGTGTTTGAAGTCATTTATATCAAGAAAAGATACTACTGTTAATGTGTAACAGTTAAGATCAATATGGGAATTCAAGCAGATTTTAAAATTCTGTTGAATTTCCGTAAGCATCGTTTCCTTTTATATTGATACTGATCAATTTATATTTCATTATGATGATATTGTTATAAAAGAATCGACTCATGAATCATTTCAATTACTTTTAACAGAATTTTATGTTATGCAAGTTTAAGCAATGTTGCATTTAAAATTCAGATCTCATATTGATCAGTATTGTTAATACTATTAAGGGTTGGCAATATGTAAGTCTATTTGCTAAAAGTGTTTTGGTGTTTGAAATTCATCCATATGCTCCGCTGTTTTATATTGACATTATACAAATTTGTAGAATCTGTAACATATTTGATATGTTTTATCTGAGTACATACATATTGCATGTGTATTGGCACAAATGTATTTAACCTGTTATCTAAAAGAGCCTTTTGGACTTAATATACTGAGTATATATATTTTATGATGATAAAATTGATATATTCAGATTTCTAAAAATTAGAGGAAATGTTATTTCTTATTCATTTTCATTCTTATAATACTTGCGTATATAATTGAATCCTCCTTTCAACAGGTTTTTCATCCAGCCTATATACATGTAGACAGATATATATACATATGTATAAATAGAAGTCAATCTTCATATTTTTTTTAAATATGATTTATTGATGAATATGATTCATCAAGATAGTATAACTGAATAGAAAATCAATAAGATTTTTTTAGATTGTTTTGATTTAATAATATCATTTAAATCGAATTTTGTTAAGACCAATTTAAGAATTGATCTTAATACCAGCAAATAAAATCAACTTTGTTTGATTTAGTCAAGACATGATTTTCTATTTTGATCCTTACACTTAAGTTGAAACAGAACACTTTAGTTTAATTCCATTTACAGCATAATCTGTTTTATATTAAAACAGGGGTTGGAAATCCATACTATCTTTACTTGGTTATGCATTTATGTATATAGATATGTAATCTGCGCACACATAGTGTTGGATCAAAATATACAAATCATGAAGTATGTGATGCTGTCCTTGCTTACAATTTATATGTATAATCCTAAGTCATAAACAAACATTGTATAATTAGCATCACAAAGCAGTAACAGGTGCTCATATTTGATATAATACCTACTGTACTGGTACAAAACTGAAAGCAGATAGTAGATTACAATTGCATCTTTGAAAATCAATTCTGCCTGCCTGAAACATTATTAGTTTGACCTACAATGAAAATGTTAATTGCATATATACTGATATATGTATACATTATCAAATGAATAATGAGAATCATTGGTGGACTGCCTTGCACATTTTGACTGTGCATATTTACAATTTAGTAATTAGCCTGTAGGCTATCATAAGAATGAAGTGTTGTAGCCAAATACTGTCATAATATGGTATATGTATATTTCTCAGAGAAGATAGTATAAAATATAAATTAATGAACAAAGTGTTATTTATTAGTTTTATATTAATACTGTATATAATGATTTACAGTATACTGTTGGCTTTTGAAGCCATATGATTGGTTATACATGCATTCTAACTAATATTGTTTAGAACAATAAAATTCAGGTGGACATCCACAGCCTGGTTGAAAGCTTGATCGGGAATACACAAGAATATGCTGAAATGAAGTGATAAAAAGGGAAGCAAGTGTGACTTGTTGCACTAACACTTTATAAGATGTATATTGTGATGTAAATATGAGAATTATACATGAAATTTATTTACATGTATGTATATATATTTTGTATAATGGATGCAAAATGTATAAAATCAAACAAGTATGACTTGTTTAGGGACTAATCTGTATGTGATTATTATACATATCTAGTTGATATTATAAGGAACAAATGTTGTTCACAAGGACTGATTGCATATACGTGTTAGTGATATGTATAATGGTCTAATATATAGAACTGGGTCTGACCCTATATGTCTGATGCTAGCTTAAATTTGATCATGCTAAATATTTATGGGTTTTGATTTATAGTATGGAGCGCGATGCTCTGTAAATTGACAAGTGACTTGATATGATAATTTTATATATGTCTGAATCTAAGTTTGGTCATGTTCATTTACTTATTCTAGTGTGTGTATATTGCTACAACAGTTCATTAGAAATCATATGATCATGAATAGTGTGTACAAGTCCACAAATTTGTGAGTTTCTTCACGATAGTTTAATTATGATTACTGTCATTTGAAGTGTTTAAATAAGCTGGCAATATATATATGTATAACATTGAATTTAAATATATATATATATATATATATATATATATATATATATTTCAACTTTATTTAAGTTCCGCCAACATTACTGATGTGAAATGCATATATTTTGACATATGTAAACAAGTTTGATATCATTCGCCACAACGAATTATAAATTCCCTTTATAGCAAATTTTGTTATATTAAGTCATGGTGACGTCTTCCAATAAAATACTCATCATTGTCCAAGATCAATGGTTGTAACTAACGCCAAAGCGTTGTGCACCTTTTATTTTGGTTATATGCGATGGAGTAAAATGTGGCGCAACCTATTATTAGGTCTGACATAACTAAGCTGCATAATAGGATTATGGCCTTAGAGACAAAAGCATGAATTGTTCTATTTTGAGCAAATGAATAATACTGAACAAACTGTTCAATATACGATCCAAGAGTTATATAGACGATATAAGATGTCTACCTAAAAAGTTGTGTTTTGGGTTTAGCCAAAGCTGGGTCAAGGCATGACTAGATATGGATCTTGGAACACCATTATATGTTATACATTAATAAACAGAGGGATGCTAATTTGAGTGGAAGCGTATTTTAGTTTAAATTACATATTTAAGTTAATATAAATTTTGATTGTCAAAATTTTGTGATTAAATAAATATTACAGAATCAGTTATTATTTTATCTAATGTAGATATTAAATAATAAATAACTCGATAATTTAAATTAATCCTTAAGAAGGATATAAATTGAAGTAAATCAAATTTCTTGACTAACATTGAAATTTGAGGATTGTCAGACAAATCAAACGTAATTGTAGAGGATCTAAAATGAAAGGTTGAGGTATGACTTCAACTAAATAATATATAAATGTTATAACAGTCTACTTATACATTTCTAGTATTAGATACCAGATATAAATCACATAAATCTATGTTAATTTACAGAAATTGCAATATAAGTAGAAATCTGATAAAATGACAAGCAGATTTACGAATGGAAATGAAACAAAAGTGTATACTGGCTTAATAAAATAATTGTTATTATGAAATTCCATTTAAAATAAATGTTATTATAAATCTTGTTCAGACAAGTTTAAATTTCATTTGTAATAAAAGAACAATTGTTATTCATTTTATTTAAATGAAATATCTTATGGAATTTCACAAATAGTTAATGATCTTTATAAATTGTTAACTGTAATGTACTTGACATAAACACAGAGTGGTTTAAATTTAATAATTTAAATCCAACACATCTTTAGCATTGTCAGTTAACCAATATAAACAAGAAACACGTACCAAAACTCCATAATGATGTAATTTTGAGATCATTTGATTTTGAATTATATGAAGAATACAAATCTTGTTTATTAGGCAAAATAACTGAATCACCTTTTCACTTGACACAGTGGTTGAGTGACATGTATTGGATCTCGAACATAATGATGTATATGGAGCAACAAATACATAAGCTAGAGGTAGATTTTATTACTTCATTATATTTACTGATGATATCAGTAGATATAGATATGTATATCTTATGAAATACATATCATAATCCTTTGAAAAGTTCAAAGAATTCAAAGTGAAGTTAGAAACCAATTTTAATAGAAAATAAATATTTTTCGAACAGTTCGAAAGAGAACATTTAAGCCAATAAATTTAATGACTATCTAAATGAGTTTGGAATTGTTTCACAACTCTGTCCACCTAGAACACCATATTGAAATGGTGTGTTTGACAAGAGAAATCGCATCTTATACGATATAGTATGATCAATGATAAGTCATATAGATCTTCCAATAAATTAAATTTCGAACAACTGCATTTAATCCTACTCAGACGATTATGAAGACGCGATATAAGATATAAACTAGAAAATGTTCCAGTGTGTCTATTATGTAGATTTGGGATTTGAAGCGTTTATTAAACGCCTCGCCTGTGATAAGATCAAATCCAAATCTGATTTTTGTGGAGTATTAAAAAGAATATTATTTCTATAAATCCTTAGAGAATAAAATGCTTATTGCTCGAATTGATATCCTTTCAAGAGGAGCTATTCTTTAAGATACCGATAAAAATGAAATAGATTTCGAAATGTCTCGAAAACCACAAAATACCATTGAATCTTGTATAGACAAGAAATTGAGTGGGAGTGATACAATAATTCTGATGTTATTTGATAACACACTAATTGTTGTAAATAATGTTAGTTTAAAAACAAGAAATAGATACTGATTCTAAGAAAGAAAATGTTTGGATTAAGAAGTTCATGATTGAACTTAATTCATTGTTGATCGAATGATACACATTGTGATAACAATATGGCTGTTGCTCAGGCCTAAAACATTAAACTCATCATCAATCCAAACATATATTTTAAGAAATATAATTCTTATGTGAAGTTGTTCACAGAAGAAATAAACATATCTGCAAAGTTACAAAAGTTATAACGTTGCAGACCTACTGAATTAAACTCTGTCGCAGCAGAAGTTTAATAATCACACTAGTTTTATAAGTATACAATACATGAATGATTGACTCTAGTGCAAGTGGGAGATTGTTAGAGTTTGTGCCCTAGAGGAAATTCATTTGATGAGATTGATAACACTGTTGATGTTATTATTTTATTTGGAATAAAATATTATTCTATTATATTGTATTTGCTGCGTAATATAAATAATAATATATTAGAAGTCCTTAGAATAATAATATGGAATTATATAGTTCGAGTAAGACTGAACTTGAGATTATATAATGTGATAAGTATTATAATTCTTAAATGCCCCTAGTCGAGTTTTATTGTTAATATAGGACAACAATAAAGCGTTAAGACTAGTATGTTGATTGACAGATGACCACATCTCATTGATCATTAATATGCGTGATATTAATGTCAAAACATAAATACATATTAGAGAATATCGTATTGGGCTGACCCGCCGTGAGATAACTCCATGGAATATAATTAACAGTATCATAAGTTATTCTCATAGTGGTAGTGATGTAATGGTCCTCAGACCTGAAATCATTATAATTTTATTCGAGGATATTTGTGTTTTGATATCATCTAAAGTTATTTCGTAACAGAGTAATGATAACGATGATTATTGGATACATTTCGAGTCGAATGAAAATTATGAATGATCTAGATGGAATTTAACCCTACGATATATTCGTAGTGATATCCATGGGGCCTCTTGATTGAGTGAGACTGTGAAATGCATGGCCGCGCTCAAATACTGATTTGTTTTAAACAGTCTACTCATCGATCAAGAAAACGGATTAAATCATAATGAGGATGATGTGATCCATGCCTCTAGTTTGATCCTAGATATAATGGTTAAAAGGATTATATTTGAGACATTGGTCACAGGAAGGTAGTATCGAATCATTGATCTTATTACAACTTGGGTAGCAGCGACGTATTGCTAGATGTCAATCACTGTTTATGATTTATATATGATTTACAATCATTGCCAACGTTGTAGTAACCTAAAGGGTCATACACTTAGAACATGGCAAGGGGAAGACTGGTTTTGTTGTGGATAAAATGAAATATCAATTGTTGATATCTTGTTTGAATGAGTAAAAGGAATTGTCCTTTATTTGTAGTCCACGTGTACACATTAAAAGAGATATTATTCCTTTTATTGGATATACATATGGACACATTTCATTCTAACCTGATGACTCATGAAACCCTAAAACAAAATCAGAAATGGCGGCTAGCACCACCGTCTCCTCCTTTCTTTCGATACGATCAAAAGAGCCATGTTCGTGTGGATTCCAGGAGAGGCTCATCGCTTTGATGGGCTAATGATTCGGTCCTTCCGCTGCTCAACGAATTCGAAGACTTCAATAGATTCAATCAAATCGAGTAAGTCGAAATTGGGGATTTTTACACACAAGCAAGGTATGAACCCTTTTGATTTATCGATTTGCATAGATCCGAATTTTAAATGTTAATTTGGTAAGTAATTTTGGGGTTTCGATTAGATTTCATTAACCCTAAATTTCAAGCAACTCCGGCATAGGATAAGGGTCTGCGTTCATTACGGTGGAAACCGTGCGAGTTGGGTACCACGGTGTGTATCTCAATATTGAGAGATAGCTACATATATTGTATTAGGTGAATCCATGGGAAAGTAAATAGGTATGATGCACGTATAAGTCTTGAGTTCTATTAACCCAAGTAACCCAATAATCAAGAAAATGTAATGGAACGGTATCAGTAGGGATCTATTTCTGATATACTAGTATCTGCGTGGTGCAGAGAAATGTATTTTAGAAGCGCAATATATCGTGTTCATCTTATCTTGCTCAGTTCACACTTGTTACTAATATCTTGTTCTTCCAGTTTTATATACCTGCCATGACACTTTTATTTATTTATATTTAAAAGTAACTGGACTAGCCAGACTTTATGTGTGGCCCTTTTGGTTTCCTCTTCTCTCTCTTCCGTTTCTCCCCCAGGTTCTTAGGGTGGAAGTGCTTATAGTTGATTTGGATTCTTTCAACTTAGCTTGGATTTTGGATATAGATGTACTACTTTGACTTCTTGTCAACTTTCTTACGGCTTTTCAAGGGAAATATGGTTTATGCTTTTGTACTCTGATGTTTTTGGCAAGGCAGATTATTAATGTAATTAGTTACTTATGATGTAAACTCAGTATTTGGGGCCATGATGTTTTGATTTAAATAAGTTTTTTAACTCCACTGCTATTTTACACGTCTGTCTTGTGCTATTATTTCTTATTTACCTATAACGCTTCATGAAACTTAATGCATTCCCTTAGTGAGTGACATTAACGGACGTGGGGTGTCACATCATCCCTTAATCCGTCGATATCAGGAACAACCAGTCGTCCTTACTTTCGAAGCCAACCTTCTCGATCGACCTCAAACTCTTTATCCTCTGGCTCCAACTTCTGGATAATCTCGACAAGATTTGCATCATGCTTTTGGGTTTCGCCAATCCTTTCAATGAGAGTAGGTCTTATTGATAAGCTTGTCAATATTTCAGGTTCCAACTCACAACGTGTCCTTATATCAAATCCTTCCAAATACTCGAGGCTCTTCCATTCAAAATACAATGCTCCCAAACTTGCATGTCTTCGACTCAACGCAGCTGCGACTGCGTTACCTTTACCAGGAGTATAGGCTATACTAAAATCATACGACGCCAGAAACTCTAACCGCTGTTGCTACCAAAGATTCATATCCTTTTGGGAGAAAAGATACATCAATGACTTATGATATGTAAACAACTCGAATTGAACTCCCAACAGGTGATGTCTCCAGATCTTTAAAGCAAATACAGTCGCTGCCAACTACAAATCATGAGTTGGATAATTCCTCTCATGTGGCTTCAGATGTTGACTTGCGTAGGCCATAACCTTATCCTTCTACATCAGCACTGCTCCAAGTCCAATGCCACACGCATCGGTGTATATCATCATCTCTTCATTCTCATTAGGAATGGTCAACACAGGAGCACTTGTCAATCTCTCTTTCAGGATTCAAAATGCTTGCTCACACTTTGCATCCCAAGTGAACACATGGTTCTTCTTCGTCAATCATTTTAATAGTTCAGTTATCTTGGAGAAATCCTTGATAAACCATCGATAATATCCTGCTAATCCAAGAAAACTACAAAGCATTCTTATGTCTATCCCAGTCTTGGATTGCTGCCACTTTAGCGGGGTCAACCGTTATTCCATTACCAGAAACAACATGGCCTAAGAACCTCACTTCACTCTTCCATAAGTGACACTTTGAAAATTTAGCCTTTAGCTGATGCTTTCGCAAGATTTCCAAAACAACTTGCAAGTGCGTCTTGTGATCTTCGTCATTCCGAGAGTAAACCAGAATATCATCCATGAACACAAGCACGAACTAGTTCAACCGATCTATGAAAACCTTATTCATAAGATCCATGAAATACGCTGGCGCATTAGTCAACCCGAACGGAATCAACAATCATTCAAAGAAACTAGATGGTGTCCTAAAAGTAATATTCGGCACACTATCGTTTTCCACTCTCAACTGGTGAAATCCCATTGCCAAATCCATCTGAGAAAACACTTTGGCCTCGTGAAGTTGATCGAACAAGTCATCTATCATCAGCAACGGATACTTGTTCTTCTTGGTTTCCTTGTTCAGCTCACGATGGTCCACACAAAATCTTAACGAGCCATCGGCCTTGGTTACAAGCACAATTGGTGCACCCCATTCAGAAACACTACTCCGAATGAATCATGTTCCCAAATGGTCACGTAGCTACACCTCTAACTCTTGTTGTTCCTTAGGCGCAATCCACCAAAGAGGCATGATGATAGGTCTAGCACCTTCGACCAAATCGATCATGAACTCAATCTCGCGATGTGGTGGTAACCCTTTGACCTCTTCAAAGACATCCTCAAACTCATTAGCGATTAACATAGATGACAAGTCTTCCTGTAGAAGCACAAACGAATACAAATAACTCAAGAAGACACCATCTTCGAGCTTACATCAAATCAACACCTTTCCCCTTCCACATTCCTGACTCTCACCTATAGCTTTTCGCAATACACTCTTGCCACATACCTCTTGAGTCAGTCCATACCCAAAATAATCCTAAACCCAGCGAAGTTCAAAAACAAAGCCATCATGTACAAAGGAGCAACCATGACTCGATAACACAAGACCACGACAAAGCATACAAAGGCTGGACAAACCCCCAACTGGATTAGTCATAACCAAAGGTCTATCAGAAATTTTAGGTTCTAAACCCAAACGACACACAAGCTCATTATAAATGAATTAATGCGATGCTCCAGTATCAAACAACACTTGAACTGAAACACCTCTAACTAAAGGAGTACCTTAAAGACGACACCCTTTCCTTTCTCCTCTGTAGTAGGAGCTTTTGAAGAAGATGGTACGACCTCCAAAGCATAAGCCTTCATAATCTGCTTACCCTTAGCTGATTCTAAATAGTCCTTATTTTCATGCCCAGGATTTCCACGCTTAAAGCACTTCTTCTTAGCTTTCGGATTCTTACATTCGTTGGAGTAATGGCCTTTCTGTTGGCATTTAAAGCAAACCACCTCACTTTTAAGTTTGTTCTTTCCATCCTTCCCTTTCTGCTGTTGTTGCTTCCTCTTCTTATTGTTATTACCACCCTGCTGTGGTTTTGAAGCTTTCTTGGTTGCAGCGACAACAATTGCTTCTTTAGGAAACAAGCTTTCATCTCGAACAAATTTCTCCACTATCTTCTCATATGGATTGTCAGGATGCTCCACCAATGTCTTCCCAATATAGGAAACCAAACCCATAACAAACTTCTCATTCTTCTGATAAGGAGAGTCAATATACAAACAAGCATATTTGGACAATTCCTCAAAGTCAGAAACATAATCAAGCACCGACCGGCCATTTTGTTTCATCTCCATAAACTTCTTAAAAAGAAAAAAACTTCTAAGCGGTAAAGATAAACTTCGTCTCAAACTTAGCTTGGAACCATTCCTAAGTTATCTCTTCTTCCAAGTCTCAAGCGTAACAAATTTCAACCCCCTATGGCTCTGCCCTGCAATCGTCTCGATGCAAGCTTCCTCTTCATTGCATCATCTGTACCCAGGTCTCCAAAAATACGTACACAAGCATCTAACAATCTTTGAACGTCTTCAGTTGGCTCTGTTCCCTTGAATTGTTTTCCTCCTAGAGATGTGAAGTCTTTATACGACCTCGCAAAATCCACAACCCTAGGCACCTTAACCTCTACATCTACTGCGGCTGTCGCTAGAGTAGGGGCCCTCCTCATAATCAATGCCGCCATGGCCTCAAACATAGCTAGGTAGTCCGGTATACCTCCATTCTCCCCTTTCGGAATAACATCCTGCCTAGCAGTTTGACTTGAAGTTCGTTGACTCATTCTAAATTTGTAATACAGAATGATTAGCCTCTTACAAGAAAAATTGCTAATGGAGTTCAAATGTTACTATATAGTATACATCCATCAGAAATCAACAAATACGTCTCTCATAAGTAATTACGTCTTTGAACTTTAGCTAAAATCGATAACCAGAGCTCTAATACCAAATATGACGACTGCCCACAACTCCTACACTTAACAAGGGAAACAATGTGTTGAAAGACGTGCGAGGCAGCTGTGGACGATCATCGGGTATGACAAATCAAACGGAACTTGTCGTATAAATCATAGCACAAGGATAGAATATAATAGAACATATACAACAGGAAGAAATATTGGAAAATCATATAGAAACTTTTAAACTTTCATACATCCTGAAAGATCATCCATACATCAACTGGATAGAAAATCAAAGTCTGTACATGAAGCCTCACTACAATCACTCTACAGACGTTAGAAGCAAAAATACTAGGTAGTAGTAAGAAATTGGTACGTAAGCCTCCAGCCCGCCATCGATCAACATCATCGTCCTCATTAAGATATCACCTGTCTCCTGCTTCTCAGTCTGCCCATCCACATCAGGATGAACAACCCATAATAATAAGAGGCAAACATAAAACCATGAGTAAAACAACGGTCTTAGTGAGTGATAAAACAACTATCTAACATAATCAATAAAGTATATGAGAATAGGTAGATAAATCACCTAATTTACCAATAACATCATCAGAGAAGACACCCGGCCTGTCTCCCCCACATCCGACAGTGATAGCCTTTACAAAAAACAAGTAAAAATAATAATACATTCATAACAAATAATTATCAAGCGTAGGCCATTTTTATCGACATTGACATCTCCCAAGCACAAGCCCCAGAGGCCTAAAACAATATCAGACAAGCACCAAAGAGGTATCTCCTTCGACGTCGAATATTCTACACAAGACGATACAAACAAAACAGTCATCATCCATTACTCTGGCTATCATCACAAATCCTGCTTTGAAACCATCGTTAATCAAATGACCAACCCATCTGGTCATTTGTCAAGGGCTAACGGTAACCCCGATTCTAGCCAAACTCCATATGTCATCTGCACTGTATGTTTTTCTTACTCGCCGAAGACAACTAGGCCCGTCCAGCTTTTGCCCAGGGTATTTGACCCATCCGGTCTTTTAGGCGTCCCCATTATACCCCTGCTTTGAGTCCGCTAGAGCCTCTGACTAATGATAATCTGTTGTCCTTTAATATCTCTAGTCATTATTGACAATGACTATCCATAAGCTGAACCATATGTTCGCGGAACCATTATTCACTGACTCAACATCTTTGAGTCGTCTTCACATTCGTTGCATTACGATAATCAATGAACACTTTGCAACACTTCGAACATTCCCCCTTGAATTCACGTCGAAGCTAGAATCATCGTCGCTCAAAGACAAGCATTGTTTGGTCGATACTGCATTTCATAACTTTTCCAGCCTTTTTGCTATGAAAAACTGGCCACAATATCAAAACGGCCTTTTATAATGTTCCTGAAATGCTATTATATATCCTGATTCCATTCTGGCACTCCCTGGCACTTGGCACTGTCATTTGGTACTCTGGTACTTGTTACCCTGACATTTAACCCGATACATACCATAGCGTTTCGTGCGATCCATGCTACTACAGTTTTGCGTGATCCATCCCCCTGGTACTGCCCGATCCATCCCCATGGATTCCGTGTGATCCATCCCCTTGGATTCCTTGCAATCCATCCCTATGGATTCAGTGAGATCCATCCCCATGGATTCAGCGCAATCCATCCCCGTGGATTCAGTGCGATCCATCCCCATGGATTTCGTGTGATCCATCCCCATGTATTGCGATCCATGGCTAATATTTTGCCCGATCCATGCGCTGAAATTGCCAAACATCAACTAATCTTCACGCTTGCGCACAACTCGATTCCATATTCAAAAACTAACCAAACTCCAGCTTTTCAAAAATGATTCAATTAATAAAACAACAATAAATCACACAATCATCAATGAACATTAAATCAACAATTTAACAATTAATTAAATCATTAAATGGATCTAAACATAGAATTAACATACAATTTTACCTTTTATAAGTTACTAGATTAGATCCTATGGTGATTTGAGATTGAAACCATACCTACATCAATTAGTTCTATTTGAAAACAACTTAAAATGATGAACATATGATCATGCAACCCATATACTTGATTGAATCTGCGTGAGAGATGCTAATCACTCACCAATTCTTTGAATTAACTCGAAATCGCTAAATTCTCAATCTGAACAACGAAGAATATGCTTCAAACCTCTTGATTTGATGCGATATCTCTTCACTTGATGTAGATCTAGCTTCAAACGATGTAGATCTTCGATTCTCTTATGTAGATCTAGAATTTTAATGGTGGAAAGTTGTATTTAATTGAGCAAGGAGGATCACGAGCTCAACCAAATGAGAGAATGAAGAAAGTAAACTATTCTCCATGCCTCTAACCCCCTATTTATAGCCTCCCACCAGCCCACTAATGGGCCACTCCAAATCATCCCATTATGGCTAGCCAAACCTGAACAGAAATTGTGAAACTCTAAAATATTGATTTCTCACAAAACGCTAAACCAAATCTTTTATGTGACAACTCTATGGAATTGGCAACACCATTTCCTTTTCAATGAGACCTATCTTAGCACCTGATTCGATCCCAGTTTAAAGTTATGCCATGTACAAGACTGACACAGGCAAAAAATGGTCACAAATAAAATTAGTAAAAATTATGGATATGTCTCACATGCCCATAACCAACATACCAAAATATGAGAATGATCCAACCCTCACGGAATTAAATAGAAATATTTTATGATCCTTTGACACGTAAAATGCGGGCTGTCATGGGATAAATCTGTTTGGGGATCAATTCGTACTCACATTTCCAATTTATAGGATAATATCTTGAATCTTAACATCCTAGAGGAATCTCGTTCCCTAAATGATGAGGAGGGTAATACTTTAAAAGAACTTGAATCTGAATTAGACAGACTATTAAAACAAGAAGAGATAGGTCGGAAACAAAGAGCCAAATCCAAATGGATTGAGGAAGGGGACAAAAACACAACTTACTTTCATCGAATTGCAAATGGAAGACGAAGAGCAATTTATATTCCAGAAATCTCCCATGAAGGCCAATCTTACACAAATCAAACTGACATTCTTCATCTTTTTTCTAATTTTTATCATTTAATCCTTGGCTGTTCGCCCTCCGCTCTTCTAGTTATTGATTGGAATTTGTTATATCCTAATCCTTCCTCTATTTTTATTGATCATCCTTTTTCAGAAAGTGAGATTTGGGTTGCTTTTAACGAAATGCATATGACAAAGCCCCAGGCTCAGATGGTTTTGGGCTTTCATTTTTTAAATCTTTTTGGGCTAAGGTGAAACATGATATTGTGGATATGTGCAAAGAATTCTATGATAATCCTAGCCTTATTTCTTGATTAAATTATGCAAATATTGTCCTCCTTCCCAAATTACTGGTGCAAATTCTCTCTCTTCCTTTCGTCCTATCGGCTTGCTAAATACCACCTTCAAAATCATTACTAAAACCCTTGCTAATCGTCTCCAATCTGCGATCTCTCCTCTTATTGGCCTTGAACAATCTTCTTTCATTCATGGACGTAGCATTCTCGATTGTATTACAGCTACATAAGAGGTCATTTCTTTTTGTCACCATTCTTCTACTCCAGGTGCTCTTCTCAAGTTAGATTTTTCTAAAGCCTTTGATTCTATCAACTGGGAATTCATTTTACAACTGTTTATGTAACACCCCACCTCCGCCAGGGTGGCTCTTGCAAGCACTCTGACTTTGGAGGGGTGTTTGAATCAGGTAAACATGCATAATGATATATCAAGGCAGAACATAACATATGTATATATGTAAACAGAGTAAATAAGATAAGTAAAACAGCGGAAGATTTCAAACTATTTCAAAACAAGTCTGGTACAACATAATGTCAACTTTCCAAATAAACAAGCCTAGATAAAAACAACATCAACTGAAAAACTGAAATACATAAGTACTATACCCAAAATAAGTGATAACCATAGCTAGCTTCATGTCAAAACCGTACATGAGCTAAAATCCCACAAGCAAGCGATCCGAAATCCAAGCCAAGCTCCAATATTCCCACCCTGAGAACCTGGGGGGGGGGGGGGGAACGGAAGAAAAGAGGCGAAAGAAAACAGGTCAGTCAAAAAGACTGAGTAAGCCCTACTACCATCAGTCTATAAACTAATAAAGTTAACTGACATGATGAAAACTGAGATGAACATAAGGATATCTACATACTGGCATGATAGATAAAAGGTGTCATCGCATAATCAGGGTTAAGGTTTTTGTACCACAGGTGTACTAGCAAACTAACATGATTTGAATAAACAAGTATTGATCCCTTGGCCCAAGCTTTGGCCCAATAACATGAAGTGACCCTAATACGAGGTCCAATAACATGAAGTGACCCTAATACGAGGTCCAATAACATGAAGTGACCCTAATACGAGGTCCAATAACATGAAGTGACCCTAATACGAGGTCCAACCAAACGGTCTAGTCGATCGGCTCCCTATAAGCCTAACTTGTCACGTGTTGGTGTCAATACGGCCTAAACATGATTGTAGTCGGACTGTGCTGGGTCCACCCTTCGGGTGTATCAAGCCCTAGGGTGTCAACCCCTGGACACCATAAACATGAGTGCACAGTCTTGATCTACTGGTACCCATGTGTGACTTCTCCAAATACGGACTACGTGCACGACCATAGTCCGTCCGGAACTACATCGGCGTACCACCCGGCCGTCGTTTTTGGTCGCTTATACCAGTCCAGTAATCGTGCCCCACCCTAGCCTAGTCCCTAGGGTCATGATGATACAAACTTGGGATTACTGCTGGAGTGGACCCCCTTTGCTAGGATTTTCTAGTGGGTTAAGTACGGTTTAACCCTTTTACTAATCATGGATTAACTTGGTTAAGTGTAACGATGGGTTCACGACTTAACCCCGATTAATCCACCAAGTCCAAATTGGTTAAGTATTAAGTGGACCATGACTTAACCCTAATCATGAGGCATTAATTAATTAATGTGCCTTAACCTCTCACATTAGACTTTGTTGCGGTTACTAGTTAAGCCGGTCGGTTCCGGGTAGCTTTACACCACAACTTGGTCTAACCTCGGGTTCAAGGTACAACATGACCAACTTCTCACATTGGGTCCTATTGTTTGTAGCAACTAGTTAAGCCGGTCGGTTCCGGGTAGTTTTACGCTACAAACTCAACCCAACCTCGAGTTGGCCACACTTATATTTTCTAAGTGTCATGTCCATTATGTTTCCAAAACATATTACAAGTTTTTTTTCAAGAATTTGGGTAGACCTAACTTAATAGGTAAATTCCCAATGGGTAGACCTAACTTAATAGGTAAATTCCAAATCTTATATTTTCATGTCTTTTAAGTTTACCCAACCCCAAACGCAATCCCATCGCTTACATAATCGCAATAGTGCATAAAGGATAGAAAGAGGGAACTTGGGATAAAGATGACAAAAGGTGTTGAAGCCACAAGTTTAACATGGTGGCATATGAAATGTACATATGTTCATATACTCGCATATTGCGTCATTAGGCCTCAAAAGTATGCATAAAACCAAACTTAGCATATAAGTGATACATGGTGATAAATGACATGTAGAAATGGCCATAAGTTCGCATTTAGCCTCATATGCAGGTTATCATAAGGGATATGATAACTTACATGTTGCCAAAATGCAACCTTTAGCATAAAGCTTGAAGCTTTAGGTTCATATACTCAAGGTAAGCTTGCATAGCATGATAACATGAGTAAAATGATCAACCCAAACTTGCATAACATAACATGGCAAACTTGCATATCATAACATAGCAAACTTGCATAACATAACATGGCTAACTTGCATATCATAACATATCAAACTTGCATAACATAACATGGCTAACTTGCATATCATAACATATCAAACTTGCATAACATAACTTGACAAACTTGCATAGCATAACATGATTAACTTGCATATCATAATGATCAAACACAACTTGCATCATTTATTAACTTTAGAGTTTAAAAAGAAGGTAAAAGGGCTTACAAATTCTTATGAAGACACAAATATATTAATAGATTGAGACAAGCCCTTATGAAATCAAATAAACCCAATATGAAAGCTCCAAATCAATAAAAACCCTTGCTTTATGATGTAAATATGGAAACTTGACTTGAATGCAAGCTAAGAACACTCATACAAGCTTGAAAACACTTGTATGCATTGAAAATCTCTCATAGAAATAACTTAGAAATTTTATGAAGAGAGTGGAGGCCATGAGAGGAATAATTTTGCCATAGTTTAGTTGTAGGGTTGAATAATGATGATTTAGGGTTAGGTTAGGGGCTTATTTATAGAGATTAGGATTAGTTTCAACCTTAGGATTAAACCCTAATTCCAATCTCAGCCCTTAAAACCGAATCTGGCCCCAAAACCTAACCAAAACCCCAAAATGGTGCACCAGGCAAAACTGCCCGGCTGAACCAAGTCGACAGCCAAGTCGACAGGGCTGTCGACTTGGGTCCAACCAAGTCGACTGCCAAGTCGACAGGCCTGTCGACTTGGTTGGCTTGGCGGGAAATTTCCCGCCTAGCCTTCCAGGCCCGAAATTCGAAATTTGAACTTGACATTCAAATCTGTTTTGAACTTGAAATTTTCTGAAAACTTCATTGGGCCTTAATTGGGTCATACGGACTCCGATTTTCGAAAACTCGGACTCTATTTCGCGTATTTTTCCGAGACGAACGCAATGGCATAGCCTGTTTCCCTTGATTCAGATTTATAAATTAAATTCTGCCTCGATTTACGTTATAACATGTTATTGAAAATACGGGTTGTTACATTCTCCCCTCCTTAAAGGATTTCGTCCCCGAAATCTTCAAGTTAGGAAGAACGTATCCTACCATCCAACATCCATCTACTCAAAACATCATCCACGAGCAATCATTGTCCTTACAAGATTCTAAATGTTGAATGAACATATGCAAAGGTGTGTGTATATGTACTTATCTAATGCAAATATCATCAATGCAAATTATGTTAGTGAAATGAATCCATATGTATGCAATTCCTAACATAATGTATAACATCTATATGTGTGCACATAACATACATCCATATGCAACATCCATGTGATAACACAAAAATTTTCATCCATGAATAAGCGTAAACACTCATGCATATGCAATATGAGGAGTGTGTGAGCTGATCTAGTGCCTAATGTGTATAATGCATCCACGAGTAACCACTTGCAAACACTTGCAACCACTTGCAAACATCAAGCATAACATGTTTCAAACACATGTTTCATCCAAAGGGTTTCTACCTAAGGTTCTCATGACAAGATTAACACGATATAGATAGCAAAAGAAAGATATGCTACAAAGAGATCGGGAAGATAAGCAAGATATACTCCTTTTTTATTACAAGAAATCCCTTCCTAACCCAACCCATATTCTATAAAAGCCCAAAAGGTTTAGTCAACCTAACGGACCCCTTTAAACCTTGACATGTATTACTAACCGATGAGTCACACCCCCTTATGGAGTTTACAACAGAAATGGGATCGAGAACGGGACCGAGAGGATATATGTAAAAGATAACATGCAAGTAAGTTCCACCGGAAAACAAGGATCAAGGATATACTCTTAGAAAGAGATATGATGCGCGTATCTAGCCTTCAGTCTTCTAAGTCACGTTTCCTTGAGCTTGACTCCACTATGTTTTGACCGTCTTTTACCTCATGATTTCTTGGCTTCTTAACTCTTATTTCCCAATATGAGTTGGAACCCATTTCATTGTCGCCTCTCGTCTTCCTCTTTCACTTACTCTTCTATCATTCTTGGCTTAAACATAACTATGACCTCATGGTTTCATGCAAGCTCCCCAAAATTCACCAGTGAATCCTGTATCTCGTTTACTTACTATAAAATATTCCACGCAGCAGAACTTTTCTTGGAAATACCAATCCACGTTGCCAATTGCTCTTACTAACGTGATTTTCTATAACTCATGCTTGAACGAAATGAACCATCCGCCTGCGAATGATAGGCCGTACTTAGATTCAGTTGCTTGCCCATGACTTCCCGTAGACTATCCCAAAACTGGCTAGTGAAGATTGAGTCAGGGTTACTAACTATACTTTAGGGAACCTCGTGCAACCGCTTTATTTCTTGAAAGTAAACTGTCGCTAGCTATGATGCAGTCCTTTCGCTCTTTACCGGAGTGAAATGAGCACTCTTCGTGAGTCTACCTACTATGACCCACATGCTCGTATTCCCTTTCCTTGATCTAGGCAGTCCATCCACGAAATCCTTCGTGACGCTTTACTACTTCCATTGCGGGGACCTCCAATGGATGTAATAGCCCACCGGGCTTTTTATGACTCGGCCTTAATCTGTTGGCACAACATGCACCTTGGGACAAACTCGACCACCTCCTCGAGTGATGTGCATCTTCAAGATCCTTCTTTCTCTCATTGCGTCTTAGCCATCCCTTGTCATCTATAGCGAGGTGTCTTAACATCTCGCCTCGAATCAACTTGTCCATGATCTCGACTAACTGCGGGTCTTCTTTCTGTGAAGTCCCTACTTGATCCAGAAGGGTAGGTCTAAGCTCAAGGGACGCTAACTAATTAATTAAACTGAGAAAGCTTCTTACTTCACTTGTCCTCGTCGGAGCTTTCCGGTCTTGAACCGCGACCACTTTAGCGGGATCCACCGCTAAGCCTTGCTTAGAAACTATGTGCCCAAGAAATCTAACTTCTTTTCTCCAAAATGACATTTGGAGGACTTGGCTTCCAACTGATGGGCTCTAAGCGTATCCATCACCTTCACGAGATGCCTTGCGTGCTCTTCCTCATCCTTAGAGAAGATCAGAATATCATCTACGAAGACCACGACAAACTTGTTCAAGAACTCCTTGAACACCCTACTCATCAAGTCCACGAAGTAGGCGGGTGCATTAGTCAAACCGAATGGCATGACCAACCATTCTAAGAATCCATCTAGAGTTCTGAACGCAGTTTTGTCTATACTATCCTCAGCTACTCTGAGCTGATGGAATCCAGTAGCAAGATCAAGAGAAAACAGATGTTCCTACAAGCTGATCAAACAAATCATCGATCCTTGGTAATGGTTGTATATTCTTCTTGTTCTACTCACGATAATCAACACACGTGCGAAGCGAACTGTCCACATTAGTAGCGAATACTACTAGAGCACCTTCCTCGGAAACGCTTCATCGAATGAAGTTCTTCTCAAGCAACTCCTTCACTTTCTTACTTAGCTCCCGTCTTTCACGCGAAGCCATGTGCCGAACGGGCAAAGAAACCAGCTTTACATTATCCACCAGATAAATGCAGAAATTAAACTCGCGTTTAGGGGTAACCCCTTCACTTCACCCAAGATATCAGGATATTCTCGGACCACCCTCATAGATTGCAAACTATCGATAGACGAATTGAGGGATTCAAGATAACACAACATGCTGGGACTCATAGGGTTACAAGAAAAAAAATTTAGGGTATTACCGAGGCGAGTCATGAGCCTCACAACCCTATGCTCAAAAATCAAGGATGGCTCCAAAACTGGACAACCAATCCATGCCCAAAATCAACCCATACCCCATGAAACCGAGAATATAAGCATCACACCAGAACTCTACACTCAAGATAGAGATTTTCAAATCCACGTAGATAATAGACAAATGGGCGTAAACCCCAATTGGATTTGAAACACACACGGGATCATAAACTAGACTAGTACTTAGGTGCAAACTTTCAACTAGATCAGATGAAACAACTATGCGATGCGCCAGAATCAAACAAAGTACAAACAGGAAAATCAGAAATGTAAGCAAGACTTTTAACAGAAACACTACCTCGATCATAAGCTGGAAGAACGATGTTGAGGGGATGAACTCGCCCTTCAGACGGTCTTGCACACTGAGTCTGACCTTGCCCTTGCTTCTTCGGGCAATCTTTGATGAAATGTCCAGTCTCACCGCAGAAAAAGCATTCACCATTCTTCCTTTTCCTCTTCTTAAAATCCTTAATAAGATGAGTCGAACTTCCACAAGTAAAGCACTTCTTTTCCTTCTTATCTTTGGACTTCTCCTCCTTCTTTTTCATTTCCTTTTTGGGCCCCGTTTTCTTGTTTTGAGACTCATTCACCTTGATTTCCTTCTTGTCACTCCTATTCTCTTCATTGAGTAGGGCCACATTCACCAAACTCTCGAAGGTCGCTCCGATGGGAATATGAGATATGGCCAAACCACGCAATGGCTCGTTTAGTCCTAGAGCAAAGTGCATGGCCTTCTTCTGAGCTGTGTTAACCAAGTCTAAACCGAACCGAGCAAGTTGATTAAACTTATCCACGTATTCCCTAATGGTCATGTCCCCTTGCTTTAGTGATAGGAACCTCTCCATATGAAGGTTCTCCTCTGCTGACGATAAAAACCTCAGTCCAAACCTTCTTTTAAACTCATCCCAAGTCTCAATTGGTCTAGTAGTGGTTGTGACTACCCATCAATAAGCAACTTCCCCTTTCAATAACCATACCGCCAACAGAACTTTCCTACGATCTTCTATATCTAAGATAGCAAAGAGGTTTTCAGTTTCCTTTAACCAGTTTCTTGCCTCAACAGAAGTCTCCATCCCAACAAAATTCTTGCAACCCATCGCCTTAAAGTCTTTGCAAATCTCCACGAAATCCTCTTGTGGATGCTGAGGGGGAGGAGGAACCTCAGCGATAGGAGGAGGAGGAACATTAACTACCGGAGGAGGAGGAGGAGGAACATCGGCGGGGCCGGCTTCGGTCGCCCTAGCCCCCAAAAGTCTCCTATACCAAACAGGTACGTGTACTCCCTCCGGAATAGCAAAAATACTGAAAACGAAGAAAAAAAGATAGATTCAGAATGGAGAAAAACGAAGGAATTTTTGCTAATGGCTTTTTGGGGAATAGCCTTTAAAATAAACTAGACTTTTCTTTGGAAAATACTTTATACTTGGTTTTGAAAATAGTTTTCCAAAAGTTTTAAAAACCTTTTTGTTCCTTCTCGTAAACCATACGCTCTGATACCAAATGTAACACCCCACCTCCGCCAGGGTGGCTCTTGCAAGCACTCTGACTTTGGAGGGGTGTTTGAATCGGGTAAACATGCATAATGATATATCAAGGCAGAACATAACATATGTATATATGTAAACAGAGTAAATAAGATAAGTAAAACAGCGGAAGATTTCAAACTATTTCAAAACAAGTCTGGTACAACATAATGTCAACTTTCCAAATAAACAAGCCTAGATAAAAACAACATCAACTGAAAAACTGAAATACATAAGTACTATCCCCAAAATAAGTGATAACCATAGCTAGCTTCATGTCAAAACCGTACATGAGCTAAAATCCCACAAGCAAGCGATCCGAAATCCAAGCTAAGCTCCAATATTCCCACCCTGAGAACCTGGGGGGGGGGACGGAAGAAAAGAGGCGAAAGAAAACAGGTCAGTCAAAAAGACTGAGTAAGCCCTACTACCATCAGTCTATAAACTAATAAAGTTAACTGACATGATGAAAACTGAGATGAACATAAGGATAACTACATATTGGCATGATAGATAAAAGGTGTCATCGCATAATCAGGGTTAAGGTTTTTGTACCATAGGTGTACTAGCAAACTAACATGATTTGAATAAACAAGTATTGATCCCTTGGCCCAAGCTTTGGCCCAATAACATGAAGTGACCCTAATACGAGGTCCAATAACATGAAGTTACCCTAATACGAGGTCCAATAACATGAAGTGACCCTAATACAAGGTCCAATAACATGAAGTGACCCTAATACGAGGTCCAACCAAACAGTCTAGTCGATCGGCTCCCTATAAGCATAACTCGTCACGTGTTGGTGTCAATATGGCCTAAACATGATTGTAGTCGGACTGTGCTGGGTCCACCCTTCGGGTGTATCAAGCCCTAGGGTGTCAACCCCTGGACACCATAAACATGAGTGCACAGTCTCGATCTACTGGTACCCATGGGTGACTTCTCTAAATACGGACTACGTGCACGACCATAGTCCGTCCGGAACTACATCGGCGTACCACCCGGCCGTCGTTTTTGGTCGCTTATACCAGTCCAGTAATCGTGCCCCACCCTAGCCTAGTCCCTAGGGTCATGATGATACAAACTTGGGATTACTGCTGGAGTGGACCCCCTTTGCTAGGATTTTCTAGTGGGTTAAGTACGGTTTAACCCTTTTACTAATCATGGATTAACTTGGTTAAGTGTAACGATGGGTTCACGACTTAACCCCGATTAATCCACCAAGTCCAAATTGGTTAAGTATTAAGTGGACCATGACTTAACCCCAATCATGAGGCATTAATTAATTAATGTGCCTTAACCTCTCACATTAGACTTTGTTGCGGTTACTAGTTAAGCCGGTCGGTTCCGGGTAGCTTTACACCACAACTTGGTCTAACCTCGGGTTCAAGGTACAACATGACCAACTTCTCACATTGGGTCCTATTGTTTGTAGCAACTAGTTAAGCCGGTCGGTTCCGGGTAGTTTTACGCTACAAACTCAACCCAACCTCGAGTTGGCCACACTTATATTTTCTAAGTGTCATGTCCATTATGTTTCCAAAACATATTACAAGTTTTTTTTCAAGAATTTGGGTAGACCTAACTTAATAGGTAAATTCCCAATGGGTAGACCTAACTTAATAGGTAAATTCCCAATCTTATGTTTTCATGTCTTTTAAGTTTACCCAACCCCAAACGCAATCCCATCGCTTACATAATCGCAGTAGCGCATAAAGGATAGAAAGAGGGAACTTGGCATAAAGATGACAAAAGGTGTTGAAGCCACAAGTTTAACATGGTGGCATATGAAATGTACATATGTTCATATACTCGCATATTGCGTCATTAGGCCTCAAAAGTATGCATAAAACCAAACTTAGCATATAAGTGATACATGGTGATAAATGACATGTAGAAATAGCCATAAGTTCGCATTTAGCCTCATATGCAGGTTATCATAAGGGATATGATAACTTACATGTTGCCAAAATGCAACCTTTAGCATAAAGCTTGAAGCTTTAGGTTCATATACTCAAGGTAAGCTTGCATAGCATGATAACATGAGTAAAATGATCAACCCAAACTTGCATAACATAACATGGCAAACTTGCATATCATAACATAGCAAACTTGCATAACATAACATGGCTAACTTGCATATCATAACATATCAAACTTGCATAACATAACATGGCTAACTTGCATATCATAACATATCAAACTTGCACAACATAACATGACAAACTTGCATAGCATAACATGATTAACTTGCATATCATAATGATCAAACACAACTTGCATCATTTATTAACTTTAGAGTTTAAAAAGAAGGTAAAAGGGCTTACAAATTCTTATGAAGACACAAATATATTAATAGATTGAGACAAGCCCTTATGAAATCAAATAAACCCAATATGAAAGCTCCAAATCAATAAAAACCCTTGCTTTATGATGTAAATATGGAAACTTGACTTGAATGCAAGCTAAGAACACTCATACAAGCTTGAAAACACTTGTATGCATTGAAAATCTCTCATAGAAATAACTTAGAAATTCTATGAAGAGAGTGGAGGCCATGAGAGGAATAATTTTGCCATAGTTTAGTTGTAGGGTTGAATAATGATGATTTAGGGTTAGGTTAGGGGCTTATTTATAGAGATTAGGATTAGTTTCAACCTTAGGATTAAACCCTAATTCCAATCTCAGCCCTTAAAACCGAATCTGGCCCCAAAACCTAACCAAAACCCCAAAATGGTGCACCAGGCAAAACTACCCGGCTGAACCAAGTCGACAGCCAAGTCGACAGGCCTGTCGACTTGGTTGGCTTGGCGGGAAATTTCCCGCCTAGCTTTCCAGGCCCGAAATTCGAAATTTGAACTTGAAATTCAAATCTGTTTTGTACTTGAAATTTTCTGAAAACTTCATTGGGCCTTAATTGGGTCATACGGACTCCGATTTTCGAAAACTCGGACTCTATTTCGCGTATTTTTCCGAGACGAACGCAATGGCATAGCCCATTTCCCTTGATTCAGATTTATAAATTAAATTCTGCCTCGATTTACGTTATAACAGGTTATTGAAAATACGGGTTGTTACAGTTTAGACATAGAGGATTTTCTCAACGACGGTGCAATTGGAATGATTGTATTCTAAAGGCCAGCTATTCCTCCATTTCTATTAATGGAAACATTTGAGGTTTAATTAATCTAACAGAGGGCTTCAGCAAGGAGATCCACTATCTCCCCTTATTTTTGTGCTTATTGCAGATGTGTTCAATCAAATGGTGAAGAGACCAATTGCAAATAATTTTTTGATGGTATTCATCTTCCAAATTCAATTCAATCCTTTCAATTTCAAATTTACAGTTTGCTGATGATACCATCATCTTCTCGTCCACTGACCTTAACCACATTCACCGCCTCAAAGTTATTTTATATGTTTTTGACCACATCTCTGGCCTTTCTATTAATTTTTCTAAGAGTTCCATAATTATGTTAGGTAAATCTGATCATCTTGGGTCGACTATTTCTTCTTTCCTTAACTGTCCTATTCATAATTTCCCAATTGTTTATTTACGTATTCCACTTAGTCCCACTAAGCTCCACAAATCTGATTGGTTACCACTTATTCATAAGATAGAAAAGAGATTAGCCTTGTGGAAGACTAATTCCCTTTCCTCAGCTGGTCGGTTAGTGTTGATTAAATCTATATTATCTGCTATCCAAACACATTGGATGTCATTTCATAAACTCTCTAAATGGTTAATTTCAAAGATTGATTCAATTAGAAGTGCTTTTTTATGGAATGGGGAAAATGTCAAAAGACTGGTTAATTGGTAGACTGTATGTTTGCATCCTGATCAGGGAGGTTTGGGCATAGTTAATCTCTGGAATTTCAATATGGCTTTATTATCAAAATGTTTATGGTGTATTGTAACTCCAGGCGTTTTCATTTGGAAAGACTGGATTCTTTCTCTTTGCCATTCTGATAACTTTCATTTAGTTATTCATTTTCCACCATCTGTTAAGCCTTCTCCTTTCTAGTCTGGTGTAAATTCAGTTATTCCACATATTTAAAATTTGTTTCATGTCAGACTTGGAAATGGTAATTCCTGTTTATTTTGGCTTGATATTTGGCATGACCAGCTTCCTCTCTCTCATGTCTTTCCTTCTTTTTTCCCTTTGATCTCTAATGTGAGCATTTCTGTTGCTAGTTCGCTTAATAATGGTCCCATTAGTCTTTGCCCTTCCTCTTTATTTGAAGTTCAGGTTTTTCTCAATCTCTTGGATATATCCAGTCTGCTTATTCAAACCCAAATTCTGGAAAACATTGATAGTTATGTCTGGGCATTATCACCAAGGAGAGGTTTTTCTGTTGCTTCTTTATATCATTGACTCAATCATTCTGGAAGATCTTTCTCATTTTCTGAGATGTGGAAGGCTTAATACTCGAGCAAGATTACATAAGCTTAATCTGTTTACAAACCCTTATTGTGCATTTTGCTTAAGGCATGAGGAAACATTTAACCACTTGTTCTTTGAATATGATGTCTCATACCCCATATTGGTTGCCACTAGTATTCATTTACTTTGTTTCATTCCTGACATTTCATCTGTGTTTGATTACTGGCAATATAGTTCAACTAATGTTTCTCTAGACTCCTTTTACCTATTTATTGCTGGTGCATTTGGAAGGAGAGAAATGCGGTAATTTTTAGCAAACCAATGAAACATTTTGAAGGATTGTGCAGGATTATCCTATACTTCTTTCAACCATGGACAGGTCAATTATCTTCAGCTAGATTCAGGCTTGCTTTGCCCCTGAACAATAGCCCTGCAAAATCAATGGGTTCTAATCAATGTGGTTCGAGCCCAGATTTGCACTAAGTTCGGTAATTTCTACATGGGTAGTTACTATCTTTGGAGTTTTATTTTGTTTGGTCAGTATATGTCTTTCAACATCCATGGTTCTTGCTTTATGTTTCCATATTTCTATGATGTAGTATCTATATGTTCTAGGCTTGATGGTTTTTGTGGGATATTAATACATTCTCTTCAAACTATTTAGCTACCAGTTGGGCTTGTCAACTGGTTAATATATATATATATAATATGATTAATTGGCTGTGTAGTATCACACTACACATCCGTTCTACTAAAAAAAATGCAGGATGTTACAGCAAATCGAGCACCCTTAGTCTGGTACTCTTTTCGAACCTAAAATACAATAAGTTGTGAATCACAGAAGATATTCAGTATTGCTACTCTTAATTCCTTTGCGAGCTTGAGCCCGACAATCAAGGCTTCGTACTTGGAGTCATTGTCGGTAGCAGAGAAATTTAGCCTTACGGCATAATAAATCGAACGCCCTTTGGGAGTTAATAGTACTATCCTGGCGTCCGAGCGCCGATCGTTGCAAGCTCCGTCTGTGTATAACTTCTAAGTGTCCAATCTTAATTCGATGTTCGGGGGTTTAGGACCATCCTCCAGGCTGTCGTCTTCAGGAGTAATAAATTTTCCTATAAAATCAGCTAAAGTCTGCCCCTGGATGGATTTTCACAAAACAAAAGTGAGGATGAATTGACTTAGTTCGATGTTCCACTTAAGTAGCCTCCCGCTTGCCTCGAGCCATTGTAGAACTTTCCGTGGCGGTTGGTCGTTGAACACCTTGATGGGGTAAGCCTGGAAGTAATAACGGAGTTTTCTTGATGCAATTCAACAGACTATAGGCGAGCTTCTCGATCTTCAGATATTTGTGCTCAGCCCCCGTTAGTTTCTTGCTCACATAGTAAACTGGATGTTGCACTCGATCCTCCTCATGAACTAGGACCGAGCTGATTAGGTGCATGGATACTACCAAATATACAAATAGGTCCTCATGGTCAATCGGTTTGGACAATATAGGAGGTTTTTCCATATGTTCTAGTAAATTATGGAAGGCTTCGACACAGTCAGGTGTCCAGGCGAAGTTGTGTTTCCCTCTCTTGATCAATTAAAAGAAAAGGAGGCACTTGTCGGTTTCTTTGGATATGAATCGTCCCAAGGCTGCAACCTTTCCTACCAAACTTTGCACGTCCTTGATCCTTTTAGGCTCAAGGATTCCCTTGATTGCTAAGATATGATCGGTATTGATTTTGAACCATCGGGAGATGACTTTGAAACCAAGAACTTTCCTAATGCGACTCCAAAAAGAGCACTTTAATGGATTGAGCTTCATCTCATATCTTCGGAGAATGTTGAACTTTTCTGAAAGATCCCTGATGTGATTGCATGATTGCATCAAATTCACTAACATATCATCCAAATAAATCTCCATCATTCTCCTGATATGATCATAGAACATGCGATTGACTAGACATTGATAGGTCTCCCCATCATTCTTTAGTCTGAAGGGCATGACCACATACTAATATAGTCCGAGATCTGTTATGAAACAAGTGTGTTCTTGGTCCGGGGCATGCATTGCAATCTAGTTATATCCTGAATATGCATCCATAAACGAAAGGAGTTTGTGCCTCGCTGTAGAATCAACCAGATGATCGATCTTGGGCTATGGGAAGCTGTCTTTGGGGTGGGCTTTATTTAAATCTGAGAAGTCAATACAAGTTCGCCACTTCCCTTTAGGTTTCTTCACAAGCACCGGGTTTGCTATCCACTTGGGATAGGTCGCATCCCGGATGAATCCAATATCTTGAAGTGTCCCAATTTCTTCCTTAAAAATTGCGGACCTCTCTGGGCTTAGCATCCGCCTTTTCTGCTTCATAGGAATATACTTTGGATTAATGCTAAGGGAGTGCTTCATAGGAATATCCTTCCCCTTTTGTAGGAGGAGGATTGTCTACAAACTCCGTCCTATCTTTGTCACGGAGTTCTTTACATTCTACCAAGTAACATGCTCTCTCTCTGTCACTTAATCCTCATGTACGGTTCTAATCCCTCCATCAATATGGAGTTTCAAGAGTAAACACCAAGGAGCGATACATGCTATAAATTTTGCTAGAGCTGGTCATCCCAAAAATGCATTGTATTGGGAACTTATATCCATCACAATGAATGGTAGGATTCATACCCTTTTGTGGTCTCCATCTCCCAACTCGACTGATAGATCAACTAGTCCAACTGGTTTAGTAGATGACTCATTAAAGCGGCGTATCTGGCCCGTGCATGGTTTCAGGTCTCTCAATTCCAACTTCATATGGTCATAGGCCTGTTAGAACAGAATGTTTACTGAACTTCCACTGTCAACTAGAACCTTCTGTACTGTGGCTGGGCAGATAATGGCTGTAATCACTAACAGGTCGATGCTTGGGGCATTTATCCCTATCGACTCCCTATCGCGAAAGATGAGGTCGTCATTCATCGTCTTTCTTTATTTTATGGGACTAACAAATTCAGGGATGCAAGATTCTCCAACATCGAGATGTTTTGCAGAGTTCACATATCGTTCCATAGTTTGAACGCTATATCCGGCCGGATGTGGTCTTCGGACAATAGTATTAATCACCATCCCTTTGGCTTTTTTTTGGGTAGTGGCTAGGCGGATTCTTCTTGCCCCCTTGTCCCTTGGGGCCACCTTGTACTCATTGAATTTTTCTTCTCTAATTGGATTCTCAATGATGTCCCTGAGGTGATGATATTCACTAGTCACATGCCCGTAAATCTCGTGGAACAGACAAAACTTCCCGATCGCTCGTTCTTTCTATGTAGACTCGCACAAAGGTTTTTTTTATACTGAACTGCACTACAGGTATTGAGATAGATATTTTCCAGTGTGTCATTCATCATGGTATAGCTCTTGAACACTTGGATTTGAGATCTTTATCTAGGATTCCCTTTTTGACCATGACTCTCGTTAGAGCCTTTCTATTGACCGTCATTTAGCTTGTCATGGTTTCAGACATTTACTTCAACCTTTCCGGAGTTGTCTCCGGATTGTTTGACAACCACATTGCTTTGAATAGCCTTATTAGAAATGTCCTTCAGTCCGTCTTCCTCATCCAACTGCGCATCTCCCTGCCTCAATCGAATGTTGGCCTTTCGTAAAATAATTTGATATTTGTGGGCAGTTTTCCAATCAGATATTTCCTAAACTCCATCTTTTTATAGACCCCGTCAAGCATGGTCATTAAGACCGTCTCGTGATTGGGATTGGTTACTTCGAGTGACAGCCCTATTGAATCGACTGAGGTAATCCCTCAGGGACTCTCCTCTTACTTATTTTATTGCTGAAAGTGCCATACATGCTTTGATTTAGATGCACGAAGGCAGAATTGATTCAAGAATTTCTCATTTAAATCTTCGAAACTTTGAACCGATCTTGGAGGGAGCCGTGTGAACCACATCAGTGCTATTCCTCCTAAGAAGACGGGAAGGCTTTTCATTTGATCGCATCTAGGGATACAGTTGCATCCATATGCCATGAATATCTCGTCAAGTGTTGCTGCGGATCGGTCGTGCCCGTATAATGGCTTATATGGGGAATGTTAAACCTCCTCGGAAATTCTACCTGTAAGACATCGTCCGTAAACGGGGTATGGCTATGATTGATTCCCCAATCCTCCTTCTTTTAACCCCTAATGTCACTCATGATCTATCATACTATAGTGGTTATGCCTGGAGTGCTAAGTGCATATCGATCAGCATCTTTGACTGTTCGAACTCTCCCTGCCCCCACTTCGGGTGAGGTTTCCCGAGTCACTGTCCGGGCGGAACCTTCTTGACCCCCACTGTCCCGGTCATTCATAGGACGCTCGGGAGGAGAACAGGAGCTCGGGAGTGTTTTGATTCTTCTGGGCTAAGGGATCGACGTTTCCTGGTTCGATCAGTTCATCCCGATCTTGATCGACTACGTCCAGTTGGTTTGCACACCCTTCTAGTTGTAATTGTTGCACATTTTCCAGTTTCTAGAGCGGGCATCGTGGTCGATCCCTGCTTCCTCCAGACGTTGTCGAGCCTTCTGAGTTTTGGTTCTGTAGATGAGGGGAAGATTGATGCTTTTTGAATTCTTCCCACTGTCTCGTCATACAGCTCATGTCTTGTCTCATCGTAGCATTCTCCTCGCCTGGGCATCCAGTGCCGTCGTCCTCTCTCAAAGTTGAGTCAACACAGTCATGATGTCATCATGAGTTGCGAATGCTGAGGGAGGAGCCTGATCTGACGCAAGTGGTTGTCTCGAAGGTGACAACGCAGGTACATCCAAAGTTGATCCTGGATGGTCGATCCTCCGGCCGTCTCTGCAGGCACTAAAGCCTACAACTGTTGTTGTTTTACGGAAGCATGTGCTGAAATCTTGGAAACCATAGTTCAATTACGTTGAAAGGGAACTTGGGATCCTATTTCATACTTGCCAATCAAAAAGTAAAGCAAAATCCTTCGAATGTTAAGGATATCACTTCTCAGTGAAAGCACCAAAGTGTTGACAACAAAAAAGTTGTACAACACCCAAGAAACAGAAATGTAGGGAAAAAAAATGAAGATATTCAATGAACAATGAAAAGAAATGCAATCATACACGAATTTATAGTGGTTCGGCATTAATGAGCCTATGTACACTTTATTATCTCTTAAACATGTTAAGATTCTATTGTAGAGTTTTTTCACAATAATGATTTAGTAAGAGATCCGCCCAAAAGCCCTTTCTTCAAAGTCCATAAGGTCTATTTAGTATTTACAGGTGTTACAGTGTTCAAATAGGCTAGGACACATGTCATTCATTCTCGGTCCGTAGGAAAATATGGGGAAGCGTTCTTTTCGTATGATTCATCCACTAATCTAACAGGTCGCAGCTGACCCGATCTTTGTGAATAGGGGGAAGTGGTCAAATAGGAATCGGAGCAAGTCTTTAAGAAAACATCTGGCACACGAACATACTCGATTCTTGTCAATCGATCTAGAAATCGTTCGATCCCGCAGTCTTACATATTAGAATATTTCATACAAAGAAGATCCGAGTCGAGTTATTTACTAATTGATCTGATCATTTATTGACCCGAACGAACATGGCCTAATACCTAAGATCCTCTACATCAACTACCTGTGTAACAACCCGGCAAAGAAATTCGACGCTCGAATCCTGACAATAATACATAAACCAGTATTACTGCTCAAAACTCAAGTATCGAAAACACCAGATAGTTAATAGAAAGAAATTAGAGGGTGAGATAAGAAAGAAAGAAATATTAGAATAGAAGAGGGTTAGAACCAACACAACACAGAGTCTCACATCGCAGCAGAACAAAATCTAATACGAAATAAATCTTTATTGAGAGCTTAAAATAAACTTACAATCATCATAGTACAACATATCTTGATAGTTATAATAATCTGTCCTCATATACAACAACCAGTGGAATAATATAACATCATATGTCTGAACTCTTCCAGCTCATCTCTTTACAACATTTAATAACCTGAACCTGTACACCCCGGGCTAACCCGAGTATTACAAATGTCGGATCAGTCTGGTGAACCAAAGTGAGAAAAACACACTAAGTTTATAAGGTATCATCCAACTAGATTTTAAAGTCAAAATCTTTTCGAAAGAAAAGAGAATCGTACGACCAATCCACACATAAACACAGACGTCTTTACCTTACGATAATCGAAATATTTTTGAAATTAATATCTTATCTGATATTATAATAGTGTCTAAATACATATAAATATCAATTTAGAAGAACACTTACATCTCATGCTCTACTTACATAGTATACAATCAAAACCGTGGACTCTTACTAGAGAATGGATTCCGACTATGACAAGGTATAGAACCGCCTGTCGATAGTGTACCTCTAGAGAGGAATACACTGGGTTTAACAAGAACGTCTTGCAACCCGGCTACACATGAACGACCACTCATTTCTCTTGAGTGTATCAAATATATTGTCACCTTAAGGCTTTTTTCATGACCACCGTAATTCTCGGGAGATACCGAAATGAAAAGAAGTAACAAATATGAATATTCTCTAGATGGTGACAATATACCCTAATGGGTGCGACCCACATAGCCATGCTGCCTGCACGATTTTTGTCATAAACGGTTGATGAGGTTTGAGGTCATGAATCTTCTTTCAGAACATCTGGCCGCCATTCACTTTGAATATCACAACGTCAGATACGTCAGAAAATCACTAATTGACGTCCCCAAAAATACTCTAGTTGTTAAGCTAAGAGAACATCCATTCTCCGGCACAATTACAGTACGTTTGAAGGAATCAACGTACGTGATACCTTTGGAAATACTCTGTCAGACATCCGTTCATGCAAGTCATTCAGGAACAGGATGAACGGAAGGCACCCTCCTACCACATGCTAAGTGTCACCTTATTGATCAGTAGCGAGTAGTCCTTGCAATCGGACGATTTCACTCACGACAGAATCACTGCTGAAATGTCTCTGGGAGGTAACCAGAGAAATTCAACAAGTAGTCCTTCCGCTTATGAAGATCAACGGTCTTCATTTGCTCCATCTTCAATCAACATTTGATATCTTCACGTATTTACTGGTCGGAATGGTTTTCAAATATTAATTCGATCCCGGTCTTTCCGTACCAACAATCGTATAGGCTTGATTTGAAAGTCATTTATTTAACTATCAAATAAACAACCATTCATCCATAAAAATTAAACATGAATTCACTGGTTCAGTACCCCGAATCATTTAGCCTCTCTAATTAACCGTTTGTTAATTTTCCCTTTAAATCTTCTAATATTTGGACTAAGGCTTTCTGCTTCTTATTATACAAGAAGAATATTCTTGAATCATTTCATTTAACTTATAAACCTTCAATACTGTTTATAATATCATTTGCGGAAATCTTAACTTATTTCCCTCAATTCCTCATTTATAAACTAATATCATCCTCGGATAATCATGAAGTCATTCAAGTTGGGGTATTATATTTACCTCTCAGACCTTGATCAACAACAGTCTCATCTTCAGAATAAATAGAAGTTTATAAACCCATTTGTTTCCTTTGAAAGCTTTATTTAAATTCTCAACACGTTACTTAATAAATTCTTAGGTAAACTCTTATTCAAGCTCTTCCTTTTCTTTATTAATCCTTTACAATGTTTCATACTAGCTTCGATTCTATAAATAGAATCCTTCATAAATCTCTAAAAATATCCTTATATATATACATTTCAAATCATATGAAAATATTGTTTATAATTCTGATATAAATATCTTTACCATTTTTATATTATTATTCTTTATAAATCTTATATACTATTAATCTAAATCACTCCATTTACTGTCTATAACAACATTACAGATTTTGTTTTCAAAACCCTTAGTCTTTATTTATCATATCCTTTTGAAATCAATTTCAACAACTCATTTGTTGTACAATTCATATAACAATCTTTTATAAAGATCGTCTGTTTATTTATCAAATAGTTCAATTTATTATTATGTAACAAATGTTACACATCTTATTTCAAAACCTTTAATTCATTTACAAATACCTTTTGTAAATTATTAGCGACGACTAATATTCGATCCTATCTCCAAAACTCTTAACTTCAGTTGAAAATCCCATTTGCAATTCGTTGTTGACAACTAATATTCACTGTCATTTTCAAACCTTTACTCAACTTATATTCTCAAATTTTCGTATTTAAATCCCATTTATAAATCCATATCTGTCATTTCAACTCCAGTCCCATTTATAAATTCGAATCCCAATTATAAATTCAAATCCCGTTTATAAATTCAAATCCCATTTATAAATTCATATCCATAACTTCAACTCTATTTTCATTAACAAATCTGAAATCCAACTTCCCAAATTAATACTCATATCTCATTCCATTGATTTGTTAATCTTATTCAAGAAAACCACTTTTATCACATTTCATATATTTATAAATAATGTTTATAAAAATATTCATTAGTTATGAAAACCATCTTTCAGCTCATTAAATCAATTCTCGTATATTCCACTTCCGTTAGTCCATTCTAATATCTTAAAACCCTTTTAAAATTCCATTCACACTACTTAAGCAATTCTTCACAATCATTTTAATATTCCCGTTTAGTTTATTCTGTTTAACTACTTATTTATTTATACCTTGGAATCCCATTTTATTTATAATTTAATTAATTATTAAATGAAAATAAAATTTGATGTTTAATATTTGAAAATGAACATCGTATTTCATTCCATATATAAATATAACTTTGAAAAATGTATACAATTAATTTAATATTGATTTTTAAAAATCATTTAAATTTATTGACAGTATTAAAGAGGTAAATATCTGCTAAAATATCAAACCGTGAAATATAAACAAAATTCATGTCCAATGGACAAAATAAATCACATTGATAAACATTATCGATATTAGTGAGAAATCCTGTTGGATTTCTCCAACCTGTCAATCCTTGCATCACAAATTTATATTATTCGACAGATATTAAAATATAATAAAATTTTACAACTACTGTGAGGAATCCAGTTGGATCCCTCCAACCTGTTGTTCCCTGCATCTAAATATGTTACCTCAATATAATTATTCAATTCAGTATATTGATATAAATTCAATAATCAACCAATAACAACAATTTAACATCAACCATTTAATTTAACACGTTTACATAAATATAAACTTGACCAACAAGGTAAGTTACCTCAGTTAGATCTAATCTTTAAAATAATGGTTTGGTGTTTCACTGAAATTAAACAACGTTTAATTTCATCGGTTTAATCAATGTATGAATATATATTTAACAAACAGTCAATCATTAGCAATCATAGCAACCATAACACATAATTATAAAACCCGACTTATATAAAATATAAATGGGAAGAACTGAGTGAGTTTAACTCACCTTGATCTGATTTTGTGGTCAACGCCTCGTTTTAATTAAATTAAACAATCGTTAAATTTAATTAAAAATTTCCAGTTGATTCCAATTTCGTCCAGACTAGCTCCACTATGTTGTGTTTGTTACCGGGATCTCATTGCAAGTCATTTGATCAGATTCTAATGACATGACAAATAGTTATAAATAATTTAAGGTTAATATGATTTAATTAATAATTAACTCTAAATTAATTATCATTATAAGCTAATTGTAATATTTTATAAAATGGGGTCGATCCTTCTATCATTCAGACGTCTCCCATTTAGGCTTGTAAAGTTCCATGATTTAGTTACTGCAATTTTTAATTACTAATCACTATCTTAATTATATAACTTATTAAATTAAATTACTTTCTTTGGATAAAAATCTGGCCAACCCCTCTAATTTGAACACACGGTTAGACTTCATTCTTCCATCCCGCTTTTGCCTGTTCTTCATTTCTAACTGTCCGATCTATTATACCCCTTTTTTCAACTTGGACCTCTGGATATTTACATTATAGTGGGGTTACTACATCACAAACAACTTTAATTAAGTTTTTGATTAAATCCTAATTAATATAGATCGGTCCGTATATCATAAGATTAGTCACGATGTAAATCCACGTAGCCCATTAAACTAGTATTAGACACAAAGTAAAAGTAAAAATATCTACGTTAGTATTTTCCTTCCCACCTGTTTTTGCCGTGATTCCTCTTCTTCTGCTACACGTTCAAATTGGCCATCTCACCCTTTTTTAGTCTCCCCGCTTCGTATATGTTGTTCCATTCACGCCATCCCCTTGACCTCACCAGAACCCGCGCTTGCTCCTACTTCCCTGGTCTGGAAGCGCACACTTGGACTCCCCTCCTTCACAACATACCCATAGAACCCTACCACTTCCATTTCTAATCCTTCTATGCTCAAGTATAACCTTCCTCTCATACGTGAGATCTCTACATGAGCCGCATGTTCCTCACAACCACCCTTTCGTCCAGTGAACGTTAAGACTCACTCCTTCATTTAAGTTCAACTCCAAATGTTTTGTGGTGGTTTGTTTTACACAAAAAGTGGATCTTACATTTCCCATCGCTGGAAAGAAATGGAGTTTAATTGTTCATTTCCGTTAAAAAATGAAGAGGCATGTGCCTTTACTTGGTGGAAGAAAATGTAACAGGGCACGTTCATAGAATGTTCAGCAAGAGGAAAATAATGGAGGGTATGGCGCATTATTTATATACGTAGAACCTTGGCATGGAAGTACCGAGACTTATAGGATAGAACAATTTAGGATGGACTGATGATTGATGGTGATAATACACGGCAATAAGGGAGGTAGGAGGTAGCATGTGCAATTCTGTGTATATACAGTGAAGGAGCATAGAGTGGATAAGAACCATGTAATAACATCTGAGTAAGAGGTAGGTATGGAGGTATGTGCATGGGCTTTGCTAACATGTATTTATTGATTTAACAATTGCCTGAAGGCTAACGAACCGTACATGTAGATATGATAGGCACTTTTCACTAGCCACTTGTTTTGAGCTAAGGGTAACATGTGCACCTTTGCTGTAAGTGTAGATCTGCAAAGAATCAAAATAGAATGGAAAAGAGCCTAAGGATGGGTTTAATTAAATTGGTATAGACATATGAAAATATAAAATTATAGTCGCCCACCTGGTAAACTTTAGGTGGAAGCTTTTTATGAATTTCTTAGTTGGTAAGTATACGCATATATTTTATTATTCGTGTAATGTGTCATGTTCGTTTATTATATATACATTTATTTCATTCTACGGCTATTTTTCATAGTACGTTTCCAATTTGTACTTACACGCATTTCAAAGAGAAATGAAAACAGTCGTACAGCTATGTCTTGCATTCCAGTCCCAATGAAACTAATTTCGTTAGAAACAGACCTCGTTTGCATAATTACATTATTTTAATTTATCGGTTCACCTTTAAATTCCGTCAACCGACAAAACAACTCTGTTTGGCTCCAAACTGGAAATATAACAATATTTAATTATACGCATTCAAATAAAATTTGTTTCTTCGAAAACGGAGGTCGTTTGAAAAGAAAACATTTTTAAGGCTTATATAATATCGATTAAATTTACAACAATTCTATTTAAAAAAACAATAAGTTATTATTTTCTTCAAATGAAATATTATACTGTTTCAAAATAAAACTATATATATTTTGTACTCAATATCCTAAAATTTCGGGTTAAACGATATTCAAATATATAGAAACCCTTTATATTTATTAAATAAACGCTATCGTTTGTTAACAAAATTCCATAGCGATTATTCAAAAATTTGAATTGGACATATCTTACAATATGTGCAATGAAATCTTGGTTTTTCTCTTTTATTAGAAAATTATAACCAAATCGATTCCAACGTTTCTTGTTTTACAGAATTCCGACTTTGAACAGACTCTGTATATTAAATTGAAGTTCAAAACTCAATATTGCGAACAGCCGCGCCATTTCGAACTTGTTTTAATTATATTATAATTTATATATATTTGAACTCCATCTTATAAATAAATTTGATATAAAACCCTTTAATGTCACCAAACAGATATTTAAAACAGAAATAAATATTCGTAATTAACGTTCGAAAATCTGGGACGTTACATTCTTCCCTCCTTAAAAAAATTTCGTCCCCGAAATTACAAGGTAAGAAGAATGCTCCAAACCCAAATATTTTAAAATAATTCCTTCTTGAATTATTACCAAACCAAATTCAAACTTTAAAATTTTCGAAAATTTCGCCAGCACCGCCTCTGCATGGCTCGATCAGAACAACTACATACGCCACTCCATGCTCAACTTCTCCAAAAAATCCAAAAGCCAAATGGCTACCCAACTCTGGGGTATAAAATCAATCACTCCAATAATATTAAGGTTTACATATTTGTTGGGCAACCCAATTACAATTTCAAATCAACTAACTGCTCTTCATTTCCCAATCTGCACTTCAAATCTGAGTACCCAAATCAATTTCGTAGCCTTTTGGAATCTACACTAAACTCAACTTACAATGCTAATATCCAATACAAAGTAAAATAATCTTGTTTCATTTCATAACTGATTTTATTGTAAATCCACTATACTGGGATTTTGTTATAATACATTCAACTCTTCTATTGGCCCGCTTGATGAATTTTATTCAGCCAATCCAACATCCAAATAACTGACAAGCAAATCATTTGAATTGTAATCAACATCGATACTTACTGGTATGTATTCCCTTTGGTAACATATATTTGGTTTAACAGATTTTAACTATCAATCGACTAATATCCGATTGATTTCTATTTAATTATCATAAATTCAATTTCCATATTCCAAATCAATCATAATTTGATTTCAATATCATTCTTAACTTTCACTTAACCCAGTTAAGTTCCATTTTCAAATCCAATTAACTAATTGATTTCTCTTATTCATTCACTTTCATTTTATAATCCCAATTCTGATTTTAATTTAAAAATCATCACTTGAGTTTATTCTGTTTTAACTTATTTTAAGTTAAACCCTGATTTCCAATTTTATATTGAAATTCTCATTCACAAACTATATATGTGAAATCTTCTGGTTATATTAACCATTCATTCAAATTTTCATTTGAATTCCATTCAAATAAATCAATCAAACCACAATATCTCAATAATTTAATAAAATTATTACTTTTTATTAAAAAATATAGTTGGGGCAAAATTACTTCATTTACCCTCTTTACAAAACAATATCATGCCCATTTCTAGTTCAAAATTAAACCGATTAAATAACACAGTTCAAAACTTTTTGTATATAAAATCTACAAATACGCTCTCATATATATATACACACACACACTTAACTCAATCTAGGGTATTACTAACCCCATCTCTAATGAGTTGAACGACTTGGCAAAAAATTTCAATGCCCGAATCCCGACAATAATACAAAAACCAGTATTACTGCTCAAAACTCAAGTATCGAAAACACCAGATAGTTAATAGAAAGAAATTAGAGGGTGAGATAAGAAAGAAAGAAATATTTGAATATAAGAAGGGGGAGAACCAACACAACACAAAGTTTTACATCGCAGCAGAATAAAATATAATATGAAATAAATCTTTACTGAGAGCTTAAAATACACTTACAATCATCAGAGTACAACACATCTGGACACTATACGTCTGAAATTTTCCAGCTCGTCTCTTCACAGCATTCAATAACCTGAACCTGTACACCCCGGGCTTACTCGAGCATTACAAATGCCGGATCAGTCTGGTGAACCAAAGTGAGAAAAACACACTAAGTTTATAGGGTATCATCCAACTTGATTTTAACGTCAATATCTTTTCGAAAGAAAAGATAATCGTAAGACCAATCCGCACATAAACACGGACGTTTTTACCTTATGATAACCCAAAACATTTTTGAAATCAATATCTTATCCGATATTATAATAGTGTCTAAATACACATAAATATCAATCTAGCAGAACGCTTAAATCTCACGCTCTACATACATAGTATACAATCAAAACCACATACTCTTATTGGAGAATAGATTCAAACTATGACAAGGTATGGAACCACCTGCCGATAGTGTATCTTTAGAGAGGAATACATTGAGTTCAACAAGAACGTCATGCAACCCGAACACACATGATCCACCACTCATTTCTCTTGAGTGTATCGAATATATTCTCACATTAAGGCTTTTTTTCGTGACCACTGTAATTCTCGGGAGATACAAAAATGAAAATAAGTAACAAATATGAATATTCTCTAGATGATGAAAATATACCCTAATGGGTGCGACCCACATAGCCATGCTGCCTGCCCGATTTTTGTCATTTCCCGGTTGATGAGGTTCGAGGTCATGAACTTTATTTCAGAACATCTAGCCGCCATTCACTTTGAATGTCACGTCGTCAGATCCGTCAGAAAATCACTAATTGACGTCCCCAAAAATACTCTAGTTGTTAAGCTAAGAGAACGACCATTCTCCGCCACAACTACAGTACGTTTGAAGAAATCAACGTACGTGATACCATTGGAAATACTCTGTCGGACATCCATCCAAACAAGTCATCCAGGAACAAGATGAACTGAAAGCACCCTCCTACCACATCCTAAGTATCACCTTACAGATCAGTAGCGAGTAGTCCTTGCAATCGGACGATTTCACTCATGACAGAATCATTGCTGAAATGCCTCTGGGAGCTAACCAGAGAAATTCAACATGTAGTCCTTCCGCTTATGAAGATCAACGGTCTTCATTTGCCCCATCTTCAATCAACATTTGATATCTTCACATATTTGCTGGCCGGAATGGTTTTCAAATATAAATTCGATCCCAGTCTTTTCGTACCAATAATCGTATAGGCTTGATTTGATAGTCGGTTATTTAACTACAAATAAACAACCATTCATCCATAAAAATAAAACATGAATTAACTGATTCAGTATCCATCATCATTTAGCCTCTCTAATTAACCATCTGTTAATTTTACCCTTTAAATCTTCCAATATTTGGAATACGACTTTCTGCTTCTTATTATACAAGAAGAATATTCTCGAATCATTTCATTTAACTTATAAACCTTCAATACTGTTTATAATATCATTTATGGAAATCTTAACTTATTTCCCTCAACTCCTTTCATTTATAAACTAATATCATCCTCGGATAATCATGAAGTCATTCAAGTTGGGGTATTAAATTTACCTCTTAGACCTTGATCAACAGTCTCATCTTCAGAATAGATAGAAGTTTATTAACCCATTCGTTTCCTTTGAAAGCTTTATTTAAATTCTCAACATGTTACTTAATAAATTCTCAGGTAAACTCTTATTCAAGCTCTTCCTTTTCTTTATTAATCCTTTATAATTCCCTTAAAATATCCTTATATATACATTTCAAATCTTATGTAAATATCGTTTATAATTCTGATATAAATATCTATACCATTTTTATATAATTATTCTTTATAAATCTCATATATTATTAATCTAAATCACTCCATTTACTATCTGTAACAACATTACAGCTTTTATTTTCAAAACCCTTAGTCTTTATTTATCATATCCTTTTGAAATCAATTCCAACAACTCATTTGTTGTATAACTCATATAACGATCTTTTATAAAGATCTTTTGTTTATTAATCAAATAGTTCAATTTATTATAATGTAACAAATGTTACACGTCTTATTTCAAAACCTTTAATTCATTTACAAATACCATGATGACTAATATTCGATCGTATCTCCGAAACTCTTAACTTCAGTTGAAAATCCCATTTGCAATTCATTATCGACAACTAATATTCGTTGTCATTTTCAAACCTTTAACTCAGCTTATATTCTCAAATTTTCGGATTTAAATCCCATTTATAAATCTATATCTGTCATTTCAACTCCAATCCAATTTATAAAATTTAATCGTATTTATAAATTCAAATCCTATTTATAAATCCATATCCATAACTTCAACTCTGTTTTCATTAAAAAAAACCTGAAATCCAACTTCCTAAATCAATACTCATCTCTCGTTCCATTGATTTGTTAATCATACTCACGAAAACAACTTTTATCACATTTCATATATTTATAAACAACGTTTATGAAAATATTCATTAGTCACGAAAACCATCTTTTAGCTCATTAAATCAATTATCGTATATTCCGCTTCCATTAGTCCATTCTAATATCTTAAAACCCTTTTAAAATTCCATTCACACTACTTAAGCTATTCTTCACAATCATTTCAATATTCCTGTTTGGTTTATTATGTTTACCATTTATTTATTTATACCTTGGAATTCCATTTTATTTATAATTTAATTAATCATGAAACATAAATAAAATTTGATGGTTAATATTTCAAAATAAACATCATATTTCATTCCATATATAAATATAACATTGAAAAATGTTTACAATTAATTTAATATCGATTTTTAAAAAATCATTTAAATTTATTGACGGTATTAAAGAGGTAAATATCCGCTAAAATACCAAACCATGAAATATAAACAAAATTCACATCCAATGGACAAAACAAATCAAATTGATAAACATTATCAATATTAGTGAGAAATTCTGTTGGATTTCTCCAACCTGTCAATCCCCGCATCACAAATTTATATAACTCAACAGATATTAAAATATAATAAAATTTTACAACTACTATGAGGAATCCTGTTGGATCCCTCCAACTTGTTGTTCCCTGCATCCAAATACGCTACCTTAATATAATTATTTAATTCAGTATATTGATATGAATTCAATAATCAACCAATAACAGCAATTTAACGTCAATATTTAATTTAACATGTTTATATAAATATAAACGTGACCAACAAGGTAAGTTACCTCGGTTGGATCCAATCGTTAAAATAACGATTCGGTGTTTCACTGAAATTAAACAACAATATATCAATATATATTTAACAAACAGTCAATTAGCAATCATAGCAACCATAACACACAATTATAAAACTCGACTTATATAAAATATAACTGGGAAGAACTGAGCGAGTTTAACTCTATCTTGATCTAATTCTGTGGTCAATACCTCATTTTAATTAAATTAAACAATCGTTAAATTTATTTAAAAATTTCTAGTTGATTTCAATTTTGTCCAGACTAGCTCCACCATGTTATGTTTGTTACCGAGATCTCATTGCAAGTCATTTGATCGGATTCTGATGACATAACTTGGTTATAAATAATTTAAGTTTAATATGATTTAATTACTAATTAACTGTATATTAATCATCATTATAATCTAATTGCATTATTTTATGAAACCTGGTCGATCCTGTTATCATTCTTCATTCAGACGTCTCCCATTTAGGCTTGCAAAATTCCATGATTTAGTTAATACAATTTTTAATTACTAATCACTATCTTAATTATATAACTTATTAAATTAAATTACTTTCTTTGGATAAAAATCTGACCGACCCCTTGAATTTGAACACACAGGTAGACTTTATTCTTCCATCCTGCTTTTGCTTGTTCTTCATTTCAAATTATCCGATCTTATTATACCCTTTTTTTTCAGCTTGGACCTCTAGCTACTTATGTTATAGTGGGGTTACTACATCACAAAACAACTTTAATTAAGTTTTTGATTAAATCCTAATTAATATAGATCGGCTCGTATACCATCATATTAGTCACGATGTAAATCCACGTAGCCTATTAAACTAGAATTAGATACAGAGTAAAAGTAAAAATATCTATGTCAGTATTTTCCTTCCAACTTTTTTTGCCGTGAATCCTCTTCTTCTGCTACAGGTTCAAATTGGCCATCTCACTCTTCTTTAGTCTCCTCACTTTGTATATGTTGTTCCATTCAAACCATCCCCTTGACCTCACCAGAACCCACGCCTGCTTCCACTTCCCTGGCCTGGACGCGCACATTTGGACTCCCCTCCTTCACAGCAAATACGCAGTACCTTACCACTTCCGTTTCTAATCCTTCTATGCTCAAGTATCACCTTCCTCTCATATGCGAGATCTCTACACGAGCCTCCTATTCCTTACAATCACTCTTTCTTCCAATGATCGTAAAGACTCACTCCTTCATTTAAGTTTAACTCCAAATGTTTCGAGGTGGTTTGTTTTACACAGTAAGTGGAGCTTACATTTCCCATCGCTAGAAAGAAACGGAGTTTAATTATTCATTTCCGTAAAAAAATAATGAACGAGGCATGTTCCTTTACTTTGTGGAAGAAAATGTAACAGGGAACGTTCATAGAATGTTCAGTAGGAGGAAAATAATGGAGGGTATGGCGGCATGGAAGTAACGAGACTTATAGGATAGCCCGGGCTAGGATGGACTGATGATTAATGGTGAAAATACACGGAAATAAGGAAGGTAGGAGGTAGCATGTGCAATTTTGTGTATATACAGTGAAGGAGCACGGAGTGGATAAGAACCATGTAATATCAACTGAGTAAGAGGTAGGTATGGAGGCATGTGCGTGGGCTTTGCTAACATGTAGATATTGATTTAACAATTATATGAAGGCTAACGAACCGTACGTGTAGATATGATAGGCACTTTTCACTAGCCATGTGTTTTGAATAAAGGGTAACATGTGCACCTTTTGCTGCAAGTGTAGATCTGCAAAGAATAAGAATAGGATGGAAAAGTGCCTACAGATGGGTTTAATTAAATTTGTACAAACATATGAAATTATAAAATTATAGTCACCCACCTGGTAAACTTAGGGTATTAGCTTTTTATGAATTTCTTAGCTGGTAAGCATATGCATATATTTTATTATTCATGTGATGTGTCACGTTCGTTTATAATATATATGGTTATTTCATTCTACGGCTATTTATCATAGTACGTTTCCAATTCGTACTTACATACATACATTTCAAAGGGAAATGAAAACAGACGTACGACTACATCTTGCATTCCGGTCCCAATGAAACTAATTTCATTGGAAACGGACCTCGTTTGCACAATTACATTATTTTAATTTGTCGGTTCACCTTTAAATTCCGTCAACCGACAAAACAACTCTGTTTGGCTCCAAACTGGAAATATAACAATATTTAATTATACGCATTCCAATAAAATTTGTTTCGTCGAAAACGGAGGTCATTTGAAAAGAAAACATTTTTAAGGCTTATATAATATCGATTAAATTCAAAACATTTCTATTTAAAAAAACAATAAATTATTATTTTCTCCAAATGATATATTATATAATTTCAAAATAAACCAATTTATATTTTGTACTCAATATCCTAAAATTTTGGGTTAAACGATATTCAAATATATAGAAACCCTTTATATTTATTAAATAAACGCTATCGTGTATTAACAAAATTCCATAGCGATTATTCGAAAATTTGAGTTGGACATATCTTACAATCTATACGATGAAATCTTGATTTTTCTCTTTTACTAGAAAATTATAACCAAATCGATTCCAACGTTTCTTGTTTAACAGAATTCCGACTTAGAACGGATTCTGCATATTAAATTGAAGTTCATAACTCAATATTACGAATTGTCATGCCATTTCAAGCTCATTTTAATTATATTATAATATATATATATATTCGAACCCCATCTTATAAATAAATTTGATATAAAACCCATTAATGTCACCAAACCGATATTTAAAACAGAATTAAATATTCGTAATTAACGTTCGAAAATCTAGGACGTTACAATCTGGGTCGGGCAGTACTTCAATTGAGATTAATGCATTTTTGACGGCCTTGCCAAAAGGCCGGTCAACATACATACAATATATATATATATATATGTGTGTGTGTGTGTGTGTGTATATATATACACACATACACACACACACACATACACATACATATATAAATGGGGATGACTATTTGAACACAAAATTAGACAGAAACAGAGAGACGCAAAGCCTCAACAGTTGAATCCTTTTGTCTTTATATGGAGAGGTGGAATTCATGGGGTGATCCAACGATGCAAATCAATTGTGTCATCATTTGTTTCAAAATTTTGTGTCTAAATTGACATTTCCTATATATATATATATATAAGTGTATGCGTGTGTGTGTGTGGCGAGCGGTGTATTTACACATAAAAAAACCAGTTTACTTTCTAATAATGGTAGAAACCGCTCTTCATACCAACACACATTATCCACCACCAAAACAAACCACCTCACTACCAGAACAAACTGCTTGCTCAACTACCCCGATCGTTTGACCATCCCCCGCATTTGCTGACGTCGTCCGCAGTACTTCCACCTCTACCCCAACCTTTGATGACTGACGACTGGAGTTTGTTCAACCTGCAAGCGAATGTGTTTTTGTTGTAGGAAACATATTCAATCAATCTGAGAATTCTTGGAGCAACACAATCGTGCTCCATCCCAATGACTTCCAACTGTTTGTGGTCAAACTGAAGGAATACATAAAATGAATTTGAAAACTAGGTTGTTCTTTTCATGTGCACATCTCATCGGATTATCAATATGCTATTCAGTTCGAAAACCATAAAGACTATGACAAAATACTAGAATTTCCTACTTATTCCTACTTTTGTATACTTTGATGGTAGACTCATAGTCCGCTGGTTATGACTTCAGCAAGTTGAACAAAACAAATGTTCAGATATGGGTTCGTCTACATAATCTCCCTATGGGAATGTAGACAAAGCAAGCAATTCAAATGATATCAAGTTGCATTTCAGAACCCATAATGATTGACGAAAATACTAGACTTAATTATTTACTAAATATGCTAAAGTTCAGATGGAAATTGAAATACACGAAGAACTGAAATCTACAATTCCCATACTTCTTCATAATGGTACAAAATTGGACATTCCAGGTTGAGTATGAGTATGTTCCACCTAAATGTGTACATTACAACTCGTTTGGCCGCACAGGCAGTGTATCTAAACCCAAGTGGATCCCTACAGCTAACTCCAACATCTCTAGTTCATCTACTTATGCGGTACCACCTCAGCCTGTCGCCCAACATCATCATGACCATAGCGAAGATGATACTTCAAAACTCCTCACTGATATCCTACACGATTAACTACAAAGCATAACAGGTATTATCCAAGATCAAGCTGCAAAAAAGGACATACTAAATGCATGAAGTTTGGTTGATGTTGATAGTTCCTACTTACGTGGAAAAAAAATATTTCTGCTCCCCCTAAAAAAAGTTTGAGGAGCTCCTCCTCAACGAAATGACTGCCTTGATATGGAATGTCTGGGGGATGACTGCATCTACTCATGTGGCAGATGTACTCAAAATCCTCCATTATGTTAAACCAACTCTTGTTGGATTAGTAGAAAATAAGATAAATAATGTTAATCTCTCTACATTTATTACTAAGCTTCCTTCTTTCTGGAATCATTTAACTAACAATTACATTGTGTACTCAGGCCGTATCCTCCTGTTTTGGGATACAAATTATGGGCAGTTGATCTCTTGAATTCATCTTACCAACATATAACATTTCTTGCTAGCTATAAAGGAGGTTACTCTATGACGTTCATTACTGTCTATAGTAGCAATTACTTCATAGAAAGGCAGATTCTTTGGAAGTCACTAATTCAAGAATCAACTACTGTATCTAGCACATGGATTGTGATTGGGGATTTCAGCAATGCATTGACTACTACTGACAAAAAAGTATGGTCACCCATACCTTTCCAACATTTAAGGGAATTTAAAAACTGCCTCCATCAGACATGTCTGACTAAAATAATGGCTCTTGGTTTTTCGTATACAAGGAGGAGAAGAAGGTTAGCAAATCATATTGACAAAATTTTGGTGAATAGCGTATGCCTTCAACATTTTATTATTCTGAAAGCATTATTTTATCCCAATCGTTAAGTGATCATAACCCTTTAGTACTATATTTGATCCCTACAGAGCCTATTAAGGTATCCATGCAGGTATAAAAATAATTGGCACCAAGTAGATGGATACTACTCATGCTTACAAAGGGGTTCACATGCACATATTTAGGGGATTACTAACTATCAATTTCAGTATAAGTTACTGTAACAACCCGAATTTCGACAGACTGATTTTTTTTAAATTCTAATCCATCGAAACTCGTGTTGGTTGCACTGGTATCCTACAGAAAAACAGAGATATAAAACATATCAGAGCTCTGAAAAACATCTCACAAAGGAATGGATAAAATACAATGTAATCAGAATATAGTCTTACCGTAGTAATAATACTACCTAACTAGTATCCAAAGCTGTCATAACTCTGCCACAAATCTAACCTGCGAGTAGTTATGAGGAGGGAGTTAGAACACATGTTCTGGTGACTGTATTTAAACTACACATTTTGGATGATCCTACATGTATCGTTCAGTTATATTTTCTTGTTTATTAGGTTACTTGGGCTAACAACACTCAAGGCTTACGCATACGTCGTACCCATCTACTTCCCAGTGGATTAACCTAATACAGTATATATGTAACTACTCCCAATATTGAGGTACACCCATGATACCCCACTCGCATGGTCTCAACCGTAACGCCACAAAAATGTAGGCAGTCCCCTGTCCTACGCCGGAGTGACGTACGGATCTCTATATAACAATTCTATGTTCTGCATATATCTGCCATTGCATGCTACATAAGCGTACTGACTGCCACCTTCAATTGAATCAGATTCCATCACAGAGTAATGTCCTCGAGTCTACGATACACCACCCAGAGCAGACATGCATGTATCTAGACTTTCCCATGTACGTATCGTCAATCGTACTAGATGCCTTAACCGCACATATCCTCTACTGTACACCAGGTCCCGTTGCAGGACTGTACAAGAAACACGGAACTCGGTCGGAAGCTTTTTAGATATCTGTATATACATATGCTAAGGCTTGCATTTTTAGTGGCTGTGGTCCCACCTGACCCCTCCCTCAACTAATGAAAGACGATCGACATTGAGAACTAATGACCTGGCCCAAGGGAAAACAACAAATCCTAGTTGGCCTGTCCCTCACCCATAACCCTGATAGAATGAGGCTATGATCTGTTGGTTTAGCTCTCTGTCTTTCCGCATCACGCATTTCACCGACTGTCGATGGTAGGTACCCGACGTCTTGCTATCAATAAAGGTTATATCTATCCGTATTTCCAGAGTGGTTGTAACCCCGTTAGTAACTAGGCAACCGTATCACGTCGAATCACCTATGCCACCCTACAGTCTTTTGAGTGTCTACTATCGTGGCAATCAAGGCATACTCACCGGGTAGAAATGCGCAAACCTAACCTCTGTGAGCTTAGTTGAACGCTGTCACAGCACAGAGGACTACCAGGAGTGCCCTCCACGTCCCAGGAAGCCGCGTGGTTCCCCTTCTAGTCTTTATGAGTTAGCAGAATATCAACAAGAAGAACAGGAAGAATAATCAAATGGATGTGCGCTCCCGTCGTGCCTCATGACACCACGATGATCTACTCCTTTGGGTTATTCACCCTCAAACGTATGGACTGGACCAAGTGCCTCATTTTATTGTGTTATTAGACCCTACGTCTAAACATTCAATTATGCGCTTGCTCTACCTCATCATGTTTCTAGTTAACTTGGTTATTTCCAACTAAATTAACTTATTATTAAAGCTACCAAGTTCTTTCCGAGCCCCTTATATCTCTAAGGAACGGACGCCTCTTGCTTATTAATTTTGGTTACAAAAATTATCCCTTTTACGTTCATTAATAAGCCTATAACATGTTATTCTCTAGATTGTAATCCAAGGTACGTAATCTACAATCTCTTCATATTATTCATTGTTCAATTCCATAGTTACAATAACATGTTCTACTTAATATGCAATTAAGTATATCTCAATTCACATGTTTTCTATTTGACATGTCACTTATTATTTATGATTAAAAATTACTTATTTCATTTCATAATTTTGCCTCATTCTTTCTTATTTAATCATAATTTCATCTAACACTGTCACTACAACTTATCGTTGTTTACTTATTAACTTAGTTCTCGTAACTAATGTTTACTAATAAGTTTCCTTTCCATAAATATAACTTATGTTATCTTTATCAGTAGATTTCAGATTCTCGTTCTCACAGATAACTTAATTTACAATTAAGTACAACTTATCTCATTACATAAGTTATTCCATTTTCTTTCTCGTTTATTACAACCTAAGTTATAATTTTCACTTATCCCTAGGACAAGCATACATATTATATAACATTATCAGTAATGTAATTTATTTATAATAGGTATTATCATTCCCGTTTATTCCAATCCTTTTATTATTGTAACTTTCATTCAATTCCATTAATTACAATTAATGCCATTATTTTCTATCCTTTTATATACATATATTTTTATATATGTTTATGCACGAGACCTCTCACATTATGCCGACCACTTTTGGATGCTGGATTTGCTGGGAGGTTCCAAGAAAACTTCTACCACAAGTTGGACTTAACCTCGTGTTTTAGCACCGTTTCACGTATATTTACGCACTAGACCTCTCATATTAAATTATCAACTTGTGGATGTTGGATTTGTCGGGCGGTTCCGGCAGACTTCTACCACAAGTTGAATTTAACCTCGTGTCTAAGTGTGGTTACAGTTTTCTATTTACTGTAATTCTAAGCATGTTCATTCTTCCAAATTTCACTGTAATCTATTTTTACATGTCATGCTTTATGTCATGTTAAGACCATCTCTAATTATCACGTCGCATGTTCTTCCTAACATGTAATTAACTTCATTTTTAAAATAAAACCATGTAATCATAAAATCATGTAATTATTCTATTCTAATAATTTAACATGCAATTATCACAATTCTTACAGTCAAGGGTTCAAGTACATAATATGTCACAGGTTAACATGTAATTATCCCAATTTCTACAATTAAGCGTTAAGTTATATAATATGTCATGGATTAATATGTAATTAAAACATGCGTGTATACAACAGTAATTGTTTCCACATTTTTGACAAGTTTACATTTCCATATGTTAACATTTCAACATTTAAATCATTTCAACATACTAATCATATCAAATTAACATTTCTAACAGATTTACATTGCATATTAACGGGGAATGTAAACGATAAATATACCATTATCAAAATGGTATATTTTAAATCTACTCACCTAATTTGCTTTCCAAATCCTGAATCTGATCCAGATCTAGCATTCCATGGTTCCCCTAACTGGATTTAGAACCTAAACAATCATGGATCCACAATTCTAAACTAAAAGAAGAAGGGAAGAAAGAGGAAAAATCCAAATAGACCAGATCCAAGAAATTACCCTACTTCGAATAGAACTCTGAACACCATTTTTTATTAATTTACAACCTTTTCCTCCAGATCTTGAATCAGAATTTTCCTAAACTAATTATCTTATTTTTCTGAAGAGATTTGAGGAGGAGGAAGAATGGCAGAGCTTAGGCGGCTTCTCAGAAATTGTGAGATTTAGGCAAGGCTCTGTTAGCCTATTTATACGTGTTCAGGATCTTATCGTACACGCAGCACTGAGTCAGCATCGAATTTGGTTAAGAAAACAGTCTGGATTCATCGATGAATCTGTCCGGATCTGGGGTGCGTCGACCCCTGGGTCTACCCCACTATAGGTGGGTCGACCCCCCTATGGGTTGGCCGACCTCCCTATGAGTCCCACGAGCAATTTTGGCACAGAAGCTTATCTGTTTTCTGTTTTAACGTTTTGGATTTCTGGAATTTATTTAAATATTATATTTACATATAATCTCCTTATATGTATACAAAACTTCCAATGCCTATTTTATGCATATATATATACGCACAACTTTTATTTCAATTTCAAAATTCAAACGGTGTTATGCTGTTTATTTGTTCTTACCATATTTCTTTGATTGCAGCCTTGTTTTGAACTTTTCTCTTCTATATATATATATAATTATATATATCTGCACATATATACATATATATGATATATATATATTTCTGCACATGTATATTCTCATATACATATATTTTTCTACCCTTCCTTATATGCATACTTTTCCTAATATGTGCGTTTATACATATTTTCACTTATCAACATGTATTTATTTTAGTCGTTCCCTTAAAACAAAAATATGGTGCTGACGGGTTCGAACCTTGCACCTCTCACTTGAAAGCCACATGTTCTAACCAACTAGACAACTTAGGCTTTTATTAACAAAGCTATGAACAGTGGTGGTCATTGTTCTTTTCTTATTCCTTCTTTTCATGTTTGTTACAATATTTTATTTAAACCATTGAATGTAACCTTATCATTTTGCATGCATCTTTTTCTTTCACTTTTCTTTTATCGTTAATGTATTATATTTGTAAATCATTGCATGCAACATATTACACTGCATGCAACTGATTTCTTTATTCTTTTAATGCTTGCATTGCATTATTATTTACATCAATCTTTTTCTTCTTTTTATTACATGCAATCATATATTATCATTATTTTATTTTTCTTTTAAATATTTTACATATATGCACTATTTAGATATTTGATTGTCATAAAATGCGGGGTGTTACATTCTCCCACCCTTAGGAAATTTCATCCCTGAAATTTGATAAGGATAAAAATCAAATAACCCCTCGCATAATATCCATCCATCATGTGTGCATCCAATTTTTTGCAAACATTGTGCACTTATGCAAAGTGTAATACAACATAATAATACATGTACGCCTAAACGGTACCTCCTATATGCATGCAAATTTTTCAAAAATTCTTTAAAAACATGATGCTCACATCCTAAATATACTGGCAGTTCCACATGAAAGCAATATTTTGAAAATCAAAATTGCTTTTTCATCCAAATTTTTCCACACTCTTACTAAGCAAGAGCATAGTTCATCCAATTTTTGCATCCAAAACCCTGCCAAGCAACTTTATTTTTCGAAGTTCAGAAAAACCTAATTTTCTAAATTTGATTTCTTATGTTACAAAAAGGTAGAAAATGGAAAACTTCACATCTTCCGTTTTTCTTTTTCGACCTTTTTCCAACCGTACTTGGATTTTATGAAATTATTTATAAAGATTCCCTATTTTCCTATCCAAGCACAGCTCACATAAGAAAATTTTCTTTGTTGCTGATTTTCTTTTTCGTCTTATCTTGGAAATTTTATTTTTATACACCTTTTCTCCGACTTTTCCATTTCTTTAACTGTCATGTTTGTTGCTTTACTAAATTTGTTGTTCCCTTTTTAGTTGTGTCATTACTCTTTTCTTAGCTTATTTAACTTAATCCTCTGATCTTAGTTTAATTTTAAATTAAGTCTTCTAGTCCTTCAACTGAAACAGGAAAACAAGCGATATACACAGCTACTACTAAGGGCCAAGAATCTCAAGACTATGTCCCCTTTGAAAAAAATTCAAACAACAGGATGTAAATACTTACTTGCCCTCTGCTGTCTAGTAGTCACCACTAGTCCTTACTGTGTACTAACATAAATTCTTAAGAAACACCCTAGGCTTCTCAATGCTTATGCATTCTATTGGAACTTACCATTATTCCAAGATAATTCTTGCTATCTGCTTCATAGCCTCAAAACTTTTTCTTTTCTTTCCTATGCACTAATTCTCACCTACTCCACACTTTTAAATACGGTTTGGCCTTTTCATTTCATTTTTCTTCCAAAAGCTAAAAATATCAAAATTTTATTTTTCTCATCAAAACTTACTTTGGCAAACCATAAAATATGTCATTTTATACAAAAAAAATATATGTAAATCGCTCTTTTTTTTTAAATCATAAAAACTGGAGTAGATAAGGACAACTATTTCTCGATCAAATTTACAACTTGTTCTTGCCTATAAGGTCAGTTCAGTTTCTTACTACAAGGTGCAAACATCTACTCTATTCCTAATTTCTACAACTTATTCTGTCCACCCAACAAAATTTTCTCTTTTAAAATGATTATCAAGAAGAAAAGAGATTTCAAAACTTTCTTTATTGAAAATTCTAGTATTTAACAAATTGCCACATCAGAATGCAACATTTTCTATGTTTTTCTTTTTAATCCTTTCATACTACATAATAAGAAAACTAGCGAGCTATATAGACAAAATTTTCATAAGAAATCACTATTTCTAAAATATACGCCATTTTACACCAAAATCCAATATGTACTTTACATATTTTAAAATTATAACTTTTAAGATTAAAACTTGAAAATACTATAAACCATCTTCCAAAAACTTTTATAATTTCAAGTTCTTAAAAGTTAACAATGGGGTTAAACTCAAAGTGGGTTTCCAATCTTAACTAGGCTTTCCTAGACACTCCCACAAAGTCAAATCTCTTAACTATATGTATATTCCTAATACATTTTTTCTCTTTTTTAACCTTTTCCAATTTATAAGGTTTTACTGCCAAACCCACTAATCCAAAATACTAATCATATGGGATTCACCTTCCTTCCATACAAGGTACACTGTACACTTTCCAACCAAATTACCTAAGGGTCTCAGATTTCCATATTCATTTCTTTAGTGTACAAAACAGACATCCCAATTCTAACCATATTATACTCTTTCTATTTAGTGGTTTTCTCTATGGATCTAGGTATATATATAATATATTTATATTTTTTAAAATACAAATACGTTCACTCATTATCTATACAGGAATCCTAAACCTAGGCTTTGATACCAGATGTAGCAACCTGAATTCCGACAGGCTATTTTTTTAAATTCTAATCCATCGAAACTCGTGTTGGTTGCTCTTGTATCCTACAGAAAAGATAGAGATATAAAATATATTAGATCTAAGAAAAACATATCACAGCGGAATGGATAAAATATAATGTAATCAGAATATAGCCATACCCTAGTAATAATACTGCCTAACCGATATCCAAAGCTATCATACCTCTGCCAAAAATCTAACATGCGAGTAGTTATGAGGAGGGGGTCAGAACACAAGTTCTGGCGACTGTATTTAAACTACACATTTTGGATAATCTTACATAAACCGTTCAATTACATTTTCTTGTTTATTAGATTACTTGGGTTAACAACGCTCAAGGCTTACACATACGTCGTACCCATCTACTTCCCAGTGGATTAACCTAATACAGTATATATGTAGCTACCTACAATATTGAGGTACACCCCATGATACCCCACTCGCACAGTCTCAACCATAACGCCACAGAAATGTAGGCAGTCCCCTATCCTATGCCCGAGTGATGTATGGATCTCTACATAACAATGCTATGTTCTGCATATATCTGCCATTGCCATGCTACGTAAGCGTACTGACTGCCACCTTCGATCGAATTAGATTCCATCACAGAGTAATGCCCTCGAGTCTACGATACACCACCCAGAGCATACATGCATGCATCTAGAATTTCCCACGTATGTATCGTTAATCGTACTTGATGCCTTAACCACACATATCCTCTACTGTCCACCGAGTCCCGTGGCAGGGCTGTACAAGAAACACATAACTCGGCCGGGTGCTTTTCAGATTTCTGTATAAACATATGCTAAGGTCTGCATTTTCAGTGGCTATAGTCCCACCTGACCCCTCCCTCAACTAATGAAAGACGATCGACATTGAGAACTAATGACCTGGCCTAAGAGAAAACAACAAACAACAAATCCTAGTTGGCTTGTCCCTCACCCATAGCCTTGGTAGCATGAGGTCTATGGTCTATTGGTTTAGCTCTCCGTCTTTCCGCATCACGCATTACGTTAGCTATCGATGGTAGGTACCCAACGTCTTGCTATCGATAAAGGTTAGACCTGGCAGTACTTCAAGAGTGGTCATAACCCCACTAGTAACTAGGCAACTGTATCGCGTCGGATCACCCACACTATAGTCTTTTGATTGCCCACTATTGTGGCAATCAAGGCATACTCACCGTCTAGAAACACACAGACCTAACCTCGGTGAGCACAGTCGAATGCTATCACAACACAGAGGACTACCAGGAACCCACCACGTCCCAGGAAGCCGCATGCTTCCCCTTCCAGTCCTTTGGAGCCAGTAGAATATCATCAAGTAGAACAAGAAGATTAATCAGATGGATGTGCGCTCTCCTCATGCCTCATGACACCACGATGATCTACCCCATTGGGTTATTCACCCTCAAACGTATGGACTAGACCATGAGCCTCATTTTATTGTGTTATTAGACCCTATGTCTAAATATTCAATTATGTGCTTGCTCTACCTCATCATGTTTCCAATTAACTTGGTTATTTTTAATTAAATTAACTTCTTATTCAAGTTACCAAGTTCTTTTCGAGCCCCTTATATCTCTAAGAAACAGGTCCCTCTTGCATATTAATTTTGGTTACTAAACTTAACCCTTTTACATTCATTAATAAGCCTATAACATGTTATTCTCTAGATTGTAATCCAAGGTCTGTAATCTATAATCTCTTTATATTATTCATTGTTCAATTCCATAGTTACAATAACATGTTCTACTTAATATGTAATTAAGTATATCTCAATTCACATGTTTTCTATTTAGCATGTCACTTATTATTTATGATTAAATATAACTTATTTCATTTCATAAGTTTACCTCATTATTTCTTATTTAATCATAATTTCATCTTACACTGTCACTACAACTTACCGTGGTTTACTTATTAACTTAATTCTCTTAACCAAGGTTTACTAATAATTTTCCTTTCCATAAATATAACTTATGTTGTCCTTATTAGTAGATTTTAGATTCTTGTTTCTCACAGATAACTTAATTTACAATTAAGTACAACTTATATCATTACATAAGTTATTCCATTTTCTTTCTCGTTTATTATAACCTAAGTTATAATTTCCACTTGTCCCTAAGATAAGCCTACCTATTATATAACATTCTCATTAATGTAATTTATTTATAATTGGTTATTATCATTCCCCGTTCATTCCAATCCGTTTACTGTTATAACTTTCATTCAATTCCATTCATTTCAATTAATTACAATTAATGCCAATATTTTCTATCCTTTTATATACATATATTTTTATATATGTTTATGCACTAGACCTCTCACATTAAGCCGACCACTTGTGGATGCTGGATTGTCGGGCGGTTCCGGGCAGACTTCTACCATAATTTGGACTTAACCTCATGTCTTAGCACTGTTAAATGTATATTTACGCACTAGACCTCTCATATTAAATTAACAACTTGTGGATGCTAGATTGGCCGGGCGGTTCCGGGAAGACTTCTACCACAAGTTGAATTTAACCTCGTGTCTAAGTGCGGTTACAGTTTTCTATTTACTAGTAATTCTAAGCATGTTCATTCTTCCAAATTTCACTGTAATCTATTTTTAAATGTCATGCTTAATGTCATATTAATTCCATCTCCAATTATCATGTCGCATGTTCTTCCTAACATGTAATTAACTTCATTTATAAAATAAGAACATATAATCATAAAATCATGTAATTATTCCATTCTAACAATTTAACATGTAATTATCACAATTCTTACAGTCAAGGTTTCAAGTACATAATATGTCATAGGTTAACATGTAATTATCCCAATTTCTACAATTAAGCGTTCAGTTACATAATATGTCACAGATTAACATGTAATTATAACATGTGTGTATACAGTAGTAATTGTTTCCACATTTTTGACAAGTTTACATTTCCATATGTTAACATTTCAACATTTTAATCATTTCAACATATTAATCATATCAAATTAACATTTCTAACATATTTACATTGCATATTAACAGGGAATGTAAACGATAAATATACCATTATCAAAAAGGTATATTTTAAATCCACTCGCCTAATTTGCTTTCCAAATCCTGAATCTAGTCCAAATCTAGCATTCCATGGTTCCCCTAACTGGATTTAGAACCTAAACAATCGTGGATCCATAATTCTTAACTAAAAGAAGAAGGGAAGAAAGAGGAGAAATTCAAATAGACTAGATCTAAGAAATTACCTTACTTCAAATAGAATTCTGAACACCTTCTTTATTAATTTGCATCCTTTTCCTCCAGATCTTGAATCAGAATTTTCCTAAACTAATTATCTTATTTTTCCGAAGATATTTGAGGAGGAAGAAGAATGACAGAGCTTAGGCAGCTTCTCAGAAAATGTGAGATTTAGGCTAGGCACTACTAGCCTATTTATAGGTTTCAAGATCTTATCGTACACGCAGTGTCGAGTCAGCATCGAACTTGGTTAAGAAAATAGTCCAGATTCATTGATGAATCTTCCCGGATCTAGGGTGGGTCAACCCCTGGGTCGACCCCCCAAAAGGTGGGTCGACCCTTGAATTGACCCCTGGGTCGACCCCCCTTATGGGTGGGTCGACCCCATATCGGTCCCTCGAGCAATTTTGGGACAGAAGTTTATCTGTTTACTGTTTTGTCGTTTTTGATTTCTGGAATTAATTTAAACATTATGTTTACATATAATATCCTTATATGTATACAAAACTTCCAATGCCTATTTTATGCATATACATATACGCACAACTTTTATTTCGATTTCAAAATTCAAACAGTGTTATGCCGTTGACTAGTTGTTACTATATTTCTTTGATTGCACCCATGTTTTGAACTTTTCTCTTGTGTGTGTGTATATATATATATATATTTCTACATATATATATTTATATTCTCGTATACATATATACACATATTTTTCTTCCCTTATATGTATATTTTTCCTTATATGTGCGTTTATACATATTGTCTCTTATGAACATGTGTTTATTTTAGCCATTTCCTTATAACAAAAATATGGTGTTGGAAACTATTGAAAGCAAAGAAGGTGCACAAGGATAAAACCGTGTTTGAAACTATTGAAAGTATGAGATCTGAAATTGAAAGAGATGAACTCAGTGAAGATGTAAGTGAGGGCAAAAGACATGTAATAGCTAGTTTGATGAGAAACTTCAAAGATGATTTAAGTAAGTCGTTCGGTCCTTAAGCAAATATCCCACCATTGCCAGGTTTCAAGGTTCCTCCTCCTAATGCTGGAGATGATTCGGTGACGGCGCCTTCAACCTCATCTACTTTATGCAATACTGCGAAGTCTCTGTTACTAGAAGCATGAAGAGAGCCTTGTAGAACGCAGTTTTTGACAATTGGTAACTGCAGAAAGAACTCATTTTTCTATTTTTTTGGACATACGTTAGGCATGTAATAGTATAAAAATGAAGTAACCATGTATTTTGCTATGTATGTTATGCCTTGAGCATATGTATTTCTTCTCCTGCGTGAGATAGAATCGTTGTGATGGGCGGTCCATCTAAAAACCGATATTTGTTGACTGCTAACAACAGTCACATATACCCTATTGTACTTTATTATTTGTTATAATAAAAAGTGTTACGGACCACTATAAAAACCGATCGGCTTTGCCAAAAAAATATGGTGCTGGCGAGGATCGAACCTTGCACCTCTCACTTGAAAGCCACATATTCTAACCAACTAGACTACTTATGCTTTTGTTAACAAGGCTTAGAATAATCGTGGTTAAGAGTGAAAGGAACCCCGAAAGGATAAAGTCAAACCAATAATGCCCACTCTTTCAACGCGTTCCAAAAAAATAGGATTATGCATTGTTCATTTCTTATTCCTCCTTTTCATATTTGTTATAATTTTTTATTTAAACCATTGCATGTAACCTTATCATTTTGCATGCATCATTTTATTTCACTTTTCTTTTGTTATTAATGTATAATATTTGTAAATCATTGCATGCAACATATTACAACATATTACACTGAATGCAACTGATTTCTTCATTCTTTTAACGCATGCATTGCATTGTTATTTACATTAATGTTTTTCTTCTTTTTATTACATGCAATCATACATTATCATTATTTTTTTCTTCTTTTAAATATTTATGTCTATGCATATATGTACACATATGCACTATTTAATATTTAATTGTTATAAAATGTGGGGTGTTACAGTTGCAATTATGCAAAAGAGAATTGAAAGCATGGAATAAAATGAGTGAGAAAGAGGATTCTTACTTCAAAGTACTTGAAGATAAACTTTTTGATCTTGAAAATGCTGTAGACTTATACCAAAATAATGACATCTTATATGATGATTTCTTGCAAGCAAAGAAGCAGTTTTAGTTTCAACAATCTATTAACAATTGGACCCTGAAGCAACAATCTAAGGTTAAATGGTTGCAAAAAGGTGACATCAACTCCAAAAAAAATTATTCCAAGTTGACTAGCATAATTTTGTTAACAATATTAAGGCGTTGATACAGGCCTAACGATCAACAGTTGTACAAGTCTGCTGAAATAGAATCAGAGGCCATAAATTACTTTACTTCTATGTTTAATGGCCTTATTTGCACCAATTTCACTCATTTTCAACCTATTGCTACGATTAATTCTCAGGGCCACACATACCTTCTTATAGATATTTCACTTCCAGAAGTGCATGAATTCGTATACTCAGTGTATGATGACTCTGGTCTAGGCCTGGATGGCATCAATGATAAGTTCATGAAATTTTATAGGGAAGATTAAAAACTTGAATTACTATCAGTAGTGAATGATATTTTCAGGTCAGCCAAACTTCCATATGGGATAAACCATACATTCATAACTTTGATTCCCAAGTTAGACAAACATACAAATATTCCTCATTACCGACCGATTTCATGTTGTAACATGTATTACAAGATTTTTTCCAAGATACTGTGCAAGAGGCTGAAAGTTTTCCTACCCTACTTAATATCAGAAAATCAATGTGCTTTATTCCAAAGAGGTATGTTAGCGAAAACACCCTTCTACTTCATGAGTTACTTCGATATTTCAAGAAAAAAGGTGTGTCTAAGTTTTTTCATTAAAGTTGATTTACAAAAAGCTTACGACATGGCCAACCGCGAGTTCATATGCTTTATTATGTCTAAGATGGGTATTCCTGCCCACTTTATCAACATTATATACGAATGTATGTCCATGACATCATTTCTCTGCTCTTTCAAGGGGTTATTAAGTGGCTCACACACTCTACGAGAGGGGTTCGATAGGGAGATCCTATCTAACCATATTTGTTCACAATTACAATGCAGTATATCACATTTCTGCTAAATGAGTCTACATTTACTAAGAATTTCTCCCCAGTTTTTAATTTTCATCCTGCTATCACTACAAGAAAAACCGAGATTAGCGACATATTTTTAGCAGCGGAAAATTCCGTCGCTAATTAGCGGCGGATTTCCATGGGCTTTGTAAGAGTAAATATTTTGGATTTTATATGTCATCTTATTATAAATTATTACCGTCGAATACTAATTCTGTCGCTAAATCAATGGAAATTGCAGCTCATTACCGTCATATAATATTTGATGCTAAATTCCGTTGCTAAAAGAGTCGGATTACCGTCGACATAATTTTGAAGCTATTTTCCTGCAGTTTTCCAAGAGATTTGAAACGAACTTTTATATTTATTATTTACAAAATGTTTTAAATTTGTGCTATTACTTAGTAATTAATTAGTAAATTTAAATTTTAAATAATTAATGTTAATGATACATTAGTAATTAGTAATAAATAATAACTACTAGAAGTAAATAAAATTCAATAGTTAATGCCTATTAATTTTTTTTTTTGAAAATTAATGTTGATTAATTATTAATTACTATTTAATATAAATAAGAGTTAATAGTAATTAATAAAATACATTGTTGTTCGATGTTTATTAAATTTGTTTTGATAATCAATGATTATTTAATAGTCTTTAATACGATTAATTAAATTAATATCAAGAAATTATTAATACATATTTGCTTTTAAGAAATTGATTGGTATGTATTATTTGATAAAAAATTAGTAGTTAAGAAAACAAAATGGTCAAAGTTTAAAAATAAGAAGTTGAATAAATATTAAAGAATTTCGAAATTCAAAAAATTCAAACATTACCATACAAGTTATTATTTTCATGCATATTAATGTCCTATTAAATAGTTAATAATTGATATGTGACAGTTAATATAAGTATATAATAGTTATTATAAATTAATATCTACTATTAATAATCAAATAATATAATAAAGTTACATTATTAATCACTATCAAATAATTAAAAACTAATATAATAATTGATTAATATTAAATTAATTTTTTTGACAAGGCACATTAATTTAAATTTATTACTAAATAACTAATAATTAATAAACAAGATTTTTTAATAATTAATAATTAGGTAGTAATAACAATTATTAGTAATTTATATGTAATAATTAATATTAATATTAATAATTAATTTCAATAATTAAGAAGTATTATTTAGAAATTAAGTAGAAATATGTATTTGTATTTAGGTTATAGTCATATTTATTATCTTTTACACGCTAAACACACAAACTCAATTGTTAAAAAACTCAGCCGTTAGATGAAGATATAACATACACCCATGATTTCTTACTCAAACCCTAACATAAAAAATGCAGCCGCATACCCAGAGATTTATTTTCAATTCTCATCTCCTTCAGCGAGGCGGAGGACAGGGCAAATAATGTGCGAGCCACCACCATCCACGTCGAAGCCAGCGACCACGTCGAGATCCTCCTTTCCACCACGTTGCCGAGCGCCATAAATCAGGTCTGATTTTGTTCATTTTAAATTATGGATCTGGATTTCTGTATATTTCTATCTGGATGATTTTTTTCGAGCTATCGAAGTCTAACATACAGATGTTTTACTGTTTGATCCGTGTATTGTTTAGATTTAGGTATGATTTAATTTGTTCATTTTTGTTTTTTAAATAACATCCATGTTTTATTGTTCGATCTGGATTTCTATATTATTTAGATCTGGGTAATTTCTATATTATTTAGTTATGGGTGATTTCTATATTATTTCGATTTATGTCATTTTAAAATTATCATCTATGTTACAGGAACACCTGCGGTCACTCGTCAAATGGTTGTAATAATAATATAGGCATTTCGAACAAACCAGCAAGTAATTTTACAAATTACACATGCGTTGTCAGGGAAGAACAGAAGAATAACCCGTGAGAGAAAAAGGAAAAGGATGCTAAATGAAAGAACATGGTTGTAGCAGTGCAAAATTGCAATTTGAAAGTGCTAAATAGTAGTAATCTAGAATATTCCACTAATTTGCATTTGCTTTGAAATAGTGGATTTTTGTTGATGTTGTAGGTATTTATTTATATGTTGCGTAATTCTGGTATTTAGTTCATGCCCCTCTTTTTATGTTGCTGCAAAGTGAAATGTGATTCTCATAGACTGTTTTAGGATATTTTTAGGCATAAGATCTATTAACCAATCCATTTAATCTTAGATTAAAAAAATCGCTTCCAGATTTAATTTATTATGCGTCATTTCTTTTTAATACTATATTGTGCCATTTTTGCAGATTCAACCTATTCTTGTTATGTCGGATTGCATGAAATGTGGCTTTAAGGATGTGTTAATTGACAACAGCAAGGTACCGGTTGCACTTAGAATTTTGAGATATACATGTGCTTGAACCATTTTCTTGTTTATACCATTATGATGATTTGATCTGCAGATGCACCGGTTTTGTATTTTGATGTTCTTATGCTTGTTTCTACCATTTTTTTCAATGCTTGAAGGTTGAGATGCAACAGGTAATTTGTTATACCTTTGAATCTTCCCATGTTACATGTTTTCATGTTATATCTTTCCTTGTTTTCAGTTTCATATTTTTCTTCTTCTTGAATATTCCAGTTGGTTTTATATGGAACTTTCCCAAAGCTTTGTTAACATTTCAACTGGTAGTAAACCTTTTATGACAATATGAGCCTGATTATTTACTTCCTCTATCATCTTCATTGCTCATAAATGCTGCTCTCCGTACAACAGACTTCACTGCTCTTCGTAAAACCGTTGCCTCGTTCATTTGCTCTTTACTGTTAAAACACAATGCCATCCAAAAAATAATGTCCACTAATCCATGCATTGTTCAACTTCCCCCACTTCATCTATATTCTCTCCAGTAACCCATGCTACAATCATTTTTTTTTTGTGAGGACCGAAACCCACGACTTGGCATAGCCCGCCTGCATGCATTTCCTCTCCCAACCGATGATGGTTCTTCTTTTTTTTTATCTATAAAAGCTTCAGCACCACCCTTACACTCCCAGTCCTTCGTCACCGCTACCAAATCCTACCATTGACGCCCAATCCCTCATCACCAGGACGTTCGCCATGCCTCACTCTCTCATGCACCTACTGATCTTGCCCCTTATTATTGGAGCACCACCTACGGGCCTGCGCCTCGCCAAACCTCCGACCGACCAACGTCGGTCATCGCTGCTCCTCCTACAGCGAGCACCAGAGCACTCACCAGAACGTTACCCGAGCTCACGCCCTTATCCGATCAGTGCTTAACCCATCTCGGTGGAATTTTTGTCAATGTAGATTTTAATTTAAACGTGAACTCCCCATGCTTTCTGAATGGAACAATGAAGGGGTATACTTTCTTTTAATTGAATAAGGTTCGGTTTTATTTAAGATGAAGTTCTGTTTTGATTTGTTTTGGCGGAGAAAAATGGGTTTCTCAATTTCTTTAACAAAAGAATATAGAGAAGAAGGGAACAATATATTTATAAGGAAGAAATATGTGCATATCAAGTTATAGAATATATAGGTTTTATATGGCAGTTGCACAATGTGCTACTGATTTCCATCATTTGGAAAAGTTTATTTTAGCAAACTTCAAAACATAAGTGATATCATTAAATTCTTACTTGTCAACGAAATGTTCCTCACTCAAGTTTCATAACAATCAACATTGTTATCTTCCACTATTCTACTATGATGTCACTAAATTCTTACTTGTTAACAACTATCGCTGTCATGCAGGAAAAAGATGCAAAAGATATTGAAATTCCAAACATAAGATGGGAAGTTTTTGAGATGATGATAAAGTAAGTGTGGACATTTTTCATAAATTGTTCGATTTCCTTTTATTTTTGATTGAGTTATGATTGATTTACTCTGGGAACAGATACATCTATACTGGATCAGTTACAATTACAATAACTGCTGGTATTGCAAAGGATCTTCTTCGAGCTGCTGATCAGTATCTCCTAGAAGGTTTGAAGCGATCATGTGAATACACCATTGCTCAGGTTGATTCAAAAAAAAAAAAAAAATTGCTAACATGCCTGAATAATATTCGAGTAAATATTTGTTTGTAGGATGTAAATTTGGAAAACATATCCAGCATGTATGAATCGGCCGAAGCATTCAATGCTACATCTCTGAAGCTAACGTGTATTATATTTATCCTTGAGCATTTCAGCAAATTGAATTCTGGACCTGGGTATCTTCTCAATCCTTTATATTGTTCACCAAACACTGTAGATTGTTGAATGAGATGTGCACCATACTTATTGATTGTAATTGTTGTGCAGGAGATCTCCAACAGTGCAGCGTATTGTTCTAGAAATACGTACAAAAACTTTGATGTTGTCAAAGGTCTACATGGTATGATGTCTGAAGCTTTTCTTTCTAGTTTCACCACTACTCGCTAGAATAACACTGCAGTGGAGTCAACCGTTTCACCACTACTCGCTGCATCCTAGCTGGTAACTATACTGTAACAGAACAACTGAATATTTTGAGTTTATACTTATATACGGTGTACGTATAGTATTCTAGCTGATATGACTCATATGAACCAAAATCGTGGAACCTTTTCCTTATTTCTTTTTTAATAAAGATTGCATTATATTGCAAAAAAAAGTTATCTATTTGCCTTTTTTTTGCATTTGCTATTTTACAATACCAGCAATCTAAGTGAAATCATATTTTAGTTATAATATTCATACAACTAATTATAAATTGTTTCCTTTTCAGTTTACTGTCTTATTCTATTTTGACAGGTACAACGGACAATATGGCAAATTCTGGATTAGTCACTGAAGATGAAGATTTTGAGTGTGAGAGTGAGTGAGTGTAAATGAGTGTATGTAGCGAGCCAATGTTTGTACAAATAGGCATTTTGTATAGTTATTGTGTAACAAAGAGAAACATAATTGTGTATTATTCAAATGTGTAATAAAATATTTGTTTGAATAAAATATCTATTTAAAATTAGAAATTTTGAGTTAAACATATTAATTTTCGCAAATATTTTATATTAAAATGATTATATGTAACAACCCGTAAAATGCGAGCCAGTTTGAAATTTTTATTTTGGCAATTTTAGCGAATTTTGATTATTTAAAATGAATTATTTTAAATAATATCGACGAGAAATTTATTTTGAATATAATTCGAACGTATATATTATATACGTCGTCGTTAGAATATAAATATTTATATATAATTATAAATAGAATTGAAAATGGCGCGGTAGTTCGATAATTCGATTTCAAACTTCAATTGAATGTACCGGGCGCAAAACAATCCGGATTTTAGTGAAACCAAAAATAATAAGATCTAATTGTGAATATCTTTCCAACGAATCCGAATAATTGAAATTTCATAGCGGGAATCAAAAGATATGTCCAGTTGAAACTAAATAGTCGCTATGGAATTCAGGCCCTTAAAAATGGAAATTTTGCAGATGACCTCGGATTTCGACGAAACCAGTTTTGTTGGGTCCGAGATGTCAAGTTATTGCTAGATTCCAAATTTCATAATTTTTCGAATCAATATGTGAGCGTGGCAAAGGAAAACGCGTTTGACCAGTTTCAGTTGATTTTAATCGACTGGAAATTGGCCATTTTTCTAACGGTCTCAGAATTCGACGAAACTAGTTTTGTTAGGACCGTATCGTTAATACGAAGCTAGAAAATATTTTTATTGAATTTTTAAAGTTAGTATGTGACCCCGGTAATTTGAAATGTACGTTTAAAATTCAATATAGTAATTTAAATGTAAATTCAACGGAAACTAATCGAAACGAACGAATCAACCTACGATACATATCCCATTGTGTTCGGAATGGGGGTAAAACGCTATGGAGGACAGTCGGTGGGTTCGATTTCGAGTTCGAAAATAAAAGTTACTTTTGGATTTTAAAATTTAAATTAAAATAATATATAAGCAAATACCCCTACACCCCTCTTTCTCTCTTCATTCAGAATTAAATTAAAAAAAAAAAAAGGAAAAAACCCCGTTGACCTCCAACCCACGAACCCCGTCGCCCCTGCGATGCTATCGCCGCCGCTTCCACGCGGGCTTCTCACCTCCGATCTCCCACCAACGGCCTCCCTTCCTCTCCTCTCTCTCTACGCCCTCCTCCATCCAAATCGAAGTCGCCAGAACCCCTAACCCACCGCGAACCCTATACCGCCGTACCCCACTGCCCAGCCACCTCCGACCGCCTCCACCACCACTCCAACTCGCGAGCTCCACCACCAGGCCTCCGACGTGAGCCCCTCCAAGCGGCAAAGACCCAATTTGTTTTACAGTGAAATGTGAGTTTCTTTGTAAACATTTTTTTTTGTGCTATTAATTTGATTGAAAATCGAGGATTTTTCAATGATAAAAGATAGGATTTTTCAATGATAAAAGATAGGATTTTTCAATGATAAAAGATAGGATTTTTCAATGATAAAAGATAGGATTTTTCAATGATAAAAGGTAGGATTTTTCAACGATACAAGATAGCATTTTTATCACTTAGAAGTTAGGATTTTTATCACTTAGAAGTTAGGATTTTTATCACTTAGAAGTTAGCATTTTTATCACTTAGAAGTTGAGATTTTTAACTACTCAAAGTTGAGATTTTTAACTACTTAAAGACGAGATTTTTAGTGTGTTAAAAATGTAATCTTTTTAGTGTATATCGCGTTGTAAAAATATAACCTTTTTATTTAAAGTAGGGTGATAAAGATATAATCTTTCTCATATACAAAGCAAGTTAAAAATATAATTTTTATAAAGTAAAGATAATAAAAATATAATTTTTATATTATAGGAAAGTTAAAAATATAATTTTTATATGATAAGAAGGTTCAAAATATATTTTTTATTCGAGTGGTAAGTTAGAAATATAATTTTATATAGTATAGATAATAAGAATATGATTTTTATATTATACAGATAATAAAAATGCGATCTTTATATGAATGTGAACGATGTAAAAATATTATTTTTATTATATGTGAAGATTAAAAATATGACTTTTATATAGTAGAAGTTATAAAAATATAATTTTTATAATGAAGCGAAGTTAAAAATTCGATTTTTATATATACGAAGTGAAGATAAAAATATGATTTTTATTATATGAAAAGTGAAATAAAATATGAACCTTATTTTTATCGTGAACAGTGTGAATAAGAGTGAGATGGAATTGAGCGGGAGCAGAGCAGAAATCCAGATCGATCAGAAATTCAGAAAATAGGAGGAGTGGATCCCTCGGTGAGAATTTCTCACCTTTCAATTTCTATTCTAGTTATATATATATATACTAGGATGCAGACGGTGCTTAGTAGCACCCGACACAATCGTCCACAGACCATGGACTTGTTTGTTTGGTTGCATAGGATAGTTATATGATTTGATTTGAAATTGAATTGTTTGGTGAATTGAATGGTTTGATTGATGTGTGAATGGCGTGGGCCTTCACTAGACCGGGGATAAGGCTAGGCCTCGTCCCGTTTCTAGTATCGTGCCGTTATGCCGCCGAAATTTTCTAAAATATGTTAGAAAATAAAAATATCATTTTATTATGTACATGAATAATAGAAATTCATATGTTGAAATAAAATGTTTTTATCGTTAAAAATATAATTTTTAACGTGAAAGTGAATAAAATAAAATATTCATTTACAAACCAGACGGTTTGTTTATGTACACCTATTTGAAGGACATTGATTGGGTCGATAAATTTTACACATCGCCCAACAGCACAAATAAAATATGTGTTTGATTGTTTGAAACCCCACACGGGTGTTAGGATGAAATTTGAAGTTCACTCATCCTGATTGATTAAATATGTCGATCGATTGATTGACATGCTGTTATAAGCGTTAGATATCTTTATTGGATGCTTATACAGTGTAGTGCACTTTGGTTGATGGTTGATTATTTTTCAATGCTATTATATACATGTGTTGTATGAAAATCCATATAATTAATTTTATATGGTAATTGATTGGGCCTCATTCCTATTTGAAAAATAAAGAAAATTTGAAAATAGAAATTATGAAGCCGTGTTGATCAGATTGACGCCATTTTGACGTGAACGATATTTATATCGATTTTAAACGATTTCGAAATGAATTGAATTGAAAACGATTTCGAAATGAATTGAATTGAAAACGATTTCGAAATGAATTGAATTGAAAACGATTTCGAAATGAATTGAATTGAAAACGATTTCGAAATGAATTGAATTGAAAACGATTTCGAAATGAATTGAATTGAAAACGATTTCGAAATGAATTGAATTGAAAACGATTTCGAAATGAACTGAATTGAAAACGAATTCAAATTGAATTGAAAGTGGATCGAAATGAATTCAAATTGAATTGAAATTTGAATTGAATAGAAATGAACTTTGAAACGAATTTATAAAGAAGAATTCAATTTTGCTTTGAATTGAAATGGAAGTTGAAATAGATTTTGAAACGAATTTTAAAACTATTTATATAATTCGTTTTGAATAGAAAATCGACGAAGTATATATTATATATATTATATATATAATATAATGGCCTGAATAGAACGCGCCGCGCCGCGGCAGTTCGTGAATTTCGACCATTTATTTCAAACGGACATTGCGGGAGATCCGACCGTCGGATTCTCCTAAAACCGGAACCGTTGGGTTCGTATCGAAAAGAGCTTTCTAGAGAATGTTCGAAATTTGAAATCTAACGGTTGGATTTGGAATTATGTCCAAATCAAATTTGAAAAAGGTCGCTGTAAGTGCAGTTCGATGGCCGTAGATGGAAATCGACTGTACGGGCCTTGATAAAATTATTAAAAATAGTAATAATTTGTGTAAAATCATAAGAAATGATTTGTGAAGATTTGGGATGAAAGACTCCATGTTTGAAAAGATAAAAATAGATTTTTATCGAAATGAACTAGTTTTGAACTAGAAATATAATTCTATTTATTTTTAAACAAATAAATTGAATTTGAAGAGGGGTTTTAAAAATAACCAAAATTTCCAATGATTGCATTGGGGTGGATTTGAATCGAAATTGTCTTCGGAATATTTCGATGTTGGAATTCGTGATTATACAGATGTTGTTATGGAAATTTGAAAGATATATATTTATATCGTTATTTCCAATACGACCTTTGTTAGTCGTAGAATTTGATATTGAATATAAGCCGATATATTTTCTATTCAGAGCCTTGTATTGAATATCAAATGTGATTTGGGTTTGTCGTGAATGGTGTCTTCACTAACACTGTTCTTGAACCCAATTGAGGAAAGATTAAATCTTTTTATTTAGATTTAATGAAGTGTACCAATTAAATAATATTTAATTGGAATTGAATTGGTATTGATTTTTGGGTTTATCGTGAACAGTGTTTTAAATAACACTCGTTCTTTAACCCGATAATTAATGGAATGTGATTTTGGGTTTATCGTGAACTGTGTTTTAAATGACACTGATTCTTTAACCCAGCCGAAGATTAAAACTAAGTGGAGTTTTAATAAATCTTTAATTAGATTGAAATGATCGAAAATGGAGTATCACCAGTTTTGCTCCAGGCGATAGTTAAATCTTTAATTAGATTTGAACGTGAAATGGTAATTGAATTTACCGATAACACTGTGGTGTTAGATATGAAGTACTACCAGTTTTACTTCATGGGATGAATAGGTTGGGATTGGGAAATAAAATAAATGATTACTTCGGTGTGGTTCGCTAATCCCGACTAGTTTGAATTGATATTCAAAGGAGATTAAAGAATAAATTTAAAGAATTTATCTTGGATAAAATTAATGGGAACTTTTCCCAAAGTATGGGAATATTTGAATAAAAGAATATTCTGAATTGGAATGAGGCGTATGTTGTGTTTGTGTAACACTTTTATAATATATACGCGAGTTATTCAGAAAGACCGGGTTTGTCCCATTCTGAATAACTGATTCGACGTGGTGTCGAAGATGAAGACGGTGGTCGAAGACCAGAAGTTTTCACGTCGTTTGGGTGATTACTGATGATCTTGATTGGGCTGTACACCCAAGAAGATGGAAACAGTTGGTGATCGTCCAGACGTACTTGGAGATCGATGGATATGCGAGGTACTAGGTGCCTCCGGTTTCGTTCAGACCCAGAACGGACTTGTAAATGGACTGTGTGTCTGACATTGGATTTTAGTCCGTGTGATTGATCTCTATTAAATATATATCTGTTTGGCGGCGGAGAATTTATTCTCTTGCTTAACGCCCTTCTCTGAGACGTACGAGCTCAGGGGTTATATATTGATGGATATCAAACGCATGGAGTGAATTGCCTGTGTGGCATGCCTAAGTGGCAATTGATCGAGGCTTCTGTTGAAAAGCAAAGTCTTGTGGTGATGATCAAAGCACAGCCTGTGTGGCACAGCTTTGTGTAACGTGAATTCGCGAGCCTCACACCCCGGTTGTGAACCAGAAACGGGAGAGGACATCAGGGAGGGTATGCGTTTCTTTCTAGCTAGGGTGGTGTCAGTGACCTACCAGCCCTGACATTTATATACTTTTCACTTGTGTGGTTGTTGCTGTTGCGAGGCGCCTCGGTTTGATCGGACGATCCGGGTCCGATGGAGTCATTCGTTGGCTCATTTACGCCCCAAAGGGCGGGGAAACGTATTGTTCAGGCACTATAATCCACATCGGTGGACCGGCCCTGACGATCCAAGGGGCAGTTGCGGCTGTTCCGGTGGCTCGGGCTAGAGAGTCACGAATCGGTTGAGGACTATCTTTTGCCTCGGTTCATAGACGGAAATCCAATTTCCAAATACGTGACATTTGCGGTTTTATTTGTAGAGCCTAGTATGGCGACATGATATATGGTACCCATGCCGCCTATGATTGATACTTATGATTTGAAGTTGATTTATGCACTATGCACTTATTATAGTATCAAATGATTTGTTTTAAAACGTATCAAGCATTCTTTGGCTGTTATAAGGGAAAACCCTATCCTCGGCTGCGTTGCATTGTGTGATGGGACCTGGGTCTTATAACAGCTTCATTTTCCTTTATTTAGCATTGCGCTGTTTGTTTTATGCACTGGTATTCTTGGGAGGAAACCCGTTCCGTGTTATACGGCGTGGTCCCTCGATTTACCTAACTTTAAAAATAAAGATTAACTGTTTTAGTTCTCACACCAGTCACATGACTGACCTGGAGTTTATTGTTTTAACCTAAACTCTGGGTGCCCTTATTTTCGACACGGGCAGCTAGTAGTTTTGGTTTTGCAGATTTATATTCACAGGATCCTGGTTTACAGCTGGAACGATATCCGGAAAGCTTTGTATCCGTATATCTTCTTCTAGTTGTGTATTGTATTATTTTCCGCTGCTATGTATTTAAATGTAATTTAAATCTCTGATATTTCTGTGTAATATTCATTTTTACTCTGTATATTCTTGTAATCTAATGCATTGATGTAATATACAATGAAATGTTCTTCTGTATGCGTTCTGTTTTGTCCTGTTCTCAAACGATAGGGCGTTTCGAACGGCCTGGATCGGTTTAGCGACTGGTTCGGACCGAGCGAAATTTCCTGGTCGTCACACGTGGTATCAGAGCTTTGGTTTACAAAGCTCAGAGAACAAGACACATTAGAACCATACGAAAGAATTCATCAGATATTGGGTTAGTAATATCCAATGGGAATGACTCGTTAGAGATAGGATCAGTAGTATCCTAGAACGAGCGTGAAGAGTATATTTTTGAAAATGAAAACAAATTTTGTTTTGAAAATCTAAATCAATTATTCGTATTTGATTATTTATTTGTATTGATTTGGACAGTCCAGTATATAAAGATTTTGCATATGCGCCTTGCAAACGTATATTCGAAGTTTTAATATACTGGATAGATATAGAACCACACTCTAGTCACCCGGGGATGATCCTGATGATGGTGCATCATCATCAGCATCTATATTCGAGTGTCGAAGGTGTGATATCTATATATTTCCATTAGACTGGTGTGAGAACCAAAATTAGATAGGGCCTATTGTTGTGATTTGGCATCAAAAATCTGATTTTTTGTATATGTATCAAAGTTATGAATTTCAAAAGCTAATCAACTAATTGATTGATGTTTGTGTTGTTTGTTTATTTGTTTGATAATTTTCGAACCATTTAGCCTAATTGAACCAAATATTGAATTGTATTGGAAATTGGTCGCATTTGTTTGCATATACATATATATCATTGAACAGGTCATAGCAAGGAGGCTAGAGCCGAAGAATAAAATTTGTTTGCCCGACAAATAGGTACATGTTAACTACATAATTTCCTGTTTTGTTTGGGTGATGATGATTTTATGAGCCTATTGGCTAGCCGCTTGGCTTTTTCTTTTTCTTTTTGAGATCTGAAGGACCGGGGAAGCTATTTGAAATTCCCCGATGCTCCCATTGCAGGGGAGGTTATGGCGAAATTTTTCGAAAATTTAGGGTGTTAGCCAAATTTTTGAAATTTTGAAAATTCTCAGAAACTAAAGAGTTGGAGAATGGAAGTTAGACCGAGCGTGGAGCTGATTAATCAAACCACTTTCGACTTTGTTCCTTTTCGGGGACGAAAAGTTTTAAGTGGGGGAGATTGTAACAACCCGTAAAATGCGAGTCAGTTTGAAATTTTTATTTTGGCAATTTTAGCGAATTTTGATTATTTAAAATGAATTATTTTAAATAATATCGACGAGAAATTTATTTTGAATATAATTCGAACGTATATATTATATACGTCGTCGTTAGAATATAAATATTTATATATAATTATAAATAGAATTGAAAATGGCGCGGTAGTTCGATAATTCGATTTCAAACTTCAATTGAATGTACCGGGCGCAAAACAATCCGGATTTTAGTGAAACCAAAAATAATAAGATCTAATTGTGAATATCTTTCCAACGAATCCGAATAATTGAAATTTCATAGCGGGAATCAAAAGATATGTCCAGTTGAAAATTCTAAATAGTCGCTATGGAATTCAGGCCCTTAAAAATGGAAATTTTGCAGATGACCTCGGATTTCGACGAAACCAGTTTTGTTGGGTCCGTGATGTCAAGTTATTGCTAGATTCCAAATTTCATAATTTTTCGAATCAATATGTGAGCGTGGCAAAGGAAAACGCGTTTGACCAGTTTCAGTTGATTTTAATCGACTGGAAATTGGCCATTTTTCTAACGGTCTCAGAATTCGACGAAACTAGTTTTGTTAGGACCGTATCGTTAATACGAAGCTAGAAAATATTTTTATTGAATTTTTAAAGTTAGTATGTGACCCCGATAATTTGAAATGTACGTTTAAAATTCAATATAGTAATTTAAATGTAAATTCAACGGAAACTAATCGAAACGAACGAATCAACCTACGATACATATCCCATTGTGTTCGGAATGGGGGTAAAACGCTATGGAGGACAGTCGGTGGGTTCGATTTCGAGTTCGAAAATAAAAGTTACTTTTGAATTTTAAAATTTAAATTAAAATAATATATAAGCAAATACCCCTACACCCCTCTTTCTCTCTTCATTCAGAATTAAATTAAAATAAAAAAAAAGGAAAAAACCCCGTTGACCTCCAACCCACGAACCCCGTCGCCCCTGCGATGCTATCGCCGCCGCTTCCACGCGGGCTTCTCACCTCCGATCTCCCACCAACGGCCTCCCTTCCTCTCCTCTCTCTCTACGCCCTCCTCCATCCAAATCGAAGTCGCCAGAACCCCTAACCCACCGCGAACCCTATACCGCCGTACCCCACTGCCCAGCCACCTCCGACCGCCTCCACCACCACTCCAACTCGCGAGCTCCACCACCAGGCCTCCGACGTGAGCCCCTCCAAGCGGCAAAGACCCAATTTGTTTTACAGTGAAATGTGAGTTTCTTTGTAAACATTTTTTTTTTGTGCTATTAATTTGATTGAAAATCGAGGATTTTTCAATGATAAAAGATAGGATTTTTCAATGATAAAAGATAGGATTTTTCAATGTTAAAAGATAGGATTTTTCAATGATAAAAGATAGGATTTTTCAATGATAAAAGGTAGGATTTTTCAACGATACAAGATAGCATTTTTATCACTTAGAAGTTAGGATTTTTATCACTTAGAAGTTAGGATTTTTATCACTTAGAAGTTAGCATTTTTATCACTTAGAAGTTGAGATTTTTAACTACTCAAAGTTGAGATTTTTAACTACTTAAAGACGAGATTTTTAGTGTGTTAAAAATGTAATCTTTTTAGTGTATATCGCGTTGTAAAAATATAACCTTTTTATATAAAGTAGGGTGATAAAGATATAATCTTTCTCATATACAAAGCAAGTTAAAAATATAATTTTTATAAAGTAAAGATAATAAAAATATAATTTTTATATTATAGGAAAGTTAAAAATATAATTTTTATATGATAAGAAGGTTCAAAATATTTTTTTTATTCGAGTGGTAAGTTAGAAATATAATTTTATATAGTATAGATAATAAGAATATGATTTTTATATTATACAGATAATAAAAATGCGATCTTTATATGAATGTGAACGATGTAAAAATATTATTTTTATTATATGTGAAGATTAAAAATATGACTTTTATATAGTAGAAGTTATAAAAATATAATTTTTATAATGAAGCGAAGTTAAAAATTCGATTTTTATATATACGAAGTGAAGATAAAAATATGATTTTTATTATATGAAAAGTGAAATAAAATATGAACCTTATTTTTATCGTGAACAGTGTGAATAAGAGTGAGATGGAATTGAGCGGGAGCAGAGCAGAAATCCAGATCGATCAGAAATTCAGAAAATAGGAGGAGTGGATCCCTCGATGAGAATTTCTCACCTTTCAATTTCTATTCTAGTTATATATATATATATTAGGATGCAGACGGTGCTTAGTAGCACCCGACACAATCGTCCACAGACCATGGACTTGTTTGTTTGGTTGCATAGGATAGTTATATGATTTGATTTGAAATTGAATTGTTTGGTGAATTGAATGGTTTGATCGATGTGTGAATGGCGTGGGCCTTCACTAGACCGGGGATAAGGCTAGGCCTCGTCCCGTTTCTAGTATCGTGCCGTTATGCCGCCGAAATTTTCTAAAATATGTTAGAAAATAAAAATATCATTTTATTATGTACATGAATAATAGAAATTCATATGTTGAAATAAAATGTTTTTATCGTTAAAAATATAATTTTTAACGTGAAAGTGAATAAAATAAAATATTCATTTACAAACCAGACGGTTTGTTTATGTACACCTATTTGAAGGACATTGATTGGGTCGATAAATTTTACACATCGCCCAACAGCACAAATAAAATATGTGTTTGATTGTTTGAAACCCCACACGGGTGTTAGGATGAAATTTGAAGTTCACTCATCCTGATTGATTAAATATGTCGATCGATTGATTGACATGCTGTTATAAGCGTTAGATATCTTTATTGGATGCTTATACAGTGTAGTGCACTTTGGTTGATGGTTGATTATTTTTCAATGCTATTATATACATGTGTTGTATGAAAATCCATATAATTAATTTTATATGGTAATTGATTGGGCCTCATTCCTATTTGAAAAATAAAGAAAATTTGAAAATAGAAATTATGAAGCCGTGATGATCAGATTGACGCCATTTTGACGTGAACGATATTTATATCGATTTTAAACGATTTCGAAATGAATTGAATTGAAAACGATTTCGAAATGAATTGAATTGAAAACGATTTCGAAATGAATTGAATTGAAAACGATTTCGAAATGAATTGAATTGAAAACGATTTCGAAATGAATTGAATTGAAAACGATTTCGAAATGAATTGAATTGAAAACGATTTCGAAATGAATTGAATTGAAAACGATTTCGAAATGAATTGAATTGAAAACGATTTCGAAATGAATTGAATTGAAAACGATTTCGAAATGAACTGAATTGAAAACGAATTCAAATTGAATTGAAAGTGGATCGAAATGAATTCAAATTGAATTGAAATTTGAATTGAATAGAAATGAACTTTGAAACGAATTTATAAAGAAGAATTCAATTTTGCTTTGAATTGAAATGGAAGTTGAAATAGATTTTGAAACGAATTTTAAAACTATTTATATAATTCGTTTTGAATAGAAAATCGACGAAGTATATATTATATATATTATATATATAATATAATGGCCTGAATAGAACGCGCCGCGCCGCGGCAGTTCGTGAATTTCGACCATTTATTTCAAACGGACATTGCGGGAGATCCGACCGTCGGATTCTCCTAAAACCGGAACCGTTGGGTTCGTATCGAAAAGAGCTTTCTAGCGAATGTTCGAAATTTGAAATCTAACGGTTGGATTTGGAATTATGTCCAAATCAAATTTGAAAAAGGTCGCTGTAAGTGCAGTTCGATGGCCGTAGATGGAAATCGACTGTACGGGCCTTGATAAAATTATTAAAAATAGTAATAATTTGTGTAAAATCATAAGAAATGATTTGTGAAGATTTGGGATGAAAGACTCCATGTTTGAAAAGATAAAAATAGATTTTTATCGAAATGAACTAGTTTTGAACTAGAAATATAATTCTATTTATTTTTAAACAAATAAATTGAATTTGAAGAGGGGTTTTAAAAATAACCAAAATTTCCAATGATTGCATTGGGGTGGATTTGAATCGAAATTGTCTTCGGAATATTTCGATGTTGGAATTCGTGATTATACAGATGTTGTTATGGAAATTTGAAAGATATATATTTATATCGTTATTTCCAATACGACCTTTGTTAGTCGTAGAATTTGATATTGAATATAAGCCGATATATTTTCTATTCAGAGCCTTGTATTGAATATCAAATGTGATTTGGGTTTGTCGTGAATGGTGTCTTCACTAACACTGTTCTTGAACCCAGTTGAGGAAAGATTAAATCTTTTTATTTAGATTTAATGAAGTGTACCAATTAAATAATATTTAATTGGAATTGAATTGGTATTGATTTTTGGGTTTATCGTGAACAGTGTTTTAAATAACACTCGTTCTTTAACCCGATAATTAATGGAATGTGATTTTGGGTTTATCGTGAACCGTGTTTTAAATGACACTGATTCTTTAACCCAGCCGAAGATTAAAACTAAGTGGAGTTTTAATGAATCTTTAATTAGATTGAAATGATCGAAAATGGAGTATCACCAGTTTTGCTCCAGGCGATAGTTAAATCTTTAATTAGATTTGAACGTGAAATGGTAATTGAATTTACCGATAACACTGTGGTGTTAGATATGAAGTACTACCAGTTTTACTTCATGGGATGAATAGGTTGGGATTGGGAAATAAAATAAATGATTACTTCGGTGTGGTTCGCTAATCCCGACTAGTTTGAATTGATATTCAAAGGAGATTAAAGAATAAATTTAAAGAATTTATCTTGGATAAAATTAATGGGAACTTTTCCCAAAGTATGGGAATATTTGAATAAAAGAATATTCTGAATTGGAATGAGGCGTATGTTGTGTTTGTGTAACACTTTTATAATATATACGCGAGTTATTCAGAAAGACCGGGTTTGTCCCATTCTGAATAACTGATTCGACGTGGTGTCGAAGATGAAGACGGTGGTCGAAGACCAGAAGTTTTCACGTCGTTTGGGTGATTACTGATTATCTTGATTGGGCTGTACACCCAAGAAGATGGAAACAGTTGGTGATCGTCCAGACGTACTTGGAGATCGATGGATATGCGAGGTACTAGGTGCCTCCGGTTTCGTTCAGACCCAGAACGGACTTGTAAATGGACTGTGTGTCTGACATTGGATTTTAGTCCGTGTGATTGATCTCTATTAAATATATATCTGTTTGGCGGCGGAGAATTTATTCTCTTGCTTAACGCCCTTCTCTGAGACGTACGAGCTCAGGGGTTATATATTGATGGATATCAAACGCATGGAGTGAATTGCCTGTGTGGCATGCCTAAGTGGCAATTGATCGAGGCTTCTGTTGAAAAGCAAAGTCTTGTGGTGATGATCAAAGCACAGCCTGTGTGGCACAGCTTTGTGTAACGTGAATTCGCGAGCCTCACACCCCGGTTGTGAACCAGAAACGGGAGAGGACATCAGGGAGGGCATGCGTTTCTTTCTAGCTAGGGTGGTGTCAGTGACCTACCAGCCCTGACATTTATATACTTTTCACCTGTGTGGTTGTTGCTGTTGCGAGGCGCCTCGGTTTGATCGGACGATCCGGGTCCGATGGAGTCATTCGTTGGCTCATTTACGCCCCAAAGGGCGGGGAAACGTATTGTTCAGGCACTATAATCCACATCGGTGGACCGGCCCTGACGATCCAAGGGGCAGTTGCGGCTGTTCCGGTGGCTCGGGCTAGAGAGTCACGAATCGGTTGAGGACTATCTTTTGCCTCGGTTCATAGACGGAAATCCAATTTCCAAATACGTGACATTTGCGGTTTTATTTGTAGAGCCTAGTATGGCGACATGATATATGGTACCCATGCCGCCTATGATTGATACTTATGATTTGAAGTTGATTTATGCACTATGCACTTATTATAGTATCAAATGATTTGTTTTAAAACGTATCAAGCATTCTTTGGCTGTTATAAGGGAAAACCCTATCCTCGGCTGCGTTGCATTGTGTGATGGGACCTGGGTCTTATAACAGCTTCATTTTCCTTTATTTAGCATTGCGCTGTTTGTTTTATGCACTGGTATTCTTGGGAGGAAACCCGTTCCGTGTTATACGGCGTGGTCCCTCGATTTACCTAACTTTAAAAATAAAGATTAACTGTTTTAGTTCTCACACCAGTCACATGACTGACCTGGAGTTTATTGTTTTAACCTAAACTCTGGGTGCCCTTATTTTCGACACGGGCAGCTAGTAGTTTTGGTTTTGCAGATTTATATTCACAGGATCCTGGTTTACAGCTGGAACGATATCCGGAAAGCTTTGTATCCGTATATCTTCTTCTAGTTGTGTATTGTATTATTTTCCGCTGCTATGTATTTAAATGTAATTTAAATCTCTGATATTTCTGTGTAATATTCATTTTTACTCTGTATATTCTTGTAATCTGATGCATTGATGTAATATACAATGAAATGTTCTTCTGTATGCGTTCTGTTTTGTCCTGTTCTCAAACGATAGGGCGTTTCGAACGGCCTGGATCGGTTTAGCGACTGGTTCGGACCGAGCGAAATTTCCTGGTCGTCACATTATAGCTCTTTGCAAGTTTTGTTGTAGTGATTTGTGACGAATTACCGACATAAATTTAAGGTGATGATCAAAAGTTGAAATTAACCGTCGCTAATCCCTTGGTATTTAGCAAGGGTTTACCAACTCCTTATGTAAGTAATATTTTATCATAATTTAATTATCCGTCGGTAAATAGTTGGTATATAAATTAAATTAAATTAAAATTAAATTAATAAATAAAATTTACTTTTATTGTAAAATTAGCAAAATGACGGAAAAATGTCGGAAACCTGTTGCAAAATTCCATCGCAAAATATAACACAAATACCGTCATGGTTTTTACCGACCATACAGTTACGTAGGAAATCCGTCGCTAAGACCTGTTTAGCGACGGATTTGAAGCAGATTTTGCCGCTGCTATTTGCTGTTTTTCTTGTAGTGTATTATACACTTGTTGTACGCAGATGACCTTATGATTTTTGGTAAATCAGACACAAATTAAGTTGTTGTATTGCATCAGATATTCCAGAAACTAAGCACTTATGCAGGGTTGAATGTCAACATTTCTGAGACCAAAGTTTTTTTCATCACATACGATATAAACACTCTCCCTATACTTTAGGTGTTGGGCTTTGAACAGGGCACTTTACCGATCAAGTACCTTAGTGTCCCCATATCTTCGAATTATTTGGATTACTTTGAGTGCCAATCATTGATCCAGAGAATACAAAATAAAGTTCAAGGATGGGAAACCAAGCTCTTAAGCTTTTTTGGAAGAGAAGAATTGATTCACATAGTTATAACCCCTGTACTCTTATATTGGTTGTTTGTTTATCAAATGAATGAACAAAAACTTGATATACTACAAACTCTATGTGTTGATTTCTTTTGGGGAGGTTTAACACATAAAGTTGCCTGGAATACATTGTGCAAGCCTAAAGCTGAAGGGGGAATTGGATTAAAAATATTTTCAGGCCTTAAAAAGGTAACGAGTCTTAAACTGATGTGGAACTACCAAACCAATTCTAATCTATGGAGCTTATAGATATCGCAACGTTATTGCTCTGTTAAACACTTTTGGACTATGTCCATTGATAATAATTCTTCATCTACTTGGAAGTTTATGCTCATATTACGTTCTACATCAAACGGTTTTCTAGAAAATCGTTATTGATGGTAATAATACCTCTTTGTGGTTCGAACCTTAGGTAAACAGTAGTTGTGTGATTGATCTAATAGGGTTCACTAGACTCCATGTTATTAGCTCTTCATTATGTCATCAAAGATAATCATCTTGTGCCATCTCTACACCCCACCACCAGAGAAATAGCAAGTGAGATTCAAAGTGTACCCGTTTTTCCTTCCCTTTAACATGATAGATATGAATGGTGTGACAGCGGTAATCTCTCTTTCTACAAAGCTCACCAACACTCATAAATTAAATCCATGTAATCTATAATTTGGCATAGTAAGAATAGAAGACATATGTCATTTATTTACTATTTAGCTATATCAGGAAAAATCAACACCCGCGATTGATTACATTGGTTTGACATTTCCATGGATATGTCATATATATTATGCAAGAATCAACCTGAGACAATTCAACATTTATTCCTTGATTGTGATTACTCCTTCTTTATATGGTGTTCCTTAAAATATAAACTATCTTTGCCTTCCATTCTCTACCGATAATTCAAGATGAAATACAATTGTTGTTGTCTAGTTTTACACAAAATGATCAACTTAAAGATCTCGCATGTGCCTGTTTTACCAGTGCCATTTACTACATCTGGGGTAAACGGAATAATAGAATCCTCTCAAATCAGAAAATACATTCCATAATAAAGTTAAAGCAGATTGAGAAATAGGTTACCTTTCTAATTCGTGATAATAGCAGCAAGACCTGTAGGAACGCAAGAAATTAAGATTTGTTGCAGAGATGAGGTATCGAATTGTTTGATGCTCGATTACCAGTCTTTTTCTTTTTGAAGATGTTGTATTTGTGTTGTTTCGTTTGGGCCATCTAAGTCGTGTAGTGGGTTTTATCTTATTCTTTGAGTTTTATTATTGAATACCTAATGTAGTACATTTACTAAATTTATATGTACTATTTTTCCATGTAAGACAACCACTTTGGTTAAGGGGGTTACAAGGTTTTGATGAGGCATATAAAGGAGCTTTTAATTTGGTCATCAATAAAGCATACCAATTTTCAAAATAAAATAAAATATGATGAGCGTTCAATAGCATCCCAACTATGCTAGCACCCCTTTAGCCCCCACGTTTTCCATTACACATCCGGTTTCTATCTCCCTCCACTAACTCTCTCTCCTTCCTATAACTTATTTTAGTATAAATGAAAGGTGGAAATATGGAGGATATTTGAGTGCTTTATTTTTGGAGTGCTCTTGAACGCGCTCATTTTTTTCTTCTGAAAGTGGGTTTAAGCTTTATCGATAAGCAAAAAGTCCAAATGAAACTTTCGGCTCAAGAGCGAAGTGGAATTACAGAGAATAATCATAAAGCCTACCACCTACTTTTATCGACATAAAACAACAAATAATATCTTTTTGACTTAAATCTAGTGAGCCTTAATTCATGGCGACTGAAACTAGAAATAAGAGCCGGAGATGCTTGTACTTCGATGCTCAGTCAATGCCGGCCGCAAATCCATGTCCGGAATATTGCCTTCTCTAGGTCCCCTTCGTTTGGTGTATATATACATGTACACACACACGAGCACGTTCTGTGCCACCCCAAAAATGGTGCATCCCTTTGTTCCGCTATTTCCCACCTTTTATTTGTATTAGAATAAGGTAATGGTGGAAGAAAGAGTTAACGAAGGGAGAAAGAAAATGGATGTGTGGTGGAAAACAAGGGGGTCAAAGGAGGAGTGCGAGCACTGTTTGTGGTGGTGTTGAACTCTCTCGTTAGAGAGGAACTCCAAGGGAAGTTTTCAATGGGGGTAATTATTGTTTCTATTGGTTATCAATACACGAGTTTGATGGCAGTCCACTATTGCAAATTTCCCATCACAAATGATAGGAAAACATGATGTTTCGTATATAGTAGCCTGGCTTTTTACTTGGATCTGAATTGTGTAAAGAACAGGCGAAGTAGACAGGAAAACGTGATTTTTTCTTTCGAATTGTGTCAAGAATAGGCAAACTGTGAAAGGAAACATACAATCAATGTATCACCATTTTGGATTTTAATATAGAGTGCATGCTCATATGGAATGCTCATATGGACATTTAATGAAGTTTCTCTCTTTCAAATACTTATCAATTCGAGCATTCCAAGCTCTTGGAGCTTGTTTCAATCCATAAAGTGCCTTCTTTAGTTTCAAAACTTTGTCTTCTTCTCCCTTGACTTCGTAGCCTTGTGGCTGCTCGATATAAACTTCTTCTTCAAGGACTCCATTTAGGAAGGCAGACTTCACATCCATTTGATGTATCTTCCAATTGTTTTGAGTTGCTAAAGAAAGTATCAGTCTTATAGTTTCTAATCGAGCAACTGGAGCAAATACCTCTTCATAGTCAATGCCAGCTCTTTGAATATAGCCTTTTGCTACCAATCTTGCTTTGTATCTCTCAACTTCTCCTTTGGCATTTTTCTTTACCTTGTACACCCACTTGACACCAATCGCCTTTTGTCCTTTTGGAAGTGAAGCTAGCTCCCATGTGTCATTTTTCTCGATCGCCTTAATTTCTTCGTCCATAGCATCTCTCCAACTCTTCTTTTGCAAAGCTTCTTGAAAATTTATGGGCTCACAATCTGCAAAAAGACAAAAAAGAGTAATATTGTCTTGGTTTTCTGTTACGTCATAAATTTCTTGAAGGCTTCTAAAACGAGGAACCCTTTCACTTGAGCTCCCATCTTCTTGACAATTTGTTGCTGGTGAGGCTAGTGGGGAAGTAGGCTCTTCACTTGATTGCTCGATCCTTGGTTGTTGTATCTCATCTTCTTCAAAATATGGAAAGAAGTTGTAATTCTCATCATACGATTTCCAATCCCATTCTCCTTCTTCATCGAATACAACATCTCGACTAATTATTATTTTCTTCGTATCAGGATTATAAAGTTTATAGCCTTTTGAATTTGTGTCATAACCAATAAAAATATATTTTTCACTTTTATCATCCAATTTGCTTCGCCTTTCATTCGGTACATGTACATGAGCTATGCTTCCAAAAACTCTTAGATGAGAAATGCCAGGCTTCCTTCCGCTCCATGCTTCTTGTGGTGTCTTCCCCCACACACTTCTTGTTGGAGATCGGTTTGATAGATAAACAGCGCATGCCACAGCTTCCGCCCAAAATTCCTTTGGTAGTCTCTTACTTTTGAGCATGCTCCTTGCCATTTCAACAATTGTCCTGTTCTTCCTTTCTGCTACTCCGTTTTGCTGAGGAGATCTAGGCACTGTTAGTTGGCGTCGAATTCCATTATCTTCACAAAACTTCAGAAATTCTCTTGATGTGAATTCTCCTCCGCGGTCAGATCTCATGGCTTTTATCATAAGGCCACTTTCCTTCTCAACATGAGCTTTGAACTTCATGAAGTTCTCAAATACTTCTGATTTTTCCTTCAAAAAATACACCCACGTTTTTCTTGAAAAATCATCAATAAAAAGAAGGAAATAATTACTTTTACCTAGCGAGCTTGGCTTGATTGGTCCACACACATCTGTATGTATGAGTTCTAATGGTTTCTTGGCCTTTGAGTATGACTCCTTTGGAAAGCCCATTTTGACTTGCTTCCCAAGTAAACATCCTTCGCACAGTTGATTGGGATGATTTATGCAAGGCAATCCTCTCACCATTTCTTTCTTAAAGAGCAATTCCAATCCTTTGAAGTTAAGATGTCCAAAATGAAGATGCCAAAGCCATGAGACATCTTGGTAGCACGCCTTAAGACATTGGGCGACACCATGTTGAATGTTGAGCACAAACATTCTATTTTTTGACATTGGTACTTTAGTAATGAGATTGCTTGCACTGTCTCTTATGGAAAGGCTTTTATCCTTTAATTGAATATCATAACCTTTCTCTAAGAGTTGTCCTAAGCTCAAGATGTTACTTTTCATGTTTGGCACATAGTAAACATTAGAGATAAATTGATGCTCTCCATTCTTCAATTTAATAAGAACATTACCTTTGCCTTTCACTGCTACCTTTGATTCATCTCCAAACGCCACATTGCCCTTTATTGTTTCATCAAGCTCCACAAACATATTTTTTCTTCCGCACATATGGTTGCTTGCGCCGCTATCTAGATACCATTGATTGTCCTCCCCTTTTTCATTTTCTTTATGGGCCAATAATAATGTGCCATCTTCTACAATTCTTTCTTCAGCATAATTGGTCTTCTCTTCAACCTTATTGTTTCTTGGAGCTCTACATTCAGAAGCATAGTGTCCAAATTTCTTGCAATTATAGCATTTGATCCGTGACTTGTCACTCCTTGAATTTGAGTTGCCTCTCCCACGACCTCTAGTTGTGCTTTCTCCTCTTTGATTATTGAAGCTATGGTTATTGTCATGGTTGGACCTCCAGCCTCGTCCATATCCATAGCCACGTCCTCTTCCTCGTTCTTGACCACGGCCCCATCTTTGTTGGCTTTGATTACTTTCTTCCTTTTTTGAATCAATTCGTGTCTTAAGAACATGCTCTACGGTCTCTTCCTTCTTCTTTTTCTTTTCTTCATAAGCCTGCAATGAGCCTAAAAGCTCCTCTATAGCCATGGCCTCCAGGTTTTTTGTTTCTTCAATGATGGCGACAATATGTTCAAACTTTGAATCTAATGATCTAAGAATCTTCTCCATGATTCTGACATCATCTAATTTTTCACCATTTCTTTTCAAGTTATTAGTAACAACTAAAACTCTTGAAAAATAATCAGAAACAAGTTCACCTTCTTTCATATGTAGAGATTCAAATTCTCCTCTTAATGTTTGAAGACGCACCTTTTTGACTTGATCTGCCCCCTTGTACGATACCTGAAGCCTTTCCCATGCTTCTTTTGCTGATTTTGCTTCCGAAATCTTTTCAAAATTGTCATCATCCAATGCTTGATAAATTAGACTAAGAGCCTTCTTGGCTCTTGTCCTCAAGTTTTCCAATTCATCCTTTTGGGTTTGGGATAAGCTATCTTCGTCTTCTGGTTCAGTATAGCCTTTTTCAACTATCTGCCATACACGATTTGCTCCAAGGAGGGCCTTCATTCTTAAGCTCCAATTATCATAGTTGGTCTTGGTAAGCATTGGAACTGGAACGGGAACGTTGTTATTCGCCATTTCTTAGGATCTTCAAGCTCTGATACCACTTTGTTAAGAAAATTTATGTGGAGGAAGAGAAACAAATTAGAAGAAAGTAGAATATTTTAAGGGAGGAGAAAATATTTTATTGCTTGATTCTTTTTTCTTGATTGATCATTGATTAGTACAACATATGAGAGAGTATCTATATATAACATGACATTGTTCTACACTCTTCTCTCTCTAGATAATTCTATTGCATATTTTGATAGACCAAAATTTATTATCATTTATTTGATTTTGGCCTTTCCTAAAACAAGGATAGAATTTATTACATAAGTGGCATTTACTTATAGAACCCAATTTATTTGTTTCCATTTAAAACCAAGTTTACTTTTCAACAAAACGGGCTATCACCGAATCATGGCAGTTTCAAAAAAGAGGCACTTTTGATGCAGATGGAGTTTCTGATGCGAAGTGGATCTGAACAACTAGACGTGAATGACAACAAGAAGCACTTTGATGAACTGTGTCGGCGGAGGAACTCCTTAGTCGCAGATGGGAGATCATGTGAGCAGAAAACACATGTAAACAGCTTAGAAAAACATTCAGGCAGTTACTGTAACTACTTGGGAAAGGGTAACACTCTGTAACAGTTTTCTGTAGCACGTGACAACAGCGCACAACAGTTTTCGAAAGGGTGACAGTTTTTAAAATACGTGGCGCACTTGCTTACATCTTAGGCAAATTAAAATCTGCAAATTATGGCAGTTTCAAGAGGCACAGTCTGAAAAGCTTATCTATTTGGCCCAAGATTGGCATGCTTACTATTTACGTTTTCTTTTTCACTATATAGGGCTAGACTGGGTGGAATGGTGTGTATAAAAGGTCTGTGAAGTGTAAGTGTGGTGTACCTGTGATCGATACTCCATATCGATACATGTATTTATAGGCATTGTTTTGTATATACGTATGGGTTGTATTGAAATGTGCTTATTAATAAAGAACCCATTTTCAAAAAAAATAAAAATATACATACATACATATATACATATACATATATATATATATATATTAAGAGAATATCCTTTATATTAATTCATATAAACCATATGATTTTTTTTTACAAGAAGCTATAAGAATCATATTTCATCTCAGAAATATGTTCATATAAATTCAATTTGATTTACACACCGTCTTCCTAAGGTTTTCTCAATTATAGGCCTCATTTTCATATATGCTCAATACATATATCATTTGCTCGTTTGACTTAAAAAAATCATTGATAAATTCTATTTGGTAAAAATTTTGTAAATTACAAAGGTAAATTTCATTACTCAATTATCAAAGTTAATCTTGTTAAGTTATGGATTCTAGCTAGCTAAACATTGAATTTAGGCAAACCTGCTTCAGCTTTTGTTACCTACAATATCCAAATGCCGAATTCTACTCAATATGTTGTTCCAGGGCCGGTTTTAGGGCTAGGCGGCCTAGGCGACGACATAAGACACCCCACCCAAGAGGGCAATCATGGCCGGATGTGTTGGCGGAGGAGATGACTGCGTGCAGAAAATATAAAAGAAGGTATATCCAAAATGTACACAAATATTATTAGCTTATTTGGTTATTAAATGATTGTAAGCATAAACTGGCATAGGTTCAATACTTATCATCATCAGCCCCTTGCAAACAATTTTTTTCCTGCCCACCCTTACCTTGAGCACTTAATTTTTCTAAATTTTGGCCTGTAGTTTTCCACCCTTGCCTAGGGCAACCCAAGCTACAGAGTCGGGCATGTGTTGTTCTAACACTCTTAAAGACTCCAATATACTATCCCTTGCTTCTCTCTTCGATTTATAGCTTTTGTTTCTTAATTTGAGGATTTAATTTGGAATCAAGTTCCAATCTGAGAGTTTGGGAAGAAGAAAGAAATGAGAAACTGGGTTTTTTAAAATGAGAGAGAGGAAAAAAACTATAATAGTACAGAAAGAAACCATAATTGAAACTTGGGTCAAACTCAAAGTTTCGATTTCTAATCCTCAGCTCATAGAAATGCTGAAACAAAAATGGTGGCCTCTCGTTGCATCTTCTTCCACTCCCATTTAAAACTTTTGTTATCTGCTCGTCCAACTCTTCTCATCCACTTTCCTGCCTCCCGCCTTGAAACTCAATGCCGAAAAATAAGAAGCTTAAGTCACGTTTGAACGCCAGTGTCACTAGATCTGGTCGTATATTTTAAGATCTGAATAGTCGTTCAGCCTTGTCAAATGCGCAACAACAACTAGCTAACAAAATGTCCTCGTCGGTCACTGCCACATCGCTCTCTGGCCTCAACTCGTTGGATACTACTCCAGTAACGCCTCTTCTTGCTTGAGCCAAGACTGTAAACCGTTGGACAGACGTCTACATTTTAGCAAATTTTGAAGCACTAAGCAAACCAAAACAACCATGTAGAATAACAGTAAGTCCCCTAAATCATAACTTGGCTGATGAGATGGAGAACGAAAATATTGATTTGGGTATAAACGGTTTGAAAATGGATAATGAGTTAGAGAAATGTGGTACTGGTAATGCAAAAATGATGGAAGAACAGTAGATAATGTTACTGAGCCACCCATGAATAAAGCAAACCATACATCCTCCTCTGGTTTTATTACACGCCATGTGCTCGTGCAAATGGCTCAAACGAACTTGTTGTGCCTTTAATGCCATAGAAACCTTGTGTGCCACCTAATGTGCCAATATGATGGATATATATATATATATATGGAAATGGGTTTAACTTTACTACTGGGCATTACAACCCAAAAGAAAAACAAGGCCCGCGACCTTGTTACGATTCAATACAACGTACTTGTACAGACCGACAAATACAACTTTTCATCAGAACATGCGAGAATATTAAACAAAAGTAAGTGAATAGCCAGACCTAAAGCTTAATTCTATTCAAAAAAAGGCGTAATAACTCGTGCTTGTTTCTGGGGTCGGATCCAGTGTCCGCCACCGATCCACGTCTTCCCTTCCGTCTGTTACAGGTCCTCTTCGTGTGGTGAGATCTCCTCTCCTCCTTCTTAGCGCAAGATTTAATTCTTGATTTGCAAGTTTGCCAGCGAATTCCACTGACTTGTTTTTCTTTTGGTGAATTCGATCGTTCCTCTCCTTCCATACACTCCATACAGCAACTGTAAAAGCGATTGTCTTCACTTTGGCTATCTCACCTACGCTTGCGAGAGCACTTCAAGGTTTGTCATGATTTCTGCTAATTTACTTTCGGTTGTAGTTTGTTTGACTTCTGCACAGCAATTTCCCCATATTTTCTTTGTGTAATTGCATTCAAAGAATAGATGGTTGTGGGTTTCTTCAGCATCATTGCATAGCATGCAAGTAGTCTCATTTATAATACCCCATCTGAAAAGCCTGTCCTTGGTTGGCAGTCTCCCTAGAACAGCCTTATATGCACAGCAAGCCATTTTGGGTACATTTCGTTTACACCATATGATTTTGCTTCATGCTTTTTGACCATGTTTTGTCCTTATGTCCTCCCAAGTCTGTTGTAGTTTGAATCCAGAGCCCATCCATGTCCATATGTCATATTGTCTTTCTTGATAAATTTGCATGTTATCTATTACCCTTTTCTGTTCTGCATTGCGTGCAAAATCTACTCTCCATTGATTATTGGATATGATAGAATTTACTTTCTCCTTTGGGCAACCATACGTAGAATAAGTATCCCACCCATGGGTGTCATACCATTAATCCAATGGTCTAGCCATAAGTCAGTCTCATTGCCTTGAGCTATCTCTCTTCTACAGTGCTTGGCCAATGTGCCTCTTACCCTCAAAATTGCCTACCAGGTAGACGAGGCATTGTTGTCTTCCTTCATTATCCAAAAATTTCCACTGCCATACCTTTTGTTCATCCATCTTGCCCACAGTCCTGAATTGTTAATGATTTTCCATGCTTGCTTTAATGTGAAAACTTCTCTCATAGTTTCGATGTTTCTTGGGCCAACTCCTCCTTCCTCCTTTGGTCTACAAAGCTCTTTAAATTTGATTTTGTGTAATCCTCCCCTCCAAATGAAATCTACACAGACCTTCTCTATTTTGTCTATTGATGCATTTGGGAGCTGGAAAGTTTGCAACCAAAAGTTGACTTTAGCATGTATTATAGTATGCACCAGCTCGATTCTGCCAGCAAAAAATAGTAGTCTTGAGCTCCACCCATACAGTTTGTCCCTGATGTTTGTGATAAGACTCGTACATTCCCTATCTGTGATCTTGTTAGATGAAAGTGGGACACCCAAGTATTTCACTGGAAGCTCACCTTCTTGTACATTCAACACTTCAAGAACTTGACTTTTATTCCTGCAAGTTTTGTTAAAATAATAGTTAGTCTTGTAATCATTAACTTTTAACCCACAATGTACCTCCATTTTTGTAAATATGTCTTTGATATGTCCAGTTGTTGTCCCATTAGCTTGATACAGATAAGTAGATCATCTGCATACAAAAGATGAGAAATGCTAGGCTGAATGTTATGTATAGTCTTCACCCATTTCTTATGACAAGCAATTTCCATTTGTAAAGTGAAATACTCCATTGCCACTGCAAATAGGTAAGGGGAAAGTGGATCCCCTTATCTGATACCCCTGTTACTGCCAATGTATCCTTTAGGCACCCCATTGATGAGTATAGAAAAAGTTGGGGTAGAGATACATTCTTTAATCAACTCAACTGTTTTGTTTGGAAATTCCATGCACTGTAACATGTGAATGATGAACTGTCTGCTAATTTTATCATATGCCTTATGTAAATCAACCTTAAGACACAATCTGTTAGCCCCTTTCTTGTTGAAATGTCTAATCGATTCATGAGCAAGAAGTGAATTTTCAGATATACTCCTCCCTTTAATGAATGCACTCTAACATTCAGCAATTAGGTTAGGTAGGATCATTTTCAGTCTGTTACACTAGACTTTGCTTATGACTTTGTATATGACATTATAGTAGGCAATAGGCCTGTAGTCTGCTATACTTGTGAGTTTTTCACATTCTGGATAAGATATATAAATGTGTGATTAATTTCTTTCAGAACCTGACCTGAATTGAAGGTTTCTTGAATTGCTAATGTAAGTTTACCTTTTAGATTGTTCCAATGGATCCTGAAGAAATTCAAGCCCAAATCATCAGGCCCCGGCGAGGAATCAATATGGATCGAACCGATGGCATCCCACACCTATCTCTTAGTGACTCTAGCCAGCAACAATCATCGTCCACTCGTGTTCACCAGCCTACAAGTGGCAATATGTTGTAAGTTCTCTTATGTTTGCCCATTATATAATTCTTGAAAGTAATTTAAGGCTTCTTCTTTAAACTTATTCATGTCCATGCATGCGTTACCCTCCCGGTCAAACATTTGCATGTTATAGTTCGTATTTTTCCTTACTGCCATTTTGATATAAAAAAAATTGGTCCATTCATCCCCTACTGTTAGCCATTTTTCCTTAGCTTTTAGTTTCAATTCTATTGCTTTTAGTTGTAAGTGGTCCTTCAGTTTAGTCTGCGCTTCATAATATAGCCTCCAAGTCTCTTCTGTGTTGTCCCCTTCATCAATTTTGGCCAGTAGTTCCTCATTGAGCTCTTCAAGAGTCTCTAACTTGTCCAGTTCCTTGGGTCTGATTCAATTCCAGTTTTTGAGTATGTCCTTGGTTTTCTTCAAAAATTTCACTAAATTGTACAAATGACGGTCCTCTACGAGCATTAATTCCTCACTGTTGAAGTTTGAGTGATACCCATCAAGTAGGTGCCATTCATTTGATTACCTGAAAGGTTTACCCTTCTCCCCGTTCCCCATTTCTTTGAGCATGATATGTAGCGGACAGTGGTCACTCGTTGAGTTAGGCAGAATGTTTACTTTAATATCGGCAAATTTCCTCATGCATTGCATATTTATTAAAGCTCTGTCCAGTTTGCAAACAATTTTCCTAATTTCTCCACTTTTCCACGTAAATTTCAGTCCTCCATGGATCGGTTCTATCAATCCAGAAGCTAATAAGCAATTATTGAACTCTGAAAGTTGTGTAGCTCTGAGGGTAAGTCACCCATGTTTTTCTTCAGCACGTAACACCACATTAAAATCCCCCATAGTTAGCTATGGAATTCCTATTTGTTTCGATAATTGTGTGATCTTCCCCCAAAGGGAAACTCTCTGGCTAGCTAGATTACTAGCGTACATAGTAGTTATGAATAAAACAAGCCCACCAGTATTCTTAGCATTAACTGTCACTTGTTGGTCATCCTTGTCTTTTGTCGTAATGTCCCAAACAAATTTTGACCATGCTAAAATAATTCTTCCCTTAGCTCCTGAATCATTATTGTGAAGAGTTAGCCACTCTACACCCAATTTTGTCTTCAAAATATTTAGGGTTCTCATCACTCATTTTACTCTCGAGTATACCCATGATAGAAGGATTTAAACTCCTCCTCAAATTAAAGAGGTCTAAACTATGGGTATCATTGTTTAGTCCTCTTACGTTCCAACTTATTATGGACATTTGTTTTTGAGGGAATTACTCCTCAAATACTTAGGAGACACTACTTGTCCAGTCAAGTTATTACCTTTTTGCCTTTCAGTTCTGAATTGTTCCTCATATTTCTCGTTATGTTTGGTGAAATTGCCAGATTTGTTCTTGTTTTGCTCCTCTGCATTTGCAACATTGAGATTGACTTTTGACTTTTGCAAGTCTGCTACTGTTTCAGGAACTAGGTCCTGTAGATTGGAAGGAGTGCCCTGGCTTTGTCCCTGATCTGACTTCTCCGATTGCTCCTCCTGTGTGTCTGGTGACTCCTGCTGCTCCACCTCATGTTCGTCACTGATGTCTGAACATGTTTCATGTATACATATTTGTGAATTATCTAGGTTAGTATTTTGGTTAAGTGTAGGCTGACTATCAGTGCCTCCTGTTTTGTTGGGCTGCAAATCGTCTGTAATATTGTTTCTTGTCTGTTTCATTTGCCACACTTGCTGGAAAGTGGTGGAACACTGGCTATCTAAATGGCCAAAGCATTTGCAGTCACTGAAAATGGGTGGTAAGTTCTCATATTCGATGCTCTGGTAATATGTGTTGCCGTATTTGTCTTTCGCTCTTACCTGTTTCTGCATTTTACTGTCTGCCTTGATTTCCACTAATACTCTTGCATACTTGAGTCTTGACACTTTTTTAGTGCATTCATCCATGGTGAGAGGGATGCCCACCAGACTTGCGATCTTGCTGAAGCCTCTGGCATTCCACAATGTAAGGTCCAAGTTGTTTAACCTAATCCAGACTGGATGCGATTCAAGCATGTCTCGCTCCAGTTTGAGGTTTGGTTCCCATCTCTTAATGAAGATGAGTCTCCCATCCATGAACCATGGGCCTTTCTCCAGCACCTTGTTGCAATCTTCCTCATTTGTGAATTTTATCAAATAAAACCCGTTTTCTCTTGCAAAAACGTTCCAACTTCCTTTGGGTTTCCATTCTCTCCTAATGTATGCATTTAAGTGAACATAATATGGGCGCTTACCAATCAAGTAAATATATATGGAATTCGTCCACATATTGTTTTCCACTTTGTAGATTAAATCATCTACCATCGCAAAGTCACCTTCTTCATCTTTCTCCGTAGCAAATTTCAGGACTTCCCCGTCAATTTTTGTATTTCCAGCTAAAACTTCTTTCCAATTCCTATTTCCAGCTTTGAAGTTTAGCGGTTGTCCCTCTGTTGGCTGCTTGCGTCCACACGTTGTAGCAATCTTGCTTGCTACAGCTTGAGCGAAGATGATCTTTCTCTTTCTAGCCTCTTGCCACCCTTGATCGACATCGAAGCTATTAGGGTTAGGGTTTCCCCCATAGGCGGCGACCATTTTGAATATATATATATATATATATATATATATAAGGAGGGTTATATGACCATGATGGATATATATATATATATATATTTAGTTGTTTATGTCTGATACTTAGAAATCATTATTCATACATATAATTATATGGTTGGCATAAAAGAAAATTCGGGGGCTACCGCCCCCGAAACCAACAAGTTGCCCCGCCCAGTGAACTTTCCTACCTACACCACTGGTCTTATATATCTTGTATAATCTCCAATAAAATATCCGCACAAATACCATCATTCTACAATCTCAAAAATCATCTCTTTAGATACAGTTTGAGTTTCACCATTATCCAAAACTCATTAGTTTGATATTTATTTAAAGTTTCAGATATTGAAATTTATTGAAGTTAGATACCTGAAATGAAGGTCAGATGTTTAACTAAAACTTCGGAAAAGTTTCTAATTTTAATTAAGCGTCTTAACCGTGAGATCAGATGTCTAACTCAAGTTACATAAAATTTTCATGATAAAAGTCAAACGTTCGACTTACGAATTCAGACGTCTGACCTGATGTAAAACTAGAAAGCGCTCATGACTAAGGAGAATGAAGAGCATTAGTCGACTTTTGAAGAATCTTAGGATGATATTTCACTACCTAAAACTTATCCTATGGACCATTTAATGGTTTATCTAATGGGGATGTGGTGTATAATATGTTTGATCAGTAATGGCCAGAAGATTATCAAACCAATCCATTAAAGTTTTATGATTACTACTCAGCTATTATGGAAATCCAAATGATGATAAAGTTTTGTGAAATTTTCATGTTGACATATCTTGCATACATTATGTTATAACCTTATGTCATTTTATTTTGGTCAGTATGGACATCCTGTGTTATTTATTTTGTGAAGAATTTTGTAAAACATTGTGATATTTTTCAGTTGGGCATTGTTACGGTCACTGTGTTTTTGTTACCATCATGTTATCAATTGGATATTCTATATTTCTCTTCCCATGAAATCACTCGTCTCTTTTTGATGATGACGGAGAGGGAGAAATTGTAATGATCTTATTTTGTGTATTAGAAAATTATAGAATATTTATATTATTTCATACGAGGTCGTGCGATTTTATAATTTTTTAAAATGAATACTAGTAGCATTTCCTGTCTTCAAGATTTGCACCTAATGTTCCTGCTATTATTTTACCTCTAATGGATCTTGTTTTATCTATATTTTTAGCTGGAAATGAATTAGGACCCCAAACCACTTCATTAGGTCTAAATAATGCTCTCCCTCTTTGTGGAGTTGTCGTATTAAGAAAAAAAAACTTGTAATTTGAGAGGTATGGTTGTTTTAATATTTAGACAGCTTAAATAGATAGCAAGGGTTATCGGTACGATCGACCCATGACCTATTTCAAGATTTGAGTATGTGGGATGAAGGAAATGGAAGAATCTTCTTCTAATCATTTTACAACTTTCAAAACATATCTCCTCCTTTATCAATGGCATTGCCTTCTTAAACTACCAAACAATCTTACTTTAGTTAGCCAAATATTGTTATTAGGGAGAGATGAGCAAGAATTGACCTAAATCTTGAATATTAATTTGCTATTGTATTCACCTAAAATTTCATGCTAATTGCTATCCAAAGGAGATTAAGGGCATAACATTGATTAAGGTGATTGATTAGTTCTCCCACTTACTAATTAGGATGTATTAGACTTTAAGCCGCCTCCTAAAATTTCCTAAATAAACTTCTAAACCATGTTTACAAATATGCAAGTTCAGGGGTAAAGTTTATGAAGACTATGTTTTAGGAATCCATGCAAAACCATATGAACATAACGTTATTTTCTTATTCTATTTGCTTTTATTCGACCAAAATGCTTGTTTAAGTATGTTTAACATGGCATTTGCTTGATACAAAAAATGTTTGAATGGAAGCAAATGTCGATTGAGTGGAAAAATTAGCTGTAGCAAGTTGTATTATGTTATCCAATCAACATCACATCCAATCCGCATCACATCTAATCCGAGCCAAATGCTCGTATAGAAGTGCAATTGGGATCAGATCCGATCCAAGCTAAGTGCTCGAATTGAGTTACAATCCATAGAGGTGATAAGGAATGTCCCACGAAGCATCACACCAAGTTTTAAGTTTTTTGTAGTTTGGGTGCTCCATTTATGGCTTAAAGAAGCTTGGATCGATACGGCTCAATAAGCTCGGATCGGTGCAACTCGAGTACTTCAAATTTTCATGGATACCATAAATCTTAGATTAGACAAATATGAGTTTGGGTTTTGGATTCCAGCTAAGTTTTTGGGTTGTCCAAAGGTTTGGACTACGGATTGGCGGCGCTGCGGTAACCCCAGATCGGTAAGGATAGGAGAGTTCAGACTGGTGGTGGTGAGGCACTTTGGATCGATGCTTGAACGATGGCTTTATATTGTTATGAATGCAAGGATATTTGATGTAAGAGGCTGACTCTGGATTAGTAGAGGGTAGGTTAGCTCCGGATCAGTATGAGGAAGTTTGGCTCTAAATCCCTAGGAGGCATCATAATTTTAGATTAATATATAGGATGAGTTCTTCGGTCAACATGTGCATATGGATCATATCAATTAAATTCATGTGGTTTAATGATGGATTTAGTTTCTTAAGAAAAAGTCCAATAATGACAACTATATTTAAAAATGCAAAATAGTGATGATGAGTCAAGTGGAAGACGACTAATAAGAGTGCAGCAACACTTGATTTAGCTTGACAATGAGTCAGTTGTCTACGTTTGGTCCCAAATGAGGACACTTCTGACAAGGGTCATAGGATTAGATTCTAGGATAGGCAAGGATCACCGATATGCAAGGTTTTAGGGAGCATTTGGGAAGAAGGGGTCATATGAGTGATGCCTAACTGGACTAAGCTAAGTCCATATTTCCAAGTTAGAAAATTTGGGCGTCCATCTAGACTATGTTGGGTCCTTGCCAAGAGTTATAAAAGTCGGTGAGATTTTTTCTCTAACCGACTAGGATACATGGATTTGAGTACCATGAGAACTCTACACAATAAATGAGTGAACGTGAGGATGGATGGTGATGCAATTCTTTATCACCCTATTACTTAGACATATGTCACATATTTTAACACGAAAGTCATATAGTAGTGTACATTATTACATATGCTAACTTTGTGGATGTAGGAATAGGTTAGGCTTGGTTTCTCATACTTATTCTCTTACTTTACTTTAACACCTAAGATTACTATCACTTATACTAGACTTCAATCTGAACTGGATTTTTATAAATTACTGCTTACTAGCATAGATACTCTAAAATGAGTATAATAGAGGCAGGTTGGGGTGAGCATGAGTTGATGCTTAGAAGGCAAGCAAGAGGCTATTTTGTATATTATTTCTATATACTCCATTGTTTTACCCTGACCAGTACTATAAGGCTCAATAGTACTCTTATTTAAAGACTGTTACCTGAGTTGTTATCACTTGTATGACTCTACTTTTATTATGTTATAAAGATCAGTTACTCTAATGTTTATAGTTCGTTGCTAACTATTTATCGTCTTTCCTAATTTATATTGGTTATGCTATTCCATTATACTTTACTCAATCCACTATGAGATACACAATAGGTTTCTATGTTGTTTCCTTTATATTTATCTAAAGATTGTCTTACGTTCTTCGAGCATGTCCATAACACATTTTTTAGGCATCAACGATGTGTGGTCATCACATTTGGTATCAAACCTTAGGCCGTGTTTTTTTAACTTAAGTGGGAATATCTGGAGAGGAATATATTTATAAGTGAGCGTGTACTTGTTATATATCTCAATTTTTAAAGATATATATGTATATTATTATATATATTCTTATGAATGAATATGCACTTCACTTGAGCACCGATAAGTAGGATTCCTTGCAAGGGGGAAGATCGTCTTCATTTCAGATTGAACGATAGGTCATCGAATAAGGAATAAAATTGGAACTCAACCTCTAAAGTTGAAAAAGGGGTCGACTTGAGAGCTAATGATCCTGATATTCAGGCCTTGTTTGCAATTTCAATGAGAGGCATGATGATAAATGCTTAAGGAGCTGCTCTGAATGTATCTAAGGGTGGTCATCACATTTGATTGTGCCTATTGCTAAGGAGTATTCAGACATCTTTGAGGAAGTTACTGGACTTTTGCTGCGTAGAAAGATTAAGCTTCATATCAATTTGATGGGTAATGGAATACACATGGTGACACCGCTAAGGAGGATGATACCTAGGGAGTAGCAAGAGCTTGAGATGCTTGTGGATGACTTTCTAAAAAAAGAGTTCATTCATAGGAGTATATCTAAGTGGGGATCACCCGTTGTATTTTCTACATAGGAAGGTGGCTCCTTTAGATTGCATGTAGATTACCATGAGTTGAATAAAGTAACAAAGAAGAAAAAATATCCACTTCCATGTATTAATGATTTGTTCAATCAATTAAACGGTGCTAAGATATTTTCTCTATTAGATCCCGTTAACGGGATTCCACCAGTCGCAGGTGGCAAGGGAGAGTGTACTAATTATGGCATTTTGGAAGCAATCAGGTTTTTTTGAGAGGTTTGTTATGCTATTTGGGCCAACCAATGCACTAGCATACTTTATGGATTTTATGAATCATGTTTTCGGATATCATCTTAATTAGTTTATGCTTGTGTTTGTCGATTATATTCTTGTCGGTTGATGGATGAAAGAGGAACATAAGACACACTTAAGGATTTTTCCAAAGGGGTTGAGAGTACACATTTTAAAGGTAAAGTTTTCATAGTGTCACTTCTGGAGGACAAGATTGTGGTAGTTGGGCCATATTGTGTTCAAGTAGGCTATTATAGTAGATCCCATAGAAATTATAGCAGTTCAAAATCAAACTAGCCCCAAAAGTGTTATGGATGTGAATGATTTCTTAGGATTAGATAGATATTATCTAGTGTTCATTCAATACTTTTTTATGATAGTAGCATCATCGACCCAGCCGATTAAGAAGAATCGAGCTTCCGTTTGGGATGCGAGATGTGGGAACACATTTGTAAGTCTAAAAGAGAGGTTAATGTGTATGTCAGTGTTTGTTATTCCAAATGGGAATGAGGAAATGAGGGTATACATAGATTATTGTGGTGCTAGGTTAGGTGATGTAGAAAGGTAAAGTTTTGCTCATGCCATTCGTCAGATAAAACCTCATGAGAAAAGATACTCCACCCACGATATGGAATTTGTGACGATTATTTTTTCATTAAAGATGTAGAGGCACTATCTTTTTGAAGAGAGGTTCAAATTATTCTCCAACAATAAATCATAAAAAACCTTAAAAGGGTCTTAACGTTCACCTACGATAATGGATAGAGTTTGTGGCCTTCTATGATTTCAATGTTATATATACTCCAAAAAAAGGTAACGCAGTCGCTAATTTGAGAAGGCGACATGCCAACTTATATATGATTGTATAATGGACGGAGCTCGAAAACATTGCCTATTAAGATTGGCCTATATGTGAGATAAAACTAGAATAGTTGGAAAGTTTGACAACCAGACTGTGACGATCCGCTATACATCACTAGTGCTCAGAACTTAAAATTTGCACCGTACAAGCACCCAATCAATATAAAGCGATCGTCAAGAAAAAGATATAGAAGAAAGGAAGTGAAAATAGCAAGAAAATAAGAAAATAGAAGAAAAGAGAAAGAAAAGAACAAAATATAAATACAATCACATAACATGTCGTATATCTCACAGTGCAATAGATAACATATAATAATTAAGTCACCGATATAAAGCAGGCGCGACAGTAATAACTATACAAAGCATATAATCAGAGCATACAAGATCATATGGTTATACATAATAGTAACAAAGCTTATATAAGATATAAATAAAATGAAATGATACACTGTCTCTACAGAAGTGCATAGCACTGTCAAGGCTCCACAGTGATACACAGCAGAATAAACAATAAGGTTACAAGTATAATATATAATACGTCGCGTCCTGCAAATCCACCTATATAGCTCCAGAATTACCTGAACCTGTCACTTAGTCTGCTCATCAGCATCGTCGATGAGCACCCAAAATAATAAGAGGGAAATAAAATTTTGGGTTAGATAAAAGTCTGGTGTGAGCAATAAACAAATCTCAAAGTACTGGCATATATATGTCATGAAGGGTACATATAGGTCCTACCCCTACATCCACAGAGTTAGCACATAACAGCTGGTATATAATTCACAATGATAAACATAATATAAAACTAGTGTGATATAAGTCTAAGTATTGAGTGGTGACAAATAAGTAAACAACCATAGCACCCATCATCCATCATCACATTCACTCACTCAGTTCATTGGATATACGATAATGCCTCCATTCCTTAGTACTCGAATCCATGCCACTTAGTCGGCTAGGATCTAGGTTGTACCGACATGTACGCCCTGATGTAAGGACTCGAACCTAGTCCACGTGAATTCCATGAGTTTTCGGAACCTAGAAACATTCTCCCGGACCTAGAGATAAGGACCCAACCTTGGTCCAATAGTCATCACAATAACCCTTCTTTCTGAGTACGCCTTAAACCCGTGTATCAACAATCCCTTTGCACTCGCCATCTGTAGCAGAGTCTATTTTTGGACACTTACCATTACGCCTCTTTAGTAGCTCCCGCTAGATCCATTATCACTCCTCTACATCTCAGGATATCTCTATCATTTATCAAAGTCGTTTCTTCGCGAACCACATATCAAAGAGCTATCATGTCAAAATCACCATCGAACGAACCATCATATCATGCTCCTTGAAATTACACCATCACCCATGTCAAATTAACCAAACTGTTAACAATGATAATCGATATCGACCACTTCATAGTAAATGATAACGACTATCTATATAACTTATCTAACCAAAATTGGTTAAATACCCAAACATTTAATATTCGTTGCGAAATTCAACTCATCGCTAAGGAGAAATACCACCACGAAGAACTCCTTCGCTTGTGGCTACCACCACATTGCCTTTCCTTGGTCGGCCCAACTTTGGTTCGACCTAATCGAACATAATTAGATCGACATAGTTGATTTGGACTTGGTCACCTATATCCAGATCAACATAGTCGATACGGGATCGGTCGAGCCGGCTTCGGATTGACTTTGTCGATCCAGGCTTGGTCAAACTGGAATCCACTGTCATTCGACTTCTTTGCTCCATCCAAATCTTCAGACCTACTGCCGAGCTCTAGTGTTGCTCTGTCAACGAGTCCAACCATGCGCTCTGGAGCTCCAACAATGTGCTTTGAAGCTCCGTTGAGAATATATCTCGCTCGTTCATGTTCACTATCCTTGAGCATACAATCAAGATACACCAACATGTGCATTTGATCAATAGGCACTCCAAACTCTAATGAATGAAATATTTCCTTATACTAAGTCGCTTATGAACAACGTTTTAATCTAAACTAAGTAAACAATTCAACCATACAAGCAGTAGTCATTCAAATTCTAAAAATGGCACACGAACATCCTTAACAACAATGATAGGTCAAATAGAACCTATCTATATCAATCAAGGTGAAATAAGTGTCTAAATAACCCATGTCCAACAATATCGTCAATTTAGCGGGTAATAGCGCGTAAACTGGTAAATATGTGACAATAAGGTCAAATCTACTTAAATCAATTTCTTATATTTTCATTTATAATTTACTAAGTTCAGCAAATCCTAAATATTAAGTTTTATGATTAGAAATCAATTCAAAATGATAAACTGTACTATATGACAATTACAATTCAATGAGAGACAATATCACCCACCTTAGCTAAATCAGTCCAAACTAGCTCTATAATATAGAGCTCATCAATATGTGTCCATAGGAAGAAACGACATCCAATTTTGACCTCGTATGCAAAAGATTTTAGTGTTACAAGTTTAACTATCGTTCATGTAATTAACTAACTTAAGTTATGATTAGTTTAACATTAATTACCTTTTAAACCCTTTCCCCAATCCAAATGCGCAACATGTATAATGTCAGACATGTGCGTCTATTAAAGGTGATACGTAGAAGTACTTGATGGAATTGGAAACTGGTTGTGCCATCGCGAAGCATGTCTGAAACTCATCGTGCTCACACCCAAACCAAGATCGCCAGAACACCCAGGTGAAACGTGACTTGATTGTCGCGGGTTACATAAAGTGGCGACTTCCATAATGTTGCAACCACCACGAAGAACCAAACCAGTCGAAACTCCTATACTCGGCGTAGCTCTCCACCCTAAGCCCAAATCCGATCACCATAACCTCCATCTTCCATCACAATACTGGAAAAACAAAACCCTAGGTCGGAAGCCTTTGCAACCATCAATAACGAACTCCATGAATGGGTATGGGCGGACAAAGGATTCTTAGCCGAGTCTACTGCATTTTGTTTCATTATTTTAGACGAATGGATTGAGATATATCAATTTTTGAATTAAAAGAAAAGGGGCGGCCAAGGTTTTCTCCCTGGATATGAAATAGTAACGAGAGAGAGAGAGAGAGAGAGAACGGGTCATGTATGAAACACTGTAGTAATGAGATTTATATGTTCAATTTATTCAATTCCAATTTAAACTGCGACTAGAAACAATCATGCGTATTATCTTGCTACCATCAAAAAATCTTTCTAAATGCCATGAAATTTAACAACATACATCACTACAATGATACAGTTATGATGGCACGAGTTTCGTCAAAATCCGAGACTGTTTCTCGAAAGATGATTTAACGCATATTTTAAAATGGTTTTGACCCTAATATCTATCAATCTTAAAATATAGCAATTCTTATACTTTTTACTCATGTAATGAATCATACGAACTCAACAGAACTAGTCTTAAGTCCTAATTCGATCACTTTTTAAAAAAAACACCTTTTGAAATCGTCACTCAGTTAATTAATGATTAATATTTAAATATCAAATCGTAAAAATACAGGTCGTTACATTCTTCTCCCTTAAAGGATTTCTTCCCCGAAATCCTCAAAAACAGAACAACATAACTCGACACTTTTGAATAAGTGATGATAAAGGACAAACTGTCACTTAACGCTCTCAAGAACAACCATTGAAAGCGATCACTACAAACGAAATAGACTCAGAATTTGGTGTGGAGCCAACAATTCCATTCCTAAGTATAACCACAATCAAACTAGGGATCAGTGCAGACAAACCAAATGTCTAACTTGTACATAATATTACAAATCAGTAGATATAAAAAAAAAGTGACAACTTACTATTTGGAAGATAATTTTACGTATCATTGAATATTGAATTTCTTTCCCAATATGAAAAAATTCATGGAAAATTATGGTTGCAACTCCTCTATACAGCTTGATCCGGAAAAACCCAAAATCGCCATGCAAGGCTCATCCCAAAAAAGAAACAAAAGCCCAAAAGTGGATACCCATACATGGTGCAAAAATCACCAATAATGCACCAATGGCAAAAACCACAACTCTACATCTACTACATACCTATTTTTAAGCAAACTTAGCATTTAAATGAGAGTAAAAGCAAATTAGCATCCAAGCAAATCAATCTTGCTTTTTTCCTACGTAGGCATGTGTAACAACCCGGAAAATCAGAACCAATTTAAATTTTTTATTTTGGCTATTTTAATGAATTTAGAATATTTAAAATAATTTATTTAAAATAATAATGACTAAAATTTTATTTTAAACGAAGTTAGAACGAATAAATTTATTTTAATTATATAACGAGGTAGAAACAACGCGGTAGTTTGAAATTTTGAAGTTGAACTTTGACTGAATGTACAAGATTCAAAATAAATTGGATTTCAGTAAAACCAAAAATATTTAAATCTGTTTAATTATATCTTTCTAATGAATCTGAAAATTGAAATTTCATAGCGGGAATAAAAAGTCATGACAGTTGAATATTCAGAATAGTCGCTATGAAATTTAATATAAATATAGCCCTTGAAAATAGACATTCTACAAACGACCTCCGTTTTCGACGAATGGTTGTATCTGGAATATCAATTTATTACTAGATTCCAAATTCCAATATTTTTGGAATTAATACGTGAGCGTGGCAAAGGAAAATGCGTTTGGTAATTTTAGTTTGAATTGGATCGACCGAAAAAAGTCCATTTTTCAAACGTTCTCCAAATTCGACGAAATTAATTTTGTTGGGACTGTATCGTCCCAACATAGCTAGATTTATTTTTCGGGAATTTTTGGAATCAGTATGTGGCCTCGGCAAATTAAAATGTACGTTCAAATCGAGTATTAAATGTTTTATATTTTAATTTGAAGAATAATTGACTGAAACAGTCGAATGGGCCTATGAAACATATTCCGTTATGTTCGGAATGGGGGTATTTAGCTAGAGGTGTTAGTCATTGGGTTTGATTTGGAGTCAGGAGGGTAAAACACTATTTTTTTGGAATTAAAGAATTGAAAATAAGTGAAAATTAGGCACACATCCCTAAAAGCAAACTTAATTAGGCTCACATCCTGTCATAAACTTATTATAAATTAGGTCCCTCTTTTTTAAAAGTAGCGAAAAAAATGAATAAAAAAATACGAAAATTATTATTTAAATAAATTATGCATTCGACAAAAAAATCAAAAAATACGCAAAAAAAAAAAACAGCGAAAAACGCAGTTAAATGCCTAATGTTATGCAAGAATTCCAATTTCTTGCATATACATGTGCAAGTATTTCCAGAGTTGCATTTGCGTTTGATTTTTTTGCATACTTCTATGCAAGTATTGCATCGTTCTTGCATAAAAATATGCAATATTTCATAACAGTGCAACTCAGTTCATTTTTATTTGCATTCAAGTGTGCAAGTAAATCCAAAACATGCACACATTTGTGCAACATAACCATTAGCATAATTCCCTTTAAGCAATAATTGCATGCATGTATGCAAGTATTGGCAATACTTGCATACATATATGCAACTTTTTTTTTTGTTGGCGTGGACTTCTGCTATTATTTCCAGATTTTAGAAATATTTTTTTTTATCACCGACGTGCTTTTTTCTATAGGAAAATGCAGGAGGCGTAACAAAATAAGTATTAGGCGGAACCATGAAAGTAGGATGCGGATCCTACAAAAAAAGGAGGTGGGAATTCAAAAATAGGGGGCGGGTTTATATAATAAACTATGACCGGATGTGATCCTAATTTTGAAACTTAATAGTGACCTATAAAAAACGCACCCTAAAAATAAATTATATATATATATATATATCAGCCAATCAAAATTGTCTTCATTATCGCGAAAACCCGATACCCCCTGAAACGAACGACTGAAGTTGCTCCCTCCTTATCTCCTCGTTTTCTCTCAATCCATGCAACAAAACCCATTGCTCCTTTGGAGTATTTTGTAGATCTCATCTCGAGCTTCAAATCCATATAGATTTCATCACCCATCGTTCAATATTTTCTCTGAATCACCTCAGTGAACGTCCGCCGTTTGAGCCGTCTCCACCACTTCATCTCGCCGTCGATCTGGACAAGGTGCATGGCGCCGGGAAGCTCTCTCTAAGGCCGAGGATGTCATACCACCGGATCGTCACCAAGCGCAACAGATTTCACGAAAAATCTAAAACTAGATTTGAACAAAACTGAAAGGTAACAGGTTTAATTATTTAAATAGTTTTAAACATTTTAAAGCATTGCAAAGTATGTTTAACGAATAAAAATCATATCTTTAACATATGTTGTCGAAATCCAGTGAAACCGGAGACATTGGACTCGTGACGACGTACTCTACATTCTAGAAGAGACTAGAGAATTTTTGGAGCTCTCTACAATTTTAGAAGGAGTGGAACCCAATGTGAGCAATCTAAATTTAAAAATAAATAAATAAAAATATATAGGTTGCAGATGGGGCTTAGTAGCTCCTGACACCATCGTTCATAGACCATGGATGATTTGTTTGATAGAATTGGTTGTGGTTGTGAATGATTGAGTGTGGTTGCAACAAAGTTGATTGTTTGTGGTGAATTCATTATATTATGAAAATGAATTGTATTATGGAAAATGAAAGTATTGTAATGCTGCAAGGCCTAGGATAGCAGAGGAGCTATGCTGGACACGGTGTCGGTGCAACCTACCCTGCCGTTGTAATGCTGAAATTTTCTGAAATGACAATATAAAATAGTTGTTGTGTTGAAATAAATTGTTTGAATAATAAAAACCACATTTTTATTGTGTATATGAATCATTAAAAATATTCGTATGTTGAATAAATTGTTTGAACAATAAAAATCACATTTTTATTATGTATATGAATCATTAAAAATATTCGTATGTTGAATAAATTGTTTGAACAATAAAAATCACATTTTTATTGTGTATATGAATCATTAAAAATATTTGTATGTTGAATAAATTGTTTGAACAATAAAAATCACGTTTTTATTGTATATATGAATCATTAAAAATAATTGTATGTTGAGTAAATTGTTTGAACAATAAAATCAAATTTTTATTATGTATATGAATCATTAAAAATATTCAAGTTTGAAATAAAATCTTTCAACAATAAAAATCACATTTTATTGTATGTAGGAACCTTTAAAAATAGCCGAAGGTTGAAATAAATATTTGTTGATTGAAAATATTACTTTTAACATGTATATGAAGTGTTAAAAATAACCATGAGTTAAAATAAATATATGTTGATTGAAAATATTATTTTTAACATGTATATGAAGTGTTAAAAATAACCATGAGTTGGGTCGTTCTTCTCATGTACCTTCAATTGCCTTCCCCCATAACAAACTACCTTGCCTTCTTGCATCAAGACAACGCCCAATCCTGTACCACATACGTATGTGTATATGGTAAACATTTTTCTCCCATCAGGTAATCTCAGAACTGGGGCTGTTGTTAGAGCCCTTTTCAAATGTTGGAAAACAATATCGCAATCCAAATCCCAAGCGAAAGTTAAGTTCTTCTTTGTCAATCCTGTGAGTGGGGCTGAGATTTTTGCAAAGTCTTTAATGAACTTTCGGTAAAAACCCGCTAGCCCAAGAAAGCTTCAGACTTCGGTTGCATTCCGTGGAACCTTCCAATCTTGCACCGCAACTACTTTTGCGGGGTCCACAGCTATCCCCTCTTTGGACACCACATGTCCAAGAAACCTCACTTCTTCTCTCCAGAAATGGCATTTAGAGAATTTGGCTTTTAGCTGATGTGCACGAAGAGTATCCATGACTTCCCTTAAATGCAAAGCATGCTCTTCTTCATTCTTCGAGAAAATCAAAATGTCGTCTACGAAGACCACCACAAACTTATTAATGAACTCCCTGCTCATCAAGTCAACAAAATAAGCGGGTGCATTTGTCAAGCCGAAAGGCGTGACAAGCCATTCGAAAAAACCATCCGGGGTTCTGAACGCGACCTTATCAATGTTGTCTTCAGCCACTCTTAGCTGATGAAACCCGGTAGCCAGATCTAGTTGGGAGAAAACTGACCCACCTACAAGCTGATCAAACAATTCGTCTATTCTTGGAAGTGGGTGACTATTCTTCTTGGTCAGCTTGTTTAGCTCCCTATAGTCAACGCATAGGCGAAGTGAACCATCCGCTTTGCTTGCGAATACTACTGGAGCACCCCATTTAGAAATACTCCGCCTTATAAACCCTTTTTCAAGCAGCTCTTTGACTTGCTTACAGAGCTCTTTTCTCTCCCTTGGAGCCATGTGTCTAACGGGTAGAGCTACGGGTTTTGCATTATCAACAAGGTATATGCGGAAGTCTATCTCCCGCTTCAGAGGTAAGCCCTTCACCTCTTCAAATACATCTGAGTATTCACGGACTACTCTAACAGACTGCAATTTTTCAACAGACGCATCAAGAGATTCTAGGTAGCTAAGCATAACAGAGTGTATGGGATTAAAAGAGATTTTGAGAGTGTTACCGAGGAGAGTCTTAAGTCTAACCACTCTCTTTTCACAATCGAGGATGGCACCATTTTTGGATAACCAATCCATGCCTAGAATCAACCCATAGCCCGTGAAGCCCAAAACATAGGCATTATATCTAAACCCCACGCTTAGTATAGAAATTTCCAAACCCAAACAAATCATAGACAAATAGGCTGAGCCACCAATTGGATTTGAAACAACCAAGGGATCCTCTACTAAACTCTCATAAGTTTCCATGCACCAGAATCAAAGAGTGTATGAACAGGATGATCAAAAAGATAAACTAAACTCTCAACAGAAATATTTCTACCTCGTTCTTGCGGAGTTGCCATGAGAGCGTGAACCTGCCCTCCAGAAGTATACCCAGTCCTCTCCTCTGCCCTTGCCCTTTCTTTCTTGGGCAGTCCTTAGCCATGTGTCCTATCTCGCCGCAATGAAAACAACCACCCATCTTCCTCTTTTTCTTTCTGCAGTCCTTAATCAGATGTCCAGGAATGCCACAAAAATTACACTTCCTCTTATCACGGGGTTTGTTGTTCTTTCCGCCCTTCTTTGAGTCTATCTTCTTATTCTGGGATCCATCCACTTTCTTATTTTGAGGTACTTCCACTTTTGCCTCTTTCTTGCCATCCTTGTCTTCCTCATGTAGCAGTGTCATGTCCACCAGTCTCTCATAAGTTGCACCCATAGGTATATGGGACATGGCTAGGCTGTGCAGTGGCTCATTCAACGCTTTAAAAAAACGGAGAGCCTTCTTATGGGGAGTGTTCACCAACTCCAGTCCGAACCTAGCCAGCTGGTTGAATTGGTTGACGTATTCCTTGACTGACATACTTCCCTGTTTGAGAGCTAAGAATTTTTCCATATGTAGGCTACGTTCAGCTCGTGAGAGGAATTTCATTTCAAACCTCATTCTAAAATCCTCCCAAGTTTCAACTGGTCTCTCAGCATTAGTGACTTCCCACCAATAAGAGGCTTCGTCTTTAAGCAACCACACGGCCAACTGTATCTTCTGCCTATCGTCCACTTCGAAGATAACAAATAGATCCTTGGTTTCTTTGAGCCAGTTTCTTGCTTCTACAGATGACTCAATTCCATTAAAGTTCTTTCCACCCATGGCTAGAAAATCCCCACATATCTTGGAGAAAGCATTTGCACGAGGAGGAGGAGGAGGAGGAACAACTGTAACTGGGGGAGGAGTAACGTCTGTTGGGCCTACATCATTAGCCCTAGCCTCTAGGTACCTTCTGAACCAGCCAGGTACCAGTACACCCTCTGGAAGGTTAAGATCCCCAGACATGCTGAAACGAAAAAGAAAAGTTTCAAAAACAAAGGATAGGAAGATAGTGCATATGGATTTGAGGGGGTATTATGCCTTTTAAAACAACACTTTTTCTTGAAAACGCTTCTTTAAACTTTTTTTTGAAAATTAGTTTCCAAAAATTTTATCTGATCTGGCAACCATCAGCTCTGATACCAAGTAAAACACCCCACCACCGTTAAGATCACTCACAAAGGGAATGCCTTAACTTCGGTGAAGCATAATAGGTAGAAGATATAGATAATTTATAAGGCAGACATATAAACAGCGGAAAACTAAATTTATTTCATAAGTACGTGGTTCAGATAAAACATTACAACAACTGTTTCAAAACAACTTCCAAATTGTTACAATAAAATCTCTGTCTTGAATTAAAACATAAAGAAGCATTAAAACAACAGTAAGGCAACATAAATCCCCAATAAGAAAGCATCCAAAGCCATAGCCCAAGGAAAAAGATTCTAAGCAATACATCTACTCTCTTCAAGATGGAAAGGATCCGATCTAAGCTGAAGTATTCCCTCCTTGCGGACCTCGGGGGGGGGGGGGGAGGGGAGGGGGGGACGGAAGAAAAGAAGACGAAAGAAAATGGGTTAGACATGAGTCTGGTAAGTCCAATGATTATTTAGCATGTAAACAACAAAAAGGATTATGACTTGAATAAAATGTAATCTAGGACAACATCCTAGGAATAAGATAATAAGACTGAATATGCTATAGCACTCATTTCTACTTCTCTACACCCCCTTACAAGTGTTTCAACTAGCATCATGTGTTCTAGATAAATGATCCCCTTTTTATCGATCGGCTCCTACTCGCATACGTTTACTACTTGTGTCATTCGGCCCCGCATGATTGTAGATACCTGTGCTGGTCCCACCATGAGGTGTATCAAATCCTATGGTGGCAACCGACAAAATTCAAGATGCGCAGAGTATAACTACTGATGCCCAGTGCCTGCTTTTTCCGCTCCGGAGTACGTGCACGATAGCACTCCGTCGGAACCTACACTGATGCACCACCCGCCGTTGTTTTGACCGCTTATAATCAGCCTAGTAATCGTGCCCCACCCTGCCTAGTTCAGGGCACCATGATGCATCTTTGTGGGTTACTGCTGAAATGGGTCCCTGTTACTAGGGTTTCCTAATCAACATGTTAAAATGGTTAAGTGTTTCTCAATATTTACCTAACCCCACCCATCAGTTTAGCTAACATGTTGTATTGGTTAAGTGTTGCCTTAGTTAACTTAACCCTACCATTCCTGTCTTAGCTTTAATTCATTCATTAAAGCACCAACCAGTCACATTAGATATGTATTTTTGCAGTTGCTGGATGTGCTGGTCGGTTCCGGGCAGTCATACACCGCAACTCAATCTAACCTCGGGTTCTTTTGGGCTTGATGCACTAACCTCTCACATTAGATATATATTGTTACAGTGGCTGGATGTGCTGGTCGGTTCCGAGCAGTCTTACACCGTAACACAATCTAACCTCGGGTTAGGCATATTCGTCTTTTTCTAAATTTACATATTTATCATTCAAATTTATGTGTAAATTATCCACAATTATTGCCATTTAAGTCATGCCCCATTTACCCTCTAAATCATATTTTCAGTTTTTGGTATATAAATTTATACCATTTTTATGCCACTAACCATTCATTTATTTATGGGCCAAATTATGCCAATAATAATAATAATTTCTAAGGTTTTCCCAACGTTACCCCCGTCATACATTCGCCAAAATTCACATAGAATGTTAGGCTCGTAACTTAGCCTAACTTATATACAAAAGGGGAAAGAAGGGAGCATATATCATTCACACAACATAAAATAATAAGGATCTAACTAAACATGTGTCATGTAAACGTGGCATAATATAATGAACTTGCATTTTTGGATCCAACTAACATGAGTCTTTAAGCATATGAAATTACCCAAATCCAACTAGGCATGTAAATGTAAACTTTTATTTTGGGTCCAATAAACATAAACCTTAAGCATATAGGATTACACAAGTTCAACTAGACATGTGAATGTGAACTTATTAACTTGGATCTAATAAACATGAATCTTAAACATATGGAATTACACAAGTTCAACTAAGCATGTAAATATGGACTTTTATTTTGGATCTAATTTTCATAGATCTAAATGTAGATCTAAACATAACACATGTCTTGGCCTAACAACTTGCATGTAACATAACATGAATAAGTCACCAATTTTACATGATTGGTTTACATCAACATAATAACCACATAGCCTAACAACTTGCGTGTAACATAACATGATTAAGTCACCAATTTTACATGATTGGTTTAACATCAACATAATAACCACATAGCCTAACAACTTGCATGTAACATAACATGAATAAGTCACCAAACTTTACATAATACATGATTGGTTTAGCATCAACATAATAACCAAAATAATCTCATAAGCATATACGATAGAATCGTTACAAGAATAGGCATAAATCAGCATCATCATTATCTTACAACTAGGATTAACGCTAGTTTTCACTTTAATACAAATCATAACTTTTTAATCGTTCACATCTAAATAATAACAGAACTTACAAAGAAAAGAAAGTCCTGTTTTCTGGGATCTGTTTTCTGAATTTGAAAAGCAATCCCTTGAAGAAGACTATCAATTCTCTAAGTTAGTTTTTGATTCAAATCTTGTAACTCGCTTTCTAATTGAAGAAGAAATGGTGGCTAGGCTAGAACAGTCATGGACAACATGGTGGATTCTTGGAATGAATTTGTGTGATTTAGCATTTGAGGATTAGGGTTACTTTTATAGAAGTTTAATCTTATGTGAGCTGTTAGATCATTTTAGGAGCAATCACAACCGTCCAGACTAGATAGAGTTAACCAGATTTGCCACCTAAGCCCTAGTGACTTAGCAATAGGTCAGAAAGGACTCAGCAACTAGTCAGAATCATCACATTTTTGGATCTGGGCGAGGGGGTAGGTCGACCCGCTGGTCGACCTGTACAGGGGAGGTCGACCCCCTAGTCGACCTGGCCTGGGGTGGGAGAAATCCCGCCTAGCCCGCTTCTTTGTTTTCGTTTGAATTTTAAATTTTCACTCTGAACTATTTTTAATTTATATAAATTTCTGAAACTTCTGAGGGATATAACTTCCTTATACGAAGTCCGATTTACGAAAATTTGGACTCTATTCCAAGCAGAATTTCGAGACGAACGCAATGGCGTAACCCGTTTCCCTTAATTCTCACTTTAAAAATTAAGTATTCTTTAATTCGTTCTTTTAATAGACACCGAAAATTCAGCGTGTTACAATGTCGATCCAAAGGATAAGACCAAGGTCATCAACACAGGGAAAATATTGGTGGATCCCTTGAAGAATGTCTTAGTTCGGTTCTTGCAACTCAATAAGGATGTTTTCGCTCGGACCCATCCAGACATGGTCTAAATCAATCCTTCTATCATGAGCCATACCCTAGACATGATGTGACACCCCATGTCCGTTAATGTTACTCACTAAGGGAATGCATTAAGTTTCATGAAGCATTATAGGTAAATAAGAGCATAATCGCACAAGACAGACATGTAAAATAGGAGCAGAATTAAAAACTTTATTTATATCAAATCATCATGGTCCCAAATATTGAGTTTACATTATAAGTAATTAATTACAATAACAATCTGTCTTGCCAAAAATATCAGAGTACAAAAGCATAAAACCATATTTCCTTGTGAAGCCATAAGAGAGTTGACCAGAAGTCAAAGTGATACATCTATATCCAAAATCCAAGTTAAGCTGAAAGAATCCAAATAAACTCTAAGCACTTCCACCCTGAGAACCTGGGGGAGGGGAAACGGAAGAGAGAGAAGAGGAAAAAAGGGTCAAACATAAAGTCTGGCGAGTCCAGTTACTTTTAAATATAAATAAATTAATGTATCATGGCAGGTATTTATAAAACTGGAAGAACAAGATAATGGTAACAGTAACAAGTGTGAGCAGAGCAAGACAAGATGAACAGGATATATTGCGCTTCTTAAATACATTTCTCTGCACCGCGCATATACTAGTATATCAGAAATAGAATGATCCCTACTAATATCGTTCCATTACATTTCCTTGATTATTAGGTTACTTGGGTTAATAGCACTCAAGACGTATACACGCATTGTACCCATTTACTTTCCCATGGATCCTCCTAATACAACATATATAGCTATCTCTCAATATTGAGATACACCCCATGGTAACCCACTCGCACAGTCCCCACTGTAGTGAACAAAGTCCCTCATCCTACGTCGGAGTGACGTACGAATCTCTATATAACAATGTTAAGTTCCGCATATATCTGGCATTACTATGCTACGTAAGCGTATGGACTGCCACCATCGATCGAATCGGATTCCTTATCGGAATAATGCCATCTAGTCTACGGTACACCACTCGGAGTAGATATGCATGTATCTAGATTGTCCCACATATGTACTGCAAATGTAGCTTGATGCCTCAATCGCACATCCTCTAATGTGCACCGAGTTTCGTGGCAGTGCGATACAAGGAACACAAAACTCGGTCGGGAGCTTTTCCATATCTGTACAGGCCCGTCTTTGAAGAGCCTCTGTATACAGATATACCTAGGGTCTGTTTTTGTGGTGGCTATGGCCCTACCTCGGCCCCTCCCTCAACTAGTAAGGACTACAAGAGCTAAGCAACCGCCCCTAATAAGAACCAATCTAAACATCCATGTGGCGTATACCCTCAACCCCGTACCTCGATAGTGAAAGGTGAAATGATATCTTGGGTTTAGCTCTAGTCTTTTCACATCCCGCTGGCTGTCGATGACGGATATCCGACAATCTACTATCCTTGTTGGTCATGACCGTCCCTACCTCCTCGTGAGGCAACTGTCAAATCACCCTGGTGTCACCTCGTCAAAGCATTCTGACTGCATAGCTACATCCGCAATCAAGGCCCACCCACCTAGTTGTTACGTGCAGACCCAACCTCTACTATTACAGCCTAAGACATCTGTCACTGCACAAAGGACTACTAGGAGAACCTTACGTACTTCAGGAAGTCGCGTGCTTCCCCTTCCAGTCCTTTGGAGCTGTCATAACAATAAGATGAATGTGCACTCCCCTCGTATCTTATAATGCCTCGATGACCAACCCCGTTGGGTTGTTCACCTTCAAACGTACGGACTGGTCCTAGCACCATTCTTTAATATGTTGTTAGACCCTATGTCTAAACATTCTTTTACGCGCTTGCCTTACCACACCAGGTTCCTATTTAACTTGGTTATTCTCGTTCATATTGAATTCTTATTCCAATTTACTAAGTTTCTCTTGCTTATTAATTTCAATCATATAACTTAATCCATTTAAGTTTATTAATAAGACACAACATGTTATTCTCTAGATTGTGGCCCAAGGTCTGTAATCCACAATCTATTTTATATTCTTGCTTGGTTACATCATTACAATAACATGTTCTCCTTAATACGTTATAAATATCTCTCAATTCACATGTTTCCTAATTAACATGTCACTTACCATTTATGATTAAATATAACTTATTTATTTTACAAGTTTTCCTCATTCTTTCTCATTTAATCATAAATTCAATTTACATCGTCACTACAACTTATCATTATTTACTTAGCAGATTATTACGCATATCTAATTTTATCATTTCTACAATTTATGCTTACCAAACAAGGGTGTATTTAATTACATAACTTTATTATATTTTCCACTGGTTATGCATACCACTAGGTGTCTTTAATTACATAACCTTATTGGGTTAAGTTCATGGGCATATATGTAAATATTACCCACCCACCCCCCCCCCCCTTTATTTTACTTAACCCACCCACTACCCATCCAATTTTATTTAACCCTAACTTAAGTTCATAATCATACAATCCTTATGGATTAAATTAGGTTAAGTAGTCCAATTCATTACCATGTCCAATTATGGTTATAATGGGCTAGACCTCCCACATTAGGCCTACAACGTGTGGATGCTGGATATGTCGGTCGGGTCCGGGCAGTCTTATTCCATAGTTGGGTCTAACCTCGTTTCTTAGCACGATTCGTATTTGCACGCTTAGACCTCTCACATTAGGTTCAACATTAGTGGCTGCTGGATATGCCGGTCGGGTCCGGGCAGACTTCCACACTAATGCAACCTAACCTCGTGTCATAAGTGCAATTACAATTTTTTATCCAAATCTACCTATGTCATTATAGGTGATTATTTCTCTTTTTCCCCATATTTAATTATAAGCCCAATTCACTATTCAAATCATAGATTTTTACATCCCTTTTCAATTCACCTTTTAATTATGCACTATATGCTCTTTTTTCCCATGTTATAAGTCAAGGCATATACATATATATATGTTATGCACAAACCCAAATCTACATATTTTCCAATTTATGTCCCTAGTCCATATTCGCCCATTTCAATACAAATTATACCCAAATCCATGTTCACATATTTTCCATTGTATGCCTAAAATTCATATTCACATACGTCCCAATTTATGTCCTAAATCAGTACTTACACATGTCCCAATTTGTGCTCAAATTATATTTTCCAACGTATGCCTAAATTCATATTCATATTATCTAACAAAATATATGCCCCCAAATCCATATTCGTATATTTCCAAATTTTATGCCCAAATTTAGTTCCATATTTTCCAATACCAATTATGCCCCAAATTATGTCTTTCTCAATCGTTCCCAATTTCGCATGTTCGCATTTTTCAACGTTAGGCTAGGCTCGAAGGTAGTCGGGGTATATATAAATAAAAAGGGAAAAAGAGGGAGAGAAGAGAATCAAGAATAGGCATAATAACGAATCAAGAATAGGCATAATAACGAATCGAATCAATAATAAACTAATAGAAATAGGCATAAACTGAATAGGCATATTATGACAAGATTTAACATGGTGGCGATATGAACATATAAAAGCAGATCTGATAATTATGTCATAATAGAACTGATTGGGCACCCATTCAAGATCAAGTTTTTATATACATATCAAGATTACTATTTAAATATTTTGATCTAAAAATAACATGAACTCACAGTGAATAGATCTAAGGAAATGGATCCAAATTACTGCGAAGAATATGTTGAATAAGTTGTTGTAGCCATCGCTGAATTTGTTGTAGCAATCTTCGAATATGTATAATCTTCTTTGAATTGATTTAGAAGAAGAAATGCCATTTTAATTTTTGCTTGCAGTAGTGCTTCGCCGTCAGCATTATTTTTAGATGAATAAAACCTAGGTCTAGGGTCCTTTATATAGCCTAGGGTTCAATGAATCTTGCTCAGAAAGGTGTCCAGATAAAAAACGAAGTATTTCGCCCAGATCTGTCAGGGGTGGGTCGACCCCCCTTTAGGTAGGTCGACCTATGGGTCGACCCCCCTTTGAATGGGTAGACCCACCTGGGCGGGAAATCTGCCGCCTTCCCAAATTTTGAATTTTGACTCGAAATTTGAATTTCTGGACCCATTTTTGAATTTCTAGACTTATATATATATATTCTTCCTGTGCGTATACTGAAGCGACCCGAACTTCCCCGGTCTCCGAAGAGATGGGAAAGACCGAATTACTGTGAGGACAAGACAAAACAGAACACAGACGGAAGAACATTTCATTGTATATTACAACAATTTCATCAGAATACAAGAATATACAGAGTATGAATGAATAAATTACATTCGATAGATATCAGAGATTACAATAAATTACATAGCAGCGGAAAAATAATGTAAAGCACAACTGAAGGTGATATACGGATACAGAGCTTTCCGGATATCATTCCAACTGTAAACCAGGATCCTGTGAATATAAATCTTGCAAACCAAAACTACTAGCTGCCCGTGCGGAAAATAGGGGCACCCAGAGTTTAGGTTAAAACAATAAACTCCAGGTCAGTCATGTGACTGGTGTGAGAACTAAAACAGTTATTTAAAACTTTACTTTAAAAGAGAGTAATTCAAGGGACCACGCCGTATAACACGGAACGGGTTTCCTCCCAAGAATACCAGTGCATAGAATAAACAACGCAATGCTTTTTCGAAAAATGAAGCTATTATAAGACCCAGGTCCCATCACACAATGCAACGCAAGCCGGAGGATAGGGTTTTCCCTTATAATAGCCAAACATGCTTGGTACGTTTAAAACAAATCATTTGATACTATTATAGGTGTATGGTGTCAAAATAGTTTCAATCATAAATATAAATCATAGACGGCATGAGTACCATATATCATGTCGCCATACTAGTTCTACAATTAAAATCGCAATACACGTATTGGGAATTGGATTTCCGTCATGAGTCGAGGCAAGGGGCAAGCTCCTCTCCGCGTTCGAGACACTCTAGAAAATGCCTCAGGGTTACGCACTCTGGGCAACCCCGGATGCGGCTGGGCCGGTCCTCACTTACGTTAGAGGATTGGCAATTCCTGAACACACGTTTCCCGTTCCTTACAGACCTATAATCGAGGCGCCTCATTCCAACAACCACAAAGGTGAAAAGTATATAAATGTCAGGGCTGGTAAGTCACTGACACCACCATAGCTAGAAAGAAACGTCGTGCTCTCCCAGCGGTCCGTATCCCGTTTTTGACTCATACCGAGGTGTGAGGCTCGCGAATTCACGTTATACACAAAGCTACGCCACAAAGTCCGTGCTTTGATCATCAACCACAAGGCTCTGCTTTTCAACAAAAGCCTTGATCATTGCATCTTAGCGTGCCACACAAGAAATTCTCCGCCGCCAAACAGATGTATATTTAATATAAATCAATCAACACAGAATAAAATCCAATGTCAAACACACAATCCATTTACAAGTCCGTTCTGGGTCTGAACGAAACCGGAGGCACTTTCCTCGCATATCCATCCATCTCCAAGTACGTCTGGACGACCACCAACTATTTCCATCCTCTTAGGTGTACAGCCCAATCAGGATCGTCAGTAATTATCCAAACGATGTAAAGACTTCCGGTCTTCGACCACCGTCTTCATCTTTGACATATCGTCGAATCGGTTATTCAGAATGGGTATAAACCCGGCCTTTCCGAACAACCCGCGTATATTAAAACAAATGTTACATAAACACAACATACGCCTCATTCCAATTCAGAATATCCTTTTATTCACAAAATCACATTTTTAGGGAAAGGTTCCCATTAATTTTATCCAAGATAAATTCTTTAAAGTTATCCTTTAATCTTCCTTTGGATGACATTTCAAACCAGATTATGGTTTTCTAAACTAGTCGAGATTAGCGAACCACACCGAAGTAATTATTTATTTTATTTCCCAATCCCAACCTATTCATCCCATGAAGAAAAACTGGTAATACTTCATATCTAACACCACGGTGTTATCGGTAGAATTAATTACCATTCCACGTTCAAATCTAATTAAAGATTTAACTATCGCTTTGGAGCAAAACTAGTAATACTCCATTCTCGCTCATTTTCTAAATTTGATAATTTAGATTACAAATTTACATTTCAATCTAATCGCAGATTCGTTAAAACTCCTTTTATTGGGTTAAAGAACTAGGTGTTATTTAAAACACAGTTCACGACAAACCCAAATCACATTCTATTTATTATCGGGTTAAAGAACTAGTGTTATTTAAAACACAGTTCACGATAAACCCTTTTCAAATCCAATCAAATATATTAGAAATTCCGATTATTTAAAACCCCTTTTTAAATCTAATTTATTTATTTAAAAATAATTGGGTTTTAAATTTAGTTCAAAACTTGTTCATTTCGATAAAAATCTATTTTTATCTTTTCAAATATGGAGTTTTTCATCCCAATTTTTTCCAAATCATTTCTTATGATTTTACACAAATTTTTGATATTTTTAATAATTTTATCAAGGCCCGTACGGTCGATTTCCAATAACGGCCATCGAACTGCACTTACAGCGACCTTTTCCAAATTTGATTTGGACGTATCTCCAAATCCAACCGGTAGATTTCAAATTTCTAATATTCGTTAGAAAGCTCTTTTCGATACGAACCCAACGGTTCCGGTTTTAGGAGAATCCGACGGTCGGATCTCCCGTAATGTTCGTTTGAAATAAATGGTCGAAATTTACGAACTGCCGCGGAGCGGCGCGTTCTATTCAGGCCATTATATTATATATATAATATATATAATATATATTTCATCGATTTCTATTTAAAACGAATTTCAGAAATAGTTTTGAATTCGTTTCAAAAACAATTTCAGCCTTTATCTCAAATTCAAATCAAAATTGAATTCTCTATTATACATCCTTTTCATTTTCATTTCTATTTGATTTTAATTCAAATCGATTTCTAATTCGATTCGAATTCATTTTCTTTTCAATTCAATTCAATCCGAATTCGTTTCCTATTCAATTCGAATTCATTTCGTTTTCTCTTTCAAATCAAATTAAATTCGTTATATATTCAATTGAAATCAAACTCGTTTTCTATTCAATTCGAATTCAAATTGGTTTTCTATTCAATTCAAATCAAATTCAATTCGTTTTCTATTCAATTCATTTCGAAATCGTTTTATATTCAATTCATTTCGAAATCGTTTTATATTCAATTCATTTCGAAATCGTTTTCAATTCAATTCATTTCGAAATCGTTTTATATTCAATTCATTTCGAAATAGTTTTATATTCAATTCATTTCGAAATCGTTTTCAATTCAATTCATTTCGAAATCGTCTTATATTCAATTCATTTCGAAGTCGTTTTATATTCAATTCATTTCGAAGTCGTTTTATATTCAATTCATTTCGAAATCGTTTTATATTCAATTCATTTCGAAATCGTTTTATATTCAATTCATTTCGAAATCGTTTTCAATTCAATTCATTTCGAAATCATTTTATATTCAATTCATTTCGAAATCGTTTTATATTCAATTCATTTCGAAATCGTTTTATATTCAATTCATTTCGAAATCGTTTTATATTCAATTCATTTCGAAATCGTTTTATATTCAATTCATTTCGAAATCGTTTTATATTCAATTCATTTCGAAATCGTTTTATATTCAATTCATTTCGAAATGAATAAAATCGATCTAAATATCGTTCGCGTCAAAATAGCGCATCTCTAATCAATACGGCTTTATATATTTCAATAATTCCTTTATTCTATTCAACAAATGAATATTTATTTTTGTCAACACACGACTAATCTCAACGAATGAGTACTGTCTACGTGTGACTATTTTTGTTAAAATATTTCGTTCAACATATGACTAATCTCAACGGATGAGTACAGTCAACACACGAACCTTTATTTTATAATATAAAGATGTAAATTTTATTGTTAAAATATTTCGTTCAACACATGACTAATCTCAACGGATGAGTACAGTCAACACATGAACCTTTATTTTATAATATAAAGATGTAAATTTTATTGTTAAAATATTTCGTTCAACACATGACTAATCTCAACGGATGAGTACAGTCAGCACATGAACGTTTATTTTATAATATTCTTTATTTTCTAAATTGGAATGAGGCCCAATCAATCACCATATAAAGTTAATTATATGGATTCCATACAACACATGTATATAATAGCATTGAAAAATAATCAACCATCAACCAAAGTGCACTACACTGTATAAGCATCAAATATAGATATCTAACGCTTATAACAGCCTGTCAATCAATCGATTGACATATTTAATCAATCAGGATGAGTGAACTTCAAATTTCATCCCAACACCCGTGTGGGGTTTCAAACAATCAAACACAGATTTTATTTATGCAGCTGGGCGATGTGTACAATTTATCATCCCAATCAACGTCCTTCAAATAGGTGTACATAAACAAACCGTCCGGTTTGTAAATGAATATTTTATTTTATTCACTTCACGTTAAAAATTATATTTTTAACGATAAAACATTTTATTCTAACATATGAATTTCTATTCAGTTCATTTACACAATAAAAATGATATTTTTATTTTTCTAACATATTTTAGAAAATTTCGGCGGCATAACGGCACGATACTAGAAATGGGACGAGGCCTAGCCTTATCCCCGGTCTAGTGAAGGCCCACGCCATTCACATATCAATCAAATTCACCAAACAACCAAATTCAAATCAAATCATCTAATTAATTTATGCAACCAAACAAACAAGTCCATGGTCTGTGGACGATTGTGTCGGGTGCTACTAAGCACCGTCTGCATCCTAGTATATATATATAACTAGAAAAAGAAATTGAAGAGTGAGAAATTCTCACCGAAAGCCATCCAAACATCTTGACTCTTCTTTTGATAGCAATCTTCATCGTTATCGCATTTTTGTCATCTTCGTTGCTGTAGCCACTACATATGTAAAAATCGAATTTTTACTTCGTTATTCAATATGTAAAAATCGAATTTTTACTATGCTATTCAATATATAAAAATCGAATTTTTATTATACTATTCAATATATAAAAATCAAATTTTTATTATACTATTATATAGATAAAAATTCTATTTTTATACCGCTACATATAGATAAAAGTTTATATTTTCACATCGATGTTCATATAGTAAAGATTATATTTTTATCACGCCATTCTTCATATAAAGATTTCGCCCTTTCAAATATATCATTATAAAAATCACATTTTTATTTTTCTACACATATAAAGATGATATTTCTAATACTCCTACCATGTAAAAATTATATTTTTAATTCTCTACATAAACAAAAATCATATTTTTACATCTTCTATATAGTAAAGATTATATTTTTAATACTTTAAAAATATAAAAATCATATATTTAATTCTTAAAAAATATAAAAATCATATTTTTATTATTAAAAATCACTTCTTTTTCCTAGCTAATGAACGAATAAAAATCTTTCTTTTATTTTGATAAAAATCATGGCTTTGCTTTAAAATAAAAGTCATGTTTTTATATTTTTAAAAACCATTCCTTTTTCTAAATTAAAAATCAAATCTTTTCTATTTTAAACATTATTAAAAACTGAAAATAAAAGATTCAATTCAGATTTATATTATAAATAAATAAAAATAAGTTAAAAACTCACAGCCACTTCGATTTTTAGTGAAGGGGAGAGGCGTCGGGATCGGCCGGTGACGAGGAGGACATTGACTGGCTGGAGGCGGGCCCACTCTGACCGGCGGTGGCGGTTCCAGCGAAGGAGACGGGGTCTTCTAGGGTTTGGCTTCACGTGGAAGGAAAGGAGATAGGAGGGGGAGGTTTCAGGCGAGGTCGGGTGGCCTGGGGGCCCACGGCGGCGGGGTCAGGTCTTCAGGGGGGTGCGGTGCTGATTTAGGGCAGATGGGGGTAGCGGAGTTCGAATCGGGGAAGAAGGGGATGGCAGAGGATCGGGCGGAGGGGAGTTGAACGGCGGCTGCGCCGTTGGCTGGCGCGGTGGCCCGGAGGATCGACGATGGGTCCATCGTTTTTTTTCTTTTGATTTAAGTTTTGAAATGATACGCGGGGGGGGGGGGGGGCAGAGAGGATGTAGGAGAAGGAATATTTTTTTTATATTTTATTTAATTATTTAATTCATCTTAAAGTTGACTTTCCGTTTGAACTAGAAATCAAGCCCACCGACTGTCGCCCCTAGCTAATTACCCCCATTCCGAACACAATGGGATATGTATCGCAAGCTGATTCGATCGTTTCGATCAGTTTTCGTCAAAATCAACATATAACTCTATATATTGAATTTGAACGTGCATTTCAATTTACCGGGGTCACATACTAAATCTAAAAATTCCAGAAAAATATTTTCTAGCTTCGTATTGATGATACGGTCCTAACAAAACTAGTTTCGTCGAATTCTGAGACCGTTTGAAAAATGGCCAATTTCCGGTCGATTAAAATCAACTGAAACTGGTCAAACGCGTTTTCTTTTGCCACGCTCACATATTGGTTCGAAAAATTATGAAATTTAAAACCTAGCAATAATTTGACACTGCGGACCCAACAAAAGTGGTTTCGTCGAAATCCGAGGTCGATTGCAAAATGTCCATTTTTAAGGGCCTGAATTCCATAGCGACTATTCAGGATTTTCAACTGGACATATCTTTTGATTCCCGCTATGAAATTTTGATTTGTCGGATTCGTTGGAAAGATATTGTCAATTAGATTCTAATGTTTTTGGTTTCACAAAAATCCGGATTGTTTTGCACCCGGTACATTCAATTGAAGTTTGAAATCGAATTATCGAACTACCACGCCATTTTCAATTCTATTTATAATTATATATAAATATTATACATTCTATCGACGACGCATATAATATATACGTCGAATTATATTCAAAATAATTTTCGTCTAATTCTTTAAAATAATTCATTTTAAATATTCAAAATTCACTAAAATTGCCAAAATAAAAATTTTAAACTGGCTCGCATTTTCCGAGTTATTACAATCTCCCCCACTTAAAACTTTTCGTCCCCGAAAAGGAACAATGTCGAAAGTGGTTTGATTAATCAACTCTACGTTCGATCTGGCTTCCATTCTCCAACTTTTCAGTTTCTGAGAATTTTCCAATTTTCAAAAATTTGGCTAACACCCTAAATTTTCGAAAAATTTCTCCATAACCTCCCCTGCACCGGGAGCCACGGGAAAATCCCGAAATTGCCATACAGGCCTTCAGATCTCAAAAAGAAAAAGAAAAAGCCAAGCGGCTAGCCAATAGGCTCATAAAATCATCATCACCCAAACAAAATAGTAAATTATGTAGTAAACATGTACCTATTTGTCGGGCAAACAAATTTTATTCTCTGCTCTAGCCTCCTTGCTATGACCTGTTCAATGTAAGTACATGTATATGCAAGCAAACGTGACCAATTTTCAATACAATTCATAATTTTGATACATATACAGAAAATCATGTTTTTGATGCCAATTCACAACAATGTGTTCTAGCTATATATGTTTTTGGTTCTCACACCAGTCTAATGGAAATATATAGATATCACACCTTCGAAACACGAACACAAATTCTGATGATGATATATCAATCATCAGAATCATCTCCGGGTGCCTACAATGTGATTCTATATCTATCCAATATATTAAAACTTCGAATATACGTTCATGACACGTATACGTGAAACCTTTATATATTGGATTGTCCAAATTCAAAATAAATAAATATTCAAATACGTATACTTGAATTTAATTTTCAAAACAAAATTGTTTTCATTCGAAAAATATACTCTTCACACTCGTTCTAGGATACTACTGATCCTATCTCTAACGAGTCATTCTAATTGGATATTGCTAATCCAATATCTGATGAATTCTTTCGTATGGTTCTAATGTGTCTTGTTCTCGAGCTCTGTAAACCAAGGCTCTGATACCAAATGAAGCGACCCGAACTTCCCCGGTCTCCGAAGAGATGGGAAAGACCGAATTACTGTGAGGACAAGACAAAACAGAATGCAGACGGAAGAACATTTCATTGTATATTACAACAATTCCATCAGAATACAAGAATATACAGAGTATGAATGAATAAATTACATTCAATAGATATCAGAGATTACAATAAATTACATAGCAGCGGAAAAATAATGTAAAGCACAACTGAAGGTGATATACGGATACAGAGCTTTCCGGATATCATTCCAGCTGTAAACCAGGATCCTGTGAATATAAATCTGCAAAACCAAAACTACTAGCTGCCCGTGCGGAAAATAGGGGCACCCAGAGTTTAGGTTAAAATAATAAAATCCAGGTCAGTCATGTGACTGGTGTGAGAACTAAAACAGTTATTTAAAACTTTACTTTAAAAGAGAGTAATTCAAGGGACCACGCCGTATAACACGGAACGGGTTTCCTCCCAAGAATACCAATGCATAGAATAAACAACGCAATGCTTTTTCGAAAAATGAAGCTATTATAAGACCCAGGTCCCATCACACAATGCAACGCAAGCCGGAGGATAGGGTTTTCCCTTATAATAGCCAAACATGCTTGGTACGTTTAAAACAAATCATTTGATACTATTATAGGTGTATGGTGTCAAAACAGTTTCAATCATAAATATAAATCATAGACGGCATGGGTACCATATATCATGTCGCCATACTAGTTCTATAATTAAAACTGCAATACACGCATTGGGAATTGGATTTCCGTCATGAGTCGAGGCAAGGGGCAAGCTCCTCTCCGCGTTCGAGACACTCTAGCAAATGCCTCAGGGTTACGCACTCTGGGCAACCCCGGATGCGGCTAGGCCGGTCCTCACTTACGTTAGAGGATTGGCAATTCCTGAACACACATTTCCCGGTCCTTACAAATGTAACAACCCGCAATTTAGGGCCAATTTAAAATTTTTCTTTTAAATAATTTTGTTAAGAAAATGAGTCAGAAATTAAAAATTCTATTTTTAATTTAATTATTTTATTAATAATGGCTGAAATATTAAGTTTATTATTTTAATTCTATTCTGAACTTAAAATTCATGGTAATTCCAAATTTTATTTTCCAACTTTGAGAAATTATATAAAATTAGTTTTAAATCGAAATTGGACGAACCAAGAAACACTAGTGACATTCATTTCATATGTGAAGTTATTTCACATTAATTGCAGCCTTATAGCCTTGCCTTTAAAGCCAAAATCATGATGCTTATTTTCTCTTACAACTTTTGAATTCTTAATTCTTAAACTAACATCCCTTTTTTCTCTCCTTTATTTGTCTCTCTCCAAAAGCAAATCTACTCCATGTGTGTATATTTAATTATTTTTGCATGAGCATTGAATAGGTTGGTCTAAAATATTAGGTGGACTCTAAATAAATTATGATAAAGATGTCATTATGTTATAATATGTAGTGTTGGATAAACATATCATTATATATTACAATTTTTCGTTGTTAGATTAAAAGAAAAAAATTGTTGTCTTTAATACTTCCCTTTTCTATCCAAAGTGTGACTATCGTTAATTAATAAATTTTAAAATATTAATGGCTGCATACGTTTTCAATGACCTTCCCTCTTCATTTTTTTTTCTTCTTAATTATATTCCAATACATGTTTTCAATGGCCTTATTTAATGCGTGCATTATTGTTACTACAAATATTGTTTCTTTTTATTTCTTATTTTCATTAGTGTGCATTAATTTTCTTTTGTTTTTAATTCATGCATGTTCCTACAGATACGTTTTCTAATTCAAAATCTTTCTTCTTATTCCTTCCTTCGGCATTAATGACAAATGGAATATTATTTCTAGAATCAAATTTTGGCAATATAATTTTCAAAGGTGCAAGGCAACAAAAGAAATGCATTCATGGTTTTAAATGGGAAAAGCAATGCAACATTAATTCCTTGCTCCTTATTTCTCATCTTCCTTTTTCTTTATTTGTTTTTTCCTTTTCTTCGTAAATCCCTTCTCTATCCACTATAGCATTTTTATATAAAAAACTAAAAAAAAAATTGATATGAATAATAACACAAAGGTTATTATTTAAATATGTTAAAATTGGACAAGGGGTTTTATGGGCCTTAATTGGCTAATTGAATAATTAATTAATCTAAATAAATACTTCCTATTTTTCCTATTCTTCCCTAAACATGCTTTAATGTTTGCATATTATATATAGTATAAAATGTTTAATATCACATAAATGCTTTCCTTTTAATATTAAGCACATTCATGAGAGAAATTAAATTAAATATCCATTGAAATCAGCTTATTGTAGACATTAAAAATTTGATTTTACTTGAATTGTAAATTATAATGGAATTCAAATAAGTTTATTTGAATTTGAGTTGTTTTATCAACAATAGTAGTATTTTAAAATTCATTGAAACATTTTATATTGATTTAAATATTTGTTAATTTAAACGATTGTAATATTTTAAATGAATAGAATATATTGGTTGATAAATTTTAAATTTGATTTTCTGTTTTACTTGAGAATTATAATTGAGTGTAAACAAATTTATTAGAGTAGAATTTGGTATTAAAATTTATTTGAGTTTTATTTAATTTATGTAGACTTAATTTTGTTTTAATAATAATAATGACAATTAAGGATTGTATTTGGAAATATATAAATACATTGTAGTTAATTGGCATTCATAGTAAATAAATGGTAACATTTGGTAATAAAAAAAAAAATCTTTGTTTAATGGTTGTTGCCACATGTCCTTATTTAGCTGAGATTGTTTACACCGCATTTCCTTTTATCACGTGTGTTCCTTATTTCTCACGCTTCTCTCTTCTCTTTTTATTTGCGAGCCTCTCCTTCATTTTACTTCTCTGAATATCAGCTACCATACCAAATTGTTTTTCCCCTTTCAGAAAATTCACTTTCACCCAAAATTAAAAAAAAAAAAAACGAAACATCCTCAAATCCAAATCATGGTCACCGATTGGAGATGCCGCCACCGCCCACTCCTTGCTCCAGCCGTCGCCATAAGTCAACCCCACACGAGCCCTTTGAAAATTCAGCAATTTTGAATGCGATTGACTTCTGAAAACCAATCATTGTGAGAATCTTTCTTTTATTTAGATAATTAATTATTTTAATTTAATTATGTGGTGATTGAAATGCTGAGATTGTGATTGTATATTGTGATTTACTGATCTGCGATGTGATGATGTTTGTATATAATTATTGCTGAAATATGTGGTGATGTCTGTGATGACTACTTTATCTAGATCTGAAATTTGTGATGTAGTTCATAATAAAGTTCCCCTCTTTATTTTATTTTTTATTTTCTATTAAAATTTAATCTTAAATTTTGTATACAAAATAAATGAAAAAATCTTGTTTGTTTATTTTTGTTGTTAAACAAAAAGGAACAATTTTTACATTATTTTTGTTGTAAAACAAAAAGGATAATTTTAACATTATTTTGTTGTCAAAATTAAAAGGGACAAATTTGTTTACAAAATAAAAGACATATTTTTGATGTATATTTTGGTTACCAAATAAGGGACAAAATTTGTTTACAAAACAAAGGACATTTTTACTTAATTTGGTTGTTGAAACAAAAGAACATTTTTACATAATTCGTTTGTTAAAAATAAAAAGAATAACTTTTTATGTCTTTTGTTAAAAATAAAAAGAATAACTTTTTATGTCTTTGTTTTAAAAATAAAAAGAATAACTTTTATGTTTCTTTTGATTAACAAAGTAAAAGACCACTTTTTATGTTTCTTTTGTTAAAAATAAAAAGACCAACTTTTATATTTTCTTTTGTTGATAAAGTCAAAATACCAATTTTTATGTCGCTTTTGTTAACATAATAGAATGTAAGTTTAACCTTTACCTTTATGTATAAATAAAATGTGAATTTAAATCTTCATTTGCAAATAAAAGTGAAGTTGGGACAGTTATTGTGATTCATCAAAAAAAAAAAAAAAAAAAAAAAAAAAAAAAAAAAAAAAAAAAAAAACCAAAACCATAAGTGTGTTAATTTGTATGTTATGACACCAAAGCCATAAGTGTGTTATTTTGTATGTTGTGACACCAAAACCATCAATGTGTTATTTTGAATGTTATGACGCTAAAATCACCGTCGTGTTTAATTTAGTTGAGACGACATAAAAGTCATCGTCATGTTGCATAATTGCAATGAATCAAATATTAGCATTCAAAATATAAATAAATAGTTATTTCTGTCGCATTAGAATTTACGCACAGAAATATATTTTATGTAAAAATATAAAAAAATAGTTATTTTTGTCGCATTAGAGTTTGCGCACAAAAATATATTTTATGTAAAAACATATATAGGTTGAATTGCTATTTTTGTCGCATTAGAGTTTGCAGACAAAAATATGCTTTATGTAAACATAAACATAGTTAAATTGTTATTTTTGTTGCATTAGAGTTTGCGAACAAAAATATGCTTTATGCAATAACATACATTAGTTGAATTATTATTTTTGTCGCATTAGAGTTTGCGGACAAAAATATGCTTTATGTAAAAATAAACATTTAGGTAAATAGAAAATGTGAGAAACAAAATATCCATTTTGTTTAAATAGAATTAATGAAATAGTAAGATAAGGATTTAAGAATTATATTTTTCAATGTAATTAGGAAGGAATAAAAAAAATTTACATTATTCAATATAAAGAAAAAGAATGCTTAAACCCGAGGTTGGATTGAGTTGTGATGTAAATCTGCCCGGACCCGCCCGGCTGTCCAGTAGTCACAACAATACCTATCCAATGTGAGAGGTTAAAGCATATATATTAATTTTCTAAATTTACATTTTATATATGTAAGTTACTTCAAAATATTTAGTGTAAATAAATAAAATGTAGACAAAGGAAGACATATATATATTTACATTAGGTAAATAAGAGATTAAATAAATTACATTTTTATATGTAATTAAAAGAATATATTTTACACTAAAAAGAAAATTACATTTTATGTAATTATGATTATAAGAAATAAAATTACATTTATGTAATTAAGAATAAATAGAAAATAAAGAACAAATATGTGAATAAGAATTTATTTAAATTTTCTTATGTAAATAAAAAGAATGAAAATAATAATTATGTGAATAAGTATTTATTTACATTTTTCTTATGTAAATAAAAAGAATCAATTTGTAAATAGTAATTATTAACATTTTCTTATGTAAATAATAAAAAGAAAGGTTAGAAAAAAACTAACATAAGATATTCTTTTTATGTTAAAAGGGAATATTAGAAAGGAATTAAAGAAATACAATTATTTACATTTACTATGTAAATAGGATTGGCAAAGGAAATTGAAACTATTTATTTACGAATAGTGTAAATAAATTTGAATAAGAAATTAGATACATTTATTTACAATTAATGTAAATAAATATAACAAAAGTAAAAGTAAAACATTTATTTACATTTAGGTAAATAAGTAAGAAAAAGATAAGAATATATTTATTTACATTTAGGTAAGTAAATAGGGTAAGAAAAAGAATGTAATTTATTTACTTTTAGGGTAAATAAATTAAAACATAGAAAGAATATAATTTATTTACATTTAGGTAAATAAAACAAAATATAGAAAAAAGTATAATTTATTTACATTTAGTGTAGACAAAACAGAGTTATTAAAAATGATATTTTTATCGTCATTTTAGATGCGATAAGAAGAATAGACTTTTGAAATTGGAATAGTCAAACGATTTATATTTATATATATATATAAATATAAATTATAAATTAAACGGAATGCGCGCGGCAGTTCGCGTATCGGCAATCGTAACTTTAAACGGTTATACAGAGAGATCCGACCGTCGAAATTTCCCAAAACTGGAGCCGTTTGGACCGCTTTGGGAAGATCCTTCCAATGACATAAATTTCGCCAAAATCCAACGGTTATATTTCAAAATATGTGTAAATCAAATTTGGTTGAAAACAACGCCAGGGTCGGCCATTTACCCGAAGCGTCGTTAAATTAATTTAGGCTATTTTTATATAAATAAAAACAGCGATATGTTGTTATCAAATATTAATAACGATATGAAATGTTTTCAAATTATATATATATATATATATATATATATGCGAGAATCATTTGAGAAGACCGAGTTCAATCTCATTTCAAATGATTATACGACGTTTTAAATCTAAGAGTTGAAGACGACGATTGAAGACCGACGATCTTCACATCGAATGGGTAACTAGCGTTGAGGTCCTTGATTGATTTGCTCCCAAGACGGGGCTAAGATGGTAGTTATCCGGACGTAGTGTTGATTTGTACGGATTTGACTTTCGCTCAGACCCAGAGCATAAGTTTATAAATGGAATGTATGTCTGACGTTGTAGTCCTTTATACTACATTCGTTGATCTATGTTAATACATATCTGCTTGGTGGTTAACACCCTTCTCTGAGACATATGAGCTTAGAGGTTATATATTGGCAGAAATCAATGGTATAGTATGGACTGACAATGTGGCATGCTAAGATGCATTGATCAAGGCTTTTGTTGAAAAGCAGGCCTTGTGGTTGATGATCAAAGCACGGCCTGTTTAGGCGTAGCTTTGTGTATAGCGTGACTTCGCGAGCCTCACACCCCGGTATGAGTCAAAAACGGGATACGGACTGCAGGGAGTGCACACGTTTCTTTCTAGCTAGAGTGGTGTCAGTGACCTACCAGCCCTGACATTTTACTTATGTGGATGATGGATTTTGAGGCGCCTCGTTATTTTTATAGGCCGTTGGTGGTCATACTATAGGTCCAAAGGGACCGGGAAGCGTGTGTTCAGGCATAACTAATCCACTGCCCATAGGCGGGGACCGGCCCTGAAGATCCAAGGGTTCACTGCGGGGGATCCTGAGGCATTTGCTAGAGTGTCTCGAATCGGAGAGGAGCTTGCCCCTAGCCTCGACTCATGATGGAATCCAAATTTCCAATACGCCCTTGCGGTTTTGATTGTAGAACTAGTATTGGCGACATGCTATATGGTAACCATGCCGTCTAGGATTGATACTTATGATTCAAATCTTTTTATTAAAACATATATACACTAATAATAATATCAAATCCGTTTTATACGTATCAAGCATCTTTTGACCATTATAAGGTAAAACCCTATCCTCTGGTGTGCGTTGCATTGTGTGATGGGACCTGGGTCTTATAATGGTTTCATTTTTCCAAAAGACATTGCGTTATTTCTCGATTTACTTAGGTTTATGCACTGGCAATCCATAGGAGTAAACCCGTTCCGCGAAAGTGGCGTGGTCCTTGGATTTGTCTTATTAATTAAATTAGTTTAGAATTCTCACACCAGTCCCATGACTGACTCGAAGTTTGTTTCACTTTGCAAACTCGGGTGCCTTCTTTTCCACACGGGCAGTCGAGTAGCTTTTTGCAGATATCTATTCTTTTAGCAGGATCCTGGATCGAAGCCTAAAGCTGTGTCCAGAGCTTAGTAGTCTTCCGCTGTTTACTGTATTTTATTTAATGTATTAAATCTTTTTGTAGTTTATCTTCCGCTGTAATTTTATTTCAATGTACTCTGATATATTCTGTACTCTGATGTAACATTATTATAATGTAATAAAAGTCTGCTGTTATTGTTCTGATGTATTGTATTCCCAAAGTTAAAGTATTCGAAGATTTCCAACCTTTGGGTCAGACCTGTGTGGTTTATGGTCGATTCAAAGAGCGGGAATTTCCGGGTCTTTACAGTTGGTATCAGAGCTCTGGTTAGCTCAAATCTTTGGGATACAACTCGTTAGAACTGAACAAAAGACTCATCAGAGATTGGATTAGTAATATCCCATAAGAATACTCATTAGAGATAGGATCAGCAGTATCCTAGAATGAGAAAACTCGTTAGAGATAGGGTTAGTAATGCCTAGAATGAGTTCAGAGTGATAAGCTTATAATTAAAGTATTTTGATTATATATATAATCCTATTTTAGAAAATATGTTTTAAATATATAAAAGTATATATGTTTGATAAGTTAGCCAACAAATGAAATTAATAATATTAAAATTAAAATTTAGTTAGTTAATTTAACTACCTTTAGCTTAGTTCCTTTTCGAGGACGAAAAGATTTTAAGTGGGGGAGACTGTAACAACCCGCAATTTAGGGCCAATTTAAATTTTTTTCTTTTAAATAATTTTGTTAAGAAAATGAGTCAGAAATTAAAAATTCTATTTTTAATTAAATTATTTTATTAATAATGGCTGAAATATTAAGTTTATTATTTTAATTCTATTCTGAACTTAAAATTCATGGTAATTCCAAATTTTATTTTCCAACTTTGAGAAATTATATAAAATTAGTTTTAAATCGAAATTGGACGAACCAAGAAACACTAGTGACATTCATTTCATATGTGAAGTTATTTCACATTAATTGCAGCCTTATAGCCTTGCCTTTAAAGCCAAAATCATGATGCTTATTTTCTCTTACAACTTTTGAATTCTTAATTCTTAAACTAACATCCCTTTTTTCTCTCCTTTATTTGTCTCTCTCCAAAAGCAAATCTACTCCATGTGTGTATATTTAATTATTTTTGCATGAGCATTGAATAGGTTGGTCTAAAATATTAGGTGGACTCTAAATAAATTATGATAAAGATGTCATTATGTTATAATATGTAGTGTTGGATAAACATATCATTATGTTACAATTTTTCGTTGTTAGATTAAAAGAAAAAAATTGTTGTCTTTAATACTTCCCTTTTCTATCCAAAGTGTGACTATCGTTAATTGATAAATTTTAAAATATTAATGGCTGCATACGTTTTCAATGACCTTCCCTCTTCATTTTTTTTTTCTTCTTAATTATATTCCAATACATGTTTTCAATGGCCTTATTTAATGCGTGCATTATTGTTACTACAAATATTGTTTCTTTTTATTTCTTATTTTCATTAGTGTGCATTAATTTTCTTTTGTTTTTAATTCATGCATGTTCCTACAGATACGTTTTCTAATTCAAAATCTTTCTTCTTATTCCTTCCTTCGGCATTAATGACAAATGGAATATTATTTCTAGAATCAAATTTTGGCAATATAATTTTCAAAGGTGCAAGGCAACAAAAGAAATGCATTCATGGTTTTAAATGGGAAAAGCAATGCAACATTAATTCCTTGCTCCTTATTTCTCATCTTCCTTTTTCTTTATTTGTTTTTTCCTTTTCTTTGTAAATCCCTTCTCTATCCACTATAGCATTTTTATATAAAAAACTAAAAAAAAAATTGATATGAATAATAACACAAAGGTTATTATTTAAATATGTTAAAATTGGACAAGGGGTTTTATGGGCCTTAATTGGCTAATTGAATAATTAATTAATCTAAATAAATACTTCCTATTTTTCCTATTCTTCCCTAAACATGCTTTAATGTTTGCATATTATATATAGTATAAAATGTTTAATATCACATAAATGCTTTCCTTTTAATATTAAGCACATTCATGAGAGAAATTAAATTAAATATCCATTGAAATCAGCTTATTGTAGACATTAAAAATTTGATTTTACTTGAATTGTAAATTATAATGGAATTCAAATAAGTTTATTTGAATTTGAGTTGTTTTATCAACAATAGTAGTATTTTAAAATTCATTGAAACATTTTATATTGATTTAAATATTTGTTAATTTAAACGATTGTAATATTTTAAATGAATAGAATATATTGGTTGATAAATTTTAAATTTGATTTTCTGTTTTACTTGAGAATTATAATTGAGTGTAAAAAAATTTATTAGAGTAGAATTTGGTATTAAAATTTATTTGAGTTTTATTTAATTTATGTAGACTTAATTTTGTTTTAATAATAATAATGACAATTAAGGATTGTATTTGGAAATATATAAATACATTGTAGTTAATTGGCATTCATAGTAAATAAATGGTAACATTTGGTAATAAAAAAAAAATTCTTTGTTTAATGGTTGTTGCCACATGTCCTTATTTAGCTGAGATTGTTTACACCGCATTTCCTTTTATCACGTGTGTTCCTTATTTCTCACGCTTCTCTCTTCTCTTTCTATTTGCGAGCCTCTCCTTCATTTTACTTCTCTGAATATCAGCTACCATACCAAATTGTTTTTCCCCTTTCAGAAAATTCACTTTCACCCAAAATAAAAAAAAAAAACGAAACATCCTCAAATCCAAATCATGGTCACCGATTGGAGATGCCGCCACCGCCCACTCCTTGCTCCAGCCGTCGCCATAAGTCAACCCCACACGAGCCCTTTGAAAATTCAGCAATTTTGAATGCGATTGACTTCTGAAAACCAATCATTGTGAGAATCTTTCTTTTATTTAGATAATTAATTATTTTAATTTAATTATGTGGTGATTGAAATGCTGAGATTGTGATTGTATATTGTGATTTACTGATCTGCGATGTGATGATGTTTGTATATAATTATTGCTGAAATATGTGGTGATGTCTGTGATGACTACTTTATCTAGATCTGAAATTTGTGATGTAGTTCATAATAAAGTTCCCCTCTTTATTTTATTTTTTATTTTCTATTAAAATTTAATCTTAAATTTTGTATACAAAATAAATGAAAAAAATCTTGTTTGTTTATTTTTGTTGTTAAACAAAAAGGAACAATTTTTACATTATTTTTGTTGTAAAACAAAAAGGATAATTTTAACATTATTTTGTTGTCAAAATTAAAAGGGACAAATTTGTTTACAAAATAAAAGACATATTTTTGATGTATATTTTGGTTACCAAATAAGGGACAAAATTTGTTTACAAAACAAAGGACATTTTTACTTAATTTGGTTGTTGAAACAAAAGAACATTTTTACATAATTCGTTTGTTAAAAATAAAAAGAATAACTTTTTATGTCTTTTGTTAAAAATAAAAAGAATAACTTTTTATGTCTTTGTTTTAAAAATAAAAAGAATAACTTTTATGTTTCTTTTGATTAACAAAGTAAAAGACCACTTTTTATGTTTCTTTTGTTAAAAATAAAAAGACCAACTTTTATATTTTCTTTTGTTGATAAAGTCAAAATACCAATTTTTATGCCGCTTTTGTTAACATAATAGAATGTAAGTTTAACCTTTACCTTTATGTATAAATAAAATGTGAATTTAAATCTTCGTTTGCAAATAAAAGTGAAGTTGGGACAGTTATTGTGATTCATCAAAAAAAAAAAAAAAAAAAAAAAAACCAAAACCATAAGTGTGTTAATTTGTATGTTATGACACCAAAGCCATAAGTGTGTTATTTTGTATGTTGTGACACCAAAACCATCAATGTGTTATTTTGAATGTTATGACGCTAAAATCACCGTCGTGTTTAATTTAGTTGAGACGACATAAAAGTCATCGTCATGTTGCATAATTGCAATGAATCAAATATTAGCATTCAAAATATAAATAAATAGTTATTTCTGTCGCATTAGAATTTACGCACAGAAATATATTTTATGTAAAAATATAAAAAAATAGTTATTTTTGTCGCATTAGAGTTTGCGCACAAAAATATATTTTATGTAAAAACATATATAGGTTGAATTGCTATTTTTGTCGCATTAGAGTTTGCAGACAAAAATATGCTTTATGTAAACATAAACATAGTTAAATTGTTATTTTTGTCGCATTAGAGTTTGCGAACAAAAATATGCTTTATGCAATAACATACATTAGTTGAATTATTATTTTTGTCGCATTAGAGTTTGCGGACAAAAATATGCTTTATGTAAAAATAAACATTTAGGTAAATAGAAAATGTGAGAAACAAAATATCCATTTTGTTTAAATAGAATTAATGAAATAGTAAGATAAGGATTTAAGAATTATATTTTTCAATGTAATTAGGAAGGAATAAAAAAAAATTTACATTATTCAATATAAAGAAAAAGAATGCTTAAACCCGAGGTTGGATTGAGTTGTGATGTAAATCTGCCCGGACCCGCCCGGCTGTCCAGTAGTCACAACAATACCTATCCAATGTGAGAGGTTAAAGCATATATATTAATTTTCTAAATTTACATTTTATATATGTAAGTTACTTCAAAATATTTAGTGTAAATAAATAAAATGTAGACAAAGGAAGACATATATATATTTACATTAGGTAAATAAGAGATTAAATAAATTACATTTTTATATGTAATTAAAAGAATATATTTTACACTAAAAAGAAAATTACATTTTATGTAATTATGATTATAAGAAATAAAATTACATTTATGTAATTAAGAATAAATAGAAAATAAAGAACAAATATGTGAATAAGAATTTATTTAAATTTTCTTATGTAAATAAAAAGAATGAAAATAATAATTATGTGAATAAGTATTTATTTACATTTTTCTTATGTAAATAAAAAGAATCAATTTGTAAATAGTAATTATTAACATTTTCTTATGTAAATAATAAAAAGAAAGGTTAGAAAAAAACTAACATAAGATATTCTTTTTATGTTAAAAGGGAATATTAGAAAGGAATTAAAGAAATACAATTATTTACATTTACTATGTAAATAGGATTGGCAAAGGAAATTGAAACTATTTATTTACGAATAGTGTAAATAAATTTGAATAAGAAATTAGATACATTTATTTACAATTAATGTAAATAAATATAACAAAAGTAAAAGTAAAACATTTATTTACATTTAGGTAAATAAGTAAGAAAAAGATAAGAATATATTTATTTACATTTAGGTAAGTAAATAGGGTAAGAAAAAGAATGTAATTTATTTACTTTTAGGGTAAATAAATTAAAACATAGAAAGAATATAATTTATTTACATTTAGGTAAATAAAACAAAATATAGAAAAAAGTATAATTTATTTACATTTAGTGTAGACAAAACAGAGTTATTAAAAATGATATTTTTATCGTCATTTTAGATGCGATAAAAAGAATAGACTTTTGAAATTGGAATAGTCAAACGATTTATATTTATATATATATAAATATAAATTATAAATTAAACGGAATGCGCGCGGCAGTTCGCGTATCGGCAATCGTAACTTTAAACGGTTATACAGAGAGATCCGACCGTCGAAATTTCCCAAAACTGGAGCCGTTTGGACCGCTTTGGGAAGATCCTTCCAATGACATAAATTTCGCCAAAATCCAACGGTTATATTTCAAAATATGTGTAAATCAAATTTGGTTGAAAACAACGCCAGGGTCGGCCATTTACCCGAAGCGTCGTTAAATTAATTTAGGCTATTTTTATATAAATAAAAACAGCGATATGTTGTTATCAAATATTAATAACGATATGAAATGTTTTCAAATTATATATATATATATATATATGCGAGAATCATTTGAGAAGACCGAGTTCAATCTCATTTCAAATGATTATACGACGTTTTAAATCTAAGAGTTGAAGACGGCGATTGAAGACCGACGATCTTCACATCGAATGGGTAACTAGCGTTGAGGTCCTTGATTGATTTGCTCCCAAGACGGGGCTAAGATGGTAGTTATCCGGACGTAGTGTTGATTTGTACGGATTTGACTTTCGCTCAGACCCAGAGCATAAGTTTATAAATGGAATGTATGTCTGACGTTGTAGTCCTTTATACTACATTCGTTGATCTATGTTAATACATATCTGCTTGGTGGTTAACACCCTTCTCTGAGACATATGAGCTTAGAGGTTATATATTGGCAGAAATCAATGGTATAGTATGGACTGACAATGTGGCATGCTAAGATGCATTGATCAAGGCTTTTGTTGAAAAGCAGGCCTTGTGGTTGATGATCAAAGCACGGCCTGTTTAGGCGTAGCTTTGTGTATAGCGTGACTTCGCGAGCCTCACACCCCGGTATGAGTCAAAAACGGGATACGGACTGCAGGGAGTGCACACGTTTCTTTCTAGCTAGAGTGGTGTCAGTGACCTACCAGCCCTGACATTTTACTTATGTGGATGATGGATTTTGAGGCGCCTCGTTATTTTTATAGGCCGTTGGTGGTCATACTATAGGTCCAAAGGGACCGGGAAGCGTGTGTTCAGGCATAACTAATCCACTGCCCATAGGCGGGGACCGGCCCTGAAGATCCAAGGGTTCACTGCGGGGGATCCTGAGGCATTTGCTAGAGTGTCTCGAATCGGAGAGGAGCTTGCCCCTAGCCTCGACTCATGATGGAATCCAAATTTCCAATACGCCCTTGCGGTTTTGATTGTAGAACTAGTATTGGCGACATGCTATATGGTAACCATGCCGTCTAGGATTGATACTTATGATTCAAATCTTTTTATTAAAACATATATACACTAATAATAATATCAAATCCGTTTTATACGTATCAAGCATCTTTTGACCATTATAAGGTAAAACCCTATCCTTTGGTGTGCGTTGCATTGTGTGATGGGACCTGGGTCTTATAATGGTTTCATTTTTCCAAAAGACATTGCGTTATTTCTCGATTTACTTAGGTTTATGCACTGGCAATCCATAGGAGTAAACCCGTTCCGCGAAAGTGGCGTGGTCCTTGGATTTGTCTTATTAATTAAATTAGTTTAGAATTCTCACACCAGTCCCATGACTGACTCGTAGTTTGTTTCACTTTGCAACCTCGGGTGCCTTCTTTTCCACACGGGCAGTCGAGTAGCTTTTTGCAGATATCTATTCTTTTAGCAGGATCCTGGATCGAAGCCTAAAGCTGTGTCCAGAGCTTAGTAGTCTTCCGCTGTTTACTGTATTTTATTTAATGTATTAAATCTTTTTGTAGTTTATCTTCCGCTGTAATTTTATTTCAATGTACTCTGATATATTCTGTACTCTGATGTAACATTATTATAATGTAATAAAAGTCTGCTGTTATTGTTCTGATGTATTGTATTCCCAAAGTTAAAGTATTCGAAGATTTCCAACCTTTGGGTCAGACCTGTGTGGTTTATGGTCGATTCAAAGAGCGGGAATTTCCGGGTCTTTACAACAAACCTATAATCGAGGCGCCTCATTCCAACAACCACAAAGGTGAAAAGTATATAAATGTCAGGGCTGGTAAGTCACTGCCACCACCATAGCTAGAAAGAAACGTCGTGCTCTCCCAGCGGTCCGTATCCCCTTTTTGACTCATACCGAGGTGTGAGGCTCGCGAATTCACGTTATACACAAAGCTACGCCACAAAGGCCGTGCTTTGATCATCAACCACAAGGCTCTGCTTTTCAACAAAAGCCTTGATCATTGCATCTTAGTGTGCCACACAGGCAATTCATGCCATGCGACTGATGTCCATCGATATACAACCTCTGAGCTCGTACGTCTCAGAGAAGGGCGTTAAGCAAAAGAATAAATTCTCCGCCGCCAAATAGATGTATATTTAATAGAAATCAATCAACACAGAATAAAATCCAATGTCAGACACACAATACATTTACAAGTCCGTTCTGGGTCTGAACGAAACCGGAGGCACTTTCCTCGCATGTCCATCCATCTCCAAGTACGTCTGGACGACCACCTACTATTTCCATCCTCTTGGGTGTACAGCCCAATCAGGATCGTCAGTAATTATCCAAACGATGTGAAGACTTCCGGTCTTCGACCACCGTCTTCATCTTCGACATATCGTCGAATCGGTTATTCAGAATGGGTATAAACCCGGCCTTTCCGAACAACCCGCGTATATTAAAACAAATGTTACATAAACACAACATACGCCTCATTCCAATTCAGGATATCCTTTTATTCACAAAATCACATTTTTAGGGAAAGGTTCCCATTAATTTTATCCAAGATAAATTCTTTAAAGTTTATCCTTTAATCTTCCTTTGGATGACATTTCAAACCAGATTATGGTTTTCTAAACTAGTCGAGATTAGCGAACCACACCGAAGTAATTATTTATTTTATTTCCCAATCCCAACCTATTCATCCCATGAAGCAAAACTGGTAATACTTCATATCTAATACCACGGTGTTATCGGTAGAATTAATTACCATTTCACGTTCAAATCTAATTAAAGATTTAACTATCGCTTTGGGGAAAAACTGGTAATACTCCATTCTTGCTCATTTTCTAAATTTGATAATTTAGATTACAAATTTACATTTCAATCTAATTGCAGATTCGTTAAAACTCCTTTTATTGGGTTAAAGAACTAGGTGTTATTTAAAACACAGTTCACGACAAACCCAAATCACATTCTATTTATTATCGGGTTAAAGAACTAGTGTTATTTCAAACACAGTTCATGATAAACCCTTTTCAAATCCAATCAAATATATTAGAAATTCCGATTATTTAAAACCCCTTTTTAAATCTAATTTATTTATTTAAAAATAATTGGGTTTTAAATTTAGTTCAAAACTAGTTCATTTCGATAAAAATCTATTTTTATCTTTTCAAATATGGAGTTTTTCATCCCAATTTTTCCCAAATCATTTCTTATGATTTTACACAAATTTTTTATATTTTTAATAATTTTATCAAGGCCCGTACGGTCAATTTCCAACAACAGCCATCGAACTGCACTTACAGCGACCTTTTCCAAATTTGATTTGGACGTATATCCAAATCCAATCGTTAGATTTCAAATTTCTAATATTCGTTAGAAAGCTCTTTTCGATACGAACCCAACGGTTCCGGTTTTAGGAGAATCCGACGGTCGGATCTCCCGTAATGTTCGTTTGAAATAAATGGTCAAAATTTACGAACTGCCGCGGCGCGGCGCGTTCTATTCAGGCCATTATATTATATATATAATATATATTTCGTCGATTTCTATTTAAAACGAATTTCATAAATAGTTTTGAATTCGTTTCAAAAACAATTTCAGCCTTTATCTCAAATTCAAATCAAAATTGAATTCTCTATTATACATCCTTTTTATTTTCATTTCTATTTGATTTCAATTCAAATCGATTTCTAATTCGATTCGAATTCATTTTCTTTTCAATTCAATTCAATCCGAATTCGTTTCCTATTCAATTCGAATTCATTTCGTTTTCTCTTTCAAATCAAATTAAATTCGTTATATATTCAATTGAAATCAAACTCATTTTCTATTCAATTCGAATTCAAATTGGTTTTCTATTCAATTCAAATCAAATTCAATTCGTTTTCTATTCAATTCATTTCGAAATCGTTTTATATTCAATTCATTTCGAAATCGTTTTATATTCAATTCATTTCGAAATCGTTTTCAATTCAATTCATTTCGAAATCGTTTTATATTCAATTCATTTTGAAATCGTTTTATATTCAATTCATTTCGAAATCGTTTTCAATTCAATCCATTTCGAAATCGTTTTATATTCAATTCATTTCAAAGTCGTTTTATATTCAATTCATTTCGAAATCGTTTTATATTCAATTCATTTCGAAATCGTTTTATATTCAATTCATTTCGAAGTCATTTTCAATTCAATTCATTTCGAAATCGTTTTATATTCAATTCATTTCGAAATCATTTTATATTCAATTCATTTCGAAATCGTTTTATATTCAATTCATTTCGAAATCGTTTTATATTCAATTCATTTCGAAATCGTTTTATATTCAATTCATTTCGAAATCGTTTTATATTCAATTCATTTCGAAATCGTTTTATATTCAATTCATTTCGAAATCGTTTTATATTCAATTCATTTCGAAATCGTTTTATATTCAATTCATTTCGAAATCGTTTTATATTCAATTCATTTCGAAATCGTTTTATATTCAATTCATTTCGAAATGAATAAAATCGATCTAAATATCGTTCGCGTCAAAATAGCGCATCTCTAATCAATATGGCTTTATATATTTCAATAATTCCTTTATTCTATTCAACAAATGAATATTTATTTTTGTCAACACACGACTAATCTCAACGAATGAGTACTGTCCACGTGTGACTATTTTTGTTAAAATATTTCGTTCAACATATGACTAATCTCAACGGATGAGTACAGTCAACACACGAACCTTTATTTTATAATATAAAGATGTAAATTTTATTGTTAAAATATTTCGTTCAACACATGACTAATCTCAACGGATGAGTACAGTCAACACATGAACCTTTATTTTATAATATAAAGATGTAAATTTTATTGTTAAAATATTTCGTTCAACACATGACTAATCTCAACGGATGAGTACAGTCAACACATGAACCTTTATTTTATAATATTCTTTATTTTCTAAATTGGAATGAGGCCCAATCAATCAACATATAAAGTTAATTATATGGATTCCATACAACACATGTATATAATAGCATTGAAAAATAATCAACCATCAACCAAAGTGCGCTACACTGTATAAGCATCAAATATAGATATCTAACGCTTATAACAGCCTGTCAATCAATCGATTGACATATTTAATCAAACAGGATGAGTGAACTTCAAATTTCATCCCGACACCCGTGTGGGGTTTCAAACAATCAAACACAGATTTTATTTGTGCAGCTGGGCGATGTGTAAAATTTATCGTCCCAATCAACGTCCTTCAAATAGGTGTACATAAACAAACCGTCCGGTTTGTAAATGAATATTTTATTTTATTCACTTCACGTTAAAAATTATATTTTTAACGATAAAACATTTTATTCTAACATATGAATTTCTATTCAGTTCATTTACACAATAAAAATGATATTTTTATTTTTCTAACATATTTTAGAAAATTTCGGCGGCATAACGGTACGATACTAGAAATGGGACGAGGCCTAGCCTTATCCCCGGTCTAGTGAAGGCCCACGCCATTCACATATCAATCAAATTCACCAAACAACCAAATTCAAATCAAATCATCTAATTAATTTATGCAACCAAACAAACAAGTCCATGGTCTGTGGACGATTGTGTCGGGTGCTAATAAGCACCGTCTGCATCCTAGTATATATATATAACTAGAAAAAGAAATTGAAGAGTGAGAAATTCTCACCGAAAGCCATCCAAACATCTTGACTCTTCTTTTGATAGCAATCTTCATCGTTATCGCATTTTTGTCATCTTCGTTGCTGTAGCCACTACATATGTAAAAATCGAATTTTTACTTCGTTATTCAATATGTAAAAATCGAATTTTTACTATGCTATTCAATATATAAAAATCGAATTTTTATTATACTATTCAATATATAAAAATCAAATTTTTATTATACTATTATATAGATAAAAATTCTATTTTTATACCGCTACATATAGATAAAAGTTTATATTTTCACATCGATGTTCATATAGTAAAGATTATATTTTTATCACGCCATTCTTCATATAAAGATTTCGCCCTTTCAAAAATAAAGATTTCGCCCTTTCAAATATATCATTATAAAAATCACATTTTTATTTTTCTACACATATAAAGATGATATTTCTAATACTCCTACCATGTAAAAATTATATTTTTAATTCTCTACATAAACAAAAATCATATTTTTACATCTTCTATATAGTAAAGATTATATTTTTAATACTTTAAAAATATAAAAATCATATTTTTAATTCTTATAAAATATAAAAATCATATTTTAATTATTAAAAATCACTTCTTTTTCCTAGCTAATGAACGAATAAAAATCTTTCTTTTATTTTGATAAAAATCATAGCTTTGCTTTAAAATAAAAGTCATGTTTTTATATTTTTAAAAACCATTCCTTTTTCTAAATTAAAAATCAAATCTTTTATATTTTAAACATTATTAAAAATTGAAAATAAAAGATTCAATTCAGATTTATATTAAAAATAAATAAAAATAAATTAAAACTCACTGCCACTTCGATTTTTAGTGAAGGGGAGAGGCGTCGGGATCGGCCAGTGACGAGGAGGACATTGACTGGCTGGAGGCGGGCCCACTCTGACCGGTGGTGGCAGTTCCAGCGAAGGAGACGGGGTCTTCTAGGGTTTGGCTTCACGTGGAAGGAAAGGAGAGAGGAGGGGGAGGTTTCAGGCGAGGTCGGGTGGCCTGGGGGCCCACGGCGGCGGGGTCAGGTCTTCAGGGGGGGTGCGGTGCTGATTTAGGGCAGAGGGGGTAGCGGAGTTCGAATCGGGGAAGAAGGGGATGGCAGAGGATCGGGCGGAGGGGAGTTGAACGGCGGCGGCGCCGTTGGCTGGCGCGATGGCCCGGAGGATCGACGATGGGTCCATCGTTTTTTTTCCTTTTGATTTAAGTTTTGAAATGATAAGGGGGGGCCAGAGAGGATGTAGGAGAAGGGATTTTTTTTTAATTATTTAATTCATCTTAAAGTTGACTTTCCGTTTGAACTCGAAATCAAGCCCACCGACTGTCACCCCTAGCTAATTACCCCCATTCCGAACACAATGGGATATGTATCGCAAGCTGATTCGATCGTTTCGACCAGTTTTCGTCAAAATCAACATATAACTCTATATATTGAATTTGAACGTGCATTTCAATTTACCGGGGTCACATACTAACTCTAAAAATTCCAGAAAAATATTTTCTAACTTCGTATTGACGATACGGTCCTTACAAAACTAGTTTCGTTGAATTCTGAGACCGTTTGAAAAATGGCCAATTTCCAGTCGATTAAAATCAACTTAAACTGGTCAAACGCGTTTTCTTTTTCCACGCTCACATATTGATTCGAAAAATTATGAAATTTAAAACCTAGCAATAATTTGACACTGCGGACCCAACAAAAGTGGTTTCGTCGAAATCCGAGGTTGATTGCAAAATGTCCATTTTTAAGGGCCTGAATTCCATAGCGACTATTCAGGATTTTCAACTGGACATATCTTTTGATTCCCGCTATGAAATTTTGATTTGTCGGATTCGTTGGAAAGATATTGTCAATTAGATTCTAATGTTTTTGGTTTCACAAAAATCCGGATTGTTTTGCACCCGGTACATTCAATTGAAGTTTGAAATCTAATTATCGAACTACCGCGCCATTTTCAATTCTATTTATAATTATATATAAATATTATATATTCTATCGACGACGCATATAATATATACGTCGAATTATATTCGAAATAATTTTCGTCGAATTCTTTAAAATAATTCATTTTAAATATTCAAAATTCACTAAAATTGCCAAAATAAAAATTTTGAACTGGCTCGCATTTTCCGGGTTATTACATATACAAACTTCAAACATTAATAACTTTTTCATATGGTGTCCAATTTATGCAAACCAGGTGTCTATCTTGACCAGAATTCCGAGATGGACGCAATGGTGTAGTCCATTTTACTTAATTCTGAATAATTAATTAAGTTTTAATTAATTCATTGTTAACAACGTATTTCACACTAATTATTCTTTAATTCATCATCTTTAGCATCATTAAATTTTCGGGGTATTACAAATGAACCCTTATGTAATCCCAGTTCGACAAAAGAAGAGGCAATATAATAGAGATTAGTCAGAGGCTTTAAAGAAAGAAGTCAAGAGGTTAGAGACAAACGGATTCATCCAAGAAGTTTTTTTTACCCCAAATGTCTAGACAATCCTATACTAGTAAAGAAGTCCAACGAGAAATGGAGAATGTGCATTGATTATACATACTTAAACCAGACCTGCCCAAAGGATTACTACCCCCTTCCGCGGATAGACCAGTTTGTTGATGCAACAAGCGACAATAAGATATTATTCCTTATGGATGCTTACTCTGGGTATAATCGAATTCTAATGCATAAACTAGACGAGGAGCATACAAGTTTTATCACTGATTGGGGAACATTTTTTACAAAGTAATGCCCTTCAAGTTGAAAAATGCGGGAGCAACATACCAAAGGCTACTTAATAGGATGTTCCAAGAGCAGATAGGGCGCAACAGGTAAGTATATATAGATGACATGCAAGTGAAGTCCGTCAAAGTGGAAAGCCACCTAAAGGACCTAGAAGAGATGTTCAATGTCTAAAGAAGTTACCAAATGAAGTTAAACCCACAAAAGTGTTCTTTTGGGGTCCAATCCAGAAAACTCTTAGGATATGTGGTAAGTGAGCATGGCATTGAGGCTAGTCCTGACCAGATTCAAGCCATAAAGGATATGAAAGAGCCTAAAACAAGCAAAGAAGTACTAAGCTTAAACGAAAAGGTAGTAGCCCTCAGTAGGTTCATTTCCAAAGCTCCACTTCTTTGATATTATAAAGAAAAATAAGAATTTCGAATGGAACGAAGAGCGTAGAAAAGCCTTCCAAGAATTGAAAGACTACATGGTAAGACCCCTGATTTTGTCCAATTCCGAGAAGGGAGAAGACTTATACCTCTATATGGCCGTTTCGAAGTATGCGGTAAGCTCAGTCCTTATAAGACAGAGTGACGGGACTCAACATCCAATTTACTACGTCAGTAGAAGGTTAAAGGATGCAGAAACCTGATATCCCGTAATGGAAAAACTAGTATATTGCTTAATACTTATAGCATGGAAGCTCAAAGGCTATTTCCAAGCACATCCTATTAAGGTCTTAACTAGTTTTCCACTTAAGCAAGTTTTCAACAAGCCAGAAACCTCAGGAAGGTTGGTAAAATGGGGAATCGAACTTAGCCAATATGAGATTGAATTCCAACTTCGAACAATAATTAAAGGACAAGCTCTTGCAGACTTCGTAAGTGAGTGCACAAGCTTCATTATAGAATAGTCAACTAAAGAAAACGATTTAAAGGCTAAATGGCAACTATTTGTAGTTGGGGATTCAAATGAACAAGGTGCAGGGGCATGTTACATCATAATCATCCCTGATGGGTATAGTTTGCACTACACGATGAAATTAGGGTTCCCAGCTACTAACAATGTGGCCGAATATGAGTCAGTGATGACAGGGTTGAATCTGGCATTACAGTTAAAGATACCTCGAATAGAGATCTTTAGTGATTCACAGATAATGGTAAATTAGATAAAGCAGACCTATCAGACCAAGGATGCACGGTTAGCCTTATATGTACAGAGGATATTAAAGTTGCTTTCCTAGTTTGAGGATTTCTCAATACATCAAATACCCAGAGGAGAGAATACCCAAGTTGATTCACAAGCCAAATTGGCCAGCTCCCGAGGAGCACGCGAAACTCGAATTATCCCTGTAGGATACCAGCAAAGACCCAATATTGAGCATGAAGAGCCCGAAACAAGAAAAGAATTGTTAATCCTAACTAGATCCCAAGCTTCGAAAAGAGGGGATGAAATGGATAAGGAGGATGCTCCTGACAAATAACCTTCTTTAGCAAAGATAAACTATCGTTACAAAAATAATTGGATGGCTCTTATAGTAGAGTACTTGCTGAACGGAGCTCTACCCCTTAGCAGAAAGGATGCAAGGAGGATAAGACACCAAACCCCCACATTTGTGATTACAAATGGAATTCTCTATAAAAAAGGGGACTCACTCCCCTATCTAAGATGTGTAAACATCGAAGACGAATCCAACATATTGAAGGAGGCACATGAAGGTTTGAGTGGAGATCACTCCAATGGAATCAAGATAGACAAAATAGTCATGCGACAAGATTATTATTGGCCACAAATGGTTAATCAAGCAATTGAGTATGTCAAGAAATGTGAGAAATGACAAAGGTATTCTAAAATTCCCCGGCTTCCCCTAGTTAATTAACCACTAACTCAAGCCCTTAGCCATTCGATGTATGGGAAATAGATTTGATAGGACCCCTACCAATCTCTAAAGGTAGGGCTAAGTATGTCGTGGTAGCCATTGATTACTTTACCAATTGGGTAGAAGTAGAACCCCTTCCAACAATCACATCTAAGAAGGTGTTGAAATTTGTAATAAAGAATATTGTTACTTGCTTTGGGTTCCTTACAAGATCATATCAGACAATGGAACACAATGCAAGACTGAGGAGTTCACTTGATTTTGTGAAAAGAGCGGAATTGTCAAAAGCTTCTCCTCAGTGGCCCATCCAAGGGAAAACAGAGCCGTGGTAGCTGCAAACAAACCATAAAGACCATTCTGAAGACAAGACGAAATCAGGCCAAGGGAAATTTGGCTGAAGAATTACCCTTGGTACTTTGGCCATATAAAACTTCCGCCAAAACAACAACAAGGCATACTCCATTTTCTTTGACATATGGATGTGAAGCCATGCTCCTGATTGAGGTTCAAATCCCTTCACACAGAAGGATAACTTACGCATTTGATCCAAATCAAGAGTTAAAGAAGGAAACCTTAGATCTAATACAAGGATTAAGAGATGACGCTGCGATCAGAATGGCCGAATACCAAAGGAGGATAAAAAAATACTACAACTCGAATGTCAAGACTAGAACCATCTCAAAAGGAGATTTGGTCTTAAAAGGTAATGGACAACACTAAAAACCCATTGGACGGTCCACTTGGTCCAAATTGGGAGGGACCCTTAATTATCCATCAAGAAGTCATGCCCGAAACATATCGATTTTACAAACAAATGGCGATCTCGTTCCAAGGATATGGAACTCAGAACATTTAAGACCATAATTCTCAATGATAGACAAGTAAAGGAAGGTCTCCTCCTAGAATATTCACATAACTAAGGGTATGGAAACCGTCTCAAGGCCCAAATTAACATAAGATGGGTCAAACTGCAATTAGATAGAAACCCTTGTCATTAGCAAGATTGGTTAAGGCAAGGCATCCCCGGAGGGTGGTGGTGTGTAAGTCTTTCTCTGCGCCCAGAACAGAAAGGGTCAGATTAAAGCATCAAAAGCATAAGCCTCCGACCCACACCAGAAATGGTCATGATGGAGCATCTAATTAACACGCCTTGCCTTTGCTCGCACAAGAGTACGCTCTGTCTCTGCTCATAGAAGAGTACCCCCTACCTATGCCATGAACTAAGCACGTCCTACCACTGCTCGTAGAAGAGCACGTCCTACCTCTGGTTATGTTCCACGTTACCCACAGAAGGGAGCGCAAACCCCTATCATCGCCTACGATGGTCAGGATAGGGCACCCCTAGGAGGGGGTGAAGTGTAAGCCTATATCATCACCTACGATGGTCAGGGTAGAGCATCAAAAGAGTAAGCCTTACTTCTGCATCTAAGATAGCCCAGTTTAAGCATCTAAGACCTTATCATCGCCTATGATGGTCGGGATAAGGCACGAGGTCGGATAAATCATTGGGTCCTACTTGTGGATAAGCTAACCAAGCACACCGGACGCATAAGCTTAGAGAGTGGCCAACAAAGCACGTACATCCATTGATTTGATGATAAAGACCTAGCGAGTGGCTCAAAAAGCACGTACAACCTTTTCTTCATAAGTTAAACCCAAAGGGGGTTAACGAAACATTAATGCCAGAAGTGAAATTTTAGTCTTCAATCTTTAAATTACCCGAATAAGAGTTGGTTCGGAATCCTATTAATGCCAAAAGTGGAATTCTGGTCCTCAATCTTTAAATTACCTAAATAAGGGTTGGTTCGAAACTCCTATTAATCCAGAAGTGGAGTTATGGTCTTCAATCTTTAAATTACCTGAATAAGGGTTGGTTCGGGATGTCCATTAATGCCAGAAGTGGAATTCTAATCTTCATTCTTTAATTACCCAAGCAAGGGTTGGTTCGTGACTTCTATTAATGCCAGAAGTGAAATTCTGGTCTTCATTCTTTCATTACCAGAGTAGGGGTTGGTTCGGGACTTCTATTAGAGCTAAAAATAAAATCCCAGTCTTCAAACTTTCATTACCCGAATAAGGGTTAGTTCGAGATTTCTATTACCGACAGAAGCTAATTCCAGGCCTTCAGTCTGTTAATACAAATATAAAGGGTAACTTGGGAAAGGCCCTACAGAGGCGACGCCCTAGACACTTTGTTAGGGAATTCGATATCAATAATAGTATTCATTCATAATTGACAACCAGGAAGTCCCCTAAACTCTTTCTCCTGTTTTCCGATAAAATGCAAAAGACGTCAGTCTGATATAATGTTGATGATCAATCCGGAACAACACCCTATCCAGTATATATGCAAATAGCAATGAAAACGAATATGTAAAAATTAGTTCTGGCATATCAAATTAGTTGTTGAAGTTCATGCATGTGAAATACGAGAAAATACAGAAAATAATTTTGACTTGAAAAATCAATAACACCCCTTCTCTAGGGGGGCAAATGTTACTACCAAAATAAAGCACTGGAATAGGCTGGCCGTGAAGGGGTAGCATACCGACACAGGCATAAAGAAATTTTCCGTCAATCAAGGTTCAACACAAGAAAAAAACGACAACATAGAGGAACAGTCTGAGAGTTATGCAACCGGCACCATCATCGAAGTGAAGAGCTCAAAATCTATACAAAAGGAAATATCTGCAGGGTAGTTCCAACATGATTGGTAGAAGGTCACCCCAGACCGGAAGCCGATGAAGAGAAAGACCAAGAATCCTACTAGACGGGACCCAAAAGGATGAAAGGGCTATCGATATTAACTTGCTTAATATCAATACATCAAGGGACAGAACATCAAAGGCACAAGGTTCAAAGCATAAGAGAATTTGCTTCCAGGAACCCTATTAGATGACTGTCGAAAGGCTCCTCTAGTAAACAACCGATGAAGCACCAGAAGCAACTTTCTGGAAGGTCAAGATACATGTCATAAACCTAATGAAAGGCAAGCCAGAACCTCAAGGGAAAATAAGTTGTCCACACTAATATGCTTAGTGTCGATACCGACAGGGGTGGTGGATCTGGAAGCCATTTACGGTAATCATGAAGGAAAGCTCCATAAAGTGTCAACGACAAGACCGAGAACCCATGACTGGAAGCCTACATCCGGAAGCAGAAACCTTCCGAAAGATATTTGCACCACCAAGCTCATCAGCAATACAAAGAAAATAGACATGACATTGGCCAAAGACTCAAAAGAGCTAGACCGTTCCCCCGAGAGCTACAGCCAGCACCTCAAAAAGCCATAAGCGAGGCCTTCAAAACCCAAAGGAAAGGCGGCCGAGAGCCAAAATTCCCACAACCCAAAGGAAAAGCGGCCGACAGGGGCTACTACTGGTTCAATAGCAAAAGAGGCCCCGATTTGTCTATAAATAAGACCTTTGTCGTCTCATTTTCGGGGTCGGATTCTCATTTCTCGATCTTTTTCTTTTTCTCTCAAGAGCAAACCCTAATTTCCAAACCAAATTGGGGATTTCTTCAATTCTTGTAATATATCTATAATCAATAAAGAGTAGGAATAAGTGTTTCTTGATTTGATAATCATATTGTGTCTATAACGATAAAACAGGGAGTTAACTCTGACCTTTCTTATGAAAGAGTTAATCATGGTTCTTTTGTGAGAAGGGAGATTTTTAATGAAAGCAAAGCCTTTCCTCCCCTTGGAATTCTCATATGTGACTTAGCTCTTTCATAGTAAGCCTAATGCAACCCAATCTCAAAAGGGATCTTGCTATAAACTTGTGGCTTGATAACTGACGTAACCAAGGCCTACCCAGGCTGGTTCGTTGTGGAAGTGTCATATAATATGATAAGTGTGATAACTTTAAAACAAAGCCGAGTGTTGTGAGGCATTAGCCTGTTTCTTCTCAACACAATGGATGTTATTTTATCCAAGATCTGAAAGCGTTAATTGCATAAGGCCTTAGTTTCATTTAACTAATAAAGCCTTTCTTTACGGTTGCCATCGACTTTATAGTTTTGTAAGCGTGATATTCACCCCCTAAGGGAAGGGTAACTAATCTTCTAACTAAAGGTCTTGATGCCTAGGGAAAGGTGAAATTAGCTAAAGAGCACTAATTCAAGACTGCATTTCAATAACCTTTGGGTCGTCCTTGCATCAAACTTCTAAATATATGCATTGTCCATTCTAGTTCGGGTGTTGATGAAAAATATCGTTAACAATATATATACTAACACTATTCTCTAAAATATATATGTATGTTTATATACCGGAAACATATGCAGGTATTGATTATTGAAGACCGTACAGTTTATAGATTCACGCTTTCAAAGAAGAAGAGTTCAAGATAGAAGACTCATGAGTAACAAGAGTTCAAGAATACAAGAGTTCAAGAAATCAAAAGTAATAGATTCTAGATTTCTTGTTAAAACTTTTAAATAACACTGAATCCTTATTTCCATCTCTCTCACTATTTTTAAATTTCTTATTTTATTTTCAAACTGATTTCAAAATTACATCCTTATTTCAAATCTATATTTCTTAGTTTTAAATTAAATTATTTAAACTCCTCATATGCCTTTTAATTTTAACTCCTGATTCAAATACGTCTTATTTATATGATTATTACTAATTTTATATTAAGTTGTATTTAACCATTTAAGTTTTAAATTTTCTTTACTTATATTTATATGTTTAGTTTTAAAGTGTTTCTTATATTTATATTCATAGTTCTATATGTTTTGATACCACTCTATATAGTTTTTAAATCATTCTTATACATTATTAAAATCATTTTTATATACGTTTTCAATATATATTTCTACTTCAAATACTCAAATTTAATATATGTATAGTAAAATAGTTTATTTTCTCCAGAATTTATTTAAACATGATATGCCTTGAATTGAAATTTTTAGTTTTCAATTTTTCTTAAGATATGTCGACATAGGATAACCCTCCACGTCGATATGGTGACCGTGGGTTTTCAAATTCAATTTTTTAAAAATTGTATATTATGATTTCAAAACTATTCTGAAAGGATTTGCTTTAAGGAGACTATAAACAGGCTTCCAAATTTTTTTTTTAATTATTTTTCATCCTTTTCTTCCTCCTTTGTCTTCTCTCCATTAAAGTACTTAATTTCTTAAATTCTATACTTATACTATGTTAAATTTCAAAGAGAATTACATCAAACTTCTTCTATTCTGAATCTCTACCACATTTTCTCAAAGGTTCAAGTGCTACTCAAGAGTTATAGGCTTCCTATAATCAAAGACCGCAAGATCAAATTCTATCGAGTCTATCTACCAAAACTGGTACTGTAAAAGGTGCGATTGTACCCTGTTCAAATCAACTGGGTGTGATTGCATCCCGTAAATTAATTAGGTGATCTTGTAGCCTGGTTAAATCAAGAGAGCTCCCTGTGCTCGGAAGTAGGTGGTGGTGGACCTCCTGGCCATTGAAACCGAGGACTGTAATTAAAGATCATTATTGAAAATAAATCTGCATCAACCCAGAGTTGTGTAGGACTGGATGAAGGATAACTCCGAACCAATATAAAATTTTGGTGTGTTCTTTCCTTTTACTGCTTTTTATTTATTATTATCTGCATTTGTGTTTTATTCTGCGATCATTATTATATTTGTGATTTGTATTGCATTCTGTATAAAACAAAAAGATTTCGAGAAATTTATAAAATCCATTAAACATTGTTCACCTCCTCTAGTGTTTGGTTTTCCATAAGATCCTTAATTCGCATTCCCCAACAAAGTCATGTATGGATTTTATTTCGAATAAATAAATATCATGACAATATAATTATCCCCCATGCCTAACTATCATAGAAATATAACTAAACATGCAAGCATCATCAATCAACATACAAAAATTTTTTGGTAATTATAAATTATAACAACCATACCTATCCTAGCATGCAGGATATTAGCCTAACTAATTGTACACATCCAATATTAAATTTAATCGATATATGACTCGACAACTTGGTTTCCGTTTCCAAAATAAGAAATAGTAATCTAGCATCTCTCGTCGATATATCGAGTATGAATCGAGTGCTATCATATTATTCCTAATTTTTGTGGCAACCTATTGATGACAACCATCGACAACCATTCCCGCATCCATTTGGAAATCTCGAATAATTATAGGAAACTATTCGATCCATCCCACTCAGCTATCACTAGCGGACATCGAGTTCATTATCAAATAAATGCGTTACCAACCCCTTCTCATAATGTCGGAAACAAACAACATTCATTCCATACGGAACCGACCATCGTGGTCGAGGCCATACTACCTCACCTTGAGTTATGAAATCATAACCAATAATAAATGTAAGCGGCGTTCACTAAAGGAATATCACTCCTGAACTGGTACATCTCAACCTCAACACACCCGAACAATTACATTTCCTATACAAGCCTATAGAAAATCTCATACACGTAGGAAGCCAAGAATTCCAAGCGTTGTCGCTAGAAAAGGTTGAGATACCTCTAAGGGAAGAGAAATCTCGGTGACACAACATCACCAATGACTCTAAACCCTTTGCTAATAAATAGTGCCTCCAACTCACCAAAACGAACTCTATCGCCATCGACTCCAAATCATGAGTCGAGTGCGTCTTTTATGGTTTTGGTTATTGACTAAAACATGATAACTCTTCATTCTAAAACAAAGCACTCAAACCACCCAAACAACCAAGTGAGTGCTTTCAGCTACTCATTCCTGGTCGGAACGAGAAATCAACATACTCATGGCCAACCTCAACTTCCAAACCATCCAAACTCATACATGGCTCATAACGATATCCTACTCAAGACAACATGACCCAAGCATTCCACTTTTCTCATCGAAGAGTGAAACTTCAACAATAACCTCAAAAAATGCCGACTCATTGGTTGTCCCGAACGGTCCACTAACCAATCAAAATCAAAGCAGCGCATAAAGTACTGTAATCAGCATACACCAGCCAAATACTCTCAATCGGTATAATCCCCTCGGGATTCCTAACCAAAAGAACATCCATAACTTGATCGACTCAAAAATGGTGGTAATATGCTCACCTCATCGAATATGTCTAGATGCTCTTAAGCTACAAACTCATGACTCGCTATTAGAGAACTATCTCAACCCGCTACCATCCAATCCTAAGCGATGTGCCTACTAAACATCTAAGTCTCAACCAATTATCACTAAATCTAAGACAACTCACTACTGAAGAGTATGTCCTAGTCTGTTGTCGTCACCAATATCCCCTCACTGCCACTGATATTCTTTATCCTTCCAATAATTGAACTGCTAGATTAAATATTAAGTCCAGTTAAACTAAACAATCAACAAGCAATAAATTTTGCAAATATGCAACCATGACTCGATGAATTTAAGTTTTGACAAACTATGTATACTGCCAAGTATATATTAACTATGTCATAACACTCCCTCACCTCGAGGCCCAACACCAATAACTATGGATGCTGCAGTTAGCCATTGTATTAAGTTCTTGTGACTAAACTCGGGATGTTACACACATATATTATCTAACTGAGCCCTCAACACGATAAGTCATGATCAAGAGAGACAAATCAATTCACAGGTCCCAATCTCGTCTGATCCATCCAATCGCACAATAAAATGGAACGATGAAATCTCGACGCCAGACTAAAGAACGTATGGGTATGCCATTAATGGAAACATACTTCGTGCGATGATGTCGCTATTTCCCGCTTCATTGAGGAAGCACTCAATGAAATGGTAACGACAATCAACACATATGTCTCCACGATTTGTCCTGACAAAGTAGGACAAACTTCAGTTATGGGCGCATGGTCGAACATTGAGAGCTTGCTCGATCGACTCCTCTAACTAGCGTTCCCTCGAAATGGAATAATCACCCTCCGAGTTGATCTTACAACCTAACTACAACTCCAAACTTCGTAGTGACAAAGGAGAGAAATAACTTTGATTCGATATCGCATCAAACTCAATCGAGCTTTCTAAAACAAATACATCGCCGAAATCGACGAATTTAACATTGACTCCTAAGAAGTCGATACAAAACCATGTCAAAGTAACTGGTCTCGAGCGAGTCAATTTCAAGAACTCAAAAGAGATAAGACTCTCAACCAATTCATGCCTAACCTTAGAGTCGCTTAGGAGCAAAGTTGTAACAACCCGAAAATCTGGGCCAGTTTAAAATTTTTATTTTAGCAATTTTGGCGAATTTTGATTATTTAAAATGAATTATTTTAAATAAAATCAACGAGAACTTTATTTTGAATAGAATTCGATCGTACATGTTATATACGTCGTCGTTTGAATATAAATGTTTATATATAAATATTAAATAGAATTGAAAATGGCGCGGTAGTTCGATAATTCAATTTCAAACTTCAATTGAATGTACCGGGTGCAAAACAATCCGGATTTTAGTGAAATCAAAAATAATGGAATCTAATTGTGAATATCTTTCCAACGAATCCGAAAAATCAAAATTTCATAGCGGGAATCAAATGATATGTCCAGTTGAAAATTCTGAATAGTCGCTATGGAATTCAGGCCCATAAAAATGTGAATTTTGCAAATGACCTCGGATTTCGACGAAACCACTTTTGTTGGATCCGCAGTGTCAAGTTATTGCTAGATTCCAAATTTCATAATTTTTCGAATCAATATGTGAGCATGGCAAAGGAAAACGCGTTTGACCAGTTTTAGTTGATTTTAATCGACTGGGAAATGGCCATTTTTCTAACGGTCTCAGAATTCGACGAAACTAGTTTTGTTAGGACCATATCGTCAATACGAAGCTAGAAAATATTTTTTAGGAATTTTTAGAGTTAGTATGTGACCCCGGTAATTTGAAATGTACGTTTAAAATTCAATATAGTGATTTAAATGGAAATTCAACGGAAACTGTTCGAAACGATCGAATCAGCCTACGATACATATCCCATTGTGCTCGGAATACGGGTAAAACGATATGGACGACAGTCGGTGGGTTTCGTTTGGAGTTAGAAAATGAAAGTTGCTTTTTGGGATTTTAAAAGAATAAAATATATATATTTATAAAGGGCACCCTCCTTTCTCTCCTTATACGGTCAACCCTCACCCCTCTCTCTCATCCCACTGTTGTTCAAAAAGAAAAAGAAAAAAAAAGAAACCTGAAGTTCCCGACGCCCTCACCCAGATCCACCACCACCGGCTCCAAGAGCCACGGCCCCCGCGCCAGGCCGACGCGCCGCCCCTCTAGCCTCCTCTCGCGCCTCCCCGACCACCCACTCAGCTGCGCCCTTCTCTCCTCTCTTTCCCTCAAAAACAGACGCCCCTCGATAACCCCTCCCCCTCGTTGGCAGATCGCCCTCCTCCCTAGGCCGCGCCTCAGGCAGTCCGCCCCGCTTAGCCGCCAGCAACGTTGATCCGCCCTCCCCACAGCAGCCCCCTCCTCCAAACGATGTAAGGGTTTTAATTTTGATTTTTAAGCTTTTTAATAATAGGATTTTTATTTTATATAGCCTTGTTTCTTATTTCAATTACATGATTCATATGAGACTAAGAACAGAATTTTTATAAGTAAAAAAAAAATAGAATTTTTATTTTTAGAAAAGCTTAGATTTTTCATGAGAGAAAAATATGATCTTCATGAGAGGAAAATATGATCTTCATAAGAGAAAAATATGATTTTTCCATAAGAGTAAAAAATGTGATTTTTATATATTGAATAGCGAAGTAAAAATTCGATTTTTATATATTGAATAGCGAAGTAAAAATTCGACTTTTATATATTGAATAGCAAAGTAAAAATTCGATTTTTACATATGTAGTGGCTACAACAACGAAGATGACAAAAATGCGAAAGCGACGAAGACTTCTGCAAATGAAGTGTTGTGAAGTTAGGATAGCTATCGGTGAGAATTCCTCACCTTTCAATTTCTTTTTTTCTAGTTATATATATATACTAGGATGCAGACGGTGCTTAGTAGCACCCGACACAATCGTCCACAGACCATGGACTTGTTTGTTTGGTTGCATAAATTAGTTAGATGATTTGATTTGAATTTGGTTGTTTGGTGAATTTGATTGATGTGTGAATGGCGTGGGCCTTCACTAGACCGGGGATAAGGCTAGGCCTCGTCCCGTTTCTAGTATCGTGTCGTTATGCCGCCGAAATTTTCTAAAATAATTTAGAAAAATAAAAATATCATTTTATTTATAGAATGAACTGAATAGAAATTCATAAGTTATAATAAAACGTTTTGTCGTTAAAAATATAATTTTTAACGTGAATGTGAATAAATGAATATTCATTTACAAACCAGATGGTTTGTTTATGTACACCTATTTGAAGGACATTGATTGGGTCGATAAATTTTACACATCGCCCAACTGCACAAATAAAATCTGTGTTTGATTGTTTGAAACCCCACACGGGTGTTGGGATGAAATATGAAGTTCACTCATCCTGATTGATTAAATATGTCGATCGATTGATTGACAGACTGTTATAAGCGTTAGATATCTATATTTGATGCTTATACAGTGTAGTGCACTTTGGTTGATGGTTGATTATTTTCAATGCTATTATATGTGTGTAATGTATGAAAATCCTTATAATTAACATTATATGGTGATTGATTGGGCCTCATTCCAATTTAGAAAATAAAGAATTATATAAAATAAAGGTTCATGTGTTGACAGTACTCATCCATTGAGATTGGTCATGTGTTGAACGAAATATTTTAGTAATAAAATTTACATCTTTATCAATATAAAATAAAGGTTCATGTGTTGACAGTACTCATCCATTGAGATTGGTCATGTGTTGAACGAAATATTTTAGTAATAAAATTTACATCTTTATCAATATAAAATAAAGGTTCATGTGTTGACAGTACTCATCCATTGAGATTGGTCATGTGTTGAACGAAATATTTTAGTAATAAAATTTACATCTTTATCAATATAAAATAAAGGTTCATGTGTTGACAGTACTCATCCATTGAGATTGGTCATGTGTTGAACGAAATATTTTAGTAATAAAATTTACATCTTTATCAATATAAAATAAAGGTTCATGTGTTGACAGTACTCATCCATTGAGATTGGTCATGTGTTGAACGAAATATTTTAGTAATAAAATTTACATCTTTATCAATATAAAATAAAGGTTCATGTGTTGACAGTACTCATCCATTGAGATTGGTCATGTGTTGAACGAAATATTTTGATAATAACAACTATTTTGAAAAAGAAATATTTGAAATAGAATATTTAAAAATAGAAATTTATGAAGCCGTGTTGATTAGATTGACGCCATTTTGACGTGAACGATATTTATATCGATTTTATTCATTTTGAAATGAATTGAAAACGATTTCGAAATGAATTGAATTGAAAATGAATTCAAATTGAATTGAAAGCGAACTGAAATGAATTCAAATTGAATTGAAATTTGAATTGAATAGAAATGAATTTTAAAACGAATTTATAGAGAAGAATTCAAATTTGATTTGAATTGAAAAGGAAGTTGAAATTGCTTTTGAAACGAATTTAAAACTATTTATATAATTCGTTTTAAATAGAAATCGACGATATATATATTATATATATTATATATATAATATAATGGCCTGAATAGAACGCGCCGCGCCGCGGCAGTTCGTGAATTTCGACCATTTATTTCAAACGGACATTACGGGAGATCCGACCGTCGGATTCTCCTAAAACCGGAACCGTTGGGTTCGTATCGAAAAGAGCTTTCTAACGAATGTGATAAATTAAAAATCTAACGGTTGGATTTGGAATTATGTCCAAATCAAATTTGAAAAAGGTCGCTATACGTGCAGTTCGATGGCCATTGGTGGAAATCGACTGTACGGGCCTTGATAAAATTATTAAAAATAGTAATAATTTGTGTAAATTCATAAGAAATGATTTAGAAAGTATTGGGATGAAAAACTCCATATTTGAAAAGATAAAAATAGATTTTTATCGAAATGAACTAGTTTTGAACTAGAACTATAATTCTATTTATTTTTAAATAAATAAATTGAATTTGAAAAGGGTTTTAAAAATAACCCGAATTTCCAATAATTATATTGGAATGGATTTGAATCAAAATTGTCTTTGGAATATTTCGATATTGGATTTCGTGATGATACAGATATTGTTATGGGAATTTGAAAGATATAGATATATATCGTTATTTCCAATATGATATTTGTTGGTCGTAGAATTTGATATTGAATATCAGCCGATATATTTTCTATTCAGAGCCTTCTATTTAATATCAAATGTGATTTGGGTTTGTCGTGAATGGTGTCTTCACTAACACTGTTCTTAAACCCAGTTGAGAAAAGATTAAATCTTTTTATTTAGATTTAATAAAGTGTACCAATTAAATAATATTTAATTGAAATTGAATTGATATTGATTTTTGGGTTTATCGTGAACAGTGTTTTAAATAACACTCGTTCTTTAACCCGATAATCAATGGAATGTGACTTTGGGTTTATCGTGAACCGTGTTTTAAATGACACGGATTCTTTAACCCAGTTAACGATTAAAACTAAGTGGAGTTTTAATGAATCTTTAATTAGATTGAAAAGATCGAGAATGGAGTATCACCAGTTTTACTCCAGGCGATAGTTAAATCTTTAATTAGATTTGAACGTGAAATGGTAATTGAATTTACCGATAACACCGTGGTGTTAGATATGAAGTACTAACCAGTTTTACTTCATGGGATGAATAGGTTGGGATTGGGAAATTAAAACAAATGATTACTTCGGTAAAGTTCGTTAATCCCGACTAGTTGAATCGAAATTCAAAAGAAGATTAAAGAATAAATTCAAGGAATTTATCTTGGATAAAATTAATGGGAACCTTTCCCTATGAATGTGAAATTTAGAAATTAGCTGTCGGTTAGCTAAGCAGAATGGTTTTCTGGATATTGATCTGATGTTGGTTTCGGCCTTCGGGGTTAATATTTGGGGAATTATTCTCTTGATTAATTTACGGTTAGTGACTGACGAATTGGAATGAGGCGTATGTTGTGTTTGTGTAGCACTTTTATAAAATATACGCGAGTTATTCGGGAAGACCGGGTTTATCCCATTCTGAATAACTGATACGACGATAAGTCGAAGATGAAGACGATGGTCGAAGACCGGAGGTCTTCACGTCGTTTGGGTGATTACTGATGATCTTGATTGGGCTGTACACCCAAGAAGATGGAAACAGTTAGTGATCGTCCAGACGTACTTGGAGATCGATGGATATGCGGGGTACTAGGTGCCTTCGGTTTCGTTCAGACCCAGAACGGACTTGTAAATGGACTGTGTGTCTGACATTGGATTTTAGTCCGTGTGATTGATCTCTATTAAATATATATCTGATTGGCGGCGGAGAATTTATTCTCTTGCTTAACGCCCTTCTCTGAGACGTACGAGCTCAGGGGTTATATATTGATGGATATCAATCGCATGGAGTGAATTGCCTGTGTGGCATGCTAAGATGCAAATGATCAAGGCTTCTGTTGAAAAGCAAAGTCTTGTGGTGATGATCGAAGCACGGCCTTTGTGGCGTAGCTTTGTGTAACGTTGATTCGCGAGTATCACACCCGATATGAATCAAAAACGGGAGACGGACATCAGGGAGGACATGCGTTTCTTTCTAGTTAGGAGTGGCGTCAGTGCTTGAACTGGCTGACGAGTTTGACTCATGTGGATGTTGCTTATTATTACTTGCTGAAAAGCGAGGCGCCTCGTGATATCGGTTTTGGCCGATGCTTCTGGTCGGCTGACGGGCCAGGCTTACGCCCCAAAGGGCGGAGAAACGCATTGTTCAGGCATAATAATCCACATCGGTGGACCGGCCCTGACGATCCAAGGCCCACCTGAGTCTGGGTCCTGAGACATGGGCTAGATTGTCTCGAATCGGTTGAGGATCTTGCCCCTAGCCCCGGTTCATACCATAAATGATAACCCAACTTCCAATACGACGTCTTGCGGTTTTGATTATAAACTTATATATGGCGACATAGAGGTATGGGGCATTCATGTCGCCTATGATTGATACTTATGATTTGAAGTTGTTTTATACACTATGCACTTATTATAGTATCAAATGATTTGTTTCAAACGTATCAAGCATTCTTTGGCTGTTATAAGGGAAAACCCTATCCCCCGGCTTGCGTTGCATTGTGTGATAGGACCTGGGTCTTAAAACAGCTTCATTTTTCTTTATTTAGCATTGCGCTGTTTGTTTTATGCACTGGTATTCTTGGGAGGAAACCCGTTCCGTTTTATACGGCGTGGTCCCTTGATTTACCGAACTTTATAGAAAAGATTAATAACTGTTTTAGTTCTCACACCAGTCACATGACTGACCTGGAGTTTATTGTTTTGACCTAAACTCTGGGTGCCCTTATTTTGACACGGGCAGCTAGTAGTTTTGGTTTTGCAGATTTATATTCACAGGATCCTGGATTACAGCTGGAACGATATCCGGAAAGCTTTGTATCCGTATATCTCTTCTAGTTGAGTATTGTATTATTTTCCGTTGCGTTGTATTTAAATGTAATTTAAATCTCTGATATTTCTGTGTTATATTTATTTCATTTATACTCTGTATATTCTTGTATTCTGATGCATTGTTGTAATATACAATGAAATGTTCTTCTGTATGTGTTCTGTTGTGGCTAGTTCTCGAACTATCCGACGCTTTCCTTTACGGGGAAGTTACGGGTTTTTATAAAAGTCCTAATTCATACAATTCTAACTCCAAGTCATCGAGGAAAACCATACGAGAACCCACAGTCCATGTACCACTATAGTCAATCCGTTCCGAGGAACGGTGTGCCATATGGATACATAAGCATATATATATGGCGTGGCATAATCGACTTGTTGCACTTGAGCGCCAAAACTAAAAAGTGATAAAAAGGGAATTCTAGATAATGGATCTTCCACTACCAAAAACAAAAATTATAAATCGAGAAAAATATTTTTTTCTCGATTCTGCCCTACTCTCAAGTCCAGAGATGAAGTAATTAGAAATATTTCTCGTTCACCAAATCGTCTTGAATAAGTAGGGACGATTAGTCGCTAATATGGAAAACCATTTATATGGAACTCGTATGCAAAATAACCTATACTATATATACCAATAATATGTAGATTTGAAAACTAAAGTATATACAAATACGTACGCTCTCATATATATTAAACCTCAAATTTAGTACTACTTAGGTTAAACAATGCAATCTAAGCTCTGATACAAAATGTGATGACCCTCCATACATCACCGGTGCTCATAATTATTGTACAAGCACCCGATCGATATAATGCGATCATCAAAAATAAAATAGAAAAAACGAATACAAAAGCAAAAGAAAAGAATAAAGTAGAAGGCAAGTGAAAGAAAAGAAAGAAAAAAATATAAACACCATCACAGAACCTGACGTATATCTAACAGCGCATTAGATAACATATAATAATCAAATCACATGTATAAAACGGGTGAGACGATGATAACAATACAAACCATATAAGCAGAGTATGTAGGCTCATATAGTTATACAGAACAGTAACAGAGCTTATATAAGATATAAATAAACTAAACTAATATACTGTCTCTACAGGAGTAAATAACACTGTCAAGGCTCCATACACAGCAGAATAAATAATAAGGACACAAGTATAAATATGTAAAATGTTGCCTCCTGCAAATCCATCTGTACAGTTCCAGAAGTATTAAACCTGTCACTTGATCTGCTTTTCAGCATCTTCGTTGATCACCTAAAGTAATAAGATCAAAATAAAACTTTAGGTCATAAAAAGTTTGGTTTGAGTGATAAACCAATTTCAAGGTACTATAAAAGTCATTATAGCATATATATGGCATGGACATATGAGATTCATACCTATCATGCCCCTACATCCACAGAGTTAGCACATAATAGTCGATATATGCTACATCATGATAAACATCATGTAAAAGTGGTGTGATAAAGTCTAAGTACCGAGTGGTGATAAATAAGTAAACAACTACAGCCTCCATCATCCATCCTCACATTCACTCACTCATAAGTAAACAACCATACCATCCATCATCCATCCTCACATTCATTCACTCAGTTCGTCTGATATGCGATAACGCACATGTTCCTTGGTACTCGAATCCATGTCGCTCAATCGGCTAGGGCCTAGGTTTTACCGACATGTATGCCCTAAGGTAAGGAATCGAACCCGATCCAAGTGAATGCCATGAGTTTCCCGAACCTGGAAACAATCTCCCAAACCTGGAGATAAGGACCTAACCCTGGTCCAATGGACATCACACCCACTACCCCTTCTATTCGAGTAGCCGTCGAACCTGTGTATGAATAATCCCTTTGCACTCACCATTCGTAGCAGAGTCAATTTTGTGACTACTACCATTACTTCTCTTTAGTATCTCCCGCTCGATCCATTATCACTACTCTGCATCCCGGGATATTTCTATCCTTATAAAAGTCACTGCTTCACTTCCTATTATGGAATTACCATTGTTGGATAACGAACCATAGATCGAAGAACTATCATATCAAAATCACCATCAAACGAACCACCAAATATGCTCCTCGAAATTGCACCATCGTCCATGTAAAATTGATCATAATGGTCAACAACAATGGTAACCGATATCAACCACTTCATAGTAATTGATATTAATCACTTCATAGTAATCGATAACGACTACCCGAATCACATATTTAACAAAATTGGTTAAATGCCCATCCAAGGAAAACGTTTGACATTCATTGTGAAATCCAACTCGTCGCCAAGGAGAAATGCCACCAGAAAAACGCCTTCCCTTGAGGCCACCATCACGTTCCCTTTCCACAGGTCAGCCCAACTCTTATTTGACCTAGTCGAACCGAATCTGGATCGACATTAGCCAATCCATACATGCTCACCTATATTCAGATCGACATAGTCGATCCAGAATCGGTCGAACTGGCCATATATCGACCATGTTATTCCAGAATTGGTCGAACCAGAATCCACTCCATCCTTTGACATCTTTGCTCTATCCAAGTCTACAAATCTGTTACCGAACTCCAATGTTGCTCTATTCTCGAGTCCAACCATGCGCTCCAAAGCGCCGTTGAGAATATATCTCGCTCGTTCAAGTTTACCATCCTTGTGCGTATAGTCAAGATACACCAACATGTGCATATGTGTAATAGACATTCCAAACTCTAACGATCGAAATATTTCCTAATACTAAGTTGCCTATGAATGATGTCTTAATCCAAACTAAGAAAACAATTCAGCTATACAACCATCTAAATTCCTAACTAGCACACAAACATCCTTAACAATAATGATAAGTCAAATAGAACCTATCTACAACAATAAAGGTGAAATAAGTGTCCAGATAACCTATGTCTAACAATATCGTCAAATTAGCGCATAATAGTGCATATATGTGACAATCAGGTTAAATCTAATTAAATCACTTTCTAATATTTTTATTTATTATTTACTAGGTTCAACAATCCTAAATATTACATTTTACGACCAAAAATCAATTTAAAATGATAAAACTGTACTACACAAACAATTACAATTCGGTGAGAGACAACATCACTCACCTTAGCCAAATCAGTCCAAACTAGCTCTAAAATGTAGAGCTCGTCAATACGAGCCCATAGGAAGAAAAGACATCCAATTTTGACCTCATATGAAAAAGATATCAATGTTATTAGTTTAACTATCATTCATGTAATTAACTAAATTTAGTTATGATTAATTTAACACTAAATACTTTTTAAACCTTCATCCCCACTTCTAGTACACGCCATGTATAATGTCAAACCCGTGCACCTATTAAAGGTGATATATAGAAATAGTTGATGGAATTTAAAATCGATTGCACCATTATGAAGCTCGTGTGAAACTCGACGTGCTCGCACCCAATCCAAGATCGTCGGAAGACCCAGGTGAAATGCGACTTGCTCATCACGATAGAAAGTGGCGACTTCCATAATGTCGCGGCCCTCATGAAGAACCAAACCACTCGAAACCCCTCTCCTCAACACGTCTCTCCATCCTAAGCCAAGATCCAATCACTATAACCTCCATATCTGATCACAATGCTGGAAAAACAAAACCCTAGATCGGAAGCCTTTGCAACCATCATCATCGAATTATCTGAAATGGGTATGGGTGGATAAAGGATTCTTAGCCGAGTCAACTGCATTTTGTTTCATGATTTTTTGGCAAATGGATTGAGCTATATCGATTTTTAAATTAAAATAATAGGGGGCCATGGTTTTCTCCCTGGAAAAGAAATAGTAACGTGAGAGAGAGAACGGGTCGGGTATGAAATAGTGTAGCAATGAGATTTCATTTATTTAATTTATTCAATTCCAATTAAAACCGCAACTAGAAACAATCGTGTGTTTTATCTTACTACCATCAAACGACCTTTATAAGTGCCTCGAAACTTAACAACATACATCACTATAATGATAGGGTTCAGATGGTACAAGTTATGTTGAAATCCAAGACTATCGCCTGAAACAGTGATCTTACATGTATTTCGAGACGGTTTTGACCCTAATATCTCTTGATCTCAAAATATATCGATCCTTATACTTTTTATTCATGTAACGAACCATACGAACTCAACGGCACTAGTCTCAAGTCCCGTTTTGGTCTTTTGTGAAAAATCACCTTTTGGAATTGTCACTCGATTAAATAACGAGCAATATTTAAATATCAAATCGTTGAAGTACGGGTCGTTATACTGACCTATTCTTAATGGGTAGATTGGTTCTAGTTGGAAGGTTGCTCATAAGTTGATCGAGATCATTGCTAAGATAGAAACTGGAGTGGGATCCAAGGATTTGAAGATGTACAGACCAGACTTAGATGGTCGACTCCATAAGAATAGGATATTTTTTGCTCTAGATGTCCACGAATTAATAGATGAAATTGTTCAACCATGCCATAACTCTAGACTGCCATACACCCTGGTGGTAATAAGATGTACTAGGATATCGGAAAACTTATTATTGGAAAAAAAAATGAAGGACATCAGGACAATTATCTCTAATTATATGAGCTATCAGTTGGTCAAGGCTAATAAGAAAAAGCCTAGTTGTTTGTTACAATCATTAGACGTTTCAAAGTGAAAATAGAAATAAGTGCCAATGTACTTCATTGATGGTTTTCCAAGTACTCGAGCAGAGTATGATAGTATTTTGGTCATCGTCAAATGCATGACAAACAGTGCCAAATTTATACCCATCAAGCCAAGTGAAACAACAACCAATCTAACAGACTTGCATGTAAAGTGGATTGTAGATTCTTCACAGTGCCAATAGGTAATATAAGAAATTGAGTCCCGCTGTTAAATAGTAGGTTTTGGAAGAGCTTATAGAATGCACTAGGGTCTGATCTGCATCTCAGCACAACTTATCACCCTCAAATTGTTGGCCTAACTGAAACAACGAATAATATCTTGGAGGATCTCTTGCAAGCTTACATACTGAATTTTGGAGGTTTATGGGATGGTCATTACATCATGGTTAATTTTCATATAGAAAAATTTATCAGTCTAGCATCAGTATGACACCATATGTAGTTTTATATGGTAGATCATTCATTGCTCTTTCATGTTGTTGGTAGGCGGGAGAGAAGCTGATAATTGGGACAGGTATGGTAAGAGAGACCTTAGAAAAGACTAAGAACAGCTTGCAACTGATGAAAGCTACTCAAGATAGAAAGAATTGTTATAATAATAAGAGATGTGGATATTTGGAATTCTCTGTTGGCAATCTAGTATTTGTTAAGACCTTTCTCTTAAGAAATGTGATTCGGTTCGTTAGAAAAAGGAAGTTGTCACCAACATTTGTGGGTCCTTTTTTGATTCTCGAATGGATTGAGAACATAGCTTACAGAGTCGATTTATCTCAAAAAATGGCTAGATTACACGATGTGTTGCATATTTCTCGGTTAAGGAAGGTCATGCATGATTTATGTAAAAGCATCACACTAGGTCACTTGGATAATATCAAGGTAGAACTAAAAGCTTCAGAAACTCGTAAGACCATTCTAATCATCGAGCATGACACAAAGCAACTTAGAAGGAGGACTATAAAGCTTCTAAAGGTCAAATGAAATGAAAGTTAAGGCAATTGCACTTGGGAGACCGAGGACAGTATGAGAACATCATATCCAGAAAAAGAAAACCGAGAATTGACTATGCAATAGAAAATGTTTTGTTTTCTAATTGAAATGCATGCACAATGACCAATTGAAAGGTAGCACTACAATGTAATGTACTAATAGGTGAAATAAAACAAAACTGAAAACCAATACAGTGTAAATGTTTTTCATTTTTAAATGAAAGTGTGTGAACTTACACGAAACAAGTGATGCACAAAAGGAGCAACCACAAGTGAACAAACACAATGCTAAAAAAAAAAACTTTTTCTGGAAAGAAAAGGAAGGTTACACATGAACAAAGAACAAAAAGAAGGTATACAAACGAACACAACAAGTAAACAAAATAAGCTAACAAAACACAAAGGAAATGCACAACTTTATTTAATAACACAATGAAAAGGGGAAAAATAATCAAAAGAGTAAAATTAAAATTAAAAACCCTTCCCACCAACAATGCCAAAAACTTGATTCACTTGAAAATTTCTACTAATCTAAATAACGATCGAATTATATCATTAAATAACTGCAACTGCACGTCATAAAATTGTAGGACATATACGGATCAACCATAGGAAAAGTTTTTAATCTTTAAAATTACTTAACTAAATTAGACCAAAATGTTCTGAATTCGTGTTAACATAAAATTGCTAAAAACGTGAAAAGATTATTGGAAACAAACTATATAATTAAAGAACAATTTAGAGGCAAACTCACCCTTAACTTCATGCTAATCAACCATTATCAAGTCATAATGTCTCATTTTCATTTATTTGTGTAATTAATAAATATATTTATTACAAGTATGGTTTAATTTTGTTACTATCTAACACAAATTAAATCATCAGACTCTAATATAACCACTGACCCACATTTCAACTCTCATGGAAAACGACATGAAATTAAAAACTAAAATATACTTCAAGATGATCATTTATACTGAGTCAGTAACATAAAGCATTAAAAATTTGATTCTAATTACACTTTCTTTGTCAAAATCACGGATGGATGAAAAGGTTACTTGTGTTTTCATTGATTAAGCATAATATATTTGTTATGAACAACATAAGCAATCAACTTCAATATAGAAACAACTTTCCATTAACCTTGAAATGAGAAATCATAACTGAAATCATTATGTTGATTTTCAATGATTCATGAGAGCTTCATCCCCTCCCCCTCCCCCCCTAATTGAAGGGGTTTAGCTACTCTTATTCGAATTCATAACAACATAAAAAGATATCAACATAGAGAAAATGAAATGTGAACTATTTAACAAAAAGAACAAGATCTAACTAATTTGTACAAAAGAAACAAAAGTACTTGCACGAAAGGAAAGAAAAAGATTAGCATAAGAGACAATAACATGAAATAAAAGACATGAAAGTAAAAGAGAGGCTTAAGAAGCCATCGAAGAAAAACTCACTTAATTTCTCAACTTTTTTTTTACAACTTGCTTAAAAGAAAAAGTATACCATTACATGAACATAAGAGAGGTATTTATACATTCCTGAAGCCCTAATCCATTTTTAGCGTGCTTCCCTAAATGCTCTTGAGATAATATAGCCTCCAAGTCATCATTTTCCTTTAACTAATCTTCCGTCAACTTATGCTTCAGCTTTTGATTTGTCTACTATTAAGTAGTGGGTAGTTGGCTCCTTCATGTAGTATGAATTTATCTATTTCTTCACGTAATTTTGGCCTTGAACACTTGTTTATGCATATATCTTCATGTAGCCTCTTCCATTTGCACTCATTTTACTATAACACAAAATAAAAATATGCAGGTATTTTTTTTTCAAATTAATTCATATATAAAATGACTATATCACCATTATTTAACATGAGCAAATGATGACTTAAAATACTTTTGTATTTGCCTTAAGATGTAGAAAAACACCATAACATGACATGTATTTATTTAAAATAAAAATAAGCATTTAAGTGAAAAAAATACACGTTTTTATGTGTACATTAGGTGAGAATTGAAAAGAGATTAATGAAGAAAGACTTACATCCATAATGTCATCGATGGAAGCACGAAATTCATCTCGTATAAAGTAATACACCCTTTAGAAACATGTTGTACACATAGTAAAAGTTCTTGTTTAGTGTACACTTACGCTCCACCTCTAAATAAGGTGCCTTCTTTTTTGCTCTTTATAGAACAGAGAAGTATAATCTGATGATAAGCAGAAGGAACTTGAAATACCCTCATGAGAATAGTATACATACTAGTCAAGATAATGTAACCATCATGGTGCAACTAAAATGAAGTAATCTTCAAGTGTACAAGGAAATCTGTGGTCCATTAAGAACGAGGAGGTGGGGATGCCCTACTGCATAATGATACCAAGAATATGCTATATTCCTTCAAGTGAGGCATGAGACTATAGCTCTAGAATGTGCAAGGAAACATCCTCTCTCGAAAGACCAGGATTAGCTACAATGATGTCCAATTTCCTAGAAGTTAAGATGGAGGACTCGAAGTCGATAAGATTTATCAATATTTGTGATGGTCTGTCAGTGTCGGTCCCAACACAAGTCTTGCCCTAGGCAGAATCATGAAAAGCAAGTTGGCAAAAAAATAAAAGCAAAGTTGGAAAAATAACCAGAGGAAAAACTTGAACTCTCAATCTCCCACTTAAAAAGTGCACATCATACCAACCCACTAAATGTTGTTCACACAACAAGTTGTCTTGCTGTTATTTAAATATAATTTCTTTATAGTATCACCTTGCTTTCTCTGATGTTGCCCTCTCCGCAACTTCTGGTGGTGCTATCCTAGAAAAATGTCTCGGCAACATTGCCTCCGGGACGGGCTTGTGGCCTATAACCATGCACCAGAGAATAAGAAGAACTAGGTTGGTTAGAACAATGCCTTGACGGCGTATTGTCCAAAGGAGTGGAAGAGGACGACATCGGATCTTTAGAGGCAGTCCTTGGAATTAAGAGTCTTTCGATGGCTTGATATACCTTTTCAATATAATAACCTCTCTCATGTACCATTGTAGAGTGTGTGAGTGCCCATATGTGCACACGTAAGTTAAAAAAAGTTGTGAAACAATAGCAATTTAAACGTTCTAAAAAGTAAAAGTTGTTCCTAAGCCACACTCTTCCGGGACAAGATATGAAGACATGCAAAGCCTCAATCAACAATTAAACACAAAAAGGAAGCAAATTATCAAGCAACAACCTCCTCCCTGTTTAGTTGTTGAACACTTAGACGGACAAGCCTTAAATGGAGTCTCACAGACATAATTTTGGAAATATTTTGCAAACACATTTGTTACAATTAAAATTAACCTCTACGTAAACTATTTGTTAGCAATAAATTAAATTGAAAGAAAAGTTAAGATATGTAGCCTTTATTAAATTGCATTGATTTGGGTTTATATTAAATATTGAATTATTTATTATAATAGACCCAAATATACTCTAGAATTTTCTTATCTAAAATGTTCTTTTAAATAAGGATAAACTATGTATAAATAGAGGCAAGGATTGACAATGTAAATAATCAAGAAATAAAAAATTCTCTTCCTCTAAACTTTTTCGATCTTTCTCCTCCAATATTTATACAAAATGGTATCAAAGCTTGGTCGAAATCATGGGATTTTAATTTCTTTCTTCGTTTATTCTCACAAAAGAAAATTTTAAAAAAGAAATAATAAAAAAAGAGGAGTTAATCTCTGAAGGACTATGAGAAATCATTGGAAACGGTTATGAATGTTAGAATAATATAAAAAACATGTCAAAAGTAGAAAAGAAAGCGTTTTTGACATTACAATGGAAGGATCATTGTGCATGTATTGTAATGAGTAAGAACCTCGATGAAGTAGCATCAGATTATACTTTTAGAGAAAGTTCTACAAAAGATTCATGGAACTTATTGAAGGAGGTTTATGGGAAGAATGTGACAGAAAACATAGAAGAAGATAATTTGATTGATGAAGAAAAAGAGAAGTGCAATGAGATGATAGAAAAAGATGAAAAATAGGAGGATAATTAATTGCACCTAGATAGCAGTGCAAGCTACCATATGGGCGGAAGAAAAACATGTTTGTAGAGCTTGATGAATCAGTGAACGGAAATGTGGCATTTGAAGATGAGAACAAAGATGCTGAAGACATCGCCAAATATGGTGAACAATCAGGGAAGGCAACAAAACAAGTCGAGCCTGTTGTTTAAGTAGTGGTAGAAAATAAGGAAGAAGTTAAGTCAGAACATGAAGACAAAGAGATGGAAAAAAAGATCATAGGTATAGAAATGACGACTGAGACAATCCAAGATGAGAACACTAGTAAAACGATCGAGGATATTAGTGTATGCCACCAGAAGGAAAACAGGAGGAAAATATGACAAAGAAAGAAAAAAATTTGTAGAAGAACCAATAAAAAATGAAGAGATAAAGGTAGTTAAACTTGATGAAACGAATGATGACGAATTTGTTGATTTGAAGGAAGAAGACCTTATAGAGATCGAAGAAATGAAAAAAGTGGTAATCATAGAAGAAGAACATGAAATGGTGGATGACGGAAAGAATGGTAATTATGAGAAGAAGGTTGATGATATCACAAATGTAAGGTCATTGATGAGGAAGAAGACGATTCTATGGAAGAAGAAAATAAAGTTGTAGTTACAGATCTTGATGCAATTTCAAATAACAACAAGCTTGATTATTTTTCTCATATAACAAACGACTTTATTTTTGAGTCAATGGTTTTTGGAAAATTTAAGATGCTTGAAACTTGGAAAATATATGAAGAAAATTCAAATGTGTTGATCAAAGTTTACAACAATGAAAGTGTTCGAATGTCAGAATTTTTATGTTTGGAGAATTATGGAAGAGACATGATAAAAGAAAAAAGAAGACCCATGAATTTACTTTGAAGAGCTCAACGATGGATAACTAAGTCAATACAATCAACAAATGTATAATCATATCATTCTTTCTTTTGCCAAAGCACATGAAATACAAAGGAATCAAAACCGAGATGTTCTAGAAACAAATGATCAGATGGCTAGGCTGATATTTTGACAAAGGAACTTGGCGGACAAGTCTTCAAAATAAGTGCATAAAATTCTTATCTAGAATGTTGTTTTAGATAAGGATAAACTACGTATAAATAGAAGCAAGGATTGACAATGTCAAAAAATCAAGTAATCAAACAATAAAAAATTCTCTTTCTCTAAACTTTCTCCATCTTTCTTCTCCAATATTTTTACACTTTTTTTTCCTTCATGCTCTATGAAATCCAAGCAAGCACAAAAACTTAACTCCTCCGAGCACTGCCAAGACAAGCATCATATAATTCGATAATATGAACGTACATATGGATAAATAAGGTTACCAAACCGAATGATAGTCCTGATCGACAACTATAGTGATTAGAGATGTTGGAAGCATTGATCGACACATACACATAAAGGAAAGGAAAACAACTCGAAGTTTTGGGACATCGGAAAAAAGAGATGTTCGATGGTATAGGGATGAAAAGGCTATATAGGGGATTAGATTTGCCTGCCGTGGAGTAGCGAGAATGTTGATCCTGATGTTGACAAACGTACCATGAACATGCAGATGCATGACCAAATTGAGTGCAGGATTAATTGATGATGGAAGAAGTAAGTTGGTGAGGCATTCAACAAAACCCACCTTATAGCAAATGAACTAAGCTTCAAAGATAAATGCTATTGAGTTTTGCTCCTGATTGATTAAGACTTGATAACCGAGTGAAGGAAAAAAGGGTACGATGGGAAAGGAGTTAGACACAAAGCAGTGAGAAAAACGAAAGAATTCAAAAAGAATCACCCATCAGGTTCAGTGATCTGGATCAAATAAAATCATCTGTCCTAAAATTCTCTATCTCCCTACATCCAACCAATCAGCACCGCTGAATTCCACCTTTTTGCAATTAAAACCTCCTTTATTTTTTGATTTAATTGTAAAAAGATAAAAATAAGGAATTCTTATTGGTTGGGTACATGGAGACAGTGAATTTTGGAGACAGAGGATTAGCTCGATCAGAATATGCCAAACAAGAATATATGTTCTGTAGCTTAAACACCAACAAAAAATCATATTCGGTAGTTTAAACACGTAACAACATTTATTGTTCGTTGGCCTAACCACCGAACAGTAACTCAAGTTTAGTGGTTTGAACACCGAACAAAAAATTATGTCTAATAGTGTAAATGCTGAACAGAAAACATACTTGGTATTTCGGGTATCAGACATTAATTTCTGTTCGATAGCGAGCAACTCATCAAACATAAAGCATTGTTCGGCGTACACGATCAAGACTAACAAAAAAAAATTACTTGGTCCGCATGGTGTGAAGACCGAACCATGAAAACTGAGGGAATTAGACGATCGGAAGGCCAAGAACTTTTCCTTTCCTGTAGCAATAGTGCTTAGCAATAGGGTTAGTACTTGGACCCTTAACTCAATAAATATAAATAATTTTCAACAATATAAAAGGTATAGCTTACTAACCAATGCTACTGCAAGTATACCCAATACTTTTAAGGGTTCCTTTTGTTTTTACCCCGATTTGCAAACTTTTATTACAAAAATATCATGTTTTCAAGCTTATTATGTTTATAACCCAGTTTTGGCTAACTCAGCGCTGAGTTGACCAAAACACACTGGTGCAATCTCAAATTGCGCCAGTGTAATATTTTTTTCTGGCGCCATCTGAAATGGTGTCAAGAAAATTTTTTTTTTAATTTTTTTTCATTGGCGCAATCTCGGATAGAGACAACGCAAATTTGAAAATAAAAAACACTGGCGCAATCTGGGATTACGCCGGTGCATTTTGGCCAAATCAGCGCTGAATTGGCCAAAACCAGACTATAAACGTAATAAGTTTGCAAATAGGGTTATTTAAGCAACAAAACCTTAAAAATGTGCTATTAATGTAATTAACCCTAGTTTTAATGACAACATGTTCTTTTCTGACTTTAGTAATATTATCTACTAAATAAAAGAATTGTTCAACATCTGTAAATGAGCTAACTATTCATTGAAACAGACTTTTTCCTTAAGTTTGAATTATTTTAATATTAAGAAGGGAGCCATGGCCCCTACTTGCCTCCTCTTTGGTTTCCGTCCCTGGTTAGACCAAGCAAGTAATACAGGAAAATTTCTTGATTTACTGGAATAATCATACCATCTTCAACTCCTACAAGTATCTAAGCTTCAATCACCCATAGGGATAATTTGAAACTTTGAAAAAAAACCCAATGGAAAATGCCAAACTGAGCTTTCAGAGGTCGACATAGTACAGCCGAATGTTGCATTTTTGTGTACAAACACCTATAAGAGCATGTATATAAAAGAAAGAATAATAACGAATATTGGATGCAGGCCCATTATGGTTTAACCATGTAATAACCACAATTTACACATAGATTAGAATGTGCTTAATATAGTGAAATGAACATATATACATAAATTGATGCTATGTGAATAAAGGAAAGAGCATTTAGTTATTAATATAAATATATATGCAGGAAATGAATACATGTGATAAGAGAACACATGCGTGCATTAAAACATAGAAACTTTTGAGATGCAAAAGTAAATAAATATATGGTAATTTTTATTCTAATCCACGATTTTAATAAGTTAATCCACCCTATAAAATATGATTGTAACAACCTGGAAAATCTGAACCAATTTAAAAATTTTAAATTGGTTAATTTGGTGAATTTAAAATATTTAAAATAAATATTTTAATTAATAATGACGAAAAGTAAGTTTGAGTCGACATTTGAAAATAAATATAATGAATTCTAATTATAAACAAGGCCTGAAATGACGCGGTAGTTTCAAAATTTGAATTCAAACTTTGACTGACTGTACCGGGTGCAAAACAAAACGGATTTGAGTGAAACCAAAAATATTTAAATCTATTAGTGAATATCTTTCTAACGTATCTGAAAAATTGAAGTTTCATAGCGGGAAGCAAAAGTTATGGCCAAATGAATTTTCAGAAAGGTCGCTATAAAGATTATATAGCCCGTGAAAATGGTCATTTTGCAAACGACCTCGGAATTCGACGAAACCACTTTTGTTGGATCCGGAATGTTAAACTATTGCTAGGTTTCAAATTTCATAATTTTTGAAGATAGTATGTGAGCGTGGCAAAGGAAAATGTGTTTGGTCGATTTCTATTAAATTGGATCGACCAGAAAATGGCCATTTTGCAAACGACCTCAGAATTCGACAAAACCACTTTTATTGGATCCGGGATGTCAAATTATTGCTAGGTTTCAAATTTCATAATTTTTGAAGTTAATATGTGAGCGTGGCAAAGGAAAACGTGTTTTGGTCAATTACAGTTAAATTGGAGTGAAAATTAGGCTCACATCCTTAAAAGCAAACTTTATTAAGCACACATCCTCCCATTTTAAAACGTATAAATTTCATCCTTATTTTTGAAATTAAGCGTGCAGCGGTTTTTTTTTTCAAAACTGCCCTTCGTATAATCAACGGTGTAATCAAGATGTCTGAATATCCGTAATTAAGATTTAATCATTCTCTCGATCTAAAATTTCTGTGTCCATGGCGGCGCAGTAATCAATTACAATTTTATCAATTTTGTAATCGATCGATCTAAATTTGTTACTACTCGGTTCTTTTTTCAGAGATTTAATTATATCGATCCTTGATCGTTCCTTGATCTGAAATTCTTGCTGCTCGGTTGCTATTTTGGAGTCTGTCGATCTTGAATTCTTGGTAATATAATGGCTGTTTCTTCTTCAAGGTAATTTATACTTTTTAATAAAAAATAATGTGTTCCGATATCATATTTTTTTCCCGATGTTTGTTAATTAATTATTAATTCTGATGTTATTTTATTGTTTTTTTTCATCGATGGATAATGTAATTAGGTAATATTTTTTTTTGGGTTTTATTCATTGCGCAGTCGTATTTATTAATTTTTCAATATGTTTGTTTTTTAAATCTGAATACGTGTATAAAATCGTGCATATATATTTAATATTAGCGGAGAAGTATGCAACTATTGAAAGAAACGTGCGTACTTGTTGGTATATGTTCAGGAAAGTTGCATATAAGTATGCATATATTCTGAATATATGCATGCTTATGTACAGCTGTTTTGTAATTTTTTTTGATTGCGTGTATGATGATTAGTTGCATACAAATATGCATATATTCGTAATATATGTTTGTTATACGTCTGTTTCATACATTATGAACATAAGTATGTGTAATTTTCTTGAATATTTGCATACAAGTATGCAGATATTATTGATATCTGCAGACATTTATTGATTTATTTAATATTATTTTGAAGGCGTTTACATAATTTTATACATTATTTACTGCATAATTTGTCTAATTAATGTTGAATTTCTTGTTTGTATAACAGTGTTCCGCCTGATATTGGTGTATTGGTGTTGTTGAAGTTTAGCAGTGATAGTTGCTCTATTCGTTTATATTTTGATAGTTCTGTTTCTATGGTAAGAGAAGCTGTTTGTGGTAAGTGGACTGATTTAAGTCCATTGTCGTTTGAATTATATCATCTCAGAGATGGTTTGAGAAGGAACATTGAAAGTAATTCTGATCTTCAATCTATTCTTTTGTTGGCTGCACATAATCAAGAGGATTATTTGGTTATTTTTGTTGATACCAATGGTAGTAGTTCTTCAGTTAATAATTGTAGTGATTGTTCTTTTGGTAGTGATTCGTCGTTTGCGAGTACTAGTGATTCAAATGATCAAATTAGGCAATTGTTGAGAAGTGATATGCAACAACCTGTTTTTTCTGGTGTTGGTCAGCAATTTCCAGGAGGTGTTACTGAATTTAGACTGTATATTATGATGTATAGTATGAAGACTGGATATAAACTTACTCTGGTTAAGAATGACAAAGAACGAGTAACAACTATTTGTTCTAAACAAAATTGTAGTTTCAGGATTCATGCTTCTCTGAAATTTAATCTTCCTGGATATTTTGTTGTAAAGAAATTTCAACCGGAACATACTTGTGGTGCTGGAATTCATGACATCAACAATCCTGTTATATCTAGTAAATTGATTAAGTTGTTGGTTGCTGATCATATTCAAGCTAATCCATTAATGAAGACGAAAGACATTGTTAACTTGTTTCAAACCGAGTACAATGTTATCTTGAAATATTATTATGCTTATAGTGGGAAGAGGTTGGCTCTAGAAGATTTGCATGGAAGTGATGTAATGTCGTATCATCACTTGCAGTCATTTTGTGATGCAGTTGGTACTACTAACCCTGGAAGTAAAGTTGTTTTGGAGTGCAATGATTCTACAAGGCAATTTGAGAGTGTTTTTATTGGATTTGAAGCTTGTTCATATGGATTTCAATTTTGTCGACCATTAATTTTTGTTGATGCTACATTTATGAAGGGAAGAGCTCAAGGATGTTTAATGGTTGCTACTGGTAAAAATGGTAATGAAGGTATGTTGTTTTGCACTTCAGTTTTCATTATTAACAGCAAATTTAAGTAATTTAATGCATAAATGTATGCAATTTTATAAAATATATGCATTAATATATGCAGTTATTATGAACAAATTTGCATGCTTTGTATACTCATTCAATTGTTTTTCTACTGTTTAATTCTTGCGTGCAAGAATGCAATTATCTTAACTAACTGCATACATTTATGCATTAATCTTGGCATACAGTACTCAAATATTTGAAAAACTGCACGAATGTACGCAAATATTTTAGACATATGCATACCTGAATGCTATTATTCTGACATATACAACTGTTATGTTAATGTGCATTTATGTATGCTAATATTTTTAATATCTGCATACAATGAAGTTATGTTGTTTTGCACTTCAGTTTTCATTATTAACAGCAAATTAACTATTTTAATGCATAAATGTATGCAATTTTATAAAATATATGCATTAATATATGCAATTATTATGAACAAATTTGCATGCTTTGTATACTCATTCAATTGTTTTTCTACTGTTTAATTCTAGCGTGCAAGAATGCAATTATCTTAAATAACTGCATACATTTATGCATTAATCCTGGCATATAGTACTGAAATATTTGAAAAACTGCACGAATGTATGCAAATATTTTAGACATATGCATACCTGAATGCTATTATTCTGACATATACAACTGTTATGTTAATGTGCATTTATGTATGCAAATTTTTTAATATCTGCATACAATGAAGTTATGTTGTTTTGCAGTTCATTTTTCATTATTAACAGCAAATTAACTATTTTAATGCATAAATATATGCGATTTTATAAAATATATGCGTTAATATATGCAATTATTATGAACAAATTTGCATGCTTTGTATACTCATTCAATTGTTTTTCTACTGTTTATTTCTAGCGTGCAAGAATGCAATTATCTTAAATAACTGCATACATTTATGCATTAATCTTGGCATATAGTACTGAAATATTTGAAAAACTGCACGAATGTATGCAAATATTTTAGACATATGCATACCTGAATGCTATTATTCTGACATATACAATTGTTATGTTAATGTGCATTCAGGTATGCTAATATATTTAAAAAATGCATACAATTGTGAAATTAACATTACATATGGTAATATTAGTTGAAATTGTTTGTATAATTGCTGTTCTTTAGTCTACTCTTTTGTTATCTATTATTTTTTCTATAGGTTTTTTCCCGCTAGCTATTGCTGTTGTGTCTGGAGAAGATGAAGATAATTGGATTTGGTTTTGTGAACAGCTTAAAGAGTTTCTTCAAGATGATAGTAGACGGTTTGTTTTCATTTCTGATCGTCATCCTGGTATTCTTGTTGCTATTCCAAAGGTGTTTCCAAATTCTGTTCATGGATCCTGTTTTTATCACTTGACCAACAATTTAAAGGTTGCTTTAAAATCTCATTTTTCCAAAACAAATAAGAGGTTGTTGTTGGATACATTTGCAAGACTTACTTATGCATACAACTTGACTGATTTTAATGCTGCATTGAAGAATTTTAGAGATGTTGGTGGATCGATTGTTTCAAACTTCTTGAATGGAATCCCATTTGAGAAGTTTACTAATGTATTTTTCCCTTGTTGTCGTTATGGTGAAATGTCTTCAAATTGTTCAGAAAGTTTTAACAAGTGGATATTGGAAGAAAGACATCTACCAATCACTGCATGTATGGATAGAATTAGATTGAAGTTAATGAAACTTATGTCTGATCGTCGTGAAGCTGCTTCTACTTGGAATAGTGTTTTATGTCCTGTTAATGAAAGTCGGTTGAGAAATCTTCATTTGGAAGGAGGTTCGTGGTTTGTTATCAAATCAAGTGAATATAATTATGAAGTTCATTCTCCCATTCATCAATTTGTTGATTTATATAATCGAGTTTGCTCTTGTCATGTGTGGCAAATTAGTGGTTTTCCTTGTGCTCATGCTGTTAGATGTATTCTAAGTTGTGAAAAGTTGAATGTGTATGACTACATTGAAGATTATTTCAAAGTTAGTTATTTTCAATCATCCTATTCTCATCCAATCAATCCTATCATAAACTATATGGGTGAAGATGTGGCTGTTGAAGATGCAATTATAGCTCCTCCAAAAGGTAGAAGAATGCCTGGTCGTCCATCATCTTCTAAAAGATTGAAATCTGCAGGCGAATTTACCAAGACTACTAGATGTGCTTTGTGCAAGAAGTTGGGTCATAATAGAAGGACGTGCTCTTCAAAAGACTTGTAGATGTTTTTTTTTTTGAATTTTTTTTTAAAACTTGGTTATACTGTTTACTGTTGTGAATTTTTCCTTGCTGCAATAAAGTTGGTACAGTTTTTTAAGGTTAATTCTGTGTTTTTTATCTTACATTCTTGTTTATAGCTTAGATGTATGCAATTATTCAGTATAGTTGCATACATATATGCAGTTATATTGAATAATTGTATCAAATTTGCATCTTTTTAATAGGTGCATAGATATATGCAATTATTCAATATAGTTGCATATACATATGCGATTATTCAGTATAATTTTATACATATACGCAATTATTCAGTATTATATAATTCTTAGTATATGTATCCAGTCTTCATTTCGATTGTGTTTATTAATTTTTCACTGTAGGTTTTATTGCTGTAATTCTGAATAATTGTATAATATCCTGCATACATACATTTTATATTAATTTATTAGTATGCAATTACTGGTAGAAATGTGCATGATGTTCTACATATGTTCACGAAAATTTGCATATAAGTATGCATATATTTAGTGTATATGCATACTTATGTTCATTTCTTTTTAAATTCTGTTTGCTTGCTTGTATACATTTCAAGTATTTTTATTCCTGGTAATATACGGAAGTATTATTTATTGTTGCTTACATGTATGCAACATTTTCTTATTATGTGCATGCAAGTTTTTTAATTTTCAACGCTGCAAAAATTAGCACCTGAGTAATAAATAATATTGAAAAATGGATAAAAGTATGCTATACATCATTTATAACAGTACACAAGAAATCAACATTTCATAACATCATGAAAAAGTAGTAGAACTTAATACAGTACAAAAATTTTCAAGCTAAATCATTTCAGACACTACATATTCTGGACCACGTGATTCAAAAACATTATATCAGTCAATATTTTTAGCAGACATATATAAACAACAGTTTTCAACATTTTAAACTTTTAGTCCGTTAAATTCTGAGTCCATAAACTTCTGTGTCATGTAAGTGTCTACAGTCCAACTATAGAATTTGCAATTCAGTATTTCGTTAGCAAGTTCTGCACGTTGATCATTAACAGCCTCTGCACCATACACTTTATCATCTTCAACGATTTGTTGGTTTTCACATCTCTGCGTCATGATGTTTATAACAAACATGCCACAATCAACACTGTAAAAATTTATAAGACATTATCAATTTTTTAATATTTGACTTAAATTATGCAACTGTACTTGTTATTTGCATTAACACATGCAGATTTTTTTTAAAAATGCATTAAAACCTGCAGATATTAATAATATCTGCAAATAAACATGGAAAATATTGTCAATAAATGCATAGAAGCATGCACATAACTTCATTATTTGCACACAAGTATGCAAATATACATGATAACTAGCAACAATCATGCAGAAACATACATATATGCATATGGATACTTGCAAGTGAACAGAGTTTATTTGCTTACGTAGCACCCTGTTGTGGGAAATTAGCAATTTCAAGCTCTTTAGGTCGTTGAAAACTCCTCTTCTCAATTTTTCTGATCACTTCATTTATGTAAAGTCTCTACATTAAAACAAAAACATACATATAATATAATATTTGACTTGCATATGAAATATTTTCAATCTACGTACAACTAGTTTTGCTCTTCTTTGCTGTCTTCCTTCACGGCGTGGTTTGTTGGAATCGTAGTGAATCCATCGTCTACTATCTTTAATAAATTCCAAAAATGAAAAATGTTTATCCTCGTGGATAGGAATGAATATTTTTGTGCATGATTGGAAGCCTGTTTCCATCGGTTTATCAATGAAATGCTCCAACTCTTTTTCTCTATGTGGATCGATATATGCCTGTAATTGTAATCATTTTAGTGGAAAAGAGTAAAGATGTTCATTATTTCATCAAGAGAAAAAATAAAGGAAACTTACAGAAGCCCATGTTCTGATGAATAAAATTTCTGGATGTTTTTTTTGCAGATTGTTTGCAACAAAGTCAATTATCTATTTGCATTAGTAGATTGTAAGTGATATAGAAAGGTGAATTAATACTTATGTAATAAAATATCAATGAAATTAGTATTATTATATTTGAGTTTGAATGAACTTATACCTGTCTGTCAATGAATCTTCCAGTTATTAAATCTCCCAAAGAAGAACCAATTATGCATATTCCATCAGGACCATTCAAGTAAGCACTTTTACTGGCAAAATTATTCAAATATTGTCAATATATATCATGCAATCATGCAAAAATACTAGTTGTATGCACTGAATCATAAAAATATTTTGAAAATCATCATACAAATATGCAGATATTGTCAATATCTGCATACATTCATGCAAAAATATTAGATGTATGCACTGCATCATAAAAATATTTTGAAAATCATTATACAAATGAGCAGATATTGTCAATATCTGCGTACATTCATGCAAAAATACTAGATGTATGCACTGAATCATAAAAATATTTTGAAAATCATCATACAAATATGCAGATAGTGTCCATATCTGCATACATTCATGTAGATATATGTAGTATTCTGCTTCACTTTGGCTACTGCTATGATACATTAATAGTTAAAGTAAATTTGATTAAATTTTTGAATACTTTTACCTTAGATCTGAAAGTGTAAAAAATTGTTCTAGTCTCTGGATTTGCAACTCCTCTAATTTTCTAACATTCTTATACTTTCTAACTTTCACTTTAGCATTAGTACTCATTTCTACATCCCATGGTCCTTCGTCAAAGTCATATACTTCCAGCGTTTCTTTCTCTTTCTTTCTTCTTTTATCTACAACTAAGAATAAAATCAAATTTATTAGCCATGTAATGTTGTAAATTACACAATACAAATATTGGTACAATCAAAAAAATTTGTTTACCTTTTCTGTTTCTTAAAGTTAAATGTCTCTTGTTTTTTCCTTGCTTTTCAACCTGCTCCTTGTAATCAACAATTTCCTTCTGTTTTTTATCTTTTAGACTTTCAGCATTATTGGTATCAATGTTCGCATTCTTACTCTTCTTTTGTTTCTCTTCAATTGAATTGTCCTTATCCTTGTCTATCATCTTGTCTTGCTTATTTTCTATTCCTTTATCGTTTTTCTTTTCAGCTTCTTCTACAGTCTTCTCAGGATCATTCTTTTCTTGTGATTTATCCTCATGCTTCTCCATTTTCTTATTTTGATCATCTTCAATCTCATTGTCTTTTTCTTCTTCAGGTTTTTCTTCACTATTGTTGTCATTGTAATTCTTTTCAATGTCAGTATCCATGTTATTTTGCTCCTCTTCTTTCTCCAGTTCCTCATTACAATCTTCAATAACTTCATCTGCTTTTTCGTGTATTCCATCATCATTTTTTCCCTTTTCATCTATTATTAAACTAATGCTGTATTGCTCTCTCTCCTTGTCAATCTTCTCTTCGTCTAATTCGTTTTCGCTTTCAGTATCTTCCTTATCCATCATTTCATCATTTTCTTTGTATTCTTTTTCTTCATTTTCATCATTATCATCACAGTCTGTATTAAACTCAACTTCATTTTTTCCTAATTGTAACTGTTCATCTTCAACACTTTCAGATGTAGTGTCGGCAGTAAGCTCCTGTATTCTTAATTTTAGCATTCTATTCTCTTCTGCTAATTGCCTATTCTCTTGTTTTAATTTTGTTATCAGATCTCTCAATCTTCGTTCCTTTTTTTGTAAAATTCCTCATATTCATCATCTTTGTCCACATTTTGTTGAATTAATTTCAATTCTTTCCCTTGTAAGTCCTGAAAATAAAAATTCCACACTTAATTTTTAAGTAACAATACATTAATTAGCATTTTTGTAAACATGCATATGGAAAATCTGCACAAAACCATGCAAGAAATGTCTTGATTTGCACACAAGTTAGCAAGTTTTGAGAATAATTTCTTACAACTGTGCAAAAATTGGCAATAAAAGCATACAAGCATGCAAGTATCGATAAACTTTTCATACAAGTATGCAAATGTTGATACATTCATATATGCGTTTACATATTTAAAATACGTACATAAAAGTATGGAACTATTGGCAATTTATGCATAAAAATATGCAAATATTGTCAGTATCTTCATGTAGTTATACACATATTATAAATATCAGGTTTCAAAAATGCAAATAATGTAAACATGTGCATACAAACACGCAAATATTCTTCTAGCTTGCAACAAGGAAAAAAGAATAAATTGATATTAGCATAAAATTATGCAAATTTTGATAATATTTGAATACAAGTATGCAGATATGGAGTATATAGGAATATAAGCATGCAATAATAACTAATATATGCATAAAAGCATGCAAATATTAATATATTTTTTTTGCACAAATGTAAGCATAAATCAAGTACATCAGAATACATTAATGCATTTATACTACATACTTGCATACGAGTGTGAAAAAAATAAAAAATATTTGCATACAAGCATGCACATATAATCATATATTTATTCAGGTAATCATGATACTTAAGTAGTTCAATAAAAATGGTGCAGATATACATTATACTTACATGGTTAAATTTGATATCCATAAGCATTGTAGGCTTTAACAATTTGATATCCCATTTTCCAGCTCGTGGAAAATGTTCACTGTACTCTTCCTTTGATGTTGATAGAACATGAGTCTTTTCGCAAATCCACCACTACAAAATTTACATGATAACAAACCATTATGCATAGCATGAACAATAGTTTAATAAAAAAATTAATACATTTTGTTAAAAGCATACCAAAAATAGTGTCACACAAGCATTGATTTTGCGGGGAGTCTCACAATACTTGTCTACTTGGCTGATTAGATGGTGGTGCACAGTTTTTGGCCATGAAATTGTATTTAACTTCTGGTCACAAACACAATAGGGTACCAACGCCCATGGTAAAGTGTAATTAGGAGTGGATATGAGAAAAGTTGCTACTAAGTAGAGTAGCAAAAGTTTTACAGTATCAAAAAATGCTACTTCTGAGTTGTCTTTAATTGTAGCAAATATTTCTCTTTCAACATTTTTCTTGTTGACTGTATATTCTCCTTTAAAATGTCGCTCTATGAATTCTTTGAAATCTTGATCATTTTTTTCTTCTTTCTTTAAATGTGCACTGGTCTTAATCAACTGTCCTTGCAAAGGAGCTCCCAATAACAATGCAACATCCTGTTCAGTAAATGTCAACAATAACTCTCCAAACTGAAAATATTTCAGATTCTTCCTGTAACTTTTGATTATGAGATCTAATGTTGTTGAAGTTTTAGCAGCTTCAGATGGTGAGATTAAGCCATCTATGATCATCTCAATGAATCCATTTAATGGCATTTTATCAAGAAATACTGAATGGTTATGAGTGAATAGGTTATCTTCCTTCAGTCTATCAATCAGCTTGATGAATGATTTTAGATTATTCCTATAAACGTTTTCTTTATTGTGAATCTTTTGTTGTTCTTCAACTTGTTGTTCTTTGCATAGTATTTCAGATTGGGATGGCTGTTCTTTAACTACTAGTGCTTTATTCTGTGCAATCTTTTCTGTACGATCATCTTCTGCTGAAATTCTCTGCATAAAGGAGTAGAAATAAAATAATAATCGGGTTTAAAGTGTTATAACTATATGCGTAGAACTGTGCAATAATTCAGAATGTATGCATACAAGTGTGCGTGTATTCTGGGTAAATGTACAAATTATGGAAATTACTGTTAATACTTGACCAATTGTGTGCAAATATTGTCAATAATTTCACATAATTCTGCATATAATACTTAAAAAAAAAAAGATGTAAAAATATTTGTACATGTAGCACTAAGGTGCAATTATTTTGAATATTAGCACATTATTGTGCAATTATTCTGATTATAAGCACTTTTTTGTGCTAATATTTCAAATACATGGAAACTAATTTCACCTATTTTCAATATATGCACAGAATTGTGCAAGATTTCTGAACAGATGCATCCATTTTTGCAATAATTAACAACATAAGCCTAAAATCATGCAAGAACTGTTATTACATTTCTTACAATATTTGCATACCAGTATAGAATTATTCATTATACATGCATACAATTATGCAAGATTTCTAAATTACTTTATACCACTTTTTAAGAACTGATGAAATTTTTTTCTTCTTCTCAACATTTTACAATAAACATATACATTAACCTTACTATTCCTATGCATGTATTCGTATATGCCACTGTTTTTAATATATTCATCCTTGCATGCATATGTTTTGAAAATATGCATACAAAAATGCAACATATTAAACTCTAAGCAGACAATTATGCAAGTATTTCGAATATCAACATACCAGTTTTCTTCTAGTCCAAATAATCTTTATCATACAAACATATAAAATTACTGACTACAAATCATACAATCACGCAAGAAAACTTTATGAATTCATACTAACACGGAATAAAATAGGTAAGCAACAAATTAATAGCATACAATCATGCAATAATTCGTGTTTTCTTCTACCAATCATGTATTAATTCAGATAGGTATTAAAATAATCAAAGTTATACCTTCTTTTTAGCCATTTCTTGCAATTTGAAGACGACGAAAACAATTCTGAACAAATATATTAGATCGCGATTTAGTTGTTGACGATCGGCTGTTTTTTTTTTGAAAATGAGTTCTCGCTTGAAGTTTTTTCTAGAATCGTCGGTTTAGGGTTTTGGTTCAGATTAGCAGATCGAAATGAAAAATGAAAGGAAGACGAATCGTGCTTTGAGGGTTTAAGAAATGCGTGAAGGGCAACACAGGAATTTTAGTGCGCACGATTCAAAAATAGGGACGTATTCTGTATTATGTTTATGGACGGGTTTTTTATTAATTTTAAAAGTTTATAGGGATGTGTGCCTAATGGACCCTAAATTGGATCGACCAAAAATGGGCCATTTTTCAAACGGTCTCAGAATTCGATGAAACTAGTTTTGTTGGGACCGTATCGTCAAAACATAGCTAGATTTATTTTTCGGAAATTTTTAGAATCAGTATGTGGCCCCGACAAATTGAAATGTACGTTCAAATCGAATATTGAATGTTTTATATTTTAATTTGAAGAAAAAACTAGTCGAAACAGTCGAATGGGCCTATGAAACATATCCCATTGTGTTCGGAATGGGGTAAAACGCTGGGGATGACAGTCGTTGGGTTCGGATTGGTGTTCGTGTGTGGCAAGGGGTATTTTCGGATTTTAAAATTTATAAATATAAAAAATAAATCATTGGGCCACCTCATCTCTCTCTCTCTCTCTTTTCTCTCTCCCTCGCAATCGCGATAAACGGCGGCGCTGCTTTGATCCTTCCCTCCTCTTTTTCTCTTCCATCTCGCAATGGGACCACACCCCCCTTTGGAACTTTTTAAAGGTCCGAGTCTCCTCTTCAAATCCATATAGGACTCGCCCTCCATCGTGTTGTATCCATCGAGAATCGAAGCTCTGAAGTGGCGCCGCACCTCGCCGGAATTCGCCCCAGCCGTGCCGTCGAGTTGAGGGTGGTGGGTCCCGCTAGAGGCGCCGTTTCACGCTCTACCACGTGGTGTACTTCGATTTGGTTATCGTGCAGCGGATTGGGAGTTAATTGGTGACCTAGTTTTGAATCTATCAAGAAAGGTAAACGGCTATTTTAAAATAAAACTATATTATAGCACTTTAAAGCGCTACGGTTTTTGATTTCACTGTAAAAATCATATCTTTTTCATTTGTTGACGAAATTCAGTGAAACAAGAGACAGTGGACTCGTGTGGACGTCTTTTACATTCTAGAAGAGACCGCATATTTTTCTGAGACTTCTGCTATTTTTGGTGAAGTGGAACCCAAAGTGAGATTTCTAAACTATAAACGATATGGAAAACGACGATGTATAAATTATATAGTCGATGTATGACTTATATAAGCGTTGTACACCTCATGTATAAGCGTTGTATAGGTTGTACGCTCGATATATAAGTTATATATGCGTTGTAAAAATTATATATGTGTTGAAATAGAAGTGAAATGCTTATATATATATATATATATATATATACGCCCCTCGTCCACAAACCATGGACGATATTTATTGGTTGTGATTGGTGTGAAAATTGGTTGATAGCGAATGGTTGATTAGAATTGTTTGTGGTTGAAATTGATTGATTGTGGTTGAAAAATGTCCGTTTGTGGTTGAGAATTATTTGGTTGAAACCACATAGGATTAGTTTGTGGAAATGGAAAAAAAATATACATGCTGCCTACGTGCGAACTAGATGCATGAAATCCCCATTGTCAAAAGCTGCGAGGCTTTAAGGTAGAGCGAGGAGCCGTATTAGGGACGGCCCCGGTTTTAACTACCCTGCCGTTATGCTGCCGAAATTTTGAATAATATTCATGTGTTAGAATTATTTTCATGTGTTGAAACTATATTCGTGTGTTGAATAGAAATTCATGTATTGAACGACATTCATGTTTTGAAATAAATTGTTTCATAATAAAAATCATATTTCTATCATCTACATAAACTATATAAAGTAGTCGTGTTTTGAAATAAATTGTTTTGCAATAAAAATCACATTTTTATTGTATATATATAAACTATAGAAAACATTCATGTGTTGAATAGAAATTCATTCGTTGAATAGATATTCATGTGTTGAATGGTATTCGTGTTTTAAATAAATTATTTTAATATAAAAAAATCACCTTTTTATTTAAATATATAAACTATAGAAAACATTCATGTGTTGAATAGAAATTCATTCGTTGAATAGAAATTCATATGTTGAATGGTATTCGTGTTTTGAAAGAAATTGTTTTATAATAAAAATCATATTTTTACCATCTATATGAACTATATAAAATAGTCATGTTTTGAAATAAATAGTTTTACAATGAAAATCACATTTTTATTATATACATGAATTGTTAAAAATAGTGAAGTGTTGAAATAGAAGTCAGTTGGATAAAAATATCATTTTTATCAAAGGTATGAAAAGAACATGGTCTTGAAATCGAAGAATCGATTATATATATGTATAATTAAAATAAATCGAATAACAAAGCTGCAGTTCGTGTTTTGAAACCGTGATTTCAAACGATTAGTGCGGGAGATCCGACCATCGGATTTTCCCGAAACCGAAACCGTTGGGTTCGCTTTGGAAATATCTTTCCAACGACACCAACTTTGTAAAAATCCAACGGTTGGATTGTCTGGAATATTTAATTCAAATCTGAAGAAAAACAGCAACAGAATCGATTATATATATATATAATTAATTAAATTAAATCGAATAACGACGCTGCAGTTCGTATTTTGAAATCGAAACTTCAAACGATTGTACCGGGAGATCCCGACCGTCGGATTTTCCCAAAACTGGAACCGTTGGATTCGTTTTAAAAAGATCTTTCTACTGATATAAACTTTGTGATGATCCAACGGTTAGATTTTCAGATATGTGTAAATCAAATCTGAAGAAAAACAGCGCCACGACCGCGTTATGGCCTGAAGCGTCGTTTGAATAAATTAGCTATTTTAAGTTAAATAAAAATAGCAATAAATCATTATAAAATATTATAAATGATATGAAATGTGAAATCTAGAAACTAACTGAAGGTTGGCTAAGTCGAATGGTTTCCTGGATTTTGATCTGATGTTGGTTTCGGCCTTCGGGGTTAATATTTGGGGAATCGTTCTCTTACTGATTTACGGTTAGTGACTAATGAATTGGAATGATGCGTATGTTGTGTTTGTGTAGCACTTGTTTATTATATACGCGAGTTGCTCAGAAAGACCGGGTTTATCCAATTTTGAATAACTGAATCGACGATAAGAAATCGGAGATGAAGACGGTGATCGAAGACCGGAGATTTTCACCTCGTTTGGATGGTAACTGGTGTCCTGATTGGGAGGCATTCCGGAATATGGATAATGAGTGGTGATCGTCCAGACGTACGTGGGGATCGATGGGTATGCGAGGTATATAGTGCCTACGGTTTCGTTCAGACCCAGAACGGACTTGCAAATGGACTGTGTGTCTGACATTGGAATTCATTCTGTGTGATTGATAACCATCAGTTACATGGTGTGAATTGCCTGTGTGGCATGCTAAAATGCAGTGATCAGGGCTTCTGTTGAAAAGCAAAGTCTTGTGGTTGATGATCAAAGCACCGTCTGTGTGGCGTAGCTTTGTGTATAACGTGAATTCGCGAACCTCACACCCCGGTATGAACCAGAAACGGGAGAGGACCTCAAGGAGGACAAGCGTTTCTTTCTAGTTAGAGGTGGTGTCAGTGCTTGAACTGGTTGACATTTATATTATTTTCACCTATGTGGTTGTTGCTGTTGCGAGGCGCCTCAGTTATATCGGTCGATCCGGGACCGATGGAGTCATTCGTTGGCTCATTTACGCCCCAAAGGGCGGGGAAACGCAGTGTTCAGGAATTTTAATCAACATCGATGGACCGGCCCTGTCGCTCCAAGGGTCGATGCGCTCTGACCCTGAGGCTCGGGCTAGAGAGTCTCGAAGTCGGTAAGGACTATCTTTTGCCTTGGTTCATGACGAAAATCCAATGTCCAAATACGTGATTGTGCGGTTTTGATTGTATATATATGGCGACATGATATATGGTACCCATGCCGTCTATGATTGATATTTATGATTGTGTATAAAATTAGAAACTAACTGCAAACGAGCTAAGATGGGTGGTTTCCTGGGTATTGGTCTGATGTTGGTTTCGGCCTTCGGGGTTAATACTTAGGGGATCGTTCTCTTACTATTTTACAGTTGGAGTCTAATTAAGAATTAAACGACAAGGTTTGCATTTTAAATGATTGGTTTTGCTCGTATCAAGCATATTTTGGTCGATATAAGGTAAAACTCTATCCTTCGGTTTGCGTTGCATTGTGTGATGGGACTTGAGTCTTATATCGGCTCCATTTTTGTAAAAAGCATTGTGATGTTTAAAAGATTTAATTGTTTTAAAGCACTGGCAATCCAATGGAGTAAACCCGTTCCGCGAAAGTGGCGTGGTCCTGTGATTAGCCATATTATAAATGTGTTATGTAGATTTCTCATACCAGTCCCATGACTGACTCGTAGTTTGTTTCACTTGCAAACTCGGGTGTCCCTTTTTCTACACGGGCAGCCTTGTATTCAGGTTTTAGCAGGCTCTTTCTGGATAGTTGGAGCTAAAGATGGATTCTATCATTTATTTCTTTTTATGCTGTTCAGCTCCAATTGTACATATTATGTTTGTTTTCCGCTGTAGACATTTATGTATAGCTGAACTGTATTTGTACTAAGTATGATCCTGTATATTGTGTAACTCTGATGATTATTGTTTATCCAGTGATTATTTGTTCATTATCTGGTGTATTTATTTATTTCTGTCCTGCTATTATCTGTTTATGTGTTATATTCCAAAGATTACCCTTGACACCGTAGTACGGGGTTTTGGGGTCGTTACAAGGATCGTTGAATTATACTAATATCTAAAATTTAATTAGTTCATCCACCTAAAAAAATGTCAAGTATCTTTTTTCTGAGTTCCGCGTCTTTCTTCTTCTTTGCATTTTTCTTCTAATCAGTTCCGCGTCTTTCTTATCCTCAGTATTGCATCATACATTTCTTATTTTTAAAACCTACATCTAAATTCAAATTTAAGTGGAGTACATCATTTAACGTAATATAAGTGGAGTACATTATACATCCCTCTTCAGTTGTTCATGCCATCCTTGAATGATCAATTTGTGAGCAATAACATCTCTGTTGGCACTGACATTTGATTTTTTGAGATGGTTTTGCGCATAAATATAAATTTGTTTCTGCTAACTAATTACTGAAATATACACTTTTTTGGTTAGTTTTATACAATTCTTATTTTCTGACAACTTATAAACCTCAGGTTCTATTTGTTAACATTCCCCTATGATTTTGTATGTTGAGGGTAGTTCAATCGTTTAATGAGGCTGTATAATTGTATGAGATACAATCATCACATTCTTCTAACTTCAAATTGGGTATCCATAGTATACTGTCATGATAGAAGAGTACAAAATTCATCATCAAAAGGCGATTTCGTGCTTTAAAAGTAAAGGAGAAGTAATGTAGTTTCTGGTGAGTAATATGATGTTATCTTGCTAAGTTATATGCTAAGTCAAATGCTGCTGGCTTACATGTATTAACAAACAATGCTTCTTTACTGTTTAGCTAACAGCATGTTAGCAATGCATCTTTACTATTAAACTAACAACATGTTTGTTGTTTAGAAAAAGCTGTAAACAATGCATATTTGTCATTCAATCAAGAAAAATGTATAACTAATTGATTGCTTGACATGTCTTAATTTCGATGTGTTTAATTTTTGCTGAATTTTTTTTGTTTGGCTTACGTCTCACCTAAAGAATACAAAAATATCTCATTTAAGCCTTATGATAGATTGAAATCTTTAAGTTAATCCACTTGTGGATGAATTTACAAAATAGTTATGGATTAAGTCATTAAAATAAATTGGTGGATTAACTTATAAAAATTATGTATTAGAATAAAAATTATATATATATATATAGGTGTTGAATATGTATATATAATGCAAAATATATGTGTACATGAATCAGTAGAAAATGTGAAGAATTACCAATGCTAAAAACTTATTGGATTAAGAACTGTCAGGAACCTAATATGTATGGAAATATCAATACATAAATATATGTTTACAGCATAAGAAAGTGATTAGGATTGGAACCTAGTACTGTAATTAAATATTATGTGACAGCTAACATTATCTATGTGCAAATGCTAGGCAAAGAATAAAAGTATCCTGAGAGGTTCTATAATTCTTTTATGCAAATGAATAGGTAGCATGTGCAATAGATTACATGTAAATATTTTAGATCATTGGCACATGAACAGTAAAATGGAAACATGCAAATAGCATGACTTAGGGGCAAAAAGGGAAATAAGAGGAGAGCCTTTCTGCCTAAATAAAAGAAACCCATTTTACTTTAAGCAATGAGTGAAAGAAAAATATAAATGCCTAGACAAGTGGGTACAATCTTTGTGGTTAACATAATTTTAGGTGGGGCAAAACAGAGATTGCTAACTATCTAAAACCCTAATTCGATGATTATATAAATCATGGTAAAATAGGCTTGCCAGGCTATTGCATTATTGTAGTCTTCTAATTGTTTATTGTTGTATCTCTCTCTTCTCTCTGGATCTGAATTCTAACATGGTATCAGAGCCAGGTTAACATAGATTTCTTCATTAATGTTGTCATAAATTTCTTCATTAATGTTAACATGGTATCAGAGGCAGGTTATACAGAGAGAGGGAGAGAGAGTGCGTTTCTAGGAATTATTGGTGTATGGTATTGTATGTGTTGGAGTTTGTATCTAGATGTGGTTGTTGTTTTCTATGAGGTAGGAAGATGTTTGGTGCATGGTTTTTGTTGTGATAATGTTTCTTCAATGCTTCTTCTTCTTCTTCTTGGATTTTCTTATTGATTTCTGTTTCTTGTTAATCTTCTGGGTTTCCTCCTCCTGCAATTTAGTCAATAATGCTTCTTCCTCCCTTGATTCTATAAGCGCTTCTTCCCCTTGTAAATTCTCCTTTGTCTCTTCTTCTTGCAGTTTCTTCTGCATCTGAAGTACTTGTAGTTTCTTCTCTTCTATTTTGGCAAACTTCTATTTGGAAGCTTCTATTTGGCAAACTTCTACTTCGCAGCTTCTATTTGGCAAACTTCTATTTAGCAGCTTCTATTTGGCAAACTTCTATTTGGCAGTTTCTCCGCAGCTTCTATTTGGCAAACTTCTATTTTGCAGTTTCTTCGCGGCTTCTATTTGGCGAACCTCTATTTTGGCAAACTTCTATTTGGCAGCTTCTATTTGGCAAACTTCTGTTTGGCAGTTTCTTCGCAGCTTCTATTTGGCAAACTCACAATTCTCTGCATCGTGAGTATTGTGGAGTGGGTGCGTGGATTGAACGGACGAATAGTCTCACATCGTAGAATATTAAGAAAGATCGTGGTATATATATGGTATTGGTGGCATGTAACATTAGGGATTCCTTTTGTTACAATAAGTGCTTGCCAATATCAAATTATATGCTCGATGGGAGGCGATGGGGATGTTCAATCGAGACGACGGCATGGGAGACTTCGACCGTTGACTCCGATAGATACGGTGAAGCGCGTACAAGCGGAAGGTACGCAGGGAATGCCGAAACTCAACATGGTATCAGAGCTCCATGTCTAAATGATGTTAAGACGGGTCTTCTTACTGAGGAATTGCGAGATCAGATGAAGGAGCTGAGTGATGGTAGTAGTGGTGCTGGTAATGGTCAAGGTTTATTTGCGGAGAAAGAAAAGTCAGAGAAGAAGGGAAACCGGGGGCGTTCTAAGTCTAAGAAGCCCAGTGGAAGAGGAAAATCAAAAGAAAGAAATGGCAAGTGCTTTATATGTAAGAAACCTGGTCATTAGAAGAATGATTGTCCAGACAAGCGGAAGAAGGAAGTAGCATCTTCATCAGTTGTGGTGGAGAGAGATGTTGGTGAGGGAGACGCAGATGTTTTGTCGGTAGTAGCATCAGATGTTTCGGGCAACGATTGGGTGCTTGATTCGGGGGCTTCATATCACATGACGCCTAATAGGAATTGTTTTTCTTCTTATGTTGAATGGGAAGGAAAATCAATTGTTATAGGAAATAGTGCAGTTTGCAAGTCGAAGGGCATTGGATCCGTGCAAATTCGGATGTTTGACGGAGTGGTTCGTACTCTCACTAATGTGTGCTATGTTCCGGGACTACGGAAGTCACTTATCTCTTTGGGAAAGTTGGATTCTTTAGGTTGTAAGATCACCATTGAGAGTGATAGCTTGAGGGTTTCGAAGGGTACGCTTGTGGTTATGAAGGGTGCTAAAATTCATGGTATCTATTTGCTTCAAGGAGTGACCGTGGAAGGCGAAACTTGTGTCAGTGTTGATAGTTCTCGTAGATGCTACACGGCTGTGGTATTTGAGATTGGGTCATGTCTCGGAGAAGAGTTTAGATGTTCTTCGTCGAAGGGAGATGATTGATGGTGAGAGTTTCAGCAAGTTGGAGTTTAGCGAGGAATGTGTCATGGGGAAGCAAACTAGAGTATCATTCGGTGAAGGAAAACATGATTCAAGAGGGATTCTTGAGTATGTGCACACGGATGTTTGGGGACCAGTGCCTATAGCTTCTTTGGGAGGAGCAAGATATTATATTTCTTTCATTGATGATTCTGCTCGGAAGCTTTGGGTGTATGTAATGAAGGCCAAGTCGGAGGCATTTGCAAGATTCAAAGAATGGAAGGCTCTTGTTGAGAATGAGAGTAGAAAGACTTTTAAGGTTCTTAGGTCTGATAATGGCAGCGAATATGTTTCCGGAGAGTTTCTGAATTTTTACAAGCATTATGGTATTCGGAGGCATTTTACTACACCGGGAGATACGCAATCTAATGGAGTGGCGGAGAGAATGAGCCGAACTCTACTAGAGAAAGCTCGATGCTTGAGATTTACATCGGGTTTGTCTAAAGGATTTTGGGCCAAAGCTTTGTTAACTGCGGTGCATATTATTAATCGAATTCCGTGCTCGGCTATTGATAACAAAATTCCTGAGGAAGTGTGCAAGGGGAAGAGCATTGACTTGAGTTATCTTCATGTATTTGGCAGTCCTGTTTATGTGCATGATCCGGGGAATGATAAGCTCTCGCCTAGAGCTTTCAAAAGGATTTTTCTCGGTTATATGGATGGCGTCAAAGGTTATCGGATTTGGAATCCGGAAACGAAGAAGGCTATGGTTTCCCGTCATGTTACTTTTGATGAGTCAGCTATGTTCAAGGAGAACGAAGGCTCATCGGATGTTCCGGATTTGGTTTGTGGTGAATCAAAGGAGAAGGAAGTTATTCCCAATTTCAGGCCTAGAGAGAGTAGAGTTGTTGAGGTGCTTGCGAGTTGAATGCGGTTGATGATACATCACATAGTCCAGAGGATTCCTCTGGTAGTGTTGGTGATGTGCACGAGCCTAGAGAAGATTCAGTTCAAGGTGGAGCTAAAGGAAGACAGGGTGATGGCATTACTACTCGGGTTGGTCGTCGTGCTATAAGGCCACCCAAAAGATATGGTGATTGGAACTATCTTAGCTTTTGTGAGAATTTGGACTATGCTTTTCATGTAGTCCAAGATGAGCCGATGGACCTTGATGATGTCATGGATTCGAATGATAGCTCGAGGTGGATTTGAGCCATGGAGGAAGAGATGCAATCGTTGATGAAGAACCAGACTTGGGAGTTGGTTCCACTTCCTCAAGGAAACCATGCTATTGGGTGAAAATGGATATATAAGGTGAAGGAAGATGGAAGATACAAAGCTAGGCTAGGGGCCAAGGGGTTTGCCCAGAGGAAAGGAAAGGAGTATGATGAGATCTTCACACCGGTTGTGAGGCATACTTCTATCCGGATATTACTTGCATTAGTTGTTATTTACGACTTGGAGTTGGAGCAACTAGATGTGAAAACCGCCTTCTTGCATGGAGACTTGGATGAAGACATCTACATGGAGCAACCGGAAGGATTTGTTATAGAAGGTAAGTCAGAACTAGTTTGCAAGTTGAAGAAATCACTATATGGTTTGAAGCAATCACCTAGGCAATGGTACAAGAGATTTGATCATTTCATGCTTGAAAGTGACTTCCATTGAAGCATCAAGGATGCTTGCGTTTATTTCAAGAGGTTAGGAAATGATTGTTGGGTGTATTTACTCTTATATGTGGACGATATGCTCATTGCTTCTAAGGACAAGGCAGAAATCAACAAGTTGAAAGAGAAATTAAAGGCGGAGTTCGAAATGAAAGAACTTGGAGAAGCAAAGGAAATTTTGGGCATGGAAATTGAAAGAGATCGAAAGCATTTTGAGTTGAAATTAACTCAAAAGGAGTACATTAAGAAAGTGCTTTGCCGGTTTAGCATGGAGGATGCAAAGGCGTCAAATACACCTTTACCTTTGCATATAAAGCTTTCGAGTAAGGGATCATCTATAGAGGAGAAAGACAAGGCTTATATGGAAAAGGTGCCATATGCTAGTGCGGTTGGAAGTTTGATGTATGTCATGGTGTGTACAAGACCCGATATTGCAAATGCCGTCGGGGTGGTTAGTCGGTATATGGCTATTCCGGGGAAATCGCATTGGGAAACCGTGAAGGATATATTGAGATACTTGAAAGGCACAACATCTCATGGTCTTGTTTTTGGTGGTAGTGATGAACTGAGTTGCAAGTTAGTTGGTTATTGTGACTCGGACTACGCTGGTGATAGGGATCGGAGGAAATCAACTTCCGGGTATGTCTTCACACTTGGTGGTATGGCCACTAGTTGGAGATCGAGATTGCAAACCGTAGTTGCTTTATCTACTACGGAGGCGGAGTTGATAGCCGCTGTGGAAACGACAAAGGAGCCACTCTATTTGAAGCGACTATTGTGTGACTTGGGTTTCGAACATGAGAGTATCGATGCTCGATGTGATAGCCAAAGTGTTATACATTTGGCAGAGAATTTGGCATTTAGCTTACGAACGAAGCATATTGAAGTGAGAGAGTCATTTCTAGTAGCCATGGACGAAGAAAAGCAAGTATGCCTTCGGAAAGTGCACACAAAGGATAACGCGGCGGACATGTTCACTAAAGCATTGCCGATTGGGAAGTTCGAGCATTGCTCGAACTTAATTCGCTTGGAGAGATGCTAGGTGTCACATGGTGGCACAGTTGAGAGAGAAACTTGGATGTCGAAGAGTATCGGTGAGAGGTTGGTGTTATATCTTCATGGTAAGTACTCGTTTTCACTCCTGAGTACATTGTCTTTTGGTGGGACTGGTTTAGGAGTTGGATGTTTCAACACTTCATTGACGAGTGGGGGCTATGCCTGAAATTGTTAGTGAAATGCAATGGGCGGTGGCTATGCCGGAGTTCATTGGGGAAACATTCAAGCTTTCTTGATTGAAGATAGAAGGAAATGCCTGGGTGCATTGAAGTTTGTGATGTAGATGGATATAGTATCGAGGTGGAGTGTTGAAGTATGCGATACTATGTGTTAGATTGAGGAAGAAATTACGGATCTGAAGGATATTTCGGGATATTTCGGATATTTAGGATCTAGAGGATATTTTCAGATCTGGAGGATATTTAGGATCTGGAGGATATTTCGGATCTGGAGGAAATTTTGGGAATTTCCATATACTTCCCTATGCCTATATAAGCTACATCAGATCCAAAAGGAGAAGGTACGCAGGGAATGCCGAAACTCAACATGGTATCAGAGCTCCATGGTTTGAGGGGACCAGTATGTGTAGCATGACCGAAGCATGGCTCCTAAGAGGCTTGAGCATGGGATGCTCGTCAAGGTGGAGATACAATGGTAAAAGCAGCCTAACGCCACTGCTTATGAGAACTTGGGGTAGCAGCCTAACCAACTGTGAAGAGGACTCAATGTGTAACTCTAAGGTGACTAGGGCAATGCTCGCCAACGTGGAGATTGTTAGGTGTGGCTCGCATTAAAATGGAGTGGATGCGTGGATTGAACGGACGAATAGACCACATCGCAAGATATTAAGAAAGATTGTGGTATATATATGGTATTGGTGGCAAGTAACATTGGGGATTCCTTTTGTTACAATAAGTGCTTGCCAATACCAAATTATATGCTCGATAGGAGGCGATGAGGATGTTCAATCGGGACGCCGGCATGAGAGACTTCGACCGTTGACTCCGGTAGACACGGTGGAGCGCGTACGGTACGCAGGGAATGCCGAAACTCAACTTGGTATCAGAGCCCCATGGTTCGAGGGGACCAGTATGTGTAGCATGACTGAAGCATGGCTCCTAAGGGGCTTGAGCATGGGATGCTCGTCAAGGTTAAGATACAATGATAAAAACAGTCTGACGCCACTGCTTATGAGAACTCAGGGTAGCGGCCTAGCCAACTGTGAAGAGGACTCAAGGTGTAACTCTAAGGTAACTTAAGCAATGCTCGCCAAGGTGGAGAATGTTAGGTGTGGCTTGCATTGAAATGGAGTGGGTGCGTGGATTGAACAGGAGAATTGTCCTACATCGCAGAATATTAAAAAAGATCGTGATATATATATGGTATTGGTGGCATGTAACATTAGGGATTCCTTCTGTTACAATAAGTGCTTGCCAATACAAAATTATATGCTCGATGGGAGGCGATGGGGATGTTCAATCAGTACGCCGGCATGGGAGACTTCGGCCGTTGACTCCGATAGACACGATGAAGCGCGTACGGTACGCAGGGAATGCCGAAACTCAACATGGTATTAGAGCTCCATGGTTCGAGGGGACCAGTATGTGTAGCATGACCGAAGCATGGCTCCTAAGGGGCTTGAGCATGGGATGCTCATCAAAGTGGAGATACAATGGTAAAAGCAGCCTGACGCCACTGCTTATGCGAACTCGGGGTAGCAGCCTAGCCAACTGTGAAGAGGACTCAATGTGTAACTCTAAGGTGACTTGAGCAATGCTCGCCAAGGTGGAGATCGTTAGGTGTGACTCACATTGAAATGGAGTGGGTGCGTGGATTAAACGGATGAATAGTCCCACATTGCAAAATATTAAGAAAGATCGCGGTATATATATGATATTGGTGGCATGTAACATTGGGGATTCCTTTTGTTACAATAAGTGTTTGCTAATACCAAATTATATGCTCGATGGGAGGCGATGAGCATGTTCAAACGGGACGCCGGCATGGGAGACTTTGACCGTTGACTCCAATAGATACGGTGAAGCGCGTACAAGCGGAACGTACGCAGGGAATGCCGAAACTCAACAAGTTTGAAGGGGGATGTTAGAGATAATAATAAAATATGTTTCCTTTTATTTGGATTGCATTAATTATGAGTTATATTAGGATTGTGTTAATTTGGTCTATATTTGGTATAGACTCAAATATGCTTTAGAATATTCTATTCTAGATAATTACTTTCTTATCTATAAGTAGAGCCAATGTTTAGCATTGTAATAAGCATCTTTTGTAATAGCAACCAGTAAATAAATAAAAATGTAGTTTTCTAATTGTTTATTGTTATATCTTTCTCTTCTCTCTGGATCTGAATTCTAACAAAAAGAAAGCTTTTGAGAAAAAATAAATATATATGTATTGCTGAGTGTATGGGTTAATTGATATTAAACCCAAAACTTAGAATGCTAGAAGTATATATATATGAATATACATTGGATTTATAGATGTTATAGAAGTTTAGCAAAGTCAGTAAGATACTTCGAAATTAACAAGTATTTTTGAATGTATAATCTTTACCAAAGTGCCATGTTTATTCCTGCTATAGAGAGAATAACTTGATTAATAATAATTAAGTTTTTATAGTTATCTTGCTTTAAGTATAAGTGATGGTAAAACATAGTTATGCCAGGAGCGGGTTCGAGCTTTAGTTAGACTGTTAATGGCGACAGAATAAATTTTTCTTTCTTTCGCATCTTTCCGATTCGTTTTCGCTTCTCTCCATTTTCTTTCTCTTCAAATCAACTCCAATTCTGCTTTCGTCTGCGTGGTCTAACTAAAGTCTCTCGTTATTTTTTTCAGATATGAACCCCTTTTATGCCATCGCACCTCTAACTTCTTCACTCCACTTCACTACTTCCTCTCCATTTCCCTCCTCACTATCAGACTCCCCTTCGGTTCAGTTCGCGGCGGCCCTTAGTGTGATTTCCGTGATCAAATGCTTTAGATCTGCTGGAAAACGATGAGCAACCATCCGAACGATTACGGTAGTGTGCTACAACTGGTAACCTCGCGACTCTGTGTGATTACATTGCTTGGTGTCTAACGTCCTTGTAGTTTGAGTTTGGGGTTGGTAGTGTTGCTTTTTGGGTTGCCAGTTTGTTTTTAGTGATTGATCTAGTATCCTGTTTTGTGGTTCGGCTTGTCTATTTTGAAAGGTCTGGATTTTTCGTGTTGTCTTGCAGTAACCACCGGTTATTGTACAATTCGCGTTTTGCCTTATGGTTATGATGGTTTGTATGTGGCTAGTTTTTATTGTAAATCATTCGAGAGTGATAGACTGATGTCTGTTTGTGAAGAGAGAATGGTTCTATGTTAGTTTGTGGAGTTTGGAGTATCTTTTTTTCTGGTGTATGGTTGTGTAGATAGTTCACCTTCTGTTATTGTTGTATCTGGCGCCATGGATGCTTTGCACGAACAGTCAGTGTATGATGGTACGGTTTTTGGTGAATTAGCTATGCCACCTTGATGGTTCTCTGGAAAAAGCTCTGTTCGATCATTTGGTGTACCTTGTTATAGATGGTTGGTGTTTTGGGTCCTCTCTATGGCCATGCTATGCTCCTCAGGTGAAGCTCTGCTCTCAACGGAGCTGGCAACGTTGGCTAACTAATCCTTCAGTGTTTGTTTATGGTGCATCTCCTCTTGATTTGCTTTTCCAGATATGATATTTTCATACGGCATGTCACATCCTTGTGGTCAATGTAATTTCCTGATGCAGCTGTTGTCCACTCAATACTTTTCTCTGTAGCAGTATGGTATTACTCATGTAATTTGTACCAATGTAATTCCTTGTTTTGTGTACTGTGTACACTATAGCAGATGTATTTCAAAAGTTTGAAAAGTAACATGGCATATCCTCCCTGAGTGGAGTGATAGCTTGTAGTCTAGTATATTAGCTAGCTCTAAGCCTGACTAGATAGAGTGGACTGAACACTATAAACTCCGTAGACGGTGGACAGTCCACCTTAAAAACTGAATTAGTTGACTGCTAACTACAGTCACCTGTACTATATTGTAATTTTATTATTAATCATAATAAAAGAGTGTTACGGAACACTATAAAAACCGGTCGGCTATGAAAAAAAAAAAAAAATAAGTGATGGCACATCTTCAGGAAAGTGTACAATTTTTTACTGCTGTACCTAATTGAATATGGCTTATTAAAGGAAAACTGTATTTTTAAGAGGCAAGATAATTGCAGTTGACATAGGGATATAACCAAGAGAATACTGAGTAGGAATACTTGTACAAACAGTATACTGAATTTGGATATGATAAGGTCTGTAAACTTGTTTGAATATAGAGAGAGATATCTTCAACTGACAGTTATTTTAAAACGGGTATATTCATATCGATATTGGAATAGATAATACTGGATTGATATACCAAAGTTTATAACGCAGAGTATGATTTCACATGAATATACATATGCATATAGTTGTATGTTTTCCACGAACGGAGAGAGTAACAGCTATGCCTATGGGGAAAGCATAGGCTGTCTCTAGGAATATAAAATGTTAATAGGAATGGGATTCCGGAATGCTTTGTAGTAAAAGAAATGATTTTGAACATACTTAATATACAACGCCTGAGTTCATTATTTTAAATAATATGAAATAAGCTAGATGATTATTGTTGTAATGCATGCTAAAGTTGTTAAACTATGAATAAATATGTCTTTATTGACTCTAGAAATAAAGATCGGTTTATAAAGAAGAGAAATAGTGTTTTAAAAGAGAAGCAGATTATGTGCTAAATATATATAAGGAGATAGAAATTGAAATACTTATATAAATGAGTACTGGTTTCGACAGAGATCGGGAACTAGTATAATTTTAGAATTGGGTTTAACATTCAACAATTACTTTGTACCCAGAAGATATTATAATAAATTGGTAAAACTTGGAAGCACTAGCTAGATAGATCAGGTTGTAAGGAAGACTTACACATGTATTTAAGAAATGAATCTGGGAATGACCAGAACTTTAGCAAAGAATTATATTTCGAATACAAATGTGATAAAATGACAGCCTTGTTTACATAAACAAGGATATATATATATATATATATATATATATATATATATATATATATATATATATATATATATATATATATATATATATATATATATATATATATGAGGAGGGTTTCGTGGCACATATTTATATTTAAAAAAGTTAGTGGAGAGAGAGAGAAATGGAAATGTGTAGTGAAAATCAAGGGGCTAAAGGGGTGTTGCACTATTTGGAGTGCTCTGGATCATATCTCTATATATATATATATATATATATATATATTGTTGGTATGGGTTACCTACTACCCAGAAAACTTGCGTTTATTTTGTATATAAACTGACTTGCAAATAAAGCAAATTGGCTAGGAAACATCCAGTAATAGCCTGAAAGGATTAAATGGGTCGGGTCAACCCATTTAATAAATGGGTCAAAATTTTCAAATTCGAACCCAACCTATGTAACCGTTTAACTAAACCGGTCGTGTTGAGTCAGGTTGACCCGTTTGACTCTTTTAGTAGTAAGACACAAAAACTTCGGCTAATTAAAAAACTGTAGTGCCCATTAGTTATAATAACAAAACATGGTACGTTATCACTAAATAAATTAGTGTGAGCATAAAGTTTAAAACATTACATCCGAAATATCAACCAAATAAAATTACAAAACATGAGAAAACCATGTAGTATTACATTAGATCACTAAATAAATTAGTTACATTACCTCAGATCAGGATAAAAAATCCAAACATGTAGTATTCTTCATAGAGCAACACCATGTCACCAACAAAACAAATTTCTAAAGTAAACTGATATAGATACAGTCACTGTCTCACTAATATGAAAAAACAATACTGAAAAATGCAATAGCATACTCCAATTTCAAGTTTCAACCCTGTAATCTGCACCTTGGAGATAAATAGAGTTTTAGTACATTTTGTCAATTCCCTGTTACCCTGGAGAAAATCAATACTGAAGAATGCAATCACAGGAAACACCTTGTTATCCTTGTTTGTACATGCATAGAACGATAGCAAGAAACCATGTTGTACATTCCCAACTAAAGGGACTGTCAAAACATTGCATACCTCACATGAATAAGGAGTTATTGAAGTCTAGAAATATGGCAATAACGAAAACCCATAAATAGAAATATTAACAATGACACATAATGGTTTAATATGTCAAGTATTAAATATTGTATACGCCTTTTGAATCATCATCACAACACGGTTATGAAAAGCATGCAAGAAATTTGTTAGGTAACAGCAATAATGAACTTCCTAAAAATATAAAGTTCAATGGCTATGTTGATACTTATATATAAATAAAATCATATTCAATAAACAAGCACATGAAAGCAAACTACATAGCAACAATTTCCATACAGTTATGCAAAAATTTCATTCCATTATCCTGCTGATTCTTGCTTAATATTGCCTATAACTCGTGTTTTTTTTTTTTTTTTTTTTTTTTTTTTTTTTTTTACTACTTTTACAGTTTTACTACTTTTGTTTGTTTGTTTCCATGCAAATTACAATCTATAGTATTTGTTATTTTATTCATTTTGTTCTATAATATCTTAGAGTATACTAACATTCATAGCGTACAAATACATGAGAACTCTCAAAAGATAACTATATAAGTTAGAACAGTGCTGTGTTTTCTTTTTAAAGACGACAAACTAAACAAATAAACATCGAACAACACGGTAAATATATACAGCTATAAACACAATTTTTGTAAGTTACCGATTCATCATTACATGTCTTTAAATTGGTTACAGACCTTATTGTACATGAAGTACCTTGCTTGGTTGGGATTAACAATAGTTGGCCACTTAAGTACATAAACACATTTTTTTAAAACCAATAACGATTATTTTTTATTTAGTTCATTAATGCAACAATTGAAAAAAAAAAAAAAATCATAAGAATATCATTCTAAAGATAATTAACCTGGGATAGATCAAATTCAATGAATAGTTTGTCAAATTCATGGGTTTAATGCGGTGCAATCATTATGCAAACCAAACCCTATAAACTTTACTCTTATACCATAAGTAATATGCTAGCAAATATAATATATGTTCGAAGTGTACAAAATATTCTATAATACAGCACCACTTGGTAGAAATAGTAATACCTTCAGACATCTTACCATGAACTATTGTTTGCTTTACCATTGAAAGGGAATATGTTATTTAATATACAATCTTTTTGTCACAACATTACAGGGTTATCCATCTGCTCTTGGGGTAAACCAAAAAATGGCATATTGTTTCCAAAGAGTTCCCATAAATAACACAGTATTGAATTCATCCATGGAAGAAAATCGAAGTAAAATCTACCGGTAAAAGAAGAAAATAATAAGCAATGTTCTATCTTTGGCAGATCCATGGTAAGCACAGAATCGATCAATTTAATGAATCATTACGAGGTATTGAAAATAACACAGAGCCATGATAAACGCAGAATCGATCAATTCAAAGAACCAAAACCAAGCACAAATTATTATCAATACTTCATACAAAAAGGATCATGATATTCGGCATCGAATTGAGCAGCCTGCTTGAAACCGACTGATGGACAAATGACCAAATTGAATCGATTGATGGACGCCACACAGATGAGAAATCGATTGAGCTTTGAGCAGCATATTGAAAATTGATACGAAGGAATGAAGCCGAATTGAAAATTAAAACAGAAAAGAAAAAACAAAACCCTAAGAGCATCTCGCGATTCACGGTGGGAAGGGGAGAAAGAAGCGTGGGTTATCGCCACGTCCAGTAGTGAACGGGAGTTCAAAAAAATAAAAGAATAATAAATGTGGATCATTTTCCCATTTGTTGGAGATATTTTGTTTTTTTAATAAAGAAAGAGCACTAAAAGGGGTTCAAAAATCCGAATAGAACATAAACGGAGTTCAGAACCCCGTCTACGGATCGCCACAAAATAAAATAAAATGGGGATTTCCCCGTTTGAACTGCCTTCCCACGCTCAAACTCCCACTGCTGGAGCGTAGGGAGACGCGAACTAAATGGGGGAAATCCCCATTTGAGCATCTCCTCACGCTGCTGGAGATGCTCTAAGTCCCTGACTGGCTAAAATAAGTGTGTCTATGAACGAATGACAGAATTGTATTATTTTCTAATACGACAAACGTCGACAAGTTATAATACGGTTAGCGGATCAACCCAAAACCCACATGTTTATAAACGGGTCAAATTCGGGTTGACCCGAAAATGACCGGCCAATTAAATGGGTTGGGTTAACCTGCTAATTTCCGTGTGGGTTTAGGTCGTGTTTAAGGTCGTATAACAAATTGACAGTCCTAGTTACGATAAGGAAAAAGCATCATGTTTCTCTGAGCATTTTTAAATGCAAACCGAGTTAAATTAATATGTGTTTGCTTGGAATATTTCAAATTTGCTACAAGATAAGGAACCTATAAATATGTACAAAAGATGTTTCTTCTTTTAACAATATTGAAATTCAAAATTTATATCAGTTTACTATTACGATCTCTTTTATCTAAAAATTCCATAGTGAGAGGAAAGGCAACTACACCATAATAAAAGAATCCAGTCTCCAGCGATACTAGTTAGTCAATAGAAACTATCTTCAAAATTGAAAAGCTAAAATGCCAAATCTAGTTAAGTAAAAAAGAATTCATGTCTTGTTCAAAATATAAACATATCTTAATAAAATAGAGATTTAGAGCTAGGATTCTTTCCTGTGAAATTAAATAAATTGATGATGATTGGTTATGAATGACGATTCTACAGTAATTATGAAGTTAGCTAATCTTCTGCTATCAACTTCCGTTCACATAATCCATTTTTTGCTATTGCTATCACTTTTTCCTTTTTCCTCCTATGGATCGTTGTTTTGTTGAAGAAATGAATGATTATGGATCTGAACATTTAATTGATTTTGAGACCACGCAATTTCATGAATATAACAGAAAAAGTAACGGTGCCTCCTAAATTTGATGCCCAGTTCCCAAGCCATGTTTGTACAACCCTAGTGCGAAGTATATGCTGTCGCCATGCATGAATCAGCTGGGACACAAAATTAGGTACATGTTGTGATTTGTGACATAAAATCATATGTATGTTGAAGAAGATAATGCTTGGAAGTGCTTTGTGATAAAGGTGATAGTTTGGAGATTGAAGATCAGAGAATGTTATTTTAACCTAGTTTTTCTCATCTTTAATTTATGATATTACTGAGAGGAAAATTAGATATTTTTCCTAGGCCTTCTATTCTCCTATAAAAGCAGCATCTAAGATTAGATTATAATGATGGGATTGAGACCAAAATAGTTGATCCAAGAGTTTGTCGTCGTTCTTCATTGTTCTCCTTCTCTAACAATAGTTGTAGACATCCAGATATTCTTTGCCCATCTCAATAAGGTTATTGATTCGATTGTAGTTTGTTTACTTTCGGTTTTTGATCCATGAAGTGTAAACAATATTTGTTTTCAGTGAATCAATAAGGAGGGTAATGGGTGGAATATCTTGTGTGTGTAATTTCATATCTGCGTTGTTTCTTGTAACAACCCGAAAATCTGGGCCAGTTTAAAATTTTTATTTTGGCAATTTTAGCGAATTTTGATTATTTAAAATGAATTATTTTAAATAATATCGACGAGAAATTTATTTTGAACAGAATTCAACGTATATATTATATACGTCGTCGTTAGAATATAAATAATTATTTACAATTATAAATAGAATTGAAAATGGCGCGGTAGTTCGATAATTCGATTTCAAACTTCAATTGAATGTACCGGGTGCAAAACAATCCGGATTTTAGTGAAACCAAAAACATTAGGATCTAATTGTGAATATCTTTCCAACGAATTCGAAAAATCGAAATTTGATAGCGGGAATCAAAAGATATGTCCAGTTGAAATTTCTGAATAGTCGCTATGGAATTCAGGCTCTTAAAAATGGACATTTTGCAAATGACCTCGGATCTCGACGAAACCAGTTTTGTTGGGTCCGCAGTGTCAAATTATGCTAGTTTCCAAATTTCATAATTTTCTGAATCAATATGTGAGCGTGGCATAGGAAAACGCATTTGACCAGTTTTAGTTGATTTTAATCGACTGGAAATTGGCCATTTTTCATGCGGTCTCAGAATTCGACGAAATTAGTTTTGTTAGGACCGTATCGTCAGTACGAAGCTAGAGAATATTTTTCTGGAATTTTTAGAGACAGTATGTGACCCCGGTAATTTGAAATGTACGTTTAAAATTCAATATAGTGATTTAAATGTAAATTCAACGGAAACTGATTCAAACGATCGAATCAACCTACGAAACATATCCCATTGTGTTCGGAATGGGGGTAATAGGCTATGGACGACAGGCGGTGGGTTCGATTTTGAGTTCGTTGTAAAAAGTTACTTTATTGATTTTTAAAAGTAAATTAAATATTTAATTAAACCAAGTCAACCCTTCATCCCCCTTAACCCGCTCAGGCCCCCCCTTACCTTCCTCGTCGATCAGAAAAAAAAAACAAAAAACAAAACAAAAAACAAAATCGCTCCAGATCGCTGCCCCCCCTCGCGTGCCGCATCACCTTAGGCCGCCTCCTCCTCCACCTCGGAGACGACCAACCGCCTCCCCTCGCGCCCCTTCCTTTCCCCGCTCCTCCCTGATGTCCCCAAACCCTAAACCGAGCCCCAATCCCACGACAGCCGACGTCAAGCCATCCTCCTCCACCAGCACCCAGCGCCGACGCCGTCTACATCCTCCGACGAACGATGACCCCCCCATTCGAACAATGTAAGTTATTTTGTTTTACTGTATTATGATTTGTTTATATGAAGTTATTACCATATAAGGATATCGTTTTTTTTCTTATGAAATAGATTGAAATAAAAGAATATGATTACAAATAAAAAAATAGGATTTTTTGTAAAATAGGAAATATAAAAATATAATTTTATCGTATATAAAAGAATATTAATGTATGATCTTTATGGTGAAGTGAACGATATAAAAATATGATTTTCAATATAGAAAAAATTCGATTTTTATATATTGAACATCATAGTAAAAATTCGATTTTTATATATTGAACATCAAAGTGAAAATGTGATTTTTTATATATTGAACATCGAAGTAAAAATTCGATTTTTATATATTGAATAGCGAAGTAAAAGTTCGATTTTTATATATATAGTGACTAGCGGGCAATGAAAGCGACAAAAAGGCGAGAATGGCGATGATTTCTCTAAATGAAGAGTCGTGGTATTGGATAGCTTTCGGTGAGATCTTCTCTTTCTTCAATTTCTTTTTCTAGTTATATATATACTAGGATGCAGACGGTGTTTAGTAGCACCCGTCACCCGTCATCCACAGACCATGGATGGCTTGTTTGTTTAATTGTTTAGTTGTGTAGTTGGTTAGATTATTTGGTTTGAATTGAATTGTTTGGTGAAATGAGATTGATTTGATTGATGTGTGAATGGCGTGGGCCTTCACTAGACCGGGGATAAGGCTAGGCCTTGTCCCGTTTCTAGTATCGTGCCGTTATGCCGCCGAAATTTTCTAAAAATAAGTTAGAAAAATAAAGATAACATTTTATTTAATAAATGAACCGAATAGAATATTCATAGGTTGAATAAAATAGTTTGATCGTTAAAAATATATTTTTTAACGTGAATGTGAATAAATATTCATTTACAAACCGGACGGTTTGTTTATGTACACCTATTTGAAGGACATTGATTGGGACAATAAATTTTACACATCGCCCAACTGCACAAATAAAAATTTGTGTTGGATTGCTTGAAACCCCACACGGGTATTGGGATGATATTTGACGTACACTAATCCCGATTGTTTAGTTGTATGTCGATCGATAGATTGACAAACTGTTATAAGCGTTGAATATTTATATTTGATGCTTATACAGTGTAGAATGCACTTTGGATGATGGTTGATTATTCATCGTTGTTATTGAATACATGTGTTGTAGAAAATCCATATAATTAACATTGTATGGTAATTGATTGGGCCTTATTCCAGTTTAGAAAAAGAAATATTTGAAAAGAAATATTTGAAATGGAAATATTTGAAACAGAATATTTGAAATAGAAATATTTGAAAAGAAATATTTGAAATAGAAATATTCAAACTGGAATATTTGAAAATATCAATATATGAAGCCGTGTTGATTAGATTGACGCCATTTTGACGTGAACGATATTTAGATCGATTTTATTCATTTTAAAACGAATATTGAAAAGTGATTTCGAAATCGAATATTTTGAAATGAAATTTAATTTGAATTGAATCGAATAGAAAACCAAATTAAATTAAATCGAATAGAAAACCAATTTGAATTGAATCGAATAGAAAACCAATTTGAATTAAATCGAATAGAAAACCAATTTGAATTGAATCGAATAGAAAACCAATTTGAATTGAATCGAATAGAAAACCAATTTGAATTGAATCGAATAGAAAACCAATTTGAATTGAATTGAATGGAAAACGAATTCGAATTGAATTGAAAACGAATTAAAATGAATTCAAATTGAATTGAAATTTGAATTGAACAGAAATGAATTTTAAAACGAGTTTATAAGGAAGAATTCAATTTTGATTTGAATTGAAATGGAAGTTGAAAATGTTTTTGAAACCAATTCAAAACTATCTATATAATTCGTTTTAAATAGAAATCGGCGAAATATATATTATATATATAATATAATGGCCTGAACAGAACGCGTCGCGCCAGTTCGCGAATTTCGACCATTTATTTCAAACGGACATTACGGGAGATCCGACCGTCGGATTCTCCTAAAACCGGAACCTTGGGTTCGTATCGAAAAGAGCTTTCTAACGGATATTTGAAATTTGAAATCTAACGGTTGGATTTGGAGATACGTCCAAATCAAATTTGGAAAAGGTCGCTGTAAGTGCAGTTCGATGGCCATTGATGGAAATCGACTGTACGGGCCTTGATAAAATTATTAAAAATAGTAATAATTTGTGTAAAATCATAAGAAATGATTTGTGAAGAATTGGGGTGAAAAACTCCATATTTGAAAAGATAAAAATAGATTTTTATCGAAGTAAACTAGTTTTGAACTAGAATTATAATTCTATTTATTTTCAAATGAATAAATTGAATTTAAAATGGTTTTGAAAATAACCAGAATTTCCAATGATTGCATTGGAGTGGATTTGAATCGAAATTGTTTTCGGAATATTTCGATGTTGGAATTCGGGATTATACAGATGTTGTTATGGAAATTTGAAAGATATATATATTTATATCATTATTTCCAATACGACATTTGTTAATCGTAGAATTTGATATTGAATATAAGCCGATATATTTTCTATTCAGAGCCTTGTATTAAATATCAAATGTGATTTGGGTTTGTCGTGAATGGTGTCTTCATTAACACTGTTCTTGAACCCAGTTGAGAAAAGATTAAATCTTTTTATTTAGATTCAATGAAGTGTACCAATTAAATAATATTTAATTGGAATTGAATTGATATTGATTTTTGGGTTTATCGTGGACAGTGTTTTAAATAACACTCGTTCTTTAACCTGATAATTAATGGAATGTGACTTTGGGTTTATCGTGAACCGTGTTTTAAATGACACGGATTCTTTAACCCAGTTAACGATTAAAACTAAGTGGAGTTTTAATGAATCTTTAATTAGATTGAAATGATCGAGAATGGAGTATCACCAGTTTTGCTCTAGGCGATAGTTAAATCTTTAATTAGATTTGAACGTGAAATGGTAATTGAATTTACCGAATACACCGTGGTGTTAGATATGAAGTACTACCAGTTTTACTTCGTGGGATGAATAGGTTGGGATTGGGAAATTAAAACAAATGATTACTTCGGTAAGGTTCGTTAATCCCGACTAGTTTGAATTGATATTCAAAAATAGATTAAAGAATAAATTCAAGGAATTTATCTTGGATAAAATTAATGGGAACCTTTCCCTATGAATGTGAAATTTAGAAACTAACTGTCGGTTAGCCAAGCAGAATGGTTTTCTGGATATTGATCTGATGTTGGTTTCGGCCTTCGGGGTTAATATTTGGGAAATTATTCTCTTGATTAATTTACGGTTAGTGACTGATGAATTGGAATGAGGCGTATGTTGTGTTTGTGTAACACTTATTTAAAATATACGCGAGTTATTCGGAAAGACCGGGTTTATCCCATTCTGAATAACTGATACGACGATAAGTCGAAGATGAAGACGGTGGTTGAAGACCGGAAGTCTTCACGTCGTTTGGGTGATTACTGATGATCTTGATTGGGCTGTACACCCAAGAAGATGGAAACAGTTGGTGATCGTCCAGACGTGCTTGGAGATCGATGGATATGCGGGGTACTAGGTGCCTCCGGTTTCGTTCAGACCCAGAACGGACTTGTAAATGGACTGTGTGTATGACATTGGATTTTAGTCCGTGTGATTGATCTCTATTAAAAATATATCTGTTTGGCGGCGGAGAATTTATTCTCTTGCTTAACGCCCTTCTCTGAGACGTACGAGCTCAGGGGTTATATATTGATGGATATCAAACGCATGGAGTGAATTGCCTGTGTGGCATGCCTAAGTGGAAATTGATCGAGGCTTCTGTTGAAAAGCAAAGTCTTGTGGTGATGATCAAAGCACGGCCTTTGTGGCGTAGCTTTGTGTAACGTTTACTTCGCGAGTTTCGCACTCCGGTTGTGAACCAAAAACGGGAGAGGACCTCAGGGAGGGCATGCGTTTCTTTCTAGCTAAGGTGGTGTCAGTGACCTTCCAGCCCTGACATTTATATATTTTTCACCTATGTGGTTGTTGCTGTTGAGAGGCGCCTCGGTTAGATCGGACGATCCGGGTCCGATGGAGCCATTTGTTGGCTCATTTACGCCCCAAAGGGCGGGGAAACGTAGTGTTCAGGCATAATAATCCACATCGGTGGACCGGCCCTGACGATCTAAAGGCTTGCCTGCGCGCTTGCCTGTGGCTCGGGCTAGAGAGTCACGGAATCGGTAGAGGACGATCCCTGGCCTCTGTTCATAGATGGAAATCCAATTTCCAAATACGTGACTTTGCGATTTCGATTGTATAACCTATATATGGCGACATAGTGGTATGGGGCATTCATGCCGCCTATGATTGATACTTATGATTTGAAGTTGTTTTATACACTATACACTTATAACAGTATCAAATGATTTGTTTTAAACGTATCAAGCATTCTTGGCTATTATAAGGTAAAAACCCTATCCCCCGGCTTGTGTTGCATTGTGTGATAGGACCTGGGTCTTATAATAGCTTCATTTTTCTTTATTTAGCATTGCGCTGTTGTTTTATGCACTGGTATTCTTGGGAGGAAACCCGTTCCGTGTTATACGGCGTGGTCCCTTGATTTACCGAACTTTAAAATAAAGATCAATAACTGTTTTTAGTTCTCACACCAGTCCCATGACTGACCTGGAGTTTATTGTTTTAACCTAAACTCTGGGTGCCCTTATTTCGACACGGGCAGCTAGTAGTTTTGGTTTTGCAGATTTATATTCACAGGATCCTGGTTTACAGCTGGAATGATATCCGAAAAGCTTTGTATCCGTATATCTCTTCTAGTTGTGTATTGTATTATTTTCCGCTGCGATGTATTTAAATGTAATTTAAATCTCTGATATTTTTGTGTAATATATATTCATTTATACTCTGTATATTCTTGTAATCTGATGCATTGTTGTAATATACAGTGAAATGTTCTTTTGTATGCGTTCTATTTTGGCTTGTTCTCAAACGATAGGGCGTTTCGAACGGTCTGGGTCGGTTTAGCGACTGGTTCGGACCGAGCGAAATTCCTTTTCGTCACATTTCTCCATTGAATCATTTTTAAGTAATTGGGTAAATAAGATCCTGGCGGCTTCCGCTAAGTCGCGCGGTTTTTCTAACAATTGGTATCAGAGCTAGATCATCGCAAAGTGTAGAGTGATCTTGGATTGAAAATTTTGGTTTTTGTTATTTCGGATATGATGACATTTTCGAAGATGATTATTTTAATGGAAGAAATTAAAAAATTTGGAAGCCTATGATGGAGGATGTGCTTTAACTCAATGATCTTCATGATTTGATGGATGGAGATGGGAGGAGGCCCTCAGATATGGATGAGGGAAAGAAGAAGAAGATGAATAAGAAGGCGATTGCCTGACAATACCTTGATAATTCAGTATTCCATAATGTGGCTAGTTGTGAATCCGTGAAGGAATTACGGGACAAGTTGGTATCTTTGTACGAGCCAAAGAGTGGTACAAGTAAGGCTTTTTTGGTTTGAAAGGTTGTACAACCGAGGTTGGATGAAGAAAAGTCTATTGTAGAGCATTTGAACGAATTTCAAGATGCGATCAATCAATTTGCACATTTGAAGGTCAATTTTGATGATGAGTTGCTAGCTCTTTTGTTGATGAGTTCACTTTTAGAAAGTTGGGAGACTTTGGCCGTTTCATTGAGTAATTCCAATGCTAATGGATCTATCCTTTTGGAAACTGTTTGAAGTAGTCTTTTGAATGAGAAACTAAGGAGAAAAGGGTCAAGTTTGAAACCATTTCAAGGTGAGGCTATAGTAGCAAGGGACTCGAAGAAAGATACAAGATGGAAGAAGAAGGGAGCTAATGGTAAACATGATATTACTTGTCATTATTGTGGTAAGGAATGTCACATACGCAAAAAATAAATAAAAAAATTATGCTTATAAGAAGGATCAGAAGAAGGCTGCAGATGGTGATAGTAGTGATGATGCAAAGGCAAGTTTTGCTGAAGGTTCCATTAATGATGTTTCTTGTGATGTCCTGTTTAGTGAAGCTATCCTTGGAAGATGGATTCGGGAGCCAACTTTCACATTTGTAAGGATATGAAGTGTTTTTCTTCTTATGAGAAGAATGTCGACATGATTATGACAGCCAATGGAGTAGAGATACCGGTTTGTGGTGTTGGATCTATCCGGTTTCGTATGCATGATGGTGTGGTAAGAGAAATCTCTAGAGTTAGACATGTACCTGCTAGTTCGCATAATCTTATTTCTCTCGGTCGGTTGGATCACCGTGATTGCACTTATGATAGCCAAGGTGGAGTTTTGAGAGTGAAGAAGGTGGTCGTGTTATGATGAGAGGAGCATTGGAGGGAGGAAAGCTTTATAGATTGGTTGATTCTGTGGTCGACTATGGAAGGCGAGAGACGGTTGAAGAACCTAGTCCACAGCAAGGTGGAGATGTTAATTTGGTCACTGCTAATGTTCTAGACAACAATCTTCATGTTGATAATGCTCGAGGGATCCAAGATGATCAACGAAAGAGCTCAAGTCAAATGAGAGACAAGTGTCGAGTTAGAAAATTCACAAAGACATGACGAAGATCTTTGTGGTGTTACAAGCATTTTTAAGACCGCTGGTTTATGTGTGGTGCAGCTCATGGTGGAAGATGCATCACTTGCAGGCGGTGGGCCGTGTTTGTAATGGTTTTAATTGAGAGTATGTTGTTGTTGAAAGAGCTAGGTGATTTGTTTGTTGATTGTTGGAAGTTTGCTTGATGATGTGATTTCATATCATGGTGGAGTGTTGTGATTTGTGACATAAAATAACATGTATGTTGAAGAAGACGATGCTTGGAAGTGCTTTGAGATAAAGGAGATAGTTTGAAGATTGAAGATCGGAGAATGTTATTTTGACCTAGTTTTTCTTATCTTTAATCTATGATATTTTTAAAGGGAAAATTGGATATTTTGCCTAGGCCTTCTATTCTCATATAAAAGCAGCATCTAGGATTAGATTATAATGATGGGATTGAGATTGAAATAGTTGATCCAAGGGTTTGCTATCGTTCTTCATTGTTCTCCTTCTCTAACAATATTTTTAGTCTTCCATATATTATTTAACCATCTCAATAAGGTTATTGATTAAATTGTATTTTGTTTACTTTTGGATTTTGCTCCATTAAGTGTAAACAATTTTTTTTGTAAATCAATAAAGAGGGTGGTTAGGTTGTATATCTTGTATTTGTGCATGTAATTTCACATCTGTGTTGTTTTTCCATTGAACCATCTGTAAATAATTGGGTGAATAAGATCCTAGTCTCTTCCGTAAAGGCGCAGTTTTCCTAAAAGTACATAAATTGTGGATTATGGGATTAGTTCAATCTCATATGGGAAATGAAATTCCGAGTGAAATCCAATGATGAAGATTTACTATGAGGAAGTTATACAACACTCTTTTTTGTGACTCACCTTTTGCACCCGAAGAATAACCACTCATTCGTAATTAAATAAATTAGTGAAAGGGGATAAATTGGTGGAAGTGAGAGAAACATGAATATGTGGTGAAAATCACAAAGCCTATAGGATGCTACACAATTTGATTCTAATCATGTATGTGTATACACACACACACACACACACATATATATATATATACATACATACACACACACACACACACATATATATATATATATATGCATGTATGTATATGGGTTGTTTTTTAAACATAAAATTAGACATAAATTGAGACACACACAATCTCTACCGTTGGATCACTTTGTCTTTACATGAAAAGGAGAAATTCAGGGGTAATCCAATGATAGAGATCCATTGTATCATCAATTATGTCACCATTTTGTGTTTAAATAGACTTTTCCTATACATATATATAGTGAGAGAGATGGAGAGAGAGAGAGAGAGGAGCGCAACCCTGTTTTGCAGCATCCCTATCCTACCGTAAGCGCTACATTAATCCAAATCCAACAAAATTTTGTAGACGTTTAATCCACATATTATTGTATAGAACAGTATTGTATACACAATTATATGATTTTTGTTTGATAATAACAACCAAATAAATATTATTTTAAATGTGTTTGTTATCGTACTGTTCTATATATACATCACATACAGGAATATAATATTTATATTTAAATAGAATACGATTGTACAGACATTCATATATTCATACAGTATTTTATTTAAATTAAATATTATATTTCAAACATTCAAACAGTACAACGATTTATAACTCCACTATTTACAAATCACTTTGAATATTTCTGACATGACACATCACACATGAAATTATAATAATTCAAATAAAAACAGACAGATTGGATTGAACACAATAAAATAATATTTTATTTCAACCAAACCTGTTTATTACATACAATCAGTACAATTCTCTCACAGCTCCTCATTACAGTTCATTCATCACTAATACAATCACTTTTATACACTGACACTATTACTCAGTTGACATTTCAAATACAGACACACACTAACACTGTTCTTGCCTTCATCTTCAATCTTCTGTCTTCACAGCTTTTAGTCAGTCCATCTTCATACCTGTCACATACAGAAGAACACACACAGTAGACTGCAACAAAAATAAAATTCAATACAAACAAATAAAAATTTATTTTTAAATTTTATTTGCCTTAGAATTGCGGTGTGTTTCTCGTCATTTTTCTAGACTTTGTTTGATATGCAGGGACAGAAAAACTCGTCTGGATGGTTGCATATACACACGTGTATACACGTGTGCACTGCCACGCCAATCCAGTGCGCAACTGAGGAGTAGCCACAAGGACCTTCTCGACTCAGCGCAAATCAGTATGAAAATATTCGAGTCATACATGCAAATAAAAATAAAAAGCCAAAATAATCAAAAGAAATTCAAAGGTGATGCAAGTAAACATGGGGTGGTCGAGCCACGTTCAAACACGAAAATAGTGATGCAACCAACATGTAAAGCAAGTGTGAACAACACTGATTCAAGCAAAAATGGTTCATGGTTTCAACAAACATGTGTGAAACAAAATGCAATATCTGATGGGATTAGTATGGTCGAGCAACATGATCACACAATAGCATTCATATGCATGAAACATTTCATGTTCAAGAAAGTGCAGCAATTTCAAATGGAGCATAAATATATATGTATACAGGATATGGTGCAATAAGATGAAGCATGTACATAGCAGGTTTCATGTCTATACGTGCATACAAACAGGTAATGTGTTTTGCGTATGGTGGCAGTAACAACTGAAACGAAGCATGAAGTATTAAAGAGCAGAAGCAAGTTCGTGCCAAAGTTTATAGGTCATGGTGAAAAGGCATGGTATACAAATACCAATATATATATATACATACAAGTAACTCAGGCAACAACAAGTTGAATATGGTCAGCAACTTCATATTTACAAAGACAAGCCGAATGCTAGTATACATAAATTACAAAAGCAGAGCAGGTTATGTTATTTTCTTTACTGCATATAGTGTTGAACAAATAATTCAAGTTCATGCAATACAGAGAAATTTCTACATGGATTTTGGATATATACAAGGGAGCATAAGGTATTTTTTTTTCTAGTTGCATATTCAAGGCAGAAACATGTCAAAACTGATGGAGCATACACTATGCACAAGTATCAAATTCAGCTAAACATAGTTCAACATATTTTTTAAACATAGTGATCTTTTTTTCTGGTTCAAGCAAAACAGTGATCAAAGAAAATATCTCCAGATTTTCTATAACAGATTTTCAATGACCATGCAAGGCAAATCAGTGCAGTTTTAACAAGTAGAAACAACACTATGACACAACAAATGCAAGTGACAAAATGAGACCAGTAACAAGGATGGAGTCAGTGCAACAATGAGATAGCAAAGTGCATGAAGCAGTAACAGGGATGGAGAAATCAGTGCAACAATGACTTGGCAAAGTGTATAGCAACTGTTAAATTGTTTGGGCAACAGACTACTCGAGCAACAACAGACCAACAAGAATGCAACTGATCATCTCAAGGAAATAAGTGAAACAAGTACCAGGCTTAAAAGATGATCAGCAAGACTACATGAAAACGACCAGAATATAGCACCAATTCAAATGTTTAGCAAAACATAGAATCTGTTCAATCGGTCATGGCACAAGTTCAATAATACACTAGCAGATTTTTATGTAGCAATATCTGTTCTTATCAAAGTAAGTCATGCAAGGTTTCAAAGATTTGAAGTACCAGAAATCAAGGCATCAGTCGAGAGTAATCAAGTATAGCATCAGTTTAAATTTGTTGAAAATCAGAGTATACTACCAGTTTTGAATAACTAGAAATCAAGGCAGCAATTCAAGGTCGAGGCAAAAGTATCTGTCCAGTTTTTTTTATCCAAGAAGCATAAAAAAATCAAATCCGAATTTTACTATAAAAAAAAGAAGAAGAAGGTATTTTAGAAATGGTCAACCAGAAAGTAAAAGTGTATACGAAGTTCCAGAAATCTCGCAAGCTCAAGATCAATTCAAAGTCACACGCAAGTATCGAATAAAGGTTGAAGAATTCAAATCTATTCTCAGGAAGGACCAACTCAAAATCGAGGATTTCAAGCCCAAAAGTTATTCAAATGAACAGACCGAGTCTAAGCAATGAAATCAGAGCATATATCTCAGATTTACAATCCTACATAAACACCAATCATCACAGGCTTTCAATCTATCCAAGTTCTAGCACAATTAAAAACTGAATCTCAAATTAAAATTCATACCAGGAAAGGAGAAAGCTTGGATCGAGAATTCAACATCAATTCGAAGAGGATAGCCTTTGAATAACTCGAGATCATCACACGACAGAGCGGAGACCTTCAGATTGAAAGAGAATCAAAACCCTAAAGTCAATCGTCACTTTAATCTTCAATTTTAAGGAGGAAAGCAAACCCTAGACATTATCGCAGCCGCCATTTTCATTTCAGAGAAAAAGAGATCGGGATAAAAGAAGTGGTGAATCAACTTTGAAAAGGAGCCGGCCTACTTAGTTTTAAAAGGGGGATAACCCTAATTTAATCTCCTAAGGGGTCCTAAGTTTATAAGGATTTCAAATTGTTTTATTCGTTTTTTTAAATTTCCAATTTGTAATCAAGTATAGTTTTTCTAGTTTGTCTCTAAAACTAGGGAGACGAATTACAGGGTTTGTGATTCGGGGAAATCTGATTTCGGGGATAGAAACCAGTGCAGGGTTTTGAGCGTAGGGTTAATAACAGTTGGGAGCGAGTGTCGCGAGTTTACAGGGGATTGCAAGCATAGAGATTGTTTTAACTCCTAGTAGAAACCTTGGTGAATGCAGCAGTAGGCAGGGTTTTGCCGAAGCTGGGTATATCTGTGTGTTATTTATTTTCTGCATTTATTCTGTTTTTATTATGTGCTGTGATTATTTAATTATTATGTGAAAATCTACGATAAACCCTATTCACCCCCCTCCCCTCTAGGGTTAATTTAGATCCTACGAGGGGTATCAGAGCAGGTATTTTTTATTTTATTTTAACTCTAGAGTCATAAATCTGTCTAATAACGCTTTTTCTGAGGGTCAGTCCATAGCTAGGCCACCAATATTTAATGGAACTAATTATGCATATTGGAAAGCTTGGATGAAAATTTATTTGAGTTCAGTCGATTATGATGTGTGGGATATTATTGAAACGGGTTATAGATCTTCCACTGTTATTGTTAGTGGTGTTGAAATTCCTAAATCAAAAGACAGGTGGGATGCTAATGATAAAAAATTATTTTCAACTAATGCCAAAGCTATGAATGCTTTAATCTGTGCTCTTGATAAAACTGAATTTAATCGAATTTCTCATTGTGAGACTGCGCAGGAAATATGGCATATGTTGGAGGTCACACACGAAGGTACATCTCAAGTGAAGGAATCTCGTCTCGCTCTACTCAGCAACGAATATGAAAATTTCTCTATGCAAAGAGACGAAGATATAAAAGAGATGTATGGACGCTTCTCGTCACTAGTCTACAATGCAAAAGCTCTTGGCAAAACCCATACCGAAGTGGAATTGATCAGAAAAATATTGAGAGTGCTACCAATGAATTTTGAAGCTAAGGTAACGGCGATATAAGAATCAAAAGATCTGAATAAAGTAAGCATGGTAGAGTTGATCGGAAATCTGATTACTTACGAGATGGAGTTAAAAGCAAGAGAAGAACGAAAGGATTTTGAATCAAAGAAAAAGACTATTGCTCTAAATAATTCTGTTGAAAGTAATGATGAAGATTCCGCTGAAGAACTAGCCATGGTTTTGAGAAAGTGGGCCAAAGGAAATTACAAGCCACGAAAGAAGAATTCAAAAATCGACAAGTCTGAAAGTTCAGATAGTTCAAACGATGAAGTATTTTGCTACAATTGCAAGAAACCCGGACATAACAAGCCGAATTGCCCACAGCTCAAAAATGAAAAGAAGAAGAAGTTCAGAAGAAAGAAGAAGACTTTTGCTGCTACATGGGATGACGAGGAAGGAGAAGAAGTATCTGAAAGTGATGAAGAGGAAGCTAATTTGTGTCTTATGGCTCAATCTGATTCAGAAGATAGTGAAGAGGATTCTAGTGAGGTATCGAATTTTACCTATAAAGAATTAATTTTAATGTGTCACGACCTCACAAAAACCGTTGATTCTCTTGAACTAAAAGTTAAGAAATTGAAATCTGATAGGTCAAAACTAGTTCAAGAAAATAACAGTTTAGAAAGAAAACTTGAAAAAGTTAAGCATTCACCGTTTTCAGAATGCGAAAAATGTCAGTTTTCGAGTAATGATCCTTTGAAATTCAAAACTGATTTTGAATTACTTAAAAGTGAAAACATGAATTTGAAAAATAAAAATCATGATTTTGAGAAGGTAATTGAAAAGCTTAGAGAATCTGAAAAACTTGATTTTGAAAAGCAAAAACAATTTGAAATTGAAATTTCTAAGTCCAATGCTAAAATCAAAGCACTTGAAAACGAAAATTTGGTTTTAAAACAAATTGATGCTGAAAAGAGGAAAATTGCTATTAATCGTTGTTCAAATTTAATGAAAGAAAATAGCGATCTTAAATTTAAAATTCAACGACTTGAGTCAACTTTGACTAAATTTTCTAAAGGAGAGAAATCGTTGAATATGTTGTTAAAAAACCAATTTTTTGTTCAGAATAAAAAAGGACTTGGCTTTGGATCTGATCAAGTTGAAAAACAAAATTCTAATGATTTTAAAAATTCTTTAAATGGTTTTGAAAACAATCAAATTGAATTTTTGAAGTTTAATAATTTCAAAGAGTTTTCAAATCATAAACAAAATGATAACTCGTTTAAAAACAATTCATTTAAATCTGGTTGGATTCCAAAAAATAACAAAATAAATTTAAATAAGTCAAAGCGAATTTGGGTTCCAAAGGGTACGCTAGTGGATAGTAATGGATTGTTATATAAACGGGTTTGGGTACCAAAACGTGTAAACAAAGATAAGAGTGGTAAAACAATTTTTGTTAGACCACTCGATTTTATAATCATTTAGGTACCGAGGGAGGCTAAGGAACGACTGTGCTTAAAAGAGATATAATTCAAGTTGTTCCACTTTATTGAATTGTTTGAAGTTCCTTAGCCATAGATTCAGAGTTGGAGATTCATTGGATCACATCGATTATGGTAAGTTAGGTATGATCTCTAAACTCGTTTTTTATTCCTTTTAGTTTATTTTCTTTTTTAGTTTCTAATTCTTTTATTTTCTTTATTTTTTACTTGGCTGAATTTGAAATCATTAGTTTTAAAATTTTGATTTTTTTCTCAAGTGATTTCAAATAATTATCTTCAGATCTGATAACTGACTGTTTCTTGTGCTTGTTTAAAAATTCTCTGAAAGTTTCACCTATGATTCTTGCTTTGAAAATGTACTTGTGCTGCTCTGATAAGGAAATTGATTTGATTCAGTGATTGGACGATGAGTTGAAAAATCAGTAGTTAAATATCTTTAAATTCCATAGACAATTTGAATTAAATAGATATGTTGTTTTAAAATGGTCTAGGAACAATCAGCATTAGAAATATTAGATAATTCTACTGATTGATTTTTTGAAACTAATTTTCAACTTGCATTCATATTTTTTCAAAAAACTCCTCTTGAAATTGATGTTTTCAATTTTAAAATTATTTTTGATTATTTATTCAAAAATTGAAATTATTGATTGATTTGAACCATTTTATGGCCCATTAAAATTATTAATAGATTTATGAATTTGTGATGAGTTGTGACTATGGTATAATTCATAAATAGAGGAGATATTATTTTAAATCTCATGATGATTGGACAGATTTTATAATATCTTTGAATTAGAGCTTATTTCACGACCATCTTCTATATCTACCATATTTCTGTCATTCATCATGGTTTTATTTAATTTGGGGAGTTCTAATTATTCTTGGAATTATAAAAATAATAATAATAAATAAATAAATAATTTATCCTTGGTATTCACTCCCATTTAAAAGTCCTCACGGTTATGCGTGGGTGAATTACCTTAATCTCCATATGCTTCTATTCTCACTTAAAAGACCTTTGGGTTGTGCATGGATGGAACTCATTAGAGAGGATAAAGTTAAGTTACTACTAACCCCATTTAAAAGATCTTTGGACTATGTGTGGTTAGAAAGTGCTTAACACATTTTTGAGCATATTTAAAAAATTTAAAATTCATATTCAAATATTCAATTTTTATTGAACTCTCCTCATTCTATAAAATCCAGCGTAAATCCATTCATTCTGAAAGTGAAATTTTGCTTTTGATTTAAAGATTATTATGATTTTTGTTTGATTAAATGGGTTTTACGATATATATTCTCTCTCTTAATTTGAATTTATATTTATAGTCTATATTCATCACTGTTTCGATTTCTGTTATCCTTTTTGATGATAACAAAAGCGGGAGAATGGTCAAGATTTTGATTGATGAGTATTTAATTCAAAAATATTTTAATATTGGAAATTAAATATCTAGAGGGAGAAAGGTCAATTGGATTTCATCGTCATATTTTCCACATATATAGGGGGAGTTTAGTTGCAGGGGGAGCATACAAATAGGGGGAGTAATATATTTCACGTTCAAACAGATTCAAAATCTTTTATTTGTTTGTCATTATCAAAAGGGGGAGATTGTTGTATAGAACAGTGTTTTATACACAATTATATGATTTTTGTTTGATAATAACAACCAAATAAATATTATTTTAAATGTGTTTGTTATCATACTGTTCTATATATACATCACAGACAAGAATATAATATTTATATTTAAATAGAGTACGATTGTACAGACATTCATATATTCATACAGTATTTTATTTAAATTAAATATTATGTTTCAAACATTCAAACAGTACAACGATTTATAACTCCACTATTTACAAATCACTTTGAATATTTCTGACATGACACATCACACGTGAAATTATAATAATTCAAATAAATACAGACAAATTGGATTGAACACAATAAAATAATATTTTATTTCAACCAAACCTGTTTATTACATACAATCAGTACAATTCTCTCACAGCTCCTCATTACAGTTCATTCATCACTAATACAATCACTTTTATACACTGACACTATTACTCAGTTGACATTTCAAATACAGACACACACTAACACTGTTCTTGCCTTCATCTTCAATCTTCTGTCTTCACAGCTTTTAGTCAGTCCATCTTCATACCTGTCACATACAGAAGAACACACACAGTAGACTGCAACAAAAATAAAATTCAATACAAACAAATAAAAATTTATTTTTAAATTTTATTTACCTCATAATTACGGTGTGTTTCTCGTCATTTTTCTAGACTTTGTCTGATATGCAGGGACAGAAAAACTCGTCTGGATGGCTGCATATACACACGTGTGTACTGCCAAGCCAATCCAGTGTGCAACTGAGGAGTAGCCACAAGGACCTTCTCGACTCAGTGCAAATCAATATGAAAATAGTCGAGTCATACATGCAAATAAAAATAAAAATCCAAAATAATCAAAAAAAAATTCAAAGGTGATGCAAGTAAACATGGGGTGGTCGAATCATGTTCAGACACGAAAATAGTGATGCAACCAACATGTAAAGCAAGTGTGAAAAGCACTGATTCAAGCAAAAATGGTTCATGGTTTCAACAAACATGTGTGAAACAAAATGCAATATCTGATGGGATTAGTATGGTCGAGCAACATGATCACACAATAGCATTCATATGGATGAAACATTTCAGGTTCAAGAAAGTGCAGCAATTTCAAATGGAGCATAAATACATATGTATACAGGATATGGTGCAAGAAAATGAAGCATGTACACAGCAGGTTTCATGTTTATACGTGCATACAAACAGGTAATGTGTTTTGCGTATGGTGGCAGTAACAACTGAAATGGAGCATGAAGTATTAAAGAGCAGAATCAAGTTCGTGCCAAAGTTTATAGGTCATGGTAAAAAGGCATGGTATACAAATACTATTATATATACTCACAAGTAACTCAGGCAACAACAAGTTGAATATGGTCAGCAACTTTATATTTACAAAGACAAGCCGAATGCTAGTATACATATCTTACAAAAGCAGAGAAGGTTATGTTATTTTCTTTACTGCATATAGTGTTGAACAAATAATTCAAGTTCATGCAAGATAGAGAAATTTCTACATGGATTTTGGATATATACAAGGGAGCAAGGTAGTTTTTTTTCTAGTTGCATATTCAAGGAAGAAACATGTCAAAACTGATGGAGCATACACTATGCACAAGTATCAAATTTAGCTAAACATAGTTCAACATATTATTTAAACATGGTGATCTTTTTTTTCTGGTTCAAGCAAAATAGTGGTCAAAGAAAAAATCTCCAGATTTTCTATAACAGATTTTCAATGACCATGCAAGGCAAATCAGTGCAGTTTTAACAAGTAGAAACAACACTCATCAATGTATGACACAACAAATGCAAGTGACAAAATGAGACCAGTAACAAGGATGGAGTCAGTGCAACAATGAAATAGCAATGTGCATGAAGCAATAACAAGGATGGAGAAATCAGTGCAACAATGACTTGGCAAAGTGTATAGCAACTGTTAAATTGTTTGGGCAACAGACTACTTGAGCAACAACAGACCAACAAGAATGCAACTGATCATCTCAAGGAAATAAGTGAAACCAGTACCAGGCTTAAAAGATGATCAGCAGACTACATGAAAACGACCAGAATATAGCACCAATTCAAATGTTTAGCAAAACATAGGATCTGTTCAATCAGTCATGGCACAAGTTCAATGATACACTAGCAGATTTTTATGTAGCAATATCTGTTCTTATCAAAGTAAGTCATGCAAGGTTTCAAAGATTTGAAGTACCAGAAATCAAGGCATCAGTCGAGAGTAATCAAGTATACCATCAGTTTAAATTTGTTGAAAATCAGAGTATACTACCAGTTTTGAATAACTAGAAATCAAGGCAGCAATTCAAGGTCGAGGCAAAAGTATCTGTCCAGTTTTTTTTTTATCCAAGAAGCATAAAAAAATCAAATTCGAATTTTACTATAAAAAAGAAGAAGAAGGTATTTTAGAAATGGTCAACCAGAAAGTAAAAGTGTATACGAAGTTCCAGAAATCTCGCAAACTCAAGATCAATTCAAAGTCACACGCAAGCATCGAATAAAGGTTGAAGAATTCAAATCTATTCTCAGGAAGGACCAACTCAAAATCGAGGATTTCAAGCCCAAAAGTTATTCAAATAAACAGACCGAGTCTAAGCAATGAAATCAGAGCATATATCTCGGATTTATAATCCTATATAAACACCAATCATCACAGGCTTTCAATCTATCCAAGTTCTAGCACTAATTAAAAACTGAATCTCAAATTAAAATTCATACCAGGAAAGGAGAAAGCTTGGATCGAGAATTCAACATCAATTCGAAGAGGATAGCCTTTGAATAACTCGAGATCATCACACGACAAAGTGGCGGCCTTCAGATTGAAAGAGAATCAAAACCCTAAAGTCAATCGTCACTTCAATCTTTAATTTCAAGGAGGAAAGCAAACCCTAGACATTATCGCAGCCGCCATTTTCATTTCAGAGAAAAAGAGATCGGGATAAAAGAAGTGGTGAATCAACTTTGAAAAGGAGCCGGCCTACTTAGTTTTAAAAGGGGGATAACCCTTATTTAATCTCCTAAGGGGTTCTAAGTTTATAAGGATTTCAAATTGTTTTATTCGTTTTTTTAAATTTCCAATTTGTAATCAAGGATAGTTTTCCTCGTTTGTCTATAAAACAAGGGAGACGAATTACAGGGTTTGTGATTTGGGGAAATCTGGTTTCGGGGATAGAAACCAGTGCAGGGTTTTGAGCGTAGGGTTAATAACAGTTGGGAGCGAGTGTCGCGAGTTTACAGGGGATTGTAAGCATAGAGATTGTTTTAACTCCTAGTAGAAACCTTGGGGAATGCAGCAGTAGGCAGGGTTTTGCCGAAGTTGGGTATATCTGTATGTTATTTATTTTCTGCATTTATTCTGTTTTTAATCCGTGCTGTGATTATTTAATTATTCTGTGAAAATCTACGATAAACCCTATTCACCCCCCCCAGGGTTAATTTAGATCCTACACATATATATTGTCATCTATCCGAAATTTGAGCCTGTTCCGACATTCATAAATTTTCGAAATCTTAGCTCAATCATTCACCGTTCAGACATTTATTCAAACCGTTAAATTTAAATATCAAATATATTATTCTACAAATGTTAAAATGAACTAAATTTTTGGATAGATGATTATATATTTATGGATTGAACACCTACAAAATCTTGTTGGATAAGGAATAGTGTAGCTCATGGTAGAGGTGCTGCAAAACAGGAGTGCCTCAGAATGATATAGAGTCACACTCTATGACATCCCAATTTTCTAGCAACTCATTTGCAACGAGATTATAGCCGCTTATTTATAATTAAGTTAGTGGGAAAAGAGACTTAGTGAGAAAAGAAAGAAAGAGAAATGTGTGGTGAAAATCCTGAGGACTAAAGGGGTGTTGCACTGTTTGGGGTGCTCTTGATTCTATCTCTCCCGTATATATATATGCACACACACATGTGTGTGTGTGTATAGTTAAGGACTGAGATATTGATAATGATGGTTTTGATGACAACAACCATGTTTATACTTTGTTTCTATTATTATTGTTAATAAATACATACTAACACAATTTTCTATTTTATATATATGTATATACAGGAAATCTATGCATGTATTCTATAATTGAAAACTGTACAGTTTACAAGAATCAAGATTTAAAATTGAAGAGTTCAAGTTTCAAGAGTATAAGAGTACAAGAATTATAGAGTCAGTATGTCTAGAAATTCTGTTAAAACTCTACTTAGCACTTTATTTTATTTTCATATCAAAATTCTAATTTTAAAATTCAAATTCTGATTTTGAACTTAATTTTAAAATAATTTCAAATTTATTAACTTAATTTTAAAACTTGTTTTTAAATGATTTCAAAATTACTTCCTTATTCATAATATATGATTCTCTATTTTAATAATATTTTAACTCCTTGTAGTTATTTTCTAAACTCCTGAAAACTATGTTTATTTTTAAGTTATTTTTCAAATTTAAGTTTTGTTTAAGTATTTATATTTCAAACTTCTTGTTTATAATAAGTTTCTTAATATATATATATAGTTTTATATATTTATACTTTTATATCCTTTTATACTTAATTTCTTAGTTATTTTAAGTATATCTTTATATAAGTTCTAAAATATATTTTAATTTAAAAAATGTTTAAATACAAAGGAATTTAATTTGTATTAACTTTGGATTCATTTTAGTTTATTTAAATATTGTTTGAAATGATTTAAACTTTTATTTCTAGATTTTGCCAAGCATATCAACATATAGAAATAGGCATTTCGATATACTAACCGTTATGGCATTTTTAAATTTTAAAAAGAAGTGTCTTTTGAATTTAAAAATTTTCAGAAATGTTGTGACTATTGGAAACCGATAAATACCTTCCAAAATTCAATTTTTTAAATAAGTTTTCGTCTTCTTCTTCCTCTCTTAGCTTCCTACCATTAGAGTACTTTAATTCTTGAGTTTGTACACTTATCCTCTACCGATTTCAATAGAAATCATATCACTCTTCTTCATTTTCAATTCTAAACCAAACTATCTCTGAATTCAAGTGCTTCTCAAGAGTTATAGGTTGTTTGTACTCAAAGATCTCAAGATCAAGTCTTATAGAGTCAACACTAGAAAATCTGATAAGAGAAGAGTTTTATCGTGTCCCGTTTAAAGTGATTGGTGTGACTGTGTCCCGAAAATCGATTGGGTGTAAAATTGTGGCCCAGTAAACCAACTAAGTCTCGCTGTACTTGGAATCAGTTGGGGTGTGACCTTGTAGCCCTGAAATCTAGAATTGTAATTGGATATTGTTGAATAAAATTCCGCATCAACCCAGCATTGTGTAGGACTGAATGTAAGGGAGTCCTGAACCAGTATAAAATCCCGGTGTGTACTATACTTTTATTACTTTTACATTTACTTTATGCATTCTTTGATTGATTATAGGTTTGTTTGTTTCTGTGATCTGTATACTGTGTGTTTAATTCAAAAAGATTTCAAGAAAATTTATAAATTCCATTAAATATTATTCACCACCATATAGTGTTTAACTTGCCTTAATATCCTTAATCTGCACATCCAACAATTGGTATCAGAGCATTGGTTTTCAAAGTTTTCATAATCTAAATTTTGAAAATTTAAATGGAAACCAACGCTGGAATTGTCACTAATGGTAGTTCATTCGTAGAGGGTCAATCCACTGTTAGACCACCACTTTTTAAGCGCAGTAATTATGCAAATTGGGCATGTGGAATGAAAATTTATTTACAGTCTGTAGGATTAGGCACATGGAATATCATACAAACTGAGAATGTTGAACCCACTGTTAATTTTGGACAATGGACTAATGAACAGAAAGCCACAGCACATAATAATTGTATGGATATGAATATTTTATTCTGTTCATTAGACAGTAATGAATTTATAGGGTGTCGATTTGTAAATCTCCATATGAAATCTGGAAAACTTTGCAAGTAACTCATGAAGGAACAAGCAAAGTTAAACCGACCAAAATATCCATGTTAACAAATCAATTTGAATTATTTAAAATGAATCAGAATGAGTATATCTCTGATATGTACTGCAGGTTCCAAGAAACCATGCATTCACTAATGGCATTATGAAAATCATACTCTAAGGAAGATCAAGTCAAAAAAATTCTGAATTCACTAACTTCTGATTGGGATCATCGAAGAAGCCAAGGACATCAATACAATGAAAATTGAGAAATTAATTGGTAATTTGATGTCATTTAAAGCATAGATGCAAGGAAAGAAAGAAAATAATTCATCTGAAAAGAAATCGATACCATTCAAAGCATCAATTGAAGATTCAGACTTAGATAGTGATGACGATGAAGAGATGACACTAATGACAAAAAATTTAGAAAATTCTTATGATACAGAAAACAAAATAATTTCAAAAGGAATGAGCAGAAAAATAGTAATGACAATCTAAGTAATATCAGATGTTGTAACCGTAATGAATTAGGCCATCTGAAGAGATTTTGTCCATGTTCAGAGAAACTAAATCAACCTGCTAATGCCAATTCATCAAAGGAAAGGAAAATAGCATTTGCAACAACATTAGTTGATTCAGACTCATCATCGTGTGATGAAGGACAAGAAACAAATAATTTGATTATGTGTTTCACCACAATTCTTGAATCAGATAAAATCGAAGAGAAGATCTAAAAATAGGTATGCCATTATATAATAATTTTTGGTTGAACAGTTGTTTGCTTGATTGCTTGCTTGTAGTGTTTGAAAATTCAAATCTTAATTCAAAATTCAAATTTGAAATTAGAAATTTAAAATAATAATTATTTAATAATAAAATAACAATATAAAAAAAATTATAATAAATATTGTTCCAGAATACAATTAAATAAGAATATAGATTAATAAATAATTCAAAAAAGTCAAATTTCAAAAGTCATTTTGAAAATATAAAGGGATACGTCGACATACCCTTTTGACCATGTCGACATATACTAGATAAGTCAAATTCTAATTTCAAAACTTGAAATTCAAACTTTTGAAATTCCCACCAACTTCAATGTTACTGAAAAGGTGTCCTTTAAACCAGTAAATTGTCCTTTGATTCTCTATATTTACTACTTATTCCATTCATTTATTTTCCGCCTTTATTTCAAATTTCAAAATCACTCTTCATATTCTATACTCTTCAAAAATTATTCTAATGGCATCCTCAAGTACTCCAAAAACCATGAGATTAACCAAGACCATCAAAGGCTTCCTCTTCAATAACCTGGATGCTATCCAAGATTACATTAGCTGTGTAAATTTTGGAAAAGTAGACATGGGAAAATTCGCTATCTTTTATAATTTTGCTTCTTATGAACTTGAACCTGTCTTTTATCAAAATGGAATTTTGAATTTGATTGATTCTCGGGATAATAATGAAGTTTGTTATCCTAATCTTATGAAAATGTTATATGCATCTTTGAATCGCAACGTTTATCAAGGAAGCAAAAATGAAGTTTTAAGTAGTGTTAAAGGAACATAAATTATTTTGGATTGTGATGTTTTAAATACTATTTTGGGTTGTAAGAATACGGGGGTGGATCTTTCGAATTTTAACATCAATGAAAATGATTTGGAAACTTTTCATCAAATTTTTGAAAATGATGAACATTTCGAATTCGAAAATCGTTTTTATCATCTAAAAGAAAGAATCATCAATTTACTACTTCAACATAACATCATCCCTCGATTCAGAAATTTCAACAACCCTACATGAAAGTTAACAAGGCTCCTTTTGCTCTCATTGGGAATTATGAAATAAATTGGGACAAAATAATTTTAAGTGAGTTTCAACTAAAGGAAATTTCGACAAAGGAAAATACATTATATCATAGAGTTTATCTCGCATGTATTTTCAAATATTTTGTATTTGATTTCAAAGGAGAAGAGTTCATTTCTAAAAAAAAATATTCAATGCGGGAAATATTTCTCTTATGAAAATTCCACTTGTGTTTTATCCATGTGAAACATATGCGGAAAAACGAGTTGGAATTGAACAAGAAGAAGAAATGGATATTGATGAAGAAAAGGAAGAAGATACCTATTTAGAAAGCATTGAAGTCCTAACAACCCCTCCAAGAAAACCATTCTCCAAAATCAAAAAAAAAATAGCCAATAACCAAAAGTGTAACAACCCAAATCTCGACGGACCGAATTTTTTCAAAAATCCCAATCTATCGAAGCTTGAGTTGGCTTGTCTGGTATCGTGGAGAAAAGTCAGAGAAAATATATATATCAGAGCTGGAAAAACATCTCACAGTGGCATGGATTAAATATAATATAATCAAATATAGGCTTACCGAAGTAATAATACTGTCTAACCAGTATCCAAAGCTATCAAATCTCTGTCATAAACCTAACCTGTGAGTATGTGATGAGGACAGGGCAGAACACAAAGTTCTGGTGACTGGAAAAATTATACTTTCTACAAATAACACTACATATACCGTTCTATCACTGATTCATATTTATTAGGTTATTTGGGTTTAACTGAACATACACTTTCGATTTTTCCGCATAAATCCTTCCCATCTACTACCTAGTAGATTTACCTAATAAATCATATATGCAGATATTCTCCGTATCTCCCGGTATTCCCCATATCTCAAGGTATTCCCCATTGTACTCTCCTCGTACAGTCTCTGCTGTCACACCATGGAAGCGCAAGCAACTTTCATACAACGCCAAACGACGTACAGAAATCTAATTCATTATGCCATGCAATCACACAGAACCACCATTGCTATGCCACGTAAGCGTACAGATCGTCATATCCGAACTTCTCGGTCGAATCAAGTCTCAACACGAAGTAATGTCCTATTGTTTACGATACATCAACCAGTTTGTGTTCCTAGACCCTCACACGAACGTAATGTCTACTGTACGCCGAGTTCCATAATAAGGCTGCATCCAATGCACAAAATTTGGTCGGGAGTTTTCCATATCTGTAAAGGGCCGCTTCATTAGGCCTACAATACAGATACCCATAGTATGGTCTGCATTTTCACGGTGGCTATGGCCTCTCCCTCAACTAATGAAAGATTACATCAAGAGCAAAGTGACGTGCCCATATCAAACAATCTAGCATCCAATTTGGCATGTCCCGCAACCAATGTCTCGATAGTGAAAGATCGATGGTCTCTAGGTTTAGCTCTAGTCTTCCCGCATCACACTGACTGCCAATGACATGTACCCGATGATTATTATCCTGTATTGGTCTAGACCCCCCTCTCCAAGGAAAATCGCCGAATCACCCAATGCCATCTGTCACAGCCTTTTGACTACCAAACTACAGTTGCGGTCAAGGTATATTCACTGGGTGCTGCCGCGCAGACCAAAACTCTACGAGAACAGCCTAAGCATGTACCACAACAGAGGACCACCACAGAGTACCCTTCTACGTCCCTCGAAAGCCGCATGCTTTCCCTCCAGTCCCATAAAATAATCAGACAGAATAATTAGGCAGAATAACCAGATGGATGTGCTCCTCTTGTGTCTCCAGACACCACGATGATCTATACCATTGGGTTCTTCACCTTCGTACGTGCGGGCTGGTCCTAAGCGCATCACACTAATGTGTTATTAGATCTACATGCGCTTGCTTTATCTTATCAAATTGCTAATTAACTTGATTATCCATTTATTCATGTTTCATCAAGGTTCGTTGGCTCACAATTGGCTGCTTACCTTCTTATTTCAGCCTTATATTGCCGGAGCGGTCTTCCCCTTATTATTTATCACATTTCATAAACTTGATACTTCCAATTATAAGTCTCCTAATAATAAGCCTACTTTATTCTTTCTCATTTATCTATAACCTCATGTTATAGCGTTACCACAACCGTTGTTGTGTATTTGCCTATTAACTTAGTTTCCTTAACTAAGATTTATAAATAATTCTCTTTTCATTATAACATATGTTATAACTCTCCTTTTCCCAAGGACAAGCCTACCTAATATATTATATTCCTATCTAATATAATTTATTATAATCACAGGCTTCCTATTAATTAGCATAACCCTTATAGTTATGACGATAACCTATTTACCGTTGTCGTAAGTTTACACAATAAAGCTTTTATATCTCCTTTTCATTTTATAACCTCTTTCAGTTATATTGCCCTTTCTTTTTCAGCTTTGCAATTTATTCTTTTTAGGAAGTTAGGTTTATTCCAAATTGATTGGTTACCAAAACTGTAATAAAATCCATTTCCATAGTTTTAGGTAATTACTGTAATAAGAATTCATGATTGCAAAACATTTCTTTTTCTATAATTTTCTGTATTATTTCCATTTAAACCTAAAAAGGGATTCCTTACAAATAATGTAACAACCCGGAATTTTGGAACAAATTTAAAATTTTTATTTTAACAATTTTAATGGATTTTTAATATCTAAAATAATTTATTTTAAATAATAACGACGAAAACTTTATTTAAATCGAAGTTATAACAAATATATTTATTTTAGTTTTAAAAGGAGCTAGAAATAGCGCGGTAGTTAGAAAAATTGAAATTTGACTGAGTGTACAAGATGCAAAATAAATCGGATTTTAGTAAAATCTGAATTATTTAAATCTGTTCAAAAATATCTTTCCAATGAATTAGAAAAATTGAAATTTCATAGCGGGAATCAAAAGTTATGGCCAGTTGAATATTCAGAATAGTCGCTATGAAATTTAATATAATATATAGCCCGTATAAATGGCCATTTTGCAAACGACCTCCGTTTTCAATGAGACCACTTTGGTTGGATCCGGAATGTCAAATTATTGCTAGATTCCAATTTTCATAATTTTTGGAATTAATATGGGAGTGTGGCAAAAGAAAACGTGTTTTGTCAATTTCAGTCAAATTGGATCGACCAGAAAATGACCATTTTTCAAACGGTATCCAAATTTGTCAAAATTAATTTTTTCAGGACCGTATCACCAAAACCTAACCAGAAATATTTTTTCTGGAATTTTTGGAGTTAGTACGTGGCCCCGGTAAATTAATATGTACGATCAAATTAAATAATTAGATGAATTATATTTTAAAATAAAGAAAAGTGGACTGAAACAATCAAATGGGTTGACGGGACCTAGTCCATTGTGTCCTGAAGGGGGATATTTGGCTACGAGCAACTCTCGTCAGGGAGGATTTGGAGTAATTAGGAATTAACAGGTTTTTTTGTAAATTAGAGAATTAATAATTTAATATTTATAATACCCAACTAAATGAAACCCTAACCCTACACAATACACAACCGCTAGTTCAGTTTTAAAGGCTGAAAATCTTCCAATTTAGGCACCTAAGATCTCCTTCTATACACAAGATTATCTAATGATTTCAATTATGAAGTGGAAGAGGGCAAGGAGATCTAGGATTTCAACGGTCGAGACAGAGTTTTGTGGAGGAATGAAGGCGCAGGAACCCCGTGACCTGCCGCTGTTTTGGCGCAACATACAGCGCAATGGGATGACCGAGTTGGGGGTTCCTCTTGGCAACGATAGAGAAGGCGATGGTTTTCGACATGGCGTGGAGACGAAGTATCGTTGACAGATAGAAGGGCTAGGAGAAGCCCTAGGCGCACGTTCGTGAAGATTGAAGGGTTCAAAGGAGTGAGGGGTTTTGTTTGGAAGAATACGATGTAGAAGGAGGATTACTACCCGGGGGATTAGAAGGTTAATAAAGTAATTTGTTAATTAAGGATGTAATTAATTATTTAAAATATGTAATAAACATATAAACTGCTATAACTTTGTCAAACAGAATCGAAATTACATGAAACTGAAAGCATTGGAACCGTGGAATCAAGATCTTCTCAATGGAATAGATTGGAACAGATTTGGAGCTAGTCATTGGACACGAAGGAGAAAAATCAATGTGAGAAATTCTACTTTTTTTATATAATCAAAATCAATTAATCATAATTAGATATGTTGATTGTCATACGTTGTAATATTCTGCTGATTGTCATACGTGATTTGATCTGTGATTGGTGTGTTCTGTAGATCTGTTAAAATTAACATTTCTGTTAACTAGAATTGGATTAAACAAAATCATCATTTTGTTATTATAAAATAGTTGAAAACAAATATGTCATTTTGTGATTATAAAATTGATGAAAACAAATATGTCATTTTGTGATTATAAAATTGATGAAAACAAATATGTCATTTTGTGACTATAAAATAGTTGAAAACAAATATATCATTTTATTATTATAAAATTGTTGTAAACAAATATATCATTTTTGTTATAAATAGATGAAAACAAATATATCATTTTGTTGTGACAAAAGGATTGAAAACAAAAATATATCATTTTTGTTGTAACCAAATAGTGAAACAAAATTATCGATTTTTGTTGAAACCTAAAAGTTAAAACAAAATTGTCATTTTCGTCGAATTGTAAAAGTTGAAACAAAAATGTTCATTTTTGTCAAATAGTTTAGTTGAAACAAAAACATTCATTTTTGTCGAATAGTTTAGTTGAAACAAAAATGTTCATTTTTGTCAAATAGTTTAGTTGAAACAAAAATGTTCATTTTTGACAAAATAGTTTTGTTGAACAAACATTTTTGTCAAATTAGAATAATGGAATTAAAGTGATCATTTTTGTCAAAATATAATTATTGGATCAAAATTTACATTTTTGTCAAAATAGAATTGTTGAATTATAATTGTCATGTCTAAGAAATTAGAATTGTTTACTTATGTTAACGATAAAATTTACATTTTTATCGTATATATATAGATAGGATTAAAAATGTTCATTTGTTTTGAAATAGAGATATGTTAACACATAAATATTCACATTTATTTGTCATATTAAAGATTGAAATCTGCGTACAAATAAATATTCACTTTTATTTGTTATGTTAAAGATAGGAATTTGTATGCAAATAACTTATTCTCTTATTTGTCATTAGAATACATAGAAAAATGTAAACTAATAAATTATTCTTTTATTTGTCATTAGAATACATAGAAAAATGTAAACAAATAAATTATTCTTTTATTTGTCATTAGAATAAATAGAAAAATGTAAACAAATAAATTATTCTTTTATTTGTCATTAGAATACATAAAAAAATGTAAACAAGTAAATTATTCTTTTATTTGTCATTAGAATAAATTGGAAAATGTAAACAAATAAATTATTCTTTTATTTGTTATTAGAATACAAATGTATGTTAACAAATATGTCATCTATGTTTATAAAAAAACATATTTTGTAAATAAATATGTCATTTAGATAAGAATATATTTTTGTTTAATAAAAATATCATTGAGTTAGAATAATTTTTGTCAAATAGAAATATCACTTTTATTTGTTTTGTTAAATTATAATTGTCGACAAAACAAAATATCACTTTTATTTGTTTTGTTGAATTAGACATGTAAAACATGTCATGTTGACAAAATTATCTTTTATTTTGTCGCTAGAATTGTAAATATGTCACATATGACAAAATTATCTTTTATTTTGTTGCTAGAATTGTAAACATGTCACATATGACAAAATGATTTTTTATTTTGTCGCTAGAATTGTAAACATATCACATATGACAAAATTATCTTTTATTTTGTCGCTAGAATTGTAAACATGTCATGCAGATAAAATTATCTTTTTATTTTGTCACTAGAATTTTAAAACATACATATTGACAGAATTATCTTTTTATTTTGTCACTAGAATTAGAAAACATGTATGTAGACAAATTTGTCTTTTTATTTTGTCAATAGAAGAATAGAACATGTATGCAAATAAAATACATTTTTATTTCACATTAGAATCCCACAAAAAGGTCATGCAAATAAAATACATTTTTATTGGACATTAGAAAACATGTAGAAATTCATGCAAATAAAACTTCTCCTTGTATTTGACATTAGAAAATATTGGGAATATATACAAATAAAATTTCTCTTTTATTTGACATTAGAAAATATAAGAATTCGTTTGCAAATATAATATCTTTTTGTTTTTTCATTAAAAACATTTAAATTGTTATGCAAAATAAATCATTCTTTTATTTGGCGTGTTAAATACTTTAGTGGAACCGTCAAATGGTTTATATTTGTATATAGTTATATATATTTATAAATATAAATTAAAATTAAACGAATCGCGCACGGTAGTTCGCGTTTCGGAATCGTAACTTTAAACGATGATACCGAAAGATGCGACCGTCGGATTTTCCCAAAACTGGAACCATTAGGTCCACTTTGGGAAGATCTTTCCAACGATATAAAATTCGTTAAAATCCAACGGTTAGATTTCAAGAAATGTGTAAATAAAATTTATGTAGAAACAGCGTTAGGGCCGCCAATTGACCTGAAGCGTCGTTAAATTAAATTGGACTATTTTTATATAAATAAAAATAGCGTTAAATCGTTATAAACCATTATTAACGATATGAAATGATTTTAAATTATATATATTTGAGAATTATTTAAAAAGACCGAGTTCAATCTCATTTCAAATAATTATACAACGATTTAAAGTCGAAGAGATTGAAGACGGTGATTGAAGACCGACGACGATCTTCACATCGAATGGATGACTGATGCCCTGGACTGATTTGCTCCCACGAAAGGGTTATAGTGGTAGTTGCCTGGACGTACTTGTTGATTGTCCGGATAAGTGAGCACCACTCTTTCGTATTGGACATACGGGACAAGGAATAAGGTGTCTCTGGTTTCGTTCAGACCCAGAACAGACTTGTAAATGGATGTGTGTCTGACATTTGATTTCATTCTATGTAAATTGATTTCAATTCAATATATACCTGTTTGGTGGCGGAGAATTTATTCTCTTGCTTAACACCCTTCCCTGAGACGCACGAGCTTAGAGGTTATATATTGATAGTTATCGATCGCATGGCGTGAATTGTCAATGTGGCATGCCAAGATGCAAATTTGAGGCTTTCGTTGAAAAGCAGGGTCTTGTGGTTGATGATCAAAGCATGGCCTGTTTAGGCGTAGCTTTGTTTATAACGTTACTTCGCGAGCCTCACACCCCGGTATAAGTTAAAAATGGGACAAGGGAACGTAGGGAGTGCACACGTTTCTTTCTAGCTAGAAGTGGTATCAGGGTTTTGCAAGCCCTGACATTTTACTTATGTGGATGATGGATTACGAGGCCTCGGTTATATTGGTTGATAGTGACCAATTTATAGGTTCAATAGGACCGAGAAGCGTGTGTAATAACCCGGAAATCTGGGCCAATTTAAAAAATTTATTTTGGCAATTTTAGCGAATTTTGATTATTTAAAATGAATTATTTTAAATAATAACGTCGAGAAATTTATTTTGAATTGAATTCGAACGTATATATTTATTCGAATCGTCGTTAGAATATAAATATTATTTATAATTATAAAAGGAATTGAAAATGGTGCGGTAGTTCGATAATTCGATTTCAAACTTCAAATGAATGTACTGGATTCAAAATAAACCGGATTTTGGCGAAACCAAAAATATTTGAATCTATTTGATAATATCTTTCCAACGAATCCGAAAAATCAAAATTTCATAGCGTGAATCAAAAGTTGTGGCCAAATGAATTTTCAGAATAGTCACTATGGAATTCTGGCTCTTAAAAATGGAAATTTTGCAAACGACCTCTGTAACACCCCACCTCCACCAGGGTGGCTCTTCGAGCACTCTGACTTTGGAGGGGCGTTTGAATCAGGTAAACATGCATAATGATATATCAAGGCAGAACAAGAACACATGTATATATGTAAACAGAGTAAATAACATAGATAAAACAGCGGAAGATTTCAAAACAAGTCTGGTACAACATAGCTTTCCAAATAAACAAGTCTAGATAAAACAACATCAACTGAAAAACTGAAATAAATAAGTGCTATCCCCAATTAAGTGGTAACCATAGCTAGCTTCATGTCGAAACCGTACATGAGCTGAAATCCCACAAGCAAGCAATCCGAAATCCAAGCTAAGCTCCAGTATTCCCTCCCTGAGAACCTGGGGGGGGGGGGAACGGAAGAAAAGAGGCGAAAGAAAACAGGTCAGTCAAAAAGACTGAGTAAGCCCTACTACAATCAATGTAAACTGATAAAGTTAACTGGCATGAGCAGCAGGGATGAACATAAGGATAACAATATACTAGCATGATGATTAACTAACAAGGTAGATAAAGGTGTCATCGCATAATCAGGATTAAGGTTTTGCACCACAGGTGTACTAGCAAACTAACATGACTTGAATAAACAAGTATTGATCCCTTGGCCCAAGCTTTGGCCCAATAACATGAAATGACCCTAACACAAGGTCCAACCAAACGGTCTAGTCGATCGGCTCCCTAAGCCTAACTCGTCACGTGTTGGTGTCAATACGGCCCAATCATAATTGTAGTCGAACTGTGCCGGGTCCACCCTTCGGGTGTATCAAGCCCTAGGGTGTCAACCCCTGGACACCATGAACATGAGTGCACAGTCCCGATCTACTGGTACCCGTGCATGTTTTCTCCGGCTACGGACTATGTGCACGACCAGAGTCCGCCCGGAACTACACCGGCGTACCCTCTGCCGTCGCTTTTGGTCACTTACCTCCAGTCCAGTAATCGTGCCCCCACCCTAGCCTAGTCCCTAGGGTCATGATGATACTAACTTGGGATTACTGCTGGAGTGGGCCCCCATTGCTAGGATTTTTCTAGTGGGTTAAGTACGGTTTAACCCTCTTGCTAATCCTGGATTAACTTGGTTAAGTGTAACGATGAGTTCACGACTTAACCCCGATTAATCTACCAAGCCCAAATTGGTTAAGTATTAAGTGGACCATGACTTAACCCTAATCATGAGGCATTAATTAATTTAATGCGCCTTAACCTCTCACATTAGACCTTGTTGTGGTTACTAGTTAAGCCGGGCGGGTCCGGGTAGCTTTACACCACAACTTGGTCTAACCTCGGGTTCAAGGTACAACATGACCAACTTCTCACATTGGGTCCTATTGTTTGTAGCAACTAGTTAAGCCGGTCGGTTCCGGGTAGGTTTACGCTACAAACTCAACCCAACCTCGAGTTGGCCACACTTATCTTTTCTAAGTGTCATGTCCATCATGTTTCCAAAACATGTTACAAGTTTTCAAGCAATTGGGTAGACCTAACTTAATAGGTAAATTCCCAATGGGTAGACCTAACTTAATAGGTAAATTCCCAAGCTTATGTTTTATGTCTTTTAAGTTTACCCAACCCCAAACGCAATCCCATCGCTTACATATTGCAATAGCGCATAAAGGATAGAAAGAGGGAACTTGGCATAATCATGACATAAAGGTATTGAAGCCACAAGCTTAACATGGTGGCATATGAAATGTTCATATGTTCATACACTTGCATATTACATTTTTAGGCCTCAAAAGCATGCATAAAATCAAACTTAGCATATTGGTGATACATCGTGCTAAATGACATGTAGAGATGGCCATAAGTTCGCATTTAGCCTCACATGCAAGTTATCATAAGAGATATGATAACTTACATGTTGCTAAAATGCAACCTTTGACATAAAGCTTAAAGCTTTATGTTCATAAACCCAAAATAAGCTTGCATAACATGATAGCATGAACAAAATGTTCAACCCAAACTTGCATAACATAACTTGGCATACTTGCATATAAACTTGCATATCACAACATGATAAACTTGCATATAAACTTGCATATCATACATTTAACTTTAGAGTTTAAGTATGAAAGTAGAATAGGGCTTACAATGCTTAAGAAGTCACAAAAATATGACAAAGCCCTTATGAAATCAATTAAACCCAAAATGCAAGCAAAAGCCTTGAGCCAAAATGATCAAGACTCTTTCTTTATGATGCAAATATATAAACTTGACTTGAATGCAAGCTAATGATGCTCATACAAGTTTGAAAACACTTGTATGCATGGAAAATCACTTAGGAATTTATTTAGGAATTTTATGAAGAGAGTGGAGGCCATGAGAGGATTGATTTTGCCATAGTTTAGTTACTTGGATGAATAATGATGATTTAGGGTAGGTTAGGGTCTTATTTATAGATTAGGCAAGTGTTTTAGGCCATAGGATTAACCCTAGATTCAATCCAAGCCATCAAAGCATGTCTTGGGGAAGAAGTCAAGTGTAGGAACCATCTAGGGCCTTTAGATTAAAGCTGAACCATGAGAACCATTCAAATGCAAAATCTGCATTTGAGCGAATCGGCCCACGGGTTGACAGCCAAACACCCTGGATTAACCCCTAGTCGACCCAGCGGGCTTGGGTCGACCTCAAAAATCGGCCGGTTCGGTTATTCCCCTCTCCCAATTCGCTGTTTTGAACATTTTTGCATATTTATTTATTTAATTTTCAATTATATATATATATATCAATATATATATATATTTCTCTGCGCAACCCATTTCACTTAATTAAGTATACTTTAATTTGTGAATTTTTCGTGAAACTTCGCGAGGCCATATCTTGGTCATACGGACCCCGATTTTCGAAAACTCGGACTCTATTTCGCGTATTTTTCCGAGACGAACGCAATGGCACAGCCCGTTTCCCTTGATTCAGATTTTAGAATTAAATTCTGCCTCAATTTATAACAGGTTATTGAAAATACGGGTTGTTACAACCTCGGATTTTGACGAAACCACTTTTGTTGGATCCGTGATGTCAAATTATTGTTAGATTTCAATTTTCGTAATTTTTCGAATCAATATGTGAGCGTGGCAAATGAAAACGTGTTTTATCAATTTCGATCGACCTGAAAATGGTCATTTTTCAAACGGTCTCGGAATTCGATGAAACTAGTTTTGTTAAGACCATATCGTCAAAATGAAGCTAGAAAATATTTTCCTGGAATTTTTCGAGTTAGTATGTGACCCCGGTAAATTGAAATGTGCGTTCAAAATCAATATATAGAGTTATATGTTGATCTTGACGAAAACTGATCGAAACGATCAAATCAGCTTGCGATACATATCCCATTGTGTCGGAATGAGGGTAATTAGCTAGGGACGACAGTCGGTGGGTTCAATTTCGAGTCGAAAATAAAAAGTTGCTTTTAGAATTTAAAATAATTAAATATATATTTCTCAACTCTTGGTCAACGAAGTCAAGCCCCTCAATCCATCTTTCCAACCCGACATTCAGAAGAGGAAAAAAAAAGAAATCGAGGAGGGTGATGGAGCTCAAATCCGCCGATGCCGCCATCGCACGCCCCCCTCGAGTCGCCTCCCGCCCCACCTGGCCTCGCCGCTCTTCCCTCCTCCTCCCCTTCTCTCTCTCCTCCGCCTGGAGTTCAAACCCGCCACGCCCTAGGCCCCTAAACCCTAGCGCAGCCCTCAAATCCACCGCACCACCCACCTCCGACCTCGCTAACCCCAGCGTCGCGGCCCCCTATTTCTCCTTCACCCGGCGCCATCACCAAATCCCCCTTTTCAAATGATGACAGCGAATTCCCTCCCCCCTCCCCCGTGAAAGTAAGGTAAATGAAATTTACTTTTATTTAGTTTCTTTTAGATGTTTATTTTATTTTAAAACTGAAATAAAACTACCTTTAAAACTGAAATTGACATTGAAAATATAAAATACAATTGGTTTTTTTAAAAGAGAAAAGCTTGGGTTTTTTTTAAAAGAGAAAAAGCTTGGATTTTTAAAAGGGGGAAAGCTTGGATTTTTAAAAGAGAAAAGCTTGGTTTTTTAAAAAGAGAAAAGCTTGGATTTTTGCTTGTAAAGTTTTGATTTTTATAGCAAAAAGATTATATTTTTAAAATAGAAATATTCGATTTTGATTAGAAGAAAAATATGAACTTTCTTATGTATGAAGCGATAGAATAAAAATATAATTTTTATCGTATAGAGAAGAATATAAAAATATAATTTTTATCGTATAGAGAAGAATATAAAAATATGATCTTTATTGTGAAGTGGACAATATTAAAATATGATCTTTATTGTGAAGTGAACAATATAAAAATATGATTTTTAATGCGATAAAAATTCGATTTTTTATATATATGAAGTGGAGATAAAAATTTGATTCTTCTATTATGTAGAGAATAAAATATGATTTTTATTTATAAAGATCGATGATTAAAAATGTGATTTTTAATATCGACTACGTGAAACAGATCTCGTTAGAAGCGAAGTGAAGATTTCCTACAGATGAAGACGGTTCAGCAGTTCAACAGCAAAGCACGGCAGAGTGGAACTCTCTGTGAGAACTCCTCACTTTAAATTTTATTCTCTAGTTATATAAATATATACTAGGATGTAGACGGTGTTTAGTAACACCCGACACCCGTCGTCCACAGACCATGGACGGCTTGTATGCTTGTTTGTTTGATTTTGATGTGTTGTTGATTGTGTGATGTGATGTGAAATGAAATAAAATATTTATATAGTTAAAAATATTTTATAGTTAAAATAGAATTTTTAACGTGTATATGAAATGAAATAAATATTTACAAACAAATTGGAGATTTGTTTATATACACTGATTTGATTGATATTGATTGGGACGATAAGTTTTACACATCGCCCAACTGCACAAATAAAATATGTGTTTGATTGTTTGAAACCCCACATGGGTATTGGGAGGATATATGACATCCACTAATCCCAATAATTTGTTGTATGTCGATCGATTGATTGACAGACTGTCATAAGCGTTAAATCTTTATATTTGATGCTTATACAGTGTAGAATGCACTATGGATGATGGTTGATTATTTATCGTTGTTATTTTATACATGTGTTGTAGAAAATCCATGTAATTAACATTATATGGTAATTGATTGGGCCTCATTCCAGTTTTGAAAAAGAAATATTTGAAATAGAAATATATGAAGCCGTGTTGATTAGATTGATGCCATTTTGACGTGAACGATATTTCTACTGATTTTATTCATTTTACAATGAATATCGAAAGTGATTTCAAAATCTGATATTTTGAAATGAATTGAAATTCGAATTAAATTGAAATTGAATATAAATGAATTCGAATTGAAATTGAATATAAATGAATTCGAATTGAAATTGAATAGAAATGAATTCGAATTGAAATTGAATTAAAAATCGATTTGAATTGAAATCAATTTGAAATGAATTTGAAAGGGAAAATTCAATTTTGATTTGAATTTGAAAAAGAAGTTGAAATCGTTTTGAAAACGAATTTAAAACGATTTATAAAATACGTTTTAAAGGAAATCGATGAAGTATATATTATATATATAATATAATGGCCTGAATAGAACGCGCCGCGCCGCGGTAGTTCGCGAATTTCGACCATTGACTTCGAATGGATATTACAGGAGATCCGATCGTCGGATTCTCGTAAAACCGGAACCGTTGGGTTCGTATCGAAAAGAGGTTTCTAACGAATATTAGAAATTTGAAATCTAACGGTTGGATTTGGAATTATGTCCAAATCAAATTTGAAAAAGGTCGCTGTAAGTGCAGTTCGGTGGCCGTTGATGGAAATCGACTGTACGGGCCTTGATAAAATTGTTAAAAATAATAATAATTTGTGTAAAATCATAAGAAATGATTTGTGAAGAATTGGGAAGAAAAGCTCCATATTTGAAAAGATAAAAATAGATTTTTATCGAAGTGAACTAGTTTTGAACTAGAATAATAATTTATTTATTTTTAAAATAAATAAATTGAATTTGAAATGGTATTGTTATGGGAGTTTGAAAGATATATATAGATCGTTATTTCCAATACGATATTTGTTGGTCGTAGAATTTGATATTGAATATAAGCCGATATATTTTCTATTCAGAGCCTTGTATTTAATATCAAATGTGATTTGGGTTTGTCGTGAATGGTGTCTTCATTAACACTGTTCTTAAGCTCAGTTGAGAAAAAGATTAAATCTTTTTATTTAGATTTAATGAAGTGTACCAATTACATAATATTTAATTGGAATTGAACTGGTATTGATTTTTGGGTTTATCGTGAATAGTGTTTTAAATAACACTTGTTCTTTAACCCGATAATTAATGAATGTGATTTTGGGTTTATTGTGGGCCGTGTTTTAAATGACATTGGTTATTTAACCCAGTTAAAGACAGGATATTGATTTCTGTGAAGATTAAAACTAAAGTGGAGTTTTAATGAATCTTTAATTAGATTGAAATGATCGAGAATGGAGTATCACCAGTTTTGCTCCAGGCGATAATTAAATCTTTAATTAGATTTGAACGGGAAATGGTAATTGAATTTACCGATAACATTGTGGTGTTAGATATGAAGTATGACCAGTTTTACTTCATGGGATGAATAGGTTGGGATTGGGAAATAAAATAAATGATTACTTCGGTGTGGTTCGCTAATCCCGACTAGTTTGAATTGATATTCAAAGAAGATTAGAGAATAAATTTAAAGAATTTATCTTTGATAAAATTGATGGGAACTTTTCCCAAAGTATAGGAATATTTGGATAAAAGAATATTCTGAATTGGAATGAGGCGTATGTTGTGTTTGTGTAACACTTATTTATTATATACGCGAGTTATTCGGAAAGACCGGGTTTATCCCATTCTGAATAACTAATTCGACGTGGTGTCGAAGATGAAGAAGGTGGTTGAAGATCGGAGGTCTTCACGTCGTTTGGATAATTATTGATGATCTTGATTGGGCCGTACACCCAAGAGGAGAGAATCAGTTGGTGATCGTCCAGACGTACTTGGAGATCGATGAATATGCGGGGTACTAGGTGCCTCCGGTTTCGTTCAGACCCAGAACGAACTTGTAAATGGATTGTGTGTCTGACATTGGATTTTAGTCTATGTGGTTGATTTCTATTAAATATATATCTGTTTGGCGGCGGAGAATTTATTCTCTTGCTTAACGCCCTTCTCTGAGACGTACGAGCTCAGAGGTTATATATTGATGGATATCAAACGCATGGAGTGAATTGCCTGTGTGGCATGCCTAAGTGGCAATTGATCAAGGCTTCTGTTGAAAAGCAAAGTCTTGTGGTGATGATCAAAGCACAACCTGTGTGGCATAGCTTTGTGTAACGTTGATTCGCGAGCCTCACACCCCGGTTGTGAACTAGAAACGGGAGAGGACGTCAGGGAGGGCATGCGTTTCCTTCTAGCTAGAAGTGGCGTCAGTGGTTTTACATGCCCTGACGAGTTTGACTTATGTGGTTGTTACTGTTGCGAGGCGCCTCGGTTTAATCGGATGATCCGGGTCCGATGGAGTCATTCGTTGGCTCAGTTACGCCCCATAGGGCGGGGAAACGCATGTTCAGGGTTTAAGTTTAATCCACATCGGTGGACTGGCCCTGAGGATCCAAGGGTCGATGCGTTCTGATCCTGAGACACGGGCTAGATCGTCTCGAATCGATGGAGGACTATCTTTTGCCTCGGGTCACAGATGGAAATCCAATTTCCAAATACGTGATTTTGCGGTTTTAATTGTAGAACTAGTATGGCGACATGATATATGGTACCCATGCCGTCTATGATTGATATTTATGATTTGAAATTGTTTTGACACCATACACTTACAACAGTATCAAATAATCTGTTTTTAAACGTATCAAGCATTCTTTGGCTATTATAAGGTAAAACCCTATCCTCCGGCTTGCGTTGCATTGTGTGATGGGACCTGGGTCTTATAATAGCTTCATTTTTCTTTATTTAGCATTGCGCTGTTTGTTTTATGCACTGGTGTTCTTGGGAGGAAACCCGTTCCGTGTTATACGGCGTGGTCCCTTGATTTACCGAACTTTAAAATAAAGATTAATAACTGTTTTAGTTCTCATACCAGTCCCATGACTGACCTGGAGTTTATTGTTTTAACGTAAACTTTGGGTGCCCTTATTTTGACACGGGCAGCTAGTAGTTTTGGTTTTGCAGATTTATATTCACAGGATCCTGATTTACAGCTGGAACGATATCCGGAAAGCTCTGTATCCGTATATCTCTCCTAGTTGTGTATTGTATTATTTTCCGCTTCTATGTAATGTATTGTAATCTCTGATATTTTAGAATGTATTCTCTGTGTAATATTTATTCATTTATACTCTGTATATTCTTGTATTTTGATGGAATTGTTGTAATATACAATGAAATGTTCTTCCGTCTGCGTTATATTTTGTCGTGTTCTCAAAACAATAAGGCGTTTCGAACGGTCTTGATCAGTTTAGCGACTGATTCGGATCGAGTGAAATTCCTTTTCGTTACAGCGTGTGTTCAAGAATTGCCAATCCACTAAAGTATTTGTGGACCGGCCCTGCAAGATCCAAGGGTTCACTGCGGGGGATCCTGAGACATTTGCTAGAGTGTCTCGAATCAGTAAGGAGATCGTCCCTAGCCTTGACTCATGATGGAAATCCAACTTCTAATACGACACAATGCGGTTTTGAATGTAAAACTAGTATGGCGACTTAGTATATGGTAGCTATGCCGTCTATGATTGATACATTATGATTGAAATGTTTTTGAAACATATATACACTAATAATAATATCAAATCTGTTTTTCCGTATCAAGCATTTTTGACCATTATAAGGTAAAAATCTATCCTCCGGTTTGTGTTGCATTGTGTGATGGGACTTGAGTCTTATAATGGTTTCATTTTTCTAAAAAGCATTGCGTTGTTTAACGATTTAATTTATTTCATGCACTGGCAATCCAATGGAGAAAACCTGTTCCGCGTTAGCGGCATGGTCCCGTGATTAGCCTTATTATTAGATAAGTTAAGTAAGATTTCTCATGCCAGTCCCATGACTAACCCATAGTTTGTTTCACTTTGTAAACCCGGGTGCCCTCTTTTCCACACGGGCAGTCGAGTAGCTTATTTTGCAGATATATTGGGTAGGATCCTGGATCAAAGTTTAAAGCAGTATCCAGAGTATTGATAGACTTCTGCTGTATCAGATTATTGGCTCCGTTGTACTGTATTAAATTCATTGTAAATTATCTTCCGCTGTTGTATTATTATATTCGATGTACTCTAATATTGTGTACTCTGATGTAACATTATTATAATGTTTATAAAGTCTGTTGTTATTTGTTCTGATGTGTTGTATGCCCAGAGTTAGCGTATTCGGGTTTTGAACGGTCTTGGTCGATTTAGCGATCGATTAGGTCCGAGCGAAATCTGTGTCGTTACAGTTGGTATCAGTGCTTTGGTTAGCTCAAATCTTTGGGGTACAACTCGTTAGAACTGAGCAAAAGACACATCAGAGGTAGGATTAGAAATATCCTATAAAGGAATACTCATTAGAGATTGGATCAGTAGCATCCTAGAATAAGAAAACTCGTTAGAGATGGGGTTAGAAATACCCTAGAATGAGTTGAGAGTTACAAGTTTATAATTAACGTATTTGTGATTATATATATAATCCAGTCTTAGAAAATATGATTTTTGATATATAAAAGTTATATATATTTGAAAAGCCAATCAACTAATTGATTGATGATTGTGTTGTGTGATTATTAGTTCAACTATTAAAATTATTGAAACCAATAAAAGAATGAAAATTGTGTTGATTAATTAAACAACTTTCAGCTCCGTTCCTTTTCGAGGACGAAAAGATTTTAAGTGGGGAGATTGTAACAACCTGGAATTTTGGAACCAATTTAAATTTTTTATTTTAACAATTTTAATGGATTTTTAATATTTAAAATAATTTATTTTAAATAATAACGACGAAAATTTATTTAAATCGAAGTTAGAATGAATATATTTATTTTAATTTTAAAAGGAGTTAGAAATAGCACGGTAGTTTGAAAATTTGAATTTGAACTTTGATTGAGTGTACATGATGCAAAATAAATCGGATTTTAATAAAACCATAAATATTTAAATCTATTTAAAAATATCTTTCCAACGAATCTAAAAAATGAAATTTCATAGCGGGAATCAAAAGTTATGGCCAGCTGAATATTCAGAATAGCCGCTATGGAATTTAGTATAATATATAGCCCGTATAAATAGCCATTTTGCAAACAACCTCCGTTTTTTGACGAGACCACTTTGGTTGGATCCGGAATATCAAATTATTGCTAGATTCCAATTTTCATAATTTTTGGAATTAATGTGGGAGCATGGAAAAAGAAAACGTGTTTTGTCAATTTCAGTCAAATTGGATCGTTTGAAAAATGACCATTTTTCAAACGGTCTCCAAATTCGATGAAATTAATTTTGGTAGGACTGTATCGTCAAAACATAACTAGAAATAAATTTTCTGGAATTATTTGGAGTTAGTACGTGGCCCCGGTAAATTAATATGTACGATCAAATTAAATAATTAAATGAATTATATTTTAAAATATAGAAAAGAGGGCTGAGACGATCAAACGGGATGATGGGACCTAGTCCATTATGTCCGGAATGGGGATATTTGGCTAAGGGCAACTCTCGTCGGGCAGGATTTGGAGTAATTAGGAATTAATGGTTTTTTTTGTAAATTAGAGAATTAAATAATTTAATATTATAAATACCCAACTAAATGAAACCCTAACCCTACACAATACACAGCCGCTAGTTCAGTTTTAAAGGATTAAAATCTCCCTATTTAGACACCTCAGATCTCCTTCTATACACAAGATTATCTAATGATTTCAATTATGAAGTGGAAGAGGGCAAGGAGATCTAGGATTTCAACGGTCGAGATGGAGTTTTGTGGTGGAATGAGGGCGCAGGAACCCGTGACATGCCATTGTTTGGGCGCGACATATGGTGCATAGGATGACCGAGTTGGGGGTTCCTCTTGGCAATGATAGAGAAGGCGATGGTCTTCGACATGGCGTGGAGATGATGAAGTATCGTCGACAGATGGAAGGGCTAGGAAAAGCCCTAGGCGCGCGTTCGTGAAGATTGAAGGGTTCAAAGGAGTCAAGGGTTTTGTCTGGAAGAATACGATGTTGAAGGAGGATAATTACCAGGGGGATTAGAAGGTTAATAGAGTAATTAGTTAATTAAGGATGTAATTAATTATTTAAAATATGTAATAAACATATAAACTGCTATAACTTTGTCAAACAGAATCGAAATTACACGAAACTGAAAGCATTGGAACCGTGGAATCAAGATCTTCTCAATGGAATAGATTGGAACAGATTTGGAGCTAGTCATTGAACACGAAGGAGTAAAATCAACGTGAGAAATTCTATTTTTTATATAATCAAAATCAATTAATCATAATTAGATCTGTTGATTGTCATACGCTGTAATATTCTGCTGATTGTCATACGTGATTTGATCTGTGATTGGTGTGTTCTGTAGATCTGTTAAAATTAACATTTCTGTTAAATAGAATTGGATTAAACAAAATCATCATTTTGTTATTATAAAATAGCTGAAAACAAATATGTCATTTTATGATTATAAAATTGATGAAAACAAATATGCCATTTTGTGATTATAAAATTGATGAAAACAAATATGTCATTTTGTGATTATAAAATAGTTGAAAACAAATATATCATTTTGTTATTATAAAATTATTGTAAACAATATATATTTTTTGTTATAATAAAATAGATGAAAACAAATATATCATTTTGTTGTGAAAAAAGGATTGAAAACAAAAATATATCATTTTTGTTGTAACCAAATAGTGAAACAAAATTATCAATTTTTGTTGAAACCTAAAAGTTGAAACAAAATTGTCATTTTCATCAAATTGTAGAAGTTGAAACAAAAATGTTCATTCTTGTCAAATAGTTTAGTTGAAACAAAAACATTTATTTTTGTCGAATAGTTTAGTTGAAACAAAAATGTTCATTTTTGTCAAAATAGTTTTGTTGAACAAAAATCATACATTTTTGTCAAATTAGAGTAATGGAATTAAAGTGATCATTTTTGTCAAAATATAATTATTGGATCAAAATTTACATTTTTGTCAAAATAGAATTGTTGAATTATAATTGTCATGTTTAACAAATTAGAATTATTAAATTATGTTAACGATAAAATTTACATTTTTATCGTATATATATAGAAAGGATTAAAAATGTTCATTTGTTTTGAAATAGAGATATGTTAACAAATAAATATTCATATTTATTTGTCATATTAAAGATTGAAATCTGTGTACAAATAAATATTCACTTTTATTTGTTATGTTAAAAATAGGAATTTGTATGCAAATAAATTATTCTTTTATTTGTCATTAGAATACATAGAAAAATGTAAACAAATAAATTATTCTTTTATTTGTCATTAGAATACATAGGAAAATGTAAACAAATAAATTATTCTTTTATTTGTCATTAGAATACATAGAAAAATGTAAACAAATAAATTATTCTTTTATTTATCATTAGAATATATAGGAAAATGTAAACAAAAAATTTGTTCTTCTATTTGTCATTAGAATACAAATGTATGTAAATAAATATGTCATCTACGTTTAAAAAAAAAACATATTTTGTAAACAAATATGTCATTTAGATAAGAATATATTTTTGTTTAATAAAAATATCATTGAGTTAGAATATGTTTTGTCAAGTAGAAATATCCCTTTTATTTGTTTTGTTGAATTGGAATTGTCGACCAAACAAAATATCACTTTTATTTGTTTAGTTGAATTAGACATGTAAAACATGTCATGTTGACAAAATTATCTATTATTTTATCGCTAGAATTGTAAACATATCACATATGACAAAATTATCTTTTATTTTGTCGCTAGAATTGTAAACATGTCACATATGACAAAATGATCTTTTATTTTGTCGCTAGAATTGTAAACATGTCACATATGATAAAATTATCTTTTATTTTGTCGCTAGAATTGTAAACATGTGATGTAGATAAAATTATCTTTTTATTTTGTCGCTAGAATTATAAAACATACATATTGACAGAATTATCTTTTTATTCTGTCACTAGAATTAGAAAACATGTATGTAGACAAATTTGTCTTTTTATTTTGTCAATAGAAGAATAGAACATGTATGCAAAGAAAATACAATTTTATTTCACATTAGAATCCCATAAAAATGTCATGCAAATAAAATACATTTTTATTTGACATTAGAAACATGTAGAAATTCATGCAAATAAAACTTCTCCTTGTATTTGACATTATTGGGAATATATACAAATAAAACTTTTCTTTTATTTGACATTAGAAAATATAGGAATTTGTTTGCAAATATAATATCCTTTTATTTTGTCATTAAAAATATTTAAATGGTTATGCAAAATAAAATATTCTTTTATTTGGCGTGTTAAATACGTTAGCGGAATCATCAAATGGTTTATATTTATATATAGTTACATATATATATGTATATATATATAAATTAAACGAATCACGCACGGTAGTTCGCGTTTCAGAATCGTAACTTTAAACGATGATACCGAAAGATCCGACCGTCGGATTTTCCCAAAACTGGAACCATTAGATCCGCTTTGGGAAGATCTTTCCAACATATAAAATTCGTTAAAATCCAACGATTAGATTTCAATAAATGTATAAATCAAATTTAGGTAGAAACAGCGCCAGGCCGCCTATTAACCCGAAGCGTCGTTAAATTAAATTGGACTATTTTTATATAAATAAAAATAGCGATAAATCCTTATAAAATAATATTAACATTATGAAATGATTTTAAATTATATATATTCGAGAATTATTTGAAAAGACCGAGTTCAATCTCATTTCAAATAATTATACAACGATTTAAAGTCGAAGACATTGAAGACGGTGATTAATGACCGGCGATCTTCACATCAGATGGATGAGTACTGATGCCCTAGACTGATTTGCTCCCAGGAAAGGGTTACAGTCGTAGTTGTCCGGACATACTTGTTGATTGTCCGGATAAGCGAGCACCTCTCTTCCGTATTGGACATACGGGACGAGGAATAAGGTGTCTCCGGTTTCGTTCAGACCCAGAACAAACTTGTAAATGGATGTGTGTCTGACATTGGATTTCATTCTTTGTAAATTGATTTCTATTCAATATATATCTGTTGGTGGCAAAGAATTTATTCTCTTGCTTAACACCCTTCTCTGAGACGTACGAGCTCAGAAGTTATATATTGATAGTTATCGATCGCATGACGTGAATTGTCAATGTGGCATGCCAAGATGCAAATGATCGAGGCTTTTGTTGAAAAGCAAGGCCTTGTGGTTGATGATCAAAGCACGACCTGTTTAGGTGTTGCTTTGTTTATAGCGTTACTTCGCGAGCCTCACACCCCGGTATAAGTCAAAAACGGGACAAGAGAACGTAGGGAGTGCACACGTTTCTTTCTAGCTAGAAGTGGCATCAAGGTTTTGCAACCCTTGACATTTTACTTATGTGGATGATGGATTACGAGGCCTCGGTTATATTGGTCGATAATGACCAATTTACAGGTTCAATAGGACCGAGAAGCGTGTGTTCAGGAATTGCCAATCCACTAAATTATTTGTGGACCGGCCCTGCAGGATCCAAGGGTTCACTGCGGGGGATCCTGAGTCATTTGCTAGAGTATCTCGAATCGGTAAGGAGATCATCCCTAGCCTTGACTCATGATCGAAATCCAACTTTCAATACGACACAATGCAGTTTTGAAAGTAAAACTAGTATGACGACATAATATATGGTAGCTATGCCGTCTAAGATCGATACATTATGATTGAAATGTTTTTGAAATATATATACAATAATAATAATATCAAATCTGTTTTATCGTATCAAGATTTTTTGACCAATTTAAGATAAAACTCTATCCACCGGTTTGCGTTGCATTGTGTGATGGGACTTGAGCCTTATAATGGTTTTATTTTTCTAAAAAGCATTGCGTTGTTTAACGATTTACTTTATTCCATGCACTGGCAATCCAATGGAGTAAACACGTTCCGCGTTAGCGGCGTGGTCCTGTGACTAGCCTTATTATTAGATAAGTTAAGTAAGATATCTCATACCAGTCCCATGACTGACCCGTAGTTTGTTTCACTTTGCAAACTCGGGTGCCCTTTTTCCACACGGGCAGTCGAGTAGCTTATTTTGCAGATATATTGGGCAGGATCCTGGATCGAAGCTTAAAGCTGTGTCCAGAGCATTGATAGACTTCCGCTGTATCAGATTATTGGTTCCGTTGTACTGTATTAAATTCATTGTAAATTATCTTCCATTGTTGTATTATTATATTCGATGTACTCGGATATTCTATACTCTGATGTAACATTATTATAATATGTATAAAGTCTGTTGTTGTTTGTTCTGAGGTATTGTATGCCCAGAGTTAGCGTATTCGGGTTTTGAACGGTCTTGGTCGATTTAGCGATCGATTAGGTCCGGGCGAAATCCGTATCGTTACGAATAATATGTAAACTCAAAAATCTTCCATTTATTACAATATTGACACAATTGTTTTTTTAGCCTCAATCACTAAAATTTCCCCTTTTTGTTCATATTTCAAATTATTCGCGCATAACCACAATTCAATAAATCTGCATACAACTGCAATTTTATTCTTTTTTGCGCATAACAAGATTTAACATTGACTATTTTTTTGGCATAAGAGGGGAAAAGAAGAAGAATATATTTAAATTTTAGCAGGAATCAAACGATATAAAAATACTGCATTTGAAAAATATAAATTAATCCACTCCCCTAGAATACAGAAAAAACATCCCAGATATGATCCTTATTCTTGTAACGCATGCCTCTTACGTCCATTTCTTTTGAATTGAAGGTATAATTCACGTTTGTGAAATTTCATAGAATTCAGGTCTAGGAAAACATCGAATTGGAATCTCTATACTAATATTCTAATCCAAACTTTAATTTAAATACTATAACCTAAATTTATGAATTTTTGAATAGTTTGGAGAAGAGAAAAATGACAGAGCCACCTCCTAAGAAGAAATAAGAATGAAATCCTAGGGTGGCTCTGATGTCTATTCATAGAGATTCCTATTGATATGATCCATTGGATATAACCCTAATTAATTTTAACCGTTGAATGGGAAAATGATACGTATTCATTTAGGCTCAGTTAGGAAGAAAACTATGCAATATATGTATAAAATTATTTGTAACGATTTCCCTTCATTCCTAATAAATTTCTTGCTATATTTCCTTGTAGTTAAGTATCTGCATACGTAGCAGATCGGATAACTGCATTATTATTTTCCATTTATGTTATTCTGATTGATAGTAAATAATTATTTTCTATCGATGATCCCTTTATACAAATAAACTTCTGATTCAATGTATACACCACTATGTGTATACATACTAATAAATTCCATCTCATTTATAAACACGCGTTCTCTTTTTAAATTTTATTCACTGTTTTGCCTATTTGATTTCCGCACATGCATATTTAAATTTATTTATTACGTGCTTACAATTGTTGATTGATTATTAATCAATCAGTAAATCTAATATATTTTTTTCGTTTTGTTAACTTGTGCATAATCTTTGCTCTTCTCATCATTAATCCTTAGACAAATCAACTGTATCATTTTAATGTTAATTGTTTTTAAATTAATATACCTCATGTTTGCATATAACATTTACACGCACGCACAAACGCGTAATTTAACTCTTCTTACTTTAATTTTCTTGATTAATTTTCTCTTTTATAAATAGACCATATTTATACGTTGTTGATTATATGCATGTGCAAATTAATACACATCAGCCATTATTAGTTAATCTTTTTGTATTATATGTACATTTTAGATTACAGGATTAATTGCACGTTTCCTCTGAATTAATTCGCATGAATTATTTGATTAGTTTCCACATATTACTCTAATCTATTTCAAATTCTCATGAACCTATTTAATGTGATTTATTTCTCTTTATATTGATTTGACTAACATATGTACATATGTATTTTAGTGTGAACAAATTACACTAATTAATTGCATATGTTCCTTAGCGTCAATTAATTTCGCAATTGAACTTACATACATGTTTTCTTTAATTACATTTCTTAAATTAGATTTCTTTTATAGCCACATCTGTTATTTTCCATTAATTAAACACATATATATGAATTTATCTTTCAATGATTTATTTACTTCAATGTATGTCCTTTCAAATTAATGCTCGTATAAAGTTACATTTATGTAAATTTAGTTTATATCTTCGTAACGTTACAATTAGAATAATGAACTTATATATACATTTATATATATTTTTCTCTTAGAATACGCATTTCATTTAGTCGTCCCTCTAAAATTAAAATACGACGCTAGCAAGACTCGAATTCACACCGCTCACATGGGAGAGACATACCTCTACCAACTGGACTACACAAGCTTTTGCTCACAAGTCTAAAAAAGTAGGTGACTATTGTTCTTTAAGTGTTCTTCTTATATCTTCTTTTCACGTTTGTTGTAATACTTCATTTAAGATAACGTTTTCATTTTAAATCCGTTTTTCAGCAGACCATAGGTCTAAATTAATCAAAAAATTGCAACGAACGCAATAATGCTGATTCCGTGACCAAATTTTGAAAACTTCCCAAAATTTTATTTTATTATTAAAATGTGGGTTGCTAAATTTTCCCCCCTTTAGGAAATTTCATCCCCGAAATTTGTTAAGGGTAAAATAAGTAATTCCTCGCATAATTTTCAATCATTATGCGTAAATCCAATTTTGCAACCATTTGTGCACTTGTACAAAATGTATTACAACATAATAGTTCATGAATGCAATGAATGCCTAAGCGTCCTATATAAATGCAAATTTTCTTGAAAACCATTTTGAAAACATGATGCACACATTCTAAATATACTGGCAATTTTTATATGAATGTAATATTTTGAAAATCAAAATACTTTTTCATCCAATTTTTTCTACACTCTTACAGAGTAAGAGCGTAGTCCATCCAACTTTTGCATCAAAACCCTACCAACCAACTTTAAATTTGGGAATTACAGAAAATTCTAATTTTTTGCATTCGATTTCTTATGTTACAAAAAGGTAGAAAACGAGAAACTTCATATCTTTTCTTTTTCTTTAATGTATATCCTCTACTTGTACTGGAATAGACTAAAACAACTATTTTTTAATTAATTTCACAACAACTTATTTTTACTATGCTAGTTCAATTACTTGCAACTAGTTGCAGGAATCTACTATATTCTAAATTTTTAACAACTTATTTTGTCCATCCACCATAGTTTACGTCAAACAATGGTAAAAAATTATTGCCAAAAGAACAGAGTTGTCAACAAAATTCTTATCGGAAATTTTAGTTTCTAACAAAATGCAATCTTTTCTATGTTTTGTTATTTAATTCTTTCATACTTTATAGCTTAAAAACTAGCGAGTTATTCATGCTTTATAATATACAATCTTTTCTGAAATAATTAATTTTGATAAAAATTTCATAAGAAATCTCCTTTATCAAAATATACCCCATTTTTTTTTTCAAAACTCAATACGTCATTTTCAAATATGCTACTTACATTTTTTTCTCAAATATAAAAAATACCACTTTTTGTTTCAAAATTTGTTTCTACACAATTTAGCTACCACATATTTTACCATTGTAAAATTTTAAGGCCAAAACTTGAAAAACAACGTAAAACTCCCACCCAAAAGCTTTTAAAAATTTAAATTCTTATAAGTTAAAAATGGGGCTAGACTAAATTAGTTTTCTAACTTATTTATACCTCCCTAAATATCCCCACAAAGTCATTTCTCATATATATATATATATATATATATATATATATATATTCCTAATCCGTTTTCCTCTTTCTCAATTTATAAGGCTCAACTGATAAACTCACTAACCCGGAATACTAACATTTAAGATACTAACATATGAGATCCATTTCTTTTTTTCCATTACATAAAACATTGTACACTTTTCACCCAAACCTCCTAAGGGTCTCTCATTCTCAAATTTCCATAATCATTTCTTTAGTGTACATAACTGATATTCCAATTCTTTCCATATGTCACCATTCCTATTTTGTAGGTCCTTTTATGGATCTAGGTGTATATATATGATAGTTATATTTTTTAAAAATACAAATACGTTCACTCACTATTTATCCAGGAATCATAAACCTAAGCTCTAATAACTGATGTAACACCATATTTACTATGGTTTGAATTTTGCGTTCTGCAACACCATTTTGCTGGAGTGTAAATGATGTTGTTAGTTGTCTCCTAATACCATTGCTATCACAGAACTCCTTAAATTCCTTTAAACAATACTCAACTCCCCTGTCAGTCCTAAGACATTTGATGGATAATCATGTCTCCTTCTTAACTAAAGCCTTGAACTCTTTGAAATAGTTGAAAGCTTCAGATTTCTCAAATAGGAAATACACCCTAGTCTTCCTGGATTAGTCATTAATAAAGCTTATGAAATACTTCTTGCCACTGCTGGAGGGAGGTGAGATTGACCACATAAATCAAAATGCACAAGCTGCAATTTATCATCAGCTTTCCATGAATTATGCTTTGGGAAAGGTTGGCGATGTTGCTTTTCTTTCAAACATGATTCACAAATGCTCTTCTCTGGATCAAATGTTAGCAGCCCTATCACCATGGCTTTCTCTTGTAGAGTATGTAGACCTTTGAAACTCAAATGCCTAGATCTGTTGTGCCATACCTCTGCCTTTTTTGACACATCAACTTGAAAGCACCCTTCTTCTTCTGATTTAATGCATGATTCTGTTTACAACATGTACATCCTGTTTGTCTTCATCACCGACTCCGCAATCTTACCTCTCTTGGGATGATAGATGTTGCAAGTCAAATTTTTTCCACCTTTAAATAAAACATCCAGCCTTTTTTCCTGGAGTTGTTCTACACTTAGCAAATTGTTCCTTAGATCAGGAACAATGTACACATCACTCAAGACATATTTCACACCTTTGATTTTAATTTTTTTAATTCCCCTTTGCCATGAACAACAAGACTTTGATTGTTCCCAAGCTCACCTTATAACTGAAATCTGAGTTCAGGCTTGTGAACATGTTACGCTCACCACACATGTGGTTAGAGCATCCAGAGTCAACAAACCAAACCTCTTGTTTTTGCTTTCGTTGCAATTCTTCATAGGCCATCAATAACACTTCTTTATCATCTTTTGTGTGATGAACCTCCTATTTCTCATTTTGTCATTCAAATTGATAATGACCGAGTTTGTGGCAGTTATAACACTCCACCATAGCCCTATTATACTTCCTGCCTCTGCTCTTCCTCGGCCTCTATATGACCCTCTACACGGCCCCTAACACTAAGCACATGATCATTATCATCTCGTTGAGAATCGGATCCAGATCCTCTAAACTTCTGTTCATGAACAGCCAGAGAGCTTTGTAACTCATCAACTGTCATATTCCTTGTGTTCCTAGATTCCTCTATTGAGATCACAACGTATGTGAACTTATCCGTCAATGTTCGAAGTATTTTCTCAACAATCTTCGAATCAGACATCTCCTTTCCATTACTCCTCATCCTATTTGACACTGTCATCAACCTCTTGAAGTACTCACCACTTTTCTCATCCTCTTTCATGATAAGTATCTCGAACTCCCTTCTCAAAGAGTTAAACAAAGATCTCTTCACACGCTCATTCCCCCCAAATTTGCTCTTCATAGAATCCCAGATAATTTTGGAAGTACGTCTATCCAAAATTTGCTCAAAAACCGTTCTATCAATGGCTTGGAAAAGAAAATGCTTTACCTGATGGTCTTTCACCCTCAGTTCCTTTAATTGTTTGCGTTGTGTCGATGTAGTTTGAACCCCATCCTCTAGTTTCGTAAATACTTCAGCAACAAGGTGCCATAAGCTCTTAGCACGAAGAAGATTCTCCATGAGTTTTCTTCAGTGATCATAGTGTCCATTAAAATGAGGAATCTTAGTGAGCGACATTTCTTCACTCATTGTGTTTCACTCTCAGATCTGTTTGTTCTGATACCAAATGTCAAGTAAAATAAAAAACTGACACTGTCAAACTGCAAACCGGTACCATTTATTAAAGGCAAAGTGCCTTTTAAAGGCTTACATATGAAATACTAAGAAACAAGCAAAAAGAAAATGTCTACTCCTAAAAACAAGCTAACAGTCTTGACTGGGCAAAACAAACATGAAATTCAAATTTAAACATAACAAACGAAACACACTAATATAACTAATAAACTCCTAACTAACTAACTAGCTAACTATATATGTATATATATATATATATGTATATATATGTATATATATATATATATATATACACACACAAACATGAAATTCAAATTTGGGCTATAAGTTCGCAATTATATATATATATATATATACACACACACACATACATACATATACACACATACAAGAAAGTCAACATAAACACAAAAATTTGGGCTATACGTTCGCAATTATTGGATTGTCTCCTGATTTTCACATTTTACATAAAGACAAATTGATTCAACAGTTGAGATTATGTGTATCTTGATTTGTGTCAATATTGGGGTGCATATATATATATATATATATATATATATATATATATATATATATATATATAGGAGGGTTCCGCTACACCTCTTATATTGCACGTGAACTCTCCCCCTTGATCTCTACCACTCATTTCCCCACTCATTCTCTCTTTTCTCTTTTCAATATTATTTCTTAGTGGAAAGAGAGAGAATGAGTGGGAAAATGGATGGTGAAGATCAAGGGGAAGAGTTCATGTGCAATATAAGAGGTGTAGCGGAACTCTCCATATATATATATATATAAGGATATAGGCTGCCCCATGTTTTGAAAAGATACTAAATGACAAGCACAAACATTGGAGATCTCACAAGCAGCCAAAAAGTTGATGGACCTAAGGCTGTCTCATCTCATGTGCTTCCCACCGGGCAAGATCTCTATGTCCCATTATTTTCCACATTGTTATAGTATAAAACCGTGCATCAACCAATCTTTGCTTCACTCCTGTTTTGCTATCACAAAAGTTGGCCATCAGGTCCCATTTTGCATGGGCCGCTCGAATAAATTTCCACTTTTTGTTTTTTTTACTATTTACTTAGAAAATGAAACCGTCTGATTGTCTGTCCACAACAATTCGGGTCTTTAATGTATATACGTTTGTTTCACAAACTATCGATCCATCTGTCATGCACGTACGCAAATAATCATCTAGGACCATTGCCCTAAGCCTATTTTCCATGTCCATTCATTTTGATAATTTTTATAAAACAATAATAATGAATGGTGTATATTTGTGTTGTTATAAGCAGTGTTTTCATAAGCCGACCCTAACACGGTTTGACCTCGAATAACCTTGAACTTTGGACCATCACAACGCAGAACTCAATCAGACCTCATTCATGCATGAACCCTGGTCGGTCCTTTAAACCGGCGGTTTAACTTTCAATTTACAAGGTTAAACCATGATTTTTTTGTTTTTTCCTACTCCTCATCGTGTAATTCTATCTGATTATTTCATCTTTTGTATTATTTTGAAAAAAACAACTAAAATATTTCATTTAAACCGTAAACTTTACCACTTCGTTTTAAAAAACAAGTGTTTTGTTTGTGCCCTTGCTACTTAATTATATCATGCAATCTATTAATACTAGTGAATAAATATATGATTTTCAAATATTATTATTTATTTATTTGAGTACACATAAAACTTGATTATTCATATTTTCACTATTAACAAGCATATGTGGTTCTTGACGGTTAAACCGGTTAGATCTTCGAAACCTCGGATCCTGAGTCCTCACAGTCTCATTCATAGTCGGGTTATGAAAACATGTTATAAGGACCATATAAAACCGCATACGCTTTTCAAAATATACCATGAATTTAGAGCATTTAACAATAAATTATGAACACAAGTGAGTTCGGTGGATTACTTTGAAAACGACAGCTTAGAATTTCTGATCTGAATTACATCAGAATACAGCCGAACCTATGTACATAATCTTTTGTTTTGTGTTGATTATTCGAAGCAAAAATTGCTAGATTTTGTAGGAAAATACAAAGCGGAAACATACAAAATTGACCCGTCCAGCCAAACAAACAGATATAAAACTATGGGAGAACCAAATCAACGATCACCAATAGAGCACCCAAAAACAACTTGTCCTCCTCTCCAACTAAAATATAAACAAAAAATAAAGCATGGAGGAGAATCTTCTGTCGTCCTCCTCCTCAGCATCATCGCCGTTAATACAAGGAGAAGCTGGCGATATCAGCCGCATAAAAAATGTACAAGATTTCTGGAAAGAGTTCAAAGCAGAGTCGAAAAAGCTATGGTTGTTAGCGGGTCCGGCCATTTTCACGTCTATATGTCAATACTCGCTGGGTGCCATCACTCAGACGTTTGCTGGTCAGGTCGGAACTCGTGAGCTCGCCGCTGTGTCCGTCGAGAACTCCGTCATTGCCGGATTTTCTTTCGGTGTCATGGTAATTTCATTTTTAACCTCTTTTCAAGACTTCAGTTTAGGAATTGTATTAATTAGTTTCCACTTCCGCCATCACAAAAATCTGTTCGGTGCTGAACGGCTGAACAACCTTCACGTTGTTTGGTCGTTAACGGCCGCCGAACAGTTCATTTTTTTTTTCAATATTCCGTTCGGTGGGTAACGGTAGAACAAAGCGTGGTGGCCGGAAATGAAAATCGGCCGGACAGCCTGTGAATTTGGCTGGCTACTCTCTGATTGACTGCACATTTGCTCTGCAGTTGGGCATGGGGAGCGCACTGGAAACGCTATGTGGCCAAGCGTACGGTGCGGGCCAACTGGACATGCTCGGGATCTACATGCAGCGCTCGTGGGTGATCCTGAACACCACCTCCCTCCTCCTCTCCCTCCTCTACATCTTCGCAGGCCCTATCCTCCGCCTGATAGGACAGACCGACTCCATTTCTGACTCAGCCGGGCTTTTCTCCTTGTATATGATCCCCCAGCTCTTTGCCTACTCCATGAACTTCCCCATCGCCAAGTTCCTTCAGGCCCAGAGCAAGATGATGGTCATGGCCGCCATTTCAGCTGCTGCCTTGGTGCTCCATACCTTCTTCAGCTGGTTGCTTATGCTCAAGTTGAAGTGGGGACTTGTCGGGGCTGCCGTCGTTTTGAATGCATCATGGTGGTTCATTGTGGTGGCGCAGTTGGTTTATATTTTCAGTGGGACTTGTGGGAGGGCTTGGACCGGGTTTTCTTGGAAGGCCTTTCATAGTCTTTGGGGATTTGTTAGGCTTTCCCTCGCTTCTGCCATCATGCTTTGGTAAACATAGCTAGTTCATGATTTTCTATTCACTGATCTCACTTCCACCATGATCAATTAACCATCTAGTGTGTATCATATCATGAAAACTCAGTATAATCATATATATTATGTTCAACCCAACTAGTGTATCATATAGCCATATTGTTACTGCCTACGTAAAGCGAATTAGTAATTAAAACAAATTTAATTTGAAAAGTCTTGAAATCTCATCTTTTTGAATTTGAAACTTATACAAAAGAGTTGGTAGGAAGAGTTGGTAGGAGGAGACAGAAAAATTGATTGTATGATAGAAATTCCAAGGAAGCTGCATTGTTTGGAATGCAATATATAACCGTTTCCTATCAATAATTAAGCACAAGAAACCAAAATAGGTTGGATGTTTTTATTTGCATTTATTACGTTTGAATGCAGCAGTGTTTTATTTTGCTCATATATGTTTTGTCTTTGTTTGACTGATCGTCGTGCACCTAGTAGGTCATAATCCATAGGCTCTTAGAATTCCCTATCCATAGGCTGTCATTACTTGGGGATACAGTACAGCAAGAATAACATTGTTTAAAACACCAACTTGTTGATAGATTTGAATGTTTGTCATTTGTCCTTTCGAAAAAATAGATTAAAGGACCTCTATTTTAATAGATAATTAGTTTTAAAGACAGTTTTTTTCAAAACATAAGTTTTACAAACAATTCTATAGAAAACCTTTTAAGTTATACAAGAAAATTATAAATTTATTTATTATTATTTCTGTATTATATAACCGAAAATGATAAATTCTTTTCTTTTTTATTAATTATACTTAAAACTAATTTTTCAGAATTGCTGCTTTTAAATATTATTATCATAAATAAATAAGTCTTTTGAGTGAAAAAACTCTTTTCAAGTTTTGAGTTTTCCAAACCATTCTAAAAAACAAATTATTATTATTATTTATTAATTCTTTTTTTAGTAATAAAAGTTCTTTCTTCTGAAATTAAATATGAACATTAATAACATGTTTCTATGATCAAAACTATTTTTTTTGTCCTCAAAATTTTCAATAAATATTTGCAGCTTTGTCTGAGATACTAATTAAAAAGAAAGCATGTTTTAAACTCGTTTTTAAGAAGGTAAAGCAGTATATTTTGAAACTTTGAGTATTTCACAACCCTTAATAAGCATAAATTCCTTTAATATGTTTTGAATTATATGAAAGAATAAATTAAATTGTTTTTAGCTTTTTTAGGCTTATTTTTTTTTCTCTTTTTTATTTTCTTTTCTTCTCAGTTTGTTTAAGAGATATAACGACTTACTTTGAGAAATAAAGAAATTAATATGTAACCGTAATTTTTGTAAAAACGGTTTTATTTGCATGTATCTAATTTGCATGTGGCTAGCCAGGTAAATTTTAATCTAAAGAAAAGGCAATTTTGTCTTTTATTCTTTGCCAAAGTGATTACCCATGTAAAATAATTTCAATATTCTGATTGTTAATTAGTTACTAACAAGTTTATGTACATATATATTCTTCATTTCGGCTAGAGTTTATCTACCCAAACTTTGTTTCCAACTCGTATTAAAAGATATACTGATATAGAAAAAAAAAAAAATTTGACATGTTTTTACATGAAAGTGACTGCATTACCTTAATGCAGTTTGGAGGTATGGTACTTCATGGCACTCATACTATTTGCTGGATATCTCAAAAATGCAGAGATTGCTGTAGACGGCTTGTCAATATGGTATGCACAAATAATTCGATTGTCTTTATATCAATGAATATATTATCATATATTTTTATGTCAATATTCATATGCTGTCTTCTGAGTATGCTTACTACGTTGTCTTTGTCCACGGCAGCATGAATTTGTTGGGCTGGGCAGTGATGGTTGCTATTGGATCCAATGCTGCTACCAGGTTTAAATTTTACGCCAATTTTACTTAGGTTTTAATTAGAATGCACTTCATATTTACAAATAACCTAAAAACTGTGCAATCATGCATGTAATGCAGTGTGCGAGTCTCCAACGAGCTCGGAGCAGGACATCCAAGAACTGCCAAATTTTCTGTAGTTGTGGTCGTGATAACGTCATTTTTCATTGGTGTTTTTCTGTCTATGATTCTTATAATCATGAGAAATCAGTACCCATTGCTATTTACAAACAGTGAAGAAGTAAAGAAGCTTGTAATCAAACTTACACCACTGCTTGCTACTTCGATCATTGTCAACAATGTGCAACCTGTTCTTTCTGGTTTGTTTATTTCATCTCCTAATAATTCAGGCTTCTATGCTTTATGTCATTTAATTTTGAAATTTTGATGTAATATAATGTTTACATAATAACGGAAAATATGATAGGAGTTGCAATAGGAGCAGGATGGCAAGCAGCAGTTGCTTATGTGAACATTGGCTGTTACTACATTTTCGGCATTCCTTTAGGCCTCACTCTTGGTTACAAACTTAACCTAGGTGTAGAGGTATGTGTATAAGCTGTACCTATTAAGGAATTGAGTAATATGTTTAATTCTTTACATATTTAGGGTGTGTTTGGTTAAAAATGAGTTTTGAGTTTTTAGTTTTCAAAATTAATTACAAAACTTTAAAGGTGTAGAAGGAGGAATGGTAGAATGAAAGCAAGATAGAGGGGACCGCGGAGGGGATGTAGCAATCATGAAATGAGGATTTGGTCTCCATATTTCTCTCATTTCTCAAAACATGAAAAATGAATAAAAGTTGTTTTTTATTTTGTGTGTTAACTTTGTTTTCTAAAATTGTTGTTTTCCATGATTTACATGCGTTGTGCATATTTTTGTATGGACGAAAATTCAAAACTTAAAATGGTAAACCAAACACTACCTTACGTTTTGACTGAGTTGGTTAAATTCAGGGCATATGGTATGGGATGCTCCTGGGCACTGTGGTTCAGACACTGATCCTTTTTTTGATGACATATCGAACAGACTGGAACAAAGAGGTATCTAGAAAATAAAAATTGGAGAAACAAAGGGATTTTTTTTTGATTCGTACTATAGTTACTGAGAAATGGATTCGTGCATATGGATCATTATGAGGTATATGAATTTTATTTGCAGGCATCCATTGCTGGAGACAGAATAAAAACTTGGGGAGGAGAAGCAGATGTCAAAGACAATGAAATAGTAAAATAAGAAATGCATCCGAGAAGCATCTCCATGGATTTATTTATTTTCTTTTTTCTTCTCCGGTTTTGCCCCCTCATTTTGGATTTCAAGTGAAAATAGCACAAATCTACCTGTTATTGTTGTATCAAGCTTATATTTTTGAGTAAGCATAAGGTTTGACATTAAATTCAATAGCAAATGATCACTACGATACAATATTCAGAAGTCCATTTTGGCGATGATCCTCCATGTATTGAATATATTAATTTAGAGTAACAACATTGGTAATAATGGATAAATTTTGAATATGATATGTGAAATGTTTCCAATATGTGGTTAACTTGTAGAAAAGATATGCTCATTGAAAACAAGATGTCTTCTTATAAAATTGACACGATCCGAAATCCTCATCCGGTCTAAACCGAATGAGAACGCGGATTGCATGAGAACACGACGCATCGGAACACAAAATAGAAGAATATTTCATCGTTATTACAACAATTTACACCAGAGTACAAGATACCAGAGTTCAAATAAATAATATACAATAGAAAATATCAGAGATTTAAATTACAAAACAACAAAAATATATATACATAAATATAATGCGTAATAGAAATTGAATGTAACAATTTGTATTTATTATTATGAACGGACTATCTATTTTACAATGTAACGTCGCTTATATAGGCATATACAGCGATATGGATCAACATTAAATCAATGGGCTGCAAGCCCAAGCCCATCGAAGAAAGCATATATTCTCTCTTACACGATACCATCTGTTTTATTACCCACCCTCAATTTTATATAGTGTTTTCTCTCTTCCTCTTGCGCCGCCACTCTGACCGATCTTCATTTCTTCCCTGAATTTAACAAAATTTCTTGCTGAAAGCGGCTTTGTAAGGGTATCGGCCTTCTGAAATTGAGCTGGAACATGATTCACGTCCAGTTTTCCTGACGTTGTTTGCTCACGAACGAAGTATAGGTCAATCTCGATGTGCTTTGTGCGAGCGTGTTGGATTGGGTTAGCTGAGAGGGAAACCGTGCTCAGATTATCACACCAAATTACTGGTTTTCTGTTGGCCTTGAGAAGGGAATTTATCCACATGACCTCTGCGGTGGTGCTGGCTAACGAACGATACTCAGATTCAGTGCTAGAGCGCGAGATTGTCGGCTGCTTCTTTGAGCACCAGGAGATTGGATTTGAACCCAAGAACACGCAGTATCCAGATGTCGATCTTCGATCATCTGGATCTGACGCCCAGTCTGAATCACTGTAAGCTTGTATGTTTAATTCTCTGTTGCTTGTCAGTTTGATGCCGTAGTTGATAGTACCACTGAGGTAACGTAGAATTCTTTTCACTGCTGTCCAGTGTTCATTGAGTGGTGCTTGCATGAACTGACAAACCTTATTTACACTATAACATATATCTGGTCTAGTTACAGTTAAGTATTGTAGTGCACCCACTATGCTTCGATATTCTCTGATGTTCTGTATAGCTTCTCCTTTCCTTTTAGATAATTTTAGGTTACTGACCATGGGTGTTGGCATAGGCTTGGCCTTGTCCATCTTGGCTTTAATGAGTAGTTCTGCTATGTACTTGCTTTGAGATAACATAACTTCATTTTCAGAATTTTGAATAACTTGAATCCCTAGGAAATAATTTAACCTTCCCAGGTCTTTGATAGAGAAAGTTTGATTCAAATAATTCACTGTCTCGTTGATTTCAGTTTGATTGTTGTAAATGTAACATTAGAGCCATTCCTTTTGATGTGAAGTGAGCTGTCTGATTTGGCAGTAGTAAATCCCAATTTCATGAATGTGTCCTTTAGTTTATCATACCAGACTCTTGATGCTTGTCTCAAGCCATAAATTGCCTTGTTTAGCTTACAGACTAGATTCCTGCCTTGAGTAACTTTATAACAATCTGGCTGTTCCATGTATACATCCTCTTGCAAGTCTCCATTCAAAAATGCATTGCAAACATCAAGCTGTCTTATGCACCAATGTTTGTGTAATGCAATGCATATAATTATTCTTATAGTGGTGTGTTTGACTACTGGAGAAAATGTCTCTTTAAAGTCAAAACCATATTCCTGTGTATACCCCTTTGCAACCAATCTAGCCTTGTGTTTCTGTATACTCCCATCTGCTGCCTTCTTTAATCTGTAGGTCCACTTGCACTCTATCACATTCTTATGATCTGGTGCTGTGACAAGACTCCATGTTTTATTTTTGACTAGTGCTGCATACTCTTCATCCATTGCATTCTTCCACTCTTGACACTTGATGGCCTCAATGTAGTTTGTAGGTTCTCTGTCACTTATGGTTGCAGTAAGTATTTTTGGTTTGAAGATTCCATGTTTGGCTCTTGTCATCATGTGATGCCTGTTTTGATTATGTTGATCTTCATCACTGCTTGAACTTGTGGTGGTGTTTCTGTTATCATTCACAACCTCTGTGTCAGTATTATCATCAGTATCAAAGTTGCCATCATTTTCCCCAATCATTGAGTTTTCTGGACTGTAGTCAGATTTCGTGCTGGGTATGCTTTCAGTGTCCCTTTCTTTATGAATTCCACTTTGCTTCTCATTGAACACTCTTTCTTCAACCAGCTCTGGTGGTGATACTATACACCTGTCACTGTGAATAATACTTTTAGTAGTTTTAGTGTCTTTTTCCGTAAAAGGAAATCTGTGTTCATCAAATACTACATGTCTGGAGATGTATAACCTGCCATCGCTGCTCAAGCACTTGTAGCCTTTCTGGTTTTCAGCATAACCAAGAAAAGTACAAGCACTTGACCTTAAATTCAATTTGTGTTTATTGTATGGCCTCAAACAAGGAAAACACAGGCAGCCAAAGCTTTTTAAGCTATTATAGTCTGGTTTCTCCCCATACATCATTTCATATGGACTTTTGTACATTAAAACTTTGGTAGGCATTCTATTTATTAAGTAAACTGATGTCACAAAAGCTTCTGACCAGAATTTCAAAGGTACAGAAGATTGTGACATTAGTGTGAGTCCAGTCTCTACAATATGCCTGTGTTTTCTCTCAACGAGACCATTTTGTTCTGATGTGTGCGGACAAGTCATTCTGTGTAAAATTCCTTTGCTTTTAAAAAATTTCTTTAGTGGCATAAACTCACCTCCTCCATCAGTTTGCATAATTTTAACTGTGCAATTTGTTTGTTTCTCAGCAAGTGTTATAAACTGCACTGTTGTTTCATATGCATCTGATTTATTTTTAAGTAGATATATCCATGTGTATCTAGTATAAGCATCAACAAAGGAAAGATAATACCTGTATCCTTGATCTGTTTTGACTGGAGATGGGCCCCATAGATCAGCAGCAACGAGTTCAAGTGGCTTGTTGTATTTTGTGTCAGACTCAATAAAAGGCAGTTTATGACTTTTGCCAATTTGGCAATGTTTGCATACATAATTGTCAGGTACACACTTACAATCAATTTTATTATCACTCAGAATATGTTTCATAGTTTTAATATTTGGATGTCCCAATTTACAATGCCATTTATCAAAAGCTTTATGTATATCATCATTAGTAGTAACAGACTCTACATTATAACATTGGGTTTCAAAGTCTGTGGCACATCTTGATCTCATGTTCTTGAATTTGTATAGCCCCTTTTCCAAACTACCCTGTAGTAATATACTTTTATTTAGTAAATCTCTAACAAGGCAGTAATTTGGGTGAAACTCAAAGTATACCTGGTTATCATTAGCAAATTGTGAAACACTAATCAAGTTTTTCTTAATCTTAGGCACTCTAAGTAAGTTGTTTAAATAGAGTTCCCTTTTTCCTTTGATGTAACCACATCCCACATGTGATATACTGACAGTTTCACCATTACCCATTAAAACTGAACATTTACCTGAGTAGCTTTTGTTGCCCAGATTTAGATTTTGTAGGCTGTTGGTGACATGGTTAGTGGCTCCAGAATCTGGGTACCAATCCTCTAGGTTGATGTCATCTGTTTTGTTGCCATCATCACTGATTAGGCCTTGTGACTGCATTCTTGACCCCTCTGCATTGTTTCTTTGTTGACCCATTTGAGTCATATTAACATTGGGTGTCTTCTGGTTTTGTTGATTCACATTGAACTCTGTGTTGAACCTGAAATAACATCTGCTTGCAACATGGCCAAATTTTTCACAAATTTGACATTTAACCCTATTGTTACTATTGAATCTGCCTCCTCTGCCTCTGCCTCTTTGTTCTGTATTGCCTCTGAATCCTTGATTTTCTTGTCTGTTATTTTGGCCAGAATTTCCTTTCTACTGACCTTTGTTTCTTGCAGTGGAGGCATAGTTAACAGAAAGCTCTGACTGTGATGATATTTTCTGTTCAACTCTTCCTTCATGTGCAAGAAGTGATGAATGCACATATTGCAAATCAGGTACTGTCTTTTGTGAGGCTATAAATGTTACAATTGATTCATAATCCTCGTCGAGTCCTCCAGTAATGTACAGAACTTGCTTACTTTCGCTGATCATGTGTCCAGTTGAATTTAACTTGTCACACAACATCTTGACCTTAGATAGGTATTCATTCATAGACATGTCATCCTTTCTAATGCATTGTAATTGTCTTCTATACAGCATTACCCTTGCCGCTGATTGAGCACTGAAAACTTGTTCAATTGTGTTCCATACAGCAAAAGATGTGTTGCATCCTATCACTCTTGATAGCATATTCGCACTTATAGATGAAATTAACCATGATACAAGTAGACTGTCTTGTTTTTGAAATATCAAGTAATCTTCATTACTAACCAGATTTCCATTTTTGTCATGGATCATCACAGGTGGGATCACAACTGTCCCTTTGACGAAATCAAGAAGACCATAGCCTTTTAATGCAGCCTCAACTTGAAACTTCCAAAGCATGTAGTTATCCTCATCTAATGGGATGGTGATTATATGACTTTTGGGTTTGATCAGTTGAAGGCTTGGCATTGGGGGCTGGTTTGGTGGTGGATTGGTGCCAGAATTGGCTGAACTGAGTGCTGGTTAATTAGTTCCAGCCATTTTGATGGTCAAGAAAAGCTAATTCCGTTGATAGAATGAATCTTGGATGGCTAATGCACTGCTAAGTGTCACTGCAACCAATTTTGCTGTCAGGAATGCTTTGTGGCGAACAGGAAAGGGATTCTTAGATGGTAAAATCACCAGAGATGGTGATTTATGCAACTAGATCTCGCGCCAAATGATGACTTGAAAGTCAGATGGCTGGAATTGCAGCCAAGAATGTAGAGAAATGATGATAATACTCTGATCCTACCTCTTGGCGAGGCAATTCTTGATCAGATACTACTGAAATGAACATATCTTGATCGGAGAGGGGTGTAATCTCCGATGATGAAGTTTTCCTGAGGAGATCAAACGCAATTGCACCTTCTCTTACTTTCTGATCTGATAGTTAATGCCGTTAGGCTTAGAGCTCTGATACCATAATAGAAATTGAATGTAACAATTTGTATTTATTATTATGAACGGACTATCTATTTTACAATGTAACGTCGCTTATATAGGCATATACAGCGATATGGATCAACATTAAATCAATGGGCTGCAAGCCCAAGCCCATCGAAGAAAGCATATATTCTCTCTTACACGATACCATCTGTTTTATTAATGCGTAGCGGGAAACATCAACTACCCCGACTGAAAGAAATACACAGATACAAAACATTTCATATATAGCTCCAGCCGTAATCCAGGATATTGTGAAAAGAAATATCAGTGAAAATCAAAACTACTAGCTGTCCGTGTGAAAATATGAACACCCAGAGTTTAGGTGGGAAAAACAATAAACTCCAAGTCAGTCACGAGACTGGTGTGAGAATTAAAACAGTTATTAACTTTATTTTAATGTTGGGTAAATCAAGGGATCACGCCGTATAACATGGAACGGGTTTTCTCCCAAGAATACCATAAAACAAACAATGCAATGTTAAAGAGGAAAAAAATGAAGCCATTATAAAACTCAGATCTCATCATACCATGCAACACAAAACAGAAGATAGAGTTTTACCTTATAATGGCAAAATATGCTTGATACACAAAAGTTATCTTTTATTATTATTAGTGCATAGTGAAGAAATCAACTTCGAATATAAATGTATAAAACATAGACGACATAGGTATCATATATTATGTTGTCATATAGGTTTACAACTAAAACCGTAAAATCACGTATTGGAAATTGGATTTTCATCTATGAATCAAGGCAAGGGACCTTCCTCACTGATTTCGAAACACTCTAGCAAATGCCTTAGGATCACACCTGTAACGTCCCAGATTTTTAGCCATTTATTATTGAATATTTAAATTATTTTAAATATTGTATTGGAAATATAATTTAATTTTAATATAGAATTTATTGATTTAAAAATCGATATACGATTTAATTTCGAAAATATTAAATAATTGTAACTCGAAATGATAATAGTTGAATTGGCAGTTAAAACTGAATCAAAAACAATTCAAGCGATCAGTAGATCAGATCCATTAAGTTTAGAATAGCGTTACAAGCTTATAACGTCGATCAGTGTTCGTGGTTGAAGTTAAAGATCTGCGGGATAGTTTCAAATAGAAAATAAAATTTCATATCAAATATATATAAACAAATTTCAAATAAAAAATATATAAAAAAGGGAGCCGACCTATCCAATATTTTTTGTATAATGCGGACCTAATTTCTAGCTATGTTGTCTTCATCTGTCCCCCGACTTCATGCCTTAGGAAGGCAGAAAATTAATGGTGTCACCCTAAAGCATTTAATCGCGCAGACAATGTTTTCCTCGAGCAGAATTTTCTGTTCCCTCATCGGCTATATATTCGCACTAACTTCCCCAAATTCTCCAGACAACTCAATATCGTTCTCTTCCATTTCTTTGTAAATCAAATAGGAAGCTTCAGCAAAAACAAATCAAAATAAATCACTTTTCCCTCCTGTCTATTTCTTCCTTCAGAAAATTCGAATGCCCCAATTATATCCACCGCGATCCTCTTAATCAATTCAAGGTCGTTCGAAAAAAAGGGAGGGAAGTCGAGTTGCGGTCCAATTATTATCGCGAGTTCGGGTTAGCAAGGATGGTGACGAGTTGGTGGGAGTTCTAGGCGCCGGTGAGACTCACGTATTCGAATAGGGTTTGGGCATTGATCCTGAAACTGAGCAAAAGGGGTGGATCGATAAACGGTTTGGGATGAGATGAAGAAAATACTAATGGAAACAGTGGTGGGAATGGTTGAATATGATGGTGCAATGGGATTGACGTTGGGTTGTGGAAAGGCTTAGGTAAAAGGGAAGTCGAACTGGAAGAAAATTAGAAGTGGGGAGTTTGCTGTTGTTTTGCGTTGAGGGATTCAATGGTCAATGTAATGAGGAGTTCAAATCTTATTCTCGGATGACCGAATGGAATGTGCGAAGGTACTGACAATGGGCAATGTGATTGTTTTGGCAGTAATGTGTCTGAGTGGAATTAGGAATAGCACAGTGGAGAAGTGGGTTGTTATGGGTTTGTGAATTTGGAGTTGAACCTGTGAATGTTTGGGCAAATTCAGTTTACTGAATGGATCTGGTAATGATGCCAATGGAGGCTTGTCTGGGGCGTTGAGTTGTGCAGTGATGGCGTGGTTGGGAGATCGACAGCAAGGTGTTCGATTTAATGTCAAGGTGAGGCTAGGGAGGAGAGAGAGTTCAAAGGCGATGGATTACTTCACTAGAAGATTTCGAATAATTCATTGGAAAGAATAAGATCATTAAGATCCAAATCGAACATACGGTCGTGACAACATCATCTTCGAAATGGACATTAAATTGGAATCAAAATGGATCGAATAAAAATCAAGGTGAGTAAATCTTACTTAAAATTTTATTTTTATCATTAAAATGAATTGTTAGCTGCTTGGTTGCATTTATAAATTGTTTATCAGTCATGTTTATTATATATACTAGTTATCTAGGCTTGGTGGTTGTGGTTATTATATATATATATATATATATATATATATTGGATTTCCCGCAGTACCATTAGCGGATGCCCGTAGTATCATTAGCGGATGACCCTATCGCACCATGATATATGAGTGGATGACCTTCTATACCGCGTATCCTGCCTTGAGGCAGGATTGGTATTATTTATGTTATCTGACATCTGTGGATGCGGGAAAAACAGGTTGGAGGGATCCAACTAGATCCCTCAAAAATGTATAATTGTTTGTTTTCGTACATATATTCATATATGATGTGTTTGAGAACCTGTGATTGATAATTGAGTGTTTGTGGATGATTAAGTATCACTGGCCAAGATATCGATATTTAAAATATTATAAAAGGGATTTTAGATTTTAAAAGGGAAATTGTAATGGAATTTTGAATGAATTATAAAATATTTACTTGTTTTTTAAAATAAAAACAAGTAGCAAAATGTAGATGAAAGGAAAATCATCATTGAATAATAGTAAAATTTTAAACCCAATTATGTTTTTAAAAAAGGAAAATTTATTTTCCAATGTAGATTTAAAATGGAATTTGAAAAAGAGACTTGTTTAAGTTTAAAACAAGAAGTGTAATTTATATACGGTATTCATAAATGAATGTGATAAATTTTCATTTGGTAATTTATAAATTTAAATCCCAATATGAATTTAATACGGAAAATTATTTTTTCGAAGTGGAAATTAGATTTCAAATAGAATTTGTATAGGAACTTGTTCCAAATATTTAAAACCAGAAGTTAAATTTATAAACGGTGTTTATAAATAAAAGAGGGAAATTTTATGATAAGAAATGTCAGTTTTGTATTACATACTCTTGTCGGTCTCAAGATAAGAACGTTGTCGGTCAAGGTCTAAGAGGTAAATAAAATACCCCAACTTGAATGGCTTCACTATTATCAAGGGATGATATTAGTTTGTAATAGTAAGGGGTGTTGAATCAATTAATTATTTGCATAAAAGGAATTTATAATTTGAATTCGATGATATCGATATTATATAAATAAGCTAATTCTATGTGAATTGGACTTGAATATAGAAATCTGAGTTTTGAATAAATCCATAACTGAATTATGAATGTGGAATGAAATATTCGACGAATTTGAATAGCCTGAGTTGTTCGGTAGATTTGGATAACGGGGTTAGTTTATTTTTAAACATTGAAATTGCAGTTGAAATTTATTTATAAATGTAGTTTTAAACGTTTATATTTAATTTAATTAAAATGAACTCGCTGCAGCGTGGTAGTTCGCAGTTGGACGTTTCAAACTTCAATTGAGTATACATAACTCAATATAAGTCGGAATTTGACGAAACCGGAAACATTTGGACCTATTGAACAATAATATTCTAACGGAAGAGAAAAATCTGGATTTCGACAGAAAGATTTTGAGTTATGTCAAAAATCAAATTTTAGAAAAGTCGCTGTAAAATCGTTTTAAAACCATAACGAATAATTAATTAATTAATTAAAAGGATTTTTAGTGTATAAAAATATGAATTTCGATTACAAAAATCCAGATTTGAGTATGAAATTAATATGAACTCAAGCAAGTTGAATAAAGTGATTTTTGATAATAAAATCATATTTTGAATGATGGAATGATATTAACTAAATAATAGAAGAAGTTAAATGATATGATTTGAATGGAACTTGATGCGAGTTAAGCAAATTTGATTTGTAAATTTGAATTTGAATCCAAATATGAGGCATGAGTTATAAATGGAATTCTAATTGTCATAAATGAATTGCAAAATGTTTGAACACTATTGATTCAAACTATAAGTGAATGGCGCGATTGAATTATTTAAAGAATTAATTAGTTCAATTGATTGCGGTTAAATCAAAATAGTTGTATGGGTTGGAATAAAATGAAAATGCAGGTGCATGTATATTAGACAAGGAGGGGATAAAGTGAATGAAGAGCATGAAGATTTTAATTTAAGTGCTCGACAAAAAGGTACATGTTTAAATTTCCATATGAGGTTTTATGCGCCGAATCGGCAAGCAACTTGGCTTTTTTGTTTTTTCTTTTTGAATGGAAAGGGCCTAAAGAGGCGAGTTGAGGTTTGAACAATTGATCGGTATAGGGGAGGTGCTGGCGAAATTTTCCAGAAATTTAAGGAGTTAGAATATTTTTAAGAAATTTTGAAAATAGAAATCAATATGTTGATATATGTAGAATTTGATATGGGATTTGGAAAATAATTAATGAATGAATATTAATTAAAAGGGGCTAGTGATTGTTTGATGGATGTTTATTTTCCTTTGGTTGTTAATTCACTGACTAGCAAAGATTATTGACCATCGTTGTCAATACGGAGAAACCGATTGGATTTTATTCGAAAACCACTCCGTATAGTATAGGCGTCGCGAAATAGATTATGCTGAATAAATTGGAGACAGAGTGAAATGCAAGGGCTGTTCTGTTTTCAGGATAGTGCCTTAGGTTTTGTTCAGTCCCAGAACGAGCATATATGGACGAATGTCCGACAGAGTATTTCCAACGATCACGCCATTGGTTTTTACGAATATACCAAGTTAATGGGGAGAAGGCAACTTCTCTTTACTCTAAAACCCGGAGTGTATTTGTATGAATCAAATTAGTGATTAACGGATTTGACGATGTGGCGTTCAAAGTGAATGGTGGCTAGATGTTCTAAAATTTAAACGTAACCTCGAGCCTCACAACCGGTAAATGACAAAAATCGGGCAGGCAGCATGGCTAGGTGGGTCATTCCCAAGCAGGGTATATTATCACTGATCTAGAAAATATTCATAATTGTTCTTCTTTCGTTTTTTGTATCTCCGCGGATGTATGGTGGGACCTTAAAACCATAATGGGGTGACAATATATTCGCTACACTCAAGCTAAATGAGTGGGCGGTCATGTGTAGCCGGCTTGCAAGATGTTCTTGTTGAACCCCAGTGTATCCCATACCTTGTCATAGTTGGAATCCAATCTCCAATAAGCGCCCTGCAGTTTTTGATTTTATACTATATATATAGAGCGTGAGATACAAGCGTTCTACTATTTGGTTATTTATTTGATTAGGCATTATTATAATATCACTGGATTTTGATATTAAAAATGTTTTAGTTATAGTAAGGTAAAAACCGTCCATGTTTATGTGTGGGATGGTCTTACTATTATCCTTTTTCTTTCAAAAGGATTTTCAAAGTTAAACAATATGGTAGGAGTTTACCCACACCAGTCCCATGACTGACCCAGAGTTTATTTTGTTTGTTTGTTTTCCCTAAACTCTTGGGTGCCCACATTTATACGAGCAGTCAGGTGTTTCAGGCTTTTACAGATACATTTGGAGGAGGTTGAAGCAGGAGGCTTCCCCGTTAGATATTTAGAATTATTTTCCGTTGTGTTGTATATATGTTAATCTCTGATAATGGTATGTATGTATGATTAAAAAAATTGTATTTCAAAAGTTATGTTATATAATATATTTTATTCGTTCCGCTGTGAGATTCTATTTTGTTATTTCTATTCTTTCTTCTGTCTGTTTCTATTTCTTTAACCTTAATGACTCGTATTTCTATATTATTTAGGTTAGACATGTGTTGTATTAGTCAGCTCAGATAGTACGGATTTTCAGGCCATTCCATTTGGTATCAGAGCTTAGATTAAGCGAACACGTAGGCTTTGGTGGGGGTTTACTCATTAGAAATAGGGTCAGTAGTACCCTAGAGTGAGTTTGAGTGCATATATGAGAGAGCGTATTTGTATATTTGCATAAAAAATGTTTTATGCTGTGTTGATTGATCTATTAAGTGGTATATAAATTTCATATCGACGCGTTTAAATGACTTGGCCGATAGGGCTTTATAAACGCTTGAACAGAGTAATTTGACACAACATTGTTTTGAAAGCTGGGTAAATGAAATTATTTTACCCAAAAATGTATTTTGATATCAAAATGAAGAATTTTCTAGAATTATTTATATATGGATGTGTTGATTGAGACTATAATTAAATTAGATTATGAAATTGAAATGGTTATATATAACCAAAGAAAATTTGTAAATACAAAAGCGATGAATTAAAATTGGATTGAAATCGGAATTTGGAGTTTAAATCCCATGAAATTGGAAAAATATTTTTCCAAAGTATGTTAAGATAATATAGCCCTGTTTTGGAAAGGTTTTGAATAAAATAATATTGTATGATTTTTGAAAATAATAAAGCACTGAATTCACTTGGGACACTGGAAAATAATTCTGATAATGATCGCGACATCATCAGTGTTCGTTTTTGAGTTTCTAAGTGAGGGATTGCTATCATAGTAAGATTTCCAATGGAAATTTATTTTACAAGACAAGTTGTTTGGAAAATTCAAATGTTTTGAATTTGATTTGGAATAAATATATGTTTATATGATTTCAAAATGGTTTGAAATAAAATACTGGGTATTTGAATTCTGAAATCTAAATCTAAATTAACCAAGTTAAATAAATCGAAATCAATTAAATGAACTGAAATTGAATATTCCCATGAAAACTTAAAATTATATGGGATTTGAATTATAACAAAGTGGGCTTTTGAAAATTTAACGGGTTAACATTTCTTCTGCCATAGTAATTTCGAGGAGGAAATTCTTTTAAAGGGGAAGGAATGTAACGTCCCAGATTTTTAGCCATTTATTATTGAATATTTAAATTATTTTAAATATTGAATTGGAAATATAATTTAATTTTAATAAGGAATTTATTGATTTAAAAATCGATATACGATTTAATTTCGAAAATATTAAAAAATTGTAATTCGGATGATAATAGTTGAATTGGCAGTTAAAATTGAATCAAAAACAACTCAGGCGATCAATATAAAATATATATTGAATTAGACCGATAGTAATAATCTGTCTTCGATGAATTTAATTGTTTGTAATCGATTTATATTTTAAATAAAAATTTAATGTAAATCGTTAATTTAAATTGTTCTTTCTATACAGTCGAATTTAAAATTCAGAGTCAGATCCATTAAGTTCAGAATAGCGTCATAAACTTATAACGTTGATTAGTGTTCGCGGTTGAAGTTAAAGATCCGTGGGAAAGTTTCAAACAGAAAATAAAATTTCATATTAAATATATATAAACAAATTTCAAATAAAAATATATAAAAAAAGGGAGCTGACCTATCCAATATTTTTTGTATAACGCGGACCTAATTTCTAGCTATGCTGTCTTCATCTATCCCTCGACTTCATTCCTTATGAAGGCAGAAAATTAATGGCGTCACCCTAAAGCATTTAATCGCACAGACAATGTTTTCCTCGAGCAGAATTTTCTGTTCCTTCATCGGCTATATATTCGCACTAACTTCCCCAAATTTTCTGGACTACTCAATATCGTTCTCTTCCATTTCTTTCTAAATTAAATAGGATGCTTCAGCAAAAACAAATCAAAATAAATTGTCGTTCCCTCCTGTCTATTTCTTCCTTCAGAAAAATCGAATGCCCCAATTATAACCACCATGCTCCTCTTAATCAATTCAAGGTCGTTCGATAAAAAAAGAAGGAAATCGATTTGCGATCCAATTATTATCGCTAATTCGGGTCAGCAAGGATGGAGACGAGTTGCCGATAGTTCTAGGCGCCGGTGAGACTCACAAATTCGAATAGGGGTTGGGCATCGATCCTGAAACTGAGCAAAAGGGGTGGATCAATCAACGGTTTGGGATGAGATGAAGCGAATATTGATGGCAACAGTGGTGGGAATGCTTGAATAGGATGGTGTGATGGGGTTGACGTTGGATTGTGGAGAGGCTTAGGTGAAAGGGAAGTCGAACTGGAAGAAAATTAGAAGTGGGGAGTTTGCTGTTGTTTTGCGTTGGGGGATTCAATGGTCAATGTAATGAGGAGTTCGGTTCTTATTCTCGGATGAACGAATGGAATGGTGCGAAGGTACTGACAATAGGCAAGGTGATTGTTTTGGTAGTAATGTGTCTGAGTGGAATTAGGAATAGGACAGTGGAGAAGTGGGTTGTTAGGGGTTTGTGAATTTGGAGTTGAACCTGTGAATGTTTGGGGAAATTTAGTTTACTGAATGGATCCGGTAATGATGCCAATGGAGGCTTGTCTGGGCGTTGAGTTGTGCAGTGATGGCATGGTTAGGAGATCGACAGCAAGGTGTTCGATTTAATGTCAAGGTGAGGCTAGGGAGGAGAGAGTTCAAAGGCGATGGATTACTTCACTAGAAGATTTCGAATAGTTCATTGGGAAGAACAAGATCATTAAGGTCCAAATCGAATCTACGGTCGTGACAACGTCATCTTCGAAATGGAAATTAAATTGGAATCAGAATGGATCGAATAAAAATCAAGGTGAGTAAATCTCACTTAAAATTTATTTTTATCATTAAAATGAATTGTTAGCTGCTTGGTTGCATTTATAAATTGTTTATCATTCATGGTTAATATATATTAGTTATCTAGGCATGGTGGTTGTGGTTAATATATATATATATATATTGGATTTTCCGCAGTACCATTAGCGGATGCCCGTAGTATCATTAGCGGATGACCCTATTGCCCCACGATATATGAGTGGATGACGTTCTATACCGCGATATCCTGCCTTGAAGCAGGATTGATATTATTTATGTTATCTGACATCTGTGGATGTAGGAAAACAGGTTGGAGGGATCCAACTAGATCCCCCAAAAATGTATAATTGTTTGTTTTCATATATATATATATATATATATATATATATATATATATATATATATATATATATATATATTCATATATGTTGTGTTTGAGAACCTGTGATTGATAATTGAGTGTTTGTGGATGATTAAGTATCACAGGCCTAGATATCGATCTTTAAAATATTATAAAAGGAATTTTAGATTTTAAAAGGGAAATTGTAATGGAGTTTTGAATGAATTATAAAATATTTACTTGTTTTTTAAAATAAAAACAAGTAGCAAAACTTCTAAATGATGTCTTAGATGGAAAGGAAAATCATCATTGAATAATAGTAAAATTTTAAACCCAATTATGTTTTTAAAAAAGGAAAATTTATTTTCCAAAGTAGATTTAAAATGGAATTTAAAATAGAGACTTGTTTAAGTTTAAAACAAGAAGTGTAATTTATATACGGTATTCATAAATGAATGTGATAAATTTTCGTTTGATAATTTATAAATTTAAATTCAAATATGAATTTAATAAGGAAAATTATTTTTCCAAAGTGGAAATTAGATTTCAAATGGAATTTGAATAGGAACTTGTTTCAAATATTTAAAACCAGAAGTGAAATTTATAAACGATGTTTATAAATAAAAGAGGGAAATTTTATGATAAGAAATGTCAGTTTTGTATTACAAACTCTTGTCGGTCTTAAGATAAGAACGTTGCAGGTCAAGGTCTGAAAGGTAAATAAAATACCCCAACTTGAATGGCTTCACTATTATCAAGGGATAATATTAGTTTGTAATAGTAAGGGGTGTTGAATCAATTAATTATTTGCATAAAAGGAATTTATAATTTGAATTCGATGATACCGATATTTTATAAATAAGCTAATTCCACTTGAATTGGACTTGAACATAGAAATCTGAGTTTTGAATAAATTCATAACTGAGTTATGAATGTGGAATGAAATATTCGATGAATTTGAATAACCTGAATTGTTAAGTATATTTGGATGATGGGGTCAGTTTATTTTTAAACACTGAAATTGCAGTTGAAATTTATTTATAAATGAAGTTTTAAACGTTTATTTTTAATTAATTAAAACGAACTCACCGCGGAGCGGTAGTTTGCAATTGGACGTTTCAAACTTCAATTGAGTATACCAAGCTCAATATAAGTTGGAATTTGACGAAACTGGAAACATTTGGACCTATTGAGTAATAGTATTCTAACAGAAGAGAAAAATCTAGATTTCGACTTAAAGATTTTGAGGGATGTCAAAAATCAAATTTTAGAAAAGTGGCTGTAAAATCGTTTTAAAACCATAACGATTTAATTAATTAGTTAATTAATAGGATTTTTAGTGAATAAAAATATGAATTTCGATTAGAAAAATCCAGATTTGAGTATGAAATAAATATGAACTCAAGCAAGTTGAATAAAATGATTTTTCATAATAAAATCAGATTTTGAATGATGGAATGATATTAACTAAATAATACAAGAAGTTAGATGGTATGATTTGAATGGAACATGATGTGAGTTAAGAAAATTTAATTTGTAGATTGGAATTTGAATTCAAATATGAGGTGTGAGTTATAAATGGAATTCGAATTGTCATAAATGAATTGCAATATGTTTGAACACTATTGATCAAACTATAAGTGAATGGCGCGATTGAATTATTTAAAGAATTAATTAATGGAACTGATTGCGGTTAAATCAAAATAGTTGTATGGGTTGGAATAAAATGAAAATGCAGGTGCATGTATATTAGATAGGTATGGGATAAAGTGAATGAACAGTATGAAGATTTTAATTTAAGTGCCCGACAAAAAGGTACATGTTTAAATTTCCATATGAGGTTTTATGCGCCGAATCGGCAAACTGCTTGGCTTTTTGATTTTCTTTTTGAATGGAAAGGGCCTAGAGAGGCGAGTTGAGGATTGAACGATTGACCGGTATAGGGGATGTGCTGGCGAAATTTTCCATAAATTTAAGGAGTTAAAATATTTTTATGAAAATTTGAAAATAGAAATCAATATGTCGATATATATAGAATTTGATAAGGGATTTGGAAAATAATTAATGAATGAATATTAATTAAAAGGGGCCAGTGATTGTTTGATGGATGTTTATTTTCCTTTGATAGTTAAATCACCGACTATCAAAGATTTTTGACCATCATTATCAATATGGAGAAACCGGTTGGATTTTATCCGAAAACCACTCCGTGTAGGCATAGGCGTTGCGAAATAGATTATGCTGAATAAATTGGAGACGGAGTGAAATGCAAGTGTTGTTCTGTTTTCAGGATAGTGCCTTCGGTTTCGTTCAGTCCCAGAACGAACATATATGGAAGAATGTCCGACGGAGTATTTCCAACGATCACGCCATTGGTTTTTACGAATATACCAAGTTGGTGGGGAGAAGGCAACTTCTCTTTATTCTAACACCCGGAGTGTATTTGTATAAATCAAATTAGTGATTAATGGATTTGACGATGTGGTATTCAAAGTGAATGGTGGCTAGATGTTCTAAAAATTTAAATGTAACCTCAAGCCTTACAACCGGGAAATGACAAAAATCGGGTAGACAACATGGCTAGGTGGGTCATTCCCAAGTAGAATATATTGTCACCGATCTAGGGAATATTCATAATTGTTCTTCTTTCTTTTTTTGTATCTCCGCGGATGTACGATTGGGACCTTAAAACCATAACGGGGTGACAATATATTCGCTACACTCTAGCTAAATGAGTGGGCGGTCATGTGTGGCCGGGTGGCAGGATGTTCTTACTAAACCCCAGTGTATCCCCTCTAGAGTACACTGACCGGGAGGTGGTGGAGGTGGTCCCATACCTTGTCATAGTTGGAATCCAATCTCCAATAAGCGCCCTGTAGTTTTTGATTTTATACTATATATGTAGAGCATGAGATGCAAGCGTTCTACTATTTGGTTATTTTTTTGATTAGACATTATTATAATATCAATGGATTTTGATATCAAAAATGTTTTGGTTATAGTAAGGTAAAAACCATCCATGTTTATGTGTAGGCTGGTCTTACTATTATCTTTTTATTTCAAAAGGATTTTCAAAGTTAAACAATATGGTTGGAGTTTACTCACACCAGTCTCATGACTGACCCAGAGTTTATTTTGTTTGTTTTCCCTAAACTTTTGGGTACCCAAATTTGTACGAGAAGTCAAGTGTTTCAGGATTTTACAGATACATTTGGAGGAGCTTGAAGCAGGAGACTTCACCGTTAGATATTTAGAAATATTTTCCGCTGTGTTGTATATATGTTGATCCCTGATAATGGTATGTATATATGATAAAAAAATTGTATTTCAAAAGTTATGTTATATAATATATTTAATTCGTTCCGCTGTGAGACTCTCTTTTGTTATTTCTGTTCTTTCTTCTATCTGCTTTTATTTCTTTAACCCTAATGACTCGTATTTCTGTATTATTTGGGTTGGACATGTGTTGTATTGGTCAGCTCAGATTGTACGGGTTTTCGGGCCGTTACAACACCTCTGGGCAACCCTTGGATCTTCAGGGTCGGTCAGCCGTTGCTGATTAGTTATACTATAAACATTACGTTAGCCGGTTCTATCGAACCTCCCACTAGGTCAGTATGTCGACCAAAACAAGCGCCTTTTTGTCATCCCAGATCAAATCCGAATACCTCGCCTTCCATCAAATAATATCCAACATCCATATAAGTAAAATGTCTAGGCTCCATACCATGACATCACTTCTAGCTAAAAATAACGTATGTCCAATTCCCTGCAGTCTCTATCCCATTTTTCGTTCACATTGGGGTGCGAGGTTCACGAATTAACGCTACACAAGGCTGTGCTTTGATCATCAACCACAAAGCCCTGCTTTTCAACAAAAGCCTTGATCCATGAACCTCAGCATGCCACATTGTCAATCCATACCATACCATTGATTTCCACCAATATACAACCTCTAAACGCGTACGTCTTGGAGAAGGGTATTAAGAAAGAGAATAAATTCTCCACTACCAAACAAATTGTAGTAACCCGGATTTTGAGCGACTTTGGTTATCGACGTAAGCTCGACGTCAATAACCAAAACATCGAAAAATCCCGGTTGTTAATGAAAGAAATTAGAGGGTGAGGATAGATAAGATAGAACTTATAGAATAGAAGAAGAAGAAGAACATCATCATTAGAGTAAACACGAATCTCACAGCGGAACGAATAAAATATAACATAACATATCTTTGAAATAACAATTATGTATACAATAGCACTTATCAGAGTACAGCACTTACAACACAGCGGAAATAAACTATAGCTATATGATTCTGAAGCCTCCTGCTCCAGCTCTTCAATGTATCTGCAAATCCCGACTACTTGACTTCCCGTACAAATTTAGGCACCCAAGAGTTTAGGGAAAACAACAAAATAAACTCCGGGTCAGTCATGGGACTGGTATGAGTAAAACAAATTAATACTTGATTTAATAAAGGATATCTCACAAGACCACGCCGCATAACGGAACGGGTTTTTCCCTTATGAGAATCCAAACAACTTTGCAAAGCAATATCATTCTGATATTATAATAATGTCTAAATACAAATAAATATCATTCTAGCAGAAACGCTTGCATCTCACGCTCTACATATATAATGTAAAATCATAAACCGTAGGTGCTTATTGGATGATTGGATTTCCAACTATGACAAGGTATGGAACCACCTTCTGATCAGTGTACTCTAGGAACGATACACTGGAGTTCAGCAAGAACATCTTGCAACTCAGCCACACATGACCGACCACTCATTTCGCTTGAGTGTATCGAATGTACATCACCAACGGTTGGGATCAGCAACCGTTCCCGTATATATATGGGACAGCATTGATAGATTTAAGAAACAAATGAATATTCACTAGATAGGTGATTATACACCCTACTTCGGTGCGACCGACTTAGCCATGCTGCCCGCCCGATTTCTGTCACTTACCGGTTGATGAGGCTAGAAGCTACGCTTTATCATCACATCAGATTCACTTCGAATGCTACATTGTCAAATCCATCGAAATCACTAATTGACGTTTACAACAGTACATTACGTGTTAGCTAAAAGAAGTTTCCTTCTTCGCTTCCACTCTTGGTACGGTTGGAGAAATCAATGTACGTGATCGTCTGGAAATACTCTGTCAGACATCCATCTTCATTCACTTAGAATGTCAATTGTCATACCCGCCAAATCACAAATTGACTTATCCAAAAATAACACGGGTATACAGCTAAGAGAAACAAATTCCTCCACCACCAAACGTGAATACGTTTGAACAGATCAACTTACGCGATCCGTTGGATATACTCTGTCAGACCTTCGTCTATACAAGTTGTCCTGGGACTGGACAAACCGAAGGCACTATTCTGTAAACAGGATAGCCCTTGAATTTTACTCCGTCTTCACTTATCTTTGGCATATATGATTCGCGACGCTTATGCCAATACAGAGTGGTTCTATGGATAATAATCCAACCGGTCTCTCCATATTAACAACGTTAAAATGGTCAAAACTTCGATAGTCTGTGATTTAACCATCAAAGAAAAACAAGTGCGCAAACAACGATATTATTACCAAATGGAAATTATATCGAACAAACATCATTTAACATAAATCTCTTTAGTTCATTTATTTACTTATCTCCTGTTTCCCTATATTCTAAATTCTTATTTTTCTTTTATCAGAAAACATTTCTGATTCTCGTTTGGAAAACATTTCCAAAACTCCTTTACGATCAAACCTTACCATTTCTTAGTTAAGAAGGAAGTCACTCAAGTTGGGGTATAATTACCTCTCTGACCTTAACTGAACAACGTTATAACTTCGAAATGGTCAAAGTTTATCTTTTAATCTTTAACAACTTCTTTACGCCTTTCTCGGATTCAATTTTACTAATCCACTTCTATATTTAAAACATTGGTTATAATGATAACGTTATAATCCCTCCTTTCGAATTATCTAACTTTAATTATAACTTCTATTCTTATTGGTGAATAATTAACCTAACCCTTATTTATTTATAAATAAATAAATCTCTATTTAAACACTGGAAAGTATAAGTACTTTCCCGAATTCGATATAATCGAATTTGCCGATTTACTCTCTTCGAGAAATCTCTATTTGGTTAACTCTTCTTCGAATAACCTATTTTCGATTAACTCCTTCTCGAATAAACGATATTCGATAATCTCTCTTCGAATAACTAATATTCGATAACTCTTCCTTTTCAAATATCTCATATTTGAAAATCTCACTTCGATTAAACTATAATCGATAACTTCCTTCGATGAAACTAACATCGATAGCTCCTTTCGATGAAACTAACATCGATAACTCCTTTCGATGGAACTAACATCGATAACTCCTTTCGATGGAACTAACATCGATTTATTTAACTCGACGAACTTAACTCGACTAACTTAACTTGACTCGACTAACTCGACTTACTAGGTTTGACCAATTCGATTCGATTAACTAGGCTCGACTAACTTGACTAACTTAACTCGACTTACTTGGTTCGACCAATTCGATTCGATTAACTAGGCTCGACTAACTTGGTCGAACCACCCGATCAACTCAACTTATTTAACTTAACTTATTTCTCAATTCGATCAACTCGATTAACTCCTATTGAATAACTAATATTCGATTAAACTCCATTCGCTTGACTCTAGATCGCAGCGATCACAATGGTTACGCCTGACTCCCTCAGGAAACATCCGACCGCCGTAGGCTATTTACAGCCCTATGAATTACGCTAGCAGTCGTACAAGATGGCAACTTATCCTAAATACTATGTTTGACTAGCTCTATCTCAAATAACTATATTTGATTAACTCTAGTTCGTTTTAACTCTAATCGATTAACTCTAACTAATTAACTCCAACTGGTTAACTCTAACTGATTAACTCTAACTGGTTAACTCTATTTGACTAACTCGACTTGACTAACCCCTTTCGAATAACATATTCAATTAACTAACTTTCGAATACCATATTCAATTAACTAACTTTCGAATACCATATTCGATTTCTCCTTTCGAATGTCTATATTCGGTTAACTAACTTCGAATACCATATTCGATTAACTCCTTTCGAATGTCTATATTCGATTAACTAACTTCGAATACCATATTCGATTTCTCCTTTTTGATTTAAACTATTCATTTATAAAGATTTACTTTTGGTAACGGTTCTTCACTTTACAAATGATTTCCTTTAATAGCGTTTTCCTTTTTATAACATCCTATTTCCGTTATAAATAAATTTCCCTTTTTAACTCTATTTGTAAATGGTTTACAAATATTTCTTTTTCCTATTTTATTCTATTTGCAAATGGTTTGCAAATATTTCCTTTCCAAATTTATTCTTAAAAATATTCTAACTCCTTAAATTTCCGGGAAAATTCGCCATAACCTCCTTTGTATTGGGAGCATCGGGAAAATCCCCAAACCGCTACACAAGCCTTTCCATTCAAAAAGAAAATGATTTGCAGTTATTTCCTTTTTTAATATCTCCTATTTATTTCTAAGTAAATAATCCCTACTTAATATTTTATTTATTTAACAAATAAATAATCCATGTCATAATATCTTATCTGTTTATTCTAAATAAATAATTCACTTTATAATTATTCCATTTATAAAGGCTTTCCTTCATTTATAATTCCACTTAACGTATTTTCTATTTATAAATATTCCATTTATAAATATTTCTATTTATAAATATCCTATTTATAAATATTCTCTTTTATAAAATCCTCTTGATTCTATAAATATTCTCTTTTCAATATTTCGGTATATCACTGTGTTCAATCATATCAAATCACGATGTTCAATATCGTCCATACACCCACAATCAACAACAGATTATAAATCACGTCATATATCACAATATATGAAAAATAATAAAATAACTGTTGAGGAATCCAGTCGGATTCCTCCAACCTGTTTCCCTGCATCACAGATGTTAGACAATAAAATCAATCATCACTTTCAGTTTCATATGATATATTCTGATAAAGGAATCAATACTGAAATTTAACTAACTGACTAGCAGTTCAATCAAACGGTCAACAAACAGTCAAACAGTCTATATTTAACAGTTCTAAAAAATACAACATGAAAATATAAACTGTTTAGGGTTGGTGAGTTTTACTCACATTGGACGATCATCGTCAATAACGATAACCATCGCTCGGTTTGATTCAGACGGGCAATTTATTTTACAATAAATTGTAGCGAGCTCGGATTTCCTCCCGGTCAGTGTCATTGTGTTGCTCCCGTCCATACGATCCCAACGGATCCCCTTTGTACAAAACTGGCCCATCATCTCCTGCTAATACCCAACCCGTCCTCACTCTTCTTCTTCCTCCTGTATACCACGCGACAGTTCCTCCCAACCTATTTTCGAACCTTTAAACCTCATCTGCCTCTCCATTTTACAATGAAATCCAAAACTAAACTCATCTCCTAATTCCTCTTCCCGAATTACACCTCCACCATGCCATTAAGTCGAACTCGAACGCCCCTTTACAAATCACGTTCTCGAGCTTCTCACGACCTAATACAGTAAGGTGCGACATTAACTTGCTTCGAATCCTTCCAAGGATTCACATCAGATGCCATTCTTCATGTAAAGATCGAATCTGTACTCCATTTCGTGAATCCGAACCCCAATCTCATGTAAACCCAAAACCTAGGTTAACTGTCACACTTTGGAGCACTCCATGGATGCGTCGCACGCTACTAGATGGACAGGAGATCGAAGAGCATCTCTCCAGGAGTCTAATTATATACGTTTTAGAATTTATAGGGTTTGATTTACATTTGTTTCGAATTTTTGAAGTGGATTGCTTCCACGTTTTGAGATAGAGGAAAAGAACATAGAAACCGCGGCTGGTTTCTCAGTTTTTGGTTTTAGGTCTTAAGGGATGGGTTGTATTTATAAGTGGAAAAATAAAATATTTTATTTGATTTTTTATATTCGATTTTATTCAAACGCTAGTTGTATATGTCCTTAAAAATTCCTGCGGTCACACACGATACCCAAAAATCACCAAACTGGACATACTACTAGAGTTTGACATTACGGTCCCAACAAAACTGGTTTCGTCGAATTCCGACTCCGTCTTCTCACACAGCGTATTTTTAACTGTTGAAATACTGTCTATTTCTCACTATAAAAATCCGTACGGTCACACAGTGACTCTAAAAATCACCAAACTTGGAATCTAGCAACTATTTAACATTGCGGATCCAACAAAACTAGTTTCTTCGAATTCTGACTTCATTTGCAAAAGTGGCTATTTTTAATGCTCTAAATAGCCTATTTAAATATATAAATATATTTAAATATTATTAAATTAATTAGTTAAAACTAATTATTATCGTCTCTATTCACAGTAGCAAACAATACAGCTCCAGAATATTCCCGTATGAATTTACAACTCGATATTTCAAATCCCGATTAAATCGATATGCGATTTATAATGAAATTCCTTTTCAAAAATATAAATAATTCCTTTATAAATTATAAAAGAATTCCACAGCGACTTTTCTGAAATTTGATTTGGACGTACATCAAAATCTACACGACGAAATCCCGATTTTTCTCTTCCACTAGAAAACTATTATCAAATCGGTCCTGACGGTTCTTGTTTCACAGAAATCCGACTTAAAACAGACCCTGTATATTCAGTTGAAGTTCAAATCGCCAAATAGCGAACTGCAGCGCCATTTCGAGCTCGTTTATAAATATATTATAAACTATACGTTCTAACGCCGTCGATTCCATATATACGTTATTATATTCTGAATCGAAACTCAACCACATCTCGTATACTATTCAATTCACACTCTATTGTGAATTCTACTATTTCCGACTATTTCGACATTATAATATATTATTATATTATAATTATTTATTAAATATTCAATATTATTTAATTCACGTTCTCGATATCGATAAATCGATATTTAATAATTAAATAAATAAATTGTTCAACAGCTAAAATGCGGGTTACTACACAAATATATATTTAGTAGAGATCAACAAATACTGTAACGACCACGGGATTTTCGATGTCTGAACAGTCGACGCTGGGTTTTGTGTCGATTTTCGGAGTCGAAAATCCCGTGGTCGTTACAGTGGTATCAGAGCTTAGGTTGAGCGAATACCTAGGCTTTGTTGGGATTGTGCTCATTAGAGATAGGGTCAGCAGTGCCCTAGAATGAGTTGAGTGCATATACGAGAGAGCGTATTTGTAAGTTGATAAAAGAATTGTTTTATATTGTGTTGGCATGTCTGTTGAGTTATTTATGAATTCTGGTCGAATCGTGGGACGCCACGACGTCGATAAGGGTTTATAAACACTTGAATAGAGGATTCAACATAATATTGTTTTAAAATGGGTAAATGATATAATTTTATCCAAAATTATATTTTGATAAAAAGCGAATTATTTTCTGAAATTATTGGATGTGTTGGATGTTAATATTATAATCAAATGAGACTATAAGAAAATTAAATGGCTATATATAACCAAAAAGAATCTGTATATGAATGAAATTTACAAATGTGATGAATTAAAATTGAATTCTGAACCAGAATTTGGAATTTAAATCCTGGGGGGTTTGAAAATATTTTCTGAAGTATATGAAAATAATATAGCTCTGTTTTGAAAGGAGTTTTGAATCAAAATCATTTTTAGATGGAATTTGAAAGTGATTAAGCACTGAACTCACTTCAGTGGCTGGGAAATAATTCTGATGATGATTGCAACATCGTCAGTGTTCATTTTCGAGTTTCTAAGTGATGGATTGCTACCTAAGAAAAATTTTGAGGGGAATTTATTTGAAAGAAAACAAGTTTAATTGAAAAATTCAAATATTTTGAATTTGAAAAGATTATAAATATATGTACATGTTTAAGTGATTTCAAAAGAATTTGAAACGAAAACCCTGGGATTTAAATTTCTGGAATTGAAATTTAACTTAAGCTAGTTAAATAGATTGAAGTGAATCAATTGACTAGAATCGATTTGAATAGATTTAATGGCATATAGATTAGATATAAATGGATTGATCATAGATCATTCGAATTAAATGAAAGAAGACCAAAAGTTTTGATGGAATTAAATTTGTTGAAATATGAGGAGTTGAGTTTCAACATAAGTGGATTGTTGAAAGGTAATGGATTTGTATCATTTTTCCTAACTTAGCAATTTCGAGGACGAAATTATTTTAAGGGGGGAAGAATGTAACGACCCGGATTTTTTGGTCGAATTATTTTAAATATTTAGTATGGTTTTAAATATTGAGTTTATAATATAAATGCTATTTTATTGGGTTATCGATTAAATAATCGAAATACGATTTATTTTGATAATTATCGAAATACGAGGAGTTTGAAATAATTCAATTCGAAAATGAAACCGAATCAAAACAATTCAGATGATCAATATATATTCTATTTGAATATAGACGGCGATAATAATAAATTTATTTTTGAGGAATTTATTTGTTTTGAATTTAAATTGATTTAATATGGCTATTTTAAATATACGTTCAGATTAAATTGTATAATCTATTTCATTGAATTCAAAATAGCGTTATAACATTTAGACGGTAGTGGTTACGTTAAAATAGCAGTTCATGATTTTTAATTATGAACCCCGAGATATTTAATTTTGGGTAGGATCGAAATCAAATCGATATCTATTTAAAAAGAAGAAAAAAATCTCTTTATATCAAATCGTATTAATTATAAAATCAAATCAAATCTAATTAAAACATTTTTAAAAATCAAATCAAAATCCTACAGCAGACCTATGTTGAAATTTACACTACCTATTCTATTCCTATTTGAAAACGACCCTCTCCCTTTCTTCTTTATAAGCCGTGCTTTCGTTCCCTTTTCACATCTGAAATCCGACAGTCTTTAAAAAAAAGGAAGCCGATCTCTAAATAAACGAGAATTCATTTCTAAATAAAAGGCTTCAACTTCGACATCTTCCTTTGGATGCGGCAGGTTCAAAGTCGATGGGTTATTTGGGCCATGGGTTTGCGATGGGGATAACTGGGGCTACGATGGTCGAAGAGTGGAAAGAAGAAGTAAGGAGGGCGTGCTCTGGGGGATCGCGATGGGGTATGCTGATCAGAATTTGGGGCCAGTTCGATTTTGGATGATGTAAGGAAGTCGGCGTTGGTTTTGGTAAACGTAGTAAGGCTCGAGGGTTTCGAATGGCGGCATCGGGATCTAGGCAGTGCAGCTCTGGTGAAGTCGTGGATCTCGATTGGTTATTCGAAGGCGCTGCAAGTTGCGAGGGTTTCTAGGATGGAAGCGACGATATCATGATTAGGGTAGGGACGCGATTTAGGATTTCGATTCTGGGTATTCGACGGAGGCAAATTTAAGGCTGTCGATTTCTGGGTTTTGGGTCGAGCTCGCTATCCCGATTTTGGCAGTTTTGTCGGGTCGGTTTGGTTCTTGAAAGGGAGCGTGCTACTCAGTCAGAGGAAGAGGAGCATGAAAAACGAAAGTGAGCTGTCCTGGGCATCGTTCTTTTTGCTTTTGGGTGGATCTGGGGTGTTCGATCTATTTTGTTTATGATGGAAAGAAGAAGGTGCGTGTTCGGGGCATTTCAATTGGGGAAGAACGAGATTTAGGTAATTTTTGATTTTTAAATTTTAAATTTATAAGGAGAATTGATCTATATAAACAAGCAACTGATTAAAACCAAATTAGTTATATGAGTGGTAAGGGATTAAATATATAGAGATTAGTTAGTAAAGAGATAAACGTGTAAACTAATCATTTAAACAAGATTAAGGTTTAAATTGGAATTATATTACTGGAGTAATTAATTAAATTGAATTAGGCTAATTTAATAAACTGGAATTTTATTTATATTGTTTTACATTGAAAAACAGACGATTGGAGAAATCACTGGGAAATCTATATAATTGGCTTCATTGGATATTCGGCAAATAAAATCCTGGTGAGTAAATCTCACTCACCTTTTATTTATAATTATTTTTATTCGTTAAAAATAATTGTTTGTTGCTTGTGTGGATGTTTTCTGGTTGTTTTATATATATTAGTTATTTAGGCTATTATATATATATATATATATATATATATATTGGGTTGATTGATTGGTTGGATTCCCGCAGTCTCATTAGCGGATGCCCGCAGTTTCATAGCGGATGATTACCCTATACGCCCCACGCTATGATTAGTGGATGACCTTCTATACCACGATTTTCTGCCACGAAGCAGAATGGGTATTATTTATGTGCTAACATCTGTGGATGCAGGAAAACAGGTTGGAGGAATCCAACTGGATTCCTCAAAAATATATTATTTGTTTGTTTGTTGTTTGTTTGATTTCATATATATTCATATATGATGTGTTAAAAACCAAATGATTGAAAATTGGGTGATTTGATTGTTTTAAATATCACTGGGCCAATTGTTAATTTATTAAAATATCATGAGAAGGATATTTGAGGTTTAAAAAGGGAAATTCTGTTTTTCTCAAATAGAATTTGAAATTCAAGTAGAATTTTAAAAATATAGGATTTCAAAGTGGAATTTTGAAATAGAATTTTGAAATGAAATTTCAAAATAGAACTTGAAATAGAATTTTTAAGTAGAAATTTAAATAGAATTTAAATATTAGAAAGGAATTGAAATATTTGAAATACAAAAGAAATTTCAAATAGGATTTGGAATGGAATTTTTAAATATATAATTCAAATAAAATTTGAGTATAACATTTGAATATAGAATTTGAATAAAGAAATTTCAAAATTGAAATTGAATATAGAAATTCAAATAGAGTTTGAATAAAGGAAATTCAAAAGGGCATTTAAATAGTAGAATTTGAATAATAGAAATCAAATGGGATTTGAATAGTAGAATTAGAAAAGGAGTTTAAATATTTGAATTTTTATAGAAAAGAAAAGAAGTTTGAATATTAGAAATTCAAATCGAAGTTCAAATAGAATTTGAATATGCGAAATTAGCATGAAATATAGAATTTGAATTCAAATGAATTAAAATAGAGTTTGAATCCATAGGAATTCAAATAAAGAAAACTCAAATAGAGATTTGAATATGAAAATTCAAATGGAGTTTGAAATGGGAAATTGAAATTAGTAAATTCAAATAGAGATTTGAATATAGAATTTCAAAATAGAATTTGAAATAAACTTTGAAAATAGGATTTCAAAGTAGGATTGGAATAGGATTTCAAAATAGGAAATCCAAATAGTTTTGAAATGGAATTTGAATTCAAAGGAGTTCAAATGGATTTAAAATAAGAAAATTCATATGGGATTTAAATAATGGGTTTTAAATAAAGAGGATTTAAATATAAGAATTTAAATGGAGTTAAATATAAGAATTTAAACAAAACTCAAATGGAGTTTAAATATCGGATTCAAATAGAATTTTAAAAATAATTTGAATAAAAGGATTTCAAAGAGATTTGAAACATGGTATTTGAATTCAAAGGAATTAAAATGTGGTATTTGAAGTTCAAATAGATTAAAAATGGAATTTGGATTCAAATAGTTGAAATAGAATTTGAATATAGAATTTTAATTAGAATCGAATTGGAATTTGAATATAGATTTCAAATACAAATAAAATAGAAGATCAGAAATATTTGTTGAATTGGAAAAATGGTTTGATATATATTTAAAATATGTCAGAATAGAGTGAATTTAGTTTAAGCGAGGTTTAAAAGTATATATATAGAAATAAAATTAAAATGAGCTCGCCGCAGCGCTGCAGTTCGTAAATTGGCGACTCGAACTTCAATTGAGTATACAGCACTCAATTGAAGTCGGAATTCTTTGAAACAAGAATCGTCAGGACCGGTTGAATAATAGTTTTCTAATGAAAGAGAAAAATCTGGATTTCGTCGAATAGATTTTGAGTTATGTCAAAATCAAAATTTTAAAAGTGCAGCGCCAGAAACCATTAAAACCATAATGGAATTTATATAATAAATATAGGGATTTTTAAGCAAATAAAAATCCGAATTTCCATTTAAAAACATGGTCTTGAGTTAGAACATAAAGGTGAACTCAAGTGAAGTAAGAAAAGTGATTTTTGAAACAATAATCATATTTTTGATTATTGAATAGAATTAACTAAATCAAAGAAGGATTAGTTAATCGAGTGGTGAATTGAAGTCGAACTTTGAAAATTGAAATTTTGAATTGTAAACATGTGTTTGAAATCGAATATAGAACTTAAATTAAAATTTGAATTCAATTAGTTTATAAGTAAGTTGAAACATATTTGAAACGTGTTATATTCATATATACAAGCGAAATGGGCAAAGAGTTAGTTAAAGAGTTACTTTAACGAATTGAGTCAAAACGAGTGTATGAAGTTGAAATGAATTGTACAGGTAATGGTATACCGGAGACAGTTATGGGATAAAATGATGAAGGTATAATTAGTGTGCTCGACAATAAGGTACATGTTTAATTCATATATGAGATTTTACGCGCCGTATCGGCAAGCCGCTTGGCTTTTTCTTTTTCTTTTTGAGATGAGAAGTTACCGGGAAGCTATTTGAAATTTCCCGATGCTCCCGATACAGGGGAGGTTATGGCGAAATTTTCCGGAAATTTAAGGAGTTAGAATATTTTTTAAAGATATTTTGATAGTTAGAAATCATTGTATCGACGTATAGAATTCGATAGGTAAGTGAATATAAAAATAGAATATTGTAAACAAAAAGGGAAATCTATAAATTAGAAATAGAAAGCGAACTATATACATGTTTTAAAAATGAATAATTGGATTGTATAGTGTGTTTATTCGAGGTAAGTGGTTTTGCCGTTTTGAAGTTGAGGATGTTTTCAGTTAAGGTCTGAGAGGTAATTTTACCCCAACTTGATTGATTTCATTTTTAATGGATAAATAGCAAGATCCAGTCTCGAAGAGAAGTGTTTGAAAAAGAGTTAGTTGAATAAAAATATTTTGGGTTGTTGTAACGATGTTTTACACAACATTCGTTTTAAACCCAAGTGATGGAATTTTGGAAATATAAAAGTAAATATTTCCTGAGTATAATTAAAATAGTCGGAATAGAGATAAGTGATTGAAATTGTTTTCAATTGCAAATAGAGATATTTTCTAATATATAGAAAATAAAAGAAGTTGATATTGGGAAATGCTTTCCAAATAGCGTAAAGGGCCAATATGGTTATTGAAATCATATTGGTTAACAAATATTGATAGAAAAAATGGAAAAGTGATTTAATTAATGAAATATTAATTAAAGAGCCCAATGATTTGTTTGATATGTTTGGATGAACACTTGTTTTTATTCGATAGTTAAATCACAGACTATCGAAGTTTTTGACCATCGTTGTCAATATGGAGAGACCGGTTGGATTATTATCCGAAGAACCACACCGTATCGGCATTAGCGTTGCGAACCAAGTATGCTGAATATATTGAAGACGGAGTAAAGTGCAAGGACTTTTTTCTATTAAATAGAAATAGTGCCTTCGGATTCGTTCAGTCCCAGAACGAACGTATATGGACGAATGTCTGACAGAGTATTTCCAATGATCAAATGGGTTGGTCTGTATAAATATATATGGTTGCAACGGATTTATTCCCTTAGCATAACATCCAGAATATTTGTGCAAACTCAACTAGTGATTAACGGATCTGACAATGTGGCATTCAAAGTGATTGTGCTATCAATGAATGGTAAGTATTCGTAGCCTCAGGCCTCAACAACCGGGAAAAGACAAAAATCGGGCAGGCAGCATGGCTATGTGGGTCGCACCCATTAGGATGTATAATCACCTATCTAGAGGTTCATTTAATTTCTTATTCTATTCGATGCTGTCCCAGTCGGGAGACGGTTGCTGATCCCAACCGTTGGTGATATACATTCGATACACTCAAGCGAAATGAGTGGTCGGTCATGTGTGGGCCGGGTTACAAGATGTTCTTGTTGAACCCAGTGTATTCCTCTCTAGAGATACACTAGCGGAAGGTGGTTCCATACCTTGTCATGTTGGAAATCCAATCTCCAATAAGCGCTATGCGGTTTTTGATTTTATAATATATATGTGGAGCGTGAGATGCAAGCGTTCTGCTATTTGGTTATTTACTTGATGTAGACATTATTATAATATCATTGGATTTTCGTATCAAAGTGTTTTGGGTTATAGTAAGGTAAAAACCGTCCATGTTTATGTGTGGGTTGGTCTTACTATTATCTTTTCTTTCGAAAAGGGTTTTTAAAGTTAAACAAGTGGTTGGAGTTTACTCACACCAGTCCCATGACTGACCCAGAGTTTATTTTGTTTTGTTTTCCCTAAACTCTTGGGTGCCCAAATTTGTACGGGCAGTCAAGTAGTCGGGATTTCACAGATTCATTTGAAGGAGCTGGAAGCAGGAGGCTTCACCGGTTTGTTATAGGCTATCATATATTCCGCTGTGGACCTTGTTTGTATCTGGAAACAGGTGTTTATAACTGTTTCAGAAATGACTGTTGTGCTCTGATGATGGTATGTATATAAAGTTACTGATTTGTATTTCAAAAGTTATGTTATATAATATATTTTATTCGTTCCGCTGTGAGATTCGTGTTTACTTTGATTATGCTCAGTTGTGTTCTTCTTCTTCTATTCTATTAGTTCTATCTTTTCTATCTCACCCTCTAATTTCTTCTATTAATGATACGGTATTTTCGATGTCTGAACAGTCGACGCTGGGTTTTGTGTCGATTTTCGGAGTCGAAAATTCCGTGGTCGTTACAAATACAGCGCGAAGTACAATGTCAGACATACATCCATTTGCAAGTCCTTTCTAGGTCTGAACGAAAACGGAGGCACCTTATTCCTCGTCCCATATGGCCAATATAGGAGAGAGGCCCTTACGTATCCGGTCCATCTCCATTTACGTTTGGGCGATCACCGCTTATTACCTTGTCTTGGGTGTACATCCCAATCAAGACATCAAGTAATCATCCAAATGATGTGAAGATCTCCGGTCTTCAACTACCGTCTTCAAATATTCGACTTTTAATCATCGTATCATTTATTCAAAATGGGTTAAACCCGGTATTTCTGAATTACTTGCGTATCTTATAATCAAGCGCTATAAAAATACATCATACGCCTCATTCCAATCTAGGATATTCTTTTATTCAAATATTCATTACATTGGGAATCATTCCCATAAATTTTATCAAAGATTTAATTCATTTAAACTTCTTGTTTAAATTTTTCTTTGAAAACCATTGCAAAAGATTTTATATTATCTTTCAACAATCTTAAACCAAATGAAGGTTTATCAAACTGGTCAGGATTATCGCGTCTTACTAAAGTAATCATTTATTTTATTTTTCCAATCTCAACTTATTCATCCCATGGAGCAGAACTAGTAGTACTCCAGTCTAACACCCACTGTGTTATTGGTAAAATTAATTACCATTTCACATTTCAAATCTAATTAAAGAATTAACTGTCGCATGAATTAAAACTAGTAGTACTCCATTCTCAATCATTTCTAGAATTCGGTAAATTTAATTACCTCATTCACATTCGAATCTAATTAAAGATTCGTTAAAACTCCAACTTGATTTTAATCTCAAAAATCATTGCTTAATGATTATTCAACTTTTGGAAATTAATGTTGTCTTTAACTGGGTTAAAGAACCAATGTCATTTAAAACAAAGTTCATGATAAACCCAAAATTCTCTTTCATCAAAATTGAATCTTCACGGAAATCTGATCAGTATATAATTGATATAAATTTCCGTATCAGACTAATACTATAGATCGAATAACGACAAAGCCTTTTAAATTCCATAAATAGTAATAGTCTTCCTTCATAGAAGTTTGTCTCGATTATTAGTAAATCGAATTCCACTCAATTCCAATTTAATATATTAAAATGGAAAACTTTACATTGGAAAATTCTGTTAAATCTTAGTTAAAACATTTATAAATTCCTAACCACAATTTCAGTGTTAACTGGGTTTTAAGAACAAATGTTATTTAAACCATCGTTCACAGTGAACCCAAAATCGGCTTCCATTTAATTCCAATTATATGTATCAATTGAAAACTTCATTAATCTTAATTAAAACATTTATTATTTTCTCAACTAGGTTTAAGAACAATGTTATTGAAGACACAATTCACGACAAACCCAAAATCCAATTTGATATCAAATACAAGGTTCTAAATAGAAATCATATCGACTTATATTCAATATCAAATTCTGAAATCAATAGATATCGTATTGGGAATAACAATATTTATATCTTCCAAATTACTCAACAATATCCGTAAAATCACAGAATCCAATATCGAAATATTCTGAAGATTATTTCCATTTAAATCCTTTCTAACTCATACATTGGAAAATTCTGATTATATTAAAACCATATAATTTCTTTCAGTTCTTTACTCAAGCTGATAAAAAACTTATTCAGATAAAAATATATTTTATTTTTACAAACTTGGAATATTTCATCAAAATTGATTTCAAATCATTTATTATGATTTTACATAATTTATTCATATTTTTAATAATTTTATTAAGGCCCTTACAGTCGGTTTCCAAAATCGGCCAACGAGTTGCATCCATAGCGACCTTTTCCAAAACTGACTTGAATATATCTTAAAATATAGCCATTAGATTTCAAATCTGTTATTATCATTCGAAAGTTCTTTTTGATACGAACCCAATAGTTCCTGTTTTAGGGGAATCCGACGGTCGAATCTCCCATTACGTCAATTCAAAGTCAATGGTTGAAATTCGCGAACGGTCGTTGCACGACACGTTCTATTCAAACCATTTAAATATATATAACATATTTCATCAATTTCCATCTTAAACGTATTTTATAAATCATTTATAAATTCTTTCTAAAATGATTTCAAATTCCTTTTCAATTTTAAATCAAAATTGAACAATCTATATTATTATAATATCAAAAATAATAATACTTTCAACATATCAGATTTTGAAATCAAATCTTTTCGATATTCATTCTAAAATGAATACAATCAACAGAAAAATCAGTTCGAGCTAAAATGGTGTACATCTACTTAACTTGGCTTCATATATTTCAATATTTTCGTGTCCATCCAAAATCGACCATTAGAATCATATTTTGGTTATTCACTGAATATTATTTTAAAATATTCGTTAATTCTGAATTGGAATTAGACTCAATCAATTACCATATAATTTTATTTATATGGATTCCAAACATTGCGTGTATTCAAAAATAGTGATATTCAACTGTTAAACATTCAATTCACATCTAGATTGCAATTTACAACTGTATAAGCATTAAATAATTAAATAACGCTTATAACAGTCTATCAATCAATTGGTTGAAATACAGTTAATTCCAAGGGAGATGTGAATTAATTATCTTCCCCAGACCCATGTGGGATTTTCAATCATCAAAAAAATATTATTATTTGTATGCTTGGGCATGTGTAAAATTATCGTCCCAATACCCGTGTGGGGTTTACATCACAATCCATGTGAATTTATCTATTTTTTTGGAGAAGGGTTGGTAAATTTTTATCCCAAAATAATTTATAATCTAAACATTTTATTTATCAACACTTATAATCACAGTTTAACTATGATAACATTAAAACTGTAAACATCCACCAACCACCAAACAAATATAGCAATCACATGCAATCAATATATATTCAGTTATAAAAATAAATAACTGTACAAAAAATTTGAGTGAGAGAGGTCTCACATTGATTTCCACTCCGTCAGTCTTTAATTGAGGATTTATTTTTAAACAAAATTAAACGAACATTTAATTTAGCTCAAAATTGAACTTGCTACGTTTCTGTTCTGGTCAGTTCCATTTTGTAGTATTCGTTGCCACGATTCCAACGCACCTAAAATCATCGGATTTGGACGTCGTATGAAAATGTTACGGTCATTTAGACTTTTAAACAATTAACTAGAACAATTAGTTTAATAAATAAAATTATTAAACCTTAACCATTTCCTTAATCAATCTCCACCATTCAACATATGATCCAAGGCCACTCCATCTTCTCCTTCTCTTCGTTATATCGTTCCAATTTATTCTAGGTTACGCACAAAAACTCCCAACCCACTCCTACTTGCGCACGACACTACAAGGGGTCTGATCCGGATCAAATGCTACCTCGCCGTCAGTCTTGGGGTTGTTGTACATGACGTAGTTGTACACACAATTATATGATTTTTGTTTGATGATAACAACCAAATAAATATTATTTTAAATGTGTTTGTTACTGTAATGTTATTCTATATCATAGACAGAAATATAATATTTATATTTATATAAAATACTACTAGACAAGAATTAAATATTCAATCAGTATTTTATTAAATATAATATTTTATTTTAACTTTCAAACAATACAGATTTACAACTCCACTATTCATACATTTCGTTGATATTCATTACAGTACAATCAATTTCATTTTATACAAAGCTCCTCACTACAGAATCACTCAGTCACTCATATTTTCATACATACATTGACACATTTACATATTGACACTTATATACAGTTTCTTGTCTTCACAGCTCACAGTCAGTCCAGTCATCATCTGCTTACATGTCACATGAAACACACACAAAGTACACTACAATAGAAATGAAACTGAATACATGCAAACATAAATTTATTTTTAAATTTTATTTGCCTTGGAATTTTTGGTGTGTTTCTCATCATTTTTCATGACTTGATCTAATATGTGTATATTTCTAATACCCACTGATCAGCCTCAACACACTACATCGGTTTGCTGATAGGAACCAGTTGATTCTGAACAGCCACAACACAGTGTAGCGGTCTGCTGATGTATATTCGAAAACACACACACACACGCACACACACACACACACATATATATATATACACACACACACACACATACGTGTGTATGTACACATATGTATACATACAGGTCAACAACATGTCTGCATGGTGCATTTCAACCAAACAGCAAGGAGCAAGCTCAAGTGGACAACACAACAACTACATATGCATTAGTATGCAACCGAAATGAGTGATCGAATATTAGCAAGCCAGAGTGGTCGAGTACAAGCAATCACAATGCAAATGGGTCAAAACAGTTCAAGCATCACAATGTACAAGACATGGGTCAAGCCAACATGTTCAGCAAAGTTTCAAGCATGAATGGTGAATGGTGTACAACATCATATATACATTGCAACTACAACATGGTGTGCTCATCATGATTAACACAGAGTGAAGTACATATATACAAGAAGCATGGGACAACTTCAGTTTTTAAACCATCGTGAAACAACATGTACACAAGTGTACAACAATTCAAGGACTACTCAATCATGGTGGTGCAGAATGGATACAACATGGTTCATGATTCAGTAGCAAGATAACATAGTCAAGGCAGAATGGAAAAATGGTCAAACAAGTTCAAGGCTGCTCATTTTCATATATAGACACAGCAAAACTCAAGTGGACAACCGGATAGCCAACATACATGCAGATCTGGAGTGTCATGTAAATGCATGAATCAAGCAAGTGCAAATACAGCTACATTATGGAAGTTTTATGTTATTCCAAGTGAAGCCAGTTCAGTTTTCATATAAACAGAGAATAGTCAAGATGGGCATAGCAAACCAACATTCAAGTACATTTATATAGCAGCATAGTCATATACACAACATCTCAGCATGGCTCGAGTATGAATATATTCTAACAGCAACAATAAAATGGAGTGCAAAAGATTTATGAGGAAATACACAAAGCTTGAATCACAAATTGCTTTTCTGGAAGGGATTCATGGCTAAAACCAAGCAGATACATATTTGGCAAGTTTTTCTTAAGCTATCTAGAAAATTAGAGTAATTTGTTTATGGCATGTTTCTAGAAATTGATCAAAAGAGCACTTCACAATTGAAGGTAGAATTGAATTCATGATTGAATTCCACCAATCAATTAAAGTAGGCCAAAGTTTTTTTTTATTTCTAGAAATACACAATCAGTATTTGGCAAGTATAAATTGTGGAAATCAAATTCTATTTTCAAATTTGCAAATGTTCACAATGATTCAGAAAGTCGCAAGTTTTTTTGGAGCAAGTTAAAAAAAAAGAAAAATTTGTCCTTTAGCACTGGTCAAATTTGAGGAAAGTATTTCCAGAAATTTAGCAAGAGAAATTCAAGGAATGAAAGCATTGGTAATGGTTCTAGAAATACTCAAAGTGTTTGCTTGCAAGAATACCATATGCATGGACAATTTTATCTCAAATTGGCCATTCAATTATTTGCTGTTTTGGCAAACGTGTTTATAGTTTTCCAATATGGTCGAATTTCATTTATTTGATTCAGGAAAATTTGCAAATCAGGACAAATACCAATTCGCAGGGGATTCTTTTTAAGAAAAGAAATCATTTTAATTCATTCCATAAATCACGCAGGGAAATCATGCAAGAGACAAATTAAAACCAACTACATTCATAGAGGAAACAATATCAAGTCAGGATTCATATCAACAATCATGCAACAACAATCAAGCTGAGGTGATTAAGCCGAAAGGGGAAAGCAACACAAATCAGAGCCAAGTCATTATCGAGGAAATCAGAGAATTAAGGATTTTTAAATCCTATAAATTCACCATTACATCACATGCACAAACTATCAAAAGCCAGAGCATAATCAAAAAGAAAAACTCACAAAATTTTCAATTGTTTTTTATCGAGCAAATTCCAAATCAAAGCATCAGAAAGCAACAGCGAATTCGAGCATCAGAGAACCTCATTTCATCAAGCATCGAATCGATTTGGGGATTCAAGGAGAAAACCCTAGTTTTGGATTTCATAGCCTCCATTTTTTATTTCCACGAAGAAAGCAAGTGATCGGGATAAATAAAACATGGGTGCAACACAATTAAAAGCGGCTGGCCAAGTCAAGTTTTGAAGGGGAGATTTATCCACTTTTATAATCTAGGGTTTATTTGTTGTTTTAAATTTTCTTTTGTTGTATTTTTATTTGTAAAACGATTCAAACAGTTCTAGAGTCTGTAAAATTCTAGGGGATTCAGTTAGGGGTTAACCGAAAGTTTCTAGAGTCTGTAAAATCTAGGTGGTTTCCTAGTTTTGTCTCTAAAACTTGGCAGTTAACTAAGGTCTGTATAACTAGGGGAAATTTGATCTAGGGGACTAGATCAATCTAGGTTTTTTAGCGTAGGATTAGAATAGGAGCAATGGGTTCGTGAGTTTACATGGTCTTGCAAGCGTGATCTATTCTATTACCTAGTAGAAACCTTTGGAATGCAGCAGTAGGCAGGACTTTGCCGAAGCTGAGTATATCTTGTGTCATTTACCTTTCTGCATTTATTTTCTGCTGCATTCTGTGATATGATATTCTTATTATCTCGCTTAATTTGTAATAAACCCTATTTACCCCTCTTTAGGGTTAATCTAGATCCAACATGTGGTATAGGAGCAGGTGTTCTGTTCACTCTAGAGTAAATGGTGATCCCTAGTTGTCAGTCCATAGAGAGTTATTCCAGTCGTATTCCAACTATTTTTAATGGTACAGATTTTTTGAATTGGAAATCAGAAATGGAATCCTATTTAAAATCTGCTGATATTAAATGTTGGAATAGTATTATAAATGGGTACGATATTGTAAATAGGGTTGATATTGAATTTAGTTTTCGCGCTACTCATATTCTTATATTGATGATATACAATATAGCCTTATCTCCCATGTTTGACCGCACAAGACATCTGGACAACTCTCAACACGTTGTATGGAAAAGAAGACAACCGCTCAAAACCCCAGAATGTCAACTCAGTTTTAGATTTGTGCTTAGCAGTTTATATAGATGGAAATTTAGATGAAGACTCAACAGAAGATCTTTCTTATAAAGATTTAATTCATCGTTTTAAATGGTTTAACTGAATCTGTTGAGAATCTAAAATCTAAAAATAAAATTCTGATATCTGAAAAGCTTGAGTTGATCAGCAAAAATAATATTTTGGAATCAAAACTTGAGAAGGTCAAGAAATCTTCAAACTCTAGTTGTAAAAGTTGTTTGGTTTTGGAAAACAATCTTGTTCATCAAAATAAAAATATTCAAAAATTTGAAAATTAAATTATGTTTTTAAAAGAGAATAAGATTGAGCTTGAAAGTACAAACAAATTTTTACAAAAGGAATTTGAAAATTTTAAGACTACCAAAAATTCCGAATATGAATTTGCTGAAAAACAAAATTTGTTGAAAACGGATTTGATTTTGAAAGAGCTTAAAATTGAGATTGAAAAATTCAAAACCTTTAAAAACTTAAATCTGAAAAGCAAAATCATTTTGAACTTGAAATTTCCAAATCCCAAGCCAAAATTAAATTACTTGAAAATGAGAATTTGGTTTTGAAATAGTCCAATGCTGAACAGAAGATCGCTATAAATAATTGCTCAAATTTAATAAAAGAAAATAACGATCTAAAATCCAAAATTCAACGATTAGAATCAACTTTGGATAAATTTTCTAATGCGGAAAAATCGTTCAATATGCTATTACAAAACCAAGTTTCTATTGGAAATAAACATGGTCTTAGCTTTGGGAAAAATAATATTTTTGAAAAATGAAATTCAAATGATTTTAAAAATCCTTCAAACTTCTTTGAAAAGAATCGTTTTGATAATTTGAACTCGGATAATTTCAAAGGTTTTTCAAATCATTACCGAGATGAGAATTTGTTTTATAACAAACCATTTAAACTATCTTGGATCCCAAAAGGAAATACAGGCTTCGTTGAATTCAAACAAATTTGGGTTCCTAAGGGTACAAAAGTTATTTCTAATGGATTGTTGTACAAACCAGTGTGGGTACCAAAACATATGAATACAACAGTGAGTGGTTTTACTAATTTTGTTAGACCACTCGATCCTCTAAACTATTAGGTACCAGAGGAGGTTGAGGAACTGCTTTGCAAAAGAGAAACTGAATTCAGACTGCTTTATATCATCAGATTATTTATAGTTCCTTAGCCGAGTCTGTTGAGCTGGAGATCAACAACAACTTCTGTTATTCAGGTATGATCTCTAGACTCAACTTTGTAAATATTCTATGTTTTTATTTTCTTCTCTTTGTTTATTCCTCTTTCTACCCCTTCAATTTTTGTTTGTTTGTTTTTGAGTTGTCACTGCTATATTTTTCTTTTCTGAGCTTCCTTAACTTCCAATTGCAGAATTCATGATTTTCTGGATATTCACTTTATTTGAATAAAACTCTAATATTTTAAATCTTTTCCAGATCTTGAGTATAATCTTGTAAATATCTGCAATTGTTTTGAAGTTTATTTTTTGTTTTCTGAATTCATAACAGTGTTGATGTATTGTTGTCATATCTTGAACACTGTTAATTTGAATTCTAAATTTTTGAAGATATGAAAATTAAGTGGAAATTCATGCACCTCCGCTGTTTTGAGTTTCTTCTAATTCATTTTAGAAAAGCTTGAAATGTTATATTCATTACAACACGCTGCTATTTTTCAGTTGTGAATTCCATTGATTTTCAGATTGGCTTGGAAATTTTGAGTTGTCTTGAATCACAGTGATACATCTTGAAATTCATCTTTATTCATGATCATTATTGTTGAAATTTGTTTCTTTGAAATCGTATGAAATTCTTGATATTTTGGATATCACACACCTCTTAAATTTGAAATTATCACTCTTGTGTGACTGATTCATTATATCTCAAAACTTGACATTGATTCAAGAGATTTCAAATAAACTATTCTTTAATTTTCTGGATCATGAATATCTCTCAAGCTTCATGTAAATGATATGAAATTACTTTTGTACTTGTCAGAAATAATTTGAAAAATGGTCTTCGAAACTCACTATTTGTTCATGATTATCTGTTTGTTTAAAATCATTTGAAATTATTGATTTATTGAATCACACACATATCTTGGATCTGAAGTTTATAATCTGGTGTGATTGATTCAGTGAAACTTTAGATTTTCATATTTCCTCAAATGATTTCAACAAACGGTATTTTTTTAATCTTGTATCATGAATCATCTTATGTGACCATCAGCTTAACAAGTTTGCGTTGAAACTAATTTTGTGCTGCTCTGATACTAATCTTAGATAACTACTTGTTTTGATTCGTCTGCTGCCCTGATAAATGTGCTGAATTTGTCTGCTTGGGCTTTAAAATTCTGTTGTCTGTGATACTCTGGTTTGTCTCCGGTGTCTTGTTACAATCCTCATTAATAGGGACACCAATTAGTATCAGAAGTGCTGATTTTTTGTATATGTTTTTAATACCTCTTGCTTTATATAGATCTTTTCAATTTCCTCTGGTAATTGATTTTTAATTTTAAAGTTATTTATTGATTATTCATTAAGAAATTGAAATCAATATCCAAATTGAACTGTATTTATAATTCATCAAAATTATTATCAGATTTTGAAATTGTGATGAATTGTGACTGCAGTATATTTCACAACAAGAGGAGATTTTATTTGGATTTTCATGATGATTGAACATTTATTATAATATCTTTGAGTTGGCAATTATTTCACGACCATCTCCTTTATCTATCATCAGTTTGCCATCCATCATGATTTTATATTAACGTGGAGAGTTAATATTTAAAAAAAATCTTTTTGAATAAACAGTGGAAATATTTGTGATAGAAATGAGACTATATTATTATTCAGAATTAGTGATAATTGAAAATTTTCAATAATCCCAGTACATCGAGTATATTTCATAATATGATTATTTTAGAAATTTGTTTCACAAACCATTTCTGTACCTACTACCATTTCTATCATCCATATTGGTTTTATATATCGAGGTATTTTTCCTTTTGGAGCCGAAAATGATAAAAATATAATTAATATATAAGTGTGTCTCTAACCTTATTTAAAAATCCAAGCTCTGGTCATGCATGGTTAAGAGACAACTTATAATTTAAGCTGCAACTAACCTCATTTAAAAATCCAAGCTATGGTTATGCGTAGTCAGTGTGCTCTTAAACAAAATAAAAAGAAAAAGGAAATAATGTGCTATAAATAGAAATTAATTTGAAATTCTCCTTGGTGTATAAAAACTTACCTATCAACCCACCATTCTAATCTGTGAATGTATTGAAATCTTATGAAGCATTATGATTTGTTGATTGATAGCTATTGGTATTTGAGATTATACGATTTTGTCACTTAAATTGAATTTATAATTATAGTCCAAATCCATCACTGTTTTTGTGCTTCAATTTATATTTTTTTTTATTTGAAGATAATTGGAAATCAATTATATAACTCTCTCCATTTTTTTAAATTCATCGTAAATCCATCATTCTACTATGTGAAATATGCCATTAGGTCTCAGATTACTATGATTTTTGTTTGGCTGATTAAGATTTATGATGATTGTTCTTCCTCTTAAGCTAAAATTATATTTTTAGTCACTTTTCATCTATATTTTAAATTCTACATTCTTTTGATGATAACAAAAGGGGGAGAATGGGTTGAGATTTTGATTTATGAGTGAATATTCCTTAAATATTTTTAATGTTGAAAATTCATTCATTTCACTCATGCACAGTTGTAGGGGGGGTTTTCTGTTGTAGGGGGAGCTAAAAAAAATAGGAGGAGTTCAATATTCACTGTCAAACATATTTATTGTGCTCAAAATTTTTTATTTGTTTGTCATCATCAAAAGGGGGAGATTGTTGTATATGACGTAGTTGTATACACAATTATATGATTTTTGTTTGATGATAACAACCAAATAAATATTAATTTAAATGTGTTTATTACTGTACTATTATTCTACATCACAAACAGAAGTATAATATTTATATTTATATAAAATACTACTGGACAAGAATTAAATATTCAAACAATATTTATTAAATATAATATTTTATTTCAACTTTCAAATAGTACAGATTTACAACTCCACTATTTATACATTTCACTGATATTCATTACAATACAACCAATTTCATTTTATACAAAGCTCTCACTACAAAATCACTCAGTCACTCATATTTACATACATACACTGACACATTTACATATTGACACTTATATACAGTTTCTTGTCTTCTGTCTTCACAGCTCACAGTCAGTCCAGTCATCATCTGCTTACCTATCACATGAAACATTGTAACACCCCACCTCCGCTAGGGTCACTCACAAAGGGAATGCACTAGTTTTGGAGGAGCGTTATCGAGGTAAACAAACACAGAAATATCACAAGACAGAACATAGATAAAATAGGGGAAGAATCAAAAGATAAATTTCATTACTTTCAAAAAAAAGTCAAAACCTTTTACATCAAATAGCCAAGGTCATTATTTTCCATTACAAAAAATTCTGTCTTGCATAAATAAAGAAGCATAAACTTATAACATCAAAAGTAGCATAATTCCCCAAAGGTAGTAGAAATGCAGCCATAGCATAGCTCAAGATCAAACCGTTCATGAGCTGAACCGAAAGCAAGCGAAATCCAAGCTAAGTGTTAGAGTTTCCTCCCTGAGAACCTTGGGGGGGGGGGGATGAAAGAAAAAGAGGCGAAAGAAAACGGGTCAGTCATAAAGACTGGTAAGTCCAAGTGACTTTCAACATAAAAACAGATAAAGATAACATGACATGTATAAACTAAAAGTAAACGTAAGGATGCTGACAAGATGGGCAAGATGGACTAAGACAACATGATAAATCAAGTATAGCATCACATATTCAAGGTTCGCTGCATCAACTATACTAGAATCCCAAACCCATGTCTTATATTGATCATGAAATGATCCCTTGGCCCAATATCATGAAATGACCCATTTCTAGGTCCAACGAAATGATCCACTAGTCGATCGGCTCCCTACAAGTTCTAGCCCGTCATGTGTCTGTGTCATACAACCCTATCACGAATGTAGTCACCTGTGCTAGGTCCACCATAGGGTGTATCAAGCCTTATGGTGCCAACCACCGACACGAACCAAGCATGCACAGATAAACCTACTGATGCCCAATGCCTGCTTTTTCAACTCCGGACCACGTGCACGACCATAGCCCGCCTGAACCTACACTGGCGCACCAACACAGCCGTCGTTCTGGTCGCTTACAATCAGCCCAGTAATCGTGCCCCACCCTACCTAGTTCCAGGGTACCATGATATGTCTAGTGGGTTACTGCTGAAATGGACGGCGCAACTATGGTTTCCATCCAATAGGTTAAGTGTTGTCATTTAAATTCGTGACTTAACCCTTATCAATCTAGCATGTCAAGTTGGTTAAGTGTTGTCATTCAAGTTCTTGACTTAACCCTACGAATCATGTGTCAAGTTGGTTAAGTGTTGTCTTACATGTTCATGACTTAACGCTATCATGTGGCATTAATTCATTAATGCACCCCAACCTCTCACATCATACTTGTTGTTGTGGTCACTGGATATGCCGAGCGGTTCCGGGCAGAGTTACACCACAACTCAGTCTGACCTCGGGTTTTTAAGTGCGATATGACCAACTACCCACATTGGATCTATTGTTTGCAGTAACTGGATTTGTCGGGCGGTTCCGGGCAGAATTACACTGCAAACTCAACCCAACCTCGAGTTGGCCATTTTCAAGTTCATTCTAATGTCATGTCCATGTTCAAATTTTCATGTCAAGTTCGTGTCAAGTTTTCAAGGCAAGTTTCATGCCAAGTCTCCTATAATTACCAATTTTTTCCAACGTTACCCCGTCTAAATATTAGGCTAACAATCTTAGCCTAATTTTTCGTCCGCATGATTTTTGACATATAATATTAGGCTAAAAACTTAGCCTATTTTAACGTACATAAAATTTGCATAAAGAAATTCATCATGACATTGGTGTAAACTTGGCATTTTCGGCATGGTCAATATGAACACCATAGATGTGTACTTGCAAAGTAATCAATCTTGCAAAGTAGTCAACATGAAGATCATAGGTGTGAACTTGCAACACAGACTAAATCAACATACATATATGTGAACTTGCAAATCAATCACGAACATATGAATAAGTGTGAACTTGAAATATGACATAGGTTTAACATATACACATAAACATGTAGATCTAACATTTAGTCACATATGTGATATGATTTTTCAACCTAAAACTTGCATAACATGATAAACTACACAACTTGTCATAACGGGTTATACTCCAAGTTCATATACATATGAATAGACTTATTCATTAATTCCCAATTCAACAAGATGATAGAATAGAACCACAGGCATAGATCAACATAATAAATATTGCTCTATTATCAATTTATTTCCAAGGCATGACCTAACTGAATAAATTGATTAAAACACCGTAGGCATAACATTATGAACATGAAAAGGTTTGAATTATAATAATCTAGATTCAAGAACACGGATAGATCTAACTTAAATAGAAAAATCCCCAAAATCAAGACAAATAAAGAAAATAGGTCTGAATAGAAAATCAAGCTTAGATCCAATTTCATATTCATAATCCTAGGCAATAACCTCATGGTTATGAATTATAGGTGATTATCCATAATTGTCCTTGTCATAGTCATAGGCAACAATCTTATGTTCAAAGTCATAGGCGTAGGCATAGTCTTATGTTCATAGTCATAGGCATAGTCTTATGTTCACAGTCATAGGCATAGGCATAGTCTTTTGTTCATAGTCATAGGCATAGGCATAGTCTTTTGTTCATAGTCATAGGCATAGTCTTATGCCATTAACAATAGTTTCAACGTCATAGGTAATATTCCCAAAAGTCAAAATCCAAGATGAACAAGAATAGATATGAATCATACATAGATTAATTCCAATTTATAACATGCCCATATTAAGTTTATAGTTTTTATCTAAAAGTAACTGGAACTTACAGACCGTGGTCAGAAAGATGTAGAAGTCGAATCTATAAACTAGTCGTCGAATTGTTGAATCGTTGAATCTTGATTTGATTGTAGAAGCAAACCCCCAACTCCTAGCCGTAGTCTTCAAGAAATAATCTTCGCGTTTTATTTTTAATTTAATTTAATTTAGAGGAGGAAGAAGAAGCCATGATCATCAAGAATTTGAGCAGCATAAGGTTAGAGAAGAATGGTGTAAAGAGAATGAGGCTAGGAGGCTGTTTATATAGAATTTCAATTTTATTATAGCCGTCGGTGAAGCTAGAGTTAATCAAGGCCATCCATCTCAAGAGAAGCCAATCAGAAAGTGACAAGTTAGCCCTATTGACACAGCAGAGCTCAGAAATTCGACCAGAACCCGACCAGGCCAGCCAGGGCTTGACCAAGCAGGTTTTCTGCTCGGCCTGGGCGCACCTGCCAAGTGCGCCAATGCAAAATTGCATGGGCGCACTTCCCAAGTGCGCCAGTGCAATTTTGTTCTGGCGCACTTCCCAAGTGTGCCAGTGCATTCTGGCCGGTTTCTGGTTTTTCTGCCTAACTTCGTTCGTCGATATCTTCTTCGTACGGTATCCGTTTTACGCAAACTCCGACTCTATTTCAAGCAGAATTCCGAGACGAACGCAATGGCGTAACCCATTTCCCATGATTACCATTTTAAAAATTAATTATACCTTGATTTCTAATTTTAACATGTTATTAAAATTTGGGTTGTTACATTCTTCCCTCCTTAAAGGATTTCGTCCCCGAAATCTTCAAGTTAAGAAGAATGCATCCTATCATCCAATCAACCATCTACTCAACCATCATCCACAAGCAACCATTGTGCTTAAAACATTTCTAATGCTATATGAACATATGCAGAAAGTGTGTGTATATGTTCCTTATCTAATGCAAATGATCAGGCCTGATTGATCTTCTTAATGCAAAATATGTTTAGTGCCATGAGTCCAACATGTATGCAAATAGTCCTAGTCACATAAACACTATATGTGTGCACAAACATCCATCCATATGCAACATCCACATGATAACACGTTCAATTTCATCCATAAACAAGTATAAACACTCATGCATATGTAATATGAAAATGTGTCTGAGCCGATCTAGTGCCTAATGTGTGTTATGCAACCACAAGCAACCACTTGCAATCATTTGCAAACATCAACTATAACATGTTTCAAGCACATGTTTACATTCAAAGGGGTTCTACCTAAGGTTCTCAAGATAGGATTGAGAAGATAAGCAAGATAAAACAAAGCATCTAGGAGAAGAAGTTAAAGATGTACCCCCAGAAGGTCCTTCTTGCGGGGCTTGCCCTTGCTTCTTAGGGTAGTTTTTGCTGATATGTCTAGTTTCACCACACTGGAAACATGCTCCTATATTCATCTTCTTCTTTCTACAATCCTGAGCTATATGCCCCTCAATACCACAGAAGTGGCATTTTCTTTTCTCGCGTGTCTTGTTATCATTCTTCTTGTTTTTGATTTTGCCTCCTTTCTCGGAGTCTACCTTCTTGTTTGGAGGCTCATTCGCCTTAACCTCCTTCTTGCCACTCTTGTCTTCTTCATTTAAGAGCACCATGTCTACTAGCTTTTCGTAAGTAGCCCCCATAGGTACGTGGGTCATAGCTAAGCTGTGAAGCGGCTCATTCAATCCCTTGACAAAACGGAGGGCCTTCTTATGAGGGGTATTCACTAAGTATAGTCGAAATCGAGCCAGTTGATTGAATTGATTAACGTACTCCTTGACCGTCATACTTCCTTGCTTAAGAGATAAGAATTTTTCCAGATGTAGACTTCGTTCAGCTTGTGAGAGGAATTTCGTCTCGAACCTTATTCTGAAATCCATCCATGTTTCAACCGGCCTCTCAGCGTTAGTGACTTCCCACCAATAGGAAGCTTCGTCTTTGAGCAACCATACCGCCAACTGTACTTTCTGCCTATCATCCACCTCGAAGATAACGAACAGATCCTCAGTTTCTTTGAGCCAATTCCTTGCTTCTACGAATGATTCAGTTCCCTTGAAATCCTTTCCACCCATGGCCCTAAAATCTTTACAGATCATCGAGAAAGCAATTGCACGAGGAGGGTGCGGAGGAGGAGGAATCACTGCAACTGGAGGAGGAATATCTGCTGGGCCTGCATCGTTGGCCCTAGCCTCTAAGTACCTCCTAAACCAGCCAGGTATTGGCACGCCCTCTAGAAAGTTAAGATTCCCAGACATGCTGAAATGAAAAAGAAGAGATTCAAATAAGGAAACAAAGGATAGTGCTAATGGCTTTTGGGGAATAGCCTTTAAATAAAACAATTCTATTCTTGAAAAATGCTTCTTTGTAAACGGTTTTGAAAATAGTTTTAGATGGTTTTAAAAACTTTTGCCCAGTCTGGTAACCTTCTGCTCTGATACCAAATGTAACACCCCACCTCCCCTAGGGTCACTCACAAAGGGAATGCACTAGTTTTGGAGGAGTGTTATCGAGGTAAACAAACACAGAAATATCATAAGACAGAACATAGATAAAATAGCGGAAGAATCAAAAGATAAATTTCATTACTTTCAAAAAATAGTCAAAACCTTTTACATTAAATAGCCAAGGTCATTATTTTCTGTAACACCCCGAAAATTCTATAACTGTGAAATTCATAAATTAAAGTATAATCAAATTCAAATCAAAGAACTAAGGGAAACGGGATACGCCATTGCGTTCGTCTCGGAAAAATACGCGAAATAGAGTCCGAGTTTTCGAAAAACGGAGTCCGTATGAAGAAGATATAGCCTTCAGAAGTTTTTAAATTGAGTTTAAAATTCAAACAGAATAAAACAGATTAAAAATTTCGAAATGGGGCCCAATGGGCCAGGGCGGATAAACACCCGCCTAGGCCACCCAGGTCGACTGGGCTGTCGACCTGGGCTACCCATGTCGACAGGGCTGTCGACAGCCCTGTCGACATGGGTATCGACCTGGTCGAGCCCAGTCCAACCTGGCTGGCCAGGTCTGTGTTTGGCCGATTTTCTGTGGTCTGCTTTGTCATTAGGGCTAGGTGGCAAGCTCTAATTGGTCTCTCCTTAGGATGAAAGGCTACGATCTAACCAAGCAACATCAACGGTCCTAATCAGTTCATTACCTCTATAAAAACAACCCTAGACTAAACCCTAATCTATTCATTCAAAAATAAGAACAAAGCCGCCATGTTGCTGAGGAACGACTAGGGGTAGCCACCAAATTGGAGAGAGGATTAGGAGGAAAATTCTAAGGCATAAAGCAACTCAATCAAATCAAACCGCATCTTCTTATTCCTAAATTAGAGAATTCGCCGCAACCATTGTAAGTAGAGTAATACTTTGGTATGAACAAATAACTGTGTTGGTTTGTATACTTGGTTGTGGTGATAAATAATTCATAATTTGTGCGTTACTATGATTATTATTGATTTGAAATGTTGTATACGTTTGGATATTCTTGAATTATGTTATTCATTATGAAAAACTACATGCGGTAGTTTTATGCAAGTATGACGTTTGGATATTCGCAAAATATGTAATTTATGTTGAAGCTACATGTATGTAGTTGTTAAATTAAAAATCATGCAAGTTTGGGGTTTTGCTATTATGCCATCATAATATGTATTTTTATACAAAAATCATTTTTGTGAGTAATTGGAATAAGTTTGGGTTATTATAATCCATATGAAATTATGTTGAGAATTTGGCATCATGTATTAAGCCATGCTATTGTACTAGAACACTATTTGCAAACTTATGAATATGACTAGGCTATGATTGATATTTTACATAATTGAAAACCATGTTAGTCCTATATTGTTAGCAAGAATTATATGAGACATGGCTAGGTTAGACCCAAAAATCCCTTTTTGCAAGTTTGCTTGAATAAGGTAAACACCATGTTTAGGAATATTTATGCATAAGTATATTTGTACCATCGTTATGTGATTAGACTTAAATCATGATTAAATTGAACTATGCTTTTGTATTAGTAACAAAAGTAATCCCCTTTGTAAACATGTAGAAACCTTATGAACATGATTTGCTTATGTTTGACATTATGCCATGCTTATGTTGGAAACATTTATGCCATGGTTATGTGAACAAATACTTATGCCATCCTTATGTTTGACATTATGCCTAAATAAGAACATAGGTCTATGTTGTAGTTAACACTATGTGACACCTAATTTAGATTCTTATCTTAACTACAAGTTTACATGTTTTGATTCATGTCACCTATGCTTTATGACCAAAGTATATGTTATTACTATGCAAGTACACCAGTTTCTATTTTGTAGTTCCAACGTCATATTGCAAGTTCATACGCTCACCATCCCCTTTTTGTGTATGTAATCACGCTTTAATCCTCCCCTTTTCGCATGGCTAAGTTGGGCTTTAAAAGGCTAAGCCCAACATATATATATATATATAATAAATGGACGTGTTAAACGGGGGAAAATAACGTTGGGTTAAAATTACTAATGAATGAAAATGTAAAATAGAAGGGCCCAAATTCAAGTATGGGTTGGGCCCATGATTGCTGTAACCTTTACACCATTAACTTAATAATTGGCCGCAAATATTTACATATAAGAAAATAAAGAAGAAAGACAAAATATGTAAATGTAGAACATACGATGTGTTTAAACCGAGGTTGGATTGAGTTGTGATGTAAACCTGCCCGGAACCGCCCGGCTGTCCAGTAGTCACAACAATACCTATCCAATGTGGGAGGTTAAACATGGAGCCCAATAAGGACCCGAGGTTAGACTGAGTTGTGGCGTAAGACTGCCCGGAACCAACCGGCAACAGGCAGCCACAACAATACCTGTCTAATGTGAGAGGTCAGGGCCTTAATAAGACAATTAAGGCTGAGTCAGGATTGTTAGGATTAAGTGAACTAAAGACTTAATCAAAATGGAACATGCTAAACTAAACGGACTGGTGGGGGTTAGGTTAGAAAACACTTAACCAACTTAGCATGTTGGCTAGAGATAGAAAACCTAGTAACGGGGGACCCCTTTCAGCAGTAACCCTAGAAGGTGTATCAGGATACCCTGAAACTAGGCAGGGTGGGGCACGATTACTGGGCTGATTGTAAGAGGTCAAATCGACGGCGGTGGTGCAGCAGTGTAGGTTCTAACGGGGTGCGGGCGTGCACACACTCCGGCGCAGAAAAATAAAGCACTGGGCACCAGTAGCATACCTGTGCATTCTAAAGGTTGTGTCGGGCCGCTGCCATGGGACTTGATACACCCCATGGTGGGACCAGCATAGGTAACTACAACATCGGGGGCCGTAAGACACATGTAACTATGCGAGTAGGAGCCGATCATTATGAAATGGATCACTTCACCCTGATTATGGGGTGCCAGTTGGAAACTAGTTTATATGGGTTCAGAGATTAACATGGGGTACGATAGTATATTCGACCCTAGACAACTTAACCAAGTTTATAGTGCTTGCCCACTTCTTGTTTATACTTATCATACCCAGTTCTTTATTCATAGACAGAATAGTACTAGACTTACTCAGGCTTTATGTCTGACTCTACTTTTCTTTCGTCTTCTTTTCTTCCGTTTCCCCCCCAGGTCCACAGGGAGGGAACACTGCAGCTTGACCAGCCTTAACATCCAGCTTGAAGAAGAGAAATGTATTGCTTGGACCCTTTTCGCTTGAAACTATGGCTTTGGACAAACTCTATGGGGCTTTTGCAGTTTACCTATGTTTTATTTATGCTTCTTTAAATAATGTAATCAAGACAGATTATGAAAGTGTTATGTTATGTTTTTGGAAAAGATGTAAGACAATTATGGTGATGTTGTTGTAACACGTATTTGCTTTTATGAAATAAAAGTTTGTTGATTTTCCGCTGTTTAAAAATATGTGTTCTTATATCTGTCTTGTATATATGTGATTTATACTTATAAACCTCCACCAAAATTAGGGCATTCCCTTTGAGAGTGACCCTAACGGAGGTGGGGTGTTTCATTTTCCATTACAACAAATTATGTCTTGCATAAATAAAGAAGCATAAACTTAAAACATCAAATGTAGCTTAATTCCCCAAAGGTAGCAGAAATGCAGCCATAGCATAGCACAAGATCAAACCGTACATGAGCTGAACCGAAAGTAAGCGAAATCCAAGCTAAGTGCTAGAGTTTCCTCCCTGAGAACCTGGGGGGGGGGGAATGAAAGAAAAAGAGGCGAAAGAAAATGGGTCAGTTATAAAGACTGGTAAGTCCAAGTGACTTTCAGCATAAAAACAGATAAAGATAACATGACATGTATAAACTGAAAGTAAACGTAAGGATGCTGACAAGATGGGCAAGATGGACTAAGACAACATGATAAATCAAGTATAAATCAAGTATAGCATCACATATTCAAGGTTCGCTGCATCAACTATACTAGGATCCCAAACCCATGTCTTATGTTAATCATGAAATGATCCCTTGGCCCAATATCATGAAATGACCCATTTCTAGGTCCAACGAAAAGATCCACTAGTCGATCGGCTCCCTACAAGTTCTAGCCCGTCATGTGTCTATGTCATACGACCCTATCACGAATGTAGTCACCTGTGCTAGGTCCACCATAGGGTGTATCAAGCCCTATGGTGCCAACCACCGACACGAATCAAGCATGCACAGATAAACCTACTAATGCCCAATGCCTGCTTTTTCAACTCCGGACCACATGCACGACCATAGCCCGCCTGAACCTACACTGGCGCACCAACACAGCCGTCGTTCTGGTCGCTTACAATCAGCCCAGTAATCGTGCCCCACCTTACCTAGTTCCAGGGTACCATGATACGTCTAGTGGGTTACTGCTGAAATGGACCGCGTAACTATTGTTTCCGTCCAATAGGTTAAGTGTTGTCATTTAAATTCGTGACTTAACCCTTATCAGTCTAGCATGTCAAGTTGGTTAAGTGTTGTCATTCAAGTTCTTGACTTAACCCTACGAATCATGTGTCAAGTTGGTTAAGTGTTGTCTTTCATGTTCATGACTTAACGCTATCATGTGGCATTAATTCATTAATGCACCCCAACCTCTCACATCATACCTGTTGTTGTGGTCACTGGATATGCCGGGCGGTTCCGGGCAGAGTTACACCACAACTCAGTCTGACCTCGGGTTTTTAAGTGCGATATGACCAACTACCCACATTGGATCTATTGTTTGCAGTAACTGGATTTGCCGGGCGGTTCCGGGCAGAATTACACTGCAAACTCAACCCAACCTCGAGTTGGCCATTTTCAAGTTCATTCTAATGTCATGTCCATGTTCAAATTTTCATGTCAAGTTCGTGTCAAGTTTTCAAGGCAAGTTTCATGCCAAGTCTCCTATAATTACCAATTTTTCCCAACTTTACCCCGTCTAAATATTAGGCTAACAATCTTAGCCTAATTTTTCGTCCGCATGATTTTTGACATATAATATTAGGCTAAAAACTTAGCCTATTTTAACGTACATAAAATTTTCATAAAGAAATTCATCATGACATTGGTGTAAACTTGGCATTTTCGGCATGGTCAATATGAACACCATAGATGTGTACTTGCAAAGTAATCAATCTTGCAAAGTAGTCAACATGAAGATCATAGGTGTGAACTTGCAACACAGACTAAATCAACATACATATATGTGAACTTGCAAATCAATCACGAACATATGAATAAGTGTGAACTTGAAATATGACATAGGTTTAACATATACACATAAACATGTAGATCTAACATTTGGTCACAAATGTGATATGATTTTTCAACCTAAAACTTGCATAACATGATAAACTACACGACTTGTCATATGGGTTATACTCCAAGTTCATATACATATGAATAGACTTATTCATTAATTCCCAATTCAACATGATGATAGAATAGAACCACAGGCATAGATCAACATAATAAATATTGCTCTATTATCAATTTATTTCCAAGGCATGACCTAACTGAATAAATTGATTAAAACACTGCAGGCATAACATTATGAACATGAAAAGGTTTGAATTATAATAATCTAGATTCAAGAACACGGATAGATCTAACTTAAATAGAAAAATCCCCAAAATCAAGACAAATAAAGAAAATAGGTCTGAATAGAAAATCAAGCTTAGATCCAATTTCATATTCATAATCCTAGGCAATAACCTCATGGTTATGAATTATAGGTGATTAGTCATAATTGTCCTTATTATAGTCATAGGCAACAGTCTTATGTTCAAAGTCATAGGCGTAGGCATAGTCTTATGTTCATAGTCATAGGCATAGTCTTATGTTCATAGTCATAGGCATAGGCATAGTCTTTTGTTCATAGTCATAGGCATAGTCTTTTGTTCATAGACGTAGGCATAGGCATAGTCTTATGCCATTAATAATAGTTTCAACGTCATAGGCAATATTCCCAAAATTCAAGATCCAAGATGAACAAGAATAAATATGAATCATACATAGATTAATTCCAATTTATAACATGCCCATATTAAGTTTATAGTTTTTATCTAAAAGTAATTGGAACTTACAGATCGTGGTCAAAGAAAGATGTAGAAGTCGAATCTATAAACTAGTCGTCGAATTGTTGAATCGTTGAATCTTGATTTGATTGTAGAAGCAAATCCCCAATTCCTAGCCATAGTCTTCAAGAAATAATCTTCGCGTTTTATTTTTAATTCATTTTAATTTAGAGGAGGAAGAAGAAGCCATGATCATCAAGAGTTTGAGCAGCATAAGGTTAGAGAAGAATGGTGTAAAGAGAATGAGGCTAGGAGACTGTTTATATAGAATTTCAGTTTAATTATAGCCGTCAGTGAAGCTAGAGTTAATCAAGGCCATCCATCTCAAGAGAAGCCAATCAGAAAGTGACAAGTTAGCCCTAGTGACACAGCAGAGCTCAGAAATTCGACCAGAACCCGACCAGGCCAGCCAGGGCTTGACCAAGCAGGTTTTCTGCTCGGCCTGGGCACACCAGCCAAGTACGCCAATGCAAAATTGCATGGGCGCATTTCCCAAGTGCGCCAGTGCAATTTTGTTCTGGCGCACTTCCCAAGTGCGCCAGTGCATTCTGGCCGGTTTCTGGTTTTTCTGCCTAACTTCGTTCGTCGATATCTTCTTCGTACGGTATCCGTTTTACGCAAACTCGGACTCTATTTCAAGCAGAATTCCGAGACGAACGCAATGGTGTATCCCGTTTCCCATGATTCTCATTTAAAAATTAATTATACCTTGATTTCTAGTTTTAACACGTTATTAAAATTCAGGTTGTTACAAACACGCACACAGTACACTGCAATAGGAATGAGACTGAATACATGCAAATATAAATTTATTTTACATTTTATTTGCCTCAAAATTTTCGGTGTGTTTCTCATCATTTTTCATGACTTGATCTGATATGTATATATTTCTAGTACCCACCGATCAGCCTCAACACACTACACCAGTTTGCTGATCAGAACTTGTTGATTCTGAACGGCCACAACACAGTGTAGCGGTCTCTTGATGTATATTTGAATAGACACACATATATATACACACACATATGTGTATATACACATATAAGCATACATACAGGTCAACAACATGTCTGCATGGTGCATTTCAAACAAACAGCATGGAGCAAGCTCAAGTGGACAATACAGTGACTACATGTAACACCCCGCCTCCGCTAGGGTCACTCGCAAAGGAATGCACTAGCTTTAGAGGGGCATTATTGGTAAACATGCACAGAAATATCACAAGACAGAACATATAAAATAGCGGAAGTAAAATCGAACTTTCATAAACATTAATAATTAAGGTCTAAAGCCTTTTACATCAGAGTACATCCAAACCTGTCTTGCAATAGTAAAGAAGCATAAAGACTTTTTCATAAATTATTCCCCAAGTAAAAACAGTAAAGTAGCCATAGCCAAGATAAGTCCAAGCCATCCATGATGACCTTCAAGCAGAAGAAGTCTGAACTAAACAACAGCATTTCCTCCCTGTAACCTGGGGGGGGGGGGGGGACGGAAGAAAAGAGGCGAAACAAAACGGGTCAGTCAAAAAGACTGAGTAAGCCCTATCTACTATCAGCATAAAAACTAGTAAAGTTAACTGACATGAGAAACTGATATGAACATAAGCATGATAACAAGATAGATAAGCTAAATCAAAATAACAGGATGAACTACTGAACTTAGATAAACTAAGGTGTCATGATAAATTACGATGTCAAGATAAAACAAGGTATCACATTGTCAGGTTTCTATCAAGTATAATATCCCCAAGATCACGTATAACGTCCCATGGTATCTATCCTGTATATCCGCTCTGCACCTACCGTACTAGTATCCCCACCATATCAGGTGTTAACCATGAATGACCCTTACTCAAAAGTCATGTAATGGTCCATGTCAACCTAATATTTCGCATATATAGGTTACTCAACTTGTATGTTTTATTCCACGTAAATGTTCAGTCCCTTGCCGTAGACCATACGGGCTTTCCCATGAGATTCTATATTACTTTAACATAGTTACATGATCCTTAAGATCGGTTTGGACTATTACCCTAAACCTAGCTAGGGTCTTCCAACCTGAATTATCGTTTGTACAACTAGGACTTATGCTACCTAGGGCTACTAGGGATTACGCTTACCTATTGCACGTTTTCGGATCTCGGTTTGGGTTCAACCACCTAGGGCCACTAGAGATTACGCTAACCGCCAACCGCGCCCTTTTTCCCACGCATTCATCGTGAATCGTTTTTCCATGACTGTATGCACATGTATCACATCGTGCCATCCGAGTCCTGTCACAGGGCAGACCAGGAAATACAGGACTCGGTCGGGAGCTTGCGATTTATCTGCCGGTGCAGATGCTAAGGTCTGTTTTTCTATACGTGGCTATGGTCCCACGCGACCCCTCCCTCAACTAGCGAAAGACAAGACAGGATAAATCCTGTACGAGAACACACTACTGGCCAACCCACAATCCTAGCCTTACCGCAACCATAATTAGATAGCAATTATGGTCTATTGGGTGTTCTCTGCCTTTCCGTATGTACACGCTTGACCAAAGATGGTAGGTAGCCTGACGAAAAATGCTATCTAGGGTACGACCGTGTCTCGTCGACTATACCCTATCCATCCCCGTCTTTAGGTCGCTCGTATAGCAACCAAGGCATACTCTTGGTTCTTCAAACGCAGACCTTAACCTCTCATGAGCCTAGTATAATCACCTGGCAGCTCATAGAGGGATACCAAGAATACCCTCACGTTCCCCGAAGCCGCTGCTTCGTTACCCAGTTCGCTGGAGCCTTTATCCAAATCAGATACTTGCTCCTACTCGTATATTTAAACGATGACCTACCGTATCAGGTTACTCATCTATCTATGAACTGGTCTAAATTTCCTTGACTAAGAATCATTACTTAGTTATCCTTCAACTAAGGTTTACCACTTAGCCTTATTCCCGTTATCCTTGTTAACTACGGTTATCCACCTAATTCTCCGAATTAGGGTTTATATAATAGATTAAGTGTCACTTAAGTTCATGACTTAATCCCGTCTACAAATCATGTCAAAATTGGCTAAGTATCCAAGTCCAAGACTTAACCCTACAAACCATGCTTAAGTTGGTTAAGTATGTATTAACTTGACCCCATCAAATTACTGAGTCAAATTGGTCAAGTGTATTCAAACGATTCGTGACTTAGCCTTATCATGTCTTCACGTTAGATTGGTTAAGTATAGGTTAACTTAACCTCAATAAATTCACGGGTTAGATTGGTTAAGTATAGGTCACTTAACCTCAATAAATTCACGGGTTAGATTGGTTAAGTATAGGTCACTTAACCTCAATAAATTCACGGGTTAGATTGGTTAAGTATAGGTCACTTAACCACATCAAATCATCATGTTAGATTAGTTAAGCGTTTAACTTAACCCCATTAAACTGCCAAGTGGGATTAATTAAGTCCAGGCTAACTTAACCCCATCCGATTATCATGTTTAGACTAGTTGAGTCTAATCTTAACCCCATCCATTAACTGTATCTTTCGGTTAAGTGTCATTAAGAAAACTTACTTAACCTTACCGAGTTATCGCGTTGGATTGATTAAGTGTTGGTTAACTTAACCCCGTCCACTAGTCGTATAAAAATGGTTAAGTGTCATTAGGCAAATCAAGTCACTTAACCTTCCCAACCTTGTCATGTTTTGTTAAGTACCATTAGCCTAATCAAAATTACTTAACCCGTTTGTCCATGTCATATTTGGTTAAGAGTCATTAATCAAATTAACTTAACCCTATCATGTGGCATTAATTACTTAATGCACCTTCACCTCTCACATTAGACTTTGTTGTGGTTACTAGTTAAGCCGGTCGGTTCCGGGTAGCTTTACACCACAACTTGGTCTAACCTCGGGTTCAAGCACAACATGACCAACTTCTCACATTGGGTCCTATTGTTTGCAACTATTAGTTAGGCCGGTCGGTTCCGGGTAGTTTTACGTTGCAAACTCAACCCAACCTCGAGTTGGCCACACTTATATTATCTAAGTGTCATGTTCATCATGTTTCCAAAACATGTTACAAGTTTTTCAAGCATTTGGGTAGACCTAACTTAATAGGTAAATTCCCAAAGGGTAGACCTAACTTAATAGGTAAATTCCCAAGCTTATGTTTTTATGCATACTTACATGTCAACTTCCATGTTATATTTCAAGTCATGTTTTCAAGTTGTATTTTCATGTCATTAGAAATTACCCATAACATAACCCAACGCTTTTAAACTCGCATATACGTTCGCAACAACGTAATGGATTAAAAGAAGAGACTTGGCAAAGGCATGTCAAAAATGGATATTAAGCCACAAGTTAATCATGGTGGCAAATGAGGCACACATGTGTTCATTAACTTGCATGTTACATTCTTAAGCCTAAAAAACATGCATAAACCCAAACTTGGCACATAATCGAATCATGGTGACAAAAGACATGGAATGATGACTAGTAACTCGCATATATCATCATATAAGGGTTATGACTTCATATGCAAGTTGACATAAAGATTATGAAGGTTCTCATGTTGCATAATGCAACATTTCAACATAAAGGTTGTAACTTTTAGCTCATGAGATCAAGATAATGACTTCATACACTTGCATGACATGATAGCATGTATCATTATCAATGATCAAACCCAAACATGCAACATGAACATTTAACTTCATAGTTAGTATCTAAGAGTAGGGAAAGGGCTTACATTGATATGAAGGCCTAAATCGATTAAACTAAAGCTTGTGATGAAGCCTATGCATGCCATCACCCAAAAACCCAAAGATGAACCCTCCAAATCAATAAAAACCCCATCTTTATGAACAAAGATCAAAGCTTTTGCCTTGAAATCAACTTGAGAAGCTCTCATACTAACATAAGGACTCTCTAACACTCTCATGATCATGAAACCTCTCATAGAAATGAAGTGGAGGCTAGGATAGTTGAGTGGAGGCCGTGAGAGTAGCAATTTTGCCATAGTTTAGTTGCATGAATGAATAATGAGGATTTAGGAGAGGGTTAGGGGCTTATTTATAGAGATTAGGAGTGATTAGGACCTTAGGATTAACCCTAGAATCAACCTGAACCGTCAGATTTCAAACCAGGCCCCAAAAACATGACCAAGGACTCAAAATGGTGCACCAGGCAAAACTGCCCGGCCACCCTGTGTCGACCCCCAAGTCGACAGGGCTGTCGACTTGGGTCAAGCAGGTCGACTCCCAAGTCGACAGGGCTGTCGACTTGGGGTGCCTGGCGGGAATTTTTCCCGCCTAGCCTTCTAGCCCTAACTTTTGAAATTAGAACTCGTTTTTGAACTTGAATTTTCTGAAAACTTCATCAGACCATAACTTGGTCATACGGACTCCGATTCTCGAAAACTCGGACTCTATTTTGCGTATTTTTCCGAGACGAACGCAATGGCATAGCCCGTTTTACTTGATTCAGAATTTAAAATTAAATTCTGCCTTGATTCTCGTCTTAATCATGTTATCGAAATACGGGTTGTTACATTCTCCCCACCTTTTAGGATTTCGTCCCCGAAATCTCCAAGTTAGGAAGAACATATCCTACCATCCATCATCCATCTACTCAAAACATCATCCACAAGCAACCATTGTCCTTAGATGATTTCTAATGCTGTATGAATATATGCAAAACGTGTGTGTACATGTTCCTTAGCTAATGCTAATGATCAGGCCTGAATAATCTTTCTAATGCAAAAATATGTATAGTGCCATGAATCCAACATGTATGCAAATAGTCCTAGTCATATAGACACTATATGCGTGCATAATCATTCATTCATATGCAACAAACGCATGATAATACATTCGATTTCATCCATAAACAAGTATAAATACTCGTGCATATGTAATATGAAATGTGACCGAGTCGAGCTAGTATCTAATGTGTATTCGCGCATCCACGAGCAACCACTTGCAACCATATCAATCATAACATGTTTCAAATACATGTTTACATCCATAGGGTTCTACCTAGGATTCCCTGAACAGGGTCGAGAAGATAAACAAGACAAACTCCTTACGGGGTTTGTAACAGAAAATAGGACCGAGAGAATGTCCACAAAAGATAGCCTACAAGTAAGCTCTACAGAGAACAGGGATCAAGGATATACTCCCAAAAAGAGATATCATGCGCGTATCTAGTCTTTGACCATCAAAGTCGTACTTCCTTGAGCTCAATTCCATTGTGCCTTGACCGTCTTTTAACTTCGCGATTTCGTAGCTTCTTATTTCCTGTTTCCATAACATGAGCTGGAACTCATTTCTTCATCGCCTCTCGTTCCACTTTGCACCTATCCTTTTTCTAGAATACTTGGCGCAAACATGACTGCGTACTCATGATCTCATGCAAGCTCTCCAAAATTCAATAGTGAATCTTGGATCTCGTTCATATACTATAAGGTATTCCATGTAGAAGAACTTCCTCTTGAAAGTAAACAGATGCCAACCAGGTTATCAAGCGCACTTACTAGGGTGATTTCTATAATCCATGCATAAATGAAGTAAACCATCCATCTTATCGGCGAACACCACTCGATCGGGCTTCAAATTTCCAATAAAGGCATCAAGGGATTCTAAGTAACTAGTCATGACAGAACCTCAAAAAGGTTATACGATACTTCGAGGGTATTACCAAGGCTAGTCAAAAGGTCTAACTACCCTCCTATCAAAACCGAGAGTGGCACCCCCTACTGGATAACCACTTCATCCCTAGAATCCATCCATAGCTTATAAACATAAGCATTATTTCCAAACTCAACTCTTGGCATAAACATTCTCAAATCCCAACAGGTCATGTATAAATGGACTGATTCTCCAATAGGACCTTGAGACAGAAATGGGATCCTCTATTACGCTAGTACTTAAGGTGCAGAGACTCAACTACCAAAGCGGACTTAAATGATACGATGATCAAAACAAAGTCCTAACGGGATGATAGAGACGAAGAGCTAAACCTTTAACAAGATCGTTACCCTCCTTCCGAGGTACCCTAGAAATGAGAGCATACTATTGCCCTCCCGATGATCCTGTCCTTGTCCCATGATACTTAACTATCCACCCCGTTTTACCGTGCCAAAGGTACTCTCTCGTCATGGGTTTCATTGTTCATCTTTCTCCCTCCTTTGAGGACTAAGCTATACCAACAAGTTGCTCATCCTTAAGCTCGTATCCTTTATCCTCTTTCTCACTATCCTTTCTTATAACGCGGTCACTGGTCTCTCGAGAACCATCTCCATCGCATGGAAAACACTTTCGTAGATAGAAAAGACTAGTCGCAGTTAAAACCACTGTGACTACAAATGGAGGAAAGAAAGGAAAAGAGATTCAATTAAGGAAACAAGGATAGTGCTAATGGCCTTTGGGGAATAGCCTTTTTCTTTTAGAAGAAAATTTTCTTGAAAAATGCTTCTTTATAAACGGTTTTCAAATAGTTTTCAGAAGGTCTTTAAAAACTTTTGTCCAGTCTGGTAACCTTGCTCTGATACCAAATGTAACACCCCGCCTCCGCTAGGGTCACTCGCAAAGGAATGCACTAGCTTTAGAGGGGCATTATTGGTAAACATGCACAGAAATATCACAAGACAGAACATATAAAATAGCGGAAGTAAAATCGAACTTTCATAAACATTAATAATTAAGGTCTAAAGCCTTTTACATCAGAGTACATCCAAACCTGTCTTGCAATAGTAAAGAAGCATAAAGACTTTTTCATAAATTATTCCCCAAGTAAAAACAGTAAAGTAGCCATAGCCAAGATAAGTCCAAGCCATCCATGATGAACTTCAAGCAGAAGAAGTCTGAACTAAACAACAGCATTTCCTCCCTGTAACCTGGGGGGGAAACGGAAGAAAAGAGGCGAAACAAAACGGGTCAGTCAAAAAGACTGAGTAAGCCCTATCTACTATCAACATAAAAACTAGTAAAGTTAAATGACATGAGAAACTGAGATGAACATAAGCATGATAACAAGATAGATAAGCTAAATCAAAATAATAGGATGAACTACTGAACTTAGATAAACTAAGGTGTCATGATAAATTACGATGTCAAGATAAAACAAGGTATCACATCGTCAGGTTTCTATCAAGTATAATATCCCCAAGATCACGTATAACGTCCCAAGGTATCTATCCTGTATATCTGCTCTGCACCTACCGTACTAGTATCCCCACCATATCAGGTGTTAACCATGAATGACCCTTACTCAAAAGTCGTGTAATGGTCCATGTCAACCTAATATTTCGCATATATAGGTTACTCAACTTGTATGTTTTATTCCACGTAAATGTTCAGTCCCTTGCCGTAGACCATACGGGCTTTCCCATGAGATTCTATATTACTTTAACATAGTTCCATGATCCTTAAGATCGGTTTGGACTGTTACCCTAAACCTAGCTAGGGTCTTCCAACCTGAATTATCATTTGTACAACTAGGACTTATGCTACCTAGGGCTACTAGGGATTACGCTTACCTATTGCACGTTTTCGGATCTCGGTTTGGGTTCAACCACCTAGGGCCACTAGGGATTACGCTAACCGCCAACCGCGCCCTTTTTCCCACGCATTCATCGTGAATCGTTTTTCCATGACTGTATGCACATGTATCACATCGTGCCATTCGAGTCCTGTCACAGGGCAGACCAGGAAATACAGGACTCGGTCGGGAGCTTGCGATTTATCTGCCGGTGCAGATGCTAAGGTCTGTTTTTCTATACGTGGCTATGGTCCCACGCGACCCCTCCCTCAACTAGCGAAAGACAAGACAGGATAAATCCTGTACGAGAACACACTACTGGCCAACCCACGATCCTAGCCTTACCGCAACCATAATTAGATAGCAATTATGGTCTATTGGGTGTTCTTTGCCTTTCCGTACGTACACGCTTGACCAAAGATGGTAGATAGCCTGACGAAAAATGCTATCTAGGGTACGACCGTGTCTCGTCGACTATACCCTATCCATCCCCGTCTTTAGGTCGCTCGTATAGCAACCAAGGCATACTCTTGGTTCTTCTAACGCAGACCTTAACCTCTCATGAGCCTAGTATAATCACCTGGCAGCTCATAGAGGGATACCAAGAATACCCTCACGTTCCCCGAAGCCGCTGCTTCGTTACCCAGTTCGCTGGAGCCTTTATCCAAATCAGATACTTGCTCCTACTCGTATATTTAAACGATGACCTACCGTATCAGGTTACTCATCTATCTATGAACTGGTCTAAATTTCCTTGACTAAGAATCATTACTTAGTTATCCTTCAACTAAGGTTTACCACTTAGCCTTATTCCCGTTATCCTTGTTAACTACGGTTATCCACCTAATTCTCCGAATTAGGGTTTATATAATAGATTAAGTGTCACTTAAGTTCATGACTTAATCCCGTCTACAAATCATGTCAAAATTGGCTAAGTATCCAAGTCCAAGACTTAACCCTACAAACCATGCTCAAGTTGGTTAAGTATGTATTAACTTGACTCCATCAAATTACTGAGTCAAATTGGTCAAGTGTATTCAAACGATTCGTGACTTAGCCTTATCATGTCTTCACGTTAGATTGGTTAAGTATAGGTTAACTTAACCTCAATAAATTCACGGGTTAGATTGGTTAAGTATAGGTCACTTAACCTCAATAAATTCACGGGTTAGATTGGTTAAGTATAGGTCACTTAACCTCAATAAATTCACGGGTTAGATTGGTTAAGTATAGGCCACTTAACCACATCAAATCATCATGTTAGATTAGTTAAGCGTTTAACTTAACCCCATTAAACTGCCAAGTGGGATTAATTAAGTCCAGGCTAACTTAACCCCATCCGATTATCATGTTTAGACTAGTTGAGTCTAATCTTAAGCCCATCCATTAACTGTATCTTTCGGTTAAGTGTCATTAAGAAAACTTACTTAACCTTACCGAGTTATCGCGTTGGATTGATTAAGTGTTTGTTAACTTAACCCCGTCCACTAGTCGTATAAAAATGGTTAAGTGTCATTAGGCAAATCAAGTCACTTAACCTTCCCAACCTTGTCATGTTTTGTTAAGTACCATTAGCCTAATCAAAATTACTTAACCCATTTGTCCATGTCATATTTGGTTAAGAGTCATTAATCAAATTAAATTAACCCTATCATGTGGCATTAATTACTTAATGCACCTTCACCTCTCACATTAGACTTTGTTGTGGTTACTAGTTAAGCCGGTCGGTTCCGGGTAGCTTTACACCACAACTTGGTCTAACCTCGGGTTCAAGCACAACATGACCAACTTCTCACATTGGGTCCTATTGTTTGCAACTACTAGTTAGGCCGGTCGGTTCGGGGTAGTTTTACGTTGCAAACTCAACCCAACCTCGAGTTGGCCACACTTATATTATCTAAGTGTCATGTTCATCATGTTTCCAAAACATGTTACAAGTTTTTCAAGCATTTGGGTAGACCTAACTTAATAGGTAAATTCCCAAAGGGTAGACCTAACTTAATAGGTAAATTCCCAAGCTTATGTTTTTATGCATACTTACATGTCAACTTCCATGTTATATTTCAAGTCATGTTTTCAAGTTGTATTTTCATGTCATTAGAAATTACCCATAACATAACCCAACACTTTTAAACTCGCATATACGTTCGCAACAACGTAATGGATTAAAAGAAGAGACTTGGCAAAGGCATGTCAAAAATGGATATTAAGCCACAAGTTAATCATGGTGGCAAATGAGGCACACATGTGTTCATTAACTTGCATGTTACATTCTTAAGCCTCAAAAACATGCATAAACCCAAACTTGGCACATAATCGAATCATGGTGACAAAAGACATGGAATGATGACTAGTAACTCGTATATATCATCATATAAGGGTTATGACTTCATATGCAAGTTGACATAAAGATTATGAAGGTTCTCATGTTGCATAATGCAACATTTCAACATAAAGGTTGTAACTTTTAGCTCATGAGATCAAGATAATGACTTCATACACTTGCATGACATGATAGCATGTATCATTCTCAATGATCAAACCCAAACTTGCAACATGAACATTTAACTTCATAGTTAATATCTAAGAGTAGGGAAAGGGCTTACATTGATATGAAGGCCTAAATCGGTTAAACTAAAGCTTGTGATGAAGCCTATGCATGCCATCACCCAAAAACCCAAAGATGAACCCTCCAAATCAATAAAAACCCCATCTTTATGAACAAAGATCAAAGCTTTTGCCTTGAAATCAACTTGAGAAGCTCTCATACTAACATAAGGACTCTCTAACACTCTCATGATCATGAAACCTCTCATAGAAATGAAGTGGAGGCTAGGATAGTTGAGTGGAGGCCATGAGAGTAGCAATTTTGCCATAGTTTAGTTGCATGAATGAATAATGAGGATTTAGGAGAGGGTTAGGGGCTTATTTATAGAGATTAGGAGTGATTAGGACCTTAGGATTAACCCTAGGATCAACCTGAACCGTCAGATTTCAAACCAGGCCCCAAAAACATGACCAAGGACTCAAAATGGTGCACCAGGCAAAACTGCCCGGCCACCCTGTGTCGACCCCCAAGTCGACAGGGCTGTCGACTTGGGTCAAGCAGGTCGACTCCCAAGTCGACAGGGCTGTCGACTTGGGGTGCCTGGCGGGAATTTTTCCCGCCTAGCCTTCTAGCCCTAACTTTTGAAATTAGAACTCGTTTTTGAACTTGAATTTTCTGAAAACTTCGTCAGACCATAACTTGGTCATACGGACTCCGATTCTCGAAAACTCGGACCCTATTTCGCGTATTTTTCCGAGACAAACGCAATGGCCTAGCCCGTTTTACTTGATTCAGAATTTAAAATTAAATTCTTCCTTGATTCTCGTCTTAATCATGTTATCGAAATACGGGTTGTTACACTACACATGCATTAGTATGCAACAAGAATGAGTGGTCGATTATTAGCAAGCCAGAGTGGTCGAGTACAAGCAATCATAATGCAAATGGGTCAAAACATTTCAAGCATCACAATGTACAAGACATGGGTTAAGCCAACATGTTCAGCAAAGTTTCAAGCATAAATGTAGAATGGTGTACAACATCATATATACATTGCAACTACAACATGGTGCGCACAACATGATTAACACAGAGTGAAGTACATATATACAAGAAGCAAGGGACAACTTCAGTTTTTAAAGCATGGAAAAACAACATGTACACAAGGGTACATCAATTCAAGGACTACTCAATCATGGTGGTGCAAAATGGATATAGAATGGTTCATGATTCAGCAAGCTAACATAGTCGAGGCAGCATGGACAAATGGTCAAACAAGTTTAAGGCTTCTTATTTTCATATATAGACACAACAAAACTCAAGTGGACAACTGGATAGCCAACATACGTGCGGATCAGGAGTGGCATGTAAATGCACGAATCAAGCAAGTGCAAATACAACTACATTATGGAAGTTTTATGTTATTCCATGTGAAGCTAGTTCAGTTTTCATATGAATAGAGAATAGTCAAGATGGGCATAGAAAACCAACATTCAAGTACATTTCTATAGCAACATAGTCATAGACACAACATCTCAACATGGCTCGAGTATGAATATGTTCTAACAGCAACAATAAAATGGAGTGCAAAAGATTTATGAGGAAGTACACAAAGCTTCAATCACAAATTGCTTTTCTGGAAGGGATTCATGGCTAAAATCAAGCAGATAGGCAAGTTTTTCTTAAGCTATCTAGAAAATTAGAGTAATTTTTTTATGGCATGTTTCAGAAATTGATCAAAAGGGCATATGATTTTTCACAATTGAAGGCATAATCAAATTCGTGATTGAATTCCAGCAATCAAGCAAAGTGGGCCAAATTTTTTTTGTTTCCAGAAATACACAATCAGTATTTGGCAAGTATGAGTTGTGGAAATCAAGTTCTGTTTTCAAATTTGGAAATGTTCACAATGAATCAGAAAGTCGCAAGTTTTTTTTTTTGGACCAAGTTAAAACAAAGAAAAATCTGTCCTTTTGCACTAGTCAAATTTTAGGTAACTATTTCCAGAAATTTAGCAAGAGCAACTCAGGGCATGAAAGCATTGGTAATGGTTCTCGAAATTCTCAGAGTGTTTGCATTGCAAGAATACCATATGCATGGACAATTGTGACGGCCCGCCCTGCACCAGCCGACATTTCCAATGAAAGTGCGTTGCTCCTATGCCTTACCAGCACGGGACGGTCATCACAGAAAGGAAAGAAGGGAATTTGAACTAACAAGGAACCTGTAGAATGTCTCACATCGCATGGAATAAAATATAATAATAACATACTTGACATAAAACAGGAGAGACAGTGCATAAGCTGAGAACTAAACCATAATCATCGTAGCAACGGAAATTCAAAATACAGCTTATGTTCCACATCATCATTATTACAACTTTGGAGAACTGTCTCTAAAGCAAAATAAGAAAGGTACACTACTAATGCCCGAAGTAGTGACCAGCAGCGACACAGAGAGAATATCTATATATGTCATACGTGGAAGCCTCATGCTCGTCTCCGGTACAGCTACTCGTGCATACCACCTAACCTATCTCTAGTCTGCCCATTTAAGAGCACCCAGAGTTATAAGAAGAGACATAAAACTCTGGATCAGACAAAAGTCTGGTATGAGCGATAAGCAGCAAAACAGAACAATAACAGGTATACTAAACCATACCTGAACCTGGACCTGCAACTAAAGAGTTAGCACAACAAGATGCACAATACTCTAAGGTGACACCAACATATGGTGTAAAGATACTGGGGAGGGGGTGTGCATGTCATAGTGATGTCAAACAATCAAGCATAACAACCATCCTCACATCTTTCACTCGGTGCGTAAAGCATATTATATCCACCGTTTTGACCACCCAAATCCTTTGTAATTATCGCTCTGCCCCATGGAGTCACAGTGACTCCAATGCACTAATCCATAGCCACTAATCCTTTGCTATGTCCACTCTGCCCCATGGAGTCATAGCAACTCCACTGCACTGGCTCATAGCCTTGCTACGATCACTCTGCCCCCATGAAGCCATGATGCCTTCACTGCACTGATCCATAGCCAATATCCATCTCTCAGTGGTGAATCAAAGCTATAGGCGTCGATGACCCTTTTGCACGTGTCCCGCAGCAAAGTCCAATCATGAAGTCAACTCGTTGATCCCATTTTGATCCTGAATAATAACCTCCATATGGACTTCCTTTGAATCTCGGGTTTTGGTCGAATTGGAGTTGGTCTTCAGAAGAGTCATCGCGTAGAAGTAGTGGCATACATCCGGTTCGGTTTGGTGGCTTTCCCTTGGTTCGGTTCGACATGCTTCAGCTCCTGGTCATCTATTCGGTTTGGTTCAGTCAGCACCCTCCAGGTCGGTTCGGTTGTGGCACTCCATCCGGGCCGGTTTGGTCATCTCCATCCGGTTCGGTTACGACGAACCGATCCCATCCGTTGCTCCAGCCCTTCTCCTCCGATCCGATCCCATGCTCAGCTCCGATCTGATCCCCAACCCAACTCCAACTCTTTCCAAGTGGCCTTCCTTCTTGCCAAGGCTCCGCTAGTGCCAAGTTCTGATCCAGTTCGTATTCCCCTTGCCCGGTCCACTGATCCGATCCGAGCCCTATAATCCGATCCGATTCGAAACCCTGCACATTTCCTACAACTTTTCCAACGACTGTTTTACGCCATACAACGGCATTTTCGATCATTCTAACTTTTCTAATCAATCATAAAGCATTCCATACAGTCATAGAAATATAGAGAATCAACCATAAAAACCAAAACAACACTTTGATATGTCAAAACGGATCAAACATACCCAAAACCCATATTTTCCCATTAAGCATGTTTAAGCAAATCTAACGATAGGATTATCAAAACTTAACCAAATTAACCCAAACTTCTAACAGAGGCTTAAAATAATATTTAAGAATTTCTAAACATTTTTCTAGATTTTTAACATGCATAATTTCGTTAATTAACACTAATCACCCTAATTAACGTAATTAGTGTAAAAACAATGCTAATCACTTATCTTAGCCACAAATAAACCCAGATCTGAAACTTTTGGACAAAATGGTTCGGATTCCAATACACTCCAGAAGCTCTACCTCGATTTTTGTGCTAATCCGCTTTGATTTGATGTAGATTTGGCTTAATTAGCGATTAGAAGGTGATTTGGGGTGTTTTAGCATGTGGAGGCCATTGCTAGGGTTCAAAGATTTTAGCATGTCGAACATTAGAGAATCTCATTCCATCAAGCATCGAATCGATTTGGGGATTCAAGGAGAAAACCCTAGTTTTGGAATTCATAGTCGCCATTTTTTATTTCCACGAAGAAAGCAAGTGATCGGAATAAATAAAACATGGGTGCAACACAATTAAAAGCGGCTGACCAAGTCAAGTTTCGAAGGGGAGATTTATCCCCTTTTATAATCTAGGGTTTATTTGTTGTTTTAAATTTTCTTTGTTGTATTTTTATTTGTAAAACGATTCGAATAGTTTCTAGAGTCTGTAAAATTCTAGGGGATACAGTTAAGGGTTAACTGACAGTTTCTAGAGTCTGTAAAGTTTAGGTGGTTTCCTGTTTTGTCTGTAAAACTAGCCAGTTTACTAGAGTCTGTAAAACTAGGGGAAATCTGATCTAGGGGATTAGATCAGTCTAGGGTTTTGAGCGTAGGGTTAGAGTAGGAGCGAGGGGTTTGCGAGTTTACATGGTCTTGTAAGCGGGATCTATTCTATTACCTAGTAGAAACCTTAGGAATGCAGTAGTAGGCAGGATTTTGCCGAAGCTTGGTGTATCTTGTGTCATTTACCTTTCTGCATTTATTTTCTGCTGCATTCTATGATCTGATATTTTTATTATCTCGCTTAACTTGTAATAAACCCTATTCACCCTCCTTCTAGGGTTAATCTAGATCCAACAGGGGTGCGCCACCACCAGGAAGCTGATCCAACTCGGCCCTTCCCTCACACCAGAATGCACGCACGAACTCAGTGCCTTTGGGGGATGAAATCACACGATTTTCTTCAAGAAATATAATCTTAACCTTACGGATATGTAGCTTGTAAAAATCTCTTCAAACTTCGTTTAGGAATCATGAAATAATATGGAATGGTTTGAGAATAATTAAGGATCGAAATTGGTTTCTGGCCTTTGGTTTTGAAATGACGGCGCACACAAGTGATTGGGGATTACGGTTTTAGAGGAAATATGAGGGTATTTATATTATAATTTAATTAATATTTAATTCACAAATTATTTCGATGTGGCTCTGAAGTCCAAACGAATCCCAACGATTGTCGCCTCTAACCAAATACCCCATTCCGGACATAGTGGGATATGTTTCATAAGTAGATTCGACTGTTTCGATCAGTTTTTATCAAAAATAAAGTATAATTCAATATAACGTTCAATATTAAATTTGAACATTCATTGTAATTTGCCACGGCCACATATTGACTCTAAAAATAATGAAATTTGAAATTCTACTATTTTTTCAAATACGGTTCTAACAAAATTAATTTCATCAAATTTGGAGGCTATTTGAAAAATGGCCTTTTAACTAGTTTGTTGAATTATAACTGAAATTCATTACGCAATTAAATTTACCATGCTTACATATTAATTCCAATTGACTTGAAATTTTAAACCTGCCAATAATTTGACGTTCCGGATCCAACAAAATTAATTTCGTTGAAACCAGAGGTCATTTGCAAAATGGCTATTTTTAAGGGCTTATATTATATTAAAATATTAATAAATTCCATAGCAACTATTTTAAATTTTAATCTGGACATAACTTACAATTTATAAAATGAAATCTAAATTTCACATTCATTAGAAAGATATAATTAAACAGATTTTAACGTTTCTTTTTTATCCAATTCTGATTTATTTTGAATTATGTATAATCAATCAAAGTTTAAAACCAAATTTTCAAACTAACACGCCAATTTGAGTTTGTTTTAATTAAATTTTAAATTCATACGTTCAATCTTCGATTTTAATAAATTTAAATTGTTAATTATCAAAATAAATTATGTAAAATATTTAATTTCTATTAAAATCAATTAAAAACAAATTTTAAATTGGTTCCAAAAATACTGGTTGCTATAAAAATTCTACATATATCTTTAAGACGCTTGTATTCCTTTTGATTAGTAGCATAATCAAGAAAAGTATGTGGTTTAGATCTAAATTCAATTTGTTGGTGTTATATGGTCTTAAATAGATTGATATAGGTATCAAAGAACTCTCAATTATGTGTTGTAGTCTAGTTTGATTCCATTCAATTTTTTAAAAGGAGTAATACCCTTTTACATTTTTGTGGGGTGCGTATTAATTAGATATACAACAATATTAAAAGCCTCTAACCAAAATTTAAGTGATAAATTGGACTAAGCAAATAGTGTCAAATCAAACATCACTATATGTCTATGTTTCCTTTCCAGTAAGCCATTTTGTTGAGATGTATATCAACATGTGACTCGGTGCACTATCCTCTTTTTTTTGAAATAAACGTTAAATAGTTTCTATAATTCACTGCCATCATCAGTTTGAATAGCATTTACAAATTTGTTTGTTTGTTTTTCAATCATAGTGACGAAACTTATAAGAGCATTATATGTGTCAGACTTGACTTTATAAAGTAAATGCATGTAAATTTAGTGTAAGCATAAAAAAAGATACATATTACTAGTATTCAAAATCAGAATAAATTGGGGTTTGTCCCAACAAATTTGTTGCAATTAGTTGTAAGGGTTCAGTGTAGACAATAAATGTCATTAAGAGGTAATCTGTGACTTTTTATCGAACTGACAGTAGTTACCAACATTGGCATAGAAATAGAACTAAAATCAATCTTGTTTGCTATTTTTTTTTTTTTTTACAGTTCTGATGTTATGATGACTAAGTTTGCAATGCTATAGATTAAATACATATTTATTGTCACTCCTATTCACCTTAGTCAAGTTACAACATTTTTCTTCTTGACAACATTGTTGCATCTTACAGTGTTAAATTTATATAAGCCCTTGGTGACATCATCCTGTAAAATAATATCCTTATTTAGTATATCTCTAACCAAACAATACTTAGGGTAATACTAAAAATAAGCTTCATTATCTTTAGCAAATTGAGACACAAAAATATTTTTTTATTTTTTTATTTTAGGTACTCTAAGCATATTGCGTAAATACAATTGTTTTTTGCCTTTAAAACATGCATATCCTACATGGGTAATTTGAGTACACTTACCATTTCTCATGCATAAAGATTGTTTATCTCTATATTCTCTGCTTCTAATATTTGATTTCTCAAGATTGTTGGCAATATGATTTGTTGCTCCTTAGTCTAGGTATCATCCATTATCTTGAATGTGTTCCATGCCACATTGGCATTTGGGTTTAGATTTTGATTTTCTCCATAACTTGAGTTGAATCAGAAGTAACATTTTAATGTTGCATCGCCTATCTTTTCACAAATTTCACATTTAGGCCTATTGTTATTACTCCATCTGCCTCTTCCTCTTACTCCAAATGATTTGCCTCCACTTTGAAATGATTGATCTCTTTTGTTGGCATTTTTATTTTTATTTTTAACACTGGGTGTTCTTGAATTCTCTCTCTTTGCTCTGGCTTGTTGAGACAATAACATTGCATGTACTTCACTTAAAGGTAAAGGAATTTTATATGATGATATCACAACAACTGTGACTCATAATCATCATTTAGACCATTCAACAATGTTAAAATTTTCTTTGACTCTTTCATGATATTTTATATAGCTACCAATAGGTCACAATAGTTCTTGACTTTTGCAAGGTACTATGTGATGGACATGTTGCCCCTTTTGAGATTCTACAAGTATCTTTTGTAGTATAAAACTTTTATATATAACTGGTTATTGAAACTTTTCTCTATAGCCATCCATATTTCAATAGAATTTTTGCATCATAAAACTTGAGAGAGGAGGTTATGACTAACAGATGACAACAGCCACGAATTAAGAAGTCTATCCTGTTTACTGTATCTAATTTGGTCCTTAATATTGACAGTTTTATTATCTTTGTCAATGGTAAATCTTAATTGCTGTTAGTAGAATGCTAAAATGAATTCCTCTAATCCATATTCTTCTATTGCAGTTTCTATTTGAAGCTTCAAAAGAAGTTAAATATCTTCTTCTAAGTGCAACGTTGTGAGTTCGCTTTGAGGGTTGATGACAATATTGACTAGTTGATGGATTGAGACAGAAGTTTGATTGTTGTTGAGACCATTATCAAAGGCACCAAAAGTAGTTTTTGGTGCTTATGACCTAAATTGATGAAGGAACAAGAAGGATAAAAGTTGCTGCAGTGAGCCAAAAATGAATAAGGCGGGGGAGAAATCTAAGAAAGCGGGTATGAGCAATCAGAAACACTTTGATGATGTGATAAACTTGCTGAAATGATTTCTGGCATGGTATTTATTTGATTCCTTAATGATTTCTTGAGTTTCTTAATTATTTTTAGATTTTAGATATGCAATAGTGATTTTTGCTAAAACTTGGTTGTTATAGTCAAAGTTTGTGTGAATTCTATTGAGGCACGCTGTTGTAGACAAAATTCATATGAATTTTAGCGAGTTGTTTCTCTATTCTGATCAATATTCTTCTCAAATGATGAGAGAAATCTCTACTGAGAAAATTTACTCAAGTGATGTTACTTTTCGGATGAGTAGATCAATTTTGAATTCTTTCCTTGTATCAATGTTGTTATGCGGTTAGCTCTAATAACATGAAAAAGTTTTGAATATGATATACGAAAAATGTTTCAAAGAATAATATGAAATATTAAAGAAACAGAATGAATTTTCTTTATTGATTTGCAATAGAGAATGATCAACTGAATACAATGCTTTCTATACCGAGCAATGTTTATACAGAACCAGAAATAAAGAAAAGATTGGCACTTAGGTCAAAAGACAAGTGGTAGCCTGTTTAAGAAAAGAATTAGTTTTACGAAGCGGTCTTAGGCTCAATTGATGCTGACCCCATTTATGTAGGGAGCAAAATATGCCTTAACCAGTAGAAAACCGATCAGTATTATATTCATTAATTATGATCAAAATTGGTAATATATTAATTTAGACATGCCAATACCCCAATTAATGCATGAAATTCAAATTGTTCTTTCCATTAAACAGAAGATGGTAAACAACAAAATCAGTAAAGCAATTAGAGCATAACCAACAATGAATGGTTCAATTGAAAAAGTAAACAATGCACAATATAGTAAGGCTTGTTAAGTTTTCTTTGATTGGTTTGGAAATTGAAATGGTGTCGTGTTTAGTCAAATGAACAAAAAACTACATTTTTTATGTCAAAAAGTTCATCGTTAATTACGACTGCCTTTGTTTTATAAAATAAGAGTACATAATTAATAATTTAGTGTGGGTAAGTTTTGTTTGCATCCATAACATTATTTAGTTCATCCACCTTCAATTTAAGCATGAATTTCCTTTTACACTAAATGTAAATTCATTTAGTTTATTTGCGGTACTATTTTTATATTGTCTGCAAGTAGTCTCTTCTTCTTAACACTATTGTCATTTGTATAAGCTGCTAATTGAAAAATATCAATGATCATGCTCAACATAATCATTTTTCCATAATAATTTCACAGTCTATGCTATGCTCTCATTTTATCTCTAATCATATCAAATTGTCAAAACATCAATGTCTGCTTAGTGTTGTTCTTCCAATATGATTGAATATCATAATCCTCAATAATATCACAAATAATCAGTGAATTATGTAACAACCCAGATTTCTGAACCCTAATTAATTTGGATAATTCATTTAATTTTGAATATATAATTTGAAAAATGGTTTCAATGAGATAATAAGCTGAATATGACATTTATATTAAGTTAAAATCAGATTTCGTCAATTTATAGCGTTTAACCAATATAATCGAATTATAATTTTTTTAACTTGTCAAATTTTATTTAGTTTAATCGGTTGAAATTTTAATTTGGTAATTTTAAGTTGGATTTTGAATTTGGTTTGAATAATAAAAATATTTATTTAAAACTATAGAATATAACTATAAAATAAATATATTGATAAAAATATACCAGCTTTTGTCAAAAATTGATTTTCACATACGTATTAATATAAACATTTTAAGTATGATCTTTTTATTTAAATATAAATTTTGAATCAAGATAATAGAATAAAATAATTATTTTGAATTACTAAGTTCAATTGAGAAAATAAGTGATAATACTGTCGGCTTTTGTCATCAATAGCCATCGGTTGTCGGAATTGCTAATCGGTAAACTGGATTTTGGTATTTTGAAACACAAATAAGGTGTCACCAATTTGTAACATCAAGAAGTATTGCAAAGATGTGTAACTAATGAAATAATGCCTTAAGCACATGGTTTTAAATGGTGGTTTTGATGTGTCTTCATGCATGCATTCATGCATTAGAAAAAGGGCAAGCGTTCCGTGATGTGTCAACTTCTGTCAACTTCCTAAGCACCCTTCCTTCCTATATAAACACCATAATCCCTCCATTCCTTTCCATTCCAAGACAATCCTTCTTCTTCCCTTTGCCATGATGTCCTAAGCCTCTCTTCCCTCTCTCCTTCTTCTCCCACTTTCTTCTCCTCCCTCTTGGCCATACTACCCTCCTCCCCCTCCTTCACTTCGGCCTCCACCCCTCCACCACCTCTTCCTCAGCCCCACCTAGCCACCATATCCACACTTCCACCCCCACTTAGTCACGGCCTATATCCTACCCCACCAACAACCATGCACCACCACTCTCCACCACCCACGCCAAGCTCTACCACCCCTCGTCCACCCTACCCCATGATGCCACCTCCTCCTCTAGTAGAAAAGATAATTATATATAATATATTTATTTATCTATTTGAAAAATATTTGGAAAAGAAAAGCAAAAGCAAAGACGGTACGCTAGTTCCAATGCGAAGTTCTACCGTAAAGATTGGCGGAGTGGAACCCTCAGTGACAACTTTCTAACTAGATTTAGATATTTATTATAATCATATTTGTACATGTTGGTTGCCTTGTGGTTGTTATGGTTGCTTTGTGATTGTTATGAATGCTATTACAGTTATTGTCATTCATGTGCGTATAAGCATACACTACTGTAAACACATATATTACAAATATTGTGTGATGGATAAATGGTTGTTGTGGATATGGTTGTTATTTATAACGCACTTCCCATATATGGGATTTTATGGGTATTGGTTAAGTCTCGATCCATTTGAAAAGTATGAATGAATATTTTATTCATTTAAATAAGGTGTAAAAAATAAAAGTTGGAAATTTATATCTGAAACCAACTAGAAATGAAATTAAAGTGATTATGAAAAACTTTGGTAAAGATTGAAATTTAGTTGAACAAAGTTTTGATATAAAACGGTTTGTTCAATTATAAATAAGTGAAGTCAAATTCAAATCGAAATAAAATTTGAGTTAGCCTTATAAACGATGTCGTAAACTCAAATCGTTCCGCTAGACATATATATTGCTTGATTTGGATATTGAAAAGATTCGATTTCAAAAAGTTAATTTTTTAAAAATATTAGTATTTTATCAATTAAATAATAATATAATATTTATTAAAATAAATATTTGAATTTAAATTTGAGATTTTAAAATATTGTTTTAAAAAGGGATTATATATATTTTAAAAGGATTTCTAACTTATTTTAAAGTAAATTGAATTAGTTTTAATATGAAGTTATAATACAGTTAGAATAGAACTTGTCGCGCTACAATAGTTCGTGAATTTCGACCGTCAACTTCAAATGAATATACCGGGTACATTTTAAATTGGATTATCCTAAAACGAAAAACGTTTCCTTCTTATTAACACTAGTTTTCAAATGAAGAAACAACTTTCAAATTTCAATATATGGATTTCAAGATATGTTCAAATCGTTTTTTTTATAAAAATCGCGGTAGTGTAGTTCATTGACCAAAACGGGGAACAATTATTTTTAAATTGTTAAAAATAAGGAAAAATTATTATAAATCATAATAAATTATTTAAAAGTGATTTAAATTGGAAATGATAAGTATTGGATAATAAAAAGGGTATTTTTATCAAGCTAGTTAATACAAGTTAATTTAAAATATTTTTTGCATCACTTTTGCGACACTTTTTACCAATATTGAAATTGAATGGTTTTAACTTGAGAATTATTATCCAAATCTTTTGTAAAAAAATTCAAATGGTTAATGAAATATTTTAATGATAACAGTGTTTGAAATATAACCTTCATAAGGTTAAAATTTTCCAATTATAATTGAATTGGATTTGGATGGAAATAATCATCGATATTTGATATTAAATTCCGTAGTTAAAACTTATACTATTCAAGGAATATAAAAAGTATTTATACCATTATTCTACTTATAGTATTTGTTGATTATGAGGATTGATATTGGATATAAGCTGATATAATTTCTATACAAATTTATACTTAATATTAATCGGTTTTTGTTTTAACATGTGGGAAGAAGTAAGCGGATTTACTTTATGAATCTTACATCGATTGGTTTTAATGTGTAGTGTAAAAGGAATGCCTATTTAAGAATTTAGAAATCTTTTAAATTAAGACTAGGTGAGGTAATATTAGGATAATTCTTAAGGATGGCATTTGAATGGGAAAGTTAAAGGTTTAATCTTTGATTAAGATTAATGGTAATATTGTTAAGCTAATAATAAATCCTTATTAGATTTAATAAATCTTGAATTTGTTTTTACGACCATTGTTGGCGGCGGCAGTGGAATTCTCTTCTTCTTCATCCTCCTCATTCGCCTTCAATTCCACATTCCCCCCTCTTCCACGTCACCCTTCGCCTCCTAAACCCCCAGATCCACCTCCCTCCAGTGCGAATCCCATTTCTTGTAACAATTCAGATTCAGCAGTTCCGTTAGGTCATGAAATCCCTAATGTCAATTTCAATACCTCTAATGCCTCTTGTCCTTCTTTCGTGAAAACAGACCATGCCTCACTCTTTAAATCACTTCCACGTAATGCTGGAAGCTATCAGCCTCGACAATTTGTTATTGCAAGAGATGGATTGCGGAAATCAATTCCTGATATGGTCAAGAATGAAGGTATTAAATACTGGAGTAACTTCTTGGTTGGGTTCTTTCTTGATGGTACGTTATTTTATTTCTTAGTTGCAAATTACTTAAAAAGGCATTGGCTTCTAAATGGAGAGGTTGATATAAAGTCAGACAGCTTCCATTTCTATATTAATTTTCCGAATGACTCTGATAGAGAGAAAATTCTATTCTCTGATCCTATTTTCATATGGGGAAGAATGTTTATCATCACAAGATGGGATCCAACTATTGGATGCTCGCAATCTCAGATCCGTAAAGTACCAGTTTGGATTCAACTGTCTAGAATTCCGATGATACTATGGACATTGTTAGGTATAAATTGGCTAGTTAATCACATTGGTAGATAAATCTGCTATGACACTAGTATTGAGCAGATGAATAGATTCAGATATGCCAAGGCGTTAGTAGAGGTATCTCCATATTTTTAGCTTCCTGATTTTATTGAAATCGATGGTTTGGGAGATAAATGTCATTCAGTTCAAATTACATATGACTAGAGACCTATGATATGTACCAATTGTAGGGTTTTTGGAAATGTTACTGCTGCATGTGAATTACTTGCTAAGGACAATACACAAAAAGTAAATCAGTTAGATGTAGATGAACATGTTTATGTGGATAATCATGTTCATACTGAAGTTAATATGAGCAAGTGGACAACCGTAAATAATAAGAGAAAGCAGATTTGGAGGAGGAAGGATGTTAGTTTTAATAAGGACAGAGTAGATAGTGTTACTGGAGAAAGGAATGTGAGAAGTAATGAATTTGATTCTTTGGCAGCTGATAATACAAATAATAAAGGTGGCTTTGCATAGGAATCTACTATGGATATTAATTATAGAGATGGTTTGGTTAATGTTAGACCAAAATCTGGGCCTAATACCCAAATGCAGATCACAGATCACAGAATGCAGAAAACATTAAAAAAGGAGGAGACACACAAAGTTTTTATAGTGGTTCGGCTGTAGATGTAGCCTACGTCCACTTTATAATCTTATTGTTATACTGACAGATTACAAGAATCAGTTACATGCAAGCACACAATCCGTGTGTTAATTGAGGTCACAAGGGTTTATACACGTAATCCACGTGCTAATTGTGTAGAAAAGAGAAGAATTTGACTGTAGGAAAGTACAAAGTCCTTGCACTTCAGTAATGGTGGAAGCAGTGAAGAAGAATGGCCAAAAGTCCTTGAAAAATCCTCCAAATGGTGTATTTATAGCCTTTTACAGCAGGCGGATCGCAGGACACGTGGCATGCATCCCAAAAATCTCGAGATGAGGTGGAAAACGTCCAGAAACCCTCTCCAAATCGTCATATGACATGTGTAATCAGATCCATGCAAGTTGGAGTGAAAATAGCCTTTAGAATAGGTCAAAACAGTGCAGAACTGCAGGCGGTTCGCGGTCCCCATGCGCTCCACGATCGGATCGTGACTTATGAGTGCGACCCCTAGGAACGGATCGTGACCTAGGAGTGCGACTGTAACACCCCGCCTCCGCCAGGGTCACTCTTGCAAGTACACTGGCTTTGGAGGGGTGTTGGACAAGGTAAACATGCATAAAGATATCACAAGACAGAACATATAAGTAAAACAGAATAAGTAAAGCAACGGATAAAACTACTATTTCATAACCATAGTCAACTTACATCAAAAGTACTGAGTCATTATTTTCCAACTACTACAAGTCTAGAAACATAAACTGAAAACTGGAAATAACATAAAGTAAACTATCCCCAAAGTAGACGTGGTAAAGCCATAGCGAGCTCAAGTCCAAACCGTACATGAGCTATCCAGTAAGCAAGCTAAAGATCCAAGCTAGGTGCTAGTGTTCCCACCCTGAGAACCGGGGGGGGGGGGGGGGAGGGGGAACGGAAGAAAAGAGGCGAAAGAAAACGGGTCAGTCAAAAAGACTGGTAAGTCCTACCTACTATTAGTAAAAAAACTAATAAAGTTAACTGGACATGTAAAACGGAGATGAAACATAGGATGATAACTGGCATGGTGAAAAGTTAACAAGATAGGTCAAGTGTGGCATCGCATATACAAGGTTAAGTTGCACCAGGTGTACTAGTATTCTAATCCATGTCAAGTATAAACAAGAAATGATCCCATGGCCCAAAGTTGGCCCAACATGATGAGATGACCTAAATCAAGGTCCAACTACTCGGTCTAGCCGATCGGCTCCCTATAAGCCTAACTCGTCGTGTATCGGTGTCATACGGCCTAATCATGGAATGTAGTTAACTGTGCAAGGTCCACCCTAGGGTGTATCCAGCCCTAAGGTGTAGACCACAGACACAATTCAAGCACGCACAGTCTAAACCTACCGGTGCCCATGTTCAACTCCGGACTTAATGTGCACGACCATGGTCCGCCTGAACAACCGGTGCACCATTCAGCCGTCTCTTTTGGTCTCTTACAATCAGTCCAGTAATCGTGCCCCACCCTGGCCTAGTCCAGGGTATCCAGATAGTCCCAAGTGGGTTACTACTGAAAAGGACCACGTAACTAGGATTTCAAGCGGGTTAAGTGTGGTTAACCCTATCCTAACCATGTATTGAGTTGGTCAAGTGTGTCCAAGCAGTTCATGACTTAACCCTATCAATACATCGTGTTTAATTGGTTAAGTATTCAAGTAGTCCATGACTTAACCCTACCAACCCATCGTGTTTAATTGGTTAAGTATTCAAGTGGTCCATGACTTAACCCTACCATGTGGCAATAATTAACTTAATGCACCCCAACCTCTCACATTAGACTTTGTTGTGGTTACTAGTTAAGCCGGGAGGGTCCGGGTACCTTTACACCACAACCTAGTCTAACCTCGGGTTTCAAGTGCGATGTGACCAACTACTCACATTGGGTCCTATTGTTTGTAGCCACTAGTTAAGCCGGTCGGTTCCGGGTAGATTTATGCTACAAACTCAACCCAACCTCGAGTTGGCCACCTTCATATTTTCTACATGTCATGTCCACGTTCATGTTTTCAGGCATAATCACATGTCATATTTTCAAGTCATGTTTCATGTCATTTAAGTTTACCCATGACGTAACCCCATCGCACGTAAATTCGCATCAATGCACATAGATCAAAAAGGGGAACATAATGATATGACAAGTTGGGCATAAAGTGGCAAAGTCTATCACAAGTTCAACATGGTGATATATGAGGCAAAAGGGGTTCAACATACTAGCATATAGCATTATTAGCCTCAAAACATGCATGGCATCCACTTAGCAAATAGGTGATAACATGATCATAGTTGACATAGGGTGAAAACATGTGATTAGCACATAGTTCAAGATAATATGCGGGTTAACATCAAGGTTATAAGACGGTTCTATGTTGCATTTATGCATAACTACCATGTCCTATGTTGCATTATGCATAACCAACAAATAAAGCTCATAGCTTTCTACCCAAAAATCAAGGTAAATGATACTAGGTTCATGATAGTGCCACAATCATAGATCAAAAGAGTCATACATGGATCTATGCATACAAATATAGCCCAAAAGTCACATTTCAACTTGCTACATGATCATATTAACTTCATAGTTTAATCTAAGAGTAGAATAGGGCTTTCAATTCGTGGCTAAGTGATTTAGAATAATATATAAAAAGATTGAGACGAAGCCACTAGCAAATTCGCAAAGAAAATAATATGCTCCACTCTAAGCCTTGAGAAATAAGTAAAATAGCTTCTATGACGAAGAAAGATGGCTCTTTGAACTAAGAAAGATAGCTTCTTGGACTTAGATTTGATTTGGAACACTCATGCTCTCATGAAGAAGATGGAGGCCATGATTAGAGAGCATTTTGGCAGCACTTAGTTGTAGGATTAGTTTGTGTGAGTTTAGGGTAGGCTTAAGGGTCTTTTTATAGAAGATTAGGTTAGTTTAAGCCATAGGATTAACCCTAAATCAAATCTGAGCCATCAAATCGCGTCACTAGCCAACGAAACAGGTCCAAACAGCCAAAATAAGTGCATCAGGCCGACCTGGCCGACCAGGGAGGTCGACCCCCAGGTCGACTCTAGTGTCGACCTGGTTGGGGGGGAGGTCGACCCTAGTGTCGACCCCCCTGTCGACCTGTCTGGGCGGGAATTTTCCCGCCCAGTCTGTTTTGGCTGAATTTGAATTCTGAATTCAAATTTGAACTATTTTTGAACTTGAATTTTTTTGAAAACTTTGACGAGCCATAACTTGGTCATACGGGCTCCGTTTTTCGAAAACTCGGACACTATTTCGCGTATTTTTCCGAGACGAACGCAATGGAACAGCCCATTTCCCCTGATTCAGAATTTAACATTTGATTCTGCCCTGTTTTAAGTTATAACGTGTTGTTTAAAAATACGGGTTGTTACATTCTCCCCACCTTAAAGGATTTCGTCCCCGAAATCTTCAAGTTAGGAAGAACGTATCCTACCATCCATCATCCATCTACTCAAAACATCATCCACGAGCAGTCATTGTCCTTAAAAGATTCTAAATGTTGTATGAACAAATGCAAAGGTGTGTGTATATGTACTTATCTAATGCGAAAATTAGGCGGTTACTGATTCAGTAAACCTCCTTAATGCAAAGTATGTTAGTGAAATGAGTCCATATGTATGCAAATCCCTAACATAATTCATAGTCTCTATATGAGTGCACATAACATTCATCCATATGCAACATCCACGTGATAACATAACAAGTTTCAGCCATGAATAAGTATAAGCACTCATGCATATGCAATATGAAAGTGCGTGAGCCGATCTTAGTGCCTAGCGTGTATCATGCATCCACGAGTAACCACTTGCAAACACTTGCAACCACTTGCAAACATCAAGCATAACATGTTTCAAATACATGTTTCATCCAAAGGGTTTCTACCTAAGGTTCTCATGACAAGGTTAACGAGATAACAAGATAAACATGGATAGCAAAGGAAAGATATGCTAACTAGGAAAGGAGATTGAGAATGTACCCTCAAAAAGGAATGGATAAAGCCCACGCATCTTCTCCTCGGTTTCCCAAGTTGCATCTTCATCGGCTTCACTCCACTGAACCTTTACTAACTTGACTTCTCGATTCCTCAATTTCTTGATCTCCGTTCCCAAGATACGAATCGGAGCTCGCCTCAGGGTTGCCTCTTTCTCTACCTCCATGTCTTCAAGAATGCTAGGCTCAACTACCTCGGCTGACTCATGTAGGCATTTTCGGAGATGCGAGACATGAAAAACATTGTGCACTCCGGCCAGCTTCTCGGGTAATTCCACCTTATAAGCCATCTTCCTAACTCTTTCTATAATAGGGAAGGTTCCTACGAACCTTGGTGCCAGCTTCCCAACTGCTCCAAAACGAACCACATTTCGCAAAGGAGAAACCTTCACAAAGACCATATCTCCAACCTCAAACTCCAAGTCTGTCCTTCGCTTGTCTACGTAGGATTTCTGTCTGTCTTGGGCCGCTTTCATCCGCCTTCGAATCAACTCAACCTTCTCGGATGTGTCCCTTATCAAGTCGGGCCCAAGTATAAGCTTATCCGTCGTCTCCCACCAACATGTTGGTGACTTTCACGGCCTCCCATATAAGGCTTCAAATGGTGCCATCCTTATGCTAGCTTGATAGCTATTATTATAAGCAAACTCTACAAGAGGAAGGTGGTCTTCCCAAGTACCACCAAAGTCAAGAACAAAAAGCCTCAAAAGATCTTCTAGCACTCTATTCACCCTTTCGGTTTGGCCATCCGTCTGTGGGTGATAGGCTGTACTGAGATTCAACCGCGTACCCATCGCTTCTTGCAAACTATTCCAGAACTGGCTAGTGAAGATTGGGTCACGATCGCTAACTATGCTAGAAGAAACTCCATGCAATCGCACTATCTCTCGAAGATAAACAGATGCTAGCCATGATGCGGTCCTCTTGCTCTTCACCGGAATAAAGTGAGCACTCTTCGTAAGTCTATCAACTATGACCCATATGCCAGTATTACCCTTCCTTGATCTCGGCAATCCATCCACAAAATCCATAGAGATACTTTCCCACTTCCATAGCGGGACCTCCAATGGATGCAATAGCCCACCGGGCTTCTTCGACTCGGCCTTCACTTGTTGGCAAACAATGCATCTAGAAACAAACTCTGCCACATCCTTCTTCATCCCATCCCAAAAGAAAATGCGCTTCATATCCCGGTACATCTTATCCCCTCCGGGATGTATGGTCATCCTCGAGTGATGCGCTTCCTCAAGAACTTTATTTACTAAGTCTCCCACTCGCGGGACACATAGTCTTCCATCACGCCTTAGCCATCCCTTGTCATCAATAGTATATCTAGCGAGGTGACTTGACGTCTCACCCCGAATCAACTTGTCCATGATCTCGACTATCTGCGGGTCTTCCCTCTGTGAAGCCCCAACTTGATCAAGAAGTATAGGTCTAAGCTCAAGGGATGCTAACGAACCAGTCATCGACTCAACAGCCGGTGTGAAATCAAAGGTTGCCAAGAACTCTAGGCTCTTCATCTCAACAAACAAGGGACTCAAAGTCAACCTTCTTCTGCTTAGCGCATCCGCCACAACATTACCCTTGCCAGGGGTATAGGCTATCTCGAAGTCATATGATGCCAAGAATTCCATCCACCTTTGCTGCCTTAGATTCAGATCTTTCTGCGAGAAGAGGTACTTGAGCGACTTGTGATCAGTATATAACTCAAACATTTCGCCTAGAAGATAGTGGCGCCAGGATTTGAGTGCAAAGACGATCGCCGCCAACTCCAAATCATGTGTGGGATAGTTCTTCTCATGAACTTTGAGTTGCCTACCCCCAAAGCATATCACTCTCCCTTCTTGCATCAGGACAGCGCCCAATCCCGTGCCACATGCATCGGTGTACACGGTAAACAACTTCCCTCCATCGGGTAATGCTAGAACTGGAGCTGTGGTGAGGGCTTTCTTGAGCCTTTGAAAAGCAAGCTCACACTCTAAGTGCCATGCAAAGACTAAGTTCTTCTTCGTCAACTTAGTAAGAGGAGCTGAAATCCTAGCGAAGTCCTTAATGAACTTCCTATAATATCCTGCCAGACCGAGAAAGCTTCTCACTTCAGTTGCATTCTTCGGAACTTTCCAGTCTTGTACCGCCACCACTTTAGCGGGATCCACAGCTATGCCCTGCTTAGAAACTATATGCCCAAGGAACCGAACTTCCCTTCTCCAGAAATGGCATTTAGAGAACTTGGCTTTCAACTGATGAGCTCTAAGCGTATCCATAACCTCCTTGAGGTGTGCAACATGCTCTTCCTCATCCTTAGAGAAGACCAGAATATCATCCACGAAGACAACCACAAACTTGTTAAGGAACTCCCTGAACACCCTACTCATCAAATAAACAAAGTATGCGGGTGCATTAGTCAAACCGAACGACATGACTAGCCATTCAAAGAATCCATATGGAGTCCTGAACGCAGTCTTGTCAATACTATCCTCAGCCACTCTAAGCTGACGGAATCCGGTGGCTAGATCGAGCTGAGAGAAAACAGAAGCACCAACAAGGTGGTCAAAGAGATCATCAATCCTCGGTAACGGGTGTCTATTCTTCTTTGTCAGCTTGTTCAACTCACGATAACCAACACATAGACGAAGCGAACCATTCGCCTTAGTAGCGAATACCACCGGAGCACCCCATTCTGAAATGCTTCGCCTAATGAAATTTTTCTCAAGCAACTCTTTGATTTGCTTGCTAAGTTCTCTTCTTTCTCGCGGGGCCATGTGACTAACAGGCAATGAAACTGGCTTGGAATTATCAACAAGATAAATACGGAAGTCTATCTCGCGTTTAGGGGGTAACCCCTTCACCTCATCAAAAACATCAGGATATTCTCGGACCACCCTCACATTTTGAAGATTGTCAATAGACGAGTCGAGGGATTCAATATAACATAACATGACGGGATCCAGAGGGTTACAAGAAATCTCTAGGGTATTGCCAAGGCGAGTCATAAGCCTCACTATCCTATGCTCACAATCGAGAATGGTTCCATAACTGGACAACCAATCCATGCCCAAAATCAACCCATATCCCATGAACCCGAGAACATAAGCATTACATGTGAATTCTACGGTCAAGATAGAAATCCTCAAATCCATACAAATCATAGACAGATGGGCGGAACCCCCAATTCGATTTGAAACACTAACGGGATCCTCAACTAGACTAGTACTTAGGTGCAAACTTTCAACAATGTCAGAGGAAATAAATGTATGTGATGCGCCAGAATCAAATAAAGTTCGAACAGGAAAACCAGAAATATAAACAAGACTTTCTACAGAAATACAACCTCGGTACGGAACTGGAGCAGTGTTGAGAGCATGCATCTGCCCTCCAGAAGGTCCTGCTCGCTGAGTCTGTCCTTGCCCCTGCCCTTGCTTCTTTGGGCAATCCTTACTGAAGTGTCCAGTCTCTCCGCAATGAAAGCATTCTCTCAACTTCCTTTTCTTCTTCCTACAATCTTTGGCTATGTGTCCAACGATCCCACAGTAATTGCACTTTCTTGTGTCCCTTGCCTTGTTGTTGTTGGCCTTGTTGTTCTTGTTGTTCTGGTTGCTCTGATTGCTCTGATTGCCTCCCCCACTTGGAGTGCGCCTTCTTGGTTTGAGTCTCATTCGGCTTGACTTCTTTCTTGCCATTCTTATCATCTCCCTGAAGCAAGGCCATATCCACTAAGCTCTTAAAAGTGGCCCCCATGGGTATATGAGACTTGGCTAAACCTTGTAATGGCTCATTCAACCCTCGTGCAAAGCGTAGAGCCTTCTTCTGGGGTGTGTTAACCATGTCCAAACCGAATCGAGCAAGCTGGTTAAACTTATTCACATACTCCCTCACTGTCATGTCCCCTTGCTTCAAAGATATAAACTTCTCCATTTGAAGATTCTCCTCAGCAGATGATAGAAACTTAAGCCCAAGCCTCATCCTAAAGTCGGCCCAAGTCTCTATAGGCCTAGTAGCTTTGGTGACCTCCCACCAATAAGAAGCTTCCTCTTTCAATAGCCATAGTGCCAATAGAACTTTTCTACGGTCTTCCACATCAAAGATGGCGAAGCGGTCTTCAGTTTCTTTTAACCAATTTCTTGCCTCAACAAAAGTCTCCGTCCCAATAAAATTCTTGCCACCCATCGCCTTAAAGTCTTTGCAAATCTTTGCGAAATCCGCTTGTGGACGCTGAGGAGGAGGAGGAACCTCAGGTACAGTGGGAGTGTTTGCTGGGCCAGCATCATTGGCCCTAGCTTCCAAGTACCTTCGGAACCATCCGGGAATGGGTACTCCCTCGGGAAGGTTAAGATCGGTCATGCTGAAAAAGGAAAAGATAGATTTAGAACGAGGAAACGAAGGATAGTGCTAATGGCTTTTCGGGAATAGCTTTTTAAAACAAACTAGACTTTTCTTGGAAAAATACTTCTTTATAATCAGTTTTGAAAATAGTTTTTCAAAAGGTAAATTTTAAAAACCTTTTGCCCAAATCTCGTAAACCTTATGCTCTGATACCAAATGTAACACCCCGCCTCCGCCAGGGTCACTCTTGCAAGTACACTGGCTTTGGAGGGGTGTTGGACAAGGTAAACATGCATAAAGATATCACAAGACAGAACATATAAGTAAAACAGAGTAAGTAAAGCAGCGGATAAAACTACTATTTCATAACCATAGTCAACTTACATCAAAAGTACTGAGTCATTATTTTCCAACAACTACAAGTCTAGAAACATAAACTGAAAACTTGAAATAACATAAAGTAAACTATCCCCAAAGTAGACGTGGTAAAGCAATAGCGAGCTCAAGTCCAAACCGTACATGAGCTATCCAGTAAGCAAGCTAAAGATCCAAGGTAGGTGCTAGTGTTCCCACCATGAGAACCTGGGGGGGGGGGGGAACGGAAGAAAAGAGGCGAAAGAAAACGGGTCAGTCAAAAAGACTGGTAAGTCCTACCTACTATTAGTATAAAAACTAATACAGTTAACTGGACATGTAAAACAGAGATGAAACATAGGATGATAACTGGCATGGTGAAAAGTTAACAAGATTGATCAAGTGTGGCATCGCATATACAAGGTTAAGTTGCACCAGGTGTACTAGTATTCTAATCCATGTCAAGTATAAACAAGAAATGATCCCTTGGCCCAAAGTTGGCCCAACATGATGAGATGACCTAAATCAAGGTCCAACTACTCAGTCTAGTCGATCGGCTCCCTATAAGCCTAACTCGTCCTGTATCGGTGTCATACGGCATAATCATGGAATGTAGTTAACTGTGCAAGGTCCACCCTAGGGTGTATCCAGTCCTAAGGTGTAGACCACATACACAATTCAAGCATGCACAGTCTAAACCTACCGGTGCCCATGTTCAACTCCGGACTTAATGTGCACGACCTTGGTCCGCCTGAACAACCGGTGCACCATTCAGCCGTCTCTTTTGGTCTCTTACAATCAGTCCAGTAATCGTGCCCCACCCTGGCCTTGTCTAGGGTATCCAGATACTCCCAAGTGGGTTACTGCTGAAAAGGACCACGTAACTAGGATTTCAAGCGGGTTAAGTGTGGTTAACCCTATCCTAACTATGTATTGAGTTGGTCAAGTGTGTCCAAGCAGTTCATGACTTAACCCTATCAATACATCGTGTTTAATTGGTTAAGTATTCAAGTAGTCCATGACTTAACCCTACCAACCCATCGTGTTTAATTGGTTAAGTATTCAAGTGGTCCATGACTTAACCCTGCCATGTGGCATTAATTAACTTAATGCACCCCAACCTCTCACATTAGACTTTGTTGTGGTTACTAGTTAAGCCGGGTGGGTCCGGGTAGCTTTACACCACAACCTAGTCTAACCTCGGGTTTCAAGTGCGATGTGATCAACTACTCACATTGGGTCCTATTGTTTGTAGCCACTAGTTAAGCCGGTCGGTTCCGGGTAGATTTATGCTACAAACTCAACCCAACCTCGAGTTGGCCACCTTCATGTTTTCTACATGTCATGTCCACGTTCATGTTTTCAGGCATAATCACATGTCATATTTTCAAGTCATGTTTCATGTCATTTAAGTTTACCCATGACGTAACCCCATCGCACGTAAGTTCGCATCAACGCACATAGATCAAAAAAGGGAACATAATGATATGACAAGTTGGGCATAAAGTGGCAAAGTCTATCACAAGTTCAACATGGTGATATATGAGGCAAAAGGGGTTCAACATACTAGCATATAGCATTATTAGCCTCAAAACATGCATGGCATCCACTTAGCAAATAGGTGATAACATGATCATAGTTGACATAGGGTGAAAACATGTGATTAGCACATAGTCCAAGATCATATGCGGGTTAACATCAAGGTTATAAGACAGTTCTATGTTGCATTTATGCATAACTACCAAGTCCTATGTTGCATTATGCATAACCAACAAATAAAGCTCATAGCTTTCTACCCAAAAATCAAGGTAAATGATACTAGGTTCATGATAGTGCCACAATCATAGATCAAAAGAGTCATACATGGATCTATGCATACAAATATAGCCCAAAAGTCACATTTCAACTTGCTACATGATCATATTAACTTCATAGTTTAAATCTAAGAGTAGAATAGGGCTTACAATTCGTGGCTAAGTGATTTAGAATAATATATAATAAGATTGAGACGAAGCCACTAGCAAATCCGCAAAGAAAATAATATGCTCCACTCTAAGCCTTGAGAAATAAGTAAAATAGCTTCTATGACGAAGAAAGATGGCTCTTTGAACTAAGAAAGATAGCTTCTTGGACTTAGATTTGATTTGGAACACTCATGCTCTCATGAAGAAGATGGAGGCCATGATTAGAGAGCATTTTGGCAGCACTTAGTTGTAGGATTAGTTTGTGTGAGTTTAGGGTAGGCTAAGGGGCCTTTTTATCGAAGATTAGGTTAGTTGAAGCCATAGGATTAACCCTAAATCAAATCTGAGCCATCAAATCACGTCACTAGCCAACGAAACAGGTCCAAACAGCCAAAATAAGTGCACCAGGCCGACCTGGCCGACCAGGGAGGTCGACCCCCAGGTCGACTCTAGTTTCGACCTAGTTGGCGGGGAGGTCGACCCTAGTGTCGACCCCCCTGTCGACCTGTCTGGGCGGGAATTTTCCCGCCCAGTCTGCTTTCGCTGAATTTGAATTCTGAATTCAAATTTGAACTATTTTTGAACTTGAAATTTTCTGAAAACTTTGACGGGCCATAAATTGGTCATACGGGCTTCATTTTTCGAAAAATCGGACTCTATTTCGCGTATTTTTCCGAGACGAACGCAATGGAACAGCCTGTTTCCCATGATTCAGACTTTAACATTTGATTCTGCCCTGTTTTAAGTTATAACGTGTTGTTTAAAAATACGGGTTGTTACAGCGACCCCTAGGAACGGATCGTGACCTAGGAGTGCGACCCCTAGGAACGGATCGTGAACTAGGAGTGCGACCCCTAGGAACGGATCGAGACCTAGGGGGAGACCCCTAGGAAGGTCACGAAACCTGTGGGTGCGACCCCTAGGATGGTCAGCCGGTCCAGGAAGGTGAGAGAAGATACAAACTACAAGCTAGCTATGCTCCGCCACTCCATCCAAGTGATTTCCAGTCTACACTCAAGTCCTGAGTTGTTCCATATGATAGAAATTTGTGTTGAGACGATCTTTGCCAAAAGATTGTGTAACAAGTTGCCCCCCAGAACATATCTTGCTGGTTGAAGGAAGATGTGTTCTGGATAATCTGAGAAATCCAAATCCATAGAAGTCCATAATGCGATGACCACGCCGGATGGTATTAAGGCCAGAAAACCGACGATCACACGGGATCGTATGAAGGCCAGAGAAATCCAAGAAGACCAGGAGTTTGTACCTGCAAGAAGATAAAACAAACAATGCAAGAATATTTCCTAGATGGCCTTACCGGAGTAAACCATCCGAGGAGATGTTAGAAGGTTCCAAGACGGCCTCACCGGAGTATGAAAACCAAGGAAGTGCCATGAAAGTTCCAAGACGGCCTTACCAGAGTAAGACAACCAAGGAAATGCACATGAAGGTTCCAAGACGGCCTTACCGGAGTAAGACGACGAAGGAAATGCACATCAAGGTTCCAAGACGGCCTTACCGGAGTAAGCCGACCAAGGAAAAGCACATGAAAATTTGTTTATACTGGACAGATCCAGTTAGGAGCCCGAGCTTATGTTTGTACTGGATGGATCCAGTTAGGAGCCGGAGCTCAATGCTTATTTCTAATTCATGAAAATGAAGTAGTTGTTTGCCGGACACGACTGGAGACCACAAGCCAGTTCCGTGCGTGTGGGCTGATGTGACTGCTCTTATTACATGCAGGGAAAACAAAAGAGGGCGAGAAGTCGCCTAAAAACCTAAAAACATGAAATATGGACCGGAGTCCAGCAAACCGAAGAGATCCGCTTAGTGGGATCAGTTAATGATAAGCCCGCGATTGCTCGATCCGGGATCATTCCCTCTCCGGGGAGTCAGTGGTGGTAGCGCAGGTGTGGGCGTTGTTGGTTGAATGACGTACTCTAGTAGTTCTCCTCGCCTGACCCAGTCCTCGATAAGGTCTCGCGAATGTCTGCAGTTATCAGTGTTATGACCATCAATGTCATGAAATATGTAGTGTCTGCCAGAATTGCGTTGTGCTAGTGTTGGCTCCCTCTTGGGAGGCCTCGGATAGGAGGCAGCACCCCCTGTATCCATGTAGATGTTGCTCAGAGTGTCATTTAGTTCAGTGTATTTGTCGTATTTGGACCCTCTCCGGGGTGGAGCACTATGATCATTTGTAGCAGGGGTCTTTCCTTTACCCTTGTCATTGCCTTTTCCAGGATTGGACGGTTCTCCATCTCCGAGCATGTTGATGTCGAGAGTGTGTTTCTCAGAAGTTGCATCTTCTTCCCGCAGGAATCTATCTGCTTCAAGGTAGAATTCGCTGAGGTTTTGCGGTGGATCTCTGTACAAAGACTTTTTGAACTCCGAGTTATCTAGAACGCCGGATACTGCTGCCATCAGTACCATCGATGGTTTAGGGTGATCAACTGATGCTGCTGCAACATTGAATCTTTCCAGGAATGAACGCAGAGCTTCTCTGGGCCTCTACTTTATTGTAATGAGTGACATGACATTTTTGGGTTGTGCGATGTGGACCCGAAACTGTTCAAGGAAGCGTGCGACCAACATGTTCCAACTGTTGATCGATTCCGTTTCTAGCTGCCGAATCCACATCGCGGCTATATCAGTCAGAAAGAGAGGAAAACATTTAGCCATGACTTTTTCTAATGCCATTTGAACTCCCATATGTCGTTTGTAGCGCATCAGGTGCGCGGTAGGATCTGTCCTACCATTGTAGGGCTCTAGTTGTGGAAGTTTGAAATCCGGTGGATTACGGGAATTTCTGATTTCCTGAGTGAATGTGTAACACCCCGTAATTCTGTTAATATTAATATTTACAAATTAAAGAATAACTAATCTTAGACGTGAGAATTGTGGGAAACGGGTTGCGCTATTGTGTTCGTCTCGGAATTCTAGTGGAGATAGAGTCCGAGTTTGCGGGAAACGAGTACCGGATGAAAAAGTTATGGACGAACGAAGTTTGGGGGCAAAGAAAGAAAAAAAATGCACTGGCGCACTTGGGAAGTGCGCCAGTACATATTTACACTGGCGCACCTGCCAAGTGCGCCCAGGCCGAGGCTGGAGCCTGCACAGCTTTCTGGTTCAGGCTGACACGTGTTGTTGAGTCCATTCTGACTCCTTGTTGAGTCATTAGGGCTGACTCATCACCCTATCATAATTAAATGGTTTTGATTAACCCTAAGAACATCCGACTGCTTAAATTAATTTATAACTCTATAAAAAGACCCCCATACACAAACCCTAAATCAGAAAATAAACAAAGACCATGGCCTTCATGCTGATATGTTGAGACCTAGAGCAGCCACCATCAAATTAAAGATAAAGAACAGCAACCAAATCAGAACTACCCAACCCTAACAGATTCTTCATCAAAAGAGTACTAATTCGACTCTCTTTCTTCTATAATTGTGAGTATGATAGTCTTAACAAGATTATTATCATTTTAATTAGGTTAAGTCATGAATGGATTGTGAGTAGATGATGTGAATTGTCATATGCTATCATGTATGTTATTAATCCTATGCTATGTGGTGATGATATACTATATGTTGTAAATCATGCTATGTATGTTGAAAGTTTCTAGGCTAAGTTGTGATGAATCATACATGTTAGAAAGCCATCTATGCTAGTTAGTTCATATTAATTAAATCATCATCTTTGGGCTATGTTGATCTATATGAAAAGTTACATATGCAAGTTAAATTGATTAGAAAAGTTATGAACATATGTCATGACATCTATTATGACATCTAGAACTATGCTATGACATATGTGATATCCTATGCTAGTTCACACCATCATTATGTTGCCTATAAACCCCATATGCAAGTTTATATATAGATTTGGGCTATGATCATATCATGGAAATTGTGACATTTAACAAGTTGACACCTTTTGATCCTTAACATGTGTAGTTTATGCAAGTTTCACCCCTATTACGATTAGATTTATTTTAATTATCTATATGTTGTGATAATTTATCTTTGTGCTATGCGTTAGACTATTCAAGTCTAGCCTATATTATGCGTTGAATAAGCGAACGTATAAACGTGGGGTAGGGGTAATATTAAGGATTTAATAATAAGATGTTGGGTGCAATTGATATGATTTTGCACACCATAAGTGGATGACCATAATTGAGTCAATTATGGACATCAATAAAAGTGGACTTAATTAATTATTTTGATAGGGAATTATTAAAACTGGGGTAAAAGATTGAAAGTTGTCAATCAATGCTTAGGACACGAGGTTGGACTCGTTTGTGACGTAAACCTGCCCGGAACCGCCCGGCAAATCCAGTGGTCACAAATGTCAGCCCAATGTGAGAGTACCTAGGCCTAAACTAAAGCATAACAGTTGTAAAGACACGAGGTTAGACTCTTTTATGGTGTAAGACTGCCCGGACCCGCCCGGCAAATCCAGCTGCCATAAATGCCAGTCTAATGTGAGAGGTCTTTATGAGTTTATGGCCTGAATGAATTAAGAAATACTTAACCAGATGAACATGTAAAGTGGGACATGGGGGTTAAGTAGGTGCCTTGGGTGGCATGAGGAATATAGTGGGTGCCCTTAGTGGCATGTGAAATACGATTAGTAAGACTTAACGAAACACACATGTAAATGAACATGACTAAGAGGGTTAAGTGGGATATATTAATGACAAGCTTAGGCGGGTAGCTTGTGGGGGCCCATTTCAACCAGTATCCCAAACGTATCTTTGTGAGCTCGACCCAAGTCGAGGATGGGACACGCATATTGGGCTTGACTATAAGAGGCCAAAACGGGGAGCGGTGGCAACGCAAGTCCAACGGGTTTCATATGCGTGTGTGGACCCGGGCTGGTAGGTAAGACGTTGTTGCATCGTGTAGGTATAAGCCGTGCATTCTCAAGTTGTATCGGGTTGCCACTTTAGGGGAGTGATACACCCTACTGTAGGGCCAGCACGGGTATCTACGAGTAGGGAGCCGATCGAAAGTGGGTAGTGGGGTACACCTAGTGGAGATAGGGGCAGACGGCACCTATGTAGTCAGCTAGGGGTACGAAAGGCTATTTATATAGTTTCTGTGTGAAGCATGCGGGATCAACCTTTAGTGTGACTGGTGCGGTGCAGTGTAGTAATTGGCGCGGTGCAGTGTAGTAATTGGCACGGTGCAGTGTAGTAATTGGCGCGGTGCAGTGTAGTAATTGGCGTGGTGAAGTGTAGTAATGTGCGGTGCAGTGTAGTAATCATTCGTTAGTAATTAGGTGTGCCTTTACCGTTATCTTTAATGTTATCTTAAACACTATCTTTATCTTCCTAAGAGTTCATAGACATTTACTTGTCTTCCAGCTTATGCCTTAGTCTAGTTATTTTGATAATAGTATTGTTAGAATTATCATACTCGCCAGACTTTATGTCTGACCCCCTCCATTTCTATCCTTTCCCCCTCCAGGTCCTCAGGTTGGGCCCAGTTCTAGTGGAGTTTGATTGAATTGCTCATCTCTCTTTGGAAAGCTTGGGCCATTGAAGTGAAGTCCAGCTTGTTATCTTCTTTAATGGCTATTTGTGTAATGGGATTATGTATTTTGTTTTATGAAGATGGATAATGTACTTGACTCTGATTAATGGTTTTGTGATGTAACAAACATGTTTAATTTCTGCTGCAATAAAATGAAGTTTTAGATTTTTCAAGTACCACTTATTATCTGTCTTGTTGTAATTTTTTTGTTCTATATTCACTTATAACCTCCATGGAAGTTATTGCATTCCCTTTGTGAGTGACAGTAATGGAAGTGGGGTGTTACACGTGGTATCATAGCTTAAGGTTACCAGAACAGATAAAAATACTTTAGAAAAATAGTTATTTTTGGAAGAAGTGTTTTCAAAAACATGTTTTAATGAGAAATTTAAAGAGAAAAGTTTTTAAGAAAAACATAATCCCCAGTTGCCACATATCTTTATCTTTCGAATTCTCCATTTTGAATCTTTCCTTTTTCATTTAAGCATGGCTGAAGATCTTAATCTACCCGACGGTGTAACGATACCAGGATGGTATAGGAGGTTATTAGAGGCTAGGGCCGCTGCAGGTCCAGCCAATGTTCCTCCACCACCAGTTGCACCCGTTCCTCCTCCTCCTCGCGTAGATACTTTTGCAAAGACGTGCAAGGAATTCAAGGCTATGGGTGGAAAACCATTTCAAGGGTCAGAAACGTTTGTGGGAGCTAGAGATTGGCTTAAGGAGGTGGAAGAATTGCTAGAAATCTTTGAAGTGGAAGAAGGGAGGAGAGTTAGATTAGCAGCTTGGCTAATGAAGGGAGAGGCCTCGTTTTGGTGGGAAGTCACTAATGGGGAGCGTCCTATTGATTCTTGGGTAGATTTTAGACGTAGGTTTGAGGCGAAGTTTCTCTCGAGGGCAGAAGAGAATCTATATATGGAAAGGTTCTTGGCATTGAAGCAAGGAAGCTCGTCAGTTAAAGAATATGTCAACAAATTTAATCAATTAGCAAGGTTTGGCTTGGACTTAGTAAACACGCCGGAGAAGAAGGCGCTGAGGTTCGTTAATGGATTGAATGAACCGTTGCAAGGGTTGGCTATGACCCACATCCCTATGGGGGCCACCTTTGAGAAGCTAGTAGACATGGCACTCATGCACGAGGAGAAAGGGGATCAAAATAAGGGTGGCAAAGGCAACAATGCTAAGGGGAAGAAGAAATGCTTTAACTGTGGGACACCAGACCATCTCAACAAGGATTGCCGAAAGAAAAAGAAGACAGACTGTTTTCATTATGGCGATGCGGGACATTTAGTGAAGGACTGCCCAAAGAAGGGGCAGATGGCAGGAGCTACCTCGGGAGGACAGGTGCAGGCTCTTATGGCACCAGGGCAGGCTAGGGGACAAGTTCAGGCTCTCGCGGTCCCACCGCTGCAAGAACGAGGTAGAACCATTTCTGTTGAAAACTTAGTTTTTCTGTTTGTTCATCCTGTCTGTACCTTATTCGATTCGGGCGCATCGCATTCATTTATCTCTACATCATTAGTTGAAACACTGCACCTAGATACTAGTATTGTTATTGATCCCTTAGTAGTCTCAAATCCTATTGATGGTTCGGCTCATCTTTCTATGATTTGTCGGGATTTGAGAGTGTTCATCTTGGGCGTTGAGTTTGAATGCAACGCCTTTGTCCTTGGTTTCACGGGCTGTAGTTTGATTCTACGGGTGGATTGGCTAGCCAAGCGGGGTGCCATCCTAGACTGTGAAAGGAGGGTAGTTAGATTATTGATTCGTTGTAGAAAAACCCTCATATTTCTTGCGACCCTAGGGGTTCAGTGATGCTTAGCTGCCTAAAATCTTCTGACGCATCTAACGATGATTAGGAACCTGTTTGTGTGGTTCGTGAGTATGGAGACGTCATTGATAAAGCGCGGGGTTTACCCATAGGCGCGGAATAAGTTTTCGTATGTGCTTAATAGATTAAGCAAAGCCCGTTATGTAATCAGCGGTAGTTTTGGAGCAAGACTGGCAAGGACGGCCAGAGTCGGTCAAGTGCTCAATTGATTGACCATCTTACTAGTATCATATCACGTAGGTCGTCTAAATTCGAAGGAGGTATCCCTTGGGTGTTTGTCTGATATTGGTTTAGGCCTTTGGGGCTTGCACTTGGGGGATGTCGAATTCGACTAGGATGGTCTGCGTGAGAGATGGATAGTTGTGACGATTTTACATGGGATAATATCCTGGTTTTCTCTAGAAGCAGAGAAGAGCATGCCCTATGTCTTAGGGAAAGCTTAGGGACCCTACAAGTGCACTAGCTTAAAGCTAAGTTCTCCAAGATACCATTTTTGGAGGAAGGAAGTGAGGAATTTAGGGCATGTGGTCTCTAGGGAAGGGAGATATGTTAAGGTGGATGGAGTTCTTAGCGTCCTACGACTTGTGTTCTCTAGGGAAGGGAGATACCCCTGGCAAGGGTAACGTGGTGGCGGACACCTTAAGTAGAAAAAGATTATCCTTAAGTCCTTTGTTTGTTGAGCGGCGAAGTTTAGAATTCATTTCGATGTTTGAATTTAGACCTTCCGTTGACTTTGTACCCGGTTTGCTAGCATCCTTGGAGGTCAGACCTACGCTTTTGGGACGGATTGGTGAGGCACAGCGTGACGACCCGCAGTTGGTTGAGTTAGTAGAGAAACTCAAATGAGGGGAGTCATCAAGCCATCTCCGTAGGTATACCCTAGACAATAAGGGTTGGTTATGTAGGGACGGTAGACTTTGTGTACCAAAAGACGATGACCTAAGGAAGACTATTCTTGACGAAGCACATCGTTCGAAGATGACCATTCATCCCGGCGGGGACAAGATGTACATGGACATGAGACGAGTTTACTTCTGGGCCGGTATGAAGAGGGATGTAGCCGAGTATGTCGCTAGATGCTTGGTGTGACAACAAGTAAAAGCGGAGCAAAAGAAACCCGGTGGGTTACTTCACCCATTGGATGTTCCACTATGGATGTGGGAAAGCGTCTCGATGGACTTTATTGATGGATTACCGAGATCGAGAAAGGGTAATACGGGGATTTGGGTTATAGTAGATAGACTTACTAAGAGCGCCCATTTCATTCCCGTGAAGAGTAAGAGGACTGCTCCATGGTTAGCTTCTGTATACGTCCGAGAAATAGTTCGTTTGCACGGTGTTCCTTCTAGCATAGTGAGCGACCGCGATCCTATTTTCACTAGCGAATTTTGGAGAAGCTTACAAGAGGCGGGAGGGACTCAGTTATGTTTGAGCACCGCATATCATCCTCAGACGGATGGCCAGACTGAGAGGGTGAATCGCATTCTAGAGGATCTGTTGAGGCTATGTATCCTAGACTTTGGGGGTACGTGGGAAGAGCATCTTCCATTGGTGGAGTTCGCATATAATAATAGCTTTCAGTCCAGCATTGGTATGGCACCATTCGAAGCTCTTTATGGACGACCTTGTCGTTCACCTACATGTTGGTGGGAATCTACGGATAAGATCTTACTTGGGCCCGATATGATTAGGGAGACTTCGGAGAAGGTCGACTTGATTCGAAGGAGGATGAAAGCAGTGCAAGATAGGCAGAAATCATATGCGAATAAGAGAAGGACGGATCTTGAATTTGAGGGTGGGGACATGGTCTTTATCAAAGTGTCTCCATTATGAAACGTAGTTCGCTTTGGGTCCGTTGGGGAGTTAGCACCAAGGTTCGTAGGACCGTTTCCTATTAAGGAGAAGATTGGGCAAATGGCATATAGAGTGGAGTTGCCCGAGAGACTTAGTGGTGTACACGACGTATTCCATGTGCCACATTTGAGGAAGTGCTTGCACGAGACCGTGGAAGTGGTAGAGCCGAGCTTGCTTAGAGAGGTGGAGATCGAGCGTGACGCGACGATTCGTCGAGCTCCAACGCGCATTCTTGGGTCGAAGATTAAGAAGCTGAGAAATCGAGAGGTCAGACTAGTCAAAGTACAATGGGGAGACGACGAGAGCAACGCTACTTGGGAAACAGAAGAGAAGATGCGTTCACGATACCCTTTTCTTTTTGAGGATATGTCTTTTAATTTCTCCTTTATCGCTTATCTTGTACTTATCTTATCTTTAGTGTATCCTCTCGCTAGTATCTTTGACCTTTAGTTATGATCATCCTATGGTTGAAACATGTGTTTGAGACATGTTATGTATGATGAATGCAAAGTGGATGCAAATGTTTGCTAGTGGTTGCTCGTGGATGCATATACACACACTGTTAGGCACTAGATCGGCTCAGTCACTTCATACTGCATATTGCATATAAATGGTTGTATTTAGTAAAATGGATGTATAGTGGTTGTGCTACCATACGGATACCGCATTTTGGTGAATGGTTGTGCACACAAGTAGAAATAATATGCAGCATTAGGGAACTTTTGCATACATAATGGACGCATGGCACTATCATGGTTTGCATTAAAGGAGGTCAACTGAATCAGTGGACCGCCTGATTTTGCATTAGATAGGGACATATACACGCACTGTGCATTTAAACATGAAAGCATTAGAAGTCTATAAGGACAATGGATGTCTGTGTTTGATGGTTGAGTAGATGGTTGTTTGGATGTTAGGATATACATTCTTCTTAACTTGAAGATTTCGGGGACGAAATCCTTTAAGGAGGGGAGAATGTAACACCCCGTAATTCTATTAATATTAATATTTACAAATTAAAAAATAACTAATCTCAGACGTGAGAATTGTGGGAAACGGGTTGCGCCATTGTGTTCGTCTCGGAATTCTAGTGGAGATAGAGTCCGAGTTTGCGGGAAACGAGCAACGGATGAAAAAGTTATGGACGAACGAAGTTTGGTGGCAAAGAAAGAAAAAAATGCACTGGCGCACTTGGGAAGTGCGCCAGTACATATTTACACTGGCGCACCTGCCAAGTGCGCCCAGGCCAAGGCTGGAGCCTGCACAGCTTCCTGGTTCAGGCTGACCCGTGTTGTTGAGTCCATTCTGACTCCTTGCTGAGTCACTAGGGCTGACTCATCACCATATCATAATTAAATGGTTTTGATTAACCCTAAGAACATCCGACGGCTTAAATTAATTTATAACTCTATAAAAAGACCCCCATACACAAACCCTAAATCAGAAAATAAACAAAGACCATGGCCGTCATGCTGATATGTTGAGACCTAGAGAAGCCGCCATCAAATTAAAGATAAAGAACAGCAACCAAATCAGAACTACCCAACCCTAACAGCGATTCTTCATCAAAAGAGCGCTAATTTGACTCTCTTTCTTCTATAATTGTGAGTATGATAGTCTTAACGAGATTATTATCATTTTAATTAGGTTAAGTCACGAATGGATTGTGAGTAGATGATTTGAATTGTCATATGCTATCATGTATGTTATTAATCCTATGCTATGTGGTGATGATATACTATATGTTGTAAATCATGCTATGTATGTTGAAAGTTTCTATGCTAAGTTGTGATGAATCATACATGTTAGGAAGCCATCTATGCTAGTTAGTTCATATTAATTAAATCATCATCTTTGGGCTATGTTGATCTATATGACAAGTTACATATGCAAGTTAAATTGATTAGAAAAGTTATGAACATATGCCATGACATCTATTATGACATCTAGAACTATGCTATGACATATGTGATATCCTATGCTAGTTCACACCATTATTATGTTGCCCATAAACCCCATATGCAAGTTTATGTATAGATTTGGGCTATGATCATATCATGGAAATTGTGACATTTAACAAGTTGACACCTTTTGATCCTTAACGTGTGTAGTTTATGCAATTTTCACCCCTATTATGATTAGATTTATTTTAATTGTCTATATGTTGTGATAATTTATCTTTGTGCTATGCGTTAGACTATTCAAGTCTAGCCTATATTATGCGTTGAATAAGCGAACGTATAAACGTGGGGTAGGGGTAATATTAAGGATTTAATAATAAGATGTTGGGTGCAATTGATATGATTTTGCACACCATAAGTGGATGACCATAATTGAGTCAATTATGGACATCAATAAAAGTGGACTTAATTAATTATTTTGATAGGGAATTATTAAAACTGGGGTAAAAGATTGAAAGTTGTCAATCAATGCTTAGGACACGAGGTTGGACTCGTTTGTGACGTAAACCTAACCGGAACCGCCCGGCAAATCCAGTGGTCACAAATGTCAGCCCAATGTGAGAGGTCCAAGGCCTAAACTAAAGCATAACAGTTGTAAAGACACGAGGTTAGACTCTTTTATGGTGTAAGACTGCCCGGACCCGCCCGACAAATCTAGCTGCCATAAATGCTAGTCTAATGTGAGAGGTCTTTATGAGGTTATGGCATGAATGAATTAAGAAATACTTAACCAGATAAACATGTAAAGTGGGACATGGGGGTTAAGTAGGTGCCTTGGGTGGCATGAGGAATATAGTGGGTGCCCTTAGTGGCATGTGAAATACGATTAGTAAGACTTAACCAAACACACATGTAAATGAACATGACTAAGAGGGTTAAGTGGGATATATTAATGACAAGCTTAGGTGGGTAGCTTGTGGGGGCCCATTTCAACCAGTATCCCAAACGTAACTTTGTGAGCTCGACCCAAGTCGAGGACGGGACACACATACTGGGCTTGACTATAAGAGGCCAAAACGGGGAGCGGTGGCAACGCAAGTCCAACAGGTTTCATATGCGTGTGTGGACCCGGGCTGGTAGGTAAGACGTTGTTGCATCGTGTAGGTATAAGCCGTGCATTCTCAAGTTGTTTCGGGTTGCCACTTTAGGGGAGTGATACACCCCACTGTGGGGCCAGCACGGGTATCTACGAGTAGGGAGCCGATCGAAAGTGGGTAGTGGGGTACACCTAGTGGAGATAGGGGCAGACGGCACCTATGTAGTCAGCTAGGGGTACGTAAGGCTATTTATATAGTTTCTGTGTGAAGCATGCGGGATCAAACTTTAGGGTGACTGGTGCGGTGCAGTGTAGTAATTGGCGCGGTGCAGTGTAGTAATTGGCGCGGTGTAGTGTAGTAATTGGCGTGGTGCAGTGTAGTAATGTGCCGTGCAGTGTAGTAATCATTCGTTAGTAATTAGGTGTGCCTTTACCGTTATCTTTAACGTTATGTTAAACGCTATCTTTATCTTCCTAAGAGTTCATAGACATTTACTTGTCTTCCAGCTTATGCCTTAGTCTAGTTATTTTGATAATATTATTGTTAGAATTATCATACTCGCCGGACTTTATGTCTGACCCCCTCCATTTCTATCCTTTTCCCCCTCCAGGTCCTCAGGTTGGGCCCAGTTCTAGCGGAGTTTGATTGGATTGCTCATCTCTCTTTGGAAAGCTTGGGCCGTTGAAGTAAAGTCCAGCTTGTTATCTTCTTTAATGGCTATTTATGTAATGGGATTATGTATTTTGTTTTATGAAGATGGATAATGTACTTGACTCTGATTAATGGTTTTGTGATGTAACAAACATGTTTAATTTCCGCTGCAATAAAATGAAGTTTTAGATTTTTCAAGTACCACTTATTATCTGTCTTGTTGTAATTTTTCTGTTCTATATTCACTTATAACCTCCATGGAAGTTATTGCATTCCCTTTGTGAGTGACAGTAATGGAAGTGGGGTGTTACAGAATGGGTTGTGATTGACGTCATCCACGTCATTTTGATAAGTGCGGCCTCTCGTGAGGCGTTGAATGAGATCTGCTAGCCTATTTCCTTCAAAAAGTTGTTGCAAATTGCCAAAATCAGAGCTGGTGTCCCCAGCGTTGAATGCAAGAGAGGTTGGAAGCTGTCGGTGAGCTGCCGGGAGTGGATCACGGATGGTGGATCGTGGCTCATGGGGGCGACCCGACCCGGTTCGAGGGGGACAGTTCATGAGGTAGGTTCATGAAGTCCAGCTCGTGAGGCCGGATCGTGAAGCAGGGGGGCGATCCGACTGGGTCTCGGAGTTAGATCACGAACCGTTTGATGCTGTTGAGGAGCTGGAGCTCGCAATTCGGTGTCTATATGAACCTGAGCTGAAGTAGGCTGCTGTGCATTTATGACTAAGACCTCTCACATTGGGCCAATCATTTGTAGCTGCTGGATGGCCGGTCGGTTCCGGGCAGACTTCCGCTACAAAAGGGTCCAACCTCGTGTCTTAGTTGATTAATTACACCTAATTAATCACCCCCATAATTTGTATTAATTATCCCTAATTAATTACATATTTTTAAGAATATGGGTAGACCTAACTAAATAGGTAAATTCCCAATTCCATAGTATGGGTAGACCTAACTCAATAGGTAAATTCCCAACTTCATAATATGGGTAGACCTAACTCAATAGGTAAATTCCCAATTATGTCCATTTAATTTGTGGTACGCTTAATCATACCCATTTCACATCATTTTATTAATATGCATATTAACCCCATCGTTCCCCACGTAATTCGTTCTCATAACACGACATAATAAAGGGAAGATTCATCACAAATGTCATGAGTTTAGCCAACATAGCATATAACTTTATCATGGGTTCAAAAGGTGTCAACTTGCATATATGAACATACATTAAACCCAACTAGTATTTAACCCAAACTTGCATTACGCATATCATAAAAAGAGACAAACTTGCATATGAACTTGCACATAAACTTGCATATGAACTTGCACATAAACTTGCATGTGAACTTGCACATAAACTTGCATGTGAACTTGCACATAAACTTGCATGTGAACTTGCATAACATGTCATACATATAGGCAAACTCGCATATGTTATGCATATCATAAAAAGAGACAAACTTGCATATGAACTTGCATCATAATAGGGTAAACATGCATATGTATGCATAGCATACAAAGGTGTCATCTTGCATATGTATGAATCTTATTTAAAAAGGGTAAACTTGCATGTCATAATGTATGCATGAAACCAAACACTTAGCATGCATAAAATCACATACTTAGCATGCATAAAACCCAATATTTAGCATGCATAAAACCAAACACTTAGCATGCATAAAATCACATACTTAGCAAGCATAAAACCCAATATTTATCATGCATAAAATCAAATACTTAGCATGCATAAAATCAAATACTTAGCATGCATAAACCCTAACACTTATCATGCATAAAATCAAATACTTAGCATGCATGAAATCAAATACTTAGCATGCATAAAACCCACCACTTAACTTGCATAAACCCACATACTTAACTTGCATAAACATAGGGTTAACATTAAACATAGATTAGCAAACTAACATCATATCATATGACTTAAAACCCACCAATCCGCATACCAAACCGCATGATCTCATCATATCTCATCTACTTAATTTAGCAATTGGTTATTAAAGTGATAGAAACTCATCAAAACCAAGATTAGCAAACTTATGAAGTAGAACTAGTTGCTATACAAGAAGGGGATGATGATTAGAGGTTGATTAGCTTGCAACTTTCTTCATAAACTAGTGGAGGCTCCTCTCAAGTTTGATTTTGGCGGCATGATGGCATCATTTCTATTTTTAGTAGGGATTAGGCTTGCATTAGGGTGTATTTATAGGATTAGGGTGTGTTTTAGACCATAGGATTAACCCTAGGCTAGATTAGGTCCGTCAGATTTAGGAAGTTTCTAGAGATTAGCCCAAAACACAGCCAAACCCTAAAATGGTGCACCAGGTTTAACTGGTCGAGCACCCCCTGTCGACATCCAAGTCGACAGGGCTGTCGACCTGGTCCTACCCAGTCGACTGCCCAGTCGACAGGGCTGTCTACACGGGTAGCTAGGCGGGAGTTTTTCCCCCCAGCGCCCAATGGCCCCAATTTTGAATTTTAAACCTGAATTTTAAATCTGTTTTGAACTTTTAATTTTCTGCAAACTTCATTGGGCCATAACTCGGCCATACGGACTCCGATTTTCGAAAACTCGGACTCTATTTCGCGTATTTTTCCGAGACGAACGAAATGACGCAGCCCGTTTCCCCCAGTTCTCACATCTGAGATTATTTATTCTGTAATTAGTGAATATTAGCATTAACCGAAATTCGGGGTGTTACATGCTCCCCTCCTTAAAGGATTTCGTCCCCGAAATCTCTAAGCTAAGGAGAATGCATATCCTACCATCCAAACAACCATCTACTCAATCCATCAATCACGGGCATCCATTGTCCTTAAAACAATTTCTAATGATGTATGAGCATATGCAAAAAGTGTGTGTATATGTTCCCTATCTAATGTATGAACATATGCAAACCATGATAGTGCCATGCATCCATTATGTATGCGAGAGAACCCTATCGACACATACAATATCTACATGAGTGCACAATCATTCACCAAAATGCATCATCCATATGATAACACAATCATTATACATCCATAAATATAGCTATCTACACACAATTATATGCAATATGCAATATGAAGTGACTGAGCCGATCTAGTGCCTAGAGTGTGTGTATATGCATCCACGAGCAACCACTAGCAAACACTTGCATCCACTTGCATCCATCAACCATAACATGTCTCAAACACATGTTTCAACCATAGGTTTACCCTATCTAAAGGTCAAACAGTACTAACGAGAGGACATACTAAAGATAAGATAAGTACTAGACAACGATAGAGGAGAAATTAAAAGACATACCCTCAAAAAGAAATGGGTACAATGAACGCATCTTCGCTTCCGTCTCCCAAGTTGCGTTGCTCTCATCTTCTCCCCATTGCACTTTGACTAGTTGAACCTCTCTGTTTCTCAACTTCCTAGTTTCTGACCCAAGGATGCGAGTAGGAGCTCATCGAATAATCACATCATGCTCTACCTTTACTTCTTTAAGCAAGCTCGGCTCTACCGCCTCTGCGGTCTCATGTAGGCACTTCCTCAAATGTGACACATGGAATACGTCATGTTCCCTGTACAACCGAACTATCTCTCGAATATAAACTGAAGCTAGACTTGGAACAGTCCTCTTGCTCTTCACGGGTATGAAATGGGCACTCTTAGTAAGTCTATCTACCACAACCCAAATTCCCGTATTACCCTTTCTCAATCTCGGTAATCCATCGAGACACTATCCCACTTCCATAGCGGAACCTCCAATGGGTGAAGCGACCCACCGGGTTTCTTCTGCTCCGCTTTCATTTGCTAGCACACCAAGCATCTAGCGACATACTCGGCCACATCTTTTTTTCATACCGGCCCAAAAAGAAAACTCGCTTCATGTCTCGGTACATCTTGTCCCCTACCGGGATGAACGGTCATCTTCGAACGATGTGCATCATCAAATATAGCCTTCCTCAACCCTCGTCTTGCGGTACACAAAGTCTACCGTCTCTACACAACCACCCCTTACTATCTAGGGTGTACCTACTCAAATGTCTGGATGACTCCCCCTCCCCATGAGCTTCTCTACTAACTCAACCAACCGTGGGTCGTCTCGCTGTGCTCCGCCAATCCGCCTTAAAAGACTAGGCCTAACCTCCAAGGAGGCTAGCAAACCGGGTACAAAGTCAATGGAAGGTCTAAAGTCAAACATCGAAATAAACTCCAAGCTTCGTTGTTCCACGAACAATGGACTCAAGGACAACCTTTTTCTGCTCAAGGCGTCCGCCACCACGTTACCCTTGCCAGGGGTATACGCTATCTCAAACTCATAGGATGCTAAGAATTCCATCCACCTTTGTTGTCTTAAGACAATGCGCTCAAAGAGCTTCCAACACTTCCCTAAGATGTAGGGCATGCTTTTCTCCACTTCTAGAGAAAATCAGGATATTCCCCCACGCAAAATCATCACAGCTATCCATCTCTCACGCAGACCTCCTTAGTCGAACTCGACATCCCCCAAATGCAAGCCCCAAAGGCCTGAACCAATATCAGACAAACACCCAAGGGATGCCTCCTTCGAATTCAGACGACCTACGTGAGATGATACTAGTAAAAACGGCTAAATAACTAAGCCCTTGTCCAACTCTGGATGTCTTTGCCGGTCTCGGTCCAAAACCACCGTTTATCCCATAATTGGCTTTGCTCAACCTATTGAGCTCATACGAAAACTTATTTCGCTCCTAGGAAAGACCAAGATGTCATTTACAAAGACCATCACGAACTTATTTAGGTACTCCCTGAACACCCTTCTCATCAAGTCACTAAAGTATGCAGGGGCGTTCGTCAAACCAAATGGCATCACCAGCCACTCATAAAAACCATCCGGAGTCCTAAAGGCAGTCTTGTCTATGCTGTCCTCAGCCACCCTCAACTGATGAAACCCCGTGGCTAAGTCCAATTGAGAAAATACTGAAGCGCCAACCCATTGATCGAAAAGATCATCAATCCTCGGCAATGGGTGTCTATTCTTCTTTGTGAGTTTGTTGAGTTCTCTATAGTCTACACAAAGTCTGAGGGACCCATCCGCCTTCGTAGCAAAAACTACTGGAGCACCCCACTCCGACATACTTCGTCTTATGAACCCCTTCTCAAGCAAATCGCCTACTTACTTATGGAGTTCCCTCCTCTCCCGAGGAGCCATGTGGCGCACTGGTAAAGATACAGGTTTGGCATTGTCTACCAGATATATTCGGAAGTCAATCTCCCGCTCCGGAGGTAAGCCCTCCACCTCCTTAAACACATCCGAGTATTCCCGGACCACTCTAACAGATCGCAAACTTTCGACCGACGTGTCAAGCGATTCTAGATAACTTAGCATAACAGATTCCATGGGATTACAAGAGATCTTGAGAGTGTTACCCAAGCGGGTCATAAGCCTAACAACTCTCCCTTTAAAATCAAGAACGGCACCCCTACTGGATAACCAGTCCATGCCCAAAATTAACCCATAGCCCGTGAAGCCCAAAAAGCATCACATCTAAACTCAGTGCTAAGTATAGCAACTTTCAAACCCACACACATCATGGAGCCCCAATTGGGTTTGAAACAACCAAGGGATCATCTACTAAACTGGTGTCTAAGTGCAGTGACTCAACTAACAATGATGAGACAAACGAACTCAATGCGTCAAAATCAAATAAAGTACGGACAGGATGATCAAACAGGAAAACTAAACCTTCCACGGAAATAGTTCTACCTCTTTCTCGAATTGGTGGAGCTGCGAGAGCCTGAACTTGCCCCCTTGCCTGAGCTGGTGCCACAAGAGCTTGCACCTGTCCTCCTGAGGTAGACCCCGTCCTTTGCCCTTTCTTAGGACAGTCTTTCACTAGATGTCCTGCTTCGTCACAGTGGAAGCAGCCAGTCTTCTTCTTCTTGCGACAATCCTTGTTTAGGTGGCCTAGTGTTCCACAATTAAAGCACTTCTTCTTTCCCTTGCCACCGTTGCCTTTCCCACCCTTGTTTTGCTGTTGCTGTTGAGGTTCCTTTTGATCTCCTTTCTTCTCGGGTGCTTTATTAGCATTGGGACCCTTCTCTTCTTCATGCATAAGTGCCATGTCCACTAGCTTCTCAAAAGTGGCCCCCATAGGGATGTGAGACATAGCCAATCCGTGCATCGGTTCGTTCAAGCCTTTAACGAACCTCAGAGCTTTCTCTTCCGGTGTGTTTACCAAGTCTCTGTTGAATCTCGCTAACTGATTAAACTTGTTAACATATTCTTTCACCGACAAGTTCCCTTGCCTTAAGTTCAAGAACCTTTCCACGTGCATATTTTCTTCTGCTTTTGAGAGAAACTTTGCCTCAAACCTTTGCCTGAAATCCACCCAAGAGTCAACAGGGCGTTCTCCATTAGTGACCTCCCACCAGAACGAGGCCTCTCCTTCCATTAACCAAGCGGCTAACTTGACTTTCTTTCCCTCTTCCACTTCCAAGATTTCCATCAATTCTTCCGTCTCATTAAGCCAATCCCTAGCTCCCACAAAAGGTTTCCCTCCCATAGCCTTAAACTTCTTACAGGTTTTAGCAAAAGTATCCGTGCGAGGAGGAACGGGTGCAACGGGTGGAGGAGGAACATTTGCTGGACCTGCAACGGCGGCCCTAGCCTCTAACAACCTCCTATACCATACTGGTACCGCTACACCGTCCGGAAGATGAAGATCTTCAGCCATGCTGAGACGAAAAAGGAAAGATTCAAAACGGAGAATTCGAAAGATAAAGATATGGCTATCGGGGATTATGCTTTTCTTTCAAAAACTTTTCTCTTTAAAGACATGTTTTTGAAAATATCTCTTCCAAAAATGTTTTTAGAAAAATAGTTTTCTAAAAATTTTATCTGTTCCGGTAACCTTTGCTCTGATACCACGTGTAACACCCCACACCCGCTATGGTCACTCGCCAAGGGAATGCCATAACATCGGTGGAGTATTTTAAGTGAATATAGAACAGAAAAATTACAACAAGACAGATATAAGTAATACTTGAAAATTTGAAAACATCATTACATTGCAGCGGAAAGTAAAACATGTTTGGTTACATCACAAAACCATAATAAGAGTTAAGTACAAAATATCCATCCTGATAAATAAAAGTACATAATCCCAATACATGAACTGATAGCCATAAAGGAAAGGGTAAGCTGAGCTCTACACCTATGGTCCAAGCTCCAAAAGAGAATAAAGCAGCCTGATCAAAGCCCACTCGTACTGGGCCCACTCTGATAACCTGAGGGTTGGAAAAAAAAGATAAAAACAACGGGGTCAGACATAAGTCTGAGCGAGTCCTATAACTTTAACAATACAATCATTAAAGTAACCAGAGAAGACATAAGCTGATATACGGTAACGTCTGGGGATGAATGGCTACACTAAGCAGCTTGGTAGACTTAGGATAAACTAAGATAACCATAAAGACGCATCTATCCACCCAAGGATAATTACTAGATTGCACCACCCCAGATCTAACCTCCCAAGGGTAATTCCTACACTGCACCACACCAGTTCTACCCACCCAAGGGTAATTCCTACTTAAAGGTTGATCCCACTAAGTGTACTTAGTAATTTTACCCAGTAGTTTCGTGTACCCCTAGCTGAGTACATAGGTGCCGTCTGCCCCTATCTTCACTAGGTGTACCCACTACTCCCAAGCGATCGGCTCCCTACCGTAGATATCCGTGCTGGCCCCACAATGGGGTGTATCACTCCCCAAAGTGGCAAGCCCGATACAACAAATGGTGCACGGGTTATACCTACACGATGCAACAACGTCTTACCTACCATCCCGGGTCCACACACGCAGATGAAACCCGTTGGACTCGCGTTGCCACCGCTACCCCGGTTTGGCCTCTTATAGTCAAGCCCAATATGCGTGTCCCGTCACTCGACTAGAGTCGAGCCCACTAAGATACGTTTGGGATATTGGTTGAAATGGGCCCCCACAAGCTACCACCTAAGCTTGTTATTTCTAGTGAATCCCACTTAACCCCTTTTATAATCATGCCCACCTACATGTTAAGGTTTGGTTAAGTCATCTAATCATATTTCAATTGCCACTTAAGGCCCCCACTAGATTTCCACATGCCACCCAAGGCACTTACTTGATTCCCACATGCCACCCAAGGCGCTTACTTAACCCTTTAATCATGTTTAATTACATGTTCCACTTTGGTTAAGTATTCTAATTGTATTTTCTATTGCCACCCAAGGCAACCCACTAGATTCCTCATGCCACCCAAGGCACCCACTTAACCCCTCATGTCCCTCTACATGCTAATATGGTTAAGTGTTTCTTAATTAATTAATTAATTAAGATCATGACCTCATAAAGACCTCTCACATTAGACCATCTTTTATGACTGCTGGATATGCCGGTTGGGTCCGGGCAGACTTCCGCCATAAAAAGGGTCTAACCTCGTGTCTTTACTTTAATCATGTATTTAATTTATGACTAAGACCTCTCACATTGGGCCAATCATTTGTAGCTGCTGGATGGCCGGTCGGTTCCGGGCAGACTTCCGCTACAAAAGGGTCCAACCTCGTGTCTTAGTTGATTAATTACACCTAATTAATCACCCCCATAATTTGTATTAATTATCCCTAATTAATTACATATTTTTAAGAATATGGGTAGACCTAACTAAATAGGTAAATTCCCAATTCTATAGTATGGGTAGACCTAACTCAATAGGTAAATTCCCAACTTCATAATATGGGTAGACCTAACTCAATAGGTAAATTCCCAATTATGTCCATTTAATTTGTGGTACGCTTAATCATACCCATTTCACATCATTTTATTAATATGCATATTAACCCCATCGTTCCCCACGTAATTCGTTCTCATAACACGACATAATAAAGGGAAGATTCATCACAAATGTCATGGGTTTAGCCAACATAGCATATAACTTTATCATGGGTTCAAAAGGTGTCAACTTGCATATATGAACATACATTAAACCCAACTAGTATTTAACCCAAACTTGCATTACGCATATCATAAAAAGAGACAAAATTGCATATGAACTTGCACATAAACTTGCATATGAACTTGCACATAAACTTGCATGTGAACTTGCACATAAACTTGCATGTGAACTTGCACATAAACTTGCATGTGAACTTGCATAACATGTCATACATATAGGCAAACACGCATATGTTATGCATATCAAAAAAAGAGACAAACTTGCATATGAACTTGCATCATAATAGGGTAAACATGCATATGTATGCATAGCATACAAAGGTGTCATCTTGCATATGTATGCATCTTATTTAAAAAGGGTAAACTTGCATGTCATAATGTATGCATAAAACCAAACACTTAGCATGCATAAAATCACATACTTAGCAAGCATAAAACCCAATATTTAGCATGCATAAAACCAAACACTTAGCATGCATAAAATCACATACTTAGGATGCATAAAACCCAATATTTAGCATGCATAAAATCAAACACTTAGCATGCATAAAATCAAATACTTAGCATGCATAAACCCTAACACTTATCATGCATAAAATCAAATACTTAGCATGCATGAAATCAAATACTTAGCATGCATAAAACCCACCACTTAACTTGCATAAACCCACATACTTAACTTGCATAAACATAGGGTTAACATTAAACATAGATTAGCAAACTAACATCATATCATATGACTTAAAACCCACCAATCCGCATACAAAACCGCATGATCTAATCATATCTCATCTGCTTAATTTAGCAATTGGTTATTAAAGTGATAGAAACTCACCAAAACCAAGATTAGCAAACTTATGAAGTAGAACTAGTTGCTATACAAGAAGGGGATGATGATTAGAGGTTGATTAGCTTGCAACTTTCTTCATAAACTAGTGTAGGCTCCTCTCAAGTTTGATTTTGGCGGCATGATGGCATCATTTCTATTTTTAGTAGGGATTAGGCTTGCATTAGGGTGTATTTATAGGATTAGGGTGTGTTTTAGACCATAGGATTAACCCTAGGCTAGATTAGGTCCGTCAGATTTAGGAAGTTTCTAGAGATTAGCCCAAAACACAGCCAAACCCTAAAATGGTGCACCAGGTTTAACTGGTCGAGCACCCCCTGTCGACATCCAAGTCGACAGGGCTGTCGACCTGGTCCTACCCAGTCGACAGGGCTGTCGACACGGGTAGCTAGGCGGGAGTTTTTCCCCCCAGCGCCCAATGGCCCCAATTTTGAATTTTAAACCTGAATTTTAAATCTGTTTTGAATTTTTAATTTTCTGCAAACTTCATTGGGCCATAACTGGGCCATACGGACTCCGATTTTCGAAAACTCGGACTCTATTTCGCGTATTTTTCCGAGACGAACGAAATGACGCAGCCCGTTTCCCCTAATTCTCACATCTGAGATTATTTATTCTGTAATTAGTGAATATTAGCATTAACCGAAATTCGGGGTGTTACAGGTATTTTGCTTAAGTGGTTGTTGGAATTTGGGCACCTAGTTAAAGGTTGGTAACGACCGGGAGGTGGCATACTCGTGATAGTTAGTTACCTAGTTATAGAGGCGACCCGACCTTGTGTTGGCAGAGAACCGGTTAGGGTCTCGAGACACCCCCCTAGAGGTGTACCGATCAGATATGGAAGTTCCTTTGCCTGGTCATTTATTGGAAACCCATTATCCACTATGAACCTATACGATTTTAGTTATATACATATGTCAACATAATAATATAGGATATTATGGTGGCTAAGATTAATACATTTAATTGCGAAGTGATTTTCCACACTATGCAATAATAATAACAAATGGTTTCCGCGTATCAAGTATTTTTTGTTATCATAAGGAGAAACCTCACTCATGTTTGCGCTTGCAATGTGTATGTACCGCGTGAACTTATGGTGACTTCATTTTCTTAAAAGCCTTATTTTTTTGCACTGGTATTCATAAGGGAAAAACTCGTTCCATATTACACAGCGTGCTCTTATAAGTTACCTCACTTTAAAGTAAATAATTGTTTTAAGTACTCACACCAGTCCCATGATTAACCTGGAGTTTATTATTCTTCCACCTAAACTCTGGGTGCCTACAATTTTCCATAAGGATAGCCTAGTTGTTAGTGTTTTCATATAGTCTTGGAGTCATTTCCTAGAGCAGGTGATTGGATTTAGGCTAGAGGGGGTTTGGAGCAATTGTATTCTTCCACTAGCTTTAGTATTTTCTGCTGTGTAATTGATGTACTCTGATATATTTCATGTAACTCTGATGTAAAAGATTGTTGTGTTAATAAAAGTTCATTTTATTTCTGTTCTGATGTGTTATTATACCAGGCGACGTGAACTCTGACATTTAAATACTTAGATGTATTAAGTGTCTATCTTCAAAGGTCGAAAGTTTAGGTCGTTGGTTAAAAGGTCAAGAATTTTTACCGTTTGGGTCGGAATTGTGTGGTTTATAGTCGATTCAAAAGGTAGGAATTTTGGGGTCTTTACATTTGGTATCAGAGCTCTAGTTTATACAAAGCTTATGGGGTATAACTCATTAGAGCTGACAGAAAAGACTCATCATAGATAGGATTAGCAACATCCTAGGATGAGAAAACTCATTGGAGATAGGGTTAGCAATGCCTTTGAGTGTGTTTGAGAGTTATACATGAGAGAACGCATTTGCAGTATAAAATTGGTTTTGAAAGACTATATATTTGAATATAAAAGAAAGAGTTTTGAAATATGTAATAGATATATTATAACTTGGATGATTAAAGATCAAGATTGTTTAAATTTGAATATGGATATTTTATGATTAGAATTTCCCAACTTAATTTAAAATATTTCATATGGCATAGTAATTAGTCCTTCCCAACTGAGTACGATAGGTAATATAAGTGCAAATACCTTATGAATTCAAATTCACAATTTGACTATAAGGTATTTAACGATATATGGATAAGCGAGATCTTGAAATTTTCATAGAATTATAAGAACTATATCAGGTAAACTAGTTATTAAGGGATAAGCTAGTGAATTTAAGTAAGGAGTAACCTAAAATTTTCAAACAAAATTTCCTTCTACTTAGAAAAGGTCTGTAAGGTAGAATGGTTAAAAAAAAAAGTTGAATACCCCAAGGATTAGCCAAAAAATTGAGAACCAAATTAAAGGAATGATTATGGGAAGTCTTTTGAACTTAAACCCCCTTAAAAATTTGAGTAAGGATCAGAATTCTCGACGATTTTGGATAGTCGATAAATTCTGAAACATGTTTACCTAAGAAAATAAAATGTTTAAGTAGGTAAAAATACCGTGTGAATTAAGTTTCACAATTTTGACTAATGGGTATTTGATAAACAAAATCAATCAAAAGTTAAGAGGTTATATAAACTAGGGATGGTAATGTAACCCTTCCATGTCTCATAAGTAATGGTCAACAGTTTTTCCAAATCAAGATATTTGTATAAGTTAAATACAGTGGAGTTCTTCCATATTTAAAAAAAAAAAATATATATATAGGAATAAATCTTAATGATTTTTGGAAACTTGGAAGTAACTTTCATGAATTTGAATTAAGTGTTAGAAACCTATAAGCTATTTTATAAGTGATATTATTTGTATAATTACGACTTTAGAACAACCTCTCGTTTTCAAGGACGAAAAGTTTTAAGGGGGAGAATGTAACAATCAAGATTTCTAAACCCCAATTAATTTGGATAATTCATATAATTTTGGATATATAATTTGAAAATTAGTTCCAATGTAATAATAAGCTGAATGTGGCATTTATATTAAGTTGAAAACAGATTCTATCAATTTATAGTTTTAACCAATTTATCAAATCGAAATAGAATTTAATAACTTTTTAAATTTGATTTGGTTTAATCGTTTGAAATTCTAATTCGGTAATTTTAAGTTAGATTTTGAATTTGGTTTGAATAATAAAAATAATTATTCAAAACTATAGATATAACTATAAAATATATTGATAAAAATATACCAGCTTTTGTCAAAAGTCGGTTTTCACATACGTATTAATAAAACCATTTTAAGCATGATCTTTTTTGTTAAATATATATTTTAAATCTGGATTATAAAATAAAATAGTTATTTTGAATTATTAAGTATAGTTGGGAAAATAATGATAATATGGTTATGCTTTGTCATTACTATCCACCCGTTATCAAAATTGCTAATCGGTGACCTGGATTTTAGTATTTTGAAGCACAAATAAGGTGTCACCAATTTGTAACATTAAGAAGTATTACAAATATGTGTTAGTAATGAAACCATGCCTTAAGAATGTGGTTTTAAAGGGTGGTTTTGATGTGTGTTCACGCATGCATTCATGCATTAGAAAAAAGGCAAGTGTCCCTTGATTTCTCATCTTCCTAAGCACCCTTCCTTCCTATATAAACACCATAATCCCTTCCTTCGGCTTTATTCCAAGCCATTCCTTCTTCTTCCTCCTTTACCTTTCTTCTTCTTCCCTTATCCATGACTTCATAAGCTTCTCTTCCCTCGTCCCTTCTTCTCCCTCTTTCTCCTCCCCCTCTTGGACATACTTCCCTCCTCCTCTCTTCTTCACTGCAACCTCTACCCTCCACTACCCATAGCCCCTCCTCCACCTTCTCCTCGGCCCTACCCAGCCACCATCTCCACCCTTGCACCCCCTTAGTCACAACCTAAAGCCCACCCCACTAAGCACCATGCGCCACCTCTCTCCACTACCCACGCCAAGCTCCACCACCCCTTGGCCACCCTACCCTATGTGCCTTCTCCTCTATTAAAAAAAGAATTATATACAATATATATTTATTTGAAAAATATTTGGTAAAGGAAAACAAAAGCAAAGGAGGTATGCTAGTTCGAATGCGAAGTCCTACCGTAAAGATTGGTGGAGTGGAACCCTCGATGATAACTTCCTAACTATATTAATATATTTATTATAATCATATCCCTATATATTTGTTTTCCTGTGGTTGTTATGGTTGCTTCATGGTTGTTATGGATGTTATAATGGTTATTGTCATTCATGTGCGTATAAGCGTTCATTACTGTAAACGCTTATATTATAAATATTAGGTGATGGGTGAATGTTTATTATGGATATGGTTGTTATTTATAACACACTTCATATATATAGGATTTTATGGGTATTGGTTAAGTCCCGATCCATTTGAAAAGCATAAATGAATATTTTATTCATTTAAATAAGGTGTAAAATATAAAAGTTAGAATTTTATATCTGAAACCAGATAGAAATAAAATTAAAGTTATTATGAAAAACTTTTGTAAAGGTTGAAATTTAGTTGAACAAAGTTTTGATATAAAATGGTGTGTATAATTTCAAATAAGTGAAATCGAATTCAAATTCGAAACCAAATTTGAGTTAGCTATGTAAACGAAGTCGTAAACTCAAATCGAATGTTACATTAGTATTATATATTGTTTAATTTGGATTTTGGAAAGTTTGGGTTTCAAAAAGTTAATTTATGAATAATATTAATATTTTATTAATTAAATAATAATAATATAATATTTATTAAAAACAAATATTTGAATTTCAAGTTGAGATTTTTAAATATGTTTTCTTATTTTAAATTGATTTCTTACTTATTTTAAAACAAACTAAATTTATAATGCAGTTAGAATAGAACTTGTCGCATTGCAGCAGTTCGTGAATTTCGACCGTCAGCTTCAAATGAGTATACCTAGTACATTTTTAATCAGATTTTCCTAAAACGAAAAATATTTGCTTCTTATTAACATTATGTTTCAAGTGAAGAAAGAATTTTCAGATTTCAATATATATATATATATATATTTCAAGAGATGTTCAAATCAATTTTTTTATAAAAAACATGGTAGTGAAGTTCATTGACCAAAACGGGAAATGGTTATTTTTAAATTATTAAAAATAGGGAAATATTATTATAAATCATAATAAATTTTTTAAAAGAGATTTTAGTTGGAAATGATAAGTTTTGGATAATTAAAAAGGTATTTTTATCATACTAATTAATATAAGCCAATTTGTAACACTTTTTGTAATGCTTTTACGACGTTTTTTTAACCAATATTGAAATTGAATGGTTTTAACTTAAGAATTATTATCCAAATATTTTGTTCAAATGGTTAATGAAATGGTTTAATGATAATTGAATATTGTGTTTGTAGTATAACCTTAATAAGGTTAAAATTTTCCGATTATAATCGAATTGGATTTTGGATGGAAATAATCATCGATTTTTGATATTAAATTTCGCAGTTAATACTTATACTATTCAAGAAATTTAAAAGGTATTTATATCATTATTCCACTTGTAGTATTTTTTTCATTTAGAATTGATATTAGATATACCCTGATATAATTTCTACACAAATCTTATACTTTATGTCAGTCAATTTGTTTTTTAACCTGTGGGAAGCAGTAAGCTGATTTATTATACGAATCTTATATCTACTGGTTTTGACTTGTAGAATAAAAGGAATGCCTATTTAAGAATTCAGAAATCTTTTAAATTAAGACTTATTGAGATAATATTGGGATAGTTATTAAGGATGTGATTTGAATGGAAAAGTTAAAGTTTAATCTTTGATTAAGATTAATGGAAATATTGTTAAGTTATGAATAGATCTTTGTCAAGATTTAATGAAACGATTTTGTAGCAAATAAGCTAATGGAAACTTTATCCAAATGGAAGGAGACTTAGCAAATCATGTATTTCTATATGGTTTAAAAATAACGTTGTTATTCGAAAAGACTGGGATCAGATTTCTAACCGAAAACCATTTCAAATAATGATACGATGAAATGGAGCAAAAAAGAATATTGTAAATGATGGTAGAAGACCAAAACTCCTCACATCGAAGGGGCTGCTTGTTGATATCTCTGCTGGAAGATATCCCCTAATGAGGTTTCTATATAGCATTAGTACTAGCGTACTTGAAGAGATTCGAAATTGCAAGGGCTTATCTCCTTTATTGGATGAGGAATAATACGCCTTTGGTTTCGTTCAGTCTTAGAACAAGCTTGTATGGATGTGTGTCTCACATTGTATTTTGTAATGTAATGATTGATCTATACTAAAAATATTTCTTTTTAGTGGCGGAAAATTTATTCTCTTAGCTTAACACCCTTCTTTGAGACGTACGAGCTCAAAGGTGATATGGTTAGTGATTATCAATTATATGTTATCAAATGACAGTGTGTCATGCTAAGTAATTGAACTGTAGATGATCAAAACATGACTTTAGATTATAAAGGTAGTTTTCTTATGCGGTTGATGGAGTTCGGGGGCCCAGTTAAAGGTTGGTAACGATTAGGAGGCGGCATGCTCATGACAGTTAGTTACCTCGTTCATAGGTAACCCACCTTATGTTGGCAAAGAACCGGTTAGGATCTTTGGACACCGCCCTAGAGGTGTATCCACCGGATAAGAAAGTTTCTTTGATTGGTCATTTGTTGGAAACTCATTCTCCACTACGAACCCATATTATTTTACTTATATACCTACGTACATAATAGTATGGGAGATTATAATGGCTAAGATTGAAACATTTAGTTGCAAAGTGATTTTCCAGACTATGCACTAATAATAATATCAAATTGTTTTCGTGTATCAAGCATTTTTTGTTATCATAAGAAGAAACCTTCCCCATATTTGTGCTTGCATTGTGTGTGTGTGCCTCAAACCTTATGGTAGCTTCATTTTCCAGAAAGCATTAATTTTTTGTACTGGTATTCATAAGGGAAAAACCAGTTCTATGTTACGCGGTGTGGTCTTATGAGTTATCTCACTTTAAAATAAGCAATTGTTTTAGATTCCCACACCAGTCCCAAGAACGACTTGGAGTTTATTGTTCTTCCACTTAAACTCTAGGTGCCCACAATTTTCCATACAGGTATCCTACTAGTTAAGGTTTGCAAATAGCCTTGGAGTCATTTTCTAGAGAAGGTGATTGGATTTAGGATGGAGGGTGTTTGGAGAAACTGTATTCTTTCGCTAACTTTGGTATTTTCTGTTGTGTAATTGATGTACTCTGAGATATTTCATGTAATTTTGATGTAAAAGATTGTTGTATTAATAAAGATTCATTTTGTTCCTTTTCTGATGTGTTACTACCCCAGGTGACGTGAACTCCGACATTTGGATACTTTGATGTATTAAGTGTCGTATTTTAAAGGTTTAAAGTTCAGGTTGGTTAAAGGGTCGAGAATTTTTACAGTTTGGATCGAACTTGTATGGTTTATAGTTAATTCGAAAGGTAGGAATTTTATGTACTTATAAATTATGAAGCTCCATCATAGAAATCAGCATCACCTTCTTTTCACTTTTCTTACAAAACATATGAAACCCTTCATCCATAAAATATATAAACTTTCAACAATTTAATATGTAGGAATGAGAGAGTGCAGAAGTAGTTTTGATGCATAGAGAAGGAAGAATCACCAAAGAAATTCCAAGAGTAAATAATTTTAATTTAGGGTTTTATATGAGATGGTTGAACTTTTGGGGACATAATATTCTGTTTACTTTCCATTGGATAATCACTATAATAACTATTAATACCCAATATATCACTTAATTTTGTGATTCATTCCTCTGCTATTGTATTATGCAGTAATACTATTCATTTTGATCCACAAAATTTTTGTTTGTCAATGAAAATATAAAATATAAAACAAGAAAAGACATTTAGTTGATTAATCAGTTAATCCACATGTGGATCAACTAATCATTATTCTATGGATTAACTTAGATGTGGATTAAATGATCGAAACCATGAATAGATATAAAATTTACTTTTAGTATGTCCACAAATTAAGGTACCCAAGACTTGACCCCTAGATCACATATTAATCATTTAACACTTTAAAAAAATTTCCTTCACTCTCTTCTATTTCTGTGTATTTAAGTTGCGTAAAATACAATGGTGAAGACTCCGCAGTTATAATTATAACAATGACAACTTCGTCGTTATAATAATAGTCATTTTTAAAAGGTCCATAGCTAGTTTTGCGGTTACCTGCATGTGTAACTCGTTCGCTCAGTTTGAAAAACATGAAAAGCAATTGAATAGAACAAGTCAGATTGTTGGTAACTATCTTATGGACGTATTTTATTCTAACCATTTGCATGGTATTCTACATGAAAGGATAAAGTAATTAACAGAAGAAGAAGGAAGTTTATACATGAGTGATATTAGGACCTAACATAAGGCGTCTCCAGCGGCATGGAGAATTGAGGAAAAAAAAAGAATAAATGCACGTTTAAATTGATTTCCTATGCAAAAGCAGTGGTAGTTTGGGCATCGGAAATGAGATAAAATAGGGTTGTTCTTATTTATTTCTTTGCGCGGTGGTTTATAAATGGGAAATATATTCTGGTTTATATACTAACAACATTTGTTATGTCATTTACACTATGAACGGTAATCTATTTATTGTTTATAGCAAATAGTAAAAACAAAAACAAAAAGAACACACTAAACTCTATAAATGCATTTCAGAATCTCATTTGTAAGGTATAACTGACAAAAAATTGCATATTCATTGCTGGACGAGTAGGGATTTGTTGCATTTTTATTTTATTACTCTTCTTGAAATTGAATTTGCACAATGTCAAATGTGACTGAAAGTTGTATGATTCTACTAAAATTACAGCTGCATGATTTAACTTGTGATTTGTGGTAAAATCCATATTAAAATACAATTGTCTGATTCTCTATGAGATGAGATGTTTAACTAGCTTGATTGGATATTTTGTTGTGTAACAACCTGAAATTTTAACGATTTTTAAATACCGTGTTTAACTGAAGTTTTACTTAAGAATTTAAAATTTTGTTTATTTTGAAACATAAAAATGTAGGGTTGCACACAACCCATATCCAAACAACCAATACTTCAACCCAACCCATATCCAGCCTCATTAGGTCGGATACGGGTTGAACTACTTTAAACCCATACCTACGAGGATTGAATGATGTATTTCATCTAACCCGACACAACCGTACATGTGCAGCCCTATAAAAATGAATGAAATTGATTTTTGAATATATATTAAAGCGTGTATGTCTAATTTAAATAACAGAAATCCAAATGATCATTTATTTTAGAACTTTGTTGTTCTAAAATAAACATGAAATTGGTCAACTACTTAAGAATTGAAATATTCATTCTTAAAAATGTAATATTTTTATATAAGATTGATCTTGTAAATTTTATATTGAAAATGTCAACTTTTTCTCGCTCCATTCAAATCGATTTATACTATCAATTTACGATATCGATGGTCGATATATCACAACTGACGTTATAAATTAAATGTTTAATTGAAATATGAAATATAAGATTTGAGATGCGTATAACTAAATATAGAATAGAAATAAATTTTGTAGTAAAATATGCAAGTTTGTTCTATTCACGAATTTAGTTAAATTTGAATAAATCGTTTTGAAAATAAACTTTTGCCAGAATTTAAGTGTTTTCTTTCTAAAAATACTAGACCATGCTATGAATAAGACGGTATTTTTCCTTTCACGGAATTTGAACATTGATCTCTCTGAAATTTTATGTTTAACCGAAAATGCACGCGTTTTACATCAAATGAAATAAGTGTTTTAAGGTCATGGAAATAATATTTTTGAGAAAATAAAATTTGAACATTTGTTTTTAATATAATTAGGATCCAAATAAAAAGATAAAAGTGAATTTTGAAAAAAATTATGTATGGTCGTTAATTTGTAGTTATGAACGATAACTAAAAAATTTAGTTGACGAAAGAAATATAAACATAAATAGAATTGAGTTTTAATAAATTTAATTTCGTTGCGTTTAAAAATATCGAGAACTTATATTTTGGTATATGGAATGCTAAATTCCGATTTAGCAGTGGAAGTAGCGTTTTGGCTGCTGTAAACACTGTAGTCCAATAGACACGTATTTTATGTATATATATGTATATCCGGGATTTCTAAACCCTAACCGTCATCTCATTTCTTAGACTTCTCATTTCTTATCAAATCACACAATTTCTTTATAAAAAAATGGAGATTACAATCTATAAAATAAACATTGAATTTTTTATCTTAAATATTATCGAATTATATATCGTTGGAAAGCCCTCGACAAACACAACTCAAATATATCATTCATTTTTGGATCCGATGCTTTGTTCAGGTTGAATTCATGGTATTTCGAAATCAAAATAGGTCAAATTAGGCGTTTTTTATTCGTGCAGTTTTAGGCGAAATCAAGACATGGGTTTTATAGAGTTTCCATCTAGAGTTGATTGGCGATCGTCTCGTGGCTTGAGTTGACTAAGGGTGGCCATAATTTTTGCTCTATGGTTCGAAAACACTAGACTTAAAGGCGCAGCGTGCGGCATAGGTGCATTCAGACCCATGGTGATTAGGTGTTGGAGGTAAACCGTGGCACGAGCTCTTCGATGGTGGCGGTCGTAGTCACTTTTTCGGAGCGAGGCGATGGCCAAGGTCGGTCAAAATCAGACTATTCACATGAAAAATAGGTAATTACATGCGTGCGTTATACTGGATCAAGAAGATGCACATTTGATTGGTGACGTGGCATGTACTACTAATTTTTCTGCCCTTGTTTTTTTTAATTTAAATTTTCAAATGCGTTAATGTGTATAACTTTTACCTACAAACTCAGATTGACATGGGTTTTCTCTGTCAGGTTGGTATCAAATTCGAGACAACGTAAAGTTAATTTGGTTAAATTTGGTGATTGTCAATTTTTAGCGTTCATTTAGATTTTAGATTTTGCGTGAAATCAAAAGCAACTATTTTAATCCACTTACGACGTATAAGTATCTTGCAAGTCAAATTAAATTTATGATATGTTATAATTTATTTAACTGACATTCGAGAATAAAAGTTGACATCAAAATTGATTAATACTGATAATTAATACCTGACACATGTTAATTTGATATGTAATATTATTATTTTCTAATGGATATATGTTTACATTGTTTAAATTAGAGTTGTCAGTAAATTGTAATTTGTCTGAATTGATATTTACTTTAATATTGAAGTTAAATTGATAGTTAAAAATTGATATTTGATAATTGATGCTAGTGTGACATATATTGATTGTTCGGATGAAGATTATATGTTATGTTTATTTGTGTCATGATGATTGATTGGATGTTATTACTGATATTTATTGATTTAGATGTACACTTGTTACCCTTTGTCATTGAAACTGGATAAATTGAAAATTTCATAAATTGACATCGAATACTTAAATTAAGAAACAGGTTGAAATTATATATATACCCTGACCTGTGATACGAGTTGAAATGATATATACTCATGAAACTGAAATTTAAATTAAATGATCACTTTGCCATATGGTAGAAAATTAAATATGGAAACCGTGGTCAAATGATTTTTTTTATTAAACTATTCTTTTAAAAGTTAACTATAATACTATTCGATAACTATTTTAAATTAAACTATTTGATATGTTAATTTAGCTATTATATAATTTTTACAATTATATTCAATCTATTTTATATTCAATTTAACATTTTAATTAAAACTACGAATTTTCAAATTTAACTATTATACATTTTTATAATTAATATTTTTGTATACTTAAAATGACTTTTATAAATTATAATGAATTTAACTGAACTATTATCATATATTAAACTTAACTATTATATGCCTTATAACTATTTTATTTAAACAATTCATATTAATTTACCGATTATGTTTATAACTATTTTATATAAACTATTTGTATTAATTTAACTAATATAACTACTTTATTTAAACTATTTTATTTTAATTTAACTAGTATGTTGTAACTGTTTTATAAAACAATCAATTCAACTATTATATTTATTATTAGCTATTTTAAGTAAAATTATTTTATATAAAATGTAACTATTTTAGTACTATCTGACATTTAAGAATTGTATATTAAATTTAACTCTTATGTATTTTACAATTATTTTAAGTAAACTGTCATATATTGAATTTTACTAGTTTTAATAAAAGTCTATTTCCAATCCTGATTTGTTCATGTCCAAATTGTTTGAATAAAAAGATTCATTTAATAACAATATTTGAAATCAAACTTGAATGTTTAATAATGAATCATTTTGAAAACGAGATTTGGAATATAAAACTGAATTAGATATTGAATTGATTAATAAATCAGAATGAAGTAAATCAACTTATGGCATTGAAATATGATTTCAAATATAAATGACTATGGTGTGAAAGATGTAAACTTTTGGTTGTTAAAGAGTCTGGGCCGGATATTGTCATACTCACTGCCAATACTGGGAACCACTTTAACATCTGTGTACGTGGTAAATGAATCCAGAATGAAGTAGGATTGTTTGACGAATGCAAGTGGAATGAAGTCTAAGAACGATGATAGATATCCCTGACCTCCAGATCATAATTCAGATGACTAAAATAGGAACTATATCGTGAATAAGTGGGTTATCATTATAGTTCCTCGGTTTGATTTTATTTGATGCATATCTATAATGGCCCAGAATTTTAACCATCTAATTTAATATTTAAAATGGTGTTAAAAATTGTAATGGCAATTTAATGAATTGAAAAGTATTGGTTTTGAATATTTTATTAATATAAAACGCGTGATAATAATCTAATTCTGAAATAATCGGGATTGGTTAAATTTGCTGTATAATGCAAATTGGACAATATAGAATATTTATTTTAGTTTATTTTGAATTATATTAACGTATTCATTTATTAAACTATGTTAGAACATATAAATTATAGTTTTTTTTATAAAATGAGCTACAACAGCGCAGTAGTTCGTTATATAACGGTTTGAACTTTGATTGGACGTACAGGATCCAATATAAGTCGGAATTCTTTGAGATAAAATATGTCTGAACCTATTGGATTATATTTTTCGAATGAAAGAGAAAACCCAAGTTTTCATGTTATAGATTTTGTTTTATATCCAAATCAAATTTTCAAATAGTTGCTATGGAATTCTTTTATAAATTATAACGGTTTATTATATAAAATAAAGGTATTTTTAATTTACTGAATATTGAGTATTTTATTTTGGAACTACATGAAAATATGCTTAAGTATGTCCGATATTAATATTTTGCTAATATTATATTAAGATATTTTAAAATTAGTTTATTTTAATTTAAATTGGACTCTTAAAAGGGAATTTATTCAAACGACCTCCGTTTTGAATGAAACAAAATTTTTTTAAGATCGCTATAGCTAATTATTCAAAATTTCGAGTTTCGAGCCAATTGGAGATATTTTGTGAAAACAAAAAAATTAAATGCAAATAAATCGACAATTTGAACTCGAATGAGCATCGTTTGAGAAAATAGACTCGGAATTCGACGAAACAAGTTTCATTAGGGCCGTAAGGTCGAACTATCCTATGACGTCCATTTTTGTTACGAACAAAGTTTGTATGTGGTCACAAGAATAAATAAACATCGTATACAAATGACGATTGGTTCGGAGAAAATATCGTTGGTCGCTTCCGAAAATGTCTTTGGTAATTTCAACAAAAATATCCTTAGTCTTTATAATTATTTCCGCCGACCTACCTATTCATCCCCATGTTCTTCCGTTCAGTTTTGCAGACAGTTCTGAAATTCTCATGTGCCTACTTCATATCTTTTGTTCTATTTATACCTTCACCGAGCAACCCAAAAACCCAGCAACAACTAGTCGAAGTTACTACTTCTTCTTCCATTTTTCTACAAAAACGTGAATATTAGAATTCAAAACAAATTCTAATTCCTTCATTCGAAATTTGCAAAAAAAAAACAAAAAAACAAAAACAAATAGGCCTCTTAGAAAAAATGCTAAAAAAAGAATTCCACGAAGCAAACTTCCGTTGCCCGTCAGCCTCGATTCTCATCAGCATGCCGCAGCTGATTTTCGCACGTTTTAGTGGGATTCGAGGTCAGAAATATGCGGAGGGGGTTTAAGTTATCGGTAGTGGCGGTTTTAACGTGGACGTAGTTATCGAGAAAGGGCCGAACTAGCAGCTACCGGAGGCGCGTAGGATGGACAAGGGGGGACGAGGTCTGATAGTGGTTTGGTGGCCCACCAAGGCGACAACTGTCACGACCCGAGATCCCCCTTACGGGAAATCGTGGATTAAACTGAGGACAAGACGAATCAGAATACAAACAGAAGAACATTTCATTGCTTATTACAACAATTCCATCAGAATACAAGAATATACAGAGTATGAATGAATAAAATACATTCAATAAACATCAGAGGTTACAATACATTACATAGCAGCGGAAAATAATACAAAACACAACCGAAGGAGATACATGGATACAGAGCTTTCCAGATATCATTCCAGCTGTAAACCAGGATTCTGCGAATATAAATCTGCAAAACCAAAACTACTAGCTGCCCATGGAAAATAAGGGCACCTAGAGTTTAGGTTAAAACAATAAACTCCAGGTCAGTCATGTGACTGGTGTGAGAACTAAAACAGTTATTAATCTTTATTTTACAGTTAGGTAAATCAAGGGACCACGCCATATAACACGGAATGTGTTTCCTCCTAAGAATACCAGTGCATAAAACAACAGCGCAATGCTAAATAAAGAATAATGAAGCTATTATAAGACCCAGGTCCCATCACACAATGCAACACAAGCCGGAGGATAGGGTTTTACCTTATAATAGCCAAAGAATGCTTGATACGCTAAATTTCATCTTTTATTATTACTATAAGTGTATAGTGTCAAAACAATTTCAATCATAAGTATTAATCATAGACGGCATGGGTACCATATATCATGTCGCCAATACTAGGCTCTACAATCAAAACCGCAAATGTCACATATTTGAAGTTGGATTTCCATCTGTGAACCAAGGCAAGGGATCGTCCTTACCGAATTCGAGACGCTCTAGCCCGTGTCTCAGGCAAGCGCGCAGGCAAGCCTTGGATCATCAGGGCAGGTCCACCGATGTGGATTAAAATGCCTGAACACTGCATTTCCCCACCCTATGGGGTGCCAATGAGTCCAATGACTCCATCCGCTCCACATAGTCCCCGATACATCCGAGGCGCCTCGCAACCCAACAACCACATAAGTCAAACTCGTCAGGGCGTGTAAAACTACTGACGCCACTTCTAGCTAGAAAGAAACGCATGTCCTCCCTAAGGTCCTTCTCCCGTTTCTGGTTCACACCGGGGTGTGAGGCTCGCAAATTAACGCTACACAAAGCTGTGCCACACAGGCTGTGCTTTGATCATCAACCACAAGACTCTACTTTTCAACAAAAGCCTTGATCTTTTGCATCTTAGCATGCCACACAGGCAGACCACTCTATGCAACCGATATCCATCAATCACACAGAATGATATCCAATGTCAGACACATAGTCCATTTACAAGTCCGTTTTGCGTCTGAACGAAACCAGAGGCACCTTGTACCTCGCATATCCATCGATCTCCAAGTACGTCTGGACGATCACTAACTGATTCCGTCCTCTTGGGTGTACGACCTAATTAAGATCATCAGTAATTATCCAAACGACGTGAAGACCTCTGGTCTTCAACCACCGTCTTCATCTTCGACTAATCGTCGTATCAGTTATTCAGAATGGGATAAACCCGGCCTTTCCGAATAACTCGCGTATATAATAAATAAGTGTTAAACAAACACAACATACGCCTCATTCCAATTCAGAATATTCTTTTATTCAAATATTCTTATACTTTGGAAAGGTTCCCATTAATTTTATCAAAGATAAATTCTTTAAATTTATTCTTTAATTTTCCTTTGAATATCAATTCAAATCAAATTATGGTTTATCCAAACTAGTCGGGATTAACGAACCTTACCGATGTAATCATTTGTTTTAATTTCCCAATCCCAACCTATTCATCCCATGAAGTAAAACTGGTAATACTTCATATCTAACACCACAGTGTTATCGGTAAATTCAATTACCATTTCACATTCAAATCTAATTAAAGGTTTAACTATCGCCTGGCGCAAAACTGGTGATACACCATTCTCGATGATTTCAATCTAATTAAAGATTCATTAAAACTCCACTTGGTCTTAATCTTCCCAAAAATCAATATTAATGATTATTTAACTTGGGAAATCATAACCTATCTTTAACTGGGTTAAAGAACCAATGTCATTTAAAACACAGTTCACGATAGACCCAAAATCACATTCCATTTACAATGGAATCTTCATGGAAAACAAATCGATATAAACTTCCATATCCGACTAGTAATATAAATGGAATAACGGCAAAGCCTTTTAAATTCCATATATATTAGTTGTCTTCCTCCATAGAAATTCACTTCGATTATTACTAAATTGAATTCCATTCCATTCCAATTTATTTATTAGGAATTTGGTTACATTTTAAAACCCTTTCAAATCCAATTTATTTATTTCAAAAATAAATGGATTATAATTCTAGTTCAAAACTAGTTCATTTCGATAAAAATCTATTTTTATCTTTTCAAATATGGAGTTTTTCATCCCAATTCTTTCCAAATCATTTCTTATGATCTTACACAAATTATTACCATTTTTAATAATTTTATCCAGGCCCGTACAGTCGATTTCTATCAACGGCCATCATACTGCACTTACAACGACCTTTTCCAAATTTGATTTGGACATAATTCCAAATCCAACTGTTAGATTTCTAATTCCTTGTATTCTTTAGAAAGCTCTTTTCGATACGAACCCTACGGTTCCGGTTTTAGGAGAATTCGACGGTCGGATCTCCCGTAATATCCATTCGGAGTCAATGGTCGAAATTCGCGAACTGCCGCGGCGCAGCGCGTTCTATTCAGGCCATTATATATGTAATATATATTTCATCGATTTCCTTTCAAAACGTATTTTATAAATCGTTTTAAATTCGTTTTTAAAACGATTTCAACTTCATATTCAATTTCTAATCAAAGTTGAATATTCCATATCATTAATCTATAAATGATAGTATTTTCAAAACGTTATATTTTGAAATCACTTCCTTTTCTATATTCATTATAAAAATGAATAAAATCGATATAAATATCGTTCACGTCAAAATGGCGTCAATATAATCAACACGGCTTTATATATTTCTACTTCAAATATTTCTTTTCAAATATTTCTATTTCAAATATTTCTTTTCAAATATTTCTATTTCAAATATTTCTATTTCAAATATTTCTTTTTAAATATTTCTATTTCAAATATTTCTATTTCAAATATTTCTTTTTCAAATATTTACGCTCTAATTCTATTCAAAATAAATTTCTCATCGCTATTATTTAAAATAATTCATTTTAAATATTCAAAATTCATTAAAATTGCCAAAATAAAAATTTTAAGTTGGCTCAGATTTTCGGGTTATTACAACGACGACGTGAAATCGTAATGGAGCATGCTTCGAATGCTTTGAACCTGGGAGAAAATTGGAAAGAATATAACAGGTAGTTGGGTATAAGGAAAGAAACGTTTAACTTAAATACTGGAATGGTTGGTTGTACACAACTATTGTTGGTGAAGGTCTCAGGAGAGTTTGCTGAGTAACGAAGGATGTAAGGATTGATGGAGTTCGGTTGTAGTTGTGTATGTTGGGTTCGGTAGTGGCATATTAAGATGAAAAAGAGAAAATCGGGTGTCATGTTTTTTTAAACCAACGAACTGAAGAAGATGCATAAAGTATGGGAGGCGACTGTACTTTCGGAAGGTTGAACCGTAGAATGTTGAAAGAGAGAAGGGGATGTGTGAACTGACTGGAGATGTGCACGCATGCATGAAGTAGGTTTCATGAACAAGAAACACAAAAGGAAAAAAACCAGTAACATTGCAGAAGGAACATGCGGGACTAAACGAGATTGCAAGCATGGGTGCTTTTGTGGAAGAAGAAGCATGTTAAGGGAGAATAGTATATAGAGTTTACGTGATGGGCTCTGGGCCGTAACATGAAAAGAAAAAAAAGAGAAAGAAATTTGATGGAATAAAGAGCGGTATGATGGAAGCCTTCAGGAAGTTTATATTTTCACTGGAAAGAAGACCATAACGTGCATAATCACATGAGTAAGGTGATTAGAAGATTGAAACGTTATTATATTAAATTAATAACGATTTATACAAACAATATTAAATATAAATATATATTAATTTGAAATGGGCATATTATAGTCGCATGTTATCAGAATTCAATGAAACAAGGGACGTGGGAATCACAAAGACAAGGGCTGTACAATCAAGCTTGTTTGGTTGAAATCCGGAGTAGTCAGTATTTTATTTAATTTTAAATGCTTGTTTAAAATTGAATGAAATAAACAGAGACCGTCAGATCAAAATCGAAAGGTGAGTTAACTCTCACACATTTCTAGAATCATGTAATATAATTAAATTCATATAATTAAATTTAATCATTGATAGTATAAATTAGATGTTTGGATGCCCTGAATGCCTATTGTTGATTTAATATGTAACGAGCTGCATTCTACGCATCAGGGGATCGTAGAATATTTTTTTCTTTCTCATGCGAAGTCGTATAGCCATGTAACTTTGAGAGACGACTATTGGAGTCATTTCCCATGTTCATGATTTTTGCCGATTTTTAAATGACCGTTTTATCCCTAGCTGATCTTGTTTCGGCCATAACTTTTGATTGGTAAGGAGTTTTGACCTGAAACCCCTTCCATTAGATCCAGATGATGGTTTACCTTTCCGTAGAGTGGTCACATTAGCCAAACGGACTCACCGTTTAGGAGATATGGCTGAAACAAGGTTTATAAGGTGAAAAACAGCTTAACCGGGTCTAATTAGGGTGATTAGCAAGAGAGTCCATAACCCATTTCGGGATTAGGGTTATGGGGAGGCTGATAATAGTAGGAAAACGATTTTTGTTTCATTTTTCAGCTGCCTAAATCATTTCTGTAATCCTAGCCATGGCCTCCACCTTCTAATTTCATCCCAAATCGCTCCTAGTCGCCTCCTAATTGAAGATTAAGCCAAGCTACATCAAATCAAGGAAAATTAGCATCAAATTGGGAATAGAGCTGCTGTATTGCATAGAGATTCAACCCAAATCAGATAATATTTCAGATCTATAGTTTGTTTGTGGCCAAGGTGAGTGATTAGCATTGGTTTTACACTAATTATGGTTAATTAGGGATAATTTGTGTTAATTAGCGAATTTATGTATTAATAAATTCTGGAAAAATGTTTAGAAATTCTAAAACACCATTATAGACCTCTGTTAGAAGTTTAGGTTAATTTGGTTAAGTTTTGCTAATCCTATCATTAGATTTGCTTAAACATGCTTAAGGGGAAAATATGGGTTTTGGGTATGTTTGTTCCGTTTTGACATATTAGATTGTTGTTTTAGTGTTTGTGGTTGATCATACATGTTGCTATTACTATTTGGAATCTTTTATGATTATCTAGTGGAGTTAGATTGGTCGAAAACGCGGTCGTGAGGCATAAACAGTTGCTGGAAAAATCGCATGAAACAGTGCAGAAAAGTGGACCGAATCGGATCGCCCGACCCGATTGTGACACCCCCTCACGAGCCGATCCGCTCGTATCTGAAGCTCTCCGATCCGACCTGGACAAGGTCCCACGAACTGCCTGAGGAAGCAAGCCACAACCCGATGTATGAAGAGGAAGACCAAACCAGAGTGCCACGATACCCGATCCGACTTGGAGTGTGCCACGAACCGATCCAATGCTACGGCCACGACCCGACCCGATGGGATGACCACGAACGGAGCCACTTGTGACCAGGAGATCCACAATCCGAACCGGAGCACCACGAGTCGCTCTATGCATCACGAATCGACCCGAACCAGATGGAGATCAAACTGATGGGTGACTACGATCCGAAGCAAAGTGAAGTGAAGGGCCAAACCGATCCGTAGGAGACCAAAACCCGAGATGCAAAGGTAGTCCAATTGGGAAGTAGAACTCAGGATCCAGTTAGCAACCAACAAGTTAGCTTCATGAGTTGGGCTTTACTGCGGGACGTGTGCTAAGGAGTTGTCGACATCCATAGCTTTGATTCACCACCGAGAGACGATTGTTAGGCTATGGATCAGTGCAGTGGGGTAGTTATTACTCCATTGGGCAGAGCGATCGTAGCATGGCTATGAGCCAGTGCAATGGAGACGTTATCTCTTCATGGGGGCAAAGTGGACATAGCAAGGACTAGTGGCTATGGATCGGTGCGGTGGAGTCACCATGACTCCATGGGCAGAGTGATCATATCAAGGATATGGGTGATCAAAGCGGCGGATATCTTACGCTTTACGCACTGAGTGAGAGATGTGAGGATGGTTGCTATGCTTGATTGTTTGACATCTCTATGACATGCACACCCCCACCCCCGTATCTTTACACCATATGTTAGTGTCACCTTAGAGTATTATGCATCTTGTTTTGTTAACTCTTTGGTTGTAGGTCCAGGTTCAGGTATGGTTTAGTATACCTGTTATTGTTCTGTTTTGCTGCTTATCGCTCATACCAGACTTTTATCTGACCCAGAGTTTTATGTCTCTTCTTATTACTCTGGGTGCTCTTAAACGGGTAGACTAGAGACAGGTCAGGTGACTATGCACGAGTAGTTGTGCCGGAGACGAGCATGTGGCTTCCACGTATGATATATATAGATATTCTCCTTGTGTCGCTGCTGGTCACTTCCTTGGGCATTAGTAGTGCACCTTCCTTATTTTTCTTTAGAGACAGTTTTTAAAAGTTGTAATAACGATGATGTGGAACATAAGCTGTATTTGTATTTTCCGCTGCTATGATGGTTTAGTTTTTATCTTATGCACTGTCTCGCTTGTTTTATGTCAAGTATGTTATTATTATATTTTATTCCATGCGCTGTGAGACATTCTACAGGTTCCTTGCTAGTTCAAATTCCCTTATTTCCTTTCTTTGGCGACCGTCCCATGCTGGTTGGACATTGGCTCAACGCACTTTCATTGAAATGTCGGCTGGTGCGGGGCGGTTCACCACATTTGGTATCAGAGCTCTAGGTTGCGTAGTTAACCTAGGGAAGACACCAGAGAGAGATGGTATGTATATGAGAGCGCGTATTTGTGATGTTTTGGTTTTCAAAAGCTATATATATATATACTATTAGTATATTTAAGGATGAAGTTGCATTGCACTGGCACCACTGAAGTGATGGTTAATCGTTTTCTCCTTACAGATTGAACAATGAGCTGATATAATAGGGGTACTGGTAGAGGAGCTAATAATGGGATTGCTCCTGATATGAGGACGATGTTCACTGACTTCATGAGAGAGATGCTTACAAATGTGCAAGGAGCAGTTCCCAATGCTGCAAATGGTGGTGGTGCAGCGGTGTAGGCGCCTAGAGCCGATTTCGCCAAGCTATGCAAGGATTACACCAGTCTTGGTTGGAAGCCATTCCACGGAACAGAATCGGCTACAGAAGTCCAGGATTGGTTGGATAGCTATGAGCGTATCTTCGAACACTTGGGTATCGAGGATGCGACGAAGAGAAAGCTAGCATCCCGTCAGCTGCAAGGACGGGCGATGAATTTTTGGAATGCTATTAAGGCAACTACTCTTGAGGATCAAGTTACATGGGATCAGTTTAAGGCCCGATTCAGTGATAAGTTTATCCCAGCTGCTCAGAAATCAGAATTTTTTAGGAAGTTGTTGGAACTTAAGCAGAATGGTAGAGCAGTCTCGGAGTATATTGCTGAGTTCGATACTTTATCGAAGTGTGGATTATCTCTTATCGACACTCCTGAGAAGAAGAATGAGAAGTTCATAACAGGCTTAGATCAGTACTTGGGGGAAAGGCTTATAAACCATATTGATGAGACATTTGAATCGATCGTGGGGAAAGCTTTGAGATCAGAGAGTCTATACCCTAAGTTGAAGACTAAGGTTGCCTCTGTAGAGGAGCCAAAACCGCATGCAAGAGGTGGAGGCAAGAATAGTTCTCTGAATAAGAGAAAGTAGAATCAGACCAAGGATGGCCAGAAGAAAAAGAATAAGAAAGATGTGGAGTGCTTTAGCTATGGCAAGAAGGGCCATTATGCTAAAGAATGTCGAGCAAAGCCAGCAGACAGGAAGTGCTTCAACTGTGGCCAAGTGGGATATCATAAGGATAAATGTCCGCAAGCCCTAAAGAGAAACAGATTGTGAAAGCATATGCTTTTAATGTTGTTCCTTCTTCGTCGAATGCCCCAACTGCGACGGAGAAAGGAAAGAATGTCATCATTCATGGTATGCTTTCTATTTATGATGTTCCTGTTCGAGTATTGTTTGATACCAAAGCTTCCCGTTCCTTCATATCTAGTGACCTGGTAGATAGTTTGGAATTGAAACCCGAGATAGTTGATAGACCTTTAGCAGTGACGAACCCAATTGGTGGATCGACTAGCCTCTGTATGATTTTTTGTAATGTAATATTATCGAGTCATGGATGTATGTTTGTTTGTGATTGCTTTGTTTTGGGCTTTATTGGGTTTGGCATTATTTTGGGAGTTGATTGGCTCCAAAGGTACGGGGTGGTGGTAGACTGTGAGGGATTTTTGGTGACAGTTAGAGCAGATGATGGGTGGAGGGTAGTGTTTGGTGGTCTACCTAGTGATGGTGGTAATGGCTAGTTTTCTAAATTCCCTCGACATCTTGCATGATGAGTTGTCAGATGTGCCCATGGTTGGCCATAGTATCCGGACGTCTTCGAGGATGTGACCGGACTTCCACCACATCGAGAGATTGAGTTTCGTATTGATTTAGTGAAAGGTGCCAGACCTATAGTGATGCCACTTCGTCATATGGCACCAAGGGAGCAGCGAGAGCTCGGGGTACAAGTAAGCGATCTTTTGAAGAAGGGATTTATCAGAAGAAATGTTTCTAAGTGGGGAGCACCAGTTGTGTTTGCTTCCAAGGCGGATGGTTCCCTTCGATTGTGTGTGGATTACTGCGAGTTGAATAAGGTGACGAGGAAGAATAAGTATCCTCTAGCATGGATATATGATTTGTTTGGTCAGTTGAGTGGCGCGAGAGTGTTCTTCCAGTTGGATCTCACGACAGGTTTTCATCAGCTTAGAGTGGAATCTGAGTGTATTGCTAAAACGGCCTTTTGGACGCCATCTGGATTCTATGAGTGGTTGGTCATGCCATTTGGGTTGACCAACGCACCATCATATTTTGTGGATCTTATGAATATGGTATTCAGGGATAAATTGAATAAGTTTGTTCTTGTGTTCATAGACGATATCTTGGTTTATTCGAGGACAAAGGAAGAACATAAAGAACATTTGAAGATAGTGATGGAGGTGTTGAGAAAACACCAATTGAAAGCAAAGTTTTCTATGTGTCACTTCTAGAAGAGGGAAGTGAGATTCTTGGGCCATGTTGTTTCAGAGAATGGTATTGCCGTGGACCCTGCAAAGGTGGCTACGATACAAGATTGGTCTTCGCCCAAGAATGCAACAGACATAAGAAGTTTCTTGGGATTGGCTGGATATTATCATAAGTTTATCCAAGACTTCTCCAAGATAGCGGCACCGTTGACTCAGTTGACGAAGAAAAATCAAACTTTCATTTGGGACGAAAAGTGCGAGAATGCATTTAAGAGTCTAAAGGAAAAGTTGACATGTGCACCAGTGTTAGTCATTCCTAAAGGGAATGAAGAGATGACGGTATACACTAATGCCTGCGGTACCGGACTAAGTGATGTATTGATGCAAGGAGGTAAGGTTGTAGCTTATGCTAGTCGGCAACTGAAACCGCATGAGAAAAGGTATCCTACCCACGATTTGGAATTGGCAGCGATCGTGTTCGCATTGAAGATGTGGAGACATTATCTCTTGGGAGAAAGATTCAAGTTGTTTACCGATCATAAATCGTTAAAGTATCTTTTCTCTCAGAAGGATCTAAATCTCCTACAGCAAAGATGGTTAGAATTCTTGGCTTCCTACGATTTCGATATCGCATATACACCAGGAAAGGGCAATGCAGTAGCTAATGCATTGAGTAGAAGACATGCCGGTTTAGGGGCTATGTTTCTAGAATGGAAGCAACTGGAGTACATCGCTGGGTATGATTTCAGACCAAAGTGCGAATTTGATCCAGAAGTATTAGAAAGTTTAACGATCAGACCCACTTTGATTGAGCGGATTGGTTCCAGTCCGAGGGACAATCCTAACTTATTAAAAATCATCTCCAAGTTAGAGATGGGTATCGATGGGGAGATGGACAAGTATGGGCTTGATCGAGATGGATGGCTTAGGAAGAGTGGAAGACTAGTTGTGCCCAATGTCGATAGATTGAGAGATGAAGTGCTTAGAGAATGTCATCACTCAAAGCTAACTATACACCCGGGGTAATAAAATGTATCGACACATGAAGCAGACCTACTACTCAGAAGGGATGAAAAGAGACGTTGGGAAGTTTATATCCAAATGCATGAACTGCCAGCTAGTTAAACCGAGCAAAAGAAACCTAGTGGTTTGTTGCAACCATTAGAAATTCCAGAATGGAAATGGGAACAAGTCTCAATGGATTTCATTGATGGGTTACCAAGGACTAGATCGGGCCATGATAGCATTTGGGTGATTGTAGACCGATTGACTAAGAGTGCAAGGTTTATACCCGTCAAGTCGAATAGAACGACAGCTAAGTTAGCAGAACAATATATGAAGTGGGTAGTGAGATTTCATGGAGTACCTAAAAGCATGGTGATTGACCGAGACCCGTTGTTTATTAGTGGGTTTTGGAAGAGCTTACAAGAGGCTCTAGGGTCAGAATTATATCTCAGTATCGCGTACCATCCTCAAACCGACAGTCAGACAGAGAGGGTGATTTGAGTATTAGAAGATCTCTTGAGAGCTTGCATATTGGATATTGGTGGATCATGGGATGACCATTTGCATCTAGTAGAGTTTGCATATAATAATAGTTATCAATCAAGTATTGGTTTGGCTCCATCTGAAGCTTTGCACGGAAGACCGTGCAACTCACCGTCATGTTGGTTAGAAACTGGTGAGAAGTTTGTGCTTGGGCCAGATGTGATAAGAGAAACCTCAGATAAGATCAAGGTTATCCAACAACGAATGAAGGCTGCCCAAGATAGGCAGAAGAGTTTTGCTGATAAGAGGAGAAGATATTTAAAATTCTCCATTGGCGACTTGGTGTTTGTCAAGATTTCTCCATTAAAGTGCGTGATACGATTTGGTAGAAGAGGCAAGTTAACACCAAGATTTGTTGGTCCATTCCCAATCCTCGAGCAAGTTGGGTATTAGCATATAAAGTTGAGTTGCCAGACAAGATGGCGGGAGTTCATAACGTATTTCATGTTTCCCAGTTAAGGAAATTCGTGCACAACCCCGATGTGGCTATTTCACCTGATCAGTTGGATGATATCGAAGTAGAACCCAAGGCGGTTGGGAACCGCAAGCCGATTCGTATTGTCGAGCACGATACAAAGCAACTTCGAAGGAAAGCGGTGGATCTAGTCAAAGTTCAGTGGGGCGAAAATGAGAATGACTGTACTTGGGAGACAGAGGAGAGCATTAGGAAGATGTATCCAGAACTCTTTGCCTAGTAAGATTTTAATCGCAATTTAGTTTTCCGCACGCTAGGATAGACTTGTTTGTTGTTTTGCATGTTTGATTGTTGCGAATGGCTGGTAGGCATGCAGGATCCTTTACTTGTTTCTTAGTTAAGGAATTTCGGGGGCGAAATTTCTTAAGGGGGAAGAATGTAAACGACCCGCATTCTACGCATTAGGGGATCGTAGAATATTTATTTCTTTCTCATGCGAAGTCTTATAGCCATGTAACTTTGGGAGACGACTATTGGGGTCATTTCCAATGTTCATGATTTTTGCCGATTTTTAAATGACCGTTTTGCCCCTAGCTAATCTTGTTTCGGCCATAACTTTTGATTGGTAAGGAGTTTTAGTGTTCGTGGTCATTTCCCAACTGGATCCTGAGTTCTACTTCCCATTTGCTTAACCATTAGATTTGCTTAAACTTTGGGAGACGACTATTGGGGTCATTTCCCAACTGGATCCTGAGTTCTACTTCCCATTTGCTTAACTGTTTCGGCCATAACTTTTGATTGCTTAAACATGTTTTAGTGTTTGTGGTTGATCATACGTGTTGCTATTATTGTTTGGAATGTTTTATGATTTTCTAGTGGAGTTAGATTGGTCGAAAACGCCGTCGTGAGGCGTAAACAGTTGCTGGAAAAGTCGTAGGAAATAGTGCAGAAAAGTGGACCGGATCGGATCGCCCGACCAGATCGTGACACCCCCTCACGAGCCGATCCGCTCGTATCTGAAGCTCTCCCACCTGACCCGGACAAGGTCCCATGAACCGCCTGAGGAAGCAAGCCACACCCCGATGCATGAAGAGGAGGACCAAACCGGAGTGCCACGATACCCGATCCGACTTGGAATGTGCCACGAACCGATCCGATGCTACGACCACGACCCGACCCGATGGGATGACCACGCACAGAGCCATTCGTGACCAGGAGATCCAAGATTCGATCTGGAGCACTACGAGCTGCTCCATGCATCACGAACCGACCCGAACAAAATGGAGATCAAACCGTTGGGTGACTACGATCCGAAGCAAAGTGAAGTGAAGGGCCAAACCGATCCGGAGGAGACCAAAACCCGAGATGCAAAGGTAGTCCAAATGGGAAGTAGAACTCAGGATCATGTTGGGAACTAACGAGTTAACTTCATGAATTGGGCTTTGCTGCGGGACGTGTGCTAAGGATTTGTCGATGTCCATAGCTTTGATTCACCACCGAGAGACGCTACGGATCAGTGTAGTGGGGTAGTTATTACTCTATGGGGGCAGAGTGATCGTAGCATGGCTATGAGCCATTGCAATGGAGTTGTTATGACTACATGGGGGCAGAGTGGACATAGCAAGGACTCATGGCTATGGATCAGTGCAGTGGAGTCGCCATGACTCCATGGGCAGAGTGATCATAGCAAGGATATGGGTGATCAAAGCGACGGATATCGTATGCTGTACGCACCGAGTGATAGATGTGAGGATGGTTGCTATGCTTGATTGTTTGACATCACTATGACATGCACACCCCCACCCCCGTATCTTTACACCATAAGTTAGTGCCACCTTAGAGTATTGTTTATCTTGTTGTGCTACCTCTTTGGTTGCAGGTCCAGGTATGGTTTAGTATACCTATTAGTGATCTGTTTTGCTGCTTATCGCTCATGCCGGACTTTTGTTTGACCCAGAGTTTTATGTCTCTTCTTATTACTATAGGTGCTCTTAAATGGGCAGACTAGAAACAGGTCAGGTGACTGTGTACGAGTAGCTGTGCCGGAGACGAGCAGGAGGCTTCCACATATGATATATAGATATTCCCCCTATGTCGCTGTTGGTCACTACTTTGGGCACTAGTAGTGTACCTTCCTTATTTTTCTTTAGAGACAATTTTTAAAAGTTGTAATAACGATGATGTGGAATATAAGCTGTATTTGGATTTTCCGCTGCTATGATGGTTTAGTTTTCAGCTTATGCACTGTCTCGCCTGTTTTATGTCAAGTATGTTATTATTATATTTTACTCCATGCGTTGTGAGACATTCTACAGGTTCCTTGCCAGTTCAAATTCCCTTCTTTCCTTTGTTTGGCGACCGTCACGTGCTGGTTGGACATTGGCACATCGCACTTTCATTGAAATGTCGGCTGGTGCGGGGCGGGCCGTCACATAATAGTTGACATTAATTATATTATCATCATTTATTATACTGGATTAAAATTTCTATTATATATGCTATATGAAATGTTATAATGAACTGTGATGCAGGGAAGAACAGGTTGGAGGGACCCTACCAGATTCCTTAAATATTATTTAATATTTGTTTTTATTGTAACGACCCAACTTTCGAACACATCGGAAGTCGTGTCATTAATAAGAATAAGAATAGATAAAAGACAAAATTACAGAAACATCAGAATCTCACAGCAGAATTTTACAAAAGATGATACTCATAATATTATACATCAGAATATATTACATCAGAGCATGATAGATCTAGGGATACAAGCCATTTCATAGTGCAACTTTAATTATACATATCATTCATGACCAAACTTGCATACTTATAATTATACGGTAGACATAACAGGTAGAATAGCACACAGAAAGTTCCCATCCAGCTTCCCTAGTTTTTATCAAGACCCGATTCACTTGTCTACTCATAACAAGTGTTATAAGTACCCAAGAGTTTAAGGAAAAAAACAGAAAAATAAACTCCGGGTTAGTCAGGGGACTGGTATGAGTAAACGATTTAAAACAAATTAAAGGAATAAAAGTATCTCATAAGACCACGCCATGAATACGGAATGGGTTTTTACCTTATGAGAACAAAACACTTTGTATACTTGAAATCAGATATTATCATAGTGTCTAGGGGTTTTTCACAAATAATTTAGAATCTAGAAGAATGCTTACATCTCACATTCTCATATATAGTATACAAATAAAACCGCTTGGCGCTTATGGAAATTGGATTTCTGACTTTGACAAGGTATGGGACCACCTTCCGATAGTGTATCTCTAGAGGCGAATACACTTGGGTTAAACAAGAACTTCTTGCAACCCGGCCCACACATGACCGACCACTCATCTCTTGAGTGTATCGAATGTATATCACCAATGGTTGTGTACAGCAACCATTTCCCAAATGGGAAAGAATCGATAGAGTAAGAACAAAAGGAATTTCTCTAGATAGGTGATGCTACACCATAATGGGAGCGACCCACATGGCCACGCTGCCTACCCGATTTTTGTCATTTCCTGGGTGTGAGGCCTGAGGCTAGACTTACCTTTTTATCATCACTGTTTAATTCTTTTGAATGCCACATCGTCAAAACTCCCAACCGCTAATTGACTTCCCCAAAAATATATTATAGGTATAAAGCAAGAGAAACAAATTCTTCTGCCACCATATAAATACGTTTGAAGAGTTCAACGTACGTGATCAGTTAGAGTTACTTTATCACACATTCGTCCATACAAGTTGTCCTGGGATTAGACAAACCGAAGGCACTACTCAAGAATAGCCCTTGCATATCTCCGTCTTCAATTATCTTTAATAATCCCTGACGTGCGGCGTATAAATCAAGTCGAAGTGGAATATAATTTCCGGACTCTTCGAAATGATTAACATAATATTTCTTTTTAAATTATTAGTTCAACATGGTTATAGTTTAATTCAAAGATATAATTTCAGTCAAATAAACAATATATGATTATTTTGCTTATATCTTGTATTTTGATTATCTTTTTAAAAATGGACAATTTCAGTGTGCGCGTCGCACACGGTTTTTCTTTCCATTTTTGTTCGTCGACATTAAAATGAATACTTACATTATTCTTTTAGAAAATTTATTTCTTATCCTAATCATTTATACATGTACTAAATTTATAATTTATTTATTTATTTATTTTAATACAACTTTTACACTAGATTATCGACTTTGTCAAAACTTCATTCGATCTTCTATACCTGATTCACTTCTTCTTCCCACATACCAATTTAAATAAAAATTCTTTATTTATTTATTTCTATGCTATATTTAGTTTATTATTTAACTAAAAACTGGTTTTTCATTTAAATTTATATTTTAAAAATCCTTTTTGAATCTTCTTTGACCAAAGTACCACTTCAGCCTAAGTACCACTTCAGCCGAAGTATCACTTCGAGCTGTCATGGCGCGCACTCAAAAACTGATCTAGCTCCCATGATCCAGACAAAGTACCAAGTACCAGATCCATATCACCGAAGTACTAAAACACCACTTCTAGATCACATGACCTCCCTGCTGATCACGTTCGAATTCCTGTGTGCCAACCCTACACTATAACAAAAAACGCTTTTCGCAACAGGCGATATCCGTTGCAGTAGACCTATTGCAATAGGCTTGCGCCTGTTGGTATAGCCGAAGTTGCAAAAAGTCTGCAACATTTTCTGCCTGTTGCAATAAGTTGTGGTATCCTTTTTTGCAACAGTCTTTTGCTGTTGCAATAGATCATTTTGCAACAGTATATGCCTGTTGCAATAAATCCATAAATCTATAAAAAAAATATTACAGCTTATAGATATTACATATTAAATGTATTCATTTTAGTAATAGTGTATATCACAAAATAAAATAAACAAATAAAAATTTTATTTTAACAAAGTTTTAATACTACAAACAATTACAACAAAAATTTCTACAATTTTCATATACCACTCATGTATAACAATTCCTTCTTTCACACAACACATTTTTTCGAATAGAATATTTTCTAATCATATTTCTACTCTATCATCTATTATATATCTGGGACATCAGCAAAAGGCTCTCAGCTTGCTTCACGGTACTGGCTAGGTCCATACTCTGCTCTTTGAGTAATCTCCTAACATTTTTTCCCTGCAATATGTGAAGCATAAGCATAAGCAGGCTAATGATGTGATAGTGACATTGATGATTACGGGTGAATTGACAAAATTGTATGATGGATCTAACCATTATCTAACTATTGGGTCCAATATCACATTCAAACTTAACCTCCAGCCACACTGAATGAAAATGGAGTACCAGACAGACAATAGGTTCCAAAATTTCCATAACAGTAATCATCAGTTTTAATCTTGAGACTACAAATAGACTCCCCGGTTGCCATTGGTGAACAAGATCCTGACAACTTTGTTATTGGCCCCTTTATTTCTATCTGAAAACAATACACGAATGAAAATGTGAAATGATTACAAAAGTTTTTTCACTTTTCTCAAATGAAAAAGAACATATCTGTCTTAATAGCGATTCAACTAAGACTTGTGTAACAACCCGTATTTCGATAACATGATTAAGACGAGAATCAAGACAGAATTTAATTTTAAATTTTGAATCAAGTGAAACGGGCTATGCCATTGCGTTCGTCTCGGAAAATTACGCGAAATAGAGTCCGAGTTTTCGAGAATCGGAGTCCGTATGACCAAGTTATGGTCCGACGAAGTTTTCAGAAAATTCAAGTTAAAAAACGAGTTCTAATTTCGAAAACTAGGGCATGAAGGCTAGGCGGGAAGAATTCCCGCCAGGTGCCCCAAGTCGACAGCCCTGTCGACTTGGGAGTCGACCTGGCCTACCCAGGTCGACAGCCCTGTCGACTTGGGGGTCGACCTATGGTGGCCGGGCAGTTTTGCCTGGTGCACCTATTTTCTATCTTGGCTAGGTTTTTGGGCCTGGTTTGAAATCTGACGGTTCAGGTTGGTCCTAGGGTTAATCTAAGGGTCCTAACTAATCCTAATCTCTATAAATATGCCCCTAACCTACCCCTAAACCCTCATTATTCACTCATGCAACTAAACTATGGCAAAATTTCTACTCTCATGGCCTCCACTCAACTATCCTAGCCTCCACTTCATTTCTATGAGAGGTTTCATGATCATGAGAGTATTAGAGAGTCCCTATGTTAGTATGAGAGCTTCTCAAGTCGATTTCAAGGCAAAAGCTTTGATCTTTGTTCATAAAGATGGTGTTTTTATTGATTTGGAGGGTTCATCTTTGGGTTTTTGGGTGATGGAATGCATAGGCTTCATCACAAGCTTTAGTTTAATCGATTTAGGCCTTCATAGCAATGTAAGCCCTTTTCCCTACTCTTAGATATTAACTATGAAGTTAAATGTTCATGTTGCAAGTTTGGGTTTGATCATTGAGAATGATATATGCTATCATGTCATGCAAGTTTATGAAGTAATTATCTTGATCTTATGAGCAAAAAGCTACAACCTTTATGTTGAAATGTTGCATTATGCAACATGAGAACCTTCATAATCTTTATGTCAACTTGCATATGAAGTCATAACCCTTATATGATGATATATGCGAGTTACTAGTCATCATTCCATGTCTTTTGTCACCATGATTCGTTTATGTGCCAAGTTTGGGTTTATGCATGTTTTTGAGGCTTAAGAATGCAACATGCAAGTTAATGAACACATGTGTGCCTCATTTGCCACCATGATTAACTTGTGGCTTAATATCCATTTTGTCATGCCTTTGTCAAGTCTCTTCTTTTAATCCATTACGTTGTTGCGAACGTATATGCGAGTTTAAAAGCATTGGGTTATGTTATGGGTAATTTCTAATGACATGAAAATACAACTTGAAAACATGACTTGAAATATAACATGGAAGTTGACATGTAAGTATGCTTGAAAACATAAGCTTGGGAATTTACCTATTAAGTTAGGTCTACCCATTGGGAATTTACCTATTAAGTTAGGTCTACCCAATTGCTTGAAAACTTGAATATGAACATGACACTAGACTAAACATGAAAGTGGCCAACTCGAGGTTGGGTTGAGTTTGCAACGTAAAACTACCCGGAACCGACCGGCCTAACTAGTAGTTGCAAACAATAGGACCCAATGTGAGAAGTTGGTCATGTTGTGCTTGAACCCGAGGTTAGACCAAGTTGTGGTGTAAAGCTACCCGGAACCGACCGGCTTAACTAGTGACCACAACAAAGTCTAATGTGAGAAGTTGAGGTGCATTAAGTAATTAATGCCACATAATAGGGTTAAGTCAATTTGATTAATGACTCTTAACCAAATATGACATGGACAAATGGGTTAAGTAATTTTGATTAGGCTAATGGTACTTAACAAAACATGACAAGGTTGGGAAGGTTAAGTGACTTGATTTGCCTAATGACACTTAACCATTTTTATACGACTAGTGGACGGGGTTAAGTTAACCAACACTTAATCAATCCAACGTGATCATTTGGTAAGGTTAAGTAAGTTTCCTTAATGACACTTAACCGAAAGATACAGTTAATGGATGGGGTTAATATTAGACTCAATTAGTCTAAACATGATAATCGGATGGGGTTAAGTTAACCTAAACTTAATTAATCCCACTTAGTAGTTTAATGGGGTTAAGTTAAATACTTAACCAATCTAACTCGTTAATTTGATGTGGTTAAGTGACCTATACTTAACCAATCTAACTCGTTAATTTGATGTGGTTAAGTGATCTATACTTAACCAATCTAACTCGTGAATTTATTGAGGTTAAGTTAACCCATACTTAACCAATATAACGTGAAAACATGATAAGGCTAAGTCATGAATCGCTTGAATACACTTGACCGATTTGACTAAGTAAATTGATGGGGTCAAGTTAATATATACTTAACCCACTTGAGCATGGTTTGTAGGGTTAAGTCTTGGACTTGGATACTTAGCCAATTTTGACATGATTTGTAGACGGGTTAAGTCTTGAACTTGGATACTTAGCCAATTTTGACATGATTTGTAGACGGGTTAAGTCTTGAACTTGGATACTTAGCCAATTTTGACATGATTTGTAGACGGGTTAAGTCATGAACTTAAGTGACACTTAATCCATTATGTAAACCCTAATTCTGAGGATTAGGTGGATAACCGCAGTTAACAAGGATAACGGGAATAAGGCTAAGTGATAAACCTTAGTTGAAGAATAACTAAGTAATGATTCTTTGTCAAGGAAATTAAGACCAGTTCATAGATAGATGAGTAACCTGATACGGTAGATCATCGTTTAAGTATACGAGTAGGAGCAAGTATCTGATTTAGATAAAGGCTCCAGCGAACTGGGTAACGAAGCAGCGGCTTCGGGGAACGTGAGGATATTCTTGGTATCCCTCTGTGAGCTGCCAGGTAATTATACTAGGCTCATGAGAGGTTAAGGTCTGCGTTAGAAGAACCAAGAGTATGCCTTGGTTGCTATACGAGCGACCTAAAGACGGGGATGGATAGGGTATAGTCGACGAGACACGGTCGTACCCTAGATAGCATTTTTCGTCAGGCTACCTACCATCTTTGGTCAAGCGTGTACGTACGGAAAGGCAGAGAACACCCAATAGACCATAATTGCTATCTAATTATGGTTGCGGTAAGGCTAGGATTGTGGGTTGGCCAGTAGTGTGTTCTCGTACAGGATTTATCCTGTCTTGTCTTTCGCTAGTTGAGGGAGGGGTCGCGTGGGACCATAGCCATGTATAGAAAAACAGACCTTAGCATCTGCATCGGCAGATAAACCGAAAGCTCCCGACTGAGTCCTGTATTTCTTGACCTGCCCTGTGACAGGACTCGGACGGCACGATGTGATACATGTGCATATAGTCATGGAAAAACGATTCACGATGAATGCGTGGGAAAAAGGGCGCGGTTGGCGGTTAGCGTAATCCCTAGTGGCCCTAGGTGGTTGAACCCAAAACCGAGATACGAAAACGTGCAATAGGTAAGCGTAATCCCTAGTAGCCCTGGGTAGCATAAGTCCTAGTTGTACAAACGATAATTCATGTTGGAAGACCCTAGCTAGGTTTAGGGTAACAGTCCAAACCGATCTTAAGGATCATGGAACTATGTTAAAGTAATATAGAATCTCATGGGAAAGCCTGTATGGTCTACGGCAAGGGACTGAACACTTACATGGAATAAAACAGACGAGTTGAAGTAACCTATATATGCGATATATTAGGTTGACATGAACCATTACACGACTTTTGAGTAAGGGTCATTCTTGGTTAACACATGACATGGTGGGGATACTAGTACGGTAGGTGCAGAGTAGATATACAGGATAGATACCATGGGACGTTATACGTGATAGATATCTTGGGGATATTATACTTGATAGAAACCCGACGATGTGATACCTTGTTTTATCTTGACATCGTAATTTATCATGACACCTTAGTTTACCTGAGTTCAGTAGTTCATCCTGTTATTTTGATTTAGCTTATCTATCTTGTTATCATGCTTATGTTCATCTCAGTTCCTCATGTCAGTTAACTTTACTAGTTTTTATACTAATAGTAGATAGGGCTTATTCAGTCTTTTTGACTGACCCGTTTTGTTTCGCCTCTTTTCTTCCGTTTCCCCCCCAGGTTACAGGGAGGAAATACTGTTGTTTAGTTCGGACTTCTTCTGCTGGAAGGTCATCATGGATGGCTTGGACTTTACTTGGCTATGGCTACTTTACTGTTTTACTTGGGGAATAATTTATGAAAATGTCTTTATGCTTCTTTACTATTGTAAGACAGGTTTTGTTGTACTCTGATGTAAAAGGCTTTAGACCTTAATTATTAATGTTTATGAAAGTTCGATTTTACTTCCGCTATTTTTTATGTTCGGTCTTGTGATATTTCTGTGCATGTTACCAATAATGCCCCTCTAAAGCTAGTGCATTCCTTTGCGAGTGACCCTAGCGGAGGCGGGGTGTTACAACTTGGCCTATTTTACTCATCTGTTTTGTTTGAAAATCAAGGAGAAGAAAAAGATCCAAAAACACGTTTACAGCTAACTTGATCGATATAAACCTGCAGCTTAATGCATCAAACTATTTGATCCGACCACAATTTAAACTATAAAACATGAGAGTAGTATGAAACAATTTTCTCTAATTTACAGGTTTTCAGTCCGCAAATATAGCAAAACATACAGCTCAACGGGTCTAGCCAAAAAAACAAGATAAGAAGGAAATATTTAGTCAACCATCTCTAATTTGAGATGTTTAGTCAACCATCTAAAAATTTTATCAAACTGAAAAGCAGGCTAATGCGTGGTTCTCATTTGGTTCTAACATCACATTCAAACTGAAAAGCAGGCTAAAGCTGGAGAAATTGTATGATGGAGTAGATATAAACAGGTGATAGCAGTTGGGGGTGAATTGATGATTACGAGTTAGGTGAACGGTATAGATTAGTATAGTTACCTGGAATTAAGATAGGGCTCTCTCTATCTTGTTAGAGGGATTCATGTTTAATCTGCTACTTGCACTAATTGCCATCTCCTGGCTCATACAAATTGTCGTCTGCCATTATCATGAAATAACCCCGACATCAGCGTAGTCCTTGACATCATCAGGCTATAACTCAATAGTTGCGATTGAATCTAACAGGAGTGGCTGTGTAAATAGGTGAATTGGGAACAATTAGACAAATAGGGAGGGCAAGAGACTGCATTAGAAGAGGGAAAGGGAAAAGGGAGGCGAGACTAGGGAGGAAAAGATCAGGACTATCGCGGATAGGGAGGAAAGGAGATATTTTGGCTTTAGGGTTAGGGATTTTGGAAGATTAAGGGTATTTTGACTGTTCGAGTGTGAAAGGAAAACGAAAAAGGAAAGCGGGAAGACCAAAAAACAAGGCGGGATCACGAAAACCAAAAGCGGAAGGGACAAGAAAATTTGAGGAAAAAGCGTTACCAGATTACCAATTATTATTAAACAACATTAGTAAACACTTGTCTTAATTATTAGATAGTAGTTTCAATTATTCAATATTTGTTATTAAATAATTCAAATTAATCGTCAATTATCAATTGTTATTATTTTGAATATTTAAAATTTCATATATTTTTAATTATTAAATAATGAAAAATAAATATTGCTTCTTTATAATAATTATTAAAAAGTAATAATTGTAATTATTAATTATTAAATAATAAATTTTATTTTTTACTTATGAATTACAAATTATTACATTTTAGTTATTAAATATTAAATATGATTGTTAATTATTATTATTAAGTATGTTTTTTTACCATTATTACTTTCTCAAAATAATTATTAGCCATTGATTATTTATTATTTTTAAATGTTAATTATTATTATTTGTTAATTATTAACTATTATTATTTAATTATCAGTTATAAATATCACTCTATAATACTTATATTTTATTATTAATTAATAATTATTAAATATTAATCTTAATTATTGTTATATAATTACAAGTTGTTAGTCATTTAATAGTAATTATTTAAAATTAATTATTAAAAGTTAAACATTTAGTGTTGATACTTATTTTTAATAATATGTTTTTCACAATTGGCTTTACCTGTTGTAAAAAAATAATACAATTATTGCAAGTGGCAGAAACAGTTGCTAAAGATATTTATTTGCAACTGCCTTGGAAGCACAGTTGCAAATAATATGTTTACTGCAACAGTTATGGAAGCACAGTTGCTAAAAGTATGTTTTTGCAATAGGAAGGTAAGTGCAGTTGCTAAAAATGTGTTTTTCGCAACAGGAAGAAAAAACATGTTGCTAAATCACATTTATTGCAACTGCTATAATAGGTATGTTGCTAAATATCATTTATTGCAACTGTCATATATCGCCTGTTGCAAATAGCTAGTTGCAATAGTGTATTGTTCTTGTAGTGCTAGTACCAAAGTACCAATATCAGCCAAAGTACCACCCTCAGAATCACATGGTTTCCTCATCCGATCACTTCAAAAACTGGTGCCACCCCTCACGTACACGTGCACGTGCATACTCGAACGAGCCACCGCCCATCACCTCCGACCATCACCACATGTCTAACTGCTTCCCCTGATCACATTGCCACACTCAGATCACCACCTCCCCATTGTCTGTGTGTTTTCACCGTACGACTCCACCATGGCCAAAATGGGTTCGTCGAAAAAATCATCAACTGCTCCTTGCTCCGACCATCGATCTTCGTCCCCCTTCTGCCATGCCACCAGGACCTTCCAATGCCTCCATTCCCCCTGGACCGCACCCCAAAAACACCTCCTCCATCGCACAGTTCCGGCGAGAATGACAGTACCCAAAAACATCCCCAGAAAACCTAATTCCATCTCGTTCTTGCAATCCACACATTTGAAAATTTATTTTATAGTTTTCCTAGAGGCTTCTACCCTAGATGAAGCTCTCCCCTCAACCCCATGGTTTCCGATGTCCTCTATGGTCGGAATTTGATCGAACTTCCAGTTCTGATCATCTCGACATATCCCATTATCTAAGATGTTAAAAATCGTGAAACCACCACCAAAAATCACCATTTTCCCATACGATTCAATTAATATATCTGAATCTAGTTTTTACATATTTTGGATTTTTGTATATACAGAGAGTTTCCTGTTATCATACTGTGTTTGTTTTCCTTGCTGACATGTTCTTCTTTGATTTTAAATGCACCGAGTGTATAAAATTTTCCCTACATTATCCTAGTGTAAGCCAGTGTAGTATTCCCTTCAAACAATCAAGTGTTGGACTTTTTTTGTTTTTAATAACCAAACAACAATTCTTTTGTTTAAAGTGGAAAACAGAACATAGAATTTCAATAGCATATCCATTCAAACCAAGAATACCCAATAGCTTCAAGCCTCGACCACTAGTTCTTTTATTTGGTAAGGACTGGAATTAAAACAGGATTTGCATCTTAATCAAGAACATCCAAGACAGACTTAACTTGATAGAAAACACAGGAATTAAACTATAAAGAAGAAGAAATTTACTCACTAGGAAATGTTTGAACTCTCAGTGTTTTCTCTCCTTCTTACTGATTTTAGTTCGAACAGTTTTTGTTATGAGGAGGTAATGCATGGCCAGGTCTTTGTATAGAGGAGGAAAAATATAAAATATTTGTGCATTAAATGCATGTCTGAAAACAGCTCTCAAGTTTTCCACTTGATCAATGATTGACACATTAAAATATCCTTTCTCCCATAAATAATGAGATGATAATACACTATCACCATGGCTATCATCAGCAAACATTTGCTCAGAAAATTCCTGCGCCTGTACACTCTTTCCTCTTATTGGTTTCCTATGTAATATCACATTTATTGCCTATGTACAATCCATGTTCTCCTCTACATCTTGCATTGGTAAAAACACATGAAGTAGCCATCATTTTGTACTAAGTGTGCTCAGAAATCTTTGGGTTTCTCAACCACATTTTGCATACGACACTTTGATTTAACAAGAAAATATTTTAAAATTCTTACTTGGCTTCAAAGGAATTGCAAAAATCTGAAATTATGTACAAAAAGCTCTCGGCCATGTGATGAATTTGCATGAAAAAAAATCCTAGATGATTTATATGCTAATACAAATCTAGTGTAGGCAAAATCTTTAGTTTATATTTTCAAGTTTGCACAAAGTCTAAGGAGATATGTTTTCTTGATCACAAAAATGATTTTCCCTTGTTTTTATTCTTAGGAAAACTGAAAATATTGTGATCATAGAGGTTTAGCCATGTGAAGAATGTGTATGATCCAATCCTAGGTAACCAGATGCTAGTATGATCCTAGGGTATGCAAAATCTTAAGTTAAAATACTAAATCCTGCGCAAATCTTAAGGTACATGTGTTTTTTTAACTATACGAAAGAATGGGTTTTTCTATGCTATGAAAACATATCTTGCGAATCAAAAGAAAGATAGCACTTCAGGAAATTCACATGTGAGAAAGGATTTTTTCCTCTGAAACTTGTATAGTGAAAAAAAGTGGCTTTTTATATATTTTTGTGAGAATGGTAGCTTTTGTATAAAAACTTATCCAAGTGTGCTTTATGTTTAAAATCAAGAATTTGCTTAAAAATAAGGATTTAAACCCTTTGAAAAAAATGCATAAAGTATGTGAAAATGGCATTTTAAAACTTGCTATACACATGTATTATCATATATACATGTGTAAAAATGAATTTAAACAAATGCTGTCTCATACATGCTATCATACATACATGTAAAGGTAAATGAAACCCTTTGACATGTTTTGAATTATTTAAAGTATGGGTTTTAAATTATATTTGTAAAGTTGTACTCACGATCGGTAAAAATTTGTGTTAATGATATGTGTTAAGAACCGGGCCATTACATTTATATTGTTATATATGAATTGACTGAAACCCAATAACATTGAAACCTGCTTGGATGTTGACGTTAAATTGAAATTCAACGTTGTTGTGATTTGAATCAATAAATGGTATTGATTGAGGGATTGGCAGCAAATGACCTAAAATCCACCTTTTTGTTAATACGTTGATTTGTCGTCAGGTGAATTAATGAATTTTATTTAAGAAAATAATTTTATAACTGAAGCAAGCTATTTTATAAAACATATTTTATACATTATAATGATGTTTTAAAAATAAATCGATGTTTATAAATGAGTTTTAATATAAGTATTATGAATAATCATATGATAAGGATTTGATGTTTAAATCAGTTTTATAAGCAATTGAAGCTGTAATTAACCTACGAGTTAATAATATATAATAAACATTTTAAGTAAACGAGTAAGAAATATTATTAGATTAATTTTATTAATCTAATAGGAAGGGATAATTGGAATCGATTAACAAATTCATCAATGGTTTAAAGTTGATTAAGTCAACTGTTTGGTCAAAAGCGATTATTAATGAATAGCTGTTTATGTTCAAATATAATTTACTTTTTATTTCGATGTTTTAATATTATTATAATAATTGGTTATTATTTGATAATTTCAAAATGATCAGAATAGACCAAGATTTTTGGAAGTAACTGTATGATTTATACTATGAATATGATGAGTTTTTTTGAGTTACATTCTTCTATCTATTCGGAGATAGGAACGTTGTCGATCAAGGTCTGAGAGGTACATAAAATACCCCACCTTAGACGACTTCACTATTATCAAGGGATGGTAATTTTTTGCGACAGGAAGGAAGTTGAAATTAGTTTTATTGTTTCCAAAAAGTAATATTGCAACATTAGTTACAAAGTTTTGAAATATAATTGCAACGATAGTTGCGAGATTTTGAAATAAAAATAAGAATGCCAAGATCATGAAATGTGAACCAGAATTTTCGGTTTAAGGGTAAATAATGTATAAACTTAGATTTGTTTAACCCGTATAAGAAATGATAATTGGTTTTGTACCATCGAGTTTATAATATATGTCTAAGTGGCCAAAGTAAAACAATATGAAAGAGATTTGAGAATGTAAAGAAATATTATCAAGATAGGGAAATGGAAAAAGTTTTATGGAAATGTGGTATTGTTTTCGAAGTAAAGGAAAATAAATAGGAGATTGGCAAGTATATATATTCCTAAGAATTAAGAATATAGTTTTATCGAGATAAGTAATTGAAATCGATTTTTAATCGATGAAATGGTTTGAAAGATTGATAAAGAGTTAATGACTTATTTTGGATAATAAAGACCTGAGCTGCCAATATACCTAACAGTACGGTTTTGAGATTGATTGTTAAAACACCGACTATCAATGAAGTATACTATTGAACTTTTGACGTGTTGTTTCCAAGAGACGGGATGAGAACTCGACCCAAAACCACTTCGAATCAACGTAGCGCTCGAAACTAATCTGCCGGGATACATATAAAGACGGAGCATTGAAGACCATAGATCTTCATAAACCAGACGAATTACTTAAAATCTCTAGCTGATCGCTATAGATATTGTAATGACCCGCATTTTCAGAGATATAATAATTAATTTATTTAATTATTTAAAAGGTGATTAAAAGAATTTAATGGTTGTGGAATTAAATAATGGTGAATATTTAATTAAAGTAATAAATTAAATAATATATTTAATTTTGAAATAATCAGAATTGGCTGAAATGGCGATATGGTGTGAATTAGATCATCTGTGATATTTAATTCATTTTAGAATTGAATTAAAATAACGAATATATTATTTGAACGAAGTTTGAACGTATAATTATATTATAATTAAAATCGAGCTTGAAATGGCGCTGCAGTTCATAATTTGGCGATTTGAACTTCAATAGGAGATACAGGGTTCTTTTTAAATCGGATTTCTGTGAAACAAGAAACGTACGGAGCTGGTGGAGTATATCTTTCTCGTGGAAGAGAAAAATCTGGATTTCGTCGGGTAGAATTTGATTTACGTCCAAATCAAATTTCATAAAAGTCACTGTGGAATTCCTTTATAATTTATAAAGGAATTATTTATATTTTTAAAAGGGATTTCATTATAAATTGAATATCATTTAATCGGGATTTGAAATATCAAGCTAGAAATTTATATAAGAATATTCTAGAGCTGTATGGTATTCCACTATGAATATATACGATAATATTTATTTATAAATATTTAATTTAATTATATTTAAATATATTTATATATTTAAATGGGTCATTCAGAGCTTTAAAAATAGCCGGTTTTGCAAACGACCTCAGAATTCAACGAAACTAATTTTGTTGGATCCGCAACACCAAATTATTGCTAGATTTCAGTTTCCGTGATTTTCAGAGTCACTGTGTGGCCGTACGGATTTTTAGAGTGAAAAACAGTCAGTATTTTGACAGTTAAAAATACGCTGTGTGAGCAAACGAAGTCGGAATTCGACGAAACCAGTTTCATTGGGACCGTAATGTCGAACTTTAGCTGCATGTCCAGTTTGGTATTTTTGGGTTTCGTGTGTGATCACAGGAATTCTAGAGGACGAATAAAAGTAGCGTTTAATTAGAAATTTATTTAATAATCGAATAAAAATATTATTTTTCTCCTATATAATATCCTTAAATTTCTAACCCTAAATTCATTTTTTGGGTTCAAAGATTTGCACCGCTACTCAGGAAAAAAACTTCCACAGTCAAAAATCCTTCTCTTCAAAAATCAAAACAAATTAGATAAATTTCCCTAAATCTTCGAACAACTATAAATGGAATCGTTATCAGTTTCCATTCAGCTCTATGTTTGTTTTGCCATGCTCGAAGTCCAGCATCGAGGCTGAGTTTTTCAACAGCGAGCTTAGGTTTAGTCTTTGATTGAAATTGGAGCATCTAGGTGGAAATCGAGAATCGGATTTGAGTTTGTAAGGTGAAGAGGCACTCGCAGGCGGAAATTGGTGGGTTTTGGTTATCAGAAGTGACGCTGGTCACTGGCAGTTGGTCGAGGTCGCCTTCGACAGTGAGGGTGCGAGATGAACGAGATGGCCATGGTGAGATGCGGTTTTCGAAGGAGATTCCGATGGTTGTCTTGGTTCGTGAAATCGTGAAGTATGGGAGGAGCACTGATTTTCTGAAGCTTGGAAATGGCGTGCGAGCCTAATACTGGGAACGTGATTTGTATCGGTGAGGAAGAAGGCATTTTTATTGAAACGGTGATCGTTGATGGCTCGGGGATAGTTGTTGAAGGCGTTGGGTTGATGAAAATAGACAGGAGGGAGGAAGAAGATTTGGCGGATGGACAGTTTGAGGGAGCTGAGCTTTTCGGTGGTAATTGTTTTGAGACGGATGGAGGGTTGAGTGCTGTCTGATTTGTGGACTGTGAAGTGTGCGTGGCCAGTATGAAACATGGAGGAAATTGTGGCGGGTTATAACAGTGTTGGGTTCGAATTTCGATTATAGTGGAGATTGTATTTTTGACTGTGATGGTTTGGGTGTTGAGTTCCTTTGCTACAGTGGGGAAAGGGGTTATGTTGTTCAAATGGAGGAGAAGGAGAAAAGGAAACGGGTCGGGGTTTGAGGATGTGCAGATGGACTTTTGAAATGGGTCAGCGCAAATGGAATTGGACCAAGTTTTTAAAATTTGACGAACCGTAAGTTGCGTTGGGACCGTATGGATGAGATCTTCACAATGAAGCTGACTGGAAGTGGATTGGGGTTCGTACGAATTTATGGCAAAATAAATTGTTTGATTCAAATCAAACAAACAGTTTGTCGTTCTTTAATGATGAACTGCCAATGTGAGTAAATCTCACTAACTCTGAACAGTTTATAATTTCATGTTGTATTTTTAGAACTGTTAAATATTGGCTGATTGACTGTGTGTTGACTGTTTGATTAAACTGCTAGTCAGTTAGTTCAATTTCTATATTGATTCTGTTTAACAGAATATATCATATGGAACTGAAAGTGATGTTGATTTTATTGTGTAACATCTGTGGATGCAGGGAAACAGGTTGGAGGAATCCGACTGGATTCCTCAACAGTTATTTTATTGTTTTTCATATATTTTGATATATGCTGTGAATTATAACCTGTTGTTGATTGTATGTGTATGGACGATATTGGAATATTTATAAACAGGGAATATTGTTAAGGGGAATTTTAACTGAAGGGTAACCTTTATTAATGGAATATTTATAAAGTGAATTATTATTTAGGATAAATAAATGAGATGTTATAAAAGGGGCTATTTACTTAGAAAATAAATAGGAGATAATAAGTGAGATATTTATTTGTTAAATAAATAGGATAAGATAATGGATTATTTATTTGTTAAATAAATAGATTAAGAAAAGGACATATTTATTTGTCAAATAAATAGGGTTATTAAAGGAAACATTCAAAATAAATAAATAGGATATTAAACGGATTATTTATTTAGGAAATGAATAAGTTATGATAAAGGGATATTGACTTAGAAATTGAATAAGTTATAAAAGAGATGTTAAGCAAAATGAATAGAATAAAGGATTATCTATTTAGAAAATAAATAGAATAAAGGATTATTTATTTGGAAAATAAATAGAGGAGTCAATCGAATCAAGTTAATCGAACAGAGTAAATCAAATAGAGTTAAACAAAATTAGAAATTGACTAGAGATTAGTAAATTGAATGGTTTTCTAAGTGTCGATCTGATGTTGGTTTCGGCCTTCGAGGTTTATACTTAGAGAATTGTTCTCCTACTAGTTTACAATAGAGACTGATAGTTGTAGAAGAATAGTGATACATAAATAAGTTATGGAAATGTTTTCCAGCGTTAACGTATATTTTCTAAACATAGAAAATAAGGAAAATATGTATATATGTATATATATATATATATGATTGATGATTGATCGATATAATTTCCATTTGGAAATAATATCGTTGTTTGCACACGTGTTTTTTTTGATAGTTAAATCACAGACTATCAAAGTTTTGACCATTTTAACGTTGTTAATATGGAGAGACCTGTTGGATTATTATCCAAAGTACCACTCTGTATTGGCATAAGCATTGCGAATCATATATGCCAAAGAAAATTGAAGACGGAGTAAAGTGCAAGGGCTGCTGTATAAATCTTAGATACGTCAATTAGTGATTGTCGATGGATCTGACAATGTGGCATTCGAAGTGAATCTGATGTGATGATAAAGCATAGCTTCTAGCCTCACATCCGGTAAATGACATAAATCAGGCAGGCAACATGGCTATGTAGGTCGCACCTATTAGGGTGTATAATCACCTGATCTAGAGTTTCATTTACTTCTAAAAATCTATTGTTGATGCTATTCCATTCGGGAAACGGGTGTTGATCCCAACCGTTGGTGATATACATTCGATACACTCAAGTGAAATGAGTGGTCGGTCATGTGTGGCCGGGTTGCAAGATGTTCTTGTTGAACCCAGTGTATTCCTTTCTAGAGGTACACTAGCGAAAGGTGGTTCCATACCTTGTCATAGTTGGAAATCCATTACCCAATACGTGCTTGCGGTTTTGATTGTATACTATATATGTAGAACGTGAGATGAAAGTGTTTCTGCTAGATGATAATTATATTGTTGTTGGTAGACATTATTATAATATCAAAAGGTTTTGATATAAAGATAATTTGGATTCTCATAAGTGAAAAACCCGTTTCGTTATACGGCGTGGTCTTATGAGATATCGTTTACTTATTCAAACTGTTTTAAACTATTTTACTTATACCAGTCCCATGACTGACCCATAGTTTATTTTGTTTTGTTTTCCCTAAACTCTTGGGTGCCCAATTTTGTACGGGCAGTCAAGTAGTCGGGATTTACAGATATACCTGAAGAGCTGGAGCAGGTGGCTTCTGGATCATATAGCTATAGTTTATTTCCGCTGTGTTGTAAGTGTTGTACTCTGATAATGTTATTGTATACATATACTGATTTTATTTCAAGGATATGTTATCTATTATATGTTATTCGTTCCGCTGTGAGGTTCGTGTTAGTCTGACGTTGTGTTCTTCTTCTTCTTCTATTCTAAGTTTCTACCTTATCTATTCTCACCCTCTAATTTCTTTCATTGATCATCCGGTATTTTCAACCCTTAGATGTTCGATATGTGTTGTATATCGGATAACCAAGGTCGCCAAAAACCCGGGTCATTACAGTTGGTATCAAAGCTTAAGGTTAAGTGAATTACCTTGGCTCTGTGGCGTGACTCGGTAGAGATAGGGTTAGTAATACCCTAGATTGAGTTTGAGCGTATATATATATGAGCACGTATTGGTTATTTGATACAAAAATCTTTTTTATATTGTGGAGATTTATTGGTTGAGTTGTATATGAATTCTGGTCGATGGTGGGGCACCACAATATCGATAGGGGTTACTAAACACTTGAATATGATGAACCGTCATGGTATGTTTTGAAAAGAGAGTAAATGGAATAATTTTGCCCAAATTATATATTAGTATATTAGATGTGTTGGTTGTTATTATAATCAAGTAAGATTATAAAAAGAAGTGAAACGATTATGTAAGTAACCTATTAAGATTCGTATAAATGTTACGAATGAATTAAATCTGAAATTTAAAGGTAGAATTGAAATTAAACTCTGGAAATTCAGATAAGTGTTTATAATTGAATCTGGATTATATGTATGTGAATTTTCAAATCCTGGGAGGTTTTAAAAATTTGATTTCAAAATAGAAGTATTGGAAAATGGGTTTGAATGGTTATATAGTATTGAACTCACTTTGATCGCTGGAAAATAAATTCCGATGGTGCATCATCGGTGTTCATTTTTGAGTTGCTAAGTGACATATTACTACCAAATGTTTTGTTTTTGAAATAGTTTTGCGAAAACAAGTTAGTCAGGAATTCAAAGGTTTGAATTGATATTATGATTTCAAATTGATTTGAAGGAAAAACCCAGGAATTTAAATTCTAGAATTTAAAGTATAACTTGTGAAGATAAGAAAAACTAGAATTGATTAGAGGATAATCTGAAATGAAAATTGAGTTGATGAGTTAAGAGTTTGAGATTTGATATTGGAAATTGATTGGAGTGATATGGGTATATGTTGAATGAGTACAGGTGGATGAGATATAATGATATGCCCGGCAAAAAGGTACAAGTTTATAGTACATCTTTGAGTTTGGTGATTTATGAGCCAATTTGGCAAGCCGCTTGGCTGTTTGATTTTCTTTTGAGTTGAGATAAACAAGAGAGGCAAGTTAGAGTTATACTGATAGGGCTGTACAAAGGAGGTTATGGCGAAATTTTCCAAAAATTTAAAGTGTTTGATAATTTACAAAATTTTTGAAAATTTTAGTTAGTCGGAATAAATTAATATTTTAGTCGATATTAATTGTTTCAGTTGAAACCGAAGTTGAGAGGTAAACAGATAAAATTTTACCCCGTAGACAGGGTCGTCCTCTACCTTAGCAATTTCGAGGACGAAATTATTTTATGTGGGGAAGAATGTAATGACCCGCATTTTCAGAGATATAATAATTAATTTATTTAATTATTTAAAAGGTGATTAAAAGAATTTAATGGTCGTGGAATTAAATAATGGTGAATATTTAATTAAAGTAATAAATTAAATAATATATTTAATTTTGAAATAATCAGAATTGGCTGAAATGGCGATATGGTGTGAACTGGATCATCTGTGATATTTAATTCAGTTTAAATTGAATTAAAATAACGAATATATTATTTGAACGAAGTTTGAACGTATAATTATATTATAATTAAAATCGAGATTGAAATGGCTCTGCAGTTCGTAATTTGGCGATTTGAACTTCAACTGGAGATACAGGGTTCGTTTTAAATTGGATTTCTGTGAAACAAGAAACGTACGGAGCTGGTGGAGTATATCTTTCTCGTGGAAGAGAAAAATCTGGATTTTGTCGGGTAGATTTTGATTTACGTCCAAATCAAATTTCAGAAAAGTCGCTGTGGAATTCCTTTATAATTTGTAAAGGAATTATTTATATTTTTAAAAGGGATTTCATTATAAATTGAATATCGATTTAATCGGGATTTGAAATATCAAGCTAGAAATTTATATAGGAATATTCTAGAGCTGTATGGTATTCCACTATGAATATATACGATAATATTTATTTATAAATATTTAATTTAATTATATTTAAATATATATTTAAATGGGTCATTCAAAGCTTTAAAAATAGCCAGTTTTGCAAACGACCTCAGAATTCAACGAAACTAATTTTGTTGGATCCGCAACATCAAATTATTGCTAGATTTCATTTTCCGTGATTTTCAGAGTCACTGTGTGGCCATACTGATTTTTAGAGTGAAAAACAGTCAGTATTTTGATAGTTAAAAATACGTTGTGTGAGCAAACGAAGTCGGAATTCGACGAAACCAGTTTCATTGGGACCGCAATGTCGAACTCTAGCTGCATGTCCAGTTTGGTGATTTTTGGGTTTCGTGTGTGATCACAGGAATTTTAGAGGGCGAATAAAAGTAGCATTTACTTAGAAATTTATTTAATAATCGAATAAAAAAAATATTATTTTTCTCCTATATAATATCCTTAAATTTCTAACCATAAATTCATTTTTTGGGTTCAAAGATTTGCACCGCTACTCAGGAAAAAAACTTCCACAGTCAAAAATCCTTCTCTTCAAAAATCAAAACAAATTGAATAAATTTCCCTAAATCTTCGAACAACTATAAATGGAATCGTTATCAGTTTCTGTTCAGCTCTATATTTGTTTTGCCGTGCTCGAAGTCCAGTATCGAGGCTGAGTTTTTCAACAGCGAGGTTAGGGTTAGTCTTTGATGGAAATTGGAGCATCTAGGTGGAAATCGAGAGTCGGATTTGAGTTTGTAAGGTGAATAGGCACTCGCAGGCGGAAATTGGTGGGTTTCAGTTATCAAAAGTGACGCTGGTCACTGGCAGTTGGTCGAGGTCGCCTTCGACAGTGAGGGTGCGAGATGAACGAGATGGCCATGGTGAGATGCGGTTTTCGAAGGAGATTCCGATGGTTGTCTTGGTTCGTGAAATCGCGAAGTATAGGAGGAGCACTGATTTTCTGAAGCTTGGAAATGGCGTGCGAGCCTAATACTGGGAACGTGATTTGTATCGGTGAGGAAGAAGGCATTTTTATTGAAACGGTGATCGTTGGTGGGTCGGGGATAGTTGTTGAAGGCGTTGGGTTGATGAAAATAGACAGGAGGGAGGAAGAAGATTTGGCGAATGGACAGTTTGAGGGAGCTGAGCTTTTCGGTGGTCATTGTTTTGAGACTGATGGAGGGTTGAGTGCTGTCTGATTTGTGGACTGTGAAGTGTGCGTGGCCAGTATAAAACATGGAGGAAATTGTGGCGGGTTATAACAATGTTGTGTTCGAATTTCGGTTATAGTTGAGATTGTATTTTTGACTGCGATGGTTTGGGTGTTGAGTTCCTTTGCTACAGTGGGGAAAGGGGTTATGTTGTTCAAATGGAGGAGAAGGAGAAAAGGAAACGGGTCGGGGCTTTGAGGATGTGCGGATGGACTTTTGAAATGGGTCAGCGCAAATGGAATTGGGCCAAGTTTTTAAAATTTGACGAAACGTAAGTTGCGTTGGGACCGTATGGACGAGATCTTCACAATGAAGCGGACTGAAAGTGGATTGGGGCTCGTACGAATTTATTGCGAAATAAATTGTTTGATTCAAATCAAACAAACAGTTTGTCGTTCTTTAACGATGAACTGCCAATGTGAGTAAATCTCACTAACTCTGAACAGTTTATAATTTCATGTTGTATTTTTAGAACTGTTAAATATTGGCTGATTGACTGTGTGTTGACTGTTTGATTGAACTGCTAGTCAGTTAGTTTAATTTCTATATTGATTCTGTTTAACAGAATATATCATATGGAATTGAAAGTGATGTTGATTTTATTGTGTAACATCTGTGGATGCAGGGAAACAGGTTGGAGGAATCCGGCTGGATTCCTCAACAGTTATTTTATTGTTTTTCATATATTTTGATATATGATGTGAATTATAACTTGTTGTTGATTGTATGTGTATGAATGATATTGGAATATTTATAAATAGGGAATATTGTTAAGGGGAATTTTAACTGAAGGGTAACCTTTATTAATGGAATATTTATAAAGTGAATTATTATTTATGATAAATAAATGAGATGTTATAAAAGGGGCTATTTACTTAGAAAATAAATAGGAGATAATAAGTGAGATATTTATTTGTTAAATAAATAGGATAAGATAATGGATTATTTATTTGTTAAATAAATAGAATAGAAAAGGACATATTTATTTGTTATATAAATAGGGTTATTAAAGGAAACATTCAAAATAAATAAATAGGATTCTAAACGGATTATTAATTTAGGAAATGAATAAGTTATGATAAAGGGATATTGACTTAGAAATTGAATTAGTTATAAAAGAGATGTTAAGAAAAATGAATAGAATAAAGGATTATCTATTTAGAAAATAAATAGAATAAAGGATTATTTATTTGGAAAATAAATAGAGGAGCTAATCGAATCGAGTTAATCGAACAGAGTAAATCAAATAGAGTTAAGCAAAATTAGAAATTGACTAGAGATTAGTAAATTGAATGGTTTTCTAAGTGTCGATCTGATGTTGGTTTCAGCCTTCGGGGTTTATACTTAGAGAATTGTTCTCCTACTAGTTTACAATCAGAGACTGATAGTTGTAGAAGAATAGTGATACGTAAATAAGTTATGGAAATGTTTTCCAGCGTTAACGTATATTTTCTAGACATAGAAAATAAGGAAAATATGTATATATATATATATATGATTGATGATTGATCGATAGAATTTCCATTTGGAAATAATATCGTTGTTTACACACGTGTTTTTCTTTGATGGTTAAATCACAGACTATCAAAGTTTGACAATTTTAACATTGTTAATATGGAGAGACCGGTTGGATTATTATCCAAAGAACCACTCTGTATTAGCATAAGCGTTGCAAATCATATATGCCAAAGAAAATTGAAGACGGAGTAAAGTGCAAGGGATATTGTATAAATCTTAGATAACAGTGCCTAAGATGGATATACTGAGTAGTACCTTCGGTTCATCCTGTTCCTGGATGACTTGTATGGATGAATGTCTAACAGAGTATATCCAGAAAGGTCACGTACATTGATTTCTTCAACCGTACCAAGAGTGGAAGCGGAGAAGGAAACTTCTTTAGCTAACACGTAATGTACTGTTGTAGACATCAATTAGTGATTGTCGATGGATCTGACAATGTGGCATTCGAAGTGAATCTAATGTGATGATAAAGCATAGCTTCTAGCCTCACATCCGGTAAATGATAGAAATCGGGCAGGCAGCACGGCTATGTAGGTCGCACCTATTAGGGTGTATAATCACCTGATCTAGAGTTTCATTTACTTCTTAAAATCTATTTTTGATGTTGTTCCATTCGGGAAACGGTTGCTGATCCCAACCGTTGGTGATATACATTCGATACACTCAAGCGAAATGAGTGGTCGGTCATATGTGGCCGGGTTGCAAGATGTTCTTGTTGAACCCAGTGTATTCCTTTCTAGAGGTACACTAGCGAAAAGTGGTTCCATACCTTTTCATAGTTGGAAATCCATTACCCAATACGTGCTTGCGGTTTTGATTGTATACTATATATGTAGAACGTGAGATGAAAGCGTTTCTGCTAGATGATTATTATATTGTGGTTGGTAGACATTATTATAATATCAAAAGGTTTTGATATAAATATAATTTGGATTCTCATAAGGGAAAAACCCGTTTCGTTATACGGCGTGGTCTTATGAGATAATTTACTTGTTCAAACTGTTTTACTCATACCAGTCCCATGACTGACCCGGAGTTTATTTTGTTTTTTTTTCCCTAAACTCTTGGGTGCCCAATTTTGTACGGGCAGTCAAGTAGTCGGGATTTACAGATATACCTGAAGAGCTGGAGCAGGAGGCTTCAAGATCATATAGCTATAGTTTATTTCCGTTGTGTTGTAAGTGTTTTACTCTGATAATGTTATTGTATACGTATACTGATTTTATTTCAAGGATATGTTATCAATTATGTGTTATTCATTCCGCTGTGAGGTTCGTATTACTCTGATGTTGTGTTCTTCTTCTTCTTCTATTCTAAGTTTCTATCTTATCTATTCTCACCCTCTAATTTCTTTCATTGATCATCCAGTATTTTCGACCCTTGGATGTTCGATATGTGTTGTATATCAGATAACCAAGGTCGCCAAAAACCCGGGTCATTACAGATACACTGTGGTTTTTTCATGGTTGAAATCTGTGGATTGCAAGGACTATTCGCTATTGATCTATTGGCTGATTCCTAGGATGCGGTAGAAGGGTGCCTTCGGTTCATCATGTTCTTGGATGACTTGTATGGACGTATGTCTTACAGAGTATTTCCTGAAACTCGTGTACGTTGAATTTTACAAATATACCAAGTTTTGTGGTGGATAAATTCTCTTGCTTAACACCCAGAGTGTATTTGTGGACGCCAATTAGTGACTTGATGGATCTGATTATGTGACATTCAAGGATATGAGATGTTCTCTGAAAGATCAAATGTGACCTCAACCCTCACAACTGGGATATGGAAAAAATTGGGCGGGCGACATGGTTACTTGGGTCGCACCCAAGCAGGATGTATCGTCACTATCTAGAGAAATTTCATTTTTGTTCTTCTTTCACTTCTTTATCTCCCAAGAACTGTTATGTTGCTAGCAACCGTTGGTGATAAGACATTCAATACACTCAAGCTGAATGAGTGGTTGGTCATGTGTGGCCGGGTTGCAAGATGTTCTTGTTGAACCCCAGTGTATTCCCTATAAAGTAAACTGATCGGAAGGTGATCCCATACCTTGTCATAGTTGGAATCAATCCCCAATAAGCGTCATGCGGTTTTTGATTATATAATGAATATGTAGAGCGTGAGATGCAAGTGCTTTGCTAGATGGTTATTTACTTATGGTTTGATAAACACTATTATAATATCACTGGATTTCTATATATCAAAAGTGTTTTGGGTTATCGTAAGGTAAAAACCGCTCGTGTTTATGTGTGGAATGGTCTTACGGTTATCCTTTTCTTTCAAAAAGGATTTCTAAAGTTAAGCAAGTTGTTTTTCATGTAAATTTATCACTGAAAGTATTCCATACTGGTCCCGGTGAATTTTGTTTTGCCTCAAATGTGCTCAGGCCAGACCAAGCATATTTCCAGGTTAGGTTTCGCTTGGAGCTTCAAAAGAGGAGCTGGAGTCGAGACGTATACTCATATTTACTGGTATTAGTTATTTCCGTTGTGTGTATTGATTGATATGAATGTATACTCTTATGTTGTAATCACTTATGTATACAGTTTTCTTTTGAATAAAGTATGTTGATATATTATATTTTATCCATTCCGCTGTGGGACTCTGATCTTCTTATTCTTCTATTCTAATATTTCTTTCTTTCTTTCTTCACTCACCCTCTAATTTCTTTCTCCTAATTATCCGCTTGTGCGTGCACTTTGGATTGGAAAAAAGTGTAATTAGTTAACTCAAAGGGTACGGAAAAGTTGGTACGTTACAAGTGGCATCAAAGCATAAGGTTTAGTGATAACCTTGGCTCTTTAGCGTAACTCAGTAGAAGTTGGGTTAGTAATACCCTAGATTGAGTTTGAGTATATATTTGAGAGCGCGTATTTGTAGTTTGATATAAAATTATTTTTGCCAATATATTTTACAAAGAAGGTAAATTTTATAAGTTACTTATAATACCATAATATTATTGATTTACCAAATAAATTTTGGATAGAATTTCAATTTGTTTATGAAATTGGATGAATAAATTTGATTGATAACTATTCTAAATGAATGAATTAAACTTATTGGAATTAATTCAAGTAAATAATGAAGTTAATTGATATATTGATAAGAATTGGTTGTAAGTAAAATTCCATGAGAATTGGGTGATATGTGGAATTGTTTGGAATGGATGACTTGAATGGTTGAATTTAATTGACATGATTATGAAAACTGATGAATTCCATCTGAGTTAAGAATAGGTGCAAGGGCTAATATTGATTAAGTTCTGAAGCTGATTAGATCCAGTCTGATTTAAGCTGCATAATTATTGATCAAGCTCGAGTATAGTTTATCGCTTATTGAATAATAACGCTCGCAGAAAGCTACGCCTATGCAAAATATAATTTTTTGGTTTTCGAATTGGTTTTCCAACCATGTGGGTCAATGATTTATTTTTGTTCTTGCAATATTGTAGAATTCCCTTCGTACAGGGGAGACTCTACCAAAAAAATTCCAAAATTTGAGTGCTACAAAAAATTCAAATCATTTTAGAAATCTTTGGAATTTGTTTTCTGTAGAAATTAGTTGGTTTTTAATTAAAACTAATTAGGTTGGTTTAAAAAGTGGAAATGAAGTTTTTAGTTAATTCGATTCCCTAAAATTGCTAGGTTTGTTGCATGTTTCCTTAGTAATTTCGGGGACGAAATTCTTTTCAGATGGAAGAAATGTAGTCCTCTACATTTTTAACCATCTAATTTAATATTTAAAATGGTTTTAAACATTTTTTGGCAATCTAATGACCTGAGATTATTGGTTTTGAATATTTTATTAATATAAATAACATGATAATAATTTAATTCCGAAATAGTCAGGATTAGTTAAATTTGCTGTATAATGTAAATTGGACAATATTAAAATATTTATTTTTGTTTATTTTGAATTTATTAATGTATTCATTTATTAAACGATGTTAGAATGTATAATTTATAATTTTATTATAAAACGAGCTACAACAGCGGGGTAGTTCGTAATATAATGTTATGAACTTTGATTGGACGTACATGATCCAATATAAGTCAGAATTCTTTGAATTAAGAAATTTCGAATCTATTGGATTATATTTTTCTAACGAAAAAGAAAAATCAAGTTTTCATGTTATAGATTTTTTTTATGTCCAAATCAATTTTCAAATAGTTGTTATAGAATTCGTTTATAAATTATAGCGATTATTATGTAAAATAAAGGGATTTTTAATATATTGAATATTGATTTGGATTGGAATTCAACCCGTAGTATTTTACTTTGGAACTACATGAAATTCTTCTCAAGTATGTCCGATCATAATAATTTTTAATATTATATTAAAGTATTTTTAAATTAATTTATTTTAATTTAAATTGGACCCTTAAAAATGGACTTTATTCAAATGACCTCCGTTTTCAATGAAACAATTTTTTTTAAGATCGTAATAGCTAATTATTGCTATATTTCGAAGTTCGTGCTAATTTGAGTTATTTTGTGAGAACAACAAAATTAAATGCAAATAAATCGAAAATTTGGACTCGAATGAGCATCGTTTGAGAAAACAGACTCGGAATTCGGCAAAACATGTTTGTTAGGACCGTAACGTCCAATTATACCATAACGTCCATTTTCGTCATGGACGGAGTTTGTATGTGGTGACAGGAATCAATAAACCTCATATACAAATGACTATAGGTATGGAGAAAGTATCATTGGTTGCCTCCAAAAAATATCTTTGGTCATTTCAACAAAAATATCCTTAGTCTTTCCTAATTATTTCCGTCGACCTACCTATTCGGTCCCATGTTCATCCGCATCAATTTTTCAGACAGTTCTGGTATTCCCATGTGCCTGCTTCATATCTTTCATTTTATTTATTCCTTCACCGAGCAACCCAAAAACCCATCAACAACTAGCGAAGCCACTGCTTCTTCTTCCATTTTTCTCTGAAAACGCGAATATTAGAAATCAAAACAAACTCTAATTCCTTTCATTTGAAATCTGCAAAAAACCAAATCGACCTCTTAGAAAAAAATACAAACAAAAGAAGTCCACGAAGCTGAACTTCCTTTTCTCGTCATCTTCATTTCTCATCAGCATGCCACAGCTGATTTTTGCATGTTTCAGTGGGATTCGAGGTCAGAAATCTACGGAGAGGGTTCAAGTTAGCGGTGGCGGTTTTAACGTGGTTGTAGCTATCGAGAAGGAGACGAACTAGCAGCTACCTGTGGTGCGTGGGATTGACAAGGGAGGATGAGGTCTGATGGTAGTCTGATGGCCCACCAAGGCAACGACGACATGAATTCATGATGAAGCATGGTTCACACGCTTTGAACCTGGGAGAAAAATGGATAGAGTATAACAGATAGTTGGATATAAGGCAAGAAACGTATAGCTTAAATACTGGAAGGGATGGTTGTATGTAAGTATTGTTGGTGAAGGTCTCAGGAGAACATGCTGAATAATGAAGGGTGTAGGGATTGATGGAGTTCGGTTGTAGCTATGTAAGTTGGGTTCGGTAGCAGCATATTAAGATGGAAAAGAGAAAATGGGGTGCCGTGTTTTTTAAAATCAACTAACTGAAGAAGATGCATGGAGTATAGGAGGCGAATGTACTTTCGGAAGGTTGAACTGTGGAATGTTGAAAGAGAGAAGGGGATGTGTGAACTGACTAGAAATGTGCACGCATGCATGGAGCAGTTTTCATGAACAAGAAAAGTGAAGGGAAACAAAGCAGTAATATTGCAGAAGGAACACACTGTGTTGAACGAGATTGCAGGCGCGGGGGCTTTCGTGGAAGAAGAAGCATGTTAAGGGAGAATGGGATGTAGATTTTACGTGATGGGCTTTGGGCCTTAGCATGAAAAGAAAAGAAAAAAAAAGAAATTTGATCGAGTGAAGGGCGGTATGACGGAAGGCTTCAGGAAGTTAATATTTTTGCTGGGAAGAAGAACTTAACATGCGTAATCATGCGAGTGAGGTGGTCAGAAGATTGAAATGTTATAATATTAATTTAGTAACAATTTATACAAATAATTATATAACTATATATTAATTTGAAATGGGCATATTCAGGTCGTATGTTATCAGAATTCGATGAAACGTGGTACGTGGGAATTATAGAGACAAGGGCTACACAACCAAGCTGGTTTGGTTGGAATGGGGAGCAGTTGGTATTTTATTTAATTTTAAAAGGTTGTTTAAAATTAAATGAAATAATCATAGACTGTCGGATCGAAATCGAAAGGTGAGTTAACTCTCATACTTTTCTAGAATCCTATGTGTGATTAAATTCATATAATTAAATTTAATCATTGATAATACAAATTGGATGTTTGGATGTGTTGAATGCCTATTGTTGATATAGTGATTGACGTTAATTATATTATCATCATTTATTATATTGGATTAATATTTCTATTATATATGCTGTATGAAATGTTATAATGAACTGTGATGCAGGGAAGAACAAGATGGAGGGATCCAACTGGATTCCTCAAATATGTTATTGGTTTTTATATTGTTATATATGAATTGATTGAACCCCAATGACATTGAAACCTTCTTGGATGTTGACTGTAACATCCCACCTCCGTTAAGGTCACTCACAAAGGGAATGCCTTAACTTTGACGGAGCATTGTAGTAAACAGAATAGAATATTACAAGACAGATATAAAAATAATACTTGAAAACCTTTATAACTTTATTGCAGCGGACAGAAATCAGTTTGGTTACAACTTTACCAAAAACTCAAGTACATATATATCAGCCTTGTTCAAAAGCCATCAGAGTACAAAACTTTAAAAATCATAATCCCCACCAAAGATGCCAGAAAAAGACAAGCGATACTTTAAGCACTTCAAGCACTCCAAGCAGGAAGAAAGATCTTGATCAAGCTAGAGTATTCCCTCCTTGAAAACCTGCGGGGGACAGAAGAAAAGAGGTGAAACAACAAGGGTCAGACATAAAGTCTGGCAAGTCCAGTGACTTTCAGTTATGAACAGATAATAATGTCATGGCATGCAAATAAAACTGGATGAGAGATAACAGGAAACAGGAATAATAGATATACTTAGGTTAAACAGAAGAAACATGATGATATTACTTTTCACTTCTCTGCACTAATACTAGTATAACAGGATTAGGTGTTACCCTAATGTCTAAACAGAAACAGAATAATGGGCTTTTACCACCCTAACAGAAGGTACAGAAACATAATGCTAATAATGGGCCTTTACCACCCGAACAGAAAGTACAGAAACAGAATGCTAGTAATGGACCTTTACCACCCGAACAGAGACAGAAACGGAAACAGAATAATCCCTACGGAAACAGAATGTTAGAATTAGGTGTACACTAGTAAATGGGCCTTTACCACCCCAACAGACGGTACCACGCAGAAACAGACAGGTGTTACCACCCAACAGAAACAGACGGTACCCCCACAGAACAGACAGAACTAAGTGTACCCTAAATCCTACCTCATGCGATCGGCTCCCTAATACATAAATACCCTATGCCAGCCCCACAAAAGGGTGTATCATTCCCTAAAGTGGCAACCTTTGAATGACACAGACCTATTTATAGATGTCACGGCGTCTTACATCCTCAGAGGCAGACCGGGATCCATGCATGCACATGACCCGGTTGGAACGCACCATCAACACCCCTCGCCATTATCAGAATGAACCACTTATAATTAGTTCAGTAAGCGTGCCCGGACCCTACCTACTGTTGGGTCAAAGTTTTGATACCAGAAAGGGTTACTGACTAATATGGGTCCCAAACAACAGATGACACAAGTAATTACCCATCCTAACCTTGTGTCCCCAGACTAACAGATTTCAGATTTCAGATTAACTTGTTTATAAGTTTCAGACATACAGAGTTCAGAATTACTAGTTCACAAATCAGACAATCAAGTTAATAAGTTTTCAGACTAACGGATCAGATGTATAGATTTAACAGACTTACAGATTGTCTAACTTTGTATTGGGCCTACAGATTCACGAAACGGGTTTGTTAAATTCATCAGTCCAGTTGGTTTAACCCTATCCACCCAACACATTTTAGACATCATATTTATCTCAGATTTGCATTAATTAAATATTAATGCACAGACGTCTCACATTAGGTCGGTAGCTTGTGGCCGCTGGATATGCCGGGCGGTTCCGGGCAGACTTATGCCACAAGCCAGACCTAACCTCGTGTCTAAGCATATTTTAGTTATGCCTACGACCTCTCACATTAAACTGACAGTTTGCGGTCGCTGGTTAAGCCGGTTGGTTCCGGGCAGGCTTCTACCGCAAACTGAGTCTAACCTAGGGTTTCAAGCATGTTATGACTAACTTCTCACATTAGAACCTATTGTTTGCGGCCACTGGATGTGTCGGGCGGTTCCGGGCAGGATTACGCCGCAAACTCATTCTAACCTCGAGTTACCCATGTTTATCTTTGCGGCCAATTAATTAATAATTTACCATTTATGCCCATGCCTAATATACATGTCAATTATTCATAACTATAGCCAATTCATATTATGTCAATAACAGACTAAATATATCAACTCAGCAGATAACAGATTTCGCAGATTAGGTGACTTAATAGATTTAGCAGATTAAGCAATTTAGCAGATTTAGCATATAACGGATTAGACATTTTCAGCACACTTAGCAGATGAAAGATTTAGCAGATGAACAAATCTAGCAATTAGACAATATAGCAAAACTAGCAACTTAGGTAATATAACAGATTTAGCAGATAACGGATTAGGCAATTTAACGGATTTAGCGGATAACAGATTTAGCAGATTATATATATTTAAAACTCTATTTACCTATCTTGCCTAATCATAGATTTAGCCTAAATTTACATGCCCAAATCAAGGTCATAATTCATAATACAATATATGCCCCAAATCTTAGCCTTAATATTCCCACTTACAATTCATGTCAAAACTAGATTTAATATTCTAGTTTACCATTTTTGTCCAAGACTAATATGCATGTAAATCATTCTCTATCATAGCCAATTCAAATTATGCCAACATATTTATTAACTTAATTAAGCTACACCCAATGTTTCAACAAGTTCTCTAAGTACTCATGAAATGGCCCTAGCAAAAGGAATAGGAGATAAGCACAAGAAAGAATAGGCATGAAATAATGAACCAAATACAATGATAATGGCCCCACTAGGCTCGATGTACATAACAGTGAATGGGAATAAACTAGCAAAGTTACATACTAAATATGATATCTAGTATCATTAAGGGAATAGGCGTAAGAAACTAACTACAATAGTCATGGGCGACAAATCACAATAGTTTCTTATTTAATGTCATAGGCAATAGTCTCATAGGCGTGAATCATAGTCATAGGCAATAGTCTCATAGGCATGAATCATAGTCATAGGCAATAGCCTCATAGTCATGAATCATAGTCATAGGCAATAGGCTCATAGTCATGAATCATAGTCATAGGCAATAGTCTCATAATCATGAATCATAGTCATAGGCAATAACAGTCTCATAGGCAACAGTTTCATGTCCAATTATGCATTATTCATTATTTGTCCGAAAATTTAGCGTTCGTGCGTTAATCTCTTATGAGATTCGGCGCAGGCTCGTTGTAGCCTGGCTATAGAACAGAAAGAAGAAAGAGATACAGAATAAGATAGATCTAAATAGAACAGAACATACAAAACCTCAGATTCAGATTTACAATTCATGCCACAATCATAATTAACGTTTATGTCGGAAAATAACTGTACTTGCCTTTCGTGGCTATAGAAAAGTATTATAAATCGAATTTGATGCAGAAACGTTGAATAATCTTCTTCGATTGTTGTTGCAACTCTAAACTTTAATTTGAATTGTGAATGAACACTTGAGATTAGATTTAGAGGCGGCGTCTAGGGTTTAAGAGAGAGTTTGGTAGCATAATGGGGTCATAGACAATATTTTATGAATTAGGTTAATCACATATTTATAGGTGTAGAGAGTGTTTCAGAACCATTAGATCACCCTAGAAGCCATCAGGTCCGTCCAACACATCAAAAATCGTCATTAGAACTCTCTAGAACCCTGTGCAAGTTTCTGGCTCGACATGGGCGCACTTCCCAGGTGCGCCAGTGTATTTTTGTGCTGGCGCATTTCACAAGTGCGCCAGTGCATTTTTGGCCTGTTTCCGGTTTTTCTGCCTAACTTCGTTCGCCCATATCTCCTTCATACGTTATCCGTTTTACGCAAACTCGGACTCTATCTCAAGCAAAATTTCGAGACAAACGCAATGGCGCAACCCGTTTCCCTTATTCTTCTCCTAAAAATTAAGTATACTTTAATTTGTTACTTATACGTTCACAGAAAATATGGGGTGTTACATTCTCCCATCCTTAAAGGATTTCGTCCCCGAAATCTTCAAGTTAAGAAGAATGTGTCCTACCATCCAATCATCCATCTACTCAACCATCATCCACAAGCATCCATTTTCCTTAGAAAACTTCTAATGTTGTAAGAACATATGCAAAAGTGTGTGTATATGTCTCTTATCTAATGCAAAGATTAGGCGGTCTACTGATTCAGTTGACCTCCTCAATGCGAACCATGTTGGTGCCATGAGTCCAATTATGTATGCAAGAAATCCTATTTGATACACATCATTTCTATATGTGCGCGCAATCATTCATCCAAATGCTACATCCATGTGATGAATCAATCATTTTGCATCCACAAAATTGAAAAAGCACACACATATCCATATGCAGTATGAGAGTGTTTTCGAGCCGATCTAGTGCCTAGTGTGTATATATGCATCCACGAGCAACCACTTGCATCCACTGGTAACCATCAAACGTAACATGTCTCAAACACATGTTTACACCCATTGGTTTCTACCTAAAGTTCGAAGATTCGATCGATAGGATACAGTCGAATGATGGAAGCGAGTACAGATGAAACAAAAACTTGGTTTCCATCAGACCGTGGTTGAGGGAATAATTTCCCTAAGTATCGGCCCCGAAGACCGAAACCAACATCAGATTGACACCCAGAGGATTACCCTCTTTAGACAATGTCAAAACTGGAAATCTTAACCTTATCAGAAATATTCAGATATTTACAGATTACTGGTACAGATCAGATTACCGAACTAAGCATGATAAAAACCAGAATGTATGCGTCCTACTTGACGCCTAACACATATATCTCTCAATCCCCAATCTATCACAAACAGATGAGTCCTAACCCTTAGGGGTTTGAGTCTACAGCGGAATCAGAAACAATACTAGTATTAAAGTGCAGAGTATCGATTACAGAATCAAAATGCCAGAATCAGAAAGAGTTTTTACTCAAAAATCAGATAAGAAAATTAAACCTTCTACATAGATTTTCTTATTTCTACCCTATCTACCAGTCACTTGAGCATTCGCCTGTCCTCCAGAAGTGGGTTCTGCCCTCTTCCCTTGCCCTCATTTCTTCGGGCAGTCCCTAGTGAAGTGTCCCATCTCACCACAGTTGAAGCAAGTGCCCTTCCTTTTTCTGCAATCCTTGTTCAGATGAGTCGAGCTTCCACAAGTAAAGCACTTTTTCTCCTTCTTATCTTCAGACTTCTCATCTTTCTTTTGTGTTTCCTTTTTGGGCCATGCTTTCTTATTCTGTGGTTCTTCCTTCTTTGTCTCTTTCTGGCCCTTGTCTTCCTCGTGCAGTAGTGCCATGTCCACCAATTTCTCGTAAGTCGCTCGCATGGGTACATGGGTCATGGCTAGGCTGTGTAGTGGCTCGTTCGATCCTTTAACAAAGCGGAGAGCCTTTTTATGCTGAGTGTTGACTAAATCCAGTCCGAACCTAGCCAGTTGGTTGAACTGGTTGACGTATTCCTTGACCGTCATACTTCCTTGCTTAAGAGATAAGAACTTTTCCAATTGTAGACTTCGTTCGGCTTGCGAAAGGAATTTCGTATCAAACCTTGTTCTGAAATCCATCTATGTTTCAACCGGCCTCTCGGCGTTAGTGACTTCCCACCAGTAGGAAGCTTCGTCTTTGAGCAACCATACCGCCAACCGTACCTTTTGCCTATCGTCCACCTCAAAGATAACGAACAGATCCTCAGTTTCTTTAAGCCAGTTCCTCGCTTCTACGAATGATTCAGTTCCCTTGAAATCCTTTCCACCCATGGCCCTAAAGTCTTTACAGATCTTTGAGAAAGCAATTGCACGAGGAGGGGGTGGAGGAGGGGGATCATTTGCTGGACCTGCGGCGGTGGTCCTAGCCTCAAGGTATTGACGAAACCAACTGGGTACAAGAACACCCTCTGGTATCTCAGATGCTTCAGACATGCTGAAACGAAAAAGGAAAGATTCAATACAAAAAGGACCGAAGGAAAGATATATGGCTCTTGGGATTATGTTTTTCAAAATAAGCTTTATTTTTGAAAATATTTCCTTTCAAAACCTTTTTGAAAATAGTTTTCAAAAACTTTACCCAAATCTGGTAACCTTCAGCTCTGATACCAAGTGTAACACCCCACCTCCGTTAAGGTCACTCACAAAGGGAATGCCTTAACTTTGATGGAGAATTTTAGTAAACATAACAAAATATTGCAAGACAGATATAAAAATAATACTTGAAAAACTTTATAACTTTATTGCAGCGGACAAAAATCAGTTTGGTTACAACTTTACCAAAAACTCAAGTACATATATATCAGCCTTGTTCAAAAGCCATCAGAGTACAAAACTTCAAAAATCATAATCCCCACCAAAGATGCCAGAAAAAGACAAGCCATACTTTAAGCACTTCAAGCACTCCAAGCAGGAACAAAGATCCGGATCAAGCTAGAGTATTCCCTCCTTGAAAACCTGGGGGGGGGACGAAAGAAAAGAGGCGAAACAACAAGGGTCAGACATAAAGTCTGGCAAGTCCAGTGACTTTCAGTTATGAACAGATAATAATGTCATGGCATGCAAATAAAACTGGATGAGAGATAACAGATATACTTAGGTTAAACAGTAGAAACATGATGATATTACTTTTCACTTCTCTGCACTAATACTAGTATAACAGGATTAGGTGTTACCCTAATGTCCAAACAGAAACAAAAACAGAATAATGGGCTTTTACCACCCTAACAGAAGGTACAAAAACATAATGCTAATAATGGGCCTTTACCACCGAACAGAAAGTACAGAAACAGAATGCTAGTAATGGGCCTTTACCACCCGAACAGAGATAGAAACGGAAACAGAATAATCCCTACGGAAACAGAATGTTAGAATTAGGTGTACACTAGTAAATGGGCCTTTACGACCCCAACCGACGGTACCACGCAGAAACAGACAGGTGTTACCACCCAACAGAAACAGATGGTACCCCACAGAACAGACAGAACTAAGTTTACCCTAAATCCTACCTCATGCGATCGGCTCCCTAATACATAAATACCCTGTGCCAGCCCCACAAAAGGGTGGATCATTCCCTAAAGTGGCAACCTTTGAATGGAACAGACTTATTTATAGATGTCACGGCGTCTTACATCCTCAGAGGCAGACCGGGATCCATGCACGCACATGACCCGGTTGGAATGCACCATCAACACCCCTCGCCATTATCAGAATGAACCGCTTATAATTAGTTCAGTAAGCGTGCCCGGACCCTACCTACTGTTGGGTCAAAGTTTTGATACCAGAAAGAGTTACTGACTAATATGGGTCCCAAACAACAGATGACACAAGTAATTACCCATTCTAACCTTGTGTCCCCAGACTAACAGATTTCAGATTTCAGATTAACTTGTTTACAAGTTTCAGACATACAGAGTTCAGAATTACTAGTTCACAGATCAGACAATCAAGTTAATAAGTTTTCAGACTAACGGATCAGATGTACAGATTTAACTGACTTACAGATTGTCTTACTTTGTATTGGGCCTACAGATTCACGAAACGGGTTTGTTAAATTCATCAGTCCAGTTGGTTTAACCCTATCCACCCAACACGTTTTAGACATCATATTTATCTCAGATTTGCATTAATTAAATATTAATGCACAGACCTCTCACATTAGGTCGGTAGCTTGTAGCCGCTGGATATGCCGGGCGGTTCCGGGAAGACTTCTGCCACAAGCCAGGCCTAACCTCATGTCTAAGCATATTTTAGTTATGCCTACGACCTCTCACATTAGACTGACAGTTTGCGGTCGCTGGTTAAGCCGGTTGGTTCCGAGCAGGCTTCTACTGCAAACTGAGTCTAACCTCGGGTTTCAAGCATGTTATGACTAACTTCTCACATTAGAACCTATTGTTTGCGGCCACTGGATGTGCCGGGCGATTCCAGGCAGGATTATGCCGCAAACTCATTCTAACCTCGAGTTAGCCATGTTTATCTTTGTGACCAATTAATTAATAATTTACCATTTATGCCCATGCCTAATATACATGTCAATATTCATAACTATAGCCAATTCATATTATGTCAATAACAGACTAAATATATCAACTCAGTAGATAACATATTTCGCAGATTAGGCGACTTAACAGATTTAGCAGATTAAGCAATTTAGCAGATTTAGCATATAACGGATTAGGCATTTTCAGCAGACTTAGCAGATGACAGATTTAGCAGATGAACAGATATAGCAGATTAGACAATATAGCAGAACTAGCAACATAGGAAATATAACAGATTAAGTAGATAACGGATTAGGCAATTTAACGGATTTAGCGGATAACAGATTTAGCAGATTATATATATCTAAAACTCTATTTACCTATATTGCCTAATCATAGATTTAGCCTAAACTTACATGCCAAAATCAAGGTCATAATTCATAATACAATATATGCCCCAAATCTTAGCCTTAATATTCCCATTACAATTCATGTCAAAACTAGATTTAATATTATAGTTTACCATTTTTGTCCAAGACTAATATGCATGTAAATCATTCTCTATCATAGCCAATTCAAATTATGCCAACATATTTATTAACTTAATTAAGCTACGCCCAATGTTTCAACAAGTTCTCTAAGTACTCATGAAATGGCCCTAGCAAAAGGAATAGGAGATAAGCACAAGAAAGAAAAGGCATGAAATAATGAACCAAATACAATGATAATGGCCCCACTAGGCTCGATATACATAACAGTGAATGGGAATAAACTAGCAAAGTTACATACTAAATATGAGATCTAGTATCATTAAGGGAATAGGCATAAGAAACTAACTACAATAGTCATGGGCGACAAATCACAATAGTTTCTTATTCAATGTCATAGGCAATAGTCTCATAGGCGTGAATCATAGTCATAGGCAATAGTCTCATAGGCATGAATCATAGTCATAGGCAATAGTCTCATAGTCATGAATCATAGTCATAAGCAATAGTCTCATAGTCATTAATCATAGTGATAGGCAATAGTCTCATAGTCATGAATCATAGTCATAGGCAATAATAGTCTCATAGGCAACGGTTTCATGTCCAATTATGCATTATTCATTATTTGTCCCAAAATTTAGCGTTCGTGCATTAATCTCTTATGAGATTCGGCGCAGGCTCGTAGTAGCCTGGCTATAGAACAGAAAGAAGAAAGAGATACAGAATAAGATAGATCTAAACAGAACAGAACAGACATAACCTCAGATTTAGATTTACAATTCATGCCACAATCATAATTAACGTTTATATCGGAAAATAACTGTACTTGCCTTTCGTGGCTATAGAAAAGTATTATAAATCGAATTTGATGCAGAAACGTTGATTAATCTTCTTCGATTGTTGTTGCAGCTCTAAACTTTAATTTGAATTGTGAATGAACACTTGAGATTAGATTTAGAGGCGGCGGCTAGGGTTTAAGAGAGAGTTTGGTAGCATAATGGGGTCATAGACAATATTTTATGAATTAGGGTTAGGTTAATCACATATTTATAGGTGTAGAGAGCGTTTCAGAACCATTAGATCACCCTAGAAGCCATCAGGTCCGTCCAGCACATCAAAAATCGTCATTAGAACTCTCTAGAAACCTGTGCAGGTTTCTGGCTCGACATGGGCGCACTTCCCAGGTGCGCCAGTGTATTTTTGTGCTGGCGCACTTCACGAGTGCGCCAGTGCATTTCTGGCCTGTTTCTGGTTTTTCTGCCTAACTTCGTTCGTCCATATCTCCTTCATACGGTATCCGTTTTACGCAAACTCGGACTCTATCTCAAGCAGAATTTCGAGACGAACGCAATGGTGCAACCCGTTTCCCTTAATTCTTCTCCTAAAAATTAAGTATACTTTAATTTGTTACTTATACGTTCATGGAAAATACGGGGTGTTACATTGACGTTAAACTGAAATTCAACGTTTTTTCTGATTTGAATCAATAAATGGTATTGACTGAGGGATTGACATCAAATGGCCTAGAATCCGACTTTTTGTTAATATGTTGATTTGCAGTCAGGCGAATTAATGAAGTTTAATTAAAAAATGTTTTATAACTAAAGCAAGCTATTTTATAAATTATATTTTATACGTTATAATGATGTTTTAAAAATAAATGGATGTTTATAAATGAGTTTTATTAAAATTATTACTAATAATTATATGATAAGTATTTGACGTTTAAGTTAGTTTTATAAGCAGTTGAAGCTGTAGTTAACCTAAGGGTTAATAATTTGGTATAAATATTTTAAGCACACAAGTAAGCAATATTATTAGATTAATTTTATTAATCTAATAGGAAGGGATAATTTGAATCGGTTAACGAATTAATCAAGGGTTTAAAGTTGACTAAGTCAACTGTTTGGTCAAATGCGATCATTAATGAATAGTTGTTTAAATTCAAATATAATTTACTTTTATTTCGATGTTTTAAAGATTATTATTATAATTGGTTATTGTTTGATAATTCCAAAATAATCAGAATAGACCAAGATTTGTGGAACTAGCAATATGGTTTATAAAAACCATATTTTAATTAAAGAAAATAAGAATTGATTGATATTATGAATAAGATTAGTTTTTTTGAGTTACAATCTTCTATCTGTCCGGAGATAAGAACGTTGTCGATCAAGGTTAGAGAGGTAAATAAAATACCCCAACTTAGATGACTTCACTAATATCGAGGGATGGTAGTTGTTTGTTGTGACATCCCCAAACCCCCGTTCCATGGTGGCAAGAGTAATCTTTGGAATATAACACATAAACAAATAACAGCAGAACAGAAATATATAAATACACCAGATAATGTACATCAAATTACACTGGAAATAAACATAATCATCAGAGTTACACAGTATAACAGGATCATACTTAGTACAACATACAGTTCCGCTTTATATTGAAGGTCTACAGCGGAATCAAACATAATATACATAACAGGAGCTGAACAGCATAAAAGAAGTGATAGAATCCATCTTCAACTCCATAGCTATCCAGATAGAGCTTGCTAAAACCTGAATACAAGGCTGCCCATGTAGAAATAGGGGCACCCGAGTTTGCAAGTGAAACAAAATACGAGTCAGTCAAGGGACTGGTATGAGAAATCTACTTAACTTATTTTACAATAATGCCAATCACAGGACCACGCCGCTAACGCGGAATGGGTTTACTCCATTGGATTGCCAGTGCTTAAAACAAGTAAATCATTTAAACAACGCAATGCTTTTTACGAAAATGAAGCCAATATAAGACTCAGGTCCCATCACACAATGCAACGCAAACCGAAGGATAGAGTTTTTACCTTATAATGGCTAAAATATGCTTGATACGTATAAAACAAAAGCATCTGATATTATTACTAGTGTTTATATGTTTCAAAAACAATTTCAATCATAAATATCAATCATAGACGGCATAAGCGCCCCATACCACTATGGCGCCGTATCTAGGCTTACAATCAAAACCTCACGATGTCGTATTTGGAAATTGGATTTCCGTCATGAACCAAGGCAAGGGATCGTCCTTACCGCTTCGAGACAATCTAGCCCATGTCTCAGGATCAGAGCGCATCGACCCTTGGAGCGACAGGGCCGGTCCACACGGAGTGGATTAAAATGCCTGAACACTACGTTTCCCCGACCTATGGGGCGTAAATCTGGTCTGTATAAAGACTATCCATCGGCTCTGCAGAGACCGAAATAACCGAGGCACCTCGCTATCCATCATCTACATAAGTAAAACCTCCGGGTGTGTAAAACCGAGACACCACTCCTAGCTAGAAGGAAACCATGTCCTCCCTGAGGTCCTCTCCCGTTTCCGGTTCATACCGGGGTGTGAGGCTCGCGAATTAACGCTATACACAAAGATATGCTATTTAAAGCCTTCTTTGATCATCAACCACAAGGCTCTACTTTTCAACAAAGGCCTTGATCACTACATCTTAGCATGCCACGTTGTCAAGCTATAATGTCAGACACACATCCATTTACAAGTCCGTTCTGGGTCTGAACGAAACCGGAGGCACCTTGTTCCTCGTCGCATATGTCCAATACATGAGAGAGGCCCTCGCACATCCGGTCGATCTCCAAGTACGTCCGGACAACCACCACTTATTACCTTGTCTTGGGATGCCTCCCAATCAAGACATCAGCAATCATCCAAACGATGTGAAAACCTCTGGTCTTCAACCACCGTCTTCATCGTCAATTTCTAATCATCGACCAATTGTTTGAAATGAGATTTAACTCGATCTTTTCAAATAATTCTCATATATTTAGAATTCAAATCAATCCATTTCTATGGTTAAATTATTTGACATCCATAATTCAGTTCATTCAGATAATTTTCATGTCAAACACATTCAATCATCAAATATCCAATAAACTGAGTAAATTCAATTTATTCCCATTGCATATCGTTTATAATATTTTATAACGATTTATCGCTATTTTATTTATTTAAAAATAGCCCATTTATTCAAATGACGCTTCAAGCCATAACGCGGCCATGGCGCTATTTTTCTCCAGATTTGATTTACACATCTCTAAAAATCTAACCGTTGGATCTTTACAAATTTTATATCATTGGAAAGATCTTTTCAAAGCGGACCCAACGGTTCCACTTTTGGGAAAATCCGACGGTCGGATCTCCCGGTACAATTGTTTAAAGTTATGATTTGAAAATACGAACTACAGCGTCGTTATTCATTTTATTTCAATTATATATATATATATATAATCCATTCTGGCGCTGTTTTAATTCAGATTTGAGTTAAACATTTCACACAATCTAACCGTTGGATCTTTACAAATTTGGTATCGTTGGAAAGATATTTTCAAAGAAGACCCAAAGGTTTTAGTTTCGGGAAAATCCGACGGTCGGATCTCCCGTAATAATCGTTTAAAATCACGATTTCAAAATACGAACTGCAGCGTCGTTATTCATTTTACTTTAATTATATATATATATATAATCCGTTCTTCCATTTCCAAACCATTTTCATTTCATATATGTGGTAAAAATAATATTTTTACCCAACAAATATTTATTTCAACACATAACTATTTTTAACACATCATATATATAATAAAAATGTGGTTTTTATTTTCAAAACAATTTATTTCAAACATGGATATTTTATATACTTCATATACATGATAAAAATATGATTTTTATCTTTTAAACAATTTATTCATCGTATGAATATTTTTCCAACACATGAATATATTTCAACACATGAATATAAATCAAACACATGAATATTTTAGAAAATTTCGATAGCATAACGACTGCGGGTTTAAAACCGGCACCGTCCCGAGTACGACTCCTCGCACTAGCTTACGCCTCGCGGCGTTCCCTAAGGGCCTTATTCTTATAATCTAAATATTTTGACCATTTTCATATCACAATGGGTTTTTCCACAAACCATTCCCATTTTGTTTCAACCACAAACAATCATTATCAACCATTTGCATTTATCAACCAAATTTCACGTCAACCAAAATCCAAACAATCACAACCAATATATATCGTCGATGGTCTGTGGACGAGGGGAGAGTATATATATATGTATATAAATATATTTCACTTTCATTTCAACTCCATTCAACGCACATATGATTTTTACAACGTATATATAACATATACTTCGCACATATAATTTATATAACGCTTATACATGAGGTGTACAACGCTTATATAACTTATACATCGATTATATAATTTATACATCACCATTCCATATCGTTTTGACTTCAGAAATCTCACATTGGGTTCCACTCCTTCAAAAATTGTAGGAAGCTCCAAAAATTTTCCGGTCTCTTCTAGAATGTAGAAGACGTCCTCATGGTCCCAATGTCTCTTGTTTCACCGGATTTTGACCACATAGCAAGAAGATATGATTTTTATAAGTTAATCATAATTTGCGACAGTTTTATAGTGTTGAAATCCATTTAAATAAACAACCCGTACCTTTCAGCAGTTCGTTCCAAACTAGGTTTGGATTTTTCACCCAAACCGTTGCACGATAGGACAATCGGCCACTGCCACTTGGAAGAGGAAGGAGAGGCGAGCAGGTGCAGGGTGGTGGGGTCCAGTTCGATGGTTGGATGCGGCCACGGCAATGATCTGAAGGTTCGGACTTTGGAGCGTCAATTCCCCTTGTACACGCGACGAGAGTTGGAGTGGTTGGTACTGATTTGAATAGGTAAGGAGGCTCTTCAAAATCCTTAACTACAGCTTTCAATATTGGTGAGTGGATTGGCCGGATTTTTGGAAGGAAGGGGGGAGCACTGATCGTCGTTCACGATTGGGGGTTTACGGGGAGAGAGAAAATGAATTCTGATTGGCCATGGAATTTTATACTTATTTTAAATTTCTTAAATTCAGAAAATACCCCTCTTCCCATACGAACTCCAATTCAAACCCAACGACTATCGCTCCTAGCTAATTACCCCCATTTTGGACATAATGGAATATGTTTCGCAGACCCATTTGACTGTTTCAACCAGTTTTTCTTCAAATTTAAATATAAAATATTCAAATATGGATTTGAACGTACATTTTAATTTGCCGGGGCCACATACTGATTCCAAAAATCCCCAAAAAATAAATCTAGCTATGTTTGGACAATACGGTCCCAACAAAAATGATTTCGTCAAATTTGGAGACCGTTTGAAAATGGTCATTTTCTGGTTGATCCAAATTGACTGGAATTAACCAAATGCGTTTTCCTTTGCCACGCTCACGTATCAACTCCAAAAATTATGGAATTTGAAGCTTAGAAATAATTTGACATTCTGGATCCAACAAAAGTGGTTTTGTAGAAAATGGAGATCGTTTGCAAAATGTCTATTTTCAAGGGCTATAATAATTCCATAGCGAACTTTCTGAAAATTCATTTGGCCATAACTTTTGATTCCCGCTATGAAATTTTTATTTTTTAGATTCTTTAGAAAGATAGTCTTAAATAGATTTAAATATTTTTGGTTTCACTAAAATCCGTTTTATTTTGCACCCTGTACAGTCTGTCAAAGTTCGAATTCAAATTTTCAAACTGCAACGCCATTTCAGGCCTTGTGTATAATTAAAATAAATTATTTATTTTCTAACCTCGATTCAAACAAATATATACCCAAAATAAATTTCTTGTCGTTTTTATTTAAAATATTCTATTTTAAATATTCAATTTCGTTAAAATTGCAAAAATAAATTTTTTTAAATTGGTTCAAATTTTCCGGGTTGTTACATTTGTTACGGAAGGAATTTGTTGAAATTAATTTTATTGTTTCCAAAAAGGAATATTGCAACGTTAGTTACAAAATTTTGAAATATAATTGCAATGATAGTTGCAAGGTTTTGAAATAAAAATAAATTGCCAAGATCACGAAATGTGAATCAGAATTTTCGGTTTAAGGGTAAATAATGTATAAATTTACATTTGTTTGGCCCATATAAGAACTGATAATTGGTTTTCTACTATCGAGTTATTAATAATATATATCTAAGTGGCAAAAATAAAAGAATATGAAAGAGCTTTGAGAATATAAAGAAATATTTTCAAGATAGGGAAATGGAAAGAGTTTTATGGAAATGTGGTATTGTTTTCAAAGTAAAGAAAAATAAATAGGAGATTGGTAAGTATATATATTCTTAAGAATTAAGAATATAGTTTTATCTAGATAAGTAATTGAAACCGATTTTTAATTGATGAAATGGTTTGAAAGATCAATAAAGAGTTAATGAGTTGATTTTGGATAATAAAGACCTGAGCTGCCAAAGTACTTGACCATACTGTTTTGAGAATGATCATTAAAACATCGATTATCAATGAAGTACACTATTGAACTTTTGACATGTTGTTTCAAAGAGATCGGGATGGGATCTAGAGCCAAAACCACTTCGAATCAACGTAGCGCTTGAAACTAATCTATAGGGATACAGATAAAGATGGGGCATTGAAAACCATAGATCTTCATAAAATGGAAGAATTACTTAAAATCTCTAGCTGATACCTAGAGATATACTGTGGTTTTATCATGGTTGAAATCTATGGATTGCCAGGGCTACTCGCTACTGATCTATAGGACGAATCATAGGATGCGGTAGGAGGGTTCCTTCGGTTCATCCTTTTCCTGGACGACTTGTATGGACAAATGTCTGACAGAGTATTTCCTGAAACTTACGTACGTTGATTTTTACAAATATACCAAGTTTGGTGGTGGAGAATTCTCTTGCTTAACACCTAGAGTGTATTTGTTGACGTCAAAAAGTGATTTGATAGATCTGATGATGTGGCATTCAAAGATTTGAGATAATCTATGAAAGATAAACGAGTCCTCAAGCCTCACAACCGGAAAATGACAAAAGTCGGGCAGGCAGCATGGCTAGCTGGGTCACACCCAAGCAGGATATATTGTCACCATCTAGAGAAATTTCATTTTTGTTCTTCTTTCACTTCTTTATCTCCCAGGAACGGTTATGTTTCTAACAACTGTTGGTAATAAGACGTCCGATACACTCATGTTAAATGAGTGGTCGATCATGTGTGGCCGGGTTGGAAGATGTTCTTATTGAACCCTAGTGTATCCCCTCTAGAGTACACTGATCGAAAGGTGGTGTCATACCTTGTCATAGTTGGAATCCATTCTCCAATGAGTGTCATGCGGTTTTTGGTTATATAATGAATATATAGAGCATAAGATGTAAGCGTTCTACTAAATGGTTATTTATTTATAGTTTGATAGACACTATTATAATATCATTAGATTTTGACATATCAAAAGTATTTCGAGTTATCATAAGGTAAAAACCGTCCGTGTTTATGTGTGGATTGCTCTTACGATTATCCTTTTATTCCAAAAAGGATTTCTAAAGTTAAGCAAGTTGTTTGTCATGTAAATTTATCACTGAAAGTATTCCAGACTGATCGGGGTGAATTTTGCTTTGCTTCAAATGTGCTCGGGTAAACCTGAGTATATTTTCAGGTTAGGTTTCACTTGGAGCTTCAAAAGTGGAGCTGGAGTTGAGATGTATACCCATATTTACTGGTATTAGTTATTTCCGCTGTGTGTATTGACTGATATGAATGTATACTCTGATGTTGTAATCACTTATATATATCGTTTTCTTTTGAATAAAGTATGCATATATACATATTATATTTTGTCTATTCCTCTATGAGACTCATATTTTCTTATTCTTTTATTCTAATATATTTTCTTTCTTTTCTCGTCCTCTAATTTCTTTCTCCTGACTATCTGCTTTTGCATGCACTTTGGGTTGGACAAAAGTGTAATTAGTCAACTCAAAGGGTATGGAAAAGTGTAATCTCAACCACTTATCTAACCTGCGGGTCTATCCCTTTTCACCGTGCCTATGGCCCCACCTCGGCCTCTCCCTCAACTAGTGAAAGCCTACTTCAAGAGCTAAGTTACGTGTCCCTAACATCCAACCTAAAGCATCCTATTGGCGTGTCCCTCTACCGATGCCACGATAATGAAAAGTTCATTGAGCTGTTGGTTTAGCACTAGTCTTTCCACATCCCACTGACCGTCGATTACAAGTATCCCACGATTACTATCCTTATTTAGTCCTGACCAGCCTCTTCCCCGACCGAGGCAACCAACGGATCGTCCTAAGGTCATCTGCCCGGCCTTCTTGCCATCACATCATAATTGCAACCAAAGTATTCTCTTAGATGGAACTACAGACATACCTATAGGCATACGATTTCATCCGGTTTCCCCATAAGGACGTTTTAGGGTACCCTCTCATGTCTCGTAGAATTTTCGTACTTCCTTCCAGTCCTGTCAAATAACAAGTTGGATGTGCTCCTTTCGTGTCTCCAGACACCAAATATGTATGGACTGGTTTAAGCGCTTCTCGTCATTACGTTATTAGACCTTATGTCTAATCTTCAATCACACGCTTGTTTTATTTATTGCATTGCTAATTAACTTAAACATTTACTTGTTTATTCTGCATTCGAGTTATTTGTTTATTTTTTTAGTTGGCCATTTATTTTCCCTAGCCACACTTCGCTGCTGGAATGGACCATCTTTCATTCATTTTATTGGCCACTTATTTTCCCCAATCAGCTCTCGCTGTTAGAATGGACCACTACTTATTATTATGCTCATTAAACTTAATTCCTCAATTTTAAGTTTATTAATAATAAGCCTACGCTTCTCTTTTCCATTTAATTATAACCTCGTGTTATAATATTACCACAACTATAATTGTGGGTTTACTTATTAAACTTATTTCCCATCATTTAAGTTCATTTAATAAGCCTCTTACTTCCCATTTCATCTTTTAATTATAACTTGTATGTTATAATTCTAATTGTTCCTATGATAAGTCTACCTATTATATTACATTCCCGTCTTATATAATTTATATCATTTCACACTTCACAAGTTTCTTATTATTTTACATAACTTTTATATTTATAACACTAATTTACTTGCCTCTTTGTAAGTTTACACATTTGCAAGAAATAATTCACACACCTTATCTGGTTGGTTGCTGGAAATTGTAACACCCCGTAAATCAGTTAATACTAGTATTCACAAATGAAAGAATGATTAATTTCAAATATAAGAATATTGGGAAACGGGCTACGCCATTCTGTTCGTCTCGGAAAAATACGCGAAATAGAGTCCGAAATTTTGTAAATCGGAGTTCGTATGACCGAGATATGGCCTCGAGAATTTCACGAAAAATTCAAATTTTAAAACAGATTTCAAAAACACAGAAATGGAGGCAGGCGGGAAAACTCCCGCCCAGACCAGGTCGACCTGGGGGTCGACTTGGGAGTCGACCTGGGGGGGGGGGGGGCAGGTCGACACTAGAGTCGACCTGGGAGTCGACCTCCCTGGTCGAGCCAAGGTGACCTGGGTGCATCTGGTTGGGTTTTCGGGCTGTGTTTTGAGGGCTGGTCGAAATCTAATGGCTCTAATCTATTCTAGGGTTAATCTAATGGCTTAAATGCATCCTAACATCTATAAATAAGTGGGTAGACTCTAACCCTAAATCACTTGAAAAATTGGAGAGCTACCGACATGCCGTTGCCATGGAGTTCAGCGTAGCCGTCACAAACTAAAGAAGAAGAAGGCCTAATCTACAAACTAAATCTACTCAAATCAAATCAAAAACTCTCTCTCTTTCTATTTCTCTTCTTTAAAATAGTGAGTATGCTGATTCTTACAATGTTATTATAAAATAATTCGATTAAGTTATGAATGGATCACAAGAAAGTGATGTGAATTGTAATTGTAAATTCTATATTGTGGATCTCTTGTTATGTTATTATGTTGTCATATGTTGTAAATTATATGTTGTAAATTCTCCTATGCTATGCCATGCTATGATAAAAATCATGCTATGCTATGTTATGCTATCATGTTATGCTATGTGTAAATCATGCTATGTTATGTCATAAATCTTATATATGTTGTAGATCTCATGTTAACACATATGTTGAAATCCATATGTTATATGATAATGATATCATGTTAAGTTGTGTTGAATCGTACAAGTTGTAAAATCATGATGTTGTTATTTATGTGAATTGGATCATGTTTAAAGTTTATGTTTTTTTAAATTAAATGGATCATGATTATGGGAATTTGCCTATTAGGTTAGGTGTACCCATATACATGAATCCTCAATTTAAATTGGATCTTGAATATGGTAATTTGCCTATTGAGTTAGGTGTACCCATATAAACCCATATTGTTAGATTAGATGATGTTGATTCACACATGTTCCTATGCAAGTTTATGAAATTTGATTGAGATCATATTATGTGAATTATGAACAAGTTGACATCTTTAGATCCATGACATGTATAATCCTATGCAAGTTGTACATATGCAAGTTTCACCCCTTATTATGATTCATTTAGTCATATATACATGTTGTTATTGTGTTAATCTCCTTTATGCTATGAGTTAGACTATTCGAGTCTAATATATATTTTGCGAATAAACGTTCAAACGTGGGGTAGGGGTGATATTAGGAATTAATAAATTGGGTGCAATTTTGTATGATTTTGCACGCCTTAAATGGATGTCCATAATTGAGTCAATTATGGACATTGCTAAATTTGGAATTAATTAATAATTCAAGTAGGGAATTATTAAAATTGGGGAAAGTGGATTATTAATAATAATCAATGCTTAGGACACGAGGTTGGACCCGTTTGTGACGTAAACCTGCCCGGACCTGCCTGGCAAATCCAGTAGTCACAAATGTCGGCCCAATGTGAGAGGTCCTAGGCCCAAACTAAAGCATAACAGTTGTAAAGACACGAGGTTAGACTCTTTTATGGTGTAAGATTGCCCGGACCCGCCCGGCAAATCCAGCTGCCATAAATGTCAGTCTAATGTGAGAGGTCTTTATGAGGTTATGGCCTTAATGAATTAAGGAATACTTAACCAGATAATCATGTAAGGTAGAACATGGGGGGTAAGTAGGTGCCTTGGGTGGCATTAGGAATCTAGTGGTTGCCTTTAGAGGCATTTGAAATACGATTAGACTTAACCAATTACACATGTAAATGAACATGACTAAGTGGGTTAAGTGGATGGGCTAATGGGACAAGCTTAGGTGGAATGCTTGTGGGAAATAATGGGGGCCCATTTCAACCAGTATCCCAAAACGTATCTTTGTGGGATCGACCCAAGTCGAGGACGGGACACGCATACTGGGTCTGACTATAAGAGGCCAAAACAGGGAGCGGTGGCAACGCAAGTCCAACGGGTTTCATATGCGTGTGTGGACCCGGGCTGGTAGGTAAGACGTTGCATCGTGTAGGTATAAGCCGTGCATCTCCGTTACATCGGGTTGCCACTTTAGGGGAATGATACACCCCACTGTGGGGCCAGCACGGGTATCTACGAGTAGGGAGCCGATCGAAAAATAGAAAGTGGGGTACACCTAGTGGAGATAGGGGCAGGCGGCACCTATGTAGTCAGCTAGGAGTACGTAAAGCCATTAAGAAAGTTTCTAAGTAAAGCTAAGTGGGATCAATCATTAGGGTGATTGGTGTGGTGCAGTATAGTGTTTATCCTTTAGTATTTAGGAGCGCCTATAACGTTGCCTTTAGCGATTGTCTATGTCCTTAATCTACTCTTTCATAGACATTTCCTTGTTTTCCAGCTTATGCCTTAGTCCAGTTATTTTGATAATAGTATTGTAGAATTATCATACTCGCCAGACTTTATGTCTGACCCCCTCTTTTCCATCTTTCTTTTCCTTCAGGTCCTCAGGTTGGGCCAAGTTCTAGTGGAGTCTAGTTGGATCGCTTATCTCTTGGAAAGCTTGGACTGTAGAAGTAAAGTCCAGCTTGTTATCTTTCTTTTTAATGGCTATTTATTGTAATGGGATTATGTATTTTGTGAAGACGGATGTTGTACTTGGTTATGATCTATGGTTTTATGATGTAACAGACATATTTAATTTCTGCTGCAATAAAATGAAGTTTTAGATTTCCAAGTGCTATTTATTATCTGTCTTGTTGTAATTTCTCTGTTCTATATTCACTTATGACCTCCGTGGAAGTTAATGCATTCCCTTTGTGAGTGACATTAATGGACGTGGGGTGTTACACGTGGTATCAGAGCATAAGGTTACCAGAACAGATAAAATTTTTAGAAAAATATTTTTCTAAAGTATTTTTGGAAGAAGTACTTTCAAAAACATGTTATTTAAAGAGAGTTTTTATGAAAAACATAATCCCAAATAGCCATATCCTTATCTTTATCTTTCGAATTCTCCATTTTGAATCTTTCCTTTTTCGTTTCAGCATGGCTGAAGATCTTAATCTCCCAGAAGGTGTGATGGTTCCAGGGTGGTTTAGGAGATATTTGGAGGCTAGGGCCACCACTGCAGGCCCAGCAGATACTCCTCCACCCCCAGTTGCACCCATTCCTCCTCCTCCTCCTCGTGTTGACACTTTTGCAAAGACGTGCAAGGAATTTAAGGCTATGGGAGGAAAAACTTTTCAAGAATCTGAGACGTTTGTGGAGGCCAGAGATTGGCTTAAGGAGACTGAGGAATTGTTGGATATTTTTGAAGTGGAAGATGGGAGGAAAGTTCGTTTAGCTGCTTGGTTAATAAAGGGAGAGGCCTCGTTTTGGTGGGAGGTCACTAACGGGGAACGTCCAGTTGATTCATGGGCGGATTTCAGACGAAGGTTTGAGGCAAAGTTTCTTTCAAGGGCAGAGGAGAATTTAAATATGGAAAAATTCCTGACATTAAAGCAAGGGAGCTTATCAGTGAAGGAATATGTCAATAAATTTAATCAGTTAGCAAGGTTTGTCTTGGAGTTGGTGAACACGCCAGAGAAGAAAGCTTTGAGGTTCGTTAGAGGCTTGAATGAACCGTTGCAAGGGTTGGCTATGATCCACATCCCTATGGGAGCCACCTTTGAAAGGCTAGTAGAAATGGCACTTATGCATGAGGATAAGGCAGTTGAAAAGAAAGGGGATCAGAAGAAACCCCAACATCAAAATAAGAAGGGTGGTAATAACAATAATGGCAAAGGGAAGAAGAGATGCTTCAATTGTGGGACACCTGGCCATCTCAGCAATGATTGTAGAAAGAAAAAGAAGACTGGTTGTTTTCATTGTGGAGATGCGGGACATTTGGTGAAGGACTGCCCAAAGAAGGGGCAGAGGGCAGGGTCAACCTCGGGAGGACAGGTGCATGCTCTTATGGCACCAGGGCAGGCAAGGGGCAAGTTCAGGCTATTGCGGCCCCACCGCTGCAAGAAAGAGGTAGAACAATTTCTGTTGAAAGCTTAGTTTTTCTGTTTAATCATTCTGTCCGTACCTTATTCGATTCTAGCGCATCTCATTCGTTTATCTCTTCATCATTAGTTGAATTACTGCACTTGAACACCAGTTTAGTAGAGGATCCCTTGGTTGTTTCAAATCCAATTGGGGGTTCGGCTCATTTGACCATGATATGTTTGGATTTGAAAATCTCTATACTTAGCGTTGAATTTAGATGTGATGCTTATGTATTGGGCTTCACGGGCTATGGGCTAATTTTAGGAATGGATTGGTTGTCTAGAAATAGGGTCATTCTTGATTGTGAAAGGAGAGTAGTTAGGCTTGTGACTCGCCTTGGTAATGCTCTCGACATCTTTTGTAATCCCATAGATTCCATTATGCTAAGTTATCTTGAATCGCTTGACGCGTCTGTAGAGAATCTGCGATCGATAGAGGTGGTCCGGGAATATCCGGATGTGTTTGAGGAGGTGAAGGGCTTACCTCCAAGGCGGGAGACACTTTCGAATTTATCTTGTGGATAATGCTAAACCCGTATCTTTGCCAGTGCGCCATATGGCTCCTCGTGAAAGAAGGGAACTCAATAAGCAAGTGAAGGAGTTGCTTGGGAAGGGGTTCATAAGACGTAGTATATCGGAGTGGGGTGCTCCAGTAGTATTTGCCACAAAGGCGGATGGGTCCCTTAGACTTTGTGTGGACTATAGAGGACTAAACAAGCTTACTAAAAAGAACCGACACCCACTGCCGAGGATTGACGATCTCTTTGATCAGTTAGTTGGCGCCTCAGTGTTTTCGCAGTTGGACTTAGCCACTGGCTTTCATCAACTGAGAGTGGCTGAGGATTGTATAGATAAGATTGCTTTTAGGACTCCTGACGGATTTTATGAATGGCTAGTGATGCCCTTTGATTTGACAAATGCCCCCGCATATTTTGTTGATTTGATGAGTAGGGTGTTTAGGGAGTACCTTAACAAATTCGTGGTAGTCTTTGTGGATGACATCTTAGTCTTTTCTAAGAACAAAGAAGAGCATGCCCTAAATCTTAGGGAAGTGTTGGAAACCCTTCGAGCGCATAACCTTAAGGCAAAATTTTCTAAGTGTCACTTCTGGAGGAAAGAAGTACGGTTCTTAGGGCACGTGGTTTCCAAGGAAGGGATAGCAGTGGATCCCGCAAAGGTGGTGGCCATCCAAGATTGGAAGGTCCTAAAAAATGCAACCGAAGTAAGAAGTTTCTTGGGGTTGGCTGGCTATTATAGGAAGTTTATCAAAGACTTCGCAAAAATATCAGCTCCATTAACTCGGTTAACGAAGAAGAACCTGGTTTTTACGTGGGACGAAGATTGTGATGATGCGTTCCAACGTTTAAAGAGAGCCTTAACTTCAGCCCCAGTCTTAGTGCTGCCAGACGGGAATAAGCCGTTTACCATCTATACTGATGCTTGTGGGACGGGACTTGGCGCGGTCCTCATGCAAGAGGGAAGAGTAATAGCCTATGGTGGAAGGCAGTTGAGGGTTCATGAAAAGAATTACCCTACGCATGACCTTGAGTTAGCCGCAATTGTTTTCACGCTTAAGTCTTGGCGTCACTATCTTCTTGGTGAGAAATTCGAATTGTTCACAGACCGCAAATCATTAAAATACTTATTCTCTCAGAAGGATTTGAATTTAAGGCAGCAACGGTGGATGAAATTCTTAGCCTCCTACGATTTTGAAATAGCATATACCCCGGGCAAGGGTAACGTGGTAGCAGATGCCTTAAGTAGGAAAAGGTTGTCCTTGAGTCCGTTGTTTGTTGAACGACGAAGCTTAGAATTCATCTCCATGTTTGACTTTAGACCCTTCGTTGACCTAGTACCTGGTTTGTTAGCATCCTTGGAGGTTAGACCTACACTTCTAGGACGAGTTGGTGAGGCACAGCAAGACGACCCACAGTTGATTGAGATAGTTGAAAAGCTCAAAGGAGGGGAGTCGTCTAGCCATCTTCGTAGGTATACCCTAGACGATAAGGGTTGGTTACGAAGGGATAATAGACTTTGTGTACCACAAGACGAAGACTTAAGGAAGGCCATTCTTGATGATGCTCATCGCTCAGAGATGACCATTCATCCCGGCGGAGACAAGATGTACAAAGATATGAAGCGGGTTTTCTTTTGGGCCGGTATGAAAAAGGATGTGGCCGAGTACGTCGCTAGATGCTTGGTGTGCCAACGAGTAAAAGCGGAACAAAAGAAACCCGGTGGGTTGCTTCACCCATTGGAAGTTCCACTATGGAAATGGGAAAGCGTCTCGATGGATTTTGTGGATGGATTACCAAGATCACGGAAGGGTAATACGGGGATTTGGGTTGTAGTAGATAGACTTACTAAAAGCGCCCATTTTATTCCCGTGAAAAGTAAGAGGACTGCTCCGTGGTTGGCTTCTGTATACATTAAAGAGATAGTTCGTTTGCACGGTATTCCTTCTAGTATAGTAAGCGACCGTGATCCCATCTTCACTAGCGAATTTTGGAAGAGTTTACAAGAGGCGGTAGGGACTCAGCTATGTTTGAGCACCGCATATCATCCTCAGACGGACGGCCAGACCGAGAGGGTGAATCGTATTCTAGAGGATCTTTTAAGGCTTTGTATCCTAGACTTTGGGGGTACATGGGAAGAGCACCTTCCGTTGGTAGAATTCGCATATAATAATAGCTTTCAGTCTAGTATTGGCATGGCACCTTTCGAAGCTCTTTACGGAAGGCCTTGCCATTCGCCTACATGTTGGTGGGAATCTACCGATAAAATCCTACTTGGGCCCGATATGGTTAGGGAAACCTCGGAGAAGATTGATTTGATTCGAAGGAGGATGAAAGCAGCACAAGATAGGCAGAAATCGTATGCTGATAAGAGGAGGACAGATCTTGAGTTTGACATTGGGGACATGGTTTTTATCAAAGTATCTCCATTATGGAATGTTGTTCGCTTTGGGTCCGTTGGGAAATTAGCGCCAAGGTTTGTAGGGCCGTTTCCTATAAAAGACAGGATTGGGAAGATGGCGTATAGGGTGGAGTTGCCTGAGAAACTTAGTGGAGTACACGACGTATTCCATGTATCACATTTGAGGAAGTGTTTGCACAAGGCCGCGGAGGTGGTAGAGCCGAGCTTGCTTAAAGAGGTGGAAATAGAGCGTGATGCAACAATTAGACGAGCTCCTACATGCATTCTTGGGTCGGAGATCAAAAAGTTGAGGAACCGAGAGGTCAGACTAGTTAAAGTGCAATGGGGAGATGATGAGAGCAACGCTACTTGGGAGACAGAAGAGAAGATGCGTTCGTTGTACCCTTTTCTTTTTGAGGGTATGTCTTTTAATTTCTCCTTTATCGCTTAGCTTATCCTATCTTATCTTTAGTATATCCTCTCGTTAGTATCTTTGACCTTTAGTTAGGATAAATCCTATGGTTGAAACATGTGTTTGAGACATGTTATGTATGACGGATGCAAAATGGACGCAAGTGTTTGCTAGTGGTTGCTCGTGGATGCGTATATACACACACTTTAGGCACTAGATCGGCTCAGTCACTACATATTGCATATTGCATAAATGAATGTATTTAGTATAATGGACGTAAAATGGTTGTACCATCATATGGATGCTGCATTCGGTTGAATGAATATGCACACATATAGAAGTAGTATGTAAGCAATTAGGATCTTTTGCATACATAATGGATGCATGGCACTATCATGAATTGCATTAAGGAGGTCAACTGAATCAGTGGACCGCCTGATTTTGCATTAGATACGGACATATACACACACTATGCATTTAAACATAAAAGCATTAGAAGTCTATAAGGACAGTGGATGCCAGTGTTTGATGATTGAGTAGATGGTTGATTGGATGTTAGGTTAAACATTCTTCTTTACTTGAAGATTTCGGAGTCGAAATCCTTTAAGGAGGGGAGAATGTAACACCCCGTAAATCAGTTAATACTAGTATTCACAAATGAAAGAATGATTAATTTCAAATATAAGAATATTGGGAAATGGGCTGCGCCATTCTGTTCGTCTCGGAAAAATACGCGAAATAGAGTCCGAAATTTTGTAAATCGGAGTTCGTACGGCGGAGATATGGCCTCGAGAAGTTTCACGAAAAATCAAATTTTAAAACAGATTTCAAAAACACAGAAATGGAGGCAGGCGGGAAAACTCCCGCCCAGACCAGGTCGACCTGGGGGTCGACTTGGGAGTCGACCTGGGGGGGGCCAGGTCGTCACTAGAGTCGACCTGGGAGTCGACCTCCCTGGTCGAGCCCAGGTGACCTGGGTGCATCTGGTTGGGTTTTCGGGCTGTGTTTTGAGGGCTGGTCGAAATCTAATGGCTCTAATCTATTCTAGGGTTAATCTAATGGCTTAAATGCATCCTAACATCTATAAATAAGTGGGTAGACTCTAACCCTAATTCACTTGAAAAATTGGAGAGCTACCGACATGCCGTTGCCATGGAGTTCAGCGTAGCCGTCACAAACTAAAGAAGAAGAAGGCCTAATCTACAAACTAAATCTACTCAAATCAAATCAAAAACTCTCTCTCTTTTTATTTCTATTCTTTAAAATAGTGAGTATGCTGATTCTCACAATGTTATTATAAAATAATTCGATTAAGTTATGAATGGATCACAAGAAAGTGATGTGAATTGTAATTGTAAATTCTTTATTGTGGATCTCTTGTTATGTTATTATGTTGTCATATGTTGTAAATTATATGTTGTAAATTCGCCTATGCTATGCCATGCTATGATAAAAATCATGCTATGCTATGTTATGCTATCATGCTATGCTATGTGTAAATCATGCTATGTTATGTCATAAATCTTATATATGTTGTAGATCTCATGTTAACACATATGTTGAAATCCATATGTTATATGATAATGATATCATGTTAAGTTGTGTTGAATCGTACAAGTTGTAAAATCATGATGTTGTTATTTATGTGAATTGGATCATGTTTAAAGTTTATGTTTTTTTAAATTAAATGGATCATGATTATGGGAATTTGCCTATTAGGTTAGGTGTACCCATATACATGAATCCTCAATTTAAATTGGATCTTGAATATGGGAATTTGCCTATTGAGTTAGGTGTACCCATATAAACCCATATTGTTAGATTAGATGATGTTGATTCACACATGTTCCTATGCAAGTTTATGAAATTTGATTGAGATCATATTATGTGAATTATGAACAAGTTGACATCTTTAGATCCATGACATGTATAATCCTATGCAAGTTGTACATATGCAAGTTTCACCCCTTATTATGATTCATTTAGTCATATATACATGTTGTTATTGTGATAATCTCCTTTATGCTATGAGTTAGACTATTCGAGTCTAATATATATTTTGCGAATAAACGTTCAAACGTGGGGTAGGGGTGATATTAGGAATTAATAAATTGGGTGCAATTTTGTACGATTTTGCACGCCTTAAATGGATGTCCATAATTGAGTCAATTATGGACATTGCTAAATTTGGAATTAATTAATAATTCAAGTAGGGAATTATTAAAATTGGGGAAAGTGGATTATTAATAATAATCAATGCTTAGGACACGAGGTTGGACCCGTTTGTGACGTAAACCTGTCCGGACCCGCCCGACAAATCCAGTAGTCACAAATGTCGGCCCAATGTGAGAGGTCCTAGGCCCAAACTAAAGTATAACAGTTGTAAAGACACGAGGTTAGACTCTTTTATGGTGTAAGACTGCCCGGACCCGCCCGGCAAATCCAGCTGCCATAAATGTCAGTCTAATGTGAGAGGTCTTTATGAGGTTATGGCCTTAATGAATTAAGGAATACTTAACCAGATAATCATGTAAGGTAGAACATGGGGGTTAAATAGTTGCCTTGGGTGGCATTAGGAATCTAGTGGTTGCCTTTAGAGGCATTTGAAATACGATTAGACTTAACCAAATACACATGTAAATGAACATGACTTAGCGGGTTAAGTGATTGGGCTAATGGGACTAGCTTAGGTGGAATGCTTGTGGGAAATAATGGGGGCCCATTTCAACCAGTATCCCAAAACGTATCTTTGTGGGCTCGACCCAAGTCGAGGACGGGACACGAATACTGGGTCTGACTATAAGAGGCCAAAACAGGGAGCGATGGCAACGCAAGTCCAACGGGTTTCATATGCGTGTGTGGACCCGGGCTGGTAGGTAAGACGTTGTTGCATCGTGTAGGTATAAGCCGTGCATCTCCGTTACATCGGGTTGCCACTTTAGGGGAATGATACACCCCACTGTGGGGCCAGCACGGGTATCTACGAGTAGGGAGCTGATCGAAAAATAGAAAGTGGGGTACACCTAGTGGAGATAGGGGCAGGCGGCACCTATGTAGTCAGCTAGGAGTACGTAAAGCCATTAAGAAAGTTTCTAAGTAAAGCTAAGTGGGATCAATCTTTAGGGTGACTGGTGTGGTGCAGTATAGTGTTTATCCTTTAGTATTTAGGAGCGCCTATAACGTTGCCTTTAGCGATTGTCTATGTCCTTAATCTGCTCTTTCATAGACATTTCCTTGTTTTCCAGCTTATGCCTTAGTCCAGTTATTTTGATAATAGTATTGTAGAATTATCATACTCGCCAGACTTTATGTCTGACCCCCTCTTTTCCATCTTTCTTTTCCTTCAGGTCCTCAGGTTGGGCCAAGTTCTAGTGGAGTCTAGTTGGATCGCTTATCTCTTGGAAAGCTTGGACTGCAGAAGTAAAGTCCAGCTTGTTATCTTTCTTTTTAATGGCTATTTATTGTAATGGGATTATGTATTTTGTTTTTGTGAAGACGGATGTTGTACTTGGTTATGATCTATGGTTTTATGATGTAACAGACATATTTAATTTCCGCTGCAATAAAATGAAGTTTTAGATTTCCAAGTGCTATTTATTATCTGTCTTGTTGTAATTTCTCTGTTCTATATTCACTTATGACCTCCATGGAAGTTAATGCATTCCCTTTGTGAGTGACATTAATGGACGTGGGTTGTTACAGAAATTTACCAAAATCTATTTCCATAGTATAAATTAACCGTGACCCATAATTGTAAGATATTACTCTTTAGTAGATTATTTTTAGGTTATTGGTTAGTGCGTAATACGATAAAATACCAATTTCACACTAACCCACGTTATTTCTATTTTTCTTGCAATTACATTCTTCGTATTTAACAAGAATTTAATTATGAAAATGTATCCTTTTTCCACAACAAACTAATTCAGACCATTACTTATAACGAACTGGGATTTTCGACTTCGAAAATCAACACAAAACTACCATGTTTACTATTCAGACATCGGAAATACCTGATCATTAATAGAAAGAAGTTAGAGGGTGAGAATAGATAAGATAGAAAATTAGAATAGAAGAAGAAGAAGAAGAAGAAGAACACAATCATAGTAAACACGAATCTCACAGCGGAACGAATAAAATATAATATATAACATAACTTTGCAATAAAACTGTATGTATATACAATAACCCTTTTCAGAGTACAACACTTACACACAGCGGAAATATCAATAGCTATATAATCCTGAAGCCTCCTGCTTCAAGCTCCTCCAAGTATATCTGTAAAGACCTGAACTACTTGACTACCCGTACAAATTTGGGCACCCAAGAGTTTAGGGAAAACAAAACAAAATAAACTCTGGGTCAGTCATGGGACTGGTGTGAGTAAACTCAAATCATTTGGTTTAACTTTTCAAAATCCTTTTCGAAAGAAAAGGTAATCGTAAGACCGATCCGAACATAAACACGGACGGTTTTTACCTTACTATAACCCAAAAAGTTTTGAAAATCAATACTTCTATGATATTATAATAATGCCTAATCACAATTAATTAACAATCTAGAAGAACGCTTGCATCTCACGTTCCACATATATAGTATACAAACAAAACCGCGGGCGCTTATTGGAGATTTGATTCCAACTATGACAAGGTATGGGACCACCTGCCAATAGTGTATCTCTAGAGGCAAATACACTGGGTTCAACAAGAACGTCTTGCAACCCGGCCCACACATGACCGACCACTCATTTCGCTTGAGCGTATCGAATGTATATCACCAACGGTTGGGAGCTACCCACCGTTTCCCGAAAAGGGACAGCATCGAACATAGATAAAAGAATGAAATGGATTTTCTCTAGATAGGTGATATACACCCTAATGGGAGCGACCCACTTAGCCATGCTGCCTGCCCGATTTCTGTCATTTCCCGGTTGATGAGGCTTCAGGTCATTACGTATCTTTTAGAACACCTGACCACAATTCACTTTGAATGCCACATCGTCATACCCGCCAAATCACAAATTGATTTCCACAAAAATACCACAGGTATAAAGCTAAGAGAAACGAATTCCTCTGCCACCAAACGTAAGTACGTTTGAAGAGATCAACTTACGTGATCCGTTATATATACTCTGTCAGACATTCGTCCATTCACGTTTGTCCTCGGATTGGACAAACATAAGGCACCATTCTGTAAACAGGATAGCCCTTGCATAACTCTGTCTTCAATTTTCTTCATCATATTTGATCGCAACGCTAACGTCTATAAAGAGTGGTTTTCAGATAATGAATCTAATCCCAGTCCCTCCGTATTAACGACGGAAAAATGGTCAAAAACTTCGATAATCAGTGATTTAACTATCAAAGAAAAACAGGTGTGCAAACAACGATATTATTTCCAGGTGGAAATTCTATCAATCAATAATCATTCAATATTTATCTCTTTTTAGATTAAATTATCTATTAATTTAGCCATTTCTCCATTTCTATATATTTGTAAATTTTTATTTTCTAAATTTAGAAAATATACTTTATTTACTTTGGAAAGCGTTTTCATATTTACTCCCATTTCTTATATTATAAAACATTTCTGATTCTTATTTGGAAAACACTCCCAAACTTCTTCATCAGATTTAAACTGATGTTTAGATAAAACATCTCTTTGCCCATTCAGACCATTTCACTCATTGGCTCAATTCACTTAACCAACCTTCACTATCGAACCTTACCCATCCCTTAGTTAAAAACGAAGTCAATCAAGTTGGGGTATAATTACCTCTTAGACGATAACTAAACAACATTTCTAACCTCGAAATAGACAAGATTCACCCTTTACAACTTTAACCTCTTCCTTACATAACTCTCAGATTCTATTTACGAATCCACCTACTTTTCAAAAATCCTTTGATTATAACAATAGTGTGATAATTACATGCTTTCAAAATATATTAACTTAAATATAACTCCTATATCTTAATTTGGATAAATAGACAAACAACTAATTTATTAACAAATAGGTCAAACTTGATTTGAAACGGAAAGTGACATTATTTAGTTCGATATAATCGAATCCCAATGTATAATTCACTCTCGAATAATCTCTATTCGATAACTCTCTTTCGAATAAACTATATTCGATAACACTTTCTTCGAATAATTTACATTCGATTAACTTTCTACGAATGATTTACATTTGATTAATCTCCTTTCGAATAAACTATATTCGATTAACTCCTTTAATTTTATTCGAATAAATTATTTTGAATAACTCCTTTGGATTAACTCATTTGGATTAACTCAGTTTGATTAACTCATCTTGACTAACTCAACTCGATTAACTCAACTTAGTTAACTTACTTGATTAACTCAACTTATTTAACTCCTATCGAATAACTAATATTCGATTAACTTACATTCGAATAACGATGTCTGTTTTAACTTTATTTCGAATGGCTAATATTCGATTTAACTCCATTCGCTTGACTCTAGATCGCAACGATCACAATGGTTACGCCTGATTCCCTCAGGAAACCATCCGACCGCCGTAGGCTATCTACAACCCTGCGAATTACGCTAGCAGTCGTAAGAAATGGAAACACATCCTAAATAACTATGTTTGACTAACTCTATCTCAAATAACTATATTCGATCAACTCTAATTTAATAACTAATATTTAATTAATCCTAATTCTATTAACTATGTTCAATTAACTCTATCTGGTTAACTCTAACTGGTTAGCTCTAACTGGTTAACTCTAATCAATTAACCCTAACTCTAATTGATTAATTCTAACTCTAATCGATTAATTCTAACTCTAATCGATTATCTATAATTCGATTAACTCCTTTGATTTAACTCTTCGTCCATATTCAGTTTCAAATATCGATGTTAAAACCGATTCTTACTCCTCTATATAAGTTCTGACTTATATATTCTATTTATCCAATGATAAACATTTCATTTGATTTATAAAATATTATTTATAAATTTATCTTCTCAATCTATTGGTTAAAATAGATTCTATTTAAAATCTTTGCTTTAAATCCATATCATGTTATACCCGTGTGCGAAGCACGGGCCTAACCCTTTCAAATATAAAATCCTCTTTTATACTATTCTATTCACTTTTCAAGTATTTCCTTTTTAAAATCTATTTATTTACCAAATAAACCCTTTTTTTGATAATTCTACTTATTTTTATAAAATATTTTCTTTTTATATAAAATCCATTGATTTTATAAGTAATTCCTTTTATAATCTAACTATTCCCTTTTCTATTTGTTTTACAAATATTTCCTCTTCCTATTCTATTTATTTTCAAATAAATATCCCTTTTCTATTCTATTTGTAAATAGTTTACAAATATTTCTTTTTCAATTCTATATGTAATTGTTTTACAAATATTTCCCTTCAATCCTATCTATTTAATTAACAAATAAGTATTCCTTTTTAATCTATTTATTTCCTAAACAAATAGTTTTCTTTTTATAAAATCTTTTAATTTTATAAATATTTCATTTTCAATATAACATTGAAAATTTCCTTTTTAACATTCCAGTATTCCTTATGGTATTTAATGTACCATATAACAATGATCGGCATCATTCAACCATACAAAATCAACAACAGATTTCATATCACATCATATAACACAATAAATGAAAAAAAACAGTAAAATAAATGTTGAGGAACCCAGTTAGGTCCCTCCGATCTATTTCCCTGCATCCATAGATGTTAAACAATAAAATTAACATCAATTTCATTTTGCTATGAAATATTCTACTAAACGAATCAATATTTGATTAACGATATATATTTATATCGTTATCTATATTTTCAATCAACTGACTAGCAGTTCAACGAAACAGCCAACACACAGTGAACAACCATTATTTATCAGTTATAAAAATACGTTATAAAAATATAACTGAGAAGAGTTAGTGAGTTTTACTCACATTGGTCGGTGATCGTTAAATAACGATTAACCATCTTTGATTCAGACAGACAATTTATTTTGTAATAAATTGTAGCGAGCTCGGATTCACTCCCTGTCAGTCCCAAGGTATAGCCACCGTCCATATGATCCCAACGGATCTAACCGTTTGAAATTCTGATATCGTATGACACAGATATTTAATTTACAAGTTACATACTAATTTAAATTTAAATTAAACCAAATAGAAAGTTATTGGGCTTTACCCCACTTTTTCTCAACTGCCCATTCTAACCAGTCCACCCCACTCATCTCCTTCTTCTCCGATTCACAATGTAACGACCCGCATTCTACGCATCATAGGATCGTAGGATATTTATTTATTTCACATACGAAGTCGTATGGTCATGTAACTTTGGGAGACGACTATTGGGGTCATTTCCCATGTTCATGATTTTTCCCGATTTTTATATGACCATTTTACCCCTAGTTGGCACTGTTTTGGCCATAACTTTTGACTGGAAAGGAATTTTGACCTGAAACCACTTCCATTGGCTTCGGATGATGGTTTCTCTTTCCGTAGAGTGGTCATATTAGCCAAACGGACTTACCGTTTGGGAGATATGGCTGAAACAAGTTTCAGATGGTGAAAAACAGCTTAATTGGGCTTAACCGGGTGATTAGCAGCTAGGCCCAAGGGGAATTTCGGGTTTAGAGGTATATAGGGGTTTATTAGGGTTAGAAAACATTTCTTTAGACATTTTCCAGCCGCCACTTTCATCCTTAGACACTCTAACAATGGCTTCCTACATCTAAAACACCCCAAATCACTTTCTAATTGAAGATTAGGCTTAGCAACATCAAATTAAGGAGAAAAAGCACCAAAGCAAGGTTAGAGCTGCTGTTGGACATCAGTATTCGCCCCAAATCAGAGGAGTTTCAGTTCTGAGGATTTTATTTGTGGCCAAGGTGAGTGATTTGCATAGTTTTTGCACTAATTACGGTAATTAAGTGTAATTAGTGAAGATTAGCGAATTTATACGTAAATAAATTCTGGAAAAATGTTTAGAAATTCTGAAATAATATTTCATGCCTCTGTTAGAAAATTTAGACGATTTGATTAAGTTTTATTAAGTATGTGCTTATACATGATTAAGAAGGATCATGGGAAAATGTGAGGTTTAGCCACTTTTGATCTATTTTGATTCATTTTGGATTGTTGTTTGGTGTTTGTGGTTGCTCTTACATATTGCTATGACTCTATGGTATGTTTTATGACTGATTAGAATGGTTAGATTGGTCGAAGACGCCGTAGTATGGCGCAAAACACTCGCTAGAAAAGTTGTAGGAAATACTGCAGAGATCCGGATCGGATCGGGTAGGGGATCGGATCAGACATATCCGAACCGGACCGGGGCGTGGTATTTTCTGGAGCATGACGTGAAGAGGCAACAAGGAAGACCTGATCGGATCGGAGGGGCGTAGCGTGGGATCGGAAGGCACAAGGAGGACCGAAGTGGAAGAAAGAGGAGCCTGGATACCATATTCCGAACCGAACCGAGAGCAATACACGAACCGAACTGATGCTGACGAGATGGAGACGGAGGCACTCAAGCTATGGAGTATTCGAACCGAACCGCTTCAGAACCACCGAACCGAACCAAACAGAAGGAGAGCACCGAACCGAACCGCATGAGGGAGAAGGACCCGAACCCAGAGGATGGTGGCACTCCGAACCGAACCGGGGTGCGTATCCGAACCGAACCGAGCATGGGTGACCGGACTGAACCGGACGTGTACTTTTACTACTCCGTGATGACTCTTCTGAAGACCAACTCCAATTCGATCAAAACCCGAGATGCAAAGGAAGTCCAAATGAGAAGCTAGAGCTCAAGATCCAGATGGGAATCAAAGAGTTCGCTTCATGGTTGGGTTTTGCTGTGGGACGCGTGCCAAGGAGTTACCGATGTCTATAGCTTTGAACCACTATGGTAGGAGGTACGAAGACGGATTCAGGGCCATTATGGCATCGGTAGAACCAAGGGCTACCACCAATGAAGTGGGTCATTGAAATGTTTGGTCATGACTCCATATGTTTAGCTTGGTCATAGCAGGGTTTCTACGGGTCGGGATTCGTCGTTACCTCAGTTTGTCTAGTGTTCCAAAGTGGTAGATATCGTACGCTTTAGGCACTGAGTGAGAGATGTGAGGATGGTTGCTATGGATGATTTGTTTGCTATCATTGTGACATGCACACCCCACCCCCGTATTCTTACACTATTTATTATGGCACCTTGGAGTATTGTACGGTATGTGGTACTAACTCTTTGGTTGCAGGTCCAGGTTCAGGTATGGTTTAGTATACCTGTTATTGTTCTGTTTAGCTGCTTATCGCTCATACCAGACTTTTTGTCTGACCCAGAGTTTTATGTCTCTTCTTATTACTCTGGGTGCTCACACGAGCAGACTAGAGACAGGTTAGCTGGTGATGTACGGGTAGATGATCCGGAGACGAGCAGGAGGCTTCCACGTAATATATATATATATATAGTATTCTCCCTATGTTGTTGAAGATCACTGCTTGGGCATTGGTGGTGCATCTTCCACTTTAGCTTTCTTTTGTTTAGAGACAGTAGATTTTGAAAAGTTGTAATAAGCTGTATTTGGATTTCCGCTGCTCTGATGTTGACATTTATTATTAGTTATCAGCTTATGCACTGTCTCACCTGTTTTATGTCAAGTATGTTATTATGATATTTTATTCCATGCGCTGTGAGACATTCTACAGGTTCCTTGATTAGTTCATTCTCTTCTTTCTTTTCTTATGACGACCGTTCCGTGCCAGTTGGACATGTGTACAGCGCACACTTGGAGGAAGTGTCGGTTGGTGCGGGGCGGGCCGTCACACTTGGTATCAGAGCTCTAGGTTGCGCAGTTAACCTAGGGAAGTTATCATGGAGAGATAATATACGTATACGAGAGAGCGTATTTGTGATTACTTTGGTTTTTAAAAGCTATATATATATATACTATTAGTAGTATAAGGATGAAGTCGTACTGCACTAGCACCACTATGGAGTCGTTAATCGTTTCCTTTTTCAGATTGACGATGAGCCGATATACTAGAGGTGCTGGTAAGGGAGCCAGCAATGGGAATGCTGCTGACATGAGGACGATGTTTACAGACCTCATGAGAGAGATGCTTAGGGATGTACAGAGGGCAGCTCCCAATGGTGGAAATGGTGGTGGTCCAATAGTGCAGGCGCCAAGAGTCGACTTCGCCAAGCTGAATAAGGATTATACTAGCCTTGGTGGGAAGCCGTTCCACGGAAAGGAGTCGGCCACAGATGTTCGGGATTGGTTGGATAATTGCGAACGTATCTTCGAGGATTTGGGTATCGAGGATGCGATGAAGAGAAAGCTAGCCTCCCGTCAGCTGCAAGGGCGGGCAATGAATTGGTGAAATGCTATAAAGGCAGCTACTCCCGAAGATCAGATTACTTGGGAGAAGTTTAAAGCACGCTTTAGCGAGAAGTTCATTCCAGCTGCTCAGAAGTCAGTGCTGTTTAAGAAATTCTTGGAGCTCAAGCAGAATGGCAGAGCTATCTCAGAGTACATTGCTGAATTCGACACTTTGTCAAAGTATGGGTTATCTCTTATTGATACTGCCGAGAAGAAGAATGAGAAATTCATAACTGGGTTAGATCAGTACTTGGGGGAAAGACTTATTAACCACATCGATGAGACGTTTGAATCGATTGTGGGGAAAGCATTAAGATTAGAAGTCTCTACCCTAAGCCGAAGACTGAGGTTGCATCCGCAGATGAGCCAAAGCCACAAGCAAGTAGTGGAGGCAAGTGTGGTTCCCAGAATAAGAGAAAGCAGAATCAGACTAAGGATGGCCAGAAGAAAAAGAATAAGCAAGATGTGGAGTGCTTCAGCTGTGGTAAGAAGGGTCATTATGCTAGTAATTGTCGGGCCAAGCCAGCGGATAGGAAGTGCTTCAACTGTGGCCAAATGGGACATCACAAGGACAAGTATCCACAGCCCCCTAAAGAAAAGCAAATGGTGAAAGCATATGCTCTCAATGCTATTCCTTCTTCGTCGAATGCCCCAACTGCGGTGGAAAAGGGAAAGAATGTCGTCATTCAAGGTATGCTTTCTGTTTATGATGTTCCTGTTAGAGTTTTGTTCGATACCGGAGCTTCCAGTTCTTTCATATCTAGTGACCTGGTAGATAGGTTGGGATTGGAGCCCGAGATTGTCGATAGACCTTTAGTAGTGACGAACCTGATTGGTGGTTCTACTAGCCTTAGCATGATTTGTCGTAATGTGGTCTTATCGAGTCATGGATGCATGTTTGTTTGTGATTGCTTTGTTTTGGGCTTTACTGGGTTTGGCATTATTTTGGGAGTAGATTGGCTCCGAAGATACGGGGTGGTGGTAGACTATGAGGGCTTTTTGGTGACAGCTAGAGCGGATGATGGGCGGAGGATAGTGTTTGGTGATCTACCCAGTGATGGGGTATTGGCTAGTTTTCTAAACTCCCTCGACATTCCGCATAGTGAGTTGTCAGGTTTGCCCGTGGTTGGCCAGTATCCGGATGTTTTCGAAGAAGTGACCGGACTTCCACCACACCGAGAGATTGAGTTCCGTATTGATTTGGTAAAAGATGCCAGACCTATAATGATGCCACTTCGTCGTATGGCACCAAGGGAGCAGCGAGAGCTCGAGGTGCAAGTCAGCGATCTTTTGAAGAAGGGATTTATCAGAAGGAGTGTCTCTGAATGGGGAGCACCAGTTGTGTTTGCTACCAAGGCGGATGGTTCCCTTCGTTTGTGTGTAGACTACCGCGAGTTGAACAAGGTGACGAGGAAGAATAAGTATCCTCTCCCGTGGATAGATGATTTGTTCGATCAGTTGAGTGGCGCAAGAGTGTTCTCCCAGTTGGATCTCGCGACAGGTTTTCATCAGCTTAGAGTGGAAGCTGAGAGTATAGCTAAAACGGCATTTCGAATGCCGTCTGGATTTTATGAATGGTTGGTTATGCCATTTGGGCTAACTAATGCCCTGGCATATTTTGTGGATCTTATGAATAGGGTATTCAGAGATCAGTTGAATAAGTCTGTTCTTGTGTTCGTGGATGATATTTTGGTTTACTCAAGGAACGAGGAAGAACACAAGGAACATTTAAGGACAGTGATGGAGGTGTTGAGGAAACACCAATTGAAAGCAAAGTTTTCTAAGTGTCACTTCTGGAGGAAGGAAGTGAGATTCTTGGGCCATGTTGTTTCAGAAAATGGTATCGTCGTGGATCCTGCTAAGGTGGCTACGGTGCAAGATTGGTCTACGCCCAAGAGTGCAACAGACGTAAGAAGTTTCTTGGGATTAGCGGGATATTATCGTAAGTTTATCCAAGGCTTCTCCAAGATAGTAGCACCGTTGACTCAGTTGACAAAGAAGAATCAAACTTTTGTTTGGAACGAAAGGTGTGAGGATGCATTCAAGAGTCTAAAAGAAAAGTTGACAAGTGCACCAGTGTTAGTCATTCCCAAGGGGAGTGAAGAGATGATGGCATATACAGATGCCTATGGTACCGGACTGGGTGCTGTATTGATGCAAGGCGGTAGGGTTGTAGCATACGCAAGTCGGCAATTGAAACCGCACGAGAGAAGATACCCTACCCATGATTTAGAATTGGCAGCGATCGTGTTCGCGTTAAAGATGTGGAGACACTATCTCTTGGGAGAAAGATTTGAGCTGTTTACAGATCATAAGTCGTTAAAGTATCTCTTCTCTTAGAAAGATCTGAATCTCCGTCAGCAGAGATGGTTAGAGTTTTTAGCTTCCTATGATTTTGACATCGCATACACACCAGGAAAGGGCAATGCGGTGGCTGATGCATTGAGTAGAAGACATGCCAGCTTAGGGGCTATGTTCCTTGAATGGAAGCAACTGGAGTTTATCGCGGGGTTTGATTTCAGACCAAAGTGCGAATTGGATCCAGAAATGTTAGCAAGTTTGACGATCAGACCCACTTTGAATGAGCGGATCGGCTCTAGTCAGAGGGACGATCCTAACCTATTGGAAATCATCTCCAAGTTAGAGATGGGTATCGATGAGGAGATGAACAAGTATGGGCTTGATCGAGATAGATGGCTTAGAAAGAATGGAAAGCTTGTTGTACCCAATGCCAATGGATTGAGGGATGAAGTGCTTAGAGAATGTCATCACTCAAAGCTGACTATACACCCCGGTGGTAACAAGATGTATCGAGATATGAAGCAGGCTTACTACTGGGAAGGGATGAAAAGAGACGTTGGGAAGTTTATATCCAAGTGCATGAATTGCCAGCTAGTTAAAGCCGAGCAAAAGAAGCCTAGTGGGTTGTTACAGCCTTTAGAAATTCCCGAATGGAAATGGAAGCAAGTCTCGATGGATTTCATCGATGGTTTACCAAGGACTAGATCGGGATATGATAGCATTTAGGTAATTGTAGATCGACTGACTAAAAGTGCAAGGTTTATACCAGTCAAATCGACCAGAACGGCAGCTAATTTAGCAGAATTGTATATGAAGTGGGTAGTGAGATTCCATGGAGTACCTAAAAGCATTGTGAGTGACCGAGACCCGTTGTTCACTAGTGGGTTTTGGAAGAGCTTACAAGAAGCTCTAGGGTCAGAGTTACATCTCAGTACCGCATATCATCCTCAGACCGACGGTCAGACGGAGAGGGTGAATCGTATTTTGGAAGATCTCTTGAGAGCATGTATATTGGATTTTGGTGGATCATGGGATGACCATTTGCATCTAGTAGAGCTTGCATATAATAATAGCTACCAATCCAGTATCGGTATGGCTCCGTTTGAAGCTTTGTACGGAAGACCATGCAACTCACCATCATGTTGGATAGAGACTGGCGAGAAGTTTATGCTTGGACCAGATGTGGTGAGGGAAACTTCAGATAAAATCAAGACCATTCAACAACGAATGAAGGCTGCCCAAGATAGGCAGAAGAGTTATGCCGATAAGAGGAGAAGAGACTTAAAATTCTCCGTTGGCGACTTGGTGTTTGTCAAGATTTCTCCGTTGAAGAGTGTAATACGATTTGGCAGGAAAGGCAAGTTGGCACCAAGATTCGTTGGCCCATTCCCTGTTCTCGAACTAGTCGGGAATTTGGCATATAGAATTGACTTACCAGAGAAGATGGCGGGAGTTCACAACGTATTTCATGTTTCCCAACTAAGGAAGTTCGTTCACGACTCAGATATGACTATTTCACCTGATCAGTTAGAGGACTTCGAAGTAGAACCCGAGGCGGTTGGGAACCGTAAGCCGGCCCGTATTGTCGTGCACGACTTGAAGCAACTTCGAAGGAAGGCGGTGAAGCTAGTCAAGGTACAGTGGAGCGAGGACGAGAATGATTGTACTTGGGAAACAGAGGAGGACATAAGGAAGAAGTATTCAGAACTCTTTGTCTGGTAAGATTTTATTAGCGATTTAGTTTTCCGCATGCTAAGATAGACTTGTTTGCTTGTTTTGCATGAATTGATTGTTGTATGTGTTGTTAGGCATGCGGGATCCTTTGTATGTTTTGGGTTAAGGAATTTCGGGGACGAAATTTCTTAAGGGGGGGGAGAGTGTAACGACCCGCATTCTACGCATCATAGGATCGTAGGATATTTATTTCTTTCACATACGAAGTCTTATGGTCATGTAACTTTGGGAGACGACTATTGGGGTCATTTCCCATGTTCATGATTTTTCCCGATTTTTATATGACCATTTTACCCCTAGTTGGCACTGTTTTGTCCATAACTTTTGACTGGAAAGGAATTTTGACCTGAAATCACTTCCATTGGCTTCGGATGATGGTTTCTCTTTCCGTAGAGTGGTCACATTAGCCAAACGGACTTACCGTTTGGGAGATATGGCTGAAACAAGTTTCAGATGGTGAAAAACAGCTTAATTGGGCTTAACCGGGTGATTAGCAGCTAGGCCCAAGGGGAATTTCGGGTTTAGGGGTATATAGGGGCTGATTAGGGTTAGAAAACATTTCTTTAGACATTTTCCAGCCGCCACTTTCATCCTTAGACACTCTAACAATGGCTTCCTACATCTAAAACACCCCAAATCACTTTCTAATTGAAGATTAGGCTTAGCAACATCAAATTAAGGAGAAAAAGCACCAAAGCAAGGTTAGAGCTGCTGTTGGACATCAGTATTCGCCCCAAATCAGAGGAGTTTCAGTTCTGAGGATTTTGTTTGTGGCCAAGGTGAGTGATTTGCATAGTTTTTGCACTAATTACGGTAATTAAGGGTAATTAGTGAAGATTAGCGAATTTATACGTAAATAAATTCTGGAAAAATGTTTAGAAATTCTGAAATAATATTTCATGCCTCTGTTAGAAAATTTAGACGATTTGATTAAGTTTTATTAAGTATGTGCTTATACATGATTAAGAAGGATTATGGGAAAATGTGAGGTTTAGCCACTTTTGATCTATTTTGATTCATTTTGGATTGTTGTTTGGTGTTTGTGGTTGCTCTTACATATTGCTATGACTCTATGGTATGTTTTATGACTGATTAGAATGGTTAGATTGGTCGAAGACGCCCTAGTATGGCGCAAAACACTCGCTAGAAAAGTTGCAGGAAATACTGCAGAGATCCGGATCGGATCGGGTAGGGGATCGGATCGGACATATCCGAACCGGACCGGGGCGTGGTATTTTCTGGAGCATGACGTGAAGAGGCAACAAGGAAGACCTGATCGGATCGGAGGGGCGTAGCGTGGGATCGGAAGGCACAAGGAGGACCGAAGTGGAAGAAAGAGGAGCCTGGATACCATATTCCGAACCGAACCGAGAGCAATACACGAACCGAACTGATGCTGACGAGATGGAGACGGAGGCACTCAAGCTATGGAGTATTCGAACCGAACCGCTTCAGAACCACCGAACCGAACCAAACAGAAGGAGAGCACCGAACCGAACCGCATGAGGGGGAAGGACCCGAACCCAGAGGATGGTGGCACTCCGAACCGAACCGGGGTGCGTATCCGAACCGAACCGAGCATGGGTGACCGGACTGAACCGGACGTGTACTTTTACTACTCCGTGATGACTCTTCTGAAGACCAACTCCAATTCGATCAAAACCCGAGATGCAAAGGAAGTCCAAATGAGAAGCTAGAGCTCAAGATCCAGATGGGAATCAACGAGTTCGCTTCATGGTTGGGTTTTGCTGCGGGACGCGTGCCAAGGAGTTACCGATGTCTATAGCTTTGAACCACTATGGTAGGAGGTACGAAGACGGATTCAGGGCCATTATGGCATCGGTAGAACCAAGGGCTACAACCAAAGAAGTGGGTCATTGAAATGTTTGGTCATGACTCCATATGTTTAGCTTGGTCATAGCAGGGTTTCTACAGGTCGGGATTCGTCGTTACCTCAGTTTGTCTAGTGTTCCAAAGTGGTAGATATCGTACGCTTTAGGCACTGAGTGAGAGATGTGAGGATGGTTGCTATGGATGATTTGTTTGCTATCATTGTGACATGCACACCCCACCCCCGTATTCTTACACTATTTATTATGGCACCTTGGAGTATTGTACGGTATGTGGTACTAACTCTTTGGTTACAGGTCCAGGTTCAGGTATGGTTTAGTATACCTGTTATTGTTCTGTTTAGCTGCTTATCGCTCATACCAGACTTTTTGTTTGACCCAGAGTTTTATGTCTCTTCTTATTACTCTGGGTGCTCACACGAGCAGACTAGAGACAGGTTAGCTGGTGATGTACGGGTAGATGATCCGGAGACGAGCAGGAGGCTTCCACGTAATATATATATATACAGTATTCTCCCTGTGTTGTTGAAGATCACTGCTTGGGCATTGGTGGTGCATCTTCCACTTTAGCTTTCTTTTGTTTAGAGACAGTAGATTTTGAAAAGTTGTAATAAGCTGTATTTGGATTTCCGCTGCTCTGATGTTGACATTTATTATTAGTTATCAGCTTATGCACTGTCTCACCTGTTTTATGTCAAGTATGTTATTATTATATTTTATTCCATGCGCTGTGAGACATTATACAGGTTCCTTGATTAGTTCATTCTCTTCTTTCTTTTCTTATGACGACCGTTCCGTGCCAGTTGGACATGTGTACAGCGCACACTTGGAGGAAGTGTCGGTTGGTGCGGGGCGGGCCGTCACACACAACTCCAGCTCTCTACTTCGTGAAAACATGGTCATGTTTACACCTTCTAACTTCACTGTTCCTTTACAAAATGCCAAATTCAAACCTTAACCTAACTTCTCTTTATTTCCCCTTCGTCAGTTAATTAACACCCCTGTTAATCCTTCTCTTCCTCTTCCGAATTCTCGTAATCTCCTGTATCAAACAAATGGCCATTTTCGATTCTCTCTCCACCAACATTTCTCCCATCAGTTCACGGAATCAAGAGGGATGAACACCTACCTGCTCCCCTTCGAATCCTCCATGCCGCCGTCGCCTTCTGGTTCTGCTCGAAGTCACAAGTCGAACTCCGACGTCGAGCCATTTTCTGGCCTGTACAGTAACTCGCGACCTCCAATCTCAAGAGAACTCACCAAAAATTCACATCACAATCTACTTGATACACTGAATCCGAAAACCACATCCAAAACATGAATTTCTGCCTTGAATTCACGAATTTCTCAGCCCTAACTTCACTGTGATGAAGACCAGCGAATGACAAACGATTCGTTCAGAAAGAAAAATACACCAGGTTGTCGAGGAGCTCGATCTGAATCCATATTTTTTTTTTTGAAATTTATGAACTTGTGTATGATTTTGTATGAATTTAAGAAGATAAGATCTCACGTTTTAACTTCCTGGAGGCGGATTCTAATATATTGACCAGAGGAAAAAATCGTTTAGGGTTAGAGGGAGTTAAGGATTATTTATAGTAGGTTTTAAATATTTTAATATTCGATTATAATATTAACTTCTAAGAAACCCCTACCTGTACTTGTCCTTAAAAATTCCTGTGACCATATACGATACCCAAAAATCACGAAAATTGGCATGCAGCTACAGTTCGACATTACGGTCCCAACGAAACTGGTTTCATCGAATTCCGACTCCGTATTCTCACACAGCGTATTTTTAACAGTCGAAATACTAATTGTTTTTCACATTAAAAATTCGTATGGCCACATACTGACTTCAAAAATCACAGAAATTGAAATCTAACAATAATTTAACCTTGCGGATCCAACAAAATTAAATTCGTTGAATTCCGACTTCGTTGGCAAAAGTGGCTATTTTTAAAGCTCTGAATAACCCATTTAAATATATAAATATATTTAAATGTAATTAAATTAAATATTTATAAATAAATATTATCGTATATATTCACAACAGAATATCATACAGCTTTACTGGGATTTTACAACTCGGTATTCTAATTTATATTGAAATTCCTTTTATATATCGTTACAAATTATAAAGGAAATTCCATAGCGACTTTTCTAAAATTTGATTTGGACATATATCAAAATCTACACAATGAAATCCCAATTTTTCTCTTCCATTAGGAAAATACAGTTCAACAGATTCCAATGTTTCTTGTTTCACAGAAATCCGATTTAAAACGAATTATGTATTTTCAGTTGAAGTTCGAATCGCCAAATTACAAACTGCAGCGCCATTTCGAGCTCGATTTTAATTATAATATAATTATACATTCAACTGTCGTTAAAATAATATATATTCGTTATTCTAATTCAATTTTAAACTGAATTAAATATCATAGATAATCCAGTTCACACCATTTTGTGAATTCCACTATTTCTGACTATTTCAGAAATTAAATATATTATTATATTATTTATTTTAATTAAATATTCACTATAATTTTATTCTGGTCATTTTTAATAACAAAACCATTATTTAAATAATTAAATAAATTATTTATACGCCGTAAAAAATAAGAGTCGTTACATTACTAGTTTCCCATTTTTTACTAGTTATATTATTATTTCCTATCTCTTATCCATTTCCCAATTTCTGTATTTATTCCATTTTAAATATGAAAGGTGGTTCCTTACAAATAGTATAAGAATTCTTATATTTTCCCTTTTTCTACAAATTTACTACACATAACCTTAATTATGCCATGTCATTCTATGTCGCATTTATTCAGTAAGCCTTACCAAGTTCGCCTACTTCCAAAATTCCCTTTTATTACAACTCTGGCATAATACATTTTTTTAGCCCCTAATCATCAAATTTTCCTCTTTTGTTCATAATTCCAATTAATTTGTGCAATACCACCATTCAATTAATTTTTGGCTACCACAATTAATTTATTTTGTGCATACTATAATTCAATTAATCTACGCCTAACCACAATTCAATTATTTTGCGTATAACCACGATTTAATTTAAAACTGCAAAATCTAATGCAATAGAAGGAAAAGGGTTGGTAAAATATTTTATTAAATTTACAGGAATCAAACGGTATCATATACCATAATATGAAAAATATAATTTAAATCCACTCACCTGATAGCCCCCCATTTCTAAATCTAGTTCAGATCCGACATCTGTGGTTTTCTAATTTGAATCTCACACAGATAGCAAATCTTAGCACCTAAAGCCTAGTCTACAACCTTTCCTCTCCAAATTATGGATTAGAGATCCTTAAACTTACATATATATTTTCTCAAGAGTTTGGAGGAGAAAAGGAAATGGTAGAGCTCTGGCGCCCTCTCAAAAAATATGAGTTAGAGGTTAGGCCATACTAGTTTATTTATAGCTGCTTAAAAGAAATCTATTCATTTGATCAAAACAAATAAAATTCGAGCCATTCAAAATCAATTAACTTACGTTGCCCAAACTCGAAGTGGGTCAACCTCTGGGTCGACCAGTCCTCAAGTGGGTCGACCCAGTTCTAGTGCAACCGACCTATATATGATTGTTTTAAACGTATATTGGATCATCAGTGCGTGATTTTCGTTATGTTTTAAATGTTTTTATTAACATTTTTATTTCTTAACTATTTTATTATTATTTCCATTTTTAACGCGTGTTCAAACACGTAAATAAATATGCACATTCATTTTTCCTCTACTTTCAAATTTTAGCATTTTAATTCCTCTAATCTTGTGAATGTTATTATACTCTTAATGTTTTAAATTTATTCCTTTCTATTTCTTTGCCCATAAGTTTCAAATTCAACGTGTATTTAATATGCACATAAATCTCTTCCATTAATAACACATATCGAATCTCGATTTCTAATGTGTTCAATATTGAAATTAACAAATGCACATATATATTCTTGAAATAAATATATCAATGTATATTTACATGCACTTGCTTCATTTGTTTTGAGTTAATGCACGGCTTAATTAATGTCAATTAGATTCTCTTTTTATTGTGTGACTGTATTCCATTTATGTTGCGCAGTGTAAATCAAAGAAATGTTGCAATTTGACATTAAGTGCTTTTCGTTTCTAACACACATCGAATTCCGATTTCAAACATGGTTATTACTAGAAGTTTATTTTTATTAAATGGTTAAGCTTGTTAATACGTCAATAACCTTTTGTTATCTTAAATTCAAAGCACATTGTTTATACAATTAATGTGTGTACCATTTATTCCATTCTTTCTTCCATTTCTTTTTATTTAATTATATATACGTACTATTGCGCATTTAGTTTATGTAGCGACAACTTTTTATTTATTTCCTAATTTATAACATGCGTTCGTTTTCAAATTTCAAATGCACACTCTTCCATATTTATTTTGATAATTTTCTTAATCTTTGTTATTTAAAAATGCATGGTGTTACACATATCTGGTATCAGAACTTTGGTTAAGAGAATACCAAAGTTTGTTGGGGTAAGTCATTAAGGGATAGGTAATTGAATGCCCAATATGAGTAAGAGAGTATGTTTGTGTGTATGTATGTGTGCCACCCTACGTCCGTTAATGTCACTCTTTATCAGAATGCATTAAGTTTAGTGAAGAGTTATAGGTAAATAGAAACAGAAACATCACAAGACAGATATAAAATAACAGTGGATTTAAAAACTTTATAAAATAAAAAAGCTTCGTGGTCTAAACCCAATTACATAATAAGTCTGAAATGCTGAAAACATAAAACTTCTATCTTATACCAAAATTATCATGGAGTACAATAATACATAAAAAGAGCATAATCCCTAAAATGTAGCCATAGAAGAGAAGATATAAAATTAGGAAATACATCTAAGCGGCTCCAAGCAGAATGAAAGAAGAATCTGATCAAGCTTGAGTATTCCCACCCCGAGAACCCGCGGGGAAATGAAAGAGAGAGAGAGAGAGAGGAAGAAACAAAATGGGTCAGACATAAAGTCTGGCGAGTCCAGTTACTTTTAGCATATAAACATATAAAAGAATCATGACAGGCATATAAAATGGAGAGTGAGATAACAGTGTCATAAGGTAGGTATAACACGGTGAACAGGATAAACAGAATAGAATATATTGCGCTTCTCTAATACTTTTATCTCTCTTCCGTCCCCCCTCCCCAGGTTCTTAGGGTGGGAATACTCAAGCTTGATCAGGATTCTTCTTTCATTCTGCTTAGAGCTGCTTAGATCTATTGCCTGATTTTTCATCTTCTTTTCTATGGCTATATTTTCGGGATTATGCTCTTTTATGTATTATTGTGCTCTGATAATAATTTTGGTACAAGACAGAAGTTTTATGTTTTCAGCATTTCAGACTTAGTATGTAATTGGGTTTAGACCATGAAGCTTTTCTGTTTAATAATTTTTTTTAATTCCGCTGTTATTTTATATCTGTCTTGTGATGTTTCTGTTTCTGTTTACCTATAACGCTTCACGAAACTTAATTGCAACTACAACAATTACATCAGAGTACAAAAACATAATAGAGTATGAGTAAATGATATACATCAGAAAAATACCAAAGATTTAAATTACAAAGCATCGGAAATATAATACATAACACAACTGAAAGAGATACACGGATACAAAGCTTTCTGAATATAGCTCCAGCTGTAAATCCAGGATCCTGGGAAAAGAAATAATCAGCAAAACCAAAACTACTAGCTACCCGTGTGGAAAATATGGACACCCAGAGTTTAGGTTAAACAATAAATTCAAGGTAAGTCATGGGACTGGTGTGAGAACTAAAAAAGTTATTTAAAACTTTACTTTAGAAATAAAGTAAATCAATGGACCACGCGGTATAACACGGAACGAGTTTTCTCCCAAGAATACCAGTGCATAAAACAGTTTATAAATAGCGAAATGCTTTTCGAAAAATGAAGTTATTATAAGCTCAGGCCCCCATCACACAATGCAACGCAAGCCGAAGGATAGATTTTTTCCTTATAATAGCCAAACAAGCTTGGTACGTTTAAAAAAAATCATTTTGATATTACTATAAGTGTATAGTGTCAAAAACAACTTCGAATATAAATGTGTCAATCATAAACGGCATGGGTACCATATATCATGTCGCCATACTAGGTTTTACAACTAAAACCGAAATGTCACGCATTGGAAATTGGATTTCCGTCATGAGTTAAGGCAAGGGATGTACCCCTTGCCTGCTTCAAGACACTCCAGAAAATGCCTCAGGGTTCCCCGCAGTGAACCCTTGGATCCTCCACAGCCGGTCCTCCCTTACGTTTGAGGATTGGCAATTCCTGAACACACGTTTCCCGGTCCTATCGGACCTATCCATCAGCCCCGTAGCGACCGATATATCGAGGCGCCTCGCATTCCATCGTCCACATAGGTAAAAATAAATAAATGTTTGGGCTCCATACCATGACACCACCCATAGCTAGAAGGAAACATCATGCACTCCTTGGGCGACTAAAGTGTGATTCTATATCTATCCAGCATATTTGGGACTTCAAATACATGTGGATCAGACGTATATTAATATCTCCATATACCCGATAGTCCAAAATGAATTTAATATAAATTACACAAATATGTGTAATAAATTTTAAATTTTCAAAACAAACTTTGTTTTCATTTTTATTTTAAAAATAACACTCTTCCAACTCATTTTAGGAAACGACTGATCCTATCCCTAACAAGTCATTTTCATTGGATATTACTAATCCAATCTCCAATGAATTCTTTCGTTTGGTTCTAATGTGTCTTGTTCTCTAGCTCTATAAACCAGAGCTCTGATACCAAAATGTTACGACCCGAATTAGCTAGCCATTGAGGAGACCAAAAAACGCGGATTGCAATGAGAACACGACAAATCGGAATGCAAACAGAAGCACATTTCATTGCTATTACAACAATTACATCAGAGTACAAGAATATAACAGAGTATGAGTAAATAATATACATCAGAAAAATATCAGAGATTTAAATTACAAAGCAGTGGAAAAATAATACATAACACAACTGAAAGAGATACACGGATACAAAGCTTTTCGAATATGGCTCAAGCTGTAAATCCAGGATCCTGGGAAAAGAAATAATTTGCAAAACCAAAATTACTAGCTGCCCGTGTGGGAAATATGGGCACCCAAAGTTTAGGTTAAAACCATAAACTCCAGGTCATTCATGCGACTGGTGTGAGAACTAAAACAGTTACAGTCATGGTATTGGTGTGAGAACTAAAACAGTTATTTAAAACTTTACTTTAAAAATAAAGTAAATCAAGGGACCACGCCATATAACACGAAATGGTTTTTTTCCCAAGAATAACAGTGCATAAAACAATTTATAAATAGCAAAATGCTTTCTGAAAAATGAAGCTATTATAAGACTCAGGTCCCATCACACAATGCAACGCAAGCCAGAGAATAGAGTTTTCCCTTACAATATCCAAATATGCTTGGTACGTTTAAAACATATCATTTTGATATTACTATAAGTTTATAGCGTCAAAAACAACTTCAAATATAAATGTATCAATCATAAACAACATGGGTACCAAATATCATGTAGCCATACTAGGTTTTACAACTAAAACCAAAATGTCATGTATTGGAAATTGGATTTCCATCATGAATCGAGGCAAGGGATGTACTCCTCTTCGGCTTCGAGACACTCTAGCATATGCCTCAGGATTCCCCGTAGTGAACCCTTGGATCCTCCAAGGTCAGTCCTCCCTTACGTTTGAGGATTGGCAATTCCTAAGCACACGTTTCCCGGTACTATCGGACCTATCCATCAGCCCAGTAGTGACCAATATATCTGAGGCGCCTCGCATTCCATCATCCACATAGGTAAAAATAAATAAATGTCTGGGCTCCATACCATGACACCACCCACAACTAGAAGGGAACGTCATGCACTCCTTGGGTCCCTTATCCTGGTTTTGACTCATACCGAGGTGTGAGGCTCGCGAGTTAACGCTATACACAAAGCTATGCTATTTAATGTCGTTCTTTGATCATCAACCACAAGACTCTGCTTTTCAACAGAAGCCTTGATCATTTGCGTCTCAGCATGCCACATAGGCAATTCATGCCATGTGACTGATATCCACCTATATATAACCTCTAAGCTCATACGTCTCAGAGAAGGGTGTTAAGCAAGAGAATAATTTCTCTGCCACCAAATAGATATATATTTAATAGATTTCAATCAACACAGAATAAAATCCAATGTCAGATACACATCCATTTACAAGTTCGTTATGGGTCTGAACAAAACCAGAGGCACCTAATACCTCGTCCCATATGTCCAATACAGGAGAAAGGTCCTCGCATATCAGGTCGATCTCCAAGTACGTCTGGACAATCACCACTTATTACCTTGTCTTTGGTGTACAGCCTAATCAAAACATCAGTAATCATCCAAACGATGTGAAGAACTCCGAACTTCAACCACCTTTATCGTCGACTTATCGTCGAATCGGTTATTCAGAACGGGTTAAACCCGATGTTTCTGAATAACTAGCATATTTTATAATCAATAATCAAGTGCTATAAAAACACATCATACGCCTCATTCCAATTCAGAATATTCTTTTATTCAAATATTGACATCATTAGGGAGAGGTTCCCATTAATTTTATCAAAGATAAACTCTTTAAATTTATTCTTTAATCTTCCTTTGGATATCAATTCTAAACTAAGTTAAGGTTTATTAACTAGTCGGGATTATCGAGCCTTACCGAAGTAATCATTTATTTATTAATCCCAATCCCAACCTATTTTTCCTATGGAGCAAAACTGGTAATACTCCATATTTAACAACACGGTGTTATTGGTAAATTTAATTACCATTTCACGTTCAAATCTAATTAAAGATTTAACTATCGCTTGGAGTAAAACTGGTGGTACTCCATTCTCGATCATTTCCCAAATTTGATAATTTAAATTATCACTTTCTCATTTCAATCTAACTAAAGATTCATTAAAACTCCACTTAGTTTTAATCTCATAAATCATTGCTCAATGATTATTTATCTTTGGGAAATCAAACATGTCGCACTAACAATCTACATCGTACCATTGATTTTTGCTGATATATAACCTCTAAGCTCGTACGTCTCAGAGAAGAGTGTTAAGAAAGAGAATACATTCTCTACCACCAAACAGATATATATTTAGCAGGGATAAAAATACGGTTCAAAATACAAGGTTAGACATGTAATCCTGTCTTTAACTGGGTTAAAGAAACATTGTCATTTAAAACATAGTTCACGATAAACGCCAAATCACATTCCATTAATTATGGAATCTTGATGGAAAACAGATCAATATATAATCGATATCAATTTCCATATCTGACTAATAATATAAATGGAATAACGGCAAAGTCTTTTAAATTCCATAAATATTAACAATCTTCCTCTACAGAAGCTCACTTCGATTATTACCAAATCAAACTCCATTCCATTCCAATTTATTATTAAATTAGAAAACTTTACTTTGGAAAATTTCCATTAAATCTTAATAAAAAGATTAAAAAATTCCAAATCACATTTCGCTGTTAATCGTGTTAAAGAATGAATGTCGTTAAAAACACAGTTCACAATAAACCCAATTCACATTCCATTTATCCCAACTACTAAATATAACAGGAAACTCTAATAATCTTAATTCAAAGATTTATTCCTTCTGCACGGGGTTTAAGAACAATGTTACTGTAGACACCATTCATGACAAACCCAAAATCCAATCTAATATTAAATATAAGGCTCTGAATAGAAATTATATCGGCTAATATTCAATATCAAATTCTGAAACCAACAAATATCGTATAGGGAATAATGATGTATATCTATCTTCCAAACTCTTCCACAATATCCGTATAGTAACGGAATCCAATATCCCGAAGATGATTTCTATTCAAATACATTCCAAAAAATAGATTGGAAATTTCTGTTTATATTAAAACCCTTTTACAAATCCAATTTATTTATTTAAAAATTATTGGATTTCAAATCTAGTTAATAACTAGTTCATTTAGATAAAAATATATTTTTATCTTTACAAACATGGAATTTTTTATCCAAATTCTTTCCAAATCATTTATTATGATCTTACACAAATTATTTATATTATTAATAATTTTATTAAGGCCCTTTCAGTCGATTTCCATAAACGGTCATCAAACTGCACTTATTACAACCTTTTCCAAATTTGATTTGGACATAATTCCAAATCCAACTGTTAGATTTCAAATCTCTTATATTCGTTGGAAATCTCTTTTCGATACGAACCCAATGGTTCCAGTTTTAGGAGAATCCGACGGTCGGATCTCCCGTTACGTCCATTTGAAGTTAGTGGTCGAAATTTGCGAATGGTTACGGCGCGTTCTATTTAAGCCATTAATATATATATATATATATATATATATATATATATATCATTCAAAACATATTTTTATATTCGTTTTAAAAACGATTCCCACTTTCATTTCAATTTTAGATCAAAATTGAATATTCCTTATCATTATAATATTTAAATGATAATATTTTCAAAATATCAGATTTTGAAATCATTTCCTTTTCGATATTCATTATATAAACGAATAAAATCGATATAAATATCGTTCGTGTTAAAATGGCGCAAATCTAATCAACACGGGTTTACACATTTCAATATTTTCGTGTCCATCCAAAATCGGACATCAAATTCACATTTTAATTCTTTACTGATTTTTTTTTTAAAAATATTCCTTATTTTAAAATATTCATTATTCGTTATTTTAAAATATTCCTTGTTTTAAAATATTCATTCCTTCTAAATTGGAATATGACACAGTCAATTACCGTATAATGTTATTTATATGGATTTCATACATCACATGTACACAACAATAATGATACACAATCAACCATCATCCAGAGTGCATTACTTAACTGCATAAGCATTAAATATAAATAATTAATGCTTACAATAGTCTGTCAACCAATCAATTGACATACAACTACACAATTGAGATTAGTGTACGTCAAATATCATCCCGATACCCGTGTGGGGTTTCAACCAACAGATACTGAATATTATTTGTGCAGTTGGGCAATGTGTAAAATTTATCGTCCCAATGCATGTCAGTTAAATGGGTGTAAATCGTCCGATTTGTAAATGAATATTTATTTGCGTTTCAGGAGAATTTTATGTCGTTCGTATATGCGTTAAAAATTATATTTTTAACGATTAATTATTTATGACAACACTTGAATATTTTATATAGTTCATTCAATCAATAAAAATAATATTTTTATTGTTCAAACATTTTATTCAATACATGTATATTTTATACAGTTCATATATACATTAAAAATTATATTTTTTTTGAACAACATTTATTTCAAAAAAAATCGGCATTATAACGGCGCGATATTAGAACCGAAGTAATGTCTAGCATTATCCCTCTCCTGATGCTGGCTGGCGCCATACACAATAATCACAACCAATTCGAATGATCACACAATCTATTTTACAATCACAATCCAAATTTCCACAATACAATCCAAACAAACAACTATGGTTTATAAAATAAATAGTGTTGGGGGTGTAACGACCCGGCTTTTTACCCGGTTTTCGCCGGTAATTAAACCAACTTAAACCGTTCATAAAGACGGATTATTCGGGGCACTTACACATTTGCACAAAATAAAAAGAAATTTTCCATTATCATTAAAATAATATTACATCAGAGTTACATGAGGTATATCAGAGTACATCGGTTTACACAGAGGAAAAAATACTAAACTCAACGGAAGAATACGAATGCTCCAAGACATAATAGCTCCAGCTAAAACCAGAATCCTGCTTCAACTAACTCCAAGGCTAAATCTGCGAACCAAACTATTAGGCTGCCCGTGTAAAAATTATGGGCACCCAGAGTTTAGGTGTGAGAACAATAAACTCCAGGTCAGTCATGGGACTGGAGTGAGAACTCAAAACAATTGTTTTCAGGGTTTATTTTAGAGTTAGGTAATTCACCGGACCACGCCGCCAATGCGAAACGGGTTTACTCCATGCGAATACCAATGCATAGAAATTCACAATGATTTTTTAGAAAAATGAAACAAACATAAGGTCTCGTGGCACACACACACAATGCAAACGCACACATGGGCGAGGTTTCTCCTTATGCAGTCAAAAATGCTTGATACGTGAAAATCCTCTTTCAATACTATAATATAGTGCGAAAATAATTTTGAAAGTAAATGTATTAATCCTAGCCAGCATAGGTACCATATACTACGCTGACGTATGGTATACAATCGAAAGCGTACGGGCTCGTAGCGGAGATTGGGTTTCCAACAATGACCAGGCAAAGGAACTTCCTTCCGAACCGAATTTCAAACACCTCTAGAGGGATGTCCGGGGATCAACAGTGATGCTCCTCATGCCAACACAAGGCTGGGTTACCCCTTAACTGGGTAACTTAGAGTACGCCTGAGTATGTCATCTCTCGGTCGTTACCGACCTTTCCGAGCGCGTGCCAACAACAACCACAAAATTAGATGCTTTTACCACATAGGTTAATACTTGGGTTCCATAGCATAGTACATCTTTTATCTAGAAGGAGACAACACCCCATAACCTTGTTGTATTTCTTCCTGTTTTGGCCATTTACTGGGGTGTGAGGCATGCCGAGGTCCCGATATACACAAAGCTACGCTTAAATAAGCCATGCTTTGATCATCCAAAGCTCACCACATAACTTAAGTATGCCACATTGTCCATTCACAACGCATCACTGATTTCTATCGATATATAACCTCTAAGCTCATATGTCTTAGAGAAGGGTGTTAAGCAAGAGAATAAAGTCTCTGCCACCAAACAGATATATATTTAACAGAGATCTGTGCTACGCAGTCAATTACAATTTCAGACACACAATCCAGAAATGTCCATTCTGGGACTGAATGAAACAACAATCCAAAATTCCTTCACATACATTTGGGCTTCTTGCCACTTAGCTGATATAAAATCCATCTGCGAATGGGAGCTACCCATTTGAGACATTCAGCAAGTCGTCCTTACGATATGAAGGGTCCCGGTCTTCAGTACTGTCTTCAATTGCTCCACAACATGGTATTATTATTTGGAATGGTTTTCGGATATGCATCCGATCCCGGTCATCCCAAATAATAAGCGTAATTTTTAAAACAAAATTACGGAACACACAGGCTTTCAACCAAATCTCCTTCCATCTTAGATTTTGTTAAATTAAACTTCTTTAAACCCATTCTCAAATTATAACAAAATCCATAATTAACCTTTCTCTTTTACAACACATCCGTTAAATCAAAGATAATTTAGCCCCAATGCCTTAATTAATTTTTCGTTTGATAACTCGTTATCAAAACCCAGTTTCCTTTGAAAATCCTTTAATCCATATTTTAACCATAGTTTCCAATTAAATTGATTTTCCAACGTTCTATTCTTTAATCTTAACTAAAAGATTATACTTGGTTCCCAATTTCTTATTTTTAATTTTCTCAAATCAAAGGTTTGATTAAATCCCAATTTACGGTATGAATTTCCACAACTCAATCTCATTGGGCTTCAAGAATGATATTGATGAAGATATGATTCACAACAAAACCCAAATCAATCGATATTGAACATAAGTTACACAGAAATTGTATCTACTTATATTCGATATCAATTCTCATAATCAACGAATACAATAAGTGGAATAACAATATAATAATAAAATCTTCCAAATTCCTCAAATATTATACGTCTACACCAAAGCATTTCATATCAAATATCCGAAGATTATTTCAATCCAAATTCTCCTAATCAAATTGGGAAACCCATATCTTACTTAAAAGATTAGAATTGGATAGAAATACCATCAACTTATACTTAATATTAATCTCTGTATCCAACTCATATTATAACTGGAATAGAAGTGAACTACCTTTTAAATTCCTCAAATAGTAAGAGTCATCATCTACTGAATTAATATTAAACATCCGAAGATTTATCTCCAACCATATCCAATTATTTAAAATTGAAAACCCGTATAAATATCAATTTAAATTCCATATAAAATATTTCTAATACTTTAATCCTTTGAAACATTCCACAAATCATTACTTATAGATCGGAAAATAGTTTACGGTTTAAAACTTCAAAATAGATTGTTTTCGAAGGAAGCGTTATAATAGCATTTCAAAAGTGTTACAAAACAGTTATCTTAACTAGTTTGATCAAAATATCATTTATCTTAGCCAAAACTTAAAACTTTACAATTCAAAACACCTTTTCATAATTTATAATGATTTTACAAAAATTTTCTATATTTTAAAAACATTTAAAAATAGTTGTTTATAGTTATCGTCAACAATTGTTCTTACATCGACCTTTTCCAAAACGGTTTCAAACATAACTTGAAAATTATAACTCGAATTTAAAATCTGCTTTCATACATTTGAAAGTTCTTGTTAATGGAAATCAAACGTTTTTCATTTTATGGAAATCCGATTTAGATTGCAAAAGTTATAAGCGTTTGAAGTTTGCATCTAAAATACGTAAATTGTCGTTTTGCGACAAACTCTATTTTGACCGTAATAACCATTATTTTACGATACTTCAAAATATCTTAGAAAACCACTATATCCTTACATAACCCTTTTAAAATCATTTAAATTTACTTTCCAAATTATTTTGGATCTAAAATTCAACTTTTATTTTTTTTACTTAATAAATCAAATTCCAATTCATTTCTAAATTCAAATAACTTCAAATTAACCATCCCATTCGTCGGATCAGTTAGGGATAGCAAGGGAGTGCAGGAAACTTTGTTTCCAAACCCAAGCCTAGACACTATCCTCTCTATCATCCTAGAATGTTTTGGTATTTATTTATTCATTTGAAGGACTTTATCAATATATATGAATTCATACATATGGTCTTTCCAAATTATTAACCTTCAAATTCAATAATTATATTGCTTCTAATTACGAAGAAGAATTGTCGATCACCAATGTGATACCATAATTGTTGTGTCATAGTGCATGCAAAACAACATCAACAACCATTTAAACATCCATAGCAACCATCATCAACATAATTAAATAATTCATAACTGTGCATAAGCATTATAACACTAACGCTTAATAGTGTGTGTGGTCTAAACTATGCATCCATCATCCATCACAACAAACATCAATCATCATTAACCACTAATAATTCATCACTATATTTAAATTAGTCTAACCACTAATTGAATATATAAATTGTGGTTAAATTTGTCTACTTCACCAAAATATATATTATATAATATATACTAATCTTCAAATTAAGTAATAAATATTCCAATTTTAAATTGGTTAAAAATTCTTGATCGTTACAGGGGGCTTCTAAGCCCCGTCTGCATCCTAAAATATTTTTAACTATAAAATATTTTAAGTGAGAAAGAGTTCTCACCTTTGGTTTCCACTCCGTCATTCTTTATTGGACGGTTTGGATTCCGTTTGCTTTCGGTCGGTTCCATCGCAATCTGTTTCGCATGATTTATATTGAAAATCACATTTTTATCGAACTAAAAACTATTTCCTAGCTTGATTATTTTATTAATAACATATATACGGTAAAAATCATATTTTTATCTTTCTAAAAATTATTTCATACGTACGATAAAAGTCATATTTTTATCCTTCTAAAAAAATTTCATACACACTATAAAAATCATATTTTTTATATTTCTAAAAATTATTTCATACATATGATAAAAATCATATTTTTATCTTTCTAAAAATTATTTCATACATACGATAAAAATCTTATTTTTATCATTATAAAAATTAGATTTTTATACAACTAAAAATCATATTTTTCCTAGTATAGAGTAACTGTAACGACCCGTGTTTTTCGACCATTTGAATATGAATATTTAAATTAGCTTTAAATATTATATTGGAAATATTAATGGAATTAAATATTGAATTCGTTATTTAAACGAAGTTCGAACGTTATATATTTATATAATATAAATCAAGCTCGAAAATAGCGTGTAGTTCGTAAATTTGAATTTTTAACTTCAACTGAGAATACAGGATTCGATATAAGTCGGATTTCTGTGAAACAAGACACGTTGGAGCCGTATTGGCAATAGCTTTCATATGAAAGAGAAAAATCTAGATTTCGTGTTATAGTTTGATAGTTATGGTCAAATCAAATTTTGAAATAGTCGCTATGAAAAATCGTTATTAAATTATAGGCCTTTAAAATAGCCGTTTTGCAAACGGACTCAGATTTCGACAAAACCAGTTTCATTAGAACCGTATCGTTAAATTATTGTCAGAAAATCAAACTGCATGGAAAATCGATGTCGTATATGACCACGGTAGTCGTAAACGCCCATATAATTTCTATAGCGCGTAATTAATTCAATAAAGGGATATTTGGGCGTAACTCGAGAAGACGATTGAATTAGGCCGCGAAACCAGTTCCGTTGAGTTCGTATCGTCGATTAGAGTCAGAATAAGTATATAGTTTGTTATTTTTAGAGACCGTAAAATTTGGTGTTAAAAGGGGTATTGCGGTTCGGGGTAAAAAACAGCCTACCGGGGCAACAGTCTCAGAATGCGACGAAATTAGTGTCGTTGGGTTCGTATCGAAAAGTTATTATCGATGTTCGCAGTTTCAAGTTGATTTGATTTATCTAGTGACCGTGGAAAAATTAAATGCGTGTTCATTTCCGGTTTCATAAAGGAAAATTTTCCATACGACCTCAGATTTCGACGAAACTTGTCCCATTGGATTCGGAATACCTTTTTACACTGAGATTAGCATTTTTATCAGTAAACAGAAGTTGATTGTGATTAGTTTCACTTGTTACTTTACGACGAAGTTTCAGTAAGTAATATTTTATTCTTTAAATATCCTACCCTATTCTATTGTCAAATCTTTTTCCATCCTAACCATATATTCCTTTCAACATTTGCAAACCCAACCAGTTACAAAGATGTTCAGACCTACCGTGCAGCTACCCAAAATCCATGCCAACCCCTCACTGTTTTGCACATGCTGCCTCCTACTTCCCTTACAGCCGTACTTCATTTCACCATCAATGTAAACTCAAACATGACTGAAATAAAAACACGCTGAACGCATTGGCCACCAAATGAAAACTCATGCCAGTTAATAAATGTAATACCAGCTATCCTAAAGCCTCTGCATGCCTACCCGTACCCATAAACCGTGATGCCCACGTTTTCCCTTTCTATAAATACCTGAGAATTAAACACCCTCATGACATTTCCTCTCCTCCTTCAGTACTGAAAGGAAAACCGCAAATGATGTAAAGAAGATCACGACCAATAAAAAAAAAAAAGGGACGACGTAAAGAAAGAAAAGAACGGGAGGGGTGTAGGAGCGGATGGGTTTCTTGTGACGTGGTAGGAAGGGAGGGTGTCCATGTAGGGACGTTGGTTGGTACAGGTTTTAGTCCATACGAAAAAAAAAAAAATGTGAAAATGCGGAACTGGTAGCATAAGCTTGAAGTTCAAGTGGGGGAACTGGGTTTTGGGTGAAACCGTACGGACGCAGTATGACAGAGAGGAGTTAGAGCGGGATGTACTGTGGGTTCGTGAGGGGTATTTGTGTTTGGACGTGGGAAGCAGTACACGCGGCAAGTGGGGGTGAGTGCGTGTGTAGCTGAAGTAAGAAGTCAATAGTGGTATGGTGTTTAAACAAAAACAGCAAGGCGTTGGAGCTGTGAGGAAGGGCCTTATGCGCGGACTGGAGTGGTTCTGTTGGGACGAGGTGGCAAACGGTAGATGAACAGTGACCGTACCTAATTTATCCTTAAACAAAGAAAGGACCAAAACAAGGAACGTTGGATCCATATCAGCGAGCGCGATATTATGGGTTTGGAGCAGACGGAGTTGAGCGCAGATGGAAGCTTGCAGAACGAACCGTCTTAATGACGAATGAAATCAAGGTGAGTTAAACTCACTCAGTTACCCTTTTTATATTTTATATAAATTGGGTGTTTTTATTTTATGTGCCCTGTTTGCCAATGGTTGACTGCTTTGCTAGTTATCTATTTAACTGTTGATTTAACCGATGAAATTAAACTGTGTTTAATTTCAGTCAAATATCAAATCGTTATTTTTAACGATTGAGTCCAATAAAGGTGACTCACCTTGGTTGGTCATGTTTATTTATAAACGTGTTTAAATGGTTGAATTGGTTGAATTGCTTATGGTTGATGTAAAATGGTCGTTATTTAATTTATCAGTTAAACAAAACTGAACCGTCTGATTTGAGATAACCATTTGAGTACAGGGAAGAACAGGTTGGAGGGATCCAACCGGATTCCTCAAATGTATTATTTATTTTCATATGATCATATATGAACTGATCTGTTTGTGTGATTGATTTGATGGTTGATTATTGACTGGATATTCAACATCTGTTTGGTTTGAACCAATGGGCGATATTGGTTAAGTGTTTGGCAGAGTATGGCCTTTAAAACCAATCGAGTTATAGATATTGATTCACCGTCAGGTAAATCGATAGAGTTGAGGTTATAAAATTTATTTTATAACCAGAGTTAGATTTGAATTATATTATTTGAATAAAAGTTATTTAAGAGAAACAAATAAATATTTTATTTGTTTAAGGCTTTGATTTGTTACGAAGTTATTTTGCAAAGAAAATGCTGATTTACCAGTTGAAGAATAAGAAATGAATTAAATGGTTAAACCTTGAAAATTTGTTTTGTAAAGAAAACAAATAATTAGAATCTATTTAAATTAATTATATTTTTAATTAATTTAAAGCAAGGATTGTTGAAATCGGTTAATGAGATAATCAAGTTTTTGAGTTAATTAAATCGACCGTTTGGAATTAGAATGGTTTACCAAGTTAATGTGTTTTGACTAAAATAGTTAAATGAATATTGTTTGAATTTAAATAAGGATTTAAAAAAGGGATTTAGTAGTTAATTTAGATAATAAAGGGATTAACTACTAAAGTAGTTAATGTTGGAAATAAGTTATTATTTAATTAATGATAAAGTTAGGAATATATTTTTAAATGGGAATTCATTTAAAAAGGTTACCGAATGTGAGATGCAAGCCAATTGAATGGTGAAAGGAAATAAACGTACTTAATTATATGAATTAAGTGAAAGGAGATTACGATAAAAAGGGTTTATTATAAACCAGAGGTTTTAAGTGAGTTTCAAAGTGTTAAGATGTTAATTTTACAGTAACGTTATTTGAAAACGAGATCTAGTAAAAAGGAGAATTTTAAATGAGATTTCAAATGGGAAATTGAATATAGCTATTCGAGATAGAATAAGCCAAACATAATTATCTGGCTAAGTTGCCATTTCGTACGACTGCTAGCGTAATTCGCAGGGCTGCAGATAGCCTACGGCGGTCGGATGTTTCCTGAGGGAATCAGGCGTAACCATTGTGATAGCTGTGATCTAGAGTCACGCGGATGGAGTTAAGACGAATGTTAATAAATCGAATTAGAGTTATTCAAATATCGTATTTTTGAATATTAAAAGAGTTAGAAGTTTTAATTTAACAAAAGTAAATCAGTTTGTTAAAGGCCAGGTGATGCCGAATACTGAATCAGTGAACTCATTGGAGTGTCATGTTTGAAACACTGTTTATTTTGATAGTTAAATCACCGACTATCAACTATGTCCAATACGATTGTTGGTACGGAAAGACCGGGATCGAATTTATTCGAAAACCATTCCGACCAACAAATACGTGAAGATCTCAGAAGATGATCGAGATGGTGCTGTGAAGACCGTTGATTTTCATAAACGGAAGAACCACTAATATTCTCTGCCTGGCAAGCCGAGATAAGCTGGGATTCTGTCGTAGTTGGAATCAACGGGTTGCAAGGACTTCTCGCTACTGATCCATGGGGTGATTCCTATATTGGATGCAGTAGGATAGTGCCTTCGGTTCATCCTGTTCCTGGATGACGTATATGGACGAATGTCTGACAGAGTATTTCCAAAGGGTCACGTACGTTGATTTCTTCAAACGTACGATAGTTGTTGGCAGGGAATTGCCATTCTCTAGCTTTCAGTTAGAGTATTTTTGTGGACGTCAATTAGTGATATCTGATGGATTTGACGATGTGGCATTCAAAGTGAATGACGACCAGATGATCAAGAGTTAATTCTGGCCTCAAGCCTCATCAACCGGGAAATGACAAAAATCGGGCAGGCAGCATGGCTATGTGGGTCGCTCCCATTAGGGTGTATGATCACCTATCTAGAGGAAATCCTATTTGCTTCTTTAATCTATGTTTCGATGTTGTCCCTTGTCGGGAGACGGTTGCTGATCCCAACCGTCGGTGATATACATTCGGCACACTCAAGCGAAATGAGTGGTCGGTCGTGTGAGGGCCGGGTTACAAGAAGTTCTTGTTGAATCCAGTGTATTCGTCTCTAGAGATACACGATCGGAAGGTGGACCCATACCTTGTCAAGTCGGAATCCAATTCCCAATAAGCGCCTGCGGGTTTTGATTGTATACTATATATGTGAAGCGTGAGATGCAAGCGTTCCACTAGATTGCTACTTACTTGCATTTAGACATTATTATAATATCAGACAAGATATTGGTTTCAAAAATGTTTTGGGTTATCGTAAGGTAAAAACCGTCCGTGTTTATGTGTGGATTTGGTCTTACGATTATCCTTTTCTTTTGAAAAGATTTTGAACTTTAAAATCATGATTGGATGATTCACCCTTATTAATGTGCGAGTTTATCTCACTCTGGTTCACCAGACTGACCCGGTGTTTTGTAAATGCTCGGGTTAGGCCGGGTTGTACAGGTTCAGGTTATCGACTGCTGTGAAGAGACGAGCTGAAAGAGTCCAGACGTATGATATTACTATTCCGCTGTGTGTTATATGAGGACAGATTAGTATCACTGTCCAGATGTGTACTCTGATATTGTAAGTATTTCAAAAGCTTTCAATAAAGGTTATTTCTGTATTATATTTTGTTCCGCTGCGATGTGAGACTCTGTGGTGTGCTGTTTTCTTCTTCTTCTATTCTAATTTTTTTCTATCTTATCTATTCTCACCCTCTAACTTCTCTCTATAAATGATCTGGAATATTCGATGTCTGAATGGTCAACATGGTAGTTTGATGTTGATTTTCGGAGTCGAAAATCCCGGTTCGTTACAGTGGTATCAGAGCTATTGGTTAAGTAATTACCTTGGCTCTGTGGCGTGACTCAGTAGAGATGGGGTTAGCAATACCCTAGATTGAGTTTGAATGTATATATATGAGCGCGTATTTGTAAATTGTTATAAAAACTGTCTTATATTGTGTTGATTGGTTTGTCGAGTAGTTTATGAATTCCGGTCGATACAGTAATGCAAACTGTGTCGATAAGTGTTTCTAAACTCTTAAACAGAATAATTCGACACAGTATGTTTTTGAAAGGGGGTAAATGAAATAATTTTACCCAAATTATATTTTAATATAAAAGAATGATTAATATTTAGAATATTATAGTATATTGGATGTGTTGGTTGATTATAAAATGTGAAATGGTTATATAAATAACCAATCAGAATCCATATAAGTGAAACATATGAAATCAGATGAATTAAATCTGAATTTAAATCAGAATTGAAATTAAAACTTTGGAAATTCGAACAAGTGGTTGAAATTGGAATTGGACTTAATATATGAGAATTTTAAAATCCTGGGAGGTTTATAAATTGTTTTACAAGCCTTGCAAAGGATATTTTGAACTGATTTCAAAATGGAAGTGTTTAGAAATGGTTTTGAAAGTGATATAGTATTGAACTCACTTCGATAGCTGGAAAATAGATTCCGATGATGTGCGCGCCATTATCGGTGTCCATTTTCGAGTTCTAAGTGACGGATTACTACCAAAGATTTTGTTTTGAGTTGTTTTGAGAAAAACAAGTTGTTTTGAATCCTGAAAGGGAATATTTGATTTTTGAAAAAGTTGAGCTGTTTAAAAACTCCCAGAAAAATTGTTTGAACAAAGGCAAAATTAAATAGAAATTGGAAAAGTAAATATGAATTGAATTGAAACAAATTTATTAGAAATTGAATCGGGACATAATATGTCAATTCGAATCAGATTTTGAACTGTGAGACAGGAATCTAAGATGGTGATGGACTGGTAAGTAAGAGTTGGAATTGATTATGGATTGAGATTGAATTAAGAATGGTATTTGGCTTGGATGTGTGAAGGATTTGGTTTTGAGGATAAAATTGGAATTTTGTTTGGGAATGCATTTGTATATGCTGACAGGGCAGCAGATGGAAAGGATATAATGATATGCCGACAAAAAGGTACACATTTATTTGGGTTTGGTGATTTATGAGCCTATTTGGCAAGCCGCTTGGCTGTTTTATTTTCTTTTGGATTGGAGAAGGCCTAGAAAGGCGAGTTGGAATTGTACCGATTAAGCCGTACAGAAGAGGTGCTGGCGAAATTTTCAAAAATTTAAAGTGTTAGAAAATTTTCGATATTTTTGAAAATATTTATTCACAGTATTGAATTGGTTTCTAATTTAATATAAAATTGAATTTGGAAATTAATGAGTTTATAACGTTCTTTCTTACCTTAGCAATTTCGAGGACGAAATTATTTTAAGGGGGGAAGAATGTAACGACCCGTGTTTTTCGACCATTTGAATATGAATATTTAAATTAGCTTTAAATATTATATTGGAAATATTAATGGAATTAAATATTGAATTCGTTATTTAAACGAAGTTCGAACGTTATATATTTATATAATATAAATCAAGCTCGAAAATAGCGTGTAGTTCGTAAATTTGAATTTTTAACTTCAACTGAGAATACAGGATTCGATATAAGTCGGATTTCTGTGAAACAAGACACGTTGGAGCCGTATTGGCAATAGCTTTCATATGAAAGAGAAAAATCTAGATTTCGTGTTATAGTTTGATAGTTATGGTCAAATCAAATTTTGAAATAGTCGCTATGAAAAATCGTTATTAAATTATAGGCCTTTAAAATAGCCGTTTTGCAAACGGACTCAGATTTCGACAAAACCAGTTTCATTAGAACCGTATCGTTAAATTATTGTCAGAAAATCAAACTGCATGGAAAATCGATGTCGTATATGACCACGGTAGTCGTAAACGCCCATATAATTTCTATAGCGCGTAATTAATTCAATAAAGGGATATTTGGGCGTAACTCGAGAAGACGATTGAATTAGGCCGCGAAACCAGTTCCGTTGAGTTCGTATCGTCGATTAGAGTCAGAATAAGTATATAGTTTGTTATTTTTAGAGACCGTAAAATTTGGTGTTAAAAGGGGTATTGCGGTTCGGGGTAAAAAACAGCCTACCGGGGCAACAGTCTCAGAATGCGACGAAATTAGTGTCGTTGGGTTCGTATCGAAAAGTTATTATCGATGTTCGCAGTTTCAAGTTGATTTGATTTATCTAGTGACCGTGGAAAAATTAAATGCGTGTTCATTTCCGGTTTCATAAAGGAAAATTTTCCATACGACCTCAGATTTCGACGAAACTTGTCCCATTGGATTCGGAATACCTTTTTACACTGAGATTAGCATTTTTATCAGTAAACAGAAGTTGATTGTGATTAGTTTCACTTGTTACTTTACGACGAAGTTTCAGTAAGTAATATTTTATTCTTTAAATATCCTACCCTATTCTATTGTCAAATCTTTTTCCATCCTAACCATATATTCCTTTCAACATTTGCAAACCCAACCAGTTACAAAGATGTTCAGACCTACCGTGCAGCTACCCAAAATCCATGCCAACCCCTCACTGTTTTGCACATGCTGCCTCCTACTTCCCTTACAGCCGTACTTCATTTCACCATCAATGTAAACTCAAACATGACTGAAATAAAAACACGCTGAACGCATTGGCCACCAAATGAAAACTCATGCCAGTTAATAAATGTAATACCAGCTATCCTAAAGCCTCTGCATGCCTACCCGTACCCATAAACCGTGATGCCCACGTTTTCCCTTTCTATAAATACCTGAGAATTAAACACCCTCATGACATTTCCTCTCCTCCTTCAGTACTGAAAGGAAAACCGCAAATGATGTAAAGAAGATCACGACCAATAAAAAAAAAAAAAGGGACGACGTAAAGAAAGAAAAGAACGGGAGGGGTGTAGGAGCGGATGGGTTTCTTGTGACGTGGTAGGAAGGGAGGGTGTCCATGTAGGGACGTTGGTTGGTACAGGTTTTAGTCCATACGAAAAAAAAAAAATGTGAAAATGCGGAACTGGTAGCATAAGCTTGAAGTTCAAGTGGGGGAACTGGGTTTTGGGTGAAACCGTACGGACGCAGTATGACAGAGAGGAGTTAGAGCGGGATGTACTGTGGGTTCGTGAGGGGTATTTGTGTTTGGACGTGGGAAGCAGTACACGCGGCAAGTGGGGGTGAGTGCGTGTGTAGCTGAAGTAAGAAGTCAATAGTGGTATGGTGTTTAAACAAAAACAGCAAGGCGTTGGAGCTGTGAGGAAGGGCCTTATGCGCGGACTGGAGTGGTTCTGTTGGGACGAGGTGGCAAACGGTAGATGAACAGTGACCGTACCTAATTTATCCTTAAACAAAGAAAGGACCAAAACAAGGAACGTTGGATCCATATCAGCGAGCGCGATATTATGGGTTTGGAGCAGACGGAGTTGAGCGCAGATGGAAGCTTGCAGAACGAACCGTCTTAATGACGAATGAAATCAAGGTGAGTTAAACTCACTCAGTTACCCTTTTTATATTTTATATAAATTGGGTGTTTTTATTTTATGTGCCCTGTTTGCCAATGGTTGACTGCTTTGCTAGTTATCTATTTAACTGTTGATTTAACCGATGAAATTAAACTGTGTTTAATTTCAGTCAAATATCAAATCGTTATTTTTAACGATTGAGTCCAATAAAGGTGACTCACCTTGGTTGGTCATGTTTATTTATAAACGTGTTTAAATGGTTGAATTGGTTGAATTGCTTATGGTTGATGTAAAATGGTCGTTATTTAATTTATCAGTTAAACAAAACTGAACCGTCTGATTTGAGATAACCATTTGAGTACAGGGAAGAACAGGTTGGAGGGATCCAACCGGATTCCTCAAATGTATTATTTATTTTCATATGATCATATATGAACTGATCTGTTTGTGTGATTGATTTGATGGTTGATTATTGACTGGATATTCAACATCTGTTTGGTTTGAACCAATGGGCGATATTGGTTAAGTGTTTGGCAGAGTATGGCCTTTAAAACCAATCGAGTTATAGATATTGATTCACCGTCAGGTAAATCGATAGAGTTGAGGTTATAAAATTTATTTTATAACCAGAGTTAGATTTGAATTATATTATTTGAATAAAAGTTATTTAAGAGAAACAAATAAATATTTTATTTGTTTAAGGCTTTGATTTGTTACGAAGTTATTTTGCAAAGAAAATGCTGATTTACCAGTTGAAGAATAAGAAATGAATTAAATGGTTAAACCTTGAAAATTTGTTTTGTAAAGAAAACAAATAATTAGAATCTATTTAAATTAATTATATTTTTAATTAATTTAAAGCAAGGATTGTTGAAATCGGTTAATGAGATAATCAAGTTTTTGAGTTAATTAAATCGACCGTTTGGAATTAGAATGGTTTACCAAGTTAATGTGTTTTGACTAAAATAGTTAAATGAATATTGTTTGAATTTAAATAAGGATTTAAAAAAGGGATTTAGTAGTTAATTTAGATAATAAAGGGATTAACTACTAAAGTAGTTAATGTTGGAAATAAGTTATTATTTAATTAATGATAAAGTTAGGAATATATTTTTAAATGGGAATTCATTTAAAAAGGTTACCGAATGTGAGATGCAAGCCAATTGAATGGTGAAAGGAAATAAACGTACTTAATTATATGAATTAAGTGAAAGGAGATTACGATAAAAAGGGTTTATTATAAACCAGAGGTTTTAAGTGAGTTTCAAAGTGTTAAGACGTTAATTTTACAGTAACGTTATTTGAAAACGAGATCTAGTAAAAAGGAGAATTTTAAATGAGATTTCAAATGGGAAATTGAATATAGCTATTCGAGATAGAATTAGCCAAACATAATTATCTGGCTAAGTTGCCATTTCGTACGACTGCTAGCGTAATTCGCAGGGCTGCAGATAGCCTACGGCGGTCGGATGTTTCCTGAGGGAATCAGGCGTAACCATTGTGATAGCTGTGATCTAGAGTCACGCGGATGGAGTTAAGACGAATGTTAATAAATCGAATTAGAGTTATTCAAATATCGTATTTTTGAATATTAAAAGAGTTAGAAGTTTTAATTTAACAAAAGTAAATCAGTTTGTTAAAGGCCAGGTGATGCCGAATACTGAATCAGTGAACTCATTGGAGTGTCATGTTTGAAACACTGTTTATTTTGATAGTTAAATCACCGACTATCAACTATGTCCAATACGATTGTTGGTACGGAAAGACCGGGATCGAATTTATTCGAAAACCATTCCGACCAACAAATACGTGAAGATCTCAGAAGATGATCGAGATGGTGCTGTGAAGACCGTTGATTTTCATAAACGGAAGAACCACTAATATTCTCTGCCTGGCAAGCCGAGATAAGCTGGGATTCTGTCGTAGTTGGAATCAACGGGTTGCAAGGACTTCTCGCTACTGATCCATGGGGTGATTCCTATATTGGATGCAGTAGGATAGTGCCTTCGGTTCATCCTGTTCCTGGATGACGTATATGGACGAATGTCTGACAGAGTATTTCCAAAGGGTCACGTACGTTGATTTCTTCAAACGTACGATAGTTGTTGGCAGGGAATTGCCATTCTCAAGCTTTCAGTTAGAGTATTTTTGTGGACGTCAATTAGTGATATCTGATGGATTTGACGATGTGGCATTCAAAGTGAATGACGACCAGATGATCAAGAGTTAATTCTGGCCTCAAGCCTCATCAACCGGGAAATGACAAAAATCGGGCAGGCAGCATGGCTATGTAGGTCGCTCCCATTAGGGTGTATGATCACCTATCTAGAGGAAATCCTATTTGCTTCTTTAATCTATGTTTCGATGTTGTCCCTTGTCGGGAGACGGTTGCTGATCCCAACCGTCGGTGATATACATTCGGCACACTCAAGCGAAATGAGTGGTCGGTCGTGTGAGGGCCGGGTTACAAGAAGTTCTTGTTGAATCCAGTGTATTCGTCTCTAGAGATACACGATCGGAAGGTGGACCCATACCTTGTCAAGTCGGAATCCAATTCCCAATAAGCGCCTGCGGGTTTTGATTGTATACTATATATGTGAAGCGTGAGATGCAAGCGTTCCACTAGATTGCTACTTACTTGCATTTAGACATTATTATAATATCAGACAAGATATTGGTTTCAAAAATGTTTTGGGTTATCGTAAGGTAAAAACCGTCCGTGTTTATGTGTGGATTTGGTCTTACGATTATCCTTTTCTTTTGAAAAGATTTTGAACTTTAAAATCATGATTGGATGATTCACCCTTATTAATGTGCGAGTTTATCTCACTCTGGTTCACCAGACTGACCCGGTGTTTTGTAAATGCTCGGGTTAGGCCGGGTTGTACAGGTTCAGGTTATCGACTGCTGTGAAGAGACGAGCTGAAAGAGTCCAGACGTATGATATTACTATTCCGCTGTGTGTTATATGAGGACAGATTAGTATCACTGTCCAGATGTGTACTCTGATATTGTAAGTATTTCAAAAGCTTTCAATAAAGGTTATTTCTGTATTATATTTTGTTCCGCTGCGATGTGAGACTCTGTGGTGTGCTGTTTTCTTCTTCTTCTATTCTAATTTTTTTCTATCTTATCTATTCTCACCCTCTAACTTCTCTCTATAAATGATCTGGAATATTCGATGTCTGAATGGTCAACATGGTAGTTTGATGTTGATTTTCGGAGTCGAAAATCCCGGTTCGTTACAGTAACAATTTAAATCAAAGAATTAAAATAGGAAAACTCACATATTTTCAATCGCCGGAGAAACCCTAAATCGGTGAAGCTTGGCGTCGGAGGTTGGGTGACTGGTGCACGACAGGACTTTGCGGAGGGCGGGCCTGCTGTGGTGCACGCCAGGGTGGAGGAGATGGATGGTGCTCGCGGTGGGGAGGGGCTGCGGGGTTGGCGGCACAGCTGGGAGTGAAGGAGGAGGTTGCGATTAAGGAGGAGGAGGGGAAGCAGGTGGAGCGGCGGACATGGGTGGTCTCGCGGTGGCGTGCGATGGGGGAGAAGGCTAGGGGTGTTCGATTGAGGGGTCGACTGGAGGAGGAAGGAGGCGGAGGGAAGGGGAGCACCGGAGAAGGAAGGGTCGACGGAGGCAAAGCTGGGTGGACGTTGGTAGAGCAGTGACGGGCGCATGCAAAGGAGGCCGCGATTTTTTTTGATATTGGGGGAGGGGGTGGGGCGTAAGGTAATTTAGGGATCGAAGAAAACTAACGGGGGCTTAAATGGAATATATATATATATATACATATATATGTATATATATACATATATATGTATATATGTATATACATATATATATTCCCGTTTTATTCCAAAAAGGTTGACTTTTTATTTGGACTCCAGACGAGACCTAACGACTTTCGCCCCTAGCTAAATACCCACATTCTGAACTCAATGAGATATGTTTCATAAGACAACTCGACTGTTTCGATCTTTTTTCTTTTAAATTAAAATATAAATCAATGTATATTGAATTCAAACGTGCATTTTAATTTACCAGGACCACACACTGACTCCAAAAATTTCAGAAAATTAAATCTTACTATGTTTTGATGATACGGTCCTAACAAAACTATTTTAGTCGAATTTGGAGGCCGTTTGAAAAATGGTCAATTTCCAGTCTATTAAATTCAAACTGAAATTACCAAACACGTTTAAATGCACCACGCTCACATAATAATTCCAAAAATTATGAAAATTGGAATCTAGCAATAATTTGACATTCCGGATCCAACAAAAGTGGCTTGTCAAAAACGGAGGTCGTTTGCAAAATGGCTATTTTTAAGGGCTATATATTATTATAAAATATATATATATTCCATTGCGGCTATTCTAGATTTTAAAATGGGCATAACTTTCAATTTATATTATGAAATCTGTATTTTTCACATTCCTTAGAAAGATATAATTAAGCAGATTCAAATATTTCTTATTTTACTGAAATTCGATTTATTTTGAATTCTGTACATTCAATTGAAATTTAAAATCGAATTTTCAAACTACTACGCCATTTCAGGCTTGTTTTATAATTAAAATAAATTTATTTGTTCTAACTTCGATTTAAATAAATTTTTAGTCGTTATTATTTAAAATAATTCGTTTTAAATATTCAAAATCCATTAAAATAGCTAAAATAAAAAATTTAAATTGGTTCAGAAAATCCGGGTTGTTACAATCTCCCCCACTTAAAATCTTTTCGTCCTCGAAAAGGAACAGAGCTGAAAGTTGTTTAACTAACCAACTCAACTTTCATTCTTCAACTTTTCAATTTCTAAGAATTTACAAATTTTCCTAAAATTTAGCTAACACCCTAAATTTTCGAAAAATTTCGCCATAACCTCCTTTCTACGGGGGGACCTTTAAAACCACAACTAGCCTCACAGGGCCCTCATCATCCAAAAAGAAAAAGCCAAGCGGCTAGCCAGTTGGATCATAAAATCATCAACCCAAGAAATACAATAAACATATACCTATTTGTCGGGCATACAATTTTATTTCTCTTCTTAGCTTCCATGCTATGACTTGTTCATTGTATATACATGTACATATATGCAATTTCAGTCAATTTTCAATTCAGTTCAATATTAGATTTGATTCGACTTAATTTACCTTTCATCCACATATTGGTCAAATTAATTATCATTCCAATATTTTTATTAGTTATTAATCAAACATCACAACAAGCAATCAACAATCAATTAGTTGATTAAATTTTCAAACATATATCTCTATACATACCCAAAAATCATATTTTTAGTGCCAAATCACAAATAATAAAATCTAACTAAGTTTGGTTCTCGCACTAGTCAATTAGAAATATATAGATATCCCACTTTCGAAACTCGAACATAAATACTGATGATGAGGCCTCAATCATAAGGATCATTTCTGGGCGACTAAATTGTGATTCTATATCTATCCAGCATATTTGGAACTTCAAATACACGTGGATCAAACGTATATTAATATCTCCATATACACGATAGTCCAAAATGAATTTAATATAAATTACTCAAATACGTGTAATAAATTTTAAATTTTCAAAACAAACTTTGTTTTTATTTTAAAAATAACACTCTTCCAACTCATTTTAGGAAACGACAGATCTTATCCCTAACAAGTCATTCTCATTGGATATTACTAATCCAATCTCTGATGAATTCTTTCGTTGGGTTCTAATGTGTCTTGTTCTTTAGCTCTGTAAACCAGAGCTCTGATACCAAAATGTTACGACCTGAATTCGCTAGCCATTGAGGAGACCAGAAAACATGGATTGCAATGAGAACACGACAAATCGGAATGCAAACAGAAGCACATTTCATTGCTATTACAACAATTACATCAGAGTAAAAGAATATAACAAAGTATGAGTAAATTATATACATCAAAAAATATCAGAGATTAAAATTACAAAGCAGTGGAAAAATAATACATAACACAATAGAAAGAGATACATGGATACAAAGCTTTTCGAATATAGCTCAAGCTGTAAATCCAGGATCCTGGGAAAAGAAATAATCTGCAAAATCAAAATTACTAGCTACCCATGTGGAAAATATGGGCAACTAGAGTTTAGGTTAAAACCATAAACTCCTGGTCAGTCATGGGACTGATGTGAGAACTAAAACAGTTATTTAAAACTTTACTTTAAAAATAAAATAAATCAAGGGACCATGCCATTTAACACGGAATGGGGTTTTTCCCAAGAATACCAGTGCATAAAACAGTTTATAAATAGAAAAATGCTTTTCGAAAAATAAAGCTATTATAAGACTCAGGTCCCATCACACAATGCAACGCAAGCCGGAGGATATAGTTTTCCCTTACAATATCCAAACATGCTTGGTACGTTTAAAACAAATCATTTTGAAATTACTATAAGTTTATAGTGTCAAAACGACTTCAAATATAAATGTATCAATCATAAACGGCATGGGTACCAAATATCATGTCACCATACTAGGTTTTACAACTAAAACCAAAATGTCATGTATTGGAAATTGGATTTCCATCATGAATCGAGGCAAGGGATGTACTCCTCGTCGGCTTCGAGACACTCTAGCAAATGCCTCAGGGTTCTCCGTAGTGAACCTTTGGATCCTCCAAGGTCGGTCCTCCCTTACGTTTGAGGATTGGCAATTCCTGAACACACATTTCCCGGTCCTATCGGGCCTATCCATCAGCCCCGTAGTGACCGATATATCCGAGGCGCCTCACATTCCATCATCCACATAGGTAAAAATAAATAAATGTCTGGGCTCCATACCATGAAACCACCCACAACTAATAGGAAACGACATGCACTCCTTGGGTCCCATATCCTGTTTTTGACTCATACCGAGGTGTGAGGCTCGCAAGTTAACGCTATACACAAAGCTATGCTATTTAAAGTCGTGCTTTGATCATCAACCACAAGACTCTGTGTAATGGCCCGCAAATCCGAGCTATCTGAGTTGACTAAATACACCACACGTCCAACCCAAATAACACAGAAATACGACTCATTTTTAGAAAGAAGTTAGAGGATGAGAAATAGAAAGAAAGAAATATTAGAATAAAAGAAAACGAAGATCACAAACTCACAGCGGAACGAATAAAATATATTATATAACATAAGCTTTGAAATACAAATCTGTTTTGTACATATATACATACCATCATCAGAGTACACATAACATTTGATTCAGCGGAAGCAAACTCTAAATAACTAACGTTGAAGCCTTCTGCTTCAAGCTCCTCCAAGTGTATCTGTAAAAGCCTGAAACACTTGACTGCCCGTACAAATTTGGGCACCCAAGAGTTTAGGGAAAACAAAACAAAATAAACTCTGGGTCAGTCATGGGACTGGTGTGAGTAAACTCCAACCACTTGTTTAACTTTAAAATTTCTTTCAAACGAAAAGATAATAGTAAGACCAGTCCACACATAAACACGGACGGTTTTTACCTTACTATAACCCACTTTGATACGCAAATCCAGTGATATTATAATAATGTCTACATCAAGTAAATAACCAAATAGCAGAACGCTTGCATCTCACGCTCCACATATATAGTATATAATCAAAAACCGCATGGCGCTTATTGGAGATTGGATTCCAACTACGACAAGGTATGGGACCACCTTCCGATGATGTATCTCTAGAGGCAAATACACCTGGGTTCAACAAGAACGTCTTGCAACCCGGCCCACACATGACCGACCACTCATTTCGCTTGAGTGTATCGAATGTATATCACCAACGGTTGGACTCAAACCACCGTTCCCGAATGGGAAGAATCGATAGATTTAGAAACAAAAGGAATTTCTCTAGATAGGTGATTATACACCCTAATGGGTGCGACCCACATAGCCATGCTGCCTGCCCGATTTTTGTCCTTTCCCGGTTGTTGAGGCCTGAGGCTACGCATACTTACCATTTATTGATAACACCATCACTTTGAATGCCACATCATCAGATCCGTTAATCACTAGTTGAGTTTGCACAAATATTCTGGATATTATGCTAAGGGATAAATCCGTTGCAACCATATACATTTATACAGACCAACCCATTTGATCATTGGAAATACTCTGTCAGACATTCGTCCATTTACGTTCGTTCTGGGATTGAACGACACCGAAGGCACTATTTCTATAAATAGAAAAGCCCTTGCACTTTACTCCGTCTTCAATATATTCAGCATACTTGGTTCGCAACGCTTATGCCGATACGGAGTGGTTCTTCGGATAATAATCCAACCGGTCTCTCCATATTGACAACGATGGTCAAAAACTTCGATAGTCTGTGATTTAACTATCGAATAAAAACAGGTGTTCATCCAAACATATCAAACAAATCACTGGGCCCTTTAATTAATATTTCATTAATTAAATCACTTTTCCATTTCCTTATCAATATTTGTTACCCAAATATTTTCAATAACCATATTGGCTCTTTACGCTATTTGGAAAGCATTTCCCAATATCAACTTCTTTAATTTTCTATATATTAGAAAATATCTCTATTTGCAATTAGAAACAGTTCTAATCACTTATCTCTATCCCGACTATATTAATTATACTCAGGAAATATTTACTTTTATATCTCCAAAATTCCATCACTTGGGTTTAAAACGAATGTTGTGTAAAACATTGTTACAACAACCTAAAATATTTTATTCAAGTAACTCTTTTTCAAACCCTTCTCTTCGAGACTGGATCTTGCTATTTATCCATTAAAAATGAAATCAATCAAGTTGGGGTAAAATTACCTCTCAGACCTTAACTGAAACCATCCTCAATTTCAAAACGACAAAACCACTAACCTCGAATAAACACGCTATACAATCCAATTATTCATTTTTAAAACAGGTATAAAGTTCGCTTTCTATTTCTAATTTATAGATTTCCCCTTTCTGTTACAATATTCGATTTTTATATTCACTCACTTATCGAATTCTATACGACGATACGACGATTTCTAACCATCAAAATATCTTTAAAAATATTCTAACTCCTTAAATTTCCGGAAAAATTTCGCCATAACCTCCCCTGTATCGGGAGCATCGGGAAATTTCAAATAGCTTCCCGGTATCTTCCTCAATCAAAAGAAAAAAGGAAAAGCCAAGCGGCTTGCCGATACGGCGCATAAAACCTCATATATGAATTTAAACATGTACCTTTTTGTCGGGCACATAAATTAAAATCTTCATATACTCCATCCCATATCTGTTTAACACCTGTTCACCTGTTTTCCATTCAGTTTAACTCAATCCAATCGTTTGAATTCAGTTTCGCTCATTTATTCTTTAATTAGCTCTTTTGCCTATTTTACTTCTTTGTTTGAACATAACACGTTCAAATAAAATGTTTAACTCGCTCACGACCAAATTGAATTTCAATTCTAGTTCCCTTTTTTGATTTCGAATATAAATTTCAACTCGAATTTTCTTATTTAAAGCTCAATATTTATTCGAAATCTCACTAACTAATTTCTATTCGATTTAGTTAATTCTATTCAATAAATCAAAATCTGGTTTCTGTTTCAAAAATCATATTCATTTACACCACTTGAATTCGCATATATTTTACAACTCAACTCTGAAATTTTCTAAATCGAACTTCGGATTTTATTTGCTTAAAAATCCTTTTATAATATTAAATAAACCATTATGGTTTTAAAACGATTCTGGCGCTGTTTTTCTGAAAATTTGATTTTGACATAGCTCAAAATCTATACGACGAAATTCAGATTTTTCTCTTTCATTAGAAAACTATTATCACATTGGTCCTGACGTTTCTTGTTTCAAAGAATTTCGACTTCAATTGAGTTCTGTATATTCGATTGAAGTTCGAATCGCCAATTTACGAACTGCAGCGCTGCGGCGAGTTCGTTTTAATTATATTTATAAACATAAACTTTTAAACTTCGTTTATATAAATTCAACTCTATTCTAATATATATAGATATATATTCCAAATTCCATTTGAATCTTTACCTTTCAAATTCCATAGTTTTAAATCCTGTATTCAAATCCCATTTGAAATCCTTTATTCGAATTTCATTGCAAATTCTTTATTCGAATTCCCATTTCAAATCCAACTCCCTTTTTGAATTTCTATATTTGAAATTCATACTTGAATTTAAATATCCAAACTCCATTGAAATTTCTATTTGAAATTCTAAATGTTTCAAATCCCATTTGAACTTTTATATTCCAATTTCTATATTTGAATTCTATTGAAATTCAAATATTCACTTCTTTTTAAATTCTATATTCAAAATTCCATAGTTAAAACCCATTTGAATTTCATATTCAAATCCCATAGATCAAATCCTATTTGAATTCAATTTGAATCTCTTATATTCAAATTCCATTTTCCATTTCCCTTTGAATTCTAATATTCAAATTCATTTCCAGCCCCATTTAAATTCTAATATTCAAACTCATTTTGAATTCTAATATTCAAACCCATTTGAATTTCTTCACTCAAACCCATTTGAATTCCCCTGAATTCAAATCCCATTTTCAAAACCATTTGGATTTTCTATTTGAAATCCTATTTTTGAAATTCCATTTCCCATTCTACTTTGAAATCCTATTTTCAAAGTTTATTTTCAAATTCTATTTTGAAATCTCATATTCAAATTTCTACTTGAATTTCTATATTCAATCCCATGTTCAAATTCAACACTTGAATTTCTATTTCAAATCTCAATTCAAATTTCATATTTAAATTCCATTCAAATCTTTATTCAAATTTCATATTTGAATTCTTCTTTGAAATACTATATTTCAAATTCTATTTTGAAATCCTACATTGAAATCTCTATTCGAATTTCTTTATTCGAATTCCTTTGAATTCAAATTTTATTTTAATTCCTTGAATTCAAATTCTATTTTTCATTCTAATTTCGTCTATTCAAATTCTATTTGAACTTCTATTTGAATTTCTAATATTCAATCTTCCTTGCCTTTCATTTAAAATTCAAATATTTAAATTTCTTTTCTAATTCTACTATTCAAATGTTATACTCAAATTCCATTTGAGTTATATATTTAAAAATTCCATTTCACATCCTATTTTGAAATTTCATTTCAAAATTCCAATTTCACACTTGTATTTCTATTTCTGAATTATCAAATGATAATTCTTTTCACTTTATTTATAACTTTGTTATAAAAGAATTATTTATAAACTTCGTTTATAAGGAACTACTTGTTTTATTTTTATTCCATTTAAAATTCAAATTCTATTTAAAAATAGAATTTTCCCTTTTTAAATCTCCAATATCCTTTTTACGATATTTTTAAATATCATTACTTAAGCCCAATGATATTTAAACACACAAAGCAACCAATTATTTATTTTTCTAACACATCATATATAACAATATATATGCAAACAAATAAACAAACAGATAATATATTTTTGAGGAATCCTGTTGGATTCCTCCAACCTGTTTTCCTGCATCCACAGATGTTAGCACATAAATAATACCAATTCTGCTTCGTGGCAGAATATCGCGGTATAGAAGGTCATCCACTAATCATAGCGTGGGGCGTATAGGGTAATCATCCGCTATGAAACTGCGGGCATCCGCTAATGAGACTGCGGGAATCCAACCAATCAATCAACCCAATATATATATATATATATATAGCCTAAATAACTAATATATATAAAGCAAACCAGAAATCATTCACACAAGCAACAGACAATTATTTTTAATGAAATAAAAATAATTCTAAAGGTGAGTGAGATTTACTCACCAGGATTTTCCTTTGCTGAATATCCTGTGAAATTCAAATCTTACTGCCTCGAATCGCCTCAAATGAATTTTATCGTGTACCTATGATAATTTTATTTAAATTTACAGGTTAAACATCTATTCATTTAAATGTACTATTAAATGAATAACTAATTTTCCTATATATTTTAATTAACCAAGTTAAACATTAATTTGCATACTCAACTATTAGTCTATGGATTTTATTTCTATACCAATTTATTTCTTTATATAAACTGATTTTATAAATTGATTTTCTTTACATAAATGACAAACTAATTCTCTATTAAATTAATTCTATATTTATGACACACTAATTAATTCTTTAACTAAACTAGACTAACTAAATAAATAAATTATTAACTAAAATTTTTATTAAATTACCTAAATCCATTCTCTTCATTTCAGTCACATTGGCCTTCACGCATCAGCATCCAGGAACTGCCTTCATCGTCACCAGAAATACAGAGACCGACTCCTCCTCCATTGCCAACCAAACATCGACTTCCACTCGCTCATTATCAAGTCATCGCACCTACTCACATCGCGACTACCCCCTTTTGTGCTGCATCGTGACTCCCCGAACACCATGTCGAGTTGAATTCGCAACCCCCAAAATCGAAACCGCATTTGAACTTAAAATTGTCGAAAAACCCCCTCAATTGATGCGTTGCCCCTTGAAATTGGACCGCAGCATCATCGCGAGCCTCCACTGTGTCGAGCTTCACGAACCCGCGGTCTTCTAGTTATCGCGATCCCCTAACATGAAATAGAGATAACCCTAAAACTGAAATCGAGCTTCATAATACTGCCGAACTCGAGAGTGATATACGGTTTTCGATTTGAAGCTATAAAAGAAGATGAGTGGGATTTGATTCGAGCGGCCATCTTTATTTCCATTGGAGCTTTTGGTTTTAACTGAGGAGCAAATCAGTGAAGTAGTCGTTGTTTTATAGAGAAGAACGGGGAGCAGAAAGTACTGGCCATTAATTTTCTGTTTCCCTGGATTCTGAAACTTGGAGACAAAGGCGTTGGCTCGAGATGAATAATTCTGCGCTGATGACACTTTTAGGGTGGCGCTTAGTTTTTAGGTCGGCTATCCTTTTATATTTTTATTTTATTTTGTTTTGATTAAAAAGCTAAATATCTTGTGGTCCTTTAAATTAAAACCCTGAACCGTTACTCTAACGCAACCATTGTTATTTGAACAGTTTAACACTGTTCTGAACTAACCGAATATATTTTATATTTAATTTAAACGTATATAGAATAATTATTTTATAAAGATATTAAATTATTTAAATTTATAAACAAATAAATTTCTCGATAATATATCATTACCATTATCGATTACATTCACATAAAATTTATATTTATTATCTGAACCGTTTTGATTCAATTTTAACTTCGAATTCAATATATCTCGCATTACGGTAATTAGATGAAAAATCGATTTATATTATCAGCTCTATATTTAAAATACTATTAAATATTTAAAATAACCCGACCAGAAAAATCTGGGTCGTTACATTCTTCCCCCCTTAAAATAATTTCGTCCTCGAAATTGCTAAGGTAGGAAACATGGTACAAATCTATTTCTTTTCAACATCTCACTTATGTTGAAACTCAACTCCTCATATTTCAACAAATTTTTAATTCCACCAAAACCTTTGGTCTTCCTTCACTTAATTCGAATGATCAATCCATTTATGCCCAATCTATGTTCTATTAAACCAATTCAAATTGATTCTAGTCGATTGATTCACTTCAACCCATTTAACCAGCTTAAGTTAAATTCCAATTCCAGAATCCAAATCCCAGGATTTTCATTTCAAATCCTTTTGAAATCACTTTAACATGTACATATATTTATTTCCATCCCAAATTCAAAACATTTGAATTTTCAATCTACTTGTTTTCTTTCAAAACAAATTTCCATCAAAAACTTTCTAAGGTAGCAATTCGTCACTTAGAACTCGAAAATGAACACTGATGAAGCTGCAGTCATCATCAGAATTATTTCCCAGCCACTGAAGTGAGTTCAGTGCCTTATTATTTCAAAATCCATCTAAAATGATTTTCTTTCAAATCCTTCTAAAACAAAGCTATATTACTTTAATATACTTTGAAAAATATTTTTTTCAACTTCCCAGGATTTCCGAATTCTTAATTCTGGTTTGAATTTAGTTCTAATTCATCTCATTTGTATATATTTTATTCATATACAAATTTTATTTTGGTTATATATAACCATTTCGATTTTTATAATCTTATTTGATTATAAAATCAACATCCAACACATCCATATAATAATAATTCTAGAAAATTATTCTTTCTATATCAAAATATAATTTTGGGAAAAATTATTTCATCCACTTAAAAACAATATCATGTCGTATTTTCTGTTCAAGTGTTTAGAAATCCCTATCGACTTCGTGGCGTCCCACGATTCGACCAGAATTCATAAACCACTCAACAGACTAGCCAACACAATATAAAACAACTTTTATATCAATTTACAAATACGCTCTCTCGTATATACACTCAACTCATTCTAGGGTACTACTGACCCTATCTCTAATGAGCACATGCCACCAAAGCCTAGGTATTCGCTCAACCTAAGCTCTGATACCACTGTAATGGCCCGCAAATCCGAGCTATCTGAGTTGACTAAATACACCACACGTCCAACCCAAATAACACAGAAATACGACTCATTTTTAGAAAGAAGTTAGAGGATGAGAAATAGAAAGAAAGAAATATTAGAATAAAAGAAAACGAAGATCACAAACTCACAGCGGAACGAATAAAATATATTATATAACATAAGCTTTGAAATACAAATCTGTTTTGTACATATATACATACCATCATCAGAGTACACATAACATTTGATTCAGCGGAAGCAAACTCTAAATAACTAACGTTGAAGCCTTCTGCTTCAAGCTCCTCCAAGTGTATCTGTAAAAGCCTGAAACACTTGACTGCCCGTACAAATTTGGGCACCCAAGAGTTTAGGGAAAACAAAACAAAATAAACTCTGGGTCAGTCATGGGACTGGTGTGAGTAAACTCCAACCACTTGTTTAACTTTAAAATTTCTTTCAAACGAAAAGATAATAGTAAGACCAGTCCACACATAAACACGGACGGTTTTTACCTTACTATAACCCACTTTGATACGCAAATCCAGTGATATTATAATAATGTCTACATCAAGTAAATAACCAAATAGCAGAACGCTTGCATCTCACGCTCCACATATATAGTATATAATCAAAAACCGCATGGCGCTTATTGGAGATTGGATTCCAACTACGACAAGGTATGGGACCACCTTCCGATGATGTATCTCTAGAGGCAAATACACCTGGGTTCAACAAGAACGTCTTGCAACCCGACCCACACATGACCGACCACTCATTTCGCTTGAGTGTATCGAATGTATATCACCAACGGTTGGACTCAAACCACCGTTCCCGAATGGGCAGAATCGATAGATTTAGAAACAAAAGGAATTTCTCTAGATAGGTGATTATACACCCTAATGGGTGCGACCCACATAGCCATGCTGCCTGCCCGATTTTTGTCCTTTCCCGGTTGTTGAGGCCTGAGGCTACGCATACTTACCATTTATTGATAACACCATCACTTTGAATGCCACATCATCAGATCCGTTAATCACTAGTTGAGTTTGCACAAATATTCTGGATATTATGCTAAGGGATAAATCCGTTGCAACCATATACATTTATACAGACCAACCCATTTGATCATTGGAAATACTCTGTCAGACATTCGTCCATTTACGTTCGTTCTGGGATTGAACGACACCGAAGGCACTATTTCTATAAATAGAAAAGCCCTTGCACTTTACTCCGTCTTCAATATATTCAGCATACTTGGTTCGCAACGCTTATGCCGATACGGAGTGGTTCTTCGGATAATAATCCAACCGGTCTCTCCATATTGACAACGATGGTCAAAAACTTCGATAGTCTGTGATTTAACTATCGAATAAAAACAGGTGTTCATCCAAACATATCAAACAAATCACTGGGCCCTTTAATTAATATTTCATTAATTAAATCACTTTTCCATTTCCTTATCAATATTTGTTACCCAAATATTTTCAATAACCATATTGGCTCTTTACGCTATTTGGAAAGCATTTCCCAATATCAACTTCTTTAATTTTCTATATATTAGAAAATATCTCTATTTGCAATTAGAAACAGTTCTAATCACTTATCTCTATCCCGACTATATTAATTATACTCAGGAAATATTTACTTTTATATCTCCAAAATTCCATCACTTGGGTTTAAAACGAATGTTGTGTAAAACATTGTTACAACAACCCAAAATATTTTATTCAAGTAACTCTTTTTCAAACCCTTCTCTTCGAGACTGGATCTTGCTATTTATCCATTAAAAATGAAATCAATCAAGTTGGGGTAAAATTACCTCTCAGACCTTAACTGAAACCATCCTCAATTTCAAAACGACAAAACCACTAACCTCGAATAAACACGCTATACAATCCAATTATTCATTTTTAAAACAGGTATAAAGTTCGCTTTCTATTTCTAATTTATAGATTTCCCCTTTCTGTTACAATATTCGATTTTTATATTCACTCACTTATCGAATTCTATACGACGATACGACGATTTCTAACCATCAAAATATCTTTAAAAATATTCTAACTCCTTAAATTTCCGGAAAAATTTCGCCATAACCTCCCCTGTATCGGGAGCATCGGGAAATTTCAAATAGCTTCCCGGTATCTTCCTCAATCAAAAGAAAAAAGGAAAAGCCAAGCGGCTTGCCGATACGGCGCATAAAACCTCATATATGAATTTAAACATGTACCTTTTTGTCGGGCACATAAATTAAAATCTTCATATACTCCATCCCATATCTGTTTAACACCTGTTCACCTGTTTTCCATTCAGTTTAACTCAATCCAATCGTTTGAATTCAGTTTCGCTCATTTATTCTTTAATTAGCTCTTTTGCCTATTTTACTTCTTTGTTTGAACATAACACGTTCAAATAAAATGTTTAACTCGCTCACGACCAAATTGAATTTCAATTCTAGTTCCCTTTTTTGATTTCGAATATAAATTTCAACTCGAATTTTCTTATTTAAAGCTCAATATTCATTCGAAATCTCACTAACTAATTTCTATTCGATTTAGTTAATTCTATTCAATAAATCAAAATCTGGTTTCTGTTTCAAAAATCATATTCATTTACACCACTTGAATTCGCATATATTTTACAACTCAACTCTGAAATTTTCTAAATCGAACTTCGGATTTTATTTGCTTAAAAATCCTTTTATAATATTAAATAAACCATTATGGTTTTAAAACGATTCTGGCGCTGTTTTTCTGAAAATTTGATTTTGACATAGCTCAAAATCTATACGACGAAATTCAGATTTTTCTCTTTCATTAGAAAACTATTATCACATTGGTCCTGACGTTTCTTGTTTCAAAGAATTTCGACTTCAATTGAGTTCTGTATATTCGATTGAAGTTCGAATCGCCAATTTACGAACTGCAGCGCTGCGGCGAGTTCGTTTTAATTATATTTATAAACATAAACTTTTAAACTTCGTTTATATAAATTCAACTCCATTCTAATATATATATAGATATATATTCCAAATTCCATTTGAATCTTTACCTTTCAAATTCCATAGTTTTAAATCCTGTATTCAAATCCCATTTGAAATCCTTTATTCGAATTTCATTGCAAATTCTTTATTCGAATTCCCATTTCAAATCCAACTCCCTTTTTGAATTTCTATATTTGAAATTCATACTTGAATTTAAATATCCAAAGTCCATTGAAATTTCTATTTGAAATTCTAAATGTTTCAAATCCCATTTGAACTTTTATATTCCAATTTCTATATTTGAATTCTATTGAAATTCAAATATTCACTTCTTTTTAAATTCTATATTCAAAATTCCATAGTTAAAACCCATTTGAATTTCATATTCAAATCCCATAGATCAAATCCTATTTGAATTCAATTTGAATCTCTTATATTCAAATTCCATTTTCCATTTCCCTTTGAATTCTAATATTCAAATTCATTTCCAGCCCCATTTAAATTCTAATATTCAAACTCATTTTGAATTCTAATATTCAAACCCATTTGAATTTCTTCACTCAAACCCATTTGAATTCCCCTGAATTCAAATCCCATTTTCAAAACCATTTGGATTTTCTATTTGAAATCCTATTTTTGAAATTCCATTTCCCATTCTACTTTGAAATCCTATTTTCAAAGTTTATTTTCAAATTCTATTTTGAAATCTCATATTCAAATTTCTACTTGAATTTCTATATTCAATCCCATGTTCAAATTCAACACTTGAATTTCTATTTCAAATCTCAATTCAAATTTCATATTTAAATTCCATTCAAATCTTTATTCAAATTTCATATTTGAATTCTTCTTTGAAATACTATATTTCAAATTCTATTTTGAAATCCTACATTGAAATCTCTATTCGAATTTCTTTATTCGAATTCCTTTGAATTCAAATTTTATTTTAATTCCTTGAATTCAAATTCTATTTTTCATTCTAATTTCGTCTATTCAAATTCTATTTGAACTTCTATTTGAATTTCTAATATTCAATCTTCCTTGCCTTTCATTTAAAATTCAAATATTTAAATTTCTTTTCTAATTCTACTATTCAAATGTTATACTCAAATTCCATTTGAGTTATATATTTAAAAATTCCATTTCACATCCTATTTTGAAATTTCATTTCAAAATTCCAATTTCACACTTGTATTTCTATTTCTGAATTATCAAATGATAATTCTTTTCACTTCATTTATAACTTTGTTATAAAAGAATTATTTATAAACTTCGTTTATAAGGAACTACTTGTTTTATTTTTATTCCATTTAAAATTCAAATTCTATTTAAAAATAGAATTTTCCCTTTTTAAATCTCCAATATCCTTTTTACGATATTTTTAAATATCATTACTTAAGCCCAATGATATTTAAACACACAAAGCAACCAATTATTTATTTTTCTAACACATCATATATAACAATATATATGCAAACAAATAAACAAACAGATAATATATTTTTGAGGAATCCTGTTGGATTCCTCCAACCTGTTTTCCTGCATCCACAGATGTTAGCACATAAATAATACCAATTCTGCTTCGTGGCAGAATATCGCGGTATAGAAGGTCATCCACTAATCATAGCGTGGGGCGTATAGGGTAATCATCCGCTATGAAACTGCGGGCATCCGCTAATGAGACTGCGGGAATCCAACCAATCAATCAACCCAATATATATATATATATATATATAGCCTAAATAACTAATATATATAAAGCAAACCAGAAATCATTCACACAAGCAACAGACAATTATTTTTAATGAAATAAAAATAATTCTAAAGGTGAGTGAGATTTACTCACCAGGATTTTCCTTTGCTGAATATCCTGTGAAATTCAAATCTTACTGCCTCGAATCGCCTCAAATGAATTTTATCGTGTACCTATGATAATTTTATTTAAATTTACAGGTTAAACATCTATTCATTTAAATGTACTATTAAATGAATAACTAATTTTCCTATATATTTTAATTAACCAAGTTAAACATTAATTTGCATACTCAACTATTAGTCTATGGATTTTATTTCTATACCAATTTATTTCTTTATATAAACTGATTTTATAAATTGATTTTCTTTACATAAATGACAAACTAATTCTCTATTAAATTAATTCTATATTTATGACACACTAATTAATTCTTTAACTAAACTAGACTAACTAAATAAATAAATTATTAACTAAAAATTTTATTAAATTACCTAAATCCATTCTCTTCATTTCAGTCACATTGGCCTTCACGCATCAGCATCCAGGAACTGCCTTCATCGTCACCAGAAATACAGAGACCGACTCCTCCTCCATTGCCAACCAAACATCGACTTCCACTCGCTCATTATCAAGTCATCGCACCTACTCACATCGCGACTACCCCCTTTTGTGCTGCATCGTGACTCCCCGAACACCATGTCGAGTTGAATTCGCAACCCCCAAAATCGAAACCGCATTTGAACTTAAAATTGTCGAAAAACCCCCTCAATTGATGCGTTGCCCCTTGAAATTGGACCGCAGCATCATCGCGAGCCTCCACTGTGTCGAGCTTCACGAACCCGCGGTCTTCTAGTGATCGCGATCCCCTAACATGAAATAGAGATAACCCTAAAACTGAAATCGAGCTTCATAATACTGCCGAACTCGAGAGTGATATACGGTTTTCGATTTGAAGCTATAAAAGAAGATGAGTGGGATTTGATTCGAGCGGCCATCTTTATTTCCATTGGAGCTTTTGGTTTTAACTGAGGAGCAAATCAGTGAAGTAGTCGTTGTTTTATAGAGAAGAACGGGGAGCAGAAAGTACTGGCCATTAATTTTCTGTTTCCCTGGATTCTGAAACTTGGAGACAAAGGCGTTGGCTCGAGATGAATAATTCTGCGCTGATGACACTTTTAGGGTGGCGCTTAGTTTTTAGGTCGGCTATCCTTTTATATTTTTATTTTATTTTGTTTTGATTAAAAAGCTAAATATCTTGTGGTCCTTTAAATTAAAACCCTGAACCGTTACTCTAACGCAACCATTGTTATTTGAACAGTTTAACACTGTTCTGAACTAACCGAATATATTTTATATTTAATTTAAACGTATATAGAATAATTATTTTATAAAGATATTAAATTATTTAAATTTATAAACAAATAAATTTCTCGATAATATATCATTACCATTATCGATTACATTCACATAAAATTTATATTTATTATCTGAACCGTTTTGATTCAATTTTAACTTCGAATTCAATATATCTCGCATTACGGTAATTAGATGAAAAATCGATTTATATTATCAGCTCTATATTTAAAATACTATTAAATATTTAAAATAACCCGACCAGAAAAATCTGGGTCGTTACACTCTGCTTTTCAACAGAAGCCTTGATCATTTGCGTCTCAGCATGCCACATAGGCAATTCATGCCATGCGACTGATATCCATCAATATATAACCTCTAAGCTCATACGTCTCAGAGAAGGGTGTTAAGCAAGAGAAAAATTTCTCCGCCACCAAATAGATATGTATTTAATAGAAATCTGTCAACACAGAATAAAATCCAATGTCAGATACACATCCATTTACAAGTTCGTTCTGGGTTTGAACAAAACCGGAGGCACCTAATTCCTCGTCCCATATGTCCAATACAGGAGAGAGTTCCTCGCATATCCGGTCGATCTCCAAGTATGTCTGGACGATCACCACTTATTACCTTGTCTTGGATGTACAGCCCAATCAAGACATTAGTAATCATCCAAACGATGTGAAGAACCCCGATCTTCAACCACAGTCTTTATCGTCGACTTATCGTCGAATCAGTTATTCAGAACGGGTTAAACCCGATGTTTCCGAATAACTAGCGTATTTTACAATCAATAATCAAGTGCTATAAAAACACATCATACGCCTCATTCCAATTCAGAATATTCTTTTATTCAAATATTGGCATCATTAGGGAAAGGTTCCCATTAATTTTATCAAAGATAAATTCTTTAAATTTATTCTTTAATCTTCCTTTAGATATCAATTCTAAACCAAATTAAGGTTTATCAACTAGTCAGGATTATCGAGCCTTACCGAAGTAATCATTTATTTATTAATACCAATCCCAACCTATTTATCCCATGGAGCAAAACTGGTAATACTCCATATGTAACACCACGGTGTTATTCGTAAATTTAATTTCCATTTCACGTTCAAATATAATTAAAGATTTAACTATCGCCTGGAGTAAAACTGGTGGTACTCCATTCTCGATCATTTCCCAAATTTGATAATTTAAATTATCACTTTCTCATTTCAATCTAATTATAGATTCATTAAAACTCCACTTAGCTTTAATCTCATAAATCATTGCTAAATGATTATTTAACTTTGGGAAATCAAACATGCCACACTGACAATCTACACCGTACCATTGATTTTTGCCGATATATAACCTCTAAGCTCGTACGTCTCAAAGAAGGGTGTTAAGCAAGAGAATAATTTCTCCGCCACCAAACACATATATATTTAGCAGAGATCAACAATACGGTTCGAAATACAAGGTTAGACATGTAATCCTGTCTTTAATTGGGTTAAAGAACCAATGTTGTTTAAAACACAATTCACGATAAACCCAAAATCACATTCCATTAATTATGTAATCTTCACAGAAAACAGATCATTATATAATCGATATCAATTTCCATATCCGACTAATAATATAAATGGAATGACGATAAAGTCTTTTAAATTCCATATATATTAATAGTCTTCCTCCACAGAAGCTCACTTCGATTATTACCAAATCGAATTCCATTCCATTCCAATTTAATATATTAAATTAGAAAACTTTACTTTGGAAAATTTCCATTAAATCTTAATAAAAAGATTTATAAATTCCAAATCATATTTCACTGCTAATCGGGTTAAAGAACGAATGTCGCTAAAAACACAGTTCACAATAAACCCAATGTAACACCCCGTAAATCAGTTGATACTAATATTCACAAATGAAAGAATAATTAATTTCAAATATAAGAATATTGGGAACGGGCTGCGCCATTGTGTTCGTCTCGGAAAAATACGTGAAATAGAGTCCGAAATTTTGTAAATCGGAGTTCGTATGACTGAGATATGGCCTCGAGAAATTTCACGAAAAATTCAAATTTTAAAACAGATTTCAAAAACGCAGAAATGGAGGCAGGCGGGAAAACTCCCGCCCAGACCAGGTCGACCTGGGGGTCGACTTGGGAGTCGACCTGGGGGGGGGGCAGGTCGACACTAGAGTCGACCTGGGAGTCGACCTCCCTGGTCGAGCCCAGGTGACCTGGGTGCATCTGGTTGGGTTTTCGGGCTGTGTTTTGAGGGCTGGTCGAAATCTAATGGCTCTAATCTATTCTAGGGTTAATCTAATGGCTTGAATGCATCCTAACATCTATAAATAAGTGGGTAGACTCTAACCCTGAATCACTTGAAAAATTGGAGAGCTACCGACATGCCGTTGCCATGGAGTTCAGCGTAGCCGTCACAAACTAAAGAAGAAGAATGCCTAATCTACAAACTAAATCTACTCAAATCAAAAGCTCTCTCTCTTTCTATTTCTCTTCTTTAAAATAGTGAGTATGATGAATCTCACAATATTATTATAAAATAATTTGATTAAGTTATGAATGGATCACGAGAAAGTGATATGAATTGTTATGTATTTGTAAATTAGGTTGTGGATCTCTTGTTATGCTATTATGTTATCATATATATTGTTATGTTGTAGTGATTATGTTGTAAATAATCCTATGCTATGTCATATGTGATTAATCATGTTATGCTATGTTATAAATCATGTTATGCCATGTTGTAAATCATGCTATGCTATGTTGTAAATCATATCATGCTATGTTGCAAATTATGATATGCTATGTTGTAAATCTTATATATGTTGTAGATCTCATATTATCACATATGTTGAAATACTTATGTTATATGATAATGATGTCATGTTAAGTTATGTTGAATCATACAAGTTGTAAAATCATGATATTATTATTTATGCGAATTGGATCATGTTTAAAGTTTATGTTTTTTTATAATAGATCTTGATTATGGGAATTTGCCTATTGAGTTAGGTGTACCCATATACATGAATCTACAAATTAATTAGATCTTGAATATGGGAATTTGCCTATTAAGTTAGGTGTACCCATATACATGAATCTATGATTAAATGAATTTTGATTTTGGGAATTTGCCTATTGAGTTAGGTGTACCCATATAAAACCATATTGTTAATGATGTTGATTCACACATGTCCTATACAAGTTTATGAAATTTGATCAAAGTCATATTATGTGAATTATGAATAAGTTGACACCCTTAGATCCATGACATGTATAACCTTATGCAAGTTGTAATTTTGGATATATGCAAGTTTCACCCCTTGTTATGATTTATTTAGTCACATATATATGTTGTTGTTGTGAATATTTTCTTTTATGCTATGAGTTAGACTCATCGGGTCTAGCATACATTTTGCGAATAAACGTTCAAACATGGGGTAGGGGTAATATTAGGAAATTAATAAATTGGGGTGCAATTGATATGATTTTGCATGCCTTAAATGGATGTCCATAATTGAGTCAATTATGGACATTGCTAAATTTGGAATTAATTAATAATTCAAATAGGGGAATTATTAAAATTGGGGAAAATGGATTATTAACAATAATCAATGTTTAGGACACGAGCTTGGACCCGTTTGTGACGTAAACCTGCCCGGACCCGCCCGGCAAATCCAGTAGTCACAAATGTCGGCCCAATGTGAGAGGTCCTAGGCCCAAACTAAAGCATAACAGTTGTAAAGACACGAGGTTAGACTCTTTTATGGTGTAAGACTGCCCGGACCCGCCCGGCAAATCCAGCTGCCATAAATGTCAGTCTAATGTGAGAGGTCTTTATGAGGTTATGGCCTTAATGAATTAAGGAATACTTAACCAGATAATCATGTAAGGTGGAACATGGGGGTTAAGTAGGTGCCTTGGGTGGCATTAGGAATCTAGTGGTTGCCTATAGAGGCATTTGAAATACGATTAGACTTAACCAAATACACATGTAAATGAACATGACTAAGTGGGTTAAGTGGATGGACTAATGGGACAAGCTTAGGTGGAATGCTTGTGGGAAATAATGGGGGCCCATTTCAACCAGTATCCCAAAACGTATCTTTGTGGGCTTGACCCAAGTCGAGGACGGGACACGCATACTGGGTTTGACTATAAGAGGCCAAAACATGGAGCGGTGGCAACGCAAGTCCAACGGGTTTCATATGCGTGTGTGGACCCGAGCTGGTAGGTAAGACGTTGTTGCATCATGTAGGTATAAGTCGTGCTTCTCCGTTACATCGGGTTGCCACTTTAGGGGAATGATACACCCCACTGTGGGGCCAGCACGGGTATCTACGAGTAGGGAGCCCGATCGAAAAATAGAAAGTGGGGTACACCTAGTGGAGATAGGGGTAGGCGGCACCTATGTAGTCAGCTAGGAGTACGTAAAGTCATTAAGAAAGTTTCTAAGTGAAGCTAAGTGGGATCAATCTTTAGGGTGACTGGTGTGGTGCAGTATAGTGTTTATCCTTTATTATTTAGGAGCGCCTATAACGTTGCCTTTAGCGATTGTCTATGTCCTTAATCTGCTCTTCATAGACATTTCCTTGTTTTCCAGCTCATGCCTTAGTCCAGTTATTTTGATAGTAGTATTGTAGAATTATCATACTCGCCAGACTTTATGTCTGACCCCCCTCTTTTCCATTTTTTTCCCCTTCAGGTCCTCAGGTTGGGCCAAGTTCTAGTGGAGACTAATTGGATCGCTTATCTCTTGGAAAGCTTGGACTACAGAAGTAAAGTCCAGCTTGTTATCTTTCTTGTTAATGGCTATTTATTGTAATGGGATTATGTATTTTGTTTTTGTGGAGACGGATGTTGTACTTGGTTATAATCTATGGTTGTATGATGTAACAGACATATTTAATTTCCGCTGCAATAAAATAAAGTTTTAGATTTCCAAGTGCTATTTATTATCTGTCTTGTTGTAATTTCTCTATTCTATATTCACTTATGACCTCCATGGAAGCTAAAGCATTCCCTTTGTGAGTGACATTAATGGACGTGGGGTGTTACACGTGGTATCAGAGCATAAGGTTACCAGAACAGATAAAATTTTTAGAAAAATATTTTTCTAAAGTATTTTTGGAAGAAGTGCTTTCAAAAACATGTTATTTAAAGAGAGTTTTTATGAAAAACATAATCCCAAATAGCCATATCCTTATCTTTATCTTTCAAATTCTCCATTTTGAATCTTTCCTTTTTCGTTTCAGCATGGCTGAAGATCTTAATCTCCCAGAAGGTGTGACGGTTCCAGGGTGGTTTAGGAGATATTTGGAGGCTAGGGCCACCACTGCAGGCCCAGCAGATACTCCTCCACCCCCAGTTGCACCCATTCCTCCTCCTCCTCCTCGTGTTGACACTTTTGCAAAGACGTGCAAGGAATTTAAGGCTATGGGAGGAAAAACTTTTCAAGGGACTGAGACGTTTGTGGAGGCCAGAGACTGGCTTAAGGAGACTGAGGAATTGTTGGATATTTTTGAAGTGGAAGATGGGAGGAAAGTCTGTTTAGCTGCTTGGTTAATGAAGGGAGAGGCCTCGTTTTGGTGGGAGGTCACTAACGGAGAACGTCCAGTTGATTCATGGGCAGATTTCGGACGAAGGTTTGAGGAAAAGTTTCTTTCAAGGGCAGAGGAGAATTTAAATATGGAAAAATTCCTGACATTAAAGCAAGGGAGCTTATCAGTGAAGGAATATGTCAATAAATTTAATCAGTTAGCAAGGTTTGGCTTGGAGTTGGTGAACACGCCAGAGAAGAAAGCTTTGAGGTTCGTTAGAGGCTTGAATGAACCGTTGCAAGGGTTGGCTATGACCCACATCCCTATGGGAGCCACCTTTGAAAGGCTAGTAGAAATGGCACTTATGCATGAGGATAAGGCAGTTGAAAAGAAAGGGGATCAGAAGAAACCCCAACAGCAAAATAAGAAGGGTGGTAAAAACAATAATGGCAAAGGGAAGAAAAGATGCTTCAATTGTGGGACCCCTGGCCATCTCAGCAAAGATTGTAGAAAGAAAAAGAAGACTGGTTGTTTTCATTGTGGAGATGCAGGACATTTGGTGAAGGACTGCCCAAAGAAGGGGCAGAGGGCAGGGTCTACATCGGGAGGACAGGTGCAGGCTCTTATGGCACCAGGGCAGGCAAGGGGGCAAGTTCAGGCTATTGCGGCCCCACCGCTGCAAGAAAGAGGTAGAACAATTTCTGTTGAAAGCTTAGTTTTTCTGTTTGATCATCCTGTTCGTACCTTATTTCGATTCTGGCGCATCTCATTCGTTTATCTCTGCATCATTAGTTGAATCACTGCACTTGAACACCAGTTTAGTAGAGGATCCCTTGGTTGTTTCAAATCCAATTGGGGGTTCGGCTCATTTGACCATGATATGTTTGGATTTGAAAATCTCTATACTTAGCGTTGAATTTAGATGTGATGCTTATGTATTGGGCTTCACGGGCTATGGGCTAATTTTAGGAATGGATTGGTTATCTAGAAATGGGGCCATTCTTGATTGTGAAAGGAGAGTAGTTAGGCTTGTGACTCGCCTTGGTAATGCTCTCGACATCTTTTGTAATCCCATAAATTCTGTTATGCTAAGTTATCTTGAATCGCTTGACACGTCTGTAGAGAATCTGCGATCGGTAGAGGTGGTCCGAGAATATCTGGATGTGTTTGAGGAGGTGAAGGGCTTACCTCCAAAGCGGGAGATAGACTTTCGAATTTATCTTGTGGATAATGCTAAACACGTATCTTTGCCAGTGCGCCACATGGCTCCTCGTGAAAGGAGGGAACTCAATAAGCAAGTGAAGGAGTTGCTTGAGAAGGGGTTCATAAGACGTAGTATATCGGAGTGGGGTGCTCAAGTAGTATTTGCCACAAAGGCGGATGGGTCCCTTAGACTTTGTGTGGACTTTAGAGAACTAAACAAGCTTACTAAAAAGAACCGACACCCACTGCCGAGGATTGACGATCTCTTTGATCAGTTAGTTGGCGCCTCAGTGTTTTAGGAGTTGGACTTAGCCACTGGCTTTCATCAACTTAGAGTGGCTGAGGATAGTATAGATAAGACTGCTTTTAGGACTCCTGACGGATTTTATGAATGGCTAGTGATGCCCTTTGGTTTGACAAACGCCCCCGCATATTTTGTTGATTTGATGAGTAGGGTGTTTAGGGAGTACCTTAACAAATTTGTGGTAGTCTTTGTGGATGACATCTTAGTCTTTTCTAAGAACAAAGAAGAGCATGCCCTACATCTTAGGGAAGTGTTGGAAACCCTTCGAGCGCATAACCTTAAGGCAAAATTTTCTAAGTGTCACTTCTGGAGGAAAGAAGTACGGTTCTTAGGGCACGTGGTTTCCAAGGAAGGGATAGCAGTGAATCCCGCAAAGGTGGTGGCCATCCAAGATTGGAAGGTCCCTAAAAATGCAACCGAAGTAAGAAGTTTCTTGGGGTTGGCTGGCTATTATAGGAAGTTTATCAAAGACTTTGCAAAAATATCAGCTCCATTAACACGGTTAACGAAGAAGAACCTGGTTTTTACGTGGGACGAAGATTGTGATGATGCGTTCCAACGTTTAAAGAGAGCCTTAACTTCAGCCCCAGTCTTAGTGCTGCCAGACGGGAATAAGCCATTTACCACCTATACTGAAGCTTGTGGGACGGGACTTGGCGCGGTCCTCATGCAAGAGGGAAGAGTAATAGCCTATGGTGGAAGGCAGTTGAGGGTTCATGAAAAGAATAACCCTACGCATGACCTTGAGTTAGCCGCAATTGTTTTCGCGCTTAAGTCTTGGCGTCACTATCTTCTTGGTGAGAAATTCGAACTGTTCACTGACCACAAATCATTAAAATACTTATTCTCTCAAAAGGATTTGAATTTAAGGCAGCAACGGTGGATGGAATTCTTAGCATCCTATGATTTTGAAATAGCATATACTCCTGGCAAGGGTAACGTGGTAGCAGACGCCTTAAGTAGGAAAAGGTTGTCCTTGAGTCCGTTGTTTGTTGAACGACGAAGCTTAGAATTCATCTCCATGTTTGACTTTAGACCCTCCATTGACCTAGTACCTGGTTTGTTAGCATCCTTGGAGGTTAGACCTACACTTCTAGGACGAGTTGGTGAGGCACAACAAGATGACCCACAGTTGGTTGAGATAGTAGAAAAGCTCAAAGGAGGGGAGTCGTCTAGCCATCTTCGTAGGTATACCCTAGACGATAAGGGTTGTTTACGAAGGGATAATAGACTTTGTGTACCACAAGACAGAGACTTAAGGAAGGCCATTCTTGATGATGCTCATCGCTCAAAGATGACCATTCATCCCGGCGGAGACAAGATGTACAAAGATATGAAGCGGGTTTTCTTTTGGGCCGGTATGAAAAAGGATGTGGCCGAGTACGTCGCTAGATGCTTGGTGTACCAACGAGTAAAAGCGGAACAAAAGAAACCCGGTGGGTTGCTTCACCCATTGGAAGTTCCACTATGGAAATGGGAAAGCATCTCAATGGATTTTGTGGATGGATTACCAAGATCAAGGAAGGGTAATACGGGGATTTGGGTTATAGTAGATAGACTTACTAAGAGCGCCCATTTTATTCCCGTGAAAAGTAAGAGGACTGCTCCGTGGTTGGCTTCTGTATACATTAAAGAGATAGTTCGTTTGCACGGTATTCCTTCTAGTATAGTAAGCGACCGTGATCCCATCTTCACTAACGAATTTTGGAAGAGTTTACAAGAGGCGGTAGGGACTCAGCTATGTTTGAGCACCGCATATCATCCTCAGACGGACGGCCAGACCGAAAGGGTGAATCGTATTCTAGAGGATCTTTTAAGGCTTTGTATCCTAGACTTTGGGGGTACATGGGAAGAGCACCTTCTGTTGGTAGAATTCGCATATAATAATAGCTTTCAGTCTAGTATTGGCATGGCACCTTTCGAAGCTCTTTATGGAAGGCCTTGCCGTTCACCTACATGTTGGTGGGAATCTACCGATAAAATCCTACTTGGGCCCGATATGGTTAGGGAACCTCGGAGAAGATTGATTTGATTCGAAGGAGGATGAAAGCAGCACAAGATAGGCAGAAATCGTATGCTGATAAGAGGAGGACAGATCTTGAGTTTGACATTGGGGACATGGTTTTTATCAAAGTATCTCCGTTACGAAATGTTGTTCGCTTTGGGTCCGTTGGGAAATTAGCGCCAAGGTTTGTAGGGCTGTTTCCTATAAAAGACAGGATTGGGAAGATGGCGTATTGGGTGGAGTTGCCTGAGAAACTTAGTGGAGTACACGACGTATTCCATGTATCACATTTGAGGAAGTGTTTGCACAAGACCGCGGAGGTGGTAGAGCCGAGCTTGCTTAAAGAGGTGGAAATAGAGCGTGATGCAACAATTAGACGAGCTCCTACATGCATCCTTGGGTCAGAGATCAAAAAGTTGAGGAACCGAGAGGTCAGACTAGTTAAAGTGCAATGGGGAGATGATGAGAGCAACGCTACTTGGGAGACAGAAGAGAAGATGCGTTCGTTGTACCCTTTTCTTTTTGAGGGTATGTCTTTTAATTTCTCCATTATCGCTTAGCTTATCTTATCTTATCCTCTCGTTAGTACCTTTGACCTTTAGTTAGGATAAATCCTATGGTTGAAACATGTGTTTGAGACATGTTATGTATGATGGATGCAAAATGGACGCAAGTGTTTGCTAGTGGTTGCTCGTGGATGCATATATACACACACTTTAGGCACTAGATCGGCTCAGTCACTACATATTGCATATTGCATAAATGAATGTATTTAGTATAATGGATGTATAATGGTTGTACCATCATATGGATGCTGCATTTGGTTGAATGGATGTGCACGCATATAGGAGTAGTATGTAAGCAATTAGGATCTTTTGCATACATAATGGATGCATGGCACTATCATGAATTGCATTAAGGAGGTCAACTGAATCAGTGGACCGCCTGATTTTGCATTAGATACGGACATATACACACACTATGCATTTAAACATAAAAGCATTAGAAGTCTATAAGGACAGTGGATGCCAGTGTTTGATGATTGAGTAGATGGTTGATTGGATGTTAGGTTAAACATTCTTCTTGACTTGAAGATTTCGGGGTCGAAATCCTTTAAGGAGGGGAGAATGTAACACCTCGTAAATCATTTAATACTAATATTCACAAATGAAAGAATAATTAATTTCAAATATAAGAATATTGGGAACGGGCTGAGCCATTGTGTTCGTCTCGGAAAAATACGCGAAATAGAGTCCGAAATTTTGTAAATCGGAGTTCGTATGACTGAGATATGGCCTCGAGAAGTTTCACGAAAAATTCAAATTTTAAAACAGATTTCAAAAACGCAGAAATGGAGGCAGGCGGGAAAACTCCCGCCCAGACCAGGTCGACCTGGGGGTCGACTTGGGAGTCGACCTAGGGGGGGGGCAGGTCGACACTAGAGTCGACCTGGGAGTCGACCTCCCTGGTCGAGCCCAGGTGACCTGGGTGCATCTGGTTGGGTTTTCGGGCTGTGTTTTGAGGGCTGGTCGAAATCTAATGGCTCTAATCTATTCTAGGGTTAATCTAATGGCTTAAATGCATCCTAACATCTATAAATAAGTGGGTAGACTCTAACCCTAAATCACTTGAAAAATTGGAGAGCTACCGACATGCCGTTGCCATGGAGTTCAGCGTAGCCGTCACAAACTAAAGAAGAAGAAGGCCTAATCTACAAACTAAATCTACTCAAATCAAATCAAAAGCTCTCTCTCTTTCTATTTCTCTTCTTTAAAATAGTGAGTATGATGAATCTCACAATATTATTATAAAATAATTTGATTAAGTTATGAATGGATCACGAGAAAGTGATATGAATTGTTATGTATTTGTAAATTAGGTTGTGGATCTCTTGTTATGCTATTATGTTATCATATATATTGTTATGTTGTAGTGATTATGTTGTAAATAATCCTATGCTATGTCATATGTGATTAATCATGCTATGCTATGTTATAAATCATGTTATGCCATGTTGTAAATCATGCTATGCTATGTTGTAAATCATATCATGCTATGTTGCAAATTATGATATGCTATGTTGTAAATCTTATATATGCTGTAGATCTCATATTATCACATATGTTGAAATACTTATGTTATATGATAATGATGTCATGTTAAGTTATGTTGAATCATACAAGTTGTAAAATCATGATATTATTATTTATGCAAATTGGATCATGTTTAAAGTTTATGTTTTTTATAATAGATCTTGATTATGGGAATTTGCCTATTGAGTTAGGTGTACCCATATACATGAATCTACAAATTAATTGGATCTTGAATATGGGAATTTGCCTATTAAGTTAGGTGTACCCATATACATGAATCTATGATTAAATGAATTTTGATTTTGGGAATTTGCCTATTGAGTTAGGTGTACCCATATAAAACCATATTGTTAATGATGTTGATTCACACATGTCCTATACAAGTTTATGAAATTTGATCAAAGTCATATTATGTGAATTATGAACAAGTTGACACCCTTAGATCCATGACATGTATAACCTTATGCAAGTTGTAATTTTGGATATATGCAAGTTTCTCCCCTTGTTATGATTTATTTAGTCACATATATATGTTGTTGTTGTGAATATTTTCTTTTATGCTATGAGTTAGACTCATCGGGTCTAGCATACATTTTGCGAATAAACGTTCAAACGTGGAGTAGGGGTAATATTAGGAAATTAATAAATTGGGGTGCAATTGATATGATTTTGCATGCCTTAAATGGATGTCCATAATTGAGTCAATTATGGACATTGCTAAATTTGGAATTAATTAATAATTCAAATAGGGGAATTATTAAAATTGGGGAAAATGGATTATTAATAATAATCAATGTTTAAGACACGAGGTTGGACCCGTTTGTGACGTAAACCTGCCCGGACCCGCCCGGCAAATCCAGTAGTCACAAATGTTGGCCTAATGTGAGAGGTCCTAGGCCCAAACTAAAGCATAATAGTTGTAAAGACACGAGGTTAGACTCTTTTATGGTGTAAGACTGCCCGGACCCGCCCGGCAAATCCAGCTGCCATAAATGTCAGTCTAATGTGAGAGGTCTTTATGAGGTTATGGCCTTAATGAATTAAGGAATACTTAACCAGATAATCATGTAAGGTGGAACATGGGGGTTAAGTAGGTCCCTTGGGTGGCATTAGGAATCTACTGGTTGCCTTTAGAGGCATTTGAAATACGATTAGACTTAACCAAATACACATGTAAATGAACATGACTAAGTGGGTTAAGTGGATGGACTAATGGGACAAGCTTAGGTGGAATGCTTGTGGGAAATAATGGGGGCCCATTTCAACCAGTATCCCAAAACGTATCTTTGTGGGCTCGACCCAAGTCGAGGACGGGACACGCATACTGGGTTTGACTATAAGAGGCCAAAACATGGAGCGGTGGCAACGCAAGTCCAACGGGTTTCATATGCGTGTGTGGACCCGGGCTGGTAGGTAAGACGTTGTTGCATCATGTAGGTACAAGCCGAGCATCTCTGTTACATCGGGTTGCCACTTTAGGGGAATGATACACCCCACTGTGGGGCCAGCACGGGTATCTACGAGTAGGGAGCCGATCGAAAAATAGAAAGTGGGGTACACCTAGTGGAGATAGGGGCAGGCGGCACCTATGTAGTCAGCTAGGAGTACGTAAAGCCATTAAGAAAGTTTCTAAGTGAAGCTAAGTGGGATCAATCTTTAGGGTGACTGGTGTGGTGCAGTATAGTGTTTATCCTTTAGTATTTAGGAGCGCCTATAATGATGCCTTTAGTGATTGTCTATGTCCTTAATCTGCTCTCCATAGACATTTCCTTGTTTTCCAGCTCATGCCTTAGTCCAGTTATTTTGATAGTAGTATTGTAGAATTATCATACTCGCCAGACTTTATGTCTGACCCCCCTCTTTTCCATTTTTTTCCCCTTCAGGTCCTCAGGTTGGGCCAAGTTCTAGTGGAGTCTAATTGGATCGCTTATCTCTTGGAAAGCTTGGACTGCAGAAGTAAAGTCCAGCTTGTTATCTTTCTTGTTAATGGCTATTTATTGTAATGGGATTATGTATTTTGTTTTTGTGGAGACGGATGTTGTACTTGGTTATAATATATGGTTTTATGATGTAACAGACATATTTAATTTCCGCTGCAATAAAATAAAGTTTTAGATTTCTAAGTGCTATTTATTATCTGTCTTGTTGTAATTTCTCTGTTCTATATTCACTTATGACCTCCATGGAAGTTAATGCATTCCCTTTGTGAGTGACATTAATGGACGTGGGGTGTTACACCCAATTCACACTAAATATAACTGGAAACTCTAATAATCTTAATTCAAATATTTATTCCTTTTACACGAGGTTTAAGTGCGGTGTTACTAAAGACACCATTCATGACAAACCCAAAATCCAATTTAATATTAAATATAAGGCTCTGAATAGAAATTATATCGGCTTATATTCTGTACCAAATTTTGAAACCAACACATATCGTATGGGGAATAACGATATATATCTATCTTCCAAATTCCTCCACAATATCGGTATAGTCACGAAATCCAATATCCATATATCCTGAAGATGATTTCTATTCAAATCCATTCCAATTCAAAGATTGGAAATTTCTGGTTATATTAAAACCCTTTTACAAATCCAATTTATTTATTTAAAAATTATTGGATTTCAAATCTAGTTAATAACTAGTTCATTTAGATAAAAATATATTTTTATCTTTACAAACATAGAATTTTTCATCCAAATTCTTTCCAAATAATTTATTATGATTTTACACAAATTATTAATATTTTTAACTATTTTATTGAGGCCCTTTCAGTCGATTTCCGTAAACGGTCATCGAACTACACTTACTACGACCTTTTCCAAATTTGATTTGGACATAATTCCAAATATAACCATTATATTTCATATCTATTACATTTGTTAGAATGCGCTTTTCGATACGAACCCAACGGTTTCGGGTTTAGGAGAATCCGACGATCGGATCTCCCGTTACGTCCATTTGAAGTTAATGGTCGAAATTCGGGAACGGTCGCGGCACGGCGCGTTCTATTCAAGCCATTAATATATGTATGTATAATATATAAATATATTATATATTTCATTCAAAACGTATTTTATAAATTCGTTTTAAAAATGATTACCACTTTCAATTCAATTTTAAATCAAAATTGAATATTCCTTATCATTATAATATTTAAATGATAATATTTTCAAAATATCAGATTTTGAAATCATTTTCTTTTCGATATTCACTATAAAAATGAATAAAATCGATATAAATATCATTTGCGGTAAAATGGCGCAAATCTAATTAACACGGCTTCACACGTTTCAATATTTTCGTGTCCATCCAAAATCGGACATCAAATTCACATTTTAATCCTTTACTGAATATTATTTTAAAATATTCCTTATTTTAAATATTCATTATTTGTTATTTTAAAATATTCCTTGTTTTAAAGTATTCATTCCTTCTGAATTGGATTCAGACACAGTCAATTATCATATTATGTTATTTATATGGATTTCATACATCACATGTACACAACAATAATGATACACAATCAACCATCATCTAGAGTGCACTACATAACTGCATAAGAATTAAATATAAATAATTAATGCTTACAATAGTCTGTCAACTAATCGATTGACATATAACTACACAATTGGTATTAGTGTACATCAAATATCATCCCAATACCCGAGTGGGGTTTCAACCAACAAATACTGAATATTATTTTTGCAGTCGAGCGATGTATAAAATTTATCGTCCCAATCCATGTCAGTTAAACAGGTGTACATAAACAAATCGTCCGATTTGTAAATGAATATTTATTTGCGTTTCAGAAGAATTTTATGTCGTTCACATATACGTTAAAATTTACATTTTTAACGATTAATTATATATTTCATCACTTGAATATTTTATATAGTTCATACATTCAATAAAAATAATATTTTTATTGTTTAAACATTTTATTCAACACATGAATATTTTATACAGTTCATATTCACATTAAAAATTATATTTTTAATGAACAATATTTATTTCAGAAAATTTCGACATTATAATGGCGCGATATTAGAACCGGAGTAATGTCTAGCATTACCCATCTCCTGATACTGGCTCGCGCCATACATAATAATCACAACCAATTCAAACAATCACACAATCAATTTCACAATCACAATCCAAATTTCCACAATACAATCCAAATAAACAACTATGGTTTGTACAATAAATAGTGTTGGGGCTTTCAAGCCCCATCTGCATCCTAAAATATTTTTAATATTTAGAGTGAGAAAGAGTTCTCACCTTTGTTTTCCACTCCGTCGTTCTTTATTTGACGGTTTGGATTCCGTTTGCTTCCGGTCGGTTCCATTGCAATCTATTTCATGCGGTTTATATTAAAAATCACATTTTTATCAAATTAAAAATTATTTCTAACTTGATTATTTTATTAATAACATACATACGATAAAAATCATATTTTTACCTTTCTAAAAATTATTTCATACATACGATAAAAATCATAGTTTTATGTTTCTAAATTTTATTTCATACATACGATAAAAATCATATTTTTATCTTTCTAAAAATTATTTCATACATACGACAAAAATCATACTTTTATCTTTCTAAAAATTAGATTTTTATACAACTAAAAATCATATTTTTCCTAGTTTAGAGTGACAATTTAAATCTAAGAATTAAAATAGGAAAATTCACATATTTTCGATCATTGGAGAAACCCTAAATCGGTGAAGCTTGGCATCGAAGGTTGGGTGACTGGTGCGCGACGGGACTCGGCGGAGGGCGGGCCTGCTGTGATGCGTGTCAGGGTATAGGAGATAGATGGTGCTCGCGGTGGTGAGGGGCTGCGCGGTTGGCGGCGCGGCTGGGAGTGAAGAAGGAGATGGAAGTTAAGGAGGAGGAGAGGAAGTAGGCGGAGGGGGAGCGGCGGACAGGGGTGCTCTCACTGTGGCATGCGATGGGGGAGAAGGCTGGGGGGGTTCGATCGAGGGGGCGACTGTAGGAGGAAGGAGGCGGAGGGAAGGGGAGCGCCGAAGAAGGCAGGGTCGACGAAGGCGGAGGAGGGTGGACGTGGGTGGAGGAGCGACGGGCGCAGGCGAAGGAGGCCGCCATTTTTTTGTTTCGATTTGAGGGAGGGAGGGTGGGTGGAAGGTTATTTAGGGATCGAAGAAACTAACGGGGGCATAAATGGAAAATATATATTTTTCCCGTTTTATTCCAAAAAGGTTGACTTTTTATTCGGACTCCAAACGAGACCCAACGACTTTTGGCCCTTGCTAAATACCCCCATTCCGAACATAATAGGATATGTTTCATAAGCTAACTCGGCTGTTTCGATCAGTTTTCTTTTAAATTAAAATATAAATCAATGTATATTGAATTCAAATGTACATTTTAATTTATTACGCCACATACTGACTCCAAAAATTCCAGAAAAATAAAGCTAACTATGTTTTTAAGATACGGTCTTAACAAAACTAATTTCGTTGAATTTGGAGGCCATTTGAAAATGGTCAATTTCCATTTGATTAAATTCAAACTGAAATTACCAAACATGTTTAAATGCACCACGCTCACATATTAATTCCAAAAATTATGAAAATTGGAATCTAGCAATAATTTGACATTCCGGATCCAACTAAAGTGGTTTCGTCGAAAATGGATGTCGTCTGCAAGATGGCTATTTTTAAGAGCTATACATTATTATAAATTATATATAAATTACGTAGCGACTATTCTGGATTTTAAACTGGGCATAACTTTCAATCTATATTATGAAATCTTAATTTTTCTCATTCGTTAGAAAGATATAATTAAGTAGATTTAAATATTTCTTATTTTACTGAAATTCAATTTATTTTGAATTCTGTACATCCAATTGAAATTTAAAATCGATTTTTCAAACTATCGCGCCATTTCAGGCTCATTTTATAATTAAAATAAATTTATTCGTTCTAACTTCGATTTAAATAAATTTTTAGTCGTTATTATATAAAATAAATCATTTTAAATATTCAAAATCCATTAAAATAGCTAAAATAAAAAGTTTAAATTGGTTCAGAAAATCCGGGTTGTTACATAAAATATAAAATTTAAGATTTCGATAACTAAACATTGTGTAGGAATAAATTTAGTAAAAAATATGCAAGTTTGTCTTGTTCGTGAATTTAGTTAAATTTGAATAAATCGTTTTGAAAATAAGCGTTTGTCGGAATTTAAGCATTTTCGTTCTAAAAATACTAGACCACGTTCTGAGTGTTGGCGATGCGGATTAAGGATCTTAAGGAAAACTAAACACAAGAAGGGGGTGAATAGTGTTTTATGGATTCTATTAATTTCTTGAAATATTTAATTTCTTGAAATCTTTTTAAGTTTATTTGAATGTTATTAAATCACAAAGATAATAATAATAAAAAGCAGTAAAAGGAAAGTACACATCGGGATTTTATACTGGTTCAGAATTACCCTTCATCTTGCCCCCACACAACGCTGGTTTGATGTGGGTTTCTTTTCATCTAATATCCAATATTACGATCATTGATTTCAGGTATACTAGAGCACACCCCAACAGATTTTTGAAGTACAGTGAGACTCGGTTGATTTCCAGGCCACAACCTACACCCAATTGATTCTCGGGACACAATCACACCCAGTTGATTTATACGGGACACGACCACACCTTTCTCAGTATCAGTTTTGGAGGATTGACTCTATAGAACTTGATCCTATTATTTCCTATTACAAATAGCCTATAACACTTGAGCAGCACTTGAATTCCTAAGAGATTTTTATAGAAAATTGATATAGAAAGAGACTGATATAGTTCTTTTTGAAAATGGGCCGAATATAAGTATGGAATTTAAGAATTTAAGAAGAATAATGGAGATAAGAGAAAGGAAGAAGATAATAAAATTTTAGTTCAAAAATCGAATTTAGACGCCATTTTAGAGTCTTCCTACAGCCAAATCCTTTCACAATAGTTTTGATTCAAAAGACACAACTTTTCAAATTTTGAAATTAAAATCAATGGCACAAACATCGACTATTAAAATATATATGTCGATATGCCTTAGTAAAAATTCAAAAAATAAAATTTTGAACTAAAGCAAATAATGATTAAATAAGTTATGACATGATTCTTAAGTCAAAACAAACTATATTTATTTATATTAAGTAAAGTTTTTCAAGTAAAAACATATATTTAAGATGATTTAAAATGGTTAAAAATTGTGTATAAAATGATATAAAAGTATATATATAAAACTATGAATATAAGAAATATATTAGAACTTAGTAAATTTAACTAAGGAAATTGAAAACATAAGTAACTACAATAACCCTTGTATTAAATATATAAGTATGAAATGTTTGAATTAGAAGTTAAAATATATTAGAAAATAAAATAATAAAAACAGAAGTTAAAATAAATTTAAGAACAAAGACATATAGAAAAATAAGGAAGTAATTTTGAAATCATTTTGAAAATAAATTTAAAATAAGGAAGTAATTTTAAAATCATTTAAAAAAAGTTTGAAATAAGAATTCAATACTAGTTAGAGTTTTAATAAAAAATCTAAACATAATTACTTTTATTTCTCAAACTCTTGAATTCTTACTACTCATGAGTCTTGTATCTTGAACTCTTCTGTTTTGAAATTTTGATTCTCTAAACTGCACAGTCTTCAATAATCAATATCTGCATAGATTTATGTATATACATGTATACATACATATATATTCTAGATAACATTGTTAGTATATATTTTGTAATAGGTTTAATTGAAACAGGGTTGTTGTCATCAAAACCATTATTACAGCCATTTCAATCCCTAACAATCTCCCTTTTTTATGATGACAACCTTGGTTTATAAAATATTCATGCCCGATGCCTTGATTCTCCAGTTGCTTCCCCTTACTCCATTAAATCCTTCTAAAATTACTAATTCCACTAATCTAAGCCCTATTTTACAATTCTCCCCCTTTGTCATCAACAAAACCATATGTTCCTAACTTAGACTGTTATACCCCCCAAAAACTAAGATATAGTTAAAAACTAAGACTAATATAATTCCAATTAATTAAAACTTAGGACAAGATTTAATATTTAATTATTCTAAGTAATAACTTGAATGAGTATAAACCATATTAAATTATTCAAAACATATAATACAATAAATACCAATACATACAATCAAACTAGATCAATCCAATCCAAACTAAAACAATCCTAAAGTTATTTACAAATTCAAATTTAAGTTTAACACAATTCAATAAAACTACACAAATTTTTGAATAAAATTCATACATTTCAGGGAACTTCAGCCCATCCGTCGCTACCGAAGATTGGATCAGCCTTTATAACATCCTAGTCTTCGTTGTCTTTGGTGAGAGTTTCTATGTTGTTATCTTCGTCTTTGGAGAGTGAAGAGATTATCCACCAAATTGCATCAAAATGCTTCATATATTTGACTTAACTCCAAGTAATACTGGTTAATAAGTATAATAGAGAGAATATTCTTGAATGAATTAAGTAGTTCTTTCATATTTTCACTCAAATTATGGATTTGGGAAGCCATGGATTTGATAATATTAAAGAGTATTGAAAGAAAATGAAGGAGGAATGAAGAAATGGGTTTTTATGGAAGAAATAAATATACATAGGCTCTAAAATTTGTTTGAAATGAACAGCCACTAGTTGGTTAAGATAGTTTTTAAATTTAAACAAATTTGAAAACCTAATTATCATATATCGACATATAAAAATACGTATGTTGACTTGTGTTGTTTAATTTTTATTTTTGAAGTATTTTGTGACTTATGCTTTGCTTTGACTTATGTATACTTATTTTTATTACTTTGATGATTATTCCAAAGATGTTTAAGGAAGATTGAATAGAAATATAAAGCCTCGTTCATACTAATGATAACGATACATTAGATTAATACATACATGAAATTGAAATATGGAAATTGAAATAGAAACTAATAAAATAAGATAGTAGATTTAGAATTCAGCGGAGGAGGATCAGGATGAATACAAGCCAAGATTTCTACCAACTTTCCCAAAGAACTTGTTCATTTTATTGTATATCTTTTAATATTTCTTACTAAATGACCTCTTTAGTGCCTTTTGGATTTTGGCCAGAATCCTTTGACTTTCGAGGAGAATTTTCTTGGAAGGGTTTTGAAACGACCTAGACTTCCTTGATCCCCGAAGAGACAGAGGAGCCCAGATTGTTTTGAGAACATGACACATCAGAACACATACAATACAACATTTCATTGCTATTACAACAATTTACATCAGAGTAAAAGAATATATCAAAGTTCAAATAAATAATATACAGCGAAAAAATATCAGAGATTTAAATTACAAAACAGTGGAAAATATATACATAAATATAATGTGCAGCGGAAAACATCAACTACCACAATTGAGTGAAATACACGAATACAAAGCTTTCTGAATACATCTCCAGCTGTAATCCAGGATCCTGTGAAAAGAAATATCTGCGAAAACTAAATCTACTAGCTGCCCGTGTGGAAAATATGGGCACTCAGAGTTTAGGTAGAAACAATAAACTTCGAGTCAGTCATGGGACATGTGCAAGAAATAAAACAGTTATTAACTTTATTTTAAAGTTGGGTAAATCACGGGACCACACCGTATAACACGGAACGGGTTCATTCCCATGAATAATATGAATAAAATAGTTTATAAACAATGCAATGCTTTTCAAAAAATGAAGCTTTTATAAGACTTAGGTCTCATCACACAATGTTCTCAAGCCAGAGGATAGAGTTTTCCCTTATAATAGCCAAACATGCTTGATATGCTTTAAAACAAATCATTTTGATATTACTATAAGTGCATAGTGTCAAAAACAACTTTAAATATAAATGTATCAATCATAGAATGTATAGTTTCCCATCCTACTATGTCGCCATATAGGTTTACAAATAAAACTGAAAAGTGTCGTATTGGAAATTAGATTTCCATCTATGAGTCGAGGCAAGGGATCTTCCTCACCGATTCGAGACACTCTAGCAAATGCCTCAGGATTCGGACGCTGGCGAGCCCTTGGATCTTCAGGGCCGGTCCACACTTACTTTAGTCGATTAGTTATTCCTAAACACATGTTTCCTGGTCCTATCGGACCAATCTCTGAGTCATTAGAGACTCAATATCTGAGGGGGCCTCATTCCATCATCCACATAAGTAAAAGTGTCTAGGATCCATATCATGACACCACTTCAAACTAGAAAGAAACATCGTGCACTCCTTGTAGTCGCCATCCCATTTTTTGACTCATATCGGGTGTGAGGCTCGCGAATTAACGCTGTACACAAAGCTACGCTACTTAAAGCTGTGCTTTGGTCATCATCCACAAGACTCTGCTTTTCAATAAAAGCCTTGATCATTTGCATCTTAGCATGCCACATTGACAATTCATGCCATACAACTGATGTCTATCAATATATAACCTCTAAGCGCGTACGTCTCAGAGAAGGGTGTTAAGCAAGAGAATAAATTCTCCGCCACCAAACAGATATATATTTAATAGAATCAATCAACGTGGAATGAAATCCAATGTTAGACACACATCCATTTACAAGTTCGTTCTGGGTCTGAACGAAACCGGAGGCACCTTATTCCTCGTCCCATATGTCCAATACAGGAGAGAGGTCCATGCATGTCCAGTCGATCTCCAAGTACGTATGGAGGATCACCACTTATTACCTTGTCTTGGGTGTACAGCCAAATCAAGACATTAGTAATCATCCATATGATGTGAAGATCTCCGGTCTTTAACCACCGTCTTCATCGTCGACTTTAAGTCCCCATAATAGTTATTCAGAATGGGTTAAACCCGGTCTTTCCGAATAACCGTATTTCATAATCAATACTCAAGTGCAATAAAAACACATTATACGCCTAATTCCAATTCAGAATATTCTTTTATTCAAATATTCACATCTTTAGGGAAAGGTTTTCATTAATTTTATCAAAGATAAATTCTTTTAAACTTATTCTTTAATCTTCCTTTGGATATCAATTTCAAAAGATTTTATTTTATCTTTTTACCACTTACCCCAATTAAGGTTTATTAACTAGTCGGGATTATTGCGCCTTACCGAAGTAATCCTTTATTTTATTAACCCAATCCCAACCTATTCATCCCATGGAGCAAAACTGGTAGTACTCCATATCTAACACCCTCTGGGTTATCGGTAAATTTAATTACAACTTAATGGTCAAATCTATTTAAAGATTTAACTATCGCATGGAGTGAAACTGGTGATACCCCATTTTCGAACATTTCTCGAATTTGATAAATTAAATTATCTCATTTCCATCTCAGTCTAATTAAAGATTTATTAAAACTTCATTAGTTTTAATCTTCCCAAAAAGCATTATTTAATGATTATTTAACTTTAGGAAATCAATCCTGTCTTTAATGGGGTTAAAGAACGAATGTCGTTTAAAACACAGTTCACAATAAACTTAAAATCATCTTCCCTCTAAATGGAATCTTCACGGAAATCCAATAACATATAATCGATATAAATTTCCGTATCAAACTAATACTATAAACTGAATAACGGCTTGGCCTTCTAAATACCATAAATGGTAACGGTCTTCATTCACAGAAGCTCATCTCGATTGTCACTAAACCGAATCCCATTCAATTCCAATTTAGTATATTAAATTGGAAAATCTTATCCTGGACAATTTCATTCAATCTTAATTAAAAGATTTATAGATTCCAAATCATAACTTCACTGTTAATTGGGTTAAAGAACAATTGTTTTTTTAAAGGAAAACTTCATTTATCTTAATTAGAAGATTTATTCTTTTCTCAACTAGGTTTAAGAACAGTGTTATTGAAGATACTATTCACGATAAACTCAAAATCCAATTTGATATTAAATACAAAGCTCTGAATAAAAATCATATCGACTTATATTTAATATCAAATTTTGAAACCAACGGATATCATATTAGGAATAACGATATCTGTATCTTCCAAATTCCTCAACAATATCCATATAATAACGGAATCCAACATCGAAATATCCTGAAGATTATTTCCATTCAAATCCATTCCAATTCATACGTTCGAAAATTTTGGTTATTTTAAAACCATTTCTATTCCTTCCAGGTATTTACTCAAATAGGTAAATAACTTATTCAGATAAAAATATATTTTACCTTTACAAATTTAGAATATTTCATCTAAAATCATTTCAAATCATCTATTATGATTTTACATAATTTATTCATATATTTATAAATTTTCATAAGGCCCTTACAGTCGGTTTCCAACATCAGCCACTAAACTGCATCCATAGCGACCTTTTCTGAAATTGATTTGGATATATTTCAAAATATAACTATTCAAATTTAAATACCATATATTCATTTGAAAGATCTTTTCGATACGAACCCAACAGTTCTGGTTTTAGGAGAATCCGACAGTCGGATCTCCCGTTATGCCAATTCGAAGTCAATGGTCGAAATTCACGAACGGTTGCTGTGCGATACATTCTATTCAAACCATTTATATATATATATATATAATATTTCATCGATTTCTATTCAAAATGTATTTTACAAATTCGTTTTAAAAAGATTCCAACTTTCATTTCAATTTTAAATCAAAATTGAATATTCCTTACTAATATAATGTCAAAACAATAATATTTTCAAAATATCTAATTTTGAAATCCATTTCCTTTTCGTATTCATTATAAAATGAATAAAATCGATTGATAAATCTGTTCGAGTTAAAATGGCGTTTAACTACTTAACTCGGCTTCACATTTCAATATTTCTGTGTCCATCCAAAATCGGACATCAAAATCATAATTTAATTCTTCACTAGATATTGTATCAAAATATTCGTTATTTCCGAATTGGAATGTGACTCAATCAATTACCATCAAATTTTAATTATATGGATTTCATACATCGCATGTATTCAGTAATAATGATAAATAATCATTAAACATTCAAGCAACATCCAAAGTGCATTTTATAACTATATAAGCATTAAAATAAATAAATAACGCTCACAACAGTCTGTCAATCATTCGATTGACATACAACTAAACAATTGGGATTAGTGTATGTTATATATCATCCCATACCCGTGCGGGGTTTTCATCCAACAAATACCGATTATTATTTGTGCGTTGGGCGATGTGAGAAAATTATCGTCCCAATCAATATCACATAAATAGGTGCACATAAACAAGTCGTCTGACTTGTAAATGAATATTTATTCCAATTTTAACTATTGCTTATATAATTTTATACATGGCTGTTTTCAAAAAAAATCGCCATTATAATGATGCTATTTTGTAGCACCGGAATAATGTCTATGCATTACCCCTATCCTGACTTGGCTTGCGCCATAAACAACCAATATCAACCATCAATCGCATTCAATGCATATACCATAATCACAAATAAATAAATACGCAACATCCAGTGCCATTTAAGGCACCACAAGTGTCCATCCACGTCATATGTTATGAGAGTGTCACATTTTCATACTATGCTTTTAATTCAAGGGATTTGTGAAGAGTTCATGTGTTGAACTCCAAGAAGGATATTACATGCAAAGGGGAATATAACTACACGATGCAATTTCTAACTTGCAACTTAAAATGCCTAACTACTACATAATAACTTAACAAAATTATTTAGTGAGCGAGTTTTCACCCAGAAGCTAAACCAAAACGCAGCGACTCTTCATAGGTAGAAATCATGTCGCGCGCTCGTCGTTTTGTCGTTCCCTGCACTTGAATTCGCCTCTTTTGCTCTAAACTTTGCATACGGCCTCCAATCTTCGCCAAACCTCATCATCAGCACAGACGCACCATTCCGGACAACTTTTGCCTAGGGGACTTTCTTCCAAAAATGCGCTAATTCACCAAAAATCGAGAATCTTCACTTCAAGTCAGCGATCTTCAAATGCGTTTTCCGGGCAGCTCCGAAATCCAAAGTTCGATTGTGATAAATCCAAATCGAAGAGAAAATCGTGATCTACAACTTCGGTACTATGGAGTTTAGGCTAGAAATGCACGGTTTGAGAGTTATTGGCTAAAGAAGGACAGGGTGTTTTGTGCAAGATGGAATTTTGGAGAAAAATGGGTTTTTGGACATGGCGGGGACCACGGCCAGAGGTGGCAGCCTGAGGGCGGCGGCGGGGGTTGCTTACGTGGCTGGGGTGGTAGTGGCACTGTGGTGGGGACCACAGTGGCGGCTAGGGTTGGTAGAAGGGGATTTTGGGGTTAGAGAAGGAGAGAGAGAGGAGGAGGAGGGAGGCATCGGCCTTGTTGGAGGTGGGCGAGAGGGGCGGCAACCAAGGAGAGGGAGGAGGAGCCAATTTTTTTTTTTTTGGAGGAAGAAGGAAGTGAGAAATAATGAAGAGAAAAATTGTAACGACCCAGAAAATCTGAACCAATTTAAAAATTTTAAATTAGCTGAAATAATGGATTTTAAATATTTAAAATAAATATTTTAAATAATGGCAATGAAAAGTGAGTTTGAATCGACAATTGAAAATGAATATAATTAATTTTAATTATAAACAAGGCCTGAAATGGCGCTGCAGTTTCAAAAATTGAATTCAAACTTTGTCGGACTGTACCGGGTGCAAAACAAAATGGATTTTAGCGAAACCAAAAATATTTAAATCTGTTAGTGAATACCTTTCTAACGAATCTGAAAAATCGAATTTTCATAGCGGAAAGCAAAAGTTATGGTCGAATGAATTTTCAGAAAGGTCGCTATGGGATTTATATAACCCGTAAAATTGGCCATTTTGCATACGACCTCGGAATTCGACGAAACCACTTTTGTTGGATCCGGGATGTGAAGTTATTGCTAGGTTTCAAATTTCATAATTTTTTGAAGCTAGTATGTGAGCGTGGCAAAGGAAAATGTGTTTTGGTCAATTGTAGTTAAATTGGATCGACCAGAAATGGGCCTTTTTGCAAACGGTCTCAGAATTTGACGAAACTAGTTTTGTTGGAACCATATCGTCAAAACATAGCCAGATTTATTTTTCTGGAATTTTTCGAATCAGTTTGTGGCCCTGGCAAATTGAAATGTACGTTCAAATCAAATATTGAATGTTATATATTTTAATTTGAAGGAAAACTGACTGAAACAGTCGAATGGGCCTACGAAACATATCCCATTGTGTTCGGAATGGGGGTAAAACACTGGGGTCGACAGTCGTTGGGTTTAGATTGGTGGTCGTGTCAGAAAACCCCTTTAAAACTCCCCCGACCAATCATATTTTTTTAAAAAAAAAAAAAAAAAAATCAAATTTTCTCTCTCCCCGTATATCGCGACGCACGGCGGAAGCTGCTTGAGACCTTCTCTCTTCGATTTCTCGTCATCCACTCATTAATATCAAAAGCTTCAGTTGAAGATTTTGAAGAGCACGAGAAGATCTTCAAATCCATATATAGTTTGAATTTTTTCATTGTGTGGATTGGAAGAACCGACGTCACGAAGTTCAGCACTTCGAACCGCCGCCGCACCCTCCTCCCTGCGTCGAAGTGGGCCCCACCTACCTCCGCCTGAGCGCCGTTCCTAGCACTACAAAGTGCTGTACTCCGATCGTCTCCAAATTGCACGGATCGAAAGAAAAATTAAAACCTAGTTTTGAAGAAATCAAGCAGGTATCGGCTGATTTTATTTAATTTGAATTTAACACCTTTAAAGTGTTGCAAACCTTTGAAAAATCATATCTTTTTCGTTCGTTAACGAAATTCGAAGAAACAGGAAACATCGTGACCGTGTGGACGCCTTCTACATTTTAGAAGAGACCGCATATTTTTCTAAGCCTTCTGCTATTTTTGGTGGAGTGGAATCCAATGTGAGATTTCTAATTTATAAACAATATGGAAAACGACGATGTATAAATTATATAGTCGATGTATGAGTTATATAAGCGTTGTACACCTCATGTATAAGCGTTGTATAAGTTGTACGCTCGATGTATAAGTTATATATGCGTGGTAAAAATTATATATGTGTTGAAATAGAAGTGAATTGCTATATATAAATATATATATATACGCCCCTCGTCCACAAACCATGGACGATATTCATTGGTTGTGATTGGTGTGAAAATTGATTGATAGCGAATGGTTGTTTGGGATTGTTTGTGGTTGATATTGATTGATTGTGGTTGAAAAATACCCATTTGTGGTTGAGAAATATTTGGTTGAAACCACATAGGATTAGTTGGTGGAAATGAAATAAATATATACATGCCGCCTACGTGCGAACTAGATGCATGATCCCCATTGTCAAAAACCACGAGGTTTTAAGGTAGAGCGAGGAGCCGTACTAGGGACGGTCCCGGTTTTAACTACCCTGCCGTTATGCTGCCGAAATTTTGAATAATATTCATGTGTTTGAATTATTTTCATTTGCTGACACTATATTTATTCGTTGAATAGAAAACCTTCATGTGTTGAATCGATATTCATTCGTTGATTAGAAATTCATGTGTTGAATGGTATTCGTGTTTTAAATATAAAAATCACATCTTTATTTATATATAGAAACTATAGAAAACCTTCATGTGTTGAATCGATATTCATTCGTTGATTAGAAATTCATGTGTTGAATGGTATTCATATTTTGAAATAAATTGTTTCATAACAAAAATCACCTTTTGTCAACTATATGGAATATGAAAAATAATCTCGTTTTAAAAGAAATTGTTTTATAATAAAAATCCTATTTTTATCACCTATATAAACTATATAAAATAATAGTGTTTTGAAATGAATTGCTTTACAATAAAAATCACATTTTTATTATATACATGAATTGTTGAAATGTGTAGTGTTAAAAATAGCCACTCGTTCAAATAAATATGCATGAGTTGAAATATTCATTAATTAGCCAATGATGTGATTTTTACCTATGCATGCAACATTAGAATGAATGGTGTTTTTAAACCAAATGGAATCAAATATGAAGTTGAATGGAAAATGATAAATGACAAGAACTGTATATATGTACATGCATATTTATTGAACAGGTTATAGCAAAGGGGCTAGAGAAGAGGAATAAAATTTTGTGCCCGACAAATAGGTACACATTTACTGTTTTGTTTGGGTGATGATTTTATGAGCCTGTTGGCTAGCCGCTTGGCTTTTTCTTTTTCTTTTCGACATGAGACGCCCGTGTGGCTATTTGGGAATTTTCCCAGCCCCTCCCGTACAAAGGAGGTTATGGCGAAATTTTCCAAAATTTAAAGGCGTTAGTGAAATATTTGAAGTGAAAACGATATTGAAATTGTTGAATGAACTATATTTATATAAGTATATAAATATAAATAGAATTAAACGAAACGTGGTGTAGTTCGTGTTTTGAAACCGTGATTTCAAACAACTAGTGCAGGAAATCCGACCATTGGATTTTCCCGAATCCGCAACCGTTGGGTTCGCCTTGAAAATATCTTTCCAACGGCACCAACTTTATAAAAATCCAACGGTTGGATTATCTGGAATGTTTAATTCTATTCTGAAGAAAAACAGCGCCAGAATCGATTATATTTATATGTATATAAATATAATTATATTTAATCGAATAACGACGCTGCAGTTCGTATTTTGAAATCGAAACTTCAAACGATTGTACCGGGAGATCCGACCATCGGATTTTCCCGAACCTGGAACCGTTGGATTCGTTTTGAAAAGACTTTTCTAATGATGTAAATTTTGTGAAGATCCAACAGTTAGATTTTCAGATATGTGTAAATCAAATCTGAAGAAAAACAGCGCCATGGCCGCGTTATGGCCCGAAGCGTCGTTTTGACTAAGTTGGCTATTTTAAAATAAATAAAAATAGCGATAAATCGTTATAAAATATCATAAACAATATGGAATGGAAATAAACTGAATTTGCTCGATTTATGTGGTATTTGATGGTTGAATGTGTTTGGTGTGAAAATTACATTAAAGAACAAAATTGGTGTTGTCGAATGATTTAACCATTGAAATAAATTGATTTGAAAATTCTAAATATACGTGAATTATTTGAAAAGGCCGAGTTAATTCTCATTTCAAATAATTGACCGACGATTGAAAGTCGAAGATAAAGACGGTGGTCGAAGACCGGAGATCTTCACCTCGTTTGGATGGTAACCGAGGTCCTGATTGGGAGGCATCCCAAAATATGGATAATGAGTGGTGATCGTCCAGACGTACGTGGTGATCGATGGGTTTGCGAGGTATTTAGTGCCTCCGGTTTCGTTCAGACCCAGAACGGACTTGTAAATGGACTGTGTGTCTGACATTGGATTTTATTCTGTGTTGATTGATCTCTATTAAATATACATCTATTTGGCGGCGGAGAATTTATTCTTTTGCTTAATGCCCTTCTCTGAAACGCACGAGCTCAGAGGTTGTATATCGATGGACATCAGTCGCACAGCATGAATTGCTAGTGTGGCATGCCTAAGTGGCAAATGATCAGGGCTTCTGTTGAAAAGCAAAGTCTTGTGGTGATGATCAAAGCGCCGCCTGTGTGACTTAGCTTTGTGTATAACGTGTAATCGCGAGCCTCACATCCGGTATGAACCAGAAATGGGAGGAAGGACCTCAGGGAGGACATGCGTTTCTTTCTAGCTAGGGTGGTGTCAGTGACCTACCACCTCTGACATTTATATACTTTTCACCTATGTGGTTGTTGCTGTTGCGAGGCGCCTCGGTTTGATAGGACGATCCGGGTCCGATGGAGTCATTCGTTGGCTCGTTTACGCCCCAAAGGGCGGGGAAACGTATTGTTCAGGAATTTTAATCCACATCAGTGGACCGGCCCTGTCGCTCCTAGGGTCACTCGAGCTCTGATCCTGTGGCTCGGGCTAGAGAGTCGCGAATTCGGTAAGGACTATCTTTTGCCTTGGTTCATGACGGAAATCCAATTTCCAAATACGTGATCGTGCGGTTTCGATTGTATAGATATTTGGTGACATAGTGGCATGGGACGCTCATGTCATCTATGATTGATAGTTATGATTTGAAATTGTTTTCAAAACATATAAACACTAGAAGTAATATCAAATGCCTTTGTTTTATTCGTATCAAGCATATTTTGGCCGTTATAAGGTAAAAACTCTATCCTCCGGTTTGCGTTGCATTGTGTGATGGGAACTGAGTCTTATAATGGCTTCATTTTTATAAAAACATTGCGATTTTTAAAAGAAAGATTTGTTTTAAAGCACTGGCAATCCGATGGAGTAAACCCGTTCCACGAAAGTGGCGTGGTCCTGTGATTAGCCATATATTAAATGTGTTAAATGGATTTCTCATACCAGTCCCATGACTGACTCGTAGTTTGTTTTCACTTTCAAACTCGGGTGCCCCTTTTTCTACACGGGCAGCCTTGTATTCAGGTTTAGCTGGCTTTATCCGGATAGCTGGAGCTGAAGATGGATTCTATCATTTATCTCTTTTTATGTTGTTCAGCTCCTATTGTACATATTTTGTTTATTTCCGCTGTAGACATTTATGTATAGCTGAACTGTATTTGTACTAAGTAAGATCCTGTATACTGTGTAACTCTGATGATTACTTTTATCTAGTATATTCTATTATTCATTATCTGGTGTGTTTATTTAATCTTGTTCTGCTATTATCTGTTTCTGTGTTATATTCCATGGATTACCCTTGCCGCCGTCAGTACGGGGTTTGGGGTCGTCTCAGCTTAGTTCTGGAATATAACATATTAACGATCTCGTCAGAAATAGAACCAGTAGTATTCTAGGACGGGTAGCTCAATACAGATAGGATCAGTAATATCCTAGTATGAGCAAAGCAGAACGAAATAACACCTCGATAGACACATTTACATTGAAGTATATGTCTCTATATTTTAAATTATCTTTTCTATGACCTGACACTTGATCTGCTGTTTGCAGAAGTACTAGAAAATGAGTGTCAGAAACAGAAGGAATACAGAACCGGATATTGAGGCCCTATTAATCAAATATCGAAATATGGGTGGAATACCGTTCTCTGGTGAAGAATCTATTATGAAGACACAGGCTTGGATTCGTTCGGCCGAAAAGATCTTTGATGGTTTAAAGCTGAGGGATGACCAGAAAAGATTACTGGCCTCCTGGGCACTCAAAGACGAAGCTTTGTTCTGGTGGGATTCAGTTATAGAGAATAATCCAGAAGGTGATATCACTTGGGATAGATTCAAAGTGATTTTCCTAGAAAGGTTTACTCCTCCAGAAGCGACTGAGCGATTAAGCGACGAATTTTCTTATCTGATACAAGGCGATATGACCATCCCAGAATATCATAAGAAATTCAACGAACTTTCTCACTTTGCTCCACATCTGATTAAAGACCCAAAGAGGAAAAATCTGAGATTTATTCACGGGCTTCAAAGAAAGTATCAGAACAGTGTAATGAGGAACGTGAAGCTCCCCTTTTCTGAAATGATATACATGGCTTATCAGTACGAAGATCTAGAGAAGAAAGGTACGCTACAGTACGAAGAAGAAGTCAGCTCTAGTAATAAAATTGAGTCTGAAACTGATCGTCCTGAGGCCGGTACAATGTCTGAAGTCAGTAAGGGGCCCGAAGTAAATCGAAAAAGGGCCAGATCCGAAAAAGAACCAGTAACGACAGCTGTATGCAATAACTGCAATAGGCAAGGGCACCTTTCGGTAAGTTGCAGATCTCTCAAGAAACGAGTAAAGGATGGATCTAAATCCGGTAAGAAGTTTCAAGAGAATAGGAAGTGCAGCCAATGCCATCAGTCCGGTCATCCTTCAAAGGCCTGCCTGCTATTCAGAAAACCTAAAGCAGTACATGTAAATGAAGTGGTAGAAGTACCTGCATCCTCGTCTGCTCAGGAAAGGTCTGATGTTTTAGAAGGCACGCTCAATGTCAAAAACATTCTAGTTAAAGTACCGTTTGACACAGGCGCGTCACGAAGCTTTATTGCGAAGAGTGCAGTCAAGAAACTGGATTTGAATTTGAAGAAGCTCAAAGAGCCAATGACTGTCCAAAATCCAGTTGGGGGTTCCATCAATCTCAGTTGGATTTGTGCAGTACCTGTCTCTTTTTCTTGCTATAAATTCCCTATTATCTCTATCGTTATGAATTTTAATGAATTCGATCTTATTCTGGGATTGGATTGGCTAACCAAATATGAAGCAGAGGTTAGATGCACCGAGAGAGTTGTAAAGGCAAAGGCACAATCGGGGAATTATATAACCATACCTTGTGAAGGCCCGACATCAAATAGAAAGGACTTCTGGGCAGCTTTAGATGTCTCTCCAGCCCAAATAGAAAATATCCCTGAAGTTGCAGAAAATATTCCTTACCTCATCAAAGACATTCCTGTCGTCAAGAACTACGCGGATGTGTTCGAGGAAGTTGTTCGTTTACCTCCGCAGAGAGAAATTGATTTCAAAATTGCTTTAATTCCCAATGCAAGGCCAGTAGTTCACGCTATTCGAAGAATGTCCTTGAAAGAGAAAGAGGAATTAGACAATCAAACACGACATCTAGTATGGAAGGGTCTGATCAGGCCTAGTTTCTCTGATTGGGGTGCAGCAGTGGTATTTGTCCCAAAATCTGACGGTACTCTACGGCTATGCGTGGATTATTGTGATTTGAACAAACAGACAATAAAGAACAAGTATCCATTGCCGCGGATTGATGATTTGTTGGATCGATTAAATGGAGCACAAGTATTCTCAAGAATGGACCTAGCTACAGGTTTCCATCAACTTCGAATTGCCGAAGAGTGTGTTCCAATGACAGCATTCAGAGGTCCTGACTTATTCTACGAGTGGTTAGTAATGCCGTTCGGCTTATGTAACGCTCCAGCTTACTTCGTCGATCTGATGAATAGAGTGTTCAGAGGAGTTTTGAATAAATTTGTTCTGGTTTTTATTGACGATATTCTAATCTTCTCTAAATCAAAGGCCGAACATGAAAAGCATCTGGAACAGGTTCTAGAAATTCTGAGACGGAATGTATTAAAAGCCAAATTTTCCAAATGTATCTTCTGGCAAGATGAAGTGAAATTTCTAGGCCATGTCGTATCGAAAGAAGGAATCGCTGTGGATCCAAGCAAAATCACGGCTATTCAGAATTGGAAACAGCCCAGTACCCCCACTGAAGTACGCAGTTTTCTCGGATTGGCTAGCTATTACCGGATGTTCGTTAAAAACTTTTCGAAGATATCTGGTCATTTAACGACGCTTACGAAGAAGCACTCTAAGTTCAAATGGACTCCAGAAAGTGAGGAGGGTTTCGAAGAGCTAAAGTTAAGACTAACGACAGCTCCAGTGTTAACCATCATCGATGGCAATCAAGATTTGAAAGTCTGGACTGATGCTTCTAGAGAAGGCCTTGGCGGAGTGTTAATGCAAAGAGGCCAAGTGATTGCTTATGCTAGCCGTCAACTGAAGCCGCATGAGAAGAACTACGTAACTCATGATCTTGAGTTATTGGCTATAATATTCACCTTGAAAATCTGGAGACACTATCTCCTGGGTGAGAGATTTGAACTGTTTACAGATCACCAGTCGTTAAAGTATTTGTTCACCCAGAAAGACCTGAATTTGAGGCAGCAACGTTGGCTGGAGTTTCTTGCAGCATACGATTTTGAAATTCTATACACTCCAGGGAAAGCCAATGTCGTGGCCGATGCGTTAAGCCGAAAGAATGAAATGATCGCCAGTTTCATCATTGCGACTTCGTTGATTGACAAGATATCGGCTCTCCAAGAAGACGACCAATTTATTAAAGGAATGAGTCAGCGAATTCGTGAAGGCAATGCTTCGGATTTCCAGCTAGACAGCGAAGGGATTCTGAGGTTAGAAGGACGAATTTGTGTTCCAAAAATTCCTGAACTTAGAAGAGAAGTGCTTGATGAATGCCACAAATCTAAGCTCAGTATCCATCCGGGTGTGAGTAAAATGTATAACGATATCAAGCGCACATTCTGGTGGAAGTCGTTAAAGAGAGACATCTCGATATACGTTAGTCGATGCCCTACTTGCCAGCTAGTCAAAAGCGACCAGCAGAAATTGGCTGGATTGTTACAACCACTAGAAGTCCCTGGTTGGAAGTGGGAATATATTTCTATGGATTTCATTGATGGTCTGCCCAGAACCAGAAAAGGGAATGACAGTATTTAGGTGATCGTAGATCGCTTCACGAAGATCGCCCATTTCATACCTGTTAAATCAAACAGAACTGCCCAGAGTCTGGCGCAGATATATTTCAGGGAAATAGTTAGACTACATGGGGTGACGCTCAGTATAGTCAGTGATAGAGATACAATATTCACTAGCAAATTCTGGGAAGCATTTCAAGTCGAGCTGGGAACGAAGTTGAACTTAAGCACCGCTTATCATCCTCAGACAGACGGTCAGACTGAGAGGGTGAATCGTATTTTAGAAGATCTATTGCGGGCTTGTGTTCTAGATTTCGGTGGATCATGGGAAGACCATCTGCATTTGGCTGAATTCTCTTATAACAACAGCTACCAGGCGAGTCTGACAATGTCGCCATTCGAAGCATTGTATGGTAGACCGTGTCGATCTCTTGCTTGCTGGGTTGAACCTGGTAATAGACTCGTGTTGGGTCCTGATATGATTCGAGAAGCTGCCGACAAAGTCGATTTTATTAAGAAACGATTATTGGCCGCTCAAAGCCGACAAAAGAGCTATGCCGATAGAAGAAGAAGAGATATATCCTTTGCTGTTGGCGACTACGTATATTTGAAAGTATCGCCGATGAGAGGAGTTATCCGGTTCGGTAAAACTGGGAAGTTGGCACCCAAATTCATTGGTCCGTTTCCTATTCTGGAACGGATCGGGACTCTCGCTTATAGGGTCAAATTTCCTGATTGGTTGCCTGGAGTTCATGATGTATTTCACATATCTCAACTTCGAAAGCACGTTCATGATCCAGACTTGATCGTCGAAGAAGCAGATCAACAGGATATTGAAATTACTCCAGAATTAGCTATGAGACGAGAGCCGCTAAAGATCATCGGCAAAGAAACCAAAGAGCTGAGGAACAAGAAGGTTCACTTAGTCAAAGTGCAGTGGAGTGGAGATCTGCGAGATTGTACTTGGGAAACTGAGGAGAGCATTCAGAAAGCTTATCCTAGATGCTGAGTGGATATCTCTGATTGACTCCGATGCAAGGTATATTTACCATACTTTACATCACCATTTAATTCTCTATTCTATTGTTATTTTCTCTCATGGATGTGCACTTTTAACTCTATAGTCTGAATGATTTTAAAAGGAGAATAGGAATTAATTTAAATGGTTTTGAAAAGTTAAAAACAGATTGCTTGTTGGTTGTGTTGTGTGATTGTAGATTAGATTAATTAAAATTATTGAAACGATAGTTAATTTAATCAACAATAGAATAATGTTAGAATTTATTCATTTAAATCACACATTGAACGATTTAAAAATAAATAGAAATATATACATGTACATTTTATATATTTGAACAGGTAAATGGATCAGCTATTGAGTAAAGATTTTATTTGCGTGCCCGACAAATAGGTAAACCTTAATGAGTTGGATGCGAAATATTATTATATCAACTCCTGTGAATGCCATTGGATGCGGAGTGCTGGTTTTTCTATGTGAAATAATAAACGTCGCCGTAGGATAGAAACAATTAATTTTGAACTACATTACATGGCATACTTCAGAAGATAGGCATACTTCATCATATACCACATAAGCATTTGGGGCTTGTGTGACGAGGTGGAAGATTTACCATACGAGCGAGAGGCTTGTATGGCGATGATTATATTTTACAAGTTGAACTGATGACTATTTAAATTATAACGATTAAATTGTCAGATTAATAAAAAAAACCACACGGGTCTAGAGTTGACAATAATCACATCTCTCTAGTTATTAGATACGACACATTGACCATTTATTTCCCACACGGGGCAGGGTGACGAGAATTTATTCTCTGGAGTTATTATCAATACATGCTCCCCTGTAAATACCAGAATATATCACTATAAATATGTGTATGCTTATTAGGATTTATTGGGTATCAAATACGACCCAATAAATTTCCAAACCTCTCTCCGTACAAAGGAGGTTATGGCGAAATTTTTCGAAAATCCCGGGTGTTAGCCAAATTTTTGAAGAATTTGAAATTTCTCAAAAACTGAAAAGTTGGAGAATTGAAGCCAGATCGAACGTAGAGTTGATTAATCAAACCACTTTTGACTTTGTTCCTTTTCGGGGACGAAAAGTTTTAAGTGGGGGAGATTGTAACGACCCAGAAAATCTAAACCAATTTAAAATTTTTAAATTAGCTGAAATAATGGATTTTAAATATTTAAAATAAATATTTTAAATATTGGCAATGAAAAGTGAGTTTGAATCGACAATTGAAAACGAATACAATTAATTTTAATTATAAACAAGGCCTGAAATGGCGCTGTAGTTTCAAAAATTGAATTCAAACTTTGTCGGATTGTACCGGGTGCAAAACAAAACGAATTTTAGCGAAACCAAAAATATTTAAATCTGTTAGTGAATACCTTTCTAACGAATCTGAAAAATCGATTTTTCATAGCGGAAAGCAAAAGTTATGGCCGAATGAATTTTCAGAAAGGTCGCTATGGGATTTATATAGCCCGTAAAATTGGCCATTTTGCATACGACCTCGGAATTCGACGAAACCACTTTTGTTGGATCCGGGATGTGAAGTTATTACTAGGTTTCAAATTTCATAATTTTTTGAAGCTAGTATGTGAGCGTGGCAAAGGAAAATGTGTTTTGGTCAATTGAAGTTAAATTGGATCGACCAGAAATGGGCCTTTTTGCAAACGGTCTCAGAATTTGACGAAACTAGTTTTGTTGGAACCGTATCATCAAAACATAGCCAGATTTATTTTTCTGGAATTTTTCGAATCAGTTTGTGGCCCTAGCAAATTGAAATGTACGTTCAAATCAAATATTGAATGTTATATATTTTAATTTGAAGGAAAACTGACTGAAACAGTCGAATGGGCCTACAAAACATATCCCATTGTGTTCGGAATGGGGATAAAACACTAGGGTCGACAGTCGTTGGGTTTAGATTGGTGGTCGTGTCAGAAAACCCCTTTAAAACTCCCCCGACCAATCATATTTTTTTAAAAAAAAAAAAAAGAAAATCTAATTTTCTCTCTCCCCGTATATCGCGAAGCACGGCGAAAGCTGCTTGAGACCTTCTCTCTTCGATTTCTCCTTATCCACTCATTAATATCAAAAGCTTCAGTTGAAGATTTTGAAGAGCACGAGAAGATCTTCAAATCCATATATAGTTTGAATTTTTTCATTGTGTGGATTGGAAGAACCGACGTCACGAAGTTCAGCACTTCGAACCGCCGCCGCACCCTCCTCCCTGCGTCGAAGTGGGCCCCACCTACCTCCGCCTGAGCGCCGTTCCTAGCACTACAAGGTGGTGTACTCCGATCGTCTCCAAATTGCACGGATCGAAAGAAAAATTAAAACCTAGTTTTGAAGAAATCAAGCAGGTATCGGCTGATTTTATTTAATTTGAATTTAACACCTTTAAAGTGTTGCAAACCTTTGAAAAATCATATTTTTTCGTTCATTAACGAAATTCGATGAAACAGGAAACATCGTGACCGTGTGGACGCCTTCTACATTTTAGAAGAGACCGCATATTTTTCTGAGCCTTCTGCTATTTTTGGTGGAGTGGAATCCAATGTGAGATTTCTAATTTATAAACAATATGGAAAACGACGATGTATAAATTATATAGTCGATGTATGAGTTATATAAGCGTTGTACACCTCATGTATAAGCATTGTATAAGTTGTACGCTCGATGTATAAGTTATATATGCGTGGTAAAAATTATATATGTGTTGAAATAGAAGTGAATTGCTATATATAAATATATATATATATACGCCCCTCGTCCACAAACCATGGACGATATTCATTGGTTGTGATTGGTGTGAAAATTGATTGATAGCGAATGGTTGTTTGGGATTGTTTGTGGTTGATATTGATTGATTGTGGTTGAAAAATACCCATTTGTGGTTGAGAAATATTTGGTTGAAACCACATAGGATTAGTTGGTGGAAATGAAATAAATATATACATGCCGCCTACGTGCGAACTAGATGCATGATCCCCATTGTCAAAAATCGCGAGGTTTTAAGGTAGAGCGAGGAGCCGTACTAGGGACGGTCCCGGTTTTAACTACCCTGCCGTTATGCTGCCGAAATTTTGAATAATATTCATGTGTTTGAATTATTTTCATTTGCTGACACTATATTTATTCGTTGAATAGAAAACCTTCATGTGTTGAATCGATATTCATTCGTTGATTAGAAATTCATGTGTTGAATGGTATTCGTGTTTTAAATATAAAAATCACATCTTTATCTATATATAGAAACAATAGAAAACCTTCATGTGTTGAATCGATATTCATTCGTTGATTAGAAATTCATGTGTTGAATGGTATTCATATTTTGAAATAAATTGTTTCATAACAAAAATCACCTTTTATCAACTATATGGAATATGAAAAATAATCTCGTTTTAAAAGAAATTGTTTTATAATAAAAATCCTATTTTTATCACCTATATAAACTATATAAAATAACAGTGTTTTGAAATGAATTGCTTTACAATAAAAATCACATTTTTATTATATACATGAATTGTTGAAATGTGTAGTGTTAAAAATAGCCACTCGTTCAAATAAATATGCATGAGTTGATATATTCATTAATTAGCTAATGATGTGATTTTTACCTATGCATGCAACATTAGAATGAATGGTGTTTTTAAACCAAATGGAATCGAATATTAAGTTGAATGGAAAATGATAAATGACAAGAACTGTATATATGTACATGCATATTTATTGAACAGGTTATAGCAAAGGGGCTAGAGAAGAGGAATAAAATTTTGTGCCCGACAAATAGGTACACATTTACTGTTTTGTTTGGGTGATGATTTTATGAGCCTGTTGGCTAGCCGCTTGGCTTTTTCTTTTTCTTTTCGACATGAGACGCCCGTGTGGCTATTTGGGAATTTTCCCAGCCCCTCCCGTACAAAGGAGGTTATGGCGAAATTTTCCAAAATTTAAAGGCGTTAGTGAAATATTTGAAGTGAAATCGATATTGAAATTGTTGATTGAACTATATTTATATAAATATAAATAGATTTAAACGAAACGTGGTCGTGCAGTTCGTGTTTTGAAACCGTGATTTCAAACAACTAGTGCGGGAAATCCGACCATTGGATTTTCCCGAAACCGCAACCGTTGGGTTCGCCTTGAAAATATCTTTCCAACGGCACCAACTTTGTAAAAATCCAACGGTTGGATTGTCTGGAATGTTTAATTCTAATCTGAAGAAAAACAGCGTCAGAATCGATTATATTTATATATATATAAATATAATTATATTTAATCGAATAATGACGCTGCGGTTCGTATTTTGAAATCGAAACTTCAAACGATTGTACCGGGAGATCCAACCGTCAGATTTTCCCGAACCTGGAACCGTTGGATTCGTTTTGAAAAGACCTTTCTAATTATGTAAATTTTGTGAAGATCCAACAGTTAGATTTTCAGATATGTGTAAATCAAATCTGAAGAAAAACAGCGCCACGACCGCGTTATGGCCCGAAGCGTCGTTTTGACTAAATTGGCTATTTTAAAATTAATAAAAATAGCGATAAATCGTTATAAAATATCATAAACAATATGGAATGGAAATAAACTGAATTTTCTCGATTTATGTGGTATTTGATGGTTGAATGTGTTTGGTGTGAAAATTACATTAAAGAACAAAATTGGTGTTGTCGAATGATTTAACCATTGAAATAAATTGATTTGAAAATTCTAAATATACGTGAATTATTTGAAAACGCCGAGTTAATTCTCATTTCAAATAATTGACCGATGATTGAAAGTCGAAGATGAAGACGGTGGTCGAAGACCGGAGATCTTCACCTCGTTTGGATGGTAACCGAGGTCCTGATTGGGAGGCATCCCAAAATATGGATAATGAGTGGTGATCGTCCAGACGTACGTGGTGATCGATGGGTTTGCGAGGTATTTAGTGCCTCCGGTTTCATTCAGACCCAGAACGGACTTGTAAATGGACTGTGTGTCTGACATTGGATTTTATTCTGTGTTGATTTATCTCTATTAAATATACATCTGTTTGGCGGCGGAGAATTTATTCTTTTTCTTAACGCCCTTCTCTGAAACGCACGAGCTCAGAGGTTGTATATCGATGGACATCAGTCGCACGGCATGAATTGCTAGTGTGGCATGCCTAAGTGGCAAATGATCAGGGCTTCTGTTGAAAAGCAAAGTCTTGTGGTGATGATCAAAGCACCGCCTGTGTGACGTAGCTTTGTGTATAACATGAAATCGCGAGCCTCACACCCGGTATGAATCAGAAACGGGAGGAAGGACCTCAGGGAGGACATGCGTTTCTTTCTAGCTAGGGTGGTGTAAGTGACCTACCAGCCCTGACATTTATATACTTTTCACCTATGTGGTTGTTGCTGTTGCGAGGCGCCTCGGTTTGATCTGATGATCCGGGTCTGATGGAGTCATTCGTTGGATCGTTTACGCCCCATAGGGCGGGGAAACGTATTGTTCAGGAATTTTAATCCACATCGGTGGACCGGCCCTGTCGTTCCTAGGGTCACTCGAGCTCAGATCTTGTGGCTCGGGCTAGAGAGTCGCGAATTCGGTAAGGACTATCTTTTGCCTTGGTTCATGACGGAAATCCAATTTCCAAATACGTGATCGTGCGGTTTCGATTGTATAGATATTTGGCGACATAGTGGCATGGGACGCTCATGTCGTCTATGATTGATAGTTATGATTTGAAATTGTTTTCGAAACATATAAACACTAGAAGTAATTTCAAATGCCTTTGATTTATTCGTATCAAGCATATTTTGGCCGTTATAAGGTAAAAACTCTATCCTCCGGTTTGCGTTGCATTATGTGATGGGAACTGAGTCTTATAATGGCTTCATTTTTATAAAAAGCATTGCGATTTTTAAAAGAAAGATTTGTTTTAAAGCACTGGCAATCCGATGGAGTAAACCCGTTCCACGAAAGTGTCGTGGTCCTGTGATTAGCCATATATTAAATGTGTTAAATGGATTTCTCGTACCAGTCCCATGACTGACTCGTAGTTTGTTTCACTTTCAAACTCGGGTGCCCCTTTTTCTACACGGGCAGCCTTGTATTCAGGTTTAGCTGGCTTTATCCGGATAGCTGGAGCTGAAGATGGATTCTATCATTTATCTCTTTTTATGTTGTTCAGCTCCTATTGTACATATTTTGTTTATTTCCGCTGTAGACATTTATGTATAGATGAACTGTATTTGTACTAAGTAAGATCCTGTATACTGTGTAACTCTGATGATTACTTTGATCCAGTATATTCTATTATTCAATATCTGGTGTGTTTATTTAATTTTGTTCTACTATTATCTGTTTTTGTGTTATATTCCACGGATTACCCTTGCCGCCGTCAGTACGGGGTTTGGGGTCGTCTCAAAAATATAAGTGATTGTATGCTCATTTCTCTCTAAATTGTCCGACTGCAAACGATCTCTGTTTGCCATGAGGTTCGGACATGGGATAGTAGACGTCAAGACGAGTCCAAAGAATCAAGTTTCATCGAATTTCGTGTTCGTTTGACCTTCCATCAAAATTCTCAAAGATGCTCAAATAATGTTCAAAAATGCGATTTTAGCGCACCTTTTCTTCTTGCACGCCCGCATTCTAACTCCAAAAATTATGGCCTTTTGGATTTAACCATTACTTGACGATACGAATCCAAAAAAAGACGAAATCGAATTATGATATCGTCTCAATAATGTTCCTTTGTAAAATGACTGCCTGTTTTTGAACAAATGGTTTTGCTTCGGACGGCTGCATACCGACTCCGTTTGACGCGCATTTTGGAACTCAACAATGATTTGTCATTATGAATCCAAAAAAATTTATTTCGTCAAATTCTGGGATTTCTAGCAAAATTTCACTTTTTAAGGGCTATGCAATGATTTTGAAAATCGAATTTTCAGAACAAAGCTTATAAATCAATTTAATAATTTTACTGGGTTTGATATAAGTCAAATAAAATACAAAAACTAATTATAAAAATTTTCTCAAATTTTATTTAGTAAAAATAACCAATTTATATTCGCATATTCCTTAAAATAGCTTAAATCAAAATTTTAAAATGGTTACGAAAACTACAGGTTGTTATAGGTTTTTGGTGTCAACATGATATTATATACTTTCTAAGGAAGTATTCTTATCTTCTTACTCTTCCTAGATTTCCATTTGTTCACCTTCTTCTTCTTTATCCGTTCTTGCTTGTTTTCCTGCAAATGTTTCATATGGATGAAACACAAGTGAAATCTTCATAAGAGACATTTTTCTGAATTGAAAACATTTCTAGAAACAAATTCTTCGCCTTTGAAATCAATTCCAAAATATTTGAAAATACGAAACTCCATGACATAATGTATTTACTTCTGATGACAAATCCTTTTATAGAAATACACTTAAAATCACTAATGCCCAATTTATGTTGTAATTTACGAAAAAAGAAAAAAAAAAGATTTACAAACTTTCAAAGTTGGGTTGTTGAAATTTCATGAACTTGGAGTGCTAGTATGTTAAAGAAGTAAGTTAACAATTCTTGCCTAGGACGATAATATCGGTTTTTGAAATCCAAATGTTCATCATTCTCAAAAATATAATGAAAGGTCTCTTAATCATTTTCATTAGTCTTAAAATCCATAGGACCCACTCCCATATTTATGCAATCCAAAATAGTGCCCAAAACATCCCAATTCAAAAAGATTTGAGTTCCTTTTACACTAGTCCATGTTTTACTTTTATTTACTTGATAAAAATCACGATTCAAGTTAGCATAAAACATTTCAACTAGATTCGGATAGAAAACTTCATCATTCTCCTGAGAATCAATTAAACTTAGAATATTATTTTAATGAAAAAGCGATTGAAAATCATAAGAAGCAAAATCACAAAAAATAGCAAATTTTCCCGTATCGACTTTACCAAAGTCCACATAGCTTATGTAATCTTTGATAACATCCGGTTGTTGTAAAGGCTTCTTTAGTGGTCTTGGTCAGATTCATGGTGTTTGCCGTGCTTGAGGAAGCCACCAGAGAGATGTTAAATAAAGAGATGATAGGAATATGTAGTTAAATAAAGATGTAACGATCCAAAAAATTTAACCAGTTTAAAATTGGAATTTTTATTACTTAATTTGAATTTGACATAAATATATATGGTTAAGAATATTTAATAGTTTTGATATATATGATAGATTTTACTTGAATTATAAACGAGAATGATTATTAATGAGTTTGGACTTATTAATACTATTTATTATTCGATCGGATTTGTCAAACCGTAACATAAATTGGTAGCGTTAGAATTAAGTGTTGACCCTAGTTTTCATAGCATTTAAGGGAAAATGCTACCAAAAGTTCACCTTCTCTCCTTAAGACAAGTGTAAGAACACTTGTATTTTTGCATGCCTCCTTCCATGCATGCCTTCCACTTGCCCGCTGATGTGTCATCACCTCCTTAACCGTCTATTCCTATGTAAAGAGGTCTTTTCTTCATTTTTTTACCATTCCATTCCATTTCCTCCTTTCCACCTTCTTCTTAAAGCTTATGGCCATTATAAGGACCCAGATTTTTTGCTATTAATTTTAAAACATTTAAATTGATTTTAAATGTTGTATTGGTAATATAAAATGATTTTTATATGGAATTCATTAATTAAAATAAAGTTTGAATGTATAATTTATAATTAAATTTTAAACGAGCCCATAATGTCATGGCAGTTCGTAATATTACGTTTTGAACTTCAATTGAATATACAAGATCCAATGTAAGTCGGATTTATTTTAAACAAGAAATGTTCGGATCTATTTGATTTTATTTTTCTACTGAAAGATAAAAATCGAGTTTTTATGTTGTAGATTTTGTTTTATATCCAAACCAAATTTTCAAATAGCCACTATGGAATTGACTATATATTATAACTATTTATTATATAAGTAAATTGATTTTAAATAATTCGAATGTCGTTTTAATTTGAAATATCGAATTATAAATCCAAGTAGGATTATTTTGAAGCTATGTATACATTTTGTTCGTATGTATTTGATGATAATACTTAATTATTAATAGATTTATTTATTTTGGAATCAATTTATAATATATCGATTAAATTTCCAAACGATATCGGATTTAATGAAAGTTAATTTTATAAAATCCAAAACAGATAATTATTATAAGATTTTTGAGACGTGGTTATAATTTAATTTATAGATTTTTTCTATAATTTTTATTTTGAAAAATAAGCAACTTTTTATTTGAAGTATTTTACACCCTATATCAGCGTTTTGGGATATCACAAGTTACTTGTCTATATTATTTATATTTTTTAGATCATGGCACATCGCTTGATACGATAGTATTTTTATTTTTGTCTATAGCAGTCCGTAGTGAATGGAATTCTATGTAGCGGAGTACGCTAATCTTTAAATAATTAAATAGTATTGAAGCTTCTATTGGAAGCCCAAGTGGTTCCTTCTAGTTGAAGCCACCCAAAGCTTCTCATAGAAACCGACATTTCTTTTTTATAAATTTGTGCCTCTTTCAGTTTCAGGAGTTCTTCCGTTTACAGAAAGCCTCTAAATTCGATCTAAAATCAAACTCAATCCCAAATAAAAGAATATGTATCTATATATTTTCTTCCTATAAATTAACAACCATTTGTGATAATATGCTCGGTACACTCAAGTTAAATGAGTGGCCAGTTATGTGTGGCCGGGTTGCAAGATGTTCTTATTGAACCCGGTGTATTCTTCTCTAGAGATACACTATCGGAAGATGGTTCCATACCTTATCATAGTCGGAATACAATCTCCAATAAGCGCCTTGTGGTTTTTGATTTTATATTATATATGGAGCATGAGATGCAAGCGTCCTGCTAGATTTCTATTAATTTGATGTAAACACTATTATAATATCATCAGAATTGATGTCAAAAATATTTTTGGTTATCGTAAGGTAAAAACCATCCGTGTTTATGCGTGGATCAGTTTTACGATTATCGTTTCTTTCAAAAGGACTTTGAAAGTTACAAATGGTTGGAGTTTACTCAAACCGGTCCCATGACTGACCCAGAGTTTATTTTGTTTTGTTTTACCCTAAACTCTTGGGTTCCCAAATTTGTACGGGAAGTCAAGTAGTTGGGATTTTACAGATTCACTTGAAGAAGTTTGAAGCAGGAAGCTTTATCAGTTAGCTATAGACTATCATATTTTCTGTTGTGTACTATGTTGTATCTGGAAACAGATGTTTATAACCGTTCCAAGAATAACTGTTGTGCTCAAATGATGCTATGTATATACAGTTATTGATTTGCATTTTAAAAGTGGGTGTTATAATATATTTTATTCATTCTGCTGTGAGATTTATGTTCTTCGTTTTCTTCTACTCTAATTTCTCTTTCTTTATATTTCTCATCCTCTAACTTCTATCTACTAATGATTCGTATTTTTATGCAATTTGGGTTGGACATATGGTTTTATTAGTCAACTCAAAGGGTCCGGAAATTTGGGCCATTACATTTGGTATCAGAGCTGGTTAGGAAACGTGATAGGGGGTTCTTGCTCGGCTGTTTAGGTGGCGAGCAGGGGATTCTTACTCCTACACGTCCCAGTGGGAAAGGTTGGATTGGTTTAGTCGCGAGGCTGGTCGTAAAATCAGCTCTGAGGTATCACTGTGTGCCACAGTAGGAGGATAGCCCACTGCCTTATGGTTGCAAAGCCTAGAGCCATTGCATTTGGTATCAGAGCTGAAGGTTGAGTAGTAACCTTGGCTCTGTGGTGTAACTCAATAGAGATAGTTTCAGTAATACCCTAGATTGAGTTGAGTATATATATGAGCTTGTATTTGTAGATTTGATGTAAAAATGGTTTTATATTGTGTTGGTTGATCCGTTGAGTGGTTTATGAATTCTGGTCGATATAGAATGTACAACTGTATCGATAGGTGTTTCTAAACTCTAGAACAAAGCAATTCAATACATTATTGTTTTAAAAATGGGTAAATGAATTAATTTTGCCCAAAAGCTATTTTTGGGATAAAGGAATAATTTTCTAAAATTATTAATTTGTTTGGTTGTTATTATAAATTAGATGGAATTATAAAAGATTGAAATGGTTACATATAACCAAATGTAATTTGTATATGGATAATGTATACAAATGAGATAAACCAAGATTAAGTTCAAACCAAAATTTGAATTTAAATCCCGGGTGTTTAGAAAATATTTTCTAAAGTATTTTTAAAAGGAATATAACACTAGTTTGAAAGATTTTTGAATAAGGATGATTTTGAATGGCTTTTGAAAGTGATTAAGCACTGAAATCATTTTAGGGGTGAGAATAATTCTGATAATGGATCGCGACATTATCGGGTATTCAATTTTAAATTTCTACATGATAAATTACTATATAGTAGAATTATTAATGGAAATTTGTTTGAGAAAGGCAAAGTTATTTTAGAAATTCAAATGTTTCGAATTAAATTGATTATAAATATATGTGTATAATTACGATTTCAAGCTGAACTTGAAATAAATACCGGGATTTGGGTTCTAGAATTTAAGTTCACTTGTATAAGTTAAATGAGTAAAAGCAGCGAAAGTAAATCAAATGGATCAAAATTCAAATTAAGTTAGGTAAAAAGGAATGGAAGGATTCTAAGAAAATTAAAATTTATGTGGCTTGCTAATTGAAAGTGAATTTGGATGAATATGGAGGGATGGTTAATCAAATATAAGCTATTGAAGGAAAATCATTCGAAACTAAATGGAATGATGTAAAAATCTATTGAATTGGAATTTGTTGAAATTGAATTGTTATTAGACATCATATATTAAGACCCACCTATTGACTTGAGTAAATACAGGTAGATGGAGCAACGTGGCTTGATTTTGGTTGCGTATACAGAAGCGAATTCACTTAATAACGCTTATATAAGGTACGCCTACACAAAAATACGAATTTCGGGTTTTGAAATTTGTTTTCCGACCGTATGGTTCGATGTATATATATTTGTTGTTCCTGCGATATCACAGAAGTCTCTCCACACAAAAGAGGCTCTGCCGAAATTTTTCAAAAATTTAGGGTGCTAGAAAATTTTCAAAATTTTCATTGGGAGGAGTGAATTAATATTTTAATTAAAATTAATTGGTTTAGTTGAAGCTGAAGTTGAGAAATAAACCAAAAGTAGGGTTGTGGCACCCTTTATACCTTAGTAATTTCAGGGATGAAATTCTTTTAAGGGGAGAGGAATGTAACGACCCGGATTTTTCGCTATTAATTTTAAATGTTGTATTGGTAATATAAAATGATTTTTATATGGAATTCATTAATTAAGATGAAGTTTGAACATATAATTTATAATTAAATTTTAAACAAGCCCATAATGTCGCGGTAGTATGTAATATTACGTTTTGAACTTCAATTGAATATATAAGATCCAATATAAGTCGGATTTATTTAAAACATGAAACGTTCAGATCTATTTGATTTTATTTTTCTACTAAAAGAGAAAAATCGAGTTTTTATGTTGTAGATTTTGTTTTATATCCAAATCAAATTTTCAAATAGTCACTATGGAATCGACTATATATTATAGCTATTTATTATATAAGTAAATTGATTTTAAATAATTCGAATGTCGTTTTAATTTGAAATATCGAATTATAAATCCAAGTAGGATTATTTTGAAGCTATGTATACATTTTATTCGTATGTATTTGATGATAATACTTTATTATTAATAGATTTATTTATTTTGGAATCAATTTATAATATATCGATTAAATTTCCAAACGATGTCGGACTTTAACGAAAGTTAATTTTATAAAATCCAAAATAGATAATTATTATAAGATTTGTGAGATATAGTTATAATTTAATTTATAGATTTTTTTTTGTAATTTTTATTTTGAAAAATAAGCAACTTTTTATTTGAAGTTTTTACAACCTTTATCAGCGTTTTGGGATATAACAATATAAGTTACTTGTCTATATTATTTATATTTTTCGGATCATGGTACATCGCTAGACACGATAGTATTTTTATTTTTGTCTATAGCAGTCCGTAAGTGAATGGAATTCTGTTTAGCAGCATACGCTAATCTTTAAATAATTAAATAGTATTGAAGCTTTTGTTGGAAGCCTAAGTGGTTCCTTCTAGTTGAGGCCACCCAAAGCTTCTCATAGAAGCCGACATTTCTTTTTTATAAATTCGTGCCCCTTTCAGTTTTAGGAGTTCTTCCATTTACAGAAAGCCTCTAAATTTGATCTAAAAGCAAACTCAATCCCAAGTAAAAGAATATATATATATTTTTTCTTCCTGTAAATTAACACCCAATCGGCCAAAATCCCTAATCCCCCATTCCACTTCGTTTTCCGTTCTTTCCTCAAATCCAAATATTTCTTCCAGCAAATCATTTTTACTTAGAAAATAAAAATAAAATAAAAGCATCCACTAAATCGGAAATCACTTAATTCATAGGACTCCTCTTCTTGAGTTCTTCACTACTGCATTGCCTGACCGAACACAACTCGAGGGGGAGGTCTAGGATGGATTCGGATGGAGGCTAGCGACTTGGATATGGTAGTGACGACAACAAGAAGGGGAAGCCATTGGTGAATTCTGTTTGTGACATGGTCGGTCTGAAAGCGAGATAGGAGGAAGTATAAACTCGAACAATGGTGCGTTTTTTCCCTAGAAGAGGCGGAATTGATCTATGAATGAGGGTGAAAGATTAGGCAAGTTAATTTGGAAATTAGTGGTGAATTGGGAGTTCCGTTCAGATTTGTGTAGTGGTGTTTGTTCCACACGTGTACAGTAGGGCAGTGGGATTGAAGAAAATGGATCGAGGTTAATATACGGTGGAGTGGGTATTCGAACCTGGAATAGGAGGAAGGTTCATCTATACTTGGATTCGATCTGGAAGCAAGCAGTTTTCAATAAAGGAAGAAGAGACGTGATTTTTAATTAGTGGCTTAATTTTTGTTTAATGGTAATTAAAAGGATTTATATGGTCAACGTGGAATGAGATGGGTTATGGAATGCGTGGGTTTTAGTTTTAAATGAAGACAACATGAAGCAAAACATATGGGAACGAGTGTGAAGAAAGGTGGATATTTAGTTTGTATTAAGATGTTTATGGCACTGGCATGGGTTCAAAACAGTAAACGGAGGAAGATGATGTTGGGTTGTTATTTCGATACCCATTCGATACCCAGAAGAAGAGGCCTAAGCCGGTGATTAGCAGCAATCAAAAAGGTTAATTAAAGGATAAGACATAATTAAGTAATTATTAATTTTTTACTAATCTGTTATTTAATTTAACAAAGAATCTATATTTCATATATTAACAGAATCTGATGAAAATAATCACATTACGATTGTAAAGACGATATCTACGTTATGGAACTGAGAGGGTTGAGAACAGAGCAACTGTAATTTCGTGATAAAATCAAATGCTTATTTGATTTTAACAAAATCAAAAGCAGAGTCATCAATCGCAAAACAAGGTGAGTAAACTCATTAGTTCTGACTAGCTTATATTTTTATATAAACGATTTTTAAATTTATTTACAGTAATTTTATACTGTTTGATGATTGTTGGATGAATGGTTGATAAAATTGGTTGAAATGGTAATACCGTTGATATATTGATGTTGATTAACATCTGTGAATGCAGGAAAATAGGTTGGAGGAATCCAACTGGACTCCTCAACAATTATATTGTTGTTTTTCATATATCATGTTATCTGATGTGGTATATATTATGTGATGGATTTTGTTGTGTTTGGATATCAGTGGCCCTTGAATTTTAGTACTTAAATACCTTAAAATATTTTCGAATATAGAAAAGGAATTTGTAATTTAAAAAGGAAATTTATTTTTAAAAAAATAGAATTAAATTTCGAATAGACTTCGAATAGGAACTTGTTTAATAAATTAAACAAGAAGTTGATTATCAACAATGTGTATAAATTTAGTAAAACATTTATCATTTGATAAATTGGAATGATAATTCCGAATAAAAATCAAATTGATTTGACAAACGCGTCTAGTTTCCTATTATGGATTAATATTCATATTTGGAAGTGAATAACGAATTGAAAGCAATTGTTTTGCGAATGGAAATGATTATAAGGAAATCTGAGTTAACCGAAAATTGTAGATTGCTCAGAAGTTTAGAATATTAATCGAATATAGAATATTCGAAAGAGACTTATTTATATAAATCTGAATCTATCAAATTCAAAAAGGTACTTTTTACTTTCCGTTTTAAATCAAGACTTGATTATTTAGTTATTATTTATTAATTTAAATTAATGTATTAAAGTTATATTTTAAATATAAATATTTTGGAAGTAGAGATTTAACACTATCGTTAAAATAAAAGTTTTATGTAAAGTAAGTGGATTCTTGTATTGAATCTGTGAGTTTCATAAGTAATGTTTTAGATGGAATTTAAAGTTGTGAGCCTGGATCATTTCAAAGTTAAGAATGTTGTTCAGTTAAGGTCTGAGAGGTAATTATACCTCAACTTGACTGACTGCATGATTGATGGAGGAACGGTTAAAGTTCGGTAGCAAGATTGGTTAGCGATACGATTAATGAATGATTTGTGGGTTCAATATAGTAATGATGTTTTATATAACATTGGTTTAATCCAATAAAAAGTATTCTGGAAATGTGATCTAAATGTAATCAGAAATGTTTCTAAACATAGAAAAGGGAATGGTGTGGATAATATAGAAATTAAGAAATGGAAATTGAATATGACGAAAAGGAATTTCCCTCGATCCGAATCAGTCGCTAAACCGATCAAGAACGTTCGAAACGCCTGATTGTTTTGAGAACATGACAAAATAGAATGCAGACAGAAGAACATTTCATTGTTAATCTCAACAATTCATCAGATTACTACAGAGTATAAATCAATATTACACATCATAAATTATCAGAGATTACAATACATTACATAGCAGCGGAAAATAATACAAAATACAACTGAAGACGATAAACGGATACAAAGCTTTCCGGATATCGTTCCAGCTGTAAACCAGGTTCCTGTGAATATAAATCTGCAAAACCAAAACTACTAGCTGCCCGTGTCGAAATAAGGGCACCCAGAGTTTAGGTTAAAACAATAAACTCCAGGTCAGTCATGGGACTGGTGTGAGAACTAAAACAGTTATTTAAAACTTTACTTTAAATCAGGTATATCAAGGGACCACGCCGTATAACACAGAACGGGTTTCCTCCCAAGAATACCAGTGCATATAACAAAACAACGCAATGCTTTTTGGAAAATTGAAGCTATTATAAGACCCAGGTCCTATCACACAATGCAACGCAAGCCGGGGGATAGGGTTTTCCCTTATAATAGCCAAACATGCTTAGTACGTTTAAAACAAATCATTTGATACTATTATAAGTGTATAGTGTCAAAACAATTTCAATCATAAATATCAATCATAGACGGCATGGGTACCATATATCATGTCGCCATACTAGGCTCTACAATCAAAACCGCAAAATCACGTATTTGGGAATTGGATTTCCATCTGTGAACCGAGGCAAGGGATCGTCCTCTACCGATTCGAGACGCTCTAGCCCGTGTCTCAGGAACAGCCGCAACTGCCCCTTGGATCGTCAGGGTCGGTCCACCGATGTGGATTATTATGCCTAAACACTACGTTTCCCCACCCTATGGGGTGTCAATGAGTCCAATGACTCCATCGGTCCCGGATCGACCGATATATCCGAGGCGCCTCGCAAAAGCAACAACCACATAAGTCAAACTCATTAGGGCGTGAAAAACCACTGACGCCACTTCTAACTAGAAGGAAACGCATGCCCTCCCTGAGGTCCTCTCCCATTTCTGGTTCACAACCGGCGTGTGAGGCTCGCGAATTCACGTTACACAAAGTTGTGCCATACAGGCTGTGCTTTGATCATCACCCACAAGACTTTGCTTTTCAATTACCATCCCACGTTCAAATCTAATTAAAGATTTAACTATCGCCTGGAGTAAAACTGGCGATACTCCATTCTCGATCTTTTCAATCTAATTACAGATTCATTAAAACTCCACTTAGTTTTAATCTTTACTTGGGTTAAAGAATCAGTGTCATTTAAAACACGGTTCACGATAAACCCCAAAATCACATCACATTTCAATCAGTCCCTAACCGTAAATTAGCAAGTGAGCAATTCCCTAAGTATTAACCCCGAAGGCCGAAGCCAACATCAGATCAATACCCTAGAAATCATTCAACTTAACTAATCTCCAGTTAGTTTCTGATTTTCTTAACTCCTTTGGGTCTAAGAACAGTATTATTGAAGATACCGTTCACGACAATCCAAAATCACATTCCATTAATTATCGAGTTAAATAACAAGTGTTATTTAAAACACTGTTCACGATAAACCCAAAAATCAATACCAATTCAATTCAAATTAAATATTATTTAACTGGTACACTTCATTAAATCTAAATAAAAAGATTTAATCTTTTTCTCAAACTAGGCTTAAGAACAGCGTTAATGAAGACACCATTCACGACAAACCCAAATCACATTTGATATTAAATACAAGGCTCTAAATAGAAAATATATCGGCTTATATTCAATATCAAATTCTACGACAAAAAAATATCGTATTGGAAATAACGATATATATATATATATATATATATATATGTCTTTCAAATTTTCGTAACAATATCTGTATAATCACGAAATCCAACATCGAAATATTTAGAAGACAATTTCGATTCAAACCCATTCCAATGCAATTATTGGAAATTATGGTTATTTTCAAAACCATTTCAAATCCAATTTATTTATTTTAAAAATAAATAAATTAATTATTATTCTAGTTCAAAACTAGTTCATTTCAAAAAAAAATCTACTTTTATCTTTTCAAAATATGGAGTTTTTTTTTCACCCCAATTCTTCCCAAATCATTTCATATGATTTTAAACAAATTATCACTATTTTTAATAATTTTATCAAGGCCCGTACAGTCGATTTCCATCTACGGCCATCGAACTGCACTTACAGCGACCTTTTTCAAATTTGATTTGGACATAATTCCAAATCCAACCGTTAGATTTCAAATTTCTAATATTCGTTAGAAAACTCTTTTCGATACGAACCCAACGGTTCTGGTTTCGGGAGAATCCGACGGTCGGATCTCCCTTAATATCCATTCGAAGTCAATGGTCGAAATTCGCGAACTGCCGCGGCGCAGAGCGTTCTATTCAAGCCATTATATTATATATATATATATATGTATATAATATATAATATATACTTCGTCGATTCCCTTTTAAAACGTATTTTATAAATCATTTTAAATTCGTTTTCAAAACGATTTCAACTTCCTTTTCAAATTCAAAGTAAAATTGAATTTTCCCCTTACAAATTCGTTTTAAATTCATTTCAAATTGATTTCAATTCAAATCGATTTTTAATTCAATTTCAATTCGTTTTCAATTCAATTTGAATTTCTAATTAATTCAATTTCAATTCGAATTCATTTCTATTCCGTTTCAATTCGAATTCAATTCTATTCCATTTCAATTCGAATTCAATTCTATTCAATTTCAATTCGAATTCAATTCTATTCAATTTCAATTCGAATTCAATTCTATTCAGTTTCAATTCGAATTCAATTCTATTTAGTTTCAATTCGAATTCAATTCTGTTCAATTTCAATTCGAATTCAATTCTATTCAATTTCAATTCGAATTCAATTCTATTCAATTTCAATTCGAATTCATTTCTGTTTATTTCGAATTTCAAATCAATTTAACATTCATTTCAATTTGGATAAAATCGATATGAATATCGTTCACGTCAAAATGGCGCAAATCTAATCAACACGGCTTCATATATTTCTATTTTCAAATATTCTATTTCAAATATTTCTTTTTCAAATATTTCTATTCAAAACTGGAATGAGGCCCAATCAATTACCATATAATGTTAATTACATGGATTTTCTACCGCACATGTATAAAATAACAGCGATACTTAATCAACCATCATCCATAGTGCATTCTACACTGTATAAGCATCAAATATAAATATTTAACGCTTATGACAGTCTGTCAATCAATCGATCGACATACAACTAATTATTGGGATTAGTGTATGTCATATATCATCCCAATACCCATATGGGGTTTCAAACAATCAAACACAAATTTTATTTGTGTAGTTGACGATGTGTAAAATTTATCGTCCCAATCAATATCAATCAAATCAGTGTACACAAACAAACCTCCGATTTGTTTATAATTATTTATTTTAAATACACGTTAGAAATTTTATTTTTAACTATAAAATATTTTCCACTATAAAATAGTTTATTTCATTCACATCACATCATACAATCAACTACACATCAAAATCAAACAAACAAGCATACAAGCCGTCCATGGTCTGTGGACGACGGGTGTCGGGTGCTACTAAACACCGTTTGCATCCTAGTATATATTTTAACTAGAAAACAAAATTTAAAGTGAGAAGTTCTCCCCCACGCTACATCCATTCACCGCGACTCTTCTTATGTAGGAAATCTTCACCTTTTCGTCTTTTGTCACTTTCGTTGCCCGTATTCACTACATATATAAAAATCACATTTTTACTTCGCTATTCAATATATAAAAATCGAATTTTTACGTTGCTATTCAATATATAAAAATTGAATTTTTACTTTGCTATTCAATATATAAAAATCGAATTTTTACTTCGTTATTCAATATATAAAAATCGAATTTTTACTTCGCTATTCAATATATAAAAATCGAATTTTTACTTCGCTATTTAATATATAAAAATCGAATTTTTACTTCGTTATTCAATATATAAAAATCAGACCTTTTCTATTCGATTTACTATATAAAAATCCAACCTTTTTTATTCGATTTACTATATAAAAATCATATTTTTATTCTTTACATCGTATAAAAATTTTATTTTTAAAACCAAATCTTTTTTTTTTCAAAATCAAATCTTTTGTAAATTACAAATCAAATCTTTTCATTATAAAATCAACGCTAGTTCCTCATTCAAAAATCAAAGCCTTTATATTATAAAAATCAAGGCTTTTAACTTTGTACCGACATCATAGCTTCACATTCTTAAACAAAATCAGAAAAAGATAAAAGGTAAAATAAAATTAAAAACTTACAGATGAAATTATGGGGACTCGGCGTCGGGGTGGGGCCTCTTGACCGGCGGCAGGCCATTGGGAGGCGGCGGCGGGGGTATGGGTGTCGGGTCTATCGGCTGGTAGTCGGTTTGAGGGGCTAAGGAGCGAGATTAACGTGGAGAGGGAGGGAAGAGAAGGGGGGAGAAGACCAAAAGGGGGGGCTGCAGTGGCGCGGCGTTGGGGAGGGGGGCTCGCGTCGACGATCGGTGGCCGGGGGGAGGCTGGGTGACGTGGCGGTTAGGTCTCTTCTCTCTTTTTTTAAATCGGGGAATAAGAAAACTGAAGGGGGGTGTTATATAGAAATATATATTTATTATTATTTATTTCTCCACATAAAGGTTAACTTTTATTTCGTCCTCTAAATCAAACCCAACGACTGTCGTCCCTAGCAAATTACCCCCATTCGAACACAATGGGATATGTTTCGCAAGTCAATTCGATTGTTTTGGTCAGTCTTCGCTGAAATTAAAATATAACTCTATATATTGAATTTGAACGCACATTTCAATTTACCGGGCCCACATACAGCCTCTAGAAATTCCCGAAAAATATTTTCAATCTTCGTATTGACGATACGGTCCTAATAAAACTAGTTTCGTCGAATTTCGAGATCGTTTAAAAAATGACCAATTTCCATTCGATTAAAATCAATTGAAACTGGTCAAACGCGTTTTCCTTTGCCACGCCCACGTATTGATTTGAAAAATTGTGAAATTTGAAACCTAGCAATAATTTGACATCGCGGATCTAACAAAAGTGGTTTCGTCGAAATCCGAGGTCGTTTGCAAAATGGCCATTTTTAAGGGCCGAAATTCCATAGCGGCTATTCTGAAATTTCAACTGGACATAACTTTTTATCCCCGCTATGAAATTTGGATTTTCTAGATTCGTTGGAAAGATATTCACAAATAGATTCAAATATTTTTGGTTTCGCTAAATTCCAGTTTATTTTGCAACCGGTACATTCAATTGAAATTTGAAATCGAATTATCGAACTACCGCGCCATTTTCAATCCCTTTTATAATTATAAATAATTATTTATTTTCTAACGACGATCTATATAATATATACGTTCGAATTCTATTCAAAATAAATTTCTCGTCGATATTATTTATAATATTTCATTTTAAATATTCAAAATTCGCTAAAATTGCCAAAATAAAAATTTTAAGTTGGCCCATATTTCCGGGTTATTACATTGAAAAATGTTTTCCAATATCAAAAAGTGTATTTCTAAATACAGAAATAAGAAATGTGTAGAGACAGAAATGTTTTCTGACGTTAATAACCTATATTTCTTAGGATATGGGAAAATAAAGAGTTTATATAATTTGGAAATGTTTCTAATAATATGAAGGCCAAATGAGTTTTATGAAATATCTAGGAAAAGATAAGAAAATGGGAAAACGGGGAATGATAATTTAATAAGGAATTAATTTAAAAGGGCCCGATGTTACTTGACCGTCGATCGGTAGAATTTCCATTTGGAAATAGGATCATTGGTTGAATGGATGTTCCTTTGATAGTTAAATAACCAACTATCAGAGTTTTTGATTTATTTTATACCTCCATTGTCAATACGGAGAGACCGGGATCAGGTTTATTATCTGAAAACCACTCTGTATTGGCATAAGCATTATGAATAAACTTGTGCTGAAGATGATTGAAGACGGAGTAAAGTGCAAGGGTTGTTCTGTTAATCCTAGGTAAAAAATGCCTAAGTTGGATTGATGGAATAGAGTCTTCGGTTTTCCCAGTCTCAGGACAACGTATACGGACGAATGTCTGACAACGTGACATTCAAAGTAAATGGTGGCAAGATGTTCTAAAAAGGAAATCGTGACCTCAAGCCTCTTCCACCGGGAAATGACAACAATCGGGCAGGCAGCATGGCCAAGTAGGTCATTCCCATTAGGGGTATTATCACCTGGTCTAGATAAATTTCATTTGCTTCTTATTCTATTCGCTGCTGTATGCTTTCGGTAACAGTTGTTGATCACAACCATTGGTGATGTTATGCTCGCTACACTCAAGTTAAATGAGTGACCAGTCATATGTGGTCGGGTTGCAAGATGTTCTTGTTGAACCCAGTGTATTCTTCTCTAGAGATACACTATTGGAAAGTGGTTCCATACCTTTTCATAGTTGGAATGCAATCTCTAATAAGCGCCCTGCAGTTTTTGATTTTATATTATATATGGAGTATGAGATGCAAGTGTTCCGCTAGATTTTTATTTATTTGATGTAGACACTGTTATAATATCACCAGATTTGATATCAGAAATATTTTTAGTTATCTTAAGGTAAAAACCATCCGTGTTTATGTGTGGATCAGTCTTAATAATTTCTTTCGAAAGGATTTTGAAAGTTAAATCAAATGGGTGGAGTTTACTCACACCAGTCCCATGACTGACCCAGAGTTTATTTTGTTTTGTTTTACCTTAAACTCTTGGGTTTTTAACTTTGTACAGGCAGTCAAGTAGTCGGGATTTTACAGATTCACTTGAAGAAGTTTGAAGCGGGAGGCTTTATCAGTTAGCTATAAACTATCACATTTTCCGTTGTGTACTATGTTGTATCTAAAAACAGGTGTTTATAACTATTCCAGGAATAACTATTGTGCTCTGAATGGTATGTTTATACAGTTACTATGTATTTCAAAAGTTATGTTATATAATATATTTTATTCGTTCCGCTATGAGATTTATGTTCTTCGTTTTATCTACTCTAGTTTCTCTTTCTTTCTATTTTTCATCCTCTAACTTCTTTCTACTGATGATTCGTATTTCTGTGCAATTTGGGTTGGACGTGTGGTTTTATTAGTCAACTCAAAGGATTCGGAAATTCAGGCCATTACAGCCATGGTTTCCATAGCATAAGTCTTCCTCTTTTCCACCACCACCTTGCCGAAGTTCGTAGTCATCCTCCTCCTCCTCTTATAATATAAATAGAGAGAGATTAGTGTATATTATATTATATATATTTTGGTGAAGAAGATGGTGCATCGAAATACTGTCCGACGGTTCACTCAGCTAGGCTCGCCTACCATGAAGATTGGAAAGCTGTTTGGTGAGAACTCTTTAACCATGGTTTATATATTTAATTAGTAGTTAGACTAATTTAAATATAGTGATGAATTATTTGTGGTTAATGATGATTGATGTTTGTTGTGATAGATGATGGATGCGTAGTTTAGAACACGCACACTATTAAGCATTAGTGTTATAACGCTTGTGCACAATTATGATTTATTTAATTATGTTGATGATGGTTAATATGGATGTTTATAAATAGTTATTGATGTTGTTGCGCACACACTATGACACAACAATTATGATATCATATTGGTGATCGACAAATCTCCTTCGTAATTAGAAGCAATATTATTATTGAAATTGAAGGTTAATAATTAGAAAAGACACATATATAAATTCATATATATAGATAAAGTTTCTTAAAATGAATAAATAAATAAATACATGAACGTTCTAAGATGACATAAGGGATAGTGTCTAGGCTTGGGTTTGGAAATATAGTTTCTTGCTCTCCCTGGCTATCCCTAATTGATCTGACTAATGAGATGGTTAATTTGAAGTTTTTTGAATTTAAATTGGATTCTAATTTAATATTTTATTATGTGTAAAATAAAAGTTGAATTTTAGATCCAAAATAATTTGGAAAGTCGATGTAAATTACCTTAAATGATTTTAAATGGTATATAATGGTTTTCTAAGGTATTTTGAAATATTGAAGAATAATTTTTATTGCGGTCAAAATAGAGCTTGTCGCACAATTCTAGTTACAAGCTGTAAATGCTTATTACTTTTGCAATCTAAATCGGATTTCCAAGAAACGAAAAACATTTGACCTATATTAAAAAGAGCTTTCAAATGAGCGAAAGTGGATGTAACAACCCGTAATTCGATAACATGATTAAGACGAGAATCAAGGCATAATTTAATTTTAGATTCTGAATCAAGTAAAACGGGCTATGCCATTGTGTTCGTCTCGGAAAAATACGCGAAATAGAGTCTGAGTTTTCGAGAATCGGAGTCCGTATGACCAAGTTATGGTCCGACGAAGTTTTCAGAAAATTCAAGTTCAAAATTGAGTTCAAATTTCGAAAATTAGGGCTGGAAAGCTAGGCGGGAAAATTCCCGCCAGGCACCCCAAGTCGACAGCCCTGTCGACTTGGGTGTCGACATGGCCAACCCAAGTCGACAGCCCTGTCGACTTGGGGGTCGACATGGGTGGCCGAGCCATCTTGGCTTGGTGCACCTGCACTGGTCTCTGGTTTTGTTCTGGAAGCTTCTGACGTGGTTTGATGGTTCAGATCCGATTTAGGGTTAATCTAAGGGCCTAAAACTATCCTAATCTCTATAAAAACACCCTAAACCTAACCTAAATCCCTAAAAATCAAACCTAGCAACTAAGTGCTGCCAAAATCAATCTTGATCATGGCCTCCATCTCCAATTCCTAGAGCCTATGCATTCAAATCGGGTTCAAATCAAAAGGTGCAAGCTTGCTACACCAAATCAAGGCCAAATCAACGTTGCTATGCGATTTTCATGATGGTTCTTCATCAAAGGAGCCACCTTTCTTCGTCAAAATGACTCATGCTCCTAGTCCTCTTGCCACGCTATGTAAGTTTTAGCTACTTTTGGATCAAAACGGTAGTTTTAATGTTGACATGGGATAAAATGAGATAAAACATAAGTATGCATGTATGTGAACTTAACTTTGCCCCTTTTCTATGATCCATGACTTAGGGCTAAGTTTTAGCAACTTAATCACGTCACTCATGTTATGTTTAGCCTAGTTTATCTTGCAAGTTTGGATCTTTATCTATGGCATGTTAGCATGAACCTTTGGGAACCATTTGACTTGTGAAACATGGGCAAAGACTTGACTTTGGGGCTTATGCATGTATATGAACACAAAACCCCTTATGTATCATGCATGTTTGTGGCCAAATTCCCCTATGACACTATGCATGTTTATGGCCAAATTCCCTTGTGATACTATGCATGTTTGTGGCCAAATTCCCCTATGACACTATGCATGTTTATGGCCAAATTCCCTTGTGATACTATGCATGTTTGTGGCCAAACTTCCCTAGGATACTATGCATGTTTGTGGCCAATATGTTGGCATAATACCCTATTATGTGACTCGCTCCCACTTGGGTTGGAAATACGTTTGGGTAGCTTAAAGAAAAACGGGGGTATGACTTGGAAAACTTGACATGGGGTTTACTTGGGAACATGACACACATGATACACGTGAATGTGGGCTTGACATGTGGGGCAAACATGGGACTTGAAACTCGACACGTATGGGTTGTAAGTGTAATATAACACTAGACCAAACATGGAAGTGGCCAACTCGAGGTTGGGTTGAGTTTGTAGCATAAATCTACCCGGACCCGCCCGGCTTAACTAGTGGCTACAAACAATAGGACTCAATGTGGGTAGTTTGTCACATAGCACTCAAAACCCGAGGTTAGACTAGGTTGTGGTATAAATCTACCCGGACCATCCCGGCTTAACTAGTAACCACAACAAAGTCTAATGTGAGAGGTTAAGGTGCATTAATTTAATTAATGCCACATAATAAGGTTAAGTAAATTTGACTAATGACACTTAACCGACATGACACGAATGGGTAGGTTAAGTGGGACCGGGCTTGATTTCTTAATGACACTTAACCATGCAAGATGATTAGGGGATGGGGTTAAGTAATTTACACTTAACTAATCCGACTTGGTAATTAGATGGGGTTAAGTAATTAAGACTTAACTAATCTAAACACGGTAATTAGATGGGGTTAAGTAAACCACACTTAACTAATCTAAACACGGTAATTCGATGGGGTTAAGTTAAACACTTAACCAATTTAAACTTGGTAATTCAATGAGGTTAAGTAACCAATACTCAACCAACTTAACGTGATAATTTAATGGGGTTAAGCAACTTATACTTAACCAATTATACATGATGATTTGATGGGGTTAAGTAACCTACACTTAACCAATCTAATACGCGGACCTGATAAGGTTAAGTCACAAGACCTTTCCAGAATATACTTAACCATTGTAGTACGATTAGAGGATGGGGTTAAGCTAACCTATACTTAACCAATCCGACTCGATAATTCGATGGGATTAAGATAACCTATGCTTAATCGATCTAGCAAGATAATCCGATAGGATTAAGGTAAGCTAGTACTTGACCAATTTGACTTGATAGGGTTAAGTCATGAGCCTTTGGGTACACTTAACCAACTTGTAGGACTAAGTCTTGAACTTAGATACTTAGCCAATCTTTGACGTGATTCGTGGGCGGGTTAAGTCATGGACTTGAATGATAACACTTAACCCAATAGACAAACCCTAGTTAGAAGAACTAGGTAGAAAATCGTGGTTAATCAAGGATAACGGGAAAGGAAGCTAAGTGGTAAACCTTAGTTAAGGGTAACTAAGTAATAATTCTTAGCTAAGGACATAGGACTAATTCACAAAGCGATGAGTAACCTGATACGGTAGGTCATCGCTTAGTATACGAGGAGGAGCAAGTTACCTGACTTGGGTAAAAGCTCCAGCGCACTGGGTGCCCAAGCGGAAGCTTCGGGGGACGTGAGGATACTCTTGGTATCCCTCTGTGAGGTTGCAGATGATCCGCCTGGGCTCACAAGAGGTTAAGGTCTGCAGTAGAAGAGCCAAGAGTATGCCTTGGTTGCTATGCGAGCGACCTAAAGACTGGGATGGATTAGCGTGGAGTCGACGATTCTTGGTTTTGCCCTGGATAGCACATCGCCGACTACCTACCATCTTTAGTCAATCGTGTACGTACGGAAAGGCAGAGAACCCCCAACAGACCATGTTCTTGCTATCGAGTCATGGGTGAGGTTGGCCCGTAGGAAAGTGGGGCTATAGTGGGGCCGGGGAGTGGTTCTCATACATGATTTTTCGTGGGTTGCCTTTCAGTAGTTGAGGGAGGGGTCACGTGGGACCATAGCCACGGGTACAAAAACAGACCTTGATATCTGCATCAGCAGACGACTTAAAGCTCCCGACCGAGTTCCGTATTTCTTGGTTTGCCCTGGCACGGAACTCGGATGGCACATTGGGGAACATGTGCGTCTAGACATGGGAAACGATTCACGATACATACGTGGGATGAAGGGCGCGGTTGACGGGTGGCATAATCCCTAGTGGTCCTAGGTGGCCAAAACCCAAACCGAGACACGGAAACGTTCATTAGGTAGCATAATCCCTAGTGGGCCTAGGTGGCATAAATCCTAAGTGAACGCGCGATAGTTCATGGTAAGGAAACATAACTAGATCAAGGGCTGCAGTCCAAAACAACTTCAAGGATAAAACGTTTACATGGCAAAGGACTGAACGTATACATGGAAAGAAACATACGAGTTGGGAAAACCTACATATGCTATATATTAGGTTGACACGGACCATTACATGACAGTGGGCAAGGGACATTCATAGTTAACACATGACGTGGGTTGGGATACTAGTACGAGAGGTGCAGAGCAAATATACATGTTAGAACCAGGAGTAATATACATAATAGATACCGTGGGATGTTAGACTGGGTAGATACCTTGGGATAATATACTTAATAGAAACCTGACGATGTGATACCTTGATTTATCATGACACCTTAGTTTATCACGATATCTTAGTTTACCTTTCTACAGTAGTTCAGCCTGTTACCCTGGTTTAGTATATCCATCTTGTAGTCATCCTTATGTTTACTTTCAGTTTATGCATGTCATGTTACCTTTACCTGTTTTTATACTGGAAGTAGGTAGGACTTACCAGTCTTTATGACTGACCCCGTTTTCTTTCGCCTCTTTGTCTTCCGTTTCCCCCCCAGGTTACAGGGAGGAAATACGGTTGTTTAGTTCGGACTTCTTCTGCTTGAAGGTCATCATGGATGGCTTGGACTTTTCTTGGCTATGGCTACTTTACTGTTTTACTTGGGGAATAATTTATGAAAATGTCCTTATGCTTCTTTACTATTGCAAGACAGGTTTTGATGTACTCTGATGTAAAAGGCTTTAGACCTTATTTATTCATGTTATGAAAGTTTGATTTTACTTCCGCTATTTTATACGTTCTGTCTTGTAATATTTCTGTGCATGTTTACCAATAATACTCCTCTAAAGCTAGTGCATTCCCTTGTGAGTGACCCTAGCGGAGGTGGGGTGTTACATTTGGTGTCAGAGAAGAAGGTTACCAGACTGGGCAAAAGTTTTTAAAACCTTCTGAAAACTATTTGAGAAATCGTTTACAAAGAAGCATTTTTCAAGAAAAGTTTTTAAAGGCTATTCCCCAAAAGCCATTAGCACCATCCTTTGATTCCTTGATTGAATTTCGTTTCCTTTCTTTCCTCCATCTGTGGTCACAGTAGTTCTAACTGTGACTAATCTTTGTCTAGCCACGTAGGTGTTTCCCGTACGATGGAGGAAGTTCTCGAGAGACTTGTTACCGAAGTTACAAGAAAGGATAATAAGAGTAAGGGTAAAGGATACCAGCTTAAGAATAAACAACAGTTGTTATGGCTTAGTCCATCAAGGAGGACAAGGACAAGATCAGCGGAGAGGGAAATAGTACGCTCCCATTTCTAGGGTACCTAAAAGAAATGGTGCCGTTTCTGGTAAAGGTTTAGTCGTTCTTTTCTATCATCCCGTCCAGACTTTGTCTTGATCATCGTATCATTTAAGTCTGCTTGGATAGTTGAGTCTCTGCACCTTAGTACTAGCATGGTAGAAGATCCCAGTTTTGTCCCAAAATCTAGTTTGAGAGTCGGTCCATTTATTCATGACTTGTTGGATTTGAGAACGTCTATGCCAAGTGTTGAGATTAGAAGCAATACTTCTATTGTTGAAGCTACGGATGGATTCTAGGGGTAAAGTGGTTATCCAGTAAGGGATAACATTCTCGGTTTTAGAAAGAGGGTAGTTGGATTCTTGACTTGCCTTGGTGATACCCCCGAAGTCTCGTGTAACCTTTTTGGGTTCTGTCATAGTTAGTTACCTAGAATCCCGGGATGCAGTTGTTGGTAATCCGCTCGAATAGAATTCACTGCTAAGGCGGATGGTTCGTTTCGATTATGCATGAGTTATGGGAATCACCCTAGAATGAACTCTTGGCAACATGGATTGGCATCGGAAAACGAGATCCAGAATTCACTAGTGAATTTTGGAAAGCTTGCGTGAGTACGTAGATATGGTTAAGCCAAGTATACTAAGGAAAGAATAAGTGAAAGTGAAACGAGAGGCGACAGTGAAAAAAAGTTCCGACTCATACTTTGGAAATAGGAATCAACGAGCTACGAAATCATGAAGTCAAAGGCGGTCAAGGCATGATGGAATTAAGCTCATGGAAATGCGGCTTGGACGCACGCACCACGTCTCCTTTTAAGAGTATATCTTTGATCCTTGGTTCACCTGTAAAGCTTACTTGCATGCTATCGCTTGGTGGATATCCTCTCGGTCCTGTTTCTGTTACAAACCCCGTAAGGAGTTTGTCTTGTTTATCTTCTCGATCTTATCTTGGGAACCTTAGGTAGAACGCTATGGATGTAAACATGTATTTGAGACATGTTATGATTGATATGGTTGCAAATGGTTGCAAGTGGTTGCTCGTGGATGCGCGAATACACGTTAGATACTAGATTGACGCGGTCACGTTTCATGTTGCATATGCACGAGCATTTATACTTCTTTATGGATGAAATTGAATGTGTTGTCATGTGGATGTTGCATATGGATGAATGTTTGTGCACGCATATAGTACTTATATGACTAGGACTATTTGCATACATGTTGGATTCATGGCACTTAACATATCTTGCATTAGAAAGATCATTCAGGCCTGATCATTAGCATTAGCTAAGGAGCATATACACACACGTTTTGCATATGTTCATACAGCATTAGAAATCATCTAAGGACAATGGTCGCTTGTGGATGATGTTTTGAGTAGATGGATGATGGATGGTAGGATATGTTCTTCCTAACCTTGGAGATTTCAGGGACGAAATCCTAAAAGGTGGGGAGAATGTAACAACCCGTAATTCGATAACATGATTAAGACGAGAATCAAGGCATAATTTAATTTTAGATTCTGAATCAAGTAAAACGGGCTATGCCATTGTGTTCGTCTCGGAAAAATACGCGAAATAGAGTCTGAGTTTTCGAGAATCGGAGTCCGTATGACCAAGTTATGGTCCGACGAAGTTTTCAGAAAATTCAAGTTCAAAATCGAGTTCAAATTTCGAAAATTAGGGCTGGAAAGCTAGGCGGGAAAATTCCCGCCAGGCACCCCAAGTCGACAGCCCTGTCAACTTGGGTGTCGACATGGCCAACCCAAGTCGACAGCCCTGTCGACTTGGGGGTCGACATGGGTGGCCGAGCCATCTTGGCTTGGTGCACCTGCACTGGTCTCTGGTTTTGTTCTGGAAGCTTCTGACATGGTTTGATGGTTCAGATCCGATTTAGGGTTAATCTAAGGGCCTAAAACTATCCTAATCTCTATAAAAACACCCTAAACCTAACCTAAATCCCTAAAAATCAAACCTAGCAACTAAGTGCTGCCAAAATCAATCTTGATCATGGCCTCCATCTCCAATTCCTAGAGCCTATGCATTCAAATCGGGTTCAAATCAAAAGGTGCAAGCTTGCTACACCAAATCAAGGCCAAATCAACGTTGCTATGCGAGTTTCATGACGGTTCTTCATCAAAGGAGCCACCTTTCTTCGTCAAAATGACTCATGCTCCTAGTCCTCTTGCCACGCTATGTAAGTTCTAGCTACTTTTGGATCAAAACGGTAGTTTTAATGTTGACATGGGATAAAATGAGATAAAACATAAGTATGCATGTATGTGAACTTAACTTTGCCCCTTTTCTATGATCCATGACTTAGGGCTAAGTTTTAGCAACTTAATCACGTCACTCATGTTATGTTTAGCCTAGTTTATCTTGCAAGTTTGGATCTTTATCTATGGCATGTTAGCATGAACCTTTGGGAACCATTTGACTTGTGAAACATGGGCAAAGACTTGACTTTGGGGCTTATGCATGTATATGAACACAAAACCCCTTATGTACCATGCATGTTTGTGGCCAAATTCCCCTATGACACTATGCATGTTTATGGCCAAATTCCCTTGTGATACTATGCATGTTTGTGGCCAAATTCCCCTATGACACTATGCATGTTTATGGCCAAATTCCCTTGTGATACTATGCATGTTTGTGGCCAAACTTCCCTACGATACTATGCATGTTTGTGGCCAATATGTTGGCATAATACCCTATTATGTGACTCGCTCCCACTTGGGTTGGAAATACGTTTGGGTAGCTTAGAGAAAAACGGGGGTATGACTTGGAAAACTTGACATGGGGTTTACTTGGGAACATGACACACATGATACACGTGAATGTGGGCTTGACATGTGGGGCAAACATGGGACTTGAAACTCGACACGTATGGGTTGTAAGTGTAATATAACACTAGACCAAACATGGAAGTGGCCAACTCGAGGTTGGGTTGAGTTTGTAGCATAAATCTACCCGGACCCGCCTGGCTTAACTAGTGGCTACAAACAATAGGACTCAATGTGGGTAGTTGGTCACATAGCACTCAAAACCCGAGGTTAGACTAGGTTGTGGTATAAATCTACCCGGACCCGCCCGGCTTAACTAGTAACCACAACAAAGTCTAATGTGAGAGGTTAAGGTGCATTAATTTAATTAATGCCACATAATAAGGTTAAGTAAATTTGACTAATGACACTTAACCGACATGACACGAATGGGTAGGTTAAGTGGGACCGGGCTTGATTTCTTAATGACACTTAACCATGCAAGATGATTAGGGGATGGGGTTAAGTAATTTACACTTAACTAATCCGACTTGGTAATTAGATGGGGTTAAGTAATTAAGACTTAACTAATCTAAACACGGTAATTAGATGGGGTTAAGTAAACCACACTTAACTAATCTAAACACGGTAATTCGATGGGGTTAAGTTAAACACTTAACCAATTTAAACTTGGTAATTCAATGAGGTTAAGTAACCAATACTCAACCAACTTAACGTGATAATTTAATGGGGTTAAGCAACTTATACTTAACCAATTATACATGATGATTTGATGGGGTTAAGTAACCTACACTTAACCAATCTAATACGCGGACCTGATAAGGTTAAGTCACAAGACCTTTCCAGAATATACTTAACCATTGTAGTACGATTAGAGGATGGGGTTAAGCTAACCTATACTTAACCAATCCGACTCGATAATTCGATAGGATTAAGATAACCTATGCTTAATCGATCTAGCAAGATAATCCGATAGGATTAAGGTAAGCTAGTACTTGACCAATTTGACTTGATAGGGTTAAGTCATGAGCCTCTGGGTACACTTAACCAACTTGTAGGACTAAGTCTTGAACTTAGATACTTAGCCAATCTTTGACGTGATTCGTGGGCGGGTTAAGTCATGGACTTGAATGATAACACTTAACCCAATAGACAAACCCTAGTTAGAAGAACTAGGTAGAAAACCGTGGTTAATCAAGGATAACGGGAAAGGAAGCTAAGTGGTAAACCTTAGTTAAGGGTAACTAAGTAATAATTCTTAGCTAAGGACATAGGACTAATTCACAAAGCGATGAGTAACCTGATACGGTAGGTCATCGCTTAGTATACGAGGAGGAGCAAGTTACCTGACTTGGGTAAAAGCTCCAGCGCACTGGGTGCCCAAGCGGAAGCTTCGGGGGACGTGAGGATACTCTTGGTATCCCTCTGTGAGGTTGCAGATGATCCGCCTGGGCTCACAAGAGGTTAAGGTCTGCGGTAGAAGAGCCAAGAGTATGCCTTGGTTGTTATGCGAGCGACCTAAAGACTGGGATGGATTAGCGTGGAGTCGACGATTCTTGGTTTTGCCCTGGATAGCACATCGCCGACTACCTACCATCTTTAGTCAATCGTGTACGTACGGAAAGGCAGAGAACCCCCAACAGACCATGTTCTTGCTATCGAGTCATGGGTGAGGTTGGCCCGTAGGAAAGTGGGGCTATAGTGGGGCCGGGGAGTGGTTCTCATACATGATTTTTCGTGGGTTGCCTTTCAGTAGTTGAGGGAGGGGTCACGTGGGACCATAGCCACGGGTACAAAAACAGACCTTGATATCTGCATCAGCAGACGACTTAAAGCTCCCGACCGAGTTCCGTATTTCTTGGTTTGCCCTGGCACGGAACTCGGATGGCACATTGGGGAACATGTGCGTCTAGACATGGGAAACGATTCACGATACATACGTGGGATGAAGGGCGCGGTTGACGGGTGGCATAATCCCTAGTGGTCCTAGGTGGCCAAAACCCAAACCGAGACACGGAAACGTTCATTAGGTAGCATAATCCCTAGTGGGCCTAGGTGGCATAAATCCTAAGTGAACGCGCGATAGTTCATGGTAAGGAAACATAACTAGATCAAGGGCTGCAGTCCAAAACAACTTCAAGGATAAAACGTTTACATGGCAAAGGACTGAACGTATACATGGAAAGAAACATACGAGTTGGGAAAACCTACATATGCTATATATTAGGTTGACACGGACCATTACATGACAGTGGGCAAGGGACATTCATAGTTAACACATGACGTGGGTTGGGATACTAGTACGAGAGGTGCAGAGCAAATATACATGTTAGAACCAGGAGTAATATACATAATAGATACCGTGGGATGTTAGACAGGGTAGATACCTTGGGATAATATACTTAATAGAAACCTGACGATGTGATACCTTGATTTATCATGACACCTTAGTTTATCACGATATCTTAGTTTACCTTGCTACAGTAGTTCAGCCTGTTACCCTGGTTTAGTATATCCATCTTGTAGTCATCCTTATGTTTACTTTCAGTTTATGCATGTCATGTTACCTTTACCTGTTTTTATACTGGAAGTAGGTAGGACTTACCAGTCTTTATGACTGACCCCGTTTTCTTTCGCCTCTTTGTCTTCCGTTTCCCCCCCAGGTTACAGGGAGGAAATACGGTTGTTTAGTTCGGACTTCTTCTGCTTGAAGGTCATCATGGATGGCTTGGACTTTTCTTGGCTATGGCTACTTTACTATTTTACTTGGGGAATAATTTATGAAAATGTCCTTATGCTTCTTTACTATTGCAAGACAGGTTTTGATGTACTCTGATGTAAAAGGCTTTAGACCTTATTTATTCATGTTATGAAAGTTTGATTTTACTTCCGCTATTTTATACGTTCTGTCTTGTAATATTTCTGTGCATGTTTACCAATAATACTCCTCTAAAGCTAGTGCATTCCCTTGTGAGTGACCCTAGCGGAGGTGGGATGTTACAGTGGATTTTAATTTCGGGTTATAATTTTCAAGTTATGTTTAAAACCGTTTTAGAAAAGGTCGCTATAAGGGCAGTTGTCGACCATAACTATAAACAGCTATTTTTAATGTTTTAAAAATATGGAAAAAATTGTGAAATAATCGTAAATTATGTAAAAATATTTTAAATATAAAGTTTAAGTTTTGGCTAAGATAAATGATATTCTGGTCAAAGTAGTTAAGATAACAGTTTTGTAACGCTTTTGAAACACTAGGGTAACTCTTTCTTTGAAAAAAATCTATTTTGAAGTTGTAAACCGCGAGCTGTTTTCAGAACTATAAGTAATCATTTGTAAATGATTAGTGGAATGTTTCCAGAGATTTATAAGTATTGTAATTGTTCTACATGGAATTTAAATTGATCTATTTAATATTAAAATGGGTTTTCAGTTTTTGGATATGGTTGGAGCTAAATCTTCGGATGTTTGATATTAATTCAGTAAATGATGACTCTTACTGTTTGAGGAATTTAAAAGGAAGTTCACTATTATTCCGCATATACTGTGAGTTGGATACAGAGATTAATATTGAGGATAAGTTGATGGAATTTCTATCAGATTAATGTCAAAGAGTTAGATAAATCTTTTAATTAAGATACGAGTTTCCTGAGTTGATTGGGATAAGTTGGATAGAAATAATCTTTAGATATTTGATATGAAATTCTGTGGTGTAAACGTATACTTTTGAGGAATTTGGAAGATATTACTATATCGTTATTCCACTTTTAGTATTCTTTGATTATGAGAACAGATATCGAATATAAGTAGATACAATTTCTGTGTAACTTATGTTAAATATCGATTGATTTAGGTTTTGTCGTGAATCATATCTACAATAATATCATTCTTGAAACCCAATGAGATTGAGTTATGGAAATTCATATCGTAATTTGGGAATTTAAGGAAATTAAAAATAAGGAATTGGGAAGGAAGAATAATCTTTTAGTTAAGATTACAGAATTGAATGTTCGGAAACCAATTTAATTGGAGACTAGGGTTGAAATGTGGGGTAAGGGTTTTCAAAGGAAACTGGGTTTTTGATAACGAGTTATCAATTGGGAAATTAATTAAGGCTTTGAGGCTGAATTATCTTTGATTTAAGGGATGTGTTTTTAAAGAGAAAGGTTAAACATGGATTTGGACATAATTTGAGAAAGGATTTAAAGAAGTTTGATTTAACAAAATCCAAGATGGAAAGAGATTTGGTTGAAAGCCTGTGTGTTCCGTAATTGTATTTTTTAAAATTGCGCATATTATTTGAAATGACCTGGATCAGATGTATATCCGAAAACCATTCCAAATAATAATACGGCGTTGTGAGCAAATGAAGACATTGGAGACGGCATTGAAGACCGGGACCCTTCATGTTGTAAGGGTGACTTGGTGAATGTCTCGAATGGCTGGCTTCCATTCGCAAATGTATTTTATATATTAGTTAAGTGACAAGAAGCCCGAATGTATGTGAAGGAATTTCGGATTGTTGTTTCGTTCAAACCCAGAACGGACATGTATGGATTGTGTGTCTGACATTGTAATTGACTGTGTAGCACTGATATTTATTAATATATATCTGTTTAGTGGCGGAGAATTTATTCTCTTGCTTAACACCCTTCTCTAAGACGTATGAGCTTAGAGGTTATATTTTGATGGAAATCAGAGATGCGTAGTGAATGGACAATGTGGCATACTTAAGTTATGTGATGAGCTATGGATGATCAAAGCATGGCTTATTTAAGCGTACCTTTGTGTATATCATGACCTCGACGAACCTCACACCCCGGATTGATGATAAACTGGTGGTTAGATTTTTATGTTTGCTTCGTACGTTCGGTGCACCGGGATATGATGATGAAAGGGTACTACGAAGTCCCCAGTCTGGGACGCTGTTTGTTGGGTACTCTGATTCATGTATGGTGGGCTAGTATAATGGAGTCCGAGTCTGGATGTTATCCGCGAGTACTGGGATGATGCGCGCAAGAAAGTTTATGAGCCCACGAATGATCTTTCGTACCAGGAACCGTCATGTTGGAAACCCAATCTCCACTATGAGCCGTACGGTTTTGATTTTATAGCCTACTGGTTACTGGCGGGATTACGTCTGTATAATGGGATAGGGCATTATGTTAGCTAAAATTAATGCATTTATTTGATAAAATGGTTTTCACACTATATATAGTAGTAAAAGAGGATATTCACATATAAAAGCATTTTTGGTTATCATAAGGAAAAGCTCGCCCATCTGGTGTGCGCTTGCATTGTGTGATGTGGGACGAGCTTATGATAGTATCATTTTTCATAAATTCATTGCGGATTTCTATGCATTGGTATTCACATGGAGTAAACCTGTTCCGCATTAGCGGCGTGGTCCGGTGAATTACCTAACTTTCTAGTAAACCCTAAAAACAACTGTTTTGAGTTCTCACACCAGTCCCATGACCGACCTGGAGCTTATTGTTCCCGCTCCTAAACTAGGTGCCCATAATTTTTACATGGGCAGCCTAGTAGTTTGGTTAACAGATTTAGTCTTAGAGTTGGTTGAAGCAGGATTCTGGTTTTAGCTGGAGCTATTATGTCTTGGAGCATTCACATTCATCCGCTGAGTTTAGTATCTTTTCCACTGTGTAATTGATGTACTCTGATATACCTCTTGTAACTCTGTTGTAGTATTATTTTAATGATAATGGAAAAGTTCTTTTTATTTTGTGCGAATGTGTACGTGCCCCTAACAATCCGTCTTTATGAACGGTTTAAGTTGGTTTAATTACTGGCGAAAACCGGGCATAAAACTAGGTCGTTACATTTTGGTATCATAGCTTTGGTTTATACAAATCAATAGGGTATGACACATTTGAACAAAAGGTAAGACTCATCAGAGTTATATATCTCATTAGAGATAGGGCAAGTAATGACCTAGAATGAGATTTTGGAGTATAATATTTGAGAGAGCGTATTTGAAAATATGAAATGAGTTTTGAAAAGTTATATTTTAAGAAAGAAATATATTTTGGAAATATATGGTTCATTATAACTTGGATACTTAATCAAATGATTAAGGTTAAGTTTACATTTTGTGATGATAATTACACATAAAATATTTCTTATGGCATGGTAATTAAGCCCCTTCCACTGATCTGGAAAATGATCCGAGTACAAATGCCTTTTGGATTTAATTTCACTATTGGGTAACATTTCGAAATACCGATAATCTTTGGTCAAATTTGTTAAGTTAACTAATTAATATTGTTAGAAACTAAAAACTAGAATTTGGGTATTGTACTCGATGTTGAGGTTAGACTATCGAGTATAAGAAGATTTTTAATATGCATCTAGCTAACGTATATACGAAGGCTAATGTATACTAGATAGATATAGAATCACACTCTAGTCGCTTGAAGATGATTCGGTTGATGACAGCAGCAACATCAGTATGTATTTTCGAGTTTCGAAAGTGGGATGACTATATGATTCCTATTAAAATATCAATGTATGCTTAAACCCATTTAGATAAGTGTTTGAATTTTTTTTGGTAAATTGATGTGAACTTAAATAGAAAAGTGAAAATTTGATTAGGTTGTAAGAATTATACCAGGTAAACTTGTTAGTAAGGGATAAGCCAGTAAATTAAGTGGAGAGTAACCTGGACTTTTCAACAAAAATTTCCTTATAGGAACAAAGATGGAGTTTGGTCTATCAGGCACTGAATGCTGGATGACCCTAAAACAAGCAAGAAAAGCTCATAACCGAAACGAAAAGAAAGAAAGCCTTAGATTGGGGAAATTCAAAGGTATCTATTCTAATAGATGTAGTCAAGAAGAACATTTTGCAGTTTTATGCCCAGAGATAATACAAAAGAAAACCATTCGAGAAGACATAATTTGTTTCAAATGCAAGAAGAAAGGGCATTTTATATGTAAGTGTCCTAAAAAAAAGTAAAAAACACATGAACCCAACAAAAGAAAAAAAAATGTTATCGATGTAGAAAAGTAGGGCATGTAGTCCAGGATAGTCTATTAAAGAAGGGAGAAAGACCAGCTAAAGCAACTCCACCCGCAGCCATAAGTGAAGAAGAAGTTTGCAAGAGTTATGTAATCAAAGCAAGCTCTTTGACCCCTAGGAAATTAACTCTGAAAAGTTGGATGCATGAATAAATGTATGTATATGATGTTAATTATATATATAAACAAAACTTCTTTTATAATTTTTTTTGTATATTCTATCATATATCCAAATAGATCCTATTCTAATGAAAAAGTTATTGAATTTAATTAAAGGTATAGATAGGAAGATTGGAATTATCCACAATTTTGGATAAGTCGATAAGTTCTAAAGTATATTGTGGCAACAAAAGGAACTGTTTAAGTGAGCATGAATACCTTGTGACTTAAGTTTCACAATTTGATTAAAGGGTATTGGCAAGCGGGAATAGTAAGAAGAAATTACCTAAACTGAAACATTTTGACAAGCAAAGTTCGGAGATGATCAAGTTCTTCATGTAACGAATAATAGTAAATTTTGGAAACTGAAAAGGAAAAAGTTTCATAACCTTTGTATTTGCAAGATAAGATCTAAGAGAACAAATTTATAGCTCTGAATTTTTTTGGAAGTATTAAATAGTTGAGTATGAGTAACTGGCCCAGTAAACGATGAATCGAATATAATGGGTAACTGGTATGTGTGTTATAATATTCTACCCGGTATATCCATTATGAGAACAGGGAGCTTTGGTATAAAGAATTTTAATCTTGAATTTGTAAATCTACAAGATGTCAAATGAGTAGTTACAATTCCCTTTAGTTCTCGAAAACAAAAAGTTTAAAAGTGGTGAATGTATCGATCCAGAATTTTTAACCAATTTAAAATTGGAATTTTTATTACTTAATTTGAATTTAAATTTAAATTTGACACAAATATATATGGTTAAGAATATTTAATAATTTTGATAAGTTATATGATAGATTTTACTTGAATTATAAATGAGAATGATTATCAATGAGTTTGGATTTATTGAAACTATTTATCGTTTGATCGGATTTGTACAACCATAACATGAATTAGTAGTGTTAGAATTAAGTGTTGCCCCTAGTTTTCAAAGCATTAAAGGGAAAATGCTACCAAAGTTTCACCTTCTCTCCTTAAGACAAGTGTAAGGACACTTGTATTTTTCATGCCTCCTTCCATTACTATATAAGGAGGCATTTTCTCCAATTTTTTTACTATTAAAGTCCAATTCCTCCTTTCCACCTTCTTCTTAAAGCTTATTGGCCATGGTTTCCATAGCATAAGTCTTCCTCTTTTCCACCACCACCTTGCCGAAGTTCGTAGTCATCCTCCTCCTTTTCCTCTTGTAATATAAAGAGAAAGAGATTAGTGTGTATAATATTATATATTTTTTGGTGAAGAAGACGGTGCGGCGAAATACTGTCCGACGGTTCACTCAGCTAGGCTCGCCTACCGTGAAGATTGGAAAGATGTTTGGTGAGAACTCTTTAACCACGGTTTATATATTTAATTAATAGTTAGACTAATTTAAATATAGTGATGAATTATTAGTGGTTAATGATGATTGATGTTTGTTGTGATGGATGATGGATGCATAGTTTAGAATACACACACTATTAAGCGTTAGTGTTATAACGCTTGTGCACAGTTATGATTTATTTAATTATGTTGATGATGGTTGATATGGATGTTTATAATAGTTATTGATGTTGTTGCGCGCACACTATGACGCAACAATTATGGTATCACATTGGTGATCGACAAATCTCCTTCGTAATTAGAAGCAATATTATTATTGAAATCGAAGGTTAATAATTAGAAAAGACACATATGTATAAATTCATATATATTGATAAAATTCCTTAAAATGAATAAATAAATACCTGATAGTTCTAAGATGACAAGGGGATAGTGTCTAGGCTTGGGTTTGGAAATATAGTTTCCTGCTCTCCCTGGCTATCCCTAACTTATCCGACGAATGAGATGGTTAATTTGAAGTTTTTTTGAATTTAAGTTGGATTTTAATTTAATATTTTATTAAGTGTAAAATAAAGTTGAATTTTAGATCCAAAATAGTTTGGAAAGTCGATGTAAATTACCTTAAATGATTTTAAATGGTATATAATGGTTTTCTAAGGTATTTTGAAATATTGAAAAATAATTTTTATTGCTGTCAAAATAGAGCTTGTCGCACAATTCTAGTTACAAACTATAAATGCTTATAACTTCTGCAATCTAAATCTGATTTCCAAGAAACGAAAAACATTTGATTTATATTAAAAAGAGCTTTAGAATGAGTAAAAGTGGATTTTAATTTTGGGTTATAATTTTCAAGTTATGTTCAAAACCATTTTGGAAAAGGTCGCTGTAAGAGCAGCTGTCGACCATAACTATAAACAGCTATTTTAAATGTTTTGAAAATATAGAAAAAAAAACTGTAAAATCATTCTAAATTATGTAAAAGTGTTTTGAATCATAAAGTTTAAGTTTTGGCTAAGATAAACGATATTTTGATCAAAGTAGTTAAGATAACCATTTTGTAACACTTTTGAAACACTAGGTAACTCTTTCTTTGAAAACAATCTATTTTGAAGTTGTAAACCGCGAGTTGTTTTCCGAACTATAAGTAATCATTTGTAAATGATTGGTGGAATGTTTTCAAAGATTTAAAAGTATTGAAATTGTGTTATATGGAATTTAAATTGACTTGTTTAATATTAAAATGGGTTTTCAGTTTTTGGATATGGTTGGAGCTAAATCTTCGGATGTTTGATATTAATTCAGTAGATGATGACTCTTACTATTTGAGGAATTTAAAAGGAAGTTCACAATTATTCCGCTTATAGTGTGAGTTGGATAAAGAGATTAATATTGAGGACAAGTTGATGGAATTTCTATCCAGATCTAATGTCAAAGAGTTGGATAAATCTTTTAATTAAGATACGAGTTTCCTAAGTTGATTGGGATAAGTTGGATAGAAATAATCTTCAGATATTTAATATGAAATTTTGTGGTGTAAACGTATACTTTTGAGGAATTTGGAAGATATTATTATATCGTTATTTCACTTTTATTATTCGTTGATTATGAGAATTGATATCGAATATAAGTAGATACAATTTCTGTGTAACTTATGTTCAATATCGATTGATTTGGGTTTTGTCGTGAATCATATCTTAAATTATATCACTCTTGAAACCCAATGAGATTGAGTTATGGAAATTCATATCGTAATTTGGGGATTTAACCAAATCTTTGATTTTAGGAAATTAAAAATAAGGAATTGAGAAGGAAGAATAATCATTTAGTTAAGAATACCGAATTGAATGTTCGGAAACCAATTTAATTAGAAACTAGGGTTGAAATGTGGGGTAAGGGTTTTCAAAGGAAACTGGTTTTTTTGATAACGAGTAATCAAATGGTAAATTAATTAAGGCTAAATTATCATTGATTTAAGGGATGTGTTTTAAAAGAGAAAGGTTAAATATGGATTTTGTTATAATTTGAGAATGGATTTAAAGAAGCTTAATTTAATAAAATCCAAGATGGAAGGAGATTTGGTTGAAAGCCTATGTGTTCAGTAATTGTATTTTTTTGAATTGCGCTTATTATTTGGAAAGACTGGGATCGGATGTATGTCCGAAAACCATTCCAAGTAATAATACGACGTTGTGAGCAATTGAAGACATTGGATACATCATTGAAGACTGGGACCCTTCATGTCATAAGGGTGACTTGCTGAATGTCTCGAATGGTTGGCTCCCATTTGCAGATGAATTTTATATATCAGTTAAGTGGCAAGAAGCCCGAACGTATGTGAAGGAATTCTGGACCGTTGTTTCGTTCAGACCCAGAACGGACATGTACGGATTGTGTGTTTGACATTGTAATTGACTGTGTAGCACTGATCTTTATTAATATATATATATATATACACATATATATGTTTGGTGGAGGAGAATTTATTCTCTTCCTTAACACCCTTCTTTAAGACGTATGAGCTTAAAGGTTATATATTGATGGAAATTAGTGAAGCGTAGAGAATGGACAATGTGACATACTTAAGTTATGTGATGAGCTATGGATGATGAAAGCATGACTTATTTAAGTGTAGCTTTGTGTAAATCGTGACCTCGACAAACCTTACACCCCGGATTGATGGTAAACTGGTGGTCAGTTTTTTATGTTCGTTTCGTACGTTCAATGTACTGGGATGTGATGATGAAAGGGTACTACGAAGTCCCCAGTCTGGGACGCTTCGTTAGGAACTCTGATTCATGTACGGTGGGCTAGTATAACGGAGTCCGAGTCTGGACGTTATCCGCGAGTACTGGGATGATGCGCGCTAGAAAGTTTGTGAGCCCACGAATGATCTTTCGTACTAGGAACCATCATGTTGGAAACTCAATCTCCACTACGAGCTGTACTGTTTTGATTGTATAGCCTGCTGGTTACTAGCAGGATTACGTCAATATAATGGGATGGGCCATTATACTATCTAGGATTAATACATTTATTTGATAAAATGGTTTTCACACTATATATAGTAGTAAAAGAGGATTTTCACGTACGAAAGCACTTTTGGTTATCATAAGGCGAAACTCGCCCATCTGGTGTGCGCTTGCATTATGTGATGTGGGACGAGCTTATGATAACTTCATTTTTCAAAAAGTCATTGCGTATTTCTATGCACTGCTATTCACATGGAGTAAACCCGCTCTGCATTAGCGGCGTGGTCCGGTGAATTACCTAACTTTAAAATAAACCCTAAAAACAACTGTTTTGAGTTCTCACACTAGTCCCATGACAGATCTAGAGCTTGTTATTCCCACATCTAAACTCTGGGTGCCCATAATTTTTACATGGGAAGCCTGGTAGTTTGGTTCGCCGATTTAGTCTTGGAGTTGGTTGGAGAAGGATTCTGGTTTTTAGCTGGAGCTATTATGTCTTGGAGCATTCGCATTCTTCCACTGAGTTTAGTATCTTTTCCACTGTGTAATCGATGTACTCTGATATACCTCTTGTAACTTTGATGTAATATTATTTTAATGATAATGGAAAAGTTCTTTTTATTTCGTGCAAATGTGTATGCCCCTAACAATCCGTCTTTATGAACGGTTTAAGTTGGTTTAATTACCGGCGAAAACTGGGCAAAAAGTCGGGTCTTTACAAAAGAATCAAAGGATATGTTCTATGGTTAAGAGACACCTTTTCATAACATTAGGTTTCGTAAAAAGGTGGAGAAAAACTCAAAAGTCTAAAATTCAAATTTTGAATTTTAATTTTTGACACATATGTCGACATATACAAAGGCTATGTTGGCATCCATTCTGAATTCTTCAAGTGACATTTGGTTTTTACTTTTTGATTAATTTATATCTTATATTCTTATTTAATTATTTTATATGATAATATTTATTATGAAAATACTTTATATAAAATTATTTTACTAAATAACTAATATTTTGAATTTTAAATTTTAAGTTCTAAAATTCATTTTTTCAAACAAAGAAATCAAACAAGCAATCATTTAAATGATTTAACCAAATAAAAACATAAAGGCATACCTATTTTTAGATCCGTTCTTCAATTTTTTCTGATTCGTGAATTGTTGTGAAACACATATTCGAATTGTTCGTTTTCTGATCTTCATCACTGGAAGATGGATGATAATCATCTAGAGTTGCTGCATATGCTCTTTTTTGATGAATTATCATTTGAAAGTTGATTTTGTTTCTTTGGATATGGAAAAGATAATTTTAAGTGGCCTGGTTCGTCGCAACTAAAACATCTGACATTATTCGGGACTTTATTATTTTTTAAAGAATTTCTTTGCTCATTCCTTTTGAAATTATTACTTTTTCTATATCTCAAAAATTTTCTAGAATTCCTTGTCATTAAAGATATCACTTCATCATTGTAACGGCCCGCAAATCAGTACTATCTGAGTCGACTAATAACACCACAAGTCCAACCCAAATTGCACAGAAATACGAATCATTATTAGAAAGAAGTTAGAGGATGAGAAATAGAAAGAAAGAAATATTAGAATAGAAGAAAACAAAGAAGACAAATCTCACAGCGAAACGAATAAAATATATTATATAACGTAACTTTTAAAATACAAATCGGTAACTTTATATACATACCATCATCAAAGCACAACAGTTATTCCTGGAACAGTTATAAACACCTGTTTCCAGATACAAACATGGTTCACAGCGGAATATATGATAGTCTATAGCTAACTGGTGAAGCCTCCTGCTTCCAGCTCTTCCAAGTGAATCTGAAAAATCCCGACTACTTGACTGCCCGTACAAATTTGGGCACCCAAGAGTTTAGGGAAAAAACAAAATAAACTCTGGGTCAGTCATGGGACTGGTGTGGGTAAACTCCAACCATCTGCTTAACTTTCATAATCCTTTCAAAGGAAAATATAATAGTAAGACCAACCCACACATAAACGTGGACGGTTTTTTACCTTACTATAACCCAAAACGCTTTGATACAAAAATCCAGTGATATTATAATAATGTCTAATCAAATAAATAGAATCTAGCGGAACGCTTGCATCTCACGCTCCACACACATTGTATAAAATCAAAAACCGCAGGGCGCTTATTAGAGATTGGATTTCCAACATGACAAGGTATAGAACCACCTTCCGCTAGTGTATCTCTAGAGAGGAATACACTGAGTTCAACAAGAACATCTTGCAACCCGGCCCACACATGACCGACCACTCATTTCGCTTGAGTGTATCGAATGTATATCACCAACGGTTGGGATCAGCAACCATTTCCCCGAATGGGACAACATCGAATAGAATAAGGAATTAAATGAATCTCTAGATAGGTGATAATACACCCTAATGGGAGCGACCCACTTAGCCATGCTGCCTGCCCGATTTTTGTCATTTCCTGGTTGTGGAGGCCTGAGGCTACGATTACTTTCTATTCATTGATAGCACAATCACTTTGAATGCCACATTGTCAGATCCGTTAATCACTAATTGATTTGCACAAATATTCTGGATGTTATGCTAAGGGAATAAATCCATTGCAACCATATTTATTTATATAGACCAACCCATTAGATCATTGGAAATACTCTGTCAGACATTCGTCCATATATTTTCGTTCTGGGATTGAACGAAACCGAAGGCACAATTTCTAGTAATAGAAAAAGTCCTTGCACTTCACTCCGTCTTCGATTACCTTCGTATAATCTGATTCGCAATGCTACTACCAATACAGAGTGGTTCACGGATAATAATCCAACCGGTCTCTCCATATTAACACCGATGATCAAAACTTCGATAGTCTGTGATTTAACTATCGAATAAAAACAAGTGTTTCGATAGTCGATGATTTAACTATCGAAGAAAACAAGTGTTCATTCAACATATCAAACAAATCACTAGGCTCCTTAATTAATATTTCATTAATTAAATCTCTTCTCCATTTCCTTATCAATATTTGTTAACCAAATATTTTCAATAACCATATTGGCCCTTTACGCTATTTGGAAAAACATTTCCGAATATCGCCCTCCTTTATTTTCTGTATTTAGAAAATATATTCTATTTGCAATTGAAAACAATTTCGATCACTTATCTCTTTCCCGACTACTTTAATTATACTCAGGAAATATTTACTGTTATATTTCCAAAATTCCACCACTTGGGTTAAAACGAATGTTGTGTAAAACATCGTTACAACACCCCAAAATATTTTATTCAACTAACTCTTATTCCAACACTTCTCTTCGAGACTGGATCTTGCTATTTATCAATTAAAATGAAATCAATCAAGTTGAGGTGAAATTACCTCTCAGACCTTGACAGAAAAACATCATTAACTTCAAAACAACAAAACCACTTACCTCGAATAATCAACATTATAAAAACCACTTATTCATTTTTTTAAACGTATATATGTTTCTCTTTCTATTACCAGCCTATCAATTTCCTTTTTGTTTATAATATCCTATTTTAAATTCGTTTCCTTATTGAATTCAATATATATTGATATATTGATTTCTAACTATCAAAATTTCTTAAAAATATTCTAACTCCTTAAATTTCCGGAAAATTTCGCCATAACCTCCCTTGTACCGGGAGCTTCGGGATATTTCAAATAGCCTCCCATGGCCCTCACCAATCCAAAAGAAAAAGAAAAAGCTAAGCGGCTTGCCGATACAGCGCATAAAATCTCATATATGAATTTAAACATGTACCTTTTTGTCCGGCACATAAATTAAAATCTTCATATACTTCAATCCATACCTGTCTAACACATGTTCACCTGTTTTCAATTCAACTCAATACAATCATTTGAATTCAGTTTCGCTCATTTATTCTTTAATAGCCATTTTGCCTATTTCACTTCTTTGTTTGAACATAACATGTTCAAACAAAATATTTAACTTGCTCATAACCAAATTGAATTTTCAATTTCAATTCTAGTTTTCTTTTCGATTTCGAATATAAATTTTCAAATCGAATTCACTTATTCAAAACCCAATATCGATTCAAAATCTCATTAACTAATTACTATTCTAATTAGTTAATTCTATTCAATAATCAAAAATCTGATTTGCTGTTTCAAAAATCAATTCATTACTCTACTTGAGTTCACATATAATTTACAACTCAAATCTGAAATTTTCTAAATAGAAATTCCGATTTAATTCGCTTAAAATCCTTTTATAAAATTAAATAAACTGTTATGGTTTTTAAATGGTTATGGCGCTGTTTTTCTGAAAATTTGATTTTTGATATAACTCATAATCTATTCGACGAAATCCAGATTTTTCTCCTCTATTATAAAACTATTATCAAACCGGTCCTGACGTTTCTTGTTTCAAAGAATTCCGACTTCAACTGAGTTCTATATACTCAATTGAAGTTTGAAACGCCAATTTACGAACTGCAGCGCTGCGGTGAGTTCGTTTTAATTATATATATATATATATATATATACTTTTAAAACTTCGTTAAAATGAATTCAACTCCATTTTAACTCTATTTGAATTCTAATGTTCAAACTCCATTTCATTTCTGTTTGACTTCTAATATTCAAACTTCATTTTAACTCTATTTGAATTTTCTTGATTTAAACTCCATTTTCACTTTTATTTGAATTCTATATTCAAATTCCAATTTCACTTTTATTTGAATCCTATATTCAAATTCCATATTTTAAATTCCACATTTGAATTATATATTTAAATTCCATAGTTTAAAATTCCATTTTAATGCTATATTCAAATTCTTTAGTTTAAACTCCATTTGAGTTCTTTTTGAATTCTACATTCAAATTCCCTATTTAATTCTCTTTGAATTCAATTTCCATATTTATTCTATTTGAATTTCAAATATTCAAACTTCAATTTAATTCTATTTGAAATTTCAAATACCTTTTTAGTTCTATTATTCAAATTCTATTTAAATCCTCTTATTCAAATTCTATTTCAAATTCCCTTATTCAAATTCTATTTACGTTCCTATATTCAAATTCTATATTTGAATTTCCTTTAAATTTTCTATATTCAACATCTATTTAAATTTCTATATTCAAATTCTATATTTGAATTCCATTTGAATTTCTATATTCAATTTCTATTTGAAATTCTATATTCAAATTCTATTTGAATTTTCTTTATTCAAATTATATTTTCAATTCCATTGAATTTCATATATTCAAACCCCATTTGAATTTCTATATTCAAATTTTATTTCAAACTTTCTTTATTCATTCTTTTAAACAAGTCTCGATTTCAATTCCTTTAGAAATCGATATTTCTACTTTTGTACAATAGGTTTCCCTTTTCAATTTCACACTTGTATTTTTATTTCTGAATTATCCAATGATAATTCTTTTCACTCCATTTATAAACTTCGTTTATAACAGAACTATTTATAAACTTCGTTTATAAAGGAACTACTTGTTTTATTTTTTCAAAACAAGTTTATATTTCAAATCTATTTAAAAATTCAATTTTTCAAAAAAAGAATTTCCCTTTTCAATTTCAAATACCCCTTTCAGGGTATTTTTATAAATTAACACCTAGGCCCAGTGATATTTAAACCCCAAACAACCAATTATTTATTTCAGGTTTTCTAACACATCATATATGACAGTATATATGCAAACAAATAAACAACAGATAATATTTATTTTTGAGGAATCCAGTTGGATTCCTCCAACCTGTTTTTCCTGCATCAACAGACGTTAGTCAACAGAAATAATACCCATCCTGCTTCGAGGCAGGATATCGCGGTATGAAGGTCATCCACTATCATAGCATAGGGCGTATAGTGTAATCATCCGCTAATGGTACCGCGGGCATCCGCTAATGATATTGCGGGAAATCCAACCACCAAACCAATATATATATATAGCAGTTACCCTAATAACTAATATATTTAAACAACCAGAAAGCATTCAAACAAGCAACAAACAATTATTTTTAACGAATGAAAATAATTCTAAATAAAAGGTGAGTGAGGTGTACTCACCAGGATTTTTTTTTTCCGCTGAATATCCCAATTTAGATAAATCGAACGCCATTCGATTTAATTTAAGTCTTGCTTAATTCTGCTCGACCCCAATTTCGTTACTCCACGCTTTTCCAACCATAATATAGATTTAACAATTTATTTATTTATTTTAGTATTTGAACTATTTAAATGAGTACAAATTAAATTACTATACTAGAAAAAAATTACCTTAATCCAGTTAAATCCTTCTCCTGTTTCCCTTGCCGAATTTCTACTCTATTGGTTCGAATAGTCTGCCTCTTCCTGCTGTTATTACATGACATCCACAACCATCCTTGTACTCAACCTTCTTCCCCCTAAACTCAAACTGCTCGTTCCCAATAAGCTACTCAGTTCAAAATGAATGTCATCACTCTTCCAAGACTCACAAAACCTTCCCAGATCGATCACCCTGTCCTATTTCAAAACTAAAACCCATTTTGATTCCTCTGACCATGCCTAAATCAAAAGAAACAGAAACCCTAAGTCGCAATAGTCACTATCGAGCAGCTCAATGTCGCGAGCCCCCACATCGATGTCACCATCGAACCCAGATCTGACTCGCCGAGATCGTCATCCACCTACTACCATAGTCGCGACATTACCTGGCCATCCACAATTCCATCGTAACCCCCAGCTTCCCGATTCATCGCACGACAACCCTAAAAGCCGTCGCGAGCGTCTTAAGCTTTGTCTCGAGCATCAGGGGGCATTGCGATTTCTGAGATCTCGCGGGGGTGAACGGAAATAGCAACACCCGATTTCAATTTAATGAAAATTGAGGGGGCGACTTTCTATTTGATTTGATTTATGGAAGAATCTTAACTGGAGGAGGCTTTCGATTTTGAAGCTTTGGTTTTTTTCTTAAGAAATGAAAAATGGAAGGAATTAAAGGAGATGGTAGCGTTATATAGAAGGAGGAAGGGGACAGGAGGTACATGTTATTAAAGGGATGTTGGTTAAGTACACTGCATATTTAATTCGATTTGATTTGTATTAAATTCGATTAGATTTAAAGAGTTTTTTATTTCTTTTTAAATAGATATCGATTTGATTTTGATCCTATCCACTGATCAAATAAATCGGGGTTCACAATTAAAAATCGTGAACCACTATTTTAGCGTACCGACCGTCGTTCCAATGTAATTACACTATTCTGAACTCAACAGAATAGACTATATAATTTAATTCGAACATATTTAAAAATAACATATTAAATTGATATAATATGATTTAAATTCAAAACAAATAAATTCCTTAAAAATAAATTACTATTAGTATCGTTCAAATCCAAATAAAAATTCATATTAACCATTTTGACTCCATTTCAAATTGAATTACTTAAGATCCTCGTATTACGATAACTATATCGATAATTCAATATAAAAATCGATTTATATTATCGACTCAATATTTAAAATAATATTAAATATTCAAAATAAATCGACCAGAAAATCTGGGTCGTTACAATCATCTTCACTGTTTGAGTTGAAATCTTCAGTTGTTGCATTAATGCCATCGATTTCTTTTTTAATGACTTGTTTTCTTTCCTTACTTGCATCTGGACTTCAAACGACATTAGATTTTCAATTAATTATTCAATTTTCATTGCATTGATATCATTGGCCTCTTCAATTTCTAGTGTCTTGTGATCCCAATCTGAAGTTAATGAACTCAGGATTTTTCTAACTTGATCTTCCTCAGAATATGTGTTTCTTAAAGTAATTAGTGAATGCACGATCCCTTGGAACATGCAATACATATTAGAGACTCCCATTCTGATTCATTTTAAATAATTCAAACTGATTGGTAAATATAGATATTTTGGTCTATTTTATTTTGCTTGTTCCTTTATGAGTTGCTTGTAAAGTTTTCCGGATTTCATATGTAGATTTACAAATGGATACCCAATTAAATTCATTATTATATATTGAACAAATAAAATATTCATGGCCTTTGAATTATTTTGCGCACTAGCTTTTTGATCATTAGTCCATTGTGCAAAATTAACAGTGCGTTCAAAATATTCAGTTTGTGTGATATTCTAAGTGTCTAATCCTACAGATTTTAAATAAATTTTCATTCTATAAGCCCAATATGCATAATTAATATCATTGAATGGTGGTGGTCTAACAGTGGAATGACCCTCTACAAATGAACTATTAGTATTGACAATTCCAGTTTTGGTTAAACTTTTCAAAAAATCAGATTATGAAAACTTAGAAAACCAATGCTTGGATACCAATCGTCGGGGATGCAGATTAAGGATCTTAAGGCAAACTAACATTAAAAGAGATGAATAGTGTTTTATGGATTCTATTAATTTCTTGAAATCTTTTTAAGTTTATCATAATGTTATGAAAATCACAGATATCAACAATCATCAAATCAATCGCATATGGAGATAATAATAATAATACAAAGCAGTAAAACGAAAGTACACACCAAAATTTTATGTTGGGTTGGAGTTACCCTACATTGAGCCTCACACAACGCTGGGTTGATGTGGAATTTTTTTCAACTAATATCCAACATTAAAATCCTTGATTATAGGGCTAAAAAGGCACACCCCAACTGATTTCCGAGTACAGTAAGATTCAGTTGATTTTCGAGTCACAACCTACACCCCAATTGATCACCACACCCAGTCGATTTATACGGGACACGACCACACCTTTCTCAGTATCATTTTTGCAGGATTGAGTTGATAAAACTTGATCTTACGATCTTTGAATACAAATAGCCTATAAGTCTTGAGTGGAACTTGAATTTTAGAGAGAGTTTGATAGAGAATTGAAATAGAAAAAGATTGACATAATTCTCTTTGAAAATCAGTAGAGTATAAGAATGGAATTTAAGAATTTAAGAAGAATAATGGAGAGAAGAGAAAGGAAGAAGAAGATAATAAAAAGTTAGCTAAAAAACGAATTTAGAAGCTATTTATAGTCTCCAACACTCAAATCCTTTCAGAATAGTTTTGAATTCAAAAGATACAACTTTTCAAAATTTGAAATTAAATTAACAGCACATATGTCGACATATTAAAATATATATGTTAACATGCCTTAGTGAAAATTCAAAAGACAAAATTTTGAATTAAGGCAAATAATGATTAAATAAATTATGGTGATTCTTGAGCTAAAACAAACCATATTCCTTTATAATAAAATAGAGTTTTCTTGAGTTAAAACAAACTATATTCCTTTATATTAAAATAGAGTTTTTCAAGTAAAAATATATAATAAAACATATAGTTAAGGTGATTAAAAATGGTTATAAAATGATATAAATTAAACATATAAAATTATGAATATAAGAAATATTTTAGAACTTAATAAATATAATTAAGGAAATTGAAAACATAAGTAACTATAGTAAATTTGGTATTAAATATATAAGTAAGAAATGTTTGGATCAGACGTTAAAATGTATTAAAAAATAAAATATATTAAAAATAGGAGTTAAAATAAATTTAAGAACAAATAAATATAGAAAAATAAGGAAGTTATTTTGAAATCATTTCGAAAATAAATTTAAATAAGTAAGTAATTTTGAAATTATTTGTAAAAAGCTTGAAATAAAAACTCAGTGCTAACCAGAGTTTTAACAAAAAATCTAGACATAATTATTTTTATTTCTTGATCTCTTGAATTCTTGTTACTCATGAATCTTGTATCTTGAACTCTTCTTCTTCGAAATCTTGATTCTCTAAACTATACAATCTTCAGTAATCAATACCTGCATAGATTTTCTATATATACATATATACGTGTATATATATTCTAGAGAATAGTGCAAGTATATATTTTGCAATAGTAATAAGTGAAACAATGTTGTTGTCATCAAAACCATCATTACAGCCATCTCAATCCCTAACACTGAGTAAGATGGTATTTTCGTTTCACGAAATTCGGAAGTTTACCCTTCGAAATATTAAATTCGATTGAAAATGCACGCATTTTGCATTAAATAAAATAAGTGTTTTAAGATCACTAAAATAATATTTTTTTTAGAAAACAAAATTTGAACATTTGTTTTTAATATAATTAGGATCTAAATTAAAAGATAAAAAATGAATTTCAAAAAAATTAATTACGGCCGTTAATTTGCAGTTGCGAATGACAATTTAAAAATTAAGTTGACGATAACAAAATAAAACTTGAATAGATTGGAGTTTTATTTAAATTTTAACAATGCCATTGCGTTTAAAATTATTGAAATATCGAAATCCTATATTTTTATATATGGAACGAAAAAATCCAATTTCGTGGTAGAAACGGGGTTTTGGACTGCTGCAAACAATGTTGCCCAATCGGCATGTTATTCTCTATATATATCTGGGTTTTCTAAACTCTAGACATCGTCTCATTTCTTAGACTTCTCATTCCTTATCAAATCACGTAATTTCTTTCTAAAAAAATGAAGATTACAATTTGTAATAAAAAGTTTGAATTCTTTTTATCTTCAAACGCTATCGAATATATATCGTTGGAAAGACCTGATGAAGCAACTCAAATATATCATTCATTTTTGGACCTGATGTTCTCTTCATCCTGAATTCACTGTCAAAATTTAGAATTTCAAAATCAAACTAGGTTAAATTAGGCCTTTTTGATTCGAGAAATTTTAGGCGAAATCAAGATAAGGTTTTTGTAGATTTTTGCATCTGAAGTTGATTGGCGATGGCATTGTGGCTTGAATCCACTTAGATGGCCGGAATTTCTTTTTAGGATTCTAAAACCTTAGACTTGGAGGCAGCGGTGCATGAGATAGTGGCGTTCTGACCCACAGTAAGCAAGTGCTTGAGGCAGAGCACGACACGAGCTCTTCGATGGTTGTAGCCATGGTCTCTCTGGTAGGTCAAGGAGATAGCCAAGGACGGTCAAAGTCCGTCCATTCATGTGAATAGCAAATAGTTGTGTGCATGCATTTTACTGGAATAGAAAGATGCACATTTTATTGGTAACGTGGCATGTACTACTAATTTTTGTGTCATTTTTTATTTTTTAATTTAAATTTTCAAATGCATTAATGTGGATAACTTTTACATAAAAACTCAAATTGACACACGGTTTTCTCATTGGGTTCGTCTTGAAATTCCAGACAATATGAAGTTCGCTTGGTTGAATTTGGTTACTGTCAAATTTCTAGCATTCGTTTGGATTTTGGATTTGATGCAAAATCAAAGGTGAGTGTTTTAACCCACTCATGACGTACTAAAGTATCTATGCAAGTTAAATTAAATTTATGATATGTTATAATTTGTTTAACTGACATTCGAAAACAAAATTTGACATCGAAATTGATTATTTCCAGTAATTGACAAGTGACACATGTTAAATTGATATATATGAAAATTATTGTTTGACTGATTGTTTGCCTAGTTGGATGTATGTTTACATTTATTAAATTAGAATTGCTAGAAAATTATCATTTATCTAAATTGATAATTAATTTAATACTAAAGTTAAATTGCTAGTTAAACATTGATATTTGATAATTGACAATAACAATAATGTGACATATATTGATTATTTAGATGATGATTTTGTGTTATGCTTATTTGTTTCGTGATGATTGATTGGATGTTATGACTGATCGTTATTGATTATGATGTACACTTATCATCCGATATCACTAAACGAGACAAATTGAAAGTATCGTACTTGGACATTGAATACTTGAATTAAAAAATAGGTTGAAATTATATATATATACCTATGGCATGTGGTACGAGTTGAAATGATATACACTCGTGACATTGAAATTTAAATTAAATAATCATTTGGCCATAGGCTAGAAAATTAAATACGAACACCATGGTCAAATGATTTTTTTATATTAAACTATTATACTTGAAACTTAATTATTATATAATTTAATAACTATTTTAATTAAACTATTTGATGTATAAATATAACTATTATATATTTTTTACAAATATTTTATTATGTCTATTTAATATTAAATTTAACATTTTAATTAAAATTATAAAATTTCAAATTTAACTATTACATATTTTATAATTAATATTTAAACCAAGTTTTACATAAATTATAATTATTTTAATTAAACTATTATTATATATCAAAATTAACTATTATATGTCTTATGATAACTATTTTATTTAAACAATTTATATTAATTTAACTATTATGTTTATAATTGTTTTAAATAAACTATTTGTATTAATTTAACTTATATAACTATTTTATTTAAACTATTTTGTATTAATTTAGCTAAAATGTTGTATCTATTTCATAAAACAAATTTCTATTAATTCAACTATTATATTTATTATTAGCTATTTTGAATCAAATTACTTTATAAAAAATTTAACTAATTTACAACTATTTGAAATTTAGAAATTATATATTAAATTTAACTTTTTGTATATTACAATTATTTTAAGTAAACTATTATATATTGTATTTTACTAGTTTTAACAAAAGTCTATTACCAATCCTGATTTGTTCAAGTCCAAATTGTTCAAATATAAAGATTCATTTAATAACAATATTTGAAATTAAACTTGAATGTTTGATAATGAACCATTTTAAACTATAAGAAATGAAATTTGAAACTGAATCATATATTGAATTGATTTGAATTAAATGATAAATAAATCGAAATGAAGTAAATTGATTTATGACATTGAAATATGATTTCAAAAATAAGCGACCATGGTGTGAAAGATGTAACTATTTGGTTGTTAAAGAGGCCAGGGCCAGATATTATCATACTCTCTGCTAATACCAGGAACCACTTAACAACTGTGTATATGGTGGGTGAATCCAGAATAAAGTTAGATGGTTTGGCGAATGCTACTGGAATGAAGTAAGAGAATGATGATGGACATCCTTGACCTTTAGGTCATAATTAAGATGACTAAAACAAAAGCTATCCTGTGACCAAATAGGTTAACTACCCCTATCGGCAACACTTCTTCCTTATATTATTATTATAGTTCCTTGGTTTAATTTGATTTGATGCGCATTCATGATTTTGGGAATGTTAGTCGAGATAGGCAGTAGTTGAGGCTAGGCGTTGCCACCAGTCCATGCGTGTAATTGGTAGATTTCTACCATAGATATTGCTTCGTGTGCCTTGTCATATTATTCTGATTACCCCCTTACGATTTTGATTTGTACCGTACCTATGAAGTGTCATATGATAGCCACTAGTTTATGGTGGACTTTACGGTATCTGTATAGACTACGGTATTATAAATGGTGTAAGGGTAATAATGGTAATCCTGCTTATACTATATTAATACTTTACTTTATTGAATAGACACTATTATAATAGCATATTATATTATATAATATCTAGTTTAACGGTCCTTAGAAGATGAAATTTCCATAACATCTCTTAAGTTATTTGTAACAAACAGGGATTTTCGACCCCGAAAATCAACATAAAACACAATGTCGAATATTCAAGTATTGAAAATACCGGATCATTAATAGAAAGAAGTTAGAGGGTGAGAAATAGCAAGAAAGAAAGTTCGAATAGAAGAAGAAGATCACAACAAAACAAAATCAGAGTAACCACGAATCTCACAATAGAACGAATAAAATATATTATATAATATACTTTTGAAATACAAACTTATATCAGTATATACATACCATTTCAGAGTATAACTCATAACATCACAGCGGAAATAAACTTCATATGTAACTAATGTTGAAGCCTCCTCTCCAAGCTCTTCCACGTATATCTGTAAAATCCCGATTACTTGACTGCTCGTACCAATTTGGGCACCCAAGAGTTTAGGGTAAAACAAAACAAAATAAATTCTGGGTCAGTCATGGGACTGCTGTGAGTAAAATCCAATCACGTGATTTAACTTTTCAAAATCCTTTTAATAAGAAAAGATAATCGTAAGACCGATCCACACACAAACACGGATGGTTTTTACCTTACAATAACCCAAAACATTTCCAAAATCCATACTATTATGATATTATAATAGTGTCTAATACAAATAAATAACAATCTACTAGAATGCTTGCATCTCACGTTCTACATATATAATATACAATCAAAAACTGCGGGCTCTTATTAGGTAATGGATTTCCAACTATGACAAGGTATGGAACCAACTTCCGGTCAGTGTACTCTAGAGGGGATACACTAGAGTTCAACAAGAACATCTTGCAACTCAGCCACACACGACCGACCATTCATTTCGCTTGAATGTTCCAAATATATTGTCACCTTACTGTTGGTATACCAACATAACTATTTCGGGAGACACAGAAATGAGAAGAAGTAACAAATATGAATATTCTCTAGATGATGACAATATACCATAATTGGGTGCGACCCACTTAGCCATGCTGCCTACCCGATTTTTGTCATTTCCCGGTTGATGAGGCTTGTGGTCATAACGTTAACAGATCATAGCTTTATTTACTTTGAATGTCACATCGTCATGCCCGCCAAATCACAATTTGATTTCTCCAAAAATACCACGGGTATAAAAGCTAAGAGAAACGAATTTCTCCGCCACCAAACGTAAATACGTTTGAAGAGATCAACTTACGCTATCTATTAGATATACTCTGTCAGACATTAGTCCATTCAAGTTGCCCTGGGTCCGGACAAATCGAAGGTACTATTCTAAACATCCATCATAGGAAATTTCTACCTTGAATCACCAGAACAACCCTTGCATAAACTTCGTCTTCAACTTTCTTCGATATATATGATTCGCAACGCTAACGCCCATATGGAGTGGTTTTCAGACAATAAATCTGATCCCAGTCTCTCCGTGTTGACAACGGAAAAATGGTCAAAAACTTTGATAGCGGGTTATTTAACTATCAAAGGAAAACATACATACAAACAACGGTCTAATTTTCAAATGGAGATTATATCGATCAACTATCAATCAACCTGAGCCCCTTTATTTTAATTTATCATTAATTCAATCATTTCCTAATTTCTCTTAAATATCTTTACTCGTATATTTTTCTAACTCGCTTAGCCTCTCGCGATTTCTTGGAAAATATTTCCATATATTCACAACTCCTTATTTCTCGTATTTCAAAAATATACATTATTAACATTGGAAAACGTTTCCATATCTTATTCTCGCATCGCTATTCTTTTAGTCCCTAACCGTAAACTGGTAAGTGAACAATTCCCTTAGTATAAACCCCGAAAGCCGAAACCAACATCAGATCGGTACTTAGAAAGTCATTCAACATAACTAATCTCCAGTCAGTTTCTAATTTCATAAATTCCATTTCTTAACTTCATATCAACCAAATCATTTCAATCTGCAAAACGTTTGCTTTCAAACCATCATTCACTTTAAAATGTGAACATTGTTCCTTTATAGAAAACTGGACTTGTTATATCAATCAAATCTTGATTTCTATTTATATATACCATTACTGGTTCAAATCCTGTTTATCGAGTTATTTTATAAATTCATATTTATTTCACTTCATACCTCCATTTATAAATCAACTTCTTATTAATTATATATTAAGTTTATAACTTAATTTCGATTACCTATCCAATTATAAATTAAATCAAATAATAACTTTCTTGTCCAATTCTGGGTTATATAATATATACTTTCTAAAATAGATTATTTTAAAACATTCGATATCATCAATTTTTAATTATAAATCCCATGGATTAATTCCAACTCTAAACAACTTCCGCACATCAAACCAAATTTCATCGTTCCTCTTTTTAACTAATTTCTTGAACTAACATTCCCAAATTATTTAATAATAATGATCTCGCTTCATTTAAAAATATGAGTTTGTATGATTGATTAAACGTTTGCTTCATTTATTATTTTAATGACAAAGAAATATGAGTTTGTATGATTGATTACCAAATCTGTTCAACGCTATCATGTTTGGGAAAATTTTAACTTGTAAGCCAATAAGTTTTGCCCCCTTTGGGATTTCTAATTTAAATTAGTGGATTAACTAACTAAAACAAACTAGACGGTTAAGGGTTAAAATAGCGAAATAGTAGGGTATATAAACTAACGAAAATGGTGATATAAATAATACCATCCTTTGTTTTAAATATATAAAGTTGAGTGTACCTCGTTACATACTACTTCCTACACACACGAGCCACGAACGACAAAAATAAAAATATCGTTGTGACGAGGAATGTGCCACGATCCTAAAATTATAATAATATTGACAAGTTAATTTATTTGTGAAATCCCAAAAGAGCTGATTCAGGGTTGAAAACACGTTAAACAAAAAGTTGTTGATTTTATGAATTAAAAATTACAGTAAAATTCTATAAATTAAGTTGAGTATACGTCTCCAAAATCTTATTCAAATTCGAAATAAATATTTAATTATTATTAAATAAATTGTGACGGCTTATAAACGATTCCATAGCGACCATTTGAAAATTTGATTTGGATATAACTTAAAATCTATAAGACGAAATCTCAATTTTTTCTTTCATTAGAAAAATATAATTCAATAGATCCCAATACTTCTTGTTTCAAATTAATCTGAATTATAACGAATTCTGTATACTCAGTTGAAGTTCAAAACTCAATATTACGAAATACCACGACGTTACGAGCTCGTTTATAATTATATTACAATTTAATTCGTTCAATTGTCATTAAATTAATATATCCATTATTATAACTCGAATATAAGCTTAATTAAATATGATATATTATCCAAATTACACAATATTGCAAATTCGACCATTTTCGACTATTTAATAAATAATTATATTATCCTACTATTTATTTTTAAATTAAATACTCATAATTATTTAATTCAAGGCATTTAAATTACTAAATCAACATTTAAATAATTAAATTAATTAATTATTAATTCACCTAAAAATCTGGGACGTTACATTATTGCACTCACGCTATACACTAATAGGAAATGAAAAATCTCGTAAATAGATCTGATTCTACTACACTAATATTTCATTTGCTTAATTTGAATTACATAAGATATTTTAGTCATGAATCGAGTGTAAAAAAAATTCATTTTGCTCGGGTCAGTGGTTTAGTGAAGACATCATTACGAAGATAAAGATATAGCTTGACAAACATATTTATTAGTTTTATTTCGCTGCAATTATTGGTATGCTTTGTGATAATTCAACTCTGATATTCAAAAATGTATATTGTATACTGATTAATGTTTTAATTATATTTAGTTCTTCCGCTGTGAGATTTTGTGTTATGTTTCTTTCTCTTTCTTTTATGTCTTATATTAAATCTTCGTTAATAACTCACCATTTTGAACAATTTGGGTTTGACATGCATGGTTTATTGTCGATCAAAAATCGTTTTGAAAAAGGCAGATTGTCACATGTTGCATTGAAGGATTCTTTCCTTTTAAAAGGTTCCAATGAGCATATTCAGTCTCATCGTCTGTAACGACCCGGATTGTAATAACCCGGAAAATCTGAGCCAATTTAAAAATTTTATTTTGGCTATTTTAATGAATTTTGAATATTTAAAATGGATTATTTTAAATAATAACGACGAGAGATTTATTTTGAATAGAATTAGAACGTATATATTTATATAGATCGTCGTTAGAATATAAATATTTTATTTTAAATATAAAAGGAATTGAAAATGGCGCGGTATTTCGATAATTCGATTTCTAATTTCGAATGAATGTACAGGATTCAAAATAAACCGGATTTTGGAGAAACCAAAAATATTTGAATCTAATTGAGGATATCTTTCCAACGAATCCGAAAAATTGAAATTTCATAGTGGGGATAAAAAGATATGCCCAGTTGAAAATTCAGAATAGTCGCTATGGAATTCTGGCCCTTAAAATGGAAATTTTGCAAATGACCTCGATTTTGGGCGAAACCACTTTTGTTGGATCCGGGATGTCAAGTTATTGCTAGGTTTCAAAATTCATAATTTTTCGAATCAATATGTGAGCGTGGCAAAGGAAAACGCGTTTGACCAGTTTCAGTTGATTTTAACCAACTGGAAAGTGGCCATTTTTCAAACGGCCTCAGAATTCGACGAAACTAGTTTTGTTAGGACCGTATCGTCAATACGAAGCTAGAAAATATTTTTCTAGAATTTTTCGAGTTAGTATGTGACCACGGTAAATTGAAATGCACGTTCAGATTCAATATATAGAGTTATATGTTGATTTTGACGAAAATAGATCGAAATGGTCAAATCAGCTTACGATACATATCCCATTGTGTTCGGAATGGGGGTAATTAGTTGTGACCAATAGGCGGTGGGCCTCGTTTAGAGGTCGAATAAAAAAGTCAACTTTTTGAAATAAATGAAATATAAAAATATAAACATTTACATATAGGCCCCCCTTCTTTCTTTTCCCTTCCTCCCTTACCCGTCCAAATCGTTCAGAGAAAAAGAAAAAAAATGGGCGAACGACGGTCGGGGAAGACCGTCGCCGCGGCCACCAGGGGCGGCGCACCTCCAGCGCTGCCACCCAAGAACCCCCCCATCTCCTCCAGCCTCGCCCCCCTCTCCTCTGAAATCGATCCCCCCCCTTTTTCGTCGCGCCCGCCACCGCCTAGGCTGGCGACCCTCCGACGTTCATGCCCCACCGAAGTCCGACCATCCTCTCCCCCTCGCGACCCTTCTCCTCCCCTTCCTTCTCCCATTCACCCCATCAAACCCCCAAAACACCACCGCCAGTCACAGCAAGGACCGACGCCGACCACCTTGAACACCCCCAGCGACGCACAGTAACCCCCTTTAGCCACCTTCTCCTGTAAGTTTTAATTAAGTAATTTATTTTATTTACTATAATTTGCTTATAAAATGTCATGATTTTCGTTGGAGAAGGATTTTGAAATAGAAAAGCTAGGATTTTTAATATGTGGAAGGTCGGATTTTTAATATGTGAAAGGTCAGATTTTTATTGTTGAAATGGCGAAGTAAAAATGTAATTTTTATATAAAGTATGAAGTTAAAAATATGATTTTTATATTATATAAATAGTAAAAATTTGATCTTTATATATGTAGCGAAATAAAAATCTGATCTTTCTTATATATATGTTGAAATAAAAATGGGATTTTTTTTATGTAGCGATGAAATAAAAATTCGATCTTTATATAAGAAGTAGAAATATAAAATATAATTTTTATATAGAAATAAGCATTGTAAAAATATATACACGAAGTGGAAATAAAAATATGAATTTTATTTATTGAAATGAAGTGATAAAAATATAATTTTTATTATGAACAGCGGGGCAAGGACTGCATTGGAATTTCAAACAAATCCAGATGGTTTAGCAGTTCAAAAGTAAAGCACGGCGGAGTGGAACCCTCTGTGAGAACTTCTCACTTTAATTCTTGTTTTCTAGTTAAAATTATATACTAAGATGCAGACGGTGCTTAGCAGCACCCGACACCCGTTGTCCACAGACCATGGACGGCTTGTTTGTTTAGTTGGTTGTTTGGTGATTGATTTATTTGTTTGGTTGATTAATTTGATTGAATTTGTTTGGGATGTGAAATGGGATTGATTAAATTGGTATGTGTATGGCGTGGGCCATTATTAGACCGGGGATAAGGCTAGGCCTTGTCCCGTTTCTAGTATCGTGTCGTTATGCCGCCGAAATTTTCTAAAATAAGTTAGAAAAAATTAAATTTTCATTTTATTGAATAATTGAACTGAGTAGATTCATGTGTTGAAATAGACGAATTTATCGTTAAAAATATAATTTTCAACGTGAATGTGAATAAATAAATATTCATTTACAAACCGGACGGTTTGTTTATGTACACCTATTTGGAGGATATTGATTGGGACGATAGATTTTACACGTCGCCCAACTGCACAAATAATATTCGGTGTTTGTTGATTGAAAACTCACACGGGTGTTGGGATGATATTTGGCATACACTAATCCCAATTATTTAATTGTATGTCGATCGATTGGTCGACAGACTGTGTAAGCGTTAATTATTTATATTTAATGCTTATGCAGTTGTGTGGTGCACTTTGGATGATGGTTGATTATTTATCGTTGCTATTATATACATGTGTTGCATGGAATCCATATAATTAACATTATATGGTAATTGATTGGGCCTCATTCCAATTTGGAAAATAACGAATATTATAAAATAGTTATGTGTTGACAGTACTCATGTGTTGAGATTAGTCATGTGTTGAAAAAGAATATAGATTCATGTGTTGTACGAAATATTTTAACAATAAAAATTACATCTTTATCATATATAAAATTAGAACTAACTGGAAAATAGATAAGATGAGTGGTCTCTTGGATATTGATCTGATGTTGGTTTCGGCCTTCGGGGTTAATATTTAGGGAATTGCTCTCTTGCTAATTTATGGTTAGAGTTTGATTAAAATTTAACGATATAAATCAAAATTTTATAAAATATATTAAAGAACAAAAATAGGCATGTGTTGACAGTACTCATGTGTTGAGATTAGTCATGTGTTGAAAGAAATATAGATTCATGTGTTGAATAGAATAAATATTCATTTGTTGAATAGAATAACGAAGTTATTGAAATATATAAATTCGTGTTGATTTGAGATGCGCCATTTTGTCTTAAACGATATTTATATTGATTATATTCGTTTTTGAAATGATTATAGAAAAAGAAGTGATTTCAAAATATAACGTTTTGAATATATTGTCATTTGTACATCGATGACATGGAATATTCAGTTTTAATTTGAAATTGAATATGAAGTTGAAATAGTTTCGAAAACGAATTTAAAACGATTTATAAAATACATTTTAAATGCAAATCGACGAAGTATATATAATATATATATTATATATATATATATAGAATGGCCTGAATAAAACACGCCGCGCCGCGGTAGTTCGCGAATTTCGACCATTGACTTCGTATTGACATTGCGGGAGATCCGACTGTCGGATTCTCCTAAAACCGGAACCCTTGGGTTCGTATCGAAAAGAGCTTTCCAATGAATATTAGAAATTTGAAATCTAATGGTTGGATTTGGAATTATGTCCAAATCAAATTTGGAAAAGGTCGCTGTAAGTGCAGTTCGATGGCCGTTGATGGAAATCGACTGTGCGGGCCTTGATAAAATTATTAAAAATAGTAATAATTTGTGCATAATCATAAGAAATGATTTCGGAAAAAATTGGGATGAAAAACTCCATATTTGAAAAGATAAAAATAGATTTTTATCGAAATGAACTATTTTTGAACTAGAATTAAAAATCAATTTAATTTTGAAATAAATAAATTGAATTTGTAGTGGTTTTAAATATAACCAGAATTTCCAATATACGAATTGGAATGGATTTGAATCGAAATTATCTTCGGAATATTTCGATGTTGGATTTCGTGATTATACAGATATGGTTGAGGGAATTTGAAAGATATATATATCGTTATTCCAACACGATATTTGTTGATTTCAGAATTTGATACTGAATATAAGCCAATATACTTTCTATTCAGAGCTTTGTATTTAATATCAAATGAGATTTCAGGTTCATTGTGAATGGTGTCTTAAATAACACTGTTCTTGAACCCAGTTTAGAAAAGAATAAATCTTTTAATTAAGATTTAGTGAGATTTTCCAGTTGATTAATCTTTAAATTGGAATTGAATTTAATATTGATTTTTGGGTTTATCGTGAACGGTGTTTTAAAGGACGTTGGTTCTTTAACCCATTAAAAGATAAGATTAATTTCTTAGCTTGGAATAATCATTAAGAAATGAGTTTTGAGATTAAAACTGAATTAGAGTTTTGATGAATCTTTAATTAGATTGAAAAGATCGAGAATGGAGTATCACCAGTTTTGCTCCAAGTGATAGTTAAATCTTTAATTAGATTTGAACGTGAAATGGTAATTAATATTTACCGATAACATCGTGGTGTTAGATATGGAGTATTACCAGTTTTGCTCCATGGGATAAATAGGTTGGGATTGGGAAATAAAATAAATAATTACTTCAGTGTGGTTCGCTAATCCCGACTAGTTTGGAAAACCTTAACATGGTTTGAAATGACATCCAAAGGAAGATTAAAGAATAAATTTTAAAGAATTTATCTTTGATAAAATTAATGGGAACCTTTCCCAAAGAATATGAAATTTAAAAACTAACTGGGGATCAGTTAAGTAGAATGGTTTCCTGGGTATTGATCTGATGTTGGTTTCGGCCTTCGGGGTTAATATTTGGGGAATTGCTCTCCTACTAATTTACGATTAGTGGCTGACAGATTGGAATGAGGCGTATGTTGTGTTTGTGTAACACTTGTTTATTATATACGCGGGTTATTCGGAAAGGTCGGGTTTATACCCATTCTGAATAACCGATTCGACGATAAGTCGAGATGAAGACGGTGGTTGAAGACCGGAAGTCTTCACATCGTTTGGGTAATTACTGATGATCTTGATTGGGCTGTACACCCAAGAGGAGAGAAACAGTTTGTGATCGTCCAGACGTACTTGGAGATCGATGGATATGCGAGGAAAGTGCCTCCGGTTTCGTTCAGACCCAGAACGAACTTGTAAATGGACTGTGTATCTGACATTGGATTTTATTCTGTGTTGATTTATCTCCATTAAATATACATCTGCTTGGCGGCGGAGAATTTATTCTCTTGCTTAACGCCCTTTTCTAAGACGTACGAGTTCAGAGGTTGTATATCGATGGACATAAGTCGCATGACATGAATTGCCTGTGTGGCACGCCTAAGTGGCAATTGATCAAGGCTTCTATTGAAAAGCAAAGTCTTGTGGTTGATGATCAAAGCACAGCCTGTGTGGCACATCTTTTTGTATAACGTGAATTCGCGAGCCTCACACCTCGGTATGAGTCAAAAACGGGATAGTGACTGCAGGGAGAACACGACGTTTCTTTCTAGCTAGAGGTAGTGTCAGTGCTTAAACTGGCTAACATTTATATTATTTTTACCTATGTGGTTGTTGGAATGCGAGGCGCCTCAGACATAGGTCTGTTAGGACCGGGAAACGTGTGTTCAGGAATTGTCAATCCTCAAACGTAAGAGAGGACCGGCCCTGAAGATCCAACGGTTACCCAGGGAGAGTAGTCCTGAGACATTTGCTAGAGTGTCTCGAAGCGGAGAGGAGTTTGCCTCTTGCCTCGACTCATGGCAGAAATCCAATTTCCAATACGAGATATTTCGGTTTTAATTGTAGAACTAGTATGGCGACATGATATATGGTACCCATGCCGTCTATGATTGATATTTATGATTGAAATTGTTTTGACACGATACACTTATAATAGTATCAAATGATTTGTTTTAAACATACCAAGAATGTTTGGCTATTATAAGTGAAAACCCTATCCTCCGGCTTGCGTTGCATTGTGTGATGGGACCTGGGTCTTATAATATCTTCATTTTTTGAAAAAGCATTGCGTTGTTTATCCTATGCACTGGTATTCTTGGGAGGAAACCCGTTCCGTGTTATACGGCGTGGTCCCTTGAATTACTCTCTTTTAAAGTAAAGTTTAAATAACTGTTTTAGTTCTCACACCAGTCACATGACTGACCTGGAGTTTATTGTTTTAACCTAAACTCTGGGTGCCCCTATTTTCTACACGGGCAGCTAGTAGTTTTGGTTTTGCAGATTTATATTCACAGGATCCTGATTTACAGCTGGAACGATGCTCGAAAAGCTCCGTATCCGTGTATTACTTTCAGTTGTGTTTTGTATTGTTTTCCACTGCTATGTAATTTATTGTAATCTCTGATATTTATCGAATGTGTAATATTTATTCATACTCTGTATATTCTTGTATTCTGATGGAATTGTTGTAATTAACAATGAAATGTTCTTATGTTTGTGTTCTGATTCGTCTTGTCCTCAATTCTATCCGTGCTTTCCTTCACGGGGAAGTTCGGGTCGTGTCATTTTTGTATCAGAGCTTTGGTTTACAAAGCTCAAGAACAAGACACATTAGAACCATACGAAAGAATTCATCAAATATTGGATTAGTAATATCCAATGAGAATGACTCGTTAGAGATGGCATCAGTAGTATCCTAAAACGAGTGTGAAGAGTATATTTTTCAAATGAAAACAATATTGTTTTGAAAATTTAAACCATTTTGTACGTATTCGAATATTTTATTTATATTGATTTTGGACAATCGAGTATATAAAGATTTCGCGTATACGCGTTATGAACGTATATTCGAAGTTTTAATATACTGGATAGATATAGAACCACATTCTAGACACCTGGGGATAATTCTGATGATGTGGCCACATCATCAGTATTTATGTTCGTGTTTCGAAGGTGTGATATCTGTATATTTCCATTAGACTGGTGTGAGAACCAAAACTAGATAAGTTTATTGTTGTGATATGGCATCAAAAACATGATTTTCTGTACATATATCAAAATTATGAATTTGAAACGTTAATCCACTAATTGATTGATGGTTGTGTTGTTTGTTTATTTGTTTGATATTTTGAACCATTTAGCCTAATTGAACCAAATATTGAACTGTATTGAAAATTTGTCGCATTTGCATGCATATACATGTACTTACATTGAACAGGTCATAGCAAGGAGGCTAGAGCAGAAGAATAAAATTGTGTTTGCCCGACAAATAGGTACATGTTTACTAATTTCTTGGGTTTGGATGATTTTATAAGCCGCTTGGCTGTTTATTTTTCCTTTTGGATTGAAGAAGGCCATGGGAGGCTATATGAAATATCCCGAAGTCCCCGGTGCAGGGGAGGTTATGGCGAAATTTTTCGAAAATTTAGGGTGTTAGCCAAATTTTTGAAAAATTTGAAAAGTTCTTAGAAACTGAAAAGTTAAAGAACTTAAGCCATAATGAAAATAATGAAAGTTGAGTTGGTTTGTAAAACAACTTTCAGCTTCGTTCCTTTTCGGGGACGAAAAGTTTTAAGTGGGGGAGATTGTAATAACCTGGAAAATCTGAGCCAATTTAAAATTTTTATTTTGGCTATTTTAATGAATTTTGAATATTTAAAATGGATTATTTTAAATAATAATGACGAGAAATTTATTTTGAATAGAATTAGAACGTATATATTCATATAGATCCTCGTTAGAATATAAATATTTTATCTTAAATATAAAAGGAATTGAAAATGGCGCGGTAGTTCGATAATTCGATTTCTAATTTCAAATGAATGTACAGGATCCAAAATAAACCGGATTTTGGCAAAACCAAAAATAATTGAATCTAATTGAGGATATATTTCCAACGAATCCGAAAAATTGAAATTTCATAGCGGGGATAAAAAGATATGCCCTGTTGAAAATTCGGAATAGTCGCTATGGAATTCTGGCCCTTAAAAATGGAAATTTTGCAAACGACCTCAGGTTTCGGCGAAACCACTTTTGTTGGATTCGGGATGTCAAGTTATTGCTAGGTTTCAAAATTCGTAATTTTTCGAATCAATATGTGAGCTTGGCAACGGAAAACGCGTTTGACCAGTTTCAGTTGATTTTAATCGACTGGAAAATGGCCATTTTTCAAATGGCCTCAGAATTCGACGAAACTAGTTTTGTTAGGACCGTATCGTCAATACGAAGCTAGAAAATATTTTTCTAGAATTTTTTGAGTTAGTATGTGACCCCAGTAAATTGAAATGCACGTTCAAATTCAATATATAGAGTTATATGTTGATTTTGATGAAAACAGATCGAAACGGTCAAATCAGCTTACGATACATATCCCATTGTGTTCGGAATGGGGGTAATTAGCTATGGACGACAAGCGGTGGGCCTCGTTTAGAGGTCGAATAAGAAAGTCAACTTTTTGAAATAAATAAAATATAAAAATATAAACATTTACATATAGGCCCCCTTCTTTCTTTTCCCTTCCTGCCTTACCCGTCCAAATCGTTCAGAGAAAAAGGAAAAAAATGGGCGAACGACGGTCGGGGAAGACCGCCGCCGCGGCCACCAGGGGCGGCGCACCTCCGGCGCCGCCACCCAAGAGTCCCCCCATCTCCTCCAGCCTCGCCCCCTCTCCTCTGAAATCGATCCCCCCTTTTTCGTCGCGCCCGCCACTGCCAAGGCCGGCGACCCTCCCGATGCTCGCGCCCCACCGAAGTCCGACCATCTTCTCCCCCTCGCGACCCTTCTCCTCCCCTTCCTTCTCCCATTCGCCCCTTCAAACCCCCGAAACACCACCGCCAGTCACAGTAAGGACCGACGCCGACCACCCTGAACACACCCAGCGACGCACAGTAAACCCCCTTTAGCTACCTTCTCCTGTAAGTTTTAATTAAGTAATTTATTTTATTTACTATAATTTGCTTATAAAATGTCATGATTTTCGTTGGAGAAGGATTTTGAAATAGAAAAGCTGGGATTTTGAATTAGAAAAGGTCGGATTTTTAATATGTGGAAGGTCGGATTTTTAACATGTGAAAGGTCGGATTTTTATTGTTGAAATGGCGAAGTAAAAATGTAATTTTTATATAAAGTATGAAGTTAAAAATATGATTTTTATATTATATAGATAGTAAAAATTTGATCTTTATATATGTAGCGAAATAAAAATCTGATCTTTCCTATATATATGTTGAAATTAAAATGGGATTTTTTTATATAGCGATGAAATAAAAATTTGACCTTTATATAAGAAGTAGAAATATAAAAATATAATTTTTATATAGAAATAAGCGTTGTAAGAATATATACATGAAGTAGAAATAAAAATATGAATTTTATTTATTGAAATGAAGTGATAAAAAAATAATTTTTATTATGAACAGCGGGGCAAGGACTGCATTGGAATTTCAAACAAATCCAGACGGTTCAGCAGTTCAAAAGTAAAGCATGGCGGATTGGAACCCTCTGTGAGAACTTCTTGCTTTAATTCTTGTTTTCTAGTTAAAATTATATACTACGATGCAGACGGTGCTTAGCAGCACCCGACACCCGTCGCCTACAGACCATGGACGACTTGTTTGTTTAGTTGGTTGTTTGGTGATTGATTTATTTGTTTGGTTGATTAATTTGATTGAATTTGTTTGGGATGTGAAATGGTATTGATTAAATTGGTATGTGTATGGCGTGGGCCATTATTAGACCGGGGACAAGGCTAGGCCTTGTCTCGTTTCTAGTATCGTGCTGTTATGCCGCCGAAATTTTCTAAAATAAGTTAGAAAAAATAAAAATATCATTTTATTAAATAAATGAACTGAGTAGATTCATGTGTTGAAATCGAAGAATTTATCGTTAAAAATATAATTTTTAACGTGAATGTGAATAAATAAATATTCATTTACAAACCGGACGGTTTGTTTATGTACACCTATTTGGAGGATATTGATTGGGACGATAGATTTTACACGTCGCCCAACTGCACAAATAATATTCGGTGTTTGTGGATTGAAACCCCACATGGGTGTTGGGATGATATTTGGCATACACTAATTCCAATTATTTAATTGTATGTCGATCGATTGGTCGACAGACTGTGTAAGCGTTAATTATTTATATTTAATGCTTATGCAATTGTGTGGTGCACTTTGGATGATGGTTGATTATTTATCGTTGCTATTATATACATGTGTTGTATGGAATCCATATAATTAACATTATATGGTAATTGATTGGGCCTCATTCCAATTTGGAAAATAAAGAATATTATAAAATAGTTATGTGTTGACAGTACTCATGTGTTGAGATTAGTCATGTGTTGAAAAAGAATATAGATTCATGTGTTGAACGAAATATTTTAATAATAAAATTTACATCTTTATCATATATAAAATTAGAACTAACTGGAAAATAGATAAGATGAGTGGTCTCTTGGATATTGATCTGATGTTGGTTTCGGCCTTCGGGGTTAATATTTAGGGAATTGCTCTCTTGCTAATTTACGGTTAGAGTTTGATTAAAAATTTAACGATAGAAATCAAAATTTTATAAAATATATTAATTAACAAAAATAGGCATGTGTTGACAGTACTGATGTGTTGAGATTAGTCATGTGTTGAAAGAAATATAGATTCATGTGTTGAATAGAATAAATATTCATTTGTTGAATAGAATAACGAAGTTATTGAAATATATAAATCCGTGTTGATTAGAGATGTGCCATTTTGTCTTGAACAATATTTATATCGATTATATTTGTTTTTATAATGATTATAGAAGAAGAAGCGATTTCAAAATATAACGTTTTGAAAATATTGTCATTTGTACATCGATGATGTGGAATATTCAATTTTGATTCGAAATTGAATATGAAGTTGAAATTGTTTCGAAAACGAATTTAAAACGATTTATAAAAAACGTTTTAAAAGGAAATCGACGAAGTATATATAATATATATATTATATATACAGAATGGCCTGAATAGAACGCGCCGCGCCACGGCAGTTCGCGAATTTCGACCATTGACTTCGAATTGACATTGCGGCAGATCCGACCGTCGGATTCTCCTAAAACCAGAACCGTTGGGTTCGTATCGAAAAGAGCTTTCCAATGAGTATTAGAAATAAGAAATCTAATGGTTGGATTTGGAATTATGTCCAAAACAAATTTGGAAAAGGTCGCTGTAAGTGCAGTTCGATGGTCGTTGATGGAAATCAACTGTGCGGGCCTTGATAAAATTATTAAAAATAGTAATAATTTGTGTAGAATCATAAGAAATGATTTGGGAAAAAATTGGGATGAAAAAATCAATATTTGAAAAGATAAAATAGATTTTTATCGAAATAAACTAGTTTTGAACTAGAATTAAAAATCAATTTATTTTTGAAATAAATAAATTGAATTTGAAGTGGTTTTAATTATAACCAGAATTTCCAATATACGAATTGGAATGGATTTGAATCGAAATTATCTTCGAAATATTTCGATGTTGGATTTCGTGATTATACAGATATGGTTAAGGGAATTTGAAAGATATATATATATCGTTATTCCAATACGATATTTGTTGATTTCAGAATTTGATATTGAATATAAGCCGATATACTTTCTATTCAGAGCCTTGTATTTAATATCAAATGAGATTTCGGGTTCGTCATGAATGATGTCTTAAATAACACTGTTCTTGAACCCAGATTAGAAAAGAATAAATCTTTTAATTAAGATTTAGTGAGATTTTCCTGTTGATTAATCTTTAAATTGGAATTGAATTTAAGATTGATTTTTGGGTTTATCGTGAACGGTGTTTTAAAGGACATTGGTTCTTTAACCCATTTAAAGATAAGATTAATTTCTTAGCTTGGAATAATCATTAAGAAATGATTTTCGAGATTAAAACTGAATTAGAGTTTTAATGAATCTTTAATTAGATTGAAAAGATCGAGAATGGAGTATCACCAGTTTTGCTCTAAGCGACAGTTAAATCTTCAATTAGATTTGAACGTGAAATGGTAATTAATATTTACCGATAACACCGTGGTGTTAGATATGGAGTATTACCAGTTTTGCTCCATGAGATAAATAGGTTGGGATTGGGAAATAAAATAAATAATTACTTCGGTGTGGTTCGCTAATCCCGACTAGTTTGGAAAACCTTAACATGGTTTGAAATGACATCCAAAGGAAGGTTAAAGAATAAATTTTAAAGAAATTATCTTTGATAAAATTAATGAGAACCTTTCCCTAAGAAAATGAAATTTAGAAACTAACTGGGGATCAGTTAAGTAGAATGGTTTCCTGGGTATTGATTTGATGTTGGTTTCGGCCTCCGGGGTTAATATTTGGGGAATTTCTCTCTTACTAATTTACGGTTAGTGACTGACGGATTGGAATGAGGCGTATGTTGCATTTGTGTAACACTTGTTTATTATATACGCAGATTATTCGGAAAGGCCGGGTTTATACCCATTCTGAATAACCGATTCGACGATAAGTCGAAGATGAAGACGGTGGTTGAAGACCAGAAGTCTTCATATCGTTTGGGTGATTACTGATGATCTTGATTGGGCTGTACACCCAAGAGGAGAGATACAGTTGGTGATCGTCCAGACGTACTTGGAGATCGATGGATATGCGAGGAAAGTGCCTCCGGTTTCGTTCAGACCCAGAACGAACTTGTAAATGGACTGTGTGTCTGACATTGGATTTTATTCTGTGTTTATTGATCTCCCTTAAATATTCATCTGTTGGCGGTGGAGAATTTATTCTCTTGCTTAACTCCCTTCTCTGAGACGTACGAGCTCAGAGGTTGTATATCGGTGGACATCAGTCGCATGGCATGAATTGCCTGTGTGGCACGCCTAAGTGGCAATTGATCAAGGCTTCTGTTGAAAAGCAAAGTCTTGTGGTTGATGATCAAAGCACGGCCTGTGTGGCGCAGCTTTGTGTATAACGTGAATTCGCGAGCCTCACACCTCGGTATGAGTCAAAAACGGGATAGTGACTGCAGGGAGAACACGACGTTTCTTTCTATCTAGAGGTAGTGTCAGTGCTTAAACTGGCTGACATTTATATTATTTTTACCTATGTGGTTGCTGGAATGCGAGGCGCCTCGGATATAGGTCTGTTAGGATCGGGAAACGTGTGTTCTGGAATTGCCAATCCTCAAACGTAAGAGACGACCGACCCTGAAGATCCAAGGGTTACCCAGGGAGAGTAGTCCTGAGACATTTGCTAGAGTGTCTCGAAGCGGAGAGGAGCTTGCTCCTTGCCTCGACTAATGGCGGAAATCCAATTTCCAATACGAGATATTTCGGTTTTAATTGTAGAACTAGTATGGAGACATGATATATGTACCCATGCCGTCTATGATTGATATTTATGATTGAAATTGTTTTGACACGATACACTTATAATAGTATCAAATGATTTGTTTTAAACGTACCAAGCATGTTTGGCTATTATAAGGGAAACCCCTATCCTCCGGCTTGCGTTGCATTGTGTGATGGGACCTGGGTCTTATAATAGCTTCATTTTTTGAAAAAGCATTGCGTTGTTTATCCTATGCACTGGTATTCTTGGGTGGAAACCCATTCCGTGTTATACGGCGTGGTCCCTTGAAATACTCTCTTTTAAAGTAAAGTTTAAATAACTGTTTTAGTTCTCACACCAGTCACATGACTGACCTGGAGTTTATTGTTTTAACCTAAACTCTGGGTGCCCCTATTTTCTACACGGGCAGCTAGTAGTTTTGGTTTTGCAGATTTATATTCACAGGATCTTGATTTACAGCTGGAACGATGATCGGAAAGCTCTGTATCCGTGTATTACTTTCAATTGTGTTTTGTATTGTTTTCCGCTGCTATGTAATTTATTGTAATCTCTGATATTTATCGAATGTGTAATATTTATTCATACTCTGTATATCCTTGTATTCTAATGGAATTGTTGTAATTAACAATGAAATGTTCTTCTGTTTGTGTTCTTATTCGTCTTGTCCTCAATTCTATCCGTGCTTTCCTTCACGGCAAAGTTCGGGTCGTGTCACAGATTTTTCTCCAACTATTTGAATTCGAATATTTAAACTTAATTTAAATATTATATTTGAAATATTAATGTATTATTAATATTGAATTAATTTATTAAAACGACAATTGAACGTTGTTACTTATAATTAGTAATAATGAACTCGAAACGGTGCGGTATTTCATATAATTGAGTTTTGAATTTAAATTGAACATACAAAATCCAATATAGTTGAGATTTTGTCTTGTTAATTGTGACTTATGTCCAATTCAAATTTTAAAATAATCGCTATGGATTCGTTAATAAACGGTAACGTTTATTTAATAAATTATAATAAGAATTTGAATAGAATTTGAATATCGTTTAGCTTGAATATATTTATATCAAGTTATAATTTCATATTGGTTGAATTTGAAGTGGTATATTATTTTATGTGGATATATATACAATGATAATCTATTATTATTTTATTAATTGTTTTGGAATTTATTTATAATTTAACGATATTATATAAGTCTAAGAATAGTTGTTTTTCAAAAGTCTCCGTTTTTAAGAAAACGAAATTTATTGGAATACGTATAACTAGTTATTGCTAGATTTTCAATTTGAAGTCAATCAAAGTTGTTTTGTGTGTATGCAATATTTAAAAGGGAACAGATGAATAAATTGAAATTAAAATAGCATCGTTGTGAAAAGGGACTTGGAATTCAATGAAATAAATCTCATTGGATCCTGAACGGCAAGACATACCAGTGTGTCTAGTTCATTGTGTTTGGAGTTGGTGTGTGACCGTGCATATATTTAATGGGCTTTATTAAATAGCGATAAACAATTTTTTAACCGTAATGAAACGAAAATTTCTACCCCAAGCTAAATAAAAATATGCATAATTAAGTGGTAAGAATATAGTAGCCTATAACCCGTTCTGAAAACCAACCCTAGAAATCAACAGTCTCTTCTGTTGAGTACTGTAGCATAGATTTGGCATTTTCTTCCATTTTTACATCAAATTGAACTTAAGATTTGTTGTGCATACATGTAAAAGCTACCTACTCTAATAGCTTTAAACCCATGTCTTAATCCTTAAGTAAAGAAGTAGGAGTACTTGCTACCCCGCAAAAGAAAAATGAATGCATAGGCCTACGGAAGCTCACACCCAACTAATGGAAAAGATAGATCACTACAAACCTAAAATCTATGCCTACCCATCTCCATATGGATTCCTTCATTGCTAAGCATCATGCCTGTGTGACAAGGCCTTTGGGTTATAAATATTGGAGCTCTCATTCCCTTTGTTTTCTAATAGTAAGAAAATAATGGCGATCCATGCTTTAAAAATTATTTCGATCACGTACATGCCATTATAAATCACAAAATCTACTGCAATGGAACCTAAAATCTATCTACACAAGTCCATTGTCCCAAATTTTCGAACGGCAATGATCAATGTCGAAAGTTGCAAACTAAGTTTGGATCTATCCAGAGATATATAGATAAATTCGTGAATTCAAGAGTGGGATGATGATCACCAAAGAGAGAGGCACGTGCTGGTCTATTTGTGCAAAATATAAAGCTACTTAATGTCGAGCCAGGATGGAGGCTGTTCGACATCGATCGACGCTGCAGACCGACGGATGGGGTGAAAGTGGAGTCGACGAGTCGAGGATTGGAAGAGAAATCGAATGGTATAATTATTTTGGAGTTTTGAGAAGTATTGCATGGTATCATAGAGGAGCGTGCACGGCTTTGTGAAGAATGGAGCTTTAGGAGAAAATTATCGCTCGGGGAAGAAAGGTTCAAGGTGAAAGCGGGTTTTACAGTGAGGGGTGGGATGAAGTATGTTTGGGCTTGCGGGCCAAGATCTATAAAAAAATATGGAGGGTGGAAATACTGGGCCGTGAGTTTGCATGGGAAGGGGAAGATCACTCGCGGGTTACTTTTGTAACGACCCGGATTTCGCCCGACCCCAATCGATCGCAAGATCGATCAAGACCGTTCAAAACCCACGTACGTTAACTTTGGGCATACAACACATCAGAACAACAACACAGACTTTTATAACATCAATAATAAATGTTACATCAGAGTACAGAATATATCAGAGTACATCGATAAATAATACAGCGGAAGATAAATTACAATAAATTAATACATTGCAGCGAAACTAATCCCAGCGGAAGTCCATCAATATTCTGGACCCAGCTTCATGCTTCAATCCAGGATCCTGCTTAACTATACCTGTAAAAAGCTACTCGACTGCCCGTGTGGAAAGAGGGCACCCGAGTTTGCAAAGTGAAACAAACTACAGGTCAGTCGTGGGACTGGTGTGAGAATTCTATACTTCACTTATCTAATAAGTAGGCTAATCACAGGACCACGCCGCTAACGCGGAACGGGTTTACTCATTGGATTGCAAGTGCATAAATAAAGTAAATCGTCAAATATCGCAATGCTTTTTAGAAAAATGAAACCATTATAAGACCCAGGTCCCATCACACAATGCAACGCACACCAGAGGATAGGGTTTTACCTTATAATGGTCAAAAGATGCTTGATACGTAAAAACGATATTATTATTAGTGTGTGTATATATATATAAAACATTTCAATATAAATGTAGTAATCTTAGACGGCATAGTACCCCATCCTACTATGTCGCCATATATAAGTTTACAATCAAAATCGTAATGTCGTATTGGAAATTGGTTTTCTGTCATGAAATCGAGGCTAGGGATCGTCCTCTTCCGATTCGAGACACTCTAGCAAATGCCTCAGGATTACACCTACGGGCAACCCTTGGAACGGTAGGGCCGGTCCCCACCTATGTAACAACCCGGAAAATCTGGGCCAGTTTAAAATTTTTATTTTGGCAATTTTGGCGAATTTTAATTATTTAAAATGAATTATTTTAAATAATATCGACGAGAAATTTATTTTGAATATAATTCGAACGTATATATTATACGCGTCGTCGTTAGAATATAAATAATTATATATAATTATAAAAGGAATTGAAAATGGCGCGGTAGTTCGATAATTCGATTTCAAACTTCAATTGAATGTACCGGGTGCAAAACAATCCGGATTTTAGTGAAACAAAAAATAATGGGATCTAATTGATAGTATCTTTCCAACGAATCCGACTAATCGAAATTTCATGGCGGGAATCAAAAGATATGTCCAGTTGATAATTCTGAATAGTCGCTGTGGAATTCAGGCCCTTAAAAATGGACATTTTGCAAACGACCTCGGATTTCGACGAAACCAGTTTTGTTGGGTCCGGGATGTGAAGTTATTGCTAGGTTTCAAATTTCATAATTTTTCGAATCAATATGTGAGCGTGGCAAAGGAAAACGCGTTTGACCGGTTTCAGTTGATTTCAATCGACTGGAAATTGGCCATTTTTCAAACGGTCTCAGAATTCGACGAAACTAGTTTTGTTAGGACCGTATTGTCAATAGGAAGCTAGAAAATATTTTTCTGTAATTTTCCAAGTTAATATGTGACCCCGGTATATTGAAATGTACGTTTAAAATTCAGTATAATGATTTAAATGAAAATTCAAAAGGAAACTGATCGTAACAATCAAATCAGCTTGCGATACATATCCCATTGTGTTCAGAATGGGGGTGAAACGCTATGGACGACAGGCGGTGGGTTCGATTTCGAGAGCGTATGAAAAGTCAACTTAGGAGAGAGAAATTAAATAAAAATTAAATAAAAAAATAAAATAAAATAATATTCCCTCCCCTTTATTGGTTCTGGCCCCCTCCCCTAAATTACTTTTCAGATCGATTATAAAAAAAAAAAAGAAATGGCAGACCACCGCCCATCGCCCATCCCCCACCGTCGGTCGGCCACCAGGGCGCTTCCCCTCCGCCCTCTCCCCTTCTCGCGCTCCCTCTTCTTCTCCCCCCCCTCCGCATTTAGACCTCGAGCTCCACCTCAATAAACCCAAGCGCCCAAACCCTTCGCTGACCCCCACCTTCAGCCAGTTGGCCACCACCACCGACCGCAAACGGGTCCCCCGACCCCAACGCCCTCCTCTAGCCAAGGCCTCGGCTGTACGGGTCCCCCTGCTTCTCTCTCCTCTCCCCAATTCGAAGGCCAGCGCCAAACCCCCCCCCCCCCAAACCACGAAGCCGACAAAATTGCTCCCTCCTTGAACATCAACAGTAAGCTTTCTCCTTTGTTTCTCTTTTAAAAATCTGATTTTGTGTAGTTAAAAAAAAAGTATGATATTGGTTATACGAAAAAGAAATGATCTTTGATTTGATAAAGACGAGATTTTTATTCGTATAAAGTTGGGATTTTTATTCGGATGAAGCTATTGTTTTATTCGTATAGAAAGGGGATTTTTATCCATATAAAAATGGGATTTTTATATGAATAACATAATAAAAATATGATTTTTATTATATGAGAAGTAAAATAAAAATACGATGTTTATGCTAGTATAAAGTTATGATTTTTATATATTGAACTTCGATAGAAAAATTCGATTTTTATATATTGAACTTTGAAATAAAAATTCGATTTTTATATATTGAACTTTGAAATAAAAATTCGATTTTTATATATTGAACTTTGAAATAAAAATTCGATTTTTATATATTGAACTTTGAAATAAAAATTCGATTTTTATATATTGAACTTTGACATAAAAATATGATTTTTATATATTGAACTTCGAGATAAAAATATGTTTTTTATATATTGAACTTCGAGATAAAAATATGTTTTTTTATATATTGAACTTCGAGATAAAAATATGTTTTTATATATTGAACTTCGAGATAAAAATATGTTTTTTATATATTGAACTTCGAGATAAAAATATGTTTTTTTTTTATATATTGAACTTCGAGATAAAAATAAGATTTTGATATATTGAACTTCGAAATAAAAATATGATTTTTATATATGGAATAGCGAAGTAAAAATTCGATTTTTACATAGGTAGTGAAAGCGGGCAACGAAGATGACGAAGATGCGATAGCAAGGAAGATTTCTATCAATGAAGTGCCGTGGAGCTAGGATAGCTATAAGTGAGAATTTCTCACCTTTCAAATTTATTTTCTAGTTATATATATATATACTAGGATGCAGACGGTGCTTAGTAGCACCCGACACAATCGTCCACAGACCATGGACTTGTTTGTTTGGTTGCATAGATTAGTTGAATTATTTGTTTGAATAGTTTGGTGAGATGAAATTGATATGATTGATGTGTGAATGGCGTGGGCCTTCACTAGACCGGGGATAAGGCTAGGCCTCGTCCCGTTTCTAGTATCGTGCCGTTATGCCGCCGAAATTTTCTAAAATAAGTTAGAAAAATAAAAATATCATTTTATTTAAAGAATGAATTGAATAGAAATTCATAGGTTGAAATAAAATGTTTTATCGTTAAAAATATAATTTTTAACGTGAAGTGAATAAAATAGAATATTCATTTACAAACCAGACGGTTTGTTTATGTACACCTATTTGAATGACATTGATTGGGACGATAAATTTTACACATCGCCCAACAGCACAAATAAAATATGTGTTTGATTGTTTGAAACCCCACACGGGTGTTGGGATGAAATTTGAAGTTCACTCATCCTGATTTATTAAATATGTCGATCGGTTGATTGACAGGCTGTTTTAAGCGTTAGATATCTATATTTGATGCTTATACAGTGTAGTGCACTTTGGTTGATGGTTGATTATTTTTCCATGCTATTGTATACATGTGTTGTATGAAAATCCATATAATTAACTTTATATGGTAATTGATTGGGCCTCATTCCAATTTGAAAAATAAAGAATATTATAAAATAAAGGTTCATGTGTTGACAGTACTCATCCGTTGAGATTGGTCATGTGTTGAACGAAATATTTTGATAATAACAACTATTTTGAAAAAGAAATATTTGAAATAGAATATTTGAAAATAAAAATTTATGAAGCCGTGTTGATTAGACTGACGCCATTTTGACGTGAACGATATTTATATCGATTTTAAAAGATTTCGAAATGAATTGAATATATAACGATTTCGAAATGAATTGAATATATAACGATTTCGAAATGAATTGAATATATAACGATTTCGAAATGAATTGAATATATAACGATTTCGAAATGGATTGAATATATAACGATTTCGAAATGAATTGAATTGAAAACGAATTCAAAATGAATTGAATTGAAAGTGATTTCGAAATGAATTGAAAACGATTTCGAAATGAGTTGAATTGAAAACGAATTCAAAATGAATTGAATTGAAAGTGATTTCGAAATGAATTGAATTGAAAACGAATTCGAAATGAATTGAATTGAAAGTGATTTCCAAATGAATTGAATTGAAAACGAATTCAAATATTCAAATTGAATTGAAAGCAAATTGAAATGAATTCAAATTGAATTGAAATTTGAATTGAATAGAAATGAATTTTAAAACGAATTTATAGAGAAGAATTCAATTTTGCTTTGAATTGAGATGGAAGTTGAAATAGATTTTGAAACGAATTTAAAACTATTTATATAATTCGTTTTAAATAGAAATCGACGAAATATATTATATATATATTATATATATATAATATAATGGCCTGAATAGAACGCGCCGCGGCAGTTCGTGAATTTCGACCATTTATTTCAAACGGACATTGCGGGAGATCCGACCGTCGGATTCTCCTAAAACCGGAACCGTTGGGTTCGTATCGAAAAGAGCTTTCTGACGAATATTAGAAATTTGAAATCTAACGGTTGGATTTGGAATTATGTCCAAATCAAATTCGAAAAAGGTCGCTGTAAGTGCAGTTCGATGGCCGTTGATGGAAATCGACTGTACGGGCCTTGATAAAATTATTAAAAATAGTAATAATTTGTGTAAAATCATAAGAAATGATTTGTGAAGATTTGGGATGAAAAACTCCATATTTGAAAAGATAAAAATAGATTTTTATCGAAATGAACTAGTTTTGAACTAGAATTATAATTCTATTTATTTTTAAATAAATAAATTGAGTTTGAAAAGGGTTTTAAAAATAACCAGAATTCCCAATGATTGCATTGGAGTGGATTTGAATCGAAATTGTCTTCGGAATATTTCGATGTTGGAATTCATGATTATACAGATGTTGTTATGGAAATTTGAAAGATATATTTATATCGTTATTTCCAATACGACATTTGTTAATCGTAGAATTTGATATTGAATATAAGCCGATATATTTTCTATTCAGAGCCTTATATTGAATATCAAATGTGATTTGGGTTTGTCGTGAATGGTGTCTTCACTAACACTGTTCTTGAACCCAGTTGAGAAAAGATTAAATCTTTTTATTTAGATTTAATGAAGTGTACCAATTAAATGATATTTAATTGGAATTGAATTGGTATTGATTTTTGGGTTTATCGTGAACAGTGTTTTAAATAACACTTGTTCTTTAACCCGATAATTAATGGAATGTGATTTTGGGTTTATCGGGAACCGTGTTTTAAATGACACTGATTCTTTAACCCAGTCGAAGATTAAAACTAAGTGGAGTTTTAATGAATCTTTAATTAGATTGAAATGATCGAAAATGGGTATCACCAGTTTTGTTCCAGGCGATAGTTAAATCTTTGATTAGATTTGAACGTGAAAGGGTAATTGAATTTACCGATAACACTGTGGTGTTAGATATGAAGTACTACCAGTTTTACTTCATGGGATGAATAGGTTGGGATTGGGAAATTAAAACAAATGATTACTTCGGTAAGGTTCGCTAATCCCGACTAGTTTGAATTGATATTCAAAAGTAGATTAAAGAATAAATTCAAGAATTTATCTTTGATAAAATTAAGGGGAACCTTTCCCTATGAATGTGAAATTTAGAAACTAACTGTCGGTTAGCTAAGCAGAATGGTTTTCTGGGTATTGATCTGATGTTGGTTTCGGCCTTCGGGGTTAATATTTGGGGAATTATTCTCTTGATTAATTTACAGTTAGTGACTAAGGAATTGGAATGAGGCGTATGTTGTGTTTGTGTAACACTTTTATAATATATACGCGAGTTATTCAGAAAGACCGGGTTTATCCCATTCTGAATAACTGATACGACGATAAGTCGAAGATGAAGACGATGGTCGAAGACCGGAAGTCTTCACGTCGTTTGGGTGATAACTGATGATCTTGATTGGGCTGTACACCCAAGAAGATGGAAACAGTTGGTGATCGTCCAGACGTACATGGAGATCGATGGATATGCGGGGTACTAGGTGCCTCCGGTTTCGTTCAGGCCCAGAACGGACTTGTAAATAGACTATGTGTCTGACATTGGATTTCATTCTGTGTGACTGATATCGGTTGCATAGAGTGGTTTGCCTGTGTGGCATGCTAAGATGCAAATGATCAAGGCTTCTGTTGAAAAGCAAAGTCTTGTGGTGATGATCAAAGCACAGCCTGTGTGGCACAGCTTTGTGTAACGTGAATTCGCGAGCCTCGCACCCCGGTTATGAACCCAAAACGGGAGAGGACCTCAGGGAGGGCATGCGTTTCCTTCTAGCTAGGGTGGTGTCAGTGACCTACCAGCCCTGACATTTATATACTTTTCACCTGTGTGGTTGTTGCTATTGCGAGGCGCCTCGGTTTGATCGGACGATCCGGGTCCGATGGAGTCATTCGTTGGCTCATTTACGCCCCAAAGGGCGGGGAAACGTAGTGTTCAGGCATAATAATCCACATCGGTGGACCGGCCCTGTCGCTCCAAGGCTTGCCTACGCGCTTGCCTGAGACATGGGCTAGATTGTCTCGAATCGGTTGAGGACGATCCCTGGCCTCGGTTCATAGACGGAAATCCAATTTCCAAATACGTGACTTTGCGGTTTTATTTGTAAACCTATATATGGCGACATAGTGGCATGGGACGCTCATGCCGCCTATGATTGATACTTATGATTTGAAGTTGTTTTATACACTATGCACTTATAATAGTATCAAACGATTTGTTTTAAACGTATCAAGCATTCTTTGGCTGTTATAAGGGAAAACCCTATCCTCGGCTGCGTTGCATTGTGTGATGGGACCTGGGTCTTATAACAGCTTCATTTTTCTTTATTTAGCATTGCGCTGTTTGTTTTATGCACTGGTATTCTTGGGAGGAAACCCGTTCCATGTTATACGGCGTGGTCCCTTGACTTACCTAACTTTAAAATAAAGATTAACTGTTTTAGTTCTCACACCAGTCACATGACTGACCTGGAGTTTATTGTTTTAACCTAAACTCTGGGTGCCCTTATTTTGACACGGACAGCTAGTAGTTTCGGTTTTGCAGATTTATATTCACAGGATCCTGGTTTACAGCTGGAACGATATCCGGAAAGCTTTGTATCCGTATATCTACTTCTAGTTGTGTATTGTATTATTTTCCGCTGCTATGTATTTAAATGTAATTTAAATCTCTGATATTTCTGTGTAATATTCATTTGTACTCTGTATATTCTTGTATTCTGATGCATTGTTGTAATATACAATGAAATGTTCTTCTGTATGCGTTCTATTTTGTCGTGTTCTCAAACGATAGGGCGTTTCGAACGGCCTGGATCGGTTTAGCGACTGGTTCGGACCGAGCGAAATTTCATGTTCGTCACAACCTAACGGTAGTGGATTGGCAATTCCTGAACATACGTTTCCCGGCCCTTTTGGACCTATAATATGACCACTTCCGGCCTATAAAAAAAACAAGGTACCTCAATCCATAATCCACATAGTAAAATGCTGAGCCGTGTTAAAGTCCAAACACCACTTCTAGCTAGAAAGAAACGTATGCACTCCCTACGGTCCATATCCCGTTTTTGACTCATACCGGGGTGTGAGGTTCGCGAAGTCACGCTATACACAAAGGTATAATAAAAATTCGATTTTTATATATTGAACTTTGAAATAAAAATTCGATTTTTATATATTGAACTTTGAAATGAAAATTTGATTTTTATATGTTGAACTTCGAAAGTAAAAATTCGATTTTTATATATTGAAAAGCAAAGTAAAAATTCGATTTTTACCTATGTAGAGAATACGGGCGAAAGCGATAAAAAGCGAGTCGACGAGGACTTCTGCAAATGAAGAGCCGTGGAGCTAGGATAGCTATATGTGAGAACTTCTCACCTTTCAATTTCTTTTCTAGTTTTATATATATACTAGGATGCAGACGGTGCTTAGTAGCACCCGACACAATCGTCCACAGACCATGGACTTGTTTGTTTGGTTGCATAGATTAGTTATATGATTTGATTAGAATTTGGTTGTTTGGTGATTAGATTGATGTGTGAATGGCGTGGGCCTTCACTAGACCGGGGATAAGGCTAGGCCTCGTCCCGTTTCTAGTATCGTGCCGTTATGCCGCCGAAATTTTCTAAAATATGTTAGAAAAATAAAGATATCATTTTATTGAATAAATGAATTGAATAGAAATTCATAGGTTGAAATAAAATGTTTTATCGTTAAAAATATAATTTTTAACGTGAATGTGAATAAACAAATATTCATTTACAAACCGGACGGTTTGTTTATGTACACCTATTTGAAGGACATTGATTGGGATGATAAATTTTACACATCGCCCGACTGCACAAATAAAATATGTGTTTGATTGTTTGAAACCCCACACGGGTGTTAGGATGAAATTTGAAGTTCACTCATCCTGATTGATTAGATATGTCGATCGATCGATTGACAGGCTGTTATAAGCGTTAGATATTTATATTTGATGCTTATACAGTGTAGTGCACTTTGGTTGATGATGGATTATTTTTCAATGCTATGATATACATGTGTTGTATGAAAATCCATATAATTAACTTTATATGGTAATTGATTGGGCCTCATTCCAATTTGAAAAATAAAGAATATTATAAAATAAAAGTTCATGTGTTGACAGTACTCATTCATTGAGATTGGTCATGTGTTGAACGAAATATTTTGATAATAACAACTATTTTGAAAAAGAAATATTTGAAATAGAATATTTGAAAATAGAAATTTATGAAGCCGTGTTGATTAGATTGACGCCATTTTGACGTGAACGATATTTATATCGATTTTATTCATCTTAAAAATGAATATTGAAAAGTGATTTCGAAATCGAATATTTTGAATTGAATTGAAAACGATTTCGAAATGAAATGAATTGAAAACGAATTCGAAATGAATTGAAAACGATTTCGAAATGAAATGAATTGAAAACGAATTTGAATTGAATTGAAAACGATTTCGAATTTGAATTGAATTGAAAACGATTTCGAAATGAAATGAATTGAAAACAAATTCGAATTGAATTGAAAACGATTTCGAAATGAAATGAATTGAAAACGAATTCAAATTGAATTGAAAACGATTTCGAAATGAATTGAATTGAAAACAAATTGAAATGAATTCAAATTGAATTGAAATTTGAATTGAATAGAAATGAATTTTGAAACGAATCTATAAAAAAGAATTCAATTTTGTTCTGAATTGAAATGGAAGTTGAAATAGATTTTTGAAACGAATTCAAAACTATTTATATAATTCGTTTTAAATAGAAATCGACGATATATATATTATATATATTATATATATAATATATTGGCCTGAATAGAACGCGCCGCGCCACGGCAGTTCGTGAATTTCGACCATTTATTTCAAACGGACGTTGCGGGAGATCCGACCGTCGGATTCTCCTAAAACCGGAACCGTTGGGTTCGTATCGAAAAGAGCTTTCTAACGAATATTAGAAATTTGAAATCTAACGGTTGGATTTGGAATTATGTCCAAATCAAATTTGAAAAAGGTCGCTGTAAGTGCAGTTCGATGGCCGTTAATGGAAATCGACTGTACGGGCCTTGATAAAATTATTAAAAATAGTAATAATTTGTGTAAAATCATAAGAAATGATTTGTGAAGATTTGGGATGAAAAACTCCATATTTGAAAAGATAAAGATAGATTTTTATCGAAATGAACTAGTTTTGAACTAGAATTATAATTCTATTTATTTTTAAATAAATAAATTGAATTTGAAAAGGGTTTTGAAAATAACCAAAATTTCCAATGGTTGCATTGGAGTGGATTTGAATCGAAATTGTCTTCGGAATATTTCGATGTTGGAATTCGTGATTATACAGATATTGTTATGGAAATTTGAAAGATATATATTTATATCGTTATTTCCAATACGACATTTGTTAGTCGTAGAATTTGATATTGAATATAAGCCGGGATATTTTCTATTCAGAGCCTTGTGTTGAATATCAAATGTGATTTGGGTTTGTCGTGAATGGTGTCTTCACTAACACTGTTCTTGAACCCAGTTGTGAAAAGATTAAATCTTTTTATTTAAATTTAATGAAGTGTACCAATTGAATGATATTTAATTGGAATTGAAGTGATATTGATTTTTGGGTTTATCGTGAACAGTGTTTTAAATAACACTCGTTCTTTAACCCAATAATTAATGGAATGTGACTTTGGGTTTATCGTGAACTGTGTTTTAAATGACACTGATTCTTTAACCCAGTTGAAGATTAAAACTAAGTGGAGTTTTAATGAATCTTTAAATAGATTGAAAAGATCGAGAATGGAGTATCACCAGTTTTACTCCAAGCGATAGTTAAATCTTTAATTAGATTTGAACGTGAAATGGTAATTGAATTACCGATAACACTGTGGTGTTAGATATGAAGTACTACCAGTTTTACTTCATGGGATGAATAGGTTGGGATTGGGAAATAAAATAAATGATTTCTTCGGTGTGATTCGCTAATCCCGACTAGTTTGAATTGAAATTCAAAGGTGATTAAAGAATAAATTTAAAGAATTTATCTTGGATAAAATTAAGGGAAGTTACGGGTCTTCACAGGTATGCCTAAACAGGTTATGCTTTGATCATCAACCACAAGGCCTACTTTTCAACAAAGCCTTGATCATTTGCATCTTAGCATGTCACATTGTCAGACCCTACCATATTATTGATCATCTACCAATATATATATAACCTCTAAGCTCATACGTCTTAGAGAAGGGTGATAAGTAAAGAATAAATTCTTCATCACCAAACAGAAATATATAATCAGTAGCGTTCAACAAATATAGTAGAAAGGAATACAATGTCAGACACGCAATCCATTTACAAGTCCGCTCTGGGTCTGAGCGAAACAACATGTCCGTCGATCTCCAAATGCGTTTGGACGATCATTACTAAATACCTTGCCTTGGAAGGCCAATCCCAATTCAAGATACCAGTCATCATTATCCCAACGATGTGAAAACCTTCGGTCTTCAATCACCGTCTTCATCTTCGACTCTTGATCGTCGTGATGATTATTCAGAATGGGTTAAACCTGGTCTTTCTGAATAACTCGCGTATTTTGTGAATTAAAACAAATATTGGAAAATCACACATTTCGTCACATTCCAACTCAAAATATTCTTTTTATAAGATATTCGTATTAGAAGATTCTCATTAATTTTATCAAAGATAAACTCTGAAAATGAAATCTTAAATCTTCCTTAAAAGATTTATTAAAACTCCAGTTTTGATTGGATATCAAAAATCATTATCACAAGATCATTTATTTTAAGGAATAAATCTTGCCTTAAACAGGTTAAAGAACTAGTGTCCTTTAAACACAGTTCACAATAAACCCACAAATCAATTTCCAAAATATGGAATTCCATAGAAATCAAATCAATACATAATCGATATAAATTTCTGTATCGGACTAATAATATAAATGGAATAACGGCAAAGCCTCTTAAATTCCATATATAATATCGGTCTTCTTTTACAGAAGCCCATTTCGATTATTACCAATCGAATTTCCACTTAATTCCCATTTAATATATTAAATTGGAAAAGCTTGTTTTTTAGAAAATGCCTTTTTAAATCTATAAAATAGATTCATAAGTTCCAAATAATAATTTCAATGTAAATTGGATTAAAGGACAAATGTCGTTTAAAACATCGTCCACGGTAAATCCACTTCACATCTCAATTTATATCATATCACAAAATATAATTGCAAATGCTAGTAATCTTTTAAAAACATATTTTAAAATAATCATAAAAATATTCTATATATAAAGACTCTAAATGAGAAGTATTCTTTATATTACAAATTCTTTCTTTTACAAATATTCTTTGTTTTAACATATAGTTGATTAAAAATATATTATGAAAATATATGCACTTTATATAAAAAGGATTTCTAATGTAAAAATATTCTTATTTAAAAGAACACCTGAATCGAAATGCGACTCAAACATTTACCATATAATTTGGATTATATGGATTTCACACACATCATATATATGACAATAATAGTAAAATCATCCATCTATATTGTGACGGCAAGGAACTTCGCTCGGTCCGAACCAGTCGCTAAACCGACCCAGACCGTTCGAAACGCCCTATCGTTTGAGAACACGACAAAACAGAACGCATACAGAAGAACATTTCACTGTACATTACAACAATGCACCAGATTACAAGAATATACAGAGTATAAATGAATATTACACAGAAATATCAGAGATTTAAATTACATTCAAATACATAGCAGCGGAAAATAATACCATACACAACTAGAAAGAGATATACGGATACAAAGCTTTCCGGATATCGTTCCAGCTGTAAACCAGGATCCTGTGAATATAAATCTGCAAAACCAAAACTACTAGCTGCCCGTGTCAAAATAAGGGCACCCAGAGTTTAGGTTAAAACAATAAACTCCAGGTCAGTCATGTGACTGGTGTGAGAACTAAAACAGTTATTAATCTTTATTTTCAAAGGTAAATCAAGGGACCACGCCGTATAACACGGAACGGGTTTCCTCCCAAGAGTACCAGTGCATAAAACAAACAGCGCAATGCTAAATAAAGAAAGATGAAGCTGTTATAAGACCCAGGTCCTATCACACAATGCAACGCAAGCCGGGGGATAGGGTTTTCCCTTATAACAGCCAAAGAATGCTTGATACGTTTAAAACAAATCATTTGATACTATAATAAGTGCATAGTGTATAAAACAACTTCAAATCATAAGTATCAATCATAGGCGACATGAGCGTCCCATGCCACTATGTCGCCATATATAGGTTTACAAATTAAAACCGCAAATGTCACGTATTTGGAAATTGGATTTCCGTCTATGAACCGAGGCAAAAGATAGTCCTCAACCGATTCGAGACGCTCTAGTCCGTGTCTCAGGACCCAGACACAGGTGGGCCCTTGGATCCTCAGGGCCGGTCCACCGATGTGGATTAAAATGCCTGAACACTACGTTTCCCCACCCTATGGGGTGTAAGTCTGGTCCGTCAGCCGACCAGAATGCATCGGCCGAAACCGATATAACCGAGGCGCCTCGCAACAGCAACAACCACATAAGTCAAACTCGTCAGGGCGTGTAAAACCACTGACGCCACTTCTAACTAGAAAGAAACGCAAGTCCTCCCTGAGGTCCGTCTCCCGTTTTTGGTTCATACCTGGTGTGAAACACGCGAGGTAAACGTTACACAAAGCTACGCCACAAAGGCCGTGCTTTGATCATCACCACAAGACTTTGCTTTTCAACAGAAGCCTTGATCATTTGCATCTTAGCATGCCACACAGGCAAACCATCCTATGCAGCCGATATCAGTCACACAGAATGAAATCCAATGTCAGACACACAGTCCATTTACAAGTCCGTCCTGGGTCTGAACGAAACCGGAGGCACCTAGTACCCCGCATATCCATCGATCTCCAAGTACGTCTGGACGATCACTAACTGTTTCCATCTTCTTGGGTGTACAGCCCAATCAAGATCATCAGTTATCACCCAAACGACGTGAAGACCTCCGGTCTTCGACCATCGTCTTCATCTTCGACTTATCGTCGTATCAGTTATTCAGAATGGGATAAACCCGGTCTTTCCGAATAACTCGCGTATATTTTAAATAAGTGTTACACAAACACAACATACGCCTCATTCCAATTCATCAGTCACTAACCGTAAATTAATCAAGAGAATAATTTCCCAAATATTAACCCCGAAGGCCGAAACCAACATCAGATCAATATCCAGAAAACCATTCTGTTTGGCCAACCGACAGTTAGTTTCTAAATTTCACATTCATAGGGAAATGTTCCCATAAATTTTATCCAAGATAAATTCCTTGAATTTATTCTTTATTCTATTTTTGAATCTCAATTCAAACTAGTCGGGATTAGCGAACCTTACCGAAGTAATCATTTGTTTTAATTTCCCAATCCCAACCTATTCATCCCATGAAGTAAAACTGGTTATACTTCATATCTAACACCACGGTGTTATTGGTAAATTCAATTACCATTTCACGTTCAAAACTAATTAAAGATTTAACTATCGCCTGGAGCAAAACTGGTGATACTCCATTCTCGATTATTTCAATCTAATTAAAGATTCATTAAAACTCCACTTAGTTTTAATCGTTAACTGGGTTAAAGAATCCGTGTCATTTAAAAACACGGTTCACGATAAACCCAAAATCACCTTCATTAATTATCGGGTTAAAGAACGAGTGTTATTTAAAACACTGTCCACGATAAACCCAAAAATCAATATCAATTCAATTCCAATTAAATATCATTTAATTGGTACACTTCATTAAATCTAAATAAAAAGATTTAATCTTTTCTCAACTGGGTTCAAGAACAGTGTTAGTGAAGACACCATTCACGACAAACCCAAATCACATTTGATATTCAATATAAGGCTCTGAATAGAAAATATATCGGCTTATATTCAATATCAAATTCTACGATTAACAAATGTCGTATTGGAAATAACGATATAAATATATATCTTTCAAATTTCCATAACCACATCTGTATAATCACGAATTCCAACATCGAAATATTCCGAAGACAATTTCGATTCAAATCCATTCCAATGCAATCATTGGAAATTTTGGTTATTTCTAAAACCCTTTTCGAATTCAATTTATTTATTTAAAAATAAATAGAATTATAATTCTAGTTCAAAACTAGTTCATTTCGATAAAAATCTATTTTTATCCTTTCAAATATGGAGTTTTTCATCCCAATTCTTTCTAAATCATTTCTTATGATTTTACACAAATTATTACTATTTTTAATAATTTTATCAAGGCCTGTACAGTCGATTTCCATCAACGGTCATCGAACTGCACTTACAGCGACCTTTTTCGAATTTGATTTGGACGTATCTCCCAATCCAACCGTTAGATTTCAAATTTCTAACCTTCATTAGAAAGCTCTTTTCGATACGAACCCAACGGTTCCGGTTTTAGGAGAATCCGACGGTCGGATCTCCCGTAATGTCCGTTTGAAATAAATGGTCGAAATTCACGAACTGCCGCGGCGCGGCGCGTTCTATTCAGGCCATTATATTATATATATAATATATATTTCGTCGATTTCTGTTTAAAACGAATTATATAAATAGTTTTAAATTCGTTTTAAAAACAATTTCAACTTCCATTTCAATTCAAATCAAAATTGAATTCTTCTTTATAAATTCGTTTCAAAATTCATTTCTATTCAATTCAAATTTCAATTCAATTTGAATTCATTTGAATTCGTTTTCAATTCAATTTGAATTCGTTTTCAATTCAATTCATTTCGAAATCGTTTTCAATTCAATTCATTTCGAAATCGTTTTCAATTCAATTTGAATTCGTTTTCAATTCAATTTGAATTCGTTTTCAATTCAATTAATTTCGAAATATTCGATTTCGAAATTACTTTTCAATATTCATTTTAAAATGAATAAAATCGATATAAATCTCGTTCACGTCAAAATGGCGTTAATCTAATCAACACGGCTTCATAAATTTCTATTTTCAAATATTCTATTTTCAAATATTTCTTTTTCAAAAATAGCTGTTATTATCAAAATATTTCGTTCAACACATGACCAATCTCAACGGATGAGTACTGTCAACACATGAACTTTTATTTTATATTGATAAAGATGTAAATTTTATTACTAAAATATTTCGTTCAACACATGACCAATCTCAACGGATGAGTACTGTCAATACATGAACTTTTATTTTATAATATTCTTTATTTTTCAAATTGGAATGAGGCCCAATCAATCACCATATAATGTTAATTATATGGATTTTCATACATTACACACATATAATAGCATTGAAAAATAATCAACCATCAACCAAAGTGCACTACACTGTATAAGCATCAAATATAGATATCTAACGCTTATAACAGCCTGTCAATCAATCGATCGACATATTTAATCAATCAGGATGAGTGAACTTCAAGTTTCATCCTAACACCCATGTGGGGTTTCAAACAATAAAACACATATTTTATTTGTGCAGTTGGGCGATGTGTGAAATTTATCGACCCAATCAATGTCCTTCAAATAGATGTACATAAACAAACCGTCGGGTTTGTAAATGAATATTTATTTATTCACATTCACGTTAAAAATTATATTTTTAACGATAAAACATTTTATTCCAACATATGAATTTCTATTCAGTTCATTCTTTAAATAAAATGATATTTTTATTTTTCTAACATATTTTAGAAAATTTCGGCGGCATAACGGCACGATACTAGAAACGGGACAAGGCCTAGCCTTATCCCCGGTCTAGTGAAGGCCCACGCCATTCACACATCAATCATATCAATTCGTTATGCAAACCACAAAATTTGGAGTAAGAGTCTAACCTAGCCTTACTCCTTCGCCTTATAACGGCGCACGTCTAATCCTAACCAATTTATCGATTCGATTTTTCACACCACAAACCACATTCAAACCAATATCACAATCAATAACCAAACAGCCAAACAAACAAGTCCATGGTCTGTGGACGGTTGTGTCGGGTGCTACTAAGCACCGTCTGCATCCTAGTATATATATATATATATATATATAACTAGAAAAGAAAACGAAAGGTGAGAAATTCTCACATATTGCTATCCTAGCTCCACGGCACTTCTAATGCAGGAAATCTCCACTGTTCTCGACGATATCACTTTCTTCGCCCGTATTCTCTACATATGCAAAAATCGAATTTTTACTTCGCTATTCCATATATAAAAATTATATTTTTCTATCGAAGTTCAATATATAAAAATTCTATTTTTCTATCGAAGTTCAATATATAAAAATTCTATTTTTCTATCGAAGTTCAATATATAAAAATTCTATTTTTCTATCGAAGTTCAATATATAAAAATTCTATTTTTCTATCGAAGTTCAATATATAAAAATTCTATTTTTCTATCGAAGTTCAATATAAAAAAATATGATTTTTCTTTCTAAAGAAATCAGTTTTCAATACCTTTTAAAAAAACTGTTTTTATTACCTTTTAAAAAAACTGTTTTTATTACCTTTTAAAAAAACTGTTTTTATATCTTTTTAAAAAAACTGCTTTTCAATCCTTGTAAAATCAGTTTTTAACCTAAAATAAAATTCAGTTTTAACCTAAAATAAAATTCAGTTTTAAACCTAAAATAAAATTCAGTTTTAAACCTAAAAAAAAATTCAGTTTTAAACCTAAAATAAAATTCAGTTTTAAACCATCTTAAAATCAGAATTTAAAAACATAAAAATCGGTTTTTAATATTTAACAAAATCAGTTTTTAATATTAAAACAAAATCTGTTTTTATACCTTAAAACAAATCAGTTTTATTTCTAAAACAAATCAATTTTAAATTGCTTTTTAAAAATCCACTTTAATCCCCTTTTCAAAAATCAGTATTAAAACAAAAACAAACTAAATAAATAAAATAAAAGAGAACGTACTGAGGGGGGGTTTCCTCGCAGATCGACGGCGGCAAGGTGGCGTCGCGATGGGATTCGACAAGGGGGGGGCGATGGCTTCTGGGGGGTCGCGATGTGATTCGACGGGGTGGCTTCGATTTGCTTTGACTGGGGCGTCGCGATGTAGGCGCTGGAAGGAGGAGGTCGGCGGCAGGGTTCGTCGGCGTCGGGTCTCGAGGGGGCGGCGATGTCTAGGTTAGGTTTTCTTTTTCTTTTTCTTTTTGTTTAACTGAATCGGGGGGGGGGGGGGGGGCAGGAAGAAGATAAAGGGGAGGGAGGGAATTAAAATTATTTTATTATTTTATTATTTAATTATTTAATTAGTTGACTTTCACATACGACCTCGAAACGAGGCCTACCGCCTGTCGCCCATAGCGTTTTACCCCCATTCCGAACACAATGGGATATGTATCGCAAACTGATTTGATCGTTACAGCCAGTTTCCTTTTGAATTTTCTTTTAAATCATTATATTGAATTTTAAACGCACATTTCAAATTACCGGGGTCACATACTAACTAGAAAAATTCCAGAAAAATATTTTCTAGCTTCGTATTGACGATACGGTCCTAACAAAACTAGTTTCGTCGAATTCTGAGACCGTTGGAAAAATGGCCAATTTCCAGTCGATTAAAATCAACTGAAATTGGTCAAACGCGTTTTCCTTTGCCACGCTCACATATTAAATCGAAAAATTATGAAATTTAAAACCTAGCAATAACTTTACACCACGGACCCAACAAAACTGGTTTCGTCGAAATCCGAGGTCGTTTGCAAAATGTCCATTTTTAAGGGCCTGAATTCCATAGCGACTATTCAGAATTTTCAACTGGACATATCTTTTGATTTCCGATATGAAATCTTGATTTTTCGGATTCGTTGGAAAGATATTCACTATTAGATTCCATTATTTTTGGTTTCACTAAAATCCGGATTGTTTTGCACCCGGTACATTCAATTGAAGTTTGAAATCGAATTATCGAACTACCGCGCCATTTTCAATTCTATTTATAATTATATATAATTATTTATATTCTAACGACGACGCATATAATATATACGTTCGAATTCTATTCAACTGAATTTCTCGTCGATATTATTTAAAATAATCTATTTTAAATATTCAAAATCCGCTAAAATTGCCAAAATAAAATTTTCAAACTGGCTCGCATTTTACGGGTTGTTACAATCTCCCCCACTTAAAACTTTTCGTCCCCGAAAAGGAACAAAGTCGAAAGTGGTTTGATTATTCAACTCTACGCTCGATCAGGCTTCCATTCTCTAACTTTTCAGTTTCTGAGAATTTTCAAAACTTCAAAAATTTGGCTAACACCCTAAATTTTCGAAAAATTTCGCCATAACCTCCCCTGCAATGGGAGCATCGGGGAATTTCAAATAGCTTCCCCGGTCCTTCAGATCTCAAAAAGAAAAAGAAAAAGCCAAGCGGCTAGCCAATAGGCTCACAAAATCATCATCACCCAAACAAAACAGGAAATTATGTAATAAACATGTACCTATTTGTCGGGCAAACAAATTTTATTCTCTGCTCTAGCCTCCTTGCTATGACCTGTTCAATGTAAGTATATGCATACGCAAACAAATGCGACCAATTTTCAATACAATTCAATATTTGTTTCAATTAGGCTAAATGGCTAAAAATTAGCAAACAAATAAACAAACAACCCAAACATCAATCAATTAGTGAATTAGAGTTTCAAATTCATAAATTTTGATACATATACAAAAATCAAATTTTTGATGCCAAATCACAACAATAGGCCCTATCTAATTTTGGTTCTCACACCAATCAATAGGAAATATATAGAAAGTCCACTTTCGTCACTCGAACCTAAATTCGGATGATGATCGATCAATCATCAGAACCACCCCCGGGCGACTAGAGTGTAATTCTATATCTATCCAGTATATTAAAAATTCGAATACACGCGGATCAGACGTATACGCAAAATCTGTATATACTGGATTGTCCACATCAATATAAATAGATAATCAAATACGAATAATTGATTTTAAATTTTCAAAACAAAATTTGTTTTCACTTTAAAAATTTACTCTTCACACTCGTTCTAGGATACTACTGATCCCATCTCTAACGAGTCATCCTAATTGGATTTTACTAATCCAATATCTGATGAATTCTTTCGTACGGTTCTAATGTGTCTTGTTCTCTGAGCTTTGTAAACCAAAGCTCTGATACCAAATGTGACGGCAAGGAACTTCGCTCGGTCCGAACCAGTCGCTAAACCGACCCAGACCGTTCGAAACGCCCTATCGTTTGAGAACACGACAAAACAGAACGCATACAGAAGAACATTTCACTGTACATTACAACAATGCACCATATTACAAGAATATACAGAGTATAAATGAATATTACACAGAAATATCAGAGATTTAAATTACATTCAAATACATAGCAGCGGAAAATAATACCATACACAACTAGAAAGAGATATACGGATACAAAGCTTTCCGGATATCGTTCCAGCTGTAAACCAGGATCCTGTGAATATAAATCTGCAAAACCAAAACTACTAGCTGCCCGTGTCAAAATAAGGGCACCCAGAGTTTAGGTTAAAACAATAAACTCCAGGTCAGTCATGTGACTGGTGTGAGAACTAAAACAGTTATTAATCTTTATTTTCAAAGGTAAATCAAGGGACCACGCCGTATAACACGGAACGGGTTTCCTCCCAAGAGTACCAGTGCATAAAACAAATAGCGCAATGCTAAATAAAGAAAGATGAAGCTGTTATAAGACCCAGGTCCTATCACACAATGCAACGCAAGCCGGGGGATAGGGTTTTCCCTTATAACAGCCAAAGAATGCTTGATACGTTTAAAACAAATCATTTGATACTATAATAAGTGCATAGTGTATAAAACAACTTCAAATCATAAGTATCAATCATAGGCGACATGAGCGTCCCATGCCACTATGTCGCCATATATAGGTTTACAAATTAAAACCGCAAATGTCACGTATTTGGAAATTGGATTTCCGTCTATGAACCGAGGCAAAAGATAGTCCTCAACCGATTCGAGACGCTCTAGTCCGTGTCTCAGGACCCAGACACAGGTGGGCCCTTGGATCCTCAGGGCCGGTCCACCAATGTGGATTAAAATGCCTGAACACTACGTTTCCCCACCCTATGGGGTGTAAGTCTGGTCCGTCAGCCGACCAGAATGCATCGGCCGAAACCGATATAACCGAGGCGCCTCGCAACAGCAACAACCACATAAGTCAAACTCGTCAGGGCGTGTAAAACCACTGACGCCACTTCTAACTAGAAAGAAACGCAAGTCCTCCCTGAGGTCCGTCTCCCGTTTTTGGTTCATACCTGGTGTGAAACACGCGAGGTAAACGTTACACAAAGCTACGCCACAAAGGCCGTGCTTTGATCATCACCACAAGACTTTGCTTTTCAACAGAAGCCTTGATCATTTGCATCTTAGCATGCCACACAGGCAAACCATCCTATGCAACCGATATCAGTCACACAGAATGAAATCCAATGTCAGACACACAGTCCATTTACAAGTCCGTCCTGGGTCTGAACGAAACCGGAGGCACCTAGTACCCCGCATATCCATCGATCTCCAAGTACGTCTGGACGATCACTAACTGTTTCCATCTTCTTGGGTGTACAGCCCAATCAAGATCATCAGTTATCACCCAAACGACGTGAAGACCTCCGGTCTTCGACCATCGTCTTCATCTTCGACTTATCGTCGTATCAGTTATTCAGAATGGGATAAACCCGGTCTTTCCGAATAACTCGCGTATATTTTAAATAAGTGTTACACAAACACAACATACGCCTCATTCCAATTCATCAGTCACTAACCGTAAATTAATCAAGAGAATAATTTCCCAAATATTAACCCCGAAGGCCGAAACCAACATCAGATCAATATCCAGAAAACCATTCTGTTTGGCCAACCGACAGTTAGTTTCTAAATTTCACATTCATAGGGAAATGTTCCCATAAATTTTATCCAAGATAAATTCCTTGAATTTATTCTTTATTCTATTTTTGAATCTCAATTCAAACTAGTCGGGATTAGCGAACCTTACCGAAGTAATCATTTGTTTTAATTTCCCAATCCCAACCTATTCATCCCATGAAGTAAAACTGGTTATACTTCATATCTAACACCACGGTGTTATTGGTAAATTCAATTACCATTTCACGTTCAAATCTAATTAAAGATTTAACTATCGCCTGGAGCAAAACTGGTGATACTCCATTCTCGATTATTTCAATCTAATTAAAGATTCATTAAAACTCCACTTAGTTTTAATCGTTAACTGGGTTAAAGAATCCGTGTCATTTAAAAACACGGTTCACGATAAACCCAAAATCACCTTCATTAATTATCGGGTTAAAGAACGAGTGTTATTTAAAACACTGTCCACGATAAACCCAAAAATCAATATCAATTCAATTCCAATTAAATATCATTTAATTGGTACACTTCATTAAATCTAAATAAAAAGATTTAATCTTTTCTCAACTGGGTTCAAGAACAGTGTTAGTGAAGACACCATTCACGACAAACCCAAATCACATTTGATATTCAATATAAGGCTCTGAATAGAAAATATATCGGCTTATATTCAATATCAAATTCTACGATTAACAAATGTCGTATTGGAAATAACGATATAAATATATATCTTTCAAATTTCCATAACCACATCTGTATAATCACGAATTCCAACATCGAAATATTCCGAAGACAATTTCGATTCAAATCCATTCCAATGCAATCATTGGAAATTTTGGTTATTTCTAAAACCCTTTTCGAATTCAATTTATTTATTTAAAAATAAATAGAATTATAATTCTAGTTCAAAACTAGTTCATTTCGATAAAAATCTATTTTTATCCTTCCAAATATGGAGTTTTTTCATCCCAATTCTTTCTAAATCATTTCTTATGATTTTACACAAATTATTACTATTTTTAATAATTTTATCAAGGCCTGTACAGTCGATTTCCATCAACGGTCATCGAACTGCACTTACAGCGACCTTTTTCGAATTTGATTTGGACGTATCTCCAAATCCAACCGTTAGATTTCAAATTTCTAACCTTCATTAGAAAGCTCTTTTCGATACGAACCCAACGGTTCCGGTTTTAGGAGAATCCGACGGTCGGATCTCCCGTAATGTCCGTTTGAAATAAATGGTCGAAATTCACGAACTGCCGCGGCGCGGCGCGTTCTATTCAGGCCATTATATTATATATATAATATATATTTCGTCGATTTCTGTTTAAAACGAATTATATAAATAGTTTTAAATTCGTTTTAAAAACAATTTCAACTTCCATTTCAATTCAAATCAAAATTGAATTCTTCTTTATAAATTCGTTTCAAAATTCATTTCTATTCAATTCAAATTTCAATTCAATTTGAATTCATTTGAATTCGTTTTCAATTCAATTTGAATTCGTTTTCAATTCAATTCATTTCGAAATCGTTTTCAATTCAATTCATTTCGAAATCGTTTTCAATTCAATTTGAATTCGTTTTCAATTCAATTTGAATTCGTTTTCAATTCAATTAATTTCGAAATATTCGATTTCGAAATTACTTTTCAATATTCATTTTAAAATGAATAAAATCGATATAAATCTCGTTCATGTCAAAATGGCGTTAATCTAATCAACACGGCTTCATAAATTTCTATTTTCAAATATTCTATTTTCAAATATTTCTTTTTCAAAAATAGCTGTTATTATCAAAATATTTCGTTCAACACATGACCAATCTCAACGGATGAGTACTGTCAACACATGAACTTTTATTTTATATTGATAAAGATGTAAATTTTATTACTAAAATATTTCGTTCAACACATGACCAATCTCAACGGATGAGTACTGTCAACACATGAACTTTTATTTTATAATATTCTTTATTTTTCAAATTGGAATGAGGCCCAATCAATCACCATATAATGTTAATTATATGGATTTTCATACATTACACACATATAATAGCATTGAAAAATAATCAACCATCAACCAAAGTGCACTACACTGTATAAGCATCAAATATAGATATCTAACGCTTATAACAGCCTGTCAATCAATCGATCGACATATTTAATCAATCAGGATGAGTGAACTTCAAGTTTCATCCTAACACCCGTGTGGGGTTTCAAACAATCAAACACATATTTTATTTGTGCAGTTGGGCGATGTGTGAAATTTATCGACCCAATCAATGTCCTTCAAATAGATGTACATAAACAAACCGTCGGGTTTGTAAATGAATATTTATTTATTCACATTCACGTTAAAAATTATATTTTTAACGATAAAACATTTTATTCCAACATATGAATTTCTATTCAGTTCATTCTTTAAATAAAATGATATTTTTATTTTTCTAACATATTTTAGAAAATTTCGGCGGCATAACGGCACGATACTAGAAACGGGACAAGGCCTAGCCTTATCCCCGGTCTAGTGAAGGCCCACGCCATTCACACATCAATCATATCAATTCGTTATGCAAACCACAAAATTTGGAGTAAGAGTCTAACCTAGCCTTACTCCTTCGCCTTATAACGGCGCACGACTAATCCTAACCAATTCATCGATTCGATTTTTCACACCACAAACCACATTCAAACCAATATCACAATCAATAACCAAACAGCCAAACAAACAAGTCCATGGTCTGTGGACGGTTGTGTCGGGTGCTACTAAGCACCGTCTGCATCCTAGTATATATATATATAACTAGAAAAGAAAACGAAAGGTGAGAAATTCTCACATATTGCTATCCTAGCTCCACGGCACTTCTAATGCAGGAAATCTCCACTGTTCTCGACGATATCACTTTCTTCGCCCGTATTCTCTACATATGCAAAAATCGAATTTTTACTTCGCTATTCCATATATAAAAAATTATATTTTTCTATCGAAGTTCAATATATAAAAATTCTATTTTTCTATCGAAGTTCAATATATAAAAATTCTATTTTTCTATCGAAGTTCAATATATAAAAATTCTATTTTTCTATCGAAGTTCAATATAAAAAAATATGATTTTTCTTTCTAAAGAAATCAGTTTTCAATACCTTTTAAAAAAACTGTTTTTATTACCTTTTAAAAAAACTGTTTTTATTACCTTTTAAAAAAACTGTTTTTATATCTTTTTAAAAAAACTGCTTTTCAATCCTTGTAAAATCAGTTTTTAACCTAAAATAAAATTCAGTTTTAACCTAAAATAAAATTCAGTTTTAAACCTAAAATAAAATTCAGTTTTAAACCTAAAAAAAAATTCAGTTTTAAACCTAAAATAAAATTCAGTTTTAAACCATCTTAAAATCAGAATTTAAAAACATAAAAATCGGTTTTTAATATTTAACAAAATCAGTTTTTAATATTAAAACAAAATCTGTTTTTATACCTTAAAACAAATCAGTTTTATTTCTAAAACAAATCAATTTTAAATTGCTTTTTAAAAATCCACTTTAATCCCCTTTTCAAAAATCAGTATTAAAACAAAAACAAACTAAATAAATAAAATAAAAGAGAACGTACTGAGGGGGGGTTTCCTCGCAGATCGACGGCGGCAAGGTGGCGTCGCGATGGGATTCGACAAGGGGGGGGCGATGGCTTCTGGGGGGTCGCGATGTGATTCGACGGGGTGGCTTCGATTTGCTTTGACTGGGGCGTCGCGATGTAGGCGCTGGAAGGAGGAGGTCGGCGGCAGGGTTCGTCGGCGTCGGGTCTCGAGGGGGCGGCGATGTCTAGGTTAGGTTTTCTTTTTCTTTTTCTTTTTGTTTAACTGAATCGGGGGGGGGGGGGGGGCAGGAAGAAGATAAAGGGGAGGGAGGGAATTAAAATTATTTTATTATTTTATTATTTAATTATTTAATTAGTTGACTTTCACATACGACCTCGAAACGAGGCCTACCGCCTGTCGCCCATAGCGTTTTACCCCCATTCCGAACACAATGGGATATGTATCGCAAACTGATTTGATCGTTACAGCCAGTTTCCTTTTGAATTTTCTTTTAAATCATTATATTGAATTTTAAACGCACATTTCAAATTACCGGGGTCACATACTAACTAGAAAAATTCCAGAAAAATATTTTCTAGCTTCGTATTGACGATACGGTCCTAACAAAACTAGTTTCGTCGAATTCTGAGACCGTTGGAAAAATGGCCAATTTCCAGTCGATTAAAATCAACTGAAATTGGTCAAACGCGTTTTCCTTTGCCACGCTCACATATTAAATCGAAAAATTATGAAATTTAAAACCTAGCAATAACTTTACACCACGGACCCAACAAAACTGGTTTCGTCGAAATCCGAGGTCGTTTGCAAAATGTCCATTTTTAAGGGCCTGAATTCCATAGCGACTATTCAGAATTTTCAACTGGACATATCTTTTGATTTCCGATATGAAATCTTGATTTTTCGGATTCGTTGGAAAGATATTCACTATTAGATTCCATTATTTTTGGTTTCACTAAAATCCGGATTGTTTTGCACCCGGTACATTCAATTGAAGTTTGAAATCGAATTATCGAACTACCGCGCCATTTTCAATTCTATTTATAATTATATATAATTATTTATATTCTAACGACGACGCATATAATATATACGTTCGAATTCTATTCAACTAAATTTCTCGTCGATATTATTTAAAATAATCTATTTTAAATATTCAAAATCCGCTAAAATTGCCAAAATAAAATTTTCAAACTGGCTCGCATTTTACGGGTTGTTACATATATCCAAAGTGTAATTTCCACTGTGTAGGCGTTAAAATTAAATAATAACGCTCATCGCAGCCTGTCGATCTAACGATCAACATACAACTAAATATTGGGATTAGTGTATGTAAATTTCCATCGCAACACCCGTGTGGGGTTTCAACCAACAAGCAAATGATAAACTAATTTGTGCACTTGGGCGATGTGTGAAAATAATCGTCCTAATCATATAAACAAGTCGGGTAACTTGTGAATGGAAGTGTAATACACAATATATAAACATGACAAGAAAATGTCTCTATTATATTATACATAATTCTATTGCAATGAACGAATAAGAATAATAACTTCGTCTATATTGGCAATTTCCATTTTGCTAGTTTAAAACTCAAGCAAAAATGGTTATATTGTTTTGGCAATTCTAATGGAACAAAAATGATAAATTTATTCGACAAAATAAATATTTTGATTTAACTAACCAATCTTGGCAAGTATATATCTTGCCAAACATAAGATATATATATCTATATATAAATTGCTTTAACTAATTCATTTTGACAAAAATGAATATTTCTGACAAAATGTCTATTTTGGTTTGTCTAGTATAAATCGACTAAAATGAATAATTGTTTTTAACTAATGAAAATTAACAAAAATGAATAATTGCTTTTAACTAATATAAATTAAAAAAAAGAATAATTGTTTTTAACTAATATAAATTTACGATAGTGATTAATTTGTGTTTCAATTCTATTAAAGTATTCCAATGCTATAATTTGTTTCATTCCTTTAATTTAGACAAAATAAGTGTTTTTGTCTATTTTACTTTAGTGATAAAAATATGAATGTTTAGTTATTCATTCTTTACAAAAGCTTAAATAAATATTTCAATTCATTCTTTTTGAAGTGATAAAAAGAACTCATTTTATTACATATAAGACCTTTGACAAATTGGCTCTTTTCATTTCATATAGAATTGCAATAAAAATGCACTTCTAAAAAAAATTATTCTTTCTATTGTCCTTTAAAATGAAAATAAAATGAAACATTATCTCTTTTGCTACAACTAGAATGTGCTAAAATGAAAACTTTAAATCTTATCCTTTATTTATAACTACAAATGTAAATAAAAGGTATTTCTTAATTTGAAAGTAAAATGAAAGATTTAATTCATGTTTTATTTGCACTGAAGGGTGCAAATAAAAATGCAAATCTCAAACAATATAAATCAAAGATGTAACTTTCATTTTGATGGTTTGTTTGCATTGATGAATTGCAAACAAAGATGAACTTTATTTTAAGGTTTTATTTGCAACATGGAGTGCAAATAACAAATGTAACTTTTCATATTGATTTAAAAGTATATTTGAGTGAGTGTGAAAAGAAACTCATTTCCAATGTGTATTTACATTAGTGAATGTGAATAAAGAAACAAATTTTATTTAAATGTGTATTTGTATTAGCGATTCCAAATAAAAGAACAACTTGGTTTTCAATATATATATATATATATATATATATATATATATATATTTGCATTTGTGAATGCCAGTAAAAGAACAAAACTTTATTTTTCAATATGAGTTTGCATTTGTGAATGCAAATAAAAGATTAAAACTTTATTTTCAATATATGTTTACATTTGTGAATGCAAATAAAAGATCAAACTTTAATCTTAATTCTAGAATAACATAAAAAAGGGTATTTTATTGTTTTACACTTTCCTATGTGTTCTAATAACAAATAAAAGAATCCTTTTATTTGTTTATACTTTTCTATACATTCTAATAACATATAAAAGACTGTATATATGTATATATTTTTCTATGTATTCTAATGTCTAATAAAAGTGAATTTTATTTGTATAATAAATTCTAATTTTCAAATGACAAATAAAAAGTAAATTTTATTTGTCAAATAAATTCTGAGTTTCAAATGACAAATAAAAAAAAATGAATTTCATTTGTGCAACGAATTCTAAGTTCTCAAGCGACAAATAAAAGTGAATTTTATTTGTGTAACAAATTCTAAGTATATATTTGTGTTGTAGCATGTATTTAAAAAGATGGACTTTATTTTCAGGTTTGTTTTTGTGTTAAGAACACAAATAAAAAGGGTGACTCATTTCTATGTATATTTTTGTGTTGAAAACACAAATAAAAAGATAGTTCATTTTTTTCTATGTTCATATTTGTGTTAAGAACACAAATAAAAAGGATGATTCATTTTTCTATGTGTATATTGTGTTAAGAACACAAAATAAAAAGGATGATTCATTTCTATGTTAATATTTGTGTGCCATTCTATTTTTAACTATGGATTTTCATTTACATATAAACTGCAAATAAAAATATAATTTCTAAAAATGGATTTTTATTTACATATAAAATGTAAACAAAAATGTAGTTTCTAGACACTTACCCTTTTATTTACATATAAACCGTAAACAAGATGTAATTCTTTATAATGGGTTTTTATTAACATATGAAATGTTAATAAAAATATAATTCTTAAATATGAAATCTTATTTACATACAGAAATGTAAACAAAATAGGTTTCTCAAATATGTCTTTTTATTTACACATAAAATGTAAATAAAAGTATGTTATTCAAATATTGTTTTTATTTACAAATAAAATGTAAACAAAAATGTGTTTATCAATCATGTCTTTTTATTTACACATAAAATGTAAATAAAAAAATGAATTCCAGATGTGCTCTTTAATTTACAAACAAAATGTGAATAAATATGTGTATACTAAATATGTCCTTTTATTTAATCATAAAAGGTAAATATAAATATGTTAACCAATTTTTATTTTATTATTTACAAATTTATACAGATCTAAATTTATAAACACAGATCTATACAATACAACGCAATACAGTTCAATATAATCCATCAGAACAACCAGCACAATACATCACAACGTAGATCTGATTAAATAACATATAGATAATTATTTAACAGAATAAAATAATTAATTAAATTAATTAGATTGTAAAAATCAGAGATTCTCACCTTGACTTAGCTGAAAATTCAAAGTGCTCTGTATCAGCAGTGGTTGGTGTCATTGCGTAGATCTCGGAAAGACGAGTCCAACGCAACAAACGGTTCGCAAAACGGACCTTGTATGAACAAGATATGGATTTTTAAAGATTGTAAGAATTAAATATTAAATTAATTAAATATTTTATACCATCTTCTTCTACATCGTTTGGCCGAACCCGTGAAACCCATCGTCGGTTTCAATTGCTTCAGATCGCACCCCCTAGAAGCGCCCAGATGCTGATCAATCACCAACCCTCCGACCGCCTTGCCACGAGCCACCCACGGCCAGAATCCCGCCGAACTCGGCCCTCACCTCGCCTCGAAAACCGCACCCAAATGGCGGCCCTTCTCGGTCAAACCCTGGCCACCACGCTCCATTAAATCCGATCATCCCCGTACGGATTCGAAGCTCTCTCAATTCTCTTTGATTTGATATATCATATGTCGATTTTCATTGAGCGGATTGGAAGTAATTAACAATCGAAAATCGAACGTTTTCAGCCCTTCACAGAAAAGGACGGCGGCCGCTCATGGATATTAGGGTTTAATTTCGGATTTTTTATTATTAAATCTCGTAAAACGTGTTATAAAGGTGAATTTCGGGACTGTCTCAGAATTGGGCCTGCTTACTGTCGATCTTAAAGTTTTGAGGCCTTCTGAACGCAATAGGACAGGTCTCGGGGTCCAATTCCGAAATCTGTAGAATGTTTATTTAAAAATCCATTAAAAATTAATTAATTAAATACTGACTGTACATTTAAATATGCCGGGGCCACATATGACCTCCGAAAATTCCAGAAAAATTATTTTTAGCTTTCTTATGACGATACGAATCCAACAAAATTACTTTCGTTGAATTCTGAGACTGTTTGAAAAATGGCTATTTTTAAGGTGTTTAAATTTAACTAAAATAATCAAAACACATTTTCTTTCGCCACGCTCACATATTAATTCGAAAAATTCTGAAAATTGAAACCTAGTAAGAATTTGACATTCCGGTTCCAACAAAAGTGGTTTCGTCGAAAACAGAGGTTGTTTGAAAAATGACTATTTTCAAGGCTAATATATTTAATATTAAAAATACATTTTTAAACAAATAAATCCCGAAACTCAAAATATATAAGTGTTTACTGTTTTTCAATGCAAAAACATCATTCCAGACTCAATGGAAGTGGTTTCGAGTCAAAATTCCTTCATATGTGAAAAGTAGTCTTTCGGGCCATATATTTTATATATAAATTCTACAGCGACCTTTCTAAAAATTGAATTGGCCATAACTTTTGATTCCCTCTATGAAATTTCAATTTTTCAGATTCATTAGAAAGATATTTTTAAATAGATTCTAATATTTTTGGTCTCACTAAAATCCGTTAAATTTTGCATCATGTACGGTTAGTCAAAGTTCAAGTTTGACTTTTCAAACTACTGCGTTATTTCTAATTCCCTTTTATATTTAATTAAATTTATTCGTTCTAACTTCGATTAAAATAAATTCTAGCCATTATTATTTAAAATAAATCACTTTATATTCCCAAAATTCATTAAAATTTTCTAAAATATTTTTTTTAAATTGGTTCAGAATTTGCGGGTTGTTACAATCTCCCCCACTTAAAATCTTTTCGTCCTCGAAAACGAAATGAAGCTAAAGTTGTTTATTTAACTAATTTAATTTTCATTCTTTAATTGTTTAATAATCTTATTAGTTGAACTCATATTCACACAACACAATCGTCAATCAATTAGTTGATTAAAATCTCAAAAATATATAATTTTTACATATTCAAAAATCATATTTTCTAAAATCAAATTATATATATAATAACAAGTACGTTAATTATGAATTCTTCTTCACTCTGACTCATTCTAGGGCATTTCTAACCCCATCTCTAACGAGTATTCTCATTCTAGGATACTGCTGATCCTATCTCTAATGAGTATTCCTATTGGATATTACTAATCCAACCTCTGATAAGTCTTCTGTTTAGTTCTAACGAGTTGTACCCCAAAAATTTGAACTAACCTGAGCTCTGATACCAGCTGTAACGACCCGGATTTCGCCCGACCCCAATCGATCGCAAGATCGATCAAGACCGTTCAAGACCCGCGTACGTTAACTTTGGGCATACAACACATCAGAACAACAACACAGACTTTTATAACATCAATAATAAATGTTACATCAGAGTACAGAATATATCAGAGTACATCGATAAATAATACAGCGGAAGATAAATTACAATAAATTAATACATTGCAGCGGAACTAATCCCAGCGGAAGTCCATCAATATTCTGGACCCAGCTTCAGGCTTCAATCCAGGATCCTGCTTAATTATATCTGTAAAAAGTAACTCGACTGCCCGGGTGGAAAGAGGGCACCCGAGTTTGCAAAGTGAAACAAACTATAAGTCAGTCATAGGACTGGTGTGAGAATTATATACTTAACTTATCTAATAAGTAGGCTAATCACAGGACCACGCCGCTAACGCGGAACGGGTTTACTCCATTGGATTGCTAGTGCATAAATAAAGTAAATCGTCAAATATCGCAATGCTTTTTAGAAAAATGAAACCATTATAAGAGCCAGGTCCCATCACACAATGCAACGCACACCAGAGGATAGGGTTTTACCTTATAATGGTCAAAAGATGCTTGATACGTAAAAACGATATTATTATTAGTGTGTATATATAGATATATAAAACATTTCAATATAAATGTATTAATCGTAGACGACATAGTACCCCATCCTACTGTGTCGCCATATATAAGTTTACAATCAAAATCGTAATGTCGTATCGAAAATTGGTTTTTTGTCATGAAATCGAGGCTAGGGATCGTCCTCTTCCGATTCGAGACACTCTAGCAAATGCCTCAGGATCACACCTATGGGCAACCCTTGGAACGGTAGGGTCGGTCCCCACCTAACGGTAGTGGATTGGCAAATCCTGAACATACGTTTCCCGGCCCTTTTGGACCTATAATATGACCACTTCCGGCCTATAAAAAAACAAGGTACCTCAATCCATAATCCACATAGTAAAATGCCGGACCGTGTTAAAGCCCAAACACCACTTCTAGCTAGAAAGAAACGTATGCACTCCTTATGGTCCATATCCCGTTTTTGACTCATACCGGGGTGTGAGGTTCGCGAAATCACGCTATACACAAAGCTATGCCTAAACAGGCCATGCTTTGATCATCAACCAGAAGGCCTGCTTTTCAACAAAGCCTTGATCATTTGCATCTTAGCATGTCATATTGTGAGACCCTACCATATTATTGATCATCTACCAATATATATAACCTCTAAGCTCATACGTCTTAGAGAAGGGTGATAAGTAAAGAATAAATTCTTCATCACCAAACAGAAATATATAATCAGTAGCGTTCAACAAATACAGTAGAAAGGAATACAATGTCAGACATGCAATCCATTTACAAGTCCGCTCTGGGTCTGAGCGAAACAACATGTCCGTCGATCTCCAAATGCGTTTGGACGATCATTACTAAGTACCTTGCCTTGGAAGGCCAATCCCAATTCAAGATACCAGTCATCATTATCCCAACGATGTGAAAACCTTCGGTCTTCAATCACCTTCTTCATCTTCGACTCTTGATCGTCGTGATGATTATTCAGAATGGGTTAAACCCGGTCTTTCTGAATAACTCGCGTATTTTGTGAATTAAAACAAATATTGGAAAATCACACATTTCGTCACATTCCAACTCAGAATATTCTTTTTATAAGATATTCGTATTAGAAGATTCTCATTAATTTTATCAAAGATAAACTCTGAAAATGAAATCTTAAATCTTCCTTAAAAGATTTACTAAAACTCTAGTTTTGATTTGATATCAAAAATCATTATCACAAGATCATTTATTTTAAGGAATAAATCTTGTCTTAAACAGGTTAAAGAACTAGTGTCCTTTAAACACAGTTCACAATAAACCCACAAATCAATTTCCAAAATATGGAATTCCACAGAAATCAAATCAATACATAATCGATATAAATTTCTGTATCGGACTAATAATATAAATGGAATAACGGCAAAGCCTCTTAAATTCCATATATAATATCGGTCTTCTTTTACAGAAGCCCGTTTCGATTATTACCAATCGAATTTCCACTTAATTCCTATTTAATATATTAAATTGGAAAAGCTTGATTTTTAGAAAATGCCGTTTTAAATCTATAAAATAGATTCATAAGTTCCAAATAATAATTTCAATGTAAATTGGATTAAAGGACAAATGCCGTTTAAAACATCGTCCACGGTAAATCCACTTCACATCTCAATTTATATCATATCACAAAATATAATTGCAAATGCTAGTAATCTTTTGAAAACATATTTTAAAACAATCATAAAAATATTCTATATATAAAGACTCTAAATGAGAAGTATTCTTTATATTACAAATTCTTTCTTTTACAAGTATTCTTTGTTTTAACATATAGTTGATTAAAAATATATTATGAAAATATATGCACTTTGTATAAAAAGGATTTCTAATGTAAAAATATTCTTATTTAAAAGAACACCTGAATCGAATTGCGACTCAAACATTTACCATATAATTTGGATTATATGGATTTCACACACATCATATATATGACAATAATAGTAAAATCATCAAATCATCCATCTATATCCAAAGTGTAATTTCCACTGTGTAGGCGTTAAAATTAAATAATAACGCTCATCGCAGCCTGTCGATCTAACGATCAACATACAACTAAATATTGGGATTAGTGTATGTATATTTTCATCCCAACACCCGTGTGGGGTTTCAACCAACAAGCAAATGATAAACTAATTTGTGCACTTGGGCGATGTGTGAAAATAATCGTCCCAATCACATAAACAAGTCGGGTAACTTGTGAATGGAAGTGTAATACACAATATATAAACATGACAAGAAAATGTCTCTATTATATTATACATAATTCTATTGCAATGAACGAATAAGAATAATAACTTCGTCTCTATTGACAATTTCCATTTTGCTAGATTAAAACTCAAGCAAAAATGGTTATATTGTTTTGGCAATTCTAATGGAACAAAAATGATAATTTTGATTCGACAAAATAAATATTTTGATTTAACTAACCAATCTTGGCAAGTATATATCTTTCCAAACATAAGATATATATATCTATATATAAATTGCTTTAACTAATTCATTTTGACAAAAGTGAATATTTCTGACAAAATGTCTATTTTGGTTTGACTAGTATAAATTGACTAAAATGAATAATTGTTTTTAACTAATGAAAATCAACAAAAATGAATAATTGCTTTTAACTAATATAAATTAAAAAAAATTGTTTTTAACTAATATAAATTTATGATAGTGATTAATTTGTGTTTCAATTCTAATAAAGTATTCCAATGCAATAATTTGTTTCATTCCTTTAATTTAGACAAAATAAGTGTTTTTGTCTATTTTACTTTAGTGATAAAAATATGAATGTTTAGTTATTCATTCTTTACAAAAGCTTAAATAAATATTTTAATTCATTCTTTTTGAAGTGACAAAAAGAACTCATTTTATTACATATAAGACCTTTGACAAATTGGCTCTTTTCATTTCATATAGAATTGCAATAAAAATGCACTTCTAAAAAAAACTATTCTTTCTATTGTCCTTTAAAATGAAAATAAAATGAAACATTATCTCTTTTGCTACAACTAGAATGTGCTAAAATGAAAACTTTAAATCCTATCCTTTATTTATATCTACAAATGTAAATAAAAGGTATTTCTTAATTTGAAAGTAAAATGAAAGATAATTCTTGTTTTATTTGCATTGAAGGGTGAAAATAAAAATGCAACTCTCAAACAATATAAATCAAAGATGTAACTTTCATTTTGATGGTTTGTTTGCATTGATGAATTGCAAACAAAGATGAACTTTATTTTAGGGTTTTATTTGCAACATGGAATGCAAATAAAAAATGTAACTTTTTATATTGATTTAAAAGTATATTTGAGTGAGTGTGAAAAGAAACTCATTTCTAATGTGTATTTACATTAGTGAATGTAAATAAAGGAAAAAATTTATTTAAATGTGTATTTGTATTAGCGATTCCAAATAAAAGAACAACTTGGTTTTTAATATATATATATATATATATATATATATATTTGCATTTGTGAATGCAAGTAAAAGAACAAAACTTTATTTTTCAATATGTGTTTGCATTTGTGAATGCAAATCAAAAATTAAAACTTTATTTTCAATATATGTTTACATTTGTGAATGCAAATAAAAGATCAAACTTTAATCTTAATTCTAAAATAACATAAAAAGGGTATTTTATTGTTTTACACTTTCCTATGTGTTCTAATAACAAATAAAAGAATCCTTTCATTTGTTTATACTTTTCTATACATTCTAATAACATATAAAAGAATGTATATATGTATATATTTTTCTATGTATTCTAATGTCAAATAAAAGTGAATTTTATTTGTATAATAAATTCTAATTTTCAAATGAAAAATAAAAAGTAAATTTTATTTGTCTAATAAATTCTGAGTTTCAAATGACAAATAAAAAAAATGAATTTTATTTGTGCAACAAATTCTAAGTTCTCAAGCGACAAATAAAAGTGAATTTTATTTGTGTAACAAATTCTAAATATATATTTGTGTTGTAGCATTTAAAAAGATGGAATTTATTTCCAGGTTTGTTTTTGTGTTAAGAACACAAATAAAAAGGGTGACTCATTTCTATGTGTATTTTTGTGTTGAAAACACAAATAAAAAGATAGTTCATTTTTTTCTATGTTCATATTTGTGTTAAGAACACAAATAAAAAAGATGATTCATTTTTCTATGTGTATATTGTGTTAAGAACACAAAATAAAAAGGATGATTAAATTCTATGTTAATATTTGTGTGCCATTCTATTTTTAACCATGGATTTTCATTTACATATAAAATGCAAATAAAAATATAATTTCTAAAAATGGATTTTTATTTACATATAAAATGTAAACAAAAATGTAGTTTCTAAACACTTACCCTTTTATTTACATATAAACCATAAACAAGATGTAATTCCTTATAATGGGTTTTTATTAACATATGAAATGTTAATAAAAATATAATTCTTAAATATGAAATCTTATTTACATACAGAAATGTAAACAAAATAGGTTTCTCAAATATGTCTTTTTATTTACATATAAAATGTAAATAAAAGTATGTTATTCAAATATGGTTTTTATTTACAAATAAAATGTAAACAAAAATGTGTTTATCAATCATGTCTTTTTATTTACACATAAAATGTAAATAAAAAAATGAATTCCAGATGTGCTCTTTAATTTACAAACAAAATGTGAATAAATATGTGTATACTAAATATGTCCTTTTATTTAACCATAAAAGGTAAATATAAATATGTTAACCAATTTTTATTTTATTATTTACAAATTTATACAGATCTAAATTTATAAACACAGATCTATACAATACAACGCAATACAGTTCAATATAATCCATCAGAACAACCAGCACAATACATCACAACGCGGATCTGATTAAATAACATACAGATAATTATTTAATCGAATAAAATAATTATTTAAATTAATTAGATTGTAAAAATCAGAGATTCTCACCTTGATTTAGCTGAAAATTCAAAATGCTCTGTTTCAACAGTGGTTGGTGCCATTGCGTAGATCTCGGAAAGACGAGTCCAACGCAACAAACGGTTCGCAAAACAGACCTCGTATGAACAAGATATGGATTTTTAAAGATTGTGTAAAGACCCGCAAATCCCCACCCTTTGAATCGACCATAAACCACACAGGTCTGACCCAAAAAGTGAAAATCTACGAATACTTTAACTTTGGGCATACAACACATTACAACAGATAACAGAAGACTTTTATAACACTATAATAAATGTTACATCAGAGTACAGAATATACATATCAGAGTACATTGGAATATAATTACAGCGGAAGATAAATACAAAAAATGTAATATACTGCAACGGAAGAACACAGCGGAAGACTCTCTATCTCTGGACACAACTTTAAGCTTCAACCCAGAATCCTGCTTAATGTATCTGCAAAAATAGCTACTCGACTGCCCGTGTGGAAAATATGGGCACCCGAGTTTGCCAGTGGACAAACTACAGGTCAGTCATGGTACTGGTGTGAGAATTCTACTTAACCTATATAATATAATAAGGCTAATCACAGGACCATGCCACTTTCACGGAACGGGTTTTCTCCTATAGATTGCCAGTGCATAAAGTAAAGTAAATCGTCAAAATAACGCAATGCTTTTTAGAAAAATGAAACCATTATAAGACCCAAGTCCCATCACACAATGCAACGCAAACCGGAGGATAGGGTTTTACCTTATAATGATCAAAAGATGCTTGATACGATAAACACGGTATTATATAATAATAGTGTGCAAACAATTTGAAATACATCAAAGTAAATGTATTAATCCTAGACGGCATGAGTGCCTCATCCCACTATGTTGCCATATATAGGTATACAATCAAAACCGCGTGATGTCGTATTGGAAATTTGGGTTTCCATCTGAGTCAAGGCTAGGGAGGAGATCCTTACCGATTCGAGACACTCTAGCAAATGCCCCAGGATTGGTACTCTGTCCAACCCTTGGATCCTGCAGGGTCGGTCCATACGTTAACGCTTAATGGATTGGCAATTCCTGAACACACGCTTCCCGGTCCTTTTGGACCTATAATACGGCCAGTGGCGACCGCATAAACCGAGGCCTCGAAAAATCCAACAACCACAATGAATAAATGCCAGCGCTGGTAGGTCCCTAGCACCACTCTAGCTAGAGAGAAAACGTGTGCACTCCCTGCGTTCCCTTCTCCCGTTTTAGACTCTACCGGGCGGTGAGGCTCGCGAAGTCACGTTACACAAAGCTATGCCTAAATAGACTATGCTTTGATCATCCCACAAGGCTCTGCTTTGCAACAATAAGCCTTGATCAAGTGCAACTTGGCATACCACATCAACAACTCATATCATGCGATCGGTAATTATTTAACATACAAAAGGGTGTTAAGCAAGAGAATAAATCCTCCGCCACCATGCATTTATATATTAAATAAAAACCAATTTAATTACATGAAATAAATTTCAATGTCAGGCATGCTATCCATTTACAAGTCCGTTCTGGGTCTGAACGAAACAACGTATCCATCGATCTCCAGTACGTCTGGAAGATCATCACTTTTTACCTTGACTTGGGGGATCCGTCCCAATTCAAGATATCATTCACCATCAACCAAACGATGTGAAGTTCTCAGGTCTTCAGTCACCATCTTCATCTTCGACTCTTGATCGTCGTGATGATTATTCAGAATGGGTTAGACCCGGTCTTTCTGAATAACTCGCGTATTTGTAATTAAAATCAACCATACGCCACATTCCAACTCTGAACATTCTATAAAATAAAAATTATTATTTTTATTAAAAGATTCTCATTAATTTTATCAAAAATAAAATAAATTACATTTTAATCTTTCTAAAAAGATTTATTAATATTCCAATTTTGATTTTTTAATACAAGAATCATTATTACAAGATTATTAATTTTAATAAGCCAATCTTGTCTTAAATTAGGTTAAAGAACTAGTGTCATTAAAACACAGTTCACGATAAACCCAAAACCAATTTTTCAAAATATGGAATTTCTACAGAAATCAAATCAACAAATAATCATTATAAATTTCTGTATCTTTTAAATTCATAAAATAGATTTACAAATTTCAAATAGTAATTTCATTGTAAGTTGGATTAAAGGATAAATGTTATTTAAAACATCGTCCACTACAAATCCAATCTACATATCAATCACCAAATATAAATGTCAAATTCTAATAATCTTAAATAAAAGATTTCTCTTTAAATATTTATTATTATAAGAAAAACGTATTTTAGAGATAATCATTAAAAATATTCTTTATATAAAAGATTTTTACCTTTTACAAATATTCTTTGTTTAACATATACTTAATTAAAATATATATATTTAAATAAAAAGAATTTCTAATGTAAAAATATTTTTATTTAAAAGAACATCTGAATCGAAATGCGACTCAACCATTTACCATATAATTTGGATTATATGGATTTAACACACATCATATATAACAATAAAAATGTAATTATCAAGTCATCCATTTACATCCAAAGTGTAAATTCCAACTGTGTAAGCATTAAAATTAAATAATAACGCTCATCACAGCCTGTCGATCTAACGATCAACATACAACTAAATATTGGGATTAGTGTATGTTAATTTTCATCCCAACACCCGTGTGGGGTTTCATCCAACAAACAAATAATTAATTCATTTGTGCACTTGGGCGATGTGTGAAAATTATCGACCCAATCACATAAACAAGTCAGGTAACTTGTTTATGGCAGTGTAATACACAATATATAACACGACGATAAAACTGTCTCTTTTTATTTCTATTCTTTTTATTGCATGTAAAATGTCAATAAAGATGAATTCTTTATTTCTATTCTTTTATCGCATCTAAAATGACGATAAAAATAAAATCTTTATTTCAATTCCTTTCATTGTAAAAAAATGAAAAGGAAAATGTAATCTTTTAATTCCATTGTAATAGGGAATACAATTAATAACAAAAATATAACTTTTCATTTCATGCTTTATTCGCACTAGAGAATGCAAATAAATATTCAGCTTTTTGATTTGAGGTTTATTTACAACGAGGAATGTAAATAAAAATTTTAACTTTTCATTTCATAATTTGTCTGCAATAAGGATTGCAAATGAAAATGGATCTTTTATTCTCATGTTGTATTTGCGTTGAGTAATGCAAATAAAAATGTAATACTTAATTTTCTACTTTTATTTACATCAAGAAATGTAAATAAAAGAACAACTTTTTATTTTATGTCTATTTACATCTAGTGAAGTAAATAAATAAAAATGTAACCTTATTTTAATGCTTTGTTCGCATTTAAAAACATGCCAAAAAATGTAACGTTTGTTTTTACTAAATTTGTTTGCATCTAAATTTGCAACAAAATGTAATTTTTATCTTCTTGTTTGTTTACGACTAAGGTTGCAAACAACAATGTAATTTTTCTTATCTTCTGGTTTTATTTGCATGATAGAATGCAAATAAAAATGTATATTCTATTTTCTACATTTCATTTGCATTGTAGAATACAAACAAAAAATATAATTTTATTTTATGTATTGTTTACATTGTGGAATGCAACAAAATGTATTTTTTTATTATGGTTTGTTCACATTGTGAATGCGAACCAAAATGTAAATCTTATTTTTAATGCTTTGTTCACATTGTGAATGCGAGCAAAAATATAAATCTCATTTTAAGAAGTTTTGTTCGCATTGTGAATGCGAACAAAAATGTAAATCTTATTTTTTTTTTTTTTTTGCATTGTGAATGCGAGCAAAAATATAAATCTCATTTTTAAAAAGTTTTGTTCGCATTGTGAATGCGAACAAAAATGTAAATCTTATTTTCTTATGTTTTGTTCGCATTGTGAATGCGAGCAAAAATGTAAATCAAATTTTTTTCTAAAAGTTTTGTTCGCATTGTGAATGCGAGCAAAAATGTAAATCATATTTTTTTTCTATATTTTCTTGTATTTGTGAATACAAATAAAAAGAACAAATTTTATTCCAATGTTTCATTTGTATATGTAAATACAATAAAAAGAACAAATTATATTTCAATGTTTTATTTGTATTTGTGAATACAAACAAAAAGAACAAATTATATTTCAAAGTTTTATTTGTATATGTAAATACAAATAAAAAGAACAAATTATATTTCAAAGTTTTATTTGTATATGTGAATACAAACAAAAAGAACAAATTATATTTCAAAGTTTTATTTGTATATGTAAATACAAATAAAAAGACAAACTTTATACTTACATACATTTCTAACTATAATGGCATTTACAATGATATGACATTTCATACCATAATGACATTTGAATGGTCATTTATTATGTTTCAATGTATCAATTTAAATATGACAATTCAATGTAAAAGATACTTTCCTATTTTTCATCGCTAACACAACCAATTTGACATTTTACTAATATAACATTCATAATAAAGGTGACAATTTTAATTCGTTAATTCTAATCTCAACAAGGAATGACAATTTAAGTGATAAATGTAAATCTTTCACCTTCAATCTAATTCACATGGAAATGTATTGACAAAAATCTAATATTTTATTCCATTCAAAAACGCATGTAGATTTCATCATCGAGTTCCATCTTTCAATTACAATGAAAATTGCATCGTCAACTTAAATATCTTACTTGATTACAAATGCAACATAAAGATTCAATCTTTATGCGTCATTCAAACGCAACATAAAGATTCAATCTTTACATTGGATTATTTCATGAAGACTCTAAAGTTATGTTTATTTTTCATTTTTTTTCTTAATTTCATGTTTGCATAAAACGCTAAAATATTATTATAACTCATGTTTAACAATAACGCTAAAATTTGATTAAAATTATGTGCTTACAATGAATGCTAAAATTTAATGTATAACAACACATCATTTGGTGTCTACACGTAGCGATGATACCAAACATGAACAAAATATAGATCTATTTAGAATAGATCTAAGTATACATGAATAATTCAACATCCAAAACTCAAAGCATAACAAATGTGATTACAAATAAACAATGAAATTTCAATGCGAACATAGATCTAGCTAACGCAGATATATTAATTAAGAAAAATAATTAAATTAAATTAAATTAAATTTTAAATTTAGAATTGCTCACCTTGGATATTAAATCAAAACTGAATCAAAAGGATCAGAGATTGTACACAACAGATCTTGAATGTTATGTTGCGTGTCGTTGTCCCAATATCACAAACGTTGTTGCATTCTGAATCGGATTGAATCAAAAAAACATTTTTAATAATTAAAATTAAGATTAGAAATGAAATCAAGCATTGCAAATTGATAAAATAAAATTTATATAACCTTTGAATTGTTCAAATCTTTGAATCACGATAACTTGAGCTACGGTTGACGGTTTTGGGTGCCATTTGTTGGAGGATGGAGTGCTTGGAGAGGTGGATATTCGGCTGGAAGGGGGTGGGATGCGGTTGCAAGGAGGAGGAGCAGCGGATCCATAAAGTCAGCGGACTTAGAGAGGTGATTCGAGAGCTACGGACAACGGTTTGATGTGAAATTGGTCGGAGAAGAAAGAGGAGGAGAAGAGCTTGAAAAACTTCCAAAGGATGGGGATCTAAAAGTGAGTGGATTAGGAGATAAGGAGGAGAGAAGGAGAAGAAGACATGGCGGCTACGGGGTCAGGTGCGTGAGTTTCTGATCGGGAAGAAGAGATGCCTCGGTTTGCGTGTACTTTTATAATATTTTATTAATTTATTATCCATTAAAGGCCCGTTTTGCAACTTTGTCCAATTTCAGCCCAAAGACTGTCGTTCTTAAGGTTTTGACACCTTCTGAACGCAATGGAATGGGTCTCGGGGCCCAATTCCGAAATTTGTACATATTTTATTTAAAATTCCATTAAAATTAATTAATTAAATATTTACCGTACATTTAAATATGCCGGGGCCACATACGGACTCCGAAAAATCCAGAAAAATTATTTTTGGCTTTCTTATGACGATACGGTTCTAACGAGACTAATTTCATCGAATTCTAAGACTGTTTGAAAAATGACTATTTTTAAGGCCAACATATTTAATATTAAAAATATATTTTTAAACAAATAAATCCCGAAACTCAAAATATATAAGTGTTTACTGTTTTTCAATGTAGAAACATCATTCTGAACTCAATGGAAGTGGTTTCGAGTTCAAACTCCTTTGTATGCAAAAAGTAGCATTTTGACCTTATAAATTTCATAGCGACCTTTCTAAAAATTGAATTGGCCATAACTTTTGATTTCCGCTATGAAATTTCAATTTTTCAGATTCGTTGGAAAGATATTTTAAATAGATTCTAATATTTTTGGTTTCACTAAAATCCGTTAAATTTTGCATCCTGTACGGTCAGTCAAAGTTCAAGTTTGACTTTTCAAACTACAGCGCTATTTCTATCTCTTTTGTTAATTAAAATTAAATTATTCATTCTAACTTCGATTTAAATCAAATTTGTGATCATTATTATTTAAATAAATTATTTTATATTGTCAAAATTCATTAAAGTTTCCTAAAATAAAATTTTTAAATTGGTTCTGATTTTTGCGGGTTGTTACAGATTGTAAGAATTAAATATTAAATTAATTAAATTAATAAAATATTTTATACCATCTTCTTCTACATCGTTTGGCCGAACCCGTGAAACCCATCGTCGGTTTCAATAGCTTAAGATCGCACCCCCCTAGTAGCGCCCAGAGGCTGATCAATCACCACCCCTCCGACCGCCTTGCCACGAGCCACCCACGGCCAGAATCCCGCCGAACTCGACTCTCACCTCGCCTCGAAAACCGCACCCGAATGGCGGCCCTTCTCGGTCAAACCCCAGCCACCACGCTCCATTAAATCCAATCATCCCCGTACGGATTCGAGGCTCTCTCAATTCTCTTCGATTTGGTATATCATATGTCGATTTTCATTGAGCGGATTGGAAGTAATTAACAATCGAAAATCGAACGTTTTTAGCCCTTCACAGAAAAGGACGGCGGCCGCTCATGGATATTAGGGTTTAATTTCGGATTTTTTTATTATTAAATCTCGTAAAACATGTTATAAAGGTGAATTATTGGGCTGTCTCAGAATTGGGCCTGCTTACTGTCGATCTTAAGGTTTTGAGGCCTTCTGAACGCAATGGGACAGGTCTCGGGGTCCAATTATGAAATCTGTAGAATGTTTATTTAAAATTCCATTAAAAATTAATTAACTAAATACTGACCGTACATTTAAATATGTCGGGACCACATATGACCTCAGAAAATTCCAGAAAAAATATTTTTAGCTTTCTTATGACGATACGAATCCAACAAAATTATTTTCGTCGAATTCTGAGACTGTTTGAAAAATGGCTATTTTTAAGGCGTTCAAATTTAACTGAAATAATCAAATCACATTTTCTTTCGCCACGCTCTCATATTAATTCGAAAAATTCTGAAAATTGAAACCTAGCAATAATTTGACATTCTGGTTCCAACAAAAGTGGTTTCGTCGAAACAGAGATCGTTTGAAAAATGACTATTTTCAAGGCCAATATATTTAATATTAAAAATACATTTTTAAACAAATAAATCCCGAAACCTAAAATATATAAGTGTTTACTGCTTTTCAATGCAGAAACATCATTCCAGACTAAATGGAAGTGGTTTCGAGTCAAAATTCCTTCATATGTGAAAAGTAGTCTTTCGGGCCATATATTTTAAATATAAATTCTACAACAACCTTTCTAAAAATTGAATTGGCCATAACTTTTGATTTCCTCTATGAAATTTCAATTTTTCAGATTCGTTAGAAAGATATTTTTAAATAGATTCTAATATTTTTGGTCTCACTAAAATCCGTTAAATTTTGCATCCTGTACGGTCAGTCAAAGTTCAAGTTTGACTTTTCAAACTACTGCGTTATTTCTAATTCCCTTTTATATTTAAATTAAATTTATTCGTTCTAACTTCGATTAAAATAAATTCTAGCCATTATTATTTAAAATAAATCACTTTATATTCCCAAAATTCATTAAAATTTTCTAAAATAAATTTTTTAAATTGGTTCAGAATTTGCGGGTTGTTACAACTTCTGTGCACATTCATGGTAAATGAGGATGGCCGAAATGAGTATAAAGGAAGTGCTGAAGGCCATTCGACATTTTATAGGAGAGGAAAGCAAAAGTGCACACCGTAATGTGTGTATGTATATATACATATATTAAATCAGGTAATTGATAATTATAACGTAATTAGTAATTAGGTTAATCAAGGTTAATTATTATAAACGTATAACTTATAATTGGTATATCTTGGTCATACATGTTCAGAACTCAATGAAACAAAAAAAAAGAGGTGTTGGAATCGTATCGACAAGGACCCTATTATGGAGCTAGAATGGACCGAACTGGACACAATTGGAAGTTTTAATTATATTAAACACTTGTTTATTTTAATTAAAACAAATCGTTTTAACGACGAAGGGAAATCATGGCGAGTTAAACCCACTCAGTTGTCCCACTTATAATTATTATAAGTCGGGTTTCATGTTTATATGATATTTTTATTATTTAAATAAGACGGTTGTTTAATTTAAATGAAATGAAATCGGTATTTTTAACTATTATTTCCAAACGAGGTAACTTACCTTGTTGTTTACATTTATAATAATATAAACATACTAAATTTAATTGGATGTTTGAATTGTTATTATTAGTCGATCATTATTAGCTGAATTAATTATTCTTGTTTACTACATTAAATTGTTAGTTTATTTGAGGTAACATATCTGAATTGAGGGATAAACAGGTTGGAAAATTGTTTATTTTCATATGATCAATATATGAACCATTTAACCAATTTGATTGGAAAATTGATTGACTATTGATTGTTGAACCCAAGTTCAGCGTTTGTTTGTTATTAACCAATAGGTCATGTTGGTTGAGGAATAAATAGTAGATGGCCTAATTATACATCGTTTTTTAAGAACGATTTACTGTCAGGTAAATCGTTAGAAATGAAGTAATGAAATTTGTTTATACTAAAGATGGAATTTAAGTATATTATTTTGAATAGAAGTTATAAAGAAAAAAATATTTATTATTTAAGTTTATATGAGATTATTAAATGGTTTTATAAAGCTAATTCTCATATTAACAAGATTGATAAGTAAGAAAGCAGGAATTAACGTAATGATTAACAGCCAAGATTAATTGTTTTTAAGAAACAATTAAAATGAGATTGATTGAGGCTAATTACTATTTATCTAGTAATAGTCAAAGTAAATGGGATTTATTTAAATGAAATAAATTAAAAATTTATTTAAATACGAATTGGAATGGATTAATGAATTAATCATATTTAGCTAGAGTTGACCAAGTCAACTGTATTAATAGAAATCGGTGTTTTATTGGTTTGTTAGTTAATGGAAGTTTTTAACAGGGAAGTAATCGTTTTAATTTTGGTAAAAGATTAAAAGATGATTATTATTCATTTGAAAATAATAAAGTGGTATTCTTGGGATTTAAAAGGTATTAATAAAGGTTATTGAACTATAAATCCTATTTATAGTTAATATTATTTTTAATAAAATAAGTTAATTTTTAATTGGATTCTAATTAGATTTTACAAAATTCAAGATTTGACGAAGTTATAAAACCCGAGCTTTTATTGAATATGTTATTTGAAACGAATTATTAGAAATGGTATGAGTCGGATAAAGGTTGAGGATACGAAACTATAGTATTGGAATCTAACTGGAGACCGGCCGAGTTAAATGATTTTTTGAATATTGATCTGATGTTGGTTTCGGCCTTCGGGTTTGATATTTGGAGAATTATTTTCTTACTGATTTACGGTTAGGGACTGATGAAGGTTTGAAATGGAAATAGAAACGGAACCCCAAAATTGAATAAAAATTTGTCAGGTGAGTCAAGTGATAAAGATGCGATTTATATTCGCTATATTAAGTGGGAGATGAGGTTTTACCGAGATATAATTAAATTGGGTTTGAAATAAACTTAGCAGAAGGATTCTAATTGTAATAGAATCACGACTTGTATATAATGTACTCGAGATTATTAAAGTTAATAGAAAGGGTTTGGAATAAAATTTTACTTAATATTTAAATTAAGTAAATGGGTATAAGATTTCCAAAGGGAAAGGATGGTATTATAAAATATAAATCAAGAAGTTATAAGTTGAATAAAAGCGTTTGAGTATAATATTATTTACGAAATAAGAATTAAAGGACGTGTTTCCAAATATTTAAAGATTTAAAAGGGTTTGAATCGTTTGATTACGAATGGAAAATTTAAAAGGCCAAGTGACGCTGTGTAATAAACCATTGGATTCATTTTATTTTATGGTTGTCTATTTTGATAGTTAAATAACCGACTATCAAATTCTTACCTAACGTTGTTGGTATGGAAAAACTGGGATCGAATTTATATTCGAAAACCAATCCAACCATTGAATATAAAAACGTGGAAGATGTTGATAAAGATGGAGCTATTGAAGACCATATATCTTCTTGAGTGAAAGAACTATTGTTGGATTTCTCTAGCTGATCCCCAGAGATATTTTGACAGTGATTCTGTCATGAATGAAATCTATGAATTGCAAGGACTCCTCGCTACCAATCTATAGGGTAACTCATAGGATGTGATAGGAGGGGGCCTTTGGTTTGTCCAGTTCCAGGATAACTTGTATGGATGGGTGGCTGACAGAGTATTTCTAAAGGAGTCACATATGTTGGTTTTTACAAACGTATTTCAGTTGGTGGCAGAGAAGACACCTTCTCTTTGCTTAACACCAGGGTATTTTTATGGATATCAATTAGTGATTTTCTGGGGGATATGACGATGTGGCATTCAAAGTGAATGCTAGCCAGATGTTCTAAAAAGATAACGTTAAACCTCAAGCCTCATCAACCGGGAAATGACAAAAATTGGGCAGGCAGCATGGCTAAGTGGGTCGCTCCCAATTAAGGTGTATTGTCACTATCTATAGAACACTCATATTTGCTACTTCTTTTCACTTTTGCATCTCCCGGCAACGATTATGTTGGATCCAACCGTAGGTGGCAATATAATTGAAACATTCAAGCAAAATGAATGGTTGGTCCTATATGGCTCAGTTGCAAGATGTCCTTATTGAACCCTAGTGTATCCTCTCTAGAGTACACTGATCGGAAGGTGGTTCCATACCTTGTCATAGTCGGAATCCAATCTCCAATAAGCATCGCAGTTTTGATTATATACTATGTATGTAGAGCGTGTGATGCAAGCATTCTGCTAGATTGTTATTTACTTGTAATTATATATTATTATAATACCCGAGGAAATATGATTTTAAAAACATTTTGGGTTATCGTAAGGTAAAAACCATCTGTATTTATTTGTGGATTGGGTGTTACGATTATCCTTTTCTTTCGAAGAGATTTTGAATTTAAAATCAAGTTGGATGATCTCTTTAAACTTAGTGAGTTTACTCACGCTTGTTCACCAGACTGATCCTGGCATTTGAAATGCTCAGGTCAGACAAAAATTTTACAGGTTCAGGTTATCGGATGATGTGAAGTCCAGAGACGAGATGGAGAAGTTCATACATATGATATCTAGTATTTATTCTGCTGTGTATTGTATATGAGGACAGATTTATGTAACTGTCCAGATGTGTTGATATACTACGATGATTGTAAGTTTTATTTTAAGCTCTCAATAAAGATTTATTTCTATATTATATTTTGTTCCACTGCAATGTGAGAATCTAATTCTATGTTGGTTCTTCTTCTTATTCTTCTATTCTAGTATTTTTTTTCTTTCTTATCTCACCCTCTTATTTCTTTCTATTAGCTTTCTGATTTTCGATACTTAAGTTTGGACACGAGGGGTATTAGTGTCTAGGTTCAAGTGTCGAATTTCCAGTATACTACAATTGGTAGCAGAGCAATGGTTTAGGAATAACCTTGGCTCTGTGGCGTAACTCGATAGAGATGGGGTTAGTAATCCCTAGATTGAGTTCGAGTGTATATATATGAGAGAGCATATTTGTAGATTTAATATAAAATTGTTTTGTGTCGTGTTGTTTGATCGGTTCAAGTTGAACTGGCAATAGATACAATATTTGTTTTGTAAAGAGGGTAAATGAAATAATTTTGCTCAAATTATATTTTTATATCGAAAAGAAATAACTTTTAATTATTGGCTTGTTGATTGATTTGAATGGGAATTCAATGGGGTTATGAGTTTAAATGGTTTAATAAACTGCATGGGTATGTAAATTGTAGAATTTGTAAATAAAAATTTAATGTGGATTTAAATAAATTAGGAATTTAACTGAAGATAAGTTAAATAAATTAGAAAGAAAAATAGAGTGATTCGGTTTTATTGATTGTTTGTTTATTGGATGCTAGATTGGTTGTATAATAAAATTCATCGATAATAGAATGAAACGAAAATTAAAGAAACAAATTCCAATATAATAAATTTGAACAACAATCAAATATGAAATGAAACTAGAAGGATTTATGTAACGACCCGGATTTTTCGAATAGTATTTTAAATATTTAGTATCGTTAAAATATTGAATTAACAATATAAAAGAATTTTTATAGTGAATTATCGATCAAATAATCGAAATACGAGAACAAAATATAATTGAAATCAAAATTAAAAACAGAATCAAAACAATTCAAATGATCAGTGTCAGTTCTGTTTGAACATGAACGATGAAAAAAAAAATTTATTATCAGTAAATTTAATGGTTTGAGATCGATTTATATTTTAAATCGAATTTAATTTAACTTGTTAATTTAATTTGTTATCTATTTTATTCAGTCGAGTTAAATTTTATAATTTACTCCATTGAGTTTAGAATAACGTTATAACAGATAAAGGTCGATCGTTACATAAAATAGTGGTTCTGGATGTGTGAGTTAAGAACCACAAAATATTTTTGAATTTATTATATATAAGAAAATCAAATACATCAGCTGACCTCTTCCTACTTTCACGAGCGCCACCCTAAAATTCTATATCAAGCAGACCTAAGTTTTCTCGAGCAGGAATATGTGTCTCCCACCTTTAAAATCAAGGAGACAGAGAATTAATGGCGAACGTACTTATGGTTTTCCCTTTGCTTATAAAATCGCACGCAAGCCCATTTTCCTCCCATTTCTTTCTTCCTCTTCGTTCTTTCCCTTTTTCCCTAGGCAAAAAGAAAAAAGAAAATCGTTCGGAGTGGAAATCGAATACTTCGAGCATCTATTTAATGCGATGGCCTTCCACTCAGGCGTGACAGAATCTCAACAATCGACTTCGAGCGGTAGTTGAACTAGGGCAACGAACTACAAGGTATCGACGGGTTTGTTTCTACCCGGGATCATCGCGAAGCATGGTAGGGGATGGCATGCGATCTTGTGAAGTGAGTTCGAAGCTTCGGGGTTGAACCCAGAGGAAATTGGAATACGGGTTTCAGGAATTAGGGCAGGGCGATTGTAGGAGGAGTTTGGCAGATGAACAAGGTGCGATGGTGGGGCAGTTCTGTCTGTAGCCTGGGAATGGTGCGAGAGTCAATTGGGAGATAGGAGAAAGTGGTGCGGCAATTTTTGGTGAGGCCGACGCTGGTTCCTGAATGCAAATAGGTGGTGCGATGATGGCATTGTTGTTAGTTTGTTGAGGAGTTCGGCAGTGAGGGATTTGTGGATTATTCTGAAGCGACACAACGTGATGGTTGATCTGGGTTCGGCAGTTGTTGAACTGGGGCTCGACAGTGGAATTTTGAACTGATGGTTTGGCTTGGCAATTAAAACAGGAGAGGTGCGACAGTCTTTGGATTTGGAGAAGAAAGGCTTTAAAATGATGTTTAAGGTAATTTAAATTATTAAATAAATTTTCAGTTAATAACCATTTAAAAGAAGGAAAGAAAAATATAGGAAAGTTATTTATTCAATTAAATAGTTAATTTAAATAAATAAATGTTAACCAGAAAATTTAAATCAAATTATCGTAGGTGCGAATTCATTCGAGAAGATTCATAGTCGATGATTTGGAAATAAACAGGATATTCGACAACTGCAAAACTCCGGTGAGTAAATCTCACTCACCTTTACAATTATTTTTATTTCATTAAAAATAATTGTTTGTTGCTTGTGTGAATGCTTCTGCTTATTTTATATATATTAGTTATTTAGGGTATTATATATATATATTGGGTTGATTGATTGGTTGGATTCCCGCAGTCTCATTAGCGGATGCCCGCAGTTTCATAGCGGATGATTACCCTATACGCCCCACGCTATGATTAGTGGATGACCTTCTATACCGCGATATTCTGCCACGAAGCAGAATGGGTATTATTTATGTGCTAACATCTGTGGATGCAGGAAAACAGGTTGGAGGAATCCAACAGGATTCCTCAAAAATATATTATCTGTTTGTTGTTTGCTGATTTCACATATATTCATATATGATGTGTTAAAACCAAAGGATTGAAAATTGGGTGATTTGATTGTTTTAAATATCACTGGGCCAATCGTTAATTTATCAAAATATCATGGGAATGATATTTGAAGTTTAAAAAGGGAAATTCTATTTTTTCAAAATAGAATTTGAAATTCAAGTAGAGTTTAAGAATATAGGATTTCAAAGTGGAATTTTGAAATAGAATTTTTATATGAAATTTCAAAATCGAACTTGAAATAGAATTTTAAGTAGAAATTTAAATAGTAGAAAGGAGTTGAAATATTTGAAATACAAAAGAAATTTCAAATAGGATTGGAATGGAATTTTTAAATATATAACTCAAATAAAATTTGAGTATAACATTTGAATTTTAAAGGGAGTTTAAACATTTGAATTTTAAAAAGAGATTGAATATTAGAAATTCAAATAGAAGTTCAAATAGAATTTGAATAGACGAAATTTGAATGAAAAATAGAATTTGAATTCAAGGAATTTAAAATAAAATTTGAATTCAAAGGAATTCGAATAAAGAAATTCAAATAGAGATTTGAATGTAGAATTTCAAAAGAGAATTTGAAATATAGAATTTCAAAGAAGAATTTAATAGAATTTGAAATATAGTATTTCAAAGAAGAAATTCAAATGTGAAATTTGAATAGAGATTTGAATGGAGTTTAAATATGAAATTTGAATAGAGATTTGAAATAGAAATTCAAGTGTTGAATTTGAACATGGAATTGAATATAGAAATTCAAGTAGAAATTTGAATATGAGATTTCAAAATAGAATTTGAAATAAACTTTGAAAGTAGGATTTCAAAGTAGGATTGAAATAGGATTTCAAAATAGGAAATCCAAATAGTTTTGAAATGGGATTTGAATTCAAGGGAATTCAAATGAATTTGAATATTAGAAATTAAATGGTGTTGAAAATGAATTTGTATATTAGAAATTCAAATGGGATCGGAAATGAAAAATGGAATTTGAATGTAAGAGATTCAAATTGAATTCAAATAGGATTTAATATATGGGATTTGAATATGAAATTCAAATGGGTTTTAAACTATGGAATCTTGAATATAGAATTTAAAAAGGAGTTTGAATATTTGAATTTCAATAAATTTCAAATATAGAAATTGGAATATAGCAAGTTCAAATGGAATTTAAATATAGAGTTTGAATAAAAGAATTCAAATGAATTCGAACATAGAATTTGAATATAGGGAGTTCAATATAGAAATTCAAGTATTTGAATTTGAATGTCAAATAGGAAGGGAATTGGAATTTGAATATAGAATTCAAATAAAAGTGAGATTGGAAATTTAATCAAGGAATTCAAATAAGGTTAAAACGAAGTTGAATTCATTTTTAAGAAGTTTAAAAGGTTTATATATATAAATATATATAAAACGAACTCGCCGCAGCGCTGCAGTTCGTAAAATAGCGATTCGAACTTCAATTGAATATATAGAACTCGATTGAAGTCGGAATTCTTTGAAATAAGAAACGTCAGGACCGATTTGATAATAGTTTTCTAATGAAGGAGAAAAATATGAATTTCGTCGTATAGATTTTGAGATATGTCAAAATCAAATTTTCAGAAAAACAGCGCCAGAATCGTTTTAAAACCATAATGGTTTATTTAAGGTTATAAAAGGAATTTAAGCGGAAAAATCCGAATTGTCTATTTAGAAAATTTCAGAGTTGAGTTGTAAAATATATGCGAATTCGAGTTGTGTAAATGAATATGATTTTTGAAACAGAAATCAGATTTTTGATATTGAATAGAATTAACTAATTCGAATAGAAATTAGCAAATGAGATTTTGAATGGATATGGAGCTTTAAATAAGTGAATTCGAGTTGAAATTTATATTCGAATAGAGAAGAGAACTAGAATTGAAATTAAATTTCAATTTGGTTATGAGCAAGCTAATTAAATATTTTGTTTGAACATGTTATGTTCAACAAAGAAGTGAAATAGGCAAAATGACTAATTAAAGAATAAATGGGCGAAACTGAATTCAAGCGAATGGATTGAGTTGAATTGAATTGGAAACAGGTGAACAGGTGTTAAACAGATATGGGATGGAGTATATGAAGATTTTTATTATGTGCCCGACAAAAAGGTACATGTTTAATTCATATATGAGGTTTTATGCGCCGTATCGGCAAGCCGCTTGGCTTTTCCTTTTTTTCTTTTGATTGAGGAAGATACCGGGAAGCTATTTGAAATTTCCCGATGCTCCCGATACAGGGGAGGTTATGGCGAAATTTTCCGGAAATTTAAGGAGTTAGAATATTTTTAAGAAATTTGACAATTAGAAATCTATTAGAATATTTTTAAGAAATTTGACAATTAGAAATCTATATATCGATATATATAGAATTCGATAAGGAAACGAAATCAAAAATAGTGTAAAGGGCCAATATGGTTATTGAAATATTTGGTTAACAGATATTGATAGAAAAAATGGAGAAGTAATTTAATTAATGAAATATTAATTAAAGAGCCCAGTGATTTGTTTGATATGTTTGGATGAACACTTGTTTTTATTCGATAATTAAATCACAAACTATCGAAGTTTTGACCATCGTTGTCAATATGGAGAGACCGGTTGGATTATTATCCGAAGAACCACTCCGTATCGGCATAAGCGTTGCGAACCAAGTATGCTGAATATATTGAAGACGGAGTAAAGTGCAAGGGCTTTTCTAGTAATAGAAATAGTGCCTTCGGTTTCGTTCAATCCCAGAACGAACGTAAATGGACGAATGTCTGACAGAGTATTTCCAATGATCTAATGGGTTGGTCTGTATGAATATATATGGTTGCAACGGATTTATTCCCTTAGCATAATATCCAGAATATTTGTGCAAACTCAACTAGTGATTAACGGATCTGACAATGTGGCATTCAAAGTGATTGTGCTATCAATGAATGGTAAGTATTCGTAGCCTCAGGCCTCAACAACCGGGAAAGGACAAAAATCGGGCAGGCAGCATGGCTATGTGGGTCGCACCCATTAGGGTGTATAATCACCTATCTAGAGAAATTCCTTTTGTTTCTTAATCTATCGATTCTGCCCATTCGGGAAACAGTGGTTTGAGTCCAACCGTTGGTGATATACATTCGATACACTCAAGCGAAATGAGTGGTCGGTCATGTGTGGGCCGGGTTGCAAGACGTTCTTGTTGAACCCAGGTGTATTTGCCTCTAGAGATGCACTGTCGGAAGGTGGTCCCATACCTTGTCATAGTTGGAATCCAATCTCCAATAAGCGCCATGCGGGTTTTGATTTTATACTATATATGTGGAACGTGAGATGCAAGCGTTCTGCTATTTGGTTATTTACTTGATGTAGACATTATTATAATATCATTGGATTTGATATCAAAGTGTTTTGGGTTATAGTAAGGTAAAAACCGTCCGTGTTTATGTGTGGGCTGGTCTTACTATTATCTTTTCTTTCGGAAAGAGTTTTGAAAGTTAAACAAGTGGTTGGAGTTTACTCACACCAGTCCCATGACTGACCCAGAGTTTATTTTGTTTTGTTTTTCCTAAACTCTTGGGTGCCCAAATTTGTACGGGCAGTCAAGTGTTTCAGGCTTTTACAGATATACTTGGAGGAGCTTGAAGCAGGAGGCTTCAACGTTAGTTATCTAGAGTTACTTCCGCTGGATAAAATGTTATGTGTACTCTGATGATGGTATGTATATTACTGATTTGTATTTCAAAAGTTATGTTATATAATATATTTTATTCGTTCCGCTGTGAGTTGTGATCTTCGTTTTTCTTCTATTCTAATATTTCTACCTTTCTAATTCTCACCCTCTAACTTCTTTCTAATAATGGTTCGTATTTCTGTGTTATTTGGGTTGGACGTGTGGTGTATTTAGTCAACTCAGATAGCTCGGATTTGCGGGTCGTTACAATTTAACCCTATAATGGTTATTTGCATTGTATATCGAGTTATGTGCAGGTTAGAAGGAGGAAGAGCTATTAGTGCTTTGCTTTGTGTTTAGAGTATTGATTTCCCGACAAATAGGTAAATCTTAATTATATTGACTGAGTGTTTGGTTTTATACCCCTGAGTTGGGTTGCCACTTGGCTTTTATTTTCTTTTAATCAATGTGGGGCCCAGAGAGGCAAGTTGTAGTTGTTTGGGTCGAACAGTACAGAGGAGTTGCTGACGAATTTTTCAAATTTTAAAACTTAGAAATTATTGATAATATTATAATATAATAATTTTGAAAATAATTGAGTTTGGGTCATCATTCTTACTTAGTAATTTCGAGGATGATATTCTTTTGAGGGGGAAGAATGTAACAGCCCAGATTTTTTTTCAACTATTTGAATTCAAACATTTAAACTTGATTTAAATATTATATTTGAAATAGTAATGGATTATTAATATTGAATTCTTTTATTAAAACGATGATTGAACGTTGTTATTTATATTTAATTATAAACGAACTCAAGACGGCACGATAGTTTGTATAATTGACTTTTGAACTCAAATTGAATATACAAAATCCAATATAAGTCAAAATACTATGAAACAATAAACATAAGGATCTATTTGATTATAATTTTCTAATGGAAGAGAAAAATTGAGATTTTATCTTGTTAATTGTGAGTTAAGTCCAACTCAAATTTTAAAATAATCGCTATGGATTCGTTAATAAACGATAACGTTTATTTAATAAATTATAATAGGAATTTGAATAGAATTTGAATATTGTTTAGCTCAAATATATTTATAACGAGTTATAATTTCATAATGGTTGAATCTTAAGTGATATATTATTTTATGTGGATATATATACGACGATAATTTATTATTATTTAGTTTAATTGTTTTGGAATTTATTTATATTTTTCAAAATTATATAAGTCTAAGAAGTAGCTATTTTAAAATGTCTCCGTTTTTGACAAAATGAATTTTATTGGAATACGTATAGCTACTTATTGCTAGATTTTCAATTTGAAGTCAATTGGAGTTGTTTTGTTTGTATGTGTTATTTAAAGGGGAACAGATGAATAAATTGAAATTAAAATAGCATCGTTGCGCAAATGGAGTTGGAATTCAATGAAATTAATCTCATTGGATTTGGAACGGCAAGACATAGCAGTGTGTCTAGTTCATTGTGTTTGAAGTTGGTGTGTGACCGTGCGTATATTAAACGTTACATAGCTGTAAAAAAGTTTCTAACTGTAATGAAACGAAAATTTCTGTCCCAAGCTAAATAAAAATATACATACTTAAGCACCAAGAATATAGTAGCATATAACCTGTTCTAAAAACCTACCCTAGATATTAGCAATCTCTTCAGTTGAGTACCATTGCATATATTTGGCATTTTCTTCCATTTTACATTCAACTGAACTTAATATTTTCTGTGCATACATATTAAAACTACCTACTCTAATAGCTAGAAACCCATGCCTTAATCCTTAAGTAAAGAAGTAGGAGTATTTTCCTACCTCCCAAAAAAAAGAATAAATAGGACTACGGAAGTCACACCCAGCTAATGGAAAAGAGAGATCACTGCAAACCTAAAATCTATGCCTACCCATATCCATATGGATTCCTACATTGCCAAGCTCATACCATGCATGCCAAGGCCATTGGGTTATAAATACTGGAGTTCTTTATTCCCTTTGTTTTTCTGATAGTAAGAAAATAATGGTGATCCATGCTTCAAAAATAATTTCCATCACGTACACGCAATTATAAATCACAAAATCTACTACAATGGAACCCTAAAATCTATATACACAAGCCTATTGTCCCAAATTTTCGAACGGCAATGATCGGTGTCGAAAGTTGCAAACTAAGTTTGGATCTATCTAGAGATATATTAATAAATTCGTGAATTCAAGAGTGGGATGGTGATCACCAAAGAGAGAGGCACGTGCTGGTCTATTTTTGCAAAATATGAAGCTACTTAATGTTGGACCTGGATGGAGACTGTTTGACATCGGTCGACGCTACAGACCGGCGGAGGGGGTAAAAGTGGAGTTGGAGAGTCGAGGACGGGGAGAGAAGTAGAATGGTATAATCATTTTGGAGTTTTGAGAAGTATTACATGGTATCATAGAGTAGCGTGCACGGCTTTGTGAACATTGGAAATTTAGGAGAAAATTATCGGCTATAGAATAAAGGTTCAAGGTGAAAGCGGGTTTTACAGCGAGGGGTGGGATGAAGAATGTTTGGGCTTGTGGGCCATAATCTATAAAGAAAAAAAGAGGGAGGAAATACTGGGCCTTGCATAGGAAGGGGAGGATCACTAGCAGGTGACTTCTATGCACATTCGTGGTAAATGAGGATGGCCGAAACGAGTATGAAGGAAGTGCTGAAGCCCGTTCGACATTTTATAAGAGAGGAAAGCAAAAGGCACACTGTAACGTGTGTGTGTGTATATATATATATGTATATGTTTATATATTAGATCAGGTAATTGATAATTACAATGTAATTAGTAATTAAGTTAATTAAGGTTAATTATTATAAACGTTTAACTTATAATTGGTATATCTTGGTCATATATGTTCAGAACTCAATGAAAAAAAGAGGTGTTGGAATCGTATCGACAAGGACCCCATTACGGAGATGGAATGGACAGAACTAGACGCAACTGGAAGTTTTAATGATATTAAACACTTGTTTAATATAATTAAAACCAATTTTTTTAACGACGAATGGAAACCAAGGTGAGTTAAACTCACACAGTTGTCCCGCTTATAATTATTATAAGTCGGGTTTCATGTTTGTATGCTATGTTTGCTAATTGTTGGTTGATTTGATGACCATTGGATATTTATTAAATATTTTTATTATTTAAATTAATTGGTTGTTTAATTTAAATGAAATGGAATCGTTATTTTTAACGATTATTTCCAAATGAGGTAACTTACCTTGTTGGTAATGTTTATAATAATATAAACGTATTAAATTTAATTGGATATTTGAATTTTTATTATTAGTCAATCGTTATCAGTTGAATTAATTATTCATGTTTATTACGTTAAATGGTTAGTGATCGTCGCCAATCTATGAATTAGAAAAGCGCGATATTTAAATTAAATTCTGCAAGCATACAGGTGTGTAGCATACAGGTCGAACACAGGGAGGTAGATTAAAATCAAATTATATATTTAATCTCTTGGGAGAGTTAGACGAAGCCTGGAGATTTTGTTGAAATAAAAACAAACTGAAATTGCGAACTTAGGATTATCGTTGAATCTAATCAACGATTAATCACTAAAGAAAGTGAATTGCAAAACAAGAACAACAATGCAGAAAATAAAAGTGCAAAATAAGAAGAACAATAAAAATAAAATTAGGATTGTCGTTGAAACTAATCAAACGACTAATCACTAATGAAACAAATGTAAAATATAATTGGTGCTCTTCCAAAACTAATTGTGAATACAACACCTATTGCTAAGGAAAAGAAAATTGCAGAAATAGTAAAAAGGAAGAACTTTTATTAATGGAGAAGAGAATACAGAATAATGGATATTTTTTACAATGGGTATACATGTGCTTTTATAGGTGAAATTGGCCAAACGCTAATCAGATTTGTATGAATATATGGGCCTCTTTTCCAAGAATTATTATCATATCACATGTCTTTCTTGACCAAGCTTTGTTTGGAAATGATCTTTTAAGAATATCTGAGCATATCATGGTGAATATCTTCCATATCATTCAAATCTTCCATGTGGCTAATTGATTGACAAAGATCTTCCAATGACATCTTTTGAGATCTTTTCTACCAATCCTCATTCCAATGTGACCAATGTGAACACATCTAGTCTCCAATGAAAGCTCCTATGCAATTCTTCAAGTAAATGGCATTTATTCTTCACTTTTAAGGATGAATGAGGTCTGGTCAACATATCTATAAAAACAACAAGAAAATACCGAGCGTAACATTTATTTATATACAAAAAAGATAAAATATAGGTGCATAAATTAACATATTTCTATGCTGATCAAATACCCCCACACTTATCTTTTACTCGTCCTCGAGTAAAACAAAAAAATGAAAAACTAACTAGGTATGTCACACTTTCGTAGGAAACACGATTGCATTGAGCGTATGCAACAAGCCGTTAAACCTCTAGGTGTCCCTAGTAGGACGAGTGGTGTCTCGTGAGGGTTTTCAGCGGATACTACCCACAAAATCCAAATGCAGTATGTTATGATTCTAATGAAACTACATGAATGCAGAGGACTTATGCAATTGAAAACAAAAAATGAAAACACGACTTATTTCAGGAAGTGGTACAACAATTTAAGTTAACAATTTCTAATCAGTTGATTTTATTTTAGATACCTCAACTTGTCACAAATTTTCAATATAATTCAAGTTTACAATGTTAAACTCTAGTTTGGCCAGTTGGTTTGGTCGATAACATAGTGCAGCCATGAAATAGATTCTTAGTTTGCTTGGCACAGTTTGTAAAGTGGTATTTTAATTTCCTTGTGTATGGCTAGTCAAATCAATAAGGTCAAGAAGTGTTTGGGCATCATCGCTTATTCTTTATTCTAATTTTTTTTTAAATTTATGATTACGTACATACACCTAACATAGAAGACCAAGGTTTACCACCCATACACTGCCTCGCGGACTAACGGAGAGTGGGTAAAGAGCTTGGCGGATTGTGCAGACCGACTTTGACTTTGTCAACAACGTGTCGGTAATCCTTAGGTGTCCAATCTCATAAAATGAGACCAAGATATTCCAACGCTGACTTTGTCAACAACATGTCGGATAGAGCTTGGCGGGTTTGCACACCAACGCTTGATATACAAGCAATATTGGATACCCTTGGATTACTATTATTATTATTATTGAAAATGTAAGCACAAAAGAGAGTTATGCGAATTCAGCTTAACACAACTTAGTTTTAAAGATTCGAAAAGCCAATATAAGTATTTTAAGTCCTCCACTTATTTAAACAAAGTCTACAATATAGAATAGATTTCATGGCCATCACCTAAGAATCTCCCTATGTACCGGTTACACTATTATCCCTCAAAATTAAACTTTTCATTATATTTCTTACTCGATCTAAGTTGAGAGAAAAAAATACTATCAACTGACTAATAATTGTTAACTTATTTTGTTGCATCAAACTAAAATGAGTCATGTTTCAAAAAAAAAGGGCATGTTAGTACAGTCTAAAATGCATGATGGTCCTATTTAAATGGCTGAAAATGAAAAGAAAGAAAAATAAAAAATGAATGAAATGCAGACTATCCCCACACTAGAACTAAACATTGTCCACACTGTGAACGTTTCCTAAATTTGAAAGATCGTACCCAAAGGTGAATGAGATGCAAATTATTTGTAGAATGAAATGCAATCTAACTTTATGTAAGAATGGATCATATGTACAATGATATATGTGTTTGCGGTGCACGCGATGCAAAGAATACCACCAACTTTTTCCCCAACACTTGGTTCTAGCCCTATGAGTCCCATTCCCACTAAGTCTAGGCATGTTTTCCAACAAGCAAAAGTTTTTGAAAACCATCTCGTCTTTATACCTCGATTTATAGTCCAGTAAATGAATATTCAAGGTCGTCCTAACACGAAGTTTTTCAACAAAGCTAACATTCCAAAAATAGTTCATGTGTTCAACAAATTTGTCAGTGTAATTTTTCAAAAATTTGTGATCGTATATAAATTCAGTGAAATTTGAATTCTGAGTGTTGTTCAAGACTATATGATCACATTTCTCATCATTAACTGACAACGTATTTTTGACACTGACAAATTCAAGTTCGTTTGAAATTTTCTCAAAGTTAAAATTTTCGAACTCGTGATGTGAATCTACTTCTTCCTCATTTGGCAACTCATCTTCATACAATCCAAGAAATTCATGTTCATTAAAATCCATCTCCAAATTTGAATTGAAAAATTCAACATTTTCATTTTGTTCAACTTCAAAAATTTCAAGTTTCTCACAGTTTGAAAGAGGAAGATCAAAATCTAAGCTTAAATTTTTTTCCTGAAAAGAGTTGAAGTCCAAATCATTTATTGAATCATGAACAACTTCATTTAGATCATTATTCTCAATCTCCAAAGTTGTTATTTGAAAATTTTCACTATCAGTAAAGAATGGATTATTTTCTGATTCATCGCTTGTTTGAATTTGATTTTGTTGCTCTCGTTGTTCTTTCAAAGATGTCAATAAACAAAGAAGATCATCAGCCTTTTTATTTAGTCTTTCTTCCCTCCCTCTAAGAATGTTAAGACGATCGTTGATTTGAGAGCTCTCGTTTTTGATTTCTTGATTATCAAAATTATCTGAGTTTTCAGAAAATTGACATTGATATTGGAAATCATTTTGATTTTGAAAATTAGGTTCATAACCAAAACTGTTGAAATTCGAAGGAAAATTGCAATTTTGGTCATATTCAAGATGTGGATATGGGTTGTAGTTTTGAAAATTTTGATCGATTTGAAAATCATTTTCAAAATTATTTTCGAATTGGTTTCCAACCCCATATTGATGTTGATTAAAGGTACGTTGCGATTCAAAACCGTTTTGATGTGGATGTGGCCCATAATCGAAGTTATTGAAATTTAAATTGAAATCGTCGTTTCGATTATATCTATGATTTTGAAAATTGTTGGCATTGGGCTCACGAAATTTTGGAAAATCTTGTTTCATGAGTTGTAATTCATACTCATACTCTTCAAGAGGACGTCTACTCCGATTATTATCCCACAATTTTCTTAATGATTTTTTTGAATCAGACATTTTAAAGAAATCACGAAAAAACGGAAATTATTCTCACTTCAAAATAGTATAAAATACTAAGCTGTGCTTTATTAATTAACTGACTCAATTAGAAGGGGGAAGAGGGTCTTATGGCCGTTCACGTATAGTATAAATAATAAGGGATACGACCAATGTTTTACGGGTAGTATGCAACCTCTTTTGCTAATAGTTCAATAAATTGAACTACTATATATCCGCGATCCAATTATACGAGTCAGTCAACTTCACAAAACACCACTTTTCAATTATATTATTTTGAAAATCAAATCAAGTTATATTATTGAAAAACGACGAGCGTGATGATTTTAGTTATGGAAAATAATTCCTAACTAAACAGATTAAGAAAAATTCAATCATAGAACAATAGCAGAATAAAAAATTTGTACAAGCAAGCCGCTGCCCCTACAGAAGATTTTTACACACAATTTCTTTATTTTTTCTTTGCAGCAAAGCACCTGTAGAGTTTAGAAAATATTACAGCGGTGTATGGCAATCTGTCCAGAAAAATTGAGCAGTATTAATGATTGAAATCCATTATTTGCAAATCCGTTGACCTTTGAATCCTTGTTCATTGCTTGAATCTGTTCCTTCCTTTGGCCTTTGATTTGAATTTCACCTCTTCTTCTTCTTCTTTTTTGAGAGAGAGAGAGAGAAAGGTAGCAAAATCAACAAAAGAAATAAAAGAGAGAAAAGAAAAAGAAAAAGAAAAAAAATTATGAAGGAGAGAGATGGAAAGAAATAAATGAAATAATGGAAAGAGAGATTGTAGGAAGTGAATGAGAAATGCAATTGGAAAGAAAGAAATAAATAAAAAGAAAAGAATGCAATTTTTTTTTTGAAAATTTGAACAAGAAGAAAGGGAAAGAAATGAATGAGAAAAAGAAAAACAAAAAAGGAAAAAAAATGAAAAAAGGAAGGAAATAAGGAAAAAAAACAAGGTTTTTTGAGTAGAGAGGAAGGGTAGAACGAATTGAGGAAAGAAATAAAAGCAGACAAAAACAAGAAAAAAATCAACGTAGACAGAGAAGAAAATGCAAAAAAAAATTTTTTTAGAAAATTGTAGACAAAAGATGGAAACAAATAAAAAGAAAAGGAAAGAGAAAAGAAAAATGTGAAAATCAACAAGGTGGTAGAAAGATGGAAAGAAAGATTAGAGGAAGTGAGAGAGAGTTGTAATTAGAAATTTATTGATAAAAAAATGCAAGTTTTTTTTGGTTATTGTTGTACAAGAATGGAAACCAGTGTATTGACAATTGGAAAGAAGTAAAAGGAAGGAAGGAATAAATGGAAACCAATTAAAGAAAATTTGGCAAATTAAATGTACAACAATAATGAACAATAAAAATAAAGTAAAAATTGGAAAGAAGGAATATATGAAGAGGGAAAGAAAAAAAAGAAATATAAAAGGAAAAACAAAAATGAAAAGGAAAAAAAATCAAGAGAATTTGGCAAGTTCTTTTTTTTAATTATTATTTGTCTAAAGTAGGAATGAATTTGCTAGAGGGAAACAAATAAATGAAAGAAAGGGGAAAGAGGTTGAAAACAGGAAAGAAACAAAAGAAAAATGGCAAGTTTTTTTTTTTTGAACTTGTAAAAGAAGACTGAGAATTAATTGTATTGAAAATTGGAAAGGAGGAATAAAGAGGAAAGAAAGGAAATTTGTAAGAGAAGAAAAGAAATCAAATGAATTTAAAACAAGAAAGACAAAAGAAGAAAAGAAAAAAATTTGCAAAAGAGGAATCTTTTTTTTCTCTTGAAATTTGTAAAAAGAAAAAGAATGTAGACGATTGTAAAGAAAGTGGAAAGATGGAAAGAAAAGAAGAAAATTAACAGTTTTTTTTAAGGCTTGTAAAACAAGAAAGAAATTTGTACAAAGGAGGAAATGATTAGGGGAAAAAAAAGGAAAGAAGTAAAAGAAAGAAAATGGCAAAGACAGAAAATCAATGAAAATGGCAAGTTATTTTTTTTCTCTTGCTTAGAAGATTACGGTATCATTGAATAATACCAAATCTAGTCAATCAAGATTTTTTTTTCTATATACACAAGAAAACAAAAAGAAAATGAATTAAAATAAAAAAACTAACACGAATCAGAAATTAAATAAATAAAAAAATTTAGTGTTTACCTCCCCGGCAACGGCGCCAAAAACTTGATCGTCGCCAATCTATGAATTAGAAAAGCGCGATATTTAAATTAAATTCTGCAAGCATACAGGTGTGTAGCATACAGGTCAAACACAGGGAGGTAGATTAAAATCAAATTATTTATTTAATCTCTTGGGCGAGTTAGACGAAGCCTGGAGATTTTGTTGAAATAAAAACAAACTGAAATTGCGAACTTAGGATTATCGTTGAATCTAATCAACGATTAATCACTAAAGAAAGTAAATTGCAAAACAAGAACAACAATGCAGAAAATAAAAGTGCAAAATAAGAAGAACAACAAAAATAAAATTAGGATTGTCATTGAAACTAATCAAACGACTAATCACTAATGAAACAAATGTAAAATACAATTGGTGCTCTTCCAAAACTAATTGTGAAGACAACACCTATTGCTAAGGAAAAGAAAAATGCAGAAATAGTAAAAAGGAAGAACTTTTATTAATGGAGAAGAGAATACAGAATAATGGATATTTGTTACAATGGGTATACATGTGCTTTTATAGGTGAAATGGGCCAAACGCTAATCAGATTTCTATGAATATATGGGCCTCTTTCCAAGAATTATTATCATATCACATGCCTTTCTTGACCAAGCTTTGTTTGGAAATGATCTTTTAAGAATATCTGAGCATATCATGGTGAATATCTTCCATATCATTCAAATCTTCCATGTGGCTAATTGATTGACAAAGATCTTCCAATGACATCTTTTGAGATCTTTTCTACCAATCCTCATTCTAATGTGACCAATGTGAACACATCTAGTCTCCAATGAAAGCTCCTATGCAATTCTTCAAGTAAATGGCATTTATTCTTCACTTTTAAGGATGAATGAGGTCTGGTCAACATATCTATAAAAACAACAAGAAAATACCCAGCGTAACATTTATTTATATACAAAAAAGATAAAATATAGGTGCATAAATTAACATATTTCTATGCTGATCAGTTAGTTTTATTTGAGGTAACATATTTGAATTGAGGGAAAACATGTTGGAGGGATCCAACTAGATTCCTCAAATTTATTGTTCATTTTCATATGATCATTATATGAACCATTTAACCAATTTGATTGGAAAATTGATTGATTATTGATTTCTGAATCCAAGTTCAGCATTTTTGTTTTTTAACCAATGGGCCATATTGGTTGACGAATAAATAGTAGATGGCCCAATTATACATCGTTTTATAAGAAAGATTTACCGTCAGGTAAATCGTTATAAATGAAGTTACAAAATTTATTTGAATTTTTTATTATTTATTATTTAAGCTTATATGAAATTATTAGATGGTTTTATAAAGCTAATTCTTATATTAACAAGATTGATAAGTAAAAAAGCAGGAATTAACGTAATGATTAACAACCGAGATTAATTGCTTTTAAGAAACGATTAAAATGGGAGTAGATTGATGTCGATTAATTTAACAAAAATAGTTAAAGTAAATGGGATTTATTTAAATTAATTAAACTAAAAATTGATTTAAATACGAATCGGAATGTATTGATGAATTAATCATATTTAGAGTTGAGCAAGTCAACAGTGTTAATAGAAATTGGTTTTTTATTGGTTTGTTAGTTAATGGAAGTTGTTGACGGGGAAGTAAACCATTTTCATTTTGATCAAAGATTGAAAGGTGATTATCATTCATTTAAAAATAATCAAAGTGGTATTCTTGGGATTTAAAAGGTATTAATAAAGGATTATGGAACTATAAATCATATTTATAGTTAAATATCATTTTTTAAAAAATAAGTTAAGTTTTAATTGAATTCTTATTGGAATTCTATTTAATTGGATTTTATAAAATCCAAGATTTGACGAAGTTATAAATCCCGAGTTTTTACTGAATATGTTATTTGAAACGAGTTATTAGAAATGGTATGAGTGGGATAAAAGTTGAGGATATGAAATTAGAGAATTGGAATCTAACTGGAGATCGGTTGAGCTAAATGATTTTTTGAATATTGATCGGATGTTGGTTTCAGCCTTCGGGGTTGATATTTAGAGAATTATTTTCTTGCTGATTTACGGTTAGGGACTGATGAAGGTTCGAAATGGAAATAGAAACGGAGACCCAAAATCAAAAAAAAAAAATTAGGCGAGTTAAGTGATAAAGATGCGATTTATATTCGCTATATTAAATGGGAGATGAGGTTTTACCGAGATATAATTAAATTGGGTTTGAAATAAACTTAGCAGAAGGGATTCTAATAGTAATTGAATTGAGGCTTGTATATAATGTACTCGAGATTATTAAAGTTAACAGAAAGGGTTTGGAATATTATTTTACTTAATATTTAAATTAAGTAAATGGGTATAAGATTGGTAATAAGATTTCCCAAGGGAAAGGATGGTATTATAAAAATATAAATCGAAAAGTTACAAGTTGAATAAAAGCATTAGAGTATATTATTATTTGTGAAATAATAAGTAAAAGCCGTGTTTCCAAATATTGGAAGATTTAAAAGGGTTTGATTGACGAATGGAAAATTTAAAAGGCCAAGTGACGCTATGTAATAAACCATTGGATTCATTTTATTTTATGGTTGTTTATTTTGATAATTAAATAACTGACTATCAAAATATGGCCTATTGGTACGGAAAGACCGGTATAGAATTTATATTCGTAAACCATTCCGGCCAATGAATACAAAAACGTGGAAGATACTGATCAAGATGAAGCTATTGAAGACCATATATCTTCATGAGCAAAAGAACTATTCTTGAATTTCTCTAGCTGATCCCTAGAGATATTTTGACCGTGATTCTGTCCTGATTGAAATTTATGGATTGCAAGGACTACTCGCTACCAATCTATAGGGTTACTCGTAGGATGTGGTAGGAGGGTGCCTTTGGTTTGTCCAGTTCTAGGACAACCTGTATGGATGAGTGTCTGACACAGTATTTCCAAAGGAGTCACGTACGTATTTTTTTGGTGGCAAAGAAGACACCTTCTCTTAGCTTAACACCAGGGTATTTTTGTGGACGTCAATTAGTGATTTTCTATCGGATCTGACGATGTGGCATTCAAGTGAATGGTGGCCAGATGTTCTGAAAAGATAATGTTAAACCTCATCGACCGGGAAATGACAAAAATTGGGCAAGCAGCATGGCCAAGTGGGTCGCTTCATTTAGGGTGTATTTTCACTATCTAGAGAATATTCATATTTGTTACTTGTTTTCACTTTTGTATCTCCCTGGATTGGTTATGTTGGATCCAACCGTAGGTGACAATATATTCAGAAAATTCAAGTGAAATGGATGGCCGGTTATGTGCGGCTAAGTTGCAAAATGTTCTTGTTGAACTCCAGTGTATCCCATCTAGAGTACATTGTTCGGAAGGTGGTTCCATGAGACGGCCCCGAACCCCGTACTGACGGTGGCAAGGGTAATCTTTGGAATATAACACAGAAGCAGATAATAGCAGAACAAAAATAAGTAAATACAACAGATAATGCACAATAGAATATACTGGATAAACGTAATCATCAGAGTTACACAGTATATAGGATCATACTTAGTACAAATACAGTTTAGCTATACATAAATGTCTACAGCGGAAAACAAACATATTATGTACAATAGGAGCGGAATAGCATAAAAAGAGATAAATGATAGAATCCATCTTCAGCTCCAGCTATCCAGAACAAGTCTGCTAAAAATCTGAATACAAGGTTGCCCGTGTAGAAAAAGGGGCACCCGAGTTTGAAAGTGAAACAAACTACGAGTCAGTCATGGGACTGGTATGATAAATCTAATTAACACATTTAAAATATGACTAATCATAGGACCATGCCACTTTAGTGGAACGGGTTTACTCCATTGGATTGCCAGTGCTTTAAAACAAGTAAATCTTTAAACATCGCAATGCTTTTTATAAAAATGAAGCCATTATAAGACTCAGTTCCCATCACACAATGCAACGCAAACCGGAGGATAGAGTTTTACCTTATAATGGCCAAAATATGCTTGATACGAATAAAACAAAAGCATTTGATATTATTACTAGTGTTTATATGTTTCAAAAACAATTTCAAATCATAAATATCAATCATAGACGGCATTAATGCCCCATACCACTATGTCTCCATATATAGGTATACAATCAAAACCGCACAGTCACGTATTTGGAAATTGGATTTCCGTCATGAACCAAGGCAAAAGATAGTCCTTACCGACTTCGAGACTGCCTAGCCCGAGCCTCAGGAACAGCCGCAACTACCCCTTGGATCGTCAGGGCCGGTCCACCGATGTGGATTAAAATTCCTAAACACTGCGTTTCCCCTCCCTTTAGGGCGTAAATGAGCCAACGAATGACTCCATCGGTCCCGGATCGACCGATATAACCGAGGCGCCTCGCAACAGCAACAACCACATAGGTGAAAATAATATAAATGTCATCCAGTTTAAGCACTGACACCACCTCTAGCTAGGAAGAAACGCGTGCCCTCCCTGAGGTCCTTTCCCGTTTCTGGTTCTTACCGGGGTGTGAGGCTCGCGAATTCACATTATACACAAAGCTACACCACACAGGTGGTGCTTTGATCATCACCACAAGACTTTGCTTTTCAACAGAAGCCTCGATCACTGCATCTTATCATGCCACACAGGCAATTCACGCCATGCAACTGATGGCTATCAATCACACAGAATGAATCTCAATGTCAGACACACAGTCCATTTGTAAGTCCGTTCTGGGTCTGAACGAAACCGGAGGCACTATATACCTCGCATATCTATCGATCTCCACGTACGTCTGGACGATCACCACTCATTATCCATATTTCGGGATGCCTCCCAATCAGGACATCAGTTACCATCCAAACGAGGTGAAAATCGGTCTTCAACCACCGTCTTCGTCTTCGACTTCTTATCGTCGATTCAGTTATTCAGAATGGGATAAACCCGGTCTTTCTGAACAACTCGCGTATATAATTAACAAGTGCTACACAAACACAACACATGCCTTATTTTGATTCATTAGTCACTAACCGTTAATTAGCAAGAGAACGATTTCCCAAATATTAACCCCGAAGGCCGAAACCAACATCAGATCAAAACCAAGGAAACCATTCGACTTAGCCAACCTTCAGTTAATTTCTAAATTTCACATTCCATATCGTTTATAATATTTTATAATGATTTATCGCTATTTTTATTTATTTTAAAATAGCCAATTTATTCAAACGACGCTTCGAGTCATAACGCAGCCGTGGCGCTGTTTTTCTTCAGATTTGATTCACACATATCTGAAAATCTAACCGTTGGATCTTCACAAAATTTACATCATTAGAAAGATCTTTTCAAAACGAATCCAACGGTTCCAGTTTCGGGAAAATCCGACGGTCGGATCTCCCGGTATAATCGTTTGAAATTTCAATTTCAAAATACGAACTGCAGCGTCATTATTCGATTTAATTTAATTATGTTTATATATATATATATATAATCGATTTTGGCGCTGTTTTTCTTTAGATTTGAATTAAACATTCCAGACAATCCAACCGTTGGATTTTTACAAAGTTGGTGTCGTTGGAAAGATATTTCCAAAGTGAACCCAACGGTTTCGGTTTCGGGAAAATCCGATGGTCGGATCTTCCACACTAATCGTTTGAAATCACGGTTTCAAAACACGAACTGCAGCTTCCTTATTTGATATATTTCAATTCTATTTATATATATATATATCGTTTCTTCGATTTCAAAGCTATATTCTTTTCATATATTTGATAAAAATGATATTTTTATCCAACAAACATTCACTTCGACACTTCACTATTTTTAACAACTCATGTGTATAGTAGAAACGCGATTATTTTATATAGTTCATATAGGTAATAAAAATATGATTTTTATTATAAAATAATTTATTTCAAAACAAGAGTATTTTATATAGTTCATATTGATGATAAAAATAGGATTTTTATTATAAAACAATTTATTTCAAAATATGAATACCATTCAACACATGAATTTCAACTCAACGAATGAATTTCGATTCAACATATGAAGGTTTTCTATAGTTTACATATATAGATAAAAAGGTGATTTTTTATATTTAAAACACGAATACCATTCAACACATGAATTCTATTCAACGAATGAATTTCAATTCAACACATGAAGTTTTCTATAGTTTATATATATAGATAAAAAGGTGATTTTTATATTTAAAATACGAATACCATTCAACACATGAATTCTATTCAACGAATGAATATCAATTCAACACATGAAGGTTTTATAGTTTATATATATAGATAAAAAGGTGATTTTTATTGCAAAATAATTTATTTAAAACACGAACACCTTTCAACACATGAATTTTATTCAACGAATGAATTTCAATTCAACACATGAAAATAATTCTAACACATGAATATTATTCAAAATTTCGGCAGCATAACGGCAGGGTAGTTAAAACCGGGGTCGTCCCTAGTACGGCTCCTCGCTCTACCTTAAAGCCTCGTAGCTTTTGACAATGGGGAATCATGCATATAGTTCGCATGCAGGCGGCATGTATATATTTTTCATTTCCACAAACTAATCCTATGTGGTTTCAACCAAATAATTCTCAACCACAAACGGGTATTTTTTCAACCACTATCAATCAATTTCAACCACAAACAATTATAATCAACCATTCGTAATCAACCAATTTTCACATCAATCACAACCAATAAATATCGTCCATGGTTTGTGGACGAGGGGCGTATATATATATATATATATATATATATATATATATATATATAAGCATTTCACCTCTATTTCAACACATATATAATTTTTACAACGCATATATAACTTATACATCGAACGTACAACCTATACAATGCTTATACATGAGGTGTACATCGTCGTTTTCCATATCGTTTATAATTTAGAAATCTCACATTGGGTTCCACTCCACCAAAAATAGCAGATGGCTCAGAAAAATATGCGGTCTCTTCTAGAATGTAGAAGACGTCCACACAAGTCCACTGTCTCTTGTTTCACTGAATTTCGTCAAGAAACGAAAAAGATATGATTTTTACAGTGAAATCAAAAATCGTAGCGCTTAGAAGTGCTATTAAAATAGTTTAATATATAACAGTCGTACCTCAGCTGAAATGTTCAAAACTAGGTTTTGAATTTTCGCGAGATCCGTGTAGTATTACGACGATCGGTCGGTGCAGCGTTGAAGAGGGGCGAGAGGCGCGCCAGGCACTGGTGGTGCGGCGGCGTTCGATGCACTGTAGCGGCGGCGGCGGCGAGGTGAAGTTCGAAACTTTCGAACTCGAATGCTCCTCCAATTCTGAACGATAAAATTCAAACCCTATATGGATTTGAAGATCTCGAGAAGCTCTACAAATTCCCTAACTGGAGTGTTTGATTTTGATGCGTGGATTGATCAGAAAATGAACGGGAAGCTTTTGAAGCTTTTCCGTCGTCGATCGGGGGGGGGGGGAGGATTTTTTTTTTATAAAATTCTGATTGGCCGGGAGCTTTTAAAAGAGGGTTTTCTAACACGACCTCCAATCCGAACCCAACGACTGTCGTCCCTAGCGTTTTATCACCATTCCGAACACAATGGGATATGTTTCGTAGGCCCATTCGACTGTTTCAGTCAGTTTTCCTTCAAATTAAAATATAAAACATTCAATATTTAATTTGAACGTACATTTCAATTTTCCGGGGCCACATACTGATTCGAAAAATTCCAGAAAAATAAATCTAGCTATGTTTTGACGATACGGTCCCAACAAAACTAGTTTCGTCGAATTCTGAGACCGTTTGCAAAAAGGCCCATTACTAGTCGATCCAATTTAACTATAATTGACCAAAACACGTTTTCCTTTGCCACGCTCACATGCTAGCTTCAAAAATTATGAAATTTGAAACCTAGCAATAACTTAACATCCCGGATCCAACAAAAGTAGTTTCGTCAAATTCCGAGGTCGTTTGCAAAATGGCCATTTTCACGGGCTATATAATTTCTATAGCGACCTTTCTAAAAATTCATTTGGCCATAACTTTTGCTTCCCGCAATGAAACTTCGATTTTTCGGATTCTTTAGAAAGATATTCACTAACAGATTTAAATATTTTTGGTTTCGCTCAAATTCGTTTTATTCCGCACCCGGTACAGTCAGTTAAAGTTTGAATTCAATTTTTGAAACTGCCGGGCCATTTCAGGCCTTGTTTATAATTAAAATTAATTATAATTATTTTCAAACATTGATTCAAATCTATTTTTCATCGCTATTATTTAAAATATTTATTTTAAATATTTAAAATCCACAAAAATAGCCAATTTAAAATTTTTAAATTGGTTTAGATTTTCTGGGTCGTTACAATCTCCCCCACTTAAAACTTTTCGTCCCCGAAAAGGAACAATGTCGAAAGTGGTTTGATAAATCAACTCTATGTTCAATCTGGCTTCCATCTCCAACTTTTCAGTTTCTGAGAATTTTCAAATTCTTCAAAATTTGGCTAACACCCGGAATTTTCGAAAAATTTCGCCATAACCTCCTTTGTACGGGGAGGGATTTGGAAATTTATTGGGCCGTATTAGGTACCCAATAAATCCTATAAAGCATACACATATTTATAGTGATATATTCTGGTGTTTACAGGGGAGCGTGTATAGATAATAACTCCAGAGAATAAATTCTCGTCACCCTGTCTAAGCCTGAGGGAGTGTGTATTTTTAATGCTCCAGAGGATAAATCCTCGTCACCTCGTCCCGTGTGGGAAATAAATAGTCCATGTGCCGTATCTAATAACTAGAGAGACGAGATTATTGTCAACTCCAGACCCGTGTGGGGTTTTTATTAATATGGCAATTTATCGTTACAATTTTATATGGTCCATATCAGTCATCAGTTCAACCTATAAAATATAGTCATCGCCATACAAGCCTCTTGCTCGTATGGTAAATCTTCCACCTCGTCACACAAGCTCCAAATGCTTATGTGGTATATGATGAAGTATGCCTATCTTCAAGAAGTATGCCATGTAGTGTAGTTCAAAATTAATTGTTACTATCCTATGGCGACGTTTATTAATTACACACAGAATAACCAGCACTCCGCATCCAATGACATTCACAGGAGTTGATATAATAATATTTCGCATGCAACTCATTAAGGTTTACCTATTTCTCGGGCACGCAAATAATTTCTTTACTCAACAACTATCCATTTACCTGTTCAAACATATATAATGCACAAGTATATATTTCTATCTATTTTTAAATCAGTTCAATGTGTGATTTAATCGAATAAATTCTACTATTCATTCCATTATTGATTAAATTAACTATCGTTTTAATAATTTAATTAATCAAATCTACTATCACACAGCACAAACAACAATCAAATCGTTTTTAACTTTTCAAAAATATACTAATCAATTCCTATTGTGATGTTTCCAAAACCCCGTACCACGGTGTTAAGGATAATCATTGGAATATAACACATTAATCATCATTAGCAGATCACAGATAATAGCATAAACATAAAATAGAATGATTTACACAATATGACAGCGGAATCATATAGATATCAACACATTAGAGAGCACAGTACAGGATACTACTTAGTGCATAATAATACATAATCAGTCACCATCGCCAGAGGCGGAATCATACATAAAGAGTACACAAAATAAATATCAGTCTACATCGCCAATGGCGGAATCATAATATAGATACAATAATGGAGGAAAGAGTCAAAGTCTTCTCAAGGTAGTCAAGCCTCGCCATAGCCAAAAGTGCGCCAGATACCTGTAACTAGGCTGCCCGTGTGAAAATAAGGGCACCCGAGTTTGCAAGGTGAAACAAACTACGAGTCAGTCATGGGACTGGTATGAGAAATCTACTTAACTTATTAAACAACAATAATAAGGCAAATCAAAGGACCACGCCATTTTCGCGGAACGGGTTTATGAGTGCTAGTGCATAAAATAAAGTACACGGTTAAATCATCGCAATGCTTTTTATCAAAATGAAGCCATTATAAGACTCAGGTCCCATCACACAATGCAACGCAAGCCGGAGGATAGAGTTTTACCTTATAATGGCCAAAAATGCTTCATACGTATAAAACGAAAGTGCTTGATATTATTACTAGTGCATATATGTTTCAAAAGAAAATTCAATCATAAATATCAATCATAGACGGCATTGGTACCATATATCATGTCGCCATACTAGTAATACAATCACATCCGCACATTTCGTATTGGAAATTGGATTCCATCATGAGTCGAGGCAAGGGGCAAGCTCCTCTCCATTCGAGACACTCTAGCAAATGTCCCAGGATCGCACACAGCGGTCCTTGGAATCGGCTGGGCCGGTCCTCTCTTACTTTTGAGGATTAGTTATTCCTGAACACACGTTTCCCGGTCCATGCAGATCTATAATCGAGGCGCCTCGCATTCCAACAACCACACAGGTGAAAAGTATATATAAATGTCGGGGCTGGTAGGTCACTGACACCAACCTAGCTAGAAAGAAACGTCATGCTCTCCCAGCGGTCCTTCTCCCATTTTTGACTCATACCGAGGTGTGAGGCTCGCGAATCCATGCTATACACAAAGCTACGTCACACGGACCATGCTTTGATCATCAACCACAAGACTTTGTGTAACACCCCGTGTGTATTCTATAATAGTGAAATCCACAAAATAAAGTATAAATAATTTCAAATCAAAGAATTAAAGAAAAATGGATATGCCATTGCGTTCGTCTCGGAATTCTGCTTGAAATAGAGTCCGAGTTTGCGTAAAACGGACTCCGTATGAGGGAGATATGGCCTCCGAAAGTTTCAGAATTCAGTTTAAAATTCAAACAGACCAAAACAACTCAGAAAACAAATTTAAATTTCAAAAATCGGGCCAGATTGGCCAGGGCGGCAATTTTCCTGCCCAAGGCACCCAGGTCGACTGGGTTGTCGACCTGGGCTACCCAGGTCGACTGGGTAGTCGACCTGGGGCACCCAGGTCGACTACATAGTCGACCTGGGGGTCGACTGGGGGGTCGACATGGGGGTCGACTGGGGGGTCGACCTGGCCCCTGAGCCAGGTCGAACCCAGCCCCCCCTGGCTGGCCTGGTTTGTGCTTGGCCGAATTCCTGAGCCTTGCCTTGTCACTAGGGCTAGGTGTCAGCTCCTGATTGGTCTCTCCTTCAAACGAATGGCTAATGTACATCCAAGCTCCATCGACGGTCCTAATCAATTCACAAACTCTATAAAAAGGACCTAAGACTCCACCTAATTCATACAAATAAAAATGAGAATGAGACCGTCATGCTGCTGAGGCGAGACTAGGAGTAGCCGTCAAAATTGATAGATGATTAGGAGACATTTCAAAATCTTAAAGCAACGACAACTAAATCAAAACAACGCCTACAACAAAGGATAGCATCTCCAAATTCAGAATTCAGATTCCTGAATTGAAGATTCGTCATACGTTGTAAGTAGAGTGCTATTCCGATGTGAATGAACAATTGAGTTTTGATTTATGTAAAATGAGAAATGGAAGTGTACTTAATTTAATTCATGATTGTATGTTGCTATGATTGTAATTCTGAATCGATTTGGGATATTGTGGTATAACGATGTTAGGCCTATTGGATATTTGCAAGTATATGATTCATGTTAACGACCATATGTTGTGGTAGTTTATTTGAGATTCATGCGAGTATATGATTCACTATTATGCCAATATGATGTACATACTTTTATGATCACTTTTAGTGTGTAATTGGATTCAACTAAGTATTATGGTCTATATGAATTTATGTTGGAATTGGCATCGTGATTCAAGTGTAAAACCATACCTTTGTATTAGAGACAAAAGTAAGCATCTTTATGAACATGACTAAACTATGTTTGGTGTTATGCCTAGTTGAAAACATGTTTTAGGCCTATGTTGTTATCAAAATCATATGGTGATATATGTGACACATAATTAAGTTGGATTTACATTCCAATTGCAAGTTTACATGAATAGATTAAAAACCATGATTCATGTTTAGGTATGTTTATGCCATGATTATATGAATAGAATGGTTCATGTTTAGGTATGTTTATGCCATGATTATATGAATAGAATGATTCATGTTTAAGTATGTTTATGCCATGATTATGTGCTATTACAATGCAAGTTCACATGTGCCTAATTCATGTTAATTAGATCGTTATGTTGCAAGTTCATGCGTTCACACTCCCCTTTTTATGTTACTTAGAATATATAAACATCATGTTCTAAGCCTCCCCTTTTTCATGTGGCTAAGTTGGGTTTAAATGTTAAACCCAACATATGTTATATTGTAGCGAACGTATAAAACGGGGGTAATGACGATTGGGTTAAAATATAGAACATATGTGTTGGCATGTTTAACGCATGCCAACAACCTTGAAAAACAATTAAGTGGTATAATTTAATTTTACCCAATAAAGATGAATTTGAATAATGGGATACAAATATTTACATATAAAAAGAAAAGAGACAAAATATGTAAATTTAGAAAATACGATGTGTTTAACCCGAGGTTGGATTGAGTTGTGATGTAAACCTGCTCGGAACCGCCCGGTTATCCAGTAGTCACAACAATACCTATCCAACGTGGGTGGTTAAACACGGAGCCCAATAAGGACCCGAGGTTAGACTGAGTTGTGGCGTAAGACTGCCCGGACCCAACCGGCAACAGGCAGCCACAACAATACCTATCTAATGTGAGAGGTCGAGGCTTTAATAAGACAATTAAGGCTGAGTCAGGATTGATAGGATTAAGTAAATTGAATTAATACTTAATCAAATGGAACATGCTAAACTATACAGACTGATTGGGGGTTAGGTTTACAAAACACTTAACCAACTTAGCATGTTGGCTAGAAATAGAAAACCTAGTAGCGGGGGACCCTTTTCATCAGTAACCCTACAAGGTGTATCAGGATACCCTGAACTAGGCAGGGTGGGGCACGATTACTGGGCTGACTGTAAGAGGTCAAATCGACGGCGGTGGTGCAGCAGTGTAGGTTCTAACGGGGTGCGGGCGTGCACACACTCCGACGCAGAAAAATAAGGCACTGGGCACCAGTAGCATACCTGTGTATTCTAGGATTGTGTCGGGCCGCCACCATGGGACTTGATACACCCCATGGTGGGACCAGCATAGGTAACTACAACATCGGGGGCCGTAAGACACATGTAACTATGCGAGTAGGAGCCGATCATTAGAAACGAATCACTTCACCCTGATTATGGGGTGCCTGTTGGGAACTAGTTTATATGGATGCAGAGATTAATATGGGGTACAATAAGTACATTCGACTCTAGACAACTTAACCTAGTTTATAGTGCTTTCCCATTTCCAGTTTATACTTATCATGCCCAATTCTTTATTCATAGACTGAATAGTCCTAGACTTACTCAGGCTTTATGTCTGACTCTACTTTTCTTTCGTCTTCTTTTCTTTCGTTTCCCCCTCCCCCCCCCAAGTCCACAAGGAGGGAATACTGCAGCTTGACCAGTTTTTCACATCCAGCTTGAAGAGAAAGAATGTATTGCTTGGATCTTTTTCGTTTTGGACTATGGATTTGGACCGCAAATATGGGACTTTTGCAGTTTACTTATGTTTTTATGCTTCTTTAAATAATGTAATCAAGACAGGTTATGTTTTTGGAAGTATTGTAAGACAAATTATGGCATGGTTTGTGTAACACGTATTTTAATGAAATAAAAGTTGCCGTTGTTTTCCGCTGTTCAAAAATATGTGTATTTATATCTGTCTTGTGTATCTGTGACTTATACTTATAAACCTCCACCAAAATTAGGGCATTCCCTTTGAGAGTGACCCTAACGGAGGTGGGGTGTTTCACTTGGTATCAGAGCATAGGTTTACCAGATAAGATAAAAAGTTTTGAAAATTTATTTTCAAAAGAAAATTTAAAGAAGCATTTTTAAAGATAAAATGTTATTTTATTTTAAAAAGGCAAAGTCCCCCAAAGCCATAGGTACTATCTTTTATCCTTCATTTTGAATCTATCCTTTTTGTTTCAGCATGTCCGAAGAACTTAACTTGCCAGAGGGTGTACCAATACCTAGTTGGTTTAGACGATTCTTAGAAGCAAGGGCCACTCAGCCAGGTCCCACCGTTCCTCCTCCTCCAGCTGCAAGAAATCATCCAGCTGCAGCAGCACCTCTTCCTCCACCTCCTCCGCGGGGTAATACTTTTGCTAAGATATGTAAAGATTTTAAAGCTATGGGAGGAAAGGACTTTCATGGAACTGATTCCTTCGTGGTAGCCAGGAATTGGCTGAAAGAAACCGAGGACTTATTCGTCATCTTTGAGGTAGAAGATAGGCAGAAGGTACAACTGGCTGTATGGCTACTTAAAGGCGAGGCTTCCTATTGGTGGGAAGTCACTAATGCTGAAAGACCAGTGGAAACATGGGAGGACTTTAGGGCAAGGTTTGAGGCTAAATTTCTCTCAGAAGCTGAAAGGAGTCTTCAGTTGGAAAAATTCTTATTTCTTAAGCAAGGGAATATGACAGTCAAAGAGTATGTTAATCAGTTCGATCAGCTGGCTAGGTTCGGACTAGACCTAGTCAACACCCCGCACAAGAAGGCTCTCCGCTTTGTCAAGGTGTTGAATGAGCCATTACACAGTTTGGCCATGACCCATATACCCATGGGAGCTACGTATGAAAGGTTGGTGCAGGTGGCATTGCTGAATGAAGAGGATAAGGGCAAGAAGGAGACAAAGGCAGAAATCTCTCAAGGGAAGAAAGAGGGGTTACAGCCTAAGAAGACAGACTTCAAGAAGGGCGGGAAAGACAACAAAGAGAAGAGGAAGTGTAATTTCTATGGCAAAGTGGGGCACTTAGTGAAAGATTGCCGGAAAAAGAAGGCCAAGATGAATGGTGGGTGCTTTTCTTGCGGTGAAGCAGGCCATATGGCTAAGGATTGCCCAAAGAAGCGAGGGCAGGCGCAGAAAGCTGCATCCACTTCAGGTGGACAAGTTCATGCACTAGAAGCGCCACCTCTGCAGCAGCGAGGTATAAATACTTCTGTAGAAAGTGTAGTTTATCTTTCTGATCACCCAGTTCGCACTTTATTTGATTCTGGCGCATCACACTCCTTTATCTCATCTGCTTTAGTAGAATCTCTGCACCTAGAAACTAGAATGGTAGAGGACCCCTTAATTGTTTCAAATCCAATTGGGGGCCCAGCTTATTTATCTATGATCTGTGTGGGATTGAAAATTTCTATTCTATGCGTAGAATTTAAATGTAGTGCCTTTGTTTTGGGCTTTTCGGGATATGGTTTGATTTTGGGCATGGATTGGCTATCCAGTAATGGTGCCATCCTGGATTGTGAGAAAAGGGTGGTTAGGCTTCTGACCCAACTCGGTAACACTCTGGAAATTACTTGTAATCCCTCGTACGCGGTTATGCTTAGTTATCTTGAATCGCTAGATGCTTCTGTTGAGAGTTTGCAATCGGTTAAAGTGGTCCGGGAATATCCGGATGTCTTCGAAGAGGTGAAGGGCTTACCTCCGAAGCGGGAAATAGACTTCCGCATATATCTTGTAGATAATGCAAAGCCCGTTGCATTGCCCGTTAGACACATGGCTCCACGGGAAAGAAAGGAGCTCAGTAAACAGATTAAAGAGCTTCTAGAGAAGGGGTTCATTAGAAGGAGCATTTCAGAATGGGGCGCTCCAGTGGTGTTCGCTACAAAGGCGGATGGTTCACTCCGTCTGTGTGTTGACTATAGGGAGCTCAACAAGCTAACGAAAAAGAATAGGCACCCTCTCCCCAGAATTGACGATCTGTTTGATCAGCTTGTAGGAGCGTCTGTTTTCTCCCAACTCGATTAAGCGACCGGATTTCATCAGCTAAGGGTGGCTGAAGATAGTATCGATAAGACAACATTTAGAACCCCAGATGGCTTCTTTAAATGGCTTGTCATGCCTTTTGGCCTGACAAACGCACCCGCTTACTTCGTGGACCTAATGAGTAGGTTGTTTAGAGATTTCCTCAATAAGTTCGTAGTGGTCTTCGTAGACGATATCTTGATCTTCTCAAAGATTGAAGAAGAGCATGCTCAGCACCTAAGGGCAATCATGGAAACTCTGCGAGCCCATCAGCTAAAAGCCAAATTCTCCAAATGCCACTTTTGGAGAGAGGAAGTAAGGTTTCTTGGGCACATAGTATCCAAAAATGGGTTAGCTGTGGACCCTGCTAAAGTAGTAGTGGTACAGGATTGGAAGACACCAAGGAATGCAACTGAGGTCCGAAGTTTTCTAGGGCTAGCAGGTTTCTATCGAAAATTCATCAGAGACTTTGCAAAGATATCAGCTCCGCTCACAAAGCTGACCAAGAAGAATCTAGTGTTCAATTGGGACTTGGATTGCAAATTTTCTTTCCAACGACTAAAAAGGGCTCTTACAACAGCCCCAGTTTTGACGTTGCCAGATGGAAGCAAGATGTTCATAGTTTATACAGATGCATGTAGGACAGGGCTAGGCACTGTCTTAATGCAAGAAGGAAGGGTAATAGCTTATGGCGGAAGACAGTTGAAAGTGCACGAAAAGAACTACCCGACCCACGATCTTGAGTTAGCTGCCATCGTCTTTGCACTCAAGTCTTGGAGACACAATCTCCTAGGTGAGAAGTTCGAACTTTACACTGACCATAAATCGTTGAAATATCTTTTCTCGCAGAAAGATCTTAACTTGAGCCAACAGAGATGGATGGAGTTTCTTGCCTCGTACGATTTCGAGATCTCCTACACTCCGGGCAAAGGCAACGTAGTGGCAGACGCGTTGAGCCGAAAGAAACTAACCCTAAGCCCGCTGTTTGTTGAAAGACAAAGCCTAGAGTTTATAGACAGCTTTGACTTTAGGCCCTCCTCCGATTTTGTACCGGGCTTGCTAGCATCTCTCGAAGTACGCCCGACTTTAGTGGACGCAATAGGGACAACACAACGCGAAGACCCTCGGCTTGTGGAGACGATTGATAGGCTCATTAGGGTTGAGACTTCAAGTCACCTCAGCAGATACTCCATCGACAACAAGGGTTGGCTAAGGCGAGACAGAAGACTATGCGTCCCACAGACAAGGGATTAAGTAAAGAAGGTTCTCGAAGAAGCACATCACTCCAAGATGACGATACATCCAGGCGGAGATAAAATGTACAAGGACATAAAGAGAACTTTCTTTTGGAACGACATGTAGAAGGATGTGGCTGATTTCGTTTCTATGTGTATGGTGTGCCAACAGGTTAAGGCGGAACAGAAAAAGCCTGGCGGTCTGCTCCATCCTCTAGAGGTCCCGCAGTGGAAGTGGGATAGCATCTCAATGGACTTCATTGATGGGCTGCCTAGGTCTAGAAGAGGCAACACTAGCATTTGGGTAATAGTGGATAGGCTTACTAAAAGCGCTCACTTTTTACCTGTCAAAAGTAAAAGAACTGCCTCATCCCTAGCATCTCTTTACCTCAAGGAAATTGTTCGACTCCATGGAATACCATCCAGCTTTGTTAGTGACCGAGACCCTATCTTCACAAGTGAGTTTTGGCGGAGTCTGCAAGAAGCGGTAGGTACACAGTTATGCTTGAGCACAGCCTATCATCCCTAAACTGACGGCCAGACAGAAAGAGTGAACAGAGTTTTGGAGGACCTTTTAAGACTGTGCGTCCTTAACTTCGGAGGGACGTGGGAAGACCATCTTCCTTTGGTGGAATTTTCCTACAACAACAGCTACCAAGCAACCATCGGAATGGCGCCCTTCGAAGCTTTATATGGAAGACCGTCCCGATCGCCCACCTGTTGGTGGGAGTCTACTGACAAGCTCATACTTGGACCAGATATGATCCGAGAGACTTCAGAAAAAGTAGACTTAATACGGAGAAGAATGAAGACAGCCTAAGACAGACAAAAATCCTACGTCGACAAGAGGAGGACCGACCTTGAATTTGAGGTTGGGGACAGAGTTTTTCTTAAGGTATCTCCGCTAAGGAACGTTGTTCGTTTTGGAACCACTGGAAAGCTAGCACCAAGGTTCATAGGGCCATTTCCTATCATCGAGAAAATTGGGAAAATGGCCTATAGATTAGAGCTACCCGAAAAAATGACTGGAGTTCACAACGTTTTCCATGTTTCGCACCTCCGAAAATGTCTACATGAATCTGCTGAAGTGGTAGAGCCAAATATCCTAGAAGAAGCTGAAGTGGAACGCGAAGCAACCGTGAGGAAAGTTCCAACCCGCATATTAGGAACGGAAGTGAAGAAGCTACACAACCACGAAGTCAAGCTCGTCAAAGTTCAGTGGAGCGACGCCGAGGGAGACGCAACTTGGGAAACTGAAGCTAGGATACGCGCAGCCTACCCTTTTCTTTTCTAGGGTACATCTTTGATCTTTCTTTTTCCTTAAGTTGCGCTTTTATCTATCTTTTTAGGTATATCTCCTCGACCTTATCTTTTAGGTAGAAACTCTTTGGATGAAAACATGTAATTGAAACATGTTATGGATGATGGTTGCAAGTGGTTGCAAGTGATTGCTAGTGGTTGCTCGTGGTTGCATATACACACACAATCTAGATTTTAGATCGGCTCAGTCACTTCATATTGCATATGCATATATGCATTTATATTCGTATATGGTTGAAGTTTAATGTGTTGTCATATGGATGTTGCATTTATATGAATGATTATGCACTCATGTAGAATCATGAATAAAAGAATTTGCATACATAATGGATTCATGGCACTTACATAACTCGCATTAAGGAGGCCAACTGAATCAGTAGACCGCCTGATTTTGCATTAGATAAGTACATGTACACACACTTCGCATATGATCATGAAGCATTAGAAGTCTTTTAAGGACAATGGATGCTCGTGTTTGATGGATGAGTAGATGGATGTTTGGATGTTAGGACGTACATTTTTACTGAACTTGAAGATTTCGGGGACGAAATCCTTTTAAGTGGGGGAGAATGTAACACCCCGTGTGTATTCTATAATAGTGAAATCCACAAAATAAAGTATAACTCATTTCAAATCAAAGAATTAAGGGATACGGGATAAGCGATTGCGTTCGTCTCAGAATTCTACTTGAAATAGAGTCCGAGTTTGCGTAAAACAGACTCCGTATGAGGGAGATATGGCCTCCGGAAGTTTCAGAATTCAGTTTAAAATTCAAACAGACCAAAACAGCTCAGAAAACAAATTTAAATTTCAAAAATCGGGCCAGATTGGCCAAGGCGGGAATTTTCCCGCCTAAGGCACCCAGGTCGACTGGGTAGTTGACCTGGGCTACCCAGGTCGACTGGGTAGTCGACCTGGGGCACCCAGGTCGACTACATAGTCGACCTGGGGGTCGACTGGGGGGTCGACCTGGCCCCTGAGCCAGGTCGAACCCAGCCCTCCCGGCTGGCCTGGTCTGTGCTTGGCCGAATTCCTGAGCCTTGCCTTGTCACTAGGGCTAGGTGTCAGCTCCTGATTGGTCTCTCCTTCAAACGAACGGCTAATATACATCCAAGCTCCATCGACGGTCCTAATCAATTCACAAACTCTATAAAAAGGACCTAAGACTCCACCTAATTCATACAAATAAAAATGAGAATGAGACCGTCATGCTGCTGAGGCGAGACTAGGAGTAGCCGTCAAAATTGAGAGACGATTAGTAGACAATTCAAAAGTTTAAAGCAACGACAACTAAATCAAAACAACGCCTGCAACAAGGGATAGCATCTCCAAATTCAGAATTCAGATTCCTGAATTGAAGTTTCGTCATACGTTGTAAGTAGAGTGCTATTCCGATGTGAATGAACAATTGAGTTTTGATTTATGTAAAATGAGAAATGGAATTGTACTTAATTTAATTCATGATTGTATGTTGCTATGATTCTAATTCTGAATCGATTTGGGATATTGTGGTATAACGATGTTATGCCTATTGGATATTTGCAAGTATATGATTCATGTTAATGACCATATGTTGTGGTAGTTTATTTGAGATTCATGCGAGTATATGATTCACTATTATGCCAATATGATGTACATACTTTTATGATCACTTTTAGTGTGTAATTGGATTCAACTAAGTATTATGGTCTATATGAATTTATGTTGGAATTGGCATCGTGATTCAAGTGTAAAACCATACCTTTGTATTAGAGACAAAAGTAAGCATCTTTATGAACATGACTAAACTATGTTTGGTGTTATGCCTAGTTGAAAACATGTTTTAGGCCTATGTTGTTATCAAAATCATATGGTGATATATGTGACACATAATTAAGTTAGATTTACATTCCAATTACAAGTTTACATGAATAGATTAAAAACCATGATTCATGTTTAGGTATGTTTATGCCATGATTATATGAATAGAATGGTTCATGTTTAGGTATGTTTATGCCATGATTATATGAATAGAATGATTCATGTTTAAGTATGTTTATGCCATGATTATGTGCTATTACAGTGCAAGTTCACATGTGCCTAATTCATGTTAATTAGATCGTTATGTTGCAAGTTCATGCGTTCAAACTCCTCTTTTTATGTTACTTAGAATATATAAACACCATGTTCTAAGCCTCCCCTTTTTCATGTGGCTAAGTTGGGTTTAAATGTTAAACCCAACATACGTTATATTATAGCGAACGTATAAAACGGGGGTAATGACGATTGGGTTAAAATATAGAACATATGTGTTGGCATGTTTAACGCATGCCAATAACCTTGAAAAACAATTAAGTGGTATAAATTAATTTTACCCAATAAAGATGAATTTGAATAATGGGCCGCAAATATTTACATATAAAAAGAAAAGAGACAAAATATGTAAATTTAGAAAATACGATGTGTTTAACCCGAGATTGGATTGAGTCGTGATGTAAACCTGCCCAGAACCGCCCGGCTATCCAGTAGTCACAACAATACCTATCTAATGTGGGTGGTTAAACACGGAGCCCAATAAGGACCCGAGGTTAGACTGAGTTGTGGCGTAAGACTTCCCGGACCCAACCGGCAGCAGGCAGCCACAACAATACCTGTCTAATGTGAGAGGTCGAGGCTTTAATAAGACAATTAAGGCTGAGTCAGGATTGATAGGATTAAGTAAATTGAATTAATACTTAATCAAATGGAACATGCTAAACTATACAGACTGATTGGGGGTTAGGTATACAAATACTTAACCAACTTAGCATGTTGGCTAGAAATAGAAAACCTAGTAGCGGGGGACCCTTTTCAGCAGTAACCCTACAAGGTGTATCAGGATACCCTGAACTAGGAAGGGTGGGGCATGATTACTGGGCTGACTGTAAGAGGTCAAATCGACGGCAGTGGTGCAACAGTGTAGGTTCTAACGGGGTGCGGGCGTGCACACACTCCGACGCAGAAAAATAAGGCACTGGGCACCAGTAGCATACCTGTGTATTCTAGGATTGTGTCGGGCCGCCACCATGGGACTTGATACACCCCATGGTGGGACCAGCATAGGTAACTACAACATTGGGGGCCGTAAGACACATGTAACTTTGCGAGTAGGAGCCGATCATTAGAAACGAATCACTTCACCCTGATTATGGGGTGCCTGTTGGGAACTAGTTTATATGGATGCAGAGATTAATATGGGGTACGATAAGTACATTCGACTCTAGACAACTTAACCTAGTTTATAGTGCTTTCCCATTTCCAGTTTATACTTATCATGCCTAATTCTTTATTCATAGACTGAATAGTCCTAGACTTACTCAGGCTTTATGTCTGACTCTACTTTTCTTTCGTCTTCTTTTCTTTCGTCCCCCCCCCCCAGGTCCACAGGGAGGGAATACTGCAGCTTGACCAGTTTTTCACATTCTGCTTGAAGAGAAAGAATGTATTGCTTGGATCTTTTTCGTTTTGGACTATGGCTTTGGACCGCAATTATGGGACTTATGCAGTTTACTTATGTTTTTATGCTTCTTTAAATAATGTAATCAAGACAGTTATGAAGATGTTATGTTTTTGGAAGTATTGTAAGACAAATTATGGCATGGTTTGTGTAACACGTATTTTAATGAAATAAAAGTTGCGGTTGTTTTCCACTGTTCAAAAATATGTGTATTTATATCTGTCTTGTGTATCTGTGACTTATACTTATAAACCTCCACCAAAATTAGGGCATTCCCTTTGAGAGTGACCCTAACGGAGGTGGGGTGTTTCACTTTGCTTTGCAACAGAAGCCTTGATCACATGCCACTTAGGCGTGCCACACAGGCAATCCACTCCATGCTACTGATTTCTATCTATATATAACCTCTGAGCTTGTACGTCTCAGAGAAGGGCGTTAAACAAGAGAATAAATTCTCCGCCGCCAAACAGATATATATTTAACAGAGATCAGTCAGCACAGAACAAAATCCAATGTCAGACACACGGTCCATTTACAAGTTCGTTCCGGGTCTGAACGAAACCGGAGGCACCAATTCCTCGCATATCCGCACAATCAGCAATATGTCCGGACGGCTACTACCTCAGCTCCTTCAAGGTAGCTACTCCAATCATGAGCATCAGGAGCGCCCATCCATCCAATGTGGAGATCGTCGGTCTTCAACCGTCTTTAACTCTTCGGCTTCACATCGTCAATCGATTATTTGAAATGAGAACAAACTCGGCCTTTCCAAATAATCCACGCATATTTATATTTTCAAATCCTTTCATCACATGGTTAAATCACTCAACATTCACATTTCAGTTCATTAGTTTAGTTTTCATGTTAAATACATTCAACCATCACATATCAAGCAAACCAAGCAAAACCGGTTTATTTCCATTCTATATCATCAATAATATTTTTCAATGATATATCGCCATTTTTATTTATTTAAAAACGACCATATTCTATTAAACGAAATTTCAGTTCGTGCCGAAGCACTGGCGCTGTTTTTCACTAAATTTGTTTTACACATATCCGAAAATCTAACTGTTGGATCATCACAAGTTTTATATCATTAGGAAGGTCATTTCAAAACGAATCCAACGGTTTCAGTTTTGGGAAAATCCGACGGTCGGATCTTCCACACTAGCCGTTTGAAATCACAATTTCAAAATACGAACTACAGCGTCGTTATTCGATTTAATTTAATTATATTTATATTTATATATATAAATATAATCGATTCTGGCGCTGTTTTTCTTCAGATTTGAATTAAACATTCCAGACAATCCAACCGTCGGATCTTCACAAAGTTGGTGCCGTTGGAAAGATATTTCCAAGGCGAACCCAACGGTTGCGGTTTGGGGAAAATTCAACGGTCGAATTTCCCGCACTAGTCGTTTGAAATCACGGTTTCAAAATACGAACTGCACGGCCATGATTCGTTTTAATTTAATTATATTTATATAAATATAGTTCATTCGACGATTTCAATATCGTTTTCACTTCAAATATTTCACTAACGCCTTTAAATTTTGGAAAATTTTGCCATAACCTCCTTTGTACGGGAGGGACTGGGAAAATTCCCAAATAGCCACACAGGCGTCTCATGTCAAAAAGAAAAAGAAAAAGCCAAGCGACTAGCCAATAGGCTCATAAAATCATCACCCAAATAGAACAGTAAACATGTACCTATTTGTCGGGCACATAATTTTATTCCTCTTCTCTAGCCTCTTTGCTATAACCTGTTCAATAAATATGCATGTACATATATGCAATTTTCATCACTTATCATTTTCTATTCAATTTCATTTTCGGTTCACTTTGGTTTAAAGCCACCATTCATTCTAATGTTGCATACATAAGCAAAAATCATATCATTAGCTAATTAATGAATATTTCAACTCATGCATATTTATTTGAACAAGTGGTTATTTTTAACACTTCACATTTCAATAAAAATGATATTTTTGGCGAGTTAAAATATATTTCAACACATGACTATTTTATTTAGTTCCTTTACATGTTAAAAATAATATTCACTTCATAAATATTTATTTCAACACTAGTATATCTTTAGCAAATCACATATATGATAAAAATGGTATTTTCATCATCTAAATATTTATTCAACACATGAATTTCAATTTCACACATCACTTCTCAACACATGAGCATTCCCACGCATGGATATTTTATATATGTTGTTCATATAAGAAAGATGAGATTTTTATTGTTGAAACTATTTATATATAAGGCGAATATTTTACATACTTCATATATATTATAAAAATGTGATTTTTATTGTTTAAACACTTCATTCATTCACAAATGAATTTAATTTTCACCCATCACTTTTCAACACATGAACATTTCCACATATGGATATAGTTTCAACGTATGACTTTAATTTCAACGCATGAAGATAATTTCAACATATGAAAATAATTCTAACACATAAATATTATTCAAAATTTCGGCAGCATAACGGCAGGGTAGTTAAAACCGGCAACGTCCTTAGTACGGCTCCTCGCTCTACCTTAAAACCTCGTGGTTTTTGACAATGGGGATTCATGCATCTAATTCGCACGCAGGCGACATGTTTTATTTTTATTTCCACAATTTTTCCAATTCATTTCAATCACCAATGGGTATTTTCAACCACAACCAAACAATATCAACCACAAGCAATTATTCAACCATTCGCATTTTTCATCCAATGTTCCACACCAATTCACAACAATAAATATCGTCCATGGTTTGTGGACGAGTGGAGTGTATACATATATATATATATTATTGCTATATTTCACTTGCATTTCAACACATATATCAATTATTCTATGCATGTATAATTCATACTTCGCTTATATAGCTTACACATCGCATGTACATGAGGTATACCACATGTGTGTAATTTATATTTCGCTTATACAATTTATACACGACATTTTCCATTCAAATTCCACTAATTTAGATTTCTCACATTGATTTTTGGAGTGCTAAAAATCGTAGATGACTCAGAAAAATCCGCGGTCTCTTCTATGTGATAGAGAGCTTCCTTGCGGTCCCGATGTTTCCTGTTTCATCGAATTTCGTCAACACACCATAAAGATATGATTTTTCAAAGTGCAAACATAAAAAAGAACTCACCTTTCACGATGGTTCAAAACAAGGTTTTCAGTTTTCGCGAAAACCGAGGCACGATAGGATGATCGGAGGTGATGACGTGGAAGAGGGAGGAGAGGCGGTCATGTCAGTGGCGGTTTGGGGTGGCTCGGTGGTCGGTGGCGATCAGGGCGGCGCTGGGAAGTTGGCGACTTACTGGGCCCGATTCAGGCGATACGTTGGTCGAGGGGGGTGAGGGTTGGTCGGATTTGAAGAGGAGGAGGAGGCGCGTCGACGGGGGTAGGTGGCGGCGGCGATAGGGGGCTGAGGCGGCGGCGATCGGTCGGGGAAGATTCGAATGGGTTTCGCCGTTCGTTTCAGAGAGAAGCGGGGTTTTTTTAATTTTAATTTATGAAAGAAAAATTCTGATTGGCCTAGGGTCTTATTAAATTTTTAAATAGTGTTTTCTCCAACGAACTCCTTTTCAAGTCCAACGACTGTCGTCCCTAGCTAAATACCCCCATTTCGGACACAATGGGATATGTATCGTTGGCCAATTCGACTGTTATAGTTAGTTATTTTTCAAATTAAAGTATAAAACATTTAATTTTTAACTTTGAACGTACATTTCAATTTGCCAGGGCCACAAACTGATTCGAAAAATTCCAGAAAAAAAATCTAGCTATGTTTTGATGCTACGGTCCCAACAAAACTAGTTTCGTCGAATTCTGAGATCGTTTGAAAAATGGCCATTTTCTGGTCGATCCAATTTAACAGAAATTGACCAAACACATTTTCCTTTTCCACGCTCACATACTAGCTTCAAAAATTATGAAATTTGAAACCTAGCAATAGTTTGACATCCCGGACCCAACAAAAGTGGTTTCGTCGAATTCCGAGGTTGTTTGCAAAATATCAATTTCCCAGGGCTATATATTCTATATAGCGACCTTTCTGAAAATTCATTCGGCCATAACTTTTGATTTCCGTTATGAAATTTCGATTTTTCAGACTTGTTAGAAAGGTATTGACTAACAGATTTAAATATTTTTGGTTTCACTAAAATCCGTTATATTTTCCACCCGGCACAGTCAGTCAAAGTTTGAATTCAAATTTTCAAACTGCCACCTTATTTCTAATTCACTATTTTATTGAAATATTCTACTTTAATGGTTCAAATTCCTTTGAAATGACCAATTTAAAAATTTTAAATTGGCTCGTATTTTCCGGGTTGTTACAATCTCCCCCACTTAAAACTTTCCGTCCCCGAAAAGGAAACAACAGTAAAGTAGGAAACAAAATGTAAATGCAAAGTATTGTAAAGGTACCTTGCACCGGAGTTAGTCAGAGATATCCACTCAGCATTTGGGGTAAGCTTGCTTAATGCTTTCCTTAGTCTCCCAAGTACAGTCTCTAGGATCACTACTCCATTGCACTTTAACTAAATGAACCTTTTTGCTTCTTAATTCTCTAGTTTCTTTGCCAACAATTTTTAATGGCTCTCTTCTGACTGCTAATTCTGGAGTTATATCTATATCCTGTTGCGCTGCTTCTTCTACAATAAGATCTGGATCATGCACATGTCTTCTAAGTTGAGATACGTGAAATACATCATGCACTCCAGGCAACCAATCTGGTAATTGAACCCTATAAGAAAGAGTTCCAATTCGTTCAAGTATAGGAAAGGGACCAATAAATCTCGGTGCCAACTTCCCAGTTTTACCGAATCGGATCACTCCTCTCATCGGAGATACTTTCAAATAAACATGGTCACCCACAGCAAATGTCAAATTGCTCCTTCTAGAGTCTGCATAACTTTTCTGTCGGCTTTGCGCGGTTTTCAATCACTTTTTGATGAAGTCGACTTTATCAGATGCTTCTCGAATCATATCGGGTCCTAACACAAGTCTATTGCCAGGTTCTACCCAACATGCTGGAGATCTGCACGGTCTGCCATATAATGCTTCAAATGGCGACATTCCCAAACTTGCTTGATAGCTATTGTTATATGAGAATTCGGCCAAATGCAAGTGATCTTCCCATGACCCACCAAAATCAATTATACAAGCCCGCAATAAATCTTCTAGAATTCTATTCACCCACTCAGTCTGGCCATCTGTTTGAGGGAGATAAGCGGTGCTCATATTCAGTTTCGTTCCTAATTCTGTCTGGAAAGCCTCCCAGAATTTGCTAGCAAATATTAGGTCTCTATCACTGACTATGCTGATGGGAATTCCATGCAGCTTAACGATTTCCTTTAAATATATCTGTGCTAGACTTTGAGCGGTTCTATTGGATCTGATAGGTATAAAATTGGCAGTCTTTGTGAAGCGATCTACGATTACCCAAATGCTGTCATTACCTTTCCTGGTTCGCGGCAAACCATCTATGAAATCCATGGAAATCTGTTCCTATTTCCAACCTGGGACTTCCAACGGTTGCAGCAATCCAGCTAGCTTTTGTTGGTGGCTCTTGACTAATTGACAAGTAGGGCATCTGCTCACATATAAAGAAATGTCCCTCTTCATTGCCTTCCACCAGAAAGTGCGTTTGATATCATTGTACATTTTACTCACACCAGGATGGATGCAAAATTTGGATTTATGGCATTCATCTAGCACTTCTCTTTTGAGCTCAGGGATGTTGGGAACACATATTCTCCCTTTCAGTCTTAGAACTTCTTCTTTATCTACCTGAAAACTTGAGGGCTCTCCTTTCTGGATTCTCCCTCTGATCCTTTGAATGAAATAATCATTCCTTTGGAGAGCACATATCTTATCAATCAAGCCAGGCGTAATTATAAGATTGGCAATGATTGCGGTTTTTCTACTAAGCGCATCCGCTACAATGTTAGCCTTTCTCGGCATATACAGAATATATAGGTCATATGCCGCAAGAAATTCTAGCCAACGCCGCTATCTCAAGTTCAGATCTTTCTGGGTGTACAAATACTTCAATGATTGATGATCAGTAAATAGTTCGAATTTCTCACCCAGCAAGTAATGCCTCTAGATTTTCAAAGCAAAAACGATAGCTAGCAACTCAAGATCATGAGTTACATAATTCTTCTCATGCGGTTTTAGCTGGCGGCTTGCATAAGCGACTACTTGGCCTCTTTGCATTAATACTGCACCAAGACCTCTAATAGAAGCGTTTGTCCAAACCGTCAAATTCTGATTTCCATCGATAATGGTTAACACTGGAGCGGTTGTCAGTTTCGATTTCAATTCCTGGAAAGCTTCCTCACAGTCGGAGGTCCATTTAAATTTCTCATGCTTCTTTGTAAGCTTTGTCAGCGGGCCGAATATCTTCGAGAAATCCTTAACGAATTTCCGATAATAACTAGCTAACCCCATAAAACTTCTAACCTCTGTGGGTGTGGTAGGCTGTTTCCAGTCTTGAATTGCTGTAATTTTACTCGGATCTACAGAAATCCCTTCCTTTGACATGACATGGCCAAGGAACTTCACTTCCTCTAGCCAGAAGACACACTTAGAGATTTTGGCTTTGAAGACGTTCTTTCTCAGAATCTCCAATACTTGTTCTAAATGTTTTTCATGCTCGAGTTTTGATTTGGAGTAGATTAAAATATCATCGATGAATACGAGGACAAATTTATTTAGAACTCCCCTGAACACTCTATTCATTAGATAGACGAAGTATGCTGGAGCATTGCAGAGGCCGAACGGCATTACTAACCATTCAAAAAATATGTCTGGACCTCTGAAAGCTGTCAAAGGAACACATTCTTCTGCAATTCTCAATTGATGAAAACCTGTAGCTAGGTCCATTCTAGAAAATACTCTCGCCCCATTTAATTGATCTAGCAAGTCATCGATGCGGGGTAATGGATATTTATTTTTGAGCGTTTTTTTGTTGTGGTCTCGGTAATCAACGCACAATCGAAGAGTACCATCTGACTTTGGGACAAACACTACAGCTGCACCCCAATTAGAAAAGCTAGGTCTGATCAGACCCTTCCATAGCAGTTGACGAGTTTGATCGCCTAGTTCTTCCTTTTCCTTTGGAGTCATTCTTCTAATTGGATGAACCACTGGTCTGGCATTAGGAATTAGATCGATTCTGAATTCTATTTCTCTTTGCGGAGGTAAGTTTTCAACTTCTTCAAACACATCCGCATAGTTTCTAACAATCGGAATCTTTTCCAGGGAAGTGGGGATAACTTCTAATGCCGACCAAAATTCTTCTCTATTTGGATTCGAACCATGACATGGTACAGTAATATATCCAAGCTTCGTTAGAATTTTAACGATTCTTTCTGCACAATTTACTTCGTATTCCGTTAACCAATCTAGCCCGAGAATGATATCAAACTCAGGGAAGTCCATAACGACTAGGTTAAAAGGAAACCGATATCGGAAAAAGGAAGCAGGTACTTTACAATACGAACCGAGAATAATAGAACCCCCTATTGGATTATGAACTTTAACCGACTCTTTGAGCTTTTTCTGCTTTAACTTTAATTTGTGTGCTGTGTTACTAGCAATAAAACTACGTGATGCACCTGTGTCAAACAATACAGAAACAGGGATATTTTTAATTGTAAGGGTACCTCCCAAAACATCGGGTTTACCTGCTCCATCGGAAGCAGCTGGTGGGCTCGACCCGTCATAGACATGAGCTACTGCGGCCTTCTTCAGCAAAGGACAGTCCCTAGCAAGATGATCTGTCTTGCGACAGTTAAAGCACGAGCGAGGGTTCTGAGAGCCTTGGCTTGAACCTTGAGAATTGGTCCTCTGCCGTTTTGGGGCTGTACAGACATTTGAGTAGTGCCCCACCTTGCCACTGTTATAGCAGTTTCCTCTTGGCGGCTTACTGGTTTGTGTATTCGAGGATGCCGCTTGGCTTGACTCGCCTTGATTTGCAGCAGGCTTGCGTTTGTTTCCGGCTTGGCTTCTAGCGCGATCCTGCTCCAGATGCCTTTGGTCAAGGTCTTCGTAGTTGCATGTCATTTCCACCAATTCATTAAATTCCAGCTTGACGTGGGCCATGGATCTATCATGATACTATTGCTTTAGCCCAAGGATAAACCTCTTATTTTTGGACTTTGCAGTGGCGACGAGCTCCGGAGCATAGGGGGACAACTGTGTAAATTTATTCAGATAATCCTGCACTGAAAGATCCCCTTGCTGGAGGTTGGCGAAGTCATCGTGCATGCGTTCTAGGGCTTGTTCTGGGACATATTTCTCCATGAAGAGTTCTTTGAATCCATCCCAGGTTCTTCCAGCTTCTATATTCCCGGCGGTGAGAGATTCCCACCATAGTTCAGCTTGTTCTTGCATAAGCCAGGCACCCATAATAGCTTTATCTTGGTCTCCAAGCCTTAGGCCTTCTAGTATTTTCTCGCATGTTTTGAGCCATGCAAGGGCCTCTATTACAGTGCCAGTTCCCGAGAAGGTCTTGCCTTGTAGCAACCCAGATTTTGAGCGACTTTGGTTATCGACGTAAGCTCGACGTCGATAACCAAACCATCGAAAAATCCCGGTAATTAATGAAAGAAAATTAGAAGGTGAGAATAGATAAGATAGAACTTATAGAATAGAAGAAGAAGAACATCATCATCAGAGTAAACACGAATCTCACAGCGGAACGAATAAAATATAACATAACATATCTTTGAAATAACATCAGTATATGTATACAATAACACTTATCAGAGTACAACTTACAACACAGCGGAAATAAACTATAGCTATATGATTCTGAAGCCTCCTGCTCCAGCTCTTCAATGTATCTGCAAATCCCGACTACTTGACTGCCCGTACAAATTTAGGCACCCAAGAGTTTAGGGAAAACAACAAAGTAAACTCCGGGTCAGTCATGGGACTGGTGTGAGTAAAACAGTTTAAACAGGTATATGAACAAGTAAACGATATCTCATAAGACCACGCCGTGAATACGGAACGGGTTTTTCCCTTATGAAAATCCAAATAACTTTTCAAAGCAATATCATTCTAATATTATAATAATGTCTAAGTACAAATAAATATTAATCTAGCAGAAACGCTTGCATCTCACGTTACTACATATATAGTATACAATCAAAATCGCAAGCACGTATTGGATGATTGGATTTCCAACTATGACAAGGTATGGAACCACCTTCCGATCAGTGTACTCTAGGAACGATACACTGGAGTTCAACAAGAACATCTTGCAACTCAGCCACACATGACCGACCACTCATTTCGCTTGAGTGTATCGAATGTACATCACCAACGGTTGGGATCAGCAATCGTTCCCGTATATATATGGGACAGCATTGATAGATTTAAGAAACAAATGAATATTCACTAGATAGGTGATTATACACCCTACTTCGGTGCGACCGACTTAGCCATGCTGCCTGCCCGATTTCTGTCATTTACGGGTTGATGAGGCTAGAAGCTACGCTTTATCATCACGATAGATTCACTTCGAATGCCACATTGTCAGATCCATTGAAAATCACTAATTGACGTCTACAACAATACATTACGTGTCAGCTAAAAGAAGTTTCCTTCTCCGCTTCCACTCTTGATACGGTTGAAGAAATCAATGTACGTGACCTTTCTGGAAATACTCTGTCAGACATCCATCTTCATTTACTTAAAATGTCACATCGTCATACCCGCCAAATCACAAATTGACTTATCCAAAAATAACACGGGTATACAGCTAAGAGAAACGAATTCCTCCGCCACCAAACGTGAATACATTTGAACAGATCAACTTACGCGATCCATTGGATATACTCTGTCAGACCTTCGTCCATACAAGTTGTCCTGGGACTGGACAAACCGAAGGCACTATTCTGTAAACATGATAGCCCTTGCATTTTACTCCGTCTTCAATTATCTTTGGCATATATGATTCGCAACGCTTATGCCAATACAGAGTGGTTCTATGGATAATAATCCAACCGGTCTCTCCATATTAACAACGTTAAAATGGTCAAAACTTCGATAGTCGGTGAGTTAACTATCAAAGAAAAACAAGTGTGCAAACAACGATATTATTTCCAAATGGAAATTACATCGAGCAAACATCATTTAACATAAATCTCTTTAGTTCATTTATTTACTTATCTCCTGTTTTCCCTATATTCTAAATTCTTATTTTCTTTTATCAGAAAACATTTCTGATTCTCGTTTGGAAAACATTTCAAAAACTTCTTTACGATCAAACCTTACCATTTCTTAGTTAAGACGGAAGTCACTCAAGTTGGGGTATGATTACCTCTCAGACCTTAACTGAACAACGTTATAACTTCAAAATGGTCAAAGTTTATCTTTTAATCTTTAACAACTTCTTTACGCCTTTCTCGGATTCAATTTTACTAATCCACTTCTATATTTAAAACATTGGTTATAACAATAACGTTAAAATTCCTACTTTCGAATTATCTGACTTTAATTATAACTTCTATTCTTATTAGTGAATAATTAACCTAACTTATTTATTTATAAATAAATAAATCTCTATTTAAACACTGGAAAGTATAAGTACTTTCCCGAATTCGATATAATCGAATTCGCCGATTAGCTCTCTTCGAGAAATCTCTCTTTGATTAACTCTTCTTCGGATAACCTATATTCGATTAACTTCTTCTCGAATAAACGATATTCGATAATCTCTCTTCGAATAACTAATATTCGATAACTCTTCCTTTTCAAATATCTCATATTTGAAAATCTCACTTCGATTAAACTAAAATCGATAACTCACTTCGATGAAACTAACATTGATAACTCCTTTCGATGAAACTAACATCGATAACTCCTTTCGATGAAACTAACATCGATAACTTTAACTCGACGAACTTAACTCGACTAACTTAACTTGACTCGACTAACTCGACTTACTTGGTTCGACCAATTCAATTTGATCAACTAGGCTCGACTAACTTAACTCGACTTACTTGGTTCGACCAATTCGATTCGATTAACTAGGCTCGACTAACTTGACTAACTTAACTCGACTTACTTGGTTCGACCAATTCGATTTGATTAACTAGGCTCGACTAACTTGGTCGAACCACCCGATCAACTCAACTTATTTAACTTAACTTATTTCTCAATTCGATCAACTCGATTAACTCCTATCGAATAACTAATATTCGATTAAACTCCATTCGCTTGACTCTAGATCGCAGCGATCACAATGGTTACGCCTGACTCCCTCAGGAAACATCCGACCGCCGTAGGCTATTTACGACCCTGCGAATTATGCTGGCAGTCGTACAAGATGGCAACTTACCCTGAATACTATGTTTGACTAATGCCGTCTCAAATAACTATATTTGATTAACTCTAGTTCATTTTAACTCTAATCGATTAACTCTAACTAATTAACTCCAACTGGGTAACTCTATTTGACTAACTCGACTTGACTAACCCCTTTCGAATAACATATTCGATTAACTAACTTTCGAACACCATATTCGATTAACTAACTTCGAATACCATATTCGATTAACTCCTTTCGAATGTCTATATTCGATTAACTAACTTCGAATACCATATTCGATTAACTAACTTCGAATACCATATTCGATTTCTCCTTTCGAATACCATATTCGATTAACTTTATTCACTTTATAAAGATTTCCTTTTTATAATGTTCCCTTTCCAATTCTATTTGTAAATAGTTTACAAATATTTCCTTTTCAAATTTATTCTTGAAAATATTCTAACTCCTTAAATTCTCGGGAAAATTCGCCATAACCTCCTTTGTATCGGGAGCATCGGGAAAATCCCCAAACTCGCCACATAGGCCTTTCCATTCAAAAAGAAATGTTTGAATTTATTTCCTTTTTAAAATATCTCCTATTTATAAATATTCCCATTTTAAAAATATTCTATTTTCAATATTACTTTGAAAATTCCCTTATCTACATTCCGGCATGTTATGGTATTTTAACATATCAAATTACGATGTCTAATCTCGTCCATACGCACACAATCAACAACAGGTTATAATTCACATCATATATTAAAATATATGAAAAACAATAAAATAACTGTTGAGGAATCCAGTCGGATTCCTCCAACCTGTTTCCCTGCATCACAGATGTTAGACAATATAGATAACATCACTTTCAGTTCCATATGATATATTCTGTTAAACCGAATCAATATAGAAATTTAACTAACTGACTAGCAGTTCAATCAAATAATCAACACACAGTCAAACAGTCAATATTTAACAGTTCTGGAAATACAACATGAAATTATAAACTGTTAAGAGTTAGTGAGATTTACTCACATTTGGACGATCATCGTCAATGACGATAACCATCGCTTGATTCAGACAATTTATTTTGCTATAAATTGTGACGGACTCCAATTGACTCGCGGTCAGTTCCAGTGCGTAGTGTCCGTCCGTACGATCCTGTCGGATCTTGTTTCGTTGAATTTCGTCAACATATGAACAAGTTATGCGGTTTTCCAATTAGTGTACATTTTGAATAATTAAAACTTGGAAAAAATCTAAATCAAATGGGCTTTACCCATTGTTACTCGGCCCATCACCCTCCTTGGATTCCAACCCGTTATCAACAGTCTTCTCCCCAAAAAGAAGTGCGTCGTGCCCCTCTTGTTAACCACTCCATAACCGAACTTCTTCCCAATGCCTCATCTCCTTCCCCACTCCACCATCTTCCACGAGACCACCCCCATCTTCTTCCTCTTCACACCCTCCTTCTCCTTGGACCATCAGTGCCAAGCTCGAACTCGAGTTGCAGTTTCCATCGTTTGGGGTATTTACGCAGGAAACCAGTGCTTTGATCGACACTTTTTATTTCCAGAAAATCCAAGAATATTCACACAACTTCTATTCGACCACCCAAACCCGAATACAACATCAATTCGAATCAAAACCCACCGAATCGCGACCAAACTTCAGCCCTAGTTTAACGCTGACCAACCCTGTGACGAAGGACAACGTCGATCCTTTCAAACAGCACATGAAATCGAAGAGGAAGCAGTCGGGAGTAAAATGAAATGAGTTTGGGGATTTTAGGGAATTTTTATGATTTGTTTTTGATTTTCCAAAACTTCCTTGCTCACGTTTGGTTTTCCCCAGAGGCGGCTCGACTTAGTTTGACTTCGGTAAGAAATGAATTAGGTTTACAAAGAGGTAAGGGTATTTATAAGGTAATTTTATTTGATTATTTAATTTATCCTTAAGCAAACGTTATAATTGTCCTTTAAAATTCCTGTAATCACATACGATACCCAAAAATCACGAAACTGGACATGCAGCTACAGTTCGACATTACGGTCCCAACGAAACTGGTTTCGTCGAATTCCGACTCCGTATGCTCACACAACATATTTTTAATCGTCAAAATACTGACTGTTCTTCACTCTAAAAATCCGTACGGCCACACAGTGACTCTAAAAATCACGAAACTTGACATCTAGCAACTATTTGATATTGCGGATCCAACAAAACTGGTTTCGTCGAATTCCGACTTCGTTTGCAAAACCGGCTATTTTTAATGCTCTGGATAACCCATTTAAATATACAAATATATTTAAATAAAAATTAAATTAAATATAAATAAATTTATATTATCGTATATATTCAAAGAGGAATATCATACAGCTCCAGGAAAATTATATACTCTCTATTCTGTGTCCAGATTGAATCGATATTCAATTTATATTGAAAAATCCTTTTATAACGTATATAAAGCGTTACGAATTATAAAGGAATTCCATAGCGACTTTTTTCTGAAATTTGATTTGGACGTAAATCAAAATCTACACGACGAAATCCCGATTTTTCTCTTCCACTACAAAGATATACTCCACTAGCTCCACACGTTTCTTGTTTCACAGAAATCCGACTTAAAACAAATCTTGTACATTCAGTTGAAGTTCAAATCGCCAAATAGCGAAATGCAGCGCCATTTCGAGCTCGTTTATAATTATATTATAAATTATACGTTCAACTGTCGTCGATTCAATATATTCGTTATTCAAATTCAATTCCAAACTGAATTTTACCTTATATATAACCCAATTCACACTGTATTGTGAATTCAGCTACTTTTGACTATTTCGACATTATAATATATTTTATTATATTATAATTATTAATTAAATATTCAATATTATTTAATTCACGTTCTCGATATCGATAAATCGATATTTAATAATTAAATAAATAAATTATTCAACAGCTAAAAAATGCGGGTTACTACATGCCTCCTAGGTTTTTGTATCTCTTAGCTACGCGGTCCAGCTCGAAGTATTGAGCGGCCGAGGGTTGTATCAAGGGTCCTTCTTCAACTGGGACTTCTCCCCGTCCTCTACCACGGCCAACACGGCCTCCTCTAGCGGCGGCTGCTCTGGTAGCCATTTTTTAAATTCTGTATAAGCAAGAAAAGAGTCAGCTTACAGAAATGATAATTTATTGCATGGTTAAGCAGAAAATTTAAGGAAAGATAGCGATGGACTGATCAAGTTGTTTTTGCTATTCTGCATAGCTCATTCTAGGACTTTACTAGTCCTATCTCTAATGAGCTGCTTGCCTTAGAATACTACTGATTCTATTTTGACGAAGTGTTTAATGTGTTAGACTCCAGAACTAAGGTTAACCAAAGCTCTGAAACCAACTGTGACGTTCCCAAAACCCCGTACCACGGTGTTAAGGATAATCATTGGAATATAACACATTAATCATCATTAGCAGATCACAGATAATAGCATAAACATAAAATAGAATGATTTACACAATATGATAGCGGAATAATGTAGATATCAACACATCAGAGAGCACAGTACAGGATACTACTTAGTGCATAATAATACATAATCAGTCACCATCGCCAGAGGCGGAATCATACATAAAGAGTACACAAAATAAATATCAGTCTACATCGCCAATGGCGGAATCATAATATAGATACAATAATGGTGGAAAGAGTCAAAGCCTTCTCAAGGTAGTCAAGCCTCGCCATAGCCAAAAGTGCGCCAAATACCTGTAACTAGGCTGCCCGTGTGAAAATAAGGGCACCCGAGTTTGCAAGGTGAAACAAACTACGAGTCAGTCATGGGACTGGTATGAGAAATCTACTTAACTTATTAAACAACAATAATAAGGCAAATCAAAGGACCATGCCACTTTTGCGGAACGGGTTTACTCCAATGAGTGCTAGTGCATAAAATAAAGTACACGGTTAAATCATCGCAATGCTTTTTATCAAAATGAAACCATTATAAGACTCAGGTCCCATCACACATGCAACGCAAGCCAGAGGATAGAGTTTTACCTTATAATGGCCAAAAAGCTTCATACGTATAAAATGAAAGTGTTTGATATTATTACTAGTGTATATATGTTTCAAAAGAAAATTCAATCATAAATATCAATCATAGACGGCATGGGTACCATATATCATGTCGCCATACTAGTAATACAATCACATCCGCACATTTCGTATTGGAAATTGGATTCCATCATGAGTCGAGGCAAGGGGCAAGCTCCTCTCCATTCGAGACACTCTAGCAAATGTCCCAGGATCGCACACAACGGTCCCTGGAATCGGCTGGGCCGGTCCTCTCTTACTTTTGAGGATTAATTATTCCTGAACACACGTTTCCCGGTCCTTGCAGACCTATAATCGAGGCGCCTCGCATTCCAACAACCACACAGGTGAAAAGTATATATAAATGTCAGGGCTGGTAGGTCACTGACACCACCCTAGCTAGAAAGAAACGCCGTGCTCTCCCAGCGGTCCTTCTCCCGTTTTTGACTCATACCGAGGTGTGAGGCTCGCGAATCCACGCTATACACAAAGCTACGTCACACGGACCATGCTTTGATCATCAACCACAAGACTTTGCTTTGCAATAGAAGCCTTGATCACATGCCACTTAGGCGTGCCACACAGGCAATCCACTCCATGCGACTGATTTCTATCTATATATAACCTCTGAGCTCGTACGTCTCAGAGAAGGGCATTAAGGAAGAGAATAAATTCTCCGCCGCCAAACAGATATATATTTAACAGAGATCAATCAGCACAGAGCAAAATCCAATGTCAGACACACGGTCCATTTACAAGTTCGTTCTGGGTCTGAACGAAACCGGAGGCACCAATTCCTCGCATATCCGCCCAATCAGCAATATGTCCAGACGGCTACTACCTCAGCTCCTTCAAGGTAGCTACTCCAATCATGAGCATCAGTAGCGCCCATCCATCCAATGTGGAGATCGTCGGTCTTCAACCGTCTTTAACTCTTCGACTTCACATCGTCAATCGATTATTTGAAATGAGAATAAACTCGGCCTTTCCAAATAATCCACGCATATTTAGATTTTCAAATCCTTTCATCACATGGTTAAATCACTCAACATTCACATTTCAGTTCATTAGTATAGTTTTTATGTTAAATACATTCAATCATCACATATCAAGCAAACCAAGCAAAACCGGTATATTTCCATTCTATATCGTCAATAATATTTTTCAACGATATATCGCCATTTTTATTTATTTAAAAACGGCCATATTCTATTAAACGACATTTCAGGTCGTGCCGAAGCACTGGCGCTATTTTTCACTAAATTTGTTTTACACATATCTGAAAATCTAGCCGTTGGATCATCACAAATTTTATATCATTAGGAAGGTCATTTCAAAACGAATCCAACGGTTTCAGTTTTGGGAAAATCCGACGGTCGGATCTTCCACACTAGCCGTTTGAAATCACGATTTCAAAATACGAACTACAGCGTCGTTATTCGATTTAATTTAATTATATTTATATTTATATATATAAATATAATCGATTCTGGCGTTGTTTTTCTTCAGATTTGAATTAAACATTCCAGACAATCCAACCGTCGGATCTTCACAAAGTTGGGGCCGTTGGAAAGATATTTCCAAGACGAACCCAACGGTTGCGGTTTGGGGAAAATTCAACGGTCGGATTTCCCGCACTAGTCATTTGAAATCACGGTTTCAAAATACGAACTGCACGGCCATGATTCGTTTTAATTTAATTATATTTATATATTTATATAAATATAGTTCATTCGACGATTTCAATATCGTTTTCACTGCAAATATTTCACTAACGCCTTTAAATTTTGGAAAATTTCGCCATAACCTCCTTTGTACGGGAGGGGCTGGGAAAATTCCCCAATAGCCACATGGGCGTCTCATGTCAAAAAGAAAAAGGAAAACCCAAGCGGCTAGCCAATAGGCTCATAAAATCATCACCCAAACAAAACAGTAAACATGTACCTATTTGTCGGGCACATAATTTTATTCCTCTTCTCTAGCCTCTTTGCTATAACCTGTTCAATAAATATGCATGTACATATATGCAATTTTCATCACTTATCATTTTCTATTCAATTTCATTTTCGGTTCAATTTGGTTTAAAGCCACCATTCATTCTAATGTTGCATACATAAACAAAAATCACATCATTAGCTAATTAATGAATATTTCAACTCATGCATATTTATTTGAACAAGTGGTTATTTTTAACACTTCACATTTCAATAAAAATGATATTTTTGGCGAGCTAAAATATATTTCAACACATGACTATTTTATTTAGTTCCTTTACATGTTAAAAATAATATTCACTTCACAAATATTTATTTCAACACTAGTATATCTTTAGCAAATCACATATATGATAAAAATGGTATTTTCATCATCTAAATATTTATTCAACACATGAATTTCAATTTCACACATCACTTCTCAACACATGAGCATTCCCACACATGGATATTTTATATATGTTGTTCATATAAGAAAGATGAGATTTTTATTGTTGAAACTATTTATATATAAGGCGAATATTTTACATACTTCATATATATTATAAAAATGTGATTTTTATTGTTTATACACTTCATTCATTCACAAATGAATTTAATTTTCACCCATCACTTTTCAACACATGAACATTTCCACATATGGATATAGTTTCAACGTATTACTTTAATTTCAACGCATGAAGATAATTTCAACATATGAAAATAATTCTAACACATAAATATTATTCAAAATTTCGGCCGCATAACGGCAGGGTAGTTAAAACCGGCACCGTCCCTAGTACGGCTCCTTGCTCTACCTTAAAACCTCGCGGTTTTTGACAATGGGGATTCATGCATCTAATTCGCACGCTGGCGGCATGTTTTATTTTTATTTCCACAATTTTTCCAGTTCATTTCAATCACCAATGGGTATTTTCAACCACAACCAAACAATATCAACCACAAGCAATTATTCAACCATTCGCATTTTTCATCCAATGTTTCACACCAATTCACAACATTAAATATCGTCCATGGTTTGTGGACGAGGGGAGTATATATAAATATATATATTATTGCTATATTTCACTTGCATTTCAACACATATATCAATTATTCTATGCATGTATAATTCATACTTCGCTTATATAGCTTACACATCGCATGTACATGAGGTATACCACACGTGTGTAATTTATATTTCGGTTATATAATTTATACACGACATTTTACATTCAAATTCCACTAATTTAGATTTCTCACATTGGTTTTCGGAGTGCTAAAAATCGTAGATGACTCAGAAAAATCCGCGGTCTCTTCTATGTGGTAGAGAGCTTCCTTGCAGTCCCGATGTTTCCTGTTTCATCGTATTTGGTCAACACACCATAAAGATATGATTTTTCAAAGTGAAAACATAAAAAAGAACTCACCTTTCACGATGGTTCAAAACTAGGTTTTCAGTTTTCGCGAAAACCGAGGCACGATAGGATGATCGGAGGTGATGACGTGGAAGAGGGAGGAGAGGCGGTCCTGTCGGTGGCGGTTTGGGGTGGCTCGGTGGTCGGTGGCGATCGGGGCGGCGCTGGGAAGTCGGCGACTTCCTGGGCCCGATTCAGGCGATACGGTGGTCGAGGGGGGGGTGAGGGTTGGTCAGATTTGAAGAGGAGGAGGAGGCGCGTCGACGGGGGTAGGTGGCGGCGGCGATAGGGGGCTGAGGCGGCGGCGATCGGTCGGGGAAGATTCGAACGGGTTTCGCCGTTCGTTTCAGAGAGAAGCGGGTTTTTTTATTTTAATTTATGAAAGAAAAATTCTGATTGGCCTAGGGTTTTATTAAATTTTTAAATAGTGTTTTCTCCAACAAACTCCTTTTCATGTCCAACGACTTCCGTCCATAGCTAAATACCCATATCCCGGACACAATAGGATATGTTTCGTTGGCCAATTCGACTATTACAGTCAGTTATTTTTCAAATTAAAGTATAAAACATTTAATTTTTAACTTTGAACGTACATTTCAATTTGCCAGGGCCACAAACTGATTCGAAAAATTCCAGAAAAATAAATCTAGCTATGTTTTGACGCTACGGTCCCAACAAAACTAGTTTCGTCGAATTCTGAGATCGTTTGAAAAATGGCCATTTTCTGGTCGATCCAATTTAACAGAAATTGACCAAGCACATTTTCCTTTGCCACGCTCACATACTAGCTTCAAAAATTATGAAATTTGAAACCTAGCAATAGTTTGACATCCCGGACCCAACAAAAGTGGTTTCGTCGAATTCCGAGGTCGTTTGCAAAATATCAATTTCCCAGGGCTATATATTCTATATAGCGACCTTTCTGAAAATTCATTCGGCCATAACTTTTGATTTCCGTTATGAAATTTCGATTTTTCAGATTCGTTAGAAAGGTATTGACTAACAGATTTAAATATTTTTGGTTTCACTAAAATCCGTTATATTTTCCACCCGGCACAGTCAGTCAAAGTTTGAATTCAAATTTTCAAACTGCCACCTTATTTCTAATTCACTATTTTATTGAAATATTCTATTTCAATGGTTCAAATTCCTTTGAAATGACTAATTTAAAAATTTTAAATTGGCTCGTATTTTCCGGGTTGTTACACCTATACTCTTTTAAAATCATTCAGACTATAGAATTAAGAGTGCACATCCATGGAAAGAAAATAACAATAGAGTAGAGAACTAAATGGTAATGCAAAGTATGGAAAATGTCCCATGCACCGGAGTCAATCAGAGATATCCACTCGACACTTAGGATAGGCTTTCTGAATGCTCTCCTCAGTTTCCCAAGTACAATCTCGCGGATCTCCACTCCATTGCACTTTGACTAAGTGAACCTTCTTGTTCCTCAGCTCTTTGGTTTCTTTGCCAATAATCTTGAGCAGCTCTCTTCTCACAGCTAATTCTGGAGTAATTTCAATATCTTGTTGTGCGGCCTCTTCCACAACCAAGTCTGGGTCGTGAACATGCTTTCGAAGTTGAGATACGTGAAATACATCATGCACTCCAGGCAACCAATCCGGCAATTGAACCTTATAAGCGAGAGTTCCAATCCGTTCCAGAATAGGAAACGGACCAATGAATTTGGGCGCTAACTTCCCAGTTTTACCGAACCGGATAACTCCTCTCATCGGTGATACTTTCAAATATACATAGTCGCCAACAACAAATGATATATCCCTTCTTCTCTTATCTGAATAGCTCTTCTGTCGGCTTTGAGCGGCGAGTAATCGTTTCTTAACGAAATTGACTTTGTCGGCAGCTTCTCGGATCATATCAGGTCCCAATACAAGTCTATTTTCAGGTTCGACCCAACAAGCAGGAGATCGGCACGGTCTACTATACAATGCTTCGAATGGTGACATTGTTAGGCTCGCCTGGTAGCTGTTGTTATATGAGAACTCAGCCAAATGTAAATGGTCTTCCCATGCTCCACCGAAATCTAGAACACAAGCCCGCAATAAATCTTCTAGGATACGATTCACCCTCTCAGTTTGACCATCTGTCTGAGGATGATAAGCGATGCTCAAGTTCAGCTTCGTTCCCGGTTCTACTTGAAATGCCTCCCAGAATTTGCTAGTGAATATTGGATCTCTATCACTAACTATACTGATCGGCACTTCGTGTAGTCTAACAATTTCCTTGAAATATATCTGCGCTAGACTCTGAGCAGTTCTTTTGATCTGACAGGTATGAAATGGGCGGTCTTCGTGAAGCGATCTACGATCACCCAAATACTGTCATTTCCTTTTCTGGTTCTGGGAAAACCATCTATGAAGTCCATGGAAATATGTTCCCACTTCCAGCCTGGAACGTCCAGCGGTTGCAACAATCCAGCCAGTTTCTGTTGGTCGCTTTTGACTAGCTGGCAAGTAGGGCATCGGCTGACATATATTGGAACGTCTCTTTTCATAGCCTTCCACCAGAATGTTCGCTTGAGATCATTATACATTTTGGCCACACCAGGATGGATACTCAGCTTGGACTTGTGACACTCGTCTAACACTTCCCTTTTTAGCTCGGAGATGCCAGGAAAACAAATCCTTCCATTCAATCTCAGGATTCCATCGTCATCTATTTGAAAACACGAGGGTTCGCCTTTCTGAATCCTTTTGATCATATCCTTAATAAAGTTATCCTCCTTCTGAAGAATAGATATTTTGTCAATCAAGGAAGTCGTAATAATAAAGCTGGCAATCATTACATTCTTTCAGCTTAACACATCGGCCACGACATTGGCTTTCCCGGGAGTGTATAGAATCTCAAAATTGTATGCTGCCAGGAACTCCAGCCAACGTTGCTGCCTCAGATTCAAGTCTTTCTGGGTGAACAGATACTTCAGTGACTTATGGTCTGTATACAGTTCGAATTTCTCGCCCAGAAGATAGTGTCTCCAGATTTTCAAAGCGAATACGATAGCCAACAACTCCAGATCATGAGTGACGTAGTTTTTCTCATGCGGCTTAAGCTGACGGCTAGCATAAGCTATCACTTGGCCTCTTTGCATTAACACTGCACCAAGGCCTTCTCTAGAGGCATCAGTCCAGACTTTTAAATCCTGATTGCCGTCGATTATCGTTAACACTGGAGCATTTGTTAATCTTAACTTTAGCTCTTCAAAAGCCTCCTCACATTCTGGAGTCCACTTGAATTTCGAGTGCTTCTTTGTAAGCTTCGTTAAGTGACTAGATATCTTCGAAAAATCTTTAACGAACTTCCGGTAATAACTAGTCGATCCAAGGAAACTGCGGACTTCTGTGGGAGTACTAGGCTGCTTCCAGTTTTGAATAACTGTGATTTTACTTGGATCCACAGCAATTCCTTCTTTCGATACGACGTGGCCAAGAAACTTTACTTCGTCTTGCTAGAATATACATTTGGATAGTTTGGCTTTTAAAACATTCCTTCTCAGAATTTCTAGAACCTGTTCCAAATGCTTTTCATGTTCGGCCTTTGATTTAGAGAAGATTAGAATATCATCAATAAAAACCAGAACAAATTTATTCAAAACACCGCGGAACACTCGATTCATCAAATCGACGAAGTAAGCTGGAGCGTTACATAAGCCGAACGACATTACTAACCACTCATAGAATAAGTCTGGACCTCTGAATGTTGTCATAGGAACACACTCTTCGGCAATACGAAGCTGATGGAAGCCTGTAGCTAGGTCCATCCTTGAAAATGCTTGTGCTCCATTCAGACGATCCAATAAATCATCGATTCGCGGCAATGGATATTTATTCTTTATTGTTTGCTTGTTCAAATCACGATAATCCACACATAGTCGCAGAGTACCGTCTGACTTTGGGACAAACACCACTGCTGCTCCCCAATCAGAGAAACTAGGCCTGATCAGACCCTTCCATACTAGCTGTCGAGTTTGATTGTCTAGTTCTTCTTTCTCCTTTAGGGTCATCCTCCGAATGGCATGCACTACTGGCCTTGCGTTCAGAATTAAAGCAATTTTGAAATCAATTTCCCTCTGCGGAGGTAAGCTAACAACCTCTTCAAACACCTCCGCATAATTCTTTACGACAGGTATATCTTTGATGAGGTCAGGAATATTCTCTGTGACTACAGGGATATTTTCTATTTGAGCAGGAGAAACATCCAAAGCTGCCCAGAAGTCTTTTCTATTAGAATTCTGACCTTCACGGGGAATGTTATATAATCACATGATTTAATCTTCGCCTTAACGGTTCTGTCGGCGCATTTAACCTCAGCTTCATATTTGGTCAACCAGTCTAACCCAAGATAAGATCAAACTCTGTAAAATTCATGACGACCGCGATGGTAGGGAACTGATAACGGGAAAAGGAAACCGGCACCCCACAAACCCAACTGAGATCGAGGAAGCCCCCAACCGGATTATGGACAGTCATTAGCTCTTTGAGCTTCTTCAAATTCAAATCCAGTTTCTTAACCGCATTCATTGCAACAAAGCTTCACGACGCGCTGGTGTCAAACAGTACTTTAACAGGAATATCTTTGACAGTTAGCATGCCTTCTAAAACATCTGGCCTTTCTTGAATAGTTGAGGGCTCAGAAGTTTCTGCTACTTCATTTATATGTACTACTTCAGATTTTTGTGATAATCGGCAATCTTGCTTTACGTGACCAACCTGATGGCAAAGATTGAATTTTTTGTTTTCTTGAACTTTGTTCTTTGATTTAGATCCTTTATTCTTCGGCCTTTTCAAAGACTTACATTTCCTGGACAGATGGCCCTTTTGATTGCAGTTTAGGCATATGGCGGTCATTACTGATTCTTTCTCAGATCTGGCCCTTTTTCGATTGACATTAGGCTCCTTACTGACCTCAGACATCGTACTGGCCTCTGGACGATCAGTTTCAGACTCACCTTTATTACTAGAACTGACCTCCTCTTCGTCACGCAACATACCTTTCCTATGGAGATCTTCATACTGATAAGCCATGTATATCATTTCTGAAAAAGGAAGCTTCACATTCCTCATCACACTATTCTGATATTTTCTCCGCAGGCCATGAATAAACCTCAGATTCTTCCTCTTTGGATCTTTAATCAGATGAGGGAAAAAATGAGAGAGTTCGTTGAATTTCTTATGATATTCTGGAATGGTCATATCTCCTTGTATCAGATAAGAGAATTCATCACATAACCGCTCAGTTGCTTCTGGAGGAGTAAACCTTTCTAGGAAAATCACTTTGAATCTATCCCACGTGATATCACCTTCTGGATTATCCTTAACAATAGAATCCCACCAGAACAAAGCTTCGTCTTTGAGTGCCTAGGATGCCAGTAATCTTTTCTGGTCATCCCTCAGCTTTAAACCGTCGAAGATCTTCTCAGCAGAACGAATCCAAGCTTGGGTTTTCATAATAGATTCTTCGCCCGAGAACGGTATCCCACCCATATTTCGATACTTAATTAGTAGGGCCTCAATATCTGGTTCTGCATTCTTTCTGATTCTGACACTCATTTTCTAGTACTTCTGCAAATAACAGATCAAGTGTCAGGTCAACAGATAAGATATTTCAAAACATAGAAACATATACTTGAATGTAAATGCATCTAGTGGGGTTTATTTCATTCTGCTTTACTCATACTAGGATATTACTGATCCTATCTGTAATGAGTTACCCATCCTAGAACACTACTGGTTCTATTTCTGACGAGTTCATTAATATGTTATATTCCTGCACTAAGCTTAACCAAAGCTCTGATACCAAATGAGACGGCCCTGAACCCCGTACTGACGGTGGCAAGGGTAATCTTTGGAATATAACACATAAACAGATAATAGCAGAACAGAAATAAGTAAATACAACTGATAATGCACAATAGAATATACTGGATAAACGTAATCATCAGAGTTACACAGTATACAGGATCATACTTAGTACAAATACAGTTCAGCTATACATAAATGTCTACAACGGAAAACAAACATATTATGTACAATAGGAGCGGAACAGCATAAAAAGAGATAAATGATAGAATCCATCTTCAGCTCCAGCTATCCAGAACGAGTCTGCTAAAAACCTGAATACAAGGCTACCCGTGTAGAAAAAGGGCACCCGAGTTTGAAAGTGAAACAAACTACGAGTCAGTCATGGGACTGGTATGAGAAATCTACTTAACACATTTAAAATATGGCTAATCACAGGACCACGCCACTTTCGTGGAACGGGTTTACTCCATTGGATTGCCAGTGCTTTAAAACAAGTAAATCTTTAAACATCGCAATGCTTTTTATAAAAATGAAGCCATTATAAGACTCAGTTCCCATCACACAATGCAACGCAAACCGGAGGATAGAGTTTTACCTTATAATGGCCAAAATATGCTTGATACGAATAAAACAAAAGCATTTGATATTATTACTAGTGTTTATATGTTTCAAAAACAATTTCAAATCATAAATATCAATCATAGACGGCATTAATGCCCCATACCACTATGTCGCCATATATAGGTATACAATCAAAACCGCACAGTCACGTATTTGGAAATTGGATTTCCGTCATGAACCAAGGCAAAAGATAGTCCTTACCGACTTCGAGACTGCCTAGCCCGAGCCTCAGGAACAGCTGCAACTGCCCCTTAGATCGTCAGGGCCGGTCCACCGATGTGGATTAAAATTCCTGAACACTGCGTTTCCCCGCCCTTTGGGGCGTAAATGAGCCAACGAATGACTCCATCGGTCCCGGATCGACCGATATAACCGAGGCGCCTCGCAACAGCAACAACCACATAGGTGAAAATAATATAAATGTCAGCCAGTTTAAGCACTGACACCACCTCTAGCTAGGAAGAAACGCATGCCCTCCCTGAGGTCCTCTCCCGTTTCTGGTTCATACCGAGGTGTGAGGCTCGCGAATTCACGTTATACACAAAGCTACACCACACAGGCGGTGCTTTGATCATCACCACAAGACTTTGCTTTTCAACAGACGCCTCGATCTCTGCATCTTAGCATGCCACACAGGCAATTCACTCCATGCAACTGATGGCTATCAATCACACAGAATGAATCACAATGTCAGACATACAGTCCATTTGCAAGTCCGTTCTGGGTCTGAACGAAACCGGAGGCACTGTATACCTCGCATATCTATCGATCTCCATGTACGTCTGGACGATCACCACTCATTATCCATATTCCGAGATGCCTCCTAATCAGAACATCAGTTACCATCCAAACGAGGTGAAGATCGGTCTTTAACCACCGTCTTCGTCTTCGACTTCTTATCGTCGATTCAATTATTCAGAATGGGATAAACCCGGTCCTTCTGAACAACTCGCGTATATAATTAACAAGTGCTACACAAACACAACATATGCCTTATTTCGATTCATTAGTCACTAACCATTAATTAGCAAGAGAACGATTTCCCAAATATTAACCCCGAAGGCCGAAATCAACATCAGATAAAAACCCAGGAAACCATTCGACTTAGCCAACCTTCAGTTAATTTCTAAATTTCACATTCCATATCGTTTATAATATTTTATAACGATTTATCGCTATTTTTATTTATTTTAAAATAGCCAATTTATTCCAATGACGCTTCGGGTCATAACGCGGCCGTGGCGCTGTTTTTCTTCAGATTTGATTTAAACATATTTGAAAATCTAACAGTTGGATCTTCACAAAATTTACATCATTAGAAAGATCTTTTCAAAACGAATCCAACGATTCCAGTTTCGGGAAAATCCGACGGTCGGATCTCCCGGTATAATCGTTTGAAATTTCGATTTCAAAATACGAACTGCAGCGTCGTTATTCGATTTAATTTAATTATGTTTATGTATATATATAATCGATTCTGGCGCTGTTTTTCTTTAGATTTGAATTAAAAATTCCAGACAATCCAACCGTTGGATTTTTACAAAGTTGGTGCCGTTGGAAAGATATTTCCAAAGCGAACCCAACGGTTTCGGTTTCGGGAAAATCCGATGGTCGGATCTTCCACACTAATCGTTTGAAATCACGGTTTCAAAATACGAACTGCAGCTTCCTTATTTGATATATTTCAATTCTATATATATATACATATATATATATATATATATCGTTTCTTCGATTTCAAAGCTATATTCTTTTCATATATTTGATAAAAATGATATTTTTATCCAACAAACATTCACTTCGACACTTCACTATTTTTAACAACTCATGTGTACAGTAGAAACATGATTATTTTATATAGTTTATATAGGTAATAAAAATATGATTTTTATTATAAAACAATTTATTTCAAAACAAGAGTATTTTATATTGTTCATATTGATGATAAAAATAGGATTTTTATTATAAAACAATTTATTTCAAAATATGAATACCATTCAACACATGAATTTCAACTCAACGAATGAATTTCGATTCAACATATGAAGGTTCTCTATAGTTTATATATATAGATAAAAAGGTGATTTTTATATTTAAAACACGAATACCATTCAACACATGAATTCTATTCAACGAATGAATTTCAATTCAACACATGAAGGTTTTCTATAGTTTATATATATAGATAAAAAGGTGATTTTTTATATTTAAAATACGAATACCATTCAACACATGAATTATATTCAACGAATGAATTTCAATTCAACACATGAAGGTTTTCTATAGTTTATATATATAGATAAAAAGGTGATTTTTATTGCAAAACAATTTATTTAAAACACGAACACCTTTCAACATATGAATTCTATTCAACGAATGAATTTCAATTCAACACATGAAAATAATTCTAACACATGAATATTATTCAAAATTTCGGCAGCATAACGGCAGGGTAGTTAAAACTGGGGTCGTCCCTAGTACGGCTCCTCGCTCAACCTTAAAGCCTCGCAGCTTTTGACAATGGGGAATCATGCATCTAGTTCGCACGAAGGCGGCATGTATATATTTTTCATTTCCACAAACTAATCCTATGTGGTTTGAACCAAATAATTCTCAACCACAAACGGGTATTTTTCAACCACTATCAATCAATTTCAACCACAAACAATTATAATCAACCATTCGTAATCAACCAATTTTCACATCAATCACAACCAATAAATATCGTCCACGGTTTGTGGACGAGGGGCATATATATATATATATATATATATATATATATATATATATATATATTATATAAGCATTTCACCTCTATTTCAACACATATATAATTTTTACAACGCATATATAACTTAAACATCGAACGTACAACCTATACAACGCTTATACATGAGGTGTACAACGCTTATACAAGTCATACATCGACCATATAATTTATACATCGTCGTTTTCCATATCGTTTATAATTTAGAAATCTCACGTTGGGTTCTACTCCACCAAAAATAGCAGAAGGCTCAGAAAAATATGCGGTCTCTTCTAGAATGTAGAAGACGTCCACACGAGTCCACTGTCTCTTATTTCACTGAATTTCGTCAAGAAACGAAAAAGATATGATTTTTACAGTGAAATCAAAAACCGTAGCGCTTAGAAGTGCTATTAAAACAGTTTAATATATAACAGCCGTACCTCAGCTGAAATGTTCAAAACTAGGTTTTGAATTTTCGCGAGATCCGTGTAGTATTACGACGATCAGGCGGTGCAACGTTGAAGAGGGGCGAGAGGCGCGCCAGGCACTGGTGGTGCGGCGGCGTTCGATGCACTGTAGCGGTGGCGGCGGCGAGGTGAAGTTTGAAACTTTCGAACTCAAATGCTCCTCCAATTTTGAACGATAAAATTCAAACCCTATATGAATTTGAAGATCTCGAGAAGCTCTACAAATTCCCTAACTAGAGTGTTTGATTTTGATGCGTGGATTGATCAGAAAATGAACGGGAAGCTTTTGAAGCTTTTCCGTCGTCGATCGGGGGGGGGGGGGGGAGAGAGAGGATTTTCTTTTTTTATATATAAAATTCTGATTGGCCGGGAGCTTTTAAAAGAGGGTTTTCTAATACGACCTCCAATCCGAACCCAATGACTGTCGTCCCTAGCGTTTTACCCCCAATCCGAACACAATGGGATATGTTTCGTAGGCCCATTCGACTGTTTCAGTCAGTTTTCCTTCAAATTAAAATATAAAACATTCAATATTTAAGTTGAACGTACATTTCAATTTGCCGGGGCCACATACTGATTCAAAAAATTCCAGAAAAATAAATCTAGCTATGTTTTGACGACACGGTCCCAACAAAACTAGTTTCGTCGAATTCTGAGACCGTTTGCAAAAAGGCCCATTTCTGGTCGATCCAATTTAACTGTAATTGACCAAAACACGTTTTCCTTTGCCACGCTCACATACTAGCTTCAAAAATTATGAAATTTGAAACCTAGCAATAACTTAACTTCCCGGATCCAATAAAAGTGGTTTTGTCGAATTCCGAGTTCATTTGCAAAATGGCCATTTTCACGGGCTATATAATTTCTATAGCGACCTTTCTGAAAATTCATTTGGCCATAACTTTTGCTTCCCGCTATGAAACTTCGATTTTTCGGATTCGTTAGAAAGATATTCACTAACAGATTTAAATGTTTTTGGTTTCGCTCAAATCCGTTTTATTCTGCACCCGGTACAGTCAGTTAAAGTTTGAATTCAATTTTTGAAACTGCCGGGCCATTTCAGGCCTTGTTTATAATTAAAGTTAATTATAATTATTTTCAAACATCGATTCAAACCTATTTTTCATCGCTATTATTTAAAATATTTATTTTAAATATTTAAAATCCACTAAAATAGCCAATTTAAATTTTTTAAATTGGTTCAGATTTTCCGGGTCGTTACATTCCATATCTTGTCATAATCGGAATCCAATCTCCAATAAGCGCCACGGTTTTGATTGTATACTATGTATGTAGAGCATGAGATGCAAGCGTTCTACTAGATTTTTATTTACTTGTATTTAGATGTTATTATAATATCCTAAGAGATATGATTATAAAAATGTTTTGGTTTATCGTAAGGTAAAAACCGTCCTTATTTATGTGCGGATTGGGTCTTACGATTATCCTTTTCTGTCAAAGAGATTTGACTTTAAAATCAAGTTGGATGATCCCTTTAAACTTAGTGAGTTTACTCATGCTGGTTCACCAGACTGATCCTGCGTTTGAAATGCTCGGGTCAAACCGAGTTTTACAAGTTCGGGTTATTGGATGCTGTGCAGTCCAGAGACGAGTTGGAGAAGTTCAGATGTATGATACCTAGTATTTATTCCGTTGTGTATTCTATATGAGGACAGGTTTATATAACTATCCAGATGTGTTGATATACTCTGATGATTGTAAGTTTTATTTTAAGCTCTCAATAAAGATTTATTTCTATATTATATTTTGTTCCGCTGCATTGTGAGACTCTGATTCTGTGTTGGTTCTTCTTCTTATTCTTCTATTCTATTTTTTTCTTTCTTATCTCACCCTCTTATTTCTTTCTTTTAGCTTTCTAATTTTCGATACTTGAGTTTGGATACGAGGGGTATTAGTGTCTAGATTTGAGTGTCGAATTTCCCAAATGCTACATCGTCAATTTTACCTAATGGAACAACTGATTTTAAACATTTGAAGTTCCAAAATCTTTATTAGAAGCATACACTAATGCATAATAAAATGATACTTCATTTTTTGAAATTCTTTCATTCATTTGCCGAAAAACCATGTTGTTTTTACATGGTAAGCTTAGATAAAAGGAATTTTTAAAATGTACCAAGTAATTTATCAGGGAATAACTCATTCATCCTTCATATGAAAAAAATAGTCAAGGCATACTACAGTATCAAAGTTTTGAATCAACTTAAATTTGTGCCACTAATATTACAAATTTTTTGATACATTGCTGCTTTGGCATGTGATAAAGATGCCAAATATTATATGGTGTCAAAATATTTATATAACTGTTATATCAAGGTAGTACTTTTTTATAATATTTTTAATGGAATAGGGAACACATCTAATCCTAGTGTTCTCCTATCCATCCTTAAGAGGATTATGAGTTTGCTCACACTATTTTTTGTGTGAACAAAACACTTTCCTCCTATTGGAGGAATTTGGTGGGTCCTATATGGACATCCCTGAATTCCTCCATATGAGCCGAATGTTTTTTTTACACTTCATAAAAAGTGTGAACAAACTCACACTCCCTTAGAAAAAAACATAATGGTCATGATGTGCTTTAGTAGTTAAATTGATTTTATTTGTGAATTAAAACGAGTGAGGCCAAATAGTTAAATGCATTGTCACTGAATGATTTTTTTAGTTTGCATCTCGACAACTGTACCCTAAAGAGTAACATGTTTTATTTATATTAAAATTTAAGTGCATGTATTGATATAAACAAAAATAATGGACTTTATAAGTGTAATTAATTACAAATGACTATAAACAGAATATAGAAGAGATTAAAAAGAAAACGTAAACTAAGAATAAACTCTTACAAGATGTTGTTCAGAAGAGAAAAATGGTCTTACAAAGTTAAATATGTGAAATAATGAAAACCAGAGTAACTAGAAGAGTGCAATTAAAATTGACGAGTGTACTTAGAATACCTATTGTGCCTTGTACATTGTTTTTTTTATTATTTTGAAACATTAAATCGGTCTTAGGTCCCCAAATAAACTGGGTAGATACTTTAATCTGAAAATGTAACTTAGATAGTCCTCATACTAACCATATCCTTATAACTACATACTTTGAGTGCGTTTGCACTAAGTGGAATCAGGGTATTTTAGTGGACTATTTAGTTAAGTGTAGAATACGTTTGCGGCTTTAAATAGACTATTTAAGAAGATCATTTTAATTTATGATCATTAATTTATGTGAGTATGTTAAACGAGAACTGTATAAAACAGAACAATATCATTAAAACAGAACATAAATATGCAGAATTACAACAGAAACTGAAATAATAGTAGAAATCCTATTTTCTACTACCTTCTTGGTTGATCAGATAAGCTTTGTAGTTAACAGAAACATATTCGAGGTGCGCCTCATGCGACAACCATGATATTATGTCGTCATCATTTAAGACATTGAATAAATCTATCTTGTTGAGCTGTGTAACAATGTGTGAAGCTTCCCTGAAAATAAAATCCGCTCCTTCACTCAAAGGTTTAATGCGTGCTATCAAATATGCATAGCTTAAAGAATTTCCTGTTGATAGTATATTGTTTGTGTTTGGACTGTTTGTGTTCGGACTGTTGGTGTTCAGACTGTCCGTAGTTGTATGAGACCTTTGAACTTTTTTAGCGTGGACATAATCGGCGATGTCAGCCATCTTCTCATCATTTTACCACGACGTTTTCTAAAAACTCTACGTCGATTTGAAGGTGAACCAACATATCGATTTTGCTGCGTGGGAGTTTCTTGAACAAGAGTTTGAGTCAGCGCTTCTTAATATAAAGGAGGATTTGATGTTCAATTCAAATTTGTTACACTTTTCCCTTGTTCTTATATATCATTGTAACACCCCATATTTTCTATTAATGTTATAATAATGAATTAAACAATACTTAATTTCAAATGTGAGAATTAAGGGAAACGGATTACGCCATTGCGTTCATCTCGGAATTCTGCTTGAGATAGAGTCCGAGTTTGCGTGAATTGGACTTCGTATGAAGAAGTCATTGCCTTTAGAAGGTTCAGAAATTCAAATAAATTCAAATAGCTCGAAACCAAATTCAAAACAGAAGTCAGAAGCAGGCTGGGCGGGAAAGTTCCCGCCCAGGACCCAGGTGGACCAGGGGGTCGACCCTTGTGTCGAACTCCCCCCTACAAGTCGACCTAGGGGTCGACCTGGGGGTCGGCATGGGGGTCGACCTGCCCCCTCCCCCCTGGCCAGATCTGAATTTTGACGACTTATGACTTGTTGCTGAGTCACTAGGGTTTCTGGATAGTTCTGATCTGGTCTGAATGGTTGTGGTTGACTCTAGGTTCATCCGACGGTTCTAATTAAATTGAAATTCTATATAAACAACCTAATACTCAACCTAAAATCACACAAAAATAATCTTGGAACTGTCATGCCGTCAATAGAGAACTTGGAGTAGCCGTCACCGCTTTCAATTCAAAGACGAGATAAAAGCCTACATCAAAATAAAATTAAAACTAACCTAATTCAACGATCTACATCAAAGGCGAGCATTTCAGCTTCAGAATTCAGATTTCAGAAATCAAGAATTCCTTTTAGTTTGTAAGTTGTTTATTACGTAGATTTAAACGTTCTCTTAAATGAAATCATGACATATTGTAACTCGAATATAGAATGATGCTTATGTATAAGATAAATAAAGTTTGATTCTTGTTTATCCAAAATTACCGTTGCGATGGATTATGTCTATATGTTTGTGGTGATGAACATACCGAATTGTATGGTATTATTGGAATCTATTGGACGATGAACTTATTATGCCAACTTAGTAATGGACATGTCATGTTATAATTTGGTGGTTACTTGCAAGTTTATGATCTAATTCACATGCCTACATGTTTAGATCAACATTTATGTATATTTAGAACTTTGTTAAGTTGAATCTATTTATGTTGCAAGTTGGATTTGTGGCCCTCTTATGTTTTAACACACATAAGTTATCATGCTAAGTTGTGCTTTAAATATGTTTATAGTAGCTCTCTTATGTTTTAACACACATAAGTTATCATGCTAAGTTGTGATTTAAATATGTTTATAGTAGCTTTCTTTTGTTTTGACATACATAAGTTAATATGCTGAGTTGTGGTTTAAAATTGTGTTTATATGTAAAACCTCCATGTTAGACCTATATCAAGTTTACATGGTAATTAGATCCAACTTAGTCACAAGTTCACCCTTACCTGTTTAATTTAGTTAGTGATGCTTCTATGCCAAGTTACACATGATAAGTTAAAAATATGTTATTGTATGCTTATTTCATGTCCCTTGTTTGTTACCCTTTTTGTTTATGGGTTTGGGCTAATTTACTAGCCTAATATTTTATGCAATTTATGTGAACTTACCACGGGGGTAGCGTTGGGAAAACATGAAAATTATGGCATAGATTGGTTCATGAAATGGTATATTTGGTATACCATTTATTGTGAGCATAATCAAAAGGATAATTATGGCATGATTAAATTAAGATTAATTTACATATAAAATTAGACATATATAGAAAATATGTGAATTTAGAAAAGACGAATATGCCTAACCCGGGGTTAGACTGAGTTATGGCGTAAAACTGCCCAGAACCGACGGCACATCCTGTGACCACAACAAGACCTGTCTAATGTGGGTGGTTAGCGCATCAAGCCCAAAAAGGACCCGAGGTTAGACTGAGTTGTGGTGTAAAACTGCCCAGAACCAACTGGCACATCCAGTGACCACAACAAGACCTGTCTAATGTGAGTGGTTGGCGCTTTAATGAATAAATTAAAGCTAAGTCAAGATTGGTAGGGTTAAGTCAATTAGGGAAACACTTAACCGATTCAACATGTTAACTAAACTCCTGGGTGGGGTTAGGTAAACTTGGACACTTAACCAAATAAACATGTTGATTAGAAAACCCTAGAAACAGGGACCCATTTCAGCAGTAACCCACCTAGATGTATCATGGTACCCTGAACTAGGCAGGGTGGGGCACGATTACTGGGCTGATTATAAGCGGTCAAAACGTCGGCGGTTGGTGCATAAGTGTAGGTTCTGACGGAGTACCGGCGTGCACGTACTCCGGAGTGGAAAAAGCAGGCACTGGGCATCAGTAGTATACACTGTGCATCTTGAATCGTGTCGGGTTGCCACCAGAGGGACTGATACACACCCATGGTGGGACCAGCACAGGTATCTACAGTCAAGCGGGGTCGAATGACACAGGATATGAATGCATGCGAGTAGAAGCCGATCATTATGGGGATCGTCCGTTATGAACACGTGAGGCTGGTTGAACCAATGGTTAGTAGGTGCAGAGACTATAGTAATGGGTGCGATCGCATGTTCATCTTATTTTATATTAGGGCATTGTCCTATGTTCTGTTATTACTGTCATGATCCCTTTCGTTGTTTAAATACTAGTAATCACTGAACTTACCAGACTTATTGTCTGACCTATTTTCTTTCGTCCTCTTTTCTTCCGTTCCCCCCCTCCCCCAGGTCCACAGGGAGGGAATTCTCTAGCTTAGTCAGACTCTTTGCAAGCTTCAAGAAAGTAGATGTATGATTGGGACTCTCTTACCTTGGCTATGTGTAACGACCCGAATTTCGCCCGACCCCAATCGATCGAAAGATCGATCAAGACCGTTCAAAACCCGCGTACGTTAACTTTGGGCATACAACACATCAGAACAACAACACAGACTTTTATAACATCAATAATAAATGTTACATCAGAGTACAGAATATATCAGAGTACATCAATAAATAATACAGCGGAAGATACATTTACATTAAATTAAATATATTGCAATAGAACTAATCTCAGCGGAAGGCCATCAATATTCTGGACCCGGATTCAGGCTTCAATCCAGGATCCTGCTTAACTATATCTGTAAAAAGCTACTCGACTACCCGTGTGGAAAGAGGGCATCCGAGTTTGCAAAGTGAAACAAACTACAGGTCAGTCGTGGGACTGGTGTGAGAATTCTATACTTAACTTATCTAATAAGTACGCTAATCACAGGACCATGCCGCTAACGCGGAACGGGTTTACTCCATTGGATTGCCAGTGCATAAGTAAAGTAAATCGTTAAATATCGCAATGCTTTTTAGAAAAATGAAACCATTATAAGACCCAGGTCCCATCACACAATGCAACGCACACCAGAGGATAGGGTTTTACCTTATAATTGTCAAAAGATGCTTGATACGTAAAAATGATATTATTATTAGTGTGTATATATATATAAAACATTTCAATATAAATTTATTAATCTTAGACGGCATAGTACCCCATCCCACTATGTCGCCATATATAAGTTTACAATCAAAATCGTAATGTCGTATTGGAAATTGGTTTTCTGTCATGAAATCGAGGCTAGGGATCGTCCTCTTCCGATTCGAGACACTCTAGCAAATGCCTCAGGATCACACCTATGGGCAACCCTTTGAATGGTAGGGCGGGTCCCCACCTAACGGTAGTGGATTGGCAATTCCTGAACATACGTTTCCCGGCCCCTTTGGACCTATAATATGACCACTTCCGGCCTATAAAAACGAGGTACCTCAATCCATAATCCACATAGTAAAATGTCGGGCCGTGTCAAAACCCAAACACCACTTCTAGCTAGAAAGAAACTTATGCACTCTTTACGGTCCATATCCCGTTTTTGACTCATACCGGGATGTGAGGCTCGCGAAGTCACGCTATACACAAAGCTATGCCTAAACAGGCTATGCTCTGATCATCGACCATAAGGCCTGCTTTTCAACAAAGCCTTGATCATTGCATCTTGGCGTGCCACATTGTCAGACCTTAGCATATTATTGATCATCTACCAATATATATATAACCTCTAAGCTCATACGTCTTAAAGAAGGGTGATAAGTAAAGAATAAATTTTTCACCACCAACAGAAATATATAATCAGTAGCGTTCAATAAATACAATAGAAATGAATACAATGTCAGACACGCAATCCATTTACAAGTCCGCTCTGGGTCTGAGCGAAACAACGTGTCCGTCGATCTCCAAATGCGTTTGGACGATCATTACTAAAAACCTTGCCTTGGAAGGCCAATTCCAATTCAAGATACCAGTCATCATCATCCCAACGATGTGAAAACCTTCGGTCTTCAATCATCGTCTTCATCTTTGACTCTTGATCGTCGTGATGATTGTTCAGAATGGGTTAAACCCGGTCATTCTGAATAACTCACGTATTTTGGGATTAAAAACAAATATTGGAAAATCACACATTTCAACACATTATAAGATATTCGCTTAAAAAGATTCTCATTAATTTTATCAAAGATACAATTCTGAAAATAAAATCTATAAATCCATTTCCAAAAATATGGAATTCCACAGAAATCAAATCAATACATAATCGATATAAATTGCTGTATCCGACTAATAATATAAATGGAATAACGGCAAAGCCTCTTAAATTCCACATATAATATCGGTCTTCTTTTACAGAAGTCCATTTCGATTATTACCAATCGAATTTCCACTTAATTCCTATTTAATATATTAAATTGGAAAAACTTGACTTTTGGAAAATGCCCCTTTTTAAATCTATAAAATAGATTCATAAGTTCCAAATAACAATTTCAATGTAAATTGGATTAAAGGACAAATGTCATTTAAAACACCGTCCACGATAAATCCACTTCACATCTCAATTTATTTCATATCACAAAATATAATTGCAAATGCTAGTAATCTTTTAAAAACATATTTTAAAATAATCATAAAAATATTCTTTATAATAAGACTCTAAACGAGAAGTATTCTTTATATTGCAAATCTTTATCTTTTACAAATATTCTTTGTTTTAACATATACTTGATTAAAAATATATTTTGAAAATATATGCACTTTATATAAAAAGGATTTCTAATGTAAAAATATTCTTATTTAAAAGAACATCTAAATCGAAATACGACTCAAACATTTACCATATAATTTGGATTATATGGATTTCCCACACATCATATATATGACAATAATAGTAAAATCATCAAATCATCCATCTACATCCAAAGTGTAATTTCCACTGTGTAAGCGTTAAAATTAAATAATAACGCTCATCGCAGCCTGTCGATCGAACGATCAACATGCAACTAAATATTGGGATTAGTGTATGTAAATTTTCATCCCAACACCCGTGTGGGGTTTCAACCAACAAACAAATAATAAACTAATTTGTGCACTTGGGCGATGTGTGAAAAATTATCTTCCCAATCACATACACAAGTCGGGTAACTTGTGAATGGAAGTGTAATACACAATATATATACCTATATATAAATTGCTTCAACTAATTCATTATGACAAAAATGAATATTTCTGACAAAATGTATAATTTGGTTTAACTAGTATAAATTGACTAAAATGAATAATTGTTTTTAACTAATGTAAATTAACAAAAATGAATAATTGTTTTTAACTAATATAAATTTACCGAAATGAATAATTTGTTTTTCAATTCTAATAAAATATGCCAATGCTATATTTTGTTTCATTCTTTTAATTTAGACAAAATGAGTGTTTTTGTCTATTCTACTTTAATGATAAAAAAATGTGAATGTTTAGTTATTAAAATGTAACTTTTAAATTCTAACCTTTATTTCAAACAATCTTTATTCATATAAATCAAGAATATAATTTTCAATCTGATGATTTGTTTGCATTAATGAATTGCAAACAAAGATGAACATTATTTTAAGGTTTTATTTGCAACAAGGAATGCAGATAACCAATGTGACTTTTATTTTATTTAAAAGTATATTTGTGTGCATGTAAAAAGAACCTCATTTACAAAGTTTATTTACATTATTGAATGTAAATAAAAGAAACAAATTTTATTTAAATGAGCATTTACATTTATGAACACAAACAAAGAATAGTTTCGTTTACAAATTATATTTACATTAGTGAATGTAAATAAGGGAACAAAATTTATTTTCACAGTATATTTTAAACAAATTCTATTAAATGTATAAAAGTGTGTACGTTTGTGTTGGTAAATGTAAATAAAGAAAAAAGACTATAGTTTCATTGAATATTTGCATTGATAAATGCAAACAAAAGAATACACCTTAATTTCAATGCATATATGTATTGATAAATGCAAACAAAGAAATAAACTTCATTTTCAATATATGTATGTATTTGCATTGGTGAGTGCAAAGGAATGATTTGTTTCAATATACATTTGCATTGGTAAATGCAAATAAAAGAACAATTTCTATTTTCTATATATATTTGCATGGCTGAATGTAAATAGAAATACAAACTTTATTTTCAAAACATGTTTACATTTTTGAACACAAAATAAAGAAAAAAACTTTACTTTCAATATATGTTTTATTTTCTAGTTTTATTGATGTTGTCGAACACAAATAAAAATGTACTTCTTATTTTCAAGTTATGTTTGCATTGTGAGATGCAAATGAGAAAAATGAATTTTTATTTCATACTATATTTGCATTGAAACGTGCAAATGAAAAGCAACCTTTTAATATCTATGTTTATTTGCGTTGAAAAAACATGAATAAAATATCTACCCAATTTCTATGTAACTTCTGAAAATAATTTCTTATTTACATATAAAATGTAAACAAAATTGTTACTTTCATTTCAGTAATCAAGTTTTAACAAAAATCATATTTTCAATTCAATAATCAGGTTTTGACAAAAATGAAATTCCAATTCAATAATCAAGTTTTGACAAAAGTGATATTTTCATTTCGCTAATAAAGTTTTGGCCAAAAATGTTTACTAATAAAGTTAGGCCCAAAAATGTGATCTCTTATTTCAATACTTATGCTTTAACCAAAATGTTATTTTTATTTCAATATTAATTATATTAAAAATATAATCATTTACTTCAATTTTAATTACATTGACAATTGTAATCATTTTGATTAATTTCTAACATTTCAACCAAAAACAAATAAAAGGATAACTTTGTTTTCTTTTCTTCTTTTCGACAATTCGAACATAAACAATTTTCATATAAATCATTCATTAAAGATGTGATTTTTTTATGTTTCAACACTTTTATTTTAACATGAACAATTTTCATATGAATAATTCTTTTCATTAAAAATAATATTTTTAATGTTTCATGTTTCCATTTCAAATAGATGAACATTTTTAATCTATTCTATATATACGATAAAAATGTAAATTTTATCGCTAGCATGGTTTCAATTCAAACAAATGAACGTTTTATGTTTTTATTGTAATTCATAACCCGTGTTCTAAATGTAAACAAACAAAAATAGGATTTTATTAGTTAGCCAAATTCTGTCGTAGTGTAAACAAATAAAAATATATTCTATTTGTTGTTCATATTCTATTGTAAATAAACAAACAAAGTAATATTTTATTTGTCGTTCAAATCTTATTGCAAAGTAAACAAATAAAAGTAAGGTTTTATTTGTTGTTCATTTTCTGTTGCAAAGTAAACCAATAAACAAAAGTAAAGCTTTTTATTTGTCGATCAAATACTATTGTTCATCTCAGAATAATAAAAATAATATTTTTTTTTAAATAAACTAGAATAAACAGATCTGAATAAAATATGATTTAAATCTAAATTTAGATTTATTTTCTAATTACAAATAAAATTCACCCATATATTAAATTCAACGCGGATCTAGCATATCATGAACAACAAAACAAACCACCAACAATAATCAACCATTCATCAATCACAGAACATTACAGATCTGAATTACATCACAATACAATTATTTTAACGCAAGAAAAATAATTTATAATTAATTAAATAATAAAATTCAGAATTCTCACATTGATTTTTGCTGAAAATTTGACTGTCTCAGAATCAGCTCTGGTCTGCGCCTCGAAAAGACGAGTCCAACGCAACTTACGGTTCGTCAATCGGACCTCGTACGAAAGAGATATTAATTTTAAAAGATCGGATAAATTAAATATTTAATTAATGAAAAAAATAGAACACCTTCTTCCTCGTTATCACGCTACTCAGTCACGCAGAACCCAATTCCCATCCGCGCAACCCTCCCCTGCGCGCGCCACCTCGGCCACCCAGGCGCTGATCCATCGCCTCCATTCGAACCGCCACGACACCAGCTCCCCGCGGACCCCACCCTTGACCAACTCGCGCCCCCTAGGACCCGCCAACCACCAAAAAAACGCATCCACTTCAGGCCGAGAATTCGCGAAATCCATGAACTAAAACTCGATCTTAACCGTATGGATTGAAAGGTCTTGAAATTCTCTTCGATTCGGTATAAAATTTGTAGATTTTCGTCGAGTGGATTGGAAGATATTAAGGTTTGAAATTCGGACAATTCTGGCCCTTGAACAGACATGGCGGCGGCTGGCCATTGAAATTAGGGTTAGGGTTTTATTTTTTTAATAATATTTTAATATTAAATCTCGAAAATCGTGCTTAAAAGGTTGATTTTCGGCCTTTCTCTGATTTGGGCCTGCTTACTATCGTTCTTAAGGTTTTGACACCTTCTGAACGCAATGGGATAGGTCCCATGGCCCAATTCCAAAATCTGTACGATTTTTATTTAAAATTGCATTAAAAATTAATTAACTAAATATTGACCGTACATTAAAATATGCCGGGGCCACATACGACCTCAGAAAATTCTAAAAAAAATATTTTTAGCTTTCTTAAGACGATATGAATCCAACAAAATTATTTTCGTCGAATTCTGAGACTGTTTGAAAAATGTCTAGTTTTAAGGCGTTTAAATTTAACTGAAATATTCAAAACACATTTTCTTTTGCCACGCGCACATATTAATTCGAAAAATTCTGAAAATTGAAATCTAGCTATAATTTGACATTCCGGTTCCAACAAAAGTGGTTTCGTCGAAAGTAGAGGTCGTTTGAAAAATGACTATTTTCATGGCCAATATATTTAATATTAAAAATACATTTTTAAACAAATAATTTCCGAAACTCAAAATATATAAGTGTTTACTGTTTTTCAATGCAGAAACGTCATTCCGAACTCAATGGAAGTGGTTTCGAGTCGAAATTCCTTCATATGTGAAAAATAGCCTTTCAGGCCATATATATAATATATATATATATTCTACAACGACCTTTCTAAAAATTGAATTGGCCATAACTTTTGATTTCCGCTATTAAATTTCAATTTTTCAGATTCGTTAGAAAGATATTTTTAAATAGATTCTAATATTTTTGGTCTCACTAAAATCCGTTAAATTTTGCATCCTGTACGGTCAGTCAAAGTTCAAGTTTGACTTTTCAAACTACCGCGTTATTTCTAATTCCCATTTATATTTAAATTAAATTTGTTCGTTCTAACTCCGATTAAAATAAATTCTAGCCATTATTATTTAAAATAAATCACTTTATATTCCCAAAATTCATTAAAATTTTCTAAAATAAATTGGTTCAGAATTTGCGGGTTGTTACAATCTCCTCCACTTAAAATCTTTTCGTCCTCGGAAAGGAAATGAAGCTAAAGTTGTTTATTTAACTAATTTAATTAATTTTCATTCTTTAATTATTTAATAATTTTTTTAGTTGAACTCTCTTTCACACAACACAATCATCAATCAATTAGTTGATTAAATTTTCAAAAATATATAATTTTTATATATTCAAAATCATATTTTCTAAAATCGAATTATAAATATAATAACAAGTACGTTAATTATAAACTTTCCACTCTGACTCATTCTAGGGCGTTGCTAACCCCATCTCTAATGAGTATTCTCATTCTAGGATACTGCTGATCCTATCTCTAATGAGTATTCCTATTGGATATTACTAATCCAACCTCTGATGAGTCTTCTGTTTAGTTTTAACGAGTTGTACCCCAAAGATTTGAGCTAACTTGGCTTTGATACCAGCTGTAACGACCCGAATTTCGCCCGACCTCAATCGATCGCAAGATCGATCAAGACCGTTCAAAACCCGCGTACGTTAACTTTGGGCATACAACACATCAGAACAACAACACAGAATTTTATAACATCAATAATAAATGTTACATCAAAGTACAGAATATATCAGAGTACATCAATAAATAATACAGCGGAAGATACATTTACATTAAATTAAATATATTGCAGCGGAACTAATCTCAGCGGAAGGCCATCAATATTCTGGACCTAGCTTCAGGCTTAAATCCAGGATCCTGCTTAACTATATCTGTAAAAAGCTACTCGACTGCCCGTGTGGAAAGAGGGCACCCGAGTTTGCAAAGTGAAACAAACTACAGGTCAGTCGTGGGACTGGTGTGAGAATTCTACACTTAACTTATCTAATAAGTAGGCTAATCACAGGACCATGCCGCTAATGCGGAACGGGTTTACTCCATTGGATTGCCAGTGCATAAATAAAGTAAATCGTCAAATAACGCAATGCTTTTTAGAAAAATGAAACCATTATAAGACCCAGGTCCCATCACACAATGCAACGCACACCAGAGGATAGGGTTTTACCTTATAATGGTCAAAAGATGCTTGATACGTAAAAACGATATTGTTATTAGTGTGTATATATATATATATAAAACATTTCAAATATAATATCAATCCTAGACGGCATAGTACCCCATCCTACTATGTCGTCGTATATAAGTTTACTATCAAAACCGAAATGTCGTCGTATTGGGAATTTGGTTTTCTGTCATGAAATCGAGGCTAGGGATCGTCCTCTTCCGATTCGAGACACTCTAGCAAATGCCTCAGGATCACACCTATGGGCAACCCTTGGAACGGTAGGGCCGGTCCCCACCTAACGGTAGTGGATTGGCAATTCCTGAACATACGTTTCCCGGCCCCTTTGGACCTATAATATGACCACTTCCGGCCTATAAAAACGAGTTACCTCAATCCATAATCCACATAGTAAAATGTCAGGCCGTGTCAAAACCCAAACACCACTTCTAGCTAGAAAGAAATGTATGCACTCCCTACAGTCCATATCCCGTTTTTGACTCATACCGGGATGTGAGGCTCGCGAAGTCACGCTATACACAAAGCTATGCCTAAACAGGCTATGCTCTAATCATCGACCACAAGGCCTGCTTTTCAACAAAGCCTTGATCATTGCATCTTGGCGTGCCACATTGTCAGACCTTACCATATTATTAATCATCTATCAATATATATATAACCTCTAAGCTCATACGTCTTAGAGAAGGGTGATAAGTAAAGAATAAATTCTTCACCACCAACAGAAATATATAATCAGTAGCGTTCAACAAATACAGTAGAAATGAATACAACGTCAGACACGCAATCCTTTTACAAGTCTGCTCTGGGTCTGAGCGAAACAACGTGTCCGTCGATCTCCAATTGCGTTTGGACGATCATTACTAAAAACCTTGCCTTGGAAGGCCAATTCCAATTCAAGATACTAGTCATCATCATCCCAACGATGTGAAAACCTTCGGTCTTCAATCACCGTCTTCATCTTCGACTCTTGATCGTCGTGATGATTATTCAGAATGGGTTAAACCCGGTCTTTCTGAATAACTCGCGTATTTTGGGATTAAAAACAAATATTGGAAAATCACACATTTCATCACATTCCAACTCAGAATGTTCTTTTAATAAAATATTCACTTAAAAAGATTCTCATTAAATTTATCAAAGATACAATTCTGAAAATAAAATATATAAATCCATTTCCAAAAATATGGAATTCCACAGAAATCAAATCAATACATAATCGATATAAATTGCTGTATCAGACTAATAATATAAATGGAATAACGGCAAAGCCTCGTAAATTCCACATATAATATCGGTCTTCTTTTACAGAAGTCCATTTCGATTATTACCAATCGAATTTCCACTTAATTCCAATTTAATATATTAAATTGGAAAAACTTGAATTTTAGAAAATGCCCCTTTTTAAATCTATAAAATAGATTCATAAGTTCCAAATAATAATTTCAATGTAAATTGGATTAAAGGACAAATGTCATTTAAAACACCGTCCACGATAAATCCACTTCACATCTCAATTTATTTCATATCACAAAATATAATTGCAAATGCTAGTAATCTTTTAAAAACATATTTTAAAATAATCATAAAAATATTCTTTATAATAAGACTCTAAACGAGAAGTATTCTTTATATTGCAAATCTTTATCTTTTATAAATATTCTTTGTTTTAACATATACTTGGTTAAAAATATATTTTGAAAATATATGCACTTTATATAAAAAGGATTTCTAATGTAAAAATATTCTTATTTAAAAGAACATCTAAATCGAAATACGACTCAAACATTTACCATATAATTTGGATTATATGGATTTCCCACACATCATATATATGACAATAATAGTAAAATCATCAAATCATCCATCTACATCCAAAGTGTAATTTCCACTGTATATGCGTTAAAATTAAATAATAATGCTCATCGCAGCTTGTCGATCTAACGATCAACATACAACTAAATATTGGGATTAGTGTATGTAAATTTTCATCCCAACACCCGTGTGGGGTTTCAACCAACAAACAAATAATAAACTAATTTGTGCACTTGGGCGATGTGTGAAAAATTATCTTCCCAATCACATACACAAGTCGAGTAACTTGTGAATGGAAGTGTAATACACAATATATATACCTATATATAAATTGCTTTAACTAATTCATTATGACAAAAATGAATATTTCTGACAAAATGTATAATTTGGTTTAACTAGTATAAATTGACTAAAATGAATAATTGTTTTTAACTAATGTAAATTAACAAAAATGAATAATTGTTTTTAACTAATATAAATTTACCGAAATGAATAATTTGTTTTTCAATTCTAATAAAATATGCCAATGCTATATTTTGTTTCATTCTTTTAATTTAGACAAAATGAGTGTTTTTGTCTATTCTACTTTAATGATAAAAAAATGTGAATGTTTAGTTATTAAAATGTAACTTTTAAATTCTAACCTTTATTTCAAACAATCTTTATTCATATAAATCAAGAATATAATTTTCAATCTGATGATTTGTTTGCATTAAAGGTATAATCCCCCAAAGCCATATGCCATATCTTTCTATCCTTTGTTTTGAATCTTTTCTTTTTCGTTTCAGCATGTATGGGAATCTTAACCTTCCAGAGAGTGTGCCGATACCTAGTTGGTTCAGGAGGTACTTAGAGGCTAGGGCCAACGATGCGGGCCCAGCAGATATTCCTCCTCCAGCTGCAGCGGTTCCTCCTCCTCCTCCTCGTGCAAATGCTTTCTCAAAGATTTGTAGAGACTTTAGGGCCATGGGTGGAAAGGATTTCAAGGGAACTGAATCATTCGTAGAAGCAAGGAACTGGCTCAAAGAAACTGAGGATCTATTCATTATCTTCGAGGTGGACGATAGGCAGAAGATACAGTTGGCTGTATGGTTGCTCAAAGACGAAGCTTCCTATTGGTGGGAAGTCACTAACGCTGAAAGACCAGTTGAAACATGGATGAATTTCAGAATAAGGTTTGAGATGAAATTCCTCTCATAAGCTAAACGAAGCTTACAAGTGGAGAAGTTCTTATCTCTTAAGCAAGGAAGTATGACTGTCAAGGAGTACGTCAACTAATTCTATCAGCTGGCCCGATTTGGACTGGACTTAGTGAATACTCCTCATAAGAAGGCTCTCCGTTTTGTCAAGGGATTGAATAAGCCACTTCACAGCTTGGCTATGACCCATGTACCTATAGGGGCTACTTACGAGAGGTTAGTGGACATGGCACTCTTACATGAGGAAGACAAAGGCAAGAAAGAGGAAAAAGTGGAAGTGCCTCAAGATAAAAAGGTGGAGGGATTACAGAACAAGAAAGTTGATTCAAAGAAAGGCGGGAAGAACAACAAACCCCGTGACAAGAGAAAGTGTAATTTTTGTGGCATTCCTGGGCATCTGGTCAAAGACTGCAAGAAGAAGAAAAGGAAGATGGGTGGTTGCTTCCATTATGGAGAAACAGGACACATGGCTAAGGACTGCACAAGGAAGCAAGGGCAGAGAGCTGGACCTTCTTCTGGGGGACAAGTTCACGCTCTCACGGCACCTCCATAAGAACGAGGTAGAAATATTTCTGTCGAGAGTTTAGTTTATTTGTTTGATCATCCTATCCGTACACTGTTTGGTTCTAGCGCATCGCACTCATTTGTATCTGCTGCTTTAGTTGAATCTCTGCACCTAGACACTAGTTTAGTAGAGGATCCCTTGGTTGTTTCAAATCCAATTGGGGGCTCAACTTATTTGTCAATGATTTGTTTGGATTTGAAAATTTCTATACTAAGTGTAGGGTTTAGATGCAATGCTTATGTTTTGGGCTTCACGGGCTATGGGGTGATTCTAGGCATGGATTGGCTATCCAGTAATGGTGCCGTCCTCGATTGTGAAAAGAGAGTGGTTAGACTCATTACTCGCCTCGGTAACACTCTCGAAATCTCTTGTAATCCCATGAAATCTGTTATGCTTAGTTATCTAGAATCTCTTGATGCGTCTGTTGAGAACTTGCAGTCTGTAAAAGTAGTCCGTGAATACTTGGATGTGTTTGAAGAGATAAAGGGCTTACCTCCGAAGCGGGAGATAGACTTCCGCATATACCTCGTTGACAATGAAAAACCCATGGCTTTACCCGTTAGACACATGGCTCCAAGGGAGAGGAAAGAACTCAGCAAGCAAGTTAAAGAGTTGCTTGAGAAAGGGTTTATAAGGCGGAGTATTTCTGAATGGGGTGCTCCAGTAGTGTTCGCAACTAAAGCGAACGGTTCACTTTGCCTGTGCGTTGATTATAGGGAGCTAAACAAGCTAACCAAGAAGAATAGGCACCCACTCCCGAGAATAAACGATTTCTTCGATCAGCTTGTGGGTGCATCGGTTTTCTCCCAATTAGATCTAGCTACCGGGTTGCATCAGCTAAGAGTGGCTGAAGACAGCATTGATAAGACCGTGTTTAGAACTCCAGATGGTTTCTTCGAGTGGCTTGTTATGCCTTTCGGCTTGACAAATGAACCCGCTTACTTCGTTGATTTGATGAGCAGGGTGTTTAGGTAGTTCCTCAATAAGTTCGTGGTGGTCTTCATGGACGATATTTTGATCTTCTCAAAGAATGAGGAAGATCATGCTCAGCATCTAAAGGAAGTCATGAATACTCTCCTTGCACATCAGTTGAAAGCTAAATTCTCCAAATGCCATTTCTGGAGAGAAGAAGTTAGGTTCCTTGGACATGTGGTGTCCATAGAGGGGTTAGCTGTGGACCCCGCAAAAGTGGTTGCTGTGCAAGATTGGAAGGTTCCGCGGAACGCAACCGAAGTCTGAAGCTTTCTTGGGCTGGCAGGCTTTTATCGAAAATTCATCAAAGATTTTGCGAAAATATCAGCTCCACTAACAAGGTTGACAAAGAATAACCTAGTTTTCGCTTGGGATTTGGATTGCGATATTGCTTTCCAACGTTTGAAACAGGCCCTGACAACAGCCCTAGTTCTGACATTTCCTGATGGAAGCAAGATGTTTATAGTATACACAGATGCATGCGGCACGGGACTAGGCGTTGTTCTGATGCAAGAAGGGAAGGTAGTGGCTTATGGTGGAAGGCAGTTGAAAGTACATGAGAAAAACTACCCAACCCACGATCTAGAGTTGGCAGCCATCGTTTTTCCGCTTAAGTCTTGGCGCCATTATCTCCTAGGTGAGAAGTTTGAATTGTTTACTAACCATAAATCGTTGAAATACCTTTTCTCGCAGAAAGATCTCAACTTGAGGCAACAAAGATGGATGGAGTTTCTTACCTCGTATGATTTTGAGATTTCCTACACTCCTGGCAAGAGCAACGCAGTAGCAGACGCCTTGAGTAGAAAGAAACTGACCTTAAGCCCTCTCTTTGTAGAAAGGCAAAGCTTGGAGTACATAGCCAACTTTGACTTTAGGCCCTCCTCTGAATTTGTACCTGGCCTATTAGCAACATTGGAAGTGCGGCCTACGCTTTTGGAATCAATAGGGACCGCGTAACGTGAAGACCCTCAGCTAGTTGATATAATAGATAAGCTGATTAGGGGTGAGACTTTGAGTCACCTCAATAGATACTCCATCGATGATAAGGGATGGTTGAGACGGGATGAAAGACTATGCCTCCCACAAGCAAGGGATTTGGTGAAGAAGGTTCTCGAAGAGGCACACCATTCCAGGTTGACCATACACCCCGGTGGTGACAAAATGTACAAAGACATAAAAAGTTTTTTTTTGGAGTGGCATGAAAAGAGATGTAGCTGAATTCGTCTCCAAGTGCATGATATGCTAGCAAGTCAAGGCGGAGCAGAAAAAGCCTGGAGGTTTGGTTCATCCTCTAGAGGTCCCACGGTGGAAAGGGGATAGCATTTCAATGGACTTTGTTGATGGGTTGCCTAGGTCAAGGAGGGGCGATACCAGTATTTGGGTAATAGTGGACAGGCTCACAAAAAGCGCCCACTTTATACCCGTCAAGAATAGAAGGAATGCCTCATCTCTCGCATCCATATATCTTAAAGAGATAGTTAGTCTCCATGGGATACCTCCAGCATAGTGAGTGATCGAGATCCTATCTTCACTAGCGAGTTTTGGAAGAATTTACAAGAGGCTGTAGGCACACAGCTATGTTTAAGCACGGTCTATCACCCTCAAACCGATGGTCAGACAGAAAGGGTGAACAGAGTACTAAAAGACCTCTTGAGACCATGCATTCTTGACTTTGGAGTTACATGGGAAGATCATTTACCTTTGGTGGAATTCTCTTACAACAATAACTACCAAGCCACCATAGGCATGACACCCTTCGAAGCTTTATATGGAAGACCATGCCGGTCACCAACTTGCTGGTGGGAGTCCACAGACAAGCTCATACTTGGACCAGACATGATTAGAGAAACTTCAGAGAAAGTGGACTTGATACGAAGAAGAATGAAGACTGCCCAAGATAGACAGAAGTCCTACGCAGACAAAAGAAGAACCGACCTTGAGTTCAAAGTTGGAGACAAGGTGTTCCTTAAAGTATCTCCTTTGAGAAACGTCGTTCGCTTTGGATCCGCAGGAAAGTTAGCACCAAGATTTGTGGGGTCGTTTCCTATCACTGGGAAGATTGGGAAGATGGCTTATAGGGTATAATTGCCCAAAAGATTGGCTGGGGTTCATAATGTCTTTCATGTCTCTCACCTGCGGAAGTGCTTACATGAGTCTGCAGAAGTGGTGGAACCAAGCATGCTAGAGGAAGTAGAAGTTGAACGAGAAGCAACTGTGAGGAGAGTTCCAACCCGTATCTTGGGAACAGAAGTCAAAAAGCTACGCAACCGTGAAGTCAAGCTTGTCAAAGTTCAGTGAAGCGACGCTGAGGAAATCGCGACTTGGGAAACTGAGGACAGAATACATGCAGCCTACCCTTTTCTTTTTTAGGGTATATCTTTGACCTCTTTTCCCTTAAGTTTATGCTTGTATCTATCTTTTTTAGGTATATCTCCTCGACTTTATCCTTATCCTTATCCTTAGGTAGAAACCTATTTGGATGTAAACATGTAATTGAAACATGTTATGGTTGATGGTTGCAAGTGGTTGCAAGTAGATTGCTAGTGGTTGCTTGTGGATGCATATACACACACATTAGTTACTAGATCGGCTCAGTCACTTTCATATTGCATATGCATATATGTATTTGTATATGGATTGAAACTTGATGTGTTATCATATGGACGTTGCATTTCTATGAATGATTGTACACTCATATAGGAAATTTTGAGTAGGAAAAATTGCATACATAATGGACTCATGGCACTGAAATAATTTGCATTAAGGAGGTCAACTGAATCAGTAGACCGCCTGATTTTGCATTAGATAAGGACATGTACACACACTATGCATATGATCATGAAGCATTAGAAGTCTTTTAAGGACAATGGACACCTGTTTGATGGTTGAGTAGATGGGTGATTGGATGGTAGGATATAAGTTCTTCTCTATTTGAAGATTTCGGGACGAAATCCTAAAAGGAGGGGAGAATGTAACACCCCATATTTTCTGTTAACGTTATAATAACGAATTAAATAATACTTAATTTCAAATGTGAGAATTAAGGGAAACGGGTTACACCATTGTGTTCGTCTCGGAATTCTGCTTGAGATAGAGTCCGAGTTTGCGTGAATTGGACTTCATATGAAGAAGTTATGGCCTTCAGAAGTTTCAGAAATTCAAATAAATTCAAACAGCTCGAAACCGGATTCAAAATTCAAAACAGAAGTCAGAAGCGGGCTGGGTGGGGAAATTCCCTCCCAGGACCCAGGTCGACCAGGGGGTCGACCCTAGTGTCGACCTCCCCCCTACAGGTCGACCTGGGGGTCGACCTGCCCCCTCCCCCCCCCCCCCGGTCCAAATCTGAATTTTGACGACTTATGACTTGTTGCTGAGTCGTTAGGGTTTCTGGATAGTTCTGATCTGGTCTGAATGGTTGTTGTTAACTCTAGGTTCATCCGACGGTTCTAATTAAATTGAAATTCTATATAAACAACCTAATACTCAACCTAAAATCACACAAAAATAATCTTGGAACTGTCATGCCGTCAATAGAGAACTTGGAGTAGCCGTCACCGCTTTCAATTCAAAGACGAGATAAAAGCCTACATCAAAATCAAATTAGAACTAACCTAATTCAACGATCTACATCAAAGGTGAGCATTTCAACTTCAGAATTCAGATTCCAGAAATCAAGAATTCCTTTTGGTTTGTAAGTTGGTTATTACATAGAGTTAAACGTTCTCTTAAATGAAATCATGACATATTGTTACTCGAATATAGAATGATGCTTATGTATAAGATAAATAAAGTTTGATTCTTGTTTATCCAAAATTACCGTTGCGATGGATTATGTCTATATGTTTGTGGTGATGAACATACCGAATTGTATGGTATTATTGGAATCTATTGGACGATGAACTTATTATGCCAACTTAGTGATGGACATGTCATGTTATAATTTGGTGGTTACTTGCAAGTTTATGATCTAATTCACATGCCTACATGTTTAGATCAACATTTATGTATATTTAGAACTTTGTTAAGTTGAATCTATTTATGTTGCAAGTTGGATTTGTGGCCCTCTTATGTTTTAACACACATAAGTTATCATGCTAAGTTGTGCTTTAAATATGTTTATAGTAGCTCTCTTATGTTTTAACACACATAAGTTATCATGCTAAGTTGTGATTTAAATATGTTTATAGTAGCTTTCTTTTGTTTTGACATACATAAGTTAATATGCTGAGTTGTGGTTTAAAATTGTGTTTATATGTAAAACCTCCATGTTAGACCTATATCAAGTTTACATGGTAATTAGATCCAACTTAGTCACAAGTTCACCCTTACCTGTTTAATTTAGTTAGTGATGCTTCTATGCCAAGTTACACATGATAAGTTAAAAATATGTTATTGTATGCTTATTTCATGTCCCTTGTTTGTTACCCTTTTTGTTTATGGGTTTGGGCTAATTTACTAGCCTAATATTTTATGCAATTTATGTGAACTTACCACGGGGGTAGCGTTGGGAAAACATGAAAATTATGGCATAGATTGGTTCATGAAATGGTATATTTGGTATACCGTTTATTGTGAGCATAATCAAAAGGATAACTATGGCATGATTAAATTAAGATTAATTTACATATAAAATTAGACATATATAGAAAATATGTGAATTTAGAAAAGACGAATATGCCTAACCCGAGGTTAGACTGAGTTATGGCGTAAAACTGCCCGGAACCGACGGCACATCCAGTGACCACAACAAAACCTGTCTAATGTGGGTGGTTAGCGCATCAAGCCCAAAAAGGACCCGAGGTTAGACTGAGTTGTGGTGTAAAACTGCCCGGAACCAACTGGCACATCCAGTGACCATAACAAGACCTGTCTAATGTGTGGTTGGTGCTTTAATGAATAAATTAAAGCTAAGTCAAGATTGGTAGGGTTAAGTCAATTAGGGAAACACTTAACTGATTCAACATGCTAACTAAACTGATGGGTGGGGTTAGGTAAACTTGGACACTTAACCAAATAAATATGTTGATTAGAAAACCCTAGTAACAGGGACCCATTTCAGCAGTAACCCACATAGATGTATCACGGTACCCTGAACTAGGCAGGGTGGGGCACAATTACTGGGCTGATTATAAGCGGTCAAAACGTCAGCGGTTGGTGCGTCAGTGTAGGTTCCGACGGAGTACAGACGTGCACGTACTCCAAAGTGGAAAAAGCAGGCACTGGGCATCAGTAGTATACACTGTGCATCTTGAATCATGTCGGGTTGCCACCAAAGGGACTGATACATCCCATGGTGGGACCAGCACAGGTATCTACACTCAAGTGGGGTCGAATGACACAGGATATGAATGCATGCGAGTAGAAGCCGATCATTAAGGGGATCGTTCGTTATGAACACGTGAGGCTGGTTGAACCAGTGGTTAGTAGGTGCAGAGACTATAGTAATGGGTGTGATCGCATGTTCATCTTATCTTATATTAGGGCATTGTCCTATGTTTTGTTATTACTGTCATGATCCCTTTCCTTGTTTAAATACTTGTAATCATTGAACTTACCTGACTTATTGTCTAACCTATTTTCTTTCATCCTCTTTTCTTCCGTCCCAACCCCTCCCCCGGTCCACAGGGAGGGAATACTCCAGCTTAGTCAGACTCTTTTCAAGCTTCAAGAAAGTAGATGTATGATTGGGACTCTCTTACCTTGGCTATGGCTTTTGGACACTACACTTGGGGAATTATGCAGTTTTATTTATGGTTTATGCTTCTTTATTAAATAATCAAGACAGAAATTATGGTGTAACGTTTTGGAAGTTATTTTGAGAAAATTTGTTGTAATGCTTTTGTATTGAACCACGTATGCAATAAATGTTTGATTTCTGCTGCTTATATTTATCTGTCTTGTAAATTTTTCTGTGTCTTGTACCTATAACCCACCACCAAAGTTAAGGCATTCCCTTTGTGAGTGACCTTAACGGAGGTGGGGTGTTTCAATCATTTAGCTGACTTTGAAATCCATCAAAAACCCATGGATTTGCATACGGTCTAAGCACAGAAGGAGTAAATGTTGGGGTTGCTCTTCTTGAGTAAAAGCGGTTGTATAAGCTGGCGTATATGTCGTACTTCCGGTTGCATTTGCTCCTTGAAATAGTTGTTCTTGTAGATCCAAATAGTCAAGCGGTGTTTCATAATACTCAGGCCAAATTCCTATTAGAAAAACAGTTATTACTAACAATTTTACTTAACAACAAAACAACATTTATGAAAAATTCCTTTGAATGATCATTCCACCATTCCTCCGAGCATAAAACAATCTATCGAACATAATCCCAACCAATGCTAGATTTGTTATTCAAGATTTCTCATTTTACCCATTCTCTTCTAAGATTATCGTATTATGTTGAACTTTGGTGTCGTCGATCATTTTCTGAAAATATTTTGTTCTTTGTCCACTGATTTCCACCGCTGCAGCATTATAGCCTTCTGTTATAGCTTTATGTCCCTCTTTTTGTTGTTACCGCGTCTATCATATGCATTAACAGCACATTGCGGCAAAATCCTAGTTGTTTCGCCGGACCAATAGTGCTTCGGTTGTCGGTTCAACAATGTTTTGGGACTGAGTTGTAGAGGGGAAGATTGAGTGAAGAGAATTTCTTTTGAGGGAGAAGAAATGGAAGAATGAGGGGTTTTTGAAGAGGTTGGAAAAATAGTTGTTGGCCCATTTTTAGTACTTTCCTAATGGCTCGAAATGGAGTCTTTAGGAGAGGACGCGTCAGACGTCATCTCCTAACGACTCCGTTTCGAGCTATTAGGAAACTTCCCAAAATAGGGTGTTTCATTTTGCGATGCATCTAATGCATCAAACACATTGCAAACTGAAACGCCCTATTTTGGGCAGTTGAACGGTGCCTTTATCTACACTCGAACAATCAATTCATAAAAAATATATGTTTTGTTGTTGCCATTTCTTCTTAGCAATCATAACTATGTGCCACCTGAGTAATTTTTGTCTAATTTGGTGTTTAGTGTGTTGTACATAATGTATATACTTTTAGGAAGTAATGTTTACCAAAATATAAATTTTGGCAAAGTATAATTAAGAGCATTTTTGTTTTGATTTTCGTTTGGAACCTAAGACTTCACTCAAGACATTGCTTGTCGGTCTTAATAAACCCCACGGGTGGTGTATACCTTGATTTTTCAACGTCTACGCACCACCAAGATAATCACCCTAGAAGTTGGCAGAGGCGGCCCTTGAACCTGAGACCTCCTATGTCTCATCCTTATATGTCCGCCTCTAACCAACTCAGCTAGGAGTGTCGGGTATAATTGACAGCATTTTAATATTTAAAGTGCATATGTATAAGTGACCATAAAGAAAGTAGATTAGATAGGTTGAAAATTAGGTACAATCAAGATTTAAATCAGATATACAAACAATCAACGATTTCACTGGAAAATTGCGACTCATAAAGGTCTTTAAAAGTTAGGATTTGAAATGATTGAGAAGGTGATGCAGAGACAAGGAGATACAATCTTTTTCTTTCATAAAAATAATTATAGTTCTTATTACGCCCTAACCCTAGTCCCACACTAGCAAAGAGCATTACTAAGTAATATTGTCTGGTAGTGTAGAGAATAGGGCTAGTTAAGAGCGACCATCCGTAAGATTTGTATTAAACGAGTATCAAATACGTCGATTGAGTGCTTAATTTTTTTTTTACCTTAAATGGATTGACTTAACAAAAAAATACAGTGTGTTGTATAAGGACCAAACTATGATAATATCACAATCAACATATCATAAAACAAAATACGTATAGATAAAAATTACGATAATACAACATTACATGTGTTGCACATACGAATGGTTCTTGTGACCTATACACAAATACTACACGTCCCAGAAAATGAATATACATAAAACAAGAACGCTTGACTACATTACTTAGGTGCTAGCCTCAATTAGGTTAACCCAAGGTCGAAAGAGAGTAAAGCAGGAATCTATCATGAGCAACTAACCTGAAATAACTCGGTTTGATCCGAGTATATAAAATACACGGGTTAGTCTAGCTTAAACAATGTAATTATAATATGATAGGTGAAGGATAATTATAACACAATAGAAAAACTTCTCAATAGAGAAGTATCGACATAACCTCAAATCAATATTAGATGCATAAGGTAGTTTCAACTAACTCACCATATATGGACTCATGCTTTAGGCAAAAACATCAAATAAAGGGTTTCCATTAACAGTAAGTTGCTTAATCCATGAGGCTAAGCTATGTATATATTATATAATCCTTAAATACATAGAATAACAAATTTTAAACCAACATAATATCAACATGTAGAACTAATTTAAGATTTTCCCACCTAAAAATGTAACTACCATGTAACAAAACATCAAATAGCTCATAGACTATGTATAAAAATCTCATGCGAAAAATGTTGAAAACATTATAATCTCAAATTTTAGAAATAAACAAACAATGAAATCTAGAAAAAAACACCCTTTAAATTGGATCCAAAAAGGCGAGTCTTAGCTATGTATGCATGTTCTCCACTCAAATGGCCAAAACCTGCTGAGTATTAACAACAACGGTGGCATCCAGCAATTGACCCAAAGGACCAACAAATGGATTGAAAGGTCAACAATTGACCCAAAGGTCCAACAAATGGTCGAAGCCCAACAGTTGTCACCCATAAAGTCAACAAATGGACAAGGCCTAACAACTACCACCTGGAAAGCCTAATAAATGGACGAAGCCTATTACTTGGCAGCATCAACAATATAATGTGTCACAGACTTCCAAATAGTGACCCAAATACTAACAACATTGTGCCTCATACGATACATACTTAATTTACTATAAATCAATCAACTCCATAAATGTGTAGATTTAATTAAACAAGTTAGGAATTAACTGATATGGGAAATCTACGTGTCCCATACCACATGGTTTATTATATTGTTTCAATGACTTATCATTATCTCATAGAGTGCAAAAACGTGTGATTATATATATATATATACATATATAATATTTTCGAGAAAACGTGTTTTAGAACTATTTTTGTAAACATTTTGGAAATCATTTATATAGAAATCACTGTATAATCAAGATTACATATTTCATATACTTCTTAATTTTGGAAATCGTTTTATTTCTATAAATCGATTTATAAGCATTTCAAATGCTTGTTTTAAATCTAGGATCATTTCAAAATCGATTTATGAAATCATCAAATTCAAATGGAAATCCAATGGAATTGACATATGAAAAATTTACACAAAACTCGCTAATTCAAAGTACAGGTTGACGCGTATATCAGCTTTCCGATATGTGGGAATAATCCATTTCAAATCAGCATAAACAATACTAAGAATCACCAAAATATTCAGAAGAAGTACTCAGAAATTCAAGCAATAAAACTTTTAGGAAATAAGGATCAAATGTGCAAAAATAAACAACTCAACCTGGTACACAATTTACAAGTTCCAAGTCAACCAAATCTTGTTGACCAATAGGTTGACTCTACTAGAACAAAGATCGACCCTTAGTCATGGTTTTCTACATGCTTCTGTGCCTAGCTCATTTCCAATTTCAAGCCATAATTTGGCACAGTTTCAAGTTGATTTTAAGTGCAATTTTTAGCACATAAGAAGTTCAACTTATGGGGATTAATTCGGAAAAGTTTCAATACAAATCCAGCAACGAATGAGAGAGCAGCAAGCTTGCAAAGACAGATTTAAACACAAAAGTAATGTAAACTTGAAAGATACAGAAATTGTTTAAAGTAGACGAAATTAACACAACAAACAACTAATTTTCAAGCTTGCATTTTTGTATAAGGTAGAAGTGTGAGTTTTTCTCATCTTGCATGGACTAGCAATAATTTGTTGTGATTCAGGTTGAAAAGATAATTACTTTAGGCTTACCAAACTTGCAGGAGTGAAATGCCCAGATATAGGCATAAGAACTCCTATTATAAATTTCCCTTCCCCAATTTCCATTTATTTGGATGCATAGATCTATATTATAGTTTAATCTCTTTTTAGGATTCACTCACACAACTCTCTCTTCTTCTGTGAATATCCGCCTTTTTGGCCGATTCAAATCGATCGTAAAATTGACTTAAACCGATCAACAAGACGTATCGCTTGGGATTACGACTAATAAGAACTGAAAAACAACTTTTTTCATTAACATCATTACAATGTTATATCAGAGTACAAGATTATCAGAGTACATAAATTAAAACAATAAACAGTCGAAATATAATTACATTCAGCGGAAGACTATCAAATGCTCTGGACACAGCTCTAACTTCAATCCATAATCCAGCTCTATAAAATATCTGCAAAACCTAAACTACTAGCTTCCCATATGGAAAATTATGGGCACTCAGAGTTTAGGGAATAACAATAAACTCCAGGTTAGTCATCAGACTGGTGTGAGAACAAAATACAGTTATTTGTTTTATTTTAAAGTTGGGTAAACCATGGGACCACGCCTTATAACACGAAACGGGTTTTCTCCACATGAATACCAATCATAAAAACTCGCAATGATTTTTGAAAAATGAAGCTAATATAAGACTTAAGTCCCCTCACACAATGCAACGCAAACCAGAGGAAAGAATTTTAACTTATAATTGCCAAATATGCTTGATACGCAAAATTTCTCTTCTATTACACTGGTGCATAGTGTGGAAATCATTTTCACAAGTAAATGTTTCATTCTTAGACGACATAATGCCCCATCTCATTATGTCTTCATATAGTTTTATAACTAAAAATGCAAAGCTCGTAGTGGAAGTTGGACTCCAACATGATGGCTCCTTATTCGAAAGATCTAAAGTGAAAGTGTGTATCTCCACGGTTAAGTCTAGACATTGGAAAACATCGTAATACACAACCCCACTTCATCCGAGAATCAATTATCATGCTTCACGGCTTTAGTCCAGGCTCGGAACATCGCTATACTTTATCCCTTTAGGCGTGGAGCGACCACAACCTAAAACATCTCGGTCGACCGAATCCATTACAACCGTAAAAATTGTTCAATATTAACCCACATGTTATTCATTCTCAACTTGAAAGTTATATTGATCTAACCATCATTTCACCATCATATCGAGGTTTGAGGCTTGTTGAAGTCTCGTTACACAAAGCTACACTTCAATAAGCTATGCTTTGATCATCATCCACAAAGCTCTGCATTTCAAAGAGAAGCTTTGATCTATTTGCTAGCAGTACTCATCATGTCGCATTATCAATTCACAACATATAATTGGTGTCTATTAATATATAATCCTCTGATTACATAAGTCTCAGAGGAGGGTGTTAAGCTAAGAGAATAAATTCCCCGCTGCCAATTGATATAACATAACTATACATCAGTTTATTATGCTGTCAGATACATCTAATTACAAGTCCGTTCTAGGTTTGAACGAAACTGAAGGCGCCTTATTCCTCGTCCAATAAAGGAGAGAGGCCCTTCCATATCCGGTCAATCTTCAAGTACATCTGGACGACCGCCACTTATAACCTCATCTTGGGTTGTACACCTCAATCAAGACATCAGCAATGATCCAACCGATGTGAAGATCTTCGATCCTCAACCATCATCTTCAAATATCTTCAATACTCGTCGTATTAGTTATTCAAAATGGGTTGAAACCCGATCTTACCGAAATAACTATCACATCTTTAAAATCTAGTGATATATAAACATATCATTAGTATAATTACATTTCTGAATATTCATTTCACCCGAATTATCTTTTACATTGGTAATTACTTGTAATGTCCCAGAAATTTCGACAACTGTGATATGGAGTTAATTAAAGATTTAACTATTAATAATCAATTTTATATTGCTACCTGAGTTAGAAATTAAAAATTGAATATATTCTTTTGAGTTGAATTAAATTCAATATTTAATTATTATGTTCGGTTGAGAATCAAATATTTACTACTGGATATTTGGGTTGAATTTGGTTGAATATTTGGTTGAATATTTAGATTGGATTTGAAATTCGATTGAAAAATATAGATGGTTGAATTTGAAAATAAACGTTATTAACATTAAATAGATTGGAAATTTTATTTGTTAAAATATCCAGTTGAGAATGAATATTCAGTTATCAATAAAAATTTATTTACTACTGGATAACTGGATATTATGCTCATATTCGCTTTGGGTGGCTTGTGAATATGAGCATTCACCGTCAGTTTATGGTGCAATTAAATATTTACTTATACGTAAATAAAACCTACATTGGTAAAACATTACACAGACCTACCCGTCAGATTTCATGACTACCCTATTACTTAGGGTGTGTTCTTAACGAACGAGAATGGGTATTTGAGCGTGGCATTTGAGCGTGGTACTATAGCGAATGGGGAATGTGTTTTTAGCTATGAACGAGGTATTTGAGTGTGGTATCTTAGTGGGGTATTTAATTGTTATGAATTAATTAAACACTGATTTCACAAAACCAAACGACTAACAATTCATTACACGAACTGAAATACAAACATAAATAACACAACTAGACTGGAAATTAAAACAAGTACATGAAAAGCTAAAATAAACGATGATGTGCTAATATTCTCAACTCCGCTGAATAAACCCACATTTACCCTCATCTTTAAGTACCTCAATAATCTCCACATTCCACAGATCATTGCAGAATATCGTCAGAATCTCCCAAAACTCCACATTTACTGATCCCCGAACAAGCTCATAGCAACGGGTAGCAAGTTGGTGAACACGGTCGGTCAGAAACGAGCGGCTCGAGCTACCACGCTCTACTTGTTTGCGCCTAGAGGGCTGACTAGAAAGGGGATCGCCGGTAGCCATCCAGTCCCCATAGTAATCGCCGTCGGTAGCGGTGAACGAAGCAGTTGGCACAGGTGCTGGTGGAGGTGCAGGTGCGGTAGGAGGCGCAACATCAGGAATCTGGTATGCACAAGTAGCCTTACGCAAACAACCCTCGAATAAAAGGTCCTACTCTCAGAACTTCATCGGCGAGTTCCCCCTGAATCGTCCATGATCTGCCAGCGCCGGTAGCCCAGAAATCATCAGAACCATCCATATTTTGGCTTGAAATTGGAGGCGAGCACTTCCCCAGCGTGTCAAATTCTGGATGTGAACGGGCTCTTATTGTCATCACGTCGTGCTTATCCCCTTCTTTTGCTTTTATAAAAAATCTGATCTTTCCCTCTAAAATTTTCAGCCAAAAATCATCCCTTTCTTCAATTGTTAATGGCCGAAGACCATTTGCTTCCTCTGCTACAAATTTAAAAGTCAAGTCTATTCTCCCAAATCGATCTCCTCCTGTTCAATTGAAGCCTCCAGAAATCGAAGACGTGCCTCATCAGTTACAAAATCGCTTCACCTGAAGTCCAAAGCACCACCGTAGGCCGCTTCCTCCAATTCGCCATCACAACGCCTCGTCACCACATACAAATTGAAGCCGAGCCCAACACTGTGAAGTTGCATAGCAAAACGAGCAGCGCACCATCCATGTTGAACTCCACTGACTCTGTTGCGAAGATGAGTAATTTGCTCATGATTAATTGTTGATTCGAATAGTTAATTTCAGTTGAAATTGGGAATTTTGAGGGTTATTGGACATGAATCAGCGAATTGTTGCCATGCTGAAATCAGTAAAATAAAAATTCTGTAGCCGGAATGAATACGGGTTATATAATCACTTTCCTTTGTTGCACATAATTCAAAACTTAATTAATTAATTTATTATATGAAGTAGGAGATGCATAAAGATGTGTGTATCACGATCCTGTTTAATTTCTTATGTGCATTTTAATTTGCTATAAATAGAAGTGTAGATAACTAGCATTCTTTTCAGTCAGTTCTAATTGCAATAACTGGGTACCCAATATGCATGTTAGTCTTCTAACCGCTAGAAGTTTTCTATTTTAACACCCAACGTAAAACTAAAAAGTTGTACCCCTGTTACTGATATTCAGTATACGTATGCGCTACTTATATTAAAATAAATAAAGTCATGTAGTGCAACTGCCACCATCGCCAAACCTTTTGGATAAGGGATCCGCTGATAGCTCAACTTTCATGCATACATCATAGTTGCTGGACGTGAAAGTAAAATTATTTCTTTCATTTTGACCTAATAAAATATGCATGTGTGTGTACGTATATATATCATGGCACATGTGTGAGTTACAGGGAAGTATACTTGAATTCTACTTTGCTTTCGATCTTGCTATAATTGAACCGTAAAGTTGGTTCAAGTGGTTGTTACTTTGTTAGTTTGTCAGTATGTACTAAAGAATATAAGGTTTGGTTAACTAAGTTGCCAATTAAACTTGTTGTAGCATTTCACGAGCATTGTCCAAGGCATAGTCCAAGTTCACAAACCACTCATTTGTCTAACTAAGTCCAACTTGCTGCCTTTACCAAAATTGATCACTTACTTACTTCTAATTTAAACTTTCACATGCTTAGTTTATGTAATAGCCGACTGTAAGTCTATAACTGCTACTGATTTATTTTTCTTATTTTTTTTTTGAAATATTTGGAAAGGAAAAATACCATTTTAATCCAAGTTTAAACTCGGTCTATTAAAGAAAAATATTTTGTGTTCGGTGGACATAAGTGGATTGTGGACATGGGATACCTTAGACAAACCTGTTTTTGGGTTTACTGAGAAAGATTACTGAATTAAATGGTAAGCATTTAAATAATTTTTCATGAAACCGTTTACAATTCCACTCTACTAATATTAGCTAGGTATTATACGTGAACAAAGTTAGTTGAACAAGCAAAGTGATTGAGATTTGAAAAACACTGTTAATTTTAGTATGACGATACCGTCAGGAAACTGTCCAAGCTGTTAATGACCGAGTCCTTTATGTGTAAATATTATGCATGCATGTGTGTGCCACTGTTTCATGCATATGTAGATGTAATTATGTGTATATGACTCTGCACTGCCCTGGGTTCTTGAATTATGTATTATGCATGCTTTGACATGGACTGTCCACCATTTTTACCTGTTGCCCTATTGTGCAAACACCATTACCTTCTTTTATCCTATTTCATGCATGTTTCAGATTTAATTTAAGCAGATACATATGTATGTGCATCTGATTTGTGAGGGTTAAATATCATGGCAGAATACTTGGGTGAAATTTTGATGGAATTATAAAAATACCTGAATGTTTAACTATGCCGAGAAACCTTCTTTCCTATTAGTTAAAAATTAGTTCAGAATTCATTAACATGTACTCTAGAGTTTGAACCCAAAACAAAAGTTATTTGATTGTAAATTATGTATGCGCCAATACATTAAACTGAATAGATTGTAAAATTGGTTTTTTTTAATACCAAATTTTAAATCATGTATTTACTGGCAAATACATTAATATATATACCAAATAGATTCTTGAATCATTAATGTTAGAATGTATAAGAGCCCGCAGTTTACTATTTATTTAACTAAATAGTTAGTTGGAAAATGTTAATGTTTGAATCATGTATTTACTTGATATTAATGGGTGTTCTAATAGTGTATATGCAAGCTTCCGAACTCACCTATGCTATTCTCTTGTATTTGGATCGGGATGTTGAGGCAGTATACACATATATATATATATATTTATATACGTGTGTACGTGCAAGATCCCGTAACCGTTCATCCCAAAATAATAATAATAAGGCTGGGTTGGGTAGATAACACACTTGATTGAAAACTAATATGCACAGTATTATCTTCGATATACTCGGATATTTACGTATATATGTTTTTAGTATATATATGTGGTGGCCAACGCACACATATGTATATACATACCATTGTATATGTATATATATGTCATCGGCATACATACATATATATAAATCCATATGTCATCCTGACATATTCGTCCCAAGATTGTTATGTTGGATTAACTGTTATATTTCAGTTTCTATTGAAGTTAATTTACTTGAACAAATGATTAATCCTGACTCGAGTGTTTTATGTTTTTGCATGGAACGCTCGAGTCAAACCTGAGTGTTACGGATTTAAAGATTACAGCTTTGGATTCGAAGACCGGTGAAGCTGGGGATTTGAAGACGCGCACGCACTGATGTTTTTAAACCAGTAAAGATTTTCCTTGTATTCAAATTATTTTCACATTCCGCTGTATATAAATATCTTGTATTCAAAACTATGATTAATAAACAAAAGTTTATTCCGTTGTTCAATACTGCGTTTTATTTATTCTGCATTTCTGTGTTGATTCTATTTTTAAACTCTGTAAGCTAAATAGCGATCCGTCGATTTGGACATTTTAAGTTGGTTTGATTACCAGTTTAAAGAGGTCAAAAAGGCAGGATGCTACATTACTCCCTTAAATATTATCAAAGATTTACATTCTTTAAACTTCTTGTTTAAATCATTCCTTGAAAATCATTTCAAAAGATTGTATAATCTCTTTTCACGAACTTAACTCAAATTAAGGTTTATAAGCCTTATTGGGATTATCGAGCCTTACAAAAAGGTAGTCTCTCATATCATTATCCCATTCTCATCCTATTCATGCCATGGAGCAAAACTGGTTATACTCCATATCTAGCACCCATCGTGTTTTTGTAAGTTTAATTACCTTCTTTATTTTCAAATCTTTATTGAAAGATTTATTAAAACTCTAACACAGTTTTAATATCTATTTCATTCAATCAAAATCTTTATTGAAAGATTTATTAAAACTCTAACATAGTTTTAATACTCCAAAAATCATTATTCAATGATTACTTGATCTTTGAAATAAATCTTGTCTTTCCAAATAACTATTTAATGATTGTTTAACTTTGGAAGCCAATCCTATTTTTCATTAAGAGTAGATGTTATTCAAGACATCATTCACAACAATCTCAAAATCCAACTTGATATCAAATACAAGGCTCCAAATATAAATCATTCCGACTTATATTTAACATCAAATTCTGAAATCAACATATAACGTATAGGGAATAATGATATCTATATCTTCCAAATTCCTCAAACAATATCCGTATGATTACGGAATAAAATGTCAAAACTTCTGAAGATTATTTCCATTCAAATCTAATGAACTTAAGTTTTATATCTTTTTATTTAGCTTCAAGCTAAATTTCAAAATATTGATTTACTATGTTAAGTAAATCAGGTCAAAAGTCCAAAAATTCAAATAATAGTTCTGTAACACCCCACGTCCATTAATGTCACTCACAAAGGGAATGCATTAACTTCTATGGAGCGTTTTAAGTGTGTATAGAACAGAAACTTAACAACAAGACAGATATAAAACAGTACTTAAAAATTTAAAGCTTCATTCATTGCAGCGGTAAACAAATAAGTTTGATTACATCATCAAAAACCAAAGACTAGAGTCAAGTACATAATATCCATCTTGACTAAATCAAAGTACATAAAATGAAAGTCATAACCCCAACATAAAATAGCCATAAGTAAGATAGGCTGAACTTTTACTTCAACGATCCAAGCAACTTCCAAAGAAAGAGATAAAGCTGTCCATATCAAGCTCCACTAGTACTAGTCCCACCCTGAGCACCTTGCGGGGGGGGGGGGGGGGAAGAAGAAAAGAGGTGGAAACAAAGGTGTCAGACATAAAGTCTGGCGAGTGTAATAACTTTAACAATATAATCATTAAGTAACTAGGACAAGGCATAAGTTGGAAAATAAGGAAATGACTGTGAACAAATGGGTATGACAGAGCAAACAAAGGAAATAAGATGAACAAAGATAATGTTAAAGGCATACCTAATCACTATAGGATAATTACTACTCTGCACCATACCAAACACCCTAAAAGTTGATCCCGCCTACAGAACTTAATAATGATAATGGTAGTTTCGTGTACCCCTAGCTGCCTTTATAAGTGTCGTCTTCCCCAATCTCCACTAGGTGTACCCACTACCCCCATTCGATCGGCTCCCTAACTCGTAAATACCCATGCTGGCCCCACAGTGGGGTGTATCACCCACTAAAGTGGCAACCCAATACCACTAAAATGCACGGCTTATATCTACACGATGCAACAACGCCTTACCTACCAGCCCGGGCCCACACACGCATATGACCCCGTTGGACTTGCGTTGCCACCGCTAACCCGTTTTGACCTCTTACAATCAAACCCAGTACACGTGTCCCGTCCTCGACTTGGGTTGAGCGCACAAATATACTTAATGGGTTACTGGTTTGAAAATGGCCCTCATGCATGACTCAAGCTTTCTACCTATGTTTGGTCCCCTCTAAGGTTTTTCCCTACTTAACCCCATTCTTATTCATGTCTTCTTATATGTTTCAATCTTGGTTAAGTGCATCTAATCGTATTTCACATGCCACCCCAGGCATCCTCTTAATTTCACAAGCCACCAAAAGCACCCACTTAACCCCCTCATGTCCCACCACATGTTTATCTGGTTAAGTGTTTCTTAATTCATTAATACTGTAACCTTGTAAAGACCTCCCACATTAGACTGGTATTTGTGGCAGCTGGATTTGCCGGGCGGGTCCGGGCAGTCTTACACCACAAATGAGCCTAACCTCGTGTCTTTACAACTGTTACGCATTTAATTCATGCCTTCGACCTCTCATATTAGACTGGAATTTGTGGCTGTTGGATTTGCCAGGTGGTTTATTATTACACATCTTCATTTAACCCCAAATTGGATTAAAATCCCTATTCAAATTTGTCAATGAACTCCAAATATACTTATGTCCATAATTGTCTCAATTATGTCCATGAATGTCAATTTTTCCAATTAATGTCTTAAATTAATTATATGCCTTTTCAAGGCCATTATGCCAATTCTCAATATGTATATATTCAATATTACCCCCATAGTCCCCATGTTGTTCGTTCGTTTATCATGACATATATGTATATTAGACTAGCAATTAGTCTAGCACATAAAAGGAAAGAAACATCGCAAACTTGCATAACACACAAAATAGATCTAATCTTACAAATAATGATTACATCATAACTTGCATAAACTTTGTATTGTCATGAATCTAAACATAGGCCTAAAGGTGTGAACTTGCATATATATATATAATATAGGTTTTCACCTAAAACTTGCATATATGGATATAGTTTTCACTCCAAAACTTGCATAGGCCATAGTCACAAACTTTCATAAAACTATGTACATCATAGATCTAAATCTAAAGGTGTAAACTTGCATATATATATATGAGTCCAATCTCTACCTAAACTTGCATATAGTCACTTTATTTGATTCACATGTACACTTGTGTACAATTCATATAGAAACTAGCATATAATCTACACCTAAACTTGCATATAAAATGATGTCAAACGTGAATCAAGTTGAACACAGGTGATTTGGCATATGAAAAGGGATCCATAACAAAACTATCATTATGAACAACTAGCATATATTCACAAAATATCACATTTTTCCAATGTCTCACAAACATAGCCATATAACCCAATTTATAACTCAACCCAATTAACTTATTAATTATCTTGTTAAATAAATTGAACTCACAACTCAAAGAAGGTCATAAGTTCTGGAATCTGAGTTCTGAAATTGATTTAGCTCGCCTTTGAAGTAGACAATTTCGTTGTTGTTGTTATAAATTTGAGTTGAATTAAGTTGATTAGCTTCAATTTCCCTCTAGTTGGTGGCGGCTACTCTAGGTTGCAGGGTGATAGCATGACGACCATGGTTCTAATTTTGATTTGGTTTTAGGGTTTGAGTCTACATGTGTTTATACAGAATTTAGGATTAATTTAGGTCGTCCGATCAAACTAGAATCAATCAAGACCATCCAGTCAAGATAGAGTGACACCTCATCCCTAATGACTCAGCACCGAGTCACAAAATCGTCATCCCTTAGATCTGCCCGGAGGGTAGGTCGACCCCCAGGTCGACCTGTAGGGGGGAGGTTGACACTAGGGTCGACCCCCTGGTCGATCTGGGCCCTAGGCGGGAATTTTCCCGCCCACCCCGCTTCTGACTTCTGATTTGAATTTTGAATCTGTTTCGAGCTGTTTGAATTTATTTGAATTTTATGGAAACTTTTGACAGCCATAACTTCTTCGTATGAAGTCCAATTTACGCAAACTCGGACTCTATCTCAACCAGAATTCCGAAACCAGAATTCCGAGACGAACACAATGGCGTAACCCGTTTCCCTTGATTCTTACATTTAAAATTAAGTATTCTTTAATTTGTTAACTTTAATATTTAAATTTACGGGGTGTTACATTCTCCTCTTCTTAAAGGATTTTTTCCCCCGAAATCTCCAAGTTAAGGAGAATGCATATCCTAACATCCAATCATCCATCTACTCAATCATCAAACACAGGCATCCATTGTCCTTACAAAATTTCTAATGTTGTATGAACATATGCAAGAAGTGTGTGTATATGTTCCTTATCTAATGCAAAATCAGGCGGTCTACTGATTCAGTTGACCTCCTTAATGCAAATCATGATAGTGCCATGCGTCCATTATGTATGCGAAAGAATCTTATCGGTACATATTATTTCTACATGTGTGCACAACCATTCATCAAAATGCAACATCCATATAATAACACAACCATTATACATCCATTAAATTAAATATGCACACACATTTATATGCAACATGAAGGTGATTGAGCCGATCTAGTGCCTAAGGTGTGTGTATATGCATCCACGAGCAACCACTAGAAACCACTTGCATCTATTTGCATCCATCAGACATAACATGTCTCAAACACATGTTTCAACCATAGGGTTCTTCCTAACTAAAGATCGAAGATGTCATCGCAAAAATAATACTAAAAGATAGGACAAGTTTCAACAAAGCGGTAGAAAAAGGAGAAATCAAAACAAACCCTCAAAAAGGAAAGGGTACAACGTACGCATCTTATCTTATGTCTCCCAAGTCGCGTCTTTTTGATCATCTCCCCATTGCACTTTGACCAAATTGACCTCTTTGTTGCGAAGCTTTTTGACCTCCGATCCAAGAATGCGCGTAGGAGCTCGTCTGATCATGGCATTGCGCTCTACTTCCACTTCTTCGAGCGTGCTCGGCTCTACCACTTCCGCCGTATCGTGTAAACACTTACGCAAATGTGAAACATGAAACACGTCATGAACTCCGCTGAGCTTCTCTGGTAATTTTATTCTATACGACATCTGCCCAATCCTCTCTGTAATTGGAAAGGGTCCTATGAATCTTGGTGCCAACTTCCCTATCGATCCAAATCCGACTAAGTTTCTCAACGGTGACACCTTAATAAAAACCATGTCCCCAACATTGAACTCAAGATCGGTTCGTCTCTTATCAGCATATGACTTCCGTCGGTCCTGTGCCGTCTTCATTCACCGTCGAATCAGGTCTATCTTCTCCGAAGTCTACCTAATCATGTCGGGTCCAAGCAAAACCTTATCCGTGGATTCCCACCAACATGTAGGTGATCGGCACGGTCGTCCATAAAGAGCCTCAAAAGGTGCCATGCCAATGCTAGCCTGAAAACTATTATTATAGGCGAACTCTACTAGTGGAAGGTGTTCTTCCCGTGTTCCTCCAAAGTCTAGAATGCATAGCCTCAGAAGGTCTTGTAGAATCTGATTCACCCTCTCGGTCTGGCCGTTCATCTGAGGATGATAAGCGGTACTTAAGCATAATTGCGTTCCAAACGCCTCTTGTAAGCTCTTCCAAAATTCGCTTGTGATAATAGGATCTCTATCGCTCACAATGCTGGAGGGTATGCCGTGCAAACGAACTACCTCTCGAAGGTAAATAGATGCTAACCATGCGGCGGTCCTTTTACTTTTGACAGGAATAAAATGGGCACTTTTAGTAAGTCGGTCTACAATTACCCAAATCCCCGTATTACGCTTCCTCGATCTTGGTAACCCATCTACAAAATCCATGGAAACGCTTTCCCATTTCCAAAGCGGAATCTCTAAGGGATGGAGCAAACCTCTAGGCTTCTTTTTCTCCGCCTTGACTTGCTGGCACACTAAGCATCTAGCAACGAACTCGGCCACGTCCTTCTTCATTCCGGCCCAAAAGAAAACTCGCTTCATATTCCTATACATCTTATCACCACCGGGATGTATGGTCATCTTAGAGCGATGTGAGTCTTCAAGAATTGCCTTCTTCAAACTTTCGTCTTGTGGTACGCAAAGTCTTTCATCTCTACGTAGCCAACCTCTTTCATCTATAGCATATCTATCTAGATGTCTTGAGGACTCCCCTCCTATAAGCTTGCCTACTATCTCAACCAACTGTGAGTCGTTTCGTTGTGCCTCTCCAACTCGACCCAAAAGTGTAGGTTGCACCTCTAATGATGCCAACAATCCGGGTACATAATCGATAGAGGGTCTGAAGTTAAAGGAAGATATATACTCCAAACTCTGCCGCTCCACAAACAAAGGACTTAAAGTTAACTTCTTTCTACTTAGGGCATCAGCTACAACGTTACCCTTGCCAGGGGTATATGCGATCTTAAAATCGTAGGATGCCAAAAACTCCATCCATCTCTATTGCCTCAAGTTTAGGTCCTTCTGAGAGAATAAGTATTTTAGCAACTTATGGTCTGTATACAACTCAAACTTCTCGCCAAGAAAATAATGATGCCATGACTTAAGCGCAAAAACTATGGCCGCCAACTCTAAATCGTGGGTAGGGTAATTTTTCTCGTGGGATTTCAACTGTCTTCCACCATAGCATACCACCCTTCCCTCTTGCATTAAAACTGCGTCATGCCCTGTCCCGCAAGCATCGGTATATACAGTGAATGTTTTACTCCCGTCTGGCAAAACTAAAACTGGAGCGGTCGTCAAAGACTTGTTCAGACGTTGGAAAGCATCGTCACAGTCAACATCCCAAGTAAAAGTCAAATTGTTCTTCGTTAATCGAGTGAGAGGGGCTGATATCTTCGTGAAGTCCTTAATGAACTTCCTATAATAGCCAGCCAGCCCTAAAAAGCTTCTCACTTCGGTTGCATTCTTAGGCGTTTTCCAATCTTGGATTGCCATTATCTTAGCGGGATCCACAGCTATCCCTTCCTTAAAGACCACATATCCTAAGAACCTTACTTCTTTTCTCCAAAAATGGAACATGGAGAACTTAGCTTTTAGCTGATGTGCTCGTAGGGTCTCTAAGACTTCCCTAAGATGTAGGGCATGCTCTTCTTCATTTTTAGAGCAAACCAGAATGTCATCTACAAAGAATACCACAAACTTGTTCAGAAACTCCCTAAACACCCTACTCATTAAGTCAACAAAGTATGTGGGTGCATTCGTAAAACCAAAAGGCATGACGAGCCACTCGAAAAAACCGTCAGGAGTTCTAAATGCAGTCTTATCGGTGCTATCTTCAGCCACCCTTAGCTGATGAAACCCTGTAGCCAAATCCAGTTGCGAGAAAACCGAAGCTCCCACCAACTGATCGAATAAATCGTCTATCCTCGGTAACGGGTGTCTGTTCTTCTTTGTTAGCTTATTCAGCTCTCTATAGTCCACGCACAATCTAAGTGAACCATCATCTTTTGTAGCAAAAATGACTGGAGCACCCCACTTCGAAATACTTCTTCTTACGAACCCCTTCTCAAGCAATTCTTTCACTTGCTTACTGAGTTCTCTTCTCTCTCTCGGAGCAATGTGGCGCACTGGTAATGCAACTGGCTTTGCATTATCTACTAAGTATATTCCAAAGTCTATCTCACGCCTCGGGGGTGAACCTCGAACTTCATCGAAGACATCCGAGTATTCACGGACCACTCTAACAGACTGCAAATTCTCAGCAGACACGTCAAGCGATTCTAGATAACTTAGCATAATAGAATTCATGGGATTACAAGAGATTTCGAGAGTGTTGCCTAAGCGAGTCATAAGCCTAACCTCTCTCTTTTCACAATCTAGGATGGATCCATTACTAGATAGCCAATCCATGCCCAAAATTAACCCATAGCCCGTGAAGCCCAAAACATAAGCATCACATCTAAACCCAACGCTAAGTATAGAAATTTCCAAATCCAAAGAAATCATCGACAAACAGGCTGAGCCCCCAATTGGATTTGAAACAACTAAGGGATCCTCTACTATACTGGCGTTTAGGTGTAGTGTCTCAACTAAAGCAGAGGATATAAAAGAATGCAATGTTCCAGAATCAAAGAGTGTTCGAACAAGATGATCGAAAAGATAAACTAAACTTTCAACGGAAATCGCTCTACCTCGTTCTTACAGCGGTAGGACCACGAGAGCCTGGGCCTGCCCCCTTGACTGCCCTGATGCCATGAGAGCCTGAATCTGCCCTCCAGAGTTAGGTCCTGCCCTCTGCCCTTTCTTTGGGAAGTCCTTAATCAGATGTCCTGCCTCGCCACAGTGGAAACAACTAGTCTTCTTCTTCTTCCTACAGTCTTTGCTAAGATGGCCTGGTGTCCCACAGTTAAAGCATCTTTTCTTTCCCTTACCATTGTTGTCTTTACCACCCTTCTTGTTCTGCTGTTGTGGTTTCTTTTGATCCCCTTTCTTCTCAGGTGCCTTATTAGCATTGGCGCCTTTCTCCTCTTCATGCATAAACGCCATGTCAACTAGTCTCTCAAATGTGGCCCCCATAGGGATGTGGGTCATAGCTAACCCATGTAGCGGCTCATTCAAACCCTTAACAAACCTCAGGGCCTTCTTTCCGAGTGTATTCACCAAGTCCAAGTCAAATCTTGCTAACTGATTGAACTTGTTGACGTATTTTTTCACTGATAGATTCCCCTGCCTCAATGCCAAAAACCTTTCCATATATAGATTCTCTTCAGTCCGTGAGAGAAACTTTGCCTCAAACCTACGCCTGAAATCCGACCATGTATCAATTGGACGCTCTCCATTAGTGACCTCCCACCAAAACGAGGCCTCATCTTTCATTAACCAGGCAGCTAAATGGACCTTTCTTCCATCTTCTAGCTCAAAGATTCCAAACTGTTCTTCCACCTCCTTTAGCCAATTTCGAGCTTCAACAAACGTCTCCGACCCGTGAAAAGGTTTCCCACCCATTGCCCGAAAGTCCTTGCATATCTTTGTGAAAGTGTCAACACGGGGAGGAGGAGGAGCATTTGCTGGGCCTGCGACATGGGCCCTAGCTTCCAGATACCTTCTAAACCATCCTGGTATCGGTATCCCCTCGGTATCTCGGAAATTCCAGACATGCTGAAAAGAAAATGAAGAGATTCAAATGAAGAATTCGAAAGAAAGATATATGGCCCTTGGGGTTATGTTTTTAAAATAAGCTTTTCTCTTGAAGATATTCTCCTTAAAACATACTTTTGAAAGTATTTCTTTATAAAATGCTTTTTGAAAAATAGTTTTTCAAAATATCTTATATGTTTTGGTAACCTTCAGCTCTGTGACACCCCACGTCCATTAATGTCACTCACAAAGGGAATGCATTAACTTCTATGGAGCGTTTTAAGTGTGTATAGAGCAAAAACTTAACAACAAGACAGATATAAAACAGTACTTAAAATTTTAAAACTTCATTCACTGCAGCGGTAAACAAATAAGTTTGATTACATCAGCAAAAACCAAAGACTAGAGTCAAGTACATAATATCCATCTTGACTAAATCAGAGTACATAAAATGAAAGACATAACCCCAACAAAAAATAGCCATAAGTAAGATAGGCTGAACTTTTACTTCAGCGATCCAAGCAACTTCCATAGAAAGAGATAAAGCTTTCCATATCAAGCTCCACTAGTACTAGTCCCACCCTGAGCACCTGGGGGGAGGGGGGAAGAAGAAAGGAGGTGGAAACAAAGAGGACAGACATAAAGTCTGGCGAGTGTAATAACTTTAACAATATAATCATTAAGTAACTAGGACAAGGCATAAGCTGGAAAATAAGGAAATGACTGTGAACAAATGGGTATGACAGAGCAAACAAAGGAAATAAGATGAACAAAGATAACGTTAAAGGAGTACCTAATCACTATAGGATAATTACTACTCTGCACCACACCAAACACCCTAAAAGTTGATCCCTCCTACAGAACTTAATAATGATAATGGTAGTTTCGTGTACCCCTAGCTTCCTTCATAGGTGTCGTCTGCCCTATCTCCAATAGGTGTACCCACTACCCCCATCCGATCGGCTCTCTAACTCGTAGATACCCGTGTTGGCCCCATAGTAGGGTGTATCACTCCCCAAAGTGGCAACCCGATACCACCAAAATGTACGGCTTATATCTACACGATGCAATAACGTCTTACCTACCAGCCCGGGCCCACACACGCATATGACCCCGTTGGAATTGCATTGCCACCGCTAACCCGTTTTGACCTCTTACAATCAAACCCAGTATGCGTGTTCCGTCCTCGACTTGGGTCGAGCCCACAAAGATACTTAATGGGTTACTGGTTTGAAAAGGGCCCCCATGCATGACACAAGCTTTCTACCTATGCTTGGTCCCCTCTTAGGTTTTTCCCCACTTAACCCCATTCTTATTCATGTCTTCTTACATGTTTCAATCTTAGTTAAGTGCATCTAATCGTATTTCACATGCCACCCAAGGCACCCTCTTAATTTCACAAACCACCCAAAGCACCCACTTTATCCCCTCATGTCCCACCACATGTTTATCTGGTTAAATGTTTCTTAATTCATTAATACTGTAACCTTGTAAAGACCTCCCACATTAGACTGGCATTGGTGGCAGTTGGATTTGCCGGGTGGGTCCGGGCAGTCTTACACCACAAACGAGCCTAACCTCGTGTCTTTACAACTGTTACACATTTAATTCATGCCTTCGACCTCTCACATTAGACTGGCATTTGTGGCTACTGGATTTGCCGGGAGGGTCCGGGCAGTCTTACACCACAAACGAGTCTAACCTCGTGTCTTAGGTGGTTTATTATTACACATCTTCACTTAACCCCAAATTGGATTAATATCCCTATTCAAATTTGTCAATGAATTCCAAATATACTTATGTCCATAATTGTCTCAATTATGTCCGTAAATGTCAATTTTTCCAATTAATGTCTTAAATTAATTATATGCCTTTTCTAGGCCATTATGCCAATTCTCAATATGTGTATATTCAATATTACCCCCCATCGTCCCCACGTTGTTCGTTCGTTTATCATGACATATATGTATATTAGACTAGCAATTAGTCTAGCACATAAAAGAAAAGAAACATCGCAAACTTGCATAACACAGAAAATGGATCTAATCTTACAAATAAGGATTACAACATAACTTGCATAAACTTTGTATTGTCATGAATCTAAACATAGGCCTAAAGGTGTGAACTTGCATATATATAGTATAGTTTCTCACCTAAAACTTGCATATATGGATATAGTTTTCACTCCAAAACTTGCATAGGCCATAGTCACAAACTTTCATAAAACTATGTACATCATAGATCTAAATCTAAAGGTGTAAACTTGCATATATGTGAGTCCAATCTCTACCTAAACTTGCATATAGTCACTTTATTTGATTCACATGTAAACTTGTGTAAAATTCATATAGAAACTAACATATAATCTACACCCAAACTTGCATATAAAATGATGTCAAACGTGAATCAAGTTGAACATAGGTGATTTGGCATATGAAAAGGGATCCACAACAAAACTATCATTATGAACAACTAGCATATATTCACAAAATATCACATTTTTCCAATGTCTCACAAACATAGCCATATATATAACTCAACCCAATTAACTTATTAATTATCTTGTTAAAGAAATTGAACTCACAACTCAAAGAAGGTCTTGAGTTCTGTAATATGAGTACTGAAATTGGTTTAGCTTGCCTTTGAAGTAGACAATTTCGTTGTTGTTGTTATAAATTTGAGTTGAATTAAGTTGATTAGCTTCACTTTCCCTCTAGTTGGTGGCGGCTACTCTAGGTTGCAAGGTGATAGCATGACGGCCATGGTTCTAATTTTGATTTGGTTTTAGGGTTTGAGTCTACATGTGTTTATATAGAATTTAGGATTAATTCAGGCCATCCGATCAACCTAGAATCAATCAAGACCATCCAGTCAAGATAGAGTGACACCTCAGCCCTAATGACTCAGCACTGAGTAAAAATCGTCATCCCTCAGATCTGCCCGGGGGGGGGGGGGGGCAGGTCGACCCCCAGGCCGACCTATAGGGGGGAGGTCGACACAAGGGTCGACCCCCTGGTCGACCTGGGTCTTGGGCGGGAATTTTCTCGGCCAACCCTCTTCTGACTTCTGTTTTGAATTTTGAATCTGTTTCGAGCTGTTTGAATTTATTTGAATTTTATGGAAACTTCCGGCAGCCATAACTTCTTCGTACGAAGTCCAATTTACGCAAACTTGGACCCATCTCAACCAGAATTCCGAGACGAACACAATGGCGTAACCCGGTTCCCTTGATTCTTACATTGAAATTTAAGTATTCTTTAATTTGTTAACTTTAAAATTTAAATTTACGGGGTGTTACAAGTTCAAAACTTCACAATCCTTACTTAAATCAATTTAAAACCATTAATTACGATTTATCAAGATTTTTCCATATTTTTATTAATTTTTATAAGGTCCTTTCAGTTGGTTTCCAATTTCGGTCACTGAACTGCATCTATACAGCCTTTGCAAAACTAGATTTAAACTTATTTTAAAATCTAACTGTTGGATTTTAAAACTTTGTATTCTATTCAAAAACTCTTCATTTAGAACCCAACATTTTTCGTTTTGGGAGATTCCGGCGGTTGGATCTTCGTATGTTGGAAATCTTTATATGTAGGAAATCTTATGTTAAACCAAACACTACCACTCTTCATATGTAGGAAATCTTCGTCGTGCTCGCCTTTTGTCACTTTCGTTGTCCGAAGCCACTACATATATAAAAATCACATTTTTATATTGTTGTTATGTATATATAAATCACATTTTTATACCGCTACTATATAGATAAAAATTCTATTTTTATACCGCTACTATATAGATAAAAATTATATTTTTATACCGCTACTATATAGATAAAAATTCTATTTTTATACCGCTACTATATTGATAAAAAATCTATTTTTATAACGGTGTTCATATACTAAAGATCAAATTTTTATCACGCTAACTTCATAATAAAAATTATATTTTTATATCGCTCTTCTTCTAATAAAGATTATATTTTTATTCTAAATCTTTTCTATAAAAATCACATTTTTATTCTTTCTATGATATAAAAATCATATATTTATTCTTCCTATGATATAAAAATCATATATTTATATCCTATCATGCTGTGGTATAAATAAAAATCATGCCTTTACATCGCTATCGTATATCTAAAAATATGCTCTTTCTTCATGATAAAAATCTATCCTTTTTCTATATAAAAATCTCACTTTTTTCTATATAAAAATCTAAACTTTTTCTATCTTGTTTAAATATGCAAAAACTGAAATTTTTTCATCATTCAAATACTAATTTCCTTAAACAAATAAAAATAAATAGCTACATAAAATAAAATAAAACTTACATTCGGTTTTTGAGATGGGGGAGGGCTCTGACGGGCTCGGGGAGGCTTCAGGTGGCGGTGGGTGGTGCGTCGAGGCCTAAGGCGGCGGATCCGAGCTGAGTCGGGTAGGGTTCTTCGGGTTTGGGGGTTTCGGCAGCGAGGAAAAGGAGAGAGGGGGTGGAGAAGGAAGGGCAGATCGGAGAGGGTGGTTCCGGGGTGAGGCGCCATCGACGGAGGTGGCGAACGAGGGGGAGCGGCGCCAGAGGATATGAGGGTGCGATGTGAACCTGGGAGCGACGGGTTTTGTTTTAAAACGGGGGCGGGTTTGACTTCTGTGGAAGGAGACTGGGGTTATATAATTTAATTAATTATTATTTTATTCTCTCAACAAGTAGCTTACAATTTCGATCTCAAAATGAGACCCACCGCCTGTCGTCCATAGCTAATCACCCCTATTCCGAACACAATGGGATACGTATCTCAAGCCAGTTCAACTGTTTCGATCTGTTTCCGTCAAAATCAAAATACAAATCTATATATTGAATTTGAACGCGCATTTCAATTTACCTGAGCCACATACGGACTCTAAAAATTCCCAAAAAATATTTTCTAGCCTCATATTGACAATATGGTCGTAACAAAACTAATTTCGTCAAATTCCGAGACCGTTTGAAAAATGGCCATTTTCTGGTCGGTCGAAATTGACTAAAACTGTCAAAACATGTTTTACTTTGCCACGCTCACAAATTGATTTCAAAAATAACGAATTTTGGAATTTAGCAATAATTCGACATCCCGGATCCAACAAAAGTGGTTTCGTCGAAAACCGAGGTCGTTTGCAAAATTTCCATTTTTAAGGGTCGGAATCCCATAGCGACTATTCTGAATTTTCAACTGGGCATAACTTTTGATTCCCGCTATGAAATTTCAATTTTTCGGATTCATTGGAAAGATATTCTCAATTAGATTCTAATATTTTTGGTTTCGCTAAAATCCGGTTTACTTTGAATCCTGTACAATCATTTGAACTTTGAAATCGAAATTTTTGAACTACGACGCCATTTTCAATTCCTTTATATTTAAAATAAATATTTATATTCTAATGACGATCTATATAAATATATACGTTCTAATTCTATTCAAAATAAATTTCTCGTTGTTATTATTCAAAATAATTCATTTTAAATATTCAAAATTCATTAAAATCGCCAAAATAAAAATTTTAAATTGGCTCAAAATTTCCGGGTTGTTACAATCTCCCCCACTTAAAATCTTTTCGTACTCGAAAAGGAACGAAGCTGAAAGTTGTTTTACAAACCAACTCAACTTTCATTATTTTCATTACGACTTAAGTTCTTCAACTTTTTAGTTTCTAAGAACTTTTCAAAAAAATTCAAAAATATGGCTAACACCCTAAATTTTCGAAAAATTTCGCCATAACCTCCCCTGCACCGGGAGCTTTGGGATATTTCAAACAGCCTCCCATGGCCCTCATCAATCCAAAAGAAAAAGAAAAAGCCAATCGGCTCATAAAATCATCAAATCCCCAAGAAATATAATAAACATGTACCTATTTGTCGGGCAAACAATTTTATTCCTCTGCTCTAGTCTCCTTGCTATGACCTGTTCAATGGATATACATGTATATGCATGCAATTGTAATCATTTTTCAATACAGTTCAATATTCGGTTCAATTTGGCATAAATGGTTAAAAATATCAAACAAATAAACAAACAACACAACCATCAATCAATTAGTTGATTAGCTTTTCAAATTCATAACTTTGATATATAGTCAAAAATCATATTTTTGATGCCAAATCACAACAATAAACCTATCTAGTTTTGGTTCTCACACCAGTCAATGGAAATATATAGAAATCCCACTTTCGAAACTCAAACACAAATACTGATGATGTGGCCACATCATCAGAATCATCCCCGGGCAACTAGAGTGTGATTCTATATCTATCCAGTATATTAAAACTTCGAATATACGTTCATGACGCGTATATGCAAAATTTTTACATACTAGATTGTCCAAATTCAATACAAATAAATATTCAAATACATTGAATAAGGTTTAAATTTTTAAAACAAAGCCTGCTTTCATTTTAAAAATATACTCTTCACACTCGTTCTAGGATACTACTGATCCCATCTCCAACGAGTCATTCTCATTGGATATTACTAATCCAATCTCTGATGAATTCTTTCATTTGGTTCTAATGTGTCTTGTTCTCGAGCTCTGTAAACCAAAGCTCTGATACCACGCTATAACGACCCGAACTTCCCCGTGAAGGAAAGCGCGGATTGCTTTGAGGACAACACACATCGGAACGCAAACAGAAGAACATTTCATTGCTATTACAACAATTTCCATCAGAGTACAAGAATATATAGAGTATGAATAAATATTACACATTTGATAAATATCAGAGATTTAAATTACATTTAAATACGTAGCAGCGGAAAAATAATACAACACACAACTGAAAGAAATGAACGGATACAGAGCTTTCTGAGCATCATTCCAGCTGTAAACCAGGATCCTGTGAATATAAATCTGCAAAACCAAAACTACTAGCTGCCCGTGCGGAAAATAAGGGCACCCAGAGTTTAGGTCAAAACAATAAACTTTCGGTCAGTCATGTGACTGGTGTGAGAACTAAAAACAGTTATTAATATTTATTTTTAAAGTTAGGTAAATTAAGGGACCACGCCGTATAACACGGAACGGGTTTCCTTCCAAGAATACCAGTGCATAAAACAAATAGCGCAATGCTAAATAAAGAATAATGAGGCTATTATAAGACCCAGGTCCCATCACACAATGCAACGCAAGCCGGAGGATAGGGTTTTTACCTTATAATAGCCAAAGAATGCTTGATACGTTTAAAAACAGATTATTTTGATATTACTATAAGTGTATAGTGCCAAAACAATTTTAATCATAAGTATCAATCATAGACGGCATAGCTACCATCTACTATGTCGCCATACTAGTTCTATAATTAAAACTGCAAAGGTCGTATTGGAAATTGGATTTCCGTCATGAGTCAAGGCAAGGGGAAAGCTCCTCTCCGTTCGAGGCACTCTAGCAAATGTCTCAAGACCACACACAGCGATCCTTGGAATCGGTTGGGTCGGTCCTCTCTTACTTTTGAGGATTAGTTATTCCTGAACACACGTTTCCCGGTCCTATCAGACCTATATCCGAGGCGCCTCGCATCCAACAACCACACAGGTAAAAAGTATATAAATGTCAGGGCTGGTAGGTCACTGACATCACCCATAGCTAGAAAGAAATGTCGTGTTCTCCCAACGGTCACTATCCCGTTTTTGACTCATACCGAGGTGTGAGGCTCGCGAATCAACGCTATACACAAAGCTGTGTCACATAGGCCGTGCTTTGATCATCACCCACAAGACTTTGCTTTTCAACAGAAGCCTTGATCATTTGCCACTTAGGCATGCCATACAGGCAATTCATGCCATGCGATTGATATCTATCGATATATAACCTCTAAGCTCGTACGTCTCAAAGAAGGGCGTTAAGCAAGAGAATAAATTCTCCACCGCCAAACAGATATATATTTAATAGAAATCAATCACACAGAATAAAATCTTATGTCAGACACACAGTCCATTTACAAGTTCATTCTGGGTCTGAACGAAACCGGAGGAACCTTATTCCTCGCATATCCTTCGATCTCCAAGTACGTCTGGACGATCTCCAACTTATTCCCTCATCTTGGGTTTACAGCTCAATCAAGATTGTCAAGAATCAACCAAACGACGTGAAGACCCCCGGTCTTCAACCACCATCTTCACCTTCGACATATCGTCGAATCGGTTATTCAGAATGGGTATAAACCCGGCCTTTCTGAATAACCCGCGTATATAATAAACAAGTGTTACACAAACACAACATACGCCTCATTCCAATTCAGAGTATTCTTTTATTCAAATATTCACATTCTTAGGGAAATGTTCCCATTAATTTTATCAAAGATAAATTCTTCTAAATTTATTCTTTAATCATCCTTTGGATATCATTTCAAACCGTGTTAAGGTTTTCCAAACTAGTCGGGATTAGCGAACCACACCGAAGTGATCATTTATTTTATTTCCCAATCCCAACCTATTTATCCTACAGAGCAAAACTGGTAATACTCCATATCTAACACCATGGTGTCATCGGTAAATATTAATTACCATTTCACGTTCAAATCTAATTAAAGATTTAACTATCGCTTTGGAGCAAAACTGGTGATACTCCATTCTCGATCATTTCAATCTAATAAAAGATTCATTAAAACTCCACTTAGTTTTATTCTTCCCAAAAATCAATATCCTGTCTTTAACTGGGTTAAAGAACCAATGTCATCTAAAACACGGTTCACGATAAACCTAAAATCACATTCCATTGTTAATCGGTTTAAAGAACAGGTGTTATTCAAAACACCGCTCACGATAAACCCCAAAAAACCAATTTAAATTCAATTCCAATTAAATACTAATCAACCGGACAATTTCACTAAATCTTAATTAAAAGATTTATTCTTTTCTAAACTGGGTTCAAGAACAGTGTTATTTAAGACACCATTCACGACGAACCCAAAATCCTGTTTGATATTAAATACAAGGCTCTGAATAGAAAATATATCGCCTTATATTCAATATCAAATTCTGAAACCAACAAATATCGTATTGGAAATAACGATATAAATATATCTTTCAAATTTACACAACCATATTTGTACAATCACGAAATCCAACATCAAAATATTCCGAAGATAATTTCGATTCAAATCCATTCCAATTCATATATTGGAAATTCGGATTATTTTTAAAACCACTTCAAATCCAATTTATTTATTCAAAAATATTGGATTATAATTCTAGTTCATAACTAGTTCATTTCGATAAAAAAATATTTTATCCCTTTCAAATATGGGATTTTTCATCCCAGTTCTTTCCAATTCATATATTATGATTTTACACAAATTATTAATATTTTAATAATTTTATCAAGGCCCATTCAGTCGATTTTCAATAACGGTCGTCGTATTGCACTTACAACGACCTTTTCCAAATTTGATTTGGACATAATTCCAAATCAAACCGTTAGATTTCAAATTTCTAATATTCATTGGAAAGCTCTTTTCGATACAAACCCAATGGTTCTGGTTTCAGGAGAATCCGACGGTCGGATCTCCCGCAACGTCAATTCGGAGTCAATGGTCGAAATTCGCGAACTCCTGCGGCGCGGCACGTTCTATTCAGGCCATTTAATATATATAATATATATATTATTGTATTTCGTCGATTTCAATTCAAAATGTATTTTATAAATCGTTTTAAATTCGTTTTCAAAACAATTCAACTTCATATTCAATTTTAAATCAAAATTGAATATTCCATATCATTAATATATAAATGATAATATTTTCAAAACGTTATATTTTGAAATCACTTCCTTTTCTATATTCATTATAAAAACGAATATAATCGATATAAATATCGTTCGCATCAAAATGGCGCAAATCTAATCAACACGGCTTTATATATTTCAATAACTTCGTTATTCTATTCAACAAATGAATATTTTCTTCAACACATGAATATATATATTTCTTTCAAAACATGAATATTCTCAACACATGAGTATCGTCAACACATGACTATTTTTGTTATTTAATCTATTTTATAAAATTATGATTTCTATCGTTTAATTCTTAATCAGACTCCAACCGTAAATTAGTAAGAGAACGATTCCCTAAGTATTAACCCCGAAGGCCGAAACGAACATCAGATCAATACCTAGGAAACCACTCATCTTATCTAGTTTCCAGTTAGTTTCTAATTTTATATATGATAAAGATGTAAATTTTATTGTTAAAATATTTCGTTCAACACATGATAAGTTTCAATACATGAATATTCTCAACACATGAGTATCGTCAACACATGACTATTTATTCTATTCAACACATGAATCTTTATTTTATAATATTCTTTATTTTTCAAATTGGTATGAGGCCCAATCAATTACCATATAATGTAAATAATATGGATTCCATACAACACATGTATATAATAGCAATGATAAATAATCAACCATCATCCAAAGTGCACCACACAATTGCATAAGCATTAAATATAAATAATTAACGCTTACACAGTCTGTCGACCAATCGATCGACATCCAATTAAATAATTGGGATTAGTGTACGCCAAATATCATCCCAACGCCCGTGTGGGGTTTCACATCAACAAACATTGAATACTATTTGTGCAGTTTGGGCGACGTGTAAAATTTATCGTCCCAATCAATATCCTTCTAATAGGTGTACATAAACAAATCGTTCGATTTGTAAATGAATATTTAGTTATTCACATTCACGTTAAAAATTATATTTTTAATGATAAATAATATTTATTTCAACACATAAATATATTTCCGTTCATTCCACATCACAATCAATTTTCACAACACCACAAAATCAAATAAGTCGTCCATGGTCTGTGGACGACGGGTGTCGGATGCTGCTAAGCACCGTCTGCATCCTAGTATATAATTTTAACTAGAAAACAAGAATTAAAGCGAGAAGTTCTCGCCGAGAAGCTAAATCAAACGCCATGACTCTTCATATGTAGGAAATCTCCGTCGTGCTCGCCTTTTGTCACTTTCGTTGTCCGTAGCCACTACATATATAAAAATCACATTTTTATATTGTTGCTATATATATATATAAATCACATTTTTATACTGCTACTATATAAATAAAAATTCTATTTTTATACTGCTACTATATAGATAAAAATTCTATTTTTATACCGCTACTATATAGATAAAAATTCTATTTTTATACCGCTACTATATAGATAAAAATTCTATTATTATACCACTACTATATAGATAAAAATTCAATTTTTATACCGCTACTATATAGATAAAAATTCTATTTTTATATCACTACTATATAGATAAAAATTCTATTTTTATAACGGTGTTCATATACTAAAGATCAAAATTTTATCACGCTAACTTCATAATAAAATTATATTTTTATATCGCTCTTCTTCTAATAAAGATTATATTTTTATTCTAAACCTTTTCTATAAAAATCACATTTTTATTCTTTCTATGATATAAAAATCATATATTTATTATTTATATGATATAAATATCATATATTTATATCCTATCATGCTATGATATAAATAAAAATCATACCTTTACATCGCTATGGTATATCTAAAAATCTGCTCTTTCTTCATGATAAAAATCTATCCTTTTTCTATATAAAAATCTCGCCTTTTTCTATATAAAAAATATAAACTTTCTCTATCTTTTTTAAATATGTAAAAACTGAAATTTGTTCATTATTCAAATACTAATTTCCTTAAACAAATAAAAATAAATAGCTATATAAAATAAAATAAAATCTACATTCAGTTTTTGGGATGGGGGAGGGCTCTGATGGGCTCGGGGAGGCTTCAGGTGGCGGTGGGTGGTGCGTCGAGGACTGAGGCGCCGGATCCGAGCTGAGTCGGCTAGGTTCTTCGGGTTTGGGGGTTTTAGCAGCGGGGAAAAGGAGAGAGGGGGCGGAGAAGGAAGGGCAGATCGGAGGGGGTGGTTCCGGGGTGAGACGCCATCGACGGAGGTGGCGAACGAGGGGGAGCGGTGCTAGAGGATATGAGGGCGCGATGTGAACCTGGGAGCGACGGGTTTTGTTTTAAAAAGGGGGCGGGTTTGGCTTCTGTGGAAGGAGACTGGGGTTATATAATTTAATTAATTATTATTTTATTCTCTCAACAAGTAGCTTACAATTTCGGTCTCAAAATGAGACCCACCGCCTATCATCCATAGCTAATCACCCCCATTCAAAACACAATGGGACATGTATCGTAAGCTAGTTCGACTGTTTCGATCTGTTTCCGTCAAAATCAAAATACAAATCTATATATTGAATTTGAACGCGCATTTCAATTTACCGGGGCCACATACGGACTCTAAAAATTCCCAAAAAATATTTTCTAGCCTCGTATTGACGATACGGTCCTAACAAAACTAATTTCGTCAAATTCCAAGACCGTTTGAAAAATGGCCATTTTCTGGTCGATCGAAATTGATTGAAACAGTCAAAACACGTTTTACTTCGCCACGCTCACATATTAATTTCAAAAATCACGAGTTTTGGAATCTAGCAATAATTCGACATCCTGGATCCAACAAAAGTGGTTTCATCGAAAACCGAGGTCGTTTGCAAAATTTACATTGTTAAGGGCCAGAATTCCATAGCGACTATTCTGAATTTTCAACTGGGCATAACTTTTGATTCGCGCTATGAAATTTCAATTTTTTGGATTCGTTGGAAATATATTCTCAATTAGATTCTAATATTTTTGGTTTCGCTAAAATCCGGTTTACTTTGAATCCTGTACATTCATTTGAACTTTGAAATCGAAATTTTCGAACTACCACGCCATTTTCAATTCCTTTTATATTTAAAATAAATATTTATATTCTAACGACGATCTAAATAAATACATATGTTCTAATTCTGTTCAAAATAAATTTCTCGTCGTTATTATTTAAAATAATTCATTTTAAATATTCAAAATTCATTAAAATCGCCAAAATAAAAAATTTAAATTGGCTCAGAATTTCCGGGTTGTTACACGCAAGGAGGCGGGGCGGCGCTGTATACGGTGGCGGTTTGGGTGCGAGCAAAATACAAACCTCTAGACGATCTCACCGTACTGATATGAAGAGCAAGAAGAGGTCAACAATATTGCCTTAAGGATGGAATGATTTTATTGAGAGGATTGAGTGATTTTAATGGAGGAAGTTTCAGATATTCATGGCCATGGAAAAAGATGATTGCGGCTACAGAAAATATTAGGGTTTCATAATATTAGGGTATTTATAATATTTTAATTATTTAATTCTTTTACACTAAAAAGGCCTGTTAATTCATACTAACTCCAAATCAAGCCCAGCGACTGTCGCCCCTAGCCAAAGACCCTCATTCCGGACACAGTGGACTATGTTTCGTAAGCTCATTTGACCATTTCAACCTGTTTTTCTTTAAATTAAAATATAAAACATTTAATATTAAATTTAAATATACATTTTAATTTACTGGGGCCACATACTGATTCTAAAAATTCCCGAAAAATAAATCTAGCTATGTTTTGACGATACGGTCATAACAAAATTAATTTCGTTGAATTTGGAGACAATTTGCAAAATGGTCTTTTTAATGGTCGATCCAATTCAATAGAAATTACCAAACGCATTTTACTTTATCTCGCTCACATATTAATTCCAAAAATTATGGAAATTTAAACCTAGCAATAATTTGATATTTCGGATCTAACAAAAGTGGTTTCGTCAAAAATGGAGGTCGTTTGTAAAATGGCTATTTTTAGTAGCTTTGTTTTAATTTAAAAATAGAATTTTTGAATTCTGACACATTTTTTGTTCGAATTTCTTAAAATAATTTTTTTAAATTGGTTCTGATTTTCCGGGTTGTTACAGTTACATTGTAAGTCAGACATCCGGTTACATAAGTCAAACGTAACACCTGTACTTTTGAAGTTTGTTATTTTACTTAATTAGTTATGAATCAAAATATGAAATTTGTACAAACAATGCAATTTAACCTTGAAAACTTATATTATTATGTTCATAGCGAAATTCTGAGCAATGTACGCATATGGAATTTCGCGAAGAGAGACCGTACAAAAATTTACTTACGAAAAACATAAGAGAAAGAAAAATAAATAAATTAACATATTTAATACAGGACCACATGTAGACCCCTTGATGGGAGAAGGTCGATTGGGCGATCGATTTAATTGTTTTTGTATGATGGCCCAGATTTAATTGTTTTTTATCAAACGATCTTGATTTATTCTTGAGCTTATAAATAAAGGCCTAACACTTCATTCTCTTCTCATATTTTTATGGAGACAAGAGCGAAGCTCGGTCATTTCTTCTTCTCTTCCTCTTTCTTCACAAACCATAAATTAAGAATTTTATGTTCATGTAGTTGAAACTTAAATAAGATTAGAATAAAAATAAAGAGAAAATGATTGAATCAATCAACGTTCGCTTTTACGATGTGTTCTTCAGATGTAGATTTGACCCATTCTGTATATTCTTTTTCTTACAATCTAAATTTTTCTTCAGATCTATAATTATAACATATGTTCGTGCCCTTCATATACATATTTCTTGGATTTAAAAGAGATTGGAGTTGGATCCAAAATTTATAATTTAGATAGCGCTCTTTCGAGGTCAATGGGAAATTTTATGTACTGTCTTACAACATTAATTTATCATATTTGCATCTATTTTATGGGGATTGTTAAAGGGACTCCACTACTGGTTAAGGGGGGAACAATTTTAAGGGGACTCCAATTTTAAAAAAAATTGTTAAGGGAGGGCTTGATTTTTTTATTTTAAAATAGGCATGGACTAAATTGCCCTTCGTAACAACAACACCTGCTCCCTCCCCCTTCATTATCGTTATCTTCTATTTTGATCAAAAAAACCTTCCTATTTTTTTAAAAAAAATCAAAATCGAATCCCTAGATTACCACGATGGTTTAAACGAAAATTATATTCTCAAATCTCCAACAAATTGATTCCGATGTATTTACATGAGGATTATTATTTTTGGTTGCTTGACGTAGATTAAATTTGTCAATATTGACAAATAAGGACAGCCATGAACAGTTGCAGTAAAATTGGTGATATTTACAACTGTTATCTTCAACTATTGCAGTAAAATCGCTACAGCTGTTATCTTCCACCATTTTTCAATTGAGTTTGTCCCTGCTGATTTGAGGAAAAGTCAATTATCTTTGTAGCTTTATAATTCACTAGCTTTTTATTATGTGTACAGCTGTAGTTCCATTAGAGATTGATAAATTATTTGCTAACTGTATAAGTGGGTTATTAGAGCCCTTCTGAATTTGTACAACATCCCTAATTTGTTGTTAAGTATTGATGCACTCTTTGGTCACATTGTTTGTAATCACTGTCTTATTTTTCTCTTTACATACATAATTGCGTCTGTTACTAGTCTTCTCATTTAAATCAGGTGTTGTTGTATGTATGTATTGCAATGGATTAATTATTATATTTGGTTCGCACAAGCAATTTCTAAATGTCAATTTTACTGGAACTATTTGTATTTCACTTACATGTTATCTCCGTTATGTTAAATATGCCCTTTTTTATTTCATTAAATTATTCTCATTAATTAGGATTTAGATGTTATGGTTTACATTAAATAGGATGATGAGTTAATATTGGAATTTTTAATTAGATGTTTAAGGGGAGGCTAATCTATTTGGCACCCCCTTAACAATTGAACAATAATTCAAAAATTGTCCCTCCCCCTTCACCAAAATTGGGGTCCGTTTAACAATACCCTATTTTATTTTTATGCCCATATCAATGATTTACCTGTGTTGTAAGTTTATCTTTGCGTTAATATAAAGTAATATGCTTACATATTCATCTGCAAATCTGTTTTTGTTTGCTTTTCACCCGAATCTAGAAACTAGTCCAGAAAAACTCTAAGTTGCCTAAATTGTTGTTTTAGTCAAATCTGTAAATTTTGGTGAAAGAGAAAATAATTTGATTAAAGAGTTATTATTGATTTCGATGATATTTAGAGATTCCATAGTTCAATTTATTAGAAGAATATTCATTAGTTTTAGTGATTTATTCTTGTTTCCATTTTTTCCTCATATATTACGACACTGATTTTGATAAGGAAAATAAATAAATAAAAGGAAGAGATGTGCAATATATGCAAATTTCACTGTGTTTTATGCTGCCTATTCAAAATAAAAATAAATATAAATATTCCTTGTGATTTCAAATGGAGTTAAAATCTTTTGATTTGTTATATTTATGAAAATTAAATGGAAAATCAACCTAGAAAATGTAGTTTCAACAAATTGAATATGGAAACGTGTTCTTATGGATTAATTGTAACTAGAATACGAAAATTGGATATAATTAGAATTCAAAGCCTAATAATAGTGTATTAAAAAGAAAGAAATCTAAATAAGTAAACAATAGGAAGATCAAGTTAATAAAAAGAAAGTATATAATAAATAAATTAACAAATAATCCACTTAAGAAATTATAATAAATTAATTAATAAACAATGCATTAAGAAATAAGTTGTAATACATGGAAAAGGGTACTTGATTTTTATTAATTGGTAGTTGCCAATCAATTAATAGAAAATGGAAGATAACAGCCCTACTTAATTGAGGATTTTAATTAAAAAGATTACATTTAATTTAACGTAATAAATAGAAATATTTGATTGCAACCATAATAAATGTGAAATGAATGTGATTTGAAATTTAAAAGGTTGTAGTCAATTTGGACCTAATAATAATTATGTTTCCAATTGTAATGAAAAAGAAATGAATGAACGTAAATTGAGAAATTCATTTAAATAGGGACAAATGAGGTAATGGGACTGATTAAAGAAATGAAATAATAATACTAATTTTAAATTAGTAACTTATCTAAATTTCTTAGGTTGACATTTATGGTATAAAATTTAACGACGTTGACGGGTAAAACTAATATTTGACCAAGTCAAATATTAAACTAGAATAATAATAATTTGATGTATGATAATTAATTAGACTTAGTGGATTTGTAGCGCGAGGTCAGCAGAGTTATTCGATGGAAGTCTATCCTTTACTTTGGGGCATTAAGTGGTCGTTAGGTCCGCCTCCCTATCAAAAGAAGGAATCTTTTGATATTTTAATGACGTAGATGACTAAGTCAGAGTAAATCTTCCTCGATAAGTAACCTGTGAAATATCGCAGCGTTAAAGGTCGTAGAATGACCAAAGGGCCTACTTCCAAATATAAGTATTAAGTGGTTAGATCTGCCATTAGGGGTATTAAGTGATTTAGACCAATCCATTTCCTTATTGATTTAGCCTAAAGAGTATAATTGTATTCATACGATATGTCCTTCTTAGGCAATAGATGATTAGAGGAGCCGTCGTTTCCCTATATGAAGTATTAAATAGTAGAATGGGTGCGACTATTGGTATCCCTGAAAGGGTGTAATAACCCGGAAATCCGAGCCAGTTTAAAATTTTTATTTTGGCAATTTTAGCGAATTTTGAATATTTAAAATAGATTATTTGGAAAAAATTATCGACGAGAAATTTATTTTGAATATAATTCGAACGTATATATTATATACTTCGTCGTTAGAATATAAATAATTATTTTAAATTATAAAAGGAATGGAAAATGGCGCGATAGTTCGATAATTCGATTTCAAATTTCAATTGAACATACCGAGTGCAAAATAAACCGGATTTTGGCAAAACCAAAGTTGAAAATATCTTTCCAACGAATCTGAAAAATCGAAATTTCATAGCGGGAATCAAAAGTTATGCCCAATTGAAAATTCAGAATAGTCACTATGTAAATTATACATGGCCCAAAAAGTCAGATTTTGCATACGAATGAATTTGGACACGAAACCACTTCCATTGAGTTCAAAATGCCGTTTAGAACTCCGAAAAGTATAAGCTTCGATATATTCCGATATCTGGAATAGTGGCAATTGGCAGGAGTTTTTCGGTTAGCAAAACATAGCCCTTAAAAAGTGAAATTTTGCATACGAGCTCAGAATTCGACGAGATAAATTTTTATGGATTCACAATGACAAATCATTGTTGAGTTCCAAATGGCGCGTCGAACGGAGTTAGTATGTGGCCGTGCGAGCTGAAACAGTTCAGGGTAAAACGAGCAGTCATTTTACAAAGGAACATTATTCATACGACCTCAGAATTCGATTTTGTTTTTTTTTTCTGGATTTGTATCGTCTAAAAATGGTTAAATCCAAAAGGGCATGATTTTTGAAGTTAGCATGTGAGCGTGCGAGAGAAAAGGTGCGCCAAAATCGCATTTTTAGAGCTTATCTTAGCGTTTTCGTAATTTTTTTCGAATGGTCAAACGAACTCGGAATTCGACGAAACTTGTTTCGTTGGACTCGTCTTCACGTCTACTATCTCGTATCCGATATCCGCGGCGATTGGAGATCGTTAGCGTTCAGGCGATACACGAGAAACTAGCATATAATCACTTTTCCTCCTTTTCTATTTCATAAATTCACTTTTCCTCTTCTTCTTCAAAAACAAAAAAATGGCCTCCTCCTCCTAGGTGCCGCTGCCCCCACCTCCACCGGCCTCCCAGCCCCTCCACCGCCGGCCGCACCCCCTCTTCCTCCTCCCCTCCTCCTCCTCTTCCTCCTCCTCTCTCTCCTCTCTCCATTTGCAAACCCTAAGCCCCAAATCACCACCACCCGCCTCCGTGGACCCCACCGCCGCTTCTCAGCCCTTCCTCCACGTCAGTCAGGCCGGCACCCCCCTTAGCACCACCCAACTCCGGCCGTGGGCCCCCCCGGTCACCAAAAACCCATTTTACACTAATCGCCCGTTTTGCAAATAAGTCCCTGACCGTATTTCGCCAATAACTCCCAAACGGTGCATTTTTGGCCAAAGTCCCTCTAAATCAAAGTTGTAGAGCATGAAATTCTCTTCGATTTGGCTATATGGAAGTCGTGTTTTGGAGTTCGGAACTGCTCGGAAAACGCGTTCGAAGTCTGCTGTTCAAGAGCGGTAAAATTCGTGTACTTTCGCGAATTCTGGCGAATTGGAGCATTTTCGGCAAAAAGTCCCTTAGGCAAAAGTTATTCAAAATGCCTTGCTTGTGCTAGAAAAAAGGATGGATTGAACAAAATATTTTACCGTTGCTATTATATACATGTGTTGTATGGAATCCATATAATTAACTTTGTATGGTAATTGATTAGGCCTTATTCCAATTTAGAAAATAAAGGTTCATGTGTTGACCGTACTCATCCATTGAGATTAGTCATGTGTTGAACAAAATATTTTAACAATAAAATTTACATCTTTATCATTATAAAATAAAGGTTCATGTGTTGACCGTACTCATCCGTTGAGATTAGTCATGTGTTGAACGAAATATTTTAACAATAAAATTTACATCTTTATCATTATAAAATAAAGGTTCATGTGTTGACCGTACTCATCCGTTGAGATTAGTTATGTGTTGAACGAAATATTTTAACAATAAAATTTACATCTTTATCATTATAAAATAAAGGTTCATGTGTTGACCGTACTCATCCGTTGAGATTAGTCATGTGTTGAACGAAATATTTTAACAATAAAATTTACATCTTTATCATTATAAAATAAAGGTTCATGTGTTGACCGTACTCATCGTTGAGATTAGTCATGTGTTGAACGAAATATTTTAACAATAAAATTTACATCTTTATCATTATAAAATAAAGGTTCATGTGTTGACCGTACTCATCCGTTGAGAATAGTCATGTGTTAAACGAAATATTTTAACAATAAAATTTACATCTTTATCATTATAAAATAAAGGTTCATATGTTGACCGTACTCATCCGTTGAGATTAATCATGTGTTGAACGAAATATTTTAACAATAAAATTTACATCTTTATCATTATAAAATAAAGGTTCATGTGTTGACCGTACTCATCCGTTGAGATTAGTCATGTGTTGAACGAAATATTTTAACAATAAGATTTACATCTTTATCATTATAAAATAAAGGTTCTTGTGTTGACCGTACTCATCCGTTGAGATTAGTCATGTGTTGAACGAAATATTTTAACAATAAAATTTACATCTTTATCATTATAAAATAAAGGTTCATGTGTTGACCGTACTCATCCGTTGAGATTAGTTATGTGTTGAACGAAATATTTTAACAATAAAATTTACATCTTTATCATTATAAAATAAAGGTTCATGTGTTAACCGTACTCATCCGTTGAGATTAGTCATGTGTTGAACGAAATATTTTAACATTGAGATTAGTCATGTGTTGAACGAAATATTTTAACAATAAAATTTACATCTTTATCATTATAAAATAAAGGTTCATGTGTTGACCGTACTTATCCGTTGAGATTAGTCATGTGTTGAACGGAATATTTTAACAATAAAATCTACATCTTTATCATATATAAAATTAGAAACTAACTGGAAAATATATAAGATGAGTGGCCTCCTGGATATTGATCTAATGTTGGTTTCGGCCTTCGGGGTTAATATTCAGGGAATCACTCTCTTACTAATTTACGGTTGGAGTCTAATTTGAAATCAAACGATAGATACCATAATTTTTATAAAATATATTAAATAACAAAAATAGTCACACGTGGACAGTACTCATTCGTTGAGATTAGTCATATGTTGACAAAAATATAGATTCACGTATTGAATAGAATAAACATTCATTTGTTGAGTAGAATAACGGGATTATTGAAATATATAAAGCCGTGTTGATTAGAGATGCGCTATTTTGACACGAACGATATTTATATCGATTATATTCGTTTTATAATGAATATTGAAAAGAGAATTTAAAATCAAATATATAGAAAACGAATTCGAATTGAATTGAATAGAAAACGAATTCGAATTGAATTGAATATAAAATGAATTCGAATTGAATTGAAAACGAATTGAGATAGAATAAAATCGATTTGAAATGAATTCAAATTGAATTGAAATTTGAATTTAATTGAAATGAATTTTAAAACGAATTTATAAGGAAAAATTCAATTTTGTTTTGAATTGGAAATGGAAGTTGAAATGTATTTGAAACAAATTTGAAACTATTTATAAAATTCGTTTTAAATGGAAATCGATGAAATATATATTATATATATTATATATATAATATAATGGCCTGAATAGAACGTGCCGGGCCGCGGCAGTTCGCGAATTTCGACCATTTATTTCGAATGGACATTACAGGAGATCCGACCGTCGGATTCTCCTAAAACCGGAACCGTTGGGTTCGTATCGAAAAGAGCTTTTTAACGAATATTAGAAATTTGAAATCTAACGGTTGGATTTGGAGATACGTCCAAATAAAATTTGGAAAAGGTCGCTGTGAGTGCAGTTCGATGGCCGTTGTTGGAAATCGACTGTACGGGCCTTGATAAAATTATTAAAAATAATAATAATTTGTGTAAAATCATAAGCAATGATTTTGGAAAAATTGGGATGAAAAACTCCATATTTGAAAAGATAAAAATAGAGTTTTATCGAAATGAACTAGTTTTGAACTAAAATTAAAACCCATTTATTTTTATATAAATAAATTGGATTTGAAATGGGTTTTTAAATGAAATTGATTTGTGGGTTTATCGTGAACAGTGTTTTAAATAACATTTGTTCTTTAACCCGATAATAATTAGAATGTGATTTGGGTTTATCGTGAACTATGTTTTAAATGACATTAGTTCTTTAACCCAGTAAAAGGAGTTTTAATGAATCTGTAATTAGATTGAAATGTAAAATGATAATCTAAATTATCAAATTTAGAAATTGAGCGAGAATGGAGTATCACCAGTTTTGCTCCAAAGCGATAGCTAAATCTTTAATTAGATTTGAACGCGAAATGGTAATTAATTTCACCGATAACACCGTGGTGTTAGATATGGAGTATTACCAGTTTAGCTTCATGGGATGAATAGGTTGGGATTGGGAAATAAAATAAATAATTACTTCGGAGTGGTTCGCTAATCTCGATTAGTTTGGAAAACCATAATCTGGTTCGAAATGATATCCAAAGGAAGATTAAAGGATAAATTTTACAGAATTTATCTTGGATAAAATTAATGGGAACCTTTCCCTAAGAATATGAAATTTAGAAACTAGCTGTAGGTTAGCTAAGAAGAATGGTTTCCTGGTATTGATCTGATGTTGGTTTCGGCCTTCGGGGTTAATATTTGGGAAATTGTTCTCTTGTTGGTTTACGGTTAGTAGCTACTGAATTGGAATGAGGCGTATGTTGTGTTTGTGTAACATTTGTTTACTATATACGCGGGTTGTTCGGAAAGGCCGGGTTTATACCCATTCTGAATAACCGATTCGACGATAAGTCAAAGATGAAGACGGTGGTTGAAGACCGGAAGTCTTCACATCGTTTGGGTGATTACTGATGATCTTGATTGGGCTGTACACCCAAGATGAGGGAATCAGTTGGTGGTCGTCCAGACGTACTTGGAGATCGATGGATATGTGAAGCGACCCGAACTTCCCCCGGTCTCCGAAGAGATGAGAAAGAACGAATTACTGTGAGGACAAGACAAATCAGAACGCAGACAGAAGAACATTTCATTGCTATTACAACAATTCCATCAGATACAAGAATAAAAAGAGTATAAATGAATAAATTACATTCGATAAATATCAGAGATTACAATAAATTACATAGCAGCGGAAAATAATACAAAGCACAACTGAAGGTGATATACGGATACAGAGCTTTCCGGATATCATTCCAGCTGTAAACCAGGATCCTGTGAATATAATTCTGCAAAACCAAAACTACTAGCTACCCGTGTCGAAAATAGGGGCACCCAGAGTTTAGGTTAAAACAATAAACTCCAGGTCAGTCATGTGACTGGTGTGAGAACTAAAACAGTTATTTAAAACTTTATTTTAAAAGAGAGTAATTCAAGGGACCACGCCGTATATCACGGAACGGGTTTCCTCCCAAGAATACTAGTGCATAGGATAAACAACGCAATGCTTTTTCGAAAAATGAAGCTATTATAAGACCCAGGTCCCATCACACAATGCAACGCAAGCCGGAGGATAGGGTTTTCCCTTATAATAGCCAAACATGCTTGGTACGTTTAAAAGAAATCATTTGATACTATAATAAGTGTATAGTGTCAAAACATTTTCAATCATAAATATAAATCATAGACGACATGGGTACCATATATCATGTCGCCATACTAGTTCTACAATTAAAACCGCAATATCACGTATTGGAAATTGGATTTCCGTCATGAGTCGAGGCAAGGGGCAAGCTCCTCTCCGCTTTCGAGACACTCTAGCAAATGTCTCAGGACTACACACTCTGGGCAATCCTGGATGCTTCAGGGCCGGTCCTCACTTACGTTAGAGGATTAATTATGCCTGAACACACGTTTCCCGGTCCTTACAGACCTAAAATCGAGGCGCCTCATCCAACAACCACATAAGTGAAAAGTATATAAATGTCAGGGCTGGTAAGTCACTGACACCACCAAAGCTAGAAAGAAACGTCGTGCTCTCCCTGCAGTCCTTATCCCGTTTTTAACTCATACCGAGGTGTGAGGCTCGCGAATCCACGCTATACACAAAGCTGCCACGTAGGCCGTGCTTTGATCATCAACCACAAGACTTTGCTTTTCAACAGAAGCCTTGATCCATGCAACTCAGCGTGCCACGCAGGCAATTCATGCCATGCGATTGATATCTATCGATATATAACCTCTAAGCTCGTACGTCTCAGAGAAGGGCGTTAAGCAAGAGAATAAATTCTCCGCCGCCAAACAGATATATATTTAACAGAAATCAATCAACACAGAATAAAATCCAATGTCAGTCAAATCAGTGTATATAAACAAATCGGCCGATTTGTTTATAAATATTTATTTATTCACTTTCACGTTAAAAATTATATTTTTAACGACCAAATTATTTTATTCAACCTATGAATATTCTATTCGGTTCATTTATTAAATAAAATGATATATTTATTTTTCTAACTTATTTTAGAAAATTTCGGCGGCATAATGGCACGATACTAGAAACGGGACGAGGCCTAGCCTTATCCCCGGTCTAGTGAAGGCCCACGCCATTCACACATCAACCAAATCCATTCTATTTCACCAAACAATTCAATTCAAACCAAATAATCTAACCAACTACATAACCAAACAATTAAACAAACAAGCCATCCATGGTCTGTGGATGACGGGTGTCGGGTGCTACTAAACACCGTCTGCATCCTAGTATATATATTTAACTAGAAAAAGAAGTTTAAAGTGAGAAGTTATCACCGAAAGCTATCCCAACTCCACGACACTTCATTTGTAGAAACCTTCGTCGTTCTCGCCTTTTTGTCACCTTCGTTGCCCGTATTCTCTACATATGTAAAAATCGAATTTTATACTTTACTATTCAATATATAAAAATCGAATTTTCACTATGCTATTCAATATATAAAAATCGAATTTTTACTATGCTATTCAATATATAAAAATCGAATTTTTACTATGCTATTCAATATATAAAAATCGAATTTTTACTATGCTATTCAATATATAAAAATCGAATTTTCACTATGCTATTCAATATATAAAAATCGAATTTTTACTACGTTGCTATATAGATAAAAATTCTATTTTTACTTTGTTATTCTCTATATAAAGGTCTCGCCTTTTCAACTATAAAGATTTCGCCTTTTCAAAAATATAGATTTCGTCTTTTAAAAAATATAGATTCGTCTTTACTCCTTCTATAATATAAAAATCATATTTTTAATATCTATACTATATAAAGATCATATTTTTAATCCATTACATATGTAAAAATCACGCCTGTCTCCATTTAAAAATATCGTCTTTCTTCCTTTTAAAAATCTAATCTTTTCTATTTTAAAAATCTAATCTTTTCTATTTTAAAAATAAACTTTCATGTTATAAAAATATAACTCTCCATCGTATAAAAATATCGCCTTTTCAATATGAAAAATATCGTCTTTTCATTATTAAAATTCTAACTTAACTAATTTAAAAATCCTAATTTAACTAATTTAAAAAAAATCCTAATTTAACTAATCAAAATGTATACAAAAACTGATTTTTATAATCACTAATACCAATTACATAGAAAAAGAAATAAAATGAATAAGTAAAAAGGGCTTACAGTCAAAATCGAAGGCCGGGGGGGCTTCACGTCGCAGGAAGGGGGGTGTCGGCTTCGGTCGGCAGCAGGGTAGAGGGGGGGGCTTCAACGCATCGATCGAGGAAAAGGGGGGGTTGCGAACAGGGGGAGGGGGTCGCGATGGGGTGCGCCGCCACCTGGGGCACGGCGGTGGCCGGCGCTGCCCTAGGGGGGCGCGATGGCGGTTCTTCCGCCTCCGTCTGCCCTCCATTTTTCTTTTTTTTCTTTTTGTTTTTCTGATTTGAAACGTGAAGGGGGGCCAGAATGAATTAAGGGGAGGAGAGAAGGATATTTTTTTTTATTATTTAATTTCAAAAAAAAGTTGACTTTTTATTTCGACCTCGAAACGAGGCCACCGCCTGTCGTCCATAGCTAATTACCCCCATTCCGAACACAATGGGATATGTATCGCAAGCTGATTCGATCGTTTCGATCAGTTTCCGTTAAAATCAACATATAACTCTATAGATTGAATTTGAACGCGCATTTCAATCTACCGGGGTCACATACTAACTCTAACAAAAGTGGTTTCGTCGAAATCCAGGGTCGTTTGCAAAATTCCCATTTTAAGGGTCTGAATTCCATGGCGACTATTCAGAATTTTCAACTGGACATATCTCTTGATCCCCGCTATGAAATTTCGATTATTCGGATTCGTTGGAAAGATATTCCCGAATAGATCCTATCGTCTTTGGTTTCACTAAAATCCGGATTGTTTTGCACCCGGTACATTCAATTGAAGTTTGAAATCGAATTATCGAACTACCGCGCCATTTTCAATTCCTTTTATAATTATATATAATTATTTATATTCTAACGACGACGTATATAATATATACGTTCTAAATATATTCAAAATAAATTTTTCGTCGATATTATTTAAAATAATATATTTTAAATATTCAAAATTCGCTAAAATTGCCGAAATAAAAATTTTAAACTGGCCCAGATTTTCCGGGTTATTACAATATGCGAGGAAAGAGCCTCCGGTTTCGTTCAGACCCAGAACGAACTTGTAAATGGATTGTGTGTCTAACGTTGGATTTTATTCTATGTTGATTGATTTCTATTAAATATATATATGTTTGGCGGCGGAGAATTTATTCTCTTGCTTAACGCCCTTCTCTGAGACGTACGAGCTTAGGGGTTACCCAGAGTGTGTAGTCCTGAGGCATTTGCTAGAATGTCTCGAAGCGGAGAGGAGCTTGCCCCTTGCCTCGACTCATGACGGAAATCCAATTTCCAATACGTGTATTTCGGCTTTATTTATAGAGCCTTGTATGGCGACATAGTGGTATGGGGCACTTATGCCGTCTATGATTTATATTTATGATTGAAAATGTTTTGACACTGTACACTTATTATAGTATCAAATGATTTGTTTTAAACGTACCAAGCATGTTTGGCTGTTATAAGGTAAAACCCTATCCTCCGGCTTGCGTTGCATTGTGTGATGGGACCTGGGTCTTATAATAGCTTCATTTTTCGAAAAGCATTGCGTTGTTTAATCTATGCACTGGTATTCTTGGGAGGAAACCCATTCCGTGTTATACGGCGTGGTCCCTTGAATTACTCTCTTTTAAAATAAAGTTTTAATAACTGTTTTAGTTCTCACACCAGTCAGATGACTGACCTTGAGTTTATTGTTTTAACCTAAACTCTAGGTGCCCCTATTTTTGACACGGGCAGCTAGTAGTTTTGGTTTTGCAGATTTATATTCACAGGATCCTGGTTTACAGCTGGAATGATATTCGGAAAGCTCTGTATCCGTATATCACCTTCAGTTGTGCTTTGTATTATTTTTTCCTGTTATATAATTTATTGTAATCTCTGATATTTATCGAATGTAATTTATTCATTTATACTCTGTATATTCTTGTATCTGATGGAATTGTTGTAATAGCAATGAAAGGTTCTTCCATCTGCGTTCTGATTTGTCCTGTTCTCAAAACGATCAGGGGTTTCGAACGGTCTAGATCGGTTTAACGACTGATTCGGATCGAGCTAAATTCCTTGGCGTCACATTTGGTATCTGAGCTTTGGTTTACAGAGCTCGAGAACAAGACACATTAGAACCATACGAAAGAATTCATCAGATATTGGATTAGTAATATCCAATTAGAATGACTCGTTAGAGATGGGATTAGCAGTGTCCTAGAACGAGTGTGAAGAGTATATTTTTCAAAAGAAAACAATTTTGTTTCGAAAATTTAAATCGTTTTATACGTATTTGAATATTTATTTATTTTGAATTTGGGCAATCGAGTATATAAAGGTTTCGCGTATACGCGTCATGAACGTATATTCGAAGTTTTAATATACTGGATAGATATAGAATCATGCTATAGTCGCCCGGAGATGATTCTGATGATTGTAGCTACATCATCAGAATTTATGTTCGTGTTTCGAAGGTGTGACTTCTATATATTTCCATTAGACTGGTGTGAGAACCAAAACTTATATAGATAGATTTATTTGTTGTGATTTGGCATCAAAAACATGATTTTCTGTATATATATATATATATATATATCAAATTATGAATTTGAAAAGCTAATTCACTAATTGATTGATGGTTGTGTTGTACGATTATTTATTTAAACTATTATGTGAATGAATGGTGAATTTAGGCCTAATTGAACCAAATATTGAATTATATTGAAAATTGGTCGCATTTGCTAGCATATACATGTATTTACATCGAACAGGTCATAGCAAGGAGGCTAGAGCAGAGAATAAAATTTGTTTGCCCGACGAATAGGTACACGTTTACTATAATTTACTATTTTGTTTGGGTGATGATGATTTTATGAGCCGATTGGCTACCCGCTTGGCTTTTTCTTTTTCTTTTTGGGATCAGAGGGCCTGTATGGCAATTTCGGGATTTTCCCGTGCTCCCGGTGCAGGGGAGGTTATGGCGAAAATTTTCGAAAATTTAGGGTGTTAGCCAAATTTTTGAAAAATTTGAAAAGTTTTTAGAAACTGAAAAGTTAAAGAACTTAAGCCGTAGTCAAAATTCTGGAAGTTGAGTTGAATTGTTAAACAACTTTCGGTTTCGTTCCTTTTCGGGGACGAAAAGTTTTAAGTGGGGGAGATTGTAATAACCCGGAAATCCAAGCTAGTTAAAAAATTTTATTTTGGCAATTTTAGCGAATTTTGAATATTTAAAATAGATTATTTGGAAAAAATATCGACGAGAAATTTATTTTGAATATAATTCGAACGTATATATTATATACATCGCCGTTAGAATATAAATATTTATTTTAAATTATAAAAGGAATGGAAAATGGCACGGTAGTTCGATAATTCGATTTCAAATTTCAATTGAACATACCGAGTGCAAAATAAACCGGATTTTGGCGAAACCAAAAATACTGGAATCTAGTTGAAAATATCTTTCCAACGAATCTGAAAAATCGAAATTTCATAGCGGGAATCAAAAGTTATGCCCAGTTGAAAATTCAGAATAGTCGCTATGTAAATTATACATGGCCAAAAAAAGTCAAATTTTGCATACGAATGAATTTGGACTCGAAACTACTTCCATTGAGTTCAAAATGCCGTTTAGAACTCCAAAAAGTATAAGCTTCGATATATTCTGATATCCGGAATAGTGGCCATTGGCAGGAGCTTTTCGGTTAGCAAAACATAACCCTTAAAAAGTGAAATTTTGCATACGAGCTCAGAATTCGACGAGATAAATTTTTATGGATTCACAATGACAAATCATTGTTGAGTTCCAAATGGCGCGTCGAACGGAGTTAGTATGTGGCCGTGCGAGCTGAAACAGTTCAGGGTAAAACGAGTAGTCATTTTACAAAGGAACATTATTCATACGACCTCAGAATTCGATTTCGTTTTTTTTCTGGATTCGTATCGTCTAAAAATGGTTAAATCCAAAAGGGCATGATTTTTGAAGTCGGCATGTGAGCGTGTGAGAAGAAAAGGTGTGCCAAAATCGCATTTTTAGAGCTTATCTGAGCGTTTTCGTGATTTTTTTGAATGGTCAAACGAACTCGGAATTCGACGAAACTTGTTTCGTTGGACTCGTCTTCACGTCTACAATCTCGTGTCCGAAATCCACGGCGATTGGAGATCGTTAGCGTTCAGGCGATACGCGAGAAACTAGCATATAATCACTTTTCCTCCTTTTCTATTTCATAAATTCACTTTTCCTCTTCTTCTTCAAAAACAAAAAAATGGCCTCCTCCTCCTAGGTGCCGCTGCCCCCACCTCCACCGGTCGCACCCCCTCTTCCTCCTCCCCTCCTCCTCCTCTTCCTCCTCCTCTCTCTCCTCTCTCCATTTGCAAACCCTAAGCCCCAAACCACCACCCGCCTCCGTGGACACCACCGCCGCACCTCAGCCCCTCCACCACGTCAGTCAGGTCGGCCCCACCACTCAGCACCACCCAACTCCGGTCGTGGGCCCCCCGGTCACCAAAAACTCATTTTACACTAATCGCCCGTTTTGCAAATAAGTCCCTGACCGTATTTCGCCAATAACTCCCAAACAGTGCATTTTTGGCCAAAGTCCCTCTAAACCAAAATTGTAGACCACGAAATTCTCTTCGATTTGGCTATATGGAAGTCGTGTTTTGGAGTTTGGAGCTTCTCAGAAAACGCGTTTGAAGTCTGCTGTTCAAAAGCGGTAAAGTTCGTGTACTTTCGCGAATTCTGGCGAATTGGAGCATTTTCGGCAAAAAGTCACTTAGGCAAAAGTTGTTCAGAATGCCGTGCTTGTGCTAGAAAAAAGGATGGATTGAAGATTTGAGCTTGTATGCGAAGTCTGGAGCTCAAACAACAATTCAGCAGTTCAGAAAAGGCGTTAGAAAAATCAAGGTGAGAACTTCTCACTCAAATTTTCTTTTTCTAGTTATACATATATACTAGGATGCAGACGGTGTTCAGTAGCACCCGACACCACTGTCCACAGACCATGGACTTGTTTGGTTGCATATATTAGTTAGATTATTTAATTTGGAGTTGGTTATTTGGTGAATTGAAATTGGTTGATTGATGTGAATGGCGTGGGCCATCACTAGACTGGGGATACGGCTAGGCCTCGTCCCGTTTCTAGTATCGTGCCGTTAGGCCGCCGAAATTTTCCAAAACAAGTTAGAAAAATAAAGATATCATTTTATTTGATAAATGAACTGAATGGAATATTTATAGGTTGAATAAAATAATTTGGTCGTTAAAAATATAATTTTTAATGTGAAAGTGAATAAATAAATATTCATTTACAAACCGGACGGTTTGTTTATGTACACCGATTTGAAGGACATTGATTGAGACGATAAATTTTACACATCGCCCAACTGCACAAATAAAAACATGTGTTTGTTGATTTGAAACCCCACACGGGTATTGGGATAATATATGACATACACTAATCCCAATAATTAGTTGTATGTCGATCGATTGATTGACAGACTGTTATAAGCATTAGATATCTATATTTGATGCTTATACAGTGTAGTGCACTTTGGATGATGGTTGATTATTTATCGTTGCTATTATATACATGTGTTGTATGGAATCCATATAATTAACTTTGTATGGTAATTGATTAGGCCTTATTCCAATTTAGAAAATAAAGGTTCATGTGTTGACCGTACTCATCCGTTGAGATTAGTCATGTATTGAACGAAATATTTTAACAATAAAATTTACATCTTTATCATTATAAAATAAAGGTTCATGTGTTGACCGTACTTATCCGTTGATATTAGTCATGTGTTGAACGAAATATTTTAACACTAAAATTTACATCTTTATCATTATAAAATAAAGGTTCATGTGTTGACCGTACTCATCCGTTGAGATTAGTCATGTGTTGAACGAAATATTTTAACAATAAAATTTACATCTTTATCATTATAAAATAAAGGTTCATGTGTTGACCGTACTCATCCGTTGAGATTAGTCATGTGTTGAACGAAATATTTTAACAATAAAATTTACATCTTTATCATTATAAAATAAAGGTTCATGTGTTGACCGTACTCATCCGTTGAGATTAGTAATGTGTTGAACGAAATATTTTAACAATAAAATTTACATCTTTATCATTATAAAATAAAGGTTCATTTGTTGACCGTACTCATCCGTTGAGATTAGTCATGTGTTGAACGAAATATTTTAACAATAAAATCTACATCTTTATCATATATAAAATTAGAAACTAACTGGAAAATAGATAAGATGAGTGGCCTCCTGGATATTGATCTGATGTTGGTTTCGGCCTTCGGGGTTAATATTCAGGGAATCATTCTCTTACAAATTTACGGTTGGAGTCTGATTTGAAATCAAACGATAGATACCATAATTTTTATAAAATATATTAAATAACAAAAATAGTCACACGTGGACAGTACTCATTCGTTGAGATTAGTCATGTGTTGACAAAAATATAGATTCACGTATTGAATAGAATAAATATTCATTTGTTGAGTAGAATAACGGGATTATTGAAATATATAAAGCCGTGTTGATTAGAGATGCGCTATTTTGACGCGAACGATATTTATATCGATTATATTCGTTTTATAATGAATATTGAAAAGAGATTTAAAAATCGAATATATAAAAAACGAATTCGAATTGAATTGAATAGAAAACGAATTCGAATTGAATTGAATATAAAACGAATTCGAATTGAATTGAAAACGAATTGAGATAGAATAAAATCGATTTGAAATGAATTCAAATTGAATTGAAATGAATTCAAATTGAATTGAAATTTGAATTTAATTGAAATGAATTTTAAAACGAATTTATAAGGAAAATTTCAATTTTTATTTGAATTGGAAATGGAAGTTAAAATGTTTTTGAAACAAATTTGAAACTATTTATAAAATTCGTTTTAAATGGAAATCGACGAAATATATATTATATATATAATATAATGGCCTGAATAGAACGCGCCGCGCCGCGACAGTTCACGAATTTCGACCATTTATTTCGAATGGACATTACGGGAGATCCGACCGTCGGATTCTCCTAAAACCGGAACCGTTGGGTTTGTATCGAAAAGAGCTTTCTAACGAATATTAGAAATTTGAATTCTAACGGTTGGATTTGGAGATATGTCCAAATCAAATTTGGAAAAGGTCGTTGTGAGTGCAGTTCGATGGCCGTTGTTGGAAATCGACTGTACGGGCCTTGATAAAATTATTAAAATTAATAATAATTTGTGTAAAATCATAAGAAATGATTTGGAAAAAATTGGGATGAAAAACTCCATATTTGAAAAGATAAAAATAGAGTTTTATCGAAATGAACTAGTTTTGAACTAAAATTAAAACCCATTTATTTTTAAATAAATAAATTGGATTTGAAATGGGTTTTTAAATAAAATAGATTTGTGGGTTTATCGTGAATGGTGTTTTAAATAACATTTGTTCTTTAACCCGATAATAATTAGAATGTGATTTGGGTTTATCGTGAACTGTGTTTTAAATGACATTAGTTCTTTAACCCAGTAAAAGGAGTTTTAATGAATCTGTAATTAGATTGAAATGTGAAATGATAATCTAAATTATCAAATTTAAAAATTGAGCGAGAATGGAGTATCACCAGTTTTGCTCCAAAGCGATAGCTAAATCTTTAATTAGATTTGAACGCGAAATGGTAATTAATTTCACTGATAACACCGTGGTGTTAGATATGGTGTATTACCAGTTTTGCTTCATGGGATGAATAGGTTGGGATTGGGAAATAAAATAAATAATTACTTCGGAGTGGTTCGCTAATCTCGACTAGTTTGGAAAACCATAATCTGGTTCAAAATGATATCCAAAGGAAGATTAAAGGATAAATTTTAAAGAATTTATCTTGGATAAAATTAATGGGAACCTTTCCCTAAGAATATGAAATTTAGAAACTAGCTGTAGGTTAGCTAAGAAGAATGGTTTCCTGATATTGATCGGATGTTGGTTTCGGCCTTCGGGGTTAATATTTGGGAAATTGTTCTCTTGTTGGTTTACGGTTAGTAGCTACTGAATTGGAATGAGGCGTATGTTGTGTTTGTGTAACATTTGTTTAATATATACGCGGGTTGTTCGGAAAGGCCGGGTTTATACCCATTCTGAATAACCGATTCGACGATAAGTCAAAGATAAAGACGGTGGTTGAAGACCGGAAGTCTTCACATCGTTTGGGTGATTACTGATGATCTTGATTGGGTTGCACACTCAAGATGAGGGAATCAGTTGGTGGTCGTCCAGACGTACTTGGAGATCGATGGATATGCGAGGAAAGAGCCTCCGGTTTCGTTCAGACCCAGAACGAACTTGTAAATGGATTGTGTGTCTGACATTGGATTTTATTCTGTGTTGATTGATTTCTGTTAAATATATATCTGTTTGGCGGCCGAGAATTTATTCTCTTGCTTAACGCCCTTATCTGAGACGTACGAGCTTAGAGGTTATATATCGATAGATATCAATCGCATGGCATGAATTGCCCGTGTGGCACGCTGAGTTGCATGGATCAAGGTTTCTGTTGAAAAGCAAAGTCTTGTGGTTGATGATCAAAGCACGACCTACGTGGCAGCTTTGTGTACAACGTGAATTCGCGAGTCTCACACCTCGGTATGAGTCAAAAACGGGATATGGACCGTTGGGAGAACACGACGTTTCTTTTTAGTTTTGGTGGTGTCAGTGACTTACCAGCCCTGACATTTATATACTTTTCACCTTTGTGGTTGTTGGAATGAGGCGCCTCGATATTAGGTCTGTAAGGAACGGGAAACGTGTGTTCAGGAATAACTAATCCTCAAACGTAAGAGAGGACCGGCCCAGCCGATCCAGGGGTTACCCAGAGTGTGTAGTCCTGAGGAATTTGCTAGAATGTCTCGAAGCGGAGAGGAGCTTGCCCCTTGCCTCGACTCATGACGGAAATCCTATTTCCAATACGTGTATTTCGGCTTTATTTGTAGAGCCTAGTATGGCGACATAGTGGTATGGGGCACTTATGCCGTCTATGATTTATATTTATGATTGAAAATGTTTTGACACTATACACTTATTATAGTATCAAATGATTTGTTTTAAACGTACCAAGCATGTTTGGCTGTTATAAGGTAAAACCCTATCCTCCGGCTTGTGTTGCATTGTGTGATGGGACCTGGGTCTTATAATAGCTTCATTTTTCGAAAAGCATTGCGTTGTTTATTCTATGCACTGGTATTCTTGGGAGGAAACCCATTCCGTGTTATACGACGTGGTCCCTTGAATTACTCTCTTTTAAAATAAGGTTTTAATAACTGTTTTAGTTCTCACACCAGTCACATGACTGACCTTGAGTTTATTGTTTTAACCTAAACTCTGGGTGCCCCTATTTTCGACAAGGGCAGCTAGTAGTTTTGGTTTTGCAGATTTATATTCATAGGATACTGGTTTACAGCTGGAATGATATCCGGAAAGCTCTGTATCCGTATATCACCTTCAGTTGTGCTTTGTATTATTTTTCCGCTGCTATGTAATTTATTGTAATCTCTGATATTTATCGAATGTAATTTATTCATTTATACTCTGTATATTCTTGTATCTGATGGAATTGTTGTAATAGCAATGAAATGTTCTTCCATCTGCGTTCTGATTTGTCCTGTTCTCAAAACGATCAGGGGTTTCGAATGGTCTAGATCGGTTTAACGACTGATTCGGATCGAGCGAAATTCCTTGCCGTCACAAAGGGTCCGCTTCTTATTAGGTATTAAGTGGATAAGTTAGAACCTGCTTAGGGATATGTATTAAATAATTGATGGGTATGCTTATCCTAAGGGAAGTATTATGTAGCTAAAGGATTACCATAATAATTTCAACAATATAGTAGCATAGGGTGTACATAAAGAAGGTCTTAAAGGATCTTAGGGTCTAGCTATCATGTGGGTATTGAGTGGCTAATGTTAATTCTTGCACTATAGGTTTATGGGATGCGTTGTTAAAGCTAAAAGCCTTAAATGGCAGTCTAAGGTCTTGTAGCTAATTCCATTTGATTAGCTATAGTTTTTGTTGGAAATTTACCTTGGTAATTATTAAATGGTCATGGGGTATGTCTATCTTAATTAGATAACAAAGATACTAATAATAGTTTGAGTCCATTTCGGTAGATATTAAATGATCGAAGGGTCTGGCTATTTTTAAAAGCCATTAACTGGCTAACAAAAAAGCGAAACTCGCTTCCACTCAAAGTGTTAAGTGGTTGATGGGTTGGGATTATTGGATGTTTAAAGGGTGTAACGACCCATCCTGGAATGGGCCTAAATTCCAACCAAAAAAGGCTAATTGTAACTTAGATCCATTCTAAAATTGTTCATTTCTTTCTATAAGAAGTAATATCATGGAGCCAAACCTATTCAATCAGAACTCACAATGAATGGATAAAATATAATAACAAATAATGTACCTGTAGCGACCCGAAAATCCGGTAGAATTTAAGCTGACTAAATAACACAAGTCAACCCAAATTGCACTGGAAACCAGGAAACTAATAGAAAGAAGGTAGAGGGTGGGGAAAGATAAGATAGAAACTTAGAATAGAAGAAGAAGAATAACACAACATCAGATTAACACGAATCTCACAGCGGAACGAATAACATATAATATGTATAACATAACTTTGAAATATAAATCTGTATTTGAATATATATCATTATCCAAGTACAGCACTTACAACACAGCGGAATACAATAGCTATATATAATCCTGAAGCCTCCTACTCCGGCTCTTCAAGTATCTGTAAATCCCGACTACTTGACTGCCCATACAAAATTGTGTACCCAAGAGTTTAGGGAAAAATAAAACAACAAACTCCGGGTCAGTCATGGGACTGGTGCGAGTAAAACAGTTTAAAACAGTTCGAACAAGTGAACGATATCTCATAAGACCACGCCGTATAATGGAACGGATTTTTCCCTTATGAGAATCCAAAATATCTTTATATCAAAAACCTTTTGATATTATAATATTGTCTATCCACCACAAATATAATAATCATCTAGCAGAAACGCTTTCATCTCACGTTCTACATATATAGTACACAATCAAAACCGCAAGAACATATTGGGTAATGGATTTCCAAATATGACAATGTATGGAACCTCCTTTCGCTAGTGTACCTCTAGGGAGGAATACACTGGGTTCAACAAGAACATCTTTCAAACCGGCCACACATGACCGACCACTCATTTCGCTTGAGTGTATCGAATGTATATCACCAATGGTTGGGATCAGCAACCGTTTCCCGAATGGGACAGCATCAACAATAGATTTTTAGAAGTAAATGAAAACTCTAGATCAGGTGATTATACACCCTAATAGGTGTGACCTACAAAGCCATGCTGCCTGCCCGATTTTTGTCATTTCCCGGTTGATGAGGCTTGAGGTTACGCTTTATCATCACATCAGATTCACTTCGAATGCCACATTGTCAGATCCATCGAAAATCACTAATTGACGTCTACAACAGTACATTACGTGTTAGCTAAAGAAGTTTCCTGATCCGCTTCCACTCTTGGTACGGTTGAAGAAATCAATGTACGTGACCTTTCTGAAATACTCTGTCAGACATTCATCCATACAAGTCATCCAGGAACAGGATGAACCGAAGGCACTATTCAGTACATCCATCTTAGGCACTGTTATCTAAGAATTATACAAGAGCCCTTGCACTTTACTCCGTCTTCAATTATCTCTGGCATATATGATTCGCAACGCTTATGCCAATACAAAGTGGTTCTTTGGATAATAATCCAACCGGTCTCTCCATATTAACAACGTTAAAATGGTAAAAAACTTCGATAGTCGGTGTGTTAACTATCAAAGAAAAATACGTGTGCAAACAACGATATTATTTCCAGATGGAAATTCTATCAAATCAATTATCAATCATATATATATATATATTCATATGTTCAGAAAATATACGTTAACGCTGGAGAACATTTCCATAACTTATTTACGTATCACTATTCTTCTACAACTATCAGTCTCTGATTGTAAACTAGTATAAGAACAATTCCCTAAGTACCAATCCCGAAGGTCGAAACCAACATCAGATAGACACTTAGGAAACCTTTCAACTTAACAAGTCTCCAGTCAAATTCTGATTTAGCTTAACTCCATTTCTTAACTCCTTATACATGAACATTTCCTTTTCTAATTCATATTTCAAATTTCAATATTTGATTACGTTTCTGATTCTATTTGGAAAACATTTCCAAATCTTCTTTACTTGGATTTAAATAGATGTTTAAATCAACATCGCGACGACAACTCAAAGCACTATACTTATTTACTAAAATCACTTAACCACTTTCACTCTCGAACCTTAACCATTTCTAAATTAAAAACGAAGTCAATCAAGTTGGGGTATAACTACCTCTCAGACCTTAACTGAACAACATTTCAAATCTCGAAATAGGGTAAGTTCATCTTTTAACTCTTTAACACTTCCTTATGTAACTTCCGGATATAATTTACGAGTCCAACTCCTTTACAGAATCATTTGATTATAACAGTGGTTTTATAATCTCCTGCTTCTGAAATATAATAACTTTAATATAACTCTTATTTCCTAACTCGAATAAATAACGAACAACTAATTTATCAACTCCTATTTGGTTAACTCTTATTCTATAACTCTTATTCGAATAACTCCAATTTAATAACTATTATTCGATTTACTCTAACTCTATTTAACTCTTACTGGATTAACTCTTATTCGAATAACTTCAATTTAATAACTCTTATTCGATTTACTCCAACTCTATTTAACTCTTACTGGATTAACTCTTATTCGAATAACTTCAACTTAATAACTCTTATTTTATTTACTCTAACTCTATTTAACTCCTGTCGAATAACTAGATTCGATTAACTCACTTCGAATAACCAATATTCGATTATCTCACTTCGATATCTACTATTCGATTATCTCACTTCGAATATCTACTATTTGATTATCTCACTTCAACTCTATTCGAACAAACTAATTTCGGTTAACTCCATTTGAATAAATCTAGTTCGATTTAACTCTATTCAATAACTCTAGTTCGATTTAACTCTATCGATTAATTCTAATTGATTAACCCTAATGGTTTTACTTTAACTGGTTTACCCTAACTGATTAACTCTTTGTCCTTATTCAGTTTCAAACATCGATGTTGAAATCGATTTTTACTTCTTTATATAAGTCCTGACTTATATATTCTATTTATCCAAATAGTAAATATTTAACTTAATTTATAAATATCATTTATAAATTAATCTGCTCCTTTTATCTGTTTTCTCCATATATAAGTCCTGACTTATATATATATATATATATATATACACATATATTTATCCATGATAAATATTTCCTTTATAATCTATTTATTTCTAAATGCTTTTACCAATATTTCCCTTTTAATCCTATTTGTAAATGGTTTACAAATATTTCCTTTTCAAATTCAATTTGCAAATATTCCCTTTATTAACCTTATTTGTTTATCCTAAGTATTTCCTTTATTAATATCTTATTTATTTAACAAATAAATATCTCCTTTTCTTATTCTATTTATTTAACAAATAAATAACCCTTTTAATAACTTATTATGTTTCCTAAGTCAATATCTCTTTTATAACTTATTTACTTAACAAATAAGTATCTCGTTTAACATCTCCTATTTATTTAACCAATAAATATCTCATTTATAAAATCTTATGATTTTATAAATATTCCCTTTTCTTTATAAATATTTCATTTATAAATATTTCCCTTTCTATATAATTTCACCTATAAAGATTTCTATTTATAAATATTTCATTTATAAACATTTCATTTATAAAACCCTTTTTGATTTTATAAATATTTTATTTTCAAATACCATTTGAAAATTCCCCTTTTTCACATTCCGGTATGTTATGGTGTTTAACATATCAATTCATGCTGTCAAATATCGTCCATACACATATAATCAACAACAGATTATAAACCACGTCATATATCACAATATATGAAAATAATAAAATAGCTGTTGAGGAATACAGTCGGATTCCTCCAACCTGTTTCCTTGCATCACAGATGTTAAACAATACCAATATAAAATATTCTGATAAACAGAATCAAATTTTCGATTTACGATTTATATGTATATCGTTATCTAATATTTCAACCAATACACAAGTAATTCAACCAAATAGTTAACACACAACAATCAGTCATCATTTATCAGTTCTAAATATACGTTATAAAAATAGAACTGTTCGGAGTTGGTGAGTTTTACTCACATTGGCAGTTCATCGTTAAAGAACGATAAACTATTTGTTTGATTTGAATCAAACAATTTATTCTGCCATAAATTCATACGAGCCCCAATCCACTTCTAGTCAGCTTCATCGTGAAGCTCTCGTCCATACAGTCCCAACGCAACTTACGGTTCGTCAATCTGATATCGTATGTACAAGATACGATATTACGAAGTTTAACAAACTTTTATATTAAATAAACTTTAAACTTAATAAACTTTATTTGGCTTAACCATTTTTCAGTCGACCCATCCCCTTATTTCATTGAACTAAGGCCCGCTCATCCTTTACCTTTCTTCCCCAAACAAAATGCCGTGAGCTCCTCAGAAATGCTCCTCCACCCTCGACATTTCCAGCGCCAAATACTCCTTCAACATTCCATCGTTCTCCGAACTAAAGACACCATCGAACTCCTCATCTCTAGTACACCAATCCCAATACCATCACTTCCATCTCGGTTGCATGGATCAAATCGCGTTCGAACAGCCGTGTTCACTGTTGACAAACATCATCGATGCCAAACAGCATCGTAACCCACCAGAATTGGCAGACAGTTGCTAAATCGGTCTAGGAACTCAAAAACAATACCATTTCCATCGATTTCAACTCCCCATTCCCGAATCGAGCAACCCTAATTCACGACGCAAAAATGGTAGCATCCTAACTGAACGTCGAGTCTGCTGAAATACATCACAGCGCCGAGCTAAACCTTTCAACAACTCAAAGATAATATCATTTGATTTTTAGGATTTTCTTTTGATTTTCTATGAATTTCTAATTAACAAATTTTGGTTTTCCTGTAAACAAGAACACAACGGCTCAAAAAGGGATTATATAACGGGATTAAACTTTTGTGTGGTTGGAAAGAAACGAGTACGTGGCAAATTCTAGGCTTCACAAAGGTTTGAGATATTTTATTTTTGTATTCATTTATTTGTTCTGCACTCTAAAAATCCCTACGAACACACACGATACCCAAAAATCACGAAAATGGTCTTGTTGCTAGAGTTCGACATTACGGTCCCAACGAAACTGGTTTCGTCGAATTCCGACATTGTTTGCTCATACAGTGTATTTTTAACCATTAAAATATCGACTGTTTCTCACATTAAAAATCGCTACGGCCACTTACTAACTTCAAAAATCCCGGAAATTGAAATCTAGCAATAATTTAATATTGCGGATCCAACAAAATTAGTTTCGTCGAATTCCGACTTCGTTTGCAAAAGTGGCTATTTTTAAAGCTCTGAATGACCCATTTAAATATATAAATATATTTAAATATAATTAAATTAAATATAAATAAATTTATATTATCGTATATATTCACAGTGGAATACCATACAGCTTAAGAATATTCCTATATGAATTTCTAACTTCAGATTTCAAATGTCGATTAAATCGATATTTGATTATAATGAAATTCCTTTTTTAAAATATAAATAATTCCTTTATAAATTATAAAGGAATTCCACAGCGACTTTTCTAAAATTTGATTTGGACATAAATAAAAATTTACACGACGAAATCACGATTTTTCTCTTCCACTAGAAAGATATACTCCACCAGCTCCCTACGTTTCTTGTTTCACAGAAATCCGATTTAAAACGAACTCTGTACATTCAGTTGAAGTTCAAATCCCCAAATAACGAACTGTCGCGCCATTACGGGCTCGATTATAATTATATTATAATTTATACGTTCAATTGTCGTTTATATAATATATTCGTTATTCTAATTCAACTCTAAACTGAATTATATACTTTGAATTCCCCAATTCACATTATATTGTCAATTCACTATTTCTAATTATTGCAGAATTAAATATATTATTTACTTATTATATTAATTAAATATTCACTATTATTTAATTAACGCCCATTGAATCCTCTTAATCACCTTTTTAAATAATTAAATAAATTAATTATTATCGCTGAAAAATTCGGGTCATTACATTCTTCCCCACTTAAAATAATTTCATCCTCGAAATTGCTAAGCTAGAAGACAACCCTATCTACTGGGTAAATATTTATTGGTTTACCCCTTAACTTCAGTTTCAACTGAACCAATTAATATCGACTAAAATATTAATTTATTCCAACTAACTAAAATTTTCCAAAATTCTGAAAATTTTCTAATGCCTTAATTTTTCGGAAAATTTCGCCATAACCTCCTTTGTACAACCCTATCGGTAAAACCACAACCGGCCTCTCTAGGCCATTTCCAACCTAAAAGAAAATCAAACAGCCAAGCGGCTTGCCAATTTGGCTCATGAATCTTATATCCAATAGAAATATAAACTTGTACCTTTTTGTCGGCATATCATTATATCCTTTCCACCTGTTATCAATTCAGCAAATACAAGGGTTATCCCAATCAAATTCCAATCTATTTTTATCTACAAATCCAACCATTCGCTTATACCTAAGTCGAATTCAGTTTCAAATCAAAGTTCCATTTTCGATTTTTAAATTCTTAACTTGGTTACCAAATTACACTTCAAATTCGAATCTCCCAAATCCAATTTTTCTTGATATCATTCAAATTCATTTTCAGTTACCCCTTAACTGACTTTATTTTAATTCCAATTGGCTTTCCCAAATTTCTGCTCAAATTTGGCTTTAAATTAAACAATATTTCCTTGGGAATTTTTAAATCACTTAGCTTTTCAAAAACCAAATATTCCTTTTCGGATTTCAACAACTTGTTTTTCTCATAACAAATTCAAAAACAAAATCTTTAATAGTAATCTGTCCCTTACCACTCGAAATTGAACACTGATGATGCAGCTGTCATCATCAGAATCTATTTTCCAGCGATCGAAATGAGTTCAAAACTATAAAACCATTTCTAAACATTTCCACTTTAAAATTCATTTCAAAATATAATTCACACTGCTTGTAAAACAATTTAAAATCTCCCAGGATCTTAAATTTTCCTTATTTTTAATCCACATCCATTTAAAAACACTTATCCAATTTTCCAGAATTTTAATTCAATTTCTGGTTTAGATTTCAGATTTAATTCGCTTCGTAACACTTATACAAATTCTACTTGGTTATATATATATAACCATTTTACTTTTATAATCTCATTCGATTATAATAACAACCAACATATCCAATATATTATAAATCCAATATATATATATATATTTACTCTATATCAAAATATACTTTGGGTGAAATTATTTCATTTATCTTCTTTTCAAAACATACCATGACAGTTCATCGTATTCGAGTGTTTATAAACTCTTACTGATACAGTGAATCAAACTGATCGACCAGAACACGTAAACAACTCAACCAATAAATCCCCACAATATAAAACAGTCTTATATTGAATAACAAATACACTCTCGTATATACACTCAACTCAATCTATTGTATTACTAACCCTATCTCTACCGAGTCACACCACAGAGCCAAGGTAATTCACTTAACCTTAAGCTCTGATACCAACTGTAGCGACCCGAAAATCCGGTAGAATTTGAGCTGACTAAATAACACAAGTCCAACCCAAATTGCACTGGAAACCATGAAACTAATAGAAAGAAGGTAGAGGGTGAGGAAAGATAAGATAGAAACTTAGAATAGAAGAAGAAGAAGAACACAAAAACAGAGTAACACGAATCTCACATCGGAACGAATAACATATAACATGTATAACATAACTTTGAAATATAAATCTGTATTTGAATATATATCATTATCCAAGTACAGCACTTACAACACAGCGGAATACAATAGCTATATATAATCTTGAAGCCTCCTACTCCAGCTCTTCAAGTATCTGTAAATCCCGACTACTTGACTGCCCGTACAAAATTGGGCACCCAAGAGTTTAGGGAAAACAAACAAAATAAACTCCGAGTCAGTCATGGGACTGGTGCGAGTAAAACAGTTTAAAATAGTTTGAACAAGTAAACGATATCTCATAAGACCACGTCGTATAACGGAACGGGTTTTTCCCTTATGAGAATCCAAAATATCTTTATATCAAAAACCTTTTGATATTATAATAATGTCTCTCCACCACAACTATAATAATCATCTAGCAGAAACGCTTTCATCTCACGTTCTACATATATAGTATACAATCAAAACCACAAGCACATATTGGGTAATGGATTTCCAAATATGACAAGGTATGGAACCACCTTTCTCTAGTGTACCTCTAAGGAGGAATACACATGGTTCAACAAGAACATCTTGCAACCCGGCCACAAATGACCGACCACTCATTTCGCTTGAGTGTATCAAATGTATATCACCAACGGTTGGGATCAGCAACCATTTCTCGAATGGGACAGTATCAACAATAGATTTTTAGAAGTAAATGAAAATTCCAGATCAGGTGATTATACACCATAATAGGTGTGATCTACATAGCCATGCTGCCTGCCCGATTTTTGTCATTTCCCGGTTGATGAGGCTTAAGGTTATGCTTTATCATCACATCAGATTCACTTCGAATGCCACATTGTCAGATCCATCGAAAATCACTAATTGACGTCTACAACAGTACATTACTTGTCAGCTGAAGAAGTTTCCTTCTCCGCTTCCACTCTTGGTACGGTTGAAGAAATCAATGTATGTGACCTTTCTGAAATACTCTGTCAGACATTCATCCATACGAGTCATCCAGGAACAGGATGAACCGAAGGCACTATTCAGTACATCCATCTTAGGCACTGTTATCTAAGAATTATACAATAGCCCTTGCACTTTACTCCATCTTCAATTATCTCTGGCATATATGATTCGCAACGCTTATGCCAATACAAAGTGGTTCTTTGGATAATAATCCAACTGGTCTCTCCACATTAACAACGTTAAAATGGTCAAAAACTTCGATAGTCGGTGAGTTAACTATCAAAGAAAAATACGTGTGCAAACAACGATATTATTTCCAGATGGAAATTCTATCAAATCAATTATCAATCATATATATATATATCTATATATATATATATATATTCATATGTTCCTTATTTTCTATGTTCAGAAAATATACGTTAACGCTGGAGAACATTTCCATAACTTATTTACGTATCACTATTCTTCTACAACTATCAGTCTCTGATTGTAAACTAGTATAAGAACAATTCCCTAAGTACCAATCCGGAAGGTCGAAATCAAGATCAGATAGACACTTAGGAAACCATTCAACTTAACAAGTCTCCAGTCAAATTCTGATTTAGCTTAACTCCATTTCTTAACTCCTTATATATGAACATTTCCTTTTCTAATTCATATTTCAAATTTCAATATTTGATTACGTTTATGATTCTATTTGGAAAACATTTCCAAATCATCTTTACTTGGATTTAAATAGGTGTTTAAATCAACATCGCGACGACAACTCAAACCACTATACTTATTTACTAAAATCACTTAACCACTTTCACTCTCGAACCTTAACCATTTCTAAATTAAAAACGAAGTCAATCAAGTTGGGGTATAACTACCTCTCAGACCTTAACTGAACAACATTTCAAATCTCAAAATAGGGTAAGTTCATCTTTTAACTCTTTAACACTTCCTTATGTAACTACCGGATATAATTTATGAGTCCAACTCCTTTACAAAATCATTTGATTATAACAGTGGTGTTATAATCTCCTACTTCTGAAATATAATAACTTTAATCTAACTCTCATTTCCTAACTCGAATAAATAACGAACAACTAATTTATCAACTCCTATTTGGTTAACTCTTATTCTATAATTCTTATTCGAATAACTCCAATTTAATAATCTTATTCGATTTACTCTAACTCTATTTAACTCTTACTGGATTAACTCTTATTCGAATAACTTCAATTTAATAACTCTTATTCGATTTACTCTAAGTCTATTTAACTCTTACTAGATTAACTCTTATTCGAATAACTTCAATTTAATAAGTCTTATTCGATTTACTCTAACTCTATTTAACTCCTCTCGAATAACTAGATTCGATTAACTCACTTCGAATAACCAATATTGGATTATCTCACTTCGAATATCTACTATTCGAATTTCTCACTTCGAATATCTACTATTCGAATAAACTAAATTCGATTAACTCCATTTGAATAACTCTAGTTCGATTTAACTCTATTCAATAACTCTAGTTCGATTTAACTCTATCGATTAACTCTAACTGATTAACCCTAATGGTTTTACTCTAACTGGTCAACCATAACTGATTAACTCTTTGTCCTTATTCAGTTTCAAACATCGATGTTGAAATCGATTTATACTTCTTTATATAAGTCCTGACTTATATATTCTATTTATCCAAATGGTAAATATTTAACTTAATTTATAAATATCATTTATAAATCAATCTGCTCCTTTTATCTGTTTTCTCCACATATAAGTCCTGACTTATATATATATATATCCAAGATAAATATTTCCTTTATAATCTATTTATTTCTAAATTCCTTTACCAATATTTCCTTTTTAATCCGATTTGTAAATGGTTTACAAATATTTCCTTTTAAAATTCTATTTGCAAATATTCCCTTTATTAACCTTATTTGTTTATCCTAAGTATTTCCTTATTAATATCTTATTTATTTAACAAATAAATATCTCCTTTTCTTATTCTATTTATTTAACAAATAAATAACCCTTTTAATAACTTATTCTGTTTCCTAAGTCAATATCTCTTTTATAACTTATTTACTTAACAAATAAGTTTCTCGTTTAACATCTCCTATTTATTTAACCAACAAATATCTCATTTATAAAATATTATGATTTTATAAATATTCCCTTTTCTTTATAAATATTTCCCTTTCTATATAATTTCACCTATAAAGATTTCTATTTATAAATATTTCATTTATAAATATTTCATTTATAAACATTTCATTTATAAAACCCTTTTTGATTTTATAAATATTTTTTTTTCAAATACCATTTGAAAATTCCCCTTTTTTACATTCTGGTATGTTATGGTGTTTAACATATCAAGTCATGCTGTTAAATATCGTCCATACACATATAATCAACAACAGATTATAAACCACGTCATATATCACAATATATGAAAATAATAAAATAGTTGTTGAGGAATCCAGTCGGATTCCTCCAACCTGTTTCCCTGCATCACAGATGTTAAACAATACCAATATAAAATATTCTGATAAACAGAATTAAATATTCGATTTACGATTTATATATATATCATTATCTAATATTTCAACCAATACACAAGCAATTCAACCAAACAGTTAACACACAACAATCAGTCATCATTTATCAGTTCTAAATATACGTTATAAAAATAGAACTATTCAGAGTTGGTGAGTTTTACTCACATTGGCAGTTCATCATTAAAGAACGATAAACTGTTTGTTTGATTTGAATCAAACAATTTATTCTGCCATAAATTCATACGAGCCCCAATCCACTTCCAATCAGCTTCACTGTGAAGCTCTCGTCCATACGGTCCCAAAGCAACTTACGGTTCGTCAATCTGATATCGTATGTAGAAGATACGATACTACGAAGTTTAATACAATTTTATATTAAATAAACTTTAAACCTAATAAACTTTATTGGGCTTAACCAATTTTTAGTCGGCCCATCCCCTTATTTCATTGAACCCAGGCCCGCTCATCCCTTTACCTTTCTTCCCCAAACAAAATGTCGTGAGCTCCTCAGAAATGCTCCTCCACCCTCGACATTTCCAGCGCCAAATACTCCTTCAACATTCCATCGTTCTCCGAACTAAAGACACCATCGAACTCCTCATCTCTAGTACACCAATCCCAATACCATCACTTCCATCTCGGTTGCACGGATCAAATCGCGTTCGAACAGCCGTGTTCACTGTTGATAAACATCATCGACGCCAAACAGCATCGTAACCCACCAGAATTGGCAGACAGGTGCCAAATCGATCTGGGAACCCAAAAACAATACCATTTCCATCGATTTCAACTCCCCATTCGCGAATCGAGCAACCCTAATTCACGGCGCAAAAATGGTAGCATCCTAACTGAACGTCGAGTCTGCTGAAATACATCACAGCGCCGAGCTAAACCTTTCAACAACTCAAAGATAATATTATTTAATTTTTAGTATTTTCTTTTGATTTTCTTTGAATTTCTAATTAACAAATTTTGGTTTCCTTGTAAACAAGAACACAACGGCTCAAAAAGGGCTTATATAACGGGATTAAACTTTTGTGTGGTTGGAAAGAAATGAGTACGTGGCAAATTCTAGGCTTCACAAAGATTTGAGATATTTTATTTTTGTATTCATTTACTTGTTTTGCACTCTAAAAAACCCTACGAACACACACGATACCCTAAAATCACGAAAATGGTCATGTTGCTAGAGTTTCACATTACGGTCCCAACGAAACTGGTTTCGTCGAATTCCGACTTTGTTTGCTCACATAGCGTATTTTTAACCATTAAAATATCGACTCTTTCTCACATTAAAAATCGGTAAGGCCACATACTGACTTCAAAAATCCCTGAAATTGAAATCTAGCAATAATTTAATATTGCGGATCCAACAAAATTAGTTTCGTCGAATTTTGATTTCATTTGCAAAAGTGGCTATTTTTAACGCTTTGAATGACCCATTTAAATATACTTAAATATAATTAAATTAAATATAAATAAATTTATATTATCGTATATATTCACAGTGGAATACCATACAGCTTTAGAATATTCCTATATGAATTTCTAACTTCATATTTCAAATCCCGATTAAATCGATATTCTATTATAATGAAATTCCTTTTTTAAAATATATATAATTCCTTTATAAATTATAAAGGTATTCCACAGCGACTTTTCTAAAATTTGATTTAGACATAAATAAAAATCTACAAGATGAAATCCGGATTTTTCTCTTCCACTATAAAGATATACTCCACCAGCTCCGTACGTTTCTTGTTTCACAGAAATCCGATTTAAAACGAACTCTGTACATTCAGTTGAAGTTCAAATCGCCAAATAGCGAACTGTCGCGCCATTACGGGCTCGATTATAATTATATTATAATTTATATGTTCAACTGTCGTTTATATAATATATTCGTTATTCTAATTCAACTCTATACTGAATTGTATACTTTGAATTCCCCAATTCACATTATATTGTCAATTCACTATTTCTGATTATTTCAGAATTAAATATATTATTTGATTATTATATTAATTAAATATTCACTATTATTTAATTAACGACCATTAAATCCTCTTAATCACCTTTCTAAATAATTAAATAAATTAATTATTATCGCTAAAAAATGCGGGTCATTACAGTACCCTTTTGTTTAATAAAAGCATATAAAAGATGCTTAAATGCAACAAGTCTCACATAAATATAAATATTTGGGTACATTATAAATTCCATTTATCACACACAATGATAATAGCTAATAGGATAAATACTAAATAAGTATCTCCAATGTCGCATCTTCCATCTTCCAGCTTTTCCTTTGAACATTTAACCTAACCGATATTGCTAACAGAATGAGGGTCAAAACAACAAGTTTTTGTGAATAAATTTTTAAGTTTAATTTTTTTTCGTATATTAAGGCAATATAAATACTATTAAGGGTATGTCTAAGGCGCTAACACACAAATACGAATTTTGTCTACTAACTAATTATATATTGAAAAGAGATGGGCCCTACAATATCTAAATACCAAGTCATGTGATCACTTAATATCCAATGGCAGATCCAACCACTTAATACCTAATTCCAAGCAGACATCGTATATATATTTACATACTCTCAAGATGTTGCAAGAAATAGTATGTAACGATGAACTGGAAGGCAGGCAATAACTCATCATTTACTACCTTACAACAAGTGGACCTCTCGTAACTATCTAGTTGGCACTAAAGACGATCTCCTAGCAATTTAATACTTCCCGTAGATAGGCGGCCCCTTTACACGTAAGGGGACGCTTAACTAACATATTTATGGTGGACCCTTATCTAGTCACTTAACTAACTCATGAGGAAGCGAACAACTTCCAGATATCTGCTTGTTCAATATGGGACCATTTAATACTTTTAATGAAGAATGAAGGATCTGTTGATCTCTTAACACTACATAAGGGTAGGCCTTATGACTACTGTCCGTACTCTTAAGAGTAAATCTCTAAGGAAAGGGGACGAGTCTCAACCACTTAATACCCCTAAATGTGGGTCGATCACTTAATACCTAACTCTAAAGCAGGCCTTCACAATGCTAAATGGCTTATAACACTGGACTTCTCACAGTAACCCACCTTTTTGTAGTTGTTGGTAGCCGGTTTATCCTTGTAGACTTCTACTATAAGAAGGGGTTAACTTCACCTCCTCGTGTCATTAAATACAAAGTAAAGGCCATTAACACACACTAGCACATAAATATAAAATTTCCTAATTGGGAAACTTGATTCGAATTAACTAATTTCTAAAAGGTTAATTCATATTTATAATATGTGGGTTACACTACATAATAACAATAACAACAACAAAAATGTATTAATTGGCTCGTTTGAAATAACATAGTAATTGTGAGAAGTGTCAACCTTCACACAATAATATATTTACAAGTCATTTCCATACAATCCACAATGCAACACAAAAGATCCAATATATGATTTAAGGTGAAAGTAGGGCAACAACATATACCACAATAAGACTTGTAACCTTGGATCTCTGATTACTTCAATGAACCAAAAGGGACTTATTTGTAAATAATTTTTATATAGTATTCTAGCTCTAATTTACTTCCTTTTATTTTTTACAAACCTTAAATAAAAATAAAGATTTGGATTACATTTATTTTATAGCTCTCAAATCCATCATGTTATAATAAAACAAGGATTTGAGTTGTTTATGGTTTTCGTTCTCAAATCTCGTATTTTTATGTTTTTAAATAAGTGGAAGAAGGAAAATGAAACATGCCAGGTTTGTTTGAGGTTTAGAACAATAATATAAAATCCCTTCAATTTAAATCTATAATCAATAATATACATAAACACAATAGGTTGACACTTACATTTTATTTAGAACTTGGAAGGGGTTTTGATTTTGCTTTCGTAAATCCTCAAATCATTACAACAAATATGCCCATTGACAGCACCAAAAGACAACGTTTTTCCCTTCTTGCTATCAAAAATGATGTTGATATGTGATTCTAAACTAAAAACATTGAGATAAATTAAAGCAGGAAATTATTTTATTTCCCTCCGCTCCTGCAAATTTTGGTCGCGTTCTCCAAATAAAAATTCCCAAACCATTTCCCTTCTTCAAATAAAAATCCCTAAACCATTTCCCTTCATCGGTTTTCATTTTCTCTCCTGTCGATTTTATTTTCGATTCATCTTCTTTAAAAATAATATCTTCCTTCATCCTTCGCTTTCGATTTCAATTAAGCATCTCCCTTGTTGGTTTTTAGGAGCGTTGAAATCCCTAAACTCGCTGAAATTGGTTCAGATGATGAAAGTAACGGAGTACAAAATGGCGGTGAAAAGACTTTGGTTGCTAGGCCTACAGTTGAAAATGAAGGTGAAAAATCATCAACATCTGAATATGAATTCTATAAACAATTAAAGGAACGACGAGCTGAAAAGCTGAAGGCAAAAGCTCAGGTGTACTCAAGGTGCATGTTTATTTAAGCAATATGATTTTTATTGTGTTTTCTTTATAGAATATCCCAAAAAAAGATATAAACCTGCACTGAAAATTATCCTAAATGACTAATCTTTCATCTTCATGAACTATAGAGGCTTGTTCTCTACTATTGGTGTTGGCATAGACTTTCTAACAACTGCTTGTGCGTACAAAGGTAGACCTTATTTGTGCGAACGTGAGAAAGTTTACCATTAATTTGGCCATTTTCAGTTTGTGTATGATTATCCTATCCATTTAGTTGAATATAGTTGTCTTAAATTTATTTCATAGCATACAACAAAAACATAAGAATATAAGTAGTGTAGGTAGTGTTTGGGTTTGTACGACTTCCTGTACCCTTGTGTTCCTTTGGGCAAGCAGGTATTTTGTCACTGTCCTGATGTTGTATAAGCTCAACACAAGTAGATTTATTGTTTGATGTAATGTCCTGATGTTGTATAGGCTCAGCACAAGCATGCAAATCATTAGTCTATTCTAGCATAAACTGAGCATGTTGACTATGCATTTGAGTGTGACCGAGTGCCGTTTAGGAAAGAGCAGTAAGTTATTACAAATAGTATATGAGTATATGTCTATTTAGCTAATATTTTACATTGGAGTATAGATTTATTTAGTATAAGAAATATTCATGAAGTTGCTTTATGAGAGGAGAACGTTTGTATTGCAGAATGTATAAAATTATTGTATAGATTATCAGCATTGAAGGGACGAATTTCAAAAGGGCAGCTGCTTAAATTTTTAAGGCTCGGTTCACTTAGGCCTAACCCACAGTAATGAACAATAACACAATTTCATCACTATTAGTTTTGATGTTATGATTTTACCATTATTTAGGGTCGAAATGCACGGCAAAAGACTATAAAAAGCACTACAACGGCACAAAATAGGCATTCTTAGGGCGATTCAGTGTCAGTCTATGCTCTTTACTCAACAAACCCGAGCAGATCTCGTAATGGTTCCACTAGTTCTTCTGGAGAGTATTCTAACATCATTGAAAGCCCATGAGATTTCACATAAGTTAACACCTCCCCTTTTTTTTCATGAGTTCTCTTGCTTGTTCGAAGCATATTTGCCAAAAACTGTATTTAGATTACCTTAGTTGTCATATTGAAGCATGCCTTGTTATTTTGCATACACGATAAACACTTCTCATTTCCATGTAAATCAATGTCATATATGTTTTACTGGGATTCAAATATGAGTAGTGGCTTGGAATAATAGCTTTTCTTCCAATGAATCTAGAATAAAAAGTTCAATAAAACAATAAAAGCCCATTTACCAGGGACATATTTTAAGTTTTTCTTTTGGGATAATAATTTTAAGTAGTTTTGATGTATTGTAAAAGTAAACATTCAAATAGATAATTTGAAACTATGATGGAAGTTTCATTGTAAAATTTGAATCTGGTTATAAGTTGTATTGCTTACGATTTGTCAACCTGTTTTCTACTTTAAATCAAAAAATTAATTAGCTGATAAGTAGTCAAAATTATGAAAGTAACTTACCAGCTACTTTGTTTGCTTATAAGCTACTGTTATCATAGCCTATTTGTAACGACCTAGCTTTTTGCCCGGTTTACACCGGTAATTAAACCAATTTAAACCGTTCATAAAGACGGATTGTTAGGGGCACTTACACATTTGCATAAAATTAAAAGAACTTTTCCATTATCATTACAATAATATACATCAGAGTTACAAGAGGTACATCAGAGTACATTGATCACACAGCGGAAAAGATACTAAACTCAACGAAAGAATGCGAAAGCTCCAATACATAATAGCTCTAGCTAAAACCAGAATCCTGCTCCAACTAACTCCAAGGATAAATCTACAAACCAAACTACTAGGTTGCCCGTGTAAAAATTATGGGCACCTTGAGTTTAGGTGTGGGAACAATAAACTCCAGGTCGGTCATGGAACTGGTGTGGGAACTCAAAACAGTTGTTTTTAGGGTTTATTTTAAAGTTAGGTAACTCACCGGACTATGCCGCTACGGTGGAAAGGGTTTACTCCATGTGAATACCAAATGAAGTTGTCATAAGCTTGTCCCACATCACACAATGCAAGCGCACACCAAATGGGCGCGTTTTGTCTTATAATAACCAAAAATGCATTCATACGTGAAAATCCTCTTTTACTACTATATATAGTGCAAAAACCATTTTATCAAATAAATGTATTAATCCTAGCCAGCATAATGCCCAATCCCATTATACTGACAATTCTGCAGGCAACCAGCAGGTTATACAATCAAAACCGCACAGGCCCGTAGTGGAGATTGGGTTTCCAACATGATGGTTCCTAGTACGAAAGATCATTCGTGGGCTCACAAACTTTAATACGTGCATCATCCCAATACTCGCAGATAACGTCCAGACTCGGACTCTGTTTTACTAACCCACCATACATGAATCAGAGTACCTAACAAATAGCGCCCCAGACTGGGGACTTCGCAGTACCCATTCATCATCACATCCCGGTGCACCGAACATACGAAATGGACATATAAATCTGATCACCAGTTTACCATCAATCCGGGGTGTGAGGTTCGTCGAGGTCACGATATACACAAAGCTACGCTTAAATAAGCCATGCTTTGATCATCCATAGCTCATCACATAACTTAAGTATGCCACATTGTCCATTCACCACACATCACTGATTTCCATCAATATATAACCTCTAAGCTCATACGTCTTAGAGAAGGGTGTTAAGCAAGAGAATAAATTCTCCACCACCAAAAAGATATATATTAATAAAGATCAGTGCTACGTAGTCAATTACAATGTCAGACACACAATTCATACATGTCCGTTCTGCGTTTGAATGAAATAACAATCCAGAATTCATTCACATACGTTTGGGCTTCTTGCCACTTAACTGATATATAAAATTCATCTGCGAATGGGAGCCAGCCATTCGAGATATTCAGCAAGTCGCCCTTACAACATGAAGGGTCCCGGTCTTCAATGCCGCCTCCAATGTCTTCAATTGCTCCACAATGTCGTATTATTACTTGGAATGGTTTCCAGACATAATTCTAATCCTGGTCTTTCCAAATAATAAGCGCAATTAGAAACACAATTACGAAACAGACAGGCTTTCTGCCATTCTCCTTCCATCTTGAATTTTTTTAAATTAAACTTCTTCATTCTCGAATTATAACAAAATCCATATTTAACCTTTCTCTTTAAAAACACATCCCTTAAATCAAAGATAATTTAGCCTCAAAGCCTTAATTAATTTTCCATTTGATAACTCGTTATCAAAAACCCAGTTTCCATTGAAAATCCTTACCCCACATTTCAACCATAGTTTCCAATTAAATCGGTTTCCCAACATTCAATTCTGTAATCTTAACTAAAAGATTATACATCCTTCCCAATTCCTTATTTTTAATTTCCTCAAATCAAAGATTTGGTTAAATTCCCAAATTATGATATGGATTTCCATAACTCAATCTCATTGGGTTTCAAGAACGATATTATTGAAGATATGATTTATGACAAACCCAAATCAATCGATATTGAACATAAGTTACATAGAAATTGTATTTACTTATATTCGATATCAATTCTCAAAATCAACGAATACTATAAGTGGAATAACGATATAATAATAATATCTTCCAAATTCCTCAAATAGTATATGTTACACCAAATAATTTCATATCAAATATTCAAAGATTATTTCTATCCAACTTATCCCAATCAAATTGGGAAACCCATATCTTAATTAAAAGATTTATCCAACTCTTTGACATTAGATCTGGAAAGAAATATCATCCACTTATACTTAATATTAATATTTGTATCCAACTCACACTATAAGCGGAATAATGGTGAACTACCTTTTAAATTCCTCAAATAATAAGAGTCATCATCTGCCGGATTAATATCAAGCATCCAAAGATTTATCTCCAGCCATATCCAATTATTTAAAATTGAAAACCCCGTCTTAGTATCAAATAAATCAATTTAATTTCCACATAAAACATTTTCAATACTTTTAAAATCTTTGAAAACATCCCACCAATCATTTACAAATGATTACTTATAGTTCGGGAAACAACTCGCAGTTTACAACTTCAAAATAGATTGTTTTCAAAGAAAGAGTTACCATAGCGTTACGAAAGCGTTAACTTAACTACTTTGATCAAAATATCTTTTATCTTAGCCAAAACTTAAACTTTATGATTCAAAACACTTTTACATAATTTATAATGATTTTAATTTTTTTTCCATATTTTTGAACAATTTAAAATAGTTGTTTATAGTTATGGCCAATAACTGCTCTTACAACGACCTTTTCCTAAAGGGATTTAAACATAACTTGAAAATTATAACCCGAAATAAAAACCTGCTTTCATTCATTTGAAAGCTCTTGTTAATATAAATTAATTGTTTTCCATTTCTTGGAAATCCGATTTAGATTGCAAAAGTTATAAGCGTTTAAAGTTTGTAACTAAAATATGCAAATTACCATTGTACGGCAAGCTCTGTTTTGACCGAAATAAAAATTATTCTCCAGTACTTCAAAATACCTTAGAAAACCATTATATTGTAAAGGTAAGGAATTTCGCTCGATCCGAATCGATCGTTAAACCGACTAAGACTGTTCGAAACCACTGATCGTTTTGAGAACATGACAAATCGGAACCCAAATAGAAGAACATTTCATTGTTTATTACAACAATTCCATCAGAATACAAGAATATACAGAGTATGAATAAATATCACACATTTTACAAATATCAGAGATTTAAATTACATTTAAATACATAGCAGCGGAAAAATCAATACAAAACAGAACTGAAAGTAATACACGGATACAGAGCTTTCCGAGCATCGTTCCAGCTGTAAATCAGGATCCTGTGAATATAAATCTGCAAAACCAAAACTACTAGCTGCCCGTGTCGAAAATAGGGGCACCCAGAGTTTAGGTTAAAACAATAAACTCCAGGTCAGTCATGTGACTGGTGTGAGAACTAAAACAATTATTAATTTGATTTTGAAAGTTCGGTAAATCAAGGGACCACGCCGTATAACACGGAACGGGTTTCCTCCTAAAAATACCAGTGCATAAAACAAACAACGCAATGCTAAAAAAAGAAAAATGAAGCTATTATAAGACCCAGGTCCCATCACACAGTGCAACACAAGCCGGAGGATAGGGTTTTACCTTATAATAGCCAAAGAATGCTTGATACGTTTAAAAACAGATTATTTTGATATTACTATAAGTGTATAGTTTCAAAACAATTTCAATCATAAGTATCAATTATAGACGGCATAAGTGTCCCATACCACTATGTCGCCGTACTAGACTCTATAAATAAAACCGAAAGTCACGTATTGGAAATTGGATTCCATCATGAGTCGAGGCAAGGGGCAAGCTCCACTCTGATTCGAGACACTCTAGCAAATGTCTCAGGACCACACACAGCGATCCCTTGGAACCTCCAAGGCCAGTCATCACCTAACTTTGGAGGATGAGTTATTCCTGAACACACGTTTCCCGGTCCTATAGGACCTATATATAATGGTCTATACGTCGGCTCACATAGTGCCAGTTATCGACCATATATTCGAGGCGCCTTGCATCCAACAACCACACAGGTGAAAAGTATATATAAATGTCAGCCAGTTTAAGCACTGACACCACCACTAGCTAGAAAGAAACGTCGTGCACTCCTTGGGTCCTTATCCCGTTTTTGACTCATACCGAGGTGTGAGGCTCGCGAATTCAGGCTATACACAAAGCTATGCCATACAGGCTGTGCTTTGATCATCAACCACAAGACTTTGCTTTTCAACAGAAGCCTTGATCATCGGCCACTTAGGCGTGCCACACAGGCAATTCACTTCATGCGACTGATGTCCATCGATATACAACCTCTGAGCTCGTACGTCTCAGAGAAGGACGTTAAGCAAGAGAATAAATGCTCTGAAGCCAAACAGATGTATATTTAATAGAGTTCAATCAACACAGAATAAAATCCAATGTCAGAAAGACAGTCCATTTACAAGTTCGTTCTGGGTCTGGACAAAACCGGAGGCACTTTCCTCGCATATCCATCGATCTCTAAGTACGTCTGGTCGATCACCAACTGTTTCCCTCCTATTGGGTGTACAGCCCAATCAAGATCATCAGTAATCACCCAAACGATGTGAAGACTTCCGATCTTCAACCACGTTTTCATCTTCGAAATATCGTCGAATCGGTTATTCAGAATGGGTATAAACCCGGCCTTTCTGAATAAACCTCGTATAAAATAAACAAGTGTTACACAAAAACAACATACGCCTCATTCCAATTTAGAATATTCTTTTATTCAAATTTTCACATTCTTAGGGAAAGGTTCCCATTAATTTTATCAAAGATAAATTCTTTTAAATTTATTCTTTAATCTTCCTTTGGATATCATTTCAAACCATGTTAAGGTTTTCCAAACTAGTCGGGATTATCGACCACACCGAAGTAATTATTTATTTTATTTCCCAATCCCAACCTACTCATCCCATGGAGAAAAACTGGTAATACTCCATATCTAACACCACGGTGGTATCGGTAAATATTAATTACCATTTCACGTTCAAATCTAATTAAAGATTTAACTATCGCCTGGAGCAAAACTGGTGATACTCCATTCTCGATCATTTCAATCTAATTAAAGATTCATTAAAACTCCACTTAGTTTTAATCTTCCTAAAAATCAATATCCTCTCTTTAACTGGGTTAAAGAACCAATGTCATCTAAAACACGGTTCACGATAAACCCAAAAATCAATTCAAATTCAATTCCAATTAAATATTATTTAATTGGTACACTTCATTAAACCTCAATAGAAAGATTTAATCTTTTTTCAACTGGGCTTAAGAACAGTGTTAATGAAGACACCATTCACGACAAACCCAAATCACATTTGATATTAAATACAAGGCTTTGAATAGAAAATATATCGGCTTATATTTAATATCAAATTCTACGACCAACAAATATCGTATTGGATATAACGATATAAATATATATTTCAAATTTCCATAACAATATCTGTACAATCACGAAATCCAACATCGAAATACTCCAAAGACAATTTCGATTCAAATCTATTTCCACTTATATATTGGAAATTATGGTTATTTTCCCAAAACCATTTCAAATTCAATTTATTTATTTCAAAAATAAATTGATTTTAATTCTAGTTCAAAACTAGTTCATTTCGATAAAAATCTATTTTTATCTTTTCAAATATTGGATTTTTCACCCCAGTTCTTTTCAATTCATATATTATGATTTTACACAAATGATTAATATTTTTAATAATTTTATCAAGGCCCGTTCGGTCGATTTCCAATAACGGTCGTCGAACTGCACTTACAATGACCTTTTCCAAATTTAATTTGGACATAATTCCAAATCCTAATGTTATATTTCAAATTACTAATATTCATTGGAAAGCTCTTTGATACGAACCCAACGGTTCCGGTTTCAGGAGAATCCGACGGTCGGATCTCCCGCAACATCAATTCGAAGTCAATGGTCGAAATTCGCGATCTGCCGCGGCGCGGCGCGTTCTATTCAGGCCATTATATATATAATTTATATTATATATATTTCGTCGATTTCCATTTTAAAACATATTTTATAAATCGTTTTAAATTCGTTTTCAAAACAATTTCAACTTCATATTCAATTTTAAATCAAAATTGAATATTCCATATCATTAACTTATAAATGATAATATTTTCAAAATATTATATTTTGAAATCACTTCCTTTTCTATATTCATTATAAAAACGAATATATTGGATATAAATATCGTTCGCGTCAGAATGGCGCATCTCTAATCTACACGGCTTTATATATTTCAATAACTTTGTTATTCTATTCAACAAATGAATATTTATTCTATTTAACACATGAATTTATATTACTTTCAACATATGAATATTCTCAACACATGAGCATCGTCAACGCATGACTATTTATATTATTTAATATATTTTATAAAATTATGATAAAGATGTTAATTTTATTGTTTAAAATATTTTACTCAACACATGAATATATATTTTATTCAACACATGAATATTCTTTATTCTATTCAACACATGAATATATATTTTATAATATTCTTTATTTTCCCAATCGGAATGAGGCCCAATCAATTACCATATAATGTTAATTATATGGATTTCATACAACACATGCATCTAATAGCAACGATAAATAATCAACCATCATCTAAAGTGTACCACACAACTGCATAAGCATTAAATATAAATAATTAATGCTCGTACAGTCTGTCAATCCAACGATCGACATACCACTAAACAATTGGGATTAGTGTACGTCAAATATCATCCCAATACCCGTGTGGGGTTTCAATCCACAAACATTGAATATTATTTGTGCAGTTGGGCGACATGTAAAATTTATCATCCCAATCAATGTCCTTCAAATAGGTGTTCATAAACAAACCGTCCGGTTTGTAAATGAATATTTATTTATTCACATTCACTATATTCATATTCGCGTTAAAAATTATATTTTCAACGATAATTAATTTATTTCAACACATGAATGTTTTATTATTCATTTCATATTAACATCACAAACAAACTTCACAACACATCAAACAAGCATACAAGTCATCCATGGTATGTGGACGATGGGTGTCGGGTGCTGCTAAGCACCGTCTGCATCCTAGTATACATTTTAACTAGAAAACAAGATTTAAAGTGAGAAGTTCTCACCGACTAGCTAAACCAACGCCACGACTCTTCTTTTGAAGGAGATCTTCGTCGTGCTCGCCTTTTGTCACTTTCGTCGTCCGTAACCACTACTTATATAAAAATCACATTTTTATATTGTTGCTATATATATAAAAATCACATTTTTATAATCACTCTATATGGATAAAAATCACATTTTTATACCGCTACTATATAGATAAAAATTCTATTTTTACACCACTACTATATAGATAAAAATTCTATTTTTACACCGGTGTTCATATAATAAAGATTATATTTCTCCCTCGCCATTCTCTACATAAAAATCACATTTTTATATATAGAGATCGTATTTTTATATCTCTACTACCTATGCAAAAATTACTCCTTTACAACGCTACTTCCATGATAAAAATTATATTTTTATCTTGCTAGTAATATAATAAAAATTATATTTTTATTACTCTACATGAATAAAAATCATATTTTTATTCTTCCTATGATATAAAGATCGAATTTTTATTATCTATATAATATAAAAATCATATTTTTATGCGAATAAAAGAAAATCAAATCTTTTTATCACCATTCACATATAAAAATTATAACTTCATTGTCATACAAATCTTTATTTTTATTAGCATAAAAATCTAATCTCTTTCATGATAAAAACCATATTTAAATATCCCACCTTTTCATATTTAAAAATCTCAACTTTATGAATTAAAAATCATGGTTAAATCTTACCAATTCATATATAAGAAAGTCCAACTTCATAAGCTAACACAAATAAAGTAAATCGAAATTTTAATTACAAAAATAAATAAAAATTTACTTTGTTCATCCGAGATGCGGGGAGGGGCTGTTTTTCGCAAATCGAAGAGGAGGAGGTGGTGCTTGGCCGGAGTGGCGGCGTTGCGCCTGAGGTGGGCCGTAGGGCGGCGGTGGTGGTGCGGGTTAGTGGGTTTTTGGGGGGGGATAGGGGGGCGCAGTTTCTTTCAGGAGGAGGAGGAGGCTCGAGGGGGAGAGAAGAGAGGGGAGGAACAGGGGGTGCAGCGGTGCTCCGCCAGGAGGCGCGGCTTCCTCCCCGCGCTGATCCCCTTTTTTTTCTTCTTTAAATCGAATTGAACTGTAAGGAGAAGGGAAGGGGGGATAACGGGTTTGACTGGGTAAAGGCAAAAGGGGGTAGGCCATTTAAATAATTTATATATTTATTTAATTTTATAATCCATAAAGTTACTTTATATTTCGACCTCGAAATCAAGCCCACCGACTGTCATCCATAGCTAATTACCCCCATTCCGAACACAATAGGATATGTATCGTAAGCTGATTCGATCGTTTCGATTAGTTTTCATCAAAATCCAAATATAACTCTATATATTGAATTTGAACGCACATTTCAATTTACCGGGCCCACATACAGACCCTAAAAATTCCTGAAAAATATTTTTTAGCTTCGTATTGACGATACAGTCCTAAGAAAACTAATTTCGTCAAATTCTGAGAACGTTTGAAAAATGGTCATTTTCCAGTCGATTAAAGTCAACTAAAACTGGTCAAACGCGTTTCCTTTGCCAGCTCACATATTGATTCAGAAAATTACGAATTTTGGAATCTAGCAATAAATTGACATCACGGATCCAAAAAAAGTGGTTTCGTCGAAAACCGAGGTCGTTTGCAAAACTTCCATTTTTAAGGGCTAGAAATCCATAGCGACTATTCTGAATTTTCAACTAGACATATCTTTTTTTTCCGCTATGAAATTTTGATTTTTCGGATTCGTTGGAAAGATATTCTCAATTAGATCCTAATATTTTTGGTTTCACTAAAATTCGATTTATTTTGAATCCTATACATTCATTTGAACTTTGAAATCGAATTTTCAAACTACCGCGCCATTTTCAATTTCTTCTATAATTATAAATAAATAATTATATTCTAACGACGATCTATATAAATATATATGTTCTAATTCTATTCAAAATAAATTTCTCGTTGTTATTATTTAAAATAATTCATTTTAAATAATCAAATTCACTAAAATTGCCGAAATAAAAATTTTAAACTGGCTCGGATTATCCGGGTTGTTACAATCTCCCCCACCTAAAACTTTTCGTCCCCGAAAAGGAACGAAGCTGAAAGTTGTTTTAAAAACCAACTCAACTTCCATTATGTTCTTTACGGCTTAAGTTCTTTAATTTTTCAGTTTCTAAGAACTTTTCAAATTTTTCAAAAATTTGGCTAAGACCCTAAATTTTCGAAAAATTTCGCCATGACCTCCCCTGCACCGGGGACTTCGGGATATTTCAAATAGCCTCCCATGGACCTTACCATTCCAAAAAGAAAAAGAAACAGCCAAGCGGCTAGCCAATTGGCTCATAAAATCATCCAAAACCCAAGAAATTAGTAAACATGTACCTATTTGTCAGGCAAACAATTTTATTCTTCTGCTCTAGCCTCCTTGCTATGACCTGTTCATTGTAAGTACATGTGTATGCATGCATTTGCGATAAATTTTCAATAGAATTCACTATTTGGTACAATTTGGCTAAAGGTTCAACATATAATTAATTCAAACAATAATCAAACAACATAATCATCAATCAATTTGTTGATTATCTTTTCAAAATCATAACTTTGATATATATGCGGAAAATCATGTTTTTGATGCCAAATCACAACAATACCTATCTAGTTTTTGGTTCTCACACCAGTCTAATGGAAATATATAGATATCACCCCTTCGATACTCGAAAATAAATACTGATCACGCTGCAGCATTATCAGAATCATCCCCGGGCAACTAGAGTGTGATTCTATATCTATCCAGTATATTAAAACCTCGAATATACGTTCATGACGCGTATATGCAAAATCTTTATATACTTGATTGTCTAAAATCAATATAAATAAGATATTCAAATACATATAAAACGATTTAAATTTTCAAAACAAAATTTGTTTTCAAATTTTTATTTCAAAAATATACTCTTCACACTCGTTCTAGGATACTACTGATCCTATCTCTAACGAGTAATTCTAATTGGATAATACTAATCCAATTTCTGATGAATTCTTTCGTTCGGTTCTTATGTGTCTTGTTCTCGAGCTCTGTATACCAAAGCTCTGATACCAAATGTAACGGTAAGGAATTTCGCTCGATCTGAATCGATCGTTAAACCGACTAAGACCGTTCGAAACCCCTGATCGTTTTGAGAACATGACAAATCGGAACCCAAATAGAAGAACGTTTCATTGTTTATTACAACAATTCCATCAGAATACAAGAATATACAGACTATGAATAAATATTACACATTTGAAAAATAACAGAGATTTAAATTACGTTTAAATGCATAGCAGTAGAAAAATCAATACAAAACACAACTGAAAGTAATACACGGATACAGAGCTTTCCGAGCATCATTCCAGCTGTAAATCAGGATCCTGTGAATATAAATCTGCAAAACCAAAACTACTAGCTGCCCGTGTCGAAAATAGGGGCACCTAGAGTTTAGGTTAAAACAATAAACTCCAGGTCAGCCATGTGACTAGTGTGAGAACTAAAACAGTTATTAACTTGATTTTTAAAGTTCGGTAAATCAAGGGACCACGCCGTATAACACGGAACGGGTTTCCTCCCAAGAATACCAGTGCATAAAACAAATAGCGCAATGCTAAATAAAGAAAAATGAAGCTATTATAAGGCCCAGGTCCCATCACACAATGCAACGCAAGCCGGAGGATAGGGTTTACCTTATAATAGCCAAAGAATGCTTGATACGTTTAAAAACAGATTATTTTGATATTACTATAAGTGTATAGTTTCAAAACAATTTCAATCATAAGTATCAATCATAGACGGCATAAGTGTCCCATACCACTATGTCACCATACTAGGCTCTACAAATAAAACCGAAAGTCACGTATTGGAAAATTGATTCCATCATGAGTCGAGGCAAGAGGCAAGCTCCTCTCCGATTCGAGACACTCTAGCAAATGTCTCAGGACCACACACAGCGATCCCTTGGAACCTCCAAGGCCGATCCTCACCTAAATTTGGAGGATTAGTTATTCCTGAACACACCTTTCCCGGTCCTATAGGACCTATATATAATGGTCTATACGTCGGCTCACATAGTGCCAGTTATCGACCATATATTCGAGGCGTCTCGCATCCAACAACCACACAGGTGAAAAGTATATATAAATGTCAGCCAGTTTAAGCACTGACACCACCACTAGCTAGAAAGAAACGTCGTGCACTCCTTGGGTCCTTATCCCATTTTTGACTCATACCGAGGTGTGAGGCTCGCGAATTCACGCTATACACAAAGCTATGCCACACAGGCTGTACTTTGATCATCAACCACAAGACTTTGCTTTTCAACAGAAGCCTTGATCATCTGCCACTTAGGCGTGCCACACAGGCAATTCACTCCGTGCGACTGATGTCCATCGATATACAACCTCTGAGCTCGTACGTAAGGGCGTTAAGCAAGAGAATAAATTCTATGCCGCCAAACAGATGTATATTTAATAGAGATCAATCAACACAGAATAAAATCCAATGTCAGACACACAGTCCATTTACAAGTTCGTTCTGGGTCTGAACGAAACCGGAGGCACTTTCCTCGCATATCCATCGATCTCCAAGTACGTCTGGTCGATCACCAACCGTTTCCCTCCTCTTGGGTGCACAGCCCAATCAAGATCATCAGTAATAACCCAAACGATGTGAAGACTTCCAGTCTTCAACCACCGTCTTCATCTTCGACATATCGTCGAATCGGTTATTCAGAATGGGTATAAACCCGGCCTTTCTGAATAACCCGCGTATAAAATAAACAAGTGTTATACAAACACAACATACGCCCCATTCCAATTTAGAATATTCTTTTATTCAAATTTTCACATTCTTAGGGAAAGGTTCCCATTAATTTTATCAAAGATAAATTCTTTTAAATTTATTCTTTAATCTTCCTTTGGATATCATTTCAAACCATGTTAAGGTTTTCCAAACTAGTCGGGATTAGCGACCACACCGAAGTAATTATTTATTTTATTTCCCAATCCCAACCTACTCATCCCATGGAGCAAAACTGGTAATACTCCAAATCTAACACCACGGTGTTATCGGTAAATATTAACTACCATTTCACGTTCAAATCTAATTAAAGATTTAACTATCGCTTGGAGCAAAACTGGTGATACTCCATTCTCGATCATTTCAATCTAATTAAAGATTCATTAAAACTACACTTAGTTTTAATCTTCCTAAAAATCAATATCCTCTCTTTAACTGGGTTAAAGAACCAATGTCGTCTAAAACACGGTTCATGATAAACCCAAAAATCAATTCAAATTCAATTCCAATTAAATATTATTTAATTGGTACACTTCATTAAACCTTAATAGAAAGATTTAATCTTTTTTTTCAACTGGGCTTAAGAACAGTGTTAATGAAGACACCATTCACGACAAACCCAAATCACATTTGATATTAAATATAAGGCTCTGAATAGAAAATATATCAGCTTATATTGCACATCAAATTCTACGACCAACTAATATCGTATTGGAAATAATGATATAAATATATCTTTCAAATTTCCATAACAATATTTGTATAATCACGAAATCCAACATCGAAATCCTCCAAAGACAATTTTGATTCAAATCTATTTCCACTTTATATATTGGAAATTATGGTTATTTTCCCAAAACCATTTCAAATTCAATTTATTTATTACAAAAATAAATTTATTTTAATTCTAGTTCAAAACTAGTTCATTTCGATAAAAATCTATTTTAATCTTTTCAAATATGGGATTTTTCACCCCAGTTCTTTCCAATTCATATATTATGATTTTACACAAATTATTAATATTTTTAATAATTTTATCAAGACCCGTTCAGTCGATTTCCAATAACGGTCGTCGAACTGCACTTATAACGACCTTTTCCAAATTTGATTTATACATGATTCTAAAACCAACCGTTAGATTTCAAATTTATAATATTCATTGGAAAGCTCTTTTCGATACGAACCCAACGGTGCCAGTTTCAGGAGAATCCGACGGTTGGATCTCCCGCAACGTCAATTCGAAGTCAATGGTCGAAATTCGCGATCTGCCGCGGCGCGGCGCGTTCTATTCAGGCCATTATATATATATATATATATATATATATATATATATATATATATATATAATATTATACATATTTCGTCGATTTCCTTTTTAAAACGTATTTTATAAATCGTTTTAAATTCGTTTTCAAAACAATTTCAACTTCATATTCAATTTTAAATCAAAATTGAATATTCCATATCATTAACATATAAATGATAATATTTTCAAAATATTATATTTTGAAATCACTTCCTTTTCTGTATTCATTATAAAAACGAATATATTCGATATAAATATCGTTCGCGTCAGAATGGCGCATCTCTAATCAACACGGCTTTATATATTTCAATAACTTCGTTATTCTATTCAACAAATGAATATTTATTCTATTCAACACATGAATCTATATTACTTTCAACACATGAATATTCTCAACACATGAGCATCGTCAACACATGACTGTTTATATTATTTAATATATTTTATAAAATTATGATAAAGATGTTAATTTTATTGTTTAAAATATTTTACTCAACACATGAATATTTTCAACACGTGAATATGTATTTTATTCAACACATGAATATTCTTTATTCTATTCAACACATGAATATATATTTTATAATATTCTTTATTTTCCAAATTGGAATGAGGCCCAATCAATTGTCATATAATGTTAATTATATGCATTTCATACAACACATGCATCTAATAGCAACGATAAATAATCAACCATCATCCAAAGTGCACCACACAACTGCATAAGCATTAAATATAAATAATTAACGCTCGTACAGTCTATCAATCCAACGATCGACATGCCACTAAACAATTGGGATTAGTGTACGTCAAATATCATCCCAACACCCGTGTGGGGTTTCAATCCACAAACACTGAATATTATTTGTGCAGTTGGGCGACGTGTAAAATTTATCGTCCCAATCAATGTCCTTCAAATAGGTGTTCATAAACAAACCGTCTGGTTTGTAAATGAATATTTATTTATTCACATTCACTATATTCATATTCACGTTAAAAAATATATTTTTAATGATAATTAATTTATTTCAACACATGAATGTTTTATTATTCATTTCACATTAACATCACAAACAATCTTCACAACACATCAAACAAGCATACAAGTCGTCCATGGTCTGTGGACGATGGGTGTCAGGTGCTGCTAAGCACCGTCTGCATCCTAGTATACATTTTTACTAGAAAACAAGATTTAAAGTGAGAAGTTCTCACCGACTAGCTAAACCAACGCCACGACTCTTCTTATGTGGGAGATCTTCGTCGTGCTTGCTTTTTGTCACATTCGTCGTCCATAGCCACTACATATATAAAAATCACATTTTTATATTGTTGCTATGTATATAAAAATCACATTTTTATAATCACTCTATATGGATAAAAATCACATTTTTATACCGCTGCTATATAGATAAAAATTCTATTTTTACACCGCTACTATATAGATAAAAATTCTATTTTTACACTGGTGTTCATATAATAAAGATTATATTTTTCCCTCGCCATTCTCTAAATAAAAATCACATTTTTATATATAGAGATCATATTTTTATATCTCTACTACCTATGCAAAAATTACTCCTTTACAACGCTACTTCCATGATAAAAATTATATTTTTTTCTTGCTAGTAATATAATAAAAATTATATTTTTATTACTCTACATGAATAAAAATCATATTTTTATTCTTCTTATGATATAAAGATAGAATTTTTATTATCTATATAATATAAAAATCATATTTTTATGCGAATAAAAGAAAATCAAATCTTTTTATCACCATTCACATATAAAAATTATAACTTCATTGTCATACAAATCTTTATTTTTATTAGCATAAAAATCTAATCTCTTTCATGATAAAAAACATATTTAAATATCCCACCTTTTCATATTTAAAAATCTCAACTTTATGAATAAAAAATCATGGTTTAATCTTACCAATTCATATATAAGAAAATCCAACTTCATAAGTGTAATGACCCGGATTTTTAGTGACTTTGGTTATCGACATAAGCACGATGTCGATAACCAAAACATCGAAAAATCCTGGTAATTAGTGAAAGAAATCAGAGGGTGAGGAAAGATAAGATAGAAAATTAGAATAGAAGAAGAAGAAGAACACAACATCAGAGTAACACGAATCTCACAGCGGAACGAATAAATATATTTCATAACATAACTTTGAAATACACATCTGTACTTAAATATATATATCATTATCAAAGTACAGCACTTACAACACAGCGGAAATAACTATAGCTATATGATCCTGAAGCCTCCTACTCCAGCTTTTCAAGTGTATCTGTAAAATCCCGACTACTTGACTGCCCGTACAAATTTAGGCACCCAAGAGTTTAGGGAAAACAACAAAGTAAACTCCGGGTCAGTCATGGGACTGGTATGAGTAAAACAGTTTAAAACAGTTCAAGTAGGTAATTGATATCTCACAAGACCACGCCGTATAACGGAACGGGTTTTTCCCTTATGAGAATCCAAATTATCTTTATATCAAAAACCTTTTGATATTATAATAATGTCTATCAACACAATATAATAATCATCTAGCAGAAACGCTTTCATCTCACGTTCTACATATATGGTATACAATCAAAACAGCAAGCACGTATTGGGTAATGGATTTCCAACTATGACAAGGTATGGAACCACCTATCGCTCGTGTACCTCTAGAGAGGAATACACTGGGTTCAACAAGAACATCTTACAACCCGGCCACACATGACCGACCACTCATTTCGCTTGAACGTATCGAATGTATATCACCAACGGTTGGGATCAACAACCGTTTCCCGAATGGGACAGCATCAACAATAGATTTTTAGAAGTAAATGAAACTCTAGATCAGGTGATTATACACCCTACTTCGGTGCGACCGACTTAGCCATGCTGCCTGCCTGATTTCTGTCATTTACTGGATGTGAGGCTAGAAGCTACGCTTTATCATCACACCAGATTCACTTTGAATGCCACATCATGAAATCCATCCAATCACCGATTGACGTCCTCAACAATAAATTATGTGTTAGCTAAAAGAAATTTCCTTCTCCGCTTCCACTCTTGGTACGGTTGGAGAAATCAATATACGTGATCGTCTGGAAATACTCTGTCAGACATCCGTCCATACAAGTCATCCAGGAACAGGATGAACCGAAAGCACTATTCTGTAAACAGGATAGCCCTTGCATAACTCCGTCTTCAATTTCCTTTGGCATATATGATTCGCAACGCTTAGGCCAATACAAAGTGGTTCTTTGGATAATAATCCAACCGGTCTCTCCATATTAACAACATTAAAATGGTCAAAACTTCGATAGTCTGTGATTTAACTATCGAATAAAAACAGGTGTGCAACCAACGATTTCATTTCCAAATGGAAATTTATATCGATCAAACATCATTCAACATTTATCTCTTTATTTCATAAATTTACTTATCTCATGTTTCCCTATATTCAATATTTCTTATCTTCTAAATTTTGAAAATATACATTACTAACAATGGAAAACATTTCCATTACTTGTTTTCTTCATTAGAAAACATTTCTGGTTTCTTATTTGGAAAACATTTCCAAAGCTTCTTCATTGGACTTAGGCAGATGTTTAAATAAACCACTGCGATGCCAACTCAAACCATTTCCTTTACTGCCGAACCTTAACTATTCCTTAGTTAAAACGAAGCCAATCAAGTTGGGGTAGAACTACCTCTCAGACCTTAACTGAACAACATTTCTAACTTTGAAATAGGCAAAGGTCACTTTATATTCCTTTTTTCTAACTTTCTTACTTAACCCTCCTCGAATGGCTATATTCGATTGACTCTTTTCACTTAACTCTATTCGATTAACCCTTATCAATTAACTCTATTGGAGTAACACTATTGATTAACTCTATTTGACTAACGCTATTGATTTACTCATTTCACTTAACTCCTTTCGAATAAACTATATTCGATAACTCCTTTTACTTTCTTCGAATAAACTATATTCGATTAACTCATTTTGTAACGACCCGCATTCTACGCATCATAGGATCGTAGGATATTTATTTCTTTCACATACGAAGTCGTATGGTCATGTAACTTTGGGAGACGACTATTGTGGTCATTTCCCATGTTCATGATTTTTCCCGATTTTTAAATGACCATTTTACCCCTAGTTGGCACTGTTTTGGCCATAACTTTTGACTGGAAATGAATTTTGACCTGAAACTACTTCCATTGGCTTCGGACGATGGTTTCTCTTTCCGTAGAGTGGTCACATTAGCCAAACGGACTTACCGTTTGGGAGATATGGCTGAAACAAGTTTCAGATGGTGAAAAACAGCTTAATTGGGCTTAAACGGGTGATTAGCAGCTAGGCCCAAGGGGAATTTCGGGTTTAGGGGCATATAGGGGCTGATTAGGGTTAGAGAACATTTCTTTAGACATTTTCCAGCCGCCACTTTCATTCCTCTTGATCTAGCCATGGCCTCCACTCTCTAAATCTCTCTAAAACACCCAAAAATCACTTCCTAATCAAGAATTAAGGCTTAGAGGTATCAAATTAAGAAGAAAAAGCACCAAAGCAAGGTTAGGGCTGCTGTTGGGCATCAGTATTCGCCCAAATCAGAGGAGTTTCAGTTCTGAGAATTTTGTTTGTGGCCAAGGTGAGTGATTTGCATAGTTTATGCACTAATTACGGTGATTAAGGGTAATTAGTGAAGATTAGCGAATTTATACGTAAATAAATTCTGGAAAAATTCTTAAAATTCTAAAATAATGTTTTAAGGCTCTGTTAGAAATTTGGGTTAATTTCGATGTGTTTTGCTAATCGTATGCTTAAACATGATTAAGAAGGATTATAGGAAAATGTGAGGTTTTGGCCACTTTTGATCCATTATGATTCATTTAAATTGTTGTTTGTTGCTTGCGGTTGCTGTTATATGTTGCTATGACTCTTTGGTATGCTTTGTGATTGATTCCAATAGTTAGATTGGTCGAAAACGCCGTCGAGAGGCGTATAAACAGTTGCTGGAAAGTTGCAGAAAACTGCAGGTTATCTAACCGGATCGGATCGGGTAGGGGATCAGATCGGGTAGGGGATCGGATCGGACATATCCGAACCGGACCGGGGCGTGGTACTTTCTAGAGCATGACGTGAAGAGGCAACAAGGAAGGCCTGATCGGATCGGAGGGGCATAGCGTGGGATCGGAAGGAACAAGGAGGACTGAAGTAGAGGAAAGAGGAGCATGGATACCATATTCCGAACCGAATCGAGAGCAATACACGAACCGAACTGATGCTGACGAGACGGAGACGGAGACACTCAAGCTATGGGGTATCCGAACCGCACCGCTTCAGAACCACCGAACCGAACCAAAAGCACCGAACCGAACCGCATGAGGGAGAAAGACCCGAACCCAGAGGATGGTGGCACTCCGAACCGAACCGGGGAACGTATCCGAACCGAACCGAGCATGGGGAACCGGACGTGTACTTTTACTACTTCGTGATGACTCTTCTGAAGACCAACTCCAATTCGACCAAACCCGAGATGCAAAGGAAGTCCAAATGAGAAGTTAGAGCTCAAGATTCAGATGGGAATCAACGAGTTCGCTTCATGGTTGGGCTTTGCTGCAGGACGCGTGTTAAGGAGTTATCGACGTCTATAGCTTTGGACCACTATGGTAGGAGGTACGAAGGCGGATTCAGGGCCATTATGGCATTGGTAGAACCAAGGGCTACGACCAATGAAGTGGGTCATTGAAATGTTGGTCATGACTCCAAGTGTTTGGCTTGGTCACAGCAGGGTTTCTACAAGTCGGGATTCGTCGTTACCTCAGTTTGTCTAGTGTTCCAAAGTGGTAGATATCGTACGCTTTACGCACTGAGTGAGAGATGTGAGGATGGTTGCTATGGATGATTTGCTTGCTCTCATTGTGACATGCACACCCCACCCCCGTATTCTTACACTATTTATTATGGAACCTTGGAGTATTGTACGGTATGTGGTACTAACTCTTTGGTTGCAGGTCCAGGTTCAGGTATGGTTTAGTATACCTGTTATTATTCTGTTTAGATGCTTATCGCTCATACCAGGCTTTATGTCTGACCCAGAGTTTTATGTCTCCTCTTATTACTCTGGGTGCTCACACGAGCAGACTAGAGACAGGTTAGCTGGTGATGCACGGGTAGATGATCCGGAGACGAGCAGGAGGCTTCCACGTAATATATATAGTATTCTCCCTGTGTTGTTGAAGATCACTGCTTGGGCATTGTTGGTGTATCTTCTACTTCAGCTTTCTTTTGTTTAGAGACAGTAAATTTGGAAAATTGTAATAAGCTGTATTTGGATTTCCGCTGCTTTGATGATTGATGTTGATTTTAGTTATCAACTTGCACTGTCTCGCCTGTTTTGTGTCAAGTATGTTATTATTATATTTTATTCCATGCGCTGTGAGACATTCTACAGGTTCTTTGATTAGTTCATTCCCTTCTTTCCTTTCTTATGACGACCGTCTTGTGCTAGTAGGAAATGTGTACAGCGCACTTTTGGAGGAAATGCAGACTGGTGCGAGGCGGGCTGTCACACTTGGTATCAGAGCACTAGGTTGCGTAGTTAACCTAGGGAAGTTATCAGGGAGAGATATTATACGTATACGAGAGAGCGTATTTGTGATTACTTTGGTTTTTAAAAGCTATATATATATACTATTACTAGTATAAGGATGAAGTCGTACTGCACTAGCACCACTATGGAGTCGTTAATCGTTTCCTTTTTCAGATTGACGATGAGCCGGTATACTAGAGGTGCTGGTAGAGGAGCCAATAATGGGAATGCTGCTGACATGAGGACGATGTTTACTGACCTCATGAGAGAGATGCTTAGAGATGTTCAGAGGGCAGCTCCCAATGGTGGAAATGATGGTGGTCCAATAGTGCAGGCGCCAATAGTCGACTTCGCCAAGCTGAATAAGGATTATACTAGCCTTGGTGGGAAGCCGTTCCACGGAACGGAGTCGGCTACGGATGTTCAAGATTGGTTGGATAGTTGCGAACGTATCTTCGAGGATTTGGGTATCGAGGATGCGATGAAGAGAAAGCTAGCGTCCCGTCAGCTGCAAGGGCGGGCAATGAATTGGTGGAATGCTATAAAGGCAGCTACTCCCGAAGATCATATTACTTGGGAGCAGTTTAAGGCTCGCTTTAGTGAGAAGTTCATTCCAGCTGCTCAGAAGTCAATGTTGTTTAAGAAATTCTTGGAGCTCAAGCAGAATGGCAGGGCTGTCTCGGAGTATATTGCTGAATTTGACACTTTGTCAAAATATGGGTTATCTCTTATTGATACTGCCGAGAAAAAGAATGAGAAATTCATAACTGGTTTGGATCAGTATTTGGGGGAAAAACTTATTAACCACATCGATGAGACGTTTGAATCGATTGTGGGGAAAGCGTTAAGGTCAGAAAGTCTCTACCCTAAGCCAAAGACTGAGGTTGCATCCGCAGATGAGCCAAAGCCACAAGCTAGTGGTGGAGGCAAAGGTGGTTCTCAGAATAAGAGAAAGCAGAATCAGGCTAAGGACGGCCAGAAGAAAAAGAATAAGCAAGATGTGGAGTGCTTCAGCTGTGGTAAGAAGGGCCATTATGCTAGTAATTGTCGGGCCAAGCCAGCGGATAGGAAGTGCTTCAACTGTGGCCAAATGGGACATCACAAGGACAAGTGTCCACAGCCCCCTAAATAAAAGCAAATGGTGAAAGCATATGCCCTTAATGCTATTCCTTCTTCGTCGAATGCCCCAACTGCGGCGGAGAAGGGAAAGAATGTCGTCATTCAAGGTATGCTTTCTGTTTATGATGTTCCTGTTAGAGTTTTGTTTGATACCGGAGCTTCCAGTTCTTTCATATCTAGTGACCTGGTAGATAAGTTGGGATTGGAGCCCGAGATTGTCGATAGACCGTTAGTAGTGATGAACCCGATTGGTGGTTCGACTAGCCTTAGCATGATTTGTCGTAATGTGGTTCTATCGAGTCATGGATGCATGTTTGTTTGTGATTGCTTTGTTTTGGGCTTTACTGGGTTTGGCATTATTTTGGGAGTAGATTGGCTCCAAAGATACGGGGTGGTGGTAGACTGTGAGGGCTTTTTGGTGACAGCTAGAGCGGATGATGGGCAGAGGATAGTGTTTGGTGGTCTACCCAGTAAGGGGGTATTGGCTAGTTTTCTAAACTCCCTCGACATTCCGCATAGTGAGTTGTCAGGTTTGCCCGTGGTTGGCCAGTATCCGGATGTTTTCGAAGAAGTGACCGGACTTCCACCACACCGAGAGATTGAGTTTCGTATTGATTTGGTAAAAGATGCCAGGCCTATAGTGATGCCACTTCGTCGTATGGCACCAAGGGAGCAGCGAGAGCTCGAGGTGCCAGTCAGCTATCTTTTGAAGAAGGGATTTATCAGAAGGAGTGTTTCTGAATGGGGAGCACCAGTTGTGTTTGCTACCAAGGCGGATGGTTCCCTTCGTTTGTGTGTAGACTACCGCGAATTGAATAAAGTGACGAGGAAGAATAAGTATCCTCTACCGCGGATAGATGATTTGTTCGATCAGTTGAGTGGCGCGAGAGTATTTTCTCAGTTGGATCTCGCGACAGGTTTTCATCAGCTTAAAGTGGAAGCTGAGAGTATAGCTAAAACGGCATTTCGAACGCCGTCTGGATTTTATGAATGGTTGGTTATGCCATTTGGGCTGACTAATGCCCCGGCATATTTTGTGGATCTTATGAATAGGGTATTCAGAGATCAGTTGAATAGGTCTGTCCTTGTGTTCGTTGATGATATTTTGGTCTATTCGAGGACAGAGGAAGAACACAAGGAACATTTAAGAGTAGCAATGGAGGTGTTGAGGAAACACCAATTGAAAGCAAAGTTTTCTAAGTGTCACTTCTGGAAGAGGGAAGTGAGGTTCTTGGGCCATGTTGTATCAGAGAATGGTATTGCCGTGGACCCGGCGAAGGTGGCTACGGTGCAGGATTGGCCTACGCCCAAGAATGCAACAGATGTAAGAAGTTTCTTGGGGTTAGCTGGATATTATCGTAAGTTTATCCAAGGCTTCTCCAAGTTAGCAGCACCATTGACCCAGTTGACCAAGAAGAATCAAGCTTTTATCTGGGATGAAAGGTGCGAGAATGCATTCAAGAATCTAAAGGACAAGTTGACAAGCGCACCAGTGTTAGTCATTCCTAAGGGGGATGAAGAGATGACGGTATACACGGATGCCTGTGGTACCGGACTGGGTGCTGTATTGATGCAAGGCGGTAGGGTTGTAGCTTATGCAAGTCGGCAATTGAAACCGCACGAGAGAAGATACCCTACCCATGATTTAGAATTGGCAGCGATCGTGTTCGCGTTAAAGATGTGGAGACACTATCTCTTGGGAGAAAGATTTGAGCTGTTTACAGATCATAAGTCGTTAAAATATCTCTTCTCCCAGAAGGATTTAAATCTCCGTCAGCAGAGATGGTTAGAGTTCTTAGCTTCCTATGATTTTGACATCGCATATACACTGGGAAAGGGCAATGCGGTGGCTGATGCATTGAGTAGAAGACATGCCAGCTTAGGGGCTATGTTCCTTGAATGGAAGCAACTGGAGTTTATCGCGAGTTTTGATTTCAGACCAAAGTGCGAATTGGATCCAAAAATGTTAGCAAGTTTGACGATCAGACCCACTTTGATTGAGCGGATCGGCTCTAGTCAGAGGGACGATCCTAACCTATTGGAAATCATCTCCAAGTTAGAGATGGGTATCGATGAGGAGGTGAACAAGTATGGGCTTGATCGAGATAGATGGCTTAGAAAGAATGGAAAGCTTGTTGTACCCAATGTCAATGGATTGAGGGATGAAGTGCTTAGAGAATGTCATCACTCAAAGCTAACTATACACCCCGGTGGTAATAAGATGTATCGAGATATGAAGCAGACCTACTACTGGGAAGGGATGAAAAGAGACGTTGGGAAGTTTATATCCAAGTGCATGAATTGCCAGCTAGTTAAAGCCGAGCAAAAGAAGCCTAGTGGGTTGTTACAGCCCTTAGAAATTCCCGAATGGAAATGGGAGCAAGTCTCGATGGATTTCATCGATGGGTTACCAAGGACTAGATCGGGATATGACAGCATTTGGGTAATTGTAGATCGACTGACTAAAAGTGCTAGGTTTATACCAGTCAAATCGACTAGAACGGCAGCTAAGTTAGCAGAATTGTATATGAAGTGGATAGTGAGATTTCATGGAGTACCTAAAAGCATTGTGAGCGACCGAGACCCGTTGTTCACTAGTGGGTTTTGGAGGAGCTTGCAAGAGGCGCTAGGGTCAGAGTTACATCTCAGTACCGCATATCATCCTCAGACCGACGGTCAGACGGAAAGGGTGAATCGTATTTTAGAAGGTCTCTTGAGAGCATGTATATTGGATTTTGGTGGATCATGGGATGACCATTTGCATCTAGTAGAGTTTGCATATAATAATAGTTACCAATCCAGTATCGGTATGGCTCCGTTTGAAGCTTTGTATGGAAGACCGTGCAACTCACCATCATGTTGGATAGAGACTGGCGAGAAGTTTATGCTTGGACCAGACGTGGTGAGGGAAACTTCAGATAAAATCAAGGTCATTCAACAACGAATGAAGGCAGCCCAAGATAGGCAGAAGAGTTATGCTGATAAGAGAAGAAGAGACCTAAAATTCTCCGTTGGTGACTTGGTGTTTGTCAAGATTTCTCCGTTGAAGAGCGTAATACGATTTGGCAGGAGAGGCAAGTTGGCACCAAGATTCGTTGGCCCATTCCCTATTCTTGAACTAGTCGGAAATTTGGCATATAGAATTGACTTACCAGAGAAGATGGCGGGAGTTCACAACGTATTTCATGTTTCCCAACTAAGGAAGTTCGTTCACGACTCAGATATGACTATCTCACCTGATCAGTTAGAGGACTTCGAAGTAGAACCCGAGGCGGTTGGGAACCACAAGCCGGCCCGTATTGTCGCACACGACATGAAGCAACTTCGAAGGAAGTCGGTGAAGCTAGTTAAGGTACAGTGGAGCGAAAACGAGAATGATTGTACTTGGGAAACAGAGGAGGACATAAGGAAGAAGCACCCAGAACTCTTTACTTGGTAAGATTTTGACTTCGATTTAGTTTTCCGCATGCTAGGATAGACTTGTTTGCTTGCTTTGCATGTTTGATTGTTGTTTGTGGTTGTTAGGCATGCGGGATCCTGTGTATGTTTTGGGTTAAGGAATTTCGGGGACGAAATTTCTTAAGGGGGGGAGAGTGTAACGACCCGCATTCTACGCATCATAGGATCGTAGGATATTTATTTCTTTCACATACGAAGTCGTATGGTCATGTAACTTTGGGAGACGACTATTGTGGTCATTTCCCATGTTCATGATTTTTCCCGATTTTTAAATGACCATTTTACCCCTAGTTGGCACTGTTTTGGCCATAACTTTTGACTGGAAATGAATTTTGACCTGAAACCACTTCCATTGGCTTCGGACGATGGTTTCTCTTTCCGTAGAGTGGTCACATTAGCCAAACGGACTTACCGTTTGGAAGATATGGCTGAAACAAGTTTCAGATGGTGAAAAACAGCTTAATTGGGCTTAAACGGGTGATTAGCAGCTAGGCCCAAGGGGAATTTCGGGTTAGGGGCATATAGGGGCTGATTAGGGTTAGAGAACATTTCTTTAGACATTTTCCAGCCGCCACTTTCATTCCTCTTGATCTAGCCATGGCCTCCACTCTCTAAATCTCTCTAAAACACCCAAAAATCACTTCCTAATCAAGGATTAAGGCTTAGAGGTATCAAATTAAGAAGAAAAAGCACCAAAGCAAGGTTAGGGCTGCTGTTGGGCATCAGTATTCGCCCAAATCAGAGGAGTTTCAGTTCTGATAATTTTGTTTGTGGCCAAGGTGAGTGATTTGCATAGTTTTTGCACTAATTACGGTGATTAAGGGTAATTAGTGAAGATTAGCGAATTTATACGTAAATAAATTCTGGAAAAATTCTTAAAATTCTAAAATAATGTTTTAAGGCTCTGTTAGAAATTTGGGTTAATTTCGATGTGTTTTGCTAATCGTATGCTTAAACATGATTAAGAAGGATTATAGGAAAATGTGAGGTTTTGGCCACTTTTGATCCATTATGATTCATTTAAATTGTTGTTTGTTGCTTGCGGTTGCTGTTATATGTTGCTATGACTCTTTGGTATGCTTTGTGATTGATTCCAATAGTTAGATTGGTCGAAAACGCCGTCGAGAGGCGTATAAACAGTTGCTGGAAAGTTGCAGAAAACTGCAGGGTATCTAACCGGATCAGATCGGGTAGGGGATCGGATCGGGTAGGGGATCGGATCGGACATATCCGAACCGGACCGGGGCGTGGTACTTTCTGGAGCATGACGTGAAGAGGCAACAAGGAAGGCCTGATCGGATCGGAGGGGCATAGCATGGGATCGGAAGGAACAAGGAGGACTGAAGTAGAGGAAAGAGGAACATGGATACCATATTCCGAACCGAATCGAGAGCAATACACGAACCGAACTGATGCTGACGAGACGGAGACGGAGACACTCAAGCTATGGGGTATCCGAACCGCACCGCTTCAGAACCACCGAACGGAACCAAAAGCACCGAACCGAACCGCATGAGGGAGAAAGACCCGAACCCAGAGGATGGTGGCACTCCGAACCGAACCGGGGAACGTATCCGAACCGAACCGAGCATGGGGAACCGGACGTGTACTTTTACTACTTCGTGATGACTCTTCTGAAGACCAACTCCAATTCGACCAAACCCGAGATGCAAATGAAGTCCAAATGAGAAGTTAGAGCTCAAGATTCAGATGGGAATCAACGAGTTCGCTTCATGGTTGGGCTTTGCTGCGGGACGCGTGTTAAGGAGTTATCGACGTCTATAGCTTTGGACCACTATGGTAGGAGGTACGAAGGCGGATTCAGGGCCATTATGGCATTGGTAGAACCAAGGGCTACGACCAATGAAGTGGGTCATTGAAATGTTGGTCATGACTCCAAGTGTTTGGCTTGGTCACAGCAGGGTTTCTACAAGTCGGGATTCGTCGTTACCTCAGTTTGTCTAGTGTTCCAAAGTGGTAGATATCGTACGCTTTACGCACTGAGTGAGAGATGTGAGGATGGTTGCTATGGATGATTTGCTTGCTCTCATTGTGACATGCACACCCCACCCCCGTATTCTTACACTATTTATTATGGCACCTTGGAGTATTGTACGGTATGTGGTACTAACTCTTTGGTTGCAGGTCCAGGTTCAGGTATGGTTTAGTATACCTGTTATTATTCTGTTTAGATGCTTATCGCTCATACCAGGCTTTATGTCTGACCCAGAGTTTTATGTCTCCTCTTATTACTCTGGGTGCTCACACGAGCAGACTAGAGACAGGTTAGCTGGTGATGCACGGGTAGATGATCATGAGACGAGCAGGAGGCTTCCACGTAATATATATAGTATTCTCCCTGTGTTGTTGAAGATCACTGCTTGGGCATTGTTGGTGTATCTTCTACTTCAGCTTTCTTTTGTTTAGAGACAGTAAATTTGGAAAATTGTAATAAGCTGTATTTGGATTTCCGCTGCTTTGATGATTGATGTTGATTTTAGTTATCAGCTTATGCACTGTCTCGCCTGTTTTGTGTCAAGTATGTTATTATTATATTTTATTCCATGCGTTGTGAGACATTCTACAGGTTCTTTGATTAGTTCATTCCCTTCTTTCCTTTCTTATGACGACCGTCTTGTGCTAGTAGGAAATGTGTACAGCGCACTTTTGGAGGAAATGCAGACTGGTGCGAGGCGGGCTGTCACACATTTGCTTCCTTCGAATAAACTATATTCGATTAACTCCTTTTACTTTAACTCTAATCGATTGACTAACATCGATTAACTCATTTTACTTTAACACTAATCGATTGACTAACATCGATTAACTTCTTTTACTTTAACTCTAATCGATTAACTAACATCGATTAACTTCTTTATTCTATTCGAATAAACTATTCATTTATAAAGATTTACTTTTAGTAACAGTTCTTCACTTTACAAATGATTTCCCTTTTATAAAACTCTATTCGTTTTAAAACATTTTCCCCTTTTATTTATTTTCGAAATATTTCCTTTTATAAAATCTGTTGATTTTATAAAATCCCTTTATTTCAATATACATTGAAATAATTCTTTTTACATCCCAGGGTCTTTTATGATATTTAAAATATCGAATAAAAATGATCAACATCATTCCAACACCCATAATCCATAACAGATTATATAACACATCATATATCACAATATATGAAAACAGTAAAATAAATGTTGAGGAATCCAGTTGGATTCCTCCAACCTGTTTCCCTGCATCACAGATGTTAAACAATATAGATAACATCACCTTCAGTTCTATATGATATATTCTGTTAAACAGAATCAATATAGAAATTCAACTAACTGACTAGCAGTTCAATCAAACAGTCAACATACAGTCAATCAGCCAATATCTAACAGTTCTAAAAATACAACATGAAATTATAAACTGTTCAGAGTTAGTGAGATTTACTAACATTGGCGCGTTAATCGTTAAATAACGGTTTGCGTTAGTCGATTCTGATCAGACAATTTATTTCGATATAAATTGTAAACAGCTCCAATCATTTTAGTCTGGTTCCGTGTTGTAGCTTTCGTCTGTGTGATCCTATCGAATCCCGTTTTACTTTATGATCCGGCCCAATTCCCTTTTGAAACCATTTTGGAATTGTCCTGCTCCAGTACAGAACAGTACAAGTCTTCCCTGTGCAAAGTGCTGGACTCAGACGTCCCCTCCACTTCATTTTTCATTTCCGAACTTCTTGCTTCATTTACTGACGAGTTTCCCAACCCAGATCTGCATCTTTTTTATTCCTTTTCCTCAATAACATTTCCATTATTTTCATTCAACTGTTGTTGCCAAATAACATCTGTATATTCACTAGTCTCACGCCCCTCTAAGTTGGCCACAACACTATCAATACCAATACCATGAACTCTGTCCTCCTTTTGCTCCAGTATTCGAATTGAATACTGATCCATTTCCACACGCATGCAACCTGCCCAATTGCAAAGTCTAAATCCGTTTAAGCTTAAACAAAGCCCCTCACTAAATCTTTCTTCTAATCTTCCTTTAACTCAGAAGCTCGTGACTGTTACTCCACCAACATCACAGTAAATTCACGTCAACCCATCTCCTTCACTTCCCAAACCCGTTCACCATCTCATCAGAGCAACCCCGCCACTTCAATCCTCTCGTCATCTTCTCCATCTAAAACACCCAGCGAAGCTTCACTCGCAACATTCCTGAACTCATGGAAATCTGTTTTTACCAACCTCATCTCCTCACCACGTCGGACTGTCCTCAATCGTCACCAGGACTAGCGCCTCCCTATACCCATACCACCCACCTCGACAGCAGTTCATCGCGCCCCCTCCAGTAGTGACGTCGTCACCTTTTCCCCTCCGCATCGTACTAGAAAGAGCACATGAGTTCGAAATTCGTCCAGGAACCCAAATATAGGAATCTCATGAATTATAGAATTTAATTTGATTTATTGTTGAATTTCGAAGTGGCGTTTTCTCATTTGGAATATTTTTAGAAGAACGATGGCGGCTGAGAGGTCTTCGGTGAATTTATTTTAGGTTAAGGGAAGGTTTTAAAAGGGCTTTTATAGGGAATCAAAAAGGGAACGTGGTTTCATGGACTCTAAACGTGATCTTGTGGATGAGAACAAATGAACGTGGTATTCGTATGTCCATTCCGCATGAAGTAAAACAATACACTACTGTAATAAGGATTTCATTCATGTCTGATTGCTACAGACAGAAATAACCACACCATCGTAACGAGTGAGGTGTCCCGACTCCAGAAATATAATAATACAGGTAGGTTGACTTATTCTGCGAAACCCCGAAATGTTGATTATAGGGTGCCAAATACTCCAAATAAAAAGTTGCTTATTTAATTAATTAAAAATTACGATAAAATTTTAAAAATTAAATTATCACTATTTCCCAAAAGAACCTTGTTTAAATTCACACCCGATATCTAGTTATTTTGAAATAACCGTTATGGTCGATAAACGATTCTATAACGACTATTTTAAAATTTGATTTGGACATATCTCAAAATCTACATGACGAAATCCTGATTTTTCTCTTCCACTAGAAAGATATACTCCACCAGCTCCACACGTTTCTTGTTTCACTGAAATCCGGCTTCAAACGAATCCTGTACATTCAGTTGAAGTTCGAATCGCCAATTTACGAACTGCAGCGCCATTTCGAGCTCGTTTATAATTATATTATAAACTATACGTTCAACTGTCATTCAAATAATATATTCGCTATTCTAATTCAATTCTAAACTGAATTAAATATCACAGATGATCCAGTTCACACCATATCGTCTTTCGGCCAATTCTGTTTATTTCAGAATTAAATATATTATTTAATTTATTATTTTAATTAAATATTCATCATAATTAAATTCTACGACCATTTAATTCACTAAACCACCATTTATATAATAAAATAAATTAATCATAATACCTCTGCCAATGCGGGTCATTACAATAAGCTAACACATATAAAGTAAATCGAAATTTTAATTACAAAAAAAAAATAAAAACTTACTTTGTTCATCCGAGATGAGGGGAGGGGCTGTTTTTCGCAAATCGAAGAGGAGGAGGGGGTGCTTGGTCGGAATGGCGGCGCTGCGGCTGAGGTGGGCCATAGGGCGGCGGTGGTGGTGCGGGTTCGTGTGTAACGACCCAGAAAATCTGAACCAATTTAAATTTTTTAAATTGGCTAAAATAATATATTTTAAATATTTAAAATAAATATTTTAAATAATAGAGATGAAAAGTGAGTTGAATCGACAATTGAAAACGAATATAATTAATTCTAATTATAAACAAGGCCTGAAATGGCGCTGTAGTTTCAAAAATTGAATTCAAACTTTGTCGGACTGTACCGGGTGCAAAACAAAACGGATTTTAGTGAAACCAAAAATATTTAAATCTGTTAGTGAATACCTTTCTAACGAATCAGAAAAATAGAATTTTCATAACGGAAAGCAAAACTTATGGCCAAATGAATTTTCAGGAAGGTCGCTATGGAATTTATATAGCCCGTGAAATTGGCCATTTTGCATACGACCTCGGAATTCGACGAAACCACTTTTGTTGGATCCGGGATGTGAAGTTATTGCTAGGTTTCAAATTTCATAATTTTTTAAGCTAGTGTGTGAGCGTGGCAAAGGAAAACGTGCTCTGATCAATTACAGTTAAATTGGATCGACCAGAAATGGGCCTTTTTGCAAACAGTCTCAGAATTCGACGAAAATAGTTTTGTTGGGACTGTATCGTCAAAACATAGCTAGATTTATTTTTCTGGAATTTTTCGAATCAGTTTGTGGCCCTGGCAAATTGAAATGCACGTTCAAATCAAATATTGAATGTTTTATATTTTAATTTGAAGGAAAACTGACTGAAACAGTCGAATGGGCCTACGAAACATATCCCATTGTGTTCAGAATGGGGGTAAAACGCTAGGGACGACAGTCGTAGGGTTTGAATTGGTGTTCGTATGTGGCAACGGGTATTTTCGGATTTTTAAAACTTTATAAATAAAAATAAAAAAAATAAGTGGTCCACGTCAGACCCCCCCTGCTAATAAGTGGTCCACGTCAGACCCCCCCCCCCCCCCCGCTATTCTCTCTCTCCCCAAATCGCGAATGGCGGAATTTGTTCGATCCTTCTCGCCCCGATTTCTCCTCCTACGAGCGAAATTACACCTTCCTCCTGTTGAGGATTTTGTAGCCCTCGTCGAGCTCTTCGAATCCATAGCTGGAGCATCAAGTACCATTGTGTCGTCAACGAGAACCACCTCCGTGAAGATTGCCTCTTTGAAGCGCCGCCACCCCTCCTTGCTGCCGTCGAGTTCAACCTGGTAGTGCCCCCTGGAGGCGCCGTTTCTCCCTCTACGACGCTGTGCATCCTGATCGGGGCCTAACATCACGGATCAAACATAAACCCGAACCTAGTTCGGAAGGTTAGGGGGAACGACGACCTGATATGATCAGGTAATTATTTAAATAAATTTCAACATGCAAAAGCGTTGCAAACTATGATTTTAGTCTAAAAATCATATCTTTTTCGTTTGTAGTTGAAATTCAGTGAAACAAGAGACAGTGGACTCGTGTGGACGTCTTCTACATTCTAGAAGAGACTGCATCTTTTTCTGAGCCTTCTGCTATTTTTGGTGGAGTAGAACCCAATGTGAGATTTATAATTTATAAACAATATGGAAAACGACGATGTATAAATTATATAGTCGATGTATGAGTTATATAAGCGTTGTACACCTCTTGTATAAGCATTGTATAAGTTGTACGTTCGATGTATAAGTTGTATATGCATTGTAAATAATATATATGTGCTGAAATAGAAGTGAATTACTATATATATATATATATATACATATATATATATACGCCCCTCGTCCACAAACCATGGATGATATTTATTGGTTGTGATTGGTGTGAAAATTGATTGATAGCGAATGGTTGATTTTGATTCTTTGTGGTTGATATTGGTTGATTGTGGTGGAAAAATACCCATTTGTGGTTGAGAAATATTTGGTTGAAACCACATAGGATTAGTTTGTGGAAATGAAAAATATATACATGCCGCCTGCATGCGAACTAGATGCATGATTCCCCATTGTCAAAAACCGCGAGGTTTTAAGGTAGAGCGAGGAGCCGTACTAGGGACGGTCCCGGTTTTAACTACCCTTCCGTTATGCTGCCGAAATTTTGAATAATTTTCATGTGTTTGAATTATTTTCATTTGCTGAAACTATATTTATTCGTTGAATAGAAAACCTTCATGTGTTGAGTCGATATTCATTCGTTGGATAGAAATTCATGTGTTGAATGGTATTCATGTTTTAAATATAAAAATCACATTTTTATCTATATATATAAACTATAGAAAACCTTCATGTGTTGAGTCGATATTCATTCGTTGGATAGAAATTCATGTGTTGAATGGTATTCATGTTTTAAATATAAAAATCACATTTTTATCTATATATATAAACTATAGAAAACCTTCATGTGTTGAGTCGATATTCATTCGTTGGATAGAAATTCATGTGTTGAATGGTATTCGTGTTTTGAATATAAAAATCACCTTTTTATCGATTTATATAAACTATAGAAAACCTTCATGTGTTGAATCGATATTCATTCGTTGAATTGAAATTCATGTGTTGAATGGTATTCATATTTTGAAATAAATTGTTTTATAATAAAAATCACATTTTTATCACCTATATTAACTATATAAAATAATTACGTTTTGAAATAAATTGTTTTATAATAAAAATCCTATTTTTATCACCTATATTAACTATACGAAATAGTAGTGTTTTGAAATGAATTGTTTTACAATAAAAATCACATTTTTATTACATACATGAATTGCTAAATATAGTGAAGTGTTGAAATAGAAGACAGTTAGATAAAAATATCATTTTTATCAAATGTTTGAAAAGAATATAGCTTTGAAATCGAAGAATCGATATATATATATATATATATATATATAAATAGAATTAAAATATATCGAATCACGACGCTGCAGTTTGTATTTTGAAACCGTGATTTCAAACGATTATACCGGGAGATCCGACCATCGGATTTTCCTGAAATCGCAACCGTTGGGTTCGCCTTAGAAATATCTTTCCAACGGCACCAACTTTGTAAAAATCCAATGGTTGGATTGTCTGGAATGTTTAATTCAAATCCGAAGAAAAACAGCGCCAGAAACGATTATATATATATATATATGTATATATATAAATATAAGTATATTTAATCGAATAACGACGCTGCAGTTCGTATTTTGAAATCGAAACTTCAAACGATTGTACCGGGAGATCCGACCGTCTGATTTTCCCGAAACTGGAATCGTTGGATTCGTTTTGAAAAGATCTTTCTAATGAGGTAAATTTTGTGAAGATCCAATGGTTAGATTTTCAGATATGTGTAAATCAAATCTGAAGAAAAACAGCGCCACGACCGCGTTATGGCCCGAAGCGTCGTTTCGAATAAATTGGCTATTTTAAAATAAATAAAAATAGCGATAAATCGTTATAAAATATTATAAACGATATGGATGTGATTTAGAAATTAACTGAAGGTTGGCTAAGTCGAATGGTTTCCTGGGTGTTGATCTGATGTTGGTTTCGGCCTTTGGGGTTAATATTTGGGAAATCGTTCTCTAACTGATTGACGGTTAGTGACTAATGAATTGAAATGATGAGTGTATATGTTAGTGTTGCACTTGTTTATTATATACGCGAGTTGCTCAGAAAGACCGGGTTTATCCCATTCTGAATAACTGAATCGACGATAAGAAATCGAAGATGAAGACGGTGGTCGAAGACCGGAGATCTTCACCTCGTTTGGATGGTAACCGAGGTCCTGATTGGGAGGCATCCCGAAATATGGATAATGAGTGGTGATCGTCCAGACGTACGTTGTGATCGATGGGTTTGCGAGGTATTTAGTGCCTCCGGTTTCGTTCAGACCCAGAACGGACTTGCAAATGGAAAGTGTGTCTGACATTGGAATTTATTCTGTGTGATTGATAGCCATCAGTTGCACGGTGTGAATTGCCTGTATGGCATGCTAAGATGCAGTGATCAGGGCTTCTGTTGAAAAGCAAAGTCTTGTGGTGATGATCAAAGCACCGCCTACGTGGCATAGCTTTGTGTATAACGTGAAATCGCGAGCCTCACACCCCGGTATGAACCAGAGACGGGAGAGGACCTCAGGGAGGACATGCGTTTCTTTTTAGTTAGAAGTGGCGTCAGTGGTTTTATACGCCCTGACGAGTTTGACTTATGTGGTTGTTGCTGTTGCAAGGCGCCTTGGTTTGATCGGACGATCCGGGTCTGATGGAGTCATTCATTGGCTCATTTACGCCCAATAGGGTGGGGAAACGCATTGTTCTGGAATTTTTAATCCACATCGGTGGACCGGCCCTGACGATCCAAGGGTCGATGCGCTCTGACCCTGTGGCTAGGGCTAGAGAGTCACGAAGTTGGTAAGGACTATCTTTTGCCTTGGTTCATGACGGAAATCTAATTTCCAAATACGTGACTGTGCGGTTTTGATTGTATATATATATGGCGACATGATATATGGTACCCATGCCGTCTATGATTGATAGTTATGATTTGAAATTGTTTTCAAAACATATAAACACTAGCAATAATATCAAATGCCTTTGTTTTATTCGTATCAAGCATATTTTGGTCGTTATAAGCTAAAAACTCTATCCTCCGGTTTGCGTTGCATTGTGTGATGGGAACTGAGTCTTATAATGGTTTCGTTTTTATAAAAAGCATTGCGATGATTAAAAGAATGATTTGTTTTAAAGCACTGGCAATCCAATGGAGTAAACCCGTTCCACGAAAGTGGCGTGGTCCTGTGATTAGCCATATTATAAATGTGTTGAGTAGATTTCTCATACCAGTCCCATGACTGACTCGTAGTTTGTTTCACTTTCAAACTCGGGTGCCCCTTTTTCTACACGGGTAGCCTTGTATTCAGGTTTAGCTGGCTTTCTCTGGATAGCTGGAGCTGAAGATGGATTCTATCATTTATCTCTTTTTATGTTGTTCAGCTCCTATTGTACATATTTTGTTTGTTTTCCGCTGTAGACATTTATGTATAGTTGAACTGTATTTGTACTAAGTAAGATCCTATACACTGTGTAACTCTGATGATTACTTTTATCCAGTATATTCTATTGTTCATTATCTGGTGTATTTATTTAATTCTGTTTTGCTATTATCTGTTTATGTGTTATATTCCAAAGATTACCCTTGTCTCCGTCAGTATGGGGTTTGGGGTCGTCTCAATTTGGTATCAGAGCTTTGGTTAAGCTTAGTTCTGGAATATGACATATTAACGAACTCGTCAGAAATAGAACCAGTAGTGTTCTAGGACGGGTAACTCTATACAGATAGGATCAGTAATATCCTAGTATGAGTAAAGCAGAATGAAATTACACGTCGATAGACACATTTACATTTGAAGTATATGTTTCTATGTTTTAAAATACCTTTTCTGTGACCTAACACTTGATCTGCCATTTGCAGAAGTACTAGAAAAATGAGTGTCAGAAACAGGAGAAATGCAGAACCCGATCTAGAGGCTCTATTAAAGAGATATCGAAATCTGAACGGAGCACGGTTCTCGGGCAATGAATCTATTATTCAGACTCAAGCTTGGATGAGTTCTGTCGAAAGAATCTTTGAGCGCATCCAGCTGAGAGATGACCAGAAACGGTTAGTAGCATCTTGGGCGCTCAAAGAAGTAGCTTTAATCTGGTGGGAAACAATCATCAAAGATAATCCAGAAGGTGGTATCACCTGGGACAGATTCAAAGTGATTTTCCTAGAAAGATTTACTCCTCCTGAAGCGAAAGAGCGATTATGTGATGAATTTTCTTATCTAATACAAGGTGATATGACCATCCCAGAATATCAGAAGAAATTCAACGAACTTGCTCACTTTGCTCCTCATCTGATTCAAGATCCAAAGAGGAAAAATCTGAGATTTATTCATGGCCTGCAAAGGAGATATCAGAATAGTGTACTGAGGAATGTAAAACTTCCTTTCTCTGAAATGATTTATATGGCTTATCAGTATGAAGATCTCCATAAGAAAGGAATGTTGCGCGACGAAGAAGAAGTCTGTTGTAGTGACAAAGAAGAATCGGAAACTGATATTCCTGAAGCCAGTACGAGGTCTAAGGTCAGTGAGAAGCCCAGTGCTAAGAGAAAAAGGGCTAAGTCTGGGAAAGAACCAGTAACAACTGCTATTTGCTCTAACTGCAATAAGAAAGGACATTTGTCGATAAGTTGCAGATCTTTAAAGAAACAAAGAAAAGAGGGATATAGAGCAAATCGAAAGCAAAAGAAGAAAAGGTTCAGAACTAATGGGGAGTTTCAAGGGAATATGGAGTGCAAACAGTGCCACGAGGCTGGTCATCTTGCAAAGGATTGCCCGCTCTTAAACAAGCCTGAAATAGTTCAAGTAAATGAAGTAGCAGAAACTTCTGAGCCCTCAGCTAGTCAAGAAAGGGCCGATGTTTTAGAAGGCACGCTAACTGTCAAAGATATTCCAGTTAAAGTACTGTTTGACACAGGCGCGTCACGAAGCTTCATTGCAAAGGATGCAGCTAAGAAACTGGATTTGAATTTGAAAAGATGAAGAAACCAATGACTGTCCAGAATCCGGTTGGGGGTTCCATTGATCTCAGTTGGGTTTGTGGAGTGCCGGATTCTTTCTCTCGTTATCGGTTTCCTACCATCGCAGTCATCATGAATTTTAAAGAGTTTGATCTTATCTTGGGGTTAGACTGGTTGACCAAATATGAAGCTGAAGTTAAATGCACCGATAGAGTCGTAAAGGCGAAGATTAAATCAGGTGATTATATAACCATTCCCTGTGAAGGTCAGAATGCTAATAGAAAAGACTTCTGGGCATCTTTGAATGTTTCTCCAGCCCAAATAGAAAATGTCCCTGAAATCACAGAGAATATTCCCGACCTAGTGAAAGATATTCCTATCGTCAAGAACTATGCTGATGTGTTCGAGGAAGTTGTTCGCTTACCTCCGCAGAGAGAAATAGATTTCAAGATCGCTTTGATTCCCAATGCAAGGCCGGTAGTTCACGCTATTCGAAGAATGTCCTTGAAAGAGAAAGAAGAACTTGACAATCAAACACGACAGCTAGTATGGAAGGGTCTGATCAGGCCTAGTTTCTCTGATTGGGGGGCAACAGTGGTGTTTGTCCCAAAATCTGACGGTACTCTACGTCTATGTGTGGATTATCGTGATCTGAACAAACAGACAATAAAGAACAAATATCCGTTGCCGCGGATTGATGATTTGTTGGAACGATCAAATGGCGCACAAGTATTCTAAAGGATGGACCTAGCTACAGGCTTCCATCAACTTCGAATCGCCGAAGAGTGAGTTCCAATGACAGCATTCAGAGGTCCCGACTTATTCTACGAGTGGTTAGTAATGCCGTTCGGCTTATGTAACGCTCCAGCCTATTTCGTCGATCTAATGAACAGAGTATTCAGAGGAGTTTTGAATAAATTTGTTTTGGTTTTTATTGATGATATTCTAATCTTCTCTAAATCAAAGGCCGAACATGAAAAGCATTTGGAACAGGTTCTGGAAATTCTCAGAAGGAACGTATTGAAAGCAAAGTTTTCCAAATGTATATTCTGGCAGGATGAAGTGAAATTTCTAGGCCATGTCGTATCGAAAGAAGGAATTGCTGTGGATCCAAGTAAAATCAAAGCTATTTAGAATTAGAAACATCCCAGTACCCCTACAGAAGTCCGCAGTTTTCTCGGATTGGCTAGCTATTACCGGAAGTTCGTTAAAAACTTTTCGAAGATATCTGGCCACTTAACGAAGCTTACAAAGAAGCACTCTAAATTCAAATGGACTCCAGAAAGTGAGGAGGCTTTTGAAGAGCTAAAGTTAAGATTAACGATAGCTCCAGTGTTAACCATCATCGATGGCAATCAAGATTTGAAAGTCTGGACGGATGCTTCAAGAGAAGGCCTTGGCGCAGTGTTAATGCAAAGAGGCCAAGTGATCGCTTATGTTAGCCGTCAGCTGAAGCCACACGAGAAAAACTACGTCACTCATGATCTTGAGTTATTGGCGATAGTATTCGCTTTGAAAATCTGGAGGCACTATCTACTGGGTGAGAGATTTGAACTGTTTACAGATCACCAGTCGTTAAAGTATCTGTTCACCCAGAAGGACTTGAATCTGAGGCAGCAACATTGGCTAGAGTTCCTTGCAGCATACAATTTTGAAATTATATACATTCCAGGGAAAGCCAATGTCGTGGCCGATGCGTTAAGCCGAAAGAATGAGATGATCGCCAGTTTTATTATGATAGATAAAATATCTGCTCTTCAAAAGGATAATCACTCCATTCAGAAGATCAGAGAGGTAATTCAGAAAGGCGAGCCCTCGAGTTTTCAAGTTGATAATGAGGGGATTCTAAGGCTGAAAGGTCGAATCTGCGTTCCTAACATTGCTGAGCTCCGAAAGGAAGTTCTGGATGAATGCCACAAGTCAAAACTTAGTATCCATCCGGGAGTAAGAAAAATGTACAATGACATCAAACGTACTTTCTGGTGGAAGTCGATGAAAAGGGACATTTCCTTATATGTTAGCCGATGCCCTACTTGCCAGCTAGTCAAAAGCGACCAACAGAAACTTGCTGGACTGTTACAACCACTAGACGTTCCTGGTTGGAAGTGGGAACATATTTCAATGGACTTCTGCCCAGAACCAGAAAAGGAAATGATAGTATTTGGGTGATCGTAGATCGCTTCACGAAGACCGCCCATTTCATACCTGTCAGATCAAACAGAACTGCTCAGAGTCTGGCGCAAATATACTTCAAGGAAATAGTTAGACTACATGGAGTGCCGCTCAATATAGTCAGTGATAGAGACACAATTTTCACTAGCAAATTCTGGGAGGCGTTTCAAGTCAAGCTGGGAACGAAGTTGAACTTGAGCACCGCTTATCATCCTCCGACAGACGGTCAGACTGAGAGGGTGAATCATATTTTAGAAGATCTATTGCGGGCTTGTGTTCTAGATTTTTGTGGATCATGGGAAGACCATCTGCATTTGGCTGAATTCTCATATAACAACACCTACCAGGCGAGCCTGACAATGTCGCCATTCGAAGCGTTGTATGGTAGACCGTGTCGATCTCCCGCTTGTTGGGTCGAACCAGGTAATAGACTTGTGTTCGGACCTGATATGATTCGAGAAGCTGCCGACAAAGTCGATTTTATTAAGAAGCGATTACTCGCCGCTCAAAGCCGACAAAAGAGCTATGCCAATAGGAGAAGAAGAGATATATCCTTTGTTGTTGGCGACTATGTATATCTGAAAGTATCGCCGATGAGAGGAGTAATCCGGTTCGGTAAAATGGGGAAATTGGCACCCAAATTCATTGGTCCGTTTCCTATTCTGGAACGGATCAGAACTCTCGCTTATAGGGTTAAATTGCCTGATTGGTTTCCTGAAGTCCATGATGTATTTCATATATCTCAACTTCGAAAGCACGTTCATGATCCAGACTTGATCGTGGAAGAAGCAACTCAACAGGATATTGAAATTACCCCAGAATTAGCTGTGAGAAGAGAGCCGCTAAACATTATCGGCAAAGAAACCAAAGAACTGAGGAACAAGAAGGTTCACTTAGTCAAAGTGCAATGGAGTGGAGATCCGCGAGATTGTACTTGGGAAACTGAGGAGAACATTCAGAAAGCTTATCCTAGATGCCGAGTGGATATCTCTGATTAACTCCGGTGCAAGGTACATTTACCCTACTTTGCATTACCAATTAGTTCTCTACTCTGTTGTTATTTTCTTTTCATGGATGTGCACTTTTAACTCTATAGTCTGAATGATTTTAAAAGAGTATATGAAATTGATTAGTATATTTTTGAAAAGTTAAAAACAAATTACTTGTTGTTTGTGTTGTGTGATAGTAAATTTGATTAATTGAATTATTAAAATGATAGTTAATTTAATCAATAAGAGAATAATGGTAGAATTTATTCATTTAAATCACACATTTAACTGATTAGAAAATAGATAGAAATATATACATGTGTATTATATATGTTTGAATAGGTAAATGGATTAGCTGTTGAGTAAAGATTTTATTTGCGTGCCCGACAAATAGGTAAACCTTAATGAGTTGGATGCGAAATATTATTATATCAACTCCTGTGAATGCCATTGGATGCGGAGTGCTGGTTGTTCTGTGTGAAATAATAAACATCGCCATAGGATAGTAACAATTAATTTTGAACTACATTACATGGCATACTTTTGAAGATAGGCATACTTCATCATATACCACATAAGCATTTGGAGCTTGTGTGATGAGGTGGAAGATTTACCATACGAGCGAGAGGCTTGTATGGCGATGACTATATTTTACAAGTTGAACTAATGACTGATATGGACTATTTTAATTGTAACGATAAAATTGCCAGATTAATAAAAATCCCACACGGGTCTGGAGTTGACAATAATCACGTCTCTCTAGTTATTAGATACGGCACATGGACTATTTATTTCCCACACGGGACGAGGTGACGAGGATTTATCCTCTGGAGCATTTAAAATACACACTCCCTCAGGCTTTGACAGGGTGACGAGAATTTATTCTATGGAGTTATTATCAATACACGTTCCCCTGTAAACACCTGAATATATCACTATAAATATGTGCATGCTTATTAGGATTTATTGGGTACCTAATACGGCCCAATAAATTTCCGAACCTCTCTCCGTACAAAGGAGGTTATGGCGAAATTTTTCAAAAATTCCGGGTGTTACCCAAATTTTTGAAGAATTTGAAAATTCTCAGAAACTGAAAAGTTGGATAATGGAAGCCGGATCGAACGTAGAGTTGATCAATCAAACCACTTTCGATTTTGTTCCTTTTCGGGGACGAAAAGTTTTAAGTGGGGGAGATTGTAACGACCCAGAAAATCTGAACCAATTTAAAAATTTTAAATTGGCTAAAATAATGGATTTTAAATATTTAAAATAAATATTTTAAATAATAGAGATGAAAAGTGATTTGAATCGACAATTGAAAACGAATATAATTAATTCTAATTATAAACAGGGCCTGAAATGGCGCTGTAGTTTCAAAAATTGAATTCAAACTTTGTCGGACTGTACCGGGTGCAAAACAAAATGGATTTTAGTGAAACCAAAAATATTTAAATCTATTAGTGAATATCTTTCTAACGAATCTGAAAAATCGAATTTTCATAACGGAAAGCAAAAGTTATGGCCAAATGAATTTTCAGAAAGGTCGATATGGAATTTATATAGCCCGTGAAATTGGCCATTTTGCATACGACCTCGGAATTCGATAAAACCACTTTTGTTGGATCTGGGATGTGAAGTTATTTCTAGGTTTCAAATTTCATAACTTTTTAAGCTAGTGTGTGAGCGTGGCAAACGAAAACGTGTTCTGGTCAATTACAGTTAAATTGGATCGACCAGAAATGGGCATTTTTGCAAACGGTCTCAGAATTCGACGAAACTAGTTTTGTTGGGACTGCATCGTCAAAACATAACTAGATTTATTTTTCTGGAATTTTTTGAATCAGTTTGTGGCCCTGGCAAATTGAAATGCACGTTCAAATCAAATATTGAATGTTTTATATTTTAATTTGAAGGAAAACTGACTGAAACAGTCGAATGGGCCTACGAAACATATCCTATTGTGTTCATAATGGGGGTAAAATGCTAAGGACGACAGTCGTTGGGTTTGAATTGGTGTTCGTATGTGGCAAGGGGTATTTTCGGATTTTTAAAACTTTATAAATAAAATAAAATAAAAAGTGGTCCACGTCAGACCCCCCCCCCCCCCCCCCGCTATTCTCTCTCTCCCCAAATCGCGAACGGCGGAATTCGTTCGATCCTTCTCGCCCCGATTTCTCCTCCTACGAGCGAAATTACACCTTCCTCCTATTGAGGATTTTGTAGCCCTCGCCGAGCTCTTCAAATCCATAGCTAGAGCATCGAGTACCATTGCGCCGTCAACGAGAACCACCTCCGTGAAGATCGCCTCTTTGAAACGCCGCCACCCCTCCTTGCTGCCGTCGAGTTCAACCTAGTAGTGCCCCCTAGAGGCGTTGTTCCTCCCTCTACGACGTTGTGCATCCTGATCGAGGCCTAACATCACAGATTGAACATAAATCCGAACCCTAGTTCGGAAGGTTAGGGGGAACGACGACCTGATATGATCAGGTAATTATTTAAATAAATTTCAACATGCAAAAGTGTTGCAAACTATGATTTTAGTCTAAAAATCATATCTTTTCCGTTTGTAGTTGAAATTCGGTGAAACAAGAGACAGTGGACTCGTGTGGACGTCTTCTACATTCTAGAAGAGACCGCATATTATTCTGAGCCTTTTGCTATTTTTGGTGGAGCAGAACCCAATGTGAGATTTCTAATTTGTAAACGATATGGAAAACGACGATGTATAAATTATATAGTCGACGTATGAGTTATATAAGCATTGTACACCTCTTGTATAAGCGTAGTATAAGTTGTACGTTCGATGTATAAGTTGTATATGCGTTGTAAAAATTATATATGTGTTGAAATAGAAGTGAATTGCTATATATAAATATATATATACGCCCCTCGTCCACAAACCATGGACGATATTTATTGGTTGTGATTGGTGTGAAAATTGATTGATAGCGAATGGTTGATTTCGATTGTTTGTGGTTGATATTGGTTGATTGTGGTTGAAAAATACCCATTTGTGGTTGAGAAATATTTGGTTGAAACCACATAGGATTAGTTTGTGGAAATGAAAAATATATACATGACACCTGCGTGCGAACTAGATGCATGATTCCCCATTGTCAAAAACCGCTAGGTTTTAAGGTAGAGCGAGGAGCCGTACTAGGGACGGTCCCGGTTTTAACTACCCCGCCGTTATGCTGCCGAAATTTTGAATAATATTCATGTGTTTGAATTATTTTCATTTGCTAAAACTATATTTATTCGTTGAATAGAAAACCTTCATGTGTTGAGTCGATATTCATTCGTTGGATAGAAATTCATGTGTTGAATGGTATTCGTGTTTTAAATATAAAAATCACATTTTTATCTATATATATAAACTATAGATAACCTTCATGTGTTGAGTCGATATTCATTCGTTGGATAGAAATTCATGTGTTGAATGGTATTCATGTTTTAAATATAAAAATCACATTTTTATCTATATATATAAACTATAGAAAACCTTCATGTGTTGAGTAGATATTCATTCGTTGGATAGAAATTCATGTGTTGAATGGTATTCGTGTTTTGAATATAAAAATCACCTTTTTATCGATTTATATAAACTATAGAAAACCTTCATGTGCTGAATCGATATTCATTCGTTGAATTGAAATTCATGTGTTGAATGGTATTCATATTTTGAAATAAATTGTTTTATAATAAAAATCACATTTTTATCACCTATATTAACTATATAAAATAATTTCGTTTTGAAATAAATTGTTTTATAATAAAAATCCTATTTTTATCACCTATATTAACTATACGAAATAGTAGTGTTTTGAAATGAATTGTTTTACAATAAAAATCACATTTTTATTATATACATGAATTGTTAAATATAGTGAAGTGTTGAAATAGAAGACAGTTAGATAAAAATATCATTTTTATCAAATGTATGAAAAGAATATAGCTTTGAAATCGAAGAATCGATATATATATATATATAATTAAAATATATCGAATCACAACGCTGCAGTTTGTATTTTGAAACCGTGATTTCAAACGATTATACCGGGAGATCCGACCATCAGATTTTCCTGAAATCGCAACCGTTGGGTTCGCCTTGGAAATATCTTTCCAACGGCACCAACTTTGTAAAAATCCAACGGTTGGATTGTCTGGAATGTTTAATTCAAATCTGAAGAAAAACAGCGCCAGAAACGATTGTATTTATATATATATATAATTATATTTAATCGAATAATGACGCTGCGGTTCATATTTTGAAATCGAAACTTCAAACGATTGTACCGGGAGATCCGACCGTCGAATTTTCCCGAAACTGGAACCGTTGGATTCGTTTTGAAAAGATCATTCTAATGAGGTAAATTTTGTGAAGATCCAACAGTTAGATTTTCAGATATGTGTAAATCAAATCTGAAGAAAAACAGCGCCACGGCCACGTTATGGCCCGTAGCGTCGTTTTGAATAAATTGGTTATTTTAAAATAAATAAAAAGAGCGATAAATCATTATAAAATATTATAAACGATATGGATGTGATTTAGAAATTAACTAAAGGTTGGCTAAGTTGAATGGTTTCCTGGGTGTTGATCTGATGTTGGTTTCGGCCTTCGGGGTTAATATTTGGGAAATCGTTCTCTTACTGATTGACGGTTAGTGACTAATGAATTGAAATGATGAGTGTATATGTTAGTGTTGCACTTGTTTATTATATACGTGAGTTGCTCAGAAAGACTGGGTTTATCCCATTCTGAATAACTGAATCGACGATAAGAAATCGAAGATGAAGACGGTGGTCGAAGACCGGAGATCTTCACCTCGTTTGGATGGTAACCGAGGTCCTGATTGGGAGGCATCCCGAAATATGGATAATGAGTGGCGATCGTCCAGACGTACGTGGTGATTGATGGGTTTGCGAGGTATTTAGTGCCTCCGGTTTCGTTCAGACCCAGAACAGACTTGCAAATGGAAAGTCCGTCTTACATTGGAATTTATTCTGTGTGATTGATAGCCATCAGTTGCACGGTGTGAATTGCCTGTGTGGCATGCTAAGATGCAGTGATCAGGGCTTCTGTTGAAAAGCAAAGTCTTGTGGTGATGATCAAAGCACCGCCTACGTGGCGTAGCTTTGTGTATAACGTGAAATCGCGAGCCTCACACCCCGGTATGAACCAGAAACGGGAGAGGACCTCAGGGAGGACATGCGTTTCTTTCTAGGTAGAAGTGGCGTCAGTGGTTTTACACGCCCTGACGAGTTTGACTTATGTGGTTGTTGCTGTTGCGAGGCGCCTCGGTTTGATCGGACGATCCGGGTCCGATAGAGTCATTCATTGGCTCATTTACGCCCCATAGGGCAGGGAAACGCATTGTTCAGGAATTTTAAATCCACATCGATGGACCGGCCCTGACGATTCAAGGGTCGATGCGCTCTGACCCTGTGGCTCGGGCTTGAGAGTCACGAAGTCGGTAAGGACTATCTTTTGCCTTAGTTCATGACGGAAATCCAATTTCTAAATACGTGACTGTGCGGTTTTGATTGTATATATATATATAGCGACATGATATATGGTACCCATGCCGTCTATGATTGATAGTTATGATTTGAAATTGTTTTCAAAACATATAAACACTAGTAATAATATCAAATGCCTTTGTTTTATTCGTATCAAGCATATTTTGGCCGTTATAAGCTAAAAACTCTATCCTTCGGTTTGCGTTGCATTGTGTGATGGGAACTGAGTCTTATAATGGTTTCATTTTTATAAAAAGCATTGCGATGATTAAAAGAATGATTTGTTTTAAAGCACTGGCAATCCAATGGAGTAAACCCGTTCCACAAAAGTGGCGTGATCCTGTGATTAGCCATATTATAAATGTGTTGAGTAGATTTCTCATACCAGTCCCATGACTGACTCGTAGTTTGTTTCACTTTCAAACTCGGGTGCCCCTTTTTCTACACGGGTAGCCTTGTATTCAGGTTTAGCTGGCTTTCTCTGGATAGCTGGAGCTGAAGATGGATTCTATCATTTATCTCTTTTTATTCTGTTCAGCTCCTATTATACATATTTTGTTTGTTTTCCGCTGTAGACATTTATGTATAGCTGAAATGTATTTGTACTAAGTAAGATCCTGTATACTTTGTAACTTTGATGATTACTTTTATCTAGTATATTCTATTGTTCATTATCTGGTGTATTTATTTAATTCTGTTCTGCTATTATCTGTTTATGTGTTATATTCCAAAGATTACCCTTGTCTCCGTCAGTATGGGGTTTGGGGTCGTCTCATCGTGGGATTGGGTGGGGGGTGGGGGGGGGAATAGGGGGCGCGGTTTCTTTCAGGAGGAGGAGGAGGCTCGAGGGGGAGAGAAGAGAGGGGAGGAACGGGGGGTGCAGCGGCTTCCTCCCCGCGCAGATCCCCTTTTTTTTCCTTTAAATCGAATTGAACTGTAAGGAGAAGGGAAGGGGGATAACGGGTTTGACTGGGTAAAAGCAAAAGGGGGTGGGCCATTTAAATAATTTATATATTTATTTAATTTTATAATCCATAAAGTTACTTTTTATTTCGACCTCGAAATCAAGCCCACCGATTGTCGTCCATAGCTAATTAACCCCATTCCGAACACAATGGGATATGTATCGTAAGATGATTCGATCATTTCGATCAGTTTTCGTCAAAATCCAAATATAATTCTATATATTGAATTTGAACGCACATTTCAATTTACCGGGCCCACATACAGATCCTAAAAATTCCCAAAAAATATTTTCTAGCTTCGTATTGACGATACAGTCCTAACAAAACTAATTTCGTCAAATTCTGAGAACGTTTGAAAAATGGCCATTTTCCAGTCGATTAAAATCAACTAAAATTGGTCAAACGCGTTTTCCTTTGACACGCTCACATATTGATTCAGAAAATTATGAATTTTGGAATCTAGCAATAACTTGACATCACAGATCCAACAAAAGTAGTTTTGTCGAAAACTGAGGTCGTTTGCAAAATTTCCATTTTTAAGGGCCAGATTTCCATAGCGACTATTCTGAATTTTCAACTGGACATATCATTTTATTCCCGCTATGAAATTTTGATTTTTCAGATTCGTTGGAAAGATATTCTCAATTAGATCCTAATATTTTTGGTTTCACTAAAATCCGATTTATTTTGAATCCTATACATTCATTTGAACTTTGAAATCGAATTTTCAAACTACCGCGCCATTTTCAAATCCTTTTATAATTATAAATAAATAATTATATTCTAACGACGATCTATATAAATATATACGTTCTAATTCTATTTAAAATAAATTTCTCATCGTTATTATTTAAAATAATTCATTTTAAATAACCAAATTCCACTAAAATTGCCGAAATAAAAATTTTAAACTGGCTCGGCTTTCCGGGTTGTTACATATATACTCATGTAAACCATTTAAAGTAATTTACATTAACTTTCCAAATTATTTTGGGTTCAAAATTAAACTTTTATTTTTTACTTAATAAATCAAATTCCAATTCATTTCTAAATTCAGATAACTTCAAATTAACCATCCCATTCGTCGGATCAGTTAGGGAGAGCACGAAAAACCCAAGCCTAGACACTATCCTCATTGTCATCCTAGAATGTTCCGGTATTTGTTTATTCATTTAAAGAACTTTATCAATATATATGAATGAATTTATACATATGGTCTTTCCCAGTTGTTAACCTTCAGTTTCAATAATGATATTGCTTCTAATTACGAAGAAGATTTGTAGATCATCAATGTGATACCATACTTGTTGTGTCATAATGTATGCAAAACAGCATCAATAGCCATTATAAACATCTATAGCAACCATCATCAACATAATTAAATAAATCATAACAGTGCAGAAGTGTTATAACACTAACGCTTAATAGTGTGTGTTCTAAATTACGCATCCATCACAACAAACATCAATCATCATTAACCACTAATAATTCATTACTATATTTAAATTAGTCTGACTACTAATTAAATATATAAACCATGGTTAAATAGTTCTCACCTAACAACTTTCCAAATCTTCACGGTAGGCGACCCTAGCTGAGCAAACCGTCGGACAGTATTTCGGCGCAACGTCTTCTTCACCATATATAATATAATATACACTAATCTCTCTCTCTCTCTTTATATTATAAGAGGAGGAGGATGACGAACTTTGGCAAGGTGGTGGTGGAAAAGAGGACTTATGCCATGGAAACCATGGTCATAAGCTTAAGAAGAAGAAGGAAGGTAGAAAAAATGAAAATGGATGATAAAAAAATGAAGTAAAGAGCTCCTTATATAGGAAAGGAAGAGTAAGGAGGTAAAGACACATTAGCGGACAAGTGAAACCATTCATGAAAGCTTATATGAAAAATTACAAGTGTCCATACACATGTCTTAAGAAGAGAACGTGAACTTTTGGTAGCATTTTCCCTTAAATGCTATGTAAAACTAAGGGCAACACTTAATTCTACTGCTATTAATTCATGTTATGGTTTGACAAATCCGATCGAACGACAAATAGTATCAATAAATCCAAAGTCATTAATAATCATTCTCATTTATAATTCAAGTAAAACCTATCATATAACTTATCAAAATTATTAAATATTTTTAACTATATAAATTTATGTCAAATTTGAATTTAAATTCAAATTAATAATAAAAATTCCAATTTTAAATTGGTTAAAAATTCTGGATCGTTACACTATTAGTGTTGCGAGGTGTACAGATCAGTATCATTTCCAAGCCTGTACGTTCATCTACTCTACAAAAAATTCACTTCTCTTTCCCTGTATAATTTGCCCGTGTAATTCAAATTGGTTAGAAGCGGCTACTTCTACAAGATTGAACAAATTTTATATTACCTTTTTAGAAACTTGGATGGTTCATTTTTAACCACCATTGATATTTGCAGAATCATACTTTTGAGGACGAAATATGCTTGGTTACGTGTTGATATATGTGTGCGTGTACTAGTGCGTGTGTGAATTGAGTTATTAAGGCAAATGATTAAGTTTTTAAAAGGGAAGCTGTTTAAGTTTTTAAGACTCAATTCGCTTGGGCCTTGCCCACAATAATGAACAATAACACAATTACATCACTATTAGTTTTGAGCATAGACGGATACAAACTGCTCGAGAATGACACTAAACTTTTTTATTATACTACACAAAATGGCATATCAGAGATTTGAGTTGGGCTATCATCTGTATGCTATTTGACTACACATATCTGTGGGGTTAGGTGCGTGAAAGCCTGAAAGGGATTGTGATTAACCTTCTTATGCTTCAGTGTGGGTTGGGGGAGGAACTCATTGTAATAAATTAGACATGTCTGTCATTTATATAGTCCCTTTTTGCAGATTGCTAACCCAGAAACAACATATAGGCCAGCAGCTGATATATGGAGCCTCAGCTTTGTTGATTATTTTAAATACATCTTCTGTTTGTAATTTTTAGGAATCAAACTTTCAAAACTAATACCAAAACGATAAGGGATAATGCACTCAATTTTATTCGTGACCGTTTGAAGCCTACCAAGCTTACCTGGACAGCAATATATAGGAAGCAACACAAAAAGGTGCCCGAGAACATTTTCAGATGTCTGAAATGGTCTCAAGGCGTTGGCCGAAATCCATTTTAGATGTTTGAACCAGGTCAGACAACATCTGAAATTTGCTGCTATTTCTAGTTTTCCTTCTATTGACCGGTTGGTTGTATGCAATGTCAACTTATTACTTGATTTTCTTGTGTAGCTTATGGTCGTTTTGTTAACGAGACATGCTTGAGCCTTTCCAATTGAAACGATGATGACGATGCTTCTGCACATTTTTCTGTAAGTAATTATATTCATCACACTACATGTTCATGTGCTGCAATCCTTTTTCCCTTGATATAAAAGAGGCAAAAATTGAACAAAAAATCTTTGATATGAAATATACGTTCTGCAATGGTGATATATCTGCTTGGATGCTAATTTTGATATGATGAATATTTGGGGTAATAAGAAATATGTTTATAAGATAACTAAATCAAGTAGGTTAACTAATTTTTATAAAAATTAAGAAGTTTAGTTTATAAAAAATCACAAAGTACATAAAAATACAAAACATAACTAAACTTCTGTAATAATAATAACATTAAGATTTATAATAGTAGTAAATTAACTAAGCTTATAAAAATTAACTAACTATTATAAAAAATTCACTAAGTTTACTAATATTATAAAAATTAAGAAGTTTAGTTTATAAAAGTTAACTAAGCATTATAAAAATTAACTAAGTATTATAAAAAATTAACTAAGTTTACTAATTTTATAAAAACTAAAAAGTTTAGTTTATAAAAGTTAAATAAGTGTATAAAAATTCAAAATATTACCAAGTATTTTATAATAGTAATAGCAATAATAAAAATTAACTAAGTGTTATAAAAATTATTTAACTATTATAAAAAATTGAAGATAAGTTTGAATTTTGATTTAAAGGTAGAAAGAGAAGATAGAAATAGATAGTTTTTGGGTTACTTAAATTAGCTTGCAATCTTCATTAATGGCGTTCGTGTTACCATCTTCCACTCCCTTCCTTTCGAAGTACCCTTCCAAATATAGACCCTTCCTCCTTCCTCGTTCATCTCCGTCATCTTCGTCACCTACTCTTTGTGGTGCAGTCTCATCTACTATTCGTCCTTCTCCCTCTCACCCTCATTTAAATCGTGTTTCATCTTCGTCTTATCGTATTTCATTTGGCCGCTCTGTTCCTCGCCGTGCCTTTGTCCAATCTGTTCAGGAACCTTCTCGATCTGTATATGCGCCGGTTCAACCAACTGTGTCGGTTTCTAATTCTTCTCGTCCTCATCATTCTTGTTCATCTTTTTTAACCTCATCCAATCATTTTTCTGTGCTTTCGGATCATCCTTCTGATTCATTATCCAAATCTTATGCTCAGGCAGCGGCTTCTCCTCCTTCATCTCCGCTAAAACCACTCCCTAAGAAGAAGTTCAGATCACCTTTGCCAGCTTTCATCTCCATCTTCCAAACCGTCACATTTTTGAAAAAAGAAAAAAGATGTCTATAGTGTGCATGCAAGGGACACGTGGCAAAGGAGTTTAGAGAACCGAAAATAAGTTTTAAATGCGGCTCTTATGGTCGTTCAGTGCCACGCTATTCGAAGAAAACCAATATCAATGTGAGCGCTTTGGCTTCCATACATAAAGCCGGCAGTAAGAGTCATTATAATCAAGTATGTTAGGTCCACAAAAAAATCCACTCACTCTGCACAAACTTCACATCACACATCTCTTCTTTAGACACCCGTCAAGATAATTATCATGTAAAATCAAACATTAAGTATTCTTCTGAACTTAATTATCGTCACTCCCTACTTCAGTCTCCACAATTTCAGTCTTCTAAACAATTTACAATGGTTAATTCCTCGAAATGTATTATTGCTAAATCTTTTACTGGAAAACGGAGTATTGAAACCCTACGTTATGCCTTGGAAGTGAATCTCGAGCATGATTGTTGGCCGATATCGATCATCTCAAACAATTCCTTTTCAGTATATTGCCCTACTTACAGTAAAAGAGACCATGCTCTATTACTGAAAATATTGACTAAACCAGGAGCAGCCATTTGCTTAGAAGCTTGGGATGAAAATGCGAGAGAACAACAACCTGCACTGGAAACTGAATCATGGGCTAAAGTGGAAGGATTACATGAATTTTGAAAAACAATGATGATGCAGTGAAAGAGATTTTGAAACCGATGGGTCGTGTTCTTGCAGTGGATGATTGCGATTGGTGTCACTTCGATCATAGAGAATTTCTGGTCAAACTTTGGTTCTATAAGGGAATAGGCTCGAAAAGTGTATACGCTGCGTGCTTCAACAACAAAAATCGTACCATCAAAGTGCAACGAAGTAAGCATGAGCATCCTTAAATAAGACCAGAAATACTCTTTATAGGTAATGAAGAGGAATAAATAGTGTCATGTCCTTATAATTTTCATGAAATAAGCTCAGAAGATAGAAGCGATGATATGATTGAAGAAGCAACAATGTTACCCCTATTACCATCCATTTACCATGAAGTGAACATGAATTTTAACCCTTCAATCATTGACAATCAAGAGATGGATCAATCAGACTGTAACGAAGTTAATCAGGAAATGCATATGGACCTAAATCCATCATTCAATCAAATTATTCCTTGCTCTCATGATCTTACTATGATCCTTATTTAGACTATTCCCGTTCGATATTGCCTTAATCCCTCCTCCATAATCCCCTCCTCATCAGCCGTGGACTGATGATCAAGATTGGCCACAATATCTCTCTCCTATCTTTGTTCGTCGAAGTGGTAGACAGAACAACCCTGAAGTCACTGGTAGTTTTTTGACCCCTGTTGTTTTTTCTTTTACTAATAAACGTTTAAACAAAAGGATCTCAGGTTGCATGGGCGTGAGTTTACGTGATTCATATTATAAAGCCATGCATGATTCATATTATAAAGCCATGCAAGCTTTAGAACAAGAGCGTATTGATAGACATCAATGAAAGTAGTCACATGGAATGTATGGGGATTAGGGTACCATTCAAAATGTCATGTTATTAATCTTTTTTTGTCCCCACTTAATTTAGATGCCCTTTTTCTTCAAGAAACTAAACTTTCCGATCCATCAAATTACCACTTTAGACTGATTGGTGGATCCTCTTTGACTTGTTGAGCTTATGTTAATGCCATATAAACTCGAGGGGGTCTCTTCACTGCTTGGAATGAATCTTTGTGGTCATTGCATCAAACTTTTTCTAACCAATCTTCTTTGCATGTTGCTCTTAAACATATTTCCTCAAACACTATTTATTTCTTTTCTAATATTTATGGTCCTCAAGATGCTCATGATAGAATAAATCTTTGGGGTCATTGTAAAAATTTGGCAAACAGTTTTCTTGGACCATGGGTAATGGGGGTGATTTCAATACTATAAGAAATGTTTATGAGAGAAAATCTGGTACTATATCAGCAGACACTGATGCTTTTAATTCTTCTATCTTTGATTGCTGCCTTATTGACCCTCCTATTTGTAATCGTTCATTCACATGGTCAAGTCACAGATCTGATCCTTCTCTAGCTAAGATCGATCATTTTCTCTTCAATTCTGCCTGGGAGGAGCTTCACCCATTATCTTATGTCTCTGGTCTTGCCTCAATCATTTATGATCATTGTCCCATTATTCTTGATTTTGGTTCCCTTTCTAACTTTTAAAAGCCTTTTAGATTTGAAAGATTGAGGTTGCTAGAACCATCCTTTGAGGAATTAATCAAAATAGTTTGGGAGTAACCTGTCCAATCTCAGTCAGCTACTCACAAAATCATTCTGAAATTGAGATCTTTAAGGAAATTGATTAAGCTATAGGCTAAATCTGTTTGGGGATCAATTTGTACGCATTTCCAATTTACAGAATGTTATCTTGAATCTTAACATCCTAGAGGAATCTCGTCCCTTAAATGATGAGGAGAGTAATACTTAAAAGAACTTGAATCTGAATTAGATAGATTATTCAAATAAGAAGAGATAGGTTGGAAGCAAAGAGCCAAATCCAAATGGATTGAGGAAGGGGACAAAAACACAGCTTACTTTCATTGAATTGCAAATGGAAGATGAAGAGTAGCTTATATTCCAGAAATCTCCCATGAAGGACAATCTTACACAAATCAAGCTGACATTTTTCATCTTTTTTCTAATTTTTATCATTCAATCCTTGGTTATTCGCCCACCACTCTTCCAGTTATTGATTGGAATTAGTTATATCCTAATCATGCCTCTATTTCTACTAATCATCCTTTTTCAAAAAGTGAGATTTTGGCTGCTTTAAACAAAATGCATGATGACAAAGCCCCAGACCTAGATGGTTTTGAGCCTTCATTTTTTTTTTGGGCTGAGGTGAAAATGACATTGTGGATACGTGTAAAGAATTCTATGATAATCCTGGCCTTATTTCTCGATTAAATTATACAAATATTGTCCTCCTTCCCATATTCGCTGGTGCAAATTCTCTCTCTTCTTTTCGTCCTATCAGCTTGCTCAATACCACCTTCAAAATCATTACTAAGACCATTGCTAATCGTCTCCAATCTGTGATTTGTCCTCTTATTGGTCTTGAACAATCTACTTTCGTTCACGGATGTAATGACCCGCAAAGCCGCAACATCAGAGTTGAATATATACATCATACGTCCAACCCAAATATCACGAAAATACGGAACATTTTTTTTAGAAGAAAAAGATAGAAGAAGAACAGAAACAACAACACAGAATCTCACATCGCAGCGGAACAAAATATAATATATCATATCTTTGAAATACAAAATCTTAACTGTATAACATACACTTATCAGAGTACAACACTTACAATCACAACGGAACAAAACTCTATATAACTAACGCTGAAGCCTCCTGCTCCAAGCTCCTTCAGATAGATCTGTAAAATCCTGAACTACTTGACTACCCATACAAATTTAGGCACTCAAGAGTTTAGGTAGAACAAAAAAAAATAAACTACGAGTCAGTCATGGGATTGGGATGAGTAAACAGTTTAAATAGTTTCAGAAACTAAATGATATCTCATAAGACTATGCCGTATAACATGGAACGGGTTTTTCCCTTATGAAAATCCAAACACTTGATTTACTTTCAAAATCCCTTTGAAAGGAACGATAATCTTTATATCAAAACTCTTTTGATATTATAATAATGTCTAAATCAAGTAAATAACAATCTAGTGGAACGTTTGCATCTCACGTTTCACATATATATACAATCAAAACCACAAGCATGTATCGGGTAATGGATTTCCAACTATGACAAGGTATGGAACCACCTTCCGCTGGTATATCTCGAGAGGAGAATACACCGAGTTCAACAAGAACATCTTGCAACTCAGCCACACATGACCGACCACTCATTTCGCTTGAGTGTATCGAATGTATATCACCAACGGTTGGGATCAACAATTGTTTTCCGAATGGGACAGCATCGACAATAGATTTTTAGAAGTAAATGAAACTCTAGATCACGTGATTATACACCCTAATAGGTACGACCTACATAGCCATGCTGCCTGCCCGATTTCTGTCATTTACCAGCTGATGAGGCTTGAGGTTACGCTTTATCATCACATCAGATTCACTTCGATTGCCACATTGTCAGATCCATCGAAAATCACTAATTGACATCTACAACAGTACATTACGTGTCAGCTAAAAGAAGTTTCCTTCTCCGCTTCCACTCTTGGTACGGTTGAAGAAATCAATGTACGTGACCTTTATGGAAATACTCTGTCAGACATCCATCCATACAAATCACCCAGGAACACGATGAACCGAAGGCACAATTTCTATTAATAGAAAAAGTCCTTGCACTCTACTCCGTCTTCGATTATCTTCATATAATCTGATTCGCAACGCTACTGCCAATACGGAGTGGTTCTTCGGATAATAATCCAACCGGTCTCTCCATATTGACAACGATGGTCAAAACATCGATAGTCCTGGATTTAACTATCGAATAAAAAAAAGTGTTTCGATAGTCGATGATTTAACTATCGAAGAAAACAAGTGTTCATCCAATTATCAAACAATCACTGAGCCCTTAATTAATATTCCATTAATTAAATCACTTCTCCATTTCCTTATATCAATATTTGTTAACCAAATATTTTCAATAACCATATTGGCCTTTTACGCTATTTGGAAAACATTTCCGAATATCGCCTTCCTTTATTTTCTAACTTTAGAAAATATAGGCTATTTATACATAGAAAATATTCCAATTACTTACCTCTTTTCCGATCTCGTTTATTTTTATACTTAGGAAATATTTATTATTCTATATCCTAGCTTACGCTTATTTGGGTTAAAACGGATGTTGTGTAAAACATCGTTACGACAACCCAAATACTATATTCAACTAACTCTTATCCAACATTGATCTTCGAGCCTAAAATCTTACTATTTATTTGTTAATAATGAAATCAATCAAGTTGGGGTATAACTACCTCTCAGAACTTGACTGAATAACATTTATAATGTCAAAACAGATACGACTACTTACTCGAATAATCAATACCATACAACTACTTATTCACTTTTAAACACATATACACCTTCCCTTTCTATTCTTACAAGATTTTATTCTTATACTTCCTTTTTGATTTTACTATTCTATTTCTAAGTTCGTTTTCTTATCAACTTCTATATATATTGATATATAAATTTCTAGTTATCAAACTTATTAAAAATATTATAACTCCTTAAATTCCCGGAAAAATTCGCCATAACCCCCTTTGTACCGGGAGCATCGGGATATTTCAAATAGCCTCCCATGGCCCTCACCAATCCAAAAAGAAAAAGAAAAGCCAAGTGGCTAGCCGATACGGCGCATAAAATCTCATATATCAATTAAATACGTACCTTTTTTTCGAGCATTCTATTTATTTCACTTCTATACTTTATTCCAAACCTGTCTCCTGTATCTCTATACCTGTCCAATCTATTTTAACTATACCAATCGTTTTAACTAAATTTGTTAATTAAATTTTGTTAATTTACTCCTTTAGTCTATTTCACTTTTATATTTGAACATGATATGTTCAAATATATTTTAACTTGCTTACAACTAATTTGAACTCCTTTTTCAACTTACGCTTCATATTCAATTTCGAATATAAATCCTCAAATCCCCTTTGAATGCTATATTCAAATTCCATTTGAATTCTATTTGAATCCTATATTCAAATTCCTTTTTACTCTATTTAAATTTTCCTAATTCAAATTCTATTTGAATTTCATATATTTAAACTCTATTGAATTTCTATATTCAATTTGAATTACAAATATTCAAATTCCTTTTCAAATGCTTTATTTAATTTCTATTTAAATCCCTTTGAATTCTAATATTCAAACTCCTTTAAATTCTCTTTTCAAATCCCATTATTCAAATTCTATGTCACTTCTCTTATTCAAATTCTATTCGATTTCTCTTATTCAAATTCTATTTGATTTCTATATTCGAATTTCCTTTATTCAAATTCTATTCGATTTCTCTTATGTCAAATTCTATATTCGAATTCCAATTAAATTACTATATTCAAACACCGTTTGAATTTCTATATTCAAACTCCATTTGAATTTCTATATTCAATTATTTTTAAACAAGTCTTGATTTCAATTCCTTTTGAAATCGATATTTCTACTTTTGGAAAATAGAATTCCCATTTCAAATTTCACACTTGTATTTTTATTTCTGAATTATCCAATGATAATTCTTTTCACTTCATTTATAAACTTTGTTTATAAATGAACTATTTATAAACTCCGTTTATAAAGGAACTACTTGTTTTATTTTTCAAAACAAGTTTATATCTCAAATCTATTTAAAAATTCAAATTCTATTTTAGAAAAATAGAATTTCCTTTTAAATCTCAAATATCCCTTTCAGGATATTTTTTTTATAAATTATCACTTAGGTCCAGTGATAATTTAAACAATCAAATCAACCAATTTTCAATCATTTGATTTTTAACACATCATATATGAATATATATGAAATCAAACAAACAACAAACAGATAATATATTTTTGAGGAATCTTGTTGGATTCCTCCAACCTAGTTTCCTGCATCCACAGACGTTAGTCAACAAAATAATACCCATCCTGCTTCGAAGCAGGATATCGCGGTATGACGGTCATCCACTATCCTAGCGTGGGGCGCATAGGGTAATCATCCGCTAATGAAACTGCGGGCATCCGCTAATGATACTGCGAGAATCCAACCAATCATCAACCCAATATATATATAATAGTCAACCAATCCTAGATAACTAATATATTTTTAACAGCAATAAATAAATATCTAAAGCATCCAACAATCAACAAAACAATTTATTTTTACCTAACAAAAATAAATTCTAAAATAAAAGGTGAGTGCGGTTTACTCACCGTGATTTTCGTTTGCCGAATATCCCATTTAAATTCCATATCGTCTCGGCCTCGAATCCAATCTAATCATTTATCGTGAACCTTATCGCTTTGACAAATCCTGACCGATCGACAAAGCATAATCAAAATCATCAATCCATTCTTGCTGAAAACAGCCCTAACATCCATCATTCTGCACTTCGGCATTTTCCCGAACAACTTGTTATCAACTTCCATTTCTTTAATATTTTAAATAGTCTAGGCAAGTTTAAATTTCATTAATGAACATCATAGATTTTAATATCCAGGTTAAGCTAATAAATCACGGCTTAAGTGATGAATACCTGCGTTACTCTTCTTCTACCAGGTAATAGAACGACTACGACTCCTCTTCTTCCCAGAATTCGATCCACTGACCCCAAACATACCAAGGGATACACGACTTCGAATGCTCACGGATATACTAGTAAAATTACACGAACCACTTTCCTTCCACAACCCTCAAATTCAAATACAAGATCCGAACTTCCTGCTAACATCGAATCTGAACGCTTCCCTCATTCATCATATCCAGAACCAGCACCGCCCTTCACAACATCGCGACTCCCTATCGCACCCTTCCAGAAACCATCGCGACCTGTACCTCGCTCCATCCTTCACCAGAATCCATCGCCACTTCACAACCGAACTCCTCTGTGAGGTGCATCTCACCTTCGGTATCACCACGCTATCCTCCTTCCGGCACAGCTCCGCCCCAGTGGCTCACAAAGCTCAGTCCTAGCTTTCGATGGCTCAACATCGAGCACCAGGAATTCCCGCGGTTGATTTCGATTTGAGAAAAAGGGGTAAACGCCTTTTTTAGTTAAGCTGAACGGAAAATAAAAAGAAAGGAGATAAGGGTGGGTCGCGACTTATAAAGAGGGAGGTGGTTTTGAATTGAAGAGGAGAAAAAGCCACGTTTTGTTTTGGTTTGTGGATGAAGAAGAAGCACGGGATTGTTTTGTTTGTGGAGTTTAAACAAGGCACGGGTTTGGCTTTGGTCCACTCAATTTTGATGTTTTTATTTTAATTTATTTTAATTAAAAAAAACGTATCCTTAACATTTAAATAACCCTTGACTCCGAACTCCTTTCTGAACCCAACAAGTGACAGTTCTATGGTTTAACCACTATTCCAGACACACTGGGATAAGTATCGAAGTCCAGTTTGATTGTCTGTGGAAGATATTTATTTAAATTGATATAAATTAAATTTTAAAACGATAAATTCTTCGAAAATCAATTAATATTATTATTCTAATTCAAACAGGAGTTTGAATTGATTTTCTGAACTGTTTCTAATTCAGTTTCAACTTCTCGAACTGACGTATTACGATAATTTAATATATTCGATATTAAATCGAATTTGATTATTAAATTGATAACTTAATATAAAGATTCCATTTATATTATCCACCCACTATTTAAATCCGTATTAAATACTTAAAATTAACCCATAAGAATCCGGGTCATTACAATCTTCCCTACTTAAAATAATTTCGTCCTCGAAATTGCTAAGGTAGAGAAAAGTGCTACAAACCCATTAACTTTTCAAAAACATACTTATGTTGATACTCAACATTTCAAACTTCCTTACGTAACTCTCTTTCGAATAAATCCCTATTCGATAACTCCTCCCTTCGAATAATTATATTCGATGATCTCTCTTTCGAATAACTAGGTTCGAAAACCTTTCTTCGAATAAACTATATTCGATTTACTCTATTCAATTTACCCTTATAAATTAACTCCATTGGATTTAACTCTTATCGATTAACCCTATTTGATTAGCTCTTTTCACTTAACTCCTTCTGAATAAGCTATATTCTATTAACTCCTTTAACTCTATTCGAATAAACTATATTCGATTAACTCCTTTAATTCCATTCGAATAACTAATATTCGATTAACTCCTTTAATTCTATTCGAATAACTAATATTCGATAACTCCTTTTTAACTTTATTCAAATAACTAATATTTGATTTAACTCCATTCGCTTGACTCTAGATCGCAGCGATCACAATGGTTACGCCTGATTCCCTCAAGAAACATCCGACCGCCCTAGGCTATCTGCAGCCCTGCGAATTACGCTAGCAGTCATACGAAATGGTAACTTATCCTGAGTAACTATGTTTGACTAACTCTATCTTAATAACTATATTCGATCAACTTTAATTGAATAACTAACATTCAATTAAATCCTAATTCGATTAACTATGTTCAATTAACTCTATCTGGTTAACACTTAATTTGAATAACAAATATTCGATAAATTCTAATTGAATAACTAATATTCAATTAACTCTACGGATTAACCCAAACTGATTAACTCTAACTGGTTAATTCTTACTCTAATCGATTTATTCTAACTCTAATCGATTATTTCTAACTCTAATCGACTTCTCCTATTCGAATAACTCCTATTGGATAACGTTTATTCATTTATAAAGATTTACTTTTAGTAACGGTTCTTCACTTTATAAATGTTCTCTTTAATAACGTTACTTCACTTATACAAGTGTTGTGTACCCCTTCTATTTAAAACTATCGGTGTTAAAAATCAATATATCTTCTCTATATAAGTTCAGACTTATATATTCCATTTATCGAATGATAAATATTTAATTTAATTTATAAATTGTTATTTATAAATTAATCTGTTCTATTTATTTGTTAAAAACAGATTTCCCATTTTCTATTCATCTTCTAAATATTCCTTTGATTAAATTCTATTTATTTAACAAATAGATATCTCATTTATAACATTCTATTTATTTTCTATAGATAAATGTTTCCATTGAATCTATTTGTAAATGTTTTTTTTCAAATATTCCCTTTTATATTCTATTTGTAAATGTTTTTACAAATATTTCTCCTTCTATTTGTTTGCACATAACTTCCTTTGTATTTGTGTTACAAATATATTTTCTTTTTAACTCTTTTGGTTTTTCCTTTATTCATTCCCAATTCATATTTCATTCTCATTGATTTTACTCAATTTATTCATTTCGATCTATTTAACTTACTTAAGTTAAATTTAATTTCAATCATTCAAATTCCCATTAACTAGTTGCTAATTAACCGTTTTTCCTATTTCACCCTTTTTTATTTGAATATAATTTTTTCAAATATATGTCAACTTAATTATAAACTAATCTAATTATATTTTCAACTCGAGTTATATATTCGATTTCGAATATAAATTCTCAATCTCTTTCACTTATCCAAAAACCCAATTTCGATTCAAATTTCCTTTAACTAATTATTCTCCAATTTAGTTAATTCTATTTAACCATTTAAAATATGATTTTTGTCTTAAAAATCATTTCACTTACTTCACTGGAGTTCATATTTATTTTATATCTCCAGTCTGGATTTTTCTAATGCCAATTCGGATTTTATTTCCTAAAAATCCTTTTATTTATTTAATTAAACCGTTATGGTTTTATAATGGTTCTGGCGCTGCTTTTCTAAAAATTTGATTTTGACATTACTCAAAATCTATACGATGAAATCCATATTTTTCTCTTTCATTAGAAAACTATTGTTCAACCGGTCCCGACGATTCTTGTTTCAAAGAATTCCGACTTCAATTGAGTTCTGTATACTATATTGAAGTTCGAATCGCCAATTTACGAACTGCCGTGCTACGGCGAGCTTGTTTTAATTATATTTATAAATATAAACGTTTTAACTTTGTTTATAATAAATTCAACTCCATTCTGATATATTTTTAAAATATATCAAATCCATTTTTCCATTTTAACATAATATTTCTGATCTATTTCACTTCTATTTGAAATTCTATATTCAAATTCCGTTCCATTTCTATTTGAATTCTATATTCAAATTCCGTTTCACTTCTATTTGAATTCTATATTCAAATTCCGTTTCACTTCTATTTGAATTCTATATTCAAATTTCGTTTCACATCTATTATCTATATTCCAATTCCCATTTCAAAATTCCTTTGAAGTAATATAAATATATACATATATTTATATCTATCTCAAATTCAAAACATTTGAATTTTCAAACAACTTGTTTCTTTCAAACAAATTTCCATCAAAACTTTTCTAAGGCAGCCATTCATCACTTAGAAACTCGAAAATGAACACGGATGATGTTGCGACCATCATCAGAATTATTTCCCAGCTACTGAATGAGTCCAGTGCTATATTACTTGACATTCATTTAGAAAAATATTTTCCAAACTCCCAGGATTTTAAATTCTTAATTCTGGTTTGAATTCAATTTCAATTTATCTCATTTGTATATTTGATTTCATATACAAATTCCATTGGTTATATATATATAACTATTTCAATTTTTATAATCTAATTTGATTATAATCCTAACAATCAACTCAACTATTTAAAACAATATCGTGTCCAATCTTCAGTTTAAGTGTTTATAAACTCCTATCGACGTCGTGGCGTCCCACGATTCGATCAGAATTCATAATTCACTCAACAGACTAGTCAACACAATATAAAACAGTTTTTATATCAAATAACAAATACGCGCTCTCGTATATATACACACACACTCAACTCATTCTAGGGTACTACTGACCCTATCTCTAATGAGCACAATTCCACAAAGCCTAGGTATTCGCTCAACCTAAGCTCTGATACCACTGTAATAACCCGCAAAGCCGCAACATCAGAGTTGACTATATACATCATATGTCCAACCCAAATATCACGAAAATACGAAACATTTTTTTTAGAGAAAAAAGATAGAAGAAGAACAGAAAAGACAACACAGAATCTCACATCGCAGCGGAACAAAATATAATATATCATATCTTTGAAATACAAAATCTTAACTGTATAACATACACTTATCAGAGTACAACACTTACAATCACGGCGGAACAAAACTCTATATAACTAACGTTGAAGCCTCCCGCTCCAAGCTCCTTTAGATAGATCTGTAAAATCCTAAACTACTTGACTGCCTGCACAAATTTAGGCACCCAATAGTTTAGGTAGAACAAAACAAAATAAACTCCGAGACAGTCATGGGACTGCAATAAGTAAATAGTTTAAACAGTTTCAGAAACTAAATGATATCTCATAAGACCACGCCGTATAACACGGAACGGGTTTTTCCCTTATGAAAATCCAAACACTTGATTTACTTTCAAAATCCCTTTGAAAGGAACAATAATCTTTATATCAAAACTCTTTTGATATTATAATAATGTCTAAATCAAGTAAATAACAATCTAGTGGAACGTTTGCATCTCATGTTTCACATATATATATATACAATCAAAACCGCAAGCAAATATTGGGTAATGGATTTCCAACTATGACAAGGTATGGAACCACCTTCCGCTGGTATATCTCTAGAGGAGAATACACCGAGTTCAATAAGAACATCTTGCAACTCAGCCACACATGACCGACCACTCATTTCGCTTGAGTGTATCGAATGTATATCACCAACGGTTGGGATCAGCGATTGTTTCCCGAATGGGACATCATCGACAATAGATTTTTAGAAGTAAATGAAACTCTAGATCACGTGATTATACACCCTAATAGGTACGACCTACATAGCCATGCTGCCTGCCCGATTTCTTTCATTTACCAGCTGATGAGGCTTGAGGTTATGCTTTATCATCACATCAGATTCACTTCGAATGCCACATTGTCAGATCCATCAAAAATCACTAATTGACGTCTACAACAGTACATTACGTGTCAGCTAAAAGAAGTTTCCTTCTCCGCTTCCACTCTTGGTACGGTTGAAGAAATCAATGTACGTTACCTTTCTGCAAATACTCTGTCAGACATCCATCCATACAAATCACCCAGGAACACGATGAACCGAAGGCACAATTTCTATTAATAGAAAAAGTCCTTGCACTCTACTCCGTCTTCGATTATCTTCATATAATCTGATTCGCAACGCTACTGCCAATACGGAGTGGTTCTTCGGATAATAATCCAACCGGTCTCTCCATATTGACAACGATGGTCAAAACTCCGATAGTCTGTGATTTAACTATCGAATAAAACAAGTGTTTCGATAGTCGATGATTTAACTATCGAATAAAACAAGTGTTCATCCAAACATCCAACAATCACTGAGCCTTAAATTAATATTTCATTAATTAAATCACTTCTCTATTTCTTTATCAATATTTGTTAACCAAATATTTTCAATAACCATATTGGCCATATTCTAACTCGTTAAATTCCTGGAAAAATTCGCCATAACCCCCTTTGTACCGGGAGCATCGGGATATTTCAAATAGCCTCCCATGGCCCTCACCAATCCAAAAAGAAAAGCCAAGTGGCTAATACGGCGCATAAAATCTCGTATATCAATTAAATACGTACCTTTTTGTCGAGCATTCTATTTATTTCCCTTCTATACTTTATTTCAAACCTGTCTCCTGTATCTCTATACCTGTCCAATCTATTTTAACTATACCAATCGTTTTAACTAAATTTGTTAATTAAATTTTGTTAATTTACTCCTTTAGCCTATTTCACTTTTATATTTGAACATGATATGTTCAAAAATATTTTAACTTGCTTACAACTAATTTGAACTCCGTTTTCAACTTACGCTTCATATTCAATTTCGAATATAAATCCTCAAATCCCCTTTGAATGCTATATTCAAATTCCATTTGAATTCTGTTTGAATCCTATATTCAAATTCCTTTTTAACTCTATTTGAATTTTCCTAATTCAAATTCTATTTGAATTTCATATACTTAAACTTCATTGAATTTCTATATTCAATTTGAATTACAAATATTCAAATTTCTTTTCAAATCCTTTATTTAATTTCTATTTAAATCCCTTTGAATTCTAATATTCAAACTCCTGTAATTTCTCTTTTCAAATCCCATTATTCAAATTCTATGTCACTTCTCTTATTCAAATTCTATTCGATTTCTCTTATTCAAATTCTATTTGATTTCTATATTTGAATTTCCTTTATTAAAATTCTATTCGATTTCTCTTATGTCAAAGTCTATATTCGAATTCCATTTAAATTACTATTTCCAAACGCCGTTTGAATTTCTATATTCAAACTCCATTTGAATTTCTATATTCAATTTCTTTTAAACAAGTCTCGATTTTAATTCCTTTTGAAATCGATATTTCTACTTTTGGAAAATAGATTTCCCTTTTCAAATTTCACACTTGTATTTTTATTTCTTAATTATCCAATGATAATTCTTTTCACTTCATTTATAAACTTCGTTTATAAATGAACTATTTATAAACTCCGTTTATAAAGGAACTACTTGTTTTATTTTTCAAAAAAAAATTATGTCTCAAATCTATTTAAAATTTCAAATTCTATTTTAGAAAAATAGAATTTCCCTTTTAAATCTCAAATATCCCTTTCAGGATATTTTTTTATAAATTATCACTTAGGTCTAGTGATAATTTAAACAATCAAATCAACCAATTTTCAATCATTTGATTTTTAACACATCATATATGAATATATATGAAATCAAACAAACAACAAACAGATAATATATTTTTGAGGAATCCTTTTGGATTCCTCCAACCTGTTTTCCTGCATCCACAGACGTTAGTCAACAAAATAATACCTATCTTGCTTCGAGGCAGGATATCGCGGTATGAAGGTCATCCACTATCATAGCGTGGGTCGCATAGGGTAATCATCCGCTAATGAAACTGCGGGAATCCGCTAATGATACTGCGGGAATCCAACCAATCATCAACCCAGTATATATATAATAGTCAACCAATCCTAGATAATTAATATATTTTTAATAGCAATAAATAAATATTTAAAGCATCCAACAATCAACAAAACAATTTATTTTTACCTAACAAAAATAAATTCTAAAATAAAAGGTGAGTGCGGTTTACTCACCGTGATTTTCGTTTGTCGAATATCCCATTTAAATTCCATATCGTCTCGGCCTCGAATCCAATCTAATCATTTATCGTGAACCTTATCGCTTTGACAAATCCCGACCGATCGACAAAGCATACTAAAAATCATCAATCCATTCTTGTTGAAAACAGCCCTAACATCCGTCATTCTCCACTTCGGCATTTTCCCGAACAACTTGTTATCAACTTCCATTTCTTTAATATTTTAAATAGTCTAGGCAAGTTTAAATTTCCTTAATGAAAATCATAGATTTTAATATCCAGGTTATGCTAATAAATCATGGCTTAAGTGATGAGTACCTGCGTTACTCTTCTTCTACCAGGTAATAGAACGACTACGACTCCTCTTCTTCCCAGAATTCGATCCACTGACCCCAAACATACCAAGGGATACACGACTTCGATTGCTCACGAATATCCTAGTAAAAATACACGAACCACTTTCCTTCCACATCCCTCAAATTCAAATACAAGATCCGAACTTCCTGCTAACATCGAATCTGAACGCTTCCCTCATTCATCATATCCAGAACCAGCACCGCCCTTCACAACATCGCAACTCCCTATCGCACCCTTCCAGAAACCATCGCGACCTGTACCTCGCTCCATTCTTCACCAGAATCCATCGCCACTTCACAACCGAACTCCTCTGTGAGGTGCATCTCACCTTTGGTATCACCATGCTATCCTCCTTCCGGCACAGCTCCGCCCCAGTGGCTCACAAAGCTCAGTCCTAGCTTTCGATGGCTCAACATCGAGCACCAGGAATTTCCATGGTTGATTTCGATTTGAGAAAAAGGGATAAACGCCTTTAGCTAGTTAAGCTGAACGGAAAATAAAAAGAAAGGAGATAAGGGTGGGTCGCGACTTATAAAGAGGGAGGTGGTTTTGAATTGAAGAGGAGAAAAAGCCACATTTTGTTTTGGTTTGTGGATGAAGAGGAAGCACGGGATGGTTTTGTTTGTGGAGTTTAAAAAAGGCACGGGTTTGGCTTTGGTCCACTCAATTTTGATGTTTTTATTTTAATTTATTTTAATTTAAAAAAAAGTATCCTTAACATTTAAATAACCCTTGACTCCGAACTCCTTTCTGAACCCAACCAGTGATAGTTCTATGGTTTAACCATTATTCCGGACGCACTGGGATCAGTATCGAAGTCCAGTTCGACTGTCTGTGGAAGATATTTATTTAAATTGATATAAATTAAATTTTAAAACAATAAATTCTTCGAAAATCAATTAATATTATTATTCTAATTCAAACAGGAGTTTGAATTGATTTTCTGAACTGTTTCTAATTCAGTTTCAACTTCTCGAGCTGACGTATTACGATAATTTAATATATTCGATATTAAATCGAATTTGATTATTAAATTGATAACTTAATATAAAGATTCCATTTATATTATCCACCCACTATTTAAATCCGTATTAAATATTTAAAGTTAACCCGTAAGAATCCGGGTCATTACAACGGACGTAGCATTCTCTGTTGTATTGCAGCTACACAAGAGGTAATTTCTTTTTGTCCCCATTCTTCTACACTAGGTGTTCTTCTCAAGTTAGATTTTTCTTAAGCCTTTGATTCTGATTAACATAGAAATGTGTTTATTTTATGCTCTAATATCTTATCTTTTTGTATATAAATAAATATTACTTGGGTATTGTTTTGTCACTTTTACAGATATTCCAACCTAGCCCGCATGCAACCAGAAAAGTAGAGAATTGGAGATCAGATTGCTATATATTTACATTTTGAAGAATTGTAGATGAAGATCTCACATCTAGTTGTTGTTGGATAAGAAAATGATTGATAAAAAGGTCATGCACATATCAAATTAAAGGAGGCTTGCAAGAGAAAAGGAGAAAAGGCCTAGAACTTGTTCCAAGTGACAAAAGGCCTAAAAATTACTTGAAATAGCTAGGCCCATTTGTAATTAGGGTTAGGGTTTGGTTATCGCCTATAAATACCCTTGTAATATCATTGTAGCATCCATCCTATTTTTCTATCTTAACCTCCATTAATAAAAGTTCTTCTTCTTCTTTTATTTTCTAGCATTTTTCTTTTTCTTAGCAATTGGTGTTGTCTTCACAATTAGTTTTGGTAGAACACCAACTGTATTTTACATTTTTTTAATTAGCGATTAGTCGTTTGATTAGTTTCAACGACAATCCTAATTTTATTTCCTGTTTGTTATTTTAATTTCTGCAATTTCAATTTCTGTTCTTCTTACTGCTTCCTTAGGTCAATTGGATTGAATACAGATTTGATTAGATTCAGATCCGATTCAATTCAATAATAGTTTAATTACAGTTTCAATTTCGTTTGCTTTCAAAACCAACCTCGAAGATTTGTCTAACTCGCCCAAGAAATTTTATAAATAATTTAATTTAATTTACCTCCCTGTGATTTGACCTGCATACTACATGATCTGTGCGCTTGCAGTATTATTTCATAAATCGCGCTTTTCTAGTTCATAGGGAAGCGACGATCAAGTTTTTGGCGTCGTTGCCGGGGAGGTAACATTTAAATTTTATTATTTATTTAATTTCCGATTCGTGTTAATTTTTATTTTATTTTCCTTTTTTTCTTGTATATATTGAAGAAAAAATCTTGATTAGTTAGATTTGGTATTGTTAATTGATCCTACAATCTTCTAAGCAAGAGAAAAAAAACTTGCCAGATTTTCTTGATTTTTTTTATTTTATTTTTTCCCCCTTTTCAAAATTTTTTTCCCTTTACATTTTCTTTTTTCCCACTTCATCTATTCCTTCTTTCCTTTTTTTATTGCTCATTTATTTTGCCAAATTTTCCAATTTTTCTTTAATTTCTTTCAATCTGTTCCTTCCTTCCTTTTACTTCTTTCCAATTGTCAATACATTGGTTTTTAATCTTCTACAACAATAAAAAAACATTACATTGTTTTATTGATTTCTTTCCAATTGCATTGTTTTAATCTGGCAAGTTTTATTTATTTATTTATTTATTCCTTTTGTTTTCGTGTATATATAGAAAAAAATCATAATTAGTTGATTTGGTATTATCTACTGATACTCTAATCTTCTAAACAAGAAAAAAATAACTTGCCATTTTCATTGATTTTCTGTCTTTGCCATTTTTTTTCTTTTACTTCTTTCCTTTTTTTTCTAATCATTTCCTCCTTTCCTTTTTTTTCTAATCATTTCCTCCTTTGTACAAATTTCTTTCTTGTTTTACAAGCCTTAAAAAAACTGTTAATTTTCCTTTATTCTTTCCATCTTTCCACTTCCGTTCCAATCGTCTACATTCTTTTTATTTTTTACAAATTTCAGAAAAAAAAGATTCCTCTTTTGCAAAAAAAAATTCCTTTCTTCTTTTGTCTTTCTTGTTCTCAATACATTTGATTTCTTTTCTTCTCTTACAAATTTCCTTTCTTTTCCAAAAAAAAAACAAACAAACAAACTCTTTTGATTTCTTTCCTCTTCATTCCTCCTTTCCAATTTTCAATACAATTACTTCTCATTCTTGTTTTAGAAGTTCAAAAAAAATTTTTTTGCCATTTTTCTTTTATTTCTTCCTTGTTTTCAACTTCTTTCTCCTTTCTTTCGATTGTTTCCCCTCGTACTAATATCTCGCATCCTTTCTTCTTTTACAATTTGCTGAAGAAAAAAATTTTCCTTTTATAAATTTCTCTTCTCTGCCTTGTAATTAATTTTCTTTTCTTTCTCCATTTACTTCTTTCCCTTTTCAAATTTTTCCTTTTTCATTTTTTTATGTCTCTTCTAATTTTACAACAATAAACAAAATAAAAAAATTCTTTCTGTTTTTGTCTTCTCTTTTATTGCTTTCCCTTCTTAATTTCTTTTCCAAATCTTTTACAATTACTTTCCTTTCTTCCTTTACAATTCTTTTTCTTTTCTGAAATCTCCCTTCCCATTTTTTTGGGTCATTTGTTTCTTTCCTATTTGTCCACTTTTTCAATTATTTTTCCCTGTTTCATTTCTTCCCCTCTGATCAAATACCCCTCTCTCTCACATAATCTCATTTCACCACAGTTTTTTTTTCAATCCACACTTCGGCACCATCTTCTCCAAAAAGTTAGTTTTTTTTTTTGGTAATTTCTTTGTTTCTTTTTCTTGTGCTTTTTTTGTTTATTTAATTCATTCAAAAAAATAGAGTTTCAAACCAAGGACAAGGTGACTGGAGTTCAAGCAACAAATCAAGAATTCAGAAATCAAAAGAAATTGCAAATAGTGAGATTTTAATCATTGACGCTACTCATTTTTTCTGGATGGACAGCCATGCCCCAATGTAATAATTTCTGAACTCTCCAGGTGCTCTGCTGCAAAGAAAAATATAGACATTACTTGTAAAAAAATTCTGCAGGGGAAGCGGCTTGCTTGTACAATTTTTATTTCTGTAATTATTCTTGTGTGACTGTTGTGTTGGCTGAAATTTCTACATTGATTTGGTGAGGAACGAATTTCCATAATTATAAGCATCACTCTCATCGCTTTTCAAGAATAAAATCTGATTTGATTTTCAAAATATTTAACTGCTAGAGTGTATTTTATGAAATTGATTGTCTCAATGGTTTGATCGTGGATATATATTAGTTCAATTTATTGAACTTCTAGCAAAAGAGGTTTCATACTACCCGTAAAACATTGGTCGTATCTCTTAGTATTTATACTATACGTGAACGGCCATAAGACCCTCTTCCCCCTTCAAATCGAGATTATCAACTAATAAAATATATTTGAGTACGTTATTTATTTTGTAATAACAGTTACTTGTGTCAAATTTAAGTTTTGGATTTTCCATATTTGATAAGGATGATTGAGAAAAAGTCTTAACCACCATAATTCTTCTAGGGATTTGGAGATTGATAAAATTAGTATGATTCAGACCACAGTTGATGAAACTTTTATTGACACTTCTGAAGCCTTGAAAATGTGTTTTAACCATTTCAACTCTGATTTCAATGAGCTCGAATACATTTCTAAATTAAATGAACTTCTTGACCCGAAAATTATGTCATCTGAATCTAACCAAGGAACATTGACCAATGTCATATACGAACTTCCTAAGTTAGACCTCAAACCCCTGCCACAAGACTTTGAGTATGATCACTTGGACTTTTCGAAAAGTTCTCCCATAATCTTGGCCTCTGATCTTGCCGGGGACCAAGAAGAAAAACCTAAGAAAATTTTACGGGATAAACTGCATCTTAATTATGTAAATCATTGGCACGACAACATTTTCATAGGCAAGATTTTGATTTCAGAATTTATTGGCATGCCTCTTGTACCTCAAAAACTAGATAGGAAATCATCATACATATTTTTCGATAGAGGCTAGTGTGGGGGAAAAAGAAAATCTCATTTTTCACATAACACTCATCACCGTTATAGATTTCAATTTTTTTATGATTGGCATTCACATATAGTGGCTAGACTGCATTTCATTCTTCAAATCATTTTGCATCTCATTCACCTTTGGGTACGATCTTTCAAATTTAGGAAACGTTCACAGTGTGGACACTGTTTAGTTCTAGTGTGGGGGGAGTCTGCATTTCATTCATTTTCATTTTTTTTATTTTTCTTTCTTTTCATTTTTAGACATTTAAATAGGACCATCATGCATTTTAGATCATAGTAACATTCTATTTTTTTTTTAAATTACGACTCATTTTAGATTTGATACAATAAAATAAGTTAAGGATTGTTAATCAGTTGATAGTATTTTTTTCTCTCAACTAAGATCGAATTAGAAATATAATGAAAAGTTGAATTTTGAGGGAAAATAGTGTAACCGGTACATAGGGAGATTCTTAGGTGATAGCCATGAAATCTATTCTATATTGTAGTCTTTGTTTAAATAAGTGGAGGACTTAAAATACTTATATTGGCTTTTCTAATCTTTAAAACTAAGTTGTGTTAAGTTGAATATGTGTAACTCTATTTTGTGCTTATATTTTCAATAATAATAATAGTAATCCAAGGGTATCCAACATTGCTTGTATATCAAGCGTTGGTGTGCAAACCTGCCAAGCTCTATCCGACATGTTGTTGACGAAGTCAGCGTTGGAATATCTTGGTCTCATTTTATGAGATTGGACACCTAAGGATTACCGACATGTTGTTGACAAAGTCAGCGTCGGTCTGCACAATCCGCCAAGCTCTGTCCTAACTCTCCGTCAGTCCGCAAGGCAGTGTATGGGTGGTATACCTTGGTCTTTTAAGTTAGGTGTATGTAATTAATCATAAATTTTAACTTTTATAGAGATAGAGAATAAGCGATGATGCCTAAACACTTCTTGACCTTATTGATTTGACTAGCCATACACGAGGAAATAATAATACCACTTTACAAACGGTGCCAAGCAAACTAAGAATCTATTTCATGGCTGCATTATGTTATCAACCGAACTAACTGGCCAAACTGGAATTTAACATTTGAAAACTTGATTTATGTTGAAAAATTATGATAAGTTGAGGTATCTAAATAAAATCAACTGATTAAAATTTGTTAACTTAATTTGTTGTACCACTTTCCTGAAACAAGTCATGTTTTCAATTTTTGTTTTCAATTGCATAAGTCCTCTGCATTCATGTAGTTTCATTAGAATCATAGCATACTATAATTGGATTTTGTGGGTAGTATCCACTGAAAACCCTCACGAGACACCATTCGTCCTACTAGGGACACCTAGAGGTTAACGGCTTGTTGCATACGCTCAACGCAATCGTGTTTCCTACGAAAGTGTAACCTATCTAGTTTAGTTTTTCATTTCTTGTTTTACTCGAGGACGAGTAAAAGATAAGTGTGGGGTATTTGATTAACATAGAAATGTGTTTATTTCATGTTCTTATATCTTATCTTTTGTATATAAATAAATATTACTTGGGTATTGTTTTGTCACTTTTACAGAATATTCCAACCCAGCCCGCATGCAACCAGAAAAGTAGAGAAATGGAGATCAGATTGCTATATATTTACATTTTGAAGAATTGTAAATGAAGATCTCACATAAAGTTGTTGTTGGATAAGAAAATGATTGATAAAAAGGTCATGCACGTCTCAAATTAAAGGAGGCTTGCAAGAGAAAAGGCCTAGAACTTGTTCCAAATGACAAAAGGCCTAAAAATTACTTGAAATAGCTAGGCCCATTTGTAATTAGGGTTAGGGTTTGGTTATCGCCTATAAATACCCTTGTAATATCATTGTAGCATCCATCCTATTTTTCTATCTTAACCTCCATTAATAAAAGTTCTTCTTCTTTTATTTTCTAGCATTTTTCTTTTTCTTAGCAATTGGTGTTGTCTTTACAATTAGTTTTGGTAGAACACCAACTGTATTTTACATTTTTTAAATTAGCGATTAGTCGTTTGATTAGTTTCAACGACAATCCTAATTTTATTTCCTGTTTGTTACTTTAATTTCTGCAATTTCAATTTATGTTCTTTTTACTGCTTCCTTAGGTCAATTGGATTGAATACATATTTGATTAGATTCAGATCCGATTCAATTCAATAATAGTTTAATTACAGTTTCAATTTCGTTTGCTTTCAAAACAAACCTCGAAGATTTGTCTAACTCGCCCAAGAAATTTTATAAATAATTTAATTTACCTCCCTGTGATTCGACCTGCATACTACACGATCTGTGTGCTTGCAGTATTATTTCATAAATTGCGCTTTTCTAGTTCATAGGGAAGCGACGATCAGATTCTGTCAACCGAGAATTTATTTTACAGCTATTTAGACATAGAGGATTTTCTCAATGATGGTGCAATTAGATTGATTGCATTCTAAAGACCATCTATTCATCCATTTCTATTAATGCAAACATTGGAGGTTTAATTAAATCTAACAGAGGGCTTTGGCAAGGGGATCCACTATCTCCCCTTATTTTTGTGCTCATCGCAGATATGTTCAATCAAATGGTGAAGAGAGCAATCGCCTAAACTTAACCATATTCACTGCCTCGAAGTTATTTTATATGTTTTTGAGATCATCTCTAGCCTTTCTATTAATTTTTCTAAGAGTTCCATAATTATGTTAGGTAAATCTGATCATCTTGAGTCAACTATTTCTTCTTTCCTTAACTGTCCTATTAATAATTTCCCAATTGCTTATTTTTGTATTCCACTTAGACCCACTAAAATCAACAAATCTGATTGGTTACCACTTATTGATAAGATAGAAAAGAGATTAGCCCTGTGGAAGGCTAATTCCCTTTCCTCGGCTGATCGGTTGGTGTCGATTAAATCTGTATTATATGCTATCCCAACATATTGGATGTCATTTCACAAACTTCCTAAATGGGTAATTTCAAAGATTGATTCAATTAGAAGTGCTTTCTTACGGAATAGGAAAAATGTCAAAAGACTGGTTAATTGGCAGACTGTATGTTTGCATCCCAATCAAGGAGGTTTGGGCATAGTTAATCTCTTGAATTTCAATATGGCTTTATTATCAAAATGGTTATGGCGTATTGTAACTCCAGGAGTTTTCATTTGGAAAGACTGGATTCTTTCCCTTTACTATTCTGATAACTCTCATCTTGTTATTCGTTTTCCTCCATCTATTAAGACTTCTCCTTTCTGGTCTGGTGTAATTTCAGTTATTCCATGTATTAAAAAATTGTTTCATGTCAGACTTGGTAATGGTGATTCCTGTTTATTTTGGCATGATATTTGGCATGACCGGCTTCCTCTCTCTCATGTCTTTCCTTCTCTTTTCCCTTAGATCTCTAAAGTGAGCACTTTTGTTGCTAGTTTGCTTAATAATGGTCCCTTTAGTCTTCGCCCTTCCTCTTTATTTGAAGTTCAAGTTTTTCTCAATCTCTTTGTAACACCCCGTAATTCTGTGACATTAAGATTCTCAAATTAAAGTATAATTAATTTTTAAAAGAAAAATTAAAAGAAAAAGATCCATGTAGTTGTTTAATTTAAGTATTGTAACTAACATGAAAAAAGAGAAGTAAGGAGAGAACAATAATTATTATTGTTCTAAGACTTATTAACAAAAGCCTCTGTAGCTCAGTTGGTTAAGGCATTGGATTTGTAGCATGGAGGTCGGGGGTTCGAACCCCGGCGGCGGCATATTTTTTTTTTCTTTGTTTTAGAGAGGGCCAACTGAACATGCAAATATATGTACGTATACAAATTCAAAATTTGAAAGGATAAGAACGTACATATAAGGAAATAAAGAAAATATATATATACATATGAGAATATAAATATATATATATATATGCAAAAGATAAAATTTAAGATAAGGCTACAGTCAATGAAATATGGCAACATCATTTGAATTTTGAAAATAAAATGAAAGTTGTGCGTATATATATACGCGTAAAATGGTCGTTAGAGGAATTGTATACATATAAGAATATTTCATGTGAATAAAACAGTTAAATAAATTCCAGAAATTCAAAAGTTCGAAAATCAAACTTCTACGCCAAAACAATTCATTCGAAATTCAAATTTCTACGCCAAAATGGCTTGTGGGACCCAATGCTGACTCAGCGCTGCGTGTATGATAAGGTTTGGCTAGATTCATCTACGTACCTGGACTATTTTCTTAACTGGGTTCAATGCTGACTCAGCGCTGCGTGTACGATAAGGTCTTGAGCAGCTATATAAACAGCCCTAGTCTCCATTCCTCTTTGCACCTCTCTCTTCTATCCTTATGCTGCTTAGATTCATGGCCTCTTCCTCTCCTCTTTAATTAAATAAATAAATAAAATAAAATATGATTCAAGACGAGGAGATGCTGCTAAAAGACTTTTAAGGAGGGATTCAAATCAAAGTTTCAAGTGAAGAATTCAAAGGCTAGCTCAAACAAGTTTCAAGCAACGACGCACGAATCATAGCCACGCTTTCCTTCTTTTCTAGATCTATTTTCTGTAAGTTGGTTATTTCTAGATCTGAATATTTTGTTTTATTTGTGACATGAAATTAAAGGAATAAAGGAATATGCCAAATCTCTCTCTCTCTCTCTCCGAATCTGTGTTTATACTCTTGGACTGAATTAAGAACTGTTATGATTCGAGGGCAAATAAGACTGTAACCGTGACTATGACTATAGAACTGTGGCCTTTGAAAGCATATGCCTTTGGACTATGACATAAGCCTTTGATTTTGGGACATATAAACATTGCCTATGACAATGACTTATGACTATGGGAATTATTTTCCCTTTTGGACTATGAACATCGCATATGACTATGGACATTTCCTATGACTGTGACTGTGACTACAAGGATTATTTTCTTGACTAGGCCTATACCTTTGATTTGGACATAAATTATTACTTATGACATAATGAGGACAACTGTGATTTTGACACCCATGATTTATGATTAGGAAAATATTGCTTTAGTTTTGTGATTGAGAAGTTGGGTCTAACCCAATTTTTTATTCTACCTGTTCCTTGGTTTTTCTTTGGTTTTAAGACAGTGGGAATTTACCTATTAAGTTAGGTCTACCCACGTTCTTGAACCTATTTTGCTCATTCTTTGGTTTTAAGACAGTGGGAATTTACCTATTTAGTTAGGTCTACCCATCTTCTTGAACCTGCATTGTTATCCAAACCTTTTTATGCCAATTATTCCTTCTTGTCATTTTTCATTCCCTTTTTATCTACGAATCTAGATTTATTTATAATCTAGGTTGAATCACGATTATTCGAATGGTGGGAATGCGATTTGGGGAAAACATGGAAATGAATATGAATGTAATTGTAAACTTGGAAATTGGCATAATTTGGAATATGTATTATGACATGCATATTAAAATGAAAACGGGGAAATTTGACATGGATTAGGGAATATGTGATTTTGACATATTAAATTTAGCGTTAGTAAGTAAGCTAAATTTTAGGCATAAAATGTAAACTAGAAAAATAATTCTAGTTTTGCCATAAATTGTGAATTAGGATGTTAAACCAAGATTGGGTTAATTAAGGTTGATTTGGAATAAGTATATTAGCACAATTTTGAATTTATTCATAATTGTGAGCAATTGTCATGTTTAGAATAAATTATGGTTAGCGACACTAAATTTGGTATAATTTACATACCAAAAAGTATAAATATGATAAATAAGAGAGAATGGGCTATAATAATAAATATGACAATGTACATTAAAAGAGTAGTAATGAAATAAGTAAATTTGGAGTAATTTACTTATAGAATTCGTCATAAATGTTAAATTGTTCATTTACCACAAAATATGTAACTTGGTTAAGTTTTGGCCATAAATTATAAACTAGGATATTTAATCTAGTTTCGGCAATGAAATAGGAAATGGCCTAAACTGCATGTTGGGTTAGGACTTGGGCCTAGAATATAAGTATACTAGTAGGCTTGACAAATAAATATAGGCCAAATTTGTCTAAAAAGGGGAAATGGGCTTTCGGAATAAATTGTTAACAATTTATAAACAAAAGAAAAGTATTTTGATAACATCCCTTTTTATAACACATAGACCAGAAGGTTCTAGGGTGACAGAGAGGATAGTGTCTAGGCTTGGGTTTGGAAAATACAAGTTTCCTGCCCTCCCTGGCTATCCCTAACTGATCCGAAGGACGGGATGGTTGTTTTCAAAACCAGATTTGGAAATTAATCAAAAACCCTTTAAACTTAGAAAACATGAATATGCCTAACCCGAGGTTAGACTGAGTTGCGGTGTAAACCTGCCCGGAACCGACCGGCACATCCAGTAACCGTAGCAATATCTGTCTAATGTGAGGGGTTGCGGCTTTAATTTATTAATTAAAGCTAGAACAAGAATGGGAGAGTTAAGTCCATAGAAACAATTAACCAACTTAACACAGTTAAGCAAGAATGGGTGGGTTAAGTCCATAGGAACACTTAACCGACTTAACAAAGTTAAGCTAGAATGGGAAGGTTAAGTCCATAGGAACACTTAACCAACCTAACACGGTTAAGCTAGAATGGGAAGGTTAAGGAACACTTAACCAACTTAGCACAGTTAAAGCTAGAATGGGAGGGTTAAGTCCATGGGAATACTTAGCCAAATTAACATGTTGACTAGACTAGAAGGTGGGGTTAAGTAAAGTTAATACACTTAGCCAATTTAACATGTTAATTAGACTAGAGGTTGGGGGTTAAGTAATACACTTAGCCAAATTAATATGTTAGCTGGACTAGACCATAGGGTTAAGTAAACTTGAACGCTTAACCATCAGAATATGATAAATGAATAGGGTTAAGTAAAAAGCATAAAGGGATAACACTTAACCAGTGTAATAGGATAAGGGAAGAGGGTTAAGATAGCTTGAATCGACTAAAGACACTTAACCAACCCAACCTGGCGAGAAAGAAAACTAAGTAGTAAACCTCAGTTGAAAAAGGGACTAAGTAGTAAAACTTAGTTAAGAAAACAAGGAATTTGGAAACTAAATGGTAAACCTTAGTTAGTAGAACTAAGTAGTAATTATTAGTATAACACGAAGGAGCGGACATCCATCTGGTTTTAAGAAGGCTCCAACGAATTGGGTTACGAAGCCCGAGGCTTCGAGGGGACGTGAGGGTACTCTTGGTATCCCTCTGTGAGGCTGCAGATGATCATCCTGGGCTCACAGAGGTTAAGGTCTGCGTTAGAAGAACCGAGAGTATGCCTTGGTTGCAATATATATGTGGCAACCTAAAGACTAGGATGGACCAGCGTGATTCGGCGAGAAGACGGTAGCCCTGTGATAGCAACTCGTCGTCTACCATCCATCTTGAATCAATCGAGATACGTGAAGCGGAAAGGCGGAGAACTCCAAAAGACCATATACTTGCTATCTAGTTATGGTTGCGGATGGCCATAGGATAGTGGGGCACCGGGGGCCGGCGTATAGTTCTCATTTTACAAGGTGTGCCTTTCATTAGCTGAGGGAGGGGTCAAGTGGGACCATAGCCACTGGAATAAAAACAGACCTTAGCATCTGCATCGGCAGATATCCGAAAGCTCCCGACCGAGTTCTGTATTCCTTGATTTGCCCTGTCACAGGACTCGGATCGCACATTACAGGACATGTGCATCTAGACAAGCGATAACGATTCGCGATACATGCGTGGGGAAGCCTAGGAACATATACCACTCTAGGTAGTGTGTCCTAGACTTGGGGGCATTGTTCGACAGGTAGCGTAATCCCTAGTTGGACTAGGTGGCATAAACCCTGAACTCGAAAAGCGTTCAGCAGATAGCGTAAAACTATAGTTAAATCTAGAAAGCACTTGATAGAAAACCCTAGACTAGATCTAGGTAATAAATAATAAATGTATGCCTGAAGGCAATGGAAACTACAGGGGTTGGGATCACGTTATCGTTCCTAGTTGAACACTAGTTAGGTGGTGCAGAGATATAGAAACCAGTATAACAAGGAAATAGCGAAGCTGCGAAAGTATTAGAGCGTATCCAGTCATCTTAGCATATCTTGTGACTACCTTGTCTAATCTTGTTGACCTTATCGTCATGGTGTAATCTTGTATTCAGTTAATTCATGTCGTTTTGTTTTTCCATGTTCACATGCTAGAAGTTACTGAACTTACTCAGGCTTTATGTCTGACTCTGTTTTTCTTTCGTCTTCTTTTCTTCCGTTCCCCCCTCCAGGTAGTTGAGGAGGGAATAGTATAACTCAGGATTAGACTGGACCGTTGCTCTTTCCCAGCTTGAAGATTTGACGAAGTTGTCTTTGGATTCTCTTCCAGATGCTATGGCTGGCTCTTGCTACATTGGGGAATATATAAATGTATTTTCATGCTTCTTTATTTTATAAAGAAAGATGATACTCTGATATTGTAAAAGAATCTTGTACAGACTATTTTATCAATAAAGCAAAGTTCTATTTTCCACTGTTTAATAATTTGTCTGTCTTGTAATTTATCTGCATCTTTTACCCCAAAATGCTCCACAGAACTTAGTGCATTCCCTTTGTGAGTGACACTAACGGACGTGGGGTGTTACACGTGGTATCAGAGCTGAAGGTTACCGGATCAGATAAAGGATTTGAAAAATTATTTTTCAAAATGGTTTTTAAAGAAGCATTTTCAAAAGAAAAGTTTTGTTTTAAAGGAATATTCCCCAAAGCCATATGCACTGTCTTCTCTTCCTCTGTTTGAATTCTTGTCTCCTTCTTTCTTTAGTCTCTGGGGCTCCTGGCTTTCTGGGAGGTAACCTCATCGAAGGGCAAAGTAGTGCCCGTCCTCCATCTATAGCCGTATTCGTTCCACTTACGGCCAGTCTTCTTTCAAGTTTATAAGGTTTTTCTGTATGATGGAAGCAGTTTTCGAGAGATTTGCCAACATAGCAATACATGGAAAGGGATGAGGAGTTTGGCAAAAGGGACAAAACCCTAGGATGAGGAATGCATGGAGATAGGTTAGCTCACGAAGGAGGAAGAAATTATAAAAGAAGAAGTATCCTTACTAGAGTATGATAGGGCATATAATTAAAGACAAGGGCAAGGACGAGGGACAAGATTTTTAGAAGGACAAGTACATGCTAAGCATACCTAGGAGATAGGTGGTAAAAGTTTCTGTTGGAAAGAATCTAGTTTTCTGTTCATACTCTTTCCTTCGGTTTTAGCGCTTCGCATCTGTTCATATTTGCTTCCATAGTTAAGTCTCTGCACCTTAGTACTTGTATAGTAAGAAGATCCCAATCAGTCTCAAACCCAGTGGGTGGTTCGACCCGTTTACTTTTGGATAGTAGGGGTTTGAGAATAGTTATCGAGTTTGTTTATATCATATCACGTAGATCGTCTAAATTCGGAGGAGATATTCCTTGGATGCTTGTCTGATATTGGTTTAGGCCTTTAGGGCTTGTACTTGAGGAATGTCGAGTTCGACTAGGATGGTTTGCGTGAGAGATGAATAGTTGTGACAGGCGCTCTAAAAAGCGCGTAGTGATCTTTCAACCCTTATAGTTATGGCATGGTGGATAAGGGAGAGACCTCTAATCATACACTTGGTACCGTGATTGACATCTGTTTATTTTGGAAATGGAGGTTAGGAACTTCACAATCGTGAAGATAAATTGGTTAAGATACAGTGGAGTAAAGCTCAAGAAGGCTAGATACTAGCAACATGCCCTTTTTCCTTAAGGGTGCATCCTTGATTTCTCTGTTTAGGAGCTTTACGCGTAGTTGTTTCTCTCTTTCCAAAGTATATCCTCTAGGTCGTATCTGCGATCCTTAGGTAGAAGCCAATGGATGTAAACATGTATTTGAAACATGTTATGGTTGAATGGTTGCAAGTGGTTGCAAATGGTTGCTCGTGGATGCATATGCATACGTATTAGGCACTAGATCAAGTTCGGACGCTCTCATATTGCATTTACATATATGCATTTGTTTATAAGTTGAACTTGATATGATATCATATGGGCATTGCATATGGTTGAATGGCTGTGCACGCATGTAGTATTTACATGACTAGGGATGTTTTCATGCATGATTGGACGCATGGCACTAACATGATTTGCATTAAGGAGGTCAACTGAATCAGTAGACCGCCTGATTTTGCATTAGATAGAGACATATACACACACTATGCATATGAACATGAAAGCATTAGAAATCTTTTAAGGACAATGAATCCCTGTGATTGAATGGTTGAGTAGATGAGTGATTGGATGGTAGGACACATTCTTCCTAACTTGAAGATTTCGGGGACGAAATCCTTTTAAGTGGGGGAGAATGTAACACCCCGTAATTCTGTGACATTAAGATTCTCAAATTAAAGTATAATTAATTTTTAAAAGAAAAATTAAAAGAAAAAGATCCATGTAGTTGTTTAATTTAAGTACTGTAACTAACATGAAAAAAGAGAAGTAAGGAGAGAACAATAATTATTATTGTTCTAAGACTTATTAACAAAAGCCTCTGTAGCTCAGTTGGTTAAGGCATTGGATTTGTAGCATGGAGGTCGGGGATCCGAACCCCGGCGGCGGCATAATTTTTTTTCTTTGTTTTAGAGAGGGCCAACTGAACATGCAAATATATGTACGTATACAAATTCAAATTTTGAAAGGATAAGAACGTACATATAAGGAAATAAAGAAAAAATATATATACATATGAGAATATAAATATATATATATATATGCAAAAGATAAAATTTAAGATAAGGCTACAGTCAATGAAATATGGCAACACCATTTGAATTTTGAAAATAAAATGAAAGTTGTGCATATATATATACGCGTAAAATGGTCGTTAGAGGAATTGTATACATATAAGAATATTTCATGTGAATAAAACAGTTAAATAAATTCCAGAAATTCAAAAGTTCGAAAATCAAACTTCTACGCCAAAACAATTCATTCGAAATTCAAATTTCTACGCCAAAATGGCTTGTGGGACCCAATGCTGACTCAGCGCTGCGTGTATGATAAGGTTTGGCTAGATTCATCTACGTACCTGGACTATTTTCTTAACTGGGTTCAATGCTGACTCAGCGCTGCGTGTACGATAAGGTCTTGAGCAGCTATATAAACAGCCCTAGTCTCCATTCCTCTTTGCACCTCTCTCTTCTATCCTTATGCTGCTTAGATTCATGGCCTCTTCCTCTCCTCTTTAATTAAATAAATAAATAAAATAAAATATGATTCAAGACGAGGAGATGCTGCTAAAAGACTTTTAAGGAGGGATTCAAATCAAAGTTTCAAGTGAAGAATTCAAAGGCTAGCTCAAACAAGTTTCAAGCAACGACGCACGAATCATAGCCACGCTTTCCTTCTTTTCTAGATCTATTTTCTGTAAGTTGGTTATTTCTAGATCTGAATATTTTGTTTTATTTGTGACATGAAATTAAAGGAATAAAGGAATATGCCAAATCTCTCTCTCTCTCTCTCTCCGAATCTGTGTTTATACTCTTGGACTGAATTAAGAACTGTTATGATTCGAGGGCAAATAAGACTGTAACCGTGACTATGACTATAGAACTGTGGCCTTTGAAAGCATATGCCTTTGGACTATGACATGAGCCTTTGATTTTGGGACATATAAACATTGCCTATGACAATGACTTATGACTATGGGAATTATTTTCCCTTTTGGACTATGAACATCGCATATGACTATGGACATTTCCTATGACTGTGACTGTGACTACAAGGATTATTTCCTTGACTAGGCCTATACCTTTGATTTGGACATAAATTATTACTTATGACATAATGAGGACAACTGTGATTTTGACACCCATGATTTATGATTAGGAAAATATTGCTTTAGTTTTGTGATTGAGAAGTTGGGTCTAAACCCAATTTTTTATTCTACCTGTTCCTTGGTTTTTCTTTGGTTTTAAGACAGTGGGAATTTACCTATTAAGTTAGGTCTACCCACGTTCTTGAACCTATTTTGCCCATTCTTTGGTTTTAAGACAGTGGGAATTTACCTATTTAGTTAGGTATACCCATCTTCTTGAACCTGCATTGTTATCCAAACCTTTTTATGCCAATTATTCCTTCTTGTCATTTTTCATTCCCTTTTTATCTACGAATCTAGATTTATTTATAATCTAGGTTGAATCACGATTATTCGAACGATGGGAATGCGATTTGGGGAAAAACATGGAAATGAATATGAATGTAATTGTAAACTTGGAAATTGGCATAATTTGGAATATGTATTATGACATGCATATTAAAATGAAAACGGGAAAATTTGACATGGATTAGGGAATATGTGATTTTGACATATTAAATTTAGCGTTAGTAAGTAAGCTAAATTTTAGGCATAAAATGTAAACTAGAAAAATAATTCTAGTTTTGCCATAAATTGTGAATTAGGATGTTAAACCAAGATTGGGTTAATTAAGGTTGATTTGGAATAAGTATATTAGCACAATTTTGAATTTATTCATAATTGTGAGCAATTGTCATGTTTAGAATAAATTATGGTTAGCGACACTAAATTTGGTATAATTTACATACCAAAAAGTATAAATATGATAAATAAGAGAGAATAGGCTATAATAATAAATGTGACAATGTACATTAAAAGAGTAGTAATGAAATAAGTAAATTAGGAGTAATTTACTTATAGAATTCGTCATAAATGTTAAATTGTTCATTTACCACAAAATATGTAACTTGGTTAAGTTTTGGCCATAAATTATAAACTAGGATATTTAATCTAGTTTCGGCAATGAAATAGGAAATGGCCTAAACTGCATGTTGGGTTAGGACTTGGGCCTAGAATATAAGTATACTAGTAGGCTTGACAAATAAATATAGGCCAAATTTGTCTAAAAAGGGGAAATGGGCTTTCGGAATAAATTGTTAACAATTTATAAACAAAAGAAAAGTATTTTGATAACATCCCTTTTTATAACACATAGACCAGAAGGTTCTAGGGTGACAGAGAGGATAGTGTCTAGGCTTGGGTTTGGAAAATACAAGTTTCCTGCCCTCCCTGGCTATCCCTAACTGATCCGAAGGACGGGATGGTTGTTTTCAAAACCAGATTTGGAAATTAATCAAAAACCCTTTGAACTTAGAAAACATGAATATGCCTAACCCGAGGTTAGACTGAGTTGCGGTGTAAACCTGCCCGGAACCGACCGGCACATCCAGTAACCGCAGCAATATCTGTCTAATGTGAGAGGTTGCGGCTTTAATTTATTAATTAAAGCTAGAACAAGAATGGGAGAGTTAAGTTCATAGAAACACTTAACCAATTTAACACAGTTAAGCAAGAATGGGTGGGTTAAGTCCATAGGAACACTTAACCGACTTAACAAAGTTAAGCTAGAATGGGAAGGTTAAGTCCATAGGAACACTTAACCAACCTAACACGGTTAAGCTAGAATGGGAAGGTTAAGGAACACTTAACCAACTTAGCACAGTTAAAGCTAGAATGGGAGGGTTAAGTCCATGGGAATACTTAGCCAAATTAACATGTTGACTAGACTAGAAGGTGGGGTTAAGTAAAGTTAATACACTTAGCCAATTTAACATTTTAATTAGACTAGAGGTTGGGGGTTAAGTAATACACTTAGCCAAATTAATATGTTAGCTGGACTAGACCATAGGGTTAAGTAAACTTGAACGCTTAACCATCAGAATATGATAAATGAATAGGGTTAAGTAAAAAAGCATAAAGGGATAACACTTAACCAGTGTAATAGGATAAGGGAAGAGGGTTAAGATAGCTTGAATCGACTAAAGACACTTAACCAACCCAACCTGGCGAGAAAGAAAACTAAGTAGTAAACCTCAGTTGAAAAAGGGACTAAGTAGTAAAACTTAGTTAAGAAAACAAGGAATTTGGAAACTAAATGGTAAACCTTAGTAAGTAGAACTAAGTAGTAATTCTTAGTATAACACGAAGGAGCGGACATCCATCTGGTTTTAAGAAGGCTCCAACGAATTGGGTTACGAAGCCCGAGGCTTCGAGGGGACGTGAGGGTACTCTTGGTATCCCTCTGTGAGGCTGCAGATGATCATCCTGGGCTCACAGAGGTTAAGGTCTGCGTTAGAAGAACCGAGGGTATGCCTTGGTTGCAATATATATGTGGCAACCTAAAGACTAGGATGAACCAGCGTGATTCGGCGAGAAGACGGTAGCCCTGTGATAGCAACTCGTCGTCTACCATCCATCTTGAGTCAATCGAGATACGTGAAGCGGAAAGGCGGAGAACTCCAAAAGACCATATACTTGCTATCTAGTTATGGTTGCGGATGGCCATAGGATAGTGGGGCACCGGGGGCCGGCGTATAGTTCTCATTTTACAAGGTGTGCCTTTCATTAGCTGAGGGAGGGGTCAAGTGGGACCATAGCCACTGGAATAAAAACAGACCTTAGCATCTGCATCGGCAGATATCTGAAAGCTCCCGACCGAGTTCTGTATTCCTTGATTTGCCCTGTCACAGGACTCGGATCGCACATTACAGGACATGTACATCTAGACAAGCGATAATGATTCGCGATACATGCGTGGGGAAGCCTAGGAACATATACCACTCTAGGTAGTGTGTCCTAGACTTGGGGGCATTGTTCGACAGGTAGCGTAATCCCTAGTTGGACTAGGTGGCATAAACCCTGAACTCGAAAAGCGTTCAGCAGATAGCGTAAAACTATAGTTAAATCTAGAAAGCACTTGATAGAAAACCCTAGACTAGATCTAGGTAATAAATAATAAATGTATGCCTGAAGGCAATGGAAACTACAGGGGTTGGGATCACGTTATCGTTACTAGTTAAACACTAGTTAGGTGGTGCAGAGATATAGAAACCAGTATAACAAGGAAATAGCGAAGCTGCGAAAGTATTAGAGCGTATCCAGTCATCTTAGCATATCTTGTGACTACCTTGTCTAATCTTGTTGACCTTATCGTCATGGTGTAATCTTGTATTCAGTTAATTCATGTCATTTTGTTTTTCCATGTTCACATGCTAGAAGTTACTGAACTTACTCAGGCTTTATGTCTGACTCTGTTTTTCTTTCGTCTTCTTTTCTTCCGTTCCCCCCCCCCCCAGGTAGTTGAGGAGGGAATAGTATAACTCAGGATTAGACTGGACCGTTGCTCTTTCCCAGCTTGAAGATTTGACGAAGTTGTCTTTGGATTCTCTTCCAGATGCTATGGCTGGCTCTTGCTACATTGGGGAATATATAAATGTATTTTCATGCTTCTTTATTTTATAAAGACAGATGATACTCTGATATTGTAAAAGAATCTTGTACAGACTATTTTATCAATAAAGCAAAGTTCTATTTTCCACTGTTTAATAATTTGTCTGTCTTGTAATTTATCTGCATCTTTTACCCAAAATGCTCCACAGAACTTAGTGCATTCCCTTTGTGAGTGACACTAACGGACGTGGGGTGTTACACTCTTGGATATATCCAGTATGCTTATTCAATCCCAAATTCTGGAAAACATTGATAGTTATGTCTGGGCATTATCACCGAGGAGAGATTTTTCTGTTGCTTCTTTATATCATTACCTCAATTATTCTGGAAGATCTTTCTCATTTTCTAGGTTGAGGAAAATTCGCTTGCCACCTAATGTTCTTTTATTTCAATGGTGCCTTATTCATGGAAGGGTTAACACTCGAGCAAGATTACAAAAGCTTAATTTGGTTACTGACCCTTATTGTGCATTTTGCTCAACGCATGAGGAAACATTTCACCACTTGTTCTTTTAATGTGATGTCTCATACTCCATATTGGTTGCCACTAGTATTCATTTACTTGGCTTCATTCCTGACATTTCATCTGTGTTTGATTACTAGCAATATACTTCGGCTAATGTTGCTCTAGACTCCTTTTTACCTATTTATTTTTGGTGCATTTGGAAGGAGAGAAATGCAGTATTTTTTAGCAAACCCATGAAACATTTTGAAGGATTATGCAGACTTATCCCATACATCTTTCAATCATGGACAGGTCAATCATCTTCAGCTAGATTCAGGCTTGCTTTGCCCCTGAACAATAGCCCTACAGAATCGGTGGGTTCTAATCAAGGTGGTTCGAGCCCAGATTTGCACTAAGTTTGGTAATTTCTACATGGGTAGTTACTGTCTTTGGTGGTTTATTTTATTTGGTCTGTATATGTCTTTCAACATCTATGGTTCTTGCTTTATGTTTCTATGTTCCTATGATGTAGTATCTATAAGTTATGGGCTTGATGGTTTTTGTGGGATCTTAATACTTTCTCTTCGAACTATTTAGCCACCCGTTGGGCTTGTCAACTGGTTAATATATATATATATGTATATATATATATATATATATATATGAGTAATCGGCTGTGTAGTATCACGCTACCCATCTGTTCCAGTAAAAAAAACTATTATAAAAAGTTAACTAAGTTTACTAATTTTATAAAAAATTAAGAAGTTTATTTTATAAAAGTTAGCTAAGTATACAAAAATATAAAATATTACCAAGTATTTTAGAACAATAATTAAAATTTAACTAAGTATAATAAAAATTAACAGACTATTATAAAAAATTAACTAAGTTTGCTAATTTTATAAAAATTAAGAAGTTTAGTTAATAAAATTTAACTAAGTATATAAAAATACAAAATATTACCAAGTATTCTATAATAATAATAGCAACAATTGAAAATTAGCTAAGTATTATAAAATTAACTAACTATTATAAAAAATTAACTAAGTTTACTAATTGTATAAAAATTAAGAAGTTTAGTTTATAAATGTTAACTAAGTATATAAAAATATAAAATAATGCCAAGTATTTTATAATAATAAAAGCAATAATTAAAAATTAACTAAGTATTATAAAAATTAACTAAGTTTACTAATTTTATAAAAATCAAGAAATTTAGTTTATAAAAGTTAACTAAGTATAAAAAAATATAAAATATTACCAAATATTATATAATAATAATAGCAATAATTAAAAATTAACTAAGTTTACTAATTTCATAAAAATTAAGAAGTTTAGTTTATAACAGTTAAGTAAGTATATAAAAATATAATATATTACCAAGTATTCTATAATAATAATAGTAATAATTAAAATTAACTAAGTATTGTAAAAATTAACTAACTATTATAAAAAAATTAACTAATTTACTAATTTTATAAAAATTAAGAAGTTTAGTTTATAAAAGTTAACTAAGTATATGACAATATAAAATATTACCAAGTATTCTATAATAATAATAGCAATAATGAAAAATTAACCAAGTATTATAAAAATTAACCAAGTTTGCTAATTTTATAAAGATTAAGAAGTTTAGTTTATAAAAGTCAACTAAGTATATGGAAATATAAAATATTACCAAGTATTCTATAATAATAATAGCAATAATGAAAAATTAACTAAGTATTATAAAAATTAACTAAGTTTGCTAATTTTATAAAAATTAAGAAGTTTAGTTTATAAAAGTTACCTAAGTATATAAAAATATAAAATATTACCAAGTATTCTATAATAATAATAGTAATAATTAAAAATTAACTAAGTATTATTAAAATTAACTAACTATTATAAAAATTTAACTAAGTTTATTAATTTTATAAAAATTAAGAAGTTTAGTTTATAAAAGTTAACTAAGTATATAAAAATATAAAATAATACTAAGTATTCTATAATGATAATAATAATAGCAATAATTAAAAATTAACTAAGTATTATAAAAATTAACTAAGTTTACTAATTTTATAAAAATTAATAAGTTTAGTTTATAAAAGTTAACTAAGTATATAAAAATATAAAATATTACCATGTATTCTATAATAATAATAATAATAATTAAAAATTAACTAAGTATTATAAAAATTAACTAACTATCATAAAAAATTAACTAAGTTTAGTAATTGTATAAAAAATAAGAAGTTTAGTTTATAAAAGTTATCTAAGTATATAAAAATATAAAATATTACCAAGTATTTTATAATAATAATAACAATAACTAAAATTAACTAAGTATTATAAAAATTAACTAAGTTTACTAATTTTATAAAAATTATGAAGTTTAGTTTATAAACGTTATCTAAGTTTATAAAAATATAAAATATTACCAAGTATTCTATAATAATAATAATTATTATAAATTAACTAATTATTCTTCAACTTGCTCCTTCTTGTATTCTTTTTTCTTGTTGTCGAGCATTGTTTTTTTGTTAATGTGTAAGCATGACCAAATGCTAACATGAACACATGTGTATAGGTATTGGAGATGGGCATCGTTGTGCATTCGGCTATAATCAGAATATCGTTAGGTGCTTGTGGCAACTGATTACGGAGAAAGCAGTACCTTTTAGATGTTCATTTTGTTGATTTTCGGCGCAAACTTGTTTTATGGATATTTTGCTTTATTTATAGATATCGTGACTTTGTTCGACGGATATTGTGTAAATATAGTTTATGGTGTTAAATTTTTTTTATGGAAACCAGTATGCAGGCACGCCCGATGGGCGTGTTTATAGATGAATTTGACCCAAGCTGAAGACAAAGTTTAAAGCGGACAAACGTTGCAGCGGTTTGTGTCTAGAAAGTTAGGATATTGCAATATGAACAAAACAGAACATAATAGAACAGGAAATTGAACGTGATCTCATATATACATGCAGAACTTAAAGATTAGGAACATATACATGCATGATATAAAGCACCCAAAACTGATCTGAAGCATCTGCAATATAAATACATGCTAAATGAAATTGAAAAAAAAATGAAAAAAAAGCAGAAATGACAACATTGTTTAATTTGAAACAAATGGATAAGGGTACAACTATTAATATCCAAAAAACAGATATAACATTTGCATACACTTTATTTAAAGTAATGAACAAGATGGAAACTAAAATTGGAATTTGCAGTCAGCAGCAATACTTTCAGCGGGGACTGAGCACTCTAATTTGCCCTATTGTCGATGTACTACTGCTTATAGCTGTGAATAATAACACACAAATTTTTAACTAAACAAATGAATTAACAAAACAAACGCAACTCTGCCTTTCTAATCATAACCCGTGACTGTATCTAGGATAAAGCTGTCCATTTTCTTCACCCTTAGCAAGAATTTTTGACACCGTTCACTCCTTAATTAACATTGTGTGTGTGAGAAATCATCCAAACAATGTTGCTTTGATTACTTTATGTGTACGTGGATGAGTGTGTATGATGGTTTTACTTTTCTGATGTAGCATACTCGGCTGACCATATATTAACCTCAATATTGATGATAAATAGGTTTTATTGCATGTCATTCTTAGGTTAGCTAATGCTGTCTAGTTATTTTTAAATTGTATATTTGGAATTTCGTAGACCTAATATATATTTAAGTGCTAGTACATAATACTTAAAATTTAAGCACTTGTTTGCCAAGGCTGCTCAACTGAAAACTTGAATTGAACCGCTTTAGTATCATTGTCTAATTTTTCTTCTTATATATAAGGAAAAAAGATAAAACTTATAACTATCATAATCTTAATTTGACTCAAAAATAGACAGATAGATATTATTTGTAAATATAAAATGCATAAAACACATTATTTATATTTATAGTCTAAATAAGTGGTATCAATTATAATCAATTTTACTGATTCATAGTCAAAACTACAATTCTTCAAAAGCACACATTAATGGAATCGTGCAAAAGATGTGCATGATTTGAAGCAAAAGTCATATAGCAGAAAATACATTAATGAAAATACATACATTATAATAGTTTTTAATGTAATATATATATATATATATATATATGGGAACATGATATTGATTGCCAGTAGAATAGATGGGAACTTTATTTAAGGTCTTTAAAATAATGAAAATGCAAACTGACCTGTAAGGAAATTAATACCTTTAATATGGAATTCTTAGCATTAAAAATGGGCAACAAAAACAGGTGTAGAATGCATCAAGAATAAAGAATAAAATCGCAAAAGATATTTACCTATTCCATCACTGAATCTCCACTATTTTTTTATCTTTTCATCAGCTAGCTAATGTGTGTGTATTTTAGTGATGTGAGGGTATGATAAATCAGTTAAGTAAAAATGTAAAGCAAGCCAAAAAGATAGTAATTAAAGCAAGATTTTACAACTTAGTACAGCAAGAGATATGATACTTGATGAATTAACCATTTGACTTAGAAGAAGCAGGAAGATAAAAAGCAAGTGTACAGGCATTAAGATGAAGCAAAAACCAATTCATCTTTTCTTATCACATGGATTAGCCTACTAAATTTTTTTGTTCTGTTAGGTAACAGAATATATTTCAAATTTTAAGGCAAGCATCAAAATTAATAATTGAAGCAAGCTTATACATCGCACATATTCTTGTTTGTGAAATTAGTGGTATCTGGTTCACTTACAATATATATGGCAATACAATAACGTAAAAAAATTCAATATATATGGAACAAAAACTTACATTATTATGGGGCAAACGTAATAAAACATTAAGTAGGTGCTTTATACACTAAATTGGAGAAATTATTTTACTTTGCATGCACTACATGCGAATACATGGCTCAACTAAGAGGGAATAGGCTAAATAAGGATTATGACGGAGCATAATAATTTTGAAGGATTTGCATGATCCTAATATTCATCAGTTTATGTCTGTCAGGTGAAAAAAAACCTCTAGATATCAATATTTTTGAATAGCATGTGACTCGATGTTCACTTACTGGCTCCATTAAACGGATGCACAACACAATAGAAGTTGTCGGCTTAGTAGCCATTGTAGATGCAAACTAACATTCCCCGTATAGTTTTTATATCAGCCCTCATTTCTAATTCGAGATCACATTTTATTTTCACACATGGAAGAATAAAAGTGTAGATAATTGAAAACTATACCTATTAAAGATTCATTAAAGCATTGCCATGCCAAGCTGTCGTCCCAAGGCAGGTTATACATCTGAATCCCATGGTAATCATCCTTACGCTTCCATCTACAAGTATAATAAACTTATTATTATAGTTATTACTATATAATAGAATGAACAATAATTATTAAAGGGGGAGGGGAAACAACCAAGTTAAGCAGGAAAAATATTATCTTGTCCAATTTGACTAAACGTGCAAGCAAAAAGTTGTATCCAATGAAATTCCTTCCCACGTCTGTTTATTAAGGAATGTATATACATATATGTATGTGCATACGCATACGTATATTCGCAGAAGAAATGTATTTGCAATGTGAGTTTATTTGATTTTGTAATAACTCATGATCATTCATATTTTGTTAATTTGTCTTCTTGGAGCATGCAAATGCATTGACAGGAAGCACGCATTGTTGAAACGCAAATAGTTGTGACTATTATATTGCTGGTTATTTTTAAGCCGCATGTGTTCAAACACAGTCCTGGCCAAGTTTCCATCTTCGCACACCTGAAAGTGAGTCAAATAACAAAAGGAGAAATATACGGCTTAATATCAGTGTACAAAGGATTACCATATTTGAAATATAAGTTGATGAACTCAGTTTAATTAAGCAAATTATGATGCACGAAACATATTAAATAAAAGCGGTGGGTGAGTGCTTCTTACAATTGTTGCACATATAAAAGTGCATCCCATAGCATAGCTGACAAAGCTTCAGTCAGTGCTTTAAATGTAAACTCTACTGTGTTTACATTGTAATATAGAATTATGAAATGTCACTTGTAGCCAAAAAAAAAAGATTTAGAAAAATAGTAAAATCTTACATCTAGTTATAACTTAGAATTGTACATCTGAAAAGTGGATAATTTTATCATCATTTGTAATAACTTACTTTACATATATATACAACCCCTTGGACAATAACCCCTGCAGTTTAAGGAGATACCATACTAAATTTCCTCCTACCAATAAATAGCAAGAAGTCATAAATGAATGATGATACATATGCACATTGTCAGAAAAATTAGCATTACATATACACAACATTTTTTCTGCGTATCACCAATTGTTTGAATAGTTTTAGAAGTAAATGATCCTTTCTTAGCGGTATGAGCATTATCAGCAAGAAAGCTTATATGATTATTAATGAATAACACACTCACAGTAACAATAGAATGAGGATAATCGAAAAAATATGCAGTTTGTTAGTTTTACGCCTAATCCAAAACTTCAGTTGCTTCAAAAATAAAATCCTTATTTGGTTGTTTTATCGAGCATTACCAACATACATGCAGCTATGGACGTTTATGTGCAATGTTTATCTTGTAAACGATCTCAATGTTAGAAATTATATGATATAACTTATATCATAATCACATATACATATATGATAATGATACATAAAGAGCTTACATTCAGCATAAGAAAATGGTTATGAAATATTGAAATACTCGGTAAGAATCTACGATTAGGAGGTAATAAATGGAAATAAGGCAATACATTGAGCAGTAAATCCTTTTCGTACTGGTTATGTATCAGTTAACCAAAATAATCATCATGAAATAATTATACCATTAAGTAGCAACGACTGAAAGTGAAAACAATTTCACCAGCATCTTCATTGTCCAAGTAGAACACTGTCTTCAAACGTGGTATACTGAAATCACGATAATTAAGCATCATAGCTTGCTCAAAGCTTGTAGATTTATTGAATTAAATATATGAAGAAGGGACCCTTTCTTCCATTGGTCAAGCTAAAGTAGGGATCTGAAAATCATGGAAAGAGAAGTTTTAACAATTGAGCATGGAAAAGGGCTATAAAATATTGGAATGTTTGGTAAGAATCCGAGATTAGAAGGGAAATAAAGTGAATAAGCGATACATTAAGCAGTACCAATTAATCAAAAACAATTATCATGAAATTATTATAAGATTAAATAGCAACGACTGGAATTGAAAATGATTTTACCACTGTCATCGTCATCCAAGCGGAACATCATATTGGAGCACGGTATATGCTGAAGTCACAGTAACTTAGAATGATTGATCAAAACTTCCAGGGTTGAAGAACTTCTACTTCCTAATTAAAAATATAGGAAAGTAAGGAAAGAGATAGAACTTTAATTTCAATCTGAAGACTTACTGGTTTGAAGGAAGATGATAACGAATTCCAGCAATCAAAGTTGCTACAACCTTTTCTACCATTACTCAACATCAAACAACTGGATTTGGATCAGACACGGACCTGAAGAGCATACGGATTGTAATTTGAAGAGCAAAGGCAAGATCAGGTATTTTACGAGAGAGCCGGTTGAGTCGATAGGGTTTTCTCAGTGAAGAAGAAAAGCAAATTGGGGAGAGCAGCAGCAAAAAAAGGGAAGTGCCAAGAGTATTGACTTAATAATGACATATGACCTGAACCGTTGAAATCGTGGGAACAGAAATTGGGTATGCGAAGAAGAAATGACACACATGCCCTCTAACCACCTTCCTTGTTCATTGTTTTGGAAGTATGTGAATGGGTTAATTCGGAAGCATAAAAAAGCTTCACCACCTCTAAAAGATTTTCTTTATTAGTAGAGATTATGTAAAGTTGGTTTATTGATGATGACTTTGTGTATGAGTATTGTGTTATATAATTAGTTGGTTGATATATATTTACATACTGCTGATATGTATATGCAAGAATATTTTGATACTACAATATGTAAATGCTGTGAAAGATGAAAAAAAAACGTTGTGATATGTAGCAAAACGCTATGATAGTAAAGTGCGTGTAAACTTCCAGAAATGTTGTGATATATGGCAAAACACTGTAGTATGTCAATTTTCTACAGCGCATTGTATATATTGTGATATTTCCATGGCTTATAACAACTTATTAGTAGACAGCGCTCATCAAAACGCTATAGTATGTCCATTTTCTACAGCGTTTTGGAATGTATTGTGATATTTCCATGATCTATAATAATGTGTTGGTAGACAGCGTTCATCAAAACGCCGTTAAAGGATATAACAGCGTTTTTTCAACATGGTCAATGAGCATATTTGTTGTAGTGAATCCCTTTAGGTATAAACGATCCAGAATTTAAACTTAGAAAACATATATAGAAAGAAAACTATAAAGATCCCACTCACAACCTTAGAAATTGAAGCTATGTCCAATATGGAGTCCCTTCTTGGATTTCTTTTCCTAAGAATAGAATCCAAATCTCTTCTCTTTGTATTCACATATGTATAACCAAGTAAGATTTATATACATATATAAATGTTAGAATCAGAACTATACAAATGAAAATAAAAGCACGAGAAAAGAAGAAGGAAAAGACTAATGTTTCTACAAATCTAATCAAAAAGAAGAGGTAGAAATGGGGAACTGGGCTATAGGAAACTAGGATTTGGAGTGGGGGTCTAGGGCCTTATTTATAGATGCTAGAGCTAATTGGATCCATTTATATAATAAAATCTGAACCGTTTATAGCATTCATCTGCTAAAGAATTAATGTAGAAAAACCTAACAGTCATCCGCAACCACACACGATGCAGTTGAACTACTCCTCTTAGATTGGTCGACCTAGCGGTCGACCCCAATGACAAGGTGATGCCGACCGCCCTCTTAGCCTGGGTGTAGGGAACACAGTTGCACATATTTTTATTTATTACTAGTTAATGACATTTAATTGGTGTTTAATATATTAACGTTACCCCATTGCTTTTATATATTTATAGGTTTGTACTTTTAAATCTGGAATTATTTTCTTTCTGTATCCATTAAGTCAAATTTAAATTTAAATTTTACACCTTATTCATTTTAAATTCACAAGTTTGAATCATCTGTAACTTTTTTATATTGACTTCATTTTCAACATACTTTATATGAAAACGGATAAAAGTCTCTCCACGAACGCAATGGTATAAGTTTCATGGCCAAATTATATCAATATTAAATTCCCGCATTTTGATTAATTATATAGTTATTTAATTATTTTATTTTTCAATGTCTATTTAGGGTATATTTTATAGGTTTTTACAATCTCCCCCTTTAAACAATTTTCGTCTGGAAATCTTTTTGAAGGGAAGAACAAAACAACTCATTCAACCAGTATAAAAAAGAATGAAATTGTGTTTTGATATATATATATATATATCTGTGTGTGTGTGTGCATATGTATGGTTAGGTGAAGTTTAGAACCAAGAGTAAAAGAAAATTCAAGTGGAAGAATTTTAACAGAAGAAAGAATACGAGAGGAGTAGCCTATAGGTACTGCTCAATCTAAAGTCTGGGTGATAAGTTTATTAATTAATTTTTGTTTAATTTAAATCAAGTTTTCAAAACTTTGAAATATATATGTCCTGCTAATTTTTTTTTGACAAAGCCGATCGATTATTATAGTGATTTGTAACACTTCTTATTATAACAAATAATAAATACATTAGTTACAGGAGTTACACAGGTCGTCTAATTACTACATTCGGTTTTTATAGTGGCCCTACCACTAGCATGGTTTTTATAGTGTACCAACCACTTATTGCTTATTGTACAAGAGGTAGACTAATCATCTGCATTGCTAACTACAAAGCCCACGCAGGGGCACATAATACTATTGGCCGTCAGAGAGAAAGCCAGGTAACAAAAACAAACGAACTCGCTTGCAATGCCAATACCACAATTACATGGCCATAAAGACCAATTTCATGAAATAACACTCAGGCCATTTCAACATAACTTGTTAGCATCATTCAAGAGAAGGAGCAGTAGCACACTTTTCCACCACTTAGAAGGAACTAGTTTCCTTTGACATAAAAGTGCAATTACAAGAGGCAGAACCACGATCGAATATGTTGATGTCAACAAGGAGGGAGAGTAAGCCACAAACCACCACAAGTTCACCAATGCCAAGGAGCAAAACAAATGCTTTGCAAAAATCATCCGCACAACAACTCAAAACATAACATCAAAACGCATCAAAGCTGGTGCATGACAAGCTGAAAACAGTCTCTGGCTTAAGCAAACCATATAAAAATATTACATACCCTAAAACCCAGCTAAATAGATGCCCAAAGAGGAAACTTGCGACCACTCTGAAGGCACGACCAACCACAATAAACTGCGAAAACCACGTCAAGTACGACGACGACCGCATCAAAGACAACATTGTGGCACACTCTTAACCCCTAAGACGAAACACCCACAACCAAATACTAAAACCCAAACACCACCGCAACAGGCAACAGACAACAGACCAACCCACAACATCATGATCAAAACCACAAAGCAAATTCACCAGAGATCAGAGTCGCAATATCAACTAGCATATCGACTGAGTCGATCCACAACCAGTAATGGCACTCCTTTCAATGGATCTGCAGCAATCAGCTGGTGGGTACCATAGGTAGGTTTAAATCAAGAGTGACGCCGCGATAGGTTACGAGACAACGGTAGGGGGAAGACATTAGATTAGGCCATGTGGAACTCAGGCGTAAGTTAAGAGCTTGTCGAGTGGTGAATGGCCAGGGAAAGCAATATGGATGGGGGAAGAGTAGAGGAAGATAGAGGCACGGCTAAGGTGAGCGGTCGATGGAAGAGGAAAAATAGATATGGGTATCTAGATTTGAGAGAATGGAGAAATTGTAGTTTACACACAAGCTCAAAGTTAGATTCATATTGTCGAATAGTACTCGTTCAGATAGCTAAATTGTAGTTTTATTGAGAAATAATTTAATTTGAATTTTATATACATTAAAGTTAATGGCAACATGTGACTGATATCTATTAGCGGATTAAAACTCGTTCAGTTATGACTAAGTTGAATTGATTCCCTTAGTCATCTGATTAGTATAATAAATCATAGTTTTATTATCTCGTTAATTGGAACGTGTATTGACCTACTAGTTGATTCTTGACTATTAAGTGATAGTATAAATTATTTACATGTTTGTTAACATTGTAAATAAGTGTGTTACAACTTAAATGTCGTTGTTGAATATAATAGTGGTTGGTTTAAATACCAATGGGATTGCTTGGCCCTTTCTAAGAATGAGATAAGTTATTGGTTTTAAAATTTATCTAAGTATTGATTTCAGAGTGAACTATGAATTTGTTAAGAATGTTTTAGAAGTTAATTATTATTTAATTAATAATGATTTAGGAGTTAATTATTATTTAATTAACAATAATTTAGAAGAAATGATTCAATAATAAATTGTTACTAAACTAATAATTGTTTGAAGGGTTAACTATTATTTTAGTTGATAATAATTTTGATAATTACTATTTATTTTGTAATTTACTTATGTTAATTAATTTTGTAATCAACGATGGTTTAAAAGATTATAATTATTTTGAATAAAGTTATTTATGATAATTAATTTTAAGTTGACGAGGTTTAATAAGATTAATTTCTTTATTTATAGTCGATAACTATTTTTAAAGAGTGCTTATTCTTAATTAATCATTTTTATAAGTGAGGTTTGAGTAAATTAATAATTTACTAATGATACTTAAGTTGATTAAATTAAGTTTGGAAGTGCTTTAATAACTATGATAAGCAAAGGATTTTGAGTTATATAAACAAGATTTGTTTAATTATTAAAAGTAAAGAAGTTTTATAATGAAAGAGATTTTAAAAATTAAATAGTTAATAAGACCCTGTTTAAAGGGAATTGTACATAGAACTTGTGAAATCATTTATTGGATATCTATATTTGAGATAATAAACTGTTATATATATTAAAGATAAGAATATTGTCAGTCAATGTCTAAGAGGCAATAATACATGACCTTTAATGGCTTCATTATTATTGGATGGATAGAACTAGCTTAACATCTATATTAATATTTTTGGAATTAAAATTATGTAAAAGCACTACAACAAAATTAACCTTTTACAACTAATGTTCTGCAATAGTTTGATGAACTATGGTAAATGTGTAGGGCTTTAACAACATGTAGTCAAGTAAGTGTCGTGGAAAGCAAACTTGAAGGGAAAACATTGTAAAATAAATTGTCTTGACTAAATTTTCAAAATGTTATAGAAATTGTTAGACCAAAAAATTGGACCTAACACCCAAATGCAGATCACAAATCACAGAATGCAGAAAAAGTAAATAAAGAGGAGACACACAAGGTTTTTATAGTGGTTCGGCTATAGATGTAGCCTACGTCCACTTTATAATCTTATTGTTATACTGACAGATTACAAGAATCAATTATATGCAGACACACAATCCGTGTGTTAATTGAGATTACAAGAGGAGAATTTATGTGTTGAAAGGTGCAAAGTCCTTGCAATCGGCAATGGCAGAGGCTGTCTAGATGTAGGAGAAAGTCTCAGCCAAAAAGTCAGAGAGAATCCCCTTAAAATTCCATGTAGAGGTGTATTTATAGCTGTAGGAGAGCTTCTGGGAAGATCGATTCGTGATGGGGTACGTGACACCCGATCCGGAACAGTAGGAGCAAGATGTGGCATGAGAACAGGTCAAAACAGTGCGTGTATCAGCAAGTGCACGGGTCGGTTCGTGGTCATGGGATCGGATCGTGATATGAGCTCCACGAACCGTGGTCTGATCGTGAGCTGTATGGTGAAGCTGGTGTGTCACGAGCGGGTCGTGATCAGGAGGTGTACCACGAACGGGTCATGGTCTGAGGGTGCGCCACGATCCGAGAGGGGTGATCCGATGAAGGGCGAACCGAGGGTGCACCACGAGCCAAAGAGGATGCACGAGCCGTACTCCGATCGTGTGACGCTTCATCACTTTATCTAGGAAATTGCCAGATTACACCCATTCATGGAAACGGACGTAACTTTCAAACCGTAAGTCCAATTGAGCCAAACCAAAGCTCAAACTGAAGCTAATTCAGAGATCTACAAGAATTACAAAGCCTAGTTTCGTAATTGCTGTTTTCGGGCCCAAAAAAGGTCATCTGATAGGAGTTTCGGGACTTTCTTTGTTCGTGATGCGACTTTGACCAAATCGCTGCCTGTCTTCTGATGTTGTTCTCCATATCCGAGCATGAGCTATCCAGATATTCAGTGTGACAGCTTTTACCAAAAAGTGTGCCAACATATTTACCCCCCTGAACATATCTTGCTGGTTGAAGGAAGATGCATTCTCGATAATCTGAGAAATCCAAACCCAGAATGCAACGATCACGCCGGATCGTATTAAGGCCAGAAAACCGACAATCACACGGGATCGTATTAAGGCCAGAGAAATCCAAGAAGACCAGGAGTTTGTACCTGCAAGAAGATAAAACAAATAATGCAAGAATATTTCCTAGATGGCCTTACCGGAGTAAACCATTTGAGGAGATGTTAGAGGGGTTCCAAGACGGCCTTACTGGAGTAAGACGACCAAGGAAATGCCATGAAAATTCCAAGACGACCTTACCGGAGTAAGACGACCAAGGAAAAGCACATGAGGTTCCAAGACGGCCTTACCAGAGTAAGACGATCAAGGAAAAGCACATGAGAATTTGTTTATACTGGACGGATCCAGTTGGGAGCCGGAGCTCATGTTTGTACTGGACGGATCCAGTTGGGAGCCGGAGCTCAATGCTTATTACTAATTCGTGAAAATGCAGCGGTCGTTTGCCAGACACGACTGGAGACCACAAGTCGGTTCCGTGCGTGTGGGCTGATGTGACCGCTCTTATTACATGCAGGGAAAACAAAGAAGGGCGAGAAGTCACTTAAAAGCCTAAAAACATGAACTATGAACCGGAGTTCGCCAAATTGAAGAGATCCGCTGAGTGGGATCAGTTAATGATAAACCCACGATTGCTCGATTAAGGGTCATTTCCTCTCCGGGGATTCGGCGATGGCAGCGCAGGGGCAGATGCAGGCGTTGTTGGTTGAATGACGTACTCAGGTAGTTCTCCTCGCCTGACCCGATCCTCGATAAGGTCTCGCAAATGTCTGCAGTCATCAGTGTTATGACCATCCATGTCATGAAATATTCAGTGTCTGCCAGAATTGCGTTGTGCTAGTGTTGGTTCCCTCTTAGGAGGCCTTGGATACGAGGCAGTACCTCATGTATCTATGTAGATATTGCTTAAGGTGTCATTCGGTTCATTGTATTTGTCGTATCTGGACCCTCTCCGGGGTGGAGCATTACGATCATTCTTTGCATTGGCTGCTCCTTTGCCTTTTCCAGAATAAGATGGTTCTCCATCTTTGAGCATGTTTACTTCGAAGGTTTTCTTCTCGGAAGTTGCATCTTCTTCAGAAATCTATCTGCTTCAAGGTAGAATTCGCCGAGATTTCGTGGTGGATCTCGGTACAAGGATTTTGTAAACTCCGAATTATCTAGAACGCCGGATACTGCTGCCATCAGTACCATCGATGGTTTAGGGCGATCAACTGATGCTGCTGCAACGTTGAATCTTTCCAGGAATGAACACAGAGTTTCTCTGGGCCTCTGCTTGATTGTGGTGAGGGACATGACATTCTTGGGTCGTGCGATGTGGACCCGAAATTGTTCAAGGAAGCGTGCGACCAACATCTTCCAAGTGTTGATCGATTCCGTTTCTAGCGGTCGAATCCATATGGCTGCTATATCAGTTAGAAAGAGAGGAAAACGTTTAGCCATGACGTTTTCCGATGTCGATTGAACTTCCATATGTCGTTTGTACCGCATCAAGTGCACAGTAGGATCTGTCCTGTCGTTGTAGGGCTCCAGTTGTGGTAGTCTAAAATCCGGGGTATTGCGGGAATTCCTGATTTCCTGAGTGAAAGGAGTGTGGTTGACGTCGTCCACGTCATTCTGATAGGTGCGGTCTCTCGAGAGGCGTTGAATTAGACCAGCGAGTCGATTGCCTACAAAAAGCTATTGCAAACTACCAAAATCAGAGCTGGTGCCCGCAGCATTGAATGCAGGAGAGGATGGAAGCTGTTGGTGAGCTGTTGCCTGGGGATCGCGGATCGAGGGCGGCGACCCAACCCGGTTCGAGGGGGTTGGTTCGTGAGGCAGGTTCGTGAAGCAGGGGGCGATCCGACTGGGTCCTGGAGGTAGGTCACGAACCGGTTGTTGTTGAGCAAACGGGAGTGAGTTGCTGGGATCGGCTCGTGAGCCTAGTGGTGCACCACGATCCGGATTGCGATCTAGAGGTGTATCACGAGATGGTTGATGTTGTTGAATGGGGGCTTGCAATCCGGTGTTCATCTGATTTGGAGCTGAAGTAGATCGCAGTGCATTTCCAAGAGCGAGTGGGTTTCCCCCAAGTCCTAATGATGCATGAGTCGCTTCTGTGGCCTCGTTTCCAATGACTTGAGCCTTACTTTGCCTTCCATCCATCCGAGCGAAGAATTGATTGATCATTTCCTGTTGTTTCTGGAGGAGATCATCTTGTCGTGCCATCTGATCTCTCAGTTCAGTGAGAACTCCGTCCATCTCGTCTCTGGTCAAGAATGCAGAAGGATCTCTATGAGAGGAAGCTTCCTGGCTTGCCTCGTTCCTTGTGTCTTCAGCGTCAGCATCATCAGCATGAGCGGAAGTTCTAGTCTTCTTCCTTTTGATTGCCATTTATCCAATAGCCAAAAAAATCCAAGCAGAAGTTGAAGTTGTCGTGTGCCCCCCTACCTGGCGTGCCAAAATGTTAGACCAAAAATTGGGCCTAACACCCAAATGCATATCACAAATCACAAAATGCAGAAAAAAGTAAATAAAGAGGAGACACGCGAGGTTTTGATAGTGGTTCGGCTGTAGATGTAGCCTACTTCCACTTTATAATCTTATTGTTATACCGACAGAATACAAGAATCAGTTATATGCAGACACACAATCCGTGTGTTAACTGAGATTACAAGAGGAGAATTTATGTGTAGAAAGGTGCAAAGTCCGTGCAATCGATAATGGAAGAGGCTGTTTAGATGTAGGAGAAAGTCTCTACCAAAAATTCAGAGAGAATCCCCTTAAAATTCCATGTAGAGGTGTATTTATAACTGTAGGAGAGTTTCTGGGAAGACCGGTTCGCGATGGGGTACATGGCACCCGATCCGAAAAAGTAGGAGCAAGATATGGCATGAGAACAGGTCAAAACAGTGCGTGTATCAGTAGGTGCAGGGGTCAGTTCATGGTCATGGGATCAGATCGTGATATGGGCTCCACGAACCGAGGTCTGATCGTGAACTGTATGGTGAAGCTGGTGTGTCACGAGCGGGTCGTGATCAGGTGTATGTAATAACCCGGAAATTCTGAACCAGTTTAAAATTTTTATTTTGCCTATTTTAGCGAATTTTGAAAATTTAAAATAGATTATTTTAAATAATATCGACGAGAAATTTATTTTGAATATAATTCTAACGTATATATTATATACGTCGTCGTTAGAATTTAATTAATTATATATAATTATAAATAGAATTGAAAATGGCGCGGTAGTTCGATAATTCGATTTCAAACTTCAATTGAATGTACCGGGTGCAAAACAATCCGTATTTTAGTGAAACCAAAAACAATAGGATCTAATTGAGAATATCTTTCCAACGAATCCGAAAAATCGAAATTTCATAACGGGAATCAAAAGATATGTCCAGTTGAAAATTCTGAATAGTCGCTATGGAATTTAGGCCCTTAAGAAGGGGAATTTTGCAGACGACCTCGGATTTCGACGAAACCACTTTTGTTGGGTCCGTGATGTCGAATTATTGCTAGGTTTTAAATTTCATAATTTTTCGAATCAATATGTGAGCGTGGCAAAGGAAAACGCGTTTGACCAATTTAAGTTGATTTTAATCGACTGGAAAATGGCCATTTTTCAAACGGTCTCGGAATTCAACGAAACTAGTTTTGTTAGGACCGTATAGTCAATATGAAGCTAGAAAATATTTTTCTGGAATTTTTCTAGTTAGTATGTGACCCCGGTAATTTGAAATGTACGTTTAAAATTCAATATAGCGATTTAAATGTAAATTTAACGGAAACTGATTCAAACGACCGAATCAGCCTACGATACATATCCCATTGTGTTCGGAATAGGGGTAATTAGCTGTAGACGACAGGCGGTGGGCCTTGTTTCGAGTTCGTTTGTAAAAGTCAACTTTTTAAATTAAATAAAAAAATATATATCCTCCCCTCATAACCGATGCCCCCCCTTTTTCCTTCATTTTCGATTCATCAGTAAATAAAAAAAACCTCAAAAGCGATTTCCAATCCGCTCCTCCCCGTCGAACTCCCCCTCACCGCCGCCTTTCGCCTTCGATCCCTCCCTCCCCCACTCGCCATCACCCCTCCGACCAAACGCGAAGCCCTAGCCCCCTCCCCCCCAGCAATCGAAGACCACCGAACCCCATCGAAGAACCGACGCAACCCCCAAACCCCCCCTCGTCAGTTCGAACCCCCCCTGCTCCGCCCCACATCAGCCTCGCGGTGGCCACCACCACCTGACCCCGACTCCGGCGCAGCAGCGAAGACCCCCCCTTTTCTCAAAACAAATACGGTAAGTTTTATTTTATTTTATTTTATGATTTTTAGATTATATAAAAACTGATTTTCCTTTTTATATATAGGATTATGAAATAAAAATTCAATTTTTATGTAGATGATTTTAAGAAAAAATTTGATTTTTATGAATAAGACTATGCATTGTTTTTCAAATATGAAACGAAGTTTAGATTTTTTTAAAATAGAAAAGACGAGATTTTTAAATGGAGAAAGGTGTGATTTTTACATATGTAGTGGGTTAAAAATATGATTTTTACAGAGTAGGAACTATAAAAATGTAATCTTTATGAGATAGAGAATATAAAAATATCATCTTTGTATATGTAGCAAAATAAAAATCTGATTTTTATTATATATACGTTGAAATAAAGTGGTATTTTTATAAAGGCGAAATCTTTATTTTTATAAAGGCGAAATCTATATTTTTGAAAAGGCGAAATCTTTATTTTTATAAAGGCGAAATCTTTATTTTTATAAAGGCGAAATCTATATTTTTGAAAAGGCGAAATCTTTATTTTTATAAAGGCGAAATCTATATTTTTGAAAAGGCGAAATCTATATTTTTGAAATGGAATTTTTATCTATAGGACATCGTAGTAAAAATTCGATCTTTATATATTGAATAGCATAGTAAAAATTCGATTTTTATATATTTAATAACAAAGTAAAAATTCGATTTTTATATATTGAATAGCGAAATAAAAATTCGATTTTTATATATTGAATAGCAAAGTAAAAATTCGATTTTTATATATTGAATAGCAAAGTAAAAATTCGATTTTTATATATTGAATAGCGAAGTAAAAATTCGATTTATATATATTGAATAACAAAGTAAAAATTCGATTTTTACATATGTAGAGAATACGGGCAACGAAGATGACAAAAAGGCGAGAACGACGAAGATTTCTATCAAAGAAGAGTCAAGATGATTGGATAGCTATCGGTGAGAATTTCTCACTCTTCAATTTCTTTTTCTAATTATATATATATATACTAGGATGCAGACGGTGCTTAGTAGCACCCGACACAATCGTCCACAGACCATGGACTTGTTTGTTTGATTGCAAAAATTAGTTAGATTATTTTATTGAAATTTGGTTGTTTGGTAAATTTGATTGATATGTGAATGGCGTGGGCCTTCACTAGACCGGGGATAGGGCTAGGCCTTGTCCCGTTTCTAGTATCGTGCCGTTATGCCGCCGAAATTTTCTAAAATGAGTTAGAAAAATAAAAATATCATTTTATTGTGTAAATGAACAATAGAAATTCATGTGTTGGAATAAAATGTTTTATCGTTAAAAATATAATTTTTAACGTGAATATGAATAAATGAATATTTATAAACAAATTGGCCGATTTGTTTACATACACTAATTTGACTGATATTGATTGGGTCGATAAATTTTACACATCGCCCAACTGCACAAATAAAATATGCGTTTGATTGTTTGAAACCCCACACGGGTGTTGGGATGAAATTTGAAGTTCACTCATCCTGATTGATTAAATATGTCGATCGATTGATTGACAGGCTGTTATAAGCGTTAGATATCTATATTTGATGCTTATACAGTGTAGTGCACTTTGGTTGATGGTTGATTATTTTTCAATGCTATTATATACGTGTGATGTATGAAAATCCATATAATTAATATTATATGGTGATTGATTGGGCCTCATTCCAATTTAGAAGATAAAGAATATTATAAAGTAAATGTTCATGTGTTGACTGTACTCATTCGTGAGATTAGTCATGTGTGGAACGTAATATTTTAACAATAAAATTTATATCTTTATCACTATAAAGTAAATGTTCATGTGTTGACTGTACTCATTCGTGAGATTAGTCATGTGTTGAACGTTCTATTTTAACAATAAAATTTACATCTTTATCAATATAAAATAAAGGTTCATGTGTTGACTGTACTCATCCGTTGAGATTAGTCATGTGTTGAACGAAATATTTTAATAATAAAATTTGCATCTTTATCAATATAAAATAAAGGTTCATGTGTTGACAGTACTCATCCGTTGAGATTAGTCATGTGTTGAACGAATTATATTTGAAATAGTAATATTTGAAATAGAATATTTGAAATAGAATATTTGAAAATAGAAATATATGAAGCCGTGTTGATTAGATTGACGCCATTTTGACGTGAACGATATTTATATCGATTTTATTCATTTAAAAATGAATATTGAAAAGTGATTTCGAATTTGAATTGAATAGAAAACGAATTTGATTTCAATTGAATATAAAATGAATTCGATTTAAATTGAATATAAAACGAATTCGATTTCAATTGAATATATAACGGATTTGATTTGAATTGAATATATAACGGATTTGAAATGAATTGAATTGAAAACCATTTCGAAATGAATTGAATATGAAACGATTTTGAAATGAATTGAATATGAAACGATTTCGAAATGAATTGAATTGAAAACGATTTCGAAATGAATTGAATATGAAACGATTTCGAAATGAATTGAATTGAAAATGATTTCGAAATGAATTGAATTGAAAACGATTTCGAAATGAATTGAATATGAAACGATTTCGAAATGAATTGAATATGAAACGATTTCGAAATGAATTGAATATGAAACGATTTCAAAATGAATTGAATATGAAACGATTTCGAATTGAATTGAATATGAAACGATTTCGAATTTGAATTCGAATTGAATAGAAAACGATTTGAATTCGAATTGAATAGAAAACGAATTGAATTCAAATTGAATAGAAAACGAATTGAATTTAAATTGAATAGAAAACAAATTGAATTTAAATTGAATAGAAAACGAATTGAATTCAAATTGAATAGAAAACGAATTGAATTTAAATTGAATAGAAAACGAATTGAATTTAAGTTGAATAGAAAACGAAATGAATTCGAATCGAATTAAAAATCGATTTGAATTGAAATCAAATAGAAATGAAAGTAAAAAGGATTTATAATAGAAAATTCAATTTTGATTTGAATTTGAAGTGGAAGTCGAAATTGTTTTTGAAACGAATTTAAAACTATTTATATAATTCGTTTTAAATAAGAAATCGACGAAATATATATTATATATATAATATAATGGCCTGAATAGAACGCGCCGCGGCAGTTCGTGAATTTCGACCATTTATTTCAAACGGACATTACGGGAGATCCGACCGTCGGATTCTCCTAAAATAGGAACCGTTGGGTTCGTATCGAAAAGAGCTTTCTAACGAATATTAGAAATTTGAAATCTAACGGTTGGATTTGGAGTTACGTCCAAATCAAATTTGGAAAAGGTCGATGTAAGTGCAGTTCGATGGCCGTTGATGGAAATCGACTGTACGGACCTTGATAAAATTATTAAAAATAGTAATAATTTGTGTAAAATCATAAGAAATGATTTGGGAAAAATTGGGATGAAAAACTCCAAGTTTGAAAAGATAAAAATAGATTTTTATCGAAATGAACTAGATTGAACTAAATTTAAAACCCGGTTTTTTTTAAATAAATAAATTAGATTTAAAAAGGGGTTTTAAATAATCGGAATTCCTAATATATTTGATTTGAATTGAACTAGAATTGATTTGTGGGTTTATCGTGAACTGTGTTTTAAACAACACTAGTTCTTTAACCCGACGATAAATAGAATGTGATTTGGGTTTGTCGTGAACTGTGTTTTAAATGACATTAGTTCTTTAACCCAGTAAAAGGAGTTTTAATGAATCTGCAATTGGATTGAAATGTGAATTGATAATTTAAATTATCAAATTTAGAAATTGAGCGAGAATGGAGTATCACCAATTTTGCTCCAAAGCGATAGTTAAATCTTTAATTAGATTTGAACGTGAAATGGTAATTAATTTTACCGATAACACCATAGTATTAGATATGGAGTATTACCAGTTTTGCTTCGTGGGATGAATAGGTTGGGATTGGGAAATAAAATAAATAATTACTTCGGTGTGGTTCGCTAATCTCGACTAGTTTAGAAAACCATAATTTGGTTTGAAACGACATCCAAAGGAAGATTAAAGGATAAATTTTAAAGAATTTATCTTGGATAAAATTAATGGGAACTTTTCCCAAAAGATGTGGATAATTAAATAACAGAATATTCAGAATTGGAATGAGGCGTATGTTGCGTTTGTGTAACATTTGTTTTTAATATACGCGGGTTGTTCGGAAAGTCCGGGTTTATACCCATTCTGAATAACCGATTCGACGATATGTCGAAAATGAAGACGGTGGTTGAAGTCCGAAAGTCTTCACATCGTTTGGATAATTACTGACGATCCTGATTGGGCTGTACACCTAAGAGGATGGAAATAGTTGGTGGTCGTCCAGACGTACTTGGAGATGGATGGATATGCAAGGAAAGTGCCTCCGGTTTCGTTCAGACCCAGAACAGACTTGGAAATGGATTGTGTGTCTGACATTGGATTTTATTCTGTGTTGATTGATTTCTATTAAATATACATCTGTTTGGCGGCGGAGAATTTATTCTTTTGCTTAACGCCCTTCTCTGAGACGTACGAGCTCAGAGGTTGTATATCGATGGACATCAGTCGCATGGCATGAATTGCACGTGTGGCACGCTAAGATGCAATGATCAAGGCTTTTGTTGAAAAGCAGAGCCTTGTGGTTGATGATCAAAGCACGGCCTATGTGGCAGCTTTGTGTATAACGTGAATTCGCGAGCCTCACACCTCGGTATGAGTCAAAAACGGGATACGGACCGCTGGGAGAGCACGACGTTTCTTTCTAGCTTTGGTGGTGTCAGTGACTTACCAGCCCTGACATTTATATACTTTTCACCTTTGTGGTTGTTGGAATGAGGCGCCTCGATATTAGGTCTGTAAGGACCGGGAAACGTGTGTTCAGGAATTGCCAATCCTCTAACGTAAGTGAGGACCGGCCCAGCCGAATCCAGAATTGCCTAGAGTGTGTAGTCCTAAGACATTTGCTAGAGTGTCTCGAGTGCGGAGAGGAGCTTGCCCCTTGCCTCGATTCATGACAGAATCCAATTTCCAATACGTGTATTGCGGTTTTAATTGTAGAACTAGTATAGCGACATAGTAGATGGTAGCTATGCCGCATATGATTGATATTTATGATTGAAATTGTTTTGACACTATACACTTATTATAGTATCAAATGATTTGTTTTAAGCGTACCAAGCATGTTTGGCTGTTATAAGGTAAAACCCTATCCTCCGGCTTGTGTTGCATTGTGTGATGGGACCTGGGTCTTATAATAGCTTCATTTTTCGAAAAAGCATTGCGTCGTCTTTTCTATGCACTGGTATTCTTGGGAGGAAACCTGTTCAGTGTTATACGGCGTGGTCCCTTGAATTACTCTCTTTTAAAGTAAAGTTTTAAATAACTATTTTAGTTCTCACACCAGTCACATGACTGACCTAGAGTTTATTGTTTTAACCTAAACTCTGGGTGCCCCTATTTTCCACACGGGCAGCTAGTAGTTTTGGTTTTGCAGATTTATATTCACAGGATCCTGATTTACAGCTGGAATGATATCCGGAGAGCTCTGTATCCGTATATCACCTTCAGTTGTGCTTTGTATTATTTTCCGCTGCTATGTAATTTATTGTAATCACTGATATTTATCGAATGTAATTTATTCATTTATACTCTGTATATTCTTGTATCTGATGAAATTGTTGTAATAACAATGAAATGTTCTTCCGTCTGTGTTCATTTGTGTGTTGTTCTCAAAGTAAACGGGTTCTCACATTTGGTATCAGAGCTTTGGTTTACAGAGCTCGAGAACAAGACACATTAGAACCATATGAAAGAATTCATCAGATATTGGATTAGTAATATCCAATTAGAATGACGCGTTAGAGATAGGATCAGCAGTATCCTAGAACGAGTGTGAAGAGTATATTTTTCAAATGGAAACAATTTTGTTTCGAAATTTAAACCATTTTAAAACATATTTGATTATTTATTTATTTTGAATTTGGACAATCTAGTATATAAAGGTTTTGCATATACGCGTCATGAACGTATATTTGAAGTTTTAATATATTAGATAGATATAGAGTCACACTCTAGTCGCCCGGACATGTTCCTGATGATGAAGTATACCATCACCAGTATTTATTTTCGAGTGACGAAGGTGTGATATCTATATATTTCCATTAGACTGGTGTGAGAACCAAAACTAATATAGCTAGAACACATTGCTGTGAATTGGCATCAAAAACAAGATTTTCAGTATATATATCAAAGTTATGAATTCGAAACTCTAATCCACTAATTGATTGATGTTTATGTTGTTTGTCAATTTGTTTGATAATTTTGAACCATTATGCCTAATTGTATCAAATATTGAATTATATTGAAAATAGGTTGTTTTTGCTTGCATATACATATACTTACATTGAACAGGTCATAGCAAGGAGGCTAGAGAAGAGAATAAAATTTGTTTGCCCGACAAATAGGTACATGTTTACTATAATTTACTGTTTTGTTTGGGTGATGATGATTTTATGAGCTTATTTGCTAGCCGCATGGATTTTTCTTTTTCTTTTTGAGATCAGAAGGCCTATATGGCAATTTCGGGATTTTCCCGTGGCTCCCGGTGCAGGGGAGGTTATGGCGAAATTTTTCGAAAATTTAGGGTGTTAGCCAAATTTTTGAAATTTTGAAAATTCTCAGAAACTGAAAAGTTGGAGAATGGAAGCCAGTTCGAACGTCGAGTTGATTAATCAAACCACTTTCGACTTCGTTCCTTTTCGGGGATGAAAAGTTTTAAGTGGGGGAGAATGTAATAACCCGGAAATTCTGAACCAGTTTAAAATTTTTATTTTGGCTATTTTAGCGAATTTTGAAAATTTAAAATAGATTATTTTAAATAATATCGACGAGAAATTTATTTTGAATATAATTCGAACGTATATATTATATACGTCGTCGTTAGAATATAATTAATTATATATAATTATAAATAGAATTGAAAATGGCGCGGTAGTTCGATAATTCGATTTCAAACTTCAATTGAATGTACCGGGTGCAAAACAATCCGGATTTTAGTGAAACAAAAAACAATAGGATCTAATTGAGAATATCTTTCCAACGAATCCGAAAAATCAAAATTTCATAACGGGAATCAAAAGATATGTCCAGTTGAAAATTCTGAATAGTCGCTATGGAATTCAGGCCCTTAAGAAGGGGAATTTTGCAAACGACCTCGGATTTCGACGAAACCTGTAATAACCCGGAAAATCTGGGCCTGTTTAAAAAAAAATTTATTTTGGCAATTTTAGCGAATTTTGAATATTTAAAATAGATTATTTTAAATAAAATCGATGAGAAATTTATTTTGAATATAATTCGACGTGTATATTATATACGTCGTCGTAGAATATAAATAATTATATATATAATTAAAATATAGAATTGAAAATGGCGCGGTAGTTCAATAATTCGATTTCAAACTTCAAATGAATATTCCGGGTGCAAAACAATCCGGATTTTAGTGAAACCAAAAACATTAGGATCTAATTGATAATATCCTTCCAACGAATCCGAAAAATCAAAATTTCATAGCGGGATTCAAAAGATAGGTCCGGTAGAAAATTCTGAATAGTCGCTGTGGAATTCAGGCCCTTAAAAATAGACATTTTGCAAACGACCTCGGATTTCGACGAAACCACTTTTGTTGGATCCGTGATGTCAAATTATTGCTAGATTCCAAATTTCATAATTTTTCTAATCAATATGTGAGTGTGGCAAAGGAAAACGCGTTTGACCAGTTTTAGTTGTTTTTAGTCGACTGGAAATTGGCCATTTTTCCAACGATCTCGGAATTCGATGAAACCACTTTTGTTAGGACCGTATCATCATCACGAAGCTAGAAAATATTTTTCTGGAATTTTTCTAGTTAGTATGTGACCCCGGTAAATTGAAATGCACGTTCAAATTCAATATATAGAGTTATATGTAAATTTTGACGAGAACTGATTCAAACGATCGAATCAGCTTGCGATACATATCCCATTGTGTTCGGAATGGGGGTAATACGCTATGGACGACAGGCGGTGGACCTCGTTTAGAGGTCGTATGTAAAAGTCAATAATTTGGTAATTAAAATAAAAAAAGAAAAAATTTTCTCTTTCCTCCCCCCTTAACTTCTCTCTGCCCCCCGCCATTTCATTCGTTCGTAACAGAAAAAAAAAAGAAAAATCAAATCGCTCCACCAGCGGCGGGATCGGCCACCGCTCCGACCTTCCCCCTCCCCCTCGCTCGCGCCGTCTCCGTCAACGCCCCCCCCCCCCCCCCTCTCGCACCTCCACTTCTCCTCCTCGCCGAACCCACATCGAACCCCCCCTAAATCCCTAAATCGCACCGCTCCGTTCTCCCTCCCCTCCTCCGTTCGACGACCCCCGTACCCTTCCCCCCTCCTGGTGTCAACCGACGCAAGCAAACCCCCCCCCCTTCGAAGTTCAACAGCGAAACCAACCCCCCTCCTTTCAAAAAAAAATGTAAGTTTTATGTATTTGTTTTTATTCATTTATTATGAAGGTGTTATTATGAATTTAAAATTTGTTTTTAGCAGAAAATAAAATCAGTTTTTATATATCTTATGGCATTAAGAAGAAATGATTTTTAATAAACGTAAGAGAGGATTTTTATATGATAAAACATGTGATTTTTAGGAACTGGAAATATGCGATTGTTATTTGTGTAAAGGCAAGATCTTTGTTTGTTGGAAGTTTTGATTTTTAATTTAGAGGAAAGGATATAATTTTTATATACGTATGAAGAATAAAAATATAATTTTTATATACGTATGAAGAATAAAAATATAATTTTAATATACGTATGAAGAATAAAAATATGATTTTTATATTTTAAGGTAGTAAAAATATGATCTTTACTATGTAGATGATGTAAAAATATGATTTTTGTTTATGTAGAGAATTAAAAATATAATTTTTACATGATAGGAATATTAAAAATAGCATCTTTATATGAGTAGCAAAATAAAGATGTGATTTTTATAATGATATTTTTATAAAGGCGAAATCTTTATTTTTATAAAGGCGAAATCTATATTTTTGAAATGGAATTTTTATCTATACGAATAGCAAAGTAAAAATTTGATTTTTATATATTGAATAGCGAAGAAAAAATTCGATTTTTATATATTGAATAGCTAAGTAAAAATTCGATTTTTATATATTGAATAATAAGATAAAAATTCGATTTTTATATATTGAATAGAGAAGTAAAAATTCGATTTTTACATATGTAGTGAATACGAGCGACGAAAGCGACAAAAATGCGATAACGATGAAGATTTCTATCAAGGAAGAGTCAAGATAATTGGGATAGCTATTGGTGAGAATTTCTCACCTTTCAATTTCATTTTCTAGTTATATATATACTAGGATGCAGACGGTGTTTAGTAGCACCCGACACAATCGTCCACAGACCATGGACTTGTTTGTTTAGTTGCATAAATTAGTTAGATTATTTGATTGAGATATGATTGTTTGGTGAAATGAAATTGATTTGATTGATGTGTGAATGGCGTGGGCCTTCACTAGACCGGGGATAAGGCTAGGCCTCGTCCTGTTTCTAGTATCGTGCCGTTATGCCGCCGAAATTTTCTAAAATATGTTAGAAAAATAAAAATATCATTTTTATTGCGTAAATGAATGGAATAAAAATTCATGTGTTAAAATAAAATGTTTTATCGTTATAAATATAATTTTTAACGTGAATGTAAATAAATAAATATCTATAAACAAATCGGCCGATTTGTTTATATACACTGATTTGACTGATATTGATTGGGTCGATAAATTTTACACATCGCCCAACTGCACAAATAAAATTTGTGTTTGATTGTTTGAAACCCCACACGGGTGTTGGGATGAAATTTGAAGTTCACTCATCCTGATTGATTAAATATGTCGATCGATTGATTGACAAGCTGTTATAAGCGTTAGATATCTATATTTGATGCTTATACAGTGTAGTGCACTTTGGTTGATGGTTGATTATTTTTCAATGCTATTATATACATGTGATGTATGAAAATCCATATAATTAATATTATATGGTGATTGATTGGGCCTCATACCAATTTAGAAAATAAAGGATATTATAATATGAAGGTTCATGTGTTGACTGTACTCATCCGTTGAGATTAGTCATGTGTTGAACGAAATATTTTAATAATAAAATTTGTATCTTTATCAATATAATATGAAGGTTCATGTGTTGACTGTACTCATCCGTTGAGATTAGTCATGTGTTGAACGAAATATTTTAATAATAAAATTTGCATCTTTATCAATATAATATGAAGGTTCATGTGTTGACTGTACTCATCCGTTGAGATCAGTCATGTATTGAACGAAATATTTTAATAATAAAATATACATCTTTATCATATTTAAAATTAGAACTACTTCACGGTGGAGTCTAATTGAAAATCAAACGATAGATACCCAAATTTTATAAAATATTTTAAATAACAAAAATAGCCATACGTGGACAGTACTCATTCGTTGAGATTAGTCGTGTGTGGAGAAAAAAGATAAATATTCATTTGTCGAGTAGAATATTTGAAAATAGAATTATATGAAGCCGTGTTGATTAGATTAACGCCATTTTGACGTGAACGATATTTATATCGATTTTATTGATTTCGAAATGAATTGAATTGAAAACGATTTCGAATGGATTGAATATAAAATGATTTCGAATTAAATTGAATAGAAAACGAATTTGATTTAAATTGATTAGAAAACGAATTTGATTTAAGTCGAATAGAAAACCAATTTGAATTGAATTGAATAGAAAACCAATTTGAATTGAATCGAATAGAAAACGACTTTGAAATTGAATTGAATTGAAAACGAATTCAAATTGAATTGAAAACGAATTCAAATTGAATTGAAAGCGAATTGAAATGAATTCAAATTTAATTGAATAGAAATGAATTTTAAAACGAATTTATAAAGAAGAATTCAATTTTGCTTTGGATTGAAATGGAAGTTGAAATTGTTTTTGAAACGAATTTAAAACTATTTATATAATTCGTTTTAAATAGAAATCGACGAAATATATATTATATATATTATATATATAATATAATGGCCTGAATAGAATGCGCCGCACCGCGGCAGTTCGTGAATTTCGACCATTTATTTCAAACGGACATTACGGGAGATTCGACCGTCGGATTCTCCTAAAACCGGAACCGTTGGGTTCGTATCGGAAAGAGCTTTCTAATGAACATTAGAAATTTGAAATCTAACGGTTGGATTTGGAGATACGTCCAAATCAAATTCGAAAAAGGTCGCTGTAAGTGCAGTTCGATGGCCGTTGATGGAAATCGACTGTACGAGCCTTGATAAAATTATTAAAAATATCAATAATTTGTGTAAAATCATAAGAAATGATTTGAGAAAATTTGGGATGAAAAACTCCATATTTGAAAAGATAAAAATAGATTTTTTTATCGAAATGAACTAGATTGAACTAAATTTAAAACCCAATTTGTTTTTAAATAAATAAATTAGATTTAAAAAGAGGGTTTTAAATAATCAGAATTTCTAATATATTTAAATGGATTTGAAATGGGTTTATCGTGAATGGTGTTTTAAATAACACTAGTTCTTTAACCCGATAATAAATAGAATGTGATTTGGGTTTGTCGTGAACTGTGTTTTAAATAACACCTAGTTCTTTAACCCAGTAAAAGGAGTTTTAATGAATCTGCAATTAAATTGAAATTCGAATTGATAATCTAAATTATCAAATTTGACAAATAAGCGAGAATGGAGTATCACCAGTTTTGCTCCAAAGCGATAGTTAAATCTTTAATTAGATTTGAACGTGAAATGGTAATTAATTTTACCGATAATACCATAGTATTAGATATGGAGTATTACCAGTTTTGCTTCATGGGATGAATAGGTTGGGATTGGGAAATAAAATAAATAATTACTTCGGTGTGGTTCGCTAATCTCGACTAGTTTAGAAAAACTATAATTTGGTTTGAAACGACATCCAAAGGAAGATTAAAGAATAAATTTTAAAGAATTTATCTTGGATAAAATTAATGGGAACCTTTCCCAAAAGATGTGCATATTTAAATAACAGAATATTCATAATTGGAATGAGGCGTATGTTGTGTTTGTGTAACATTTGTTTTTAAATATACGCGGGTTGTTCGGAAAGGCCGGGTTTATACCCATTCTGAATAACCAATTTGACGATAAGTCGAAGATGAAGACGGTGGTCGAAGACCGGAAGTCTAAGGGATAATTACTGACGATCCTGATTGGGCTGTACACCCAAGAGGACGGAAATAGTTGGTGGTCGTCCAGACGTACTTGGAGATGGATGGATATGCGAGGAAAGTGCCTCCGGTTTCGTTCAGACCCAGAACGAACTTGTAAATGGATTGTGTGTCTGACATTGGATTTTATTCTGTGTTGATTGATTTCTGTTAAATATATATATCTGTTTGGCGGCGGAGAATTTATTCTCTTGCTTAACGCCCTTCTCTGAGACGTACGAGCTTAGAGGTTATATATCGATAGATATCAATCGCATGGCATGAATTGCCTGTGTGGCACGCTGAGATGCAATGATCAAGGCTTTTGTTGAAAAGCAAAGTCTTGTGGTTGATGATCAAAGCACGGCCTTTGTGGCGTAGCTTTGTGTATAACGTGAATTCGCGAGCCTCACACCTCGGTATGAGTTAAAAACGGGATACGGGCCATTGGGAGAGCACGACGTTTCTTTCTAGCTTTGGTGGTGTCAGTGACTTACCAGCCCTAACATTTATATACTTTTCACCTTTGTGGTTGGTTGAATGAGGCGCCTCGATTATAGGTCTGTATGGACCGGGAAACGTGTGTTCAGGAATAAATAATCCTCTAACGTAAGTGAGGACCGGTCCAACCGATCCAAGGATTGCCCAGAGTGTGTAGTCCTGAGGCATTTTCTAGAGTGTCTCGAGCGCGGAGAGGAGTTTGCCCCTTGCCTCGACTCATGACGGAAATCCAATTTCCAATACGTGTATTTCAGCTTTATTTGTAGAGCCTAGTATGGCGACATAGTGGGATGGGGCACTCATGCCGTCTATGATTTATATTTATGATTGAAATGTTTTGACACTATACACTTATTATAGTATCAAATGATTTGTTTTAAACGTATCAAGCATGTTTGGCTGTTATAAGGTAAAACCCTATCCTCCGGCTTGCGTTGCATTGTGTGATGGGACCTGGGTCTTATAATAGCTTCATTTTTCGAAAAAGCATTTCGTTGTTTATCCTATGCACTAGTATTCTTGGGAGGAAACCCGTTCCGTGTTATACGGCGTGGTCCCTTGAATTGCTCTATTTTAAAGTAAAGCTTTAAATAACTGTTTTAGTTCTCACACCAGTCACATGACTGACCTGGAGTTTATTGTTTTAACCTAAACTCTGGGTGCCCTCATTTTCCGCACGGGCAGCTAGTAGTTTTGGTTTTGCAGATTTATATTCACAGGATCCTGGTTTACAGCTGGAATGATATCCGGAAAATTCTGTATCCGTATATCACCTTCAATTGTGCTTTGTATTATTTTTCCGCTGCTATGTAATTTATTGTAATCTCTGATATTTATCGAATGTAATTTATTCATTTATACTCTGTATATTCTTGTATTTGATGGAATTGTTGTAATAGCAATGAAATGTTCTTCCGTCTGCGTTCTGATTTGTCCTGTTCTCAAACGATCAGGGGTTTCGAACGGTCTAGATCGGTTTAACGACTGATTCGGATCGAGCGAAATCCCCGGCCATCACATTTGGTATCAGAGCTTTGGTTTATAGAGCTCGAGAACAAGACACATTAGAACCATACGAAAGAATTCATCAGATATTGGATTAGTAATATCCAATTAGAATGACTCGTTCGAGATAGGATCAGTAGTATCCTAGAACGAGTGTGAAGAGTATATTTTTCAAATGAAAACAATTTTGTTTTGAAAATTTAAATCGTTTTATACGTATTTGATTATTTATTTATTTTGAATTTGGACAATCCAATATATAAAGATTTTGCATATACGCGTCATGAACGTATATTCGAAGTTTTAATATACTGGATAGATATAGAATCACATTCTAGTCGCCCGGAGATGTTCTGATGGTGGTTCGAAACATCATCAGCATTTATTTTTGAGTGACAAAGGTGTGATATCTATATATTTCCATTAGACTGGTGTGAGAACCAAAACTAATATAGTTAGAACACATTGTTGTGAATTGGCATCAAAAACAAGATTTTCTGTATATGTATCAAAATTATGAATTTGAAACTCTAATCCACTAATTGATTGATGTTTGTGTTGTTTGTTCATTTGTTTGATAATTTTGAATCACCATGCCTAATAGAATCAAATATTGAACTGTATTGAAAATTGGTTACATTTGCTTGCATATACATATACTTACATTGAACAGGTCATAGCAAGGAGGCTAGAGCAGAGAATAAAATTTGTTTGCTCGACAAATAGGTACATGTTTACTACATAATTTACTGTTTTGTTTGGGTGATGATGATTTTATGAGCCTATTGGCTAGCCGCTTGGCCTTTTCTTTTTCTTTTTGAGATCAGAAGGCCTATATGGCAATTTCGGGATTTTCCCGTGGCTCCCGGTACAGGGGAGGTTATGGCGAAATTTTTCGAAAATTCAGGGTGTTAGCCAAATTTTTGAAAATTTGAAAATTCTCAGAAACTGAAAAGTTGGAGAATGGAAGCCAGATCGAACGTAGAGCTGATTAATCAAACCACTTTCGACTTCGTTCCTTTTCGGGGACGAAAAGTTTTAAGGGGGGAGATTGTAATAACCCGGAAAATCTGGGCCAGTTTAAATTTTTTTATTTTGGCAATTTTAGCGAATTTCGAATATTTAAAATAGATTATTTTAAATAAAATCGACGAGAAATTTATTTTGAATATAATTCGACGTGTATATTATATACGTCGTCGTAGAATATAAATAATTATATATATAATTAAAATATAGAACTGAAAATGGCGCGGTAGTTCGATAATTCTATTTCAAACTTCAAATGAATATTCCGGGTGCAAAACAATCCGGATTTTAGTGAAACCAAAAACATTAGGATCTAATTGATAATATCTTTCCAATGAATCCAAAAAATCAAAATTTCATAGCGGGATTCAAAAGATAGGCCCGGTTGAAAATTCTGAATAGTCGCTGTGGAATTCAGGCCCTTAAAAATAGACATTTTGCAAACGACCTCGGATTTCGACGAAACCACTTTTGTTGGATCCATGATGTCAAATTATTGCTAGATTCCAAATTTCATAATTTTTCGAATCAATATGTGAGCGTGGCAAAGGAAAACGCGTTTGACCAGTTTCAGTTGTTTTTAATCGACTGGAAATTGGCCATTTTTCCAACGATCTCGGAATTCGACGAAACCACTTTTGTTAGGACCGTATCATCATCACGAAGCTAGAAAATATTTTTCTGGAATTTTTCTAGTTAGTATGTGACCCCGGTAAATTGAAATGCGCGTTCAAATTCAATATATAGAGTTATATGTAGATTTTGACGGAAACTGATTCAAACGATCGAATCAGCTTGCGATACATATCCCATGGTGTTCGGAATGGGGGTAATACGCTATGGACGACAGGCGGTGGACCTTATTTAGAGGTCGTATGTAAAAGTCAATAATTTGGTAATTAAAATAATAAAGGAAAAAATCTCTTTCCTCCCCCCCTTAACTTCTCTCTGCCCCCCCCCTATTTCATTCGTTCGTAACAAAAAAAGAAAAAAAGAAAAATCAAATCGCTCCACCAGCGGCGGGATCGGCCACCGCTCCGACCTTCCCCCTCCCCCTCGCTCGCGCCGTCTCCGTCAACACCCCCTCCCCTCTCGCACCTCCACTTCTCCTCCTCGCCGAACCCACATCGAAACCCCCCCTAAATCCCTAAATCGCACCGCTCCATTCTCCCTCCCCTCCTCTGTTCGACGACCCCCATACCCTTCCCCCCCCCCCGCCCTCCTGGTGTCAACCGACGCAAGCAAACCCCCCCCCCCCTTCGAAGTTCAACAGCGAAACCAACCCCCCTCCTTTCAAAAAAAATGTAAGTTTTATGTATTTGTTTTTATTCGTTTATTATGAAGGTGTTATTATGAATTTAAAAATTGTTTTTAGCAGAAAATAAAATCAGTTTTTATATATCTTATGGCATTAAGAAGAAATGATTTTTAATAAACGTAAGAGAGGATTTTTATATGATAAAACATGTGATTTTTAGAAACTGAAAATATGCGATTGTTATTTGTGTAAAGACAAGATCTTTGTTTGTTGGAAGTTTTGATTTTTAATTTAGAGGAAAGGATATAATTTTTTTATACGTATGAAGAATAAAAATATAATTTTTATATACGTATGAAGAATAAAAATATAATTTTAATATACGTATGAAGAATAAAAATATGATTTTTATATTTTAAGGTAGTAAAAATATAATCTTTACTATGTAGATGATGTAAAAATATGATTTTTGTTTATGTAGAGAATTAAAAATATAATTTTTACATGATAGGAATATTAAAAATAGCATCTTTATATGAGTAGCAAAATAAAGATGTGATTTTTATAATGATATTTTTATAAAGGCGAAATCTTTATTTTTATAAAGGCGAAATCTATATTTTTGAAATGGAATTTTTATACATATGAATAGCAAAGTAAAAATTCGATTTTTATATATTGATAGCGAAGAAAAACTTCGATTTTTATATATTGAATAGCGAAGTAAAAATTCGATTTTTATATATTGAATAACAAGATAAAAATTCGATTCTTATATATTGAATAGAGAAGTAAAAATTCGATTTTTACATATGTAGTGAATACGAGCGACGAAAGCGACAAAAATGCGATAACGATGAAGATTTCTATCAAGGAAGAGTCAAGATAATTGGGATAGCTATTGGTGAGAATTTCTCACCTTTCAATTTCATTTTCTAGTTATATATATACTAGGATGCAGACGGTGTTTAGTAGCACCCGACACAATCGTCCACAGACCATGGACTTGTTTGTTTGGTTGCATAAATTAGTTAGATTATTTGATTGAGATATGATTGTTTGGTGAAATGAAATTGATTTGATTGATGTGTGAATGGCGTGGGCCTTCACTAGACCGGTGATAAGGCTAGGCCTCGTCCCGTTTCTTGTATTGTGCCGTTATGCCGCCGAAATTTTCTAAAATATGTTAGAAAAATAAAAATATCATTTTTATTACGTAAATGAACGGAATAAAAATTCATGTGTTAAAATAAAATGTTTTATCGTTATAAATATAATTTTTAACGTGAATGTAAATAAATAAATATCTATAAACAAATCGGCCGATTTGTTTATATACACTGATCTGACTGATATTGATTGGGTCGATAAATTTTACACATCGCCCAACTGCACAAATAAAATCTGTGTTTGATTATTTGAAACCCCACACGGGTGTTCGGATGAAATTTGAAGTTCACTCATCCTGATTGATTAAATATGTCGATCGATTGATTGACAGGCTGTTATAAGCGTTAGATATCTATATTTGATGCTTATACAGTGTAGTGCACTTTGGTTGATGGTTGATTATTTTTCAATGCTATTATATACATGTGATGTATGAAAATCCATATAATTAATATTATATGGTGATAGATTGGGCCTCATCCCAATTTAGAAAATAAAGGATATTATAATATGAAGGTTCATGTGTTGACTGTACTCATCCGTTGAGATTAGTCATGTGTTGAACGAAATATTTTAATAATAAAATTTGCATCTTTATCAATATAATATGAAGGTTCATGTGTTGACTGTACTCATCCGTTGAGATTAGTCATGTGTTGAACGAAATATTTTAATAATAAAATTTGCATCTTTATCAATATAATATGAAGGTTCATGTGTTGACTGTACTCATCCGTTGAGATCAGTCATGTGTTGAACGAAATATTTTAATAATAAAATATACATCTTTATCATATTTAAAATTAGAACTACTTCACGGTGGAGTCTAATTGAAAATCAAACGATAGGTACCCAAATTTTATAAAATATTTTAAATAACAAAAATAGCCACACGTGGACAGTACTCATTCGTTGAGATTAGTCGTGTGTGGAGAAAAAAGATAAATATTCATTTGTCGAGTAGAATATTTGAAAATAGAATTATATGAAGCCGTGTTGATTAGATTAACGCCATTTTGACGTGAACGATATTTATATCGATTTTTTTGATTTCAAAATGAATTGAATTGAAAACGATTTCGAATGGATTGAATATAAAATGATTTCGAATTAAATTGAATAGAAAACGAATTTGATTTAAATTGATTAGAAAACGAATTTGATTTAAGTCGAATAGAAAACCAATTTGAATTGAATTTAATAGAAAACCAATTTGAATTGAATCGAATAGAAAACGACTTTGAAATTGAATTGAATTGAAAACGAATTCAAATTGAATTGAAAACGAATTCAAATTGAATTGAAAGCGAATTGAAATGAATTCAAATTTAATTGAAATTTGAATTGAATAGAAATGAATTTTAAAACGAATTTATAAAGAAGAATTCAATTTTGCTTTGGATTGAAATGGAAGTTGAAATTGTTTTTGAAACGAATTTAAAACTATTTATATAATTCGTTTTAAATAGAAATCGATGAAATATTTATTATATATATTATATATATAATATAATGGCCTGAATAGAACGCGCTGCGCCGCGGCAGTTCGTGAATTTCGACCATTTATTTCAAACGGACATTACGGGAGATCCGACCGTCGGATTCTCCTAAAACCGGAACCGTTGGGTTCGTATCGGAAAGAGATTTCTAACGAATATTAGAAATTTGAAATCTAACGGTTGGATTTGGAGATACGTCCAAATCAAATTCGAAAAAGGTCGCTGTAAGTGCAGTTCGATGGCCGTTGATGCAAATCGACTGTACGAGCCTTGATAAAATTATTAAAAATATCAATAATTTGTGTAAAATCATAAGAAATGATTTGAGAAAATTTGGGATGAAAAACTCCATATTTGAAAAGATAAAAATGGATTTTTTTATCGAAATGAACTAGATTGAACTAAATTTAAAACCCGATTTGTTTTTAAATAAATAAATTAGATTTAAAAAGGGGGTTTTAAATAATCAGAATTTCTAATATATTTAAATGGATTTGAAATGGGTTTATCGTGAATGGTGTTTTAAATAAAACTAGTTCTTTAACCCGATAATAAATAGAATGTGATTTGGGTTTGTCGTGAACTGTGTTTTAAATAACACCTAGTTCTTTAACCCAGTAAAAGGAGTTTTAATGAATCTGCAATTAAATTGAAATTCAAATTGATAATCTAAATTATCAAATTTGACAAATAAGCGAGAATGGAGTATCACCAGTTTTGGTCCAAAGCGATAGTTAAATCTTTAATTAGATTTGAACGTGAAATGGTAATTAATTTTACCGATAATACCATAGTATTAGACATGGAGTATTACCAGTTTTGCTTCATGGGATGAATAGGTTGGGATTGGGAAATAAAATAAATAATTACTTCGGTGTGGTTCGCTAATCTCGACTAGTTTAGAAAAACTATAATTTGGTTTGAAACGACATCCAAAGGAAGATTAAAGAATAAATTTTAAAGAATTTATCTTGGATAAAATTAATGGGAACCTTTCCCAAAAGATGTGCATATTTAAATAACAGAATATTCAGAATCGGAATGAGGCGTATGTTGTGTTTGTGTAACATTTGTTTTTAAATATACGCGGGTTGTTCGGAAAGGCCGGGTTTATACCCATTCTGAATAACCAATTCGACGATAAGTCGAAGATGAAGACGGTGGTCGAAGACCGGAAGTCTTCACATCGTAGGGATAATTACTGACGATCCTGATTGGGCTGTACACCCAAGAGGACGGAAATAGTTGGTGGTCGTCCAGACGTACTTGGAGATGGATGGATATGCGAGGAAAGTGCCTCCGGTTTCGTTCAGACCCAGAACGAACTTGTAAATGGATTGTGTGTCTGACATTGGATTTTATTCTGTGTTGATTGATTTCTGTTAAATATATATATCTGTTTGGCGGCGGAGAATTTATTCTCTTGCTTAACGCCCTTCTCTGAGACGTACGAGCTTAGAGGTTATATATCAATAGATATCAATCACATGGCATGAATTGCCTGTGTGGCACGCTGAGATGCAATGATCAAGGCTTTTGTTGAAAAGCAAAGTCTTGTGGTTGATGATCAAAGCACGGCCTTTGTGGCGTAGCTTTGTGTATAACGTGAATTCGCGAGCCTCACACCTCGGTATGAGTTAAAAACGGGATACGGGCCGTTGGGAGAGCACGACGTTTCTTTCTAGCTTTGGTGGTGTCAGTGACTTACCAGCCCTGACATTTATATACTTTTCACCTTTGTGGTTGTTGGAATGAGGCGCCTCGATTATAGGTCTGTAAGGACCGGGAAACGTGTGTTCAGGAATAAATAATCCTCTAACGTAAGTGAGGACCGGCCCAACCGATCCAAGGATTGCCCAGAGTGTGTAGTCCTGAGGCATTTGCTAGAGTGTCTCGAGCGCGGAGAGGAGCTTGCCCCTTGCCTCGACTCATGACGGAAATCCAATTTCCAATACGTGTATTTCAGCTTTATTTGTAGAGCCTAGTATGGCGACATAGTGGGATGGGGCACTCATGCCGTCTAAGATTTATATTTATGATTGAAATGTTTTGACACTATACACTTATTATAGTATCAAATGATTTGTTTTAAACGTATCAAGCATGTTTGGCTGTTATAAGGTAAAGCCCTATCCTCCGGCTTGCGTTGCATTGTGTGATGGGACCTGGGTCTTATAATAGCTTCATTTTTCGAAAAAGCATTTCGTTGTTTATCCTATGCACTAGTATTCTTGGGAGGAAACCCGTTCCATGTTATACGGCGTGGTCCCTTGAATTGCTCTATTTTAAAGTAAAGCTTTAAATAACTGTTTTAGTTCTCACACCAGTCACATGACTGACCTGGAGTTTATTGTTTTAACCTAAACTCTGGGTGCCCTCATTTTCCGCACGGGCAGCTAGTAGTTTTGGTTTTGCAGATTTATATTCATAGGATCCTGGTTTACAGCTGGAATGATATCCGGAAAGTTCTGTATCCGTATATCACCTTCAGTTGTGCTTTGTATTATTTTTCCGCTGCTATGTAATTTATTGTAATCTCTGATATTTATCGAATGTAATTTATTCATTTATACTCTGTATATTCTTGTATCTAATGGAATTGTTGTAATAGCAATGAAATGTTCTTCCGTCTGCGTTCTGATTTGTCCTGTTCTCAAACGATCAGGGGTTTCGAACGGTCTAGATCGGTTTAACGACTGATTCGGATCGAGCGAAATTCCCGGCCGTCTCAAAACCACTTTTGTTGGGTCCGTGATGTCGAATTATTGCTAGGTTTTAAATTTCATAATTTTTCGAATCAATATGTGAGCGTGGCAAAGGAAAACGCGTTTGACCAATTTCAGTTGATTTTAATCGACTGGAAAATGACCATTTTTCAAACGGTCTCGGAATTCAACGAAACTAGTTTTGTTAGGACCGTATCGTCAATATGAAGCTAGAAAATATTTTTCTGGAATTTTTCTAATTAGTATGTGACCCCGGTAATTTGAAATGTACGTTTAAAATTCAATATAGCGATTTAAATGTAAATTTAACGGAAACTGATTCAAACGACCGAATCAGCCTACGATACATATCCCATTGTGTTCGGAATAGGGGTAATTAGCTATGGACGACAGGCGGTGGGCCTCGTTTCGAGTTCGTTTGTAAAAGTCAACTTTTTAAATTAAATAATTTAATAAAAAAATATATATCCTCCCCTTATAACCGATGGCCCCCCTTTTTTCCTTCATTTTCGATTCATCAGTAAATTAAAAAAAAAAACTCAAAAGCGATTTCCAATCCGCTCCTCCCCGTCGAACTCCCCCTCACCGCCGCCTTTCGCCTTCGATCCCTCCCTCCCCCACTCGCCATCACCCCTCCGACCAAACGCGAAGCCCTAGCCCCCCCCCCCCCCCAGCAATCGAAGACCACCGAACCCCATCGAAGAACCGACGCAACCCCCAAACCCCCCCTCGTCAGTTCGAACCCCCCCTGCTCCGCCCCACGTCAGCCTCGCGGTGGCCACCACCACCTGACCTCGACTCCGGCGCAGCAGCGAAGACCCCCCCCCCTTTTCTCAAAACAAATACGGTAAGTTTTCTTTTATTTTATTTTCTTTTATTTTATGATTTTTAGATTATATAAAAACTGATTTTCCTTTTTATATATAGGATTATGAAATTTTATGTAGATGATTTTAAGAAAAAAATTGATTTTTATGAATAAGACTATGCATTGTTTTTCAAATATGAAACGACGTTTAGATTTTTTTAAAATAGAAAAGACGAGATTTTTAAATGGAGAAAGGTTTGATTTTTACATATGTAGTGGGTTAAAAATATGATTTTTACAGAGTAGGAACTATAAAAATGTAATCTTTATGAGATAGAGAATATAAAAATATCATCTTTGTATATGTAGCAAAATAAAAATCTGATTTTTATTATATATACGTTGAAATAAAGTGGTATTTTTATAAAGGCGAAATCTTTATTTTTATAAAGGCGAAATCTATAATTTTGAAAAGGCGAAATCTTTATTTTTATAAAGGCGAAATCTTTATTTTTATAAAGGCGAAATCTATATTTTTGAAAAGGTGAAATCTTTATTTTTATAAAGGCGAAATCTATATTTTTGAAAAGGCGAAATCTATATTTTTGAAATGGAATTTTTATCTATAGGACATCGTAGTAAAAATTCGATCTTTATATATTGAATAGCATAGTAAAAATTCGATTTTTATATATTGAATAGCAAAGTAAAAATTCGATTTTTATATATTGAATGGCGAAATAAAAATTCGATTTTTATATATTGAATAGCAAAGTAAAAATTCGATTTTTATATATTGAATAGCAAAGTAAAAATTCGATTTTTATATATTGAATAGCGAAGTAAAAATTTGATTTATATATATTGAATAGCAAAGTAAAAATTCGATTTTTACATATGTAGAGAATACGGGCAACGAAGATGACAAAAAGGCGAGAACGACGAAGATTTCTATCAAAGAAGAGTCAAGATGATTGGATAGCTATCGGTGAGAATTTCTCACTCTTCAATTTCTTTTTCTAATTATATATATATACTAGGATGCAGACGGTGCTTAGTAGCACCCGACACAATCGTCCACAGACCATGGACTTGTTTGTTTGATTGCAAAATTTAGTTAGATTATTTGATTGAAATTTGGTTGTTTGGTAAATTTGATTGATATGTGAATGGCGCGGGCCTTCACTAGACCGGGGATAAGGCTAGGCCTTGTCCCGTTCCTAGTATCGTGCCGTTATGCCGCCGAAATTTTCTAAAATGAGTTAGAAAAATAAAAATATCATTTTATTGTGTAAATGAATAATAGAAATTCATGTGTTGGAATAAAATGTTTTATCGTTAAAAATATAATTTTTAACGTGAATATGAATAAATAAATACTTATAAACAAATCGGCCGATTTGTTTATATACACTAATTTGACTGATATTGATTGGGTCGATAAATTTTACACATCACCCAACTGCACAAATAAAATATGCGTTTGATTGTTTGAAACCCCACATGGGTGTTGGGATTAAATTTGAAGTTCACTCATCCTGATTGATTAAATATGCCGATCGATTGATTGACAGGCTGTTATAAGCGTTAGATATCTATATTTGATGCTTATACAGTGTAGTGTACTTTGGTTGATGGTTGATTATTTTTCAATGCTATTATATACGTGTGATGTATGAATATCCATATAATTAATATTATATGGTGATTGATTGGGCCTCATTCCAATTTAGAAGATAAAGAATATTATAAAGTAAATGTTCATGTGTTGACTGTACTCATTCGTGAGATTAGTCATGTGTTGAACGTAATATTTTAACAATAAAATTTATATCTTTATCACTATAAAGTAAATGTTCATAATTTACATCTTTATCAATATAAAATAAAGGTTCATGTGTTGACTGTACTCATCCGTTGAGATTAGTCATGTGTTGAACGAAATATTTTAATAATAAAATTTGCATCTTTATCAATATAAAATAAAGGTTCATGTGTTGACAGTACTCATCCGTTGAGATTAGTCATGTGTTGAACGAATTATATTTGAAATAGTAATATTTGAAATAGAATATTTGAAATAGAATATTTGAAAATAGAAATATATGAAGCCGTGTTGATTAGATTGACGCCATTTTGACGTGAACGATATTTATATCGATTTTATTCATTTAAAAATGAATATTGAAAAGTGATTTCGAATTTGAATTGAATAGAAAACGAATTTGATTTCAATTGAATATAAAACGAATTCGATTTCAATTGAATATAAAACGAATTCGATTTCAACTGAATATATAACGGATTTGATTTGAATTGAATATATAACGGATTTGAAATGAATTGAATTGAAAACGATTTCGAAATGAATTGAATATGAAACGATTTCGAAATGAATTGAATATGAAACGATTTCGAAATGAATTGAATTGAAAACGATTTCGAAATGAATTGAATATGAAACGATTTCGAAATGAATTGAATTGAAAACGATATCGAAATGAATTGAATTGAAAACGATTTCGAAATGAATTGAATTGAAAACGATTTCGAAATGAATTGAATATGAAACGATTTCGAAATGAATTGAATATAAAACGATTTCGAAATGAATTGAATATGAAACGATTTCGAAATGAATTGAATATGAAACGATTTCGAAATGAATTGAATATGAAACGATTTCAAATTGAATTGAATATGAAACGATTTCGAATTTGAATTCGAATTGAATAGAAAATGATTTGAATTCTAATTGAATAGAAAACGAATTGAATTCAAATTGAATAGAAAACGAATTGAATTTAAATTGAATAGAAAATGAATTGAATTTAAATTGAATAGAAAACGAATTGAATTCAAATTGAATAGAAAACGAATTGAATTCAAATTGAATAGAAAACTAATTGAATTTAAATTGAATAGAAAACGAAATGAATTCGAATCGAATTAAAAATCGATTTGAATTGAAATCAAATAGAAATGAAAGTAAAAAGGATTTATAATAGAAAATTCAATTTTGATCTGAATTTGAAATGGAAGTCGAAATTGTTTTTGAAACGAATTTAAAACTATTTATATAATTCGTTTTAAATAAGAAATCGACGAAATATATATTATATATATTATATATATAATATAATGGCCTGAATAGAACGCGCCGCGCCGCGGTAGTTCGTGAATTTCGACCATTTATTTCAAACGGACATTACGGGAGATCCGACCGTCGGATTCTCCTAAAACCGAAACCGTTGGGTTCATATCGAAAAGAGCTTTCTAACGAATATTAGAAATTTGAAATCTAACAGTTGGATTTGGAGTTACGTCCAAATCAAATTTGTAAAAGGTCGATGTAAGTGCAGTTCGATGGCCGTTGATGGAAATCGACTGTACGGACCTTGATAAAATTATTAAAAATAGTAATAATTTGTGTAAAATCATAAGAAATGATTTGGGAAAAATTGGGATGAAAAACTCCAAGTTTGAAAAGATAAAAATAGATTTTTATCGAAATGAACTAGATTGAACTAAATTTAAAACCCGATTTTTTTTAATAAATAAATTAGATTTAAAAAGGGGTTTTAAATAATCGGAATTCCTAATATATTTGATTTGAATTGAACTAGAATTGATTTGTGGGTTTATCGTGAACTGTGTTTTAAACAACACTAGTTCTTTAACCCGACGATAAATAGAATGTGATTTGGGTTTGTCGTGAACTGTGTTTTAAATGACATTAGTTCTTTAACCCAGTAAAAGGAGTTTTAATGAATCTGCAATTGGATTGAAATGTGAATTGATAATTTAAATTATCAAATTTAGAAATTGAGCGAGAATGGAGTATCACCAATTTTGCTCCAAAGCGATAGTTAAATCTTTAATTAGATTTGAACGTGAAATGGTAATTAATTTTACCGATAACACCATAGTATTAGATATGGAGTATTACCAGTTTTGCTTCGTGGGATGAATAGGTTGGGATTGGGAAATAAAATAAATAATTACTTCGGTGTCGTTCGCTAATCTCTTAGAAAACCATAATTTGGTTTGAAACGACATCCAAAGGAAAATTAAAGGATAAATTTTAAAGAATTTATCTTGGATAAAATTAATGGGAACTTTTCCCAAAAGATGTGGACATTTAAATAACATAATATTCAGAATTGGAATGAGGCGTATGTTGTGTTTGTGTAACATTTGTTTTTAATATACGCGGGTTGTTTGGAAAGTCCGGGTTTATACCCATTCTGAATAACCGATTCGACGATATGTCGAAAATGAAGACGGTGGTTGAAGACCGGAAGTCTTCACATCGTTTGGATAATTACTGACGATCCTGATTGGGCTGTACACCCAAGAGGATGGAAATAGTTGGTGGTCGTCCAGACGTACTTGGAGATGGATGGATATGCGAGGAAAGTGCCTCCGGTTTCGTTCAGACCCAGAACGGACTTGGAAATGGATTGTGTGTCTGACATTGGATTTTATTCTGTGTTGATTGATTTCTATTAAATATACATCTGTTTGGCGGCGGAGAATTTATTCTTTTGCTTAACGCCCTTCTCTGAGACGTACGAGCTCAGAGGTTGTATATCGATGGACATCAGTCGCATGGCATGAATTGCCTGTGTGGCACGCTAAGATGCAATGATCAAGGCTTTTGTTGAAAAGCAGAGCCTTGTGGTTGATGATCAAAGCACGGCCTACGTGGCAGCTTTGTGTATAACGTGAATTCGCGAGCCTCACACCTCGGTATGAGTCAAAAACGGGATACGGACCGCTGGGAGAGCACGACGTTTCTTTCTAGCTTTGGTGGTGTCAGTGACTTACCAGCCCTGACATTTATATACTTTTCACCTTTGTGGTTGTTGGAATGAGGCGCCTCGATATTAGTTCTGTAAGGACCAGGAAACGTGTGTTCAGGAATTGCCAATCCTCTAACGTAAGTGAGGACCGGCCCAGCCGAATCCAGGATTGCCCAGAGTGTGTAGTCCTGAGACAATTGCTAGAGTGTCTCGAGCGCGGAGAGTAGCTTGCCACTTGCCTCGACTCATGACGGAATCCAATTTCCAATACATGTATTGCGGTTTTGATTGTAGAACTAGTATGGCGACATAGTAGATGGTAACTATGACGCCTATGATTGATATTTATGATTGAAATTGTTTTGACACTATACACTTATTATAGTATCAAATGATTTGTTTTAAGCGTACCAAGCATGTTTGGCTGTTATAAGGTAAAACCCTATCCTCCGGCTTGCGTTGCATTGTGTGATGGGACCTGGGTCTTATAATAGCTTCATTTTTCTAAAAAGCATTGCGTCGTCTTTTCTATGCACTGGTATTCTTGGGAGGAAACCCGTTCCGTGTTATACGGCGTGGTCCCTTGAATTACTCTCTTTTAAAGTAAAGTTTTAAATAACTGTTTTAGTTCTCACACCAGTCACATGACTGACCTAGAGTTTATCGTTTTAACCTAAACTCTGGGTGCCCCTATTTTCCGCACGGGCAGCTAGTAGTTTTGGTTTTGCAGATTTATATTCACAGGATCCTGATTTACAGCTGGAATGATATCCGGAAAGCTCTGTCTCCGTATATCACCTTCAGTTGTGCTTTGTATTATTTTCCCCTGCTATGTAATTTATTGTAATCTCTGATATTTATCGAATGTAATTTATTCATTTATACTCTGTATATTCTTGTATCTGATGAAATTGTTGTAATAACAATGAAATGTTCTTCCGTCTGCGTTCATTTGTGTGTTGTTCTCAAAGTACCCGCGCTTTCCTTAACGGGGAAGAAACGGGTTCTCACAGTGTACCACGAACCGGTCGTGGTCTGAGGGTGCGCCACGATCCGAGAGGGGCGATCCGATGAAGAGCGAACCGAGGGTGCACCACGAACCAAAGAGGATGCACGAGCCGTACTCCGATCGTGTGACGCTTCGTCGCTTTATCCAGGAAATTACCAGATTACACCCATTCACGGAAACGGACGTAACTTTCAAACCGTAAGTCCAATTGAGCCAAACCAAAGCTCAAACTGAAGCTAATTCAGAGATCTATAAGAGTTATAGAGCCCCGCTCTGTAATTGCTGTTTTCGGGCCCAAAAAAGGTCGTCTGATAGGTGTTTCGGGACTTTCTTTGTTCGTGATGCGACTTTGACCAAATCGCTGCCTGTCTTCTGATGTTGTTCTCCATATCCGAGCACGATGCTATCCAAATATTCAGTGTGACAGCTTTTACCAAAAAGTGTGTCAACAGAAATATATCTATAATAACAAAATATTTGCATTGTGAAAGTTTGTTTTCTTCAACAACATTTATTCAGTGTCGTTTTATTATACAAACAGATGACATTCCTTTATTGTTGTAACACCCCGCAAATTCTATAACTGTGAAATTCATAAATTAAAGTAAAAATCAAATTCAAAAAAAAAAACTAAGGGAAACGGGATACGCCATTGCGTTCGTCTCGGAAAAATACGCGAAATAGAGTCCGAGTTTTCGTAAAACGGATATCGTATGAAGAAGTTATGGACGAACAAAGTTGGGCGAAAAACCGGAAAACGGGTCAGAATGCACTGGCGCACTTGGGAAGTGCGCCAGAACAAAAATGCACTGGCGCACCTGTGAAGTGCGCCAGTACATTTTTGACCTGGCGCACCTGCCAAGTGCGCCCAGGTCAAAAATGACCTGTTGGTCAGGTCTGGTCAAGCCCTGGCTGGCCAGGTCTGTGTTTGGCCGATTTTCAGAAGCTTGCTTTGTCATTAGGGCTAGGTGGCGGGTTCTAATTGGTCTCTCTATCTAATGAATGGCTACGATCTAACCTAGCAACATCAAGGGTCCTAATCAGTTCCTAACCTCTATATAAACAACCCTAGACAAACCCTAATCTATTCATTCAAAATTAAGAGCATAGCCGCCATGTTGCTGAGGAACGACAAGAGGTAGCCGCCAACTAGAGAGAGGATTAGGGAGAAAGTTCTGAAGCCTAAAGCAATTTCAAGCAACCTAAAGCTAATCAATTTAACAAAGGAATCATATCTCTTAATTAGAGAATTCGCCGCAACCATTGTAAGTAGAGTATTACTTTGGTATGAACAAATGATTGTGTAGATATGTATGTTTGAATTGTGGCAATAAAATTCATATTTGTGCGTTCTTATCAATTTATATACGTTTGGATATTATGAATTATGTCATTCATGTTATAAAGAACTACATGCGGTAGTTCTATGCAAATATACGTTTGGAATATTCGCGAATTACGTGACCTATGTTGAAGCTACATGTATATAGTTGATTGAAATTTCATGCAAGTCTGGGGCTTTGTTATTATGCCATCATGATGTATATTTTTGTGCATAAATCATTTTGCAAGTAATTGAAACAAGTTTGGTTGTTCATATGAAACTATGTTGGAATTTTGACACCATAATCCATGTATTAAGTCATGCTTTTGCAAAACTTGTGAATATGGCTAGGCTATGAATGATATTTGGCATAATTGAAATCCATGATTAAGTCTATCTTGTTTAAAAGAACTATATGATGACATATGTGAGACATGGCTAGGTTAGACTAAATAATCCCTTTTTGCAAGATTAAAGCAAACACCATGATTAGGAATATTTATGCATAAGTATATTTATACCGTCGTTATGTGATTAGACTAAGTTGAACTATGCTTTTGTGTTAGTAACAAAGTATCCCCTTTGTAAACATGTAGAAACCTTATGAACAAATTTCACTATACTTATGCCATGCTTATGTTTGATATTATGCCATGTTTATGCTAGAAGTATTTATGCCATACTTATGTTTGACATTATGCCATGCTTATCCTAGAAATATTTATGCCATGCTTATGTTTGACATTATGCCTAAGTAAAAATATAGGTTCATGGGTCAATAATGATATCTCAATTACAAGTTCACATGCTTTGATTCATGTCACCTATGTTTTATGACCAAAGTATATGTCACTACTATGCAAGTACACCAGTTTCTATTATGTATTTCCAACGTCATATGCAAGTTCATGCGCTCACCTTCCCCTCTTTGTGTATGTAATCACGCTTTAAGCCTTCCCTTTCGCATGGCTAAATTGGGCTTTAAAAGGCTAAGCCCAATATATATAAACGGACGTGTAAAAACGGGGGTAAATAACGTTGGGCTAAATTAATTTAATGAATGAAAACTAAAGTAAAAGGGCCCAAATTCAAGAATGGGTTGGGCCCATGATTGGTGTAACCTTTACACCATTAACTTAATAATGGGCCGCAAATATTTACATATAAGAAATAAAGAAGAATGACAAAATATGTACATGTAGAACATACGATGTGTTTAACCCGAGGTTGGATTGAGTTGTGATGTAAACCTGCCCGGAACCGCCCGGTTGTCCAGTAGTCACAACAATACCTATCCAATGTGGGAGGTTAAACATGGAGCCCAGCAAGGACCCGAGGTTAGACTGAATTGTGACGTAAGACTGCCCGTAACCAACCGGCAACAGGCAGCCACAACAATACCTGTCTAATGTGAGAGGTCCGGGCCTTAATAAGACAATTAAGGCTGAGTCAGGATTGATAGGATTAAGTGAACTAAAGACTTAATCAAAATGGAACATGCTAAACTAAACGGACTGGTGGGGGGTTAGGTTAGAAAACACTTAACCAACTTAGCATGTTGGCTAGAGATAGAAAACCTAGTAACGGGGGACCCTTTTCAGCAGTAACCCTAAAAGGTGTATCAGGATACCCTGAAACTAGGCAGGGTGGGGCACGATTACTGGGCTGATTGTAAGAGGTCAAAATCGACGGCGGTGGTGTAGCAGTGTAGGTTCTAACGGTGTGCGGGCATGCACGCACTCCGGCGCAGAAAAATAAGGCACTGGACACCAGTAGCATACCTGTGCACTCTAAGGTTGTGTCGGGTTGCCACTATGGGACTTGATACACCCCATGGTGGGACCAGCATAGGTAACTATAGACATCGGGGGCCGTAAGACACATGTAACTTTGCGAGTAGGAGCCGATCGTCATTGAATGGATCACATCACCCTGATTATGGGGTGCCAATTGGAAACTAGTTTATATGGGTTCAGAGATTAATATGGGGTACGATAGTATATTCGACCCTAGACAACTTAACCAAGTTTATAGTGTTTGCCCACTTCCTGTTTATACTTATCATACCCAGTTCTTTATTCATAGACAAAATAGTACTAGACTTACTCAGGCTTTATGTCTGACTCTACTTTTCTTTCGTCTTCTTTCTTCCGTTTCCCCCCCCCCCCCCAGGTCCTCAGGGAGGGAACACAGCAGCTTGACCTACCTCAACATCCAGCTTGAAGAAGAGAAAATGTATTGCTTGGACTTTCCTGTTTTGAACTATGGCTTTGGACAATTCACTATGGGGCTTTTGCAGTTTATCTATGTTTTATTTATGCTTCTTTAAATAATGTACTCAAGACAGATTATGAAAGTGTTATGTTATGTTTTTGGAAAGGATGTTGTTGTAACACGTATTTGACTTTATGAAATAAAAGTTTGTTGTTCTTCCGCTGTTTACAAATATGTGTTCTTATATCTGTCTTGTATATCTGTGACTTGTACTTATAAACCCCCACCAAAATTAGGGCATTCCCTTTGAGAGTGACCCTAACGGAGGTGGGGTGTTTCACTTGGTATCCGAGCCAGGTTTACCAGATAAGATAAAAAGTTTTGAAAATTTATTTTCAAAAGGGAAATTTAAAGAAGCATTTTTAAAAAGAAAAATATTATTTTATTTTAAAAAGGCAAAGTCCCCCCCCCCAAAAGCCATAGGTACTCTCTTCTATCCTTCGTTTTGAATCTATCCTTTCTGTTTCAGCATGTCTGGAGACCTTACTCCCCAGCTGCTGACGCTTTCACTCCTCCTCCTCCTCCACGTGAACCAGCAAGCGGAAGAGTCCCAGAGTAGGAAGACGAATAATAGTCAAACAAGAAAGGATTATAACAGTAATAATAAGAAACGAGAAAAAAGGAAATGCAATTTTTGTGGTACGGAGGGGCACATAGCCAAGGATTGTAGAAAAAGGAAAAGAAAGCAAGGAGAATGTTTTCATTGTGGGGAGACTGGACACATCAGCAAAGACCGCCCTGAGAAGACAGACTTTGAGAAGGGCGGGAAAGACAACAAGTCCCGAGAGAAGAGGAAGTGTAAATTCTGTGGCAAAGTGGGGCACTTAGTGAAAGATTGCCTGAAAAAGAAGGCCAAGATGAATGGTGGGTGCTTTTCTTGCGGTGAGGTAGGCCACAGGGCTAAGGACTGCCCAAAGAAACGAGGACAGGGGCAGAGGGCTGGAACCACCTCAGGGGCACAGGTTCATGTGCTAGAAGCGCCACCTTTACAACAGCGAGGTACCAACACTTCTGTAGAAAGTGTAGTTTATCTTTATGATCACCCCGTTCGCACTTTATTTGATTCTGGCGCATCACACTCCTTTATCTCGTCTGCTTTAGTAGAATCTCTGCACCTAAAAACTAGTATGGTAGAGGACCCCTTAATTGTTTCTAACCCAATTGGGGGCCCAGCTCATTTGTCTATGATCTGTTTGGATTTGAAAATTTCTATCCTAAGTGTTGAATTTCAATGTAGTGCCTTTGTTTTGGGCTTTTCGGGGTATGGTTTGATTTTGGGTATGGATTGGCTATCCAGAAATGGGGCCATCCTTGATTGTGAAAAAAGGGTTGTTAGGCTCCTAACCCAGCTTGGTAATACTTTGGAAATTTCTTGTAATCCCTCGTATGCGGTTATGCTTAGTTATCTTGAATCGCTAGATGCCTCTGTTGAAAATTTGCAATCAGTTAGAGTGGTCCGGGAATATCCGGATGTCTTCGAAGAGGTGAAGGGCTTGCCTCCGAAGCGGGAAATAGACTTCCGCATATATCTTGTAGATAATGCAAAGCCCGTTGCGTTGCCCGTTAGAAATATGGCTCCACGAGAAAGGAAAGAGCTCAGTAAACAGATTAAAGAGCTTCTAGAAAAGGGGTTCATTAGGAGGAGCATTTCAGAATGGGGCGCTCCAGTGGTGTTCGCTACAAAGGCGGATGGTTCACTCCGTCTATGTGTTGACTATAGGGAGCTTAACAAGCTAACGAAAAAGAATAGGCACCCTCTCCCTAGAATTGACGATTTGTTTGACCTGCTTGTAGGAGCGTCTGTTTTCTCCCAACTCGATTTAGCAACCGGTTTTCATCAGCTAAGAGTGGCTGAAGATAGCATCGATAAAACGGCGTTCAGAACCCCAGACGGCTTCTTTGAATGGCTTGTCATGCCTTTCGGCTTGACAAATGCACCTGCTTACTTCGTGGACCTGATGAGTAGGGTATTTAGAGATTTCCTCAACAAATTCGTAGTGGTCTTCATAGACGATATCCTTATCTTCTCAAAGAGTGAAGAGGAACATGCTCAGCACTTAAGGGCAATCATGGAAACTTTGCGAGTTTGCTTTCCAACGACTGAAAAGGGCTCTTACAACAGCCCCAGTTTTGACGCTGCCAGATGGGAGCAAGATGTTCACTGTTTATACGGATGCATGTGGGATAGGGCTAGGCGCCGTCTTAATGCAAGAAGGAAGGGTAGTAGCTTATGGCGGGAGGCAGTTGAAAGTGCATGAAAGGAACTACCCAACCCACGATCTTGAGTTAGCCGCCATCGTCTTTGCACTCAAGTCTTGGCGACACTATCTCCTAGGTGAGAAGTTCGAACTTTACACGGACCATAAATCGTTGAAATATCTTTTCTCGCAGAAGGTTCATTTCGCTTATGCATGAGTTGTGGAGAATCACCTTAGTAAGTACATTTGGCAACATGGTTGGCATTTATTTCCAAAAGATAGTTCCTTTACGTGGAATACCTGATAATGCGTGGACGAGATCCAAGATTCACTAGTGAATTTTGGAGAGCTTGCATGGAACCATGAGTACGCAGTTAGGCTTGAGCCAAGTATATTAGAAGTAGAGTAAGTGAAAGTGGAATGAGAGGCAACAGTGAAAAAGGTTCCAACCCATATTTTGGAAACAAGAATTAAGAAGCTACGAAATTGTGAAGTTAAAGACGGACAAAGCATAATGGAGTTAAGCTCAAGGAAATGCGACTTAGAAGATTGAAGACTAGATTCGTGCATCATACCTCTTCTTAAGAGTATATCCTTGATCCCTCTCTTCCTGTAAAGTTCACTTGCATGCTATCTTTCGTGTATATCCTCTCGGTCCCATTTTTAATCCGATTTCTATTGCAAACCCCGTAGGGAGTATGACTCATCTGTTAGTAACACATGTTGGGGCTTGAGGGTGTTCGTTGGATTGACCAAACTTTTTGGGTTTTATAGGATACAGATTGGTCTTAGGAAGGGACTCCCTTGTGACCAAAAAGGAGTCCATCATGCTTAGTTGCCTAGAATCATATATGGTGGTTGGGTTGAGTAACGCTTTGGGTGTCAGTCTGATGTTGATTTCGGTCTTCGGGGCTGATGCTTAGAGAGTTCTTCTCCTAATCAATATATATGTGGCATAGGTTTTCAGTTTTGACATTGCTTAATGGGCACAAAATTTTTACTTGTTTCTATCATTCGACTATACCTTTAGGTAGGATCATTTCCTCTCATTGAGAAAATTTGGAAAATGACCTATAGATTAGAGCTACCCGAAAGATTGGCCGGAGTTCACAACGTTTTTCATGCTTCACATCTCCGAAAATGTTTACATGAGCCTGCTGAAGTGGTAAAGCCAAATATCCTCGAAGAGGCCGAAGTGGAACGCGAAGCAACCATAAGAAAAGTTCCAACCTGCATCTTAGGAACGGAAGTGAAGAAGCTACGCAACCGCGAAGTCAAGCTCGTCAAAGTCCAGTGGAGCGACGCCGAGGGAGACGCGACTTGGGAAACTGAAGCTAGAATGCGTACTGCGTACCCTTTTCTGTTCGAGGGTACATCCTTGATCTTTCTTTTTCCTTAAGTTGCGCTTTTATCTATCTTTTTAGGTATATTTCCTCGACTTTATCTTTTAGGTAGAAACCCTTTGGATGGAAACATGTAGTTGAAACATGTTATGGATGATGGTTGCAAGTGGTTGCAAGTGGTTGCAAGTGATTGCTAGTGGTTGCTCGTGGTTGCATATACACACACAATCTAGGTTTTAGATCGGCTCAGTCACTTCATATTGCATATGCATATATGTTTGCATTCGTCTATGGTTGAACATTAATGTGTTGTCATGTGGATGCTGCATTTGTATTGAATGATTGTGCACTCATGTAGAATCAAGAATAGGAAAATTTGCATACATAATGGATTCATGGCACTTACATAATTCGCATTAAGGAGGTCAACTGAATCAGTAGACCGCCTGATTTTGCATTAGATAAGTACATGTACACACACACTTTGCATTTGATCATGAAGCATTAGAAGTCTTTTAAGGACAATGGATGCTCGTGTTTGATGGATGAGTAGATGGATGATTGGATGTTAGGATATACATTCCTCCTAACTTGAAGATTTCGGGGACGAAATCCTTTTAAGTGGGGGAGAATGTAACACCCCGCAAATTCTATAACTGTGAAATTCATAAATTAAAGTAAAAATTAAATTCAAAAAAAAAAAACTAAGGGAAACGGGATACGCCATTGCGTTCGTCTCGGAAAAATACGCGAAATAGAGTCCGAGTTTTCGTAAAACGGATATCGTATGAAGAAGTTATGGACGAACAAAGTTGGGCGAAAAACCGGAAAACGGGTCAGAATGCACTGGCGCACTTGGGAAGTGCGCCAGAACAAAAATGCACTGGCGCACCTGTGAAGTGCGCCAGTACATTTTTGACCTGGCGCACCTGCCAAGTGCGCCCAGGTCAAAAATGACCTGTTGGTCAGGTCTGGTCAAGCCCTGGCTGGCCAGGTCTGTGTTTGGCCGATTTTCAGAAGCTTGCTTTGTCATTAGGGCTAGGTGGCGGGTTCTAATTGGTCTCTTTATCTAATGAATGGCTACGATCTAACCTAGCAACATCAAGGGTCCTAATCAGTTCCTAACCTCTATATAAACAACCCTAGACAAACCCTAATCTATTCATTCAAAATTAAGAGCATAGCCGCCATGTTGCTGAGGAACGACAAGAGGTAGCCGCCAACTAGAGAGAGGATTAGGGAGAAAGTTCTGAAGCCTAAAGCAATTTCAAGCAACCTAAAGCTAATCAATTTAACAAAGGAATCATATCTCTTAATTAGAGAATTCGCCGCAACCATTGTAAGTAGAGTATTACTTTGGTATGAACAAATGATTGTGTAGATATGTATGTTTGAATTGTGGCAATAAAATTCATATTTGTGCGTTCTTATCAATTTATATACGTTTGGATATTATGAATTATGTCATTCATGTTATAAAGAACTACATGCGGTAGTTCTATGCAAATATACGTTTGGAATATTCGCGAATTACGTGACCTATGTTGAAGCTACATGTATATAGTTGATTGAAATTTCATGCAAGTCTGGGGCTTTGTTATTATGCCATCATGATGTATATTTTTGTGCATAAATCATTTTGCAAGTAATTGAAACAAGTTTGGTTGTTCATATGAAACTATGTTGGAATTTTGACACCATAATCCATGTATTAAGTCATGCTTTTGCAAAACTTGTGAATATGGCTAGGCTATGAATGATATTTGGCATAATTGAAATCCATGATTAAGTCTATCTTGTTTAAAAGAACTATATGATGACATATGTGAGACATGGCTAGGTTAGACTAAATAATCCCTTTTTGCAAGATTAAAGCAAACACCATGATTAGGAATATTTATGCATAAGTATATTTATACCGTCGTTATGTGATTAGACTAAGTTGAACTATGCTTTTGTGTTAGTAACAAAGTATCCCCTTTGTAAACATGTAGAAACCTTATGAACAAATTTCACTATACTTATGCCATGCTTATGTTTGATATTATGCCATGTTTATGCTAGAAGTATTTATGCCATACTTATGTTTGACATTATGCCATGCTTATCCTAGAAATATTTATGCCATGCTTATGTTTGACATTATGCCTAAGTAAAAATATAGGTTCATGGGTCAATAATGATATCTCAATTACAAGTTCACATGCTTTGATTCATGTCACCTATGTTTTATGACCAAAGTATATGTCACTACTATGCAAGTACACCAGTTTCTATTATGTATTTCCAACGTCATATGCAAGTTCATGCGCTCACCTTCCCCTCTTTGTGTATGTAATCACGCTTTAAGCCTTCCCTTTCGCATGGCTAAATTGGGCTTTAAAAGGCTAAGCCCAATATATATAAACGGACGTGTAAAAACGGGGGTAAATAACGTTGGGCTAAATTAATTTAATGAATGAAAACTAAAGTAAAAGGGCCCAAATTCAAGAATGGGTTGGGCCCATGATTGGTGTAACCTTTACACCATTAACTTAATAATGGGCCGCAAATATTTACATATAAGAAATAAAGAAGAATGACAAAATATGTACATGTAGAACATACGATGTGTTTAACCCGAGGTTGGATTGAGTTGTGATGTAAACCTGCCCGGAACCGCCCGGCTGTCCAGTAGTCACAACAATACCTATCCAATGTGGGAGGTTAAACATGGAGCCCAGCAAGGACCCGAGGTTAGACTGAGTTGTGACGTAAGACTGCCCGTAACCAACCGGCAACAGGCAGCCACAACAATACCTGTCTAATGTGAGAGGTCCGGGCCTTAATAAGACAATTAAGGCTGAGTCAGGATTGATAGGATTAAGTGAACTAAAGACTTAATCAAAATGGAACATGCTAAACTAAACGGACTGGTGGGGGGTTAGGTTAGAAAACACTTAACCAACTTAGCATGTTGGCTAGAGATAGAAAACCTAGTAACGGGGGACCCTTTTCAGCAGTAACCCTAAAAGGTGTATCAGGATACCCTGAAACTAGGCAGGGTGGGGCACGATTACTGGGCTGATTGTAAGAGGTCAAAATCGACGGCGGTGGTGTAGCAGTGTAGGTTCTAACGGTGTGCGGGCGTGCACGCACTCTGGCGCAGAAAAATAAGGCACTGGACACCAGTAGCATACCTGTGCACTCTAAGGTTGTGTCGGGTTGCCACTATGGGACTTGATACACCCCATGGTGGGACCAGCATAGGTAACTATAGACATCGGGGGCCGTAAGACACATGTAACTTTGCGAGTAGGAGCCGATCGTCATTGAATGGATCACATCACCCTGATTATGGGGTGCCAATTGGAAACTAGTTTATATGGGTTCAGAGATTAATATGGGGTACGATAGTATATTCGACCCTAGACAACTTAACCAAGTTTATAGTGTTTGCCCACTTCCTGTTTATACTTATCATACCCAGTTCTTTATTCATAGACAAAATAGTACTAGACTTACTCAGGCTTTATGTCTGACTCTACTTTTCTTTCGTCTTCTTTCTTCCGTTTCCCCCCCCCCCCCCAGGTCCTCAGGGAGGGAACACAGCAGCTTGACCTACCTCAACATCCAGCTTGAAGAAGAGAAAATGTATTGCTTGGACTTTCCTGTTTTGAACTATGGCTTTGGACAATTCACTATGGGGCTTTTGCAGTTTATCTATGTTTTATTTATGCTTCTTTAAATAATGTACTCAAGACAGATTATGAAAGTGTTATGTTATGTTTTTGGAAAGGATGTTGTTGTAACACGTATTTGACTTTATGAAATAAAAGTTTGTTGTTCTTCCGCTGTTTACAAATATGTGTTCTTATATCTGTCTTGTATATCTGTGACTTGTACTTATAAACCTCCACCAAAATTAGGGCATTCCCTTTGAGAGTGACCCTAACGGAGGTGGGGTGTTTCAATTGTCGTAAAACTATATATCATGGTAAACTAAATAGGCAATGAAAGTTTGGTTTAACAAAGAAAAATTACATTACAAAATGTACTCATTTCTTAAAACATCATGTATTATTATCGAAGTTCGTAAATCAAAATTTACTCATTGTAAAGTGATCATGGTTCACAAATGTTCACGGTATTTGAAACCATATTTTTTAAAATAGTCAAATAATATAAAATTTCAACCTTTTAAAAAAATCATCGAAAATAACGAACCATAAAATTTCTGAATGTTTCAAAAGAATTGAATCATAGAAGTAATGCAACGGAAAATTAGAAAAGCACAAGTGTTCAAAAAAAATTGAAATTATATAAAAAAAAATCATTTTGTAAGATTGAATCTTAAAAAAAAAGGAATATTTTGTCACGGTAAAACCTTTGAAAATTATTATATTAGGTCCATTTGATTTGGCATCCAAAAGTTTCAGAATAAAATAAAAAGGAATATTTTGTTCAAAATTACTTCAAAACTTTTCTTGTATAATTAACAAGCTTTGATGTATTTTTTAAATATCCACCATAGGTTATACGACACATCATTTACATGTTGCTGGTGCAAACTCATTTCTACCTCCTCCTCACGGGGACCAATTGTTCAGTCCCCAAATGGGATGTACCCATGTGCGCCCTCCAATCAGAACCCCTGATTTTCGCTTTTTTGCATTTAAACCCCTGAATTGTTGAAGGACTTAAATGCCAAAAAGCGAAAATCAGGGGATTTGATTGAAGGGCACACATGGGACAGCCCATTTGGGCACATAAGAATTGAGCTCCTCCTCACCGATCCACGTGCTATGTATTAGGGAAGCATCAACCATTAGATCTCTAGTCCAACTAGCAATCTGAGTCATCCATGGAAAGCACGCCCAATTCTTTCCATGAATCGTCATCGTTCACTTTCTTGCAAAGAAATTTCCCCATTCACCATTCACCATTCACCAAACCCTACCTTCTCCTCATTTCTAATTATCGCGAATGAAATATGAAACAAAACTTACGGTTTTAGATCTGAAGCAAACTAAGCTCCACTCATTCTTCCAGGTATTGCTATTAATTTTGCAGTTCACTCAAATTGACGATGAAACATTATTGGTGTTGAAGCACTGAATCGCTGAAATGGAAAGAAGGTACAGGCGAAATTTCTACTTTAGACGTCCTATGATAAAGATTAAAGGTAATTTTAACAAGTAAAAACAATTCATGTCTTTTTTTCTATAACTATTAAGAGTTTACCTTTGATTAGTACTGTTTCCTTAAAATAGCTATATTGATGACTGAGCTGCCTTATGCAAATTATTGCAAATGTTTCCACATGATTTTGTCGGTATTTTTTGACATATACAATATTATATAATGAGTAAATTAGTTTAAAGGAAAAACATTATAATAAATTATAAAAGCGGGGACGTAACTTTTATTATTTCGCCAGAAGGACAATCGTCTTCTTCTCTTGAATATCTTTCCTCATCGCGATTTCATCTTTTCCCGTTGATAGCCTTCCGAAGTAGAGGCCACCGTCGTCGGCGCAGGTGCCGTCGCCGCCGTCGATGCAGATGCCACCGCCACCATCGATGCAGATGTCGCCGCCTCCCCAAGCCGTCGCCCTAACCTTCACTTCCGTCGCCGCCTCCCCAAGCCGTCGCCTTAACCTCCACTTCCGTCGCCAACCTCATGCCCTAGCCGCTCCAAGCCATCACCACCGTCCAAGTCGTTCAACACGCTGCAACTATTGATTTTTTTTAAATGTTATGCTATATTCTCCTATCATTTCGTATTCTACGTATGCAATGCATCCTAATGTATTCCAATATTTTCAAATGCGATATTCAGATATCATTATGTATGTAATGCATATTGTTTAAGTAAAAAATTCAAATAATATAATCAATTATCATTCTTCATATGAAATGCATGCATTTGTAATTCAAAATCTTAAATGATATGTGCAACTAACACTTTTCAATATACAATGCATGTTGCAATATTTCAACAATTATAATGCTATATTCATTTAAAAAAATTCATTTGCAACACATTCTCTTGTATTTGACAAAAAATACAATGCTATATGCAACTATTATTTGAAAGGTTTTACACATTCTAGTCCACATTTAAAAAATACAATGCTAAATTCAACTACATTCATTATATTCTATACATGCTAGTTCAAAAATGCTAAATTATATTATCGTTTTGCATATAGTTAAAATGCTATGTCATGTTATCATTTATCATATTCTTAAATATGTTACTAGGCTCTACAATAATTTATCATATTGCACATATGTTATTTCACTTTAAAAATACAATGCTATATTCAACTATCATTTATAATATTGGACATATGTTATTTCACTTTAAAAAATACAATGCTAAATTCAACCATCATTTATCACATTTTATACATTCTAGTTCACTTTACGAATATAATGTTATATACAACTATCAATTTTCATATTTTATACATGATTCACTTTAAAAATACAATGTTGTATTTAATCGTCATGTAACGTATTCTACACATGTTAGTTCAATTTAAAAATACAATGCTAAATTCAACTGCATATTTGTGTATCATTTTTCATATCTTATATGTGCTAGTTTTCTTTAAAAATAGAATGTTATGTTCAGCTATCATTTAGCATATTCGATACATGCTAGTGCACTTTAAAAATACAATGTTGAATTCAACTATCATTTATTATGATTAGTACATTCTAGTTCACTCTATAAATACAATGCTACATTTAACCATCATTTTGTATACACTACGTCCTACTTCACCTCAAAAATGAAGCGTTAAATTTAACTACCATTTATCATATTTTATACTTACCAGTTCAACTTAAAAATACAATGTTAAAATCATCTATAGTTTAGCATATTCGTACATGCTAGTTCATTTTAAAAAATAAAATGCTAAATTTGACTATCATTTATCATATTCCATATATACTCATTCATTTTACAAATACAATGTTATATTCAGTCATCATTTAGTATGTTCTACACACGTCAGTCCAGTTTAAAAAAACTACAAAATTCAACTATCATTTGGTAAACTTAATAATAGAAGAATGTAACACATTTGTGTATAATAAATATTGTCAAATGTGAAAAACCATTTAGTATACCTCTCAATTATATGCAATATTCAGATATCATTCTACATATGCAATGCATACTATTTATGTAAAAGATTCAAATAATTTAATCAGTTATTATTCTTCATATGAAATGCATGCATTTGTAATTCAAAATATGAAATGGTATATGCATCTATCGTTCTTCATAGTATATGCATCTATCATTCTTCATATACAATGCATGTTGCAATATTTCAACAATTATAATGCTTTATTCATTTAGCATTCTTTATTTGCAACACACGCTCATGTATTTGACAAAAAATGCAAATGTTGTATACAACTATTATTTGAAATGTTTTACACATTTTAGTCCACTTTAAAAAAATACAATGCTAAATTCAACTACATTTATTATATTCTATACATGCTAGTTCATTTTACTAATATAATACTATATTCAAACATTATTTTGCAAATTCAACACGTACTTACTCACTTCAAAAATACAAATGATAAACTCAATTATCATTTATTGTATTTTATACATGGTAGCTCACTTTAAAAATACAATGCTATATTCAAATAGAATTTAGCATTATTGAACATATGTTATTTCACTTTAAAAAATACAATACTAAATTCAACTACATTCATTATATTCTATACATGTTAGTTCATTCTATTAATACAATGCTAAAATTATAATGCTATATTTAAATGTCATACAACGTATTCTACACATGTTATTTCAATTTAAAAAATACAATGCTAAATTCAACTATCATTTATTATACTTTATACATGTTATTTCATTTTATTTTTAAATAATGCTATATTCAACCATTATTTAGCTTACTATACATAATGCTCTATTCAATTTTATAATATAATGCTATATACATGCTAGTTCTTTTTTTAATATAGTTATATACAACTATTATAATGCTAGTTCACTTTAAAAATACAATGATATATTCAACTATCATTTATCATATTGCACATATGTTATTTCACTTTAAAAAATAAAATGCTAAATTTGACCATCATTTGTCATATTCTGTATATGCTAGTTCATTTTACGAATACAATATTATATTCATCCATCATTTTTCATATTTTATACATGTAATTCACTTTACAAATACAATGTTATATTTAATCGTCATGTAACGTATTCCACACATGCTAGTTCAATTTAAAAATACAACGCTAAATTCAACTATCATTTATTATACTTGATACTGTTAGTTCATATTTTTAATATAATGCTATATTCAACCATTATTTAGCATACTACACATGATGCTTTATTCGTTTTTATAATATAATGCTAAATCATTTTAAAAGATGCAATGCTAGATTCAACTATCATTATTTCTATTCTACATGCAGTACTAGTTTAATTTACAAATATAGTGCTAAATTCAACTATCATTTAGAATATTATACGCATGCTAGGTCACTTTTAAAAATACAATGCTAAATTCAACTATCATTTATCTTATCTATACATGCTAGTTTTCTAGCTTAAAAATACAATGTTAAAATCATCTATAGTTTAGCATATTCATACATGCTAGTTCATTTTAAAAAATAAAATGCTAAATTTGACTATCACTTATCAAATTCCTTATCTACTAATTCATTTTACAAATACAATGATATATTTAGCCATCATTTAGTATGTTCTACACGCGACAGTCCACTTTAAAAAAAATACAAAATCCAACTATCATTTGGTGAACTTAATAATAGAAGAATATAACACATTTGGGTATAATAAGCATTGTCCAATGCGAAAAACCACAAACACAATCAACAGAGAAAATCAAATAGAATAAAAATCAGACAATATTTGCATCACACTTGAGCAAATTCAAAAAACAGTCTGAAACTAACAAAAAAAATCAAATCAGGCATAAGATACAAGGACATCAAACTAAACAGCACATATAATAGAGCAAAATTCATAACACATGGAGGAATGTTAGTTTCAAATATCATTTTCCTGGGCAGAAACCAAAATCAGTTGAAATAAATCACAGCAACGTAATTTCTTTCTCTCAAAATAGAAAATCACAACAAGAATGAAAAAATCGTTTGATTTGACATAAAATACACGATTTGAAATGGATCGGTCAAATTTGATAGAAACTACACGATTTCAGGTGACAGCTAGCGCTTGGAGAGGTGGCAGTGGCTTGGAGAGGCGGCGACAGCTCGGAGAGGCGGCGATGGCTTGGAGACGAGGCGGCGACGGCTTGAAGACGAGGCAGCGACTTGAAAGGCTTGGAAGAAGACTGACGATTTTATTTTTTGGGAATAAATTTCCTTCAGCCGAAAATTAAAGTTGTGCGTCCTTCTAATGTAAAAAACAAAGTCGCGTCCTTAAAACTAAAATTTGACCGATGTTCTTCCTTCCGCCTATTTTCCTGTTTCCAATAAGTATACGTAATTTTATATTTTAGAAAAAAAATCAAATAAACTAGTTTTTGAACTACACTAAAGTATGTTAACATGATCCTATCATGTACGTTGATATAGTGATCAAAAATTCAAATTTTAATGGAAGTGTCTGTTCACTACAACTATTCACCGACTGTCATATCTCTTCACCCGTATATATACTTTTCTTTAAAAAACAAAAATTAACAACTTTAATCGTTTTCTTCACTCCTGTCTCGTCTCTCTTATTTTCTAAGAAAACTATTCTTATATTCTACCGATTTTTAGACCATATAAAGTCAATTCAATGCCGATTTGATTTTACATTAAGCCCTTTCTATCTTATCAAGATCAAAGTGCAAGTCTAAGTTATAGGAGCAATTGTAAATAAGTTCGAATGATCTATGTCTTTATTCTTTGTAAAAGAAAATCAAACAACCTCACATGTGTGATTAGGTGGCCTTGAATCCAGTTGGATTTGATTATGCCCAGTTGTAACACCCCACATTTTTAAGATAATAAAATATAAGTAACTTAATTAAAAAATGAGAATTAAGTAAAACGGATTGCGCCATTGCGTCCGTCTCAGAATTCTGGTCAAGAAAGACACCTGGTTTACGTAAAACGGACATCGTATGAAGAAGTTATTAAGCTTAGAAGTATGTATACGCACAAGAAAATTATATATATACAAATATATATATATATATATAATTTCAAAATAGCGATCGGAAGACCTAAGAGCCGAACTGCCCCATTCTGGGGGTCGACCCGAGACCTGCTGGGTCGACCCAGGGTGTTTAGGGGTCGACCCGAGAACTTCTAGGTCAGCCCAGGGTGTTTAGGGGTCGACCCATGGGTCGACCCCGGGGTAAACACCATAAGAGGGGGGTCGACCCCTATTCGGATCTGGGCAAATTAATTTTTGTGAACGTGGACTCGTTTCTTGACCAAATACGTTGCTAAACACCTATAAATAAGCCCGTAGAGCCTACCCTAAGTCTCATATTTCTAAGACAACGCAGAAGCTCTGCCATTCCTCTTCCTCCTCAAATCTCTTCAGAAAAATTAGATTATTAGTTTAGGAAAATTCTGAATCTAGATCTGAAGGAAAAGGATGAAAATCAATTAGAAGGTGTTCAGATCTCTTATCAAAGTGAGGTAATTTTCTAGGTCTGGTCTATTTCAAATCTCTTTTCTTTCTTTCCTTTTTCTTTTAGTAAAAATTATGGATCCATGGTTGTTCGGTTTCAAATCCAATTAAAGGAAAAACCATGGAATGCTAGATATGGACCTGATCCAGGATTTGGAAAGAATATGAGGTGAGTGGATTTAAGTAATATCATTTTAGATAATGATATATTATCATTTAGCATTTCCTGTTAACATGAAATGTGAATTTGCTAAAATAATTAAAAGTGTTAAGATGTTGTTATAACAAGTTAGGATATTAATATGAATATGTTGGAAAATTCATATGTTGAATCGGTTAAAGTGTTGAATGTTTACATGTTGAAAAACAAACTTATTAGAATATGAGTAGCGACCACTGTTGTTATAATTACATGATTCACTTGTGGCATATTATGTATTTGAATTATTAGATGTAGAATTGAGAAAATAACATGTTAACTTGTTAGATTTGAACAATTACCCGATTAAATGATTACATGTCAGGATAAAATTAAATACGTGTGAAAAAGGACATGCGACATTATATAGGCATAATTTGATGACATGCAAATTAGATTACAATAACATGTGAAAAGGATAATATGCCTAAAATTTACAGTAAATAAGAAACTGGAACCGCACTTAGACACGAGGTGAGATTACACTTGTGGTAGAAGTCTGCCCGGAACCACCCGGCACATCCAACATCCAGAAGTTGTAAATCTAATGTGAGGGGTCTAAGTGCAGAAATAAAACATCTAATGGTGTTAAGACACGAGGTAAAGTCAACTTGTGGAAGAAGTATTCCCGGAACCGCCCGACAAATCCAGCATCCACAATTGTAGGCTTAATGTGAGAGGTCTAGTGCATATATGTGTGTGTGTGTGTGTGTGAGAGTGTGTAAATAGAAGGACCGACAAACAACATTAATTGTAATTAATGGAAATAAATTGAATTGAAAGAAAGTTACAACAGTAAAAAGTAATGGGATGAACGGGGAATGATAATAACATATTATAAATAAATTACTTCGATAAGAATGTTGTATAACAGGTAGACTTGTCCAAGGGACAAGTGAAGATTATAACTTAGCTTATAATAAACTAGTAAGGACATAAGATAACTGGTGAAATGAGATATGTGGCACTTAATTTTAAATTAAGTAATCAGTAAATTGGGAAAACTGAAACCAATTGTTTGTAATAAGTAGAGAAAAGGGGGAAAGTTTATGAAATGAAAGAAGTTGTACTTAATCATAAATTAAGTAATTTGTAAACTTGGAAGTATAAAATCTGCTGATAAGAATAACATGTTTTGGCTTGTCCTAGGGACAAGTGGAAATTATAAATTAGGTTATAATAAATGATAAAGGAATATAATAACTTTTGTAAGGGGATAAGTTGTACTTAATTGTAAATTAAGTTATTTACAAGAACAAGAATCTGAAATATACAGATGAGGACAACATAAGTTATATTTATGGGAAGAGAAACTTATTAGTGGACCTTAGTTAAAAGAACTAAGTTAATAAGTAAACAATGATAAGTTGTAGTGATAGTGTAAAATGGAATTATGATTAAATGAGAAAGAATGACTTATGGAATGAAATAAGTTATATTTAATCATAAATAATGACTGACATGTTAAAAAGAAAACATGTGAATTGAGATATAATTAATTACATATTAAGTAGAACATGTTATAGTAATGATGAAATCAAACAAGAATATAAAGGGATTGTGGATTATAGACCTTGGATCACAATCTAGAGAATAACATGTGGTGGGCTTATTAATAAACTTCAAAGGGTTAAGTTATATGACTGAAATTAATAAGCCAGAGAAACTTGGTAACTTGAATAAGAAGTCAATGTGAACGGCGATAACCAAGTTAAACCTGGTGAGGTAAAGCAAGCGCGTAAAATAATGTTTGGACATAAGGTCTAATGACACATTAAAATGAGGCGCTGGGACCAGTCCATACGTTTGAGGGAGAATAACCCAACAGGGTAGATCATCGTGGTGTCATGAGGGACGAGGGGAGCGCACATTCATCTGATTATTGTGTCGGCTCCGAAGGACTGGTAGGGGAAACACGCGGCTTCCTAAGATACGTAAGGTGCTCTTGGTAGTCCTCTGTGCGATGACAGATGTTTAGGCTGTGCTCGCAGAAGTTGGGTCTGTGCGTAACTATTAGGTAGGTGGGCCTTGACTGCAAAAGTAGATTTGCAGTCAAAATGCTGTGACGGGGTGACACTAGTGTGATTCGGCGATCGCCTCAATGGGGAGGCAGAGGTCAGGCCAACAAGGATAGTAGATCGTCGGGTACCCGTCATTGGCAGCCAGTGGGATGCGAAAAGACTAGAGCTAAACCCAATAGACCATTCACTTTTCACTATCGAGTTACGATGGTTGAGGGGAGAGGCCAACTGGATGGTTAGATTGTTTGTTAAGGGAAAGTCACTTAGCTCTTGTAGTCTTTACTAGCTGAGGGAGTGGCCAAGGTGGGGCCATAGCCGCCATGAAAACAGACCCTAGGAATATATGTATTTTGAGACTCTTAAAGGAGGGCCTGTACATATATGGAAAAGCTCCCGACCGAGTTCTGTGTTTCTTGTATAGCCCCACCATGGAATTTGTTGCACATTATGTGCAGTTAAGGCATGGAATACGATTGACGATATGTACGTGAGACAGTCTAGATACATGCATGCCGACTCTGGGTGGTGTATCGTAGACTTAAGGGCATTACTCTGGTATGAAATCTGATTCGATCGATGGTGGACGTCCGTACGCTTAGATAGCATAGTAATGATAGATATATGCGGAACATAACATTGTTATGTAGATATCTGTATGTCACTCGGGCGTAGGATGAGGGACTACATCCATTTCTGTGGCATTACGGTCTAGACCGTGCGAGTGGGGTACCATGGGGTGTATGTAACAACCCACATTCTACGCATCTAGGATCGTAGAATATTTATTTCTCTTTGATACGAAGTCGTATGGTCATGTAACTTTGGGAAACGACTAGTAAGGTCATTTCCCATATTCATGATTTTTGCCGATTTTTAAATGACCGTTTTGCCCCTAGTTGATCTTGTTTCGTCCATAACTTTTGACTGGAAAGGAATTTTGACCTGAAACCACTTCCATTAGCTCCGGATGATGGTTTCTCTTTCCGTAGAGTGGTCATAATAGCCAAACGGACTTACCGTTTGGGAGATATGACTAAATTAAGGTTTAAAGGGTTATTTTCAGCTAATTGGGCTTAACCGGGTAATTAGCAGCTAGGCCCAAAGGGGGATTTCGGGATTAGTGGTACTTAGGGGCTGCTAGGGTTATGATTTCGGTTTTTACTTCATTTTCCAGCCGCCTAAGACATTCCTTCAAGTATAGCCATGGCCTCCACCTTCTAATTTCACTCCAAATCACCTCTAATCACTTTCTAATCAAAGATTAAGCAAAACTACATCAAACCAAAGGGGATTAGCACCAAATCAGAGAGAGAGTTACTGGAACACATAGAGATTGGATCTATATCAGAGGAGTTTCAGTTCTGAAAGTTTAATTGTGCCAAAGGTGAGTGATTTGCATAGTTTTTGCACTAATTACAGTGATTAAGGGTAATTGGTGAAGATTAGCGAATTTATACGTATATAAATTCTGGAAAAATTCTTAAAATTCTAAAATAATGTTTTAAGGCTCTGTTAGAAATTTGGGTTAATTTCGATGTGTTTTGTTAATTGTATGCTTAAACATGATTAAGAGGGACTATGGGAAAATATGAAGTTTTAGTCACTTTTTGATCCCTTTTGATTCATTTGAATTGTTGTTTGCTGTTTGTGGTTGCTATTACATGTGCAATGACTCTATGGTATGTTTTATGATTGATTAGAATAGTTAAATTGCTCGAAAACGTCGTCGAATGGCGTAGAAAGCTCGCTGGAAAGTTGCAGAAATGTGCAGGCTCCTAACCGGATCGGATCGGACGGGGGGCTCGGATCGGAAATGTGAACTGGGCAAGAAAACCCGACCCGAACTGGAGTTTGGCACATAAGTGACTTGGCAAAAAGGAAGGCCGTTTACTTAGAGTTGGAGTGGATAGGGGGATCGGATCGGAACTATGGAGCAGGATCGGATCGGAGTAGGAGAGAGCGGATCGGATCGGAAGCATAATAGAGGCCAGATCGGATCGACTCACAAATGGGAGGCTACGACTGGAGCAAGACGAAGGGATCGGATCGGATCGGAGTAGATGGAAAACGAGGAAGCTGATCGAAGGAGGAGCATGAACTCGAAGGAAGGCAGCAACCCGACCCGACCCGGAGGAGGACACCGACCCGACCCGAAGTGAAGTACCCAACCCGAACCGAATGGAAAGATGACAAGGAGGACCGACCCGAACCGACGAGAGTAACGACTACCGACCCGAACCGAATTCTAGAGCTGCTATTGCACGACAATTCTTCTGAAGGCCCACTCCAATTCGACCAAACCCGAGATGCAAAGGAAGTCCAAATGAGAAGTTAGAGCTTAAGATTCAGATGGGAATCAACGAGTTCACTTCATGGTTGGGCTTTGCTACGGGACGTGTGCTAAGGAGTTGTCGGTATTCATAACTTTGGTTCACCACTGAGAGATGGATAGTGGGCTTGTAGTGATAGTTGCACGGGATTGGATTCCATCATGGCCCAAAGTATTGGATGACCAAAGTAGTGGATATCGTATGCTTTACGCACTGAGTGAGAGATGTGAGGATGCTTGCTATGTTTGATTGTTTGACATCACTTTGACATGCACACCCCCACCCCCGTTATCTTTACACCATTTGAAAGGGCACCTTAGAGTGTGGTACAGTATGTAGTGCTAACTCTTTGGTTGCAGGTCCAGGTTCAGGTATGATTGGATTATACCTGTTATTATTTTGTTTAGATGCTTATCGCTCACACCAGGCTTTATGTCTGACCCAGAGTTTTATGTCTCTTCTTATTACTCTGGGTGCTCACACGAGCAGACTAGAGACAGGTTAGGTGGATGCACGGGTAGCTGTACTGGAGACGAGCAGGAGGCTTCCACGTATGATATTTATGTATTATCTCCCTGTGTTATCGATGGTCACTGCTTGGGCATTAGTAGTGTACCTTTTCCTTTCTTTTGTTTAGAGACAGTATTTTTGAAGTTGTAATAAGGATGTTGGATCATAAGCTGTATTTTGGATTTCCGCTGCCATGTTAGACATGATTTAGTTTTTCAGCTTATGCACTGTCTCGCCTGTTTTATGTCAAAGTTATGTGATTATTATATTTTATTCCATGCGCTGTGAGACATTCTACAGGTTCTATGTTAGTTCTTCACCTTCTTTCTTTCTTTCCGACGACCGTTCCGTGCTAGTTAGACATGTGTACAGCGCACTTTTGGAGGAAATGTCGGCTAGTATAGGGCGGGCCGTCACATTTGGTATCAGAGCTCTAGGTTGCGTAGTTAACCTGGGGAAAGTCATCAGGGAGAGATATTATACGTATATGAGAGCGCGTATTTGTGATTATTTTGATTTTTCAAAACTGGTTTTCAAAGCTATATAGATATATATATACTATTAGTATAGTTAAGGATGAAGTCGCACTGAACTGACACCACAAAGAAGATAGTTAATCGTTTTCTCTGTACAGATTGAACGATGAGCCGATACGTGAGGGGTACTGGTAGAGGAGCCAATAATGGGAATGCTGCTGAGATGAGGACGATGTTTACTGACCTCATGAGAGAGATGCTTAGGGATGTTCAGAGGGCAGCTCCTAATGTTGCTAACGGTGGTGGTGCAGCAGTGCAGGCGCCTAGGGCCGATTTCGCCAAGCTTAACAAGGATTATACTAGTCTTGGTGGGAAGCCGTTCCACGGAACGGAGTCGGCTACGGTTGTTCAGGATTGGTTGGACAGCTGTGAGCGTATCTTCGAAGACTTGGGTATTGAAGATGCCATGAAGAGGAAGCTGGCATCCCGTCAGCTTCAAGGACGAGCAATGAATTGGTGGAATGCTATTAAGGCAGCAACTCCAGAGGATCAGATAACATGGGATCAGTTTAAGGCTCGTTTTAGCGATAAGTTTATACCAGCTGCTCAGAAGTCAGAATTGTTTAGAAAGTTTCTGGAGCTTAAGCAGAACGGAAGGGCAGTTTCAGAGTATGTTGCTGAGTTCGATACTTTATCGAAATATGGGTTATCTCTTATCGACACTGCCGAGAAGAAGAACGAGAAGTTCATAACTGGTTTAGATGGGTACTTGGGGGAAAGGCTTATAAACCATATCGATGAGACGTTTGAATCGATTGTAGGAAAGGCATTAAGGTCAGAAAGTCTTTACCCTAAGCCTAAGACCGAGGTCGCTACTGCATCTGCAAAGGAGCCAAAGCCGCAAGCAGGCGGCGGAGGCAGGAATAATTCCCAGACTAAGAGGAAACAAGACCAAACCATGGATGGTCAGAGTAAGAAGAGTAAGAAAGATGGCGAGTGCTTTAGCTGTGGCAAGAAGGGCCACTATGCCAGAGATTGTCAAGAAAAGCCTGGGGAAAGGAAGTGCTTTAATTGCGGCCAAGCGGGACATCACAAGAATGAATGTCCACAATCTCCTAGGGAGAAGCAGATCGTGAAAGCATATGCTATCAACGCTATTCCTTCTTCGTCAAATGCCCCCAACTGCGGCGCAGAAGGAAAAAGGTGTCGTTATTCGAGGTATGCTTTCTATTTAAGATGTTTCTGTTCGAGTTTTGTTTAATAACAAGGTTTCCCATTCCTTCGTACCTAGTGACCTGGTAGATAGGTTGGAATTGGAACCCGAGATAGTCGATAGACCTTTAGTAGTGACAAACCCGATAGGTGGTTTGACTAGCCTTTGTTGGATTTGTCGTAATTTGGTCTTATCGAGTCATGGATGTATGTTTGTTGTGATTGCTTTATTTTGAGCTTTACTAGGTTTGGCTTGATTTTGGGAGCTGATTGACTCCAAAAGTATAGAGTGATAGTAGATTGTGAAGAGCCTTTGATGACCACTAGAGTGGATGATAGACGAAAGGTGGTATTGGATCGCCTACCTTATGATGAAGATGATAACGGGAGTTAGAGAAGCAAATGTATATTGGATGTACAGTAGTTGGTCAGGACTTGGTCATGCGATCGATGATAATTTCAAGCAAGATTGGCGAGGATAGCCAAAGTTGATTGTGGATGCTTGAGTGTTTGGATGTTTTGCTCATGTCACCTCACGTAGATCGTCTGAACTCGGAGGAGATGTTCGTTGGGTGCTTGTCTGATATTGGTTTAGGCCTTTGGGACTTGTGCTCGGGGAATGTCGAGGTCGACTAGGATGGTCTGCATGAGAGATAGGTAGTCGTTGCGATTTTCATTGGATGATATCTTGGTTTACTCGAAGAGTGACGGGCAGTTGTGACAGGATAAGACTATTCGATGGTATGGACTGCCCCGAGTTAGACTCGATAGGGTTATGAGATGACTCGAGTGGGACTCAAGAAAGATGCAAAGTAATGAATTGTTTAGGACCATATTTTAATGTTCTTTTTTTTGAAAGAATAGGATGTGTTTGTTGGTCAAGGAAGGTGCAACGAAAGTTAGGACGATTCAAGTTGGACTTGAACTCGTAAAATAAAATAGATGTTCGATTGATCTTAGAGATGCAACGGATAGGGAGACGACTCACGTTGGACTAGAGTTTGTAGGTAATGGATACTCAAGACTGGGTCTGAGTTATGGGTAATAGATTTACTCGAGTTGGACTTGAGGAGGCTGCGAGGAATTGGATTGGCTCGAGTTAGACTCGAGAGGGCAGCAGGATAATGGATAGGCTTGGGTGGGACTCGAGCGTTTCAGACGGACTAAAAGCAGGGGTATCTGGGGACGCCCGTTACCTTGGATCCGTTGGACGTGATCTAGTTATCCTTGGAGGATAAACGTGCGTTGGACGTACGGTAGTCCGTTTGGAGGCTGGGCTTCCATTAGTTATTGATGTTGGTTGGACCAGACATATAGGTGTTGATGTACTCAAGGATTTAGCAGGTGATAGATAGGATTTGTTTGATGGATGCTATGGTTGCTATGTTTGTTCCTACCTTTCTTCTCTTGATTAGACTATCACCTGTAAGGATCCTGTTAAATGGAAATAGGATAGGTTTGTTGATCATAGCGAGATGATGGGTGTATGATACTTTACGTTAGACTTGAAGTATGTTTGGGCATTGTGGAGCGTCCGTTGATCTTGGAGATTCAGCGGATATAGGAGATTCAAGTTGGACTTGGACTCATAGGTAGGGTACCTAGATTCATTGGATGAGTCCAGTTCACCTTTAGAAGGTGAATGTACGTTGGACGTGCAGTACAGATATGGGTAAGGTACCTAGGTTCATTAGATGAGTCTAGTTCACCTTTAGAAGGTGAATGTACGTTAGACGTACAGTACAGATATTGATGTAGTGCCTAGGGTCATTGGATGGATCTAGTTTGCCTCTAAGAGGTGAATATACGTTGGACGTGTAGTATGGATGTAGGCAAGATTCGGGTTAGACTTGAAAGGACATTTGGAATGTAGTTGGTAATTTTACGAATGGGGTTGGATTACCTAAAAAGATGCCAGGAGTACATGACATATTCCATGTTTTTCAGTTAAGGAAATTTACGCATGATTTTGATTTAGCTATTTCGCCAAACCGGTTGGACGATATCGAAATATAACCCAAGGCGGTTGGGAACCGTGAGACCGATTCGCATTGTCGAGGACGATACGAAGAAATTACGAAGGGAGACGGCGAAATTAGTGAAAGTCCAAGGGGCGATGGTTCTTCACTTGTTAGTAAACCGCATGCTAGGATATGCTTGTTGTGCTATCATGTATTTTTAATTGTTTGAAATTGGTTGATACGCATGTGAGACCCATTGTTTGTTTCTTAGTTAAGGAATTTCGGGGGCGAAATTTCTTAAGGGGGGGAGAATGTAACAACCCACATTCTACGCATCTAGGATCGTAGAATATTTATTTCTCTTTGATACGAAGTCGTATGGTCATGTAACTTTGGGAAACGACTAGTAAGGTCATTTCCCATATTCATGATTTTTGCCGATTTTTAAATGACCGTTTTGCCCCTAGTTGATCTTGTTTCGTCCATAACTTTTGACTGGAAAGGAATTTTGACCTGAAACCACTTCCATTAGCTCCGGATGATGGTTTCTCTTTCCGTAGAGTGGTCATAATAGCCAAACGGACTTACCGTTTGGGAGATATGACTAAATTAAGGTTTAAAGGGTTATTTTCAGCTAATTGGGCTTAACCGGGTAATTAGCAGCTAGGCTCAAAGGGGGATTTCGGGATTAGTGGTACTTAGGGGCTGCAAGGGTTATGATTTCGGTTTTTACTTCATTTTCCAGCCGCCTAAGACATTCCTTCAAGTATAGCCATGGCCTCCACCTTCTAATTTCACTCCAAATCACCTCTAATCACTTTCTAATCAAAGATTAAGCAAAACTACATCAAACCAAAGGGGATTAGCACCAAATCAGAGAGAGAGTTACTGGAACACATAGAGATTAGATCTATATCAGAGAAGTTTCAGTTCTGAAAGTTTAATTGTGCCAAAGGTGAGTGATTTGCATAGTTTTTGCACTAATTACAGTGATTAAGGGTAATTAGTGAAGATTAGCGAATTTATACGTAAATAAATTCTGGAAAAATTCTTAAAATTCTAAAATAATGTTTTAAGGCTCTGTTAGAAATTTGGGTTAATTTCGATGTGTTTTGTTAATTGTATGCTTAAACATGATTAAGAGGGACTATGGGAAAATATGAAGTTTTAGTCACTTTTTGATCCCTTTTGATTCATTTGAATTGTTGTTTGCTGTTTGTGGTTGCTATTACATGTGCAATGACTCTATGGTATGTTTTATGATTGATTAGAATAGTTAAATTGCTCGAAAACGTCGTCGAATGGCGTAGAAAGCTCGCTGGAAAGTTGCAGAAATGTGCAGGCTCCTAACCGGATCGGATCGGACGGGGGGCTCGGATCGGAAATGTGAACTGGGCAAGAAAACCCGACCCGAACCGGAGTTTGGCACATAAGAGACTTGGCAAAAAGGAAGGCCGTTTACTTAGAGTTGGAGTGGATAGGGGGATCGGATCGGAACTATGGAGCAGGATCGGATCGGAGTAGGAGAGAGCGGATCGGATCGGAAGCATAATAGAGGCTAGATCGGATCGACTCACAAATGGGAGGCTACGACTGGAGCAAGACGAAGGGATCGGATCGGATCGGAGTAGATGGAAAACGAGGAAGCTGATCGAAGGAGGAGCATGAACTCGAAGGAAGGCAGCAACCCGACCCGACCCGGAGGAGGACACCGACCCGACCCGAAGTGAAGTACCCAACCCGAACCGAATGGAAAGATGACAAGGAGGACCGATCCGAACCGACGAGAGTAACGACTATCGACCCGAACCGAATTCTAGAGCTGCTATTGCACGACAATTCTTCTGAAGGCCCACTCCAATTCGACCAAACCCGAGATGCAAAGGAAGTCCAAATGAGAAGTTAGAGCTTAAGATTCAGATGGGAATCAACAGTTCACTTCATGGTTGGGCTTTGCTACGGGACGTGTGCTAAGGAGTTGTCGGTATTCATAACTTTGGTTCACCACTGAGAGATGGATAGTGGGCTTGTAGTGATAGTTGCACGGGATTGGATTCCGTCATGGCCCAAAGTATTGGGTGACCAAAGTAGTGGATATCGTATGCTTTACGCACTGAGTGAGAGATGTGAGGATGCTTGCTATGTTTGATTGTTTGACATCACTATGACATGCACACCCCCACCCCCGTTATCTTTACACCATTTGAAAGGGCACCTTAGAGTGTGGTACAGTATGTAGTGCTAACTCTTTGGTTGCAGGTCTAGGTTCAGGTATGATTGGATTATACCTGTTATTATTTTGTTTAGATGCTTATCGCTCACACCAGGCTTTATGTCTGACCCAGAGTTTTATGTCTCTTCTTATTACTCTGGGTGCTCACACGAGCAGACTAGAGACAGGTTAGGTGGATGCACGGGTAGCTGTACTGGAGACGAGCAGGAGGCTTCCACGTATGATATTTATGTATTATCTCCCTGTGTTATCGATGGTCACTGCTTGGGCATTAGTAGTGTACCTTTTCCTTTCTTTTGTTTAGAGACAGTATTTTTGAAGTTGTAATAAGGATGTTGGATCATAAGCTGTATTTTGGATTTCCGCTGCCATGTTAGACATGATTTAGTTTTTCAGCTTATGCACTATCTCGCTTGTTTTATGTCAAAGTTATGTGATTATTATATTTTATTCCATGCGCTGTGAGACATTCTACAGGTTCTATGTTAGTTCTTCACCTTCTTTCTTTCTTTCCGACGACCGTTCCGTGCTAGTTAGACATGTGTACAGCGCACTTTTGGAGGAAATGTCGGCTAGTATAGGGCGGGCCGTCACAGTGTACCTCAATATTAAGGGGTAGCTACATATATACTGTATTAGGTTAATCTACTGGGAAGTAAATAGGTATGACGTGTGTGTAAGCCTTGAGTGTTGTTAACCCAAGTAACGCAATAAATAAGAAAATGTGATTGAACGGTATATGTAGGATTATCCAAAGTGTATAATTTAAACTCAGTCACCAGAACTTATGTTTTGACCCCCCCCCCCCCTCATAACATACTCGCAGGGTATATTTGTGGCAGAGACAAGATAGTTTTGGATATTGGTCAGGCAGTATTATTAATATGGTAAGGCTATGCTTTGAGTATATTATATTTCATCCATTCCGCTATGAGATATTTTCTGAGCTTTGACCTATTTTATGTCTCTGTCTTTTCTGTAGGATACCAGAGCAAACTAACACGAGTTTCAATAGATTAGAGTTTTGAAAAAAATTCGGTCTGTCAAAATTCGGGTTGTTACATCTTATATCAGAGCTTAGGTTTAGGATTCTTGTATAGATAGTGAGTGAACGTATTTGTATTTTTAAAATATAAATATTATATACATATACCTAGATCCATAGAGGAACTCACTAAATAGAAAGAGTATAATATGGTAAGAAATGGGATGTTTATTTTGTACACTAAAGGAATAAATATGGAAATCTGAGACCCTTAAGTAATTTGGGTGGAAAGTGGACATTGTAATTTGTATGGAAGGAAGGTGAATCCTATATGATTAGTATTTTGGGTTAGTGGGCTTAGCAGCAAAACCCTATAAATTGGAAAAGGTTAAAAAGAGAAAAATGGATTAGGAATATATATATAGTTGAGAGAATTAACCTTGGGAAGTGTCTAGGAAAGCCTAGAAAATTGGGAATCCGCTTTGAGTCTAACCCCACTGTTAATTTTTAAGAACTTGAAATTGTAAAAGTTTTGAAAAAAGGGTTCATGATGTTTTCAAGTTTTAATCTTAAAAGTCATAGTTTTTAAATACGTAAAGAAGTACATATTGGGTTTTAAAGTAAAATGGGGTATATTTTGGAAGCAATGATTTCTCATGAAAATTTTGTCTAAAGTAAAATTCTCTTAGTAAAAGGTGAATATTATAGAGCACGCATACCTTGCTAGTTTTCTTGTTATATTACATGAAATGATTTAAAAGCAAAACTTGGAAAAAATTTGCATTTTGTTGAAAATTGGAATTTCCAATAAAGAAAGTTTTGAAGTCTCTATTCTCTTGACAATCATTTTTGATAAATTGTTTTAACAAGAGAAAAATTTGTTGGGTGGACAAAATAAGTTGTAGAAATTAAGAATAGAGTAGATGTTTTCACCCTGTAGTAAGAAACTGAACTGACCTTATAGGCAAGAACAAGTCGTAAACCTAATTGAGAAATAGTTGTCTGTATCTACTCCAGTTTTGTGATTTGTAAAAACCGATGATTTGCATTTTTTTAATATGACGGGTTTTTATGGTTTGGCAAAAGTAAGTTTTCATGAGGAAAATAAAATTTTGACACTTCTGATTTTTTAGGAGAATTTTTTTTAATGAAAAGGCCAAACCGTGATTTAGAAGTATGGAGTAGGAAAGGATTAGTGCCTAGGGAAGACGGGAAAAGTTTTGAGGCTATGTAGTAAATAGCGAGAATTATCTTGCAAAAAATGATAAATTCCTTGTACAATGCATAAGCATTGAAAAGCATAGGGTGTTGCTTGAAATGACTGTTGGTACACAACTAGAATTAGTAGTTACTACTAGATAGTAATGGGAAAGTAAGTGTTTAGGTCCTGTTGCTAATTTTCATGTTTGGGGTGAAACCCGTTACTACATTTCTGTTGGAATCGTTCCGTTATTTTGTTCTTGTTGGGTAGTTACGGTAATACCTAAACCTTTCGTGGATCCCATGGTTTGGACTTTTCTGTCTGAGTGGGGACATAGTCCCGAGATTCTTGGCCCTTAGTAGTAGCTGTGTAGAGTGTTTGTTTTCCTATTTTAGTTGAAAGATTAGAAGGCTTATTTGAAAACTAAACCTAAGATCTGATAATTATATAAGCTAAGAAAAGAGAAATGGTACAACTAAAAAGGAAACAGCAAATTCAGTAAAGCAGCAAGCATGATAAATTATGAGAAAAGATGGACAAAGATAAATAATTCCAAGATATGATGAAAAAGAAAAGCAGTAACAAAAGAAATTTTTCTTATGTGGGCTGTGCTTGGATAGAAAAATAGGGAAACTTTATAAATAGTTACATAAAATCCAAGTACGATTGGAAAAGGGTACATAAAAGGAAAACGGAAGATGTGAAGTTTTACGTTTTCCACCTTTTTATAACATAAGAAATCGAATTTAGAAAATTAGTTTTTTCTGAAATTCGAAAAATAAAGTTGGTTGGTAGGATTATGGATGCAACAATTGGATGAACTACGCTCTTACACCGTAAGAGTGTGGAATTTTTTTGATGAAAAAGCATTTTGATTTTCAAAATATTGCATTCATATAGAACTACCAGCATATTTAGGATGTGAGCATTATATTTTAAAAGGATATTTGAAAATTTTGCATACACATAGGAGGTACCGCTTAGGCATACATGCATTATGATGTTGTATTTCACTTTGCACAAGTGCATAATGGTTGCAAAAATTGGATGCACACATGATGGATGGATACTATGTGAGTGGTTATTTGATTTTACCTTTATCAAATTTTGGGGAGAAAATTTCTTAAGGGTGGGAGAATGTAACACCCACAATTTTAAGATAATAAAATATAAGTAACTTAATTAAATAATGATAATTAAGTAAAATAGACTGCGCCATTGCGTCCGTCTTGGAATTCTGGTCAAGACAGACATCTAATTTGCGCAAAACGGACATCGTATGAAGAAGTTATTAAGCCTAGAAGTTTGTATACGCGCAAGAGAATTATATATATACAAACAAATAAACATATATATAATTTTTTTTTCAAAAGAGCGATCGGAAGAGCTAGGAGCCGAACCGCCCCATTCTGGGGGTCGGCCCAGGGTGTTTGGGGGTCGACCCCGGGGTCGACACCATAAGAGGGGGGTCGACCCCTATTCAGATCTGGGCGGAATTAATTTTTGTGAATGTGGACTCGTTTCTTGACCAAAAATGTTGCTGAAACCTATAATTAAGCCTGTAGAGCCTACCCCACGTCTCATATTTCTGAAACAGTGTAGAAGCTCTGCCATTCCTCTTCCTCCTCAAATCTCTTCAGAAAATTTAGATTATTAGTTTAGCAAAATTCTAAATCTAGATCTGGAGGAAAAGGATGAAAATCAATTAGAAGGTGTTCAGATCTCTTATCGAAGTGAGGTAATTTTCTAGATCTAGTCTATTTCAATTCTCTTTTCTATCTTTTCTTTTTCTTTTAGTAAAAATTGTAGATCCATGGTTGTTAGGTTCTGAATGCAGTTAAGGGAAAAATCATGGAATGCTAGAACTAGACCAGATCCATGATTTGGAAAGCATATGAGGTGAGTGGATTTAAGTTATATCATTTTAGATAATGATATATTCATTTAACATTCCCCGTTATCATGAAATGTGAATTTGCCAAAATAATTAAAAGTGTTAATATGTTGTTATAACAAGTTAGGATATTAATATGAATATGTTGGAAAATTCATATGTTGAATCGGTTAAAGTGTTGAATGTTTACATATTGAACATCAAACTTGTTAGAATATGAGTAGTGACCACTGTTGTTATAATAACATGATTCACTTGTGTCATATTATGTATTTGAATTATTAGATGTAGAATTGAGAAAATGTCATGTTAACTTGTTAGATTTGAACAATTACCCGATTAAATGATTACATGTCAAGGTAGAATTAAATACGGGTTAAAAAGGACATGCGACATAATATAGGCATAATTTGATGACATGTAAATTAGATTACAGTAACGTGTGAAAAGGATAATATGCCTAAAATTTACAGTAAATAGGAAACTTTAACTGCAATTAGACACGAGGTTAGATTACACTTGTGGTAGAAGTCTGCCCGGAACTACCCGACACATCCATCATACACAAGTGGTAAATCTAATGTGAGGGGTCTAAGTGCATAAATAAAACATGTAATGGTGCTAAGACACAAGATTAAGTCAACTTGTGGAAGAAGTCTGCCCGGAAATGCCCTGCAAATCTAGCATCCACAAATGTAGGCTTAACGTGAGAGGTCTAGTGCATATATATATATATATATACATATATATGTGCGTATATATATATATATGTAAATAGCAGGACTAATAAACAACATTAATTGTAACTAATGGAATAAATGGAATTGAAAGAAAGTTACAATAGTAAAAAGGAATGGAATGAGCGGGGAATGATAACAACATATTATAAATAAATTACATTAATAAGAATGTTGTGTAATAGGTAGACTTGTCCTAGGGACAAGTGAAGATTATAACTTAGCTTATAATAAACTAGTAAGGACATGAGATAATCGGTGAAATGAGATAAGTGGCACTTAATTTTAAATTAAGTAATCAGTAAATGGGGAAAACTGAAACCAATTGTTTGTAATAAGTTGAGAAAAGGGGGAAAGTTTATGAAATGTAAGAAGTTGTACTTAATTATAAATTAAGTAATCTGTAAACTTGGGAGTACGAAATCTGCTGATAAGAATAACATGTTTAGGCTTGTCCTAGGGACAAGTGGAAATTATAACTTTGGTTATAATAAATGATAAAGGGAATAGAATAACTTATGTAAGGGGATAAGTTGTACTTAATTGTAAATTAAGTTATTTACGAGAACAAGAATCTGAAATCTACAGATGAGGACAACATAAGTTATATTTATGGGAAGAGAAACTTATTAGTGGACTTTAGTTAAGAGAACTAAGTTAATAAGTAAACAACGATAAGTTGTAGTGACGGTGTAAAATGGAATTATGATTAAATGAGAAAGAATAAGGAAAACTTATGAAATGAAATAAGTTATATTTAATCATAAATAGTGACTGACATGTTTAAAAGAAAACATGTGAATTGAGATATACTTAATTACATATTAAATAGAACATATTATTGTAATGATGAAATCAAACAAGAATATAAAGGGATTGTGGATTACAGACCTTGGATCACAATCTAGAGAATAACATGTTGTGGGCTTATTAATAAACTTAAAAGGGTTAATTTATGTGACTGAAATTAATAAGCAAGAAAAAATTAGTAACTTGAATAAGAAATCAATGTGAACGGCGATGACCAAGTTAAATGGAAACCTGGTGAGATAAAAGCAAGCACGTAAAAGAATGTTTAGACATAGGGTCTATTGACACATTAAAATGAGGCGCTGGGACCAGTCCGTACGTATGAGGGTGAATAACCCAATAGGGTAGATCATCGTGGTGTCATGAGGCACGAGGGGAACGCACATTTATCTGATTATTTTGTTGGCTCCGAAGGACTGGAAGGGGATGCATGTGGTTCCTGAGATATAAGGTGCTCCTGGTAGTCCCATGTGCGGTGCCAGATGTTTAGGCTGTGCTCGCAGAGGTTGGGTCTGGGCATAACTACTAGGTAGGTGCGCCTTGACTGCAAAAGTAGATTTGCAGTCAGAATGTTGCGACGAGGTGACACTAGGTTGATCCGGCGATCGCCTCAACGGGGAGGCAGAGGTCAGGACCAATAAGGATAGTAGATCTTCGGGTACCTGTCATTGGCAGCCAGTGGGATGCGAAAAGATTAGAGCTAAACCAAATAGACCATTCACCTTTCACTGTCGAGGTACGGTGGTTGAGGGGAGACGCCAACATGATGTTTAGATTTTTGTTAGGGGCAAGTCACTTAGCTCTTGTAGCCTTTACTAGTTGAGCGTGGGACCGAGGTGGGGCCATAGCGACAATGAAAACAGACCCAAGGAATATATGTATTTTGAGGCTCTTAAAGGCGGGGCTGTACAGATATGGAAAAGCTCCTGACCGAGTTCCGTGTTTCTTGTATAGCCCTGCCAAGGAATTCGGTGCACATTATGTGCGGTTGAGGCATCGAATACGATTGACGATATGTACGTGGGACAGTCTAGATACATGCATGTTGGCTCTGGGTGGTGTATCGTAGACTTGAGGGCATTACTCTTGTATGAAATCTAATTCGATCGACGGTGGCAGTCTGTACGCTTACGTAGCGTAGTAATGATAGATATATGTGGAATGCAACATTGTTATGTAGATATTCGTGCGTCACTCCGGCGTAGGATAAGGGACTACATTCATTTCTGTGGCATTACAGTGGAGACCGTGCGCGTAGGGTACCATGGGGTGTACCTCAATATTGAGGGGTAGATACATATATACTGTATTAGGTTAATCCACTGGGAAGCCTTGAGTGTTGTTAACCCAAGTAACCTAATAAATAATAAAATGTGATTGAATGGTATATGTAGGATTATCCAAAGTGTATAATTTAAATCCAGTCACCAGAACTTGTGTTCTGACCCCCTCCTCATAACTTACTCGCACGTTATATTTGTGGCAGAGACATGATAGCTTTGGATACTGGTTAGGCAGTATTGTTAATACGGTAAGGCTATGCTTTGAGTATATTATATTTTATCCATTCTGTTGTGAGATATTTTCTGAGCTCTGACCTATTTTATGTCTCTGTCTTTTCTGCAGGATACCAGAGCAAACCAACATGAGTTTCGATAAATTAGAATTTTGAAAAAAATTCGGTCTGTCGGAATTTGGGTTGTTGCACCAGTAAAAAGCAATTGGGATGCCTGTTTGCTCAAAAATAAAGTTTTTTTTTCTAGAGGTCTGAGGTTATGGACGGTTCTTCTTATAGCCTGGAAATCAATAAGTGCAATTGAATTAATAGTGATTAGAAGCAGTACAGGGTACATGACTAGATGAAGGTAACTCCGAACCCGTGTAAAATTTGATGTGCTCTTTCTTTTAATTTTTACTTTACTGTATTTATTTTACTTGCTTTTTCTTTCTTTGATGATTTTGTGATCATTATATACATACTTGCAAGCATAATCCTAAAAGATTTCTAAAAATTTACAAATTTAAGAAAACACTACCCACACCCTTTATTATTAATATAGCCTTAAGATCCTTAATCTGCATGACTTTAATATTTTTCTAATGTTTTAGAAGCTATCTGAATCTAATTAGTAAGGAAATCAATAATCACCAACCTTAGTCCCAAGAGTTCATTTAGATCTGAATAAACGGTGATTGAAATGAGTTTCTAGAGGGTTTTAGTGGCTCTTCCTAAAATTTCTATGTTGATTAACACTAGCATCTTCGTAATAATGTAATCAGTTGACTAAAGTAAGGGTTAATGGTGATTTTAGAAGGAGGAATCCATTGTTGAAGATGAGATCTACTTGGGAGTTGTGTGACATCCTACGTCCTTTAATGTCACTCATAAGATAATGCATTAAGTTTCGTGAAGCGCAATAGGTAAACAGCACAAAAAATTTACAAGATAGATATAAAATAAGCAACGAAAAAATTCAACTTTAGTATTTAAAATAAAACATAGTCTCAAACGGGTTACAACAAAACTAGTTACATAATATTTGTCTCATAAAAACGTCTCATAAAACAAACATCAGAGTACATAAAATTATATCCCTCGCCATAAGCTATAATAGAATAGAGAGCAAGTAGCAAACGGTACATCTCAAGAAATGCAAGTTCAAGCTATAAGAGAAATCCCTAATCACTATTGAGTGCTTCCACTCTGAGCACCTTTGGGGAGGGGGGAGGAAGAAAGAAGCGAAAGAAAAAGGGTCAGACATAAAGTCCGGCGAGTTCCAGTGATTTCCAAATATGCATAAAATAGAAATGTCAAGACTGGATGAGAAAGGTACAGTGTCATATAAAGTAAACTAAACTAAACTGAACATCAGGATAGACAGGAATAACAAGAATAAACTATGATGAGTAATGCTTCATATTTATATCTTAAACAGATATGTATGCACCAATACTAGTATAACAAGGTTTACATAATTAGGTGCACACAACAGGAGGATTAGGCGTATCTTAATTACATAATAGGATTAGGTGTTACCCTAATTACATAACAGCAGGATATGTGTACCATAATTACTACCCATGCGATTGGCTCCCTACTACGTAGACACCTTGTGTCAACCCCGACAATAGGGTGTATCACTCCCTAACCCAGCAAATATATAACACAAATCTATTTATTGGTGTTACAGTGGCTTAGTTTCCCTAATCAAACTCATGCATGCTCATGACTCCGCCGGTACGTGCATGTATCCACCTACCCCAGGTGAACCTCTTACTATCCAGTTTAGAAAAGTGTGCCCTGGCCCCTACCTATGCGAGGCCCCTCTAACAAAATACCAATAGGGATTCTGAATGATATGGGTTCCAAAAAGCAGGTTGACATAAGTCAAACCCCTAAGCTTGTGCCCTCAAATCTAGGATTAAGAGTCCCCAAAACCTGATACAACAGCAGAATGAGGGACCTCTTTGCTTATTAATACTCATGTTTAATCTAGCAGGTTTAGGTTTACTAATAAGCTTGGTTGTAATATTACATGTCATTATGTGTATACAACCCTTTCCTAAAACACCTGCCCAAATGTATACAATTTCTTCAGCATTTCAGTTTATTAACCTACATTTGGCACTTACAATATTCTTAACTTGTCATTTACTTAATGTCTGTATTAAGTCAAATCTAACATGTCCAATATATATATATATATATATATATATATATATATATATACACACACACACACACATACATGCCATTCATCAACTTTGTTCCAACATGTACAGGTTTATGCATATTATCCATTTTATCAATCTATAGCAAGTATATATACATTGCCCCTTTTAATTAGTTTATAACAAGTTTAAACATGTGTATGTTATCCCTTTCCAAAATTATAGTTAAACAGTCTCATTTTTAGAACATGCCTAAATTCCTCTTTTTATGTCATTCATTATTACCCCAATTATACGCACACTCTAATCAGATATAGCCTAGGCTTCCAAAGGTCTAGGCTTAGCGTAAAATAAAAAGGGAAAATGGAGGAAGAAGAATAGAATCAAATCACATAGGCATATAGGCAAGACTATAAATAAACATAGAAACAAGGAAAAGGAAGATAGACACATATAACTTGTTAATTTTCCAACAGAAAAGGCATATGTTTAACTTATCATAACGACATAGGTGATTAACAACGAAAAACATGCGTAACATTTATCTTACACACATTGTATATCCTAACCCAGTTTTATTTAACTGTCAGGTTATAGTCTAAGAAATCAAATCTGAAAATCACAGGGAACTCACAGTAGGTCTTGGTGAAGAAGAGATTAAATCTCTTATATATATAACAATATGTCGAAGAAAAGTCCAATCTAATCCTTTTAGTTTTATGTATGCAAGTCCTGAATGTGGTCTCTGTAGATCTAAGTCTCAGCAGCATTCCCTCGTTGTATGTTTATATTTTTAGAATAATTTCATAGAGGCAGAAGATATGAAGAAATGGTGTGTATTGAATGGGAGAAGCCATGTATTTATAGATTTACGGAGCCAACCTCAGCCTTTAAATTCTAGGGTTTAAATCTTAACTGTACATGTAACGCTGAGTCAACGACAAATATAGTCCAAAAAATAGCAATGAATCTGCTCAGATCGATAGTGGGTCGACCCACCAACCCATGGGGTCGACCCACCAACCAGTGGGGTCGATCCTAGGGTTGACACAACCGACCTTGGGTCGACCCATGGTCGACCCAGGCCGTTTGTGGGTCGTCCCACAATGGTCTGGTTTACCGCTTCTTTTCCAACTCACCTCGTTTTGAATTTTTCTGAATTATATTTATATATATATAACCCTCATATGTATACAAACTTTTAATGCCCATAACTTCTTCGTACACTATCCATTTTTCGCAAACTTGGGGTCTATTTGAACCAGAATTCTGAGATGAATGCAACGGTAATGCGGTTTCACTTAATTCTAAATATTTTAATTAAGTCATACCCAATTTATCATCTTAATGTGTGGTTGTAGTGTATTAAATTTTGGGGTGTTACATTCTCCCCTACTGAAAGGATTTTGTCCCTGAAATCTCCAAGTTAAGAAGAATGTTACTATTCTAAAAACCACCTACAACCATCTACTCATGCATCATCCATAGGCATCCATTGTTCTTAAAAATTTCTAATTCTTGTATGAACATATGCAAAGGTGCAATGTGTATATGTCCTTAAACTGGCGCAAAAATCAGGCGGTCGACTGATTTAGTTGGTCTCCTTAATGCAATATATGTTTTATGCCAAAATCCAAAATGTATGCAAATAATTCTAGCATAAATATAAACCCTATATGTGTGCACAATCATTCATCAAAATGCAAGATGCATATGATAATTCACCCATTTGCATCCATAGATAAAAAATGCTCACATATCCATATGCAATATGTAAGTGATTGAGCCGATCTAGTGCCTAATGAGTGTATATGCATCCATGAGCAACCACTAGTAAACAATTGCATCCACCCGCAACCATCAATCATAATATGTTTCAAACACATGTTTCCAACCATTGGATTCTACCTAAGGATCAAAGGGTTCAAACGATAGGATAAATAAACTTGATTGACAGAAGCAAATGCAAAGTAAAAGCTCGGAGAAGAAGTCAAGAATGTACTTTCAGAAAAGAAAAGGATAAGAAGCGTGAATCCTATCTTCGGGTTCCCATGTTGCATCTTTGCGCTGTTCTCCCCATTGTACTTTTACCAATCTAATCTCTTTATTAGGTAGCTTCTTGATTTCTGATCTAGGGATATGAGTAGGAACTCTTCTCACTGATACTTCCTTCTCAAATTCCATGCCTTCAAATATGCTCGGCTCTACAATCTATGCCATATAATGGAGACATTTCCTAAAATGGGAAACATGAAACACATCGTGTACACCCGCCAGTCTATCTTGTAGGTTAATCCTATAAGCCATCTAACTTATCCTCTCCACTATAGGGAACGACCCTACAAATCTCGGCACCAGCTTCCCTGTCGAGCCAAAGTAAACTACATTCCTTAGTGGTGATACTTTAATGAAGACCATATCTCCCATTTCGAATTCCAAATCGGCCCTCCTTTTATCAGCATATGATTTTTGTCTATCTTGAGCGGCTTTCATTCTTCGACGGATAAGATCAATCTTCTCGGAAGTATCTCCAATCATCTCTGGTCCAAGTAGAAGTATGACTGTAGACTCCTACCAACAAGTCGACGATCTACAAGTCAACCATATAGCGCTTCGAAGGGTGCCATGCCTATGCTCGATTGGTAACAGTTGCTGTAGGTGAACTCTACCAATGGGAGATGCTCCTCCCAAGTCCTTCCAAAGTCTAGGATACACAGTCTTAGAAGATCCTCAAGAATCCTATACACCCTCTTAGTCTGTCCATCTGTCTGAGGGTGGTATGCCGTGCTCAAATATAGCTGTGTACCTAACGCCTCATGTAAGCTCTTCAAAAACTCGCTAGTGAAGATGGGGTCGCGGTCGCTTACTATGCTGGAAGGTACCCCATGCAATAGAATTATCTCTCGAAGATATACTTTTGCTAACCAAGATGCCATCCTCGTACTCTTAACAGGAATAAAATGAGCGTTGAGTCTATCCACTATCACCTAAATGCTCGTATTGCTCTTCTTCGATCGGGGAAATCCATTAATGAAATCCACAGAGACGCTCTCCCACTTCCATTATGGGACATCAAGGGCTGAAGTAATCTTCCCGATTTCTTTTGTTCAACATTTACTCGTTGGCATGTCAAGCATCGTGTAACACCCTAAGTCCCACATCGTGGAAGTCTGTGTGAAGTGGGTACTTATATAGTAAAGCCCATCTCTTCCTAACGCCGAGGCCTTTTGAGGAACAAAACCCCACACCTATATGGTGGCTAAGTTGGGGACAATATCTTGTGTGAACGGAGGTGCGGGCTGTTTCAGTGGTATCAAAGCCAATACCCAGCCGGAATTGTGGCTCCTGTGTGGACCACAGCGCCTGGGTGAGGTGTTTGTGAGCCAACAGGGACGTTGGGCTATGTAGGAGGGGAGAATGTAACACCCTAAGTCCTACATCGTGGAAGTCTGTGTGAAGTGGGTACTTATATAGTAAAGCCCATCTCTTACTAACGCCGAGGCCTTTTGAGGAACAAAACCCCACACCTATACGGTGGCTAAGTTGGGGACAATATCTTGCGTGAACGGAGGTGCGGGCTGTTACACATCGAGTTACAAATTCTACCACATCCTTCTTCATGCCAGTCCAAAAGAAAACTCTCATCATGTCTCAATACATTTTGTCTCTACCCGGATAGATAGTCATCGGAGAATATTGAGCTTCCTCAAGCACCGCCTTAAGAAATTCCCCAATCCTAGGGACGCATAGCCTTCCATCACGTCTTAGCCACCCTTTCTCGTCCACGGTATATCTAGCAAGGTGACTAGAAGTCTCTCCTCTACCAATCCTGTCCAAGATGTCAAAAATTTGCGGGTCCTCCCGCTGCATAGATCCAATACACTCTAATAAAGTAGGTCTCACTTCCGACAATGCTTACAATCCCAATGCGAAATCCGTAGATAGCTTAAAATCACAGGTCGAGATGTACTCTAAGCTTTGCCTTTCTACGAATAGAGGACTCAAAGTCAACTACTTCCTACTCAATGCATCCGCCACTACATTACCCTTGCCTGGGTATAAGCTATTTTGAAGCCGTAGGATGCTAGGAACTCCATCCATCGTTGTTGCCTTAGGTTGAGATCTTTCTGTGAGAACAGGTATTTGAGCGACTTATAATCCGTGTATAGCTCATATCTCTCTCCAGGTAGATAGTGTCACCAAGACTTTAATGCGAACACTGTTGCAGCCAACTCTAGATCATGGGTAGGGTAGTTCCTCTCATGAACCATAAACCGCCTGCTACTATAGCATACTACCCTTCCCACTTGCATCAAAAAGGCACAAAGCCCTGTGCCACAAGCATCTTCATATACCGTGAACATCTTGCTTCCATCTGAGAGAGTCAGTACTGGGCAGTTGTCATAGCCCTTTTCAATCTCTGAAAGACATCCTCACAATCTATGCTCCACGAAAAAGCCAAGTTCTTCTTCGTCAATCGGGTAAGCGAAGCCGATACCCTTTGCATATAACTTAGAAAAGTTATCTACTTGTGGAGGTGGAGCAACAGTGGCTGCAACTAGGGGTGGGGCATCTCCTTGATGTCTGGTAGGTGTCGTAGCCTCAAGATACTTACGGAACCATGTCGGCAGCGGAATGCCCTCAGGAAGATTGGGTAACCCAGACATGCTGAAAAGAAAAGAAAAGAATTCAACAAGAGATCAAGAGAGTATTGGATATGAATTGAGGGGATATTCTTTTCAAAAACTGATTTTTATTTGAAAATACCTCGTATTTGAAAACAATTTTAAAAACATTTTCTATGATCTTGTAACCTTCAGCTCTGATACCAAATGTGACACCCCACGTCCGTTAATATCACTCATAAGAAAATGCATTAACTTTCATGAAGAGTAATAGGTAAATAGTACAGAAAATTTACAAGACAAAATAGAATAAGCAGCGGAAAAAATCAACTTTATTATTAAAAATAAAACATAGTCTCAAACAGGTTACAACAAAACAAGTTACATCAAATCTATCTCATAAAACAAACATCAGAATACATAAAATCATATCCCTTGCCATAAGCCATAAAAAAATAGAGAGAAAATAGCAAACAGTACATCTCAAGAAATCCAAGTCCAAGCTATAAAAGAAAGTCCTGGTCACTGTTGAGTGCTTCCACTTTGAGGACCTGAGTGGAAAGGAAGAAATAAGCGAAAGAAAAAGGGTTAGACATAAAGTTTGGCGAGTTCTAGTGATTTCCAAATACACATAAAATAGAAATGCCAAGACAGGTAAATAAGACTGTATGAGAAAGGTACAGTGTTACATAAGATAAACTAAACTAAGTAGAACACAAGGATATACAGGAATAAACTATGATCGAGTAATGCTTACATTTATATCATAAACAGATATGTTTGCACCAACGCTAGTATAACAAGACTTGCAAGATTAGGTGTTTAACATAATTACACAACAACAAAATTAACAGTAGAATTAACAATAGGATTAAGCATACCCTAATTACATAACAGGATTAGGTGTTACCCTAATTACATAACTAAAGAATTAGGTGTACCCTAATTACTACCTATGCGATCGGCTCCCTATTACGCAAATACCCTGTGTCAACCCCGGCAGTAGGGTGTATCACTCCCTAACCCAACAACTATATAACACAGACTTATTCACTGGTGTTACAGCGGCTTAGTTTCCCTAATCGGACTCATGCATACTCATCATTCCGCCGGAACTCTCCTGTACCCACATACCCCATGTGAACTTCTTACTATCCAATTTAGTAAAGTGTGCCCTGACCCCTACCTAGTGCGAGACCCCCTCTAAAAAAATACCAACAGGGATACTGACTGATATGGGTTCCAAACAACAGATCGACACAAGCCAAACCCTTAAGCTTATGCCCCCAAAACTAGGATTTAAGAATCCCCAAAACCCGATACAACAACATAACGAGGGACCTCTTAGCTTATTAATAATCATGTTTAACCCAGCATGTTTGGGTCTATTAATAAGCGCGGTTGTAATATTACATGTCATTATGTGCATACAACCCTTCCCCAAAACACCTGCCTAGATGTATACAATTTCTACAACATTTCAGCTTATTAAATTACATCTGGTGCTTACAATATTCTTAAAGTGTCAATTACTTAATGTCTATATTAAGTCAAATCTAATATGTCCAATATATATGCGTACAATTCATTAACTATTTTCCAACATATACAGGTTTATGTATATTATCCATTTTATCAATTTACAGCAAGTATATACACATTACCTCCTTTTATCAGTTTACAGCAAGTCTAAACATGTGTATAGCATCCCTTTCCCAAATTATAGTTAAACAGTCACATTTTAACGACATGCCTTAATATCTCTTTTTAAGTCATTCATTATTGCCCCGATTATACGCATACTCTAATCGAGTATAGCATAGGCACCCAAAGGCTTAGCGTAAAATAAAAAAGGGAAACAGAGGAAGAAAAATAGAATAAAATCACATCGGCATATAGGCAAGACTGAAAATAAACAGAAACATGGAAAAGGAAGATAGATACATATAACTTGTTAATTTTCCAATAGAAAAGGCATATGTTCAACTTATCATAATGGCATAGGTGATTAACAGTGAAAAACATGCATAACATTTATCTTACAAACATTGTATATCCTAAACCAATTTTATTTAACTGTCGTGTTATAGTCTAAGAAATCAAATCTGAAAATGACAGGGAACTCACGGTGAGTCTTGGTGAAGAAGAATTAAATCTCTTATATATATAACAATATGCCGTAGAAAACTCAAATCAAATCCTTTTAGTTGTACGTATGTAAGTCCTGAATGTTGTCTCTATAGATCTAAATCTTAGCAGCATTCCCCCATTGTATGTTTATATTTTTAGAATTATTTCATAGAGGCAGAAGATATGGTGTATATTGGAATGAGAGAAGCCACCTATTTATATATTTACGAAGCCGGCCTCAGCCTTTAGATTCTAGGGTTTTAATCTTAATCGTACATGCAACGATGAGTCAGCAACGAATATAGTCCAAAAAACAGTCCAGATTCGTAGAATAAATCTACCCAGGTCGACAGTGGGTCGATTCACTAACCCATGGGATCGACCCTAGGGTCGACCTAAGTCGTTTGTGGGTCGTCACGCAACGGTCTGGTTTCCCGCTCGCCTCGTTTTGAATTTTTCTGAATCATATATATATATATATATAACCCTTATATGTATACAAACTTCTAATGCCCATAACTTCTTCATACGGTATACGTTTTACGCAAACTTGGGGTCTATCTGAACTAGAATTCCAAGATGAACTCAACAGTAATGCCGGTTTCACTTGATTCTGAATATTTAAATTAAGTTATAACCAATTTATCATCTTAATGTATGATTATAGTGTATTAAATTTTGGGGTGTTACGAGTTGTGAAATGACAAACCAAATATTCCATGGCCTCCTACAACCCTCATTAACCCTAAACATGAAATGAGTTTTGGACCCATCTCCGAATGACCGTAATTACTCATTTAGGTTGTCTAAACCCTATTAAATCTTAAACCAACTACATCTCCTAAAGGATAAGTCTGATTTCTTATTGTGACCCTCTACGGAAAAAAAATCACCATTCGGACCCGATGGAAGTATCTCCAGGTCTAAATTCCTTTTTTATCAAAAGATATGGATAAAATAAGATTTTGTATGGGTAAAAAGTTATAGAAAAATTTGACAAAAATCATGAATGTGAGAATGAACGTAGTAGTCATGTCCCAAAGTTATAAAATCATATGACTCCATGCAAAAATAATATAAATATTCAATAATTTCCAATACATAGAATACCGGTCATTGCATAATATAAGTTCACACATTAACAAATTCGATCAACTCAATTTATCGAGTCATTGCTCCTTGTGGATTCACCAACCTCCACCCTTGTAAGAAAGAAGTGCAATGGCCCTAAAGATGGCTCGGTCCAAAATGAAAACATAGTCATTATCTTTTTAGCAATAGTGAATTAGGTATGTTCGCTAAGATTAAAGCATCTTTCGTTCATCCCAATCCAATAGCGCTATGTAAAAGCTAAGGTAAGCCGAGCCTCCATGGAGTTTGAATATGTAAAGTCCTAGAGGTAAATATGTCATGATCTTGAGGATGATTCAAAGAATTTCAAATTTTTGGCATATAACTTCTAGACACTAACGTAAAAGTCAGAGCCCGAGAAGGTGTGGACGTTGAAGTCCCATCTTTCATGACAAAGGAAAGAGAAGTGAGAAGATGGAATGTCAGAGACGTTTTTAGTAGCAAGCGCTTGTATAGCGTTAAGCTTATCCATTATGAAAAGCACCGTGCGCACCTTATATTTTTTTAAGGTGGGTATATATAGGCATTAGAGATCTGAATAATCAGAATACATGCCGGGAATGTTCTAAAATTCATATTGTGATTTCATCGTATATTTTCCAAATGAAGAAATCTCGTACTTATACGAGTCATCACCATAGTAAGCTCGGCATAAGAGGTAGGTCACGACATATGTATGTATCTGTGGGGCACATTTTAATTTATTTTGGGTTTATCTAAGACTAGATACGGTTATTTTAGGTTTACAAAGTATTTTTTATAATTTATTTCATTTTATATGAATTTGCACATATGTATTTCATAATAGTGAAAAGTGGGGTTGAAATTGCATTTGAATGATTTTAAACATTCAATCATGTCAAATTGATATAAAAATATTATCTAAAGTTTGGTATGATGACATCATACCTAAAAACTATCTTCATTGAATTTTTATCTATATATATTTAACACCCCGTAATTTTAAAACATGACATAAGGGATAATTAAAGAATACTTAATTTTTATAAGAAGAATTAAGGGAAACGGGCTGCACCATTGCGTTCATCTCGGAATTCTGCTTGGAATAAAGTCTGAGTTTCCGTAATTCGGATATCATATGAAGAAGTTATGAAGCTTAGAAGATTTCAGTTTAAAACAGAATTTATTTAAATAATAATTAAAAATCAAAAACGAAATCAAAATTCGAAATCAGAGAAAAGGGCTTAGTGGGAAAATTCCCTATCGTGGGTGTCGACCCCCAAAGGGGTGTCGACCCCCCTAAGGGGTGTCGACCCCCATCTGCCCAGATCTAGCCAACGTGTTTTGGTGGTCTAAGGCTGATGTGTCCTTCTGAGATTGGCTGGATGACGTGTTTTTTGGTTTGGATGGTTCAGATGGTTCCTATTCTAATCTAAAGGTCCTAATACACCTAGTATTCCTATAAATAGACACCTGAACCTAACCCTAATTTCAGTACACTAATCCATGGCGCTTACATGCTGCTTAAATCTAAGCAAATCAGAATAAGAGTATTCAAATTGGAAGATAGGAATCAAATTCTACAACAACGGTTTAGCTAATCAAGTTCAGAAATCGGATCTATCCTCTCTCCTAAATCTTGTCGCTGTGAGTCTATGTTACTTTCACATATAATTAAAAAGTAATTATGATAGGATTGTAAATTGGATTTAATGATCATGCTTGTAAGTAAGACGAATCATATCAAGTTTTGAAGATTTCTTATCTTTCAGATTCGTATCCAAATTACTGTTATCGTACGCCTATTGGATCTATTTTATTGTTCTATGCCAGTTCATGTTTCATATGCCTATTTTATGCCAGTTTTGATGTCATGATTCCCTTCCCTTCTTCTTTTCCTTTTTATTTATGAGATTAGGCTAACTTTGAGCCTAACATATTGCGTTGAGATTTGCGTACGAATAACGTTGGAATTATTGGGAAAAGTTTGGGAAAATATTGAATAATATGTAATTGGGCATAAATTGATTTGTAATCATGTAATTGATTTGGGGAATAAATTGGTACAATTTATATACATGGAATTATAGGCATGACTTGGATTGGAATATATGTAATAAGTTAGAACTTGAATTTGGGTTTGTAGAAAAGAAGAGATAATGAACGCCTACGACAGGAGGTTAGACTTGGTTTTCGGTAGAAGTCGCCCGGAACCGCCCGGCATATCCAGCAACCGCAAACGGCAGTCTAATGTGAAAGGTCAAAGGTAGAAATTAGATGCGTAATAATGCAAAGACACGAGGTTAGATTCGGTTTGCGGTATAAGCCTACCCGGAACCGCCCGGCATACCTAGCAACCGTAAAACGACAATCTAATATGATGGGTCTTGCAAGATTATGGTTATAATGAATTAATGAACACTTAACCAAGATAAGACATGTGATTAGACATAGGGGTAATAAAGGGTTAAGTGGGTAACATGGGTATCATGTGAAACATAATTAAAGCACTTAACCAAGCTGAGACATGTGGTAAGACATGGGAATAGTAAAGGGGTTAAGTGGGTGACATGGGTAGCATGTGAAACATAATAAAGCACTTAACCAAAATGAGACATGTGATAAGATATAGGAATAAAAAGGGGTTAAGTGGGAATTCCTAGTGGGGACCAAGCATAGGAGGGAAGCTTGTGTCAAGTGTATGGATCCTTTTCAACCAGTAACCCATTTCAGTATCTATATGAGCTCGAACTAGGTCGATGACAGAGGCATGCTTACTGGGGTTGATTGTAAGAGGTCAATAAAGAGTTAGCGATGACAGTGCAAGTCCAACGGAGTCACGTGCGTGTGTGGGTACGACCTGGTAGGTAAGACGCTGTCGCTTCGTGTAGGTATAAACTGTGTATTTCAGTAGTATCGGAGTTGCCACCTTAGGGAGTGATACACCCTATTGTGGGACCAGCACAGGTATCTACGAGGTTAGGGAGCCGATCGAATGGAGAAGGTAGTGGGTAAGCAAGTGGGGAACCTACAAAAGCAGCTAGGAGTACACGAAGCTACCATTATTATAGGCAGGGTACATCTAGTGGTGATAGGTGCACATTGGTTACCTATGATAGCAGCTAGAGGTACATAATCGAACAAAGAGGATAGGGGATACATCTAGTGGTGATATGTGCACATTGGTTACCTATGAGAGCTGCTAGAAGTACACGAAACTATAATCATTCTATTTAGCCAAGAGGGATCATCTTTTAGTATGAAACTAGTATTAGTGCAGTGCAAAGAATATCTTATAGTGGTTAGAAGCGCAGTCAATGTTACAACCTGTTCATCTTGTTACCTTGTCGTATCTGCTTATGTTACAGTCATCTCTTACATCCAGTTTATGTTCTTATCATGTTGCTCTACTAATTATATTGTTAAAGTCACTGGACTCGCCAGACTTTATGTCTGACCCTTTTTGTTTCGCCGCTTGTCTTTCCTTTCCCCCTCCCCCCAAGGTTCTCATGGTGGGCACGTTGAAGCTTGATTCGGACTTTCTTGCTTGAAGTGCTGAAAGCAATGCTTAGCTTTGTTTCTCTTTCATATGGCATTTTGGATTGGGGATTATGGTTTTAAAAATTATGTACTTTGATGGCTTTTGTACAAGACTGATATTATGTACTTGGTTTTGGTGCAATGGATTTGAAGATGTAACCAAACTTATTTCTGTTTCCGCTGCAATAAAGTTAAAAAAAATTCAAGTACTATTTTATGTATCTGCCTTGTAATATTCTGTTCTATTTACTTATGACGCTCTACGAAACTTAATGCATTCCCTTTGTGAGTGACATTAATGGACGTGCGGTGTTATACGTGGTATTAGAGCTGAAGGTTACCGGATCAGATAAAAGATTTTGAAACCTGGTTTCAAAACGGTTTTAAAAGAAGTATTTTCAAAAGAAAAGTTTGTTTTGAAAGACATATTCCCCAAAGTCATATGCACTATCTTTTGATTTTTCTGTTTGAATCCTTGTTTCCTTCTTTTCTAAGTCTCCGAGGCTCCTGGCTTTCTAGGAGGTGACCTCATCGCGGCATGGTTCCGTAGGCATGATGAGACTACGACGCCTGTCGAAGGGCAAAGAAGTGCCTAACTTCCATCTATAGCCGCAGTAGTTTCACCTGCAGCTAATTTTCTTTCCAGCCTTGTAGGTTTTTCCACGCGATGGAGGCAGTTTTAGAGAGACTTGTTAACATGTTTCACAAGGATGAGAAACTCATGGATATGCCTTGATGCACAAAGAAGATAAAGGAGAAAAGAAGGAGGTCAAGGTTGAAGGATCACAGATAAGGAAGTGGAACCTAAGAAGGGTGGAAAGAACTATAGACCCCAAGAAAAGAGGAAGTGTCATTACTGAGGAATGGTGGGTCGTGTATAGCCAAAGACCGTAAGAAGAAGAAGAAGACTGGTTGTTATCATTGCAGAGAGACAGGACATCTTATCAGGGATTGTCCAAAGAGGCAAGAGCAAGGGCAAGGACAAAGTATAGGATCTTCCGGAAGACAGATGCGTGCCCTCACGGCTGGCATACCTGATAGAGGTAGAAACATTTATGTCGAAAGTTTGATTTTCCTTTTTGATCATCCTGTATGTACTTTGTTTGATTCTGGCGCTTCACATTTGTTTATGTTTTTTTTCTGTTGTTGAGTCTCTGCACCTAGATACTAGTATATAGTGGATCCCGTTGTTGTCTCAAATCCTATTGGGGGTACGGCTCATCTGTCTATGTTATGTCGGGATTTGAGAATATCTATGTATGGCATTGAGTTCGAATGCAACGCTTATGTGCTTGGTTTCACGGGCTATGGGTTGATTCTAGGAATGGATGGGCTAGCCAGGTATGGTGGCATTCTTGACTGTGAAAGGAGGGTAGTTAGACTGTTGACTAGTTTGGGGAATACTCTCGATATTTCATGCGACCCTAAGGGTTCCGTTATGCTTAGCTACCTAGAATCTCTTGACACATCTATTGATGATTTGTAATCTGTTCGAGTAGTCCGTGAGTATAATGACGTCTTTGATGAAGTTCGGGGTTTACCCCCGAGGTGCGAGATAGACTTCCGTATATGCTTAGCAGATAATGCAAAGCCAGTTGCATTGCCAGTACGCCACATGGCTCCGAGAGAGAGGAAGGAACTCAGTAAACAAGTAGGTAGTTGCTTGAGAAAGGGTTCATAAGAAGAAGTATTTCGGAATGGGGTGCTCTAGTTGTTTTCTCTACGAAGGCTGATGGTTCGCTTAGATTGTGCGCGGACTATAGGAAGCTGAATAAGCTCACGAAGAAGGATAGGCACCAATTTCCAAGAATAGGTGATTTGTTCAATCAGTTGGTTAGTGCTTCGGTTTTCTCGCAATTGGACTTAGCTACAGGTTTTCATCTGTTGAGGGTAGCTGAGGATAGTATAGATAAGACTGCATTTAGAATTCCAGACGGTTTCTTTGAGTGGCTCGTCATGCCTTTTAGTTCAACGAATACACCCGCCTATTTTGTAGACCTGATGAGTAGGGTGTTTAGTGAGTTTCTAAACAAGTTCGTGGTAATCTTTGTGGATGATATCTTGATATTCTCTAGAAGCGAGGAAGGGCATACATTACATCTTAAGGTAGTCTTAGAGACACTTCGACTACATCAGCTTAAGGCAAAGTTTTCCAAACGTCATTTTGGAAAGGGAGTAAGGTTCTTAGGACACGGGGTCTCTAAAGAAGGGATAGCGGTAGAATCCCGCGAAGGTAGTAGCAATCCAGGATTGGAGGAATCCAAAGAATACAACAGAAGCTTTCTTAGTTGGGCGGACTATAATAGGAAGTTCATTAAAGACTTTGCGAAGATATGAGCCCCAATTTTGACTTTGCCAGATGGGAGCAAACCGTTCACTGTATATACCGATGCTTGCGGGACAAGGCTTGGAGCAGTTTTGGTGCAAGAGGAAAGGGTGATATGCAAGAGGCGGTAGGAAGCAATTGTGTTTGAGCACCGCTTATCACCCTCAGACGGACGGCCAGACAGAAAGAGTGAATAGGATTCTAGAGGATCTTTTGAGGTTATGCATCTCAGACTTTGGAGGGACATGGGAGGAACACCTTCCATTAGTAGAGTTCGCCTACAACAACAGCTATCAGACTAGTATTGGCATGACACCTTTTGAAGCTCTATATGGACGACCTTGTCGATCACCGACTTATTGGTGGGAATCTACGGATAAGATTTTGCTTGGACCCGAGATGGTTAGAGAAACTTCGAAGAAGATAAACTTGATTCGAAGACGCATGAAGACAGCACAAGACTGGAAAAAGTCGTACGCTGATAAGAGAAGGATCGATCTTGAGTTCAATGTTAGAGACACAGTTTTTATTAAAAGTATCACCATTAAGAAATGTAGTTCGTTTTGGATCTGTAGGAAAATTGGCACCAAGGTTCGTAGGGCCATTCCCCATTACAGAAAGAATTGGACAAATGGCCTACAGAGTGAAGCTGCCTGAGAAGCTTAGTGGTGTTTATGACGTATTTCACGTGTCGCGTTTGAGGAAGTGTTTACACGATACCGCGGAAGTAGTAGAGCCAAGCATGCTTAGAGAAGCGAAAGTAGAGCGAGATGCGACGGTTAGACGAGTTCCTACATGCATCCTTGGATCGGAGGTCAAGAAATTACGCAACCGAGAGGTCAAGTTGGTTAAAGTCCAATGGGGAGATAATCAAGGAGACACGACTTGGGAGACTGAAGACAAGATACGCGCGTCGTACCCTTTCCTTTTTGAGGGTATGTTCTTAACTTCTCCTTTTTCTACCGCATTGTTTATACTTGTTCTATCATTTAGTGTATCCTCTCGATTATATCTTCGATCCTTAGGTAGAAAATCCTATGGTTGTAAACATTTGTTTGAGACATGTTATGTTTGGTTGATGCAAGTGGATGTAAGTGTTTGCTCGTGGATGCAAGTGCATTTTTACAAAAAAAAAAAAAAAAAAAAAACTTGTTCATTTTTTTTTTGTGTGTTTTGTGTCACTTTTGTTTTGTGTTCCTTTTTATCTTGTGTTTGATTTTGTGTTGTTTAGAAAAAAAAAAATTGTTTGGCTGTGTTCTTGCATTTGTTTGTTTATTTTTGTTGTTGTCTTTTGTTTTAATTTTGTGTGTGTCTTTCTTTGTTTTGTTGTGTTAGTTTCTTAAAAAAAAAAAATTTAAAACAGTCTGTTTTTAGATGCTTGATTTCAGTTTGCATTTGTCTGAGTTGATCCCTGTTTTCATAAGTTTTCACTGTTTCAGCCTCATTTCAATCTTATAGCTCAGTCTGCACACACACACACACACACATATATATACATAAAAGGAAATTCATTTCACTGCTTTCACAATTTTACACTCTCTGTTTCTCACATTTCTATTTCACAGTTTACATTTCACTTTGCATCTCTTTGCTTACAATCATTTTTTCCCCTTTCTTTTCTTCTCCTCAGTTTCCTGTAAACACTGCTGATCATCAAACACTAACCACCAACCATCCCTCTTCATTCAACCAACATCCATTTCCACAACCACAGACCTGCTTTCAAAACTGCTCCTACACCATCATCTCCCCTCGACCACTGTCAAACATTCCACTGAAAACTCCTTTTATCCATCCTCTGCATTTCAGAATCAAATCACCGATCAAAACCGCTCCAATTCACCCCTTGCACATCAGTTCATATCACCACCAACCTCACAACAGTCCTCAAACCCAAGACTGCTCACTATCTTTCACCCACAAAACACCACTCCTACTCAACTTCCGTCAATAACAACGCACATACCCACCACAAAATCCACTGCATTCACCATCCTCCCTGCTTTTCAAATTGCCTACACCAAACTTTCCTCTTCCCTACCAACCTGCTACAAGCAGTGACAAACATTCACAAAACTTTTAAACATCAACTTCATCAAACCACTGCACTGTGAAGCTGAAACCAGTTCAACTACCACCTTCCTTCCTTATTCACAGAACTGTGTTTCAATTGCACTAATTTCCTCATCAAAACCACTGTTTCACCAACAATTCCCCCACAAACAAACTCACTCACCAGCCTTCAGCTGCACTACAAACTTATAGCCTCTTTATACAATTCACCGCCCACGATAACCAGTCGCGACTCCAAAAGAAACCGCCTCCACCTACATCGAAAATCGAAATCCGAAACTTCCTTTCTCTTCCACAAATCAGAAACCGAAAACCCCAATTTCGACTTTCGTCCACCTGTCACAAATCCCCTCACCCAAATCGTGAATCCCAACAGCCACCACCCGAATCCGATTTGCAAGTTAATTTTGCTTTTGATTTTGATCTTTTCTGGAAGAGTTTCGGTTTGGGGTGCATTTGATTTTAATTTTGGAATTCGAAAAAAAAACAAAGGGGAGGAGCAAAGATTTTAACAGTACGGAGTTGGTTTTAATTCGGTGGATTGTGGGCTTAAGGTCAGCTTGGGCCGAGTGGTTTTAAATTTAAGTGAGTTGTTTGTCTACTGAGCCTTGCGTCTAGACCAGTGGACTTTTGTTTTGTTTTTCTTTGTTTAGTTTAGTGTTATCAATTTTTTCTTGTTTCTTTTGTTTAAAAAAAAAAACCTTTGCCTTTAAATTTGTTTTGCTTTTGTTTAGTGTAATTTTGTTTTGTTTGCTAATAAAACGTTTCGCTTTGTCCGTTCATTTAAAAAAAAATGTTTTTGCTTTCTAGTGTAAATTCACATTTTGTTTTTTGTTTTTTCTTCTTTTCTCTAAATAATAATAATAATAATAAATTCCTTTCCTTTGTTTATATCTCGTCTTCCCTTTTCAGGTGGTCAAAGCAGATAAAACAAGGAATCATTTGCTTGCTTGCTTAGATCGCTTTGCTTTGCTTTGCTAATTCGCTTGCTTGCTAAAAAACGCCGCTAAAAAAAAATTTGCTAATAAATTCAGACACTCAGGTATCGTGTTTTAACCCCTTTATTTTATTTGCATTGTTGTTTGCTTGCATTTGCATAAAAAAATCCAAATACAAAATAAAAATCATTCGTAGTTGCATTGTTAATACACGTTTAATTTCTGTTTTGCATTCATATCATTTTCTTTTCTTTTCTTAAGGGCACACCCCAATTCACATAAGGTAGGGAGTTCATTACCCTTCCTTAGCACAAAAAATTGCATATCATCGTAGAAATTGACTAATAATAACGGTTAGACGTTGGACTTAAGGGAGTCGCGGGCTCATTTAGGGCTTAATTATATTTTGATTGTTGATTTATTTTGAACGAATTATTTCTTGGTGTCTAGACTACGGCAGAGAAATAACCGCTAATAAATATTACGGTGATTCATAAATATTATTTCGGTTGTTCCTCTGAAGGTACTTAAACCTTCGGTTGCATTTTTAGGGTGATTCCTGGTGCACCGATAACTCCTGTCCGTTAACTGGCCGAGAAATTTTTTGTTTAATTTAATCAAACATGTCATTATATAGTTTTGGGTTAGGAGCCACTAAGGACAGAAAATTTTTTAGTTAATCTTCGCATTCATTTAGTTGCATTAGATTCATGCATATATAAAAAAAATAGAAAAAATTCAAAAATTCAAAAAAAAAAATTCAAAACAACTCTCGTTTTGTAAAGAAAAAAAATTCACTTCTATTCTCTTCTCAAATTTGTTCTTTCTTTTCTTCTCTTATTCTTCTCGCTAGTGAATGAGTATTTGGACTCACGATACCAATACGAATCGTTGGACACGTGACCCTTCCGCTAATCGTTTAGTTCGAATGAACATCCCTTCAACCATGGGCGAAGAAAACCCCCCTCGAACTCTTATGGATAGAATCTTCCCCGATCGAGTTTCTATTCCTTCTTGCATCATATTGCCCGCCCCAACGGGTAATCACTTTGAAATTCATTCAAATCACATAAATACTCTTCCAAAATTTGGCAATTTTGAACGTGATGACCCTTACATTTTCTTAACCAAATTTGAACAAGTTTGTGCAACCATGAAATTTCAACAACTAAGTGACGATGGAATCAAACTTAGGTTAATTCCATTTGCACTTACCGATTACGCCGAAAAATGGTTGTATAGCTTGCCTTCAAATACGATTGGAACGTGGGATGAATTTGTGAAAGTTTTCCTTAAGAAATTTTACCCCTTGGAAAAAACATCCAAAATTCGAAACAAAATCGTTAACTTTCATCAATTTGGGGGAGAATCCTTTGCAAAATATTTCGAAAGATTTAAAGAACTTCTAGTCAAATGTCCACATCACAATTTCGAAAAATGGACTTTTCGTCAAATTTTATACGATGGACTCGAAAATAACTCTCGAACCATGCTCGAATCGATGTGCCAAGGAAACTTTCTAGCCCAAAATCACGATGCCGCTTGGCAATTTCTCGAAAACTTGGCCGAAAAATCAGCTCAATGGGAACGATCCAACGAGAAATCGATCTATTCCCGATCAAACGCTCATTCGATAGGATCGTTATCGGCTTTAGAAGCTAAAATCGACGCGATGTTAACCAAATTCGATAATGTCCTTTCATCAAATCAAATGAATCAAGCTCAAACTTCTCAACCCTCGTGTTTCAAATGTAACGATCCTACCCATATTACCGATCAATGCCCACACTCGTTAGAACAACTCAACGCTTTCAACAAAGTTAGGAACAACCCATTCTCTCCAACGTATAATCCTGGTTGGAGAAATCATCCTAACTTCTCGTGGATGCAAAACAACCCAAATTCGAATTTGGTTCGACCCTCATTTCAACCATTTCCGAATAATCCTTCGAATCCCCCCTTTCAACAAAATCAATTCCAAAATTTTGCTCCACCTTCTCAAAATCAAGCGCAACAATCTTTTGTTCCCCAAGACGAAAAACACTGACTTCACTTGAGAAAAGTCTCGAAACATTGACTAAAGCAACAACTCAAAATCTCCAATCAAATAACAATTTGCAAAATTTATTGAATTCGTACATGCAAAACACGAGTCAATCGATCGCTAAACTTGAAATGAAAATGAGTCAGTTAGCCACGTCTGTAACTGAACGGGAAAGAGGCACTTTCCCGAGTCAACCCATTCCAAACCCCAAGAGCCAAAATCCAAATCAAAACCAAGCTCACGTCGTTCAGGATAGCAATGTAACTCAGTTGAATGCTATCACGACTTTACGATCCGGTAAGAAAATCGATAATCAAGTTGAGAACCCAAATAATGTACCGGATCTTCCTCTCGACTCTCCTAAAACCATAAATGATCTTGATCCAAATTCCGAGTCTACTTCTTCTCCAACTCAAGTAGACCACCCTACTGAGTTTCGTATTCCATTTCCTCATCGTCTTCGACCAAAGAAACATTCCGACCAAACGGAAAAGATGTTGGAAATTTTCAAACAAGTGAAAGTTAACATCCCTCTTCTTGACATCATTCAACAAGTCCCCACCTACGCTAAGTTTCTCAAAGACTTGTGTACCCAAAAACGACACACTCATGTACCCAAGAAAGTCTTCTTAGCCGCTGGACTTAGCGAAGTCTTGACCCAATCGATCCCCGTTAAATACAAAGATCCTGGATGCCCTACGATCTCATGCACGATAGGAGATAAAACAATTAACAAATGCCTAGTAGATTTGGGTGCAAGTGTCAATTTGATTCCATATTCCGTTTACCAACAACTTGGTTTGGGTGAACTTAAGCCAACGAAAATAACTCTTCAATTTGCTAATCGTTCAATTAAGAAACCCATCGGAGAAATCGAGGACGTACTCATCAAAGTTGGTCAATTCATATTCCCTGTCGATTTCATTGTTCTGGAAACTCAACCCATCAATAATCCAATGAGTCAAATTCCATTGATTTTAGGACGACCCTTTTTGGCTACTTCAAATGCTTTAATAAATTGTCGCAATGGTTCAATGAAAATCTCTTTTGGAAACATGACTCTAGATCTTAACATTTTCAATCTTGAAAGTCATTTGAATGAATCGTGTGACCAAACCTTGGAAGTTAATGCCATTCACGAAAATTCCGAAAACGAATCGATTGACCTTAATGATGAGTGTGAGGCCGAGTACGACAAACTGTTCCATGACGCTCCTAACGAAGTTGAATACACGCTTCCATTTGAATCACTTTTAGTTGGGCTTGAATCTCAACCAAGTTCTTTGATTGAGAAACCACCAAAGTTGGATCTTAAACCTCTTCCCGATCACCTTAAGTACGTTTACTTAGGTGATAACGATACTTTTCCTGTCATAATTTCTTCAAATTTAACTCGTGATCAGGAAATTTCTCTTCTTTCAACTCTTTCTAAAAACAAAGACGCAATCGGTTGGTCCATTTCTGACATCAAGGGAATTAGCCCCGCAATCGTTCAACATCGAATTCACTTAACCGACGAAGCCAAACCCACTCGCGAAGCGCAACGTAGGCTTAATCCTAAGATGAAAGAAGTAGTTCGCGAAGAAATTCTTAAACTTCTTGACAACGGTATCATTTACCCCATTTCTGATAGCATATGGGTCAGCCCCATTCACGTTGTTCCTAAAAAGTCCGGACTTACCGTCGTTGCAAACGAACAAAACGAACTTCTTCCTACTCGGACTCAAACGGGTTGGCGTGTTTGCATTGATTATCGAAAATTGAACGCTGCAACACGTAAAGACCACTTTCCTCTTCCCTTCATCGACCAAATGCTTGAACGTTTAGCCAGTCACGAATTCTATTGCTTTCTTGATGGTTATATTCCGGCTATAACCAAATCCCAATCGCTCCCGAAGATCAAGAGAAAACGACTTTTGCATGTCCATTTGGTACTTTTGCTTATCGACGTATGCCTTTCGGACTTTGCAATGCTCCTGCGACGTTCCAACGATGTATGGTTGGCATTTTTTCCGATATGATCGAACGCTTTCTTTAAGTTTTTATGGATGATTTTTCGATCTTAGGCGATTCTTTTTCCTCTTGCTTACATCGTCTTGAACTTGTTTTGAATCGATGTAAAGAAAAACACTTAACGTTGAATTGGGAAAAATGTCACTTTATGGTCAAACAAGGCATTGTCCTTGGACACATAATTTCAAATAATGGCATTGAGGTAGATAAAGAAAAAGTTGATGTTATTTCAAAACTACCCATTCCAAAATGCGTTAAGGACATTCGTTCATTTCTAGGGCATGCTGGATTTTACCGACGCTTTGTGAGAGATTTTAGCAAAATCGCCCGTCCTTTAACTACTCTTCTAGGAAAGGACATTCCATTTGACTTTAATGCTGAATGTGTCGCCTCATTTGAACATCTGAAAAACGAACTCATTTCATCCCCGATAATCTGCTCTCCCAATTGGGAACTTCCTTTTGAAATCATGTGTGACGCTTCTAACTTCGCGGTTGGTGCTGTCTTAGGACAACGCATCAACAAAATCCTTCACGTAATTTACTATGCGAGTATGACCTTAAACGACGCTCAACTTAATTATACGACCACCGAAAAAGAACTTTTAGCTGTCGTTTTTGCGCTCGAGAAGTTTCGATCTTACTTGATTGGTTCTCACATCACGGTCTACACTGACCATTATGCTCTTCGACACCTTTTTGCTAAAAAGGACACTAAGTCACGCTTAATTCGATGGACACTTTTACTCCAGGAATTTGATATTACAATCAAAGACAAAAAAAGGATCCGACAACGTTATAGCCGATCACTTGTCTCGCCTTCCGAACGCACCATCTTCTTTACCAATCAACAAAAACTTTCCTGACGAACAACTCCTTTCTGTTTCAATTGACCCTTGGTTCGTCGACATAGTGAACTATCTAGTCACTAAGGAAACTCCCTCTTTTTGGTCCAAACAAGATAAATACAAATTTCTGTCCCAAGTGAAATACTTCTACTGGGACGACCCATACTTGTTTAAGTATTGTCCGGACCAAATCATTCGTCGATGCATTCCTGATAGCGAAATTAGGAGTGTTCTCTCATTCTGCCATGATCATGCTTGCGGTGGACATTTTGGTCCTAGGAAAACCGCCGAAAAGGTGCTTCAATGTGGTTTTTATTGGCCCACTCTCTTTAGGACGCGTTCGAATTCTGTAAAACTTGCAGTCGTTGCCAAATGCTAGGAAAGATTTCTCGACGAAATATTATGCCTTTGAACCCCATCCTTACGATCGAAATCTTCGACGTTTGGGGTATTGACTTTATGGGACCATTCCCAAATTCTTTCGGAAACTTGTACATTCTTCTTGCCGTTGATTATGTTTCGAAATGGGTCGAAGCCGTTTCATGTAAAACAAATGATCATAAAATTGTCGTGAAATTCCTAAAAGACAACATCTTTTCGAGGTTCGGCACACCTCGCACAATAATAAGCGACAATGGTACACATTTCTGTAATCGATCTTTTGAATCCTTAATGAAAAAATACTCGATAACCCACAAGTTATCCACTCAATCCTAAGAACCAAAGTTTACAAGGAAAGAACCAAAGTTTTTCAGGACAACTCAATCCTAAGAAAAACGTTTTTGCCAAATCAAAAAGTTTTATTATATGACTCACGACTTCATTTATTTCCTGGAAAGTTAAAGTCAAGATGGACCGGACCATATGTTGTTCGAACTGTTTTTCCACATGGTGCCATAGAAATAGAAAATCTGAGGGATGGAGCCATATTCAAAGTCGACGGTCAACGTCTAAAACCATTCTTGGAATTACCCACTGATCGAGAAGAGGAGCTCATGATTCTTCATGAGCCATGCTACGTCAAGTAAAAAAGTTAAGTTAACCCTCCTTTGTAAATATGTAAATATTTCTCTTCCGTTCACTCATTGTGTCATGCATTGACTGTGGGGACACAGTCGAAAATTAAGTGTGGGGGGAGTCTCATTTTCATTTTATTTTGCATAGTTTAAGTTGTAAAGTTCCCCTTTTTCTTTTTCTTAAAAAAAATGTTTTGCATTTTTATTTACTTTTAATATATGACATGATGAAGTTAGCAGACGGTTTTGGTCGTACGATTAAAATATTTGGAATTTATTTCTCTTAATGGATAACAAAAGAAAAGTTTGAAATATGAATAAATTTGGTGTAACTGGTTTATAGGGAGATTCGTAGGTGATGAGTATGAAATGTTTTCTAAATTGTAATCCGATTAAATGAATGGTTAATTGTGATTACTTACGTTAACATTTTAGATCGTTTAAGTGAAGTTGTGCTAAGATATTCTCGCTAAACTCTCTCTCTTAAAAAGAAAAAGAAAAAATGAATATATATATATATATAATAATCCAAGGGTATCCAACATTGCTGGTACATCTGGCGTTGGTGTGCAAACCCGCCAAGCTCTATCCGATACCTTGTTGACAAAGTCAGCGTCGGTATATCTTGGTCTCATTTCATGAGTTGGTGTATATAGATATAATAATCCAAGGGTATCCAATATTGCTGGTACATCTGGTGTAACGACACGCAAATCTGAGCTACCTGAGTTGACTAAATACACCACACGTCTAACCCAAATAACACAGAAATACGACTCATTATTAGAAAGAAGTTAGAGGATGAGAAATAGAAAGAAAGAAATATTAGAATAGAAGAAAAACGAAGATCACAACTCACAGCGGAACGGATAAAATATATTATATCATATACTTTTGTAATACAAAATTTCTGTATACATGTACATTCAGAATCAGAGTTCAACACTTACAATACAGCGGAAGATAAACACTAGATAACCAACGCTGAAGCCTCCTGCTCCAAGCTCCTCCAATGGCATCTGTAAATACCTGAACTACTTGACTGCCCGTACAAATTTGGGCACCCAAGAGTTTAGGGAAAACAAAACAAAACAAACTCTGGGTCAGTCATGGGACTGGTGTGAGTAAACTCCAACCACTTGTTTAACTTTAAAAATCCTTTCAAAGAAAAGATAATAGTAAGACCAGCCCACACATAAACACGGACGGTGTTTACCTTACTATAACCCAAAACACTTTGATACGAAAATCCAGTGATATTATAATAATGTCTACATCAAGTAAATAACCAAATAGCAGAACGCTTGCATCTCACGCTCCACATACATAGTATAAAATCAAAAACCGCATGGCGCTTATTGGAGATTGGATTTCCAACATGACAAGGTATGGAACCACCTTCCGATGATGTATCTCTAGAGGCGAATACACCTGGGTTCAACAAGAACGTCTTGCAACCCGGCCCACACATGACCGACCACTCATTTCGCTTGAGTGTATCGAATGTATATCACCAACGGTTGGACTCAAACCACCGTTTCCCGAATGGGCAGAATTGATAGATTAGGAAACAAAAGGAATTTCTCTAGATAGGTGATTATACACCCTAATGGGTGCGACCCACATAGCCATGCTGCCTGCCCGATTTTTGTCCTTTTCCGGTTGTTGAGGCCTGAGGCTATGAATACTTACCATTCATTGATAGCCCAATCACTTTGAATGCCACATTGTCAGATCCGTTAATCACTAGTTGAGTTTTCACAAATATTCTGGATATTATGCTAAGGGATAAATCCGTTGCAACCATATATATTCATACAGACCAACCCATTTGATCATTGGAAATACTCTGTCAGACATTCGTCCATTTACGTTCGTTCTGGGATTGAACGACACCGAAGGCACTATTTCTATTTAATAGAAAAGCCCTTGCACTTCACTCCATCTTCAATACATTCAGCATACTTGGTTCGCAACGCTTATGCCGATACGGAGTGGTTCTTCGGATAATAATCCAACCGGTCTCTCCATATTGACAACGATGGTCAAAAACTTCGATAGTCTGTGATTTAACTATCAAATAAAAACAAGTGTTCATCCAAACATATCAAACAATTCACTGGGCTCTTTAATTAATATTTCATTAATTAAACCACTTCTCTATTTTCTCTATCAATATTTGTTAACCAAATATTTCAATAATCGATCTTGCCTCTTATGCCATTTGGAAAACGTTTCCAAATATTAACTTCTTTTATTTTCTATATATTAGAAAATCTCTATTTGCAATTGAAAACACTTTCAATCATTTATCTCTACCCCCTTTTGTTTACAACATTCGATTTTTATATTCACTTTACTATCGAATTCAATACGTCGATACAATGATTTCAAATTATCAAAATATCTTAAAAATATTCTAACTCCTTAAATTTCCGGAAAATTTCGCCATAACCTCCCCTGTATCGGGAGCATCGGGAAATTTCAAATAGCTTTCCCGGTCCTTCTAATCTCAAAAAGAAAAAGAAGAAGCCAAGCGGCTTGCCGATACGGCGCATAAAACCCATATATGAATTTAAACATGTACCTTATTGTCGAGCACATAAATTTAAATCTTCATATACTTCATATCAAACCTGCTTACACCTGTTCATCTGTTTTCAATTCAATTCAATACCATTTAATCGTTTGAATTCAGTTTCGCCATTTATTCTTTAATTAGTCATTTTGCCTATTTCACTTCTTTGTTGAACATAACATGTTCAAATAAAATGTTTAACTCGCTCACGACCAAATTGAATTTCAATTTCAATTCTAGTTCCCTTTTTGATTTCGAATATAAATTTTTCAAAGCGAATTACTTATTTAAGGCCCAATGTCAATTTAACATCTCCTTTACTAATTACTATTCGAATTAGTTAATTCTATTCAAAGTCAAAATCTGATTTCTGTTTCAAAAATCATATTCATTTACACACTTGAATTCGCATATATTTTACAACTCAACTCTGAAATTTTCTAAATAGACAATTCGGATTTTCTCGCTTAAAATCCTTTTATAATATTAAATAAACCATTATGGTTTTTAAATAGTTCTGGCGCTGTTTTTCTGAAAATTTGATTTTGACATAACTCAAAATCTATACGACGAAATCCAGATTTTTCTCTTTCATTAGAAAACTATTATCAAATCGGTCCTGACGTTTCTTGTTTCAAAGAGTTTCGACTTCAATTGCGTTCTGTATATTCAATTGAAGTTCGAATCGCTATTTTACGAACTGCAGCGCTGCGGCGAGTTCGTTTTAATTATATTTATATATATATATAAACTTTTAAACTTCTTTAAAATAAATTCAACTTCATTTAACTCTGCTTGATTCAAATTCAAATCTCACTTTTATTTGAATTCTAAATTCAAATTCCAATTCCTTTTCTATTTGATATTCAAATCCAATATTTGAATTTCTATTTGAATTCCCTATATTCAAACTCTATATTTAAATTCCATTTGAACTTTCTATATTCCAATTTCTATATTTGAATTATATTGAAATTCAAATATTCAAACTCCTTTTTAAATTCTATATTCAAAATTCCATAGTTTAAAACCCATTTGAATTTCATATTCGAATCCCATAGATTAAATCCTATTTGAATCAAATTTGAATCTCTTGTATTCAAATTTCTTTTTCCATTTGAATTCTAATATTCAAATTCATCTCCAACCTCATTTGAATTCTAATATTCAAACTCATTTTGAATTCTAATATTCAAACCCATTTGAATTTCTTCACTCAAACCCATTTGAATTCCCCTGAATTCAAATCCCTTTTCAAAACCCTTTGGATTTCTTATTTTGAAAACCTATTTGAAATTCTATTTCCAATTCTACTTTGAAAATCCTATTTTTCAAAGTTTATTTCAAATTCTATTTTGAAATTCTACATGCAAATCTCTATTTGAATTTCTTTATTCGAATTCCTTTGAATTCAAATTTTATTTTAAATTCCTTGAATTCAAATTCTATTTTTCATTCTAATTTCGTCTATTCAAATTCTATTTGAACTTCTATTTGAATTTCTAATATTCAATCTCCTTTTAAAATTCAAATATTTAAACTCCTTTTCTAATTTTACTATTCAAATGTTATACTCAAATTTCATTTGAGTTATATATTTAAAAATTCCATTTCACATCCTATTTGAAATTTCATTTCAAATTCCAATTTCACGCTTGTATTTCTATTTCTGAATTATCAAATGATAATTCTTTTCACTTCATTTATAACTTCGTTATAAAAGAACTATTTATAAACTTCGTTTATAAAGAAACTACTTGTTTTATTTTCAAAACAAGTTTATATTTTTATTTCCATTAAAAATTCAAATTTCTATTCAAAAATAGAATTTTTCCTTTTTTTTTAAAAATCTCAAATATCCTTCCACGATATTTTTAAATATCATTTCTTAAGCCCAGTGATATTTAAACACATAAAGCAACGAATTATTATTTTCTAACACATCATATATAACAGTATATATGCAAACGAATAAACAAACAGATAATATATTTTTGAGGAATCCAGTTGGATTCCTCCAACCTGTTTTCCTGCATCCACAGACGTTAGCATATAAATAATACCCATTCTGCTTCGTGGCAGAATATCGCGGTATAGAAGGTCATCCACTAATCATAGCGTGGGGCGTATAGGGTAATCATCCGCTATGAAACTGCGGGCATCCGCTAATGAGACTGCGGGAATCCAACCAATCAATCAACCCAATATATATATATAGCCTAAATAACTAATATATATAAAACAACCATAAAACATGCACACAAGCAACAGACAATTATTTTTAATGGAATAAAAATAATTTTAAAGGTGAGTGAGATTTACTCACCGAGATTTTCTTCCATTTCTGCCTATCCATCTAATTTCTGAATCGTCGCGTCTATAATCGTCTTGACTTATCTCGGATAGGTTTATTCCTAGATTATAAAATTTTAATTAACGGTTAACGATCATTTAATTTAAAATTACTTAACGAGTAAATAAACTTGATCTATGTATTTTGAAAAAAAGGTACCTTGTTTTTACTCGACTAATTTATGTAACAAATTATCGAGCGGTTTCGACGAAAGAAATCAGCTCCAAATAATGCTCCTTTTCCTTGTGACATTTTATCGAACACTTCATGGTCACTTCATCATCAACACCGAACCAATGTCCGACAGCCTCAACCTCCGCTGCAATGCCACCATTTCAGCTCCAGATCCCTCGTCTAGATTGTCGAACTCCTCAATATTATCAGCGCTCCTGGTCTGAATCCCCCAACGCCATCATCTCACTGTCCAATTTACAACACTAGAACACCTAGCCTCCTTGTTGACGTTGATTGGTCCTACTGTCATCGCACCTTTTCTAAGACCCATCGCAACTTCAGAGAACCCCAAAACTCCATCGCGTACGGTCATCCCAGAAGAAACCGACCTCAATTCTTCCCCTTCCATTGCCTATGCTTCGCTTGCGACTGGGAAGCGTTGTAATTCCCAAACGGTGTTCGCCAAACTCAATCCCAGATCTAACATCGCGCAACCCGAAATCAAGACTATTGGAGTCCCACAATGGAATCGCGACTTCGAGTGATTTCGGAGGATTTGATTTTCCTGATGACTGCGAATGAAAAATGAAAGGTAGGGGATCGAACTGATTTTATAGTGAGGAGATATGAAGGTTGCGGTTCATTATATAGGTGCGATTCAGAGAAATAACGTACATTGCCATTAAAATGTTGTTTGCCTGGTATTGAAGCTTGGAGACAAAGTTGTTGGCTCGAGAAAAACATAGTAGGTCTGCGTGATTTTTCTTAGAGTAGCTGAAAATGTTGGTCGGCTTGATTTAATATTGATTTGAATTTATTTATATTAAATAATTAAAATATCTCGTGGTCTTTTAATTTGAAACCCCGAACCCTTATTTTAACTTTAACGAAGGACGTTATAAGGTTATAACGCTATTCTGAACGCAATGAAGCTGATTCTGAAATTTAATCCGACTGTAATAACAATCTAAATTAACGATTTAAATAAAATTTGATTTAAAATATAAATCGATCCCAAACCATTAAATTCATCAATAATAAATTATTATTATCGTTCTAGTGTTACGGCAATTCAATATATTCGATATTAAATCGTATATCGATTATTAACCCGATAAATTCCATAATAAAAATCCATTTATATTTGAATCAATATTTAAAACCATACTAAATATTTAAAATAAACTGTTCAAAAATCTGGGTCGTTACATCTGGCGTTGGTGTGCAAACCCGCTAAGCTCTATCCGACACCTTGTTGACAAAGTCAGCGTCGGTATATCTTGGTCTCATTTTATGAGTTGGACACCTTAGGATTACTGACCCTCACGTAAGTCGTAGTGCAGTGTAGGGGTGGTATACCTAGGTATTTGTAAATAATAATAATGTAAATATTTTATAATAAAGAGAGAGTTAGCACTTGAAATCCAAGCACACTCTTCACTTATTTGACCTAACTTGCTAACCAAAAGTAATTATAGATGCCATCTTACGATTGTTGATATCGATTACAGAATTCATTTCATATTTGCACTATGTTTTTACCAAAACAACTGGCCAAGCTGGAGGAGTTTGTAGCGATAACTGACTTTTGTTTGAAGTTTTGATTAGTAACGGACTTAAATTTCATAGTGACGACCCAAACTTGTGTTAACTCCTTCGTGTAAATTTTAAAAGTAAATTACCCATTTGTAAATAATCTTGCATTCACCTTATACATATTTTCTAATCTTGCATTTTTTAAATACTTCTTGCATTTAACATTTGGATTTTGTGGGTAGTATCCACTGAAAACCCTCACGAGACAACACTCGTCCTACTGGGGACACCCATAGGTTTAACGGCTTGTTGCATACGCTCAATGCAATCGTGCTCCCTACGAAAGTGGATCTATCTTAGTTTCTTTACTTTATTCGAGGACGAATAAAAAGATAAGTGTGGGGGTATTTGATGTGCATGTAAAAATGCACATTTATATTCACATATTTATTCTTGTTTAGTTTAATAAATGAACATTGTTGGGTATTTTATGTGATCAAACCATGTTTTAAATATTTTCAAAATCATCACTTATTTTGGGAAAAAAGGGGGTCACTTGTGCATGTTTTAATTTGTGAAATCTTTTACTCGTTCCTTGTTATTTACTCTTGTAGGAATTTAGGAGTTAAAATGATACATACGCATGAAGAAATGAAGGAGAGCATGCACATACACAAGAGAAGGCAAAGAATTAATACATCTTATGGATAGTGGAGGGCCCATCTTTCAACTAGCCCACTTGCTTCATATTATTATTGAATGGGACAAAAGGCCTCTTGCATTCTACATGACATATTAGTGGCTAAGATCAATTAGAAGCTTCATGAAGGGCCATTTTGGGGAATTCCCAAGAAAAGTGATTAGGGTTTTAGGGTTTTAGATCATGTATATATACCCATTTGTTTCATGTATTTTGCATCTCCTTTTTAGCATATGAAAGTGTAAGTGATCAAATAAATAAAAATGGCTTCCAAGCCTATTTCTTTTATGTCTATCTTATGTCTCTTTTAATTTCTATGCTTTACTTTCATGTTCATAGTTTAGATTTATTTACGTTCATGTTCATGGCTTAGATTTACATTCATGTTCATAGCTTAGATTTACTTTCATGTTCATTTACTTTATGTTCATAGCTTAGATTTACTTTATGTTCTTAATTTAGTTTTCTTCTTGTTCTACTTAGTTTTTCTTTCATTTTGCTTAATTTTCTAATGTTGAAACTTACATGTGTTGATATGATAACACATATGAGTGGTAATCCCTTGATTTAGGGGTAATGATGCTCTCTAACTTTGTGTAAGTTCAACAAGTGTATGATTTGTGATCTTTAATATGTGCTTAATGTTAGTGAATATGGATGTAAGTTTATACAAATGGGTTTGATAGGTCATGTTGCATTTGCAAATGATCTATGCTTATTCAATATAAACACAAGTTACATCAATATTTGCTAAGTGATTATTGATTTTGAAATGAAAGTATGAACAAAATTTGATGGTCTATAGTTCTAGCCAATAGTTCATAGACCATACTTAGAATAGTTTTGCTTTAGTTTCATTTTCATGAGAATCATAAGTGGTTTAAATATTGCATTTATATCACTTATCGAGATCATACATTGTATGTTTGGTAACTTACATAAAGGTGAGAGTGGATTTACCTCTAAATTACTCTCTAATTTCATATTAGCTCTCAAATTAGTTTCTAGTTTCATAGTTTTTATTAGAACAATTCAAAGTTTGGTTTAATTCGATTGAATAAAATTGAAATCACTTCTTTCCCTGTGGATCGACTCGCACTCACTACGTATTACAATAGTACGCCGTGCACTTGCGGTTATTTCAATATTCGTGCGACGGTTTTCTAATTCAATAGAAATATCTGTTTTAGCGAACAGATGCAATTACACACACATTAGGCACTAGATCAGCTCAATCAATTTCATATTGCATATGAATGAGTGTGCATATTTAAGTTAATGGATGTATATTGAATGTGTTATCATATGGATGTTGCATTTGAATGAATGGTTATGCACACATATACGAATGATATGTATCATTAGGATTCTTTTACATACATAATGGACGCATAGCACTATCATGTTTCGCATTAAGAAGGTCAACTGAATCAGTAGACCGCCTGATCTTTGCATTAGATAGGGGACATATACACATACTTTTGCATATGTTCACATAACATTAGAAATCTTTTAAAGACAATGGATGCTTGTGGATGATGGATGATGGATAGTAGGATACATTCTTCTTAACTTGGAGATTCCGGGGACAAAATCCTTTTAAGTAGGGGAGAATGTAACACCCCGTAATTTTAAAACATGACATAAGGGATAATTAAAGAATACTTAATTTTTATAAGAAGAATTAAGGGAAACGGGCTGCGCCATTGCGTTCGTCTCGGAATTCTGCTTGGAATAGAGTTCGAGTTTGCGTAAATCAGATATCATATGAAGAAGTTATGAAGCTTAGAAGATTTCAGTTTGAAACAAAATTTATTTAAATAATAATTAAAAATCAAAAACGAATTCAAAATTCAAAATCAGGGAAAAGGGCTAAGTGGGAAAATTCCCGCTCGTGGGTGTCGACACCCCAGGGGGTGTCGACATGGGTGTCGACCCCCCATAGAGGGTGTCAACAAGGGTGTTAACCCCCCTATAGGGGTGTCGACCCCCATCTGCCCAGGTCTGGCCGACGTGTTTTGGTGGTCTAAGGCTGATGTGTCCTTCTGGGATTGGCTGGATGATGTGTTTTTTTTGTTTAGGTGGTTCAGATGGTTCCTAGTCTAATCTAAAGGTCCTAATACACCTAGTACTCCCATAAATAGACACCTGAACCTAACCCTAATTTCATCACACTAATCCATGGCGCCTCCATGCTGCTCAAATCTAAATTAACCTAGCCTTTCTTCTCCACCAAAGCAAATCAGAATAAGAGTATTCAAATTGGAAGATAGGAATCAAATTTTACAACAACGGTTTAGCTAATAAAATTTAGAAATCAGAATTCAGATCTATCCTCTCTCCTAAATCCTATCGTTGTGAGTTTATGTTACTTTTACATATAATTAAAATGTAATTCTGATAAGAATGTAAATTGGATTTAATGATCATGCCTGTAAGTAAGACGAATCATATCAAGTTTTGAAAATTTCTTATCTTTCAGATTCATACTCAAATTACTGTTATCATATGCCTATTGGATCTATTTTATTGTTCTATGCCAGTTCATGTTTCATATGCATATTTTATGCCAATTTTGATGTCATGATTCCCTTCCCTTCTTCTTTTCCTTTTTCTTTATGAGGTTAGGCTAACTTCGAGCCTAACATATTGCGTTTAGATTTGCGTACGAATAACGTTCGAACAATTGGGAAAAGTTTGGGAAAATATTGAATAATATGTAATTGGGCATAAATTGATTTGTAATCATGTAATTGATTTGGGGCATAAATTGGTACAATTTATATACATGGAATTATAGGCATGACTTGGCTTGGAATATATGTAATAAGTCAGAACTTGAATTTGGGTTTGTAGAAAAGAAGAGATAATGAACGCCTGAGACACGAGGTTAGACTTGGTTTGCGGTAGAAGTCTGCCCGGAACCGCCCGGCTTATCCAGCAACCGCAAGGGTCAGCCTAATGTGAGAGGTCAAAGGCAGAAATTAGATACGCAATAATGCAAAGACACAAGGTTAGATTCGGTTTGTGGTATAAGCCTGCCCGGAACCACCCGGCATATCCAACAACCGCAAAACGGCAATCTAATGTGAGGGGTCTAGCACGATTACGGTTATAACGAATTAATGAACACTTAACCAAGATAAGACATGTGATTAGACATGGGGGTAACAAAGGGTTAAGTGGGTAACATGGGTAGCATGTGGAACATAATTAAAGCACTTAACCAAGCTGAGACATGTGGTAAGACATGGGAATAATAAAGGGGTTAAGTGGATGACATGGGTAGCACGTGAAACATAATAAAAGCACTTAACCAAAATGAGACAAGTGATAAGACATGAGGATAAAAAAGGGTTAAGTGGGAATTTCTAGTGGGGATCAGGCATGGGGGGAAGCTTGTGTCAAGTGTACGGACCCTTTTCAACCAGTAACCAATTTCAGTATCTATATGAGCTCGAACTAGGTCGAGGACAGGGACACACTTACAGGGGTTGTTTGTACGAGGTCAATAAAGAGTTAGCGATGACAGTGCAAGTCCAACGGAGTCACGAGCGTGCGTGGGTCCGGGCTGGTAGGTAAGACGTTGTCGCTTCGTGTAGGTGTAAGTTTTGCATTTCAGTAGTATTGGGGTTGCCACCTTAGGGAGTGATACACCCTATTGTGGGACCAGCACAGGTATCTACGAGGTTAGGGAGCCGATCGAATGGGGAGGGTAGTGGGTAAGCAAGTGGGGAACCTACAAAAGCAGCTAGGAGTACACGAAGCTGCCATTATTATAGGGAGGGTACATCTTGTGGTGATAGATGCACATTGGTTACCTATGATAGCAGCTAGAGGTACATAATCGAACAAGGAGGATAGGGGATACATCTAATGGTGATAGGTGCACATTGGTTACCTATGAGAGCTGCTAGAAGTACACGAAACTACAATCCTTCTATTTAGCCAAGAGGGATCATCTTTTAGTATGAAACTAGTATTAGTGCGGTGCAGAGAATATCTTATAGTGGTTAGAAGCGCAGTCAATGTTACATCATGTTCATCTTGTTACCTTGTCGTATCTGCTTATGTTACAGTCATCTCTTACATCCAGTTTATGTTCTTATTATGTTGCTCTACTAATTATATTGTTAAAGTCACTGGACTCGCCAGACTTTATGTCTTCCCCTTTTCGTTTTGCCTCTTTTCTTTCCTTCGCCCCCCCCCCCCCCCCCCCCGAGGTTCTCATTGAAACACCCCACCTCCGTTAAGGTCACTCACAAAGGGAATGCCTTAACTTTGGTGGAGGTTTATAAGTAAAAGCCACAGATAAACTCAAGACAGATATAAATACACGTATTTTAAACAGCGGAAACCAAACAGACTTTTATTTCATCAATACGTGTTCAAACAAAACATTCCATAATTGTCTCAAAATACTTCCAACATTACAACCTCATTACTGTCTTGATTTTTAAAGAAGCATAAAACATAAATAAAGTGACAAAAATCCCCATAGTGATATCCAAAGCCATAATCCGAGCAAAAGAGATCCAAATCAAACATCTACGTTCTTGGAGCTTGTAAAGAGTCTGACTGAGCTTAGTTGTTTCCTCCCCGTGGACCTTGGGGGGGGGGACGAAAGAAAAGAAGACGAAAAGAAAATAGAGTCAGACATAAAGCCTGAGTAAATCTAGTAATTCTTCAGTATGTGAATAAGAAAAGGGCATGATAGATATAAACTGAAAACAGGAAAGTGTCACAAGCTAAGGAAGTGTCGAATGTACTATCGCACCCATACTATATCTCTGCACCTACTTGAGCTTACTTTAACTGGCACCCCATGCTGAGGGTGAAGTGATCCCCATTTTTATTTAAAGATCGGCTCCTACTCGCGTAAACATGTGTCATACGGCCCCCAAGAATTGTAGATACCTATGCTGGTCCCACCATGGGGTGTATCAAGACCCATGGTGGCAGCCCCGACACAAATTCTAGAAAGCATAGGTTATACTACTGGTGCCCCCAGTGCCCTGTTTGTCTGCTCCGGAGTGTGTGCACGCCCGCACCCCGTTAGAACCTACATTGTTGCACCCACCGCCGTCGCTTTGACCGCTTACAATCAGCCCAGTAATCGTGCCCCACCCTGCCTAGTTTCAGGGTACCATGATACCTAACTTGGGTTACTGCTGAAACGGGTCACTCGTTACCAGGATTTTCTAGTCAAACATGTTAAGTGGTTAAGTGTCTGTATTTACCTAACCCCACCCATCCATTCTTGTTAACATGTTGAATTTGGTTAAGTGTTATAGTTGACTTAACCCTACCATCTGTCCTTAGCCTCTTAGAGCACCAGACCACTCACATTAGACAGGTATTGCTACGGTTACTGGATGTGCCGGTCAGTTCCGGGCAGGTTTACACCGTAGCTCAGTCTAACCTCGGGTCATTATTGGGCTCAATGCTTAACCACCCACATTGGATAGGTATTGTTGTGACTACTGGACAGTCGGGCGGGTCCGGGCAGGTTTACATCACAACTCAATCCAACCTCGGGTTAAGCATATCGTGTTTTCTAAATTTACGGGGTGTTACATTCCCCCCCCCCCCCCCCAAAAGGATTTCTTCCCCGAAATCTTCAAGTTAGGAAGAATGTATATCCTACCATCCAACAGTCCATCTACTCAACCAACAAACACAGGCGTCCATTGTCCTTAAAAGACTTCTAATGCTTCGTGATCATATGCATAGTGTGTGTACATGTCCTTATCTAATGCAGAAATCAGGCGGTCTACTGATTCAGTTGACCTCCTTAATGCGAATCATGTAAGTGTCATGAATCCATTATGTATGCAATTTTTTTTCCTACTCATAATTTCTACATGAGTGCACAACTATTCATACAAATGCGACGACCATATGACAGCATATCAAGTTTCAATCATATACAAATGAGAATACATATATGCATATGCAATATAAAGTGACTGAGCCGATCTATAACCTAGGGTGTGTGTGTATATGCATCCACGAGCAATCACTAGCAACCATTTGCAGCCATCATCCATAACATATTTTCAAATGCATGTTTGCATCCATTTGTTTTCTACCTAAGGAGTTAGGAAAAAGGACCGAGGAGATATACCTAAAAAGATAGATAAAGCATAACTTAAGGAAAAAGAGAGATCAAAGATGTACCCTCAAAAAGAAGAGGGTAGGCAGCGCGTATTCTGTCCTCAGTTTCCCAAGTCGCGTCTTCCTCGGCATCGCTCCACTGAACTTTAACGAGTTTGACTTCGCGGTTGCGTAGCTTTTTCACTTCAGTTCCTAAGATGCGGGTTGGAACTTTCCTCACAGTTGCTTCACGTTCCACTTCGGCTTCTTCTAGAATGCTAGGTTCCACCACTTCCGCAGACTCATGCAAACACTTACGGAGGTGAGAAACATGAAAGACGTTGTGAACTCCGGCCAGTCTCTCGGGTAGCTCTAATCTATAGGCCATCTTCCCAACCTTCTCGATGATAGGAAACGGTCCTACAAATCTTGGTGCTAGCTTTCCCGTGGATCCAAAGCGAACGATGTTCCTTAAAGGAGATACCTTAAGGAAAACCCTGTCCCCAACCTCAAACTCAAGGTCGGTCCTTCTTTTGTCGGCGTAGGATTTCTGTCTGTCTTGGGCAGTCTTCATTCTCCTACGTATCAAGTCCACTTTCTCCGAAGTCTCTCGAATCATGTCTGGCCCAAGTATAAGCTTATCTGTAGACTCCCACCAACAAGTTGGTGATTTGCACGGTCTTCCATACAAGGCTTCGAAGGGTGCCATGCCTATGGTAACTTGGTAGCTGTTGTTGTAGGCAAATTCTACTAAAGGAAGGTGATCCTCCCACGTCCCACCAAAGTCAAGAACGCAAAGTCTTAAAAGATCCTCCAAAACTCTATTCACCCTTTCCGTTTGGCCATCGGTTTGGGGGTGATAGGCCGTGCTCAAACATAACTGTGTGCCTATAGCTTCTTGCAGACTCCGCCAAAACTCACTTGTGAAGATAGGGTCTCGGTCACTAACAATGCTGGTGGGTATCCCATGGAGTCGAACTATTTCCTTGAGATAAAGAGATGCTAGAGATGCGGCAGTCCTTCTACTCTTGATAGGTATAAAGTGGGCGCTTTTAGTAAGCCTATCCACTATTACCCAAATGCTAGTGTTGCCTCTTCTCGACCTAGGCAGTCCATCAATGAAGTCCATTGAAATGCTATCCCACTTCCACTGTAGGACCTCTAAAGGATGAAGTAGTCCTCCAGGCTTTTTCTGTTCCGCCTTCACCTGTTGGCAGGTCATGCACTTGGAAACGAAATCTGCCACGTCTTGCTTCATGCCGCTCCAAAAGAAAGTCCTTTTTATATCCTTGTACATCTTATTACCGCCAAGGTGTATAGTCATCTTGGAATGATGCGCTTCCTCGAGAACCTTCTTTGTCAACTCCCTTGCTTGTGGGACGCATAATCTTCCATCTCGCCTCAACCAACCCTTATCATCGATGACGTACCTACTGAGGTGACTAGCAGTCTCACCCCTAATAAGTTTATCAATCACATCAACAAGCTGAGGGTCTTCACGTTGTGCAGCCCCTATTGAGTCCAAGAGAGTAGGGCGTACTTCGAGAGATGCTAACAAACCCAGTACAAAATCTGAGGAGGGCCTAAAGTTAAAACTGGCTATATACTCCAAGATTTGCCGTTCCACAAAGAGCGGGCTTAAGGTCGGTTTCTTTCGGCTCAACGCGTCTGCTACCACGTTGCCTTTTCTGGGAGTATAGGAAATTTCAAAGTCATACGAGGCAAGAAATTCCATCCATCTTTGCTGCCTCAAGTTAAGATCCTTCTGCGAGAAGAGATATTTCAACGATTTATGGTCAGTGTATAATTCGAACTTCTTACCTAGGAGATAATGGCGCCAAGACTTCAGTGCAAAGACGATGGCGGCTAACTCAAGATCGTGGGTCGGGTAGTTCTTTTCATGAACTTTCAATTGTCTTTCGCCATAAGCTACTACCCTTCCTTCTTGCATTAGAACAGCGCCTAGTCCCGTTCCACATGCATCCATGTATACTGTGAACATTTTGCTTCCATCTGGCAAGGTCAGAACTGGGGCTGTTGTGAGAGCCCTTTTTAATCGTTGGAAAGCAAACTCGCAGTCCAAATCCCAAGTGAACGCCAGATTCTTCTTTGTTAGCCTTGTGAGTGGGGCTGAGATTTTCGCGAAATCCCTAATAAACTTTCGGTAAAACCCGGCTAGCCCAAGAAAGCTTCGAACTTCGGTTGCATTTCTTGGTGTCTTCCAATCTTGTACTGCCACCACTTTCGCGGGGTCCACAGCCAACCCATCTTTGGACACTATATGCCCCAGAAATCTTACCTCCTTTCTCCAAAAGTGACACTTGGAGAATTTGGCTTTTAGCTGATGTGAACGGAGAGTTTCCATGATTTCTTTCAGATGCTGAGCATGCTCTTCCTCATTCTTTGAAAAGATTAAGATATCATCTACGAAGACAACCACAAATTTGTTGAGGAATTCTCTGAACACCCTGCTCATTAGGTCTACGAAATAAGCGGGTGCATTTGTCAAGCCGAAAGGCATGACAAGCCACTCGAAGAAACCGTCTGGAGTTCTGAACGCCGTCTTATCAATGCTAGCTTCAGCTACTCTTAGCTGATGGAACCCAGTTGCCAGATCGAGTTGGGAGAAGACCGACGCTCCTACAAGCTGATCAAACAAATCGTCGATTCGGGGAAGAGGGTGCCTATTTTTCTTGGTCAATTTGTTTAACTCCCTATAGTCGACGCAAAGGCGAAGCGAACCGTCCGCTTTGGTTGCGAACACCACTGGAGCACCCCATTCCGAAATGCTCCGTCTAATGAACCCCTTTTCGAGAAGTTCTTTAACCTGCTTACTGAGCTCCTTTCTCTCCTTTGGAGCCATGTGTCTGACAGGTAAAGCTACAGGCTTTGCATTATCCACAAGATATATGCGGAAGTCTATTTCCCGCCTCGGAGGTAAGCCTTTCACCTCCTCAAAGACATCCGGATATTCTTGGACTACTCTAACTAATTGCAAATTCTCATCAGAAGCATCAAGCGACTCTAGATAACTAAGCATAACAGCATTCAAGCGATTACAAGAAATTTCTAGAGTGTTACCAAGCCGAGTCAAGAGTCTAACTACTCTTTTCTCACAACCAAGGATGGCCCCATTACTGGATAACCAGTCCATGCCTAAGATCAAACCATATCCCGAGAAGCCCAAGACAAAGGCATTACAACTAAACTCAACGCTGAGAATAGAGATTTTCAAACCCAAACAAACCATTGACAAGTGGAGCCCCCAATTGGATTTGAAACTACTAAGGGATCTTCTACCATACTAGTGTCTAGATGCAGAGATTCTACTAAGGCAGATGAAATAAAAGAGTGTGATGCGCCAGAGTCAAAAAGTGTGCGAAATGGATGATCATAAAGATAAATCACACTTTCTACAGAAATATTACTACCTCGTTCCTGCTGAGGTGCCACTAGCGCATGAACCTGACCCCCTGAAGTGGATCCGGCTTTCTGTCCCTGCCCTTTCTTCTTTGGGCAGTCCTTAGCTTGGTGTCCAGTTTCTCCACAATGGAAGCAACCACCCATCTTCGCCTTCCTTTTCCGGCAGTCTTTTGATATATGTCCCACAATGCAACAGAAATTGCACCTTCTCCTCTCTCGTGGCTTATTGTTCTTCCCTCCTTTCTTGAAGTTTGTTTTCTTTGTTTGTAGACCCTCTTTCTTCTCTTCCACCTTAGTTTCTTTCTTGCCGTGGTCTTCCTCGTGTAGCAACGCCATGTCCACCAAGCTTTCATAAGTCGCTCCCGTGGATACATGGGTCATGGCAAGGCTGTGTAGAGGCTCATTCAAACCCTTGACGAAGCGAAGTGCCTTCTTGTGTTGGATGTTTACTAAGTCTAGCCCAAATCTGGCCAGCAAATTAAACTGATTAACATACTCCCTGATTGTCATACTTCCATGTTTCAGAGTTAGAAACTTCTCCATTTGCAGGCTTCTTTCAGCTTGGGAGAGAATTTTATCTCAAACTTTGTCCTGAAGTCTTCCCATGTTTCCACTGCCCTCTGAGCATTGGTAATTTCCCACCAATAGGAAGCTTCATCTTGAAGTAACCATACTACTAGCTGTATCTTTTGCCTGTCATCAACTCCGAAGATGACAAACAGATCCTCAGTCTCCTTTAGCCAGTTTCTTGCTCCTACAAAGGATTCTGTCCCATAAAAATCTTTTCCACCCATTGCCTTGAAGTCTCTGCATGTTTTTGCGAAGGCATTTCCACGCGGAGGAGGAGGAGGAACCGCGACCACTGGAGGAGGGATGTCTGCTGGGCCCGCGTCATTGGCCCTTGCTTCTAAATACCTCCTAAACCAGCCGGGTATTGGTACTCCTTCAGGAAGGTTAAGGTCTCCAGACATGCTGAAACAGAAAGGAAAGATTCAAAACGAAGGATAGATATAGATAGTGCATATGGCTTTGGGGGATTATGTCTTTTAAAATATAACACTTTTTCTTGAAAAAAAATGCTTCTTTAAAATTTCTCTTTGAAAACAATTTCAAAAACTTTTATCTTGTCTGGTAAACTTATGCTCTGATACCAAGTGAAACACCCCACCTCTGTTAAGGTCACTCACAAAGGGAATGCCTTAACTTTGGTGGAGGTTTATAAGTAAAAGCCACAGATAAACTCAAGACAGATATAAATACACATATTTTAAACAGCGGAAACCAAACAGACTTTTATTTCATCAATACGTGTTCAAACAAAACATTCCATTATTGTCTCAAAATACTTCCAACATTACAACCTCATTACTGTCTTGATTTTTAAAGAAGCATAAAACATAAATAAAGTGACAAAAATCCCCATAGTGATATCCAAAGTCATAATCCGAGCAAAAGAGATCCAAATCATACATCTACGTTATTGGAGCTTGTAAAGAGTCTGACTGAGCTTAGTTGTTTCCTGCCAGTGGACCTAGAGGGGGGAAACGAAAGAAAAGAAGACGAAAAGAAAATAGAGTCAGACATAAAGCCTGAGTAAATCTAGTAATTCTTCAGTATGTGAATAAGAAAAGGGCATGATAGATATAAACTGAAAACAGGAAAGTGTCACAAGCTAAGGAAGTGTCGAATGTACTATCGCACACATACTATATCTCTACACCTACTTGAGCTTACTTTAGCTGGCACCCCATGCTGAGGGTGAAGTGATCCCCATTTTTATTTAAAGATCGGCTCCTACTCGCGTAAACATGTGTCATACGGCCCCCAAAAATTGTAGATACATATGCTGGTCCCACCATGCGGTGTATCAAGACCCATAGTGGCGGCCCCGACACAAATTCTAGAAGGCATAGGTTATACTACTGGTGCCCCAGTGCCCTGTTTGTCTGCTCCGGAGTGTGTGCATGCCCGCATCCCGTTAGAACCTACACTGTTGCACCCACCGTCGTCGTTTCGACCGCTTACAATCAGCCCAGTAATCGTGTCCCACCCTGCCTAGTTTCAGGGTACCATGATACCTAACTTGGGTTATTGCTGAAACGGGTCCCTCGTTACCAGGATTTTCTAGTCAAACATGTTAAGTGGTTAAGTGTCTGTATTTATCTAACCCCACCCATCCATTCTTGTTAACATGTTGAATTTGGTTAAGTGTTATAGTTGACTTAACCCTACCATCTGTCCTTAGCCTCTTAGAGCAGCAGACCACTCACATTAGATAGGTATTGCTACGGTTATTGGATGTGCCGGTCGGTTCCGGGCAGGTTTACACCGTAGCTCAGTCTAACCTCGGGTCATTATTGGGCTCAATGCTTAACCACCCACATTGGATAGGTATTGTTATGACTACTGGACAGCCGGGCAGGTTTACATCACAACTCAATCCAACCTCGGATTAAGCATATCGTGTTTTCTAAATTTACGGGTGTTACACTCATGGTGGGCACGTTGAAGCTTGATTCGTACTTTCCTGGTTGAAGTGCTGAAAGCAACGCTTAGCTTTGTTTCTCTTTCATATGGCATTTTGGATTGGGGATTATGGTTTTAAAAATTATGTACTCTGATGGCTTTTGTACAAGACTGATATATGTACTTGGTTTTGGTGCAATGAATTTGAAGATGTAACCTAACTTATTTCTGTTTCCGCTGCAATAAAGTTATAAAATTTTCAAGTACTATTTTATGTATCTGTCTTGTAATATTTTGTTTTGTTTACTTATAACGCTCCACGAAACTTAATTCATTCCCTTTGTGAGTGACATTAACGGACGTGTGGTGTTACAATATATGAATTTACATAGACGCGATTTCATAATGCAAGAAAATTAGCATAGTTTTGGATAAAAATGACCGAAGTATAAATCATAATGAAATGGTATAAAATTGATTTCAAAGGTTAAAATATAGTGTAAGTAAATCGAAAAACTCAATTACTGGATTTATAAAGATATGTTTTAAGAGATGAATTATTAAGTGAAGAACGAAAAAAACAAATTGTTTTGCATAATGATATGAATTATATTGAAATATAAATATTCAAGTTAGTGTAAAGAGATAAAAAGAATGAAACATTTAAATAGGAACACATGACCTACACGAGAAGGCTCAATAAAGGGGGTTGCCAATCCTATCTCACATATATAAAAAATATAAGAGTATTTGGAAAATATAAAATTATATATCAGGCTGTATTATATTTTTTTGAGCTGATAATGATTTCTAAAGGTATCTGAAAATATATGTGAAAATGTTATTATTTTTGTTTTTAAAAACTAGTTCTGAAAACACCAATTTATACAATAATTTTGAAACAATTTCCATTTAAACTCTTTGATAAGATGAAAGTCAAAAGCTAATAGAGAAATGTATACAAAAAAAGATCAAGAACCGAATCAAAAACGAGTGAGAAACAAGCAAAACAAAAACTGAAACAACTATATATATATATATATATATATATATATATATATATATATAAACTGTCCATTTCAACTAGCCACCACAGGTGCAGTGATGGGGAATATTTTAATATAGTTTGCTTACAAATAAAGGCAAATTAAAGGGAGCTTTGTCCAGGGTTCTTCTAAGTATTCGAGCAATGTTTAGGCTACGTTTATGGACTAGAATTCCATGTCTGAATTGGTTGGTTGTTTGAATACCACAAGCCTTATTTTCCATTTGTACATTTAAGTTAAAAAAGAAAACCCAAACATAAGCCTAAATTAAGCCACAATAATATATAATTAATTAAAGGCACATACTAGATTCTCTATGTATTTAGCTTAAGTAAAGTGGTAGAGGGCATACCCTACCTCAAGCGACAATGCTTGCTAGTAAACGACATCACAAACCTTCGTGGGGCGATATTTATGAAATATAAGACTCTGTAATCATCGAATAAGAATAGAGCCAGAACTGGTAGGTAGTCATGAGTTGTAATGTTGTTAGCTGCAAAACGCAATGAATTTAGCGGAGTTCATGATTAGTCCTTTTTTTTTTTGTGATATGGCTATACCAGCGAGTATGAATATAGTCATCTCATATGACCATATAAAAGTTTGTGAAATGAATTGTATATCAGATTTAATATATGTGGAATATGAACTACAAGTACAACGATAACATGAATTGATATCGAATTGGGTATAAGTTGAACATGAATTGAAATGTATAGTGATATGTTGATTTATCATTTTTGATCACGTTAAGTTATGAAACAGTGAATGTTGAAGCTAGTTCAATTCAAACTTTGTTTTGACCTGCCTTTCCCTAATGTTTCCTTTGGTTATGATATGTAATAGGTTAATGGAGACAGGTTGGATAGTGGTGACATCAAAGATTCAGGCGAAGAAGGCGTGTTCTGCATTTTAATATCAATATGTGATGGTATGTACATATTCAAGACTCGTCGTATGGGTTGGAATTGCTTTTGTACATATCAGTGATATGTGAAAACTATGCTTTTTTCTTTTCTTTTTGAAATGATAGTGTTATTCAACTTTTATATTTTGTATTTCTTCATGTGTGAGTTATGAATGAAAATAGATAGTTTTTGTCTTCTTAAGTCAGTACCAAATGATTTGTTGTTTCTTTGGTCAAAATTGTTGTTTTATGTCCCAAACCAAATATCGAGAATGTGGTTGAGTGACAATTGCAGGATTTGAATATTTGACTTCGCAGAAAGCAATACAACGCACTAACCACTGCGCTTTAAAAAAAAAAAAAAAACACTTTTTGTTAACTTTTCGAAAGAGGTATTACAGATTGGCTTTTACAGTAATACAGTGTGCACTATTAAGGAGAATTCAATTTTAGGTGAAAGATGTCATTTTCTACATTATTCGAAAAATTATCATACTATAAAATAATCTGCCTTTTAATATATAAAAAATGGTAAGTATTCCAATGATCTCTATTCAAATTTGACCTTTCTTTTTAACTGCGTCCTTTTGAAAATGATCTCAAATAAACATCACCATGTTTTCTACTTTTTCATTGGAGGACTGCTAATTTTGCTTCGCACAACAGGATTTTTTATTCGACGAGTTTGTGTTAAAAGGGTTTTACAAATTTTGTCAATTGGTATCCCCTACGAAGGGGGGTCCAAGGGGGCTGACAACCCCCCTAGGTGGGGATGCGAGGGCAACAAACCCACCTAATTGAGTTTGACCTGCCCCGTTAGGTTGCAGAGGTCCAAGGGGCAGCGCCCCGTTCGAAACGGTATATTATTTTGGCTGTTAAGTTTAAATTTAAACGACAACGGTAATATTCGTTGGAAAACAGCCATGATCGTTCAGTTCAAAAGACACCTCGAACAGATGTCTACTTTCTCTATAAATACACATTCCGCCAATACATTAACTTCACTTCCAATTCCAATTTTGAAGTTATGAAATAATAAGCATCATTCGATAAAAATTTAAGTGTTTTTTCTAGTCTGTGCAATTAATCACAACTTGCACATATAATCTTCATTATATTATGTGTGATAAAGGAGGGGAAAAACATTTTTAAAAGATAGCGATTCATTCGTGTCTTGGAGCGATCAATCCATCTGAAGATCTACAACAGTTTGCTCAACAATTTTTTCTTCTTGCTATAATCTTGTAAAATTTGTCCCTCCACTTAAGAAAAGAAGTCTCTTGTGATAGGTTCATGCCGAAACAGCATGGAGTAAGGGCTAAGGACGGCACTCATTTCATGCTGGGAAATGAAAGTATCGTGCCAAACCGCACTCACAAATAGATAGGCTGAGCTACCCTAGTTTAAATCACGTGGTCTCTCACGCGTGTGGCACGCCAGTCACGCGGATGGACCCCACTCTTTCTTTTCTCAGACAGGCCAAACTTGAAGCCATACAGTTTGCAGTTCACACCCGTAACCACAGGAAAAGCGGCCGGCCTAATTGAATAATAATGCCACACATTATATTGTCGTTTCTAATATTGTCCATCGTTTCTCCGTGAAAAATGGAAGATCATATTACACCCTTCTGATCAAAACTTCAGTGATAACAGGAAAAAAAAAAAAAAAGTAATTTCTTACAACTCTATCGATTAAGAATGAAAAGTATGGTTTAAATTACTCTTGCACCAGCGAATAAACTGAGGATTGAAACTTCTATGAATGATGGACATATAACAATGTTTATTAGTTTTTCAAAAAATGTACCGCTAAAGACACCCAAGTTTACATCTTCTAATACCACGTATAAAAATAATAAATAAAATAAATTTTATATATTTTCAACTATGAAACACATTTCACACGGCAATCAACCATCATGGAAAATCGTTTTGCACAACGAACAACCACCAACCAACATCGTTTTACACGAACATGAACCATCGAACTAGTATGGTTCATCGTGGAAATGGTGTTGGTCGACGATTGTTCACCGTGTGGAATAAGATCGAAAATGATGTATTTAAAGCCCATTAAAATATTTGGTATTAGGAAAAATATAATTTAAAATTCCATGGTATTTTTTAGTAATGGTATTAAAAAGATTAAAACGAGATGCTCATGACCAGGGGAAATAAAACAAGCAGGTACAAAAGCCTAGAGTGTAAATCTATGATTCAATTGCCATGCATGATGCATGTTCAGTTTACAACATCAGTTAAGAATGAGTTTTCAATCCAAAAATAAAAATAAAAAGTCACATAAATTATGCTCATACCGTTTTCCCTAGCAGAAGCTTGTTTTCTTTATGTGATATGATAAGAATGTTTTTGTCATGCAATTTGCACTGCAAAGTTTCATCTCTCTTGCCGCTTCTCAACCCAACAACACGTTTCTTTTTCTTTTCTTTATTTCTGCAAAAGAAAATGCTTCATGAGACTGCTAAGGTAACCAAGTATGTTTATTTCGAAAATTTAGATAAACTTTGGTACAAAACGTATCGTAGGGATTCAGTGCAGAAGTTTATTTAAAGCGTAATATAATGATGAGGTATGAATCAGTTTGTCTCTCTCCCAGTCTTTTAGCTGTTAAAGTAAAGCAATGAAAATGAAAGGAGAGATAAAATCACAGGTTTCCCTTTTCACATATTGGGTAAAATTAAAGGTTGGGTGTACTGCTTCAAATATCAAATACAAGGTGTTCAAATACAAGATAAACACGCATTATATCAAATACTGTGGGGAAATGCGGCTTTCATTACTCCAAAAAATTCCCTAGTGTAATCGAATAAGAATATTGTGCAAAATATATATATATATATATATATATATATATATATATATATATATATATATATATATATACAAACAAAAACGTTACTTTTGGTCAGTATTTGCTTTCCTTCTAGGATCAAGAGAGGAAAAGAAAAGCTAAAATTCAATATATTATAAATAAATAAATGGACAAAGAAATGAACAGATTAAGTTATATAAGAACTTAAAGATAACAACTATATGAAGTGATAACAACGTGCATATAATTAAAGTAAGGTTAATATTACAATAACTATAAGGAACCGGAAACATAAAGGCTTATTTGTGCAAACATCATATAACTTCTTTTTGTCATATTTAAACAACTCGACTATTTTATGGACCAAGGAAAAAATATTTTGATTTCTTCCTAAAAAAATGCTATATTTTAACAGGAGCTAATGTCAAAAACAAATACAGAATCATTGTTAAGCATCACCGGGACAGTTACAAAGCAGACTTATCCAAAAGGAAAAACTAAAGAAAAGCTATTAGAAAAAACAGGAAACTGCAAAATGAAATCCAAAAGAAGAGCAAAGAAGAAGCAAGAACCTGCAAAAACCCTTTCAAAGGAAGCAATCATCATCCGCTACTAAAAACTACGCAATCATGAATCACCACAGTTCAGCCCCGCAAAAGCGTTTCACTTACTCTTTATATCAACCTTACACTCACCTCCTCTCTCTCCCACACTCAACAGCGCCACAATGTCCATCGCTCTCCTCTTCGTTATGGTCACCTCCTTCTTCCTACTCCTCACTCCAACTTTCAACCTGCCTCTTCATCACCTAGCTCTTCTTTCTCTAAAATCATCGTTAATCGATCCTTTGAATTCACTGTCTTCTTGGTCTGACTCACAACCCTTCTGTTCATGGTCGGGTGTAACATGCGTCATACATACAAACTGTTCTCATATAGCTCATCTTGATATATCTAACAGGAATTTATCTGGTTTCATATCTCCACATATTCGTCTTCTTTACAGTACTTTAACACACCTTAACATATCCAGAAACTCCTTCTCAGGTCAGTTTCCTGATTCAGTATTCAACCTCAGAAATTTAGAATCACTTGATTTAAGTCACAATGACTTCAACTCCGTGTTGCCTGAATCAGTTTCAAACTTGAAGAAACTGAGTTATTTCAATGCATATAGCAATAGTTTTGTCGGTGCATTGCCTAGAGGCATATCTGATATGAAGCTTTTGCAGTATCTGAATCTTGGTGGAAGCTACTTCAATGGCAGCATTCCTGAGGAAATATGTAATAAATTGTCCAAATTACAGTATCTGCATTTGGCAGGAAATTTACTTATTGGAAGATTGCCACGACAGATTGGTAACCTTACTTCCTTGCAGCATTTAGAAATTGGATATAATATGTACTACGGTGAATTGCCAAAAGAGATTGGCAATTTGCAAGAACTTAAATACTTGGACTTGTCTTCCTCAAATTTATCTGGAACCATCCCAAGTGAGTTCGGAAAACTTGGAAACTTGGAGTCCATGTTCATCTTTAAAAACCAAATATATGGAGAAATTCCATTGAGTTTTTCGTATTTGAAGAGTTTGAAGGCAATTGATTTATCAGATAACAGAATATCTGGCTCTATTCCAGAAGGATTTTCAAGTTTGATGAATCTAATGCTAATCAGTTTAATGAATAACAACATCAGTGGAGATATTCCAACTGGTATTGGAAATCTTCAGAATCTGCAGGCATTGCTGCTGTGGAACAACTCACTGACTGGAAATTTACCAGCAAATTTAGGATCAGCTTCAAAATTAGAAAAACTGGATGTATCATCAAACGCTTTATCTGGTCCAATTCCTATTGATCTATGCAAAGGTAACAAACTATCCAGGTTAATCCTCTTTTCAAACAAGTTCAATTCAAATATTCCAGAAAATCTAGCAAATTGCTCTTCATTATGGCGAGTACGTATACAATCTAATAGGATATATGGCAAGATTCCTTTTGGCTTAGGATTTTTGCCAAATCTAACCTTTTTAGATGCAAGTGACAATAACATGACAGGCGAAGTACCTTCAGATTTACAACATGCACAAAAGCTTCAGTATTTGAATATTTCAAACAATCCGTTACAAACTACATTGCCTAAACAATTTTGGAAAATGCCCAACATACAAGTGTTTTCTGCCAGTTCCTGCAAACTGTATGGAGCTGTTCCGAACTTCAAGTACGGATGTGAAAATCTTTATAAGTTGGAGCTTGAGAACAATGGATTAGCTGGGTCAATTCCAGCTGACATAGGAACATGTCAGAAGTTACTAAGTCTGAACATAAATAGAAACAAGCTAACAGGTTCAATACCCCATGAAATATCTAAACTGCCGATGATCACAGACGTTGATTTGTCATTCAACAATCTTAGCGGTAAAATTCCACTTGATCTTGTAAAAACTAGAACATTGGAGAACTTTAATGTATCCTACAACCAGTTGATTGGAAGGATCAACTTAAATAATTTTAAAAGTTCATCCTTTACGGGAAACAAAGGATTATGTGGTGAGGTAGTTGGAGTTTTATGTGCCAACGGAGATGTAATGAAGGACGGACAATCTTTAGGGAAGTCTGTTGTGGTTGTATGGGTTGTCGTGATGGCGGTTGGGGTGAGTACTTTTGTAATTTTGGTTACAGCAAGGTGGGCAAAGGGAAGGAAAGAAGATAATGCCATAGGTGCAAAGATGACATGGAAGATGACGACATTCCAGAAATTGAGCTTTACTGCAGAAGATGTGGCGGTAGCCGTGGAGGAAAGTGAATGGATCTTAGGTATGGGAGCTAGTGGGACTGTCTACAGAGTAGAGATGCCAAGTAAGTGAATTTCTCTAGTATATTCATCATTCTTCATTTCAAATATACTATCGATTAAGGGAATCCCGATGAGATATCATACTGGTATATGCTGCCCAACAGATGTTTTAGGGTAGCAAGACCCCTTTTCTTACTATTTGCTAGCGAGTCGTTGTTCATTGACACTTAACTGTCACTCATCCAGTGTTCAGGACATTGAATTAGCCAATGGACTGATCAAAAAATTTATTTTCTAGAGCACTAATTGTTGTTATATAACCTATTGAGGGTATGGGTGAGTGTGCAAAATGCCACATAGATTGGTACTCTAATGTTTTCTACTACCATTAGGGTTGCTCTAAAATAGAACACGTTTTGTAAGTCGCAACACTAAATGCATAATATGAGCAGGTGGTGAGATCATAGCAGTTAAGAAGCTGTGGGGAAAGCAAAAGGGTTCAAAAATCAGAAAGCTTGCCGGGGTATTATCAGAAGTTGAGGTATTAGGATCAGTAAGACACCGAAATATAGTAAGGCTTCTAGGCTATTGCAGTAACAAAGAAACTACTATGCTACTGTACGAATACATGCCTAATGGTAGCTTGGAAGATTTTCTGCATCGAAAAGGAGATGGTAAAATAGTAAGTGATTGGGGGACTAGGCACCGGTTAGCAGTAGGTATAGCAGAAGGAATTTGCTATTTGCACCACGATTGTCATCCGGTCATCATTCATCGTGATTTGAAACCTAGCAACATATTGTTGGATGAAGAGATGGAGTCTAAAATTGCTGATTTTGGGGTCGCAAAGTTGGTATACGGTTCTAATCCAGTGATGTCTGCAGTTGCTGGATCATACGGATACATAGCTCCAGGTAAACAATTTAATTCAGTAACCACAACAGTGGTATTCTTTTTAAAAAGAAAGTTCGTTGTTAAACACACATAAATCACCTCTTTCTAATATCATGTCCTAAAAACCAATAAAAGACATGCACTTCTTCATATTAGCAGGGTATGACCAAGGCTGCTAAACTGCTGGTATTTGAAAGGATAAAAATCATTTTATTTTAATTTATCATTATAAAAGTAAGGGAAACTACTAGTGCCCTTAGCAACCTGCAATAAATATATATTAATTTCACATTCTGGACAATTTTATAAGAACATTAAATTTGAACACCATAGCGGAGCGATTTCTCAACAGAAAATGAACATCTAACTGTTGTTAATAAAACTAGTTTGTTATAAGATGTGACCAAAAGTCAGTTATTTCAATGCACAAATACAGAATATGCATACACACTACAAGTGGATCAGAAAAGTGACGTTTACAGTTTCGGTGTTGTGCTTTTGGAGATTGTAACTGGTCGAAGAGCAGTGGAAACCGAGTTTGGTGAAGGTAATAACATAATAAATTGGGTAAGGGAGAAACTACTGAAGGAAGAAAAAGGAAAAGTAGAAAGAGTGTTGGACTCTGAAATAGTTGGTGTAGCTCGCTGTAATGAAGTGAGGGAGGAGATGATTCTTTTCCTTCGTGTAGCGCTGCTCTGCACAGCTCAAAAATCTTCAGACAGGCCGACCATGAGAGATGTTGTTTCCATGCTTCAAGTGGCAAGCTTTCACAAAGGAATGGAAATGGGGAAGGAGAAAAAGAGTGGGAGGGAAAATGGTGGCAAGACCTATGTTTAGCTGAAGGTATATTTTCTGTGAAGCAATTAGGATTTATGCATTATGATGGGTGTTTATTTTATATTTTATTATTTGTTTTTATTTATGAGATTTGGTTTTTGGTTTCCTTTATGTTTCTCTTGCTCCTCTAATCAATATAAGATGCTTGTAAGTTACAATAGAAAGCAATAAAGCACGGTACTCCTGTTTGGCAAAGAGAAGATTATGAAAATTGCTGAATAAATCCAACTATACAGAGAATTAAAACCATCGTAATATATTTTGACACCAGATCTTCACAAATATGCATGTCTATCTTAGCAGTTTTACTTTCACAGAATAATCTAAACTAATTTTCATGGATGAGCAGAAAATTTTGAACCGGCTAGTTTTCTATTTATGGGTTTGGGTTTAACTATTGATTTGGCTCACTCCAATTAGATTAAATACATACCATGCAGGGCCGGCCCAAGGGGTAGGCAACCAAGGCCACCGCCTAGGGCAACCCCGCCGGAGGTGGTGGATGGGGCATCAAAATGTTTTATATGCTTTTGAAATTAACTATATATGCCTACAGCAGGGCATCAAATTGCAGGAGAAATCTGTAGACAAGGGGTTGTTCTTGCGCATGAGTCCCTGATGACCAGGGTTCAATTCCTGACAGTGAAAATTTTCCACCTCGCAACGTTTCTCTTTTTCCCATGGGTAATGCTGCCTAGGGCATGCAACTAGCTAGGGCCGGCACTGATACCATGCATAATAACCTAGTTAAATTGTTTTCCTACCCTTGTCGTATTGTATACAAACTTGTAATTAGATCAAAACATACCATGCATCATAAACTAACCATGCTGTATCATATACAAACTTGTGCATGTGCATGTGCTTCTAAATACTAATATAGGTGTAGCCTCATATTCCTATATTTTCATTACTACGTTATTACTTCACGCCATTGGTACTGATGATAAAATAAAGGCTAGTTCTATTCAAAGATTAAGAAAATCTCCGATCATACATATATGTATGGTACTGATTAGCTTTTCTTCTTCTTCTTATTCGTAGAGAGCATCTACAGCGGTTCTGGCCACTGATCTGCTGAAAAATGTGGAGTATTCCACTTTTTTTTCTCACATTCTTGCAGCAGCGTGGTTTTGAGCATGGAGAATAAAAGTGGGAATTTGTACTATTTTTGAACGCCGAGTTCCTAAACTGTTTTCAGAAAACCGCTTAGGAAAAATGCTTTCTAAAGCCCATTAACCAACATAAACTGCATTTTGATTTTATCAATGGTTTTCTGAATGTCTGATTATAAACTTTTTCTCAGAAAAAAGATAGGCTAATATTTCCCACTGGACTGCTGGATGAGTATATAGGAGGAATCCGAGCTTCTTTTTAGTCTTCCCACACTAAAATGCTCACCCTTGATATTCTCTAATTACAATGCCAACGCTTTTTCCATTAAAGTCTTACGAAGTTAATTAATTTACTGATGAAATCACATATATCAGCTAAGACCGCTTTCACGGATGATCCGTATTTTCTAAATTAAAGTTGCTTTTGTCAACAATGAAAAAAGTTAAAATAAACAAATAAGGATGTTGCAATATTTGTTGGATTATTAATTATATTTACCACTGCTTTTTTCATTTTTAAGGATATGGGTTTCAAAAGAAGGCAATGAAGGACTATGGCTGGGTAATTTTTGTATTTAAAAAAAAAGCCAGTGTATGGTAAGTAATATGTATCCTAATTTGTCTAATTATTCAAATTTGGGTTTATGAATAGGGTCAAAACATCCCAAACTAACAAGAATCCCGAAAAGCAAAGATGTTACGCACATAACATCCAATTAATTAAATGATATATAGTGAGCAAATACCGTGTGTAACCTATAATGAATGCTAGATAATTCACAAAGCAATGTATGAACAATTCGTTCAAAACGCATATAATCTCAGATTCTCGATCCACTTCTTAATATTTAACCCTAGAAGTCTCGACTGAAAATAAAATTACAACAGTTTTACAGTTCGACCTCAGATAAAATAGTTATCCAAAACAAATGAAACTCGATGAAAATTACCAAATCTCCCAGACGAATTCATTCTTTATCAGCGCCTATGTATGATTGGTTGAGCTTGCGCAGCGGTGCCTCAAAAGTTCCCGGGTTGGACCTTCCATTTCTCGTATTTTGCCTGGTCATTGGAAACCTTGTAATAAGAGGAAACACAATTAAGGCGGGAATCAGGGAGCGAAGAGGAGGAAACAAATATAACTTCGGAAAGCAGAACATTTTGACTTCGAAAGTTTTCCAAATAGATTATTTGACAGCAGTGAAATATGCATGAAATCACTTCGCCACCTCTCAAATCGAGTTTCGGCTTCCAAGTTCTCTCCTTAGTTTTGTTAGTCTCGTTATTTTATTATTAGGGCATCTCCAACAACAAATGCTTGAAAATCAGAATTTCTGAAATCTGCGCCCGTTTTTGCCTTCAACAGTGATTGGAAATGTCTCTCTGATCTGAAATCGAGGAGAATAGTTCCGAAATCCCCAAACTTGTTACGCGGTTGTTGAACCACCACGCAGACCTAAGCGTTTGTTCAACAAGCGCGTAAAGCACAACGGCTTTATTCCCTACGCGCTTATTGAACAGCCGCGTAGAGCGTTTCCAACGTCTCAATTTGGTAACGGTTATATTTTTAACCTTGGAAATACACCACCCCTCTATTTTCATCCACACCAACTCATCTTCTACCCTATCTTCTTCCACATCAACTCATCTTCAACCACTTCTATTTAAAAAAATGATTACTGATTTTGATGTCGATGCCGCAAGAATGAGCTTTGAAACTTTTGATTCACAAGATCTAGGCCAACCGTTTGGTGGAATGCTAACTACTTCAAGTTGAAGTGCTAATGAAGACTATGATCTTTACTACATCTACTGTTAGCTTTCGCTAGATCCTGTCTGTGGTGCCGATCAAAGTGGGGAAACATTTTAGGATAGAATCACTAATGCATACAACAGGAAGAACATGGATCGGAATAGAAGTGTAGCTTCCATCAAAGGTCGTTATTGTAAGATTAATCGGCAAACGCAAATCTTTGATTCGTAAATGTTCAAGCTGAAGCAGAGTAACCCAAGCGAATTTGGAAGTGACACTCATATGGTAAAAAATGTGTATTAATTTTTTTTTTTGTACTTTACATTTTAGCGTTGTAGTAAAAGCTTCATATTATTGATGCAGAGACTGTCCGCAAACAAGTTATTCAAATAAATATATAAACCAGATAGTAAACAAGGACCTCATTTCTATCAGTTCATGCATGTGTATGACCTACTGGTTAATCATGTGAAATGGAAATCTTCACTGCAGAAAACAGTCCAAGACGTCCAATCAAGCGGTAGTCGTGCGAAAGCTACAAGATTTGGAGACAGTTGTAGTCCGAGAGATTCGCAGGACAGTGCAACTATGGGTTTAGAAGAAGATGATCACCTTACTGTTGACCGATATGATAGGCCCGAAGGATCCAAGGCGGCAAAGAAAAAACAAGTGGCAGGAGCGAATGAAGGCGAAATCAGAAAACTATTAAAGGAGTCTAACGATATGTATATGAGCGCACTCCAGAGCAGAAGCATTCAACACCAAGAAAGGCTTGACGCAATTCATCAACTTGTTGAGACAAAACGACGAAAGGAAGAAGATGCAGTCATGTTTACGGATATTTCGCAGATGGATGACGTGCAACGCGAGTATACGGAGTATCAGAGATTTGAGATAGTGAGGCGAAGAAGAGAAGGAGGTGCATGAATGTAGATAACTTGGATGTAAACTTTAGTTGGCTTTGTATGCGCCGGTTTGGTGTAAGTTTGCATTTTGTTTATGTAGCGTAGGAATGGAGTTTGAAATTTAGTTTGGTGTAAGCTGCATTTTGTTTATGTAATGGAGTTTGAAATTATGAAATGGTGTTTGAAATTTAAAATGGCTTTTGAAATGGCGTTTGAAAATGGCGTACTGATAATGGCGTTTGAAAATGGCATTTGAAAATAGCATTTGAAATTTAAAATTCCAATTTAAAATTTAAAATTCCAATTTAAAATTTAAAATTCCTATTTTAAATTTAAAATTCCAATTTAAAATGCCGTTTGAAATTTAAAATGGCGTTCTAAAACGACGTTTGAAAATGGCGTTTGAAATTTAAAATTCCAATTTGAAATGGCGTTTGAATTTTAAAATGGAGTTTGAAATTCCATAGCGACCCTTTTAAATTTTAAACTGTACATAACTTTCAATTTATATTATGAAATCTGAATTTTTCACATTCGTTGGAAAGATATAATTAAACAGATTCAAATGTTTTTGGTTTTACTGAAATCAGTCGGTATTGAATCCTACACATTCAATTGAAATTTAAAATGTAATTTTCAAACTGCTGCCTCATTTTAAACTCCATTTTAAATTAAAATAAATCATACCAAAATCCATTTTTAATTAAAATAAATCATACCAAACTACCTCGCATAGCAATATGTCAAACCTAAACGTATGTAAATTTGTTGTAAACATGTAACATTAAACAACATTCGTGAATAGTAAAATGGTTATACGTAACAAAGTTATAAAATTATACCCAAGGTGTCGCAATAGCAACAGACACTCGGTATGTAAATGTCGCAGGCAGATCGTACAATACTCTAAGGCTCGCAGCAGTCACAGTGGCATCTGGTGCGGCATGTACTGGTCCGACATTAGGATCTGTAGGAGGATGGCTGACCCGTCTACCAGACTTAACTTTACGTGGCGGCATTTCGTCGTAGATATTAATAAAAAAAAAATTTAAAAGGAGGGAAATTAATTTTTTTTATGAATTGAAGAATGAGCATTTCCGCCTGATATAGGCAGAAATATTCAAGCGGTTGTTGAACAACCGCGTAGGCTCTACGCGGTTGTTCAACAAACGCGCGCTTTTTTACTTGACGAGCCGTTTTTTAAAAAAGCCACGCGTTTGTTGAACAACCGCGTAGTCACACGCGGTTGTTGAACAACCGCCTGGACCTAAAAACTGTTGTAATTCCCCAATTTTCGGAGTGTGGATAATCGAAATACGAAAATCCACAGTCCGGAACAGTTGGAGATGCTCTTAGGGTGCTACTATTCACACCCCTATTTAGATTTTTGGCCACCAAAACTAAAAGCACCCCAAATATTTTAAATTTCCTCTTCTGGCCACCGTCTAAACTAATAAGAAAAAAATGCAGAGGCCACTAGCTCCTTCCACTACATGAACACTTCTTTCCTCCCTTACTTCGTCGATTGTGAAATGATTTACTTTAATTATTCATTTTCATAATCACATTAACAATTTTAATTTTGATAAATGAGTACTTACTTCGTTGGTTGTGAAATATTCGTCAAATCAACATTTACGTCTTTTAAATCATTTGATCGAACATATTGCATCACATTATCACAACCATCATATTTATCGTCCAATTTATCATCATTCAAATACTTCAACTATCAAACGACAAAAAAAAATAATGTATCAGTTTGTAAAAGAACATACGTAAGTTATACGGATGAAAATCCTACAAGTCAAAACTTACATTGTAATTCTCTATTACAATGTCGTCAAATTTAATGCTCTCCAAGCTTGAAATTTTCAACAGAGCGGAAAAAATTATCCTAAAACGCAATGGAATACCCTAACATGTTCTATATCATAATAGAAAACAATAAAAATCAAGCAATTCTAACCTCTTTTTTTTATCTTAATCTTCCATCTTTATTGGGCACAAAAGAATATCTGCTTTTGTAAGGGTTAGGGTTTGAAATTGTAAAGAAGTATGTGAATAACTTTTTTATAAGGGTGCTACTATTCATACCCCAGTCTACACTTTCGGCCACCTTTTTAAATTTAATACAGAAGATTATTTATTATATTCTTCTGGCCACCCTATATTATTTCTTCGCTCGGTTATTCATCACCGTACTTCTCCTTAAAAAACACATGCTTCCTCACAATTTCAAACCATAAACCCTTACAAAAGCAGATATTCTTTTGTGTCTAGTAGAGATGGAAGATGAAGATAAATAAAAGGTTAGATTTGCTTGTTTTTTTTGTTGTTTTCTATTATGATATAGAACATGTTGCTAGAATTTTTTAATGGTTAGGGTTTTCCATTGCGTTTTAGGATATTTTTTCCGCTTTATTGGAAATTCCAAGCTTGAAGGATATTAAATTTAATGACGTTGTAATAGAGAATGACATTGTAAGTTTTGACTTTTAGGGTTTTTATTCGTATAACTTACGTATCTTCTTTTACAAATTGATACATTAATTATTATTATTTATGTCGTTTGATAGTTGGAGTATTTGAATGATGATAAATTGGACGATAAACATGATGGATGTGATAATGTGATGCAAGATGTTCGATCAAATGACTCAAAAGACATAAATGTTGATTTGATAAATCATTTTACAACCGACGAAGTGAGTACTCATTTATCAAAATTAAAATTGTTAATGTGGTTATGAAAATGGATTATTAAATTAAATCATTTCACAGTCGACGAAGTAAGGAAGGAAGGAAGCATTCATGTAGAGGAAGGAGTTGGTGGCCTCTGCATTTTCTGTTTATTAATTTAGATGGTGGCCAGAAGAGGAAACTTAAAATATTTGAGGTGCTTTTAGTTTTGGTGACCAGAAGTGTAAATAGGGGTATGAATAGTAGCACCCTTTTTATAATTATATTTTATTTTAGGAAAAGCACGGTGGTGAATAACCGAGTGAAGAAATAATATATAGTGGCCAGAAGAATATAAAAATAATCATCTTTATTAAATTTATAAAGGTGGCCAGAAGTGTAAACCGGGGTATGAATAGTAGCACCCTATTATTAAAATAGTTTATCACTTACACCTATTTACTAATTCATAATTCTTTCACATCATTTTACATCTTTCCTAATTTTATATTTTGGTATGGACATTTCAAAGTTGACGCAACTATTTACTAACCGTTAGCTGCTAACATTTTGTATTTAAGTCCACATATTTAAATTAATTACATAATCCATAATTTAAGTAAAAAAATTAATTAATTAATAATTACTTTAAATACTAAAGATGACAAAATCATCCAGTTTTTACTTAATTTTTTAATAATCAGTTAAGTCTCGCTTGGTTTTTTCTCAATATTTAACATTTGTTGTCATATTTTACGGTTAATTACATAATACTAAAACTATTTAAATAACTTTAACAAATTTTTATTCAGTGATTCGCCTAATTAACCACATCAAGGTTAACCATATTTATATTAATCAAAAAAATCAGATAGATAAATACGTTAATCACATATATTATACACAAAAATAACGATCACAAGTTCAAAATTTAACTAATTTACATCAACATATTTACCATATATTACATTGTAATATTAATGTCAAACGCCAAAATTTTAAATTTATTTAGTTATTTACAATACACTATCTCACTTAACACCATACATTTAAAACAATATGTTTGCATTAATTATGTGATTTTGAATTTAGCAAAAGAATTCAACATATAAATTATTGTTAATTCATCTAATCAACGCTAAGTGTGATATTTTAAAATATATATCATGCTGATACCAACAAAAATGGAAAAATTAGTTTTTTCTTAGTAAATTTATCATAAATTGATGAAAACAATTTTCGCTTTAAGTACCCACATTTTAACATTTCTACAGTTATTTGTTGAATCTCCTCAATTCTTTCATGATATTTTATATTTCAATACATGAAATTTTAAATTCTAACTATTTAAATAATTCTAGAGAATATTTTGTAATGTCCCGTATTTTTTGTAGTCAAATATTTAATTTATTATTTTAAATATTATATTTGGAATATTAATGGATTTTAATATTTAATTCTTTATTAAAAACGAAGTTTGAACCCAAGAAGAATGGAGGCCTGGGGATCATTAATTTATATAATTTTAATTCTTCCTTGTTAGCCAAATGGATATGGAGGTTTAGATGTCCAGAGATGTCGGCTACTTGGAAGATTATTATTTCCAAATTCTACTATTCAGGGGGTTAGTTTATTTGTTGGTTCTAGTTTTAGTTAGTTTAATAGATTATCTTATTTTTGAAAGTCAGTTTTGAATTATTTTGGTTTTTTTAGTTTAGGTTGTAAGTTGACTGTTCATTCGGGGAATCTTACTTTCTTTTGGCATGATGCTTGGATTTCTCATTTACCTCTGAAAATTGAATTTAGCAAGCTTTTTAAGAATAGCTTCTTTAAAAATGCTTTGATTAAAGATGTCTATATAAGAGATTTAGATCCCTCTTGGGAATTTTCCTTTAATAATATGTTAGAAGGGCGTGTGTTAAGGCAATTAGCCTTACTAAAAGCTAGGTTAGCTTTATATCATTTAGATGAGAATGGTGATTGTATTAGTTGGGGTTTTGATAAGAGTTATGTTTTCTCTATTAAATCTATGTATAATTTTATTGATTTTTCTGGTGTTTCCTTACACCCTTTTAAGTTCCTTTGGAAATCTAATTCTCCTCCTAAAGCTAAGTTTCTTATGTGGTTGATTATTCATAAGAAGCTTAATACGGTTGAGCTTTTAAGGAAGAAGAATATTATTTTTGATGTAAACTGTTGTTTTTGTAGTCTTTTGGTTGAAGATGTTGATCATTTATTTTCTCTTATAATTTTACCAATTTTATTTTAAATATGGTTTTTAGGGTTTTTGTTTTTGGTTGTTCTAGTTCTTTTAGTAGCTGTGTAGCTTATTGGGATTGTTTTGGATTTGGTATTAATTCTAGGCAAAGATATGTAATGGATTCTTTAGTTACTATCATTTGTTGGTTCATATGGTTGGAGAGGAATCAGAGATTTTTTCATTCTATTTCAGTTTCTGCTGAAAATTTAATCATTAGGATTGTTAATTACTGTCTAGATTAGATGTCTAACCCTCACTATAAGTTTTTTGGTGATTCGCGTTTTGAGTATTTTTTGATTAAGGTTAGAGTTAATTTGAGGTTATTTCTTAGAATCAATAGATATTTTAGGTGTAGTAGATCTCGCATATGTTGTTAATTCCTTTTTTGTTGTTGCTTATTGGCCTCGTTTTCCTTCTTTTTCTTCCTTCACACATATGTATGGATATACACACACACATACACACATATACCCATATATATATATATATATATGTGATGACTACTAATGGTTTTCCTAGTTTCTCTCAGGTGTTGATTATAGCTGAAGAGCTTTATGAGCAGTTGTCTGGTCTGGTGATTGTTATTTGATTTGGAGCATTTTTGTGTACGATCTCAGATATTTTTATTATTTGGGATATTCTGTTTCTTATTTTTGTATTTTGCTTGTTGCGACTAGTTTTGTATTGGAGTAGATATACTTCACTATCGGGTGGTGGCTTTGCCGGAATTCGATATTGAGGTATGACGGACGGTGGTTTATCCGGAGCTCATCTATCTATGTTCCTCTACATTCATATAGTCATGTTTTGTATTGCTTTTATCTTCTTTTGGTTCTGTAGTTGGATATTGTAACATTTTTGTTTTATTTTATATATGTGTTGACCTGCTTTTTAGTGAAAGCTGCCACACATGAAATCTCTGGTTAACAATACGCACAAGTATGGGGAATATCGTCGGAAGACATGGAGTGATTTGGTTGAAGTCGCATCACAGACAAAGAATGGACCGAAACTCCTATCAGACGATCTCTTTTGTGCCCGAAAACAGAAATTACAAAGCTAAGCTTTGTAATTCTTGTAGCTCTTTGGATCAGCTTTGAATCGAGCTTTCATTTGGCTAAAACGGACTTACGGTTTGAAAGTTACGCCCGTTTCCGTGAACGCGTGCAGAACCGGGAACTTAGATTTGGAAATTTGGCATCACCCTTATTCAGTTCGGATCGTGCATGGTGGAACCCGAACCACCCTCCAATCACATCTCAGAAGCAAACCCGATAGCACTGGATGGTTTCAGCATAGCACTGGCTCGGTTCGGATCGAGCTAGGCCGAACCGACCCCCCTCGGATTCTGCACAGAAGTGTGCAACGTCTTCTAATCGAGGACACCAACTCGGTTCGAATTGGATCCGAACTGACCCTCTGGACCTGCTTCTGCGCACACACTGTTGCTTTGACCTACTCTCTTGGCTTGCACTGCTCCTACAAACATGGATCGAACTCCACCTATCCTCCCACGATCTACATGAGACGGCTTCCACTCAGTCTCCACGTTCTACCAAAGCATTGGATTGACGACACTTGTCACTCATCTAGAAGGGTTCTTACGCCTATAAATACTCCAAAACATGGCCATTTGAGGGGGGCTTCTTCTTTTTTCTTCCATTCCAGCTCTCATCTTCCACCATTGCTATTGCAAGGACTTTATAACAAAAGGAAGGCCGACTCTAATCATTTTAACACGAGGCTATCGTGTATAAATTCAATCTCTAATCTCCGTTTCTTCATTGTAAACACGAGGATTTCGTGTATAATTCGCAAGAAAACAACATCGTAATAGCTTCTTAGGATTTAAGAAACTGTAAAGTGGACGTAGGCTTAGATTGAGCCGAACCACTATAAAAATATTGTGTGTCTCCTCTTGTTTTACTGCTTTTCTGCATTGATCTATGATTGTGAGGTTTTCGCATTGGATTTGGGTGTTAGGCCCAGATTTCGGTCTAACATTTTGGCGCGCCAGGAAGGGGAGGCACACGATACTACTTCAATTTCTAGCCTCAAAGGAACTGGATTGCTCGACTATTGGATCAATGGTTAAAGGAAAGAAAGATGGAACCTTCTCTCATACTGAGGACGTTGGTACAGAAGGCATGAGGAATGAGGCGAGCCAGGAGGCTTCCTCTCATGGTAATCTATTAGCATACTTAACCAGAGAAGAAATAGATGGCGTTCTTGCTGAATTGAGAACTTAAATGGCAAGGCAAGATGATCTCCTCCGCAAACAACAGGAGATGATCGACGGATTCTTCGCTCGGATGGAAGCCAGGCCAAGCGGAAACAATCAGATCACTGGAATTGGGAATCAGCCCCAGCAGGAGCAGAGAACCGAATCGGTTCGGATCGGATCTGAATCGGAGGGAAAAATTTGAATGAACTCGGGGGCAATCCCCCTCGACAAGCAACTTCAACCCTCAACGTTTTAGATGGAAACGCCGTCAGAAACTCAGGTCGAGCACGTCCAATCTCCGCCCAAGTCTGGATCGGCAAAGACGTACAACCTCAGCATCAGGCTCCCCAGATCGGAACAGGAGAACCTGGTCGGATCGGTACCTCCGACCCGAACCGTGCACCCCACCACGACCTCCCTCGCTTCTCCAAGCCGCAACATGGGGGCACCTCTGAACCGAGCCGGATGATCTTCCGTGCTCCCTATGCTTTTCCGAACTCTTCTGGACTCAACGCTGGGGGCACCATCTTTGAACTTGTCAACTTGCAACAGCTTTTTGAAGGCGATCGGCTCGCTAATCTCATTGAACGCCTCTCGAGAGGCCACACTTATCAGAGTGACATGGATGATGTCAATCACAATCCATTCACACAGGAAATCAGGAATTCTCGCAATCCTCCAGATTTCAAACTTCCACAACTGGAGCCTTATAACGAAAGGACGGATCCTACTGTGCATCTGATGCGCTACAAACGACATATGGAAGTTCAATCGGCATCGGAAAACGTAATGGCTAATTGTTTTTCCCTCTTTCTGACTGATATAGCAGCCATGTGGATCCGGCAGCTAGAAACGGAATCGATCAACAGCTAGAACATGTTGGTTGCACGCTTTATCGAGCAATTTCGGGTCCACATCTCTCGACCTAAGAATGTCATGTCGTTTACTACAATCAATCAGAGGCCCAGAGAGACTTTACGCTCATTTCTGGAAAGATTTAACATTGTAGCAGCATCAATTGATCGACCTGAATCATCGATGGTATTGATGGCGGCAGTATCCGGCGTTCTGGACAACTCATAATTCAAAAAATCCTTGTACCGAGACCCACCACGGAATCTCAGCAAATTCTACCTTGAATCGGATAGATTTCTGCATGAAGAAGACGCAACGTCCGAAAAGAAAATTCTCGATGTCAACATGCTCAAAGACGGAGAAACGTCTGATTCTGGAAAAGGAAAAGGAAAAGCTGTTGTCAAGAATGCCCGCAACGCTCAGCCCCAGAGACGGCCCAGATATGAGAAGTACACTGAACTCAATTCAACGTTGACCAACATTTACATGGACACAAACAGTGCCATCTCCTACCCAAAGCCTCCCAGAAGGGAGCCATCGCAAAGAGAACACGATTCTGGAAAGCATTGCATATTCCATGATATGGACGGTCATGACATGAATGACTGTAGGCATTTGCGAGATCTGATTGAGGAACGGGTTAGACGCGGAGAGCTACCCAAGTATGTGAAACAACCAACAACGCCTGCACCCGCGCTGCCACCACCTGCTCCCCGAAGAGGGAATGACCCTGGATCGAGCTCCCGTGGGCTCATCATCAACTGATCTATATTGGATCACTTTGCATTTTCAGCATTTCTTAGGATTTAAGATATGTCTCTTTGCTTTCTTTAGGTTTTCCGATTGGCTAAATCGGAGTACACACATTCGGGGTTAGGATTTAGCTCCAAAGCGTGCTCTGCACCTGATGACAAACCAATCAGGATTTGCTTTGGTTTTGTACTTTGAATTGAATAAGGAAGGACTTTCCGAACATGGATTATATTTGGCGAATTTAAGTGTCTTGTCAGGTTGTGGCAGGATTCTCAATCTCAATTAAAGTATGGATTATACTTATCTCGAACCCCTAGGCATGGATTATGCCTAGGGACAGACTGTCTTGTCAGGTTTTGGCAATTATAGCTCTATCCTGACATGAGTATGGATTGTACTCACTAGGATGCTTAAGTATGGATTATACTCGGGAACGACGAACGATCTTGTCAGGATTGGGCAAAGGAACTTAATGAAATTTGAGTATGGCTTATGCTTAGTTTGAACTTCCTGGTATGGCGTATACCCGAAAGGTTAGGTCCCTCGCCAGGTTTTGGCAGGATGATTCGAACGTCCCTCGAGTATGGTTAATGCTCAAACAAACGCCCTAGAATGGTTTATGCTCGAAAGTGTAATCAGTTTTGTCAGGATTTGACAGACCTTTTTGCTCTCTTTTCTTCGCAGGTATGGATTATGCTTGCAGCTAGCAGGCTCGGCGTGGCCTTGGATTATCCAGAACACATTTCCTTCAACCAGTAAGATATGTTCTGGGGGCAAAATGTTGACTTGCTTTTTAGTCAAAGCTGCCACACATGAAATCTCTGGTTAACAATACGCACAAGTATGGGGAATATTGTCAAAAAACATGGATCGATTTGGTTGAAGTCGCATCACAGAAAAAGAATGACCCGAAACTCCTATCAGACGATCTCTTTTGGCCCCGAAAACAGAAATTACGAAGCTAAGCTCTATAACTCTTGTAGCTCTCTGGATCAGCTTCGAATCGAGCTTTCGTTTGGCTAAAATGGACTTACGGTTTGAAAGTTATGCCCGTTTCCGTGAACGCGTGCAGAACTGGGAACTTAGATTTGGAAATTTGGCATCACCCCTAACCGGTTCGGATCGTGCGTGGTGGAACCCAAACTACCCTCCAATCACAGCTCAGAAGCAAACTCGATAGCACTGGATGGTTTCAGCATAGCACTGGCTTGGTTCGGATCGAGCTAGGCTGAACCGATCCCCCTCGGATTCTGCACAGAAGTGCGCAACGTCTTCTGATCGAGGACACCAACTCGGTTCGGATCGGATCCGAACCGACCCTCTGGACCTGCTTCTGCGCACACACTGCTGCTTTGACCTACTCTCTTGGCTTGCATTGCTCCTACAAACATGGATCAAACTCCACCTATCTTCCCACGATCTACATGAGACGGTTTCCACTTAGTCTCCACGTTCTACCAAAGCATTGGATTGACGACACTTGTCACTCATCTAGAAGTGTTCCTATGCCTATAAATACTCCAAAACATGGCCATTGGAGGGGGGCTTCTTCTTTTTTCTGCCATTCCAGCTCTCATCTTCCACCATTGCTATTGCAAGGATTTTGCAACAACAGGAAGGCCGACTCTAATCATTTTAACATGAGGCTATCGTGTATAAATTCAATCTCTAATCTCCTTTTCTTCATTGTAAACACGAGGATTTCGTGTATAATTCGCAAGCAAACAACATTGTAATAGCTTCTTAGGATTTAAGAAACTATAAAGTGGACGTAGGCTTGGATTGAGCCGAACCGCTATAAAAATATTGTGTGTCTCCTCTTATTTTACTGCTTTTCTGCATTGATCTGTGATTGTGAGGTTTTCGCATTGGATTTGGGTGTTACGCCCAGATTTTGGTCTAACATTTTGGCGCGCCAGGAAGGGGAGGCACACGATACTACTTCAATTTCTAGCCTCAAAGGAATTGGATTGCTCGACTGTTGGATCAATGGTTAAAGGAAAGAAAGATGGAACCTTCTCTCGTACTGAGGACGTTGGTACAGAAGGCGTGAGGAATGAGGCAAGCCAGGAGGCTTCCTATCATGGTAATCTATCAGCATACTTAATCAAAGAAGAAATGGATGGCTTTCTTGCTGAATTAAGAACTCAAATGGCAAGGCAAGATGATCTCCTCCGCAAACAACAGGAGATGATCGACAGATTCTTCGCTCGGATGGAAGGCAGGCCGAGCGGAAACAATCAGATCACTGGAATTGGTATGGAATCAGCCCCAGCAGGAGCAGAGAACCGGATCGGTTCGGATTGGATCCGAACCGGATGGCAAAATTTGAACGAACTCGGGGGCAATCCCCCTCGACAAGCAACTTCAACCCTTAACGATTCGGATGGAAACGCCGTGCACCTCCGACCCGAACCGGATCGGTACCTCCGACCCGAACCGGATCGGTACCTCCGACCCGAACCAGATCGGTACCTCCGACCCGAACCGTGCACCTTACCACGACCTCCCTCGCTTCTCCAAGCCGCAACATGGGGGCACCTCCGAACCGAGCCGGATGATCTTCCATGCTCCCTATGCTTTTCCGAACTCTTCTGGACTCAACACCGGGGGCACCATCTTTGAACTTGTCAACTTGCAATAGCTTTTTGAAGGCGATCTGTTCGCTAATCTCATTGAACGCCTCGTGAGAGGCCACACTTTTCGGATTGACATGGATGATGTCAATCACAATCCATTCACACAGGAAATCAGGAATTCTCGCAATCCTCCAGATTTCAAACTTCCACAACTGGAGCTCTACAACGGCAGGACGGATCCTACTATGCATCTGATGCGCTATAAACGGCATATGGAAGTTCAATCGGCATCGGAAAACGTAATGGCAAAATGTTTTCCCCTCTTTCTGACTGATATAGCAGCCATGTGGATTCGGCAGCTAGAAACGGAATCGATCAATAGCTAGAACATGTTGGTCGCATGCTTTCGAGCAATTTCGGGTCCACATCTCTCGACCTAAGAACGTCATGTCACTTACTACAATCAAGCAGAGGCCCAGAGAGACTTTGCGCTCATTTCTGGAAAGATTCAACGTTGCAACAGCATCAGTTGATCGACCTGAACATCGATGGTATTGATGGTGGCAGTATACAGCGTTCTGGACAACTCGGAATTCAAAAAATACTTGTACCGAGACCCACCAAGGAATCTCTGCGAATTCTACCTTGAATCAGATAAATTTCTGCATGAAGAAGATGCAACGTCCGAAAAGAAAATTCTCGATGTCAACATGCTCAAAGACGGAGAACCATCTGATTCTGGAAAAGGAAAAGGGAAAGCTGCTGTCAAGAATGCCCGCAATGCTCAGCCCCGGAGAGGGCCCAGATATGAGAAGTACACTGAACTCAATTCAACGCTGACTAACATTTACATGGACACAAACGGTGCCATCTCCTACCCAAAGCCTCCCAGAAGGGAACCATCGCAAAGAGAACGCTGTTCTGGAAAGCATTGCATATTCCATGATATGGACAGTCATGACACGAATGACTATAGGCATTTGCGAGATCTGATTGAGGAACGGGTTAGACGCGGAGAGCTACCCGAGTATGTGAAACACCCAACAACGCCTGCACCCGCGCTGCCACCACCTGCTCCCCGGAGAGGGAATGACCCTGGATCGAGCTACCGTGGGCTCATCATCAACTGATCTATATTGGATTACTCTGCATTTTTAGCATTTCTTAGGATTTAAGATATGTCTCTTTACTTTCTTTAGGTTTTCCGATTGGCTAAATCGGAGTACACATGTTCAGGGTTAGGATTTAGCTCTAAAGCGTGCTCTGCACCTGGTGACAAACCAATCAGGATTTGCTTTGGTTTTGTAGTTTGAATTGAATAAGGAAGGAATTTCTGAACATGGATTATGTTTGGTGAATTTAAGTGTCTTGTCAGGTTGTGGCAGGATTCTCAATCTCAATTAAAGTATGTCTTATACTTATTTCGGAACCCTAGGCATGGATTATGCCTAGGGACAGACTGTCTTGTCAGGTTTTGGCAAGTACAGCTCTATCCCGACATGAGTATGGATTGTACTCACTAGGATGCTTAAGTCTGATTATACTCGGGAACGACGAACGATCTTGTCAGGATTGGGCAAAGGAACTTAATGAAATTCGAGTATGGCTTATGCTTAGTTTGAACTTCCTGGTATGGCTTATACCCGGAAGATTAAGTCCCTCGCCAGGTTTTGGCAGGATGATTCGAACGTCCCTCGAGTATGGTTTATGCTCAAACAAACGCCCAAGCATGGTTTATGCTAGAAAGTGTAATCAGTTTTGCCAGGATTTGACACACCTTTTTGCTCTCTTTTCTTCGCAAGTATGGATTATACTTACAGCTAGTAGGCCCGGCGTGGCCTTGGATTATCCAGAACACATCTTCCTTCAACCAGCAAGATATGTTCTGGGGGGCAAAATGTTGACCTGCTTTTTAGTCAAAGTTGCCACACATGAAATCTCTGGTTAATAATACGCACAAGTATGGGGAATATCGTCAGAAGACATGGAGCGATTTGGTTGAAGTCGCATCACAGATAAAGAATGGCCCGAAACTCCTATCAGACGATCTCTTTTGGGCCCGAAAACAGAAATTACGGAGCTAAGATCAATAACTATTGTAGATCTCTTGATCATCTTCGAATCGAGCTTTCATTTGGCTAAAACGGACTTACGGTTTGAAAGTTACGCCCGTTTCCGTGAACGCGTGCAGAACCGGGAACTTAGATTTGGAAATTTGGCATCACCCCTAACCGGTTCGGATCGTGCGTGGTGGAACCCGAACCGCCCTCCAATCACAGCTCAGAAGCAAACCCAATAACACTGGATAGTTTCAGCATAGCACTGGCTCGGTTCGGATCGAGCTAGGCCGAACCGATCCCCCTCGGATTCTGCACAGAAGTGTGCAACGTCTTCTGATCGAGGACACCAACTCGGTTCGGATTGGATCTGAATCGACCCTCTAGACCTGCTTCTGCGCACACACTGCTGCTTTGACCTACTCTCTTGGCTTGCATTGCTCCTACAAACATGGATCGAACTCCACCTATCCTCCCGCGATCTACATGAGACGGTTTCCACTCAGTCTCCACGTTCTACCAAAGCATTGGATTGACGACACTTGTCACTCATCTAGAAGGGTTCCTACGCCTATAAATACTCCGAAACATGGCCATTTGAGGGGGGCTTCTTCTTTTTTCTTCCATTCCATCTCTCATCTTCCACCATTGCTATTGTAAGGACTTTGCAACAACAGGAAGGTCGACTCTAATCATTTTAACATGAGGCTATCGTGTATAAATTCAATCTCTAATCTCCTTTTCTTCATTGTAAACATGAGTATTTCGTCTATAATTTGCAAGCAAACAACATTGTAATAGCTTCTTAGGATTTAAGAAACTATAAAGTGGACATAGGCTTGGATTGAGCCGAACCACTATAAAAATATTGTGTGTCTCCTCTTATTTTACAGCTTTTCTGCATTGATATGTGATTGTGAGGTTTTCACATTGGATTTGGGTGTTAGGCCCAGATTTCGGTCTAACAATATGTGTGCTCTCTTCTTTTTTAGAAGATCACATATTTTTATTTTCAAAAAAAAATAAAAACGAAGTTTGAACGTTAAGTTTATATATAATTTAAAACGAGCTCGAAATGGCGTGGTAGTTCGTAATATTGAGTTTTCAACTTCAGTTGAATATACAGGATCTCATATAAGTCGGATTTCAATGAAACAAGAAACGTTGGAATCTAGTTGATTATAATTTTCATATGAAAGAGAAAAACCCAGATTGCATGTTATAGATTGTTAGTTATGTCTATATCAAATTTTAGAATAGTCGCTATGCAAATCGTTATTAAACTATAACGTTTATTTAATATATTTAAAAGGGTTTTAATATAATTTGGATACCGTTTAGCTCGAAAATGATAATATTAAGTTGTATAATTTGTATTTAAAGCTATCCATATATTATATGTGGATATTTACGATAACAATAATTTATTATTATTTTATTTGATTATTTTGGATTTTTATAGTATTTTATTTGATATTTTATAAGCGTTAAAAATGGTCATTTTGCAAATGGCCTTAGTTTTTGATGAAATTAGTTTCATTGGAACCGCAATGTTAATTTATTGTATGATATTAAATTTCATGGCAAACCGATGTCGTATGTTACAACGGCAACCGTAAACGCCTAATCATTTTCTATAACGCGTAATTAAATTAAATTAATTCAACAGAGGGGTATTTGTGTATAACTTGAGCAGATGATCAAATTAAGCCACGAAACCAATTCTGTTGAGTTCGTATCGATGTTCAGAGTTAGAATAGGCAGGTAGTTTGTTATTTTTGGATACCGGGTATTTTGGTGTCCAAAATAGCATTATTTGGCATATAAAAATAACGTACTGGGAAACAGTCTCAGAATGCGATGAAATTTGTACCGTTGGATTCGAATTAATTAATTATTTTAATATTTCAATTTTCGTGTCAATTGGACTTACCGTTTGATCATGGCAACGATAAACGCCTAAATTTTTATTTAATCATTTATATTATTTTGACAAATTTAGGCATGGGTAATTTTTAAGGAATAAACGACTGGACACACAAACTCCGATTTTAACAAAACAAATTTCAATGGATCCGTAAGGAAAATTTCTAGTAGAATTACAAAGTTTCAAGTTGATTGGATTTATTTTATGATCGTGAGAAATTTAAACGCGTGATTTTTCGTTGTGATTTATAAAGGACTTTTTACAAACGACCTCGGAATTCGACGAAATCTATCCCATCGTGTCCAGAATATTTTCTATGCTAAGATTAGGAGTTTTATCTAGTTTGGAGGTCGTTTTTGGCGGCTTTAAGGCTATACTTCACAACAAAGTTTCGTATAATATTATTTTAATAAACAAGCTTCCTATATATACCCCATTTTATAACTCAAACCTTATTTTTTCCATTCCCTGGTCAGCATTCTTTTATGGCCGCCACTGAATGAATAAACAGCAGCAAGAGCTTCATACTTTTTCCCCCTTTCAAACCGTTGTTCTATACCCAAAACCGTCAACTACGATCTTGTAAGGGATAACGTGATACTTCATGTGACCGACGACGGTTTATTTCTGGGCGCAGGGGTATCCGCAGTTGAACGCAGTAGTCTCTGGCGTTCGTGGTGTTTTGGTGGAAACTGCGAGAGCTGGGATGCACACGACGACTGGAGAAGAACTGTGAGGCTCTGGTAAGTATACTGGCGGGCTCCGATCAAACCACGGTGGTCAGAGGTTGAAGCGGCGCATCAGTGGTCGAAGAAGACGTTGGGGTATGTAGCGCGGTTTTGAGAAGGGAGTGAAGAGTAGTTCGAAAACAGGAGTAAAAGGAAGTGTCGGCCCGTAATTCTGAGGTGAAAAAAAATAGAATGGAGCATTCGAATGAAGACAAGGAAATAGGGGGCCTGTGATTTTAGTGTGAATGGAAGTATTGGTGGGGAGTTAACACATGGAAGGTGGGAAATGAGGAAGCGGGTGAAACAAAGAACTTTTGGGCAGCATTTTTCCAATGGACTGTTTAACACGTAATGTTTCAACCGATTAACTCTATAAACATGTGCGATTAAAATTATTTAATTATAAAAATTATTGTTTGTTTAAGTTAAAAATCATATATATATAAAGTAAACAACTTTTTATCCGATGAACAGAATTTAACGAAACGACTTACACTTGAATCGTGGCTACGAGCAGAACAGCATGGAACTGGTCTGGATAGCGCAGGAGATAAATGGGGATTACAGTTAAATTAAATGACTGTTTAATTTAACTATAACCAAACCGTAAACAAATCAAATCAAAGTGAGTATATCTCACTCAGTTTTTACCCACTTATATTTTATATAAGTCGGGATTTAATTTGTATGCTGTGTTGATAACTGTTTGTTGTGTGTTAAATGTTTATTTATATGTATGTTGAATTGGTTGATTTAATGTTTGTTTATTTTAAACGAAATCTAATCGTTATTTTAATGATTATTTCCAAACGAGGTAACTTACCTTGTTGGTTACATTTATAATAATATAAGTGTATTAAATTAAAATATGGGTGGTTGGATTATTGTTATTTATTTATCTTTGAATATCACATCTGTTGATATAATTGAATAATATTGTTTGAGGTAACATATTTGGATGCATGGAAATACATAATGGAGGGATATAACAAGATTCCTCAAATTTATTGTTTATTTTCGTACTACCATTATATGAATTGTATGACCAACCTGATTAAATGATTGATTTGGTTATGGATTATTGAATCGTAATTCAACGTTTGTTGTGATATTGACCAACGGGCAGTGTGGGTTGAGTACTTGGCATCACATGGTTCGAAAATCAATCGATTTGGAAATACAGATTTATCGTCACGTGAATCGACAGAAATGAAGTATAAAATTTATTTTATAACTAAAATAGATTTTTGAAAATCTATAAATTTGAAGATAGATTTTTAAATATATTAATTTGAATAAAATTTTATTAAAAAGGAAATTTATATTTATTATATAAGTTTTAAATAATTATATAATGATTTTATACCAAAAATTCTTATGTAAATAAGATTTATAAGTAAATGAGCAGAAATTAACCGAACGGTTAAGAGTGGGATTAATTGTCTTCTAGAAACAATTAAATGAAATTATTTAAAATTAATTATATTATTAATTAATTTAAAAGGATAATTAACTAGAAATGGTTAACAAGATAACCACATTTGAGTTGACAAAGTCAACCGCTTTAACTGGGGTTAGATTATTAAGTTAAATCAGTTTATTATCAATTAATATATTGAAATATCTTATGAAACATTTGTTTTAATTTTAATAAGTTTCTAAAAAGGAAATTATTATTTATTTTAGTTAATAAAAAAGTTAACTACTTCTACAGAAGTTAATGATTGAAGTAAATTATTATTTTAATTAATAATAATTTAAGAAGTGTTATTTAAATGAGATTCATTTGTGAAAGTAAATTAGGTTGAAATGAAATCTAATTGAATTGTGAAAGGAATTCACGAACGGGTTCTAATATAAAACCTGAGTTTTTATAACAAAGTTATAATAGGAATTTTAAGCGAATATGTTAGCTTAAATTAAATGTTTACTTAATATTTGAATTAAGTAAAAAGACATTGAGATAAAAAGTGGTTTATATTAAACCTGATTATATAAACAAGGTTTATAAAAAGTAATGAGATGTTAAAGTGTTAATTTTAGAATAACAATATTTAATAATGGAATTAAGAGTAATAAATGGAATTGAAATATGATAATGAAAGCGGGAAAGGATTGAATGGTTTAGAAAAGGGATTGGTAAAAGTGAATTTGGTAAAAGAAGTGAGTAATATGAGTTTGTAACTAAAACCGAGTTATAAAACTAATTGTTTAAAGAAGTAAACGTTAAAAGGTGACATTTTAGTAAGTAAATTTCTTAATTAATGAATTAAGAAATAATGGTTATGTTCGAGAAGGGATTTTCAAAAGTAAGAAGATTTTATAAAACCATATTTTAAATTAATTAATTAAATGGGACATGTTTTGATATTAGAATGAAATAGGTTTTTGAATTACAACTCGTGTCTATCTTAAGATGAGAACGTTGTTGGTCAAGGTCTGAGTGGTAATTAAAATACCCCAACTTGAATGACTTTAGGATTATTCGAGGATGATATTAGTTGTAATGGTAAAGAGGTTAGTAATAATTTATTATTTCCATTAGAGAAACAATAATGTAACATTTTGGTGAAAGGTTAAAGAATATATATAAATTGTGGGTTACGAAGTAAAGGAAACTAAATAAAAGATTTGAGGATATATAATGATGTTCCAAAATAAAGGAAAAATAAAAGAGAATTGTGTGAAAATATAACGATAATTTTGAGTTAAAAGGAAATGTAAAGTTGAGCTTTGAAATAGTTTTATTCTATAAGAATAAGCATTGGTTATTGTTTTCGAGTAATGAACACAAGGGATTTCGTAACGTTGTTTTACGAGTGAAAAGTTGAATTGTTTTCCCAATTATAGATAATGAAGAATGATGTAGAAAATATTTTGAAAAGAGAGTAAAATCGATATTTAATATGTTATAAGATATTTTTCTAAGTATTCTAATGAAATGGCTTTGAGAAAATTAGTATAGTAGAATAAGAAGTAAATACTGTATTTTAAAATATTGAAAGATTTAGAAGTTTTAATTAATCATTCGTTAATTATTTTTAATTAAAAAGGCCAGGTGATGCTTAGTACTTAACTAATGAACTCATTTTATTTTCAAGATTTTTATTTGATAGTTAAATAACCGACTATCAAATCTGACTTATACGATTGTTGGTACGGAAAGACTGAGATTGAATTTATATTCGAAAACCATTCTGAACCAGCTAATACGAGAAGATGAAAATTGAAGATGGAGCATTGAAGACCGTGGATCTTCATAAGCGGAAGAATTACTAAAAATCTCTAACATGCAATCAGAGATATACTGTGATTCTGTCGTGGTTAAAATCTACGGATTAGGACTACTTGCTACTAATCTATAGGGTGATTCCTAGGATGTAGTAGGAGGGTGTCTTCGGTTCATCCTGTTCCTGGATGACTTGTATGGACGAATGTCTGACAGAGTATCTCTTAAAAATCATATATGTTGATTTTTTTTACAAACGTGTTTCTGTTACTGGCGGAGAAAGGCACTTCTCTTAGCCTAACGACCAGAGTATTTTTGTGGACATCAATTAGTGATTTGGCGGATCTGATGATGTGATATTCGAAGTGAATGATGGCCAGATGTTCTAAAAGAATAAGAATTAATAAATAAACAAATAATTTATGTCCTCAAGCTACATTAACCGGGAAATGGTAAAAATCGGGTAGGTCGCACGGCTATGTGTGTCGCACCCCATGAAAAGGGTATATCATTAGCAGATCTGAAGAAATCAAATGCCTTCGGTTGTCCCTTTTTATTTTTGTATGCTATCGGGTCGGTTGGCTGGCCCCCAACCGTGGTAATGATATATTCGGTACTCTCAACGGAAATGAGGGGCCGATCATGTTTAGCCCGTGTTGCAAGATGTTCTTATTGAACCCCAATGTATTAATCTCCATAGGTACATTGTCGGGAAGGTGGTTGCCCATACCTTTCCATGGAAATCCATTCTCCAATAAGCGCCTGCGGTTTTGATTGTATACTATGTGTATGGAGCGTGAGATGCAAACGTTCTGCTAGATTGCTATTTACTTGTATTAGAAACTATTATAATATCAAAAAATATTGATTTCAAAAATATTTTGGGTCATCGTAAGGTAAAAACCGTTCATATTTATGTGTGGATTCGGTCTTACGATTTTCTTTTTCTTTCTAAAGGATTTTTTTACTTTAAAAAACAAGTTGGATGACACCCTTAAACTTAGTGGGTTTCTCACTCTAGTTCACCAGACTGATCCAGCGTTTGTAATGCTTGGGTTAGACCGGGTTTTACAGGTACAGGTTATAGGATGCTATGAAGAGACGAGCTGGAAGAGTTCAGACGTATGATATTATATAGATATGTTTCCACTATGTGATTGTATATGAGAACATATTATTATAACTGTCCAGATGTGTGATGTGCTCTGATGATTGTAAGTTTTATTTCAAGCTCTCAGAAAAGATTTATTTCTATATTATATTTTGTTCCGCTGCGATGTGAAACTTTGTGTTGCGTTGGTTCTCCTTCTTCTATTCTAATATTTCTTTCTTATCTCACCCTCTGGTTTCTTTCTAATAACGTTCCTGTGTTTTTGATGCTTAGAAGGTCGCATGGTATATGTTAAATGTATTTTTGTCGATTTCCGGGATTGAAAATTTCTTGGGCCATTACATATTTAGTCCATCATAATAGTTCTTAAAAATATACATCAATTTTGCTAGAAATGTTTATATTAAAAAAGGTAGTTTACCATGCAACTATAAAAATGTTTAAATCACATGACGTAAACTATGCATATCAACAATAATCACGAAGGTAGTTTGTAAATTAGTTATGTTTCGTTTATATAAAGTATTTATCTATATTATATCATAAATAAAATTCTGAACATCAACAACTCCACAATAAATTTATACATCTTTTTGCAACATTATTTTAAATTTTTTCTATTATACTATATAATTAAACTAACTTCATGACTTTACATTAACTTATTTAAACAAACTCTATTAAATAATATTTTCTCATTCATCGAATAAATAACTTTCAACATATATATTAATTATTTATATAAAAAAGTCAAATACACACATATACATATGTTTGCATAAGAAGTAGAACATAATATGATGACCGCCCATAACTCCTGCACTTAACAAGAGAAATAATAGGCTGAAAGATGTGCCAGGCAGTTATGGACGATCGTTTGGGTAGAATAACACGCACAGAACCTGTCCTGTAACTCACAGCGCAAGAGTAAAATATAATAAAATTTATAAAACAGGCAATAATAGTGAAGCAGAATTGAGATGAATCTTAAACTTTTCATATCATCATGAATTATCCATACAACACTAGAAAAACGTCATAAGAGTTTGTACAAAATGCCTCACTACAAGTCACTCAGAGAATACATCAAACAACGAAAAATAAGAAATAGTAGATAGTAGGAAATAATACGCCAGCCTCCTGCTCTTCGTCGCTCAGCCGCATCATCCTCATCAAGATCTACTACATGTCACCTGCTACTCAATCTGCCCATTCATCACATGAATGAATAGCCCAAGGTAATAAGAGGGAGACATAAAATCTTGAGTCAGACAACAGTCTTATTGAGCGATAAAACAACTATCTAACATCATCTCATCAATTAATTATCGACAACCATATGAAATCTACCAAATTATGATAAAACAACAAACGAATCAATTAGTAGATCTAAACTTGCATAAACACATGATTTAGCATATGAATTTACCGTTATAATCTTGCTAGTTTAGATCCCATGGTGATTCGAGTTTAAAATATACTTACATCAATTAGATCTAGGTGAAAACAACCTGAAATGATGAAAATAAGATCAAACAATCTATATACTTGATTGAATCCGTGCGAGAGATGATAATCACTCACAAAATCCACAAATTAGCTCTAAAAAGATGATCTACAATTCCGGACTGCGAAGAACGATGAAGAACGACCTTTAAATCAATCTCTTTGATGCGATCTATCTTTCTTCGATGTTAATCTTCAATCTTCTAATCTCGATCTATGATTTTAATGGAGTAGAGATGTATTTGATTGAGCAAGAAGAACATGAGCTCAAAGAGAAATGAAAAAACTAAACTATTCTTCGTGCCTCTACCTCGTATTTATTGCCATCCAACTATCCCACTAATGGGCCTCACCAAATTAGCCCACTAATGACTAGTTAACCTATCCAGAAATTGTGTAACACAAAAACATCGATTTCTCCCAAACCGTTGAACCAAATCTTTAATGTGACCACTCTACGGAATTGGCAACACTATTTCCTTTCCAGTGAAATCAATCTCAGCACCTGATTCTATTCCAACCAAAAGTTATACCCTGTACAAAACTGACAAGGGCAAAATGGTCACAAATAAAATTGATAAAAATTATGGATATGTCTTACATCCGCATAACCAACATATCAAAATATGAGAATGATATGACCCTTAGGGAATTAAATTAAAATATTTTACGATTCTTCGATGCGTATAATGCGGGTCGTTACATTCCCCTCCCCCCACCCCCCTTTTGAAATTTCCCCCCTGAAATTCCAAGCAAACACAGGCAACCAGAATCAATTCTGCATGCCTACCATGCAAAAGCAGCCAATTTATCATCAAACTAGCATCCATCAAGCCATGCATCCGTAGCCTTAACCTAACACGCAGAATTCTAACAAATAACACAAGTTACAATGTAGTAAGGTGACACGATACTTATTGGTCATACCAACGAATAGTTTTGGATGGATCATCTTCGTACTCTCTTCCTTTTCCCACGTACAATCGTCATCATCCTCACTCCATTGCACCTTGACTAACTTAACTGTCTTCCTCCTAAACTGTTTCATGTCATTCCCCACAACGTGAAGCGGCTTACGAGGTTTCGAAACTATGGATTCGATTTCTAGGTCTTCGTGCTATTCCGGAGATACCACCACATTCGAATCATGCACAACTTTTGTAGGAATGGCACATGGAAAACATTGTGCACACTCGTCAGCTTCCCAATCCGCTCGATTATCGGAAATGGCCCAACAAATCTTGGAGCTAACTTTCCTTTACTTCCGAAATGAACAACATTCTTCAACGGTGAAATCTTCACGAAAACCATGTCATCAACGTCGAATTCCAAATCCTTTTGATGCTTATCGGTGTAACCCTTCTGATGATCTTGCGTTGCCTTCATTCGTTGCCGAATGATTTCGATACAATCCGAGTTTCTTTGATCATCTTTGGCCCAAGTATTAACTTATCTCCAATTTCTAACCAACATGTCGGAGAATTACACGGTCTTCTATACAACGCCTCGTATGGTGTCATACCAATGCTCGACTGGTAGCTATTGTTGTACGCAAACGCAACAAGATGTAAATGGTCTTTCCACGATCCCCTGAAGTCCAATACACAAGCTCTTAGGAGATCTTCCAAAACTGTTTAGCTCTCTCAGTTTGACCACCAGTCTAGGGATGATAAGTCATACTTAAACACAATTTGGTTCCCAAAGTCTCTTGCAAACTCTTCCAAAATCCACTCATGAACAATGGATCTCAATCACTCACTATGCTCTTCGGGATAACATGGAATCGAGCTATCCATTTAATATAAAGCTTAGCCAATATCAATGTTGTCCAAGTCGATCTGATAGGAATAAACCTCGCGCTTTAGGTCAGACGATCCACTATGACCCAAATCCCTTTATTTCCTGCCCTGGTTGTAGGTAGTCCATCGATATTTGCTCCCACTTCCACGTAGGAACTTCCAAAGGCTGAAGCAATCTATTCGGATTCTTCTGTTCAGCTTTCACCATCTGACAATTCATACATATGGAAATAAACTTTCCAACATCCCTCTTCATTCCTTCCCAGTAGTAAGCTTGCTTCATGTCCCGATACATCTTATTACCATTAGGATGAATCGTCAACTATGAGTGATAACATTCTCTCAAAGCCTCATCTCTTAATCCATCAATGTTAGAAAGAACTAGTCGTCCTTTCTTACGAAGCCAACCATCTCGATCGGCTTTGAAATTCCTATTCTCGGTTCCAACTTCTGAATAAACTCAACAAGCTTTTCGTCCTGCCTTCGGCTTTCGCCAATCCTTAGAGAGTAGGTCCTATCGATAAGTTTGCCAACATTTCAGATTCTAACTCACAACATGTTCTGAAATCAAATCATGTCAAGTACTCGAGGCTCTTCCATTTCAAAAACATTGCTCCTAATCCTGCATGTTTTCGACTCAATGCATCTGCAACTGCGTTACCTTTAACAAGAGTATAGACTATACCAAAATCGTAGGATGCCAAAAATTCTAACCACCGTTGCTACCGAAGATTCAAATCCTTTTGGAAGAAAAGATACTTCAACGACTTGTGATTCGTAAACAACTCGAATCAAACTACCAACATGTAATGTCTCCACATCTTCAGAGCAAACACTATCGCTGCCAACTCCAAATCATGAGTCGGATAATTCCTTTCGTGCGGCTCTAATTAGTGACTCGCATATGCCACAACTTTATCCTTCTGCATTAGCACTGCTCCAACTCCAGTACCACATGCATCAGTATATACCACAATTTCCTCATTCCCACTCGGAATGGTTAAAACAAGAGCACTCGTCAGTCTCTCCTTCAGGATTCCAAAAGCTTGCTCACACTTCACATCCCATGTAAACACTTGGTTCTTCTTCGTTAATCCTATTAATGGTGCAGTTATCTTGGAGAAATCCTTGATAAACCGACAATAATATCCGGTCAACCCAAGGAAACTCTTCACGTCCGTCACAATCTTAGGTTTATCCCAGTCCTGAATTGCTTCCACCTTAGCGGTGTCAACTGCTATTCCATTTCCAGAAACAACATGACCTTAGAACCTCACTTCACTCTTCCAGAAGTGACACTTCGAAAACTTAGCTCTCAACTGATGCTTTCGCCAGATTTCCAAAACAACTCGCAAGTGCGTCTTATGTTCTTCCTCATTCCAGGAGTAAACCAGAATATCATCCACGAACACAAGAACGAACTTGTACAAATGATCTCTGAAAAACCTTATTCATAAGAGCCATGAAATACGCTTGCGCATTAATCAAACCAAATGGCATCACCAACCATTCGAAGAAACCGGATGGTGTCCTAAAAGCAGTCTTCGACACACTATCCTTTTCCACTTTCAATTGGTGGAATCTCATTGCCAAATCCATCTAAGAAAATGCCTCGGCCTCATGAAGTTGACTGAACAAGTCATCTATCCTCAACAATGGGTACTTGTTCATTTTTGTCACCTTGACCAGCTCGCCATAATCAACACACAATTTCAAAGATCAATTAACCTTGGTTGCAAACATAACTAGTGCATCCCATTCGGACACCCTCCTCCGAATGAATCCTTTTCCCAAAAGGTCACATACTTTCACCTCTAACTCCTATTGTTCCTTAGGCACCATCCGCTTTAGAGGCATAATGATAGGTCCATCACCTCCGACCAAATCAATCCTAAACTCAATCCCACGATGCAGAGACAGCCCTCTGACCTCGTCAAAGACATCATCGAACACACTAGCGATCGGCACTAATGACAGGTCTTCCCGTGAAATCACAAGCGAATATAAATAGCTTACGAAGACCCCATCTTCTGGCTTATATCAAATCAAAAACATTCGCTCTTCTACATTCCCGATTGTCACCTCGAGCTTATCGCAATCCACTTTTGCCGCATACTTCTTGAGCCAATCCATACCCAAAATGATCCCAAACCCCGTGAAGTTCAAAACAAAGCAATCACACATAAAAGAGAAACCATTACTCGATAACGCTAGACTCCGACAAAGCATATATAAACTGGACGAACCCTCAACTGGGTTAGTCACGATCAATGGTCTATCACAAATCTCAGGTTCCAAACCCAAGTGACAATTAAGTTCATTACAAATGAAAGAATGTGATGATTCAGTAGCAAACAAAACACGAACTGAAACATCTCTAACAGAAAGAATACCTCTAACGACGACACTCTTCCCTTTCTCCTCCGTCGTAGGATCCCTTGAAGAAGATGGCACATCCTCTAAAGCATATGCCTTCAAAATGTGCTTACCCTTAGCTAGTTCTAAACAATCCTTCTTGTCATGCCTAGGCTTTCCACACTTAAAGCACTTTCCCATGAAAAACTTCTCGTTCTTATGGTAAGGAGTGTCAACATATGAACGAGCATACTTGGACAAGGCTTCAAAATTCGATACATACCCCAATACTAGTCTGCCATTCTACTTCAACTCAACGAACCTTTTGAATACACTAGACTTCCGAATGATAGAAATGAACTTCGTTTCAAACTTGACTTGGAATTGATCCCATGTGATCTCATCCTCTGGGTCTCTAAAGTGACAGAGTTCCACCAATCCATAGCTCTGCCCTATAGCTATCTCGATGCAAGCTTCCTCTTCGTTGCATCGTTAATACCTAAGTCTCTAAATATCCAAATGCAAGTATCAAGCCACCCTTGAATCTCTATAGTCGGCTCCGTCCCTTTAAACGACTTTCCTCCGAGAGTAATGAAGTCTTTGCATAGCTTCGCGAAGTCCACCACTCTAGGTACCAACACCTGAATCCCTACATCTACCGCGGCTGCTCCTGGAGCAGGGGCCCTCCTCATGATTGTTTTCATCGTGGCCTCGAACATAGCTGGGTAATTTGGTCTACCACCATCACCCCCTCCAGGAAAAGTCTCATCCCTAGCAGTACGTCTCGACGTTCTACGAATCATTCTAAATATAAAAAATAGAATGATTAGTCCACACATGAGAAAACTACAAATGGAGTTCAAGCATTATTATACTATACACTATAATATAGTATACATCCATCAAAATCTAAAAATACGTACCTCATATGTTATTATGTCTTCAAACTTTGGCTAAAATCGATTAACCAGAGCTCTGATACCAAATGTGATGACCGCCCATAACACATGTACTTAACAAGACGAATAATGCGCTGAAAGATGTGTCATGCAGCTATGGACGATCATCTAGATAGAATAGCACACGCAGAACTTGTCGTATAATTCACAGCGCAAGAATAAAATATAATAGAACAAATACAACAGGAAATAGTAGTGAAGCAGAATTGAGGAGAATCTTAAACTTTTCATATCATCATGAATTATCCATACAACACTAGAAAAACGTCATAAGAGTCTGTACAAAATGCCTCACTACAGGTCACTCAGAGAATACATCAAATAGCAGAAAATAAGAAATAGTAGATAGTAGGAAATAATACGCCAGCCTTCTGCTCATCATCACCCATCCGCATTGTCCTCATCAAGATATACTACCTGTCACCTGCTACTCAGTATGTCCATTCATCACATGAATGAACAGCTCAAGGTAATAAGAGGGAGACATAAAACCTTGAGTCAGACAATAGTCTTAATGAGCGATAAAATAACTATCTAACATCATCAAATAATAATCAACAACCATACGAAATCTACCAAATTATGATAAAACAATAAACAAATCAATTAGTAGATATAAACTTACATAAACACATGATTTAGAATATGAATTTACTGTTATAATCTTGTTATTTTAGATCCTATGGTGATTCAAGTTCAAGATATACTTACATCAATTAGATCCAGGTGAAAGCAAGATCAAACAAGCCATATACTTGATTGAATCTGTGCGAGAGATGCTTATCACTCACCAAATCCACAAATTAGCTCTAAAACGATGATCTGCAATCCGAGCAGCGAAGAACGATGAAGAATGGCCTAGGAATCAATCACTTTGATGCGATATACCTTTCTTCGATGTTAATCTTCAATCTTCTAATCTAGATCTATGATTTTATTGTAGTAGTGATGTATTTGATTAAGCAAGGAGATCATGAGCTCAACCAAATAATAGAAATGAAGAAACTAAACTATTCTCCATGCCTCTACCCCTTATTTATAGCCATCCAATCAGCCCACTAGTGGGCCTCACCAAATCAGCCCACTAATGACTAGTTAACCTATCCAGAAATTTTGTAATACAAAACAATGATATCTCCCAAACCGCTGAACCATATATTTAATGTGACCACTCTACGGAATTGGCAACACCATTTCCTTTCCAATGAAATCAATCTCAGTACCTGATTCGATCTTAGTCAAAAGTTATTCCCTATACAAAACTGATAGGGGCAAAATGGTAATAAATAAAATTGATAAAAATTATGGATATGTCTCACATCCCCATTACCAACATATCAAAATATAAGAATGATCCGAACCTTAAGATATTAAATAAAAGTATTTTACAATCCTCCGATGCGTAAAATGCGGGTCGTTACACATAAATTACACATAAACAGTAATAATATTTTTCGAATTTGTTCAAGAGGAAAATCGACCGGAGTGGTAAAACTCTCCCTAGTGCACCTAGCCTGGTCCGCGAGCACCACATAAGTGGCCGATCTTAGCGTATGTACATGGTAAGCTCTGAGCATGCTATTCCGGATTTCGAATTCACGCCACTGTTACCACGGCGCAAAGTCCTTAATCGCTAGGCTATTACCGCAGACAAAAATAATAAATACTAGCATATATTGTATAACAAGATTCTTATTTTAATATTTAAATAATAAATACTATTTTTAATAATATTGTCGTGTGTCGTGCGCAACACACGGGTTACACACTAATAGGTAAAGAAAAGTGAAAATCAATATAAAGTGCTTTTCATTTTAGAATATTAAATCCAAAGAGTAGCACATCTGAATAACTCATGATTTGTTTCCATTTGGGCTTTTTTTGAAACTTAATTATAAAAATAACCCTGTTTTGGAACATATTACAATTGTAGTTCGGTTTTGGCTAAGTCAACGTTGAGTTGGTCAAAATACACTGGTGTAGTTTCGGATTGCGCTAGTATACGTGTAAACTAACGTAATTCCAGATTGCGTCAGCTTACAAAACAAAAAAAAATCTTTGTGCTTAGTCGCAATTCCAGATTTCGCCTAATTGCCACAATTTCGGATTGCGTCCAGATGCAATCAAATATAGCCACCTCCTTTTTTCCTCTCACTTTCACCTCATCTCTACAAACAAATCCAAATTCAAAGTCTCAAAATTTCCAAGTCAACTATTATTTTCATTTCAAACATTTGATTCTAGCAGATCTAATATAAAATAACGATTTCAGCTTGATTCAGATTGGCAAAGTATGTTTTTGTAAACCTTTTTTTTTTGGAATTTAGAAAACTTAGCGTCTATTTTCTTATCGATATAGAACGACTCCTAATTTTTATTGATATTATATGATATTTTGATGGAGTGATGAAAAAATGTGAAATATATAATGGGAGCTCCTATTTGCAATGCAAATAGGATTAAACTGAAGGAATTTGATATTGAAATAGTTTGCAATTCATCAACTGATTCAGGATCTAAAGCAATAAAAATAGTAGATGACATTAAACTAATGTTTTCTACTATTTCGAAATGTATAGAATTGTATGTTGTGGAAAATAGAAGATTATTGTCAGAACAACATGTAGCTCCTTCCTTAGCAGCTACTGCATCCAACTATCCATATCCTCTTGTGAAAATACCACAATATAGGCAACAATAAATGTTATTTGGGATATGACCCATTTATGAATTTTCAACAACTATCGTAACTTGCCTATCCATATAAGATGCTGGATACCACTGCAAACATGAGTCAAAAGTAACTCAAACTTCAAAATTTTCCTAATCAACATTATGATCATTGTATTATGTTTGATAGGAAAATATTTTTAATTTTGAAGGATTTATCAAAGGAAATATGAGGATTTGGGATTTTAGTTCTGGAGGAAAGTAAATGAGGGAAGAAGAAGACCTACTGCCTGTTTTACAGCGTCGGGGCGCAATTTATGATTGCGTTTATACGCAAATAAATTTTTTTAATTTGCTTACATCTAGGTGCAATCTCGTATTGTGTCTAGGCGCAATCTCGGATTGCGCCACATTGACGCGATCTACGATAACGCCCTGACGCAAGCAAATAAAATATTTACTTTAGGGTGCAATCCGAAATTGTACCTATTAGGCGCAATCCCAGATGGCACCCTGATGTAAAGATATTATGTAATATGTTATTCATACTAGTGCAATCTCAGATTGCTCCAGTTAACACATGTATTGGTGCAATCCCAGATTATGCCAATATGTTTTGGTCAACTCAACACTGAGTTGGCCAAAATCAACTATAACTGTAATATGTTTCAGAACACTATTTTTATAATAATATTTCAAAACAAGGCCAAATGAAAAAAAATCCTAATTTATAACTAATTCGAACCCATGGCATACACGATTTTATTCTTAATATAAATAAATATTAAGTGATTTATCTTAATTATGAAAACAAATTCTAATAAAGAAAATATTTTACACCAAAATTGATATTGAGCATTGAAAAGCCTAATTTGTAAAATTTGAAAACTATTGCAGAAATGAAAACGGCGTCCTTAAAACAATAAAGCGTATGCATACCTAGTTTTAAACATAAATCGTTCTTTTACAAAAATATGGACCATTATATTCGTAGTTCCTTTGTAATTTAAATATTAATTGAACTTTTATACTCATACAATAATTATTTAACTTTAACAATAATTTAAATTGCGGCATCAGTGGAACATACATATAAAATCAACTTAATAATGAAACATTGAAATGACCTCAATTATATTATTTTAGTTTCAATAATGAATTATACAAACTGATTTAATCTAATTCCTCGGTAGGTTGCAGCATCAAATATGTCAAAGTTGTTAATTTTATTCCTTTGATTTAAAACTTGGTAGAACTAAGTACAATGAATACATATTGAAGTCGATGCAAATAGTTATATAGTTATATATATATATATATTAAGTGAACCAAAAAGGGATCATGGAAAGAGCTTACAAAAAGTTGACAAACAAACAAATAAAAAGAAGAATGGAATCAAACACCTAGTAGATATATAGAAATTTAGGCATAGGTTAAAAGAAATACATATTTATTAAAAAATTAGTGGAAGTCGATAATGATTATATTTGGTGTCGTAGTTAACCTACGTGTTTAGGAATACAATTAAAGATTGGCATGAAAACAGAAGGAGAATGGCAGATTTTGAAACTGATGGATAATTTAATATTTTTTAATTAAAAATGAAAGTGTATGATGGATTTAAAAGAGAGGGAAATAAATGAAGTCATTGAAGTAGAAGTGGAACGGGAAACTACCATAAATGGTAAAACCTTAAAATTAATCAAAATGAATGACTGGTACATTGTTGAAAATAGTATAAAAATTATTTAAAAAGAACAACTAAAAGGGTAAATCTACTTAATGATAAACAAAAAAAGGAAAATTATTAAACATAATCATATATCTGTAGAAAAGTAGACTGTGTTAGAAGTTATAGAAAATTGGGTGAAAAGATTATGACAAAAACTTAAAAAAAAATAATGATACAAAACAAAAAGAAGAAAGGAATCATAATTCTAACCATAGGTCTGTAGAATTAGTCATATGTTAAAAGACATAAAAAAATTAATAAAAGAAACGAGAAAAATTATAGTAAGTTGATAATGATTTGTAGTGGTAATATAGTTGGCTACATGTAAACATGGGGAATACAATTAAAAATGAGCTTGAAAACAGAAGGAGAATGATGAATATTGAAGTTGATGGATAATTTCCTATTTTGTAATTGAAAATGAATTAGTAGGGTGGAAACAAAAGCATATGAAGAGGTAATAAATGATGACGTCAAAGTTGTAGTGGAATAGACAACTATTATAGCTGTTGAAACTAAAAATTAATTAAAATGAACTAATATATAAAAAGTTAATTAAACGAGCGAATGTGATTAACAGAAAAACATAACGACTCACCAAAAAAGAAATAGAAAACTAACAAATATCAACAGGATAATATTGAAAATAACATTTGATTTGATTGCCTTGAAATTATTTAAAGGGAAAATAGAGTGATATCATAGCTTTTTATATTAATCCAATATTGACGCTGATTCCTTTTAGTGGACCAATAAAACCGCTATTGAATGCATAAAAATTAAAGGGTTGAGCTACACATTTTGTATCGACCCAGAAAATCTGAACCAATTAAAATTTTTTAAATTGGCTAAAATAATGGATTTTCAATATTTAAAATAAATATTTAAATAATAGCAATGAAAACGGAGTTTGAATCGACAATTGAAAACGAATATAATTAATTTTAATTATAAACAAGGCCTGAAAAGGCGCTGCAGTTTCAAAAATTGAATTCAAACTTTATCGGACTGTAACGGGTGCAAAACAAAACGGATTTTAGCGAAACCAAAATTATTTAAATCTATTAGTGAATACCTTTCTAACAAATCTGAAGAATCGAATTTTCATAACGGAAAGCAAAAGTTATGGCCAAATGAATTTTCAGAAAGATCGCTATGGAATTTATATAGCCCGTGAAATTGTCCATTTTGCATACGACCTCGGAAGTTATCGCTAGGTTTCAAATTTCATAATTTTTGAAGCTAGTATGTGAACGTGGCAAAGGAAAATGTGTTTTGGTCAATTACAATTAAATTGGATCGACCAGAAATGGGCCTTTTTGCAAACGGTCTCAGAATTCGACGAAACTAGTTTTGTTGGGACCGTATCGTCAAAACATAGCAAGATTTATTTTTCTGGAATTTTTCGAATCAGTTTGTGGCCCTGGCAAATTGAAATGTACGTTCAAATTGAAAATTGAATGTTTTATATTTTAAATTGAAGGAAAATTGGCTGAAACATTCGAATGGGCCTTCGAAACATATCCCATTGTGTTCGGAATGGGGGTAAAACGCTAGGGACGATAGTCGTTTGGTTTGGATTGGTGGTCGCGTCAGAAAACCACTTATAAAATCTACCGACCAATCAGAATTTAAATAAAAAAAAGAAAAATCCTTTTTCTCTCTCCCCGTAACAGCGGATCGACGGCGAAAACCCTCCTCGCCGTTCCTATCCAATTTTCAACCAAACCAGGCAAAATTAGCCCCTCCTCCAGTTGAAGATTTTGTAGAGCTTGTCAAGACCTTCAAATCCATAGCAAGTTTAGATTTTTTCATTGAGTATTCTTCGAGTTACGGGTCCCCGAAGTTGCGACGTTCAAGTCGCCGCCGCCGCCACCTCAGGCGATCGAACGCCACCGCACCCCCCTGCGCTGGAAGCTCTCTCCTCCCTCTTCGACACGGAGTAGCCCAATCGAGCTATCGATTCACGGATTGCACGAAAACTTCAAACCTAGGTTTGAAGATTTCAGAAAGGTAACGGCTGTTTAAATTAAAAAATGATTTTAACAGTTTAAAACCGTTGCAAACTTCGAAGAATCATATCTTTTTCGTTCGTTAACGAAATTCGATGAAACAGGAAACATCGTGACCGTGAGGACGTCTTCTACATTCTAGAAGAGACCGCATATTTTTCTGAGCCTTCTGCTATTTTTGGTGGAGTGGAACCCAATGTGAGATTTCTAATTTATAAACGATATGGAAAACGACGATGTATAAATTATATAGTCGATGTATGAGTTATATAAGCGTTGTACACCTCTTGTATAAGCGTTGTATAAGTTGTACGTTCGATGTATAAGTTATATATGCGTTGTAAAAATTATATATGTGTTGAAATAGAAGTGAATTGCTATATATATACGCCCCTCGTCCCAAACCATGGACGATATTTATTGGTTGTGATTGGTGTGAAAATTGATTGATAGCGAATGGTTGTTTGGGATTGTTTGTGGTTGATATTGATTGATTGTGGTTGAAAAATACCCGTTTGTGGTTGAGAAATATTTGGTTGAAACCACATAGGATTAGTTTGTGGAAATGAAATTAATATATACATGTCGCCTGCGTGCGAACTAGATGCATGATCCCCTTTGTCAAAAACTGCGAGGTTTTAAGGTAGAGCGAGGAGCCGTACTAGGGACGGTCCCGGTTTTAACTACCCTGCCGTTATGCTGCCGAAATTTTGAATAATATTCATGTGTTTGAATTATTTTCATTTGCTGAAACTATATTTATTCGTTGAATAGAAAACCTTCATGTGTTGAATCGGTATTCATTCGTTGATTAGAAATTCATGTGTTGAATGGTATTCGTGTTTTAAATATAAAAATCACATTTTTATCTATATATAGAAACTATAGAAAACCTTCATGTGTTGAATCGATATTCATTCGTTGATTAGAAATTCATGTGTTGAAGGGTATTCATATTTTGAAAGAAATTGTTTTATAATAAAAATCCCAATTTTAACATCAATATGAAATGTATAAATAATCCTGTTTTGAAATAAATTGTTTTACAGTAAAATTCCTATTTTTATCACCTATATAAACTATATAAAATAATAGTGTTTTGAAATAAATTGTTTTACAATAAAAATCACATTTTTATTATATACATGAATTGTTGAAATGTGAAGTGTTAAAAATAGCAACTCGTTCAAATAAATATGCATGAGTTGAAATATTCATTAATTAGCTAATGATGTGATTTTTACCTATGCATGCAACATTAGAATGAATGGTGTTTTTAAACCAAATGGAATCAAATATGAAGTTGAATGGAAAATGATAAGTGATAAGCACTGTATATATGTACATGCATATTTATTGAATAGGCTATAACAAAGGGGCTAGAGAAGAGGAATAAAATTTTGTGCCCGACAAATAGGTACACATTTACTGTTTTGTTTGGGTGATGATTTTATGAGCCTATTGGCTAGCCGCTTGGCTTTTTCTTTTTCTTTTTGACATGAGACGCCCGTGTGGCCATTTGGGAATTTTCCCAGCCCCTCCCGTACAAAGGAGGTTATGGCGAAATTTTCCAAAATTTAAAGGCGTTAGTGAAATATTTGAAGGGAAAACGATATTGAAATTGTCGAATGAACTATATGTATATAAATATATAAATATAAATAAAATTAAAACGAAACGTGGCCGCGCAGTTCGTGTTTTGAAACCATGATTTCAAACGATTATACCGGGAGATCCGACCATCGGATTTTCTTGGAATCGCAACCGTTGGGTTCGCTTTGGAAAAATCTTTCCAACGGCACCAACTTTGTAAAAAATCCAACGGTTGGATTGTCCGGAATGTTTAATTCAAATCTAAAGAAAAACAGCGCCAGAATCGATTATATATATATAATTATATTTAATCGAATAACGACGCTGCAGTTCGTATTTTGAAATCGAAACTTCAAACGATTATACCAGGAGATCCGACCGTCAGAATTTCCCGAAACTGGAACCGTTGGATTCGTTTTGAAAAGATCTTTCTAATGATGTAAATTTTGTAAAGATCCAACGGTTTGATTTTCAGATATGTGTAAATCAAATCTGAAGAAAAACAGCGCCACGGCCGCGTTATGGCCCGAAGCGTCGTTATGAATAAATTGGCTATTTTAAAATAAATAAAAATAGCGATAAATCGTTATAAAATATCATAAACGATATGGAATGGAAATAAACTGAATTTGCTCGATTTATGTGGTATTTGATGGTTGAATGTGTTTGGTATGAAAATTACATTAAAGAACAAAATTGGTGTTGTCGAATGATTTAACCATTGAAATAAATTGATTTGAAATTCTAAATATACGTGAATTATTTGAAAAGGCCGAGTTAATTCTCATTTCAAATAATTGACCGACGATTGAAATTCGAAGATGAAGACGGTGGTCGAAGACCGGAGATCTTCACCTCGTTTGGATGGTAACCGAGGTCCTGATTGGGTGGCATCCCGAAATATGGATAATGAGTGGTGATCGTCCAGACGTACGTGGTGATCGATGGGTTTGCGAGGTATTTAGTGCCTCCGGTTTCGTTCAGACCCAGAACGGACTTGTAAATGGACTGTGTGTCTGACATTGGAATTTATTCTGTGTTGATTGATCTCTATTAAATATACATTTGTTTGGCGGCGGGGAATTTATTCTTTTGCTTAACGTCCTTCTCTGAAACGCACGAGCTCAGAGGTTGTATATCGATGGACATCAGTCGTATGGCATGAATTGCTAGTGTGGCATGCCTAAGTGGCAAATGATCAGGACTTCTGTTGAAAAGCAAAGTCTTGTGGTGATGATCAAAGCACCGCCTGTGTGGCGTAGCTTTGTGTATAACGTGAAATCGCGAGCCTCACACCTCGGTATGAACCAGAAATGGGAGAAGGACCTCAGGGAGGGCATGCGTCTCTTCCTAGCTAGGGTGGTGTCAGTAACCTACCAGCCCTGACATTTATATACTTTTCACCTGTGTGGTTGTTGCTGTTGCGAGGCTCCTCGGTTTGATCGGACGATCCGGGTCCGATGGAGTCATTCGTTGGCTCGTTTACGCCCAAAGGGCGGGGAAACGTATTGTTCCGGCATAATAATCCATATCGGTGGACCGGCCCTGTCGCTCCAAGGGGCAGTTGCGGCTGTTCCTGAGGCTCGGGCTAGGCAGACTCGAATTCGGTAAGGACTATCTTTTGCCTTGGTTCATGATGTAAATCCAATTTCCAAATACGATATCATGCAGTTTTGATTGTATATATATATATGGCGATATGATATATGGTACCCATGCAGTCTATGATTGATAGTTATGATTCGAAGTTGTTTTGAAATATGTAAACACTAGTAATAATATCAAATGCTTTTGCTTTATTCGTATTAATCATATTTTGGCCATTATAAGGTAAAACTCTATCCTCCGGTTTGCGTTGCATTGTGTGATGGGAACTGAGTCTTATAATGGCTTCATTTTTTTTATAAAAAGCATTGCGATGTTTGAAAGAAAGATTTATTTTTAAAGCACTGGCAATCCGATGGAGTAAACCCGTTCCAGGAAAGTGGCGTGGTCCTGTGGTTAGCCATATGTTAAATGTGTTGAATAGATTTCTCATACCAGTCCCATGGCTGACTCGTAGTTTGTTTCACTTTCAAACTCTGGTGCCCCCTTTTCTATACGGGCAACCTTGTATTCAGGTTTAGCCGGTTCTTTCTGGATAGCTGGAGCTGAAGATGGATTCTATTATTTATCTCTTTTTATGCTGTTCAGCTCCTATTGTACATATTTTGTTTATTTCCGCTGTAGACATTTATGTATAGCTGAACTGTATTTGTACTAAGTAAGATCCTGTATACTGTGCAACTCTGATGATTACGTTTATCCAGTATATTCTATTGTCCATTATCTGGTGTATTTAATTATTCTGTTCTGCTATTATCTGTTTCTGTGTTATATTCCAAAGATAACCATTGTCTCTGTCTGAACGGGATTTGGGGTCGTCACAACGTGGTATCAGAGCTAGGTTAAGCTTAGTTCTGGAATATAACATATTAACGAACTCGTCAAAAATAGAACCAGTAGTGTTCTAGGACGGGTAACTCATTACAGATAGGATCAGTAATATCCTAGTATGAGTAGCAGAAGGAAATAACATCTAGATAGACGCATCTACATTCAAGTATTTGTCTCTATATTTTGAATTATCTTTTCTGTTGACCTGACACTTGATCTGCAATTTGCAGAGGAACTAGAAAATGAGTGCCAGGAACAGAAGAAGTGATACTGACCTGGATATCGAAGCCCTATATATGAAATATAGAAATCTGGGTGGAAAGCCGTTCACGGGCGAAGAATCTATTATGAAGACACAAGCCTGGATTCGTTCGGCTGAGAAAATATTTGAAGGATTAAAGCTGAGGGATGACCAGAAAAGATTACTGGCCTCCTGGGCACTCAAAGACGAAGCTTTGTTCTGGTCGGATTCAGTTATTAAGGATAATCCAGAAGGTGATATCACCTGGGATAGATTCAAAGTAATTTTCCTGGAAAGATTTACTCCTCCAGAAGCGACTGAACGATTATGCGATGAATTTTCTTATTTGATACAAGGAGATATGACAATCCCAGAATATCATAAGAAATTCAACGAACTTTCTCACTTTGCTCCCCATCTAATTCAAAATACGAAGAGAAAGAATCTGAGATTTATTTACGGGCTTCAAAGGAAATATCAGAATAAAGTAATGGGGCATGTGAAGCTCCCTTTTTCAGAAATGATTTATATGGCTTATCAGTATGAAGATCTCCATAAGAAAGGTATGTTGCGCGACGAGGTGGAAGTCAACTCTAGAGATAAGGTTGAATCTGAAACTGATCGTCCTGAGGCCGGTGCAAAGTCTGATGTCAGTAAGAAGCCCAGTGCCAAGAGAAAGAGGGCTGAATCTGAAAAAGAGCCGGCAACGACTGCCACATGCTCAAACTGCAATCAAAAAGGTCATTTATCCAGGAAATGTAAGTCCTTGAAATTGCAAAAGAAGGAGGGATCTAAATCAAAGAACAAAGTTAAAGAAAATAGAAAGTGTAATCTTTGTCATCAAGCTGGTCACATAAAGCAAGACTGCTGGCTGTCGAAAAAGACCAATGAGGCTCAGGTAAATGAAGTGGCAGAAAGCTCAGCACCCTCAGATAGGCAGGGAAGGTCTGATGTTTTAGAAGGCACACTTAATGTCAAAAATATTCCAGTTAAAGTACTGTTTGACACAGGCGCGTCACGAAGCTTTATTTCAAAGAATGCAGCTAGGAAGTTGGATTTGAAATTAAGAAAACTCAAAGAACCAATGACTGTCCAAAATCCGGTTGGGGGTTCCATCGATCTCAGTTGGGTTTGTGCAGTACCTGTCTCTTTTTCCTGCTATAAATTCCCTACTATCTCCATCGTCATGAATTTTAAGGAGTTTGATCTTATATTGGGGTTGGATTGGCTAACCAAATATGAAGCTGAGGTTAGATGCGCCGAGAGAGTGGTTAAAGCAAGGGCCCAATCGGGGAATTATATAACCATACCATGTGAAGGCCCGACTTCAAATAGAAAAGATTTCTGGTCAGCTCTCGATGTTTCTCCAGCTCAAATAGAAAATATCCCTGAGGTCACAGAGAATATTCCTGACCTCATCAAAGACATTCCTGTCGTCAAAAATTATGCGGATGTGTTTGAAGAAGTTGTTCGCTTACCTCCGCAGAGAGAAATAGATTTCAAAATTGCTTTAATTCCAAATGCAAGGCCGGTAGTTCACGCTATTCGAAGAATGTCCTTGAAAGAGAAAGAGGAATTAGACAATCAAACACGACAGCTAGTATGGAAAGGTCTGATCAGGCCTAGTTTCTCTGATTGGGGTGCGGCAGTGGTGTTTGTCCCAAAATCTGACGGTACTCTACGGCTATGTGTGGATTATCGTGATCTGAACAAACAGACAATAAAGAACAAATATCCGTTGCCGCGGATTGATGATTTATTGGATCGATTAAATGGCGCACAAGTATTTTCAAGGATGGACCTAGCTACAGGCTTCCATCAACTTCGAATTGCCGAAGAGTGTGTTCCAGTGATAGCATTCAGAGGTCCCGACTTATTCTACGAGTGGTTAGTAATGCCGTTCGGCTTATGTAACGCTCCAGCTTACTTCGTCGATTTGATGAATAGAGTGTTCAGAGGAGTGTTGAATAAATTTGTTCTGGTTTTCATTGACGATATTCTAATCTTCTCTAAATCAAAGGCCGAACATGAAAAACATTTGGAACAAGTGTTAGAAATTCTCAGACGGAATGTATTAAAAGCCAAGTTTTCCAAATGTATATTCTGGCAAGATGAAGTGAAATTTCTTTGCCACGTCGTATCGAAAGAAGGAATCGTTGTGGATCCAAGTAAAATCACGGCTATTCAAAATTGGAAACAGCCCAGCACCCCCACTGAAGTCCGCAGTTTTCTCGGATTGGCTAGCTATTACCGGAAGTTCGTTAAAAACTTTTCGAAGATATCTAGTCATTTAACGAAGCTTACGAAGAAGCACTTTAAATTCAAGTGGACTCCAGAAAGTGAGGAGGCTTTTGAAGAGCTAAAATTAAGACTAACAATTGCTCCAGTGTTAACCATCATCGATGGCAACCAGGATTTGAAAGTCTGGACTGATGCTTCTAGAGAAGGCCTTGGCGCAGTGTTAATGCAAAGAGGCCAAGTGATTGCTTATGCTAGCCGTCAACTGAAGTCGCACGAGAAGAACTACGTAACTCATGATCTTGAGTTATTGGCTATAGTATTCGCCTTGAAAATCTGGAGACACTATCTTCTGGGTGAGAGATTTGAACTGTTTACGGATCACCAGTCGTTAAAGTATCTGTTTACCCAGAAAGACTTGAATCTGAGGCAGCAACGTTGGCTGGAGTTTCTTGTAGCATATGACTTTGAAATTATATACACTCCAGGAAAAGCCAATGTCGTGGCCGATGCGTTAAGCCGAAAGAATGAAATGATCGCCAGTTTTATTATCACGACTTCATTGCTAGATAAAATATCTACTCTTCAAAAGGATGATCACTTCATTCAGAAGATCAGAGAGAAAATTCAGAAAGGCGAGCCCTCGAGTTTTCAAGTTGATGAGGAGGGGTTTCTAAGGCTGAAAGGTCGAATCTGTGTCCCTAACATTCCTGAGCTTCGGAAGTAAGTACTGGATGAATGCCATAAGTCAAAACTTAGTATCCATCCGGGAGTAGCCAAAATGTATAACGACATCAAACGCACCTTCTGGTGGAAGTCGATGAAAAGGGTCATTTCTTTATATGTTAGCCGATGCCCTACTTGCTAGCTAGTCAAAAGCGACCAACAGAAACTAGCTGGATTATTACAACCGCTAGACGTTCCAGGCTGGAAGTGGGAACATATTTCTATGGATTTCATTGATGGTCTGCCCAGAACCAGAAAAGGGAATGACAGTATTTGGGTGATCATAGATTGCTTCACAAAGACCGCCCATTTCATACCTGTCAGATCAAACAGAACTGCTCAGAGTCTGGTGCGGATATACTTCAGGGAAATAGTTAGACTGCATGGAGTGCCGCTCAGTATAGTCAGTGATAGGGATACAATATTCACTAGCAAATTCTGGGAAGCATTTCAAGTCGAGCTAGGAACGAAGTTGAACTTAAGCACCGCTTATCATCCTCAGACAGATGGTCAGACTGAGAGGGTGAATCGTATTTTAGAAGATCTATTGCGGGCTTGTGTTATAGATTTTGGTGGATCATGGGAAGACCATCTGCATTTTGCTGAATTCTCTTATAACAACAGCTACCAGGCGAGTCTGACAATGTCGCCATTCGAAGCATTGTATGGTAGACCGTGCCGATCTCCTGCTTGCTGGGTCGAACCCGGTAATAGACTAGTATTGGGGCCTGATATGATCCGAGAAGCTGCCGACAAAGTCGATTTTATTAAGAAGCAATTACTGGCCGCTCAAAGCTGACAAAAGAGCTATGCCAATAGAAGAAGAAGAGATATATCCTTTGCTGTTGGCGACTACGTATATTTGAAAGTATCGCCGATGAGAGGAGTTATCCGGTTCGGTAAAACTGGAAAGTTGGCGCCCAAATTTATTGGTCCGTTTCCTATTCTGGAACGGATCGGAACTCTCGCTTATAGGGTCAAACTGCCTGACTGGTTGCTTGGAGTTCATGATGTATTTCATATATCTCAACTTCGAAAGCACGTTCATGATCCAGACTTGATCGTGGAAGAAGCAGCTCAGCAGGATATTGAAATTACTCCAGAATTGGCTGTGAGAAGAGAGCCGCTAAAGATTATCGGCAAAGAAACCAAATAACTGAGGAACAAGATGGTTCACTTAGTCAAAGTGCAATGGAGTGGAGATCCGCGGGATTGTACTTGGGAAACTGAGGAGAGCATTCAGAAAGCCTATCCTAGATGCCGAGTAGATATCTCTGATTGACTCCGGTGCAAGGTATATTTACCATACTTTGCATTACCAATTAGTTCTCTATTCTGTTGTTATTTTCTTTCCATGAATGTGTACTTTTAATTCTATAGTCTGAATGATTTTAAAGGAGAATAGGAGTTAATTTGTATAGTTCTGAAAAGTTGGAAACAATTGGATTAGTTGTTTGTGTTGTGTGATAGTAAATTAGATTAATTAGATTACTGAAACGATAGCTAATTTGATTAATAAGAATAATGGTAGAATTTATTCATTTAAATCACACATTTAACTGATTAGGAAATAGTTAGAAATATATACATGTGCATTTTATATATTTGAGCAGGTAAATGGATTAGCTGTTGAGTAAAGATTTTATTTGCGTGCCCGACAAATAGGTAAACCTTAATGAGTTGGATGCGAAATATTATTATATCAACTCCTATGAATGCCATTGGATGCGGAGTGCTGGTTTTTCTGTGTGAAATAATAAACGTCGCCATAGGATAGTAACAATTAATTTTGAACTACATTACATGGCATACTTCAGAAGATAGGCATACTTCATCATATACCACATAAGCATTTGGGGCTTGTGTGACGAGGTGGAAGATTTACCATACGAGCGAGTGGCTCGTATGGCGATGACTATATTTTTCAAGTTGAACTGATGACTGATATGAACTATTTAAATTGTAACGATTAAATTGCCAGATTAATAAAAACCCCACACGAGTCTGGAGTTGACAATAACCACGTCTCTCTAGTCATTAGATACGGCACATGGACTATTTATTTCCCACACGGGGCAGGGTGACGAGAATTTATTCTCTGGAGTTATTATCAGTACATGCTCCCCTGTAAACACCAGAATATATCACTATAAATATGTGTATGCTTATTAGGATTTATTGGGTACCTAATACGGCCCAATAAATTTCCAAACCTCACTCCGTACAAAGGAGGTTATGGCGAAATTTTTCGAAAATTCCGGGTGTTAGCCAAATTTTTTGAAGAATTTGAATTTTCTCAAAAACTGAAAAGTTGGAGAATTGAAGCCAGATTGAACGTAGAGTTGATTAATCAAACCACTTTCGACTTTGTTCCTTTTCGGGGACGAAAACTTTTAAGTGGGGGAGATTGTAACGACCCAGAAAATCTGAACCAATTAAATTTTTTTAAATTGGCTAAAATAATGGATTTTCAATATTTAAAATACATATTTTAAATAATAGCAATGAAAATGGAGTTTGAATCGACAATTGAAAACGAATATAATTAATTTTAATTATAAACAAGGCCTGAAAAGGCGCTGCAGTTTCAAAAATTGAATTCAAACTTTGTCGGACTGTACCGGGTGCAAAACAAAACGGATTTTAGCGAAACCAAAAATATTTAAATCTGTTAGTGAATACCTTTCTAACGAATCTGAAGAATCGAATTTTCATAGCGGAAAGAAAAATTTATGGCCAAATGAATTTTCAGAAAGGTCGTTATGGAATTTATATAGCCCGTGAAATTGGCCATTTTGCATACGTCCTCGGAATTCGACGAAACCACTTTTGTTGGATCCGGGATGTGAAGTTATCGCTAGGTTTCAAATTTCATAATTTTTGAAGCTAGTATGTGAACGTGGCAAAGGAAAATGTGTTTTGGTCAATTATAGTTAAATTGGATCGACCAGAAATGGACCTTTTTGCAAACGGTCTCAGAATTCGACGAAACTAGTTTTGTTGGGACCGTATCGTCAAAACATAGCTAGATTTATTTTTCTGGAATTTTTCGAATCAGTTTGTGGCCCTGGCAAATTGAAATGTACGTTTAAATTGAAAATTGAATGTTTTATATTTTAAATTGAAGGAAAACTGGCTGAAACATTCGAATGGGCCTTCGAAACATATCCCATTGTGTTCGAATGGGGGTAAAACGCTAGGGACGACAGTCGTTGGGTTTGGATTGGTGGTCGCGTCAGAAAACCCCTTATAAAATCTACCGACCAATCAGAATTTAAATAAAAAAAATAGAAAAATTCTTTTTCTCTCTCCCCGTAACAGCGAATCGACGGCGAAAACCCGCCTCGCTGTTCCCATCCAATTTCCGACCAAACCAGGCAAAATTAGCCCCTCCTCCAGTTGAAGATTTTGTAGAGCTTGTCAAGACCTTCAAATCCATAGCAAGTTTGGATTTTTTTCATTGAGTGTTCTTCGAGTTACGGGTCCCCGAAGTTGCGACGTTCAAGTCGCCGCCGCGGCCACCTCAGGTGATCGAACGCCACCGCACCCCCCTGCGCTGGAAGCTCTCTCCTCCCTCTTCGACACGGCGTAGCCCGATCGAGCTATCGATTCACGGATTGCACGAAAACTTCAAACCTAGGTTTAAAGATTTCAGAAAGGTAATGGCTGTTTAAATTAAAAAATGATTTTAATAGTTTAAAACTGTTGCAAACTTCAAAGAATCGTATCTTTTTCGTTCGTTAACGAAATTCGATGAAATAGGAAACATCGTGACCGTGAGGACGTCTTCTACATTCTAGAACAGACCGCATATTTTTCTGAGTCTTCTGCTATTTTTGGTGGAGTGGAACCCAATGTGAGATTTCTAATTTATAAACGATATGGAAAACGACGATGTTTAAATTATATAGTCGATGTATGAGTTATATAAGCGTTGTACACCTCTTGTATAAGCGTTGTATAAGTTGTACGTTCGATGTATAAGTTATATATGCGTTGTAAAAATTATATATGTGTTGAAATAGAAGTGAATTGCTATATATATATACACACGCCCCTCGTCCACAAACCATGGACGATATTTATTGGTTGTGATTGGTGTGAGAATTGATTGATAGCGAATGGTTGTTTGGGATTGTTTGTGGTTGATATTGATTGATTGTGGTTGAAAAATACCCGTTTGTGGCTGAGAAATATATGGTTGAAACCACATAGGATTAGTTTGTGGAAATGAAATAAATATATACATGCCGCCTACGTGCGAACTAGATGCATGATCCCCATTTTCAAAAACCACGAGGTTTTAAGGTAGAGCGAGGAGTCGTACTAGGGACGGTCCCGGTTTTAACTACCCTGCCGTTATGCTGCCGAAATTTTGAATAATATTCATGTGTTTGAATTATTTTCATTTGCTGAAACTATATTTATTCGTTGAATAGAAAACCTTCATGTGTTGAATCGGTATTCATTCGTTGATTAGAAATTCATGTGTTGAATGGTATTCGTGTTTTAAATATAAAAATCACATTTTTATCTATATATAGAAACTATAGAAAACCTTCATGTGTTGAATCGATATTCATTCGTTGATTAGAAATTCATGTGTTGAAGGGTATTCATATTTTGAAAGAAATTGTTTTATAATAAAAATCCCAATTTTAACATCAATATGAAATGTATAAAATAATCCTATTTTGAAATAAATTGTTTTACAATAAAAATCCTATTTTTATCACCTATATAAACTATATAAAATAATAGAGTTTTGAAATAAACTGTTTTACAATAAAAATCACATTTTTATTATATACATGAATTGTTGAAATGTGAAGTGTTAAAAATAGCAACTCGTTCAAATAAATATGCATGAGTTGAAATATTCATTAATTAGCTAATGATGTGATTTTTACCTATGCATGCAACATTAGAATGAATGGTGTTTTTAAACCAAATGGAATCAAATATGAAGTTGAATGGAAAATGATAAGTGATAAGCACTGTATATATGTACATGCATATTTATTGAACAGACTATAGCAAAGGGGCTAGAGAAGAGGAATAAAATTTTGTGCCCGACAAATAGGTACACATTTACTATTTTGTTTGGGTAATGATTTTATGAGCCTGTTGGATAGCCGCTTGGTTTTTCTTTTTCTTTTTGACATGAAACGCCCGTGTGGCCATTTGGGAATTTTCCCAGCCCCTCCCATACAAAGGAGATTATGGCGAAATTTTCCAAAATTTAAAGGCGTTAGTGAAATACTTGAAGGGAAAACGATATTGAAATTGTCGAATGAACTATATTTATATAAATATATAAATATAAATAAAATTAAAACGAAACGTGGCCGCGCAGTTCGTGTTTTGAAACCATGATTTCAAACGATTATACCGGGAGATCCGACCATCGGATTTTCTTGGAATCGCAACCGTTGGGTTCGCTTTGGAAAAATCTTTCCAACGGCACCAACTTTGTAAAAAAATCCAACGGTTGGATTGTCCGGAATGTTTAATTCAAATCTGAAGAAAAACAGCGCCAGAATCGATTATATTTATATATATATATAATTATATTTAATCGAATAACGACGCTGCAGTTCGTATTTTGAAATCGAAACTTCAAACGATTATACCAGGAGATCCGACCGTCAGAATTTCCCGAAACTGGAACCGTTGGATTCGTTTTGAAAAGATCTTTCTAATGATGTAAATTTTGTAAAGATCCAACGGTTAGATTTTCAGATATGTGTAAATCAAATCTGAAGAAAAACAGCGCCACGGCCACGTTATGGCCCGAAGCGTCGTTTTGAATAAATTGGCTATTTTAAAATAAATAAAAATAGCGATAAATCGTTATAAAATATCATAAATGATATGGAATGGAAATAAACTGAATTTGCTCGATTTATGTGGTATTTGATGGTTGAATGTGTTTGGTGTGAAAATTACATTAAAGAACAAAATTGGTGTTGTCGAATGATTTAAACATTGAAATAAATTGATTTGAAATTCTAAATATACGTGAATTATTTGAAAAGGCCGAGTTAATTCTCATTTCAAATAATTGACCGACGATTGAAATTCGAAGATGAAGACGGTGGTCGAAGACCGGAGATCTTCACCTCGTTTGGATGGTAACCGAGCATCCTGATTGGGAGGCATCCCGAAATATGGATAATGAGTGGTGATCGTCCAGACGTACGTGGTGATCGATGAGTTTGCGAGGTATTTAGTGCCTCCGGTTTCGTTCAGACCCAGAACGGACTTGTAAATGGACTGTGTGTCTGACATTGGAATTTATTTTGTGTTGATTGATCTAATTAAATATACATCTGTTTGGCGGCGGGGAATTTATTCTTTTGCTTAACGTCCTTCTCTGAAACGCACGAGCTCAGAGGTTGTATATCGATGGACATCAGTGGCATGAATTGCTAGTGTGGCATGCCTAAGTGGCAAATGATCAGGACTTCTGTTGAAAAGCAAAGTCTTGTGGTGATGACCAAAGCACCGCCTGCGTGGCATAGCTTTGTGTATAACGTGAAATCGCGAGCCTCACACCCCGGTATGAACCAGAAACGGGAGAAGGACCTCAGGGAGGGCATGCGTCTCTTCCTAGCTAGGGTGGTGTCAGTGACCTACCAGCCCTGACATTTATATACTTTTCACCTGTGTGGTTGTTACTTTTGCGAGGCACCTCGGTTTGATCGGACGATCAGGGTCCGATGGAATCATTCGTTGGCTCGTTTACGCCCCAAAGGGCGGGGAAACGTATTGTTCAGGCATAATAATCCACATCGGTGGACCGGCCCTGTCGCTCCAAGGGGCAGTTGCGGCTGTTCCTGAGGCTCGGGCTAGGCAGTCTCGAATTCGGTAAGGACTATCTTTTGCCTTGGTTCATGATGTAAATCCAATTTCCAAATACGACATCGTGCCGCTTTGATTGTATATATATATATATATATATATATATATATGGCGACATGATATATGGTACCCATGCCGTCTATGATTGATAGTTATGATTCGAAGTTGTTTTGAAATATGTAAACACTAGTAATAATATCAAATGCTTTTGCTTTATTCGTATTAATCATATTTTGGCCATTATAAGGTAAAACTCTATCCTCCGGTTTGCGTTGCATTGTGTGATGGGAACTGAGTCTTATAATGTCTTCATTTTTTTATAAAAAGCATTGCGATGTTTGAAAGAAAGATTTGTTTTTAAAGCACTGGCAATCCGATGGAGTAAACCCGTTCCACGAAAGTGGAGTGGTCCTGTGGTTAGCCATATGTTAAATGTGTTGAATAGATTTCTCATACCAGTCCCATGACTGACTCGTAGTTTGTTTCACTTTCAAACTCGGGTGCCCCTTTTTCTATACGGGCAGCCTTGTATTCAGGTTTAGCTGGTTCTTTCTGGATAGCTGGAGCTGAAGATGGATTCTATTATTTATCTCTTTTTATGCTGTTCAGCTCCTATTGTACATATTTTGTTTATTTCCGCTATAGACATTTATGTATAGTTGAACTGTATTTGTACTAAATAAGATCCTGTATACTGTGTAACTCTGATGATTACGTTTATCCAGTATATTCTATTGTCCATTATCTGGTGTATTTAATTATTCTGTTCTGCTATTATCTGTTTCTGTGTTATATTCCAAAGATAACCCTTGTCTCCGTCTGAACGGGATTTGGGGTCGTCACACATTTAAAACCTAATTTAAGAAATATTTCAATCCATTAAACATATTTTACTTTTTCTTATGGCTATTACATTTTTGAAGATAATATATAAATTGGTTAAAATAAATGGCTAGGAAGATAAATCTACTTGATTATAAAACAAAGTAAAACGAGGAAATAATTATAAACCTAATCACCGATCCATAAAAAAGTAGGTATGTGTTAGAAGTTGTAAAAAAATGGATAAAAAGATTATGGAAAAACTTTCAGAATGTTGACAAAGAACTAAAATAAAATGAAGAAAGGAATTAGAAACCTAATCATAGACCAGTAGTAATTTATATATATAGGCTAAAAGCCATGAATAATTAGTAAAAAGATTAAGGAAAAAAGTAACAACCGTGATTTTCAACACATGAATATTTAATTAATTTAAATACTAAAATGATTGGTTTTAGAATTTAATGTTCTGAATCATAGTTAAAGAGAGAATTTCACTATGGAATTACCTTGGAATTTGAACCTTGAGTTTAAAATGATACCAAACTTGATTTGAAGCTTATGTAAATTTTATTTTAATATAAGCGATAATAATAATTTATTATCAATGAGTTTGAATTGTTTTGAAATCGGTTAATTAAATTTTGATTAACACATTAAAATAGCTATTTTGAAAATGGTCTTAGAATTCAACGAAGCCTGTTTCATCGGATTCATAATGTTAAATTATTGTAAGATTCTGAATTTTGTATCGATTAGAGTCCGTATGAGATCGAGTTTCTATACGATGAGATACAAAAATTAATTATAAAACCAAATTAAAAATAAGTTAAAACTTCTATAACACACCAACCCTCTATTAATCAGAATATAATATATTTAATAGTGTACAGATTAATTATCTACCACCTTTTGTGGTTAGGTTGTATATTTTATATTGTATTAATCAGGAACAAATGTCAATTTATTAGTCTCACTACCACAGCTTTCGTGGCAGTTGATCAAGGTGTATTACACATGTTAAAATGTAGCACCTCAAGGTTTGCAGGATAGGCTATGAGCTAGTCCATTCAGACATTTCTTAGATATTAGGCATACCCAGTCATTTGACCGGCCACTACTAGGTGTGTAACACCCCACACCACTTAATGTCACCCATATGAGGATGCATTAAGTTTTGTGAAGCGCAATAGGTATAGCGTAATCATACAGAGACTAAAATTCACAAGACAATGTAAACACAATGGAAAACTTTTCAAAACTTTTATTATCACATCAATAACAACATTACCATTTCAAATACCATAGAATAATAACAATAATAACATATGTCTCGTGGAAAGTAATTTATCAGAGTACAAGTACAAAACCATAAAAATCCTATCCCTTATGAGTCATAACAATAATCATATAACAAATATCAAAACAATACATGGAGTAAGAGATGGTCCAAGTCCAAGCTTAATCAAACAGTCACGGTCACTGCTGCAATCCACCACCTTGAGAAGCTAAGAGGAAAAGAAGAAGAGAAGGGAAAACAAAATAGGTCAAGCATAAAGTCTGGCGAGTTCCAATGATTTTTAGCATAAGCATGAGATAAAGAAGTATCAGACAAATGAATAACAGTGTACATAAAAATACAATAAAGTATAAAGGTATGAAATAACGCAAGAACGGTAAGATAAGCTTCTCATTCATATCCCTAAAATTTCTGCACCAACTATCAGAATATCAAGAAGTTTTACCTAATTTCGACCCAATGATCATCTCCCTAAACAGACACGGATGACCCATGCCAGCTATGGCATTCAAGAATATCAGTCTCGAACCCATCCACTAAAAAGACACAGCCATATCCGTCGGTGTTGCAGCGTCTTATTTTCCTTATTCGGAACAATGCATGCTCATGGTTCTGCCAAAACGCATTTGTACCCACCTCCAAAATTTGAACCACTTACAATCAAGCATCGGTAAAGCGTGCCCTATTCCCTACCTAGTGCGAGACTCAGATGATAACAAGAGGGTAATGTGGATACAAGTTCCAATCAAGCAAACAAACAAACAAGTAATAACTAGGTTTTCCCCGAGCCCCTTATATTCCATTAGAATAGACCCCCTTTCAAGATTAGCTTACTAATCAGAAAAGTTTAACTTAGCATGCATAAGTTCATTTAATTAGCCCAATATAACTATTTGTTATATACCTATGTTGTAATTAATGAATGTAATCTACAACGTTTTCCCATGTCAAGTCAAATAAAGTCAAGTCCAATATATCATTATTCAGATGTTTTACAGTTTCAAGTTACTTAATTTTTAATTAGGTATATCCCATCCCAATCCATAATTTTTTTGTTAACATGTTACTTAATATATAGCTAAGTACAACCTATTCCATTTCATAAATTTGCATATTGTTCCTTTTGGCATTTTATCCAAATTTACAATCCATGATTCTAATTCATATATGCCCAAATTCTCCTTATTATATTATTTTCGATTATTCCAATTTACGTAATTCAAACGGTAAAGGCCCAGGCTCTCGTTGGCCTAGGCTCAGTGCAAAGCAAAGGAAAAATAAGAAAAAATAGATCTAGGCTCAAAATGAACAAAATAATAAATATGCATAATAAGACTGTAAATAAAATAATAACAGAAAGGGGATAAGGAAGAATAATGTACATATAAACAAATAATAACTTAAAAAGGAAAAGGTAATTGACAGTAATTAAAATAAATTAGAACGTGTAAAAGATGAACTTATAAACATTGTAATTTTCAGATCCAATATATATTTTACCGTCAAAATCCTTTTTAAATGCTAACCTAAAATTAGCATAGAACTCACAAAGATCTCTATAGATCCAGAAAAAGGCCTTTAGAAAAGAAGTAGAAGAAGAGTATCCTTGCAAATCTATATTTTGACAGCACTCTAACCTTTCCCCAATTTTTATTTATTTATAGAGCATAATATAGTGGAGGAAGAAGATGAAGAAATATTGGTGTGGGGGAAAAAGTGAGTGTTGATAGTCTATTTATAGGTGTATTAGGATAGCCTAGGCCATAGGATATTAGGGTTTCAATCCAAACCATAGAAAACACATCAGCAGGAGCTAGAACCAGGCTAGTTTGGCCAGGCACGGGCTTGTGCCTGGCCTCGGGTGGGTCGACACTTGTGTCAACACAAGGGGTTGATCCATGTAGGTTCGGGTTTGCCTAATGACCATTGCTCTTTCTGAATAGGGAGCGGCTATAAGGACATAAAATTAGACACAAATTTATGTACACAAAATCTGGACCACGCGATTTGTTTGTCTTTATGTATGAGGTGGAATTCATGGGGGGATCTAAGGGCTCAGGTTTTGTGTGTTTAATTTTGTGTCAATAATTTATATTCATTTAGACTTTCCCTTCTGAATATATATTAATTAAGTTATTTAATTCAAATTTCATTCGGTCATATCTAGTTCATAATTAGTCCGATTTACGAAAACAGAAGTCTATCTTAATTGGAATTTCGTATAATTATCATTTATTAAAATTCGGGGTGTTACAAGGTGCCTTAGATGACAAGTAGTTGCCCACCACACATACATTTCATTTTTAGGATTTTAAGCTTGGTATTTCCTCTACCGATTTTTATATGCTCACTGGGATTGAGATAGGGGGTGCAGATAAAGTGACATACCCCTTTGACTCTAACTTCAATCACCTGAGACGTACACCTTGTATTTGCCTGATTTCGACCCCAATCATGTCTCGTTTAGAGCCATTACATTGACATATTTATAGGAGTATATGTTAGCTTATATGGGTACCGAGGCTATGGAGATGTTATAGTTCGAGCTTTTCTTTTTTATCTTTTTGGTTAGACATTCTTTTTGAACCAAATGGGTATGATTAGACTCGGCCACCTAGCACCATTAGCCGATTTATAGCACATGCATATGATAGATTGGGGCTTGGCTATACTGGGTTGTCCATACATTGCAATAGACTTGTTTTCTTTTAGGGAGGTGGCTCAGATGTTTGTTTTTTAGTACATATTGTCATGCTGGTACAAGGAGTACACGACCAACATGCATCCACACATTGTAGAGGCGTCCATTCATCTTACTGAATCATATTTTCCACGCATGCAATAATGGGAGAGTATCCAGCTGGTTACACATACGTCCACCAGTGTTAGACACGACTTGATAGAGGCCCAATCTCATATTGATCTGAGGTCCGAGGCCAACATTTTATGACATTTTGGGCCTCTTATTGGATTGGTCTCACATAGGATGGTCAGGTCCATGATGCACATCCCATCACCATTGCATATCATTTATATCTTCGTCATGTTGTTCTTCTCCCACCAGCCTACCCTTCTATTTGGTACTTGGGAGACTGGTGTTACTTCCAGTCCAAGGGTGAGTTACGTGTACCCTGAGATCCACTTTCCAGCGATGTTATGTTCGGAAGACGTCGGACTATTGGTAGGTAGTACGTACAGGGCCTTAGATAGACATGCTAGGTAGAAGTGCACTCATTTTTCATACCGGGAGATGATTTTGATACATATTGGGATAGAGTTTCACCACGATGCTACTTTATACTAGATTACAGCCAGGGTGTGAACTCCGATCATGTAGGTCCATGTATGGCTATTGGAAGAGTCCATCCTCCGCCATTTACTTTTGATACCACCTCATCACAGTACTCCGAGTATTACATGGATTTTGCTCTTGATGACTCTTTTAGAGCATATGATATAAGTGGTACTTTGATCGTGCAGCCTATAGTTTATCCACCTGATGAGGTTATCGGAAGTGTCCCACACATGGACTTTACTTGCTTCATGAGGTAGCTTAGCTAACTGTTAAATTAGTTGCTTGTACTTAATTAAGAAATATACAGTGAAATAATACTTTTGTAGTATAGTATACACCAACGTTAAACCAGCACTAATGGCACATGGCCTCTATTCAGCATATGACACTACTTCAGTCTAGAATGTTAGGTCAAAAACATCAAGCGGAGATGCAGGCATTACAAGGGCAGATGCATGCGATGCAGGGTCAGATGTAGGCTAAGATCGATGAGTTGTAGGCTCGGTTGGATGCATTGCGATTTGAGGATATTGGCAGGTCAGGAGGTGGTGGTGGTTCAGGATGTGAAGGTTGTTCAGATGGTGGAGGTGATGACGACAGCGATGATGATGATATCGGCGACGACGACGACGACATGGATAAGGATTACGATGATGATAACGATGGTGTTGTTGTAGATTTATGATGATCTTATATTTTGTAGTTGATTTCATGATGTGCATATATATCTGTCATTTTGTACTAGTGTAACACCCCATAATTTAACAGCACTAAAGATGATAAATTAAAGAATAATTAATTTAATATCCAGAATTAAGTGAAATGGACTACGCCATTGCATTCATCTCGAAATTCTGGTCAAAATAGACATCTGGTTTGCGTAAAACGGACACCGTATGAAGAAGTTATTAAGGTTTGAAGTTTGTATATGCATAAGAATATATATATGTATATATATATGAATCAAAAATATATCCAAAAAATTCAAAACTGTTCAAAATTGCAGAAAAAAGGGGAGCGGGAAAGTTCTCGCCCAGGGGTGTCGACCCCATCGAGGGAGTGCCGACCCCTGGGTCGACCCCATAAGGGGGAGGGGGTCGACCCCCCTACGGCAGATCTGGGCAGAATTCTTCTAGCTAAATGTGGAATCTTTTCTTGACTTGGTTCGTTGGCTTTAGGCTACAAATAAGACCCCATTTCTCTTGTTTCTCCACACCAAAAATAATGGAGGACTAGATGCTGCCTTTGCCCAGATTAAATCAAGTCTTTTCTTCTTCAGCAATTAACTAGAGTTTAGAGATCTATGATTCAACATCTGCAACCTTTCTTCTACTTTTCTTAGATCCAATCACAGTGATTCTATGTTAATTTTAGATCTAAATATTTAAAAAGTAAACCTTGACATGACTATAACTTGGATCTATGCCTGTGACTATTTGAATTATGTTAGATCTGCTATAACCTGTTTATCTAAGTTATTCTGACATTACTATGAACTAGATATGAACCTATACATATTTATCATGTCAGATCTTCCATTGTTTGTAGATCTAATTCACTGTTTAGATCACCTCATGCATGTTCCTATTATGTGGCTAAATCAGATCTGCTAATAGTTGGATATCTAATTCATTGTTTAGATCTCATTATGCCTGTTTATGATGTCACTATTATGTTAGAATCAGTTATATTGTCACATGTTCATCAGATCTGTTCCTATATGCCAATCTTGTCATTATGCCACTATATGTTTATGCCTATTTCTGCCATTATATGTCAATCTTGTTAGTATGATCATTTATGTCCTTTCCCTTCATCTTTTCCCATTTATTTTTATAGCCAGGATACCTTCGAGCCTACGCATGCCACTGAAATATGAGAAATTGGGAACGGGGGGAAAACGATAAAATTGGGGCATAACTTGCAATTGGAAATTTGGGGATAATTTGAATGGAATATATGAATATAAATTTGAATTGTGATTGAAGACCTTAATTTGGGGCATATGGTTCATTATGAACATGACTTGGGAAAGGGGCATTAAAACCTACAACGACATAGGAATAATTGGTTAATAATGAAAATGCCTAGAATTATAGTAATTAGAAAACTGTAACCGCGCTTAGACACGAGGTTAGATTACACTTGTGGTAGAATTCTTCCCTGAACCACCCGGCATATCCAGCGACCACAAGTGGTGAATCTAATGTGAGGGGTCAAAATGCATAAACACGAGACGTCCTAAGACACGAGGTTAAGCCCGATTTGTGGAAGAAGTCTGCTTGGAACCAACCGGCATATCCATCATCCACAAGTTGTAGGCTTAATGTGGGAGGTCTAGTACATTATAATCATAAATGAATATGGTAATAAACTTGAATACTTAACCTAGTTCAATCCGTAGGGATTTTATGTACTTATAACTTGAGTAGGGGTTAAGTAAACTTGAATGAAATAGTGGGAGGGTTAATTATATCTTGGGTTGGTGGGTAATATATATATATATATATATATATATATATATAGGGCCACAAACTTAACCTATAGGGTTATGCAATCTTTTTACTTTGGTATGGCATAACCTATGGAAAAACTAGTAGGGATGCAAGCGTAGGGGGAAGCTTGTATCATCTTGTGTGTGGGACCCGTTTTAGTCAGTAATCCATATATCGGTATCAAACGAGTACTCCGAACTAGGTCCGAGTCGGGGCACGCTTACTGGGCTGATTGTAAGAGATCTAAATGTGGGGGACAGTGTGGGCGGCACATTCCGATGGGTTCATGTGCGTGCATGGGTCCGGTAGAGGAGGTTTAGACGTCGTGACACCTGTAGATATGGTTGTGCACATCTTAAAAACGAAGGTTTGCCACTTTAGGAAGTGATACATCCTACTGTGGGGCCAGCACTGGGTATCTACGGAGTAGGAAGCCAATCTATTGGGGTAGTAGTTAGGGTACATCTAGACTCTGGTATGTTTAAGAGCCCGTTATTATCCTTAGGGGTAATTACCGGTATGTTGGGCTGCCTGTTGATTGTATGGGGTTAACTCTCACTAGAAGTACGCCTAAGTCTACCATCTTATAGTTGTAGGGATCATCTCATTTTGGTTATTTTAGTATTGGTGCAGAGAAAAAGGAAAGTGTGAGAGAAGTGCTATTTATTCTATCTAGTTATCCTGTTTACCTTGTCATACTTGCCATATATGTTGTTATCTCTCTTATCCACTTTATATGCCTGTCATGATACTTTTACTTATTTATATGCTAAAAGTAACTGGACTCGCTAGATTTTATGTCTGACCTATTTTGTTTCCTCTTCTTTCTCTTCCTCCCCCCCCCCCCCCCGCCACCCCCAAGTTCTCAGGGTGGGAATACTCAAGCTTGACCAGGAATTCTGCTTTCTTTCTGCTTGGAGCTGCTTAGATGTATTGCTCGAGCTCTTATCTTTTCTACTATGGCTATGGTTTTTTTTGGGGAATTGTGCTTCTTTTATTATTGTACTCTGATGTTTTAAGTACAAGACAGAAATTTTAATGATGTACTAGCTTTTATGTATTTTAGACATATGATGCAACCATGTTTTGAACTACAATGCTTTATAATTAATAAAGTTTTAAATTTCGCTGTTATCTGTCTTGTAATGTTTCTCTTTCTGTTTACCAATAACGCTTCACGAAACTTAATGCATTCTCTTAATGAGTGACATTAACGGACATGGGGGTGTCACACTTGGTATCAGAGCCGAAGGTTACCAGATCGGATAAAAGATTTTGAAAATTATTTTCAAAAGGGTTTTAAAAGAAAGCATTTTCAAAAAGAAAAAGTCTGTTTTGAAAAAAACATATTCCCCAAAGCCATATGTAACATCTTTCGATTCTCTGTTTGAATCCCTTTTCCTTTTCTTTTCAGCATGTTTGGGGAACCTAATATTCCAGAGGGCGTTACGATACCAGGCTGGTTCCATCGGTATCTTGAGGCCACGGCGCCTGCCGGTGGTCAAGTAGACGTTCCCCCCTCCAGCTGCACCCGTTGTTCCTCCTCCTCCGCGAGCATATAATTTCTCTAAGATCTGCAAAAAATTCTGTACTATGGGAGCAAAGCCATTTCGTGGAATCGAGACGTTCGTAGAGGAAAGGAATTGGCTTAAAGAGACGGAGGAATTGTTTGGAATCTTCGAAGTGGACGATTGTAGGAAGATTCAGTTTTCCGCCTGGCTATTGAAAGATGAAGCTTCGTTCTGGTGGGAAGTGACGCAAGCAGGGCGTCTAGTGGAGACTTGGGATGATTATCGCTAGAGGTTCGAAATGAAGTTTCTTTCTTAAGCTGAGAAAAGCAAGCAAATGGAAAGGTTTCTGGCACTCAAGCAAGGAGGAATGACTGTCAAAGAGTATGTTAACAAATTCAACCAACTGGCAAGATTTGGGTTGGACCTAGTGGATACTTCGCATAAGAAAGCTTTGCGGTTTGCTAAAGGACAATATGAACCCCTCCATGGGTTAGCTATGTCTCATATTCTGATGGGAGCAACTTTTGAAAGGCTCGTTGAGATGACATTGATGCATGAGGAAGATAAAGCTGAAAAGAAAGAAGTTAAAGTGGAGGAAATACAAAACAAGAAAGTATGACCCAAGAAGGGACTATAACAAGAACAACAAAAGAAGTGCGGAAAGAATGACAAGACTAAGGATAAGAGAAAATGTCACAATTGTGGACGTGAGGGTCATTTGATCAAGGACTGCAAAAGAAGGAAGGATGCTTGCTTCAGTTATGGAGATGTCGGACACTTTTCTAAGGAGTGCCCGAAGATGCAAGGACAAGGTCAAAGGGCAGGAGCTTCTGGAGGGAAGGTGCATGCTCTCATGATCAATGCTCCAGATCGAGGTAGGAAAGTTTCCGTTGAAGGTTTGATTTCTCTTTCTAATCATCCAGTTAGAAGTCTCTTTTATTATGGCGCTTCACATTCATTTATATCTGATTTTGTGGTTGAGTCTCCACACCTTAATACTAGTATGGTAGTGGATCCCATTGTGGTCTCAAACCCCATTGGGGGTACGACTCATTTGTCCATGATTTGTCGGGGTTTGAGGATATCTGTGTTAGGCGTCGAGTTTGAGTGCGATGCGTATGTGCTCGGTTTTATGGGCTATGGTTTGATTCTAGGGATGGATTGGCTTACCATGTATGGTGCCATTCTAGATTGTGAGAGGAGGGTCATTAGACTTTTGACTTGCCATGAGAGGACCCTCGAGATTTCTTATGACCCACAAGGGTCTGTCATGCTTACTTTATTAGAGTTTCTAGATGCATCTATTGATGATCTACGATCTGTGCCAGTAGTTCGTGATTATCCTGATGTTTTTTATGAGGTATGGGGCTTACCTCCGAGGCGTGAAATCAATTTTCGTATATATTTGGTGGACAATGCAAAGCCAGTTGAATTACCTGTGTGCCTTATGGCTCCAAGCGAAAGGAGGGAGCTTAGCAAGCAAGTAGAGGGGCTACTTGAGAAAGGGTTTATTAGGCGAAGCATATATGAATGGGGTGCTCCAGTAGTATTTGCGACTAAGGCAGATGGTTCACTTCGCTTGTGTGTAGACTATAGGGAGTTGAATAAACTCACTAAGAAGAACAGGCACCCACTTCTGGGGATAGATGATCTGTTTGACCAGCTTGTTGGTGCCTCGGTATTCTCTCAGTTATACTTGACCACGGGGTTTCATCAGTTGATGGTGGCGGAGGACAGTATAGATAAGAACGCTTTTAGGACACCAGATGGTTTCTTTGACTGGCTCGTTATTCCCTTTGGGTTGACAAATGCACCCGCCTATTTTGTTGATCTGACGAGTAGGGTGTTTCGGGAGTTTCTAAACAAGTTTTTCGTGGTCTTTGTTGATGATATTTTGATCTTCTCGAAGAGCGAGGAAGAGCATGCCCAACATTTGAGAGAAGTCTTGAAAACTCTCCGTGCGAATCAGCTTAAGGAAAAGTTCTCCAAATGTCATTTTTGGAGAAAAGAGGTGAGATTTCTAGGGCATGTGGTCTCTAAAGATGGGATAACAGTAGATCCCGCAAAGGTAGTTGTAGTTCAAGATTGGCAGATCCCGAAGAATGCAACGGAGGCGAGTAGCTTTCTTGGATTGGCAGGCTATTATAGGAAGTTCATTAAGGACTTCGCAAAGATATCAACTCCACTCACCAGGCTGACAAAGAAGAATTTGATGTTTTCATGGGATATAGATTGTGATGTTGCTTTTCAACGATTGTAGAGGGCTCTGACAATAGCCTCGGTCTTGACATTGCCCGATGGGAACAAAGTGTTTACAGTATACACTAATGCATGTGGTACGGGGCTTGGTGCGGTTTTGATGTAAGAGGGAAAGGTAGTATGTTATGGGGGTAGACAGCTAAGAGTTCATGAGAAGAACTACCCTACCCATGATTTAGAGCTAGTTGCCATAGTATTCGCGCTTAAGATGTGGCGCCATTATTTGCTTGGAGAGAAGTTCGAGTTGTACACTGATCATAAATCTCTCAAGTACTTGTTCTCGCGGAAGGATCTTAATTTAAGGCAACAAAGCTGGATAGAGTTCCTAGCATCTTATGACTTCGAGATTTCTTATACCCCTGGCAAGGGTAATGTGGTGGCAGACGCACTGAGTAGGCAGAGGATGGCCATAAGTCCTTTGTTTGTGGAGAGGAAAAGCTTGGAGTTTATATCGACTTTTGACTTTAGACCCTCCAATGAGTTTTTGCCTGGCTTATTAGCGTCCCTGGAGGTGCGACCTACTCTTATGGATCGGATAGGAGCTTCGCAGCGAAAGGATCCACAGATTTCAGACATCTTAGATAGGCTCAGTAAAGGGGAGACTTCTAGTCACCTCAGTAGATATTCCACAGACGATAAAGGGTGGTTGCGACGAGATGGAAGGCTCTGTGTTCCCCAAACTGGGAGTTTGTTAAAGAAGTCCTAGAAGAAGCCCATCATTCTAAGATGACTATTCATCCAGGCGGTAATACGATGTATAGAAACATGAAGAGGGTTTTCTTTTGGGCTGGGATGAAGAAAGATGTGGCAGAATTTGTTTCTCAATGTTTGATTTGCCAGCAAGTTAAAGTTGAGCAAAAGAATCCTAGTGGTTTACTTCATCCTTTAGAGGTCCAAAAATGGAAGTGGGAGAGCGTCTCTATGAATTTCATAGATGGTTTGCCTAGATCGAAGAAAGGCAGCACCAGCATTTGGGCTGTAGTCGACAGACTTACTAAGAGCACTCATTTCATTCCAGTTAAGAGTAAAAGGACGACAACATGGTTGGCAGCAGTTTACGTTCGTGAGATAGTCCGTCTTCATTGAGTACCTTCCAACATCGTAAGTGATCCTGTCCCCATTTTCACCTGTGAATTTTGGAGGAGCTTGCAAGAAGAATTAGGTACACAGTTGTGTTTGAGCGGCTCTTATCACCCTCAGACTGACGGACAGAAAGAAAGGGTGAACAGAGTTCTTGAGGATCTTTTAAGACTGTGTATCCTAGACTTCGGAGGGACTTAGAAAGAGCATCTTCCTTTAGTAGAGTTCGCCTACAACAACAGTTATCAAGCTAGTGTTGGCTTGGCACCCTTCGAAGCATTGTACGGACGACCATGTAGATCACCGACTTGTTGGTGGGAACCTACAAAAAGAATACTACTTGGACCAAATATGATTAAAGAAATGTCTGAAAAGGTTGATCTCATTAGACGGCGAATGAAGACAACTCAGGATAGGCAGAAGTCATATGCAGACAAGAGAAGGACAGACAATGAATTTGACGTAGGAGACATGGTTTTCATTAAGGTGTCATCTTTAAGGAATGTTGTTCTCTTTGGATCTGTAGGGAAACTGGCACCAAGGTTTGTAGGGCCATTTCCCATAACAGAGAGGATTGGCCAATTGGGCTATAGAGTAAAGATACCAGAAAGACTATCTGGTGTTCATGATGTTTTCGACGTTTCTCATTTGCGGAAGTGCTTTCATGATACCACAGAAGTAGTAGAGCCAAGTATATTGGAAGAAGTAGAGGTGGAAATGGGAGGCGACAGTTAGATGAGTTCCTACCGTATTCTTGGATCAAAAGTTAAGAAGCTACGCAACCGGGAAGTCAAGTTGATGAAAGTTTAGTGGGGAGATAACCTAGAGGATGCAACTTGGGAGACTGAAGACAAGATTCGCGCTTCGTACCCTTTCCTTTTCGAGGGTATGTTCTTTATTTCCTTTCCAAAGCTTTTGTTTATGCTTGTTTTAATCATTTAATTACACCCTATCGATCAAATCTTCAACCTTTTGGTAGGAAACCCATGAATGTAAACATGTGTTTGAGACATGTTATGTTTGATGGATGCAAATGGATGCAAGTGTTTGCTAGTGGTTGCTCGTGGATGTATATACACACACAGTAGATAAAAGATCGACTCAATCAATCTCATAACGCACCTTTTTATGGATGGAAATGGATGTATTATCCTATGGATATTGCATTTGGATAGATGATTGTGCACACAAAAGAGAATAATAACATGATAATGAAATATATTTCATACTTAAATAACATAAATGATATAAATTGTTAAATTAATAACTGAAATGGAAATAGAATTGGAATTGTATATACCTTATTCATATTAGTCTTATGTTCCGATGATAGGCAGATTACATTGCATTTTTAATAAAAATTACTAAAAAATGACAAATAGAAATGACATAAAAGATGTCAACAATGGTAAAAAGATTTGGTTTCATAGTTACATCAATTTTTTAATACATCAAGAATTCAACATAGTTACATCAATTGAAAAATATATGAGGTATTGCATAATTACATAACTATCAAATTAATACTCATAATTTATATCAATCAGCATTGTCTTCTGATTCAGATTCAGTCTCATTTTCTATGATATTTTCTTCTACACTCTTAAACGCTTCTATCAAAATATTTGATTCATCGATCAGAGGTTCAAAATCGATAAGATCGCCTGTGATTATTATTTCGTTGTTTTGCTTGAGATCTACCTATTAGGCTTGTTCGTTTAGAATGATCTTCCGGTCGAATGTAAATCTGGCCTTTGTTTTAAAAATTGTCGACCGGTCTACTTTATCTCTTTTTAGAGGCAGGTAAGGAGAGTAATAAACTTCCAATGCTTATTTCGCTAGTACAAATGTATCATACTTGTGATAATGCGATGTGTGTTTTATTTCAATAAGATTTTAATTCTTGTGCACATTAATTCCATAACCTAGAATATTGCTAAACCAATTACATCTAAATGGAAACACTTACTCTATGGGTCGTGAGAAATATGTCAGTTGCAAAATTTATGTTAAAATGCCATAAAAATCATTTATGTGATCTGCGGGATTGTCACTACCTTTAACAAATACACCTATATTATTAGTTAATTTTTCTACAATGTATTCTTTAGTATTAAATGTATATCTATTGACGAAACATATTGGATATGTCATGACTACTCTTTTTGGTCCCATCGCAAGACGTTTTAACCCTTCGTCAGCAATATAATTTTTCGGTTTGTAAACGTAATTTGAAAACCAACTGAAAAATTATTACTAAGATCTTCATTCGAATGTTCACATTCATAAACACTATATATAAATAAAATATTACATTAGCTTTTATATGCACTTGCATTATAGAAATGAATAAATAGCAAATTATTATTTTAGATTACCTAACAAATTGTGCAACTTCGTCACAATTTAGGAGAATATAAGTGGGTACTACACGAAAATTTCTATCGTCTAACCATATTTCTACACATTTCCTAGAAGACCGGCCATGTTGTCAGAAAATAGATAACATTGTTTGAAAGGACACTTTTTCGTTTCCTTCGTCATTACGAAGAACACTTTCAAATGATATATTTTTTGTATATAACAATTCTATGATTTTTTTTGATGATGACAAACATGTATAAATTACTATAAATGTGTTTGTAATTGTACTATTCTACTACATCATAGATAGAATAAAATATTTATATTTAAATAAAATAATACTGCATAAGAATTTAAATATTCAAATATAATTTTATTAAAATATAATAATTTATTTCTACATTTCAATTGTACAAATTTATAACTCCACTATTTGTTCATTCCACTAATATATTACAATTCAATTTCACGTTCAGTTTCATTTGTTACATCAGTTCCCCACTACAACACTCTATCACTCATTTCCATCACTCAGTTGTATTTATATTCATTGACACACTCAGTTACACACAGTTTTATATACACACTTACTCACACTTGTCTTTTGCCTGCTCCACTGTCAGTCCAGTCATCTGCTTACCGATCACAGAAACACACACAGTAAACTGGAACAAAATAATATTAAATTCTAGTAGATATAATTTTGTTTTAAAATTTATTTGCCTCAAAATTTTGGTGTGTTTCTCATCATTTTTCATGACTTGATATGATATGCATGTTTATTCATCTTTGTCTAGACTGCTTGTGATATTCATAGTGATTCACTATAAATACCACAAGGTATACAACCTCTCTAGTGCTCACATATATATATATTTTCTGCACATACATGTATATACATATATTCTTTTTTAGGTATACAGGAGCATTGTGGTCAAATTCATTTCTGTGCAAAATCAGATATCTCTGGCAACATTTATATACAAAAAACACACACACATATATATATACACACACACACACACATATGTATGTATGTATGCATGGAGATGATGGCATCTTGCATCTTTAGCACAAACACATGCATAAATACATGAACATGCACATACTGGACTATCAAAGCCAAGCCAAGTCAAGCCATGAACATAACAGTTACAAAAGCTTTAAAGAAATACATACAACAAAAGGAAACTCAATTACAATGCAAGGGAGATGCAAAATTCCAGTGGCAAGTTCAAGCTAGACAAGTCATTCACATGACAAATGACACATGCAAGCATACATGGTTCATACAGATTGTATAGGAAGTGGCAAAGTGTTCAAGACCACACAGACACAATAGTGAAGAGCATTCAACAAGTCAGAATGCACATGGTCCAAGACAGTAAGCTCGAACATAATCAAGCCAGAACAGAATTACAAAAAGGGACAAGCACAGTGAAGTACAAGCAAGGAAAAACTAGTCAAGTTCATGTGGAAAATTCATGTACATACATCAAGGAATGATTCAGGCACTTCAAGTAAATGGTTCATATACACAACAAACCAGAAATGGTTCGACACACACACAACAGTGTGTACATGTGCAAATACACGATCAAGCGACTCACACACACACACACACATATATATATATATATACATGTTTGTTTGTGTGTGTGTATATATATAAGGCGCAACTACTTTTTTACAAGTGGACTGCAAGAATTGTGTTATAAACATACCTGACAAGAGGTGATCAAAGCAACAACTCAACAAGTTCAAAACAATTCAATGTTCAGACATGTTCAATAAAATGGTCAGCATAATAACATGAATACCCAATTAATTGTGTCTGTAAGTGAAACCCAGAACTTAGAGAGAATATCAGGCTATAATGAGAATACACATACCTTGAATTTTACTAATGAAGTCAACATATTAAGAGAGGCAAGCACGAGGTTCCAGACATTAATAGAAATGGAGGATTTGCTTGATAAGGAATTGGCACAGGCACAAGAATTCAAACACAAATGTGAGTTGAAAGAGAGACGTGCTCTTAAGGTGTATCATGAGGAACAGAAAGCATTGATTGAAGCAAACGAGAAATGTAAACTTCTCTATAACAAAAGGGAGTTTTTTCAGCTAATCATAAAGTTGTGCTTGCACAGAGCCATATCTGGCACAAATTTAGATATCCCAAAGACTAGATGTAGATTGTTGGATACACATGATTTTATGTCTAATCAGTTCTCTAAACAAAATGATGATAATTTTCCTGTCGACCAAAATAGGTCTATTTAATCAAGATTAACTTGTGGTGAAAAGCAAAGTAATTTTCCAGAAATGCATAGAATTTTTTTGGCAATAAATTCATTGTTTTGTTTCCATAAAATCAAACTAGAGGCTCACTTCAATAATTAAAAGTGTTTCCAAATTTATCATACAATATTTGGCAAGAGGATTTTAAATGTTTCCAAAAATGGAATCAATCAAGAAACATTTTTTGGGCAAGAATAAAATCAAATACGGAATTGGCTAACGGATTTCATTCAAGTGTTTCTAGTGAAACAAATTGTTGTGTTTCCAGAAAACAATTTTTTAAGGAAAAAATCATTTCTCAGATTTCTGAATATTCAAAAAAAAATCACAGGTTTAAATCATTCCAAAAATTCATGAGAATAATTCAAGGCAAGGAAACAATTCAAATCATTCCAGAAATCAACCAAGGATTCAGGGCAACAAATTGATTTCAAAAAATCACGACAGAACAAAAATTTGGCAAAAATCACGCAACAAATCAACTAAGTTATTGTGTGAAATTAGAGAGAGTTTAGGGTTTAATATTCCTATATATATCACACCATATTCCGAGAGCAACAATTCAAAGATTCAAATCAGAATAACTCACATTTTCGTTCACGTGCTCCAAGTCATCGACCAAGAACAAATTGAAAACTAATCTCATTCATCTAAATAAAAGTATTCAAAAGCTTGAAGAGGAAATTCGGATTTTAAAAGACAACGAAATTGAGCTAAAAAGTACAAACAATTTTTTACAAAAGGATTTTAAATTTTTTAAGACTATCAAAAATTCCAAACATGAAAAAGTTGAAATAGAAAGCTTGTTGAAAACCGATTTGATTTTGAAAGAGCCAGAAAGTGAAATTGGGATATTCAAGAAATTTGGAAAACTTGAGTTTGAAAAAAAAAACGATTTGAATTTGAGATATCTGAATCCAAAACCAAATTCAGATTGCTTGAAAACGAAAATTTGGTTTTGAAATGGTATGATACTAAAAGGAAGATCACTAATAATCGTTGTTTAGATTTAATAAAAGAAAACGGTGATCTTAAATCCAAAATTCAAAGACTTGAATCAACTTTGGATAAATTTTCTAATGGGGAAATCGTTGAATATGTTGTTACAAAACCAAGTTTCTGTTGGAAATAAATATGGTCTTGGCTTTAGGAAAATCAATGGGTTTGAAAAGCTGAATTCTAATGATTGTAAAATTCCTTCAAATCGCCTTGGAAATGTTCGTTTTATGAATTTGAATTCAAATAATTTCAAAGGATTTTTGAATCATAAACAAAATGAAAACTTGTTTAGAAACAATCCATTTTGGACCCCAAAAAGAAATAAAATGAATTCATTTAAATTCAGATAGATTTGGATTCCTAAGGGTGCGAAGGTAATTTCGAATGGAGTGTTGTACAAACCAGTTTGTGTACCAAAGTGTGTGAACAAAACAGTGAGTGGTTTTACAAATTTCATTAGACCACTCGATCCCCTAAATTCTTAGGTGCCGAAGGAGGCTGAGGAACCACTTTGCAAATGAGAAACTGTATTCAAGTTATTCCACATCTTTGATGTATTCAGGGTTCCTTGGCCGAGTTTGTCGAGTTAGAGATTCATTAGTTCACATTGATTACAGGTGTGATCTATAAACTCATTTTTGTATATATTCTATGTTTTTTTTCTTCTTCTCTATTCTTTTTTTTTGTTAATTCAGATTTGTATTGTCATTGCCACATTTTTTTCCTTCTTGAGCTTTCTTAAATTCAATTGCTAAATTCATGATTTTTTGGAAATTTGTTTCATTTGTACAAAACTCTGATGTTTTAATGATTTCTGGATCTTGAATTTAAAATTATAAATTTCTATAATTTTTTTGAAGTTTAATTCTTTTTTGATTTATGAATTCCTAACAGTGCTGAAGCATTCTTATCATATCTTGAACACTATTAATTTGAATTCTAAATTTTTTGAAGATCTAAAAAATTTATTAAATTCCACATATCTTCGTTGTTTGAGTTTCTTCTAATTCATTTTGGAAAGACTTAAAAAATTATACCCATTACAGCACACTACTATTTTCAGTTGTGATAATTTCATTATTTTTTGGATTGGCTTGGATTTATCTAAATTGAAAAACATTTTTCTCGAATCATTGTATTGCATCTTGAAATTCATTTTAATTCATGATCATTTGACTTAGATATTTTTTGTTTGAAATCTTTGATATCTTGAATCTTGCACACTTCTCGAATTTGAAATTTATAATCTTGTGTGATCGATTCATTGTATCTTGAAGTTTTCACATCCCTTCAAGTGATTTCAAATAGATTGTTTCTAAACTTTGATCCTGAATCATCTCTTAGGCTTGATGCAAATAATCTGGATTTTTCTTTGAAAATCTTGTTTTGTTTCTTTGATGAAAGAAATCGTTTTGAAAATGTTTTAATGACTGCTTGTTTTGGTAAATATTGATTGTTGCGCTAATAGATGGAATTTGTGTGCTTGATTTGCTTGCTTGGGATTGGTGATTGGATATATTTGTTATATTCGTCAGATAAAAGATACCTTTGTTAGCCATTGGGTTCGTATTAAAATCCTTGATGGAGATAACAAGTGGTATCATCCTTAAATGCTTTGAAATTTTCTCACTCATCTGTTTGATTTTTTATACTGATTCTCATTTTGTATAGATCCTTCAAGCCCTTCTTGTAAATTGATTCTTCAATTTTAAAACCATTTATTAACCATTTATTCAGAAATTTTAATCAATAATCAAATAGAACTGTATTTAGAATTCATCAAAATTATTATCATAATTTTGAAATCATGATGAATAATGACTATGCAACAAAAGGAAATTTTATTTAAATTTTCATGTTGACTAAACAGTTTTTATAATATCTTTGAATTGGTGTTTATTTCACGAACATCTTCTTTTTCTATCAGCATTCTGACATTCATCATGATTTTATATTAATGTGGAGAGTTTAATATTTTTTGAAATCACCTTAAAATTACTGCTTAAAAATTCGTGGTGGAAATATGATTTTTTTTTCTTCAGAAAATGAGATAATTGAAAATTTTCAACATCCTGGGTACAACTGAGCATATTTCATAATATGACTAATTTAGAAATTTATTTCACAACATTTCTCTGCCTACCATATTTCTATCATCCATATTGGTTTTATATACTAAGGATGTTTTTAAAAGGAAAATGATAAATATAATATACATAAGTGTTTCTCTAACCTCATTTAATAATCCAAGATCTGGTCATGCATGGTTATGAGATTACTTATAATTTAAGTTGCGACTGACCTCATTTAAAAATCCAAGATCTGGTTATGCATGGTCAGTGTGCTCTTAAATGAAAAGAAAAAGAAAACGAAAATAATTTGATATAAATAAAAATATATATGAAATTCTCCTTGGCATGTATAAACCAGCCTATAAGTCCATTTTCTAGTTTGTGAATGTGTTAATATTTCATTATATATTATGATATGTTGATTGATAGTTATTGGGATTTGAGATTATTTGATTGCGTCACTTAAATTGAATTCATAACATAGTCCAAGTCCATCATTGTTTTATGCTCTTTTTTTTAATTTTAATTGAAAATACTTGGAATTCATATATTTTTAAAAGTCTCTCCATTTATATAAATTTCATCGTAAATCCTTCATTTAGCAATGTGAGATTTTCCACTAGTTCTTAGAATATTATGAGTTTTGTTTGATTGATTGAGATTTATGATGAACATTCTCTCTCTTAAGCCAATTTTATATTTCTAGCCAATATTTTCATCACTATTTTAATTTCTGTAACCTTTTGATGATAACCAAGGGGGAGAATGGGTTATGATTTTGATCGATGAGTGAATAATTCCTTGAATATTTTAATATTGAAGTTTCAATTATTGTTTTTTAATTTTCACTCATGGTATCAGAGCTAGGGGAGTTCTGTTGTGGGGGAGAAAACATATAGGGGTAGTTCAACAATTCACCGTCAAACACATTTATTATATTCAAAATCTTATTATTTGTTTATCATGATCAAAAGGGGGGAGATTGTTGTATATAAAAATTCTATGATTTTTGTTTGATGATTACAAACATACACATATTATTATAAATGTGTTTATAATGTAATATTCTACAACATCACAGATAGAATAAAATATTTATATTTAAATAAAATACTACTGCACAGCAATTTGAATTTTCAAACAATATTTTATTAAAATATAATATTTTATTTCTACATTTCAAAAGTAGAAATTTATAACTCCGCTATTTGTACATTCCACTAATATATTACAATTCCATTTCACATTTAGTTTTCATTTGTTACATCAGTTCCCCACTACAACACTCTGTCATACAATTCCATCACTCAGTTGTATATACATTCATTGACACACTCAGTTACACATAGTTATATACACGCTCACTCACACTTGTCTTCTGCCTGCTTCACCATCAGTCCAGTCATCTTCTTACCTATCACAGAAACAAACAATAAACTGGAACAAAATAGTATTAAATTCTAGCAAATATAATTTTATTTCAAAATTTATTTGCCTTATTTTGGTGTGTTTCTCATCATTTTTCATGACTTGATCTGATATGTATGTTTATTCATCTGTGTCTAGACTGCTTGTGATATTCACAGTGATTCACTATAAATACCACAAGGTAGACAACGTCTCTAGTGCTCATATATATATATATATATATATATATATATATATTTCACATACGTGTATACATATATATGTGTACGTATATACAAATATTCTTTTTCAGGTATACAGGTGCATTTTGGTCAAATTCATTTCTGTGCAAAATCAGATATTTTTGGCAACATTTATATAAAACACACATACATACGCGCGCGCACACACACACACACATGTATGTATGCATGGAGATGATTCAGCTTGCATCTTTAGCATAGACACATGCACAAATACATGAACATGCACATACTGGGCTATCAAAGTCAAGCCATGAACACAACAATTACAAATAAATGAAGAAATACACACACCAAGACACACACACACACACACAAATATATATATATATATAATTTATACATATGTACACATATATGGCAAGGCGAGTCAGCAAGCCTTAAGAAAAAGGCAACTCATTTACAATGCAAGGGAGATGCAAAATTCCAGTGGCAAATTCAAGCCAGACAAGTCATGCATAGGATAAATGACACATGCAAGCATACATGGTTCATACAGATTTTACAGGAAGTGACAAAGTGTTCAAGACCACACAGACACAATAGTGAAGAGCATGCAACATGTCAGAATGCACATGGGTCAAGACAATAAGCTCGAACATAATCATGCCAGAACAGAAATATAAAAAGGGACACACATAGTGAAGTACAAGCCAAGCAAAACCTGTCAAGTTCATATGGAAAATTCATGTACATGCAGCAGGGAATGATTCATGCAGTTCAAATAAATGGTGCATATACACAACAGACCAGAATGGTTTGGCACACACAACAGTGTGTACATGTGCAAATACATGATTAAACCACTCACACACGTATATACATATATTTATATACATGTTTGTGTGTATATATGTACATAAGGTGCAACAGTATTTTTACAAGTGCACATATATATATTTATATACATGTTTGTGTCTATATATTTACATAAGGTGCAACAATTTTTTACAAGTGGACTGCAACGATTGTGTTATAAACAGAGTTGACAAGAGGTGATCAAAGTAACAGCTCAACAAGCTCAAAACAATTCAATGTTAAGACATGTTTAACAAAATGGTTAGCATAATAACATGAATACGCAATTAACTGTGTCTGTAATTGAAACCCAAAACTTAGAGAGAATATTAGGCTATAATGAGAATACACATAACTTGAATTTTACTAATGAAGTCAACATACAGGGAGAGGCAAGCGTGAAGTTTCAAACATTAATAGAAATGGAGAATTTGCTTGATAAGGAATTGGCACAGGCACAAGAACTCAGACACACATGTGAACTGGAAAAGAGACGTGCTTTCAAGGTGTATCATGAGGCACATAAAGCATTGATTGAAGAAAATGAGAAATGTAAACTTCTCTATAGCAAAAGGGAGTTTTTTCTAGCTAATCATAGAGTTATACTTACACAGAGCCATGGAAAAACTGTATATGGCAAAGATTTAGATATCCCAGAGACTAGATGTAGTTTATTAGATGCACATGATTTTATGTCTAATCAGTTCTTCAAACAAAATGGTAAGAATTCTTCTATCGACCAAAATAGATCTATTTAATCAAGATTAGATTGTGGCGGAAAGCAAAATAAGTTTCCAGAAATGCACATAATTTTTTTTGGCAATAAATTCATTTTTTTGTTTCCATAAAATCAAATAAGAGGCTTACGACAACAATTAAAGTGTTTCCAGATATATCGTACAATATTTGGCAAGAGGATTTTAAATGTTTCCCGAAATGGAATCATTAAGAAACATTTTTGGGCAAGAATAAAGTCAAATACGGAAGTGGCCAATGGATCTCATTCAAGTGTTCCCAGTGAAACAAATTGTTGTGTTCCTAGAAAACAATTTTTAAAGGTAAAAATCATTTCAATTATTTCTAGATATTCAAAAATTATTTCATGGGTTTAAATCATTCCAAAAATTCATGAGAACAATTCAAGGCAAGGAAACAATTCAAATCATTCAAGAAATCAACCAAGGATTCACGACAACAAATTGATTTTAGAAATTCACGGCAGTGCAAAAATTTGGCAACAATCACACAACAAATCAACTAAGTCATTTTTTGAAATCAGAGAGAGCTTAGGGTTTAATAATCCTATATATATCACACCATATTCTTCATTGGCAGACAATGAAAACAAAAGCAACAATTCGAGAGCAATAATTCAAAGATTCAAATCAGAATAACTCATGTTTTTGATCGTGTGCTCCAAGTCATCGACCAAAAACAAACGATACTCTAAGATCATTGGAGGAATTTCTTCCAGCGATTGAAACCGCATTTTAGAGCTATGAAGAAAACCTTATTCGACCATTGAAGATAAAAAGGGAAAGTCGATTTTTTAAAGTGGAAATAAAGTGGTCGGCTTTATTTCAATTTAGGAAAAGGGTTTTTATTTTTATTCTTATTTTGAAGTGCCTTTAATTTTGTTGTTAACCGATCTTCACAGTTTTCTAGTTTGTTTGTAAAACTAGAGGTTTTCTAGTTTGTTTGTAAAACTAGGGGTTTTCTGGGTTGTCTGTAAAACTAGAGTTTACTAGAATAGGATTTATAGTTAGGGCTTACGGATTACGGGTTTGTAACTCGGGGAAAATCTGATCTTGGGGATAAATATCAGTCCAAGATTTTGAGCTTAGGATTAGAGCAGGAGCAGGGTTTGCGATTTTACAGGGTTTTGTAAGCGGGGTCTGCTTTAATACATTGTAGAAATCTTGGGAATGCAGCAGTAGACAGGGTTTGCCAAAGTTGGGTAAAATATGTGTTATTTACTTTCTACATTTATTTTTCTCTATTATAATCTGTGTTGTGATTTTTTTTATTATCTTGTAAAAATCCAACAAACCCTATTCATCCCCCTCCAGGGTTAATCTAGATCCAACAATATTTACATGATTACTGAAATAATGGGAGAAAAAGAATGAAGCTTCTTCATCTACTTAAGATTTACATATCAAACCTTCAATTCTTGCTTTTTGTCTTACTTTTTTCTTCAAATGATTCTGATATGTACGCAAAATTAATTTACATCAACTTCATCTTTTAAATGCAAATAAATTACAAGATAACGTATTACATACCTCTCAGATGGATACATCCATCCATATTGGACAGGACCCTGAAGTTATGCTTCATATGGGATATGAACAAGTAAACGTTCCATTATATTAAAAAAGCCTAGCAAAAATAATTTCTCTAATTTACAGAGAAATATTGGAATATCTACTTCAAGTTAACGTAAACACTGCACTTTTAAAGTTGTCGAACAAATCTCTTTGTTGAGCAGACTGAGCTCCGTGACTACCTACTAAACTTTTAACAACAGTAGTTCTTTGAATATAAGAAGTAATAAATTTTCCATCATTATGTGACAGTTGTGGCTTTACATTCCTCTCAATACACTGTTTTTAAATTCAATACATCTACGAGGATTTGATGAAATCCCATCGCAAATCTAAACCCTTCCACCTATTTTAACACAACTTTAACTTGATTATTTTCTAATTTGTAACATGCCTTCAGTTTTTTTACTGTCGTTTGTTTTCATATGAAGCTCAGGATAGTTGCGTAATTCTTCCATATCGTATCTTGATTTCAAATCATACTTATTCTTCCCTTTGTAATTCAAAATTGTGTTAAAAACATTATCAAATACATTTTTTCATTGTGTGTCACATCAATATTATGATGAAGTTAAACATATTTCCAACATAGCAACTCTCAAAATATATTCTGTTTGCACCAATTATGAATAGTCGATTTGCATACAATTTCTATTTACACTCCAGTTTCTTATGTCTTTGGGTAGTCCCTAATAAATTCATATACGTCTTCGGTTGACAATATCATTGGTGGTTGTCTGGTTTCTACTCTATTAGCTAAAAAAAATTCTTGTCTCTTTTTAAGGGATGATTTACATGGAGAAAACATCGATGATGGTTAAACCATGAAATATTGTTACCATCCGGTAAAGAAAACGCTCGTGTTTCTTCCATGTAATATGGACATACTAGGCAACCAGAAGTAAACCATCCTGAAAGCATTGCATAAGAAGGAAAATCGCTTATAGTCCACAATAAAGAAGCAAACAAACGAAAAAAATTCTTCTTTGAAACATGTTTCAACTCCTTCGTTCCATAGTGTTTTTAACTCCTCAATCAACAGTTGTAAATAAACATAGATTCCTTGCATTGGATCATTGAGGCCCGGGGCTACAACAAATAGAAACATATATCGCGTTTTCATACACATCCACGGAGGTAAATTATAAGGCGTGATGATACTGGGTCAGCATGTATATTTAGAACCAAATTGAGAAAAATGTGAAAAACCATCTGTACATAATTCTAGTCTAACATTACAACTATCCGCAGCAAAACTGGGATAAGTTTTATCGAAATGCTTCCATGCTTCTCAGCCGAATGTGTCAACATACCCTCTTCCTCTAGTTTCACGCTATGTCATCTCATATGAGATGCAATTACAAAGATGCATATAATCTTTGAAGCATTGGAGTGATGGGTAAGTAACGCATACGCTTGTACGAAACTTCACTTCCTTTCTTTTTTCTTGATTTGTATCTTTCATAATTACATATTTTACAATTTCAAAGGTTTACGTCTTCTTTTCAAAACAATATGCAACCGTTTAAACATGTTTATATTTTCTGATAAGGTAAACCAAAAGCTGACATAAGTTTTTTTCAACTTCATAGTGATTTTCACACATTAAATTATCGGGTGACATATGTCATTTTGCAGCTTGTACAATAGCCATATAGTCAGCTTAAGTTATGTTGTATTTTGACTTCGTCGCAATGTATTCCACGATTGCTGACAGTTGAGTGCCGCTTTTAACCATCCCAAATAGGTTTCTTTGTAGCATCCAGTAAATCGTTAAAAAATCACTTCAATATTTGGTTCTTCAACGTTTTAATCATCGTCATCAAATTCAATTATAGGAATAATTGGTCATGCTGCATCTTCGACCATATTTTCTATACGGGTCATTGTAACAGTTTCATTAACATCACTTTCTAATTCAAACTCTATAAAAGTATTCACTACAACTTCTGTATGACGATCCCAAACATAATACTCAGGTTGGAAACTCTTTTTGCACAAATGAACTTTCACAATATCAGGTAATAAATACTTGAAATGTATACAACTATTACACAGACAACTATTTTCCGAATCGTTTCTGTTATTACTTAATGCAAATTCAAAAAAAATACGTTTATACCATTATAAAAATCTTCTTTTATTGAGCCCCTCAGTCCTCTTTTTTGATACATCCATCTCCTCCGATCAACAAAATAATCAATCATTTTTTTCATATTTGAGAAAATGGGTCACAAGTTCAAAAATAATTATTTATTTTCAGGACTATAAATTCGAAAAAACTTATTTTTCATTATACATTTATAATACTAGAATTTAAATAACTATTTCATAAATTCAAAAATATTTTTAAATATGGCACATTTTATTTTTTAACGTATCGATACAAAAAAGTTATACACATCGTTTTTACCCCACTTAATAACACGATATAGAGATGTTGATTTATAGTTATCCTTTTTCCATGGTCAGGCATCCTACTTCCCATTAAAAGCATAGTAAACACTTATATTTCATACATTATTTCGTTTCAAACGATTTAACAAAATTTCTACAGCACTTCCCTTTTGTTTCCTGCATTGTACACAAATGCATGCACGAAATAAAATAGAAAAGTTACAATGAAATTTTGTGAACCACTTAAACGAAATATTATGCAAAATATAATAACTTACTGTATTTATAATTTGTCAAAATATAGGGACAAATCCAACAAGTCTTGCACTAGATGAATATAAATGACCGTTTTGTGACCAAAATAACCATTTATATAACGATGATGTACAACAACAGTAGGACGGGGCCAAAAACTATCTAAGGGACATAAGTTAATATGTGTGCACCAAAAGGAATATATTTTACTAATTAATTTCATACATTCAAAAAATATTTTAATTTATTACATTTGTTCAACATATTTCATTGACTTAAGACTACTTTAGAATTGTTGTCATTTTCCGGCACACTCAAATCGCTTTTAGACTAATGCGTTTGTTAGATCAAAATTTGGCTCTAACACCCAAATTGTTCTGATTCGTAGAAAATTATAACTGAAAAATGAGGAAAAAGCAGAGAACACACAAGGTTTATAGTGGTTCGGCGTTAACGAGCCTACGTCCACTTTATATGCTATTGATTATACTTTGAATGCTAGTACAACCAATGATTTCTCTCAAAATCACTCTTACAATTATGATTTCTCTCAGTAACCTCGAAGTAAAACTGATAAGAAATAGTGGTATGACAGTAATGGTGGAATCAGTGCTAAATACTGCCAAAAGATCCCCAAAAATGCCAATTTCTGGGCTATTTATAGTTGATTCTGTCAGGCGGATCGCGGTCACACGTGGCGCAAATCCCAAGAATATCAGATCGGATCGAGGCTTGATGAAGAATTGGTCAATATGGCAGTTGTGGACAGGTGTCGCGAGATCCATGCATCTCGGATCGTGATGGACTTAGTCAGGAGCTTCGCCACGTCCTCAGGGGTCGGATCGGTTCGTGATGGCGAAGGAGGGATCGGGTCGCGACCTGCTACGGCGATCCGATGGTGCGATCCAAAGGGGGGCGATCCGCATGGGCGATCCGCCTTTCTGTGAACTAGAGGAAATAAATCTCATACTTTCTTCTTATGTGTTGATCCTTGGTGGCTTGGTCAAAAAGCAAGCTAACATTTTGCCCCCTCGAAGTATGTTTTATCGAGGATGGAACATGCTTCGAAATCGCAGAGACGTCTTTTTATAGAAAGATGTAAATCAGTGGTTGCGTCTGTCTGAAATATCTTGTTGCTTTGGAAAGTTGTGCCCTTTGACCGGTATAAATATCAGATTAAATCATCCATCATTTCTCTGTTTATCGGACAGTTCTTATTTCTGGAAATTTTGGTGACTTTATTGTCGATTTGCCAGGTAGGCTCCTGAATCTTCACAAGTATTTCTGAGTTTTCATTTCTGACTATTGCTTGTTGGTTCAGCTCGTGCAAGCACCTCACGATCCATGGGATGAAGTGTTCGTTCCGTTTCATCCTTCGTGCGGGCCTCAAGCTTGATGGGCTTGGTTTCATGACCCGTTGAGGTCCACGGTCCGAACAAGACAAAAAAAGGGGAGACTAACGGTCACGGGTTTGTTTATATAAACCCGAACCCTCCTCCATCTTCTCTTCTTCTTCCTTTCTCGTTTTCGCTGCTGTGGCTTGGAACTTCTGACCAAAACCCTAACCTCAATTTTCCAACAACCCTCCGATTTTAAACTTAAGGTAATCGAATAATTTCATTTTTGTTTCTCTCCAATTTTCACTGATTTAAGAGGAGAAAGTGGCGGAGTTTTGCGGTGTTTTAGGTTGTATAGGCGACTGGTTGATGGGTTTAGGTGTTCGGATTCATGGTAGGAGACGAGGGAAGAGGAGGAAGAAGAAGGAGAACGTCAGGCTGGGTCGTGGCAATGGCGAGGCGGTGGATCGTGGCAATGGCGAGGCAGTGGATCGTGGTGGGAGGAAATAGAAGGAGTAGGATTTGGAGAACGGATCGGGTCGTGGTGATGAAGGGGGTCACTGGTTCACGAGAGGACAAGGGGCTGTGGATCGCGAGAGGTCATCGTGATCCGTTCCGGTGTTCATGATCCCATGTTCTTCCACGAGCCAGTGTTTTCGCTGTGAATCCATACCCGTTCCGCGATCTAGAGATGTACCACGATCCGACCTCGCATCACGATCCAGATGATGAACGATCCGATGAACTTTAAATAAACAATGCAACTTAACTCTGGTATATCAATGGACAGTTAGGCTAGAGCCCTTGAGACTTTCTGAACTGGACAGCAGCATAACTTGACTGCATATGACAACTAATACTTCGATGATCTTGCTAATTTTTATGCTTTTCTTTAATGCATGCACAGGCACGCACTTGCACTAGCACACACAGGGGACGGGTAATTATATTCTAATTTCTCATGTTTACTCGCCTAAACAGTAATGTCGAGTAATCGTTCTTGTTCAAGATCTGATACAGAGATGGATCCCGAGGTGTATGAGCACCACAACCCCGAGCCTCTTCCAATTGATCCAGAGGGTGAGGATCCTGGATCTGAATATGAGGTAGAAACGGGATCGGATTCCTCTGAGAGTACTTCGCTTGAGGAGGAGTCTGAGGTAGACGACCGAGCTCCCGATGAGATTCCTGGTGCACTAGAAATAGAGAAATTCACTGACTCTTTAGCTTCCAAACTTGATAACATAAAGCTTAAGAAAATTTGCTTGAGACACGGGATCCCCTGGGATGATGTGAGGACACCTGGTAGCGAAGATAGACCTCATCTGGCTCCGGAGGGGTATATGACAGTTAGCCGACTCATGCGCTGGGTAGCCGCTATTCCTCCGTTTCCTCCCATCTCCATTGAAACCTTAAAACGATTGGGTATTGCTCCGATGCAGCTTCATCCCAATGCCTACGCAGCCTAATACACTCTATACATTGCATATGTGGAAATCCTGCGAACTGAGCCCATGTTTAAAGATTTGACATTCTATTACCTTTTCAAGCATCGATCTACGGCAACCCCAAATTTTTCTTTCTTCGAATCGGTAGCAAATAGGAAGGTCTTATCTACGGTTACAGCAACATAGGGGATCCCAAGGCCGATTGGTTTTATATAAAGAGACAGGTCGGGTGTGCAAGAAGATGGCTCAAATCAAGTAAATTTTAAACCTTTGAATGAATAACTTGTTTAAGAAATTGGAACGCTAACATGCTTCTTTTCTCTACGTAGATCACATCTTTCCAAAGACAGAAGGCTCGGTGCACAACAATCGACTATCCCTCCTTTTGAAGAGCAAATACGACTTCTTAAAGATCAAAAAATGTATTACTGACGAGAATCTTCATAAGCACCGCCTTCTGGATATAAGGTTTGGACTTGGCGCGGGTGGCAAACCTTACAAATACGTGCCCCCGACCGATGGAGAAGGAACGTCGCAGGCAGCAGAAACAACTAAATTTCGTAAGAGTCCTTCGTCGATAATTATCCAGGACGACGAAGACTTAAATGTATATAGAGGAGATGAGGCCCGTGCTGACGAGTCTAAGGAAATCCCAGCCTCTTCGGGGGGTTTCTCCTCAAGGGCCTCTCTACCGGTTGAACCTGCTGCTCCCGATGATTTAATAGAGGAGCAGTTATTTAGAGAATTGAGCAAGATTCCTATACTCGACGATGTATATACACAGGAAGACTTCGAAGGAGATCCATTTTTTCCTATTTCGGAGGAAACAACTGTTCCAGTTGAAGAACGAGAGATTACCCAAACAAGCCTAACTCCGGGCCCTGGTCTGTTAGGGGGAGTTATATGGGATGCACAAATCACATGCACTATCTGACCCCACACTTTTATACCAACAGTATTCAAGATTTTAATATGTACTTGTTTCTTTTGCAGGAAGGATGTCTCGCAAACGATCTTATTCCTATCGCTCTCTTCGCGAAGGCACACCTAGTTTTCATCTAAATCCTGAGCGTGCCCGTAGCAGCAGTCGAGGGGGAGACAGCCACTGGTCCCGGGAGTCTCACAAGCCTCGCTCTTCACCATCCAGATCTCCGTCGAAACAAACTTCTGGAAAGCCTCCCAGTCATCCAGTGCTACCTACAGGGAAAAAAAAACTTCCCAAAGACTTAACTCCTCCGAAGAGCGCGCCATCTCACAGTAGATCATCCAGAAAGCACCATGAGCCTAAGGATAAAAACAAGGATCCGAACAAGGATTCTGTGAAGGAGAAAACTGACATTGTCCCTTCCAACCAACAAGGTTTGAGTGCCCCCAGGGCACGAGACTATATCCATGGTCCTGAGACTCAGGCTAAGCTGGAAAAACTACGAGAACAGTTCCCCGATATCTACTTCGAAAGGATGATGTTCGTTCCAACTCTGGAACCAGTCCCTGAGAATTGGGATACTGAAGTCATCGGACACGTTCACCATGTAGCTAAGCAGTATGAGGCGATGAAGAAACATGCTGTCAATCTTTCAGACGTCGTCCGAACGCTAGAGATGGAAGCGCACAGGTCCAAAGTGAGGATAGATAACAATGAAAGGGCCAGGGCAAAAATGGAAAAGGACTTGGAAGATGCACAATCTTTGCTTGCCTTGGCTCAACGAGATGCTAAAAATTACAAGACAGAGCTGGAGAAGGCCAGGCGGCGTTTCCATAATGAGCTCGATTCTAACAGTAAGGAGGGCGCGTCATTGAAGAAAGAGGTGGAAGATCTCAGGATGGCCAACACCGAATTGAGAACAGCACAGGATCATTTCGAGGCTGAAAGAGCTGCATGGGAGAAAGAAAAGGCAAGATTGAAAGATAGTTTAGCTCTGGCCGAAAAAGAAAGGGCTATTCTGAATGATCAACTCGCGCGTGAAGAGAAACGCGCGATTCTAGCTGAAAGTAATGTGGAAAGTTCCATTGAAATGGCTACTGCTTCTAATGAAAAGCTCCTCGAGAGAGAAAAGGATATTGAAGGATTTGAAGAAATGCTATTTGACTTTCTCTGCCAGGTCATCAAGACTTGTAACATCTCCTGGATCCCGGACTACCATGTCACTTTGGCAAATATATGGGATGCAATCGTCCAGGACGAGAAACGGCGATTAGGAGCCGACGAGATTGATGAGAATGAACTGATGCAGGCCATTCTCAGGGATAACGAACCTGAGGATTTAGAGAAAGGCAGACGTCTACTCCAAGAAGAGATGGATAAGGAGAAAACTCTGGCCAAGGGCAAAAACAAAATTGAAGAAGGCTCGAGCTCGGCTGTAGAGCCCAAGGACTCTGAAATTGAGGAATACAATCCTGATGATCCATTGATTCCTCTGGGTCCGACTCCTCCAGTTTCTGGAGTTTCCACTGCCAGCTTGGATGGAGGATCAGCGGAAGGTATCTCTATATGTTCTCCGCAATTTGTCAAAGCAATTGCCACTTGTCGCCGTCTCGTTGGACCATCAACTGAGCACACCGCATTCTCTCCTGAAATAACATTTGTTTCTCATGATGCAGGTGGCGGGCCAGTCGATAAGGATGCTGAGAGGAAGGCAGAGGCAGAGAAGGTTGACATCCCGCCAAGTGTTGGTGCTGATGTCCCACTAGATGATGAGCCCATCGAGGCTTTGAGAGATATGGACGGGCGCCATGAAGATGAGGAAGAGGAAGTTACTATTACTGAAGAAATTAAAGACGATGATGAGGAAACCTTAGCTAAGCAACAGACTGAAGAGGAGAGGCAGTTGCTTCTTATGAGAGGGGAACAGGACCCAGTATATGTGCCCCCTATTTCCGAGATCGATCCCAAAGCTGGGTTAGTCGTAAGATTTTCCTCCCGATCGATAACTTCACAACTAGCCTCTCAATCATCTAGTTCTTCGCCAGAGCCCCTTGTTGACAAGAGGAAGAGGAAAAAAGGTGATCGTTCGGATGTTGACAAGGAGAAGTTGGGGAAGCTGAAGAAGAGCAAGAAGCCCACAAAACCCCCTCCCCCCGGCATGAGTAGGATGCAGACATCAGTTCCTATTTTGTCCTTAGGATTTTTAGGCTTTCCACCGGCCATAAAATGTACTTGTGAGACTGGCCCTCACTTTTGTTTAGGTTCCTCTTTATCTTGTAAGCTTGCAGTTTATGAATGAAAGTTTATTTCTTTTGCATCATTGTGTATCTGCATTCAATAAACTCTTCACACTTAGTCACAAGTCATTTGACTATAATCAAGTGGAAATTATATTACAAATCCTTCAAGCAACAGAAAAAACTTAAAAATAAAAATTTCTATGCACGTTGCCCCCTTTCTCTAAATACGGGGGACTTGGAATTTTTTAGTGGGATTATAGTCCTTGAGGCACCAAATCTCTGGTACCTCTATACTTTCCCGATCTGTCAGCGGGTTAAAGTTCGAACTCGTATCATGATCTGCTCACCGATCCTTCAGCGGGGCAGAAATTCTGGGGACGCTGAGTCTCCAGCATCCTTCTCAACGCTTAATCACAGACGCTTTTATACTCTCCTGGCGGTCGCCAAGGTTAGAGTTCGAGCTCGGCTGTTCAGTCGCCCCCCGATCCTTCGGTGGGGTAAGAGCTCTTTCTCAGCGCTTAATCGTAGACGCTTTTATACTCTCCTGGCGGTCGCCAAGGTTAGAGTTCGAGCTCGGCTGTTCAGTCGCCCCCCGATCCTTCGGCGGGGTAAGAGCTCTTTCTCAGCGCTTAATCATAGACGCTTTTATACTCTCCTGGCAGTCGCCAAGGTTAGAGTCCTGTTAAGGCGGTTTTCATCACGGTGCGTCGCCTTGCCATGTGGACGTTATTTTCGCGTCCTTTACTTTCTCCCTCGGCTCTGGAAAGTTAGAGTGCAATCAATGGTGCGACTCACTTTATTGCACCTTCAGCGTTCTGGTTATGGACTACTCTCCCTTCTGATGGAAGGCACAAGTTTTTGTGATCTCTATATGGTATTACAGCAAACTTTATAAAGATAGAAGAGCAGATAAATAATAGTGCAAATAAAGGTAAATGACACACAATATTTTTATAGTGGTTCGGTCAAATCGTGACGTACGTCCACTTTATAATCCTTTGCTCAAAACATTGGACTATTCTAGGCAATTCATGCCTTTTACATGGTCCTATGAAACAAAAGGATAAATCTGACAACTTTACATCAGATAGGGCCGCAAATGTTGGGCATTCCACACTCTGGGGATTTCTTCTCCATCTACGGTTGCTAGCTTGAAAGTTCCATTATCAAGCCTTCGTAGAACGGAGTATGGTCCTTCCCACTTCGCACCCATATAAGTTGGGAGTGGAAAGACACGCTTCAGAACCAAGTCTCCGGGTTCAAAGGTTCGGGCTTGAACCCTTTTGCTGTAGTATCTAGCGACCTGTTGCTTGTGTCTCAAGGCACGCAGGTCTGCTTCATCCCTCTTCTCCTCTATTGTATCTAGGGATTCAAGGAGCAACTCGTTATTAGTCATCGGATCGTAATAAGTGAGTCGGTGAGATGGTACTTTTAGTTCAACCGGGATGACTGCCTCTGCTCCAAAAGCAAGAGAGAAGGGGGTATGGCCCGTCGCCGATTTAAACGTTGTCCTGTAGGCCCATAGTGCCAAGGGTAATTCATCGACCCACATGGCTTTGGCCCACTTCAATCTTCTTTTGATAATGGACTTAATCACTTTATTTGCTGCTTCGACCTGTCCGTTCGACTGCGGATGTGCCACAGAGGTGTACCGTTTCTCAATGTAGTACTTCTGGCAGAAGTCCCTGAACTCGTTGCTATCAAACTGGGTTCCGTTGTCAGTTATGACGATCTTCAGGATCCCAAATCGGCAAATAATGTTCCTAACAACGAAATTAATCACTCGCTTGGTTGTGATTGCAGTTAACGGCTCATCCTCGACCCATTTGGTGAAGTAGTCTACAGCTACAATAACGAACTTCGCTCCGCCCTTTGCTATAGGGAGGCTTCCGATGATATCAATTCCCCACATAGTGAAAGGCCATGGACTCATCATTGTCTTCAACTGGCCAGGAGGCGCCCTGGGAATTTTTGAAAATCTTTGACATGCATCACAACGTCGTGCATATTTTGCTGCATCTTTGTTTATGGTAGGCCAGAAGTAGCCATACCGCAATAACTTTTTTGCCAATGTCTGTCCTCCAGTATGGTCACCGCATTCACCCTCATGTACTTCCTGCAGTACACGTTTGATTTCGTCATGGGCTATACACCGGAGAAGGGGCATCGAAAATCCCTGTCTGTACAGCACTCCGCCATGCAGAACGTATCGGGAAGCTTTACGGATTATTTTACGCCTCTCGCTCTTCTTGGCCGGAAGCGTTCCACTCATCAAGTAATTCTTTAGAGGGGTCATCCATGACTCCCTTTCTGGCTCAGTCTCTAGTATCGGACCAACTTCCATCTGACCTATGCTAGGGAACTGAAGTACTTCAACTGGGGCTAGCCCAGCTTCTTCAGGATCGCCGGAACTAGCCATCTTCGCTAACTTGTCCGCCTGTTGGTTCTCTGATCGCGGAATATGAGATATACTGTAATAATCAAAGCCAGTCAGCAACTCCTTCACTTTCTCCAAATATGAAATCAATCTTGAGCTCTTAGCTCGGAACTTTCCAGTGACCTGATTTACAACCAATTTGGAATCACAAAATATGTCCAGCTTCGCGATCTCTAATTCCTTTGCGATCCTCAGCCCGGCTATCAGGGCTTCATATTCGGAGTCGCTGTTGGTGGCGCGAAATTCCAACCGGATAGCATAGGATATCAGTCGTTTCTCAGGAGTTTCAAGCACCACTCCGGCACCGGACCGTTTATCATTCCTAGCACCATCAGTATATAATTTCCAAGCACTAGGATCGAGAAGCAGTTTTGGTGGGTCAGCCTCTTCATCTACTAGGTCATCTTCCGGGACAGTAAATTCTGCTATGAAATCTGCTAGCACTTGCCCCCGTATCGATCGTCGGGGCTGAAAATTCAGATCAAATTGACTCAATTCAATATTCCATTTGAGCAATCTTCCGGAGGTTTCCGGTCTCTGTAGAACTTGCTTGAGCGGATGATCAGTGTACACGGTGATAGGATGAGCTTGGAAATAATGCCGAAGCTTCCTAGATGCAATCAATAAACTGTATGCCAACTTTTCTATCCTTGGGTAATTGCGCTCAGTTGCCGCCAACTTTTTACTTACGTAGTACACTGGCCTTTGAACCCTGTCTTCTTCCCTTACTAATGGTGAGCTGATTGCGTGGGACGACACTGCTAAGTACACGAATAAATCCTCGTGGTCCACTGGCTTAGACAATATCGGAGGCCTCTCCAAATGATTCAAAAGGTTCTAAAATGCTTCTATGCAATCAGGAGTCCATTTAAAATTGCGTTTTCCTTGCTTTATCAATTCAAAGAATGGAATGCATTTGTCTGTCGCTCTAGAGATGAATCTGGTTAATGTTGCTACTTTCCCTGCAAGGCTTTGCACATCTTTGATTTGTTTAGGCTCCTGAATGCCTCTGATTGCGGCGATCTGGTCTGGATTAATCTCAATCCCGCGCTTGCTGACAATGAATCCCAAGAATTTCCCGGAGGCAACCCTAAATGAGCATTTCGTTGGGTTGAGTTTCATCCCATGCTTCCGAAGGATACCAAACATCTCGGCCAAGTCTGTAGTGTGATCGGATGATTGTCTGGACTTAACCAACATGTTGTCAACATATACCTCCATCGTTTTCCCAATCTGGTTATAGAACATTCTGTTCACTAACCGTTGATATGTAGCGCCTGCGTTCTTCAAACCAAAAGGCATTACTGCGTAGCAGTATAATCCCAGATCCGTAATGAAGCTAGTGTGTTCTTGATCTAGAACATGCATAGGGATCTGGTTATATCCTGAATAAGCGTCCATGAAAGAGAGAAGCTCATGACCTGCCGTTGAATCTACCAACTGATCAATTCTGGGTAACGGAAAGCTATCTTTTGGGCAGGCTTTATTCAAATCCGAAAAATCAATGCATGTACGCCACTTTCCATTGGCTTTCTTTACCAAAACTGGATTTGAAATCCAATCTGGGTAGGTTGAGTCTCTGATGAATCCGTTACTTAACTTTTCAACTTCTTCTTTCAAGGCTGCGGACCTCTCTGGGACCAGCATTCGCCTTTTTTGTTTTACAGGGGGATGCTTTGGGTTAATGCTTAATGAGTGACTCATGATTGATGGGGATATCCCACACATGTCCGCGTGGGTCCAAGCAAATACATCCAAGTTATTTTTTAGGAAATCCGTCAATTCTTTAGCTCGAACCGAATCCAACTGGGATCCAATCTTCAGGACCTTCTCTGGGTCACTGTCATTGATCGGTACATCCACAGCTGTTTCGTTGGGTGCCGCCATTCTGCCCCCAGTTTCTTCGTCCTCTCTGGGATCTATATCCTCGGGCAGTCCTCTGGACGATTCACCCATAGTCATTCTCTTTAATTGCTATGACGCCTCTTCCCTTGTGGGGGAAGAAGCGTCTTTGGTTTCTATATCCCTTCCTTTACGGAGTAACTTCAGCTCTGCAATATAACATGCTCGTGCGGCAACCTGATCTCCTCTGACTATGCCGACACCAGCTTCCGTAGGAAACTTCAATAACAAGCACCAGGGGGCTATACAAGCTCTAAACTTTGCTAAGGCCGGTCGGCCTAAAAAGGCATTATAAGGCGATTCAATACCCAACACCACGAAGGGAAGAATTCTCACTCTCTGGCGTTCTCCTTCCCCAAGTGTTACCGGCAGTTCTATATATCCCATTGGAGCGGTTGAAGCTCCGTTAAATCCATGGATCCATCCTTCACACGGCTTTAAGTCTTTCAATTCAAGGTTCATTTGATCGAACGTCTTTTTGAATAGAATTTTGACTGAACTCCCGTTATCCACTAGAACTTTATGAACAGTGGCCGGGCCAATAGGAACTGTGATTACAAATGGATCTTCGGTCGGAGCGTGGACTCCAATACTCTCTCGATTGTGGAAAATGACGTCATCTGACATCAACTTTTGTTGTTTTACCGGGACACTGTCCTGAGAGTTGCTACTTTCTCCTACCTCAAGATGTTGCTTTGCTGCGTTTACGTACTGATCCATCGCCTTGAAGCTATGCTCGGCTAGGTGAAGCCCTCCGATTATGGTATTGATAACAAGATCCTTTCCTTTTTGCTGGGCAGCTGGCCTGGCAGTAGATTGGTTCTGGTTTTGGTTTGGGGTCTGAATAGTTTGCCCCCTATCTCTAGGAGTCACCCTATACTCATCCAATTTCCCTTCCCGAAGCAACCTTTCAACTACATCTCTTAGATGACGGCACTCATTTGTAGACTGGCCGTGAGTCTGATGGAAGAGACAAAACTTCCCCGTCTCACGTTCTTTCTCCGTCGAATCTCTTGGAGGAGGCCTTTTATGCTGGAGAACGTTGTATGAGTCTACGAAGATATTCTCCAGAGTATCATTTATTGGCATATAGTTTTCGAAAGACCTGGGACGGGTCCTTCTCTGGGAGTCGTTTCCCTGATTTCTTTTCCGATTATTGTCGTTACTGTTATTATCATTATTTCCTGACTGGCGGCCACCACCCTAGTTTCGGTTCCCAACATTAACTTCAACCTTCCCTGAGTTGTCTCTTGTTTGCTTAATGGTGACATTGCTTTGGATTTCCTCCTTATCCGCCACTTTCGTCTTCCGGTTAGCATACACCTCCTCTCGACGTAAGCGTACGTTGGCTTTCTCGTAGAACAATTCTCTAGTATGAGGTGGCTTGCCAGCCGGGTATCTTCCAAATTCAGTATCTTTATCTACCCCATCGATCAGGGCTGCCACAACAGTTGGCTCATGGGGATCCTTGACTTCAGTGGCAGCTAGGTTAAAACGATCCAGATACACACTCAAGCTCTCGCCTGGTCGTTGTTTGACAAGGAATAGATCAATGACACTCTTTGTCCTCTGTGCATAAATGCGGAACTGTTCCACGAACCTCTCACTCAACTCCCTGAAACTGGAAATTGATCTTGCTGGTAAGCGAGTAAACCATAATAACGCCACATCCTCCAGGAATATAGGGAATGCTTTGCACTTTACAGCGTCAGAGGATGCAGCAGCGGTCATTGATCAAGAGTATCTCATTAGATGTTGGATTGGATCAGATCTACCCGCGTAACGGTTCATCTGTGGCATATTGAAGTGTCTCGGGAATGTAACATCTAGAATGTCATTAGTAAAAGGGGTGTGACTGCGGTCAATCCCCCAATCTTCATTCCTTTGTCCACGGCTATTGGCCAGGATTTGATGAACCATAGCTGCAACATTTGCATTGGTCATCGTAAGCTCGGGATCAGCGCTTCTTGCTCGTTGGAATTCTCCGATCTCCCTTCTAGGAACATCCACGAAATCTGGACCTCGGATTGGGCTTCGTTGCCCCCTGTTACCATGAGTATTTGTACGGCGAAGGGGCTGAGGTGGTATATTCTCAACAGGATTGTCCACAACTCGAGATCTAGGAGTTGCGGCACGATTATTCAGGTTGTGGTTCGAGGGTCCTACACCAAGTGTCTCTTCCCCTTGTGATGGCAGGGTTCCAAATCGGAGCTGCTCTATGTTTTCAGCCCTCTCATACGGTCGCCGCGGAGGCCTTGGCGATTCTTCTGATGAAGATGAGTACTCCGGGGTGAGCGGACGAACTGGGAGTGTTCTTTGCCTTGCGAGATCATCGAGCCTTCTATCCATAGCCGTCAAGTTCTGTCGCAACACAGAGCTCTCCTACCTTTGAGCAGCTAATTCATCAAACAGCCTGTCCCACATTTCGAAGAAGCGAGAGAGGTCTCCTTCAGTGACCGGAGCAGAGGGGTCATATTGATCATCAACATTTTCTCTTATGCGCAGAGAACTTGAGCCAGGCCGAACAGAGGTATCGGGATGGGAAGAGCGAGCCATAACTTTCTTTCCAGGTCGAATTGTAGTCTGGTCATCACTTCGGATCGCAGTAGACCTGTGTATGCGGCTCGTAGCCCCCTGTAACAACCCGTAAAATGCGAGCCAGTTTGAAATTTTTATTTTGGCGATTTTTAGCGAATTTTGATTATTTAAAATAGATTATTTTAAATAAAATCAACGAGAAATTTATTTTGAATATAATTAGAACGTATATATTATACGCGCCGTCGTTAGAATAGAAATATTTATATATAATTATAAATAGAATTGAAAATGGCGCGGTAGTTCGATAATTCGATTTCAAACTTCAATTGAATGTACCGGGTGCAAAACAATCCGGATTTTAGTGAAACCAAAAATGATAGGATCTAATTGTGACTATCTTTCCAACGAATCCGAATAATCAAGATTTCATATCGGGAATCAAAAGATATGCCCAGTTGAAAATTCTGAATAGTCGCTATGGAATTCAGGCCCTTAAAAATAGCCATTTTGCAAACGACCTCGGATTTCGACGAAACCAGTTTTGTTGGGTCCGGGATGTCAAATTATTGCTAGGTTTCAAATTTCATAATTTTTCGAATCAATATGTGAGCGTGGCAAAGGAAAACGCGTTTGACCAGTTTCAGTTGATTTTAATCGACTGGAAAATGGCCATTTTGGTAACGGCCTCAGAATTCGACGAAACTAGTTTTGTTAGGACCGTATCGTCAATACGAAGCTAGAAAATATTTTTCTGGAATTTTTCTAGTTAGTATGTGACCCCGGTAAATTGAAATGTACGTTTAAAATTCAATATAGTGATTTAAATGTAAATTCAAAGGGAACTGATCGAAACGATCAAATCAGCATGCGATACATATCCCATTGTGCTCGGAATGGGGGTAAAACGCTATGGACGACAGGCGGTGGGCCTCGTTTAGAGGTCGTATGTAAAAGTCAACCTTTTTAGAAATTAAAATAATTAAATAAAATAATAAAATTAAAATTCTTTCCTTTATACCCCCCCCCCCCCCGTCCAAATTCATTTCAGAAGTAAATAAAAAAAAACCCGGATCTCAGGCCCGTCGCCCCCCTTCACGCCGTGCCACCACCCGCCTCTTCCTCTTCTTCCCCTCTCTCGCATCCGCCCCTTCTTCCTCCTTCCTCCTCCATCGCGAGCCACAGAACCCCGCGCCCCTCTCCTCGTCGAACCACCGAGCACCGCCGAACCCCATCCATCGCGAGCCACCCACGTCGCCGCCCTCTCCACGCGAGCCCGACCCCCTGTGGCCCCCACGACCGACGCCAGGCACCGCAGCCCCCTCCAGAACTCGAGCGCACCTTCCCCCCCCCCCCCCCCTTATCGAACACTGTAAGTTTTTTTATGTTAATTTTGTTTTTATCTATATACTCTATTTCCTTTATTAGTTATTTTTTTAAAAGATTTGATTTTTTAAAACCTAAAAGACAATATTTTTAAAACCTAAAAGACGATATTTTGAGAGGAGTAGTGAAGTAAAAATATAATTTTTATATAAGGAAGATAATCAAAATATGATTTTTTATATTTTTAAAGTAATAAAAATATGATTTTTATATTTTTAAAGTATTAAAAATATGATCTTTATTAAGTATAAGTAGTAGAGATATGATTTTTGTTTATGTAGAGAATTAAAAATATCATCTTTGTATATGTAGCGAAATAAAATCTGATTTTTATTTTATATGTGTTGAAGTAAAGTGATGATTTTTATAATGATGAAATCTATATTTTTGAAAAGGCGAAATCTATATTTTGAAAAGGCGAAATCTATATTTTTGAAATGGGATTTTTTATATATTGAATAGCATAGTAAAAATTCGATTTTTAAATATATGAAGTGATTATAAAAATATGACTTTTAAATTGAAAGTGAATAAATAAAAATGTGATTTTTATTTTAAAAACATCGAAATATAAAAATGTGTGATTTTTATATATATAGTGACTACGGGCAACGAAGATGACGAAGATGGGATAACGAAAAAGATTTCTATAAATGAAGAGTCAAGATGATTGGATAGCTTTCGGTGAGAACTTCTCACTCTAAATTCTTTTTCTAGATATATATATATATACTAGGATGTAGACGGTGTTTAGTAGCACCCGACACAATCGTCCACAGACCATGGACTTGTTTGTTTGGTTGCATAGCTTAGTTATATGATTTGATTTGAATTTGGTTGTTTGGTGATTTTGATTGATGTGTGAATGGCGTGGGCCTTCACTAGACCGGGGATAAGGCTAGGCCTCGTCCCGTTTCTAGTATCGTGCCGTTATGCCGCCGAAATTTTCTAAAATATGTTAGAAAAATAAAATATCATTTTATTGAAGAAATGAATTGAATAGAAGTTCATATGTTGGAATAAAATGTTTTGTCGTTAAAAATATAATTTTTAACGTGAATGTGAATAAATAAATATTCATTTACAAACCAGACGGTTTGTTTATGTACACCTATTTGAAGGACATTGATTGGGACGATAAATTTTACACATCGCCCAACAGCACAAATAAAATATGTGTTTGATTGTTTGAAACCCCACACGGGTGTTAGGATGAAATTTGAAGTTCACTCATCCTGATTGATTAAATATGTCGATCGATTGATTGACATGCTGTTATAAGCGTTAGATATCTATATTTGATGCTTATACAGTGTAGTGCACTTTGGTTGATGGTTGATTATTTTCAATGTTATTATATACATGTGTTGTATGAAAATCCATATAATTAATTTTATATGGTAATTGATTGGGCCTCATTCCAGTTTAGAAATAGAAATATTTGAAATAGAAATATTTGAAATAGAATATTTGAAAATAGAAATTTATGAAGCCGTGTTGATTAGATTGACGCCATTTTGACGTGAACGATATTTATATCGATTTTAAAACGATTTCGAAATGAATTGAATTGAAAACGATTTCGAAATGAATTGAATTGAAAACGATTTCGAAATGAATTGAATTGAAAACGATTTCGAAATGAATTGAATTGAAAACGAATTCAAATTGAATTGAAAGCGAATTGAAATGAATTCAAATTGAATTGAAATTTGAATTGAATAGAAATGAATTTTAAAACGAATTTATAAAGAAGAATTCAATTTTGATTTGAATTGAAAGGGAAGTTGAAATAGATTTTGAAACGAATTTTAAAACTATTTATATAATTCGTTTTGAATAGAAAATCGACGAAGTATATATTATATATATTATATATATATAATATAATGGCCTGAATAGAACGCGCCGCGGCAGTTCGTGAATTTCGACCATTTATTTCAAACGGACATTGCGGGAGATCCGACCGTCGGATTCTCCTAAAACCGAAACCGTTGGGTTCGTATCGAAAAGAGCTTTCTAATGAATGTTAGAAATTAAAAATCTAACGGTTGGATTTGGAATTATGCCCAAATCAAATTTGGAAAAGGTCGCTGTAAGTGCAGTTCGATGGCCATTGATGGAAATCGACTGTACGGGCCTTGATAAAATTATTAAAAATAGTAATAATTTGTGTAAAATCATAAGAAATGATTTGTGAAGATTTGGGATGAAAAACTGCATGTTTGAAAAGATAAAAATAGATTTTTATCGAAATGAGCTAGTTTTGAACTAGAATGATAATTCTATTTTTTTTTTAAGTAAATAAATTGAATTTGAAAAGGGTTTTAAAAATAACCAAAATTTCCAATGATTGCATTGGAGTGGATTCGAATCGAAATTGTCTTCGGAATATTTCGATGTTGGAATTCGTGATTATACAGATGTTGTTATGGAAATTTGAAAGATATATATTTATATCGTTATTTCCAATGCGACATTTGTTAGTCGTAGAATTTGATATTGAATATAAGCCGATATATTTTCTATTCAGAGCCTTGTATTGAATATCAAATGTGATTTGGGTTTGTCGTGAATGGTGTCTTCACTAACACTGTTCTTGAACCCAGTTGAGAAAAGATTAAATCTTTTTATTTAGATTTAATGAAGTGTACCAATTAAACGATATTTAATTGGAATTGAATTGGTATTGATTTTTGGGTTTATCGTGAACCGTGTTTTAAATGACACTGATTCTTTAACCCAGTTAAAGATTAAAACTAAGTGGAGTTTTAATGAATCTTTAATTAGATTGAAATGATCGAAAATGGAGTATCACCAGTTTTGCTCCAGGCGATAGTTAAATCTTTAATTAGATTTGAACGTGAAATGGTAATTGAATTTACCGATAACACCGTGGTGTTAGATATGAAGTATAACCAGTTTTACTTCATGGGATGAATAGGTTGGGATTGGGAAATAAAATAAATGATTTCTTCGGTGTGGTTCGCTAATCCCGACTAGTTTGAATTGATATTCAAAGGTGATTAAAGAATAAATTTAAAGAATTTATATTGGATAAAATTAATGGGAACTTTTCCCAAAGTATAGGAGTATTTGAATAAAAGAATATTCTGAATTGGAATGAGGCGTATGTTGTGTTTGTGTAACACTTTTATAATATATACGCGAGTTATTCAGAAAGACCGGGTTTATCCCATTCTGAACAACTGATTCGACGTGGTGTCGAAGATGAAGACGGTGGTCGAAGACCAGAAGTCTTCACGTCGTTTGGGTGATAACTGATGATCTTGATTGGGCTGTACACCCAAGAAGATGGAAACAGTTGGTGATCGTCCAGACGTACTTGGAGATCGATGGATATGCGGGGTACAAGGTGCCTCCGGTTTCGTTCAGCCCCAGAACGGACTTGTAAATGGACTGTGTGTCTGACATTGGATTTTAGTCCGTGTGATTGATCTCTATTAAATATATATCTGTTTGGCGGCGGAGAATTTATTCTCTTGCTTAACGCCCTTCTCTGAGACGTACGAGCTCAGGGGTTATACATTGATGGATATCAAACGCATGGAGTGAATTGCCTGTGTGGCATGCCTAAGTGGCAATTGATCGAGGCTTCTGTTGAAAAGCAAAGTCTTGTGGTGATGATCAAAGCACAGCCTGTGTGGCACAGCTTTGTGTAACGTGAATTCGCGAGCCTCACACCCCAGTTGTGAACCAGAAACGGGAGAGGACATCAGGGAGGGCATGCGTTTCTTTCTAGCTAGGGTGGTGTCAGTGACCTACCAGCCCTGACATTTATATACTTTTCACCTGTGTGGTTGTTGTTGTTGCGAGGCGCCTCGGTTAGATCGGACGATCCGGGTCCGATGGAGCCATTCGTTGGCTCATTTACGCCCCAAAGGGCGGGGAAACGTATTGTTCAGGCACTATAATCCACATCGGTGGACCGGCCCTGACGATCCAAGGGGCAGTTGCGGCTGTTCCGGTGGCTCGGGCTAGAGAGTCACGAATCGGTTGAGGACCATCTTTTGCCTCGGTTCATAGACGGAAATCCAATTTCCAAATACGTGACATTTGCGGTTTTATTTGTAGAGCCTAGTATGGCGACATGATATATGGTACCCATGCCGCCTATGATTGATACTTATGATTTGAAGTTGATTTATGCATTATGCACTTATTATAGTATCAAATGATTTGTTTTAAAACGTATCAAGCATTCTTTGGCTGTTATAAGGGAAAACCCTATCCTCGGCTGCGTTGCATTGTGTGATGGGACCTGGGTCTTATAACTGCTTCATTTTCCTTTATTTAGCATTGCGCTGTTGTTTATGCACTGGTGTTCTTGGGAGGAAACCCGTTCCGTGTTATACGGCGTGGTCCCTTGATTTACCTAACTTTGAAAATAAAGATTAACTGCTTTAGTTCTCACACCAGTCACATGACTGACCTGGAGTTTATTGTTTTAACCTAAACTCTGGGTGCCCTTATTTTGACACGGGCAGCTAGTAGTTTTGGTTTTTGCAGATTTATATTCACAGGATCCTGGTTTACAGCTGGAACGATATCCGGAAAGCTTTGTATCCGTATATCTCTTTCTAGTTGTGTATTGTATTATTTTCCGCTGCTATGTATTTAAATGTAATTTAAATCTCTGTTATTTCTGTGTTATATTTATTCATTTATACTCTGTATATTCTTGTAATCTGATGCATTGTTGTAATATACAATGAAACGTTCTTTTGTATGCGTTCTGTTTTGTCGTGTTCTCAACGATAGGGCGTTTCGAACGGCCTGGGTCGGTTTAGCGACTGGTTCGGACCGAGCGAAATTCCTGTTCGTCACACGTGGTATCAGAGCGAGGTTTACAAAGCTAGAGAACAAGACACATTAGAACCTTACGAAAGAATTCATCAGATATTGGATTAGTAATATCCAATTAGAATGACTCGTTAGAGATAGGATCAGTAGTATCCTAGAACGAGTGTGAAGAGTATATTTTTAAAATGAAAACTAATTTTGTTTTGAAAGTTTAAATCAACTATTCGTATTTGATTATTTATTTATATTGATTTTGGACAGTCCAGTATATAAAGATTTTGCATATGCGCCTTGCAAACGTATATTCGAAGTTTTAATATACTGGATAGATATAGAACCACACTCTAGTCACCCGGGGATGATCCTGATGATGGTGCATCATCATCAGCATCTATATTCGAGTGTCGAAGGTGTGATATCTATATATTTCCATTAGACTGGTGTGAGAACCAAAATTAGATAGGGCCTATTGTTGTGATTTGGCATCAAAAATCTGATTTTTTGTATATGTATTAAAGTTATGAATTTCAAAAGCTAATCAACTAATTGATTGATGTTTGTGTTGTTAGTTTATGTGTTTGCTAATTTTAACCATTTATGCCTAATTAAACTAATAATTGAATTGTATTGAAATTGGTCGTATATGCACGCATACATATACTTACATTGAACAGGTCATGGCAAGGAGGCTAGAGCCGAAGAATAAAATTTGTTTGCCCGACAAATAGGTACATGTTTACTACATAATTTCCTGTTTTGTTTGGGTGATGATGATTTTGTGAGCCTATTGGCTAGCCGCTTGGCTTTTTCTTTTTCTTTTTGAGATCTGAAGGACCGGGGAAGCTATTTGAAATTCCCTGATGCTCCCGGTGCAGGGGAGGTTATGGCGAAATTTTTCGAAAATTTAGGGTGTTAGCCAAATTTTTGAAATTTTGGAAATTCTCAGAAACTGAAGAGTTGGAGAATGGAAGCCAAATCGAACGTAGAGTTGATTAATCAAACCAATTTCGACTTTGTTCCTTTTCGGGGACGAAAAGTTTTAAGTGGGGGAGATTGTAACAACCCGTAAAATGCGAGCCAGTTTGAAATTTTTATTTTGGCGATTTTTAGCGAATTTTGATTATTTAAAATAGATTATTTTAAATAAAATCAACGAGAAATTTATTTTGAATATAATTAGAACGTATATATTATACGCGCCGTCGTTAGAATAGAAATATTTATATATAATTATAAATAGAATTGAAAATGGCGCGGTAGTTCGATAATTCGATTTCAAACTTCAATTGAATGTACCGGGTGCAAAACAATCCGGATTTTAGTGAAACCAAAAATGATAGGATCTAATTGTGACTATCTTTCCAACGAATCCGAATAATCAAGATTTCATATCGGGAATCAAAAGATATGCCCAGTTGAAAATTCTGAATAGTCGCTATGGAATTCAGGCCCTTAAAAATAGCCATTTTGCAAACGACCTCGGATTTCGACGAAACCAGTTTTGTTGGGTCCGAGATGTCAAATTATTGCTAGGTTTCAAATTTCATAATTTTTCAAATCAATATGTGAGCGTGGCAAAGGAAAACGCGTTTGACCAGTTTCAGTTGATTTTAATCGACTGGAAAATGGCCATTTTTGTAACGGCCTCAGAATTCGACGAAACTAGTTTTGTTAGGACCGTATCGTCAATACGAAGCTAGAAAATATTTTTCTGGAATTTTTCTAGTTAGTATGTGACCCCGGTAAATTGAAATGTACGTTTAAAATTCAATATAGTGATTTAAATGTAAATTCAAAGAAAACTGATCGAAACGATCAAATCAGCATGCGATACATATCCCATTGTGCTCGGAATGGGGGTAAAACGCTATGGACGACAGGCGGTGGGCCTCGTTTAGAGGTCGTATGTAAAAGTCAACCTTTTTAGAAATTAAAATAATTAAATAAAATAATAAAATTAAAATTCTTTCCTTTATACCCCCCCCCCGGTCCAAATTCATTTCAGAAGTAAATAAAAAAAAAAACCCGGATCTCAGGCCCATCGCCCCCCTTCACGCCGTGCCACCACCCGCCTCTTCCTCTTCTTCCCCTCTCTCGCATCCGCCCCTTCTTCCTCCTTCCTCCTCCATCGCGAGCCACAGAACCCCGCGCCCCTCTCCTCGTCGAACCACCGAGCACCGCTGAACCCCATCCATCGCGAGCCACCCACGTCGCCGCCCTCTCCACGCGAGCCCGACCCCCTGTGGCCCCCACGACCGACGCCAGGCACCGCAGCCCCCTCCTGAACTCGAGCGCACCTTCCCCCCCCCCCCCTTATCGAACACTGTAAGTTTTTTTTATGTTAATTTTGTTTTTATCTATATACTCTATTTCCTTTATTAGTTATTTTTTTAAAAGATTTGATTTTTTAAAACCTAAAAGACGATATTTTTAAAACCTAAAAGACGATATTTTGAGAGTAGTGAAGTAAAAATATAATTTTTATATAAGGAAGATAATCAAAATATGATTTTTTATATTTTTAAAGTAATAAAAATATGATTTTTATATTTTTAAAGTATTAAAAATATGATCTTTATTAAGTAGAAGTAGTAGAGATATGATTTTTGTTTATGTAGAGAATTAAAAATATCATCTTTGTATATGTAGCGAAATAAAAATCTGATTTTTATTTTATATGTGTTGAAGTAAAGTGATGATTTTTATAATGATGAAATCTATATTTTTGAAAAGGCGAAATCTATATTTTGAAAAGGCGAAATCTATATTTTTGAAATGGGATTTTTTATATATTGAATAGCATAGTAAAAATTCGATTTTTAAATATATGAAGTGATTATAAAAATATGACTTTTAAATTGAAAGTGAATAAATAAAAATGTGATTTTTATTTTAAAAACATCGAAATATAAAAATGTGTGATTTTTATATATATAGTGACTACGGGCAACGAAGATGACGAAGATGGGATAACGAAAAAGATTTCTATAAATGAAGAGTCAAGATGATTGGATAGCTTTCGGTGAGAACTTCTCACTCTAAATTCTTTTTCTAGATATATATATATATATACTAGGATGTAGACGGTGTTTAGTAGCACCCGACACAATCGTCCACAGACCATGGACTTGTTTGTTTGGTTGCATAGCTTAGTTATATGATTTGATTTGAATTTGGTTGTTTGGTGATTTTGATTGATGTGTGAATGGCGTGGGCCTTCACTAGACCGGGGATAAGGCTAGGCCTCGTCCCGTTTCTAGTATCGTGCCGTTATGCCGCCGAAATTTTCTAAAATATGTTAGAAAAATAAAATATCATTTTATTGAAGAAATGAATTGAATAGAAGTTCATATGTTGGAATAAAATGTTTTGTCGTTAAAAATATAATTTTTAACGTGAATGTGAATAAATAAATATTCATTTACAAACCAGACGGTTTGTTTATGTACACCTATTTGAAGGACATTGATTGGGACGATAAATTTTACACATCGCCCAACAGCACAAATAAAATATGTGTTTGATTGTTTGAAACCCCACACGGGTGTTAGGATGAAATTTGAAGTTCACTCATCCTGATTGATTAAATATGTCGATCGATTGATTGACATGCTGTTATAAGCGTTAGATATCTATATTTGATGCTTATACAGTGTAGTGCACTTTGGTTGATGGTTGATTATTTTCAATGTTATTATATACATGTGTTGTATGAAAATCCATATAATAAATTTTATATGGTAATTGATTGGGCCTCATTCCAGTTTAGAAATAGAAATATTTGAAATAGAAATATTTGAAATAGAATATTTGAAAATAGAAATTTATGAAGCCGTGTTGATTAGATTGACGCCATTTTGACGTGAACGATATTTATATCGATTTTAAAACGATTTCGAAATGAATTGAATTGAAAACGATTTCGAAATGAATTGAATTGAAAACGATTTCGAAATGAATTGAATTGAAAACGATTTCGAAATGAATTGAATTGAAAACGAATTCAAATTGAATTGAAAGCGAATTGAAATGAATTCAAATTGAATTGAAATTTGAATTGAATAGAAATGAATTTTAAAACGAATTTATAAAGAAGAATTCAATTTTGATTTGAATTGAAAGGGAAGTTGAAATAGATTTTGAAACGAATTTTAAAACTATTTATATAATTCGTTTTGAATAGAAAATCGACGAAGTATATATTATATATATTATATATATAATATAATGGCCTGAATAGAACGCGCCGCGCCGCGGCAGTTCGTGAATTTCGACCATTTATTTCAAACGGACATTGCGGGAGATCCGACCGTCGGATTCTCCTAAAACCGGAACCGTTGGGTTCGTATCGAAAAGAGCTTTCTAATGAATGTTAGAAATTAAAAATCTAACGGTTGGATTTGGAATTATGCCCAAATCAAATTTGGAAAAGGTCGCTGTAAGTGCAGTTCGATGGCCATTGATGGAAATCGACTGTACGGGCCTTGATAAAATTATTAAAAATAGTAATAATTTGTGTAAAATCATAAGAAATGATTTGTGAAGATTTGGGATGAAAAACTGCATGTTTGAAAAGATAAAAATAGATTTTTATCGAAATGAGCTAGTTTTGAACTAGAATGATAATTCTATTTTTTTTTTAAGTAAATAAATTGAATTTGAAAAGGGTTTTAAAAATAACCAAAATTTCCAATGATTGCATTGGAGTGGATTCGAATCGAAATTGTCTTCGGAATATTTCGATGTTGGAATTCGTGATTATACAGATGTTGTTATGGAAATTTGAAAGATATATATATATATCGTTATTTCCAATGCGACATTTGTTAGTCGTAGAATTTGATATTGCATATAAGCCGATATATTTTCTATTCAGAGCCTTGTATTGAATATCAAATGTGATTTGGGTTTGTCGTGAATGGTGTCTTCACTAACACTGTTCTTGAACCCAGTTGAGAAAAGATTAAATCTTTTTATTTAGATTTAATGAAGTGTACCAATTAAACGATATTTAATTGGAATTGAATTGGTATTGATTTTTGGGTTTATCGTGAACCGTGTTTTAAATGACACTGATTCTTTAACCCAGTTAAAGATTAAAACTAAGTGGAGTTTTAATGAATCTTTAATTAGATTGAAATGATCGAAAATGGAGTATCACCAGTTTTGCTCCAGGCGATAGTTAAATCTTTAATTAGATTTGAACGTGAAATGGTAATTGAATTTACCGATAACACCGTGGTGTTAGATATGAAGTATAACCAGTTTTACTTCATGGGATGAATAGGTTGGGATTGGGAAATAAAATAAATGATTTCTTCGGTGTGGTTCGCTAATCCCGACTAGTTTGAATTGATATTCAAAGGTGATTAAAGAATAAATTTAAAGAATTTATCTTGGATAAAATTAATGGGAACTTTTCCCAAAGTATAGGAGTATTTGAATAAAAGAATATTCTGAATTGGAATGAGGCGTATGTTGTGTTTGTGTAACACTTTTATAATATATACGCGAGTTATTCAGAAAGACCGGGTTTATCCCATTCTGAACAACTGATTCGACGTGGTGTCGAAGATGAAGACGGTGGTCGAAGACCAGAAGTCTTCACGTCGTTTGGGTGATAACTGATGATCTTGATTGGGCTGTACACCCAAGAAGATGGAAACAGTTGGTGATCGTCCAGACGTACTTGGAGATCGATGGATATGCGGGGTACTAGGTGCCTCCGGTTTCGTTCAGCCCCAGAACGGACTTGTAAATGGACTGTGTGTCTGACATTGGATTTTAGTCCGTGTGATTGATCTCTATTAAATATATATCTGTTTGGCGGCGGAGAATTTATTCTCTTGCTTAACGCCCTTCTCTGAGACGTACGAGCTCAGGGGTTATACATTGATGGATATCAAACGCATGGAGTGAATTGCCTGTGTGGCATGCCTAAGTGGCAATTGATCGAGGCTTCTGTTGAAAAGCAAAGTCTTGTGGTGATGATCAAAGCAAAGCCTGTGTGGCACAGCTTTGTGTAACGTGAATACGCGAGCCTCACACCCCGGTTGTGAACCAGAAACGGGAGAGGACATCAGGGAGGGCATGCGTTTCTTTCTAGATAGGGTGGTGTCAGTGACCTACCAGCCCTGACATTTATATACTTTTCACCTGTGTGGTTGTTGCTGTTGCGAGGCGCCTCGGTTAGATCGGACGATCCGGGTCCGATGGAGCCATTCGTTGGCTCATTTATGCCCCAAAGGGCGGGGAAACGTATTGTTCAGGCACTATAATCCACATCGGTGGACCGGCCCTGACGATCCAAGGGGCAGTTGCGGCTGTTCCGGTGGCTCGGGCTAGAGAGTCACGAATCGGTTGAGGACTATCTTTTGCCTCGGTTCATAGACGGAAATCCAATTTCCAAATACGTGACATTTGCGGTTTTATTTGTAGAGCCTAGTATGGCGACACGATATATGGTACCCATGCCGCCTATGATTGATACTTATGATTTGAAGTTGATTTATGCACTATGCACTTATTATAGTATCAAATGATTTGTTTTAAAACGTATCAAGCATTCTTTGGCTGTTATAAGGGAAAACCCTATCCTCGGCTGCGTTGCATTGTGTGATGGGACCTGGGTCTTATAACAGCTTCATTTTCCTTTATTTAGCATTGCGCTGTTGTTTATGCACTGGTGTTCTTGGGAGGAAACCCGTTCCGTGTTATACGGCGTGGTCCCTTGATTTACCTAACTTTGAAAATAAAGATTAACTGCTTTAGTTCTCACACCAGTCACATGACTGACCTGGAGTTTATTGTTTTAACCTAAACTCTGGGTGCCCTTATTTTGACACGGGCAGCTAGTAGTTTTGGTTTTTGCAGATTTATATTCACAGGATCCTGGTTTACAGCTGGAACGATATCCGGAAAGCTTTGTATCCGTATATCTCTTTCTAGTTGTGTATTGTATTATTTTCCGCTGCTATGTATTTAAATGTAATTTAAATCTCTGTTATTTCTGTGTTATATTTATTCATTTATACTCTGTATATTCTTGTAATCTGATGCATTGTTGTAATATACAATGAAACGTTCTTTTGTATGCGTTCTGTTTTGTCGTGTTCTCAACGATAGGGCGTTTCGAACGGCCTGGGTCGGTTTAGCGACTGGTTCGGACCGAGCGAAATTCCTGTTCGTCACACCCCCTGGGGTCGGATCGTGGTAACATTAGGGGGAGGGTTTGTGGTGTTGTCTCGGGATCGAGTGACGACCCCTTCAGATACTCGCTTCGTGCCGCCCTCGGATCGGATCGTGGCGCCACGTTCGGGTCGGATCGCCCCTACGTCTCCGCGATCCGCGAAGCCTTCCTCAACCTGTTCATGCACACTTTCTTCAACTGCTTCATTCGCCTGCGAAGCTCGTACTTCCTTAGACTTCTTTCCAGCCATGGTATCAGATGCCGTTGGAATCTTCAAAAATCTGAACAGTGAAGTTTTGGGACTGTTCTCTTCGGACTTGAATATCCAAACAACGGAACAACAATCCAATATGCCGAGAAATCAATTCTCAGTGAAAGCACCAAAATGTTAGATCAAAATTTGGCTCTAACACCCAAATTGTTCTGATTCGTATAAAATTATAACTGAAAAATGAGGCAAAAGCAGAGAACACACAAGGTTTATAGTGGTTCGGCGTTAACCAGCCTACGTCCACTTAATATGCTATTGATTATACTTTGAATGCTAGTACAACCAATGATTTCTCTCAAACTCACTCTTACAATTATGATTTCTCTCAGTAACCTCGAAGTAAAACTGATAAGAAATAGTGGTATGACAGTAATGGTGGAATCAGTGCTCAATACTGCCAAAAGATGCCGAAAAATGCCAATTTCTGGGCTACTTATAGCTGATTCTGTCAGGCGGACCGCGGTCACACATGGCGCAAATCCCGAGAATATCGGATCGGATCGAGGCTTGATGAAGAATTGGTCAATATGGCAGTTGTGGACAGGTGTCGCGAGATCCATGCATCTCAGATTGTGATGGACTTAGTCAGGAGCTTCGCCACGTCCTCGGGGATCAGGTCGGTTCGTGATGGCAAAGGAGGGATCGGGTCGCGACCTGCTACGGCGATCTGATGGTGCGATCCAAAGGGGGGCGATCCGCATGGGCGATCCACCTTTCTGTGAACTAGAGGAAAGAAATCTCATACTTTCTTCTTATGTGTTGATCCTTGGTGGCTTGGTCAAAAAGCTAGCCAACAGCGTTCATTTTTATTACATAAGTCAAGATGAGCACAATACAATATTTCTAACTTGTGCATTCATTTTATCTTATTCCAGTCAACACAATACAATGGTAGCAACGATACACACACACACACACATATATATATATATATATAATGGTTTACATATATGCAAATAACAACAATTCATACATACATTTTGCAATTTGACAATAACATGTGAAATGTGAACACAAAGGAATGTTATAAACTATTACTATGCTATTATAAACTATTGCAGTCGCTATATATCCCAAATTCATTAACATATGCAAATATAGGTTTAAGGTAAAATTTTGATTTTTAACCAAAATAATAGATAATGCCTGAAATAGGTTGCTTTAGACGATTATTTTGAAGCCCAGGAGATTCTAAAATGTTGAAATTGGAGATTGAGAGCTTGAAGTTCGAAAATTAGGGGTGTAGGTTTTATAATTCGGAATTAGGAGATGAAAGAATGGGGAAGAAGGATGCTCGTGTTAGCAGGTATATGCAATATTCCGATGGTTTTCGAGGCTAGTGACGGTCCATATGAAGTCGTTGCCATGTCCTGCTGGAATAACACAATTTTCTAGTAGTGATCTCGTATGAGAAAAATCAGTGGAATGCTTTCTTCCACTATTCTCAGTTGGTGAAAACCAGTAGCCAAATCCAACTAAAAAAACACTTCCGCTCCACTTAACAGATCGAACAAATCATCAATATGAGGCAACAAATACTTATTCCTCACCATCCTCCTGTTGAGCTTCTGGTAGTTAGTGTACATTCTCAACGTTCCATCGCTGCTGCAAAAGCAATCTTTCCTCCAAGAATAAAATCCTATCGCTGCTGCCAGGATGTTTTAATGACACTTTCTTACTTCGATAAAATATCCTAGCATCATAATGATTGAACCAATCCATTCCCAATATAATGCTGAAACCATCAAAATTAAAAACATTCAAACTATAAACAAAAGTGTAACCTAGCAAACAAATTTCTAGATCATCATATCTCATCACAAGAGTCACGTAGTCTCTTACCATATTAGCTACTCTTAAGGAAGTAACAAGGTATGATGGTTCCAAAGACAATTTATCTACTACACATCTAAAGATAAAGGAATATGATGCAACAATGTCAAACAAAACTTTAGTAGGTATGCTATGAGACAAAAGCGTACATTACAACACGTTTTCCCTTTCTCAGCAGTTGTCGATCCAAAAGACGAAGGATCCAAAGCAAGCACCTTCCCCTTTACTTCTTTTAAACACTTGTTCTTGTAATTTCACAACTGATCACAATTGTAGCTATGCCTCCCAATAGTGATCTGGGGTATGGTTTCCTTGCATTCGATCGAGTAATGACCTATCTGATGGAAATTAAACTAAACCAAATGCGCTTTATTCTTCTTCGACTTTCCTTCTTTATGAGCTTTTCTTTCTCTGAATAACTTCTTTTTCCTTCCCTGAAAGCTCTGGCTTCCACTGTATTGCTCTACCCCCTTAAGCATTTCTTCATTGCGAATAGCCATTTCTACAGCAACATCACTAGGGTCTCGCAAGTGAGTCAGTAACGCCCCACCTCTATACCCATATTATCCAAGAATATTACTAAGAAATACCGTCAGATAATACGGAGAATGAGGTTGTAGGGGCACACACGTGCAAATACTCTTGGACTAACACTGGTACGTATTAATTTTTTTGAAATATCACTTTCTCTTACGTACTCAATGTCGGTACAAAACAATTACATGTATGCCTCCGGGACAGAACAATACATAATATACATGAATACAGAGATCACAAAGTCAATCACATCGATAAAATATAATGTATAATATTTAACTTTTTATACACATTTACATATTACACATAAATATATACATCAATCCATACAATACACGATAATAAATGATATACTAAGTTACTATACTCATCTAAGCCCAATAAATACAAGTCGGTCTCAATGTGTCCCTGAACCTGTAATGTCTCGGTCTGGTCCAAGTGTTATATAAATAATAAACAGATCAGTCTATGTTTAAATCCATTATAGTTAATATAAAATGTTTGGGTGCTCTAAACTCAAAAAAAATCATTCAAGAATAAACCTAATCATTAGAATCACTCAAATATCGACATTAATGATTCATGCCTCGTGACTAAATATTATGGAAGCATTACGATATAGAAATATATGCAAATGACATTATAATCTTATTCAAATGAATTTCATTCAAGAGTTATGACGTATTTTGAAATCGCTGAGATATCACAATCACCCGATAGTTCACAGGCCATCAAAATATAATAACATGATGAAATCATAAACGAGAATGATATATGTAAATCACATCAAAATATAAGAAAAATCATAAAAGATCATATGGATTCATATCAACATTGGCGAGGCTCAGCAACGCCGCATGCATATCAACATTAACGAGACTCAGCAACGTCGAACGCATATCAACATTGGCGAGACTCAGCAACGCCGCACTCATATCAACATTGGCGAGACTCGGCAACGCCGCACATGCAATGAAAATATCATATACCAGTACTAAACAATTTCGATGCCTATAATGAAAGATACTCATATCTCTATAAGTTAGACTCTCAGGTCCAATATGGCATAGTCACTCAGGACTATCTCGATAGCCGCTCAGAACTATCTAGCACCGGTAAGGAGATAGTCGCTCAGGACTTCTCAGTATAGACAATGGTTTACACTACACTTATCCTTCAATACTGTATATAACAAGTCTTGTGAATAACCAGAAAAGCGACACCGAAAGTCCATACCAGACGGTTTCACCAAACCGTTTACTCAACTTTCTCGTTACATAGAATATAATATTATAAAATCACATAAAGGATGTCATCATTGTATCATATTAAAATCATCAATCAAATTAAATCAACAAAGAATCATTCACAATATAAGAATTCACGCCAGATTAAAAAGTCGACAATCATACAAATGATGAATAAATTCAAGAACTATACAAGAAATACATAAATTTCCAACATGATTTATAAATAAACAGGATCAAACAATAATTCTCAAAAGTAATTCATGCGTATGAAAAACATAGATTTTCATTACAAATTTGAGCAAACAATAAAATATATTGTACGGAAAAATAAATCCAATAACATGTAAAGTATTGTCAAAAACTATTTCATAATACGATAAAAAATGAAAACTTCCCAGTTGACCATTTTTTAGTAATGGTAAAATATTTTTAGTCAAACAACCCAAATTGGATTATTCTACGATAAAATATTCAATTAAAAGTGTAAAATTGAAAGGTACATGTAATCAAATTAAAATTTTTTCATACTTATATAATTATCAATAAAATAATTTAAATGCTAACATTTACTTAAGTATATATACATATTTATAAGTACATATGGTAGATTAAAACTATTTATAAATTGATGTACAAATCAATATTTAGAACTGCATTATACACTATAATTTATACATCATAACCTAAAATGTCGAGTAATTGCTACTACCTACAAAAAAAATTGCATGTATGCAGGCTTCTCAATTTATTTAAAATAGCATGAAAGATCAATCATACAAATAAACAAAGTAGATGAATGTAATTCAAAAATAAAATTAATAACTTCCCCTCTATATATGAGCACCAGACCAGCATAATATTCATCAATTAATTCTAAATCATAAACAATTAGACAACAACAATATCAATCCAACCAATTCAATTATCCAAACAATCCTATTCAATACGAATAATAACATGAAAAATATAAATAACTATTATGGAGGCAAACATAGAAGTGAGTGAGGGGAGAAACTCACTGAATAGATACTTGATTTGCCCAAAAATGACTCATATTGCCTTCATAGAGAATTCCAAAAAAATTGATATCCACCATCCTTGATCCATCGATCCTCTCTCGCCACTCCCACTGCACCATCATCCACTACATGGAATAACGCTCGTCTATTTGCGTCAATTACCAAAATTCAAGCACCAGGTTTGCGAGGGCTCAAACGCACCGCACCATCGCGTAGGCCACCATCAACCGCTCACCTCCCTGCGATGCTTCCACCCCACATGCCCGACTTTAGGTCGAGATTCCCTTTACGTGTTTTGTTTTGTTTCTTTCCTAATTGAACACGACGGAAGATGGGGAGGGCTCCGCCTTTCATTTTTTTTGCGTGAGGAGGACTTGGATGCGGATTAGAATGGGGATTAGGAAAGTAACGAGACCCCTCCCGTTTGATGCCCTTCTAGAAATTAAAAATAAGCAGAAGATTCCAGAGGCAAAGAAGTAATACAAGCCCATTTTGGCACAAATGGTTTAGGTTTGGTTTAAATTATGTTTTATCATAGTAGTTTTATATAAATTAAGCTATGATAATTTATGGTTTTAGTTTGTTTTGATGTTCGCTTATTTTATTCATTAAATTAACACTTAATTAAGATTAATTTGTTTTCAACTTTTTGGTTATATAAAAGAAATCATACGCTACCGCAAAGAATTATATATAATATAATCCATTTCTTTCAACTAATAAACCATTACCAACTCAATCCTAGTTTAAAATGTTTCTCGACCCATGTACATGGTACAACTAAACAATTAACAATTACATTTGATGTTAGATCAATTTAATTGTCAATTTAACATTTAATCATAACAAATGCATTTTCTAACAAATCATTCTTGGCATCACTAATGAATTCCTTAAATTTAATTTAACAAATCGCAATGAATCATAACATGCGTATAATGCAAAATCGGGTTGTTACAGACTTCTCCTCTTAACAAAATTGCGTCCTCGCAATTTCTTATGGAGAAAATAAGCATTTTATATTTTAACCCTTATGTACTATATCCTACCTAAATAGTTCCAATATGTAGCTTATACGTTCTTTTTAATTGCTTACACAATGTGTTTTAATTGAATTAACTTTAACGTCTTGTATTTTCTATATACAATTTTTGTTTAGGAAAATTTTCCTAACTCCTGGAATTTTGAAAAATTTTGGCAGAGTCTCCTTTGTACGGAGGACGTTTAAAAAAATCCAATACAATATAAATACAAAATATACATCCCCAAAGAGGCATCCCAACACGGGGCATCCCGAAACACGGGGAAATAAAACACTAACCAATTATACAACCATTATTCCTACTATTGCAGTATTTAATCTGAAGACGTACCTTTGAATTAGCGTTTTAGCAATTTATTATGTATTGCATGTAAACGAAGCAAGCACTCTTCGCCAATTAACCCTTCATAAGCTCCTTGAATACCTACCTTACTCAAATGCAACAATTGGTTTTACATAGAAAAATACATGCATATAAACACCAAGTTTTAAAGCAATATAGGCTATTTTGTTTTCTTATTACATCAAGTATGTAAGTTAACAAAAAAAACATATAACATACATGGCAAAACAAAGAAAGTGTTAATAGCACAGTAGGGTAAAAGTGGATACAATGAAACACAGTTCCAGTTTATATCAAAAACAACAGGTAGCAAAGACCAATGCAAGTGCATGACAGAGCATGCAAATGAAAATGGGCAACACCAGTTCAAAGTAGGGTGACCAGATCAAAACGAAGGCTCACAAGTGCATTTCAGATCATAGCCTACAAAGAGTGGTGCAGCATACTCAAGTCACAAGGCAACAAGCGATGTAAGGTACACATGTAAGACATGCAGCTAGACTCAAGATCAACATACACAAGTAATAAATGAATAGATGGCCAAGGAATTCGAGTCAGTAACAAATGCAACATAGATTCACATAAATGCATATAACATACATGTAACTATTATTACTAAGCAACCTAAATTTTAATATTTTTTTTCCTCTCCTAAATTATGTGTGCAGGTCAGCGCTAGGAAAGCGTGTTTTCAGCATAATAAACGTCAAAATTTTGTTAAACACTTCAAGTAGAAATTATAGCTTAAGTTCCTAGCTTTCCGGAAAGTGAAAAATCATTAAATTCGGACATACCGTTCAAAGATATAGGTAGATTAACTCAGCACAGTTTTAATGCAAATCCATTTTGGAACAGCGATATAGGATTGCATTTTTAGCTTAGTAAACGACATAACTTTGTAAAATTCTTTAAATGAAAGTCACTACTTAAGTTTTGATTTTTTCGTAATGTGTTAGATCATCAAAAACCAAAATACCGTTCAAAAGATATGTCAAATGAATCTAATTTGGTTTTTTTTTTTTTTTTTTGCACTGAAGTTATAAAATATTTTTCTTCTTGTTTCTTACATTCCATTAACACCTGTAAATCATAGGTACCATTGAGACAATTTGTTCTGGTTGGCTGTAAATACATTACATTCACCAACTCTTTATAGTACTTTCCTAACATTTACTCCGCACATTTTCCTAATTTTAAATAAAAGGAAGTTGAGTTCACATAACAGAAGTTTAACGAATGTAACAACAGTTTAGATTTATAGATTAATATTAATTATTTATCAGGTGAAAATGATATGAAAATTCCATGTAGCTTATAAAAATAAAGAACCAAGAATGATGACCGAGCAAAAATAGCTTAACCGAATTTAAATACAAACTTGGAGCCTGATTTGACTTCAATGCAGACTTCCAATGCACATGAAAATAACAATAATTCAAAAGTTCAGTCAAATCAGGGTGATGGCATGTGACGGCCCGCCCCGCACCAACCGACGTTTTACTCCAATTGTGCGCTGTACACATGTCCAATTGGCATGGGACGGTCGCCAAGGAAGAGAAAGAAAGAAGAGGAACCAAATAAAGAACCTGTAATATGTCTCACAGCGCATGGAATAAAATATAATAGCTAACATATACTTGACATAAAACAGATGAGACAGTGCATAAGCTGAAAACTTAAACTAACATCATCAGAGTAGCGGAAATATCAAATACAGCTTATTACAATTTCAAAATACTGTCTCTAAGATAAGCAAAATAGGTATGCTACTAATGCCCAAAGTAGATACCAATCACGACACAGGGAGAATAACTATATATCATGCGTGGAGCCTCCTGCTCGTCTTCAGTCCATCTACCAAGCGCACTACCAGCTATCCCTGTCTCTAGTCTGCTCGTGTGAGCACCCAGAGTAATAAGAAGAAACATAAAACTCTGGGTCAGACATCAGTCTGGTATGAGTGGTAGCAAGCATAAACAGAATAATAACAGGTATACTAAGTCATACCTGAACCTGGACCTGCAATCAAAGAGTTAGTACTACACGGTACAATACTCTAAGATGTCACAAACACATAGTATAAGTATACGGGGGTGGGGATGTGTGTCAAACAATCAAGCATAACAACCATCCTCGCATCTCTCACTCAGTGCGTAAAGCATACGACATCCACTTCTTCGATCACTAGAGCACTTTACTCAAACGACAGAACTCGACTTTGTACGACTATGTACATTCCTACTACCACCAACGCCATACCTATGGGATCACGCCCAACGTTTCCATGACCCCACTCCATTGGTAGGTAGCTCCCTAGTCGCACCATATCCAAAGCCCGAGTTTGTCTCTCTACCTCCAACACCTAGTGATCCAAAGTCATAGACATCGACAACTCCTTAGCACGCGTCCCGCAGCAAAGCCCAATCACGAAGTGAACTCATTGGTTCCCGTCTGGATCCTGAGCTCGAACTTCCACTTGAACTACCTTTGCATTTCGGGTTATGGATCTTCCTCCTTCGGATCGGTTCGGATCATCATTTCTTTCACCAATTCGGGTCGGGTCGGGTTCGTGACCACCCATCGGATCGGTTCGGGTCTACCACCTCGGTTCGGTTCGCACCCTCCATCGTGTCGTGGTTCGTGCCGCCCTCAACCACCAAGCATCAGTCCTCGGATCGGGTCGGAGCCTTCTTCATGCCATGGTTCGGATCCCTTTCGTCATCATTGGGATCGTGGTCTTCATCGTCTCGTTTCGTGACTGTTACCTCGGGTCGGATCGGAGTGCACCATCGGTTCGGGTCGGATCCATGTCTCTCTCTTGTGACGGTTCGGATCGGAGTCCTTCATTGCACACTGGATCGGTTCGGATCCTTCAGCTCGTGGCGCGGCTTGCTTCGCTATAGCGATCCGGTTCGGTTCGTGGTGAAGAGGAATGGGCGGTTCGGGTCGGTAGGGGCGATCCGATCCGATTTCCTGCACTAATTCCTGCAACTTTCCAGCAAGTGTTTATACGCCTCTCGACGGCGTTTTCGACCATTCTAACTATTGAAATCAATCACAAAGCATGTCATAGAGTCATAGCAACACATACAAGTGACCTCAAACACCAAAACAACAATATGACATGGTAAAATGGATCAAATATGCCCAAAACCCCATGTTTTCCCTTAAGCATACGTGAGCATAACTAATGACATGATTAGCAAAACTTAATCAAATTAACCCAAACTCATATCAGAGGTCTAAAACATTATTTATGAATTTATAAACATTTTTCCAGAATTTATTTTCGTCTAAAAACACTAATTAGCACTAATCACCTCAAATAACCCCCAATTAGTGCATAAAGCAAGCTAATCACTCACCTTAGCCACAAATTAAACAAGATCCGAAATAAATCTCTGACTTGGTGAAGATAACAAGGTGTTATAGCAGCTCTAATCCCGATTTGGTGTTGATTTGCCTTGATTTGTCGTTGCTAATCTCTTTTCTTCAAGTTTAGAGTGATTTGGAGTGATTTAGAGGTTGGAGGCCATTATTAGGTTTCTTGGGGACTAAGTGGAGGCTAGAAAACTGAAATGGGATCAAATCCTAGACCAACTCAGCCCTCTCCTAACCCTAATCCCGAAATGGGTCATGGGCCCAAATCCTTAACTACCCGGTTTGGCCCAATATGCAGTTTTTCACCTTGCAAACCTTGTTTCAGCCATATCTCCCAAACGGTAAGTCCGTTTGGCTATTATGACCACTCTACGGAAAGAGAAACCATCAAACGAATCTAATGGAAGTGGTTTCAGGTCAAAATTCCTTCCCTATCAAAAGTTATGGCCAAAACAGTACTGGCTAGGGGCAAAATGGTCATTTAAAAATCGACAAAAATCATGAACAGGGGAAATGACTCAAATAAATGTTTCCCAAAGTTACATGACCATACGACTTCACACGGGAAAGAAATAAATGTTCTACAATCCTATGATGTGTAGAATACGGGTCGTTACACTCTTCCCCCCTTAAGAAATTTCGCCCCCGAAATTCCCTAATCAAAACACACACAAAGGTCCCGCATGCCTATCAATCATAAAACAACCATCAAACATGCAAAACAAGCGAAACAAGTCTATCCTAGCATGCGGAATAACTAAATCGCAAAGCAAATCTTACCAGGCAAAGAGTTTTGGATAAGCCTTTCTAATGCTCTCTTCTGTCTCCCAAGCACAATCATTTTCGTCCTCGCCCCACTGAACTTTGACTAGCTTCACCGACTTTCTTCGAAGTTGCTTCGTATCATGCCCCACAATACGAATCGGCTTGCGGTTCTCAACCGCCTCAGGTTTTACTTCGAAGTCCTCTAACTGATCAGGTGAAATAGTCACATTTGAGTCGTGAACGAACTTCCTTAGTTGGGAAACATGAAACACATTGTGAACTCCTGCCATTTTCTCTGGTAAGCCAACCCTATACGCCAAATTCCCAACTTCCTCGAGAACTTGGAAAGGACCCACAAATCTTGGTGCCAACTTGCCTCTCCTGCCAAATCGTATCACGCTTTTCAACGGAGAGATCTTGACAAACACCAAGTCACCAACGGAGAATTTCAAGTCTCTTCTCCTCTTATCAGCATAGCTTTTCTGCCTATCCTGAGCAGCTTTCATTCGTTGCTGAATGATCTTGATCTTATCGGAAGTTTCTCTCACCACATCTGGTCCAAGCACAAACTTCTCGCCAGTCTCTATCCAACATGATGGTGAGTTGCACGGTCTTCCGTACAAAGCTTCATATGGAGCCATACTGATACTGGATTGGTAGCTATTATTATATGCAAACTCCACTAGATGCAAATGGTCATCCCATGATCCACCGAAATCCAATATGCAAGCCCTCAAGAGATCTTCCAATATCCGATTCACCCTCTCCGTCTGACCGTCGGTCTGAGGATGATACGCGGTACTGAGATGTAATTCTGATCCTAAAGCCTCTTGTAAGCTCTTCCAAAATCCACTAGTAAACAACGGATCTCGGTCACTCACAATGCCTTTGGGTACTCCATGAAATCTCACTACCCACTTCATATACAGTTCTGCTAACTTAGCTGCAGTTCTGTTCGACTTAACTGGTATAAATCTTGCACTCTTGGTCAGTCGATCCACAATTACCCAAATGCTATCATGTCCCGATCTAGTCCTCGGCAAACCATCGATGAAATCCATTGAAACTTGCTCCCATTTCCATTCGGGAATTTCTAATGGTTGCAACAACCCACTAGGCTTCTTTTGCCCGGCTTTAACTAGCTGGCAATTCATGCATTTGGATACAAACTTTCCAACGTCTCTTTTCATCCCTTCCCAGTAGTAAGTCTGCTTCATATCTCGATACATCTTATTACCACCGGGATGTATAGTTAGCCTTGAGTGATGACATTCTCTAAGCACTTCATCCCTCAATCCATTGACATTGGGTACAACAAGCTTTCCATTCTTCCGAAGCCATCCATCTCGATCAAGCCCATACTTGTCCATCTCCCCATCGGCATTCATTTCCAACTTGGAGATGACTTCCAATAAATTAGGGTCGTTCCTTTGACTGGAACCAATCCTCTCAATCAAAGTGGGTCTGATCGTCAAACTAGCTAGCATAACTGGATCCAATTCGCACCTTGGTCTGAAATCAAACCCCGCGATATACTCCAGCTGCTTCCATTCAAGAAACATTGCCCCTAAGCTGGCATGTTTCCTACTCAAGGCATCGGCTACCGCATTACCCTTCCCAGGTGTATACGCGATGTCAAAATCATACGAAGCCAAAAACTCTAACCATCTCTGCTGACGGAGATTCAGATCTTTCTGAGAGAAGAGATACTTTAACGATTTATGATCGGTAAACAGCTCAAATCTTTCTCCCAAGAGGTAATGTCTCCACATCTTCATCGCAAATACAATCGCTGCTAATTCCAAATCATGGGTAGGATACTTCTTCTCATGTGGCTTTAGCTGTCGACTAGCATAAGCTACAACCCTACCTCCTTGCATCAATACCGCACCCAATCCGGTACCACAAGCATCCGTGTATACCGTCATCTCTTCATTTCCCTTAGGAATGACCAACACTGGCGCACGCGTCAACTTTTCCTTTAGACTCTTGAATGCTTTTTCACACCCTCCGTCCCAAACGAAGGCTTGATTCTTCTTAGTCAACTGAGTCAACGGTGCTGCTGTCTTGGAGAAGTCTTTGATAAACTTACGATAATATCCAGCTAACCCCAAGAAGCTTCTTACATCCTTTGCATTCTTGGGCGCAGACCAATCTTGTACCGTAGCCACCTTCGCAGGGTCCACGGCAATACCATTCTCTGAAACAACATGGCCCAAGAACCTCACTTCCCTCCTCCAGAAGTGACACTTAGAGAACTTCGCTTTCAATTGGTGTCTTCTCAACACCTCCAACACAATTCTCAAATGTTCCTTGTGTTCCTCTTCTGTCCTCGAGTAAACAAGGATATCGTCTACGAACACAAGAACAAACTTATTCAGTTGGTCTCTGAATACTCTATTCATAAGATCCACGAAGTATGCTGGTGCATTGGTCAACCCGAATGGCATGACCAACCACTCATAGAACCCAGACGGCGTCCTAAATGCCGTTTTAGCTATACTATCAGCTGCTACACGGAGCTGATGAAATCCTATCGCGAGGTCCAACTGGGAGAACACTCTCGCTCCTTCCAGTTGATCAAACAAATCATCTATCCGTGGTAGAGGATACTTATTCTTCCTCGTCACCTTATTTAACTCGCGATAGTCCACACACAATCGAAGGGAACCATCTGCCTTAGTAGCAAACACAACTGGTGCTCCCCACTCGGAGACACTTCTTCTAATAAATCCCTTCTTCATAAGATCACTAACTTGCACCTCGAGCTCTCGCTGTTCTCGTGGTGCCATACGACGAAGTGGCATCACTATAGGTCTGGCATCTTTCACTAAATCAATACGAAACTCAATCTCTCGGTGTGGTGGAAGTCCGGTCACTTCCTCGAAGATGTCCGGGTACTGGCCAACCATGGGCAAACCTGATAACTCATCATGCGGAATGTCGAGGGAATTTACAAAACTAGCCATTACCCCATCACAGGGTAGATTACCAAACACTACCCTCCGCCCATCATCCGCCCTAACTGTCACCAAAAAGCCCTCACAGTCTACCACCACCCCGTATCTTTGGAGCCAATCGACTCCCAAAATAATGCCATACCCAGTAAAGCCCAAAACAAAGCAATCACAAACAAACATACATCCATGACTCGATAAGACCACATTACGACAGATCATACTGAGGTTTGTTGAACCACCAATCGGGTTCGTCACAGCTAGCGGTCTATCGACTAACTCGGGTTCCAATCCCAACCTATCTACCAGGTCACTAGATATGAAGGAATGGGAAGCCCCGGTATCGAACAAAACTCTAACAGGAAGATCATAAATGGAAAGCATACCTTGAATGACGACTCCCTTTCCTTTCTCCGCCGCAGTTGGGGCATTCGACGAAGAAGGAACAGCATTGATGGCATATGCTTTCACCATCTGATTCTCCTTCAGAGGTTGCGGGCACTTATCCTTAAAATGTCCCTCTTGGCCACAGTTAAAGCACTTCTTTCCCACTGTCTTGGCCCTACATTCCCTTGCATAATGGCCCTTCTTTCCACATTTGAAGCACTCGACTTCTTTCCTGCTTTTCTTCTGGCCATCCTTAGCTTGGTTCTGCTTCCTCTTATTCTGAGAGTTATTCTTGCCTCCACCGCTTGCTTGCGGCTTTGGCTCTTCAGCAGATGCAGCAACAACCCCAGTCTTCGGCTTAGGGTAAAGACTTTCTGACCTCAAAGCTTTTCCCACGATCGACTCAAACGTCTCATCGATGTGATTAATCAGCCTCTCCCCTAAGTATTCATCCAAACCAGTGATGAACTTCTCATTTTTCTTTTCGGGAGTATCGATTAGAGATAACCCATACTTCGACAAAGTGTCGAACTCAGCAACATAATCCGATACTGCCCTTCCATTCTGCTTAAGCTCCAAGAACTTCCTAAACAATTCCGATTTCTGGGCAGCTGGGATATACTTGTCGCTAAAGCGAGCTTTAAACTGATCCCAAGTAACTTGATCTTCTGGTGTGGCTGCCCTAATAGCATTCCACCAATTCATCGCTCGTCCTTGCAGCTGACGAGACGCAAGCCTTCTCTTCATCGCATCCTCGATACCCAAATCGTCGAAGATACGGTCGCAACTATCCAACCAATCCTGAACATCCGTGGCCGACTCTGTTCCGTGAAACGACTTTCCACCAAGATTAGTGTAATCCTTACTCAGCTTGGCGAAATCGACCCTAGGCGCTTGCACCGCTACACCTCCAGCATTGGCAACATTAGGAGCCTCCCTCTGAATATCCACAAGCTTCTCTCTCATGAGGTTGGTAAACATAGCCCTCATGTCAGGGGGATTCCCATTATTGGCCCCTCTGCCAGCACCTCTTCCTCGGCTCATCGTCAAATCTGTTAAAGAGAAAACGATTAACCATCTCCATAGTGGTGCCAGTGCAGTGCAATGCGACTTCATCCTTAAACATACTAATACTATATATAGATATAGCTTTTGAAAACCAAAATAATCACAAATACGCGCTCTCATATACGTACTATCTCTCCCTAGTGTCTTTCCCTAGGTGAATTCCGCAACCTAGAGCTCTGATACCAAGTGTGACGGCCCGCCCCGCACCAACCGACGTTTTACTCCAATTGTGCGCTGTACACATGTCCAATTGCCATGGGACGGTCGCCAAGGAAGAGAAAGAAAGAAGAGGAACCAAATAAAGAACCTGTAATATGTCTCACAGCGCATGGAATAAAATATAATAGCTAACATATACTTGACATAAAACAGATGAGACAGTGCATAAGCTGAAAACTTAAACTAACATCATCAGAGTAGCGGAAATATCAAATACAGCTTATTACAATTTCAAAATACTGTCTCTAAGATAAGCAAAATAGGTATGCTACTAATGCCCAAAGTAGATACCAATCACGACACAGGGAGAATAACTATATATCATGCGTGGAGCCTCCTGCTCGTCTTCAGTCCATCTACCAAGCGCACTACCAGCTATCCCTGTCTCTAGTCTGCTCGTGTGAGCACCCAGAGTAATAAGAAGAAACATAAAACTCTGGGTCAGACATCAGTCTGGTATGAGTGGTAGCAAGCATAAACAGAATAATAACAGGTATACTAAGTCATACCTGAACCTGGACCTGCAATCAAAGAGTTAGTACTACACGGTACAATACTCTAAGATGTCACAAACACATAGTATAAGTATACGGGGGTGGGGATGTGTGTCAAACAATCAAGCATAACAACCATCCTCGCATCTCTCACTCAGTGCGTAAAGCATACGACATCCACTTCTTCGATCACTAGAGCACTTTACTCAAACGACAGAACTCGACTTTGTACGACTATGTACATTCCTACTACCACCAACGCCATACCTATGGGATCACGCCCAACGTTTCCATGACCCCACTCCATTGGTAGGTAGCTCCCTAGTCGCACCATATCCAAAGCCCGAGTTTGTCTCTCTACCTCCAACACCTAGTGATCCAAAGTCATAGACATCGACAACTCCTTAGCACGCGTCCCGCAGCAAAGCCCAATCACGAAGTGAACTCATTGGTTCCCGTCTGGATCCTGAGCTCGAACTTCCACTTGAACTACCTTTGCATTTCGGGTTATGGATCTTCCTCCTTCGGATCGGTTCGGATCATCATTTCTTTCACCAATTCGGGTCGGGTCGGGTTCGTGACCACCCATCGGATCGGTTCGGGTCTACCACCTCGGTTCGGTTCGCACCCTCCATCGTGTCGTGGTTCGTGCCGCCCTCAACCACCAAGCATCAGTCCTCGGATCGGGTCGGAGCCTTCTTCATGCCATGGTTCGGATCCCTTTCGTCATCATTGGGATCGTGGTCTTCATCGTCTCGTTTCGTGACTGTTACCTCGGGTCGGATCGGAGTGCACCATCGGTTCGGGTCGGATCCATGTCTCTCTCTTGTGACGGTTCGGATCGGAGTCCTTCATTGCACACTGGATCGGTTCGGATCCTTCAGCTCGTGGCGCGGCTTGCTTCGCTATAGCGATCCGGTTCGGTTCGTGGTGAAGAGGAATGGGCGGTTCGGGTCGGTAGGGGCGATCCGATCCGATTTCCTGCACTAATTCCTGCAACTTTCCAGCAAGTGTTTATACGCCTCTCGACGGCGTTTTCGACCATTCTAACTATTGAAATCAATCACAAAGCATGTCATAGAGTCATAGCAACACATACAAGTGACCTCAAACACCAAAACAACAATATGACATGGTAAAATGGATCAAATATGCCCAAAACCCCATGTTTTCCCTTAAGCATACGTGAGCATAACTAATGACATGATTAGCAAAACTTAATCAAATTAACCCAAACTCATATCAGAGGTCTAAAACATTATTTATGAATTTATAAACATTTTTCCAGAATTTATTTTCGTCTAAAAACACTAATTAGCACTAATCACCTCAAATAACCCCCAATTAGTGCATAAAGCAAGCTAATCACTCACCTTAGCCACAAATTAAACAAGATCCGAAATAAATCTCTGACTTGGTGAAGATAACAAGGTGTTATAGCAGCTCTAATCCCGATTTGGTGTTGATTTGCCTTGATTTGTCGTTGCTAATCTCTTTTCTTCAAGTTTAGAGTGATTTGGAGTGATTTAGAGGTTGGAGGCCATTATTAGGTTTCTTGGGGACTAAGTGGAGGCTAGAAAACTGAAATGGGATCAAATCCTAGACCAACTCAGCCCTCTCCTAACCCTAATCCCGAAATGGGTCATGGGCCCAAATCCTTAACTACCCGGTTTGGCCCAATATGCAGTTTTTCACCTTGCAAACCTTGTTTCAGCCATATCTCCCAAACGGTAAGTCCGTTTGGCTATTATGACCACTCTACGGAAAGAGAAACCATCAAACGAATCTAATGGAAGTGGTTTCAGGTCAAAATTCCTTCCCTGTCAAAAGTTATGGCCAAAACAGTACTGGCTAGGGGCAAAATGGTCATTTAAAAATCGACAAAAATCATGAACAGGGGAAATGACTCAAATAAATGTTTCCCAAAGTTACATGACCATACGACTTCACACGGGAAAGAAATAAATGTTCTACAATCCTATGATGTGTAGAATACGGGTCGTTACATGGCAATCATAAGATGAATACTGAAACAACCCGAAAATCGCCCTTGCGAGAAATTGCCGGATACGCTTACTTTAGGCTACAACACATCAGAACAATAACAGCAAACTTTTATAAACATTACAATGATGTTACATCAGAGTACAGAATATCAGAGTACATCGAATAAAATTACAGCGGAAGATAAATTACAATATTTTAAAACATTGCAGCGGAAATAAAATAACTAAGGCAGCAGAAGACAACTATGCTCTGGACACAGCTTTAGGCTTCAATCCAGAATTCGGCTAGAGATAAGAACCTGTAGACAAACTACCCGACTGCCCGTGTTGAAAGAGGGCACCCGAGTTTGTAAAGGTGGAAACAAACAACGGGTCAGTCATGGGACTGGTGTGAGAATTCTTAACTAATTTCACTAATAACAATAAGACAAATCCAAGGACCACGCCGCTAACGCGGAATGGGTTTACTCTAATGGATTGTCGTGCATAAACTAAAGTAAATCGTTAAACAACGCAATGCTTTTTGGAAAAATGAAACCATCATAAGACTCAAGTCCCATCACACAATGCAACGCAAACCGGAGGATAGAGTTTTACCTTATAATGGTCAAAAATGCTTGATACGTTAAAAACGGATTTGATATTATTATTAGTGTGTATATGTTTCAAAAATATTTCAAAGTAAATGTATCAATCCTAGGAAGCATAGCTACCATATACTATGCCTCCATACTAGTAATACAATCAAAACTGCATGAGGTCGTATTGGAAATTGGGTTTCCATCATGAGTCAAGGCTAGGGAGGAGCTCCTTACCGATTCGAGACACTCTAGCTAATGTCTCAGGATTCCCCGCAGTTAACCCTTGGATCCTGCAGGGCCGGTCCACACATACAGCTTCGTGGATTGGCAATTCCTGAACACACGTTTCCCGATCCTATAGGACCTATCATCCGAGGCGTGCCACATTCCATCATCCACATAAGTAAATATCAGCCAGTTTAAGCACCGACGCCACTTCTAGCTAGAAAGAAACGTGCTGCTCTCCCTGTATTCCCTTCTCCCATTTTAGACTCAACCGGGTTGTGAGGCTCGCGAAGTAACGTTATAACCACAAGGCCTGCTTTTCAAACAAAGCCTTGATCATCTTCATCTTAGCATGCCACGTTGACAGTTCACACCATGCGATTGATAACTATTAATACACAACCTCTAAGGGTGTTGAGAAAGAGAATAAATTCTCGCCACCAACGGTTGTATATTAATAGAAATCAATTTACATAGAACAAAATTCAACGTCAGACACACATTCCATTTATAAGCTTATGCTCTAAGTCTGAGCCAAAGCCAAATCCGTACAAATCAACACTACATCTGGATAACTACCATCTTAGCCCCGTCTTGGGAGCAAATCAATCAAGGGCCTCAACACTAGTTACCCATTCGATGTGAAGATCGCCGATCTTCAATCGCCGTCTTCCATTCTTCGAACGTCGTATCATTATTTGGAATGAGAACAAACTCAGACTTTCCAAATAATCCTCGCATAATTATCATTTAAATTATTTCATAACGTTATTATTTATCACTATTTTTATTTTGATAAAAATAGATATAAATCATTCCATGTAGCCATTAACATATAAGGGCAACGAATCAACCAAACAAACAGCACAAAACCATGTTCCTATCATACAATGATGTAATGTGACATGTTTATATCAAGATATCATGTTATATGAACAGTTCAATTCCCATCCCTCATTTTATTTGTTAATAAACAACAACTAAAATGTAAATTTCAATTCATTTAATGCATATAAAATGTCATCTAAAAACATTTCTTTTTCTTATTTATTTACACCATATGTAAATAAGTTAACTTTTCCTTATTCTAATTTATTTACCTAAATGTAAATAAGTGTTATCTTTCACTTCTACATATCCTATTTACACGAAAATGTAAATGAAAGTGTCATCTAAAATAATTCTTTTTATTTACATAAGAAAATGTAAATTTCTATTTCATATTTTATTTACATTCTTTAATTACATTGAAAATGTAATATTTCATTTCTTTCTCTCATTTTATTGAAAATGTAATATTTTCTTCTTATTCTTTACACTATAGAAAAATGTGAATTCTCCTTTATAATAATGAACACTTTCCTAGTTTCCTATTTTTCATTAAAAAAAAAAGGGATTTTAATGTCAACATATTTTATTTCAAAAATATGGTCATTTTTCTATATTTTAACTTTACATTATAAATGATATTCTTAATGTTAACATATTTGTAACGACCCAGGTTTTTGAACGATTAGTTTTAAATATTTAATATCGTTTTAAATATTGTGTTGATAATATAAAAGAATTTTTATATTGGGTTATCGATTAAATAATCGAAATACGATTTATTTTGATAATTATCGAAATACGAGAAGTTTGAAGTAATTCAATTCGAAGATAAAACTGAATCGAAACAGTTCAGATGATCAATATATATACTATTTAAATATGAACGATGATAATAGAAATTCATTTTTGAAGAATTTATTTGTTTTGAATTTAAAATGATTTAATATGGCTATTTTAAATATACGTTCAAATTAAATTGTATAATCTATTTTGTTGAATTCAGAATAGTGAATAATGTTGGGAACATCAGTTGTTTTGCTCAAATTGTGGTTCGGGGTTTTAATTAAAGGACCACGATATAGTTTAGTTTTTAATTAAAGATAAAAATTCAAATCAATGTCTTTTCAGCCGACCTCTAAATTTTTACATCGCAGACCTATCCATTTTGAGCCAACAACTTGTCTCTAAGCTTCAGTATCAGGGAAACATGAATTTAATGGTGCTGTACATTTTGTTTCCCCTTCGCATTCTATATAAACGAGCCGAGCCTCGTGTACTCCATTCAAAAACAATCCAGTCCCTCTCGTCCTCTGTTGTTCTTCTTTTTCCTAATCAATGAAAACCCTATTTCCTAAATCAAATCAAAATTGGGTATCACGATTGGAATTTGCGAAGGGTTCGAAGCTCGAGATCGAGTTTGAATCGCTCGATAATCATGAAAGGATGAATTCGCGATTTGAAACGAGTGGGTATTTTTCTGGAACTCGACGAAGGAACTCGCGATGTCTTCGATCTCGGAATTGTCGAGATTAAGGAATCATGGACTGTAGGCTCGATCCAATATTGAGTTGACTGTCGCGTTTAAGGGAGGTGCGATGGAGGTTTCAGGAGTGATCGAGTGTGGCTTTTACAGTGAGCATTTTCGTGAATGAAAGAGTTTGGGAGGGCGAAGTGGCTATCATCCGTGGTTGGTGGTTAGCAGGGGATGAGCGGAAACCGAAAAGTGGAAGAAGATGTTGAGGTGGGAAGATGGAACCGATGGCAGTGGATTGAAATGGATGATGGGGGCGCTGGAAATTTAATGGTGGCAGTTAGAAGTGAAGGACAGCATCATTTTTGGTTTGAAGCAGAATTAGAATTTAAAAGGTAATTATTTGTTAAATCCTTGTAAAGAAAACATTAAATATTTTTTTTTAAAATGGGTAAATATTTAAAATATATTGTTTGTTGTCATACGAGGTCCGCCTGGGACAAACGAGTCACGATGGATTTGTTCGAAGCTTATGGAGTGAATCGAAATCGGATTGGGATTTGTTTCTAAACAAAATCAGGAATTTAAAATGGAATCAGAGCAAATCGTGATAAAAATCATCTGTGAGTAAATCTCACTCACCTTTGATTAAAATTATTTTTATTTCGTTAAAAATAATTGTTGATGCTTGTTTGGATTTTTCTGCTTGTTTTTATATATATTAGTTATTTAGGCTATATATATATATATATATATATATATATTGGGTTGATTAATTGGTTGGATTCCCGCAGTCTCATTAGCGGATGCCCGCAGTTTCATAGCGGATGATTACCCTATACGCCCCATGCTATGATTAGTGGATGACCTTCTATACCGCGATATTCTGCCACGAAGCAGAATGGGTATTATTTATGTGCTAACATCTGTGGATGCAGGAAAACAGGTTGGAGGAATCCAACTGGATTCCTCAAAAATATATTATCTGTTTGTTTATTTGTTTGCATATATATTGTTATATATATGATGTGTTAGAAAAATAAATAATTGGTTGCTTTGTGTGTTTTATCACTGGGCTTGAATATTAATTTATAAAAATATCGTGGAAGGATATTTGAAATTTAAAAAGGGAAAAATTCTATTTTTAAATAGAATTTGAATTTTAAATGGAAATAAAATATAAACTTGTTTTTGAAAAATAAAACAAGTAGTTTCTTTATAAACGAAGTTTATAAATAGTTCTTTTATAACGAAGTTATAAATGAAGTGAAAAGAATTATCATTTGATAATTCAGAAATAGAAATACAAGTGTTTTGAAAATATGATTCAAAAGGAAATTTAAATATAGAATTTGAATAATAGAAAAGGAAATGGAAATTTGAATTTAGAAGTCAAATAGAAAATCCAAAGTGGATTTGAATATAGAACTTTCAGATGGTGTTTGAATATAGAGAATTTGAAATAGAATTTCCAAATAGAATTTGAAATAAAATTTCAAGACAGAATTTTCAAAAGAGAATTTGAAATAGACTTTTGAAAATAGAATTTCAAAAATAGGATTGCAATGAAATTTGAATTCAAATATAATTGAAAGAGAATTTGACTATAGAAATTCAAAAGGGATTCAAATATGGAACTTGAATTCAAAGGAATTTAAATATGGGATTTGAATTCAAGGGAATTGAAATAGGATTTGAATTCAAAGGAATTCGAATGGGATTGGAATAAAGGAAATTCAAAATGGAATTTCAAATAAAAGAAAATGTAATTTGAAATATTAATAATTTCAAAGAAGAGAAAGTGGAATTTGAAACATTTAGAATTTCAAATAGAATTTAAAGGGAGTTTGAATATTTGAATTTCAAATAGAATTCAAAAATATGGAGTCTGAATGTAGCAGTTCAAATAGAATTTGAATAAATGAATTTGAATATAGAATTGCAAGGTAGAATTGTAATAAAATATGAAATATCGAATTCAAGAGAATTGAATATGGATTTGAATTTAGAATTCAAAGAAGAATTGAATATAAACTTCAAATATAATCGAAATAGAATTTGAATATATAACTCAAATAGAATTGAATATGAAGTTCGAATAAAGATTTGAAATAGAAATTCAAGTACTGATTTTGAATATCAAAGAAATTGGGAGTTGAAAATAGAATTCAAAGAAATTGGAATTTGAATCAAGAAATTCAAATAAAGGAAATTGGAGTTTGAATATTAGAAATTCAAATAGAATTAAAATGGAGTTGAATTCATTTTAAACGAAGTTTAAAGTTTATATATATATAAATATAGTTAAAACGAACTCGCCGCAGCGCTGCAGTTCGTAAATTGGCGATTCGAACTTCAATTGAATATACAGAACCCAATTGAAGTCGAAATTCTTTGAAACAAGAAACGTCAGGACCGATTTGATAATAGTTTTCTAATGAAAGAGAAAAATATGAATTTCGTCGTATAGATTTTGAGTTATGTCAAAATCAAATTTTCAGAAAAACAGCGCCAGAATCGTTTTAAAACCATAATGGTTTATTTAATATTATAAAAGGATTTTAAGCAAATAAAATCCGAAGTTCTATTTAGAAAATTTCAGAGTGAGTTGTAAAATATATGCGAATTCAAGTTGTGTAAATGAATATGATTTTTGAAACAGAAACCAGATTTTGATTTATTGAATAGAATTAACTAAATTGAATAGAAATTAGTTAATGAGTTTTCAAAGGGATATTGGGATTTGAATTCGATTTGATAATTTATATTCGACATCAAAAAGGAAACTAGAATTGAAATTGAAATTTAAATTGGTTGTGAGCAAGTTAAACATTTTATTTGAACATGTTATGTTCAACAAAGAAGTGAAATAGGCAAAAAGGGCTAATTAAAGAATAATTGAGCGAAACTGAATTCAAACGATTCAAAATTTAATTCAAACAAATGGATTGAGTTGAATTGAATTGGAAACAGGTGAACAGGTGTTAAACAGATATGGGATGGAGTATATGAAGATTTTAATTTATGTGCTCGACAATAAGGTACATGTTTAAATTCATATATGGGTTTTATGCGCCGTATCGGCAAGCCGCTTGGTTTTTCCTTTTTCTTTTTGATAAAGGAAGATACCGGGAAGCTATTTGAAATTTCCCGATGCTCCCGATACAGGGGAGGTTATGGCGAAATTTTCCGGAAATTTAAGAAGTTAGAATATTTTTAAGATATTTTGATAATTTGAAATCATTGTATCGACGTATTGAATTCGATAGTAAAGTGAATATAAAAATCGAATATTGTAAACAAAAGGGGATAGAGATAAGTGATTGGAATTGTTTCCAATTGCAAATAGAGACATTTTCTAATATATAGAAAATAAAAGAAGTTAATATTTGGAAACGTTTTCCAAATGGCATAAGAGGCAAGATGATTATTGAAAATATTTGGGGTAACAAATATTGATAGAGGAAATGGAGAAGAGATTTAATTAATGAAATATTAATTAAAGGGCCCAGTGATTTGTTTGATATGTTGATTGAACACTTGTTTTTATTCGATAGTTAAATCACAGACTATCAAAGTTTTTGACCATCGTTGTCAATATGGAGAGACCGGTTGGATTATTATCCGAAGAACCACTCCGTATCGGCATTAGCGTTGCGAACCAAGATGCTGAATATATTGAAGACGGAGTAAAGTGCAAGGGCTTTTCTATTTATAGAAATAGTGCCTTCGGTTTCGTTCAATCCCAGAACGAACGTAAATGGACGAATGTCTGACAGAGTATTTCCAATGATAAAATGGGTTGGTCTGTATGAATGTATATGGTTGCAACGGATTTATCCCTTAGCATAATATCCAGAATATTTGTGCAAACTCAACTAGTGATTAACGGATCTGACGATGTGGCATTCAAAGTGATTGTGTTATCAATGGATGGTAAGTATGCGTAGCCTCAGGCCTCAACAACCGGGAAAGGACAAAAATCGGGCAGGCAGCATGGCTATGTGGGTCGCACCCATTAGGGTGTATAATCACCTATCTAGAGAAATTCCTTTTGTTTCTAAATCTATCGATTCTGCCCATTCGGGAAACGGTGGTTTGAGTCCAACCGTTGGTGATATACATTTGATACACTCAAGCGAAATGAGTGGTCGGTCATGTGTGGGCCGGGTTGCAAGACGTTCTTGTTGAACCCAGGTGTATTTGCCTCTAGAGATACATCATCGGAAGGTGGTCCCATACCTTGTCATGTTGGAAATCCAATCTCCAATAAGCGCCATGCGGTTTTTGATTTTATACTATATATGTGGAGCGTGAGATGCAAGCGTTCTGCTATTTGATTATTTATTTGATGTAGACATTATTATAATATCATTGGATTTGATATCAAAGTGTTTTGGGTTATAGTAAGGTAAAAACTGTCCATGTTTATGTGTGGGCTGGTCTTACTATTATCTTTTCTTTTGAAAGGATTTTTAAAGTTAAACAAGTGGTTGGAGTTTACTCACACCAGTCCCATGACTGACCCAGAGTTTATTTTGTTTTGTTTTCCCTAAACTCTTGGGTGCCCAAATTTGTACAGGCAGTCAAGTAGTCGGAATTTCACAGATTCAATTTGAGGAGCTGGAAGCAGGAGGCTTCACCGGTTAGCCATAGGCTATCATATATTCCGCTGTGGACTTTGTTTGTATCTGGAAACAGGTGTTTATAACTGTTCCAGAAATGATTGTTGTGCTCTGATAATGGTATGTATATACATTAACCGATTTGTATTTCAAAAAGTTATGTTATATAATATATTTTATCCGTTCCGCTGTGAGTTGTGATCTTCGTTTTCTTCTATTCTAATATTTCTATCTTTCTAATTCTCACCCTCTAACTTCTTTCTAATAATGGTTCGTATTTCTGTGTTATTTGGGTTGGACGTGTAGTGTTATTAGTCAACTCAGATAGCACGGATTTGCGGGTCGTTTCAGTTGGTATCAGAGCTTAGGTTGAGCGAATACCTAGGCTTATGTGGCATGTGCTCATTAGAGATAGGATCAGTAGTACCCTAGAATGAGTTGAGTCTATATATACGAGAGAGCGTATTTGTAATTTGATATAAAAACCATTTTTATATTGTGTTGGCTAGTCTGTTGAGTGGTTTATGAATTCTGATCGAATAGTGGGACGCCACAAAGTCGATAGGAATTTCTAAACACTTGAACAGAAGATTGAACACGATATTGTTTTAAAATGGGAAAATGAAATAATTTTACCCAAATTTCTATTTTGATATAGAAGGGATAATTTTTTTGAGATTATTATATGGATGTGTTAATTGATATCATTATAATCAGATAAGATTATAAAAATTGGAATAGTTATTTATAACCAAACTGAATTTGTATATGAAAAAAAATATACAAATGAGATGAATTGAAATTGAATTCAAGCCAGAATTTGAAATCTAAATCCTGGGAAGTTTGAAATATTTTTGGAAGTATATTAAAACAATATAGCTTTGTTTTAAAAGGATTTTTAATGGATTTTGAAATAATAAAGCACTGAACTCACTTCAGTGGCTGGGAAATAATTCTGATGATGATTGCAACATCATCAGTGTTCATTTCCGAGTTTCTAAGTGATGAATTGCTACCTTAGAAAAAGTTTTTGATGAAAATTTGTATGAAAAAAAAAACCAAGTGGTTTGAAAATTCAAATGTTTTGAATTTGAAATGAAAATAAATATATGTATATATTTAGGGGATTTCAAAAGAATTTGAAAAGAAAAACCCAGGGATTTAAATTCTGGAATTTAAATTTAACTTAAACAAGTTAAATGGGTCGAAGTGAATGAATTGATTAGAATCAATTTGAATAGGTTTATTGGAATATAGATTGGATATAAATGGATTGATCGTAGATCATTTGAATTAAATGTGTGAAAACCAAAAGTTTTGGTTGGAGCTAATTTGTTGAAATATGAAGAGGTGAGTTTCAACATAGAGGAGTTTTGAAAAGTTAGTGAGTTTATAGTATTTTTTCTACCTTAGCAATTTCGAGGACGAAATTATTTTAAGGGGGGAAGAATGTAACGACCCAGGTTTTTGAACGATTAGTTTTAAATATTTAATATCGTTTTAAATATTGTGTTGATAATATAAAAGAATTTTTATATTGGGTTATCGATTAAATAATCGAAATACGATTTATTTTGATAATTATCGAAATACGAGAAGTTTGAAGTAATTCAATTCGAAGATAAAACTGAATCGAAACAGTTCAGATGATCAATATATATACTATTTAAATATGAACGATGATAATAGAAATTCATTTTTGAAGAATTTATTTGTTTTGAATTTAAAATGATTTAATATGGCTATTTTAAATATACGTTCAAATTAAATTGTATAATCTATTTCGTTGAATTCAGAATAGTGAATAATGTTGGGAACATCAGTTGTTTTGCTCAAATTGTGGTTCGGGGTTTTAATTAAAGGACCACGATATAGTTTAGTTTTTAATTAAAGATAAAAATTCAAATCAATGTCTTTTCAGCCGACCTCTAAATTTTTACATCGCAGACCTATCCATTTTGAGCCAACAACTTGTCTCTAAGCTTCAGTATCAGGGAAACATGAATTTAATGGTGCTGTACATTTTGTTTCCCCTTCGCATTTATATAAACGAGCCGAGCCTCGTGTACTCCATTCAAAAACAATCCAGTCCCTCTCGTCCTCTGTTGTTCTTCTTTTTCCTAATCAATGAAAACCCTATTTCCTAAATCAAATCAAAATTGGGTATCACGATTGGAATTTGCGAAGGGTTCGAAGCTCGAGATCGAGTTTGAATCGCTCGATAATCATGAAAGGATGAATTCGCGATTTGAAACGAGTGGGTATTTTTCTGGAACTCGACGAAGGAACTCGCGATGTCTTCGATCTCAGAATTGTCGAGATTAAGGAATCATGGACTGTAGGCTCGATCCAATATTGAGTTGACTGTCGCGTTTAAGGGAGGTGCGATGGAGGTTTCAGGAGTGATCGAGTGTGGCTTTTACAGTGAGCATTTTCGTGAATGAAAGAGTTTGGGAGGGCGAAGTGGCTATCATCCGTGGTTGGTGGTTAGCAGGGGATGAGCGGAAACCGAAAAGTGGAAGAAGATGTTGAGGTGGGAAGATGGAACCGATGGCAGTGGATTGAAATGGATGATGGGGGCGCTGGAAATTTAATGGTGGCAGTTAGAAGTGAAGGACAGCATCATTTTTGGTTTGAAGCAGAATTAGAATTTAAAAGGTAATTATTTGTTAAATCCTTGTAAAGAAAACATTAAATATTTTTTTTTAAAATGGGTAAATATTTAAAATATATTGTTTGTTGTCATACGAGGTCCGCCTGGGACAAACGAGTCACGATGGATTTGTTCGAAGCTTATGGAGTGAATCGAAATCGGATTGGGATTTGTTTCTAAACAAAATCAGGAATTTAAAATGGAATCAGAGCAAATCGTGATAAAAATCATCTGTGAGTAAATCTCACTCACCTTTGATTAAAATTATTTTTATTTCGTTAAAAATAATTGTTGATGCTTGTTTGGATTTTTCTGCTTGTTTTTATATATATTAGTTATTTAGGCTATATATATATATTGGGTTGATTGATTGGTTGGATTTCCGCAGTCTCATTAGTGGATGCCCGCAGTTTCATAGCGGATGATTACCCTATACGCCCCATGCTATGATTAGTGGATGACCTTCTATACCGCGATATTCTGCCACGAAGCAGAATGGGTATTATTTATGTGCTAACATCTGTGGATGCAGGAAAACAGTTTGGAGGAATCCAACTGGATTCCTCAAAAATATATTATCTGTTTGTTTATTTGTTTGCATATATATTGTTATATATATGATGTGTTAGAAAAATAAATAATTGGTTGCTTTGTGTGTTTTATCACTGGGCTTGAATATTGATTTATAAAAATATCGTGGAAGGATATTTGAAATTTAAAAAGGGAAAAATTCTATTTTTAAATAGAATTTGAATTTTAAATGGAAATAAAATATAAACTTGTTTTTGAAAAATAAAACAAGTAGTTTCTTTATAAACGAAGTTTATAAATAGTTCTTTTATAACGAAGTTATAAATGAAGTGAAAAGAATTATCATTTGATAATTCAGAAATAGAAATACAAGTGTTTTGAAAATATGATTCAAAAGGAAATTTAAATATAGAATTTGAATAATAGAAAAGGAAATGGAAATTTGAATTTAGAAGTCAAATAGAAAATCCAAAGTGGATTTGAATATAGAACTTTCAGATGGTGTTTGAATATAGAGAATTTGAAATAGAATTTCCAAATAGAATTTGAAATAAAATTTCAAGACAGAATTTTCAAAAGAGAATTTGAAATAGACTTTTGAAAATAGAATTTCAAAAATAGGATTGCAATGAAATTTGAATTCAAATATAATTGAAAGAGAATTTGACTATAGAAATTCAAAAGGGATTCAAATATGGAACTTGAATTCAAAGGAATTTAAATATGGGATTTGAATTCAAGGGAATTGAAATAGGATTTGAATTCAAAGGAATTCGAATGGGATTGGAATAAAGGAAATTCAAAATGGAATTTCAAATAAAAGAAAATGTAATTTGAAATATTAAGAATTTCAAAGAAGAGAAAGTGGAATTTGAAACATTTAGAATTTCAAATAGAATTTAAAGGGAGTTTGAATATTTGAATTTCAAATAGAATTCAAATATGGAGTCTGAATGTAGCAGTTCAAATAGAATTTGAATAAATGAATTTGAATATAGAATTGCAAGGTAGAATTGTAATAAAATGTGAAATATCGAATTCAAGAGAATTGAATATGGATTTGAATTTAGAATTCAAAGAAGAATTGAATATAAACTTCAAATATAATCGAAATAGAATTTGAATATATAACTCAAATAGAATTGAATATGAAGTTCGAATAAAGATTTGAAATAGAAATTCAAGTACTGATTTTGAATATCAAAGAAATTGGGAGTTGAAAATAGAATTCAAAGAAATTGGAATTTGAATCAAGAAATTCAAATAAAGGAAATTGGAGTTTGAATATTAGAAATTCAAATAGAATTAAAATGGAGTTAAATTCATTTTAAACGAAGTTTAAAGTTTATATATATATAAATGTAGTTAAAACGAACTCGCCGCAGCGCTGCAGTTCGTAAATTGGCGATTCGAACTTCAATTGAATATACATAACCCAATTGAAGTCGAAATTCTTTGAAACAAGAAACGTCAGGACCGATTTGATAATAGTTTTCTAATGAAAGAGAAAAATATGAATTTCGTCGTATAGATTTTGAGTTATGTCAAAATCAAATTTTCAGAAAAACAGCGCCAGAATCGTTTTAAAACCATAATGGTTTATTTAATATTATAAAAGGATTTTAAGCAAATAAAATCCGAAGTTCTATTTAGAAAATTTCAGAGTGAGTTGTAAAATATATGCGAATTCAAGTTGTGTAAATGAATATGATTTTTGAAACAGAAACCAGATTTTGATTTATTGAATAGAATTAACTAAATTGAATAGAAATTAGTTAATGAGTTTTCGAAGGGATATTGGGATTTAAATTCGATTTGATAATTTATATTCGACATCAAAAAGGAAACTAGAATTGAAATTGAAATTTAAATTGGTTGTGAGCAAGTTAAACATTTTATTTGAACATGTTATGTTCAACAAAGAAGTGAAATAGGCAAAAAGGGCTAATTAAAGAATAATTGAGCGAAACTGAATTCAAACGATTCAAAATTTAATTCAAACAAATGGATTGAGTTGAATTGAATTGGAAACAGGTGAACAGGTGTTAAACAGATATGGGATGGAGTATATGAAGATTTTAATTTATGTGCTCGACAATAAGGTACATGTTTAAATTCATATATGGGTTTTATGCGCCGTATCGGCAAGCCGCTTGGTTTTTCCTTTTTCTTTTTGATTGAGGAAGATACCGGGAAGCTATTTGAAATTTCCCGATGCTCCCGATACAGGGGAGGTTATGGCGAAATTTTCTGGAAATTTAAGAAGTTAGAATATTTTTAAGATATTTTGATAATTTGAAATCATTGTATCGACGTATTGAATTCGATAGTAAAGTGAATATAAAAATCGAATATTGTAAACAAAAGGGGATAGAGATAAGTGATTGGAATTGTTTCCAATTGCAAATAGAGACATTTTCTAATATATAGAAAATAAAAGAAGTTAATATTTGGAAACGTTTTCCAAATGGCATAAGAGGCAAGATGATTATTGAAAATATTTGGGGTAACAAATATTGATAGAGGAAATGGAGAAGAGATTTAATTAATGAAATATTAATTAAAGGGCCCAGTGATTTGTTTGATATGTTGATTGAACACTTGTTTTTATTCGATAGTTAAATCACAGAATATCGAAGTTTTTGACCATCGTTGTCAATATGGAGAGACCGGTTGGATTATTATCCGAAGAACCACTCCGTATCGGCATTAGCGTTGCGAACCAAGATGCTGAATATATTGAAGACGGAGTAAAGTGCAAGGGCTTTTCTATTTATAGAAATAGTGCCTTCGGTTTCGTTCAATCCCAGAACGAACGTAAATGGACGAATGTCTGACAGAGTATTTCCAATGATAAAATGGGTTGGTCTGTATGAATGTATATGGTTGCAACGGATTTATCCCTTAGCATAATATCCAGAATATTTGTGCAAACTCAACTAGTGATTAACGGATCTGACGATGTGGCATTCAAAGTGATTGTGTTATCAATGGATGGTAAGTATGCGTAGCCTCAGGCCTCAACAACCGGGAAAGGACAAAAATCGGGCAGGCAGCATGGCTATGTGGGTCGCACCCATTAGGGTGTATAATCACCTATCTAGAGAAATTCCTTTTGTTTCTAAATCTATCGATTCTGCCCATTCGGGAAACGGTGGTTTGAGTCCAACCGTTGGTGATATACATTTGATACACTCAAGCGAAATGAGTGGTCGGTCATGTGTGGGCCGGGTTGCAAGACGTTCTTGTTGAACCCAGGTGTATTTGCCTCTAGAGATACATCATCGGAAGGTGGTCCCATACCTTGTCATGTTGGAAATCCAATCTCCAATAAGCGCCATGCGGTTTTTGATTTTATACTATATATGTGGAGCGTGAGATGCAAGCGTTCTGCTATTTGATTATTTATTTGATGTAGACATTATTATAATATCATTGGATTTGATATCAAAGTGTTTTGGGTTATAGTAAGGTAAAAACTGTCCATGTTTATGTGTGGGCTGGTCTTACTATTATCTTTTCTTTTGAAAGGATTTTTAAAGTTAAACAAGTGGTTGGAGTTTACTCACACCAGTCCCATGACTGACCCAGAGTTTATTTTGTTTTGTTTTCCCTAAACTCTTGGGTGCCCAAATTTGTACGGGCAGTCAAGTAGTCGGGATTTCACAGATTCAATTTGAGGAGCTGGAAGCAGGAGGCTTCACCGGTTAGCCATAGGCTATCATATATTCCGCTGTGGACTTTGTTTGTATCTGGAAACAGGTGTTTTAACTGTTCGAGAAATGATTGTTGTGCTCTGATAATGGTATGTATATACATTAACCGATTTGTATTTCAAAAAGTTATGTTATATAATATATTTTATCCGTTCCGCTGTGAGTTGTGATCTTCGTTTTCTTCTATTCTAATATTTCTATCTTTCTAATTCTCACCCTCTAACTTCTTTCTAATAATGGTTCGTATTTCTGTGTTATTTGGGTTGGACGTGTAGTGTTATTAGTCAACTCAGATAGCACGGATTTGCGGGTCGTTTCAATATTTTTAAAAATATGATCATTTTCCGATACGTTAAAAATGAGATTTTTAATGTTGGCTTATTTTTATTTTAAAAGTATGATCTTTTTCCTTGATTTAAGACTTGCGTTAAAAATATATTATTATCTTATAATTACATTAAAAAATGTAACTTCCCTTTTATAACAAATTTGGAGGTGAAAATATTCATTTCATTATTGACACATAACGGTGTGAAAATAATGTCAATTTCTAATTTAATTCATGACGGTGTAAATAATGTCCATTTTCTATTTAACCATTTATATTTCAATATGGGCCAGACCTCTCACATTAGGCCTGCAACTTGTGGATGCTGGATAGGTCGGTCGGTTCCGGGCAGACTTATCCCACAAGTTGGGCTTAACCTCGTGTCTTGGCCCAATTTGTATTTGCGCAATTGAACCTCTCACATTAGGCCCAACATTTGGGCCGCTGGATATGCCGGTCGGGTCCGAACAAACTTCCACCACAAATGTGACCTAACCTCGGGTCCAAGTACAATTTTAATTAATCATTATAATGGTTCTACTAAAAATATTATTTTAAACTGTTTCTCATTTCAAAATATCTTAATTTTGGAATATTCTATATTTCCAAAACAACTTGATTTCAAATACTATAACTTACCTTTTAAAATCTTAATAAAACTTGGGACTTCTCAATTATTATATTAATAATAATAAACCTTTCAAAATGTCTAATTCTGAATCTAATCTTCTTATCTTAACATATTGACAGTAAAGATAGAATCTTTTTAATTGAACCCTTTTTATTGTAACTTTTAGGAAATAAAGACATAATCTTTTTAAACAACGTCAATTAATTCCATTAATTGAATATGAATTATTCCTTTAATTCAAGATTTATAACAATAATATTCATCTTTCCAAAACGTTTGGTTTTGAAAACAAATCATCTTAATTACTTTAAAAATGTAATTTATATTACAAGTCAAATCTTGCTCTTTAATTTGCAATGTAAATTTTATTGACTATGCAAATTCTTATTCTTTCATTACATATAAAATGTAATTTTACTTTCAATGCAAATTCTTCTTCTTTAATTAAAAAAAATGTAATTTTATTAACAGTGTAAAGTGTTAATCTTTAATTACATAAAAAAAATATAATTTTATTTACAATGTAAATTCTATTCCTAATTTGCATAATAAAAGTTTATATAATGAGAATGTACTTCTATTTACAATGTAAATTATACTCTTTATTTACATAATAAAAAAATGTACTTTTAATTTACAATGTAAATTCTCATCTTTATTTACATAACAAAAATGTGTAAATTTCCATTCTTTTCATTCTTAACAAAACAAATGAATAATTTGTTTTCTTTTCATCCTTAACATTTTATGACAAAAATATCATTTCATTCATCATAACATTTTATGTTTTAACAATTCAAGTTTGTCGAGAATGACAATTATATTTTGTCAATTCAAATTTGGCATAAATGACAATTATATTATGTCAACTCTAATTTAGCACACATGACAATTTATAATTTATCGCTTCTAATTTAACACATATGACATTTATGATTTGTCAATTCTACTCCAACATACCTGACATTTATAACTTATCAATTCTAATTAAACATACATGGTATACATGATTTATCCATTCTAATTACATGGCAAATTTACACTAATATAACATGTATAACATACTTGATGAATTTTATACTAATACAACCTATATAACTTCAATGATAAATTTATGTTATGGTATAATTTAACTTCTAACATAATTGACAATTTTTGTGCTAACATACATGACATATAAAAGTAAATTTTATATGTTCACCTTTTCTATGAATACCTATGACATATAAAAGAATATTTCTATTTGCTCACATCTTCTATGTATTCTAATTATCTAAAAAGAAAGTGACTACAAAATATGTAATTTTTGATCTAATATACATGTTACATAAAAAATGTAATTTCTATTCCTAATATCACATAAAATGATATTTTACACGTAAATATTTTTTTCCTATGAATTCTAACAACACATAAAAGGTCATTTACTTGTAAACAATTTTCTAAGTTATACAGATGACAAATAAATGGTCATTTATCTGCAATCGATTTTCTATGTTTACTAAATAACATATAAAAGTATATTTTATATATCTACATTTTTTATGAATTCTAAATAACATATAAAAGTATATTTGTTAGTTTACAACTTTTAATTTAAATTAACAAATAAAATGACAATTTTATTTGTTAACAATTCCTATTTAACAAACATATGATTTTGGTGTCAACACAATCTTCCATTTTCAACAGGTCCACATCACATAATAATCACACATCAAATCAAGTATGGCAGTCACAGGAAAATACAACATATGAGTAATTACCACATTTAGAATTAACAATTTTTAATTATAATAATACAAAGAAAAAGAAATGATTTCTCACCTTGGTTTTTTTTTATATTCCGTATAGTTCAGATCTAAATTTTCCTTAAATTGATTTGCTCTATTTCAGATCCGTTTGGTCATCATGGCGTATATCTCGTCAATCCGAGTACAACGCAATTTGATTTGCGAATTTCTAATTAGAAACGAACGATTTACGTTATTTTAAACATTAGACCTTTAAACAAATTATTAACTAATTCTATTATAATAATTAAAATAAACAATTACATTGGTTAAGAGCTAGGCCGCTGTACTCATCTTCTTTCTTCTTCGTTCTTATCAGTTATAACCGAACCCAACTGCTCCAAAGGAAAGCACCACGTCACACACACCTCAGAGCACCAGAACCCAATCGGACTTCACCATGACGACGTCGCCGCCATGCTCCATCACCGCCCCCAAGTCTGGTCAACTCGGTGGGGCCCTCACCTCCCAATCCACGCCCAAAGTCCGAAGGTTTGGATGCCAATTTCGTGAAATCCCGGTCGCTAAACTCCGTCGTAGCCGTTGATTATACATAGCATGAAACTTGTTGGAGGTGGAAGAGGAGATTGATGTAGGTCAAAGGAAATTTTAGAGGAAGAGAGAGTAGCCGCCATGGCCAGATGAAGAAGCAGGATGACATATTAGGTTTTAGAAAATGGTTAGGGTTAGGCTATGAGATATTATACAGGGGTTGTGGTTTTTTTTAACAAAACCCCCTTGTCCTTAAATTATGTTTTATTTAGTTTCTCTTCTTTTTAGTCCTTGCGCAGAAGTTTTGTAAATTAATAAGTCATGGGAACAATCAAAATCTTTACTGTTTTTGACTGTATCATAAGTGGCAAGGTTTCAATGATTTTCAGAAATAAACCTATCATTAATTTGATATGGAATCTCCTTCAATTCTAAACCGAAACCGTCAAGGAAAACACTCATTTATTTCACGCATGCATTTGTTTCTAGAAATGTACATTTCATTTCTTATGTCATTACATATATATATATATATATATATATATATATATATATATATATTCTTAGCGTATAATTCCAAAATCAATTAATTAAGTTATTAAAGCATTCCTTTTTAACTTAAGATAAAGTGTGTTTCTTATAACTGCAATTATCTTTAAATTATGAAATGTGATTCAAGTAAAATATCTAACTTTCTAATGAATGAATAAATCTTCTTCTTTTTCTTCCAAATTTGATTCATTTCCATTTATTAGGATAGACACTGATTTGTAGAAAGAATACCGTGTAGACATTTATTTTCCATGTTTCTAAAGATTTTGATTTATTAATAGTTTACCATTGTTAGCACATAACCATTATGTAATTCCATAAGGTTGATCGTATTAGCATATTTTTGCATATTAGTTTTATTTCACTTATTTTTATTTTAAGTAATTGAAGGAATATAAGGGAATTTTATTGTATATAATCAAAGGTGTAATAGGATGACGCTTACTGAGAAATATTAAATGGTAATTAATTATTACACAGAACCTTTAATAATCGAGTGATTGATTAGCATTAATGTTTATGGCTAATATTCTTTCTTTTCCATTCATATTAATAATCCAGAAAATTCTAATTGACATTCAATTATCACAAATAAAGTCTTGTATTCTATTTTATACCACTAATATAATTAGACTCTTATGTATTATTTTATACCATCTTATAAACACATGTTACGTAATCTTTATCTTTATTACTATATAGACCTTACATATTTGTTTTCCATATTTGGTATTCTTTTAATTTGTCTTGCCTATTCTCATTTCACATTAAACTATATTTATATTCATCAATCCATTTAAACATTTTGTTCAATGACACTTATTACTTAGTTAACCATTTTGACCCTTATATATTATAAATATAAATTTCATAGTGACCTTTCTAAATTTTAATTTTGACATAACTTATAAATTATAAACTAAAATCTAAATTCCTTAAATTCATTCTAAAGATATCATCGATACGGTTCTAGCGTTTCTTGTTTCGACTAATCTTGACTTAATATAAATTTTATATATATTTTCCAAAGTTGAAAAACGAATTTTGAAATTATCGCGCCGTTTCGGGCTCGGAATGGAATTAATATAAATTTTGAAGTATTACTTCAAATAAAATAATTTTTTAATCGTGATTATTTAAAATAAATTATTTTAAATACCCCCAACTCATTAAAATTACTTAAAATAAATTTTTGAATTTACCCCAAAATTCAGGGTCGTTACAGTCTCCCCCACTTAAAAACTTTTCGTCCTCGAAAAGGAACGAAGCTAAAAGTGTTTAATTATCCTACTCAATTTTCCATTCTTTATTAATTTCAACAACTTTATTAGTTTTTTAACTTTCAAATATATAACTTTTGTATATTAAAAATATTATTTTCTAAAATAGATTATAATTACAAATATGTATATTATAGGCTTGTTACTCTCAACTCATTCTAGGGCATTACTAACCCCATCTCTAATGAGTTTTCTCATTCTAGAATAATACTGATCCTATCTCGAATGAGTATTCTTATTGGATATTACTAATCCAATCTCTGATGAGTCTTTTGTATAGTTCTAACGAGTTGTACCCCAAAGATTTGAGCTAACCAAAGATCTGATACCAAATGAAACAACCCGAAAATCGCCCTTGTGGGAAATCTCCGGATACGCTTACTTTGGGCTACAACACATCAGAACAATAACAGCAGACTTTTATAAACATTACAATAATGTTACATCAGAGTACAGAATATCAAAGTACATCGAATAAAATTACAGCGGAAGATAAATTACAATATTTTAATACATTGCAGCGGAAATAAAATAACTAAGGCAGCGGAAGACAACTATGCTCTGGACACAGCTTTAGGCTTCAATCCAGAATCCTGCTCGAGATAAGAACCTGTAGAAAAACAACTCGACTGCCCGTGTGGAAAGAGGGCACCCGAGTTTGTAAAGGTGGAAACAAACAACGGGTCAGTCATGGGACTGGTGTGAGAATTCTTAACTAATTTCACTAATAACAATAAGACAAATCCAAGGACCACGCCGCTAACGCGGAACGGGTTTACTCCAATGGATTGTCGTGCATAAACTAAAGTAAATCGTTAAACAACGCAATGCTTTTTGGAAAAATGAAACCATCATAAGACTCAAGTCCCATCACACAATGCAACGCAAACCGGAGGATAGAGTTTTACCTTATAATGGTCAAAAATGCTTGATACGTTAAAAACGGATTTGATTTTATTATTAGTGTGTATATGTTTCAAAAACATTTCAAAGTAAATGTATCAATCCTAGGAAGCATAGCTACCATACACTATGCCTCCATACTAGTAATACAATCAAAACCGCATGAGGTCGTATTGGAAATTGGGTTTCCATCATGAGTCAAGGCTAGGGAGGAGCTCCTTACCGATTCGAGACACTCTAGCTAATGCCTTAGGATTCCCTGCAGTTAACCCTTGGATCCTGCAGGGCCGGTCCACACATACAGCTTGGTGGATTGGAAATTCCTGAACACAAGTTTCCCGATCCTATAGGACCTATCATCCGAGGCGCGCCACATTCCATCATCCACATAAGTAAATATCAGCCAGTTTAAGCACCGACACCACTTCTAGCTAGAAAGAAACGTGCTGCTCTCCCTGCATTCCCTTCTCCCATTTTAGACTCAACCGGGTTGTGAGGCTCGCGAAGTAACGTTATAACCACAAGGCCTGCTTTTCAACAAAGCCTTGATCATCTTCATCTTAGCATGCCACGTTGACAATTCACGCCATGTGATTGATAACTATTAATACACAACCTCTAAGGGTGTTGAGAAAGAGAACAAATTCTCGCCACCAACGGTTGTATATTAATAGAAATCAATTTACATAGAACAAAATTCAACGTCAGACACACATTCCATTTATAAGCTTATGCTTTAGGTCTGAGCGAAAGCCAAATCCGTACAAATCAACACTACGTCCGGATAACTACCATCTTAGCCCCGTCTTGGGATAAAATCAATCAAGGGCCTCAACACTAGTTACCCATTCGATGTGAAGATCGCCGGTCTTCAATCGTCGTCTTCCATTCTTCGAACGTCGTATCATTATTTGGAATGAGAGTAAACTCGGACTTTCCAAATAATCCTCGCATAATTATCATTTAAATTATTTCATAACGTTATAATTTATCACTATTTTTATTTTGATAAAAATAGATATAAATCATTCCATGTAGTCATTAACATATAAGGGCAACGAATCAACCAAACAAACAGCACAAAACCATGTTCCTATCATACAATGATGTAATGTGACATGTTTATATCAAGATATCATGTTATATGAACAGTTCAATTCCCTTCCCTCATTTTATTTATTAATAAACAACAACTAAAATGTAACTTTCAATTCATTTAATGCATAGAAAATGTCTTTTAAAAACATTTCTTTTTCTTATTTATTTACACCATATGTAAATAAGTTAACTTTTCCTTATTCTTATTTATTTACCTAAATGTAAATAAGTGTTATCTTTCACTTCTACATATCCTATTTACACGAAAATGTAAATGAGAGTGTCATTTAAAATAATTCTTTTTATTTACATAAGAAAATGTAAATTTCTATTTCATATTTTATTTACATTCTTTAATTACATTGAAAATGTAGTATTTCATTTCTTTCTCTCATTTTATTGAAAATGTAATATTTTCTTCTTATTCTTTACACTATAGAAAAACGTGAATTCTCCTTTATAAAAATGAACACTATCCTAGTTTCCTATTTTTCATTAAAAAAAAATGGGATTTTAATGTCAACATATTTTATTTCAAAAATATGGTCATTTTTCTATATTCTAACTTTACATTATAAATGATATTCTTAATGTTAACATATGTTTAAAAATATGATCATTTTCCTATACGTTAAAAATGAGATTTTTAATGTTGGCCTATTTTTATTTTAAAAGTATGATCTTTTTCCTTGATTTAAGACTTAGATTAAAAATATATTCTTATCTTATAATTACATTAAAAAATGTAACTTCCCTTTTATAACAAACTTGGAGGTGAAAATATTCATTTCATTATTAACACATAACGGTGTGAAAATAATGTCAATTTCTAATTTAACTCATGACGGTGTAAATAATGTCCATTTTCTATTTAACCATTTATATTTCAATATAGGCCAGGCCTCTCACATTAGGCCTGCAATTTGTGGATGCTGGATAGGCCGGTCAGTTCCGGGTAGACTTATCCCACAAGTTGGGCTTAACCTCATGTCTTGGCCCAATTTGTATTTGCGCACATGAACCTCTCACATTAGGCCCAACATTTGTGGCTGCTGGATATGCCGGTCGGGTCTGGGCAGACTTCCACCACAAATGTGACCTAACCTCGGGTCCAAGTACAATTTTAATTAATCATTATAATGGTTCTACTGAAAATATTATTTTAAACTGTTTCTCATTTCAAAATATCTTAATTTTGGAATATTCTATATTTTCAAAACAACTTGATTTCAAATACTATAACTTACCTTTTAAAATCTTAATAAAACTTGGGACTTTCTCAATTATAATAATAAAAAAAAAACTTTCAAAATGTCTAATTTTGCATCTAATCTTCTTATCTTAACATATTGACAGTAAAGATAGAATCTTTTTAGTTGAATCCTTTTTATTGTAACTTTTAGGAAATAAAGACATAATCTTTTTAAACAACGTCAATTAATTCCATTAATTGAATATGAATTATTCCCTTAATTTAAGATTTATAACAATAATATTCATATTTCCAAAATGTTTGATTTTGAAAACAAATCTTCTTAATTACTTTAAAAATGTAATTTATATTACAAGTCAAATCTTGCTCTTTAATTTGCAATGTAAATTTTGTTGACTATGCAAATTCTTATTCTTTCATTACATATAAAATGTAATTTTACTTTCAATGCAAATTCTTCTTCTTTAATTAAAAAAATGTAATTTTATTAACAGTGTAAAGTGTTAATCTTTAATTACATAAAAAAATGTAATTCTATTTACAATGTAAATTCTATTCCTAATTTGCATAATAAAAGTTTATATAATGAGAATGTACTTCTATTTACAATGTAAATTATACTCTTTATTTACATAATAAAAAAATGTACTTTTAATTTACAATGTAAATTCTCATCTTTATTTACATAACAAAAATGTGTAAATTTCCATTCTTAACAAAACAAATGAATAATTTGTTTTCTTTTCATCCTTAACATTTTATGACAAAAATATCATTTTATTTATCATAACATTTTATGTTTTAACTATTCAAGTTTGTCGAGAATGACAATTATATTTTGTCAATTCAAATTTGGCATAAATGACAATTACATTATGTCAACTCTAATTTAGCACACATGACAATTTATAATTTGTCGCTTCTAATTTAACACATATGACATTTATGATTTGTCAATTCTACTCCAACATACCTAACATTTATAACTTATCAATTCTAATTAAACATACATGGCATACATGATTTATCCTGTAATGTCCCGCAGTTTTATCGGTTTATATTTGAATATTTATCGGTTTATATATTTGAATATTTAAATCAGTTTAAATATTGAATTCGTAATATAAATGGATTTATATATTAATTAAAACGAAGTTGAACGTATAAAAATATATATTAAATATAATCGAGCCCGTAATATCGCGGCAATTCGTAATTTAACGTTCTGAACTTCAACTAAGTGTACAGGACCCGTTATTAGTCGGATTTCTTCGAAACAAGAAGCGTTGGAATCTGTTGAACAGTATTTTTCTAACAGGAGTGAAAAACCAAGATTTCGTGTTACAGATTGTGAGTTATGTCCAAAGCAAATTTCAAAATAGTCGTTATAGAATCGTTTATCGACCGTAACGGTTTATTCGATGTAACTCGATATCGGATTCGAATTTGGACAAAGTTCTTTTGAGACGTAGTGTTAATTTAATTTTTAGAATTTTACTGTAATTTTTAATCAATTAACTACGCAACTTTTTATTTGGAGTATTTTGCACCCTATATCAATATTTTGATATTTCACAATATGAGTTAACCTACCGATATTATTATATTTCTGAGATCGGGACACCTCGCTCGTGTAAACGGTATTTTTATTTCTGTCCGTAGTGGTCGAAAAAAGTGGCGTTCTTTGTAGTCGGTACCGCATAAGCATTAACAAATGAATGGGATTTAGTGTAACAGAGACCATAGAACTTCACATTAACAGTTCTTGAAACAAAAATTTATGTATATTCGTATTAAGCACAACAAACTTTGTAGCCGACATTAAATCCAAACATCATAAGACCCCAATCAAATAGATGAGTTTACCTTCAGCCAAAAGCAAGCTTATAGAAAAATATATAAATAGGATACCTTAACAGCGAAGGGAATGGTATAGCCTCTACGCAAGCTGTCAGCCTAAACATGCAAAAGTCACACTTCTACCCTATCATCTAAAAGCCTACGTGTCTTGGCAAATCGAAAATTAAAGAAAATATGCAAGTCTACTATCGAGGGAGTACACCCTGTTATAACCTATTACTTAACAATGAAGGTCTCCATTGTTTAAATCTTTATGGCCATAGACACTAACAGGAGAATCAATACATTTTACATCACATTAAACCAACCATGCCTTGTCTTTTTCAACACCTTATCTACATGAAATGAAATACAAGCAGACCCATGTTTTCCCCCATATGAAATCGTTCAACTCAATATAGTACGAAGATATAATTATCAAATCAAATATATATATATAACGTTTTTCAAAGAAATATGCATACGTCAGTCCTACTTAGACCTTTACAAACATTTCGTACGTCAGAAGATATTGATTTGTTTTGTCCATTCAAACATTGCGGTTGCTGTAGGAAATCTTTACTAATAATTTATATTATATATATATATATAGGAAACCATCCGTCTTTGTTAGTTTCTTTCTTTCAAAAGCCGCTCCTTACTGCACTGATTCACCAACTCTATCTTCGTCCTTCTAAAACAAGACAGCGGCCACGTTATAACATGTTTAGATTTCTACTCATGTACGTTGGTCAAAAGATGTGGCATATATTGTCTGTAGCATATATGATGATATGCGCTTCATGAAGTAAACATACTTTTTAGTACACTATCTTTGAATTCACGTATAACTCACCAAACCATGTTCTGCCTATCCCAGCTGCTACCCTTCCCATGTGTCACCGCTAAAGATATTTCTTTTCAACAAAATGGCCTATCCCCTATTATTTAGACTTAAGCTAACCCAAGACTTCATAGCAGAGGAACTGTTGTGTATTTTCAAATCAAAGTCCTATCCAATTAAAAAGCAGAGCCTACCGACCCTAATGTTTTACGGCTAAGATGTACATGGCTATAGTATTCTTTCAGCTATCCTATTCCTATACAGCGTGGGTGCCAAGTACCCTTATTCTATAAATAGGCGATCATCTCCTTTGTGTTTCTTCGGTTCGCCATTTCCAAAAAAGAAAAACCCAATATTCGATCATTCAAAAATCTAAATCAAAGTAAATACCCCACTGAAAATCGAGAAATACGTATATACGAAATCTCCAAAACTTCCTCTTCTTTTCTATACGCTTTTTGGGCAGTTCGAATACAGTATGGGTGAAGGATCGGTTGCTGCCGTGAGGTAGGGAGAAGTGGGAGAGTAGTGCGAGTTTAAAGTGGGATGGTTGTGGAGAACAGGGAGTGGAGCTCTCAGCGATACTAAGGTAGCAGGTTAGTGGTTGGTGGAAGTAAATTGCTTTGAAACGAGAACAATGGTGACGAGGCAGTGAAGGAAGGACATACTAATGAAGAGAAGGGGGTCAGCACATTAAAACGCTGAAATTAGCGTGGAGTTGGGTGATGGCGGATCAGGTGCATGTGAACGTGAGGAACTGGGTGCACGACAATTTGGGGTTCTGAGCATTAGTAGTGGGTGCATAAGTGGAAGGGCAGTGGTTGGATAGCATGGAGAATTTCGAGTTTGGGAACGTGTACTACTGTTTGCGTGATTAAATGGGAGTATGAGGTGGTGGTGTGTGTTGCAAAGGGACGTGCGGTTTAAAACATGGTAATGTTTAGTTATGAAATGTAAAGAAGGACCGGGTGTATGAGGAGCATTCACGTGGGAGTAAAAATGGGCTGGTTACGTGAGTAACGGGGATGCACGGTTCTTGTATGAAGAGCTGTTATTAAAATAGGTGTGTATATATATACGTTTTAAAGTGGAAGGTCCAAATTGATGAAATTGAGAATGGCTTGTGGAGAGTTGCGTTATAGGATGAAACAAATAACTGGAGCAGATGGTGGCAATATGGAGAAGATAGTTGGATGGCTTGGAGATTATGAAGTAAGGGACGTTTCAGTTATTTCTAGAAGGGAGGAGTTGGACATGTTTTAAATGATAGGTATGTGGGCCGTGAATAATTAAGGGTGAGGCCTTATAAAAGAAGGTATATTACACAAATAACGTGAAAAGTATTGATGGCAAATGGTGTGCTTTGGATGAACAAGTTACGTTTTGAATAAATAGAGAAAGACAACAGGAGGGCGTGAGACACTGGAGTGTGTTCATAGCAGGCTAGTGGGGGCAATAGTGCAAATGTCAAAAGGGAAAATAGGAATAAAAAGGAAGTTGCTGTGAACTGTAATGAGGGTACACGGGCATGAAGGTGAAGCACTGAGAAGGGAACCCCGTCGCTTGGGGGAGTTGGAGGCTCATGCGTTAGGAGTAGTCACGGTGTTGACGGTTTTATTTTAGTGAAGGCTGGTATTCATGTACTGTAGAAGGCAGTTTGTGTCTGACGATCGCAACGTTGAACAAGGGTTCGAATGCGGAGTAGTGCTCGCGAGTGGGAAAAAGAAGCGTAAGCGGATTTGAATGTGTGATGCTGGATTGACGCAAATCGTTATTTAACGGTTAACGCGCAAAGGTGAGTAAATTCACTAACTCTGTTTTATTTAAAATATTTTAATTATATTTTAAATAATAGTTGAATGTTGTGTGATGGTTGTTTAGGCAGATTATGGTTAAATTGGTTGAAATAGATATATATCGTTGCATATGTACACATCATTGGTTGGATACTGATTTGACTAACATCTGTGGATGCGGAAACCGGTTGGAGGAATCCAACCGGATTCCTCAATATTTATATGTACTGTTTGTTTGTTTTATATATGCACTGTTTGAACCGTATTGAATGAAGATTTAACATTTGTTTTGATTTAATAAATAAACGATATCGATTAAGAAAGTGGCAACAGTCGACCATAAACACATCGTTTTGTAATAAGTTGATTGGCTGTCAGGCAAATCAACGAAGTCGATTATAAAAAAATTAGATTTTTATAAATAAAGCGAAGCTTTAAACTGTAATAGAAATTCTATTATAAACTGGTACTTTATAGTTCATTTTATAAAGTAAAATATTAGTTAATTATTCTTAATTAAATAATTGTTTCTTAAGTGGACCTCATTTAAAATGTTATTGAATTAGAGATGTCAAGATTTTTGTAACAAAAAGAGGTGTTGAGATTAATTATAAGTGGAATATAGTAGCGTATTGCAAGTCTGTGAACTATAACGATAAAATAACGCTGTTGACTAGGCTTAAGCGTGACTATTAGGTCGAGATTAGTTATGAAGGAGAATATTACAGCGTATGACAAGTTTTGAACTATAACGATAAATTAGCGCTGTTAACCAAGCTTAAGCGTGATTTTTATATATAGCACTACTCCCTAGGGAATGAAAACAATTTGGGAAGAAAAATGAATGTTAAATAAATAAATAATAAAAAATGCCCGTGATTTTTTGGTGTTTAGTTGTACGTTGAGTGGATGTTTATTTTTACTTCGATTGTTAAAGAACCGACTATCGAAGTGTTTTGACCATCGTTGTCGATACGGAGAGACCGGTTGGATATATTATCCGAAATCACTCCGTATAGGCATAAGCGCTGCGAATTTGATTATGCCAAAGACAATCGAAGGTGGAGTGAAATGCAAGGGTCGTTCTGTTCCCGAATGGTGCTTTCTGTTTGTCCAGTCCCAGGACAACTCGTATGGACGAATGTCTGACAGAGTATTCCTAACAGTCACATAAGACGATCTTTTCAAGGTATTACGTCTGGTGGCGGAGAAATTCGTTTCTCTTAGCTTTTATACCCGTAATATTTTTGGGAAGATCAACTAGTGATTTGATGGGTTTGACGATGTGGCATTCAAAGTGTATGGTGGCCAGATGTTCTAAAAGATAGACATAGCCTCAAGCTTCACAACCGGGAAATGACAGAAATCGGGCAGGCAGCATGGCTATGTGGGTCGCTCCCATTAGGGTGTATAATCACCTATCTAGAGAAATCCTTTTTACTTCGTTAATCTATTTCGATGTTGTCCCTTTTCGGGAAACGGTGGTTTGAGCCCAACCGTTGGTGATATACATTCGATACACTCAAGCGAAATGAGTGGTCGGTCATGTGTAGGCCGGGTTGCAAGACGTTCTTGTTGAACCCAGTGTATTCGCCTCTAGAGATATACTATCGGCAGGTGGTCCTATACCTTGTCATAGTTGGAATCCAATCTCCAATAAGTGCCCTACGGTTTTTGATTTTATACTATGTATGTAGAGCGTGAGATGCAAGCGTTCTGCTATTTGATTATTTATTTGATTAGACATTATTACAATATCACTGGATTTTGATATCAAAATATTTTGGATTATAGTAAGGTAAAAACCATCCATGTTTATGTGTGGGTTGGTCTTACTATTATCCTTTTGTTTCAAAAAGTTTTTCCAAAGTCAAACCATATGATTGGAATTTACTCACACCAGTCCCATGACTGACCCAGAGTTTATTTTGCTTGTTTTTTCCTAAACTCTTGGGTGCCCAAATTTGTACGGGCAGTCAAGTGTTTCAGGCTTTACAGGTACACTTGGAGGGGCTTGAAGCAGGAGTCTTCACTATTAGTTATTTAGAGTTATTTCCGCTATATCAAATGTTATGTTATCCTCTGATATGGTATGTATATACAAAACAGATTTGTATTTCAAAGTTATGTTATATAATAAATTTTATTCGTTCCGCTGTGAGATTCGTGTTTACTCTGGTTTTGTTCAGCTGTGATCTTCTTCCTCTTCTATTCTATTAGTTCTATCTTTCCTATCTCATCCTCTAACTTCTTTCTATTAATGATCTGAATTTTCGTGCACTTTGAGTTGAATGTGTATGATATTAGTCAGCACAAATTGGTACGGATTTTCGGGTCGTTACATATCAATTCTAATTACATGGCAAATTTACACTAATATAACATGTATAACATACTTGATGAATTTCATACTAATACAACCTGTATAACTTCAATGATAAATTTATGTTATGGTATAATTTAACTTCTAACATAATTGACAATTTTTGTGCTAACATACATGACATATAAAAGTAATTTTTATATGTTCACCTTTTCTATGAATACCTATGACATATAAAAGAATATTTCTATTTGTTCACATCTTCTATGTATTCTAATTATCTAAAAAGATAGTGACTACAAAATATGTAATTTCTGATCTAATATACATGTTACATAAAAAATGTAATTTCTATTCCTAATATCACATAAAATGATATTTTACACGTAAATATTTTTTCCTATGAATTCTAATGACACATAAAAGGTCATTTACTTGTAAACAATTTTCTAAGTTATACAGATGACAAATAAATGGTCATTTATCTGCAATCGATTTCCTATGTTTACTAAATAACATATAAAAGAATATTTTATATATCTACATTTTTTATGAATTCTAAATAACATATAAAAGTATATTTGTTAGTTTACAACTTTTAATTTAACTTAACAAATAAAATGACAATTTTATTTGTTAATAATTCCTATTTAACAAACATATGATTTTGGTGTCAACACAATCTTCCATTTTCAACAGGTCCACATCACATAATAATTACACATCAAATCAAGTATGGCAGTCACAGGAAAATACAACATATGAGTAATTACCACATTTAGAATTAACAATTTTTAATTATAATAATACAAAAAAAAAAGAAATGATTTCTCACCTTGGTTTTTTTTATATTCCGCATAGTTCAGATCTAAATTTTCCTTAAATTGGTTTGCTCTATTTCAGATCCAGTTGGTCATCATGGCATAGATCTCGTCAATCCGAGTACAACGCAATTTGATTTGCGAATTTCTGATTAGAAACGAACGATTTACGTTATTTTAAACATTAGACCTTTAAACAAATTATTAACTAATTCTATTATAATAATTAAAATAAATAATTACATTGGTTAAGAACTAGGCCGCTGTACTCATCTTCTTTCTTCTTCGTTCTTATCAGTTATAACCAAACCCAACTGCTCCAAAGGAAAGCACCATGTCGTACGCACCTCAGAGCACCAGAACCCAATCGGACTTCACCATGACGACGACGCCACCATGCTCCATCACCGCCCCCAAGTCTGGTCAACTCAGTGGGGCCCTCACCTCCCAATCCGCTCCCAAAGTCCGAAGGTTTGGATGCCAATTTCGTGAAATCCCGGTCGCTAAACTCCATCGTAGCCGTTGATTATACAGAGCATGAAACTTGTTGGAGGTGGAAGAGGAGATTGATGTAGGTCGAAAGAAATTTTAGAGGAAGAGAGAGTAGCCGCCATGGCCAGATGAAGGAGGATGACATATTATATTTTAGAAAATGGTTAGGGTTAGGCTATGAGATATTATACAGGGGTTGTGGTTTTTTTTAACAAAACCCCCTTGTCCTTAAATTATGTTTTATTTAATTTCTCTTCTTTTTAGTCCTTGCGCAGAAGTTTTGTAAATTAATAAATCATGGGAACAATCAAAATCTTTACTGTTTTCGACTGTATCACAAGTGGCAAGGTTTCAATGATTTTCAGAAATAAACCTATCATTAATTTGATATGGAATCTCCTTCAATTCTAAACCGAAACCATCAAGGAAAACACTCATTTATTTCACGCATGCATTTGTTTCTAGGAATGTACATTTCTTATGTTATTACATATATATATATATATATATATATATATATATATAATTTCTTAGCGTATAATTCCAAAATCAATTAATTAAGTTATTAAAGCATTCCTTTTTAACTTAAGATAAAGTATGTTTCTTATAACTGCAATTATCTTTAAATTATGAAATGTGATTTAAGTAAAATACCTAACTTTCTAATGGATGAATAAATCTTCTTCTTTTTCTTCCAAATTTGATTCATTTCCATTTATTAGGATAGACACTGATTTGTAGAAAGAATACCGTGTAGACATTTATTATCCATGTTTCTAAAGATTTTGATTTATTAATAGTTTACCATTGTTAGCACATAACCATTATGTAATTCCATAAGGTTGATCGTATTAGCATATTTTTGCATATTAGTTTTATTTCACTTATTTTTATTTCAAGTAATTGAAGGAATATAAGGTAATTTTATTGTATATAATCAAAGGTGTAATTTAATTTTTGAAATTACTGCGCCATTTCGGGCTCGGAATGGAATTAATATAAATTTTAAAGTTTTACTTCAAATAAAATAAATTTTTAATCGTGATTATTTAAAATAAATTATTTTAAATATCCACAACTCATTAAAATTACTTAAAATAAATTTTTGAATTTACCCCAAAATTCAGGGTCGTTACAAATACTCAGCGAAAATGTTCGCAATCTACAACCTCTACAATTCTCTTTGATGACCATAATTCTAGATTTAAACAAAGTAGAAAGATATAATTTGACTTTAACTTAACAATTGAAGTTGTGATTGATAATCCTACATAAAAAATATGGTATCACAGTTAGGATCAAAATGTAATAAAATGAAACGAAGACAATCACAAGTATTCTCTTAGAGAGCGTAAGCAACAATGCTAGCCTTATAGAAAGGAAGTAGCAGTGAATCTATTTGTTTGTGTGAGATAAATGTCATAACTGATAAGCCGCTATCATCTTGCATGACTGATGCTTTTGTGTGTGGACCTCTTTTTTTCAAATTTTAACAATTCCTGTACTAATGGTCGGGTTTACAGCTTATTTCTTAATTCTAGTCAACTACTTAAATTTCAAATAAAGATATCTCCGAAATTATGGGGGAAGAAAACTATTTTTATTATTGCTATACGATAGAAAAATAAAAAATACGTCCCTGGATGATTACCCCAGTAATCATCGTATACAACTATTATCATATAACAACAAGAAAATCTACCGCGCACCCACGGGGACAGTGACTCTAAGTCACATCTAAGGTCTAGACTCGTATCACTTTTATATATAATGTATTGTTCTAACCCTGCAATGATACCAAAATGTAATGCCCCACCTCTATAACCATATTATCCAAAAATATTACTAAGTAATACCGTCAAATAATGCGGAGAATGAGGCTATAGGGGCACATACGTGCAAATAATCTTGGACTAACACTGGTACATATTAAATTTTTTGAAATATCACTTTCTCTTACGTACTCAATGTCGGTACAAAACAATTACACGTATGCCTCCAGGACAGAACAATACAGAATATACATGAATACAGAGAACACAAAGTCAATCACATCGATAAAATATAATGTATAATATTTAACTTTTTATACACATTTACATATTACACACAAATATATACATCAATCCATACAATACATGATAATAAATGATATACTAAGTTACTATACTCTTCTAAACCCAATAAATACAAGTCGGTCTCAATCTGTCCCTGAACCTGTAATGTCTCGGTCAGGCCCAAGTGTTATATAAATAATATACAGATCAGTCTATGTTTAAATCCATTATAGTTAATATAAAATGTTTGGGTGCTCTAAACTCATAAAAAATCATTCAAGACATAAACCTAATCACTATAATCACTCAAATATCGACATTAATGATTCATGCCCTGTGGATAAATATTATGGAAGCATTACGATATAGAAATATATGCAAATGACATCATAATCTTATTCAAACGAATTTCATTCAAGAGTTATAACGCATTTTGAAATCGCTGAGATATCATAATCACTCGATAGCTCATAGGCTATCAAAATACAATAACATGATGAAATCATAAACGAGAATCATACATGTAAATCACATCGAAATATAAGGAAAACATAAAAGATCATATGGATCCATATCAACACTGGCGAGACTTAGCAACGCTGCACTCATATCAACATTGGCGAGACTCAGCAACGCCGCATGCATATCAACAATAGCGAGACTCAGCAACGCCGCACGTGCAATGAAAATATCATATACCAGTACTAAACAATTTTTATGCATATAATGGAAGATACTCAGATCTCCATAAGTTAGACTCTCGGGTCCAATATGGCATAGTCACTCAGGACTATCTCGATAGCCGCTCAGGACTATCTGGTATCAATAAGGAGATAGTTGCTCAGGACTTCTCAGTATAAACACTAGTTTACACTACACTTATCCTTCAATACTCTATATAACAAGTCTTGTGAATAACCAGAATGGTGACACCGAAAGTCCCATACCAGACGGTTTCACCAAACTGTTTACTTAACTTTCTCGTTACATAGAATATAGATATTATAAAATCACATAAAGGATGTCATCACTGTATCATATTCAAATCATCAGTCAAATTAAATCAATAGTGAATCATTCACAGTATAAGAATCCATGCCAGATTGAAAAGCCGACAATCATAGAAATGATGAATAATTCAAGAACAATACAAGAAATACATAAATTTCCAACATGATTTATAAATAAACAGGATCAAACAATAATTCTCAAAAGTAATTCATGTGTATGAAAAACATAAATTTTCGTTACAAATTTGAGCAAACAATAAAATATATTGTATGGAAAAATGAATCCAATAACATGTAAAGTATTGTCAAAAACTATTTCATAATACGATAAGAATGAAAACTTCCCAGTTGACCATTTTTGAGTAATGGTAAAATATTTTTAGTCAAACAACCCAAATTGGATTATTCTAGGATAAAATATTCAATTAAAAGTGTAAACTTGAAAGGTACATGTAATCAAATTAATTTTTTTTCATACTTATATGATAATCAATAAAATAATTTAAATGCTAACATTTACTTAAGTGTGTGTGTGTGTGTATATATATATATAAGTACATATGGTAGATTAAAACTATTTATAAATTGATGTACAAATCAATATTTAGAACTTCATTATACACTATAATTTATACATCATAATCTAAAATGTCGAGTAATTGCTACTATCTACAAAAAAAATACCCGTATGCAGGCTTCTCTGTTTATTTAAAATAGCAAAAAAGATCAGTTGTCCAAACAACAAATTAGATGAATGTAATTCAAAAATAAAATTGATAACTTCCCCTTTATATACGGCACTAGACCAACATAAAATTCATCAATTAATTCTAAATCATAAACAATCAGACAACAACAATATCAATCTAACCAATTCAATCATCCAAACAATCCAATTCAATACGAATAATAACATGAAAAATATAAATAACTATTATGGGGACAAACATAGATGTGAGTGAGGGGTGAAACTCACCGAATAGATACTTGATTAGCCCAAAAATGACTCGTATTGCCTTCACAGAGAATTCCAAAAAATTTGACATCCACCGTCCTAGATCCATCGATCCTCTCTCTCCACACCCACTGCACCATCAGCCACTACATGGAATCACGCTCATCTAGTTGCGTCAATTACCAAAGTCAAGCACCAGGTTTGCGAGGGCTCAAATGCACTGCACCATCGTGCAGGCCACCGTCGACCGCGCACCTCCCTGCGATGCTTCCACCCCACACGCCCAACTCTAGGTCGAGATTCCCTTTATGTGTTTTTTTCTTTCTTTCCTAATTGAACACGACGGAAGATGGGGAGGGCTCCGCCATTCATTTTTTTCCGTGAGGAGGACTTGATGCGGATTAGAATGGGAATTAGGAAAGCAACGAGACCCCTCCCGTTTGATGCCTTTCCAAAAATTAAAAATAAGCAGAAGATTCCAGAGGCAAAGAAGTAATACAAGCCTGTATTGGCCCAAACGGTTTAGGTTTGGTTTAAATTATGTTTTATCACAGTTGTTTTATACAAATTAAGCTATGATAATTTATGGTTTTAGTTTGTTTGATGTTCGCTTATTTTATTCGTTAAATTAACACTTAAATAAGATTAATTTATTTTCAACTGTTTCGGTTATATAAAAGAAATTATATGCTACCACAGAGAATTATATCTAATATAATCCATTTCTTTCAACTAATAAACCACCGCCAACTCAATCCTAGTATAAAACGTTTCTTGACCCATGTACATGGTGCAACTAGACAATTGACAATTACGTTCGATGCTAGATCAATTTAATTGTCAATTTAACATTTAATCATAACAAATGCATTTTCTAACAAATCATACTCGGTATCGCCAATGAATTCTTTAATTTAATTTAACAAATCGCAATGAATCATAACATGCGTATAATGCAAAACAGGGTTGTTACAGAGTCATAGTTGCTTTCATGATTCCAAAGCTAAGCCTCTTTATAAACTTCTTGTTCCTCAAGAAGACAGTGTCTACCGTCCCGCGAGAATAACAAGACAATTCATCAAACTTAGCAGTGTTTTCCACCACTAGCATCTCTCCCTACTTCAATTCATCAAACTTCCTCATCATTAGGGACATAGTAGCTTCTAAAACAAACCTTGTCGTAGGCATCCTCCAGAAGTCTTCCCAAATGATTCCTTCCTCCGGTGTCCTTACCGTATCCCCTTTCCACCAATTCAAAGCATTACCTGCAACTGTCGCGAGGACAACCTCCTTCTCTTCTCATCAACCCAGTCTAAATCTCCAAAGATTCTCTTATAGTATAGCAACTAGGTAACCACGGCGGCAGCATCTTCCGTTCCAAGGAACAGATTTCCTCCAAAGCTAGTATATCCCTGCTAAATTTCGCATATTTTCCCCAACTTGTGCTTCCAGGTTGACTCTTCTGACACCAGCACCAACTCAATCTTGCAACATCTGAATTGACGTCTGTTACAAATTATCTGAATCTACCGGTAGTGTAGCAACACCTTGGTACTCATTATCCTTTCGGTCCTGACCTTTACTAGCATTAGGTTGAGCATTTCCATTGGTTGTGGTGCATTTGCCACCAATATTCAATCTTGCACTTCTTCTCTCCATATCTTACTTCTTTTATGTAAACAACTTTAGTAACATAACGAAAGGTGGCCCTAAGACTATGGGGGGTATATACAAACTTTATAATAAAAATACAAATACATCACAGTTTTGTTATTCCAACCCCTGGTAGTTCCTATGATTTTTGGGTTTTAGTTAGAAAGCCCTTGTTTAGAAAAGGTTATTTAAGTTCATATAAACCTATACTCTGATACCAAATTATAACACCTTATTCTCTAAGGCTAGAATCTAAACGCTATATATGTTGTAGTCATCTCTAGTTTCAACTTTCGGTGATAGAAAATCGAATGTTAATCAAAAATAACATCAGAAAACACGGAAGTATGAAAATTTTCACCAAAATGTTCATTGATATATAGATTCATTCATATAACCCACAGCGCAATCCATTTAGAGAAAATATATCGTATTACAAATATACTCCGAGAGCGACATATGACGATGCCCCCTTGGTTGATCAGAGTATAAATAACGATAGTCATAAAACGTGTCGGTACATACATCAACAGACACAACAAACAAAACAAAATAGAACATAACGGAACACTTAAATAGCTACAGCCTCCTGCTCGCCAACGAAACTTATTCGAAAGATATATCTAAAAGATATTAACTCTCAGCCTACTTAATTGAGTACTCGAGAGTTTACGGGGAAAAACAAACAAACTACGGGTCATCCAAGAAGACCGTATAAATAGAAATCTTACTACCCGACACTATTGATATTTAACGAGACCATGTCGCTTAGCACAATAGGATTCTCTCTTGTTAGAACCATGCTACGAAACAAGGCTAACTCTGTGCTCATGCGCTACAACGGTTAGTATAATTTATAACAATAACATCATAACAATAGAGACATATAATCATGCTACACACATAATGGATTCCCCATCCCCTATTACACTGACCAACCAACTAAAGGTTTTAACATTTTAATTTACCATTTCTCCTTTTTTTCGCGACACCCGTATGTTGGATCTAGATTAAACCTAGAGGGGGGTGAATATGGTTTATTACAAATTAAGCGAGATAATAAAAATATCAGACCATAGAATGTAGAAGAAAATAAATGCAGAAAGGTACATAGATCGTGTATGCTTGAAAAATAGTTCTCTGATGATCATATTCTCATTGATGTTCTTGACATTGAATCTGGGACAACTTGCAATCGAAAATTGTAAGTGATATGAATTAGATTTCTCTTTTGTTCTTTGAAATGATGCTTTTATTTTTGATTGCTTTTTGCCAGTGATGAATGGTGTTAAATAGGATTATAGAAAATCCCAATTCTCTCTGATTTCGTTGAATGCCTTGATTTGACTTGCACGTGTGTTTCCTCTTTTGATTTCCATAGCTTTGATGATGTTGCGTGATTAACTTGATTGAGGAAATGTATGATTGAATCCAGACATGTCAATACGAATCTGGTCGGCCTTCTGAAACATGTAAATTTTGTGAAATTGCTTTCATTCCAAAACAAATGCCAAACACACTAAAAATACTCTCGATTTTTCATTGATTAATTTCTGGAAAGATATCTGTCGAGATATTTAATTGTTGTCCCCTTTAAATGTTTCCAAAAAGTGCTTGCATAATTTCGATTATACTCTGTTCATTTTTCTGGGTTCCATACACTTGCCAAAAACATGTTGCTCACTAATTTCATTCGTAAAACTGGAAAGAAAATTAATTGTTTCTTTCCCAATAGATGAACACTAACTTCTCTTGCCAAATATGGAATTTTTGAAATGAATTTTTGTGTATGTTTATTTTCAAAGAATTTATTTCTTCCTAGAAGTGAATTAAGACTTGCCAAAAAATGTTTTAGACAATTTATTTCTTGGCAAAGGTAATTCTGTTACATTCCAAAAAGCATTCAGAAAAAACAACTACAAACAAGATTGCCAAAAACTTAGCTGTTGCCACAAGCATTTGTCTTGATACCTTGAGTACTTGAATTTGAGTTGATGACTTGCCACAATTTGACCATTTTTAGTTACTGACTTTTACATACCTGTGCATGTTCATATTGGTTAAAATTGTTAACTCGAATCTTTGCAAAATTAGCTCGTCCAATACTGTGGTTTCTGGAAATAAATTTTGAACTGCCAATTTATATCTTTCCCCCATTAAACTGTTGCCATACACTGAAAGTATTCTTTTGGATGCTGCTTTTGACCTGAGGTTCTTGCATATATGGCTTTATCCATGCTATCACACTTCAGCTTGTATTTAATGTATTCATGCGCATATACTTACTAGTTTGCTTCATTACTCTGTTGTGTATGTTGATTGGCACTTTGAGTCGAACTGCCATGAGTGCTCCTGGCATGTAATCTTGCCATACTGACTTGCTAGTGCACATATGCATGAGTAGATTTTACACTTGAATGCTTCATGTTGATTGCTTTGAACTGGCACCAGTTTGTGAATTTTGTGGACCAAGTATGCTGCCTAGGATTGAAAACTATTGTGCACACATCTTTGCCTCCATGCTGCTTGTTCACTGTTGCATCATGTACATATACCCATGCAGCTGCTATATTGCACCAATGTGTTCATGTACTTCCTGAAACTGAGATGCACTTGTCACGTGAACATGAACTGATTTGGCATGTATTTGAGCTCAGCCCATTTGTGTTGTGCTGCCTCGACCACATTTTCACTTGTTCCATTCTTGTAGCTGAGCATTTGTGCACATATTTGTATTGTGCACTGAGTCGAGATGGTCCACGTGGCTACTCCTCAGTTGCGCACTGGATTGGCGAGGCAGTGCACACATGTATATATACACACGTGTGTATATGCAGCCATTTAGAAAAATATTCTTGTCCCTACACAGAATTTTTTTGTATATACACTGACTGCCTTGTCGTATTTACAGTGAATCACTGTGAATATCACAAGCTGTCTGGACACAGTCGGATAGATTCAATAAATCAGATCGAGTCATGAAAAATGATGAGAAAACACACCAGAAAACTAAGGCAAATAAAATTTTTAAAATAAAAATTATATCTGCTAGAATATGAAATTATTTATGTTCCAGATACTCTACATGTGTGTTTCTATATATGACAGGTACGGATGACTGGACTGACTGTGAGCTGTGAAGGCAGAAGACTGAAGCTGATAGTTAATTGTACAAATCAAGATGTCTGTATTGAGTGATGTGTCTGTGTCATTAAAAATGTGTTAGTATATTGAAATGTAAACTGAGTGAGTGATTGTGTGTGTGTGTGTATATATATATATATATATATAAGATGTATAGCCAGAGTGTTGTAGTGAGGAGCTGTGTAACAAAAGAATTGTATATGGATAAATTTGTACAAAATAGTGGAGCTTGAAATTTGTATTGTTTTGACTATTGAAATACAATATTATATTTAATAAAATATTGTTTGAATATTTAATTCTTGTCCAGTAGTATTTCACATAAATATAAATATTATATTTCTGTATGTGATATAGAATAACAGTATAGTAACAAACACATTTAAAAATATATTTATTTGGTTGTTATCATTAAACAAAAAACATATAATTGTGTATACAACAATGTCATATACAACAATCTCCCCCTTTTGATGATGATAAACAAATATTAAGATTTTGAATATAATTAATGTATTTGACAGTGAAAAACTGAACTCCCCCTACAACAGAAACTCCCCCTATAACTGTGAATGAGTGAAAAAAATGAAAATTGAATAAATTTTCAAAATTAAATATATTTATAAAAGATTCACTCATAAATCAAAATCTCAACCCATTCTCCCCCTTTTGTTATCATCAAAAGGATACATAATTTAAAATATAGATGAAAAATGACTAAAAAATATAATTTCAGCATAAGAGTAAGAACGGTCATCATAAATCTTAATCAATCAAACAAAAATCATAATATTCTAAGAACTAGCGGCAAATTTCACATTGCAGAATGATGGATTTATGATGAAATTATAAAAATGGAGAGAGTTATCAAAATATGAATTTCAATTATTTTCAAAGGATTTTTTGTAAAATGAGCACAAAAACAGTGATGGATTTGGACTATAATTATAGGTTCAATTTAAGTGATGCAATCAAATAATCTCAAATCCCAATAGATATCAATCAACAAATCATAATATATCATAATATATTAACACATTTCACAAATTAGAAAATGGATTGATAGGCTAGTTTGTATACACCAAGGAAATTTCATATGCAAATTTATTTAGCAAATTATTTTCTTTTTCTTTTAATTTAAGAGCACACTGAACACATAACCAGATCTTGGATTTTTAAATGAGATCAGTTGCAGCTTAAATATAAGTAATCCCATAACCATGCATAACCAGAGCTTGGATATTTAAATGAGGTTAGAGAAACACTTGTGAATATTATATTTTTATTATTTTCAATTTCAAAATGAAAAGCTCCTCAGTATATAAAACAAATATGGATGACAGAATTGTGATAGGTACAAAAATGGTTTGTGAAATAAATTTCTAAATTAATCATATTATGAAATATGCTCAACTGTACCGGGATCAGTGAAAATTTTCAATTTTCACTAATTCTGAAAAATAACATAGTCCCATTTCTATCACAAATATTTCTACTGTTTATTCAAAAAGATTTTAAAATATATAACTCTCCACATTAATATAAAATTATCATGGATGGCAGAATAATGATAGAAAAGGGAGATGGTCGTGAAATAATTGCCAGTTCAAAGATATTATAATAAATGTTCAACCATCATGAAAAATCTAAATAAAATCTCCTCTTGTTGTGAAATATACTGCAGTCCCAATTCATCACAATTTCAAAATCTGATAATAATTTTGATGAATTATAAATACAGTTCAATTTGGATATTGATTTCAATTTTTGAATGAATAATCAATAAATAACTTTAAAATTGAAAATCAATTACAAGAGGAAATTGAAAAGATCTATACAAAGCAAGAGGAATTACAAAAAATCAGCATCCTGATACCAATTGGTGTCCCTATTAATGAGGATTGTAACAAGACACTTAAGACAAACCAAAGTATCACAGACAGCAGAATTTTAAAGCCCAAGAAAAAAAATTAGCACATTTATCAGGGCAGCAGACGGATCAAAACAAGCAGTTATCTAAGATTAGTATCAGAGCAGCACAAAACTAGTTTCAAAGCAGACTTGTCAAGCTGATGGTCACATAAGATGATTCATGATCCAAGATTAAAAAAATACCTTTTATTTGAAATCATCTGAGGAAATACGAAAATCTCAAGATTCGAATGAATCAATCACACCAGATTATAAACTTCAGATCCAAGATATATATATGATTCAATAATTTAAAATGACTTTAAACAAACAAATATTCAAATCAAATAATCATGAAAAACAGTGAGTTTCAAAGACCATTTTTCAAAAGAATTTTTCAAATTATTTCTGACAAGTACAAGAGTAATTTCAGATCATTTACATCAAGCTTCAGAGATATTCATGACCCAGAAAATTAAAGAATAATCTATTTGAAATCTCTTGAATCTATGTCAAGTTTTGAGATATAATGAATCAGTCATACAAGAGTGATAATTTCAAATTTAAGAGGTATGTGGTATCCAAAATATCAAGAATTTCAGATGATTTCAAACAAACAAATTTCAACCATAATGATCATGAATAAAGATGATATTCAAGATGTGTCATTATGATTCAAGACAATTCAAAATTTCCAAGCCAATCTGAAAATCAATGGAATTCACGACTGAAAAATAGCAGTGTGCTGTAATGAGTATAACATTCCAAGCTTTTCTAAAATGAATTAGAAGAAACTCAAAACAACAGAGGTGTGTGAATCTTTATTTAATTTTCAGATATTCAAAAAATTTAGAATTCAAATTAACAGTGTTCAAGATATGATAAGTATACATCAACACTGTTATGAATTCATAAAACAAAAAATAAACTTTAAAACAATTGCAGATATTTACAAGATTAAACTCAAGATCTGGAAATGATTTAAAACATTAAAGTTTTATTCAAATGAAGTGAATTTCCAGAAAATCATGAATTCTGCAATTAGAAGTTAAGGAAGCTCATAAAAGAAAAATATAGCAGTGGCAACTCAAAAACAAAAAAAAAATAGAAGGGGTAGAAAGAGGAATAAACAAAGAGAAGAAAATAAAAACATAGAATGTTTACAAAGTTGAGTCTAGAGATCATACCTGAATTGCATAAGTTGTTGTGGATCTCCAGCTCAACAAACTCAGCTAAGGAACTATGAATAATATGATGATATGAAGCAGTTTGAATTCAGTTTCTCTTTTGCAAAGCAGTTCCTCAACCTCCTCTGGTACCTAACAGTTTAGAGGATCAAGTGGTCTAACAAAATTAGTAAAACCACTCACATTTGTATTCATATGTTTTGGTACCCAGACTTGTTTGTACAACAATCCATTAGAATTGACTTTTGTACCCTTAGGAAACCAAATTTGTTTGAATTTAACGAAGCCCGTTTTATTTCCTTTTGGGATCCAAGATTTTTTAAATGGTTTGTTATAAAACAAATTCTCATCTCGGTAATGATTTGAAAAACCTTTGAAATTACCCGAGTTCAAATTATCAAGACGATTCTTTTCAAAGAAGTTTGAAGGATTTTTAAAATCATTTGAATTTCGTTTTTTAAAAATATTATTTTTCCCGAAGCCAAGACCACATTTATTTCCAATAGAAACTTGGTTTTGTAACAACTTATTCAACGATTTTTCCCCATTAGAAAATTTATCCAAAGTTGATTCTAATCGTTGAATTTTGGATTTTAGATTGCTATTTTCTTTTATTAAATTTGAGCAATTATTTATAGCGATCTTCTGTTTAGCATTAGACTGTTTCAAAACCAAATTCTCATTTTCAAGTAATTTAATTTTGGCTTGGGATTCGGAAATCTCAAGTTCAAAATGATTTTGCTTTTCAGATTCAAGTTTTTCAAAGGTTTTGAATTTTTCAATCTCAATTTCAAGCTCTTTCAAAATCAAATCTGTTTTCAACAAATTTTGTTTTTCAGCAAATTCATATTCGGAATTTTTATTAGTCTTAAAATTTTCAAATTCCTTTTGTAAAAAGTTGTTTGTACTTTCAAGCTCAATCTTGTTCTCTTTTAAAATCATAATTTCATTTTCAAGCTTTTGAATATTTTTATTTTGGTGAACATGATAGTTTTCCAAAACCAAAAAACTTTTACAACTAGTGTTTGAAGATTTCTTGACCTTCTCAAGTTTTGATTCCAAAATATTATTTTTTCTGATCAACTCAAGCTTTTCAGATATCAGAATTTTATTTTTAGATTTTAGATTCTCAACAGATTCAGTTAAATCATTAAAACGATGAATTAAATCTTTATAAGAAAGACCGCCTGTTGAGTCTGAGTTTGAGTTTCCATCTGTACAACCTGTTAAGCACAAATTTGAAACTGAGTTGACATTCCGGGGTTTTGAGCGGTTGTCTTCTTTTCCATACAGCGTGTTGAGAGTTGTCCAGATTTCCTGTGCGATCAAACAATGAGAGATAAGGCTATATTGTACATCATCAATATAAGAATATAAAATATGAGTAACGTGAAAATTAAATTCAATATCAACCCTATTTACAATATCATACCCATTTATAATACTATTCCAACATTCAATATCAACAGATTTTAAATAGGATTCCATTTCTACTTTCCAATTCAAAAAATATGTACCATTAAAAATAGTTGGAATACGACTAGACTGACTCTCTATAGACTGACAACTAGGATCACCATTTACTCTAGAGTTAACAAAATACCTGCTCTGATACCACTTGTTGGATCTAGATTAACCCTAAAGGGGGGTGAATAGGGTTTATAACAAATTAAATGAGATAATAAAAATATCAGACCACAGAATGCAGTAGAAAATAAATGCAGAAAGGTAAATGACACAAGATATACCCAGCTTCGGCAAAATCCTGCCTACTGCTGCATTCCTAAGTTTTCTACTAGGTAATAGAACAGAACCCGCTTATAAGACCATGTAAACTCGCGAACCCCTCGCTCCTATTCTAATCCTATGCCCAAAACCCTAGACTGGTCTATATCCCCTAGATCAGATTTTCCCTAGTTTTACAGGCTCAAGTAAACTAAGTAATTTTACAAGTGAAACTAGGAAACACCTAGATTTTATAGACTCTAGCAACTGTCAGTTAAACCCCTAACCGAATCAATAGATTTTACAGACTCTAGAACTATTTTGTCGATTACAAAGGAATTTAAAAAAAAACTAAATTTAAGCAAATTAAAAACCCTTCTCCCTTTGAATTAGAAATTGGCTTAGCCAGTGACATGTAGGACAGGCACCATTCTCTCCATTTTCTCTTGCCTGATTACTTTATTCTCTGGGAAAATTAAATGGCGGCTAGGGTTTTACTAAATCCCTAAATCTCGATCGTGTATGCTTGAAAAATGGTTCTCTGATGATCATATTCTCGTTAATGTTCTTGACGTTGGATTTGGGACAACTTGCGATCGAAAATTGTAAGTGATATGAATTAGATTTCTCTGTTGTCTTTTGAAATGATGCTTTATTTTCGATAGCTTTTTGCCAGTGAAGAATGGTGTTAAATAGGATTATAGAAAATCCAAGTTCTCTCTGATTTCATTGAATGCCTTGATTTGACTTGCACGTGTGTTTCCTCTTTTGATTTCCATAGCTTTGATGATGTTGCCTGATTAACTTGATTGAGGAAATGTGTGATTAAATCCAGACATGTCAATACGAATTTGGTCAGCTTTTTGAAACATGTAAATTTTGTGAAATTGCTTTCATTCCAAAACAAATGTCAGACCCACTAAAAATGCTCTCGAGTTTTCTTTGATTAATTTCTGGAAAGATATCTGTCAGGATATTTAATTGATGTCCCCTTTAAATGTTGCCAAAAAGTGCTTGCCTAATTTCGATTATACTCTGTGCATTTTTCTGGGTTCCATACACTTGTCAAAAATATGTTGCTCACTTATTTCATTCATAAACTGGAAACAAAATAAATTGTTACTTTCCCAATAGATGAACACTAACTTCTCTTGCCAAATATGGAATTTCTAAAATGAATTTTTTGTATGTTTATTTTCCAAGAATTTATTTCTTCCTAAAAGTGAATTAAGACTTTCCAAAAAAATGTTTTAGACAATTTATTTCCTGGCAAAGGTAATTCTGTTTCATTCCAAAAAGCATTCAGAAAAAAACTGCAAACAAGATTGCCAAAAACTTAGCTGTTGCCATAAGCATTTGTCTTGATACCTTGAGTACTTAAATTTGAGTTGATGACTTGCCACAATTTGACCATTTTTAGTTACTGACTTTTATATACCTGTGCATGTTCATATTGGCTAAAATTGTTGACTTGAATCTTTGCAAAATTAGCTCGTCCAATACTGTGGTTTCTGGAAATAAATTTTGAACTGCCAATTTGTATCTTTCCCCCATTAAACTGTTGCCATACACTGAAAGTATTCTTTTGCATGCTGCTTTTGACCTGAGGTTCTTGCATATATGGCTTTGTCCATGCTGTCACACTTCAGCTTGTATTGAATGTATTCACGCGCATATACTTACTGATTTGCTTCATTACTTTGTTGTGTATGTTGATTGGCACTTTGACTCGGACTGTCATGTGTGCTCCTTGGCATGTAATCTTGCCATACTGATTTTCCTGTGCACATATACATGAGTAGATTTTACACTTGAATGCTTCATGTTGATTGCTTTGAACTGGCACCAGTTTGTGAATTTTGTGGACCAAGTATGCTGTAATGACCCGTGTTATTGGCAGTCAAATATTTTATTTAATTTATTATTTTAAATATTATATTTGGAATATTAATGAATTTTAATATTGAAATCGTTTATTTAAAACGACGTTTAAACGTTATAATTTATATAAATATAAATAGAGCTTGAAAATGGCGTGCAGTTCGTAATATGGAGTTTTGAACTTTAACTGAATATACAGGATCCAATATAAGTCGGATTTCTATGAAACAAGAAACGTTGAAACCGTGTCGATGATAATTTTCATATGAAAAAGAAAAATTCATATTTCGTGTAACGGTTTGTTAATTATGGCCAAATCAAATTTTAAAGTAGTCGCTGTGAAAACTCGTTATTTAAATATTGGCCTTTAAAATGGCCATTTTGCAAACGGACTTTGTTTCCAATGAAACCAGTTTCATTGGGACCGTATCGATTAATTATTGCACGATGTTAAATAGCGTGGCAAACCGAGGTCGTATGTGGACACGGTAGCCGCAAACGCCCAGTTATTTTCTATAGTGCGTAATTAATTTAATAAAGAGATATTTGGGTATAACTTGAACAGACGATCGAATTAAGCCACAAAACCACTTCTGTTGAGTTCGTATCGTTGATTAGAGTTAGGATAGGTATATAGTTTGTTATTTTTGGAGACCGGGTAATTTGGCGCCAAAAATGGCATTGCAGTGCGCGTAAAAATAGCCTACCGGGCAAACAGTCTCAGAATGCGACGAAACTGGTGCAGTTGGGTTCGTATTGAAGAATTATTATAGGATTGCAAAGTTTCAAGTTGATTTGATTTATCTGGTGATCGTGAAAAAATTAAACGCGTGTTTCTTTCTGGTTTTATGAAGGAAATTTTTTCATACGACCTCGGATTTCGACGAAATTTGTCCCATTGGATCCGGAATATCTTTTTACACTAAGATTAGCCTTTTTATCAGTAAACAGAAATCAATATGTAGTGGTTTTTAAGCCGATTCTTCACAACAAAGTTTAGTTGTATTATAATATTATTTAAACTATTCCACTTAACAGTAACTTTTCTTTTTACTTTTCCCTTTTGCGTACGTTCCTTTTGATTTCTTTCGTCCGACCTCACCATTTCCTTGCTTCCCAAAACATTTCAGTACCGTGCCTTGCAATCTACTAAGAACCGTGTCCACCAAGTTTTTTTATAGAATCCCACCTACCCTACACTTTAGTCTGAAACCTACCCCTAAACCGTGATCCCCACGTTAATTTCCGCTATAAATATATGTGAATTATTTCTTTTTCTCGTTGGTTTCCAGAATTTGTTTTTCTCGGATTTTAAACCCAAGCTTTCCTTCAAAAAGCTTCCTCCTCTGCAAAATAAAAACGCAGTCTGTTCTTCCCCAGTTTTCCGACTTCATTTCCAAACTGAATGCTTCTTCCGTTCCATAATAACGCATGCCATCAGTAGGAACCCAGCGGAAATGGTGAGGAGGTAGATCTCATTCATGGGGGTATGTGTGCGAAGGCGGGGTCCGGGAAGGGTGCATGAGTTCTCGACTGTTGGGAAAGGCAAGGGGGTGTGTGATGTATAACAGGACAGCAGAAATATATGGCGTGGAGGGGAGAGTACGGTAGAAGTTGGGCGTGAGTTTAATGCTTTGGTGGAAGGAAGTCGGAGGGGGAAATAACTATGTACACGGTAGCATAGTTTCAGTTGTATAGTTCATGATGTAGGGGTATTCTCGTGATGGGAGGAAGGAAGAGTTTGCGCGAGGGGTTGGAGCATGGTGGTCTGGTGAAGAGGTGAGGTTAAGTATGGTAACGGGACGGATTCGATGAAGAAGCCGCTGCGTAACGGGAGAATGGAGGAGGTACAAATGGTTTTTGGGAAGACTGAGTGTGTGGGTGTACATGTAGGGACGACGCAGCATCTTTGAGGATCAAGTGGAGGAGCCGATCTCGGTGATGAGGATGTTGCGGATTGTGTAACATGGGAGGAATATTCTCGAGATGGGGGAGTGTCCAGACTGTCGAGATCCGGTCGATGGACACATGGGGTTCAGGCGAAGTCATAGTGCAAGGGGGTAGGTGGAGCAGAGAGTATAAACGCATGGGGATAGAGTGTTGTGACAGAACCAAAATTTAATGGGGAGAATGGCATGGCATTTGCGTTAAACCAGGAAGAGTAGGGGGTGGCTCAACTGTTAGCGTGGGTACTTAAGTGGGAAGGGGTATTAAACAATGAAAAGGTGAATGGTGAGCTGGAATGGGCGTGAGAGCATGGCCTCCGTGGACGTGAGGCTTGAGGGAAAACAGTTGTTGTTGCATGAAAAAAAAAGGGAGAAAGTAAAGCAAAGGGGTGTGAAAGGTTAGAAGGTTGGTTCGGAAATGCAATAGCATATAGGGAGAGTAGCAGGTTTAGAATAACGTCAGTGAAGGGGAGAAGATTGTGAATAAGGCGGTTTAAAATAACAGGTTTAGAATAACGTCAGTGAAGGGGAGAAGATTGTGAGTAAGGCGGTTTAAAATAACAACAGTGGAGGTAAGAAGATGGGTGCAGTTCACAATAGTAGCAACGTTTTGGAGATGTGCAGTGCGCATGCCAATATGCCTAATCACGTAACACAATCAGATGAAAACAAAGGACGTTGGGACCGTTTCGACAGACAAATATTTATGGAGCTGAGTTGAACAGGGTTGGACGTAGCCGAGAATTTTAATCAAATTAAACATTCGTTTAATTTAATTAAAACAAATTATTTCAACGATCAACCGAAATCAAGGTGAGTTAAACTCACTCAGTATTTTTCCCCATTTATATTTTTTATAAATTGGGTTTTTATTTTGTGTGCTCTGATTGCTATTGATTAACTGTTCACTAGTTATATATTTATTTTCTGATTTAACTGATGAAATTAAACCATCGTTTAATTTCAGTGAAATACCAAATCGTTATTCTAACGATTGGTTCCAATAAAGGTAACTTACCTTGTTGGTCACGTTTATAAAATAAACGTATTTAAATTGTTGAATTGGTTGAATTGCTTGTGGTTGGATTTAATGGTCGTTATTATCAGTTAAATGGTTGAATGATTTGATTTGAAATAACCATTTGTATACAGGGAAAAACAGGTTGGAGGGATCCGACCGGATTCCTCAAATATATTATTTATTTTTATATTATCATATGAACTGTCATGATTGGGTAACTGGTTTTGGTAGTGATCATCGACTGAAAAGTCAACCTGTGTTGTGTTTTAACCAATGGGCTATATTGGTTAAGTAATCGGCAGTAAATGGCCTAAAAGAAATGATATCGATTTACTGTCAGGTAAATTGATAGAACTGAAGTTACAATACATATTTTATAACTGAAGATAGATTTTGAAATATATTATTTTGGAAATAAGTTTTCAAAAGGGGAGATAAATAATTATTATTTATTATAATTAATTATTAATTTAATAAAGTAAATTCTGATATTAATCAGAATTATAAACAAGTGATTAGAGATTTACCTAACGATTAAAATTGGATATTTGGCTTGTTAAGAATTTATAAAAATGGAATTTTAAAAGTGATGTTTTATCAGATATTACTTAATTATTAAATTAAGAAATAAAGGGTTATACCCGAGAAAAGGATTTTCAAAACAAAAAAAAAGGTTTATGAAACCGTATTTTTTTTAAATAAAATAATTAAATGGGATTTGTGTTGAGATTAGAATGAGATATTGGGTTTTTGATTATAACTCGTATCTATCCTTAAATATGAACGTTGTTGATCAAGGTCTGAGAGGTAATTAGAATACCCCAACTTGAACGACTTCAGAATTATCTGAGGATGGTATAAGTTGAAATGGTAAAAGGGATTGGTAAAGTTATCATTTCATTAGAGAAATAATAATGCAACATTTGTGATGAAGATTTGAGGATTTCAAAGTAAAAGGGAAATGAAAGGAGTTGCCGAAAATATAACGATATTTTCAAATTAGAAGGAAATGTAAAGGATGGGTTTTATTCTATTAGAATAAGCATTGGTATTGTTTCAAGTAATGAAATAAAATGAGATTTCGTAACATCGTTTGATGAGAAATAAGCTAAAATGGTTTCCCAATACGATAATAACGTGGCTAATGTTTGAAAGTGAAAATATGATATAGGATTTTCCTAAGTGTTAAAATGGATTTATTTATATAATAAGAAGCGAGAAAAAAACTATATTTATTATATAGAAGTGTTTAAAGGTTTTAAATTTACATTTGTTTTAATCAAAAGGCCTTGTGATGCTGAATACTGAACCAGTAAACCCATTGGATTGTCATGATTGAAACACTGATTATTTTGATAGTTAAATCACCGATTATCAAATCTATCCAATACTATTGTTGGTTTGGAAAGACCGGGATCGAAATTATATTCGAAAACCATTCCGACCAAAAATACGTGAAGATATCAGAAGACGGTCGAGATGGAGCATTGAAGACCGTGGATCTTCATAAGCGGAAGGATTACTTATAATCTCTGGCTTAGCGGCCCGAGGTACACTGTGATTCGGTCGTGGTTGGAATCCACGGGTTGCAAGGACTTCTCGCCACTGATCCATGGGGTGATTCCTATATGAGATGCAGTAGGAGAGTACCTTCGGTTCATCCTGTTCCTGGATGACTTGTATGGACGAGTGTCTGACAGAGTATTTCCAAAGGATCACGTATGTTGATTTCTCCAAACGTGCCATAGTTGGTTAGCTCCCAACTTGAGTATTTTGTGGACATCAATTAGTGATATCTGGCGGATCTGACGATGTGGCATTCAAAGTAAATGATGGTCAGATGTTTTAGAGATGAATTCAAACCTCAAGCCTCACAGCCGAGAAATGACAAAAAATCGGGCAGGCAGCATGGCTATGTGGGTCGCTCCCATTACGGTGTATAATCACCTATCTAGAGAAATTCCTATTTACTTCTTTAATCTATTCCGATGTTGTCCCTATTCGGGAAACGGTGGTTTGAGCCCAACCGTTGGTGATATACATTCGATACACTCAAGAGAAATGAGTGGTCAGTCATGTGAGGGCCGGGTTGCAAGACGTTCTTGTTGAACCTAGTGTATTCGCCTCTAGAGATACACTATCGGCAGGTGGTCCCATACCTTGTCAAGGTCGGAATCCAATCTCCAATAAGCGCCCGCGGTTTTAATTGTATACTATATACGTGGAGCGTGAGATGCAAGCGTTCCACTAGATTGTTATTTACTTGTATTTAGACATTATTATAATATCAGAAAAGATATGGGTTTCAAAACTGTTTTGGGTTATCGTAAGGTAAAAACTGTCCGTGTTTATGTGTGGATTTGGTCTTACGATTACCCTTTTCTTTCGAAAAGATTTTGACTTTAAAATCAAGTTGTGTGATACCCTTAATACTGTGCAATTTTTTCTCACTCTGGTTCACCAGACTGACCCGGTATTTTGTAAATACTTGGGTTAGCCCGGGGTGTACAGGTCCAGGTTATCGAATGCTGTGATGTCCAGAGACGAGCTGGAGATGTTCAGACATATGATATTATATAGCTACTTTTCCGCTATGTGTTTTATATGGGAACAGGTTATTATAACTGTCCCATGGTGTGATGTACTCTGATATTGTAAGTATTTGAAAGCTCTCAATAAAGTTTTATTTCTGTATTATATTTTGTGTCGTTGCGATGTGAGACTCTGTGTTATGTTGTTTCTTCTTCTTCTATTCTAATATTTCTTTCTTTCTTATCTCACCCTCTAAATTCTTTCTAATAACGTTTTGGTATTTTCGGTGTTCAGAAGGTCGGCATGAGTTACGATAAAGGTATTTATGTTGATTTTTGGGGCCGAAAATCCTTGGGTCGTTACATATGCTGCCTAGGATTGAAAACTACTGTGCACACATTTTTGCCTCCATGTTGCTTGTTCACTGTTGCATCATGTATATATACCCATGCAGCTGTTATATTGCACCAACGTGTCCATGTACTTCCTGAAACTGAGATGCACACATGAACATGAACTGATTTGGCATGTATTTGAGCTTGGCCCAATTGTGTTGTGTTGCCTCGACCACATTTTTACTTGTGCCATTCTTGTAGCTGAGCATTTGCGCATAGATTTGTATTGTGCACTGAGTTGAGATGGTCCACATGGCTACTACTCAGTTACGCACTGGATTGACGAGGCAGTGCACACGTGTATATATATACACGTGTATATGCAGCCATTCAAAAAAATATTTTTGTCCTTGCACAGAAATATTTTGTATATACACTGACTGCCTTGTGGTATTTACAGTGAATCACTGTGAATATCACAAGTTGTCTGGACATAGTCGGATAGATTCAATAAATCAGATCGGGTCATGAAAATTGATGAGAAAACACAACAGAAAACGGAGGCAAATAAAAGTTTTAAAATAAAAATTATATCCGCTAGAATATGAAATTATTTATTTTCCATATACTGTGTGTGTGTTTCTGTATATGACAGGTATGGATGACTGGACTGACTGTGAGCTGTGAAGGAAGAAGACTGAAGACAGTTAATTGTACAAATCAAGATGTCTATATTGAGTGATGTGTCTGTGTCATTAAAAATGTGTCTGTATATTGAAATGTAAACTGAGTGAGTGATTGTATATATATATATATATATATATATATATATATATGAGATGTGTAGCCAGAGTGTTGTAGTGAGGAGCTGTGTAACAAAAGAATTGTATATGAATAAATTTCCACAAAATAGTGGAGTTTGAAATCTGTTCTGTTTTGACTGTTGAAATACAATATTATATTTAATAAAATACTGTTTGAATATTTAATTCTTGTCCAGTAGTATTTCATATAAATATAAATATTATATTTCTGTCTGTGATATAGAATAACAATATAGTAACAAATACATTTAAAAAATATTTATTTGGTTGTTATCATCAAACAAAAAACATATAATTGTGTATACAACAACGTCATATACAACACTATATTTGCTTCGCAAAGACTACTTTACTAGACAATGGAGCTGACAGTTCATTATATATGTTCTTTCTTTCATTTAAGCTCTATAATACGAAACCCCCTTTTGGCTTTTGAAAGTTAGCGAGCTGGGAACCTCAATCTCTTTACATTATAAAGTTATAGAATTTATTTCAAATCATATAGTAATAGTCTTTCAATTCAAAAATATTTCCCATTAAGGGGACCCTTTGTCAAAAAGACTGAAGGAACCTCAGAAAACATAAATCTCATTCTGTACAAAGTTATAGTTTAGAAATCCTTCTTTGTAAAAATAGTTCCTTTATGAAAAAGCACCACTTCGGCCCGCCTTAAGGAGTCAAGGCGAAAGCCTCTTGTGGAGCGGCTGCCTTTCAAAACCAAAATATTTATAAGTATTAAGACCAATATGAAACTGAAAGGTAAGAGACAGAAGCCTTGAATGCTTCATATACCATACTTGTGATATTTCAAGCACCCAACACTCCTGAAGGATGGTTCCGGCTTTGCCAAAGGGTGGTTTCGATTTTGGAAATGGCACTGATAACAATTTTAGGAAAAATTGATTTATTTCTTTAAAAAACATATCTTTTTACCAACTCTATTATATTTGTCGAAATTCTATTGGTATACAAAGTATTTTGACCAAGGTAACATTATTTTCTAGTACTTTGTACTATACAAAATACATGGACTTTTATACATATAAGCGTTAATACCATAATTAACGCTAAATCCTTTCTAAAGCATACACACTTAGGAAAAAGATTATGGACTAACTTCTCCAATCCATGATTGGGCTAGGTGAGTATAATCACACAAAGGCTGATTATAAGATTTTACTTTATCGCTTTGATCTTTTACTTGTACCCGGAGATAGACAAAGTCAATGAAAGATGCTCGGGTTTGGAAACCAAAAGCAAAATTCCCGAAGATAATAATTGTTGTCCAATCAAAACTCTACAACTAGGTTTATGGGCTATTATGGGCTAGCTAAACATACTTGACTAAAGATACATGATGATGATCTGTGAGTGATCTCAATCAATGCCAAAAAATAGACAAGATCAAAAATCGATGGTTAAACCTAATCATATATATTCCCAAAGATAGGGATTAATGAATTATTGAGATATTCGTATATCTTACCACGCTTATAGCTCAATAACCACGTCGGCTGATTATAAGTGATGATGGTCAGAGACTGAATTCTATCGACTCTCAAAGTTAGCGAGGTCAAAGTTCAGTGCCTAGAGATAAGCACTTAGAGTGTTGTATCCTAGAGATAAGAAACAATGCGAAGCTAAATGTTTCTCCAACCACATGTTCCTTATGTTCAGATAGAACTCGATGCAGAAGAAACAAGGAAGGCCATAGAGTTGGCTGAATAAATAATAAGGTTTTTTTGGCTAAGAAATATTTTGGAAAAGATAAACATAATTATATAATGAAATGTAAACAAGAAATTGCAGAAATTTACGTATATGTATAGAGCTACATAAAGTAACAATATTATGTAGATACAAACATGTGTAACATAAACGATTAAGCACTACAGATCATATATTTAGGCAATAGTATATAAACAAATGAAATGAAAGTAAATATGTGTAAATATAACAAATATTGTGTAGAAAAATAGTCTTTCATTTACAATTGTTTTTATATATAAGGATTTCAAGTGCTTTTTTGCACAACGCTAGGATATGATCATCCTATCAACTAGGATATTAATTATCAGCTCTTTCGGAACTGCCCTCGTATCCTTTTGCTCTTTTCAAGGATACATGGGCTTACAAAATTTGCAATGAGACCTAAGCTAAAGCGTGTGTAGTAATGTTATGCGTTCATAGTCTTAATATAAAGAGTTTTCACTGCACTCTTTCCAATTTTAATCGCTCTGTCTCCCAAAGCTCAATGATATAAAATTATTGAACTATGCTCTAGTCGCTTGAACAACTCCGACCCTTGGAACATCATCATAAGAGACAATGGGACAGACACTATTTTTGAAGATGGCCCGAGGCGGTCGGCTCAAGAAAGCATTATAAGCATAAAATTCATCTACAAGCACAAAAATTTACACCAACACAATATTATCACCTTCTCTCATTTCCATCAATTGATCTATAATTTAATAGATTCCTTTGCCTATCTAATAAATCCTTGAATCTTCAGTTTACATGGCTTGACATCATTCAGATTAATTTCATTGGGTCAAACATCCTCTTGAACATAACATTAACGAACTTCCACTATCAATCAGAACTCGATGCATATTGTTGATTGTGTCATGGAAGCAATCGCCATGGGATCAAGCCTTTATCTCAAAAAACTATATCATCACTCATTGTTATTAGTTGCTTTACAGGAGCTCCATATTCGATGGTAGAAAACTTTTCTATGACATGTGCTTTAATGAAGTTCCATACCTCTCTATGCTATTCCACCTCTTCTCCATTAGATGAGATCGTCCGATTTTTGTTTTAATCGGCATCCTGCCATCTGATCGCTTATACCTTTATCCTTTGGGTCTAACTTGGGATTCTTCCCTAAGGCCAAACATTTTACCTATTGTCTAATGAGTCTCTCGCATATTGTTGTACCCCAATCTCACATATTATTTCAACAAAATTTGGTAGGATACCCGATCAAACGAAAACGTCATAAATCCAAGAATACCAACAAAAAACAATAGGAATCAAAATATCTCGTAACGGTTCGACAAATTTTATAGCATGCATCCACTTTGAAATTATTATGGTTGAACTGTCATAAATACGAGAGCTTTGAAATTCGTTTTGAGATATAAAATTATAGAAATTGGCTCAAAGTAACAAGAGTTGCGTAGAGAACGAAGTACGAAGAAGGTGGAGGTAAAAGAGAATGTAAATTCCCTTTTCAGTAGTCGTATGTTCTATTTGTAGCGGAATCGCCTAGCAGAGTCGTTCAATCATGAAATATTATTTCAAACATCAGATCAAATTTTTGGATTTTTGCAATCCACAATGTTAAGATAGATTTACAAATAAAAAGCTCGCTTCGATAAAAGCACCAAAAAGGGGTCAGAAAGTTGCACAGTACCACGATCAATCAAAAACGAGAACATATCTAATACACACTAACAGAAATAGTAAAAACACACTAAATTTTTATAGTAGTTTGACCAAATCAAGTACCAACATCCAATTAGTGTTATAGAAAAAAAAAGTACCAACATCCAATTAGTATTATTGATTTTCAGATTTTTCATAGGTACGAATATTTTTACATGGTTTCCTCATATCTGAAAACACTTGACGACAATGGGTAAAGTATAAACAAGGAAATGAAGAGTACATGCCTATATAAGATGTAAAAGCCCCCCTCATGTTGCTTTAATCTCTTTTTTTATAGTTGGAATCACCCGTCGTAGTTGTTAGATCATAAAAGAATAGATAAGATTTTAAATTCGAGAATACAGGGAAGATGAACCGACTATGTTTGTACGTTCAAATTGTTTCAAAACCATTTGGGTAGTTTCATCTTACTATTCCAAATGTGCGACTAAGTTCTCGATCCGTGTGTCTTCGTCTCAACATCTTGGTTCATTTAGAAGCTGCTCAGTTTAAAGGTCGGATAACCCTTATGCATTCAAATTGATTTTTGTTGAGAGTGTGAGTACTTACCCACTTTCTACCCTACATGTCTCCTACTTCAACCGACATTATAGAACCACCAACCCGTATGCGAAGCACGGGCCTCCTACTAGTTACCTACAGGCTACATGCTGTCAACGGTTGTATACCGTAATCTATCAATTATTTGGATCATAAAAGCACCATTATGCTTAGCACTATTGAAGCAAAAAAAAAGGCAACATCAATTTTAATAACTATGTAGAGAAAGTCTTGTTCAAATCATAGTTCGTGGGTCGTAGGCCCGTAGTTGAAGTATTAATAAATTTTCAAAATGGGACAATTAACAACGAGGACAAAATTAAGGGATTATTTATTCATAAGGACAGCCCATTAAAATTTAATTAAAAAGGACAATACACTAATTATAGTTTAATTCCCTAAATCACGTGCCTGTTTCATCTTCGACGCTCCTATCTCGCGAGTTTCTCGTTCTATTTTCCTTGAACGCAGTTTTATTTCTCTCGATCTCTAATTCTCTTCTCCATCGCGTTTTTTTTCTTCTCCAACGCGTTTTTTTCTTCTGATTCAAATTGAAAAATCACTCTCGAGCGTATTGATCTCTCGATCAGATCTGATCTCGACATCTGTCTAAAGTATCATGGATTTTGATTTTGATTCGATAGGCAATAAAGATGATTTCGTGATTTTTATTTTGTGAATTCGTCATAGAAAATCGAACAAGAGAGACGAACGACAGAGATGAACGACGGAAGTTACTTTTTTGTATGGTGAATTTAGTAGCAGTTCGTAGGTATCAAATTCCCATTTTTTAAGGTATCATTTTTCTTATTATTACAGTGTTATGCTTCTGTGTTAATTTATTTTCGTGATATATTAGTTTTGTACTTGTACTGTTGCATTAACTTTGCAACCCAATCGAAATTATGTCATTTTAATCAATCAAAGTGGGATGTAAACATTTTTATTCATTAGTTTTCCTATAAAATATCAAAGCAGTTTTAAGGTATCATTTTTATATTTTTTTAGGTATCAGTTTTATATTTTCAACATGAATTTACATCATAGCAGTTTTTAGGTATCATTTTTATATTTTTTTAGGTATCAGTTTTATATTTTCAATATGAATTTACATCATAGCAGTTTTTAGGTATCATTTTTATTTTTATTTTAAGTATCAGTTTTATATTTTCAACATGAATTTACATCATAGCAGTTTTTAGGTATCATTTTTATATTTTTTAAGGTATCAGTTTTATATTTTCAACATGAATTTACATCATAGCAGTATTTAGGTATCATTTTTATAATTCTTTTAGGTATCAGTTTTATATTTTCTAGTTGAATTTCCAGTATTATGTTGGTATAAATTTTGATTGTGTATGAAATACTTGCAGATACTGCATGTTGCTGGAGATTACTTGAATTCAAGACTGGATTGCATACAAGTAAAAGTAAATGAATGAATGCATGCTTGGAATGGGGATCAGTGTTTTATGTACTTAGATCGTGTAGGAAAAAAAATGTATCATATTAAATCAGTTATGTATCATTGTAGGTATCATATGATACAAGTGGGTATTATTGTGTATTACTGAGAATAATCTCATTTTTGTGACAATTGAATTGAATTAATTGCTATTATTTTTTTAATCGGTAGGTATTATTGCAAATAAATATTATTTTTGTGAGATTTGAATTGAGTAGGTGGATGTTATTTTTTTTATCAGTGGTTATAAGTTAAAATTAATGTTGTGTATCAAAAAAAGTCAATTGCCAAAGCAAACAACACAAATCTACCTAAAAGCTGCTATGATGTAAATTAAACTAGAAAATATAAAACTGATAACTAAAAAAATATAAAAATGACACCTAAAAACTGCTACAATGTAAATTCAACTAGAAAATATAAAACTGATACCTTAAAAAATATAAAAATGATACCTTAAAACTGCTTTAATATTTGAACAAAAAAAGTAATACAGAAAATGTTAGAATCACAATTTGATTATTTAAAATGAAATAAATTCTTTTGAGTAGCAAAGTTGGTGCATCAGTACATGAACAAAAGTAAAATAGCACCAAAACTATAAACAAAACAGCATAACACTATTAATACAATAAAACTGATACCTTAAAAAAATATATAAATGGTACCTTAAAACTGCTGCAACGTTTTAAAGAAAAATTAATGCAAAAAATGTTTTCATCACAATTTGATTTTTTTAAAATGAAATAGGTTCGACTGTAATACATAGATAATGCAACAATACAACTACAAAATAAATACAACATTAAAAACGCGTTAGACGAATATAAAACAGTGGTAAATAAACAAAAACGATACCTAGAAAAATATAAAAATGATACCCAACTGTTGAAAAGTTGAACATTAAAATTGCAGAACCAAAAAAAAACATGAATCACCTTATGAAATTAAAAAAAAAAACTAATTGGCAGAAATGAACAAAAATTATAATGATTATAGCGCAAAAAAAAAAAAAAAAAAAAAAAAAAAAAAAAAAAATCAGTCGAGGTTGATTGTTGAGATCGATTTCGTGCCCTAAATTTTGTTGTTCGATTTATGATTGAGGTTCAACTGTAAAATAGTAGGCATATTTGATTTGATTCGATTTCCAGTTGAGTTGATTTTGTTAATTTTGATTTGCTGATTTCGTGTGAAAGAAGAAATCTAAGAAGAGAGAAAGGAGCGGAAGAAGAAATCAGAAAAGAGAGAAAGGGGCGACGGAAATTTTTAGGGTTATGCCCTTTTGGATAAAATTTTAAACGCATGTTCTTATGGATAAAATATTAATATCGTTTTTCCTTGTAAGTTTCCTGTTTAAGTTTCCTGTTTCAAAATTTAAGTTTCCTGTTTCAAAATTTATTCAGATGTTGAGGACTTCAAAGCCATGCCTGAAGGCGACACTTGGAGAATGAGAAATCTCCCATTAGTCCCACTTATTTTTTTTTTATGTCACTTTGCATGCCTGAAGCTTTTCGTCAAAATGGTTATGTGTGTGGTGGACTCTCTTTTAAGCTCTTTTGTTTTGTTCATAATCATTCCCATGCTGAGAGGTATGTGATACAACGGTGAAAGAAGTTTTAGTGTATTCTTCACCTTCTTATTTTGAACATTTTTGTTTCTTTTCTGTATATAATAAAAGTAATATTCATTATTATTATTTGAGTAAAATGTGTAATCCTCTCAAGAAATGCACTCCTATTTTGTTCTAAGTTTTTGGGAAGTTAGCAACATACCTGGTAGGTAGCAAAATATCCTCCTACAAATAAAAGAAGAAGAAAAACTCGTTTGATTCATAAAATAAAAATAAGATGCTAGGATCATGAGTAATGTTGAAGGTAATAAGAAGGGATAGTTTGTCTAAAATCCCTGTTAAGTTTCAAAATACACAGAAATTCTCTATCTTAAAACTTTGTAAATCAGGCCGCTATTTCTCGAAAAATTATCAAAAAAAAGTTAATGTAAAAGTTTACCAAACTTCAAAATTTAATTCAATATATAATCATTTTCGTATTCATGTAAGAAAAGTACAAAAAATTGTTCAAAAGAACGTAAAAAATCACGCTTCAATGGAAATGCAGGAAAAACTGCAATTTTTCATAAAATTGCAGATATCACCTTAATTATATTAAAAAATTGCATGTTTAATGCAATTTTTACTGATTGATGCAAACATTCGAATTAAACGTCTACACTTATTCAAACATCACATTATTGCTATATATATAGAGGCAGGTTCGAGAGCACCCCAAACAGTGCAGCACCTCAAATGTCTCTCAATCTCCACCAAGTATTTCTCATTCTCTCTTCTTTCACTCACTCTCTCACTCCCCACTCACATTCTTTAATATAAACGGGTGATGAAAATCAGGGGGTATTTGGAATGCTCCATTTTTGGGGTGCAACCGAACGTTTGCCATATATATATATATATATATATATATATATATATATATATATATATAATGTATACTGCATACAAATGAAAAATATATCATTTTCAGTAAAATTGCAGAAATAGCAGTAATAATGCAGAAAAACTGTAGATATGTCTAGTTTTTTGATATACTGAGACATGTCTACAACACATGGAATTGCTAAATATTTGTTTGCATTTATTCACAATAAGTGCAGACAATTCGTCAATTTTTTTTTTTTTTTTCAGTATCAGAGATACACTATGGAATAGTTGTTGATACATCTGCATTTTTTCACAATAAATGCATACATTTTAACAATTTATTTTCCGTTTTGATACTCTTCTGTTAATATTTATAATATTTTGAGCTTTTTTTAAAGTAATAACGCAAAGAATCACAGAACGTACGTTGCTACAGTGATAGATACCCGTTATATAATGAAAGTCAGAGGAGAATGCATGTTAAATAAAGTTTCATTTTAAAGACTCGTCCCTAATATTCACTAATAGAAATATCATAGAAACGCTCAGGAGAGGTCGTCTATTTCAATAGCTCTCCTCTATTTCAATAGCTTCGCAGCCATCTCCCTCTCGTGATAGCTACATAGCATAGACAGTTGAGGCTTTGACAACCTACTATATCGGGAAACGCTTAACAATGCATGTGAGTTTAGAACCAGTTATTTGGATATAAAATAAAAAAACGGTTGGTTACATAAAATATATTGATCATCTGATCTCTTTGTCTCCTTGTACATTGTGCAACTCAAAAGACAATCAATGGTATAGATCCATTATGTTATAACTACGTCAAAATTTTGACACTAACATCTATTATTAAGTCACATCAACTATCATATATCCCAACAGATACATACTCATAAAGATAGCGTAGTTGTTAGGATGCATGATACTCTTATGTAAGGTCGAGAATTTTATTTAAATCTCATATAATTTGATCCCCATAGCTGTCTCCATAGCTGTCTACTTTTACTTAAACATTCGAATCTATCATAAATGGACTTGTATTTCTTCACTTCAAATCGGTATATGCTTAAATCAGCAACCAAATATCAACATTCAAATTGCTTACTCCTTTAACTCTCTGGTTATTGTTTTCACTCTAGTCATTTTACCTTCAAGACTCTTAACTCTTTTGTTTATCATCAATATCCTATTAAACTTGCAACTTACTTTAATAACAAAAATACGAACTTATCGACCATTTATCCCAACATAGTAATCATGCAGCAAGTAATACATTCAGATTTCATCTAATCCCCCGCTATTCATTTTAAAAAACGAGAAAAAAAAAACTTGCTGCATATCAAAATGAAATGAAGTTTCTTTCAAAAAGTGGGTATATAAACTAAACATAAGCAGATATGTAAGGTTACAACCAAAGGAATGCGATTATGAAAAAAGTGCACAAACAAATCTATCTTCCGCTGAATGGCAATAACATGGTACAGTAGCAGGTCATAGCTGGGTGATACTGCCACGAAACACAATACATAATAACGTCTCATTTAATCAGAAAATATAATACTACGAGCTCCAAACATTTGCATAAAAAATCATGAACAGTGCGATTTCAACTAAATTCCTAGTTCACATATCATCGGTCAACACCTAGGCACCATCCACAGATAACAGGTATTAACCGTAATTAAGTTTCCACGGTAAACATCGCATAAGCAAATCCTATAAAGTCCAACAACCTCTCAATATCTACCTTAAGTTGTTTCGATGTGTATGTATCACTTTTCATTTCTACAAGGCTTGCATTTCAAGAGTAACATGCTGGCTCTGAGGACCATTTTCGTTGGATTCTGATTCAGGATTACCAGCTGAATTCATCTCTTGAACGGGTGGAGGGTTGACTACAGTCATTGGCGTGACTGAATTGTCTGAAAGGCGGTTCTTCATTTCACGGTGCTCTTGACAGATAGCGCACCAGTGCATGCAGCAGTGGACCATGCATGGATCACAGGGTGAGTTCTACAGTTCAAATATGAAAAATAATCTGTCATTGCAAACTGGATATAGCAGTTCATTAGTTTCAGGCATATTTCAGCGACACCTAGGGGTGAGCATTATTCGGTTAAACCAAATAAACCAACCAAACCAATTTATTTTGGTCGGTTTGGTTGTAATCGGACCAGAAAAATATTAAGTTCGGCTATTGGTTTAACCAAATTAACCGAACTTTTACTGGATTTTCAAAATTATCGATATTATAATAAATATTTTAGGTTAGTTTAGCTATTTAAGTAAATTTTAATCATCACCTATGTGTCAAAATTAATACTAGAAAGCATAAAAATCATAAATAATAATACCCTAATCATATAAGTATAATTTATTTTAAATTATAGTGAATATTCCAAGCACAAAGTATAAAAAAATTTAGTTCGGTTTAATCGGATAGCCAACTAAACCAACCAAACCTAATTTAGTTGGTTTGGTTTTCACTTTTATTTGTTTTAGTTTGGTTTGACAAATTTCACCATCGGATAAACCGAACCAACCAAACGTTCACCCCTAGCGACACCAGTAAAGACTGATATAAGGAGATTATTTATAATTTTGCTGATAAAAAGACTGGATATAATATTGTAGATAGAAGTGGTTTGTTCAATAGCTTGTCTAACAATGTTAACTTCCTGTGTTGCTCAAGGAGGGAGATGTATGATTTATAAATTAACTAAGATGTTATTTTAAGACATAAAAAAAATACAGTGACATGCTACAATTAGGAGTAAGCAAACGTTCATGATTGCATTATTTTCTCAACGAGTTAATTACTAAAGCAAATTTTCTTAGGGTACATAGAAATGAACTTCAGTCAAAACTAACTTCAAAAATAGACCTCATTTCAAGCTAGCAAATGGAATGCAAATGCCTTAAATTCCTAATTACACACCGAATTTTATTAAGCATGCATGCTTTTTTTCCTTCCCGTACCTAAAATGAGATCTATATCTGTAATAAGTTTCAACTAATGTCTACTACTAAATAGTTTTTCATAAAGCTTGTTTATAAATTGAAACCTTTCTTAGACAAAGCATGAAATTTAAGGACAAAAATGGAATCAGTCAATTAAATGGGTAATAGCTATCAAAAATATGTGTTCAGCGATTCTTTGAAATTCAACATTGATTCCACTCAAACAAAGAATATGTTGCCACAAAATTTGTGTTATTTGTTTATTCCTAAAAAACGATAGATATTGGTGTGTATGTAGTAAGAGGAGGAAGAACCTTCAGATGATATTTCTTTTGCAAAGATTGGCGGACTAGACCAGTGTATATTCCACACATCCACCAACTGAAAAGCAATCCTTCAGCAATTAAAAATGACGTTCTTGGATCAATGCCATGATATATTGCAGTAGCAGCCGCAATTGCTATTCCACCTTCAATGCAAATAGCATGACAAATGCATGCCCTGTTCCATTCAGTATCTTCTCTGATACTCTCAACGTTACGACCAAACAAAACACATGGACAGAACAACCCAGTCCAACCTATTAAAGAAGTAACGAAAATGTTCATATTCTTAGAATGATACCACATATTATGACGAAAAGAATATCATCTAAATATCTAATATGACAATAGTACAAGATAAATGATCAACATATTCTGTTATTTAACTTGTATCGAACACTTTGCAGAAAGGCTCCATGCATAATATAGTTCCTTGCAACAGCATACTACAGTAGGAATTGAACTAATAGCCAAAAACACAGAAATAATGGGTTCCGCTTATGTTATAAAACCACCATGGGTTGATCAAGAAATATGAGCTGAAGTGTAGCAGACCATGCTTTAGTGACAAAATGCAATTTGCAGACAATCTCAATTGGTTGCCAGATCATAAGGAGTTCTGAACTATACACTATTGAGTTTTGAACCATGTACATACTCTAGCAAAGCAATGCAACTCTGGCATAGCCTATGGCAGAGCAAGTAAACACAAGGCTATGACAGAATTCCATTTTAGAGGCGCTATGATAGAGCAAGTAACCTGAAGGCTGTATCCTGACATCTGTCAGCAGCATGCATGGGGTAAATGGGCAGCTAAATTGCATTTTATACACAAATGTTAAATATTTTTTGTTTTTGCACTTCTAATGTCAAGGTTTTAAATCTCAATACTCTCGACTTCCTTGAGCCTTCAGCTTTTTGAGCCTTAGTTCTTTTTGTGTGCCTTTTATATAAGTTTGATCTACTGATTACTATGTACAAGTTGAATTTTATATCATACTATATCAAAAAATTTAATTTAAAACCATAATTCAACTATTTAAACTTTTTACTTGCCTATATTGTAAACTGAAATTTAAATTTTGTAAGAAGGCGTCTCAACGCGTAAAAAAGCGCACTCAATATGTAAAAAGGCACACATCGCACGCCTGATCCTTTTTTAAGCCTAGGCACAGGCCTTGATAACTATGGGACGAAATCTCTAATTTATTTGCAAGATCTCATCTGAGCAAGGTTTTAAATCTCGGATTTCGATTGGGGACTTGATCCTGCATCAGATGAGATCTCAGATGAGATAAATGTATAACGGGTGTTCATCTCGGACCCTAAAGTACACTCGGAAAGATCTCGGACTATTTGATATCTCCAATATTGGTTTACGTACAAATATGCAATTAATTTATACATACTTATTAGAAAATAAATTTAACTTATTTGATTTTCAATCTCGGACTGCTTGAAATATTTAGTATTGATTTACATTCAAGCAAGCGAGCAAAACAAAAATATGTAAAGCTAACATGTTGAATCCATTACTTGATTTCTTTTAATAGAGAATATATAGATTAGTAAACTATTTTAACCAGACTAACATCACTAATATCATTCTTTTAAACAAGAATATATATTCCAGCAAATATACAATATATCAGCTAGCAGACTATGTGGATAAAGAATAGAAAATAGTGTAATAACAGACCTTTCAACATCTCTTAAGAGGAATGATTTGAATTAGCATTTCAAGTTAACTGTGAAAATACTAATTCATAATAAGAAACATAAAATTAGGTAGAACATACCAAAATCCAATAGAAAAAACTAGACTACATACAAAACTCCAAAATTAGTGAATTTATTTTCAAAAATTATATAACAGAAAAGGAATTAAATAATATAAAAAATATGAAAATTTGAATGGAAGAGGAACTAGAGAATGAAATAATGAAAAATAACTAGGGTTCAAAAAGTTTTTGCAAAAAGAAAAGAATTTAACATGAAAGCTTCTTGGATTTTAGGATGAAGAATCACGGTTTTAGGAAGAAAATCAGCATCTCAAATAAGAAAGAAAAACCCAAGTCATACGTTTACGACTTGAGAGTAGAAAAAGTGAGTCGTTATAAACGAAATTGATAGTCAAACTTGTTATGATAAAGCAGGAATTTTAGGCCTAGCCAAAAAGACATATTTCAGGCTGGGTTTCAGCCGAGATTTAGTAATTCAATCTCGGTTGAGAAATCAGTCGAGAAATGAATATCTCGCCCGAGATTCAATTGCTGCGAGATTTATCCGATCTTTCTATGTTTCGAATCGCTTGACCTTGAAAAAGATATCTTGGTCGAAATTAACATCTTAGTAGAGGTTTTTTTCTTTCGTTTTTTACTGAGTTGGTCCCCAAGAGTCTACTCTTCTTCTTTTTCCCGTATCTTAACACGGTATTTTAATATTTTTTATTTATATGCTTGTGATATTTATAGGCGTTAATTTGTATATGCTAATGACTACTTAAATGCATACATGCTAGTTTCATACATGGTACGAGGTTCACGTAGATACCCTAAAATTCCGATGGCACCTCAGGTCCAAAACCCGTGATGAAATTCAATTTCAGACCAGGGCAGTAAATGAAATAAGAAAAGGGAAAAATCGATTTGAAGTAAATAGAGAACAATTACTTAGTTCTACAAATACTCGAATAACCCTAAGTAAACGCGACCGAAAAATCTGACTGCTTTGTAAAATTCATCTCACCAAATGTCAACATACCCTATGTATATGCGAGATGATATGATTTTGAGGCTGCGCAGTTTTGAATTTTCTAAGGACTGCACGTATTTTGTTTTAGAGGGCTGCATTATTTTGTTTTGAAGGGGTGGCTGTGTTGTGTTTTGATTAGGGTATAAAGAATATAGCTATTGGGCTGGGCTGGCTTTGGAAATAAAGGGGCTGTTGATTTCACATGATTTTTTTATATTTTCTGGAACAAAATAAATGTGGGCTGGGCTGCTCTATTTGATTTGATTTACTGTAATTTCATTTTAATTTCTTTAAATTCATTAATTTAATGTTAATTTATGTTTTAATTAAATTTATATTTAATTCGCAAAAACTATTATTATATTTTCATTGACAAAACATTAAAAATGGAAAATGGGACCGAAATCAAAACCAAGATTTCCGAAATCACCTAAAACTAAGAAAATTTCAAACATCTGAAACCAAGTTCGGGAACCTTGGGCTGAAATTATACAACTAAAAGTGAGAGTTGCTTTTAATTGTAGACAGCTATATAAACAACAGAAATAGCTACTATTAATTTAATTTAGCATCTAGCTCATAATATTATTTTATACAAACATGATATTATACTTCGGAGATTAGTGTTTATTTTCGGTAAATTGTTGCTATTCAGCTTTCTCTAGAGCTACCCCGTACGTAGATGGAAAATAAGATATTTTGGCAGATCACGTAAAAAGAGGAAAATACAGATATTTGCTTGAATATATAGTTCTAGTGATTGCTAGTGCATATCAAGCTGAATTACAGTTGAACATACATAGTTCTAGTAAGAAGATTGGTTTATCTTATAGTTATTGATGCTCCTTGTTTTAATATACAAATATTCAATTATTTTTGTTTGAATATGCAACTTGTAAGCGTGATTGTCAGAATATACAATGATCTGGTCTGGATATACTTTAATTTGTTGAAATGAAGAGAATAAAAGGATGCATAACGAAGAGCACGAACAATTGTGGTCTACTTTCATATTTTATGATGTTTGCTTCATCTCACTGTTAACTCTATCTTTATAAATCCTTATTATTTATTTGCATAACACAGCATGGATGTTTTTATACACTACTAGTTACAAGGGTGTTATTGCTGTACATCAAATAAGTTAAATCACTTTTTTAGTAATTGGATTTTACATAATTTAGTCATATTCAAAATAGTATTATTAACGGCGCACGGCGCAAAAAAGCGTAAACCCTCTTTGGAGCTTTGGCGCACGGCGTGGCAAATGGCACGCGCCTTTTTAATTTACTACGCATATTTTAAAAAAAAATATTTTAATAAAAAAATTAAAAATTCAATATTTTTTGCTAAAACATGTGCAATATTTATTTTTATACATTTTACAAAGAAAACATAAAGCATAAAATTTCAAGCACAATAGTTTTCAAATCCAAAATAATAATACACATTACTCATAAACTAGAAATCTGAATCTGATAAATTTAATGCTCGATTGTATTTAACAAATACCAAATCATGAAATATTTTTATGTTGCAGACAAATCGTACAAAAAATATATTTGACGTATTCACACATACTTTTTTTTTCTATCCAATGATATGTTTCAGAGCTGATTGAATGTTAATTTTCTGAGAATGTTTTCTCTTCTTCCAAAGATGGATCTCTTGATTTACTGTTCACGGGTTCTCGTCTCATTCATTTGCTTTTGCACCTATGCTAGGCAACATTTTATGATCTTGTATACATTACATTATATATTTCTGACAATATTAAAATGAATCTAAACTATGTTGGATAATAAAACATATGTCAGTTCTAAATGTCGGCAATGCTAAGGTCAATCAATTACATAATTGCAAAGTTATTAACTCGTTGATGATAATCGAATTGGAAATAATAATGATATGATTATGTTTCCATACAATTAAAAAAAATATTAACAAAGTTATTCACATTTCATGTTATCATGATAATAATAGTAATAGTAGTAGTGATGGTGGTTGTAATGATGATAAGAGTATTTGTAGCAAAGTAGTTATTGCAGTTCGAAATGCGAAAAAAAACATAAAAAAACTATAAAATAAAGAAAATGTGCATCATTTCTACGTCGTGCGCCATTTGGCGCGCCTTTTCATGTGTGCCGCGCCGCAAGCAAAAAGGGCGCAAACGCCGCGCCATGCGCCATGGTGTGCGCCTAGACGCTCCATTCACAACTATGATTCAAATCAATTTAAAGATGGCATATATTATGAGACTGTCTCGAGACAAACTTTAGGATCAAATATGTAAATGCAAGATGGACACCAAAGATACATTATTCTCACCAAAGATCTAATCTGATACAAGGTAGAATCTCCAAAATCTTCAAGACGAGACATGACCGGAATATGAAACTTAAACCCTTATCTATATGTATACATAAGACATCGATAACAGGAAAAAAATTGTCATCCAAACTAGCAACTACAGAAACTACCGCTGATGTTACTATTCATAAATTTCAAAATAGTGACAATGGCAAGGTATATGTAGAAAGAAATTGAGGACACTGTACTGAACCACATAAACTGCAAATTGGTTGCAAAATATGTAACTGTAATCATTTTCAAACTACGGCTTTTATGACTGCGAAAAGAATGTGATGTGTTGCACATGTATCTAACCAACTAAATTTTAATACCTGATATCACTAAGCTGAAAATAATTTAGAACTAAATGAAATGTAGTTTTTCAATATCAAATAGATGGTTGCCACAAACAAGATATGCTTGCAGAAACGGACAATCAACAAGCAACTTATTAAAACTATACATACATACATACATAATATACATAAGTGAAGCACAACTTACAACTATCCATGTCTTCGAAACATCCAAAAATTCCAGTAGTCCATGCTTCATCAGCTGGTGGCTCATAGCTCTCCGGAAGTGCCTGACCACACTCATGGCATTTTCGAACATCCAGCTGCATTCATAATGCTAACTAATTCTAGTCTCAGACTAAAATGAGTGATAACAACATAAGCGCATTATGATGTATATGGCAAAAGTCTTTCCATGGTGCTAACTCATTGAATAATGAATGTAATGGACCCAAAATATAGCTTCATTTGATTTGAATCAAAATTATTAACGTTATTTTTAGACTTTCTATCTTGCAAGTATTTTGTGAAATTGATTAAAGAAACTGTCAATAATATGTTACAAATATATTAGGTAGAACTTATAGCTGGTCCAAATCAACGCGATTTCGGACATTACATATTATATGTTACATAGTATATATTAGGACTAGACTAGATAGCTTCGTTTACTAATGGATTAAACAACATCGGAACTAAGATTACTAAATTCATAGAAATACAAAATGAAAAATCAGAATAAGACCTGAGGAACCCTAACAGGCTGATTGAGCTCTCCAGGACGGATCTCCTCCATCGGAGTATCCTGATCCTTCGTCAACTTCACATACCTCGACATTCTGTCGCTTGCCATTGCTACAATAGACCCTAATCTAATATGCTTGAGAACTAAAACTTAGATCTAAGATCTATGAGGATAGATCTTTAAGATCTAGAGCAAAGCCCTAAATAAGGAAATAGATAGAAGTTTGACTAAAGTGAAAGTAATTTAGGAAGGGATTTAAGAAGATGCTTATGTAACAGATGATTAATCAAGGATGTTACTCTTCACACCCGGTTTACACTTCTGATCATCTTTATAAATTTAATACAAATGAATATTTTTTATATTCTTCTGGTCACCATATCTTATTCCTTCACTAAATCATTCACCACCGTACTTCTCTTAAAAAACACGTACTTCTCTACAATTTCAAACCATAACAAAAGCAGATATTCTTCTGTACCTATTAGAGATGGAAGATAAAGATAAATGCTAGAATTGCTTGGTTTTTATTGTTTTTATTATGATATAGAGCATGTTATTAGGATTTTTTTAATGGTTAGTATTTTCTATTGTGTTTTTGGATAATTTTTTCTACTACATTGGAAATTTCAAGCTTGGAGGACATTAAACTTGATGATGTTGTAATAGAGAATGACAATGTAAGTTTTGATTTGTATGGTTTTTATCTGTATAACTTACGTATCTTCTTTTACATTTTTTTTTGTTATTTGATAGATGAAGTATCTGAATGATTATAAATTGGACGATAATCATGATGATTGTGATAATAGGACGATAATATGATGCAAGATGTTCGATTAAATGACTCAAAAGACATAAATGTTGATTTGACGAATCATTTCACAACCGATGAAGTAAGTACTCATTTATAAAAATTAAAATTGCTGATGTGGTTATGAAAATGGATTATGTTATTTTTTCTTGAACAATTTGACTTTAGATATTTGATTCGCAGTGGAAGAGCTCTAAATGAGGAGGGAAGCGTTCGTGTAGAGGTAGGTGTTGGTGACCTCTCCATTTTTAGATTATTAATTTACATGGTGGCCAGGAGAGGAAATTTGAAATATTTGGGGTGCTTTCAGTTTTGGTAGCCGGAAGTATAAACTGGGGTGTGAATAGTAGCACCCTTAATTAACAAGAGCAAATCCAGCAAATCCTCTATACCTCAAATCCTCTTTCTATACTCAACCAAAATCTCTCAATTTTCATCTTTTTGTAATTAAGGCCTTCTTTTTTGTTTAGTTAACAAGGGCTTAATTGCAAAAAGATAAAAATCAAGGATTCTGATTGATTAGATACAAGGGGGCAGAGAATTTTTTGTATTAGGGAATTTGATCCCTTAATTAATGGCAGGATATAAGAACAATTCTAGGGTTGCTTCTTAGCATAGTAAAACTCACTGTTATTCTTACACACACACACACACACACACACATATATATATATATATATATATATATATATATATATATAATACAAAATATCAACATCTTTTTTTAATCCCAATTTATACCGATTTTATCGCTCTTTTTCCCTTTGCATCTCTCTCGTATTTGTATTCTCCTTCATGTTTCTTTCAAGTCTGTGATACTTAAAGTTAAAACTTATCTAAAACGTTTATAATCAAATCATAGCTAAAACAAATACAGTGAGAAAATCAAACTCTACACCAACAGAAAAACACTTCAAATATAATCTAAACTTGAAATAATTTTGATTTTGTTAAAATTAGTTTATCGAAGCTCAATTTTTTTTGAATTAGGTTAAATTTTCTTTAAATGAAATTTATTGCTTACAGTTACATGTAAACATGGGTATGAAAATTACAAAGGCAAATAAATAAATATTGTTCATTTCAGTTGCGTTGGAGTGGAAAAGAAAATTAATAGAGAACAAATAGATGCAATCCTCTAGGGTACTCCTCCGAAAATGGGAAAAAATTGTTAATGAGAAACTTAAATTTTTATCCTTTGGAATTCAAAATGATGTTATCATTGATGCACCAGTTTGAATGTAAGAAGATTTTTTTTAATTATTATTTTTTGAATTTATTTTCCTTTCTTTTATTTGCAGTAATTTACCTTTAGTCATTATTAAACTTTAATCGAAAATCATTATTTCTACTATTAATAAAAATAATCCAATAGAAATGACTCAACGATATTTTTTTGAAATTAAGAAAATACCCACATCTACAACACCATTCGCAACATTCAGTATCATCTTGTTTTCGACTGTCCATCAACGAAATTTTATATCAATCTATCATCGACAACACCAACTTGAAATAAAAATGTTGTTACTATTAAAACATATGTACCTACAACACACATCCATCCACTCTTTTTTTATTAAATAAAAAGTGAATATCATTGTGCTTTTCTTTCCTTTTTTTTTTTTTTGCTAGCGAAGCAAGGTAAAAGAGGGTCCTTCCCTCTTTTTGTTAATAACCAAAACTAAAAAAAAAGCTTGGAAGTATATACAAAACCTAGCCATCTATGTTATACAATACAATTGTCAAAGTAGAAAGGTTATGCTGCCACATAAATGTATTAAATCGTTTTCTGTCCCGGAACTACCCCCGTACGATCTTGAATTCCTTTCTTTCCAAACATCTTATCTTGAATGACTACCCTCACACTATGTGAAAGCATTTGAGATTTAGTATCGTGCCATCGCGTACCCAAAAGGATAATGAATCATTCTTCTATGGTATTTCCACTAGGAAAGTGATAACCACTTCTAAAACATTGAACCCGAAATAAACCTTTTTCATCTTTAGGAAATTCATACAGTATTCTCTATTGCTTGGAAAATTATGGAACTAAAACCCACTTCTAATAGAATGTTCTGACAACATATCAAAATTTCAAGTCATCTGATAGGTTCTCAAACTTTAATCTATATGATAATTTCATAAATAAGTCAAATAAACCATTAATATCAGGCATATTCATCTAACAATCAAGTATGGCATAATCAAACACAATTATTTTGGATTTGAACATAAAACCAAAAAAACATAGTAGTCTTGTGATAGATATCATTACCCATCTTGGTTTGGATGAGAAAGGATGAGATTTTGATATAGACTTGATTCTTAAGCTTTGATTCTTTATTCTCCTAGTCTTTCCTTCTAATTTCCCTTAGCAATGGGGGCCCTAATTTGTCTTCAATTTGTATAAAGTGAAAGTGAATGAAGAAGATGGAGATATAAGGGGTTTAGGTATAGAAATTAAGGGAAGGCCTTCTCATGCAACCCTCCTTATTAACGTTCCAATTATCTCATTAGTTCATTAGTCTAAAGCTCAATGAAACCTACTAATCAAATCTCATTCTTCCTATGAACACCAATTGATTTATATAATTTTTAAATTAGATGCCCTAATAATGTAAAACAAAATTAGGGGTGTTACACTAGCATTGGATTAGATACTCATTCAGGATATGTAGCATCTTAGATGAAGTCGTTTGTGAATAGCTTATTTACCTCATCCTATAATATAGCACCCAAGTTGTGCCTTACTTGAGTGAACTAGGAACCAATAGTTAGTGCATGACATGCTATCTCTGGTGATATCCCTCACATATCGAAATGATTCCAAGCGAATATATCTAGATTGGCATAAAGGAAGTTGATAATATCCTTTTGCATACTGATTTCAAGTTGCAACCCGATCGTCAAGACTCGAGTTGGGTCACCGTATCCATATGGACAAAAATCATAATTTGTATCGATGTTGCTCGTGCCTCCCCTAAACTCTTCTTCCTATGGTCCCTAGCCTTTTCGAAATGATTATGGTCCCTGAGCTAGGGTTATTTTATATTGTTATGCTTGTAGTTCTTGAATGCAGAGAGTGGTCCCTACATTCTTTCATTTCTCATGATGTATAGTTTCTCACGGCTCGGCAACATAGCACTTCCTAGCTATGGTTCGACCCCTTTTCATTACTGTAATCCAGTTCTCCGTCATGAATTTCATAGTCATGTGCCATAAAGCCCAAGCAATCCTAAAATCATCCAGGGCTACTCAGCCTAAGAAAACGTCGTAAGTAGGTAATTCATCCATAATTAAGAAGGTTTGGATAAGAACCACTCCTTGTTCTCCTTTTCCAAGCTATATAGGCAAGTCGGTAACTCCGATCGGATCTTAGTTTCTCTTATTAATTGTTGGATTTTTGTTTTCCATGCAAACATATACTTCATGCTGATTTTCAACTAGTTGAATGTCTTTTAGAACAGGATGTTAACTGAACTTCTACTCCCATAGTACATTGTTGAGTTTGATCGCTTGCCTGATCCTAATTGTTATCACGATCTGATTGAGATTCAATGCTTTTACCCCCTTAGTATCATGATTCATAAATACAATATCATCAGTACACAGTCTTTTTGCTTTGCCAGAGCTCAATCTTCAACATTATAGCATCTCCCTTGGGGCGCATGTTTTAATGAATTCACATATTACTCCATTTCTCCCTAGCTCCTTTGTGTCGGTGAGGTCCTCTAGTATGATGCATAGAACTAGCCTTTCTATATTTTTCGTGGGCCTTTCTCTATAGGGTCCTAGATATCTTCCTAGGGTATTTGCCCATGTGGAATTTAGTATATTGATATGCTTTTTGTGGTTTCTTCAAGTACTGTCGAGTCAGTAATTCTTGATCATTTTCTCAATCAGGTCATTCAAATGCATGCATTCTTTTTCGTTATGCCCATGAATCTCGTGGAAGAAACTATCGTTTCAACTGCTCAATTGCTTTCTTTGTAGGAGGTTTGTCGTAGCGTTCAATTCCCTGAGTTTTCAAGGACACACGCTCTAAACTATCATTCAAAGTCATGTAGCCATCCCATCTCAGGATTTTAGTACGCTTCTTGTCCCCTTTTCATCTATAGTCATTTCGGTTCCTTCAGTTTTGATTGTTAGCCTTGCTTTATTTCTAGCAGTATTCCTCAAATTGTTTACATCCTACTTTACTAAGCCGTTGCTGTAAAGCACTTCCTTTGGTTGCTCAACATCAGGCTTCTCTTCAACTAAGTATGCTTTAATTAATCTCAAGAACTGATTTTATTTATTGTAAAATTCCTCCATAGTAGGTTGTTTTTTCATCCTGATCCACCTATCATAGTATATTTCTGGGTGAACCCCATGAAAAAAGCCATAAATACAAGTTCGTCCTTCAGATTATTAACTTCATCCACAACTATGTTAAAGTAATTAAAGAACCCTTTAACAACTCCTAGGGTCCTTCAGACAATCCAATAGCAAAATAATATCATTTGGTCATGATGTGTGTATCCTAAACTGCTTCAATAACTTCTTATCCAATTCATTGAAATACAGTATGGTAAGTACAATCATAGTACATAATCATTGCCACTTCTTCTAGAAAAATCGAGAAACATCTACAGTGGACTACTTCTATTTCCCTGAATCCATCCATATGTTACTCAAACTTGAATAAATGCAGTACCGGGTTAGTTGTCCCGTTGTATATGAGAATAGTTCACATTGCGAACTTCAGCGATGCTTCTTGCTCAAAAACTTTTCATTTAATGGAGTTTGTATTGGCACAAAAGCTAAATATTCTTCTTTCCGCTTCTTCTCTCATCCATCGATTTATTGACCACGTCAGGAATGAACTCCTCGGTAGCACAACACTATGTATGTCGATTGTTAGAGGATGGCTACACCTAGTGTTTTACTCCACAAACTATGTTGGTCTGCTGATTGAAGTTGTAACACTCTATTCTTTATGGCCAGAAGCTAAATTCTAAGATGCTATAGCCATCATTAGTTTCAACTTTCGAAGATAGAATATCGAATGTTAATCAACCATAACATCAGATAATACAAGAGTATGATTTTTTTTATTTTTTACAAAACACTCATTGTTATAAAGACTCATTCATACAACCCTTCGCAAAACCTATTCAGAAAAAATGCAAGTTATTACAAAATATACTCCGAGAGCGAAACATGATGATGCCCTCTCGGTCGACCAAAGTATAAATGGTGGCAGTCATAAATATGTCGATGCATACAGCGGAAAGATACAACTAAACTGAATAAGACAAAACACAGAGGAACTCCTAATAGCTATAGCCTCCTGCTTACTTCTAGAAGCTTATACAAAATGGATACTTAAAAGGACTTAACCCTCAGGCTATTTAATTGAGTACCCAAGAGTTTAAAGGAAAAAAAACAAAAACTACGGGTCAACCAAAAAGATTGGTGTGAATAACAATCTTACTACCTAATACTATGAATATCTAACATGATCATGCGGTATAGCGGAACGGGTTCTCCTTTCGCTATAACCATGTTATGAAACAAGATTAACCTTGTGCTCCCACACTACAATTGTTAGTATAATTTATAACAATAAGAACATATAACATGCTACATACAATGGATTCCCCGTCCCCGTTACACTAACCAATTGTCTTAATGATTTCAACTTTTTAAATTATTGTCTCTCCTTCTCCTTGACTCCCGTGTTGTGCTTCGCAAAGAATGGTTTTGCTAAGCAACAGAGCCAAAACCTTATCTTATATGTGGTTCCCGTCGTATGCTTTTAGGGTCATATCCCATTACCACGGAACCGACATTTTCTTCTGATTCTCGTCCTATGCTTCGCAATGTGCCTCCCCGCTAACACGAAACAGAAAGCTCCTTCCTAAGTACCCTGGTACTGCACTAAGCAACAGGCTTAGACGCCATTATTTATAATTTATTTTAACTGGTGATTCCCAATTTCTAACCATTCGACCCTCCCAATATTTCACACAATGCAGCATCTCAATCAATGGCCAATTACCAAATAACATAAGCTTTTCAACGGTTTTAATCAAAGTCCAATACACTGTTTCAAATCTAGCAAATATCTCCCAAGATCTCCTCCGAGAACTCGTTTTGGGCTCCTTCCGAAACGAAACAACAAATGTCACTCTTAATCTCCTTTCGAATATATCGTCCGAGATATTGCAACATCGAATGATATATCGACCGAGACGAAATACTATAATATCGTCCGAGATTTTAATTATTTTGGTTAAAATTTAAATCTCTGCCCGAACTAGAACAATAATTAAAAAACTCAAATCTAGCCATGATAATTATTTGTTATTTTACATTTTCCATGTTAAATTACCATACTCTATGTTCATATATATTCTACAATGCTTATAATTTTCATATTCGTCTTTTTTACATACATGTTACTTATGAAATTATGTATTTTATGTTCTATTTATGCTGAAATTTTTAATGTTTTGGATCCTTTTAATGTTTTATGTCTACCAATATTTCTATTTTAAGCATATACGATTTAGAGTATGAATGACCTTTCGCCAAATTAAGAATAATAAAAGTGATTTTGATTTTCAAGTTTAAGTAACTATGTTTTTAATAGCATTCATAAAAATCATTTTGCAATAATAACATTTTTAACATATCCTGTACCCTGAGATTGTTCCGATATGAACTTCAAGACACGATATGAAATCCAAGATGAACCCCCGAGTTATACTCATCTCGTCTGAGATCTCCCCCGATACGAGATCAAGTCTATAAATCGCCGAGACAAAACTCGACCGATGTCCGAGATTTAAAACCTTGATCCAATATACATTTCAATAGGCTCGACATATGTGTCGTTCCCAATCCCGTCCCCCATAGACCCATATTCAATTCACTCTGAAAGGGGTAACTCTTACGGCTTCACACAACAATAAACAATCAATGTCTATTGTGACATAAGTGACGGCGGGTAATAGAGGCAAAGCCTCTATTCATTTTCAGAAAACATTTTAATAAAAGATCTTTTAGTCATCATTACCGACGTCAATAGCCAAAGAGGAGAAGCCTCAAAATATTTGGTTCTATACAAGTTCCTTATCAATCCCATCTGCGTCGAAGGATGTATTTTATAGAAAGGGTTTATAAAGGCATGTCATCACAGGCAACATATTCAAGGGTTTTCGAAGCATAGACTTTGATTTAGGAAACATAGTTTAGAAAATGACTCTAACGTCCAAATAAGGATAAGGATAAACCACTAAGTATTTTGCAAAAACAAGTAGATAAGGTCGCATCGACACTAAAGGTATCAATACGGTCATAGGAATAAGCCCTCAGTTTTGAAAGCATTTTATAAAATAGTTTTATGGAAACATCCTTTCAGACATCCGCTACCAGAAGGATAGATGGATAAATCCCATCTTACTTCTCAACCTGATTAACATCCATTATGCCAACCTGGCTCTAAGGCAATGAGTAACTATAACAACCTGTCGACATCCTTTGAGCCGGCAGGCTCAGTAGGAAACAACCTAAACAAGCATCCATCAAGCAACTCAATATCAAAGCTTATATTAAAAGACTCTCCCTTTCGTATTAACTGAGGGTGTCAAGGTGATAGTCTCTCCTTTCTTTCAATTAAGGTTTATAATACGAAACCCCCTTTCGGCATCCGAAAGGTAGCGAGTATAAAACCTCTATCTCTTTACATGGTGAAGTTATAACATAGATTTCAAATCATATGGTAATAGCCTTTTAATTCAAACATATTTCTCATTAAGGGATCCCTTCGTCAAAAGGACCGAAGTAATGGAGGCAACAAACTTATGAAGCATAAATTAAGGAACACAAGCTCTTTTTGATTCCATCGAAAGGTGCGGAGACGAAAGCCTCTATTCTTTACAAAGTTACAGTTTAGAAATTCTTCATTATAAAAAAGTTATTTTATAGATAAGCACCCCTTCGGCCTGTCCAAAGGAGCAGAGGCAAAAGCCTCTTCTAGAGCGGCTATCTTTAAACGACAAAATATTTATAAGTATTAGAACCAATCTGAAACAAAAATGTAAGAGACGCAAGTATGAATGCTTCATATATCATTCTTGTGATATTTCAAGCATTCAACGCTGTAGAAGGGTGGTTTCGACTTTATCAGAAGGTACTTCCAATTCTGGAAATGACATTTTTAGTAAATTTAGGCAAAACCGATTTATTTATTTCTAAAGCATATCTTTTTACTAACTCTATTATATTCGCAGAAATTCCATTAGTTTATAAACAATATTCTGATTAAAGTAATAATAATTATCCAATACTTTGTGCTTTATAAGAATACAAAATACATGGACACATTATCAATTCCTGTCCCGGAACTGCCCCCATACAATCTTGAATTCCTTTCTTTCCAAACATCTTATCTTGAATGACTGCCTTTACAATATGTAAAAGCAAAACTTTTTACTAACTCTACTATAATCTTAGAAATTACATTAGTTTATAAACAATATTCTGATCAATGTAATAATAATTTTCCAATACTTTGTGCTATATAAGAATACAAAATATATGGACACATTATCAATTTCTATCCCGGAACTGCCCCCATACAATCTTGAATTCCTTTCTTTCCAAACACCTTATTTTGAATGACTGCCTTCACACTATGTAAAAGCATTTGAGATTTAAAATCATGTCATCATGCACCCAATAAGATAATGTATCATTCTTCTGCACTATTTCTACTTGAAAAATGATAACCACTTCTAAAACATTGAACCCGAAATAAACTGTTTTTACCTTTAGGAAATTCATTAAATATTCTCTATTGCTTGGAAAATTATGAAATTAAAACCCACTTTTAATAGAATGTTTCTGACAACATATCAAAATTTTAGATCATCTGATAGATTCTCAAACAATAACCTATATGATAATTTCATAAATAAGTCAAATAAATCATTAATATCATGCATATTCATCTAACAATCAAGTATGACATAATCAAACACATTTATTTTGGACTTGGGCATAAAACCGAGAAAACATAGCAGTCTTGTGATAAGTATCATTACCCATCTTGGTTTGGATGAGAAAGGATGAGATTTTGATATAGACTTGATTCTTTATTCTCCTAATTTTTCCTTCTAATTTCCCTTAGAATTGGTGGCCCTAACTTATCTTCAGTTTGTATGAAGTGAAAGTGAATGAAGAAGATGGAGATATAAAGGGTTTAGGTATAGAAATTAAGGGAAGCCCTTCTCATGCAACCCTTATTCTTATTAACGTTCCAATTATCTCATTAGTTCATTGGTCTAAAGCTCGACCAAACTTACAAATCAAATCTCATTCTTCCTATGAACACCCATTAATTTATATAGTTTTTAAATTAGATGCCCTAATATGTAAAACAAAATTAGGGGTGTTACACTAGCATTGGATTATATACTCATTCAGGATATGTAGCATCTTAGAAGAAGTCATTTGCAATAGCTTATTCATCTCTTCCTATAATACAACACCCAAGTTGTACCTTTTCTACCTCACTTGAGTGAACTAGGAAACAATATTTAGTGCATAACATGTTATCTCCGGTGATATCCCTCACATATCGAAATGATTCCAGGCGAGTACATCTAAATTGGCATAAAGGAAGTTGATAATATCCTTTTGCATTCTGATTTCAAGTTGCAACCCTATTGCCGAGACCAGAGTTGGGTCACCTTATCCATATGGACAAAAATCATAATTTATATCGATGTTGCCCATGCCTCCCCTAAACTCTTCTTCCTATGGCCCCTAGTCTTTTCGAAATTATTATGGTCCCTGAGCCAGGGTTATTCTATAATGATATGCTTGTTGTTCTTGCACGCAGAGAGTGGTCCCAACATTTTTTTCATTACTCATGATGTATACTTTCTCATGGCTCAGCAAGATAGCACTTCCTTGCTATGATTTGACCTATTTTCATGACCGCAATCCAGTTCTCCGTCATGAATTTCATGGTCATGTGCCACAAAGCCAAAGGTATCCTAGAATCATCCAGGGCTACTCAGCCCAAGAAAACGTTGTAAGTAAATAATTCATCCATAATCAACAAGGTTTGGATAAGAACAACCCCTTGTTCTCCTTTACCAAGCTATACAGGCAAGTCAATAGTTCCGATCGGATCTTAGCTTCATTTATTAATCGCTGGATTTTTGTTTTCCATGCAAACTTATACTTCATGCTGATTTTCATCTAGTTGAATGTCTTTTAGAACATGATGTTAACTGAACTTCTACTCCCCATAATACATTGTTGAGTTTGACCGCTGGCCTGATCCCAATCGTTATCACGATATGATTAGGATTCAGTGCTTTTACCTCTTTGGTATCATGATTCATAAATACAGTATTATTAGTACATAGACTTTTTGTTTTGACAGAGCTTCATTTTCAACATTATAGCATCTCTCTTGTGGCTTATGTTTCAATAAAATCGCATATTACTCCATTTCTCACTAGCTTCTTTGTGTCAGTGAGGTCCTCCAGTATGATGCATATAACTAATCTTTCTATATTTTCGTGGGCCTTTCTCGACAGGATCCTAGATATCTTCCTAGGGTATTTTCTCTTGTGACATTTAATATATTGATATGCTTTTTGTGGTTTCTTCAAGTACTATCGAGTCGGTTATTCTTATATATTGATATGCTCTTGTGGCATTTAATATTATTTACAAATATATACATTCCACAAATATATATATATATATATATCAAAATTTAAATATTGCATCAAGAAGATCTTATATCATAATACCTTTCAAAATACCAGTTTCAAACCAATATTTAAAAAGAAAGAACTCGTAAGAAGATTTATACTCTCTTTCTACTTCTTATCTTGTTAGGGGACAAGGATAAGTTATAAACTCGAGTTTAAAGCTGAACGAATCAAAGAGCCTAATCAAAGAGGATCTATGAAGGACGATGGATTCAAATGGAAAGGAAATATCAGGAAAGATTTAAATATTAAACAAAATTTTATATTCGAAAATACTTGTTTTAAAACATTAAAAACCATTTATACTTTTAAAATACGCTCTCTCTTAAGAAGGATTCTACGACCGATTCCACTCATTCTAGGGTATCGCTACCCTATCTCTAATGAGTTTTTACCCCATAGGCCAAAGCTTTGATAAACCAAAGCTCTGATACCAACTGTAACGACCTGTCATTTTGACTGTGCCAAATCGACAAAACATGTCAACTCGAAATGTCCAAAACAACAGATTATTATTAGCTTCTGAGGTAAATAGAATAAATCACAGAATCATAGATCACAGATACAGAGCAATATAACATCTCGCAGCGGAAATAAATAATACAATAGTAGTTCATGAAGTTACTAAATAAATTTTACATCATAGTTTACATAAATATATAGCGGAAGTTTAATACAGTGATTTCAGATACATAAATAAATAATAACAGTTTGAAACAGAGACGACAATAAACAGGATGACTGGAACAACTGATCGATAGGTAGATATAGGTGAGCAAAAATCCAATATAAGCTCCAAACTCCAGGAGTGAATCTCGAAATTGGAAACTCGATCTGATCCGAGCAATAATGCAAAACAAAACAACTTGGATCAGGACTAACATTCCCAGGGAAGTAAATCAACTCAAATGAAATGTTCGATGAAATGCAATCAGTAACTTAGAGGATGTTTGGGATCACCATCCTCTAAGGATCCGTCAAACTAATACTATATATTATAATACGCTATATACAATAGTGTCTATCAGTAAAGTAAAACATCAAAAGAGCGTAGGCGGGATTACCGTGATTACCCTTACACCGTTATATATTCCCATGGAATATAAAGTACCATAATTCCTCTGTAAACTGGAGGTTGATCAGAGGGCACTCCATATAAAATTGTACAAAATAAAGTCATGGTGGGTTCATATAAGGCATGTGACAAGTCATGCAAGGAATGCCAGGGTGGATTCACCGTTTGTAGAGCCGGACTGGTGGTAACGCATAGCAGCTACTACCTCCCACCTCGATACACACTCCCATAATCAAAAGGGCCCAAATCAAATCTCAACAGTAATAGAATAATATCGAAGAAGTGTGCTCGATAGGAGGTATGACCTCACTTAGTCTCGGCGTAGCTCCTATTTTAGTCACATCAAGCTGACTCAAGGTAGTCAGGGTCTCGTAATTAATATGAAATACAAAATAGAGTCATTCGCCAAATCATCCCCTTCATTCTGGAACTCCACCGCGTACACAGTTGTTAAACTGGTTTTCGGTATTGGTAGAGAGTATGACAATAGCCGATCCCGATCTCTTTAACAACCAATCGTTTACATTTTTTACACAGTGGCCATTATTTTATAAATCACTCTATAAAACAGTTTATACTAATTCTCATACTCGAAATTGAAATCAAATTTAAGTATCTAACTTTGATTATATTCAATTTTGAAAACATCTCACGAGAATCGATCAAATCAAATCAATTAAAACCATATCGAAAAGATTTCAAAATATAATATAAGCAAATACTATACTATTTAACTTCGATTTTATATAAGTTTTTCGACAAAAATCGCATAACAACTTTCAAATCCCAAAATCGACTTATATTTAAGTTATACCTTAAATATCTAAATTTATGTTTAAATCAATATCAAATCCTTTAACTTCGATTATAATTTTGGTTCGTCTTATATTCGCAAAAATTCAAGTTCGAAACCATTCAAATGATTCAAAATTTTCCTTTATAAGAAATAGTTTATAGTCGATTCATTTGAATCCAACACTTTGGTTCGAAATTCGAAATATAAGATTCAATTCAAAACTCACACTTCAATTTAAACAAAACATATCGAGTTATGTATTTCAAGTCATATAATTCGAAATCGTTATTCATAAATATAATCAATTCATATAATTTGGTCTTTCCCCCTTAAAGCATTCATTTTAGTCGATTAATGAAATTTAACACTTAGGTTCGAATTTCCTTTTATGTAATTCAAAACGAAATCTTAAACTTCAATATAAACCAAATCGTATTATAACTTATAATTCAAGTCATATAGTTCAAAATGGTTACTTCTGCATTCAAATCAAAATCTTATATTTCCATTCAACCAAATTATGATTTAAAACCATTCTTATACATTGATTTTACAAATTCTTAATTCAAACTAAACGATATAAAAATCAATTCCGCATATAACATCTATATATTCCAATTCATAATTAATCACTTAAAATTGAATTTAATTTTATCGATTATAAATTCAAAATAAATCAATTTACCCAATTCACATTCATTTCTTATCAAGGTTCATAATTTAAACCAAATCAAATTCAATTTCTTACTTTTACCCAATTCAAGTTCATCCCTGCTAAAAATTCGTATCGATTCTAATTCATAACTTAATATGAGTTCATTCGTTATTCAAATATCGTTATATAAATTCACATCATTAAAACTTCGAATTTAAATCACGAAATCTAACTTATCCGTCCTGAGTTTATTATTAAAGTTTATAAAATATATATAAGAAAACTTATTTTAAAAAATAGGTATACATACAACTTTATAAAATTCTTAAATTAATTAGAATATAAATTATAAACATATATAGGATAAAATAATATAGAAATAATTTTAAAATAATTATTTACAATAATATAAAAACTTTAAAATACTTATATAATTAAATTATATAGTTTAAAATAAATGAAATTATAAGTAAATCTTAAATAAATATTTAAATCTATATTTACTTATAAAAATCATTTTAAAACATATAATTTAAAATTATAAAATTTTAAGTTTAAAATATTTAAAATATAAATATAAAAAAAATGAAGTCTTAAGTTATTAATTTAAAAACAAATTCCCAAATCAAATTACTTCAAAAATACGACCAACGGTGTCCGAATATAGTTTTCTACCCTATGGTCAAGTGATACGGATATTTAACCATTTCAACCCGCAATTTATAAAATTTCTACAGGTCTATTATTTCAACCCGTGATCCCAAATTCATTAAAAATCGTTCAGGTCTATCATTTCAACCCATAACGATTTTTCCCTATTTTAATGTCCGTTCGGGTATGTATCATTTCAACCCTTAGTGATTTTTCCTAAACTAGGGGTATCAACAGTTACAAACAAAAATCGCATAGCAACAATCACAACATATATATCATTAGTTAAACTACGTGTTATATGAATATATCGTGTCACATATGAAATGTGCATCTATATCAAATCAAACAATTTCTACCAACAATCCTATACATTTCATATAACAGTTCATTATTGATCTAACATCCATGAAATAAATGTGAGTCAGGTGTGAGATAAACTCACCTTTCGTGACATAAATGGAGATCGTAGACGGACTGACACCGAATGAACTGACGGCTTTCAGGCATGGTTCAAAACAAATTCAACTCGATGATCATCCAAAACTTATTTATTTTTCAAGAGGAGGAATTGACCGGTTTGGTACTGGGTTTTGGGACGGTACAGATATTGGTTTTGGAATGGCTGTCAACTCAGCACCAAACTCAACACAACAAAATAAACACAACACTTTCCTTTACCCAAAATAATATGTAAATATTTCTCTGTATACAAAAAACCAATATATATATATATATTAAATTAAATGAACGCCAAAACTCATTATACAAATATTTCTATTCATATATATATAAACACAAACAATATATATAACATATAAATTGACTTACGGACACACAGTAAAATCACACAACTCCTAAAATACATACCCCACAAAAATAATCATGCACACAATCACAAACTTAGCATAAAAATATACACAAAACACCACATGTATACACACACTCACGCATACAAAGCCGGAGAGGAAAGAGGTGCTGAGCTGGTCGGATCATTAGGGAGGGCGGCGTACACTGGTGGGATGGCTGCAGGTCAGAAGAGGCTTCCAGGCGATGGAATGTAGTCGGCCAGTAGAGTGGGTCCGGTGGACTGAACGGTTTTGGGTGCGCTGACGGCCTTGAGAGGGCGGAGCCGGGTGCTGCCATCGGCGACAGGGAAGGAGAGCGAACTGGGGAGGGGTCAACTTTGCTGCTATCGTGGGCGAGGCGAGGGGTGCTCGGACGGTGATGTGCGTGGGTTCGGAAAGTAGGAAAAATGTGGAGAGAAGAGGACCAACTTTTGGGAAGAGGACCAACGTTTGCGAACGGATGATGGAAAGTAAAACTGACATGGGCGAAAAGAAAAACAGAAGGGAAGAGGAAGTTTGACGGAGCAGTTTTTATTTTGTTCCTTTATATATATATATATATATATATATATATATATATATATGAAACGGTGATTGGAGAAGGGATGGCAGAAGCGAAGGAATGGGGAAGTGGAGGATTGAAATTGCGTGATGGGAGAGGTAGCAGTGGAAAGAAATAGTCCAGATCCTAAAAAGAAGGAAAAGAGAGGAAATTATGCGTGGAGGAATTCATAAAGGGTGACTGTTTTATTTCACCAAACGGTGACATAGGAAATTAACAGTTTGAACGCTTCTATCGAGAATTAGATCGAAAGCATCGCTTAACAATTGAAACGCTTGATAATTTGAATGAACAGTCTTTAGAAAAAGGCAAACGATAGTGAATGGTTTAAATTTAAAAAGAAGAAACGAACAGAAAATTAAAATGGATTAGACAGTTTCAATTCAAATGGAACGAGCGGTTCGAATTAATAAAAGTGAACGGACGGTTCTGAAATTATATAATGAACAGTTTGAAAATATATTTTGAATTAAATCAAAGATAAAATTATATCAATATTGATAACAAATTTTAAAATAATATGAGTTTACCAAAAATTAAAATCCTAAGAAGATAAAATAAATAGGATTTAAATTAGCAGAACCACTAAATTCTAATATAGATTTAGTTTTTATATCAAAATCAAAATAATTATTTAATAAAATACAAACAAATAAAAATAAATAAAACCAAAAATTTAAATTAAATCATTAAATAAATACACTTAAAATCGAGGATGTTACAAGTTTACTCACACCAGTCCCATGACTAACCCAGAGTTTATTTTGTTTTGTTTTTACCCTAAACTCTTGGGTGCCCAAATTTGTACGGGCAGTCAAGTAGTTCAGGTATTTACAGATATACTTAGAAAAGCTTGGAGCAGGAGGCTTCAGTGTTTATGTAGTTATTGTTATTTCCTCTATGTTGTAAGTATTGTACTCTGATAATGGTATGTTTATGTAAGTAAGTTTTTGCATTCCAAAAGCTGCTATATATATAATATATATTTTATTCCGCTGCGATGTGAGATTTTGTGTTGTTGTTTCCGTTCTTCTTCTATTCTAATATTTCTTTCTTTCTATTTCTCACCCTCTAACTTCTTTCTATTAATGATCCGGTAATTTCTGGTGTATGGTTAGTCGATATGGTATTTGTATCGATAATCAAGACCAGGAAAATGTCAGTTCGTTACGTAAATGTTTTTCTTCCTAGTTCCTTCAAAGATAATATTTGATTTATTATCTTCGATGTGACACTTGTCTTTACCAAAATTAATTTTAAAGCCTTTATAACATAGTTGACTTATACTAAGTAGATTATGTTTTGAGTTCCTAACTAGCAAAACATCAAAACAAGGGGAGTTTTAGAGTTATGAAATTGCTTATGTCAATCACATATCATTTTGAATTATCTTCGAAGTTGACTATTCCACCATCTTGATAGATTATGTCATTGAGTATCTCTGGATTTCCAGTCATGGGTCTTGAACAACCACTATCAAGTATCCATTTATCTTTTTCAATTTCCACAGTTTGTCAATTGGTTGTTGATTCTCCAAAAGTCATATAACATACATGTTCCTGCATAACATTCCTATTTGATATATAACTTGATTTTCTATGAAAATTATATGTAGACTTATAAGTCAATGATGGACTGCATGATTTTGAACTAGCGTTAACAAAATCTCCTAAAATGCTATTATTAACTTTTCAAGTTTTAGATTAAGAAAACTATGAAAACATATGCTTTGATGCCAATTAAAAGGAGGATGCAGATTAAGTATCTTAAGGCTAATTTAACACTAGAGGAGGGTGAATAGTGTTTAATGTTATTTAAGACTTGTATGAACCAAATTAAAATTTAACACAAACAAGCGTAGAACTCAAACACAGAACAATCACAGAATCAACCACATATGCATAAAGTAAATAAAAGTAGTAAAAGAAATAACACGCCTAGATTTTATTACTGGTTCGGAGTTGCCCTGCACCGGTACTTGTGCAGATTTTTATTAAACTAATATCGAGATTAAAATCCTCAATTTCTAAGGCCTTGCAGTACCCTCCTATCTCCAATTCCGGGGAAAACTCTCTTGATTTACGGGACACAAGATCATCTGATTGATTTCCAAGCACAACCACACTTTAAGTATAGAGACTAGATATACTTTATATTACAATTGATCCTGTAATTATGAATAGCATTTTGATCTTTAATAGACGGTAGAGAATCAAATAAGAAGAGTTTCTAGTTCGATTTACTAAAGAATTCACCAGAGTTTTGGCAGGATATTTGAAAATATAAATATAAGAGAGTATGGATTTGTGAAGAAGAAAAAGTAGAGATAATATATGAAAAAGTTGTTAAAGTTGGTTTCTGGTTAGGTACTTACAGAGAAGAAAGAGTCATGTCCATTCACGAAGAGATTCGAATGAATAGACACTTCTTTTGAAGATTGAAATTTTGAAGTCAACGGACACCATGTCGACATGGGACATCCCATGATGTTATCACTATGCTAAAATCGAAAATTGAATTTTAGTATAAAAAATGAAAATGACGAATAAGTAAATCGAAGTAATTCTAAAAATTAAACAAGCTATTTTCCTATATTATAAGATAATATAATAGAGTAAGAATATAGATTGAAAACATATATTTATACTATATATATATAAGAGATATTAAAACTTAAACATTTTTAGATTTAAGACATAAAAAAACTTAAGTATATTTTATAATTTTGAGAATTAAGACTTATAATATTTAAATTGGATGTTAGTTCAAAATCAAGAATCTAACAAGTTATTAAGTAAGTTAAAAAAAGGGAAGTGATTTGAAATATTTTGAAAACAAAAGTTAAGGAGAGTTTTAAAGCTAAAACATTTTTAGAGAAAAGCTACAAAAAGTAAATTTTTAAAACCATTTTGAAGTAGTTTTGTGAGTTCCTACTTGCAGAGTATTTCATCATGTCAAGCCTCGATTCACGTCAAAATTAGGGTTGATCATGGGTTCCATGCCATTAACAAAGAGAGAAACGGGTTCCATCCCTTGAGAAAATTGGAATAAAGATTTCAGTGCTATTATGAAGTTTTAATAAAAATTCTAGAACTTATCTTTATCTTGAAGCCTTGATCTTGATACTTATGAGTCTTCGAACTTGATATCTTCGTTCATGGTCTTGAGTCTTTATACCGCACAATCTCAATAATCATTACCAACATATATATCCTGCATATATATTTATAGACAAAAGTGTTAGTTTATATTTTATAATAATAATAATTAAAAAGGTTGTTGTCATCAAAACCATCATCTCAGTTCTTAACAGAGACGTGTCCATAAGAGATAACTAGCATCACTGTCCAAATGTAGGCTCATGTTCTAGTCATTTATTTTTGACACAAGTGTAAAGGATATCCATCGTCGTTCACTTACTTCATTCCAGTACGTTCACCAATTCAACCACTTCATTTTGCAACATCCTTCAGGTACATAGCTGTTAAACTGATTCATGTATTGATAGAATATATGCCAATTTCCAGCCCCGTCTCTTTAACAACCAATCGTCATTATACACACCGTGGTCATTTATGTTTTGATAAACATCATATTTTCAATTGAAATTTGCATTTAATATCAGTTTTTAATTTCAATTCCATATTATCATATACCAAAGATAATCAAACATTATATTCAAGTTTTAATTCCATATTTTCAAATCGGTCTAATATCGGGCTCAAATATCAATTTCAAGCTAACATGTCATAACGTCATTACCCATATGTAATACCTTACATTCTCGGGCTCAAACAGCTTGGATTGAGAATACATTTTGAGTTGAAAATGGTTACACACACACACACAATTGAATTTAAATGGTAGTTTTAATGAAAAAAATTAAGATAATTTTTTAAATAGAAATAGCTTGAAATGAAATAATATTGGAAACTATTTCTAATAAAAATAATTAAAATAAAATAGTACAAATTTCAAAGTAATTTTTATTATAATAATTTGAAGTATAATAGTTTATTTCCTCTTAAACCATTCGAACCCAATTCCATGTTTTAAAATTCACTTTAAACCATTTAAATCTCATATTTTAATTTGAACAAATTTCAAATCGCCTAAAGCTCAATGTGTCATCAATTCAAATTCCAAATTCAAATAATTTATAATTTAAACTATTTAAATCTAAATTTTTAATTTTAATATATTATATTAAATTGGTTTCAAAACTTAAATTTCAAATTTTAGATTCAACACTTGAAATAATTCAATTTCGGTAAGTTAAAATTAAATCTTTTTATCTCAACTTTCAAGATTTTAAACCAAACAAATTTAATTCAAAATTTATTTATCAATTTCACTTAACAAATTCAAATATATAAATTTGAAAATATTTCATTTGGCCAACACTGGTGTTTATAATTAAATTTTCTACCTGCGACCAAGTATCATTTAATTTAAATTTCAATTACATGAATATTTTTCGTTTCAGTCCAATTGAATGTTATAGGTAAATATATCATTTCAACATACTCGTTGGTTCAGGTGTCTAATGTCCAAAGAATGTAGATATAGATTTATCTCATTCAGTGATATACAGGGTGATAACTAGGACATAACATAGTCAATAACTATAAGAAATTATACTTGACCAATCAACACATCAACCAATAAACATATACCTGCAATCATCATCCAAACTGACTAACATGTCACAATTGTCACTAGTTTTCAAATATAACAATTTAACGAACAATTAAATTTCGTTTATAATTAAATACTAGTTCAAATCGATGTCATTTAAAATTTAATCCATCAAAATCCAATTTGGACGTATGTATAAAGTTTCAAAAGTCAACCAAAACAAACATGACATCAATATCAGTTATCACATATCAGATGTTGATTATCAGTTACACCCATTTCAGTGTCAATTTAACTACTCAAATAGCAGTTAAATAAAGCATATAATATTATAAATTTAATTTTATTTATAGTAGAAATTTTAGACTTTGTGAGAGAGTTTAAACATCCACATTTGATTTTAAGTTCAGTTAAAAATCCAATGAATGCAAAATTTTCAACACTTTCCAATCTCAAACAAACTAAGCCCATCTTACCAGAAATTTCGATGTGAATATAAAGGAGGAAACCCCACTTCAGTCGGAATTCATATGCAAAAGTTATTAGCGTTAGAAGTCGATGATTTTAAATTAACATAAAGTAACTAAAAAAAGAACCATACACCTAATGAGATATCCATAAATAGGATCTCCTGCTTGAATTTGTAAACAACGAAACCCAAACATAGCGAATTGCCCGGATTTTGATAGCAAATTGCCATTACCTCACCATGTTTCAGGACCTCCGATCATCCTTATTTCCGCTTGGCCGGGCTCCACCAATTGAAGCCACCCTCTATGCCTGCGGTCATCTCAAACCTCGTGCACTCGTGCGCCACCACTATTTTCTAAGCTTTCTGGACCCTAGTTCGTAAATTTCGACCGTCTTAATCACTTCTAGTATAACGACCCGAACTTCCCCGTGAAGGAAAGCCAGGATTGAGTTGAGAACACGACAAATCAGAACACAAGCAGAAGAACATTTCATTGCTTATTACAACAATTTACATCAGAGTACAAGAATATACAGAGTATGAATAAATAATATACATTTGATAAATATAAGAGATTTACATATTATAATGCAGCAAAAAAATAATACAAAACATAACTGAAAGTAATACACGGATACAGAGCTTTCTGAATATTGCTTCAGCTGTAAATCAGGAAAACTACTAGCTGCCCGTGCGGAAAATAGGGGCACCCAGAGTTTAGGTTAAAACAATAAACTCCAAGTCAGTCATGTGATTGGTGTGAGAACTAAAACAGTTATTTAAAACTTTACTTTAAATCACATATATCAAGGGACCACGTCGTATAACACGGAACGGGTTTCCTCCCAAGAATACCAGTGCATATAAGAAAACAGCGCAATGCTTTTAGGAAAAATGAGACTACTATAAGACCCAGGTCCCATCACATAATGCAACACAAGCCGGAGGATAGGGTTTTCCCTTATAATAGCCAAACATGCTTGGTACGTTAAAACAAATCATTTGATACTATTATAAGTGCATAGGGTATGAAACAACTTCAAATATAAATGTATCAATCCTAAACGGCATGGTACCATATATCATGTCACCATACTAGGCTCTACAATCAAAACCGCAATTGTCACGTATTGGAAGTTGGATTTCCATCTGTGAACCAAGGCAAGGGATCGTCCTTACCGCTTCGAGATTGTCTAGCCCGAGCCTCAGGCAAGTACTCTGTCAAGCCTTTGGATCGTCAGGGCTAGTCCACATGGAGTGGATTAAAATGCCTGAACACTGCGTTTCCCCGCCCTATGGGGCGTAAACTGGTAATATCTCGACCAAACTATCGGCCCTGGAATGACCGATATAACTGAGGCGCCTCGCAATCCATCATCTACATAAGTAAAATGTCAGGGCTAGTAAAACGCTGACACCACTCCGAGCTAGAAGGAAACGCATGTCCTCCCTAATGTCCTCTCCCGTTTCTGGTTCACACCGGGGTGTGAGGCTCGCGAATTAACGCTACACAAAGGTACACTGTATTAAAGCCGTGCTTTGATCATCAACCACAAGACTCTGCTTTTCAGCAGAAGCCATGATCATTTGCATCTCAGCATGCCACACAAGAAATTCACGCTATGCAACCGATGTCTATCAATCACACAGAATGAAATCTGATGTCAGACACACATCCATTTACAAGTTCGTTCTGGGTCTGAGCGAAACCGAAAGCACCTTATTTCTCGTCCCGTATGTCCAATACAAGAAAGAGGTCCTCGCATATACGGTCTATCTCCAAGTACGTCCAGACGATCACCACTTATTACCTTGTCTTGGGTGTACAGCCCAATCAAGACATCAATAATCATCCAAACGATGTGAAGACCTCCGGTCTTCAACCACCGTCTTCATCCTCGACACATCGTCGAATCAGTTATTTAGAATAGGATAAACCAGGGCTTTCTGAATAACTCGCGTATATAATAAACAAGTGCTATAAAAACACAACATACGCCTCATTCTAAAACCAGAATATTTCTTTATCCAAATATTCTTATACTTTGGGAAAGGTTCCCATTAATTTTATCAAAGATAAATTCTTTAAATTTATTCTTTAATCTGCCTTTGGATATCAATTCAAACCATTTTATGGTTTATCAAAACTAGTCGGGATTAGCGCTCCTTACCGAAGTAATCATTTGTTTTCTTTCCCAATCCCAACCTATTCATCCCATGAAGCAAAACTGGTAATACTTCATCTTTAACACCACGGTGTTATCGGTAAATTCAATTACCATTTCACGTTCAAATCTAATTAAAGATTTAACTATCGCTTGGAGCAAAACTGGTGATACTCCATTCTTGATCATTTCTTGAATTTGATAATTTTAGTTATCAAATTCACCTTTCAATTTATCTAAAGATTCATTAAAACTCTAATTCGGTTTTAATTTCGAAAAATCATTACTTAATGATTATTCCAAGTTAAGAAATTAATCTTATCTTTAATTGGGTTAAAGAACTAATGTCATTTAAAAACACAGCTCACGATAAACCCAAATCACATTCCATTAACAATGGAATCTTCACGGAAAATAGATCAATATATATAATTGATATGACCTTCCATATCCAACCGATACTATAAACGGAATAACGGTAAAGCCTATTAAATTCCATATATAGTAACAGTCTTCCTCCGCAGAAGTCCACTTCGATTATCACCAAATCGAATTCCATTCCATTCCAATTTATTTTATTAAATTGGAAAACTTCACTTTGGAAATTTTCCTTTAAATCTTAACAAAAGATTTATAAATTCCAAATCACATTTCACCATAAATCGGTTTAAAGAACAAATGTTGTTAAAACATAGTTCACGATAAACCCAATTCACATTCCATCAGTCTCTAACCGTTAATTAGTAAGAGAATAATTCCGTAAGTATTAATCCCGAAGGCCGAAACCAACATCAGATCAACGCCCAGGAAACCATTCAACTTAGATAATCTCTAGCTAGTTTCTAATTTTCTTAACTCAACTGGGTTTAAGAACAGTGTTAGTGAAGGCACCGTTCACGACAAACCCAAAATCCCATTTGATATTAAATACAAGGCTCTAAATAGAAAATATATCGGCTTATATTCAATATCAAATTCTGAAATCAACAAATATCGTATTGGAATAACGATATATATCTTCCAAATTCCTCTACAATGTCCGTATAATCACCAATCCAATATCGAAATATTCCGGAGATAATTTCGATTCAAATCCATTCCAATTCATAAAATGGAAATTTCGATTATTTTTAAAACCATTTCAAATCCAATTTAATTATTTAAAAACATTAGATTTACTATTCTAGTTCATAACTAGTTCATTTCGATTAAAACACCTTTTTATCTTTTCAAATATGGGATTTTTTCATTCCAATTCTTTTCAAATCATTTATTATGATTTACACAAATTATCGATATTTTTAATAATTTTATCAAGGCTCGTATAGTCGATTTCAATAAACGGCCATCGAACTGCACTAACAACGATCTTTTCCAAATTTGATTTGGACATAATTCCAAATCCAATCGTTAGATATCAAATCTCTAATATTCGTTAGAAAGCTCTTTTCAATACGAACCCAACGGTTCAGCTTTTAGGAGAATCCGACGGTCGAATCTCCCGTAATGTCCATTCGAAGTCAATGGTCGAAATTCGCGAACTGCCGCAGCGCAGCGCGTTCTATTCAGGCCATTATATTATATATATTATTTATATAGTATATATTTCGTCGATTTCCATTTAAAAATTATTTTATAAATCGTTTTAAAATTCGTTTTCAAAACGATTTCAACTTCATATTCAATTTCCAATCAAAATTGAATATTCCATATCATTAATATATAAATGATAATATTTTCAAAACATTATATTTTGAAATCACTTCCTTTTCGATATTCATTTTAAATTTGAATAAAATCATTATAAATATCGTTCGCGTCAAAGTGGCGCACATCTAATCAACACGACTTTATATTTTTAAATATATTTCTGTCCAACCCAAATCGGACATCAAAATCATATTTTGATCCTTTACTGAATATTATTTTAAAATATTCGTTATTTTAAAATATTCATTGTGAAGGCAAGGAATTTCGCTCGATCTGAAGCAGTCGTTAAACCGACCCAGACCGTTCGAAACGCCCTATCGTTTGAGAACACGACAAAACAGAACGCATACAAAAGAACATTTCATTGTATATTACAACAATGCATCAGATTACAAGAATATACAGAGTATGAATAAATATTACACAGAAATATCAGAGATTTAAATTACATTTAAATACATAGCAGCGGAAAATAATACAATACACAACTAGAAGTAGATATACGGATACAAAGCTTTCCGGATATCATTCCAACTGTAAACCAGGATCCTGTGAATATAAATCTGTAAAACCAAAACTACTAGCTGCCCATGTCAAAATAGGGGCACCCAGAGTTTAGGTTAAAACAATAAACTCCAGGTCAGTCATGTGACTGGTGTGAGAACTAAAACAGTTAATCTTTTATTTTTAAATTTAGGTAAATCAAGGGACCACGCCGTATAACACGGAACGGGTTTCCTCCCAAGAATACCAGTGCATAAAACAAACAGCGCAATGCTAAATAAAGAAAAATGAAGTTGTTATAAGACCCAGGTCCCATCACACAATGCAACGCAGCCGAGGATAGGGTTTTCCCTTATAACAGCCAAAGAATGCTTGATACGTTTAAAACAAATCGTTTGATACTATTATAAGTGCATAGTGTATAAAACAACTTCAAATCATAAGTATCAATCATAGGCGGCATGAATGCCCCATAACACTATGTCGCCATATATAAGTTTACAATCAAAACCGCAAAACGTCGTATTGGAAGTTGGGTTATCATTTATGGTATGAACCGAGGCTAGGGGCAAGATCCTCACTGATTCAAGACTGCCTAGCCCGAGTCTCAGGCAAGCGCGCAGGCAAGCCTTGGAGCGACAGGGCCGGTCCACCGATGTGGATTATTATACCTGAGCACTACGTTTCGCCGCCCTTTGGGGCGTAAGCGAGCCAACTAAATGACTCCATCGGTTCGAGAACGACCGATCAATCCGAGGCGCCTCGCAACAGCAACAACCACATAAGTCAAACTCGTCAGGGCGTGTAAAACCACTGACGCCACTTTTAGCTAGGAGGAAACGTAGGCCCTCCCTGAGGTCCGTCTCCCATTTTTGGTTCATACCGGGTGTGAAACTCGCGAAGTAAACGTTACACAAAGCTACGCCACAAAGGCCGTGCTTCGATCATCAACCACAAGACTTTGCTTTTCAACAGAAGCCTTGATCATTTGCCACTTAGGCATGCCACACAGGCAATTCACTCCATGCGATTGATATCCATCAATATATAACCCCTGAGCTCGTACGTCTCAGAGAAGGGCGTTTAGCAAGAGAATAAATTCTCTGCCGCCAAACAGATATATATTTAATAGAGATCAATCACACGGACTAAAATCCAATGTCAGACACACAGTCCATTTACAAGTTCGTTCTGGGTCTGAACGAAACCGGAGGCACCTAGTACCTCGCATATCCATCGATCTCCAAGTACGTCTGGACGATCACCAACTGTTTCCATCTTCTTGGGTGTACAGCCCAATCAAGATCATCAGTAATCACCCAAACGACGTGAAGACTTCCGGTCTTCGACCATCGTCTTCATCTTCGACTTATCGTCGTATCAGTTATTCAGAATGGGATAGACCCGGTCTTTCCGAATAACTCGCGTATATTTTAAATAAGTGTTACACAAACACAACATACGCCTCATTCCAATTCATTAGTCACTAACCGTAAATTAATCAAGAGAATAATTCCCCAAATATTAACCCCGAAGGCCGAAACCAACATCAGATCAATATCCAGAAAACCATTCTGCTTGGCTAACCGACAGTTAATTTCTAAATTTCACATTCGTAGGGAAAGGTTCCCATTTATTTTATCCAAGATAAATTTCTTGAATTTATTCTCTAATCTTCCTTTGAATTTCGATTCAACTAGTCGGAATTAGCGAACCTTACCGTAGTAATCATTGGTTTTAATTTCCCAATCCCAACCTATTCATCCCATGAAGTAAAACTGGTAATACTTCATATCTAACACCACAGTGTTATCGGTAAATTCAATTACCATTTCACGTTCAAATCTAATTAAAGATTTAACTATCGCCTGGAGCAAAACTGGTGATACTCCATTTCGATTATTTCAATCTAATTAAAGATTCATTAAAACTCCACTTAGTTTTAATCTGTGACCGGGTTAAAGAATCAGTGTCGTTTAAAACACGGTTCACGATAAACCCAAAATCACATTCCATTAATTATCGGGTTAAAGAACAAGTGTTGTTTAAAACACTGTTCACGATAAACCCAAAATCACATTCATTAATTATCGGGTTAAAGAACGAGTGTTATTTAAAACACTGTTCACGATAAACCCAAAAATCAATATTAATTCAATTCCAATTAAATATCATTTAATTGGTACACTTCATTAAATCTAAATAAAAAGATTTGATCTTTTCTCAACTGGGTTCAAGAACAGTGTTAATGAAGACACCATTCACGACAAACCCAAATCACATTTGATATTCAATACAAGGCTCTGAATAGAAAATATATCGGCTTATATTCAATATCAAATTCTACGATTAACAAATGTCGTATTGGAAATAACGATATAAATATATATCTTTCAAATTTCCATAACAACATCCGTATAATCACGAATTCCAACATCGAAATATTCCGAAGACAATTTCGATTCAAATCCACTCCAATGCAATCATTGGAAATTCTGGTTATTTTTAAAACCCTTTTCAAATTCAATTTATTTATTTAAAAATAAATAGAATTATAATTCTAGTTCAAAACTAGTTCATTTCGATAAAAATCTATTTTTATCTTTTCAAATATGGAGTTTTTCATCCCAATTCTTTCTAAATCATTTCTTATGATTTTACACAAATTATTACTATTTTTAATAATTTTATCAAGGCCCGTACAGTCGATTTCCATCAATGGCCATCGAACTGCACTTACAGCGACCTTTTTCAAATTTGATTTGGACATAATTCCAAATCCAACCGTTAGATTTCTAATTTCTAATATTCGTTAGAAAGCTCTTTTCGATACGAACCCAACGGTTCCGGTTTTAGGAGAATCCGACGGTCGGATCTCCCGTAATGTCCGTTTGAAATAAATGGTCGAAATTCGCGAACTGCCGCGGCGCGGCGCGTTCTATTCAGGCCATTATATTATATATATATAATATATATTTCGTCGATTTCTATTTAAAACGAATTATATAAATAGTTTAAAAATCGTTTCAAAAGCAATTTCAATTTTCTTTTCAATTCAAATCAAAATTGAATTCTTCTTTATAAATTCGTTTTAAAATTCATTTCTATTCAATTCAAATTTCAATTCAATTTGAATTCATTTCAATTCACTTTCAATTCAATTTGAATTCGTTTTCAATTCATTTCGAAATCGTTTTCAATTCAATTCATTTCGAAATCGTTTTCAATTCAATTCATTTCGAAATCGTTTTCAATTCAATTCATTTCGAAATCGTTTTCAATTCAATTCATTTCGAAATCGTTTTCAATTCAATTCATTTCGAAATCATTTTCAATTCAATTCATTTCGAAATCGTTTTCAATTCAATTCATTTCGAAATCGTTTTCAATTCAATTCATTTCGAAATCGTTTTCAATTCAATTCATTTCGAAATCGTTTTCAATTCAATTCATTTCGAAATCGTTTTCAATTCAATTCATTTCGAAATTGTTTTCAATTCAATTCATTTCGAAATTGTTTTCAATTCAATTTATTTCGAAATTGTTTTCAATTCAATTCATTTCGAAATCGTTTTCAATTCAATTCATTTCGAAATCGTTTTCAATTCAATTCATTTCGAAATCGTTTTCAATTCAATTCATTTCGAAATTGTTTTCAATTCAATTTATTTCGAAATCGTTTTCAATTCAATTCATTTCGAAATTGTTTTCAATTCAATTCATTTCGAAATCGTTTTCAATTCAATTCATTTCGAAATTGTTTTCAATTCAATTCATTTCGAAATCGTTTTCAATTCAATTCATTTCGAAATCGTTTTCAATTCAATTCATTTCGAAATTGTTTTCAATTCAATTCATTTCGAAATTGTTTTCAATTCAATTCATTTCGAAATCGTTTTCAATTCAATTTATTTCGAAATCGTTTTCAATTCAATTCATTTCGAAATCGTTTTGAATCGATATCAATATCGTTTACGTCAAAATGGCGTCAATCTAATCAACACGGCTTCATAAATTTCTATTTTCAAATATTCTATTTCAAATATTTCTTTTTCAAAATAGTTGTTATTATCAAAATATTTCGTTCAACACATGACCAATCTCAATGGATGAGTACTGTCAACACATGAACCTTTATTTTATATTGATAAAGATGTAAATTTTATTACTAAAATATTTCGTTCAACACATGACCAATCTCAATGGATGAGTACTGTCAACACATGAACTTCTATTTTATATCGATAAAGATGTAAGTTTTATTACTAAAATATTTCGTTCAACACATGACCAATCTCAATGGATGAGTACTGTCAACACATGAACTTCTATTTTATAATACTCTTTATTTTTCAAATTGGAATGAGGCCCAATCAATTACCATATAAAGTTAATTATATGGATTTTCATACATTACACACATATAATAGCATTGAAAAATAATCAACCATCAACCAAAGTGCACTACACTGTATAAGCATCAAATATAGATATCTAACGCTTATAACAGCCTGTCCATCAATCGATCGACATATTTAATCAATCAGGATGAGTGAACTTCAAATTTCATCCCAACACCCGTGTGGGGTTTCAAACAATCAAACACAGATTTTATTTGTGCAGTTGGGCGATGTGTAAAATTTATCGACCCAATCAATGTCCTTCAAATAGGTGTACATAAACAAACCGTCTGGTTTGTAAATGAATATTTATTTATTCACATTCACGTTAAAAATTATATTTTTAACGATAAAACATTTTATTCCAACATATGAATTTCTATTCAGTTCATTCTTTAAATAAAATGATATTTTTATTTTTCTAACTTATTTTAGAAAATTTCGGCGGCATAACGGCACGATACTAGAAACGGGACAAGGCCTAGCCTTATCCCCGGTCTAGTGAAGGCCCACGCCATTCACATATCAATCAAATTCACCAAACAATCAAACTCAAATCAAATCATCAAACTAATTTATGCAACCAATCAAACAAGTCCATGGTCTGTGGACGATTGTGTCGGGTGCTACTAAGCACCGTCTGCATCCTAGTAGATATATATAACTAGAAAAAGAAATTGAAAGGTGAGAAATTCTCACCGATAGCTATCCTAAGCCCACGGCACTTCCAATGCAGGAAATCTTCACTGTTCTCGTCTCTTATCACTTTCTTCGCCCGTATTCTCTACATATGTAAAAATCGAATTTTTACTTCGCTATTCAATATATAAAAATCATATTTTTACTTCGACGTTCAATATATAAAAATCATATTTTTACTTCGACGTTCAATATATAAAAATCATATTTTTACTTCGACGTTCAGTATATAAAAATCATATTTTTACTTTGTTGATATTCATATTCAAATCAATGAGATTTATACTTTTCAATTCAAAGATATTTTTAAATCAAACAGATTTATAAATTTTCAAAGAGGTGTTATTTTTCAACACTAATGTGATATATGTTTTCAAAACAAATGCGGTATATTTTTCAAAACAAATGCGATATATTTTTCAAAACAAATGCGATATATTTTTTAAATTCAACTTCTTTTTATATTTTTAAAATTCAACTTCTTTTTATATTTTCAAAATTCAACTTCTTTTTATATTTTCAAAATTCAACTTCTTTTTATATTTTCAAAATTCAACTTCTTTTTATATTTTCAGATTTCAACTTCTTTTTATATTTTCAGATTTCAACTTCTTTTTATATTTTCAGATTTCAACTTCTTTTTATATTTTCAGATTTCAACTTCTTTTTATATTTTCAGATTTTAACTTCTTTTTAAAAACATATCTATTTTATTTTTAAAACCATATCTATTTTATTTTTAAAACCATATCTATTTTATTTTGAAATTGAAAAACAATGCAAATTTAAATAAAGTGAATTAAATTAAAACTGAAATTTAAATAAAGTTAGTCACCTTCACTGTTGTTTTTCAGCTCCAGGATGAAACCGTAACTCGTTCAAAGCCTAGGGTTTCTTGCCGCCGCCGACTGGAAGCGCCTGAACCAGATCGGAACCTCCCACGACGTCGGCCTATGCGCCTTCCCCCCGCCTCGATTGGCGCGCCAGCCGAGCCCCAATCGGAACCAGAAAACCCTTGCGAGCGGCTTTAGTTCATGATAGAGATTCACGAAAAACTTCAAACGATATTCGATCTAACTTATATAGATTTGGAGTTCATAGATTTCTCCTTGATTTTGCTTCAGAAATTGTCGAATTTAATTAAGTGGATCAAGAGAAAAAGGGATGGAAAGGCACGAACGATTTCCGCCGTTCTGGAAGAGAGATGCAACTTTGACCACAGTTGGAAATCTAAGAGGGTTTTGACCAATCATAGTGTATATATATTATATTTTATTTAATTTAATTCCAAAAATTGTTACTTTCTAATCTGAACCCCAAATCAAACCCAACGACTGTCGCCCCTAGCTAATTACCCCCATTCTGAACACAATGGGATATGCCACTCAAGCCAATTCAGCCGTTTTGATCCTTTTCTGTCAAAATCAAAATATAAATCCTTTATATTTTGAAGTTGAACGCGCATTTCAATTTACCGGGGTCACATACGGATTCTAAAAATCATAGAAAAATAGTTTCTAGCTTCGTATTGATGATACGGTCCTAACAAAACTAATTTCGTCAAATTCTGAGACCGTTTGAAAAATGGCCATTTTCCAGTCGATTAAAATCAACTGAAACTGGTCAAACGCGTTTTCCTTTGCCACGCTCACATATTGATTTGAAAAATTATGAAATTTGGAACCTAGCAATAATTTAACATCACGGACCCAACAAAACTGGTTTCGTCGAAATCCGAGGTCGTTTGCAAAATTTCCATTTTTAAGGGCCTGAATTCTATAGCGACTATTCAGAATTTTCAACTGGACATATCTTTTGATTCCCGCTATGAAATCTTGATTTTTCGGATTCGTTGGAAAGATATTCTCAAATAGATCCTAATGTTTTTGGTTTCACTAAAATCCGGATTGTTTTGCACCCGGTATGTTCAATTGAAGTTTGAAATCGAATTATCGAACTACCGCGCCATTTTCAATTCTATTTATAATTATATATAAATATAATATATTCTAACGACGACGTATATAATATATACGTTCTAATTATATTCAAAATAAATTTCTCGTCGATATTATTTAAAATAATTCATTTTAAATAATCAAAATTCGCTAAAATTGCCATAATAAAAAATTTAAACTGGCCTAGATTTTCGGGTTATTACAATCTCCCCCACTTAAAACTTTTCGTCCCCGAAAAGGAACAAAGTCGAAAGTGGTTTGATTAATCAACTCTACGTTCGGTCTGGCTCCCATTCTCCAACTTTTCAGTTTCTGAGAATTTTCAGAAAGTTCAAAAATTTGGCTAACACCCTAAATTTTCGAAAAATTTCGCCATAACCTCCCCTGCAATGGGAGCATCGGGAAATTTCAAATAGCTTCCCCGGTCCTTCAGATCTCAAAAAGAAAAAGAAAAAGCCAAGCGGCTAGCCAATAGGCTCATAAAATCATCATCACCCAAACAAAACAGTAAATTATGTAGTAAACATGTACCTATTTGTCGGGCAAACAAATTTTATTCTCTGCTCTAGCCTCCTTGCTATGACCTGTTCAATGTAAGTATATGTATATGCAAGCAAATGCTACCAAATTTCTATACAATTCACTATTTGATCAAATAGGCTATAATTGTTCAAAATTATCAAACAAATAACACAAACATCAACCAATTAGTGAATTAGAGTTTCAAATTCATAATTTTGATATATATAGAGAAAATCATGTTTTTGATGCCAATTCACAACAAATAAATCTATCTATATAAGTTTTGGTTCTCACACCAGCCTGATGGAAATATATAGATATCACACCTTTGTCATTCGAAAATAAATACTGGTAACGCTGCAGCACTATCAGAATCATCCCCGGGCAACTAGAATGTGATTTTATATCTACCCAATATATTAAAACTTCGACTATACGTTCATGACGCGTATATGCGAAATCTTTATATACTCGATTGTCCAAATTCAAAATAAATAAATATTCAAATACATTTAAAGCGACTTAAATTTTCAAAACAAAATTGTTTTCATTTGAAAAATATACTCTTCACACTCGTTCTAGGATACTACTGACCCCATCTCTAACGAGTCATTCTCATTGGATATTGTTAATCCAATATCTAATGAATTCTTTCGTATGGTTCTAATGTCCCTTGTTCTCTGCTTTGTAAACCAAAGCTCTGATACCAAATGTGACGGCAAGGAATTTCGCTCGATCTGAAGCAGTCGTTAAACCGACCCAGACCGTTCGAAACGCCCTATCGTTTGAGAACACGACAAAACAGAACGCATACAAAAGAACATTTCATTGTATATTACAACAATGCATCAGATTACAAGAATATACAGAGTATGAATAAATATTACACAGAAATATCAGAGATTTAAATTACATTTAAATACATAGCAGCGGAAAATAATACAATACACAACTAGAAGTAGATATACGGATACAAAGCTTTCCGGATATCATTCCAGCTGTAAACCAGGATCCTGTGAATATAAATCTGCAAAACCAAAACAACTAGCTGCCCGTGTCAAAATAGGGGCACCCAGAGTTTAGGTTAAAACAATAAACTCCAGGTCAGTCATGTGACTAGTGTGAGAACTAAAACAGTTAATCTTTTATTTTTAAAGTTAGGTAAATCAAGGGACCACGCCGTATAACACGGAACGGGTTTCCTCCCAAGAATACCAGTGCATAAAACAAACAGCGCAATGCTAAATAAAGAAAAATGAAGCTGTTATAAGACCCAGGTCCCATCACACAATGCAACGCAGCCGAGGATAGGGTTTTCCCTTATAACAGCCAAAGAATGCTTGATACGTTTAAAACAAATCGTTTGATACTATTATAAGTGCATAGTGTATAAAACAACTTCAAATCATAAGTATCAATCATAGGCGGCATGAATGCCCCATAACACTATGTCGCCATATATAAGTTTACAATCAAAACCGCAAAACGTCGTATTGGAAGTTGGGTTATCATTTATGGTATGAACCGAGGCTAGGGGTAAGATCCTCACTGATTCGAGACTGCCTAGCCCGAGTCTCAGGCAAGCGCGCAGGCAAGCCTTGGAGCGACAGGGCCGGTCCACCGATGTGGATTATTATACCTGAGCACTACGTTTCGCCGCCCTTTGGGGCGTAAGCGAGCCAACTAAATGACTCCATCGGTTCGAGAACGACCGATCAATCCGAGGCGCCTCGCAACAGCAACAACCACATAAGTCAAACTCGTCAGGGCGTGTAAAACCACTGACGCCACTTTTAGCTAGGAGGAAACGTAGGCCCTCCCTGAGGTCCGTCTCCCGTTTTTGGTTCATACCGGGTGTGAAACTCGCGAAGTAAACGTTACACAAAGCTACGCCACAAAGGCCGTGCTTCGATCATCAACCACAAGACTTTGCTTTTCAACAGAAGCCTTGATCATTTGCCACTTAGGCATGCCACACAGGCAATTCACTCCATGCGATTGATATCCATCAATATATAACCCCTGAGCTCGTACGTCTCAGAGAAGGGCGTTTAGCAAGAGAATAAATTCTCCGCCGCCAAACAGATATATATTTAATAGAGATCAATCACACGGACTAAAATCCAATGTCAGACACACAGTCCATTTACAAGTCCGTTCTGGGTCTGAACGAAACCGGAGGCACCTAGTACCTCGCATATCCATCGATCTCCAAGTACGTCTGGACGATCACCAACTGTTTCCATCTTCTTGGGTGTACATCCCAATCAAGATCATCAGTAATCACCCAAACGACGTGAAGACTTCCGGTCTTCGACCATCGTCTTCATCTTCGACTTATCGTCGTATCAGTTATTCAGAATGGGATAGACCCGGTCTTTCCGAATAACTCGCGTATATTTTAAATAAGTGTTACACAAACACAACATACGTCTCATTCCAATTCATTAGTCACTAACCGTAAATTAATAAAGAGAATAATTCCCCAAATATTAACCCCGAAGGCCGAAACCAACATCAGATCAATATCCAGAAAACCATTCTGCTTGGCTAACTGACAGTTAATTTCTAAATTTCACATTCATAGGGAAAGGTTCCCATTTATTTTATCCAAGATAAATTTCTTGAATTTATTCTCTAATCTTCCTTTGAATTTCGATTCAACTAGTCGGAATTAGCGAACCTTTCCGTAGTAATCATTGGTTTTAATTTCCCAATCCCAACCTATTCATCCCATGAAGTAAAACTGGTAATACTTCATATCTAACACCACAGTGTTATCGGTAAATTCAATTACCATTTCACGTTCAAATCTAATTAAAGATTTAACTATCGCCTGGAGCAAAACTGGTGATACTCCATTTCGATTATTTCAATCTAATTAAAGATTCATTAAAACTCCACTTAGTTTTAATCTGTGACTGGGTTAAAGAATCAGTGTCATTTAAAACACGGTTCACGATAAACCCAAAATCACATTCCATTAATTATCGGGTTAAAGAACAAGTGTTGTTTAAAACACTGTTCACGATAAACCCAAAATCACATTCATTAATTATCGGGTTAAAGAACGAGTGTTATTTAAAACACTGTTCACGATAAACCCAAAAATCAATATTAATTCAATTCCAATTAAATATCATTTAATTGGTACACTTCATTAAATCTAAATAAAAAGATTTGATCTTTTCTCAACTGGGTTCAAGAACAATGTTAATGAAGACACCATTCACGACAAACCCAAATCACATTTGATATTCAATACAAGGCTCTGAATAGAAAATATATCGGCTTATATTCAATATCAAATTCTACGATTAACAAATGTCGTATTGGAAATAACGATATAAATATATATCTTTCAAATTTCCATAACAACATCCGTATAATCACGAATTCCAACATCGAAATATTCCGAAGACAATTTCGATTCAAATCCACTCCAATGCAATCATTGGAAATTCTGGTTATTTTTAAAACCCTTTTCAAATTCAATTTATTTATTTAAAAATAAATAGAATTATAATTCTAGTTCAAAACTAGTTCATTTCGATAAAAATCTATTTTTATCTTTTCAAATATGGAGTTTTTCATCCCAATTCTTTCTAAATCATTTCTTATGATTTTACACAAATTATTACTATTTTTAATAATTTTATCAAGGCCCGTACAGTCGATTTCCATCAATGGCCATCGAACTGCACTTACAGCGACCTTTTTCAAATTTGATTTGGACATAATTCCAAATCCAACCGTTAGATTTCTAATTTCTAATATTCGTTAGAAAGCTCTTTTCGATACGAACCCAACGGTTCCGGTTTTAGGAGAATCCGACGGTCGGATCTCCCGTAATGTCCGTTTGAAATAAATGGTCGAAATTCGCGAACTGCCGCGGCGCGGCGCGTTCTATTCAGGCCATTATATTATATATATATAATATATATTTCGTCGATTTCTATTTAAAACGAATTATATAAATAGTTTAAAAATCGTTTCAAAAGCAATTTCAATTTTCTTTTCAATTCAAATCAAAATTGAATTCTTCTTTATAAATTCGTTTTAAAATTCATTTCTATTCAATTCAAATTTCAATTCAATTTGAATTCATTTCAATTCACTTTCAATTCAATTTGAATTCGTTTTCAATTCATTTCGAAATCGTTTTCAATTCAATTCATTTCGAAATCGTTTTCAATTCAATTCATTTCGAAATCGTTTTCAATTCAATTCATTTCGAAATCGTTTTCAATTCAATTCATTTCGAAATCGTTTTCAATTCAATTCATTTCGAAATCGTTTTCAATTCAATTCATTTCGAAATCGTTTTCAATTCAATTCATTTCGAAATCGTTTTCAATTCAATTCATTTCGAAATCGTTTTCAATTCAATTCATTTCGAAATCGTTTTCAATTCAATTCATTTCGAAATCGTTTTCAATTCAATTCATTTCGAAATCGTTTTCAATTCAATTCATTTCGAAATCGTTTTCAATTCAATTCATTTCGAAATCGTTTTCAATTCAATTCATTTCGAAATCGTTTTCAATTCAATTCATTTCGAAATCGTTTTCAATTCAATTCATTTCGAAATCGTTTTCAATTCAATTCATTTCGAAATCGTTTTCAATTCAATTCATTTCGAAATTGTTTTCAATTCAATTCATTTCGAAATCGTTTTCAATTCAATTTATTTCGAAATTGTTTTCAATTCAATTCATTTCGAAATCGTTTTGAATCGATATCAATATCGTTTACGTCAAAATGGCGTCAATCTAATCAACACGGCTTCATAAATTTCTATTTTCAAATATTCTATTTCAAATATTTCTTTTTCAAAATAGTTGTTATTATCAAAATATTTCGTTCAACACATGACCAATCTCAATGGATGAGTACTGTCAACACATGAACCTTTATTTTATATTGATAAAGATGTAAATTTTATTACTAAAATATTTCGTTCAACACATGACCAATCTCAATGGATGAGTACTGTCAACACATGAACTTCTATTTTATATCGATAAAGATGTAAGTTTTATTACTAAAATATTTCGTTCAACACATGACCAATCTCAATGGATGAGTACTGTCAACACATGAACTTCTATTTTATAATACTCTTTATTTTTCAAATTGGAATGAGGCCCAATCAATTACCATATAAAGTTAATTATATGGATTTTCATACATTACACACATATAATAGCATTGAAAAATAATCAACCATCAACCAAAGTGCACTACACTGTATAAGCATCAAATATAGATATCTAACGCTTATAACAGCCTGTCCATCAATCGATCGACATATTTAATCAATCAGGATGAGTGAACTTCAAATTTCATCCCAACACCCGTGTGGGGTTTCAAACAATCAAACACAAATTTTATTTGTGCAGTTGGGCGATGTGTAAAATTTATCGACCCAATCAATGTCCTTCAAATAGGTGTACATAAACAAACCGTCTGGTTTGTAAATGAATATTTATTTATTCACATTCACGTTAAAAATTATATTTTTAACGATAAAACATTTTATTCCAACATATGAATTTCTATTCAGTTCATTCTTTAAATAAAATGATATTTTTATTTTTCTAACTTATTTTAGAAAATTTCGGCGGCATAACGGCACGATACTAGAAACGGGACAAGGCCTAGCCTTATCCCCGGTCTAGTGAAGGCCCACGCCATTCACATATCAATCAAGTTCACCAAACAATCAAATTCAAATCAAATCATCAAACTAATTTATGCAACCAATCAAACAAGTCCATGGTCTGTGGACGATTGTGTCGGGTGCTACTAAGCACCGTCTGCATCCTAGTAGATATATATAACTAGAAAAAGAAATTGAAAGGTGAGAAATTCTCACCGATAGCTATCCTAAGCCCACGGCACTTCCAATGCAGGAAATCTTCACTGTTCTCGTCTCTTATCTCTTTCTTCGCCCGTATTCTCTACATATGTAAAAATCGAATTTTTACTTCGCTATTCAATATATAAAAATCATATTTTTACTTCGACGTTCAATATATAAAAATCATATTTTTACTTCGACGTTCAATATATAAAAATCATATTTTTACTTCGACGTTCAGTATATAAAAATCATATTTTTACTTTGTTGATATTCATATTCAAATCAATGAGATTTATACTTTTCAATTCAAAGATATTTTTAAATCAAACAGATTTATAAATTTTCAAAGAGGTGTTATTTTTCAACACTAATGTGATATATGTTTTCAAAACAAATGCGGTATATTTTTCAAAACAAATGCGATATATTTTTCAAAACAAATGCGATATATTTTTGAAATTCAACTTCTTTTTATATTTTTAAAATTCAACTTCTTTTTATATTTTCAAAATTCAACTTCTTTTTATATTTTCAAAATTCAACTTCTTTTTATATTTTCAAAATTCAACTTCTTTTTATATTTTCAGATTTCAACTTCTTTTTATATTTTCAGATTTCAACTTCTTTTTATATTTTCAGATTTCAACTTCTTTTTAAAAACATATCTATTTTATTTTTAAAACCATATCTATTTTATTTTTAAAACCATATCTATTTTATTTTGAAATTGAAAAACAATGCAAATTTAAATAAAGTGAATTAAATTAAAACTGAAATTTAAATAAAGTTAGTCACCTTCACTGTTGTTTTTCAGCTCCAGGATGAAACCGTAACTCGTTCAAAGCCTAGGGTTTCTTGCCGCCGCCGACTGGAAGCGCCTGAACCAGATCGGAACCTCCCACGACGTCGGCCTATGCGCCTTCCCCCCGCCTCGATTGGCGCGCCAGCCGAGCCCCAATCGGAACCAGAAAACCCTTGCGAGCGGCTTTAGTTCGTGATAGAGATTCACGAAAAACTTCAAACGATATTCGATCTAACTTATATAGATTTGGAGTTCATAGATTTCTCCTTGATTTTGCTTCAGAAATTGTCGAATTTAATTAAGTGGATCAAGAGAAAAAGGGATGGAAAGGCACGAACGATTTCCGCCGTTCTGGAAGAGAGACGCAGCTTTGACCACAGTTGGAAATCTAAGAGGGTTTTGACCAATCATAGTGTATATATATTATATTTTATTTAATTTAATTCCAAAAATTGTTACTTTCTAATCTGAACCCCAAATCAAACCCAACGACTGTCGCCTCTAGCTAATTACCCCCATTCTGAACACAATGGGATATGCCACTCAAGCCAATTCAGCCGTTTTGATCTTTTTCTGTCAAAATCAAAATATAAATCCTTTATATTTTGAAGTTGAACGCGCATTTCAATTTACCGGGGTCACATACGGATTCTAAAAATCATAGAAAAATAGTTTCTAGCTTCGTATTGATGATACGGTCCTAACAAAACTAATTTCGTCAAATTCTGAGACCGTTTGAAAAATGGCCATTTTCCAGTCGATTAAAATCAATTGAAACTGGTCAAACGCGTTTTCCTTTGCCACGCTCACATATTGATTCGAAAAATTATGAAATTTGGAACCTAGCAATAATTTAACATCACGGACCCAACAAAACTGGTTTCGTCGAAATCCGAGGTCGTTTGCAAAATTTCCATTTTTAAGGGCCTGAATTCTATAGCGACTATTCAGAATTTTCAACTGGACATATCTTTTGATCCCCGCTATGAAATCTTGATTTTTCGGATTCGTTGGAAAGATATTCTTAAATAGATCCTAATGTTTTTGGTTTCACTAAAATCCGGAATGTTTTGCACCCGGTATGTTCAATTGAAGTTTGAAATCGAATTATCGAACTACCGCGCCATTTTCAATTCTATTTATAATTATATATAAATATAATATATTCTAACGACGACGTATATAATATATACGTTCTAATTATATTCAAAATAAATTTCTCGTCGATATTATTTAAAATAATTCATTTTAAATAATCAAAATTCGCTAAAATTGCCATAATAAAAATTTTAAACTGGCCCAGATTTTCGGGTTATTACATTCATTCTTTCTGATTTGGAATCAGACACAGTCAATTACCATATATGTTATTTATTTGGATTTCACACAACAAATGTGTATAACAACAATTATAAACAATCAACTATCATCCAGAGTGCATTCTACACTGTATAAGCATTAAATATAAATATTCAACGCTTACACAGCTTGTCAACCAATCGATTGACATACAACTAAATATTGTGATTAGTGTATGTCCTGTATCATCCCAATACCCATGTGGGGTTTCAATCAACAAATAATGAATTTTTTTTGCGCAGTTGGGCGATGTGTAAAATTTATCGTCGCAATCAATATCAGTCAAATCAGTGTACATAAACAAATCGTCTGATTTGTAAATGAATATTTGTTTTATTCACATACACGTTAAAAATTATACTTTTAACGATAAAATATTTATTCAATTCATTTACACAATAAAAATAATATTTTTATTGTTCTAACATATTTTAGAAAATTTTGACGGCATAACGGTGCGATATCAAAATCGGGTAATGTCTAGCATTACCCCTCTCCTGATATTGGCTCGCGTCATACACACAACAATTCTAATCAATTCATTTCACCCAAACAACCAAATCCAACCAAACAATCTAATCAACTAAACCAAACAATCAAACAAGTCGTCCATGGTCTATGGACGACGGGGAACAGTTCATATATGCAGTTATAAAATAAATAACTGTATAAGAAAATTATAGTGAGGAGTTCTCACCTTTGGGTTCCACTCCGCCATTTCATTTCTGAATTTCAGAACAGTCCTGACTTGCCTAAAATTCCAACGCAATCTTCTCCACGCTGTTCATAGTAACAATCACATTTTTATTTCAATTCTAAAAATTATATTTTTACTTTGCTAAAAATTATATTTTTTTATACTCTACATATATAAAAATCATATTTTTAATGTCGTTACATGTACATAAAAATCATATTTTTATAACGCTATTACATAGGTAAAAATCATTTTTTTTAACACGATGTTTACATTATAAAAATCACATTTTTATATCGCTACCACATATATAAAAATCAGATTTTTAGCCAACTAATAATTATTTCTTAGTGTGACCATTTTATAAATAACATATATAATCTAAAAATCATATTTTTATCCTTCTAAAAAACATTCCCATGTCATACACTAGGTAAAAATCATATTTTTAATCTTGCCAAAAATATTTCCTTCCTACGATAAAAATCCTATTTTTAACTAACCAAAAATGATATTTTTACATAACTAAATATCATAACTTTATGTAATTAAAAATCATAACTTTATATAAATAAAAATCATAACTTTATATACTTCATACTTCAAAAACCATAAAGCTTTAAAGCGGAGAACTGTGAAAACCCGTAACTTCCCCGTAAAGGAAAGTGGCGGATAGTTCGAGAACAAACCACAACAGAACGCATATAAAAGAACATTTCATTGTATATCACAACAATGCATCAGATTACAAGAATATACAGAGTATAAATGAATATATATTTACAAACCAGACGGTTTGTTTATGTACACCTATTTGAATGACGTTGATTGGGTCGATAAATTTTACACATCGCCCAATTGCACAAATAAAATCTGTGTTTGATTGTTTGAAACCCCACACGGGTGTTGGGATATTGTAACAACCCGTAAAATGCGAGCCAGTTTGAAATTTTTATTTTGGCAATTTTAGAGAATTTAGATTATTTAAAATGAATTATTTTAAATAATATCGACGAGAAATTTATTTTGAATATAATTCAACGTATATATTATATACGTCGTCGTTAGAATATAAATATTTATATATAATTATAAATAGAATTGAAAATGGCGCGGTAGTTCGATAATTCGATTTCAAACTTCAATTGAATGTACCGGGTGCAAAACAATCCGGATTTTAGTGAAACCAAAAATAATAGGATCTAATTGTGACTATCTTTCCAACGAATCCGAATAATCAAGATTTCATATCGGGAATCAAAAGATATGCCCAGTTGAAAATTCTGAATAGTCGCTATGGAATTCAGGCCCTTAAAAATAGCCATTTTGCAAACGACCTCAGATTTCGACGAAACCAGTTTTGTTGGGTCCGGGATGTCAAATTATTGCTAGGTTTCAAATTTCATAATTTTTCGAATCAATATGTGAGCGTGGCAAAGGAAAACGCGTTTGACCAGTTTCAGTTGATTTTAATCGACTGGAAAATGGCCATTTTTGTAACGGCCTCAGAATTCGACGAAGCTAGTTTTGTTAGGACCGTATCATCAATACGAAGCTAGAAAATATTTTTCTGGAATTTTTCTAGTTAGTATGTGACCCCGGTAAATTGAAATGTACGTTTAAAATTCAATATAATGATTTAAATGTAAATTCAAAGGAAACTGATCGAAACGATCAAATCAGCATGCGATACATATCCCATTGTGCTCGGAATGGGGGTAAAACGCTATGGACGACAGGCGGTGGGCCTCGTTTAGAGGTCGTATGTAAAAGTCAACCTTTTTAGAAATTAAAATAATTAAATAAAATAATAAAATTAAAATTCTTTCCTTTATACCCCCCCATCCAAATTCATTTCAGAAGTAAATAAAAATAAAAAAAAACCCGATCTCAGGCCCGTCGCCCCCCCTTCACGCCGTGCCACCACCCGCCTCTTCTTCCCTTCTCTCGCATCCGCCCCTTCTTCCTCCTTCCTCCTCCATCGCGAGCCACAGAACCCCGCGCCCCTCTCCTCGTCGAACCACCGAGCACCGCCGAACCCCATCCATTGCGAGCCACCCACGTCGCCGCCCTCTCCACGCGAGCCCGACCCCCTGTGGCCCCCACGACAGACGCCAGGCACCGCAGCCCCCTCCTGAACTCGAGCGCACCTTTCCCCCCTCCTTATCGAACACTGTAAGTTTTTTTTTTATGTTAATTTTGTTTTTATCTATATACTCTATTTCCTTTATTAGTTATTTTTCAAAGATTTGATTTTTAAAACCTAAAAGATTTGATTTTTTAAAACCTAAAAGACGATATTTTTAAAACCTAAAAGATTTGATTTTTAAAACCTAAAAGACGATATTTTTAAAACCTAAAAGACGATATTTTGAGAGGAGTAGTGAAGTAAAAATATAATTTTTATATAAGGAAGATAATCAAAATATGATTTTTTATATTTTTAAAGTAATAAAAATATGATTTTTATATTTTTAAAGTATTAAAAATATGATCTTTATTAAGTAGAAGTAGTAGAGATATGATTTTTGTTTATGTAGAGAATTAAAAATATCATCTTTGTATATGTAGCGAAATAAAAATCTGATTTTTATTTTATATGTGTTGAAGTAAAGTGATGATTTTTATAATGATGAAATCTATATTTTTGAAAAGGCGAAATCTATATTTTTGAAAAGGCGAAATCTATATTTTGAAAAGGCGAAATCTATATTTTTGAAATGGGATTTTTTATATATTGAATAGCATAGTAAAAATTCGATTTTTAAATATATGAAGTGATTATAAAAATATGACTTTTAAATTGAAAGTGAATAAATAAAAATGTGAATTTTATTTTAAAAACATCGAAATATAAAAATGTGTGATTTTTATATATATAGTGACTACGGGCAACGAAGATGACGAAGATGGGATAACGAAGAAGATTTCTATAAATGAAGAGTCAAGATGATTGGATAGCTTTCGGTGAGAACTTCTCACTCTAAATTCTTTTTCTAGTTATATATATATACTAGGATATAGACGGTGTTTAGTAGCACCCGACACAATCGTCCACAGACCATGGACTTGTTTGTTTGGTTGCATAGCTTAGTTATATGATTTGATTTGAATTTGGTTGTTTGGTGATTTTGATTGATGTGTGAATGGCGTGGGCCTTCACTAGACCGGGGATAAGGCTAGGCCTCGTCCCGTTTCTAGTATCGTGCCGTTATGCCACCGAAATTTTCTAAAATATGTTAGAAAAATAAAATATCATTTTATTGAAGAAATGAACTGAATAGAAATTCATGTGTTGAAATAAAATGTGTTATCGTTAAAATATAATTTTTGACATGAATGTGAATAAATAAATATTCATTTACAAACCAGACGGTTTGTTTATGTACACCTATTTGAATGACGTTGATTGGGTCGATAAATTTTACACATCGCCCAATTGCACAAATAAAATCTGTGTTTGATTGTTTGAAACCCCACACGGGTGTTGGGATGAAATTTGAAGTTCACTCATCCTGATTGATTAAATATGTCGATCGATTGATTGACAGGCTGTTATAAGCGTTGAATATCTATATTTGATGCTTATACAGTGTAGTGCACTTTGGTTGATGGTTGATTATTTTCAATGCTATTATATCCATGTGTTGTATGAAAATCCATATAATTAATTTTATATGGTAATTGATTGGGCCTCATTCCAGTTTTGAAAAAGAAATATTTGAAAAAGAAATATTTGAAATAGAATATTTGAAAATAGGAATATATGAAGCCGTATCGATTAGATTGACGCCATTTTGACGTGAATGATATATATATCGATTTTATTCATTTTATAATGAATATCGAAAGTGATTTCAAAATCTGAAATTTTGAATATAAAAACGATTTCGAAATGAATTGAATTGAAAACGATTTCGAAATGAATTGAATTGAAAACGATTTCGAAATGAATTGAATTGAAAACGATTTCGAAATGAATTGAATTGAAAGTGATTTCGAAATGAATTGAATTGAAATTTGAATTGAATAGAAATGAATTTTAAAACGAATTTACAAAGAAGAATTCAATTTTGATTTGAATTGAAAAGGAAGTTGAAATTGCTTTTGAAACGAATTTAAAACTATTTATATAATTCGTTTTGAATAGAAATCGACGAAGTATATATTATATATATAATATAATGGCCTGAATAGAACGCGCCGCGCCGCGGCAGTTCGTGAATTTCGACCATTTATTTCAAACGGACATTGCGGGAGATCCGACCGTCGGATTCTCCTAAAACTGGAACCGTTGGGTTCGTATCGAAAAGAGCTTTCTAACGAAGATTAGAAATTTGAAATCTAACGGTTGGATTGGGAGTTACGTCCAAATGAAATTTGAAAAAGGTCGCTGTAAGTGCAGTTCGATGACCGTTGATGGAAATCGACTGTACGGACCTTGATAAAATTATTAAAAATATTAATAATTTGTGTAAAATCATAAGAAATGATTTGTGAAGAATTGGGATGAAAAACTCCATATTTGAAAAGATAAAAATAGATTTTTATCGAAATGAACTAGTTTTGAACTAGAAATATAATTCTATTTATTTTTAAATAAATAAATTGAATTTGAAAAGGGTTATGAAAATAACCTGAATTTCCAATGATTGCATTGGAGTGGATTTGAATCGAAATTGTCTTCGGAATATTTCGATGTTGGAATTCGTGATTATACAGATGTTGTTATGGAAATTTGAAAGATATATATTTATATCGTTATTTCCAATACGACATTTGTTAGTCGTAGAATTTGATATTGAATATAAGCCGGTATATTTTCTATTCAGAGCCTTGTATTGAATATCAAATGTGATTTGGGTTTGTCGTGAATGGTGTCTTCACTAACACTGTTCTTGAACCCAGTTGAGAAAAGATTAAATCTTTTTATTTAGATTTAATGAAGTGTACCAATTAAATGATATTTAATTAGAATTGAATTGGTATTGATTTTTGGGTTTATCGTGAACAGTGTTTAAATAACACTTGTTCTTTAACCCGATAATTAATGGAATGTGATTTTGGGTTTATCGTGAATCGTGTTTTAAATGACACTGATTCTTTAACCCAGATAACGATTAAAACTAAGTGGAGTTTTAATGAATCTTTAATTAGATTGAAATGGTCGAGAATGGAGTATCACCAGTTTTGCTCCAAGCGATAGTTAAATCTTTAATTAGATTTGAACGTGAAATGGTAATTGAATTTACCGATAACACTGTGGTGTTAGATATGAAGTATCACCAGTTTTACTTCATGGGATGAATAGGTTGGGATTGGGAAATAAAATAAATGATTTCTTCGGTGTGGTTCGCTAATCCCGACTAGTTTGAATTGATATTCAAAGGTGATTAAAGAATAAATTTAAAGAATTTATCTTGGATAAAATTAATGGGAACTTTTCCCAAAGTATAGGAGTATTTGAATAAAAGAATATTCTGAATTGGAATGAGGCGTATGTTGTGTTTGTGTAACACTTTTATAATATATACGCGAGTTATTCAGAAAGACCGGGTTTATCCCATTCTGAACAACTGATTCGACGTGGTGTCGAAGATGAAGACGGTGGTCGAAGACCAGAAGTCTTCACGTCGTTTGGGTGATTACTGATGATCTTGATTGGGCTGTACACCCAAGAAGATGGAAACAGTTGGTGATCGTCCAGACGTACTTGGAGATCGATGGATATGCGAGGTACTAGGTGCCTCCGGTTTCGTTCAGACCCAGAACGGACTTGTAAATGGACTGTGTGTCTGACATTGGATTTTAGTCCGTGTGATTGATCTCTATTAAATATATATCTGTTTGGCGGCGGAGAATTTATTCTCTTGCTTAACGCCCTTCTCTGAGACGTACGAGCTCAGGGGTTATATATTGATGGATATCAAACGCATGGAGTGAATTGCCTGTGTGGCATGCCTGAGTGGCAATTGATCGAGGCTTCTGTTGAAAAGCAAAGTCTTGTGGTGATGATCAAAGCACAGCCTGTGTGGCACAGCTTTGTGTAACGTGAATTCGCGAGTTTCGCACCCCGGTTGTGAACCAAAAACGGGAGAGGACCTCAGGGAGGGCATGCGTTTCCTTCTAGCTAGGGTGGTGTCAGTGACTTACCAGCCCTGACATTTATATACTTTTCACCTGTGTGGTTGTTGCTGTTGCGAGGCGCCTCGGTTTGATCGGACGATCCGGGTCCGATGGAGTCATTCGTTGGCTCATTTACGCCCCAAAGGGCGGGGAGACGTAGTGTTCAGGCATAATAATCCGCATCGGTGGACCGGCCCTGTCGCTCCATGGGGCAGTTGCGGCTGTTCCTGAGACATGGGCTAGATTGTCTCGAATCGGTAGAGGACGATCCCTGGCCTCGGTTCACAGACGGAAATCCAATTTCCAATTACGTGACATTTGCGGTTTTATTTGTAAACCTATATATGGCGACATGATATATGGTACCCATGCCGCCTATGATTGATACTTATGATTTGAAGTTGTTTTATACACTATGCACTTATAATAGTATCCAATGATTTGTTTTAAACGTATCAAGCATTCTTTGGCTGTTATAAGGGAAAACCCTATCCCCGGCTTGCGTTGCATTGTGTGATAGGACCTGGGTCTTATAACAGCTTCATTTTTCTTTATTTAGCATTGCGTTGTTTGTTTCATGCACTGGTATTCTTGGGAGGAAACCCGTTCCGTGTTATACGGCGTGGTCCCTTGATTTACCTACCTTTGAAAATAAAGATAATAACTGTTTTAGTTCTCACACCAGTCACATGACTGACCTGGAGCTTATTGTTTTAACCTAAACTCTGGGTGCCCTTATTTTGACATGGGCAGCTAGTAGTTTTGGTTTTGCAGATTTATATTCACAGGATCCTGGTTTACAGCTGGAACGATATCCGGAAAGCTTTGTATCCGTATATCTCTTCTAGTTGTGTATTGTATTATTTTCCGCTGCTATGTAATTTATTGTAATCTCTGATATTTCTGTGTAATATATATTCATTTATACTCTGTATATTCTTGTAATCTGATGCATTGTTGTGATATACAATGAAATGTTCTTTTATATGCGTTCTGTTGTGGTTTGTTCTCGAACTATCCGCCACTTTCCTTTACGGGGAAGTTACGGATTTTCACAAGAACTCACATATTTTCTATCGTCCGGATTTGCTGTTCTAGTTCCAGAATTTGCAGACGAGCTCCAATCTTCACACCATCTTTTTTTCTAGCTTAAACGCGCCATTCCAGACAACTTTCGCCTAGTGGTTTTCCTTCCGAAAATGTGCCATTTCGCCGAAAATCGCGAAAAGACAGCATTTGGACAGTATTTGGACAACAGAATTTGGACGCGTTTTCCCGACAGCTCCGCAATCCAAAATAGGATTATCATATACCAAATCGAAGAGAAAATCGCGCTCTTCGAATTTAGTACTGTAGAGTTTTGGCCAGATGCGCACCGTTTGAGAGTTATTGGCGAAATAGTGACAGGGGGTTTTATGCAAAAAGGGGAATTTGGAGAAAAAAGGGGATTTTGGTGAAACGGGGCCCACGGCCGGAGGTGGGTGGTGTTGCAGGCGGTAGGGGACCTGATTGGACGTGGGGGTCGCGCAGCAAGGTGGTGGCAGCAGTGGAAGGGCGCGTGGAGGCGGGTCGGGCTGATTCGGGGGGTTAGGGTTCTTGAAATTAAAGAAGAAGAGAGAGGAGAGGATGGAGGAGAGCGAGAGAGGAGGAGAGGAGGTCGGCGGCGGTGCTTGGGGGGCGATGGCGGCAGCGACGGGAGGGCTGGAGCGGCTGAGGAATGGGTTTCTTTTCACGTGAATGAGGAATGAGAGAGGGAGAGAGAAGGAGGGTTGACTTTATATAATTATTAAATTCAATTTTCCAAAAAGTTAATTTTTCTTCCGAACTCCAAATCGAACCCAACGACTGTCGCCCCTAGCTAAATACCCCTATTCCGAACAAAGTGGGATATGTCCCATAAGCCAATTCGACTATCTCCATTAGTTTTTCTCAAAATTAAAATATGAATCAATATATTGAATTTTAACGTACATTTTAATCTACCGGGGCCACATACGGACTCCAAAAATTCCAGAAAAATAAATCTGACTATGTTTGACGATACGGTCCTAACAAAACTAATTTCATCGAATTTGGAGACCGTTTGAAAAACGGTCATTTTTCAGTCGATTAAATTCAAATTGAAATTACCAAACACGTTTGAATTCGCCGCTCTCACATATTGATTCCAAAAATTATGAAAATTGGAATCAAGCAATAACTTGACATTCCGGATCCAATGAAAGTGGTCTCGTCGAAAACGGAGGTCGTTTGCAAAATCACTATTTTTAAGGGCTCTATTCCGTAGCGACTATTCTGAATTTTCAACTAGGCATAACTTTTTATTTCCGCTATGAAATTTCAATTTTTCGGATTCATTGGAAAGATATTTTCAAATAGATTTTAATATTTTTGGTTTTGCTAAAATACGGATTATTTTGAATCCTGTACATTCGTTTGAAATTCGAAATCGAATTTTCAAACTACCGCGCCATTTTCAATTCCTTTTATAATTAAAATAAATATTTATACTCTAACGTCTATTCAAACAAATATATACGTTCTAATTCTGTTTAAAATAAATTTCTTGTCGTTATTATTTAAAATAAATCATTTTAAATATTCGAAATCCGTCAAAATTGCCAAAATAAAATTTTTAAATTGGTTTTGATTTTCTGGGTAGTTACATCTAGACCCAACGACCACTACAATACGACAATTCGCCAATTGATGTCCATATTGAAACGCCCAATTGACAATTAGAGTTTCAAGATTTCGAACTTTAACCACTAATTCTGATCGAACAAAACCTTAAATCGAAAAACGAACATCAAAACATTAATTCCATTCATTGAGAGCTTTTCGACGATGTAAAATTCGATATAGTCTGCAGGATGTGAAATTTTGTTTCAGTTTAAATTGACCTGATAATCACCACTAACAAGTGATTAATGAATTTCAGAATTTAGGATTAAGAACTGACGTTAATGAAAAGGAATAAGTTGTTTGGGTTTCACAAAGACAATAATACTAAGGTAGTTATTGGGTTATTTGATCAAAGAAGTTACAGCAGCTCAAAACCCGTTCTCGTATACCGATATACATCATCCCATACGTCGAAGTATAAGTTTTCAATATTTTTAAACACAGTGACACTAACAAAAATTCCAACAGTCAATTTAATTTTAAATTATCGTTCATGACTGCAAGTTAACAACCATAAATTATTGTCTTGAAATTCATTTTCATTCTTTTTATTGAGTCATATTAACATTAAAATAAAACGTTAAATTTTAATTTCTTTAAACATTATCTTGACTATGTTAAACAGTAAAATAAAATGTGTGTTTTTTTATATTAACATGCTAAGTTCAAATTACATGGCTATTGGTTTAAATTTAATATTCCACATCAAATAAATTATAATCAAATTTAATATTTGAAATTATCATAGGTTATAATTTCATTTGAATAATTCAACAAAAACCATATATTACTACGTTGGTTAATCATTTCATACTACTGCACTCACATTAATCTAAAATATAACTTAAATCAATAAAAAAATTAATTTTTAATAATTATATCCAAAATTTTATATTTAATTTAATATCTTCAAATGGTTGAAAATACAAGTAGTTACAATCTTGTATTTGAATCGATGAGTCTAATGCTTTACTTTAGTCATTAAATTGATATTTGTGATAGTTCCTTCATTGTTTGGACTACCTAGCTAGTTGAGTTGTCTTTTCTTAAAACTTGTTTATTGATGATCCAAACATCATGAATATACGAGCACATACTTGAGGAGTAAAGCATAATCCGTAGGAAGTTAAAGAGAAACTTTTGGGCCAAAAAATGGTTCGATGCAAGTGGAATGACTTGGTGTCGAGTTGTTTTCTTGGCTAATTACGAGTGAAACTTTTCTAAATTTCTTCTTTGCATCTTTTAAACATGTGTGCCACTTTTGGAGTCGTCCCGTCTTCATCTCAATGTTCGATAACTCTTTTTGATATTTTCTTTAACGACTCGCATTTTTAGACCGTTCAAACCGACAATGATCCTCAAATGTCGACTTAAACAACTTAAAAATACATATAGTCATTGGGATTAATATAAGAAAAAGAAGAAAGAAGAAAACAAATACAGAATCTCGCAGCAGAAGGACAAAATACAATTAATAATTAACATTTCGTGAAGCTGTTAAAAACATATATTTGATTATGCACTTACAACGATTATCAGAATTAACTATTATACAACATACCAATATTTGCAGCGGAATAATAGTAATAATAAATACGTCTGTTGAGCTCCATCTTCATCGTCATAACTATGTCTTCAACAACTGAAAAACTCAGGCTGACCCGAGCACAAATGAAAAACCAAAAATACTCAGATCAGAAACAAAATATTCTCATATCAGTTAAATCAAATTCATGTGACAATATGCGAGCAATAACTTAAGAGATGTTACGGGTAATTCCATCACTTAAGGATCCGTTAAACTAGATACTATATGATACTATACACTATTATAATAGTGTCTATGTTTAAATAAAAAATATATTAAAATAGCGTAAGCGGGATTATCATTATTACCCTTACATCGTTTATAATACCGTAGTCTATACAGATACCGTAAACTCCACAGTAACGTAGTGGCTATCAGAGGATACTCCATAGGTACAGTACAAATCAAAGTCGTATGGGGCTTGATCAAGATAATATGACAAGGCAAACGAGGAATGCCCAGAGTAGGAATATACTAGTTGCACGCCCGGACTGGTGGTAACGCATAGCCGCAGCCACCACCCACCTTGAATAACACTCCCAAATCATGGATGCGCATCAAATCAAATCAGTCAAACCGAGGACTATAGTAGTAAAGGAAGAAGTGTTGCCGATGGACGTAGCTAACCCCACTTGGTTCGGTATAACCCTGTTTTAGTCATTTTAATTATGACCCGAAGGTCAAGGACATCCATTATCGTTCTCTTACTTTATTCCAGTAGCGTTCGCCAAACTAACCTACTTCATTCGGTAACTCCACCGCATACACAGTTGTTACAGTGGTTTTCGGTATTGACAGAGAGTATGACAATATCCGATCCCAGTCTTTTTAATAACCAAACGTTTACATTTTTCACACTGATCAGTTCTTTTACGTTTCAAAAAGATTCATACCTCATATCAAAATATCATATTTTTCTTTAAACACGTTTCAATAGTCAAAATAGAATATTTCATATTAAAATCTCTACTTAAAACCAAACTTAAAATCTTGAAACAATTCCAACTTTAAAATAATTTGGATACTAAAATAGTTAAAAGTACATTAAATAGTTTTTTATATATAATTTTTGAAAATGTTTGAAAATAATTAGTTTATATGTAAAATAGAATTATCAAAATTTAATAAAATCTATAGTTAAAATAAAAAAGTAGTTTATAAAATAATTAGTTGATTATTAAAATAGTTTATTTAAGATAATTATTATAAATACATATAAGTTAAAAATAGTTATAAAGTAAAATAGTTTGTAAAGTAAAATAATTAACTACTAAAATATTTTACAAAAATGGTTTAAAATAATATAGTTGGAATTCAAATCATTTCTTCTAAATTTCAATTAAACTTGAAGTCATATTTCAAATTTCAAATTTCAAATCAAACCATTTCAACTTTGATATCTCGATCCGATTTAACATTCAATATAAATTTCAGTTCAATTCAAACAATTCGGTTCAAATATTTGAAGCTTCAATTATAATTCTCACTTTGAATTATTTCAATTTATAAAATTTGAGTTCCCAATTCGAACATCATTTAAAAATCAATTTAAATTTCAAACATGGATAATAAATCCAATCCAATATCGATTTCATTTTTAACTTTAGTTTACAATAGTAATAATTTTCTTAGCCTTATATTTCAAAATCCAAAATTTTAATACAAAAGAAAATCAATTTATAAAACATCGTCTATATCGTCCTTAAAACAAGATTTCAAGATTCATGATTAAAACAAATTTTATTTAACCAACTGGTGTCTGTATATAATTTTTCTATCCTATGGCCAAGTAATACTTAAAATTTAATATTGGTATTTTGGGGATAGAATATATATCATTTCAATCTAGATTAGGGTCATAGGTATTTATCATTTCAGCCTACGTTCTTAGTTCATTTTAATGATTAATCCCGGGTTTATTCGATGCCCGTAACGTCTAGGGTAAATGATTGGGATTAATCAACATAAACAATGATCATATCAAAATCAGGGTGAATAATGGATAAATTTACACAACAAACATCAATGTATCAAGTTCAAACCTTTCTTTACATCTATACATCAAAACCGTCCAATATCATATAAATTTACTAATTATCAAATGTCAGGTTTTAAACAGTAATTAAATGTCGAATTTTAACTTAACTATAAAATAAAATCTAACAGTCAAATTTAAACTACACCATCGATGCAAATTAACATAAATATGCAATTTAAACTACTAAATATCAATCAGTACAATCATATCATGACATGATATCAATTTAACTAATACTAGAATACTTTAATTAGGTGTGAGTGGGTTAAATCACTCACCTTTGGTTCTAAACGTGTTTTGAAATCCAAAATAGGCCCAAATTTTAACTGTCTCGAAAACTGTCCAAACCAGTGCCGGCGCGAAGAGCTCGTCGATACGATTCCAATGCAACAATCCTCGTGTCAATTGGAACTCGTATGAAAAAGTTATGCGAGATAAAGCGATTGAAAATTAAAAAAATGAAAATGGGACCAAGAAAGAGAAAACTTGCCACCTCAGCATGTGGTGCATCCCTTCCTAGCGTTTGCTCCAGCAAGCATCAACCAAACATGGACCCATCATCTACAACTTTGACCAACATTTTCTCCATCGATTCTCAATGAAATTCGATCACTCCACCTCCGTTAAACTCGTCTTGATGAGAGCTACTCACCCTTATCAACACTTGCCGTTCAGCCACACCAAACACGGTCGGATTTTGCCAAATTCTGGCGATTCCAGTCCACTATATTATCAATCAACTGTATGGATTCAAAAATTTCGCTTTTCTCTACAGCTTTGGTTCATAAATTTTTTAATTTCACTGAGTGGATTGAAATACATTAAGGAAGAAAGGATCGTGTATTTATGGCCATCGAAAGAAAAATAGGGCGGTGGCAAAATTAGAGTTTCTGAAATAAAATATTATTATTTCCAGTTAAAACGTGTTTATATAGTTTTCAAATCAAACGGGCTCCAAATGGACTGAACAAAAGGTCAATTCAAGGGTTTTGACACATTCCGAACGCAATGGAATAGGTTAGGAGACCTAATTCTAAAGTTTACAGCATGTTCCTTCAATAACGTTATATTTTAAAATAAACAACGTACAAATTTCAACGCGTTTAAATTTCCTACGGTTACATACGTACTCCGGTTGACCTCAAATTTTAAACCTGGCTATGTTTCACTATTACGAATCCCACAAAATTTGATTTGTTGAATTCGGACATCGTTTGCAAAAATATTATTTTTCCAATATTAATTTATTGTCACTTTAACATTTTTGCGCGTTTTTAATTCTCACAGACAAACCGTAACTCCAAACGCTACGAAATTTGAAATCGTACAATAATTTATTATTTTATATCCAATAAAATTAATTTCATCGAATTCCGAGGTCGTTTGTGTAACATCCCATCTTTCTGCCTGGTTCTCGCCAGTAATTAAACAACTTAAACCGTTCACAAAGGCGGATTGTTATGGGTACTAACATATATTGAACAAAACAACAGAAATTTTATATCATGATACAATATTTCATCAGAGTTACACAGAATATCAAAGTTACATACATAAAGCAGCGGAAACATAAATATACACTCAGCGGAAGAAGCGATGATATAGCGGAAACTCTAACTTTAGCTCGAAGCTCTAACTCAGAAAGCCCTCCAACTCTTTCTTCAAGGGCCTCTAACTGTAAAACTAAACCTCTAGCCGCCGATGTAGGAATTAGTGGGCACCCAGAGTTTAGGAAGGAACAAAAACTCTAGGTCAGTCATGGGATTGGTGTGAAAACATAAAACAACTATTTTTAAGGTTTATTTTAAAGTTGGGAATTTCACCAGACCACGCCGCTAATGCGGAACAGGTTTACTCCATGTGAATACCCATGCATATAAATTCGCAATGACTTTTGGAAAATGAAGCAATCATAAGCTGGTCCCACGTCACACAATGCAAGCGCGCACCAGATGGTCGAGTTTTGCCTTATGATAACCAAAAACGTCTTCATACGTGAAAATATTCTTTCAACACTATTAGTGCATAGTGTTGAAAACTGTTTCGCATATAAATATATTATTCTCAGCAAGCTTAACGAAAGGTCAATCGAGAACACGATCAAGGAGCATCTCATGGTTTTCATCCAGACACGGACACCAAACACCAGGTAAATCACCGGTTAACATCCAGCACGAATACCGAACATACCCTTATTTTCCCAGATTTCAAAGTAGACCTGCCGCCGAAGCTTTTGAGTTTCAGTAGATATATGTGTACAACCTAACCGCCAGTTTACCATCAATCTGAGGTATGAGGTTCGTCGAGGTCACGATATATACAATGCTATGCTTCAATAAACCAAGCTTTGATCATCACTAGCTCATTTCATAACTTGAGTATGCCACATTGTCAATTTACAACATGTCACTGATTTCTATCAATACATAACCTCTAAGCATGTAAAACTTAGAGACAGGAATAATTAATTACCACAATCCGATATATATATTAACAAAAATCAGTGCTACGTAGTCAATTACAATGTCAAACACACAATCCATACAAGTCCATCCTGGGTCTGAACGGAACAAAATCCGAAAATCCTCAAATATATTCAGACCTCATGCCACTTATAACCTCGTATTGGGTGATCAGCTATTACGACCTGAATTCGCTAGCCTCCGAGGAGACTGAAAAATATGGATTGTAATGAGAACACGACAAATTCGAACGCAAACGACAGAACATTTCATTGCTGTTACAACAATTTACATCAGAGTACAAGATATCAGAGTATAAATGATTAATATACATCAGAAAAATATCAGAGATTAAAATACATTACATAGCAACAGAAAAATAATACATAACACAACTGAAAGACATACATGGATGCATAGCTTTCCGAATATAGCTTCAGCAGTAAATCCAGGATCCTGGGAAAAGAAATACCTGCGAAAACCAAAACTACTAGCTGCCCGTGTGGAAAATAGGGGCACCTAGAGTTTCGGTAGAAACAATAAACTCCGAGTCAGTCATGGGACTGGTGTGAGAACCAAAACAGTTGTTTAAAACTTTACTTTAGAAATAGAGTAAATTAAGGGAACACGCCGTATAACACGAAACGGGTTTTCTCCCAAGAATACTAGTGCATTAACAGTTTATATATATAATGCAATGCTTTTCGAAAAATGAAGCTATTATAAGACTCAGGTCCCATCACACAATGCAACGCAAGCCGGAGGATAGAGTTTTCCATTATAATATCCAAACATGCTTGGTACGTTTTAAAACAAATCATTTGATACTATTATAAGTGCATAGTGTTAAAAATAGCTTCAAATATAATTGTATCAATCATAGACGGCATGGGTACCATATATCATGTCACCATACTAGGCTCTACAATTAAAACCGAAAAATGTCGTATTGGAAATTGGATTTCCATCATGAACCAAGGCAATAGATCGTCCTTACCGAATTCGAGACAATCTAGCCCATGTCTCAGGATAAGTCGTAACTGCAGCTAGAGCGCCAAGGCCGATCCTCCCTTACGTTTGAGGATTAGTAATTCCTGAACAATACGTTTCCCCGCCCTATGGGGCGTAAATCTGGTCAGTATATCGACCATGCCAAAGAGCCACCAGGGACTCAAATCCGAGATACCTCGCTATCCATCAAATAATATGCAACATCCACATGAGTAAAATGTCTGGGCTCCATACCATGACACTACTCCTAGCCAGAAGGCAACGCACGTCCTCCTTGGGGTCCTCTCCCGTTTCAGGCTCACAACGGGGTGGAGGCTCGCGATTTAATGCTATACACAAAACTATGCTATTTAAAGTCATGCTTTGATCATCAACCACAAGGCTCTGCTTTTCAACAAAAGCCTTGATCACATGCCACTCAGCATGCCACACCGACAATTCACGCCATATGACTGACGTCTATCGATATATAACGTCTAAGCTCGTACGTCATAGAGAAGGGTGTTAAGAAAGAGAATAAATTCTCCGCCACCAAACAGATATATATTCAATAGAAATCAATCAGTACAGAATGAAATCCAATGTTATACATACGTCCATTTACAAGTCCGTTCTGGGTCTGAACGAAACCGGAAGCACCTCATTCCTCGTCCCATATATCCAATATAGGAGAAAGGTCCTCGCATAATGGTCGATCTCTAAGTACGTCTAGACGATCACCACTTATTACCTTGTCTTGGGTGTACAGCCCAATCAAGACATCAGTAATCATCCAAACGATGTGAAGATCTCCAGTCTTCAACCACCGTCTTCATCGTCGACTTATCGTCGTATTAATTATTCAGAATGGGATAAACTCGGTCTTTCCGAATAACTAGCGTATCTATAAACAAGTGCTATAAAACACAACTAACGCCTCATTCCAATCCAGAATATTCTTTAATCAAATATTCTTTTCATAATTTAAACCAAATTAAGGTTTTCCAAACTAGTCGGGATTAGCGAACCTTATCGAAGTAATCATTTGTTTTATTTCCCAATCCCAACCTATTCATCCCATGGAGCAAAACTGGTAATACTCCATATCTAACACCACAGTGTTATCGGTAAAATTTTCACGTTCAAATTTAGTTAAAGATTTAACTATCGCCTGGTGATACACCATTCTCGATCATTTCCCAAATTTGATAATTTAAATTATCACATTCACATTTCAATCTAATTAAAAATTCATTAAAACTCCACTTAGTTTTAATCTCATAAATCATTACTCAATGATTATTTAACTTTGGGAAATCAAACATGCCACACTGACAATCTACACCGTATCATTGATTTCTGCCGATATATAACCTCTAAGCTCATACGTGTCAGAGAAGGGTGTTAAGTAAGAGAATAAATTCTCCGCCACCAAATAGACATATATTTAGTAGAGATCAACAATATAGTTCGAAACACAACGTTAGACATGTATCCTGTCTTTACCTGGGTTAAAGAACCAATGTCATTTAAAACACAGTTCGCGATAAACCCAAAATCACATTCCATTAATTATGGAATCTTCACGGAAAACAGGTCAATATATATAATCGATATAAATTTCCGTATCCAACCAATAATATAAATGGAATAAAGGAAAAGCCTTTTAAATACCATATATAGCAACAGTCTTCCTCCACAGAAGCTCACTTCGATTATTACCAAATCAATTCCATTCCAATTTATTTTATTAAATTGGAAAACTTTACTTTGGAAAATTTCCATTAAATCTTACTAAAAGATTTATATATTCCAAATCAAATTTCACAGTTAATCGGGTTAAAGAACAAATGTCGTTTTAAAACATAATTCACGATAAACCCATAATCAACTTTCATTTCAATTCCAATTAAATGTTAATTAATTGGTAAACTTCACTAAGTCTTAATTAAAAGATTTATTCTTTTCTCAACTAGGTTTAAGAACAGTGTTGATGAAGACACCATTCACGACAAACCCAAAATCCAGTTTAATATTAAATACAAGACTCTGAATAGAAATTATATCGGCTTATATTCAATATCAAATTCTGAAACTAACGGTTATCGTATTGGAAATAACGATATCTGTATCTTCCAAACTCCCATAACAATATCCGAATAACCACGGAATCCAATATCGAAATATTCCGAAGATTATTTCCATTCCAATCCATTCCACTTTATTCATTGGAAAATTCTGGTTATTTTAAAACCATTTCAAATCCAATTTATTAATTTAAAAACCATTGGATTATTATACTAGTTAATAACTAGTTCACTTTGATAAAAATATATTTTTATCCTTACAAACGTGGAATTTTTTCATCCAAATCATTTATTATGATTTTACATAAATTATTAATATTTTTAATGATTTTATCAAGGCCTGTACGGTCGGTTTCCAATAACGGCCACCAAACTACATCCATAGCGACCTTTTCCAAATTTTATTTCGACATAATTCCAAATCCAACCGTTAGATTTCAAATCTCTTATATTCATTGGAAATCTCTTTTCGATACGAACCTAACGGTTCCGGTTTTAGGAGATTCCAATGGTCGGATGTCCCATAATGCCAATTCAAAGTTAATGGTCGAAATTCGCGAACAGTCGCTGCGCGGTGCGTTCTATTCAAGCCATTAAATATATATATTATATACATTTCATCGATTTCCATTCAAAACGTATTTTGTAAATCGTTTATAAATTCGTTTTAAAACGATTCTCACTTTCATTTCGGTTTTAAATCAAAATTGAATACTCCTTATCATTATAATATTTAAATGATAATATTTTCAAAATATCAGATTTTAAATCATTTCCTTTTCGATATTCATTATAAAAATGAATAAAATCAATATAAATATCGTTCGCGTTAAACGAGCGCATATCTAATCAATATGGCTTCACACATTTTAATATTTTCGTGTCCATCCAAAATCGGACATCAAATTCACATTTTAATCCTTTACTGAATATTATTTTAAACTATTCCTTATTTTAAAATATTAGTTATTTTAAAATATTCGTTCTTTTTAAAATATTTCTTATTTTCGAATTGGAATTAGACACAGTCAATTACCATATATTTTATTTATATGGATTTCATACAACACATGTATACAATAACAATGATAAACCATCATCCATCATCCAGAGTGTATTACACAACTGCATTAGCATTAAATATAAATAATTAATGCTTATGATAGTCTGTCAACGAATCGATCGATATACAACTAAACAATTGGGATTAGTGTATATCAAATATCATCCCAATACCCGTGTGGGGTTTCAACCAACAAATACTGAATATTATTTGTGCAGTTGGGCGATGTATAAAATTTATCGTCCCAATCAATATCAGTTAAATGGGTGTACATAAGCAAATCGTCTGATTTGTAAATAAATATTTGTTTTCATTCCAGGAGAATTTTATGCTGTTCATATATGCGTTAAAAATTATATTTTTAAAGATAAAATATTTTATTCAACCCATGAATATTTTATATAGTTCATATACACATTAAAAATGATATTTTTAATGAATAAATATTTATTTCAGAAAATTTCGGCATTATAACGACGCGATATTAGAACCGGAGTAATGTCTAGCATTACCCCTCTCTTGATACTGGCTCGCACCATACACAATAGTCAATCACATTCAATACACCACAATACAATCAATTTTCAACACAACTAAAATTCCACAATACAATCCAAACAAACAATCATGGTTTGTACAATAAATGGTATCGGGGGCTACTAAGCCCCGTCTGCAACCTAGTATATATTTAACTATAAATAGATTTGAGTTAGAAAAAGTTCTCACCTTCGGTTTCCACTCCGTCATTCTTTAAAGGACGGATTGGATTTGGATTTGTTTCCAGTGCGTAGTTTCTCCACCGTGATCCCAACGCAATTTGCTTCATGCAATTTCTATTAAAAATCACGTTTTTAAACAATGCTATTTATATAAAAATCACATTTTTATAACGCTATCCATATAATAAAAATCATATTTTTAAAATGCTATTCATATAATAAAAATCATATTTTTAAAATGCTATTCATATAATAAAAATCATATTTTTAAATCAAATCTATATTATAAAAATTAGATTTTATTAAATCAATGTTTTCTATAAAAAATCTGAATTTTTAAACAATGTATTTCTACATAAAAAATCACGTTACCGTTTCACTGTTAATCCTTCCAGACCGTCATTCAATCTGTGCTCGCAACCTAGGGTTGCAATTTTTCTTCGCCAGGATCGCCGAGGGTTCGATCAGAGACTGCCATGCTCTTGGCCTTCGCGAGAGCTTCCCGTCGATGCCCTGGATGTCGAGCTTGATGGTTAGACGGCGGCAGAAAACGAGGCGACGCGGCGGCTCTTCGAGGCAGAAATTCCATCAGCACAAGCTACGAAAATTTTCGCTAGAGCTTCCCGTTGATGCCCTGGATGTCGAGCTCAATGGTTAGACGGCGGCAGAAAACGAGGCGAGGCGGCGGCTCTTCGAGGTAGAAATTCCATCAGCACAGGCTACAAAAATTTACCATTTTCAATCAGCATGGAGATCTCACGACATTGATGAATTTTTCTTTTGTAAAATTTCGATTTCATTGATTGGATTTTGAATTAATTGGAGGAACGGATTTGAATAAAATCCGCCGTGGGTTTCCCTAGAGAGCGGCTGTAATGACCCACATTCTACACCTCGGAGGATCGTAGAATATTTATTTCATTATCATATGAAGTCGTATAGTCATGTAACTTTGGGGAACGACTACTGGGGTCATTTCCCATGTTCACGATTTTTGCCGATTTTTAAATAACAGTTTTGCCCCTAGTGGATCTTGTTTCGGCCACAACTTTTGATTGGTAAGGAGTTTTGACCTGAAACTACTTCCATTAGATTCGGATGATGGTTTACCTTTCCGTAGAGTGGTCACACTTGTCAAACGGACTCACCATTTGGAAGATATGGCTGAAACAAGGTTTAGAAGGTGAAAAACTGCTTAAGTGGGCTGATTAGGGTAATTAGCAAATTGGCCCATAACCCATTTCGGGATTAGGGTTATGGGTAAGGTTTTCATTCTATTTCAGTTTTCTAGCCGCCATTTACCTCTTAGAAACCCTAACAATGGCCTCCATCTTCTAATTTCATCCCAAATCGCTCTCTAATCAAGGGTTAAGCTAAACTACATCAAATCAAGGCAAATCAACACTAAATCAGAGTTGGAGCTACTATGTCGCGTAGGAAAACGGCCCAAATCGGAGATAGTTTCAGATCTAAGTTTTATTTGCGACTAAGGTGAGTGATTTGCATTGTTTTTCACTAATTACGGCTAATTAGGGGTGATTAGTGTGAATTAGCGAAATTATAACTCAGAAAAATTTGGAAAAATGTTTAGAAATTCTTAAATATTATTCTAAGCCTCTGTTAGAAATTTGGTTTAATTTGGATATGTTTTGCTAATCCTATCATTAGTTGTGGTTAAGCATGATTAAAGGGAAAACATAGGTTTTGGGTTTGTTTGATCCATTTTAACATGTTATATTGTTGTTTTTGTGTTTATGGTTGATTATACATGTTGCTATGACTGTTTGGAATGATTTGTGATTGCATAGAAAAGCTAGATTGGTCCAAAACGTCGTCGAACGGCATAAACAGCTCGCTGGACAAAGTTGCAGAAAAATGGTGTAGGATCGAAATCGGATCGCCCCCCCACCCCACCACTCGCGAAGCATGTATTACGACCCGAGGGAAGCATCATTCTCCTAACCAACCCGCCTGCACAGGCCAAGGGAGCTCGACCCGAACCAGAGCACCATCACGAGTCTGAACCGAAGCAGGGAGCCTTCCACGAGCGACATGAGGACTATAAATCGGAGTATGTGCACGAACCGACCCGATGCCCTGGAGGAGACATCACGAACTGAACCGACCTAGGGAGGAACCCACGACCCGACTCGAATGAGGTTGATGACCGCAGACTGAATGAGGAGAAGAGGACCAATACAAATGGGAGCTTGTTTCCGAACCGATCTGGAGGAGACCAAAACCCGAGATGCAAAGGTAGTCCAAATAGGAAGTAGAACTTAGGATCCAGTTGGGAACAACCAAGTAAACTTCATGAATTGGGTTTTGCTGCGGGACGTGTGCAAAGGGGTTATCGATGTCTATAGCTTTGATTCACCACCAAGACAGATGTTAGGCTACAGATCAGTGTGGTAGCTATTACTCCATGGGGCAGAGTGATCGTAGCATGGCTATAAGCCAGTGCAGTGGAGTCGTCATGACTTCATGGGGCAGAGTGGACATAGCAAGGGATTAGTGGCTATGGATCAGTGCAGTGGAGCCATCATGACTCCATGGGGCAGTGTGATAATAGCATAGGACTTGGGTGATCAAAGCAGTGGATATCGTATGCTTTACGCACTGAGTGAGAGATGTGAGGATGGTTGCTATACTTGATTGTTTGCCATCACTATGACATGCACAACCCACACCCGTATCTTTACACCATATGTTAGTGTCACCTTAGAGTAATGTACATCTTGTTGTGCTAACTCTTTAGTTGCAAGTCCAGGTTCAGGTATGGTTTAGTATACCTGTTATTGTTCTGTTTTGCTGCTTATCGCTCATACCAGACTTTTGTCTGACCCAGAGTTTTATGTCTCTTCTTATTACTCTAGGTGCTCTTAAACGGGTAGACTAGAGACAGGTTAGGTGGCATGCACGAGTAGCTGTACCGGGGACGAGCAGGAGGCTTCCACGTATGATATATACAGGTATTCTCCCTGTGTTGTTGTTGGTCACTACTTTGGGCATTAGTAATGCACCTTTTTCTTTACTTTAGAGACAGTATATTGGAGTTGTAATAAGCTGTATTTTGAATTTCCGCTGCTGTGATGATTATGGTTTAGTTTTCAGCTTATGCACTGTCTCTCCTGTTTTATGTCAAGTATGTTATTATTATATTTTATTCCATGCGTTGTGAGACATTCTACAGGTTCCTTGTTAGTCCAAATTCCCTTCTTTTCCTTTCTTTGACGATCGTCCCGTTTTGGTCGGGCACTGGCACAACGCACCTTCATTGGAAATGTCGGCTAGGGCGGGGCGGGCCGTCACACTTGGTATCAAAGCTCTAGGTTGCGTAGTTAACCTAGGGGAAGACACCAGGGAGAGATAGTATACGTATATGAGAGCGCGTGTTTTTGATATTTTGGTTTTCAAAAGCTATATATATATATACCATTAATATATTTAAGGATGGAATCACACAGCACTAGCACCACTGAAGAGATTGTTAATCGTTTTCTCCTTACAGACTGAACGATGAGCCGATATACGAGGGGTATTGGTAGAGGAGCTAATAATGGGAATGCTCCTGATATGAGGATGATATTCACTGACTTCGTGAGAGAGATGCTTAGGGATGTTCAGAGGGCAGCTACTAATGCTGCAAATGGTGGTGGTGCAGTAGTGCAGGCGCCTAGTGCCGATTTCGCCAAGCTTTGTAAGGACTACACTAGTCTTTGTGGGAAGCCGTTCCGTGGAACGGAATCAGCTACAGAAGTTCAGGATTGGCTTGATGGTTGTGAGCGCATCTTTGAGGACTTAGGGATCGATGATGCGATGAAGAGGAAGCTAGCATCCTATCAGCTGCAAGGATTGGCTATGAATGGGTGGAATGCTATTAAGGCAGCTACCCCTGAGGATCAAGTTACTTGGGATCAGTTCAAGGCCCGATTCAGTGATAAGTTTATCCCAGCTGCTCAGAAGTCAGAGTTGTTTAGGAAGTTCTTGGAGCTTAAGCAGAATAGTAGGGCAGTCTCGGAATATATTGCTGAGTTCGATACTTTATCGAAGTATGGATTATCCCTTATTGAGACTCCCGAGAAGAAGAATGAGAAGTTCATACCAGGCTTAGATTAGTACTTGGGGGAAAGGCTTATAAACCATATTGATGAGACTTTTGAATCAATTGTTGGGAAAGCATTGAGATCAGAGAGCCTTTATCTTAAGCCCAAGAATGAAGTCGTTATTGCATCTGCAGAAGGGCCAAAGCCGCAGGCAAGCGGTGGAGGCAAGAATAATTCTTAGAATAAAAGGAAGCAGAATCAGACTAAGGATGGTCAGAAAAAAAGCAAGAAAGATGTTGAGTGCTTTTGTTGTGGCAAGAAGGGCCACAATGCTAAAGAATGTCGAGCAAAGCCAGCGGACAGGAAGTGCTTCAACTGCGGCCAAGTGGGACATCACAAGGATAAATGTCTGCAAGCCCATAAAGAGAAGCATATTGTGAAAGCATATGCCATTAATGTTGTTCCTTCTTCGTCGAATGCCCCAACTGCGGCGGAGAAAGGAAAGAATGTCATCATTCAAGGTATGCTTTCTGTTTATGATGTTCCTGTTCGAGTACTGTTTGATACTGAGGCTTCCGATTCCTTCATATCTAGTGACCTGGTAGATAGGTTGAGATTGGAACCCGAGATAGTCGATAGACCTTTAGTGGTGACGAACCCAATTGGTGGTTCGACTAGCCTTAGTATGATTTGTCGAAATTTGGTCTTATCGAGTCATGGATGTATGTTTGCTTGTGATTGCTTTGTTTTGGGCTTTACTAGGTTTGGCACTATTTTGGGAGTCGATTGGCTCCAAAGATATGGGGTGGTGGTAGACTGTGAGGGCTTTTTGGTGACAGTTAGAGCGGATGATGAGCGGAGGGTAGTGTTTGGTGGTCTACCTATTGATGGGGAAATGGCTAGTTTTCTAAATTCCCTCGACATCCCGCATGATGAGTTGTCAGATGTGCCCGTGGCTGGCCAATATCCGACCGTCTTCAAGGAAGTGACCAGACTTCCACCACACCAAGAGATTGAGTTTCGGATTGATTTAGTGAAAGATGCCAGACCTATAGTGATGCCTCTTCGTCGTATGGCACCAAGGGAGCAGAGAGAGCTCAAGGTGCAAGTAAGCAATCTTTTGAAGAAGGCATTTATCAGAAGAAGTGTCTCCAAGTGGGGAGCACCAGTTGTGTTTGCTACCAAGGCATGTGGTTCCATTTGATTGTGTGTGGACTACCGCGAGTTGAATAAGATGACGAGGAAGAATAAGTATACTCTACCGTAGATAGATGATTTGGTTGATCTGTTGAGTGGCGCGAGAGTGTTCTCCCAGTTGGATCTCGCGACAGGTTTTCATCAGCTTAGGGTGGAAGCTGAGAGTATAGCTAAAACGGCATTTCGGACGCCGTCTGGATTCTATGAGTGGTTGGTCATGTCATTCGGGTTGACCAATGCACCAGCATATTTTGTGGATCTTATGAATAGGGTATTCATAGATCAATTGATTGAGTTTGTTCTTGTGTTCGTAGACGATATCTTGGTCTACTCGAGGACAGAGGAAGAACACAAGGAACATTTGAGGATAGTGATGGAGGTGTTGAGAAAACACCAATTGAAAGCAAAGTTTCTAAGTGTCACTTCTGGAGGAGGGAAGTGATATTCTTGGGCCATGTTGTTTCAGAGAATGGTATTGTCGTGGATCCTGCGAAGGTGGCTACGAAACAAGATTGGTCTACGCCCAAGAATGCAACAGACATAAGAAGTTTCTTGGGATTAGCTGGATATTATCGTAAGTTTATCCAAGACTTCTCCAAGATAGCGGCACCGTTAACTCAATTGACCAAGAAGAATCAAGCTTTCGTTTGGGACGAAAGGTGTGAAAATGCATTCAAGAGTCTAAAGGAAAAGTTGTCGTGTGCACCAGTGTTAGTCATTCCTAAAGGGAATGAAGAGATGGCAGTATACATGGATGCATGTGGTACCGGATTAGGTGTTGTATTGATGCAAGGAGGTAGGGTTGTAGCTTAAGCTAGTCGGAAACTGAAACCGCATGAGAAAAGATACCCTACCCATGATTTGGAATTGGCAGCGATCGTGTTCGCGTTGAAGATGTGGAGACATTATCTCTTGGGAGAAAGATTCGAGTTGTTTACCGATCATAAATCGTTGAAGTATCTCTTCTCTCAGAAGGATCTAAATCTCCGACAACAAAGATGGTTAGAATTCTTAGCTTCCTTTGATTTCGATATCGCATATACACCAGGAAAGGGCAATGCAGTAGCTGATGCATTGAGTAGAAGACATGCTAGTTTAGGGGCTATGTTTCTTGAGTGGAAGCAACTGGAGTATATCGTTGGGTATGATTTCAGACCAAGTTGCAAATTGGATCCAGAAATGTTAGCAAGTTTGACGATCAGACCCACTTTGATTGAGCGGATTGGTTCTAGTAAGAGGGACGATCCTAACCTATTGGAAATCATCTCCAAGTTAGATATGGGTATCGATGGGGAGATGAACAAGTATGGGCTTGACCGAGATGGATGGCTCGGGAAGAATGGGAGACTGGTTGTACCCAATGTCAATGGATTGAGAGATGAAGTGTTTAGAGAATGTCATCACTTAAAACTGACTATACATCCCGGTGGTAATAAAAGTATCGAGACATGAAGCAGACCTACTATTGGGAAGGGATGAAAAGAGACGATGGGAAGTTTATATCCAAATGCATGAACTGCCAGCTAGTTAAAGCGGAGCAAAAGAAACCTAGTGGCTTGTTGCAACCATTAGAAATTACAGAATGGAAATGGGAACAAGTATCATTGGATTTCATTGATGGGTTACCAAGGACTAGATCGGGCCATGATAGCATTTGGTAATTGTGGGCCGATTGACCAAGAATGCAAGGTTTATACCCGTCAAGTTGAATAGAACATCAGCTAAGTTAGCAGAACTACATATGAAGTGGGTAGTGAGATTTCATGGAGTACCCAAAAGCATTGCAAGTGACTGAGATCCGTTGTTTATTAGTGGATTTTGGAAGAGCTTACAAGAGGCGTTAGGATCAGAATTACATCTCAGTGTCGCGTATCATCCCCAAACCGACGGTCAGATAGAGAGGGTAAATAGAGTATTATAAGATCTCTTAAGAGCTTGCATATTGGATTTTGGAAGGTCATGGGATGACCATTTGCATCTGGTTGAATTCACATATAATAATAGTTATCAGTCCAGTGTTGGTATGGCTCCATTTGAAGCTTTGTATGGAAGACCGTGCAACTCCCCATCATGTTGGTTAGAGAACGGTGAGAAATTTGTGCTTGGGCCAGATTTGATAAGAGAACCCTCAGATAAGATCAAGGTTATCCGACAACGAATGAAGGCTGCCCAAGATAGGCAGAAGAGTTATGCTGATAAGAGGAGAATACATTTAAAATTCTCCATTGGCGACTTGATGTTTTTCAAGATTTCTCCGTTAAAGAGCGTGATACGATTTGGTAGGAGAGGCAAGTCAACACCAAGATTTGTTGGTCCATTCCCAGTTCTCGAACAAGTTGGGAATTTAGCATATAAACTTAAGTTGCCGGACAAGATAACGGGAGTTCATAACGTATTTCATGTTTCCCAGTTAAGGAAATTCGTGCACGATCCCAATGTGACTATTTCACCTGATCAGTTGGATGACATCAATCTGAGGCGGTTGGGAACCGCAAGCCGATTCATATTGTCGAGCACGATATGAAGAAACTTCCAAGGAAAGCGGTGAATCTAGTCAAGGTTCAGTGGGGCGAGGATGAGAATGACTGTACTTGGGAGACAGAGGAGAGCATTAGGAAGACATATCCAGAACTCTTTGCCTAGTAAGATTTTAAATTGCGATTTAGATATTCCGCATGCTAGGATAGACTTGATGTGCTTGTTATGTGTGTTTGATTGTTTGTGAATGACTGATAGGCATGCAGAACACCTTTGTATGTTTTTGGTTAAGGAATTTCGGGGGTGAAATTTCTTAAGGGGGGAGGGTGTAACGACCCGCATTATACGCATCGGAGGATCGTAGAATATTTATTTCATTATCATATGAAGTCGTATAGTCGTGTAACTTTGGGGAACGACTATTGGGGTCATTTCCCATGTTCACGATTTTTGCCGATTTTTAAATGACTGTTTTGCCTCTAGCTGATCTTGTTTAAAAATGACCGTTTTGCCTCTAGCTGATCTTGTTTTGGCCATAACTTTTGATTGTTAAGGAGTTTTGACCTGAAAGCACTTCCATTAGATTCGGATGATGGTTGTCAAACGGACTCACCGTTTGGGAGATATGGTTGAAACAAGGTTTAGAAGGTGAAAAACTGCTTAAGTGGGCTGATTAGGGTAATTAGCAAATGGGCCTATAACCCATTTTGGGATTAGGCTTATGGGGAGGCTGAAATGAGTTAGGTTTTCATTCTACTTCAGTTTTCTAGCCGCCATTTACCTCTTAGAAACACTAACAATGGCCCTCATCTTCTAATTTCTCCCCAAATCGCTCTCTAATCAAGGATTAAGCTTAACTACATCAAATCAAGGCAAATCAACACCAAATCAGAGTTGGAGCTGCTATGTCGCATAGGAAAACGCCCCAAATCAGAGATAGTTTCAGATCTAAGTTTTATTTGTGGCCAAGGTGAGTGATTTGCATTGTTTTTCACTAATTACGGCTAATTAGGGGTGATTAGGGTTAATTAGCGAAATTATAACTCAGAAAAATATGGAAATATGTTTAGAAATTCTTAAATATTATTTTAAGCCTCTGTTAGAAATTTGGGTTAATTTGGATATGTTTTGCTAATCCTATCATTAGTTGTGGTTAAGCATGATTAAGGGGAAAACATGGGTTTTGGGTATGTTTGATCCATTTTGACATGTTATATTATTGTTTTTGTGTTTGTGGTAGATTATACATGTTGCTATGACTGTTTGGAATGATTTGTGATTGCATAGAAAAGTTAGATTGGTTGAAAACGCCATCGAATAGCGTAAACAGCTCACTGGACAAAGTTGCAGAAAAATGGTGCAGGAACGGATCGAATCCCCCCCCCCCCACTCGCGAAGCATGTATCACGACCCAAGGGAAACATCATTCTCCTAACCAACCCGCCTGCACAGGCTAAGGGAGCTCGACCCAAACCGTAGCACGATCACGAGTCCGAACCGAATCAGGGAGCCTTCCACGAGCGACATGAGGACTATGAACCGGAGTATGTGCACGAACCGACCCGATGCCCTGGAGGAGACATCACGAACCAAACCGACCTGGGGAGGAACCCACGACCAGACCCGAACGGGGTTGATGACCACGGACTGAATGAGGAGAAGAGGACTGATACAAATGGGAGCTTGTTTTCGAACCGATCCGGAGGAGACCAAAACCCGAGATGCAAAGGTAGTCCAAATAGGAAGTAGAACTCAGGATCCAGTTGGGAACCAACGAGTTAACTTCATGAATTGGGCTTTGCTGCAGGACGTGTGCAAAGGGGTTATCGACATATATAGCTTTGATTCACCACCAAGACATATGTTAGGCTATGGATCAGTGCAGTGGGTTAGCTATTACTCCATGGGGGCAGAGTGATCGTAGCATGGCTATGAGCCAGTGCAATGGAGTCGTCATGACTTCATGGGGGCAGAGTGGACATAGCAAGGGATTAGTGGATATGGATCAGTGCAGTAGAGCCATCATGACTCCATGGGGGCAGAGTGATCATAGCAAAGGACTTGGGTGGTCAAAGCAGTGGATATCATATGCTTTACGCACTGAGTGAGAGATGTGAGGGTGGTTGCTATGCTTGATTGTTTGCCATCACTATGAAATGCACACCCCACCCCCGTATCTTTACACCATATGTTAGTGTCACCTTAGAGCATTGTACATCTTGTTGTGCTAACTCTTTGGTTGCAGGTCCAGGTTCAGGTATGGTTTAGTATACCTGTTATTGTTCTGTTTTGCTGCTTATCGCTCATACCAGACTTTTGTCTGACCCAAAGTTTTATGTCTCTTCTTATTACTCTGGGTGCTCTTAAACGGGTAGACTAGAGATAGGTTAGGTGGCATGCACGAGTAGCTGTAAAGCAAGAGGCTTCCACATATGATATATATAGATATTCTCCCTGTGTTGTTGCTGGTCACTACTTTGGGCATTAGTAGTGCACTTTTTCTTTACTTTAGAGATTGTATGTTGGAGTTGTAATAAGCTGTATTTTGAATTTCCGCTACTATGATGATTATGGTTTAGTTTTCAGCTTATGCACTGTCTCGCCTATTTTATGTCAAGTATGTTATTATTATATTTTATTCCATGCGCTGTGAGACATTCTACAGGTTCCTTGTTAGTCCAAATTCCCTTCTTTTCCTTTCTATGACGACCGTCCTGTGTTGGTCGGGCATTGGCACAACGCACCTTCATTGGAAATGTCGGCTGGTGCGGGGCGGGCCGTCACACTTGGTATCAAAGCTCTAGGTTGCGTAGTTAACCTAGGGGAAGACACCAGGGAGAGATAGTATACGTATATGAGAGCGCGTATTTGTGATATTTTGGTTTTCAAAAGCTATATATACACTATTAGTATATTTAACGATGGAGTCGCACTGCACTGGAAGAAAATGGGGAGTTTGACCTAGGTTTGACCTCATATATTTATATTTTAGTTTTATTTAATTCGTTAATTAGTCGTTTAATACCACGAACTCCAAATCAAACCCAACGACTGTCGCCCCTAGCTAAATACCCTCATTCTGAATACAATGGAATATGTTTCGTAAGCCAATTCGACTGTTTTGATCAGTTTCATTAAAACTAAAATATAAATTAATATAACATTCAAAATTGATTTCAATATACATTTTAATTTACCGAGACTATTTGAAAAATGGACATTTTCCAGTCGATTAAATTCAAACTAAATTTACCAAACACGTTTAAACTCACCATGCTCACATATTAATTCCAAAAATTATAAAAATTGGAATATAACAATAATTTGACATTCTAGATCCGATAAAATTGGTTTCGTCGAAAACGGAGGTTGTTTGCAAAACGGCTATTTTTAAGGGTTATATACTATTTAAAATATATATAAAATCCATAACGACTATTTTGAATTTTAAACTAGACATAACTTTCAATTTATATCCTAAAATCTCAGTTTTTCACATTCGTTAGAAAAATATTGTTAAACAGATTCAAATATTTCTCGTTTTACTGAAATCCAGTTTATTTTGAATTATGTACATTCAATTGAAATTTAAAATAGAATTTTCAAACTACCGCGCCATTTCAAGCTCGTTTTAAAATTAAAATAAATTTATACGTTTTAACTTCGATTAAAATAAATTTTTAGTCATTATTATTTAAAATAAATCATTTTAAATATTCAAAATCCATTAAAATAGCTAAAATAAAAAATTTAATTTGGTTCTTAAAATCCGGGATGTTACGTCAGCCCAATCGAGAATCAGCATTCAATCCAAATAAATCCAAAGATTCTCGGTCTTCATTTGTCATTTCCACGTCTTTAGTTTCTTTATCACATCGTATTATTACTTGGAATGGTTATCGAATATATATTCGATCTCAGTCTTCCCAAATAATAAGCGCATTTTTAAACAATAGTTATGAATCATACCGGTTTCAATCCAAATCTCCTTTCCAATGTTGGCCAAGTCATTTTAAGATAAGGTTGAATTCGTTTCCTTAATTCCGGTCTTAACTCTTCTTTACAAATCCCCTGTTCAAAACTCTTTATTCGTTGTTATCATTTCCATTCTTCTTTTCAAAGATTGAAAGCCTTATACAACTTTTTTTTAAAGTCTAAATAAGTTCTAAAATTTAATCATTTTCATGGAATGGTAAAACGTTTCATAAGTACTATAAATTAACTGTTTACCAAATAGGTTCAACATCATTTAAGGGTTCAAATATTTTACTCAAATTATTTTAAATAATGAATAACGCTTGTAAGATTCCAAAATTTGTTCTACATTCAAGGGGTTTTAATTAACTTCCAAATTAGATTTTGAAAATAAACATCCCGTATGTCGGATCAGTTAGGGAGAGCAGTAAACTTGTATTTTCTAAACCCAAGCCTTAGACTCTATCCTCTCTGTCACCCTAGAACGTCCTGGTATATAAATATGTATTATTGGAAGACATGTTGTTAACATATACATAAATTTTTATGCATTCGATAATGGTTCAGAATATAAATTGTCATATCCTTTTAGATTCATAATTAAAGTTCCATACTTTAATTAAAACCGTAATTTCAAATTCGTTGGAATTTAACATAAAAATACCAAATTTGTTTTATTGTTTTCATCTTTACAAATGGTCCTGCTTTTTAAATGATAACACCAAATGTATTGATAAAATCAACGTTTAATTATGCGACTCAAATACTTTTCCCAATTTAATTTCAAAGCTTATGAACAAACGTTTTTGTAGACCAATTGGTACTCAAAATAAATTCAAAACTTTGTTTAATTGATTTTAAGCTTACAAATGGTCATAAAAGTAATGAAACCAACTATTATTTTTCTTAATAACTGATGTTTAGTAAAATAACTCAAATCATTCTTCTAATCATATTCAAAGCTAATGAACAATGAGGAACCAAACGTATAATAAAACTAATGTTTATTTACATACTCAAATCAACTTTCTAAAATTAAATTTTAAAGCTTATGTATGGCTATGAAACTAATCATTTACATAAAACGAAATGTAACTCAAAAGTCAAGTTTTTAGTTAAATTTCCAAACTTGTTTCAACCCTAAAAGTCCAAAATAATTTTAAAACATTCCAAAACCTTTTTTCTGAAAAAAAAAACCATTTAATCATTCGTGACTAAGATTCAAAATCAAAAATTAACATTTAAATTTTATTTATTATATTAAAAATTGTTATTCACATAAGAAGGAGATTTAAAGTGACAACCCATATCCTCTACAAATATGGTGTGTGATACAACAAATCAATCCATATGAACACTAGCCCATCCATCAACATTGCAAAATTTAAACGACCATCAAATTTGTGCACAAGCATCACATTAAATAATGGTTAGTGTTTTGTGTGTTCTATCTATGAGCTACCATCGCATGTAATAGCAACCATTAACACATCAACTAAATATGTTTATAAATAAATCATATTTAACAACTAAATTTAATTAATCATTCTAACTAAATTTAAAATTTATTAAATTAGAGTTCTCACCAAAATTTTGCTCTCCAAATCTTCTCCGTCAAATTCTCGTATCACTGCAAACCGGCTTACATGTAAATGGTCGCGAATCTTCGCTTTTCTTCTTTCTTACATATGTATCCATAACCCACGTCTACACATGTATACTACAACACTTCCCTCCTTGCATGCAGGTAGAAGTAAAGGTGGAGACGAAGTGCGGCGTTGGAGGGAACAAAACGTGTTAATGTTGAAGTGGTTCAACAGTTTGCATGGAGGAAGGGAAACACCGGAGAGGATTGCGAAGTGGTACTTGAGCTGAAGCAAAAGGCGGTGAAGTTTGAAAAATTAAAGAGAAGAGATGGAGGAATTTCCGGCCAGCTAAAGGAATAAACAATGGGCAAGGAGAAATGGTTTTGTCTGATAAAAGAGGATGCAACATATATTTATAACGAGGGGAAAGAGGACCAAAAGATCAACGTATAAAACGAATGGACATGTGTCTTATTTATGTATAGTATTGATTCTCTACACAAGAACTATTCAAAATCTTTGGATACTATTTCAAATATTTGCATTGATATGGTAGGAATTTAGGCTAGATTTAATCAGATATTATTGCCTGCCATATCTTTAGGGAGACTAAAATTTCCAATGTTCATTCATCAACCTTAAATTTGGAACACAATCCCTTTATAAATCACCAAATCTAAAAACAGATTTGAAGTTTCTTACCCAAATATTTTATATGTTTATTATTGTTTTTTATGACAAAAACAAATTTGAATATACCATTTAAAAATGGTAATAAATGGATATATTTTAAAACCTACTAATTGACATATGTGTCAATCGATTCCCAGTTAATTTCTTACATGCACAATTAAATCTTTTCCATATATATAAAGTTAATAAAATAGAAATCATCCACAAATATCTAATAACTAGAATATATTGAAAATTAATGCACAATTGATTGCTAATCTATGCAATTAATTCTTATTAGCAAAAGCATTAAATATAGAATGTTAAGCATATATTTTCTTCTTACTAAATTACAAGACCAAAAATAATTTCTTAATTAAATTGTAAAATAAATTCATATTAATAATAACTCTCGTTTTCTATAACGTTCACTTAAATATCGCTCAAAATAGAAAAATTCCAAACATAAATATTTATTTTGCGCTAAATCTTAATTTAATTTATAGTTTAAACATCAAATTTTCTTGGTCGTTACAGTCTCCCCTACTTAAAACTTTTCATCCTAAAAAAGGAGAGCTGTAAAAAAATTCTTAAGCAAAATAAATATTACTTTAAATATGTCTCTCGACGAAATATTCCAGAATCCCATTCTAGGGCATTTCTCACCCTATCTCTAATGAGATACTATAACTCTGACGAGTTCTATCTTTTGTTCAAATATGTTGTACCCCGTAGCTTTGTAAAACCAAAGCTCTGATACCATAAACGTAACTTCCCGTCTTTCTACCCAGTTCTCGCTGGTAATTAAACCAACTTAAACCGTTCATAATGGTGGATTGTTACAGGTACTAACATATAGTGAACAAAACAACATAACTTTATATATTATGATACAATATTTCATCAGAGTTACATACATAATGCAGCGGAAACATAAATATACACTTAGCGGAAGAAGCGATGATATAGCGGAAACTCAAACTTTAGCTCGAAGCTCTAACTCAGAAAGCACTCCATCTCTTTCTTCAAGGGCCTCTAACTGTAAAACTAAACCTCTAACTGCCCGTGTGGAAATTAGTGGGCATTCCGAGTTTAGGAAGGAACAATAAACTCCAGGTCAGTCATGGGACTGGTGTGAGAACATAAAACAGCTATTTTTAAGGTTAATTTTAAAGTTGGGAATTTCACCAGACCACGCCGCTAATGCGGAACAGGTTTACTCCATGTGAATACCCATGCATATAAATTCGCAATGACTTTTGGAAAATGAAGCTATCATAAGCTTGTCCCACATCACACAATGCAAGCGCACAACAGATGGGCGAGTTTTGCCTTATGATAACCAAAAATGTCTTCATACGTGAAAATTTCTTTCAATACTATTAGTGCATAGTGTTGAAAACTGTTTCGCAAATAAATATATTAATCTTAGCAAGCTTAGTGGCTATGCCCACATACGTAGTTTACAAACAAAACGAAAGGCTCGTATTTTTTGTTGGGTTCCAATATGATGGTCCTGACCCGAAAGATCAATCGGGAACACAATCAAGGTGCATCTCACAGTTTTCATCCAGATATGGACACCAAACACTAGGTAAACCACCGGTTAACATCCAGACACGGACACCGAACATACCCTTATTTTCCCAGGTTTCAAAATAGATCTACCGCCGAAGCTTTCGAGATTCAATAGAGATATGTATACAACCTAACTGCCACTTTACCATCAATCCGAGGTGTGAGGTTCGTCGAGGTCACGATATACACAATGCTATGCTTCAATAAACCAAGCTTTGATCATCACTAGCTCATTTCATAACTTTAGTATGTCACATTGTCAACTTACAATATGTCACTTATTTCTATAAATACATAATCTCTAAGCACGTATAACTTAGAAATGGGAATAATTAATTGCCATAATCCAATATATATTAACAGAAATCAGTGCTACACAGTCAATTACAATGTCAGACACACAATCCATACAAGCACATCCTAGGTCTGAATCGAACAAAATCCGAAAATCCTCAAATATATTCAGACCTCATGCCATTTATAACCTCGTATTGCGTGATCAGCCCAATCAAGACATTAGCAGTCAATCCAAATAAATCCAAAGATTCCCAATCTTCATTTGTCATTTCCACATCTTTAGTTTCTTTACCACATCGTATTATTACTTGGAATGGTTTTCGAATATATATTCGTACCCGGTCTTCACGAATAATAAGCGCATTTTCAAACAACAATTATGGATCATACCAGTTTCAATCCAAATCTCCTTCCCAATGTTTGTCAAGTCATTTTAAGATAAGGTTGGATTCATTTCTTAATTCCCGTCTTAACGCTTCTTTACAAATCCCTTGTTCAAAACTCTTTATTTGTTGTTATCATTACCATTCGTCTTTTCAAATTTGGATTGAAAGCCTTATACAACTTTTTTTTATGTCTAAATAATAGTTCTCAAATTTAATCATTTTCATGGAATGGTAAAACGTTTCATGAGTACTATAGATTAACTGTTTACCAAATAGGTTCAACATCATTTAAGGGTTCAAATCTTTTACTCAAATTATTTTAAATAATGATTGATGCTTGTAAGATTCCAAAATTTATTCTACATTCAAGGGGTTTTAATTAAATTCTAGATTAGATTTTGAAAATAACCATCCCTTCCGTAAGATCGGTTAGGGATATCCAAAGAGAGCAGGAAACTTGTATTTTCCAAACCCAAGCCTTAGACACTATCCTCTCCGTAACCCTAGAATGCTCTGGTGTATATATATGTACTATTGGAAGAAATGTTGTTAACATATACATTAATTTTTATGCATTCGGTAATGGTTCAAAATATAAATTGTCCAATCCTTTTAGATTCATAATTAAAGTTCCATACTTTAATTAAAACCGTAATTTCAAATTCGCTGGAATTTAAGATAAAATTACCAAATTTGTTTTATTGTTTACATCTTTATAAATGGTCTTTCTTTTTAAATGATAGTACCAAATGTATTGATAAAATCAACGTTTAATTATGCGATTCAAATACTTTTCCCAATTTAATTTCAAAGCTTATGAACAAACGTTTTTGTAGACCAATTGGTACTCAAAATAAATTCAAAACTTTGTTTAACTAATTTTAAGCTTACAAATGGTCATAAAAGTAATGAAACCAACTATTATTTTTCTTAATAACTGATGTTTAGTAAAATAACTCAAATCATTCTTCTATCATATTTCAAAGATAATGAAAAATGAGGAACCAAACGTATAATAAAACTAGTGTTTAGTTACATACTCAAATCAACTTTCTAAAATTAAATTTTAAAGCTTATGGATGGCTATGAAACTAAACATTTACATAAAACGAATTGTAACTCAAAAGTCAAGTTTTTAGTTAAATTTCCAAACTTGTTTCAACCCTAAAGTCCAAACTAATTTTAAAACATTTCCAAAATCTTTTTTTTTTGAAAAAAAAATCATTTAATCATTCGTGACTTAGATTCAAAATCAAAAATTAACATTTAAATTTTATTTATTATATTAAAAATCGTTATTCACATAATAAGGAGATTTAAAGCGACAACCCATATCCTCCACAACTATGGTGTGTGATACAACAAATCAATCCATATGAGCACTAGCATATCCATCAACATTGCAAAATTTAAACAACCATCAAATTTGTGCACTAGCATCACATTAAATAACGCTTATTGTTTTGTGTGTTCTATCTATGAACATCCATCACATGCAATAGCAACCATTAACACATCAACTAAATATGTTTATAAATAAATCATATTTAACAACTAAATTTAATTAATCATTCTAACTAAATTTAAAATTTATTAAATTAGAGTTCTTACCAAAATTTTGCTCTCCAAATCTTCTCCGTCAAATTCTTGTATCACTACAAACCGGCTTACATGCAAATGGCCGCGAACCTTCGCTTTTCTTCTTTCTCATATATATATATATATATATATATATCCACAATCCACGTCTACGCATGTATACTACAACACTACACTTCTTGCATGCATGTAGAAGTAAAGGTGGAGACGAAGTGCGACCTTGGAGGGAACAAAACGTGTTAATGTTGAAGTGGTTCAACAGTTTGCATGGAGGAAGGGAAACACCGGAGAGGATTGCGAGGTGGTACTTGAGCTGAAGCAAAAGGCGGTGAAGTTTGAAAAATTAAAGAGGAGAGATGGAGGAATTTCCAGTCAGCTGAAGGAATAAACAATGGGCAAGGAGAAATGGTTTTGTCTGATAAAAGAGGATGCAACATATATTTATAACGAGGGGAAAGTGAACCAAAAGATCAACGCGTAAAACGAACGGATAGGTGTCTTATTTATGTATAGTATTAATTCTCTAACAAGAACTATTCAAAATCTTTGGATACTATTTCAAATCTTTGCATTGATATGGTAGGATTTTAGGCTAGATTTAATCAGATATTATTGCCTGCCATATTTTTAGGGAGACTAAAATTTCCAATGTTCGTTCATCAACCTTAAATTTGGAACACAATCCCTTTATAAATCACCAAATCTAAATACGGATTTGAAGTTTCTTACCCAAAAATTTTATATGTTCATTATTGTTTTTTATAACAAAAACAAATTTGAATATACCATTTAAAAAGGTAAAAAATGGATATATTTTAAAACCTATTAATTGACATATGTGTCAATTGATTGCTAATAAGTACAATATATTGACAATTAATGCACAATTGATTGCTAATCTATGCGATTAATTCTTATTTGCAAAAGCATTAAATATAGAATTTTAAGCATATATTTTCTTCTTACCAAATTGCAAAACCAAAAATAATTTCTTAATTAAATTGCAAAATAAATTCATTTTAATAATAATTTTTGTTTTCTATAACGTTCACTTAAATTTCTCTCAAAATAGACAAAATTCCAAACATAAATATTTATTTTGCGCTAAATCTTAATTTACTTTATATTTTTAACGTCAAATTTCCTAGGTCGTTACAGTTTGCAAAATGAAAATTTTAACCGGTTCATTAATATAATAAAATATTCATTTTTATTTATTCACCTTTAAATTAAATTTAAGGTTTATGAATTCTATTCAAATCGAAATAAAATTCATATAAACTTATAAATCAACAATCGTTTATTGTGAATTCAATTTTCATTATTTACCATTTCAAATTTTATTTCGATTATCAATTACACCAATCAATTTCATTAAAATATATTAATATTAAATTCAGACTTTCACTCTTAGTCAATATAAGCAAAATCACAAACTTATCTAACAACGAATACGCATTACAATTATCAAAATAAGTTAAAATTAATCACTTAAACAAATTATTTAAGTTTCCACCTTGCATTAATGCAATTTCAATATTTAAAGTTTAATTCTAAATTTATTGACTTAATTCGGTCCAAATAATCCAAAATTAAATTTCAACCCTCAATTATTACCATTCAAACCAATTTATAATTTATATTTAAAATCCACATAAATGATGACACTTATTACCAGTTGACCTTCCTTGTACAAACAACGAATGTATATTATTACCATATTAATTAATTTAAAATTTTCAACATATATGAGATTCCAAAATTAGTTAATTTTTTATAATTTGTTAATCCAACGTTAACTTCAAATTTCTATATAATTAAATTATCAAACAGAAGTCATTATAATATATAGCCACTGAAATTCATTGTTTAACAAGCGAAATTAAGTTCGCAACTTAACAATATACGACATAAACCACTAATTTTAGTATTTAAAGCAATTTTGTTCAAAAACACATTAAATTTAATATTTTAAATTATCGTAAAATCTCAGGATGCTACACTCTCCCCCACTTAAAACTTTACGTCTCGAAAAGGCATTGTAAGAACCATATAATTTCTTATTCAACTTGTCTTGTTTGTTAGTTTATATAACCATTTTCATTAATATTTTAGTTCAGAATCGTGAATTACCAAATTGCTATTTTTATGAAAATTTGATTTACATATATCTTAAAATCTACTAGTTGAAATTTAAAAATTTTCTCTTTCATTAGGAAATTATATTCCAATAGATCCAAACGGTTCTTATTTCAACAATTCTGACTTATTTTGGATCTTATACATTCATTTAAACTTTAATTCGGAAAATTACGAATTGCAGCTATGCGACGAGCTCGTTTTAATTAAATTTAATTAATTCGTTCAACCTTTGTTACGTTTATTAATTATAAACGTATTCATTATGTGACGTCCCCAAACCCCGTTCCACGGCGGCAAGGGTAATCTTTGGAATATAACACATAAACAGATAACAGCAGAACAGAAATAAATAAATACACCAGATAATGTACAATAGAGTACATTGGATAAACATAATCATTAGAGTTACACAGTATACAGGATCATACTTAGTACAAAATACAGTTCAGCTTTTCATAAAATGTCTACAGCGGTATCAAAACATAATATGTACAACAGGAGCTGAACAACATAAAAAGAGATAAATGATAGAATCCATCTTCAGCTCCAGCTATCCAGAAAGAGCCTGCTAAAACCTGAATACAAGGCTGCCCGTGTAGAAAAAAGGGCATCCGAGTTTGCAAGTGAAACAAACTACGAGTCAGTCATGGGACTGGTATGTGAAATCTATTTAACTTACTTTACAATAAGGCCAATCACAGGACCATGCCGCTCGGAACGGGTTTACTCCATTGGATTGCTAGTGCTTTAAAAACAAGTAAATCTTTTAAACATCGCAATGCTTTTTATAAAAATGACGCCATCATAAGACTCAGTTCCCATCACACAATGCAACACAAACCGGAGGATAGATTTTTACCTTATAATTGCCAAAATATGCTTGATACGAGCAAAACAAATCATTTGATATTATTGCTAGTGTTTAGATGTTTCAAAAACAATTTCAATCATGACTATCAATCATAGATGGCATGGGTACCATATGTCATGTCGCCATATATAGGTGTACTATCAAAACCGCACGATGTCGTATTTGGAAATTGGATTTTCGTCATGAACCAAGGCAACAGATCGTCCTTACCGAATTCGAGACGCTATAGCTCGTTGTAATGTCCCGTATTTTCTGACCATTTATTTATATATTCAAAATATTTATTTGAGTTTAAATAATGGAATTTGACCATTTTAAATTGAATATTTAGATTATATTAATAAAATATTAATGGTCATATATATATTTGATATAGTTTAACCAAATTTGTGTTGAAAATTAATCTTAGTCCTGTTGGAAGTCATATGGTATTTCATTTTTAATATATATATATACTCGGTAATATCGATTTATTTCAACTATTTTAGAATTTAATTTATATTCTATGAAAAGAAAAAGAAAACAACAAACCAAACTAAAGCTTATAGATGCCATATCATAATGAAGAAGTTGAGAGTTGAAACATCAACTTCGGTCACTGTAATCAACAGAGACAAGGTCATCTATATTAATTTAGCACTGGTTCTTTGGGAACTTTTATTAGCCAACTCACCATTAAAGTTCAATGCGACATAAACCATGTTTTTTTTCTACATCATGCCATGTTCTTTCAATGAGAAACAGTGAAAACAAAAGAAGAATTAAACAGCAAAATACATGTATATATTTATCCATTGAAACCATACAGAGAATGAACAACAAATGAAAACATAATATACATAAAGTTACATTTGACAATATATTTTCATACATAAGGAAATCTACAACAATATATATGAACATTATTTCTTTTCAGCATCCACAGTCAAATTGATACAGCCAATGTATATTTATATACATGGAAATCTCATGTACAAGACAATTCAGAATAGCATGAAAAAAATTTAAGGCAAAATCTCATAACATCATGCCTTCATCACCATGGAATCAACCTAAAAAGAAAGTAGAGGAAAATAGCTATGAGTAGCTAGAAAGTATAGGTGTAAATATATTTAAAGTTTGAAGATTTCCAATCAGAAATCCAATGAAAAACCCAATCAAATCTGCATATATATATACATATATGTATGTATGTATTCAGGAAAAGAGAAAGATATGGATTCAACAAAAATCAAAATAGCTAGAAAAATATGACTGGAACTAGCATATACATGTTGTACAATGCAAAATAGTGGACATGACAATTCCTATTGGTTACAAATCTCAAAATGGATTGGAATAGTAATGCACCAGCTAAACAGCTAGATGGACTAATATAGGCCTAAATCTGAACACCATGTGAACAAAGGAAAAAATAAAAAAATGAATTAAACAGCTAAGATCTATGCAAATCAGTAATTGGAACAGCTATAGACAATAGTGAAATGTATAGTCGAATCCTTATTAAATGCATATAGTGACGGCCAAAGGAGATATGGTTTCAGAAATCTTTTGTATAAACAAGAAGTCACCATTTACAATATGGATTGACAATACAATTCAAAAGCTGTATATTTCAAAGACAAGAACATACGATTAAACAATACATAGTTCATCTAATCCTAGAAGGAACAGTTTGGATTTTGCAGGATTTCACATGGGAAAATCCATCCTCAAATCTACATATTCACTAGTAAACATCACTCACAAATCAAGTCCATCACAAAGATCATAGCAGAACCGAAAATATGGCCTAAGAACTAGGACTGAACAAAACCCCAAATCTATGATTCGAAATCAAATTGACATCGTCCTTATCAAGAGCAAACCGCAAGTATAAATAGGGGTTACACACTACATTTTAGAACACAACCGAATTTAAATCCTCAAAGAAAACAAAACAGAAAAAAAATATAAACTGAAATTTTATCACAAAGGAAAACTTAGCTTTCTGGGATGGGAGGCTCGGTCTAGTTCTTCATGAACGGCGGAGGAAGGGAAGCCTGAACAGCGTCGCCTCTGGTGAGGCTGGGAAGGTGGGGTCCGGTGGTAATGAGCGTCGGCGGCAAGGGTTTAAGGTGGAGGGTTTCCATTTTCTTTTGCTCTGGAAATTTCTTGTTGGCGGCTACGTTTATGAAAGGAATGAAGGGGCCGATGGTTTTAGGGTTACTAATGGGTACGGGTTTGAACTAATGCGGGTTGGGCTGGACGTAAGTAAGGTAAGGCCCATTATTTTTATTTTAAAATTTACTTAGTTTTAATGTTTTATTAAATTTCAAATATTGATTTCGAACACTCATGAAATCAGATTTCGACGAAACGAAAAACACCGGGACCCTGAAGACGAGTACGACACGATGGATGAGAACTAAGCAGGGCAGACAGCGGCTGGATTTTTCAAATAAATTAAACGCAGTTTAATTTGATTGGAATGGGCCGATTTATTGACAAACCAAACTCGAGGTTAAACTCACTCAGATCTCTCCACTTATATTTTATATAAGTTGGTTTTACCTTGTGTGTTATTGTTGTTCATGGTTGATTGATTGGTATTTATACATTATATGTTGATCGAAATTCTGAAATTAAACGTGTTTAACTTCAGTGAAATTCCAAATCGTTATTTTAACGATTTGATCCAACGAAGGTAACTCACCATGTTGGTCACGTTTATTATAAACATGCTTAATTGTTTGAATTGTTCTGTTATTTGGTTGGTGTTAAATGGTTGTATTTATTATCAGTTAAATGTGATTGATGTGATTGTTGATTTTTGATTGAAAATTCAACATCTGATTAATTTGGACCAATGAGTGCTATTGGTGGGATATTTGGCGGCAGTATATGGTCTATGAAACCAATTGTTTATAAATATTGACTTACCGTCAGATAAATCGACAGAAAAGAAGTTATAAAAATTATTTTTATAACTGGAAATAGATTTTGAAATATACTTTATTTTGAATAAAGGTTTGTTTAAAAGAAAATAAATATTTATTATTTATTATTTATTTTATAAGGGAACTCTGATGTTAATCAGAATGATATAAACTGAATAGGAATTAACCTGGCGATTTAAATTTAATAATGGTTTGATAAGGAATAATTAAATAGAATTATTTAAATTAATTATATTATTAATTAATTTGAAAGGGGAAACTAATTGGAATCAGTTAATGGGATAACCGTATTTGAGGTGACTAAGTTGACTATTTTAACTGGAATTAGTTATCGAATTAGTTTGTTTGGATTTATCAAATCGAACAGTTTAAAGAATATTTGGTTTGTTTTAATTGAAGTTTTAAAAAGGAATTTACCATTTATTTTAGATAATAAAAAGAATTAACTATTTTATAATAGTAAATGATTAAAGAAAGGTATTATCCTGATTAATAGCAATTTAGCCAAATTAGTTTTAAATGGAATAAGTGTAAGAAGTGATCGAGGTTGAAATGAAATCAAATAGAATGGTGGAAGGAGTTTTAAACAACTGTTACATTTAAAACCCGAAATTTTAAAACAAAGAGGATTTTAAGTAAGTATGATTGCTTAGATTAAATGATACTTGAATTAAGGAGAAAAAGATGAAAAGGATTTATAATACTTTTTAAAGAAAGGATCATACATGTATTTCCGAAGTAAGGAAAATAAAATGAGAATGTATGAAAATCTGAAATGGTATTTTCAAGATAAAAGAAAATTGAAATGCTAAGTTTTGTGAATAGTTTATACTAAAGATAGCTGATTATTATATTCAGGTGATAAAATAAAGAAGATCTCATAACGTTGTTCACTTGGAAAAGAGGAGTCGTTCTCCAATATGGTTAATAAGAAATAAAATAGTAAATGGTTTTGAAACGACTTTAGAAAAATGAATTTAATAAGATACGAAAGTGAAATAGTTTTGAAACTTTGAAATCGTATATATCAAATGAGTTACATTTGAAAGAATGAAATATTCAAGGGTTTAAGATTAACTATTGTTAATCGTTTTAAAAAGGCCATGTAGTGTTGATACTGAACTGGTAAACTCATGTCATTCACACAATTATTTATTTGATAGTTAAATCACCGACTATCAAACCTGACCCATACGATCGTTGGTACGGAAAGAACGGGATCGAATATATATTCGAAAACCATTCCGACCAGCGAATACGTGAAAGAAGATTATTGAAGATGGACCAATGGAAGACCGTTGATCTTCATAAACGGAAGAGCTACTGATTGGATTTCTCTGGTTTAGCAGCCGGAGATATTTCAGCAGTGATTCTATCGTGGTTGGAATCTACGGATTGCAAGGACTTCTCGCTACTAATCTGTAGGGTGATTCCTAGGATGCAGTAGGAGGGTGCCTTCAGTTCATCCTGTTCCTGGATGATTTGTATGGACGAGTGTATGACAGAGTATTTCCAAAGGGGACTACGTACGTTGATTCCTTCAAACGTACCATAGTTGATGGCGGAGAAATGGTTTTCTCTAGCCAAATAACTAGAGTATTTTTGTGGACGTCAATTAGTAATATCTAGAGGATCTGACGATGTGGCATTCAAAGTGAATGGTAGCCGATGTTCGAAAAGAAATTTCTAGCCTCAAGCCTCATCAACCTGGAGATGACAAAAATCGGGCAGGCAGCATGGCTATGTGGGTCGCTCCCATTAGGGTGTATGATCACCTATCTAGAGGAATTCCATTTGTTTCTTTAATCTATATTCGATGTTGTCCCTTTCCGGGAGGCGGTTGCTGATCCCAACCGTCGGTGATATACATTCGATACACTCAAGCGAAATGAGTGGTTGGTCATGTGTGGGCCGGGTTGCAAGACGTTCTTGTTGAACCCAGTGTATTCGTCTCTAGAGATACACGATCGACAGGTGGTCCCATACCTTGTCAGAGTTGGAATCCAATCTCCAATAAGCACCTGCGGTTTTGATTGTATACTATATATATGGAGCGTGAGATGCAAGCGTTCCACTAGATTGATATTTACTTGTATTTAGACATTATTATAATATTAGAGAAGATATTGTTTTTCAAAACTGTTTTGGGTTATCGTAAGATAAAAACCATCCGTGTTTATGTGTGGATTCGGTTATACGATTATCTTTTGCTTTTGAAAGATTTTGAACTTTAAAATCATGATGGGATGATTTACCCTTAATACTGTGCGAGTTTATCTCACTCTGGTCCACCAGACTGACCCGGTGTTTTGTAAATGCTCGGGTTAGCCCGAAGTGTACAGGTTCAGGTTATCGAATGCTGTGAAGAGATGGGCTAGAAGAATTCAGACGTATGATATTATTCCGCTGTGTGGTATATAAGGGCAGATTATTATAACTGTCCAGTGATGTTGATGTACTCTGATGTTGTAAGTTTATTCAAAGCTCTCAATAAAGATTATTTCTATATTATATTTTGTTCCGTTGCGATGTGAGACTCTGTGTTTGTGTTGGTTCTTCTTCTTCTATTCTTATATTTCTTTCTTTCTTATCTCACCCTCTAATTTCTTTCATTGACAATCCGGTGTTCTCGGTATTTGAAAGGTCGGCATGAGATACAGTAAAGGTATTTATGTCGAATTTCGGGGCCGAAAACACTGGGTCGTTACAGTGGTATCAGAGCTATTGGTTTAGTAATAGCCTTGGCTCTGTGGCATGACTCGATAGAGATAGGGTTAGTAACACCCTAGATTGAGTTTGAGTATATATATATATATATATATATATGAGAGCGTATTTGTAAATTTTATATACAAATGTTTTGTATTGTGTTGTTGATCGGTTCAAGTGTTGAAAAGCGTTGAATTGGTAAGGAACACAATATTGTTTTGTGAAAAGGGGTAAATGAAATAATTTTACCCGAAATTTATTTTTGTATTAAAAGAAAATAATTTTCTCTAATTATTTTGATATGGTGTGTTGACTGATTTGAATGAAATTCAAAATTTGGTTAAAATTTTGAATTGAAACTTCAGTAGGTTAAATGAAATCGAATTATATAATTAATAATCATATTGAAATTAAATTAAGAAATAATGTTGTAATTGAAATTGGGAATTTAATGAACAATAATTAAATAGAATCAATCGAATATTAATTGGGTGATATTTGAATATGTTAAATTAAATTAAATAGTAATATTGAATGTGAATTTAGCTGATTTGATTGAGTTGTTGTGCCTTGATTGTTGATTGATTGTTGTCTGCTTGTCAGATTGGCTGAATAAAATTCATCCATGGGTTGATAAAAAGTAAATAAACTGAAACCCAGAGGAAAAGGAAGTATTACTTAAATATTTCATATATGTAATGAATCGAGTTAAGTACAGAAGCCAGAGGACTATGAAGATTGAGTTTGAAGGCGTAAGTTGCACGTAAACAGAGTAGTAGACTCAATCACGCTCGAAAAGGGTACGCCTTCGCGAAAATAAAAATTTTGGTTTTGATTTTTGTTTTCCGACCGTGTAGGTCGATATTTCATGTTTCTGCAATATCACAGAAGTCCCTCCATGCAAGGAAGAGTCTGCTAAATTTTTCTGAGAATTTAACGCGTTAAAATATTTTCGATAATTTTTGAAAATCTTGTTTTACCAAAATAAATTGGTTTTGATTTGAAATGAAATATATTTTTAAAGTTAATCGGATTTACAACAATTTTCTTACCTTAGCAATTTCGAGGACGAAATTATTTTAAGGGGGGAAGAATGTAATGTCCCGTATTTTCTGACCATTTATTTATATATTTAAAATATTTATTTGAGTTTAAATAATGGAATTTGACCATTTTAAATTGAATATTTAGATTATATTAATAAAATATTAACGGTCATATATATATATATATTTGATATAGTTTAACCAAATTTGTGTTGAAAATTAATCTTAGTCCTGTTGGAAGTCATATGGTAATTCATTTTTAATATATATATATACTCGGTAATATCGATTTATTTCAACTATTTTAGAATTTAATTTATATTCTATGAAAAGAAAAAGAAAACAACAAACCAAACTAAAGCTTATAGATGCCATATCATAATGAAGAAGTTGAGAGTTGAAACATCAACTTCGGTCACTGTAATCAACAGAGACAAGGTCTTCTATATTAATTTAGCACTGGTTCTTTGGGAACTTTTATTAGCCAACTCACCCTTAAAGTTCAAAGCGACATAAACCATGTTTTTTTTCTACATCATGCCATGTTCTTTCAATGAGAAACAGTGAAAACAAAAGAAGAATTAAACAGCAAAATAAATGTATATATTTATCCATTGAAACCATACAGAGAATGAACAACAAATAAAAACATAATATAAATAAAGTTACATCTGACAATATATTTTCATACATAAGGAAATCTACAACAATATATATGAACATTTCTTTTCACCATCCACAGTCAAATTGATACAGCCAATGTATATTTATATACATGGAAATCTCATGTACAAGACAATTCAGAATAGCAGGAAAAAAATCTAAGGCAAAATCTCATAACATCATGCCTTCATCACCGTGGAATCAACCTAAAAAGAAAGTAGAGGAAAATAGCTATGAGTAGCTAGAAAGTATAGGTGTAAATATATTTAAAGTTTGAAGATTTCCAATCAGAAATCCAACGAAAAACCCAATCAAATCTGCATATATATATATATATATATATTCAGGAAAAGAGAAAGATATGGATTCAACAAAAATCAAAATAGCTAGAAAAATATGACTAGAACTAGCATATACATGTTGTACAATGCAAAATAGTGGACATGACAATTCCTATTGGTTACAAATCTCGAAATGGATTGGAATAGTAATGCACCAGCTAAACAGCTAGATGGACTAATATAGGCCTAAATCTGAACACCATGTGAACAAAGGAAAAAATAAAAAAAATGAATTAAACAGCTAAGATCTATGCAAATTAGTAATAGGAACAGCTATAGACAACAGTGAAATGTATAGTCGAATCCTTATTAAATGCATACAGTGACGGCCAAAGGAGATATGGTTTCAGAAATCTTTTGTATAAACAAGAAGTCACCATTTACAATATGGATTGACAATACAATTCAAAAGCTGTACATTTCAAAGACAAGACCATACGATTAAACAATACATAGTTCATCTAATCCTGGAAGGAACAGTTTGGATTTTGCGGGATTTCACATGGGAAAATCCATCCGCAAATCTACATATTCACTAGTAAACATCACTCACAAATCAAGTCCATCACAAAGATCATAGCAGAACCGAAAATATGGCCTAAGAACTAGGATTGAACAAAAACCCCAAATCTATGATTCGAAATCAAATTGACATCGTCCTTATCAAGAGCAAACCGCAAGTATAAATAGGGGTTACACACCACATTTCAGAACACAACCGAATTTAAATCCTCAAAGAAAACAAAACAGAAAAAAAAAATATAAACTGAAATTTTATCACAAAGGAAAACTTAGCTTTCTGGGATGGGAGGCTCAGTCTAGTTCTTCATGAACGGCGGAGGAAGGGAAGCCTGAACAGCGTCGCCGCTGGTGAGGCTGGGAAGGTGGGGACCGGTGGTAACGAGCGTCGGCGGCAAGGGTTTAAGGTGGAGGGTTTCCATTTTCTTTTGCTCTGGAAATTTCTTGTTGGCGGCTACGTTTATGAAAGGAATGAAGGGGCCGATGGTTTTAGGGTTACTAATGGGTACGGGTTTGAACTAATGCGGGTTGGGCTGGACGTAAGTAAGGTAAGGCCCATTATTTTTATTTTAAAATTTACTTAGTTTTAATGTTTTATTAAATTTCAAATATTGATTTCGAACGCTCATGAAATCAGATTTCGACGAAACGAAAAACACCAGGACCCTGAAGACGAGTACGACACGATGGATGAGAACTAAGCAGGGCAGACAGCGGCTGGATTTTTCAAATAAATTAAACGCAGTTTAATTTGACTGGAATAGGCCCATTTATTGACAAATCAAACTCGAGGTGAGTTAAACTCACTCAGATCTCTCCACTTATATTTTATATAAGTTGGTTTTACCTTGTGTGTTATTGTTTTCATGGTTGATTGATTGATATTTATACATTATATGTTGATCGAAATTCTGAAATTAAACGTGTTTAACTTCAGTGAAATTCCAAATCGTTATTTTAACGATTTGATCCAACTGAGGTAACTCACCCTGTTGGTCACGTTTATTATAAACATGCTTAATTGTTTGAATTGTTCTGTTATTTGGTTGGTGTTAAATGGTTGTATTTATTATCAGTTAAATGTGATTGATGTGATTGTTGATTTTTGATTGAAAATTCAACATCTGTTTAATTTGGACCAATGAGTGCTATTGGTGGGGTATTTGGCGGCAGTATATGGTCTATGAAACCAATTGTTTATAAATATTGATTTACCGTCAGATAAATCGACATAAAAGAAGTTATAAAAATTATTTTTATAACTGGAAATAGATTTTGAAATATACTTTATTTTGAATAAAGGTTTGTTTAAAAGAAAATAAATATTTATTATTTATTATTTATTTTATAAGGGAACTCTGATGTTAATCAGAATGATATAAACTGAATAGGAATTAACCTGGCGATTTAAATTTAATAATGGTTTGATAAGGAATAATTAAATAGAATTATTTAAATTAATTATATTATTAATTAATTTGAAAGGGGAAACTAATTGGAATCAGTTAATGGGATAACTGTATTTGAGGTGACTAAGTTGACTATTTTAACTGGAATTAGTTATCGAATTAGTTTGTTTGGATTTATCAAATCGAACAGTTTAAAGAATATTTGGTTTGTTTTAATTGAAGCTTTATAAAGGAATTTACCATTTATTTTAGATAATAAAAAGAATTAACTATTTTATAATAGTAAATGATTAAAGAAAGGTATTATCCTGATTAATAGCAATTTAGCCAAATTAGTTTTAAATGGAATAAGTGTAAGAAGTGATCGAGGTTGAAATGAAATCAAATAGAACGGTGGAAGGAGTTTTAAACAACTGTTACATTTAAAACCTGAAATTTTAGAACAAAGAGGATTTTAAGTAAGTATGATTGCTTAGATTAAATGGTACTTGAATTAAGGAGAAAAAGATGAAAAGGATTTATAATACTTTTTAAAGAAAGGATTATACATGTATTTCCGAAGTAAGGAAAATAAAAAGAGAATATATGAAAATCTGAAATGGTATTTTCAAGATAAAAGAAAATTGAAATGCTAAGTTTTGTGAACAGTTTATACTAAAGATAACTGATTATTATATTCAGGTGATAAAATAAAGAAGATCTCATAACGTTGTTCACTTGGAAAAGAGGAGTCGTTCTCCAATATGGTTAATAAGAAATAAAATAGTAAATGGTTTTGAAACGACTGGAGAAAAATGAATTTGATATGATACGAAAGTGAAATAGTTTTGAAAATTTGAAATCGTATATATCAAATGAGTTACATTTGAAAGAATGAAATATTTAAGGGTTTAAGATTAACTATCGTTAATCGTTTCAAAAAGGCCATGTAGTGTTGATACTGAACTGGTAAACTCATGTCATTCACACAATTATTTATTTGATAGTTAAATCACCGACTATCAAACCTGACCCATACGATCGTTCGTACGGAAAGAACGAGATCGAATATATATTCGAAAACCATTCCGACCAGCGAATACGTGAAAGAAGATTATTGAAGATGGACCAATGGAAGACCGTTGATCTTCATAAGCGGAAGAGCTACTTATTGGATTTCTCTGGTTTAGCGGCCGGAGATATTTCAGCAGTGATTCTGTCGTGGTTGGAATCTACGGATTGCAAGGACTTCTCACTACTAATCTGTAGGGTGATTCCTAGGATGTAGTAGGAGGGTGCCTTCGGTTCATCCTGTTCCTGGATGACTTGTATGGACGAGTTTCTGACAGAGTATTTCCAAAGGGGATTACGTACGTTGATTCCTTCAAACGTACCATAGTTGATGGCGGAGAAATGGTTTTCTCTAGCCAAATAACTAGAGTATTTTTGTGGAAGTCAATTAGTAATATCTAGAGGATCTGACGATGTGGCATTCAAAGTGAATGGTAGCCAGATGTTCGAAAAGAAATTTCTAGCCTCAAGCCTCATCAACTGGGAGATGACAAAAATCGGGCAGGCAGCATGGCTATGTGGGTCGCTCCCATTAGGGTGTATGATCACCTATCTAGAGGAATTCCATTTGTTTCTTTAATCTATATTCGATGCTGTCCCTTTCCGGGAGGCGGTTGCTGATCCCAACCGTCGGTGATATACATTCGATACACTCAAGCGAAATGAGTGGTCGGTCATGTATGGGCCGGGTTGCAAGACGTTCTTGTTAAACCCAGTGTATTCGTCTCTAGAGATACACGATTGGCAGGTGGTCCCATACCTTGTCAGAGTTGGAATCCAATCTCCAATAAGCACCTGCGGTTTTGATTGTATACTATACATGTGGAGCGTGAGATGCAAGCGTTCCACTAGATTGATATTTACTTGTATTTAGACATTATTATAATATTAGAGAAGATATTGTTTTTCAAAACTGTTTTGGGTTATCGTAAGATAAAAACCGTCCGTGTTTATGTGTGGATTCGGTCTTACGATTATCTTGTGCTTTTGAAAGATTTTGAACTTTAAAATCATGATTGGATGATTTACCCTTAATACTATGCGAGTTTATCTCACTCTGGTTCACCAGACTGACCCGGTGTTTTGTAAATGCTCGGGTTAGCCCGGAGTGTACAGGTTCAGGTTATCGAATGCTGTGAAGAGATGGGCTGGAAGAATTCAGATGTATGATATTATTCCGCGGTGTGGTATATAAGGGCAGATTATTATAACTGTCCAGTGATGTTGATGTACTCTGATGTTGTAAGTTTATTCAAAGCTCTCAATAAAGATTATTTCTATATTATATTTTGTTCCGCTGCGATGTGAGACTCTGTGTTTGTGTTGGTTCTTCTTCTTCTATTCTTATATTTCTTTCTTTCTTATCTCACCCTCCAATTTCTTTCATTGACAATCCGGTGTTCTCGGTGTTTGAAAGGTCGGCATGAGATACAGTAAAGGTATTTATGTCGAATTTCGGGGCCGAAAACACTGGGTCGTTACACCCGTGTCTCAGGAACAACCGCAACCGCACCTTGGATCGTCAGGGCCAGTCCACTCGATGTGGATTATAATGCCTGAACTTTGCGTTTCCCCGCCCTATAGGGCGTTAACTGGTCATATCCGACCAAATCATCGGCTCCGAAAAGACCGAAATAACTGAGGCCTCGCTTTCCATCATCCACATAAGTAAAAAACCAGGGCGTGTAAATCCCAAAGCACCACTTCTAGCTAGAAGGAAACGCATGTCCCCCTTGAAGTCCTCTCCCGTTTCTGGCTCATACCGGGGTGTGAGGCTCGCGAAACAACGCTAAACACAAAGCTAGCTGTTCAAATCCATGCTTTGATCATCAACCACAAAGCTATGCTTTTCAACAAAAGCTTTGATCACAGCATCTCTGCATGCCACGTTGTCAATATACAACGTCAGATACACATCCATTTACAAGTTCGTTCTGGGTGTGAACGAAACCGGAGGCACTTTATACCTCACACATCCATACAATCAACAAGTACGTCCAGACGGCTACTACTTCAGCCCCTTCAAGGTAGCTACTCCTATCATGAGCATCAGTAGCACCGCTCCACTCGATGTGAAGATCATCGGTCTTGCACCGTCTTTATATCTTCGACCTTTAATTGTCGATCAATTATTTGAAATGAGAATTAACTCGGCCTTTTCAAATAATTCACGTATATTTAGAATTTCAAATCAATTCATTTCAAGGGTTAAATTATTCGACACCAATAATTCAATTCATTAATGTAATTTTCACGTCAAACACATCCAACCATCAAATATCCAATAAACCGAGCGAATTCAGTTTATTTCCATTCCATATCGTTTATAATATTTTATCATGATTTATCGCTATTTTTATTTATTTGAAAATAGCCAATTCATTCAAACGACGCTTCAGGCCATAACGTGGCCGTGGCGCTGTTTTTCTTCAGATTTGATTTACACATATATGAAAATCCAACCGTTGGATCTTTACAAATTTTATATCATTAGAAATATCTTTTCAAAACAAATCCAACGGTTCCAATTTTGGGAAAATCCGACGGTCGGATCTCCTGGTACAATCGTTTGAAGTTACGATTTCAAAATACGAACTGCAGCATCGTTATTCGATTTATTTTAATTATATATATATAATCGATTCTGGCGTTGTTTTTCTTCATATTTGAATTAAACATTCCGAACAATCCAGCTGTTGGATCTTTACAAAGTTGGTGTCGTTGGAAAGATATTTCCAAAGCGAATCCAACGGTTTCGGGAAAATCCGATGGTCGGATCTCCCACAATGATCGTTTGAAATCACAGTTTCAAAACACGAACTGCAGCGTCGGTATTCGATTTATTTTAATTATATTTATATATTTATATATATATAATTCTTTCTTCGATTTCAAAACCATATTCATTTAATATATTTGATAAAAACGATATTTTTATCCAACAGATATTTATTTCAACACATCACTATTTTTAACAGTTCATATATATCATAAAAATGTGATTTTTATTGTAAAACAATTTATTTCAAAACACGATTATTTTATATAGTTCATACATAAGGTAAAAATGTTATTTTTGGTGTTAAAACAATTTATTTAAAACAATAATATTTTATATAGTCTATATATATGATAAAAATGTTATTTTTATCTTTCAAAGAATTTATTCAATACATGAATGTCATTCAACACATGAATTTTATTCAACACATGAATTTCTATTCAACACACGAATATAGTTTCAACACATGAATATAAATCAAACACAGGAATTTTGTTCAGAAAATTTCGGCAGCATAACGGCAGGGTAGTTAAAACCGGCACCGTCCCAAGTACGGCTCCTCGCTCTACCTTAAAGCCTCGCAGCTTTTGACAATGGAGATTTCAATATATAGTTCGTACGCAGACGAATTTTTCCTATATACTAATCCTATTGGGATTTCAACCACAAACAATCATTTCCAATCAACCATTCATGATATTCACCAAATTTCACATCAACCAATTCTAAACAATATCACAACCAATATATATCGTCCATGGTCTGTGGACGAGGGGAGTATATATATAGATATACGTATATAACTATATTTCGATTTTATTTCAATATCATTTCAATTTCATTCAACGCATATAAAATTTCTACAACGCATATATAACTTATACATCGAACATACAACTTATACAACGCTTATACATGAGGTGTACAACGCTTATATAACCCATACATTGACTGTATAATTTATACATCGTCATTTCCATATCGTTTATAAATCAGAAATCTCACATTGGTTTCCACTCCTTCAAAAATTGTAGGAAGCTCAGAAAAATATCCGGTCTCTTCTAGAATGTAGAGGACGTCGCCACGAATCCAATGTTTCCTGTTTCATCGAATTTCGTTACCGTATGAAAAAGATACGATTTTTATTTGAAAGACAAGATTTGCAACACTTAAGAGTGTTATTTTCAGCTCTGAAAACCAAGGCCGTATACCTTCCACGTTGCTTCAAATCTAGGTTTAGATTTTTAACCAAATCCGTGAAGTTTGGCCTCGATCAGGTTGTATGACTACGAAGAGGGTGGAAAGGGGTTTCCGGCGCCACCACTGGCTGCCAGTTCGACGGCGGCTCCAAGGGGAAAAGACGGCCAACGCGGGGGAACTTCGTGGGCCCTGAACTCACGAACCACTACACGATAGGAGGCAATGTCTATACGGATTTGAAGAGAATCAGGAGATCTACGAAAAGTTGACCTGGAGCTTGGGTTTTTACTAAGAGGATCGTCCGGAATATGGACGGGAACGATTTGAAGCTTTCCGCCGTTCGTTCAGAGGGGGATCGGGTTTTTGCCGCGGGGAGAGAGAATGAATTTCATTGGTTAAATATTTTTTAATTATATTTTTATAAAATCCAAAAATACCCCCTTCCACATACGAACTCTAATCCAAACCCAACGACTGTCGTCCCTAGCTAAATACCCCCATTCCGAACACAATGGAATATGTTTCGTAGGCCCATTCGACTGTTTCACTCAGTTTTTCTTCAAATTAAAATATAAAACGTTCAATATTTGATTTGAACGTACATTTCAATTTGCCGGGGCCACATACTGATCCCAAAAATCCCAGAAAAATAAATCTAGCTATGTTTTGATGATACAGTCCCAACAAAACTAGTTTCGTCGAATTATGAGACCGTTTGAAAAATGACCATTTTCTGGTCGATCCAATTTAACTGAAATCAACCGAACACATTTTCCTTCGCCACACTCACATATTAACTTCAAAAATTATGGGATTTGAAGCCTAGTAATAATTTGACATCCCGGATCCAACAAAAGTGGTTTCGTCGAAAACAAAGGTCATTTGCAAAATGTCTATTTTCAAGGGCTATATAAACTCTATAGCGATCTTTCTGAAAATTCATTTGGCCATAACTTTTGATTCCCGCTATGAAACTTCGATTTTTCAGATTCGTTAGAAAGATATTCATAAACAGATTTAAATATTTTTGGTTTCACTAAAATCCGTTTTATTTTGCACCCGAAACAGTTAGTCAAAGTTTGAATTCAAATTTTGAAACTGCCACGCCATTTCAGACCTTGTTTATAATTAAAAATAATTATATTTATTTTCAAACATCAATTCAAATATACTTTTGACCTTTCTTATTTAAAATAATTTATTTAAAATATTTAAAATCCACTAAAATAACCAATTTAAAATTTTTAAATTGGTTCAGATTTTCCGGTTTGTTACAATCTCCCCCATTTAAAATATTTTCATCTCCGAAAAGGAACGAAGTCGAAAGTTGTTCAATTAACCAACTCAACTTTCATTCTGGCTTTCATTCTTTAACTTTTCAGTTTCTAAGAATTTTCAAATTCTTCAAAAATTCGGCTAACACCCTAAATTTTCAAAAAATTTCGCCATAACCTCCTTTGTACGGGGAGGGGTTTGGAAATTTATTGGGCCGTATTAGGTACCCAATAAATCCTAATAAGCATGCACATATTTATAGTGATATATTCCGGTGTCCACAGGGGAGTGCGTATAGATCATAACTCCAGAGAATATATTCTCGTCACCCTATAAATAGTTTTTGTGCCTTAATGACCAGAGAGACGTGTTTATTGTCATCTCCAGACCCGTGTGGGGTTTTTATTAATCTTGCAATTTACCGTTACATTTTATATAATCCATAACAGTCATCAGTTCAACCTGTAATATATATTCATCGCCATACAAGCCTCTCGCTCGTATGGTAAATCTTCAACCTCGTCACGCAAGCTCCAAATGCTTATGTGGTATATGATGAAGTATGCATATCTTCAAGAAGTATGCCATGTAGTGTAGTTCAAAATTAATTATTACTATCCTATGGCGACATTTATTATTACACACAGAACAACCAGCACTCTGCATCTAATGCCATTCACAGGAGTTGATATAATAATAAAATTGCGCATCTAACTCATTAAGATTTACCTAATTGTCGGGCACGCAAATAAATTCTTTACTCAAAAGCTAATCCATTTACCTGTTCAAACATACATAATGAACATGTATATACTTCTATCTATTTTTAAATCAGTTCAATACTTGATTTAATTGCATAAATTTGCCATCATTCTCTTATTGATTAAATTAACTATCATTCTAATAGTTTGGTTAATCAAATTCACAATCACACAACACATACAATAATCAGTTTGCTTTTTAACTTTTCAAAAATATACTAATTAATTCATATACTCTTTTGAAAACATTCAGACTATATAATTAAAAAGTTTACATGCATGAAAAGAAAACAACAGCAAAGTAGTGAACAAAATGGGAATGCAAAATATGGTAAATGTACCTTGCACCAGAGTCAATCAGAGATATCCACCCTGCACTTGGGATAGGCCTTCTTAATGCTTTCCTCGGTTTCCCAAGTACAATCTCGCGGATCTCCACTCCATTGCACTTTGAGTAAGTGAACTTTCTTGTTCCTCATCTCATTTGTTTCTTTGCCAATAATCTTGATCGGCTCTCTTCTTACAGCCAATTCTGGAGTAATTTCTATATTCCATTGCGTTGCTTCTTCCACGATCAAATCTGGATCATGAACATGCTTTCGAAGTTGAGATACGTGAAATACATCATGCACTCCCAGCAACCAATCTGCTAATTGAACCCTATAAGCGAGAGTTCCAATCCGTTCCAGAATAGGAAACGGACAAATAAATTTGGGCGCCAATTTCCCTGTTTTACCGAACCGGATTACTCCTCTCATCGGAGATACCTTCAAATACACATGGTCACCAACAGCGAATGATAAATCTCTTCTTCTCTTATCTGCATAGCTCTTTTGTCGGCTTTGAGCAGCTAGTAATCGTTTCTTAATGAAATCGACTTTGTCCGCAGCTTCGCGAATCATATCGGGTCCCAATACGAGTCTATTACCAGGTTCTACCCAACAAGTAGGAGATCGGCACGGTCTACCATACAGTGCTTCGAATGGTGACATTGTCAGGCTCACTTGGTAGCTGTTGTTGTATGAGAACTCAGCCAAATGCAAGTGATCTTCCCATGATCCGCCAAAATCAATAACACAAGCCCGCAATAAATCTTCAAGAATACGGTTCACCCTCTTAGTTTGACCGTCTGTTTAAGGATGATATGCGGTGCTCAAGTTCAGTTTCGTTCCCAATTCTACTTGGAATTCTTCCCAGAATTTACTAGCAAAAATTGGGTCACGATCGCAAACGATACTCATGGGAACCCCATGAAGTTTGACAATTTCTCTAAAATAAACCTGCGCCAGGCTCTGAGCAGTTCTATTCGATCTAACAGGTATGAAATGGGCGGTCTTCGTGAGACAATCTACGATCACCTAAATACTGTCATTTACTTTCCTGGTTCTGGCCAAACCATCTATGAAATCCATAGAAATCTGTTCCCACTTCCCACCTGGAATTTCCAATGGTTGCAACAGTCCAGCCAGTTTCTGTTGATCGCTTTTGACTTGCTGATAAGTAGCACACCGGCTAACGTATAAAGAAATGTCACGTTTCATAGATCTCCACCAGAAAGTGCGTTTGATATCATTATACATTTTGCTCACTCCTGGATGGATACTAAGTTTGGCTTTGTGACATTCATCCAATACTTCTCTCCGGAGTTCAGGAATGTTCGGAACACAAATCCGACCCTTTAACCTCAGAATCCCATCGTTATCAATCTGAAAACTCGAGGGCTCGCCTTTTTGAATTCTCTCTCTGATCTTCTGAATGAAGTGATCATCCTTTTGAAGAGCAGATATGTTATCAATCAATGAAGGCGTGATGATAAGACTGGCGATAATTACATTCTTTCTATTGAGCGCATCAGCCACAACATTAGCTTTCCTCGGAGTATATAAGATATCAAGATCATATGCCGCGAGAAATTCTAACCAACGCTGCTGCCTCATATTCAGATCCTTCTGGGTGAATAAATACTTCAATGATTGATGATCACTATATAATTCGAACTTCTCACCCAATAGATAATGCCTCCAGATTTTTATAGCAAACACGATGGCTAATAATTCAAGATCGTGAGTTGCATAATTATTTTCATGTGGTTTCAATTGACGGCTAGCATAAGCGACTACCTGGCCTCTTTGCATTAATACTGCACCAAGACCTTCTTTAGAAGCATCTGTCCAGACTTTCAAGTCCTGATTGCCATCAATTATTGTTAACACGGGAGCATTCGTCAGTTTTAACTTCAGCTTCTGGAAAGCTGCCTCACATTCTGGAGTCCAATTGAATCTCGAATGTTTCTTAGTAAGCTTCGTTAATGAACTAGATGTCTTCACAAAATCCTTAATGAATTTCCGAAAATAACTGGCTAATCCGAGAAAACTTTGGACTTCTTTGGGTGTATGAGGTTGTTTCCAATTCTGAATAGCAATGATTTTACTGGAATCCACTGAAATTCCTTGTTTTGACACGGCGTGGGCAAGAAATTTGACTTCTTCTTGCCAGAATATACATTTGGAAAATTTTGCTTTTAAAACATTTTTTTGAGAATTTCTAACACTTGTTCCAAATGTTTTTCATGGTCGCTCTCTGACTTAGAGAAGATCAATATGTCATCAATGAAAACAAGAACAAATTTATTCAATACTTCTCCGAATACCTGGTTCATTCGATCGACGAAATAAGTTGTAGCGTTACATAAGACGAACAGCATTACTAACCACTCGTAGAATAAATCTGGGCCTCTGAATGCTGTCAAAGGAACACACTCTTCGGCAATACAAAGCTGATGGAAACCTGTAGCTAGGTCCATTCAGGAAAATACTTGTGCCCCATTTAATCGATCCAACAAATCATCAATCCGCGGCAATGGATATTTATTCTTCAATGTCTGCTTGTTCAAGTCACGATAATCTACACATAGTCTGAGAGTACCGTCTGACTTCGGGACAAATACCACTGCTGCTCCCCAATCAGAGAAACTAGGCCTAATCAGACCCTTCCATACAAGCTGTCGAGTTTGACTGTCTGACTCTTCTTTCTCCTTCAAGGTCATTCTTCGAATAACGTGAACTACTGGCCTTGCATTTGGAACTAAAGAGATTTTGAAATCAATTTCTCTATGCGGAGGTAAGCTAACAACTTCTTCGAACACGTCATCATAGTTCTTGACAACAGGAATATTTTCAATGTTGACCGGAATATTCTCCGGAACGATAGGAACAGGTTCTATTTGAGCATGAGAAACATCTAAAGCTGACCAAAAATCTTTTCTATCAGAATTCGGACCTTCACATGGAATGGTTATATATTCCCCGAACTTTGTTTTTGCCTTAATAACTCTGTCGGCGCATTTAACCTCAGCTTCATATTTGGTTAACCAATCTAATCCCAGAATAAGATCAAATTCTGTAAAATTCATGACGATCGCGATGGTAGGGAACCAATAACGGGAAAAAGAGATAGGCACCCCACAAACCCAACTAAGATCAAGGGAACCCCCAACCGGATTATGAACATTCATGGGTGATTTGAGCTTTCTCAAATTCAAATCCAGCTTCTTAACCGCATTCTTTGCTATAAAGCTTCGCGACACGCGTGTATCAAACAATACCTTAACCGGAATATCTTTGACAGTAAGTGTGCCTTCTAAAACATCTGGCCTTTCCTGACTAGATGAGGATGCAGGGACTTCTGCCACTTCATTTACAAGTATTTTCTCGGATTGCTTTAATAACCGGCAATCTTGTTTTACATGACCAGCCCGATGGCACAAATTGCATTTTCTATTCTCCTGAAACTTGCTCTTGGATTTAAATTTATCCTTCATTCGTTTCTTTAAGGGTCCGCAATTTATCGCCAAATGCCCTTTCTGATTACAGATTGAGCAGGTGGAAGTTGTTGCTGGTCCTTTCTCTGCCTTAACCTTTTTCCTATTGAATCTAGGCTTCTTTCTAACCCCAGACGTCGTGCTTGACTCTGGCTGTATACTTGTCTCTAGGCTATCAGTTTCAGTTTTTCTTTTGTTGCTCGAACTGACTTCCTCTTCGTCGTCAAAAAGGCCTCGCTTATCTAGATCTTCATACTGATAAGCCATGTATATCATTTCAGAAAAAAGGGAGCTTCACATGCCCCATTACACTACTTTGATACTTTCTTTGGAGCCCGTTAATAAACCTCGGATTCTTCCTCTTCGGATTTTGAATTAGATGAGGAGCAAAATGAGAAAGTTCATTGAATTTCTTATGATATTCCGGAATGGTCATATCTCCTTGTATCATATAATAAAATTCATCACATAACCGCTCATGCTTCTAGAGGAATAAATCTTTCACTGAAATCTCTTTAAATCTATCCCATGTAATATTACCTTTTGGATTATCCTTAATAATCGAATCCCACCAGAACAAAGCTTCGTCTTCGAGTGCCCAAGATGCCAGTAATCTTTTCTGGTCATCTCTCAGCTTTAAACCTTCAAAGATTTTCTCAACGGAACGAATCCAAGCTTGTGTTTTAATAATAGATTCTTCGCCCAAGAATGGTACTCCACCCAGATTTCTATATTTCTTAAATAGAGCTTATATATCCGGGTCTGTATTACCCCTTCTGTTTCTGCCACTCATTTTCTAGTGCGTCTGCAAATAGCATACAAAGTGTCAGGTCAACAGAAAAGGTATTTGTAAAGCATAGAGACATATACTTGAATGTAAATGTGTCTACTACGGTGTATTTCATTCTGCTTCCCTCATTCTAGGATATTACTAATCCTGTCTGAAATGAGCGATCCGTCTTAGAACACTACTGGTTCTATTTCTGACGAGTTCGTTAATATGTTATATTCCAGAACTAAGCTTAACCAAAGCTCTGATACCACATTGTGACGTCCCCAAACCCCGTTCCATGGCGGCAAGGGTAATCTTTGGAATATAACACATAAACAGATAACAGCATAACAGAAATACATAAATACACCAGATAATGTACAATAGAATACACTGGATAAACATAATCATCAGAGTTACACAGTATACAGGATCATACTTAGTACAAAATACAGTTCAGCTTTACATAAAATGTCTACAGCGGAATCAAAACATAATATGTACAACAGGAGCTGAACAGCATAAAAAGAGATAAATGATAGAATCCATCTTCAGCTCCAGCTATCCAGAAAGAGCCTGCTAAAACCTGAATACATGGATGCCTATGTAGAAAAAGGGGCACCCGAGTTTGCAAGTGAAACAAACTACGAGTCAGTCATGGGACTGGTATGAGAAATCTACGTAACTTACTTTACAATAAGGTCAATCACAGGACCACGCCGCTAACGCGGAACGGGTTTACTCCATTGGATTACCAGTGCTTTAAAAACAAGTAAATCTTTTAAACATCGCAATGCTTTTTATAAAAATGAAGCCATTATAAGACTTAGTTCCCATCACACAATGCAATACAAACCGGAGGATAGAGTTTTACCTTATAATGGCCAAAATATGCTTGATACGAGCAAAACAAATCATTTGATATTATTGCTAGTGTTTATATGTTTCAAAAATAATTTCAATCATAACTATCAATCATAGACGGCATGGGTACCATATATCATGTCGCCATATATAGGTATACAATCAAAACCGCACGATGTCGTATTTGAAAATTGGATTTCCGTCATGAACCAAGGCAACAGATCGTCCTTACCGAATTCGAGACGCTCTAGCCCGTGTCTTAGGAACAGCCGCAACTGCACCTTGGATCGTCAGGGCCGGTCCACTCGATGTGGATTATAATGCTTGAACACTGCGTTTCCCCGCCCTATGGGGCGTCAACTGGTCATATCCGACCAAATCATCGGCTCCGAAGAGACCGAAATAACCGAGGCCTCACTTTCCATCATCCACATAAGTAAAATACCCGGGCGTGTAAAACCCAAAGCACCACTCCTAGCTAGAAGGAAACGCATGTCCTCCCTGAAGTCCTCTCCCATTTCTGGCTCATACCGGGGTGTGAGGCTATCAAAACAACGCTAAACACAAAGCTAGCTGTTCAAAGTCGTGCTTTGATCATCAACCACAAAGCTCTGCTTTTCAACAAAAGCTTTGATCACAGCATCTTTGCATGCCACGTTGTCAATATACAACGTCAGACACACATCCATTTACAAGTCTGTTCTAGGTCTGAACGAAACCGAAGGCACTTTATACCTCGCACATCCGTACAATCAACAAGTACGTCCGGACGGCTACTACTTCAGCCCCTTCAAGGTAGCTACTCCTATCATGAGCATCAGTAGCACCCCTCCATTCGACGTGAAGATCATCGGTCTTGCACCGTCTTCATATCTTCGACCTTTAATCGTCGATCAATTATTTAAAATGAGAATTAACTCGGCCTTTTCAAATAATTCACGTATATTTAGAATTTCAAATCAATTCATTTCAATGGTTGAATTATTCGACACCAATAATTCAATTCATTAATGTAATTTTCACGTCAAACACATCCAACCATCAAATATCCAATAAACCGAGAAAATTCAGTTTATTTCCTTTCCATATCGTTTAAAATATTTTATCACGATTTATCGTTATTTTTATTTATTTGAAAATAGCCAATTCATTCAAACGACGCTTCAGGCCATAACGCGACCGTGGCGCTGTTTTTCTTCAGATTTGATTTACACATATCTGAAAATCCAACCGTTGGATCTTTACAAATTTTATATCATTAGAAAGATCTTTTCAAATCGAATCCAACGGTTCCAGACTTGGGAAAATCCGACGGTCGGATCTCCCGGTACAATCGTTTGAAGTTACGATTTCAAAATACGAACTGCAGCATCGTTATTCGATTTATTTTAATTATATTTATATATATATAATCGATTCTGGCGCTGTTTTTCTTCATATTTGAATTAAACATTCCAGACAATCCAACCGTTGGATCTTTACAAAGTTGGTGTCGTTGGAAAGATATTTCCAAAGCGAACCCAACGGTTTCGGTTTCGGGAAAATCCGATGGTCGGATCTCCCACAATGATCGTTTGAAATCACGGTTTCAAAACACGAACTGCAGCGTCGTTATTCGATTTATTTTAATTATATATATATATATATAATTCTTTCTCCGATTTCAAAACCATATTCATTTCATATATTTGACAAAAACGATATTTTTATCCAACAGATATTTATTTCAACACATCACTATTTTTAACAGTTCATATATATCATAAAAATGTGATTTTTATTTTAAAACAATTTATTTCAAAACACGATTATTTTATATAGTTCATACATAAGGTAAAAATGTTATTTTTGGTGTTAAAACAATTTATTTAAAACACTAATATTTTATATAGTCTATATATATGATAAAAATATTATTTTTATCTTTCAAAGAATTTATTCAATACATGAATGTCATTCAACACATGAATTTTATTGAACACATGAATTTCTATTCAACACACGAATATAGTTTCAACACATGAACATAAATCAAACACAGGAATTTTTTTTCCAGAAAATTTCGGCAGCATAACGGCAGGGTAGTTAAAACCGGCACCGTCCCGAGTACGGCTCCTCGCTCTACCTTAAAGCCTCGCAGCTTTTGACAATGGGGATTTCAATATCTAGTTCGTACGCAGACGAATTTTTCCCATATACTAATCCTATTGGGATTTCAACCACAAACAGTCATTTCCAATCAACCATTCATGATATTCACCAAATTTCACATCAGCCAAATCCAAATAATATCACAACCAATATATATCATCCATGGTCTGTGGACGAGGGGAATATATATATATATATATATATATATATACGTATATAACTATATTTCGATTTTATTTCAATATCATTTCAATTTCATTCAACGCATATATGATTTCTACAACGCATATATAACTTATACATCGAACATACAACTTATACAACGCTTATACATGAGGTGTACAATGCTTATATAACCCATACATTGACTGTATAATTTATACATCGTCATTTCCATATCGTTTATAAATCAGAAATCTCACATTGGTTTCCACTCCTTCAAAAATTGTAGGAAGCTCAGAAAAATATCCGGTCTCTTCTAGAACGTTGAGGACGTCGCCACAAATCCAATGTTTCATCGAATTTCGTTACCGTATGAAAAAGATACGATTTTTATTTGAAAGACAAGACTTGCAACACTTAAGAGTGTTATTTTAAGCTCTGAAAACCAAGGCCGTATACCTTCCACGTTGCTTCGAATCTAGGTTTAGATTTTTAACCAAATCCGTGAAGTTTGGCCTCGATCAGGTTGTATGTCTACGAAGAGGGTGGAAAGGGGTTTCCGGCGCCACCACTGGCTGCTAGTTCGACGGCGGCTCCAAGGGGAAAAGGCGGTCGACGTGGGGGAACTTCGTGGGCCCTGAACTCACGAACCCCTACACGATAGGAGGCAATGTCTATACGGATTTGAAGAGAATCAGGAGATCTACGAAAAGTTGAACTAGAGCTTGGGTTTTTACTAAGAGGATCGGCCGGAATATGGACGGGAACGATTTGAAGCTTTCCGCCGTTCGTTCAGAGGGGGATCGGGTTTTTACCGCGGGGAGAGAGAATGAATTTCATTGGTTAAATATTTTTTTATTTATATTTTTATAAAATCCAAAAATACCCCCTTCCACATACGAACTCTAATCCAAACCCAACGACTGTCGTCCTTAGCTAAATACCACCATTCCGAACACAATGGAATATGTTTCGTAGGCCCATTCGACGGTTTCATTCAGTTTTTCTTCAAACTAAAATATAAAACATTCAATATTTGATTTGAACGTACATTTCAATTTACCGGGGCCACATACTGATCCCAAAAATCCCAGAAAAATAAATCTAGCTATGTTTTGACGATACGGTCCCAACAAAACTAGTTTCATCGAATTCTGGGACCGTTTGAAAAATGGTCATTTTCTGGTCGATCCAATTTAACTGAAATCAACCGAACACATTTTCCTTCGCCACGCTCACATATTAACTTCAAAAATTATGGGATTTGAAACCTAGCAATAATTTGACATCCCGGATACAACAAAAGTGGTTTCGTCGAAAACAGAGGTCGTTTGCAAAATGTCTATTTTCAAGGGCTATATAAACTCTATAGCGACCTTTCTGAAAATTCATTTGGCCATAACTTTTGATTTCTGCTATGAAACTTAAGATTCATCAGAAAGATATTCGTAAACAGATTTAAATATTTTTGGTTTCACTAAAATCCGTTTTATTTTGCACCCGGTACAGTCAGTCAAAGTTTGAATTCAAATTTTGAAACTGCCGCGCCATTTCAGGCCTTGTTTATAATTAAAAATAATTATATTTATTTTCAAACATCGATTCAAATATACTTTTGACCTTTCTTATTTAAAATAATTTATTTTAAATATTTAAAATCCACTAAAATAACCAATTTAAAATATTTAAATTGGTTCAGTTTTTTTGGGTTGTTACACATTATATTTTCACAAAACTAGTTATACATTCATATTCAACTTAGAAATATCGGTTATCTTAAATCGTCAAACATCCAACCATCATTATCAATACATATACTTTATAACCAAACAATTCGCTTCATTAGCTTATTTCGTTAATTTGATTTATTCGTCTTACTTAATTAAATTAAATTTCAAACATAACTACATATATATATCGTTTACTTCATACTTAAGTTTCATTCATAATTATAAATCATCAGTTAAATTTCACTGTTCATTATCTATTACAATACTTGTATATTTTCAATTGCTTATTCTTATAACATTTTAACTTCTTATATAATTGGTAAGTTACATATGCTAGAGAAAAGAATTGATTATTACACAAGTTCAGTGGTTTCAATTCGTTATTTCAAATCCTTAAGAGTTTCCATTTTAAATTTTTATAACTCTCTTAGATTTATTTTCCTATTGTACAATTCAGAAATTTCTATAATTTCAAATCGTTATTTCCAATTCTTAAACCATTTAGCTTTAATTATAACCCTCTTAGGTTCGTTCTCTTATTTCACAATTTACAAGTTTCTAAAATATCAAATTTTGATTCATTTCAATAATTTGAACATTATTAATTATTCGAGAATTTTAGAATTCAAACCCCATATTCATTTCAAAAAAAACTTTCATAATAATATATACAATACTTCAAACCATAATTTAAAACATTTAAATGAACCCAATTTTCAAACAAAATATAAAAGTTTCTAAGTGGTCACCCCACTCAAATTCTCGAAAATAAACATCCATGATGCGTGCACTCATCACCGAAATCATTTCCCAAAGATAAGATGGGAATATATACTTAGGTCAAAAATTCATTTGAAAACAATTTATATATAAGGAACAACTATTTTTTTGTTTAAAATAAAAATATATTATTTCAAAACCATTTTTAAATCAATATTACTCAACCACCCGAAATTAAATTCTCAAATTCATATTTAACTTCTTATTTCATTACCAATTAAATTTCAACATTTCATTTTTCTTAAACCATTCAATAACCAATAGTTCTAATTATTGATTAATCGAATAATAAATAATGATAATCTACAAAATCAAAATTTATAGATTTTCAATTAATTCTTTATATATATAAATAAAATATAACTCAAAACAATATTATGTCAACGATCCCTATTCGAGTGTTTAGAAATCCCTCTCGATGCCTTGGCGTCCCAAGTACCGACCAGAATTCATACATACTCAACAGACCAAACCAACATAATCCAAAATCATTTATATCGAAATTACAAGTACGCTCTCTCATATACACTCAAACTCCTTCTAGGGTATTACTACCCTATCTCTAATGAGTTAATCCCAAATAGAGCCAAGGTTTTCGCTAAACCAAAGCCCTGATACTATATGTAATGACCCGCATTTTTAGACCGTTCAAATCGACAATGATCCTCAAATATCGACTTAAACAACTAAAAAATACAGATGGTTATTGGGATTAATATAAGAAAAAGAAGAAAGAAGAAAACAAATACAGAATCTCGCAGCGGAAGGGAAAAACATAATAAATAAATAACAGTTCATGAAGCTGTTAAAACATACATTTGATTATACACTTACAATCATTATCAGAGTTAACTGTTATACAACATACTATATGCCGCGGAATAATAATAATAACTACGTCTGTTGAGCTCCATCTTCATCTTCATAACTATGTCTTTAACAACTAAAAAACTCAAGCTGACCCAAGCACAAATGAAAAGATAAAAATATTCGGATCAGAACTAAAATATTCTCATATCAGTTAAATCAAATTCATGTGACAATATGCGAGCAATAACTTAAGAGATGTTACAGGTATTTCCCTCTCTTAAGGATCCGTTAAACTAGATACTATATAATACAATACGCTATTATAATAGTGTCTGTGTTTAAATATAAAATATTAAATTAGCGTAAGCAGGATTACCATTATTACCCTTACACCGTTCATAATACCGTAGTCTATACAGATACCGTAAAGTCTACAGTAACGTAGTGGCTATCAGAGGGCACTCCATAGGTATGGTACAAATCAAAGTCATAGGGGGCTCGATCAGGATAATATGACAAGGCACACGAGGAATGCCCAGAGTAGGAATATGCTAGTTGCACGCCCGGACTGGTGGTAACGCATAGCCGCGGCTATCGCCCACCTCGAACAACACACCCAAATCACGGATGCGCATCAAATCAAATCAATCAAACCGAGGGACTATAGTAATAATAGAAAAAGTGTTGCCGATGAAGGTAGTTAACCCCACTTGGTCTGGTATAGCCCTGTTTTAGTCATTTTAATTATGACCCGAAGGTCAAGGACATCCATCATCGTTCTCTTACTTCATTCCAGTAGCGTTTGCCAAACCAACCTACTTCATTCTGGAACTCAACCGCGTACACAGTTGTTACAATGATTTTCGGTATCAGTAGAGAGTATGACAATATCCGATCCCGGTCTCTTTAACAACCAAACGTTTACATTTTTCACACCAGTCAGTTCTTTTACGTTTCAAAGAGATTCATACCTCATATCAAAATATCACATTTTTCTTTAAACACGTTTCAATAGTCAAAACAGAATATTTCATTTTAAAATTTCTATTTAAAACCAAACTTAAAATCTTGAAATAATTCCAACTTTAAAATAATTTGGATATTAAAATAGTTAAAAGTATATTAAACTAGTTTTATATATATAATTTTTGAAAATGTTTGAAAATAAATATTTTATATACAAAAAAGAATTATCAAAATTTAGTAAAATCTATAGTTAAAATAATAAAGTAGTTTATAAAATAAATAGTTGATTATTAAAATAGTTTATTAAAGATAATTAATATATATACATATAAGTTAAAAATAGTTATAAAGTAAAATAGTTTGTAAAGTAAAATAGTTAACTACTAAAATACTTTATAAAAATGGTTTAAAATAATATAGTTGGAATTCAAATCATTTCTTCTAAATTTCAATTAAACTTGAAGTCGTATTTCAAATTTCAAATCAAACCATTTCAACTTTGATATCTCGATTTGATTCAACATTCAATATAAATTTTAGTTCAATTCAAATAATTCGGTTCAAATATTTGAAGCTTCAATTATAATTCTCACATTGAATTATTTCAATTTATAAATCTCAAGTTCCCAATTCGAACATCATTTAAAAATCAATTTAAATTATAGTAAATTTCAAATGTGGATAATAAATCCAATCCAATATTGATTTCATTTTTAACTTTAGTTTACAATAGCAATAATTTTCTTAGCCTTATATTTCAAAATCCAAAATTTCAATGCAAAGGAAAATCAATCTATAAAACATCGTCTATATCGTCTTCAAAACAAGTTTTCAAGATTCATGATTAAAACAAATTTTATTTAACCAACCGGTGTCTGTATATAATTTTTCTATCCTATGGCCAAGTAATACTTAAAATTTAATTTTAGTATTTCGGGGATAGGATATATATCATTTCAATCCAGATCAGGGTTGTAGGTATTTATCATTTCAACCTACGTTCTTAATTCATTTTAATGATTAATCCCGAGTTTATTCGATGCCCATAACATCTAGGGCAAATGATTGGGATTAATCAACATAAACAATGGTCATATCAAAATCAAGGTGAATAATGGATAAATTCACACAACAAACATCAGTATGTCAAATATATCAAATTCAAACCATTCTTCACATCAATACATCCAAACCGTCCAATATCATATAAATTTACTAATTATCATATGTTAGGTTTTGAACAGTAATTAAATGTCGAATTTTAACTTAATTGTAAAATAAAATCTAACAGTCAAATTTAAACTACACTATCGATGCAAATTAACATAAATATGCAATTTAAACTACTAAACATCAATCAGTACAATCATATCATGACATGATATTAATTTAATTAATATTAGAATACTTTAATTAGGTGTGAGTGGGTTTAATCACTCACTTTTGGTTCTGAACGTGTTTTGAAATCCAAAATAGGCCCAAATTTTAACTATCTCAAAAACTGTCCAAACCAATGCCATCGCGAAGAGCTCGTCGGTACAATTCCAACGCAACAAACCGCGTGTCAATTGAAGCTCGTATGAAAAAGTTATGCAAGATAAAGCGATTGGAAATTAAAAAAACGAAAATGGGACCAAAAAAAGAGAAAAACTTGCCACCTCAGCACGTGGTACATCCCCTCCTGGCGTTTGTTCCAGCAAGCATAGGCCAAACACGAACCCATCATCTACAACTTTTGAAAATGCGTGTACGTGAATGTCTGTGCTAGTAGTACACACAGATCGTGTAATATGGTGTATAACACACAAGTATGAAATAATAGCTAATCACAGATATAAAATAGTAAATGCAGTAAAAAGGAAAAATCACACCAGGGATTTTTATACTGGTTCGGAGCACCGTCCTACGTCCAGTCCTAGACTTCCTTCTGGATTTTCACTAACAACCACCTCACTTCACCCGGAGGAACATGTATACAACACCCGAGCAGCCGAACGGGATTTCACGCCTCTAACAACACGAGGACTTCAACACTTGCCTCTTACAACACTGAGGACTTCAACACTTGCCTGATCACACACAGGACTTCAACTAATACAATGGTTTTGACTTTTGCTTTGTGTTCTTGATTCAACACGGATAGTCAATAGTTTGAGTACAATCTTCCTATAATCTGATCCTCGAGTATATACTTTGAATGCATAGATTTAAGGAAGTAGAATGCTTGTTGAATCAAATGATATTAAATTAATTCAAGGATTCAATAAGTATTTAAATTTGGAGAGCTTTTGTTTTGCAAAGAGTATGAAAATGCAATTCAGAAATTAGAGAGAATATAGAATGATTCGGTGAATTGAAATGATGATTTCATGATGTTTAAATAAGAAATAAACAGCTGTAACCATTTGTGAAAACTTACAAACAATAGTCATGATAGTTGGTGAAGAGAAAGAGAAGCAACTCTTGAAGAAATTGAAGTGTCTGTACGAAAGGTTGCTTCTGTTTAAAAACGGTCGACGGGTTAAAAATTATCGGTCGACTAGTTGAATTTAATTAAAATTAAAACTTCTAGAAAAATAACCGTTAAGTGCAAAAACACACTGACCGGTCGACCGCCCATATTTGGACTGGTCGACCGGTTTATGGCTGTGGACCGGAGGACCTCAGTCCACATTCTAGATCGCTCTGCGCTCTTTCCCGGTCGAAGCCTGGACCGTTTGGGCTTTTTCTGTGACTTTTCAATTTCTCAAATACAGATTTCAGCAACGAAGATATGATATAACTTTTTGTGCATTCAGGTTATACTTTGAGGATAGATTTTAACATATTTCTAACATGACTCAATGTATATGTATATATAAAACTTTATCTCTATGAAATGATCTTCATTGCAACTTTATATGTTGGCATCGATCAAAATCTTGTTCTTAACAACTTTGACCAACCTTTTCTCCATCGATTCTCAACGAAATTCGATCACTCCACCTCCGTTGAACTCGTCTTGACGAGAGCTACTCACCCTTACCAACACTTGCCATTCAGCCACCCCTAGGTCCCCCTCCAAACACGGTCGGATTTTGCCAAATTCCGGCGATTCCAGTCCACTTCAATGTCAGTCAACCGTATGGATTTGAAGATCTTGCTTTTCTCTATAGCTTTAGTTCATAAATTTTTGAATTTCATTGAGTGGATTGAAATATATTAAGAAAGAAAGGATCGTGTATTTCTGGCCATCGAAAGAAAAATAGGGTGGCGGCCATGCTTTAGAATTAGATTTTCTGAAATAAAATATTATTGTTTTCAGTTAAAACGTGTTTATATAGTTTTCAGATTAAATGGACTGAACAAAAGGTCAACACAAGAGTTTTGACACATTCTGGACGCAATGGAATAAGTTAGGAGACCTAATTCTAAAGTTTACAACATGTTCCTTCAATAACGTAATATTTTAAAATAAACAACATACAAATTTCAACGCGTTTAAATTTCCTACGGTTACATACGAACTCCGATTGACCACAATTTTAAACCTGGCTATGTTTCACTATTACGAATCCAACAAAATTTGTTTCGTTGAATTCAGACATCGTTTGCAAAAATATTATTTTTCCAATATTATTCGCGTTTTTAATTCTCACGGACAAACCGTAACTCCAAATGCTACAAAATTTGAAATCATACAATAATTTATTATTCTAGATCCAATAAAATTAATTTCATCGAATTCCGAGATCGTTTGCAAAATGAAAATTTTAACCAGTTCATTAATATAATAAAATATTCATTTTTGTTTATTCACCTTTAAATTAAATTCAAGGTTTATAAATTTTGTTCAAATCAAAATAAAATTCATATAAACTTGTAAATCAACAATCGTTTATTGTGAATTCAATATTCATTATTTACCATTTCAAATTTTATTTCAATTATTAATTACACCAATCAATTTCATTAAAATATATTAATATTAAATTCAGACTTTCACTCTTAGTCAATATATGCAAACTCACAAACTTATCTAACAATGAGTACGCGTTACAATTATCAAAATAAGTTAAAATTAATCACTTAAACAATTTATTTAAGTTTCCACCATGCATTAATGCAATTTCAATATTTAAAGTTTAATTCTAAATTTATTGACTTAATTAAGTCCAAATAATCCAAAATTAAATTTCAACCCTCAATTATTACCATACAAACCAATTTATAATTTATATTTTAAATCCACATACATAATGACACTTATTACCACTTGACCTTCATTGTACAAACAACGAATGTATATTACTACCATATTAATTAATTTAAAATTTTCAATATATATGAAATTCCAAAATTAGTTAATTCGTTATAATTTTTTAATCCAACGTTAACTTCAAATTCGAGATGTGTGATTTTGGGGATGTCACTTTCAGATGGAGACTGTCCTTCTGTCGACTTGTAGCTGGGAATGCTCTTATACAATTGGGTAATCTGGTTAGATTGCTAGATAACGTTCAGCTATCAGAGAATGGGGATGATGCTTTTGACTGGAAGATTGATGGTAACAATAAGACTTTTCGGGTTAGCAGTTTATATAAGTTGATGAACTTTGCGGGAAGAAGATATACTGGTTTCGACAATATGTGGAGTTTTAAAGTAGTGCCTACCAAAGTGAAAATTCATATGTGGACTATCATGCACAATCGGCTCAACACGGTGAGTAGATTACGTCAGAAAGGAGTTCATATCAATGATGGTTGTGTCTTTTGTGTGGAAGATGATGAGAACTACTTACACCTGTTCGTTGATTGTGACTTCGCGTTCTATGTTTGGACTAAATGCCTTGTTAGCCTCAACATTAGCTTAGACTGGGCTGATCTTATCACAAACCAATTTCATTTTTGGCACAATGTTTTCACCTCATTACCTGATACTCGCCTGCGTTTTATGTTTGCTGTCTTGAATTTTGCATATGTTTGGATTCTATGGCATGAGAGGAACTCTAGAAAGTTTAAATGTAAAATGAAACAGCCCATTATTGTTATACACTGCATTCTTAAATTTGTTTCTATATGGTCAGGCAGCGAGGAAGTGAAGTTTGTGGACTCTATTGGTGCTCGAGTCAGGGATAGGGCTCGCGGCAGGCGTGCTTGAAGGCTTCAGCTCTGTTTGTTTTATTTTGGTGTTATGCTATGTACCTCTATATATTTGGCCACTGTTTACCGTGCCTGTGTGCATGTGTTTGGGGCTATAAATATTATGTATCAGACTTTTATGTATTAGACTAGTATGGTTAATGAAGTAAGGCGTGAATCTCGCGATTCACCGCCTTTTGCATCAAAAAAAAACGTTAACTTCAAATTTCTATATAACTAAATTATCAAACAGAAGTCATTAAAATATATAGCCACTGAAATTCATTGTTTAACAAGTCAAATTAAGTTCGCAACTTAACAATACACGATATAAATCATTAATTTTAGTATTTAAAGCAATTTTGTTCAAAAATACAATAAATTTAATATTTTAAATTATCGCAAAATCTCAGGATGTTACATTTTCTTTGCTAAAAGCCCAATTAACATATGCCAAAAACTATATGAAGTGAGAGCACCTTTCATTCTAAACTAAGAAGAACATGAATACTCAACCCTCTTATAAAAATTATAATTATATGATAGCTTTGTCATCGTCAATTCGGACTAAAACAACAGTTTTCTACTGTTTTTATATGCAACATTCAAAGGATCTTTGATGTAGTACTATTTCAGGTATAAAATAATATTTTTCTAGGTGTTAACTGTCGTCAAATATCAAATAAGATCAATCACTTCAAGACACGAGTAACTCGCCCTCTTTCAAGGATATTTTCCCCTCTCTTAATTATAACGAATTGATTGAAAACTTCTTTTTAGGATACACTGAAGATTTTCTATGCAATTTATTATTGCTCGCACATATCAGAAAAACACTCGGAAGTTTATTTAATGATGCTTACTGTTTTGAGACTTCGAGATGAAAATGAAATGAATATCAGTGTTGATGTAATGAGCATTTGTAGGGGGAATGAAACATCTGTTTTGCCGACATATATCTTTTGGGTCGAACAATTGTGATTGTTTTTCAACAAATATTACTGTTGATTTCTGAAAATAAATTCAACGGCCAACAAAATGTACTATTTCGGACTGAGCGCTACCCCCAGATACTTGCGAACTGACCGAGCAGATCAAACTCTATAACAAAGGCTTAGCCACAGCACCCTCACCATCCCCCCCCCCCCCCCCCCCGGCCCAATCCCCTTCGTAGAAGACAACACTAGACCTTTTTTTTTTTTTTTTGGAAATTTTCAACATTACCAATTTTGTTTGAAGAGAATAAAACATCATACTGTTCAGATTTAGCTCCGTTTATTATGCTCTCCTTGACCTGCTTCTCTCTCTCTCCGAGAGGGGTTTAGGTGTGACTTGTACAGAGGAAAGGGAGGAAAGAAAGGAGGGGTGGTGGTGTTGGAGGGGGGGGGGGGGGGGGGGGGGGGGTTTGTTTGTTTTAGAGAAAGGGGAGTGCAAAGCGCAGACGTAAAAGGACAGACCAATAAATGATTTTAACAGAAGTTGAAGTACGAAACCATGAACCCTGCGTAGTAGGATGAAGACAATAAACAAGAGAACAGGATAATCAATTTATTAAAGAGACGGTAAACAAATACGTGAAGTAAATGGAAGTGACTAACAAAATAAACCAGCAATATTTACAATGATTCAGTTTACAGAAGTTTAAAAATTAATCATAAAAAGCGACTGACACATGCTATACGAAAACATATAAAACTCTCCAATAATTATTCTTACAAAAATATTGACCGTTCAACAATAAACAAACCATGAATTTCTGCTCAACTTTTTTTACTAGCTCACCACAATGTAAAAAATAATCCATATACAAAGCAAATTAAAATTGATTTGTCCAAAACAAGAAATATAATCATATTCATCAATAATATCATATATATATATATATATATATATATATATATATATATATATATATATGGATAATTTGACCGAATCAGGCAATCTACGCCCAAAAAGTCCATAAAAACAGAATATGGCTGTAATCTAATGTCATATTCCTGAAAACAACCCAAAATATCATACAACTACTGTGTACAAAACTGGATATTTTTCCTCCACAAGAAAAGGGAAAAAATATATGTTCCTGCATGCCAAAGAAGACCAGATGTAAAATACAGATACATGGAAGCTAAAGAATAAATAAAATTTTCAACCGCTAATCGAGGCCTTGTATGATCAAGCAAGTTACAGTAGCACAGCACACTATGCATGAGGAATTCTCATCATCTCCAGAAATGGATGTTGATAACACTAGGTTGCATGAAGGTTTGTTGTATAGAAAGAGCGAATGGTAAATAAGGATGGAAAAGGAACGAAGATATTTTCTTCGGTCTGCTATCTTGACTGCCCGTGTCATCCTCGCAGCCTAAATTCAAAGATGCCAAACATAAGTATCATCATTTAAAAGTTATCTTTTGCAGATAGAAGTTGGTCAAAGTAAATAAATAGTTTATTTTTGTCGGCTGAAGCGTATGCGAAGGTTTATGTTTATGTTTTTTGTTTTGTTTTACAACATACCGACTAGACGCTAATGCAGTAAAAATGGACAAGCAACTGTCTGTCAACGCTAGCAAGAGAAAAAAGATTATCGGACATCAATCACAAGATGAGCGATGCTAGAGCTTATTGCTTAGTTACTTCATGGCAAATAATGAGTAACAAAGTTAAAGAAAGGACTAAGTTATCAAATGTGCTGGTTGATATATACATTTAGGACATGTGAAGCTCATGTTGCCTTTTACCTGGTTTTATTTTGAACTTGAGCACATTTGGTGGCTTCCTTGACGTAAACCTTATTGGATTCTCAGTGATAGGCCTATGTCGATCAGTTGCTGAAATCAACTGTGGAATAAAATAATAAGATCAAACCATTAAGTGGAAAATTTAGCACTTTTACATTAACAGCAACGAAACTCACCCAGTTAGAGAAAGCTATATGCATAATCAACCATCATTCAATAATTTCTTTTTCCTCAAAAGGGGTGACCTATAATATAAGCTATAAAATGCCTTGTTAAGCACCATTTTCACACCACCAGTTCTATCATTCTTAGTAGCAGGTACTATAACGCGCACACATGCATTTAAGTTGATAACAAGTTCCTTCAGTCCAAAAAACAAAGCATAAATATCCACAACCAATTAGGCAATTCCCAAAAAAAAAAAAAAAAAAGGACTGGCGAGACAAGTTTTGTACCAGGTTCAAAATTCGGGTTCCATCACCATTTCGTTTTTTTCTAAGATTTTCGAAATTTCGATCAGTTTCAGAAACCATGGGAATAAACCATGCATTATACATCAAAAAATTATTTAATCTACTGTTTTTTCATGTTATTTATGATACTTTGAGTTGGAATTGACTACCTCAAAATAGCAATAATTAATTAATAAATAAAAACAACTACTCGGTAACTTAGTCATCGTTTTTATTATCTTGTTTCACTATATTTTATTCTATGTTTATTGCATTGCTTCATTTACGAATGTTCTTGCTTTTTTAGCACTTAAAGAGTAAAAAATGGAATTTAGATAGACCATATTCTGCTCTGCTTACAACCAGAACAAAATGAGCAGAACTCCACCAAAATTTGAACCATGGTTTTAAAGCATGACAGACTATATAGAACACCAAGAGATGAACATCATAAACTTCCAAAGCTTGTATTATGCTATTAGCATGTTACTATTGATAGTTGCATCAGTGGGGAAGGCAGCATGTTTAGTGAGGTAGGATTTTTTTTTTTTTTTTTTTCTCATTTCAAATTTGTTAACAAGGGCAAACAGAAAACTGCTTTCAGAATGGTAAAGAAACATTTTCCCTTACAAGCACTCTGGAATAAGTAAGAAAATTTAATAATAAAATAATGGTTATAGCAAGCACTAATTTGGAATATGTCGTTGAATACAAATTATATTCATGCATGAGAAGAAGTGATCCGATATGGCAATTTTAGAAGAAGAAAAGTTAGCTAGGGATGCTTAGGGCCAGAAAGGGCAACTCCCATAGCCGGCTAAACTCTACCTCCCCCATTTTGTGTCACCATTCAATATTTTTAACATGATCACTGTTTGCATGCTGGCTAGTAATTCATAAAAAACAAGTTTCGGCTGTTTTTTACATAAATCAAACTGACTACAGAAGTTACAACATCTACCAGAATGACAGCAAGATACCTTCTCATCATAACGAAATATAGAAAGGTCGAAATATGGAGAAGGGCTTTGAGCCTGGCAGGTGGATGGTAAGGTAGTCAATATCTTCTTAACAAACTGCAGAAAGAAAACAAAAACAATTTTCAATAAATAATAACAAATTCGTTTAACATTGTATACTAACGTACATAAATTGATTTGACTAGTATTCTTTTAAACCAAATCAGCAAAGTTAGAATATAGACCTAATTTTAAGACATAAGGGCTCAACATTGTTGGATGATTACAACGAAAACAAAAATCTTTTCACCGCCCGACCTTCCATACTTTTCATTAAATGGAAAAACATTTTTATGGATGTTTATATTTATTATAGAAAGAGGAAAGTTTACATTAACTTATTCTCTCATTTCTCTCATCTTCAAGAAGGAAACAGAATCTACAGAAAATAAAATTCACTTCTTGATCTCCCCTCTCTACAATTTCTTCTAATAGTATACCATTCTTCCAAAAGATATCTAAAACTTCTAGATAGTTATTTATACAAATCTCCCAATCTCTCAACTCTAAATGCACAAGTGTGAAGGATCGTTGTATTAATCTTGAAGAGCAGAAAACAATTATCGGCCATACTATAATCGCGCCGAATTTTGTTTACAAGGTAGCGGCATCATCCACTGCACGACTTCCATCGGTTTCTTTTTATTGTCTCTATCCATTAGTCTCTGTTGAAAATAATTCTGCATTTAATAATTCCACCTCCCAATAAGTCTTTTCATTATTCAATATACTGAATGGGTGTGTGTCTCTTAGGAAATTGACGTGTCTCTTCGGAAATTGACGTGTCTTTATTGCTTATCTTGTAAGTTGTATTTCAATTAATATCCTTGTAAAATCTCAGATTATAAATAATGAACCCTGCTATGTGCTAATTGCACAAGCACATTATGAAACTCTGTTTTCTTCCCATTTTTCATATGGTATCAGAGCAACTGATCTAGGGAGCGCTACTTCCACTCTTAAGAAAATTTGATTGGGCATTTTTCTGTTGTCAGTATTTATGGAGAAAATTGTGAATCCATTTGCTCAAGTTGAAAAGAAAAATGATTTATGGTGCACTTATTGTAATAAGCCACGACTTACTTGTGTGAAATGTTGGAAGCTACATGGCAAGCCTTCCAACCGTGATCTTGGACCGAAAGAGGGATCCTTTGGGAGGTCATCTCGCAAAAATGACCAGGTTTACGTTATTGTTGAAAAACATGAAGAAGACAGGAAAATCTGTCAACTTGCTAAATTTTACTAGCCAGCCAGGAGGAAATAGAAAATATGAGGGCATTTTTCAGCACTCTGGAAAAACCATCAGGTACTTGTACCATGGCGTATTCAGGTATGTTTCCACTTTCATTCGGTTTTAATGTCTCAAAAACACACATTCCTTACTTTAGATTTTAGATTCCGGAGCCACAGACCATATCCAAATAGTTATCCATATATTCTTGTCCTAGCAATTGAAAAATAGTTATTACAGACGGTACTCTTGTTACTGTAGCTGGTATAGGAAACATTGAAATAAATCCTTCCGTGGCTCTAAACAATGTCCTTCATGTTCCAAAATTATCTGCAAACCTTGTTTCCATCCAAAAACTTATAAAAGACTTAAACTGTATTGTGATCTTTCACAATGATTGTTGCATTTTTTAGGACAAGGAAACGGGGAGGATGATTGGATGTGCTAGAGAAAGGGATGGCCTTTATTCTCTTGAGAAACCAAATAAACACCAACCTCAATCATTTATGTCAGAATCCATTCTCTCAAAAAGAGAAAAAGTTTTGCTTTTTCATAGTCGGTTAGGACATCCTTCTTTTGGAATTATCAAACTTATGTTTTCATCTTTGTTTTCTGGATTAAGCGTTGAGAGTTTTCATTGTGATGTATGTGAAATTGCAAAACACAAACGTATACCTTTTCCATTAAGTAATGAGAAAAGTACATTTCCTTTTTATCTTGTTCATACTGACGTCTGGGGTCCATCTTTTGTTCCAAATATTTCTGGAGCCAGATGGTTTATGACTTTTATTGATGACTGCATTCGTGTTACTTGGGTTTTCCTTCTTAAACAAAAATCTGAAGTGAGTACAGTTTCTCAAAAAAAAATCTCAATGATTAAAAATCAGTTTGGTGTAGACATAAAAAGAATTAGATCATATAATGGTAAGGGGTATTTTAATCATACCATTACCTCATTCTGCCAAAAAGGAATAATCCATGAGTCTTCTTGTGTCAAAACACCGCAACAAAACGGGGATGCAAAAAGGAAAAATAGACATCTTTTAGACCAAACTCGTGCATTATTGTTTCAAAAGAATGTTCCAAAAAAATGTTGGGGAGAGACTGTGCTTACAGCAACATATCTTATTAATATGATTCCTTCTTAAGTTTTGGGATCTATGAGTCCTTTGGACGTCCTTTCTTCCTTCTATCCTAACCTGTCCACTACTATTAATCTTCCACCACGAGTATTTTGTTGTGTCTCATTTGTTCATGTTCACAATCAAGATAGGGGAAAACTTGATCCTAGAGCCATAAAATGTGTTTTCATTGAATACTCCTCCACTCGAAAGGGATACAAATGTTACTATCCTCCTTCCAAAAAATTCTCTGTCTCTCGGGATGTAACATTTCATGAAAATGAAGCTTATTTCAACCAACCTTATCTTCAAGGGAAAAATTTAGGGGAAAATAAAGAAAGCCATCTTGAAACTCTTTCTTTTCCTATCCTTGAGTCAAAGCAACCATCCGTTCCACCATTATCTCTTGAAACAGAATCTATCCTTGAGTCAAAAAAACCATTTGTTTCATCACCATCTCCTGAGATAGAACCTGAATCAAAACCTGAAGTTGATATAAGATTTGGAAAAAATTTGGCATTCAAAAGAAGGCCAAAGGGTTCTCCTGACTTGAACCACATTCAAGAGTCCAATCCGACTCATTCACAACAGGTAACAAATTTTGATTCTCTGACTTCACATGATAATTTTCCAGCTTTTCAAAATGAAACAACCCAAACAATAGAAAATGACCATACAGAAGCCCAAATTGTTGAAAACGATCTTGACCTTCCAATTGCCATTAGAAAAGAAACCAGAAAATGTACCAAAAAAACATTGTATCCTCTCTCAAATTATCTCTCCTTTCAAATATTCTCGCCAATCCATAAAGTATTTCTTGTTAACCTGAACAATACCTTCGTTCCCACTAACGTTTACGAGGCATTATCCGATAAAAGGTGGAAACAGGCCATGGATACAGAGATGGATGCATTGAAAAAAACAAAACATGGGATTTGGTTACTTTACCGGAAGGAAAAAAGACCCGTTGGTTGCAAACGGGTTTATACAGTGAAGTATAAGGCTGATGGGTCAATTGAAAGATATAAAGCAAGGTTGGTAGCCATAGGTTTCACGCAACCCTACAGGATTGACTATTTAGAAACTTTTGCTTCAGTTGCAAAAATGAATACAGTTCGCGTATTGTTACCTCTTGCTGCCAACTATAATTGGAAATTGCAACAGTTTGATGTAAAAAACGCTTTCCTACATAGAGAACTTGAGGAGGAAATTTATATGGAAGTACCACAAGGATATTGTACAAATGTTGCTGTCGATACTGTTTGCAGGTTGAAAAAGGCATCGTATGGGTTAAAACAATCAGTCAAGAGCTTGGTTTGGAAGGTTCAATAAAGTTCTGATAGCCTTAGGATACAAACAAAGTCAAGAAGATCACACATTGTTTATTAAACATTCGACTTCAGGGGGAGTAATAATATTATTAGTATATGTGGATGATATTATTTTGATCGGAAATTATTGGAAGGAGCAACAAGTCTTGAGTCAGTGTCTAGCGAAGAACTTTGAGATAAAATCTCTTAGGAGGCTAAAATATGTTTTGGAAATCGAGGTGGCTCACTCTAAGAAAGGTATTTTAATATCTCAACAAAAATATGTCACAAATTTGCTTAAAAAAACAGGTAAGGCTGCTTGTAAGCCGGTAAGTTCACCCACAGATCTGAGCCTTAAATTAGGTGATGCAGTTGAAAATGCTGTTGTGGATAAGGAGATGTATCAATGGTTGGTTGGGAAATTTATTTATCTCACACAAAACCGGACATTGCATTTGCTGTAAGTTTGGTTAGCCAATTTATGCACAGTCCAAGAGAAGTTCAGTTAAAGGCAGCTCATAGAATTCTGCAATATCTCAAGGGAACTCCAGAAAGAGGAATTTTATACAAAAGGAATGGAAGCACAATTATTGAGGCTTATACTTATGCAGGGTCAATCACTGACAGAAGATCCACATCTGGATATTGCACCTTTCTTGGAGAAAATTTAGTAACTTGGAGGAGTAAAAAACAAAATGCGGTGGCTCGTTCTAGTGCTGAAGCTGAATTTCGGGATATGACACGAGGAATTTGTGAACTACTTTAGCTCAAAATAATTTTAGATGATTCGAAGATTAAAAGGGATGGACTTATGAAACTTTATTGTGATAACAACTCAGCAATCAGCATAGCTCATAATCCCGTACAACACGATCGAACAAAACATATAGGTGGATAGACATTTTATCAAAGAAAAACTCGACTCCGTTTTGATTTGTACTCCATATGTACCTTCACAAAGGCAACTCGCAGATATTCTAACCAAAGGATTGAGCAGTCTAGTATTTGAAGAAATGGTGTCCAAGTTGGGAATGGTGAATACCTATTCACCAGCTTGAGGGATAGTGTTGAAAATAATTCTGCATTTGATAATTCCACCTCCCAAACTGCATTTAATAATTCCACCTCTCAATAAGTCTTTTCATTATTCAATAAACTGAATGAGTGTGTGTCTCTTAGGAATTTGATGTGTCTTTAAGGAAATTGACGTGTCTTTATTGCTTATCTTGTAAGTTGTATTTCAATTAATATCCTTGTAAAATCTCAGATTATAAATAATGAACCCTGATGTGTGCTAATTGCACAAGCACATTATGAAACTCTGTTTTCTTCCCATTTTTCAGAGTCTCCAACAATTTGAAAGAGAAATAAGACCCATTATTAACAAGGATTAACGTTTTCGAGTTTTGAAGCAAAAAATGAACTATGTCCATGAATGGTGCATTTGGAGAAGAAAAATAGGGATTGTCAGCGAAGTTGAATCTAATCTGAAAGTTTCATAACATTAAATGGATAAAAAAATATAATGGGTTAACGCAATGGTAAGTTCCTAAATCTCTTCTATTTTTTTATTTGAATCATTATAGACTTTTGACAATACTTCATTTTGTTAAAAAGTGAGAAATTGTAAAGCGGTTTATAAACCAACTTTGGGCAGCGACGTATTTAGACTTAAATTTGTATATGTTATGGTGACGAATTTTTTTCGTATATATTCGCGCGTGTGTGTGTATATGGGAAATTTTTCGCTGCACCTCTTAGGCTACACGTGAATCTCCCCGTGAATTCTAACCATTCATTCCGATTATATATATACAAATCGGAATGAGTGGTTGGAATTCAGAAGGAGATTCACGTGTAGCCTAAGAAAAGTAACGGAACATTTCCTATATATATATTTTTTGTATTTCCCTTTTCTCAACAAAATTAGTGATTAAAAAAAGGGTTTTATTACATAATTCATATAGAGATATACGTGTATTTGGTGCACTTTTGTCGGCCTAATTATAAATTTTTCATTTACAAAATGTTAAAAAGTAAGGTTTTATTAATTTCTATGTAAGCTCACTTTAAAATATAATTATTTAATGAAAGTTAATAGCGTGCGATCGCTATAATTTTGAGGCAATGGTATGTGAAAAGAAAGAAATAATTACTTTCAAAAAAATTATAAAAATAGTAATTATTTTATTAGTATGCTGAGAATATGACCACAATCATTATTTGTCAGCTTAGAATGACATGCTTTATTTATTTGTAAAACTTCTAATAATCTAAATAATTAATTTAGTCATTGCTTGTTTCATTATCAACAACAACCACTAAATCATCATTCTCAAACAAGTTGAAGTCGACTAAAGATGGAACCCAAAATCAAATGACAATTAATTTAAAGGTAATAAATATATAAGATTTTAAGGTGAAAATAGAAATAAAAATGAAAATAAAATAAAGTAAAATAATCACACAAATAATAATAGTAATAATAATAAATAAAAATCCAAGAGAATAGTAGTAGTAATAATAATTCTGATAGTAATAAAGATGCGAGTAGTAATAGATAACTAAGACCAACACTATGCCTTATGCCCATGTTCATTATTCATATAATCTAAAACTAATAACACTCTCCCTAAACTCTTAAAATGAATAACCCTAGTTCTTTTGATACTTTAGATAAGGGATAACATAAATAAAATATTACTTTATTCTTAAATTTTGCGTTCAGATCATTTTATAATGAAGATTTATGAATTTACTAATTCAAATTGCTTAAATTTCATCCATACGCTTTTAGGAGTTACAATAGGCATTTATATATCACAAAGGACTGCAATTGTCAATTTAACAAATGTCTACATCTATTTAAGCATTCGTCCAAATGGATAAACTTTCAAAGGAATTTATATGAATTATTTTATATATGTTTAAGAATCGGAGTGAAAATGACAATCACTTATTTATTATATAAAGTTAAGATATAATTTTGGATTTACTTGAAAATGTGCAGCTGAGTAAATCACATATAAGCCTTATAAGGAAAATGGTTATTTGCTTTAAGTGTTTTATTGAGAATTTTATGAGCTTTGAAAGCATGGTATTTGAAATTAAATGATATAGCTAACTTGCGACTTTATTGTGAAAGTAAATTAAGAACATTTAATGCATTGTTTAATGTTTGAATGGATAGTGAATTTGAATGCCAAATCGTTATATTAAAATAATGATGAAACTAATTAACTCAAGGCTTTATGTTTATTTATTTGTGGAGTTAGATTTGTTATTGTATTATGAATGAATATAAATCTAATGTTTTTTTAATGTAAAGATTATGAGTTTCTATAAGATCCAAAGTTATCACACCTATTTTGGACACTTATGGATTGTACTCTTAGTTACGAGGATATTTGTGTGCAAACCTTTATTGTGGAAAATATGTCAAATATACATAATTCTATATTTGGCCACTTATGAGAATGAAGAAATTATGAATAGTAGTTCATCTATTGGTTATGAAAATTTTCACCCAAAAGAAGAAAGAATGTTATAATCTCTAAGGAACTGCTATATTCTAGACTCTTATTATTTTCAATATATTAAACTCTATGTTTATTATGCTTATATGTAATCGACAATATTCTGAAAATACCTGAAATATTCACTTTGTGGACATGAATAAATTTATTAAAATAATACTGAAATGATTTGCACATTATAATGTAACGATAATACAATGTACACTTATTAAGCTATGAAATTAGCTTGCCCATGAAATAAAATAAAATGATGGATACTAAAGGAAAAGAGAGATTTTCATAAAGGATATATGTAGATAAACACATTCATATGTCCTTAAATTTGGAAAAAAAAAGTTAATTTGATCGACTGGTAAGCTTAAAGAAAACTGCATGTTTCGAAAATATTTAATCGGCTCACCAGTATAAGTTGTTGATATAATGTTTATAAACATGAAGATCTGAGTTGCATATATGAAATGCAATTTAATTATAAGTAGTGAGAATAGAAAATATTTGTGTTAAATATATAAACAGAAAGGAACTTCTCGTGTTATAAATTAATATGATTCTTCCCTCCATGTGAACATTATTATAACGCTATATGTTTGGCATACCATTATGTATAAGTGCTTACTTAACGAGTTTATGTATGCATGATAAAAGATAGACAAGAATTGAATTGAATGTTGCATTCATACATGTCAGTATATCATACATGCTGGTATTGTTTTTTTTTTTTTTTTTTTTTTTTTTTTTTTTTTTTTTTTGTGAAATTGGACACTTATATACAAACTTGGATTGTATGTACCATACTATCACGGCAAGGAGGTCCAACGCAAGTGAACTCATGACCAATTGAGACAAGGATGCTTGTCATGCTGGTATTTGATCATTGTATTTATAAATATTATATTGGTATTTGTTTACATGCATGAAAACACATAATATGTTAAACTATGTTGAATGTAAATGAAGATATAAACTAGAATGTACTGATCATTACAAGCTAGGTTGTATGTGACAAAAATTAGTTTATTAGTTTGTTTCACACTAACATAGTTTCTCATAAGAAGCTAGAAAGAGCTATTCTTCAATTATGAAAATGTGTTATATCCTCATGGTTCCTGCGTATATAAGAATGAATTACATAATTATTCAAAGGATGAATGTGGTAAAATTGAAGGGAGCATCATATTTCTCTTTACTTATTAAACATATCATTGCTTCTGATGTGATATTACAGTTACACCTTTATTGATGAACATTGAAACTTCTATAAGAATGTATAATGAAAAGAGATACACATGTATTTCAGACCTAAAATAATCTAAGAATCGATGAAAAGAGCACTTTCCCGTCCCACTTTTGTGTTTAGGAGTTTGACTGCTTTTATATAACTTATAACCATCTTTTGTTGTGCTTTTAAAAAGCACTTAACAGATTTTTCTATTTGATATAATTTTTAAGCTTATGGCTTTTATTTAATCCATAATCAATTTTTTGTGGTGCTTTCGAGATGCACTTGATGAATTTTTCTATTTGATATGATTTAAGCTTCTTTCATTTTATATAATCTATAATCTGATTTTTTTAGTGGTACTTTTGAGATGCGCTTGATGAATTCTACTATTTTATATGAGTTTAAGTTTCGTTGCTTTTATAACGTATGATTAATTTTGGTAGTGCTTTTGAGATGCACTTAATGAAATCTTCTATTTGATATGAGTTTGAGTTTCTTTATTTTTACATAATCCATAACCAGTCTTGGTTATGCTTTTGAGACACAATAGATTTTTCTATTTGATATGATTTTGAGCTTCTTTTATTATATAATTCACAACCAATTTTGGTGGTGCTTTTGACACACTTGATCGACTCTTCTATTTATGATGAGTTTGAGCTTCTTTACTTTGTAACCCATAGTGTTTTTGAGATGCACTTGAGAGATTCTATTATTTGTTATAAATTTGAGCTTCGTTGTTTTATATGATCCATAAACAGTTTGGTTATGCTTTTGAGATGCACTTGATGGATTTTACCATTTGTTATGAGTTTGACCTTACTTGCCTTTGTACACTCCATAGCCAGTTTTAGTGGTGCTTTTAAGATGCACTTTATCAATATACCAATTTATCTTCATTTCAGTCTATTTGCTCTTTTTAAATCCATAACAACATCAATGGTGCTTTTGAGACATACTTGATGAATTTCATTAATTTATTTAAGGTAATACCTTATCACTCATATATAATTTATAACCAATATTGGGAGTGCTTTTAAGACGCACTTGATATATTATGTGTATTTATTTTGTAAGGTTGAACATTTTGCTTTTAATGAGTTCTAGTCATTAGTAGTGGTCCTGGAGTAGGGCGCTTGATTGACTCACCTACTTGGGGGTACAGACTGGTCGCCCTGTATGAAAGACTCGAGCTTTTTAGAACACTCATAGGTTACCAAGGTAGGTACATGGTCTAGAAGAGTATATTTAATGTTGAGTTCATAGAAATTGAAAGCGTAATGTGTTGTGAGATCTCAACTAAAAAAATTGTATGTCAAAAAAAAATTCACTACATGAGTTAAGCTTTAAATTCCCTTCTTGTGCACTAACACAACCAAAAGTCATGGTATGCACACAGGGGCGGATCCAACTTTCACATTCAGGTAGGGCAAAATATTTTAGGTTAGTCCCATATCGCAAAAACTACTAAAATTTTGTTGTATACATATCCAAATATGTTATTTTACTACAAATCAAGTTAACTTTAGCATGAATTGGGCCTAGAGATGACTGAAATGCCTTTGCAGATAGGGCAAGGTTAGTATTTCAGCAAAGGAAAATCTCAGACCATGATTCCATTTTGTCAACAACAAAAAAATCCAGCTACGGCAATGGCCCTTGCTCACCTAATACTAGATCCGCCCCTGTATGTACGTATGAAACTTTCTTCTTGCCCATGTTATTTTCATCCCTCTTCTTTAATTTTTGTTTTGCTAGATAATTACAATCAAAATCAAAATCTTTTCATTGACCGATCGTTTGAATTCTTCATTAGTGGAAATACATTTTTACGTATGGCTGTACTTGTTGTAGAGAGAGAACAACTAATTTTTAACTTACTCCCTCATTTCTCTCATCTTCAAGAAAGAAAAAGGAAACAAAAAAAAACTTTTTGACCTCCTTTCTTTACAATTTCTTCTAAAAGTATATCGTTTTTTTTTTCCCAAAAAAATACTAAAAACTCTTAAGCAGTGACTTCTACAAATCTTCAAATCATTCAATATTGAATGCACAAATTTAAAGGAATGTTATGTTAACCTTTGGAAGTGAACGGCAATTACAGCCTACACCATGCTCGCGTTGAATTTTGCTTTCGATGCAATGACCTCATTCATAACGCTTGCTTCTTATTGTTCTTACCCATCAATTTACAACAAACATAAGTTAAAAATAATTGCAGTCTCCAAATCCAATCTGCATAAACAATGATATTCTTTAGTTTTTTATATAATAGTAAACAATATTTTATTTTTTACATAAATCTTTAATAATAATTGAAATAACTTTGGTGTCATACTTTTTTGGTGTAAACGTGAACTACCGAAAATGCCCTTATATATTATAAACTTATTATTACTAAAATATAGGATCTTAAAAATAAATTTCACTTACTAATTCGACATACCAATCTATATGGGTATTTTTAAACATTATAGTCAAGTTCAAATGACTATCCATAATCCAATTTTCAAAGGTTTCTACCGTATACAGGAAGCTCTTAATGAAGCCCGAAATGCATTTTATTTAGATCCAGACTGCAAACAATCGTACTCACAAACGACTTCTTCCACTCCACCATCATCCACAGACATTATCAATAACCAGGTCTCGCAACTAAACGATTTACAACACCTCTATCAAATTTGTCAAGCCCAAATAAGCCAACTTCTTCAAAGAAATCACTTCCTTGAATATTACTACCAAAAAACAACATATATTCAGAAAATCAGTGAATTATTAGAGTGGACAATTAACACAGGTAGTACAAGAGAAAGATGAAACGCTAGCTAAACAACCCAAAAGACCTAAAAACTTAACATATCAACAGCTTTCAAATCATCTAAAATTGATATCCGCTCCAATTTTAGGAAAATTACATGGGATAACATGTACATATATTAAAATAAAGATAGAAAAGATGGTGTACGACAGATGGACAGAACATTTAGCAAATCCGCAGCAACTTCTTAAGAATTATTACCAAAGAATTAAAGGACTTCAATTTAAAGTTGTTCAAGATAGAAGATCTAACATGTTATATGTTAGAGTTGATAGTAGCATCACAATATCTGGAGAATTTTGCATGAATAATAGCATGTATAAATTCAACCACTCCATTTTACTGCTTTGATTCAGACCATACAATTAAACGAGCAAAACACAAAATGACTATTTTTAAGCATTTAGGTTACACTGAACAGCATACTTCTAAAAGTTTAAAATGTTATTTCAAAAGTGATGTAGGTATCCCCATTTGGTTTGAGGCAAGCAAACCATGGGAATTCCATTAGTCAACTACCACAGTAAGTTCTCCACCTAAGTGGAAGGAATTGGAATTACAATCAGAAAGTCCACACTATCAGATATGGATGAAATGAAACTAAAAATTTTATTTCCATTTCCACAAGTAGGAATGTTTGACCCTAATAACGATGTAATAATTTATGATCGGTTATCTTCCGAGCATGAATTAGAAGACAGTCCACAACTAAACGAAAATAGAAGAATCCTGACAGAGGATAGTCCAGAGTATATGGCAGAAACAGACTAAAGCAAGAAGGCTTCAAGAAAGGAACATCTAAGCATCTGCTAAAGGAAAAGTAGCCGACGGAAATAATTTACTCAACAAAGTACTCTCCAGAATAGAATGTGCTGGCATTATATCCACCGTTACTTCATTTAAAGTAATTGTAAGTACGTAATATTATAACCGCTTAGTGTAAGTTTGTATAAACCTGAGTTACCGAGTAAAATATTATAAATATGTATGCAAACGGTTCAGAGAGATATATTCGAGCACTTGTAAACTTTGTAAACTCTTTTAATCTAATAGCAACTTAAACTTATTTTTCATTTCTTTGTACAAGCTTCTTTATTCCTGTTGTGCTTTATAATTTGAGAGAGATTAAAAAAATCTCAATTCTTCCGCAACCACAACGCGTCTTCTAATCTATATACCGCTCTGCCACACAGAATCATTCTCGAATCCATGGTTGTTACAACGATAAGTCGAGTCAATAGAGGCCCAACTAGTCAATTAGTCGGAGACTAGTCGATAAATAAATATAAGTATACATTAATTCATAATTGCAGTATATAAATAAATACATCTTTGCAGTGTATTAATAGATAGTTGTAGTTTATAATAAACAACTTTGGGGCTTACCATGTGCATAATCTTTATGACCCCGCGGACCGGGTTAGGTGCACTAGAGGGAGTTTTACGGCAGTGTCGGTTTCTCCACTGAAAAAGTTTAAAAAAAATAAACTTCGCGTTCGACTTCGTAAATTGCAAATTTGTACAATGCAACTTCGTAAACTGGAGTCAAATTTCAGAATGGGTTCGACTTCGTATTCGATTTCGTGATTTAGGGTTCAAGTTCGCGATTTCGACTTTGTGATTTAGAGTTCAAGTTTGTGATTTCGACTTCGTGATTTAGGATTTGAGCTCGAATAATGACAAGTCGATTCTTCCAGTCGATGCTCCAATGTCGACTAGTCGAGCGTCGTAATAACAATGCTCGAATCTATTCAGAAGAAATAGACCAAGAAGCATTCAAGCTTTCTCGAATCTATTCAGAAGAAATAAACCAAGGTATGAACATCTATGACTTGGTTTTTTCTTGATTTCTTTAATAAGAATGGTAATTTCTAGCCTTGCACGCTATGTTTTAGGATTATTTGTTAATATGATAGAAGATCTCTTCTGATCAAGTGAAGAATTTATTTTAAAAAAATGATACCAAAAGGGAAAAGAAAAAGAAAACAAAAGCGAGAAAAACTTCTTTTTTATTATAAACTCTTCACTTGATCATACAAGAAGAAGAGATCTTCTATCATATTAACAAATAATTCTAAAACATAGCCTGCACGGCTAAAAATTACCATTCTTATTAAAGAAATTAAGAAAAATGTCAAGTCATAGATGTTTATACCTTGGTCTATTTCTTCTGAATAGGTTCGAGAAAGCTTGAATGCTTCTTGGTCTATTTCTTCCGAATAGATTCAAGAAAACTTGAATCCTTCTGTGCGACGGAGCGGTATATAGATTAGAAGACACGCTGTCAAGGTTTTCAAAATGGCTAATTCTATTCATACACCTATAATTCCTTAACATACACTGTAAAATGAAATAAAATAGCATACACCAAAAAAAAAAATCATACACCATGTCTTTCACAAAATTACCCTTATATTTTCATCACATTTCCCCTCTTTAACCTTAAAACTAAATTACATAAAACTGGGAATTCATTGCAATATATTTATCTAAAACTAAAAAATAACTTTTATTTTAACATTAGTATCTTAAATTATTTGATTGTTTTATTTTTAAATTACTTTTAATTTTAGATGATGGAAATTTGAACTTATTTTTTTAAATATTAGAAAGTTAAACTAGTTAAATTTTGGTGTTAAATTTAAACATGATTAGATTTGAATGAAAGATTGAAGAATTTTGGTACTCTGTATAACATTAATTTTAGTAGTTAGTTTTAAGTTAGTTTTAAATTTTAATTTTTATATTTAATTAAAGTGAAAACTGTTAAAATTGACTGTATATAAATGTTGCTTGTAACGATATGAATATATTTTAATCCTCAAAAGAAATATAAAATTAAATTAACCAGTGATATAAATTAATTTTTAATATACTAGCTTTACAAGAGAAATTATATTGAGTATACATAATGCAAACAAGGAAGAATTGTGTATATTTTCATTCTTTAATATTGATTCTTTTTTTAATAAGGTCATTTTGGTCTGAAATTTTATTTAAAATCTCATGGTGTAGGTAAAGCAATTTGAGGTGTTTGAATAGAATCCGCCTTTCAAAATAAGATTCAAATCGTAAATTATAAAATTCAAACTTCAAATCAAAACGGGATTTAAATCATAAATCGTAGATTTCCGTATTCTAAAGATTTGCACACATTTAAAAATTTATTTTGGTGTTTGAACTTCTATGTCTAGACGTAAAACTTTATTTTCTCTCTTGTTTCGGTTTTATTTTGTTCGGAAATGATTAGAATCGGGATCGTAGATTCAAATAAGCATACCGAATATATCAATCTAGATTGAATGATTTTTCTAATCTGCGGTATTAGTTAGATTTGAATCGGAATATAAATCGAATCGTAAAGGGAGAGATTCGAATTGAAACGGGATTCAAATCGTAGGATTTTAATATTTTTGACAACAATACGCGCTGTGGTTGCGAAAGAATTTAGATTTTTTTATTCTCTCTCAAATTATAAAGCACAACAGAAATAAAGAAACATGTACAGAAAAATGAAAAATAAGTTTAAGTCGTCATTAGATTAAAAGATCTTACATAGTTTACATGTGCTCAAATATCTCTCTGAGCCATTTGCACACATTTATAATACTTTACCCGATAACTCCGGTTTATACAAACTTACACTAAGCGGTTATAATATTCCGCATTTACAATACTTTAAATAAAGTAACAATAGCTATAATATCAGCGCATTCTATTCTGGAGAGTACTTAGTTAAGTAGATTATTTATGTCGACTACTTTTCCTTTAGTAGATACTTAGTTGTTCCTTTTCTGGAGCTTTCTTGCTTTAGTTTGTTTCTGCCATATACTCTGAACTATCCTCTTTCGAGATTCTTCTATCTTCGTTTAGTTTTGGACAACTCATGGTTTGTTTGCCTCAAACCAAATAGGACTACCTTCATAACTTTGGAAATAACATTTTAAATTTTTAGAAGCATGTTGTTTAGTGTAAACCTAAATGCTCAAAAATAGACATTCTGTGTTTTGCTCGTTTAATTGTATGGTCTGAATCAAAATAGTAAAATGGAGTGGTTGAATTTATACATACTATTATTCCTGGAAAAATCTTCAGATATTGTGATGCTACTAGGGCAAATCTTCTTTCAAATCTCTCTAGGATTGTTTCTTCAATAGGGCTATGGAGAGTAATTCTTGAAAGCTTTCCATGATGAAATAAGTCGATAACTTCATCCATGTTGTTTGGTAACGTTTGACTATCAACTCTAATACGTAACATGTTAGATCTTCTATCTTGAACAACTTTGAACTAAAGTTCTTTAATTCTTTGGTAATAATTCTTCAGAAGTTGCTAGAGATTCGCTAAATGTTTTGTCTATCTGTCGTACACCATCTTTTCCATCTTTACTTTAATATATGTATTTGTTATCTCATATAATTTTCTAAAATTGAAGCGGACTTCAATTTTAGATGATTTGAAAGCTGTAGATAGGTTAAGTTCTTGGACCTTTTAGGTTATTTAGCTAACATTTCATCTTTTTCTTGTACTAGTTGTGTTATTCTCCGCTCTAGTGATTCATTGGTTTTTTGAATATATGTTGTTTTTGGTAGTAATCTTCAAGGAAGTGATTTCTTTGAAGAAGCTAATCTATTTGGGCCTAACAAATTTAATAGAGGTGTTGTAAATCATTTAGTTGCGGGGCCTAGTTATCGATAAGGTCCGTGGATGATGGTGGAGTGGAAGAAGTCGTTTGTGAGTATGATTGTTTGCAGTCTGGATCTAAATAAAAATTTGGATCAAATGCATTTCGGGCTTCATCAAGAGCTTCTTGTAGACTATAGAAACCTTTGAAAGCTGGACTTTGAAAATTTTGGATAGTCCTTTGAACTTGGCTATAATGTTTAAAAATACCTGTATAGTTTGCTCGAAAAACCATGTAACAAAAGAAATTTTTTGAAAATGGTTTTTGCCGAATTATTGAAAAATAACGTGCCAGGCTATTAGCAATTATATGTTTGTGATGTTTTTTTGTTTCAACTGTCCGCAAGTTCCATATATGGTCAAGCAAACATTACTGTGAATGATCTGATATACGAATAAGGGGACTAAACCTCCTTGGATCGTTGTCATTATACTGGAATAAACTGTATTGACCAAAAGTCATTATTTTTCTATCATCGAGCACTGGAGAAGGTGATTTCTCTTCCTTTACTAATCTGGTTTTTAGTCTGTGACTTGAACTTGAATGGGACTTTATTTTCTCCTTCCTGGTTGTACTAGAAGAAGCTGTATTTTTTTTTTTACGTGTGGAACCTAAGACTTCACTCAAGTCATTGCTTGTCGGTCTTAGTAAACCCCACGGGTAGTGATATACCCCGATTTTTCAATGTCTTCACACTACCTAGGTAGTCACCTCTAGAAATTGACAAAGGTGACCCTCGAACCTGAGACCTATGTCTCATCCCAATTCGCCCACCTCTAACCAACTGAGCTAGTAGAAGAAGCTGTATTTATAGGAGAGTATTCATCATTTGTTGTTCTATTTACTTCTGCATTCATCATATTTCTTTCCTGCAAACAAAGCTGATTAGTATCAAAAACTGATAATAGTTTTCTTGGTAATATATCTGCAAGATGACTGTTTTTACCTTGTATATGCTCAAAATTTATTTTGTAACCATTGCCCTGTCTAAGGTTTTATAAATTCAACCATCTAGTTATGTTTAATTTTTAGAATTTTCGTTTGAAATAAACTTCACAATTGCCTCATAGTCTGTTCAAACTGTAAATTCTTTATTTAGATAAATCCTATATTTGTCCAAGACATTAATTAATGTTTGTATTTCATAATCTAAGGATGTCGAACTAGTTACTGTATTAAAATTACTGCTTGCATAAGCTGCAATTTTCTTTGTTGACCTATCACTGTATTTGGATGGTTTACATTTTATAACTGCTCCCCATCCTTCTTTACATCCATCACAATCTATGATAATGTAATTTGTTTCTAAGGGCAACTCTATTGGCCTAATCCTTTTTACTACTACTTTATTTTTTGAATTGGCTTATTGTCTTCTGTATTAAATCGTGTTTCACCGTTTTTTGAAATTTTACCATATAGTGGACCTACTAATTTTGCTAAATTTGAAATAAATTTTCTAGCGTAATTAACTAATCCTAAAAATGCCTGAATTTTCTTCTTATTGTCCAATTTGTCTGGAAAATCTATTATTTTTTGGGAAATATGAGGTTAAAGTTCAACCTTTCCGTTTCCTGTTTCCAATCCTAAAAAGGAGATTTTTTTTTGTTTTGTTTGAATAACTCCATTTTCTTTTTTGAAATCACCAATACGTTATTTTCTATTTTTTGGAATATTGTTTTCGGGTGTAATCTTTATACAAATTCATTTTTCATTAACGAATAATAGAAATGAAGATTTACACTTAAAAATCATAAGATATTACAACATAAAATTCTATTTTATTTTAAAAACAACACATGATTTTAACACCAAAATATAAATGTAAATAATTTTATTTTGAATGAGTTAAACATATAAGAATTACAAAGAAAAAACCTTACGTGCGAAGCACGTGCCATAACGCTCATGATATAAGAATCAGAATAAATTAACTTTAAATGTTTGTTATACATCTATTGAAGCTTTTCGTATTTTTGTTATGTCCCGCTATATCTCCGTTGACATTTTGCTCATCAACGCCAATCAAAACCGTTAAGCGCTTTAACTACCCAATAAAGGATCCACTGTGATTTGTTTGGTTTTTTAGGAAGTTTAAATCACTTGTAGGTTATTGGCATTACGAAGTCCTTTGTAAGTAAGGTTGCATAAAACTCATATCAGGCTCAACCATAAACAACAAACCCAATAAAATCCACATATATCCAGCCCAAGCAACAACAGTGCAAATTGGGTAGGAAGATCAGATAGGGTTACAGCCATACTGATTATAGATCAGTAGTAGTATCTTATTTAACATGAACAATATAAACCAAGCACGGCCTTTTCTAAGAATTGCTTACCGATTATGAAAACTTCATAAATACACTAAGATCTGAATTTGCTTATTATCTATCAGTATTAGTCTAAGCACGACAATCGATCAATCACCAATAAACAAATGACAAAGCAACAACGAGGAAACAAAATATTTGATGTTGTTCAATTTATCAAATTTTATCTACATCTATAAACACAACATTTGTTACTTACTATGTGATCGGAGCTTAACAAGAGATTAGCCATCCTTAGATTCTGTAACAACCCGGAAAATCTAAACCAGTTTAAAAATTTTATTTCGGCAATTTTAGTGGAATTTGATTATTTAAAATGAATAATTTTAAATAATATCGACGAGAAGTTTATTTTGAATAGAATAGAACATATATATTTATATAGATCGTCGTTAGAATATAAATATTTATTTATATTTATAAAAGGAATTGAAAATGGCGCAGTAGTTCGAAAATTCGATTTCAAAATTCAAATGAATGTACAGGATTCAAAATAAACCAGATTTTGGCGAAACCAAAAAATATTTGAATCTAATTGAGAATATCTTTCCAACGAATCCGAAAAATCAAAATTTCATAGCGGGAATCAAAAGTCATGTCCAGTTGAAAATTCAGAATAGTCGCTATGGAATTCTGACCCTTAAAAATGGAAATTTTGCAAACGACCTCTGTTTTCGACGAAACCACTTTTGTTGGATCCGGGATGTCAAGTTATTGCTAGGTTTCAAAATTCGTAATTTTTCGAAGCAATATGTGAGCGTGACAAAGGAAAACGCATTTGACCAGTTTCAGTTGATTTTAATCGACTGGAAAATGGTCATTTTTCAAACGGTCTTAGAATTCGATGAAATTAGTTTTGTTAGGACCGTATCGTCACACGAAGCTAGAAAATGTTTTTCGGGAATTTTTAGAGTCTGTAAGTGGCCCCGGTAAATTGAAATGTGCGTTCAAATTCAATATATAGAGTTATTTTGATTTTGACGAAAACTGATCGAAACGATCGAATCAGCTTACGATACATATCCTATTGTGTTCGGAATGGAGGTAATTAGCTATGGAGGACAGTCGATGGGTTCGATTTCGAAGTCGAAATAAAAAATTGCTTTTTGAAATTAAATAATTAAATAAATAAATATATATATTAATATAATCCCTCCTCCCCCCTTTTCATTCTCTCAGAAGAAATCGAGCAAGATAAAAAAAATGGTGAATGACGGGGGGATCCGTCGCCGCCGCTGGCGTGGGCCACCGCACCCCTTCCCCTAATTTCTCCCTCGCGTGAACCTCCTCCCTCCCCAGCTGGACCCGATGACCCCATTTCCCCCCCCCCCCCTTAAAACGAACGCAGCCCTCCTCCCCAAGCCCGACCGCCCTTCAGCCCCCCCCCCCCTCGCGATTTCCTCTCCCCACCGCAAGCACAGCTCGCCCCCGAGCCTCCTCTTCCACTGTTCGCACCCGGAAACCCCCCCACCCTCAACTAAAATGTGAGTTTTTATTCTTTTTCATCGCATTATTTATTTCCTTGATTAAAAACTGATTTTTTATATAGTAAAAACTGTATTTTTATTATAGGAAAGATCGTATTTTTATTATAGGAAAGATCGTATTTTTAACAATGAAAAAGACGTGATTTTTAATGAAGTAAAGACGTGATTTTTTATTAAGTAAAGACGAGATTTTTAGCATATGAAAGATGAGATTTTTGAAATAGAAAAGATTAAATTTTTGTAAGTGAAAGATTAGATCTTTGGTTAGGAAAAAGATTTGATTTTTATATAATCAAAGTCAGATTTTTATAAACAAAAAGATTCGATTTTTATATTTGATAAAGATATGATTTTTATAAAGTGGTGGCGAATATAAAAATATAATTTTTATGAAGTAATAGCGAAGGAAGATTGGATTTTTTTCTATACGAGTAGCGAAGTAAAAATATAATTTTTATATAGAGAATAGCATGATAAAAATATGATCTTTATTATATGAACACCGGTATAAAAATAGAATTTTTATCTATATAGTAGCGGTGTAAAAATAGAATTTTTATCTATATAGTAGCGGTATAAAAATGTGATTTTTATATACATAGCAACAATATAAAAATATGATTTTTATATATGTAGTGGCTACGGACAACGAAAGTGACAAAAGGCGAGAACGACGAAGATCTCCTACATCAGAAGAGTCGTGGCGTTTGGTTTAGCTTGGGTGAGAACTTCTCACTTTAAATCTTGTTTTCTAGTTAAAATTATATACTAGGATGCAGACGGTGCTTAGCAGCACCCGACACCCGTCGTCCACAGACCATGGATGGCTTGTATGTTTGATTGTTTGTTGTGGTGAAAATTGATTGTGTGATGTGAAATGAAATAGAATATTTATATAGTTAAAAATATAATTTTTAACGGATATGTGAATAAATAAATATTTATAAACAAATCGAACGATTTGTTTATATACACCTATTTGAAGGATATTTATTGGGACGATAAATTTTACACGTCGCCCAACTGCACAAATAATATTCAGTGTTTGTGGATAGAAACCCCACACGGGTGTTGGAATGATATTTGGCGTACACTAATCCCAATTATTTAGTAGTATGTCGATCGATTGGTCGACAGACTGTGTAAGCGTTAATTATTTATATTTAATGCTTATGCAGTTGTGTGGTGCACTTTGGATGATGGTTGATTATTTATCGTTGCTATTTATATACACGTGTTGTATGGAAACCATATAATTAACATTATATGGTAATTGATTGGGCCTCATTCCAATTAGGAAAATAAAGAATAGAATAAAATATGTATTCATGTGTTGAATATAATAAACAGTCATGTGTTGACGATGCTCATGTGTTGAGAATATTCATGTGTTGAAACTTATCATGTGTTGAGTAAAATATTTTAACAATAAAATTTATATCTTTATCATATTTAAGATTTGAAACTAACTGGAAACTAGATAAGATGAGTGGTTTCCTGGTTATTGATCTGATGTTGGTTTCGGCCTTCGGGGTTAATACTTAGAGAATCATTCTCTTACTACTTTATGGTTGGAGTCTGATTAAAAATCAAACGATAGATACCATAATTTTATAAAATATATTATATAATAACAAAAATAGTCATGTGTTGAAAGAAATATAGATTCATGTGTTGAATAGAATAAATCTTCATTTGTTGAATAGAATAACGTTATTGAAATATATAAAGCCGTGTTGATTAGAAATGCGCTATTTTGACGCGAACGATATTTATATTGATTATATTCGTTTTTATAATGAATATAGAAAAGGAAGTAATTTCAAAATATAACGTTTTGAAAATATAATCATTTATATAGTAATGATATGAAATATTCAATTTTGATTTGAAATTGAATATGAAGTTGAAGTTGTCTGGAAAACGAATTTAAAACGAATTATAAAATACGTTTTGAATTGAAATCGACGAAATATATATATAATATATATATATATATTATATATAGTGGCCTAAATAGAACGCGTCGCGCTGCAGCAGTTCGTGAATTTCGACCATTGACTTCGAATGGATATTACGGGAGATCCGACCATTGGATTCTCCTGAAACCGAAACCGTTGGGTTCATATCGAAAAGAGCTTTCCAATGAATATTAGAAATTTGAAATTTAACGGTTGGATTTGGAATTGTGTCCAAATCAAATTTGGAAAAGGTCGTTGTAAGTGTAGTTCGATGGCCGTTGATGGAAATCGACTGTACGGGCCTTGATAAAATTATTAAAAATAGTAATAATTTGTGTAAAATCATAAGAAATGATTTGTGAAGAATTGAGATGAAAAACTCCATATTTGAAAAGATAAAAATAGATTTTTATCGAAATGAACTAGTTTTGAACTAGAATTAAAATCAATTTATTTTTGAAATAAATAAATTGAATTTGAAAGGGGTTTTAAAAGTAACCAGAATTTCCAATAATTGAATTGGAATGGATTTGAATCGAAATTATCTTCGAAATATTTCGATGTTGAATTTCGTGATTATACAGATATTGTTATGGGAATTTGAAAGATATATTTATATCGTTATTTCCAACACGATATTTGTTGGTCGTAGAATTTGATATTGAATATAAGCCGATATATTTTCTATTCAGAGCCTTGTATTTAATATCAAATGTGATTTGGGTTTGTCGTGAATGGTGTCTTCATTAACACTGTTCTTAAGCCCAGTTGAGAAAAAGATTAAATCTTTCTATTTAGATTTAATGAAGTGTACCAATTAAATAATATTAGTTGGAATTGAATTTAAATTGGTTTTGGGTTTATCGTGAGCGGTGTTTTGAATAACACATGTTCTTTAACCCAATTAACAATAGAAAGTGATTTTGGGTTTATCACGAATCGTGTTTTAGGTGACATTGGTTCTTTAACCCAGTTAAAGACAGGATATTGATTTGGGGGAAAGATTAAAACGAAGTGGAGTTTTAATGAATCTGTAATTAAATTGAAATGTGAATTGATAATTTAAATTATCAAATTTGGAAAGTGATCGAGGATGGAGTATCACCAGTTTTGCTCCAAAGCGATAGTCAAATCTTTAATTAGATTTGAACGTGAAATGGTAATTAATATTTACCGATAACACCATGGTGTTAGTTATGGGGTAATAACAGTTTTGCTCCATGGGATGAATAGGTTGGGATTGAGAAATAAATAATTACTTTGGTGTGGTTCGCTAATCCCGACTAGTTTGGAAAACCATAACATGGTTTGAAATGATATCCAAAGGAAAATTAAAGAATAAACTTAGAAGAGTTTATCTTTAATAAAATTAATGGGAACTTTTTTCTAAGAGTGTGAAAAATTGAATAAAAGAATATTTTGAATTGGAATGAGGCGTATATCGTGTTTGTGTAACATTTGTTTATTATATACGCGGGTTATTCGGAAAGGTCGGGTTTATACCCATTCTGAATAACCGATTCGACGATAAGTCGAAGATGAAGACGGTGGTTGAAGACCGGAAGTTTTCACATCGTTTGGGTGATTACTGATGATCTTGATTGGGCTGTACACCCAAGATGAAGGAATCAGTTGGTGATCGTGCAGACGTACTTGGAGATCGATGGATATGCGAGGAAAGTGCATCCGGTTTCGTTCAGACCCAGAACGAGCTTGTAAATGGACTGTGTGTCTGACATTGGATTTTATTCTATGATGATTGATCTCTATTAAATATACATCTGTTTGGCGACGGAGAATTTATTCACTTGCTTAACGCACTTCTCTGAGACGTACGAGCTCAGAGGTTGTATATCGATGGACATCAGTCGCATGGAGTGAATTGTCTGTGTTGCACGCCTAAGTGGCAGATGATCAAGGCTTCTGTTGAAAAGCAAAGTCTTGTGGTTGATGATCAAAGCACGGCCTGTGTGGCGCAGCTTTGTGTATGGCGTTAATTCGCGAGCCTCACACCTCGGTACGAGTCAAAAACGGGATAGTGACTGCAGGGAGAGCACGACGTTTCTTTCTAGCTAGTGGTGGTGTCAGTGCTTAAATTGGCTGACATTTATATACTTTTCACCTGTGTGATTGTTGGAATGCGAGGCGCTTCGGATATAGGTCTGTTAGGACCAGGAAACGTGTGCTCAGGAATTGCCAATCCTCAAAAGTAAGAGAGGACCGGCCCTGAAGATCCAAGTATCGTTGTGTGTGGTCCTGAGACATTTGCTAGAGTGTCTCGAACGGAGATGAGTTTGCCCCTTGCCTCGACTCATGATGGGATCCAATTTCCAATACGTAACTTTCGGTTTTATTTGTAGAGCCTAGTACGACGACATAGTGGTATGGGTCATTTATGTCGTCTATGATTTATACATTATGGTTGAAGTTGTTTTCTTTACTTATAGTAATAATAAAATATGAAATTTCACGTACCAAACATTTTTGGCTATTATAAGGTAAAAACTCTATCCTCCGGCTTGCGTTGCATTATGTGATGAGACCTGAGTCTTATAATACCTTCATTTTTCTTTATTTAGCATTGCGCTGTTTGTTTTATGCACTGGTATTTTTGGGAGGAAACACGTTCCGTGTTATACGGCGTGGTCCCTTGATTTACCTAACTTTAAAAATAAAAATTAATAACTGTTTTAGTTCTCACACCAGTCACATGACTGACCTGTAGTTTATTGTTTTAACCTAAACTCTGGGTGCCCCTATTTTCCACACGGGCAGCTAGTAGTTTTGGTTTTGCAGATTTATATTCACAAGATCCTTATTTACAACTGAAACGATACTCGGAAAGCTCTGTATCCGTGTATTACTTTCAGTTGTGTTTTGTATTGTTTTTCCGCTGCTATGTAATTTATTGTAATCTCTAATATTTACCGAATGTGTAATATTTATTCATACTCTGTATATTCTCGTATTCTGATGGAATTGTTGTAATAAGCAATGAAATGTTCTTCTGTTTGTGTTCTGATTCGTCTTGTCCTCAAAGTAATTCGTTCTTTCCTTACCGAGGAAGTTACGGGTTATCACAGATTCTCTATTTAATTTTAGTTTTGGATCACTAATTGGTTAGTTATGAAGAAGTTAGGGATCATATTAAGTATAAATCCTTAATTAATCTCTAACATAGGATATTATAAGAACATTGATCCAAATCAGCACCACGGAGCCCTAACCTTTGCAATCAACTATGATTCTTCAACCAGGTTCATGATAATCGCATTAAGTATTGCGCTGTAATGGGTGGAAGCATGCTGAATTTTTATTGCATTTAAGACTAGCTGAAACCTAGTTGAAGGCTCCAATTGATCAATTGTGCTACTCAATTCAGTGAAGTTTTCTTGCACTGTTTTTCTCCTAAATTTTATGCTTCAACTCTCACCAGATATCAGCGCCTATGCATCACACAACTTCTGCTCTTTCAGAATGACATATTACATCGCATATTTTCAACATTATCAACTCAATTTTAGAACAACATCCAACTATATTCTACACACGAACTCCCATCTATCTGTAAAAATTTAAACTTATATCTAATATTGAATTCATTGTGATATAACAGTAAATATGTGATGTAGCAATGTATCTCGGTGAATTAAATGTACAATTAACACTGTAAAGAATTACGTGATGAGGTACGTGATGAATTCTTTTCAGTACATTGTAACGTACCCACCAGATGCAGAATTCCGAATCCTAAATTGTGTGGTAATTTATTCTAAGCATTTTTTTTATTTATTGCGCCAGATTTTGTAACCTGACCCAACAGTCACTAGACCAAATCTATACACATACACAACCAAAACTCATAAAATATTGAATACAAATCGACCTTCCTTCAGCCTGGACCTACACAAATTGGATGAGGTATCGTATTTCACCCAACCTGACCTTGTGTTCAACCTTATTTATAAGATGAGGAAAAGAACCGAAATTCATGTATGCCACTATGCTCAGGTTGAACATAATCATGATCAAGTACCATATAAAGATCCTGAAAGCACACATTAACTTGTATGATCATTCATGTCATCACAATGTCATGGAGGGCTTGAATTTCATTGGGCACATAAAGCTACAGGTTGATCATATCAAAATTAGGAAGCACCAATGATTAAAATTCATTATGGGCAGAGATGCAATTGCTGATATAATTGCTTCTATAAGAAATGCAAATGCTAACATGAGTAAAAATGGAATGGTTCAAATAGGATTCACAAATATCACCGAAAACGTTGTTAAAATACTCGTACGAAGATTTTGTTGAAAATGTTCGGTAATAAAATTTTCTTTGTTTCAACCTTGCGCCATAAAGAACTGGAAAAGGACACAGTGGACCTGGTCTAAGAGTTTATTCCAACTATAAAAAAATTCATAAGATTTTAGGTGGAACGGGAATTGTAATTCTTTCCACTTATCAAGACATAACTGCGGATCAAGAAGCTAGACTAGAAAAAAGATAAAGGAGAAATATTGTGTTATACATGGCGATCCTTCTCGGGTATCCTAATTCTATCTCTAATTTCCTATTTGTGAAATTGAAAGGAAAGGTGAGTTATATAACCCTTCCTCCATTAATAAATACTTCAAAACGGTTTCCAGTAGTTCCATACCAATAACACATAATTGTTAAAAACTAGAACATCCAGTAGATAGTGTGAATTTACATGAAAATGTTCCATATTGCCATGACGACCGAGGTTGCATACCTGTGAAGAGCTGATTGCTTTACTTTTGAGCATCAAAAGCTGCTCAAGAGCATGGATATTGTTGGAATGTGATGATATGAAATTTGCATGCAATGAATATCTTGAATTGGCATGAATATGATCATAGAAGTGCTCGAACAAGTAATAAAGATCTTCTGCAGAATTCTGCCAAAATTTAACATATCAAGTAAATCATGAAATTCAAAATAAACACCAATGATTATACTCTAATGGGGGGGAAAAACCTGATAGAAAGCAGCAATTTTTGTCGTTTCCATGTTATATACGGCAAAAAATGCTGGATGTTGATCAGCACTTCTAGATACCTATTCATACCAAAAATTCTTATCATGATTCATTTTTGCTTCCTAATACGCAGATAATGAAAAATGCCACATACCCCTCCATCTACACTACCAAACTTGATAAGTAGATGACGTCGATCCAAAAATTGTACCTATAAACACCATAAAAATATACTTAATAAAATATGTTGCTAAATAAGGCAATTACCAAATATATATATATATATATATATATATATATATATATATATATGTGTGTGTGTGTGTGTGTTTAATATTTTTTGAGCATCTATAAATAAGATGATCGATTATGAAAGGATATATAGTTATATACCTTCCACATTATGAGGTCAACATAGTCTTGAAAGTGAAAATAGAACCGCTTCTTTAGAAGTTGAACCCTCTGTAGATAAACAAGATTAAAATAGGTGATGCATCGGCGTTGGGTCCATCAACTACAGTAGTCCATTCTTACGAGTGTTAAATCCCTTTCAGGAATCAACATAAAATTAAAGTTGTATCCCACCACAATTGTTTTTATATTATTTTCGCTAAATGAGTCAATTATCTCAGTTCTATTTTTGATTTAGTTCTTGTTTGTAAGTTCTCCAACTCAAACTTTCTTAATATGACTCAAATCACATTCACCGATGACATCAGTGATTTCAGCAGCAATGCACAAGATTTGTGTGTTTCTTTTACTGAACCTCGTTTTGTATCACATTAGCTGGCAACATGATTTCAATCACATCACCCACTATGTACCATTTTTTTATTATCCCAATTTTCTATTCCTTAAGTGCCAATTTTTGGAAGAACCTGTACTCGATTTGCATTTTTCATATATATATATATATATATATATATATATATATATATATATATATATATATATATATATATATATATATATCAGCAAACTGATTTTCATAATTTGCATTGTTTGACCAAGTTTTCTAGAATCACAACTTTATTTGGATGAAATCAATCCCATTTATGTAGAACTTTCACGATACTTATGAAAAGAAGTAGACTCACCTGCCAACATGCTTCGCTCAGGTGGGTGGTGTTTAAACTAGGAGTTTAAATGTCGTGAGTTCGATCCCTAATATCAACCCTTGCTGGCAGTAATGAACCATATCCCCCATCCCCTCTTAAAAACAAACTTAAAAAAAAGAAAAAAAGAATATTTGACAACATATACCGGTTTTCTTTTGTTTACATATTAGATGAAATAAATTTTGTTTTTCATTGTCAGATTTTAAAGATTCCCTATTACAATTATTATTCTAACTTTACATTATTCTTTAAGACAAAAGTGTGAATTTGATTTTCAGCTTCCAATTTTTTTCCTTTTATATATACGAAATCAAATTGACTTTTGTCAGACCATAAATATCCTCAAGAGAAATACGTACCGAGAAATCATTAAAAAATTAGATAATTACCTCCTATAGTGCTGCTTTATAACTAAAATTCTGGTCGTTTCGCTATATCTGACCAGTAGTAATCTTGGAAATCTACGACTTTGCTTCTTATTTCATGAGTTTGATTAAAATGATGAGAGAGTAAGGCACAAATATGGAAACTACTTCTTTGTCATTTGAATCGAAGAATTTCATGAAGAAAAATGAACTTTAACATCCAATAAACCACCAGCGTATTGTAGGGACAGAGAACAATGAGTATGTTTCTTCGAGTGAAACGAAATACAGATCTAAAAGAGAACAAATTCGCTTAACACATGCAAACAACCAAACAACATCGTCAAAATACCTATACAATTATACAACCTATAGGTATAGCGTAACTTTTGCGCCACCTTATCGAAAGTGGGGTTGTTACACAAGCAAAGCAAGCAGCAAGCAGAAAGGTTGATGTTATTAATACTACTAAGGAGATTGATTCTGTTTTGTTCATAGAGCAAGAAGCCAAAATTCATATTTCGGAATAATCAATTCATCTTCAAATATAGTTGGAGTTGTTTCATATGAAACAGGTAGACTACAATTTTATTATGGTGTTGGTGTTGGGCCCCAAGTTTTTATGGACTGCTTTACTACTAAGGTTGATCCCAAAGCAATGATGTCTCAAAACGAATTGATTTTTTTTTTTTTTTTTTGGAAAAAAAAAACTACCTTTTTTTTTCTCTGTTTCAGACTTTGTGATTAACTCTATTACATCTCAAAAAGGTGGACTGCAAAATTCGTTACCGCAAGGCATTAAGGGGGAGTTTTAACCATACAGATTGTAAAATTGATTTTTAAAGGAATGAAACAAGCATATTTGGTAGCCGACTTTCTACAATCCAAAGCCAAGGGTTCCACCCATTAGAGCGACCCGAGTTTACAAAAGATTAACCAAAGAAAGTCGATATCTAACCCAAAATGCTTTATGATTCAAGTTGAAGTAAACAATCGGAAACGTGCTTGGGAATTGTGCCCCACCATTAGACTAAGTTATCGTGTCTTGTTTACATGGACAAAGGAAACATATTCACTGAATGTTTTGGTGTGGCAAAATGATAAAGGAATGAATTATGAAGCTTGAAAGATATTGAGATTGAAGAATGAAGAAAATTGATTAAATAACTCAAATCAATTGGTAATTTGGTATTAAACGATTTTTGAAAATTGTTACCATTACGAAGAATTAATGCTTGAAGATGTGACAAGATGCAAAACTTATTATGTAACATCAGTTGGTACCGAACCATATCGTTCAACACCGAATGATATAAACTCTTCGAATTAAGTACTAGAAGTTAAAAGACGTTGAATATATGAAAAAGAAAACCATAAACATAACATTAAGTGAAAAATTGTCACGTTTCACTCTTTCTTCATGACTGAAATTTCAAACGAATTACATGTTCAAATTTGCTCTGCTAACTATGATGGAAGGATTCACCTATAAATAGAAGATTTTTATCTATTAAAGAAGGACCTTCGGGTCATTGCTATCACGGCGACCGACTAGTCGCGACTAGTCGTCGACTAGTCATTGTTATCACGGCGACCGACTAGTCGTCGACTAGTCGCGACTAGTCGTCGACTAGTCGGTCAGTCGGTCCTAAGTCATCGACTAGGACCGTCGACATGAAATTTGTCAATATGTCGGTCGACTTGATCGACAAGGAGCGACTAGTCGCGACTAGTCAGTCGACTAGCGGTCGACTTAACCGACTGGTTCCAAATTTGGGCCCAAAACCCAAAAAAAAAATAAACAGGTCAGAAAACCTGTAATTCTAAACCAGAAATCAAGCCAAGAATTAGATATTTTATAATAAATACTTAAATTTTGTGGACACAGCAGCACATGCAATGCATTGAAGCCATCTGCTTTAGTTTTGAACCAAGATGGGACATACTTATACACGAAAATGGAAGAGTACCCACATTATTTTGAAATGTGAAACTGATACAACTCAACTTTGCTCAAAACTATTCATGTTAGCTGCATATTGGTATGTGTATGTCTACGGTTCTTACGGTTCGACCGGTCCGACCATCAAAACCTCCGACCTTGAGCTTCCACGGTTTAACTAACGGCATGGTTTTTAAAACTATGGTTACTACATGTTTAAATTTTTATGCACATGTTTGAATTTTTATGCATATGTATATATTTATTTATTTATCGACTAGTCTCGACTAGTCTACGACTAGTCCACTAGTCGACTAATTGGACCTCCGTCGACTCGACTCGACTTACCGCCATGATAACCATGCTTCGGGGTTTTTTGGATCGTTTTCTTTGGACTTATGTAATCCAAATTTCCTTGTAAATGGATTATTATAAAGGAGAAACCAATAAAAACATTAAGCAGACATAGATCGGAGATTTTGCCGAAATCCACCATAAGGATAGTCCTTTCCCTATTTTCCTTAGATTTTTTTTTCCATTTGTTTTAATTATTTTATATTGATTTTGAGTGTTTGCCCATTACATGTGCAAACATTTTTGGTCTTTTATTGACAACTTGAGATTTGATATGCGAAAGATGAAGAAGCCTACTGGAAAAATATCTAAGAAAGTTATTCTAAAAATGGGGCAACCATTCGGTGTACTTTAGTTTAAATCTATCTTTCATCAATGTGACAAGAGACGAGATTCAAGGAATGATGACAACACAAGAAAGATCATTGGCTTGACAAGAGAAGATGTTGAAGGGTTGTTTACAACGCACGGAACAACAAAGAACAGTTGAAGTAGTTGGAATTTAAGACCAGACGAGGTCAGAAAATAGAGATGATGAAATTGAAGCACGAAAACAGATGATAGAGCAAAATCAAGATTCAACTCACCCCAATTTTCAAAATCAATTAGTACCAACTTATCCAGACCGATCGGTACCAACCCATTTGGGCAAGCGGTATGGTTAATTTGAAACCTGGATAGTGGAAAGCACATCATAGGAATCATTTTAAGTCTACAAATCAAGATCAAGATGGAAACTTACATCCACATGGAGAAGAACCGAAAGATCTCTATAGGATCGAGGGAAAGGGGGAGTGTCAAGGAAGTTTTGGAGCAAAGGCATCTTGAGCCTCAAAATTTTAAACTAAACCAAGGTAATATGGTTGACATAGCGCGATAGGTGCTTCAAGATAGAGCTCCAAATCGAAGTTTGGAAGATGTGAATTGAAACTCCTTTGCACAGAACATCTGATATGCTAGAAGTATATCTGAATTCAAGTTACCTTCATTGGAATAGTATAATGAAAAAACTGATCATACAGTACATTTGATAAGATACATCCAAACACATATGAGTGTTTGGAGTTTCAGAGAAAGTAATGGAATATGGTTTCACGTTGTTCTTAATTGATTTGACTGTCATGTGGTCTTGCAACTCGATAATGGATCCATAAGCACATGATTCAAATTAGTTGAGAGATTTATAAACCGTTTTAGGGTTCGTATTATTCGTCCAAATGATGTGATGACACTTTGAATGTGAAGCAAAGGAGAATTAATCTTTGTAGAATTACTTAATTAAATTTAATGTAGCAGCCGCTGTAGTCAAAAACCAAATCCATCAATAGTCCTTACGGTGGTGGTTGTAGGAGCTGTTAACAAAATTGAGTTTAAAAGGACATGGAAAAGGATCCATCAGTGGATCTAGCAACATTTTATTATCAAACTGAAAGATATTTACGTTAAAAAGACAAGAAAACCGAGAGTGGTGAAGTTAATGCTGCGAAAGATGGAGGGTGATCCAAGGCAAAACCTGAAAATGAAAAAAAAAAAATGTTGATGATGATTTTAGAGTTCCAACATGACTAAAGAGATCTGAAGATTGCCTCTTATATTGACATGACTAAAACGCTAGAAAATAATAATAATATAGGTACTAGGAGGAAGATTCAATACAGGAAACCTCCTACAAGAGCATGCAAAATCAAAAACTCTGAAAATACTGTTTGTTTGATTAGCACTAGACAAATGAATGCATACGCTTAAGGAATTTGATAGAGAAGCAGGTTCGAAACAAGCAATAGCAAGCAAGAGCAACCACCAGCTATGACATATTACCCATAATGCGACTGAGGATATGGACCAGACTTGTTTACCATATAATCAAGGCGGATTGGAATTATATTTTTTCCATTTGTTTATGTTTCTGCATTGAATAAACTATAAAGATTTACTACCAGGCTACTTACATGTGTGTAACCTTAATCGGTACTATAGGCGTGCTCTAAGATTAAAGCCCAAGAATAATCCTCAATTGAACTATTTGCTTAAATATGTGCTTTGATTTAGACTTTATAACTGACCTACTGATTGATATTTAACCATGAAATCATTTGAACGTAATACTTGAATTTGTTATGAAATACTATTAGAACTTGATTATCTCTTATATTTGGTACATAAATTGATAGTTTATTGTTCCCCGACCGAAGAGATGGGATGGTGAACCATACAATACAAGTTTCCAGACCAAAGAGCGAATGGATGTGTTTACATAGGATATCGAGTCCTCTTACAGGAGCGTGGGTGAATGGATACGTCTTAAGCATCGGGTCCTCTTTTCGAGCAAGTAGATATGTTCAATATAGGTTTACAATTATCTAATGCCAAGAGACTAAAATTTCACTTCAAGGTATAAACACCTCAGATTTGAAATGACTAAATGATTATTTAATGATTATACATATTATTGCTTGATCTGATTGGACTTGCTTATGATGGAATGTTAGAAGATACTAACGATTTATAAACAATGCTTCAATTAGGGGCAACATATTAACAACACATTGATACTAGATATATGTCCTAATGGTACTTTGATCTAGTCGGACTTGTGATGAGATTTTGGAAGATACCAATCGATTCGTAAGCAATGCTCTAGCCAAAGCTGCATGATAACAAAATTTATGATATATAGTTGACATGCAAAATTTATGATTTAAAGTTGATACATCATCTCTAGCGAATGTGGGTGATAATGATATATGATTGACATGGTATGGATATGGATCATTAATCCTGATGGGAATGGAACAACATTTGATTTGCATATGAGTCCGAGAAAACTAGATGATTGATTATTCTGGTAGATAGCTAAAGAACACAACTGACAATTTGCTAGCATAGATGCGTTTTCTTGATCAAAGCACACTTTGTATCCGCTTAAAAGGGCAAGTGTTTCTAGAAGTTCATAATCTTGGAATTGACTCAAATCAGCGAACTGGACTACAAAATGATGAAGGAATTGACCAAAAAGCTCTGAAGATGTCGAGATTGAAGAGTGGAGAAACCGTCTAAGTATTAAACAACTTAAATCGATAGGTGTGGGCCAATATGGGTCAGTGTCAAACGATCCTAGATAATTGAGGATCCACTCTAACATTATGAAAATTACCACTGGAAGATGTAAAGATATACAAAACTTATGAAATGATATCGAACGACGCTAAAGGACTCTTTTATTTAAGTACTAGAAAGTTAAAAAATATCGAATATGTGGAAAAGCAAACCAAAAATCTAAGAAGAAATCGATCGGTACCAATTGATATTGTTCGCTACCAAATGATATCAGTTGTTATCTAATGATACCGATGACTGAAAAATGTCACTATTTGACCCAATCTTCCCAACTGAAATTTCAAATCTAGATTCTTATTTATTCAAATTTGCTCTGTCGACTATGGTGGAAAATTTTGCATATTAATAGAAAACTTTTATGTGGACTTTTAGATTTTCTTCTCCTCATTGGACTTTAAGGGAAATCCCAATATTCAATTTTTCTAATCCAAAATTTGATTATAAACGAAGCATTATAGAAAAGAGTAATCAATAAAAATAGTTAAGTGGTCATAAGTTGGAGATTTTGTCGTTGTCTATTCTTTTTCTTTCTTCGATTTTCCTACTTTTTCCATTTGTTTATTTCATTTTTTGATTGATTTGGGACGTTTGCCCGTTTTACGTGCAAACAGTAAGATAATCCAATAATTCTTCGTTCCCCAACTCAATATCCACATAAAAACACAGCTAATTTCAATTGGGAAAATTTCGATTGCTTGTTTAAGTCGAGCAATGACCCTTACACTCCTTAATTAGCTCTCGCTTCCTTTGATCAAGCATGTAATACTGAAGGACCACTTCAGGCTTTTGTAGTTATCACATGCTCTGGTGTTAAGAGCTATTCATGGCGTAGTATAGGAACGGATTACAAAGCAAAGCACAAAACCAACGTGAAGCTTACCTGTCAAATATCACTCCTTTCAGTAGTTCCATAATTTAATCGTTCTCACGACGCACTTGAGCGGCGTGGTAGCTAGCAAGTTGAGGTTGCGAGTTAAAATTTTGTTCTCAAACTTAAGTGAATTCTTATTGGACTTCCTATGATTAAACACTTTAAGTGATCGGTAAGAACAACTTGTTCCACAAAGTTGGGATAACTTATAACTAGTAGCAGTGAGTACTCCCTCTCCGACCTCGACCTACATGCTAAAAAGCTCAAAGTAATGTGACCCTCCCCTCTCATGATCCTCGAAAGAACATCCTCACCCTCCTTCGCTACAGGGAGTTTTATTGGCTGACCGCTTGTTTCTCTACCAGTCTAGTACGGTTTTGTAATATAGTGGTTAACTCGAAACTTCACAACTAAATACCAAGTAAGGGGCAAGTCATAAGAATGAATATGTAGCAAGAGTAATGCAGTATCAAAACGGTGTTGTAAAAATTCTTTAAGACTCTCATCTAGGCACTAAGCTAGCCTGACCGACTCGATTTTTGACTAATCAGCCTAAATGATACTTACTATATTATATGAGCATATAAACACGTATACGGGCACTGTTTATGCATTAATTTATACTTGATGCTTCTTTTAAGTATTAAAATGTTTGTTTTTAGCGATTTTATCTCAATGTTGGCTCCAAGATCCAATAAGATTGATGATACATCATCGTGGATAAGTTGATACTAAACAAAATACTAAATTTTTATCCAAAATGCATAAGTTTGTCAAAAAGGTCTAACTTCGATTAATCTTCGGTTAGTCCTCTTTTAGCGATTAATCCCTAGTACATGCTTACCGCCTAGCATCCGCCAAGTGATTTTTACAACCTTTGGACTAATACATGTTATATGCAGGACAAAATTAGCTTTCTCACTTGGTATACTAAAATTTTCATCAAAACAAGAGGTTCCATGGTAAATTGTAAAACAAATGGTGTTGAAAATAAATATAGCTATGAAAAGCGTGTTAGGATGCATGTCATGACGCAAGACATGGTAATTGTGCATTTTCACTTTAAGATGTGATATACATGAAAAGGCATATCGAATAACATAAAAGACATAGAAAAAACATGCTTCATCAATATTTTGTTGTTTTTTAATATATTTTTAAAATTTTCACAATCCAATAATGATAGGTATTAGCACTTGTCATATGACTATGTTCATTATTGGTATTAAATTTTCATGTACCAATGAATATCTTAATTCTGTAATTATTTTTGCTTGAACACAACAATATGTTGTAATTGTAATGGAAAATCTTGAGCTTTTAACGTAATATTCTTAAAGTTGTATAAAATCTACCATATGTGTGTGTGTGTGTATGAATCATATTCATATTTCAAGTATATCGGAAGTATGTATTACTCTTTTGGATTTTGGCTTTTACAAAAAAAAATGTACTTGAAATCCAGTATTTTGACATTACATTTCGTGTTAATAACTAAATATCAATTATACAGAATTTTTTAATTAATTATTATACATAATAAATTTATTTCTCTTGATACGCATAGTGAATCCAAAAGGCATGCGCTGTTAACCTTGTCTTCCATCGCAACTCTATGCAGGTTTGCGTCATTAATAGTTGCGGAATAAGTATAAGTTGATTTGCAATTTTCATAAATATGTATTTTTCGATGAAATCAAATTTGGCTTTTCTCATGATCAAATTGTAAGATACTTCATCATCGCTTTCTGCATAACTAGCCCACCCCCACCCCCACCCCCCCAAAAAAAAAATTGATATCTAGAGACATAACTTACTTTTTTCTTTTCTTTTTGAAAAAAAATTGGAAATTGAATTATGCATTTTTGTGTTTCAGAAATATGGAGCTTGTGTTTACACTTATAAAGACTGTAATAATACTAGATGAAAAAGAACAATAAAATACTCAAAAACATATCTTATATGCTAAGATAAGTTAACATCAGAATTTTACTCCATTGTCAACAAATTTCTATGATATTAAAAAACCACTCCCGCTGTTGTGATGAGATTGAACGTGCTCCCTTTGTTTGTGTGTGTGTGTGTGTGTGTGTACAAGCTCTACGATTTGATTATCATGACGTCATGTAGAAACTATAAAATAACAAGCCTTCTTGCATGATGAAGAGAAAACCTAACTTGAATCAATCAATATATTTTAATGATTTACCAAATTCTGATCTTCTTCCTCATTCCATGTTTTCCGAAAAATATAGGAAAGCAATCTTTGCTTGATACCACTTAGAAAAGATGTTCCTGCAGCTACCTGATTGTATTTGACATCATTATTATTTGAAGCATTCGTCAAATTACATAGTAGCCCAGAAAGATAATTGTTGCTGAAAACAGTGATATTACTACAGAAAAATTCACAATATGTGCTGTTATTGTTACTATGCCAGGACACAATATAGTGATGAAGATTAATGCTGCTGGGTCAAAAAAAGTTTACTTGCCTGCAAATGGGAGTTGAGGAATAGTTCGTCATCTTCTCGACAGAATGCACCGATCATTCTTACATCAACAAGGTTCCCAGAATCACGAATTTGCAGGATGTGTATTGTCTGATACCGTAGAGACAGTATACACAACAAATCCTCATTCAAGAAAACACCCATGCTATGAGCTAAGTTGATAAAATCATTGCAAAAGACTCTCTCATCCAATATTACTCCATCTTCTAACCTAGCATTCATTTACAATTATAGCTTTGTGTAGAATCCAGAACATAATGATTATATTTACTTCTAAATAATATTATATCACGATCTTATAATGTTAATCATGTTGCCTATTGAGAACATTAAACAAGTTACCACAGAATGAAATGCTGAAAGATTGGTGTAGTCTAGTCTTAATAAGATTGTAAGCATTATCGTTTATTACAATCTCGAATGCTTATGGTGGTTTAGTGAACTTTTATGCGAAATAAGCCAATCTTAATGTTTCCTCAGAAAGCATAATTATTTCATATATTATTTAATATATCTAGATAATGTTCAACTACCTTACAAGATAAAATGTAATTTTCTCAATAGATGGAACTCCATTGATCCCACCATCAGTAGGAGGTGTAACTTGACTTTGCGCAGTTGATGTCGCAAATAAACCAAATTGATGGCTCTCCATATAAAGAAAGAATTCTTTGCAAATAACTTCATTGCTGGATGCAAGTGATACGCTGTAGAGCTGACTGAAGAAGCTATCAAATTTTCTCACTTTTGGATGAGGTTCACTGGAATAACAACACTCACCTCTACATGAGTAAGTCAACCATATGGGTCTATACACAATGAGATCATGATGATTTGAGCTAAAGCTGACTAAATATTTTCCATCATCTGTGAATTTGCGGAATGAATTGTCTGGACAATCAACATCATATACAGTATAATTTGGGACCAAATTCTCGTAAAATTGCCTGACTAGATTTATCTGCACATACAAGAATGATACTAGATTTATTGGACACTTTACGATTTGAAATATATATAGCAACCAATTCAAACTAAAGCACGCAAACTTGAATAATCAAATTATCAGTTATGAGCTAAATGGGGAGCAGCTATTCTCTGAAAGCCATGAAATAAATAATAATAGTATTAATCATACACTGTGTTTCAAAATTTTGACCATCTACCATAGCATTTTCTGGTATTATAAATTAAGTTGCATGAAAAAATGGAAACAAATTCCATTCATAAACATAACAAATTCTGTAATTTTACCATAATTAAACAACAATTATATCCAAAATGACAACCTGTATGGCAAATTACATCTAATGAAGCACTTCATTAGTGCTAGGCTACAAGTTTACTAACAATGCCTTGTTTCTCCCTAATCATGCGTCACATGGTAATGAAAATCCCCTTTAAACTTCAACATGCAGACATGACGAAAACAATGGAGCTTCATTTCTTCAAAGAAGTAAATATATGTATAAGTCCAATCTAAACCATCAATTCGCATAATGAAACATTTTCTAACCAATTTTAACCCAAAGAAAAGCTTAAAACCAAAAAGAAAGGACGAGAAGAGCAATACACTAGCTCCAGGGCGGGGACTAACGATTTGGCGCTCGAAAACCCTAGCAGCCACGTTGTTGCTTCTAAACATGAGAACGATAAGAAGACACGATATTCTCTAATGCTGCTGCGTCTTCTTTCGTCATCTAAACGATCCCTCCGTTAGAAGTGGAGAAATCATTTGAAGTTGATAGTTCTATCTTCCCGATTGAGAATTTGAGATGGTTTGCATTAACTGGTTAACTCCTTGCCACTGGCTACTACGAGACGAGCTGTGCGCATATGGATAATCTTAGCAAAGGGGGATTTGTTTTGTTGTACTCGGGGATTCATTTTGCGCCATTTAAAACGGACTCGAAATAGAGAAGATGTGGTCCACTGTACTATCTGCATTTATTTTGGCAGTGTTGGTGGATTTATAGCTTTGGCAGTAAACATGTCGTGTCTTATTGTTGAACTCAACCAAGTCCATCTCTAGCGGCTCATCTAATTTCAACGTAAGGAAGAGGGATTGGTCCAAATTTAAAAAAAAAAAAAAAAAAAAAAAAAAAAAAAAAAAAAACTCTATAAGAAATCCGTTTATAACATAATAGGGTTTCTGAAAACCGTTTAGATCATGAACGGGTTCTAGAAAACCACGATAGATCATGCCATATTATTGTTTTTAATAGTATCTCCCCACGTTGATATTCACGTTGTTGTAGCGTAATAGACGGAAGAAAAAAAACGTGGATTTCTTGTGTTTTGCCTTCTGTGGTTGCTAGTGGAGATGCTTAAAGTAAGAGCTTTCCCAACTCTCAGTGAGTTACCCGATGTCACTTCTATCAATTTAAATATATGACCCTACAAACTAAATTCCAAGCAGCAACAAGAAGGTACATATTTTAAACGGTTTTTGAAAAATTAGTTAAAGAGAATCACATTACCCTCACGATTGCAGTTCACACGATGGAAATGTTAAGTTTTCATTTTTATAAAACATAATATGTTTAGGTTTTATAAAGTCGACTATGCTGGTAAACCCCAAGGTTGTCAAGATAACCCACAAATGAGTAAGTGGATCATCCCCCCCCCCCCACCCCACCCCCTCCATGACATGTTGGGAATGCTCTGAGCATCAAATTTATTTTCTTCATCTAATATATCTCAAAAGGTGTCCATATTAAAAATCGAACTCATGATTTTTAATGTAAGCTATCAACCATTCAAACTAACCTAATTGACAATAGCAAAGCTAATCTTACTATGATATGAATAGATCCGTCAATGAATATTTTAAAAGGTGGATAATGACATATTTACATTCAAATCCGAAATTATTTTTCAAACATCGGATGTATGCATCAGTGGATACAGACGAATATCGGATAATTATCAGATCCGTCAACGATCGATAATTTAAGAAATGTAAATAAAAAATTAGTTTAAGATTGAAAAATTGATTTCATTCATTATTAAAGGGTTAAAAAGAACAAAAATACGACGATAATAAATAGTTTTAAGCAGTTAATATGCATTTAATGCGTACAATATGAATTTTGACTTAATAAAACAACAAATATATATATATGCACTAAAATACATATAATTAGATTATAATCTTGGGAAAAAAAACATAACGAATAAGTTTTGAATGTAGATAACTTGTATATGCATCCGCGTCTATTTTTTCGAACTTCGAGTATTTATCCTTTTTTGGGACATGAATTCAAACGAATTTCAGATTTTTTTCAGTTATCCATGGACTGCGTTATAAAAGCACAAAGGGTTATTTTTCCTTTTCCCACTATAATTGCTTCCTTTACTTGATTTGGATAATTAATTAGATATATTCAAAATTTCCAACTTTATATCATATTTGTAAATATAATTTTATATTGAAATCTTCTCTAGTTTTAATGAAATACTCACAACTAAAAATAGATGGTCATTGTTTTCCTCATGTTATTCATAAAGGCCAGATGTTCAATCAATCTCGTCAATCCACCTTTTGTATTTAATGTGTTAAGCTTTATTAACAACGTGCAAATTGACATCTTAGATGCATATAGTGTTTACCCCCAAATAACTTTGCACGAACCTAATTTATTAGATATTGCGTTAACGGTGTTCCATGCATATTTCAATGAAAAAATTGTTGATGTCAGGTATTTATTTCCTATAGTCTCTTATCGTATCTTTTAAAATGGTTAGTTTGTTTATTTCAATGCAAATACTGAAAGGCAAATAAAGAGTGTGTTCTCCATTCGGAGAGAGGAAAAACTCTTCTGTTGGCGTCTTTCATTGTGATAATACCATCCTGCTCTTGTTTGTCTATCAAAGTATAGTTGTTTACCCATGGTTTTAGCCATAAACTAGTGTTAGTTCCTTTAGTTATTTTCTTGATTATACAACTTTATTGATTTTTTTTTCTTTCAATATAATTTTTCACGTATAATTGGTGAGTTTTGTCAGGTTGAATAATCCGACCTTTTTTTACAGCGTGGATTTTTAATCAAGGTGGCTGAAAGACTATTTAAAGGTAGATATATCCATAGAACTTTGACACAAATTACTTAGAGCTCATCCTATTATCCTCTTAGCTGCAAACCACCATTGATTTTGGTCTACATACATTAGACAAACTCATGTTATGGATTTTATTTTTCATAAAACATTATCACATAAGAAATTAATCTTTTATATAATGCTTTAGGGAATGTGGAAAATCTACATTCAAAATCTAATAATTTAATAGGTAACAAATTTTATTAGTTCTATTCATCCTCCGATATTTAAAAATAAGTTATTATAATTATTGAATCTTTATTAATAATTCTCTTGGAAACACATATTTTTGGTCCGACCGTGAAGTACCAAAATTACCCTCTTTGTATTCAAATTTTAAATGTGTAATCAATGTGCGCATTAATAATTCTACTAACACTATTTTTTACGTTTGTTTTTATATCCAATTTAAAATAGAACGTTGCTTAATTAGCATAATCAAACTCCCTTTTATTTCTTGAATTCATACCATTTATGTGTACATTATTTCTCTAACTTATATATATACCTTTTATTTCTTGAATTCATACCATTTATGATGCACATTATTTCTCTAACTTATATCTATACATTTTCATTTTAAATTTATCTACATGCATGTATACGTCATTCTTTAAAAGTTTGATATTATTCTCAATAATTCTATTTTACTATCTTCCTTTTTTAGTATACTGAAATTATCCTCTCCGTATTTATTTCTTTTTTTAAATAAATCTTTTTTATTTATTCTTTCTGTTTTTTGACGCGCGTTCAAATTTTAAATGCGTAATCAATGTGCACATTAATAATTCTAGAGGATTGTTAAAGGGACTCCACTTTTGGTTAAGGGGAGTTCAATTTTAAGGGGACTCCAATTTAATTTTATTTGTTAAGGGGGGGTTTGGATTTTAGAAAAATAATTAAATATAGACTAAAACACCCTTATCTTATGACCTACACTTTTGGCATGCATGGTTCTTCCAGTAATTCAATTGACTTCTTTCTATATTCTACGTTGCTTTTGCTTTGTTATTTTCAATTGCTTGATTTTCCATTGTTACATTCGAGTTTTAGATATGACTTTTCTCTGAAAGTACGGGAAATAATATTACAAAAATTGGTGATGAATAATATAAACATAACATATTTATACAGGTAGCTGCTGATTATTTCCCTCCTTATATTTTGACCTTGCCCTTACAGTTATTATTTACAAGTGTAAACATGTGTTAGAATTTTGAAATTTCTTCGCTGACTTGATGAATACGTCAAACATTGCTTGCTTGAAGACGATATACCAAGAATAATTTATTTTTTTCCTATTTTGTTTATAACAACAAATTGGCATTGAAAAATTCTTTCCAGATGCCATGTAGAATGTCATTCTTCAGTTATTATTAATTAAAATACACTACTTGATTTTCAGTGTTGTTTGCTAAGGGTTAGTTTTGGAATTTTTATTTTATGTTTAAGAGGAGGCTAATTTATTTTGTCCTCCCCTTAACAATTCATTAAAATTTAAAAAATTGTCCCCCCTTAACAAAAAGTTGAGTCCCTTTAACAATCCCCTAATTCTATTTACATTATTTTTTACGTTTGTTTCTATACTCATTTTAATTAAATCTTCCGCCATTTTTAACATACAATTTATTTCAATTTCAAACGTGCACTATATCTTAGGCTTGCGTGTAGGTTTGAGAACAAATCAAATGCGCTTGGGTCAAAACCTTTTCTTTCTAAATATTTCCAATGCATCAATATAAATACGCATGTCCCTTATCAATTGTTACTTCATTTTATTTTATCATTCACTAAAAGCTTATTCGGTTGCTTCATTCTGAGGCAATAAGGTATGAGATATGTTTTTCTTTTTCTCTTGTAACACGATTTCTAGATGATACAATTTGTTACACACTTACATAATTAACACTGACTTTACCATTGTTATGCATATGCATTAGTCACTCGCAAGTCACAACATTATAGAACTCACGTTTGATTACTTTACATTCAGTTACGTGTGCAACAAGCCAACATCACTATTAGGCGCGATGGAGTTAGAAGACACAAAAAGTTCTTCAATGGATAGACGGGATGGCTTGGCCAGATGCAAGCCACAAATGTGTAACTATAACAAAAACATAGAACGTTGAAGGAAGATATCTATATTTCATATTGTTCCCAGAGAAGGAAAAAAAGCTTCTGTCAGGCTGTCAGCCAGTAATATCTATATTTAAAAAATATCCATTTTTTACTAAGAAACATTCAACTTTTAATAACACCAAAAAGTATTTAAGAAAACATAGGTACCAACCTTCTGTAAATTAACTTAAATGTTACTGTTTTGTTTTTAACTTAAATATGAGAAATGAACTGAATAATGGTGATGTATGCAGGTCTTTAAAGGCTAATGATATTCTGAAGAGAGTATATGGAAGTGTTGTGCTTGGTAAATAGAGAAAGTGAGAAACTTTATCGGGTAGAATACTGGTACGTAGGCACAAGCTTGGTTAACATTCTCTGCCATATACAGATAGAGATCTCTATGTTAATATTGTATGCTCATGCATAACAAATGTGTAGTTTGCTTTTCTTTTGTTTAGGTGGATCACTCTATATTGGAGAGTTTTGCATAAGGAGGAAGGAAATACGTCACATGCATGTGTATCCAAAAAGGAAAATAAATAATGCTTTTCAAATCTTCTTGATTAGCAATGCAACTAATTCGGATCTATAGGTTAGTAGTCTGAATATTTAACAGATGAATTTTACAACTTTGCTTCCATACCGAAGATGGAAATCATAAAATGTATTCAGATTTAGCACAGTTGCACCTTCCATATTTTAGTTTATACAAAACAATATTTATCACATGCAAGTAACCGCTCTACATGTGTTTACTCTTTCTTAACTTTCTAAGCATTTTTCTTAATATTAAGACAAAATGGTGGAATAGCTTTAAGCAGAAATACTTCCGAATTTATTTATATTTTCATTTAACTCTTTTTATATTTTTAAGTTCTATATAATATTTGTAAAATACACAAAATTTGATAAAAAACGCGTGCCGTCATCACGCGCGGAGCGCATGCCGTTTCCACGTGCGAAGCGCGTGCCATGATGCTCGTTTCTTATTGATCTTATATGTTAAAGGGCCAAAATCCATTGTTTTAAGTTTGTCTGTGGATAATGGAATCCTCAAGTAAATGATTGGAACATTTCGCATTGGCCTTTTTAATATATTATTTATTTGTCCTTTATTTTGTACTCATTTGCCAAAGAGAATTACTGATTTTTCTTCTTCTTATCACCAAGCCTGTTGAGATTTTCAAATCGTCCACTGGCCATGCTTTATGAATTATGTTGCCCTTAATAGATTACATACCTAGTGTAGTGTTGAGATATTCAATGGCAATAGAGAAGGGGTATGGATACTACGATTTCCTTGCCTTAACCCTCTATTGCTTGGAAAGAGGTGCTAAGGGTGATCGTTGATCATGATAGAAAATGATGTTGTGGAAATGCTTGTAATTATTAAATTGGATAAATTATTGGCAAATCAAGTTGATTTCATCATTCGAAGAATAAATTCTCTAACTATTCTATCATAAGTTTCACTTAAGTCCATTTTGAACACTAATTTTTTGACGTCCTCTTATTATAAATTGTTAACTAACTCATGTTATAAAATTGAGTTTCATTTATATTTCTTCATAGGATGAAAGCATTTAATTTACTTATATCACTTTATTCAACAGTTTTCAAATTACCATATATTAAATTTGTGAATATTTTATATGGAGAAGATACATAGTAAAATCGACTCATAGACAATAAGGAATTAGGGATTCTGTTTCTTATGAGCCAAACAAATGAATGTATGATTAGTTAACTACTTTAATTAACTTCTCTAAATTATGAACCCCAATAATAGTTTCAGTGGTTCAACTTTTATCAAATCTCAATGTTTTTTTGCACTATAGCTATCAAGACCTAGGATGCCATTATTAGTGATTTAGAAAACTACTTTTGTAACAACCCGGGTTTTTGGGTACCCGGTTAAACAGGCTGTAACGTCCCAGAAATTTCGACAACTGGAATATGGAATTAATTAAAAATTTAACTATTAATAATCAATTTTATATTGATACTTGAATTAGAAATTAAAAATCAAATACATGGTTTTGAATATGAATTGAATATCTAATTCAGAATGGCTGATTGGAATCAAATATTTATTGTTGAATATTTGAATTGAATTTGGTTGGATATTTGAATTGGATTTGAAATTCGACTGTAAAATATAAATGATCGAATATTAAAATAAATGTTATTGACGTTTAATGAATTAGAAATTTTTTTTGTTTAAATATATATGCAATTTGGATTAGTTATGTGTGTATTCGAAATCTGGAATTGAACGGAGTTGTTGATGGACAAATGGAATAAAATCGATGAATCGATAAATAAAATTAAATAACTCAATACAATTCGTCGCATTTGGAGTTTGTGTTGACGATTCAAATATTGAGCGTTCAACGATGGTTTACGGTAGAATTTAATATTTAATTTAAAACAAATATTACCTCCCTCAGTATTATACTACGCCGACCTACCTTCTGAATAGCGCAGATCCCCTAGACCCTATGAAATTACGTTGTTCTTATCCTTAAGCCTTTCTTCTATAAAATTCACGCTTATCCCCAAATTTCTTCATATCGAAGCATCTTCAATGTAATGGCTTCATACGAAACCCTTTCCCTTTTTTCCAAATTGAGATTCGATCCTTTTCCAAAAATCAAAAGTGGTTTTCCCTAAAAATCCAAATAATGGCCACCCCTGGTCAGCTTCGCCGCTTCCTCCCTCTCCATCGCAGGCAGTCCACACCACCGTGCTGGAGTTACTTCACCAACGGTATCTCGCATGCCACGCTCCAGCGTTGCTCAGGCCACCTGCATCCCTCTCTGGAATTTACTTAGACAAATACCCATCATCTCAGAGAACCAACCCGCGGCCTTGGTAGTCGGAGCTCTGCCTCCAGTCGAGTTCACCAGTGCAGGTCAAGCCAAACGAGTCTCCATCCTTACTATTCAAGGTGAGTTTATGCTACCGATTTATCTTTATTTCAAGTAAATTAACTTAATAGGAACTAGGATATAATAGTTGATTAATTTTCGTTCGGGTTATTGTTGCCTTATTCCTATGCGCTTCATTTCTTGTGGATGCCTGAATGGTTACAAATCTTCACCGTCTATATATGCGGAGGCTGGCCCGAATATGGGTATACATATACTTCGTATGTGAATATTCATATAGTTTGGCATATGTATATACCTAGATTTATACGTCGACTTAGTGATTGCGTGAGCCGTTGGTGCAAAACCAATTCATTCTCTATATTATGAATTTCTCATGTGTATATACTTATATACATATGTGTATACATGTGAAAATTCGGATAGTTTTATTGAAAATTTACCATGTTGGCACACTTGTATGGAAATATTGTTTGGTTCATCTGTTGAAACTGGAAGTGCATACTTAAGTATTGAGATTATCCTTTCTTTTATATAGTCATTTTGAACAAAAAAATGTATATGTTTGTATTGATAATGAGTACAGTACATATAGTTTTATATATATATATATATAATGTTATGATAGTTAGTGTCTTATTCCTGCATGCAGTAATCTGTGCTTGACCTTAACATACTGGCCATCTGTTGTTGGCTCTTTCGAAACTTATATACCCAGCATTTTCAGTATTGGTTGTTGCCACGTTTAACTGAATATGTATTGCCACCTTTTAACTGTGTAGTGAACTATGTATAAACCTGAATATGTCATTCTAACTGTGTATAAACCTGAATTTCATTTTAATTGAATGTTGTTGCATTTTAATTGTGTATCAACCTGAATATTTGCCTCATCTTAACTGTGTATTGCCACATTTTAACTGAATATTTACCACATTTTAGTTACTGCAATGAACTTGATAACTTGGCCACCTTTTATTGACTCTAATGGATTTGATAACCTAGCCACATCTTGCTTAGACTGCAACAAACCCTGAACAACTGTATTTAGTACCCGAAAACCATCTTGTATCTCTTGGTTCGCTCTTTGTCGGTTCGTAGCATGATTTTTTAGTATGTATGTGGTGTCCGATGCATATGTATATACATATACTATCGTATGTGTATATGCATATCATCGACACACATGTATACATAAATATACATGCTATCCGGAATTGTTTTATCCCAGGTTGCTATGCTATATATGTTGGCATTTTTCTCATGGTTCGACGTACTCAAAATTTAATAATTTATTAGGATCAACTATTATATTTTAGTTTATATTGAGGTTAATTTATTTGAACAATGATTAATCCTGACTCAAGTGTTTTATGTTTTTGCATGAAACGCTCGGGTCAAACCTGAGTGTTACAGATTTAAAGACTACATCTTAGGATTCGAAGATTGGAGAAGTTGGGGATTTCAAGAGACGACGCACTCTGAAATTTTAAACAGTAATATTTTTTCCTGTATTCAAATTGCATTTTAAATTCTGCTGTATAGAAAATTCTTGTATCAAAAAAAATTCCTATGAATATAAAAAGCTTTATTTCGCTGTTCAATATAGTGTTATTATTTATTTTGTGTTTTCTGTGTTGATTCTATTTTAAACTTTGTAAGCTGAATAACGATCCGTCATTTTGAACGTTCTAAGTTGGTTTAATTACCAATTTGAAGCAATCAAAAAGTCGGGACATTACAAATGGTATCAGAGCTTTGGTTTATTCAAACCTTATCTTATCGGGTTTAAAATGAGTAGGATCGACACTAGAAAAGCGGATTTTGAAAATAAAAAAGTTTTGAAATATAAATTTTGAAAGTATTTTAATTTTGGAAGGAAATTTATTTTGGAATTATTATGAATTTTAAACTAGTATTTTGAAACTGATACAGCGGAAACAAAAGATATTTTGAGATTTAAATTTTTTCGAAATCCCCGGTCTTCGGATCTAGATTTGCGAGAGCTTTTCTTCAATGAAATCCCCTTAGGTTTGAATCTCGAATCCACCATCGAATGGTATCAAAGGAAGATAAGTATAAGAGAATCAATGAATCATGTATTTTAGCAATTAAAGATAACTGAAATTTAATAGAAATAAGAATTCAGTTGAGAATTTGAATGAAAGGGGAAATTTGAAATCGTCTCAAAAATGAAACGATGAATTTTATTTCGGTATTTAGAATATAGATAAATAAAATTTAAAAGGTTATAATTGGAATTTAATTGGGTCGAATTTTATTATTAACCTATTTAGATTTTTCAGAACTTGGCAAGATAATTTATAATTGGTTTCGAACCAAAAATGTATAATCGAATATATGAATTCGATCGAAAGTAATAAACTTGTTAATTGATCTACAATAAGTGGATGTAAACGAGAGTTATGAGTGAAGTGAAATATGAATGAAGATTTTAAAAGCTTTGGACGTATATTTAAATGAAATCAAAACTAATTTTATGTGACGAGTCCATATTCCTATAAAAGGAATCATATTTACTTTTTAGAAATAAATAACATTTAAAAGCAAAAATGTTGCAAATAAAATTGAGGATAAAGGAAATGGAGTTGACCAGTACGGTGAGATTATTCCGAAGCTCATCCAACATTCAGCTCATCCAACTGATGCTGCATCCAAGCTATATTCTCTTCCTCCATGGACCTCCTATAAGCTTGTTGAAAAGTAACAGCCTGCGAAATAATTCAAGTTAACATTAAAGTTAATAAGTCAAGTAACATTCATGATGTTATCATAAAAGTCTATGAAAAGTATCCTTCTCATTGCCGAACTCATGTCACCTGTTTCGAGTAGGCGGATCAATAATAGAATCCCATATACAATTGGACTCTGCAACCATAAGCTTCTCTGGTCCACTAGCCCGTGTCACTCTAGCCGACTCTGCGTCATATTTCTCGTATAATACCAATATAATTTTGACAAAATTGGTATATAATTTACTTATACACTGTGATATAAACAAATATAAAACATTTTCATTACAGATAATCATATTTACCATTACATCCACAACCTTTTGGTCCGCCCAATCGTATGAAATATCCCTTCTTCATTAGTCTGCTCCACTTCATGTGTATGTCTAAAAACCTCTGTCATCGAAGGATCCCTTCCATACTTTGCGAACTGAGTATATACAATAATAAAATTATTGAAAATAAGAATGAATGATATACATAAGGATATACGTGAACATACACTAAAAATATTGAAAATTTATACCAATTCTCTCCTATGTTGTTAGAAAGATTTTGAGTCATCGCGGTGTAAAGCTGGATTCTTATTTCTATTTGCCTTATTTATTGTTTATATGTCCTATTAGATTTGATACACGATTAATTAAAATAATGCAAATAACATAAATGTGAATATTTTCATTATAGTGTACTTTAGCTGCTTAGGTATCCTAGTATCTTAAAAATCCAACCCAAATATCGTCACTTATCCAACTTGACTTTTTACGAGAGTTCTTTTCCCTTGAAATTGCCTCTCTATAATTTTTACGCATTTTCATGTTCTAGACATAAAAGCCTCCATATCCTGTGGCTCAACACGTACAACGACATGCATATTTAATTTATTTTGAATTATGTACAATATATTAATTTTCAATAGTAATATAAAAATATACTTACCATCAAATCAGCTTGGCATTCTTGATATGAGGTAGGATACTATCCCATTGCGGCCAACAACCAGACATCCTACTCCTATATGACTCCCTCGATACTTCTAGTATAAACGATGACGACTCCACCTCGAAACCCCTGTATACATGTTAACATAGATATTTAAAATATTTTAAATAATCTAAATTGAAATAAATTTGATATTTACCTGACACTCTTGGGAACAATCTCTGCAACCCGACGTAGATTTGGCTCCGAGCTGCTAGGACCTGCTCTAGCTGCAGGAGATGGTGAAGGAGACGGCTAAGACGTAATCTTGGATCGATTTCTATTAGACATATTTGTCATAATCATATAATGCGTACAAAATAATAATGAGCACATAAGCATCACATAATCATTAATCATCACACAATTGTACCTTGACATAATCAACACATAAGTAAATTCATAGCTAGGAATAGTCATCATCATTATTATTACATAACTCAGAATAGTAAAGAACATAAGTAAATTCATAGCTAAGAACAGTCATTATTATTATTACATAGCTCAAAATAATACATAACATAAGTAAATTCATAAGTAGTTATCATCTATGATTAGTCTTCATCATCTTATGATCCAGACTCAGTCTCATACTCTATATCGTTTTCTTTGGTACTTATAAATGCATCTATTGATACATTCTTTTCATCATTCAGCGACCCTACATCAATGTCATCGGCTATTATTATTTTAGTATTTGGCTCTAGATCCGCTTGATACACTGCTTCGTCTGAAATATTATTTCCATCAAATGTAAATCTTGCCTTTGTTTTAAAAACAGCCCATCAATCTGCTTTATCTTTTTTTAAGGACAGATACGGAGCAAAATAGACTTGTAATGCTTGCTTAGCTAATACAAATGGATCATACTTATAGTAATGCGATGTATGCCTTATTTCAATTAGCTTATAATCTTTGTGCGCGTTGATTCCAAAACCAGGAACATGGCTAAATTAGTTGCATTTAACTGCAAAAACTTTCTTTATAAGCTAGATATAATAATTCAACTCAAAAACTTGCGTTAAGACGTCGTAAAAATCTTTTATATGTTCCTCTAGATCATCACTACCTTTGACAAATACACCGCTGTTATATGTTAATTTTTCAGCTCTGTAATCACTGGTGTTGAACTTAAATCCATTGACGAAGTATATTGGATAAGTTTTGGTATTTCTTTTCGGTCTGATAGCAAGATGTCGTAATCCTTCGTTAACAACATAGTTTGTGGGATCATGAATATAATTTGAAAACCATCCAACAAATTCTTTACTGAGATCGCCAGATTGATGTTGTGATTCATATATGTTGCAAATATGTGTTATGTTTCTTTTTATTGATATAAATAAATATAACTGAATTGTATATGAATTTAGTATTACCTAACCAATGCTGCAACTTCAACACAATTTAAAAGAACATATGTGTATACCATATGGTAGTCTCTATCGCTTAACCATATTTCCACACATTTTCCAGTAGGTCTTCCATGTTGTCTAAAAATAGATAACATTGTTTGAGAAGATTCATGTTCAACAGCTTCTTCATTACGAGGAACAGTTACAAAAGATAAGTTTACATCTTTACTAAAGTAATAGGAGAAAAAAAATGAAGCTTCCACTTCAAGGTACGATTTGCAAATCGAACCTTCTACTCGTACTTTTTGTATAATTTTCTTCTTTAAATGATTCAAGTACCTATAATAAGATTAATTAAATTTAATGTTGGTACAAAAATCTAAATTGTAATCTATCAAGAATACTGAGGATATATAAAATTACCTCTCAAATGGATAATCCACCCATATTGCACAGGACCTCGAAGGAGTGCTTCGGATGGCAGATGAATAGGTAAATGCTCCATTACATTAAAAAACTGGTGGAAGTATATTCTCAAGTTTGCAGAGCAGTATAGGAATTTATACTTCAAGCTTATGTAGACGATCTACTTTTAACATTGTTGAACAAAGTTGTTTATAAAACATACTTAATTCTGTTATAACACTCCATAATTTTGTGGGAAACAGTTCTTTGAAAATCACAGGTAAAAAATATTCCATCATGATATGGAAATCATGGCTTTTCATCCCACTCAATTTACTATTTTTTAAAGTCCACACATCTTCGGAGGTTAGAATAAATACTATCAGGACATCTTAATCCTTCCACCCACTTTAGCACGAGTTTTACTTGCATGTTGTCTAGCTCATAGCATGGTTTGGGTTTTTTATTATCGTCGTACAAGTGAAGTTACGGCTGTTTACAGAAGTGTAAGATATCATGTCTCGAATTCGCTTCGTCCTTGGTTTTTCCCTTTACATTTAAAATTGTATTAAAAACGTTATCGAAAACGTTTTTTTCATTGTGCATGATGTCAATATTATGTCGAAGTATCATATTTTTCTACTAAGGTAACTCCCAAAATATACTTTGCTTACACCAATTATGAATGTCCGGCTTACCTGGAATTTCAACCTATTTCCCAGTTTCATGTATCTTTGGATAGTCTTTTACGATTTTATATATCTCTTCACTTGTCCAAACATTAGGCAGTAGCATGCTCTCTGCTCTGTTAGCTTTAATGTTCTTTTTATCCGTTCTAAATTTATGATTAATATGTAGAAAACACTAATGACAATCAAACCAAGGATACTTGTTTCCATACTTTAATGAAAATGCTCGTGTCTCATCCATACAATCAGGACAAGCTAGACGTCCATATGTGCTTCAACCTGAAAGCATGTCATACACGGGGAAATCACTAATAGTCCATAATAATGAAGCAAACATATGAAAAATCCTTTTTCTCTAAATGTTGTGTGTTTCAACTCCTTCATGCCATAGTGTTTTCAACTCTTCAAACAGTGGTTGTAGATAAACATCAAATCTTTATGTCAAATCATCGGGACCGGGGATGACAATCGTTAGAAACATATATGGAGTTTTCATACATATCTATGAGGGTAAGTTATAAGGCGTAACAATGATAGGCCATGATGAATATTTACTACCAAACTAAGAAAATGGCGAAAATCTATCTGTACATAAATCGAGCCTAACATTATGGCTCTTTGCAGCAAATTCAGGATAAGTCTTATCGAAGTGTTTTCATGCTTCACCATCAAACGGATGTATCAAAGTTCCTTTTTCTAGTGTTCTCACGTTGTGCCATCGCATATGACATGTTGTAGCAGAAGATGCATATAACCGTTGAAGTCTGGCAGTTACGGGTAGATAATGCATTCTCTTATATGGAACTTCTTTTTCTTTCTTTTTTCTTGGTTTATATCTATCTTCGTTGCAAAATATGCATTTTCTAAGGTGAGCATCTTCCTTCCAGTACAACATGCAACCTTTTACACAAGTATCTATCTTCTGATACGGTAGTCCAAAAGCAGACATAAGTTTTTTCACTTTATAATAACTTTCTGTAACAGCCCGCACCTCCGTTTGTGCAAGATATTATCCCCAACTAAGCCACCGTATAGGTGTGGGGTTTTGTTCCTCAAAAGGCCTCGGCGTTAGTAAGAGATGGACTCTACTATATAAGTACCCACTTCACATGGGCTTCCATGATGTGGGACTTAGGGGTGTTACATTCTCCCCTCCTACAAAGCCCAACGTCCCCATTGGCTCACAAACACCTCACCCAGGCGCTGTGGTCCATACAGGAGCCACAATTCCGGCTGGGCATTGACTCTGATGCCACTGTAACAACCCGCACCTCCGTTCACGTAAGATATTGTCTCCAACTTAGCCACCGTATAGGTGTGGGGTTTTGTTCCTTAAAAGGCCTCGGCGTTAGTAAGAGATGGACTCTATTATATAAGTACCCACTTCACATAGGCTTCCACGATGTGGGACTTAGGGGAGTTACACTATCGCACATAAAATTATTGGGTGGAATGTGTCGTTTTGCAGTTAAAACTGTTGTAAATGCAGCTTCTGTAAGATTGAATCTTTGATTCATAGTGATGTATTCGTCAGTTACAGATAATTTGATTCCGTTTGTGCACCAATCCCACAACAGCCTCTTAGCAGAATCCAATAAATCATTAAAAAAAATAGCCTCCACTGTAGGTTCTTCAACATTTCTGTTCTCATTGTCGCCTTGATCAATGGTAGGAAACATTGATCGTGCTGCATCTTGTACCATATTTTCTATCAGATTCGTCATTGTATTATCGTTCATCATTGTATTATCGTCCTCTGCCACTACAGTATCAGACGTAGACTAAACAATTTCTCTATGACAATCCTATAAGTAATAATTTGGCACAAAACGAAATTTATACAGATGTACTTCTACCACATCTGGCTTCCAGTGCTTCATATGTTTGCACTTACTACACAGACAACGAATATCTACGTTACTTTAATGATTAGATTTAGCAAATCTAATAAATTCTTGGACATTGTTACAAAAATGTTCCTTTATCGACCATTTCATACTAGTTTAGGATTCATACATCCAACTGCGATCAAGAAAATAATCGAACATTTTCCTGATTTGCAAAAAATATGTTAGAAAAATCGATCGAACACTTTATATTAATTAAAGTCTTGTAAAATTTCATCTATAACTACTTCGGTTTTTTCGGTTAATTAGTTTATTTCTTTTTACTTTGACGGTCGGACAACCTACTTCCCATTACAAATATAATAACGTAAGCATATTTTATAAATCATTTCAAGTTAACCGGTTCAACAAAATTTCGGCAGCACTTCACTTTGGTCCCTGTATCGTACACAAATGCGTGTACACAGGGAACAAAAAGGAAGTTCCATTGAAATTTTGTTAATTGTTTAAACTGAAATAATTTATAAAATATTCTTACGTTATTATATGTAACTTGTCTGATACTGGGACAAATCCAATGAATATTGTATCAGATGAATATAGATTTCCATTTTGTGTAAAAACGAATATCCGTATAATGATCATATACAACGCTTGTCAGATGGGACCAAAAATCTGGGTTCACATAAGTAAAACACATTATATAATTTGTATTTTAACGTCTACATAATATTTTTTAATACGTTCAATGAATATTTGTTAACTACAATTTCAATTTTAAAAAGTACTGTAACTTCCACTCAAAAGCTTTAAATTTGAAATATTAACACGTAATTAAAAATTTAGCCAACTTTGTCGGATTTTCAATTACGTTTTTTATAAAAAATTCAAAAGCTGGCACTTCTAATAAATTAAATTCTAATTATTTTAACTTATGCTAATACATACAACTGACACACGCTAGCTAGCAATTTTAATATAGTACACATATTTTTGCCTAAACGACAACAAACATTGTTAACAAATATTCATATGAACTTATAAATAAACATGTTAATAAATAGTATATGATAATTTTCAAATCACCCAACCAATCAACAATTCTACATCAACTAGCACAATAATCATGATAAAAACAATGTGATAATTATTGTTTTCAACCTCCTAATCAATTACATTTACTCCCAAATCAACCTACAACACAATCATCATCATAGGCATCCCACATGATAACCAATTTCATACTCATAAACAATCAATTTTCAAACTCATATAAACATACAACTAAACCCTCTAATTAACCATAATTAAACATAAAATAGGGTTAGAAGACATACCGACACGAAATTAGAAGTCTGAAGGCGAGTATGGAGGGTTGGAGGAGCTGCAGCAAGAAGGGGCGACAGAGAGAAGGGTTTTGAATATAATTTAGGGGAGAAAAATAATGAGGGAGATGGAGTAACGGCCGCTGTTTGTATCAGCAGACCATGCAGTGGCTTGCGACGGTTTGCAACGACCGCCTTTATAGCCGTCGCAAGCCGTTGTTCTAGGTCATCGCATTTTCGACTGTCTCTTGTAGTGATGGTGTTAGAACACTTTTATCCATCTCAAATGAGTTTGGAAACCTTTCTATCATTTTGATATTTTGATTCGGAGGTCTACTATGAGTCTTCATATTACCAACCAAAGGTCCAACATATGGGCAAACACTATTTACGTTTTCCCATAAGTTTCTGTTTGATGGAACTCCAGTTTAGCTCAAACAATGATTCTTCCATCTTCTTTCTCATATAACAATCTCAATTAATGTATTTGAATCAACTTATAATTTCAATAGATGACTCAAATTTTTATAACGCACATGAAAGTCCATGTGTATTATAAACAACACATTCACATTAATTCTCATTTTTTACTTACGTGGTGTTACTTAAACAAGCTCCAAACAAATAAGCTTCGGCACATAAGAGAAATGATACCAAGTAGAATTTCAATTTCTTTTATATAGATTTGAGTTAGTTTCAGTAAACATGTTTATAATAGTTCTTCAACTTAAATAAATATAAGCTTTAATAAAGAATTCATACTTTCTCAACACCTTGTAATGTTGTTTTAATTTATGGAAAAATGTTTTCCAAATTCAATTGAGTAGCAATGGATCAAAAGATTTTTTTTTCTTCCAACAATGACAACCTATAATGATGTAAATGCTTAACAATTGTTCTATGTGAAAAGTAGAATAAATATATACTTACTTGAATTATATTTTCTAAAATAATGAAATATCAATCCATCCACACATATCCTTTCATGTATACTTCAAAACATATAGGAAATTATGGCAAAAGGTTCCGACCACTGCCAATGGCTCTGTCATTTGACTTCTGTTGACTTTTGTTTGCACCATAAATTATCCAAACACCCGAGAAGTTATAGAAAGCAAGATATATGAAGAGAGTCATAGAAAAGGAGCAAAAACAGAATATAAATAATATAGATTAAGCTAAAACATATGCAAATAGTTTTATAGTGATTCGACATTTGTAGCCTACAACTACTTGGAATATTTCTGTTATTTTATTAAGAATTGAAATTAAAAGTCATCGAATTAGCGTAGGTTCGGTAGTAGAATGCTCTGTGAGTTTTACCAAAGTCAGGTGATTCCTAATATAAGCAATAGAGCTCAAATTTATAGCTAAATTTGCGGAGAACCAGCTGAAATTTTTTCTACAAAACTTACTGGATGGGTTGACCTTACTCATAAAATTGGGCCTTATTAGATCTCATTCGTTGTGATCGAAGCTGATCACTACGATCGGGATCGATGGTCGAACCCTCTAAGTTTTGAGTGAGACCCAACGACTTCTGACAGAGACACGTCTTGCTATTTTGACTAAATCCCCATAGTCGTTTGGTAAAGTTATGTTGGTGTTTAAGATACATGAAGGGACACTTGTTGGATTTGTTGAGTTGTGCCATTCGTATCCATGACAATTTGATTTTGATCTGATCTCCTACCTAGGAAAAGTGCTAATTCCTAATTAATTTTATTCTAGGACATTGCTCTTCTGGATTTGATTGCATATTGTGGTTGATTCGTAGTTATACTGGATCGATAGTTAAATTAGGTTTTAAGCATCATAAAATGAGTTATAGAGAAGCGAATGCCATCTTAATAGGGGCGATGTGGTCAGCTCCAATCCATATGAGGGTGTCATGCCGATTTTATGCTTAGCGGAGTATAAGAGTGCACACACTTGAGTAATGCATGGAAATCTTGGAACAACACTTGAATCGAGCTTTATGTAACTAGTGGAGTAAGTTAAGTAACAGTGAGAGGGTCATATGGAGTAGGCCTTAGGGATTGGTGTTGATCCCTAGGAGAAGCTCCAATTGATCCCTCCACTTAGGGGAAATCAAATGTTCATTTCATTTGGTTTCCTTCGACTATAGTCTCACGTCTTGCCTGTACTTGATTCTAGATCTTCAAATCATCATTTTGGACTATCTTTCTCGATGATCGTTAATTCTAACTTGTCCAATCATTAAAATATAACTAAATAAAAAGGTTGTTATACACTTCCTCTTCAATGTACGTCTTGTTTTAAACATGACATGCTTTGAATTGAGACAAGTTATAGTCATAGGAAAGAATTCCACTTGGTGTCTAGATTGATCGTTACCCTTTTGCTGAGTTATGCTGGAGAGCCATATCTCTTATTGTTCGTTGCAATGCTTGCTTATTATCTAACAGTAAAAGCATAAAGAATGGAGACTCTTTATGATTATTTATACATGATTCCATTGAGCTAGTTGATTGAGTAAGCCTTGAAAATGCAGCTAGAACTTCATTGAGCCATAAATATCCCCACTATTGCGCATAGCTCTCTTAGACTGCTAAGAACTTTTTGAATATAGCCCCAATGAACAACATATCATCTTTATGCCCTACTATTTTATGCTTGACTCGCCAACCCTAGCAGCCGCTTTAGCAAAATTAATGTAAAAAGGTTGATCGGGCTAGTTTTTTCTTAGACAAAATCTATATAAAGTTGGAGTAAAAACCAAATTTTAAGGCATAATAATCAACCTAAGTTAGAAATCTATTGTTGTCACTAGAACTTTACTGTATGAATCATGATATTTTTGGTTTTTTATATAAGATTTAAAAAGTATTACTTTTTCTTTTGCAAATGATGTAAGAAAGATAATAAATTAGCATTAAATATTTCACTTTATATCGAATGAAGTTTTTGCACCTTCGCTATTTTCCGCTATATCCCTGCTATAACTTTTTGCAGTTCTACTGCAGTAGAACTACTAATCGCTTTAACTATGTAGAGCCTTTGTTATCCTTGTTCTCTTTCTCGAGTTCCAAGTTGTAATCTAATTTCCGTCGAGTCAAAAAATTTGATATCGAATGTGCATACATGCTCATCTCATACATTGGCATGTACACCATCAATAGTTCCTAAGCATAGTCATATGTGAGTAGTTTTTGGCCAAGCTTTAAGAGATTATGATCAGAAGGTGATTGAGATGAAAACTTCCACTCTTCTTACTTATTATTTTAATGGTTTCCATACTGATCCCAGTTGCACGGATCGATGCTAATCCCTGCACTTGGTGAAAACTAAGTACATTAGACAAATAGTGTATAATTAGAGGTGAGCAATATTCGGTTCAAGCTGAATTAACCGACCAAACCAGTACATTTCAGTCGGTTCGGTTTTAAAACTAAACCGTTTGAGTTTTGTTTGTAAAATAAATTATTTAGTTCATCGGTTTAACCGAATTAACTGAACTTTAAATTTATTATCTAATTTTACGGCATTATAATACTTAAATTAGTTAGTTTAGTGATATAATACAAAGGTGCAGATGGATCAAATTTTATTATGAACATAAAATTTACAATATAAAATTTCTCCAAACATGAATTTACATTTTACTTTAAGTGAATTCATCATCTTAATAATAATACTCCTTCAAACTCGTTTAAATTAGTTACCAACGGAATTAACCAAAATTAATTTGGCTTGGTTCAGTTTGATTTGGAAATTTTTGATTTTAATTTGATTTGAGTTTTTTACCTCAAAATCAACCGGACCGATCGAACGCCCACCCCTATGTGTGATCCCCTTGCCCTAACTTCTCATTTCCAATTTCTCGCTCTCTAGTGTGGATGAAGTTGGCATTGGCGTGGGTTGATTTAATGTTAGTGTAAAGGATCTTGGAATCAACTAATCAGTAAATAAATTGCATGAGAACTCTTCGAGGATCTGGGATTAGTGTCAATCCCAGAGAGGACTTCATCTTAGCTTTTATACTATTTTTCATAATCTATGGTGTGAGGGTTGATCGAGTGGGAATGAGATGATGGTCACTCTGATCGGACTTTAAGATCATGTTATGAGCTTGTTGAGTTCTATATTTATAAATTATGAATGTTCTGAAAAAATATTTGCAAGCACCATTGATCAGACCTATCTATATCCTAAGAAAGATGTTAATTCTAGTTCCATCTTGAATGATAAAAGCTTTCATTTCTCTCAAAGTTTTTACCTGAGTATTCATAGGTGCTCATGCAATGAGATTTCCATTCAGTGTACTCATAACCAATCACTTATGGTCCATGTATGCATAAAACTCAGTTTCCTACACGACCGGGCATCGATCCAATGACTTTTCCCTTGGTTCACCTAGCCAGTGGTAGCATTAAGTCCTACTAGATCCTGGACACAAGCATTGGGAATGAGACATTGTATTATGCCTTTTGCATTATTATACTCATTCCTTCGCCTATGGGTGACGGAGTTGGAGCATGTATGTCGAGTCTTATCCTTAATAACTTGTACTCTCCTATCGTTTCTTTGGTTAGAGATAGCTACATGATGGTTGATTAACACCAAATATGGATTTCTACTCCTCCATATAGGTCAAAGGTCAGAACTAGGATATAAACTGTTGGTGTTACCCACTTTGATTTTTGTGTTCCGATAGGAAGACATTGATGAGAAAGAAATGGTCATGTTACACTTGTTTTATACACAAGCCGTCAGATCTAAAGCATGAGTTGGATGAACAGATGGTCGACTCACATCTCTATCCATCAAATCATGGGCATGGGTTTACAAGGGTGGACAGAGGTTATAGCTGGCGAGGTCACGTGACCTCACGAGAAAAACGCAAAAATGTATTGCTTCGCTGATTCTCTTCTTCAAATCTTCCAGAGCGATGCTTCCATTCAACCTTCTGCGGCACCAATCTTGCATCGTTTCCCAGAATCTTGGGTGATGGGTAATCAGCTAACTTTAGTTTAAAACCGCGACATCCAGTGGAAATATCCATCCCCGTCTTAATCGTCTTCCTCACATCGCAAGCGGTAGCAGCTAATGGGTAATTTAGTAAACCTAATTTTTGTTTGCACTAATTTAATGTTATTATTTAGGGTTTAGTTAAATTGGTGAATTTGAGGTTTGCTGAAATGACATGTATTGCTGACTTATATGTGAATATGTACAATTATTAAACCAAACATGAAATTTGGGTGCAATCTTAGATGGTTTTTTTGGATCTGCACTAATTTGAATTGCAATGTTAGATGGTTTCCTGCTGCATTTATATTTCACAATATTCCTGCTGCAATATTAGATGGTTTGAATTGCAATATTCCTGCTGCATTTATATTTCGCAGCAAGCAGCTGCAGTTTTACAGTTAATGAACCAATTTGCAAGCAACCAAATACTATATCAATTCTTGGTATTTTATCTGATAATGAACTAATTTGTTTATCTTCAATTTTGTCGAATACATGCTAAAATTGTGACCTCACCAGACTTAAATTCTGGCTATGCCATTGTGGGTTTATGAATAATAGGACGAGTCACGTTCATTTTTTCTTACTATTCTATCCACGGTTTAAGGATTAAAGTTATTGGGTGAATTATCGGATCACGTTCACCTTGAATGTTTTCTTATCCCTGTATTAAACGAAAAGGTCAAAAAGCAGATAGTCGGATCACATCCACCTAATGAAGTCAGTTCATGTCCAGAATTCGTTTATACTGCTCCTAGGGCTGTTATGGTAACGGTAAATTTACCATTACCAGTCGATTGGTAACCATTTTTGATTGAAATTGATATACCAGTTAATACGGTATGGTAACGGTAAATTTACCATTTTTAATGGTAAATTATCGGTAACATTTCTTTGGTACCAGCGATAACGGTAATTTTACCAGTCTATTTAAAACATATGTATACTCATCTGATATGCTTTATTACATGCATTTAGGATAAAGTAAATGATTATATTTATTTCAATAATCAGGTGAAATAATTTGTAACGACCCGCATTCTACGCATTGAAGAATCGTAGAATATTTATTTCTTTCTCGTAAGGAGTCGTATGGTCGTGTGACATTGGGGTACGAATACTGGGGTCATTTCCCATGTTCGCGATTTTTGCCGATTTTTGAATGACCGTTTTGCCCCTAGCTGATCTTGTTTTAGCCATAATTTTTGGTTGGTAAAGAATTTTGACCTGATACCACTTCCATTAGATTCAGATGATGGTTTACCTTTCCGTAGAGTGGTCATATGTGAAAAACGGACTTATCGTTTGGGAGATATGGACGAAATAAGGTTTAGAAGGTGAAAAACTACTTAACCGGGCCAAATGAGGTGATTAGTGAATGGGCCCATAACTCATTTCGGGATTAGGTTTATGGGGAGGCTGAAATGAGTTAGGTTTTCATTCTATTTCAGTTTTCTAGCCGCCATTTACCTCTTAGAAACCCTAACAATGGCCTCTACCTTCTAATTTCATCCCAAATCGCTCTCTAATCAAGGATTAAACTTAGCAACATCAAATCAAGTAGAAATAGCACCATTTTTGAGTTAGAGCTGCTGTTAGACATTGGTATTCGCTCAAATCAGAGGAGTTTCAGTTCTGAAAGTTTTAGTTGTGGCAAAGGTGAGTGATTAGCCTTGTTTTTACACTAATTAAGGTTAATTAAGGGTAATTAGTGATAATTAGTGAATTTATACATGATTAAATTCTAGAAAAATATTTATAAATTTTGAAATATTGTTTAGGGTCTCTATTAGAAATTTGGGTTGATTTAGTTAAGTTTTGCTAATCCTAACATTAGTTATTGTTAAACATGATTAAGGGGAAAATATGGGTTTTGGGTATGTTTGATCCATTTTAACATACCAAATTGTTGTATGTGGTCAATTCTATATGTTGCTATGACTGTATGGTATGCTTTGTGATTGATTAGAATAGTTAGAATAGTCAAAAACATCGTCGTATGGCGTAAAACAGTCGCTGGAAGAGTTGCAGGAAATTGTGCAGAAACCACATCGGATCGCCTCCTCTCCAAACCGACCTGATCGTGATATCCACTGCAACTAAACCCGCTCGTGATCCAGGAACCCATCTCCGAACCCGACCCGTTCGTGACTCCCAACGACGAACCGCTCCAGATGGCCACGAATCGATCCGCCTCTCCAAGCAAGTCACAACCCGAACCCAATGGGTGCTCACGAACCGACTTGAGGGAGTTGCCATGCATGAATTGACTGGAATGGATGAGCCAACCTGGATGATCTTCCACGAACCGAACCGCTCAAGTGAGCCACGATCCGACCAAGGGCACCACGAGCCGCCGCCGCCAAAGCTCCATGAACCGCCAGGGATGGTCACGACCGATCCGAACCAAGGTGCATGGACTGGTGACGTGAACCACGAACCTAACTGGAAGTATAACCTGAAGTAAAGAGAAGTGAAGAAGAAGAAGACCGATCCAGAGAAGAAGAGACCAAAACCCAAGATGCAAAGATAGTCCAAATGGGAAGTTTGTACTCAGGATCCAGTTGGGAACCAACAAGTTAACTTCATGGTTGGACTTTGCTACGGGAGGTGTGCTAAGGAGTTATCGACGTCCATAACTTTGATTCACCACCGAAAGAAGAATGTTAGGCTACATATCAGTGCAGTGGGGTAGTTATTACTTCATGGGGCAGAGTGATCGTAGCATGGCTATAAGCCAGTGCAGTGGAGTTATCATGACTCCATGGGGCAGAGTGGACATAGCAAAGTATTAGTGGTTACAGATCAGTACAGTGGAGCCATCACGACTCCATGGGGTAGAGTGATCATAACAAAGTACTGGGTGATCAAAGCGGTGGATATCGTATGCTTTACGCACTAAGTGAGAGATGCGAGGATGGTTGCTATGCTTGATTATTTGACATCACAATGACATGCACACCCCCACTCCCGTATCCTTTACACCATATGTTAGTGGCACCTTAGAGTATTGTATGGTATATTGTGCTAACTCTTTGGTTGTAGGTCCAGGTTCAGGTATGGTTTAGCATACGTGTTATTGTTCTGTTTTGCTACTTATCGCTTATACCAGACTTTGGTCTGACCCAGAGTTTTATGTCTCTTCTTATTACTCTGGGTGCTCTTAAATGGACAGACTAGAGACAGGTTAGCTGGTTGTGCACGAGTAGTTGTCCGGAGACGAGCAGGAGGCTTACACGTACTATTCTCTATATATATTCTCCCCGTGTCGCTGCTGGTCACTACTTTGGGCATTGGTAGTGTACCTTTCTTATTTTGCTTTCGAGACAGTTTTAGAAGTTGTAATAAAGATGATGTGGAACATAAGTTGTAATTTTGGATTTTTCGCTGCTACGATGGTTTAAGTTTTCAGCTTATGCACTGTCTCGCCTATTTTATGTCAAGTTATGCTATTATTATATTTTATTCCATTTGTTGTGAGATATACTACAGGTTCCTTGCTAGTTCAAATTCCCTTCTTTCCTTTCTTTGGCGACCGTCCCGTGCTGGTTGGACATTGGCACAACGCACTTTCATTGGAAATGTCGGCTGGTGCGGGGCGGGCCGTCACATTTAGTATCAGAGCTCTAGGTTGCGTAGTTAACCTAGGGAAGACACCAGAGAGAGATAATACGTATATGAGAGCACGTATTTGTGATATTTTGGTTTTCAAAAGCTATATATATACCATTAGTATATTTAAGGATGAAGTCGCATTGCACTAGCACCACTGAAGAGATGGTTAATCGTTTTCTCCTTACAGATTGAACGATGAGCCGATATATTAGGGGTACTGGTAGAGGAGCTAATAATGGGAATGCTGCTGATATGAGGACGATGTTCACTGACTTCATGAGAGAGATGCTTAGAAATGTGCAAGGAGCAGTTCCCAATGCTGCAAATGGTGGTGGTGCAGTGGTACAGGCGCCTAGGGTCGATTTCACCAAGCTATGCAAGGATTACATTAGCCTTGGTGGGAAGCCCTTCCACGGAACGAAATCGACTACAGAAGTTTAGGATTGGTTGGATAGTTGTGAGCGCATCTTCGAGGACTTGGGTATCGAGGATGTGACGAAGAGAAAGCTAGCATCCCATCAGTTGCAAGGACGAGCGATGAATTGGTGGAATGCTATTAAGGCGGCTACTCCAGAGGATCAAGTTACATAGGACCAGTTTAAGGCCCGATTCAATGTTAAGTTTATCCCAGCTGCTCAGAAATCAGAGTTGTTTCGGAAATTTTTGGAGCTTAAGCAGAATGGCAGGGCAGTCTCAGAGTACATTGCAGAGTTCAATACTTTATCGAAGTATGGATTATCCCTTATCGATACTGCCGAGAAGAAGAACGAGAAGTTTATAACTGGTTTGGATGGATACTTAGGGGAAAGGCTTATTAACCACATCGATGAGACATTTGAATCGATTGTGGGGAAAGCATTGAGGTCAAAGAGTCTTTACCCTAAGTCAAAGACTGAGGTTGCATCTGCAGAGGAGCTAAAACTGCAAGCAAGCGGTGGAGGCAAGAATGGTTCTCAGAATAAGAGAAATCAGAATCAAACCAAGGAGGGCCAAAAGAAGAAGAATAAGAAAGATGTTGAATGCTTTAGTTGTGGCAAGAAGGGCCCTTATGATAAAGAATGTCGAGCAAAGCCAGCGGACAGGAAGTGCTTCAACTGCGGCCAAGTGGGACATCACAAGGATAAATGTCCGCAACCCCCTAAAGAGAAGCAGATTGTGAAAGCATATGCTCTTAATGTTGTTCCTTCTTCATCGAATGACCCAACCGCGGCGGAGAAAGGAAAGAATGTCACCATTCAAGGTATGCTTTCTATTTATGATGTCCCTGTTCGAGGATTGTTTAATACCGGAGCTCCCCGTTCCTTCGTATCTAGTGACCTGGTAGATAGGTTGGGATTGGAACCCGGGATAGTCGATAGACCTTTAGCGGTGACAAACCCGATTGGTGGTTCAACTAGCCTTAGCATGATTTGTCGTAATGTGGTCTTATCGAGTCATGGATGCATATTTGTTTGTGTTTGCTTTGTTTTGGGCTTTACTGGGTTTGGCGTTATTTTGGGAGTCGATTGGCTCCAAAGGTACAGGGAGGTGGTAGACTGTGAGGGCTTTTTGGTGACAATTAGAGCAGATGATGGGCGGAGGGTAGTGTTTGGTGGTCTACCTAGTGGTGGGGTAATGGCTAGTTTTCTAAATTCCATCGACATCCCGCATGATGAGTTGTCAGATGTGCCCGTGGCTGGCCAGTATCCGGACGTCTTCGAGGAAGTGACCGGACTTCCACCACACCGAGAGATTCAGTTCTGTATTGATTTAGTGAAAGATGCCAGAGCTATAGTGATGCCACTTCATCGTATGGCACCAAGGGATCAGCGAGAGCTCGGGGTGCAAGTAAACGATCTTTTGAAGAAGGGATTTATCAGAAGAAGTGTTTCTGAGTGGGGAGCACCAGTTGTGTTTGCTACCAAGGTAGATGGTTCCCTTCGATTGTGTGTGGACTACCGCGAATTGAATAAGGTGACAAGGAAGAATAAGTATCCTCTACCGTGGATAGATGATTTGTTTGATCAGTTGAGTGGCGCGAGGGTGTTCTCCCAGTTGGATCTCGCGACAGGTTTTCATCAGCTTAGAGTGGAAGCTGAGAGTATAACTAAAACGGCCTTTCAGACACCGTTTGGATTCTATGAGTGGTTGGTCATGCCATTTGGGTTGACCAATGCACCAGCATATTTTGTGGATCTTATGAATAGGGTATTCAGGGATATATTGAATAAGTTTGTTCTTGTGTTCATCGACGATATCTTGGTTTATTCGAGGACAGGGGAAGAACACAAGGAACACTTGAGGATAGTGATGGAGGTGTTGAGAAAATACCAATTGAAAGCAAAGTTTTCTAAGTGTCACTTCTGGAGGAGGGAAGTGAGATTCTTCGGCCATGTTGTTTCAGAGAATGGTATTGCCGTGGACCCTGCGAAGGTGGCTATGATACAGGATTGGTCTACGCCCAATAATGCAACAGACGTAAGAAGTTTCTTGGGATTGGCTGGATATTATCGTAAGTTTATCCAAGACTTCTCCAAGATAACAGCACCGTTGACTCAGTTGACCAAGAAAAATCAAGCTTTCGTCTGGGACGAAAAGTGCGAGAATGCATTTAAGAGTCTAAAGAAAAAGTTGACATGTGCACCAATGTTAGTCATTCCTAAAGGGAATGAAGAGATGACATATACACAGATGCCTGTGGTACCGGACTAGGTGTTGTATTGATGCAAGGAGGTAGGGTTGTAGCTTATGCTAGTCGGCAACTGAAACCGCACGAGAGAGGATATCCTACCCATCATTTGGAATTGACAGCGATCGTGTTCGCATTGAAGATGTGGAAACATTACCTCTTGGGAGAAAGATTCGAGTTGTTTACTGATCATAAATCGTTAAAGTATCTTTTTTCTCAGAAGGAACTAAATCTCCGACAGCAAAGATGGTTAAAATTCTTGGCTTCCTATGATTTCGATATCGCATATACACCAGGAAAGGGCAATGCGGTAGCTGATGCATTGAGTAGAAGACATGCCAGATTAGGGGCTATGTTTCTAGAATGGAAGCAGCTGGAATACATCGCTGGGTATGATTTCAGAGCAAAGTGCGAATTGGATCCAAAAATGTTAGCAAGTTTGACGATCAGACCCACTTTGATTGAGCGGATTTGTTCCAGTCAGAGGGACGATCCTAACCTATTGGAAATCATCTCAAAGTTAAAGATGGGAATCGATGAAGAGATGAACAAGTATGGGCTTGATCGAGATGGATGGCTTAGAAAGAATGGAAGACTAGTTGTGCCCAATGTCAAGGGATTGAGAGATGAAGTGTTTAGAGAACGTTATCACTCAAAACTGACTATACATCTCGGTGGTAACAAAAATGTATCGAGACATGAAGCAGATCTACTACTGGGAAGGGATGAAGAGAGACGTTGGGAAGTTTATATCCAAATGCATGAACTGCCAGCTAGTTAAAGCCGAGCAAAAGAAACCTAGTGGTTTGTTGCAACCATTAGAAGTTTTAGAATGGAAATGGGAACAAGTCTCAATGGATTTCATTGATGGGTTACCAAGAACTAGATCGGGCCATGATAGCATTTGGGTGATTGTGGACCGATTGACTAAGAGTGCAAGGTTTATGCCCGTCAAGTCGAACAGAACGACAGCTAAATTAGCAGAACTGTACATGAAGTGGGTAGTGAGATTTCATGGAATACCCAAAGGCATTGTGAGTGACCGAGATCCATTGTTCACTAGTGGATTTTAGAGGAGCTTACAAGAGGCGTTAGCATCAGAATTACATCTCAGTACCGCGTATCATCCTCAAACCGACGGTCAGACAGAGAGGGTGAATCGTATATTAGAAGACCTCTTAAGAGCTTGTACATTGGATTTTGGTGGATCATGGGATGACCATTTACATCTAGTGAGGTTCGCATATAATAAAAGTTATCAATCCAGTATTGGTATGGCTCCATTTGAAGCTTTGTACGGAAGACCGTGCAACTCACCGTCATGTTGGTTAGAAACTGGTGAGAAGTTTGTGCTTGGACCAGATGTGATAAGAGAAACCTCAGACAAGATTAAGATCATCCGACAACGAATGAAGGCTGCCCAAGATAGGCAGAAGAGTTATGCGGATAAGAGGAGAAGAGATTTAAAATTCTCCATTGGCGACTTGGTGTTTGTCAAGATTTCTCCATTAAATAACGTGATACGATTTGGTAGGAGAGGCAAGTTAACACCAAGATTTGTTGGTCCATTCCCAGTTCGAGCAAGTTGGGAATTTGGCATATAAATTTGAATTACCAGAGAAGATGGTAGGAATTCATAACTTATTTCATGTTTCCCAGTTAAGGAAATTCGTACACGACCCTAGTGTGACTATTTCACCGGATCAGTTGGACGATATCGAGGTTGAACCCGAGGCGGTTATGAATCGCAGGCCTATGCGTATTGTTGGGAACGATACGAAGCATCTTCGAAGGAAGGCGGTGAAACTAGTCAAAGTTCAGTGGGGTGATGATGAGGAAGATTGTACTTGGGAAACAGAGGAGAACATAAGGAGGAAGTATCCAGAACTCTTTGCCTGGTAAGGTTTTTATATCGGTATAGTACTCCCTTATTAGTAAACCGCATGCTAGGATAGGCTTGTTGTGTTGTTTTGTATGCTTTATTGTTTTATTAATGATTGGTAAGCGTGTGGGATCCTTTGTATGTTTTGGGTTAAGGAATTTTGGGGACGAAATTTCTTAGAGCATATCCAATAAAAGCATGGATATCAGAAAATTGGATATGTACTCCCAAAATGGCCTGCAACAGGGCATGGATTCTTCCCATCGTTTGGATTTCTGGCGAAATAGTTCCGGAATGTGTAAACCAGTGACGCGGTTGTTGAACATGCGCCTGGAAATACGCGTTTGTTTAACAAGCACGTGGATTTACGTGCTTGTTAAACAAACACGTATTTCCAGGCGCATGTTCAACAGACGCGTGGATTTTATAACTAAATTCTGTGCTAATTACGTTACTTCCACCGAAATTTAGACACATGATTAAACAAAAACGTTCAACAGTTATACAAAAGCTTAAGATACATGATTTCACTAAATATTTAACGGATACATAGTTTCAGATATTGATTAAAGGATACAAAGTACAGTATTAGAACTACTAAAGCAACGAAAACGCAACAACTAAGGGTAAACAGTTTTACTGACTTCCAACAAAGTTCCATAAATGATCTGTTAAATCTTTCTGGAGTCTTCGATGAATGTGAGCGTTACGGTAGGCCATTTGGCTTTCGACGTGAAACTTAAGCTCTAGTTCGCTTTCAATCATATTTTCACGCCAAATCTCAGGTGGTGGAGCAGTGCAGTCGTAATTGAAATCATCCTCCATGTCTCTTTCGTCCTCTATAATCATGTTATGTAAAATAACACAAGTATACATTATCCTAGTCATTTTAATTGGAGACCAAAGTCTGCATGGTTACTAACTATGGCTAATCTGGATTGTAAAACGCCAAATGCTCTTTCTACATTCTTTCTTTGTCCTTCTTGCATTGATGCAAACCTTACTTGTTTATTGTTTTGTGGGTTCGGTATTGTCTTGATAATAGTACTCCATTGCGGGTATATACCATCGCCTAGATAATATCCATGGTCATACTCGTGACCCTCTAAAGTAAAATGATGTGGAGCTGATCTATCGTTCGCTGAATCGTTAAACAACGTTGAGCATTCAACTATGTTCAAATCATTGTTCGAACCTGGCATTCCGAAAAAAGCATGCCATATCCACAAGTCGTACGACGCTACAGCTTCAAGCATAATAGTTGACGTATGAGACTTACCCTGATAAGCTATAGCATATGCTTTCGGACAATTCTTCCACTCCCAATGCATACAGTCCAAAGATCCTAACATCCCTGGCCATCCTCTGCTACCGTGCATATCCATTAACATTGCAATGTCAGCTTCATTTGGTCTACACAAGTATTGATTACCGTAAACGTCTACGATTGCTTGGCAGAAATGGTCTAAGCATTCTAGTACTGTGTTTTCTGCCATTTTCAAATATTCGTCTTGAGCGTCAGTAGGACCTCCATAGGCTATCATACGCAGTGCAACTGTCATCTTTTGAATTCCGGTGAGCCCCATTGTCATAGACGCATTGCGTTTGTAGATAAAGTAGGAATCGTGTTGTTTAATACATTCTAGGATTCGAAGAAACAAAGGACGCCTCATTCGGAATCTCTTTCTGAACTCCGTATCTGTATACCTCGGATTTGAAACAAAATAATCTTCCATTAGTCTCTCGTTGTGCAATGCATGATGTCGATTTTTATATCGACGGCCTACAACAGAACCTCCATGTTTTTTGCTAGATTCACCATCTCCTAATGATGCTATAAGCTATCTTTGTCGACGAAAATGATCATCCACCATAACATCAAAGTCTTCGTCACTATCATCGAACAACAAACACTCTTCGGTGGACATTGTGGTCTTTTGAGTTTTTGAGTGTATATACTAAAAATAGTGGACTGTGTCTGAGTAGTGAATGCTACAAGTTTTCCTCCTTATATAACATAGTTCTTCTACATTTAGGTCTTCATTGGATACCAAAATGTGATATGCATTGGTCACCACAGTATGCTTGTCATAAAGTAAGTCATGCATTGGTTACTGCAGTATGCTTGTCATAAAGCAAGTCATGCATTGGTTACCGGAGTATGCTTGTCATAAAGCAAGTCATGCATTGGTTACCAGAGTATGCTTGTCATAAAGCAAGTCATTCATCTTTAAGGTGATATGAAAAGTCTATCGAGGATGACCCAAACAGGACAAAGGACTAAGGACTAAAGACTATAACGTATATCGAGGATGACCTAAATAGGACAAAGGACTAAGGACTATAACGTATATCGAGGACGACCCAAACAGGACTAAGGACTAAAGACTATAACGTATATCGAGGACGACCCAAACAGGACAAAGGACTAAGGACTATAACGTATATCGAGGACGACCCAAACAGGACAAAGGACTAAGGAAAGGACTATAACGTATATCGAGGACGACCTAAATAGGACTAAGGACTAAGGACTGCACTATAATCTGAAAACTCTCGAAAAAGAGTGACATGACTCCACTCTGCCATAAAATATAAATGCGCTATGGGAAATGTGCAAGACTTGACCAGTCTATAATAACACCAATATAAAATTGACTTCGAAGATGTATTTATATGGCACAGTTTTATACTCTGTAAACTCATAATTAAATTACCATGCATTCACAATTTGAGCTATGAACAACCGGGAAAACGACGATGAGGTTTCCATTAATCAACGACCTGGAAAACAAATTGTACTTGAAGGGAAGGTTTCCGAGCCACTACGTACGATTGGATCCAACCCTCTCTGTCGTTATGGACAAGAATCGGTCGTGGTTGTTGCCAATACTGAGAAAAATGTCGGTCGTCGATTTTTTGCTTGTGAAGCCTACAAGGACCACAAGGTTTTTCCTACTGAAATTGATTGTTGTAACTTTAAGAAGTGGATTGACCCTCCTATGTGCGAACGTGGCCGTTAGTATGCACTGGAAGCGCAAGCCGAAATAAGACGCTTGAACAAGATTGTTGCCGATAAACCTAGAGCTGGACCTTTCCCAAGGCCGTGGTAGATGTATTTGGTTAGTAGATGTTTAATTGTTGTTGTAGTTTGTATGATTGTGGTTTGGTCGTAAGCTTTTAAATTGTTGTTGTTGTAGTTCGTATGGTTGTTGTTGTAGTTTGTATAATTGTTGTTGTTGTAAGCTTCTAAGCTTCATTGTTGTTGTTCAATCTGGTCTTCATTGGATACCGCATTTTATCATTCATATCCATTCAGTGGTTGTATCACTGACATAAAGCAACACTTATTTTAAAGATACAAAAGCTTACGATACAACAATAAACTTAAGGATACAACTATAACACTAATGGATCCAACAATAAGCATAAAGATACAAAAGCTTGTAAAGATACACAGCTTACGATAGTAGATTCAGTACGCAAACACATTAATTGTTACGCTCATTCTGAAGGGATTCTAAAGAGGTTCGAAGTCGCGTATTCTTTTGTTCTAACTCGTTGGCGTGAGAAATAGCCCTTGGACAAAAACGGTCGTCTATCCACTCAAAATAATTGCATTTGTTAGTCTATAGCGAGCATAACTGGATCCTACGACCAATATTCTCTCCGTCAGCCCGGACTACCACCTCTACCGCGTTACCACAGTGGCAACAAATGGGATAGGAGTCAACTTCCTGCTCGTTAGGAGGCTGGTTAACTGAAACTCGTCATACCTCTCAATGACCTACAGCTGGAACAGTCAGTGGACGAGGCACTGTAGCCACTCGAAAGTGTTCTTCATTTACAGTTTGGTCTACTTGATGACCTACATTTGGAACTTGAGCAATTGGCGGATGAATCATCAAGCAGGCCAGCTCTTGGTAATCGACGCAGTCACGACGCAGGTCCTCGTAGTGCCGCTCTTGGTATTCGATATTCCAATCAATATCTGTTCTTGGACTTGAAGGCGGACGCTCAGGAAAGTTTTGATCATAGTTCGAATCCATTGATGAGGGCCATGACCATGAAGACATTTTATAATTTTGTTGAAAATTTTGGTTCCAGCTAAGTTAAAAGTAGTAACCGTGTATATTTATACGTTCAATTTGTGGAGTAAACATACATATGATGCAACAAGACAGGACATTGATACCACTTTAGGGAATACTGTATCTAAGTCCCCTTGTTTCTGGCTTTGCATTATTAAAGCAGTGGTCAAGTCATCTTTAATCAGTACGAGTTGTCAAGTCATGTAGTAACATCAACTGCTGAGGACAGAGAGTTGTCTTGTCATATGTCTGTATCCTACTGCTCAATTAATGATGACAGAGCTTTACCAAAAAGCAACCCCCTTGTTTAAATAGTTTACACTTCGTCCCCCCAACCATACCCACAAAATTGTGTGTTCTACATAAACCACGACGATAAGGTGAGAAACTAGTACTCTTTTTCCTTCTACGTGTTTACATATTTCTTTGTGTACATAATATGTTTATTGTTTGCGTGTAGCTTAAATGGACGATTGGATAATAATTGATGAACTCGTAGATAAAATGTTGATGAGTATGAATGGAACAAGGAGGAGGAAAAAAATGGTGGTTTCGTTCCAGATACACAAGTAGAAGAGGAGGAAAGTTGTAGTTAAAAATGAAATTGTTCGTGGTACTCAACAAATAGTTGAAGTTCAAAAACCAAAAGGACGTCCACGCAAAAACATAAGAAGGCAAGTGGTTAACCGTAATCGTCCCAACCAAAGTAATGTTAGCTCCAATGGTACTACAACAAAATTCTCTCCTCAGGACTTACTTATACTCGTGAAATCCTATATCGAAGCTTACGATAGAAGAGATTTGATGCTGATGCAAAATGGAGGAGGGCTTACCCACGAAGAATTTTGGTCCATGATAACAAGATTACATAACAATCATCGTAAATGCACCACTACACGAACTTCTGCTGAAATTCAAATCGCTCATCGGCTTTTCGTTAATACTTGTGAATGATACCAGAAGATTATTGAGACAGTTGAAGATGAAAACATATTTAAAACGAATCGGGCATGAAACACCCCACCTCCGTTAAGGTCACTCACAGAGGGAATGCCTAAACTTTGGTGGAGGGTTATAGGTACAAAACACAGAAAAATTTACAAGACAGATAAATATAAGCAGCAAAAATCAAACATTTATTGCATACGTGACTCAATAAAAAAGCATTACAGCAAATTGTCTCAAAATAACTTCCAAAATATTACACCATAATTTCTGTCTTGATTATTTAATAAAGAAGCATAAACCATAAATAAAACTGCATAAATCCCCAAGAGTAGTATCCAAAAGCCATAGCCAAGGTGAGAGAGTCCCAATAATACATCTACTTTCTTGAAGCTTACAAAGAGTCTGACTAAGCCGGAGTATTCCCTCCCCGTGAAACCGGGGGGGGGGGGGGGGAGGGGGAGGGAACAGAAGAAAAGAGGACGAAAGAAAACGGGTCAGACAATAAGTCTGGTAAGTTCAGTGATTATTAGTATTTAAACAAGGAAAGGGATCATGACAGTAATAACAGAACATAGTATAATACCCTAATATAAGATAAGAGGAACATGTGATCGCACCCATTACTATAGTCTCTGCACCTACTAACCATTGGTTCAACCAGCCCCACGTGTTCATAACAAACGATCCCCTTAATGATCGGCTCCTACTCGCATGCATTCATGTCCTGTGCCATTCGACCTCGCTTGACTGTAGCTACCTGTGCTGGTCCCACCATGGGGTGTATCAGCCCCTCTAGTGGCAACCTGACACGATTCAAGATGCATAGTGTATACTATTGATGCCCAGTGCCTGCTTTTTCCACTCCGGAGTACGTGCACGCCCGTACTCCGTCGGAACCTACACTGACGCACCAACCGCCGACGTTTTGACCGCTTATAATCAGCTCAGTAATCGTGCCCCACCCTGCCTAGTTCAGGGTACCATGATACATCTATGTGGGTTACTGCTGAAATGGGTCCCCGTTACTAGGGTTTTCTAATCAACATGTTTATTTGGTTAAGTGTCCAAGTTTAACTAACCCCACCCATCAGTTTAGTTAACATGTTGAATCAGTTTAAGTGTTTCCCTATTTTACTTAACCCTACCAATCCTGACGTAGCTTTAATTTATTCATTAAAGCACCAACCACTCACATTAGACAGGTCTTGTTGTGGTTACTGGATGTGTCGGTCGATTCCCACAGTTTTACACCACAACTCAGTCTAAGCTCGGGTCCTTTTTGGGCTTGATGCACTAACCACCCACATTAGACAGGTCTTGTTGTGGTCACTGGATGTGCCGGTCGGTTCCGGGCAATTTTACACCACAACTCAGTCTAATGTCAGGTTAGGCATATTCGTCTTTTCTAAATTCACATATTTTCTATATATGTCCAATTATATATGTAAATTAATTTTAATTTAATCATGCCATAATTATCCTTTTGATTATGCTCACAATAAATGGTATATCAAATATACCATTTTATGAACAAATCTATGCCATGAAATTTTCATGTTTTCCCATCGCTATCCCCATGGAACGTACGCATGAAACACATAAAATGTTGGGCTAGTAAATTAGCCCAAACCCATAAACAAAAGGGGTAATAAATAAGGGACATGAAATAAACATAAAATAGCATACATTTAACTTATCACGTGTAACTTGGCATAAAAGTATCATTAACTTAATTAAACAGGTAAAGGTGAACTTGTGACTAAGTTGGATCTAATTATCATGTAAACTTGATATAGGTCTAACATGGAGGTTTAACATATAAACACAATTTTAAACCACAATTTAGCATATTGACTTATGTATGTCAAAACATAAGAAAGCTACTATAAACATATTTAAATCACAACTTAGCATGATAACTTATGTGTGTTAAACATAAGAGAGCTACTATAAACATATTCGAATCACAACTTAGCATGATAACTTATGTGTGTTAAATATAAGAGAGCTACTATAAACATATTTAAGTCACAACTTAGCATGATAACTTATGTGTTAAAACATAAGAGAGCTACAAATCCAATCTTGCAAAATAAATAGATTCAACTTAACATAATTCTAAATATACATGAATGTTGATCTAACATGTAAGCATGTGATTTAGATCATAAACTTGCAAGTAACCTCCAAATTATAACATGACATGTTTCACCATTCAGTTGGCTTAATAAGTTCTTTACCCAATCATAATAGATTCCAATAACATACAATATGGTATGTTCATCATCACAAACATATAGGCATGATCAATCGCAATGGTAGTTTAAGATAAATGAGAATCAAACTTTATTTATCTTATACATAAGCATCATTCTATATTCGAATTACAACATGTCATGATTTCATTTAAAAGAACGTTTAAATCTACGTAATAAACAACTTACAAACTAAAAAGGAATTCTTGATTTCTGAAATCTGAATTCTGAAATTGGTATGCTCGCCTTTGATGTAAATCGTTGAATTTGATTACTTTTAATTTGATTTTGATATAGGCTTTTATCTCGTCTTTGAATTGAAAGCGGTGATGGCTATTCCAAGTTCTCTACTGACGACATGACAGTTCCAGGATTACTTTTTTGTGTGATTTTAGGTTGAGCATTAGGTTGTTTATATAGAATTTCAATTTAATTATAGCCGTCGGATGAACCTAGAGTTAACTACAACCTTTCAATCTGGATAGGGTGACACCTCAGCCCTAATATAGAATGATGCTGTGCATATCTAGAAAGCTGTGCAGGCTTTCAGCCCGACCTGGGAGCACTTGGCAGGTGCGCCAGTGCAATTTTTGTACTGGCGCACTTCCCAAGTGCTCCAGTGCATTTATATTTTTTTCTTCTTCTTTCTGGTTTTTTGCCTAACTTCGTTCGTCCATATCTCCTTCATACGGTGTCTGTTTTACGCAAACTCGGACTCTTTCTCAAGAAGAATTCCGAGACGAACGCAATGGCGTAACCCGTTTCCCTTAACTCTCACATTTGTAATTAATTATTCTTTGATTCGTTACTGTAACGTTAATAGAAAATATGGGGTGTTACATTCTCCCCTCCTTTTAGGATTTCGTCCTCGAAATCTTCAAGCCGAGAAAAACTTATATCCTACCATCCAATCACCCATCTACTCAACCATCAAACACAAGCGTCCATTGTCCTTAAAATATTTCTATTGCTTCATGATCATATGCATAGTGTGTGTACATGTCCTTATCTAATGCAAAATCAGGCGGTCTACTGATTCAGTTGACCTCCTTAATGCAAATTATGTCAGTGCCATGAGTCCATTATGAATGCAATTTTTTTTCCTACTCAAAATTTCCTATATGAGTGCACAATCATTCATACAAATGCAACGTCCAAATGATAACACATCAAGTTTCAATCCATATACAAATACATATATGCATATGCAATATGAAAGTGACCGAGCCGATCTAATACCTAATGTGTGTGTATATGCATCCACGAGCAACCACCAACAATCACTTGCAACCACTTGCAACCATCAACCATAACATGTTTCAATTACATGTTTTCATCCAAATGGGTTTCTATCTAAGGATAAAGGATAGGATCGAGGAGATACACCTAAAAAGATAGATACGAGCATAAACTTAAGGAAAGAGAGATCAAAGATGTACCCTAAAAAATAAAAGGGTAGGCTGCACGTATTCTGTCCTCAGTTTCCCAAGTCGCGTCTTCCTCGGCGTCGCTCCATTGAATTTTGACGAGCTTAACTTCACGGTTGCATAGCCTTTTGACTTATGTTCCCAAGATACGGGCTGGAACTCTCCTCATAGTTGCTTCCCGTTCAACTTCTACTTCCTCTAGCATGCTTGGTTCTACCACTTCCACAGACTCGTGTAAGCACTTCCGCAGGTGAGAGACATGAAAGACATTATGAACCCCGACCAATCTTTCGGGCAGCTGTACCCTATAAGCCATCTTCCCAATCTTCTCGATGATAGGGAACGACCCTACAAATCTTGGTGCTAACTTTCCTGCGGATCCAAAGCGAACGACGTTCCTCAAAGGAGATACTTTAAGGAACACCTTGTCTCCAACTTCGAACTCAAGGTCAGTTCTTCTTTTGTCTGCGTAGGACTTCTATCTATCTTGGGCAGTCTTCATTCTTCTTCGTATCAAGTCCACTTTCTCTGAAGTTTCCCTAGTCATGTGTGGTCCAAGTATGAGCTTGTATGTGGACTCCCACCAGCAAGTTGGTGACCGGCATGGTCTTCCATATAAAGCTTCGAAAGGCTCCATACCTTTGGTGGCTTGGCAGTTATTGTTGTAAGCAAATTCCACCAAAGGTAGATGATCCTCCCATGTACCTCCAAAGTTAAGAATGCATAGTCTTAAGAGGTTTTATAATACTCTGTTGACTCTTTTCGTCTGGCCATCGGTTTGAGGGTGATAGGCCGTGCTTAAGCATAACTGTGTGCCTACAGCCTCTTGTAAACTCTTCCAAAACTCGCTCGTGAAGATAGGATCTCATCACTCGCTATGCTGGAGGGTATCCCATGGAGTCGAACTATCTCTTTAAGAAATATGGATGCTAGAGATGAGGCAGTCCTTCTACTCTTGACGGGTATAAAGGGGCGCTTTTTGTGAGCCTGTCCACTATTACCCAAATACTGGTATTGCCCCTCCTTGACCTAGGTAACCCATCAACAAAGTCCATTGAAATGCTATCCCATTTCCACTGTGGGACCTCTAGAGGGTGAAGCAAACCTCCAGGCTTCTTCTATTCCGTCTTGACTTGCTGGCATATCATGCACTTGGAGACGAATTCAGCTACATCTCTTTTCATGCCACTCCAAAAGAAAACCCTTTTTATGTCTTTGTACATTTTGTCTCTACCGGGGTGTATGGTCAACTTGGAATGGTGTGCCTCTTCGAGAACATTCTTTACCAAATCCCTTGCTTGTGGGATGCATAGTCTTCCATCCCGTCTCAACCATCCCTTATCATCGATGGAGTATCTATTGAGGTGACTCGATGTCTCACCCCTAATCAGCTTATCCATTATATCAACTAGCTGAGGGTCTTCACGTTGCGCGGTCCCTATTGAGTCCAAAAGCGTAGGCCGCACTTCCAATGTTGCTAATAGGCCAGGTACAAATTCAGAGGAGGGCCTAAAGTCAAAGTTGGCTATGTACGCCAAGCTTTTCCTTTCTACAAAGAGAGGGCTTAAGGTCAGTTTCTTTCTACTCAAGGCGTCTGCTACTGCATTGCCCTTGCCAGGAGTGTAGGAAATTTCAAAATCGTACGAGGCAAGAAACTCCATCCATCTTTGTTGCCTCAAGTTGAGGTCTTTCTACAAGAAAAGGTATTTCAACGATTTATGGTTAGTATACAATTCAAATTTCTCACCTAGGAGATAATGACACCAAGACTTAAGTGCAAAAACGATGGCTGCCAACTCTAGATCGTGGGTTGGGTGGTTTTTCTCATGTACTTTCAACTGCCTTCCACCATAAGCCACTACCTTCCCTTCTTGCATCAGAACAACGCCTAATCCCGTTTCGCATGCATTTGTGTATACTGTAAACATCTTGCTTCCATCAGGCAATGTCAGAACTGGGGTTGTTGTCAGAGCCCTTTTCAAACGTTGGAAAGCAATATCGCAATCCAACTCCTAATTGAAAGCTAGGTTCTTCTTTGTCAACCTTGTAAGTGGAGATGAGATTTTTGCAAAATCTTTGATGAACTTTCGATAAAAGCCTGCTAGCCCGAGAAAGCTTCGGACTTCGGTTGCGTTTCGAGGAACCTTCCAATCTTGCACAGCAACCACTTTCGCGGGGTCCACAGCTAACCCCTCTTTGGACACCACGTGTCCAAGGAACCTAACTTCTTCTCTCTAGAAGTGGCATTTGGAGAATTTAGCTTTCAACTGATGTGCACGGAGAGTATCCATGACTTCCTTTAGATGCCGAGCATGCTCTTCCTCATTCCTTGAGAAGATAAAAATATCATCTACGAAAACCACCACAAACTTATTGAGGAACTCTCGGTATAACACTCTGCTCATTAAATCAACGAAGTAAGCAGGTGCATTTGTCAAGCCAAAAGGCATGACAAGCCACTCGAAGAAACCATCTGGAGTTCTGAACGCGGTCTTATCAATGTTGTCTTCAGCCACTCTTAGCTGATGAAACCCGTTAGCTAAATCTAATTGGGAGAAAACCGATGCACCTATAAGCTGATCGAACAAATCGTCTGTTCTAGGGAGTGGGTGCCTATTCTTCTTGGTCAGCTTGTTTAGCCCCCTATAATCAACGCACAGGCGAAGTGAACCGTCCGCTTTAGTTGCGAACACTACTGGAGCACCCCATTCAGAAATACTCCGCCTTATAAACCCCTTCTCAAGCAATTATTTAACTTGCTTGCTGAGTTCTTTCCTCTCCCTTGGAGCCATGTGTCTAACGGGTAAAGCAACGGGTTTTGCGTTGTCAACGAGATATATGCAGAAGTCTATCTCCCGCTTCGGAGGTAAGCCCTTTACCTCTTCAAACACATCCGAGTATTCACGAACTACCCTTACAGAATGCAAGTTCTCAACAGACGCATCAAGAGATTCTAGATAACTAAGCATAACAGAGTTCCTAGGATTACAAGAAATTTCAAGAGTGTTACCGAGGCGAGTCATGAGTCTAACCACTCTCTTTTCACAATCAAGGATGGCACCATTATTGGATAGCCAGTCCATGCCTAGAATCAACCCATAGCCCGTGAAGCCCAAAACAAAGGCATTACATCTAAACCCATCGCTTAGTATAGATATTTTCAAATCCAAACAAACCATTGACAAATAAGCTAAGCCCCCAATTGGATTTGAAACAACCAAGGGATCCTCTACTATACTGGTGTCTAGGTGCAGAGATTCCACTAAAGCAGTAGATATAAAAGAGTGCGATGCGCCAGAATCAAATAGTGTACGAACAGGATGATCAAAAAGATAGACTAAACTTTCGACAAAAATATTTCTACCTCGTTCTTGCGGAGGTGCCGTGAGAGTGTGAACTTGTCCCCCAGAAGAAGGTCCAACTCTCTGCACTTGCTTCCTTGGGCAGTCCTTAACCATGTGTCTTGTCTCACCACAGTGGAAACAGCCACCCATCTTCCTTTTCTTCTTCTTGCAGTCTTTGAACAGATGTCCAGGAATGCCACAGAAATTACACTTTCTCTTGTCATGGGGTTTGTTGTTCTTCCCGCCATTCTTTGAATCAGCCTTCTTATTCTGTGACCCTTCCCCCTTCTTATCTTGAGGCACTTCCGCTTTTGCCTCTTTCTTGCCTTTGTCTTCCTCATGTAAGAGTGCCATGTCCACTAACCTCTCGTAAGTAGCCCCCATAGGTACATGGGTCATAGCCAGGCTGTGAAGTGGCTCATTCAATCCCTTGACAAAATGGAGAGCCTTCTTATTAGGAGTATTCACTAAGTCCAGTCCAAATCGGTCCAGCTGATTGAATTGGTTGACGTACTCTTTGACCGTCATACTTCCTTGCTTAAGAGATAAGAACTTTTCCAGCTGTAAGCTTCGTTCAGCTTGTGAAAGGAATTTCATCTCAAACCTCATTCTGAAATCCATCCATGTTTCAACTGGTCTTTCAGCGTTAGTGACTTCCCACCAATAGGAAGCTTCATCTTTGAGCAACCATACAGCCAACTGTATCTTCTGCCTATCGTCCACCTCGAAGATAACGAATAGATCCTCAGTTTCTTTGAGCCAGTTCCTTGCTTCTACGAATGATTCAGTTCCCTTGAAATCCTTTCCACCCATGGCCCTAAAGTCTCTGCAAATCTTTGAGAAAGCATTTGCACGCGGAGGAGGAGGAGGAGGAACCGCTGCAACTGGAGGAGGAGGAATATCTGTTGGGCCTGCGTCGTTGGCCCTAGCCTCAAAGTACCTCCTGAACCAGCTAGGTATCGGTACACCTTCTGGAAGGTTAAGAGTCCCAGACATGCTGAAACGAAAAAGAAAAGATTCAAAACAATGGATAGAATGATAGGGCATATGGCTTTGGGGGATTATGCCTTTAAAATAAAATAACACTTTTTCTTGAAAAATGCTTCTTTATATTTCTTGAAAATAGTTTTTTTTCTTCAAAAACTCTTATTTGATCTGGTAAACTTTTGCTCTGATACCAAGTGAAACAACCCACCTCCGTTAAGGTCACGCACAAAGGGAATGCCTTAACTTTGGTGGAGGGTTATAGGTACAAGACACAGAAAAATTTACAAGACAGATAAATACAAGCATCGAAAATCAAACCTTTATTGCATACGTGGCTCAATACAAAAGCATTACAGCAAATTGTCTCAAAATAACTTCCAAAACATTACACCATAATTTCTGTCTTGATTATTTAATAAAGAAGCATAAACCATAAATAAAACTGCATAAATCCCCAAGCGTAGTATCCAAAAGCCATAGCCAAGGTGAGAGAGTCTCAATCATACAACTACTTTCTTGAAGCTTGCAAAGAGTCTGACTAAGCTGGAGTATTCCCTCCCTGTGAACCTGGGGGGGGGGGGGGCTGAAGAAAAGAGGACGAAAGAAAACGGGTCAGACAATAAGTCTGGTAAGTTCAGTGATTACTAGTATTTAAACAAGGAAAGGGATCATGACAGCAATAACAGAACATAGGACAATACCGTAATATAAGATAAGAGGAACATGTGATCGCACCCATTACTATAGTCTCTGCACCTACTAACCATTGGTTCAACCAGCCCCACGTGTTCATAACAAACGATCCCCTTAATGATCGGCTCCTACTCGCATGCATTCATGTCCTGTGTCATTCGACCCCGCTTGACTGTAGCTACCTGTGCTGGTCCCACCAGGGGGTGTATCAGTCCCTCTGGTGGCAACCCGACACGATTCAAGATGCACAGTGTATACTACTGATGCCCAGTGCCTGCTTTTTCCACTCCGGAGTATGTGCACGCCCATACTCCGTCGGAACCTACACTGGTGCACCAACCGTCGACGTTTTGACCGCTTATAATCAGTCCAGTAATCGTGCCCCACCCTGCCTAGTTCAGGGTACCATGATACATCTATGTGGGTTACTGCTGAAATGGGTCCCCGTTACTAGGGTTTTCTAATCAACACGTTTATTTGGTTATGTGTCCAAGTTTACCTAACCCTACCCATCAGTTTAGTTAACATGTTAAATCGGTTAAGTGTTTCCCTATTTGACTTAACCCTACCAATCCTGACTTAGCTTTAGTTTATTCATTAAAGCACCAACCACTCACATTAGACAGGTCTTGTTGTGGTCACTGGATGTGCCGGTCGGTTCCATGCAGTTTTACACCACAACTCAGTCTAACCTCAGGTCCTTTTTGGGCTTGATGCACTAACCACCCACATTAGACAGGTCCTGTTGTGGTCACTGGATGTGCCGGTCGGTTCCGGGCAGTTTTACACCACAACTCAGTCTAACCTCGGGTTAGGCATATTCATCTTTTCTAAATTCACATATTTTCTACATATGTCCAATTATATATGTAAATTAGTTTTAATTTAATCATGCCATAATTATCCTTTTGATTATGCTCACAATAAATGGTATATCAAATATACCATTTTATGAACAAATCTATGCCATGAAATTTTCATGTTTTCCCATCGCTATCCTCGTGGAACGTACGCATGAATCACATAAAATGTTGGACTAGTAAATTAGCCCAAACCCATAAACAAAAGGGGTAATAAATAAGGGACATGAATAAACATAAAATAGCATACATTTAACTTATCACGTGTAACTTGGCTTAGAAGTATCATTAACTTAATTAAACAGGTAAAGGTGAACTTGTGACTAAGTTGGATCTAATTATCATGTAAACTTGATATAGGTCTAACATGGAGGTTTAAAATATAAACACAATTTTAAACCACAATTTAGCATATTGACTTATGTATGTCAAAACATAAGAAAACTACTATAAGCATATTTAAATCACAACTTAGCATGATAACTTATGTGTGTTAAACATAAGAGAGTTACAATAAACATATTCGAATCACAACTTAGCATGATAACTTATGTATGTTAAACATAAGAGAGCTACTATAAACATATTTAAGTCACAACTTAGCATGATAACTTATGTGTTAAAACATAAGAGAGCTACAAATCCAATCTTGCAACATAAATAGATTCAACTTAACATAGTTCTAAATATACATGAATGTTGATCTAACATGTAAGCATGTGATTTAGATCATAAACTTGCAAGTAACCTCCAAATTATAACATGACATGTTTCACCATTCAGTTGGCATAATAAGTTCTTTACCCAATCATAATAGATTCCAATAACATACAATATGGTATGTTCATCATCACAAACATATAGACATGATCAATCGCAATGGTAGTTTAAGATAAATGAGAATCAAACTTTATTTATCTTATACATAAGCATCATTCTATATTCGAATTACAACATGTCATGATTTCATTTCAAAGAACGTTTAAATCTACGTAATAACCAACTTACAAACTAAAAAGGAATTCTTGATTTCTGAAATCTGAATTCTGAAATTGGTATGCTCGCCTTTGATGTAGATCGTTGAATTTGATTACTTTTAATTTGATTTTGATGTAGGCTTTTATCTCGTCTTTGAATTGAAAGCGGTGACTGCTATTCCAAGTTCTCTACTGACGGCATGACAGTTCCAGGATTATTTTTTATGTGATTTTAGGTTGAGCATTAGGTTGTTTATATAGAATTTCAATTTAATTATAGCCGTCGGATGAACCTAGAGTTAACCACAACCATTCAATCAGGATAGGGTGACACCTCAGCCCTAATGACTCAGTAAGGAGTCAGAAAGGACTAAGCAATGACTCACAGTATGGATCAGAACGCACCAGAAAGCTGTGCAGGCTTTCAGCCCAACCTGGGCGCACTTGGCAGGTGCGCCAGTGCAATTTTTGTACTAGCGCACTTCCCAAGTGCGCCAGTTCATTTATATTTTTTTCTTCTTCTTTCTGGTTTTCTGCCTAACTTCGTTCGTGCATATCTCCTTCATACGGTGTCCGTTTTACGCAAACTCGGACTCTATCTCAAGAAGAATTCCGAGACGAACGCAATGGCGTAACCCGTTTCCCTTAACTCTCACATTTGAAATTAATTATTCTTTGATTCGTTACTATAACGTTAACAGAAAATACGGAGTGTTACAAGGCAACTTTTGATTCTCGTTACCTCGTAGAGTATGAGACTGATTTTGTTGGGTACGAAGCCTACAAACTACGTTATAGTTGGATAACCCGATACGGTGCTGAATAGGCAAATGATTTTGCTTACTGCTTGTAGGTGCATCATAAATTTTAGTACTTATTTCATTGTTATCTTTTGTAAGCAACTTTGTAGTCAAAATTTCGGTACTAGCTATGCTCTTCCAATATGAATATAAATTCAAATCAAATATGAAGTAGTATATAAACATATTTTTAAATAAATAGGAATGGTTAAAATGAGTACAAACAATATATTAAAATAGTAGTAGAAAATAGAATTGGAAAGAAAATTTGAAATTTTAAACCTAAGAACCACGCGTTTGTTTAAGAACGCGGAATCTACGCGGTTGTTAAACAAAAGCGTGGCCTATGCGCTCGTTCAACAAGCGCATAGATCCACGCGTTTGTTTAACAACCGCATGGTCTCAAAACTGTTGGGATATTTGCCTGATCCGATTATTCGGAGTGAAGAAATTTGGATTTCTACACCCGAATTGTTGGAGATGCCCTTAAGGGGGGGAGGGGGGAGAATGTAACGACCCGCATTCTATGCATCGGAGGATCGTAGAATATTTATTTCTTTCTCATAAGGAGTCGTATGGTCGTGTGACATTGGGGGACGACTATTGGCGTCATTTACCATGTTCACGATTTTTACCGATTTTAGAATGACCATTTTGCCCCTAGCTGATCTTGTTTTAGCCATAATTTTTGATTGGTAAGGAATTTTGACTTGAAACCACTTCCATTAGATTCAGATAATGGTTTACCTTTCCGTAGAGTGGTCATATGTGAAAAACGGACTTACCGTTTGGGAGATATGGACGAAATAAGGTTTAGAAGGTGAAAAACTACTTAACCGGGCCAAATGAGGTGATTAGTGAATGGGCCCATAACCCATTTTGGGATTAGGGTTATGGGGAGGCTGAAATGAGCTAGGTTTTCATTCTATTTCAGTTTTCTAGCTGCCATTTACCTCTTAGAAACCCTAACAATGGCCTATACCTTCTAATTTCTTCCCAAATCGCTCTCTAATCAAGGATTAAACTTGGCAACATCAAATCAAGCAGAATTAACACCATTTTTGAGTTAGAGCTGCTGTTAGACATTGGTATTCGCCCAAATCAGAGGAGTTTCAGTTCTGAAAGTTTTAGTTGTGGCAAAGGTGAGTGATTAGCCTTGTTTTTACACTAATTAAGGTTAATTAAGGGTAATTAGTGATAATTAGTGAATTTATACATGATTAAATTCTGGAAAAATATTTATAAATTTCGAAATATTATTTTAGACCTCTGTTAGAAATTTGGGTTGATTCGGATAAGTTTTGCTAATCCTAACATTAGTTATTGTTAAACATGATTAAGGGGAAAATATGGGTTTTGGGTATGTTTGATCCATTTTAACATACCAAATTGTTGTTTGTGGTCAATTCTATATGTTGCTATGACTGTATGGTATGCTTTGTGATTGATTAGAACAGTTAGAATAGTCAAAAACGTCGTCGTATGACGTAAAACAGTCGCTGGAAGAGTTGCAGGAAATCGTGCAGAAACCGGATCGGATCGCCTCCTCTCCAAACCGACCCAATCGTGATATCCACTACAACTCAACCCGCTCGTGATCCAGGAACCCATCTCCGAACCTGACTCGTTCGTGACTATCAACGACGAACCGCTCCAGAAGGCCACGAATCGATCCGCCTCTCCAAGCAAGTCACGACCCGAACCCAATGGGTGCTCACGAACCGACTAGAAGGAGTTGCCATGCATGAATTGACTGGAATGGATGAGCTGACCTGGATGATCTTCCACGAACCGAATAACCCAAGTGAGCCACGATCCGACCAGGGGCACCACGAGCCGCCGCCGCCAGAGCTCCACGAACCGCCAGGGATGGTCACGACCGATCCGAACCAAGGTGCATGGACTGGAGACGTGAACCACGAACCTAACTGGAAGTATAACCTGAAGTGAAGAGAAGTGAAGAAGAAGAAGACCGATCCAGAGAAGAAGAGACCAAAACCCAAGATGCAAAGGTAGTCCAAATGGGAAGTTTGTACTCAGGATCCAGTTGGGAACCAACAAGTTAACTTCATGGTTGGACTTTGCTACGGGACGTGTGCTAAGGAGTTATCGACGTCCATAACTTTGATTCACCACCGAAAGACGAATGTTAGGCTACGGATTAGTGCAGTGGGGTAGTTATTACTTCATGGGTCAGAGTGATCGTAGCATGGCTATGAGCCAGTGCAGTGGAGTTATCATGACTCCATGGGGCAGAGTGGACATAGCAAAGTATTAGTGGTTACAGATCAGTGCAGTGGAGCCATCACGACTCCATGGAGCAGAGTGATCGTAACAAAGTACTGGGTGATCAAAGCGGTGGATATCGTATGCTTTACGCACTGAGTGAGAGATGTGAGGATGGTTGCTATGCTTGATTATTTGCCATCACTATGAATTGCACACCCCCACTCCCGTATCCTTTACACTATATGTTAGTGGCACCTTAGAGTATTGTACGGTATATTGTGCTAACTCTTTGGTTGTAGGTTCAGGTATGGTTTAACATATGTGTTATTGTTCTGTTTTGCTACTTATCGCTTATACCAGACTTTGGTCTGGCCCAGAGTTTTATGTCTCTTCTTATTACTCTGGGTGCTCTTAAATGGGCAGACTAGAGACAGGTTAGCTGGTTGTGCACGAGTAGCTGTCCGGAGACGAGCAGGAGGCTTACACGTACTATTCTCTATATATATTATCCCTGTGTCGCTGCTGGTCACTACTTTGGGCATTGGTAGTGTACCTTTCTTATTTTGCTTTCGAGACAGTTTTAGAAGTTGTAATAAAGATGATGTGGAACATAAGCTGTAATTTTGGATTTTCCGCTGCTACGATGGTTTAAGTTTTCAGCTTATGCACTGTCTCGCCTGTTTTATGTCAACTTATGTTATTATTATATTTTATTCCATTCGCTGTGAGATATACTACAGGTTCCTTGCTAGTTCAAATTCCTTTCTTTCCTTTCTTTGGAGACTGTCCCGTGCTGGTTGGATATTGGCACAACGCACTTTCATTGGAAATGTCGGTTGGTGCGGGGCGAGCCGTCACATAATTCCAGATACACTTATTTTCTTTCTCATTTATTTTTTATAAACTAATACTACATATAGTATAATAAAGATGAACTATGTACAAAAAATATGTCAAGATATAAACTTTGATGGACAAAAGGTAATTTGCCATCACTAATGTAACGGTAACCAGATTATCGGTATACCAGTATTCGGTATATCAGTCGATCGGTGACGGTAAGCAATTTTGACTTATCAGTAAAAACGGTACGATAACAGTATTTGTCAAACGGTAACGATAACCATTACCATAGCAGCCCTAACTGCTCCTATCTAAACGTGGAATAGAGTTATTTGGTGGTGATCGAGTGACATTCATTTTAAAATTTATCCTTTGTTTATCACATCTAAGGTGAGAGTCATACTGATGTTCAAGTAAAAATGCACATTTATATTCTTATATTTATTCTAGTTTATTGAAAATAAATGTCATATGTAGGTATTTTATCACGTTTAAACTGTTGATTTCAAAACATCAAGCATTCATCATCATATCGGGGGAAAATGGTCATTTTTATGCTTAAGTTATTTTGAGAATTTTTACTTGGACATTTTTCATTGTTTTTCTATAGATTTGATGCATGCAGAAGAGGACTTCATAAAGATATATATATATATATACGAAGGAAAAAAGAGGAAATCAGTGCCTTGCCAATAAAAAGGAAATCAATGCCTTGCCACAAAAAAAGGAAATCAATCAATGGAGAAGGAATCAATTCAAATAGAAGATTAGTGGAGGACCCACCCACTCTCCCTCCTTCTTTAGTGGAGACAAAAAAGGACATCATGAATCATTATTTCTAAAGACAAAAGGAAGCTTAATGAAGGGCATTCTTTATAGCACACTGAAATTAAATTAGGGTTTTTCACATGTATAAATAACCCCTGTGTGTTGATGTAAAAAGGAATCTTGGATTTTTATTTAGTTTAGAATGGAGGCTCAAATCAAAACCTCTTTTTCTTCCATGGCTTCTTAGCCATTTTCTTTATTGCAATCTATCTTCTAATGCAATTTTAATTAATTGTTTTTTTATTTACATGTTCTTTCTTTTATGTAAGTAGCTTAGATTTATTTTTACGCAATTAGAATAGATTTTCCTTTATTTCAATTCTCTAATTTTGTTGTTCTTTAATGTTGAAATCTACTTGTGCTGAATTAATCACACAAATGAGGAGCTAAACCCCTACAATTTAGGGATGATGAAGCTTTTCCTCTCAATTAATGTAGATTCAACATGAATTTGTATGAATGATCTCTTTGGGTTTAATAGGAATGGTTGTTTTTGTTATTTTTGTTTCATATTGAATTTAATAGCCTCTTTTGTTCATTTCATAAAATTGAGGCTATGTTCACGACATATACAACAAATTTCCTCTTCATCTAAAATTGTGATTATGGCAATGAAATGAGTTTTATGTTGAAATTTGATGATCTGTATTACTAACCAATAGTAAATAGGTAATACTTAAATTAGATTTTAGTTTCATTTCGATGGCCTGTTTCATAATAGTCAAAAAGTTAGATTAATTGTGTATTATAATTTGATGGCATATTTTGTATTAATTATTAGTGCAAATAAGTTATGCTTATGATAATTACATAATTAATCTTACTTAAGTTATTTGAGATATCTTTGTGCTATTTTATGTTGAATAATGTTAAAAGAGAGAGAAGTGAAGTTTCCCCTAAATTTGTTTTAATCTTATAGTTTTAATCTATACTTTAGTTTACTTTTTTTTCTAGTACTTAATCACAATCCAAATTTTGGTTTAATTCAACTGAATAAGATTGAAATTACTTCTTTCCCTGCGGATCGACTCGTATTCGCCACGTACTAACAATTGTACGCCGTGCACTTGCGGTTTATTACACTTCGCGACGGTTTTCTAATTCATAGAATATTCGTCGTCGAACAAGTTTTTTACGCCGTTGCCGGGGAACGAAATACCCCCACACTTTTCTTTTATTCGTCCTCGAATAAAAGAAGAAGAAGAAGAATACATATAATAATAATAATCCAAGGGTATCCAACATTTCTAGTGCATCTCGCGTTGGTGTGCAAACCCACCAAACTCTTTTCGATTCCTTGTTGACAAACTCAACGTCGGTATATCTTGGTCTCATTTTATGAGATTGGACACCTTAGGATTACTACCCTCACATAAGTCGTAATGTAGTGTAGAGGTGGTATGCCTAGGTATTTGTAAATAATAATAATGTAAATATTTTGTAATAAAGAGAGAGTTAGCACTTAAAGTCCAAGCACACTCTTCACTTATTCAACCTAACTTGTTAACAAAAAGGAAGTTGAGATGCCATTACACGACTGTTGATCTCGATTAAAGAATTCATTTCATATTTGCACTACGTTTCTACCAAAACAACTGTCCAAGATGGGGGAGTTTGTGATGATAACATGGCTTTTGTTTGAAGTTTTGATTAGTAATGGACTCAAATTTCATAGTGACGACCCAAATTTGCGTTAACTCATTCGTGTAAAATTTAAAAGTAAATTACACTTTTGTAAATAATCTTGCATTCATCTTGTACATATTTTCTAATCTTGCATTTTGTAAATATTTTTTGCATTTAATATTTGGATTTTGTGAGTAGTATCCGCTGAAAACCCTCACGAGTCAACACTCGTCCTACTGGGGACACCCCGAGGTTTAACGGCTTGTTGCATATGCTCAATGCAATCATGCTCCGTACGAAAACAAATTTATCTTAGTTTTTTTATTCGAGGACGAATAAAATGATAAGTGTAGAGGTATTTGATATGCACATAAAATGTGCACATTTATATTCAAACATTTATTCTTATTTTAATTAAATAAATAATATAATTGGCTATTTTTACATGTTTTAAACCAAAATCCTAAAATTCTCAAATTGTCATGCATTCATCCTCATTTAAGATGTAAAATGGTCACTTGTGCATGTTTTAATTTGTGATTGCATTTCCTTGTTCTTTGTACTTGTTTCTTATAGGAATTTTGGAGCACAAATAATGCATACACATGAAGATTTGGAGCACAAATGTATGCATACGAAGAAATGAGGAGGAAATAATTCTCATACATGATCATAGAGGACCCCACCTCTCAAATTACCCTCTTTTAAGCTTCTTATTAAATACTAATTGGATAAAACAAAAGGTGTCATGCTTCTTACATGACTCACTAGTGGCTAAGAGAGGATTAGAAGCTTTATGAAGGGGCATTTTAGGGAGTTTCCAACAAATGTGATTAGGTTTTGGGTTAGAAACATGTATATATACCCCTTTATGTGATGTAAATAGTCTCTTCTCTTTTATCCCCTTCTTTAGTTTAGTTGAGAGGAGCACAAGCTCTCTTGTATTTCCATGACTACTTAGCCATTTTATTTATGTAACTTCTTTATTTTAATGCAATTTAATTTCTATGCTCTTTACTTTCATGTTCATAGCTTAGATTTACATTCATGTTCATAACTTAGATTTACCATCATGTTCATTTGCTTTATGTTCTTAGTTTAGTTCTCTTCTTGTTCTACATAATTTTTCTTCCATTTTTCTTTATTTTCTAATGTTGAAACTTACATGTGTTGATTTATGTTGAAACTTTCATTCCGTGCTTGAGGAAGTTCTTAATTGGTGTCATCCATGACTCCCTTTCTGGCTCAGCTTCTAGGCTAATTCGACTTCCATTAGGTCGAAGCTTGGTGACTCCAATATCTCTATTGGAACCATTTCGGTTTCTTCAGGGTTGTCAGAACTTGCTAGCTTAGCCAGTCGGTCTATCTTCTGGTTTTCCACTCTCGTAATGTGTGTTATACTGTAATGTTCCAAATTGCCCAGTAACTCCTTTACTTTTCCAAGATAAGTAACAAGTCGAGGTCCCTTGGTCACAAATTCCTTCTGAACTTGGCAGACAACTATTTTGGAGTCACAGAATATGTCTAGTGTTCTTACCCCTAATTCCTTAACGAATTTCATCCCGGCAATCAAGGCCTCATACTCGGAATCATTATTGGTGGCAGGAAATTCCAATCGCAGGGCGTAGTAAATGGATCGTCCTTCAGGAGTGATTAAAACAACTCCGGCATCGGATCTTCGATCATTCTTGGCCACATCTGTAAATAACTTACATGGACTAAGTTCTAACTCGTGCTCAAAAGTAACAACTTTGTCATTCACCATTTCTTCTTCAGAAATCGTGAATTCTGCTATGAAGTCAGCCAAGACTTGCCCCCTAACTGACCTCCTTGGTTGGAAATTCAGATCAAATTGGCTCAATTCGATATTCCACTTAAGTAATCGTCCTGATGCTTCGGGTCTTTGCAAGACCCGTCTTAGAGGCTGATCGGTATATATAACAATCGGAGAAGCTTGGAAATAATGTCGGAGCTTTCGGGAGGCAATCAAGAGGCTGTAGGCAAGCTTTTCTATTCTTGGATAATTACGTTCTGCATCTGCTAACTTCTTACTTACGCAATATACTGGCCTCTGGACCTTGTCTTCTTCACGTACCAGAGCTGTGTTGACAGCATGAGTTGACATCGCCAGATAGATGAACAGATCTTCATGGTCCACCGTCTTTGACAGTATCGGGGGTTTCTCCAATAAATCCAATAAGTTTTGGAAGGCCTCTACACAGTCTGGAGTCCATTCGAAATTACGTTTCCCTCGCTTGATTATGTCGAAGAATGGAACACACTTGTCCATGGCTTTGGAGATGAACCTGCTTAATGCGGCGACCTTCCCTGCCAGGCTTTGAACGTCCCTAATCTTTCGTGGTTATTCTATATTTCTTATTGCCGCTATCTGACTAGGATTAATTTCAATTCCTCGAGAACTCACGATGAAACCAAGAAACTTTCCAGATGCCACTCCAAACGAGCACTTTAAGGGATTCAACTTCATTCCGTACCTCCGTAAGACATCAAACATCTCCGCTAGATCTTGTGTATGACTAGAGGACTGCCTGGATTTCACGAGCATGTCATCTACATAGACCTCTATGGTTTTTCCAATCTAGTTATAAAACATTCGATTTACCGGACGCTGATATGTGGCTCCAGCATTCTTTAGTCCAAACAACATCACCACATAGCAATACAATCCCAAATTCATTATAAAACTCGTGTGCTCTTGATCCGGCACATGCATAGGGATCTGGTAATATCCCGAATATGCGTCCATGAAGGAAAGAAGTTCATGTCCGGCCGTCGAGTCCATAGCTGGTCTATCCTAGGGAGTGGGAAGCTATCCTTTGGACAAGCTTTGTTTAAGTCCGAAAAATCAATGCACGTTCGCCATTTTCCATTTGATTTCTTGACCAAAATAGGATTCGATATCCAGTCGAGATATGTCGAATCTCTAATGAACCCATTATCTTTCAACTTCTCCACTTCTTCTTTTAGGGCTGACGACCTCTCCGGGCCTAACGTATGTGTCTTCTGTTTAACGGGTGGATGTTTCGGATTAATACTCAATGAGTGACTCATAACGGATGGAGATATCCCATACATGTCAGCATGGGTCCAGACAAACACATCTAAATTTGCCTTCAGAAAGTCAGTCAATTCCTTTGCTCGGAATGGATCCAGCTGGTATCCAATCTTCAAAACCTTTGTGGGATCAACGTCGTCAATGGGAATGTCCACTGTCATTTCATTGGGGGTCGCCTTTCTATCCCCAGGCTCTTCATCCTCTCTGGGATCTATGTCCTCGAACAGTCCTCTGGGAGACTCCCTCTGGGCTGGTCCCTTTAATTGCTATGCTGAACCCTCCCTCCGGGGAGAGGAAGCACCTTTAGCATCTATACTTAATCCCTTCATCAACATCTTAAGTTCGACCATATAGCAGGCTCGTCCGGAGACCTGATCACCTCTCATTACTCCCACCCCGGCTTCGGTTGGAAACTTCAGCAATAGGCACCAGGGTGCGATGCAAGCCCGCAATTCTGCAAGAGCCGGTCTACCCAAGAAAGCATTATAGGGCGAGTCGATGTCCAAAACTACAAACTAAAGAATTCTTACTCTCTGACGGTCTCCTTGTCCCAATGTTACCGACAATTCTATATATCCCAGTGGAGCCGTCGATGCCCCATTGAAGCAGCAAATCCATCCTTCACAAGGCTTCAATCTTCTGGTTCGTGTTTTATCTGATCGAACGCTTTCTTGAAAAGGATATTGACTTAACTTCCATTGTCCACCAATACCTTATGAACTAGAGCGGGACCAATAGTAGTAGTGATGACCAATGGGTCTTCAGTAGGTGATTAAACTCCAACATCGTCTCTGTTACGGAACACAACATCGTCAGACATTGTTTTCTGTTGCTTCACCGGAGATATCTTCAAGGTTATTACATTCCTCCATATCGATGTGTTTAGCTGCGTTAACGTATTGGTCTATCGCTCTGTAACTATGGCTGGCTGGATAAGGCCCGCCTACTATAGTGTTGATGACAATCCCTTTACCTTTCTATTGAGCTGTGGGTTTAGGAGCAGGTTGATTATGGTTCGGGGTCTGTTCCCCCTGCCTCTGTCTCTTGGAGGGACTTTATGCTCATCTAACTTTCCTTCTCGTAATAGCTTTTCAACAACGTCTCTCAGATGCTGACATTCATTAGTCGAGTGTCCTTGAGTTCTGTAACAACCCGAATTTTAATAACATGTTAAAACCATAAATAAAGGCAGAATTAAATTTTAAAATAAGAATCAGGGAAAATGGGTTGCGCCATTGCGTTCATCTCGAAATTCTGCTTGGAAATGAGTCCGAGTTTTCGAAAAACGGATTCCGTATGAGGGAGATATGACCCTCTGAAGTTTCAAGGATTTTCAGGACCAAAAAACAGCTCGAATTCGAATTCGAAATTCGAATTCAAACCCCAGAGCAGACTAGGCGGGAATTTTCCTGCCCAGGACTAGGTCGAACTGGGGGTCGACACTATGGTCGACCTCCCAGGGGCCAGGTCGACCCTATGGTCGACCTGGGGGTCGACCTGGTGCCGAAACCCAGTTTTGAGCCTGGGTTCATTCTGATGTTTTTGGTCTCGTTTTTAGTCTAGATTCGTTCGCCTAATCCTATATAAACAGCCCCCTAACCCCATTCTCTTTACACCATTCTTCTCTAACCTTATGCTGCACAAATTCTTGATGGACATGGTTTCTTCTTCTTCTTCAAATTAAATTAAAAATAAAGTTAATCAAAATCAAGGGAATTCTTCTACCTTCTTCTTCAAGCAACATAAGATTCGCAAATTGGGGATTTTCTGCTACAATCAAATCGAGATTCAAGGATTCAACAATTCGACGACTAGTTTCTAGATTCAACTTTTGCATCTCAATTTCTTAGTCCACGATCGGTAAGTTCTAGTTATTTTGAGATTTAAACTTGTTAATCGTAATTTGGACATGAGATAAAGTGAAATTGGACTTAAGTATGATAATCGATTCACATCTATTCTAGTTTCCATCTTGGATCTTGACATTTGGGAATATTGCTATGAAATCAGTTTGGACCTATTCATGTTGTAAATCAAACTCTTTCATGTTCATAACATTATCATGCCTGTGATGTTGAATCAGTCTATTATTTACAAGTTTGGGACTATCACCTTATGCCATGACTATCACTTTATTTTGCTAGATTTGAAATCCTATCATTTTCTATATGTCAGTGATGTTGTAACCAATTATCTCAAGTTATGTCATGCTAGTCTTGTAATCCCTTTTATCACTTTATGCTCGTCCTTTTTGCCTATCATAGTTTTGATGTTATTCCCTTTATTTCTGGACTTGGATTTGCTTGTAATTTAGATCGATTCACGTTTACATGCGATGGGAATACGATTTGGGTAGATTAGGCAAAACATGAATTGGTTATGAACATGAATCATGAACTTGATAATAGACATAAGTTGAAACATGAAACTTGACATGAAACTTTCCATGAAACTTGACACGAACTTGACATGAAATTTGAACATGGACATGACACTAGAATGAACTTGAAAATGGCCAACTCGAGGTTGGGTTGAGTTTGCAGTGTAATTCTGCCCGGAACTGCCCGGCAAATCCAGTTACTGCAAACAATAGGATCCAATGTGGGTAGTTGGTCATATCACGCTTGAAACCCGAGGTCAGACTGAGCTGTGGTGTAAATCTGCCCGGAACCGCCCGGCATATCCAATGACCACAACAACAGGTCTGATGTGAGAGGTTGGGGTGCATTAATGAATTAATGCCACATGATAGGGTTAAGTCATGAACATGAAAGACAACACTTAACCAACTTGACATGCTAGACTGATAAGGGTTAAGTCACAAATTTAAATGACAACACTTAACCAGTTGGACGGCAACCCTAGTTACGCGGTCCATTTCAGCAGTAACCCACTTAGATGTATCATGGTACCCTGGAACTAGGTAGGGTGGGGCACAATTACTGGGCTGATTGTAAGCGACCAGAACGACGGCTGAGTTGGTGTGCCAGTGTAGGTTCAGGCGGACTATGGTCGTGCACGTAGTCCGGAGTTGAAAAAGCAGGCATTGGGCATCAGTAGGTTTACACTGTGCGTGCTTGATTCGTGTCGGTGGTTGGCACCCTAGGGCTTGATACACCCTATGGTGGACCTAGCACAGATGACTACTTTCGTTATAAGGCCGTATGACACAGACACACGACGAGCTAGAACTTGTAAGGAGCCGATCGATTAATGGATCGTTCCGTAGGACCCCGAAATGGGTCATTTGATGATATTGGGCCAAGGGATCATTTCATGGTTAATATATGACATGGGTTTGGGATACTAGTACAGTTGGTGCAGCGAATCTTGAACATGCGATGCTATACTTGATTTATCTTGTTATCTTAGTTTATCATGCCGATCTTGTCATCATCCTTATGTTTACTTTTAGTTTATCCATGTCATGTTACCTTTACCTGTTTTTATGCTGAAAGTCACTAGGACTTACCAGTCTTTATGACTGACCCGTTTTCTTTCGCCTCTTTTTCTTTCGTTCACCCCCCAGGTTCTCAGGGAGGAAACTTTAGCACTTAGCTTGGATTTCACTTGCTTTCGGTTCAGCTCATGTACAATTTGATCTTGAGCTATGCTATGGCTGCATTTCTGCTACCTTTGGGGAAATAAGCTACTTTTGTTGTTTTAAGTTTTATGCTTCTTTATTTATTCAAGGCAGAACTTGTTGTAATGGAAAATGATAGTTGGTACTTTGGATGTAAAAGGTTTTGACTCTTTTTGAAAGTAATGGAATTTAGCTTTTGATTCTTCCGCTGTTTTATTTATGTTCTGTCTTGTAATATTTCTGTGTTTGTTTACCTCGATAACGCTCCTCCAAAACTAGTGCATTCCCTTTGTGAGTGACCCTAGCGGAGGTGGGGTGTTACACTTGGTACTAGAGCAGAAGGTTACCAGACTGGGCAAAAGTTTTTAAAACCTTCTAAAACTATTTTCAAAAACCGTTTACAAAGAAGCATTTTTCAAGAAAAGTTTTGTTTTATTTAAAGGATATTCCCTAAAAGCCATTAGCACTATCCTTTGTTTCCTCGTTTTGAATCCCTTCTTTTTCATTTCAGCATGTTTGGGAATCTTAACCTTCCAGAGGGTGTGCCAATACCTGGCTGGTTCAGGAGGTACTTAGAGGCTAGGGCCGACGATGCAAGCCCAGCAGATATTCCTCCTCCAGCTGCAGCGGTTCCTCCTCTTCCTCCTCGTGCAAATGCTTTCTCAAAGATCTGTAGAGATTTTAGGGCCATGGGTGGAAAGGATTTCAAGGGAATTGAATCATTCGTAGAAGCGAGGAACTGGCTCAAAGAAACTGAGGATCTGTTCGTTATCTTCGAGGTGGACGATAGGCAAAAGGTACAGTTGGCAGTATGGTTGCTCAAAGACGAAGCTTCCTATTGGTGGGAAGTCACTAACGCTGAGAGACCTGTTGACACATGGATGGATTTCAGGATAACGTTTGAGATGAAATTCCTCTCACAAGCTGAATGAAGTCTACAACTGGAAAAGTTCTTATCTCTTAAGCAAGGAAGTATGACGGTCAAGGAGTTCGTCAATCAATTCAATCAGCTGGCCCGGTTTGGACTGGACTTAGTGAATACTCCTCATAAGAAGGCTCTCCGTTTTGTCAAGGGATTGAATGAGCGACTTCACAGCTTGGCTATGACCCACATAAATATGGGGGCTACTTACGAAAGATTAGTAGACATGGCACTCTTAAATGAGGAAGACAAGGGCAAGAATGAGGCAAAAGCAGAAGCGCCTCAAGATAAGAAGGGGGAAGGGTCACAGAACAAGAAGGCTGATCCAAAGAAAGGCGGGAAGAACAACAAACCCCGTGAAAAGAGAAAGTGTAATTTCTGTGGCATTCCTGGACATCTGGTCAAAGACTGCAGGAAGAAGAAAAGGAAGATGGGTGGCTGTTACCACTGTGGTGAGACAGGACACATGGCTAAGGCCTGCCCAAGGAAGCAAGGGCAGGGAGCTGGGCCTTCTTCTGAAGGACAAGTCCACGCTCTCACGGCACCTACGCAAGAACGAGGTAGAAATATTTCTGTCGAAAGTTTAGTCTATCTTTTTGATCATCCTGTTCGAACCTTGTTTGATTCTGGTGCATCGCATACTTTTATTTCTTCTGATATTGTTGAAACTCTGCACCTAAGTACTAGTCTAGTTGAGGATCCCATTATTGTTTCAAATCCAATTGGTGGCTCCGCTCATTTATCTATGATTTGTGTGGATTTGAGGATTTCTATCTTAAGCGTAGAATTCACGTGTAATGCTTATGTTCTCGGATTTATGGGATACGGTTTGATTCTAGGCATGGATCGTCTATCCAATAACGGAGCCATTCTCGATTGTGAATGAAGGGTAGTTAGACTCGTGACTCGCCTTGGTAATACCCTTGAAATTTCTTATAACCCTATGGGTCCTGTCATGTTGTGTTATCTAGAATCTCTTGACTTGTCTATCAATGATTTGCAATTAGTAAGGGTAGTCCGAGAACATCCCGATGTCTTTGATGAGGTTAAGGGGTTACCCCCTAAACGTGAGATAAATTTCCGTATATATCTTGTTGATAATGCTAAGCCAGTTGCATTGCCCGTTAGACACATGACCCCGTGAGAGAGAAAAAAGCTTAGTAAGCAAGTTAAGGAGTTGCTTGAAAAAAATTTCATTAGGCGAAGCATTTCTGAATGGGGTGCTCCGGTGGTATTCGCTATTAAGGCGGATGGTTCGCTTCGTCTATGCGTAGATTATCATGAGTTAAACAAGCTGACAAAGAAGAATAGGCACCCACTACAGAGAATCAACGACTTGTTCGACCAGCTTGTAGGAGCGTCTGTTTTCTCTCAACTCGATCTAGCTATAGGATTCCATCAACTTAGAGTGGCTGAGGATAGCATTGACAAGACTGCGTTTAGGACTCCGAATGGTTTCTTCGAATGGCTCGTCATGCCGTTTGGTTTGACGAATGCACCCGCGTACTTCGTAGACTTGATGAGTAGGGTGTTTAGGGAGTTCCTTAACAAGTTTGTGGTGGTCTTCGTGGATGATATTTTGATCTTCTCAAAGGATGAGGAAGAACATGTTAGACATCTCAAGGAAGTCATGGATATGCTTAGAGCACACGAGTTAAAAGCTAAGTTCTCCAAGTGTCATTTTTGGAGAAAAGAAGTTCGGTTTCTTGGACATGTAGTCTCTAAGCAAGGTATAGCTGTGGACCCCGCAAAGGTAATTGCGGTGCAAGACTGGAAAGTTCCTAAGAACGCAACGGAAGTGAGAAGCTTTCTCGGTTTGGCGGGCTACTATAGGAAGTTCATTAAGGACTTCGCTAAGATTTCAGCCCCTCTTACTAGGTTAACGAAGAAGAACCTAGCTTTTGCATGAGACATAGAGTGTGACGTTGCTTTTCAAAGGCTTAAGAGAGCCCTTACCAAAACTCCAGTTTTGGCATTACCCGACGGAGGTAAGATGTTTACGGTGTACACAGATGCGTGCGGCACGGGATTAGGCGCTGTCCTAATGCAAGAAGGGAAAGCGATATGCTACGAGGGTAGACAACTTAAAGTTCATAAGAAAAACTATCCCACACATGACTTGGAATTGGCCGCGATTGTTTTTGCGCTTAAGTCTTGGCGCCACTATCTTCTAGGTGAGAAGTTCGAATTGTATACCGAACACAAATCGCTTAAGTACCTCTTTTCGCAAAAAGATTTGAATCTAAGGTTACAGAGGTGGATGGAATTCTTGGCATCGTATGACTTCGATATAGCTTATACCCCTGGCAAGCGTAACGTGGTGGCGGATGTGCTAAGTAGGAAAAGGTTGACTTTGAGTCCTTTATTTGTTGAAAGGAAAAGTCTAGAGTTTATAGCAACCTTCGATTTCACACTTGTTGTTGAGTCGTTGGCTAGCACGTTAGCATCTCTTGAGTTAATGCCTACGCTTCTAGACCAAGTAGGGACCTCACAGAAGGAAGACCCACAGATAGTCGAGATCATGGACAAGTTGATTAGAGGTTAGATGTCAAGTCACCTCAGTAGGTATGCCATAGATGACAAGGGATGGCTAAGGCGTGATGGTAGACTATGTGTCCCACAAGTGGGAGACTTAGTAAAGAGAGTTCTCGAAGTGGCGCATCACTCGAAGATGACTATACATCCCGGAGGGGATAAAATGTACAAGGATATGAAGCGCATTTTCTTTTGGAACGGGATGAAAAAGGAAGTGGCGGAATTCGTTTCTAAGTGCATGGTGTGCCAACAAGTAAAGGCCGAGTCGAAAAAGCCCGGTGGGCTATTGCATCCTTTGGAGGTTCCGCAGTGGAAATGGGAGAGTGTCTCGATGGATTTCGTGGATGGATTGCCTAGGTCAAGGAAGGGCAATACTAGCATATGGGTTATAGTAGATAGACTCACGAAGAGCGCTCACATCATTCCTGGGAAGAGCAAGAGGATCGCATCATGGCTAGCGTCTATATACCTTCGAGAAAAAGTACGGTTGCACGGAGTTCCTTCTAGTATAGTTAGTGATCTTGACCCGATTTTCACTAGCGAATTTTGGAATAGTTTATAAGAAGCAATGGGTACACGACTAAGTTTAAGCATGGCCTATCACCCACAGACGAATGAACAAACCGAAAGGGTAAATAGGGTACTAGAGGATCTTTTGAGACTATGCATTCTTGACTTTGGTGGCACTTGGGAAGATCACCTACCTTTCGTTGAGTTCGTGTGTAATAATAGTTACCAAGCTAGCATAGGAATGGAACCATTCGAAGCTTTATACGGAAGACCGTGCAAGTCACCAACTTGTTGGTGGGAGTCGACAGACAAGCTCATACATGGACCCGACATGATAAGGGACACTTCCGAGAAGGTTGAGTTGATACGAAGACGGATGAAAACGGCCCAAGATAGACAGAAATCCTACGCGGACAAGAGAAGGACAGATCTAAAGTTCGAAGTCGGAGATATGGTCTTTATAAAAGTTTCTCCTTTACGCAATATGGTTCGCTTTGGAGCAGTTGGAAAGTTAGCACCGAGGTTCGTAGGACCGTTCCCTATTATCGAGAGGATTGGACAGATGGCCTATAAGGTAGAGTTACCCGAGAGATTGGCCGGAGTACACAATGTCTTTCACGTTTCGCATCTCCGAAAGTGCTTACATGAGTCTGCCGAAGTGGTTGAGCCAAGCATCCTTGAAGGCATAGAAGTGGAAAGAGAAGCAACATTGAGGCGAGTTCCGATTCGTATCTTAGGAACGAAGATCAAGAAGCTAAGGAATCGAGAAGTTAAGCTAGTTAAAGTACAGTGGAGTGAAGCCCAAGAAGACGCAACTTGGGAAACCGAAGAGAAGATACGCGCGCTATACCCAATTCTTTTTGAGGGTACATTCTCGATCTCTTTTTCCTATAAGTTTACATACCTTCGTATCATGTACATGCTTTTGCTATCCATGTTTGTCTTGTTATCTTCTCGATCCTATCTTGAGAACCTTAGGTAGAACCCTTTTTGATGTAAACATGTGATTGAAACATGTTATGGTTGATGATTGCAAGTGGTTGCAAGTGGTTGCTCGTGGTTGCATAACACACATTAGGCACTAGATCGGCTCAGTCACATATTTCATATTGCATATGCATGGGTGCTTATACTTGTATATGGATGGAAATTTGATATGTTATTATATGGATGTTGCATATGGATGAATGTTTGTGCACTCATGTAGAGATTATAAAGTATGTTAGGAATTTGCATACATGTTGGACTCATTACACTAACATATTTTGCATTAAGGAGGTCTACTGAATCAGTAACCGCCTGATCTTTTGCATTAGATAAGTACATATACACACACTCTTGCATAAGTTCATACAACATTAGAAATCTTTTAAGGACAATGGTTGCTTGTGGATGATGGTTGAGTAGATGGATGATTGGATGATAGGATGTATTCTTCTTAACTTGAAGATTTCGGGGACGAAATCCTTTAAGGAGGGGAGAATGTAACAACCCGTATTTTAATAACATATTAAAACCATAAATCAAGGCAGAATTAAATTATAAAATAAGAATCAGGGAAAATGGGTTGCGCCATTGCGTTCGTCTCGAAATTCTTCTTGGAAACGAGTCCGAGTTTTCGAAAAACGGATTCCATATGAGGGAGATATGACCCTCCGAAGTTTCAAGGATTTTCAGAACCGAAAAACAGCTCGAATTCGAATTCGAAATTCGAATTCAAACCCCAGCGCAAACTGGGCGGGAATTTTCCCGCCCATGACCAGGTCGACCTGGGGGTCGACACTATGGTCGACCTCCCAGGGGCCAGGTCGACCCTATGGTCGACCTGGTGCCGAAACCCAGTTTTGAACCTGGGTTCATTCTGATGTTTTTGGTCTCGTTTTCAGTCTAGATTCGTTCGCCTAATCCTATATAAACAGCCCCCTAACCCCATTCTCTTTACACCATTCTTCTCTAACCTTATGCTGCACAAATTCTTGATGGACATGGCTTCTTCTTCAAGTTAAATTAAAAATAAAGTTAATCAAAATCAAGGGAATTCTTCTACCTTCTTCTTCAAGCAACATAAGATTCGCAAATTGGGGATTTTCTGCTAAAATCAAATCGAGATTCAACGATTCAACAATTCGACGACTAGTTTCTAGATTCAACTTTTGCATCTCAATTTCTTAGTCCACGATCGGTAAGTTCTAGTTACTTTGAGATTTAAACTTGTTAATCATAATTTGGACATGAGATAAAGTGAAATTGGACTTAAGTATGATAATCGATTCACATCTATTCTAGTTTCCATCTTGGATCTTGACATTTGGGAATATTGCTATGAAATCAGTTTGGACCTATTCATGTTGTAAATCAAACTCTTTCATGTCCTTAACATTATCATGCCTGTGATGTTGAATCAGTCTATTATTTACAAGTTTGGGACTATCACCTTATGCCATGACTATCACCTTATTATGCTAGATTTGAAATCCTATTATTTTCTATATGCCATTGATGTTGTAACCAATTATCTCAAGTTATGTCATGCTAGTCTTGTAATCCCTTTTATCAGTTTATGCTCGTCCTTTTTGCCTATCATAGTTTCGATGTTATTCCCTTTATTTCTAGATTTGGATTTATTTGTAATTTAGATCGATTCATGTTTACATGCGATGGGAATACGATTTGGGTAGATTAGGCAAAACATGAATTGGTTATGAACATGAATCATGAACTTGATAATAGGCATAAGTTGAAACATGAAACTTGACACGAACTTGACATGAAATTTGAACATGGACATGACACTAGAATGAACTTGAAAATGGCTAACTCGAGGTTGGGTTGAGTTTGCAGTGTAATTCTGCCCGGAACCGCCCGGCAAATCCAGTTACTGCAAACAATAGGATCCAATGTGGGTAGTTGGTCATATCGCGCTTGAAACCCGAGGTCAGACTGAGTTGTGGTGTAAATCTGCCCGGAACCGCCCGACATATCCAGTGACCACAACAACAGGTCTGATGTGAGAGGTTGGGGTGCATTAATGAATTAATGCCACATGATAGGGTTAAGTCATGAACATGAAAGACAACACTTAACCAACTTGACATGCTAGACTGATAAGGGTTAAGTCACGAATTTAAATGACAACACTTAACCTGTTGGACGGAAACCCTAGTTACGCGGTCCATTTCAGTAGTAACCCACTTAGATGTATCATGGTACCCTGGAACTAGGCAGGGTGGGGCACGATTACTGGGCTGATTGTAAGCGACCAGAACGACGGCTGAGTTGGTGCGCCAGTGTAGGTTCAGGCGGACTATGGCCGTGCACGTAGTCCGGAGTTGAAAAAGCAGGCATTGGGCATCAGTAGGTTTACACTGTGCGTGCTTGATTCGTGTCGGTGGTTGGCACCCTAGGGCTTGATACACCCTATAGTGGACCTAGCACAGGTGACTACATTCGTGATAGGGCCGTATGACACAGACACACGACGAGCTAGAACTTGTAAGGAGCCGATCGATTAATGGATCGTTCCGTAGGACCCCGAAATGGGTCATTTGATGATATTGGGCCAAGGGATCATTTCATGGTTAATATATGACATGGGTTTGGGATACTAGTACAGTTGGTGCAGCGAATCTTGAACATGCGATGCTATACTTGATTTATCTTGTTATCTTAGTTTATCATGCCGATCTTGTCATCATCCTTATGTTTACTTTCAGTTTATACACGTCATGTTACCTTTACCTGTTTTTATGCTGAAAGTCACTATGAATTACCAGTCTTTATGACTGACCCGTTTTCTTTCGCCTCTTTTTCTTTCGTTTCCCCCCTAGGTTCTCAGGGAGGAAACTTTAGCACTTAGCTTGGATTTCGCTTGCTTTCGGTTCAACTCATGTACGGTTTGATCTTGAGCTATGCTATGGCTGTATTTCTGCTACCTTTGGGGAATTAAGCTACTTTTGTTATTTTAAGTTTTATGCTTCTTTATTTATTCAAGGCAGAATTTGTTGTAATGGAAAATGATAGTTGGTACTTTGGATGTAAAAGGTTTTGACTCTTTTTGAGAGTAATGAAATTTAGCTTTTGATTCTTCCTCTGTTTTATTTATGTTCTGTCTTGTAATATTTCTGTGTTTGTTTACCTCGATAACGCTCCTCCAAAACTAGTGCATTCCCTTTGTGAGTGACCCTAGCGGAGGTGGGGTGTTACAAGTTCCATGAAACAGGCAAAATTTTCTAGTTGCAATCTCTTTTTCGGTTGAGTCTCTGGGTGGCGGCCTTTTATACTGTAAGACGTTGTAAGTATCCAGGTAGATGTTTTCCAATGTGTCATTCAGCGGCGAATAGTTCTCAAAGGTTTAGAATCGAGGTCTTTTGCTGGAGTTGTTTCCTTAATTCCTATTCCTCCTATTTCCGTTTCCATTTCTATTGTAATTACCTTCGTTCTTGTTGCCAACGTTCACTTCAACCTTCCCCGAGCTATCGCCGGATTGTTTTACTGCGATGTTGCTTTGAATATCTTCCTTAGAAACCCCTTCAGATTTTCTCTTTCTATTTGTATAGGCTTCCTCCCGCCTCAAGCGAATATTGGCCTTTTCGTAGAACAATTCCCTAGTATGAGGTCGTTTTCCGGAGAGATAATCCTCGAATTTTGTGTCAGAGTCGACTCCTTCTATTAAGGCCATCAAAATAGTGGGTTCATGAGGGTCGCTAACTTTGGTAACAGTCAGGTTGAAGCGGTCTAAGTATGATTTCAAAGATTCTCCTGGAGCCTGCTTAATTCTCGATAACTCAATAACGCTTTTAGATTTCCGAGCATGAAGTTGAAACTGGTTCATAAAGCGTTCACTCAGTTCTTTAAAAGTTGATATCGACCGTGGAGGGAGTCGGGTGAACCACATCAACGCCACATCTTCTTGATAAATCGGGAAGGCCTTGCATTTTACAGCGTCTGGAGCTGCTGCGGCATTCATGAACCATGCATATCTCATCAAATGTTGTCCTGGGTCGGTTCTCCCAGAATACCAATCCATTTGTGGCAAATTAAATCGCCGAGGGAAGTGAAAGTCCAGTATGTCATTTGTAAAGGGGGTGTGACTTCATTCAATGCCCCAGTCCTCATTGGTATAGCGTTGGCTATCAGCCATGATTTGGCGCACCATTGCCTCTACATCAGCATTCGTTAATGTTGGTTCAGGCTCTCTGGCCCTGATGTTCGGATTGCCCCTGGGCTCCTGACCAAGGGATGTTCTCCTGTTTCTAGCAGCAGCTGCTCTGCTCCGTTTCCTACGAGCCCGGTCATTCATGGGAGGAAGGGGTTGGAGGAGTTGTCCTTGTGTGGGATTGATAATATTAGGATCCCTAGGTAGGACATGAGATCCACGCATGGGAAGTAACATGGGCTCTCTCAGGCTCGGGTCGTCAGGCCCTAGCACACGAGTAGCGTCTTCACGGAATCCCAAAGATCCAAAGGTCAACTGATCAAGATTTTCAGCTCGCTCATACGGCCTTCTTTCACGAGGGCGCTCTTCATCCGAAGAGGGTGACTGGTCTGCTGTGAGGCGGCGAGTTGGAGAGGGTGTCTTCTTCCTACGAAGTTCACTGATTTCCCTACTCATAATGATCATGTTCTCTTGCATACAAAGACTGTCACGTTTGTGAGCTTCGAAAGCATCCCTTTTGCTCTCAAGCATATCAAGAAGGTGCGAAAAATCTCCATGTGCGACTAGTGCAGATGGAGCGGGTTGATAACTAGTCGTCATGGCTGGTATCGAAGCATTGGCTGGTGCTCTAGTAGATGTACCAGTTTCAGCCGCGTTCGGATCGGATCGGAGTAGGGTAGCAGAGCCGGATCGGTTCGGAGTGAGGGTACAAGTAGCATTAGAGCCTCCAAATCGGTCTGGTTCACGTCATCAACCTGGTGCGGAGCGCCCGGTTCGGATCGGCCTGTTCCAGAGCTCTGTACCCACGATCTCGTCACGACTATGGCCTGCTGATCTTTGCTAGCCTCATTCTCCCGAGCGCCTTGTACTTCTTTCCCTTTTCTTTTGGCCATAATATCCAATTTCTTAGAGATTAATCAGCAAATACTCGAGAATGCCGGTAACAAAAGTTTAACTTCTTTGAACTTGAGGGTCCAACTAGTAGAATAATAATCCCAAAAAGCAGAGAATTTGTAAACTTCTCAGTGAAAGCGCCAAAATGTTAAACCACAAAGTGGTTCTAACACCCAAATTAGTGATAATTCTACTAAAATGAAATCAAAAAGCAAAGAAAAACACACGATTTATAGTGGTTCAACATTAAAGAGCCTATGTCCACTTTATACTTGTTGGATTGATGATTTGAATGCAAGTACAATAATGATTCTCACTTAATTTCACTCATACAATACATAAATTCATTCAATCTTCTCAAAAATATACTTTGAAAGATGATTGTTATCTTAATAAGGTGGTGGAATTCGGTTATGGAAGAAGCTTGGGTTGATAGGTTGCTAAAAGATCCTTTCAAATGACCCTTGGTGGTCTATTTATAGGCGAAAAATCTCTCTGAAATAGCTCCAGTTCGGATGCACGTGACACTCATCCCTTAAGAGTCGGGTTCAGATGGAACGAGATTGTGACAACGCACAACAGTCGTGGGTGAACGTGGGGAAACGTGTGCACAACCGCTCCGCATCTCTAGGGATCATGGGTTGTAACTGCTGCTGCTTCTAGCTCGGATCAGACGTGTAAAAGAGAGGGGGAATGGATCGAGGTGGTCCGAACCGATCCGATCATGTCTGGGCTCCTTTGTTTTCTTTTTTTTCACTATCTTGGTTTGGCTGGAGATCACCGATCTTGTCCAATCTTCGAGAAAATGTTCTTTTAGTTTGAGTTCTTTATTGATTGACCACTTACCTTTGTGTAGCCTAGTTCACAAAGTAGGCTAACACATATCAACACATGTAAGTTTCAACATTAGAAAATAAAGCAAAATGAAAGAAAAACTATGTAGAACAAGAAGAGAACTAAACTAAGAACATAAAGTAAATGAACATGAAGGTAAATCTAAGCTATGATTATGAATGTAAATCTAAGCTATGAACATGAAAGTAAAGAGCAAAGAAAATAAATTGCATTAAAACAAAGAAGTTACATAAAGAAAATGGCTAAGTAGCCATGGAAACACAAGAGAGCTTGTGCTCCTCTCAACTAAACTAAAGAAGGGGATAAAAGAGAAGAGACTATTTACATCACATAAAGGGGTATATATACATATTTCTAACCCAAAACCCTAATCACATTTGTTGGGAACTCCCCAACACTACAACAAAAACACTATATTACAACTTTAATTTTACAACGGTGGTAAAATCACCGTTGTAATAAATGTTTTTTTACAACTTTTTTCCAGAAAAGTTGTAATAAACTTATTTTTAACAACTGTGTTGTTTTGACAGTTGTAATAAAAGCCTATCACAACTTTTATTTTTTGACTGTTGTAATATATGACTACACTACAACAAAAATATCATATTAATAATTAATAAAAATTTGATAATTAATAAAAATATTTAACAACTTTTATTTTTTATTTTTTTATTAAAATAAATTATAATTGATAATTATATTTAATGTATAGAAAGTAAAAAAAAGCTTAACTAAATTAAAAAAAAAATATCAACTTCGGAATTTTATAAATTCAAATTATAAAAAATAAAATTTTAAATAAATTTGAAATTTTGTAAAATATTTGTAATTTCAGAAAATTCTTGGCTTTCACTTTTGCAAAATTTTAGCATTGAATTAGCTCTTTATTTCTTACAATAAATGAACTTCAAGGATAATGTGAATATTTAAATGACATAACCGATATGATCCATAATAACAAAATTCATTTAATTGTCTAGCAAGTTTACCAATCACTACAAGAAATTAAATTATAATTAGGAAAACAACAAAGATTTCTTATCTAATATAAAAATATTTAACGGTTATAATAATAATTTCATTTGTTTTATTTATTGATAATGTTCTATTTCCACTTAGTCGGCATCTTTTACTCTCCGTTTCGAAATGGCATTGCAAGGTACCAAAATCTGTCTTCCGCTCAACTGCTTTTGGTTCAAACCCCATCTTTGTTCCCCAAAATCGAAAATTTTGGCTCCAACCCTAATTTTTTCCCTTCACACCGCCTTTTTTTTTCCTATGTTAGAGATTCGCTTCTACTTTTCAATCAAATTTCCATCTTCTCGGGAAATCAACGCTAACCCCAAATCAAATCAACCCTAAGCTAAATCAATTCAACAGGAAAAAAACAGCGGGGAACTAAATCGCACAGCCTCTTGTGGTCGTTGTCAACGATTGACGCACAAAGGCGGCAAGGCGGAGGCAGGCAAAGCACGACCTAAGATGCACTCATAATTTTGGACGATTTTGCCTCGTTCCTTCAACCTTTTGGCTTTTCCCTGGCGACTGCTGCAGCGGAGGGGTTAAGGTAGAGTGATGTGGTAGTTCTTGAGGCTTGCGGGTTGTCCATCCTATGATATGCTTTCAAGTAAGGTTTAATATGTGATTTCTCTTGGTGATTGCCGTTTCCCTGATGTGTTTCAGTTTGGGATCATGTTATGGTTTTTGTTTTTGCTAATATTATGCTTTGTTATATGGAGGTTTTCTGTTTTCTTCCCATTTTTTTCTTAGTGATGCCTAAGAATAGCAACATGAAATCCTTTAAATGGCATACAAGGGGAACCCTTCTCCAATGTTTGATCCTGTCATTAATTGAAATTTTGGTAGTGCTTTCAAGGAGATTTCTGTTTAGTGGTGTCTTGGTAGAGTAGAGTTTATCTTTTATATGAACAGTTTGCTGCTAATTTATATAATAGCTTGGGTTTATGGTAGTGCTGCTGTTTTAAGGCTGTTTCACGACAATGTAGTTTGGTGTGTAATCTAACAGCAGATGTTATTTTGGTAGTGTTTCTTGTTTCGGGTTGGAGATATTAGTATTGTATAGATAAGTGATGTTAGTACGGTGATTGATGGGTGATGAATTTAAAAGAGCACCTTAATACATTTGTGCTTCATACATCATTAGTAATATGATTTGTGTAATACATATAATATGATTTGATACCATAATAAATCATATGATTCAGCATATTATGTATATTTTTGCAAATATTTTCTTCAATTAAAAACAGAAAGTGCATGGTTTTCACGAATCGATCGGTTCAACTTTCGTGATCTTCAACCTTTGAGACCTTCAATGACTTATAGATCGATATCAAACGCCATGTACTAAAAATGGAAAAGTAAATGAATCAAGTAGTACAAAATATAAATAAATAACGTAGGATAGGGACAGATATATAAAGAAGAAAAGATATAAGTTGTTGGTTATTCATGCTTTGGCTACGCTTCCAAACAAGCAAAGTTAAGCACCTTCTTCCCTTTTATTATATTTCATGTCCAGATTAAAAACGCATCAATTTTCGAAATGATGAAAACCCACATGTGTGGTTGCGAAAACAGAGGAGGAAGCAAATAACGAGCAGGAAATAAATAAAGCAAAAGGCAAAGCTGGCTTCTTTTACTCTCCACTATTTTGTTTCACATTGCATGACATCATCATACAGACCATACAAAGCGTTGTTGGGTTTCAAAACTTGCATTTAAAACTTTAGTTAGAGATACATATTGATTTGGGGTTTGTAATATGGTGAATACAAGTTCTGATTTGTGCCTTGTGCTTATGTTTACATACAAGTTCTTAATGAATGAATTCACAGTCACACCTACATTTCATCCTCTTTTTATTTGTCGTTTTTACCAAGTGGGAAGAGAAAGGATGGATCTATCTGCAGTATTGTGTAGGATCTTGTATATAATAAAGGGTGAAGGACCAACGTTGGTATACTACGTACAAACAGGTATGTATCTTCAAAATTAAATATATAGTTGCTAATTAAATAAGACAAATTCTTGTATGCACAGACTTAAACACACATTATAGTTATTTTTATGCTCAAATGAAGCATGCTAATGACTCATCAAGGGTTTATTTTTTGAATGATTTAGATTTGGTTTACTTTTTTAGGTTTTGAGCGAGCTTTATGATAAGTTTTTTTATAATCTGCCTGCATATAGCCAAGCTTCTCGGCTGTTTGTTAATGCTACTACAGATGAGAGTAACCTTTCTGAACAATTCTCATATTACTGCTAATCAAGTTCGGTCAGAATCATCTTCGATTGATGTCATTGATCTTGTGTACCCTGTTGAATTGTTGGACTGCATGTATTGTGTTTTGTAAGCGTATTATGTAAAAAGAATGATGAGAGTTTGAAAATATTAATAAATTATTTTTGTTGGTGTTTTAATTTTGTTTGATATATTAAGTTTTGTAGATAATATGTTCTGGAATGAATTCTTTTATCAGTAATATGTATATAATTTGTGGATATATTACAATTGTAAAATAATAGTTATAATAAAATATATTACAATAGTTATAAAAAGTTGTAAAAATTATAACAACAACGATGCACAACAGTTGTAATAAAGTTTATTACAACGGTGGAAAACAGTTGTAAAATATACATTTCACAACGGTGTCGCAACGGTGCAAAAAAGTTGTAAAAGATTTTAGTGTATTATAACTTCTTAATAGACGACGGTGGCTCCACCGTTGTAAAAAGTCTTTTACAACTTTTTTCCACCGTTGTAAAATGGTCAATTTGTTGTAGTGTAAAATGCCCCTTCATAAAGCTTCTAATCCTCTCTTAGCCACTAATGAGTCATGTAGGAAGCATGAAACCTTTTGTCTTATCCAATTTGTCTTTAATAAGAAGCTTAAAAGAGGGTAATTTGAGAGGTAGGGTCCTCCATGATCATGGATGAGAAATATTTCCTCCTCATTCCTTTGTATGCATGCATTTGTGCTCCAAATCTTCATGTGTATGCATTATTTGTGCTCCAAAATTACTATAAGAGACAAATACAAAGAACAAGTAAATGCAATCACAAATTAAAACATGCACAAGTGACCATTTTACACCTTAAATGAGGATGATTGCATGATAATTTGAGAATTTTGGGATTTTGGTTTAAAACATGTAAAAAATAGCCAATTATGTTATTTATTTAATTAAAATAAGAACAAAAGTTTGAATATAAATGTGCACATTTACGTGCACATCACATATAGGAGCGATCAGATCATTCTCCATAATGCTTTTGCAATGTTGCTCCTAATTCAAGGGAAATGGTTAGGAAATGGATAGTCGGATCATATCCATTTCTAGTTTAAAGATGGATGGTTGAATTATTTTCAGATGCGTTTATGATATTGCTCTTGACTCAAAGGTAAGAGCTAGGAAATAAATGGTTACTTCTAGTTCAAGTCCTAGACCCCGCCTGACGGATCGAAGAAAAGCATAAAGGAATATAATGGTCAGTTCACGTTTACATTTTGTTCGTAACGGGCCTGGAAAATCATAGGCGAGAGTAAGGGTTCGTTCGTTTGTTGAAAACGGATCATTGGGTCAACGGACGCGTCGGACACGTCCATTGCCTAACGGTTCATTTTGAACCGTTGTGTCAACGGCTGGAATTCTAGCCGTTGGCACTCTCCTATAAATCCCCCCTTTTCTCTTCTTCCTCGCTTCTCCTACGCTTCTTCTCCTCCACTGCTTCCTTCTCCTACTTCGCTTCCAAGTTCTTGTAATTTTTTTATCTTTCTTATATTTAGTTTATGTAATATTTCCAATTTTTTTTGTTAATTCTTTTTTTCAATCAAATGGGACATTCTTCTGCCTCTGGTTTAGGGTCTTCCAACGCCCTCATTGCTTCATGGCCTTAGGATCGAACTGAGGCTTTCATAAACATTTGTCTCAACAATATTCCTTTTCGAGGAACCAGTAGAATCCTGACTGCTGTGCAGAATGAATTCAACGAGAGGTTCGAAGACGATTCGACTTAGACCTAAATAAAAAAAAGGTGGCATAATCTGAAGAGGGTTTGGACTTTTTGGAATGCTCTGTTACAAATTTCTAGTGGTTTTTGGGACGCTTTGCAGGACCACTTGGACGGATCAGACGATTGGTGGTATGGGCCTGCACGCTTGTACCAAAGGTTTAGGAGATAGCGACCTCTGAAGTTCCAGAAGCAAGACCATCTTCTTGGGGGCTGCATAAGCACCTACAGTTATCAGATTCCCCCGGCATCACAGCCCTTTACCCCGACCGATGCAGCGACATACCTGATATTCTGAGTGGAGGGAGTCCACCACCGATTCAATCTGCATGCAGGCAGTCGTCTGCACGGAGGCAATCGACGCGTGCCACATCTAGTGGGGCACCTCCTCCAGAACCTGCCTTCGTTCAGACAGATCGTTTCACCAATGTGGTGGAATGATGCTATGCCCTTCTCTCGACCATTACTAATGTCGATAATTGGGAGATCATTGAGATTTTTTGAAACACCCCACCTCCGTTAAGGTCACTCACAAAGGGAATGCCTTAACTTCGGTGGAGCGCTTTAGGTAAAAGATGTAGATAAATTACAAGATAGACAAATAAAGCAGCGGAAAATAAAGTCATTTTATAAACAACTTAATTCATTCAAGCTTTTACAACAATTGACTCAATCATACTTAAAAGTATTACATAAAACTTCTGTCTTGATTCAAAAACTTCCAAGTATATAAGAAGCATAAAATGACAATGATATTCCCCAATAAAGCATGAGCCAGCCATAACAGTGGAAAAAGAGAGAAGTACATCGACTATCTTCGAGCTTGGAAAGAAAACTGAGCTAAGTGGTAATATTCCCTCCCTGCGAACCTAGGGGGAAACGGAAGAAAAGAGGCGAAAACAAACTAGGTCATACATAAGTCTGGTAAGCTCAGTGACTTTCAGCATGTAAACAGGTAAAAGCAACATGACATGAATAAACTGAATATAAGACAATACCGTTATAACAGGGATAACATGATAACATAAGATAAGCATAAGGTATGATAAGGCAAGATAAACTGAATGCGCTTCTACTCTTTCTCTGCTTCGTTACTACTCTGTTATTCTGATTTCTATATCTCTGCACCACCTAACTAGTGTCACAACTAGTAATCTGTATAAAATGATAATATGATAACGTGATCCCAATCCCCGCAATTGTGGTAGCCTTCAGGTGTACATCTATTATGAGGATTCCACCTCAATCTGCCTAATTGCCATGAATGTGTTAGATGTACCCTTACTACCCTATCGATCGGCTCCCTACTTGTATTAATTTCTCTTGTGTCTGTGTCAATCAGCCCTTTCTTGCGTGTAGATACCCTATGCTGGTCCCACCATAAGATGTATCAATCCTTATGATAGCAACCCGACACGATTCAAGATGCACAGTGTATAACTACTGGTACCCAATGCCTGCTTTTTCCCACTCCGGAGTACGTGCACGCTCGTAAACCGTCGGAACCTACACTGACGTACCCCCTGCCGCTGTTTTGACCGCTTATAATCAGCCCAGTAATCGTGCCCCACCCTTCCTAGTTGAGGGTATCATGATACATCTATGTGGGTTACTGCTGAAATGGGTCCCCGTTACTAGGGTTTCCTACTGGTTAAATTTGCGGGCCTATATTTACTAATATTACGCACCAACCCGATATGTACTTAACCCTCCCACTGATTCAAGCATCTTTATTTAATTTTAAGTTTTATGGGCCTAAATTTACTAATACTACCCACCAACCCGATATGTACTTAACCCTCCTACTGACTCAAGCATATTTATTTAATGGTTAAGTTTTGTGGGCCTATATTTACTAATATTACCCACCAACCCGATATGTACTTAACCCTCCTACTGATTCAAGTATGTTTATTTAATGGTTAATTTTTGTGGGCCTATATTTACTAATATTACCCACCAACCCGATATGTACTTAACCCCCCCTCCCCCGCACATTATGTCATATTGGTTGAGTGTTGTCCGTTCATGTTAACTTAACCTACCCATTTATCGTGTCATGTTGGTTAAGTGTTTCTTATTAACTTAACCCCGTTCATTCATCAAGTTATATTGGTTAAGTGTCATCAATCAATTCAAGTTAACTTAACCCACCTACTTGTCATGTTACTTTGGTTAAGTGTTGCCTTCTTGTGTTAACTTAACCCTACCACAAATCAAGTTATATTGGTTAAGTGTTGCCCGCTTGTTTTAACTTAACCTTACCACAAATCAAGTTATATTGGTTAAGTGTTTCTTGTTACTTAACCCTACCCATTCATCGTGCTATACCGGTTAAGTGTTTCCTATTAATTTAACCCTAGTCATTCATCTTGTTATATTGGTTAAGTGTTTCTCATTAACTTAACCCTAGTCATTCATCTTGTTCATTAGCATTAATTGATTAATTAATGCACCAACCTCTCACATTAGATATGTGTTGTTGCGGTTACTGGATGTCCCGGGCGGTTCCGGACAGTTTTACACCACAACTCAATCTAACCTCGGTTTTTTCTTGGGCATGATGCACTAACCTCTCACATTAGATAGGTGTTGTTGTGGTTACTGGATGTGCGGGCGGTTCCGGTCAGTTTTACACCACAACTCAATCTAAACTCGGGTTAGGCACATTCATCTCTTCCCTAATTTACATGTATACAGTACATGTCCAAGTCTAGCTTTTATTGGCTAATTATCCAAATTTCACAAAAACTAGTCATGTTACAATTCTCAAGTTATGCCCGATTAAGCCAATTACAAGTTATTACTCAAAATAGGTTACACCTAATCTTCCCAAACTTGCAATAATAGTCATGCCCAAAATCATTATGCATTATGTTTGGCGTCCCAAATCAATAGTTAAGCCCAAGCTAGATTTAATATTCCAATTTACAGTTTATGCCCAAAACTAGGGTTTTCACGCCAAATTACATACTTTGTCGTTCATGCCAATTCGAGGTTCAATATGTCAAATTACATATTCCATAATTCATGTCAAATTACCCCAAATTGCATCTTAACAGTCATGCTATAATGCATATTCCAAATTATGCCAAATATATGTCAATTTCATGTTATACCCAATTACCCCTGCATTCATAACGTACGTATTTCGAGATTCAACGCAAGATTCATGAAATAAGCGGAGAAACAATATGGAACATAAGAGGCATAAGAATAGGCATATGACGATAAGAACTATTGGTCCAATAAATCTGATATACCAAAATTGACAAGTTTTGCATAGAATACATTACAGGCATATAGATATGATATGAATATCATTATGAACCATCACAGACATATAGGTTTGACAAGAGTTATATCATGAACTTAAACAGGATTACAATTCCGATATACAACAAGGATAGATATTATTGGACCAATTCCATAGTCAATAATGATTCTCAAAGGCATACACAAGCACAATTTCAAATGAAAGGATTACTTACATCAGGCATAAATCTAATGGATTAGATTTGAGTAACATTGCAGGCATAAATCTAATAGATTAGATTTGATAAATCTGAGAGGATTATCTCATAATCAAGTATAGCTTGGATCTAGATTATTACATGCCAAGAATTTCAATTAAGAATTCACATCTGAAAGTAACTTGAACTTACAAAAAGAGAATGATTCTTGCATTTATGGAATCTGTTTTCTGAAACTGAAAAGCAATCCCTTGACGAAGACTATCTAATTTTGATTTGATTCATAGTTCCTAACTTGCTTTCTAGTTGAAGAAGAAATGATGGCTAGGCTAGGACGATCATGGACAACATGGTGGCTCCTTGGAATGAATTAGTGTGATTTAGGGTTGAGGACTAGGGTTGCTTTTATAGAGGTTTAAACTCATGTGAGCCGGTAGATCATCCTAGGAGTAATCACAACCGTCCAGACTAGATAGAGTTATCCAGAATTGCCACCATGCCCTAGTGACTCCGCAACAAGTCAGAAAAGACTCAGCAACATGTCAGAAAATCGTCACTGTTTGGATCTAGGCGAGGGGGTAGGTCGACCCCTAGGTCGACCTGTATAGGGGAGGTCGCCCCCCTGGTCGACCTGGCCTAGGGCGGGAAAAATCCCGCCCAGCCCGCTTCTTTATTTTCGTTTGAATTTTGAATTTAAATCTGAGCTGTTTTAATTTATTTAAATTCCTGAAACTTCTGAGGGCCATAACTTCCTCATACGAAGTCCGATTTACGAAAACTTGGACTCTATTCCAAGCAGAATTTCGAGATGAACGCAATGGCGTAACCCATTTTCCTTAATTCTCACTTTAAAAATTAAGTATTCTTTAATTCGTTCTTTTAATATTCTCAGAAAATACGGGGTGTTACATTTTTCGCCTCGACCGGTCTATTTTGGAGGTGGTGGAGACATTACCTGATCGAGAGTTGCTAGGGTACATGGGTTATCATCTTACAAGATTCCACGGACATTAGTAGTTTGTTGTATGTTTTCGTTTTATTATTATGTAGTGAGTTGTTATGTAATATTATTATGTACTGAACTGTTATGTTTGGTTAATCTTGTTATTTCGCATTAATTATATTGTTATGTTTTAATCACTAGTTAATTAAATTACAAAATAAAAATAAAATGCTCCGCTTAATGCGCCAAACACATTCTCTGCTAACTACAATTCTCCGCTAACATTCTTCGCTCAAATTTCCGCTTCCGCTTGCGCCAAACAGACCCTAAGTAAGTGGGCGATCAGGTGACGACCTTTTTGTTTATACTCACTCTAGCAAATCAAGGCAGGAGTTGGAAGATGAATGGATGAACAAATACAACAATTATTTATTGGATTTTTGACTGTCATATCAAAGGTATATGTCCTATAATGGATGTTTCGATCTTATTCACATTAGATCATACTTTTCTAATTGATTTCTGAAGTTGGATTTGATTAAATAATGGTCAAATCATGTTCACCCATGTTGCTTGCCCAATTTTTGTCATTTCCCTAGTTTTGAGGCTTGTGATCATACTTACCTTTTTTACATCTCCATTCACTTTGAATGTCACATCATCAAACCTGTCAAATCATCAATTGATTTCCCTAAAAATATCATAGGAATGAAGCTAAGAGAAACAAATTCCTTCGCCACCAAACGTAAAGACATTTGAAGAAATCAATGTACATGATATGTTAGGCTCACTCTGTCAGACATTCGTCTATACAAGTTGTTCTGGTACTGGATAAATCAAATGCACCTTCCCATCAATCCAACTTAGGCAATTTCTACCTAGGATTAACAGATGAACCCTTGCACTTTACTCGGACTTCAATTATCTTCAGCATAATTTATTCGCAACGTTTATTCTCATACGTAGTGGTTTTCAGATAATAAATCTGATCCCGGTCTCTTCTCATTTACAACGAAAATAAAAAATGGGACAAAACTTTGATAGCCAGTTATTCTACTACAAAAGGAAACATCCATACAACCAAAAATCCTATTTCCAAATGGAAATTTTACTTATCAAGCATCAAGCAACACTGAGCCATTATATTAACTTTTATTAATTTATTCATTTTCCAACTTCCCATTTTTCCTGTTTTCCGTATCTTTCCCTAGATATCTCTCAAAACTCGTTTGGCCTCTTATGATTCTTGGAAAACATTTCTGTATCATAAATTATTTATTTTCTATATTCCATAAAATATCACTTTATTAACATCGGAAAGATTTATATTTATTCACAAATCCTTATTTTCTATCTTAGAAAATATACTATATTAACATCAGAAAACATTTCTATATATTCACAAATCCTTATTTTCTATGAAACAACTCATTTCATGTTCTATGCTTAGAAAACATCTCTGATTATATGTGATACCCTACGTCCGTTAATGTCACCCATATGAGGATGCATTAAGTTCTGTGAAACACAATAATAATACAGAGACTAATTCAATAAGATTGAATAAAGAATGCAACGGAAAATAATTTTTCAAATGTCATAAAGTAATAACTGTAAAACATATGTCTCCTAAATCATTAGAGTACAAAGCCACAAAATAATATCCTTCATATGCCATAACAATAAACATAGAAAAAAAAAACAGAAGTAATACATAGAACGAGAAGTAATCCAAGTCCAACCTGAGAGGGAAAGAGAAGAGAGGAAGGATAAACAAAATAGGTCAGACATAAAGTCTGGCAAGTTCTAGTGATTTTTAGCATAAGCATAAGGTAGGAAGTATCAAGATAGATCAATAACACTGGACAAGAAAACATAGCAAAATACACAAGAACGTAGTAAACGAGATAAACGAGACAAGGTAAAGATCAAGTAAGCTTCGCAATCATATCCCAAGAACAAGTTTCTGCACCAGCTCTTAGGATTAGGTGTTACCTTAATTACTACCAAGCGATCGACTCCCTACAAATATGAATAACCTGTGCTAGCCACGACAATAGGGGATATCAGTCCCTAACTCGTCAACTTTTAAAGACACGGTCTCATTCGTCAGTGTTACAGCGTCCTAGTTTCCCCCATCAAATCCATGCACGCTCATGACTCCGCCGGAACGCGCCCGTACCCACCTCCAAGATTTTGAATCTCTTACAATCCAAATCAGTAAAGCGTTGCCTGACCCCTACCTAATGCGAGGCCTCGATATGAAAGCTACAGGGATACTAAGTGATACAAGTTCCAAACAACATAATTGACACAAGCTACCCCCCAGCCTTGGTCCCCTTAGTAAACTAGGATTTTAAGAGTCCCAAAACAGGACATAAACAGCAGACGTGGAACCTCTTAGCTTATTAATAAAAAGGTTTAACTTAGCAAGTTTAAGTTCATTAATAAGCTACTTATAACCCTATGTTATATTTCCTGGTTGTAAGTGACATCTATAATTAAACGTAACAACCCTTCCCTAAGTCATACAAGCACCTGCTCATCTGTATATAGATTAAGTTACATGTTTTACTTAGTTACATTTTATTCACATATCTTTTCATAACATGTTTTACTTAATATGAAATTAATTTTAACCTATTCAGATTAACATGTTCTGCATATTATCCCAATTATACAATCAATGGTTCTCATGTTCCAATATGCCTATATCTCTGTTATTATATGTTATTCCAATTTATCCCAAAATTTTGCAATTCTAACAGAAATGGCCTAGGCTCAACGTAAAAGAAAAAAGGAAAAGGAGAAAGATAGATCCAAGTCAGAAACAAACAAACTGAATAAATAGACATAAGACTGTAAGTAATGCAGAAAGAGGATAATGTACATATAACAGGTAATAACTGGAAACTGAATAGATGATTGACAGTAATAAGAACAATAACATATAAACTTATAAGCATTATAAATTTTCAGATCCAAATCATTTTCTGTCAAAATAATTTTTAAATAGAAGATCTAAAAATAACTAGAACTCACAGTGTTTTGAATTAGATCCATAAAACGTCTCTTTAAAATTGTTGTTGTAGAAGAAAAGCGAGAATTATCCCTTTAATCTAAGTTCTGGCAGCACATCGACATTTTCTTAATTTTTTTCCAGAAATAGCTTGGAGGAGGAAGAAGATGAATGTTGTTTATGTGTAAGAAAATGTTGAGGTTGCTAGCGTATCTATAGATATGTTAGGATAGATATAAACCATAAGATTTTAGGTTATCAAGTCAAACCGTACACCTCAAATTGAGTCAGCAAAGAATAAAGTATACAAAACATACCATGTTCAGGCACGGGAATATGTCCTACGTGCAGGTGGGTCAACACACCTTCAGGTTGGGTCGACACTAGTGTCAACCCGTGGGTCGACACATGGGTCGACCCATGTGATGTTGGGTCGCCCAGTGACCATTGTTTTATGCGTTTAGTTATTTTAAATTATAATATATATTATTTATATATTTAGTTCAATCTTCTTTAGTTTATAACTGTTTCATACTTAATCCAATTTACGAAAACCAAGAGTCTATTTGAACTAAAATTTCGTAACGAACGCATGGTAAAGTCCATTTTATCCAATTCCAAATATTTTATTAATTAATATTATTTTATTATCCTCTTTATATAATTATTGTTTATTTAATTATGGGGTGTTACGTTCTTCCTTCCTTAAAGGATTTCGTCCCCGAAATATCTAAGTTAAAGAGAATGTTATTGATTAAAACCTGCACCCATCTACGCATTCATCATCCATTGGCATCCATCATCCTTAAAATTTCTAAAGCTTTGTATGAACATATGCAAAGTTGTTGTGTATGCTTCCCTAAACTAATGCGAAAATCAGACGGTCTACTGATTTAATTGACCTCCTAAATACAATATATGTTTGTGCCATGTATCCAATATGTATGCAAAAAGAATCCTAATAGTACATATAAATCCTCTATATGTGCACAAACATTCATCAAAATGCAACATCCATGTGATAATTCAACCATTTTCATCCATTGAAAACTAAAAATGCGCAGATATCCATATGCAATATGTAAGTGCTTGAGCCGATCTAGTGCCTAATGTGTGTGTGTGTGTGTGTGTGTATGTGTGTGTGTGTGTATGCGTCCACTGAACCACTAGCAAACACTTGCATCTTTTGCAGCCATCAAAGATAACATTTCACAAACACATGCTCTCAACCATAAGCTTCTAACTAGGGATCGAGGATTCAAACGATAGGAAAACAAAATTCGAATTCAAAAGTATAGAAAGGGATTAAGAGCTTACTCTCAAAGAGAAAAGGGTAATAAGCATGAATCTTGTCTTCGAGTTCCCACGTCGCATCGTATCGATCTTCTCCCCGTTGCACCTTCACTAGCTTGATCTCTTTGTTGCATAGTTTCTTAACTTCCGATCTAAGAATATGGGTAGGACCTTTCCTAATTGATGCCTCCTCCTCTATCTCTACATCCTCGAGCGTACTTGGATCCACTACCTATGCTAATCATGCAAACATTTCCTTAGGTAGGAAACATGGAACACGTCGTGAAGTCCCATCAGCCTCTCTGGTAGTCTAACTCTATAGGTCATCTGGCCTATCCTCTCAACTATGGGGAATGACCCTACGAACTTTGGCACCAACTTCCCTACTGAGCCAAAGCGAACAACATTTCTTAAAGGCGACACCTTGATAAACACTATATCTCTCACCTTACATTCCAAGTTAGTCCTCTTTTGATCAGCATATGACTTCTGCCTATCCTGAGCTGCTTTTATCCGTTTGTGAATAAGGTCTATCTTCTCAGAAGTCTCTCTAACCATCTCATGCCCAAGTAGAAGTCCGTTCGTAGACTCCCACCAACATGTCAGCAATCTACAGGGTCGTCCATAAAGTGCCTCGAAAGGTGCCATACCAATGTTCGACTAATAACTATTATTGTAGGAAAACTTAACCAATGGGAGATGCTCTTCCCAAGTCGCTCCGAAATCTAAGATACACTGTCTCAATAAATCCTCGAGAACCCTATTGACCCTCTCAGCTTGTCCATCAATCTGAGGGTGATAAACTGTGCTAAGTTATAACTGTGTACTTAGTGTCTCTTGCAAGCTCCTCCAAAACTCACTCGTAAAGATGGGGTCATGATTACTTACTATATTGGAGGATACCCCGTGAAGTTGAATGATCTCTCTAAGGTATACCGATGCTAGCCAAGCTATCGTCCTCTTGACTGGAATGAAATGAGCGTTCTTTGTCAATCTATCTGCTATAACCCATATACTCATGTTGCCCTGCCCTGATCTGGGAAGTCCATCAATAAAGTCCATAGCGACGCTCTTCCACTTCCACTGTGGAATATCCAAGGGCTGAAGCAATCCGCCAGGTTTCCTTTGTTCAGCCTTTACTTGCTGGAAACTCAAACATCGGGCCATAAACTCTGCAATGTCCTTCTTCATGCCAGTCCAATGAAAAACTCTCTTCATGTCTCGGTACATCTTGTCACCGCCTGGATGGATAGTCATCCGAGAGTGATGAGCCTCCTCAAGGACTGTCCTCAACAAGTCCCTAACCCTAGGAACACCACCTTCCATCTGGACGTAGCCACTCCCTCTCGTCCAAAGGATATCTAGCCATGTGATTAGAGCTCTCTCCTTTACTAAGTCTATCCAAAGTGTCCACTAACTACTGAACCTCTTGCTGTGTGGATCCAATGCGCTCCATAAAGTAATTCGTATCTCCAACAATGCCAACAAACCAAGCGTGAAATCTGCAGATGGTGTAAAATCAAAGGTAGAGATAAACTCCAAGCTCTGTCTCTCTACAAATAAAGTGCTCAAGGTCATCCTTTGCCTACTTAATGCGTCTGTAACCACATTCCCCTTGCCCGGGGTATAAGCTATCTCAAAATCGTAGGACACAAGGAATTCCATCCATCATTGTTGCCTTAAATTGAGATCCTTATATGAGAACAAATATTTGAGCGACTTGTGATCTGTGTAGAGCTCAAATCTTTCTCTAGTAGATAGTGTCACCAAGACTTAAGTGCGAACACTATTGCAACCAACTCCAAGTCGAGGTGGGGTAGTTCTTCTCATGAACTCTTAATTTCCTACTCCCATAGCGGACCACCCTACCACGTTGCATCAACACGACACCTAATCCTGTGCTACAAGCATCCGTGTAGACCGTAAACACCTTGCTACCATCGGGAAGAGTCAGAACATGGATGATGTCAGAGCCATCTTCAACCTTTGGAATGCATCCTCATAAATAATGCTCCAAGGGATGCAGTGATCAAGGCATGAATTATTATATATCGATAGATATCAGTCGCATGGCATGAATTATTAGTGTGGCATGCAGAGATGCAGTGATCAAGGCTTCTGTTGAAAACCAGAGTCTTGTGGTTGATGATCAAAGCACGACTTTAATATAGCATAGCTTTGTGTATAGCGTTAATTCGCGAGCCTCACACCCCGGTGTGAACCAGAAACGGGAGAGGACTTCAGGGAGGGCATGCGTTTCCTTCTAGCTAAGAGTGGTGTCATGGTGTGGAGCCCAGACATTTTTACTTATGTGGATGATGGATAGCGAGACACCTCGATTATATCGGTCACTACGGGGCCGATGGAAGGTTTGGTCGACATACTGACTGGTTTTACTCCCCATAGGGCGGGGAAACGTACTGTTCAAGCATTTTAATCCACTCCATGTGGACCAGCTCTGACGATCCAAAGCTTGCTTGCGCGCTTGCCTGAGACATGGGCTAGATTGTCTCGAAGCGGTTAGGGCGATCCCTTGCCTTGGTTCACAGATGGAAATCCAACTTCTAATACGTGACTTCGCGGTTTTAATAGTAGAAATAGTATCGCGACATGATAGATGGTACCCATGTCGTCTATGATTGATACATTTATATTTGAACTATCTATGATAACCCACCAACCCCAAGAAACTCCTAACCTCTGTCGCATTCTTAGAAGCTTTCCAATATTCAACCGCGACAACTTTAGCGGGGTCCACCGATATTCCATCCTTGGAGACAACATACCCTAGGAACCTTACTTCCTTTCTCCAGAAATGACACCTTTAGCCTTAAGCTAATGTGATTTGAGAGTGGATAGAACCTCTTCTAAGTGTACGACATGTTCTTCCTTGCTCCTCGAGAAAACCAGAATGTCATCCACGAAAATCATAACAAACTTATTTACGTACTCCCTAAACACCCGACTCGTTAAATTCACGGAGTATGCGGGTGCATTGGTCAACCCAAAATGCATGACCAACCATTCAATGAAACCATACGGAGTCCTGAAAGTCATCTTGTCTATACTATCATCTACTACCCTCAGCTGATGAAATCACATAGCTAGGTCCAACTGTAAGAAAACCGAAGTGCCTACTAGCTGGTCAAACAAGTAATCGATCCTCGGAAGTGGGTGTCTATTTTTCTTGGTGAGTTTATTCAACTCCCTATAGTCCACGCATAGACGGAGAGAGCCGTCTGCCTTGGTCGTAAAGACGACTGGAGCTCCCCACTCATAAATGCTCCTTCTAATGAATCCCTTTTTGAATAGCTCAATTACTTACTTGCTAAGCTCCCTTTTCTCTCTATGAGCCATGTGGCGTACTGGTAAAGCAACAGATTTCACATTCTCCACCAAGTAAATCCGAAAATCTATCTTTCGTCTGGGAGGTAATATTCTAACCTCATCGAACACATCTAGAAAATCATTGACTATGGGTACTGATCTAAGATCGTCAACTAAAGCATCAAGGCAATCTAGGAAACTGAGCATAACCGACCCTCGTTGGTCACAAGAAATCTCGAGAGTTCTCCCATGGCACGTCAGAAGCCTAACAACTCTCCTCTAACAATCTAGAATGGCACCATAAATGGCTAGCCAATCCATTTCTAGAATAAGCCCGTAACCCATAAATCCAAGAACATATGTGTCGCATTCAAACTCGACGCCCAAAATAGAAATTAACAAATCCCTACATATCATAGACAAGTAAGTCGCACCTCCTATAGGGTTTGAGACTACAACAAGATCAAAAGCTATACTAATGTCTAGGTGCAGATTATCTACCACAGAATTGGATATGAATGAATGAGAAGCATCGAAATCAAAGAGAGTCCTAATTGGAGAGTAAAAAATAGAAATCAAACCTTCGACGGTGACTTTCCTACCATGATCCGGTCTGCCAGCCTAAGCTGCCTTTAGAGGATGAATTTGTCGTCTTGACGATCCTGCCTTCTGACCTTGCTTATTAGGGCATTTCTTGATAAAATGTCCACCTTGATCACAACTGAAACAAGCGTTCTTCTTCTTCCTACAGTCCCTAACAAAGTGCCCCAAAATTCCATAGCCATGGCACTTAACCTCCGTCTTGATTTCTGCCTCATCAGGTTTTCCTCCTTTCTTTGGTACCTCCTTCTTGGGCCACCACTTCTTCTTATCAATCTTGGGCTGTGCCTCCTCAGTATTGACTTGTTTCTTCTCCTCTTTCCCGTCCTCGTGCATCAAAGTCATGTCTACTAGCCTCTCGAAATTCGCTTCCATCGGGATGTAGTCCTTGCAGCGGTCGATTCAGCCCTTTTGCGAACTCAAAGCCTTCTTATGAGGAGTATTTACCAAATCCAAACCAAATCTTGCTAGTTGATTAAAACCATTAACATGTTCCTTCACTGTCATACTTCCTTACTTCAGATTTGGGAATTTCTTCATTTGCATTCCTTCTTCGGTCTGCAACAAGAATTTCATGTCAAATCTATACTTAAACTCATCCCAATTGACTACTGCCTGAACTGCCTGAGTCACCTCCCACCAATAAGACGCTTCCTCCTTCAGTTGCTAAGTGGGCAACTGAATCTTTCTCCTATACTCTAGCTCCAACAAGTCGAATACATTTTATGTCTCTCTAATTCAATTAAGCGCCTCCACGAAACTCTAAGCACCACGAAATGACTTGTCTCCCAACACACAAAAATTCTTACAAAGCTTAGATAAGTTGACTAAAAGATTGGGTGGAGCTACTGCGGATGCAGCTAAGGGAGGGACATTGCTTCGCACTTCGGCAGGTGCTGTAGCCTCTACATAAATATGGAACCATGTCGGAATGGGAATGTCCTCGGGGAAGTTAGGAGCCCAAGACATCCTGAAAAGAGAAGAAATAAGGATTCAAAAAGAGATCAAAGGAATATCGTAAATGACTTGAAGGGATATATTTTTTCAAAAATAGGTTTTACTTGAAAATACTTTTTTAAAAACTTTTCTTTTGAGCTTGTAACTTTAGGCTCTGATACCAAATGTGACACCACACGTCCCTTAATGTCACCCATATGAGTATGCATTAAGTTATGTGAAGCGCAATAATAATACAGAGACTAATTTAACAAGACAAAACAAAGAATGCAGCGGAAAATAACTTTTCAAATGTCATAAAGTCATAACCGTAAAACATCTGCTTACAAAATCATCGGAGTACAAAGCCATACAATAATATCCCTCATATGCCATAACTGTAACGACTCGGATTTTTCCAAACAGATAAAATTGCAGAAATATCCATCCGCTCTAAAACTACTAATGAAAACTACCGACTTGCTACACATATTTGATAAATATTCGATGTTGTTAAATGTATAGGATGCAATTTTTGATTAACAAAATACCAGAGATCTTTTAATACGCTAAGTGTGCTATAAAACCAGAAAAATTTAAATAAATAAATCTACCACTGTGCAACTCTGATGAGATAAACAACAATAACCACTCCTGCAAACTCAACAAATAAGTCAAATGTGGAATAATATAGTAAGCTAGAAAGAAGCCACATCACAAGATAAACAACAAACAATAAACATAAAAGGGTTATCTTATTTGAGGGGCTGCGTTACCACTTATGACTGCCCAATTAAATACAAGATCAAGCCAACGTATTTCTCCTATACACAAATAGGACTCATGGAGCCTATGATGCGCAAACAACAATGCAAATCATAAACTACCCTTCAGGCTCAATCTTCAAGTTTAGATTTATAAAATCTAATCAACTTTATTATTTTCAAAATTCATTCTTCTTGAAAATAATCTCTTCGATCTTACAATCCCATTTTATTTCAAATCATTGAAATAATGTATATCTTTCATATCAAATCATACTTCACTTCGGTATTTAAAACCAAATCACTTATGAAAATCTCAAATATCTATAATACAAGCATATCAGCATATATGCCACCAGATCATGAGGTTTCTCCTGATAACAAAGCCACTGGATACTAGCCACCCCCATAAATAAATAATATTGTCTCTCCAACATTCTAGAGCAGACTATCTTCGAGGATCTTCTAAACCCCATACCCAGTTTTTATTCACAGGTTACTCGAATCTTGATAACACAACAAATCATTTAGTACCATGAAGTGATAAATCGTTTCATAATAATAATCATAAATTTCTTCTAATCATAGTGTTGTTGTCTTTCTAAATCATTTTAAACAACGAGATTTAAGCCATCGAGATTCTCTTTGTTTATAAAACATCGTATAATCTTCCAAATATTTATTTCTAAATATTTTCTACTTCTTCAAAATCAATATTATTTTATGGAATCATCTTTCAAAAACATTCATTTAAATTTATGTCCACAAATTAAATGAATCAATATTTTCGCTAACCACACCATGGTGTCAAATCGTGAAACTATTCACACTGCATTAGCAAAAGAATATTTTCTACCCAACCCGATGCTAAATAAAAACAAGTACTTGCTCATAAACTGGTCGAGCACAAATCACATAATTAATCAAACAATAATAACCAGCGATAAATGATAATCAATAAAACAACATTTATCAATATTACTTAAATAACATATAAGTAATTCTCTTAGTACTGTTTTGATTATGCTAACAGATATGGATTTGAATTTGATTAGCAAACGAATCCAAAAACAACATCTATTTCTTCAATTGAAGCACAATCTTTCTATAGATCCAACCCTAACGCACGGCAAAATATTTCCAATGAAAAAAAAAATTAGTTCGAACTCCTTAAAACCCATAATAGAATGAAGAGAAACATTCAGAGAATTCAAAAATATATTTTTCGTGCTTTAAAGATATTGATTTGAATTTTTGTGAATTTTTAAAACTCACGTTTCATTTCTTGGCGGCGGCCATGAATCGTCATTAACCAGAGGGAGGAAATAATTAAGGTTAGGGTAAGGGTATATTTATAAGGTAAGTTAGCTTATAGGTGAAGCTTCATATATTACTTTATTATTTATTAGTTATCGCTACTTGTATTCGTCGTTAATAAATCTGTATAATCACATACGAACCCCATTTGCGATGAAAATGAACATACATCTATAGTTTGACATTACAGACCCAATGAAACTTGTTTCGTTGAAATCTGAGTCTTTTTACACCAACAACGCTGCTTTAAATTCAAATTATTGATCAATTTATATTTTAATCTCTCATGATCACAAAACAACTCCGATTGGTGCAAAATTTGAAATCTAACAATAATTAATCAATACGAAATTAATTAATTTCGTCGAAAACGAAGGTAGTTTGCAAAATGGTTATTTTTAAGGCTTAAATAAAACCAATAAAATATTAACAAATTCAAAAAAAAAAACCAATTTAATAATAATAAATTAATATTATCGTATATATCCAAATAGAATATCATATAGCTTCAAATAAACAAGTTTGTATTATAAACTCAACATTATAAAATTTCATCGTTAAATCGATATTCAGTTTATATTAAAACCCTTTTATTTTATTAAATAAATCATTATGGTTTGTAAACGATTCCATAGCGACTTTTTGAAAATCTGATTTGGACATAACTCACAATTTACAAGACGAAATCTTGAATTTTTCACTTCCATTAGAAAATTATAGTTCAATAGATTCGAAGTTTCTTGTTTCAAAGAAATCCGACTTATAACAAATTTTATGTACTAAGTTGAAGTTAAAACATAAAAGTACGAACTCCTACGACACTACGAGCTCGTTTTAAATTATATTATAATTAATACGTTCAAACTTCGTTTATAAATAAATTAGTTATTATAACTCGAATTTAAACTCAATTAAATCTCTTAAATTATCCAATACACACAATATTGCAAATTCAACTTATTTGCGACTATTTCGAAATTAAATATATTATTCCACTATTTATATTAATTAAATATTCAAAATTATTGAATTCAAGTTATCGGAATCGCCAAATCGATATTTAAATAATTAAATTAATTAATTTTCTAATTGTTAAAAATCCGGGACGTTACACCTTGCGAAAAACAAGTTCAATTTTTATCTCAACATAACAGTGTAAACTAACTTTAGTATAATACAATTAGATGGATCATATTGTTTTATGATATTTAATGTAGTTTTTGATTTATTGAAATTTTATACATATCAATTGCTGACTTGTTATCTTTTGTGGTTAATCTACCAAGAGACAAATGTCCGTCTGTATTATTAAGTGCATAATAGTTGTGTGTGTTGCATTATACATCTAGTCATCACTCGCTTGAAGTAGGGAACTTCACCCCTTTCATTGGCTGATAAAATTTTCTATTCTAGATAATTTAGATTTTTTTTCTTCCTATTGTACTCTTTACATACTTCACTTTGTTCATGCTCATAAATAATTATTGCATATCTTTTTCTACAATTAATATTGACTCCAAAAGCTCTTTTGGCCTTGCAGTTGACGCACTCTTTTGCTCTCTCCATCTTGAAATATTTATGCACCATTTTAAAAAATTAAACCGATTAAGCTGATCAGATATACAATTAAATGGGTTAGGGACACATACATCATATCATATAAGTAGTAAAGTCATTGTCATAGTCCATGATAGTTTTTTCTTCCTCCTTTACATTCAACCACACAATCTAAAAGAAACGAATAATTTATAGATTAGTGTACAGTAATGGTAGTTTCAAATTCGGATGCGTCTGTTAACACCCCGTTAATTGCTCTTCACCCTCCGCTAACTAGAAAATAAAATATGCACCCCATCATTTGCTCTTCCCACCCCGTTTAATCCAAAAATGCCCTTATTGCATATTATTTCAACGTCGATTTATTTGAACAGTATCATCTATATTAATGATTTATTTATTTACTGTTTAGATCTTTGCAATTTCTGTTATTGCTAACATACTCGATCTCAAAATGCATAACGATACACATCATTGATAGTACAGTTTTTGAATTTATAACAATTGTTTTAAATTTTTTAATCAATATTTGTAGTTTCTATTTTTTTTATAAAAATCATGTACAATGCTGATTTTAAATTTAATTATAGTTTGCAATTTAGCATCGAACTCATATATATAGTTGAAATTATTATTTTTTAATCATTTTGCAACATTAGACAAACTATGTAATCGGCTGTTAAAGGGCAAATTCGAAAATGAAATTTTAAAATTTTATCTGGGGGGTGAAGAGCAAATAATGGGGTGCGAATAGCCAGATCCTTCAAATTTGGTGAACCCAAAAAACACTGCGTCTTCTTCGTTTGTTTTCTCCGTGTAACCTATTTTTTCAATCTTTTCTTCCTACTTCTTCTCCATAGACAGATAGACTACTACTTCTCCGTAACCTATTTCTATATCTTTTCCCGTATCCTATTATTTCTCTGTAGCTTATTTCTTCTCCGTATTACTTCGCCATCGGATTTGCATCAATCCTCTCCGTAACCTGTTTCTATTTCTTCTCTGTATTACTTCTCCAACGAATTTGCATCAACCCGCCTGCCAAAACAATCCATCTGCCAAAACCTAACTCGCTCGAATTCATCAAATCTTTGATTTTATGCAACAACCTTCAATTCAGGTAATGCCAAATGTTATTTATGCAATTTGAATTTCTAAAACACTGAATAAAGTGATATTACATGTGCGCCAGATACATATTTCTCAAGCTTTGGATGTAATCAGGAAAGGATAAGAAAACAAATTTGGGCAAATGACTTATATATATTTCGAAAGTGTATTCTTCACTCGTGTCTCCTGCAATTTTATTTTCGTTAATTTATTTATTTTAGATCCTGCCATACTTTTATTTTTTTATTTTAAAGGGTTGACTTACAGATGCGTCCGTTTTCCCAAATAAAGTAACAAGGGCTCATACACATTGCATTTCAGACTAGTCGATGGCCTATTTTTTAGGTTCTTCTTGCTTTCAGCATATTAGTTTAGAGGTAATGCGGTCACTAATATATTGTCTGCGTCACCTCAAATGTTGTGAACATATCAATCCTCGTTAATTATACCAGTTCAATGTATCATTTTGATAAAATAGCTCACTTTTATTATATTAATCTTTTCCTTTGTGCATGAACTCCACTAACTTCAATTTCAGTATTTGGAATTTTTAATATTTATATACGTTCCAGCATGTTTTATGTACGTGAAACAATCCTTGGTTGCTGTTTTGAAGCAGATAATCAGCCGCAAAGCTTGCTTATAATATCAGAATATCTTTGGCTTGCCTATTGCTGGGAGCAAGGTAATAACTTGCTTTGTTTACAACTTTTTAATCTTATACCAACTAATATTGCATTATATATTTGCAGAACTAGAAGAAAACTTGTTTCTTACTAAATCTTTCTATATTCAATCACAAAAATAAAAGTTGAGTTGTTTGACTATGAATGCAATATTACTGGTGTTAGTAGAACAGGCTTAATGTAAGTTCAATGTATAATTGACTATTAGGTTGTTTCTTTTTTTATTAGTGGATTAATCAGTGTAATGTAGAAGATAATATATATTGAAAAATAAATCATAGTACCAATCAATAACATATGGCACTAGATGATAGATATCACTGATTATAGTAACAAAAATCAATCATGAATAGAGTAACAACAGTGAAGCTTTTGAGACCTTACTCTTAATTTTTGGGATTATATAGTAACAATAAAGAAGTGAAGAGAACTGATAGAGAACAAGAATAGAGTAACAAACTGGGCATTGTCTGGGTTGCAACAATCAATCATGAAGGGGGATTCTTCCTACAATCTATCTTTTCCAGAGTTTGAAAAAGAATATGTTCATCCTTAGATGCTTTAGAAAAGTTGAATATTTGTGTCATGTTTTTACTACTGATTTCTAAAGAAGTTTATGTCCTTCGTATTAAAATTTTGATTTGATAGGTTTTTAGCTGTGGAAGTAGAACACCCAGTGAAGGTAGAAGAGGTAGGAACAATATAAGAACTTATTTCAACTTGTTTAGCTCACCACAGTTTTTTTTTTTTTTTTTTTTTTTTTTTTTTTTTTTTACTTCAATCAGAGCTTGGATTTTTTACGAAGTAGCAGAGCAATGAAGTTAAATGTGATCAGCCTAATTATACATTTAAGTTGAGGACTCACGTACAGTACATTGTTATGTATACGATTAAGATTTTTCCTATCAGTTATGTCATGTGAACATTGTTATTTAGTTATAAACACACTTTTGCATAGTATTATCAGAATTCTAGTGCATAAGCTTATGCATATGTTGTATATATCAGGCATGCATATGGTAATTTCACTAATTAATAGACAACGCCGCAAGTGCTCAAATAAAATCATATTTATGTTATTTATTTATTTATTTTATTAGTGCATAATATGAAATTTTATACTGCAAGTTGAAATATATCTGATTCTAAAGGTTTAACGATTTCGAAACTCATAGTTAACTTAATCTTAATAAATTCTAATGTAACTGTTTTTTAAATATACTTTTTGGAAAAAAGTAGACCCCTTATGATTAGAGTACTCATAATTATATTAAATGTATAATCAAAAACATACAAATGTCTAAAGGATGCTATTTGGTACAAAAATACGAGATCATCACTTTGATGATCAACAAAAGGAGAAAGGTAAGAACAGTAATAAGAATAAATTTACAAAAAAATTAATTAGTAAAATATGTTAGAAGAATAGAAAACTGAAAGATGTCGCTGCATGACAGGCATTGCAAGAGTTGGAGCTCTAAGCTTCTATTTGATATGCACTGCTGTAAAATATTGCATGGCAGTGGTGTAAGTTGCAAGAATTGGGAACAGGAAATTGAATGCGTGAGAATTGGCCATACAGGACTATATATGGCTCCAATATGAAATCAGTACAGCACAATTATCGCATACAAAGTATGGAAATGGAATAAGTAATTTTTTTTCCAGAGAAGCTCCTACAATTGCGTGAATACTCAGGCTCATACAGATGCATGCTTTGTTGCGGTAGGAGCTTTGTTCGACTGAGAATGCCGCCACGACATATGATTGAATGTATGGAAGATGGTGGTTTTCTGATCTATAAATAAGTGCAACTTGTTCACGCCCTGGACATGCAAACTTAAGATTACATGGGACAATGCAAAGCTACGCACATAGCAAATAAACCTGAACCTAGAGGCAGTCTTTGCGTTGCATGAATCCACTGTCAACTAAAGTTTGCAGAAAGCTAGCGACCACCTAAAAGGTGATGGAGATTCTATAACGGTTCAAAACATCTAATAACTTCTCACTGTTGGCAGAATAGATAGAGGAAGAAAGTACAGGAACCATTCCAATGAGAGGAGAGGAAATTTTGGTCTCCACTAAAAGCCATGAATTGGCTATAACATATCGCTATAATTGGTTGGTTCCTGATGTGGTTATGTACTTCAAAAAGAATAATTTGTTTGTTAAACCTGATATAATCATTGTTTTAATGTCCATTTGTTGAATAAAAGGGGAGACATGACTGATAGTAGTTTGAGGAAAGTACTTTCGGTTGAGATTGGTGATGTGGGTTTGGCAATAACCCTGATACCAGCCAATAGATATTCCGTTAGTAAAATAATAGCAAATATATTTTTGTTTTTTCGCATTATAAACTTAACGGTCGGTTTTTTCACTGTTGTACGGCTTACACAATGTCTAATTATCTTTCCTTATGCGCACAATGTCTAATATCTTTCCTTGTGCAGGTCACACTGGGTTTGCTAATATTTCAAACTATATACATAGGGCTTGTTTCTACCATATTCTAGTTACCATAATTACAACCATTTGAGAAAATGAACATAAAGGAAAAAAAAAAAAAAAAATGCGCACATCAGAGACAACCTATGCTTATACCACACCTTATTCTTCAAAAATGTTATCTTCTTATGGTAAATTGTATTTTTAGAGTTTCTATGCTCATCTTCATTAATTCATTTTTGGTAGTGAAAGGAAAAACATATACAAAAATAAATTTTCTCTAATGTTATTATAAGGGACACTAATGTAGTTAATCGTTTAAGATCAGAAATTTATGCCCTATGCCCAGAGCATCTTAACCATACAAAAATATTGGACCAATGTCACATTCCAAAAATGGGGGCAATAGAGTTTTGATGCGACGACAAATATAATGGCCAATAGAATTGGCCTTTCGGATAGGTTCCTCTGTTTATGTGAAACTTTTGCGATGCAAGAAAACAAGCTATTTGAGCGAGACATTTGAAAGTGATATTTGAGTGAATAATGAATGCATTTGAAGATACGAACAAAGTATTTAAATAAGATATTTAAATTGTCCGTTCATCTGTGGTCTTTTTAAGTGTGTAGTCTTTTTGGGCTTTGTATGTTTCAGTGAGTAGCTAGGTCTGTTACTTTCTTTCTGTTTTGAGCTGGCTTTGTTTCTATTGTAAAATATTTGTTTTCAAGTTGTTGTATTTTTACCAGCTCAAAACATATGTACTTCCTTTATTGTAATATAAGTACCCATTTTTTGTTCAAAAAAACAAAAAAATTTAAATTGTGAGTTTTTATTTAATTGATTTATATTTAGTTAATGGGATAGTCTATTTAGACACAAAATTTTAACACAAATGGTGACACGATTGATTTGCACATTGGATCATCCGATGAATTCCACCTCTTCATATAAAAACAAAAAGATCCAATAGTTGAGGCTTTGTGTCTCTCTGTTTATGTCTAATTTTGTGTTTAAATAGTCGCCCATAGTTAATTAATTATTTTTCATTTAATAACTAATGTGCATCAATAATTTAAAAAAAAATTGTGAAATTAAAAATTGTGTTGGATTCAATTCAAACCAATAATATAATGTAGAATATTTTGATACAGCTAGCCATAATACAAAAAAAATCTTATTTTAAGTTGACCTCATTTGCAATAAGTTATCAATTTTAAAAATTTATACAAATCTAAGTTTAACGAATTATAATATTAATTAAGCCATTAATTACACTAAACGAAGCACTTTTCTCCGATTGGACTGGCTCAATTGTTCTGTCCCTAAATCAGGTGTCACTATGTGTGCCCAACCAATAGCAGCTCCCTGATTTTTATTTTTTACAGATAAACCCTCGAAATGTTGAAGGATTTAATTGCAAAAAGTGAAAATCAGGTAAATCTCAGCCATTGGGTACATTAGGACATCTGATTTGGGGATAGAAGAATTGAACCCCAATTGGATGGACCAGTGATCCATTTGTCTGTTGGAGCATCAAACGCATTTGACGCATCTTCAGCTGCAACAGCGCAAAAGCAGACTGTGAACATCCCTTAATTTGTTGCCCAGGGGAGAATCAGGTATTTAACCTGGTTGAATGTGCAACTTGTACATGAACTTATTGTTGTCCACACCACAGCTAAGGATCAAAGCAATGAGGACGAGGGTAAACAATGCTTTTGAGTTTAATTTAAATCTATTAATTCAGCCGTTCTATTTTGTGATCTTTCACCCAACAATTTTTTCAAACGTGAGTTTTAGGCCTGTTTGGTTTGCTCTAAAGGTATTCAAAACAATAAGTTACAATATTTGAATATCACCGCCCTTTAATTAATTTACAAGAAACCATATGGTCTCATTTTTATTTAGGGCATTGTTATTGACACTCCAAATATTACTAAGGGGGTCAAATTTTAAACACTCCAATCATTAAAAGAATGTTAGGAGGAGTCACGTACTTAATTTCTTACGTTCCCTTTTTATCCTGATAATAACTTCAATTACCATCCAAAGTTCCAATCAATTTTAAATACAAAAAAACCAAATCTTTAAATTATTTACAAAAAAAAAAACGATCATTTGGAGAGAAATAATGATGCAAACGAAAAATGTGAAATAAATGAGATTATTGATAATTTAACATATGAGAAATGAAATTATTAAAAAAAAAACGATCGAAAAATGAGAAATGAAAATATTTAAAAAAACGATCGACAAATGAGATTATTGATAATTTAGTATAAAATTCTAATGCAGTTCGACTAATGTACCGTATTATTATTTTTAATTAACAAATAAAAATAGGATTATTGTAAAGAAGGCTAATTTAGTAAAAGAAACTTTATTTGTTAAGGGGGTACCGTCTGCATTGATGTTCCCCTTAAATTCTGATTTCTTTTCAAATTGACTCTCCCCCTCTTAACAATACTTGGAGTGTCAATAACAATCCTCTTTATTTATAGTCCACATTTTGCTTATTTTATTACTACAGAAATATAAGGGGTATGCCAAAAATATATTAAGCTACATTTATACCCCATGGAGATTATGCATATCTGAAGCCCTAGGCAAATCAAGATATTAGGGGATTTTGGTTATCATAACATGTCCAAATATAAGCAATATGAGATCTGAATCCTTAGGCGGTCGTCTTGACGGTCATACCCAATGCCGCCTGTGGCACCTTGATACACATTCCCATGTTATAAAATTCTTCCTCGGTTTCAATTAGGGTTGTTATGGTAATGGTAACCGCTACCGATACATGAGAACCATTACCGTACCAGTGGTAAGTAAAAAATAGCGATCAATGATTTACCGTTACCAATGGTAAAATATTCATTGGTATACCGATAAACTAATATACCGTTTGCTGGTAATGGGAAATTTACCATTACAACAAACATTCAAATTTTATTGCACTAAAATTTGAAAAAAAAACAATTATCTTGTTTTTTATTATTACTCTATGATATTTATATTAATATTACGACATGTTTTAGTTAGTATCTAAGTATTTCTTAATCCATCACAACTTATTTACAATAATATGAGATAATAACATTTATAATCTCAAACTTTGAGCCTAACAAAACTTAAAAAGAATCATTATCATAAATAATACTACAAAATCTTCTTTAAAACCACGACATATCGTTGAAAGTGTCTATGGTTAAGCTTTGATCTAATAGTGAAAAATAAATTTAATATGATTGGTAAATTTACCGTTACTACTGGTTTTGACTTTTCTTTACCGCTATATTTACCGTTAACAATGGTAAATTTACCGTTACCATACCGATAACATTGGTAAATCAAAGTCGCTAAATTATTTTTACCAATTACTTGGTAGCGTTGCTTGTACAGATTGGCATATAGCCTCCCCCAGTATGAACCTTACACTAGTTGCTCTGAATTATTTAAATGGATTTAATGGGCATTGACATATAATTCAGACTGGCACATAATATTGAAATTTATTGCCAATGCACGAGCAGTAGTTCCTTCTGAAACACACTGAAGCTTCCATATGCATAGTTAACTTGTAAGATTCAACTCTTGCATTTTATTATCATATTTGTAAACAGCGACGACGTTAAGCAATAATATAAGCTGGAGGGAGATCATTAACTACTGATTATTACACCATTACTCCAGGAGGTTGTCACATGTTTCCACATGGTGTCACATAGAAAAATATTTAACATTGATACAGGAAATCCTTATACTTCAATTATATGTCCATGGTTTCAGTTTTGAAAACAGGCAATATTTCTATTTGTTCAAGGACTTACAATAGACTTAGACGCATTGGTTAACCTTTAAAACAGTTGCTTATCATTTCAGTCATTAAACATGGCATATATTTTGGAATTCAAAATCTTTTTGCCTTTATTTGCTTGTGAACTATTTTGTCAAAATAGATCAAATGCATTTTAAATTTGTGAAATTCCGATTCATAATTGAGAGTGAAAGACTTGAGTTCGATCCTCCAGCCATCTTCCATTTTTGAGAATACTGTCTTCTATGCAGTGTATGTCAAACGTATAGGCAGAGTTTTCTAGTACATAAAAGTCATTCTTTGCAAGAAGAGGACGAACCCATTTCCAATTCCATTGCAATATAAATGTTATTTGATATGGTGCTTTGTTTTGCCTCAAATAAGAAGAGTTAATAGCCTATGTGAAAATATTCATATGAAGAATATTAAATACTCCAGAAATCTTCCACATACGTTGATATAAAAAAAGGCTTCGACATAGGAACATGCATTATGCATGCCAAGTCAACTATTTAGCCATTTATGTTTATACTTTATATTTTTAACAAGTCACCATGTACCTCAAATACATTCCTTTGCACGTTCTATAAACTCTATAAATAAACCTCGTCATCCTGATCACATTCAACACAACAAACAAGCCCTAAAGAAAAAGAAGAAAAACAAAAATCCATCTCAAGAAAACTCAAGTTCAATGGAAAGTTCTTACACAATCACCCTTTCCATCCTCACAACCTCTCTATTCATTTGCCTCTCATGTGCTTCTCCAGCCAAATTTCTTCAGACCTCATGCAAACCAACTTCATATCCGAGTGTATGCGTCCAAAGTCTCTCTGCCTATTCATCATTACTTCGCCGCAGCCCGCGTCACCTTGCTGATGTGGCGTTATCTCTAAGTGCAACTAGGGCCCATGAAGCTTCGACTTACCTATCTAGTCTTTCGTCTGGAAACACCAAATACAAATCCTCCGCTGCGGATGCAGTAGATTACGATGTTTACAATGCAGTTCGTGATTGTATGATCACAATGTCTGATAGTGCGGTTAGACTTCATAAATCTGTTAATCAACTGCGTAAACTTGGAAGAAGGAATAGGCCTTCGTTTGCTTTGAGATTAGGCAATGTTCTGACATGGGTTAGTGCCGCGCTTACAGATCAGCAGATGTGCCTCAATAGCTTGATGGAGAGTAACGTTGATAGTAGAACACATGTAATGATAAGGAAGAAGGTGTTCGCTCTAAGTAAGGTTACAAGTAATGCCTTGTCGCTTGTCAATAGGCTTGGGTCCGGATATTAGATCTCTGCTTACATGGTTGATGATTGTAAACAAATTTTTGATGTGTTATATAAATTCGTTTGTTCATTGATACATTATATGGTAGAACAAAGTTATGTAAAGTCTTAATTTCCTTGCGTTTTGAAGCAGATACGGTGCTGTTATCTTTATGAAACCAGCAAAATATATCATCTATGATGGTTATTTATCACAATAGGCGTGGCAAAACGTCAACTTTGGGTGCAAACTGTAATGACTACTGAATTCTGAAATACAGGTAAGGATAAGCCTAAATTTCACTAAAGCATAATAAATTCTGAGTAAAAAGCAATACTTCTAAGAATCACATGTTAGCCATTTTATTATCTTGAATTTTTTTTTTCTTCCTATTTTTTTATATATTGGATACCCGGATTTAAACCAAATATAATCACTCAAAATATTTATCTGTTGGTTTCCTCATGAGATAGGATCCTAACTCAGGGTAGGAAGTTATTCTGCCTCATTAAATTGGGGGAGGTTGAGTTGCTCTTTGCTCCCTGATGAATTATGCTATTTCATAAAGTAAGGATCTGGTTATTTTTTATTATTGAAATCGCAGCGAAGAAACAATGGAGAAGAATGGATTGTGATTGAATTGCAAAGCTTTATTTATTCAGAATGAAGAGTTATAAAATAATGTACAGGTTGTGTACATATATATAGGTTGTGACCCTAACGGTCACGCACAAACCGTTGTTACAATTCAAAAATGAAAAAGCAAGGCAGCAAAAGCAAATAAAAGGCCGGTGGGCTAAAGCCCAAGCCCAATACAATGTAAACATTATATAAAACATAAGTTATAAGGTGGCCGACATATTTTATTACTCCTCCACAAAACTTAGGGTTTCAGAAACCCTAATTTTGCCATGTCGAGCCAAACATTGATCAAATCAAAGAGGCGCTTCAAACTTTCTGGCTTTCATGGCACTTCTCTGACATGGATTTGAGTGGCTGGTGATCTTCTGGTGACTTGCTTGGTCTTATCAACGAGTTTATTTGAAGCTTTATCTTCAGATTAAAAAATTTGAGCTTTATGGAGCTTCGACTTGTCGGCAATGACTCTTAGCTTTGCTTTGCTTTCAGAATCGTTCCTCTGGTGACTTGCTTGGTCGGTGATGTTAAGTACGGATCTCAATCTGGTATAATTTTTGAATTATATAGCTTTAGTCAAAATATATGCTCTCTGGTAAGATCCAAGTATATAATTTACTTGAATCTCCCCCTTTGCACTAATTCTCTGACGAAGTGAATGTTTATTTTGCGTGTTGCATGGGATTGTCTGTTATGTATACGACACTACTATTATCACACCATAGAATTGGTTTAACATTTGACTTTAATTTGAGCTCATGTAACATAGATTGTAGCCATTTAATTTCAGCTGTTGCATTGGCTATATTTCTGCATTCAGCTCTTGTACTGGATCTGTAAGCTGTAGGCTGTTTTTTCGAACACCATGATATTAAACTTTGACCAAAATAGATACAATATCCACTAGTTGATCTTCTGTCATCAGGATCTGAAGCCAAGTCAGCATCCGCATATCCAGTTATATGTAAATGTTGACTTGTCTTTAGCTTTAGTCCAAAGTTGATTGTCCTTTTTAGATAGCACAGAACCCTTTTAATAGTTTTCCAATGTGTGCCATCGGTTTCTGCATAAACTGAGATGGTTTATTACATATATCAGGCCGTGTTATTGTTGCATATTGAAGTGCACCAATAACACTCCTGTATTCTGTTACATTTGAAATTGTCTCTCTGCCATACTTAGAATAATTCTGACTGCTTATCATTGGAGTAGGTTGGAGCATGCACTACAAAAGAATTCCTAATTCCCTATGCTAATTTGGCGCAGGGAGGGCATAGGGAATCGAATATTCCTACGCCATCCCTACGCCAAACAAGAAGTTGGAAAACAGCCCGTCGCAAATATTTCCGTACGCGTTCTCTATGTCAATTTCCTATGCCATCCCTATGTCATATTCCCTACGCCTACATGTCTATGCGTTCCCTAAACCAAGTTCCCTACACAGTCCCTACGTCATCCCTACGTCTGCATGCCTACGCGTTTCGTACACCAAGTTCCCTACGTCGTCCCTACGTCTGCATACCTACGCGTTCCATACGCCACGTTCCCTACGCTATCCTTACTCCTTATTTCCTATGCTATCCCTACGCCAGCATGCCTATGCGTTCCCTACACCAATTTCCATACGTCATCCCCACGCCGTATTCCCTATGTCATCCCTACGTCGTACACTAAAATTTAATATGTTTCTTTTGTATTTATCTTCATCTATCACATATCATAATAAAACCAAATATATGCGAAATCGTGACCATATATAATAATAAAAACATTGATGTGGAATGAATATCATGACCAAATTACCATAAACTTGCTACAAATGTATTTAAAACTAATCATGTCCAACAAACAATAAAAAAAAGGTTGCTACATAACTCAAACATGGTCATTTTATCTAATTCTAACATCATAAAATATACCTTATACAAATAGACAATCAAACCCACTGACGAAATAAGACTAACTCATAAATGATGTCATATTTCCGGTTCTTGCTCCTGCCTCAATCCCCGTGTAGACTCTTGCACATAACTCATTTGTTCCTACATGAAACCTAAATCTCCTTGTAGTTTGTTAATCGTGACACACATTTCTTGATTAATACTTCGTAGCTCTTCTACTTCCTTAACAAGCTTCTCTCTGTCATCTGAAGCTCCAAACCTAGCAGTGCATGTGTTGTCTTTATATATCTACACATAATTTTTTTAATCCAATTAGCACGAATAAATTTTATAATACAACTAGTATAATACAATAAATAAAACGAGCATTTCGGCTTAGTTTTAATCAAGCATTTTATAACTTAATGGTAGGCCTGTAATATTTCAGCTCATTACCTACTTCTACCATTTATACCAGACACCAATTCCAATTTGTAGCCACACAAAACAAAGATCTACAATGACAAAGTATAGATGAAACTAGCAAATCAACAAATCCTCGCTCTATTCAGGTAATGAAATCGAGAAGTCAGTCATTAGATGTTTTTAAAAAAATTAATTTTTTTGCTCATAAAGATCTTTGATGTAATGATTGTTCTGCTATAATTTTCTTATGTTTATTCTTTCTCAATTTTGATTTTCCAATACAATCAATTTTCTACCAACAGTTTCACGTTTCAGAACTCATATGTAACGGTTTTACTGAGCCGAATGGCTTGGTGAAACTGAGCCATATGGCTCAGTTTTAACTGCGTCGAAAGGCCCAGTTTGTTGGATCTAGATTAACCCTAGAGGGGAGGGGATGAATAGAGTTTATTCAAATTTTACGGGATATTAAAATTATAATCAGATCACAGAATGCAGGAGAAAATAAATGCAGAAAAGTAAATGACACAAGATATACCCAGCTCGGCAAAATCCTGTCTACTGCAGTATTCCTAAGGTTTCTACTAGGTGAAAGAACAAATTCTGCTTACAAGACCATGTAAACTCGCGAATCCCTCGCTCCTATTCTAACCCTACGCTCAAAAATCCTAGACTGGTCTATATCCCCTAGATCAGATTTTCCCTTAGTTTTACAGACTCTAGTAAATTGCATAGTTTTACATACGAAACTAGGAAACCACCTAGATTTCACATATTCTAGCAACTGTCAGTTAAACCCCTAACTGAATCCTTAGAATTTTACAGACTTTGGAAACTGTTCGATGATTTACAAAAGAAAAAACAAAATACAACAAAAACAAACAATAAAACCCTAGCCCTCTTTAAAAACAAATTCTAGCTTAAATTAAAACGAATAAATAAAAGCTAGGTCCAAATAAAGAAGCGCCGACCCATTTTGTAAATTGGTGCACCCATAATTGCTTTGTCTCGTTCACTTTCCTCTGTGAAATAAAAATGGAGACAACTTCAAAACTATGGTTTTTCCGCTCTCCCAAATCGATCGCAAATGCTGATGTTTATTCTTGGAAATGATTTCTGAAGGCTCGAGTCTTTCTTGCTCTCTCGTCGATTGATTTGGATGGAGATCCAATCCCTTAAGAAAGTAGGTTTCTCTGATTTTTCTTCTATGCTTGAAATTGATTGAGTTGGATTAGATAATTGCTAGTGATGAAATTGGTGCTTTATATAGGATTTGGAAAGCCTATAATCTCAAATTTCGTGAATGATTAGCTCTGATTTAATTTCCTCGGTTTCCTCTTTTGGTTTTGAAAAAAAAATCTGCTTTGATTGAGTTGTTGCGTCAGTATGAATTAATGAATTTGAACATGTCCCTTGCATGAATTTTAGAATTTTCCGAATTTAATACTTTCCTCAAATTAATTGATTAGCTTCTGCAATCATTTTGAAAACTTGCCAAATGTGAATTTTGGAATTGCGTGATTTATGAGATGAATTCTTGACCCACTGTTGCCTTGTAAATTGTAGTAAGATGAATTGATTTCGAACCAAAAAAGAACTTGCCAAAAATGTTCTTTGATTTGTTTGAGAAAACATTTTGAAAAACTCTTGCCAAAAATTTGGTCATTGATGATTTCATTTCCTTAAAAAAAATGCCGAGAATACTTGAGTTTTTCTGGAAAGAATCTTGCCTTGATTGAAACATGCCTTGAACTTGCTCTCTGATAAAGAATGAGATGATTCTCGTTTTCCATTTTGAATTACTAATTCTTTATTGTTGATTATGTATTTACTTTGTACTGAATTTGTGCTATCCCTCTAACTGCTTGTAACTTTGATGTTGCAACACTATATTTTGCCTTGACCTGTGCACTTCCTATAGATGTGTATCTTTGCTCTGGCTATTGTTTGCTACTCCACTGTTGACTTGTGTTGAACACACACACGACCATGTTACTTGTAAATGAACCATGTTTGTAAATGCTGCATTAATCATTGATCACCATGCTATTGCTGTACTTTGCTTTCATTGTTGTTCAGTCCACTCCTACTTTGTACAAATGTTGATTCTTGCATGTGTATGCTGCTATTAGACCAGACTTGTTCATGAGCATGTACATGGACCATGCTGTCTGTTTGTCCCATTTTGCTGAGTTGTGACTGAGCTGAACCATCTTTTGTATGTGAAAATGATTTGTCCATGAACCATGTAACATGCCCGAACCATCACTTGTACATTTGTACTGCCTTCATGTTGATTTGCATTGTATTTCATTTTTGATTTGGTTTGAGTTGATGGTGTAGTCGAGCCTTGAATTGTTTACATGTCCACACCATGCTACTTCACCTTATTTGTTGCACTGCCACTATGTACATAGCTCCCTTGTAAACTAAAACTGCACATGAACATGCTACTGCACTTGTACTTGATGCTTGTGCTGGTCCTTTGTATATGAGCATCCATGCTCGACCATGATTACATGTACATTTATATATGTGTATATGCACACAACAATGTGTGTATACATATATCGTGCACGTGTGAATTATTTATCAGCAGACTGTTGCACTGTGTTGTGGTTGTTCATAATCAACTGGTTCTGATCAACAAACCAGTGTAGTATGTTGAGGCTTGTCAGTGTATATATACATATCAGATCAAGTCATAAAAAATGATGAGAAACACACCAGAAATCTGAGGCAAATAAAATTTTAAAAATAAAATTTATATTCGCATGTATTCAGTTTTATTTCTATTGCAGTGTACTGTGTGTGTTTCATGTTGTAGGTAAGCAGATGATGACTGAACTGACTGTGAGCTGTGAAGACAGAAGATGATGATGTTCATATGTGTCAGTATATGTGTGTCTGTATATATGAAATGTAACTGTGTCAGAGAATGTACTGAGTGATGTAGTGAGGAGCAAATGTATAAAATTGAATATTCAGTGAATTTGTGTTGTATTACAAAAATGTACAAACAGTGGAGTATAAAACTTGTACTGTTTAAAATGTTGAAATAAAATATTCTATTCAAATAAAATACTGTTTGAATGTCCAAATTCTTGTCCAGTAGTATTTTATTTAAATAAATATAAATATTATATTTCTGTCTATGATGTAGAAAAACAGTACAATAACAAACACATTTAAAATAATATTTATTTGGTTGTTATCATCAAACAAAAATCATATAACTGTGTATACAACACCATTATATACAACAATCTCCTCCTTTTGATGATGACAAACAAATATTAAAATTTTGAATCCAATAGATGTGTTTGACAGTGAAGAACTGAACTCCCCCTATTTGAATGCTCCCCTTATAACAGAAACTCTCCCTATAACTGTGCATGAGTGAAATGGATGTATAATAATGAATTTTCAAATTTAAAATATTTATAAAATATTCACTCATAAATCAAAATCTCAACTCATTCTCCCCCTTTTTTTTATCATCAAAGGATTCAGAATTTAAAATATAGATGAAAAATGACAAAAAAAAATAATATAATTTCAGCTTAAGAGGAAGAACGGTCATCATAAATCTCAATCAGTCAAACAAAAATCATAATAAACTGAGAACTAGTGACATATTTCATATTGTAGAGAATGACGAATTTACGATGAAATTTATATATAATGGAGAGAGTTCAAAAAGACATGAATATTTTCCAATAATTTCCAAAAAGTTTCCAATAAAATTTGTAAAGAATTTGCACAAAAACAGTGATGGATTTAGACTATAATTATACATTCAACTTAAGCGACAAAATAGTATAATCTCAAATCCCAATAGCTATCAATCAACAAATCATAATACATCATAAGATTTCAACACATTTCACAAATTAGAAAATGGATTGATAGGCTGGTTTTTACACACAAAGGAGAATTTCATATAAAAATTTATTTATTGCTAAATTAATTTCTTTTCTTTTTCTTTTGATTTAAGAGCACACTGACCACGCACAACCAGATCTTGGATTTTTAAATGAGATCAGTTGCAGCTTAAATATAAGTAATCTCATAACCATGCTTAACCAGAGCTTGGATTTTTAAATGAGGTTAGTGAAACACTTATGTATTAATTATATTTATCATTTCATTTTCAGTTCCAAAAGAAAAACTCCTCAGTATATAAAACCAATATGAATGATAGAAATGTAGTAGGTACAGAAATGGACTGTGAAATAAATTTCCAAATTAATTATATTATGAAATATGATCGACTATACCGGGATCATTGAAAATTTTCAATTATCACTAATTCTGAATAAATAACATAGTCTCATTTCCATCACAAATATTTCCACTGTTTATTCAAAATGATTTTAAAACATATTAACTCTCCACATTTATATAAAATTATCATGGATGGCAGCATGATGATAGATAAAGGAGATAGTCGTGAAATAATTGCTAATTCAAAGATATTATAATAAATGTTCAACCATCATGAAAAATCTAAATAAAATCTCCTCTTGTTGTGAAATATACTGCAGTAACAATTCATCACAATTCCAAAATCTGTTAATAATTTTGATGAATTATAAGTACAATTCAATTTGGATATAGATTTCAATTTCTGAATGAATAAGCAATAAATAACTTTAAAATTGAAAATCAATTACAAGAGGGATATGAAAAACTGTACTAGACATGAGAGATTAAAAATATATATAGTAAAAACAAATTCAGCACTTCTAAACTGATACCGCTTGATGTCTATATTAATGAGGATTGTAACAAGACACTGAAGACCAACAAGGATATCAAAGACAACAGAAATTTAAGTCCAAAGCCCAAGCAGACAAACAACATATTTGGAACATTTATCAAAGCAGCAGACAAATCAAAACAAGCAGTTATCTAAGATCATTTTCAAAAGCAGTATCAGAGCAGCACAGAAACCAATAGTACAGCAGACTTGTCAGTAGATATTTCTGATGGTCACAAAATATATTCCATGATCCAAGATTATAAAATTTATTTCATTTCAAATCATTTGAAGAAATGTGAAAATATCAGGATTTAATGAATCAATCACACCAGATTATGTTTCAGATTCAAGATGTGTAAGATTCAATAAATCAATAATTTCAAATGATTTTAAACAAACAAATATTCAAATCAAATCATCATGAAATAACAGTGAGATTTAAGACCAGATATTCAAAGAATTTTCAAAATTATCTCTGACAAGTATAAGAGTAATTTCAGATCATTAACATCAGGCTTGAGAGATATTCATGATCTAGAAAATTTGAAAATAATTTATTTAAAATCACTTGAATCAATGTTAAGTTTGAGATATAATGAATCACTCACACAAGCTGATAGTTTCAGGATTAATAGGTTTATGATATTCAAAATATCAAGAATTTCAGTTGATTTCAAACAAACAATTTCAACCATAATGATCATGAATAAAAGTGAAATTCAGGATGTATCACTGATTCAAGACAATTAAAAAAATCAAGCCAATCTGAAAATCAATGAAATTATCACAACTAATAAGTAGCAGAGTGCTCTAATGAGTATAAATTTTCAAGCCTTTCTAGAATGAATTAGAAGAAACTCATGATAACAAAGGAGTGTGAAATCTCATTAATTTTTCAGATCTTCAAAAATTTAGAATTCAACTTAACAGTGTGCAAGATATGATAAGAATACATCAACACTGTTATGAATTCAAAACCCAGAAAATAAACTTCAAAACAATTGCAGATATTTACAAATTTAAATTCAAGATCTGGAAGTTATTAAAAACATCAGAGTTCTATTCAAATGAAACAAATTTCTAGAAAAATAATAATATGAATTCTGCAATTTGAAGTTAAGTAAACTCAGAGAAGTAAAAAATGTAGAAGTGACAAATCAAAATAGAAGAAATAAAGAAAATAAACACAAAGGGTAGAAGGAGGAATGAACAAAGAAAACAAAAACAGAGAATATTTACAAAGATGAGTTTAGAGATCATACCTAAAATTGATGTAAGCAAAAGAATCTCTAACTCAACAGACTTGGCTAAGGAACCGTGAATAATCTGATGATATGAAGCAGTTTGAATTCAGTTTCTCTTTCTGCACTGCAATTCCTCAGCCTCCTCCGGTACCTAACAGTTTATAGAATTGAGTGGTCTAACAAAGGTTGTTTTACCACTCATAGCTGTGTGTCGAACTTTAGGTACCCAAACTTGTTTGAATAGCAATCCATCAGAATTTACCAATGTGCCTTTAGGGACCCAGATCTGTTTGAATTTAGATGAATTAATTTTGCTTCTTTTTGGGGTCTAAACAGGATTGTTTCTAAACAAATTATTACTTTGTTCATGATTTAAAAATCCTTTGAAATTATTTGAATTCAAAATTTTCAAGATGAATATTTCCAAAATTATTTGAAGGATTTTTAAAATCATTTGAACTTCTCTTTTCAAACTCTTCAAATTTTCCAAAGCCTAGACCATTCCTATTTCCAGAAGAAAATTGATTTTTCAATAACATATTTAAAGATTTTTCACTAGTTGAAAAACGTTTAAAGTTTAATTTAAGATTGCTGATTTTGGATTTTAGATCAGAATTTTCTTTCATCAGATTTGAACAACGAATAATGCTGATCTTTCTCCTTTCAATCTCATTCTGTTTCAAAAACAAGTTTTCATTTTCAAGCAATTTGATCTTGGCCTTGGATTCAAAAATCTCTAATTCAAACTGAATATGTTATTCAAATTGTTATTTCTCATAACACTTGAAATTTTCAATCTCCTTTTCAAGTTCTTTCAAAATAGATTCAGTTTTCAGCAAGCTTTCTTTTTCAAAAATTTCAAGATTGGAATTTTTAGTCATCTTAAAATTTTCAAATTCATTTTGCAAAGAATTGTTTGTATTTTCAAGCTCGATCTTGTTCTCTTTTAAAATCATAATTTCATCTTCAAGCTTTTGAATAATTTTAGTTTGATGAACAAGACTGTGTTCCAAATTTAAGCAATTTTTGGAATCAGAGTTTGAAGAATTTTTAGAACATTCAAGTTTTGTTTCCAAATCATTAATTTTACTGGTCAATTCAAGATTTTTTGATCTTAGAGAATTGTTTTTAGATTAGAGCTTATCAACAGATTTAGTTAAATCAACACACATATAAATCAAATCTTCATAAGAGAAATTTCCTGTCTCGTCATCTGTTGAATCTCCATCATTCGATCTATCTAAAATTTCATATGTAAGACCTGTCAAACATAGGTCTGTATCTAAGTTGACATTTCGGGGTTTTGAGTTGCTGTTGTCAATTTGTCTATACTTTGTATTGAGAGTATTCCAGATTTCCTGTGCAGTCAAACAATGAGAGATAAGATCAAGACGATTATTACTGAGATAAGAATAGAGAACATGCATAACACGAGCATTGACAACTTTATTTTTCTTATCTAACATATCTCCCATATTTTCAATAATGTTCCAATATTCAAAGTTAATAGATTTTAAATATAATTCGAATTTTGATTTCCAAATTGAAAAATCTGTTCCATTGAAGATAACTGGAATATCACTGGACTGACTCTTAGAAGACTGACAACTAGGATCCATGATTCTAGGGTTAATGAAATTACCAGGCTCTGATACCACTTGTTGGATCTAGATTAACCTTAGAGGGGGAGGGTGAATAGGGTTTATTCAAATTTTACGAAATATTAAAATTATAATCAGATCACAGAATGCAGCAGAAAATAAATGCAGAAAAGTAAATGACACAAGAAATACCCAGCTTTGGCAAAATCCTGCCTACTGCTGCATTCCTAAGGTTTCTACTAGGTGAAAGAACAAATCCCGCTTACAAGACCATGTAAAATCGCGAACCCCTCGCTCCTATTCTAACCCTATGCTCAAAACCCTAGACTGGTCTATATCCCCTAGACTAAATTTTCCCCTAGTTTTACAGACTCTAGTAAACTGCCTAGTTTTACAGACGAAACTAGGAAACCACCTAGATTTTATAGATTCTAGCAACTGTTAGTTAAACCTCTAACTGAATCCCTAGAATTTTACAGACTCTAGAAACTGTTCGATTATTTACAAAAGAAAAAACAAAATACAACAAAAACAAACAATAAAACCCTAGCCCTCTTTAGAAACAAATTCTAGCTTAAATTAAAAAGAACAAATAAAAGCTAGGTCCAAATAAAGAAGCGCCGACCCATTTTGTAAATTGGTGCACCAATAATTGCTTTGTCTCGTTCACTTTCCTCTGTGAAAAAAAAATGGCGACAACTTCAAAACTAGGGTTTTTCTGCTCTCCTAAATCGATCGTAAATGCTGATGTTTATTCTTGGAAATGATTTCTGAAGGCTCGAGTCTTTCTTGCTCTCTCCTCGATAGATTTGGATGGAGATCCAATCCCTTAAGAAAGTAAGTTTCTATGATTTTTCTTCTATGCTTGTAATTGATTGAGTTGGATTCGATAATTACCAGTGATGAAATTGGTGCTTTATATAGGATTTGGAAAGCCTATAATCTCTGATTTCGTGAATGATTTGCTCTGATTTAATTTCCTTTGTATCCTCTTTTGGTTTTGAAAAAAAAAATCTTCTTTGATTGAGTTATTTCGTTAGTATGAATTGATGAATTTGAACATGTCCCTTGCATGAATTTTAGAATTTGATGAATTTAATACTTTCCTCAATTTAATTGATTAGCTTTTGCAATCATTTTGAAAACTTTCCAAATGTGAATTTTGGAATTGCGTGATTTATGAGATGAATTCCTGACCTACTGTTGCCTTGTAAATTGTAGTAAGCTGAATTGATTTCGAACCAAAAAAGAACTTGCCAAAAATGTTCTTTGATTTGTTTGAGGAAACATTTTGAAAAACTCTTGCCAAAAATTCGATCATTGATGATTTCATTTCCTTAAAAAAATGCCGAGAATACTTGAGTTTTTCTGGAAAGAATCTTGCTTTGATTGAAACATGCCTTGAACTTGCTCTCTAATAAAGAATGAGATGATTCTCTTTTTCCATTTTGAATTACTAATTCTTTATTGATGATCATGTATTTACTTTGTACTGAATTTGTGCCATTCTGCTAACTGCTTGTAACTTTGATGTTGCAGCACTATATTTTGCCTTGACTTGTGCACTTCCTATAGCTGTGTATCTTTTCTCTGGCTATTGTTTGCTACTCCACTGTTGACTTGTGTTGAACACACACACGACCATGTTACTTGTAAATGAACCATGTCTGTAAATGCTGCATTAATCATTGATCACCATGCTATTGTTGTACTCTGCTTTCATTGTTGTTCAATCCATTCCTACTTTGTACAAATGTTGATTCTTGCATGTGTATGCTGCTATTAGACCAGACTTGTTCATGAGCATGTACATGGACCATGCTATCTGTTTGTCCCATTTTGCTGAGTTGTGACTGAGCTGAACCATCTTTTGTATGTGAAAATGATTTTTCCATGAACCATGTAACATGCCTGAACCATCACTTGTACATTTGTATTGCCTTCATGCTAATCTACATTGTATTTCATTTTTAGTTTGGCTTGAGTTGATGGTGTAGTCAAGCCTTGAATTGTTTTACATTTCCACACCATGCTACTTCACCTTATTTGTTGCACTGCCACTATGTACATAGCTCCCTTGTAAACTGAAACTGCACATGAACATGCTACTGCACTAGTACTTGATGCTTGTACTGGTCCTTTGTATATGAGCATCCATGCTCGACCATGATTACCTGTTATAACGACGCGATTTTCAATACCTTGAAAACCGTGTCATTATTGAAAGAATTAAGAGGATGAGATAGATAAGATAGAACTAATAGAATAGAAGAAGAAGAAGATCACAACTGAACTAAATCAGAGTATACACGAATCTCACAGCGGAACAATAAAATGTATTATAACATAACTTTGAAATACAAATCTGGATTTGTATATATACATACCATATCAGAGTATAACTCATATACATCACAGCGGAAATAATCTCTAACTAACTAATGGTGAAGCCTTCTGTTTCCAGCTCCTCCAAGTGAATCTGCAAAGCCTGAAACACTTGACTGCCCGTACAAATTTGGGCACCCAAGAGTTTAGGGAAAACACAAACAAATAAACTCTGGGTCAGTCATGGGACTGGTGTGAGTAAATTCCAACCATACTGTTTTACTATGAAAATCCTTTTGAAACAGAAAGATAATAGTAAGACCAGCCCACACATAAACATGGACGGTTTTTACCTTACTGTAACCCAAATATCTTTGATATCGAAATCCAGTGATATTATAATAATGTCTACTCAATTAAATAATCAAGTAGCAGAACGCTTGCATCTCACGCTCCATATATATATAGTATAAAATCAAAAACCGCATGGCGCTTATTGGAGAATGGATTCCAATAGACAAGGTATGGGAGCACCTTCTGATCAGTGTACTCTAGATTGGATACACTCAGGATTCAACAAGAACGTCTTGCAACCCAGCCACACATGACCGCTCACTCATTTAGCTTGAGTGTTGCGAATATATTGCCACCACGGTTGTAGGCCATCCAACCGTCATCCGAAGATACAGAATCAAAAAGAAGAACAAATGTGAATTTTCTCTAGATCGGTGACAATACACCCTGCTTGGGGATGACCCAACTAGCCATGCTGCCTAGCCCAACTTTTGTTACTTCCTAGTTGTGAGGCTAGAGGCTACGTCTATCTTCAGAACATCTGATCACCATTCACTTTGAATGCCACATCGTCAAATCCTTAATCACATATTGATTACACAAATGCACGCTGGGTGTAGAATAAAGAGAAGTTACCTTCTCCCTACCAACTTGGTATATTCGTAAAAATCAACGGCGTGACCGTTGGAAATACTCTGTCAGACACTCGTCCATACAAGTTGTCCTGGGCCTGGACAAACAGAAAGCGCCATTCTGGAACTGGACGACCCTTGCATTTAACTCCGTCTTCAATTATCTTCAGCATATCTAATTTCAGCGCTTACGCCTATACGGAGTGGTTTTCGGATAATATATCCAACCGGTCTCTCCGTATTGACAACGATGGTCAAAACACTTCGATAGTCGGTTATTTAACTATCGAAGTAAAACAAACATTCATTCAAATGTATAGCTAGACATCACACAAACGCGGGTACTTTTTATTAACATTCGTTTTATTATTCGAATTCCCATATCTTACTAGATATTCCTCAATCCCCGTTTTAGCCTTTCACACTTCTTGGAAAACATCTCCAGTTATTATAAACTCTTATTCTTTCATGTTCCAGAAAACATACGTTATTAACGTTCGAACTATTTCCATTAATTTCACATTCTTTATTTCTATACTTGGATAATCTACCCTATTTTCATTGGAAAATATTTCCAATTTCATTTTAACCTTTTAATCGGCCCAACGTTCACTTTTAAAACATTATTCACTTTGAAATGTGAGTACCATCCCTTATTATAGAAATCTGAACATCTTTATCATATAACTCTTTATTTCACGTAATAATTTCCCTTATCTTGTTTACCGAAATCTCTTTCCTACTTTTATATTCCTATTTCATTTTATAAACTCTGTTTCTAAGTCAACTTCTTATCAAATCAATATCAAGTTTATAACTAAATACTGATTCCTATCCTATTAACATTTATTTGTTTAAAACTAAATGTTAATTATCGTATCAGATTATAATTTCTAAAAATGATTTACTTTGTTACATTCGACATCGTCGAATTGAAATTCCAAATCCTAATGGTTTAATTCTAATCACATTTCGAATATCGAAATGATGTCATTGCTTTCTGAAACAATTTTCCAATATCTCTTTCTAACTTGTTCCCATATTTCTTTGGACAGATATCGTTACTTATTACTTTTATAATAAGTAGATTCCAAACCAACTGTTACATTTTCTGGGAAGTGCTGCTATATATAAAAATCACGCTTAAGTTTGGTTAACAGCGTTAATTTATCGTTACAGTTCAAAACTTGTCATACGCTGTAATATTCTCCTTTATAACTAATCTCAACATAACAGTCACGCTTAAGCCTAATCAACATCGTTTATTTTATCACTATAGTTCTAAGACTTGTAATACGCTGCCATATTCCCTTTATACTAATCTTGACATAACAGTCGCGCTTAAGCCTAGTCAACAGCGTTTATTTTATCGCTATAGTTCTAAGACTTGCAATACGCTGCCATATTCCCTTTATACTAGTTTTGACATCTCTTTCCGTTACAAACTGGTATCGTTCCTCGATAATAGTGAAGCCGTTCAAGTTGGGGTATTTTATTTACCTCTCAGACCTTGATCGACAATGTTCTTATCTTAGAACAGATATAAGTCTGTACTCTAATTCCATATTACTTAGAATATCTATCAGATCGTATTTTCTTGTTTAATTTGAACTATGGTTTTAAAATACCATATCCTTGCTTTGAAACTCGGTTGTTTATGACTATCTATATTAAACTTTAACTCTTCACTGTAACTTCATTTCACAGTTCTATTTATAACTTCTTTACCAAGATCTATTGACGTTCTTTGTCTTCTGTCGGTTTACTTTTTATTTGAAACATTGTACTTAATTCAAGTAACATTTTAATTACTTATTTCCATTTGATTATTATATTTAATCTAATAATATTTCTAGATTGTTTGTCTTAAATAATTATCCAAATATTTACTCGTAGGATAACTTCTGCTTATTTAAATGTCAACAATCGTTTTATTTACTTTATAAAATGAAATCTAAAATATTGATTTATAATAGAACTTATATTACAAATTTAAAAATCCACTTTAATTATAAAAATATAATTTTTATAATTAACTTCGTTGATTTACCTGACGGTTAATAAACTTCAAAACGATGGGTTTATGGTCGTCTATTATCACTTTCTAAATTGATATCGTTTATTTATTAAATCAAACAAATGTTGAATTCCTTTTCAACATCAACATTCACATGGGGTTTTACTGTCATTTGGGTTCAAACAGTGCATGTAAACAAACAGTACATATAAATATCGAGGAATCCGATCGGATTCCTCCAACCGGTTTCCTGCATCCACCGATGTCAGTCAACACAATTTACACTGATTCCATATTGAGGAATATTATAATCGATGTAATCAGTGTCCAACATACGTGTAACACCCCACCTCCGCCAGGGTCACTCACAAAGGAATGCACTAGGTTTGGAGGGGCATTATTGGTAAACATGCACAGAAATATTACAAGACAGAACATATAAAACAGCGGAAGTAAAACAAATTTCATTACTTTATAAAACATCAAGGTCTAAAGCCTTTTACATCAGAGTACATAGAAACCTGTCTTGCAATAGTAAAGAAGCATAAACCATTTCATAAATTATTCCCCAAGTAAAACAGTAAAGTAGCCATAGCCAAGAAAAGTCCAAGCCATGCATGATGACCTTCAAGCAGAAGAAGTCCGAACTAAACAACAGCGTTTCCTCCCTGAAAACCTGGGGGGGGGGACGGAAGACAAAGAGGCGAAACAAAACGGGGTCAGTCATAAAGACTGGTAAGTCCTATCTACTTCCAGTATAAAAACAGGTAAAGGTAACATGACATGCATAAATTGAAAGTAAACATAAGGATGACTACAAGATAGATAAGCTAAACCGAGATAACAGGCTGAACTACTGTATCAAGATAATCTAAGGTATCATGATAAACTACAGTGTCAAGATAAGTCAAGGTATCACATCGTCAAGTTACTATCGAGTATACTATCCCAAGGTATCTATCATGTATAACGTCCCACGGTATCTATCATGTATAACATCCCACGGTATCTATCACGTATAATTGCTCTGCACCTCTCGTACTAGTATCCCGACCCGCGTCATGTGTTAACTATGAATGTCCCTTGCCCAGTGTCATGTAATGGTCCATGTCAACCTAATATATAGCATATGTAGGGTTTCCCAACTCGTATGTTTCTTTCCAAGTGTATAAGTTCAGTCCTTTGCCGTACCTCGTACGGGCTTCCTCATGTCGTATTATCCTCGAAATCGTTTGGACTGTCACCCTTGATCTGGCTAGGTTTTCTTATCATGAATCATCGCGTGTTCAACTAGGATTTATGCCACCTAGGACCGCTAGGGATTATGCTACCTAATGAACGTTTCCGTGTCTCGGTTTGGGTTCAAGCCACCTACGGCCACTAGGGATTATGCTACCCGTCAACCGCGCCCTTTTTCCCCATGTATGAACCGTGAATCGTTTTTCCATGTCTAGACGCACATGTATCTCAATGTGCCATCCGAGTTCCGTGCCAGGGCAAATCGAGAAATACAGAACTCGGTCGGGAGCTTTAAGTCGTCTGCTGATGCAGATATCAAGGTCTGTTTTTGTATCCGTGGCTATGGTCCTACGTGACCCCTCCCTCAACTACTGAAAGGCAATCCAACAAAAATCATGTATGAGAACTACATCCCGACCCCATTATGCCCCACTTACCTATTGGCCAACCTCACCCATAACTCGATAGCAAGTATATGGTTTGTTGGGAGTTCTCTGCCTTTCCGTACGTACACGATTGACTAAAGATGGTAGGTAGTCGACGACGCGCTATCCAAGGCAAAAACAAGAATCGACGACTCCACGCTAATCCATCCCAGTCTTTAGGTCGCTCGCATAGCAACCAAGGCATACTCTTGGTTCTTCTACCGCAGACCTTAACCTCTTGTGAGCCCAGGCGGATCATCTGCAACCTCACAGAGGGAGACCAAGAGTATCCTCACGTCCCTCGAAGCTTCCGCTTCGTCACCCAGTTCGTTGGAGCCTTTATCTAGATCAGATATTGCTCCGCCTCGTGTATTTGTTTAAGCGATGACCTACCGTATCAGGTTACTCATCCGTTCGTGAACTGGTCCAATTCCCTTGACTAAGGATTATTACTAAGTTACCCTAAACTAAGGTTTATCACTTAGTTTCTCTTCCCGCTATCCTTGTTAACTACGATTTTCAACCTAGCCCCCTGAGCTAGGGTTTTGTCTAATGGGTTAAGTGTTGTCATTCAAGTTCATGACTTAACCCGCCTACGAATCATGTCAAGATTGGCTAAGTATTTAAGTTCAAGGCTTAGCCCTACAGGTTGGTTAAGTATACCAAGAAGCTCATGACTTAACCCTATTCAATCATCAAGTCAAATTGGTTAAGTATTAGTTTGTCTTAACCCTATCTGATTATCGTGTTAGATTGGTTAAGCATAGATTACCTTAACCCCATCAGATTATCGTGTTAGATTGGTCAAGCATAGATTATCTTAACCCCATCAGATTAACGAGTCGGGTTGGTTAAGTATGGGTTAGCTTAACCCCATCCACTGCCGTGATAGATTGGTTAAGTATAGGTCGACTTAACCCCATCAAGTTATCGAGTCAGATTGGTTAAGCATAGGTTAGCTTAACCCCATCCACTAATCGTATTAGAATGGTTAAGTATATTCATTGGGACTTAACCCTATTAAGTTATCATGTTAGTTCAGTTAAGTGTAGGTTACTTAACCTCATCACCTTACCGTGTTAGATTAGTTAAGTTTAGGTTACTTAACCCCATCTAATTTACCGTGTTTAGATTAGTTAAGTGTGGATTACTTAACCCCATCGAATTTACCGTGTTAGATTAGTTAAGTATGGATTACATAACCCCATCGAATTTACCGTGTTAGATTAGTTAAGTCTAGGTTACTTAACCCCATCTAAGTACCGTGTTTAGATTAGTTAACTGTAAATTACTTAACCCCATCCCCTAATTGTCTTATATGGTTAAGTGTCATTAAGAAATCAAGTCCGGTTCCACTTAACCTACCCATTCGTGTCATATCGGTTAAGTGTCATTAGTCAAAATTACTTAACCTTTTCATGTGGCATTAATTAGATTAATGCACCCTAACCTCTCACATTAGACTTTGTTGTGGTTACTAGTTAAGCCGGGCGGGTCCGGGTAGATTTATACCACAACCTAGTCTAACCTTGGGTTTTAAGTGCTATATGACCAACTACTCACATTGGGTCCTATTGTTTGTAGCCACTAGTTAAGCCGGGCGGGTCCGGGTAGATTTATGCTACAAACTCAACCCAACCTCGAGTTGGCCACTTTCATGTTTGGTCTAGTGTCATATTACACTTACAACCCATACGTGTCTAGTTTCAAGTCCCATGTTTACCCCACATGTCATGTCCACATTTCGGTGTATCATGAGTGTCATATTTTCATGAAATCCCATGTCAAATTATCATGTCATAATCACGCTCGTCTAACCTATCCCAAATCGTGTTTCCAACCCAAGTAAAAGCGAGTCAACATAGTAAGGATACTATGCTACATATTGGCCTCAAAACATGCACGATGTCAAAAAGGGATTGGCCACAAACATGCATGGTATCATAAGGGGTTTGGCCTAAAAATATGCATAGCATCATAAGGGGTTCTTGGCCTCAAACATGCATAATGTCACAACGAGATTAGCCACAAACATGCATGATATCATAAGGGGGTTCATTTACATGCATAAGCCCCAAGTCATATTCATGTACATATTTCACAAGTCAAAGTGGTTTCAAGTATTCATGCCAACATTCCGCAAGTAAAGGTTCAATCTTTCATGATGGACTAAGTTAATCATAACATAAGAGGCATGATTTAGTCACTAAGCATAGCCCAAAGTCATAGGTTCAAGCAAAAGGGGCAAACTAGGTTTCATGTAGGTTAACATACTCATGTTCATCGCATTTTATTTCATGTCACATTAGATTTATCGTTTAAATCTACAAGTAGCTAGAACTTACATAGCGTGGCTTAAAGACTTAGGAGAATGAATCGTCTTGTCGTAGAATCCATGTTGAGACGATGATCAAAACCCTTGATTTGGTGTAGAAAGCTTGCACCTTCGTCTTGAATCTAGTTTGCAAGCATAAGCTCTTGAAATTGAAGATGGAGGCCATGATCAAGGGAGAATTGGGCAGCACTTCGTTGCTAGAATGATTTTTAGTGATTTAGGTTAGGTCCTAGGGTGTTTTTATAGAGATTAGGAGTAGTTTAGACCATAGGATAAACCCTAGGATAGATCTGGGCCATCAAAAATCGTCACCAGCCAACAAAACAAGACCCATGAGCCAAAACAGGTGCATCAGGCCGACCAGGCCGACAGGGGAGGTCGACCCCCAGGTCGACTCTAGAGTCGACCTGGTCTGGGCAGGTCGACCCTAGGGTCGACTCCCAGGTCGACCTGGTGGGCTTGGCGGGAGCTTTTCCCGCCTACTCTGATTGGTGCAGAATTTGAATTTTCGGACTGATTTTTCTTGAAAACTTCGTTGGGCCATAACTTGGTCATACGGACTCCGTTTTTCGAAAACTCGGACTCTATTTCGCGTATTTTTCCAAGACGAACGCAATGGCACAGCCCGTTTCCCATGATTCAGATTTTATGATTAAATTCTGCCTTGATTCTTGTCTTAGCACGTTGTAAAAATCCGGGTTGTTACATTCTCCCCAACTTAAAGGATTTCGTCCCCGAAATCTCTAAGTTAGGAAGATCGTGTCCAACCATCCATCATCCATCTACTCAAAACATCATCCACAAGCAACCAATGTCTTTAGACGATTTCTAATGCTGTATGAACATATGCAAAAAGTGTGTGTATATGTTCCTTATCTAATGCAAATGATCAGGCCTAAATGATCTTTCTAATGCAAAGTATGTTTAGTGCCATGAATCCAACATGTATGCAAATAGTCCTAGTCATATACACACTATATGTGTGCACAACCATTCATCCACATGCAACATCCACATGATAACATATTCAATTTCATCCATAAACAAGTACAAATACTCGTGCATATGCAATATGAAATGTGACTGAGTCGATCTAGTATCTAGTGTGTATTCGCGCATCCACGAGCAACCACTTGCAACCATTTGCAACCATTTGCAACCATATCAATCATAACATGTTTCAAATACATGTTTACATCCATAGGGTTCTACCTAAGGTTCCCAAGATAGGATCGAGGAAATAAACAAGACAAACTCCTTACGGGGTTTGTAACAGAAACAGGACCGAGAGGATATCCACCAAGCGATAGCATGCAAGTAAGCTCTACGGGTGAACCAAGGATCAAAGATATACTCTTAAAAGGAGACATGATGCGCGGGTCTAAGCCGCATTTCCATGAGCTTAATTCCATTGTGTCTTGACCGCCTTTGACTTCATGATTTTCGTAGCTCCTTGATTCCTATTTCCAAGGTATGAGTTGGAACTCATTTCACTGCCGCCTCTCATTTCACTTTCACTTATTCTTTCCCTAGTATGCTCGGCTCAAACATATCTGCGTACTCATGCAAGCTCTCCAAAATTCACTAGTGAATTCTAGATCTCGTTTACTGATGCCAATCTATGTTAACACGTGCACTTACTAGGGTGATTCCTATAACTCATGTTTAAGCGAAGTGAACTATCCGCCTTATTGGCGAACGCTACTCTATCGGATCAGAGATTTCCGATAAATGCATCAAGAGATTCTAGGTAACTAACCATGACAGAACCCAAAAGGTTACACGAGACTTCGAGGGTATTACCAAGCCAAGTCAAGAGTTTAACTACCCTCCTTTCAAGACCGAGAATGGCATCCCTTACTGGATAACCACTTCATCCCTAGAATTCATCCATAGCTCAACAATAGAAGCATTGCTTCTAATCTCAACACTTGGCATTTACACTCTCAATTCCAAACAAGTCATAAATAAATGGACCGACTCTCCAACCAGATTTTGGGACTAAAGTGGGATCTTCTACCATGCTAGTACTAAGGTGCAGAGACTTAACTATCGAGGCAGACTTAAATGATGCGATGATCAAAACAAAGTCTAGACGGGACGATAGAAAAGAAAGGCTAAGCCTTTAACAGAAACGGTACCATTCCTCTTAGGTACGCTAGAAATGAGAGCATACAATTGCCCTTTCGCTAATCTTGTCCTTATCTTCCTTTGTGGATCAAGCCATACCAACAAGTTGCTTATTCTTAAGCTTGTGTCCTTTATCCTTGCTCTTATTATCCCTTCTTATAACTTCGGTAACAGGTCTCTCGAGAACTTCCTCCATCGCACGGGAAAACACTTACGTAGCTAGACAAGGATTAGTCGCAGTTAAAACTACTGTGACTACAGATGGAGGAAAGATAGGAAAAGAGGTTCAATCAAGGAAACAAAGGATAGTGCTAATGGCTTTTGGGGAATAGCCTTAAAAAAAACTTTTCTTGAAAAAATGCTTCTTTGTAAACGGTTTTTCAAATAGTTTTCAGAAGGTTTTTAAAAACTTTTGCCCAGTCTGGTAACCTTCTGCTCTGATACCAAATGTAACACCCCACCTCCGCCAGGGTCACTCACAACGGAATGCACTAGGTTTGGAGGGGCATTATTGGTAAACATGCACAGAAATATTACAAGACAGAACATATAAAACAGCGAAAGTAAAACAAATTTCATTACTTTATAAAACATCAAGGTCTAAAGCCTTTTACATCAAAGTACATAGAAACCTGTCTTGCAATAGTAAAGAAGCATAAACCATTTCATAAATTATTCCCCAAGTAAAACAGTAAAGTAGCCATAGCCAAGAAAAGTCCAAGCCATGCATGATGACCTTCAAGCAGAAGAAGTCCGAACTAAACAACAACGTTTCCTCCCTGAAAACCTGGGGGGGGGGGGGGGAAAACGGAAGACAAAGAGGCGAAACAAAACGGGGTCAGTCATAAAGACTGGTAAGTCCTATCTACTTCCAGTATAAAAACAGGTAAAGGTAACATGACATGCATAAACTGAAAGTAAACATAAGGATGACTACAAGATAGATAAGCTAAACCGAGATAACAGGCTGAACTACTGTATCAAGATAATCTAAGGTATCATGATAAACTACGGTGTCAAGATAAGTCAAGGTATCATATCGTCAAGTTTCTATCGAGTATACTATCCCAAGGTGTCTATCATGTATAACGTCCCACGGTATCTATCATGTATAACATCCCACGGTATCTATCACGTATAATTGCTCTGCACCTCTCGTACTAGTATCCCGACCCGCGTCATGTGTTAACTATGAATGTCCCTTGCCCAGTGTCATGTAATGGTCCATGTCAACCTAATATATAGCATATGTAGGGTTTCCCAACTCGTATGTTTCTTTCCAAGTGTATAAGTCCAGTCCTTTGCCGTACCTCGTACGGGCTTCCTCATGTCGTATTATCCTCGAAATCGTTTGGACTGTCACCCTTGATCTGGCTAGGTTTTCTTATCATGAATCATCGCGTGTTCAACTAGGATTTATGCCACCTAGGACCGCTAGGGATTATGCTACCTAATGAACGTTTCCGTGTCTCGGTTTGGGTTCAAGCCACCTAGGGCCACTAGGGATTATGCTACCCGTCAACCGCGCCCTTTTCCCCCACGTATGAACCGTGAATCGTTTTTCCATGTCTAGACGCACATGTATCTCAATGTGCCATCCGAGTTCCGTGCCAGGGCAAATCGAGAAATACGGAACTCGGTCGGGAGCTTTAAGTCGTCTGCTGATGCAGATATCAAGGTCTGTTTTTGTATCCGTGGCTATGGTCCCACGTGACCCCTCCCTCAACTGCTGAAAGGCAATCTAAGAAAAATCATGTATGAGAACTACATCCCGGCCCCACTATGCCCCACTTACCTATTGGCCAACCTCACCCATAACTCGAATGCAAGTATATGGTCTATTGGGAGTTCTCTGCCTTTCCGTACGTACACGATTGACTAAAGATGGTAGGTAGTCGACGACGCGCTATCCAAGGCAAAAACAAGAATCGACGACTCCACGCTAATCCATCCCAGTCTTTAGGTCGCTCGCATAGCAACCAAGGCATACTCTTGGTTCTTCTACCGCAGACCTTAACCTCTTGTGAGCCCAGGCGGATCATATGCAACCTCACAGAGGGATACCAAGAGTATCCTCACATCCCTCGAAGCTTCCGCTTCGTCACCCAGTTCGTTGGAGCCTTTATCTAGATCAGATATTGCTCTGCCTCGTGTATTTGTTTAAGCGATAACCTACCGTATCAGGTTACTCATCCGTTCGTGAACTGGTCTAATTCCCTTGACTAAGGATTATTACTAAGTTACCCTAAACTAAGGTTTATCACTTAGTTTCTCTTCCCGCTATCCTTGTTAACTACGATTTTCAACCTAGCCCCCTGAGCTAGGGTTTTGTCTAATGGGTTAAGTGTTGTCATTCAAGTTCATGACTTAACCCGCCTACGAATCATGTCAAGATTGGCTAAGTATTTAAGTTCAAGGCTTAGCCCTACAAGTTGGTTAAGTATACCTAGAAGCTCATGACTTAACCCTATTCAATCATCAAGTCAAATTGGTTAAGTATTAGTTTGTCTTAACCCTATCCGATTATCGTGTTAGATTGGTTAAGCATAGATTACCTTAACCCCATCAGATTATCGTGTTAGATTGGTCAAGCATAGATTATCTTAACCCCATCAGATTAACGAGTCGGGTTGGTTAAGTATGGGTTAGCTTAACCCCATCCACTACCGTGATAGATTGGTTAAGTATAGGTCGACTTAACCCCATCAAGTTATCGAGTCGGATTGGTTAAGCATAGGTTAGCTTAACCCCATCCACTAATCGTATTAGAATGGTTAAGTATATTCATTGGGACTTAACCCTATTAAGTTATCATGTTAGATCGGTTAAGTGTAGGTTAATTAACCTCATCACCTTACCGTGTTAGATTAGTTAAGTCTAGGTTACTTAACCCCATCTAATTTACCGTGTTTAGATTAGTTAAGTGTGGATTACTTAACCCCATCGAATTTACCGTGTTAGATTAGTTAAGTATGGATTACTTAACCCCATCGAATTTACCGTGTTAGATTAGTTAAGTCTAGGTTACTTAACCCCATCTAAGTACCGTGTTTAGATTAGTTAAGTGTAAATTACTTAACCCCATCCCCTAATTGTCTTATATGGTTAAGTGTCATTAAGAAATCATGTCCGGTTCCACTTAACCTACCCATTCGTGTCATATCGGTTAAGTGTCATTAGTCAAAATTACTTAACCTTTTCATGTGGCATTAATTAGATTAATGCACCCCAACCTCTCACATTAGACTTTGTTGTGGTTACTAGTTAAGCCGGGCGGGTCCGGGTAGATTTATACCATAACCTAGTCTAACCTCGGGTTTTAAGCGCTATATGACCAACTACTCACATTGGGTCCTATTGTTTGTAGCCACTAGTTAAGCCGGGCGGGTCCGGGTAGATTTATGCTACAAACTCAACCCAACCTCGAGTTGGCCACTTTCATGTTTGGTCTAGTGTCATATTACACTTACAACCCATACGTGTCTAGTTTCAAGTCCCATGTTTACCCCACATGTCATGTCCACATTCAGGTGTATCATGCGTGTCATATTTTCATGAAATCCCATGTCAAATTATCATGTCATAATCACGCTTTTCTAACCTACCCCAAATCGTGTTTCCAACCCAAGTAAAAGCGAGTCAACATAGTAAGGATACTATGCTACATATTGGCCTCAAAACATGCACGATGTCAAAAAAGGATTGGCCAGAAACATGCATGGTATCATAAGGGGTTTGGCCTCAAAATATGCATAGCATCATAAGGGGTTCTTGGCCTCAAACATGCATAATGTCACAACGGGATTAGCCACAAACATGCATGATATCATAAGGGGGTTCATTTACATGCATAAGCCCCAAGTCATATTCATGTACATATTTCACAAGTCAAAGTGGTTTCAAGTACTCATGCCAACATTCCGCAAGTAAAGGTTCAATCTTTCATGATGGACTAAGTTAAACATAACATAAGAGGCATGATTTAGTCACTAAGCATAGCCCAAAGTCATAGGTTCAAGCAAAAGTGGCAAACTAGGTTTCATGTAGGTTAACATACTCATGTTCATCGCATTTTATTCCATGTCACATTAGATTTATCGTTTAAATCTACAAGTAGCTAGAACTTACATAGCGTGGCTTAAAGACTTAGGAGCATGAATCGTCTTGTCGTAGAATCCATGTTGAGACGATGATCAAAACCCTTGATTTGGTGTAGAAAGCTTGCACCTTCGTCTTGAATCTAGTTTGCAAGCATAAGCTCTTGAAATTGAAGATGGAGGCCATGATCAAGGGAGAATTGGGCAGCACTTCGTTGCTAGAATGATTTTTAGTGATTTAGTTTAGGTCCTAGGGTGTTTTTATAGAGATTAGGAGTAGTTTAGGCCATAGGATAAACCCTAGGATAGATCTGGGCCATCAAAAATCGTCACCAGCCAACAAAACAAGACCCAGGAGCCAAAACAGGTGCATCAGGCCGACCAGGCCGACAGGGGAGGTCGACCCCCAGGTCGACTCTAGAGTCGACCTGGTCTGGGCAGGTCGACCCTAGGGTCGACTCCCAGGTCGACCTGGTGGGCTTGGCGGGAGCTTTTCCCGCCTACTCTGATTGGTGCAGAATTTGAATTTTCGGGCTGATTTTTCTTGAAAACTTCGTTGGGCCATAACTTGGTCATACGGACTCCGTTTTTCGAAAACTCGGACTCTATTTCGCGTATTTTTCCGAGACGAACGCAATGGCACTGCCCGTTTCCCCTGATTCAGATTTTATGATTAAATTCTGCCTTGATTCTTGTCTTAGCACGTTGTAAAAATCCGGGTTGTTACAATACGCAACAATATATGTATATTTCAACCAATTTAATTGTAATCTACCTAAATGACCATCACACAACATTCAAGCAATATAATTCTAATATTTTAAAATAGATCAGTGTGAGTGAATTTACTCACCTTGGCGTGTTAACCGTTAAATAACGATTTGCGTCCAACTGATTAAACCCGGCGTTTTAATTCTGCCTTGAATTTGTAGCGATCTCCAAACGTTCCAAACAGTCCCAGTATGTAGTCGGTGACCATACGACTTCAATGTTACCGACCGTTCGCTATTCAAATTAAAACCAGCCCACATCGACCAATACCCGGCCTGCTATTCCTTGTTCCCATTTTACGAAATGCAAACCGCTCGCCTTACTTCTTTCCCGACAAAACCACGCTTCTCCTTCCTATATCAGTTTGTATTTGCACGAACTCCTCTTTATATATATATATATATGGGATTCATTCACTTTATATCTCGGCCAACCATGACTTTCTGAGCTGACGTTCGCCCGATCAAGTAAATATCTATCTTGTTCTCTTTTTATACGAGCCTGGCCCTTATCATGGCCCAAAACCCAAACATCATTCACACTGTGCATGAACATTTGTTCCAGACCATTGTTTTTGGCTCTTTATCTTTTCTTTCCCATATAAACTCACACCATACTCCACATCATTGACCACGTGTATTTCAACAATCCCCCCTTCAAACTTATACGCCTTCTTCCCTGATGGTTTAAAATACAACAACACCTTTATTCTTCACGTCCTGTATACTCACTGTAATAACCCGGAAAATACGGGCCAATTTAAAATTTTTAAATTGGTCATTTCAAAGGAATTTGAACAATTGAAATAGAATATTTCAATAAAATAGTGAATTAGAAATAGTAAGTCAGTTTGAAAATTTGAATTCAAATTTTGACTAACTGTGCAGGGTGGAAAATATAACGGATTTTAGTGAAACCAAAAATATTTAAATCTGTTTATCAATACCTTTCTAAGGAATCTGAAAAATCGAAGTTTCATAACAGGAATCAAAAGTTATAGCCGAATGAATTTTCAGAATGGTCGCTATATTGAATATATAGCCCTGGGAAATTGATATTTTGCAAACGATCTCGGAATTCGACGAAACCACTTTTGTTGGGTCCGGAATGTCAAACTATTGCTAGGTTTCAAATTTCATAATTTTTGAAGCTAATATGTGAGCGTGGCAAAAGAAAATGTGTTTGGTCAATTTCTTTTAAATTGGATCGACCAGAAAATGGCCATTTTTCAAACGATCTCAGAATTCGACGAAACTAGTTTTGTTGGGACCGTAGCGTCAAAACATAGCTAGATTTATTTTTCTGGAATTGTTCGAATCAGTTTGTGGCCCTGGCAAATTGAAATGTACGTTCAGAGTTAAAAATTAAATGTTTTATACTTTAATTTGAAAAATAACTGACTGTAACAGTCTAATTGGCCAACGAAACATATCCCATTGTGTCCGGGATGGGGGTATTTAGCTAGGGACGAAAGTCGTTGGGTTTGAAAAGGAGTTCGTAGGTGAAAACCCTAATTTTCTGAAATATATATATTCCGGCAAATCAGAAAATTCCATTCATTATTTAAAAAAAAAAAACCGTAACCCTCGACTTCAACGGCGAAAACCCGATCCCCGCTTCTCCCTCAAATCACCGCCGACTCCGACACTTCCAGGCGCCGTCGCCACCACCCCTCGACGCAGCTCCGCCTCCTCTTCAAATCCGACCCCAGCACCCCCTCCCTCGACGCCTCCTCCGCCTGAATCGAGCGCCCAAAGTCCAATGCTTCCCACCGCCGCTGACGACGCCACCGACCGCCGAGCTGCACCAAACCACCACCGATAGGAAGCCTGCTCGAAGCTCTTCCACGTCCAACTCCCTGATCGTCGTCTAGGTCAGCGGATTTCGCGATAATTGCAACCCTAGTTTCGAACCAAATAGAAAGGTGAGTCCTTTTTGATGTCTGCACTTTGAAAAATCATATCTTTTTGGTGTGTTGACGAAATTCGATGAAACAGGAAACATCGGGACCGCAAGGAAGCTCTCTACCACATAGAAGAAGCCGCGGATTTTTCTGAGTCATCTACGAATTTTAGCACTCCGCAAACCAATGTGAGAAATCTAAATTAAATGAATTTGAATGGAAAATGTCGTGTATAAATTATATTAGCGAAATATAAATTACACACGTGTTGTATACCTCATGTACATGCGTGGTGTAAGCTATATAAGCGAAGTATGAATTATACATGCATAGAATAATTGATATATGTGTTGAAATGCAAGTGAAATATAGCAATAATATATATATATATATATATATATATATATATATATATATATGTATATATATACTCCCCTCGTCCACAAACCATGGACGATATTTATTGTTGTGAATTGGTGTGAAATATTGGATGAAAAATACGAATGGTTGAATAATTGTTTGTGGTTGATATTGTTTGGTTGTGGTTGAAAAATACCCATTGGTGATTGAAATGAATTGGAAATATTTGTGGAAATAAAAATAAAACATGCCGCCTGCGTGCGAATTAGATGCATGAATCCCCATTGTCAAAAACCGCGAGGTTTTAAGGTAGAGCGAGGAGCCGTACTAGGAACGGTGCCGGTTTTAACTACCCTGCCGTTATGCTGCCGAAATTTTGAATAATCTTTATGTGTTAGAATTATTTTCATATGTTGAAATTATCTTCATGCGTTGAAATTATAGCCATATGTTGAAACTATATCCATGTGTGGAAATGTTCATGTGTTGAAAAGTGATGTGTGAAAATTTAATTCATCTGTGAATGAATGAAATGTTTAAACAATAAAAATCACATTTTTATAATATATATGAAGTATGTAAAATATTCGCCTTATATATATAAATAGTTTCAACAATAAAAATTCCATCTTTCTTATATGAACAACATAAATAGAATATCCATGTGTGGAAATGCTCATGTGTTGAGAAGTGTGTGTAGTGGAAAAGTTCATGTGTTGAATAAAAAGATCGAGCAATAAAAATTACATTTTTATTGAAACTATGAAGTGTTGAAAACATCCATTTGTCGAATAAATATTTTAAATGATAAAAATATCATTTGTATCATATATGTGATATGCTAAAGATATGCGGACGTTGAAATAAATATTTGTGAAGAAATATTATTTTTAACATGCATAGGAACTAAATAAAATAGTCATGTGTTGAAATGTATGTTAGTTCGCCAAAATTATCATCTTTGAAATGTGAAGTGTTAAAAATAGCCACTTGTTCAAATAAAATATGCATGAGTTGAAATATACATTAATTAGCTAATGATGTGATTTTAGCCTATGCATGCAACGTTAGAATGAATGGTGTTTTTAAACCAAAGTAAATTGAATATGAAGTTGAATGGAAAATGATAAGTGATAAAAATTGTATATATGTACATGCATATTTATTGAACAGGTTATAGCAAAGGGGCTAGAGAAGAGGAATAAAATTTTGTGCCCGACAAATAGGTACACATTTACGGTTTTGTTTGGGTGATGATTTTATGAGCCTGTTGGCTAGCCGCTTGGCTTTTTCTTTTTCTTTTTGAGATGAGACGCCCGTGTGGCTATTTGGGAATTTTCCCAGCCTGTCCCGTACAAAGGAGGTTATGGCGAAATTTTCCAAAATTTAAAGGCGTTAGTGAAATAATTGAAGTGGAAACGATATAGGAATTTTTGAATGAACTATATTTATATAAATATATAAATATAAATAAAATTAAAACGAAACGTGGCCGTGTAGTTCGTGTTTTGAAACCGTGATTTCAAACGACCAATGCGGGAAATCCGACCATTGGATTTTCCCGAAACCGCAACCGTTGGGTTCGCCTTGGAAATATCTTTCCAACGGCACCAACTTTGTGAAGATCCGACGGTTGGATTGTCTGGAATGTTTAATTCAAATCTGAAGAAAAACAGCGCCAGAAACGATTATATTTATATATATATATATATAAAAATATAATTAAATAAAATCGAATAAGGACGCTGCAGTTCGTAAATTGAAATCGTAACTTCAAATGGCTAGTGTGGAAGATCCGACCGTCGGATTTTCCCAAAACTGAAACCGTTGGATTCGTTTTGAAATGACCTTCCTAATGATATAAAATTTGTGAAGATCCAACGGTTAGATTTTCAGATATGTGTAAAACAAAATTAGTGAAAAACAGTGTCAGTGCATCGGCACGACCTGAAACGTCGTTTAATTAAATATGGCCGTTTTAAATTAAATAAAAATGGCGATATATCGTTATAAAATACTATAGACGATATAGAGTGGAAATAAACCAATTTCGTTGTGTTTGCTTGATATGTGATGGTTGAATGTATTTAACATGAGAATTATAACTAAAGAACTGAAATGTGAATGTTGAATTGTCCAACCATGTGATAAATTGATTTGAAAATCTAAATATACGTGGATTATTTGAAAAGGCCGAGTTCATCTCATTTCAAATAATCGATCGACGTTGAGAAGTCGAAGACGGTTGAAGACCAACGATCTTCACATTGGATGGATGGGCGCTACTGATGCTCGTGATTGGAGTAGCTACCATGAAGGAACTGAAGTAGTAGCCGTCCAAACATACTGTTGATTGTACGAATATGCGAGGAATTGGTGCCTCGGGTTTCGTTCAGACCCAGAACGGACTTGTAAATGGACTGTGTGTCTGACATTGGATTTTGTTCTGTGCTGATTGATCTCTGTTAAATATATATCTGTTTGGCGGCGGAGAATTTATTCTCTTGCTTAACGCCCTTCTCTGAGACGTACGAGCTCAGAGGTTATGTATTGATAGAAATCAGTCGCATGGAGTGGATTGCCTGTGTGGCACGCCTAAGTGGCATATGATCAAGCTTCTGTTGCAAAGCAAAGTCTTGAGGTTGATGATCAAAGCATGGTCTGTGTGACGTAGCTTTGTATAACGTGAATTCGCGAGCCTCACACCTCGGTATGAGTCAAAAACGGAAGAGTGACTGCAGGGAGCGCACGACGTTTCTTTCTAGCTAAGGTGGTGTTAGTGACCTACCAGCCCTGACATTATATATACTTTTCACCTGTGTGGTTGTTGGAATGCGAGGCGCCTCGATATAGGTCTGTAAGGACCGGGAAACGTGTGTTCAGGAATTGCCAATCCTCAAAAGTAAGAGAGGACCGGCCCTGAAGATCCAAGGATCATAGTGGGGTCCTGGGACATTTGCTAGAGTGTCTCGAATCGGAGAGGAGATTGCCCCTTGCCTCGACTCATGAAGGAATCCAATTTCCAATAGGAAATATGCGGACGTGATTGTATTACTAGTATGGCGACATAGTAGATGGTAGCTATGCCTCCTAGGATTGATATTTATGATTGAATTTGCTTTTGAAACATATATGCACTAGTAATAATATCAAACACTTTTGTTTTATTCGTATGAAGCATTTTTGGCCATTATAAGGTAAAACTCTATCCTCCGGCTTGCGTTGCATTGTGTGATGGGACCTGAGTCTTATAATGGCTTCATTTTTCAAAAAGCATTGTGATGATTTAATCTTTTACTTTATTTCATGCACTAGCACTCATTGGAGTAAATCCGTTCCGCGAAAGTGGCGTGGTCCTTTGATTTGCCTTATTATTGTTGTTAATAAGTTAAGTAGATTACTCATACCAGTCCCATGACTGACTCGTAGTTTGTTTCACCTTGCAAACTCGGGTGCCCTCATTTTCACACGGGCAGCCTAGTTACAGGTTTCTGACGCACTTTTGGCTCATGGCGAGGCTTCACTACACCGTGCTAACTTGGATTTTCTCCGCCATTATTGTATCTATATTATGATTCCGCCATTGGCGATGTAGACTGATATTTATTTTGTGTACTCTTTATGTATGATTCCGCCTCTGGCGATGGTGACTGACTATGTATCATTATGCACTAAGTTGTATCCTGTACTGTGCTTCTCTGATGTGATGACATCTATATGATTCCGCTGTCATATGTGTGTAAATTATTCTATTTTCTGTTTATGCTATTATCTGTGATCTGCTAATGATGATTAATGTGTTATATTCCAATGATTATCCTTAACACCGTGTCATGGGGTTTTGGGATCGTCACACTCACGAACTCATTTAAACCCAGCACCTCCATCTAAAAAGAATCCGAACCCAAGAAAATACTCCTGTACATAAAAACGCTGCCAACGTTCCCCATGTACACACGTTTTGTTCCTCCCTTCAATCTCCTTTGAACCAACAGTCCTTAAAATTTCCACTTGCATGCACTTTGATTCACCACATTACTGTTGGAATAAATTAAAACCGCATTAAATATTGCATTAAATTGCATGCATTGATTGCATTTCCTGTTTTCATATATCGGTTTTATTTGGTATTGTTTTAATGTAATTTTATCTAGAATTTTCTTAAGCATGTATAAATAATGCATGCATCTTTTGTAATCTGTCAATTAAGCAATTGAAGAAAAAAAGCAATAAAATATTGTCTTCTCCAAAAAAAAAAACTTTTTATCTCTTCCTCTCAAATTATTTTTCATCAATTGGTATCAGAGTCTGGTTAAAACTATGGCTTATCTATTCTCCTCACCGTTTGTCCTCACAAAAGAAAATTTCGAAGAGTGGAGTAATAAAAAGAAAGAAGAATTGATCTCCAAAGGGCTTTGGGAGATCGTTGAAAGTGGCTACGAATGGCCAAAAAATGTTAAAAACATGACGGAGAAAGAGAGTAAAGCATTTGTAAGCTTGAGACGGAAAGATCTTCAAGCTCGGATTTTGATGAGTGAGAACGTTGATAGAGAAGCTTTCGACCATATTCTTGGAGAAAAATTCGCAAAAGATTCGTGGAATTTATTGAAAGAGGTGTATGCAATGGATAACACAAAAGCAGAAGAAGAAGATGAAGAGGAGGTCGAAGAAGAGGAAGAAGAGGATGAAAGAAAAGAACCTGAAAAGGAAGCAACCGAAGCTAAAAAGGCAGATACAGATGCTAATATGGATGATGTAGAATCTGCAAAGGCTAATGAAGATGCTAACATAGCCGATGTAGAAGCTGACAAGGCAGATGAAGAAGTAAAAGAAAAGGAGAAGGTGGAGAGAGAAAACACGTTAAAAAAGGAGGAAGAAGAGAAAGCTTCTAAAGAAGAAGAAGCAGAGGAAAAACCAAAAGCAAGAGAGGCAGAGAAGAAAAAAGAAACGAAAGGAAAACAAGAAGAAGATGAAAATGCAGATGATGATGCAAAGGAGAAGAGAGAAAGGAAAGAAAAGAAGGATAAATACAAAAAGGATGAACATGAAGAAGTGAAGCATGAAGAAGAAAAGAAGAGTAAAAGTAAAGGAGATGAAAATGAAGAAGGCGATGTTAAGGAGAAGGAAGAGAAGCAAAGAGCATTATTATAGTTACACTGGAATGTGATTAATGAAAGCCAACAAGATGACCAGGAAGCGAACTCACACAAGCTAGAAGATGATATTGAAGAAAACAAGAAACAGTTGCTACCTGTTGGCTCCCAATTGCAAAAAGCAAAACATGATCTTACAATAAAAGAAGAGTTTTTCAGAAGCTTAAAAGCAAGTAAGGAGGATTTACAGAATGAAAAGCATGGTCTAGAATGTAAATTAGATGATTCGGTTCAAGAATTCAATAGGCTAAAAAGTGTGGTCCACAATTTGTTTGCCAAAGTTGTAGAACTGGACAAAGAAACCCTGACTGTTTTGAATCATTTTGCCAAAATGATACATGTATTTGAACAATACTATGGATTGGCTTCTCAGGCTATTAAACTCATAAAAGAGATGGAAAAGAAATGCGAGGAAAAGATTTCAAAACAAAAGCAGGACATTATGCAGGGATTGTTGCAAGCTAAGGAGGAGCATGCTGCAATGTTCAACAATGTTAAAAAAGATTATGAACAAAAGGAAGAGAAAAGTGACAAACACAGTACAGTAATATGGAAAACGATGGATGCTTGGAACGAAGAAAAAAGAAATTGGGAAGACATAGCAAGATCTCTGATGCGTAGTTCAACCCAGTTCTCATATGCACGAGATGTAGCTATAAAATGTACAATGCGTATGCGTGCACTGCATGATAAGTTGATGTCCCCAAAGAAGAAGAGCACAATTAAAAAGGTCTGAATAATATCATTATTTTTCTTGCCAAAACACATCAGGTATAAATCGAGATGTTCTCAAAGAAGGTGACCAGATGACTGATATTTCAACAAAGGCACATAGCGGATGAATCTTCAGGATAGTGCAGAAAATTTGGAAACAATAAACAAGTTTTAATTTAGGGGAGACATTGTTGGAATAAATTAAAACCGCATTAAATATTGCATTAAATTGCATGCATTGATTGCATTTCCTGTTTTCATATATCGGTTTTATTTGGTATTGTTTTAATGTAATTTTATCTAGAATTTTCTTAAGCATGTATAAATAATGCATGCATCTTTTGTAATCTGTCAATTAAGCAATTGAAGAAAAAAAGCAACAAAATATTGTCTTCTCCAAAAAAAAAACTTTTTATCTCTTCCTCTCAAATTATTTTTCATCAATTACTTCATTGATCCACCCCTTTAGTCGTCCACGCAGCATCTCCTGTTGATCCTCTCACATGTACCATCCAAGGAGAACCATAGTATCCCTTCCTTCCTTCGCAAGAAACCCCTTGAATCCCCGCAGCAAACTATCAGCTCACCATACAAACAACCCGCTTCCCATACAATGGCATCCTTTATTTCAAACGTTCCCATCATCCACCATGTACAGAACGAACCCCATCACTTCTCTCATCCCTTTCCTATCCTATATTTCTTGCGTCTTCAGCCAAGCCTACTTCGAAACTAACAGCTCACCCATTTCGTATTGTACCCAAACATTTCCCAACTTCCTCATGTTTCACGCCCAATACAGTGTACCCCATACATCACGTTGCACCACTCTTCATGCTTTAAAAACCGCACCATCTTCCCCATACTAAAACGCAGGCTCCCCTCATACATTCCCGTTTACCCCATGTAATCCGTCCATTTCTTCACCTTTCCTCACTCGCAACTTCCCCTTCCATTACGTTGGAAACCTCTGATCAGCTCCTTCGAAAGTTTGCTCTAGTTCGAACCAGATAAAGTGAAACAAACTTTGAACGATCAGATTTTGGCATATTAAATTTTCGTATGATTTGTTTAGTATAAGTGTCTGCTGTGTCTCTCAGGGATGAAGGGAGCCGCATATATATATACACTCTTAAAGTTGCAGGAAGATTTTTTTTTTGTTATATTATTATTTTAAAGATGCTTAACAATGAAGCATTAGGTGGTAATAGGTAGCTAGAATAGGTGTGGACTTGCAGCATGTTTTTACTCCAATCAAATTGCTGTAGCTGGTAAGGGAGAAGCCATACGGTGATGTGAAGTAGGAGAGAAGCTATGGTAGGTTATATTAGGTTTAGGCAACTGTTTCCATTATGAAGTAATAGGTTTTAGTAGGGTTTAGGGGATGGTCTTTCTCAACTAGGCCATGCGCGTTGGTCTTCCATTCATTAAATTTGAAAACGACTTCACATGGTTTGAATCATTTTGTTTAAATGTTTTGGTAGCTTTGTTTCCATACTTCACATGGAAGAAAACCGATTTTTTTATATATATATACATATATGTGTTTACGTTATAAATACGCGTACTCCGTTATTTAGATTTTCGTTCATGCCGGAGCTGCTACAGACAGAAGTAAGAGTACAGTAATTATGCTCAGTGAGATGTCACGATCCCAGAAATATAATAATACCGGTAGATTGATTCATATTTTGAAACCCGGAAATATCGATACAGGGTGCGAAATACTCCAAATAAAAAGTTGCATATTTAATTAATTAAAAATTACAGTAAAATTCTAAAAATTAAATTATCACTACGCCACAAAAGAACCTTGTTCAAATTCGAATCCGATATCTAGTTATTTCAAATAAACCATTACGGTCGATATACGATTTCATAGTGACTTTTCGAATATTTGATTTGGACATATCTTGTAATTTATACGACGAAATCTTGATTTTTCTCTTCTGTTAGAAAGATACAGTTCAACAGATTCCAACCTTCTTGTTTCGAAGAAATCCGACTAATAACGAGTCCTGTATACTCAGTTGAAGTTCAGAACGTTAAAATAAGAACTGCAGCATCGTTGTGAGCTCAATTATAATTAATATATATTTTTATACGTTCAACTTCATTTTAATTAATATATAAATCAACTTATATTACGAATTCGATATTTAAACTGTTTTAAATATTCAAATACGAACCGATAAAAATGCGGGACGTTACACCTGTACATTTATATATGTGTATATGCACACAACAATGTGTGTATACATATATCGTGCACGTGTGAATTATTTATCAGCAGACTGCTGCACTGTGTTGTGGTTGTTCATAATCAACTGGTTCTGATCAGCAAACCAGTGTAGTATGTTGAGGCTGATCAATGTGTATATACATATCAGATCAAGTCATAAAAATGATGAGAAACACACCATAAATATGAGGCAAATAAAATTTTAAAAATAAAATTTATATTCGCATGTATTCAGTTTTATTTCTATTGCAGTGTACTGTGTGTGTGTTTCATGTGACAGATGAGCAGATGATGACTGGACTGACTGTGGGCTGTGAAGACAAAAGATGATGTTCATATGTGTTAGTATATATGTGTCTGTATATATGAAATGTAACCGTGTCAAAGAATGTACTGAGTGATGTAGTGAGGAGCAAATGTATAAAATTTAATATTCAGTGAATTTGTGTTGTATTACAGAAATGAACAAATAGTGGAGTATAAATCTTGTACTGTTTAAAATGTTGAAATAAAACATTCTATTCAAATAAAATACTGTTTGAGTATCTAAATTCTTGTCCAGTAGTATTTTATTTAAATAAATATAAATATTATATTTCTGTCTGTGATGTAGAAAAACAATACAATAACAAACACATTTAAAATAACATTTATTTGGTTGTTATCATCAAACAAAAATCATATAATTGTGTATACAACACCGTTATATACAACACAGTTCACTGAGCCTTTAGGAACAATTAAAACTGAGCCTTAATGCTCAACTCACTGAGTCTTTCGGCTCAGTTTGAATTGGTCCTTAAGGCTTTGCAAACTGAGCCTTAAGGCTCAGTTGTAACTGTGCCTTAAGGCTCAGTGAACTGAGCCTTAAGGCTCATTCTGAACTGTGTGTAATACTCCATCCAAAGGTTTAAAAATAAAGGCTCAGTTCACTGAATATTTAAAAATAAAGTTAACAACTGAAGAAATATTCTGCTCATTTAACTGAATAAAAAACAGACTTATTTAGAATATTTAAAAATAAAGTTAACAACTGTCTGTAAAACAATTCAATTAACCAAAGGTTAAGTAAAACTCTACCACAATTGAATAAAGGAAGTAAAAAAGCAAATCAACTAACCAACTACAACTCTGTCTTATAGATCATACTTAATTTATCAAGTAGTCAACTTACTGCTTTTCTTCTTTTAAGGCTCCATGGCAATCAATACTAAAAAAAAAGGAAATTATGTATTTTGTAGAGGATTTTAAAAATGAATGTTTTACTTGAATTAGTAGAAATATTTTCTAAAATGACTTTAAAATGCATATAGCAATTGTTGTTGAATTTTTATGGAACCAAATATTTTTGAACTTTTATAAAACTTAAACTAATCTAATCATATAGACAGAGCTAGGATTTCATATTTATCCAGGCTAATAGAAATTTCGTTAGGTCAAAATAAATATTAATACAATAAACAAACATAATAATGAACATTTCAACCTTCATACCTAACATTTACGAAAGCATGGATAAATCGATTTAAAAATCATAAAACCATGGACATGTAAATTAAACTCGACCGCCAATCAATATTAAGGGAAAAGTGGTTACCAACCAATTGATTTAAAAGTTTGGTAAATTAGCGTTTTATACTAAGAATTGGAATAAACTAAAGTCTTACTTATTGAAAAATAACATATTAGTAGCATCGTGTCAATTTTAACAATGAAATTTAGCTGTGATATTTTTCGCAATATTTTGTTTCTTTTGTTTTGGGTTGATTTGAATATAAATGAATAGCCAATAGGTAGGATGACCAGCTTGTTAAATAGTTTAATGGACCAAATTAGCATTGAGTTTGTTACAAGTTTTTACTTTTGAAATCTATGTAATAAGCCAGTTCATGTTCATATATTAAAGAATATGGATCTTGGCTGTAACCCATATGGCATACATTCGACCTTGAATCCAATATACTTAGAAATAATACTCACATTACCAGAAAATGTTAATGCTTCAAACTGATATATGCACATAAAGTGCAAGGTGTAGCAAATAACACGTAAATATTTATAGTGTAAGCTTCTGCAATGCAAGTGTTTGTAGAAACACATAAGCTTTTAAAGCAGAGCAAAATTACCCGAGTTTAGATTTATATTGAAAATTTGGAGGAACCAAACGAAAAAATAGAGCCAAAAGCTTAGTTGTAATTGTGCCTTAAGGCTCAGCTCGCTGAGCCTTTCGGTTCAGTTTGAATTTAGCCTTAAGGCTCGGCAAACTGAGCCTTAAAGCTCAGTTTGAACTGAGTCGGGCTCAGTTCGAACTGCGCCGAAAGGCTCGGTTTAGTTAAAACTGAGCCTTAAGGCTCAGTTCGAATTACGCCGAAAGGCTCAGTTTGAACTGCACCGAAATGCTTAGTTCACTGAGCCTTTCGGTTCAGTTAAAACTGAGCCTTAAAACATGACATGTGCAGGCAAAGGGAGTAACCAGGGCATAAATAAACATGACAAAAAAGAAATGGCATCGGCTACCATGAAAACATGACAAAAAAGAAATGACACACATCTACATAAGCAAAAACACAAGAATCAGGAATATTGCATTATAACTGGAAAATAAATAGATTAAGTTTTCAGTCAATACCCCAGGAATATTGTCGGTACCAGGCCTTCATTTGCTTCTTGAAGAAGCGTATGTCTCACCTTCTCCAGTAAGCTGCACGTAAAGAAGATTTAGCTCGTCGTAAGAGAGCTCCCTACCTCGACTCTCGGTCATTTGAGCAACTCGCTTGGTGTATTTGTCCTGTAATTTACATAAAAGCTATGTATTATATTGTTCATCAGAATTAGAAATTTGTAAACTATAATTCAAAACTTTTGTTGAGTACATACAACAAATTGTTCCGAGTACTCATCAATCCATCCACCATTTATAGAATCGTCTAGTTTCTCAACGTAATGTGTTCGAATGTAAACCTGCATGTATGTTGGCGTTTGACCTTGTTCTTTCTCCTAAAAAATAAAAATAATTTGTCCATTCATTATTTGGATTGTATACTATTATTAGTTAATAATTTAAACAATTACCATATCGTTCATCCGTTGTGCCATTGATTTAGAACCACATCTATGTGGTCTTGGATTTTTCTTGCGAGCGATTGAGTTATATAAAGCTCCTATGGGCATACACGGGGAAAAAAGAAGAAGCACACCCAAAATTTTATCACCACTTGAATTGAAATGATTTATGTAATGTAAAAAAGTTTTGTTTGTAACTTTTCCAATACAAGGACAAATTTGACAAATACTGTATTAGATAAATATTGATGTCCGTTTCACAACAAAACGAACATCGATATAACGATCATATATGATACTTGTCAAACGGGGCCAAACATTAATCAATGGAAAACAATTTTTTAATTAACTTCTACTTATCATTGTAATAATAATTGACGTGAATACACTCATGAAACATGATTTTTTATAATAATCCAATCTTTATAATAGCCCAATGAGTTTGAGTGTGCATTTCTTCCGAATTTATCTGTTAAAGCATATTGGTTCAACATTAAAGTTAAAAATTATTTAATGCTTATCATGTTAATATGAACCTTAATTGTAGAATTAATTTTATAGTTAAAAACAACTTTCATAATTGTAAAAATGCTATGTGGAAAATAGATAGGCAAAATTTGATGAATCGATGAACTTATGAAATTTAAATGATCGATATATCAGAAGGGCAAGCATTTGCTAAAACAGAGATCTGATAATCAACGGTGGTTTTTCCTTAATAGTTATTATGATTTGGACATATGATGATATCTCCTTATAAGTTGTTTAGTCGAACGTATATATGCAGCAATGGTTACAAGGAGAGCCAAACTTAAAAAAATAGCACATTTGTCGTGGAATGATAAAACATCATTCGAATTGTTTCATTATAAGCTAAGCAGTAAAAGTCTTTTACATGTCACTTACTTGTGTTCCTGCAAATTTTAACTTATTGGGGATTGAATTTTCAAGCAACAAAATATTTTGATCATTATGACTAGGACCAATAAAAAACTGTGAATTTTGACTACCTTATTCCTACTATACATTGATTTTTTCAATTCTGCAAGCTAAAACTCATTATAGTTACCGTTTTCAGATCTGGTTGTGATGTAGACTGCTATTTTTTACTCAATACGTGTGCAATGCCATATGATAATTGCTTTACTAATTGTCACACAGATATATGATAGAACTTGCTATTCTCTTTATTACCGAACACATCAATGGAAGACATTTCTGATTTGGGTTGAAGTGAATCTTAGAATTTGTAATCACCATCAAATTATTAATTCTGAATCACATAAAAGAGAGAAACTTTTTCCCAATCCTCAGAAATAGTTTATGATAGTGGACACGTTAACCACATAGGGTCTTATTTTGATGTATGTAATGCCTACCTACTTTGCCCAAATAATTGTAAATATGCTTACAAACTTGTAACAATGCTCGAAAACTTGATTACCATTGAAAGTTATCTAGTGCATGTAATTTGGGTTCAAACCGGATGCAGGAACTTGTACCTGACACTAAAGAGGCAGCGACACGACTAAGGAGATAGAGGGATGGCGCGGCAGAGGGACGGAGCGGCAGAGGGATGGCGGCTTGGCAATGCAAGAACGGCGGCGAAGCGATTGATGCATGGGGTTCGGATGCCGCGAGATGATTTAGGGTTTCTTTTTTATTTCTTTTTTTTGTGTTTTAGTATGATGACAATGGAATGAAATAGGGGGTTATTTTTGATCTGCGCGATGAAATGGATGGGATAGAGCGATTTATTAGAACGGGTACGGTTATTTTGAACCTAATTTCACAACTAATAAAGTAATTTCCAACCTATATAAAACGTGTAGGCAATGGATAGGGAATTCCCTACGCAGCCCCTACCAATTCACATATTTTTACGTTCTTCGTACGCCGCGCCTACGCGGTGTAGGGATGGCGTAGGAAATTTTGGGTTGGAAAATTGCCCTTTTTTTTGTAGTGTTGGCATTTATCATTTTTATTTTGACAAGTAACTCAGTTATATATTTCTTTTGGCATAGAATCATCTTTGATTCTATTCTTGTGAATTCTATGCTAAGGAAATAATTTAACTCCCCCATGTCTTTGATAGAAAATTGCTGATCTAAATACTGAGTTAGCTTGTCAATATCATCAGGGTTAGTACCAATTACTATAAGGTCATCTACATATATTAGTATGTAAACTGTTAAGGAGCTATTTATTTTAATAAATAATGAGTTATCTGATTTGGTAGACTGATATCCTAATTTTATTAAGGTATTTTTCAGTATATCAAACCAAACTCGAGGAGCCTGTTTTAGGCCATAAATAGCTTTATTCAGCTTACATAATATGTTTTGATTGTGATTGTAATCCCGTGGTTGCCTCATGTATATTTCTTCCTCAAGAATCCTATTCAAGAATGCATTGTTAACATCTAAATGTTTAACATGCCATTCCTTACATAAGGCAATAGTAAGTATGAGTCTAATAGTGGTGGGTTTCACTATAGGTGAAAATGTTTAATTAAAATAAAATCCATATTCCTGAGTGAAACCCTTTGCTACTAACCTGGCTTTGTACTTGTTAATAGACCCATCTGGGTTCCTTTTAAGTTTTTATGTCCATCTGCACCCTACAACATTTTTATTGGCAGGTGGACACACAAGCTCCCAGGTAATATTTCTGATGAGTGCATTATACTACTCATCCATGGCTATCTTCCAGTTTTTGTTTTTAATAGCCTGTTCAAAGGAATCAGGTTCACAATAACTGGATGAAGTCATACATGCTTTTGGTTTGAAAATACTACTTTTAGCCCCAGTAATCATTGGGTGGCCAGTCTGAATTGGTGAATCTGTTGATGATGATCTGTTGTCATTGTCTGATTCTGATGAGAACTCTGATCTTGTACTTTGAGAACTAGCATTTTCTACTAACATTTGGTTTTCTGTATTTGCAGAATTGTGCATGGAAAGGCTTGGTTGCTGTGAATTATGACAATCTTCTGGGTTAAGTTGTGATGTTGACTGGACTCAACAGCCTTGCTTTTATCATTATGATCCCATTTCTCAAAATGAATTGGAATCTCAGGTATCGAAACATTTGGATTTCTTACCTTATTTGTAGTAGTGACATTTCTGCTACTAAAAAGAAATATAGTTTATTGAATACAACATGTCTACTTATGTATATTTTACCTTTCTCATTAAGACATTTGTATCCCTTTTGCCTAGTGGGTATACCCCAAAAATGTACAGGGTTTTGACATGAAATTCAACTTGTTAGAATTATAGGGCCTTAAATATGAAAAACACATACATCCAAATGGTTTTAAGCTTTTGTAATCTGATTTTACACTGTATAATTTTTCTGTTGGTGTTATATCCTTCAGTACTTTTGTTGGTTGTCTATTAATTAAATATACAAAAGTACTGAAGGCTTCTGGCCAAAACTTTAGAGGTAACTTTGCTTGTGCCAACAATGTTAAAACCAGATTCAACAATATGTCTGTGTTTTCGTTCAACCAGCCCATTTTGTTGAGAAGTATAGGGACAAGTAATTCTATGAATGATTCCTTTCTTTGTAAAGTAATTATTCAAACTCTTAAATTCACTTCCACAATCAGATCGTATAATTTTAACTGAAGTACTGAATTGCCTTTCTTCCATGGTGATAAAATTAATAACAACATTGATAGTTTCAAATTTGGCTTTAAGAAAATAAATTCAATTATGTCTTGAGTAAGCATCGACAAAGGAAATATAGTATTTAAATCCAAAATCAGAATGTATAGGTGTAGGGCCCCATAAATCAGTTGCAATTAAATGCAATGTCTCTGTATAAATTGTTTCAGAGTCAATAAAAGGCAACCTGTGACTTTTACGTATTTGACAATAGTCACAAATATATGGTAATGAGACACGATGAAACTGAATATTGTTTTCAGCTAATATTTTCATTACAATTTTAGCACTTGGACGACCAAGTTTGTAGTGCCAAAGATCAAAAACATTTTTGCTGCTTTCAGCATTATCCAATACATTCAAATTACAGTGTTTATCCCCTTTTACCACACTGTTATTCTTAATAGTGTTAAACTTGTAAAGTCCTCCTGTCATGTTACCTTGTAAAATGGGTTCTCTAGTCAGAATATCCATAACTAAACAGTACTTAGGGTAAAATTCAAATAAGGCATTATTGTCATGAGCAAATTGAGAAACATTTATTAATTTTTTCTTGATCTTTGGTACTCTTAATAAATTGTGTAGATATAATGGTCTCTTACCACTTATGCTAGCATTACCAATGTGAGTAATTGAAATACTCTTACCATTACCAAATAGAATAATGATTACCTCTGTAGTCTTTGTTTCCAAGATTCAAATTATCAAGATTGTTTGCAATGTGATGAGTAGCTCCTGAATCTAGATACCAACTATCATCTTGAACTGTTTCTAGCTTTGCTATGTCATTTTGATTTCCATTTCTGCCAGTGTTATCTTGATTGTTGCTTTCAGATTGTGACTGAGCAATATTCACACTCGGGTTACCATTATTTCTCTGATTCTGGTTAAACGTGTAACCAGTGTTGAATCTGAAGTAGTAGTTCAATGTTGTGTGACCCATCTTCTGACATATTTGACATTTTGGTTTGTTGGTATTAGTCCATCTGCCTCTGCCTCTTGCTCTTCTTGCACCACCATCTCTTTGGTAAGTTTGATCATTTTTATTGTTATTATTGTTCTGGTTTTTTCCTTTGAATCGGTAGTGAAGTTGATTGAATAATCAGTTTCTTGTGGTTTCTTAGCATTTATTCTAGCCTCATGAGAGAGTAGAATAGAATGCACTTCATCTATAGGTGGAACAATTTTTGAGAGGTTATAACAGCAACAACTGCATCATAATCATTATTCAATCCATTGACCAGATATAGAACTTGATCACTATTAGGTACCTTGTTCCCAGTAGCATTTAACAGATCATACATCCTTCTAACTTTTGAGATATATTCTCTCTCATCGAAGAATTTTCCATTTTAACACTTTGCAATTGATTCTTGTAGTGAAGAACTTTTGCGGAACATTGATTATTGAATTCTCTTTCTATAATTGTCCAAATATCATAGGCATAGTACATCCAATAACTTATTGTAATAAACTTGCACTTATAGATGATAATAACTATGAGCTGATGAGTTTATCTTGCCTATGGTACATTACATACATTTCATTTTCAATTGTTCTGTTATTCTCATCAGTGGTAAATTTTGTTGGTATATCCATAGTGCTAAGAATATATCCTTCAAGACTATACCCCTGAATAGTTGTTTCAACTTGTAATTTCCAAAGAAGATAATTATCTTCTTCAAGATGTATAGTAATTAACTGACTTTTAAGACTAATGATAGCTTTTTCTATTGGATGGATAGGTCCAACTTCAGGGGAAGTATTCAGACCATTGTCTGATGTTGCAGTGGTTGTTTCATCACCCATGATAATAGGCAGATGAAGACAAAGAATTATCAAGGGAAAATCAAAACAAAGAATGTCGTAATTAATCAAGAATCTAAGTATATTACTCGGACAAGTATGTAGCAGCCAGAGATTTCTAATGATGAACGCTATTATTCAATATGTACCTTTTCTGAAGATTTCTCTAGGCACGACTCTTACTTGTTTGATAATTTCTTTGTTTATTTCCTAGTGATCTTTGTTACTGATAACAGAAGATATATCAAACTGGTTAGATGCAGCCCAGTCAATACGATTTCAGGTGTGGCACTGATCGATTGAAGTATATCTTCACTCAAATGATGAGGAACACCCACTTATGAGCCATACCCATATGATGATGCTAAAATCCGATGGGTATGTTGATCGAAACACACACAGTTGCAAGATCACTATGCCGTTAGGCTATTTGGCTCCGATACCAAGAAAGGATATAGTTATTTTTTATTATTGAAACTGTAGTAAAGAAACAATGGAGAAGAACGGATTGTGATTGAATTGCAAAGCTTTATTCGGAATGAAGAGTTATAAAATAATGTACAGGTTGTGTACATATATATAGGTTGTGACCCTAATGGTCACAAACCTTTGTTACGATTCAGAAATGAAAAAGCAAGCCGACAAAAGCAAATAAAAGGCGGGTGGGCTAAAGCCCAAGCCCAATACAAGTAAACATTATATAAAACAAAAGTTATATGTTGGCCGACATATTTTATTACATAATTTTTTTTTTAAACTGATGAAATTATAATAGAGATGGTTTTATTGTTGATTGATAATTGTACAATCATGGGATGCATACATATATATAGACACAGAAGCCAATGGTAATAAGAGTAAAACAAGAAATATTGTATTTTAGGTAAAGAATACAAATTGGTTTGAATGATAGAGTAACGGGCTTGACCCAATATATGTATTGTACCGCAGAACTTTTGGGCCTTGTATACTTGTATTAGCGGAGGACATTGTGTTTGATAATATATTGATTATCACGTAAGCGCATTATCTCCAATATTCCCCCTTTAATCTCAGCTATGGTTTCCGCCTTCTCCATTTCCATTTTCATTTCTCTCGATTCTCCTTCCTGTTATTGAAATAAGCTGTTTTGTTGCCATTTTTGGACCACTGGTTATCTCTATTTTCTTCTTGAGACTCTGGTATACTTCAATTTTTAATCCTTTTTTTACTCTGTTAAAGTTAATGGCTGATAAGGGTTTCGTAAAAATGTCTGCCTTCTGGAAGTATGAAGGTATATGATTTACTTAAAGTTGTTTGCTGATTACTCTCCCACGGACAAAGTACAGATCCAGTTCCATGTGCTTTGTTCATGAGTGAAGTATTGGGTTTGCTGTAAGTGACACTGTACTTAAGTTATCACACCATATCACTGGTTTTCTGCTAGTTTTAATTCTCATTTCACTGATTAGTGATTTTATCCAAATTATTTCTAATGTTGTGCTTTCTACAATTTTGAACTCTACTTTTGTGCTGGAGCGAGATATTGTTGTTTGCTTTTTAGCACACCATGAAATTGGATTGTCACCTTTGTAAACACAATATCATGTGGTGGATTTTCTGTCATCTAGATCATTTTTCCAATTTGCATATGCAAATCCAGTAATATTTAGATTGTTGCCAGTTTTCATGTTTAATTCGTAATCCATTGTCCCTTTTAAGTATCTTAGTATCCTTTTAACCGCTTTCCAAAGATCTGTTGATGGTTGTTGCATGAATTGACTCAATTTGTTTACACTGAATTCTATGTCTGGTCTCGTAATTTTGACATATTGCAATGCTCCCACCATACTTTTGTACTGTTTATCATTTGGTATTGCTTCACCTTGATGCTTTGTTAAATTTAGATTGCTTATCATTGGTGTGCGTAATGCATTGGCTTTATCCATTCCTGACTTACTGAGTATGTCTGCTTACTGTCCTCTTTGACATGAATGTAGTTCTGAACTTGATTTTCTTTTGACATTTATTCCTAGAAAGTGGTTCAGTTCACCCAAATCCTTAATGAAAAATTGACTGTCAAGTTGTGTCACAAGTTTGTTGATTTCCTCTTCACTGTTACCTGTTACAATAAAATCATCCACATAGATCAATATGTAGATGGTAATTTTATTAGAAATTTTGATAAAGAGAGAATTATTAGATTTAGTTGGTTGAAAATTCAATTCAGTTAATACCGATTTAAGTTTGTTGAACCAAACCCTAGGGGCTTGTTTAAACCCATAATAGCTATGTTGAGCTTGCACACTATGTTGTCATTTTCATTACTGAATCCCATAGGTTGTTGCATGTATACTTCTTCTAATACTCCATTGAGGAACACATTGTTGCCTTCCAGTTTTCTAACCTTCCAGTTGTTGTGTAATGCTAGTGTTAGAACAACTCTTATTGTAGTTGGCTTTACAACTGGAGAAAATGTTTCATTGAAGTATAGTCCATGCTCTTCTGTGTACCCTTTTGCTACAAGTCTGGCTTTGTACTTTTGTATTGTTCCATCAGAATTCTTTCCTATAAGCCCATCTGTTGCCTACTATGTTTTTGTCTTTTGGTTTTTCAACTAGTTCCTAGGTTTTGTTTTCCGTGAGTTCATTTATCTCTTCTTCCATGGCTTTGTTCCAATTATCATTGCTCATTGCTCATTGCTTGCTACATATTTTATGTTTCTTTTGTTTCCAAATTTATTGCATATATTTTGGGCTTGAAAATCCCACTTTTTGATCTGATGGTCATGTGGTGTACTGGTCTTTGACTTGTTGTAGTTACAGCTGAATCTTCAGTATTTCTTCATTGATTTTCAGATGTTGGTTCTGCACTTTGATTGCTTGGTGTATAATTAGCATTAAAATCTGAAGGCTCTTGTGATACTTCAGGCATGTGATCTGCAATGTGATCATGTATGCTCTGTTGATGACCTGACATACTTTGGTCTTCTTCACTATTTTCTTGACATGATGGTATATTAGTTATTGAAAAATGAGGGTTGTACACGTTTTGGGATGTTTTGATTATTTTACTAGCAATTGGAAGCACTTGTTCATTGAATACAACATGTCTAGATACTACTATTCTTCCATTGCTAGTTAAACATTTATAACCTTTTTGATTATTTTCATATCACAAAAAGGTATATGGGGAAGACCAAAATTCTAACTTATGCTTATTATATGGTCTTAGATGAGGAAAACACAGACAACCAAATACTCTCAGCATTGAATAATCTGGTTTCACATGAAATAATTTTTCTATAAGGCTTGAACCATTCAAGAATTTACTTGGTAATTTATTGATGAGGTATACTGCTGTGTTGAATGCTTCAGGCCAGAATTTCAATGGTAAATGGGCTTGGGCTAATAATGTAAGCCTATTTTCTACTATATGTCTGTGTTTTCTCTTAGCTAATCCATTTTGTCCAGATGTGTAGGGACATGTCACTCTGTGAATAATTCCTTTTTTTTGGAAATATTCACGGAGTGGTTTGTACTCTGTTCCCCCATCTGATTGCAGCATATGTAGCTTATGGCCAGTAAGCCTTTCAGCTAGATCTATGAATTGCATGATTGTTGTTCCAGATTTGTTTCTAAGAAACTATATCCAGGTATACCTGGAATATGCATCTATGAAAGCTATATAATATGAAAAGCCAAAGTCGGAATTGACTAGCGTTGGACCCTATAGATTTGTTGCAACCGGTTCAAGTGGGTGATTATATTTGGTTGTTGAGTCATCAAAGGAAAGTTTGTGACTCTTCCCCATTGACAGAATGTGCACACATAAGGTAAATCAATAGTACTAAATTTTGTATTACTATTATTCAAAACTTGTTTCACAATTTTTATATTTGGGTGTCCCAATTTGTAGTGCCATATGTCTAAAGTCTTATTACATTGTAATTCAGATAAATTACCATATATATCTTTATTCCTAGGATTTCTTTGATGATTTTTAGGTTCTTTGGCTTTAGTACCTTGCAATCTCACGGAATTAAATCTGTAGAGACCATTCCACTCTTCACCCTACAAGAGTACCTCATTAGTTTGTATGTTTGTTACAAGGCATTATTTAGGATAAAATATAAATTAGACATTGTTATCACTTGCAAATTTTGAAACACTTAGTTAACTTTTCTTTATTTAAGGTACAATAAGTAAGTTATTTAAGAATAGCTGTTTTTCACAATTTAAACATGCAACACCAGTGTGAGTTATTTTAACAGACTGACCATTACCCATAGAGATGAATTTGTTACCTCTGTACTCCCTGTTACCAATGTTGAGATTTTCAAGATTGTTTGTTATATGGTTGGTTGCTCCACTGTCTGGGTATCATGCTTCATCAGCTATGTCATCAATACTTGATGTGTTGTTGGTTGTAGTCTGATTTTTGTTGTTTTGCATACTTTCCATATTTGCACTGTAATTCCTAGTATTGTTATTAGGGTTAGCCATAGTTTGTTGTTGTCCTTGAGCATTGTTTTGAATGGTGTTTACATTATTGTCAAATCTGAAGTAGCACTTATTTGCTATATGTCCTATCTTTTCACAAATTTGACACCTAGGTCTACAGTTGTTGTTGCCATACCTGCCACCTCGACCTTCGTCTCTTTGACTTTGTCCACCTCTCTAGAAATTCTGATTTCCTCTTTGAAAGTTCTGATTGAAGTTTTAATTATTTCTTTGACTGTTTGCATTGAAGTTAGGATTTCTGTTCTTTTCTTAAGATTAAGTGGCAAGGTTTACTGACATATCAATATTGAGTTTCTTTTGTTCAACTCTACCCTCATGAGCCATCAGCGTTGAGTGAACCTATTCTATACTGGGTACACAGGGTAGAGAAAGGATAGCTGCTGTTATAGCTTCATAATCATCATCTAATCCATTCATAATATATAGTACTTACTCATTATCGGATACTTTATTACCAGTGCTTTTTAACAAGTCACATAAGTTCTTCATTTTAGTCAAGTATTCTCTCATTGATAGGTTATCTTTCTTTAAGCTTTGAATCTGCCTCTTGTAGTGTGCAATCTTTGCTGATGATTGGGTGTTGAATATTTTCTCTATCCTTGACCAGATTTCCTGAGTTGTTTTAGATCTGACTATTTATGGTATGAAAGTTGATCCAATGGATGACATTAGCCAAGCACTCAGTAAACTATCTTGTCTGGTGTATTTGATGTAATCCTTGTTGCTGAGCATTCATCCATTGGTTTCAACAAATTTTGGTGGTATTGCTACAGTCCCTTTAATGATGTATATTAAGCCATGGTCATTAATGGCTGTCTCCACTTGATACTTCCAAGATAAATAGTTATTCTCATCTGATTAATGAGTTATCGGCTGTGTATGAGGATTAATGATAGCTTTTAAACTTTCACCAATACTTGGTACTTGATTATTGTTATTTTCCAATTACAGAGGATCAACCACAGTCCCTTCGGTCATGGTGGGTGAATAATTGGAGAAAAATCCAGAAGGAAGGAGAAAAATATAGATTTAATTGTAGAGATTCAGTCTTAGGATGGCACAACAGAAGTTGATTTATTGATCAACTTCTGGATGTTGCAATCGAGAGTTGAACCTAATTAAATTCAGATTCGAACTGAAAAATAAACAAGAACAGTCTACTTGATCTTTAAGAAGTGCACTTGATCTTTGGCGAATAGGCTCTCTTCAATGATTAATGGGTCTTTGGACGACGATAGATGTGAGCTATCTGCATCCAGACTTGAAAATTGAGAAGAGAGGTATAATCTTCCAAAGAATTAATTGCAGCAGTAAATTATGCCGTTAGGCGTTTGAAGCTCTAATACCAATATACCATGATGAAATTATAATAGAGAGGGTTTTATTATTGATTGATAATTGTAAAATGATGGGATACACACACACACACACATATATATATAGGCATAGAAGCCAACGGTAACAAGAGTAGAACAAGAAATATTGTATTTTAGGTGAATAATACAAATTGGGCTGAATGATAGAGTAATGGGCTTGACCCAAAATATGTATTATACTTCAGAGATTTCAGGCCTTGTATACTTTTATTAGCGGAAGACTTTGTATTTGATAGTATATTGATTATCGCATGAGTTCATTATCTCCAATATCTAAAAAAGCCATCTCTTGAAAACTACCAATAGATGATGAGGTAGGTTGGTGCTGCATAAAAATAATAAAGATAGGAAAAGACCACCAATCGCAGGCTCTTTAACAAAACGACGACGATGACAAGTAAAGAAGGACCAAACGAAAGCGGACGCAAAACAATAAGATAAAATATAAAAACCCTACGGAAGAGGTGGTATAGGCCAAGGACATAAGATCCTGCAGCCTTGGCAGCCCATAAGAAGGACAATGAGTGAAATAAGTAGGCAGAACCTTCATGACCAAATAGTAAAGATTCAAAAAAGCTGGAAGACGGAAGCAACTCGGCAACACTTCGAAGGTACACCAACCATTAAATCCCTCAAAAGAAGAAGACAAGCCAGCAATAACTGGTAATAAAAAGGAAAAGCTCACTAAAGTGAGAGATCGAATCATGAATCAGTGAAAGTAGTAAAATACGTGATTATGGAGTTAAGAAATCTGTTAGAAGGACCCTTACACGGAAGGGTAGTGAATGTATTTTTAATATTATCATGAATAAGATCAATAATCTTAGCTTTTTGAAAGAAAAAAATGTCGTATCTGAAATTGTTACGTGCACACCAAATGTGCTAAACAAATATATGATGGAACAATACAAGAAAGAATAGCCCGAATGGATTTAGTCCTAGAGTCGGGGGTCGAGAGGGGAAAAGGCCATTAGACATCCAAATTTATTGTAGCTCTATACGGTTAATATATGGTGAAATTTTCAAATGGGATTCAAATAAAATTCAAACTTCAAATGAAAGCAAGTTTTAGGTCATATGTCATAGATTCAAAATATACATGTTTTAAATTTCTTAAGCACTTCAAATTGATGATGAAGTTTGAAATTTGCCATTTATACATAAAACTCAACTTCTATCGTATTCCATATTTATTATGTATAGAAAACGCTAGAATTTAAATTGTGGGTTCAAATAAGCTAGTTGAATATATATATTTTTGTGTGTGTATTGAACGATTTTCCTCAATTCAAAATTTGACAAAATTTGAATCAGAATGTAAAAAGAATCAAAATAATAGAGACCTAATCCAAAATCTGATTTACGTCGTAAGATTTTAAGAATGTGGTGATGGCGATATATAGTGTGTTAAATTAACCCTTATTTCCTAATTGCTTTGACCATTTCATGTATCTTCTTAACTGAATATTTGGTAATAACTTCTAAGTAGTTTTTGTTATTAACTTTTAAGTAGAAGAATGATATAATTAACTTTAGTTATTACTAATAAAGATGTTGAATATCAATGGAAGACATATCAAAGTTCAAGATTTTGAGTATTGTTATCCGGTCTTCTGACATGGTTACTGTAAACTATTCGAACAAGCATGGCATGAAGATTATCAAATAAATGATCAAGAATGAAATTCTGAAAGTCCAGATTTTAACTTTAGACAATACCGAAAGCAGCAATCAGATGAGCTCAGAAAATCATCACAATAAAGTGCATAGAATCAAGTTCGCAGGTGCATGGAAAATGGATCGGCAAAAACATAATAATTTTGGACTGATATGCTTGGGTTGACATGCCATTTATTTCGACCCGAAATCACCACTTTAGCATTCCCGCATTCACCATTAATTTGGACTAGTCGGCAACAAATTAACCATTTCAAGATCTTCGATCAGGTTTTGATCTGACATATGAGAGAGAAGGCGAACCAAAAAAGAAGAAAAAAGCACAAGATTGGTTCAATCTTGATCACTCATTGACTGAGAGATTATGGATCAGTAATCATCTTGATTGTCTTGGATTGGTATAGATCTGAGCCTCAATCATGGATGATTCAGCCAAACTTACCTAACTTGGTTGCCTCCGACTTCTCCTTTGATTTTTCGACCAATCAAATCTCTCCTCTACCTACACACACTAGCTACCTTAGAGAGATTTGAGATTTTTTGGCTCTTTGTTATTCTGCATTTTTCCTTGTACTTAAGATGTTCATCAATTCAAACTTTTGTAACTACCAAGTCAATTAAAAAAGAGCTAGAATCATCAAATTATACTTAGCTCATTAACGTCAAATCACTATAAATTGTTGTGTGCCGATTTACTATTTTTCTCCCTTATTTTCATTGAGATTTATATAATTTCTTCTTTACATATCCAATTTGGTATGTTAGTTTCATTTGTAGTGCTAACATTTTGGTGCTTCCATTGAAAAAGATGATTCTCACTTCTCAGTACTTAGATCCTCTAATCTACTAGTGGTTAGCATAGTCCATTGAGGGGGTGTCCCCATTTTGGTTATCAACTACTCAAATTAGCTTAAGTCTAGAATAAAAGTTTAGCCATAGCAAGAAATAAAAGTGCTTCTACCTTGCACAAGAGTACTCCAACCCTATAAAAAAAATTAGCATTCAATAGGGGAACTAGAGTACAACTTTTGACACCATCAATGTTGTTGTTGCCACTGCTGTTGTTGCTCCATTGCGTACTGATCTAGTTACCCATGTTGATTTTATGACTCTGACGAGGATGCTAGAACAAATACATGAGGTGCTGAACCAATAGATAAAGAATAGCGTAGAATTAAGAAACCAAACAAATAGGATGAATTCAGTGTTAGGAATTTTCCTAGGATCTCTACACAGTTAGATTTTAGAAGAGATAAGAACTGAAGAAAAATAATGACAAAATAATTCCACTAAAACAAAACTTTTATTAAACCGCCAAAAGATTACAAAAAAAAAAAACTAAAATTGAGAAGATATCTCAAATCCTAAAATCTAAAGAGATAGACCTTTTCTCCTACATACAAATAACGAACAATGTAACGCCTATTTATAATAAGATTGACAAAATATCCTTTTTAAGAAGCCATTGAATAATTCCATAAGTCCTCCCATGTAGATAATTTGTTGTCTTTTCTAATGCAATAAAAGAGACAACTAATTACTCCATAAAATCTACCAAATCTTTAAAAGATGCAATTAATCAATCTTCAAAAAATCTAGGAAACCTATAACATAGGCAATGAATTTGAGATTCCATATAGGCTCAAATATATCCAAGATCTACATAAATATGGAATGCTGTATCACATAAAACCTAACAATCTCCACCTTGATACTATATTCCATATATGTTATCTAAGCTCCACCTATAACCCCAGCTTCAAATAGTATCCAATAATACCATGGGAACAAATATCGCTATTCTAAAAATAAATAACCTTCAAATCATCAAAAAAAATTATGCATGCTCCAAATTAGACATGCATGTCATCAATAAATCAGAACTGTTTGTAATACCACAATAACCTTCATGTAGTCTTTGTAGCTTTCCATTGCTGGATCCATCTTGATTTTGACAAATTTGAATTTCCACCACCACTTTGAGAAGGTCCTTCATTCTCTATCGTTTTCACAAGCAATTTATATATGTTAATATTTCGTCGTTTCGCACGTATAAGCTTCTTATTACCCCTCCAAACCCTTGTGACTCTATCTCTAGTCGAAAAGTTGCAGCCTTTTTGTTCTAAATTTCCTATTAAAGCAAGATTCTTCTTAATTTCTGAGATGTACCTAACTCCTGCTAGCTTCACCACACTTTCATCATTCATCTTTAACCTAACCGAACCTATGCCTTTAACATGCAAATCTCCACTATCGACAGATTCCACTATATCAGTTTGTTCTTCATAATCAATAAATGCTTTCCTTTGATTGCATATGCGGAAACAAGCGTATGAATCAAGTACCCAATATTTACTTTTGTTTTTACCCACGCATAAGAGATTATCATCAAGATCTTCACCAAAATTTACTTCCCCATTGCTGCTTTCATCAACCTTGACTTTGTCTTCCTCTAATGCTTTTATTCTTTATTTATCCTTTTAAGTTTGTTGCAAAATCTTAATTGATGACCGGATTTTTCACAGTAATAGCAAATGAAATCCCTTTCTACGTTTGATTTATTTGATCATTTATCCATATTTGAACAACTACATTTCCTAGCAAAATTAACCTCTTCAAATGGATTTCTACTTTCTCTTTCTACCTTATCATTTTCTTCTATTAGGTTCATGCTCTGTGTCTCCTCATTAAGAGAATTAGTAACCACCGACCCCATTGAAACAACGCGATCTGAATTTGAGTTATTCGATGTAACCACAAGTGTTTCCCAACTCTTCTGTAATGAACTCGTCAACATCAAAGCTTGTGTCTCATCGTCTACCTTGTAATTTACGGCTTCCAATTGGTTCACAATTGTGTGAAAATAATTAAGATGTTCTCTAATTGACTCACTTTCCTTTGAGATTCACCAATCTTCTCATAAAAAGTGCCTTGTTAGTTGTAGACTTCTTTGCATATATTCTTTCTAACTTTTTCCAGATTGCATAAGAAGATATTTCATTAGCAACAATATGAAATACTGAATTCTCCAAAAAAACACCTAACAGATGTTGTAGCCTTCCTATCCAAAATTTCCCACTTTGCCTCAGTTATGTCATTTGGCTTCTCCCCATTATTTTTCAAGGGTTGGTAAAGATCATTAAGATAGAGATAGGCTTCCATCTTCGCTTTCCATAAACCCCAATTTCTTTCATTAATTTCTCCACATTTATCTTCTCCACATTTTAGAAGAGATAAGAAGTGAAGAAAAATAATGACAAAATAATTCCACCAAAACAAAACTTTATTAAACCGCCAAAAGATTACAAGAGAAAAAACTAAAATTGAGAAGATATCTCAAATCCTAAAACCTAAAGAGAATAGAACTTTTCTCCCACATACAAATAATGAACTACGTAATGTCTATTTATAATAAGATTGAAAAAATATCTTCTTTAAGAAGGCATTGAATAATTCCATAAGTCTTCTCATGTAGATAATTTGTTGTCTTTTCTAATGCAATAAAAGAGGCAACTAATTACTCCATAAAATTTACCAATCTTTAAAAGATGCAATTAATAAATCTTCAAAAAATCTAGGAACCCTATAAAATATGCAACGAATTTAAGTCATGATTCCATATAGGCTCAAATATATCCAAGATCTATATAAATATGGAACGTTGTATCACAGAAAACCTAACATTCAGAACGAAATAAAAGAAGAAGGCGATCTCGAACCCCATAATATATGATTTAGAGCGAACCTTGTCAACATAAGAAAGAAACAGGTGCCTACACCAAAGAGTAGAAAGAGATGAGCTCAAAATTACAACTTGTGGCATCAGGATCAGTCCCGATTCGGGTCATACCAGCCTACGGCATACTGATCTGGGGAAGAAAACATTGGCCGACTCGAGAACTTTGAGACATACCAAACCAAGGTTACTATGGCGCATCAAGCAAAACTCTAGGGCTGGGCCAAGATGCTCTCGAACCTTTGTGTTCTACTGCTGCACTTCCTACTCGTCCTATGATCGACCGGGACATCAGAAACTAAAATGTTGCCACCAAAAAATACTGCTTAGGGTAATGACCGGAAAGGCGAGAACCACAAAAACAAAGACACTGGGTGGACCTTGACTATCAGCTTGCAGCAATCCAAACTCTAGATTTGGAAGCCATGGATCAATACAAAATGAGAGACAATCAAAGGGGCTGGGGAGTAGAGAGGAGATATACTTGGTTTACACATAATATCTTGAATGCTGATTATCCGCATAGGTTTGACTTGCCTACGATGCCATATTATGAGGGAAAGATCGACACATGTATCATCTCACTAGATACTAATGATATATGGACTTGGCCTAATTTATCAAAACGATCAAGTGTAAAGTCTTTTCGATCTATCTTGAATGAGTAGCAACGATGTGGCTCACGAAGCTACCTCGTAAAGCTATTTCTTGTTTGAGGAGCTAGAAAAAAAGTTTCTCGATCAATTTCACACTCGTGCGACTCACCTAAAGCATGTAATGACGCTATCTAGCATACAACAAGCTTAACGGGGGTTGTTGAAAGCTTGTTTAGAAAGATTTAATGCAATACACGCCAAATGTCTAGGCCGAGTTTTCTAGTACATAAAAGTCGTTTTTTGTGAGAAGAGGACAAACCCTTTTCCATTGCAATAGAAATGTTATTCGATATGGTCTATATCTTGCCTCAATAAGAGTTAGTAGGTGTTAACTAAACAAGAAGACCGTCATCAACATTTCACCAAACACAAGATGTTCACAGTCCATACAAGAAAAACCACCGGAAAAATGGACCAAATACCGTCAGACCTTCTCAAGCTAGTTGAGTCGCTCGTTCACTTCAGCACTGTTAGCCTGCTTTGTGACCAGGCTACCCAAAGCAAAGATAATGTTGACATACCTCTGGGTAAATGCTGTCTCATATGGAATCTCTGGATAACATCGCTCTCCGGCATTAGAAGCATCATCAGAAGACACAAGGCAGTTTGGTCAAAATCACAACATCAGTATAAACTGGCCCGAAACCCCTATCAAATGACCTCATTTGGATCTATTCACCTCATATACTCGTAGCCCTTTGAATTAGCTTCAGTTTGAGCTTTGGTTTGGCTCAATCGGACTTACGGTTTGAAAGTTACGCCCATTTCCGTGAACGGGTGTAAGCTGGCATATGACCGCGATCCGATCCGCCCTTGCCTACGCGATCCGATCCGCCCTTGCCTACGCGATCCGATCCGACCTATGACCGCGATCCGACCCATGACCGCGATCCGACCTATGACCGCGATCCGACCCATGACCGCGATCCGACCTATGACCGCGATTCGACCTTCGGACCTGTTCAAACGCAGCTTGTTTTGACCTATTCTCAAGGCTACTGGCTCTCCTATTTTTCTGGATCGCCTGCCACGTACCCCATCACGAACCAGTCCTCCCAGGAGCTTTCCTACAGCTATAAATACACCTTCAGAGGGCATTTTCAAGGGACTTTTTGGCATCTCCTCATCCATGGCTGCCATAGCCAACACTTCTCCATGAATAACCACCATCTTCCTCAATAAATTCAATGGATTCAGTGAGAATTATTCATTGAATTCAAGTGATTGAAAGACAATATTCATCGTAATTGTAATCCATGAGTGAAATGAGAAAATATGAAGTGGACGTAGACTCGTTAACGCCGAACCACTATAAAAATCTCGCTGTCTTGCTTTTTTCTCTATTTTTCGCTTATTTCTTCATATCCTATGCTCAAAATACGACAATTTGGGTGTTAGAGCCATTTTTTGATCTAACATTTTGGTGCTTTCACTGAGAACCGAATTCTCAACCTATCGGATTGCTATTCTACTATTTGGATTTGAAAGTTCGAAGAAAACAATCCGCGTTTCTACCATTTTTGAATATTTCGTTGATTTCAGAAAATCAGAGCTTCATACCTTCGAAAAAAAGCTAAGGGTTCACAAGCTTCACGACCAAATGAGGATAATAAAGAAAATGTGCTGGAGCAGGTCGAGGGGATCGCGGATCGCTGGGAGACCACGATCCGGTCTCAAGATGAACCCACGACCCGACCGAGCAAGGAAGTCGCGATCCGACCCGGTGATACTTCCACGACCCGACCTGGAGCAATTGTTGTGAACATATCCACGAACTGGAGAAGACCACGAACCGATCCGAAGCTGGAAGGTTGGAGTATCCCGATCGCCAAGCTGGACCACGACCCGAAGAAGTTCAGCAAACCGCGACCCGAAGGAGCTCAACCACGAACCGAACCGAGTCTAGAGAACTGTCACGAACCGCGAACCGGAGGACAGTAGCGAACCACGACCCGGAAAAATGACGACGAACAAGGGTCATGACCCGGAAAAATGACGACGAACCGGAGGACAGCTGCGCCCGGACCCGCTGACGGCCTCGCCTTCGGCTCGGAGCACGGCTCGCCTTCGGCTCGTAATACGTTTTGGCGTACAATTATCACAAACGCTTTACAACCAAGATTCAGTAGATAGCCTGAGGAAATCGACAGCAAATTAGCAACGACGGGAGTTCTTCCTAGAGCCATAATACCTATTTACTGATGTTATTCAATGTGAGGAGATATAGAAAAGAATCAGCATGCTGGCTATGATGATATACGAGGTAAAGATTATCTCCTGACAACCTCCTCTTCCAAAGCTCCGATGGTGTATAGATTTCACCAATGCAACCGATGATGTTCCTGAATGAGTGATGATCACCTAGTTACGTGGCTTAAACATGTCCAACAGGTGGAGTCCCGGATGCCATTGACATAGAACGATCCAGACACTACTCTAAAGGTGACTCAGAAGATCCCAATGGCCATGATTCTCAATGATGGAATATCCAATAGCAAGAAAGGATCCTAGCACTACAAAGTTACCCTTCGCTTGAATGGCGTGGTGAAAAATATATGTCCCACGGTTCACTCCTTGAAAAGCTTAGCTAACATTTGCAATGCCTATTTGTCGTCAACCGCATCAAGGAAGACTGGTTTCCATAGAATGAAGGGTAGATCAATGTACTTTGGTGCCCAGAGTTAGGTACCAATTGAACCACCGTGGGCCATGATCGGGCATATGGATCCTTGCCCGGGCGATAGCAATTTGACTGCTCACCAGCCACCATACGATCTCGGTTGAGAGATGAGAACTTGAGATCAACACAAATATGAACCAACCATTAGCTATCCACTTCATACAACAGTTACGACAGAATGTATGAACATTACTTGAAGCCTTGCAAGCCATGCTATTGCATTCAAGCTTATCGGATCGTGGTCTCAACCAACCAGGTCTAGCGGAATTCAGAGCTTACATAGCATCTTGGTGTTAACCGTTAAATATCCCTACCGAAGACGGAGTGAGACTGGTCTATGGTGACCAAGTTATTGGAGAAGCCGACTGATTAGGAAGGATGGAATATGTTACGCAACAGAGATTGCGTGAAACCCAAAGACGCTTCCCCTCCAGATGAAATGGAGTGTGAAGGAGGTGTCAATATTGCGAATAATGGGAGCATCGCAAAAGGAATTGCCAAACGACCTGCCCGAAGACATAGATTCCAGAGAGGATGGTGATTCGGGATGAAGAAGGGTGACATCTAATGATGCAATTACACGTGTTCCGATTGGTGACGTCGACCTAACTAAGGTCTTGAAATCGGATCTCATTTAGACCTCTTCCGAACGAAGGAACTGACATGCTTTCTACAGGCGAACCTGGATGTGTTCGCTTGGACCTATGCTAATATCCACAGGATTTTACCACAGTTTATGAGTCATTTGTTGAGAATAAACCTGAAGTGTGTTCTTGCCAAGCAAACAAGACGTATGCTCGATCCACGGAAAGCATCTACCATGAAAGAGGAAGTCGGAATGTTGAGAGGCAATGGTTTTATATGATGTGCCACACATCCCGCTTGGATATCAAATCCCGTCCTTGTCAAGAACGCTAATGGAAAATGGCGCACACACATTGATTTCTTAGATTTGAACAAAGTTCGCCCAAAAGGAAGCTTCCCGTCAATCAGAATTGATCAGCTTGTGGATTCAATGACTAGACATGAATGTATCCCTCTTATGGACGTGTGCGCAACTTACAACCAAATTCTTATGCATGTGCCTGATCATGAATAAACATGTTTTATCATTGACCTCGAACTGTACTATTATATGGAATTGGCATTCAGACCGAAGGATGCCGAGGCAACTTACCAGTGCTTACTGAATTATATGGTCCACAACCAAAGTGCAAGGCCCATAGAAGTCCATGTAGGTGATAGTCTTATGGAGTCCGAGCGGTCGACCTACCACGTTTCGAATCTGACAGAGATGTTCAATATCTGGAATGAACCTAAAGGCCTCATAATTAGCCATGAACAACAAAGAATTAAAGGCGTCTGAAGCTTGGCATGAAAGTTGGCACCACTTGTGTGTAAGGAGGATAAGGTCTGGAAACTAGTCAATAATGTGAGCAAGAAAGTAGTCGTGGTATACCCAAAGATTGAAAAACTCGTCTACAGCTTGCTGATTGCTCTAAGAAAGCTCCTCCATTACTTCCAAGTTCATCCGATGGTATGCACCCTCACTAACTGCTACGACAGGTCCTGCAACGACCTGAGGCATCTGGAAAATTGCTTGATCGGGACATAGAGCTAAACCAGTTTGATCTCAACTCCCTCCTAAAGAAGTCCATACGAGGGCAAGCATTAACCAACTACATCGCTGAATGTACCACTCCCGAAGAGGATGTGGCAGATGTAGAAAATGCACCTGGAAGATGTAATCAGACGGTGCAAAGAATGATTGACTGTCCGACGCCGGTGTCTTATTAATAACCCCTAAAGGGCGGTCAATTTACTATGCCTTGCGGTTGAAATTCTTCGCTACTGACAACGGCTCCAAAGACGACACCCTGATTATCGAATTGAAACTCGCTAAGGAGTTGGGAATAGTGGCATTGAACATATTTTCTGACTTTCACATTGTTGTTCACCAGGCTCGAAAGGAATTCCAGACGAAGGAACCACCACTCGCAGCTTACCTAGAACCGGAAGAAGGGTTGTTGGATGTATTAGAACGTTACAACATATCTCATGTCCTGCGAGCAGAAGATCAGAAGGTGGATAATCTGACCAAGTTAGAAGGGTCCAACAATCTAGAAAAGATAGAGATGATCCCCATCAAGACACTATGAAATACAACCATTGATAAAATGGAAGTTGATCCAACGTTGGAGACCAAACCCGGAAGAGAGTCATGGTTAACTCCATGATAAACTTCCTACAGCACAGAATGCATCTAACAAGGTGAAGTGAAAGGCATGCAATCGTTCTTTATGCCTCGAGATATGACATGCAATTCAACATTGCCTATTTCTCTTGGAAGGTTGTCCCAAAACAAACACCAACGAGTGCAATTGCCGAATTCACCGCCCTGAATGATTCGACCAAATCACCAGTCAGCCACCCATTAGATGGGAGATGTACATGAATGAAACTTCTGGTGAACGGCGTTCTGAAGTTAGAAAGTGAAGACTCATACTTCCACTCTTTTCATCGATTATCTGCCAAGTGACTCACTCCCCTAAGGCTGGGGGCAACTACAGATTTGAGCATAAATTGCTCGAGATTACATCATCTAATTCAGAGCTGATGCATCAAGAATTTGCCTGGCCAATTGACTTAGTCTTGCCTGAAAGTTAGCAAGTTGAAGATCTAGAACGCTTACGCATGAATGTTGGTTGATTGTCGGCGCACCAACCCTTGTCCCCGATATGGGATCGAGGGTATATCAGCAAATTTATGTGATATGATTATCCCACCAGTAGTAATATCCTATTTCCTAGCATGGAAAGTGCAAAAATTTCTATACGCATGAATCCATTGTTCTCATGCTAATTTACAACCTAACACCAATGCAAAGATGTGCTACCATTAGCAATCCAGTCATGACTTCCTGACATTCTATCCTTACCCTCAGCACGGGGGCAAAAAGTAGATTTGAAGGAGATGCGACCTCATCACTCGCTTATAGTACCTACCTAGCCGCCTTTGCCATCTCAAGACCCCAATCAAGCCCTTTATTGACAGAGATAGGGTAAAGCAAAATGGACCTGCAATGAATATGCAACGCCATTTTTCACTCAGAATGATACTCATTCCTTTAACAGGATTATTCTATAACCATGACTCTTATATTTGCATCCTTTATGAGTTATTGATGTAATTAACTCAGATGAAATAATATGTGGATGGTGTAGGTACCTTGGATCTGGTATCGATCAGACTTTTAACACCCGCATGCAGAATTATGGAGCACTGCCATAACGGGCCCGACTGAACTGCTCGCTAGCAAAGTCATGCCCCCGTCTAAAGAAAGTCATATAGCTCAAGGTGGATTCAGAATGATCATCCAATCCTTGGCTTACACGTGGCAGACCGCAAGACAATTGTACATAAATCATTGAATCGCAAAGTCGTAGTCCAACTCCAGATGAACGCGGTGTGACCGCCTACATGGCTCGATCCTATGCTCGACGCCACCGGATTACATGGATTCAAATAAAGGAGGCAATACTGCCCCTTGATATGCTCACTTTTCAATCATGCAATTTACTTTCATATGCTTTCCGAGTTATTGACATTACTAACTCGTGTGATATGAATGACGTAGGTACCCGAAGTTTGGTGCCAACCAATCCTCCCAAAGACTGTTCGGAGGAACGCAGAGCCTTGGCAAACGTTTTCCAACTGTTTGTCTGTCTGACTTTAATCCTCAGAGCTTGGATTAAAATATAAACCTTGGATGAGTTTGAAGGGCGTGCCTGATTGAAGACCGCTCGATCCATGACTCTAACTCTCATGATTCGAGAGAGAGTATAAAGGATGCGAAGATGACGTCCACAAGGAGCGAAGGTGCACCATGATAGGAACCGCCTCGACAACACTCTAACTCTCCAGAGCAGAGAGAGTATAAAAGCGTCTCCGATTGAGCGCTGAGAAAGAGCTCTTACCCCGCTGAAGGATCGGGGAGCGATAGAACTGCTGAGCTCGAACTTTAACCTCGGCGACTGCCAGGAGAGTATAAAAGCGTCCCTGATTGTGCGCTGAGAAAGAACTCTTACCCCGCTGAAGGATCGGGGAGCGACAGAACAGCTGGGTTCGAACTCTAACCTTGGCGACCGCCAGGAGAGTATAAAAGCGTCTATGATTAAGCGCTGAGAAAGGTGCTGGAGACTCAGCACCCCCCATAATTTCTGCTCCACTGAAGGATCGTTGAGCATATCATGAAACAAGCTAGAACTCCTACCCCGCTGAAGGATTGGGGAGCAGATTGAAAGCTGAGTTCGATCTCCAGAGAAAGTATAAAGGCGCTAGAGACTTAGCGCCACAAGGGCTCCTACCCCGCCAGAGTGTCGGGGGACTGACTGAACTCCGAGCCCGGATCCTCCATGTCCGGACATGGGGGCAAAACAGTTAAGGTCCTAATCAATCCTCAACAAAGCCCTAGCCAGGCACTAAGTTAATGATTGATTGGGAGCATACCTATACACACATGCTACTTTAGTGCATTTTCATTTATAATTGCATTGACTACTTATAACGCTTCATGACTTATTTGCCCATTCGCATGTACAAGACAATGCGAAAGGAACAGAATTTTTATTACTAAACGCAGGTTTACAAAAGATAACTAGTCAAGAACGCGAGGGCCTCACTCGTAGTGATGGCAACATGCTAATGGAAAACGAACAAAGGGTCGCGTCCAGAAGGATGATGCAGGCCCCTTGAAGACCAGAAAGAAGATGCAAAGAGAATGTCCATCTGCTGATCCCAACTTACTTCCAGAATGGGAAGCTCAGATAAGGCTGGATATATCCCACGTAATAATTGAACATGATGCAATCATTTCGTCCCCGACCTTTCCCTTGATGCAAAGAGCAAACGGGAGCACTCGAGGCGACTACAATTTGACCCTTCACCGCTTGATTTCTGTCCTCGGAGCTTGGATGGGAGACTAGGGCTTAGCATGGGCTGAATACCAACAATTCATTTTTGCACTCAACTCCGGCTCTTGATGCGAGAAGTGAACATGAATCCAGAGAAGACATGAATTCGAAGTGTACTGCTCAACAAAACCCCCTGTGGATAGAGGGCACATGGTACGAGCCTTGAGCAGCATAGTTCAGTTACTCGATGCCTCCGTTCCCAGCCGAATGACAAAAGCCTGATTGATGGCTAATGCTCGTGAAGAATCAAGAAGCCCGAGGCCGACCTCCACCTATTTCAGGAATGAACTGGAAGGCCGAGCAACAATCATCAATTCGCTGGAAATGATAAAATTGAAGTTCAGGTAGTGACGAACTTGGCACAGTCAGATATCAACCACCAGCTTGGGTTGAACACAAACCAATCAGCAGACGTGCAGCATGCGGTTTCGATTCCCTACGTCATGGATGGAAACACGGGCAATGGAACAACTACCTGCAACATCCTAGATGAGAATGCAAGAATTGTGACAAACTCAGATCATGCACGACCAGTTTTAACTCCAACTCGAATGAATACTCGAGCGACATTTCATACTCAGCTCCAAGAAAGAACGCAACAATTCGAAAAACAAGAACCCGGTCAGGTCGAATGACTCGAACCATGACCCGGGGGCAATATCGACGTGGAAACAAGAAATCAGCAAAGACCCCCTTTGTAATCTCAGATTCGATGCTGGGGGCACCAGCCAGGATCTTGATAATGTGCATCAATTCTTTGATGGCAACCTGCTCGCTAGTTTGATTCGGCGCCTCTCGAGAGGCGGCACTTCTCGAGATGATATGGATAACAACAATTACAGCCCTCACACGTGGGACGTCAGGATCCCCTGTTATTCCCTCAGACTTTAAATTTTCTCTATAACAAGACTTGCTCAGAGATTTTGATGAATTCAACCCTGAAGTGGATAGACTTTCATGACAAAAAGGTGTTAGCGTCGAGACGAATGACCTAGAGGCCTTCCCGACTAAAGAATGGAGTACCTTCTAATTCACGAAACGATAAGGACAAAGGAAAAGCCCTGGAAAACAACGACAAGAATGTGCAATTCCAAAGAGAATCTATACCACTTATCGAGCCCATGATATTGTTTGTCAAGCTCGATTGAACCGAGCATGAGAAAGAGACTCAATAAGACTGTGATAACCATTTCGGACTATGCTGAAGCATAAACGGTGGAGCCCAACTAACTTCATAACGACATTTATTCATTCGCATTCAACAACCTTACTTGACTCCGCAACTGATCTGATGAGAGTAACCGAAGTCGCTGATGCCCAATGAGGCAATCCTCACTATCTGACTAAAGAGAAGAGATGATATCAAAGCAAACGTGGTTCAACCATTTGCATATACAATTCCGATTTTTGCTAAATTGAGAAACAGTACAGAATGATCTGGGTTGGCTAAGATTGCTGAACCTGCAACTCTTACCAGATGCAGCGACAGGAAGTATAAAATCTTCAAGATTAAATGCCTTATTAACTCAACTCAACCCCCATCGATACTGGGGGCATAAGTACTGACCTCGCTTGTCCTCCGATGGCACTGAGAGCACAAGTGTCGGTTCATAGACTAACTTTGAAGACAATCCTGGCATGAAATGGGATTCAAAACATGTACGTCATGCCTCCGGAGTACAACCTTACTCATCTTTGCCGACCAAGCGAGCTAGCTTGTGGATCGAATGTGAACTTAAAGACTCAAACTACACCAAATGGAAGGTGTGACAAACCTATCTACTACCTTGCGATGGTGACAATCCTATATGCACTGGTCCACATAATTTTAATAACGTCCCTTACTGACTACTTCATATGTGAATATTGGATTAAGAAATGATCCGTAACAATTGTGGATTCTCTCGACGATGATCCAGAGTGATCATGGCTTTTGAATTCCTTACTGTTACGATTCAATGCGATTTTAAGATCCTGAATCAATATCAAGATATCAGGCTAGTCCAATCTTGAGTACAAATGACAAATTCGTATGTTGATTCTGATGTGCTTTATCCCAACAGTCCAGTTGTTAGCTCAGAGCCCAAAGATTCTTACATCTCCCCATGATTTGGGTGGCTACTTCATTTATTGACTCATATGTAAAAGAAAGTCCAACCCTACCACACGCTTGGCTTGCATAGAGTGATGATGTTGTTTGGCGACGACCTATGCGTGTAGGATCACGCTCGGGAGCCGACAATTTAGCATGACTTCTGACGGATGAATTAGATCTTTTGATTTGACAAGGTTTAAACAATTTCTTGATCGTCTCGAATACTCCTCTCATAGAACTTAGCCTGATTAGCTCCAATGGAAGCAATGCAACAATTGGATAAAGCCTTCGCAAGGACAAATGATATTCCAGAAAGATTTAGCTCAACATATTCAAAGCAAATCTCATCCTCGATAAGATGTACTTTGGGGGGCAAAATGTTAGCCTGCTTTGTGACCAGGCTACCCAAAGCAAAGATAATGTTGACATACCTCTGGGTAAATGCTGTCTCATATGGAATCTTTGGATAACATCGCTCTCCGGCATTAGAAGCATCATCAGAAGACACAAGGCAGTTTGGTCAAAATCACAACATCAGTATAAACTGGCCCGAAAACCCTATCAAATGACCTTATTTGGATCTATTCACCTCATATTCTCGTAGCCCTTTGAATTAGCTTCAGTTTGAGCTTTGGTTTGTCTCAATCGGACTTACGGTTTGAAAGTTACGCCCATTTCCGTGAACGGGTGTAAGCTGGCATATGACCGCGATCCGATCCGCCCTTGCCTACGCGATCCGATCCGCCCTTGCCTACGCGATCCGATCCGACCTATGACCGCGATCCGACCCATGACCGCGATCCAACCTATGACCACGATCCGACCCATGACCGTGATCCGACCCATGACCGCGATCCGACCCATGACCGCGATCCGACCTTCGGACCTGTTCAAACGCAGCTTGTTTTGACCTATTCTCAAGGCTACTGGCTCTCCTATTTTTCTGGATCGCCTGCCACGTACCCCATCACGAACCAGTCCTCCCAGGAGCTTTCCTACAACTATAAATACACCTTCAGAGGGCATTTTCAAGGGACTTTTTGGCATCTCCTCATCCATGGCTGCCATAGCCAACACTTCTCCATGAATAACCACCATCTTCCTCAATAAATTCAATGGATTCAGAGAGAATTATTCATTGAATTCAAGTGATTGAAAGACAATATTCATTGTAATTGTAATCCATGAGTGAAATGAGAAAATATGAAGTGGACGTAGGCTCGTTAACGCCGATCCACTATAAAAATCTCGTTGTCTTGCTTTTTTCTCTATTTTTCGCTTATTTCTTCATATCCTATGCTCAAAATACGACAATTTGGGTGTTAGAGCCATTTTTTGATCTAACAAGCACCATTAGGTTGAGCAGCACCATAACAATTTCGGTCGAGCAACAAGGGTCGTTCACCTCCTCAGTGGTCAAGCTATGCGAGCTTGCAGGACGAGCCACCGCACCACGTTGATGATCATGCAGTCTCGGTCGTTCGCATCGAAACCATGCAGCTCGCTCGTGAGCAGAATAACTCGCTCATGTGCCGCTTCATGCTGAAGAGGTCATTTGAGCAGCTGCAAAACATAGGGGTCGCTCATCGATGGTGGTCGCGCATAGTTTTCTAGTCGTATAATCTTCACCCTGGTCGGTCGAGCACTCTCCGTCATCTGAGTGGAGGTCGAGCAACTTTGTAGCTGAGTGGTCGGGCGGATTTTCTATTATATATGAAGTTACTGTACAATGGCATATTGGTAAATTTTGTGCCCATTTTTGAACAGTAGAAGCCACACAGTAAGGAGCTTAGTTGGTCAAGCACGCTCGTTCGTTCAGGAAGAAACAAAAGTGGCAATGTTGTAATAATAAAAGGCAGATCATTTGTTTATACCATGGCTCGCGCAGTATGTATCCAGGGTCGCTCGCGCAGTATGTATCCGGGGTCGCTCGTTCACTTCATAATTGGCCTATGCAAACCATGACAGTTGTACATAGCTGGCCTCAGCTGTCCATTTTCACCATAGTTACAGTTTTGCCATCTAGTCCAAACTTCTCCTATAAATGTCTCATTTCACCACACTTTAAGGAAAGCCGTCCCAAAGGACTGTCATTTCGGTTTTCCACCATTCCTAAGCTTCTCAATCTCTATTAATGGCTTCCTAAGCACACTTCTTCTTCCTCCAACACCAAGTGGATCTCATCTTCTCCAAATACCATTAATTCGCACTCCAATTCAATCCACGTGATCTTCAACCGCCACTACTCCTCTTTAAAGCACGGATCTAACACTAATTTCATGATGGAATCAAGGAAGATTATCTAATCACGAGATCCAATCCGTTCCTTCTCGAATCGAGTGAGATCTAAAGCGGAAAGAGAGTGAAAAGTGGGAAATCATCATAAAGAGAATGAACAAGTGTAATAAATGAGATGTATAAGATGATGCTCTATGTAAATTTCCTCATGATGATGAAAATCACCTCAAAAGTGGACGTAGATCTATCCTAAATCGAACCACTATAAAATTGCTTGTGTTTTCTACTTTTTTGCATACATTTGCATTTGCGGCCCCATTTTCTATTGCATACATTTTGGTGAAGTGTCAATAAGACACTTTTGGTGTTGAACCATTTTTTGTTTAAACAGTAGGCTATGTGAAAATATCCATATGCAACATATTAAATACTTTACAAATATTCAACATACACAAATATCAAATAAAGCTTGGACATAGGAACATGCATTATGCATGCCAATTCAACCATTTAGCAATTTACGTTTTGTATTATTAACAAGCTATCATGTGCTTCAAATACATTCCTTTCCACGTTCTACAAACTCTCTAAATCAACTCATTATCCTGATCACATTCAACACAACAAATAAGTGGTAATGAAGAAGATGAACAAAAACAAAAATCTATCTCAGTAAAACACAAGATCAATGGAAAGTTCTTACACAACCACTCTGTCTATCTTCACCACCTCTCTATTCATTTTCCTCTCATGTGCTTCCCTAGCCAAATTTCTTCAAACCTTATGCAAATCAACTCCACATCTGAGCGTATGCAACTACAGCCTCGCTGCATATTCATTATTACTCCGTCGCAGCCCACGTCACATTGCTGATGTCACGTTATCTTTAAGTGCAACTAGGGCCCATGAAGCTTCAACTTACCTATCAAGTCTTTCATCTAGAAACACCAAATACAAATCCAAAGCTGCAGATGCACTAGATCACGATGCTTACGATGAAATTTGTGCTTGTACGATCACAATGTATGATAGTGCAGTTAGACTTCATAACTCTGTTCGTATTTATTCTCTTATTTACTACTACTTCCTATTTTACTTTTTTGTGTCCGAGTTTGTATTTAACCAGTCTAAGTTGCTTACAAAGGCTAGTGCTTCCAATCATATCTGAGTTTGGTACCATAGTTTTTGGCATTAACAATGTATAACAACAATAACCTTTGCATCAACCTGTAATAAGACTATAGCTTCTCATACCATTCGTAATTGCATACATTTAACACCTAAATTGTATTGTAGTTGTTTCCCAATTTATTTTTGGGGAGTGGTAAGGAATAGAAACTCAAAGTTGATGGTGTCTTACATTAACAATGTATAACAACAATAACCTTTGCATCAACCTGTAATAAGATTATAGCTTCTCATACCATTCGTAATTGCATACATTTAACACCTAAATTGTATTGTAGTTGTTTCCCAATTTATTTTTGGGGAGTGGTAAGGAATAGAAACTCAAAGTTGATGGTGTCTTACACAAACAAAGTTAGAATACTTAAGTCATTAAGAATATCCAAAGAAATCAATATCTTAACCTTGTAAACATAACATATATCTTATCCAAATCTACAATCTAACTTGAGTGGTAACATATCTATGCAGGGTCGGTCCTAACAGTTGGATTGCTAGAGGCGCGATTGCAATGTTTGTTGTCCACTTAGTCAAAACAGATTAAATCGAGTTTATCAATAAATATATTTTTCAATCTTCACGTACAAAAATAAGATATTTTTCAAGTAGATAATGTATGATGACAAAATGAAAAGATGCAAAAATACCCAGAAATTCATTTTATTATTTCAGATCTCAAATCGAAGAAGAAGAAAGGAAAATACATTCTGTATTATCTCTCAAAGTACAGACGCAAATGTTTATTTATACCCACTTGGGCTTTCATCCCAATAAGCAGGAAAACTAAAACTAAAATACAAAACAGCCCAAAAAGAACTGAACGAAACCAAAACAAAGAAAAACACACAAAATATTTACAACATACACCAATAAACTTCTCATCTCAACAGCCCCCCCTCAAGATGGACTTGATGTTGAAAGACAAGGCCAATCTTGAACTGGGAATTGACTCATTAGACCAATCTTCGACACCAAAAACTTGTGTTGATCAGCTCCTAATGCCTTTGTCATTATATCAGCCACCTGCAAAGAAGATTTCACATGCTTGCACTGAATAAAACCTGATTGCACATTCTCCCTAACATAATGAACATCCAACTTCTGATGCTTGCCTCGCATATGCTTTGTCTTCTCATGAAAAACAGGATTCTGTGCAATGTGTTGAGCCGACAGATTGTCACAATTCAAAACAATAGGAGTAGGTACCTGCACACCTAACTCATTCAACATTCCTTCAAGCCATACAATCTCACTAGTTGTATAACTCATGCTCCTATATTCATATTCTGTACTACTTTTAGAGACTGATTTCTGCTTCTTAGTTTTCCAAGATATTAAAGAATTTCCAAGAAAAATGCAATAACCACTTAATGATCTACCTGAATCTGGACATGCACCCCAATCAGCATCACTATATGCTATTAACTTCAAGTCTGAATCAGCAGAAAAGAATAAACCAAGATTCAAAGTGCCTTTTAAATATTTGAGAATATGTAAGACTGCTGAAAAATGTGTTTCTCTTGGAGCATTCAAGAATTGACTTAATTGTTGCACAACAAAAGATATGTCAGGTCTTGTAAGATTAAGATAGAGAAATTTACCAATAATTCTCCTATACACTTCTGGATCTTCTAATAGATCACCATCAGTCAAACTAAGCTTCAAACCCTTTTGCATTGGAAAGAGAGCTGGTTTGCAATTTTCTAGCTTGTGTTCTCTTAGCGTATCTAAAATATACTTCCTTTGATTTAGAAGTATTCCAGATTTTGTCCTTGACACTTTAATACCAAGAAAGTACTTCAATGTACCTAAATCTTTGATAGTAAAAGCTCTATGCAAATCATTCTTCAAATCAGTCATCATAGTAGCATCATTTCCAGTCAATAGTAAATCATCTACATATGTAACAATAACTGTAAAAGATTTACCTTTACTCATAAAAAACAAAGAGTAGTCTTGTTTTGATTGAAGAAAGCCCCATTCAACTAAGAATTTTGTCAATTCTTTATTCCAACATCTACTTGCCTGTTTTAAACCATATATTGACCTCTTGAGCTTACAAACTTGACCGGGTTTTTCCTTTGTATAGCCTAAAGGAGGAATCATATATACATCTTCATCAAGATAACCATGCAAAAAAGCATTATTTATATCAAGCTATTGAATATCCCAATCTCTTATTGCTGCTAATGCAATTACTAATCTCACTGTAGTTAATTTAGCTACTGGACTGAAAGTATATTTGTAATCCTTTCTAGATATTTGTTTATCTCCTCTAGCAACAACCCTTCCCTTACACCTCTCAATTTCCCCATTTGGTTTAAATTTTGTTTTATAAACCCATTTAGAGCCAATAGATTTTATACCAGAAGGCAACTCTGTTAACTCCCATGTTCCATTATCTTCTAAAGCTTGTAATTCTTTATTCATAGCATCTACCCATTCAGCATGATTTTTAGCTTGATTATAAGAAAATGGCTCAAAAGCTGTCATCACATTATTTAGACTATGCAGATTCTCATCATTCAAATGTAAAAAAAATGGTTCAGAATATACATTGAATAATGCAGAATCACTAATTGCTGAAGTATGACTTGCTCTTGCAATTGGCTTAACCATTATAAAATCATCAAACTTCTTTGGCAATCTTGTTGTTCTAGAAGAAGTTCTAACACTTTGTGGCAAAATATTTTGAGAATCAGGCACTTCATTAGTAGAGGAACTCATAATGTTTGTATTTTGATTTTCTGAAATAAAATCATCTTGAGAAAACAGAACATTGTCATGAGGAGTTTGTGAACTATGGTGATCTTGATTTTGAATAATAGATGGCACATTTGTAGATTGATGAAATTGTTGCATATCAAAAGCAGGATTGACTAGAGGAAATTGATTAGTAAGGGTATCAGGAAAAGATGAAGGAAAATTTTCTGATTTATCTTTGAATGGAAAACAGTTTTCAACAAAGAACACATCTCTACTAAGAATAACCTTGTGAGTGTCAAGATCATATAACTTGTAGCCTTTTTGAGCATATGGATACCCTAACAGAACACATTTCTTTGATCTAGGAGCAAATTTATCATGTGTCTTTTGAGTAGAAAAACATAAGCATCCAATTACTCTTAAATAACTGTAATCAGGCTTGTTCTTCATTAGTAATTCATAAGGAGTTTTCCACTGTAGAACTGAACTAGGTAACAAATTTATAATATGTGTGGCTGACAATAAACAATCACCCCAAAACTTATATGGCAAGCCAACATGAATCCTTATTGTCCTAGCTGTTTCAAGTAAATGCTTGTGTTTTCTCTCTACTCTACCATTTTGTTGTGGATTTCCTGGAATACCTTTTTGATGAACTATCCCTTTACTTGCAAACAAATCTCTACATGACTGTTGAATTATCTCTGTTCCATTATCACTTCTAATCACCTTCACCTTTTTATCAAATTGAGTTTGAACATATTCCAGAAAACTCATTATCACATTATATACTTGAGTTTTTGAAGAAATCAAATGAGTCCAAGTAGTTCTTGTATGATCATCTAGAATGGTGACAAAATATTTGCAACCAGACAAAGAAGGTCTTGCATATGGTCCCCATAAATCAACATGTATCAAATCAAACATATCATTAGCATATGACAATGATTTATGAAATGGCATTTTATGATGTTTACCCAAGACACAAGCTTCACAACTAAAATCACAACTGTTTTTATTGATATTGTTGCCTGAAATGGATACTACTAAATGTTTCATATGACTAGCAGAAATATGACCCAACCTAGCATGAACAACCTCAATACTAGGATCAACATTTGCAGTAATGCTATTATTAACATAAGAAAAAGAAGTATTAATAATAGCAGGTTCAAAAGTACTGACAGAACTACATGAAATCAGATTTGAGTATTTGGAGAATTTGTATAGACCAAAATGTCTTGATCCAACAGCATGATCTTGTTTAGTCAAAGGATCCTGAAAATGACATGCATTCTTTGTAAAGTTTGCAATCAGGTTATTATCATCTAAAAATCTTCCAACAGAAAGTAAGTTATGTTTGAATTCAGGAATGTAGAAGACATTATTGAGAGTTATCTGAGGATTTAATTGTATGGTGCCAACATATTCAACCAATTTAATAGATCCATCAGGCAAAGATACCTTAACTGGATCAATTAGTTGTTTTAATGAAGCAAAATGTGTCAATTTTGATGCCATATGATCTGTAGCCCCTGTATCTATAATCCAACTATCATTATTAAACCCATTTAAAAGATAGTCTGAATTTGAAGAGGAAAATATACCTGCAAAATTCACTGCAGTGTACAATGGATTATCCTCAGAAATAGTAGACTTTGAATTCTGCTGAATCATCTTCATAACTTCATTATAGAGAGCTGAAGCCATAGTTGGATCCACTTGCTTAGTTGATGCACTTGATTCTCCTCTTTCTTGTGGTATTTTGCCCAAGATTCCTTCAGAATTGACTTGCACATTTCCAGCCATTTTAACATTCTTTTTTACTTTCAAACTTTCCCACCAATCTGGATAGCCAACTAATTTGAAACACTGGTCAATCCCATGTCCTTTCTTCTTGCAATGCTCACAAATCTGTTCACTCTTTTTCCTTTTAGCGTCCCTCTTCACAGTTTGATATGGTGGTTTAGGAAAAGTCTTTATAGCTTGTACTTGTAGAGCACTCATTTCATTATCAGCTGCAACATTATTAAGTTTACTTTGTTGCTCCACTTGTTGCAAAGTAAAATAGGCCTTATGCACATTCGGCAAAGGATCATTACTGAGTATATTAGTCTTGACTTGATCGTATTCTTTATTCAACCCAGATAAAAATTGCATCAATTTATTTCTCTGATCCCTTTCAAGAAATTTTTTAAAAATCCCACAAATACAACTATTCATCGCATCACAAGTACATTCAGGAAAACCTTCTAATATTTGCAGCTGATCTCATACATTTTTCAATCTTCCATAGTATTCAGCAATTGTACTGTCATTTTGCTGTGTTGATGTAAGTGTTTGGTGCAAATCATAAATCTGTGGTGCGGTAGTTTGTCCAAACCTTTCATTCAATTCTCTCCATAATTGTTTAGAAGAATTTAAGAACATATAGCTTTCAGCTAATACCTTTTCCATTGAATTTAAGATCCAGGACATCACCATATAATCATTCCTGATCCATTTTTGAAATTCAAGAGAAGTTGCAGGAGGCATTTGAAACGTACCATCAACAAATTGAAACTTGTTTCGAGCTATTAGTGCCATTTTAACAGATTTGCTCCAATTCAAGAAGTTCGGTCCAGTAAGAATATGATTACAAAGCTGCATACCAGGATGATCAGAATTAGAAAGATAGTAGGGATCATTGAAGTTGACTCCTGAAGAATTTGGTACAACCGAATTATCTTGAGAGGTAATTTCATCATCATTCGCCATTTCTAGGGTTTACGAGAAAACGAGATTCAAGTTTGAAGAGGAAGTTAATAAGGAAGAAGAAAGAAGACGATGAAATCGCCTGAAGCTCCGATACCATGAAAAGATGCAAAAATACCCAGAAATTCATTTTATTATTTCAGATCTCAAATCGAAGAAGAAGAAAGGAAAATACATTCTGTATTATCTCTCAAAGTACAGACGCAAATGTTTATTTATACCCACTTGGGCTTTCAGCCCAATAAGCAGGAAAACTAAAACTAAAATACAAAACAGCCCAAAAAGAACTGAACGAAACCAAAATAAAGAAAAACACACAAAATATTTACAACATACACCAATAAACTTCTCATCTCAACACAAAAATATAGGGGCTTTCATTCATTGCTCTTTCTATCGATATGCTGAAACCACGCACCAGTTAAATAAGTTAAGTAAGGGAAAGGTTAATATAAAAGGGGGCTGTCACCGACACCCAAACAGTTCCATTTGCCTAACAACATATATATCACAAACGCTGGTTAAGTTCTTTTCGATTGACGACTCGTTCAGTAACTAATTTGTTTATCAACTAGTTATACTATCTCTTGTTTTATTAACCAAATACAGTTTAAAAACTGAATTAGAAATCGTATTAAAAAACATACATCAATTTAAATTTATAATATAATATCAATTAGAAAAGGAAACAAGAGTTCTGATGAAAAATTCTTTAACACACAAGAGCTCCAGAAAATGGGCTTTTACCCTTACAAAGAACTCTCATGAATTGAGTTGACAAAATACAGACTGGGCATGTGTCATTAACATATTGAAACTTATTAAGACCTGTGAAGCTTCCATGCCCATTCTTGTAAGATTCAACTCTTATATTTGTCATAGTGGCTGTAGACAGCAATCATTTAGCGAAACTGATGCTGGAGGGAGATCATATAAACTATTTATTATTGAACCATTACTCCTGGTTGTCGCATGTTTCCGCAGAATGTTTCCACAGAATATGATTAACGTAAATACAGGAAAACAATATGCTTATCTTACAAGTATACAACCATGCTTTGAGTTTTCAGAACTTGTAATATTCTTCTTTGTTCATTGATTAACTATAGGATAAGACACTCTGCTTGATCTCCAAATCTTACTTGTCCCTGTTACTGTCATTTCAGTGATTAACCATAAGACCGTAACCAACAATCTGTTTTGTTCACTTCTTTTCTTTTATCCAAACAAGCCACAACATAACCAGCAATACAAAACTAGTCACAAACCACTTAAAAAATATATTATATAATACAAACAGTACAAAACAGCAAACACCCCTTCCATCCAATATTATCCCTTTTCACCGCAGCAAACAACGTTTGCATGTTTTTTTATTATTAAAAGTTTATAACGGCAAAGTCTTTGCCGTTATAAATTAAAACGGCAAAGACTTCGCCGTTATAACCTCCAACCTCTGTTCACTCAACCGGACACGAACTGGTTCCAAACTAGCCACGGAGAAGTAAACAAGTCATACCTGATTGCTTCGTGACTTGTTTAGTAACTGAACAAACCATTGTTGGTTGTGCTCTAACATATATTAAGATCAAAACCTTTTTTTGGCTTGTGTGTTATCTAATTATTTTGTAAGTATAGACAAAGTGCATTTTTAAATTTTTTGATATATTTATGCTGAAGTGAAGTAATTGGAATGAGATCCATCCTCTGGTCATTTCTATTATTGAAACTCTTTGCTCCTATATGCATTAAACCAAATAAAATTATCTGTATCTAAAATTGTCTCTCTCTCAATACCCAACCAATCAGCACCTCCGAATTCCAAAATTTTGCAATTAAACCCTCTTTTTTTTCCTTTGATTTAATTGTAAAAACGTGAAAATTAGACATCCTGATTGGTTAGGTAGAGGAGCAGACAGTTTTGAGTACAGAGCTGCACTAAACAAATCAGTTGAACAGTGACTTTAGTACATAAAAAGCATTTTCTTCCAAAACATAGAGGGGATGAACCTTACCCAAGCCAAAATATGCATTTGCAGAATATTGAATAATCCACAAATTTCCTACGCGCACAACTATCAAACAAGGCTTGGACATAGGAACATACCATATGCATTCTAATTCAGTCAATTAGATATTTGTAATTTTGTATTACTAAAAAATCGCTTAAATAACTCATACGCATTCCTTCCCACGTTCTACATACTCTCTATATAAACCCCTCATGTCCTCAGTAACATTCAATGCAGCAAACCATAAATAAAGAAGCAGAACAAAAATTCATAACAATAAAACTCAAATTCAATGGAAAGTTCTTGCACAATGGCTCTTTTCATCCTCACAACCTCCCTATTTATTTGCATGTCATGTGCATCTCCAACCAAATTTCTTCAAACATCATGCAAACCAACTTCATATCCGAGCGTATGCATCCAGAGTCTCTCTGCCTATTCATTGTTGCTTCGCCGCAGTCCTCGTCACCTTGCTGATGTCGCGTTATCTCTAAGTGCAGCTAGGGCCCATGAAGCTTCAACTTATGTATCTAGTATATCCTCGGGAAACACCAGATACAAATCCTTTGCTGCAGATGCAGTAGATCAGAATATCTACAATGAGATTCGTGATTGTATGATCACAATGTCTGACAGTGCAGTTCAACTTCATAAATCTGTTAATCAACTACGTAAACTTGGAAGAAGGAACAGGCCTTCGTTTGCTTTGAGATTAGGCAATGTTCTGACATGGGTTAGTGCTGCGCTTACAGATCAGCAAATGTGCCTTAATAGCTTGATGGAGAGTAATGCTCATGGTAACATGCATGCTATTATAAGGAAGAAAGTGCTCACTCTAAGTAAGGTTACAAGTAATGCTTTGTCGCTTGTCAATAGGCTTGGGTCTGGACAATAGCTAATTTGTTCTTAGTATGTTACTTTTTTAAAAAAAGGTTATGTACATATCCTTTTCTTTGTTGATAAGTTATAATATAGTTTTGTGACAAATCTTATTAGTTCGATAGTGTTTAGAAACAAATATAGTACTATCTGTATGGAACTACCATGGCCATTTTCCATTTCAAGAATTTAAAAATTCTTGTTTTCAATATATTTGGATTTTCAATGAAACTAAGCAGCTTTTGAAATTTTATCCATTGGTTTCTGTGGAAGAGGATCACAATTCAGATCCAAATCATCCGGTTATGTGCATTAAACATTTTTATCCTTTTTTCATGATCAATAATACTTTTTTATAATATTGATAATCATTACATTCATTACTTAGTTACTATGCAGTATGCATCCAGAAGCTAAGTTAATCGTGGCTGTAACCTATTCATAATCTGAATTAAGTTCCTTTATTTCCAAATTACATATTCCTGGTGTCTTTAAAGTTTGAACAATTATAACTTATTTTGATTTTTGATTTTGATTTGTTGTTTGTTCTAAAGAAATTTAGTCTTCACTTTGTTATTTGTTCTTAGTTTTTTGCTCTTTGCTTATCGAGTTTATGGAAAGGATGAGCATTAATATTCTAATATAGACCAGAAAATAATCTTAAAAAATATTGATCTTGTGCAAGCAATAGTCCCTCTGGGAACAGTCTATCCGTACATTCATATCTTATTACCCAGCCTTAATGGAAGCTAGGGCTTTGCTCTTCCTTACATGTTGGCTGCTTCCTCTACCTTTAAATCAGCTCTGAATCTTATGAAAATTTTGTTCGATACACTACAAGAGAATACAACTATTCCAACGGCTGGAAGCAGTCAACGGCCGTTCGAAGCCGTTGATATATAATCAACGAATTCCAATGATTTCCAACGAAACCAACGGAGCACTTCCAACGGCCTTCAACAGTTGCATGCCGTTGAAAACTATTTCAAACAGATGACCAATAAGCCGTTGATAACTGTTTCAAACTATTGAAAATCTAGATGATTTTTTTTTATAACAGCAAGCCTATTACCTTTCAGCCACCTCATTTCCAATCCAATCCATTTCCAATTCATCTCCAATAAATTTCACACATGTATAACACGTATATATCAATAACAATATAACCTTGTCTATAATGCAAAAAACAATTTCAGTTGAAAAATAGTATAATGTTATTTTTATGTTACATAGTCAGTAATTGATAAACTTATCGGCGTGAGTAATAGAATTTAAAATACGCATGCATATGCAGTTGTCGCTTTATCCTAATATGTGATGTTGTCAGCCTCGTCTACTTACCTGGATGCGTGGGTGTGAGTAAATACGTCCATGAAGGACACGAAATGTCCACGATCTCGTTCCTGCAATTGATAATTTGGATAATTTAATTTCATATATCTAATTACTGAACTAATCAATATACAAATGCAATAACTGATAAATTTACCAAGTTCTCGCGGTGATGCTAGAAAGACTTGGATCCACTACGATGAGTTTTTGGATTCCTGCTTCTGTTTGCTGAGTTCCTTGCTAACTCCGCCTGCAAAATTACGTTCAATAATTATTTAATAATTGTCAAAAAATTAATGAGATTTGTTGTAGATTTACCTTGAATTTATCAGTGTCCCACCAGTCAACCCACTTTTCGCATACTACCGCGCTCATTCACTTTGGTTTCTTCCCCAATTTTTTAATCTTTGACATTTTCTCCTTATAGTTATTAGCGACCTTTGAATTCTAGTATCGCTGAACTAGGCTGATGTCATACTCCAGCAAATCTACTTCGCCCAGTACAATGAGTAAAGATTTCCAATTATTTATTTGCATTTAATCATTTTGTAAAATGGTATAAACTTACCATAGAATCTTGCCAAATAGTCTCTCTCATGGTGTCGGGGATCTTGCTCCACTTAGATCAGAAATCGCTCATCCTAGCCATATACGCATTCTTAGAAATGTTCAGAACCACTGACGATGACTTCAACTCAAACCCCCTGCATTAAATATAAAATAAAACTTTAGACAATTGTAGATATATCATGTATAAAAAAATTAAATTGCTATGTTGCTGATTTTGATACTTACACATGATCATCCTTAGGCTTCAAGTAAACGATTGGACGAGCTTGTGGCTCGCCACTACTCTCACCGATCTGCTGGAAAGAGCTACGTCGTCGAGAGCCAGAGCCAAACATAATATATCTGCCACATACATACATATACAATTCATAATAATTATGATATGATGAACCATAAAATGTAATACATGTTACACATGTGTCATGTTGTGTGTGTGTTGTGTGTAAAAGTATACACTTGTTGTCATTAAAATTGTATAAATAAGATAAATGCAATATCAATCAAAGATAAATGTAATGTTGAATAATTGTAGAAATTACCGGATATTACTCAGTCCTCATCGTTTTCTAATTCAGACTCGGTTTTATGTTCTATGTCATTTTCCTCTACACTCTCAAATGCTTCAGTTAATACATTTGTCTCATCATTTAATGGTCCAAAATCAATTTTCCTCCAGATCTGCTTGATAGGCTTGTTTGTTTGGAATATTCTTTCCATCGAATGCAAATCTTGCCTTGGTTTTAAAAAAACTGCAGACCAATATTCTTTATCTCTTTTTAGAGATGGATAAGGGGCATAATAAGCTTGTTGGTCTTGTTTGGTAGTACAAAGGGGTCGTACTTTTGATAACGCGAGGTATGTTTGTTTACGTCAAAAGTTAGTCTAATGACAATCAACCCCCTGCACGCGTTAACCACACACAAAAAATAATCATAAAATTACAAGAATATGAAAATAAACATAGGAGACGCAATATTTTATAGTGGTTCGGCTCGATCCAAGCCTACGTCCACTTGTAATCTTTGTTTATACTGTCGATTATAGAATACAATGATTTTTCAGTGGAGAAAGAAAAAGTGTTCCATAAAATCCATGTGTTTATTTAAGAGTACGTGACATGTTATTTTTAGATGCTGAACAGTAAACTTTGAGTGGTGGATTTCAGATCATTTTCCATTTCGAGGAAAGGCTATATATATGCGAGGATCCATGCTGAGGTGGTATGAGGAGTGGCATATCTTCTTTTAAGGCTTGGACACGTGTAGCCCGACCCAGAAATGTGGTTGTAGGCGGCGGAACCCGGTACTGCTTATGAATAGTTCTTCCTCGAAATATGCGGCATACGTGAAACTGAGTACTTGGTGTATCAAAAGAAGTACTGGTCAATGCTTATCCGCTGCGCTCACCTCTGAAATAGGACTTCGTTTGATAGCATATTACTTGCTCGTTGATTCGATACTATAGGAAATAATTTTACTTAGACACTTCTGCTTCGATATTCCAGCTCAATCCAATCTTTTAAGAACAGATTGGTCAATCTGTTGATGACTCGACCGATTGGCTTTTTCTCAACGAGGATGTTGTCTTTACTTATTAACATAGTTTTTGGGTCGACCCAAGGTCGATTGACCAAAGGTGAAATTTCTCCCTTGAGGCCTGGAATGGGATGATTTCTGGTAGTAGGCTTCGACTTTATGTTAGGATGACTTTTTGCCAAAAAGTTGGTCAACACTTTGCCCCGTAGAGTACATCTTTTTTGAAAAAGAAGATGTGCTCTGGATCTTCTAGAGAACGTTGAATAGCAGAAATCTGGGAAACTATGGTTAGAACGAACCATATTAAGGCCAGAAAACTGACGATCATCAATGATTGTATTAAGGCCAAAAGTCCAACGACCGTTGAGGATCGTATTAAAGTCCGAAAACCGACAATCATTGAGGACCATATTAAGGCCAAAAACTTGTGAATGCCAGAGAACGAGTCAACCATTTTGAGTTGATCATGGCAGAAGTAGAAGAACTGGGATCCCGCCTATTAAATGATACCTGCAAAGAACTAGAGTACGAGCATAGACCATGCTCGGCTTTTTGAAGTGGTTTATGAACCATATCTTGGGGATGAGTATAAACCATACTAGGTTTTTCTTGGTAAGACGATATAGTCTTTTGTACCAAGGTTTCTAAAGTCGAACAGTAAACATGTTCGGGGAATGAATAAAGTACTTGAGCATATGCCATACTCTTGAGTCGATAATGCTTACTTTTCAAATCATGGCAAGGTTTGGTTCGGGTATTATCCATACTCACACTAGGAGAGAGGAGTTGGCGAGTATCAACCATACCCAACTTAATAAAGTGGCGTAGGTATGATGGCAGCCGCTGACCATGCTCGGTTTAGAGATGGTGGCTAGCTCTGATCATGCTTGGTTTGGCGAACATTAACCATGCTCAGCTTAAGAGAGTGGCGAGCATAAACTATACTCGGCTTAGTAAAGTTTGGCAAGTACTATACTTGGTTTTGAAGTGCTTGTCAAAACCTGACAAGGTGTTTGGATCGATCAAGCATAATCAATGTTTGAGAAATATAGTTTATTGCTGCTAAGAAGCTATTACATAAATTCAAACAAAACCTAATGGGTTTGTAATTGAATCCATAACACACCTAGGGATTAAATCCTAACTTCGTACGTGTGTACTTCAATACAACCGCATTATTGAAAAATAATAAAAGTACATTCCTTATATCCTAATAAATGAGAAATATTCACTATGATCTAGACCAGATCAATTGATCATGATGCCTTGATTGTTGGGCTTAGGGTCCTTTCCGTTCCGATAAGCTCGGGGACCGACCTGAGGAGCTGGAGCAGAAAGTTGTGGCGGCACGGCCTATATCGATTTTTTAACATACTCGGGTTGCTCTCTGTGTTTGACCCTTTCTTCAATGAGATCGCACAAACGCCTGTATTCACTGGTGTCGTGACCTGCCATGTTATGATACATCTAGTGATTTTCGGACTCGAGCTCTCTTTGGGTCAGCTCCCACCTGGGAGGCTTAGGGAAAGATAGAGATCCTCGTATGTCGAGGTAGATATCCAGCAGGGAGGAGTTAAGCTCGGTGTATCATTCGTACTTTTCATCTCTCTGGGATCGTACGTTCCGATCATTCTTCTTTGAGGCTTTTCCTTTCCTTTGTTCTGGTCGTTGGTATTGGATGGGCTCGAGATTTTCCATCTCGATGTTGGCATCTTCTAGATGGAGGAATCTATCTGCCTTAACATAGAATTCTTCAATGTCTTTGGGTGGATCTCTAGTCAAAGAGATCCGGAATTTATAGCGGATCTGGACACCGACTATGGCGGCCATAAGCACCATCGATGGCTCGGGTCGATCGACTGATGCTACGGCCGCACTGAATATTTCTAAGAAGGAGCATAAGGCATCGCCGGACCATTGCTTGATGAATGTAAGGAACATGACACTCTTCGGCCGAGAGATATGAACTCTGAACTGCTCGATGAAGCGAGTAACAAGCATGTTCCAACTACTGATGGATTTAGTTGTTAGCTATCAAAACCATATGCTAGCAATGTCGATGAGAAACAAGGGGAAGCACTTCACCATGACTTTGGTCAATGCAGAAAGTACTTCCATGTGACGCATGCATCGCATGAGATGTATGGTCAGGTCGGTCCTGCCGTTGTAGGGCTCCAGGATTAGAAGCTTGAAGTCTGGTAAATTGCGAAGTTTCTGATCTCTCGTGTGAATGGACTGCGATGGATGTTATCCACATCCTATTGAGAAGAGTTGCCTCAAGTGTAGCGTTTGATGATACTTGCAATCTGACTCTCATCCCCAAGGAGTTGTTGCCATGAATCCAATTCTGCACTGGGGACATTAGTGAGAATTCCAGTACTAGGCCCAGGTGGAAGCATGCCCTGAGCCCCTAGGGTCGGGTCGGTTCGACCACCGATAGTTGAGTGAAGGTGATCCCCGAGTGTAGGTGCTGGTTCAGAATTGGCCAAAGTCGCTTGGTTAAACTAGGTTTTGGACAAAACCATACCCATAGTAGTAGGACCAGGTTGTTCCAGTTGAGTGGTATCCATCTAGGGCTCGGTATTGTCCCTTCCCGGAGTGACGTTAGAGTGGTTTACAATAGTGTTTCCCTCTGTCACATTAAGGACTGGTATGGTAGAGAGGTCTTGGTGACACGAAGGGTTGTTGTCCCCAGCTCTTCGTTGAGGGGGAGGCAACATAAGACTAGTTTGCGGTAAGATACTGGTCAGACTGATGGTTGCACCAATCCATGTCATGGTTGACCTAGATGCTGAATTAGTTCAGGAGCTGTTTGTCTAGGGAGTTGAGTCGAACTCTGGATTAAAGGAAAAACGGTCGACCGGTCCGGAACTTGGCCACGACTAACCTGAGAACCTACAACTACCAAAGCTCTGTTTAGTGCTGGAAGTAATGATCCTAGCATTGGTCGATCGGGAAGTGAAGTTGAACCAGGGGGAAGCAAAGGTGTGGACCGATCTGGGGCTTGGATTTCCGCAGAACAAAGATCAATTATTGCCCTAGCCTTGTCGTGTGTGGGAAATGATATTGGAATGTGAGGTCACTTTTCCATCCGAATGATGAGGTTGTTCATCACTTCCGACCGATGTTTGAGAATTTCACCCTGATGTGCCATCTGATTTCTGAACTCGGTCAAAACTTTGTCCATGTTGTCCCTAATTAGGTATCGGTACGGGTCTTCATGGGAAGAAGCCTCACGGCTTGCCTCTATTGCTGCTGCTCCTATTGTGTCAGCATATCAAGATTGAGAGTGAGAAGGTGTTGCGTCCTTTTTCCGCTTTGTCGTTGCTTCCCTAAGAGTTGCCGTAGGTCGTCGGGTATATCTACGTGCCTATTCTTGGCATGCTAAAGTGTTGACGTCAAAAGTTGTTCTAATGCCAATCAACCCCCAATGCGCGTTAACCGCACACGAAAAATAATTATAAGAGTACGAGAAAATGAAAATAAACATAAGAGACATAATATTTTATAGTGGTTCGGCTCAATCCAAGCCTACGTTCACTCGCAATCTTTGTTTATACTATCGATTACAGATTACAGTGATTTTTCAGTGGAGAAAGAAGAAGTGTTCACACAAAATCCTTGTGAGAGTATATGACATGTTATTTTTAGATTTTGAATAGTAAACGTTGAGTGGTGGATTTCAGATCATTTTACATTTCGGGGAAGGGCTGTATATATAGGCGAGGATCCATGCTGAGGTGGTATGCGGCATGGCATATCTTCTTTTCAGGCTAGGACACGTGTAGCCCGACCCAGAAATGTAGTTAGAGGGGGGCGGGTCCCGATACTACTTATGTATAGTTCTTCCTCGAAATATGCGACATACGTGGAATTGAGTACTTGGTGTATTAAAAGAAGTGCTAGTCAAAGCTTATCCACTGCGCTCGCCTCGAAAACAGGACTTCGTTTGATAGCATATTACATGCTCACTGATCCGATACTGTAGGAGATAATTTTACTTAGACACTTTTGCTCCAATATTCCAGCTCAATCCGATCTTTCTAGAATAGATCGGTTGATCTATTGATGACTCGACCGATTGGCTTTTTATCAAGGAGGATGGTGTCTTTACTTATTAACATAGTTTTTGGTCGACCTAAGGTGAAATTTATCCCTTGAGTCCTGTAATGGGCTGATTTCTGGTAGTAGGCTTTGATTGCAGGTTGGGACGGCTCTTGGCCAAAAAGTTGGTCAACAATGTTTAATTTCTATAAGATTATAATTTGGATGCACTTTAATAACAGAACCTGAAACATTGTTGAACCAGTTGCATCTAAACAAATAAACATCCTCCGCGGATCTTGTAAAATATGCCTATTGCGAAATCTAAGTTAACACGCCATACAAATCATTTTTATGATTATTAGGATCATCGCTACCTTTAACAAATACACCAATATTGTTTGTTAATTTTTCTGCATTGTGTTCTTTGGTGTTGAATTTATATCCATTAACAAAAAATATTGGATACGTTTTAATTTATTTTCTCGGTCCAAATACAAATGTTTCAATCCTTCATCGAGCACATGATTTGTGGGATCAGAAACGTAGTTCGAAAACTAAGTACTGAAATCATTGCTTAAATCGTCGCTTGGATTTTGTAATTCATAAATACTGCTAACACAAACAAGATATATTACATTATTATTTATTTACATGTGTAGTATTAAGTTTAACAAAACTTGTAATGTGATAATTACCTAACAAATGGTGCGACTTCAGAACAATTAAGAATAATATATGTGTGTGCTACATGGTATGTCATCTATCCATTCTTCCATACATTTTCTAGCATGTTGGCCATGTTGTTTAAAAATAGATAACATTTCTTCAAAAGAAGAATCTTGTTCAAATGATAATTTCATATGATCACTGAAATAATGAGATAAAAAGAAAGAAGCTTCTTCTTCGATATATTTGCAAATAGAATCTTCAACTCGAGTTTTTTGTCTCACTTTTTTTCTTTAAATGGTTTAAGTATCTAATAAAAAAATATATCGGTTCTTTATAAACTTTTATTTATAATTAAATTAACATTTGCGTAATCAGTATAGTAACATTCCTTTTGAATGGGTACATCCATCTATATTGTACAAGACCTCGAAGACGTGTTTCATATGGAAGGTGAACAGGTAAATGCTCCATTACATTAAAGAAACTCAGAGGAAATATTTTCTCTAGTTTGCATAGCAGTATAGGGATTTCTTATTCAAGTTTAAGTAGACAGTCAACTTTTAACGTAGTTGAACAAAGCTTCTTGTAAAATAAACTAAGTTTTGTTATTACCTTACAAACTTTCATGGGTAACGGTTCTTTGAAAGCGACGAGTAATAAATTTTCCAACATTACATGACAATCATGGCTTTTCATTCCACTCAGTCTTCTGTTTTTATAGTCGACACATCTTCGAAGATTAGAGGAAATTCTACCGGGAAATCGTAATCTTTTCTCCCATTTTAACAGTATTTTAACTTGGTTGTTGTCTAGTTCATAACATACTTTGTTTTTTTTTTCCTGTCATTGGGCTTCATATGAAGCTTAGGACGATTTCATATTTCCTCTATATCACATCTAGATTTCAGATCGTCCTTAATCTTGCCCTTAACATTCAAAACTGTTTTAACAACATTCTGAAATACATTTTTCTCGTTATGCATCACGACAATGTTATGACGGATTAAGTGATTTTTCCAATAAGGCAATTCCTATAATATACTATGTTTGCACCAATTATGTACCATCGATTTACCTTGAATTTTAGTTTGTTATCCGGTTTCGTGTATCTTTGGATAATCTTTTACAAGTTCATATATATCATTGCTTGACCAAACCGTTGGTGTTCATAGAGTCTCATATCTATTAGCCGTGAAGTTTTTTCGTCTCTTCTAAAAGGATAATTGATATGAAGAAAACATCGATGAAAATCAAACCATGAAATTTTATTCCCATGCGGTAAGGAAAATGCTCATGTTTCTTCCATGCAATAAGGGCAAGTAAAACAACTGGCTGTACTCCAACCTGAAAGCATTGCATATGCAAGAAAATCGCTAATAGTCCATAACAAAGAAGCAAACATCCTAAAAATTTCTTTTTTGACACGCCGTATGTTTCAGCTCCTTCATGCCATAAATTTTCAACTCTTCGATTAACGATTGTAAGTAAACATCAATGCCCTGTGTCGGATCATCAGTGCCAGGGACGACAATTATGAGAAACATATATGGAGTTTTCATACACGTCCACGGGGGTTGATTGTAAGGTGTGATTATTATAGGACAAGATGAATATTTAGAACCAAACTGAGAAAACGATGAGAAACCATCTGTATATAAACCTAGTCTAACGTTGCGTCTCTCCATTGCGAAATTGGGATATTTCTTATCAAAATATTTTCATGCTTCTCTATCGGATGGGTGTGTCAATGATCTTCTTGAGGCATTCTCACACTGTGTCGTCTCATATGATGCTTTGTTACAGATGATGCATATAATCTTTGAAGTCTAGGGGTGATGGATAAATAATGCATATACTTATACCAAACTTATTTTCCCTTCATTTTCCTTGGTTTGTATCTTTCTGACATATTTTACAATTTCTAAGATTGATATCTTTTTTCCAATTCAACATGAAACTATTTAAACATGTATCTATTTTTTGATACAACAAATCGCCATAAGTTTTTTCACTTCATAATAATTTTCACATTAAATTATTGAATGTCATATGGCGTTTAGCAGCTTGAACAACAGCAGTAAATCCTTCTTTCGTAAGGTTTAATTTTGATTTCATTGCAATGCACTCTACAATTACCAATAATTCAATGTCGCTTGTACATCTATTCCAAAGGTTTTTTTAGCATGATCCAATAAATCATATATTTTTAGCTCCAATATTTGGCTCCTCCTCGACGTTAACATTGTCATTATCAATTTCAACAGTAGGGAACATCGATCGTGATGCATATTCGGCCATGTGCTCTATGAGATTCGTACTAACCTGATCACTATGACCTCCACCGACTGTTCTTGATTATTAAGGGCTACAATTTCTCCACGACGATCCCACAATAGATAATTGGGTATGAAACCGTATTGGCGCAAATGAACCTTAACCGTATTTGATATTAAATAGTTCAACAATTTGCACCTACTACATGGACAACGAATTTCTTTATTGTTTCCAATGTTACTTAAAGCAAATTCGATAAATACTTGTACCTCGTTTAGAAAATGTTCACTTATTGCGCCACTCATTCCCTTCTTTGATACATCCAGCTTCGATCAACAAAAATAATTGACATTTTTTCCTACTTTAAAACCTATGATAAAGTAAAAAACTATTAATCGTTCATTTTTATATTTTGTTTAAAATTTAATTACTAATTTAGTAAACATATACTAAATTTTATATTTTTTTATAAACTTTATTTTAAATAAACAACTAGCTGTTCATTGACACTTGTGTACCTTCTCTGATGGTCGGTCATCCTACTTCCCATTACAAACACAATAGTAATTACATTCCATAAATCATATCATTTTAAATAATTTCATGAAATTTCAATAGCATTTCCCCCTTGTTTGGTATCGTACACAAATCCGTGTACACAAGCAACATAAAGGAAACGTCGTCGAAAGTTTATGAAATGTTAAAGTGATATGAGTTATGAAATAATTACTTTATAGTGTTTGTAACTTGTCCAATACATGGACAAATCCGAAAATGTTGTATCACATGAATAGGGATATCCATTTTGTAGAAAAAACGAATATCCATATAACGATCGTATACGGCACTAATTGACAGATGGGGCCAAATAATATCTAAGGGTTTAAATATTTGTTTATATTAAATTTAAATATATAATTTCTTTATATTTTACCATTATATTACATATTTACTAAATTATATGTTTTTACAATTTACTGAATTCTAACTACGACGATTCCTATCAAAATCATTTAAAGTCATCCAAAACTTATTATACATCATTTCAATTCACGTGTTCGAAAAGCAAAAAACTTGTATTTGCATAAATTGTCCAAACTACGATGAATCCTTACATAATGTATACTTTATGTTTTCATAAATTATACTATTTGCAAACCCTATCACACACCTACGTTCAATACTAACCAAATCATCCTAAACATACGCAACATGCTAAATTAGAAAATTTTGCAATTGGTAGTAATTTGATCGTTACGATGATAATAATGGAGGTAATATGATGCAATAAACATACACTAATAATTAGGAATCAATTAATCCAAATTAGGCCTTAAATCAAAAAATACCTAAATAATAGGTTTTGGGAAATTACCTGATTTAGCGAGCTGGAGGGTGGAGAGGGACTGCAGCACGTCGTAGGCTGCGTTGGAGGTTATTGGGTTGGTGGTTGGAGTGGTGGAAGCATTGGCGGAGGTGGATAAATGCAGATTTGGGGATAAAAAAGCGGTTGGCGAAGATAATGAGCTGAAGCACACAGGCTCTGGAAATTACCCAGGAAATTTCCAATGACCCCAAACGACCTGTGTTCCAACATTTTCCAACTTCTCCAAATGACTTATTTGAATATCAACTAGCCGTTGGAAGTCATTCTTTGAATCGCTAGCGGCCGTTGGAATATGGGCGTTGGAATACACTATAGTTCTAGTAGTGTTAAGGCTTTCGTGAGCACATCCGCACGCTAGTAGAACGATGGTATATGATTTATCACCAAATGGTCGCTGCTATGCCACTCACGAACGAAATGAAGATCAATTTCAATGTGTTTCATTCATGAGTGCTAAACTTGGTTCATGGAAAGTGAAATCGTGCTTCGATTGTCACACCAGATGATAGTCTTTCGATTAAGAGGAAACCCTAGTTCCATCAGTAAACTTTCGATCCAGGTTACTTCGGCTATGGTGCTTGTTATTGACTGATATTCGGCTTTTGTGCTTGACCGCAATACAGTTGTTTATTTTTTAGTGCACTAGGATATTGGATTGCATCCGAGATAAACACAATAGCCAGTGATGGATTTTCGATCGTCTGGATCGTTAGCCCAGTTCACATCACTGTAAGTTTTTGAATGTAAACTTCTGCCAAATCTGATAGATAGACCATGATTAATTGTCCCTTTCAAGTATCGTGGAACACGTTTAACTGCTTTCCAATAGTGACTAATTGGATATTGCATATACTGACATACTCTGTTGGCACTAAAATATATTTCTGGTTTGGTAATGGTAACATATTGCAAAGCACCTGTAACGACCCAGATTTTTGGATAGTTAAATTTGAACATTTAAATTAGTTTAGATATTTATTTAGAAATGGAAATGGATTTTTAATACAGATTTCATTTACCAAAAACGAAGTTTGAACGTTAAATTGATATTAAATTTAAAATGAGCTCGTAACGTCGCGATAGTTCGTAATTTATGATTTGAACTTCAATTGAATATACAAGATCCGATATAAGTCAGAATTCTTTGAAATAAGAAATGTTTGAGTCGAGTTGATAATAATTTTCTAATGAAAGAGAAAAATCCAGATTTCATATTATAGATTGTTAGTTATGTTAAAATCAAATTTTCAAATAGTCGCTATGATCGTTTCTAAACTATATCGTTTATTTAATAAAGTTAAAAATAATTCTTATATACTTTGAATATCATTTAATTTGAATTCTTAAATATTGAGTTTTAAATCCATATTGGTTTATACTTGAAGCTATATTATATTCCATTGGATATATATATATATATACGATAATAATAATTTATTACTACTTAATTGAATTATTTGGAAATTATATTTTTTATTGATATTATTATAAGTCTTAAGAATGGCCATTTTGCGAACGACCTCGGTTTTCAATGAAATTAGTTTCGTTGGATTCGTAACATTAAGTTATTGTAGAAAACCAAATTTCGCAGCAATTCGATGTTGTATACGACAATGGTAGCCATAAACTCTTAGTCGTTTCGTATAGTGTGTAATTAAACAAAATTTAAATAGAAGGTATTTCTATATAACTTAAGCAAACGATCGAATTAAGCTATGAAATCAATCCCATTGAATTCATATCGACGTTTAGACTCAGTACAGGTAGCTAGTTGGTTATTTATGGAGATCATGTATTTTGGTGTCCAAAATTGCATCATTTTGCATATGAAATACCATTTCGGGAAACAGACTCGAAATGTGATGAAACCTGTGCCGTAGGAACCATATTAGTTAGTTATTATAGGATCTCGATTTTCGTATCGATCGGACTTACAGTTTGATCGTGCGAGTAGTAAACGTCTTGATTTTATTTATTTCTTTATTCGATTTAATTTGGAATTTAAGAATAACCGATTTTCAAACGAAATCGAATTTCAACGAACTAATTTTATTGAATCCGTAATGATTTATCATTGTAGTATTCAAGTTTTAAGTTAGTTGGATTTATTTTGTGATCGTACGTAATTTAAACCCGTTTCATTCTCATATATGAATTATAAAGGAATTTTTACAATCGATCTCGAAATTCGACAAAACTTGTTCCATCATGTCCAGAATATTGTAATATGCTAGGGTTTAAATTTTCATCACGATCAGATGTCGTACGTGGTAGTTTTAACACATTACTTCGTGATGAAGTTTAATATAATAATATTATATTCATAAGCATTACCTATAAATAGAACCATCTAAAACCTAATTCACATTAGTCAAAACCATTCGTGGTTACGCACAGATAAAACGCCGCCTCCACCGTTAAAAATGAACGGACCAGGAACCGCCGCCTTCTGCCTTGTTTTCCACACAAACTGATCATCATTAGCCCCTACCTCTAACTACAAAATCGTTTAGCACTTCGAGCTCTTAAACTTGATCGGAGGTGATTGTTGTTGGCGATCTATAGAGGCCAAAATTTGCCACAAAAGGTGCTAGCTTTATGAGGTATTTACGGATGAACAAGGAGGCTGAGTCGTGAGTGGGTGCAGGCAATGATGGATGGAGGTGAGGTGAATGGAGCGCAGATCTCTGATGGCACGCCCGTCGAGGGTCTGCGGTGCAGCAGTGAACTTTATTTCATAGGCATATGTTCTAGAGCTGGTACAAGAGTAACGAAATAGAGGAAGAAACGGGTAAGCCCCGTATAAGTTAAATAAATGTAATTAATTTACTTAAAATGTGATTAAGGAAAATTAGTTAGTTTAATTTAATCTTATAACTATAAATGTTAATAGCTCATTCAAATATTATCACAATTCGATGATTCAAGATGCGTTGGACTAGTATTGACGTGCAGTACACCATGCAATAGAATTGGATGCTTTTGGAATCAACTAAAATTTTCAAATTAATTAAACGACTATTTAATTTAACTGAAAACAAACCATTCCAACGAAAAATCAAATCAAAGTGAGTCAGTTTTGTCCCACTTGTATTCCATATAAGTCGGTTTTATAATTTGTGTGCTATGATCGATAATTGCTTGTTGTGTGTTAAATACATTGATATATTGGATTAATTGATTGAATTAAATGCTCATTTAATTGAATTGAAATCAATTGTTAATTTTAACAATTATAACCAATCAAGTTAACTTGCCTTGCTGGCCACGTTTAAATATAAACGTGTTTAATTTAATGAATTTTTTTGAATTGTTTTGTTAATGTTAAATAAATTGGTTGATGTTAATTAGTCGTTATTTAATATTATATAAGTTATCAGTTAAATTGAATTGAATGAGTTTATTTGAGGTAACCTATTTGGATGCAGGGAATAACAAGTTGGAGGAATCAAACTGGATTCCTCACCAGTAGTTGTTGAATATTATTATATAATTATATATGTCAAAAAATATATGAATTTGTGATGCAAAGATTGACGTGCAGGTTGGAGGAATCCAACCGGATTCCTCATTAATATCGATAACGTTTATCTGTTCGATTGGATGTATGTGTTTTAATGTGAAATTAGTTAATATTTCATGGTTTGGTAATTTAGTAGATATTTACCTCTTTAATACCGACGATAAAATAAAAGATTTTGGAATCAATGTTAAATCGATTCCGAACATTTTCAAAGTATTTTTATATAAGGATTTGAAATAAGATGTTTATTTAAAAATAAACGTCAAAGTTTTATTTACGTTTTTATAACTATTTAAATTATAAATTAATGAAAATTTCAAGATATTAATAGATAAATGGTTAAGCGGTATAAACTAAATGGGAATGTTAAATTGATTACGAAGAAGGGATTAAACGGCGTAAATGGAATTTTAAAATATTTTAAAATGTTGAAATGGACTAATGGAATTGGAAGTGTACGAAAATTGATTTAAAAGAATTGAAAAGCGATTTTTCTTAATTAATTAACTTTTTTGCAAATATTGTTTTTAAATATATAGAATGTGATTAAATGAATTTTTCGTGAGTAAGATTAGCAAATAAATGGAAATACGTATAAACTGAGTTATATGGCGAGAAATGTGAAATGAATTCATATAATAAAAGAATTTGTAGAATTAGAGTTAAATATAGACAAATTGTTTAAAGGATACATGAAGTAAAAGAATATAAGTTATTTGCAAATAGAGAGGAATTTATAAATGAAGGGTTAAAACTTTTGTAAATGAAAGGTTAAGAATTTTGTAAATTAAAAGTTAAGGATTTTGTAAATAAAAGGTGAAAGGTTTTTGAAATGGAATCTGTAATATTTGTTCATAGAGGTTAAGTTGAACTATTTTGGTAAATTTTATGAAATGATATTTAAAATAAAATTGGAAATGATTAGCGAGATTATAAAGGAACATAAACATTTTAAAGGGTAAAAACGGAATATGATGTGGGTTTTTAAGAAATTAGAACTTTTTGTACGTTAATTAAGTCGAGTAACTTTTGAGGTGTCAATCTGATGTTGGTTTCAGCATTCGGGGTTGTATACTTAGAAATTTATTCACTCACTTATTTCCAGTGAGGAGTTAGTAAAGTAGAATTGAAATGATAATTGAATGTACTTATATTAGACAAGAAAAGGGAAATGTTTTCCTAATATAATAAGAATTAGAAGTTTTAATAATTAATTAATGACTGGTTAATTAAAGAGGCTAAATGATGCTACATATTGAATCAGTAATTTTGTTTTCTTTTTTATAAATGGTTATTTATTTGATAGTTAAATAATTGACTATCAAATCTTGCCTATACGATTGTTGGTACGGAAAGACCAGGATCAGATTTATATTCGTAAACCGTTCCAAAACAATAAATGCGTGGAAGTTGCTCAATTGTAGACCATGGATCTTCATAAGCAGAAGGGTTACTTGATATTTCTATGATTTGCAACTAGAGGGTATTAATGGTAATGCAGTCTTGGTTGGAATTTGCGGATTGCAAGGACTACTCGCTACTGATCCTTGGGGTGATTCCTATATAAGGATGTGGTAGGAGGGTACCTTCGGTTCATCCTGTTCCTGGATGACTTATATGGACAGAAGTCTGACAAAGTATTTCCATAGGGATCGAGTGTGTTGATTTCTTCAAACATACCATAGTTGATGGCGGACAAGGGCGCTTCTCTTAGCTAACAAGTAGAGTATTTTTTTGGAAATCAATTAGTAATTTATGGTAGATCTAGCGATGTATTCAATGTGAATGGTGGTGTGCTCTTAAAAAGGTAATTGTAACCTCAATCATCATCAACCGGGAATTGGTATAAAATCGGGTAGGTCTCATGGCTATGTGGGTCGCTCCCATTAGGGTGTATTGTCACCATCTAAAGAAAAATCATTTTTTTCTTCTTTCAATTCTGTATCTCCTGGGAAATGATTACGTCGGTATCGACTGTAAGGTGACAATATATTCGGAGCGCTCAAGCGAATTGAGTCGCTGGTCATGTTTATCCAGGGTTGCAAGATGTTCTTGTTGAACCCTAGTGTATTTTCTCTTGAGGTACACTATCATAAGATGGTCCCATACCTTGCCATAGTTGGAAATTCATTCTCCAATAAGAGCCCACAGTTTTCGATTATAGACTATGTATGTAAAATGTGAGATGCAAGCATTCTGTTAGATGGTTATTTATTTGATTTAGACATTATTATAATATCAGAATATATATAGTTTCAAATGTTTTGGGTTATTGTACAGTAAAAACCATTTGTATTTATGTGTGGAATGGTCTTACAATTATCCTTTTCTTTCGGAAAGATCTTTACTTAAAAATCAAGTTGGATGATGACTATAAACTTAGCAAGTTTGTTCACACAAGTTCGCCAGACTAATCCTAGCGTTTACAATGCTCGGATCAGATCGAGTTTTACAGGTTCAGGTTTGGATGCTACGGACTTCAGAAGATAAGCTGGAGGAGTTTGGACGTATGATATTATCTAATATGTTTTCCTCTATGTGTTGTATATGAGAATGGATTATCATAACTGGCCAGATGTATTGATGTCCGATGAACTATGATGATTGCAAGTACAATTTCAAGCTCATAATAATGATTTATTTCTGTACTATATTTTGTTCCACTGCGATGTGAGACTCTGTGTTGTGTTGGTTCTTCTTCTTCTTCTTCTTCTATTTTAATATTTCTTTCTTTCTTTTCTCTCCATCTACTTCTTTCTATTAACTATCTGGTGTTTTTGATACTTGAGTTTTAGCAAGTAATATGGGTTTATGTATTATTATTGAAATTTGGACGTCGAATTCCGTCGGGTCGTTACAACACGTACCATATTTCTATACCGCTTTACATGTTCAGTTGGTTCCCCTCAGTGTTTAGGTAGCCTGAGATTGCTTGTCATAGGTGTAGGAAGTGGCTTAGCCTGATCCATCTTAGCTCTTGTCAAAATTTCCAATACGTAATGTCTTTGAGATAAGAACATTTCTTAATTTGATTTCCTTTGTATTTGAATTCCCAAAAAATAATTTAATGCTCCCAAATCTTTGATAGCAAATGCCTTGTCAAGATAGTGCACAACTTTATTTATCTCTTCATTACTATTTTCTGTGATCAGTATGTCATCAAAATATACCAGAATGTAGATGGTAGGCTGTTCATCAGATCTTATGTATAAGGAAGTATTTGACATAGTTGGATGGAGTTTTTACTTGGTCAGTGTCAATTTGAGTTTCTCATGCCAGGCCTTTGATGTCTAATTTAACCCATAAATTGCTTTATGTAATCTACAAACACTTACTGTATCACTAGAATAGTATCCCTTTGGTTGTTCCATATAGACCTCTTCCTGTAACTCTCTATTGAGAAATGCATTGTTGACATCAAGTTGTCTTATCTTTCATTGTTTGTGCATGAAAATGGTCAATATTATTCGAATAGTAGCGGGTTTGACTACAAGTAAAAAGGTCTTATTAAAATCAAAACCAAACTATTGAGAATATCCTTTTGCAACAAGTCTAGCTTCATACTTATCTATGCCACCGTCAACTTTTCTTTTATCTCATATTTCCAACAGCACCCCCACAATATTTTTGTGCACTGAAGCTTTCACAACAGTCCATGTCCTATTTTTTATGAGTGCATTCAGTTCAATGTCCATTGCCTCTCTCTATTCATTGTCTTTAACTGCTTCCTCATATGTCATAGGCTCTCCAATATTGATAGATGTAGTGTAAACCTAGGGTTTAAACATCCCACTTTTGGCTCTTGTGATAATTTGATGACCAGTATTATATTGATTTTGATTTTGATCCTCTCCATGATCACTTGAGTGTGAGTTGGTGGAGGATCCAGTTTCACTATCTCTATCACTGATCCCAATGTGTTGATCATCATTATTTCGGTGTACAGATTGGTGAGTGTTAGAGTCACTTGAACTGTAATCTGATTTAGTAGTAGAGATGGTTGGTTGTCTGTTGTCTGGTTGACTTTGATATGCCTTCACTTCAACTTCATTAATCTATTCAGACAAGATTGGTACAGCTGGAACTTCTATACTGACATTTCCAATTTTGTGTTTATGATTGTTATCCTTTTCTGTAGAAGAAAAAACAAATTCATTAAAAGTAACATGCCTGGAAACAAATAGATTTCCTTTCTTATCTAAGCACTTGTATTCTTTTTGGTTATCTTCATAACCCAAAAAGGTGCATGGGTTGGATCTTAAACTGAGTTTGTGCTTATTATATGGTTTGAGATAGGGAAAACACAAGCACCTAAAAATTCTTAAAATTTTATAGTCAGTCTTAGCGTTGAACAATATTTCATGAGGACTCTTACGACTTAACACTTTGGTAGGAAGCTTATTAATTAAATAAACAGCTGTGCTAAAAGCTTTATACCAATACTTCATAGTTAAATTTGCCTACGTTAAAAGAGTAAGTCTAGTTTCGACAATATGCATGTGTTTTTTCTCTACTAGACCATTTTGTTCAGATGCACGTTGATAGGTTGTTCTGTGTAGAATGCCCTAGTTGAAAAAATATTTATTTGTTGGCACGTATTCACTTCCATCATAAGTATGAAAAGTTTTAACTGTGCATTTTGTTTGTTTTTCAATGAAAGTTATAAATTGAACATCCATGTCATGAGTATCAGACTTGGCCTCCAAGTGTATCTAGTATGAGCATCGACAAAGGAAATATAATACCTGTGATTTTGAGAGGAATTCAACGGTGCTGGAACTCAAATGTCTGCAGTAATAAGCTCTAATGGCTTGCTGTATACAGTTTCAGAACTGATGAAGGGCAGTTTGTGCCTCTTGCCAAGCTGGCAGCGTGTGCATGTGTGCATTTCAGGTAACTTTTTTACAAAAAAAATTGTTAGCCTGCAACACTTTTTTTCACAATTTTAGCACTAGGATGACCCATTCTGCAATGCCATGAGTCAAATGTTTTTCTGTCATTGACTTCTTTAGAACAGACACCATTGTTGTCGTTAATACCAAATGTGTATTGTCAACGTCAATATCATTGCTATTCAAACTCTATTCATCACATGACTAAGTATGAACATTAATACCAACGTTGTTATCTTTAACACTATCAATACATGCATTTTTGACATTATTAGTACATGCACTATTGCACCAAATATCATTATCGATGACATTCTTGAACTTAATACTGTTGAATTTGTATAATCCATTGTGCAAATAACCCAGCAACAATGTAGTTTTTTTTTGGCAAGGCCGACCGGTTTTTATAGTGTTCCGTAACACTTTTTATTATAACAAATAATAAAGTACAATAGGGTGCAGGTGACTGTTGTTAGCAGTCAGCTATAATCGGTTTAAAGTGGACCGAAAATCAAAGAAAAGTTATCTCACGCAGGAGATAAAATACATATGCTGAAGGCATGAATACATAGCAAAATAACATGTTTACTACATTGTAATCAACTACATGCCTAACTGCATGTCCAATGAGACTTCATTCTGCCATTACCCATTGTCAAATACCCCATTCCTCAATGCTCTCACCATGCTTCTTGTAACCGGCGACTTCCGATTATTGCACAAAGATGATGAGTTTAGAGCAGTAGCCTCCGAGTCATCTTCCTCCTCAGGTGGAGGTGCCTTGAAACCAGGCGGAGGTGGGATGTTATCATAGGGTCCGCACGGTTTATTAAGATTATTCTTGTAGTTTCTTATCAAACTGGCTATGACTTGCCTCTTTCCCTCACAATCCTCTTCAGAGAAATTACCACTTGCAATTTCAGTTTCCAATTTTTCTATCAAATCTGACACGGTTTTTATTTTATGTACCTTGTTTGTTCTCGCTTTAACCACAGGAGATTTTTTCTTAAGTTCTAAATTTTGATCAAGCTGCTGAGCGACAGACGTAAGATCAGTTGAGATATTTGCACCTTCACTTAGAGCTTCTGGTTGTACATAAGTTTCCTTTTGCTTGTCATTGTTCTTCAAAAGGTCATCCAAGTTCTGAACAGAATGCAGTTTGTCTTTTGAAAGCTTGTTAAAATTGTCATATGTTTCCTTTTGCTTGTCATTGTTCTTCAATAAGTCTTCCAAGTTCTGAACAGTAAGATGTTTGTCAATTGAATCGTCTAAAGCTGACACCTTACTGGACACCATCGCAGAGGGGGGAGACACTTGCTCAGCGTTGGAACAGCTGTTCATTCGCAATCCAAAGCAACTAACCTCATAAAGTAAGGTCTGCATTGGGTTGGGGCCAACGGTAGTAAGATTAGAGGAAGGTTTCACCGGGTTAAGAAATCCCGGTTTGAAGTTGAATTCAGTGGTCGTAGTAGGGATAGGAAGTGCAACATTGTTTTCGTTATTTCCATCAAGTACATTAGAGAAAACATTATCTTGTCCAGATATAGTCTGGAACTGATCATCATTATAGCTCGCATCAACAATGTTGTTTACCATATCTCTGGACTTTGATGTTTCACAAATTTCACCCTCTTCAGACACAGCAACAACGTCAGCTTCTACATCATCACAATGTTCAACCAGAGACTCAAAACTATTACCTGTCTGAACATCTTCAGCAGCCACAGTCTTGCCTTTAGAAATTTTCTTACCTACTACCTTCTGCCATTCCTAAGAAGCAATAGGGTGCGCCCTTGATTTACCTAAGTTTGAGGTGAACATCCCTTTTGGATGGTTACTCTGCTTCGAAACGTGACCTTCAACCTCGGCAGGCATTTGTTTTCTCACTTGATTTGCTCCTTTCGCACTAACACCATAAACTTTTCCGGTAATAATTTCCTCACCCTGCACCTTAACACCATATCTAGAACAGGCATGTTGCGAGTGTCCAAAGTGCTTACATGAAAGGCATACATCTGGTTTCCAGATGTACTCGACCACAACCAAATGTTCAGTCCCGTCATCAAGTAGCACCGGAATGACATACGGCAACTCACTATCAGGGGTAATTTCAACCATAACCTTAGCATAGCTTAGCCAATCTAGACTTTCGGTAGCTCGATCCATACAAAGGAACTTTCCTATATGTGTGGCGAGCCAGCAAATCCCGATTTTAGTCCACGCTACCATTGGTAGATTAGACAATTTTATCCAGATCGGCACTTTCTTAACTTCCTTTCCCGTGCTACCCATATTAACATTCCATTTTTTAAGTATGAATACCTTGTTTCGTATGACCAAAGGATCCGCTTCCAAAATCCGTTTCCTGTCTTCAGCGTTCGAAAAGAGGAAAAAGAACATCTGACCGCTAGATTTGATCTTTATCGGTCCTCTAGGGCTCCAGTGCCTTGTCAGATGCGAGACAACGGCAGTGAAAGACAACGGAGAGTCCAGAAAAAATCCAGCGATGTAGTCGTTCCAAACTTCTTTGCTTGCCTGTACTATGTCTTCCGTCGGAATCAACCTGTTGCCTGAATACTTGAGCTTGATGGTGGGGGGCGAGAATTCTCCTGCACTTCGCGGCTTGGAAGCGAAGAGAGTTGACCATCTGACTAGCGGGAGGGGTTGGGATGAGGTAGGTAGGGGAGGAGTTGGGAGATTGGGTGGTGGATCTGGCGGTGGAGGGGTCTCAGCAGGCGGCAGATCAGCTGGCGGAAAGGGTTGGGCTCGAGGTAACGGCGGAAAGTTAGGGTTTGTTTTGTTCGAGGTAGGAGAGAGAGCGTCTGCCATTTTTAAAATATTTTTCAAAAGAAAAGATGATCATTTATCTATTTTATTTTGATGATTTGATGCAATAATGTAGTTTTATTCCACAAGTCTTTTACAAGACAAAACTTTGGGTGAAACTCGAAGTATGTAACGTTGTCATTGGAGAATTGTGAAACACTAAATAAATTTTTCTTTATACTAGGCACCCTTAATAAGTTGTTTAAGTAGAGTTTCCTTTTACCTTTTATATAGCCACTATCAATATGTGAAATACTTATAGTTTCACCATTTCCCATATGTAATTTTTGCTTACCTGAGTAATTCTTGTTCCAAGATTAAAATTTTGAAGATTATTGGTAATATGATTAGTTGCCCCCGAGTCTGGATACCAATCTTCTATGTTGATGTCATCACTTTTCATATGTCATCACTGTTCATAGAGTCATCAGCACCTTACTTTGTTCCCTTGTTATGTTACTGTTAGGCCTTCTATGTTGACTCACTTGTGCCATATTTGCATTAGGCATTCTTTGTTGAGACTGATTTTTTGTATTCTGATTTTTCTAAAATACCATATATTCCATATGCCCAAATTTCTCATAGATTTGACATTTTACACTATTGTTATTATTCCACCTGCCCCTGCCATGATCTCTTTGATACCGACTACCTCTTTGGCCTTGATTTCCTTGCTTTTGTTGATTGTATGTGTCTTTTTGGTTGGGTCTATTCTTTGAACTGGCAGCAAAGTTAACTGAATATTCCACTTGCGTAGCTTTTCTTTGTTCAACCCTGCCTTCACGTTCCAACAATGCTGAGTGAATAATATGAATGTCAGGTAAAGTAAGTTGTGTGGCAATGTAAGTAACTAAAGATCTACATTCTTGATCTAAGCCATTTGTGATGATTAACACTTGCTCAATGTTTGATATTTTGTGCCCAACATCACTTAATATTTCACATAAATTCTTGATTTTGGTGAGATACTCCCTCATGCTCTTATCGTCTTTTCTCAAACTTTGTAACTCCTTCCTATAGTACATGATCCTGGCAGACGATTGAGTAAAAAATTGTTCAATTGTCGAACGAATTTCATCAGGTGTGTTGCAACCAACTATTTATGATAACAGGTTCGTACTGATGGATGAAAGCAGTCATGATGCCAGCAAAATATCTTTTTTTAAGTATCTTGTATGTTCAATGTTACTGGTAGCATTCCCTTGACTATCTTCGATCATTACAGGTGAGACTGTATGTGTTCCTTTGATGTAATCTTGAAGGCCATAGCCTCTAAGGGTTGTTTCAACCTGGTACTTCCAAAAAATATAGTTATCTTCGTTGAGGGGAGTTGTGTTGATCTGGCTCTTTGGTTTGATGAGGTCAGTGGAAGAGATGACAATATCAGTGGTGCCATTTCTGGAATTTGCGAGGGTGATGTCATTGTCGTCTCTAAACATGGTTAATCAGATGAAACCAAATCTTGATGAGGCAGCACAAATGCAGTCAAGAAAGATGGCCAAGAAGTGTTCAAGAATGCAATTTAGGGAAATGGCAGTTCGAAAAATAGTGATGACAACACACAGTTTACCAGAGATGGACAAACTACAGCCAAGGGAGAGATGAAGAGGATGCTCTGATCTCCCCTCAGCGAGGAAGTGGTTGGTAATTGCGCTGATGAGAATAGATACACATGATTGTGAGAGGGTTGGAACTTCGATGATGATGATACTCTGACGTGCCACAAATAAACCTAATTTCATAGAGGTAGAAGATCATAAGATGATCAGAATTTCCAACAGTTCACTTTGATGATTGCGGTGGTGATTACTGACGAAGCAGTTAGGCAATATCTTCTTTGATACCATATTGGAGAATGAAGAAACTTGACTTTCTTGATAAAATTTCTCTTTACAGAATTGAGAAAAGAATGTAATATTTGTTACATCAAAACAATGTAGATGGGATTGTACATATACATGAGAAAAAGAATAAAAGGCATAGGCTTCGACCCACTAAGCCACAGCCTGCATGTGAAATAATGTGAAAACGAAAACAGCCTATTAGTCCATTCATATCTTATTAACCCCATATCCACATAACATTAAATGCATAAAATTATAACATGGATACAGAAAATCCTTATAATTATACATTGGTACAACCGTAGTTTAGTTCTTTATACCATCTAGTTTTTTACGAATTTGATGCACTCTACGTACCTGTTAATATCATTTCAACAAATAATTGTATGGTATATTTAAAAACCAAAACAATTTTTTGGATTATTTTATCGATATAGACAGTGCATTTTTATGTATAGAAAACTTGCTATATTAGTGTTGTTAGAGCGAAAGATTTGGGATCCATTCCCTAGTTATCTTTCATTTATGAAAATGACGACACTTATCCACCATACCCCATTCGTCTAGCATTGATTTCTAGTACGTAAAAATCATTCCTTGCAAGAAGATACAAAATGAACTTTTTTCAAATAATAAAATCTATTATCCACATATTGTGCAAGTCAAAGTGTGTATGCAGAGATATTGAGGTTCAATAATTAATGGTCGATCAAAGGATTGAAACAATGATGCTAATCATTCATGTCAAAGGACACGATTACGATGCAAGTAAACTGTAATGAAGATTATTTATACCAACCATAAACAATATTGAGGACAGAGAATAAAGACAATAATCGATGTCGAATATGGAAGGTGTCAATAGTAAGCCATATTGTGAGTTATTGATATCAGAAATATGTGACATTGAATACCACCAAGAAACGAGCAAGAATTGTCCGGACCAAATATAACCTGTTTCCATGGACCCAACCAATCACAAACTTCTAATTTGTCCATTTTGCAATTAAATCCACATTATTTCGGGGGTTTAATTGCAAAATGGATGAAATCAGGGGCCCGTGGTTGGTTGGGTCCATGGAAACATGGTGTATTGGGTAGGGGTGAGCCGCCCAAGAAACTATGTTATATTGATGTCACATGTGATGGCACATGTTATCAACATCGCATCTAGTCAATACGACATGTCGCCTTCTATGGATATCACATACCACTCATGTCGCTCATCATGTCCCGTATATAATAGGATTTTTTTTTTCATTTGGCCACCTTTTATAAACTTATAACACTTTTAGCCTAGTTTCAAAACTTATTACGGCCGTAGCCTGGTTTATGTCACATTAACTCAAAACCGTTATCAACAGAAGTGACATTTGAGATGGCGCGTGGAGCGTTGTTTGGGATGACGCATAAAACTCATGTCTGGGCGTCATTTAAGATGCCGCAGTTAGCGTCATCTTAAATGCCGCTTGTGTTAATAACTTTTTTGAGCTGATGTGACATAAACCAGGCTACGACCGTAGTAAGTTTTGAAACTAGGCTAAAAGTGTTATAAGTTTATAAAAGGTGGCCAAATCGAAAAAAATCCTATATAATACCGTATCAATATCACGCCTCATCAATAGGCATCATGTCATAAAATAAACCATGAAGGTTATATGATATGGAAGTGCAACTCATCATTCCTGCCAACTTTCAGTAATATCACTTCCATATTTTGCCATCAATCAATATCACTGATAAGTCATGTCCAATTTTGTTAATGTCGTCATCTACTAGTGAAGAAAAGAAGAATGCCATGGATCTTCAAGGTCGACCTAAATGGATTTCGCACATTATTGATGTTGCTTGTTATCAATGTCATCATATGTCAATGTCATAAGCAGGGGCGTAGCCAGAAATTAAACAATAGGGGTGCCAATTTTTTTTTAAAAAAACGAGCAAATAATCATCCATCTTGTTATGTAGTCTTGTTTTGACAATTTTCATTGTTGAAAATGTTTGTTCTGTTGTTGCTGTAAACACTGGAAGCGTTAAAATGAGACGTAACGTATCAATCTATCAACCAAATAATATATCTGTGATATTTTTGTCTTAGCTAATCCTCTACATAATTCAAAAAGTGTAGAAATATTCTTCAAGTGTTACTGCTACTTTCTAGAAGATTTAAGATATTCTAGCATACATCAATTTAAGGAAATATCATATTAAAGATAGTATTGTCTTCTGCTAAAATGTACTGTTTGTGCCACAAACATTCTTATTCTCCAATATCCTTTTGAAATCAACGATTTTGATTGTGCAATGATATGCAGATATGTGTATATCAGCTGTTAATTCAGCTTTTAATGGGAAAGCTAACAATGGAAGATACCATGGAAAATCTAGGAATGAACATGGAAAGAAAAATGGTACGGGAAGAAACAATCGCATGGGTGCGAGAGTTGGTATTTCAAAAGGATTTGCACCAGATAGTTTTGATAGAGTTTTACTTGATGCTCCTTGTTCTGCTGTAGGTTTGCGACCTCAATTATTTGACGGTGAGGTAAACTTTAATGGTTATACTGTACTAATTACATTTTAGGCATATTACAATGCAGTTTTTTCCGGTTTCTGCATGGCAACATAATAGAAAATGGAATGCTATTTCACCAACAAGAATTCCTAATTGTATTTGATTTTTATTGGGGGGGGGGGGCATGGCCCCCACTAGTACTTAAAGGGCTACGCCCTTGGTCATAAGAAAGTCTATCACTGACACCACCACTGGTATCACCCCATCTCAGTCGCTGTTCTTCTGCGTTGACTTCTAAGCGATAACAACTTATTGATTGTGACACCCGATAAAATCAACCTTAAATAAACATGGCAAAGACTAAAAATAATAAGGAAAGATGAATAAATTTGATAATGTCAGAATCAAACAACAAAAGTGACGCCATTGCTTTTGTGGTGAGATTCTGATTCGTCTTCATATAAAATATGATGAAAATGGATTCTTCATGTAAAACTTACGAGATGTTAACATTTAAAATAAAATTAGTTTGAGTTTAAATTTTAAGTTTGAATGGACGAGAGAATTTTCAAGTTCAAAGCTCAAATTAGTAGGACTTATTGTGTTATTAGTGGAGGATAGCCAATGTTAAAGAATTAACTGATGATTCGTCTGGAATCTAATAATGTAATTAAAATATAATGCAACAGACAAAATTAGATGTCAAGAGAAGAGGGTAGTCAACCGCCCCTCCGACCTAACGGTTGACCAATCCTTATCTCAGGTCGATCTTTTTGATTGGGAAAAGTGGTGGCGTTTAGGAATTATTTTAGGATAAATATTAGCGTAAAATAAATTAAATTTTATTCTCTAAATCTGACGGTTCTTTTTAGTTTTAGAAACTATAAATACAACCCTAAATCCAATGCTTTTCCTTACAATTTTGGGCCAAATGTCCTGACTCTGTCATCTTCTTGCATTATATAGAATTTTAGGATTTCAAGCTAGAGTCCTACTTTGTTCTTCTTTTCTTTTAGTTTAAGTTTATGAAATATGGATCTAATAAGCATGTGTATATATTTCATTTTATATACATAGAAGGAGGAATTTGAAGGAGAATACTTCACATCAAATCCAATAAATCAAAGGCTAAGCAAAGACTGTGAGTGGAATCTTGTGCCTTCTTTTATCTGTAAATTGTTCAATTTGAATAATTATATTTGGATGTTCTTAAGAATTTTTGGGATGACGAAAATAAAACCATAAAGCCCTATGAGAATTATATTATAATTGCGTAGATGTCAAACTTGTGTGTTGAATTTCAATTATGTACACGAATTTGATGGAACTGTATGTTTCCAATAATTTAATGAAAATATTTGTTTCCTCCACTCCTTTTTTCTTAATCCATTTTACTCTTGTGATCTTTATGAAAATAACGGGTTCGAGAACATTATGCGTAATTCAAATTCCTTATTTCCATAAAAAGTTATATATATTTAAAGGAAAATGGAATAAATTAGGAATAAAACTTGTAAAGTACAATTGTAGGATATTCCATTTAAATTATAAAATAATTTGAAATTTAAATTACAAATTAAATATATAAATTTTGTGTGTTGCCAGGGGCACCTCAATATGTTATTTCTAATACCGCAACTAAAAAATACCACAAAAATTAGTATTACACTCTTTTTAATACCACAATCATAAAAAATAGGGGCCACCATACTGTTTTACCCTATTTCTATTTCACTCGATATTCGTTCGTCCTCATTTGTAAAACCGATCAACGAGCTAAACCCTATATCTATAACCGATCAATGAATTCGATGCCACAACATACGAAAGCTGTGAATAATGTTTGAATTAAGCAAACTAGAAGAGGAACTGAGAAATTAGGGTTTTTAGATCATCAAATAATTGAGAGATTACCGTATGAATTTGAATTTTTCTGCGAGAGATGCGAAGAAGATAGCGATTACGAGATATTAGGTATTTAGATTAGCTTAGTACGTAATTAGTTCGGAAAATAATGATTGAGTAAGAGATTAGAATGGAAAGGTAACGTGGTATTAGGAAGCGTACAAAATTTAATGAGTTTTATTTTTTTAATTCCGGCATTAGGAAGAACATATTGGGGTGCCCTTAGCTAAGTTAACTATGTTTTTAAAAATGCCAACTTTTGTAGGTTATAGAAAAGGCGACTATAATTTCAAACGTGCACCTGCGTTTCTTCTTCTTTTCTCCTCTTCTGATTCGTCTCTCACCACAGATCCATCTCTCTTCTTCCACGTTCTAGCTTTCGCTTTGTCTATGACCTCAAAGTTAGAAATCCACAAAACCCTTTAATTCACATCTCAGATCTACTTTGCATTTCAATATTAATTAGTGATGGTTATTTAGTTAGACTAATTATAATTATATATATGTATGGGCTTAGCATGATGTAAAGGCCTAATAAAGTACTCGGCCCGAAACAGTTAGCCGCATCATTTAAAGTTGTGATTCCCTCTTATTGGACCCTAATTAATTCAAATAGAAAGTAATAATGAAATCCATGGCGTCTGATAATTACATCTCTCTTTCTCTTTTCATATTCTATTAAATAACATGGTATCAGAGAAAATCTAAGAAGCATTGTTCAAGCGAGTATATTCGTCTTCATTCATATGTAATTTTCATCGTGTAAAATCATGTCGGAATCGAAGGGAGTAGATGTTCTGTCGATGATGCCTAAAATTATGGATCGGAAACTGAACAATTCAAATTATCATGACTGGAGTAAGACGATTCGAATGTACATCAGAAGCATAGATAAAAGTGATCATCTAACCCGCGATCCCCCAGTTTCAGATTCAAAGGACAAACAAGATCAGGAGTGGCTTCGCGATGATGCATGTCTCTTTCTTCAGATCAGAAATTCTGTTGAGAACGAGGTTATCGGATTGGTCAACCATTGTGAAACTGTGAAAGAGCTGATGGAGTACTTGGAATTCCTATATTCGGGGAAAGGTAATATGACGAGAACGTATGGTGTGTGTAGAGCATTTTACAGGGATAAGAAAAAGGAGATGAGTTTGATGAATTACTTTATGGCATTTAAACAAACACATGAGGAGCTTAATCTTTTATTGCCAATGAGTACTGATATGAAGGTGCAACAAAAGCAGCGTGAGCATATGGCCATAATGAGCTTCCTTGTAGGTCTTCCATATGAATCTGAAGGAGTTAAATCTCAAATTCTTGCAAACACGGAAATTACTACACTCCACGAAGTGTATAGTCGATTATCAAGAACAGAGGTGTGATCTCAAAGTGGAAACTCGAGTGCTAATCATGATAATAGTGCATTTGTGAGTAACGTGAATGCTGTGTCATAGAATCAATATAATGTACAGCAGCAAAATCAACCATGGAGGCTATCTCTCCCCTTTGGACGATCACAACAAACACAGTGGAGACCAACTGCAAACCAGAATAAAATGTGTAACTATTGCAAGAGAGTTGGACATGTTATATCTGAATGTAGAATTTTACAGAGGAATCAGTGAAATGCTACTTCATCAAATATCAAAACTGTCTTGATCACAGCAAAAGAGTTTGATCGGTACTCAAAATTGCAAAGTTCATCACAAACTAATCCATCAGACTCCTCCAATGCCTAAGCAATTACTTAAGTAGCGAATACAAGTACAATATCCTCTACCTTAAAGTGGTTAATCGATTCTGGAGCTTCTGGCCATATGATAGGTTATCCGAATATATTTTCAAGCTTAAGAGGGTATGATAAATCTCACACAGTTACCTTAGCAGATGGGTCTCAATCGGTTGTAAAAGGAATAGGAGAAGTGGTATCTAATAGTGCTCTACCTTTAAAATCAGTGTTATACTTTCCTTCTTTGTCATTTAACCTACTCTCTGTTTGTGAAGTTACACGTACTCTTAATTATAGTATCACTTTCTTTCCTAGTCATTGCATATTCCAGGATCTTGTGATGAAGCAGATTATTGGTAAAGGGTCTGAATCTAAAGGTTTATATTCTCTCAATCCAATGACTAAATCAGTAGCATGTGTGGTGGTGAATCCAATGTTGAAGCTCCATTTTCAAATTGGTCATCCTTATCTTACTCTTTTTAAACGTCTTTGTCCTCAGTTTAATAGTGTTACTGAAATTAATTGCGAAGCTTGTCAATATGCCAAACATCATAGGAGTAGTTATCAGCCAAGAATAAATAAAAGAGTCGAAGTCCATTCACTTTAATTCACTCGGATAATTAGGAGCCATCATCGATTGTATCAAAACCTGGTTATAGATATTTTGTCACTTATGTTGATGATTATATTCGCATAACTTGGTTGTTTTTGATGAAATCTTGAAGTGAGTTGTTTTGATATTTTTTTGTAAATTTCATGCTGAAATCAAAACACAGTTTGGTGCTTCAATAAAAACTTTCCGTAGTGACAACGCCAAAGAGTACACATCAGCTGAATTCAATAGCTACTTAGCTAGTAATGGCATTTTGCATGAAACTTCGTGTGTAGATAGACTGCTCAGAATGGTGTAGCAGAGAGAAAGAATCGTCATTTGTTAGAAACAACAAGTGCGTTATTATTTAAAATGAATGTACCAAAGACTTTTTGGGCGGATGCTGTATCCATTGCTTGTTTTCTAATCAGTTGAATGCCTTCTACTGTCCTAAATAGTGATATTCCACATCAGGTGCAACAACCAAATAAAAACTTGTATCCAGTCCAGGCTCGTGTATTTGGATGTACCTGCTTCATAAGAAATGTCGATCAGGAGCTAGGTAAATTGGATCACAAGGCTCTGAAGTGTGTTTTTGTAGGATATGCGAGACGTCAAAAAGGATACCGATGTTACTGTCCAAGCTTACAGAAGCACATTGCGTCAATGGATGTTACTTTCATGGAGGAAGTTCCATTCTATCAAGAGAATGCTGCCAAAGAACAGAGTGATGAAGTTTACTCAACTATACTACGTGGGGACATGAATGAAAATAATAGCGGTGACACTGCAATGACAGATGAAACTACTAGTGATCCGAGTCTGGAGTTTCCTATTGCATTAAGAATAGAGAGAAGAAAATGCACATATGCTATTGCATCTTATGTATCATACAGCAAGGTACCATGCTCAACACTTATTTTCATGTCGAAACTTGATTCCGTAGTGATTCCCAAGACTGTTGGAGAAGCCATTGCATAACCAGAACGGAGGACGGCAATGATGGAAGAAATGGAGGCATTAGAAATGAATAACACGTGGGAATTAGTGAAATTGCCAGCAAATAAGAACGCTATTGGATGCAATTGGATATTTTCCATGAAAATGAAGGCAGATAGGACTGTAGCAAGACTGAAGGCTCGCTTGGTGGCGAAAGGGTATGCATAGATGTATGGCATTGACTATTTGGAGACATTCTCACCTGTAGCTAGTTAGCCTCGATCAGGCCGTTTATTGCAATGGCTGTAGAGTACAAGTGGAAACTTCACCAATTATATATTAAAAACACATTTTTGCATGGTGAACTCACTGAAGAAGTGTACGTTGAGTAACCTTCTGGCTTCGTAGATCTGGCGGAGTCAGAGTTAGTATGCAAGCTGAACAAGTCCTTGTATGGACTCAAACAGAGCCCACACACTTGGTTCAGCAAATTTAGTCAAGCCATAAAAAAATTTGGGTTGGTGAGAAGCAAATTTGATCACTCAGTGTTGCACAAACAATCGAATAAAGGTATAATTTTCCTAGTGGTGTATGTTGATGATATTATCGTGACAGGAAGTAATGAAGAATGAATACATGAACTTAAAAGGTATACTGGTGAGCAATTTCAAACGAAAGAGCTTGCGGAATTAAGCTATTTCCTGGGAGTTGAAATTTTAAAGAATGATGAAGGGATATACTTAACTTAAAGAAAATATACTATAGATCTTCTGAATGAAAATGGAAAGTTAGCAGCCAAACTAATGAATACACAATTATGCCGAACTGCAATGTGAGTAGTGAAGGCGAATTGTTTAAACAGCCAGAAAATTGCAGAAGGTTAGATGGAAAGTTAAATTATTTATGTGTTACTTGACCAAATATTACATATGCGGTGAGCATTGTTAGTCAGTTTATGTCTAAGCCTACAGTCCATCATTGGGCAATGCTGGATTAGATTTTATGCTACGTTAAAGGTACGACAGGTAAAGGAGTTATGTAAAGGAATCATGATCACATGAAATTCAAAAGTTTTAGTGATGCTGATTGGGCAGGATCTAAAGTTGATAAGCGATCTAGATCAGGTTTTTGTGTGTTCGTGGGAGGTAACTTAGTTGCGTGGAAAAGTAAGAAACAAGTGGTAGTCTCACGCTCAAGTGCATAATCTGAATATCATGCTATGGCTAATGCTGCATGTGAGATCATGTGGATAATGCACTTGATGGAAGAGATTAACTTGCCAATAGAAAAACCCGCAAGGCTATGGTGTGATAATCAAGTAGCTATGCATATCGCTTCTAAACTTGTGTTTCATGAAAGGACCAAACATATAGAAGTTGACTGTCATTTTATTAGAGAGAAGATACAAGAAGGGGTAATAGAGACTGGATATCTTCGAACTGGAGAACAGGTTGCAGATTTATTTACAAAAGCAGTAAATGGTTCTAGAGTGGATTATTTTTGTAACAAGTTGGGAATGACAAATATGTATTCTCCAACTTGAGGGGGAGTGTTATTGGCGATGGTTATTTAGTTAGACTAATTATAATTATATATATGTACTGGCTTAGCATGATGTAAAGGCCCAATAAAGTACTCGGCCCAAAACAGTTAGCCGCATTATTTAAAGTTGTAATTCCCTCTTATTGAACCCTAATTAATTCGAATAGAAAGTAATAAAGAAATCCATGGCGTATGATAATTACATCTCTCTTTCTCTTTTCATACTCTATCAAATAACAAATTCAAAGCCCGATTCCTATTGTCCTGATGATTTTTCAGTGGTTTAATTAGCACGGAAACACTGTTTTCTTCTTGTTGTAGCATGGCCTAACTTTATGCTTCAGCCGCCTTATTTCATGATTGGTAAAAGCTGTAAGGGCTGGTTTTTTGGCTCTGTTGTGTGTTTTAGATTAGGTGTTGTCTGTTTTTTACACTATTAAGTCCTGCATCTTCTTTAGTGTTTTGGCTCTATTGTGTGTTTTAGATTTGGTGTTGTCAGTGTTTTAGACTATTAATCCTCTCTTTGGTTTGTGCTGATTTGGGTTTGTTTTTCCTTGGGGAGGGGTGTTGTCCTCAATGGTAGAGCTTCGCCAGTGTATCCTGGGTTTTAAGTGATAGCTTGGCTACAATTTACGTTGGCTTACATGTGGTCTCCTTCTTCTCATCACCTTCCCTTAGTGTTATTAGTCCCTTGCTAGGTGCTGTGTAATTTTGGAGCTTTTCGTGAGTTTTCCACCTATGTCAGTTCTGCTCACCAGCTTCTGTGTCTGTTGGTAGCTTGTAAGGCTCCACATTGTCATCGTACTCCTGTTGGTCTTAGTTCCCAGCTCTGGCCACTGTCTGTACTTGAAAGGTAGTTTGTGTGTTTTCTCTAGATATTATTGTTGTTGGCAGTGACTTTATTTCTAGCTGTTTCTTTTCTACCTTCAGAGTTGTTGTTCAACATGTTATGCATATATGTGCCTAGTCCTAGTTGTGTTCATCATGTGGAAGTCATTGCTTCTTGTCTTGCGGTTTTAAGATGTTGGTGTAAGTGTGTTATGTAGCTGCTGTTATAGTATTGCTACACTGATGATATTGCTGTTGCTTTTCTAGAGTAGTTGTTGAGCTTTGTTTTACTATAACTTCTAGTGTGCTAATGCTTTAGCTATTTTTCACTCACATTTTGCAATATGTAAGGTATCAGGCGTATCTTATCTGACTTTGATGTAATGTCCCTCCCTATGTGGAGTTTGAACTTATTGTGGTTTAAATAATTAGTCTAGCTCCTGCTCTGTAAACAAGTTTAGTTGCAGTGGATGAGCCACTATAAAAACTGATTATAGTAGGTTGGCGATCTGCCAAACTCCTGTACTTATTTTGTAATTATTATTTGTTATAAAAATAATTGTCAAACGAAATACTATTCTTATTGGGAATGATTCTAGTTGTGAGGGAAAACTTATAATTTTGAATTTATTAAGATTGACATTTCTTGCGAATAATTAGAACGCGATCTAAACACATGTAATTATGCATAATATTTATCTTTTATTATATAGTGTATTTAATGTACAGTTAATACGAGTAAATTCATATTAATTAGCGAATGTTAGACCAGAAAGTGGTTCTAACATCCAATTGACTGATAATTTCAGAGAATAATAACTCAAAACGGATAAAAAAGAGAATCAACAAACAAGATTTATAGTGGTTCGACATTAATGAGCCTACGTCCACTTTATACTTCTTTGATTGATGAATTGATTACAAACACAATGATAATAGCCACTCAACCTCACTAGTACAATCAATAATGTAACGACCTGCAAGAATTCGACATCTGAATTCTGACAATATTACATAAATCCCGTATTACTTGCAAAAACTCAAGTATCGAAAACATAGATAGTTATTAGAAAGAAGTTAGAGGGTGATATAAGAAAGAAAGAAATATAAGAGTAGAAGAGAAGAAGAAACACACCAGAGTCTCACATCGCAGTGAAATAAAATATAATACAGAAATAAATCTTTACTGAGAGCTTTTAAAAATACTTACAATTATCAGAGTACATCCACACATCTGAACAGTTATCATAACCTGTCGTCATATATAATCACATAGCGGAATACACACAAAATATATATCATACGTCTGAACTCCTCCAGCACGTTTCTAAAATTCGCATCATCCAAATCTAAACCTGTAAAACTTGGTCTAAACCGAGCATTACAAATGCCGGATTAGTCTTATGAACTAGAGTGAGAAATCACACTAAGTTTAATGGTATCAGACAACTTGATTTTAAAGTCAAAATCTTTTCGAAAGAAAAGGATAATAGTAAGACCAAATCCATATATAAATACGGATGGTTTTTACCTTACGATAACCCATTTTTTTTGAAATCAATGTCTTTTTTGATAATATAATAGTGTCTAAATACAAACATATATCAATCTAGCAGAATGCTTGCATCTCACGCTCCACATACATAGTATACAATCAAAACCGTAGGCTCTTATCGAAGAATGGATTTCCTGGCAAGGTATGGGACCACCTTCCTGACAACGTACCTCCGGAGATGAATACACTGGGGTTCAACAAGAACATCTTGCAACCTAGGCTAAACATGATCGGCCCCTCACTTCTCTTGAGAGTACCGAATATATCATTACCACGGTTGGGGGTCAGCCAACTGAACCGATAGCATACATACAAAAATAAAAAGGGACAACCGTAGGCATTTGATTTCTCCAGATCAGGCAATGATATACCCTTTTGATGGATGCAACCCACATAGCCAAACGACCTACTCGATTTTGTGCCATTTCTTGGTTGATGAGGCTTGAGGTTAAGCTTACCCTTCAAAACAACACATCTCCATCCACTTTGAATGCCACATTGCCAGATCCACTGGATATCACTAATTGACGCCCAAAAAAATACCCTGGTGTATAAGCTAAGAGAAACGAATTTCTCCACCACCAACAGAATTGTGTTTGTAGAAATCAGTGTACATGATCCTTTGGAAATACTCTGTCAGACATCCATCCATACAAGTCATTCAAGAATAGGATGAACCGAAGGCACCCTCCTACCACATCCTAAGTATCAGCCTATGGATCAGTAGCAAGTAGTCCTTGCAATCCGTCGATTTCAACGACGATAGGATCACCATTAGAATATCTCCGAGTGCGACTCCAAAGAATTCGACAAGTGGTCCTTCTGCTTATGAAGATCCACGGTCTTCACTGCTCCATCTTCAATCAACATCTTTCACGTATTTGCTGGTTCAGAATGGTTTTCAAATATAAATTCGATCCCGGAATTTTCATACCAACAATCGTATGGGTCAGATTTGATAATAGGTTATTTAACTATCAAATACATAATCACGAGAATAAAATGAGTTTACTGATTCAGTACTTGGCATTACGTAGCCTCTTTAATTTAGAAATAATTAAGGAAGGTTAATTTAAAACCCTTAAATCTTTCAATATTATGGACATAGCTTTTCACTTCTTATTTAACAAAAGATTAATTTCAAAACTATTTTATTTTACACTTAGGAAAAAATATCTTGTAATCATATCCAATTTTCTCTCTTACTATCATTCCAAAACATTTTCTATCTCATTACACATTATCTATAATTGGGAAATCAATTTATATTATCACTCGTAAAATAATGTTATGAAATCTCTTTTGTTTCATTGCTTGAAAACAATATCCTGAAGTCGTTCAAGTTGGGGTATTTTAATTACCTCTTAGACCTTGATCAACAACGCTCTTATCTTTAGATAGAAATGAGTTGTATTTCAAAAACCGACACTTCATTCTAATATGAAAACAAATCCCATTTACTATTTTCCTTAAAATATGGTTTTATAAAACCTTTTTATTTTTGAAAATCCCCTTATTGAATATAACCATTATTTCTTAATTCATCGATTAAGAAATTACTTACTAAAACATCACCTTTTAATGTCTACTTCTTTAAAACAATTCGTTTTATAACTCGGATTTTTTTACAAACTCCTATCACTCACATCTTTTACAAATTCATTTTTCTAAACCATTCAGTCCTTTCCCACTTGGATTATCTTAATTCGATTTCATTCATTACATTAATTCCATTATTAAATAATGTTAATTTAAAATAAATGCTTTAACACCTCATCTCTTTTTATAAACCTCGTTTATATAACTCTGGTTTAAGGTAAACCGTTTTATTCTCAATTTTCTTTTACCTAATTCAAGTATTAAGTAAACATTTAATTTAAGATGTGTATTTACTTAAATTCCTTTTATAATTTTGTTATAAAAACTCGGGTTTTGATGTAAAACCCATTCGCACGCTCCTTTCACAATTCAATTAGGTCCATTCAACTTTGATTAATTTTTAAATGAATTCCAATTAAAAAGTAATCTCTTAAATTATTATTAATTAAAATAATAATTTACTTCAATCATTAACTACTGTAGAAGTAGTTAATTTCTTTATTAACTAAAAAAAATAGTAAATTTCCTTTTAAGACCTTGTTAGAATTAAACGAATATTCGTTAAATTATTTCATTAGATTAATTCCAAACAAACTAATTAATAACCAATTCCAGTTAAAAACGGTTAACTTAATCAACTTAAAACACAGTTATCTTGGAAACCAAATTCAACTGATCCTTCCTTTAATTTAATTAATAATATTTTTTTTTGAAAACAAAAATGTATGATCTTCAAAAAAGAAGAGAGCACACATATATAATAAAAAACAAGAATTGTAACACCCCACGTCCATTAATGTCACTCACAAAGGGAATGCATTAACTTCCATGGAGGTTTTAAGTGAATATAGAACAGTAAAATTACAACAAGACAGATATAAAATAGTACTTGGAAATTCAAAAACTTTATTTCATTGTAGCAGAAGTCAAAACATGTTTGATTACATCATAACACCATATTCAATGTCAAGTACAATATCTATCTTGATAAAACAAGTACATAATCCCATTACATGAATAGCCATTAAAAAGAAAGATAACAAGCTGGACTTTACTTCAGCAGTCCAAGCTTTCCAGAAGATAAGCGATCCAACTAGACTCCACTAGAACTTGGCCCAACCTGCGGACCTGAAGGGAGAAAAAGGATGGAAAAGAGGGGGTCAGACATAAAGTCTGGTGAATATGATAATTCTACAATACTATTACCAAAATAACTGGACTAAGGCATAAGCTGGAAAACAAGAAAATGTCTATGAAGAGCAGATTAAGGACATAGACAATCGCTAAAGGCAACGTTATAGGCGCTCCTAAATACTAAAGGATAAACACTATACTGCACCACACCAGTCACCCTAAAGATTCATCCCACTTAGCTTCACTTAGAAACTTTCCCAATGGCTTTACGTACCCCTAGCTGACTACATAGGTGCCGCCTGCCCCTATCTCCACTAGGTGTACCCTACTTCCCATTATTCGATCGGCTCCCTAACTCGTAGATACCCGTGCTGGCCCCACAGTGGGGTGTATCACTCCCCTAAAGTGGCAACCTGATACAACGGACATGCACGGCTTATACCTACACGATGCAACAACGTCTTACCTACCAGCCCGGGTCCACACACGCATATGAAACCCGTTGGACTTGCGTTGCCACCGCTCCCTGTTTTGGCCTCTTATAGTCAAACCCAGTATGCGTGTCCCGTCCTCGACTTGGGTCGAGCCCACAAAGATACGTTTTGGGATACTGGTTGAAATGGGCCCCCACTATTTACCACAAGCATTCCACCTAAGCTTGTCCCCATTAGTCCATCCCACTTAACCCACTTAGTCATGTTCATTTACATGTGTGTTTGGTTAAGTCTAATCGTATTTCAAATGCCTCTAAAGGCAACCACCAGATTCCTCATGCCACCCAAGGCACCTACTTAACCCCCATGTCCCACCTTACATGATTATCTGGTTAAGTATTTCTTAGTTCATTAAGGCCATAACCTCATAAAGACCTCTCACATTAGACTGGCATTTATGGCAGCTGGATTTGCCGGGCGGGTCCGGGCAGTCTTACACCATAAAAGAGTCTAACCTCGTGTCTTTACAACTGTTATGCTTTAGTTTGGGCCTAGGACCTCTCACATTGGGCCGACATTTGTGACTACTGGATTTGCCGGGCGGGTCCGGGCAGGTTTACATCACAAACGGGTCCAACCTCGTGTCCTAAGCATTGATTATTAATAATAATCCACTTTCCCCCAATTTTAATAATTCCCTACTTGAATTATTAATTACTTCCAATTTTTAACAATGTCCATAATTGACTCAATTATGGACATTCATTCATGGTATGCAACATCTTACAAAATTGCACCCAATTTATTAATTCCTAATATTACCCCTACCCCACGTTTGAACGTTTATTCGCAAAATATATGTTAGACTCGAATAGCCTAACTCATAGCATAAAAGAGATTATCATAATAACAACATGTATATGTGACCAAATGAATCATAATAAGGGGTGAAACTTGCATATGTCCAACTTGCATAGATTATACATGTCATGGATCTAAAGGTGTCAACTTGTTCAAAATTCACCTAATATGATCTCAATCAATTTTCATAAACTTACATATGAACATGTGTGAATCAACATCATCTAATTTTTTAACAACATGGTTTTATATGGGTACACCTAACTCAATAGGCAAATTCCCATAATCAAGTTTTATTTAATTATAGTTTCAAGTTTATGGGTACACCTAACCTAATAGGCAAATTCCCATAAACAAGATCCATTTAAATTAAGAAAAAAAAACATAACTTTAAGCATGATCCAACAACATGATTTTTCAACATAATATAGCATGATTTATAACATGGCATAGTATGATAGTATAACATAGCTTGACATGATTCTCAACATAGCACGACATAGCATAAGAGAATTTACAACATAGCATGACATAGCATATATAATTTACATCATACGACAACATAATAACATAATAAGAGATCCACAATATATAGAATTTACAATTACAAATCACATCACTTTCTTGTGATCCATTCATAACTGAGTCAAATTAGTTTGTAATAGTCTTGTGAGAATCATCATACTCACCAACAAAAGAAAAGAATTAGAGAAAGAGAGATCTTTTGATTTGATTTGTGTAGATTTAGTTGTAGATGATTAGGCTTCCTCTTCTTAGTTTGTGACGGCTATGCTGAACTCCATGGCAGCAGCATGACGGTAGCTTCTCTAATTTTACAAGTGATTTAGGTCTAGGGTCTACCCACTTATTTATAGATTTTAGAATTCATTTAGGCCATTAGATTTAACCTAGAAATAACCGCAGCCGTTCAGACAAGATGGGGTTTATCTTGTTGACTCAGCAATGAGTCAGAAGTGACTCAGCAAACACTCAGCATATTAATAAACTTCTATTCATGTCATAAATATATATATTTTCTACAATGTACATATTAGATACATCCCCCTTTACTTATTATTGTTTTTATATACATATTAGATACATCCCCTCTCTCACACACTTATTAATATTTTTATATTCATATTAGATACATCCCCTCTCTTACACACTTATTAATATTTTTATATTCATATTAGATACATCCCCTCTCTTACACACTTATTAATATTTTTATATTCATATTAGATACATCCCCTCTCTTACACACTTATTAATATTTTAGCAACTTTAGTGTTAATAGAAAATTCGGGGTGTTACATTCTCCCCTCCTTTTAGGATTTCGTCCCCGAAATCTTCAAGTCTGGAAGAATGTATATCCTACCATCCAAACGTCCATCTACTCATCCATCATACACAGGCATCCATTGTCCTTAAAAGACTTCTAATGCTTTATGATCATATGCAAGTGTGTGTACATGTCCTTACCTAATGCGAAATCAGGCGGTCTACTGATTCAGTTGACCTCCTTAATGCAAATTATGTAAGTGTCATGAATCCATTATGTATGCAAAAGATCCTAATTGCTTACATACTACTTCTATATGCGTGCACACCCATTCAACCGAATGCAGCATCCATATGATGGTACAACCATTATACATCCATTATACTAAATACATCCATATATATGCAATATGCAATATGAAGTGACTGAGCCGATCTAGTGCCTAAAGTGTGTATATATGCATCCACGAGCAACCACTAGCAAACACTTGCATCCATTTTGCATCCATCATACATAACATGTCTCAAACACATGTTTCAACCATAGGATTATCCTAACTAAAGGTCAAAGATACTAATGAGAGGACATACTAAAGATAAGATAAGATAAGCTAAGCGATAAAGGAGAAATTAAAAGACATACCCTCAAAAAGAAAAGGGTACAACGAACGCATCTTCTCTTCTGTCTCCCAAGTTGCGTTGCTCTCATCATCTCCCCATTGCACTTTAACCAGTCTGACCTCTCGATTCCTCAACTTTTTGATCTCCGACCCAAGAATGCATGTAGGAGCTCGTCTAATTGTTGCATCACGCTCTATTTCCACCTCTTTAAGCAAGCTCGGCTCTACCACCTCCGCGGTCTTGTGCAAACACTTCCTCAAATGTGATACATGGAATACGTCATGTATTCCACTAAGTTTCTCAGGCAACTCCACCCTATATGCCATCTTCCCAATCCTGTTTTTTTACAGGAAACGGCCCTACAAACCTTGGTGCTAATTTCCCCACGGACCCAAAGCGAACAACATTCTGTAACGGAGATACTTTGATAAAAACCATGTCCCCAATGTCAAACTCAAGATCTGTCCTCCTCTTATCAGCATACGATTTTTGCCTATCTTGTGCTGCTTTCATCCTCCTTCGAATCAACTCAATCTTCTCCGAGGTTTCCCTAACCATATCGGGCCCAAGTAGGATTTTATCGGTAGATTCCCACCAACATGTAGGCGAACGGCAAGGCCTTCCATAAAGAGCTTCGAAAGGTGCCATGCCAATACTAGACTGAAAGCTATTATTATATGCGAATTCTACTAACGGAAGGTGCTCTTCCCATGTACCCCCAAAGTCTAGGATACAAAGCCTTAAAAGATCCTCTAGAATGCGATTCACCCTCTCGGTCTGGCCGTCTGTCTGAGGATGATATGCGGTGCTCAAACATAGCTGAGTCCCTACCACCTCTTGTAAACTCTTCCAAAATTCGCTAGTAAAGATGGGGTCACGGTCGCTTACTATACTAGAAGGAATACCGTGCAAACGAACTATCTCCTTAATGTATACAGAAGCCAACCACGGAGCAGTCCTCTTACTTTTCACGGGAATAAAATGGGCGCTTTTAGTAAGTCTATCTACTATAACCCAAATCCCCGTGTTACTCTTCCTTGATCTTGGTAATCCATCCACAAAATCCATTGAGATGCTTTCCCATTTCCATAGTGGAACTTCTAATGGGTGAAGCAACCCACCGGGTTTCTTTTGTTCTGCTTTAACTCGTTGGCACACCAAGCATCTAGCGACGTACTCGGCCACATCCTTTTTCATACCGGCCCAAAAGAAAACCCGCTTCATATCTTTGTACATCTTATCCCCGCCGGGATGAATGGTCATTTTTGAGCGATGAGCATCATCAAGAATGGCCTTCCTTAAGTCTTCGTCTTGTGGTACACAAAGTCTATTATCCCTTCGTAACCAACCCTTATCGTCTAGGGCATACCTACGAAGATGGCTTGACGACTCCCCCCCTTTGAGCTTTTCTACTATCTCAACCAACTGTGGGTCGTCTCGCTGTGCCTCACCAACCCGTCCTAGAAGTGTAGGTCTAACCTCCAAGGATGCTAACAGACCGGGTACTAAGTCAACGGAGGGTCTAAAGTCAAACATAGAGATGAATTCTAAGCTTTGTCGTTCAACAAACAACGGACTCAAGGACAACCTTTTCCTACTTAAGGCGTCTGCCACCCCGTTACCCTTGCCCGGGGTATATGCTATTTCAAAATCGTAGGAGGCTAAGAATTCCATCCACCGTTGCTGCCTTAAATTCAAATCCTTCTGAGAGAATAAGTATTTTAATGATTTGTGGTCAGTGAACAGTTCGAATTTCTCACCAAGAAGATAGTGACGCCAAGACTTAAGCGCGAAAACAATTGCGGCTAGCTCTAAGTCATGCGTGGGGTAATTCTTTTCATGAACCCTCAACTGCCTTCCACCATAGGCTATTACTCTTCCCTCTTGCATGAGGACCGCGCCAAGTCCCGTCCCACAAGCATCAGTATAGATGGTAAACGGTTTATTCTCGTCTGACAGCACTAAGACTGGGGCTGAAGTTAAGGCTCTCTTTAAACGTTGGAACGCATCATCGCAATCTTTGTCCCACGTAAAAACCAGGTTCTTCTTCGTTAACCGTGTTAATGGAGCTGATATTTTTGCGAAGTCTTTGATAAACTTCCTATAATAGCCAGCCAACCCCAAGAAACTTCTTACTTCGGTTGCATTTTTAGGGACCTTCCAATCTTGGATGGCCACCACTTTTGCGGGATCCACTGCTATCCCTTCTTTGGAAACCACGTGCCCTAAGAACTGTACTTCCTTCCTCCAGAAGTGACACTTAGAAAATTTTGCCTTAAGGTTATGCGCTCGAAGGGTTTCCAACACTTCCCTAAGATGTAGGGAGTGCTCTTCTTTATTCTTAGAAAAGACTAAGATGTCATCCACAAAGACTACCACGAATTTGTTAAGGTATTCCCTAAACACCCTACTCATCAAATCAACAAAATATGCAGGGGCGTTTGTCAAACCAAAGGGCATCACTAGCCATTCATAGAATCCGTCAGGAGTCCTAAAAGCAGTCTTATCTATACTATCCTCAGCCACTCTCAGTTGATGAAAGCCAGTGGCTAAGTCCAACTGCGAAAACACTGAGGCGCCAACTAACTGATCAAAGAGATCGTCAATCCTCGGCAGTGGGTGTCGGTTCTTTTTAGTAAGCTTGTTTAGTTCTCTATAGTCCATACAAAGTCTAAGAGACCCATCCGCCTTTGTGGCAAAAACTACTGGAGCACCCCACTCCGATATACTACGTCTTATGAACCCCTTCTCAAGCAACTCCTTTACTTGCTTATTGAGTTCCCTCCTTTCACGAGGAGCCATGTGGCGCACTGGCAAAGATACGGGTTTAGCATTATCCACAAGATAAATTCGAAAGTCTATCTCCCGCTTTGGAGGTAAGCCCTTCACCTCCTCAAACACATCCGGATATTCCCGGACCACTTCTACCGATCGCAGGTTCTCTACAGACGCGTCAAGCGATTCAAGATAACTTAGCATAACGGAATTTATGGGATTACAAAAGATGTCGAGAGCATTACCAAGGCGAGTCACAAGCCTAACTACTCTCCTTTCACAATCAAGAATGGCCCTATTTCTAGACAACCAATCCATTCCTAAAATTAGCCCATAGCCCGTGAAGCCCAATACATAAGCATCACATCTAAATTCAACGCTAAGTATAGAGATTTTCAAATCCAAACATATCATGGTCAAATGAGCCGAACCCCCAATTGGATTTGAAACGACCAAGGGATCCTCTACTAAACTGGTGTTCAAGTGCAGTGATTCAACTAATGATGCAGAGATAAACGAATGAGATGCGCCAGAATCGAATAAGGTACGGACAGGATGATCAAACAGAAAAACTAAGCTTTCAACAGAAATTGTTCTACCTCTTTCTTGCAGCGGTGGGGCCGCAATAGCCTGAACTTGCCCCCTTGCCTGCCCTGGTGCCATAAGAGCCTGCACCTGTCCTCCCGAGGTAGACCAGGCCCTCTGCCCCTTCTTTGGACAGTCCTTCACTAAATGTCCCGCATCTCCACAATGAAAACAACCAGTCTTCTTTTTCTTTCTACAATCTTTGCTGAGATGGCCAGGCGTCCCACAATTGAAGCATTTCTTCTTCCCTTTGCCATTATTGTTTTTACCACCCTTCTTATTTTGCTGTTGGGGTTTCTTCTGATCCCCTTTCTTTTCAACTGCCTTATCCTCATGCATAAGTGCCATTTCTACTAGCTTTTCAAAGGTGGCTCCCATAGGGATGTGGGTCATAGCCAACCCTTGCAACGGTTCATTCAAGCCTCTAACGAACCTCAAAGCTTTCTTCTCTGGCGTGTTCACCAACTCCAAGCCAAACCTTGCTAACTGATTAAATTTATTGACATATTCCTTTACTGATGAGCTCCCTTGCTTTAGTGCCAGGAATTTTTCCATATTTAAGTTCTCCTCTGCCCTTGAAAGAAACTTTGCCTCAAACCTTCGTCTGAAATCCGCCCATGAATCAACTGGACGTTCCCCGTTAGTGACCTCCCACCAAAACGAGGCCTCTCCCTTCATTAACCAAGCAGCTAAACGGACTTTCCTCCCATCTTCCACTTCAAAGATATCCAACAATTCCTCAGTCTCCTTAAGCCAATCTCTGGCCTCCACAAACGTCTCAGTCCCTTGAAAAGTTTTTCCTCGCATAGCCTTGAATTCCTTGCACGTCTTTGCAAAAGTGTCAACACGAGGAGGAGGAGGAGGAATGGGTGCAACTAGGGGTGGAGGAGTATCCGCTGGGCCTGCAGTGGTGGCCCTAGCCTCCAAGTATCTCCTAAACCACCCTGGAATCGTCACACCTTCTGGGAGATTAAGATCTTCAGCCATGCTGAAACGAAAAAGGAAAGATTCAAAATGGAGAATTCGAAAGATAAAGATAAGGATGTGGCTATTTGGGATTATGTTTTTCATAAAAACTCTCTTTAAAGAACATGTTTTTTTTTTTTTGAAAGCACTTCTTCCAAAAATACTTTAGAAAAAAAATATTTTTCTAAAAAAAAAAAAATTTTATCTGTTCTGGTAACCTTATGCTCTGATACCACGTGTAACACCCCACGTCCATTAATGTCACTCACAAAGGGAATGCATTAACTTCCATGGAGGTTTTAAGTGAATATAGAACAGTAAAATTACAACAAGACAGATATAAAATAGTACTTGGAAATTCAAAAACTTTATTTCATTGTAGCAGAAATCAAAACATGTTTGATTACATCATAACACCATATTCAATGTCAAGTACAATATCTATCTTGATAAAACAAGTACATAATCCCATTACATGAATAGCCATTAAAAAGAAAGATAACAAGCTGGACTTTACTTCAGCAGTCCAAGCTTTCCAGAAGATAAGCGATCCAACTAGACTCCACTAGAACTTGGCCCAACCTGCGGACCTGAAGGGAGAAAAAGGATGGAAAAGAGGGGGTCAGACATAAAGTCTGGTGAATATGATAATTCTACAATACTATTACCAAAATAACTGGACTAAGGCATAAGCTGGAAAACAAGAAAATGTCTATGAAGAGCAGATTAAGGACATAGACAATCGCTAAAGGCAACGTTATAGGCGCTCCTAAATACTAAAGGATAAACACTATACTGCACCACACCAGTCACCCTAAAGATTCATCCCACTTAGCTTCACTTAGAAACTTTCCCAATGGCTTTACGTACCCCTAGCTGACTACATAGGTGCCGCCTGCCCCTATCTCCACTAGGTGTACCCTACTTCCCATTATTCGATCGGCTCCCTAACTCGTAGATACCCGTGCTGGCCCCACAGTGGGGTGTATCACTCCCCTAAAGTGGCAACCTGATACAACGGACATGCACGGCTTATACCTACACGATGCAACAACGTCTTACCTACCAGCCCGGGTCCACACACGCATATGAAACCCGTTGGACTTGCGTTGCCACCGCTCCCTGTTTTGGCCTCTTATAGTCAAACCCAGTATGCGTGTCCCGTCCTCGACTTGGGTCGAGCCCACAAAGATACGTTTTGGGATACTGGTTGAAATGGGCCCCCACTATTTACCACAAGCATTCCACCTAAGCTTGTCCCCATTAGTCCATCCCACTTAACCCACTTAGTCATGTTCATTTACATGTGTGTTTGGTTAAGTCTAATCGTATTTCAAATGCCTCTAAAGGCAACCACCAGATTCCTCATGCCACCCAAGGCACCTACTTAACCCCCATGTCCCACCTTACATGATTATCTGGTTAAGTATTTCTTAGTTCATCAAGGCCATAACCTCATAAAGATCTCTCACATTAGACTGGCATTTATGGCAGCTGGATTTGCCGGGCGGGTCCGGGCAGTCTTACACCATAAAAGAGTCTAACCTCGTGTCTTTACAACTGTTATGCTTTAGTTTGGGCCTAGGACCTCTCACATTGGGCCGACATTTGTGACTACTGGATTTGCCGGGCGGGTCCGGGCAGGTTTACATCACAAACGGGTCCAACCTCGTGTCCTAAGCATTGATTATTAATAATAATCCACTTTCCCCCAATTTTAATAATTCCCTACTTGAATTATTAATTACTTCCAATTTTTAACAATGTCCATAATTGACTCAATTATGGACATTCATTCATGGTATGCAACATCTTACAAAATTGCACCCAATTTATTAATTCCTAATATTACCCCTACCCTACGTTTGAACGTTTATTCGCAAAATATATGTTAGACTCGAATAGCCTAACTCATAGCATAAAAGAGATTATTATAATAACAACATGTATATGTGACCAAATGAATCATAATAAGGGGTGAAACTTGCATATGTCCAACTTGCATAGATTATACATGTCATGGATCTAAAGGTGTCAACTTGTTCAAAATTCACCTAATATGATCTCAATCAATTTTCATAAACTTACATATGAACATGTGTGAATCAACATCATCTAATTTTTTAACAACATGGTTTTATATGGGTACACCTAACTCAATAGGCAAATTCCCATAATCAAGTTTTATTTAATTATAGTTTCAAGTTTATGGGTACACCTAACCTAATAGGCAAATTCCCATAAACAAGATCCATTTAAATTAAGAAAAAAAAACATAACTTTAAGCATGATCCAACAACATGATTTTTCAACATAATATAGCATGATTTATAACATGGCATAGTATGATAGTATAACATAGCTTGACATGATTCTCAACATAGCACGACATAGCATAAGAGAATTTACAACATAGCATGACATAGCATATATAATTTACATCATACGACAACATAATAACATAATAAGAGATACACAATATATAGAATTTACAATTACAAATCACATCACTTTCTTGTGATCCATTCATAACTGAGTCAAATTAGTTTGTAATAGTCTTGTGAGAATCATCATACTCACCAACAAAAGAAAAGAATTAGAGAAAGAGAGATCTTTTGATTTGATTTGTGTAGATTTAGTTGTAGATGATTAGGCTTCCTCTTCTTAGTTTGTGACGGCTATGCTGAACTCCATGGCAGCAGCATGACGGTAGCTTCTCTAATTTTACAAGTGATTTAGGTCTAGGGTCTACCCACTTATTTATAGATTTTAGAATTCATTTAGGCCATTAGATTTAACCTAGAAATAACCGCAGCCGTTCAGACAAGATGGGGTTTATCTTGTTGACTCAGCAACGAGTCAGAAGTGACTCAGCAAACACTCAGCATATTAATAAACTTCTATTCATGTCATAAATATATATATATTTTCTACAATGTACATATTAGATACATCCCCCTTTACTTATTATTGTTTTTATATACATATTAGATACATCCCCTCTCTCACACACTTATTAATATTTTTATATTCATATTAGATACATCCCCTCTCTTACACACTTATTAATATTTTTATATTCATATTAGATACATCCCCTCTCTTACACACTTATTAATATTTTTATATTCATATTAGATACATCCCCTCTCTTACACACTTATTAATATTTTAGCAACTTTAGTGTTAATAGAAAATTCGGGGTGTTACAAGAATGCTGCAAGATCCGACTACAAAACCAAAAAGAGACAAAAGCAATACAAATCATGATTGTAAGAATGTAAAGGAAAGTAGATAGATGAGCTCCGGATAAACCACCGCCCATCATGCCTCAATATCGAATTCCGACAAAACCACCACCCGATAGTGAAGTATATCTACCCCAATACAAAATTAGTCACTCCAAGCTAAATACAACTAAAAGATAATAGAACAACCCCCAAAAACTCTACAGGATGCACATAAAAAAAGCTCCAAAGCAAATATCAACCACCAATCCAGATAGCTTCCAAAAAGCTCCTCAGCTATAATCAACAACCTGAAAACTAAAAGAAACTGGGCAAACCATAAGTAATCATCACATATATATATATATATATATATGAGTATATGTGTGTATATATATATATATATATCTAAGAATATATATATATATACAATTATATACCCAACATATATGTGAAGAAGAAGTAAAAAAGAAAAGAGACAATAACGCAATACAAAAAAACAGAAATTAACAACAAATGCGAGATCTATTACATCTAAAATAAATGTTGATTCTAATAAATAAACTCCTAGTCTAACCTTAGTAAAAAAAAAACTCTAAAAACCCGATTCACCAAAAAACTTATAGTGCGAGTATGACATCCAATCCAAGCAGTAATTAACAATTCTAATGATTAAAATATTAGTAGAAACTGAAATAGAATGAAAAAAATCTCTGATTCCTCTCCAACCATAAGAACCAAAAAATGATAGAAACTAAAGAATCCAACACATATCTCTGTCTAGAATTAAAAACAAATCTACTACAAACCCAATAATCAACATAGCTACTAAAAAGAATTAAAACCACCAAAAGCAAAAATCCTTAAAGCCATATTTAAAATATAATTGGTAATATTGCAAGAGAAAAATAAATGATCAACATCTTCATCCAAAATACTACAAAAACAAAACTTAACATCAAAAATAATACTCTTCTTCTTTAAAAGCTCAACCATATTAAGCTTCTTATAAATAATCAACCAAATAAGAAACTTAGCTTTAGGAGGAGTATTAGATTTCCAAGTAAACTTAAAAGGGTACAAAGAAACACCAGAAAAATTAATAAAATTATACATAGACTTAACAGAGTACACTAAACTCTTATCAAAACCCCAAATAATACAATCTCCATTCTCATCCAAATGATACAAAGCTAACTTGGCTTTTGGTAAGGCTAATTGCCTTAACATTCCCCCTTCTAAAATATTATCAAAGGAAAACTCCCACGGGGGATCTAAATCCCCTCTATAAACATCAATAATCAAAGCATTCTTAAAGCAGCTATTATTAAAAAGCTCACTAAATTCAAATTTAAGCGGCAAACGAGGAACCCAAGCATCATGCCAAAAGAAAGTAAGGTTCCCCGAATGAACAGTCAACTTACAACCTAAATTACAATAATTAATACAATTCAAAACAGACTTCCAATAATAAGATAATATATTAATCCAACTAAAACTAGTACTAACAATAAACTCACCCCCAAAATAATAAAAATTTCAAACAATAATCTTCCAAGTAGCCGACACATCTGGGCACCTAAATCTCCATAACCATTTGGCTAACAAGGAGGAATTAAAGTTATATAAATTAATGATCCCCAGGCCCCCATCCTTCTTGGGTATAACAAGGAAGAAATAAAAGTTATATAAATTAATAATATAATTAATTTAAATAATTCTATTTAATTGTTTTTCTTGAAAACAATTATCCAATTCTTAACCGTTAGGTTAATTTTCTTTTCTCTTGCTTATAAATCTGATTAATATCAGCATTTTCTTTATAAAATTATTTAATACTTGATTATAAAATTAAATAATAGATAATAAGTATTTATTTCCCTTTTATAACTTTTATTCAGAACAATAAATCTCAAAATCTATCTTTAGTTATAAAATATATTTTATAACTTCATTTCTATCGATTCACTTGACGGTAAATCCATATTTGGAAAACGATTGATTTATAGGCCATATACCGCCAATTACACAACCAATATTGTACATTGGTTAAAAGTAAACAAACGTTGAATTTCCAGTCAACGATCAACAACCGAATTTATCACACAATAAGAACAGTTCATAAAAACATAATTGTGGAATCCAGTTGGATCCCTCTAATCTATTCTTCCCTGCATTAAAATAGATTATCTCACATTAATTTATTCAATTCAATTTAACTGATACTTTTTATAATAGTAAATAACGATTATTTAACATCAACCAATTAACAAAACAATTCAAATAATTAAACCCTTTTATTTAATAAACTTGACCAACAAGGTAAGTTACCTTCATTGGATCCAACCATTAAAATAACGATTTGGTTTTAACTGAAATAAACAACGTTTAATTTCATCGGTTTAATCAATATATATGAATATATATTTAACAAATAGTCAACCATTAGCAAGCATAGCACACAAAATAAAAACCCGACTTATATAAAATATAAGTGGGAAGAACTGAGTGAGTTTAACTCACCTTGAGTTGATATCGCTGATTAAACGGTTAGTTTTAATTAAATTAAACAAGTGTTTAATTTGATTAGAAATCCCGGTTGAATCCAATTGCGTCCAAATCTGTTTCAAAGCGTAATGTTCGTCGATCGGAGTCCAACGTCCTTGAGTTCATCTAATTCTGATCATATTTGAATAACTTATTAACCTACTAAGTTTATATAATTAAATTACAATATCATTCCATAATTCTAAAATTATTAAATTTTTATTTCAACGTTAAAATAATATGGGTCGACAATTTCTCCCTTCACTCAAAATAATTTATGCCTAACCCTTTTATACCTTTGTTCAAATCGGCTCAAACTATTTCTTTTTATATGCTACTTCATAGTTCCATCCTGTTCAGAAATAAAGAAATATTAACGGTTTAGTTAACCAATTATTACTTAATCAATAACTTAACGGAATTTAATTACGGTTATAAATTTAAACGAGGCAGATTCCTTATTCCTTTGTCTCGAACTGCTCACATCTTCGTTTTCCAGGCTCTCGTGTTTAACCCTGTCATGATTACTTAATGATTAAAAATATGTTCTTAATTAACAATTAGTTTAATATAATTACATTGGTTTTAAAATAAATCACGGCTAAACTCTTTTGTTTATTTTGCACTTCTGTTCCTTCCAGACAAGTGATGTGTAACGTTCCGTATTTTTGGTAGTCAAATATTTAATTTAATTTATCATTTTAAATATTTTATTGGGAATATTAACGGATATTAATATTTAATTCGTTATTTAAAACGAAGTTTTAACGTTAATTTTATTTATAATATAAAATGAGCTCGAAATCGCGCGGTAGTTCGTAATATGGAGTTTTGAACTTCAACTCGATATACAGGACTCGATATAAGTCGGATTTCTGTGAAACGAGAAATGTTGGAACTGTGTTGATTATAATTTTCATATGAAAGAGAAAAATACGGATTTCGTGTTATAGATTTGAAGTTATGGCCAAATCAAATTTTGAAATAGTCGCTATGGAAATCGTTATTAAAATATAGGCCTTTAAAATAGCGATTTTTCAAACGGACTCTGTTTTCGATGAAATCAGTTTCATTGGAACTATATCGTTAAACTATTGTAAGAAAATCAAATTGCGTGGCAAACCGATGTCGTATGGGGCCACGGCAGCCACAAACGCCCGTTCGATTTCTATAGCACGTAATAAAGGGATATTCGAGTGTAACTTGAGCAGATGATCGAATTAAGCCACGAAACCAATTCCGTTGAGTTCGTATCGACGTTTAGAGTCAGGATAGGTATATAGTTTGTTATTTTTGGAAACCGGGTAATTTGGTGCCCAAAATGGCATTGCGGTGCGTGTAAAAATAGCCTACCGGGAAAACAGTCTCAGAATGTGACGAAACTGGTGCCGTTGGGTTCGTATTGATTAATTATTTTAGGATTTCAAAGTTTCAAGTTGATCGGATTTATCTAGTGATCGTGAAAATTTTAAACGTGTGTTTATTTCTAGTTTTATAAAGAATTTTTTTTCAAATGACCTCGGATTTCGACGAAAACTATCCCATTGGGTCCGGAATATTTTTCTATGCTAGGATTAGAATTTTTATCAGTAAACAGAAGGCGATTGCGGTTAGTTTCACTTGTTACTTCGCGGCGAAGTTTCATATAATATTATTATAATATATTGTCTTCTATAAATACCCCTAACATTAGAAAACCTAATTTTGTGTCAAACCATCTCCTCGTGGTCAAATTTCGGACCAGCCGCCACAATCTAAACCTAAGGCCAGGAATCTCTAAAATTGTTTTCCCAAATTCTCACGGTCTGGTTCCCTAATCGAAATTTCTTCAACTGTAAAATTGCTCAAGTTCATGAGAGCCTTAAAGTTATCGGTGATGATCATCTTGGGTGTGCCGAGCTGACCGATACAACAGCTCGAAGTGCAAGCAGTTAGGATTAAATTAGGGGTGAGTGACAACGTCGAGTTGGGGAAAAAACCTCTGGCGAAGGTCGGCCAGGCAAGGACGCAAGACTTGGCGGCTTCAGATGGACCGACGGTGGTCCTTGGCGAACGTCAAGACTCGAGCGTGGGGTCGGTATCTTGGGACGATTGTATACGGGGAAGAGAAGCTTTACTAATAACGTAATTAGTTTTTCCTATTAGTTAAGTAATTAATTAAGAAATGAATTAATCGAATCCTTTTTGAATTCAACAGGCGTGGGATGTTCTGACTGAAACATACAAGGAAATAGAAGGGGTCAACCTGCTTTTGGGGTTAGACATAATTATGTCATTAGTATAATCTAGGGATTTACCACTTAATTAATTTTTGGTTTCTAAAACGCAGAAAGGGTTAAAGTCTTCGACTGTCAAACTACTGATTGGAGGAGCATGTTGGCCTGAAATGTTACAAGTAACAGAAACGTGAAAATGGGGGAGAAATAAAGCAAGAGTAATTAAAAGCTTAGTTGGATTAATTAATAGATAACTAGGAGGAAATAATTGTTGTAATAATCATATAGTTACAAATATGATAACAGGTACAGGAAAGTGACAAAACAAAGCATCGAGGAAGCATGGAAATGAAAGGATCGGCACCAATCTGAAATAACGAAAAGTAATTATATTTAACTAAGTATATAATTAGAAATAATAAGAAATTAATTTTATAATTAAATCATGATGCTTACAATATAAATAACTTTGTCATGTTAACAGAATTAAACAAAACAAAGAGCGTGGGGATCGCAACAACTAGATCTACATTATGGAACTAATCTGGATGTTATAGGAGACAACTGAGATTTACAGTTAAATTAAAAAATTGTTTAATTTAATTATAACCGAACCGTTTCAATGAAACATACCAAGGTCAGTTAAACTCACTCGGTTCTTCCCATTTATATTTTTATATAAACTGGGTTTTGATTTTGTGTGCTCTGCTTGCCAATGGTTGACTGTTTGCTAATTATATATTTATTCGTTGATTTAACTAATGAAATTAAACCGTCGTTTAATTTCAGTGAAATACCAAATCGTTATTCTAACGATTGGTTCCAATAAAGGTAACTTACCTTGTTGGTCACGTTTATAAAATAAACGTGTTTAATGATTTGAATTGTTTGATTTGTTCGAATTGTTTGATCTGTTCAAATTGTTTGATCTGTTTGATGTATTTGAATTGAACAATCTGTTTGAGATAACCATTTGAATACAGGGAAGAACAGGTTGGAGGGATCCAACTAGATTCCTCAAATATATTATTTATTTTCATATTATCAACATATGAACTGTCCTGTTTGGGATGATTGATTTGATTGTTGACTAAAATTTCAACATCTGTTTAGTTTAAACCAATGGGCGGTATTGGTTGAGTATTTGGTAGTATATGGCCTATAGAATCAATCGTTTTATAAATATTGATTCACCGTCAGGTGAGTCGATAGAGATGAAGTTATAAAATTTATTTTTATAACTGAAGATAGATTTTGAAATATATGAATAAAAGTTTATAAAAAGGAAAATAAATAAATATTTTATTTATTAACGACTTTGATTTATTATAAATTGATTTTACAAAGTAAATCTGAGATTAATCAGATTTATGAATATGGGGATGGAAATTAACCGTAACGGTTAAAATGTGGAAAATTAGTTTGTTAAGAATTTATTTAAATTAATTATATTATTAATTAATTTAAAGTGAGAATGAATTGGAATGGGTTAACGAGATAACCATGCCTTGAGTTGACTAAGTCAACCAATATAACTGAAATTGATTTTCGATTTGTTTTGATTTGAATTAATCTAATAAAATAGTTTAGTGAATATTGTTTTAATTTTAATAAGACCTTTAAAAAGGAAATTTCTATTTATTTTAGTAAATAAAGGAATTAACTATAGAAGTAGTCAACTATCGAAGTTAAATGATTATTTTAATTAATAATATTTTAGAAATTTACTTTTTAATTGAATTCATTTAAAGAGTAACTGAAGTTGAAATGAAATCTAATGGAATGGTGAAAGAGTTTATGAACAGGTTTTATTTTAAACCTGACTTCTATAACAAAGTTATAAAAGGGAATTTTTAAGCGAATATGATAGCTTAAATAAATGTTACTCCATTTTTTTGAAATTAAGTAAAAAGGAAATTTAGATAAAAGGGTTTTATTATAAACCAGTGTTATATAAATGGGGTTTAAAGCGTTAAAGCGTTAATTTTATATTAACGTTACTTAATAATGGGATTAAGTAAGAGGGGAAATTGAAATAAGAATTTCAAGCAGGAATTGTAGAATGGATTTGAAAAGGAGATGGGTAAAGGTGAAGTTAGGTAAGAAGTGGGTTATAGGATTTTGTAAACAAAATCTGAATTATAAAATGAGTTTGGTTAAAGAGGCAGAGTTAAAAGTGGTATTTTATAAAGAAATTACCTAATCATGGGATTAAGGAATAATGGTTATAACCGAGAAAGAGATTTTCAAAAGGACAATAAGGTTTATGAAACCGTATTTTGAATAAAATAGTAGAATGGAATTTGATTTGAGATTGGGACGAAATATTGGTTTTAGGATTACTACTTATATTTATCTTTAGATATGAACGTTGTTCATCAAGGTCTGAGAGGTAATTTATACCCCAACTTCAACGACTTCAAGATTATCTGAGGATGATATAAGTTGTAATGGTGAAAGAGGTTGGCAAAAATTTATTATTTCGTTAGAGAAATAATAACGCAACATCTTTGATGAAGATTAGGAATATATATATATATATATATATATATATATATATATATATATATAATGATGATGTCAAAGTAAAAGGAGAAAAAGGGAGATTGCGTAAAATTATAACGATATCCGCAAGGTTAAAAGGAAATGTAAAGTGGAGTATTGAAATAGATTTATTTTATAAAAATAAGCGTTGGTTATTGTTTTCGAGTAATAAAGATATCTCGTAACGCTGTTTTATGAGTAATGAGTTAAAATGATTTCCCAATATTATAATAACGTGGCCAATGTTTGAAAGTGAAATAGACAAACTGAATATGATATAAGATTTTCCTTAAGTAGTAAAATGAATTGGTTTAATGAAGAATCATAAATTAAGTAAGAAAAGAAAAGTTATATTCGTAATATCGAAATATTTAAGGGCTTTCAATTTACATTTGTTTTTAATTAAAAGGCCAATTGATGCTGAATACTGAACCAGTGAACTCATGGGATTGACATGATTGAAACACTGTTTATTTTGATAGTTAAATCACCGACTATCAAATCTGTCTAATACGATTGTTGGCACGGAAAGACCGGGATCGAATATATATTCGAAAACCATTCCTACCAACAAATACGTGAAGATATCAGAAGACGGTCGAGATGGAGCATTGAAGACCGTGGATTTTCATTAAATGGAAGATCCGCTAATTATCTCTGGTTAGCTCCAAGAGACAAACTGTGGTTTTTTCGCGGTTGAAATCTATGGGTTGCAAGGACTTCTCGCTACTGATCCATGGGGTGATTCCTATATTGGATGCAGTAGGAGAGTACTTCGGTTCATCCTGTTCCTGGATGACTTGTATGGACGGATGTCTGACAAAGTATTTCTAAAGGAGTCATGTATGTTGATATTTTCAAACGTACCAAGTTGATGGCCGAGAAGTGCACATTCTCTTAGCATACCAACTAGAGTATTTTTGCGAACGTCAATTAGTGATATCTGGTGGATCCGACGATGTGACATTCAAAGTGACTGGTGACCAGATGTGTTAAAAGTAAATTTTGACCTCAACCCTCATTAACCGGGAAATGACAAAAATCGGGCAGGCAGCATGGCTATGTGGGTCGCTCCCATTAGGGTGTATAATCACCTATCTAGATAAATTCCTTTTGCTTCTTCAATCTATTTCGATGCTATCCCTTTTCGGGAAACAGTGGTTTGAGCCCAACCGTTGTTGATATACATTCGATACACTCAAGCGAAATGAGTGGTTGGACATGTGAGGGCCGGGTTGCAAGACGTTCTTGTTGAACCCAGTGTATTCGCATCTAGAGATACACTATCGGCAGGTGGTCCCATACCTTGTCATAGTCGGATTCCAATTTCCAATAAGCGCCCGTGGTTTTGATTGTATACTATATATGTGGAGCGTGAGATGCAAGCGTTCCGCTAGATTGATATCTACTTGTATTTAGACACTATTGTAATATCAGAAAAGATATTGACTTCAAAATGTTTTGGGTCATCGTAAGGTAAAAACCGACCGTATTTATGTGTGGATTTGGTCTTATGATTATCCTTTTCCTTCGAAAAGATTTTAAACCTAAAAATCAAGTTGTGGATACCCTTAATACTGTGCGAGTTTTTCTCACTCTGGTTCACCAGACTGACCCGGTGTTTTGTAAATGCTCGGGTTAGACCGAGTTGTACAGGTTCAGGTTTTCGAATGCTGTGAAGAGACGAGCTGGAAGAGTTCGGACGTATGATATTATCTAACTACTATTCCGCTGTGTGATGTAGATGAGGACAGGTTATGATCACTGTCCAGTTGTGTGATGTACTCTGATATTGTAAGTATTTTTAAAAGCTCTCAATAAAGTTTTATTTCTGTATTATATTTTGTTCCACTGCGATGTGAGTCTCTGGTCCTGTGTTGTGTTGGTTCTTCTTCTTCTTCTATTCTAATATTTATTTCTTTCTTATCTCACCCTCTAAATTCTTTCTAATAACGTTCCGGTGTTTTTGGTGTTTGGGAGGTCGACATGAGTTACAGTAAAGGTATTTATGTTGATTTTCGGGGCCGAAAATCCCTGGGTCGTTACATGATGCTTCAACCTTATTCTTCCTACAACTTAAAACTGCCGAGCTCCAACTCTACCAATTCCTTCTTCTGTTCGTTCATCCGCAAACAACTGATTCCCCCTTCACTCATGTGCATTTCATAACTCCAAGCTTTGTTCAAACTCCCCAATACCCATGAAATCACCACACAGTAATAACTCCTTGCACCATCGTCCACCATCGACTGGATCCTCATCTGAATACGCTCGCTCCTGCATCACAGTCCCTCCGACCTTGGGTCTAAACGGTGTCTCATCCGATGGCACCATTCGTCGGTGAACCCTAATAAACCGACGCTGTCATCGAGCGCAATGCATGCCACCACAATGTGAAACAACCGATCACCACCGTCCCATCGATCCATCTCGCAGCCCTCTCTAAATTTGTAGTTGTTTATTTTTGTAAATAATGAATGGTATGGAGATTTGAGGGAGAAAAATCAGAGAAACTGTGGGCGTTCAAAAGTACGTGGTGGCAGAATTTTCCAGTTGACCACACATGTATTTTTTGACCAACAGTGTAATAACCCGAAAATTCTGAGCCAGTTTAAAATTTTTGTTTTGGCAACTTCGACGAATTTTGAAGATTTAAAATGGATTATTTTAAATAATATCGATGAAAATTTATTTTGAATATATTTTGAACGTATATATTTATACGTCGTCGTTAGAATATAAATAATTATATATAATTATAAATAGAATTGAAAATGGCGCGGTAGTTCGATAATTCGATTTCAAACTTCAATTGAATGTACCGGGTGCAAAATAAACCGGATGTTAGCGAAACCAAAAATAATGGAATCTATTTGTGAATATCTTTCCAACGAATCCGAAAAATCAAAATTTCATAGCGGGAATCAAAAGATATGTCCAGTTGAAAATTCTGAATAGTCGCTATGGAATTCAGGCCCTTAAAAATGGAAATTTTGCAAACGACCTCGGATTTCGACGAAACCACTTTTGTTGGATCCGCGATGTCAAATTATTGCTAGATTCCAAATTTCATAATTTTCTGAATCAATATGTGAGCGTGGCAAAGGAAAACGCGTTTGACCAGTTTTGGTTGATTTTAATCGACTGGAAAATGGCCATTTTTCCAACGGTCTCAGAATTCGATGAAACTAGTTTTGTTAGGACCGTATCATCAATACGAAGCAAGAAAATATTTTTATGGAATTTTTCGAGTTCGTATGTGGCCCTAGTAAATTGAAATGTGCGTTTAAATTGAATATATAAAGATCTATATTTTAAATTCAACGGAAACTGATCGTAACGATCGAATTGGCCTACGATACATATCCTATTTTGTTCGGAATGGGGGTAAAATGCTAGGGACGACAGTCGGTGGGTCTCGTTTCGACTTCGAAGGAAAAGTCAACTATGGAGATTAAAATAAAATAATAAAAATATTTATATATAAATAACCCCCCTTCCCTCTCCTTTATTCATCCAGGCCCCCCCCCGTTCATTATCCCCAAATCGAAATGGCGATGCGCTATCGCCCTCGCTCCACCACCCATCGCCGGCGACGCCCCGCTCTACCTCGCGCTGCCTCTCTCTCCCTTCCTCTAAAACCCGATGCCCCCCTTGTTCCTGAAACGCGACGCCAGTACCCGCACCCCCCTTCTTCTGACCACCGTCCTCTTCCACGAAACCCTAGCCGAGCTCCCCCCCTCGCAGCAGCCCGACGGACGACTCCCAGACCCCACCGCCGACGCTCAGGCGCGCATATCCCCTCCGCCTCCCTGACCAACCCCGCAACCCTGTGCCGCGCCCTGGTGGCGCCGACCACCACCAAACCCCCCTTTTCTCTTCAACGTGAAGGCCCGACTGCCTCTGGCCCCGGTGCCTCTTCTATCTCCTCTTTTTCTTCATTCAAAGCCCAAAAACCCCGTTTCTTCAAATCGATGTAAGTAAATCCCAATTCGATTTTCATTTTCAGTTGTTAATTTAGATAATGATAAATAAAAATATTATTTTTAGTAATAAAAACTGATTTTACCTAGTTATAAAAGCATAGAAAGTATTTAGAGAAAAGTATGAAGTTAGGATTTTTAAAGTAAATAAAAATATGATTTTTATATATTCGTATAGCATAGAAAAATATGATTTTTATATATTCGTATAGCATAGAAAAATATGATTTTTATATATTCGTATAGCATAGAAAAATATGATTTATATATATTCGTATAGCATAGAAAAATATGATTTTTATATTAGGAGAAGGTTAAAAATATAATTTTTATAGTATAGATAGATTAAAAACATGATTTTTATATAATAGAGGATATAAAAATATGATCTTTATATAAGTAGCAAAGAAAAGATTCGATTTTTAAAACAGAAAAGATTCGATTTTTAAAATAGAAAAGATTCGATTTTTAAAATAGAAAAGATTCGATTTTTATAAAAGGAAAGGAAGGATTTTTACAATTGAATAGCGAAGTAAAAATTCGATTTTTCTATATTGAATAGCGAAGTAAAAATTCGATTTTTATGTATTGAATAGCAATATAAAAATGTGATTTTTATATATGTAGTGGCTACGAGCGACGAGAGTGACAAAAGACGAGAACGACGAAGATTTCCTATAATAGATGTGTCATGGAGTTGGGATAGCTTTGGTGAGAACTTCTCACCTTTTAAAATTCCTTTTTCTAGTTATATCATAATATATGCTAGGATGCAGACGGTATTTAGTAGCACCCGACACCCGTCATCCACAGACCATGGATGGCTTGTTTGTTTGATTGATGTGTTGTGAAAATTGTTTGTGATGTTGATGTGAAATAGATAATAAAATATATTCATAGGTTGAATAAAACAATTTGGTCGTTAAAAATATAATTTTTAACGTGAATGCGAATAAATAAAATTCATTTACAAACCGGACGGTTTGTTTATGTACACCTATTTGAAGGACATTGACTGGGACGATAAATTTTACACATCGCCCAACTGCACAAATAAAAATCTGTGTTTGTTGATTTGAAACCCCACACGGGTATTGGGATAAAATACGACATACACTAATCCCAATAATTAGTTGTTTGTCGATCGATCGATTGACAGGCTGTTATAAGCGTTAGATATCTATATTTGATGCTTATACAATGTAGTGCACTTTGGATGGTGGTTGATTATTTATTTTTGCTATTATATACATGTGTTTTATGGAATCCATATAATTAACTTTGTATGGTGATTGATTGGGCCTCATTCCAATTTAGAAGATAAAGAATATTATAAAATAAAGGTTCATGTGTTGACTGTACTCATCCGTTGAGATTAGTCATGTGTTGAACGGAATATTTTAACAATAAAATTTACATCTTCATCATATATAAAATTAGAAACTAACTGGAAAATAGATAAGATGAGTGGTCTCCTGGATATTGATCTGATGTTGGTTTCGGCCTTCGGGGTTAATATTCAGGGAATCGTTCTCTTACTAATTTGCGATTAGAGTCTAATTTGAAATCAAACGATAGATACCATAATTTTTATAAAATATATTAAATAACAAAGATAGTCACACGTGGACAGTACTCATTCGTTGAGATTAGTCGTGTGTTGACAAAAATATAGAATCATGTATTGAAAGAAATATAAATTCATTTGTTGAATGGAATAACGAAGTTAGTGAAAAATATAAAGCCGTGTTGATTAGAGATGCGCCATTTTGACGCGAACGATATTTATATCGATTATATTCGTTTTTAAATATGAATTTGAATAGAATAGAAAATGAATTGAATTTGAATAGAATAGATATAGAATAGAATAGAATAGAATATGAATTTGAATAGAATAGAAAATGAATTGAATTTGAATAGAATAGAAATTGAATAGAATAGAAATTGAATTTGAATAGAATAGAAATTGAATTGAATTTGACTAGAATAGAAAATGAATTGAATTTGAATAGAATAGAAATTGAATTGAATAGAATAGAAATTGAATTTGAATAGAATAGAAAATGAATTGAATTTGATTTGAATAGAAAATGAATTGAATTTGATTTGAATAGAAAATGAATTGAATTTGATTTGAATAGAAAACGAATCGAATTTGAATTGAATAGAAAAAGAATCGAATTTGAGTTGAATAGCAAACGAAATTTGATTTTGAAATGAATATATAACGAATTTGATTTGAATTTGAAATAAAGGTTGAAATTGTATTTGAAACGAATTTAAAACTATTTATAAAACTTCGTTTTAAATAGAAATCGACGGAATATATTATATATATATATATATATATATATATATATAATATAATGGCCTGAATAGAATGCGCCGCGCTGCGGCAGTTCGTGAATTTCGACCATTGATTTCGAACGGACATTACGGGAGATCCAACCGTCGGATTCTCCTAAAACCGGAACCGTTGGGTTCGTATCGAAAAGAGCTTTCTAACGAAAATTGGAAATTTGAAATCTAACGGTTGGATTTGGAGATACATCCAAATCAAATTCAGAAAAGGTCGCTGTAAGTGCAGTTCGATGGCCGTTGATGGAAATCGACTGTACGGGCCTTGATAAAATTATTAAAAATAGTTATAATTTGTGTAAAATCATAAGAAATGATTTGGGAAAAATTGGGATGAAAAACTCCATATTTGAAAAGATAAAAATAGATTTTTATCGAAATGAACTAATTTTGAACTAAAATTAAAACCCATTTATTTTTAAATAAATAAATTGGATTTGAAATGGGTTGTAAATATAATTGATTTGTGGGTTTATCGTGAAGGGTGTTTTAAATGACACTTGTTCTTTAACCCGGTAATAAATAGAATATGATTTGGGTTTGTCGTGAACTGTGTTTTAAATGACATTAGTTCTTTAACCCAGTAAAAGGAGTTTTTAATGAATCTGCAATTAGGTTGAAATGTGAATTGATAATCTGAATTATCAAATTTGGAAAATGAGCGAGAATGGAGTATCGGCCGTTTTGCTCCAAAGCGATAGTTAAATCTTTAATTAGATTTGAACGTGAAATGGTAATTAATTTTACCGATAACACTGTGGTATTAGATATGGAGTATTACCAGTTTTTCTTCATGGGATGAATAGGTTGGGATTGGGAAATAAAATAAATAATTACTTCGGTGTGGTCCGCTAATCTCGACTAGTTTGAGAAACCATAATTTGGTTTGAAATGTCATCCAAAGGAAGATTAAAGAATAAATTTAAAGAATTTATCTTTGATAAAATTAATGGGAACCTTTCCCTAAGAATTGAAATTTAGAAACTAGCTGTATGTTAGTTAAGAAGAATGGTTTCCTGGGTATTGATCTGATGTTGGTTTCGGCCTTCGGGGTTAATATTTGGCGGATTGCTCTCTTACTGATTCACGGTTAGTGACTAATGAATTGGAATGAGGCGTATGTTGTGTTTGTGTAACATTTGTTTTTAATATACGCAGGTTGTTCGGAAAGGCTGGGTTTACACCCATTCTGAATAACCGATTCGACGATAAGTCGAAGACGAAGACGGTGGTTGAAGACCGGAAGTCTTCACATCGTTTGGATAATTACTGACGATCCTGATTGGGCTGTACACCCAAGAGGATGGAAATAGTTGGTGGTCGTCCAGACGTACTTGGAGATCGATGGATATGCGAGGAAAGTGCCTCCAGTTTCGTTCAGACCCAGAACGAACTTGTAAATGGATTGTGTGTCTGACATTGGATTTTATTCTGTGTTGATTGATTTCTGTTAAATATATATCTGTTTGGGGGCGGAGAATTTATTCTCTTGCTTAACGCCCTTCTCTGAGACGTACGAGCTTAGAGGTTATATATCGATAGATATCAATCGCATGGCATGAATTGCCTGTGTGGCACGTTGAGTTGCATGGATCAAGGCTTCTGTTGAAAAGCAAAGTCTTGTGGTTGATGATCAAAGCACGGCCTACGTAGCAGCTTTGTGTATAGCGTGGATTCGCGAGCCTCACACCTCGGTATGAGTCAAAAACGGGATAAGGACTGCAGGGAGAGCACGACGTTTCTTTCTAGCTTTGGTGGTGTCAGTGACTTACCAGCCCTGACATTTATATACTTTTCACCTATGTGGTTGTTGGATGAGGCGCCTCGATTTTAGGTCTGTAAGGACCGGGAAACGTGTGTTCAGGCATAACTAATCCTCAAACGTAAGAGTGGACCGACCCTGAAGCATCCAGGGGTTACCCAGAGTGTGTAGTCCCGAGGCATTTGCTAGAGTGTCTCGAAGCGGAGAGGAGCTTGCCCCTTGCCTCGACTCATGACGGAAATCCAATTTCCAATACGAGTATTGCGGTTTTATTTGTAGAGCCTAGTATGGCGACATGATAGATGGTACCCATGCCGCCTAGGATTGATATTTATGATTGAAATTGTTTTGACACTATACACTTACTATAGTATCAAATGATTTGTTTTAAACGTACCAAGCATGTTTGGCTATTATAAGGGAAAACCCTATCCTCCGGCTTGCGTTGCATTGTGTGATGGGACCTGGGTCTTATAATAGCTTCATTTTTCGAAAAAGCACTGCGTTGTTTATTGATATGCACTGGTATTCTTGGGAGGAAACCCGTTCCGTGTTATATGGCGTGGTCCCTTGAATTACTCTCTTTTAAAGTAAAGTTTTAAATAACTGTTTTAGTTCTCACACCAGTCACATGACTGACCTGGAGTTTATCGTTTTAACCTAAACTCTGGGTGCCCCTATTTTCGACACGGGCAGCTAGTAGTTTTGGTTTTGCAGATTTATATTCACAGGATCCTGATTTACAGCTGGAATGATGTCCGGAAAGCTCTGTATCTGTATATCACCTTCAGTTGTGCTTTGTATTATTTTCCGCTACTATGTAATTTATTGTAATCTCTGATATTTATCGAATGTAATCTATTCATTTATACTCTGTATATTCTTGTATCTGATGGTATTGTTGTAATAACAATGAAATGTTCTTCTGTTTGCGTTCTGATTTGTCCCGGTCTAGATCGGTTTAACGACTGATTCGGATCGAGCGAAATTCCTTGCCGTCACATTTGGTATCAGAGCTTTGGTTTACAGGGCTCGAGAACAAGACAAATTAGAACCATACGAAAGAATTTATCAGATATTGGGTTAGTAATATCCAATTAGAATGACTCGTTAGAGATAGGATCAGTAGTATCCTAGAACGAGTGTGAAGAGTATATTTTTCAACTGAAAATAATTTTGTTTTGAAAATTTAAATCGTTTTACACGTATTCGAATAATTTATTTATATTGATTTGGACAATCTAGTATATAAAGGTTTTGCATATACACGTCATGAACGTATATTCGAAGTTTTAATATATTGGATAGATATAGAATCACACTCTAGTCGCCCGGAGATGGTACTGATGATAGCACGTGCATCATCAGTATTTATGTTCGTGTTTCGAAGGTATGATATCTATATATTTCCATTAGACTGGTGTGAGAACCAAAACTTATATAGATAGATTTATTATTGTGAATTGGCATCAAAAACATGATTTTTGACTATATATCAAATTTATGAATTTGAAACTCTAATCCACTAATTGATTGATGGTTGTGTTGCTTGTTTAGTTGTTTGATAAATTTTGAACCATTATGCCTAATTGCATCAAATATTGAATTGTATTGAAAATTGGTCGCATTTGCTTGCATATACATGTACTTACATTGAACAGGTCATAGCAAGGAGGCTAGAGCAGAGAATAAAATTTGTTTGCCCGACAAATAGGTACATGTTTACTATAATTTACTGTTATGTTTGGGTGATGATGATTTTATGAGCCTATTGGCTAGCCGCTTGGCCTTTTCTTTTTCTTTTTGAGATCAGAGGGCCTGTATGGCAATTTCGGGATTTTCCCGTGCTCCCGGTGCAGGGGAGGTTATGGCGAAATTTTTCGAAAATTTAGGGTGTTAGCCAAATTTTTGAAAAATTTGAAAAGTTCTTAGAAACTGAAAAGTTGAAGAACTTAAGCCGTAATCAAAATACTGGAAGTTGAGTTGAATTGTTAAACAACTTTCGACTTTGTTCCTTTTCGGGGACGAAAAGTTTTAAGTGGGGGAGATTGTAATAACCCGGAAATTCTGAGCCAGTTTAAAATTTTTGTTTTGGCAACCTCGACGAATTTTGAAGATTTAAAATGGATTATTTTAAATAATATCGATGAAAATTTATTTTGAATATATTTCAAACGTATATATTTATACGTCGTCGTTAGAATATAAATAATTATATATAATTATAAATAGAATTGAAAATGGCGCGGTAGTTCGATAATTCGATTTCAAACTTCAATTAAATGTACCGGGTGCAAAATAAACCGGATGTTAGCAAAACCAAAAATAATGGAATCTATTTGTGAATATCTTTCCAACGAATCCGAAAAATCAAAATTTCATAGCGGGAATCAAAAGATATGTCCAGTTGAAAATTCTGAATAGTCGCTATGGAATTCAGGCCCTTAAAAATGGAAATTTTGCAAACGACCTCGGATTTCGACGAAACCACTTTTGTTGGATCCGCGATGTCAAATTATTGCTAGATTCCAAATTTCATAATTTTATGAATCAATATGTGAGCGTGGCAAAGGAAAACGCGTTTGACCAGTTTTGGTTGATTTTAATCAACTGGAAAATGGCCATTTTTCCAACGGTCTCAGAATTCGATGAAACTAGTTTTGTTAGGACCGTATCATCAATACGAAGCTAGAAAATATTTTTATGGAATTTTTCGAGTTCGTATGTGGCCCCAGTAAATTGAAATGTGCGTTTAAATTGAATATATAAAGATCTATATTTTAAATTCAACGGAAACTGATCATAACGATCGAATTGGCCTGCGATACATATCCCATTTTGTTCGGAATGGGGGTAAAACGCTAGGGACGACAGTCGGTGGGTCTCGTTTCGACTTCGAAGAAAAAGTCAACTATGGAGATTAAAATAAAATAAAATAATAAAAATATTTATATATAAATAACCCCCCTTCCCTCTCCTTTATTCAACCAGGCCCCCCTGTTCATTATCCCCAAATCGAAATGGCGACGCGCCATCGCCCTCGCTCCACCACCCATCGCCGGCGACGCCCCCCTCTACCTCGCGCTGCCTCTCTCTCCCTTCCTCTAAAACCCTATGCCCCCCTTGTTCCTGAAACGCGACGCCAGTACCCGCACCCCCCTTCTTCTGACCACCGTCCTCTTCCACGAAACCCTAGCCGAGCTCCCCCCCTCGTAGCAGCCCGACAGACGACTCCCAGACCCCACCGCCGACGCTCAGGCGCGCATATCCCCTCCGCCTCCCTGACCAACCCCGCAACCCCCTGCCGCGCCCTGGTGGCGCCGACCACCACCAAACCCCCCCTTTTCTCTTCAACGTGAAGACCCGACTGCCTCTGGCCCCGGTGCCGCTTCTATCTCCTTTTTTTCTTCATTCAAAGCCCGAAAACCCCGTTTCTTCAAATCGATGTAAGTAAATCCCAATTCGATTTTCATTTTCAGTTGTTAATTTAGATAATGATAAATAAAAGCATAGAAAGTATTTAGAGAAAAGTATGAAGTTAGGATTTTTAAAGTAAATAAAAATATGATTTTTATATATTCGTATAGCATAGAAAAATATGATTTTTATATATTCGTATAGCATAGAAAAATATGATTTATATATATTCGTATAGCATAGAAAAATATGATTTTTATATTAGGAGATGGTTAAAAATATAATTTTTATAGTATAGAAAGATTAAAAACATGATTTTTATAAAATAGAGGATATAAAAATATGATCTTTATATAAGTAGCGAAGAAAAGATTCGATTTTTAAAATAGAAAAGATTCGATTTTTAATAGAAAAGATTCGATTTTTAAAATAGAAAAGATTCGATTTTTATAAAAGGAAAGGAAGGATTTTTACAATTGAATAGCGAAGTAAAAATTCGATTTTTCTATATTGAATAGCGAAGTAAAAATTCGATTTTTCTATATTGAATAGCGAAGTAAAAATTCGATTTTTATGTATTGAATAGCAATATAAAAATGTGATTTTTATATATGTAGTGGCTACGAGCGACGAGAGTGACAAAAGACGAGAACGACGAAGATTTCCTACAATAGAAGTGTCGTGGAGTTGGGATAGCTTTGGTGAGAACTTTTCACCTTTTAAAATTCCTTTTTCTAGTTATATCATAATATATGCTAGGATGTAGACGGTGTTTAGTAGCACCCGACACCCGTCATCCACAGACTATGGATGGCTTGTTTGTTTGATTGATGTGTTGTGAAAATTGTTTGTGATGTTGATGTGAAATAGATAATAAAATATATTCATAGGTTGAATAAAACAATTTGGTCGTGAAAAATATAATTTTTAACGTGAATGCGAATAAATAAAATTCATTTATAAACTGGACGGTTTGTTTATGTACACCTATTTGAAGGACATTGACTGGGACGATAAATTTTACACATCGCCCAACTTCACAAATAAAAATCTGTGTTTGTTGATTTGAAACCCCACACGGGTATTGGGATAAAATACGACATACACTAATCCCAATAATTAGTTGTTTGTCGATCGATCGATTGACAGGCTGTTATAAGCGTTAGATATCTATATTTGATGCTTATACAGTGTAGTGCACTTTGGATGGTGGTTGATTATTTATTTTTGCTATTATATACATGTGTTGTATGGAATCCATATAATTAACTTTGTATAGTGATTGATTGGGCCTCATTCCAATTTAGAAGATAAAGAATATTATAAAATAAAGGTTCATGTGTTGACTGTACTCATCCGTTGAGATTAGTCATGTGTTGAACGGAATATTTTAACAATAAAATTTACATCTTCATCATATATAAAATTAGAAACTAATTGGAAAATAGATAAGATGAGTGGTCTCCTGGATATTGATCTGATGTTGGTTTCGGCCTTCGGGGTTAATATTCAGGGAATCGTTCTCTTACTAATTTGCGATTAGAGTCTAATTTGAAATCAAACAATAGATACCATAATTTTTATAAAATATATTAAATAACAAAGATAGTCACACGTGGACAGTACTCATTCGTTGAGATTAGTCGTGTGTTGACAAAAATATATTTGAATCATGTATTGAAAGAAATATAAATTCATTTGTTGAATGGAATAACGAAGTTAGTGAAAAATATAAAGCCGTGTTGATTAGAGATGCGCCATTTTGACGCGAACGATATTTATATCGATTATATTCGTTTTTAAATATGAATTTGAATAGAATAGAAAATGAATTGAATTTGAATAGAATAGAAATTGAATTGAATAGAATAGAATATTAATTTGAATAGAATAGAAAATGAATTGAATTTGAATAGAATAGAAATTGAATTGAATAGAATAGAAATTGAATTTGAATAGAATAGAAAATGAATTGAATTTGAATAGAATAGAAAATGAATTGAATTTGAATAGAATAGAAATTGAATTGAATAGAAATTGAATAGAATAGAAAATGAATTGAATTTGATTTGAATAGAAAATGAATTGAATTTGTTTTGAATAGAAAACGAATCGAATTTGAATTGAATGGAAAACGAATCGAATTTGAGTTGAATAGCAAACGAAATTTGATTTTGAAATGAATATATAACGAATTTGATTTGAATTTGAAATGAAGGTTGAAATTGTTTTTGAAACGAATTTAAAACTATTTATAAAACTTCGTTTTAAATAGAAATCGACGGAATATATATTATATATATATAATATAATGGCCTGAATAGAACGCGCCGCGCTACGGCAGTTTGTGAATTTCGACCATTGATTTCGAACGGACATTACGGGAGATCCGACCGTCGGATTCTCCTAAAACCGGAACCGTTGGGTTCGTATCGAAAAGGGCTTTCTAACAAAATTGGAAATTTGAAATCTAACGGTTGGATTTGGAGATACATCCAAATCAAATTCAGAAAAGGTCGCTGTAAGTGCAGTTCGATGGCCGTTGATGGAAATCGACTGTACGGGCCTTGATAAAATTATTAAAAATAGTTATAATTTGTGTAAAATCATAAGAAATGATTTGGGAAAAATTGGGATGAAAAACTCCATATTTGAAAAGATAAAAATAGTTTTTTATCGAAATGAACTAATTTTGAACTAAAATTAAAACCCATTTATTTTTAAATAAATAAATTGGATTTGAAATGGGTTGTAAATATAATTGATTTGTGGGTTTATCGTGAAGGGTGTTTTAAATGACACTTGTTCTTTAACCCGGTAATAAATAGAATATGATTTGGGTTTGTCGTGAACTGTGTTTTAAATGACATTAGTTCTTTAACCCAGTAAAAGGAGTTTTTAATGAATCTGCAATTAGGTTGAAATGTGAATTGATAATCTGAATTATCAAATTTGGAAAATTAGCGAGAATGGAGTATCGGCTGTTTTGCTCCAAAGCGATAGTTAAATCTTTAATTAGATTTGAACGTGAAATGGTAATTAATTTTACCGATAACACTGTGGTATTAGATATGGAGTATTACCAGTTTTTCTTCATGGGATGAATAGGTTGGGATTGGGAAATAAAATAAATAATTACTTCGGTGTGGTCCGCTAATCTCGACTAGTTTGAGAAACCATAATTTGGTTTGAAATGTCATCCAAAGGAAGATTAAAGAATAAATTTAAAGAATTTATCTTTGATAAAATTAATGGGAACCTTTCCCTAAGAATTGAAATTTAGAAACTAGCTGTATGTTAGTTAAGAAGAATGGTTTCCTGGGTATTGATCTGATGTTGGTTTCGGCCTTCGGGGTTAATATTTGGCGGATTGCTCTCTTACTGATTCACGGTTAGTGACTAATGAATTGGAATGAGGCGTATGTTGTGTTTGTGTAACATTTGTTTTTAATATACGCAGGTTGTTCGGAAAGGCTGGGTTTACACCCATTCTGAATAACCGATTCGACGATAAGTCGAAGACGAAGACGGTGGTTGAAGACCGGAAGTCTTCACATCGTTTGGATAATTACTGACGATCCTGATTGGGCTGTACACCCAAGAGGATGGAAATAGTTGGTGGTCGTCCAGACGTACTTGGAGATCGATGGATATGCGAGGAAAGTGCCTCCAGTTTCGTTCAGACCCAGAACGAACTTGTAAATGGATTGTGTGTCTGACATTGGATTTTATTCTGTGTTGATTGATTTCTGTTAAATATATATCTGTTTGGCGGCGGAGAATTTATTCTCTTGCTTAACGCCCTTCTCTGAGACGTACGAGCTTAGAGGTTATATATCGATAGATATCAATCGCATGGCATGAATTTCCTGTGTGGCACGCTGAGTTGCATGGATCAAGGCTTCTGTTGAAAAGCAAAGTCTTGTGGTTGATGATCAAAGCACGACCTACGTGGCAGCTTTGTGTATAGCGTGGATTCGCGAGCCTCACACCTCGGTATGAGTCAAAAACGGGATAAGGACTGCAGGGAGAGCACGACGTTTCTTTCTAGCTTTGGTGGTGTCAGTGACTTACCAGCCCTGACATTTATATACTTTTCACCTATGTGGTTACTGGATGAGGCGCCTCGATTTTAGGTCTGTAAGGACCGGAAAACGTGTGTTCAGGCATAACTAATCCTCAAACGTAAGAGAGGACCGGCCCTGAAGCATCCAGGGGTTACCCAGAGTGTGTAGCCCCGAGGCATTTGCTAGAGTGTCTCGAAGCGGAGAGGAGCTTGCCCCTTGCCTCGACTCATGACGGAAATCCAATTTCCAATACGAGTATTGCGGTTTTATTTGTAGAGCCTAGTATGGCGACATGATAGATGGTACCCATGCCGCCTAGGATTGATATTTATGATTGAAATTGTTTTGACACTATACACTTACTATAGTATCAAATGATTTGTTTTAAACGTACCAAGCATGTTTGGCTATTATAAGGGAAAACCCTATCCTCCGGCTTGCGTTGCATTATGTGATGGGACCTGGGTCTTATAATAGCTTCATTTTTCGAAAAAGCATTGCGTTGTTTATTGATATGCACTGGTATTCTTGGGAGGAAACCCGTTCCGTGTTATACGGCGTGGTCCCTTGAATTACTCTCTTTTAAAGTAAAGTTTTAAATAATTGTTTAGTTCTCACACCAGTCACATGACTGACCTGGAGTTTATTGTTTTAACCTAAACTCTGGGTGCCCCTATTTTCAACACGGGCAGCTAGTAGTTTTGGTTTTGCAGATTTATATTCATAGGATCCTGATTTACAGCTGGAATGATATCCGGAAAGCTCTGTATCCGTATATCACCTTCAGTTGTGCTTTTTATTATTTTCCGCTGCTATGTAATTTATTGTAATCTCTGATATTTATCGAATGTAATCTATTCATTTATACTCTGTATATTCTTGTATCTGATGGAATTGTTGTAATAACAATGAAATGTTCTTCTGTTTGCATTCTGATTTGTCTTGTTCTCAAACGCCCAGGGGTTTCGAACGGTCTAGATCGGTTTAACGACTGATTCGGATCGAGCGAAATTCCTTGCCGTCACAAACAGTTTAGTGTTTTGATAGTTAAGAGTATTTATAGGGTAGCCACACAATAAATTAATATTATATGAAACTTCATCTTGAAGTAACACGTCAAAACCGCCACAAACAACCTCCAATCAAGATGAAACTCCTAATCCTAGCATAGAAAAATATTATGGACAAGATCAGATAGGTTTCGTTGAATTCCGATGTCGTCAGTGAAAAGTCCTTATAAATCACAGGCTAAAAATCACGCATTTAAATTTCTCACGATCACAAAATAAATCCAGTCAACTTGAAACTTTAAAATTATACTCGACCTTTTCCTTACGTGTCCAATGAAATTTGTTTCATTAAAATCAGAGTTCATTTGGCCAGTCGTTATATCCATTAAAGTTACCCCTATCTAAATTGGCCAAAATAAAATAAATGATTAAATAAAAACAAGGGCGTTTGACGCTGCCACGATCACATCGTTAATCGGATTGCTATCAAATTTGAAACTTAATAATAACTTACTAATGCAGATCCAATAAAACTCATTTATTTGAAATCCGACTCCATTTGGAAAACGATGATATTTTATAATTTAAATTGTTTGTTGGTTTATAATTAAATTCCGTATACCCACATATTAACTTCGTTTGGCCTTAAAATTTGCAGCACGCTATATTTTGACGTTTCGGATCCAATAAAATTCGTTTCATCGCAAATGGAGAACGTTTGAAAATGGCTTTTTCTAAGGCTTATAAAATATTGATAAAATATTAATTAAATTCCAAAATAATCAAATAAAATAATAATAAATTATTATTATCAAAAAATATCCAAATAAAAATATCATATATCTCCATATATAAACCAATATGGATTATACAACTCGATATCGACATCTCGAGTCAAATGATATCCATATATATATATATATATATTAAAACCCTAATATATTTATTAATAAACGTTATAATTTAATAACGATTTCTATAACGACTATTTTAAAATTTGAATTGGACATAACAAACGACCTATAACATGAAATCTGGATTTTTCTCTTCCATATGAAAATTATAATCGACAAGATTCACACGTTTCTTGTTTCACAGATATCTGGCTTAAAACAGATTATGTATAATCAATTGAAGTTCAAAACTCAATATTATGAACTACCACGCCATTTCGAGCTCGATTTAATTTATTTATAAACTTAACGTTCAGACTTCATTTTAAATAAATGGATTCAATATAAAATCCATTAATATTCCAAATATAATATTTAAAATAATAAATTAAATTAAATATTTGACTACCAAAAATACGAGACATTACATTCTTCCCCCCTTAAAAGAATTTCGTCTTCGAAATTTACTAAGGTAGAAAAAATGTTACAAATCCCATTGTCTTTAAAATCCAATTTATTTTAAATCGAAAACCAATTCATAATTAATTTATATAAATTTTCGAAATATCAAAAATTTTCTTATACCTTAAATTCCCAGAAAAATTCGGCAGAGTCTCCCATGTACGGAGTGACATCTGTGATATTGCAGGAACAAATAATATATATACATCGACCCACTCGGTCGGAAAACAAAAATCAAAACCCAAAATTTATATTTTCGCATAGGTGTACCTTTTCTGAGCGCTATTGAGCATACTTGCTTAATTTACATGCAATCTACGCAACCAAATTCAAATCTCATAACCATCTGGCACCTGTACTCAAATCAATTAGATATATAAGTAACAGATATATGAAATTTTAAGCGACATTTCATTAACCAACAAATATAACAACACAAATTCCCAAAATAAAATGTGATGCATCAATTCATGTGCAAATACAAGGTTAATCATTGAATTCCAATGCATATGCATTTTCATTCCAGTTTATTATGCTGGAATTTATTTTTCAATTCATTCAGCTCTATTTTAATCCGTTAATGAATTATATTCAACAATCTAACAAACCATCAATACCAATCAACAACCACTGCACAACCAAATTAGTCAAATCAATTGAATTTACATTCAATATTAATATTTATTTTGGTTTAACATATTTGAACATCAATCGACTAATATTCAATTGATTTCTATTTATTTATTATTTATTCAGTTTCCAAATTCCAAATTTATTTAATTTCAAAACCATCTCTTAATTTGATTTCACTTAACCAAGTTAAGTTTTAATTCAAATTTTTAATCCAATTTGAATTTCATTCAAATCAACCAAACACACCAATATTTTAATAATTTAATAAAATTATTTCTTTTCTATACAAAAATATATTTCAGGTAAAATTGTCTCATTTAGCCTCTTTTCAAACAATATTGTATCCATTACCAGTTCAATGCTTCTCAACACTTGGACTGATCAAATAACATAATACAAAACATTTGTATATAATAAATTTACAAAAATGCTCTCATACTCAACTAATTCTTGGATATTACTAATCCCATCTCTATCGAGTTGTACCACAGAGCCAAGGTTATTACTAAACCAAAAGCTTTGATACCACTGTAATGACCTGCAAGAATTCAACGTACGAATTTTAACAATAATACATAAATCCCGTATTACTTGCCAAAAATCAAGTATCGAAAACACAGATAGTTATTAGAAAGAAGTTAGAGGGTGAGATAAGAAAGAAAGAAATATTAGAGTAAAAGAAGAAGAAAAAACACATCAGAGTCTTACATCGTAGTGAAACAAAATATAATATAGAAATAAATTTTTACTGAGAGCTTTTAAAAATACTTACAATTATCATAGAACATCCACACATTTGGATAGTTATAATAACCTATCCTCATATACAATCACACAGTAGAATACACACCAAATATATATCATACGTCTGAACTCCTCCAGCACGTCTTTTGAAATTCGCAGCGTCCAAATCTAAACCTATAAAACCGGGTCTAACCCAAGCATTACAAACGTCGTATTAGTCTGGTAAATCAGAGTGAGAAAAAAACACTAAGTTTAAAGGTATCACACAACTTGATGTTAAAGTCAAAATCTTTTCGAAAGAAAAGGATAATCGTAAAACCAAATCCGCACATAAATACGGATGGTTTTTACCTTACGATAACCCAAAACATTTTTGAAATCAATATCTTTTCTTATATTATAATAGTGTCTAAATACAAATAGATATCAATCTAGCAGAATGCTTGCATCTCACGCTCCACATACATAGTATATAATCAAAACCGCAAGCTCTTATTGGAGAATGGATTTCCAAACAAGGTATGGGACCACCTTCCCGACAATGTACCTCCGGAGATGAATACATTGGGGTTCAACAAGAACATCTTGCAACCTAGGCTAAACATGACCGGCCCCTCACTTCTCTTGAGAGTACTGAATATATCATTACCATGTTTGGGAACCAGCCAACCGAACCGATAACATACATACAAAAATGAAAAGGGACAACCGAAGGCATTTGATTTCTCTAGATCAGGTAATGATATACCCATTTGATGGGTGTGACGCATATAGCCATGCGACCTACCTGATTTTGTGCCATTTCCCGGTTGATGAGGCTTGAGGTTAAGCTTACCCTTCAAAACAACACATCTCCATCCACTTTGAATGCCACATTGTCAGATCCGTTAGATATCATTAATTGATGCCCACAAATATACCCTGGGTGTATAGGCTAAGAGAAAGGAATTTCTCCACCACCAACAAAATTACGTTTGTAGAAATCAACATGCATGATCCTTTGGAAGTACTCTATCAGACATCCGTCCATTTAAGTCATCCAGAAACAGGATAATCCAAAGGCACCCTCCTACCACATCCTAGGTATCACTCTATGGATCAGTAGCAAGTAGTCCTTGCAATCCATCGATTTCAACCAAGACAGGATCACCATTAGAATATCTCTGGGCGCAACTCAAAATAATACAACAAGTAGTCCTTCCGCTTATGAAGATCCACGGTCTTCACTGCTCCATCTTCAGTTGGCATCTTTTACGTATTTGCTGGTTTAGAATGGTTTTCGAATATAAATTCGATCCCAGTCTTTCTGTACCAACAATCGTATGGGTCAGATTTGATAATCGGTTATTTAACTATTAAATAAATAATCATGAGAATAAAATGAGTTGACTGATTTAGTACTTGAAATTACTTGGTCTCTTTAATTTAAAAATAATTAAGGAAGGTTAATTTAAGACTCTTAAATCTTTCAATATTATGGGCATAGCTTTTCACTCCTTATTTCACACCAGTACACATGCATGCCCGATGGGCGTGTGTAACAACCCGCATTCTACGCATTAGAGGATCATAGAATATTTATTTCTTTCCCATATGAAGTTTTATGGTCATGTAACTTTGGGAAACGACTATTGGGCTCATTTCTCATGATCATGATTTTTGTAAATTTTTAAATGACCGTTTTGCCCCTAGCTGATCTTGTTTCGGCCATAACTTTTGATTGGAAAGTAATTTTGACCTGAAACCACTTCCATTAGATTCGTTTGATGGTTTACCTTTCCGTAAAGTGGTCACATGTGAAAAACGGACTTACCGTTTGGGAGATATGGCTGAAACAAGGTTTGGAAGGTGAAAAACTGCTTAACCGGGCCAAATAAGGTGATTAGTGAATGGGCCCATAACCCATTTCGAGATTAGGGTTATGGGGAAGCTGAAATGAGTTAGGGTTTTCATTCTATTTCAGTTTTCTAGCCTCCACTTACGTCTTATAAACCCTAAAAATGGCCTCCAACCTCTAAATCACCTCCAAATCACTTTCTACTTGAAGATTGGGCTTAGCAACATCAAATCAAGAGAGATCAACACCAAATCAACATTAGAGCTGCTGTTTTGCATTGGGATCTTCACCAAATCAGATTTTCATTTCAGATCTAAGTTTTATTTGTGGCTAAGGTGAGTGATTTGCATAGTTCCTCACTAATTATGGTTGATTAAGTGTAATTAGTGTTAATTAGCGAATTTATACTTTAATAAATTCTGGAAAAATACTTACAAATTCTTAAATAATGTTTTAGACCTCTGATATGAATTTGGGTTAATTCGGTTAAGTTCTGCTAATCCTATCATTAGTTATGCCTAAACATGCTTAAGGGAAAATATGGAGTTTTGGCTATGTTTGATCCATTTTAACCTATCATATTGTTGTTTTGGTGTTTGAGGTCACTTGTACATGTTGCTATGACTGTATGGTATGTTTTGTGATTGTTTAGAATAGATAGAATGGTCGAAAACGCCGTCGAGAGGCGTATAAAAAGTCGCTGGAAAGTTGCAGGAAATTGTAGGCAGGATTAGATCGGACCCCCCTTACCTGACCCGAACCGATCGTGGGCACATGCCACGATCTGAACCGAGGACCATGATCCGATGGGAAGAAGAGCTCGAGTCCGAACCGTGCCAGCAGCCCCAACCCGATCCGCCCATGAAGGGTGAGCACGATCCGTTGACCTCGAGAAGTACTTTCCGACCCGAACCGCTTGAAGGACCACGACCCAAACCGGCGATATCGACTGGACTTGGAGGCCCGACCCGACCCACTGGGGTGATGACGATCCGAACCGTGGCGTGCTGGAGAACTCGATCCGATCCAGGGAAGAAGGAGCATTTCGATCCGAACCGAACTGATGATTAGGGGGAGATCCGAACCGATCTGGTGATGACCAATAACCCGAGATGCAAAGTTAGTCCAAATGGAAGTTAGAGCTCAGGATCCAGTTGGGGATTAATGAGTTCACTTCATGGTTAGGCTTTGCTGCGGGACGCGTGCTAAGGAGCTGTCGACGTTCATAACTTCGATTCATCATGAATGATAGGACTACGTTATCAGTGCAGTAGAGTCATTATGGCTCGAGGGGCAAAGTGATCGTAGTAAGACGATGAGCCAGTGCAGTAGAGTCGTCATGACTCGAGGGGCAAAGTGGACATAGTAAAGGATTAGTAGGACTATGAGCCAGCGCAGATGGGGTGCACAACTCCATGGGGTAAGTGGACATAGTAAAGAGCTAGTTAGGCTATGAGCCAGCGCAGATGGGATGAATAACTCCATGGGGCAAGTGGACATAGCGAAGGATTAGTGGCTATGTATCAGTGCAGTGAAGCCATTTATGACTTCATGGGGCAAAGTGATCATAGCAAGGTGTTGAGGTGATCGAAGTGGTGAATATCATATGCTTTACGCACCGAGTGAGAGATGTGAGGATGGTTGCTATGCTTGATTGTTTGCCATCACTATGACATGCACACCCCCCACCCCTGTTACCTTTACACTATTTGAAATGGCACCTTAGAGTATTGTACAGTATGTAGTGCTAACTCTTTGGTTGCAGGTCCAGGTTCAGGTATGGTTTAGTATACCTGTTATTGTTATGTTTAGATGCTTATCGCTCATACCAGACTTTTTGTCTGACCCAGAGTTTTTTGTCTCTTATGATTACTCTGGGTGCTCACACGAGCAGACTAGAGACATGTTAGCTAGTGATGTGCGAGTAGCTGATTCGGAGGCGAGCAGGAGGCTTCCACGGTATGATATATAGATATTCTCCCTGTGTCGCTGGTGGTCGCTACTTGGGCATTAGTAGCGTACCTCCTTTATCTTGATTTTGTTCTTTGGAGACAGTTTGAAAAGTTGTAATAATGTTGGCTTTGGATCACAAGCTGTATTTGGATTTTCCGCTGCTATGTTAGTTTATTTTTAGCTTATGCACTGTCTCACCTGTTTTATGTCAAGTATGTTGTTATTATATTTTATCCTATGCGCTGTGAGACATTCTACAGGTTCCTTGTTAGTTCATTTTCTTCTTTCCTTTCCTTCTGACGACCGTCTCGTGCTAACTGGACATGTGTACAACGCACTTTTGGATTATGTGTCGGTTGGTGCGGGGCGGGCCGTCACACTTGGTATCAGAGCTCTAGGTTGCGTAGTTAACCTAGGGAAAGACAACAGGGAGAGATAATACGTGTATGAGAGAGCGTATATGTGATTACTTTGGTTTTCAAAAGATATCTATGTATATACTATTAGTAGTATAAGGATGAAGTCGTACTGCACTAGCACCACTATGGGGTCGTTAATCGTTTTCTCTTTACAGATTGAACGATGAGCCGATATGCAAGAGGTGCTGGTAGAGGGACCAATAATGGAGATGCTCCTGACATGAGGACGATGTTCACTAACTTCATGAGGGACATGCTAAGGGATGTTCAGTGAGCAGCTCCCAATGTCGGTAATGGTGTTGGTCCAGTAGTACAGGCACCTAGGGTCGATTTCGCCAAGTTGTGCAAGGATTACACTAATCTTGGTGGAAATCCGTTCCACGGAACGGAGTCGGCCACAGATGTTCAGGACTAGTTGGATAGCTGTGATCGTATCTTCGATGACTTAGGTATCGAGGATGCGATGAAGAGAAGGCTAGCATCTCGTCAGCTGCAAGGGCGAGCGATGAATTGGTGGAATGCCATTAGAACAGCTACTCCAGAAGATCAGATTACTTGGGATCAGTTCAAGGCTCGCTTTAGCGAGAAGTTCATTCCAGCTGCCCAGAAGTCATTGTTGTTTAAGAGATTTTTGGAACTCAAGCAGAATGGTAGGGCAGTCTCTGATTATATTGCTGAGTTCGACATTTTGTCGAAGTATGGACTATCTTTTATCGATACTCCTGAGAAGAAGAGTGAGAAGTTCATTACTGGGTTGGATGGATACTTGGGGGAAAGGCTTATCAACCACATCGATTAGACTTTTGAATCGATTGTGGGGAAAGCTTTGAGATCAGAGAGTCTTTACCCTAAGCCAAAGACTGAGGCTGCATCTGCAGAAGGGTTGAAACCGCAAGCGAGCGGTGGAGGCAAGAATAACTCTCAGAATAAGAGGAAACAAAACCAATCTAAGGATGGCCAGAAAAAGAGCAAGAAAGATGTTGAGTGCTTCAGCTGTGGTAAGAAGGACCATTATGCTAAAGAATGTCGGGCCAAGCTAGCGGATAGGAAGTGCTACAACTGTGGCCAAGTGGGACATCATAAGGATAAATGTCCACAACCTCTTAAGGAGAAGCAGATTGTGAAAGCATATGCTATCGATGCTGTTCCTTCTTCGTCGAATGCCCCAACTGCGGCGGAGAAAGGAAAGAATATCGTCATTCAAGGTATGCTTTCTATTTATGATGTACCAATTCGAGTTTTGTTTGATACTGGGGCTTCCCGTTCCTTCATATCTAGTGATCTGGTGGATAGGTTGGGGCTGGAACCCGAGATAGTCGATAGACCGTTGGTTGTGACGAACCCGATTGGTGGTTCGACTAATCTCAGTATGATTTGCCGAAATTTGGTCTTATTGAGTCATGGATGTATGTTTGTTTGTGATTGTTTTGTTTTGGGCTTTACTGGGTATGGCATTATATTGGGAGTCGATTGGCTCCAAAGATACGGGGTGGTGGTAGACTGTGAGGGCTTTTTGGTGACAGTTAGGGCGGATGATGGGTGGAGGGTAGTGTTTGGTAGTCTACCTAGTGATGGGGTAATGGCTAGTTTTATAAATTCCCTCGACATCCCGTATGATGAGTTGTCAGATGTGCCCGTGGTTGGCCAGTATCCGGACGTCTTCGCGGGGGTGACCGGGCTTCCACCACACCGAGAGATTGAGTTCCGTATTGATTTAGTGAAAGATGCCAGACCTATAGTGTAACACCCCTAAGTCCCACATCGTGGAAGCCTGTGTAAAGTGGGTACTTATATAGTAGATTCCATCTCTTACTAACGCCGAGGCCTTTTGAGGAACAAAACCCCACACCTATACGGTGGCTAAGTTGGGGACAATATCTTGCGTGAACGGAGGTGCGAGCTGTTACAGTGGTATCAGAGCCAATACCCAGCCGGAATTGTGGCTCCTGTGTGGACCGCAGCGCCTGGGTGAGGTGTTTGTGAGCCAACGGGGACGTTGGGCTCTGTAGGAGGGGAGAATGTAACACCCCTAAGTCCCACATCGTGGAAGCCTGTGTAAAGTGGGTACTTATATAGTAGATTCCATCTCTTACTAACGCCGAGGCCTTTTGAGGAACAAAACCCCACACCTATACGGTGGCTAAGTTGGGGACAATATCTTGCGTGAACGGAGGTGCGAGCTGTTACATATAGTGATGCCACTTCGTCGTATGGCACCAAGGGAGTAGCGAGAGCTCGGGGTGCAAGTCAGGGATCTTCTGAAGAAGGGATTTATTAGAAGAAGTGTTTCCGAGTGGGGAGCACCAGTTGTGTTTGCCACTAAAGCATATGGTTCCCTTTGCTTGTGTGTGGACTATCGCGAGTTGAGTAAGGTAACGAGGAAGAATAAGTATCCTCTACCACGGATAGATGATTTGTTTGATCAACTGGAAGGAGCAAGAGTGTTCTTCCAGTTGGACCTCACGACAGGATTTCATCAGCTCCGAGTAGCAGATGAGCGTGTTTCGAAAACGGCATTTAGACGCCGTCTGGATTCTATGAGTGGTTGGTTATGCCATTTGGGTTGACCAATGCACCAACGTACTTTGTGGATCTTATGAATTAAGTATTCAGAGATCAGTTGAATAAGTTTGTTCTTGTGTTCGTAGACGACATCCTTGTATACTCGAGGACAGAGGAGGAACACAAGGGACATTTGAGGATAGGGATGGAGGTGTTGAGGAAACACCAATTGAAAGCGAAGTTTTCTAAGTGTCACTTCTGGAGGAGGGAAGTGAGATTCTTGGGCCATGTTGTTTCAGAGAATGACATTGCCGTGGACCCTGCGAAGGTGGCTACGGTACAGGATTGGTCTACGCCCAAGAATGCAACAGACGTAAGAAGATTTTTGGGGTTAGCTGGGTATTATCGTAAGTTTATCCAGGACTTCTCCAAGATAGCAGCACCATTGACTCAGTTGACTAAGAAGAATCAGGCCTTCGTCTGGAACGGAGTGTGTGAGAATGCATTCAAGAGTCTAAAGGAAAAGTTGACGCGTGCGCCAGTGCTAGTCATTCCTAAAGGGAATGAAGAGATGACGGTATACACGGATGCTTGTGGTACCAGATTAGGTGCTGTATTGATGCAAGGAGGTAGGGTTGTAGCTTATGCTAGTCGGCAACTAAAGCCACATGAGAAAAGGTACCCTACCCATGATTTGGAACTAGCAGCGATCGTGTTTGCGCTGAAGATGTGGAGACATTATCTGTTGGGAGAGAGATTTGAGTTGTTTACCGATCATAAATCGTTAAAGTATCTCTTCTCTCAGAAGGATCTAAATCTCCGACAGCAAAGATGGTTAGAATTCTTAGCTTCCTATGATTTCGACATCGCATATACACCAGGAAAGGGAAATGCAGTGGCTGATGCATTGAGTAGAAGACATGCCAGTTTAGGGGCTATGTTTCTTGAATGGAAGCAACTGGAGTATACCGCAGGGTTTGATTTCAGACCAAAGTGCGAATTGGATCCAAAAATGTTAGCTAGTTTGACGATCAGACCCACTTTGATTGAGCGGATTGGTTCCAGTCAGAGGGACGATCCTAATCTATTGGAAATCATCTCCAAGTTAGAGATGAGTATCAACGGTGAGGAGATGAATTTGTATGGGCTTGATCGAGAAGGATGGCTTCGAAAGAGTGGAAGACTAGTTGTACCCAACGTGAATGATTTGAGAGATGAAGTGCTTAGAGAATGTCATCACTCAAAACTGACCATGCATCCCGGTGGTAACAAGATGTATCGAGACATGAAACAGACTTACTACTGGGAAGGGATGAAAAGAGACGTTGGGAAGTTTATGTCCAAATGCTTGAATTGCCAGCTAGTTAAAGCCGAGCAAAAGAAGCCTAATGGTTTGTTGCAACCATTAGAAATTCCCGAATGGAAATGGGAGCAAGTCTTGATGGATTTCATCGATGGTTTACCGAGAACTAGATCGGGATATGATAGCATTTGGGTAATTGTGGATCGATTGACCAAGAGTGCAAGATTTATACCAGTCAAATCGACCAGAACGACAGCTAAGTTAGCAGAATTGTATATGAAGTGGGTAGTGAGATTTCATGGAGTACCTAAAAGCCTTGTGAGTGACCGAGACCCGTTGTTTACTAGTGGGTTTTGGAAGAGCTTACAAGAGGATCTAGGGTCAGAATTACATCTCAGTACCGCATATCATCCTCAGACCAACGGTCAGACGGAGAGGGTGAATCGTATAGTGGAAGATCTCTTGTGAGCTTGTATATTGGATTTTGGTGGAGCATGGGATGACCATTTGCATATAGTAGAGTTTGCATATAATAATAGCTACCAATCCAGTATCGGTATAGCTTCATATGAAGCTTTGTACGGTAGACCGTGCAACTCACCGTCATGTTGGATAGAGACCAGTGAGAAGTTTATGCTTGGACCAGATGTGGTAAGAGAAACCTCAGACAAGATTAAGATCATTCAACAACGAATCAAGGCCGCCCAAGATAGGCAGAAGAGTTATGCTGATAAAAGGAGAAGAGATTTAAAATTCTCCGTTGGTGACTTGGTGTTTGTCAATATTTCTCCGTTGAAGAGCATGATACGATTTGGTAGGAGAGGCATGTTGGCACCAAGATTTGTTGGCCCATTCCCAGTTCTTGAACAAGTTGGGAATTTGGCTTATAGAGTTGACTTACCCGAAAAGATGGCGGGAGTTCACAACGTATTTCATGTTTCCCAACTAAGGAAGTTCGTACACAACCCATGTAATGACCCGAAAATCCAGACCAATTTGAGCTGACCAAATAACACAAGTCCAACCCCAAATTGCACTGGAAATTCAAGAAATTAATAGAAAGAAGATAGAGGGTGAGGAAAGATAAGGTAGAACTAATAGAATAGAGGAAGGAGAAGAACATCATCATCAGAGTAAACACGAATCTCACAGCGGAACGAATAAAATATAACATAACCTTTGAAATAAAACAGTATATGTATAAAATAACATTGCAGAGTACAACACTTACAACAACAGCGGAAATAATAATAGCTATAGAATCCTGAAGCCTCCTGCTCCAAGCTCTCCAAGTATATCTGTAAAATCCCGACTACTTGACTGCCCGTACAAATTTAGGCACCCAAGAGTTTAGGGAAACAAAACAAAATAAACTCCGGGTCAGTCATGGGACTGGTATGAATAAAACTCCAACACTTGGTTAATAAAGGATATCTCATAAGACCACGCCGTGAAAACGGAACGGGTTTTCCCTTATGAAAATCCAAACAAAATTTGTAAACAATATCATTCTGATATTATAATAATGTCTAAGTACAAATAGATGTCAATCTAGCAGAACGCTTTCATCTCACGTTCCACATATATAATGTAAAATCATAAACCGCAGGCGCTTATTGGATGATTGGATTTCCAACTGTGACAAGGTATGGAACCATCTTCCGATCAGTGTACTCTATGAACGATACACTGGAGTTCAACAAGAACATCTTGTAACTCAGCCACACATGACCGACCACTCATTTCGCTTGAGTGTATCGAATGTACATCACCAATGGTTGGGATCAGCAACCGTTCCCGTATATATATATGGGACAACATTGATAGATTAAAGAAGCAAATGAATATTCTCTAGATAGGTGATTATACACCCTACTTCGGAGCGACCGACTTAGCCATGTTGCCTGCCCGATTTCTGTCATTTACCAGATGTGAGGCTAGAATCTACGCTTATCTTTTTCATATCATATCTTCATTTACTTGGAATACCACATCGTCATACTCGCCAAATCATTATCGATTTACTTAATGGTATCAGGGGTACGAAGCTAAGAGAAACGAATTCCTCCGCCACCAACGTAATACGTTTGAAGAGATCAACATATATGATTCGTTAGGAATACTCTGTCAGACATTCGTCCATACAAGTTGTCCTGGGACTGGACAAACCGAAGGCACTATTCAGTATATCCATCTTAGGCACTGTTATCTAAGATTTATACAACAGCCCTTGCACTTTACTCCGTCTTCAATTATCTTTGGCATATATGATTCGCAATTCTTATGCCAATACAGAGTGGTTCTTTGGATAATAATCCAACCGGTCTCTCTATATTAACAACGTTAAAATGGTCAAAACTTCGATAGTCTGTGATTTAACTATCAAAGAAAACAAGTGTGCAAATAAGGATCTTATTTCCAAATGGAAATTCTATCGATCAATCATCAACATATATATATATATATGTATATATATATATTATTTCCTTAATTTCTATGTTTAGAAAATATGCGTTATTAACATTGGAAAACATTTCCATGTTATCTACACATCACTATTCTTCCACAACTATCAGTCCCTAACTGTAAACTAGTATGAGAACGATTCCCTATGTATAAACCCCGAAGGCCGAAACCAACATCAGATCGATACTCAGGAAACCATTCAACTTACTAATCTCTAGTCAGTTTCTAATTTTGCTTAACTCTATTTCTTTAACTCTATTCAATTAACTCTATTTGATTAACTCTAATTGATTTACTCTAATTCGAATAACTAGTATCTGTTTTAACTTTATTTCGAATAACTATATTCGATTTAACTCCATTCGCTTGACTCTAGATCGCAGCGATCACAATGATTACGCCTGATTCCCTCAGGAAACATCCGACCGCCGTAGGCTATCTGCAGCCCTGCGAATTACGCTAGCAGTCGTGCTAAATGGTAACTTATCCTGAATAACTATGTTTGACTAACTTCTTCGAATAAACTATATTTGATTAACTTCTTTTTGATAACTCTATTTGATAACCTTAATCGACTAACTCTTTCCTATCTCGTTAATTCCCTTTTTCCTTTTATCCTATTTATTTTCTAGATAAATGTTCCTTTTACAATTCCATTTATTTTCTAAATAAATATTCTCCTTTATAATATCCTATGATTTTATAAATGCTTCATTTTCAAATTTATTTCCATTTATAAAATCGGTTGATTTTATAAAATTCCTTTATTTCAATATACATTGAAATATCCCTTTTTACATCCCAGGGTCTTTTTATGATATTTAAAATATCGAATAACAATGATCAATATCATTCAAACATACCAAATCAACAACAGATTTTATAGCACATCATATATCATAATATATGAAAACGGTAAATCAAATGTTGAGGAATCCAGTCGGATCCCTCCAACCTGTCTCCCTGCATCCACAGATGTTACACAAAAAAATCAACATCAATAACAGTTCAGTACGAATTATTCTGATAAACAGAATCAATATATATATATATATATATATATATATATTTAACTGTTTATATATATATATATTTATATATATAATTTCAACTAACTGACTAGCAGTCCAATCAACCAAATCAACACACATCAATCAGTCATCATTTATCAGTTCTAAATATACGTTGTAAAAATAGAACTGTTCAGAGTTGGTGAGTTTTACTCACATTGGACGATCATCGTTAATAACGATAACCATCGCTTGATTCAGACGGACAATTTATTTTGCCATAAATTGTAACGAGCTCCGATGGACTTCCAGTCAGTTCCATCGTGTAGTGTCCGTCCATACGATCCCATGGATCCTGTTTTGTTTGATTTCGTTTACGTATGAATTAGATATGCAATTTACAAGTTGTACAGTTCTATATTCGATTAAACATAACTTTAAATTGAATTTGGGCTTTAACCTTGTATGTCGGCCCATTACCCTTTGTAAAAAGCCCAGACTCGAATCCGCTTAAACAACTTCTTCTCCGAACCAAGAAACCAACATCACCCTCTCATTATCCCCACTCCCATTACCGAACCATTCAACACCTCATGATCCCTCCACATCATTCGTTCTGCACCACCAAGTTCACTCAAGTCCACCCGTTCAAGTGCAGCTCGAGTTCGTCTTCTTTCTTCTTTGCCCAGTAAAAACCCCACTCCCATAATAGCCATTTCTGTGTCTTTACCTCATCCATTCCTCCTCACTTCCTTTCTTTTAATTTTATTTTATAAAACTAAGGTCAAGCCCAACAACCCGTTGAAAGCCCATTTGAAACTTACGGTGACCCTTTCTTCCCCAAAGTACCCTGCTCTCGTTTCCACAATGACCGAAACTTTGGGAAACCCGCACTCCCTCCTCACTATCCTATACATCTAACTAATAACACCAACATTACCCTCTTCGATTCCCCTTCGCATCCATATACAACTCGTCAAGCTCGAGCCCCCAATCCTAAACGCGTCGAACAGCAGGTCAGTGAAAACAACGAACTCGACTGCCTTCAAAATCCACGATACTCGGCCAACAAACTCTCCTTGACCTTGTAAACCCAAAAAACAACAACCAACACTCGAATTGATGCTTCAAATCGCAGGTTCTTCGAACCCTAGACTTTCTGGAAAAAATCGCAAGTCCCAAACTGATGTCGTACTCATTCTTGGTGGTATAGAAATAAAGAGGATAGCTATGGCAACTCGAATTTGTATATTAGAGGATTTTGTCTTGATTTTTGTTTGATTTTTGTAACACCCCGCGAATTCTATAACTGTGAAATTCACAAATTAAAGTATAATCAAATTCAAACCAAAGAACTAAGGGAAACGGGATAAGCCATTGCGTTCGTCTCGGAAAAATACGCGAAATAGAGTCCGAGTTTTCGAAAAACGGAGTCCGTATGAAGAAGATATGGCCTTCGGAAGTTTCTGAATTAAGTTTAAAATTCAAACAGAATAAAATAACTCAGAAAAATCAAGTTTAATTCCAAAATGGGGCCCAATGGGCCAGGGCGGAAGAACACCCGCCTAAGGCACCCAGGTCGACTGGGCTGTCGACCTGGTCTAGCCAGGTCGACTGGGCTGTCGACCTGGTCTAGCCAGGTCGACAGGGCTGTCGACAGGGCTGTCGACAGGCATGTCGACCTGGTCCAGAGCCAGGTCGAACCCAGTCCAACCTGGCTGGCCTATTTTATGTTGGTCGATTTTCTGTAGTCTGCTTTGTCATTAGGGCTAGGTGGCAGGCTCTAATTGGTCTCTCCTTAGGATGAATGGCTACGATCAATCCAAGCAACATCAATGGTCCTAATCAGTTCATAACCCCTATAAAAAGAACCCTAGACTGAACCCTAATCTATTCATTCAAAAATAAGAACAAAGCCGCCATGTTGCTGAGGAATGACTAAGAGTAGCCACCAATTGGAGAGAGGATTAGGAGACAAATTCTAAGGCATAAAGCAACTCAATCAAATCAAATCGCATCTTCAAATCCCTAAATTTGAGAATTCGCCACACCATTGTAAGTAGAGTATTATTTTGGTATGAACAAATAACTGTGTTGGTTTGTATACTTGATTGTGGTGATAAATAATACATAATTTGTGCGTTACTATGATTCGTATCGATTTGGAATATTGTATACGTTTGGATATTTTCGAATTATGTTATTCATTATAAAAAACTACATGCGGTAGTTTTATGCAAGTATACGTTTGGAATATTCGCAAATTATGTAATCCTTGTTGAGGCTACATGTATGTAGTTGTTTAATTGAAACTCATGCAAGTTTGGGGTTTTGCTACTACGCCATCATGATGTATATTTTTGTACATAAATCATTTTGTACGTAATTGGAACAAGTTTGGTTGTTATAGTTCATATGAAACTATGTTGAAATTTTGGCACCATGATTTATGTATTAAGACATGCTTTTGTACTAGAAAACCTATTTGCAAACTTATGAATATGACTAGGCTATGATTGATATTTGGTATAATTGAAATCCATGTTAAGTCTATATTGTTTACAAGAATTATATGATGACATATGTGGTACATAGCTAGGTTAGATTCAAAAATCCCTTTTTGCAAGTTTGCATGACTAAAGTAAAAAAAATCATGATTTCATGTTAGAAATATTTATGCCATGGTTATGTGGACAAATTTAACTATACTTTTGTATTAGTCACAAAAGTAGACACCTTTGTAAACATGTAGTAGTCTTATGAACATGATTTGCTTATGTTTGACATTATGCCTGAATAGAAATATAGGTTTATGTTGTAGTTAAGCCTATGTGTCGATAGTGATATTCTTAACTTAACTACAAGTTTACATGGTTTGATTCATGTCACTTATGCTTTATGACCAAAGTATATGTCACTACTATGCAAGTACACCAGTTTCTATTTTGTATTTCCAACGTCATATTGCAAGTTCATGCGTTCACATTCCCCTTTTTGTATGTAATCACGCTTTAAGCCTCCCCTTTTCGCATGGCTAAGTTGGGCTTAAAAGGGCTAAGCCCAACATATATATAATAAACGGACGTGTTAAACGGGGGAAAATAACGTTGGGTTAAATTAATTAATAAATGAAAACATAAAGTAGAAGGGCCCAAATTCAAGTATGGGTTGGGCCCATGATTGGTGTAACCTTTACACCATTAACTTAATAATGGGCCGCAAATATTTACATATAAGAAAAATAAAGAAGAAAGACAAAATATGTAAATGTAGAACATACGATGTGTTTAGCCCGAGGTTGGATTGAGTTGTGATGTAAACCTGCCCGGAACCGCCCGGCTATCCAGTAGTCACAACAATACCTATCCAATGTGGGAGGTTAAACATGGAGCCCAAAAAGGACCCGAGGTTAGACTGAGTTGTGGCGTAAGACTGCCCGGAACCAACCGGCAACAGGCAGCCACAACAATACCTGTCTAATGTGAGAGGTCAGGGCCTTAATAAGACAATTAAGGCTGAGTCAGGATTGTTAGGATTAAGTGAACTAAAGACTTAATCAAAATGGAACATGCTAAACTAAACGGACTGGTGGGGGTTAGGTTAGAAAACACTTAACCAACTTAGCATGTTGGCTAAAGATAGAAAACCTAGTAACGGGGGACCCTTTTCAGCAGTAACCCTAGAAGGTGTATCAGGATACCCTGAAACTAGGCAGGGTGGGGCACGATTACTGGGCTGATTGTAAGAGGTCAAATCGATGGCGGTGGTGTAGCAGTGTAGGTTCTAACGGGGTGCGGGCGTGCACACACTCCGGCGCAAAAAAATAAGGCACTGGACACCAGTAGCATACCTGTGCATTCTAGGATTGTGTCGGGCCGCCACCATGGGACTTGATACACCCCATGGTGGGACCAGCATAGGTAACTACAACATCGGGGGCCGTAAGACACATGTAACTATGCGAGTAGGAGCCGATCATCATAGAATGGATCACATCACCCTGGTTATGGGGTGCCAGTTGGGAACTAGTTTGTATGGGTTCAGAGATTACCATGGGGTACGATAGTATATTCGACCCTAGACAACTTAACCAAGTTTATAGTGCTTTCCCACTTCTTGTTTATACTTATCATACCCAGTTCTTTATTCATAGACAGAATAGTACTAGACTTACTCAGGCTTTATGTCTGACTCTACTTTTCTTTCGTCTTCTTTTCTTCCGTTTCCCCCCCAGGTCCACAGGGAGGGAACACTGCAGCTTGACCAGCCTTAACATCCAGCTTGAAGAAGAGAAATGTATTGCTTGGACCTTTTCGTTTGAAACTATGGCTTTGGACAACCACTATGGGGCCTTTGCAGTTTATCTATGTTTTATTTATGCTTCTTTAAATAATGTAATCAAGACAGATTATGAAAGTGTTATGTTTTTGGAAAAGATGTAAGACAATTATGGTGATGTTGTTGTAGCACGTATTTGCTTTTATGAAATAAAAGTTTGTTGTTTTTCCGCTGTTTACAAATATGTGTTCTTATATCTGTCTTGTATATCTGTGACTTATACTTATAAACCTCCACCAAAATTAGGGCATTCCCTTTGAGAGTGACCCTAACGGAGGTGGGGTGTTTCACTTGGTATCAGAGCACAGGTTTACCAGATAAGATAAAAAGTTTTGAAAAATTATTTTCAAGAAGGAAATTTAAAGAAGCATTTTTAAAAGAAAAATATTATCTTATTTTAAAAAGGCAAAGTCCACTCCCCAAAGCCATAGGTACTATCTCTTATCCTTCGTTTTGAATCTATCCTTTTTGTTTCAGCATGTCCGAAGATCTTAACTTGCCGGAAGGGGTGCCAATACCTGGTTGGTTTAGACGGTTCTTAGAAGCAAGAGCCATTCAGCCAGGTCCTACCGTTCCTCCTCCCCCAGCTGCCGGAAATCATCCAGCTGCAGCGGCACCTTTTCCTCCACCTCCTCCACGGGGAAACACTTTTGCTAAGATATATAAAGATTTTAAAGCTATGGGAGGAAAGGATTTCCATGGAACTGAGTCCTTCGTGGCAGCTAGAAATTGGCTGAAAGAAACGGAGGGCCTATTTATCATCTTTGAGGTAGAGGATAGACAAAAAGTACAATTGGCAGTGTGGCTATTGAAGGGCGAGGCTTCCTACTGGTGGGAAGTCACTAATGCTGAAAGACCAGTGGAGACATGGGAGGACTTTAGGGCAAGGTTTGAGACTAAATTTCTCTCAGATGCGGAAAGAAGTTTGCAGTTGGAAAAATTCTTATTTCTTAAACAAGGGGACAAGACAGTCAGAGAGTATGTGAATCAGTTCGATGAGCTGGCTAGGTTTGGGCTTGACCTAGTCAACACCCCGCACAAGAAGGCTCTCCGTTTCGTCAAAGGGTTGAATGAGCCATTTCACAGTTTGGCCATGACCCATATACCCATGGGAGCCACGTATGAAAGATTGGTGCAAATGGCATTGCTGAATGAAGAGGATAAGGGCAAGAAGGAGACAAAGGCAGAAAGCTCTCAAGGGAAGAAAGAAGGTTTGCAGCCTAAGAAGACAGACTTTAAGAAGGGCGGGAAAGGCAACAAAGAGAAGAGAAAGTGCAATTTCTGTGGCAAAGTGGGACACTTAGTTAAGGACTGCCGGAAAAAGAAGGCCAAGGAGAATGGTGGGTGCTTTTCTTGCGGTGAGACAGGCCACAGGGCTAAGGACTGCCCAAAGAAACGAGGACAGGGGCAGAGGGCTGGATCCACCCCAGGGGCACAGGTTCATGTGCTGGAAGCGCCACCTCTGCAACAACGAGGTATAAATACTTCTGTAGAAAGTGTAGTTTATCTTTATGATCACCCCGTTCGCACTTTATTTGATTCTGGCGCATCACACTCCTTTATCTCGTCTGCTTTAGTAGAATCTCTGCACCTAAAAACTAGTATGGTAGAGGACCCCTTAATTGTTTCAAACCCAATTGGGGGCCCAGCTCATTTGTCTATGATCTGTTTGGGATTGAAAATTTCTATTCTAAGTGTAGAATTTCAATGTAGTGCCTTTGTTTTGGGCTTTTCGGGTTATGGTTTGATTTTGGGTATGGATTGGCTATCCAGTAATGGGGCCATCCTTGATTGTGAGAAAAGGGTTGTTAGGCTCCTAACCCAGCTCGGTAATACTTTGGAAATTTCTTGTAATCCCTCGTATGCGGTTATGCTTAGTTATCTTGAATCGCTAGATGCCTCTGTTGAAAATTTGCAATCAGTTAGAGTGGTCCGGGAATATCCGGATGTCTTCGAAGAGGTGAAAGGCTTGCCTCCGAAGCGGGAAATAGACTCCCGCATATATCTTGTAGATAATGCAAAGCCCGTTGCGTTGCCCGTTAGACACATGGCTCCACGAGAAAGGAAAGAGCTCAGTAAACAGATTAAAGAGCTTCTAGAAAAGGGGTTCATTAGGAGAAGCATTTCAGAATGGGGCGCTCCGGTGGTGTTCGCTACAAAGGCGGATGGTTCACTCCGTCTATGTGTTGACTATAGGGAGCTCAACAAGCTAACGAAAAAGAATAGGCACCCTCTCCCTAGAATTGACGATTTATTTGACCAGCTTGTAGGAGCGTCTGTTTTCTCCCAACTCGATTTAGCAACCGGTTTTCATCAGCTAAGGGTGGCTGAAGATAGCATCGATAAAACGGCGTTTAGAACCCCAGACGGCTTCTTTGAATGGCTTGTCATGCCTTTCGGCTTGACAAATGCACCTGCTTACTTCGTGGACCTGATGAGTAGGGTATTTAGAGATTTCCTCAACAAATCCGTAGTGGTCTTCGTAGATGATATCCTTATCTTCTCAAAGAGTGAAGAGGAACATGCTCAACACTTAAGGGCAATCATGGAAACTTTGCGAGTCCATCAACTAAAAGCCAAATTCTCCAAATGCCACTTTTGGAGAGAAGAGGTGAGATTCCTTGGGCACATAGTATCCAAACAAGGGTTAGCAGTGGACCCTGCTAAGGTAGTGGCGGTACAGGATTGGAAGACACCAAGGAATGCAACTGAGGTCCGAAGCTTTCTAGGACTAGCAGGTTTCTATCGAAAATTTATAAGGGATTTTGCGAAAATCTCAGCTCCGCTCACGAAATTGACTAAGAAGAATCTAGTGTTCAATTGGGATTTGGATTGCGAATTTGCTTTCCAACGACTGAAAAGGGCTCTCACAACAGCCCCAGTTTTGACACTGCCAGATGGGAGCAAGATGTTCACTGTTTATACGGATGCATGTGGGACAGGGCTAGGCGCCGTCATAATGCAAGAAGGAAGGGTAGTAGCTTATGGCGGGAGGCAGTTGAAAGTACACGAAAAGAACTACCCAACCCACGATCTTGAGTTAGCCGCCATCGTCTTTGCACTCAAGTCTTGGCGACACTATCTCCTAGGTGAGAAGTTTGAACTTTACACTGTCCATAAATCGTTGAAATATCTTTTCTCGCAGAAGGATCTTAACTTGAGGCAACAAAGATGGATGGAGTTTCTTGCCTCGTACGATTTCGAAATCTCCTACACTCCGGGCATAGGCAACGTAGTGGCAGACGCGTTGAGCCGAAAGAAATTGACCCTAAGCCCGTTGTTTGTTGAAAGACAAAGCCTAGAGTTTATAGCCAGCTTCGACTTTAGGCCTTCCTCCGATTTCGTACCAGGCTTGCTAGCATCTCTCGAGGTGCGCCCAACTTTAGTGGATTCAGTAGGGACAGCACAACGCGAAGACCCTCAGCTTGTGGAAACAATTGATAGGCTAATTAGGGGTGTGACATCAAGTCACCTCAACAGATACTCCATCGACGATAAGGGTTTGCTAAGGCGAGACGGAAGATTATGCGTCCCACAGACAAAAGATTTAGTAAAGAAGGTTCTCGAGGAAGCACATCACTCCAAGATGACGATACACCCAGGCGGAGATAAAATGTACAAAGATATAAAAAGGACTTTCTTCTGGAACGGCATGAAAAAGGACGTGGCAGAATTCGTTTCTAAGTGCATGGTGTGCCAACAGGTTAAGGCGGAACAGAAAAAGCCTGGCGGACTGCTACATCCTCTGGAGGTCCCGCAGTGGAAGTGGGATAGCATCTCAATGGACTTCATCGATGGGCTGCCTAGGTCTAGGAGAGGCAACACTAGCATTTGGGTAATAGTGGATAGGCTTACTAAAAGCGCCCACTTTTTACCTGTCAAAAGTAAAAGAACTGCCTCATCCCTAGCATCACTTTACCTCAAGGAAATCGTTCGACTCCATGGAATACCATCTAGCATTGTTAGTGACCGAGACCCCATCTTCACCAGTGAGTTTTGGCGGAGTCTGCAAGAAGCAGTAGGAACGCAGTTATGCTTGAGCACAGCCTATCATCCCCAAACCGACGGCCAAACAGAGAGAGTGAACAGAGTTTTGGAAGACCTTTTAAGACTATGCGTCCTTGACTTCGGAGGGACTTGGGAAGACCACCTTCCTTTGGTGGAATTTGCCTACAACAATAGCTATCAAGCAACCATCGGAATGGCGCCCTTCGAAGCTTTATATGGAAGACCGTGCCGATCGCCCACTTGTTGGTGGGAGTCTACTGATAAGCTCATACTTGGACCAGATATGATCCGAGAGACTTCAGAGAAAGTAGACTTAATACGAAGAAGGATGAAGACGGCCCAAGACAGACAAAAGTCCTATGCCGACAAGAGAAGGACCGACCTTGAATTTGAGGTTGGAGACAGAGTTTTTCTCAAGGTATCACCGCTAAGGAACGTTGTTCGTTTTGGAACCACAGGAAAACTGGCACCAAGGTTCGTAGGTCCATTCCCTATCATCGAGAAAATTGGGAAAATGGCCTATGGATTAGAGCTACCCGAGAAGTTGGCTGGAGTCCACAACGTCTTTCACGTTTCACATCTCCGAAAATGTCTACATGAGTCTGCTGAAGTGGTAGAGCCAAATATCCTCGAAGAGGCCGAAGTGGAACGCGAAGCAACCATAAGAAAAGTTCCAACCTGCATACTAGGAACGGAAGTGAAGAAGCTACGCAACCGCGAAGTCAAACTTGTCAAAGTTCAGTGGAGCGACGCCGAGGGAGACACGACTTGGGAAACTGAAGCTAGAATACGCACTGCCTACCCTTTTCTGTTCGAGGGTACATCCTTGATCTTTCATTTTCCTTAAAGTTGCGCTTTTATCTATCTTTTTAGGTATATTTCCTCGACCTTATCTTGTAGGTAGAAACCCTTTGGATGGAAACATGTAATTGAAACATGTTATGGATGATGGTTGCAAGTGGTTGCAAGTGATTGCTAGTGGTTGCTCGTGGTTGCATATACACACACAATCTAGGTTTTAGATCGGCTCAGTCACTTCATATTGCATATGCATATATGTTTGCCTTCGTATATGGTTGAACTTTAATGTGTTGTCACATGGATGTCGCATTTGTATTGAATGATTGTGCACTCATATAGAATCAAGAATAGGAAAATTTGCATACATAATGGATTCATGACACTTACATAATTCGCATTAAGGAGGTCAACTGAATCAGTAGACCGCTTGATTTTGCATTAGATAAGTACATGTACACACACACTTCGCATATGATTATGAAGCATTAGAAGTCTCTTAAGGACAATGGATGCTCGTGTTTGATGGATGAGTAGATGGATGATTGGATGTTAGGATATACATTCCTCCTAACTTGAAGATTTCGGGGACGAAATCCTTTTAAGTGGGGGAGAATGTAACACTTCGCGAATTCTATAACTGTGAAATTCACAAATTAAAGTATAATCAAATTCAAACCAAAGAACTAAGGGAAACGGGATACGCCATTGCGTTCGTCTCGGAAAAATACGCGAAATAGAGTCCGAGTTTTCGAAAAACGGAGTCCGTATGAAGAAGATATGGCCTTCGGAAGTTTCTGAATTAAGTTTAAAATTCAAACAGAATAAAATAACTCAGAAAAATCAAGTTTATTTCCAAAATGGGGCCCAATGGGCCAGGGCGGAAGAACACCCGCCTAAGGCACCCAGGTCGACTGGGCTGTCGACCTGGTCTAGCCAGGTCGACAGGGCTGTCGACAGGGCTGTCGACAGGCATGTCGACCTGGTCCAGAGCCAGGTCGAACCCAGTCCAACCTGGCTGGCCTATTTTATGTTGGTCGATTTTCTGTAGTCTGCTTTGTCATTAGGGCTAGGTGGCAGGCTCTAATTGGTCTCTCCTTAGGATGAATGGCTACGATCAATCCAAGCAACATCAATGGTCCTAATCAGTTCATAACCCCTATAAAAAGAACCCTAGACTGAACCCTAATCTATTCATTCAAAAATAAGAACAAAGCCGCCATGTTGCTGAGGAACGACTAAGAGTAGCCACCAATTGGAGAGAGGATTAGGAGACAAATTCTAAGGCATAAAGCAACTCAATCAAATCAAATCGCATCTTCAAATCCCTAAATTTGAGAATTCGCCACACCATTGTAAGTAGAGTATTATTTTGGTATGAACAAATAACTGTGTTGGTTTGTATACTTGATTGTGGTGATAAATAATACATAATTTGTGCGTTACTATGATTCGTATCGATTTGGAATATTGTATACGTTTGGATATTTTCGAATTATGTTATTCATTATAAAAAACTACATGCGGTAGTTTTATGCAAGTATACGTTTGGAATATTCGCAAATTATGTAATCCTTGTTGAGGCTACATGTATGTAGTTGTTTAATTGAAACTCATGCAAGTTTGGGGTTTTGCTACTACGCCATCATGATGTATATTTTTGTACATAAATCATTTTGTACGTAATTGGAACAAGTTTGGTTGTTATAGTTCATATGAAACTATGTTGAAATTTTGGCACCATGATTTATGTATTAAGACATGCTTTTGTACTAGAAAACCTATTTGCAAACTTATGAATATGACTAGGCTATGATTGATATTTGGTATAATTGAAATCCATGTTAAGTCTATATTGTTTACAAGAATTATATGATGACATATGTGGTACATAGCTAGGTTAGATTCAAAAATCCCTTTTTGCAAGTTTGCATGACTAAAGTAAAAAAATCATGATTTCATGTTAGAAATATTTATGCCATGGTTATGTGGACAAATTTAACTATACTTTTGTATTAGTCACAAAAGTAGACACCTTTGTAAACATGTAGTAGTCTTATGAACATGATTTGCTTATGTTTGACATTATGCCTGAATAGAAATATAGGTTTATGTTGTAGTTAAGCCTATGTGTCGATAGTGATATTCTTAACTTAACTACAAGTTTACATGGTTTGATTCATGTCACTTATGCTTTATGACCAAAGTATATGTCACTACTATGCAAGTACACCAGTTTCTATTTTGTATTTCCAACGTCATATTGCAAGTTCATGCGTTCACATTCCCCTTTTTGTGTATGTAATCACGCTTTAAGCCTCCCCTTTTCGCATGGCTAAGTTGGGCTTAAAAGGGCTAAGCCCAACATATATATAATAAACGGATGTGTTAAACGGGGGAAAATAACGTTGGGTTAAATTAATTAATAAATGAAAACATAAAGTAGAAGGGCCCAAATTCAAGTATGGGTTGGGCCCATGATTGGTGTAACCTTTACACCATTAACTTAATAATGGGCCGCAAATATTTACATATAAGAAAAATAAAGAAGAAAGACAAAATATGTAAATGTAGAACATACGATGTGTTTAGCCCGAGGTTGGATTGAGTTGTGATGTAAACCTGCCCGGAACCGCCCGGCTATCCAGTAGTCACAACAATACCTATCCAATGTGGGAGGTTAAACATGGAGCCCAAAAAGGACCCGAGGTTAGACTGAGTTGTGGCGTAAGACTGCCCGGAACCAACCGGCAACAGGCAGCCACAACAATACCTGTCTAATGTGAGAGGTCAGGGCCTTAATAAGACAATTAAGGCCGAGTCAGGATTGTTAGGATTAAGTGAACTAAAGACTTAATCAAAATGGAACATGCTAAACTAAACGGACTGGTGGGGGTTAGGTTAGAAAACACTTAACCAACTTAGCATGTTGGCTAAAGATAGAAAACCTAGTAACGGGGGACCCTTTTCAGCAGTAACCCTAGAAGGTGTATCAGGATACCCTGAAACTAGGCAGGGTGGGGCACGATTACTGGGCTGATTGTAAGAGGTCAAATCGACGGCGGTGGTGTAGCAGTGTAGGTTCTAACGGGGTGCGGGCGTGCACACACTCCGGCGCAGAAAAATAAGGCACTGGACACCAGTAGCATACCTGTGCATTCTAGGATTGTGTCGGGCCGCCACCATGGGACTTGATACACCCCATGGTGGGACCAGCATAGGTAACTACAACATCGGGGGCCGTAAGACACATGTAACTATGCGAGTAGGAGCCGATCATCATAGAATGGATCACATCACCCTGGTTATGGGGTGCCAGTTGGGAACTAGTTTGTATGGGTTCAGAGATTACCATGGGGTACGATAGTATATTCGACCCTAGACAACTTAACCAAGTTTATAGTGCTTTCCCACTTCTTGTTTATACTTATCATACCCAGTTCTTTATTCATAGACAGAATAGTACTAGACTTACTCAGGCTTTATGTCTGACTCTACTTTTCTTTCGTCTTCTTTTCTTCCGTTCCCCCCCCAGGTCCACAGGGAGGGAACACTGTAGCTTGACCAGCCTTAACATCCAGCTTGAAGAAGAGAAATGTATTGCTTGGACCTTTTCGTTTGAAACTATGGCTTTGGACAACCACTATGAGGCCTTTGCAGTTTATCTATGTTTTATTTATGCTTCTTTAAATAATGTAATCAAGACAGATTATGAAAGTGTTATGTTTTTGGAAAAGATGTAAGACAATTATGGTGATGTTGTTGTAGCACGTATTTGCTTTTATGAAATAAAAGTTTGTTGTTTTTCCGCTGTTTACAAATATGTGTTCTTATATCTGTCTTGTATATCTGTGACTTATACTTATAAACCTCCACCAAAATTAGGGCATTCCCTTTGAGAGTGACCCTAACGGAGGTGGGGTGTTTCAATTTTTCTAGTGATCGAACCTTTTTCTGGAAAGAATGTAAAGAGAATGCGGCGGAAGAATTTATGTGGTTGACCAGAAAATAAATTAGGTTAGAAAAAAGGGTGTAGTGGCATTTATAGGAGATGGGTTAAGATATTTATGAGTTAGATATTTTAGATATTTTTATCTTAATATTCGTTTTGCCCTTCTAAAAATTCCTGTGACCACATACACTACCTAAAAATCACGAAATTGGACATGCAACTACAGTTCGACATTACGGTCCCAACAAAACTGGTTTCGTCGAATTCCGTCTCCGTTTGCTCACACAACGTATTTTTAACCATCAAAATACTGACTGTTATTCACATTAAAATCCCGTACGGCCACATACTAACTCTTAAAATCACGGAAATTGAAATCTAACAATAATTTAACATTGCGGATCCAACAAAATTAGTTTCGTCGAATTCTGAGGTCGTTTGCAAAACCAGTTATTTTTAAAGCTCTAAACGACCCATTTAAATATATAAATATATTTAAATATAATTAAATTAAATATAAATAAATTTATATTATCGTATATATTCACAGTGGTATACCATACAGCTCTATAATATTATATATTCGATATTCCAAGTCCAAATTGAATGGATATTCAATTTTACATTGAAAACCCTTTTATAACGTATATAAAGCGTTACGAATTATAAAGGAATTTCACAGCGACTTTTCTGAAATTTGATTTGGTCGTAAATCAAAATCTACACAACAAAATCCAGATTTTTCTCTTCCACTAGAAAGATATACTTCACCAGCTCCATACGTTTCTTGTTTCACAGAAATCCGATTTAAAACGAACCCTGTATATCCAGTTGAAGTTCAAATCGCCAAATAGCGAACTGCCGGGCCATTTCGAGCTCGATTATAATTATAATATAAATTATACGCTCGACCATCGTTAATTAAATATATACGTTGATATAATTCAACTCTAAACTGAATTATATATTTTTGAATTGCCCAATTCACACCATATCGTCATTTCAGCCAATTCTGATTATTTCAGAATTTAATATATTATTTAATTAATATTTTAATTAAATATTCACTATTATTTAATTTAAACGACCATTTATATCACTTAATCACTTTGTAAATAATTAAATAAATTAATTATTACACCAGGAAAGTACGGGTCATTACAACCCAGATATGACTATTTCACCTGATCAGTTAGAGGACTTCGAAGTGGAACCCGAGGCGGTTGGGAACCGCAAGCCGATTCGTATTGTCGAGCATGATACATAGCAACTCCGAAGGAAGGAGGTGAAGCTAGTCAAGGTTCAGTGGGGTGAGAACGAGAATGACTGTACTTGGGAGACAGAGGAGAGCATTAGGAAGACGTATCCAGAACTCTTTGCTTGGTAAGATTTACTTTACAATTTAGCTATTCCGCATGCTAGGATAGACTTGTTTTGCATGTTTGATTGTTGTTTTATGGCTGATAGGCATGCGGGACCCTTGTGTGTGTTTTGGTTAGGAAATTTCGGGGGCGAAATTTCTTAAGGGGGGAAGAATGTAACAACCCGCATTCTACGCATCGGAGGACCGTAGAATATTTATTTCTTTCCCATATGAAGTTGTATGGTCATGTAACTTTGGGAAACGACTATTGGGGTCATTTCCCATGTTCATGATTTTTGTCGATTTTTAAATGACCATTTTGCCCTAGCTGATCTTGTTTCGGCCATAACTTTTGATTGGAAAGGAATTTTGACCTGAAACCACTTCCATTAGATTCGTTTGATGGTTTACCTTTCCGTAAAGTGGTCACATATGAAAAACGGATTTACCGTTTGGGAGATAAGGCTGAAGCAAAGTTTGGAAGGTGAACAACTGCTTAACCGGGCCAAATAAGGTGATTAGTGAATGGGCCCATAACCCATTTCGGGATTAGGGTTATGGAGAGGCTGAAATGAGTTAGGGTTTTCATTCTATTTCAGTTTTTTAGCCTCCACTTACCTCTTAGAAACCCTAAAAATGGCCTCCAACCTCTAAATCACCTTCTACTTGAAGATTGGGCTTAGCAACATCAAATCAAGAGAGATCAACACCAAATCAATATTAGAGCTGTTGTTTTGCATTGGGATCTTCACCAAATCAGAGATTTATTTTAGATCTAAGTTTTATTTGTGGCTAAGGTGAGTGATTTGCATAGTTTCTCACTAATTATGGTTGATTAAGGGTAATTAGTGTTAATTAGCGAATTTATACATTAATAAATTCTGGAAAAATACTTATAAATTCTTAAATAATGTTTTAGACCTCTGATATGAATTTGGGTTAATTTGGTTAAGTTCTGCTAATCCTATCATTAGTTATGCCTAAACATGCTTAAGGGAAAATATGGAGTTTTGGCTATGTTTGATCCATTTTAACCTATCATATTGTTGTTTTGGTGTTTGAGGTCACTTGTACATGTTGCTATGACTGTATGGTATGCTTTGTGATTGTTTAGAATAGCTAGAATGGTCGAAAACGCCGTCGAGAGGCGTATAAACAGTCGTTGGAAAGTTGCAGGAAATTGCAGGCAGGATCGGATCGGACCCCCCTTACCCGACCCGAACCGATCGTGGGCACATACCACAATCCGAACCGAGGACCACGATCCGATGGGAAGAAGAGCTCGAGTCCGAACCGTGCCAGCAGCCCCGACCCGATCCGCCCATGAAGGGTGAGCACGATACGTTGACCTGGATGAGTACTTTCCGACCCGAACCGCTTGAAGGACCATGACCCGAATCAGCGATAGCGACTGGATTTGGAGGCCCGACCCGACCCACTGGGGTGATGACGATCCGAACCGTGGCGTGCTGGAGAACTCGATCCGATCTAGGGAAGAAGGAGCATTTCGATCCGAACCGAACTGATGATTAGGGGGAGATCCGAACCGATCCGGTGATGACCAATAACCTGAGATGCAAAGGTAGTCCAAATGGAAGTTAGAGCTCAGGATCCAGTTGGGGATTAATGAGTTCACTTCATGGTTGGGCTTTGCCGCGGGACGTGTGCTAAGGAGTTGTCGACGTTCATAACTTCGATTCACCATGAATGATAGGACTACGTTATCAGTGCAGTAGAGTCATTATGGCTCGAGGGGCAAAGTGATCGTAGTAAGACTATGAGCCAGTGCAGTAGAGTCGTCATGACTCGAGGGGCAAAGTGGACATAGTAAAGGATTAGTAGGACTATGAGCCAGCGCAGATGGGGTGCACAACTCCATGGGGCAAGTGGACATAGTAAAGAGCTAGTTAGGCTATGCGCCAGCGCAGATGGGGTGAATATCTCCATCGGGCAAGTGGACATAGCGGAGGATTAGTGGCTATGTATCAGTGCAGTGAAACCATTTATGACTTCATGGGGCAAAGTGATCATAGCAAGGGGTTGAGGTGATCGAAGTGGTGAATATCGTATGCTTTACGCACCGAGTGAGAGATGTGAGGATGGTTGCTATGCTTGATTGTTTTCCATCACTACGACATGCACACCCCCACCCCCGTTACCTTTACACTATTTGAAATGGCACCTTAGAGTATTGTACAGTATGTAGTGCTAACTCTTTGGTTGCAGGTCCAGGTTCAGGTTTGGTTTAGTATACCTGTTATTGTTCTGTTTAGATGCTTATCGCTCATACAAGACTTTTTGTCTGACCCAGAGTTTTATGTCTCTTCTTATTACTCTGGGTGCTCACACGAGCAGACTAGAGACAGGTTAGCTGGTGATATGCGAGTAGCTGATTCGGAGGCAAGCAGGAGGCTTCCAGGTATGATATATAGATATTCTCCCTGTGTCGCTGGTGGTTGCTACTTGGGCATCAGTAGCGTACCTCCTTTATCTTGATTTTGTTTTTTGGAGACAGCTTGAAAAGTTGTAATAATGTTGGCTTTGGATCATAAGCTGTATTTGGATTTTCCGCTGCTATGTTAGTTTATTTTCAGCTTATGCACTGTGTCACCTATTTTATGTCAAGTATGTTGTTATTATATTTTATCCTATGCGCTGTGAGACATTCTACAGGTTCCTTGTTAGTTCATTTTCTTCTTTCCTTTCCTTCTGACGGCCGTCCCGTGCTAACTGGACATGTGTACAACCCAATTTTGGAGTATGTGTCGGGTGGTGCGGGGCGGGCCGTCACAGCGTGTGCATAGATGGATTTGAACAAAACTGAAAGAAACAGACAACTACTATTGAATACAGCTGTTATACAATTTAATAATCAATCTAAATGGGCATATTGACACGTTCCGCATTTATTAAAAAACGTTGAAGCTTCCCTAACCGTACTCTCTTACCTAACATCACTCAGAAGATTTTAAGAATAAAATTATACAGTTCCTTGCATTCTCCAAACAATTTTGAAAATTGAATTATTTCACTTTGTCCGCACTGCTTTCATCAAAAACACTTGAACGTTTCGATCAAACTTTTTCAAAAACACAAACATAAATGATACATATTTCATAAAAATCAAAATTCTTATTTACACTGGTGCAGAAAGCTAAAAGAAAATAACAGAAAAATAAACTAAACATATACATATTAGTCAAAACTCATCCTAAGTGATCAACTCTGCCACACTTTAGCACCCGTTCTCGCATCTTCATAACATGATTGTCTGCAAAAAAGACAATAGTAATCTTAGTCAAAATAACTTGAGCCTATGAGTACCTGTTATGTTTTCCCTTGGTAGTTAACCGATATTATAGTTGAATGCATATAAAAGGCGAAAACATACATGCAAATGCCCTATGAATACCTGTTAACATAATGGATTAGAAAAAATGAGTTACTATTCAATATACTTATGATCATAATGGATTTAAATCTCCTATAATACATCGGATGAATCAATAGTTAGAATGGAAAAAACTATACGTCAATGTAACATGGTAGTGTGCATTGTTAAGGAGATTTAGCAAATGAAATTAGATGAAATATTCAACGTCTATATAACTTCAACTCTTTGTTTTAATCTAATAGAAATGGTACTTTCAATTTTATTATTGTAATCAACAACACCTAAACACTAAGCCTTACAGTTGGAACATCCGAGTTATTTGGTGGGAACCTGGGAGAGTGAAGCTTCTACAAATAACATGTTTGGTTTAAGTAAAGTTTATACAGTCGAAAAATAATTAAATTTAAAGCTTTGAAACAATTAAATATAAGCAAGAAACAGTTTCAATTTTAGTATCATATAAGTTCAGATACAAACCATGACATGAAACTATCAGATAATATTTTGCATACCTCATAAATGTGGAAGTAAACATCCATGTATTCCTCAAATAATCTATTTCAATAAGCTTTAGAATGAGAAGTCAGGTATGAAGGATCTTTAAGTTATATGTCTTCACATTTTGTATGAGTAAAAGAAGGCAGCCATGGCTTTGACAACTTTTTTCATGAGCGTTTATCCTACGCCATATGCGTTTAAATAACATAACTTAGAACCAATTCAGTAGTTATATATTACTTAATACACCATATAGTTGTAAGATTTTTTTTTTCATATAGAAAACCACCAAATTTCACAAATTTGTTAGTATAATTTAAGTAAATATATTAAAAAGATTATATTATACGATCAAAAAAGATTATATATATATATGTCTATGTGTGTGTATCTATATATATGGAATGCAGCTACTAAGATACCCTATCCCTACATTGTGGCAGAATGAAATCCAAAAAATCATAAATATCTACAATTTATGTCGCTGTACCTATCTACATAATGGAAAAATGGCTGAAAGTGAATATAACTTAGGGGATAATGACAAGTGGTAGAGTGGTTCAAATAAAAAATATGCATATTGAAAAAAGAAAAAAAGAATCTTAACATACAATCGCTGCTCTCGTGAGTTTCGGGTTCCCTTTTAACTATTTTGGAAAAAAGACTATCTTTCACATCCATAATTGAAAGCAACGAATGCTTTAAATAGAGAACTAAGCGACCTCAACACACATCGAAGTTCCATCATATAATTAAAGCTGCAACTATGATCAGTTCCATTAGCAAAGAGGATTTTTATTAAAATAAATTCAAAAAATGAGGGAATACAGATATCATTAAACCAATCATATACACCGAATAAGTTTTAATTTATTACATAATGAGCACTTTTGCCTATATGATACAAACAGATAACTGAAAAGCTATCATTTTCTTAATCATGTCAACCATCAATATGTGGAGGAGTATTTTAATAAATGCAAAAGGCACAGAAGAAATAATGTAACTGTTATCCTAATGTAACCAGTCAAAATATAGAAATATAGGGAATACAAACATAATGTTGTGTGAACAATACACATTAAAGATGATTTGACAAAACTTTCCTAGAATATAAATTATTCAAACATGCTACTCATAAGAATTCATGACTTCAAGATGGATTTTCATCAACTTGAAGCATTATATGAAAGAAAAGTCAAAGGGTACAAACCTATAGTTAGCTTCCTAAAATTGAAAACTGGGAGAGAGTGAAATGAACCAATATGAGTCATATTTATGCATAATTCTGCAAATATAATATCGGTATGCAATTCTGTAAATAAAAAATGGTATTAAATCTAAAGTATAGGCGAATATTTACTTGTATGTAGCAGTAAAAGAATTCCAAAATGAATACATTTTTCAGTAGCATGAATAGTGGATACCTTCCAAAATCTGGAAAAAATAATTGTAATGGAAATAAGGTTTCGAAACAAAACCGTAGTTAGTTCCCAGAATTAAAGTTCAGAAGAAAGCGAAATGAATGAAACTGAGAACACAAAACGAGAAGGTGTTAGATCAAAATTTGGCTCTAACACCCAAATTGTTCTGATTCATAGAAAATTATCACTGAAAAATGAGGAAAAAGCAGAGAACACACAAGGTTTATAGAGGTTCGGCGTTAACGAGCCTACGTCCACTTTATATGCTATCGATTATACTTTGAATGCTAGTACAACCAATGATTTCTCTCAAACTCACTCTTACAATTATGATTTCTCTCGGTAATCTCGAAGTAAAACTGATAAGAAATAGTGGTATGACAGTAATGGTGGAATCAATACTCAATACTGCCCAAAAGATCCTGAAAAATGCCAAGCTCTGGGCTATTTATAGCTGATCTTTGGTGACGGATCGCGGACATACGTGGCCCACATCCCGAAGATCTCGGACCGGTTCGTAGCTTGATGGAGAATTGGTAAATATGAAAGTTGTGGACAGGTGTCGCGAGATCCTGCATTCTCGGATCGTGGTGGACTTGGTCTTGGTCATCATCCATCAGCCTAGGGGATCGGATCGGATCGAGCTAGCGATGGACGGATCGGATCGTGGTCAATGGGGGGCGATCACGAGCCCAGGGGGTATGACGATCCGATCGGGTCTTCGAAGGTTAAAGGTGTGAAACTTCATATTTTATTCTTTTGTGTGAACCTTGGTGGCTTGGCCAAAAAGCTAGCCAACATTTTGCCCCCTCGAAGTATATTTTATCAGAGATGGAATATGCTTCGAAACTGCGGAAACATCTTTTCATAGGGAGATGCAAATCAATGGTTGCGTCTGCCTAAAATGTTGTGTCACTTTGGAAAGTCGCATTCCTTGATTGGTATAAATATCGGTTAAATCCTCAATCATGTCTCTATTTATCTGGTAATTTCTATCTCTGGAATTTTTGGAGACTTCATTGTCGAATTTGTCGAGTGATTGTCAGGTGAACTTTTTAAATTTCCATGAACATTTCTGAAATCTCATTTTCATGAGTGTTTGTCGGATCGGATCGTCCCTACTTTCACGGTCCACAAGGAGCGGTGTTCGCTATGATGTGATTTTTAGGTGGGCCTTGGGCTTAGCGGGCTCGTCCTTCTCACGAACCAGTCAAGGGACCGCCCTATCTTCCCGATGGGCTTGACTTCGTGGCCCATCTGGCCCTCACGACTCGTGCAAGCCAAAAAGCGGAAGGCCAACGGTCACGAATTTGCCTATATAGGCCCGACCTCGCTTCCTCCTTCTTCTTTTGTTCAGCCGCTCGAAGTTTAGACCGATCCCATACTTTCTTCGACCCCGAAAGAGAAAAAACTCGTATTTCTTCACTTTTCAAGACAGGTAATCATGTCAAAAACACACTCTAGCGTCTCTATCTTCGTTTTACTTTAGTTTCCATCGATTTGAGATAAGGTTGGAGGGATCTGGTGCCATAGGCGTTGGCCGTTCGAGTTCGGAGGAGGGAGAGAGAAGAAGAAGGGGGAGAATGCCAGATAGGGTCGTGGTGATGGTGAGGCTCGGGTTCGGATCGTGGGTGAGGCTTGGGTTGTGGATCGTGAAGGTGGTAGGCGAAAGAAGTGGGGTATAACGGATCGGGTCGTGGCATAGAGGAGCACTAGTTTATGGAGATGTGGTAAAGTGGATCGTGGGGGGTTAGCCCGATCCGATAGGAACCCCGATCCATGCTGCATCACGATCCAAAGAAGGGGGCGATCCATTCACCCCGATCCGCCATGCTTTCCACGATCCGACCCGCATACTCCTTATGAACCGAGCCTAGATGATGATCCAACATATGTTTTGAACTTTAATCAATACATTGCAGTCACAAGATTCTGAACAGTTAGGTTAGAGCCCATGAGATGAACTTCTTGGACTGAACAATGATAGGACTTAGCAGCATATTCTATCCGCTTTGTGACTTTACTTTTCCGTATCATACACACTTGCACGCACAAACACTTGCACATGCACGGGGTTCGGGCAATCATATCCTTATTTCTCATGTTTACTCGCCTAAACAGTAATGTCGGATAATCGTTCCCCTTCAAGATCTGATACAGAGATGGATCCTAAGGTGTATGATCACCACAACCCCGAGGCTCTTCCAATTAATCCAGAGGGTGAGGATTCTGGATCTGAATATGGGGCAGAAACGGAATCGGATCCGTCTGAGAGTACCTCGCTCGATGAGGAGTCCGAAATAGACGACCGAGCTCCCGACGAGATTCCTAGTGCAATAGAAATAGAGAAATTCACTGACTCTTTAGCTTCCAGACTTGATGACATAAAGCTTAAGAGGATTTGCTTGAAACACGGGATCCCCTGGGATGATGTGAGGACACCTGGTAGCGAAGATAGACCTCATTTGGCTCTGGAGGGGTATATGACAGTTAGCCGACTCATGTGCTGGGTAGGCGCTATTCCTCCGTTTCCTCCCATCGTCATTGAAACCTTAAAACGATTGGGTATTGCTCCGATGCAGCTTCATCCCAATGCCTACGCAGCCCTATACACTCTATACATTGCATATGAGGAAATCCTGCGAACTGAGCTCATGTTTAAAGATTTGAAATTCTATTACCTCTTCAAGCATCGCTCTATGGCAACCCCAAATTTTTCTTTCTTCGAATCGGTAGCAAATAGGAAGGTCTTATCAGACGGTTACAACAACATAGGGGATCCCAAGGCCGATTGGTTCTATATAAAGAGACATGCCGGGTGTGCAAGGAGATGGCTTAAATCAAGTAAATTTTAAACCTTTGAATGAATAACTTGTTTAAGAAATCGGAACGCTAACATGCTTCTTTTCTCTACGCAGATCACATCTTTCCAAAGACGGAAGGCTCGGTGTACAATAATCGACTATCCCTCCTTTTGAAAAGCAAATCCGACTTCTTAAAGATCAAAAAAATGTATTACTGACGAGAATCTTCATAAGCACCACCTTCTGAATATAAGGTTTGGACTTGGCACGGGTGGCAAACCTTACAAATACGTGCCCCCGACCGATGGAGAAGGAACGTCGCAGGCAGCAGAAACAACTAAATTTCGTAAGAATCCTTCGCCGATAATTATCCAGGACGACGAAGACTTAAATGTATACAGAAGAGATGAGGCTCGTGCCGACGAGTCTAAGGAAATCCCAGCCTCTCCGGGGGTTTTCTCCTCAAGGGCCTCTCTACCGGTTGAACCTGCTGCTCCCGATGATTTAAAAGAGGAGCAGTTATTTAAAGAATTGAGCAAGATTCCCATACCCGACGATGTATATACACAGGAAGACTTCGAAGGAGATCCATTTTCCCCTATTTCTGAGGAAACAACTGTTCCAGTTGAAGAACGAGAGACTACCCAGACGAGCCTAACTCCGGGCCCTGGTCTGTTAGGGGGAATTATATGGGATGCACAAATCACATGCACTGTCTGACCCTACACTTTTATACCAACGATATTCAAGGTTTTAGTATGTACTCGTTTCTTTTGCAGGAAAGATGTCTCGTAAACGATCTTATTCCTATCGCTCTCTTCATGAAGGCACACCTAGTCTCCATCCAAATCCTGAGCGTGCTCGTAGCAGCAGCCGAGGGGGAGACAACCATTGGTCCTGGGATTCTCGCAAGCCTCCTTCTTCACAGTCCAGATCTCCGTCAAAACAAACCTCTGGAAAGCCTCCCAGTCATCCAGTGCCACCTACAGAGGGAAAACTACTTCCCAAAGACTTAACTCCTCCGAAGAGCGCGCCATCTCACAGTAGATCATCCAGAAAGCACCACGAGCCTAAGGATAAAAACAAGGATCCAAACAAGGATTCTGTGAAGGAGAAAACTAACATTGTCCCTTCCAGCCAACAAGGTTTGAGTGCCCCCGGGGCACGAGACTATATCCATGGTCCTGAGACTCAGGCCAAGCTGGAGAAATTACGAGAACAATTCCCCGATATCTACTTCGAAAGGATGATGTTCGTTCCAACTCTGTAACCAGTCCCTGGGAATTGGGATACTGAAGTCATCGGACACGTTCGCCATGTAGCCAAGCAATATGAGGCGATGAAGAAACATGCTGTCAATCTTTCAGATGTCGTTCGAATGCTAGAGATGGAAGCGCACAGGTCCAAAGTGAGGATAGATAACAATGAAAGGGCCAGGTTAAAAATGGAAAAGGACTTGGAAGATGCACAATCTTTGCTTGCCTTGACCCAACGAGATGCTAAAAATTACAAGACAGAGCTGGAGGAGGCCAGGCAACTTTTTCATAATGAGCTCGATTCTAACAGCAAAGAGCGCGCGTCATTGAAGAAAGAGGTGGAAGATCTCAGGATGGCCAACACCGAATTGAAAACAGCACAGAATCATTTTGAGGCTGAAAGAGCTGCTTGGGAGAAAGAAAAGGCAAGCTTGAAAGATTGTTTAGCTCTGGCCGAAAAAGAGAGGGTTATTCTGAATGATCAACTCGCGCGTGTAGAGGAGCGCACGATTCCCGCTGAAAATAATGTGGAAAGTGCCATTGAAATGGCTACTGCTTCTAATGAAAAGCTCCTCGAGAGAGAAAGATATTGAAGGATTTGAAGAAATGTTGTTCGACTTCCTTGGCCAGGTCGTCAAGACCCGTAACATCTCCTGGATCCCGGACTACCATGTCACTTTAGCCAACATATGGGATGCAATCGTCCAGAGCGAGAAACAACGATTAGGAGTCGATGAGATTGATGAGAATGAGTTGATGTGGACCATTCTTAGGGATAATGAACCTGAGAATTTAGAGAAAGGCAGACGCCTACTCCAAGAAGATATTGATAAAGAGAAAACTCAGGCCAAGGGCAAATATAAAATTGAAGAAGGCTTGAGCTCAGCTGTAGAGCCCAAGGCCTCCGAAATTGAGGAATACAATCCCGACGATCCATTGATTCCTCTGGTCCAACTCCTCCAGCTATCGGAGGTTCTGCTGTTATTTTGGATGGAGGATCGGCGGAAGGTATCTCTATATTTTCTCCGCAACTTGTCAAAGCAATTGTCACTTGTCGTCGTCCCGCCGGACAATCAACTGAGCAAACCGCATTCTCCCCTAAAATAACATTTGTTTCTCATGATACAGGTGGCGGGCCAGTTGATAAGGATGCTGAGAAGAAGACAGAGGCAGAGAAGGTTGACATCCTGCCAAGTGTTGGTGCTGATGTCCCCCTAGATTCTGAGCCCATCGAGGCTTTGTGAGATATGGACGGGCGCCATGAAGGCGATGAAGAGGAAGTCGCCATTACCAAAGAAATCAGGGGCGATGAAGAGGAAGCCTTGGCTAAGCAACAGGCTGAAGAGGGGAGGCAGTTGCTCCTTATGAGAGGGGAACATGACCCAGTATATGTGCCCCTATTTCCGAGATCGATCCCAAAACTGGGTTGGTCGTAAGATTTTCCTCCCGATCAATAACTTCACAACTAGTCTCTCAATCCTCTAGTTCTTCGCCAGAGCCTCTTGTTGATAAGAGGAAGAGGAAAAAAGGTGATCGTTCTGATGTTGATAAGGAGGAGTCCAGGAAGCAGAAGAAGAGCAAAAAGCCCACATAGCCCCCTCCCCCCCGGCATGAGTAGGACGCAGACATCAGTTCATATTTTATCCCTAGGATTTTTAGGCTTTCCACTGGCCATGAAATGTAATTGTGAGAATGGCCCTCACTTTTGTTTAGGTTCCTCTTTATCTTGTTAGCTTGCAGTTTATGAATGAAAGTTTATTTCTTTTGCGTCATCGTGTACCTGCATTCAATAAACTCTTCATACTTAGTCACAAGTCATTTGACTATAATCAAGTTGAAATTATATTACAAATCCTTCAAGCGACAGAAAAAATTTAAAAATTTCTATGCACGTTGCCCCCTATCTCTAAATACGGGGGACTTGGAATTTTTTAGTGGGATTATAGTCCTTGAGGCACCAAATCTCCGGTACCTCTATACTTTCCCGATCCGTCAGTGGGTTAAAGTTCGAACTCGTGTCATGATCTGCTCACCGATCCTTCAGCGGGGCAGAAATTCTGGGGACGCTGAGTCTCCAGCATCCTTCTCAGCGCTTAATCACAGACGCTTTTATACTATCCTAGCGGTCGCCAAGGTTAGAGTTCGAGCTCGGCTGTTCAGTCGCCCTCCGATCCTTCAGCAGGGTAAGAGCTCTTTCTCAGCGCTTAATCATAGACGCTTTTATAATCTCCTGGCAGTTGCCAAGGTTAGAGTTCGAGCTCGGCTGTTCAGTCGCCCCCCGATCCTTCAACGGGGTAAGAGCTCTTTCTCAGCGCTTAATCATAGACGCTTTTATACTCTCCTGGCAGTTGCCAAGGTTAGAGTCCTATCAAGGCGGTTTTCATCATGGTGCGTCACCTTGCCGTGTGGACGTTATTTTCGCGTCCTTTACTTTCTATCTCGGCTCCGGAAAGTTAGAAAGCAATCAATGGTGCTACTCACTTTATTGCACCTTCAGCGTTCTGGCTGTGGGTTACTCTCCATTCTGATGGAAGGCACTTAGAATTACAAGTTTCTGTGATCGCTATATGGTATTACAACAAACTTTATAAAGATAGAAGAGCAGATAAATAATAGTGCAGATAAAGGTAAATGACACACAATATTTTTATAGTGGTTCGGTTGAATCGTGACCTACATCCACTTTATAATCCTTTGCTCAAGACATTGGACTATTCTAGGCAAGTCATGCCTTTTATATGGTCCTATGAAACAAAAGGATAAATCTGATGACTTTACGTTAGATAAGGCCGCAAATGTTGGGCATTCCACACTCTGGGGATTTCTTCTCCATCTACGGTTGCTAGCTTGAAGGTTCCATTATCAAGCCTTCGTAGAGCGGAGTATGGTCCTTCCAACTTCGCACCCATATAAGTTGGGAGTGGAAAGACACGCTTCAGAACCAAGTCTCCGGGTTCAAAGGTTCGGGCTTGAACCCTTTTGTTGTAGTATCTAGCGACCTGTTGCTTGTGTCTCAAGGCACGAAGGTCTGCTTCATCCCTCTTCTCCTCTATTGTATCTAGGGATTCAAGGAGCAACTCGTTATTAGTCATCGGATCGTAATAAGTTACTCAGTGAGATGGTACTTTATTTCAACCGGGATGACCGCCTCTGCTCCAAAAGCAAGAGAGAAGGGGGTATGGCCCGTCGCCGATTTATACGTTGTCTTGTAGGCCCATAATGCCAAGGGTAATTCATCGACCCACATGGCTTTGGCCCGCTTCAATCTTCTTTTGATAATGGACTTAATCACTTTATTTGCTGCTTCGACCTGTCCGTTCGACTGCGGATGTGCCACAGAGGTGTACCGTTTCTCAATGTGGTACTTCTGGTAAAAGTCCCAGAACTCGTTGCTATCAAACTGGGTTCCGTTGTCAGTTATGACGATCTTCGGGATCCGAAATCGGCAAATAATGTTCCTAACAACGAAATTAATCACTTGCTTGGTTGTGATTGTAGTTAACGACTCAGCCTCGACCCATTTGGTGAAGTAGTCTACAACTACAATAACGAACTTTGCTCCGCCCTTTGCTATAGGGAGGCTTCCGATGATATCAATTCCCCACATAGCGAAAGGCCATGAACTCATCATTGTCTTCAACTGGCCAGGAGGCGCCCTGGGAATTTTTGAAAATCTTTGACATGCATCACAACGTCGTGCGTATTTTGCCGCATCTTTGTTTATGGTAGGCCAAAAGTAGCCATACCGCAATACCTTTTTTGCCAATGTCTGTCCTCCAGTATGGTCACCGCATTCACCCTCATGTACTTCCTGCAGTACACGTTTGATTTCGTCATGGGCTATACACCGGAGAAGGGGTATCGAAAATCCCGGTCTGTACAGAACTCCGCCTTGCAGAACGTATCGGGAAGCTTTACGGATTATTTTACGCCTCTTGCTCTTCTTGGCCGGAGGCGTTCCATTCATCAAGTAATTCTTTAGAGGGGTCATCCATGACTCCCTTTCTGGCTCAGTGTCTAGTATCGGATCAACTTCCATCTGACCTATGCTAGGGAACTGAAGTATTTCAACTGGGGCTAGCCCAGCTTCTTCAGGATCGCCGGAACTATCCATCTTCGCTAACTTGTCTTCCTGTTGGTTCTCTGACCGCAGAATATGAGATATACTGTAATGATCAAAGCCAGTCAGCAACTCCTTCACTTTCTCCAAATACAAAATCAATCTTGAGCTCTTAGCTCGGAACTTTCCAGTGACCTGATTTACAACCAACTTGGAATCACAAAATATGTCCAGCTTCGCGATCTCTAATTCCTTTGCGATCCTCAGCCCGGCTATCAGGGCTTCATATTCGGAGTCGTTGTTAGTGGCGCGAATTTCAACCGGATGGCATAGGATATCAGTCATTTCTCAGGAGTTTCAAGCACCACTCCGGCACCGGATTGTTTATCATTCCTAGCACCATCAGTATATAATTTCCAGGCGCTAGGATCGAGAAGCAGTTTTGGTGGGTCAGCCTCTTCATTTACTATGTCATCCTCCGGGACAGTAAATTATGCCATGAAATCTGCTAGCACTTGCCCCCGTATCGATCGTCGGGGCTGAAAATTCAGATCAAATTAACTCAATTCAATGTTCCATTTGAGCAATCTTCCGGAGGCTTCCGGTCTCTGTAGAACTCGCTTGAGCGGGTGATCAGTGTACACGGTGATAGGATGAGCTTGGAAATAATGCTGAAGCTTCCTAGATGCAATCAATAAACTGTACGCCAGCTTTTCTATCCTCGGATAATTGCGCTCAGCTGCCACCAATTTTTTACTTACGTAGTACACTGGCCTTTGAACCTTGTCTTCTTTCCTTACTAATGCTGAGCTGATTGCGTGGGACGACACTGCTAAGTACACGAATAAATCCTCGTGGTCCACTGGCTTAGACAGTATCGGAGGCTTCTCCATATGATTCAACAAGTTCTGAAATGCTTCTATGCAATCAGAAGTCCATTTAAAATTGCGGTTTCCTCGCTTTATCAATTCAAAGAATGGAATGCATTTGTCTGTCGCTCTAGAGATGAATCTGCTTAATGCTGCTACTTTCTCTGCAAGGCTTTGCACATCTTTGATTTGTCTAGGCTCCTGAATGCCTCTAATTGCGGCGATCTGGTCTGGAATAATCTCAATCCCACGCGAGCTGACAATGAATCCCAAGAATTTCCCGGAGGCAACCCCAAATGAGCATTTCGTTGGGTTGAGTTTCATCCCATACTTTCGAAGGATACCAAACATCTCGGCCAAATCTGTAGTGTGATTGAGTGATTGTCTGGACTTAACCAACATGTCGTCAGCGTATACCTCCATCGTTTTCCCAATATGGTTATAGAACATTCTGTTCACTAACCGTTGATATGTAGCGCATGCGCTCTTCAAACCAAAAGGCATTACCACGTAGCAGTATAATCCCAGATCCGTAATGAAGCTAGTGTGTTCTTGATCTGGAACATGCATAGGGATTTGGTTATATCCTGAATAAGCATCCATGAAAGAGAGAAGCTCATGACCTGCCATTGAATCTACCAACTGATCAATTCTGGGTAACGGAAAGCTATCTTTTGGGCAGGCTTTATTCAGATCCGAAAAATCAATGCTTGTACGCCACTTTCCATTGGCCTTCTTTACCAAAACTGGGTTTGAAATCCAATCTGGGTAGGTTGAGTCTCTGATGAATCTGTTACTTCTTAACTTTTCAACTTCTTCTTTCAAGGCCGCGGACCTCTCTGGGCCCAGCATTCGCCTTTTTTGTTTTACAGGGGGATGCTTTGGGTTAATGCTTAATGAGTGACTCATGATTGATGGAGATATCCCACACATGTCTGCGTGGGTCCAAGCAAATACATCCAAGTTATTTTTTAGGAAATCCGTCAATTCTTTAGCTCGAACCGGATCCATCTAGGATCCAATCTTCAAGACCTTCTCTGGGTCACTATCATTGATTGGTACATCCACAGTCGTTTCGTTGGGTGCCGCCTTTCTGCCCCCAGTTTCTTCGTCCTCTCTGGGATCTATATCCTTGGGCAGTTCTCTGGGCGATTCACCCATAGTCATTCTCTTTAATTGCTATGACGCCTCCTCCCTTGCGAGGGAAGAAGTGTCTTTAGTTTCTATATCTCTTCCTTTACGGAGTAGCTTTAGCTCTGCAATATAACATGCTCGTGCGGCAACCTGATCTCCTCTGACTATGCCGACACCAGCTTCCGTAGGAAACTTCAATAACAAGCACCAGGGGGTTATACCAGCTCTAAACTTTGCTAGGGCCGGTCGGCCCAAGAAGGCATTATAAGGCGATTCAATACCCAAAACCACGAAGGGAAGAATTCTCACTCTCTGGCGTTCTCCTTCCCCAAGTGTTACCGGCAATTCTACATATCCCATTGGAGCTGTTGAAGCTCCGTTAAATCCACGGATCCATCCTTCACACGGAATTAAATCTTTCAATTCAAGGTTCATTTGATCGAATGTCTTTTTGAATAGAATGTTGACTGAACTCCCGTTATCCACTAGAACTTTATGAATAGTGGCCGGGCCAATAGGAACTGTGATTACAAATGGATCTACGGTCGGAGCGTGGACTCCAATACTCTCTCGACTGCGGAAAATGACGTCATCTGACATCATCTTTTGCTGTTTTACCGGGACATTGTTCTGAGGGTTGCTACACTCTCCTACCTCAAGATGTTGCTTTGCTGCGTTTACGTACTAATCCGTCGCCTTGAAACTATGCCCGGCTAGGTGAAGCCCTCCGATTATGGTATTGATAACAAGATCCTTTCCTTTTTCTTGGGCAGTTGGCCTGGCAGTAGGTTGGTTCTGGTTTTGGTTTGGGGTCTGAATAGTTTGCCCCCTGTCTCTAGGAGTCACCCTATACTCATCCAATTTCCCTTCCCAGAGCAACCTTTCAACTACATCTCTTAAATGACGACATTCATTTGTAGAGTGGCCGTGAGTCTGATGGAAGAGACAAAACTTCCCTGTCTCACGTTCTTTCTCCGTCGAATCTCTTGGAGGAGGCCTTTTATGCTGGAGAACGTTGTATGAGTCTACGAAGATATTCTCCAAAGTATCATTTATTGGCGTATAATTTTCGAAAGATCTGGGATGGGTCCTTCTCTGGGAGTCGTTCCCCCAATTTCTTTTTCGATTATTGCCATTATTGTTATTATCATTATTTCCTGACTAGCGGCCACCGCCCTGGTTTCGGTTTCCAACATTAATTTCAACCTTCCCCGAGCTGTCTCCTGTTTTCTTAATGGCGACATTGCTTTGGATTTCCTCCTTATCCGCCACTTTCGTCTTTTGGTTAGCATACACCTCCTCTCGACGTAAGCGTACGTTGGCTTTCTCGTAGAACAATTCTCTAGTATGAGGTGGCTTGCCAGCCAGGTATCTTCCAAATTCAGTATCTTTATCTACCCCATCGATCAGGGCTGCCACAACAGTTGGCTCATGGGGATCCTTGACTTCAGTGGCCGCTAGGTTAAAACGATCCAGATACACCCTCAAGCTCTCGCCTGGTCGTTGTTTGACAAGGAACAGATCAATGACACTCTTTGTCCTCTGTGCATAAATGCGGAACTGTTCCACGAACCTTTCACTCAACTTTCTGAAACTGGAAATTGATCTTGCTGGTAAGCGAGTAAACCATAATAACGCTACATCCTCCAGGAATATAGGGAATGCTTTGCACTTTACAGTGTCAGAGGCTGCGGCAGCGGTCATTGACCAAGAATATCTCATTAGATGTTGGATTGGATCAGATCTACCCGCGTAACGGTTCATCTGCGGCATGTTGAAGCGCCTCGGGAATGTTACATCTAGAATGTCATCAGTAAAAGGGGTGTGACTGCGGTCAATCCCCCAATCATCATTCCTTTGTCCACAGCTATCTGCCAGGATTTGATGAACCATAGCTGCAACATTTGCACTGGTCATCGGAAGCTCGGGATCAGCGCTTCTTGCTCGGTGGAATTCTCCGATCTCTCTTCTAGGAACAGCCACGAAATCCGGAGCTCAGATTGGGCTTCGTTGCCCCCTATTACCATGAGTATTTGTACGGCGAAGGGGCTGAGGTGGTCTATTCTCAACAGGATTGTCCACAACTCGAGATCTAGGAGTTGCGGCACGATTATTCAAGTTGCGGTTCGAGGTTCCTACACCAAGTGGCTCTTCCTCTTGTGATGGCAGGGCCCCAAATCGGAGCTGCTCTATGTTTTCAGCCCTCTCATACGGTCGCCGCAGAGGTCTTGGCGATTCTTCTGATGAAGAAGAGTACTCCGGGGTAAGCGGACGAACTGGGAGTGTTCTTTGCCTTGCGAGATCATCGAGCCTTCTATCCATAGCAGTCAAGTTCTGTCGCAACACAGAGTTCTCCTGCCTTTGAGGTGCTAATTCATCAAACAGCCTATCCCACATTTCAGAGAAGCTAGAGAGATCTCCTTCAGTGACCGGAGCAGAGGGGTCATATTGATCATCAACATTTTCTCTTATGCGTAGAGAACTTGATCCAGGCCGAACAGAGGTACCGGGACGGGAAGAGCGAGCCATAACCTCCTTTCCAGGTCGAGTTGTAGTCTGGTCATCACTTCGGATCGCAGTAGACTTGTGTATGTGGCTCGTAGCGCTCCCTGGATTCGGTTCGCGGTAACATTAGGGGGAGGGTTCGCGGCGTTGTCTCGGGATCGAGTGACGACCCCTTCAGATGTTCGGTTCGTACCGCCCTCGATTCGGATCGTGGCGCCCCCTTCAAACTGGTTCGTGACGCCACGTTCGGGTCGGATCGCCCTTATATCCCTGCGATCCGCGAGGCCCTCCTCAACCTGCTCATGCACACTTTCTTAAACTGCTTCATTCGCCTGCGAAGCTCGTACTTCCTTAGACTTCTTTCCAGCCATGGTATCAGATGCCGCTGGAATCTTCAAAAATCTGAACAGTGAAGTTTTGGGACTGTTTTCTTCGGACTTGAATATCCAAACAACGGAACAACAATCCAATATGCTGAGAAATCAGTTCTCAGTGAAAGCACCAAAATGTTAGTTCAAAATTTGGCTCTAAAACCTAAATTGTTCTGATTCGTAGAAAATTATAACTGAAAAATGAGGAAAAAGCAGAGAACACACAAGGTTTATAGAGGTTCGGCGTTAACGAGCCTACGTCCACTTTATATGCTATTGATTATACTTTGAATGCTAGTACAACCAATGATTTCTCTCAAACTCACTCTTACAATTATGATTTCTCTCAGTAATCTCGAAGTAAAACTGATAAGAAATAGTGGTATGACAGTAATGGTGGAATCAATACTCAATACTTCCCAAAAGATCCTGAAAAATGCCAAGCTCTGGGCTATTTATAGCTGATCTTTGGTGACGGATCGCAGACATACGTGGCCCACATCCCGAAGATCTCGGACCGGTTCGTAGCTTGATGGAGAATTGGTCAATATGACAGTTGTGGACAGGTGTCGCGAGATCCTGCATTCTCGGATCGTGGTGGACTTGGTCTTGGTCATCATCCATCAGCCTAGGGGATCAGATCAGATTGAGCTAGCGATGGACGGATCGGATCGTGGTCAATGGGGGGCGATCGCGAGCCGAGGGGGGGGGGTATGACGATCCGATCGGGTCTTCGAAGGTCAAAGGTGTGAAACTTCATATTTTCTTCTTATGTGTGAACCTTGGTGGCTTGGCCAAAAAGCTAGCCAACATAAAAAAGCAAAATGAGAAGGTAAAAAATGCATGATTTTCACTATCATTTGTTCATACAGATGCATATAAAAATACAAAATTTAGTTGATCATGCTTTTGGGACAAAAAAAAACATGTAATACTTACCTCAACCTTGGAGTTTATCATATTATTGGCTTTGCATGACAAACATTAGCAAGTGACAGTCCTCACTAAATGAACCCCTCACTATAAATTTGGTCAACAAATTTTGAAAATTTAGTTTGACAATTGAAACTAAATGATTTACAAATCAAAATGAATTTGGGTACTTCGATTTGCAGTGGATTTGGAATAGTAACAAAAGAAATGAAAATTTGTAATGAAGACATGATAACTGTAAATGAAAAAGTCACATCAGAATGCCTAAACCTCAATTGTATGTCAACTTTAACAAACATAAGATAAGGATGCAATCTAAATTATTTTGTTGTCTACCGTGGAAACAAAGCTATTAAATTAAATAGTAATCTTGCTCTTAGCTTATTTGAAAATATTATTTAACATAAGTGCAGTGGCCATATTTGATATTTTGCATCTAAAGTTATTGTTATTCAACACAAAGTCAACATGATTTATGCGTACTTTGCAACTGTGCTTGAGCTCAGCTCTAACAAAACATGATAACTGGAAAAAAAATTACCATGAAACATCTCTGTGTCAAAGCTTTAACAAACATAGGATAAGGATGCAATCTAATTTATTTTGTTGTCTACCATGATAAGAAAAAAAGGTTGAAATGGTGCTGGACCTGTTTATTGGAATTAATCTTCGCTCTCATCTTGTACATCACTTGCTGGATCCAAATTTCGGCATCGACTCCTCTTGATCTTGAAAAAGAAAAAGAAGTCAAATTTAGTAAATGAAGTCGATCAAGGGAAAACTAAAGTATGAAAATGCTGCTTTTTTTTATTTAGGTTCCTTCTAGATTTACTAGTTCATGATCCATACAAAATTAATGTGCATATTCACATATCAAAATGTCACGAAAATCAAAACAGAGATGATAAAGATCAAATCTAAATCTTACTTATTCATATATTTTTTTTATAGCAAAAAAAAGAGGGCGTATATTACAAATTAACCACAAACAAAAAATAATGGTAGGTTGTGAAACTATTCTTTGTGTAAAGCATATCATCTGACAAAATATGTTTGAGAAAACTCAAAAATTAATGAAAGCTAACGGTAATACTTACGCTCTCTTAGCCAAAGGATCAAAAGCGTGCAACAAATTCTGTGCTTATCAAATTCTAAAAGTCCAATAATGCTTTGCGAAAGAAGATAAAAGAAAAACCAATAAGTTAAAGATTATGTCCATGCGCAAATCATTGATTATAATTATTTGCAAAATCCTCTAAAGCTAAACTTATCACTCTTTGACATTCTGCCTCTTTTCATTGAAGTCAGATTCATCTCCAATTTCGGTCTACCGCTTCTGCTACATGGTATTGGGAGAAGAGAAAAATATTACCCCTTTTTGGCATGAAAATTGAAGAGCGGATAAAAAATTGATTGAGAAATTCTTTGTTTATTCTGCTGGCTCCTATCGCGCTGCTTCGCCATCGTTGTAAAACAAACATGGATTTAGCACTCAAAAATTGAAAATCAGATGAGAGCGAAATGAACTTTGGAGTCAATTTTACATAAAATTCTCCAAAGATAAAATCCAAAAAATAAAATCGAACCTATAAGAATATAGACAAAGCCCTGGAAATTAGATAACTAAACTGAAGATCTTACGATTAATATAAAGCTACATGATATATGACATGAGTACTTGCATATGAATTATACTGGGTTTATAATAGACCAATCACAGTCACATATAAGGACTTAAAACCAAAGATCGAGCAGAAATACAAATATCTGAACTAACAATGTACAAATAAACTTCCATATAAAGATGCAATTGAAGCAATATATGACAGAAAATCAAAAATATTAGCTTACCTACCTGACTTCTGTCTCACATCGATTTACGCTTCAAACCCCAAATTCAGAATCCAAATCAATTAAGCACCATACGATCTAAATATGCATGTGGCTCTAGCGTGAAACATAACCGAGAGAGCCATCATTTATTTGAAGGCATGAAAAAGAATCCAGTGACAAAAGTGAAGAGTAGCAGTAGATCGGTCGAGAATTGAAAAGAAGAAGACGGTTTTCAGAATGTTTCGGGTAGGTAGAGGGTGTAAAGGAAGTTGAAATGGCAGATCTGAGGCGACGAAGGGAGGAAGATGTGAAAACAGGAGGACAAACGATGAATGATCGGGAAATGTAGTGGAATTTGAGGATTGAGAGTAAAGTGAGAAAGGAGGAAACCCTGAAGAAGCTAAAGAATGAAGTGAAAAAAGTGGGTAGAAAAGGAAAATTAAAAAACGAAATGTGTTGACAAGCTGACAGACCGAACCATGTTATGGGGTAGTGTAATGGAAAATGACATGTTTTGGCCTAAGTTTGATTTGGTTATTGCATTCAGTCTTTTGAAGGGTTAATGACTGTTGCGGAAAGTGAAAAAGCTTCACCATCCCTAAAAGATTTCCTCTATTAGTAGAGATAAGAATAATTTCCAAACTATTTTATTTTATACATAGGTAAAAATATCCTGTAATCATATCCAATTTTCTATCTTACTATCATTCCAAAACATTTGCTATCTCATTACTCATTGTCTATAATTGGGATATCAATTTATCTTATCACTCATAAAATAATGTTATGAAATCTCTTTTGTTTCATTGCTTGAAAACAATAACCAACCCTTATTATTTTTAGAATAAACCCATTCCAAAACTCCACTTTCCATTTTCTTTTACCTCGAAAATACCATTATAATTTCACACAATCTCCTTTTATTTCCGTTACTTCGGGAATATCATTATACATATACATTCTCCAATCTTTCCATTTTCGTTACTTAAGAATCTCATTATACATATTTCAAATCTTTAAATTATCACTGCGTTATTATTCCTCATATGGAAATAATAAATCATTCTATACCTCTTTACCATTACAACTAATATCATCCTCAGATAATCCTGAAGTCATATAAGTTGGGCTATTTTAATTACCTCTCGTACCTTGATCAACAATGCTCTTATCTTATGAGTTGTAATTCAAAAACCGATACTTCATTCTAATACCAAAATAAATACCATTTACTATTTTCCTTAAAATATGGTTTTATAAAACCTTTTTACTTTTGAAATTCCCTTTCTCGAATATAACCGTTATTTCTTAATTCATTTATTAAGAAATTACTTACTATAACGTCACCTTTTAATGTCTACTTCTTTAAAACAATTCGTTTTATAACTCGGATTTTTATACAAACTCCTATTGTTTACTTCTTTTACCAAATTCACTTTTTCTAAACCATTCAATCCTTTCCCGCTTGGATTATCTTATTTCGATTTCATTCATCATGCTTAATTCCATTATTAAATAACATTAATTTAAAATTAATGCTTTAACACCTCATCTCTTTTTATTAACCTCGTTTATATAACTCTATTTTAATATAAACCCTTTTATTCTCAATTTTCTTTTACCTAATTCAAGTATTAAGTAAACATTTAATTTAAGTTGTGTATTTGCTAAAATTCCTTTTATAACTTTGTTATAAAAATTCGGGTTTTGATATAAAACCCGTTCACACACTCCTTTCACAATTCAATTAGATCCCATTTCAACTTTGATTACTTTTTAAATGAATTCCAATTAAAAAGTAATCTCTTAAAAGGTAATCTATTAAATTATTATTAATTAAAATAATAATTTACTTTAATCATTAACTACTGTAGAAGTAGTTAATTTCTTTATTAACTAAAATAAATAGTAAATTTCCTTTTAAAATCTTATTAGAATTAAAAGAATATTCGTTAAATTATTTCATTAGATTAATTCCAAACAAACTAATTAATAACCAATTCCAGTTAAAAACTATTAACTTAATCAACTTAAAACACAGTTATCTTGGCAACCAAATTCAGTAGATCCTTCCTTTAAATTAACTAAAAATATAATTAATTTGAATAATTCTATTTAATTGTTTTTCTTAAAAAAAATTATTCAATTCTTAACCGATAGGTTAATTTTCTACTCTCTTGCTTATAAATCTGATTAATATCAGAATTTGCTTTATAAAATCATTTAATACTAGCTTATAAAATTAAATAATAAATATTTATTTCCTTTTTATAACTTTTATTCAGAACAATAAATCTCAAAATCTATCTTCAGTTATAAAATATATTTTATAACTTCATTTTTATCGATTCACTTGACGTTAAATCAATATTTGGAAAATGATTGATTTATGGCCATATACTGCCAATTACTCAACCAGTATTGCCGATTGGTTAAAACAAAACAAACGTTGAATTTCCAGTCAACGATCAACAGCCGAATCTATCACTCAATCAGGACAGTTCATAAAATGATAATACGGTAATAAATAATATCTAATATATTTGAGGAATCCAGTTGGATCCCTCCAATCTATTCTTCCCTGCATTAAAATAGATTATCTCACATTAATTTATTCAATTCAATTTAACTAATAATTTCTATAATAGTAAATAACAATTATTTAACACCAACCAATTAACAAAACAATTCAAACAATTAAACACTTTTATTTAATAAACGTAATCAACAAGGTAAGTTACCTCATTGGATCCAACCATTAAAATAACGTTTTGTTTTTAACTGAAATTAAACGACGTTTAATTTCATCGGTTCAATCATGTAACGACCCGCATTTTTTGCAGCCAAATATTTTATTTAATTTATTATTTTAAATATTTTATTTGGAATATGAATGGATTTTAATATTGAAATCGTTATTTAAAATGAAGTTTTAACGTTAATTTTATTTATAATATAAAACGAGCTCGAAATCGCGTGGCAGTTCGTAATATTTGGTTTTGAACTTTAACTTAGTATACAGGATCCGATATAAGTCGGATTTCTATGAAACAAGAAACGTCGGAACCGTGTTGATGATAATTTTCATATGAAAGAGGAAAATTCATATTTCGTGTTATAGATTGTAAGTTATGGCTAAATCAAGTTTTAAAATAGTCGTTGTGAAAAATCGTTATTTAATTATAGACTTTTAAAATGACCATTTTGCAAACGGACTTCGTTTTCGACGAAATCAGTTTCATTGGGACCGTAACGTTAAATTATTGCACGGTGTTAAATGGAGTGGCAAAACGATGTCGTATGTGGCCACGGTAGCTATAAACGCCCGTTCAATTTCTATAACGCGTAATTAATTTAATAAAGGGTTATTTGAGTGTAACTTGAGCAGACGATCGAATTAAGCCACGAAACTAGTTCCGTTGAGTTTGTATCGACGATTAGAGTTAGGATAAGCATATAGTTTGTTATTTTTGGAGATCGGTTAATTTGGTGTTCAAAAGGGCATTGCGGTGCACGTAAAAATAGTTTACCGGGGAAACAACCTCAGAATGCGACGAAACTGGTGTCGTTGGGTTCGTATCAACAAATTATTGTGGAGTTGCGAGGTTTCAAGTTGATTTGATTTATCTGGTGATCGTGGAAAAATTAAATGCGTGTTTATTTCTGGTTTTATAAAGGAATTCTTTTCAAACGATGTCGGAATTCGATGAAGCTTATCCCATTGGATCCAGAATATCTTTTTACACAAAGTTTAGCCTTTTTATCAGAAGACAGAAATCGTTTGTAATGGTTTTTATCAATTACTTCATGGTGAAGTTTCGTAAAAAAAAAAACATTACAGCGACTTACCCAAAAATGGTACCTGTCCAAATCAAATGACAGCGTATTAGAAAAGAAAGACTCCAATAACATGCGCAGCTAGTCTTAATTGAGGCACATGCCTACTCCTACCACATGCATTCCTCTCTGCGTTGTGTAGTCTCCATCAGAATAATGCTGGACGAAATGAAAACTCACCAACATCTAGTCTAGCATGCCCAGTATAAATCATAAATGAAAATACATGCTATATTAGATTCGCAGCTACCCTCTCCCATCTTTTCTTCCCTTCAAATGAAATATACAATTGCATGAAACCTACTCTGCATACCTCCCTATCTTTACATGATGTAACAAAATCATGCAGACCTATCCAAATCCTTTTCTTTCTCTCTGCATTTTTCCCATCCTATTATTTGCTTTGTACTCTGCCGTGTAGTCACCCTCGAGCCGTCCAATTGATGATCACAATTCATGCACAGGGTTAGCCGTGCAGACCTCCATTGAAATAGAACCTAACCTATAGTTGTGATGAGGGACATTGATCTTATCTCATTACTTTGTTCTCGTCTATATATACTTCGTCTATATATACCATGCCTTCACATATTTTCCCAACACAAATAAACTACTTCGAAACCAAAAATAAAGTGAAATAGAATTTAAGAAGAGAGTTGAAATGGAAGCAGTCCTTGTTGCAGTTCAAGGAGGAAGCAGTGGCAGCAAGATCAAATCGGGGTGGGGCTTTTGTTTTCTATGCGGATGGAGGCGCATGCAAGAAGAAGATGTAGCAGCTTCTTGGATCCAGAAGAAATGGGAAAAGTGGCACTATAGTTTTTGGGAAGGAGGAGGGTATCGGTAGGAGGGGAAATGGTTTAGCTGTAGGTGGCTCTGTTTTTGCAAGGAGAAGAAGGGAAGAACAAGTAGGGACGGTGGAGTATTTGTAGAAAAGAGAGACCAGCAGGAGGGCGTGAGCTTTAACGCAAAAAATAAAAAATAAAAATAAATAAATAAATAGCGTCAGTCCACTTTCTGGTTTTGAAAGAAGGAAGGAAGACGCCTTCTGTGCAGGCGCGATGCATGGACTTGGGGTGATGGTCCAAGGGCTTTGGGTCGGGTGTTTTTGTTAAAAAAAAGGAACAGCAGCGTTGAAGTGAGGATGCACCGGGGAGTGTCAGGACAAGGCGTGGATCAGTGGAAGAGTGCATGGACGCAAAGGGTAGTGGAAGTGGAAAACGAAAGTAGAATAATGAGCAGTTGTTTGATTGTAAGTTTATAAAGTGGTTAACCTTGTTTAGTGGGTCTAATTTTGAGTATGCAAACCATATGAGAACCTGCCTTTAAGCGTTAACGTAAAAGGTGCCTAATCGAAGTTTAAGTTTGCAAATCCATATCTTAACGTATGCTCAAAATTAAGTTAATACATCTATTATAAGTAATAATAGTATTACTTTTGAAATATATATAACGACAGGCTAATGAAGTATATACATGACGTTGTCAGGTGATTCTCAATGCACCTAGGAATATATGTACCCTGTTTCTGAACGCGCCTAACTCCCTTTATAAACATACCCAACCGAGATTTTCTTTTACAATGTAAATTAAAACATAGCGATAAAATCATTATTTAAATTTCAATCATATTAATCAATTAACTGATCATCATATTAAAGTTGTAACCATGCATGCAGTATTGTAATGAGATGAATCAAAGAGCATTAGAACCATAGGACTAGCGCTTCATTATGGAGCTGATCCGATCAAAGATAGGTGCTACTGAAGTGAACCATTTCAATGACAGACGGAAATCAAGGTGAGTTAAACTCGCCCAGTTTTCCCATTTATTTTTTATATAAATTGGATTTTTATTTTGTGTGCTCTGCTTGCCAATGGTTAACTGTTTGCTAAGTATATATTTATTTATTGATATAACTGATGGAATTAAACTGTCGTTTAATTTCAGTGAAATACCAAATCGTTATTCTAATAATTGGATCCAATAAAGGTAACTTACCTTGTTGGTCACATTTATAAAATAAATGTGTTTAATTGGTTGAATTGTTTGAATTGCTTGTGAATTGGTTGATGTTAAATGGTCGTTATTTATTGCTATCAGTTAAATGAAACTGAATGATCTGGTTTGTGATAACCATTTATATACAGGGAAGAATAGGTTAGAGGGATCCAACGGGATTCCTCAAATATATTATTTATTTATTTTCATATATGATCAGTCCCGTTTGGGTGATTGATTTGATTGTTGATTATGGACTGAATATTCAACATCTGTTTGTTTTAAACCAATGGACGGTATTGGTTGAGTAATTGGCAGCGAATGGCCTATAAAATCAATCGTTTTATAAATATTGATTCACCGTCAAGTGAGTCGATAGAGATGAAGTTATAAAATTTATTTTATAACTGGAGTTAGATTTTGAAATATATTATTTTGAATAAAAGTTTAGAAAAGGGAATAAATAAATATTTAGACTTTGATTATTACTAATTGATTTTATAAAGTCAAATATGATGTTAATCAGGTTTGTAAGTACAAGGATAAGAAGGTTGTATGAAACTGTAATTTTGAATAGAACAGTTAAATGGAATTTGAATTTATATTAGATTGAAATATTAGTTTTTGGGATTTCAACTTGTATCGATCTTTAGATATGAACGCTGTTGATCAAGGTCTGAGAGGTAATTAAACTACCCCAACTTGAACGACTTCAGGATTATCTGAAGATGATATGAGTTGAAATGGTAAAAATATTAGTAAAAGTTATTATTTCATTTGAGAAATAATAATACGAATGTTGGTGGAAAAGTTGGAAATTATATATAACGATGAATCCAAAGTAAAAGGGAAGTAAAAAGGGGTTGCATGAAAATATAATGATATGTTCGAGTTAGAAAGGAATTATAAGGTTGAGTTTTTATTCTCTAAGAATAAACATTGGGTTTTGTTTTCAACTAATGGATAGAAGAAATCTCGTAACAATGTTTTATGAGAAATAAGTTGAATGGAGTTTCCAATATAGATAATAACTTGGCTAATGTTTTAAAAACTGAAAATAGATCAACTAGATATGATATAGGATATTCCTAAGTATTATAAGAATCTTGTTTAAAGAATAAATCTTATGTTAAATAAGAAGCTCAAAGCTATATTTAAAAGGTCGAAATGTTCAAGAGTTTTAAATTTACATTTGTTTAATTAAAAGGCCAAGTGGTGCTGAATACTGAACCAGTGAACCCATTGGATTGTCAAGATTGAAACACCGATTATTTTGATAGTTAAATCAGCGACTATCGAATCTGGCCAATACGATTATTGGTATGGAAAGACCGGGATCGAATTTATTTGAAAACCATTCCGACCAACAAATACATGAAGATGTCAGAAGATGATCGAGTTGGAGCATTGAAGACCGTGGATTTTCATAAAGGGAAGAACTACTAAAAATCTATGGTTTAGCGGCCAGAGATAAACTGTGGTTCTGTCGTGGTTGGAATCTACGGGTTGCAAGGACTTCTCGCTACTGATCCATGGGGTGATTCCTAGATTGGATGCAGTGGGAGAGTACCTTCGGTTCATCCTGTTCCTGGATGACTTGTATGGACAAGTGTCTGACAGAGTATTTCCAAAGGGATCGCGTACGTTGATTTCTTCAAACGTATTTCTGTTGATGGCGGAGAAGGCCGTACACCTCCTCTTAGCTAAACCACAGAGTATTTTTGTGGACGTCAATTAGTGATATCTAGCGGATTTGACGACGTGGCATTCAAAGTGAATGGTGACCAAATATTCCAAAAGGGAAATTCAAACCTCAAGCCTCATCAACCGGGAAATGACAAAAATCGGGCAGGCAGCATGGCTATGTGGGTCGCTCCCATTAGGGTGTATAATCACCTATCTAAAGAAATTCCTATTGCTTCTTTAATCTATTTTGATGTTGTCCCTTTTCGGGAAACGGTGGTTTGAGCCCAACCATTGGTGATATACATTTGATACACTCAAGCGAAATGAGTATCGTTCATGTGAGGGCCGGGTTGCAAGACGTTCTTGTTGAACCCAGTGTATTCGCCTCTAGAGATACACTATCGGCAGGTGGTCCCATACCTTGTCAAGGTCGGAATCCAATCTCCAATAAATGCCTGCAGTTTTGATTGTATACTATATATGTGAAGCGTTTGATGCAAGCGTTCCACTAGATTGTTATTTACTTGTATTTAGACATTATTATAATATCATAAAAGATATTGATGTCAAAAATGTTTTGGGTTATCGTAAGGTAAAAACCATCCGTGTTTATGTGTGGATTTGGTCTTATGATTATCCTTTTCTTTCGAAAAGATTTTGAACTTTAAAAGCAAGTTGGATGATTACCCTTAATACTGTGCGAGTTTTTTTCACTCTGGTTCACCAGACTGACCCGGTGTTTTGTAAATGCTCGGGTTAGCCCGGGGTGTACAGGTTCAGGTTATCGAATGATGTGAAGAGACGAGCCGGAAGAGTCCAGACGTGTGATATTATATAGCTACTATTCCGTTGTGTGTTGTATCTGAGGACAGGTTATTATAAATGTCCATATGTGTGATGTACTCTGATGATTGTAAGTATTTTAAAGCTCCCAGTAAAGATTTATTTCTATATTATATTTTGTTCTACTGTGATGTGAGACTCTGATTCTGTGTTGTGGTGTTTCTTCTCCTTCTTCTTTTATTCTAATAATTCTTTCTTTCTTATCTCACCCTCTAAATTCTTTCTAATAACGTCCAGTGTTTTCGGTGTTTGGAAGGTCGGCATGAGGTACGGGAAATGTATTTATGTCGATTTCCGAGGCCGAAAATCCTTGGGTCATTACAGTGGTATCAGAGCTATTGGTTTAGTAATAACCTTGGCTCTGTGGTGTAACTCGATAGAGGTAGGGTTAGTAATACCCCAGATCGAGATTGAGTATATATATATATATATATATATATATATATATATATATATGAGAGCGTAATTGTAAATTTTATATATAGATGTTTTGTATTGTGTTGTTTGATCGGTTCAAGTGTTGAGAAGCGTTGAACTGGCAATGGATACAGTATTGTTTTGAAAAGAGGGTAAATGAAATAATTTTACCCAAAATATATTTTTGTATAAAAAGAAAAAGAAAATAATTTTATGAAATTATTATGATATTGGTGTGATTAGTTGACTTGTATAAGATTCAAATTTGGATTAAAAATTTGAATGAGATCTTAACTTAGTTAAGTGAACTTAAATTAATATTGACATTGAAATGAAATGAAATAAAACAAAGTTGGAAATCTGTAATTAAATGAATAAATAATAATCAAATATGAGAAACAAAAGTAAATATTAATATTGAACGAAAATTCAATTGATTTGGTTGATCTGGTCGTCTATTGGTTGTTGTTTGTGATTGGTTTGGTATTGGATGATGGTTTGTTTGAATGGAATGACCTACAATTAAATAAAGCTAAATGAATTCCAAACTAAAGAATAAATTTCAGTATGATTAAACTGGGATGAAACTACATATGAATAGAAATTTATGATTTGACCCTGTGTTTGATAATGAATTGATGCTGTGTGTTTGATTTTTCAATTGGTGTAGTTATACTAGTTGATTAGTGAAATATTATCTCAGAATTTCATACATCTATTACTGATATGTAAATTGAGTTGAGTACAGGTGCCAGATGGCTTTTAGAATTGATATAGTTGCGTATACTGCACATAAATTGGGCAAGTAAGCTAAATAGCGCTCGAAAAGGTACGCCTACGCGAAAATATAAAATTTTGGGGTTTTCATTTTTTTGTTTTCCGAACGTTGGTAGATGTATATATATTATTTGTTCCTGCGATATCGCAGATGTCACTCCGTGCAGGGGAGACTCTGCCGAATTTTTCCGGGAATTTAATATGTTAGAAAATTTTCAGTATTTTTGAAATTATTTATTTACGATGTTGAATTGGTTTTTATTTAAAATAAACTGGATTTGGAAATTTATGGGTTTGTAACGTTCTTTCTTACCTTAGCAATTTCGAGGATGAAATTATTTTAAGAGGGAAGAATGTAACGACCCGCATTTTTTATAGCCAAATATTTTATTTAATTTATTATTTTAAATATTTTAATTGGAATATGAATGGATTTTAGTATTGAAATCGTTATTTAAAATGAAGTTTTAACGTTAATTTTATTTATAATATAAAACGAGCTCGAAATCGCGCGACAGTTCGTAATATTTGGTTTTGAACTTTAACTTAGTATACATGATCCGATATAAGTCGGATTTCTGTGAAACAAGAAACATCGGAACCATGTTCATGATAATTTTCATATGAAAGAGGAAAATTCAGATTTCATGTTATAGATTGTAAGTTATGGCTAAATCAAATTTTAAAATAGTCGCTGTGAAAAATCGTTATTTAATTATAGACCTTTAAAATGGCCATTTTGCAAACGGACTTCGTTTTCGACGAAATCAGTTTCATTGGGACCGTAACGTTAAATTATTGCACGATGTTAAATGGAGTGGCAAACCGATGTCGTATGTGGCCACGGTAGCTGTAAACGCCCGTTCAATTTCTATAACGTGTAATTAATTTAATAAAGGGTTATTTGAGTGTAACTTGAGCAGACAATCGAATTAAGTCACGAAACCAGTTCCGTTGAGTTCGTATCGACGATTAGAGTCAGGATACGCATATAGTTTGTTATTTTTGGAGATCCGTTAATTTGGTGTTTAAAAGGGCATTGCGGTGCGTGTAAAAATTGCCTACCGGGGAAACAGCTCAGAATGCGACGAAAGTGGTGCCGTTGGTTCGTATCAACAAATTATTGTAGGATTGCGAGGTTTCAAGTTGATTTGATTTATCTGGTGATCATGGAAAAATTAAACGCGTGTTTATTTCTGGTTTTATAAAGGAATCCTTTTCAAACGATGTCGGAATTCGACGAAACTTGTCCTATTGGATCCAGAATATCTTTTTACACCAAGATTAGCCGTTTTATCAGAAGATAGAAGTCGTTTGTAATGGTTTTTATCAATTACTTCACGGTGAAGTTTCGTAATATATATATATATATTACAACGACCTACCCAAAAATGGTACCTGTCCAAATCAAATGACAGCGTATTAGAAAAGGAAGACAACCGTAACATGCGCAGCTAGTCTAAATTGAGGCACATGCCTACTCCTACCACATGCATTCCTCTCTGCGTTGTGTAGTCTCCATCAGAATAATGCTGGACGAAATGAAAACTCACCAACAGCTAGTCTAGCATGCCCAGTATAAATCATAAATGAAAATACATGCCATATTAGATTCGCAGCTACCCTCTCCCATCTTTTCTTCCCTTCAAATGAAATATACAATTGCATGAAACCTACTCTGCATACCTCCCTATCTTTACGTGATGTAACAAAATCATGCAGACCTATCCAAATCCTTTTGTTTCTCTCTGCATTTTTCTCATCCTATTATTTGCTTTCTACTCTGCCTTGTAGTCACCCTCGAGCCGTCCAATTGATGATCACAATTCATGCACAGGGTTAGTCGTGCAGACCTCCATTGAAATAGAACCTAACCTATAGTTGTAGTGATGAGGGACAATGATCTTATCTCATTACTTTGTTCTCGTCTATATATACTTCGTCTATATATACCATGCCTTCACATATTTTCCCAACACAATTAAACTACTTCGAAACCTATAATAAAGTGAAATAGAAATTAAGAAGAGAGTTGAAGTGGAAGCAGTCCTTGTTGCAGTTCAAGGAGGAAGCAGTAGCAGCAAGATCAAGTCGGGGTAGGGCTTTTGTTTTCTATGCGGATGGAGGTGCATGCAAGAAGAAGCTGTAGAAGCTTCTTGGATCCAGAAGAAATGGGAAAAGTGGCACTGTAGTTTTTGCGAAGGAGGAGGGTATCGGTAGGAGGGGAAATGGTTTAGCTGTAGGTGGCTCTGTTGTTCGCAAGGAGAAGATGGGAAGAACAAGTAGGGACTGTGGAGTATTTGTAGAAAAGAGAGAACAGCAGGAGGGCGTGAGCTTTAACGCAAAAAATAAAAAATAAAAATAAATAAATAAATAAATAGCGTCAGTCCACTTTCTGGTTTCGAAAGAAGGAAGGAAGACGCCTTCTGTGCAGGCGCGATGCATGGACTTGGGGTGATGGGCCAAGGGCTTTGGGCCGGGTGTTTTTGTTTTAAAAAAAAAGGAACAGCAGCGTTGAAGTGAGGATGCACTGGGGAGTGTCAGGACAAGGCGTGGATCAGTGGAAGAGTGCATGGACGCAAAAGGTAGTGGAAGTTGAAAACGAAAGTAGAATGATGAGCAGTTGTTTGCTGGTTAGTTTATAAAGTGGTTAACCTTGTTTAGTGGGTCTAATTTTGAGTATGCAAACCATATGAGAACCGTGCCTTTAAGATTTAACGTAAAAGGTGCCTAATCGAAGTTTAAGTTTGTAAATCCATATCTTAACATAAGCTCAAAATTAAGTTAATACATATATTATAAGTAATAATAGTATTACTTTTGAAATATATATAACGACAGGCTAATGAAGTATATACATGACGTTGTCAGGTGATTCTCAATGCACCTAGGAATATATGTACCCTGTTTCTGAATGCGCTAACTACCTTTGTAAACATACCCAACCGAGATTTTCTTTTACAACGTAAATTAAAACATAGAGATAAAATCATTATTTAAATTTCAATAATATTAATCTATTAACTGATCGTCATATTAAAGTTGTAACCATGCATGCAGTATTGTAATGAGATGAAACAAAGAGCATTAGAACCATAGGACGAGCGCTTCATTATGGAGCTGATCCGATCAAAGATAGGTGCTACTGAAGTGAACCGCTTCAACGACAGACGGAAATCAAGGTGAGTTAAACTCACTCAGTTTTCCCATTTATATTTTATATAAATTAGATTTTTATTTTGTGTGCTCTGCTTACCAATGATTGATTGTTTGCTAAGTATATATTTATTTGTTGATATAACTGATGAAATTAAACTGTCGTTTAATTTCAGTGAAATACCAAATCGTTATTCAAACGATTGGTTCCAATAAAGGTAGCTTACCTTGTTGGTCACGTTTATAAAATAAATGTGTTTAATTGGTTGAATTGCTTGTGAATTGGTTGATTTTAAATGGTGGTTATTTGTTGCCATTAGTTAAATGAAACTAAATGATCTGGTTTGTGATAACCATTTGTATACAGGGAAGAACAGGTTGGAGGGATCCAACGGGATTCCTCAAATATTTTATTTATTTATTTTCATATATGAACGGTCCCGTTTGGGTGATTGATTTGATTGTTGATTATGGACTAAATATTCAACATTTGTTTGTTTTAAACCAATGGACGGTATTGGTTGAGCAATTGGTAGCGAATGGCCTATAAAATCAATTGTTTATAAATATTGATTCACCGTCAAGTGAGTCGATAGAGATGAAGTTATAAAATTTATTTTATAAATGGAGTTAGATTTTGAAATATATTATTTTGAATAAAAGTTTATAAAAGGGAATAAATAAATATTTTTAATAAAGACTTTGATTATTATTAATTGATTTGATAAAGTCAAATCTAATGTTAATCAGGTTTGTAAGTACACGGATAAGAAGGTTGTATGAAACTGTAATTTTGAATAGAACAGTTAAATGGAATTTGAATTTATATTAGAATGAAATATTAGTTTTTGGGATTTCAACTTGTATCGATCTTTAGATATGAATGTTGTTGATCAAGGTCTGAGAGGTAATTAAAATACCCCAACTTGAACGACTTCAGGATTATCTGAAGATGATATGAGTTGAAATGGTAAAAATGTTAGTAAAAGTTATTATTTCATTTGAGAAATAATAATACGAATGTTGGTGGAAAAGTTGGAAATTATATATAACGATGAATCCAAAGTAAAAGGGAAGTAAAAAGGGGTTGCGTGAAATTATAATGATATGTTCGAGTTAGAAAGGAATTATAAGGTTGAGTTTTTATTCTCTAAGAATAAACATTGGGTTTTGTTTTCAATTAATGGATAGAAGATATCTCATAACACTGTTTTATGAGAAATAAGTTGAATGGAGTTATAGATAATAACTTGGCTAATGTTTTAAAAAGTGAAAATAGATCAACTAGATATGATATAGGATTTTCCTAAGTATTATAAGAATCTTGTTTAAAGAATAAATCTTATGTTAAATAAGAAGCGTAAAGCTATATTTAAAAGGTCGAAATGTTCAAGTGTTTTAAATTTACATTTGTTTTAATTAAGAGGCCAAGTGGTGCTAAATACTGAACGAGTGAACCTATCGGATTGTCAAGATTGAAACACTGATTATTTTGATAGTTAAATCACCGACTATCAAATCTGGCCAATATGATTGTTGGTACGGAAAGACCGAGATCGAATTTATTCGAAAACCATTCCGACCAACAAATACGTGAAGATGTCATAAGATGATCGAGATGGAGCATTGAAGACCGAGGATTTTCATAAAGGGAAGAACTACTAAAAATCTCTGGTTTAGCGGCCAGAGATAAACTGTGGTTCTATCGTGGTTGGAATCTACGGGTTGCAAGGACATCTCGCTACTGATCCATGGGGTGATTCCAAGATTGGATGCAGTGGGAGAGTACCTTCGGTTCATCCTGTTCCTGGATGACTTGTATGGACGAGTGTCTGACAGAGTATTTCCAAAGGGATCGCGTACGTTGATTTCTTCAAACGTATTTCTGTTGATGGTGGAGAAGGTCGTACACCTCCTCTTAGCTAAACCACAGAGTATTTTTGTGGACGTCAATTAGTAATATCTGTCGGATTTGACGACGTGGCATTCAAAGTGAATGGTGACCAAATATTCCAAAAGGGAAATTCAAACCTCAAGCCTCATCAACCGGGAAATGACAAAAATCGGGCAGGCAGCATGGCTATGTGGGTCGCTCCCATTAGGGTGTATAATCACCTATCTAAAGAAATTTATATTGCTTCTTTAATATATTTTGATGCTGTCCCTTTTCGGGAAACGGTGGTTTGAGCCCAACCGTTGGTGATATACATTCGATACACTCAATCGAAATGAGTGGTCTGTCATGTGAGGGCCGGGTTGCAAGACGTTCTTGTTGAACCCAGTGTATTCGCCTCTAGAGATACACTATCAGCAGGTGGTCCCATACCTTGTCAAGGTCGGAATCCAATCTCCAATAAGCGCCTGCGGTTTTGATTGTATACTATATATGTGGAGCGTGAGATGCAAGCGTTCCACTAGATTGTTATTTACTTGTATTTAGACATTATTATAATATCAGAAAAGATATTGATTTCAAAAATGTTTTGGGTTATTGTAAGGTAAAAACCGTCCGTGTTTATGTGTGGATTTGGTCTTACGATTATCCTTTTCTTTCGAAAAGATTTTGAACTTTAAAATCAAGTTGGATGATTACCCTTAATACTGTGCGAGTTTTTTTCACTCTGGTTCACCAGACTGACTCGGTGTTTTGTAAATGCTCGGGTTAGCCCGGGGTGTACAGGTTCTGGTTATCGAATGATGTGAACAGACGAGCTGGAAGAGTCTAGACGTGTGATATTATATAGCTACTATTTCGTTGTGTGTTGTATCTGAGGACAGGTTATTATAACTGTCCAGATGTGTGATGTACTCTGATGATTGTAAGTATTTTAAAGCTCTCAGTAAAGATTTATTTCTATATTATATTTTGTTCCGTTGCGATGTGAGACTCTGATTCTGTGTTATGGTGTTTCTTCTCCTTCTTCTTCTATTCTAATATTTCTTTCTTTCTTATCTCACCCTCTAAATTCATTCTAATAACGTCCATTGTTTTCGGTGTTTGGAAGGTCGGCATGAGGTACGGGAAATGTATTTATGTCGATTTCCAAGGCCGAAAATCCCTGGGTTGTTACAAATCAATATCTGAATATATATATTTAACAAACAGTCAACCATTAGCAGCCATTGCACACAAAATAAAAACCCGACTTATAAAAAATATAAATGGGAAGAACCGAGTGAGTTTAACTCACCTTAAGTTGATACCATTATTTAAACGGTTGGTTTGAATTATATTAAACGAGTTTTTAATTTAATTAAATATCCGGGTTAAATCCAATTGCATCTAAATTTGTTTCAAAGCATAATACTCGTCGATCTAAGTCCAACGTCCCTGAGTTCATCCACTTCAGATCGTATTTGAATAAGTTATTAACCTACTAAGTTTATATAATTAAATTACAATTTAATTCCTTAATTCTAAAATTATTAAATTTCTATTTCAATGTTAAAATAATATGGGCCGACAATTTCTCCCTTCACTCAAAATAATTTATGCCCAACCCTTTTATTCCTTTGCACAAATCGGGTCCAACTATTTCTTTTTATATGCTGCTTCATAGTTCCATCCTGTTTAGAAATAAATAGATATTAACTGTTCAGTTAACCAATTATTGCATAATCAATAACTTAACATAAATTAATTACAATTAAAAATTTATACGGGGCAGATTCTTTATTCCTTTATTTCGAATTGCTCCCATCTTCGTTTTCCAGGCTCTCTCATTTAACCCTGTCATGATTACTTAATATAAAAAATAATTTCTTAATTAACAATTAGTTAAATATAATTACGTTGGTTTAAAAAAATGGCTGAATTCTTTTGATCATTTTGCCCGTCTATTCCTTCTGGACAACTGATGCTTCATCCTTATTCTGCCAACAACTTCAGACTGCCGAGCTCCAACTCTACCAACTCCTTCTGTTCGTTCATCCACAAACAGTTAATTGCCCATTTTCTCACGTACGTTTCATCGTTCCAAACTTTGTTCAAACTCCCAAATACCCACGAAATCACCACACAGTAATAAATCCTTGCGCCATTGTCCACTGTCGACCGGATCCTCATTTAACTACGCCCGCTCCTGCGTCACAACACTTCTGACCTAGGGTCTAGACGGCGCCTCATTTGATGACACCATTCGCCGGTGAACACTAATAAACCAACGCCGTCTTTAAGCACAATACATGCCACCACACCACGAAACGACCGATCACCACCGTCCCATCGATCCGTCTCGCAGCCCTCTCCAAATTTGTAGTTGTTGATTTTTGTAAATAATGAATGGGATGGAGATTTGAGGGAGAAAAATCGGAGAAACAATGGACATTCAAAAGTAGGTGGCGGCAGAATTTTCTAGTTGACCACGCATGTATTTTTTGACCAATAGTTTAGGGTTTTGATAATTAAGAGTATTTATAGGGTAGCCACATAATAAATTAATATTATATGAAAAGTTCATCTTGAAGTAATACGTCAAAACTGCCACAAACAACCTCCAGTCGAGATGGAACCCCTAATCCTAGCATAAAAAATGTTCCGGACATGATGGGACATGTCTCGTCGAATTCTGATGACGTCTGTGAAAAGTCCTTTTATAAATCACATGCTAAAAATCACGCGTTCAAATTTCCCATGATCACAAAATAAATCCAATCAATTTGAAACTTTGAAATTATACTAGACCATTTTCTTACGGATCCAATGAAATTTGTTTCGCTAAAATCGGAGTTCATTTTGCCAGTCGTTATTTCCATTAAAGTTACCCCGTTTAAATTGGCCAAAATAAAATAAACGATTAAATAAAAACAAGGGCGTTCGACGCTGCCATGATCATATGGTTAATCGGATTGCTATCAAATTTGAAACTTAATAATAACTTACTAATACAGTTCCAATAAAACTCGTTTGGTCGAAATCTGACTCCATTTGGAAAACGACGGTATTTTATAATTTAAACTGTCTATTGGTTTACAATTAAATTCCGTACGCTCACATATTAATTTTGTTTGGCCCCAAAACTTGCAACGAGCTATGTTTTGACATTCCAGATCCAACAAAATTTGTTTCATCGCAAATGGAGGTCATTTGAAAATCGACTATTTCTAAGGCTTATAAAATATCGATAAAATATTAATTAAATTCCAAAATAATCAAATAAAATAATAATAAATTATTATTATCAAAAATATCCAAATCAAAATATCATATATCTCCATATATAAACCAATATGGATTATACAACTCGATATAAACATTTCGAGTCAAATGATATACATACATACATATATATATATATATCAAAACCCTAATATATTATTTAATAAACGTCATAATTTAATAACAATTTCCATAGCAACTACTTTAAAATTTGAATTGAACGTAACTAACAATTTAAAACATGAAATCTAGATATTTCTCTTCCATATGAAAATTAAAATTTGAATTTGACTACAAAAAATATGGGACATCAGTCTCTCCAATTTCGTTGAAATATACTCTAGAACCTAGAGAACAATCTGAAATAAACAAAGAGATATCATTGGTGATGAAGTTTGAGTACATGGAGCGCTAAAAGATCCATCAAAATTGTAACAACCCATATTTTAATAACGTGTTATAACCAAAAATCAAGGCAGAATTAATTTTTAAAATAAGAATCAAGGGCAACGGGTTACGCCATTAAGCTCATCTCGAAATTCTACTTGGAAACAAGTCCGACTTTTCGAAAATCGGAGTCCATATGACCATGTTATGACCCTTCGAAGTTTTAGGAATTTAAAGTTCAAAAACAGCTCAGAATTCCAATTCAAATTTCGAATTCAAACCCCAGAACAGACTTGGCGGGAAATTTCCCGCCCAGGTCCAGGTCGACCTGGGGGTCGACCATAGTGTCGACCTGCCCAAGACCAGGTCGACCATAGAGTCGACCTGGGTGTCGACCTGGTTGCCGAGCCCATTTTTGAGTCAGAGTTCACTCTGATGTATCTAGTCCGATTTCTGTCTAAATTCGTTGGCCTGACCCTATATAAACAGCCCCTAACTCTAGTCTCTCTACACAAATTCTCTCTGACCTTATGCTGCTAAAACTCTGGTTGAAAAGTTAGAGAAAAGGCATTGCTTCTTCTCCAACAAAGCTATGTGTAGAGTATTGCTGTTTGGGGGATTTCTGTTAGACTCGAGATTCAACATCGCCTCTTTGTTTTCTAATTCTCAAACCACAATCTGTAAGCCCCAGTTACTTTTAGATCTAAACTTTAAACTTAATTTGGACATGTAGTAAATTGAAATTGAACCTAAGTATGATAATTATCTTGGATCTATCATTGCATATCTTGGGTCTATTATTGTTCCTTTTGGATTTATTATTTTGGAAAACTATTATTCACCTTGGATCTATTCATCTTGAACCTTGACTTGTGAGAATATTTATATGAAATTGATTTGGGGCCTAAACATGTTGTAAACCTAAACCCCTCATGTCCATGATGTTAACCTGCCTGTGATGCTGAATTAGTTGTTATTCACAAGTTTGGGGTTATAATCTTATGTCAACTATTACCATGTCTATCACCCTATTTTGCTAGGTTAGATATTTGAGACCACTATTCCATATGCCAGTATTGTTGTAGTCATTTATCTCAAGTTATACCATGCTTGACTTATAATCACTTTTGCCACCTTATGCCCGTTCCTTTTATGTTATTCCCTAATTAGATTTGTTTGTATCGATTCGAATTCACGTGCGATGGGAATACGATTTGGGTAGTTTAGGAAAACCTGAAATCACTATAAACTTGAAATGTGAACATTGTTATAACTTGAACCTGGATATGGACATGAACTTGACATGAAACATGACATGAAAACTTGACATGAATTTAGACTCGAAACATGAACCTGGACATGACACTTCGAATAAACTTGAACATGGCCAACTCGAGGTTGGGTTGAGTTTTCAGTGTAAATCTGCCCGGAACCCCCCGGCGAATCCATTAGAAACCCTAGCTATGCAGTCCTTTTTAGCAGTAACCCACTTGGATGTATCACGATACCCTAGGACTAGGCAGGGTGGGGCACGATTACAGGGCTGATTGTAAGCGACCAGAACGACGGCTGAGTTGCTGCGCCATTGTAGGTTCAGGCGGACTACGGTCATGCACGTAGTCCGGAGTTGAAAAAGCAGGCATTGGGCACCAGTAGGTTTACACTGTGCATGCTTGATTCGTGTCGGTGGTTGGCACCCTAGGACTTGATACACCCTATGGTGGACCTAGCACAGGTGACTACATTTCGTGATTGGACCGTATGACATAGACACATGACGAGCTAGAACTTGTAGGGTGCCGATCGATTAGTAGATCGTACTGTAGGACCCCGTAATGGGTCATTTCATGATATTGGGCCAAGGGATCATTTCATGGTTAATTCTTGACATGGGTTAGAATACTAGTACAGTTGGTGCAACGAATCTTGAATATGCGAGGCTAGACTTGATTTATCTTGTTATCTTAATTATCTTTCCAGACTTATTATCATCCCTATGTTTACTTTCCGTTTACTCATGTCTCGTTAACTTTACTAGTTTTTATATTGAAAGTCACTAGGGCTTACCAGTCTTTATGACTGACCCTTTTTCTTTTGCCTCTTTTTCTTTTGTTTTCCCCCCAGGTTCTCAGGGAGGAAACGCTAGCTCTTAGCTTGGATTTAGCTTGCTTTCTGTCGGCTCATGTACGGTTTGGTCTTGAGCTATGCTATGGCTGCACTTCTGCTTTTTTGGGGAATAATTTACTTTTGTTATCTTAAGTTTATGCTTCTTTATTTAGAACTTGATGTAATGGAATAATTTGTACTTTGGATATATGAGGTTTTGACTCTTTTCTTGAAAGTAATGAAATTTGGTTTTCAATTTCTACCGCTACTTTATTTATGTTCTGCCTTGTAATATCTCTGTGTATATTTACCTAGATAATACTCCACCAAAACAAGTGGATTCCCTTTGTGAGTGACCCTAGCGGAGGTGGGGTGTTACATTTGGTATCAGAGCAGAAGGTTACCAGACGGGGCAAAAGTTTTAAAAACTTCCTAAAACTATTTTCCAAAACCGTTTATAAAGAAGCATTTTTTTTAATAAAGGTTTTATGTTTAAAAAGGCTATTCCCCAAAAGCCATTAGCACTTTCCTTTGTTTCCTCGTTTGAATCTTTTTCTTTTCATTTTTCAGCATGTCTGATCTTAACCTTCCTGAGGGAGTACCCGTACCTGGATGGTTCCGAGGGTACTTAGAAGCTAGGGCCAACGGCGCGGGCCCGGCAGACATCCCTCCTCCTCCTCCCCCAGTGGCCGCGGTTCCTCCTCCTCCTAGTACCGCCTTTGCCAAAATATGCAAAGACTTTAAAGCAATGGGCGGCAAGAACTTCGTTGGAACTGAAACCTTCGTAGAGGCACGAAACTGGCTAAAGGAGAACGAAGACTTGTTTATTATCTTTGATGTGGAGGATCATAGGAACGTTCAGTTGGCAGCATGGTTGTTGAAAGAGGAAGCTGCATTTTTGTGGGAAGTCACCAACGCTACCAGGCCAGTTGAGACTTGGGCAGATTTTAGAGAGAGGTTTGGGCTTAAATTCTTATTGTCAGCAGAAGAGAACCTTCAGATGGAGAGGTTCCTAGCACTTAAGCAAAGGGACATGACCGTTAGGAAGTACATGAATAAGTTTAATCAGCTTGTTAGGTTTGGATTGGACTTGGTTAACACAGCTCAGAAAAAGGCTGTACGCTTTGCTCGAGGATTGAACGAGCCACTACACAGTTTGGCCATAACTCATATACCCATGGGGGCGACCTTTGAAAGCTTGGTGGATATGGCTTTACTTCATGAGGAAGACAAGAATAGCAAGAAGGAGGTTAAGCCTAATGAGACTCAGAATAAGAAAGTTGACTTCAAGAAGGGAGGCAACAAGAATAACAAGAACAACAACAATAATACTAACAAACCACGTGAGACAAGGAAGTGCAACTTTTGTGGTATTACGGGGCATCTAGCTAAGGACTGTAGAAAGAAGAAGAGAAAGTTGGGTGAATGCTTTCATTGTGGAGATACTGGACACATCAGCAAAGATTGCCCTAAGAAGCAAGGGTAGGGGCAAGGGCAGACCCAGCGAGCAGGACCTTCTGGAGGGCAGTTGCATGCTCTCAACACCACTCCAGCTCTTGACCGAGGTAGTAATATTTCCGTAGAAAGCCTTGTTTACATTTCTGACTTTCCTGTTCGAACCTTATTTGACTTTGGCGCATCGCATACTTTTATTTCTTCTGATATTGTTGAAAATCTGCACCTAAGTACTAGTCTAGTTGAGGATCCCGTTAGTGTTTCAAATCCAATTGAGGGCTCCGCCCATTTATCTATGATGTGTGTGGATTTGAGGATTTCTATCTTAAGCGTAGAATTCACGTGTAATGCTTATGTTCTCGGATTTATGGGATACGGTTTGATCCTAGGTATGGATTGGCTGTCCAATTATGGAGCCGTTCTTGATAGTGAACGAAGGGTAGTGAGGCTCATGACTCGCCTTGGTAATACCCTTTAAATTTCTAGTAACCCTAAGGGTCCAGTCATGTTGTGTTATCTTGAATCTCTTGACTCGTGCATCGACAATTTGCAATCTGTAAGAGTGGTCCGAGAATATCCAGATGTCTTTGATGAGGTGAAGGGGTTACCTCCTAAACTCGAGATAGACTTCCGAATTTATCTTGTTGATAATGCCAAGCCAGTTTCATTGCCCGTTAGGCACATGGCCCCGCGAGAAAGAAGCGAGCTCAGTAAACAAGTTAAGGAGTTGCTTGAGAAAAAATTCATAAGACGAAGCATTTCTGAATGGGTGCTCTGGTGGTATTCGCTACTAAGGTGGATGGTTCGCTTCGTCTATGCGTAGATTATCGTGAGTTAAACAAGCTAACCAAGAAAAATAGACACCCACTACCAAGAATCGACGATTTGTTTGACCAGCTTGTAGGAGCATCTGTTTTCTCTCAACTCGATCTAGCCACAGGATTCCATCAGCTTAGAGTGGCTGAGGATAGCATTGACAAAACTGCGTTTAGGACTCCAGATGGGTTCTTCGAATGGCTCGTCATGCCGTTTGGGTTAACGAATGCACCCGCGTACTTTGTAGATTTGATGAGTAGGGTTTTTCGGGAGTTCCTTAACAAGTTTGTAGTGGTTTTCGTGGACGATATTTTGATCTTCTCAAAGGATGAAGAAGAGCATGCTAGACATCTCAAGGAAGTCATGGATATGCTTAGAGCACACCAATTAAAGGCTAAGTTCTCCAAATGCCATTTTTGGAGGAAGGAAGTTCGGTTTCTTGGACATGTAGTTTCTAAGAAATGCATAGCCGTGGACCCCGCAAAGGTAGTTGCGGTGCAAGACTGGAAAATTCCTAAGAACGCAACAGAGGTAAGAAGCTTTCTCGGTTTGGCAGGCTACTATAGGAAGTTAATTAAGGACTTCGCTAAGATTTCAGCCCCTCTTACTAGGTTAACGAAGAAAAACCTAGCGTTTGCATGGGACATAAAATATGAGATTGCTTTTTAGAGACTCAAGAGAGCCCTCACCACAGCTCCAGTTTTGGCATTACCCGATGGATGTAAGATGTTTACGGTGTACACATATGCGTGTGGCACAGGATCAGGAGCTGTCCTAATGCAAGAAGGGAAAGTGATTTGCTACGAGGGTAGACAACTTAAAGTTCATGAGAAGAACTATCCCACACACGACTTGGAGTTGGCGGCGATCGTTTTTGCACTTAAATCTTGGCGCCATTATCTTCTAGGGGAGAGGTTCGAGCTGTATACCGACCACAAATCGCTTAAGTACCTCTTCTCACAGAAAGATTTGAATTTGAGACAACAGCGGTGGATGGAATTCTTGGCATTATATGACTTCGATATAGCTTATAACCCCGGCAAGGGTAACGTGGTGGCGGATGCGCTAAGTAGGAAAAGGTTGACCTTGAGCCCCTTGTTTGTTGAAAGGAAAAGTCTAGAGCTTATAGCAACCTTTGATTTTACACCTGCTGTTGAGTCATTGACTGGTACGTTAGCATCTCTTGAGTTAAGAGCTACAATTCTAGATCAAGTAGGGACTTCACAGAAGGAAGACCCACAGATAGTCGAAATCATGGACAAGCTGATTAGTGGTGAGACGTCAAGTCACCTCGGTAGGTATGCCATAGATGACAAGGGATGGCTAAGGCGTGATGGAAGGCTATGTGTCCCACAAGTGGGAGAATTAGTAAATAAAGTTCTCAAAGAGGCGCATCACTCGAAGATGACTATACATCCCAGAGGGGATAAGATGTACAGAGATATGAAACGCATTTTCTTTTGGGATGGAATGAAAAAGGACGTGGCAGAGTTCGTTTCGAAGTGCATGGTGTGCCAACAAGTAAAGGCTGAGTCGAAGAAGCCCGGTGGGCTATTACATCCTTTGGAGGTTCCGTAATGGAAATGGGAGAGTTTCTCAATGGATTTCGTGGATGGACTGCCTAGGTCAAGGAAGGGAAATACTAGCATATGGGTCATAGTTGACAGACTCATGAAAGTGCTCACTTCATTCCAGTGAAAAGCAAGAGGACCACATCATAGCTAGCGTCTATTTACCTTCGAGAGATAGTACGGTTACACGGGGTTCCTTCTAGTATCGTTAGTGATCGTGACCCAATTTTCACTAGCCAGTTTTGGAAAAGTCTACAAGAAGCAATGGGTACATGACTAAGTTTAAGCACGGCCTATCACCCACAGACGGATGTACAAACCGAAAGGGTAAATAGGGTACTAGAGGATCTTTGGAGGCTATACATTCTTGACTTTGGTGGTACTTGGGAAGACCATCTTCCTCTCGAGGAGTTTGCATATAATAATAGTTACCAAGCTAGCATCGGAATGGCACCGTTCGAAGCCCTGTATGGAAGACCGTGCAAGTCCCAACTTGTTGGTGGGAGACGACAGACAGGCTTAAACTTGGGCCCGACAAGATAATGGACACTTTGGAGAAGGTGGAGGTGATACGAAGACGGATGAAAATGGCCCAAGACCGACAGAAATCTTATGCGGACAAGAGAAGGACAGACCTAGAGTTCGAAGTCGGAGATATGTCTTTATAAAAGTTTCTCCTTTACGCAATATGGTTCGTTTTGGAGCGGTTGGAAAGCTAGCACCAAGGTTCGTAGGACCGTTCCCTATCACTGAGAGGATTGGGCATATGGCCTATAAGGTAGACTTACCCGAGAAGCTAACCGGAGTACACAATGTCTTTCATGTCTCGCATCTCCGAAAGTGCTTACATGAGTCGGCCGAAGTGGTTGAGCCAAGCATCCTTGAAGGCGTAGAAGTGGAAAAAGAAGCAACATTGAGGCGAGTTCCAATTCGTATCTTAGGAACGGAGATCAAGAAGCTAAGGAATCGAGAAGTCAAGCTAGTTAAAGTACAGTGGAGTGAAGCCCAAGAAGACGCAACTTGGGAAACCGAAGAGAAGATATGCGCGCTTTACCCATTTCTTTTTGAGGGTACATTCTCGATCTCTTTTCCTATAAACTTGAAAACCTTTCGTATCATGCTTTTACTACCTATGTTTGCCTTGTTATCTTCTCGATCTTATCTTGAGAACCTTAGGTAGAACCATATGGATGTAAACATGTGATTGAAACATGTTATGGTTGATGTTTGCAAATGGTTGCAAGTGTTTGCAAGTGATTGCCAGTAGATGCATGACACACATTAGGCACTAGATCGGCTCAGTCACATTTTCTTGTTGCATATGCATGAGTGCTTATACTTGTACATGGATGGAACTTGTTATGCTATCACTTGGATGTTGCATATGAACGAATGTTATGTGCACTCATGTAGAGATTATAAATTATGTTAGGAATTTGCATACATGTTGGACTCATTACACTAACATATTTTGCATTAAGGAGGTCTACTGAATCAGTAACTGCCTGATCTTTGGGATTAGATAAGTACATATACACACTTACTGCATATGTTCATACAGCACTAGAAATCTTTTAAGGACAATGATTGCCTGTGGATGATGTTTTGAGTAGATGGATGATTGGATGGTAGGATATATTCTTTCTAACTTAGAGATTTCGGGGACGAAATCCTTTAAGGAGGGGAGAATGTAACAACCCATATTTTTATAACATGTTATAACCAAAAATCAAGGCAGAATTAATTTTTAAAATAAGAATCAAGGGCAACGGGTTATGCTATTACGCTCATCTCGAAATTCTGCTTGGAAACGAGTCCAAGTTTTCGAAAATCGGAGTTCGTATGACCAAGTTATGACCCTTCGAAGTTTCAGGAATTTTCAAGTTAAAAAACAGCTCAGAATTCGAATTCAAATTTCGAATTCAAACCCCAGAACAGACTGGGCGGGAAATTTCCCGCCCAGGACCAGGTCGACCTGGGGGTCGACCATAGTGTCGACCTGCCCAGGACCAGGTCAACCATAGAGTCGACCTGGGTGTCAACCTGGTTGCCGAGCCCATTTTTGAGTCAGAGTTCACTCTGATGTATCTAGTCCGATTTCTGTCTAAATTCGTTGGCCTGACCTTATATAAACAGCCCCTAACTCTAGTCTCTCTACACAAATTCTCTCTGACCTTATGCTGCTAAAACTCTGGTTGAAAAGTTAGAGAAAAAGGATTGCTTCTTCTCCAACAAAGCTATGTGTAGAGTATTGCTGTTTGGGGGATTTCTGTTAGACTCGAGATTCAACATCGCCTCTTTGTTTTCTAATTCTCAAACCACGATCTGTAAGCCCCAGTTACTTTTAGATCTAAACTTTAAACTTAATTTGGACATGTTGTAAATTGAAATTGAACCTAAGTATGATAATTATCTTGGATCTATCATTGCATATCTTGGGTCTATTATTGTTCCTTTTGGATCTATTATTTTGGATCTACTATTATTCACCTTGGATCTATTCATCTTGAACCATGACTTGTGGGAATATTTATATGAAATTGATTTGGGGCCTAAACATGTTGTAAACCTAAACCCCTCATGTCCATGATGTTAACATGCCTGTGATGCTGAATTAGTTGTTATTCACAAGTTTGGGGTTATTATCTTATGTCAACTATTACCATGTCTATCACCCTATTTTGCTAGGTTAGATATTTGAGACCACTATTCCATATACCAGTATTGTTGTAGTCATTTATCTCAAGTTATACCATGCTTGACTTATAATCACTTTTGCCACCTTATGCCCGTTCTTTTTATGTTATTCCCTAATTAGATTTGTTTGTATCGATTCGAATTCACGTGCGATGGGAATACGATTTGGGTAGTTTAGGCAAACCTGAATTTACTATAAACTTGAAATGTGAACATTGTTATAACTTGAACCTGGATATGGACATGAACTTGACACGATTTGAAATGAAACATGACATGAAAACTTGACATGAATTTAGACTCGAAACATGAACCTGGACATGACACTTCGAATAAACTCGAACATGGCCAACTCGAGGTTGGGTTGAGTTTGCAGTGTAAATCTGCCCGGAACCGCCCGGCGAATCCAGTGACTGCAAACAATAAGATCCAATGTGGGTAGTTGGTCATATCGCACCTAAAACCCGAGGTTAGACTATGTTGTGGTGTAAATCTGCCCGGAAAATCCAGTGACACAACAACTAGTCTAATGTGAGAGGTTGGGGTGCATTAATGAATTTATGCTACGTGATAGGGTTAAGTCATGAACCACTTGAATATACTTAACCAATTTGACATGATGATTTGATAGGGTTAAGTCATGAACATGAAAGACAACACTTAACCAACTTGATACATGATTTGATAGAGTTAAGTCACGAATTTGAATGACAACACTTAACCCATTAGAAACCCTAGTTACGCGGTCCTTTTCAGCAGTAACCCACTTGGATGTATCACGATACCCTAGGACTAGGCAGGGTGGGGCACGATTACTGGGCTGATTGTAAGCGACCAGAACGACGGCTGAGTTGCTGCGCCATTGTAGGTTCAGGCGGACTACGGTCACGCACGTAGTCCGGAGTTGAAAAAGCAAGCATTGGGCACCAGTAGGTTTACACTGTGCGTGCTTGATTCGTGTCGGTGGTTGGCACCCTAGGACTTGATACACCCTATGGTGGACCTAGCACAGGTGACTACATTTCGTGATTGGGCCGTATGACACAGACACATGACGAGCTAGAACTTGTAGGGAGCCGATCGATTAGTAGATCGTACTGTAGGACCCCGTAATGGGTCATTTCATGATATTGGGCCAAGGGATCATTTCATGGTTAATTCTTGACATGGGTTAGAATACTAGTACAGTTGGTGCAGCGAATCTTGAATATGCGAGACTAGACTTGATTTATCTTGTTATCTTAATTATCTTGCCAGACTTATTATCATCCCTATGTTTACTTTCCGTTTACTCAGGTCTTGTTAACTTTACTAGTTTTTATATTGAAAGTCACTAGGGCTTACCAGTCTTTATGACTGACCCTTTTTCTTTTGCCTCTTTTTCTTTCGTTTTCCCCCCAGGTTCTCAGAGAGGAAACGCTAGCTCTTAGCTTGGATTTAGCTTGCTTTCTGTCAGCTCATGTACGGTTTGGTCTTGAGCTATTCTATGGCTGCACTTATGCTATTTTGGGGAATAATTTACTTTTGTTATCTTAAGTTTATGCTTCTTTATTTAGAACTTGATGTAATGGAATAATTTGTACTTTGGATATATGAGGTTTTGACTCTTTTCTTGAAAGTAATGAAATTTGGTTTTCAATTTCTACCGCTGCTTTATTTATGTTCTGCCTTGTAATATCTCTGTGTATGTTTACCTAGATAATACTCCACCAAAACTAGTGCATTCCCTTTGTGAGTGACCCTAGCAGAGGTGGGGTGTTACAAAAATGGTGCATTATGGTGTATTTATAGGCATGAAGCATAGGAAGGTAGGATGACACGTGGGTCCCATTCTACATATCTTGGAAATGGACGCTCCATTATGAGGACAACACATCATCAATAACTGTAAGTGGGTGGTAACCGCTTCGAATTTGTAGGAATGTGGAGTGTAACCGTTATTGAGACGATCTAGACTTCCCCAATCCCCGAAGAGACGGAGCAGCCAAGATTGTATTGAGACATGACGCATCAGAAAACAAAAAATATAACATTTCTTTACTATTACAACAATTTACATCAGAGTACAAGAATATATCAGAGAACGAATAAATATACAGCAGAAAAATATCAGAGATCTAAATTACAAAACAACGGAAAATATATACATAACTATAATGCACAGCAGAAAACATCAACTACCACAATTGAAAGAAATACATGGATTCAAAGATTTCTGAATATAGGTCCAGCTGTAAACTAGGATCCTGTTAAATATAAATCTGCAAAACAAAAACTGCTAGCTGCCCGTATGGAAAATATGGGCGCCCAGAGTTTAGGTTGAAACACTAAACTCCGAGTCAGTCATGGGACTGGTGTGAGAACTAAAACAGTTAATAAATTTATTTTAAAGTTGGATAAATCAAGGGACTACGTCGTATGACAAGGAACGGGTTTACTCCCAAGAATACCACAAAACCAACAGCGCAATGCTAAAAGGAAAAATGAAGCTATTATAAGACTCAGGTCCCATCACACAATGCAACAAAAACCAGAGGATAGAGTTTTACATTATAATGGCCAAATATGCTTGGTACGCAAAATTTATCTTTTATTATTACTTTAAGTGAAGAAATCAACTTCAAATATAAATGTATCAATCATAGACGGCATAGTACCCCATCCTACTATGTCGCCATATAGGTTTACAACCAAAACCAAAACGTCGCATATTGGAAATTAGGTTTCATCTATGAGTCGAGGCAGGGGATCTTCCTCACCGATTCGAGATACTCTAGCAAATACCTCAGGACTCGGACGTTGGCGAGCCCTTGGATCTTCAGGGCTGGTCCACACTTACTTTAGTGGATAGTTATTCCTAAGCGCACGTTTCCTGGTCCTAACGGACCTATCTCTGAGCCATTAGAGACTCAATATCCGAGGCGCCTCATTCCATCATCCACATAAGTAAAAATGTCTGGGCTTCATACCATGACACCACTTTCAACTAGAAAGAAACGTCGTGCACTCCCTGCAGTCACTATACCGTTTTTGACTCATACTAGGTGTGAGGCTTGTGAATTAACGCTATACACAAAGCTATGCTACTTAAAGATGTGCTTTGATCATCATCCATAAGACTCTGCTTTTCAACAATAAGCCTTGATCATATGCATCTTAGCATGCCACATTGTCAATCCATACCGTACCACTGATTTCCACCAATATATAACCTCTAAGTTCGTACGTCTCAGAGAAGGGTGTCAAGCAAGAGAATAAATTCTCCGCCACCAAACAGATATATATTTAGCAGAGATCAACGAATATAGTATAAAGGAATACAACGTCAAACATACCATTTGTTTGCAAGTCCGTTCTCGTTCTGAACGAAACCGAAGGCACCTTATTCCTCGTCCCATATATCCAATACAGGAGAGAGGTCCTCGCATATCCGATCAATCTCCAAGTACGTCAGGACGATCACCACTTATTACCTTGTCTTGGGTGTACAGCCCAATCAAGACATCAGTAATCATCCAAACGATGTGAAGATCTCCGATCTTCAACCACCTTCTTCATCATCGACTTTTAGTCGCCATATCAGTTATTCAGAATGGAATAAACCTGGTCTTTCTGAATAACTCGCGTATTTTATAATCAATAATCAAGTGCTATAAAAATGCATCACACGCCTCATTCCAATTCAGAATATCCTTTTATTCAAATATTCACATCTTAGGGTAAAGGTTCCCATTAATTTTATCAAAGATAAGTTCTTTTAAACTTATTCTTTAATCTTCCTTGGGATATTAATTTCAAAAGATTTTATTTTATCTTTAACAATTCTAAACCAAATTAAGGTTTATTAACTAGTCGGGATTATCGAGCCTTACAGAAGTAATCACTTATTTATTAATCCCAATCCCAACCTATTCATCCCATGGAGCAAAACTGGTAGTACTTCATATTTAACACCCACGGTGTTACCGATAAATTTTAATTACCATTTCACGTTCAAATATAATTAAAGATTTAACTATCGCCTGGAGTAAAATTGGGGTTATACCATTCTCGGTCATTTCATGAATTCGAAAAATTTAATTATTCCATTCTCATTTTTTAATCTACTTAAAGTTTCATTAAAACTCTAGTTCAGTTTTAATCTAAAAAATCATTACTTAATGATTATTCAAATTTTAGGAAATAAATCCTGTCTTTACTTGTGTTAAAGAACAAATGTCGTTTAAAACATTATTCACGATAAACCCAAAATCCTCTTTCATTAAAATGGAACTTTCACGGAATTCGTAATAGTATATAATCGATATAAAATTTTGTATCGTACTAATACTAAAACGGAATAATGGCAAGGCCTTTTAAATTCCATATATAGTATTGGTCTTCCTTCACAGAAGCTCATCTCAACAATTAATAAATCGAATTCCACTCAATTCCAATTTCTTTTATTAAATTGGAAAACTTTACTTTGGATAATTTCCATGAAATCTTTATTAAAAGATTTATAAATTCCAGATTATAACTTCACTACTAATCGGGTTTAAGAACTAGTGTCATTTAAGACATCGTTCACAATGAACCCGTAATCAACTACCATTTAATTCCAATTTATATTAATTAATTGGAAAACTTCATTAAATCATGGTTAAAAGATTTATTCTTTCTTCAACCAGGTTTAAGAACAGTGTTAATAAAGACACCATTCATGACAAACCCAAAATCCAATTTGATATTAAATACAAGACTTTGAATAGAAATTATATCGACTTATATTCAATATCAAATTCTAAAACTAACGGATATCGTATTGAGAATAACGATATCTGTATCTTCCAAATTCCTCAACAATATCCATTAAATCACGGAATCCAATATCGAAATATTCTGAAGATTATTTCCATTTAAATCCTTTCCAATTCATACGTTGGAAAATTTTGGTTATTTTAAAACCGTTTCAATTCCTTTCTGATCTTTACTCAAATCGGTAAATAACTTATTTAGATAAAAATATATTTTATCTTTGCAAACTTGGAATATTTCATCCATAATCATTTCAAATCATTTATTATGATTTTACATAATTTATTCATATTTTTAATAATTTTGTTACGGCCCTTACAGTCAGTTTCCAATAATGGCCACCGAATTGCATCCATAGCGATCTTTTCTGAAATTGATTTGGACATAATTTGAAGTCCAACTGTTCAAATTTAAATCTCCTATATTCATTGAAAGATATTTTCGATACGAAACCAATGGTTCCGGTTTTAGGAGAATCCGACAGTCGGATCTCCCATTGTTCCAATTGGAAGTTAATGGTTGAAATTCGCGAACAGTCGCTGCGCGGCGCGTTCTATTCAAGCCATTTAAATATATATAATATATATCATCAATTTCCATTTAAAACATATTTTATAAATTCATTTTAAAACGATTTCAACTTCATTTTCAATTTTGGATCAAAATTGAATATTCTATATCATTATAATATTAAAATCATAATATTTTCAAAACATCGAATTTTGAAATCAAACGTTTTCGATATTCATTATAAAATAAATAAAATTGACAGAAAATTATCTTTGAGTAAAAATGGCGTATATCAACTTAACTCGGCTTCATATATTTCAATATTTTCGTGTCCATCTTAAATCGGACATCAAGATCATAGTTTGATTTTTTTATTGAATATTATTTTAAAAAATATTCGTTATTTCTGAATTGGAATCAGACTCAATCAATTACCATATAATTTTATTTATATGGATCCCATACATTGCATGTACTCAAAAATAGCGATAAACAACTATTAGACATTCCATTCACATCTAGAGTGCAATTTACAACTGTATGAGCATTAATAATTAAATAACGCTTATAACAGTCTGTCGATCAATCGATTGACATATAATTAAATCCAAGGGAGATGTGAATAAATTAGCATCCCCAGACCCATGTGGGGTTTCAACCAACAACAATGAATTCAAATTAATCACTAGTTAATGAATTTAACCAATTCTAATTTGATTCGAATTATTTTCCTAATTAACCAATTTTCACTGCCTAAATTATAAATGGATATTTCTAATTTAATTTCAACTACCACAATAATATTAACGTTATTTTTAATATGTTAATCATCACAATCACAGCACAATACATTCAATTAAATTATCCATGGTTTTCAAACAATAGTGAATGTGAGCTAATAGACAATGTACATCATTTTTGTGATAATTAAACAAATAAAAATCAACACTGACAATCTATATATTTTCAGTTATGAAATAAATAACTGTAAAAATTTTTAGTGAGAGAGTTCTCACATTGGTTTCTTCTCCGTCAATCTTTATTTGAAAGATTTTATTTTTAAACTAAATTAAATGAGCATTTAATTTAGTTTAAAATCGAATTTTCTCCTTTTCCGTTCTAGTCAGTTCCATGTTGTAGAGTTTGTTGATACGAGTGCAACGCAACTGAAATCGTCGGATTCTAATCTCGTATAAAAAAGATATGGCCGTTTATAAGTTAATTACATAAGTTTATAAATTAAATATAATTAATTTACTTAATTACATCATTAAGGAATATAAATCCCTTTCCTCTTCGTTTCCAGGGCAACAAAAAATAACCCATTCTTCGATTTGAACAACCGCCTGTGCCCGCCTATCCACGCCACCGGAAACCGATCACCTCCCACCCCAACACGCGTTGAGGCACAGCCGACCTCCCCTCTGAGTCACGTTGAACTTGGTGCTCCATAGATCGCCCAAAACTGCCACGAACGTGGCCTCTTTCAGCCCCTAAATCAATCACCTCGCACCCCTAAATCCCATCTCGTCCATTAATGTCGAAGCCCTCAGTGAGTAGAATATTTTTGGCGTAGAACATTTTGGCCACAGGTGAATAGAGTGGGAGATCGGTGGGGAGGAACGAGGGAGAAAATCAGCCTTCGAATTAAACTGGCGGCATGGAAAATAAAGTTAGGGTTTAGTTAGAGAACAGAGTTATATATATATTATAATTTAATAATATTTTAATTTGATTAAGTGAAAATTTTCATTCGAACTCCAAATCAAAACCGAAGACTATCATTCCTAGATAATTACCCCCATTTCGGACACAATGGGATATGTTTCGTAAGCAAATTCTATGGTTTTTATCATTTTTTATCATATTTAAAATACAAATTAATATAACAGTCAATATTGAATTTAAACGTACATTTTAATTTACCAGGGCCACATACTGACTCCAAAAACTATGAATTTTGAAATCTCGCTATGTTTTGATGATAAAGTCCTAAGAAAATTAAATTTGTCAAATTTGGAGACCGTTTGAAAATGACCTTGTTATTAGCTTATTAATTTCAAACTAAAATTGAAAACGCGTTTAAATCCACCACGCTCACATACTAAGTCCAAATAACTTGAAATTTTAAAACTAACAATATTTTGATATTCTGGATCCAACAAAAGTGGTTTCATCAAAAACGGAGATCGTTTGCAATATGGCTATTTTTAAGGGCTTATATATTATTAAAAAATATATATGTGACGGCCCGCTCCGCACCAACCGACATTTCCAATGGAAGTGCGTTGTGTCAATGTCCAACTAGCACTGGACGGTTGCCAAAGTAAGGAAAAGAAAGGAAATTTGAACTAACAAGGAACCTGTATAATGTCTCACAGCGCATGGGATAAAATATAATAATAACATAACTTTGACATAAAACAGGTGAGACACTGCATAAGCTGAAAACTAAACCATCATAGCAGCGGAAAATTCAAATACAGCTTATGATCCAAACATCATTACTACAACTTTTAAAATACTGTCTCTAAAGCAAAAGAAAGGAAAAGTACACTACTAATGCCCAAAGTAGTGACCAGCAACAACACAGGGAGATTATATATATCATACGTGGAAGCCTCATGCTCGTCTCCGGTATGGCTACTTGTGCATAATCACTGACATGTCTCTAGTCTGTCTGTTTAAGAGCACCTAGAGTAATAAGAAGAGACATAAAAATCTGGGTTAGACAAAAGTCTGGTATGAGCGATAAGTAGCAAAACAGAACAATAACAGGTATACTAAACCATACCTGAACCTGGAACCAAAGAGTTAGCACAACAAGATGTACAATACTCTAAGGTGACACTAACATATGGTGTAAAGATACAGGGGAGGGGTGTGTATGTCATAGTGATATCAAACAATCGAGCATAGCAACCGTCCTCACATCTCTCACTCAATGCATAAAGCATACGATATCCACCGCTTTGATCACCCAAATCCTTGTTATGATCACTCTGCCCCATGTAGTCATGGCGACTCCACTGCACTGATCCACAGCCACTGGTCCTTGCTATGTCCACTCTGCTCCATGAAGTCATTATGACTTCACTGCACTAGCTCATAGCCATGCTACGATCACTCTGTCCCATGGAGTAATAATTATCCCACTGCACTGATCTGTAGCCTAACATTCGTCTCTCGGTGCTGAATCAACTATGGACATCGACAACTCCTTAGCACACATCCCGCAGCAAAGTCCAACTCATGAAGTTAACTCGTTGGTTCCCAACTGGATCCTGAGTTCTACCTCCTATTTGGACTACCTTTGCATCTCGGGTTTGGGTCATTATCCCGTTCGCACTTCAGTCCCATTTAGTTCGTTCACTGTCCAGACTCTAAGATCGGCTCATGATTCCTCCATAGCATCTGTTCGCGACTCGTGGAACGCCCCCTAGCATCGGCTCGTGGCTCTAACTCCGGGTCGTGGTCCTCCTTCCCTGCACTGGCTCGTGATAATGCTCCAGGCTCGTGTGTCTTCAGTTGGATCGTGACATCTCATCGGGATCGTGGTCCTCCTCTACCCGATCGTGGCCATGGTGGCTCGTGAGGAAGCGGTTCGGGCTATGCCCCTTGGTTCGGTTCGGTAGTGATCACCCATCGGGTCGGGTCGTGATACCCCAGTTGGTTCGGATCGAAACTCCAGGCTTCGTGGCTCCACCAGTTTGGTCTTCCTCTTCAAGCTTCGGGTCGTGACTTGCTCCCTCAGGTAGTTCGTGGCATACTCCAGGAGAGCGGGTCGGTTCGTAGGGGGGCGATCCGATCTGGTTCCTGCACAACTTTCCTACGACTTTTTTTACACCAATGACGGCGTTTTCGACCATTCTAACTGTTCTAAACAACCATAAAACATACCAAACAGTCATAGCAACATGTATAATCATCCAAAAACACCAAAACCATAATTTAACATGCATATAAAGATCAAACATACCCAAAAAACCTTGTTTTCCCCTTAATCATGTTTAACAACAACTAACAGTAGGATTAGGAAAACTTAACCAAATTAACCCAAATTTTTATCCGAGCCCTAAAATAAAATTTTAGAATTTCTGAATATTTTTCCTGAATTTAATCATATATAATTTTGTTAATCAACACTGTTCACCCCTAATTAGCCGTAATTAGTGAGAAACAATGCAAATCACTCACCTTGGCCACAAATTAATCTTAGATCTGAACTTTGCTACTGTTATAAGTCGAATTCCAATACTTAGCAGCAGGCTTTGCCTCTAATTTGATGTTGATTTGCCTCAATTTGATGCTATTTAGCTTAATCCTTGATTAGAGAGCGATTTGGGTTGAAATTAGAAGGTGGAGGTCATTGTTAGGGTTTCTAAGAGGTAAATGGTGGCTAGAAAACTGAAGTAGAATGAAAACCTAATCATTTTAGCCTTTCCATAATCCTAATCCCGAAATGGGTTATGAGCCCATTTGCTAATTACCCTAATCAGCCCACTTAAGCAGTTTGTTCACCTTCTAAACCTTGTTTCAGCCATATCTCCCAAACGGTGAGTCCGTTTGACAAGTGTGACAACTCTACGGAAACGTAAACCATCATCCGAATCTAATGGAAGGGGTTTCAGGTCCAAACTCCTTACCAATCAAAAGTTATGGCCGAAACAAGATCAGATAGGGGCAAAATGGTCATTTAAAAATCGGTAAAAATCGTGAACGTGGGAAATGACCGCAATGGTCGTTCACCAAAGTTACACGACTATAAAACTTCATATGATAATGAAATAAATATTATATTATCCTCCGATGCATAGAATGCAGGTCGTTACACTCCCCCCCACCCCCTTAAGAAATTTGGCCCCTGAAACTCCTTAACCAAAAATATACAAAGGTGTTCCGCATGCGTATCAGTCATTCACAAACAATCAAACACACAAAACAAACAAAACAAACCTATCCTAGCATGCAGAGTGACTAAATCGAAATGAAAACCTTACCAGGCAAAGAGTTCTGGATACATCTCCTTAATGCTCTCCTCTGTCTCCCAAGTACAGTCATTCACATCCTCGCCCCACTGAACCTTGACTAGATTCACCGCTTTCCTTCGAAGTTTCTTCGTATTGTGCTCGACAATACAAATCGGCTTGCGGTTCCCAACTGCCTCGGGTTCTACTTCGATATCATCCAACTGTTCAGGTGAAATAGCCACATTGGGTTCGTGCACGAATTTCCTAAACTGGGAAACATGAAATACGTTATAAACTCCCACCGTCTTGTATGGCAACTCAACTTTATATTCTAAATTCTCAACTTGTTCGAGAACTGGGAATGGACCAACAAATCTTGGTGTTAACTTATCTCTCCTACCAAATTGAATCACGCTCTTTAACGGAGAAATCTTGACAAACACCAAGTCACCAATGGAGAATTTTAAATCTCTTCTCCTCTTATCAGCATATCTCTTTTGCCTATCTTGGGTAGCCTTCATTCGTTGTTGGATAACCTTAATCTTGTTTGAAGTTTCTCTTATCACATATGGCCCAAGCACAAACTTCTCACCGGTTTCTAACCAACATGATGGTGAGTTGCACGGTCTTCCATACAAAGCTTCAAATGGAGCCATACCAATACTAGATTGATAACTGTTATTATATGCAAACTCTACTAGATGCAAATGGTCATCCCATGATCCACCAAAATCCAATACACAAGATCTTAAGAGATCTTCTAATACACGATTCACCCTCTCTGTCTGACCATCGGTTTGAGGAAGATATCCGATACTGAGATGTAGTTCTGATCCTAAAGCCTCTTGTAAATTCTTCCAAAATCCACTGGTGAACAACGGTTCTCGGTTACTTACAATTCCTTTGGGTACTCCATGAAATCTCACTACCCACTTCATATACAGTTCCGCTAATTTAGCTGCCGTTCTGTTCAACTTGACGGGTATAAACCTTGCATTCTTTGTCAATCGGTCCACAATCACCCAAATGCTATCATGGCCCGATCTAGTCCTTGGTAACCCATCAATGAAATCCATTGTGACTTGTTCCCATTTCCATTATGGAATTTCTAATGGTTGCAACAGACCACTAGGTTTCTTTTGCTCAGCTTTAACTAGCTGGCAGTTCATGCATTCAGATATAAACTTCCCAACGTCTCTTTTTATCCCTTCCCGGTAGTAGGTCTGCTTCATTTCTAGATACATTTTATTACCACCGGGATGTATAGTCAGTTTTGAGTGATGACATTCTCTAAGCACTTCATCTCTCAATCCATTGACATTGGGTACAACTAGTCTTCCATTCTTTCTAAGCCATCCATCTCGATCAAGCCCATACTTGTTCATCTCCACGTCGATACCCATCTTTAACTTGGAGTTGATTTCCAATAAGTTAGGATTGTCCTTCTGACTGGAACCAATCCGCTCAGTCAAAGTGGGTCTGATCGTCAAATTTGCTAACATTTCTAGATCCAATTCGCACCTTGGTCTGAAATCATACCTAGCGATATAATCCAGTCGCTTCCACTCAAGAAACATAGCCCCTAAACTAGCATGTCTTCTACTCAATGCATCAGCTACCGCATTGCCCTTTCCTGGTGTATATGCGATATCGAAATCATAGAAAACCAAGAATTCTAACCATCTCTATCGTCGGAGATTTAGATCCTTCTGAGAAAAGAGATACTTTAACGATTTATGATCGTTAAACAACTCGAATCTTTCTCCCAAGAGATAATGTCTCCACATCTTCAACGCGAACACGATCGCTACCAATTCCAAATCATGGGTAGGATATCTTTTCTCATGCGGTTTCAGTTGTCGACTAGCATAAGCTACTACCCTACCTCCTTGCATCAATACAGCACCTAATCCGGTACCACATGCATCCGTGTATACTGTCATATCTTTATTCCCTTTAGGAATGACTAACACTGGCGCACGCGTCAACTTTTCCTTTAGACACTTGAATGCATTTTCACAATTTCCGTCCCAGACGAAAGCTTGATTCTTCTTGGTCAACTGAGTTAACGGTGCCGCTATCTTGGAGAAGTCTTGGATAAACTTACGATAGTATCCGGCTAATCCCAAGAAACTTCTTACGTCTGTTGCATTCTTGGGCGTAGACCAATCTTGTACCGTAGACACCTTGGCAGTATCCACGGCAATACCATTCTCTGAAACAACATGGCCCAAGAATCTCACTTCCCTCCTCCATAAGTGACACTTAGAAAACTTTGCTTTTAATTGGTGTTTTCTCAACACCTCCATTACTACTCTCAAATGTTCCTTGTGTTCTTCCTCTGTCCTCGAATAAACCAAGATATCTTCTACGAACACAAGTACAAACTTATTCAATTGTCCCTGAATACTCTATTCATAAGATCCACAAAATATGCTGGTGCATTGGTCAACCCGAATGGCATGACCAACCACTCGTAGAATCCAGACGGCGTCCGAAAGCCCGTTTTAGCTATACTCTCAGCTTCCACCCTAAGATGATGAAAACATGTCGCGGGATCCAACTGGGAGAACACTCTTGCACCACTCAACTGGTCAAACAAATCATCTACCTGCGGTAGAGGATATTTATTCTTACTCGTCACCTTATTCAACTCGCGGTAGTCCACACACAATCAAAGGGAACCATCTGCCTTGGTAGCAAACACAACTGGTGCTCCCCACTCAGAAACACTTCTTCTGATAAATTCCTTCTTCAAAAGATCACTTACTTGCACCCCGAGCTCTCGCTGCTCCCTTGGTGCCATACGACGAAGTGGCATCACAATAGGTCTGGCATCTTTCACTAAATCAATACGAAACTCAATCTCTAGGTGTGGTGGAAGTCCGGTCACTTCCTCAAAGACATCCGGATACTGGCCAGCCACGGGCACATCTGACAACTCATCATGCGGGATGTCGAGGGAATTTAGAAAACTCGCCATTACCCCCATCACTTGGTAGACCACCAAACACTACCCTCCGCCCATCATCCGCTCTAACTGTCACCAAAGGGCCCTCACAGTCTACCACCACCCCGTACCTTTGGAGCCAATCGACTCCCAAAATAATGCCAAACCCAGTAAAGCCCAAAACAAAGCAATCACAAGCAAACATACATCCATGACTCGATAAGACCACATTACGACAAATCATACTAAGGCTAGTCGAACCACCAATCGGGTTCGTCACTGCTAAAGGTATATCGACTATCTCGGGTTCCAATCCCAACATATTTACCAGGTCACTAGATATGAAGGAATGGGAAGCCCCGGTATCAAACTGTACTCAAGCAGGAACATCAGAAACAGAAAGCATACCTTAAATGACGACATTCTTTCCTTTCTCTACCGCAGTTAGGGCATTCGACGAAGAAGGAACATCATTAATAGCATATGCTTTCACAATCTGCTTTTCTTTAAGGGGTTGTTGACATTTATCCTTGCGATATCCCACTTGGTCGCAGTTAAAGCACTTCCTGTCCGCTGGCTTTGCTCGATATTCTTTAGCATAATGGCCCTTCTTATTATTCTTCTGACCATCCTTAGCTTGGTTCTTTGCTTCCTTTTATTCTGAGAATTATTCTTGCCTCCACCGCTTGCCTGCGGCTTTGGCCCCTCAGCAGATGCAACAACGACTTTAGTCATGGGCTTAGGATAAAGGCTCTCTGATCTCAGTGCTTTGCCGACAATTGATTCAAAAGTCTCATCAATATGTTTTATAATCCTTTCCCCCAAGTACTGATCTAAGCCCGTTATGAACTTCTCATTCTTCTTATCGAGAGTGTCAATGAGGGATAATCCATACTTTGATAAAGTATTGAACTCAGCAATATATTCTGAGACTGCCCTACCATTCTGTTTAAGCTCCAAAAACTTCCTAAACAATTCTGATTTCTGAGCAGCTAGGATGAAATTATCACTAAATCGGGCCTTAAAACGATCCCAAGTAACTTGATCCTCTGGAGTAGCTGCTTTGATAGCATTTCACCAATTCATTTCCCGTCCTTGCAGCTGACGGGATGCTAGCTTTCTCTTCATCGCATCTTCGATTCCCAAGCCCTCGAAGATACGCTCACAACTATCAAGCCAATCCTGAACTTCTGTAGCCGATTTCGTTCCGTGGAACGACCTTCCACCAAGACTAGTGTAGTCCTTACAGAGCTTGGCGAAATCAGCCCTAGGCTCCTGCACCACTGCACCCCCACCATTTGCAGCATTAGGAGCTGCCCTACAAACATCCCTAAGCATCTCTCTCATGAAGTCAGTGAACATTGTCCTCATTTCAGGAGCAATTCCATTATTAGCTCCTCTACCAGTACCCCTCGTATGTCGGCTCATCGTTCGATCTGTAAGGAGAAAACGATTAACCATCTCTTCAGTGGTACCAGTGCAAAACGAATCCATCCTTAGATATACTAATAGTATATGTATATAGCTTTTGAAAACCAAAATATCTCAAATACGCGCTCTTATATACGTATACTATCTCTCCCTGGTGTCTTTCCCTAGGTTAACTAGGCAACATAGAGCTCTGATACCAAGTGTGACGGCCCGCCCCGCACTAGCCGACATTTCCAATGAAAGTGCGCTGTGTCAATGTCCAACTAGCACAGGACGGTCGCCAAAGAAAGGAAATTTGAACTAACAAAGAACCTATAGAATGTCTCACAGTGCATGGGATAAAATATAATTATAACATAAATTTGACATAAAACAGGTGAGACAATGCATAAGCTGAAAACTAAACCATCATAGCAGCATAAAATTCAAATACAGCTTATGATCCAAACATCATTATTACAACTTTTAAAATACTGTCTCTAAAGCAAAAGAAAGGATATGTACACTACTAATGCCCAAAGTAGTGACCAACAACAACAAAGGGAGATTATATACATATCATATGTGGAAGCCTCATGCTCATCTCCGGTACGACTACTCGTGCATAATCACCTGACATGTTTCTAGTCTGCCCGTTTAAGAGCACCCAGAGTAATAAGAAGAGACATAAAACTCTGGGTCAGACAAAAGTCTGGTATGAGCAATAAGCAGCAAAACAGAACGGTAACAGGTATACTAAACCATACCTGAACCTGGACCTGGAACCAAAGCGTTAACACAAAAAGATGTACAATACTCTAAGGTGACACTAACATATGGTGTAAAGATACGGGGGAGGGTTGTGTATGTCATAGTGATATCAAACAATCATGCATAACAACCATCCTCACATCTCTCACTCAGTGCGTAAAGCATACGATATCCACCGCTTTGATCACCCAAATCCTTGCTATGATCACTCTACCCCATGGATTCATGGCGACTTCACTGCACTGATCCACAACCACTAGTCCTTGCTATGTCCACTCAGCCCCATGAAGTCATGACGACTTCACTGCACTGGCTCATAGCCATGCTACGATCACTCTACCCCATGGAGTAATAACTACCCCACTGCACTGATCCGTAGCCTAACATTCGTCTCTTGGTCGTGGATCAAATCTATGGACATCGACAACTCCTTAGCACAGGTCCTGCAGAAAAGTTCAACTCATGAAGTTAACTCGTTGGTTCCCAACTGGATCCTGGGTTCTACCTCCTATTTGGACTACCTTTGCATCTCGGGTTTTGGTCATTATCCCGTTCGCACTTCTGTTCCATTTAGTTCATTCACTATCCAGACTCTAAGATCGGCTCATAATCCCCCCATAGCATCTGTTCGCGACTCGTGGATCGTCCCCTAGCATCGGCTCATGGCTCCAACTCCGGGTCGTGGTCCTCCTTCCCTGCACTGGCTCGTGACAATGCTCCAGGCTCGTGAGTCTTCAGTTGGCTCGTGACATCTCGCCGGGATCGTGGTCCTCCTCTACCGATCGTGACCATAGTGGCTCGTGAGGAAGCGGTTCGCGGTTCGGGATATGCCCCTTAGTTCGGTTCGGTCGTGATCACCCATCGGGTCGGGTCGTGATACTCCACTTGGTTTGGATCGTGACTCTTGGCTTCGTGGCTCCACCAGTTTGGTCTTCCCCTTCAAGCTTCGGGTCGTGACTTGCTCCCTCAGGCGGTTCGTGGCACACTCTAGGAGAGCGGGTCGGTTCGTAGGGGGCGATCCGTTCCGGTTCCTGCACAACTTTCCTACGACGGTTCTTACGCCACACGACAGTGTTTTCGACCATTCTAACGATTCTAACAACCATAAAACTTGCCAACCAGTCATAGAAACATGTGTAATCATCCACAAACACCAAAACCATAATTTAACATGTATATAAAGATAAAACATACCCAAAAACCCTTGTTTTCCCCTTAATCATGTTTAACAACAACTAACAGTAGAATTAGGAAAACTTAACCAAATTAACCCAAATTTTTATCAGAGCCCTAAAATAATATATTAGAATTTCTGAATATTTTTCCAGAGTTTAATCATGTATAATTTTGTTAATTAACACTGATCACCCCTAATTAGCTGTAATTAGTGAGAAACAATGCAAATCACTCACCTTGGCCACAAATTAATCTTAGATCAGAACTTTGCTACTGTTATTGGTCAAATTTCAATACTTAGCAGCAGCCTTTGCCTCTAATTTGATGTTGATTTGCCTCGATTTGATGCTAATTAGCTTAATTCTTGATTAGAGAGCGATTTGGGATGAAATTAGAAGGTGGAGGCCATTATTAGGGTTTTTAAGAGGTAAATGACGACTTGAAAACTGAAATAGAATGAAAACCTAACTCATTTCAGCCTCCCTACAACCCTAATCCCGAAATGGGTTATGGGCCCATTTGCTAATTACCCTAATTAGCCCACTTAAGCAGTTTTTTCACCTTCTAAAACTTGTTTCAGCCATATCTCCCAAACGGTGAGTCCGTTTGACAAGTGTGACTACTCTACGGAAAGGAAAACCATCATCCAGATCTTATGGAAGTGGTTTCAGGTAAAAAATCCTAACCTATCAAAAGTTATGGCCGAAACAAGATCAGCTAGGGGCAAAACGGTCATTTAAAAATCGGCAAAAATCGTGAACATGGGAAATGACCCCAATGGTCGTTCCCCAAAGTTACACGACTATACGACTTCATATGATAATTAAATAAATATTCTACGATCCTCCGATGCATAGAATGTGGGTCGTTACACTATAAATTCCATAGCGATTTTTTTTTTAAATTTTAAACTGGACATAACTTACAATTTAAAAAGTGAAATATCAGTTTCTTACAGTCATTAGAAAGATATAGTTAAATAGATTCTAACGTTTCTTGTTTCGTCCAATTCTGATTTATAATGAATTCATTATACTCAATTAAATTTCAAAACCAAATTTTAAAACGCGCCATTTCGAGTTCGATTTAATTAAATTTTAAATTTATATGTTCTAACTTCGATTTAAATAAATTTTAAATCGTTATTTCTCAAAATAAATCATTTAAATTCTTAAAATCCATTAAATCAATTAAAAATAAAATTCTAAATTGGTTCCAAAAAAAGGGGTTGTTACAATTTCCTCCACTTAAAATCTTTTTGTCCTTGAAAAGGAAGATAGAATCGAAGGTTGTTTAATTAACCAGCTCCACCTTCGCTTGTCTCAAGTTCTTCAACTTTTCAGTTTCTAAAAATTTATAATTTCTCAAAAATTTGGCTAACGCCTTAAATTTCTTAAAAATTTCGCCATAACCTCCTTTGTATGGGCTGATCGGTAAAACCACAACTTGCCTCACAGGGCCCTCATCAATCAAAAAGAAAAAGAAAAAGCCAATCGGCTTGCCAATCGGCTCGCCAATCGGCTCATAAAATCATCAAACCCAATCAACACAATAAACATGTACCTAATTGTCGGGCATAAATTGTATTCCTCTTCTTAGCTTCCATGCTATGACTTATTCAATATATATACATGTCTATCTATGCAATTCTAATCAATTTTCAGTTCAGTTCAATATTTGATTCGATTTGGCTTAATTTTACCTTTCATTCGCTTATTGGTTTTATTATTCCAATATTTTTATTAGTTAAACTAATAATCACACATTAGAACCAACAATCAATTAGACGGTTAAATTTTCTAATATATAACTTTTATATACTCAAAAATCATATTTTCTATGCCAAATCACAAAAAATAAATTCTAACTAAGTTTTTGGTTCTCACACCAGACAATTGGAAATATATAGATATCCACTTTCGAAACTCGAACATAAATGCTGATGATGTAACCACATCATCAGAATTATCCCCGAGCGACTAGATTGTGATTCTATATCTATCCAGCATATTTAAGACTTCGAATACACGTTAATTACGTGTATATTCAAAATCTTCCTATACTAGATAGTCCAAATTCAAAATTAATTAAAATATTCAAATACATATAATAAGATATAATTTTCAAACCAAAACTCAGTTTTCAGTTTTTTTTATAGAAATAGCACTCTTCAAACTCATTCTAGGGTATTACTAACCCTATCTCTAACGAGTCTTTCTTATAGGATATTACTAATCTTATCTCTGATGAATTCTTTCGTTAGGTTCTAATGTGTCTTGTTCTCTAAGGTTTGTAAACCAAAGCTCTGATACCAACTGAGACGGCCTAGACTTCCCCGATCCCCGAAGAGACGGAGTAGCCCAGATTGTATTGAGAACACGACGCATCATAATACAAACAATAGAACATTTCATTGCTATTACAATAATTTACATAAAAGTACAAGAATATATCAGAGTACGAATAAATATACAGTAGAAAAATATCAAAGATTTAAATTACAAAACAGCGGAAAATATATACATAAATATAATGCGCAGCGGAAAACATCAACTACCACAACTGAAAGAAATATACGGATACAAAGCTAGAGTTTCACCTTATAATGGCCAAATATGCTTGGTACGCGAAATTGATCTTTTATTATTACTATAAGTGAAGCAAACAACTTCAAATACAAATGTATCAATTGTAGACGACATAGTACCCCATCCTACTATGTCGACATATAGGTCTGCAACTAAAACCGAAAAGTCGCATATTGGAAATTGGATTCCATCTATGAGTCGAGGCAAGGGATTTTCCTTACCAATTCAAGACACTCTAGCAAAGGCTTCAGGACTTAGACGCTGGCTAGCCCTTGGATCTTCAGGGCCGGTCCACACTTACTTTAGTGAATTAGTTATTCCTGAACACACATTTCCTGGTCTTATCCGACCTATCTCTGAGCCATTAGAGACTCAATATCTGCAGCGCCTCATTCCTTCATCCACATAAGTAAAAATGTCTGAGCTCCATACTATGACATCACTTCAGGATAGAATGAAACGTCGTGCACTCCCTGTAATCACTATCCCGTTTTTGACTCATACCGGGTGTGAGGCTCACGAATTAACGTTATACACAAAACTATGCTACTTAAAGTTGTGCTTGGATCATCACCCACAAGACTCTTCTTTTCAACAATAAGCCTTGATCATTTGCATCTTAGCATGCCACATTGTCAATCCATACCGTACCACTGATTTCCACTAATATATAACCTCTAAGCTCATATGTCTCATAGAAGGGTGTTAAGCAAGAGAGTAAATTCTCTACAGCCAAATAGATATATATATATATATTTACCAGAGATCAACGAATATAGTATAAAGGAATACAACGTCAAACATACCATCCATTTGCAAGTCCGTTCTGGGTCTGAACGAAACTGGAGGCACCTTATTCCTCGTCCCATATGTCCAATACTGGAGAGAGGCCCTCGTCTATCTGGTCGATCTCCAAGTATGTCTGGACGATCACCACTTATTACCTTGACTTGGGTGTACAACCCAATCAAGACACTAGTAATCGTCCAAACGTTGTGAAGATCTCCGATCTTCAACCACCGTCTTCATCGTTGGCATTTAGTCGTTGTATAAGTTATTCAGAATGGGATAAACCCAGTCTTTCTGAATAACTTGCGTATTTTATAATCAATAATCAAGTGCTATAAAAACACATCATATGCCTCATTCTAATTCATAATATTCTTTTATTCAAATATTCACATCTAAGGGGAAAGATTACCATGAATTTTATCAAAGATATGTTCTTTTAAACTTATTCTTTAATCTTCCTTAGGATATCAATTTCAAAAGATTTCATTTTAACCTTTAACAATTCTAAACCAAACTAAGGTTTATTAACTAGTTGGGATTATCGAGCCTTACGAAAGTAACCATTTATTTATTAATCCCAATACCAACCTATTCATTCCATGGAGCAAAACTGGTAATACTCCATATTTAACACCCACGGTGTTATCGGTAAATTTTAATTACCATTTCACGTTCAAATCTAATTAAAGATTTAACTATCGCCTGGAGTAAAACTGGTGATACTCCATTCTCGATCATTTCACGAATTTGATAAATTTAATTATTCCATTCTCATTTTTTTAATCTACTTAAAGATTCATTAAAACTCTAGTTCAGTTTTAATCTTAAAATCATTACATAATGATTATTCAAATTTTAGGAAATGAATCCTGTCTTTACTTGGGTTAAAGAACAAATGTCGTTTAAAACATTATTCACGATAAACCCAAAATCCTCTTTCATTAAAATGGAACTTTCACGGAATTCATAATAGTATATAATTGATATAAATTTTTGTATCCTACTTGTACTATAAACGGAATAACGACAAGGCCTTTTAAATTCCATATATAGTATTGGTCTTCCTTCACAGAAGCTCATTTCGATTATTAATAAATCAAATTCCATTCAATTCCAATTTCTTTTATTAAATTAAAAAACTTTACTTTGGACAATTTCCATGAAATCTTAATTAAAAGACTTATAAATTCCAGATTATAACTTCACTATTAATCGGGTTTAAGAACTAATGTCATTTAAAACATTGTTCACAATGAAGCCATAATAAACTACCATTTAATTCCAGTTTATATTAATTAATTGGAAAACTTCATTAAATCTTGGTTAAAAGATTTATTCTTTCTTCAACCGGGTTTAAGAACAGTGTTAATAAAGACACCATTTATGAAAACCCAAAATCCAATTTGACATTAAATACAAGGCTTTGAATAGAAATTATATCGACTTATATTCAATATCAAATTCTGAAACTAAAAGATATCGTATTGGGAATAACGATATCTGTATCTTCCAAATTCCTCAACAATATCCGTTAAATCACAGAATCTAATATAGAAATATTCCAAAGATTATTTCCATTTAAATTATTTCCAGTTCATACGTTGGAAAATTTTAGTTATTTTAAAACCATTTCAATTCCTTTCTAATCTTTACTCAAATCGGTAAATAACTTATTCAGATTAAAATATATATTTTTCTTTACAAACTTGGAATGTTTCATCCAAAATTATTTCAAATCAGTTATTATGATTTTACATAATTTATTCATATTTTTAACAATTTTTTAAGGCCCTTACAGTCCGTTTCCAATAACGGCCACCGAACTGCATCCATAACGACCTTTTCTGAGATTGATTTGGACATAATTTGAAATCCAACCGTTCAAATTTAAATATCCTATATTCATTGGAAAGATCTTCTCGATACGAAACCAACGATTTAGGAGAATCTGACAGTCGGATCCTCCGTTATGCCAATTTGAAGTTAATGGTTGAAATTCGTGAACGGTCGCTGCGCGGCATGTTCTATTCAAGCCATTTAAATATATATAATATATATCGTCAATTTCCATTTAAAACGTATTTTATAAATTCATTTTAAAACGATTTCAACTTCATTTTCAATTTTAAATCAAAATTGAATATTCTATATCATTATAATATTAAAATGATAATATTTTCTAAATATCAGATTTTGAAATGAAACCTTTTCGATATTCATTATAAAATAAATAAAATTGACAAAAAATTCCATTTGAGTAAAAATGGCGTATATCAACTCGGCTTCATGTATTTCAATATTTTCGTGTCCATATTAAATCGGACATCAAAATCATATTTTAATTTTTTTTTATTGAATATTATTTTAAAAATGTTTGTTATTTCTGAATTGGAATCAGACTCAACCAATTACCATATAATTTTATATATATGGATTTCATTCATTGCATGTACTAAAAAATAGCGATAAACAGCTATTAAACATTCCATTCACATCTAGAGTGCAATTTACAACTGTATAAACATTAAATAATTAAATAACACTTATAACAGTATGTCAATCAATCGATTGACATACAATTAAATCCAAGGGAGGCGTGAATAAATTATCTTCCCCAGACCCGTGTGGAGTTTCAACCAACAACAATGAATTCAAATTAATCACTGGTTAGTGAATCTAACCAATTTTAATTTGATTCGAATTATTTTTCTAATTAACCAATTTTCACTGTTTAAATTATAAATGGATATTTCTAATTTAACTTTAACTACCACAATAATATTAACATTATTATTAATATGTTAATCATCACAATCACAATACAGTCAATTAAATTATCCACGGTTTTCAAACAACAGTGAACGTGAGCTAATAGGAAATGTACATAATTTTTGTGATAATTAAACAAATAAAAATCAACACTGACCATCTATATATTTTCGGTTATGAAATAATTAACTATACAAAATTTTGAGTGAGAGAGTTCTCACATTGGTTTCCACTCCTTCAATTTTATTTGAATATTTTATTTTTAAACTAAATTGAACGAGCGTTTAATATAGTTAAAAATCCAATTTTCTCCTTTTCCATTCTGGTCAGTTCCATGTTGTAGAGTTTGTTGATACGAGTGCAACACAACAGAAATCGTCGGATTCCGGTCTCGTATGAAAAAGATATGGTAGTTTATAAGTTAATTACATAAGTTTATACATTAAATTTAATTAATTTACTTAATAACATCATTAAGGGATATAAATCCCTTTCCTCTTCATTTCCAGACCAACAAAAATGAACCGATTCTTCGATTTGAACAACCGCCTGCGCCTTCCTATCCATGCCATCGGAAACCGATCGCTCCCGCCCCAACATGCGTCGAGGCACCACCGACCTCCCCTCTGAGTCACGTTGAACTCGGTGATCCATAGATCGCCCAAAACTGCCACGAACATGGCCTCTTTCAGCCCCTAAATCGATCACCTTGCAATCGTAAATCCTATCTCCTCCGGTGATGTCGAATGCCTCAGCGAGTAGAACATTTTTGCAATAGAACATTTTGGCCATAGGTGAACGGAGAGGAAGAACGGTAGGGAGGAATGAGGGAGCAAATCGGCCTTTGAATTAAATTGGAGGTGCGGAAAATAAAGTTAGGGTTTAGTTAGAGAATATGGTTATATATATTATAATTTAATAATATTTTATTTCGTTTAAGTGTGATTTTTCGTTCGAACTCCAAATCAAACCCAATGATTGTCGTTCCTAACTAATTACCCTCATTCTGAACACAATGAAATATATTTAGTAAGCCAATTCTATTGTTATGATTAGTTTTTATCACATTTAAAATATAAATAATATAACGGTCAATATTGAATTTGAACGTACATTTTAATTTATCGGGGCCACATACTGACTCCAAAAATTATGAATTTTGAAATCTCGCTATGTTTTGATGATACGATCCTAGCAAAATTAATTTTGTCGAATTTGGAGACCATTTGAAAAATGGCCTATTTATTAGCTTATTAATTTCAAACTGAAGTTGAAACACGTTTAAATCAACCAAGCTCAAATACTTAGTCCAAATGACTTGAAATTTTAAACCTAACAATAATTTGACATTCCGATCCAACAAAAGTGGTTTAGTAAAAAACGAAGATTGTTTGCAAAATGTCTATTTTTAAGGGCTTATATATTATTAATATATATATAAATTCCATAGCGACTATTCTAAATTTTAAACTGGACATAACTTACAATTTAAAAAGTAAAATCTCAGTTTCTTTCATTCGTTAGAAAGATATAGTTAAATAGATTCTAACGTTTCTTGTTTCGTCCAATTCTGATTTATAATGAATTCATTATACTCAATTAAAGTTAAAAACCAAATTTTAAAACTACCGCGGCATTTCTAGTTCATTTTAATTAAAATTTAAATTTATACGTTCTAACTTCGATTTAAATAAATTTTAAATCGTTAATTCCCAAAATAAATCATTTTAAATTCTTAAAATGCGTTAAATCAATTAAAAATAAAATTTTAAATTGGTTCCAAAAATACGAGTTGTTATAGTTATGCAGCAGGAAGCTAGGTTTTGGGTCGGATTACAGGCGAGGGGTTTGGGTCGGATGTCAAAAGGCCGAACTGATCCGATGTTACTTATCTGGAGTTGAATTACTGGTTTATGTGCAGAAGAAGGGTTTGGTTATGAAGACCCGAACCGATCCTGTTGCTCTTCTACTGCATCTCCTGCTCTTGAGTACATCCATTGATCGATCCCTTTGCTTTGTTTGGCCTGGTCATAGAACATGCTAACATTTCCCCTTCTCCTCTTGAAGTACATTTTGTTAGAGATAAGACGTGCTTTGAAACTGCTAAAACATCGATTCATGAACCATTGTGGATCAACGGTAACGTCTGTTTGTAACATTGTGATGTTTCATGAAATCGCATTTCTCGGTGCCTGCGATGGGTATAAATACGAGGTGGGATCGAAGATTACTTCTGTCTCTTCCAACAACTGGGAGATTCTAACTAAGGTTAAGGCAACTTTTCCAGGTAATTTTCTTGCGCGTAGGTGCGAATCTTAACATCTTCTTTTAAACTTATCTATTCCTTTTTATGTATAATCAAAGTTGTGATGCCGAATCAGAAACCATGCTTCGGATTGGATCGATTTAGTTCATCCCATCTTACATTCAAACCACCATGGTACTTTTGGACCGAAAGGCTTTTTATCATTTGGTTTTTTTCCTAGGCGGATCGCGTCGGGCTGTCAAATCTACTGGACACGAATGTCCTTTTACCCCGACATATATAAGTCGGCGTTTCTCTCTCTTCTTCATTTAAGCTACCGCATTTTAACCAAAGAAACCCTAATTTCCTCTTTTAACAACTTCATTTCGATTTCTGAATTCAAATATAGGTAGGCTTAAATTCCTTGTATTGTGTAATTTAATGTTCAAATTCGTATAAATAACATCTGAACTCCCATGTCAATCTACGTCGCTTTGGCCAAATCGATGGTGGTGTTAACGTCGGGATTGTCTACACAGCCGCCGTCGATGGCGATGTCGTCGCTGCTTCCAGTCAGTGGCGTAGTTAAGCTGTATTTGTTGTGGGTCCGTATCTTAGTGAAAAAAGAAAGGATGACGGAAGTTTGGTTCTTGGTGCAGTGAAAAGGAGGAAGAAGGTGGTGAATTAGGGGAAAAAGACACGGTTTGGATCGGAATAGCTGACTCTGAGGCAAATTGAGAAGTGCTTAAGTGAACTAACTGAGTCGCAGTGAGCTGGGTTGGTTCGGGTGGAGTTTCTCTAATCCGCTTCAGGGGGATTCGACCCAATCCGGACAGATATAATTTGTCATAAGATCCCGACCCGACCCGAATAAATTTCCTTCACATACCCTGATCCGAATAGTTGTTGACTCTCTAAGAGACTCCGAACTGACCCGCCGTGATTCCTTCCACAACCCCGATCTCAGCCGAGCCGATACAATTGATATTGAACATATGCATTACTTGATGCTATCTTGCTTGACTGAAACTGAGATTTTAACAACGATGACTCCTGACATATTTCGGCACATGATCCTACCAAACTTGAACACGACATACAAATTTATGGACGGTTAGGATAGAGCCCTTTGAACGGGACATTCCTGGAGTGAATGAACAAAAGATTTCTTAATCTTCCTATATATTGCATTCTATTCTGCTTACTTTGTACTTTTTGATTTCCGCACTGCACACACTGGCACAGATTAGCACACACATACACGGGAGGCACGGGCAACTACACTCTAATTTCTGTCATCTCTTGGGTAGTACAACAATCATGTCTGGAAGACGCTCAGCTAGATTGGCAGAGAGAAAAAAAGCTTTAGGGCCATCTGAGAACCCTAATCTCGAGGATGTCTCATTTACTTCTGACTCATAATGGGATAGTGCAGGTCCATACTATGAGATAACAATTCACGAAAGTGGTGAGTCATCTAGAAGTGCAGTTTCCATGAATGAAGAAGAGGAAGACGAATGGGAGACAATCATGCTCCTGATTAATTTGAGAGTGCAACTATCTTAGAAGCACCTACGGACTCGGTTTGTTCAAAAATTGATGACCCAAGCTTAGACGCCTATGTTCAAAACACGGAATTCTCTGAAAAGATACCAAGGTGTCTACTGAAATAGATCGGCCTCATAATCCACCCGAAGGATACTTGGCGATTAGCCGGTTGATGTGTATTGTATGGGCCATCCCTTCATTTCCACCATTCGTTGTCAATTTTCTAAGACGAATGCTTATTTCCCCCATGCAACCTCATCCCAATGCTTACACCTATCTGTACACATTATATATCGAATACAGATAAGTTATGGGGTTATAGCTTACTTTTGAAGATGTAAACTTCTTCTATCATTTTAAACGCCGAATCAAGGAAACTCCGTCTTTCGTGTATTTCGAGTCTGTGCCTAAAAAGGAGATTACTAACGAAGCATTCAGCAGTAAAGTAGGTGATGCGAAGTCTGAATGGTTCTATATCAAGCATCAGCTGGGATGCGCTAGGCGATGGCTCCAATCAAGTAAGCTTCAGACTTCGATGTTCTGACTTTAATTGTTGCCATAAATATACCAACTTGTCTTATTCTTTTTTAACTGCTAAAACGAAAAAGGAGGTGCACCAAGTGTACTTGGATCACATGAATCATTTGCTTAGTGGTGGCCTAAAACTACTGATCGTCAGAGAATGTCTAGTGGACGACTATTTTCATCGTCATAATCTACTTGCTATAACTAGGAGCATAAGCCACGAGAGTGGTCCTTATGTATATGTGCCCCCAGTTGAGGGAGAGACTGGAACTTTGGTCGAAAGGGGAGAGAGCACGTAAGGTTAGGAACTCATAGGCTCCAGTCAGGAATCGTAGTTAGGAGTTAAAAGGTCAACAGAGGAGGATAATATGATTGTGCTCCAGCAGAGTCCTTCTCTATTGTCGACTCAGGACGACGATGCTTTGAACATATCCGCCAGGGATAAACAACGAGTCGATGATCCGAAAGATTCGTCTATTCTTGAAAGGCGGTCGTCTCCAAAGACTCTCTCTCTTGTTAGGTCTCTTATTGGTGGATCTTCACCATATACCCCATATTCGATGATTTATCAAAGCTTCCTTTTCCTTAAAAGATATTTACTTCTAAGGATATTCGTATGGGACCATTCTTTCCCACATCCAAAGAGGTAGCAACTCCTGAAAATAATGGGGAGACAACACGGACAAGCCTAACTCCGGGCTCTAGAATGTTGGGGAGATCACTTAGGACATATCTACTATAATTGCACTGCACGTCACATCACTTGTGTATTATATTAACCCTGATTTCTAACATTTATTTATATAAATTTTCAGGAGATATACCGCGCCACCGCTACTCCCTAGAGATGTTCGCTCGGGTATGCCCAGGTTTGATTCTGATACCGAACACGATCAATGTGTAAGTTGTCGTAGAGATGATAGGAGGCACCTCCGCCTCAGCCTTACCGATCGTCCCGTTCTCGGCCTCTGCATTGCTCGGATTCATATAAACACGAAAGTCATTCCATTCATCGTGTGGGAGATAAATATGCTCCTAAGGCCCCAGCTGCTTCCAAAGAATGACCTCCTCATGAGTAGCCATTAAAGAAAAGTTACGAATTGAAAGACAAGCAAAGGGAAGCGAGCAAAAATGTGGAGAACAGCAAAACAACTATTGTGCCGTCTAAACATCAGAATATCGATATTACCACAACAAGGCTTGTGACGACCGCCCACAACCCCTGCATTATACAAGAGGAATAATCTGCTGAAAGGTGTGCCAGGCAGTTATAGCTGATCATCAAAGTATGATACATAAGCGGAACCTATCTTAAACTCACAGCGCAAGGATAAAATATAATAAAACATATACAACAGGTAGTGATAGCGAAGTAGAAAACACTAAACTTTCACGTTAACTAGAAAGTATTTCCTATACACGTGGATATCAACAACAGTGTTTGTACAATTTGCCTCACTACAACACTCAAAGAAATAGCAAACAGCGGAAACAAATACTATATGGTAGTAAAACTGATACGTGAGCCTCCTGCTCGCCATTGATCAGCATCCTCATTCTCACTAAAGCATCACCTTCCACTTGCTTCTCAGTCTGCTCATCCACAACCGGATGAACAGCCCAAGGTAATAAGAGGAAACATAAAACCTTGAGTCAGACAACAGTCTTAGTGAGTGATAAAATAGCTAACAAACTTCATCAATAAAGTATATGGGAATAAACAAATAAACCGCTAATCTACCCAGCTCCAGAGAAGACTTACACCTGCCTTCCCCACACCTGACAGTGATAGCCTTTACGATCTATACATCTAAAGGAATAACAATCCAGTCATGAATATCAGAACAACCATTCATACATGACAAAAGCAGCTCAATCATTATCACAACAAAGCATTCAAACATCCGTGACTGATCTGGCTATCACCACCAACCTTGCTTTGAAACCACCATTATCGTATGACTAGCTAACAATTCGCCATCAACTGTCAAGGACCATATTCGACGCCCCGGTTCTAGCAAAACAGCACACGCTATACTCAACACGTGTTACATGCTATACTCAACACGTGTCTAGGCCATACACGACGCCCAGGGCACTCGACCTACAATTGCTCTTTAATTGTACCCCTGCTTTGAGTCCGCTTGAACCTACGACAATGAGAATTCCTCAGCCTTCTCATCTCTATTCATTATCAATTACAACTATTAATTAGCTCAGAACACTTTAGGGTGATCACTTCACATGAACTCATTACATCCTCGAGTCGTTTCCACATTCGTCACATCCGATGAACAATTCACCTCACTTCATCATTCCTCAATGGGATTCACACCATCGCCGAGCCAATTACATCATTGCGTTGTAGCTAGAGTTCAGGGGGTTGCCCCCGAAAAAAATTTAAAAGCACCTTTTCTTCAAATCTGGATCGTACCCGAAAATATAAATTTTCAGAAAAATGACCATGTTCGACCAACCCCTTCTGCTCGACCCAGAATGCTGCTCGACCCGACCCACATCCGGACCAGATTACCAACCTGCTCAACCTACATTCAGGCCGACCCAAACACCCTGAGTATGACCGACCCAAACTCCCTGAGTACGACCGACCCAAATCTCCTCCAAAACCAGAACCATCAGATTTGTTTGACTGACCCACACCCAGCCTGACCCGACCCAGATGACCGACCCGACCAGGCTTGGCTTCTGGCTTGTTCTCTAAGACACCTCTCTAGGACCGACCGACCATGTTCGACCGACCCACTATGTTCAACCGACCACCATGTTCGACCCAAAACCTGCATCCTCCAATGCAACTCCAATTTCGACCAAAACTTCGCCAAAACGGTTCGTTTGACGAAATTAGGTCATCCAATACGTCCAATATGATCACAAGCATGATACGAAATTAGCAATAATACCAATATGATAATTCCGTCAACAAACATGTAAAATTCAACAAAATCACCGTAAATGTAATTATGAGCAAAAACCATGGATCTAGCTTGCACATTCACATGAAATGTCATAGAAATTACCTATCTAAACTTGCTAGATCAAATCACAGGGTGATCTATATGAAAATGAACTTTCCAATGCATAAATCTATGGAAAAACACTTGAATTTAATGAAAAACATGATCAACTACTCATACACTTCATTGAATTCATGTGAGAGATGTAATCCACTCACCAATTCTCCCAAACAAGCAAAAATCAATGAAATAGGAATTCGGACAGCAAGCACTTCATACCAAACACCTTGATCCGATGAAGCCTTGCCTCAATTGATGTAGATCTAGCCTCCAATGGTGTAGATCAATGATTTCCCTCCTTGGATTTGGATTTTTAATGGTGGAAAGGTGTTAAAGGAAGGAGGAGCACAAGGCCTCCAAATGAGATAATGGAAAACTAAAACTGTTTCCCATATCCCTTACCCCCTATTTATAGTTTCCATCAACCCACTAATAGGCCTCTTCAAATCAGCCCATTAAGGCTCCCAAAACCTGAACAGGCAACTGAAAAACCTTAAAACAGTGATTCCTCCCAAACAGCTGAACCAAATCCTTAATGTAACTACTATTTGGAAAGACAATCATCATTTCCTTTCCAATAGCACAGGTCTCATCCTCTGATTCGACCTGAGTCAAAAGTTATGCCCTGTACAAGATTGACAAGGGAAAAATGGTCACACAAAAAAATCGGTAAAATTATGGAAATGTCTCACATCCCCATAAGCAACATATTAAAAGATGAGAATGATCCAACCCTTAAGGAATAAAACAAAAATATTTTACTATCTTCCAATACGTAAAATGCGGGCTATTACAATACTAATCATACTTGATGACGAAAATAAGGCCAAGCTGGAGATTTTGAAAAAACAATTCCCTGAGCATCATTTCGGAACATGCACTTTGTCCCAGCTCTTAAACCAGTATCTTCAGATTGAGCAAATGAGGTCAAGGCCAAGATAGACTTCGTAGATACACAATACAAGGAAATGTATAAATATTCGTGGAATCTTTCTAAGATCATTCGAGATTTGTTGGCCGATATAAAAAAATATGAGGGATATGGTTGAATATGATATAAATATTCGTGGAATCTTTCTAAGATCATTCGAGATTTGTTGGCCGATATAAAAAATATGAGGGATATGGCTGAATATGAAAGGAAAGCCATTGAGAATACTGAGAAGGAGCTTGAGGATGCCCAAGCCAAGCTTGCCCTCGCATAATGTGATGTTTACAATTACAAGAACCAATATGAAGAGCTAAAGCAGTGTTACCATACCGAGCTCGAATCTCATAGCCAGGAACGAATAGATCTGAAGAAGCAAATCGACAATGCTATGTAACAACCCAGATTTTTAGCCGTTGAATTTGAATATTTAAATTTGTTTTAAATATTTTATTTGAATTATATATAGGAATTTATAAGAAATTATTTAATGAAATGATATTTAAACGTATAATTTATAATATAATTTAGAATGAGCTCGTAAAGTCGCGGCGGTTCGTAATTTACGATTTAAATTTCAACTAAGTACACAGGATTCGTTATAAGTCAGATTTCCTCAAGACAAGAAACGCTCGAATTTGTTGAACTATATCTTTCCAACGAAAGTGAAAAATCAAGATTTCATATTGTAGATTTCAAGTTACGTCCAAATCAAATTTTCAGAAAGTCGTTGTGGAATCGTATATTAGCCATAACAGTTATTTAAATATATTTAAATATCGGTCTTGAATTTGGACAAGCCCTTTGAGACGTAGTGATAATTTAATTTTTAGAATTTTACTGTAATTTTTAATTAATTAAATACGCAACTTTTTACTTGGAGTATTTTGCACCGTATATCAATATTTTGGGGTTTCATAATATAAGTTAAACTACCGATATTATTATATTTTTGGGATTGTGGTATCTCGCTGGACACGACCGTATTCTTATTTCTGTCCATAGTAGTTTGGATATGAACGAAAACCTTAGGTACCTACAAAACCATACATGCTTTAATAATAATATTATTAATAATATATTAATAATAAAGACCACTAATATAGAAGAAACATGCGTCAGATATTGCAATATAAGTGGTTTTCGGGTTGTAATAAAAATATATATAAAGAAATCAAAACAAATCTGCTGTATAATCTTTTAAAATCTGCTGAAAGTCTTGAAATCCTAGCACCAGATCTTCGAAACGTCTTAGATAAAATCTCATTTTTTGCGTACAGTAAAAGAAAAATATGTTGTTTGTCCTTTCACTAAAATATCTTTGTGTTAAATCCTTATCAGATATCAGTGGCGCAGCCCATATTTTCAAAACCTAAGCATTTTTTTAGAGATCCCACCCTATACTTAGTCTGTATCAAACTCTCCGTCACATGTATAAATCTTTGAAAATTTGGCAAAATCAGGCAGTAAGAAACATGCAATAAATGTAGCTTTAGGAACCATGTGCGAATCAAAGAAATTAAAATCTCTGCAGCTTTATTCTATCCGTTCTAAATCAAAGCACATGCTAAACTGAAAAGAAACATATTGTATAAAAATGGTGTAACGCACATGACTACAACCCTACTCTATTTTCCTATTACGTGGCCACCAAGTCGCTAACCCTATAAAACACAGTGTCTTCTTCAACATTTCTGCAAAACAACTGGAGAAAATAGATATATATAAATATAAAACACTGAATTCTCTCGTTCATCAAACCAAAACCAAACGAAGGCACTCAAATCTTCATAAAAACAAAACAAGCTGATCTATTTCATTTCCTCCCTTTCAATAACGAAAACAACTCCTTCCTCACAAATAATCAAAACCGTGCCTTTTAGTTTCCAATAAAAACCAAATCTTTGGTTCGTTAAATTTCTTAAAAACAAGAGCTTCATTCCTATGCTATTTTACTCGTGTTTGATGGGCAAAGTAGGCATGGTGACGCATTTTGAAAGGGGGACTCTGGCTTGACATAGTGGTGACGAGGGGGATGTACTCGGATATAGGAGGTTCTAGGTCTTGTCGGAGCTGGCATGGGTGGTACTCGGAGGTGCGGTGCTGGCCAGGTGATGGGGCGTAGGTCCGGCGGTTTAAGGAATAGTGGCGATGGAGGAGAAGGAGCTCAGGATGTTGAGTTTGACGATGGTATTTGTTTTTGAATATATGGAGTAGGAATTGAAGACGTGAAGGATGGTGTTGATGGTTTGGGAATTAATGCCGTGGGTTCCAGTTTTTGAACAGCGAAAGAGAAATAACAGCTGTGGGTAAGTGTCCTTTTTATTAAAAGAAATTTTGGGTTTCATAAAATGATGTGATTCATTTTTGAACATGGTAGCAGTTTTGGGTTTATTGGCTTAGTTGATGTCGAGATTCGGTCAAAGGGGTCGGGTAGTGCGAATAGTTAAACGAGGTGATGACCATATATTGAACGGTGCAGTTGTGGATTAGTGGCATGTACAGGGTGTTCGAATTGGTAAGGGGAGGGGCACGTTCAGTTTGGAAATTGAAAAGAGTTGGAACTGTGCAAACAGTTTGTTCTTTCTGATGGGGATGATGGTGAAAGGACGATGATGTTTGAGGGGAGCACTATTTGCGGTTCCAATAGGGATGAAGTTGGGCTTATTTTCAATAAAAAGAAAAGGATATATAATGTTGTGTATTGCCACAAACATCGTTCTGCTGAACGCAACCTGGGTTGCCACCATGTTGAAATTGACGATGACGACAAGGTGCAGACATTGAGCTCAAATATGGCTGGTATAGATCAGCGAAAGAAAATTTAAAAAGAACAAATATCGTAAATAACCAATGATCGGATGTCCATGTGTTAGTTTGCATCAGGGAGGAGCTAGTGGAGTTAAATATTGGTATCAATGCTCGGACGTGAGGGGGAAGTTCGCATGTCACTATAGACCAACATTGGGTTGGGGAGTAAAGCTTGTAGCAAGAAACAAAGGATGCTGAGGGAAGAAGATGTGTTGACCATAACCTAAGGAATTAACGCAATCATATCCATTGGAATCAAAACGATGAGATCTACATTATAGCACTGACAATGATGAGAACGGAGCTATTGGAATTTCGAGATAAAATCAAATGCTCATTTGATTTTAATTAAAATGAAAACAAAATCGCCAACTGCAAAACGATGTGAGTAAACTCACTAACTCTGCTTCGTTTATATGTTTATAAACGAGTTTTTAAATTTATTTATATTAATTTTATTCTGTGTGATGGTTGTTTGGTTGAATGGTTGCTAAAATTGGTTGAAATGGTTGATATGGTTATATCGTTGATCGATTATTAGTTCTGTTACTATGATATTTCATATTCATGTGAAATTAATGTTGATTAACATCTGTGGATGTAGGGAAACAAGTTGGAGTGATCCAACTGGATTCCTCAACATTTATATTATTGTTTGTTATTTACTGTGATATATACTGTGATTGATTATGTTGTGTTGAATTACCCTAGCCCTAGAATTTTGGTATACCGTAAAATATTTTTGAATATAGAAAATGAAATCTGAGTTTTAAAAAGGAAATTTATTTCCAAGAATAGAAGCGTAATTTCGAATAGAGTTGAAATTAAAACCATGTTAATGGAGATAACAAGAAGTTGTCTATAAACGAAAGTATAAATTAAGTGAAATTTTTATCATTGGATAAACTGAAATATAAATTCAAATCTGAATTTATATGAAAAGTGGAAATCGGTTTTGAAACCAATATTTGAATTGAGATTTGAACTTAGAAAATTATAAAGGAAATTATAAACGAGATTATAAATATTTGAAATAAATAAGGAGATTTTCTATAAACAATTGTAAATAGAAGTTATAAATGGAATTGGATTTGATATGGTAAAATCAAATAATTGATTATGTAAAATGAAATAGTATTCACAATTAAAGTGAATAATCCTTTAAAGTAGATATTTTGCAAATGAAAGTATCTATAAAGGAAATTTGGGTTGGTAATGTGAATTCAAATAGAAATTTGAATGATAAGATAAATGGAAAATGTTTTCGAAAGGAAACGTTAGATTTTATTCCAAAGTTCGGAATATAAAACAAACTGAAATAAAAACCAAGGGATTTATAATTATACTTTGATTAGGTCGAAGTTTATTATAATGGTTTAGTTCAGGAAGGATATTTGAATTCTATTTTGTGTAAAACTATAATTTAAAATGAAATATATTAAGAATCGAATATTTCATTATTTATAGCTTTGGAACACCACTCCATGTTTTGAACTAGTTTAAAATTTATTTTAAATTAGAATTATTAAACAAGTTATATTTGTATAAACCAAATATTTGGAAATAGCGATTTTTAATGCTGCTGTTATAATAAATGTTTTTTATATATCTAAACAGCGATTTTTAACGCTGTTGTTATAATAAATGTTTTATAAATCTAAATAGCGATTTTTAATGCTGTTGTTATAATAAATGTTTTGTAAATCTGGACATCGATTGTAACGCTGTTGTTAAAAGTAATGTTTTATAAATCAAATATCTTGGAAACAGCGATTATAACGCTACTGTTATATTAATATTTTTCTATAAAAGAAGTGTGTTCTTAGATTGAATCCGAAAGTCGCGCAAGCGAGATTTTGTTTAAAGTTGTGAGCTTTGACTATTTCAAAGTTGAGAATGTTGTTCAATTAAGGTCTGAGAGGTATACCAACTTGACTGACTACATGATTGACGGAGAAATGGTTAAGGTTCGGTAGCAAGGATTGGTTAGTGATATCATTAGTTAACGAATGATTTATGGTTTGAGTTATAATACCGATGTTTTATAACATCGCGCTAATTAAATGATTTTGAAATGTTTTTCCCCAAAAAAAATGAGATATATTTTCTACGCGTAATGGATTGGTCAACGAGGAATTAAGAAATTGAATATGGAAATATTTTCCGATATTAATAAGGTATATTTTCTGAATATAGAAAATAGGGATTTCATCAATATATATAGAAATATTTTTTTTACTGGAATAAGGGATATTTTCTCGAATAGAGAAATTATAATATTGGAAATGTTTTTCCAAGAATCAAGAGAGAAAATTGAACTTTGAAAGGATACAAAAGATGAGAAATGGGAAATTGAAATGATAATATAATAAGGAATTAATTTAAAAAGGGGCCATTATTGTTTGATGGTTGATCGGTAGAATTTCCAATTGGAAATATGACCGTTGATTATATGGATGTTTCTTTGATAGTTAAATCACCAACTATCAAAGTTTTATTTTATTTTATACCTCCGTTGTCAATATGGAGAGATCGGGATCAGATTTAATTTCTGAAAACAACTCTGTATTGGTATAAGCGTACATATCAACTTATGTTGAAGATAATTGAAGACAGAGTAAGATGAAAGGGTTGTTCTGTTAACCGTAGGTAGAAATTGCCCAAGATGGATTAATAGAACAGTGCCTTCGCTTTGCCCAGACCCAGGGCAACTTGTAAGGGCGAGTGTCTAACAGAGTATTTCCAAAGGGATTACGTACGTTGATTCCTTCAAACGTACGAAGTTGGTGGCATAGAAGGGAAATTTCTTTAGCCTAACAATCTGAGTATTGTTGTGGGAATCAATTAGTGATTTCCGATGGATCTGACGATGTGACATTCAAAGTGAATGGTGGCCAGATATTCTGGAAGATAATTTAAACCTCAACCCTCACAACTGGGAATTGACAAAAATCGGGCAGGCAACATGGCTATGTGGGTCGCTCCCATTAGAATGTATAATCACCTATCTAGAGAAATTCCAATCGCTTCTTTAATCTATCGATGTTGTCCCTTTCGGGAAACAGTTGCTGATCCCAACCGTTGGTGATATACATTCGATACACTCAAGCGAAATGAGTGGTCGGTCATGTGTGGGCCGGGTTGCAAGACGTTCTTGTTGAACCCCAGTGTATCCTCTCTAGAGTACATTGATCGGAAGGTGGATCCATACCTTGTTATGTTGGAAAACCAATCTCCAATAAGCGCCCTGCGGTTTTCGATTTCATATTATATATTGAGCGTGAGATGCAAGCGTTCCGCTAGATTCTATTTATTTGATGTAGACATTATTAAAATATCACTGGATTTGATATCAAAAATATTTTGGTTATCGTAAGATAAAAACCATCCGTTTTTATGTGTGGATCGGTCTTACGATTATCATTTCTTTCGAAAGGATTTTTGAAAATTAAACCAATGGTTGGAGTTTACTCACACCAGTCCCATGACTGACCCAGAGTTTATTTTGTTTGTTTTCCCTAAACTCTTGGGTGCCCAAATTTGTGCGGGAAGTCAAGTAGTCGAGATTTTACAGATTCACTTGGAGAAGTTTGAAGCAGGAGGCTTCACTAGTCAGCTATAGACTATCATATATTCCGTTGTGTACCATGTTTGTATCTGGATACATGAGTTTATAACTTTTTCAGAAATAGCTGTTGTGCTCTGATGATGGTATGTATACGTAACGACCCGGAAAATCTGAACCAATTAAAATTTTTTAAATTGGCTAAAATAATGGATTTTAAATATTTAAAATAAATATTTTAAATAATAGCAATGAAAAGTGAGTTTGAATCGACGTTTGAAAACGAATATAATTAATTTTAATTATAAACAAGGCCTGAAAAGGCGCTGCAGTTTCAAAAATGGAATTCAAACTTTGTCGGACTGTACCGGGTGCAAAACAAAACAGATTTGAGTGAAACCAAAAATATTTAAATCTATTAGTGAATACCTTTCTAAAGAATCTGAAAAATCGAAGTTTCATAGCGGGAAGAAAAAGTTATGGTGAAATGAATTTTCAGAAAGGTCGCTATGGAATTTATATAGCCCGTGAAAATGGCCATTTTGCATACGACCTCAGAATTCGATGAAACCACTTTTGTTGGATCCGGGATGTGAAGTTATTGCTAGGTTTCAAATTTCATAATTTTTGAAGCTAGTATGTGAGCGTGGCAAAGGAAACGTGTTTTGGTCAATTGCAGTTAAATTGGATCGACCAGAAATGGGCCCATAACCCACAGAGCAGCAGGTAAAACCCACCGTGGCTGCCAACTTTGTAAAAATCCAACGGTTGGATTGTCTGGAATGTTTAACTCAATTCTGAAGAAAAACAGCGCCAGAATCGATTATATTTATATATAAATATATATATAATTATATTTAATCGAATAACGACGCTGCAGTTCGTATTTTGAAATCGAAACTTCAAACGATTATATCGGGAGATCCGACCGTCGGAATTTCCCGAAACTGGAACCGTTGGATTCGTTTTGAAAAGATCTTTCTAATGATGTAAATTTTGTGAAGATCCAATGGTTAGATTTTCAGATATGTGTAAATCAAATCTGAAGAAAAACAGCGCCACGGTCGCGTTATGGCCCGAAGCGTCGTTTTGAATAAACTAGCTATTTTAAAATAAATAAAAATAGCGATAAATCGTTATAAAATATTATAAACGATATGGATGTGAAATTTAGAAACTAACTGAAGGTTGGCTAAGTCGAATGGTTTCCTGGGCGTTGATCTGATGTTGGTTTCGGCCTTCGGGGTTAATATTTGGGAAATCGCTTGATACTGATTGACGGTTAGTGACTAATGAATTGAAATGATGCGTACGTATGTTAGTGTTGCACTTGTTTATTATATACACGAGTTGCTCAGAAAGACCGGGTTTATCCCATTCTGAATAACTGAATCGACGATAAGAAATCGAAGATGAAGACGGTGGTCGAAGACCGGAGATCTTCACCTCGTTTGGATGGTAACCGAGGTCCTGATTGGGAGGCATCCCGAAATATGGATAATGAGTGGTGATCGTCCAGACGTACGTGGTGATCGATGGGTTTGCGAGGTATATAGTGCCTCCGGTTTCGTTCAGACCTAGAACGGACTTGCAAATGGACAGTGTGTCTGACATTGGAATTTATTCTGTGTGATTGATTGCTATCAGTTGCATGGTGTGAATTGCATGTGTGGCATGCTAAGATGCAGTGATCAGGGCTTCTGTTGAAAAGCAAAGTCTTGTGGTGATAATCAAAGCACCACCTGTGTGGCGTAGCTTTGTGTATAATGTGAAATCGCGAGCCTTACACCCCGGTATGAACCAGAAACGGGAGCAAGACCTTAGAGAGGGCATGCATTTCTTCCTAGCTAGAAGTGGCGTAAGTGGTTTTACACGCCCTGACGAGTTTGACTTATGTGGTTGTTGGTGTTGCGAGGCGCCTCGGTTAGATCGGACGATCCGGGTCCGATGGAGTCATTCGTTGGCTCATTTACGCCCCAAAGGGCGGGGAAACGTATTGTTCAGGCATAATAATCCACCTCGGTGGACCGGCCCTGACGATCCAAGGCTTGCCTGCGCGCTTGCCTGAGACTCAGGCTAGGCAGTCTCGAATTCGGTGAGGACTATCTTTTGCCTTGGTTCATGACGGAAATCCAATTTCCAAATACGTCATCGTGCGGTTTTGATTGTATATATATATGGCGACATGATATATGGTACCCATGCCGTCTATGATTGATAGTTATGATTCGAAATTGTTTTCAAAACATGTCAACACTAGTAATAATATCAAATGCTTTTGTTTTATTCGTATCAACCATATTTTGGCCATTATAAGGTAAAACTCTATCCTCCGGTTTGCGTTGCATTGTGTGATGGGAACTGAGTCTTATAATGGCTTCATTTTTATAAAAAGCATTGCGATGTTTAAAAGAATGATTTGTTTATAAAGCACTGGCAATCCAATGGAGTAAACCCGTTCCACGAAAGTGGCGTGGTCCTGTGATTGGCCATATTATAAATGTGTTGAGTAGATTTCTCATACCAGTCCCATGACTGACTCGTAGTTTGTTTCACTTTCAAACTCGGGTGCCCCTTTTTCTACATGAGCAGCCTTGTATTCAGGTTTAGCTGGTTCTTTCTGGATAGCTGGAGCTGAAGATGGATTCTATCATTTATCTATTTTATGCGGTTCAGCTCCTATTGTACATATTTTTTTGTTTTCCGCTGTAGACATTTATGTATAGCTGAACTGTATTTGTACTAAGTATGATCCTGTGTACTGTGTAACACTGATGATTACGTATCCAGTATATTCTATTGTTCATTATCTGGTGTATTTATTTAATTCTGTTCTGCTATTATCTGTTTATGTGTTATATTCCAAAGATTACCCTTGCCACCGTCAGTACGGGGTTTGGGGTCGTCATAGTATATAAAGTTATTGAATTGTATTTCAAAGTTTATGTTACCTACTATATTTTATTCGTTCCGTTGTGAGTTTGTGATCTTCGTTTTCTTCTATTCTAATATTTCTTTCTTTCTATTTCTCATCCTCTAACTTCTTTCTAATAGTGATTCATATTTCTGTGCAATTTGAGTTGGACGTGTGGTGTTATTAGTCGACCCAAGGAGTACGGAAATTCGGGTCGTTACATGCTAAGTCTAAGAGTATCAAAGCGAAGTCAGCTTTCGCCCGCATTGAGCAAGAGAAGGTGGATTTATCGAAGAAGAATGTTGATCTAGAAGCTAGGCTGGCAGAAGTAGAAGCAAGGGCAGTTCTAGCTGAGGGGAATGCGAACATTGCTATTAAATCTACTACCGATGCTAATTTGCAACTTACCGAAGCCCAAAAGGAATTGGACAATTATAGTAAGCTCATGATAGAGTTATTTGCTCAGGTGATTCGCTATCGGGACATTTCCTGGATCAATGACTATCCAATGACTCTGGTCTATGTGTGGGATCTGGTTGTTGACTGGGAGAAACAACAGCTTAAAGTGGACACCATTGACGAGGAAAAGCTCATGGAGAAATATCTGAAAGGTGAGGAGCCAGAACGCTTGGTTGAAAGGCGTAAACTAATTCAAGCAGCTATGGAGGAGGAGAGATGCCGAATCAAAGGAAAAGACACTATCGAAGCTGGCTCTTCATCTATTGCCAATGGGGCTACTGAAGCAAAGGGGTATGATCCCGAGAATCTAGGACTCCCTAAGGCAGCTTTCCTGTCTCCAATTGCAGAAATAACTCCAGAAACCCCCTGTCGCTCCTGTCGAAAAGTCATCCGAAGGTATCTCTGCCTTTTCGCCTCAATTTGTTAAAGCCATTTCAACTTTCCGTCATATCATTGGGAAAACGATCGAAGCACCCGAGTTTTCCCTTGAGCTAATAAATGTCGCTTCTCGTTCTTTAGGTGCAAATGCTGCTGAGAAGACCGAGGAAAAACACGGAGAAGTCACTGATAAAACTACCATGTCATACAGTCCCGAGATTCCCAAGGATGGAGATATGATAGAGGCTTTGAAGGACGACGACGACAATGATGGAAATGAGGGAGATGATGATGTTGCTGTAACTAGGGATTCGAGAGAGGCTAAGAACATGACTTTGGCTAAAATAAAGGCAAAGAATGATGAGCCTTTGAAAGCTAAGGTCATGTAAAAAACTGAAGAACCCCTCAATGTCAATCCCCTTCAAGCTATCTCTCCCCAGTCTGAATTAGTTCTCAAGCTTTCCACTCGATCAATAACTGGAAGCTTGGCTCAGAAATCCTCTACCGATCCAAGTGTGACCCCTTTAGGCAAGAAAAAGAAGAAATGTCTTCTCACTGATGCTGAGCGACAAGAGAAGGAGAAGCTCAAGGCTGCTAAAAAGTTTAAGCCCCCCAAAGCCCGAATGAAATATATCCAAGTCTTTTCGTTTTGTTTTCCACTGGCCTGTTGTTGTTGTTGGGAGTGCAGCCCTCGCATCTTTTTTTGATTAGTTCCTTTATATAAACATGCACTTATGTAAATAAAGTAGTTTGTTTCCCAGCAATGTCAAATATTTGCAAGTTTGTCATTTATTCGAAACTAGTGCATTAGTAGTCAAAACATTATTAATCTAAGTAACAAATGATAACTCACATCACAGATCAAACAAAAGGTTCCATATGAGCTTCCCTGCTAATAATCTGTGCAATATATAAGATCATTACTAAACTAAGTAGTAAACAACAGGGGGTGTGATGTATATGTGTATGCCCCCAATCAATCTTGAATAAAATACCTGGCCAGGGCTTGTTCGGAATTGATTAGAATCGATATTAGATTTGCCCCCAATTCTTCAGTGGGGTAAGGATCCTTTCTTATTAGCACTTGTTCTCGGCACCTTTATACTCTCCTGTGGTATGTGCAGGTTAGAGTGTGGTCAAGGCGGTCTTTTATCGTGGTGCACCATCACGCCTTGGGGACGTCATCTTCCCGTTCTTTGTACTCTCTCTCAAATCACGAGAGTTAGAGTCTGGGACGTCGTCTTCCCATCCTTTATATTATATCATGCAAACAATCATCCCGTTCGCTCTGGCTTTTCTTCTTCACCCTATTCCTTAGGGCGGAGTCTCACCGGTTTGAGTGTCATACTTACTCTCAATTCTAATTCAAGTTCTATATTTTAAGCCCAGAACAAAACAATCACAGGATATAAAGAAATAAATGCAATAAAGGTAAATGACACACAATATTTTTTTATAGTGGTTCGGCCAAATCATTGCCTACGTGCACCTTATAATCTTTTGTTTATATCAGCTAGATTGTTCTAGGAAAATCATGCCTTTTTAGTTTATAAAACAAAAGAAACAATACAATCTTAAATCAAATAGTGTCGTAAGTGCTATGCATTCCATGCCCTGGGGACTTCATCGACATCAAAAGTCATTAGCTTGAATGCTCCTTTATCAAGTTTCCGTTGAATAGCATACGGTCCTTCCCATTTTGGCCCCAGTAAAATTGGGGTTGGGAAGACATGTTTTAAGACCAGATCTCCAGGTTCAAAGGTTCGTGTCCGAACCTTCCTGTTGTAATATTGGGCAACTTGGTGTTAGTGCCCCGAAGCATGCAAATCTGCTTCATCTCTCTTTTCCTTAGTCGCGTCTAGTGACTCAAGGAGAAGCGCTTTGTTCGTCATCAGATCGTAATACGTTGTCCTGTGAGAAGGGACTTTCAATTCCACCGGAATGACTGCCTCTTATCCAAATGAAACGAGAAGGGAGTATGACCAGTCAATGATTTGTAGGTCTTTCTGTAAGCCCACAATGTTAGGGGTTATTCATTTACCCACATGGCTTTCGCCTGCTTCAATCGCTTCTTAAAAATGGACTTGATATTATTTATTGCTTCAACTTATCCATTCGATTACGGTGAGCTACCACGGTGTATCTCCTCTATTTTGTATTTTTGGCAGAATTCTTTGAATTAGGAACTGTCGAATAGGGTTTCATCGTCAGTTATGATGACTTTAGGAATCCCGAATCGACAGATTACGTTTCTGACAACAAAATTGATCACCTGCTATGTCGTGATCGTAGTTAACTGCTCGGCTTCCAGCCATTTGGTAAAGTAGTCAACGACCACGATTGCGTACTTTGCTCCACCTTTGGTGATTGGTAGGCTTACAATGATATCTCTTCCCCATACAACGAACGCCTATGGGCTCACCATTAACTTAAGTTGACTAAAAGGTGCTCTAGGAATCTTCACAAATTTCTAGCACCGACCGCTGCACCTCCGTTGTGATCTCCACATTTACCCTCGTGTACTTCTCTTAGTACATGTTTGATGTCCTTATGTTTCGCAAATTTCTAGCACCGATCGCTGCACCTTCGTTGTGATCTCCACATTCACCCTCGTGTACTTCTCTTAGTACACGTTTGATGTCCTTATGTTCTACACATCGGAGCAAGGGGACAGAAAATCCCTATCGGTAAAGAACTCTGTCCTACATGACATATCTTGATGTTTTACGAACCATAGCCCATCTATCACTTTTTTTCTTCGGAAGCGATCCATTATGCAGGAAGTTCTTTATCAGCGTCATCCATTATTCTCTATCTGGCTCAGTTTCAGCACTGGGTCGATTTCCATTTGATCAATGCTTGGAGATGTTAACACTTCAATCGGGACCATTTATGTTTCTTCCGGGTTGTCGGAGCTAGCTAGCTTGGCTAAACTATCAGCCTTTTTATTTTCTATTCGCGGAATATGGGATATGCTATAACATTTTATGTTGTCCAACAACACCTCTAATTTCTCCAAGTATGCAACAAGTCAAGGTCCTTTCGCTTGAAACTCCTTCCGAACCTGACAAATAACAGTTTGAGAGTCACAAAAGATATCCAGTGCCACTACTCTTAGCTCCTTAGCGAGCTTCATCTTGGCAATCAGGGCTTCATACTCGGAAACATTGTTAGTAGCGGAAAACTCCAGTTTGAGAACATGGTAAATAGGTTGTTTTTCAGGAGTTATTAATACAACTTCAGCACCTTACCACCGGACCATTTGTCATTTCTAGCACCATCCGTGTACTGCTTCCATGAGCCAGATTCTAGCTTCTGTTCAGAGGGGCTGGCGTATTCTTCTGGCACATCATCCTCAGGGATTGTGAATTCAGTGATGAAGTCGTCTAATGTCTGCCCCCCTTATTTATTTCCTAGGTTGGAAGTTTAGGTCGAACTGGCTTGGCTCAATATTCCACTTTAGAAATCGTTTAGACGCTTCAGGTCGTTGAAGGACCTGTCGGAGCAGTTGATCGGTATATACAATGATTGGATGGGCTTGAAAATAATAGTGAAGTTTCCTGGAAGCAATCAATGGGATATAAGCAAGTTTTCTATCTTTGGATAGTTGTGTTCTGCTGCCGCCAACTTCTTGCTCGCATAATATACCAGACTTTGCACTTTATCTTTCTCACGTACCAGAGCTGTACTAATGGCATGAGATGATACTTCCAAATATACGAATAAATCTTCATGGTCCACCGGTTTAGACAGTATTGGAGGTTTCTCCAAAAGATATAACAGGTTTTGGAAGACTTTTATGCAATCTGGGGTCTCACATTTTATCAAGTCGAAGAAAGGAACGCATTTATCTATGGCCTTAGAAATAAATCTGCTTAATGATGCAACCTTCCCTGATAAACTCTGAACGTCTTTGATCTTTCATGGTTCTTTAATATTCCTGATTGCGGCAATCAGATTAGGATTAATCTCGATTACATGAGAGTTGACTATGAATCCGAGGAATTTTCCTGACACTACCCCAAATGAGCACTTCAGCGGATTTAACTTCATTCCGTGTCGTCGGAGAATTTCAAACATCTCTGCTAAGTCCTTTATGTTGTCGGTCGATCGCTTGAACTTCACAAGCATATCATCCACACAAACTTCCATCGTTTTTCCTATCTGATTATAGAACATCCGATTCACCAAGCGCAGTTGTGACGGCCCGCCTCGCACCGGCCTGCATTTCCTCCAAAAGTGCGCTGTACACATGCCCGACTAGCACAAGACGGTCGTCATAAGAAAGGAAAGAAGGGAATGAACTAGTCAAAGAACCTGTAGAATGTCTCACAGCGTATGGAATAAAATATAATAATAATGTACTTGACATAAAACCGGCGAGACAGTGCATAAGCTGATAACTAAAATCAACATCAATCTCAAAGCAGCGGAAATCCAAATACAGCTTATTACAATTTTCCAAATTTACTGTCTCTAAACAAAAGAAAGCTGAAGTAGAAGATACATCAACAATGCCCAAGCAGTGATCTTCAACAACACAGGGAGAATACTAAATATATATATCACGTGGAAGCCTCCTGCTCGTCTCCGGATCATCTACCCGTGCATCACCAGCTAACCTGTCTCTAGTCTGCTCGTGTGAGCACCCAGAGTAATAAGAGGAGACATAAAACTCTGGGTCAGACATAAAGCCTGGTATGAGCGATAAGCATCTAAACAGAATAATAACAGGTATACTAAACCATACCTGAACCTGGACCTGCAACCAAAGAGTTAGTACCACATACCGTACAATACTCCAAGGTGCCAAAATAAATAGTGTAAGAATACGGGGTGGGGTGTGCATGTCAAAATGATAGCAAGCAAATCATCCATAGCAACCATCCTCACATCTCTCACTCAGTGCGTAAAGCGTACGGCATCTACCACCTTGGGACACTAGACAAACTGAGGTAACAACGAATCCCGACTTGTAGAAACCCTGCTGTGACCAAGACAACACTTGGAGTCATGACCAAACATTTCAATGACCCACTTCATTGGTCGTAGCCCTTGGTTCTACCGATGCCATAATGGCCCTGAATCCGCCTTCGTACCTCCTACCATAGTGGTCCAAAGCTATAGACGTCGATAACCCCTTGGCACGCGTCCCGCAGCAAAGCCCAACCATGAAGCGAACTCGTTGATTCCCATCTGAATCCTGAGCTCTAACTTCTCATTTGGACTTCCTTTGCATCTCGGGTTTGGTCGAATTGGAGTGGGTCTTCAGAAAAGTTGTCGTGCAGTAGCAGCTCTAGAATTCGGTTCGGTTCGGTCACCCATGCTCGGTTCGGTTCGGTCACCACCTTCCTCTGGGTTCGGGTCCTTCTCCTTGTCTTCTTTCATTCGATTCGGGTCGGGTACTTCGCTCCGGGTCGGGTCGGGGTCCTCCTCCAGGTCGGGTCGGGTGTCCTTCCTTCCAGCGCTCCGATCCGCCCCCTTATTTCCTCACGTATTCCGATCCGATCCCTGCATCTCCAAGTCGATCCGATCTGGCCTCCAATCACTCTTCCGATCCGATCCGCTCCGCTCCCTAGCTTACTCCGATCCGATCCCCTTGTCCACTCCAACTCTAAGTAAACAGCCTTCCTTTTTTGCTAAGCCTTCTCCAGCGACAAGTTCCAATCCAGTTCGAATCTCCTTGGTCAGTTCACAAATCCGATCCGACCCCCTTTCTCCGATCCGAACCGGTTCGGAACCTGCACACTTCTGCAATTTTCCAGCAAGCTTTCTACGCCATTCGACGACGTTTTCGACCAATTTAACTATTCTAATCAATCATGAAACATACCAGAGAATCATAGCAACATGTAATAGCAACCACAAACAACAACCAACAATTCGAATGAATCGAACTGGATCAAAAGTAGTTAAAACTTCATATTTTCCCTTAAGCACTCTTAATCATGTTTAGGCATACAATTAACAAAACACATCGAAATTATCTCAAATTTCTAACAGAGCCTTAAAACATTATTTTAGAATTTTAAGAATTTTTCCAGAATTTATTTACGTATAAATTCACTAATCTTCACTAATTACCCTTAATTAACCGTAATTAGTGTCAAAATGATGCTATCACTCACCTTGGCCAAAAATGAAATTCTCAGGACTGAAACTCCTCTGGTTTGGGGTGAATACTGATGTCTAACAGCAGCTCTAACCTTGCTTTGGTGCTTTTTCCCCTTAATTTGGTGTTGCTAAGCCTAATCTTCAATTAGAGAGTGATTTGGGGTGTTTTAGATGTAGGAAGCCATTGTTAGAGTGTCTAAGGATGAAAGTGGCGGCTGAGAACTGAAATGAAAGTGATAACCTAACCCTAATCAGTCCTTCTATACCTCTAAACCCGAAATTCCCCTTGGGCCTAGCTGCTAATCACCCGGTTAAGCCCAATTAAGCTGTATTTCACCATCTGAAACTTGTTTCAGCCATATCTCCCAAACGGTGAGTCCGTTTGGCTAATGTGACCACTCTACGGAAAGAGAAACCATCATTCGAAGCCAATGGAAGTGGTTTTAGGTCAAAATTCATTTCCAGCCAAAAGTTATGGCCAAAACAGTGATAACTAGGGGTAAAATGGTCATTTAAAAATCGGGAAAAATCATGAACATGGGAAATGACCCCAATAGTCGTCTCCCAAAGTTACATGACCATACGACTTCGTATGTGAAAGAAATAAATATTCTACGATCCTATGATGCGTAGAATGCGGGTCGTTACACTCTCCCCCCCTTAAGAAATTTCGTCCCCGAAATTCCTTAACCCCAAAACATACACAGGATCCCCCATGCCTAACACCCACATACAACAATCAAACATGCAAAGCAAGCAAACAAGTCTATCCTAGCATGCGGAAAACTAAATCGCTAATAAAATCTTACCAGACAAAGAGTTCTGGATACTTCTTCCTTATGTCCTCCTCTGTTTCCCAAGTACAATCATTCTCGTCTTCGCTCCACTGTACCTTGACTAGCTTCACCGACTTCCTTCGAAGTTGCTTCATGTCGTGTGCGACAATACGGGCCGGCTTGCGGTTTCCAACCGCCTCGGGTTCTACTTCGAAGTCCTCCAACTGATCAGGTGAGATAGTCATATCTGAGTCGTGAACGAACTTTCTTAGTTGGGAAACATGAAATACGTTGTGAACTCCCGCCATCTTCTCTGGTAAGTCAATTCTATATGCCAAATTCCCGACTAGTTCAAGAACAGGGAATGGGCCAACAAATCTTGGTGCTAATTTACCTCTCCTGCCAAATCGTATTACGCTCTTCAACGGAGAAATCTTGACAAACACCAAGTCACCAACGGAGAATTTTAAGTCTCTTCTTCTCTTATCAGCATAACTCTTCTGCCTATCTTGGGCTGCCTTCATTCGTTGCTGAATGATCTTGATTTTATCTGAAGTTTCCCTCACCACATCTGGTCCAAGCATAAACTTCTCGCCAGTTTCTATCCAACATGATGGTGAGTTGCACGGTCTTCCATACAAAGCTTCAAATGGAGCCATACCGATACTGGATTGGTAACTATTATTATATGCAAACTCTACTAGATGCAAATGGTCATCCCATGATCCACCAAAATCCAATATACATGCTCTCAAGAGATCTTCCAAAATACGATTCACCCTCTCCGTCTGACCGTCGGTCTGAGGATGATACGCGGTACTGAGATGTAACTCTGACCCTAGCGCCTCTTGTAAGCTCCTCCAAAACCCACTAGTGAACAACGGGTCTCGGTCGCTCACAATGCTTTTAGGTACTCCATGAAATCTCACTACCCACTTCATATATAATTCTGCTAACTTAGCTGCCGTTCTAGTCGATTTGACTGGTATAAACCTTGCACTTTTAGTCAGTCGATCTACAATTACCCAAATGCTGTCATATCCCGATCTAGTCCTTGGTAACCCATCGATGAAATCCATCGAGACTTGCTCCCATTTCCATTCGGGAATTTCTAAGGGCTGTAACAACCCACTAGGCTTCTTTTGCTCGGCTTTAACTAGCTGGCAATTCATGCACTTGGATATAAATTTCCCAACGTCTCTTTTCATCCCTTCCCAGTAGTAGGTCTGCTTCATATCTCGATACATCTTATTACCACCGGGGTGTATAGTCAACCTTGAGTGATGACATTCTCTAAGCACTTCATCCCTCAATCCATTGACATTGGGTACAACAAGCTTTCCATTCTTTCTAAGCCATCTATCTCGATCAAGCCCATACTTGTTCATCTCCTTATCGATTCCCATCTCTAACTTGGAGATGATTTCCAATAGGTTAGGATCGTCCCTCTGACTAGAGCCGATCCGCTCAATCAAAGTGGGTCTGATCGCCAAACTTGCTAACATTTCTGGATCCAATTCGCACTTTGGTCTGAAATCAAAACTTGCGATAAACTCCAGTTGCTTCCATTCAAGGAACATAGCCCCTAAGCTGGCATGTCTTCTACTTAATGCATCAGCCACCGCATTGCCCTTTCCCGGTGTGTATGCGATGTCAAAATCATAGGAAGCTAAGAACTCTAACCATCTCTGCTGACGGAGATTTAAATCCTTCTGGGAGAATAGATACTTCAACGACTTATGATCTGTAAACAGCTCAAATCTTTCTCCCAAGAGATAGTGTCTCCACATCTTTAACGCGAACACGATCGCTGCCAATTCTAAATCATGGGTAGGGTATCTTCTCTCGTGCGGTTTCAATTGTCGACTTGCATAAGCTACAACCCTACCGCCTTGCATTAATACAGCACCCAGTCCGGTACCACAGGCATCCGTGTATACCGTCATCTCTTCATCCCCCTTAGGAATGACTAACACTGGTGCGCTTGTCAACTTGTCCTTTAGGCTTTTAAATGCATTCTCGCACCTTTCATCCCAGACAAAAGCTTGATTCTTTTTGGTCAACTGGGTCAATGGTGCTGCTATCTTGGAGAAACCTTGGATAAACTTACGATAATATCCCGCTAATCCCAAGAAACTTCTTACATCTGTTGCATTCTTGGGCGTAGGCCAATCTTGTACCGTAGCCACCTTTGCTGGGTCCACGGCAATACCACTCTCTGATACAACATGGCCCAAGAACCTCACTTCCCTTTTCCAGAAGTGACACTTAGAAAACTTTGCTTTCAATTGGTGTTTTCTCAACACCTCCATCGCTACTCTTAAATGTTCCTTGTGTTCCTCCTCTGTCCTCGAATAGACCAAAATATCATCAACGAACACAAGGACAGACTTATTCAGCTGATCTCTGAATACCCTATTCATAAGGTCCACAAAATATGTCGGGGCATTAGTCAGCCCAAATGGCATAACCAACCATTCATAAAACCCAGACGGCGTTCGAAATGCCGTTTTAGCTATACTCTCAGCTTCCACTCTAAGCTGATGAAAACCTGTCGCGAGATCCAACTGAGAAAATACTCTCGCGCCACTCAACTGATCAAACAAATCATCTATCCGCGGTAGAGGATACTTGTTCTTCCTCGTCACTTTATTCAACTCGCGGTAGTCTACACACAAACGAAGGGAACCATCCGCCTTGGTAGCAAACACAACTGGTGCTCCCCATTCAGAAACACTCCTTCTGATAAATCCCTTCTTCAAAAGATCGCTGACTTGCACCTCGAGCTCTCGCTGCTCCCTTGGTGCCATACGACGAAGTGGCATCACTATAGGTCTGGCATCTTTTACCAAATCAATACGAAACCCAATCTCTCGGTGTGGTGGAAGTCCGGTCACTTCTTCGAAAACATCCGGATACTGGCCTACCACGGGCAAACCTGACAACTCACTATGCGGAATGTCGAGGGAGTTTAGAAAACTAGCCAATACCCCCTTACTGGGTAGACCACCAAACACTATCCTCCGCCCATCATCCGCTCTAGCTGTCACCAAAAAGCCCTCACAGTCTACCACCACCCCGTATCTTTGGAGCCAATCTACTCCCAAAATAATGCCAAACCCAGTAAAGCCCAAAACAAAGCAATCACAAACAAACATGCATCCATGACTCGATAGAACCACATTACGACAAATCATGCTAAGACTAGTCGAACCACCAATCGGGTTCGTCACTACTAAAGGTCTATCGACAATCTCGGGCTCCAATCCCAACCTATCTACCAGGTCACTAGATATGAAAGAACTGGAAGCTCCGGTATCAAACAAAACTCTAACAGGAACATCATAAACAGAAAGCATACCTTGAATGACGACATTCTTTCCCTTCTCCGCCGCAGTTGGGGCATTCGACGAAGAAGGAATAGCATTAAGAGCATATGCTTTCACCATTTGTTTTTCCTTAGGGGGCTGGGGACACTTGTCCTTGTGATGTCCCATTTGGCCACAGTTGAAGCACTTCCTATCTGCTGGCTTGGCCCGACAATTACTAGCATAATGGCCCTTCTTACCACAGCTGAAGCACTCCACATCTTGCTTATTCTTTTTCTTCTGGCCATCCTTAGCCTGATTCTGCTTTCTCTTATTCTGGGAACCACCTTTGCCTCCACCACTAGCTTGTGGCTTTGGCTCGTCTGCGGATGCAACCTCAGTCTTTGGCTTAGGGTAGAGACTTTCTGACCTTAACGCTTTCCCCATAATCGATTCAAACGTCTCATCGATGTGGTTAATAAGTTTTTCCCCCAAGTACTGATCCAATCCAGTTATGAATTTCTCATTCTTTTTCTCGGCAGTATCTATAAGAGATAACCCATATTTTGACAAAGTGTCAAATTCAGCAATATACTCCGAGACAGCCCTGCCATTCTGCTTGAGTTCCAAGAATTTCTTAAACAACATTGACTTCTGAGCAGCTGGGATGAACTTCTCACTAAAGCGAGCCTTAAACTGCTCCCAAGTAATCTGATCTTCGGGAGTAGCTGCCTTTATAGCATTCCACCAATTCATTGCCCGCCCTTGCAGCTGACGGGACGCTAACTTTCTCTTCATCGCATCCTCGATACCCAAATCCTCGAAGATACGTTCGCAACTATCCACCCAATCCTGAACATCTGTAGCCGACTCCGTTCCATGGAACGGCTTCCCACCAAGGCTAGTATAATCCTTATTCAGCTTGGCGAAGTCAACTCTTGGCGCCTGCACCATTGGACCACCACCATTTCCACCATTGGGAGCTGCCCTCTGAACATCTCTAAGCATCTCTCTCATGAGGTCAGTAAACATCGTCCTCATGTCAGCAGCATTCCCATTATTGGCCCCTCTACCGGTACCTCTAACATATCGGCTCATCGTCAATCTGAAAAAGGAAATGATTAACGACTCCATAGTGGTGTTAGTGCAGTACGACTTCATCCCTATACTACTAATAGTATATATATATATAGCTTTTGAAAACCAAAATAATCACAAATACGCTCTCTCGTGTACGTATACTATCTCTCCCTGATAACTTCCCTAGGTTAACTACGCAACCTAGAGCTCTGATACCAAGTGTGACGGCCCGCCTCGCACCGGCCTGCATTTCCTCCAAAAGTGCGCTGTACACATGCCCGACTAGCACAAGACGGTCGTCATAAGAAAGGAAAGAAGGGAATGAACTAGTCAAAGAACCTGTAGAATGTCTCACAGCGTATGGAATAAAATATAATAATAATGTACTTGACATAAAACCGGCGAGACAGTGCATAAGCTGATAACTAAAATCAACATCAATCTCAAAGCAGCGGAAATCCAAATACAGCTTATTACAATTTTCCAAATTTACTGTCTCTAAACAAAAGAAAGCTGAAGTAGAAGATACATCAACAATGCCCAAGCAGTGATCTTCAACAACACAGGGAGAATACTAAATATATATATCACGTGGAAGCCTCCTGCTCGTCTCCGGATCATCTACCCGTGCATCACCAGCTAACCTGTCTCTAGTCTGCTCGTGTGAGCACCCAGAGTAATAAGAGGAGACATAAAACTCTGGGTCAGACATAAAGCCTGGTATGAGCGATAAGCATCTAAACAGAATAATAACAGGTATACTAAACCATACCTGAACCTGGACCTGCAACCAAAGAGTTAGTACCACATACCGTACAATACTCCAAGGTGCCAAAATAAATAGTGTAAGAATACGGGGTGGGGTGTGCATGTCAAAATGATAGCAAGCAAATCATCCATAGCAACCATCCTCACATCTCTCACTCAGTGCGTAAAGCGTACGGCATCTACCACCTTGGGACACTAGACAAACTGAGGTAACAACGAATCCCGACTTGTAGAAACCCTGCTGTGACCAAGACAACACTTGGAGTCATGACCAAACATTTCAATGACCCACTTCATTGGTCGTAGCCCTTGGTTCTACCGATGCCATAATGGCCCTGAATCCGCCTTCGTACCTCCTACCATAGTGGTCCAAAGCTATAGACGTCGATAACCCCTTGGCACGCGTCCCGCAGCAAAGCCCAACCATGAAGCGAACTCGTTGATTCCCATCTGAATCCTGAGCTCTAACTTCTCATTTGGACTTCCTTTGCATCTCGGGTTTGGTCGAATTGGAGTGGGTCTTCAGAAAAGTTGTCGTGCAGTAGCAGCTCTAGAATTCGGTTCGGTTCGGTCACCCATGCTCGGTTCGGTTCGGTCACCACCTTCCTCTGGGTTCGTGTCCTTCTCCTTGTCTTCTTTCATTCGATTCGGGTCGGGTACTTCGGTCCGGGTCGGGTCGGGGTCCTCCTCCAGGTCGGGTCGGGTGTCCTTCCTTCCAGCGCTCCGATCCGCCCCCTTATTTCCTCACGTATTCCGATCCGATCCCTGCATCTCCAAGTCGATCCGATCTGGCCTCCAATCACTCTTCCGATCCGATCCGCTCCGCTCCCTAGCTTACTCCGATCCGATCCCCTTGTCCACTCCAACTCTAAGTAAACAGCCTTCCTTTTTTGCCAAGCCTTCTCCAGCGACAAGTTCCAATCCAGTTCGAATCTCCTTGGTTAGTTCACAAATCCGATCCGACCCCCTTTCTCCGATCCGAACCGGTTCGGAACCTGCACACTTCTGCAATTTTCCAGCAAGCTTTCTACGCCATTCGACGACGTTTTCGACCAATTTAACTATTCTAATCAATCATGAAACATACCAGAGAATCATAGCAACATGTAATAGCAACCACAAACAACAACCAACAATTCGAATGAATCGAACTGGATCAAAAGTAGTTAAAACTTCATATTTTCCCTTAAGCACTCTTAATCATGTTTAGGCATACAATTAACAAAACACATCGAAATTATCTCAAATTTCTAACAGAGCCTTAAAACATTATTTTAGAATTTTAAGAATTTTTCCAGAATTTATTTACGTATAAATTCACTAATCTTCACTAATTACCCTTAATTAACCGTAATTAGTGTCAAAATGATGCTATCACTCACCTTGGCCAAAAATGAAATTCTCAGGACTGAAACTCCTCTGGTTTGGGGTGAATACTGATGTCTAACAGCAGCTCTAACCTTGCTTTGGTGCTTTTTCCCCTTAATTTGGTGTTGCTAAGCCTAATCTTCAATTAGAGAGTGATTTGGGGTGTTTTAGATGTAGGAAGCCATTGTTAGAGTGTCTAAGGATGAAAGTGGCGGCTGAGAACTGAAATGAAAGTGATAACCTAACCCTAATCAGTCCTTCTATACCTCTAAACCCGAAATTCCCCTTGGGCCTAGCTGCTAATCACCCGGTTAAGCCCAATTAAGCTGTATTTCACCATCTGAAACTTGTTTCAGCCATATCTCCCAAACGGTGAGTCCGTTTGGCTAATGTGACCACTCTACGGAAAGAGAAACCATCATTCGAAGCCAATGGAAGTGGTTTCAGGTCAAAATTCATTTCCAGCCAAAAGTTATGGCCAAAACAGTGATAACTAGGGGTAAAATGGTCATTTAAAAATCGGGAAAAATCATGAACATGGGAAATGACCCCAATAGTCGTCTCCCAAAGTTACATGACCATACGACTTCGTATGTGAAAGAAATAAATATTCTACGATCCTATGATGCGCAGAATGCGGGTCGTTACAGCAGTTATGTCGCTCCGACATTCTTTACTCCGAAAGGCATCACCACATAATAATACAATCCCAAGTCTGTGATAAAACTGGTATGCTCCTGGTCTGGCACGTGCACGGGAATTTGATTGTAACCCAAATAAGCATCCATGAAAGAAAGATGTTCATGTCCTACCATTGAGTCCACCAATTGGTCAATCCTGTAAAGTGGGAAACTGTCCTTCGGGCAGGCCTTGTTCAGATCCAAAAAATAATACATGTGCACCACCTCCCATTGGCTTTCTTAACTAGGACATGATTTGATATCTAGTCGAGATATGTTGAGTCTCTGATGAACCCATTATCTCTTAACTTCTCCACTTCCTCTTTTAAAGTTGCTGACCTCTCTGGGCCTAACATACGCCTTTTTTGCTTCATAGGAGGATGCCTTGGGTTTATTCTCAGTGAATGACTCATGATCGAGGGAGAGATTCCACACATGTTAGCATGGGTCCAAGCAAACACATCCAAGTTGGCTTTCATAAAGTATGTTAATTCCCTCGTCCAGAGGGGATCCAACTGAGATCCGATTTTCAAGACCTTCGTCAGGTCGTCGTCATCGATCGGAATGTCTGCAGTCACCTCATTGGGGGCTATCTTCCTGCATCCCAGTTCCTCGTCCTCTCTAGGATCGATTTCCTCCGGTAGATCATTAGGCGATTCGCTCAGTGGTATTCTCTTTACTTGCTATGTCGAGCCCTCGGTAGGTGGGGAAGTACTCTTAGGCTCTCTTCCTTTCCATTGCATAGAATCTTTAATTTCGCCATATTACAGGCTCTTCTGGTGACCTGGTCACCACGAACCATTCCCACTCTGGCTTCAGTTGGGAATTTCATCAATAAGCACTAGGGTGCGATGAAAGCTCTAAATTCCGCATGGGCCGGATGGCCTAATAAGGCATTGTAGGCGAATCGATATCCATAATCACAAACTGGAAGATCCTAACACTTTGGCGATCTCCCTCTCCTAACTCCACGGATAAGTCTAACGTACTAATCGGAGCAGTTTATGATCCATTTAAGCCGTGTGTAACAACACGGATTTCGCCCGGACCTAATCGATCGCTAAATCGACCAAGACCGTTCGAATCCCGCATACGCTAACTCTGGGTATACAACACATCAGAACAAATAACAGAAGACTTTTATAAACATCATAATAATGTTACATCAGAGTACAGAATATCAGAACATCAGAACAATATATATATTATTTTATTATCGATTTCACATCAACATCACAAACAATTTTCACATCACATCAATCAAACAAACAAGCCATCCATGGGCTGTGGATGATGGGTGTCGGGTGCTACTAAACACCGTCTGCATCCTAGTATATATATATATATATATATATATATATATATATAACTGGAAAAAGAAATTGAAGAGTGAGAAATTCTCACCAAAGCTATCCCAACTCCACGACACTTCATTGATAGAAATCTTCATCGTTCCCGCCTTTTGTCACTTTCGCTGCCCGCTTTCACTACATATAAAAATTACATTTTTATTTCGCCATTCAATGTAAAAAAATCATATTTTTACCTCGCTATTCAATATATTAAAATCGAATTTTTACTTTGCTATTCAATATATAAAAATCGAATTTTTACACCGCTACTATATAGATAAAAATTCTATTTTTACATCGCTACTATATAGACAAAAATTATATTTTTACAACGCTACTATATAGATAAAGATTTCGCCTTTTCAAATTTCAAAAATCTAATCTTTTCTATTTTAAAAATCTAATCTTTTCTATTTTAAAAATCGCACCTTTATACCATAAAAATGTCGCCTTTCTTATGATAGAAATTATAAACTTTAACCTTATAAAATATACAAAGATCCGATTTCTCTTTAATCAATTAAAACTGAAAATAAAAATCAAAACTTTAAACTAGATAAAAATCAAAACTTTGGTAAATAAAAATCAGTTTTAAAATCTCTGTTTTTTTTCAGTTTTAAAATCAAATAAAAAGGATTATAAAACTCACCTCGATCTGGATTTTCTGCGAAGGGGGGGGGGGGTTGGATGCGAGCTGTTGTCGAGGGTGGTGGCGCATCGGGGCTTCAGGGGCGTGGAGGTGCTGGGGGGTCTCTACGGTGGCGCGCTCGAGGTTAGGGGGGCTGTGGTGGGCTGCGGTAGGGTTTAGGGGAGGTGAGGGGTTTGGGCTGTGGGGCGTGGTCTTCGAGGCGGTGAGAGGCAAGGGAGGAGGAAAGAGGAAGGGGAAGGCGGAGCGCTAGAGGGGGGGGGAAAGAAGGTCGACGGTGGCCGATCCTGTCGCTGGTGGGGCGATTTGAATTTTTTTTTCTGAACTAATGAAAACAAGAAGGGGGGCCTGGTTAAGGAGAAAGAAAGGATGGGGGGGTTTATAATAAAATATATATATTTTAATTCAATTTATTTTTTTAAAACAACTTTTTTTTCCGAACTCAAAATCGAACCCACCGACTGTCATCCCTAGCTAATTACCCCCATTTCGAACACAATGGGGTATGTATCGCAGGCCAATTCGACCGTTACGTTCAGTTTCCGTTGAATTTAAAATATAAATCAGTATATATTCAATTTGAACGTACATTTCAATTTACCGGGGCCACATACTAACTCGAAAAATTCCAGAAAAATTATTTCTAGCTTCGTATTGATGATCCGGTCCTAACAAAACTAGTTTCGTCGAATTCTGAGACCGTTTGAAAATGGCCAATTTCCAGTCGATTAAAATCTACTAAAACTGGTCAAACGCGTTTTCCTTTGCCACACTCACATATTGATTTGAAAAATTATGAAATTTGGAATCTAGCAATAACTTTACATCCCAGATCCAACAAAAGTGGTTTCGTCGAAATCCGAGGTCGTTTGCAAAATTTCCATTTTTAAGGGCCTGAATTCCATAGCGACTATTCAGAATTTTCAACTGGACATATCTTTTGATTCCCTCAATGAAATCTTGATTTTTTGGATTCGTTGGAAAGATATTCACAATTAGATCCTAATGTTTTTGGTTTCACTAAAATCCGGATTGTTTTGCACCCGGTACATTCAATTGAACTTTGAAATCGAATTATCGAACTACCGCGCCATTTTCAATTCCTTTAATAATTATAAATAATTATTTATATTCTAACGACGACGTATATAATATATACGTCGAATTTCATTCAAAATAAATTTTCGTTGATATTATATAAAATAATTCATTTTAAATATTCAAAATTCACTAAAATTGCCAAAATAAAAATTTTAAACTGGCCCAGATTTTCGGGTTTTTACAATCTCCCCCACTTAAAACTTTTCTTCCCCGAAAAGGAACAAAGTCGAAAGTGGTTTGATTAATCAGCTCTACGTTCGATCTGGCTTCCATTCTCCAACTTTTCAGTTTCTGAGAATTTTCAAATTCTTCAAAAATTTGGCTAACACCCTAAATTTTCAAAAAATTACGCCATAACCTCCCCTGCACCGGGAGCCACGGGAAAATCCCGAAATTTCCATAGAGGCCTTCTGATCTCAAAAAGAAAAAGAAAAAGCCAAGCGGCTAGCCAATAGGCTCATAAAATCATCATCACCCAAACAAAACAGTAAATTATAGTAAACATGTACCTATTTGTCGGGCAAACAAATTTTATTCTCTGCTCTAGCCTCCTTGCTATGACCTGTTCAATGTAAGTACATGTATTTGCAAGCAAATGCGACTAAACTTTCAATACAATACAATATTTGATACAATTTGTATACAATTTGGCATAATTGGTTCCTTCAATTCAAATGTTGATTTTATTAGTTAACTAATAATCAAAAAACGCAACCAACAATCAAATAATTGATTAGATTTTTCAAATATATAACTTTATATATTTAAAATCATATTTTCTAAAACCAGATTATATATATAATCACCAATACGTTATTTATAAACAAATCACTCTCGACTCATTCCAGGGCATTTCTAACCCCATCTCTAACGAGTCACTCATTCTAGAATGCTACTGATTCTATCTCTAATGAGGATTCTTTTATAGGACATTACTAATCCTACCTCTGATGAGTCTTTTGTTCAGTTCTAACGAGTTGTACCCCAAAGATTTGAGTTAACCAAAGCTCTGATACCATATGTAACGACACGGATTTCACCCGGACCTAATCGATCGCTAAACCGACCAAGACCGTTCGAATCCCGCATACGCTAACTCTGGGTATACAACACATCAGAACAAATAACAGAAGACTTTTATAAACATTATAATAATGTTACATCAGAGTACAGAATATCAGAGTATATCGGAAATAATAGACAGCGGAAGATAAATTTACATAAATGTAATACAATGCACAGCAGAAATATAAACTACACAGCGGAAGACTGTAAATGCCTGGACACAGCTTAAAGCTTCAATCCAGAATCCTGCTCAATACATCTGCAAAATAAAACTACTCGACTGCCTATGCGGAAAATAGGGGCACCCGAGTTCGCAAGGGAAAAGCAAACTACAGGTCAGTCATGGGACTGGTGTGAGAAACTCTAAACAGTTATAATTAACTTATTTGATAATATGGTATATCACGGGACCACGCCGCTAACGCGGAACGGGTTTACCCCATGAATACCAGTGTATAAACAACAATCAATATAGATATATGGATCTACTATGCATCAATCAACATGCAATATCCCAATCTACCCACTTAGATTAATCACAACACTTAGATTTTCTAAATCCAATTTAATTTACAGAAATCATTCCTTTTGATTTTATTCCCGATTTCTTATTTCAAATCATTTGAAATACATATCTAACTTTCTATATCAAAGTAGATTTTACTTCGGGATCTCAAATCAAATCGTCTGGAAATATGAATTCCAAAACATAACAATGCATACAAACAAGTATGCAACCAAATATCGTGCTCCCCATCGACAAGGCAAAGGGTACGCACCTCGCAACTCGATATATAAATGTGCACCTAACCCATATAGGAGTAGGCTACACCGACGATGCACCTCCCACACATGGAGAGCATACACCGCCCTCTCACCCATACTTTTAGTCTCAGGGTTACCCGACTCTTTAGCCACATACTAAATCATTTCATATCCCGAAGTAGGGAAAATCATTTCACAACGTAATAATCACAAGTACTTTCAATATATAGTACTTCACATCAGTAATTCACGCATATGATCAGTCACTATTAATCACATAACCTTTGAGCTCGTACGTCTCAAAGAAGGTTGTTAAGCAAGAGAATAAATTCTCCGCCACCAAACAGATACATCATCAATAGCAACTAATCGAATATGCGATGAACCACAATGTAACATATAATACATTTCTAAATCATTTTAGAAATCATCGGGTTTTGGGCCTCGAAATCCTTTCTGTTTTATAAAACATTTTTATAAAACATTCCCTGTCCAAAATCGGGAATACATTTCTTTTCACTTAAGAAAAATATCATTTCACAATCATTCATTAAATTTGAAATGGACACAACATTGCTAAACACCTTATCGTCAAATCGTGAAGTGTTTCACAAGGCGTTTGCACATAGATATTTTCAACCCAACCCAATGCTAAATGTAAAAGCATATTCTGCTCATAAACTGGTCGAGCACAATCCAAACAATCAATCAATCCAATTTGACATTAAATAGAAGGGTTTGAATAAAAATAGTATTGACTTATATTCAACATCAAATCCTGAAATCAATAGATATCATATCGGGAATAACGATATCGATATCTTCCAAATTCCCATCACAATATCTATATAATCACGGAATCCAATATCGAAAATATCCAAAGATAATTTCAATTCAAATCTAATCCAATTTATTTATTTATAACCATTGGATTATTTTTCTAGTTAATAACTAGTTTATTTCGATAAAAATATATTTTTATCTTTTCAAATACGGAGTTTTTCATCCCAATTCTTCACAAATCATTTCTTATGATTTTACACAAATTATCTATATTTTTAATAAATTTATCAAGGCCCATACAGTCGATTTCCATCAACGGTCATCGAACTGCACTTACAGCGACCTTTTCCAAATTTGATTTGGACATAATTCCAAATCCAACCGTTAGATTTCAAATCTCTAATATTCGTTAGAAAGCTGTTTTCGATACGAACCCAACGGTTCTGGTTTCATGAGAATCCGACGGTCAAATCTCCCGTAATGTCCATTCGAAGTTAATGGTCGAAATTCGCGAAATGCCGCAGCGCGGCGCGTTCTATTCAGGCCATTATATTATATATATATATATATATATATATATTATATATAATAGATATTTCATCGATTTCTATTTAAAATGAATTTTATAAATCGTTTTAAATTCCTTTTCAAATCAATTTCAACTTCCATTTCAATTCCAATTCGATTTCAATTCGATTTAAGTTCGAATTCATTTTCTATTCAATTCAATTCGAATTCATTTTCTATTCTATTCAATTCGAATTCATTTTCTATTCTATTCAATTCAAATTCATTTTCTATTATATTCAATTCGAATTCATTTTCTATTCAATTCAATTCGAATTCATTTTCTATTCTATTCAATTCGAATTCATTTTCTATTCTATTCAATTCAAATTCATTTTCTATTATATTCAATTCGAATTCATTTTCTATTCTATTCAATTCGAATTCATTTTCTATTCTGTTCAATTCGAATTCATTTTCTATTCTGTTCAATTCGAATTCATTTTCTATTCAATTCGAATTCATTTTCTATTCAATTCAATTCAGATTCATTTTCTATTTTATATCAAAATCAAATAATTCATATACATGACAATTTTATACAGTGTATATATATATATATATGTTAAAAATTATATTTTTAACAATCAAACCATTTTCACATTTCATATATATATATATGTACATATATCATTTTCATTTCATATATACATGTTATTTCACTTCGCTATATATATAAATTTCACTTCTATATATATATATATATATATATATCTCACTTTCAATATATACGATATTTTCACTTTCAATATATACTATATTTTCACTTTCAATATATATGATATTTTCACTTTCAATATATACGATATTTTCACTTTCAATATATATATTATTTTATTATCGATTTCACATCAACATCACAAACAATTTTCACATCACATCAATCAAACAAACAAGCCATCCATGGTCTGTGGATGACGGGTGCTACTAAACACCGTCTGCATCCTAGTATATATATATATATAACTGGAAAAAGAAATTGAAGAGTGAGAAATTCTCACCAAAGCTATCCCAACTCCACGACACTTCATTGATAGAAATCTTCATCGTTCCCGCCTTTTGTCACTTTCGCCGCCCGCTTTCACTACATATAAAAATTACATTTTTATTTTGCCATTCAATGTAAAAAAATCATATGTTTACCTCGCTATTCAATATATAAAAATCGAATTTTTACTTTGCTATTCAATATATAAAAATCGAATTTTTACACCGCTACTATATAGATAAAAATTCTATTTTTACATCGCTACTATATAGAAAAAAAATTATATTTTTACAACGCTACTATATAGATAAAGATTTCGCCTTTTCAAATTTCAAAAATCTAATCTTTTCTATTTTAAAAATCTAATCTTTTCTATTTTAAAAATCTAACACTACAACAAAAAACACTTTTCGCAACAGGCGATATCTGTTGCAGTAGACCTATTGCAACAGGCCTGCGCCTGTTGGTATAGCCGAAGTTGCCAAAAGTCAGCAACATTTTCTGCCCGTTGCAATAAGATGTTGCAGTTTACTTTTTTGCAACAGGCTTTTGCTGTTTCAACAGATCATTTTGCAACAGTATATGCCTGTTGCAATAGATCCATAAATCTATAAAAAAAAATACAGCTTATAGATATTACATATTAAATGTATTCGTTTTAATAGTAGTGTATATCACAAAATGAAATAAACAAATAAAAATTATATTTTAACAGTACAAACAATTACAACAAAAATTTCTACAATTTTCATACATCATTCATATATAACAATTTCTTCTCTCATACAACACATTTTTTTCGAATAAAGTATTTTCTAATCATATTTCTACTATATCATACATATACTATAACAAGAGAACAAATATCATCAGTTCACTAGAACAAATATGCAGTTCATGCTCCAAGTTTGCTGTCAATCATGGTACTTAACAGTTGTTGCTTTGAATCATGGCCAGGTAATTAAACATGCCTTAGTATTCGAACAAAGGTGCAAACCTGACAAATTTTTTGTTGTGATGGATGGTAAAGCAAGCTATAATCCTGCGTACACTAATCAAGAATCATGCTCCTCCTTAGTAGCTTGTGTTGCTGCATTGGCAGCATCTGGAACCGTGCTAATCTCCACAAGTCGCTATACTAAAATATATAAAATGACTCATCAACCATATAACATGGTATTGGATTCCAAAGGTAAGCAAAAACCGGACATACTTAACATGAAACACTCTATGGCCTAACCATGCCCATTCTTATATGATTTTGTTACTGTATACCCATGTGATGATGACCACTAAATTACCGTTTAAAAAAAAACTTACATTTCAGAAACCTGCAATGTGGCACTTATTGTGACTAGAGAAAAATAAATTACATAAGGAAACTTCAACACCACATGTATGAAAAACTGTAACTGTAAGCCTTATATATGTATTTATATTTTTACCAGGAGCTCGATTAGGAGGCGGAGATGCTTGGTTAATAGGCTGACTATATATATCCTCTTCTCCTCCACCACAGCACATCATCTTGTTTTTTTTTAAATCAAAAAAATTATAACTAAGAAAAGTAAATTATAAAAACGACAATGTGGTTGGTTATACATGTATCAAATGTAGTAAGAACAAATCTACTGCACAGATCTTGATATGGAAACTTAACGCATTGGAGACCTCTTAGAAACTATATGTGTACCAAATGCAGTTTGAGAAAGATGCTACATTAGGCACCAGCAAACACATATTATAAATATTAGAAAATTTACCATTTATGCTCTTCTATATTCATCGCTGCAATCACCAATAATTTTCATCAGATTTCTTCCTTTCTTTGTTGCATCTGTGATGCTTTCCATATCACTTTCGTCTAAATCGAGGGTAAAAACAGCTGTTGTGTCTTTGATATGTTCTGCTAAACCAAGTCTAACACCAACCATGGACCCAGCCGCTGATGGTTGATTTAGAATATATCTAACAGCAACAGTCAGAATTGAAACCATGTGTTTTGAAGCAACCCTTTTGAGAGTTTCAAGCACGACCTGGAAATCCTTCCAACTTCCCCAAGCATCAACCATCCTTTTATATTTTTGCAAAGATGGAGTATTCAGTGAAGGACCAGCGAACGGAATGGATAAATTGGTATCAAGAAACTTTTCAGATAAGAGGCCTCCCATCACTGTTCCATACGTTATAAGCTTCACTCCGGTAAGCTGAAAAGTTCAGCCATCTTTTGTTGAGGACGCATGTCAATGACAGAATGCTGCACCTGATTGCTAACAATGGGAATCCCATTTCCGAGAATAATATGTAAATGTTCTGTATCAACATTTGTTAAAGCAAGAGTCTTGATTTTACCTTCTTCTTTCAAATCAGCAAGATGTTTCAAAGCGTCAAGATATCCAGAATTAGAATAATCCCACCAGTGAAACTGAAGCATGTCTAAGGAAGCAACATCCATCCTTTTCCTTGAAACATTGATATTCTCCCGCACGTAGCTGCTTGTCATTTTTACTAGTGGAGGAACCCACTTTGTCAAACCCTTAATCTCTTCCAGCTCACATCATCTTGTTTGATACTCAATATAAATGTCACATAAAAATAAGCCCACATCAATTAAACATCTTGAGAAATAGTTGTAGCTGGAGAAAGAAGAGATGCACAAAACAATTTGAGTATGGAGCAAAAGCAAAGTGCATAGTACATGTGGCCCACGTGTGCATGCCAAAAGATATAGTTGTAACTGTGAACTTTGGATACACATTATTAACAAGTGTGAAAGCTGACAAACTTATTGTCAAAGTATTGTACAAATTAATCTTCACCACATGCATGCCAGAATTGTAAAATAAAAGATAGACAGCTAACAAAAGAATTACAATTTTTGTGGACCATAATTTGGATAAGTTTCTCTGCTTGTGAGTAATTTACAGTATAATGTATCACAAAAGTTTGTGATTTTATAAAGTCAAGTAAATCATACATTATTCCCGCCCCCATCTAATGTGTTGCTGACTCTTAAGATCCAGTCCTTCATCCATAATAGCACAGTCCATCAGGTATCAAATAAAATGAACTCATTTTTAGTACCAGATCCCAAGTTTTCATAAATTTCCATTACCTAAAAATCTAAAAAAATAAGGGCCACTAACACTCATATCATACTATCACTTAATTGTCTATAGGGTCAAAAATAATCAAGACCTCTGTTTCAGAGTTTTTGAAGCTAACAAAAGATGAATATGTACCTAAATAAGAGCTAGCACATCAGTACCATAAAAATTATTCAGACACTGCTTCGGATGCACAAGCAATATTGAAGCTTAAATATGTACCCAAATAAGATCAAAACTCAATATGAATACTACTGTGTATTCCTGTGGATAGGTACTGACCATCGACCTCTGCTGCAAATTGGTACAGCTGTACTTGTTTTAAAACTTCTACTTCTGCTTTTGGGTAGACAACTTAATCGACCTCTCGTGTAATTTGAAAGAATATAATTCATGAACATATCAAATCATGTTTACAACACTGCCAATTTCTTATTCAATAAAATTTGAACATCTTTTCCTTCTACTCTTGTATGTTTTTTTTCTCAGCTTAATGTTCCATTCTGGAAGCAAATAATTTGATGAATGGTATTTACTACCGAACTGAGTTAGCAATACACTGTCACTTATAAACATGTAATTGCTGCCATTTTTGTGGCCAAACAAAAAAATTGTAAAGGAAATGTGTACGCTAACATAATTTTTTTTAGTGTTTACAATTTGAATGACAAAACTGTGGCAGACTCACCATCAAAGAAGACTCGGTACAAGAGACATAAGAAACAATTATTTTACTACTTGAAACCAAAGTTATCTCTGTAGCGTGTATGATATTTGTACTACCCAAGCTAATGTGACAGGTAATAAAGGTAAACACTAATATTGAAAGAAGAAAGCTGATATATCTAAACAGAATAGCCAGGTAGTAGTTAATAATATTACAGAAACTCTATTTATGTAGAGGAAGTATACAATTGATTGTATTAAGCATTCATTGACAAGTTAAAGCAGATGTAAGTAAGCATATCTGTTATTGGTTATTTTGCTAAAACCAATCAATTAAAAAAGGAATCGTAAACAATAAAATGGTCACCAATTTGTGGATCCCAGCCAACATAATGTAGTTAAGGCATAATATTTTCATACCTTAGATAGGAACCCATCATATGCCAGTTTCTAATTGCTATCAGCATGATCTTTTGCAACGACTCTCTCATCAACCCAAAACACATGCCATTTACTCCATTTGTTAGAGTTAACTGTCGACTTCCTGAGCGCTTTGACTACAGATCCACCGGAGATAACGACAGTAAAAGCTCCCTCCACTAGTGAAACTTACTAGAAAGTTCAGAGGTAAACTTAGCTACAAAGATCGCCAATTCTTCTTCGCTTTGAAACAAAGTCAACCCCTTCTTGTTAGTGGAGCTTGCCATAGAGACAGAGAACAGAACCGGACTGATTCGGACCGAGCTTGGACAGGAGTGAAATATGAACGAATACTTACTTTGAAATTGGTGGAAATTGAGTCGGATCGGACATTGAGGAGTGGGTATGACAGCGATTGGGAATTAGGGTTTCAAATTTAGGATTATTAACGAAGAGGTAGTCGGTGAAACTGAAATAAGAGCGAGATCTGAAATTTTAGGATGCCGCTCTTTTCTTTTTTAATGTAACCGGTTAACCTGCGTTTAACTGGTAGGTAACATTCATGCTTCCTTGTTTAATAACGTGTTAGATGTTTTCCTAACTTTGAAACAGAGGTTGTAAAACGCATCTTAAACGCAAGTTTTGATGTTTTCTAACTTTGAATAAGAAACATGAATTATCAATTATATTTATTTAATACTAAGTAATTAAAATACATACTAATATTAATTACTCCTTAACCGTAATATTAACCAGTTACCGTTTATTTATTTATTATGAATTTATTAATTATTTAATTAATATTTAAACATATTCATATTCCAAATTAATTATTAATTATTATCCATTAGTTTTTTATTATTAATTAATTATATAATTTAATTATTATTATTTATTATTAATTTATTATTATTTGTTAATTTTTAATTATTATTATTTAATTATCAGTTATAAATATCACTTTATAATATTTAAAGTTTATTATTAATCAATAATTATTAAATATTAATCTTAATTATTATATAATTACTAGAAGTTAATCATTTAATGGTAACTATTTAAAATTAATTATAAAAAGTTAATCATTAAAAGTTTATACTTATTTTTAGTATGATTTTCGCAACTGGTTTTACCGGTTGTAAAAAAAATATAGTTATTGCAAGTGGCAAAAACAGTTGCTAAAGACATTTATTCGCAACTGGCTTGTAAGCGTAGTTGCAAATAATATGTTTGTTGCAACAGTCGTGGAAGCACAGTTGCTAAAAGTATGTTTTTGCAACAGGAAGGCAAGCGCAGTTGCTAAAAATATGCTTTTCGCAACAGAAAAAGAAGGCATGTTGCTAAATCTTATCTATTGCAACTGGTATAATAGGTCTGTTGCTAAATATTGTTTACTGCAACTGTCAATTACCGCCTATTGCAAATAGCTAGTTGCAATAGGGTATTTTTCTTGTAGTGTAATCTTTTCTATTTTAAAAATCTAATCTTTTCTATTTTAAAAATCTTATCTTTTCTATAAAAATCCCACCTTTATACCATAAAAATGTCGCCTTTCTTATGATAGAAATTATAAACTTTAACCTTATAAAATATACAAAGATCCGATTTCTCTTTAATCAATTAAAACTGAAAATAAAAATCAAAACTTTAAACAAGAAACTAGATAAAAATCAAAACTTTGGTAAATAAAAATCAGTTTTAAAATCTCTGTTTTTTTTTTCAGTTTTAAAATCAAATAAAAAGGATTATAAAACTCACCTCGATCTGGATTTTCTGCGAAGGGGTGGGGTGGGGGTTTGGACGCGAGCTGTTGTCGAGTGTGGTGGCGCATCGGGGCTTCAGGGGCGTCGAGGGGCTGGGGGGTCTCTACGGTGGCGCGCTCGAGGTTAGGGGGGCTGCGGTGGGCTGTGGTAGGGTTTAGGGGAGGTGAGGGGTTTGGGTTGTGGGGCGTGGTCTTCGAGGCGGTGAGAGGCAAGGGAGGAGGAAAGAGGAAGGGGAAGGCGGAGCGCGAGAGGGGGGGGGAGGAGAAAGAAGGTCGGCGGTGGCCGATCCCGTCGCTAGTGGGATGATTTGATTTTTTTTTTATTTTTTTTCTGAACTAATGAAAACGAGAAGGGGGGGCCTGGTTAAGGAGAAAGAAAGGATGGGGGGGTTTATAATAAAATATATATTTTTTAATTCAATTTATTTTTATAAAACAACTTCTTTTTTCCGAACTCGAAATCGAACCCACCGACTGTCGTCCCTAGCTAATTACCCCCATTTCGAACACAATGGGGTATGTATCGCAGGCCAATTCGACCATTACGTTCAGTTTCCGTTGAATTTAAAATATAAATCAGTATATATTCAATTTGAACGTACATTTCAATTTACCAGAGCCACATACTAACACGAAAAATTCCTGAAAAATTATTTCTAGCTTCGTATTGACTATCTGGTCCTAACAAAACTAGTTTCGTCGAATTCTGAGACCGTTTGAAAAATGGCCAATTTCCAGTTGATTAAAATCAACTGAAACTGGTCAAACGCGTTTTCCTTTGCCACGCTCACATATTGATTCGAAAAATTATGAAATTTGGAATCTAGCAATAACTTTATATCCCGGATCCAACAAAAGTGGTTTCGTCGAAATCTGAGGTCGTTTGCAAAATTTCCATTTTTAAGGGCCTGAATTCCATAGCGACTATTCAGAATTTTCAACTGGACATATCTTTTGATTCCCGCTATGAAATCTTGATTTTTCGGATTCGTTGGAAAGATATTCACAATTAGATCCTAATGTTTTTGGTTTCACTAAAATCCGGATTGTTTTGCACCCGGTAAATTCAATTAAAGTTTGAAATCGAATTATCGAACTACCGCGCCATTTTCAATTCCTTTTATAATTATAAATAATTATTTATATTCTAACGACGACGTATATAATATATACGTCGAATTTCATTCAAAATAAATTTTCGTCGATATTATTTAAAATAATTCATTTTAAATATTCAAAATTCGCTAAAATTGCCAAAATAAAAATTTTAAACTGGCCTAGATTTTCGGGTTGTTACAATCTCCCCCACTTAAAACTTTTCGTCCGTAAAAAGGAACAAAGTCGAAAGTGGTTTGATTAATCAGCTCTACGTTCGATCTGGCTTCCATTCTCCAACTTTTCAGTTTCTGAGAATTTTCAAATTCTTCAAAAATTTGGCTAACACCCTAAATTTTTGAAGAATTTCGCCGTAACCTCCCCTGCACCGGGAGCCACGGGAAAATCCCGAAATTGCCATATAGGCCTTCTGATCTCAAAAAGAAAAAGAAAAGGCCAAGCGGCTAGCCAATAGGCTCATAAAATCATCATCACCCAAACAAAACAGTAAATTATAGTAAACATGTACCTATTTGTCGGGCAAACAAATTTTATTCTCTGCTCTAGCCTCCTTGCTATGACCTGTTCAATGTAAGTACATGTATTTGCAAGCAAATGCGACTAAATTTTCAATACAATACAATATTTAATACAATTTGTATACAATTTGGCCTAATTGGTTCCTTCAATTCAAATGTTGATTTTATTAGTTAACTAATAATCAAACAACACAACCAACAATCAATTAATTGATTAGATTTTTCAAATATATAACTTTATATATTTAAAATCATATTTTCTAAAACCAGGATATATATATAATCACCAATACGTTATTTATAAATAAATCACTCTCGACTCATTCTAGGGCATTTCTAACCCCATCTCTAACGAGTCACTCATTCTAGAATGCTACTGATTCTATCTCTAATGAGGATTCTTTTATAGGACATTACTAATCCTACCTATGATGAGTCTTTTGTTCAGTTCTAACGAGTTGTACCCCAAAGATTTGAGTTAACCAAAGCTCTGATACCATATTTAACGACACGGATTTCGCCTGGACCTAATCGATCGCTAAACCGACCAAGACCGTTCGAATCCCGCATACGCTAACTCTGGGTATACAACACATCAGAACAAATAACAGAAGACTTTTATAAACATCATAATAATGTTACATCAGAGTACAGAATATCAGAGTATATCGGAAATAATACACAGCGGAAGATAAATTTACATAAATGTAATACAATGCACAGTAGAAATATAAACTACACAGCGGAAGACTGTAATGCCTGGACACAGCTTAAAGCTTCAATCTAGAATCCTGCTCAATACATCTGCAAAATAAAACTACTCGACTGCCCGTGTGGAAAATAGGGGCACCCGAGTTCGCAAGGGAAAAGCAAACTACAAGTCAGTCATGGGACTGGTGTGAGAAACTCTAAACAGTTATAATTAACTTATTTGATAATATGGTATATCACGGGACCACGCCGCTAACGCGGAACGGGTTTACCCCCATGAATACCAGTGTATAAACAACAATCAATATAGATATATGGATCTACTATGCATCAATCAACATGCAATATCCCAATCTACCCACTTAGATTAATCACTACACTTAGATTTTCTAAATCCAATTTAATTTACAGAAATCATTCCTTTGGATTTTATTCCCGATTTCTTATTTCAAATCATTTTAAATACATATCTAACTTTCTATATCAAAGTAGATTTCACTTCGGGATCTCAAATCAAATCGTCTGGAAATATGAATTCCAAAACATAATAATGCATACAAACAAGTATGCAACCAAATATCGTGCTCCCCATCGACAAGGCAAAGGGTACACACCTCGCAACTCGATATATAAATGTGCACCTATCCCATATAGGAGTAGGCTACACCGACGATGCACCTCCCACACATGGAGAGCATACACCGCCCTCTCACCCATACTTTTAGTCTCAGGGTTACCCGACTCTTTAGCCACATACTAAATCATTTCATATCCCGAAGTAGGGAAAATCATTTCACAACGTAATAATCACAAGTACTTTCAATATATAGTACTTCACATCAGTAATTCACGCATATGATCAGTCACTATTAATCACATAACCTTTGAGCTCGTACGTCTCAAAGAAGGGTGTTAAGCAAGAGAATAAATTCTCCGCCACCAAACAGATACATCATCAATAGCAACTAATCGAATATGCGATGAACCACAATGTAACATATAATACATTTCTAAATCATTTTAGAAATCATCGGGTTTTGGGCCTCGAAATCCTTTCTGTTTTATAAAACATTTTTATAAAACATTCCCTGTCCAAAATCGGGAATACATTTCTTTTCACTTAAGAAAAATATCATTCCACAATCATTCATTAAATTTGAAATGGACACAACATCGCTAAACACCTTATCGTCAAATCGTGAAGTGTTTCATAAGGCGTTAGAACATAGATATTTTCAACCCAACCCAATGCTAAATGTAAAAGCATATTCTGCTCATAAACTGGTCGAGCACAATCCAAACAATCAATCAATCCAATTTGACATTAAATAGAAGGGTTTGAATAAAGATAGTATCGACTTATATTCAACATCAAATCCTGAAACCAATAGATATCATATCGGGAATAACGATATCGATATCTTCCAAATTCCCATCACAATATCTATATAATCACGGAATCCAATATTGAAAATATCCAAAGAAAATTTCAATTCAAATCTAATCCAATTTATTTATTTATGACCATTGGATTATTTTTCTCGTTAATAACTAGTTCATTTCGATAAAAATATATTTTTATCTTTTCAAATATGGAGTTTTTCATCCCAATTCTTCACAAATCATTTCTTATGATTTTACACAAATTATCGATATTTTTAATAATTTTATCAAGGCCCATACAGTCGATTTCCATCAACGGTCATCGAACTGCACTTACAGCGACCTTTTCCAAATTTGATTTGGACATAATTCCAAATCCAACCGTGAGATTTCAAATCTCTAATATTCGTTAGAAAGCTGTTTTCGATATGAACCCAACGGTTCTGGTTTCATGAGAATCCGACGGTCAGATCTCCCGTAATGTCCATTCGAAGTTAATGGTCGAATTTCGCGAACTGCTGCAGCGCGGCGCGTTCTATTCAGGCCATTATATTATATATATATATAATAGATATTTCGTCGATTTCTATTTAAAATGAATTTTATAAATTGTTTTAAATTCCTTTTCAAATCGATTTCAACTTCCATTTCAATTCCAATTCGATTTCAATTCGAATTCATTTTCTATTCTATTCTATTCAATTCGAATTCATTTTCCATTCTATTCAATTCGAATTCATTTTCTATTCTATTCAATTCGAATTCATTTTCTATTCTATTCTATTCGAATTCATTTTCTATTCTATTCAATTCGAATTCATTTATTCTGTTCAATTCGAATTCATTTTCTATTCTGTTCAATTCGAATTCATTTTCTATTCAATTCAATTCGGATTCATTTTCTATTCAATTCAATTCGAATTCATTTTCTATTCAATTCGGATTCATTTTCTATTTTATATCAAAATCAAATATTTCATATACATGACAATTTTATACAGTGTATATATATATATGTTAAAAATTATATTTTTAACAATCAAACCATTTTCACATTTCATATATATATATATATGTACATATATCATTTTCATTTCATATATACATGTTATTTCACTTCGCTATATATATAAATTTCACTTCTATATATATATATATATATATATATTTCACTTTCAATATATACGATATTTTCACATTCAATATATACGATATTTTCACTTTCAATATATACGATATTTTCACTTTCAATATATATATTATTTTATTATCGATTTCACATCAACATCACAAACAATTTTCACATCACATCAATCAAACAAACAAGCCATCCATGGTCTGTGGATGACGGGTGTCGGGTGCTACTAAACACCGTCTGCATCCTAGTATATATATATATATATAAATGGAAAAAGAAATTGAAGAGTGAGAAATTCTCACCAAAGCTATCCCAACTCCACGACACTTCATTGATAGAAATCTTCATCGTTCCCGCCTTTTGTCACTTTCGCTGCCCGCTTTCACTACATATAAAAATTACATTTTTATTTCGCCATTCAATGTAAAAAAATCATATTTTTACCTCGCTATTCAATATATAAAAATCGAATTTTTACTTTGCTATTCAATATATAAAAATCGAATTTTTACACCGCTACGATATAGATAAAAATTCTATTTTTACATCGCTACTATATAGACAAAAATTATATTTTTACAACGCTACTATATAGATAAAGATTTCGCCTTTTCAAATTTCAAAAATCTAATCTTTTCTATTTTAAAAATCTAATCTTTTCTATTTTAAAAATCTAATCTTTTCTATTTTAAAAATCTAATCTTTTCTATTTTAAAAATCTAATCTTTTCTATAAAAATCCCACCTTTATACCATAAAAATGTCACCTTTCTTATGATAGAAACTATAAACTTTAACCTTATAAAATATACAAAGATCCGATTTCTCTTTAATCAATTAAAACTGAAAATAAAAATCAAAATTTTAAACTAGATAAAAATCAAAACTTTGGTAAATAAAAATCAGTTTTAAAATCTCTGTTTTTTTTCAGTTTTAAAATCAAATAAAAAGTATTATAAAACTCACCTCGATCTGGATTTTCTGCGAAGGGGGGGGGGGGTTTGGACGCGAGCTGTTGTCGAGGGTGGTGGCGCATCGGGGCTTCAGGGGCGTGGAGGGGCTGGGGGGTCTCTACGGTGGCGCGCTCGAGGTTAGGGGGGCTGCGGTGTGCTGCGGTAGGGTTTAGGGGAGGTGAGGGGTTTGGTCTGTGGGGCGTGGTCTTCGAGGCGGTGAGAGGCAAGGGAGGAGGAAAGAGGAAGGGGAAGGCGGAGCGCGAGAGGGGGGGGGGGGAGAAAGAAGGTTGGCGGTGGCCGATCCCGTCGCTGGTGGGGCGATTTGATTTTTTTTTTCTTCTGAACTAATGAAAACGAGAAGGGGGGGCCTGGTTAAGGAGAAAGAAAGGATGGGGGTTTATAATAATATATATATATATATATATTTTAATTCAATTTATTTTTATAAAACATCTTTTTTTTCCGAACTCGAAATCGAACCCACCGACTGTCGTCCCTAGCTAATTACCCCCATTTCGAACACAATGGGGTATGTATCGCAGGCCAATTCAATCGTTACGTTCAGTTTCCGTTGAATTTAAAATATAAATCAGCATATATTCAATTTGAACGTACATTTCAATTTACCGGGGCCACATACTAACTCTAAAAATTCCAGAAAAATTATTTCTAGCTTCGTATTGACGATCCGGTCCTAACAAAACTAGTTTCGTCGAATTCTGAGACCGTTTGAAAAATGGCCAATTTCCAGTCGATTAAAATCAACTAAAACTGGTCGAACGCGTTTTCCTTTGCCACGCTCACATATTGATTCGAAAAATTATGAAATTTGGAATCTAGTAATAACTTTACATCCCGGATCCAACAAAAGTGGTTTCGTCGAAATCCGAGGTCGTTTGCAAAATTTCCATTTTTAAGGGCCTGAATTCCATAGCGACTATTCAGAATTTTCAACTGGACATATCTTTTGATTCCCGCTATGAAATCTTGATTTTTCGGATTCGTTGGAAAGATATTCACAATTAGATCCTAATGTTTTTGGTTTCACTAAAATCCGGATTGTTTTGCACCCGGTACATTCAATTGAAGTTTGAAATCGAATTATCGAACTACCGCGCCATTTTCAATTCCTTTTATAATTATAAATAATTATTAATATTCTAACGACGACGTATATAGTATATACGTCGAATTTCATTCAAAATAAATTTTCGTCGATATTATTTAAAATAATTCATTTTAAATATTCAAAATTCGCTAAAATTGCCAAAATAAAAATTTTAAACTGGACCAGATTTTCGGGTTGTTACACCGTCTATCCAACCTCCACATGGATTTAGATTCTTCACTTCTAACTTTATTTGATCAAAAGCTTTCTTAAACAGGATGTTGACGAAACTCCTGCAGTCTGCAAGGACTTTCTGTACCAATGTCGGTCCAATGGTTGTAGTTTTTTCCAACGGGTCGACTCTAGGCGTTTCAACTTCTATGCTTTCTCGGTCTCGAAAAATAACATCATCCATTGTTGTCTTTTGTTATTTCACCGGTACAACATCTTCATGATTGTTGCATTCTGCCACCTCCGGGTGCTTGGCAGCGTTAATATACTGCTCCATATTACTAGATCCAGCTAGATATAGTCCCCCAAATATGGTATTGATGACTATGTCATTGCCTTTCTACTGGACAGTGGGCCTAGGACTAGGTTGGTTCTGATTTGTGCTTATCCTACTTGCCCCCTGTCCTTTGGGGTGACTTTGTATTCATCTAGCTTTCTTGCATGAAGTAACTTCTTCACAACGTCTCTCAGGTGGTGATATTCATTTGTAGAGTGGGCGTAAGTTTCATGAAACAAGCAAAACTACCCGGTTTCACGCTCTTTTTCGGTCGAATCCTTGGGTGGAGACTTCTTATACTGGACAACGTTGTAAGTATCAAAATAGATGTTCTCCAAAGTGTCGCTCAGCGGCCTGTAGCTTTCAAAAGTCTGAAATTGAGGCCTCTTTTTGGAATCGTTTATCCGATTCCTATTTCTTTTGCCACTAATTCCACCCTGCCGATCATTCCCTCCATTCTTATTACCAACATTCACTTCGACCTTTTATACGCTGTCACCGAACTGTTTGACGGCGACATTGCTTTGAATGTCCTCTCTAGGGACTCACTCAGACTTTCTCTTTTAGTTGGCATATATTTCCTCTCGTCGTAGATGAATATTTGCCTTTTCATAAAATAGCTCTCTAGTTAATGGCAGCTTTCCTTCCAAGTATCCTCCGAACTCAGTGTCCTTATCGACATCATCTATAAGCGCCATCGGGATGGTCTGCTCATGCTGGTCACTCACCTCTATAACCACCAGATTGAATCGATCTAAATAAGATTTTAGAGTTTCCCCAAGAGCCTGCTTAATTGTAGATAACTCGATGACACTCTTAGATTTCCATGCGTAGGGGAGGAACTTGTTCATGAAACTCTCACTCAGCTCTTTAAAACTGAAGATCGATCGAGGAGGAAGTCGATTGAACCACATCGGTGCAACGTCTTCAAGAAATATTGTAAAGGATTTCCCTTTATGGCATCAGGATCTGCCGCGGCGTTCATGTACCATGAGTATCTCATCAAATGTTGCCTCGAGTCGGTCCTTCCTCTATATCGATCCATCGTAGGCAGATTAAACCGTCTAGGAAACTGAAAATTGTAAATATCATCCGTAAAAGGGTATGACTTCGATCGAAGCCCTAATCTTCGTTAGTATAGCCTCTGCTATCGGCCATAATCTGACGTATCATCGCTTCCACTTTAGTATTGGTTAGCGTTGGCTCAGGATCTACACTTCTAGTTCTCCTAATATTTCTAGTTCCCAAATCAGGTTGCTTTCTCTGACTTTTTACGGGTGTGGGACTTCCATGCCCTTCGTTCTCTCGGTCATTCATAGAATGGGTAGGCTGAAGGAGTTGTCGCTGAGTAGGATTAGTAATGTTGGGATCTCTGGGAAGGACACGAGATCCCTGCATCAATAGTAACATCGGCTCTCTCAAACTAGGGTCATTAGCTCCCAATACACGGGCCCATCTTCACGTGATACCAATGGTCCGATTGTTATTTGCTCAAAGTTCTCGGGTCTTTCATATGGCCATCTCTGATGTGGATGCCTTTTCTCCGAAGAAGATGAGTTATCTGCATTGAGATGATGAGTTGGAGAAGGCGCCCTCTAACTGCGAAGCTCGTCTATCTGCCTACTTATGGCTTTCATATTTTCTCGCATAGCAGCACTATCACGTTTTTGGACCTCTAAGGCATCGTTAAATCTATCTAACATATCGAGCAGGCATGAGAAATCCATCTGTGAGACGGGCGCAAAAGCAATAGGCTGATTACTAGTTATCACAGCTGGCATTGGAGCATTTGCATCAGCTCAAGTAGAAGTACCAGCCTCATCTATAGTCGGTTCAGATCGGATTGTAGTAGTGTCACCGGGTCGGGTCCGGGGTATCATTGGGTTCATTCAGGTTGCCGGTTCGGGTTGGCCTAACAACATCAGGTCGGGTTTTCCTCTTCGATTCGGTTCAGATCTGATCTGGACCCACTAGACATGGTAACAACAATCGTCTGTTGATCTTCACTTGCCTCATTCTCCATAGAAGTTTGAGGTTCCTTTCCTTTTCTTAGATCCATGAAATTTGAATCTTTTGAGATTAACAAAAACTTCAAAAATAGTGAACAAGCAGACTAACTTCTTTGGACTTGAGAATCCAAAAATTAGAACGATAATCCGAAATGCCAAGAATTCAAATTTCTCAGTGAATGCACCAAAATGTTATACCAAAAAGTGGTTCTAACACCCAATTGACTGATAATTTCATAGAATAATAACTCATAACAGGTAAAAAAGAGAACCAACATACAAGATTTATAGTGGTTCAACGTTAATGAGCCTACGTCACTTTATACTTCTTTGATTACAAATATAATGATAATAGCCACTCAATCTCACTAGTACAATCAATAATCTCTCCAATTTCGTTGAAGTATACTCTAGAACATAGAGAACAATCAGAAATAAACAAAGAGATATCATGGGTGATGAAGTTTGAGTAGATGGAGAACAAAAAGATCCTTCAACATGGTGCATTATGGTGTATTTACAGGCAAGAAGCATAGGTGGGTTGGATGCTACGTGGGTCCCATCCCATAAATCTTGGAAATAACGTTCCATGATGAGGACGTGCAATACAGGTAAGTGGGTAGTAACCACTCCAAATTCGTAGGAACGAGGAGTGTAACCATTATGCAGTAGGAAGCTAGGGTTCAGATTGGATTACAACCGAGGGGTTCGGGTCGGATGTCAAAAGGCCGAATCGGTCCGATCTGATGTTAGTTATCTGGAGTTGAGTTACTGGTTTATGTCCATAAGAAGGGTTCGGTTATGAAGATCTGAACCGATCTGGTTGCCCTTCTACTACATCTTTTGTTCTTGAGTACATCCATTGATCGATCCCTTTGCTTTGTATGGCCTGGTTATAGAATAGGCTAACAATGGCTTTTATTTCAAACTTATTGTCCCCATTAAGATAATTTATTTGTACTAAATGGTTAAGGAAGATTTTCTTGTACATACATATATTATTTTCTTCAGTAAGTCATATGAATAAAATTGCTAATTTATTGGGATAATTTTCTATAATTAGTACCATGAGAATGCAAGGTTAATTAATTCGTTTTTGTAGGAGAAGTTTGCCAGTCAATCTAGCTACGAGCATCTACAAGAGATGGATTAATATGAGATGTCGTAGTGCTATAAGTCATTTAGAGGTGTAAGAACCTACTTTGGGGATAAGGTATTAAGTGGTTAGATCCGTCGTTCGGTATTAAATAATCATTGGATCAATTTTGGTACTAAGTGATCAATGAGCCTGCTTTTCCTTAATATGAAGAATTAAATGATCGAGAAAAGGTTTTTTAAAGGGTATCTACAGAAGGGTCTGTTTCCTATTAGGTAGTAAGTGACTAGGTTAAAGTCCATCTATGGATAAGGTATTAAATTTCCTCCATGTGGTACCAAAGGTCTGACTATCCTGAAGGAAGCATTAACTGATTAGGAGATTACCTAATAATGTAAGCTAGGTAGTAACAAAACGGTCCGTCAGGGGGAAGGTGTTAAATGGTAAATTTCGTCTACCTCTCCTATAGGTAATAAGTGATTTCATACTATCTCTTGCTTAATTTAGCTGAATAAACTTTGGGATGGGTTATGAAGTCCACTTGGGAATTGACATGTTATGTGGTTGGATATGCTATTGTGTATTAAGTGATCATTGGATCTACCTTGGTATTAAGTGATCACTGGACCCCTTTTTCCTATATTCAAGCAATAGACCTTCACGTATTTATTATTATGCCATAGACATGTCTTTATCTAAACTTACACTACCCAAGTATAAATAAAAGGTAAATCTTAAGTTTTTTATTCATGTTGACTTATTGTTCTGACCCAGTCTCTTAACAATACAGTTTGAGATAGAGGATAAGGACAAGGAGCATGAAGACAAAAGGCGAATGTATGGGAGTTATATGATTAATGTTGACTAAAAACATCCTCCAAAGGCAAATGTTATGAAAGAAAGCTAGCAAAATCCGAAAGATATAACTTTCAAGAGATAAAAAGCAGCTTTCGATAATACCAAGGGAATAGCCATAAAAATGTAAAAATGAATAGGTGAAGTTGTAAAAATATTCAAACTCAAAAAAAAAATAAGGGTGTGTTTGGTTTACATTTTTTAATTTTAAGTTTTCGCGCATACAAAAATAGACGACACACATATCATGAAAAACAATCATTTTACAAAAGAAGTTAACACACAAAACCAAAAACAACTTTTTATTATTTTACATATTTTAAGAAATAATGGCAAGACGATAACAAACTAATCTGTCCACCATCCCCTGGTCCCCTCTGTGACTCCCTCCGCCTTTGATCCGTCACCACTGCTATACTTCAAATCTTCCCAATTTTCATAATTAACGCCGAAAACTAAAAACTCAAAACCCAAAACAAACCAAACACTACCTAAGCCATCCGGAACCAACATAGACACGAAAAGCAATGCTACCGAGATAGAATGGAGGGAGAAGAAAGCTTTCAGAGAAAAAAAAGCATTCCATCGCATACCACATCCTTTTGGAAGTTAAAATAGAAAATTATGTCATTTTGACCAGGACTAGCCCTTTTGGCTAACTAAAAGGCAGACTTCAAAATTTACAAAGGAAATAGCCGTCAAGTAAGCTAAGGAAAAGTGAATTCATACCCTCATATCTACATGAACCCTTCGATATTCAAAAATGATCATTTTACCTTAAAGGAAATCTCTGCTACATTAGAAAAGCTTTAACCTAGGAAAATCTACCCTTCGGTATTATCAAAACATGGACCTTTGAGGGAAATTTCATACCCAAGCACCAGTTTTATACTTAGGATTAAGGCTACCATTTTGAAAATCTGAAATTCGTTCTTCAAAGTGTCAATCACAAACTTACAATAGGATCTGCTTCCAACACCGTATCACATCAAAAACACCAAAAGTACAAGGGAATTAGAGATGCTTACATATATCCTTCAAAACATCATTAGCGAGTGAGTCAAGACAAAGGCAGAAAAAGCGGAAGAAGGTCAACCAACATCTATAATATAAACCTAGGGATCTAGAATTGAGACAATTTTCTCATTTCAATTTTTTTTAACCATAATCAAGCAGTGGAAACCTTAGATCTAAAATCAATTTGGGGATTCATATTCATTGTAATCTCATTTTGCAATAAAAGTGGATTAAGCATCATTGGCTTGCAAATACCAATTTCAAGGAGAATGAGATGGATCATCCGGGATATTAGCAAGCCTAATAGCCAATTGTATATAATTCATACTTCTATTAATCTTAATTTGATATATAATTAAGTCAGGTTATAAAATCTACTTAAAAGGGTGCTCCGAAAATCATACACTCTTCCTCAACTATGGAAAAATAGGTCTATCGAAGTACAGTGAATCATTTCTTTTGAAAAGATATGAAAGGATATCCACTAATAGTCTTTACGACATGATAAAAATCAATGATCTTTTCTTAATTACTAAAATTACCATTCCATGAAGAATATCTTGATTGACTTCCTTATCGGAATTCCTAACTAAAAGGCTTTCGACGACAAGGCCTTTGACAGTTTCAAAGGCTGGGATTGCGTAAGAAGTCATTAAGGATGCTTTCAATTCTACTTACTCATAGCTTTTGGAATTGACAATGGCTAGAGAGTCAAGTGAAAATGAACATAAACATCCTCTTTGAAAGTACAAGCTAAGCAAAATCCCACAATGCTTCCGTCGAGGTGGTTAATTCTTTTCAGACCGTTAAAATGAAGAATGCCAGAGATGTTTAACCTTTCGCTTTCCCTTTGTTAATATGATTTTGGGCATTAGCGAACTTTATCACTAATACTGTGGCTCTAAGAGGAGAGCTTGAACCTTCATAGGTTTATACCAATAAATTAATTTATGGTATTTAAAATGTGCGTAGGAAAGATGAAGATAAAAGCAAAGAAGCTAGATGCAATAATCTAGGATGTAGTACACACTACTACCCTAGAAGAAGGTATAACTCTAACCTTTAACCTCGAAAATACTGTACATGATAACCTTTTGGCATGAAGTTATCAAAAGCAAGCGCAGAAAGGATCGAGCAACTTGAGCAATAGATGGTAGAGATGCGTGGACTGATCAATGATCTCATTACTCAAAAAACATCTAGCAATACTAGAAACACTAAAATTACAATGAATGAACGAAGTAATTATTTCTCCCAGAAAAGGAACGGAGGAAAACCTTTAGGGAAGTAAAAGAAAGAATAACTCTTTTCCGTCTAAAACCATGAATACAAACTCGGCGGAAACAAAATTAATTATCGGGAAAAACTAAAGGCTAAAGAGGAACAATCCGGAAGCTCCACCAATGAAGGATTTGCCTCGAATCAGAAGAATTATTCAAACACTGAATCTTATGCGATAGACATTATGGAGAAAACAATCAAGGACTTTCTTAATACTAAAGGGAAAAGGAAACTTAAAGAACAAGCCAATGGCAACTAATGTGTGGCTCCATTCACTGTTGAGATAACGGCTATATCCATCCCTCCACACGTAAATGTGCCAGCCATCAAATATCAAGGGAGACCTGATCCAGATGATCATCGAATGGCTTTCAATGGCCAAATGGATTTGTATAATGCATCTAGAGTGGTGCGATATAGGATGTTTCCGGTGATACTGCAAGGAGCTGCAGCGAAATGGTATCATCAATACAAATAAAGAACCATATACTCTTGGAAGTAGGTTTTCATATGAGTTTTCAGCATAGTTCTATGTCTGAAAGAACCCCTCCATCTATTATAGTGTGGTTGCAAACAATAAGCAACAACCAGAGGATTTTTAGGTGATTACCTCATAATGTTTAATGCCAAAGCCTTGAAAGCAAAAGGAATTAATGACAAGGAAAATTTAATAGCCATTCATTCTAAGCTTCTTGTAAACACTCTATTTTGGAAACATCTCTTCTTAAAAGAATGTGAGGATATGTAGGAATTTCACTTCTAGAAGATAATTTCATCCGAATGGATGAATTGTACTATGCTAATAAGGAATCCCTTCCTAAGAAAGGAAGTGGAAGATCTTACTATGATTGAAAACACAAAAGGATGCAGTGTGAAGAAGCCAATAATAATGCGATAACACTGAATAAGCTGATATCCTTCATTTATGCAGCGATGAATAGAACGGTGAATTTTCCAACTTCATACAAGGTTTAAACCGGTTCAAAGGTCAAAAAAGGCGATAGCTATTGCATTTATCATAAGGAGAATGATCACAAAACCAATGAGTGCAAAGTCTTGGCCAAAATCATTCATAAACTGATTCAAGAAGGACAATTTAACGATTTTCTCGAGATAATCAGAATGCTTCTCAAGACGATGGAGGATTAACAAGGCCTTCATATGGAGCCATAAATGCTATCGAAGATGAAGATGTTTTAATTTGAGTCTGATTAAAAATCAAATTGTTGTAATTTATGGAGGTCCACATGCTGCTAGAAATAGTCAGGGGTCGAGAATCGCTAAATAAGAGAAAGATGTAATATTCTCATGTAAGAGGGATTGCCACATAACGATCATCCGAAAGGACCCATATGCAAACGTTAGCTATAATGCCTCAAGAGTTATAGAAGAGAATCCATTACCCTTACAATGATCTTTTGATGGTTACAACTCAAATTGGATTGTTAATGGTTACAAAAGTTCTTGTAGACACCGAAAGCGCAGTTAATGTCATCTACAAACAAGCCTTTGATCAGATGAATATCTCCGAAGGGAAGCTGGAACCTAGTCCAAAACCAATTTTTTGGTTTAACAAAAAAGTGTTTACTCCAATTGGATAGGCGACAGCGAAGCTAAGGTACAAATGGGCCTCTTACCTAGTTGCCATACCTTCAAAGCCCTTTTTGTGATAATAGATCAGTCATCCTACTATAATGCTTTCTTTGGATGCCCTGGTCTTGACAAAGTTGATGCTTTGGTCTTCATGCAGTACTTGATTGTCAAGTTCTTCACCAATAAAAGCTGGAGAGCAATCGAAGTGGAATAGTTCAGCTCTAGGGAGATGTAATTTTTAACTCTTGACCAATATAAAAGAAAATGCTTTGCTTATTTTGATTCTTCTTCTGTTTTTCAGCCTTTGAATGATGGGTTTATACACCCAACATTTGAAACCAATGTAATAACTAATTAATTGCAGGTTACAAGATAGAAAAAGAAAAAGGATGGACACAAGTAATATCGAAGAAGGTGAAAATATAATTGATTTAGACTATTGGGGGAAATGGAAAGAAGTGAACTTATTGAGTAACTTGAGGAAGTATGTTTGGACCCAAGTGATTCATCTAAGATAGTTAAAGTGGGAAAGGAATTGGTATCCAACCTAAAACCATACTTAGTTCACTTCCTAAAAGAGAGTAAAGATATATTTGCATGGTCTCATTCAGGTATGTTGGATTTTACCCTTCAGTTATGTGTCATGCCCTTAATGGGCCCTAGTATGAATCTCGTTCGAAAAAAGAAAATGCAATTTGATAAGATACGATTTAAAGCCTTAGAAGAGGAAGTTAAAAAGTTACTTGAGAATGGACATTCGAGAGGTTTTCTACCTTAAATGGCTTGCCACTCCAATACATTGAAAATTTCAATAGGAAACAAAGAACATATGTCGACTATACTAATTTGAACAAAGCTTATTAGAAGTTCTTTTTTACCATTTTCCTAGAATATACCGATTGGTATATGCTATAAGTGGACATAAGTTGTTATTTCTTATGGATGCTTATTCAGGGTACAACCAAATATCCATGTTTAAACTAGATGAGGAACACACAAGTTTTATCACTAATTGGGGAACCTTCTATTACAAAGCCATGCCCTTCGAACATAATAATGCTAAGGCCACATATCAAAGACTAGTTAACACGATTTTTCTTGAACAAGTTGGAAGAAATATGGAGGTCTACATAGATGATATGTTGGTAAAACTAAAAAGGCAGAAAATAATTTAAAGGATCTAAAGGATATGTCCCAGATTATATGAAAGTATCAAATGAGGTTAAACCCTCAAAAGTTCTATTTTGGAGTCCGTTCAAGGAAATTTTTAGGTTATATTGTAAGTGATCAAGGAATAAAGGTAGTATCACACAAATAAAGGAAATAAGAGTCATGGTTGAGCCTAAAACTAGTAAATATGTAATGAGCTTGAAAGGAAAAGTTACGGCCTTAATAAGCAGGTTCATTTCTAAAGCAATCAATAAGTATGCATTGTTCTTCAAAGTGATTAAGAAGAAAAAGAACTTTGAATGGGAAGAAGATTGTTGAAGGGCATTCCAAATGTTAAGAGACCATTTGGAAAAGTCCCCCATATTTTCCTGCCTAAAGGATAGAGAAATATTATACATGTATATGGCAGTTTTGGAGCATGTCGTAAGATCAGTACTGATTCGACTATGTAAGTAGACAAAGATGCACATAGCTGATACCTTGTTATAGAGAAACTGGCTTATGACTCGATATCGAATGCCTGAAAGCTAAGGTCATACTCCCAAGCACACCACATTAAGGTTTTAACCAATTTACCTCTTTACACAAGAATTCAAAAAACATGAAACTTCGGGAAAGTTAGTAAAATGCGGGATTGAACTTAGCCAATATAACATAGAGTATAATCCATGAGTAGCTACCAAAGGACAGACCTTGGCTGATTTTGTAAATTGGTGCACGGATTTAACGATATGAAAAAGAAATGGACCGAAAGTCGAAATGGCAATTATTTGTTGACGGAGTGTCCAATAAGAAAGGAGCGGGGACAGGATATGTCATAATTACTGTAGATGGGCATCACCTGCATTATGCTATGAAATTGGACTTTCCTACAGCTAATAATATGGAAAAATATGAGTCAATGGTAGCTGGATTAACCTTGGAAATACGACTTTAGATTCCACGGATTCAAATATCTAGAGACTGCAATTAATGGTAAGTCAACTGAAATGGATCTATCAAACGAAAGATTCTAAGTTGTCCCAATATGTGAAGAAAATATTAGGAATGCTTACATCATTTAAGGATTTTTCCATACACCAAGTTCCAAGAAGAGAAAACTCATATGTTGATCCTGTAGCTAAGCTAGAAAGTTCGAGAAGAGCCCCTAAAACCTAAAATTTTCCTATTGGATATCAAGCAACTCCAAGTATTAAAGAAAAAATGACTGAAAAAGAGAAAAGAATGGTTAGTCCTACTTAGATCACAAGCCTTACCCAAGAAGAAATGAAAAAGGAACTGAATCAAGAGGCTTCACCTGAACAATAAAACCATGTCAGAATAAAGGGTTACGGTGCAAACAATTTGATGCCACCTGTTATGGAATATATGATCAACGACATGCTGCCTATGGATAGAACAAAGGCATTAATGGTTAAGTGAAAATCCATGAACTTCATGATTTCAAATGGAATCCTTTATAAGAAGGGGCATGCTCTTTCATACTTTAGATGTGTAAGGTTAGAAAATGGACTGAAATTATTAAAAGAGGCACACAAAGGGTTCTGCTAGGACCATTCGAATGGAATAAAACTAGCCAAAAGGTAATGAGGCAAGGATTCTGTTAGCCAAAATGAATAATCAAGCCATGGAGCTAGTAAAGAGATGTAACAAATGAGGTATTCCAAGATTTCTTGATTACTACCAAGTTATTTAACTCCAATCAAAAGTCCATAGCATTTCGACATATGGACAATTGAACTTATTGACCCACTACAAATTTCAAAGGTGTAAATCCTTCTCAGATCGTAAGAATGAAGCAAGCCGGAGATGTATAACTTTTCAATTTTCCCTCTGTTTGTATGGTTTTGGGTATTAGAGAACTTTATCGTTGACAATTATGAGAAATTAGATTTTTATGAAAGATTTTTGTGATATGACATTCTTGTCAATTATGAATAAGGGTACATTTGTTGGTATTATATTTTATTCCTTCCCTGTGAGTACTAAAGGTATATATCTACAACTTTACTAAACCATATATGCAAATTAGGTTGTGTTTTGGGTCGTATCTACTGCAGTTACGCAGTGCTTTGTGCCATATCAAATTATGGCGTGTTTATATATTAGATACGGCAAGAAGTCGTATCTAAATCGTAATAGGATGCGACCATAAGCCGTATCTAAAATATAAATAGTTACGGTCCAAAGCCGTATCAACTAGGAAATTTAGGTACAGACTTCAGCCGTTTTGCTATATAAATAAGATACGATGTTCAACCGTATCTAAGCCGTAATACTATTTATAAATTACAGCCAGCAGCATAACCCATCCAATTTATACAAGAGGCTAGTAAATATCATGCAAACTCTAATTGACAAATTATAACAGTAAACGAAACAATTGTGTGAAATATTTCATACCAATCCAACAACATATTATGATACATGTTCTTTCATTACACTACAATAAAGAAGATACATATTGTTTCATTACATTATAATAAAGAAGATACATACTGTTTCATATATAATGTTTCATAATTACGTGATGTTCTAACAACATATATAACGAAACAGTACCAGTTCAGTTCATACATGTCATTATTTTAGCAGAAGGTAACTTGATATTTTAGCAACTTCGGTGACCACTCACTGCTTTTCAGCTTCGGGCTCCATTCTCAAAGTATGTCAAAGAATTTGCATTGGTCATATAAACAGTTGAAGGTGTTAAAGCACATGTACATCATTTTTGTTCGGGCTTGCATGCACTCATAGGTCATGAATACATGTACATAGGCTACAAAGAATACATAGTAGCAAGAAGCTTAAGTGTATTTCAATTCAGGGGAAGTCCAAGTGTCATGTACATAAAGCAACATGGTGGAGTCTCAATTTCATGCCAAGTCAATACAAATGTCATGGCAACACTTCAAAAAACAACTCAGTAACTACAAGAATGCTCAAACCAGTGGAAGCCAATCCTCAGGAAAAGATGGAGAGACCATGTAATTCAAATGTAACAACCCAATAGCAATGATTTGAGTCAAAACTAGACAAAAATGCAAGCAGGTCCAACCAACAATAGCAAATTATAATTCCAAATATGCATTTGATAATAATACTCGGTGCAGCAGGTTATAAACAAATCTAATCTAGACATAGTGACATGCATGTGTGCACAACCAAGGCAGTGAACAAGTGTTGTTCAGATTCTCTAACACAAGCAAAGTGCAAATGGAAAAGTGGCAATTTCAACAAGGGTGAAAACAGCACTAGAAAGTGCAAGCACATAATCCAGATTCAAGTGATACATACAAATGCAAGACACAAGTGAAGTTTCAAATAAGAAGCATGCATGAAATGGATACACCAAACAACCCATGTGAAAACATACATAGATAAGTGGCATGCATACATGCAGTGTGAAAGTGATACACACAAATTCAATCAGCAAGCCAAGTTCAGGCTCATGCAATAAAAGCATGCATGGCAACAATATTAATCATTGTATCCATGTATATGGAACGAACACAACAGGTGCAAATACACATGAATCAGGCAATGTGGCATGCAACATTAAGGAGCATAATTCACAAACAGCTCAGTGTTTATATACAATGTAGCATTAACATTGTATGATGGAGAAACAAGGGCTGAGAAATACTCAAGAAAAAAGAAGAAAAAGTGCAGTATTATGTTCAAGGTTACTCAAGGCCATAGAATAGAAATCAGAATTATTTTTGGCAAAAGTAAAAATCGGTGTTTCCATAAATAATCAAATTCGACACATGGAAAATTTGTTATCTTGGCAAGTTCTTGATGCAAAAATAATTAACTCCGGGATCAAGCCAAAATTACTAACAACTGACCAAATGCAAGATGAATTAATAAACAACAGTATACATGGCAAGCAGAGATCAAGTGTGGCAGTAACCGTATACAAAAATTAGGGTGAATCCACAAGGCAGTAATCAACAAACGTGTTCAACAAATAAGTACAGCGACCAACAAACAAATCAAACCAAAATCTAACTATTTTAATTTAGATTTCTATTGAAATTAAAACACTTGAATTATTACCTTAAGGCAGCATTGCGTTCAGTAAAGCTCGGGCTTCGATGGTGGCCCACGACGAACAAGAAGCAACAAGTGAACGTTTTAACTTTCTAGTTAAGAATTTACTGGGTGATCTACCACGTGCATCCATTTTAGTTCACGCATCTGGGTCAGGTATTCATGCTTAATTAAGCTGCAGCTATTAAGCATGAATACCTAACTCTATGGCATGAGCTAAAATGCACCTACATGGTTGATCACCCAGTAATTCTTAACCGTAAAGTAAAAACCTCCATCTTGGTGAGGCTTCATCTTCTTCATATGCCTTGGATGAATAGACATGCATCATCTTCGTCTATTCTTGCAACCTAATTTGCATTAGAACAGTGGGTCGTATAAAATTTACAAAAATGCTCAGAATATTCATATCCAAAATGCACTCTTACGCTAACATAAACAGAGGACATATCGGATTTCATATTAACAGGAATTTTAATTGCTCAGGCATGAAATATATATATATGCTCAAGGGACATGAAATATATATATGTGCTCAAGGGACATACGCAGAAATTTAATATAGTGGAGGCAGAAGATTGTATTTTGATTATGAAGTACACACTGCATACATATACCGATATACAACACACACATGACACAGCTATATATATAATCATCATACAACACTTTAAATTTTAAATCAATTAAACTAATTTGGAGAAAGTCATCATATCAATTCAACACAATCATGTATAAAATGTTTAGCCTTTTGCATATTTACTTGTTAAAACCAAAAAGACAAATTACATTGTCGTTTCTTTTGAAAAAAACGGAAATCAAAGAAGTAAACACAACAAAAGAAAATATTAGTAATCGTCCTCTTTTTGTTAATATTTTGTATTGTAGCAAACATGAAGCTCAAGTAAACAACCTGCTCTATACAGCCAATTCACATGCAATCAACAAAACAACCAATGCATCCATCAAAACCATTTTTTTAGTCTAGTTCATATCGAAGTTTAAAAACTTGAATAAAAATAAACCGTGAGCTAATACTCACCTGCAGTGGCGACGAGAAAGAAGCAGGCAACTGATAGGTTCGTCGGTGAGCTGAAGGTAGCACAAGTTGACGATGGACAACAGTGGACTAGGCTTCGAGCAGTGGCTGCATTTGATCGAGAAGGCCGATTGATTTATTGACAAAGCAAGATGTTGAGCCGAGTTCCAAAACCCTAATTTTGGTATTCGGTCGCCATAGAAGTAAAAAGAGGGAAGCTGAAATTTTCATTTGAAGTGTCAAAGCTAGATGGTGCCAGAAAGAAAAAATAGCAGGGGAAAATATGATATGGATTTGGTACGGACCAAAGTGTATCAAATGAACTCATTTGCAGATTTATTGATGTACGGTTCGATCTTACGTGTTTGTGAGTGCGAATCACAAAGGGAAAGTTGATACGGCTATGAGTACTATCAAATTTGATACGGCTTAAGACGTATCAAATCTCTGCATCCGCATGTGCTAAATTTGTTGTTTCAGTGTAGTGTTTGTTGTTTTATTTTAGTTTTCCAACCAACGAGTTACCCTAGAATGAATCTAAGTTTCGATAGGACTTTTTTAAGTCTAAATTTTAGGCCTTTCTTAGATGGGCTGTTATTCTGATACCACACTTAATTAACTGCTGAAGGATACTACACAATTCTAACGCTGCCTTTAATTAATTTTTCCCCAAAAGTGATGTCGATATTCATCCATATCGTGTCATTTCCAATGCTCCTTAGTATTCATGTTTGACATCACTCTATATATCTAAGGTTGTATGTTGGTGTTGTAATAAGTTGTCACTGGATGAAGCTAAAACATGCTGAAAATTAAACAGAGCTGTATGCCGAGATGCTTCATTCCTAAAAATATGGATTTAGGTTACCTTGAAATGGGCGATCATTTCTTTTCTCTACCTTTAGATTAAGCTCTTGTAATCCTAAATTTATTTGGGGAAAATTCTTACTTACTTGTACTGATACTCAGTTTATGTGAACAAGGACTTTAATATGCCTGCTACTTCGATTGTGCAGTTTGGACGTTATTAACATGGATATTCATATAACGAAGCTCTTTAGGCCTAAACCTTGTTACGTTTCTATTCTATTTATAATATCATGGGCTTCGGTCTAAGTAAGTGTTTATATAAATATCCTTTATTTGGTCTAAACATATGAACATCATATTATGGATTGCAAGAATGTCACACCTAGTCCGTCAACATGCTTAGTCAGCTATCCAACAAATTTTCTGTTAATCTCATCTCTCCTTTGAGTATGTATTACATGGGCCTTTTAATGACCTATTCCTAAAGGCCAGGTGAATTCTTGAATACATATTTCAAGTGATCTTAAGGAACCTTGGATTCTATGTATACATACACACACATATATACATACATACATATACATATACATATTTGTTGTCTTAAGTGCCTAAGCGATCATAAAGAGATTTTGGATATAATATTCTAAGAAAGAATATGAACCTCCAAAAATTCAAACACCAAGAGCTCAAGAGCATTATAGATTCCTTTCTCGAGGATATAAACTTGTACTTAGCATTGAATTTATAGTTTTCTCCTGATTCACAAGTACTACTTGATTAACATTAACTTAACTATGCTTAATCATACCATCATTGTACTATAACTGTGGTTACGAACACGGAACACCGCGATTGACATCATAGGTATTATATCAATTTTTGATTTAATATTCTTAGCGCTAGAAGAAGGATATAGTCCTCCAATCCCTTCTGCTTCTCTTTCCAAGCTAATTTGGTTAAATTTGTGCCGTAGTAAAATAGTGAAACTATGATGCACTAAGACCTCTAATGGAGAAGTCGCTCAAATGAACAACATTAAAAGATAATGTTTTCCTAACTTCAATATGGGTAACGCTGAAACAGGAAGCCATCGCAACCAGCTTAACCCTTCAGTAGTGAGCAAAGATAAAAGATCACACTCATCAAATTGAGGTAGTTAAGGAACTATTGGAGAATGTTATAATGACAATTCCTCTTAAACAATGAAGCCCACCAGAGGAGAGGATATCGAATCCATATGAAGAAGCATGATGAGAATGAAAGCAAGCTTGTCACAACCCAAATAAAAGGAAAGGAAAGCAAGATGGAGGTGCAAGAGAATTATCTTTGAAATCATGGACAAACAACCAGGCTAATGCTAACTACTGAGGAAGAATTACAAAGAAATATGTATGACAATCAGGAATCTCAACATCTAAAGAATATAAGCCAAGTAGAAACTATTAATCTAGTGACGAAGCCTACTTGAGGGATATGGCCAAAAAGAGAGCCAAAGATATACGTGATTTTAGACAAAAAAGGACTCTTGATGCTGGATTCAATAATATCATTGGGAGGCTCCTATCTCTTAAGTGACCAACCCTACAAAGATTCCATCTCATATTGAAATCTCATCAATCATATATGAAAGAATGACTTATTCGACTGACCACTTGAGTGCTTTTGAAAGCCAAATGTATTTACACAATGCATTTGAAGTAATGCACCATAGGCCTTTTCCTATCAAATTCCAGGGTGTAGCAGCTATATAAAATTGCATTATTGAGAAAAGACAATGACTCCTGGATACAGTTTTTTATGAGTCCATAGCATAGTTATGCTTCTATAAAGATTCAACCATCGACTGCATTATGCTAGCCAATATCAAGCAATTATTTGGAGGTATTATTAGGCAATTATCATAAAAGGTTTAATCTTGAGAGATTTACGGCTAAACACATGACTGATAGCGATAAATTAGTGTAGTGCATTTAGAGATGATTGGACAGGCTACATTTTGGAAAGATCTTTATATTTATGAATTCAAAGATTTACAAGATTCCCACTTTTCAAGCTGATTAGTTCATTTGTAAGGATTAAATCTATCATCCTAAAAAAGTTACAAGCTAAAAATGATATAAGGAAGGCTGGTAATAACTACCACAACAAACCCCAAGATGGAAAGAGGTTCTAGAAACTAACCATATACTTTTAAATAGGCTAATTTCTTACATATTCCCTATAACAAAAGAGAGTGAACACTACCCGATCTTATATAATGCTAGAAACAATCCTAAATAAAAAATAGGAGAGGACCACTTTGCTTACGACAAGACAAACCAACACAAGACAAATGAGTGTCATGTATTGGTAGATATAATTCAACACATGATTTGATGTGGATAGTTAAAAGAGTTTGTTAACGATGGCCCGAAAATTAATCGTTCTGAAGATTGTCATCAACGACCTTAAAGCAACAACGCAAATGTAGTAGAGTATGATGGCCACCCTTGCTTCGTTCCACCACTTAATAGAAATGATGTGATCCACAGAGGACCGAACCTCGCCGAATGCAGTTATTGAAGTCGAAATTTGTCTTCAACACCAACGGTGCATAGAATGCACTTCACCAATTCGGTAAGAAAAAGCAGTGTGAGGCCACAATCAAAGATGTACTAAAAGCATAAGGGTAGGAACACAAAGTTTTTATAGTGGTTCGATCCAATGAGGATTTACGTCCACTTTCATAAGAGATTTCATTATCAATATGTAGATTACAAAGTAAACTTCACCCTTGCAATATGCTCAATCACTCCCTTACATAAAAACCCCATTCGAATTCCTCAAAAATAACGAAGGAATAGAATATTCTATGGAGATGTGGTGTGATTAGAGAAGAATTGGAAGGTTTTCTCTAGATGCTTAAACTTGGATGATGAATCTTCAAAGCTTAGGCCTCTTAGGTGACTTTGATGGAGATCATGATTAATTGATAGTTTGATCTTCACTTGATGAGTGTTAGAACTCTTGGAAATGGTTAAAGAAAGATTTCAGCAGCACTCCGCGGCCACGGAAGTCGTCCCCCTTAATGAAGAAATAAGGGGGTATTTATAGGTGATGTTCAGTCCAGGTGGCAGTTATGTAAATATTGTGCTCTTGTTTTAGGTCATAAGCGGACTGGAGCAAATGTTACACGATCCAAAGTAAGGCAGGACGTGCTAAACAAGGCGGTGCGGTTCAACTCGTTCTATTTGAAGGTAATGCAAGCTAAAGGATGCGGAGCGGGCTTGGATAAGGCGAAACGACCCAAACATGTTTGGATCGGGCTCAACCAGGATGATGTGGTTTGGGCCTTAATGAAACGGGCTAAAACCTTTAACGAGCCAGCGGTTCAGGAACCCTGCGGGCTAGCCTCTGAGCAGACCAAGATGCCACGACGACTTAAGATGTTCGAACGAGCCAGAGCTCTTTGTGAACATCACATATTATTTGAACGACCTAAGATGCCATAACGACCTAGAACCCATATGTGAATTAACGAATTCATCAAGCTAGAAAGGACACGACAGCCTAAAGGGCCTAACGACCTAAAATCATAAATTAACCAAAACATGCTCATGGTTCTCTAGAACATATTTTATGGGTTAACATTTGCCCCTCGAAGTTCGTATGTTTTAAAAATAATATGGGCTTCAAACTAGGCTAAATTAGCATGCAATTTAAGATTTTAGGTTGCTTGGGCCTTCAGACCGTGTGAGCCCTTAAAGTACTTCATTTCTAGGTCGCCTAGGTACTCAAGTCGTGGTAAGGTTTTAAGTCGTCATGAATTCTGGGTCGCACATTAAAAATTTCTATTGGTATTCTTCTTGGATTGGATAGCTGAGTAGACCGCTGCAGGGCCCTATGGGCTCGGTTTAATTGTTAAATTCTGCCCTCACTTCTTCATTACGCTCTCATTCTCTTAAAACCCCTACTCAAGCTAAAAACCCTCAACAATGGCAGCTAACATCAATTAAATCCATCAATTCACATCGTCATAAAAGCATCTGAAATCCAAATAATCCCTTAGTCTTATAATCAAGTTCAAAGCTCTTCATCACTAAGATCCAGGTACGACTTAGGACTTTTACTTACTGTGTGTATATGCACGTTTTTAAGTCGAACTTGATACCCCTAACCTTTGTGTTTCAATTGTCGTTTGATGACGATGTTGATGAATTTAGTGACTTTGAGCTTGCCTGTTTGTGATGACCTTTAGCTTAACTTTCGTGTACAAGCTCTTACAATTAGGTCGCGGCTCTAGCTGCTAAGAATCATGTACCCTAAAATAATAATCTTGCCCAATTACCCGGTTTTCTTACGTCCTTAATTTGCAACATCTTGCCTTGTTGTTCCTGTTAATGGATAAAGCGTCTCTACTAATTGTATATCTTAGATCGTTATTTTGCAATGTCCCGCGTTGAATAAGGTCGCTGTAACCACCTTCACGCTTTAGCCTGTAATCACACTCTAGGCCGTTGTGACAATTCAAGGCTTTAGGTCGTCATTTCAATCCCAAGATTTGAGTCGCTGAGCCCTTTGCAGTTTTGGATTGTCCATGACCTAAGGCTTGAAGTAAAAAGGGGCTTCACGAGGAAGTGGACTGTTATAACGACCTAAAGCTTCTTAGTTGTGTGAAACAACCTTAAATCCGTTATCATACATAACGACCTAAGATTCCAGGGCTGGTAAGAACGATCTAAAGTCTGTTGAGTAAACTGCCTTCTGATTCATTGTTTTTCTATTAACATTTCTATTTGCATTGGATGTCTAAAAGAACCGAAGGAACTTCAAGTGAGGGGTAGCTCGCAAGCATTGCAGGTTGGAGAAACTCCCGGTGGTGGAGAGTGAAGCCATCCCTGTTGCCCACAGTCTGGCCGAGCTAAAAGCCATCATAGACAAACCTAACTATGCTTCCAAACCACATACTTCCGAGCTTGCTGAACGTTTTGAAGGCTGGTGTCTCCAAGGAGTGACCTTTGACCAATCTAGCTTGGATATATATATATATATATATATCCATCTAACAGTCGCACAGTCTCTGAAGATTTGGACGTCATGAGGAATCATTTGCTGGCGCAACTTGACTCTATTAGGACTTGGATGGACAAATGCCTTGATGAAATTGATCATTATTATGCGCGCAAACTAGGAGCCTGGAACACCTTTGCTTGCGAGCTCCAGAGATTGAATAAGGAGAACATCGAGCTCATCACCACCTTGGAGAAGGACAAGGCCACGCTCATTAAAGCCCTTAGGTCTCAAGATGAGATCATTGCTGAACTCTCAAGTCCCGGTGGTAAGGCAGAGGTGACTGGTACTTCTTCTACGCTCAAGGTGGGGAATGATTCACTGATGGAAGGAAATGGTTTTCTTGTTCGTCTTTTGCTGTCTACCTTTTATGCTTTCACGTTATAGACCAGTTGTATATGCGAGTGTCGGTCCTCGCTTAATACACTTATAATATTTTGCGTCCAATGTTCCCGTATTGGACTTATGATGTAGTGACCTAACTGTATTTTGCTTGATGCACTTCAGACCCTTGTCAAAAATTATTTGCTATGCCAGCCTTTTGACTTTGAATCTGTCTGTCTCGCTCTTCCTATTCTGTACCCAAGGCAAATTTTACATAATTTTGCACTTATACTCATTATCAATTGTCCATGCTGATAACGAGTTAGTTAGTAAAGAACTATAACGAATTTGACTTGCGTTGAACTAAGTGCCAGTTTGGGTCCATCTTAGTTGATGGACCAAAACTCACTAAATATTGCTCGCGCCATCGTAGTATTATAATTCAAAATTGTGTTGATCGTTTAAAGCTAACCTGTTAGCTTAGGTTGACCGTTGGTCCTAGACATTATCACACTATTGACTTATGTGAGTGGATTCGATACTTTTTTGCATCAGAGATTTCAGATGCTACACAAGTGAATTTTTCTTTATTCTTCACATATAATATTTCAGATGTTACGCGAATAGTTTGACACTTTTCGCATCTGAGATTTCAGATGCTACGTAAGTGGATTTTTCTTTATTCTTCACATCTGACGTTTCAGATGTTACACGAATAGTTTGACACTTTTCGCATCTGAGTTTTCAGATGCTACGTAAGTGAATTTTTCTTTATTCTTCACATCTGGCATTTTAGATGTTACGCGAATAGTTTGACACTTTTCGCATCTGAGCTTTCAGATGCTACGTAAGTGAATTTTTTTTATTCTTCACATCTCACATTTCATATGTTACGCGAATAGTTCAGCACTTTTCGCATCTGAGCTTTCAGATGCTACGTAAGTGAATTTTTCTTTATTCTTCACATCCGACATTTTAGATGTTACGTGAATAGTTTGACACTTTTCGCATCTGAGCTTTCAGATGCTACATAAGTGAATTTTCTTTATTCTTCACATCTGACATTTCAGATATTATGCGAATAGTTCGGCACTTTTCGCATCTGAGCTTTCAGATGCTACGTAAGTGAGTTTTTCTTTATTCTTCACATCTGACATTTCAGATGTTACGCGAATAGTTCGGCACTTTTCACATCTGAGCTTTCAGATACTATGTAAGTGAATTTTTCTTTATTCTTCACATCTGATATTTCAGATGTTACGCGAATAGTTTGGCACTTTTCGAATCTGAGATTTTAGATGCTATGTAAGTGTGATGAATTAGCTGTTTTACCATTTCATGGGGTGGCAATCAGTCCCTTTACCATATGCTTGACTCAACAAGTTATTCTAGTTTAGGGACTGAAGCATTGAACTCCTTACTCAGGGAGGTGCCCCCTTTGATGAATGTCTCAGTTTTTCATTTATTTGTCGTGGTACTTGCTCACTGTTTGAATCATAACGACTTTTCCATTTATTTTCAATGTAGGGTTTTTCCAATATTTTCTGCATTCGTGCATGTTGGGAATTTGCAGCATTTAGCCTTTGAACCAGCATTGTCAGAGTCGCTATGACTCAGGGGTAAGCACCCGACAACTAACTTTCAATATGACATCAAATTTTTTACAAAAGTTTTGGCTTAGCAAGTAACTTGGCAATTGAGTAACCCATTCGAACATACATGCTCTTAATTGCAGGGCTTAAGTTTAGTGTATCGCCTACAGGTTATTATAGACCGTTTTACAATAAGTCTTGAATGCAACAGAAAGTAGAAATAAGAGGTAAAGCATGAACTAAGGCAAGAAGTAGATCATATAATAAGGATATAGCAATGTTGATGGCTCATTCCAAGTCTCCCAAGTTAGAGCACCCTTGAAAACTATTATTTGATGATTAGTCTTGGATTTGCTTGGATAGATGCCACATTGTTTGGATCGAATTGATCATTTGATTCTCCAGGCCCCTGAGGAATTGCAGAAGGATTCAAAGCTTGTGGATTCTTTACATATTGTTGTAACCCGTTTTTCCTGATCAATTCCTCAATGAGGTTCTTCAAGTGTCAGCACTCGTTGGTGTTGCGACCAGGTTGGTTGTGAAACCTGCATAATTTTCCCGAGTTTGCTGCTTTGTTGCTTATCCTCATTGGGTTTGGCTCTGCATATTCCTCAGAGTTTTTGGTTGCCATGTAGATGTTTTCAGGAGTGTCGTTCAAAGGAGTTAGTTCTGATGGATTGAAAAGGCGTGATTTCTTGACAGCCTTGTTGTCATTTCCACCATTGATTCACTTCTGCCCCTGAATACTCTTTTGGTTGGATTGCATGGCTGCAATTGCGGGGGCCTCAAGAAGTGGCTTACTGTTAATGATTTGAAGGGGCACAGGATTGTCATCTACCCTCATGTATTCTTCTGCTTTTTTATAGAATTTATCGAGCATGGTCAGTTCTTTCATCTTTATCCACCTTCCGAATTCACTCGTTTTGTCTATAGCATCAAGTAAGGCCATGTGGACTATGCGCGGCTCTGGGTTTCTTACTTCAGATAAAGCGATGTTGAACCGACTAAGGATGGCTTTGACAGCTTCCCCTGACTTCTATTTCATGGCAGAGAGCGTTATAGCGTCCTTGGCCTTGGTACAATATAAGCGGAATTGCTCTTTGAATTTTTGGTCAAAACGGAGAACCGATCGATAGATTTTGGAGGGAGCTTTGTGAACCAGAGTGATGCAGCTCCTTCCAGGTAGAGAGGGAAATACATGCATCTCATTTCATCTGTTGCCTTAACCGCACTCATATGCCACTCATATTTGAACAAGAAATAGTTCGGATCAACAATTCTGTTATACAGGGGTAGAGTTGGTGGGTTGAACTTCCTCGCACACTCTGCTTTGAGGATTCTATCGGTGAATGGAGTCTTATCAGGAGAGAAGTCCCATTCCCTTTCATCGTCTTTACTAGGTTGACTCTTTTTCATAGCCCGTTATATCATGTTTGAGATGTATTATTTGGTGCTATGATGATCTATGAAGCTGAGCTCTTCACCTAACGTTCGTCCAGGGATACGGTTGTGAATAAAGAGCTGAGGTACTTTGCCTTTTCGTCGAGACGATCCCCCTGTGATAGGGTTAATGACCTTTCGGGTATTCATTTCAGAATGGCTTTTAGCTTTTGATCTCGATTCTTCGATATTAGCTCCATCTCTGTCACTTGCCCCATCATAACCATCTTCTACGTTGTTGTTTATGATCAGAAGCGGGCGATTTGTCATTCCCTTCGAGATCTACATGCACTTTCGGAGGAATCATATTTGACCAAACATTAAGAATGACATCAAGTTTTTCCATCATCATTTTATTAGAGGCATCCATCTGGTTGTTAAACGTTGGCAATGGCAATTTTTAACTCGTTTATGGTGACACCGGCCACGCTTTCTGAATTTTCGCCCACTTTAAGGCAGTTTGCGAGTAGCGTCTCTTCATTGACAACATCGTCGGCTTCTACCGCGGCTTTGCTAGTAGTCTTCTTTGATTTTGCCATAACTTTGAAGGAGGATGCGACTTAGAATTTTAATGGAAATGAGCAAAAAGAGGTAGGAAATGTGAACACGGCCCCACGGTGGGCGCCAAATGTTGAAGTCAAAATTTATCTTCAACACCAACGGTGCATGGAGTGCACATCACCAATTCGGTAAGGAAAAGCAGTGTGAGGCCACAATCATCTTTGTACTAAAATCATAAGAGTAGGAACGCAAAGTTTTTATAGTGGTTCGATCCAATGAGGATCTACGTCCACTTTCATAGGAGATTTCATTATCAATATGTAGATTACAAAGTAAACTTCACCTTTACAATATGCTCAATCACTCCCTTACATAAAAATCCTATTCGAATTCCTCAAAAATAATGAAGGGATAGAATATTCTACGGAGATGTGGTGTGATTAGAGAAGAATTGGATGGTTTTCTCTAGATGCTTAAACTTGGATGATGAATCTTCAAGTCTTAGGCCTCTTAGGTGAGTTTGATGGAGATCATGATTAATTGATGGTTTGATCTTCACTTGATGAGTGTTAGAACTCTTAGAAATGGTTGAAGAAAGATTTCAGTAGCACTTCGCAGCCATGGAAGCCGTCCCTCTTAATGAAGAAATGAGGGGGTATTTATAGGTGATGTTCAGTCCAGGTGGGAGTTATGTAAATATTGTGCTCATATTTTAGGTCATAAGCAGGCTGGAGCAAATGTTACACGATCCAAAGTAAGGCAGGACGTGCTAAACAAGGCGGTGCGGTTCAACTCGTTCTATTTGAAGGTAATGTGAGCTAAAGGATACGGAGCAGGCTTGGATAAGGCGGAACGACCGAAACATGTTTGGATCGGGCTCAACCAGGATGATGTGGTTTGGGCCTTAGTGAAACGGGCTAAAACCTTTAATGAGCCAGCGATTCAAGAACCTTGCGGGCTAACCTTTGAGCGGACCAAGATGCCTCGACGACTTAAGATGTTCGAACGAGCTAGAGCTCTTTGTGAACATCACATATTATTTGAACGACCAAAGATGCCATAACGACCTAGAACCCATATGTTAGTTAACAAATTCATCAAGCTAGAAAGGACACGATGGCCTAAATTACCTAACGACCTAAAATCATAAATTAACCAAAACATGCTCATGGTTCTCTAGAACATATTTTATGGGTTAACAGCAGTAGAGAAGGGGCGACTATAGAAGAATCCCAGGTTTTGGATTAGAATGCATATATTGACTATCACATCACAAGAGAAGAAAGGGGTTCGTTATGAATATAATGGTCCTCTAATGATTATGGTTCAAACTGGACCCTCTATGTTGACAAATGTTGATGGATATAGGAGCATAGTTTACGTAATCTTTAAGCATGCTTTTAATCAGGTAGGATTCTAAAAAAGAAGCTGGATCGAAGCTTTGAGCCCATCTTTGGACTTAATAATATGGGATTAACTTCTATCGAACATATTACACTCTTAGTACATATGGGAATAACTCTACATTTAAGAACTTTTGAGATCATTTTAGTCTTCTTGAACCATCATTCCTATTACAATGCCTTCTTTGGGAGGTTGGTTTTGCATAAAGTTAATGCTTTGTTTTTTCTAAATATTTTATGATGAAGTTCCTAACAAAAGTGGTTAAAGAAGGAAAATAGGATAGAAATTTAGCTCTCGAAAAAATTATTTTACAATGATTGAGCAATACGAACGAGAATTGTTGTTATGATTGAAGTAAAATGATTACATCAAGATTGAAATTATTAACCAGTTGGATGAAGGTCTCTTTAAGCCAATCATCCAAAGCAAAACCAAAAGCTAGGGGGAAATCAAACATATTTTTGAAGAAACTCGACCTTTTTGAAAGAAAAAGAAGAAGGGGAGAGGTGAAACCTAATAGAAAAAGACAAAGTGAGAAAGAAAGAATGAAGCTAACCTAAGTTCTTGAAAAAATACGCTTGGACTCAATCGATCCTAACAAAATAATGAAAGTTCAAAAGGAATTAAATAGTAAATTTAAAAAAGAGTTAGTTCAGTTCCTTCTATCAAGAAAAAGATGTTATTTTCTTGGACTCATGCAAACATGTTGCAATAGACCTACACCATCATGCGCCTTGCCCTGAATATAGGGGTGCCAATTAGACCTGACCCGGTGGACCCGAACCCGACCCTTCGGGTCTCGGTTCTAGACGGGTCGGGTTTTGTCAGGTCTGAACTATACTTTTCAAAAATCTGGACCCGACCCGACCTTCTGTTCGGGTCGGGTCGTGAGGGTCGGGTCGGGTCGGGTCGGTTCGGGTTCAGTTGGATTATAACACTAAAAATACATGTATTTCACTGTTTTTTTGTCGGTTCTTTCGGGTCGGATCCATTCGGGTTAGGTTTGATCGGGTTTTAAATGTATTTTTCATCACTTAGACCCGACCAAAGACCCATCGGGTTCGGTTCGGATTCGGGTCTTTTCGGGACGGGTCGGTTCGGGTTTTCGGCTTTCGGTTCTAATTGCCAGCCCTACCTGAATATTGTTCCAAATATTAAACTAATTCAACAAAAAAGAAGCAATTTGATATTGTCTAATCCAATGCTTTAAAGGGGGTCATTAAAAGATTACTTGAAAATGAGTTCATTACAAAGGTGTTTTATCCAAAATGGGTAGCTAATCCAGTGTCGGTTAGAACTCCAATGGTAAATACAGGACTTGCATTGTAAAGCATGACCAAAAGGTTGTTACCCTCTTTCAAGAATTGATCGGTTAGTTGATGTGACTAGCAGGAATAAGTTGTTATCCTTTGTTTTCGCTTATTCATGTTACAATAAAAGTATCATATTTAAACAAGATGAAGTGAAAACCAATTCCATAATTGATTGGGGAACATACTTCTAAAAAGTAATGCCTTTTGGATTAAATAATGTTGGAGTAACATATTTATTATTAGTTGATAGAATGAACAAAGAATGAACTGGCTGAAACATGGGGTGTATATTAATGATATGTTAGTTACATTACAAGAAAAATGATTTTTTATTGCAAAAATCAGTGGCATTTATTCGTAAATGCAAGCAAAGGTGTTTTCATTAACAATATAACCGCGGCAAAAAATATTTCATTTCCCGTCTTTATAAAAATAACTTCGCGTGGTCCAAAATAAACGTGACCACCTGTTTCTCACCATTTCCCGATTCGGCTACTCCTCTTCTTGCTCCTTTCTTGCTTCAGATCTACGAGTGTACCTACTTTCTTCCCCTCAAAGCAAAGATCCATGCTCAAAACTACCTTTTATTTTCCCTTTTTTTCCAGATCGGGTACTTCTCTTCGCCTTTGGAACTGACGAAACCCTTACTCGGCCTCCCTGGCGAACTCGAAGGTAAAATCAGTTTTATTTTTTTTTTCCTTCCTACTACTTTACTTATTCGTGTTGTCTCCTCAGATCTGGTACGAATTCGTCTTCGTTTCTACATTTGAACTATTTGTCTAATACCGATGGCTCATTCAACTGCTTGTCGCCTTTTTTGAAGCTTGCGCTGATTCAAACGAAGCTTCTAACGTTGAACTCATTCTTCTAGGTATGAATTATGGATCCTTGTTGGCAGAGTAATCTTTTTGCTGAGAATTCAATTTTTTTGAATCCCCAAGCAATAAAGCATTTGAAAAATCGTCACCGTAATTAACTAAATCCATAGTTTTTTCAAAACTTGACTTTCCGTTGTATATTTTAGTTCCTTTATTTGATTAAGATTCAACTACTGGTAACATTTCCCAACTTTCATTGTGGTTATCGCACTTCAAATTTGATGGACTACTTGGCAAATGTTCACAACCTACTCTGTTATGCATAGGGATTACTCCAGAAGAAGGATTACTTTTTGTATTTGTTTTCCTTTGAGCGTAGGCATGTGGTGATTAAGAGAAGCTTCCACAAATAAACTCGTTTTTCTGGTCATAAGTTCTGGATCCTTGTCAGCTGAATTATCTTTCTGTTGGGCATGCAAACTTTCCAAAACCTCAGGTGATAAAGTATTCTAAAAATCATTAGCAGTTTTGATAGAATTGAAGGTGTTATTAAAATGTAATTTTTTATTGTTGATTTCTGATTCTTCATTAGACAAATATGCATTGAGTAACATTTGCCTAATTTCATTCTTATTATCACGATTAAAAAGGCCAATAGCTCACACTGTTGGAGGTACTCTTACTGCTATACTGTATAATGTTAAAGCGTTAAAGTAATATAAATATAAATTAAAATATTTGTCACATTAATGCTAATCAGAGTACAAGAAAGAGAAACCCAGTCTCTTATTTGTATTATATGTTAGTATTTGTCACATTAATGCTAATCAATTTGCAAACATGAAAATGTGTAATTTATGTGTATGATATGACCATTTCTGCTATCTACTTATATATAATAGCATAATAATGTTAAAATAGTTATTTCTCACAAACATCGTCAAGATGTTATCATAAAATTCTTCTTATATGCATTTATTTTACTGTTAACTTTAGTATTTATAGATTGATGACTTATTGTGTAAAAGAGTAGAAACTTTATTGAGTTGATCACAAGTAAACCAACCGCATTACCGCAAGACCTTTTATTTCCGTTAATATGGGTGAACAATTGTTTGGTTCAGTTTGAAACCAAAAAAGAACATCAAAATCAAAATAATCATTCAAAAAAAATAAACTAAATCTTTTTTTTATTTCAAATCAAAACTAAATAAATAGAACATAACCAGTTTGGTATGTTGTAACACCCCGTGTATTTTATAACAGTGAAATTCACGAATTAAAGTATAATAAATTTCAAATCAAAGTATTAAGGGAAACGGGATATGCATTGCGTTCGTCTCGGAAAAATAAGCGAAATAGAGTCCGAGTTTTCAAAAAACGGAGCCCGTATGACCAAATTATGGCCCGATGAAGTTTCAGAAAATTCAAATTTCGAAAACAGATTTGAATTTCAGCCCAATCAGAGTAGGCGGGAAAATTCCCGCCCAAACCCACCAGGTCGACCTGGGGGTTGACCCTAGGGTCGACCTGGGAGTCGACCTAAGTGTCGACCTGCCCCAAGCAGGTCGACTCTAGAGTCGACCTGGGGGTCGACTGGGGAGTCGACCTGGCCCCTGAGCCAGGTCGAACCCAGCCCACCCTGGCTGGCCTGGTCTGTGTTTGGTCGATTTTCTAAGCCTTGCCTTGTCACTAGGGCTGGGTGTCAGCTCCTGATTGGCCTCTCCTTTGAACGAACGGCTATTATTAAACCAAGCTCCATCGACGGTCTAAATCAACTCACAAACTCTATAAAAAGGACCTAAGACTAACCCTAATTTACACAAACTAAAATGGAGATGAGACCGTCATGATGCTGAGGAGAGACTGAGGATAGCCGTCAGAAATAGAGAGACAATTAGGAGATAATTCAAAGCTTAAAGCAACGTTAATCAAATCAAAGCAACGCCTACAACAAAGGATAGCATCTCCAAATTCAGAATTCTGATTCCTGAATTGAAGATTCGTCATACGTTGTAAGTAGAGTGCTATTTCGATATGAATTAAATAATTGTGTTGATTTGTGTAAAGTAAGAAATGGAATTGTGGCGATAATAATCTATATTTGTACGTTGCTTTGATGCTAAACGATTTGGGAATATTACGGTATACGATTGGATATTTACAAGTATATGGTTTATGTTGACAACCACATGTTGTGGAATTTTAATTGGGATTCATGCAAGCATATGATTCATATTGAAAACTACATGTTTGTGGTAGTTATTTACAACACCCATTTGATAATTGCAAGTATATGATTCATGTTGAAAATAACAACTATATGTTGTAATAGTTTGTTTGAAATTCATGCAAGTCTATGATTTATTGTTATGCCAACATGATGTATAATTCAATGGTCATCTTTAGTGTAATTTGATCTACTTAAGTATTATGATTCATATGAAGGTTATGTTGGAATTGGCATCATAGTTCAAGTATAAAAATCATGATTTTGTGATAGTGACAAAAGCCAGCGTCTTTGTAAGCTTGTATTAATTTTATGAACATGACTAAACTATGTTTGTTATTATGCCTAGTTGAAAAAATGCTTTTAGGCTTATGTTGTTATCATAATCATATGATAATATATTTGACACATAAGTTACATTAGAATTACACTAGAATTACTTACTAGTTACATAGATAGGATAAAAACCATGATTATATGAATAGTAGGATTCATGTTCAATTATGTTTATGCCATGACTATATGAATAGAAGGACTCGTGTTCAATTATGATTATGCCATAATTATATGATTAGAATGGTTCATGTTTAAGTACTATTTATGCCCTGACTACATGAATAGAATGATTCATGTTTTGTTTATACCATGATTATGTGAGTAGAATGATTTATGTTTAAGTATTGCTTATATTATATGTTGTTACAATTGCAAGTTCACATGTGCCTACCTTATGTTAATTGAATCGTTATGTTGCAAGTTCATGCGTTCACACTCCCCTTTTTATGTTACCTTATAAACACCATGTTATAAGCCTCCCCTTTTCATATGGCTAAATTGGGTTTAAGTGTTAAACCCAACACACCTTACATTGGAACGAACGTATAAAACGGGGCTAATGACGTTTGGGCTAAAATATAGAACATATGTGTTGGCATGTTTGACGCATGCCAACAACCTTGAAAAACAATTAAGTGGCATAAATAAATCTTAATCAATAAAGATGAATTTGAATAATGGGCCGCAAATATTTACATATAAAAAGAAAAGAGACAAAGTATGTAAATGTAGAAAATACGATGTGTTTAACCCGAGGTTGGATTGAGTTGTGATGTAAACCTGCCCGGAACCGCCCGGCTGTCCAGTAGTCACAACAATACCTATCCAATGTGGGTGGTTAAACACAGAGCCCAATAAGGACCCGAGGTTAGACTGAGTTGTGGCGTAAGACTGCCCGGACCCAACCGGCAACAGGCAGCCACAACAATACCTGTCTAATGTGAGAGGTCAAGGCTTTAATAAGACAATTAAGGCTGAGTCAGGATTGATAGGATTAAGTGAATTAAGACTTAATCAAAATGGAACATGCTAAACTAAACAGACTGATTGGGGGTTAGGTTTATAAAACACTTAACCAACTTAGCATGTTGGCTAGAAATAGAAAAACCTAGTAGCAGGGGACCCTTTTCAGCAGTAACCCTACAAGGTATCATGATACCCTGAAACTAGGCAGGGTGGGGCACGATTACTGGGCTGACTGTAAGAGGTCAAATCGACGGCGGTGGTGCAGCAGTGTAGGTTCTAACGGGGTGCGGGCGTGCACACACTCCGGCGCAGAAAAATAAGGCACTGGGCACCAGTAGCATACCTGTGCATTCTAGGATTGTGTCGGGCCGCCACCATGGGACTTGATACACCCCATGGTGGGACCAGCATAGGTAACTACAACAACGGGGGCCGTAAGACACATGTAACTATACGAGTAGGAGCCGATCATCAGAAATGGATCACTTCACCCTATGGGGTGCCTGTTGGGAACTAGTTTATATGGGTACAGAGATTAATATGGGGTACGATAGTATTCGACCCTAGACCACTTAACTTAGTTTATAATGCTTTCCCATTTCCAGTTTATACTTATTATACCCAGTTCTTTATTCATAGACTGAATAGTCCTAGACTTACTCAGCCTTTATGTCTGACTCTACTTTTCTCTCGTCTTCTTTTCTTCCGTTCCCCCCCTCCAGGTCCACAGGGAGGGAATACCGCAGCTTAACCAGCCTTCATATCCAGCTTGAAGAGAAAGAATGTATTGCTTGGATCTTTTCGTTTTGGACTATGGCTTTGGACAGCAATTATGGGACTTTTGCAGTTTATTTATGTTTTCTTTATGCTTCTTTAAATAATGTAATCAAGACAGTTATGAAGATGTTATGTTTTTTTTTAAGTATTGTAAGACAATTATGGTATGGTTGATGTAACACGTATTTTAGTGAAATAAAAGTTGTTGTTTTCCGCTGTTCAAAAAATATGTGTTATTATATCTGTCTTGTATATCTGTGACTTATACTTATAAACCTCCACCAAAATTAGGGCATTCCCTTTGAGAGTGACCCTAACGGAGGTGGGGTGTTTCACTTGGTATCAGAGCATAGGTTTACCAGATAAGATAAAAAGTTTTGAAAATTTATTTTCAAAAAGGAAATTTAAAGAAGCATTTTTAAAGGATAAAATATTATTTTATTTTAAAAAGGCAAAGTCCCCCCAAAAGCCATAGGTACTATCTTTTATCCTTCGTTTTGAATCTATCCTTTTTGTTTCAGCATGTCCGAAGAACTTAACTTGCCCGAGGGTGTACCGATACCTGGTTGGTTTAGACGGTTCTTAGAAGCAAGGGCCACTCAGCCAGGTCCTACCGTTCCTCCTCCCCCAGCTGCAAGAAATCATCCAGCTGCAGCAGCACCTCTTCCTCCACCTCCTCCGCGGGGAAACACTTTTGCTAAGATATGTAAAGATTTTAAAGCTATGGGAGGAAAGGACTTTCATGGAACTGAGTCCTTCGTGGCAGCTAGAAATTGGCTGAAAGAAACCGAGGACTTATTCATCATCTTTGAGGTAGAGGATAGACAGAAAGTACAACTGGCAGTATGGTTACTTAAAGGCGAGGCTTCCTACTGGTGGAAAGTCACTAATGCAGAAAGACCAGTGGAAACATGGGAGGACTTTAGGGCAAGGTTTGAGGCTAAATTTCTCTCAGACGCGGAAAGGAGTTTGCAGTTGGAAAAATTCTTATTTCTTAAGCAAGGGAACAAGACAGTTAAAGAGTATGTTAATCAGTTCGATGAGCTGGCTAGATTCGGACTGGACCTAGTCAACACCCCGCACAAGAAGGCTCTCAGTTTTGTCAAAGGGTTGAATGAGCCGTTACACAGTTTGGCCATGACCCATATACCCATGGGAGCTACGTATGAAAGGTTGGTACAGATGGCGTTGCTGAACGAAGAGGATAAGGGCAAGAAGGAGACAAAGGCAGAAAACTCTCAAGGGAAGAAAGAAGGTTTGCAGCCTAAGAAGACAGACTTTAAGAAGGGCGGGAAAGGAAACAAAGAGAAGAGGAAGTGTAATTTCTGTGGCAAAGTGGGGCACTTAGTAAAAGATTGCCAGAAAAAGAAGGCCAAGATGAATGGTGGTTGCTTTTCTTGCGGTGAGACAGGCCACATGGCTAAGGACTGCCCAAAGAAATGAGGACAGGGGCAGAGGGCTGGATCCACCTCAGGGGCACAAGTTCATGTGCTAGAGGCGCCACCTCTGCAACAGCGAGGTATAAATACTTCTGTAGAAAGTGTAGTTTACCTTTATGATCACCCCGTTCGCACTTTATTTGATTCTGGCGCATCACACTCCTTTATCTCGTCTGCTTTAGTAGAATCTCTGCACCTAAAAACTAGTATGGTAGAGGACCCCTTAATTGTTTCAAACCCAATTGGGGGCCCAGCTCATCTGTCTATGATCTGTTTGGGATTGAAAATTTCTATTCTAAGCGTAGAATTTAAATGTAGTGCCTTTGTTTTGGGCTTTTCGGGATATGGTTTGATTTTGGGCATGGATTGGCTATCCAGTAATGGGGCCATCCTTGATTGTGAGAAAAGGGTTGTTAGGCTCCTTACCCAGCTCGGTAATACTTTGGAAATTTCTTGTAATCCCTCGTATGCGGTTATGCTTAGTTATCTTGAATCGCTAGATGCCTCCGTTGAAAATTTGCAATCGGTTAGAGTAGTCCGGGAATATCCGGATGTCTTCGAAGAGGTGAAGGGCTTGCCTCCGAAGCGGGAGATAGACTTCCGTATATATCTTGTGGATAATGCAAAGCCCGTTGCGTTGCCCGTTAGACACATGGCTCCACGGGAAAGGAAAGAGCTCAGTAAACAGATTAAAGAGCTTCTAGAGAAGGGGTTCATTAGAAGGAGCATTTCAGAATGGGGCGCTCCAGTGGTGTTCGCTACAAAGGCGGATGGTTCACTCCGTCTATGCGTTGACTATAGGGAGCTCAACAAGATAACGAAAAAGAATAGGCACCCTCTCCCCAGAATTGACGATTTGTTTGATCAGCTTGTAGGAGCGTTTGTTTTCTCCCAACTCGATTTGGCGACCGGTTTTCATCAGCTAAGGGTGGCTGAAGATAGTATCGATAAAACAGCATTCAGAACCCCAGACGGCTTCTTTGAATGGCTTGTCATGCCTTTCGGCTTGACAAATGCACCTGCTTACTTCGTGGACCTGATGAGTAGGGTATTCAGAGATTTCCTCAATAAGTTCGTAGTGGTCTTCGTAGACGATATCCTTATCTTCTCAAAGAGTGAAGAGGAACATGCTCAGCACTTAAGGGCAATCATGGAAACTCTGCGAGTCCATCAGCTAAAAGCCAAATTCTCCAAATGCCACTTTTGGAGAGAAGAAGTGAGGTTCCTTGGGCACATAGTATCCAAACAAGGGTTAGCAGTGGACCCTGCTAAGGTAGTGGCGGTACAGGATTGGAAGACACCAAGGAATGCAACTGAGGTCCGAAGTTTTCTAGGACTAGCAGGTTTCTATCGAAAGTTCATAAAGAATTTTGCGAAAATCTCAGCTCCGCTCACAAAGTTGACCAAGAAGAATCTATTGTTCAATTGGGACTTGGATTGCAAGTTTGCTTTCCAGCGACTGAAAAGGGCTCTTACAACAGCCCCAGTTTTGACGTTGCCAGATGGAAGCAAGATGTTCACCGTTTATACAGATGCATGTGGGACAGGGTTAGGCGCCGTCTTAATGCAAGAAGGAAGGGTAGTAGCTTATGGCGGGAAACAATTGAAAGTGCACGAAAAGAACTACCCGACCCACGATCTTGAGTTAGCTGCCATCGTCTTTGCACTCAAGTCTTGGCGGCACTATCTCCTAGGTGAGAAGTTTGAACTTTACACTGACCATAAATCATGGAAATACCTTTTCTCGCAGAAGGACCTTAACTTGAGGCAACAGAGGTGGATGGAGTTTCTTGCCTCATATGATTTCGAGATCTCCTATACTTCGGGCAAAGGCAACGTAGTGGCAGACGCGTTGAGCCAAAAGAAACTGACCCTAAGCCTGCTGTTTGTTGAAAGACAAAGCCTAGAGTTTATAGCCAGCTTCGACTTTAGGCCTTCCTCCGATTTTGTACCAGGCTTGCTAGCATCTCTCGAAGTACGCCCGACTTTAGTGGACTCGATAGGGACAACACAACGCGAGGACCCTCAGCTTGTGGAGACGATTGATAGGCTAATTAGGGGTGAGACTTCAAGTCACCTCAACAGATCCTCCATCGACGATAAGGGTTGGCTAAGGCGAGACGAAAGACTATGCGTCCCATAGACAAGGGATTTAGTAAAGAAGGTTCTCGAGGAAGCACATCACTCCAAGATGACGATACACCCGGGCGGCGATAAAATGTACAAGGACATAAAAAGAACTTTCTTTTGGAATGGCATGAAGAAGGACGTGGCAGAATTCGTCTCTAAGTGTATGGTGTGCCAACAGGTTAAGGCGGAACAGAAAAAGCCTGGCGGTCTGCTACATCCTCTAGAGGTCCCACAGTGGAAGTGGGATAGCATCTCAATGGACTTCATCGATGGGCTGCCTAGGTCTAGGAGAGGCAACACTAGCATTTGGGTAATAGTGGATAGGCTTACTAAAAGCGCCCACTTTTTACCTGTCAAAAGTAAAAGAACTGCCTCATCCCTAACATCTTTTTACCTCAAGGAAATCGTTCGACTCCATGGAATACCATCCAGCATTGTTAGTGACCGAGACCCTATCTTCACAAGTGAGTTTTGGCGGAGTCTGCAAGAAGCGGTAGGCACACAGTTATGCTTGAGCACAGCCTATCATCCCCAAACCGACGGCCAAACAAAAAGAGTGAACAGAGTTTTGGAGGACCTTCTAAGACTATGCGTCCTTGACTTCGGAGGGACATGGGAAGACCATCTTCCTTTGGTGGAATTTGCCTACAACAACAGCTATCAAGCAACCATCGGAATGGCGCCCTTCGAAGCTTTATATGGAAGACCGTGCCGATCACCCACTTGTTGGTGGGAGTCTACTGATAAGCTCATACTTGGAACAGATATGATCCGAGAGACTTCAGAGAAAGTAGACTTAATACGAAGAAGGATGAAGACGGCCCAAGACAGACAAAAGTCCCACGCCGACAAGAGGAGGACCGACCTTGAATTTGAGGTTGGGGACAGAGTTTTTCTTAAGGTATCTCCGCTAAGGAACGTTGTTCGTTTTGGAACCACAGGAAAGCTAGCACCAAGGTTCGTAGGGCCATTCCCTATCATTGAGAAAATTGGGAAAATGGCCTATAGATTAGAGCTACCCGAAAAATTGGCCGGAGTTCACAACGTTTTTCACGTTTCACATCTCCGAAAATGTCTACATGAGTCTGCTGAAGTGGTAGAGCCAAATATCCTAGAAGAAGCTGAAGTGGAGCGCGAAGCAACCATAAGGAAAGTTCCAACCCGCATACTAGGAACGGAAGTGAAGAAGCTACGCAACCGCGAAGTCAAGCTCGTCAAAGTTCAGTGGAGCGACGCCGAAGGAGATGCAACTTGGGAAACTGAAGCTAAAATACGCGCAACCTACCCTTTTCTTTTCGAGGGTACATCTTTGATCTTTCCTTTTTCCTTAAGTTGCGCTTTTATCTATCTTTTTAGGTATATCTCCTCGACCCTATCTTTTAGGTAGAAACCCTTTGGATGAAAACATGTAATTGAAACATGTTATGGATGATGATTGCAAGTGGTTGCAAGTGATTGCTAGTGGTTGCTCGTGGTTGCATATACACACACAATCTAGGTTTTAGATCGGCTCAATCACTTCATATTGCATATGCATATATGTTTGCATTCGTATATGGTTGAACTTTAATATGTTGTCATATGGATGTTGCATTTGTATGAATGATTGTGCACTCATGTAGAATCATGAATAGGAGGATTTGCATACATAATGGATTCATAACACTTACATAATTCGCATTAAGGAGGTCAACTGAATCAGTAGACCGCCTGATTTTGCATTAGATAAGTACATGTACACACACACTTCGCATATTATCATGAAGCATTAGAAGTCTTTTAAGGACAATGGATGCTCGTGCTTGATGGATGAGTAGATGGATGTTTGGATGTACATTCTTCCTGAACTTGAAGATTTCGGGACGAAATACTTTTAAGTGGGGGAGAATGTAACACCCCGTGTATTTTATAACAGTGAAATTCACGAATTAAAGTATAATAAATTTCAAATCAAAGTATTAAGGGAAACGGGATATGCCGTTGCGTTCGTCTCGGAAAAATACGCGAAATAGAGTCCGAGTTTTCGAAAAACGGAGCCAGTATGACCAAATTATGGCCCGATGAAGTTTCAGAAAATTCAAATTTCGAAAACAGATTTGAATTTCAGCCCAATCAGAGTAGGCGGGAAAATTCCCGCCCAAACCCACCAGGTTGACCTGGGGGTCGACCCTAGTGTCGACCTGCCAGGCCAGGTCGACCTGGGAGTCGACCTAGGTGTTGACCTGCCCCAGGCAGGTCGACTCTAGAGTCGACCTGGGGGTCGACTGGGGAGTCGACCTGGCCCCTGAGCCAGGTCGAACCCAGCCCACCCTGGCTGGCCTGGTCTGTGTTTGGTCGATTTTCTGAGCCCTGCCTTGTCACTAGGGCTAGGTGTCAGCTCCTGATTGGCCTCTCCTTTGAACAAACGGCTATTATTAAACCAAGCTCCATCGACGGTCTAAATCAACTCACAAACTCTATTAAAAGGACCTAAGACTAACTCTAATTTACACAAACTAAAATGGAGATGAGACCGTCATGCTGCTGAGGAGAGACTGAGGATAGCCGTCAGAAATAGAGAGACAATTAGGAGATAATTCAAAGCTTAAAGCAACGTTAATCAAATCAAAGCAACGCCTACAACAAAGGATAGCATCTTCAAATTCAGAATTCAGATTCCTGAATTGAAGATTCGTCATACGTTGTAAGTAGAGTGCTATTTCGATATGAATTAAATAATTGTGTTGATTTGTGTAAAGTAAGAAATGGAATTGTGGCGATAATAATCTATATTTGTACGTTGCTTTGATGCTAAACGATTTGGGAATATTATGGTATACGATTGGATATTTACAAGTATATGGTTTATGTTGACAACCACATGTTGTGGAATTTTAATTGGGATTCATGCAAGCATGTGATTCATATTGAAAACTACATGTTTGTGGTAGTTATTTACAACACCCATTTGATAATTGCAAGTATATGATTCATGTTGAAAATAACAACTATATGTTGTAATAGTTTGTTTGAAATTCATGCAAGTCTATGATTTATTGTTATGCAAACATGATGTATAATTCAATGGTCATCTTTAGTGTAATTTGATCCACTTAAGTATTATGATTCATATGAAGGTTATGTTGGAATTGGCATCATAGTTCAAGTATAAAAATCATGATTTTGTGATAGTGACAAAAGCAAGCGTCTTTGTAAGCTTGTATTAATTTTATGAACATGACTAAACTATGTTTGTTATTATGCCTAGTTGAAAACATGCTTTTAGGCTTATGTTGTTATCATAATCATATGATAATATATTTTACACATAAGTTACATTAAAATTACACTAGAATTACTTACTAGTTACATAGATAGGATAAAAACCATGATTATATGAATAGTAGGATTCATGTTCAATTATGTTTATGCCATGACTATATGAATAGAAGGACTCATGTTCAATTATGATTATGCCATAATTATATGATTAGAATGGTTCATGTTTAAGTACTATTTATGCCATGACTACATGAATAGAATGATTCATGTTTTGTTTATACCATGATTATGTGAGTAGAATGATTTATGTTTAAGTATTGCTTATATTATATGTTGTTACAATTGCAAGTTCACATGTGCCTACCTTATGTTAATTGAATCGTTATGTTGCAAGTTCATGCGTTCACACTCCCCTTTTTATGTTACCTTATAAACACCATGTTATAAGCCTTCCCTTTTCATATGGCTAAATTGGGTTTAAGTGTTAAACCCAACACACCTTACATTGGAACGAACGTATAAAACGGGGCTAATGACGTTTGGGCTAAAATATAGAACATATGTGTTGGCATGTTTGACGCATGCCAACAACCTTGAAAAACAATTAAGTGGCATAAATAAATCTTAATCAATAAAGATGAATTTGAATAATGGGCCGCAAATATTTACGTATAAAAAGAAAAGAGACAAAGTATGTAAATGTAGAAAATACGATGTGTTTAACCCGAGGTTGGATTGAGTTGTGATGTAAACCTGCCCGGAACCGCCCGGCTGTCCAGTAGTCACAACAATACCTATCCAATGTGGGTGGTTAAACACAGAGCCCAATAAGGACCCGAGGTTAGACGGAGTTGTGGCGTAAGACTGCCCGGAGCCAACCGGCAACAGGCAGCCACAACAATACCTGTCTAATGTGAGAGGTCAAGGCTTTAATAAGACAATTAAGGCTGAGTCAGGATTGATAGGATTAAGTGAATTAAGACTTAATCAAAATGGAACATGCTAAACTAAACAGACTGATTGGGGGTTAGGATTATAAAACACTTAACCAACTTAGCATGTTGGCTAGAAATAGAAAAACCTAGTAGCAGGGGACCCTTTTCAGCAGTAACCCTACAAGGTATCATGATACCCTGAAACTAGGCAGGGTGGGGCACGATTACTGGGCTGACTGTAAGAGGTCAAATCAACGGCGGTGGTGCAGCAGTGTAGGTTCTAACGGGGTACGGGCGTGCACACACTCCGGCGCAGAAAAATAAGGCACTGGGCACCAGTAGCATACCTGTGCATTCTAGGATTGTGTCGGGCCGCCACCATGGGACTTGATACACCCCATGGTGGGACCAACATAGGTAACTACAACAACAGGGGCCGTAAGACACATGTAACTATACGAGTAGGAGCCGATCATCAGAAATGGATCACTTCACCCTGATTATGGGGTGCCTGTTGGGAACTAGTTTATATGGGTACAGAGATTAATATGGGGTACGATAGTATTCGACCCTAGACCACTTAACTTAGTTTATAATGCTTTCCCATTTCCAGTTTATACTTATCATACCCAGTTCTTTATTCATAGACTGAATAGTCCTAGACTTACTCAGGCTTTATGTCTGACTCTACTTTTCTCTCGTCTTCTTTTCTTCCGTTCCCCCCCGGTCCACAGGGAGGGAATACCGCTGCTTAACCAGCCTTCATATCCAGCTTGAAGAGAAAGAATGTATTGCTTGGATCTTTTCGTTTTGGACTATGGCTTTGGACAGCAATTATGGGACTTTTGCAGTTTATTTATGTTTTCTTTATGCTTCTTTAAATAATGTAATCAAGACAGTTATGAAGATGTTATGTTTTTTTTAAGTATTGTAAGACAATTATGGTATGGTTGATGTAACACGTATTTTAGTGAAATAAAAGTTGTTGTTTTCCGCTGTTCAAAAAATATGTGTTATTATATCTGTCTTGTATATCTGTGACTTATACTTATAAACCTCCACCAAAATTAGGTCATTCCCTTTGAGAGTGACCCTAACGGAGGTGGGGTGTTTCATATGTTGGTCTTTAAGTGATCTGATAATTTATAATTTAGTGCAGCTTACATCCAACGCAAATCCAGCAAATCAACTCAAGTTTTCTGAAGAACTTGATTGTATTATATTCTATGTTTCTATTGTTTTTATCTGATTTGTTTAATACTGGGCTGATGTATCTCCTCTTGTTTTACTTGATTACTTAACGTTGGATGACAGACTAGTTGTTTATTTTGTCTTGATTTTTGTCCGCCAATGTTGTAAAATTTATGTTGCAATTTGTTTAAATGCAGTTTTCTACTTTTCTTGACTGGTTTAGATGGTGCACGTGGGATGCCTTCTATACTGATGTTACTGCTGAGGGTGTGCGTGAAGGCATCAAAAGGCAAGTCCAATTTGCTTAAACATTGTATTAGCCTGGGCTCATATGAGCCCATTTTGAAGCCAAATTGTAATTCAGACAACAGCATATCCAAATTTGGTTTCACCTTGAATTTGATAATGTAGAACAATATTCCAATGAGGAAATCGTAGAACAATATTCCAGTAAAGGATAGAAGTCGCTAAGTGAAGTTAATAAGATGGTTTGAATATTGATGAATACCCTTAAGCTTATATTCATTTAAAAAAGACAGGTTCATACTGCTACAAAGCAGAACGTTTGGCACATAAAGTAAGGTTGTTTTCAAAAGCTAAAATATATTAGTTTGATTGGTTTATGTACGTTTGTATGATTCCATGTATAGTGCACAAATTTTATATAGCCAAACTTAAATACATAGGGTGTTAGCTGTTATTGAAGTACAAATTAAAGGGAATGAGTACTCTGGAAAAACTGGATACTTCATAGGATGTGGGGAACATTTATAAAGGGTATGAACTAAGACAGGAGATTATTGCTTTAGTTATAATTTATAAGTCGTTATTTTGTCTTGGTGCTGGAAAACACACCAAACTGGTTTATAAAGAAAAGAGAATATACTTTAAAAGACAGATTATTGGCTGTTGAAATGTGTAGATAGAAAATAAAATGCTGAGTTATATATTCCTTCTTCCACTATTGCTCAGTCTAGGGTTTTCTATCTTAAAATGAAAGGAGATCATTACAGGTGAAACCTAATTTTGATAGCAATACCAGTCCCATGAGGTATATGAATGTATAACACAGAAAATTAGTTGTGTCATAGTAAAGATTGTAACAATTGGATCTCTCCGCCTCATACATGAAGTTGAGGGTGAAAGATATAATATTTACATACACAAATACATGCATACATACATATATATTGTGACGGCCCGCCTCGCACCAGCCGACATTTCAATGAAAGTGCGATGTGCCAATGTCTAACTAGCACGGAACGGTCGCCAAAGAAAGGAAAGGAAGGGTATTTGAACTAACAAGGAACTTATAGAATGTCTCACAGCGCAAGGAATAAAATATAATAATAACATACTTGACATAAAACAAGCGAGACAGTGCATAAGCTGAAAACTAAACCATAATCATCATAGCAGCGGAAATCCAAAATACAGCTTATGATCCATAACCATTATTACAACTTTTGAAAACTGTCTCTAAAGCAAATAAGAAAGGTACACTACTAATGCCCAAAGTACTGACCAGCAGCGATACAGGGAGAATATCTATATATATCATACGTGGGAGCCTCCTGCTCGTCTCTGGTATAGCTACTCGTGCATACCACCTAACCTGTCTCTAGTCTTCCCATTAAGAGCACCCAGAGTAATAAGAAAAGACATAAAACTCTGGGTCAGACAAAAGTCTGGTATGAGCGATAATCAGCAAAACAGAATAATAATAGGTATACTAAGCCATACCTGAACCTGGACCTGTAACCAAAGAGTTAGCACTACATACTGTACAATACTCTAAGGTGCCACTAACATATAGTGTGAAGAATACGGGGGTGGGGTGTGCATGACATAGTGATGGAAAACAATCAATCATAGTAACCATCCTCACATCTCTCACTCAGTGCGTGAAGCATAAGATATCCACCACTTTGATCACCCTATTCCTTGCTATGATCACTCTGCCCCATGGAGTCATGGCGACTCCACTGCACTGATCCATAGCCACTAGTCCTTGCTATGTCCACTCTGCCCCATGAAGTCATGAAGACTCCACTGCACTGGCTCATAGCCATGCTGCGATCACTCTGCCCCATAGAGTAATAACTACCCCACTGAACTTTGACTAGTTTCACCACCTTCCTCCGAAGCTGCTTCGTATCATTCCCAATAATAAGCATATGCCTGTAGTTCCCAATCGCCTCGGGTTCAACCTCGATATCATCCAACTGTTCTGGTGAAATAGCCACACTAGGGTCCAAGCACAAACTTCTCTCCAGTTTCTAACCAACATGACGGTGAGTTGCACGGTCTTCCGTACAAAGCTTCAAATGGAGCCATACCAATGTTGGATTGATAACTATTATTATATGCAAACTCTACTAGATGTAAATGGTCATCACATGATCCACCAAAATCTAATATGCAAACTCTCAAGAGATCTTCTAATATACAATTCACCCTCTCTGTTTGACCATCGGTTTGGCGATGATACGTGGTACTGAGATGTAATTCTGATCCTAACGCTTCTTGTAAGCTCTTCCAAAACCCACTAGTAAACAACGGGTCTCAGTCACTCGTAATGCTTTTAGGTACTCCATGAAATCTCACTACCATTTCATATATAGATCAACAAACTTAGCTGCCGTTCTATTCGACTTGACGGGTATAAATCTTGCACTCTTAGTAATTCGGTCGACAATCACCCAAATGCTATCATGGCCCGACCTAGTCCTTGGTAACCCATCAATGAAATCCATTGAGACTTGTTCCCGTTTCCATTCTGGAACTTCTAATGGTTACAACAACCCACTAGGCTTCTTTTGCTCGGCTTTAACTAGCTGGCAATTCATGCATTTGGATATAAACTTCCCAACGTCTCTTTTCATTCCTTCCCAGTAGTAGGCTTGCTTCATGTCTCGATACATTTTGTTACCACCGGGATGTATAGTCAGTTTTGAATGATGAAATTCTCTAAGCACTTCATCTCTCAATCCATTGACATTGGGTACAACTAGTCTTCCATTCTTTCTAAGCCATCCATATCGATCAAGCCCATACTTGTTCATCTCTTCGTCGATTCCCATCTCTAACTTTGAGATGATTTCCAATAGGTTAGGATCGACCCTCTGGCTGGAACCAATCCGCTCAATCAAAGTGGGTTTAATCGTCAAACTTGTTGATATTTCTGGATCCAATTCACACTTTGGTCTGAAATCATACCCAGCGATATACTCCAATTGCTTCCATTCCAGAAACATAGCCCCTAAACTGGCATGTCTTCTACTCAATGCATCAGCTACCGCATTTCCCTTTCCTGGTGTGTATGCGATATCGAAATCGTAGGAAGCCAAGAATTCTAACCACCTTTTTGTCGGAGATTTAGATCCTTCTGAGAGAAAAGATACTTTAACGATTTATGATCGGTAAACAACTCAAATCTTTCTCCCAAGAGATAATGTCTCCACATATTCAACGCGAATATGATCACTGCCAATTCCAAATCATGGGTAGGATATCTTTTTTCATGCGGTTTTAGTTGCCAACTTGCATAAGCTACAACCCTACCTCCTTGTATCAGTACAGCACCTAGTCCGGTACCACATGCATCTGTATATACTGTCATCTCTTTTTTCCCCTTAGGAATGACTAACACTGGTGCACATGTCAAATTTTCCTTTAGACTCTTGAATGCATTCTCGCACTTTTCGTCCCAGACGAAAGCTTGATTCTTCTTGGTCAACTGAGTCAATGGTGCTGCTATCTTGGAGAAGTCTTGGATAAACTTACGATAATATCCAGCTAATCCCAAGAAACTTCTTACGTCTGTTGCATTCTTGGGCGTAGATCAATCCTGTACCGTAGCCACCTTCGTAGGATCCACGGCAATACCATTCTCTGAAACAACATGGCCCAAGAATCTCACCTCCCTCCTCCAGAAGTGACACTTAGAAAACTTTGCTTTTAATTGGTGTTTTCTCAACACCTCCATCACTATCCTTAAGTGTTCCTTGTGTTCTTCCTCTGTCCTCGAATAAACAAGTATATCGTCCACAAACACAAGAACAAACTTATTCAACTGATCTTTGAATACCCTATTCATAAGATCCACAAAATATGTTGGTGCGTTGGTCAACCCGAATGGCATGACCAACCACTCATAAAATCCATACGGCGTCCGAAATGCCATTTTAGCTATACTTTCAGCTTCCACTCTAAGCTGATGAAAACTTGTCGCGAGATCCAATTGGGAGAACACTCTCGCGCTACTCAACTGGACAAACAAATCATCTATCTGCGGTAGAGGATACTTATTCTTCCTCGTCACCTTATTCAACTCGCGGTAGTCCACACACAAACGAAGGGAACCATCTGCCTTGGTAGCAAAAACAACTGGTGCTCCCCACTCAGAAACACTTCTTCTGATAAATCCCTTCTTTAAAAGATCGCTCACTTGCACCCCGAGCTCTTGCTGCTCCCTTGGTGCCATACGACGAAGTGGAATCACTATAGGTCTGGCATCTTTCACTAAATCAATACGGAACTCAATCTCTCGGTGTGGTGGAAGTCCAGTCACTTCCTCGAAGACGTCCGCATACTGGCCAGCCACGGGCACATCTGACAACTCATCATGCGGGATGTCGAGGGAATTTAGAAAACTAGCCATTACCCCATCACTAGGTAACCACCAAACACTACCCTCTGCTTTAACGGTCACCAAAAAGCCCTCATAGTCTACCACCACCCCGTATCTTTGGAGCCAATCGACTCCCAAAATAATGCCAAACCCACTAAAACCCAAAACAAAGCAATCACAAACAAACATGCATCCATGACTCGATAAGACCACATTACGACAAATCATGCTAAGGCTAGTCAAACCACCATTCGGGTTCGTAACTGTTAAGGTCTATCGACTATCTCGGTGTAACACCCCGTAATTCTATAACACTAGGATTCACAAATTAGGGCAGAATTAAAAGTTAAAATCAAAATCAAGGGAAACGGGCTACGCCATTGCGTTCGCCTCAGAATTCTGCATGAAAACGAGTCCGAGTTTGCGTAAATCGGAGTCCGTATGAGGAAGATATGGCCTTCGGAAGATTCAGCGAAGTTCAAATTTCAAAACAGGGCAGAAAAGGGAATTCAAATTCGAAAACAGACCCAGGCTGGGCTGGGCAGGAATTTTCTTGCCCAAGGCACCCAGGTCGACTGGGTAGTCGACCTGGGGGTCGACCCCCTCCCCCCCTCGTTTTTCCTGTTTTCTGCACCTAGTTCGTTGTTCTGTATCTAGACGCCATTCTGACCAGATTCGTCCGACTAACACTATATAAACAGCCCTAGTCTCCTTCTCTATTCACAATTCTTCTCTTCCCTTATGCTGCAAAGATTCTTAGTGAACATGGCTTCTTCTCCTCCTCTTAATTAAATAATAAATAGAATAATATATATAAAATAAATCAAGACGAGGAGATGCTGCTCAAAGACTTTCAAGAAGAAGAGATTCAAGCTAGGATTCAAGAGGAGGTTCAAACGACTTGAACGACTGTTTTTCTATGAATCTAATCTATTCTAATCTCTGTAAGTCAGTTATTTCTAGATTTGAATGTTTTCCTCTGTTCGTGACATGAAATTAAAGGAATAAAAGGATATACCAAATCTCTCTCTCTCTCTCTATTCGAATCAGTGCCTATATTCTTGAACCTAATTAAGAACTGTTATGATTCGAGGACAAATAAGACCGTGACTGTGAAACTATGGACCTTAAAACCATATGCCTATGACTATTAACATTTGCCTATGACTATGAACATTGCCTATGACTATGGACATTGCGTATGACTATGAACATTGCCTATGACTATGGACATTGCCTATGACTATGAACATTGCCTATGACTGTGACTATGACTATGAGGATTATTTCCTTGACTAAGCCTATGCCTTTGATTAGGAAGTATAAACTATTGCCTATGACATAACAAAGACATCTGTGATTAAACATCTGTGATTAAACATCTGTGATTCATGACTAGGAAAGTGTTGCTTAAGTTTTGTGACTATGAAATTGGGTCTAAACCCGATCATCTATTCTGTCTATTCTTGGTTATCTTTGGTTTTAGACCTTGGGAATTTACCTATTAAGTTAGGTCTACCCATGTTCTTGAACCTATGTCTCTATTCTGTCTATTCTTGGTTTTAGACCTTGGGAATTTACCTATTAAGTTAGGTCTACCCATGTTCTTGAACCGACGTCGTTATTCAACCCTTTTTATGCTAGTTAGTATGTCTATCTTTTGCATAGCATCTTTGGTTCATTCCCTATTTTCTACGAACCTAGCTTTATTTATAATCTAGACTGAATCACGATTATACGAACGGTGGGAATGCGGTTTGGGCAAAATATGAAATTTACTAAAAACATAGTTTAACTTGGAAATTGGCATAAATTGGGAACATGTATTATGGCATGTTCATAGAAATGCAAATTGGATAAATTTGACATGAATTATAAGATGTGTAATTTGAATCTAGTATTGGCGTGTAAATCTAGTATTTACATGAATAGTGAACTAGAGTAATAAGTCTAGAATTAGAATGTTGAATCGGAATTGGATTAGCTAATTTGGCACGGTAGGTATATTGGCATAAATGTGAAATTGGCCATAATTGGGAGTAATTGGCAGGTTTAGCAAAATCATGGTTAGTGACACTTAATTTGGTATAGTCCACATACCAAAAGGCATAAATATGATTTAGAAGGGGAAATGGGCCATAAGAATGAATGTAGACAATTTACATTAAAAGAGTAATTAGGAAATAAGTAAATTAGAAATAATTTACTTATAGAATTTGGCCTGAATGAGGAAATATAAATTTAGACAAATTAAAAGTTTATTAACGACATCTCTTTTAATGACACACCAGAAAGTTCTAGGGTGACAGAGAGGATAGTGTCTAGGCTTGGGTTTGGAAAATACAAGTTTCCTGCTCTCCCTGGCTATCCGTAACTGATCCGACGAACGGGATGGTTACTTTCAAAACTTGATTTGAAAATAAATTGAAACCCTTTGAACTTAGAAAACACGAATATGCCTAGCTCGAGGTTAGACTGAGTTGCGATGTAAACCTGCCCGGAACCAACCGGCACATCCAGTAGTCGCAACAATACCTGTCTAATGTGAGTGGTAGCGGCTATAATTTATTTAGTTAAAGCTAGAACAAGAATGATAGGGTTAAGTTAACTAAGACACTTAACCAGTTCAACATGATAACTAGACTGATGGGTGGGGTTAGGTTCAGACTGACACTTAACACAGTTAAGCTAGAATGGGAGGATTAAGTCCATAGGAACACTTAACCAACTTAACACAGTTAAGCTAGAATGGGAGGGCTAAGTCCATAGAGACACTTAACCAAACTCAAGGTAGAAAAACGAGACTTGAAGGGGTTAAGTAAAGTTAATACACTTAGCCAAATTTATATGTTAACTAGACTAGAGGTTGCGGTTAAGTAAAATCTAATACACTTAGCCAATTTGATATGTTAGCTGGGCTAGACCGTAGGGTTAAGTAAACCTGAACGCTTAACCATCAGGTTGTGATAAAGGAATGGGGTTAAGTCTAAAACATGAAGGGATAATACTTAACCATTAATAACATGTTAGTTAAAACAGATGGGCAAGGTTAAGAAGGAACACTTAACCAATACATGATGAATGGGTAGGGTTAAGTAATAAGAAATACTTAACCAATATAACTTGGTTTGTGGTAGGGTTAAGTCAACGTGAATTGTTGATGACACTTAACCAGCTTAACAGGATAAATGAAGAGGGTCAAGTTTGCTTGAATTGACTAATGACACTTAACCAATCCAAATTGATGGGAAAGAGAACTAAGTAGTAAACCTTAGTTAAGAAAACAACGATTCTGGAAACTAAGTGGTAAAGCTTAGTTGACAAAACTAAGTAGTAATTCTTAGTATAACACGAGGAGGAGCGAACGTCCGTCTGATTAAAAAGAAGGCTCCAACGAATTGGGTTACGAAGCCCGAGGCTTCGAGGGGACGTGAGGGTACTCTTGGTATCCCTCTGTGAGGCTGCAGATGATCCGCCTGGGCCCACAGAGGTTAAGGTCTGCGTAGAAGAGCCAGGGGTATGCCTTGGTTGCAATACATAGAAACCTAAAGACTAGGATGGACCGGCGTGATTCGGCGAGCAAACGGTAGCCCTGTGATAGCTACTCGTCGTCTACCATCCATCTTGAGTCAGTCGAGATACGTGAAGCGGAAAGGCGGAGAACTCCAAAAGACCATATACTTGCTATCTAGTTATGGGTGAGGATGGCCATAGGATAGTGGGGCACCGGGGGCCGGCGTATAGTTCTCATTTTCCAAGGTGTGCCTTTCATTAGTTGAGGGAGGGGTCAAGTGGGACCATAGCCACTGAAATAAAAACAGACCTTAGCATCTGCATCGACAGATATCTGAGAGCTCCCGACCGAGTTCTGTATTCCTTGATTTGCCCTGTCACAGGACTCGGACCGCATATTACAGGATTTGTGCATCTAGACAAGCGATAACGATTCACGATACATACGTGGGGAAGTATAGGAACATATACCACTCTAGGTAGTGTATCCTAGACTTGGGGGCATCGTTCGAGGGTAGCATAATTCCTAGTTGAACTAGGTGGCATAAATCCAAAATCCGAGAAGCGTTCAGCAGATAACGTAAACTCTAGTTAAATCTAGAAGGCACTTGGTAGAAAACCCTAGATTAAATATAGGTAACAAATAAATAAATGGATGCCTGAAGGCGATGGAAAATACAGAGATTGGGATCACGTTATCGTTACTAGTTGGGACACTAGTTAGGTGGTGCAGAGATATGGAAACCAGTATAACAAAGAAATAGCGAAGCGGCGAAAGTATTAGAGCATATCTAGTTTATCTTAGCATAGCATATCTTGTGTTAGTCTTGTCTAATCTTGCCAACCCTATCATCATGGTGTTATCTTGTATTCAGGTAATTCATGTCGTTTTGTTTTTCCATGTTCACATGCTAGAGGTTACTGAACTTACTCAGGCTTTATGTCTGACTCTGTTTTCCTTTCGTCTTCTTTTCTTCCGTCCCCCCCCCCCCCCCGGGTAGTAAAGGAGGGAATAGTATAAGCTCAGGTTAAGTTAGACTATCACTCTTTCCCAGCTTGAAGATTTGTCGAAGTTTTTCTTGGATTCTCTTCTCAGATGCTATGGCTGGCTCTTGCTAAAATTTGGGGAATATAAATGTTGTTTTATGCTTCTTTATTTTGTAAGACAGATGATACTCTGATGTTGTAAAGAAACCATTGTACAAACTATTTTATCAATAAAGCAAAGTTTTATTTTCCGCTGTTTAATTTCTGTCTATCTTGTAATTTATCTGCATCTTTTACCCTAAATGCTCCACAGAACTTAGTGCATTCCCTTTGTGAGTGACACTAACGGACGTGGGGTGTTACATGTGGTATCAGAGCTGAAGGTTACCGGATCAGATAAAAGATTTGAAAAATTATTTTCAAAACGGTTTTAAAAGAAGCATTTTTAAAGGAAAAGATTTGTTTTAAAGGCATATTCCCCAAAGCCATACGTACTATCTTCTCTTCCTCTATTTGAATTCTTGTCTCCTTCTTTCTTGAGTCTATGGGGGCTCCTGGCTTTCTGGGAGGTAGCCTCATCGATGGGCAAAGTAGTGCCCGGCTTCCATCCATAGTAGTAGTTGTTTCACCTACGGTCAATTTTCTTTCAAGCTTATAGGGTTTCTGTACGATAGGAGAAGCTTTCGAGATAATTGTCAACATGGTTACACACGGAAGGGGATGAGGAGTTTGGCTAGGGAGCACAACCCTAGGATGAGGAATTCATGGATGTAGATTTAGCTCACGAAGGAGGAAGAAATTATAAAACCTAAGACAAGAGGAAGTATCTTTATTAGGGTATGATAGGGCATAGAATTAAGGACAAGGGCAAGAACGAGGAACAAGATTTTCAGAAGGGCAAGTACATACTTTCACCACTAAGCGTACCTAGGAGAAAGGTAGTGAAGTCCTATTGGAAGAGTCCAGTTTTGCCGTTCATACTATTTCCTTTGGCTTTAGCGCTTCGCATTTGTTCATATCCGCTTCCATAATTGAGTCTCTGCACCATAGTACTTGTATAGTAAAAAGATCCCACTAGAGTCTCAAATCCAATTGGTGGTCCGACCAGTTTATTTTTGGTTAGTAGGTATTTGAGAATAGCTATCGAATTTGCTTATATCATCTCACGTAAATCGTCTAAATTCAGAGGAGATATTCCTTGGGTGCTTGTCTGATATTGGTTTAGGCCTTTGAGGCTTGTACTTGAGGAATGTCGAGTTCGACTAGGATGGTTTGCGTGAGAGATGAATAGTTGTGGCAGGCACTCCAAAAAGCACGTAGTGACCTTTCGACCCTTATAGTTATGGCATGGTGGATAAGAGAGAGACCTCAAACCATCTTAGTACGTACACTTGGTACCGATATTGACATATGTTTATTTTGGAAATGGAGATCAGGAACTTCACAATCGTGAAGTTAAATTAGTTAAGATATAGTGGAGTAAAGCTCAAGAAGGCTAGATACTAGCATCATACCCTTTTTCCTTAAGGGTGCATCCTTGATTTCTTTGTTTAGGAGCTTTGCGCATAATTGTTTCTCTCTTTCCAAAGTATATCCTCTAGGTCGTATCTTCGATCCTTAGGTAGAAGCCAATGGATGTAAACATGTATTTGAAACATGTTATGATTGGTGGTTGCTAATGGTTGCTCGTGGATGCATATGCATACGTATTAGGCACTAGATCAGTTCGGACGCTTTCATATTGCATTTACAGATATGTATTTGTTTGTAAGTTGAACTTGATATGTCATCATATGGATGTTGCATATGGATGAATGGTTGTGCACGCATATAGTATTTACATAACTAGGGATGCTTGCATACATGATTGGACGCATGGCACTGACATGATTCGCATTAAGGAGGTCAACTGAATCAGTAGACCGCCTGATTTTGCATTAGATAAAGACATATACACACAATATGCATATAAACATGAAAGCATTAGAAAACTTTTAAGGACAGTGAATGCCTGTGATTGGATGGTTGAGTAGGTGGGTGATTGGATGGTAGGACACATTCTTCCTAACTTGAAGATTTCGGGGACGAAATCCTTTTAAGTGGGGGAGAATGTAACACCCCATAATTCTGTAACACTAGGATTCACAAATTAGGGCAGAATTAAAAGTTAAAATCAAAATCAAGGGAAACGGGCTGCGCCATTGCGTTCGTCTCGGAATTTTGCATGAAAACGAGTCCGAGTTTGCGTAAATCGGAGTCCGTATGAGGAAGATATGGCCTCCGGAAGATTCAACGAAGTTCAAATTTCAAAACAGGGCAGAAAAGGGAATTCAAATTCGAAAACAGACCCAGGCTGGGCTGGGCGGGAATTTTCCCGCCCAAGGCACCCAGGTCGACTAGGCAGTCGACCTGGGTAACCCAGGTCGACTGGGTAGTCGACCTAGGGGTTGACCCCCCCCCCCCCGTTTTTCCTGTTTTCTGCACCTAGTTCGTTCTTCTGTATCTAGACGCCATTCTGACCAGATTCGTCCGCCTAACACTATATAAACAGCCCTAGTCTCCTTCTCTATTCACAATTCTTCTCTTCCCTTATGCTGCAAAGATTCTTAGTGAACATGGCTTCTTCTCCTCCTCTTAATTAAATAATAAATAGAATAATATATATAAAATAAATCAAGACGAGGAGATGCTGCTCAAAGACTTTCAAGAAGAAGAGATTCAAGCTAGGATTCAAGAGGAGGTTCAAACGACTTCAACGACTATTTTTCTATGAATCTAATCTATTCTAATCTCTGTAAGTCAGTTATTTCTAGATTTGAATGTTTTCCTCTGTTCGTGACATGAAATTAAAGGAATAAAAGGATATACCAAATCTCTCTCTCTCTCTATTCGAATCAGTGCCTATATTCTTTAACCTAATTAAGAACTAGTATGATTCGAGGACAAATAAGACCGTGACTGTGAAACTATGGACCTTAAAACCATATGCCTATGACTATGAACATTTGCCTATGACTATGAACATTGCCTATGACTATGGACATTGCATATGACTACGAACATTGCCTATGACTATGAACATTGCCTATGACTATGGACATTGCCTATGACTATGAACATTGCCTATGACTATGGACATTGCCTATGACTATGAACATTGCCTATGACTGTGACTGTGACTATGAGGATTATTTCATTGACTAAGCCTATGCCTTTGATTAGGAAGTATAAACTATTGCCTATGACATAACAAAGACATCTGTGATTAAACATCTGTGATTCATGACTAGGAAAGTGTTGCTTAAGTTTTGTGACTATGAAATTGGGTCTAAACCCGATCATCTATTCTGTCTATTCTTGGTTATCATTGATTTTAGACCTAGGGAATTTACCTATTAAGTTAGGTCTACCCATGTTCTTGAACCTATGTCTCTATTCTGTCTATTCTTGGTTTTAGACATTGGGAATTTACCTATTAAGTTAGGTTTACCCATGTTCTTGAACCGACGTCGTTATGCAACCCTTTTTATGCCAGTTAGTATGTCTATCTTTTGCATAGCATCTTTGGTTCATTCCCTATTTTCTATGAACCTAGCTTTATTTATAATCTAGACTGAATCACGATTATACGAACGGTGGGAATGCGGTTTGGGCAAAATATGAAATTTACTAAAAACATAGTTTAACTTGGAAATTGGCATAAATTGGGAACATTTATTATGGCATGTTCATAGAAATGCAAATTGGATAAATTTGACATGAATTATAAGATGTGTAATTTGAATCTAGTATTGGCGTGTAAATCTAGTATTTACATGAATAGTGAACTAGAGTAATAAGTCTAGAATTAGAATGTTGAATCGGAATTGGATTAGCTAATTTGGCATGGTAGGTATATTGGCATAAATGTGAAATTGGCCATAATTGGGAGTAATTGGCAGGTTTAGCAAAATCATGGTTAGTGACACTTAATTTGGTATAGTCCACATACCAAAAAGCATAAATATGATTTAGAAGGGGAAATGGGCCATAAGAATGAATGTAGACAATTTACATTAAAAGAGTAATTAGGAAATAAGTAAATTAGAAATAATTTACTTATAGAATTTGGCCTGAATGAGGAAATATAAATTTAGACAAATTAAAAGTTTATTAACGACATCTCTTTTAATGACACACCAGAAAGTTCTAGGGTGACAGAGAGGATAGTGTCTAGGCTTGGGTTTGGAAAATACAAGTTTCCTGCTCTCCCTGGCTATCCCTAACTGATCCGACGAACGGGATGGTTACTTTCAAAACTTGATTTGAAAATAAATTGAAACCCTTTGAACTTAGAAAACACGAATATGCCTAGCCCGAGGTTAGACTGAGTTGCGATGTAAACCTGCCCGGAACCAACCGGCACATCCAGTAGTCGCAACAATACCTGTCTAATGTGAGTGGTAGCGGCTTTAATTTATTTAGTTAAAGCTAGAACAAGAATGGTAGGGTTAAGTTAACTAAGACACTTAACCAGTTCAACATGATAACTAGACTGATGGGTGGGGTTAGGTTCAGACTGACACTTAACACAGTTAAGCTAGAATGGGAGGGTTAAGTCCATAGTAACACTTAACCAACTTAACACAGTTAAGCTAGAATGGGAGGGCTAATTCCATAGAGACACTTAACCAAACTCAAGGTAGCAAAACGAGACTTGTAGGGGTTAAGTAAAGTTAATACACTTAGCCAAATTAATATGTTAACTAGACTAGAGGTTGCGGTTAAGTAAAATCTAATACACTTAGCCAATTTGATATGTTAGCTGGGCTAGACCGTAGGGTTAAGTAAACCTGAACGCTTAACCATCAGGTTGTGATAAAGGAATGGGGTTAAGTCTAAAACATGAAGGGATAATACTTAACCATTAATAACATGTTAGTTAAAACAGACGGGCAAGGTTAAGAAGGGACACTTAACCAATACAGGATGAATGGGTAGGGTTAAGTAATAAGAAATACTTAACCAATATAACTTGATTTGTGGTAGGGTTAAGTCAACGTGAATTCCTGATGACACTTAACCAGCTTAACAGGATAAATGAAGAGGGTCAAGTTAGCTTGAATTGACTAATGACACTTAACCCATCCAAATTGATGGGAAAGAGAACTAAGTAGTAAACCTTAGTTAAGAAAACAACGATTCTGGAAACTAAGTGGTAAACCTTTGTTGACAAAACTAAGTAGTAATTCTTAGTATAACACGAGGAGGAGCGAACGTACGTCTGATTAAAAAGAAGGCTCCAACGAATTGGGTTACGAAGCCCGAGGCTTCGAGGGGACGTGAGGGTACTCTTGGTATCCCTCTGTGAGGCTGTAGATGATCCGCCTGGGCCCGCAGAGGTTAAGGTCTGCGTAGAAGAGCCAGGGGTATGCCTTGGTTGCAATACATGGCAACCTAAAGACTAGGATGGACCAGCGTGATTCGGCGAGCAATCGGTAGCCCTGTGATAGCGACTCGTCGTCTACCATCCATCTTGAGTCAGTCGAGATACGTGAAGCGGAAAGGCGGAGAACTCCAAAAGACCATATACTTGCTATCTAGTTATGGGTGAGGATGGCCATAGGATAGTGGGGCACCGGGGGCCGGCGTATAGTTCTCATTTTCCAAGGTGTGCCTTTCATTAGTTGAGGGAGGGGTCAAGTGGGACCATAGCCACTGAAATAAAAACAGACCTTAGCATCTGCATCGGCAGATATCTGAAAGCTCCCGACCGAGTTCTGTATTCCTTGATTTGCCCTGTTACAGGACTCGGACCGCACATTACAGGACATGTGCATCTAGACAAGCGATAACGATTCACGATACATACGTGGGGAAGTATAGGAACATATACCACTCTAGGTAGTGTATCCTAGACTTGGGGGCATCGTTCGTGGGTAGCATAATTCCTAGTTGAACTAGGTGGCATAAATCCAGAATCCGAGAAGCGTTCAGCAGATAACGTAAACTCTAGTTAAATCTAGAAGGCAATTGGTAGAAAACCCTAGATTAAATCTAGGTAACAAATAAATAAATGGATGCCTGAAGGTGATGGAAAATACAGGGATTGGGATCATGTTATCGTTACTAGTTGGGACACTAGTTAGGTGATGCAGAGATATAGAAACCATTATAACAAAGAAATAGCGAAGCGGCAAAAGTATTAGAGCATATCTAGTTTATCTTAGCTTAGCATATCTTGTGTTAGTCTTGTCTAATCTTGCCAACCCTATCATCATGGTGTTATCTTGTATTCAGTTAATTCATGTCATTTTGTTTTTCCATGTTCACATGCTAGCGGTTACTGAACTTACTCAGGCTTTATGTCTGACTCTGTTTTCCTTTCGTCTTCTTTTCTTCCGTTCCCCCCCCCCCCCAGATAGTAAAGGAGGGAATAGTATAAGCTCAGGTTAAGTTAGACTGTCACTCTTTCCCAGCTTGAAGATTTGTCGAAGTTTTGCTTGGATTCTCTTTTCAGATGCTATGGCTGGCTCTTGCTAAAATTTGGGGAATATAAATGTTGTTTTATGCTTCTTTATTTTGTAAGACAGATGATACTCTGATGTTGTAAAGAAACCATTGTACAAACTATTTTATCAATAAAGCAAAGTTTTATTTTCCGCTGTTTAATTTCTGTCTGTCTTGTGATTTATCTACATCTTTTACCCTAAATGCTCCACATAACTTAGTGCATTCCCTTTGTGAGTGACACTAACGGACGTGGGGTGTTACACTCGGGTTCCAATCCCAACCTATCTACCAGGTCACTAGATATGAAGGAACGGGAAGCTCAGGTATCAAACAATACTCAAACAGGAACATCTTAAACATAAAGCATACCTTGAATGATGACATTCTTTCCTTTCACCGCCGCAGTTGGGGCATTCGACGAAGAAGGAACATCATTGATAACATATGCTTTCACAATCTGCTTTTATTTAGGGGGTTGCGGACACTTATCCTTGTGATGTCCCACTTGGCCACAGTTGAAGCACTTCCTATCCACTGGCTTGGCCGGACATTCTTTGGCATAGTGGCCCTTCTTACCACAGCTGAAGCATTCAACATCATTCTTATTCTTTTTCTTCTTCACATCCTTGGTCTGATTCTGCTTTCTCTTATTCTGAGAAACATTCTTGCCTCCACCACTTGCTTGCGGCTTTGGCTCCTCTGCAGATGCAACCTCAGTATTCGACTAAGGGTATAGACTCTCTGATCTCAAAGCTTTCCCCACAATCGATTCAAACGTCTCATCGATGTGGTTAATAACCCTTTCCGCCAAGTACTCATCCAAACCAGTTATGAACTTCTCGTTCTTTTTCTCGGCAGTATCGATAAGGGATAATCCATACTTCGACAAAGTATCGAACTCTGCAATATACTCCGAGACTGCCCTACCATTCTGCTTAAGTTCCAAGAACTTCCTAAACAATTCTGATTTCTGAGCAGCTGGGATAAACTTATTACTGAATCGGGCCTTAAACTGATCCCAAGTAAGTTGATCCTCTGGAGTAGCCTCCTTAATTGCATTCCACCAATTCATCGCCCGTCCGTGCAGTTGACGAGATGCTAGCTTCCTCTTCATCGCATCCTCGATACCCAAGTCTTCGAAGTTACGCTCACAGCTATCCAACCAATCCTGAACTTCTGTGGCCGATTCCGTTCTGTGGAACGACTTTCCACCAAGACTAGTGTAATCCTTGCAAAGCTTGGCGAAATCGGCCCTAGGCGCCTGCACCGCTGCACCACCACCATTTGCAGCATTGGGAGATGCCCTCTGAACATCCCTAAGCATCTCAATCATGAGGTCATTGACCATCGTCCTCTATCGGGAGCATTCCCATTATTAGCTCCACTACCAGTACCCCTCGTATATCGGCTCATCGTTCGATCTGTAAAGAGAAACGATTAACCATCTCTTCAGTGGTGCCAGTGCAATACGACTTCATCCTTAAATATACTAATAGTATATATATATAGATTTTGAAAACCAAAATAATCACAAATACGTGCTCTCATATACGTATTATCTCTCCTTGGTGTCCTTCCCTAGGTTAACTACGCAACCTAGAGCTCTGATACCAAGTGTGACGGCCCGCCCCGCACCAGCCGACATTTCAATGAAAGTGCGTTGTGCCAATGTCTAACCAGCACGGAACGGTCGCCAAAGAAAGGAAAGGAAGGGTATTTGAACTAACAAGGAACCTGTAGAATGTCTCACAACGCAAGGAACAAAATATAATAATAACATACTTGACATAAAACTGGCGAGACATTGCATAAGCTGAAAACTAAACTATAATGATCATAGCAGCGGAAATCCAAAATACAGCTTATGATCCATAACCATTATTACAACTTTTGAAAACTGTCTTTAAAGCAAATAAGAAAGGTACACTACTAATGCCCAAAGTAGTGACCAGCAGCGATATAGGGAGAATATCTATATATATCATACGTGGGAGCCTCCTACTCGTCTCTGGTACAACTACTCGTGCATACCACCTAACCTGTCTCTAGTCTACCCGTTAAGAGCACCCAGAGTAATAAGAAGAGACATAAAACTCTGGGTCAGACAAAAGTTTGGTATGAGCGATAAGCATCAAAACAGAATAATAACAGGTATACTAAACCATACCTGAACCTGGACCTGCAACCAAAGAGTTAGCACTACATACTGTACAATACTCTAAGGTGCCACTAACATATAGTGTGAAGAATACATGGGTGGGGTGTGCATGACATAGTGATGGCAAACAATCAATCATAGCAGCCATCCTCACATCTCTCACTCAGTTCGTAAAGCATACGATATCCACCACTTTGATCACCCTATTCCTTGCTATGATCACTCTGGCCCATGGAGTCATGGCGACTCCACTGCACTGATCCATAGCCACTAGTCCTTGCTACGTCCACTCTGCCCCCATGAAGTCATGAAGACTCCACTGCACAGACTCATAGCCATGCTACGATCATTCTGCCCCTGGAGTAATAACTACCCCACTGCACTGATCCGTAGCCTAACATCTGTCTTAGTGGTGACTCAAAGTTATGGACGTCGATAACCCCTTTGCACATGTCCCGCAGCAAATCCCAACTCATGAAGTTAACTCGTTGGTTCCCATCTGGATACTGAGCTCTACTTCCTATCTGGACTTCCTTTGCATCTCGGGTTTTGGTCGAATTAGAGTTGGTCTTCAGAAGAGTCGTCGCGTAGAAGTAGCTTAAGTCTGTTTCGGTTCGGCTATACATTATCTTTAGATTTCTCGTTCGGTTCGGGTCCTCTGGTTCGGCTCGGGTCTCCCCATCCGCTTCGGTTCAGATTCTCCATTGTGGTTTGATTCATCTCCTTCATTTCCAGCTCCACTTACGTTGATCCAATCCCACTCCCTAGCTTTAGTCCGATCCGATCTCCATGCCCTTGTTTCTGATCCGATCTCCACGCCCTTACTTCCGATCTGAACCCAACTCCAACTCTAATGAAAATGGACTTCCTTCTTGCCAAGCCTCTTGTGCCAAGTTACGATCCAAATCGAATCCCCTTGCTCAGTTCCCTTATCTGATCCGAGCCCCATATCCGATCCGATCCGGTCCGAAACTCTGCACATTTCCTACAACTTTTCCAGCAACTGTTTTACGCCATTCGACGGGGTTTTCGACCAATCTAACTTTTCTAATCAACCACAAAACATACCATACAGTCATAGCAACATATAGAATTGACCACTAACACCAAAATGACAATTTGATAGGTTAAAACGGATCAAACATAGCCAAATCCCATATTTTTCCATTAAGCATGCTTAAGCAAAACTAATGATAGGATTAGTAAAACTTAACCAAACTAACCAAATTTTCTAACAGAGGCCTAAAACAATATTTCGAAATTTATGAACATTTTTCCAGAATTTAATCATGTTTGAATTCGCTAATTAACACTAGTTACCCTTAATTAACCATAATTAGTGAGGAACTATGCAAATCACTCACCTTTGCCACAATAAACTGTAGATCTGAAATGATTCTCTGTTTGGCATGAATACTGATGTCTAACAGCAGTTCTAACCTTGCTTGGGTGCTATCTCTCCTTAATTTGGTGTAATTTAGCCAAATCTTCAATTAGAAAGTGGTTTAGAAGTGTTTTAGATGTTGGAGACCATTACTAGTGTTCCAAGAATGAAAGTGGCGGCTGAAAAAGTGTCTAAAGAAATTTTTTTCTAACCCTAATCAGCCGCTATATACCCCTAATCCCGAAATACCCCTCTGGACCTAGCTGTTAATTACCCAATTAGGCCCGGTTAAGCTGTTTTTCACCTTCTAAGCATTGTTTCAGCCATATCTCCCAAACGGTGAGTCCGTTTGGCTAATGTGACCAATCTATGGAATTGTAAACCATCATCCAAATCTAATGGAAGCAGTTTCAGGTCAAAACTCGTTTCCAATCAAAAGTTATGGCTGAAACAAGATCAGCTAGGGGCAAAACAGTCATTTAAAGATCAGAAAAAATCATGAACATGGGAAATGACCCCAATAGTCGTCTCCGAAAGTTACATGGCTATACGACTTCGTATGAGAAAGAAAGAAATATTCTATGATCCTTCGATGCGTAGAATACGGGTCGTTACATATATACGTATACATACATACACACACACAAATACACACACATATAAGTCAATAGGTTATATCATATGAATTAAGGTGCATATTATACATATGTATATGTGTGTGCGCACGTATGTATAATCTCTTTTACTAAAATATACATGGTATAAACTGAAATCCTGACAAAAATCAAATGGGAAATTTTCGGACGTGGATTGTATGTGCATCGGCATCTGTTATTTCAGATATCAGATTTATCTGTTTTCGGATAAGGAAGAATTTTGAATTTTTCCTGTATCCATTGACAAACGTTACCCTAACATTTGTACTTCCATACGGACTCCGATCTTCTAGTTGAACTGTTTTGTATGTCATACAATTCTTTATATAGTTTCAGAATTCGAACTAGATCGTACAATCACTTTTATATGAGTATTGAGTGAAAGTTTGATCCTATTTGTTCATGTTATCCCTTAGGTCATGGCAATAGTTGCTGATTTCATGCTTGTGTGTCTTCCTGCACCCACTGTTTCACTAAAAGTACCTATATCTCTGACTGCTGGACCCATTTCAAAATTCTTTTATAGCTGCCCTGAAAATGCATTCCAGATAATGACTTACATAATTGATTTTAGTTGTTTTTTGCAACATTTTTTTTAAATCTCGTTTTGCAATAATTGACCTGATGCTACTAATAATCATAGGTTGCTTTGTTTGGAACTTCACTCATTAATACAGAGACTTGGTGCTATTTTGGTAACTTATTATTATTTTTAAATCCATTCAAGCCATGTGCAGAGTATGGAGTGCGCTTGTTTTAATATTTCTCTTGCAGCGAAATGGATCAAAGCTCTTTCTTGTCGGAACCTCTGCATCACTGGTAATTATGCTTTATCATGCTCAAATCAGGACACTTGCCTCACTTAACTTATTCTGTATTTTGCTGAATATAAAGTCATGGGATACCAGAACAATTCATCCAACTTAAGGCCTCTTTTGGATCGACTTATATAAGTTACTTTTTGATTTTTGGAAGTTAAATTGAACTAGCTTTTTTGTTAGGAAAAGTCAAAAAGTGACTTATTTTAGTAGAACCAAACTGAGTCAACATTACCAAATTTGCATACAAGATAGGAATCACTTTGCTTCACCCTGTATCGTGATTCATCTACTTGACAGACCATTGAAAGGGAAGGGAGTTGTGAATTTTTAATTCGTGTCTTCATTTGTCCTCGATTATTAATATGTTTTATGTCGTAAATTTGAAGTACGAATGGTGCATGTTTATTTTTTATTTCTTTACATAAACCTTCATTTTATAGTGGTGCAAATGAATTATTAACTTAATTATCTACCAGATAGGAACTAGTGCCACAAATGCATTGATGAAATTGAGGAAAGCATTGGACAAAAATTATGTAGCTGAAGTTGAGGAAGTTCCTATAGTATCAACTAGTATTGCATATGGTGTGTACATGGCAGTTTCAAGCAACCTTAGGTATACTTTTTGCAATTCTTGATTTTTTTGATTTAGCAGTCACAAATCACAGTTCTTATACCCATCGTCCAATATAGTGGCGCTTTAGACTACTAAGTAGTACACTGTTTTATATATGTTGTTTAGGAATCAAGTACTGGCTGGTGTTATAGAACAAAGAATGCTGGAGCCTCTCCTTCACAAGCACACGCTTGTACTTAGTGCATTGTGTTTTTCTGTTCGTACATGCAACACTTTCTTAGGATCCTTATTGTAAGTCCCTTATTCTTGCATATTTATTTTCCGTCTCATTCGAAAATTGAGTCATCTCTTTACTTTTTACAATGATTTTGGCAAATCTCTTCTACTTTTAACCTTTACCTTAAATCCATCTTCCTTGTGTTAGGTTAGATTCTTCCCTGTTAAGCTAACAATTTTTGTATATACTTATTTACTAGGTGGGTCGCCTCCTATATGAATAATATGATTTCAAGCGTGTTGTTGTATGATATAATATTTTCTCGATGCCTTCAAGTACCTTGCCGAGTTTAAGAGTGGTGATGAGAGGAAAGAGGCAACTGAGAACACCCTAACTTCTAGTCATTAAGCGCCTTAACGCTTCTTAGATTCTCATTTCAATTCACATGCTTTCATTTTCTTTCAGTTTGACGCTGACACTGTAGTGGTGGGAGAAGAAGGTGAAGTGGACTTCAAGGATGTTGCAAAGTACACTCAACACATGAAAGTGAAAGGAGAAACAGTGAGCGATTTTGCAAAATGAAAATTACTTTCTGAACAGATATGTATGTTTAAAAAATGTGTAGGTGCGTAAATTTGAATTTATGTAAATGTGCAGGTGTGTAAACCTAGACTAGTGACAATTGAAGCAGGTGACATTTGTGCTGTTTGTGGTATCGAAGATATAATGGTATATTCTATCTTCTAATAAGAACAACCAAATAAATGAGTTTTGGCGATGTTTCTAAAATAGTTGTATTGGCATATAAAATTTGTTGTTGTTATGCAGATCGGCGAGACAATTGCTGAAGAAATCATTGGGAAACCTTTACTTGCCATCAAAGTGGAAGAACCAACAATAAAGATGTCATTCTCTATTAACACTTCACCTTTTGTTGGTCGAGAGGTATAGATACATCTCTAGCTAGTCAAGTTGGTCATATGTTTCTAATTTATTTATACAATAAAATCATATGGATCTTCATGCCTCTATGGAAAAAACTCTCTGTTGTTTTTCAGATATGATATAGGAATAAAAGTTCAGAATTGATCTTTTTGTTCGTTAAAATGTACGTTCTAAAGTTGATATCAGACGTTCATTGACGATGTTTGATCACTCTAGTATTTTGTCCAGTACTTGAAAATGTTTAATGTCTGCAGATTTGGACTATGTGCAGATTTGTGTATCTTGTTGTGAGATCAGGGAGGAGCTTTTTGAATATATGTTGTGCTTTCACGTGTGCCAGCATTGGACATTCAAAGAGCAAAGTTGAACTTTTATGGTGCTAGGTTTCACTTGTGCATACAACAAAGAATTTTGGGCAATCAAGTGTTTTGTAAGTACTAGTTATGTATAACATTTTCTTTGTACTAGATGCGTAAATTTGTATATCAATGGTTATTGTATGTGAGTTTGCTCATTTATTCAGAAAACTGTTGTATTGAAATAGTTATGCATATTTTATTTGATTATATGGTTAATTGTTTGAACATGATGATTATGTGAATGATTATTGATTGATATTGTAGAAACAAGACAGATTAGAAATAATTGCATGAAAAAATACAGCAAATTAATCAATAATTTTTAGTAGCGTTTTAAAAACGCTACAGAAATACATGTAGTAGCATTAAGTAAACACAACCATAAATCAGGGGTAAAATTGGAAATTTTATTTGTTGCATCAAAAAGTTTTTTTTGGCATTTTTAAAGCGCTACAGAAATATTTATGGTGGCGTTAGGAAAACATTACAATAAAAGTATTTACAGCGACGTTTAAAAAAATGCAACAAATTTTTTTATTTTTAGTGGCATATTTTCTCGTAACGATTATCGAAGCGCCACCAAAAATGATTGGTGTCTTATAAATAATATACAATAAAAAAGCCATTAGAAGAGGAGAAAGAGGATACTTTTTATTCATTAATCAATTAGTACACTATTTACAATACATGAGCTCCTTATATAAAGGCTTGGAAGCTTGGAGTAAAACTTATCCCATAATGTGGGACTAAATTGAATATGACAAAAGCATATTCACTCACATATATTACAACACTCCCCCTTGAATATGTGTCTTCAAAATATTGAATGCTCTGCTAACTTGAAGTCGTCCCTTTTAAAACATATATAATGATTGCTTCCCCTTATAATTATCCGTTCAATCGATACAACTATTGTCTGTTGCCTTCAAAACTCTATCTGGAAACCCAATGGAAAAACCTTGAACGAAAGGAAATGAGTGCAAATTCATTTCATCTTTAGGTAACATGTTTTACAATGTTACAGTAAGGGTTGATACTTCAGGATCAAGGTAATGCCTCATTAAAAACCTTACTAACAAAAACCGAGTGGAAAAATATTAGTGAAGGAAAAGAGTACATTATAGCATATTTTTATATGCTCCCCCTTATTTATAACTCATTATTCAATTAGTCTATTGATGTAGTCGATGCATGCCAATTTTATACATCATCTTCTGGAATGTTGATTTGGAAATTGCCTTTGAGAACAGATCTACCCGCTTTTCTTAAACTGAATTTGTTTCTCCTCATTCTTGTTATCCTTTCATTCATGTGTGAAGAGAAATTTAGAAGAAATTTGCTCCATCCTATCAACCTTGATATAATTCACTTAAATCTGAGTCATGTAAACTGCCTTGTCTTCTTCATAAATAATAGTTTACTTCATCAAAAGATGTTTGATACTTCTGGATTAAAATGTGCCTCGTCAAAACCTTACTAAGAAAAACTCGATGGGAAACTCGATGGGAAAAATCTTAGTGAAGGAAAAAGAGTACAATATAAAATGTCATATTTACTATGTCAAAAGTAGTATGATACTTCTGGATCAATGTAGTGCCTCGTTAAAACCTTAATAAGAAAAACCCAGTGGGAAAAATCTTAAATAAGAAAAAAGAGTACATTATAACTCATTTTTGTATGTTACTTTTGGGTTGATACTCCTGGATCATGACCCATGCCTCATTAAAACCTTACTAAGAAAACCCAGTAGAGAAAAACTTAGTTAAGGAAAAAGAGTGCATTATATCATACTTATGGATGCTCCCCCTGATTTAATAATATCCTCTGAATTTGTATTCTTCTTTCAATAACTCAAATTGCTTACAAATACTTCTTAATGAAGTTTTTTTTAAAAAAAAACTTCATGTGCATTTCCATGCTTCAGGCATGTTTTCATATTTAAAAAGCCTTCCTTTTGTGAGTTGTATGATACTAATATTCATTTATGAATACAATTCAGGTGCTTATAATTTTCTGTTTAATCGGACTTGCATATTGCAATACATATTTGATGAATAAGACAACTTTCATTACTAAACAGGAAGTAATCTACTCACCCTGAAGTATATCAAGATTTTCATTACAACAATACTTAGAAGAATGTTGTAATCTATCATCCATGTTCTTGGTATTCTTTATAATAACAAATGTTATTTATGTTCTTCAGGAACTTATATTTATAATAAGTTTTGCATATCGCAACTACCACTTCAATGTGTATTAAGAGTTTCATTACAACAATTTTTGAAAGAAGGAAGTGATCTACTCATCATGAATTATTTCATGATTTTCGTCACAACAATACTTAAAAGAATGTTGTAATCTACATTTCTTGCTCTTTATCACTTCCAAAGTTATTTAAATTCTTCTGGAATTGTTTATACCTTCAGGGTATTATAAGTGTTTTAAACACTTTCACCACTTTAAGCAATTAAATTATCTCTGAAAATACAATGCTCATGGCACTTAACGTGTTGTTGACACTCTATGGAGCTTCAGTCATTATATATATTTCTATTTTTATCTTATGAACTACAGGTTCATATCTTATGGACTACAGGTCCATATATCTTATTTAGGAGAATTTCATGATGGCCAATCATGTTTTTCTCTAATATGGGATTTTAATCCATGTATAAATATAAGCGCTTTATTATTTTTTAATTTATCATCGATGATTATTTCTTGTCAGTTCTACACATAAACCACTTCTGGGGTTATTTTGACAATCATGTCATGGGTTTCTTTCAAAGTACCCTTAAGTGTTTCTTCAGGAACACTCACCTCCTTTATTTTGCATCTTTATGACTTACTCCAAAGATATTTTGAACTGACTTTTATACCACATTTTCAGCTGTGATTTACACCTTCTGATCTTTCGGGGATTCAAATGTATATTGGAGAAAGTCTATTAGGGACATAATTGATAATTTATGCAAGTTACTTAATACTTTGCATAATTCTATATGTTAGCAAATATTTAACATCGATGATTCCTTTATCCTCCCCCTCAATGTTGACTAACATTGTCACTTTAAATAATAAACCTGATTTGGATTCATTTTTGATCCATTATATCATCATAGCTAGCAAATACATTAGATATATTTCAATTGTAGGAGGATAATTCTCTTATTAGTTGATAAGATGCATTCATATTGTATTGCTTATTCCCTTTCAATGATCTAATGACTTGGAGGAATTTTCTATCATTTAAATATGCACATGACTTCAGGTCATTCAATATTGATGTCAATCGACTGCATAAATTATAATATGAGTTCATAGCAACTTCAGGTTGTTAATTAAATATCGCATATATGTGTATATACGTGCGTCAACTTATTACATATGTAATTGATTTGCATATTCTTTCTCATTCAAGTTATTGATTTTAGAACAAATTGTTTATAATGTTCCAATCATTAATTTTTTTTATCAAGCAATGTCAACGTGAATCTTAAAGATCGTTTCATAATTTCCAAAATATCTGATTTGGAACTATATTGAACTTATGGTTCAAATGAAATATATGAACAACTTCGAGTTGTTGATCCATATTGAACTTCTGGTTCAAATAGTATATAAAGAATTGCAAGTTTGTTAAACTGTGTTGAACTTCTGGTTCAACTGTATTGAACTTCTGGTTCCACTGTATTGAACTTATGATTCCACTGTATTTAGCTTCTGGTTCCACTGTATTGAACTTCTGGTTCCACTGTGTAACTTCTGGTTCCACTGTATTGAACTTATGGTTCCACTGTATTTAGCTTCTGGTTCCACTGTATTGAACTTCTGGTTCCAATGTGTTGAACTTCTGGTTCAAATAAAATATAAAACAACTTCGAGTTGTTAAAATTTATTCTTCAATACAATATGTAAATATAAATATATAAGCAAGATACAACTCATTTTGAAGATTGTGCAATCTTTGGATGCATTATTATTGTCGCATATGATTTAACTTCTTTAAGAAATGTAGTGTTATTATTTCATACGGTTTGAATAAAGCTTCAGGCTTTTAAATTATGAAGTATTTCAAATTCATTGATTGAGGAACTTCGAGTTCCTATGCATATATATACACATACATATGTATATCAATTTTGTAAATTTATGATGAACTTCTGGTTCTCAATCTTTTAACATACTTTTAATTTCTTTTTTCATAATCCAAGACTTCAGGTCTCAGACCTGAGTTATACAACTTTTTCCATTACATTAGATATTAGTTGCCAAATACATTGACTAATAATACATATGTCTATTCTTATTCCAAACACAAATATACATCATTTAACTTACAATAGCCAATGCTTTTAATACATTTATAATAATATGGTAATACAATATATATTACCATAACGATGCATATAAAGCATTTATTATAAAAATAACGGAAATAACCATTGTACGGTCTAAATAAATGAATACAATAAATAATTTTTACTTAAATCAACAGAATAAAATTTTGATCTAGTTACCGAATTGGTCAACGATAAAACAGAAATAAACAACTTATAGTTGTTCTGCATTTCTCAATAATCAAATTTTCTAAAATATCGTATATATGCATAATATCTAATCAAGAATTGAGTAGAAATGCATAATTATAGGACCGAAATTTTACATTCTTTAATATGAATGATTCAAAAAACTTGCAGATCTATACATAAAATTCAAAACATAAAAATTACATGTTTCAAATTTTACTATCCATATATAGATCTTTCTTTTTATATCAAATTTACTTCTTACCATCATAGAAACTGCAGGTTCTAAGTTTTCCATTTTTATAACAAAAATTACTTTTGCATTCACTTCCGGTGTGCAAAATTAAGGTCAGTATTTAGATCTTAACTTAATATGATCTTCGAGATGCATATTATCTTTAGTCATTAAATTTGTATCATCATCTTTGATATTTGAAATTATTTCAATGAAAATTCTTTTATAGACATATCAGAATATAATATTGCTTCTGGGATAAACCATAAACACCATTTATGGAGTTTTAATACATATTTTCCTTTTTTTTCTAGGAAAAATTTATGAACTTTTTCTACAAATATTTTATCACCTTTAATTGTAGAAATCTCTTCTGGAGATATTTTACCATTTTCAACTATACAAATATCCTCTAAAGATATTTTGTTATCACCTCTTCTGGGACGAACTTATCTCATCCAGAGATAAATATATACAAACTATTGAAATGTCATATCAATATACAAAAATACATTCAAACCTTAAATGCATTAACAAAATTAGGTGCATTAAATAAAAAAATAAGATTCAAGAGAGAAAAAAATCACTACTTCTAGAGTGTATGATATTCCTTCAGGGTACTTATCTTTTATTTATGTAATTGCAATGCAACAAAAAAAATCTCTAACATCTCTTCTAGGATGTTGGATTTGCTACATAAAATTAAATCTCTAAAACATCTCTTCAAGAGATTAATATGCATACTATATCTTCAGGATATTCAGTTACTATAAACTATACAAGGAAGATGTCAGTTACATGTTTAGAGATTTTCTATTGAATCCAATGTTTTTGTCACATATTATATTGTGTGTGTCTCTTTTAAATTCTTTTGGAAGTATAATCTTTTTATGTCACAACTTTTAAGAAAGCTTCGGGCTTTTGTTTCATCTTTCTTATTTGCATATGAACTTCAGGTTCTTCATTTGCATATGAACTTTAGGTTCCTCATTTGCATATGAACTTCAGGTTCCTCATTTGCATATGAACTTCAGGTTCCTCATTTGCATATGAACTTCAAGTTCCTCATTTGCATATGAACTTCAGGTTCCTTATTCGCATATGAACTTCAGGTTCCTTATTTGCAAAAAATTTATACTATTTGCATATGAACTTCAGGTTCCTTATTTGCATATTTTGTTTACATCATGAGTTTTCAATTTCACTTCTAGTGATAAATCAATATTGCTATTGAGTATAAATGCTATATCATCATATTTTATACCCATAATTCTGTTAGGTGTACATAAAAAAAATCATACATATTTTATTTTCAGTCTATCCAAAAGAATCACATACGAAAAGTAATAGTAGATCAGAAATGATAAAACTAGATCTACCTCTACATCATCAACAATGTAAATAATACATATACAATTGAATCTCCATCAAATTGGATTTGAAAAGTTCAAAATTAGATCCGCAAAGAAATGTAGGAATACATCTACACATATTTAGATCAACAAAAAAAATAGATCTAAAAAGTTAGATCCATTAGAATATAATCTAGATCTATAAAAAAAATATAGGAAAAAAGATCTATAAGTTTGAGTCGGATCTAAAAGAACTGAAGATATGACAACTTCATAGATCCAGTGATCTAATATTCTCAAACAGAAAATAATTGTATAACAAATATATAAATTCATGAATTGATATCTTCAAATAAAAATTACTTACATGATAGATCCATAGATATAGATCTAGAATATTTCAAACAATAGCTCTAATAGAGCTTCATGCTGATAACGTGTTATAAATAATATATAATAAGAAAGCATTAGAAGAGGAGAAAGAGGATACTTTTTATTCATTCATCAATTAGTACAATATTTACAATATATGAGCTCCTTATATAAAGGCTTGGAAGCTTAGAGTAAAACTTATCCCACAATGTGGGACTAAACAGAATAGGACAAAAGCATATTCACTCATATATATTACAACATGGTGGCATTTTTTGAGCGCTACAAAAAATCATTTTTGTTGTGTTAAATCTCAAGAAGAACGTAACTATCGAAAAGGCATATCGAAGTTATTTTAGGGTACTGTGAAAGTATTAAATGAAGCTTAACCTGTAAATATTCTCTTTTAATACACAGTTGGAAAATTCTTGGGATACATTGTCAATCATGAGGAACTAAGACTAATATAGATCAAATACAGGCCATTAGGGTTATGGTAGCACCAAGACAAAAAAGATGTTATGAGCTTAAATGGAAGGGTGGAGGTATTAGGAAAATTCATTTCCAAAGCCACCAAAAAATGTACTACGTTATTTAATGTAATTAAGAAAATGAAGAAATTTTAACGGGGATGAAATGCCAAAGAGCCTTTAAAAAGTTAAAGGACCATTTTGAGAAACCACAATATTATCTAGTCTAACAAAACGTGAAAACCTTTATCTTTGTATAGTTGTATTCAAGCTTGCATTTATTGTTGTTTTAGTAAGGGGGAAAATGGAACCCAACTTCCAGTTTTTATACAAGTATATGACTAGAAAGTACACAAATAAGATATCCATTTATAGAATAGCTAACTTATTACTTAGTACTCACAATTTAGAAATCAAGAACTTACTTTCAAGATCATCCTATCAAGGTCTTAACTAATTTCCTACTAAGTAATTTTTTAGTAAACAAGAAACTTCCAAAGGATTAGTGAAATTAGGAATATAACTTAGTCAATATGACATTGAATTTTTTCCTCGAATGGTAATTAGAGGACATGCGTTAGCTAACTTTATTAGAGAATGTATATTATTTAATAAAGATAAATCTAAAAGTGAAAATGATATAAATCCCAATCCCACATTATACCAGTGGGATATCAACACAAGTCCTAACATATAGGAAAGAAACCCAAATGCAAAAAAAGAGTTAATAGTACTAACCAGATCTCAGTCTATAGTATATATAGAAGACAAAAGTAAGAATATAACTTTTTAGGAAGGACTTTCCCATTTATAAAAATAATCACTATAAAATCAATTGGATGACACTGATTGTTGATACCTTACAATGACACATTACTAATTGTTATGAAAGAAGCAAGAAGATTATAACATCAAACCCAAACTTTTGTGTTGATTAGTAGAAAATTTTACAAAAAAGAATATCCTCTTCCTTATCTAGAATATGCAAGTCTATAAAATGAAGTCAAATTATTGAAGGAAGCTTATGAAGAATTTTGTAAGGATCACCTAAGTGGAATAGAATCAGCTAAGAAGATTATGAGGCAAGATTTCTAATGGCCTTAAATGAAAGGCCACGCGATCAATTCTATGAAAAGATGTAATAAGTGCAAAAAATTCTATAAAATTCTACAATTACACCAGGTTAGTTAACTTTAATCTTGAAACTATGACCATTTGGCATAAGGGGACTTAACCTAATTGTAACAATCCGGAAAATACGAGCCAATTTAAAATTTTTAAATTGGGTATTTTAAAAGAATTTAAACAATTGAATTAGAATATTTCAATATAACAATGGATTAGAATTAATGTGGCAGTTTGAAAATTTGAATTCAAACTTTAATTGACTGTACCGGGTGGAAAATACAACGGATTTTAGTGAAACCAAAAATATTTAAATCTTTTTATGAATACCTTTCTAACGAATCTGAAAAATCGAAGTTTTATAGCGGGAATAAAAAATTATGGCCAAATGAATTTTCAGAAAGGTCGCTATAGAGAATATATAGCCCTTGAAAATAGACATTTTGCAAACGATCTCGGAATTCGACGAAACCACTTTTGTTGGATCCGGGATGTCAAATTATTGCTAGGTTTCGAATTTCATAATTTTTGAAGCTAGTATGTGAGTGTGGCAAAAGAAAACGTGTTTGGTTAATTTCTGTTAAATTGGATGGACCAAAAAATGGCCATTTTTCAAACGGTCTCAGAATTCGACGAGACTAGTTTTGCCGGGACCGTAGCGTCAAAACATAGCCAGATTTATTTTTCTGGAATTTTTCGAATCAGTTTGTGGCCGTGGAAAATTGAAATGTACGTTCAAAGCAGAATTTGAATGTTTTATATTTTAATTTGAAGAATAACTGACTATAACAGTCGAAATGGCCTACGAAACGTATCCCATTGTGTTCGGAATGGGGGTATTTAGCTAGGGGAGACAGTCGTTGGGTTTGAATGGGTGTTCGTGTGGAGAAACACTATTTTAAAATTTAATAAAACCATCGACCAATAGAATTTCTCCATTCATAATTAAATAAAAAATATATCAGAAAACCCCCGCCACCCTCGACAATGACGGAAACCCATTTCTCCCCTTCCCTGGCGATTTCTGATCGCCACAGTCCGAATAAGCCCCACCCCAGTTGAACTTTTTGTAGTTCTCCTTCCCCTCTTCAAATCCATATAAATAACTCCCCCTATCATTGCTCCTACCTCGAGATTTCCTCCTCCAAAGCCCGGACCTTCCAGCCGTCGCCACGAGCACTGGGCCCCGCCAAGCTGCCTCCAACCGCCACGCGCCTGAAGCCCTCTCGACCCTCTTCCACGCTGTGCCCTCCGATCGTCGTATCGAGCCTCGGTTTTCGGGAAAACTGCAAACCTAGTTTTGAACAACAGTGGAAGGTATACGGCTTGAATTTTCTCAATTGAAAATAACACTTTTAAGTGTTGCAAATTTTGAAAAATCATATCTTTATGGTGTGTTAACGAAATTCGATGAAACAGGAAACATCGTGAGCGCAAGGACGCTCTCTACAATCGAGAAGAGACCGCGGATTTTTCTGAGCTATCTACGATTTTTAGCACCTCGAAAACCAATGTGAGATTTCTAAACTATGAAGTGTTGAAAATAAACACTTGTTCAAATAAATATGCATGAGTTGAAATATTCATTAATTAGCTAATGATATGATTTTTGCTTATGTATGCAACATTGGAATGAATGGTAACTTTAAACCAAATCGAATCAAATATGAAATTAAATGGGAAATGATGAGTGATAAGAATTGCACATATGTACATGCATATTTGTTGAACAAGTTATAGCAAAGAGGCTAGAGAAGAGAAATAAAATTGTGTGCCCGACAAATAGGTACATGTTTACTGTTTTGCTTGGGTGATGATTTTATGAGCCTATTGGCTAGCCGCTTGGCCTTTTCTTTTTCTTTTTGAGATGAGACGCCCGTGTAGCTATTTGGGAATTTTCCCAGCCCTTCCCGTACAAAGGAGGTTATGGCGAAATTTTCCAAAATTTAAAGACGTTAGTGAAATAGTTGAAGTGAAAACGATATTGAAATCGTCGAATGAACTATATATATATATATAATTAAAATGAATCGTGGCCGTGCAGTTCGTGTTTTGAAACCGTGATTTTAAACGATTAGTGCGGGAGATCCGACCATCGGATTTTCCCGAAACCGCAACCGTTGGGTTCGCCTTGGGAATATTTTTCCAACGGCATCAACTTTGTAAAGATCCGACGGTTGGATTGTCTGGAATGTTTAATTCAAATCTGAAGAAAAACAGCGCCAGAATCGATTATATTTATATATAAATATAAATATAATTAAATCAAATCGAATAACGACGCTGTAGTTCGTGTTTTGAAACCGTGATTTCAAACGACTAGTGCGGGAGATCCGACCATCGGATTTTCCCAAAACTAAAACCATTGGATTCGTTTTGAAATGATCTTTCTAATGATATAATCTTTGTGATGATCCAACGGCTAGATTTTCAGATATGTGTAAAACAAATTTAGTGAAAAACATCGCCAGTGCCTCGGCACGACCTGAAACGTCGTTTAATTAAATATGGTCGTTTTTAAATAAATAAAAATGGCGATATATCGTTATAAAATATTTTTAACGATATAGAATAGAAATAAACCGATTTTGCTTGGTTTGCTTGATATTTGATGGTTGATTGTGTTTGACATGAAAACTATACCAAGGAACTGAAATGTGAATGTTGAATAATTTAACCATGTGAAGAATTGATTTGAAAATCTAAATATACGTGGATTATTTGAAAAGGCCGAGTTCATTCTCATTTCAAATAATCGATCGACGGTGAGAAGTCGAAGAGTTGAAGACGGTTCAAGATCAACGATCTTCACATTGGATGGATGGGCGCTACTGTTGCTTATGATTGGAGTAGCTACCTTGAAGGAGATAAAGTGGTAGCCGTCCGGACGTATTGTTGATTGTGCGGATATGCGAGGAATATGGTGCCTCCGGCTTCGTTCAAACCCAGAACGAACTTGTAAATGGACTGTGTGTCTGACATTGGATTTTGTTCTGTGCTGATTGATCTCTATTAAATATATATCTGTTTGGCGGTGGAGAATTTATTCTCTTTCTTAATGCCCTTCTCTGAGACGTATGAGCTCAGAGGTTATATATCGATAGAAATCAGTCGCATGGAGTGGATTGCCTGTGTGGCACGCCTAAGTGGCATATGATCAAGGCTTCTGTTGCAAAGAAAAGTCTTGTGGTTGATGATCAAAGCATGGTCTGTGTGATGTAGCTTTGTGTATAACGTGGATTCGCTAAGCCTCACACCTCGGTATGAGTTAAAAACGGGATAAGGACCGCTGGGAGAACACGACGTTTCTTTCTAGCTATGGTAGTGTCAGTGACCTACCAGCCCTGACATTTATATATACTTTTCACCTGTGTGGTTGTTGGAATGCGAGGCGCCTCGATTATAGGTCTGTAAGGACCAGGAAACGTGTGTTCAGGAATAACTAATCCTCAAAAGTAAGAGAGGACCGGCCCAGCCGATTCCAGGGATCGCTGTGTGCGATACCAGGACATTTGCTAGAGTGTCTCGATCGGAGAGGAGCTTGCCCCTTGCCTCGACTCATGATGGAATCCAATTTCCAATACGAAATTGCGGATGTGATTGTATTACTAGTATGGCAACATAGTAGATGGTAGCTATATCGCCTAGGATTGATATTTATGATTGAATTTGCTTTTAAAAACATATATACACTAGTAACAATATCAAACACTTTTGTTTTATACGTATGAAGAATTTTTGGCCATTATAAGGTAAAACTCTATCCTTCGGCTTGCGTTGCATTGTGTGATGGGACCTGAGTCTTATAACGGCTTCATTTTTACAAAAAACATTGCGATGATTTAATCGTTTACTTTATTTAATGCACTAGCACTCATTGGAGTAAACCCGTTCCGCGAAAGTGGCGTGGTCCTTTGATTTTCCATATTATTGTTGTTTAATAAGTTAAGTAGATTTCTCATACCAGTCCCATGACTGACTCGTAGTTTGTTTCACCTTGCAAACTCGGGAGCCCTTATTTTCACACGGGCAGCCTAGTTACAGGTAGCTGACATATTTTGGCTTGGCACCGCAGTAGAGGTGCACTTTTGGCTCATGGCGAGGCTTGACTACACCGTGATGACTATGAGTTTTACCGCCATTACTATATATGTATTATGATTCCGCCACAGGCGATGTAGACTGATTATGTATTATTATGCACTAAGTTGTATCCTGCACTGTGCTCTCTGATGTGGTGATATTTATATGATTCCGCTGTCATATGTGTGTAAATTATTCTATTTCTGGTTTATGCTATTATCTGTACTCTGCTAATGATGATTAATGTGTTATATTCCAATGATTATCCTTAACACCGTCGTACGGGTTTTGAGATCGTCACACTGATAGGGTCATAGCATATTTCCAAAGGAGAAGCAAAAATACATTGTTGTAGTCCTTGAATATTCCATAATTGGGTAGAAGAAAAACCCTTTCCAAACATCACATCTCAAATAGTACTCAATTTTGTGATCAAGAACATTATTACCACATTAGGAGTCTCATAAAATATAATATCTGACAGTGGAAGCTAATTATAAACAGAAGAATTTACTTGATCCTACAGTTTGAATAAGGTCTTTAAGATATTTTTATTTGTAGTCCATCCTGAGGCTAAAGGAGTTGCTAAAGCGGCCAATAAGACTATTAAGAACACTCTCAAAAAGCGATTAAACAAGGTAAAAGGAAATTAAGTAGAAGAACTACTTCTCGTACAATATGCATGTAGAATTTCCATTAAAATTACAATATGGCATACACAATATTCACTAGCTTATGTTGTGAAGCCATGCTTCCAACTTAAGTTTAAATACCCTATCATCGAAGAATTTCATATGCATTCAATTCAAAATATGAGTTAAAGAAAGAATATTTGGACTTATCAATGAGTTACAAGGTGAAGCAGTTATACAAATAGTCAAATATTAACAAGTGATATCCAAGTATCTCTACGAAGCGAGGAAGGACGTTTCAAAAAGAAGACATTATTCTCCAAAAAATCATGGAAAATACAAAGAGCTCGGAAGATGGACTACTAAGGCCAAATTGGTAAAAATGCATCATCGTACACAAGGTAATACTACTTAAGACTTGTAGATTAAGCTGACCCAATATCAACATAATACCGGGAAGATGGAGTGCTAAACATTTCGCTATATTATCTGTTAATTAGTGAATAATGGTCTAACGTATCTACTATGTCAACCACAAAAGGAGTATGGCTCTTCTTAATAATGGAAAAAGCATGTCTCCAGCCAAAATAACCTAGAAAAAGAACCTCTTAATGGGAGGTCAAAGTAAGCCTTTGGTTCTATCCAAAAAGGATCTAACCAATGCATCTATAAACCTTCGACCCCCGCGTACATAGCCAAGTCAGAGCATAAGCCCATATTATCGCTTTTAATGGCCTATCCATTGCACCTACTAAAGGGAAGTCAAAATAAGCCTTTGGTTTTATCTGAAAGATACTAACCAAAGCACTGCCAGCCTTTAGTTTCGTTATGAAATGCATCACTAAAGAAATTAGAGGTAAGTTGTAACACCCCATAATTTTGAAACGGGACATAAGAGATAATTAAAGAATAATTAATTATTAAAAGAAGAATTAGGTGAAAAGGGTTACGCCATTGTGTTCGTCTCGGAATTCTGCTTGAGATAGAGTCTGAGTTTGCGTAAAACGGATACCATATAAAGGAGATATGGACGAAAGAAATTAGGCAAAAAAACCCGGAAATAGACCAGAATGCACTGGCGCACTTGTGAACTGCGCCAGTACAAAAATGCACTGGCGCACCTGCCAAGTGCGCCCATACAGAGGGCAGTCCAGCGCAGCATTCTGGAGTGTTCTTCTTCTGATTTGCTGAATGACCTGTCTTCGAGATGTGTGGCTCTGATAACTCCTATGTTGATCTAAAGGCTCTTAATAATCCTAGACATCTATATATACATCTCTAAACCTAAACCCTAATTCATAACAATTCCTTATGATGCATTTATGATGCTGAACTCTGAATTCTCTTAGCCGCCACCTCAAAAACCTAAATCATATTAGAAGTTCTTCATCAACAATCAACTTTGAAGCTTAATCAACATTAAATTAGAGTATCTGCAACAACAACGATTCAATTATCTTTTCTAATCCTAGCAATGTACGTCCACGTTATTTTCAGATCTGAATACTTGATTGTAATCTTGGCATGTAATAAAATGAATCGAAGTCTATGCCTGATTGTAACATAATCTTTTTAGATTTATCTCTATCCTTCTATTGAATCTATGATTTTACATGCCTAAGAAGTTATTATATCGATTCAATCATGCCTATCTTTGTTGAACGTCAAATATATATAAACCTTTTAGGTTCATGATGTTATTCATATCCGATTTATATGTCTACGAGGTTATTTCTATCAGTTTATTTCAGATCTATCTTTGTTATACCTCAATTCTAACGGATCTGTAATCCTCTTAGATCCATAATGTTATATTTGACAGATCTATCATTATAATGCCTGTTTTTATGCCTACTCTCATTTATGTTCCTTCTTTCTTCCCCCTTTATTTTATGAATCTAGATTAACCTAGAATCTAGACTAAATCTTATTATACCTGCAATTGGAATGCGGGGATATTGGGGAATAATCTATTTGGAAATAGTGGAACATAATTTGTAACTTGTGATTTGGGGCATAATTGTTAGTATTGCAAACTCGGGGTAAATTGGAATATTAAATCTAGATTGGGCGGAAACTGTAAATTGGAATATTAAATCTAGATTGGGCGGAAACTGTAAATTGGAATATTAAATCTAGATTGGGCATAACTATTGGTTGGGACGCCAAGCATAATGTATATTGCGATCTTGGGAATGACTATTATTGCAAATTTGGGAAGACTGGGTGTAATCTATTTTGAGTAATAATTTGTAATTGAATTTGTTAGGCATAACTTGGGAATTGGAACATAACTAGTTTGCAAATTTGGGATAATTAGCTTATATAATCTAGACTTGGACATGTATGGTAAAAATGTAACATGACAAGTGGTAGGGTTAAGTAACACAAGAGGACAACACTTAACCAATGTAACATGACAAGTGGTAGGGTTAAGTAACACAAGAGGGCAAAACTTAACCAATGTAACATGACAAGTGGTAGGGTTAAGTAACACAAGAGGTAAACACTTAAGAGGTAAACACTTAACCAATGTAACATGACAAGTGGTAGGGTTAAGTTAACACAAAAAGGCAACACTTAACCAATGTAACATGACAAGTGGTAGGGTTAAGTTAACACAAGAGGGCAACACTTAACCAATGTAACATGACAAGTGGTAGGGTTAAGTAACACAAGAGGGCAACACTTAACCAATGTAACATGACAAGTGGTAGGGCTAAGTAACACAAGAGGGTAACACTTAACCAATGTAACATGACAAGTGGTAGGGTTAAGTTAACATTTAACCAATGAACGAGTGGGGTTAAGCAAAGGGGAAACACTTAACCAATAAAATATAATGAACGAGTGGGGTTAAGTTAATAGAAAACACTTAACCAATTACAACATGATGAATGAGAAGGGTTAAGTTAATAAGAAACACTTAACCAACATGACATGGCGTGTGGATGGGTTAAGTTAACTTGAATGGATGGATAACACTTATCCAATTTGAGGGGTATACGAATAGACCCTAGAAAACCCTAGTAACAGGGACCCATTTCAGCAGTAACCCACATAGATGTATCATGATACCTTGAAACTAGGCACGGTGGGGCACGATTACTGGGTTGATTATAAGCGGTCAAAATAGCGGCAGGTGGTGCAGCAGTGTAGTTCCGACGGAGTATGGGCGTGCACATACTCCGGAGTGGAAAAGCAGGCACTGGGCATTAGTAGTATACACTGTGCATCTAGAATTTGTGTCGTTTTCTATCATAGGGATTGATATACCTTATGGTGGGACCAACACAGGGTATCTACACGCAAGAGAGGGCCGATTGACACAGTCACAAGGAAAGTTAACACAACTAGGGAGCCGATCGATAGGGTGGTAAGGGTACATCTAACATCTTCATGGCAATTAGGCTGCTTGCGGTAAGATCCTCATACTAGATGTACACCTGAAGGCTACCACAATTGCGGGGTTGGGATCACCTTATTTTATAACACAGGGTACTAGTTGGGACACTAGTAGGGGATACAGATCCTTTTTCACTGGATACTAGTGTTGGATCTAGAATAACCTTAGAGGAGGGTGAATAGCGTTTATCACAAATTATCACAGAGTTTAAATATTATAGGATATTAGAATGCAGCAGAAATAAAGTGCAGAAAGTAAATAGCACACAGAGATACCCAGCTTCGGCAGACTCTGCCTACTCCTGCATTCACTAAGGTTTCTACTAGGTGTTAATAACAGATCCCGCTTACAGACATTGTAAACATGCACTCCCTGCTCCTGTACTAACCCTATGCTTAAAACGCTAGACTGACCGATATCCCCTCAATCAGATTTTCCCGTATTACAAACCCCTAACACGTAACCTAGATTTTACAGACTCTAGCAACTGTCAGTCATTACCCTGACTGATTCCCCCTAGATTTTTGCAGAATTCTAGAAACTGTTCAGATGGAATGAATACAAAACAAAATTGAAACAATATAAATTAAATAAACCCAAAGCTAAAACCTAGTATTAAGAGTAGGGTTATCTCCTTTGTTAAAACATATCCGGCCTTTCTCTCTATTGGTTTAGCCCCATTCTCGTTGTCTCTGGAAAATAAAAATGGCGGCTTCATAAGAGCTAGAGTTTTCCATACTTCCCCAAATTGATTTCGACTTCGATGGCTTTCTGGAATTGATGGAATAGCTTCTCTAATGCTCGAATCATTGTGTCTTTGCTCAATCGGTTTGGGATTGTTCTCTGTCAGTCGAAAACCTGAAAATTTGTGAGTGATTTTGTCTTGAATTCTTCAAATTGTTCTTATTGGATTTTCGATACCCATATGCCTGTGATGACTGGTTTATTTATAAGATTTAAAATCCTTAAAAATCTCTTATTTCATATATGATGACTTGCTCCTGATTCTGTGCGATTTCCTCTTTTTATTGCTTCGGCTCTGATAGGCATCCTGGAAATATTTGCAAAATTCTTGGTTTCCAGAAATGATATAGCCATGACTTATTTCTTGTGAGACCTTGATTGATTTGGCTATTGTGTGAAATCAAATTGATGAACCTCTTTTGTGAATCTGGAAAGTATTTATTTGATGATTTCTTGAATAAATTTCCTTGCCTGATTGATGCACTAGTATGAATCATACCCTTTTAAAACTCTTACCGAAAATGTTGATTAAATTCATGAATCATTTCTGATTTATTTACCAAAAAAATTCCCAAATAAAAATACCATTAAAAAACTTTCCATGCATGACTTTCTGATTTTCAAAACATGCTTGCTGATTTATTCTTGTGGCCCCTTATATATCCCTTGCGTGATATTCCTTGCAGTTGCCAAATACAGATGTATATTTCCATTGTGCCAAAAATGTTGATTGAATTTTTACAAAAATTTTATAGAGCTTGCCTAACAAAAACTTTTTCAAACCTGAAAATCAATTATCATCTCTGGAAACAAAATCAAGTAAGTGAATATGTTATTACCAAAAAGAATCACACTTGAGAATTTCTTGGCATTTCTGGAAAATGTTGATGCTAAAATTGCTTGTGCACATTTAATTTCTTTCACTCTTCTTGCATGTATGTACATATGTATAGCGGCCATGAACCATACTTGTTCTCTCAAGATATCTGACTTGTTTTGCCTTGGATTACTTGAAACTGTGCTGAACTCATTTGTTTATACACAACAATGAATGTGTGCTTAACTCATATTGCTGTGCACACTGCTTGAATACACATCTATGTATTCATTCACTACACATGCTTTGCTCACCTACTTCATTTATGACAGTTTGCTTGAGTTAACAAAAACTTGATGGCTAAACCATGTATGCTTTGCCCTTGCTTGTCTCCATTTATATGCAGTTGCACTTCAGTCCATTTAAAAACTGCCATGACTTACTTGTTCATGCTGAACTGGATTGTCATAATTGCATATTATAAATAACTGAACATGTAGCACTTGAAATCTTAATTGTTTACCCTCCTGCACTGCATGTATTGCCACACTGACTAGTTCGAGCTTTGATGTACCAAGTTTGCTCCTTTCCCTTGTGTATTTGCACATACTATTTTGGCCATACATGAAATTAAACTCTTTGTCTTGCTCTTGACTTGTGCATACCTGAAACTTGTAAACTGCTTTTCCACTTGTGTATTTGTGTTAACTTTGTTATGTGCATTGTGACTACTCGAACAATGATGAAATGAGTCGTGACTTGTTCGTGGCATGTTCACTTGCATTTACTGTCTTTGTGCATGTTGAGTCGAGCTATACTGGGTCATACTTGTCGCTGCTCCATTGTTGTTGTTTTTGAAAACATGAATTTTTGCTTTGCCTTGAATCACTTGATGTTGAGTTGCACTTTGATTTCCTTTCTGAGGATGACATGTTATTGCTCGACTGCTTTGAACTATGTTGCACTTTGCATTGTGCTTGGCCACTTTGTTATGCAAATTTGTTATTGACTAGAATTCCATGTGATATTTTGGACTTTCATGTTGCTCGACCATGTCTGCATTCATGTATACATATGTGTATAGACACATACTCGTGTGTGTATACATGTATCGTGTACATGCTTTTTTCTTAATCAGCAGACTGCTGCACTGTGTTGTGGCTGTTCAGAATCAGCTACCGGTTCTGGTCAGCAAACCAGTGTAGTATGTTGAGGATGATCAGTAGGTACTAGAAATATATACAAATCAGATCAAGTCACGAAAGATGATGAGAAACATAGCAGAAATCTGAGGCAAATAAAATTTTAAAATTAAAATTTTTATTCGCGCGTATACAGTTTTATTTCTATTGCAGTTTACTGTGTGTGTTTCATGTATATGTCAGGTATGAAGATTGGACTGACTGAAGAATGTTGTGAAGACAAAAGATGAAAGACAGAAGACAGTGAAAATGACAGTGTGTGTAACAGTGAAAGTGTCTGTATTTTAGTCTTTGAATGTATAAATGAAAATGTATGTTGTAACGACCCGCATTCTACGCATCATAGGATCGTAGAATATTTATTTCTTTCATATACGAAGTCGTATGGTCATGTAACTTTGGGAGACGACTATTGTGGTCATTTCCCATGTTCATGATTTTTCCCGATTTTTAAATGACCATTTTACCCCTAGTTGGCACTGTTTTGGCCATAACTTTTGACTGGAAATGAATTTTGACCTGAAACCACTTCCATTGGTTTTGAATGATAGTTTCTCTTTCCGTAGAGTGGTCACATTAGCCAAACGGACTTACCGTTTGGGAGATATGGCTGAAACAAGTTTCAGATAGTGAAAGACAGCTTAATTGGGCTTAACCGGGTGATTAGCAGCTAGGCCCAAGGGGAATTTCGGGTTTAGAGGTATAGGAGGTCTGATTAGGGTTAGGTTATCACTTTCATTTCAGTTTTGAGCCGCCACAAACCTCCTTGAGACCTTAGTAATGGCTTCCTACATCTAAAACACCCCAAATCACTCTCTAATTGAAGATTAGGCTTAGCAACACCAAATTAAGGAGAAAAAGCACCAAAGCAAGGTTGGAACTGCTGTTAGGCATCAGTATTCGCCCCAAATCAGAGGAGTTTCAGTTCTGAGAATTTCATTTGTGGCCAAGGTGAGTGATAACATCATTTTGACACTAATTACGGTTAATTAAGGGTAATTAGTGAAGATTAGCGAATTTATACGTAAATAAATTCTGGAAAAATTCTTAAAATTCTAAAATAATGTTTTAAGGCTCTGTTAGAAATTTGAGATAATTTCGATGTGTTTTGTTAATTGTATGCCTAAACATGATTAAGAGTGCCTAAGAGAAAATATGAGGTTTTGGCCACTTTTGATCCATTTTGATTCATTTAAATTGTTGTTTGCTGTGTGTGGTTGCTATTACATGTTGCTATGACCCTATGGTATGTTTCATGATTGATTAGAATAGTTAAATTGCTCGAAAACGTCGTCGAATGGCGTAGAAAGCTCGCTGGAAAGTTGCAGAAGTGTGCAGGCTCCGAACCGGTTCGGATCGGAGAAAGGGGTCGGATCGGACTAGGGAACTGACCAAGGGAATCCGAACTGGATGAGGACTTGCCACTGGAAGAAGTTTGGCAGGAAGGAAGGCCATTGTTTAGAGTTGGAGTTGGACAGAAGATCGGATCGGAGCGATGGAGCGGATCGGATCGGAGTAAGCTAGGGAGCGGAGCGGATCGGATCGGAAGAGGGATTGGAGGCCAGATCGGATCGACTTGGAGATGCAGGGCTCGGATCGGAAGCAAAGAAGAAATAAGCTAGGGATTGGAGCGCTGGAGGGAAGGACACCCGACCCGACCCGGAGGAAGACACCGACCCGACCCGAAGTGGACTACCGACCCGAACCAAGCTAGACGAGGACCACCAATCCGAACCGATCAGGAAGGTTATACCGGACCGAACCAAGCTAGACGAGGACCACCAATCCGAACCGATCAGGAAGGTTATACCGGACCGAACCAAGCTAGATGAGGAGCACCGAACCGAACCATACGTGGGCTATTACTACTACGCGATGACTCTTCTGAAGACCCACTCCAATTCGACCAAACCCGAGATGCAAAGGAAGTCCAAATGAGAAGTTAGAGCTTAAGATTCAGATGGGAATCAACGAGTTCACTTCATGGTTGGGCTTTGCTGCGGGACGCGTGCTAAGGAGTTATCGACACCTATAGCTTTGGACCACTATGGTAGGAGGTGCGAAGGCGGATTCAGGGCCATTATGGCATTGGTAGAACCAAGGGCTATGACCAATGAAGTGGGTCATTGAAATGTTTGGTCATGACTCCAAGTGTTTGGCTTGGTCACAGCAGGGTTTCTACAAGTCGGGATTCGTCGTTGCCTCAGTTTGTCTAGTGTTCCAAAGTGGTAGATGTCGTACGCTTTACGCACTGAGTGAGAGATGTGAGGATGGTTGCTATGGATGATTTGTTGCTATCATTTTGACATGCACACCCCACCCCCGTATTCTTTCACTATTTGTTATGGCACCTTGGAGTATCGTACGGTATGTAGTACTAACTCTTTGGTTGCAGGTCCAGGTTCAGGTATGGTTTAGTATACCTGTTATTATTCTGTTTAGATGCTTATCGCTCATACCAGGCTTTATGTCTGACCCAGAGTTTTATGTCTCCTCTTATTACTCTGGGTGCTCACACGAGCAGACTAGAGACAGGTTAGCTGGTGATGCACGGGTAGATGATCCGGAGACGAGCAGGAGGCTTCCACGTAATATATATAGTATTCTCCCTGTGTTGTTGAAGATCACTGCTTGGGCAGTGTTGGTGTATCTTCTATTTCAGCTTTCTTTTGTTTAGAGACAGTAAATTTGGAAAGTTGTAATAAGCTGTATTTGGATTTCCGCTGCTTTGATGTTGACATTGATTATTAGTTATCAGCTTATGTACTGTCTCGCCTGTTTTATGTCAAGTATGTTATTATTATATTTTATCCCTTGCGCTGTGAGACATTCTACAGGTTCTTTGATTAGTTCATTCCCTTCTTTCCTTTCTTATGACGACCGTTCCGTGCCGGTTGGACATGTGTACAGCGCACACTTGGAGGAAGTGTCGGTTGGTGCGGGGCGGGCTGTTACACTTGGTATCAGAGCTCTAGGTTGCGTAGTTAACCTAGGGAAGTTATCAGGGAGAGATATTATACGTATACGAGAGAGCGTATTTGTGATTACTTTGGTTTTTAAAAAGCTATATATATATACTACTAGTAGTATAAGGATGAAGTCGTACTGCACTAGCACCACTATGGAATCGTTAATCATTTCCTTTTTCAGATTGACGATGAGCCGAGATACTAGAGGTGCTGGTCGGGGAACCAATAATGGGAATGCTGCTGACATGAGGACGATGTTTACTGACCTCATGAGAGAGATGCTTAGAGATGTGCAGAGGGCAGCTCCCAATGGTGGAAATGGTGGTGGTCCAATAGTGCAGGCGCCAAGAGTCGACTTCGCCAAGCTGAATAAGGATTATACTAGTCTTGGTGGGAAGTCATTCCATGGAACGGAGTCGGCTACGGACGTTCAGGATTGGTTGGATAGTTGCGAACGTATCTTCGAGGATTTGGGTATCGAGGATGCGATGAAGAGGAAGCTAGCATCCCGTCAGCTGCAAGGGCGGGCAATGAATTGGTGGAATGCTATAAAGGCAGCTACTCCCGAAGACCAGATTACTTGGGAGCAGTTCAAGGCTCGCTTTAGCGAGAAGTTCATTCCAGCTGCTCAGAAGTCAATGTTGTTTAAGAAATTCTTGGAGCTCAAGCAGAATGGCAGAGCTGTCTCGGAGTATATTGCTGAATTTGACACTTTGTCAAAATATGGGTTATCTCTTATAGATACTGCCGAGAAAAAGAATGAGAAATTCATAACTGGATTGGATCAGTACTTGGGGGAAAAACTTATTAACCACATCGATGAGACGTTTGAATCGATTGTGGGGAAAGCGTTAAGGTCAGAAAGTCTCTACCCTAAGCCGAAGACTGAGGTTGCATCCGCAGATGAGCCAAAGCCACAAGCTAGTGGTGGAGGCAAAGGTGGTTCCCAGAATAAGAGAAAGCAGAATCAGGCTAAGGATGGCCAGAAGAAAAAGAATAAGCAAGATGTGGAGTGCTTCAGCTGTGGTAAGAAGGGCCACTATGCTAGTAATTGTCGGGCCAAGCCAGCGGATAGGAAGTGCTTCAATTGTGGCCAATTGGGACATCACAAGGACAAGTGTCCACAGCCCCCTAAGGAAAAGCAAATGGTGAAAGCATATGCTCTTAATGCTATTCCTTCTTCGTCGAATGCCCCAACTGCGGCGGAGAAGGGAAAGAATGTCGTCATTCAAGGTATGCTTTCTGTTTATGATGTTCCTATTAGAGTTTTGTTTGATACCGGAGCTTCCAGTTCTTTCATATCTAGTGACCTGGTAGATAGGTTGGGATTGGAGCCCGAGATTGTCGATAGACCTTTAGTAGTGACGAACCCGATTGGTGGTTCGACTAGTCTTAGCGTGATTTGTCGTAATGTGGTTCTATCGAGTCATGGATGCATGTTTGTTTGTGATTGCTTTGTTTTGGGCTTTACTGGGTTTGGCATTATTTTGGGAGTAGATTGGCTCCAAAGATACGGGGTGGTGGTAGACTGTGAGGGCTTGTTGGTGACAGCTAGAGCGGATGATGGGCGGAGGATAGTGTTTGGTGGTCTACCCAGTAAGGGGGTATTGGCTAGTTTTCTAAACTCCCTCGACATTCCGCATAGTGAGTTGTCAGGTTTGCCCGTGGTTGGCCAGTATCCGGACGTTTTCGAAGAAGTGACCGGACTCCCACCACACCGAGAGATTGAGTTTCGTATTGACTTGGTAAAAGATGCCAGACCTATAGTGATGCCACTTCGTCGTATGGCACCAAGAGAGCAGCGAGAGCTCGAGGTGCAAGTCAGCGATCTTTTGAAGAAGGGATTTATCAGAAGGAGTGTTTCTGAATGGGGAGCACCAGTTGTGTTTGCTACCAAGGCGGATGGTTCCCTTCGTTTGTGTGTAGACTACCGCGAGTTGAATAAAGTGACGAGGAAGAACAAGTATCCTCTACCGCGGATAGATGATTTGTTTGATCAGTTGAGTGGCGCGAGAGTATTTTCTCAGTTGGATCTCGCGACAGGTTTTCATCAGCTTAGAGTGGAAGCTGAGAGTATAGCTAAAACGGCATTTCGAACGCCGTCTGGGTTTTATGAATGGTTGGTTATGCCATTTGGGCTGACTAATGCCCCGGCATATTTTGTGGACCTTATGAATAGGGTATTCAGAGATCAGCTGAATAAGTCTGTCCTTGTGTTCGTTGATGATATTTTGGTCTATTCGAGGACAGAGGAAGAACACAAGGAACATTTAAGAGTAGCGATGGAGGTGTTGAGAAAACACCAATTGAAAGCAAAGTTTTCTAAGTGTCACTTCTGGAAGAGGGAAGTGAGGTTCTTGGGTCATGTTGTATCAGAGAATGGTATTGCCGTGGACCCAGCAAAGGTGGCTACGGTACAAGATTGGCCTACGCCCAAGAATGCAACAGATGTAAGAAGTTTCTTGGGGTTAGCGGGATATTATCGTAAGTTTATCCAAGGTTTCTCCAAGATAGCAGCACCGTTGACCCAGTTGACCAAGAAGAATCAAGCTTTTGTCTGGGATGAAAGGTGCGAGAATGCATTCAGAAGTCTAAAGGACAAGTTGACAAGCGCACCAGTGTTAGTCATTCCTGAGGGGGATGAAGAGATGACGGTATACACGGATGCCTGTGGTACCGGACTGGGTGCTGTATTGATGCAAGGCGGTAGGGTTGTAGCCTATGCAAGTCGGCAATTGAAACCACACGAGAGAAGATACCCTACCCATGATTTAGAATTGGCAGCGATCGTGTTCGCGTTAAAGATGTGGAGACACTATCTCTTGGGAGGAAGATTTGAGCTGTTTACAGATCATAAGTCGTTGAAGTACCTGTTCTCCCAGAAGGATTTAAATCTCCGTCAGCAGAGATGGTTAGAGTTCTTAGCTTCCTATGATTTTGACATCGCATACACACCAGGAAAGGGTAATGCGGTGGCTGATGCATTGAGTAGAAGACATGCCAGCTTAGGGGCCATGTTTCTTGAATGGAAGCAACTGGAGTTTATCGCGGGGTTTGATTTCAGACCAAAGTGCGAATTGGATCCAGAAATGTTAGCAAGTTTGACGATCAGACCCACTTTGATTGAGCGAATCGGCTCTAGTCAGAGGGACGATCCTAACCTATTGGAAATCATCTCCAAGTTAGAGATGGGAATCGATGAGGAGATGAACAAGTATGGGCTTGATCGAGATAGATGGCTTAGAAAGAATGGAAAGCTTGTTGTACCCAATGTCAATGGATTGAGGGATGAAGTGCTTAGAGAATGTCATCACTCAAAGCTGACTATACACCCCGGTGGTAACAAGATGTATCGAAATATGAAGCAGACTTACTACTGGGAAGGGATGAAAAGAGACGTTGGGAAGTTTATATCCAAGTGCATGAATTGCCAGCTAGTTAAAGCCGAACAAAAGAAGCCTAGTGGGTTGTTACAGCCCTTAGAAATTCCCGAATGGAAATGGGAACAAGTCTCGATGGATTTCATCGATGGTTTACCAAGGACTAGATCGGGATATGACAGCATTTGGGTAATTGTAGACCGACTGACTAAAAGTGCAAGGTTTATACCAGTCAAATCGACAAGGACGGCAGCTAAGTTAGCAGAATTGTATATGAAGTGGGTAGTGAGATTTCATGGAGTACCTAAAGGCATTGTGAGCGACCGAGACCCGTTGTTTACTAGTGGGTTTTGGAAGAGCTTACAAGAGGCTCTAGGGTCAGAGTTACATCTCAGTACCGCATATCATCCTCAGACCGACGGTCAGACGGAGAGGGTGAACCGTATTTTGGAAGATCTCTTGAGAGCATGTATATTGGATTTTGGTGGATCATGGGATGACCATTTGCATCTAGTAGAGTTTGCATATAATAATAGCTACCAATCCAGTATCGGTATGGCTCCATTTGAAGCTTTGTACGGAAGACCATGCAACTCACCATCATGTTGGATAGAGACTGGCGAGAAGTTTATGCTTGGACCAGATGTGGTGAGGGAAACTTCAGGTAAGATCAAGATCATTCAACAACGAATGAAGGCTGCCCAAGATAGGCAGAAGAGTTATGCTGATAAGAGAAGAAGAGACTTAAAATTCTCCGTTGGCGACTTGGTGTTTGTCAAGATTTCTCCGTTGAAGAGCGTAATACGATTTGGCAGGAAAGGCAAGTTGGCACCAAGATTTGTTGGCCCGTTCCCTGTTCTTGAATTAGTCGGGAATTTGGCATATAGAATTGACTTACCAGAGAAGATGGCGGGAGTTCATAACGTATTTCATGTTTCCCAACTAAGGAAGTTCGTTCACGACTCAGATATGACTATTTCACCTGATCAGTTAGAGGACTTCGAAGTAGAACCCGAGGCGGTTGGGAACCGCAAGCCGGTCCGTATTGTCGAGTACGACATGAAGCAACTTCGAAGAAAGGCGGTGAAGCTAGTCAAGGTTCAGTGGGGCGAGGACGAGAATGACTGTACTTGGGAGACAGAGGAGAACATTAGGAAGACGCACCCAGAACTCTTTGTCTGGTAAGATTTTGACTTCGATTTAGTTTTTCCGCATGCTAGGATAGGCTTGTTTGCTTGTCTTGCACATTTGATTGTTGTATATGGTTGTTAGGCATGCGGGATCCTGTGTATGTTTTGGGGTTAAGGAATTTCGGGGACGAAATTTCTTAAGGGGGGGAGAGTGTAACGACCCGCATTCTACGCATCATAGGATCGTAGAATATTTATTTCTTTCATATACGAAGTCGTATGGTCATGTAACTTTGGGAGACGACTATTGTGGTCATTTCCCATGTTCATGATTTTTCCCGATTTTTAAATGACCATTTTACCCCTAGTTGGCACTGTTTTGGCCATAACTTTTGACTGGAAATGAATTTTGACCTGAAACCACTTCCATTGGTTTTGAATGATAGTTTCTCTTTCCGTAGAGTGGTCACATTAGCCAAACGGACTTACCGTTTGGGAGATATGGCTGAAACAAGTTTCAGATAGTGAAAGACAGCTTAATTGGGCTTAACCGGGTGATTAGCAGCTAGGCCCAAGGGGAATTTCGGGTTTAGAGGTATAGGAGGTCTGATTAGGGTTAGGTTATCACTTTCATTTCAGTTTTGAGCCGCCACAAACCTCCTTGAGACCTTAGTAATGGCTTCCTACATCTAAAACACCCCAAATCACTCTCTAATTGAAGATTAGGCTTAGCAACACCAAATTAAGGAGAAAAAGCACCAAAGCAAGGTTGGAACTGCTGTTAGGCATCAGTATTCGCCCCAAATCAGAGGAGTTTCAGTTCTGAGAATTTCATTTGTGGCCAAGGTGAGTGATAACATCATTTTGACACTAATTACGGTTAATTAAGGGTAATTAGTGAAGATTAGCGAATTTATACGTAAATAAATTCTGGAAAAATTCTTAAAATTCTAAAATAATGTTTTAAGGCTCTGTTAGAAATTTGAGATAATTTCGATGTGTTTTGTTAATTGTATGCCTAAACATGATTAAGAGTGCCTAAGAGAAAATATGAGGTTTTGGCCACTTTTGATCCATTTTGATTCATTTAAATTGTTGTTTGCTGTGTGTGGTTGCTATTACATGTTGCTATGACCCTATGGTATGTTTCATGATTGATTAGAATAGTTAAATTGCTCGAAAACGTCGTCGAATGGCGTAGAAAGCTCGCTGGAAAGTTGCAGAAGTGTGCAGGCTCCGAACCGGTTCGGATCGGAGAAAGGGGTCGGATCGGACTAGGGAACTGACCAAGGGAATCCGAACTGGATGAGGACTTGCCACTGGAAGAAGTTTGGCAGGAAGGAAGGCCATTGTTTAGAGTTGGAGTTGGACAGAAGATCGGATCGGAGCGATGGAGCGGATCGGATCGGAGTAAGCTAGGGAGCGGAGCGGATCGGATCGGAAGAGGGATTGGAGGCCAGATCGGATCGACTTGGAGATGCAGGGCTCGGATCGGAAGCAAAGAAGAAATAAGCTAGGGATTGGAGCGCTGGAGGGAAGGACACCCGACCCGACCCGGAGGAAGACACCGACCCGACCCGAAGTGGACTACCGACCCGAACCAAGCTAGACGAGGACCACCAATCCGAACCGATCAGGAAGGTTATACCGGACCGAACCAAGCTAGACGAGGACCACCAATCCGAACCGATCAGGAAGGTTATACCGGACCGAACCAAGCTAGATGAGGAGCACCGAACCGAACCATACGTGGGCTATTACTACTACGCGATGACTCTTCTGAAGACCCACTCCAATTCGACCAAACCCGAGATGCAAAGGAAGTCCAAATGAGAAGTTAGAGCTTAAGATTCAGATGGGAATCAACGAGTTCACTTCATGGTTGGGCTTTGCTGCGGGACGCGTGCTAAGGAGTTATCGACACCTATAGCTTTGGACCACTATGGTAGGAGGTGCGAAGGCGGATTCAGGGCCATTATGGCATTGGTAGAACCAAGGGCTATGACCAATGAAGTGGGTCATTGAAATGTTTGGTCATGACTCCAAGTGTTTGGCTTGGTCACAGCAGGGTTTCTACAAGTCGGGATTCGTCGTTGCCTCAGTTTGTCTAGTGTTCCAAAGTGGTAGATGTCGTACGCTTTACGCACTGAGTGAGAGATGTGAGGATGGTTGCTATGGATGATTTGTTGCTATCATTTTGACATGCACACCCCACCCCCGTATTCTTTCACTATTTGTTATGGCACCTTGGAGTATCGTACGGTATGTAGTACTAACTCTTTGGTTGCAGGTCCAGGTTCAGGTATGGTTTAGTATACCTGTTATTATTCTGTTTAGATGCTTATCGCTCATACCAGGCTTTATGTCTGACCCAGAGTTTTATGTCTCCTCTTATTACTCTGGGTGCTCACACGAGCAGACTAGAGACAGGTTAGCTGGTGATGCACGGGTAGATGATCCGGAGACGAGCAGGAGGCTTCCACGTAATATATATAGTATTCTCCCTGTGTTGTTGAAGATCACTGCTTGGGAAGTGTTGGTGTATCTTCTATTTCAGCTTTCTTTTGTTTAGAGACAGTAAATTTGGAAAGTTGTAATAAGCTGTATTTGGATTTCCGCTGCTTTGATGTTGACATTGATTATTAGTTATCAGCTTATGTACTGTCTCGCCTGTTTTATGTCAAGTATGTTATTATTATATTTTATCCCTTGCGCTGTGAGACATTCTACAGGTTCTTTGATTAGTTCATTCCCTTCTTTCCTTTCTTATGACGACCGTTCCGTGCCGGTTGGACATGTGTACAGCGCACACTTGGAGGAAGTGTCGGTTGGTGCGGGGCGGGCTGTTACATGTAAACTGACCGATTGAGTGTGAGGAATTGTGTATGAAAATAAAAGTGAATTGAAATGTATACATGTTCAAATAGTGGAGTATAAAAATTTTGTATTGTTTGAAATTGAAATAAAATATTCTATTTAAATAAAATATTGTGTTAATATTTGAATTTCTATACAGTCGTATTTTATTTAAATATAAATATTATATTCCTGTCTGTATATATGAAACAGTACAATAACAAACACATTTATAATAGATTGGTTGTTATCATCAAACAAAAATCATATAATTTTGTATACAACCCCGTTATATGCAAAAATCTTCCCGTTTTAATGATGACAAACAAATATTAAGATTTTGAAAATTGTAAATGTGTTTGACAGTGAAGAACTGAACTCCCCCATTTGAAAGCTCCCCTTACAACAGAAACTCCCCCTATAACTGTGAATAAGTGAAAAAAAAATAAACAAATAAATAATGAAAATTGAATAGAATTTCAAAATTGAAAATATTTATAAAATATTCACTCATAAATCAAAATCTCAATCCCGTTCCCCCTCTTTTGTTATCATCAAAATGGTACAAAATTTAAAATTTAGATGAAGAATGACTAAAAATATAATTTCAGCATAAGAGGATGAACGGTCATCATAAATCTCAATCAGTCAAACAAAAATCATAATAAACTGAGAACTAGTGGCATATTTCACATTGTAAAGAATGACAGATTTACGATGAATTTTATAATAATGGAGAGAAAACACAATGATTTCCAATTATTTTCAAAAGATTTTTAAAAAAAAATAAAGCTAAAAAAACAGTGATGGATTTGGACTATAATTATTAATTCAATTTAAGTGACAAAATCGAATAATCTCAAATCTCAATAGCTATCAATCAACAAATCAAAATACATCATAAAAAATTAACAAATTTCACAGATTAGAAAGATGGATTGATAGGCTGGTTTTTATACACCAAGGAGAATTTCAGATTAATTTCAATTTATAGCACAATATTTCCTTTTTCTTTTTATTTTATTTAAGAGCACACTGACCATGCATAACCAGAGCTTGGATTATTAAATGAGGTCAGTCGCAGCTTAAATTATAAGTTGTCTCATAACCATGCATCACCAGATCTTGGATTTTAAATGAGGTTAGAGACACACTTATGTATTAATTATATTTATTATTTTCAGCTTCAAAATAGAAAAAATCCTCAGTATATAAAACCAGTATGAATGATAGAAATGTGGTAGATACAAAAATGGATTGTTAAATAAATTTCTAAATTAATTATATTATGAAATATGCTCGACTGTACCGGGATCATTGAAAATCTTCAATTATCACTAATTCTAAACAATAACATAGTCCCATTTCTATCACAAACAATTCCATTATTTATTTAAAAATATTTTTAAAAAATATTAACTCTCCATATTAATATAAATTTATTATGGATGGCAGAATGATGATGGATAAAGGAGATGGTCGTAAAATAATTGCCGTTCAAAGATATTATAATAACTATTCAACCGTCATGAAACTCTAAATAAAATCTCCTCTTGTTGTGAAATATGCTGCAGTCACAATTCATCATAATTTCAAAATCTAGTACTAATTTTTGATGAATTATAAATACAGTTCAATTTGGATATTGATTTCAATTTCTGAATGAATAATCAACAAATAATTTTAAAATTGAAAATCAATTACAAGAGGAATATGCAGATCTATAAAAGACAAGAGGGATTAAAAAATAAATATACAGAAAATCTTCTACACTTCTAAACTGATGCCACTTGTCTCTATTAATGAGGATTATAACATGACAACAAAATTTTAAACACAAAGCCCAAGTAGACAAGACGACATATTTGACACATTTATCAAAATGGCTGATAGATCAAAAATAAGCATTTATTTTAAGAAACAGTATCAGAGCAACACAAAAGTAGTTTCAAAGCAGACTTGTCAAGATGACAGTCACATAAGATGATTCATGATCCAAAATTAAAAATACCTTTTATTTGAAATCATTTGAGGAATATTAAAAATTATAGATTCAATGAATCGATCACACCAGATTATTAGTTTCAAATTCAAGATATGTATGAGATTCAATAAATCGATAATTTCAAATGATTTTAAACAAACAGATATTCAAATCAAATAATCATGAAATAACAGTGATTTAAGATCGGATTTTCAAAGAATTTTTCCAAAATTATTTCTGACAAGCCCAAAGAAAAATTCATATCATTTACACCAAGTTTGAGAGGTACTCATGATCCAAAAAATTTAAAAATAATTTATTTGAAATCACTTGAATCAATGTCAAGTTTGAGATATAATGAATTATTCACAAAAATTGATAATTTCAAATATAAGTAGTGTGTGATATTCAAAATATCTAGAATTTCAGATGATTTCAAACAAAACTAATTTCAACCATAATAATCATGAATAAAGATGAAGTTCAAGATGTATCACTGATTCAAGACAATTTAAAATATTCAAGCCAATCTGAAAATTTCTGAAATTATCACAACTGATAAATAATAGACTGCTATAATGAGCATAAATTTTCAAGCCTTTTCAAAATGAATTAGAAGAAACTCAAAAACAATAGTGGTGTGTGAAATTCCATTAAACTTTCAGATTATCAAAAAATTTAGAATTCAACCTAATAGTGTTCAAGATATGTCACAAATATATCGACACTGTTATGAATTCATAAATCAGAAAGTAAACTTCAAAACAATTGCATATATTTACAAGTTTAAATACAATATCTGGAAATGATTAAAAATATCAGATTTTCACTCAAGTTAAGAAAATTTCCAGAAAAACAAGGGTTTTACAACTGGAAGTTAAGGAAGCCCAAGAAGAAACAAAACAAAACAAAAAAAATGTGGCAGTGTCAAATCAAAAAGAAAAACAAAGATAGAAGGGGTAGAAGGAGGAATAAACAAAGAAAATAAAACCAGTGAATATTTACAAAGGTGAGTTTAAAGATCATACCATAATCCAATGTAAAACAGAATCTCTAACTCAACAAATCCTGGCTAGAGGAACTGTGAATGATACAGAAGTATAAATCAGCTTGATTTCAAATTTCTTTTTGCACAACAGTTCCTCAGCCTCCTCCGGTACCTAACAGTTGAGATGATCAAGTGGTCTAACAAAATTTATAAAACCACTCACAGTTTTGTTTACATCTTTTGGTACCCAAATATGTTTATACAACAACCCATCTGAATTTACCTTTGTACCCTTAGGAACCCAAATCTGTTTGAATTTAGACAAAATTGTTTTATTTCTTTTTGGGATCCAAGAATGTACAAATGGATTGTAATAAAACAAATTCTCATCTTGATTATGATTTAAAAATTCTTTGAAATTTTCAGAGTTTAAATTTTCAAAGCAAACATTTCCAAAGTGATTTGAGGGATTTTTAAAATTATTAGAATTCCGTTTTCCAAAACCAAGACCATTCTTATTTCCTGGAGAAAGTTAATTTTTCAATAACATATTAAAATATTTTTCTCATATTGAAAAACGTTTTAAACTCAATTCAAGGTCATTGATTTTGGATTCAAGATCAGAATTTTCTTTTATCAAATTTGAACAACGGTTAATGCTGATCTTTCTCCTTTCAGTATCATTTTGTTTCAGAACCGAGTTTTCGTTTTCAAGCAATTTGATTTTGGTTTTGGATTCAAAAGTCTCAGATTCAAACTGAATTTGTTTTTCAAATTGCTATTTCTTAGAATTCTTGAATTTTTCAATTTCGTTTTCAAGTTTTTTCAAAACAGATTCAGTTTTCAACAAGCTTTCTTTTTCAAAAATTTCATGTTTGGAAATTTTGGTAGTCTTAAAATTTTCAAATTCCTTTTTGCAGAAAATTATTCAAACTTAATAACTGAATCTCGTTCTCTTTTAGGATTAGTATTTCATTTTCAAGCTTTTGAATATTTTTACTGACATGAACGAGATCGGTTTTCAATTTTGAACAATTTTTACAATCAGAATTTTCAACTTTCCCGAGGTTTTCAAGTTTTAATTCCAAACAGTTATTTTTGCTAGTCAACTCAAGATTTTTAGATTTCAGAGTTTTGTTTTTCAGTTGGAGTTAAATCAGCATACATATAAACTAAATCTTCGTATGAGAAATTTCCTATCTCATTATCCGTTGAATCTCCATCGACTGATCAATCTGAATCCTCATTTGTAAATCCTATTAAGAAAAACTCTGAATCTAAGTTGACATTCTAGGGTTTTGAGCAGTTGTCAGATTTTCCATACAGCTTATTGAGAGTATTCCAAATTTCCTGCGCAGTTAAACAATGGGAGATAAGTTTAAATTGATCAATACTAAGGCAAGAATAAATAATGTCCATAGCATGACTATTGATAATTTATTCCTTTTATATGACAAATCTCCTCCATTAACAATAATATTCCAATATTTAATATAAACAGATTTTACATAGATTTTCATTTTCCAATTTAAAAATTCTGTTCCATTGAAAATAGTTGGAATATTACTGGACTGATTCTCACTAGGCTGACAACTAGGATGACCCATGACTCTAGAGTTAAAGAAAATACCTGCTCTGATACCACTTGTTGGATCTAGAATAACCCTAGAGGGAGGTGAATAGGGTTTATCACAAATTATCGCAGAGTTTAAATATTACGGGACATTAAAATAATAAACAGATCACAGAATGTAGCAGAAATAAAGTGCAGAAAGTAAATAGCACACAGAGATACCCAGCTTCGGCACACTCTACCTACTGCTGCATTCACTAAGGTTTCTACTAAGTATTAATAACAGATCCCGCTTACAGACACTGTAAACGCACACTCCCTACTCCTGTACTAACTCTACGCTCAAAACGCTAGACTGGCCGATATCCCCTCGATCAGATTTTCCCGTATTACAAACTTGTAACACGTAACCTAGATTTTACAGACTCTAGCAAGTGTCAGCCAACACCCTGACTGATTCCCCCTAGATTTTTACAGAATTCTAGAAACTGTTCAGATGGAATGAATGCAAAAAAATAATTAAAACAATACAAATTAAATAAACCCAAAGCTAAAACCCTAGTATTAAGAGTAGGGTTATCCCCTTTGTTAAAACATGGTCGGCCTTTCTCTCAATTGGTTTAGCCCCATTCTCGTTGTCTCTGGAAAATAAAAATGGCGGCTTCCCAAGAGCTAGGGTTTTCCATACTTACCCAAATCGATTTCGACTTCGATGGCTTTCTGGAATTGATGGAATAGCTTCTTTGATGCTCGATTCTTTGTGGCTTTGCTCTTTCGGTATGGGATTGTTCTCTATCAGTCGAAAACCTGAAAATTTGTGAGTGATTTTGTCTTGAATTCTTCAAATTGCTCTTATTGGATTTTCGATACTCATATGCCTATGATGATTGGTTTATTTATAGGGTTTAAAATCCTTAAAAATCTATGTTTTCATATATGATGACTTGCTCCTGATTTTGTGCGATTTCCTCTTTTTATTGCTTCAGTTTTGATAGACATCCTGGAAATATTTGCAAAATTCTTGGTTTCCAGAAATGATATAGCCGTGACTTATTTCTTTTGAGACCTTAATTGATTTGGCTATTGTGTGAAATCAAATTGATGAACCTCTTTAGTGAATCTAATAAGTATTTTTTGATGATTCCTTGAATAAAATTCCTTGCCTGATTGATGCACTACTATGAATCATACCCTTTGAAAACACTTGCCGAAAATAGTTGATTAAATTCATGAATCATTTCTGACTTATTTTCCAAAAAATTTGCCAAATAAAAATGCCATAAAAAAACTTTCCATGCATGACTTTGTTGATTTTCAAAACATGCTTGCTGATTTATTCTTGTGGCCCCTTATATATCCCTTGCATGATATTACTTGCAGTTGCCAAATACAGATGTATATTTCTGTCCATTGCTCCAAAAATGTTGATTGAATTTTTCCAAAAACTTATAGAACTTGCCTAACAAAAACTTTTTCAAACCTGAAAATCAATTATCATCTCTGGAAATAAAATCAAGTAAGTGAATATGATATTACCAAAAAGAATCACACTTGAGAATTTCTTGGCATTTCTGGAAAATGTTGATGCCAAAATTGCCTGTGCACATTTAATTTCTTTCACTCTTCTTGCATGTATGCACATATGTACAGCGGCCATGAACCATACTTGTTCTCTTAAGATATCTGACCTGTTTTGCCTTGGATTACTTGAAACTGTGCTGAACTCATTTGTTTATACACAACAATGAATGTGTGCTTAACTCATATTGTTGTGCACACTGCTTGAATACACATCTATGTACTCATTCACCACACATGCTTTGCTCACCTGCTCCATTTATGATAGTTTGCTTGAGTTAAAAAAAAACTTGATGGCTAAACCATGCATGCTTTGCCCTTGCTTGTCTCCATTTATATGCAGTTGCACTTCAGTCCGTTTAAAAACTTCCATGATTTACTTGTTCAGGCTGAACTGGATTGTCATACTTGCACTTGATACATAGCTGAACGTGTAGCACTTGAAATCTTGATAGTTTACCCTCCTGCACTGCATGTATTGCCACACTGACTAGTTCGAGCTTTGATGTACCAAGTTTGCTCCTTTCCCTTGTGTATTTGCACATACTATTTTGACCATACATGAAATTAAACTCTTTGTCTTACTCTTGACTTGTGCATACCTGAAACTTGTAAACTGCTTTTGCACTTGTGTAGCTGTGTTAACTTTGTTATATGCATTGTGACTACTCGAACCATGCTAAAATGAGTCGTGACTTGTTCGTGGCATGTTCACTTGCATTTTCCTGTCTTTGTCCATGTTGAGTCGAGCTGTACTGTGTCATACTTGCAGGTGCTCCATTGTTGTTGTTTTTGAAAACATGAATTTCTGCTTTGCCTTGAATCACTTGATTTTGAGTTGCACTTTGATTTCCTTTCTGAGATTTACATGTTATTGCTCGACTGCTTTGAACTGTGTTGCACTTTGTATTGCGCTCGGCCACTTTGTTGTGAAAATTTGCTGTTGACTTGAATTCCATGTGATATTTTGGACTTTCATGTTGCTCGACCATGTCTGCATTCATGTATACATATGTGTATATACACATACTCTTGTGTGTATACATGTATCGTGTACATGCTTTATTTTTTAATCAGCAGACTGCTGCATTGTGTTGTGGCTGTTCAGAATCAGCTACTGGTTCTGATCAGCAAACCAATGTAGTTTGTTAAGGCTGATCAGTGGGTACTAGAAATATATACAAATCAGATCAAGTCATGAAAGATGATGAGAAACACACCAGAAATCTGAGGCAAATAAAATTTTAAAATTTAAATTTTTATTCGCGCGTATACAGTTTTATTTCTATTGCAGTGTACTCTGTATGTGTTTCATGTATATATCGGGTATGAAGACTGGACTGACTGAAGAATGCTGTGAAGACAAAAGATGAAAGACAAAAGACAGTGAAAATAACAGTGTGTGTAATAATGAAAGTGTCTATATTTGAGTCTTTGATTGTATAAATGAAAATGTATGTAAACTGACCGACTGAGTGTGAGGAATTGTATATGAAAATAAAAGTGAATTGAAATGTATACATGTTCAAATAGTGAAGTATAATTTTTTTTCTTGTTTGAAATTGAAATAAAATATTCTATTTAAATAAAATACTGTGTTAATATTTGAATTTCTATACAATTGTATTTTATTTTAATATAAATATTATATTCCTGTCTGTATATATGAAACAGTACAATAACCAACGCATTTATAATAGAAATATATTTGGTTGTTATCATCAAACAAAAATACGAGTGTTGGGACACTAGTAGGGAATACGAATCGTTCTATAAAAGACACTAGTTAGGATGCTAGTTGAGTGGTGCAGAGAAAATAGGAAATCAGAGAAAGAAACGAAGCGCATTCAGTGTATCTTACCAAGTCATATCTAACGATCATCATTTGTTGTCTTGCTATGCTTATTATCATGGTTATGGTCTGGTATCCAGTTTATTCATGTCATGATGCTTTTACCTATTTACATGCTGAAAGTCACTAGACTTACCAGGCTTTATGTCTGACTCTGTTTTGTTTCGCTCTCTTTTCTTCCGTCCCCCCCCCCCCAAGGTTCACAGGGAGGGAATATTACCACTTAGCTCAGTTTTCTTTCCAAGCTCGAAGATAGTTGATGTATTGCTTTGGACTCTCTTTTCCACTGCTATGGCTGGCTCATGCTTTATTGGGGAATATCATTGTAATTTTATGCTTTTTTATTTTGTTAAACAAGACAGATGCTTTTTTGTAATGGGTAAGGGTGTTTTGGTGTTGGAAAACAATCTTTGTACAAGCTGTTTTACCAAGCTGCTGTATTATCAATAAAGTAAAATTTTATATTTTTTTCCGCTATTTAAAATTTTGTCTATTTTGTAATTTATCTGTTCTATACACTTATGATGCTCCACTGAAGTTAATGCATTCTCTTTGTGAGTGACCCTAATGGAGATGGGGTGTTACATAGGTTGAATAAGTCCTAGTTCTACCCATGATAACAATCCAAAGCAGCATACCACCCTTTAAAGATGTCATCAAAAGTCTCACTAAAGCATCTCAAAGTGTAGACATAGGTAAGTCTTTGGTTATTATCAAGACAGGTACTTAGAGCACTGCGTTTTGTTTGATATTGGAGCATCACATTCTTTAATTTGTAATGAGCTTGTTTGCAAGTTTGGTTTAGAACCTGAGATTGTTGATATGCCATTAGTCGTCACTATTCCAGTAGAGGGTTTGTCTAGTCTTTGTATGCTTTGTCGTGGTCTAATTTTATCGAGTCATGGTTGCTTTTTTATGTGTGATTGTTTTGTTTTGAATTTCTCTGGGTTTGGGACTATTCTAGGTATGAACTGGCTTAAGAAGTATGCGACTATCGTTGATTGCAAGAGGCTTGAGGTGACCCTCATAAACGTGGAAGGGCGAACAATTGTGATACGTTGCCTACCAGAGAATGGAGTTCTGGTTAGCTTTTTATATTCGCTTGTGATTCCATGAGATGGGTTGTGATCAGTGCCAATCGTACGAGAGTTTTCTGATGTATTTGATAAAGTCAGAGGGTTGCCGCCATAGCGAGAGATTGAGTTTCGGATTGATTTAGTGGATGGAGCTAGAGAAATAGTTATGTCTCTTAGGCGGATGATGCCTAAGGAACAACGAGAGTTAGAGGTGGAAGTGAACAATCTTCTGAGTAAGGGATTCATTCGGAGAAGCATATCCGAATGGGGTGCACTAGTCATGTTTGCAACCAAGGCTTATGGATCATTGCGACTATGTGTGGATTACTGTGGGTTGAATAAGGTGACCAAGAAGAACAAGTATTTGTTACCGAGGATCGATGACTTATTTGATTAGCTTCACGAAGCCAAGGTGTTTTTCCAAATGGATTGGCAATGGGATTTCACCAATTTAGAAGTGTTAGGGATAGTGTGCCAAAGTTTGCTTTTAGGACACCATCCGGATTCTATGAATAGCAAGTGATACCGTCTAGATTTATTAACGCACTAGCGTATTATATGGATATCATGAATCTTGTTTTCAGAGATCAGTTGAACAAGTTTGTGCTTGTATTCGTGGATGATATACTGGTTTATTCTAGAACCGAGAAGGAACATAAGATGCAATTAAGAACTGTTTTGGAAATCTTACGGAAACATCAGCTGAGGGCTAAGTTTTCGAAATATCACTTCTGGAAGGAAGAAGTGAGGTTCTTAGGTCATTCCGTATTGGATAAGGACCAGCGGTAGATCCTGCTAAGGTGGTAGCATTACAAGATTGGGAATGACCTAAGAATGGGACGGATGTTAGAATTTTTGTTGGTTTAGTTGGGTAATATTGACGATTTATCAAGGATTTCTCTAAGATAGCTGCACCATTAATTGGATTGATGAAGAAGAATCAAGTCTTCACATGATATGCGAAGTGTTGGTGTGACGACCCCAAACCCCCGTTCCACAGTGGCAAGGGTAATCTTTGGAATATAACACATAAACAGTAACAGCAGAACAAAAATATATAATTACACCAGATAATTTACAACAGAATACACTGGATAAACATAACCATCAGAGTTACACAGTATAACAGGATCATACTTAGTACAAAATACAGTTCAGCTTTATATAAAATATCTACAACGGAATCAAAAATAATATACATAACAGGAGCTGAACAGCATAAAAGAAGTGATAGAATCCATCTTCAGCTCCATAGCTATCCAGATAGAGCCTGTTAAAACCTGAATACAAGGCTACCTATGTAGAAAATAGGGCACCCGAGTTTGCAAGTGAAACAAACTACGAGTCAGTCATGGGACTGGTATGAGAAATCTACTTAACTTATTTTACAATAAGGCCGATCACCGGACCGCACCGCTAACGCGGAACCGGTTTACTCCATTCGATTGCCAGTGCTGAAACAAGTAAATCATTTAAACACAGCAATGCTTTTTACAAAAAAGAAGCCATTATAAGACTCAGGTCCCATCAAACAATGCTACGCAAACCGAAGGAGAGAGTTTTACATTATAATGGCCAAAATATGCTTGATACATATAAAACAAAAGCATTTGATATTATTACTAGTGTTTATATGTTTCAAAAACAATTTCAATCATAAGTATTAATCATAGACGACATGGGTACCATATGTCATGTCGCCATATATAGGTTTACAATCAAAACCGCACGATTTCGTATTTGGAAATTGGATTTCCGTCATGAACCAAGGCAAGGGATCGTCCTTACCGCTTCCAGACGCTCTAGCCCGCCCCTCAGGATCAGAGCTCGAGTGACCTTTGGATCGTCAGGGCCGGTCCACACGGAGTGGATTAAAATGCCTGAACACTGCGTTTTCCCGCCCTATGGGGCGTAAACTGGTCATATCCCGACCAAACCATCGGCTCCGAAGAGACCGAAATAACCGAGGCACCTCGCTATCCATCATCCACATAAGTAAAATGTCAGGGCTTGTAAAACGCTGACACCACTCCTAGCTAGAAGGAAACGCATGTCCTCCCTGATGTCCTCTCCCGTTTCTGGTTCATACCGGGGTGTGAGGCCCGCGAATCAATGCTATACACAAAGCTATGCCGATTAAAGCCGTGCTTTGATCATCAACCACAAGGCTCTGCTTTTCAAAAAAATCCTTGATCACTGCATCTCAGCATGCCACACAGGCAATTCACGCCATGCAACTGACGTATATCAACCACATAGAATGTAATCCAATGTCGGACACACAGTCCATTTACAAGTCCGTTCTGGGTCCAAACAAAACCGGAGGTACCTTATTCCTCATCCCATATGTCCAATACAGGAGAGAGGCCCTCGCACATCCGAACGATCAACAAGTACATCCGGACGACCACCACTGTAACCCCTTCAGGGCAACAACTCCCATCAAAGGCATCAGTGGCCATCCATTCGATGTGAAGATCATCGGTCTTGCACCGTCTTTATATCTTTGACTTCTAATCATCGACCAATTATTTGAAATGAGATTTAAGTCGGCCTTTTCAAATAATTCACATATATTTAGAATTCAAATCAATTCATTTCCATGGTTAAATTATTTGACATCCATAATTCTGTTCATTAATGTAATTTTCATGTCAAACACATTCAACCATCAAATATCCAATAAACCGAGTAAATTCGGTTTATTACCATTGCATATATTTTATAATATTTTATAACAATTTATCGCTATTTTTATTTATTTAAAAATAGCCCATTTATTCAAACGACGCTTCAGGCCATAACGCGGCCATGGCGCTGTTTTTCTCCAGATTTGATTTACACATATCTGAAAATCTAACCGTTGGATCTTTACAAATTTTATATCATTGGAAAGATCTTTTCAAAGCGGACCCAACGATTCCAGTTTTGGGAAAATCCGATGGTCGGATCTCCCGGTATAATCGTTTAAGTTACGATTTCAAAATATGGACTGCAGCGTTGTTATTTGTTTTATTTTGATTATATTTATATATATATATAAATATAACCCATTCTGGCGCTGTTTTTATTCAGATTTGAATTAAACATTTCACACAATCTAACCGTTGGATCTTTACAAATTAGGTATCGTTGGAAAGATATTTTCAAAGCGGACCCAACAGTTTTAGTTTCGGGAAAATCCGATGGTCGGATCTCCCATAATAATTGTTTAAAATCACGATTTCGAAATACGAACTGTAGCGTCGTTATTCGTTTTATTTTAATTACATATATATAATCATTTCTTCAATTTCCAAACCATTTTCATTTCATATATGTGGTAAAAATAATATTTTTACCCAATAAATATTTATTTCAACACATGACTATTTTTAACGCTTCATATATATAACAAAATTGTTATTTTCATTGTTAAAACAATTTATTTAAAACATGAATATTTTTATCGATTCATATATGTAATAAAAATGTGATTTTTATTATTAAAACAATTTATTTTAAACATTAATATTTTTATTGATTCATATATATAATAAAAATGTATTTTTATTATTAAAACAATTAATTTCAAACATGAATATTTTTATCGATTCATATATATATAATAAAAATGTGATTTTTATTATTAAAACAATTTATTTCAAACATGAATATAAATTAAACACATGAATATTTCAGAAAATTTCGACAGCATAACGGCAGAGGGTTTAAAACGGCACTGTCCTGAGCACGGCTCCTCACACTACCTTACGCCTCGCGGGTTACCTAAGGGGCTTATCCTTACAATCTAAATATTTCGATTCATTTTAATATCCTAATTGATTTTTTTCACAAACAAATCCAATTTTGTTTCAACCACAAACAATCATTATCAATATCAACCATTCGCATTTATCAACCAAATTTCACGTCAACCAAAATCCAACCAATCACAACCAATATATATCGTCCATGGTCTATGGACGAGGGGAGTGTGTGTATATATATATATATATGTATGTATATATGTATATAAATATATTTCACTTTCATTTTAATTTCATTTCAACTCCATTCAACATACATATGATTTTTACAACGTATATATAACTTATACATCGCACATATAATTTATACAACATGTGGTGTACAATGCTTATATAACTTATACATCGATTATATAATTTATACATCGCCATTCCATATCGTTTTGAATTTAGAAATCTCACATTGGGTTCCACTCCTCCAAAAATTGCAGGAAGCTCCAAAAATTCTTCGGTCTCTTCTAGAATGTAAAAGACGTCGCCACGAGTCCAATGTCTCTTGTTTCACTGGATTTCGACAACATAGCAAAAAGATATGATTGTTATTGTAAAATCATATTTCGTAGCGCTTTAAAGTGTTATAATCTATTTTTAAAATCACAGATGTTACCTCAGTTTGAACGTTCGAAACTAGGTCTTAGTTTTTCTCAAAATCCGCAGCGCCTGGAGATGATCGGGTTATACCACGGTGTCGAGCTTGGAACGGCGCACCAGGAAGTGGTAACCTCGTCCAACTCGCACGTCGGAGGGAGGAGCTACCAGGATCGAAACGGCGGAACTTGGGGGGTGCGATTCTCGATGATGGCTGAACGATGGAGGGCGCTATCTATATGGATTTGAAGGGGGTGAGTGGATCTACAAAAAACCCTGAAGGACCCTTGGATTTTACTGAGAGGATTGGACGAAATCGAGGGGAGAAGGAGGGAACCTGTTGCCGCCGTCGGTCGAGGGTTACAGGGGGTTTTATTGATTTTCTGGAAAATATAAATTATAAAAGAAATTTAATGATTGGTCGATATTTATACTATCTCCAAAATTAGGGTTTTCTTATACGAACTCCAAATCAAACCCAACGAATGTCACTTCTAGCTAAATACCCCCATTCCGGACACAATGGAATATGTTTTGTAGGCCCATTCCACTGTTACAGTCAGTTATTCTTCAAATTAAAATATAAAACATTCAAATATGGATTAGAACGTACATTTCAATTTGTCGGGGCCACATACTGATCCTAAAAATTTCAGAAAAATAAATCTAGCTATGTTTGGACGATATGGTTCTAACAAAACTAATTTGTCGAATTTGGAGACCGTTTGAAAAATGGCCATTTTCTGGTCGATCCAAACTGACTGAAATTAACTAAACTCGTTTTCCTTTGCCACACTCACATATTAACTCCAAAAATTATGGAATTTGGAATCTAGCAATAATTTGACATTCCGGATCCAACAAAAGTGGTTTCATCGAAAACGGAGGTTGTTTTCAAAATGCCTGTTTTTACGGGCTATATTTATTCCATAGCGACCTTTCTGAAAATTCATTTGGCCATAACTTTTGATTCCCGCTATGAAATTTTGATTTTTCAGATTCGTTAGAAAGATATTCTTAAACAGATATAAATACTTATTTTAATTTTTTAACAAGGCCTAAAATGGCGCAGAAGTTTGAAAATTTGAGTTCGAACTTTGATTAACTATATAGGATGCAAAATAAAACGGATTTTAGTTCTAAATTCCAACATCAATTCAAATAAATATATGTTCTAATTCTCTTCAAAATAAATTTCTTGTCGTTATTATTTAAAATAATTCTTTTAAATATTCAAAATCCACTAAAATAGCCAAATTAAAATTTTTAAATTGGTTCTGATTTTCCGGGTTGTTACAATCTCCCCTACTTAAAATCTTTTCGTCCTCGAAAAGGAACGAAGATGAAAGTTGTTTAACTAACCAACTCAACCTTCATTCTGGCTTCCATTCTTCAACTTTTCAGTTTCTAAGAATTTCCTAATTCTTCAAAAATTTGGCTAACACCCTAAATTTTCGAAAAATTTCTCCATAACCTCCTTTGTATGGGGAGGGGTTTGGAAATTTATTGGGCCGTATTAGGTACCCAATAAATCCTAAAAAGCATACACATATTTATAGTGATATATTCCGGTGTCCACAGGGGAGTGTGTATAAATCATAGCTCCAGAGAATAAATTCTCATCACCCTATAAATGGTTTTTTGTGCCTTAAGGACTGGAGAGACGTGTTTCTTGTCATCTCCAGACCCGTGTGGGGTTTTTATTAATCTGGCAATTTACCATTACATTTTATATAGTCCATATTAGTCTTCGGTTCAACCTGTAATATAGTCATCGCCATACAAGCCTCTCGCTCATATGGTAAATCTCAACCTCGTCACATAAGCTCCAAATGCTTATGTGGTATATGATAGGGTATGCTATCTTCAAGAAGTATGCCATGTAGTGTAGTTCAAAATTAATTGTTGCTATCATATGGCGACGTTTATTATTTCACACAGAACAACTAGCACTCTGCATCCAATGACATTCACATGAGTCGATATAATAAATAAAATTGCGCATTGAACTCATTAAGGTTTACCTATTTGTCGGGCATGCAAATAAATTCTTTACGCAACAGCGAATTCATTTACCTGTTCAAACATATATAATGTACATGCATGCATTTCTATAAATTTTCAAATCAGTTCAATATTTGATTCAATTTGCATAAATTTACCTTTCATTCTCTTATGGGTTTTAATATTCCAATGTTATTAATTCAACTAACAATCATACAACACCACTAGCAATCAATTTATTGATTAACCTTTCAAAATATACTAATTAATTCATATAATTTTTTAAAATCATTCAGACTATATAATTAAAAAAAATACATCCATGAAAAGGAAACAACAACTAAGTAGAAAACAATACGGAAATGCAAAATATGGTAAATGTACCTTGCACCAGAGTTAATCAGAGATATCCACCCTGCAATTGGTATAGGCTTGCTTAATGCTCTCCTCAGTTTCCCAAGTACATTCTCGTGGATCTCCACTCCATTGCACTTTGACTAAGTGAACCTTCTTGCTCCTCAGCTCTTTAGTTTCTTTGCTAATAATCTTTATCGGCTCTTTCCTCACTACCAATTATGGAGTAATTTCCAAATCTTGTTGCACGGCTTCTTCCACGACCAAGTCTGGATCATGCACATGCTTTCGAAGTTGAGATACGTGAAATACATCATGTACTCCGGGCAACCAATCAGGCAATTGAACCCTATAAACGAGAGTTCCAATTCGTTCAAGCACAGGAAATGGACCAATAAATCGAGGCGCCAACTTCCCTGTTTTACCGAATCTGACTACTCCTCTCATCGGAGAAACCCTTAAACACACATAGTCATTGACAGCAAATGCTACATCTCTTCTTCTCGAATCTGCATAGCTCTTCTGTCGGCTTTGAGCTACTAGAAATCGTTTCTTAATGAAATCGACTTTGTCTGAAGCTTCGCGAATCATATCGGGTCCCAATACAAGTCTATTGCCAGGTTCTACCCAACATGCGGAAGATCTGCACGGTCGACCATACAATGCTTCGAATGGTGACATTTTCAGGCTCGCTTGGTAGTTGTTGTTGTATGAGAACTCAGCCAAATGCAAGTGGTCTTCCCATGATCCGCCAAAATCAATAACATAAGCCCGCAATAAATCTTCTAGTGTACGATTCACCCTCTCAATTTGACCATCTGTTTGAGGATGATAAGCGGTGCTCAAGTTCAGTTTTTTCCCCAATTCTTCTTGGAATTCTTCCCAGAATTTACTAGCGAAAATTGAGTCACAATCAATAACGATACTCATGGGAACTCCATGCAGTTTAACAATTTCCTTAAAGTAAATCCGCGCTAGACTCTGAGTAGTTCTATTTGATCTGACAGGTATGAAATGGGCGGTCTTCGTGAAACGATCTATGATCACCCATATACTGTCATTTCCTCTCCTGGTTCTGGGCAAACCATCTATGAAATCCATAGAAATTCCTTCTTTTGATACAACATGGCCAAGAAACTTAACTTCTTCTTGCCAGAATATACATTTGGAAAGTTTTTCTTTTAAAACATTCTTTCTCAGAATCTCTAACGCTTGTTCCAAATGTTTCGCATGCTCGCTCTCTGACTTAGAGAAGATCAATATGTCATCAATGAAAACCAATACGAATTTATTCAATACTTCTCTGAATACCCTGTTCGTTAGATCGACAAAATAAGCTGGAGCATTACATAAGCCGAACGACATCACTAACCACTCGTAGAATAAATCTGGACCTCTGAATGTTGTCAAAGGAACACACTCTTTGGTAATACGAAGTTGATGGAAACCTGTAGCTAGGTCCATTCGTGAAAATACTTGCGCGCCATCCAATCGATCCAACAAATCATCAATCTGCGGCAATGGGTATTTATTCTTCAATGTCTGCTTATTCAAGCCACGATAATTTACACACAGTCAGAGAGTACCATCTGACTTTGGGACAAACACCACTGCTTCTCCCCAATCAGAGAAACTAGGTCTGATCAGACCCTTCCACATAAGCAGTCGAGTTTCATTGTCTAACTCTACTTTTTCCTTCAAGGTCATTTTTCGAATAGCGTGAACTACTGGCATTGCATTCGGAATTAAAGAAATTTTGAAATCAATTTCTCTACACGGAGGTAAGCTAACTACTTCTTCAAACACATCCGCATAGTTCTTCACGACAGGGATATTTTCCATGTCCACCGAAGTATTCTCTGCAACGACAGGAACAGGTTCTAATTGAGCAGAAGAAACATCCAGAATTGACCAAAAGTTTTTTCTATCAGAATTCGGACCTTCGCATGGTATGGTTATATTGTTCCCTGATTTAATCTTCGCCTTAACGACTCTGTCGGTGCATTTAACCTCAGCTTCGTATTTGGTTAACCAGTCCAATCCTAAAATAAGATCAAATTCAGTAAAATTCATGACAATCGCGATGGTAGGGAACTGATAATAGGAAAAGAAACATGCACCCCACAGATCGAACTAAGATTGAGGGAACCCCCAACCGGAATATGGACAGTCATGGGTGTCTTGAGCTTTTTCAGTTTCAAATCCAGTTTCTTAACCGCGTTACTTGCAATAAAGCTTCGTGACGCATCTATATCAAACAGTACTTTAACTGGAATGTTTTTGACAGTAAGCGTGCCTTCTAAAACATCTGGCCTTCCCTGACTAGCTGAGGGTGCAGGAACCTCTGCCACTTCATTTACATGTACCTTTTCAGATTTCTCTAATAACCGGCAACCCTTTGAAAGATGACCAGTCTAATGGCATTAATTGCATTTCCTAATCTCTTGAAACTTGCTCTTGGATTTAGATTTATCCTTCTTTCGTTTGTTCCAAGATTTGCAATTTATCGCCAAATGTCCTTGCCTATTGCAGCTCGAGCTTGTGGGAGTCATTATTGGTTCTTTCTCAGATTTAACCTTTTTTCTATTGACTCTAGGCTTCTTTCTGACCCCAGGCGTTGTACTTGCCTCAGGCTGCGTACTTGCCTCCGGGCTATCAGTTTCAAATTTCCTTTTATTGCTAGAACTACATTCCTCTTCGTCGCCCAAAAGACCCTACTTATCCAGATCTTCATACTGGTAAGCCATGTATATCATTTTAGAAAAAGGAAGTTGCACATGTGCAGTTACCCTACTTTGGTACTTTCTTTGAAGCCCAGTGATAAACCTCAGATTCTTCCTCTTTGGATTTTGAATTAGATGCAGGGCAAAATGAGAAAGTTCATTGAATTTGTTATGATATTCCGGAATGGTCATATCTCCTTGTATCAGATAGTAGAATTCATCACTTAACCACTCAGTTGCTTCTGGAGGAATAAATGTTTCATTGAAAATTTCTTTAAATCTATCCCAGGTAATATTACCTTCTGGATTATCTTTAATAACGGTTTCCCACTAGATTAAAGCTTCGTCTTTGAGTGCCCAAGATGCTAGTAATCTTTTCTGATCATCTATCAGCTTGAAACCTTCAAAAATCCTCTCAGTAGAATACATCCAAGCCTGAGTTTGAATAATGGACTCATTGCCCGAGAACGGTACTCCACCCGGATTTCGATACCTCTTTAATAGAGCTTCTATATCTGATCCTGGCTGTGGGAGCACGACTGGCTCATTAGATTGTCGAACCATAGAATTACTCCTTCTGCTTCTGCCACTCATTTTTCTATGTCTGCAAATAGCAGACAAAGTGTCAGGCCAACAGAAAAGGTATTTTAAGCATAGAGACATATACTTGAATGTAAATGTGTCCATAGGGGTGTATTTCGTTCTGCTACACTCATTCTAGGATATTACTGATCCTATCTAAAATGAGTAATCCGTCCTAGAGCACTACTGGTTCTATTTCTGACGAGTTCATTAATATGTTATATTCCATAACTAAGCTTAACCAAAGCTCTGATACCACGTACAACGACCCCAAACCCTCGTTCCACGGTGGCAAGGGTAATCTTTGGAATATAACACATAAACAGTAACAGCAGAACATAAATATATAATTACACCAGATAATTTACAACAGAATACACACGATAAACATAATCATCAGAGTTACATAGTATAACAGGATCATACTTAGTACAACAGTTCAACTTTATATAAGATGTCTACAGCGGAATCAAACATAATATACAAAACAGGAGCTGAACAGCATAAAAGAAGTGATAGAATCCATCTTCAGCTCCATAGCTATCCAGATAGAGCCTGCTATAACCTGAATACAAGGCTGCTCATGTAGAAAATAGGGCACCCGAGTTTGCAAGTGAAACAAACTACGAGTTAGTCATGGGACTGGTATGAGAAATCTACTTAACTTATTTTACAATACGGCCAATCACCGGACCACGCCGCTAACGGGGAACGTGTTTACTCCATTGGATTGCCAGTGCTAAAACAAGTAAATCATTTAAACATCGCAATGCCTTTTACAAAAATGAAGCCATTATAAGACTCAGGTCCCATCACACAATGCAACACAAACCGGAGGATAGAGTTTTACCTTATAATGGCCAAAATATGCTTGATACATATAAAACAAAAGCATTTGATATTATTACTAGTGTTTATATGTTTCAAAAACAATTTGAATCATAAGTATCAATCATAGAAGGCATGGGTACCATATTTCATGTCGCCATATATAGGTTTACAATCAAAACCGCACGATGTCGTATTTGGAAATTGGATTTCCTTCATGAACCAAGGCAACGGATCGTCCTTACCGCTTCGAGACGCTCTAACTCGCCCCTCAGGATCAGAGCTCGAGTGACCCTTGGATCGTCAGGGCCGGTCAACATGGAGTGGATTAAAATGCCTGGACACTGCGTTTCCCCGCCCTATGGGGCGTAAACTGGTCATATCCCAACCAAACGATCGGCTCCGATGAGACCGAAATAACTGAGGTGCCTCGCTATCCATCATCCACATAAGTAAAACGTCAGGGCTTGCAAAACGCTAACACTACTCCTAGCTAGAAGGAAACGCATGTCCTCCCTGATGCCCTCTCCCGTTTCTGGCTCATACCGGGTTGTGAGGCCTACGAATCAACGCTATACACAAAGCTATGCTGTTTAAAGTCATGCTTTGATCATCAACCATAATGCTCTGCTTTTTAACAAAAGCCTTGATCACTACATCTCAGCATGCTACATAGGCAATTCACGCCATTCAACCGACGTATATCAATCACAAAGAATGAAATCCTATGTCGGACACATAGTCCATTTACAAGTCTGTTCTGGGTCTGAACGAAACCGGAGCCACCTTATTCCTCATCCCATATGTCCAATACAGGAGAGAGGTCCTCGCACATCCGAACGATCAACAAGTACATCCGGACGACAACCACTGTAACCCCATCAGGGCAGCAACTCCTATCAAAGGCATCAGTGGTCGTCCATTCGATGTGAAGATCATCGGTCTTGCACCATCTTCATATCTTCGACTTCTAATCATCGACCAATTATTTGAAATGAGATTTAAGTCGGCCTTTTCAAATAATTCACATATATTTAGAATTCAAATCGATTCATTTCCATGGTTAAATTATTTGACATCAATAATTCAGTTCATTAATGTAATTTTCATGTTAAACACATTCAACCATCAAATATCCAACAAACCGAGTAAATTCGGTTTATTTCCATTCCATATCGTTTATAATATTTTATAACGATTTATCACTATTTTTATTTATTTAAAAATAGCCCATTTATTCAAATGACGCTTCAGGCCATAACACCGCCATGGCGCTGTTTTTCTACGGATTTGATTTACACATTTCTGAAAATCTAACCGTTGGATCTTTACAAATTTTATATCATTGGAAAGATCTTTTCAAAGCGGACCCAACAGTTCCAGTTTTGGGAAAATCCGACGGTCGGATCTCCAAGTACAATCGTTTAAAGTTACAATTTCAAAATACGAACGGTAGCGTCTTTATTCGTTTTATTTTAATTATATTTTTATATATAAAAATATAATCCATTCTGACGCTATTTTTATTCAGATTTGGATTAAACATTTCACACAATCTTACCGTTGGATCTTTATAAATTTGGTATCGTTGGAAAGATATTTTCAAAGCGGACCCAACGGTTTTAGTTTCGGGAAAATCTGACGGTCGGATCTCCCGTAATAATCGTTTAAAATCATGATTTCGAAATACGAACTACAGTGTCGTTATTCGTTTTATTTTAATTATATATATATATATATATATAATTTGTCCTTCCATTTCCAAACCATTTTCATTTCATATATGTGGTAAAAAATTACATGTGGTAAAAATAACAATTTTACCCAACAAATATTTATTTCAACACATGACTATTTTTAACGCTTCATATATATAATAAAAATGTGATTTTTATTGTTAAAACAATTTATTTAAAACATGAATATTTTTATCAATTCATATATATAATAAAAATGTGGTTTTTATTATTAAAACAATTTATTTCAAACATGAATATTTTTATCGATTCGTATATATAATAAAAATGTGTTTTTTATTATTAAAACAATTTATTTCAAACATGAATATTTTTATCGATTCATATATATAATAATAATGTGATTTTTCTAATTAAAAATTTTATTTCAAACATGAATATAAATTAAACATATGAATATTTCAGAAAATTTCGGCAACATAACGGTAGGGGGTTTAAAACCGGCACTGTCCCGAGTACTGCTCCTTGCACTACCTTACGCCTCGCGGCGTTCCCTAAGGGGCTTATCCTTATAATCTAAATATTTCGATTCATTTTCATATCCCAATGGAGTTTTTCACAAACAATTCCAATTTTGTTTCAACCACAAACAATCATTATCAACCATTCGCATTTATCAACCAAATTTCGCGTCAACCAAAATCCAAACAATCACAACCAATATATATCGTCCATGGTCTGTGGATGAGGGGAGTGTGTATATATATATATATATATTTGTATGTGTGTGTGTATAAATATATTTCACTTTCATTTCAACTCCAATCAACGCACATGTGATTTTTACAACGTATGTATAACTTATGCATCGCACATATAATTTATACAACGCTTATATAACTTATACATCGATTATATAATTTATACATCGCCATTCCATATTGTTTTGAATTTAGAAATCTCACATTGGGTTCCACTCCTCCAAAAATTGTAGAAAGCTCCAAAAATTCTCCGGTCTCTTCTAGAATGTAAAAGACGTCGCCACAAGTCCAATGTCTCTTGTTTTACTGGATTTCGACAACATAGCAAAAATATATTATTTTTATTGTAAAATCATATTTCATAGCACTTTAAAGTGCTATAATCTATTTTAAAAATCACAGTCATTACCTCAGTTTGAACGTTCGAAACTAGGTCTTAGTTTTTCTCGAAATCCGCAGCGCCTGGAGATGATCGGGTAATACCATGGTGTCGAGCTTGGAATGGTGCACCAGGGGGTGGCAACCTCGTCCAACTCGCACATCAAAGGGAGGAGCTACCAGGCTTGAAACGGTGGAACTTGGAGTGCGATTCTCGATGATGGCTGAACGATGGAGGGCGCTACTTATATGGATTTGATGAGGGTGAGTGGATCTACAAAAAACCCTGAAGGACCCTTGGATTTTACTGAGAGGATTGGATGAAATCGAGTGGAGAAGGAGGGAACCTGTTGCCGCCGTCGGTCGAGGGTTACGGGGGGTTTTATTGATTTTCTGGAAAATATAAATTATAAAAGAAATTTAATGATTGGTCGATATTTACACTATCTCCAAAATTAGGGTTTTCTTATACGAACTCCAAATCAAACCAAATGACTATTGCCTCTAGCTAAATACCCCTATTCCAGACACAATGCAATATGTTTCGTAGGCCCATTCGACAGGTACAGTCAGTTATTCTTCAAATTAAAATATAAAACATTCAAATATGGATTTGAACGTACATTTCAATTTGTTGGGGCCACATACTGATCCCGAAAATTCCAGAAAAATAAATCTAGCTATGTTTGGACGATACGGTCCTAACAAAACTAATTTCGCCAAATTTGGAGACTGTTTGAAAAATGGCCATTTTCTGGTCGATCCAAATTGACTGAAATTAACCAAACGTGTTTTCCTTTGCCACGCTCAAATATTAACTCCAAAAATTATGTAATTTGGAACCTAGCAATAATTTGACATTCTGGATCCAACAAAAGGGCTTTCGTTGAAAACGGAGGTCGTTTGCAAAATGTATATTTTTACGGGCTATATTTATTCCATAGCGACCTTTCTGGAAATTCATTTGGCCATAACTTTTGATTCCCACTATGAAATTTTGATTTTTTAGATTCGTTAGAAAGATATTCTTAAATAGATATAAATATTTATTTTAATTTTTTAACAAGGCCTGAAATGGTGCGGCAGTTTGAAAATTTGAATTCGAACTTTGACTAACTGTACAGGATGCAAACTAAAACGGATTTCAGTTCTAAATTCCAACATCGATTCAAATGAATATATACGTTCTAATTCTCTTCAAAATAAATTTCTTGTTGTTATTATTTAAAATAATTCTTTTAAATATTCAAAATCCACTAAAATAGCCAAATTAAAAATTTTAAATTGGTTCTGATTTTTCAGTTTGTTACAGTTGGCAAGCCTTTTGAATTTTAAAACAGAGATTGACAAGTGCTCCATTGTCGACTATTTTGAAAGGGAATGAATAGATGGTAGTATATACCAATGCATGTGGCACCATACTTGGGGTAGTGGTAATGCAAAAGGATAGAATTGTATCTTTTGCGAGTTAACAACTGAAGTCGCACGAAAGGAATTACTCACTCATTATTTAGAGTTAGCGGCAATAGTGTTTGTTCTGAAGATTTGGAAGTATTATTTGTTGGGAGTTAGGTTCGAGTTGTTTATGGATCACAAGTCATTGAAGTATCTTTTCTTCCAAAATGATTTGAATCTTCGGTAGCAACGATGGTTAGAGTTTCTAGCATCATACGATTTTGGAATAGCCTATACTCTAGGAGTGGATAACGCAGTGGCCAATGCATTAAGTAGAAGACATGTGAGTTTTAGGAGCCATTTTCACAGAATGGAAGCATCTCAAGTATTTGGCCGGATTTGATTTCAGACCTCATTGTGAGTTAGAACTCGAGATGTTAGCAAGCCTGTCGATTAGACCGACTATCATCGAAAGGATTGGAAAAAGCCAGAAGCGAGAAGATAAGCTTATGGAAATCATTCGAAGGTTAGAGATGAGTGTTGAACAAGAGGAGATTAAGGATTTAGAAGTCGATCGAGATGGTTGGCTTCGTAAGAATGGATGTTTGGTTATTCCTAACATAGATGGATTGAGATATGAGGTTCTGAGAGAATGTCACTACTTTAGATTGACGATACATCCAAGGGATAATAAGATGTATGGAGATATGAAGCGAATTTACTATTGGGAAGGTATGAAACAAGATGTCGGGAAATAATCTCGAAATGTATGACAGTCAGGTAAAAATGAATAGAAGAAGCTGAATGTATTATTACAGCCATTGGAAGTTCCTACGTGGAAATGGGAGCGAGTGTTGATGGATTTTATTGATAGATTACCTAGGATAAGGGTATAAAATGATTATATTTGGGTTGTCGTGGATCGATTGACCAAAAGTGCATGGTTATTCCTGGCAGATCGGCTAGGACGGCATCGAAGTTAGCTGAGTTATATCTTAAGTGGACAGTTCGATTCCATGGAATTCTGAAGAACATCGTCAGTGATCGAGATCTGTTATTTACCGATGGATTTTGGAAGAGTTTTCAAGAGACGTTGGGTACCAAGCTATGTTTAAGTACGACTTATCATCCCCAAACATATGGTCAGACTGAAAGGGTTAATCGGGTATTGGAAGACCTTCTCAGAGCATGTGTATTGGATTTTAGGGGATCGTGGGAAGACCGTATGCATTTAGGTTAGTTTACCTATAATAACAGTTACTAGTTGAGTATCGGGATTGCACCATATGAGGTGTTGTACGACAGGCTGTGCAATTATCCATCTTGTTAGTTGGAAACTGGCAAAGAATTGGTACTTGGGCTTGAAATGATAAGAGAAATGACGGATAATATTGAAGTCATCCGGCAAGAACGAAGGCAGCCTAAGATCGTTAGAAAAGTTATGCCAACAAGCAATGAAAAGACTTGGAATTCTCGATCTAAGGTTTGGTATTTGTTAAGATTACGCCTCTACGAAATTTTGTTCGTTTTGGGAAGAAAGAAAAGTTAGCACCAAGGTTTGTAGGATTGTTTCTGATTATCGAGCCTACTGGAAAGCTCGCTTATAGATTAGACCTACCTGAGAAGATGGCGAGTGTGCATAATGTTTTCATGTATCATTTCTATGGAAGTTCATACACGATTTGAATGTTACGATAACTCCTGATCAACTTGAAGATTTTGAAGTCGAGCCTGAAGTTTCGAGGACTCGTAAGCCGCTTCGTTTCACAGGGAATGACACAAAACAACTTAGGAGGAAGGTTGTTAAGCTAGTCTAGGTACAACGGAGCGAGAACAATGATGATTGCACGTGGGAAAAGGAAGAGAGTATGAAGTCGACCCATCCAAAACTTTTTGAGTGGTATGTCCCATAAATCGTATCTTACTTGTATCATTGTGTTTTGTGCTATTAGAATTTCGCATGTTAGGATAGGATTTTGGTTGCATGGATGATGGGATGCTAGATTGGATGGTAAGTTGGCTTCTCGTGGATGGTAGACATGTAGGATGTTATGTTTGCTCGTGTTTGCTTGGGATTTTGGGGGGAAATTCCTAAAGGGGAGAATGTAACGACCCGTATTTTAAGTATCGACCGATCGTAAAATAATCATATTTTATTCCTTAATAGTCGGATCATTCTTAGATTTTAATATGTTGTTCATGGGGATGTAAGAAATGTCCATAATTTTTACTGAATTCAAGTATGACATTTTTGCCCTTGACTTTACTGTTTAGTTTATAACTTTTGATAGGAATCGAATCCGATGCTGAGATCGTTTCCATTGGACCGGAATGGTTGTTTATCGTTTCATAGAGTGGTCACATGAAGTATATGGTATAGCGGTTTGGGAGGAATCACTATTTTAAGTTTCAGCTGCTGTTTGGACAGACTAGTCAACAGCTAATGGGCTGATTAGCCAAACCCATTAGACCTATGGCCAGCGGATATAAATAAGGGGACCTGGGGAGAGAATTAGGGTTAATGTATTCATTCTAAACTTAAGGTCGGGCGTCTATGATTCTCCGATTCAACTTGAAACCCTATTTCTCCATTCTTTTCATTGAAATTCATCATAGATTCATCTACAAGGTAGATCATCATCAAGGAAGAGTAGATCATCATCAAGAGGATTAGATCACATCAAATTGCATTGGATTCAAGGGGTTTCAGCGCTATCCAGATCTGATCTCATTGAATCTACATCAAATCTAGAAATTGGTGAGTGATAGAAATCTTTCACATGGAAGCTACGGATTGTATGTGTAAATTAGGATTATATTCATATGTTTCAGTTAAAATCACCTTAATTAACTCAGATTTAAAAACTATAGAAAACCTAATTTGATCAAATTAACCAGATAATTGTTAGATTCATCATGTTCATTCATATATTTAGATCCAAATCATGCTAGATCTTATGTTTATGGATTGTTTATGTTTGTATGATCATTGATGTATGAATTTCCATGTCTTTTGATTGAAGTGATTGTGTTTTTTGAGTTGTATGTTAAGTTGTTTTCCATAGAATCATAGGATAGAAGAACAGAGAAAATCAGAGGTTCAGATGATCAGATTCAGACAAAACTTGGCGGAGGCGCTTTGGAAGACAAGAGAATAGGGCACGGAAATTTTCATGCCCATAAAAGCTAAGGGCATGGGTCAGCACTGACCCATAATGGCTCGGCATCGACCCAGTGGAGTGTCAAATGGTGGTGATTCTTGGTTTGCAGCTTTGCATTGGCGAGTCAAGGCTACTGGTGAGTTTTCGTACCATTCGTAGTTGATTTGGGATAGGCCGAAGGTTGATTTCTAGAGATTTGAATGGACCGACAAAAGCTTCGAAACAAACATCGAAATGATTTGAGATTAGACCGGAGGAACGTACTCGAGGCAGGGCGGACAACTTAGCCACATTTGGCTAAGTGGATGGGTCGGCACTGACCCATAGGGGTAGGCCAGATTGATGTGAGTATTGGGGGGCTTGGTTGTCTTGGCTTCTTGAGGTTGTTGGTTGAAACGACCCAAACTCGTCCTTTCGAGAAAGCTTGGATTGAGCTGAGAACACGACAAATCAAAACACAAACAGAAGAACATTCCATTGCTATTACAACAATTTACATCAGAGTACAAGAATATAACAGAGTGTGGATATATAATATACATCAAAAAATATCAGAGATTAAAATACATTACATAGCAGTGGAAAAATAATACATAAAACAACTGAATGAAATACACGGATACAAAGCTTTCTGAATATAGCTCCAGTTGTAATCCAGGATCCTGTGAAATAATATCTACAAAACCAAAACAACTAGCTGCCCGTGCGGAAAAATAGGGGCACCCAGAGTTTAGGTCAAAATGGTAAACTCCAGGTCAGTCATGTGACTGGTGTGAGAACTAAAACAGTTGTTTAAATCTTTACGTTAGAAATAAAGTAAATCAAAGGACCACGCCATATAACACGGAACGAGTTTTCTCCTAAGAATACTAGTGTATAAAACAGTTTATAAATAGCGCAATGCTTTTCGAAAAATGAAGCTATTACAAGACTCAGGTCCCATCACACAACGCAAAGAAAGCCGGAGGATAGAGTTTTACCTTATAATAGCCAAACATGCTTGATACATTTTAAAACAAATCATTTTGATATTACTATAAGTTTATAGTGACAAAATCACTTCAAATATAAATGTATCAATCATAGACGACATAATATCCCATGTTACTATGTCGCCATACTAGTTCTACAATTAAAACCAAAATGTCACGTATTGGAAATTGGATTCCATCTATGAATCGAGGCCAGAGATGACTCCTCACTGATTCGAGACACTCTAGCAAATGCCTCAGGATTACACATCGCAGAGCAACCCTTGGATCTTCAGGGCCGGTCCACACATACTTTTGTGGATTGGTTATTCCTAAACACACGTTTCCCGCTCCTATCGGACCTATCCATTGGCTCCTTAGTAACCGATATATCCAAGGTGCCTCGCTATCCATCATCCATATAGGTAAAAATATAAATGTATGGGATCCATACCATGGCACCACCCATAGCTAGAAAGAAACTCGTGCACTCCATGCAGTCACATTCTGTTTTTGACTCAACCGAGGTGTGAGGCTCGCGAATTAATGCTAAACATAAGGCTATGCTATTTAAAGACGTGATTTAATCATCAACCATAAGACCCTTCTTTTCAGTAGAAGCCTTGATCGTTTGCATCTCAACATGCCACACTAATAATTCACGCCATACAACTGATGTCTATCGATATATAACCTCTAAGCTCGTATGTCTCAGAGAAGGGTGTTAAGCAAGAGAATAAATTCTCCGCCACCAAACAGATAAATATTTAATAGAGATCAATCAACACAGAATAAAATCCAATGTCAGACACACATTCATTTACTAGTTCGTTTTGGGTCTGAACGAAACCGGAGGCACCTTATTCCTCGTCTCATATGTCCAATATAGGAGAGAGGTCCTCGCATATCCGGTCGATCTTCAAGTACGTCTGGACGATCACCACTTATTACCTTGTCTTGGGTGTAAGACATCGGTAATCATCCAAACAATGTGAAGACCTCCGGTCTTCAACCACCGTCTTCATCGTCGACTTACCGTCAAATCAATTATTCAGAATGGGTATAAACCCGGCTTTTCCGAATAATTCATGTATGTTATAATCAAGTGCGATAAAACGTAATGCCTTAACTTCGGTGGAGCATTATAGGTAAAAGATACAGATAAATTATAAGACAGACAAATAAAACAGCGGAAAATAAAGTCATTTTATTAACAATGTGGTTCAGTCAAGCTTTTACAACAGTTGTCTCAATCATACTAAAAGTAATACATAGAACTTCTGTCTTGATTTAAAAACTTCCAAGTATAAAAGAAGCATAAAAATAATAATGATATTCCCCAATAAAGCATGAACCAGCCATAGCAGTGGAAGAGAGAGCGAGTCCAAAGCAATACACTAACTAATCTTCAAGCTTGGAAAGAGAAGAGGTCCAAGCTAGGCTGAGCTATTCCCTCCCTGACTACCGGGGGGAACGGAAGAAAAGAGGCGGAAAAAAAACTAGGTCAGACATAAGTCTGGTAAGTCCAGTGATCATTCAGCATGCAAACAAGATAAAGGATCATGATATGAATAAACTGAGAATAGGACAATACCATAAAAACAAGATAACTAAAGACAAGATAGGTGCAAGGTGAACTGAATGTGCTTCTACTTTTTCTCTGCTCCGATACTACCCTATTAATCTGATTTTTATATTTATCTCTGCACCACCTAACTAGTGTCCCAACTAGTAATCTGTATAAAATAATAATCGTGATCCCAACCCCCGTAACTGTGTAGCCTTCAGGTGTACGTCCATCGTGAGGATTCCACTTCAATCAGCCTAATTGCCATGAACATGTTAGATGTACCCTTACTACCCTATCGACCGGCTCCCTACTTGTATCCATGTGTCTGTGTCAATCGACCCTCTCTTGCGTGTAGATACCTGTGTTGGTCCCACCATAAGGTGTATCAATCCTTATGATAGCGACCCGACACGATTCAAGATGCGCAGTGTATAACTACTGATACCCAGTGTCTTCTTTTTCCCACTTCGAAGTACGTGCACGCCCGTAAACTGTCGGAACCTACACTGACTACCCTCTGCCGCTGCTTTGACTAATTATAATCAGCCCAGTAATCGTGCCCCACCCTGCCTAGTTCAGGGTACCGTGATACATCTATGTTGGTTACTGCTGAAATGGGTCCCAGTTACTAGGGTTTCCTTATTGGTTAAGTTTGTGGGCCTATATATACAAATATTACCTACCTACACGAAATGTACTTAACCCTCCCACCGGTTCTAGCATGTTTACTTAACGGTTAAGTTTGTGGGCCTATATGTACTAATATTACCCACCTACACGAGATGTACTTAACCCTCCCATCGATTCAAGTATGTTTATTTAACGGTTAAGTTTTGTGGGCCTATATGTACTAATATTACCCACCAACCTGATATGTACTTAACCCTCCCGCATATTATGTCATATTGGTTAAGTGTTGTCCATCCATGTTAACTTAACCCACCCATTCATCGTGTCATGTTGGTTAAGTGTTCCTTATGAACTTGACCCTCCTTACTTATCATGTTGGATCGGTTAAGTGTTTCCTATTAACTTAACCCCGTTCGTTCATCAAGTTATATTGTTCAATTGTTTCTTGTTAACTTAACCCCACGTATTCATCTTGTTGTATTGGTTAAGTGTCATCAATCAATTTAAGTTAACTTAACCCGCCTATGTGTAATATTACTTTGGTTAAGTGTTGCCTTCTTGTGTTAACTTAACCTTACCATAAATCAAGTTATATTGGTTAAGTGTTGCCCTCTTATTTTTACTTAACCTTACCACAAATCAAGTTATATTGGTTAAGTGTTGCCCTCTTGTTTTTACTTAACCTTACCACAAATCAAGTTATATTGGTTAAGTGATTCTTATTACTTAACCCTACCCATTCGTCATGCTATACTGGTTAAGTGTTTCCTATTAACTCAACCCTATTCATTCATCTTGTTATAACAGCTAAGTGTTCTAAGTTTACTTAACCCCATCTTATAGTCTAGTTAACATGTTAAATTGGTTAAGTGTTCTAAATTTACTTAACCTCACCACTTGTCTAATTAACATGTTATAACGGTTAAGTGTTCTAAATTTACTTAACCTCACCACTTGTCTAATTAACATGTTATAACGGTTAAGTGTTCTAAATTTACTTAACCTTACCACTTGTCTAATTAACATGTTATAACGGTTAAGTGTTCTAAATTTACTTAAACTCACCCATCAGTTTAGTTAACATGTTGAATTGGTTAAGTGTTTCCTTAATTGACTTAACCCTACCAATCTTGACTTAGCTTTATTAAAACACCATACACTCACATTAGACAGGTATTGTTGTGGTCACTGGATGTGCCGATCAGTTCCGGGCAGTTTTACACCACAACTCAGTCTTACCTCGGGTCCTTTTTGGACTCAATGCACTAACCACCCACATTAGACAGGTATTGTTGTGGTCACTGGATGTGCCGGTCGGTTCCGGGCAGTTTTACACCACAACCCAGTCTAACCTCGGGTTAGGCATATTCGTCTTTTGCTAAATTTACATGTTTGTCATTTATGTCAAGTATACATGTAAATTTTCTTCAAATGTTTTCATGTCACATTATTTTAATTATGTTCATAACTTAAGTTATGTTCATAACCAATCGTATATATATTATACCATTTCATGGCCTTAACCATTTACATGGTTATGGGCCCACCTACATCATTAACATGTTATAATTTAACGTCCATCCCAACATTACCCCCGTTTATACGTTCGCATCAATCACATAAAGTAATTAGGCCCTCAAATTAGCCTAATTTATAAACAAGAGGTAAAATAAGGTAACGTGTCTAATATAAATCCAACCAAACATATTTCATGTAATGTTGACATAGAACATCATTCATTTCAACTAACATGTCTCATGAACTTGCATATGAATTGGACTAAATAATCACAAGACTAAACATGTTAATATGTAGATCTAGGCATATGTAAACATAACTTGGTTTATAAACTAGCATATGTCATAATCATGATATGTACATTACCAAAGCATGTATAAGTTTAACTTTAACATGTAGATGTGAACTAGATCTAACAATAATGATCATATGAACTTGCATGAATCCACTTTATAAACATGCATATATATATATATAGGTCTAGTATTGGATCTAACACAAAACATGTAACTTGCATATGAACATATATATATATATATATATATATATATATAGATCTTGACTTGGATCTAACATAAAACATGTAACTTGCATTAAATCATATGAACATATGTATAGATCTTGACTTGGATCTAATTAGCATGGATCTAAACACATAAAGTTGTAGATCTAAACATGTAGGCATATGGATCTAACATTATTTAGCCTAAAAACTTGCATGTAACATATCATGAAAAGATTATAAAACTTATATGCGGTATGATAGTTTCATTCCCCAAATCATAATACGTTCATCATCAATTCCTATACGATAAGTCCAATAAACCACAATCATTCCAAGACATACATGACAAAATTATCACAGGAAATGGACATGAATCAGCATCATCATTATCATACAGCTTGGTACAATTCTATTTTTCATTTTATTACATATCACGTCTTAAATTTGTTCACATCTAAAAGATAACTAAACTTACTAACAAAAGACGATCTTGATTTCTGGAATCTGTATTCTGAAGTTGAAATGCTCGCCTTTGATGTAGATCGTTGAATTCTCTTAGTTGAATTAGATTAGTTTTGATTTAGATTTGATTTGATTCGTCGCTTTTATTTAGCTTCTATCTTGCCTTTGAGTTGAAAGAGATGACGGCTAGGTATAGATGAGAGTGAATAATAGAATTAGGTTTTAGGTTTAGGGTCCTTATATAGTTGTAGAGAGCGTTTTAGGACCATTAGATTAACCCTGAACCATCAGAACCAATCAGATGCCACTTCTGCCTTAGAGCGAATCGACCCACGGATTGACAGCCAAACACCCTTAATCAACCACTAGTCGACCCAGCGAGGCTCAGGTCGACCTCAAAAATGGGCCGGTTCGGTTATTCCCCCTCTCGATTCGTTGTTTTGAACTTTTTTGCATATTTATTTATTTAATTTTTATTTATATCTGTATATATATATATATATATATATATATATATATATATATATATATATATTTCTCATATGCATACAAACTTCAAGGCTTAATAACTTCTTCATAAGGTATCCGTTTTATGCAAACCAAATATCTATCATGACCAAAATTTTGGGATGAACGTAATCGCGCAACCCATTTCACTTAATTCTTCTTCTAAAAATTAAGTTTTCTTGAATTTGTTAATTTAATATTCTCAGAAAATTCGGGGTGTTACATTCTCCCTTCCTTAAAGGATTTCGTTCCCGAAATCTTCAAGTTAAGAAGAATGCATCCTAACATCCAATCATCCATCTACTCATCCATCATTCACAAGCATCCAGTCCTTAAAAGACATCTAATGCCATATGAACATATGTAGAGTGTGTGTATACATCTCCTATCTAGTGCAAAATCAGGCGGTCTACTGATCCAGTTGACCTCCTTAATGCGAATCATGAGAGTGCCATGCGTCCAATATGTATGAAAATATCCCTAATCATGTAAATACTATATGTGTTCATATTCACTCATCCATATGCAACATCCATATGATAACACATCAAGTTTCAATCCATATACAAATACATTCATATGCATATGCAATATGAAAGTGACTGAGCTGATCTAGTGCCTAATGTGTGTATATGCATCCACGAGTAACGACTAGCAAACACTTGCAACCACTTGCAACCATCAATCATAGCATGTCACAAACACATGTTTTCATCCATTGTCTTCTACCTAAGGATCGAGAATAGGACCGAAAGGATATACTTAAAAGATAAAGACTAGCATGCAAATAAATATTACAGAAAAAGGAGGAATCAAGGATATACCCTCAAAAAGGGTATGATGCGCGTATCTAGTTTTCAGTCTTCTAAGTCTCATCTTCTTTGAGCTTCACTCCACTGTACCTTAACTAATTTAACTTCACGATTGTGAAGTTTCTTCACCTCCATTTCCAAAACCCACTAGTAAAGATAGGACATCGATCATTTACTATGCTAGAGGGTATCCAATGTTGTCGAATTATCTTTCCATGATAAACAGAAGTTAACCATGATACCAAGTGTATATACTAAGATGATTAGAGGTCTCTACTCTACTTAGCTTATTCATCATGTCACAAATCTGAGGGTCTAAAGCTAAAGGTTGCTATGTGCTTTTTACCTCTCTTAAGGTCAGTCTTATTTTAGGATGCCTGCCACAACCATTTATTTCTCACGCAAACCATCCTAGTCGAGCTCGACATCCCTCAAGTACAAGTCCCAAAGTCCTAAACCAATATCAGACAAGCACCCAAGGAATACCTCCTCCGAATTTGGACGATTTATGTGAGATGATACTAGCAAAACAACCAAACAATTGAGCACTTAACCGACTCTGGCTATCTTCGCCAATCTTGCTCCAAAACTATCATTGATCGTATAACTGGCTTTGCATTGTCAACTAGATATATGCGGAAGTCTATCTCGAGTTTTAGGGGGAAAACCCCTAACCTAATCAAAACATCCACGTACTCATGGACTACTCCAACGGATCGAAAATCGTCGTTAATACATAAAGTGATTCTAGGTAGCTAAGACAAACTGATCCCTTAGGATTGCTTGAAATCTCGAGGGTATTCCCGAGGCAAGTCGAAAGTCTAACTACCCTCCTTTCACAATTACTAGCTAACTAATCATGCCTAGAATCAACCCATAGCCCATGAAACCCGGAAACATAAGCATCTCAAATCCTTACAAACCAAAGATAAATGAGCCGAACCACAAATTGGATTTGAGAAAATAATGGGATCCTCTATTATACAACTACTAAGGTGCAGAGAACCTATGGAAGCAGATATATACGAATGTGAAGCGCTAAAATCAGAAGAGTACTAACAGGAGGATCAACAAAAAAAACTAACATTTTTCAACTGAAGCTTCTCTACCTCTCTCTCAGGTACGCTGACGGTGAGAGCATGTATTTGCCCTACTGAAAATCCTATCATTTTTTCTTGCCCTTGTCCTTAATTATACGACCCGTTATACCATAATAAAGATACTTCCTCTTGTCTTAGGTTTTACTATTCTTTCCTCCCCTCCTTTGTGAACCAAGTCTATATCCATGAGTTCCTCGTCCTTGGGTTGTGCTCCTTAGCCAAACTCCCTCATGCTCATCTTTGCCATCCTTGTGTAACTTATTGACAGGTCTCTTGAAAGTTGCCTCTATCACATGGAAAATCCTACAAAGCTCGAAAGAAAATTAGCCGTAGGTGAAACTACTGTGGCTATAGATGGAAGTTGGGCACTTATTTGCCCTTTGACAAGCGTCGTAGTCTCGTCGACCCTACAGAACCATGCTGCTATGAGGTTACCTCCCAGAAAGCCAGGAGCCTCGGAGACTCAGGAAAGAAGGAAACAAGGATTCAAACAGAGGTTCAAAAGATAGTGCATATAGCTTTGGGGAATACGCCTTTAAAACAAAACTTTTCTTTTGAAAATGCTTCTTTTAAAACCGTTTTGAAAATAATTTTTCAAATCTTTTATCTGATCTGGTAACCTTCAGCTCTGATACCAAGTGTGTAACACCCCACCTCCGTTAAAGGTCACTCGCAAAGGGAATGCCTTAACTTCGGTGGAGCATTATAGGTAAAAGATGCAGATAAATTACAAGACAGACAAATAAAACAGCGGAAAATAAAGTCATTTTATTAACAATGTGGTTCAGTCAAGCTTTTACAACAGTTGTCTCAATCATACTAAAAGTAATACATAGAACTTCTATCTTGATTTAAAAACTTCCAAGTATAAAAGAAGCATAAAAATAATAATGATATTCCCCAATAAAGAATGAACCAGCCATAGCAGTGGAAGAGAGAGAGTCAAAAGTAATACACCAACTAATCTTCAAGCTTGGAAAGAGAAGAGGGCCATGCTAGGCTGAGCTATTCCCTTCCTGACTACCTGGGGGAACGGAAGAAAAGAGGCGAAAAACAAACTAGGTCAGACATAAGTCTGGTAAGTCCAGTGATCTTTCAGCACGCAAACAAGATAAAGGATCATGATATGAATAAACTGAAAATAGGACAATACCATAAAAACAAGATAACTAAAGACAAGATAGGTGCAAGGTGAACTGAATGCGCTTCTACTTTTTCTCTGCTTCGCTACTACTCTGTTAATCTGATTTTTATATTTATCTCTGCACTACCTAACTAGTGTCCCAACTAGTAATCTGTATAAAATGATAATCGTGATCCCAACCCCCGTAATTGTGGTAGCCTTCAGGTGTACATCTATCATGAGGATTCCACCTCAATTAGCCTAATTACCATGAACATGTTAGATGTACCCTTACTACCCTATCGATCGGCTCCCTACTTGTATTCATGTTCCATGTGTCTGTGTCAATCGGCCCTCTCTTGCGTGTAGATACCCGGTGCTAGTCCCACCATAAGGTGTATCAATCCTTATGATAGCGATCCGACACGATTCAAAATGCACAGTATAACTACTGGTACCCAGTGCCTGCTTTTTCCCCACTTCGGAGTACGTGCACGCTCGTAAACCGTCGGAACCTACACTGACGTACCACCAGCCGTTGTTTTGACCGCTTATAATCAGCCCAGTAATCGTGCCCCACCCTGCCTAGTTCAGGGTACCATGATACATCTATGTGGGTTAGTGCTGAAATGGGTCCCCGTTACTAGGGTTTCCTTATTGGTTAAGTTTGTGGGCCTATATATACAAATATTACCTACCTACACGAAATGTACTTAACCCTCCCACCGGTTCTAGCATGTTTACTTAACGGTTAAGTTTGTGGGCCTATATGTACTAATATTACCCACCTACACGAGATGTACTTAACCCTCCCATCGATTCAAGTATATTTATTTAACGGTTAAGTTTTGTGGGCCTATATGTACTAATATTACCCACCAACCCGATATGTACTTAACCCTCCCGCACATTATGTCATATTGGTTAAGTGTTGTCCATCCATGTTAACTTAACCCAACCATTCATCGTGTCATGTTGGTTAAGTGATCCTTATGAACTTGACCCTCCTTACTTATCATGTTGGATCGGTTAAGTGTTTCCTATTAACTTAACCTCGTTCGTTCATCAAGTTATATTGGTCAAGTGTTTCTTGTTAACTTAACCCCACGTATTCATCTTGTTGTATTGGTTAAGTGTCATCAATCAATTTAAGTTAACTTAACCCACCTACGTGTCATATTACTTTGGTTAAGTGTTGCCTTCTTGTGTTAACTTAACCCTACCACAAATCAAGTTATATTGGTTAAGTGTTGCCCTCTTGTTTTTACTTAACCTTACCACAAATCAAGTTATATTGGTTAAGTGTTGCCCTCTTGTTTTTACTTAACCTTACCACAAATCAAGTTATATTGGTTAAGTGTTTCTTATTACTTAACCGTACTCATTCATCATGCTATATTGGTTAAGTGTTTCCTATTAACTCAACCCTGGTCATTCATCTTGTTATAACGGCTAAGTGTTCTAAGTTTACTTAACTCCACCTTCTAGTCTAGTTAACATGTTAAATTGGTTAAGTGTTCTAAATTTACTTAACCTCACCACTTGTCTAATTAACATGTTATAACGGTTAAGTGTTCTAAATTTACTTAACCTCACCTCTTGTCTAATTAACATGTTATAACGATTAAGTGTTCTAAATTTACTTAACCTCACCACTTGTCTAATTAACATGTTATAACGGTTAAGTGTTCTAAATTTACTTAACCTCACCACTTGTCTAATTAACATGTTATAACGGTTAAGTGTTCTAAATTTACTTAACCTCACCCGTCAGTTTAGTTAACATGTTGAATTAGTTAAGTGTTTCCTTAATTGACTTAACCCTACCAATCTTGACTTTGTTTTATTAAAGCACCAACTACTCACATTAGACAGGTATTGTTGTGGTCACTGGATGTGTCAGTCGGTTCCGGGCAGTTTTACAACACAACTCAGTCTAACCTCGGGTCCCTTTTGGGCTCAATGCACTAACCACCCACATTAGACAGGTATTGTTGTGGTCACTGGATGTGCCGGTCGGTTCCGGGCAGTTTTACACCACAACTCAGTCTAACCTCGGGTTAGGCATATTCATCTTTTGCTAAATTTACATGTTTGTCATTTATGTCAAGTATACATGTAAATTTTCTTCAAATGTTTTCATGTCACATTATTTTAGTTATGTTCATAACTTAAGTTATGTTCATAACCAATGGTATATAAATTATACCATTTCATGGCCTTAACCATTTACATGGTTATGGGCCCACCTACCTCATTAACATGTTATAATTTAATGTTCGTCCCAACATTACCCCCGTTTATACGTTCGCATCAATCACATAAAGTAATTAGGCCTGCAAATTAGCTTAATTTATAAACAAGGGGTAAAAGAAGGTAACGTGCCTAATATAAATCCAACCAAACATATGTCATGTAATGTTGACATAGAACATCATTCATTTCAACTAACATGTCTCATGAACTTGCATATGAATTGGACTAAATAATCACAAGCCTAAACATGATAATATGTAGATCTAGGCATATGTAAACATAACTTGGTTTATAAACTTGCATATGTCATAATCATGATATGTACATTACCAAAGCATGTATAAGTTTAACTTTAACATGTAGATGTGAACTAGATCTAACAATAATGATCATATGAACTTGCATGAATCCACTTTATAAACATGCACATATATATAGATCTAGTTTTGGATCTAACACAAAGCATGTAACTTGCATGTGAACATATACGTATAGATCTTGACTTGGATCTAACATAAAACATGTAACTTGCATTAAATCATATGAACATATGTATAGATCTTGACTTGGATCTAATTAGCATGGATCTAAACACATAAAGTTGTAGATCTAAACATGTAGGCATATGGATCTAACATTATTTAGCCTAAAAACTTGCATGTAACATACCATGCAAAGATTATCAAACTTATACGCGTTATGATAGTTTCATTCCCTAAATCATAATACGTTCATTATCAATTCCTATACGATAAGTCCAATAAACCACAATCATTCCAAGTCATACATGACAAAATTATCACAGAAAATGGTCATGAATCAGCATCATCATTATCATACAGCTTGGTACAATTCTATTTTTCATTTTATTACAAATCACGTCTTAAATTTGTTCACATCTAAAAGATAACTAAACTTACTAACAAAAGAGGATCTTGATTTCTGGAATATGTATTCTGAAGTTGATATGCTCGCCTTTGATGTAGATCTCTGAATTCTCTTAGTTGAATTAGATTAGTTTTAATTTAGATTTGATTCATGCCTTTTAATTAGCTTCTATCTTGCCTTTGAGTTGAAAGAGATGACGGCTAGGTTTAGATGAGAGTGAATAATAGAATTAGGTTTTAGGTCTAGGGTCCTTATATAGTTGTAGAGAGTGTTTTAGGACCATTAGAATAAACCTAAACCATCAGAACCAATTAGATGCCACATCTGCGTTAGAGCGAATCGGCCCACGGGTTGACAGCCAAACACCCTGAATCAACCCCTAGTCGACCTAGCGGAGCTCGGGTCGACCTCAAAAATGGGCCGGTTCGGTTAATCCCCCTCTCGATTCGCTGTTTTGAACTTTTTGCATATTTTTTTTTTTTATATATATATCTATATATATATTTTTCTCATATGCATACAAACTTCAAGGCTTAATAACTTATTCACAAGGTATCCGTTTTATGCAAACCAAATGTCTATCTTGACCAAAATTTTGAGATGAACGTAATAGCGCAACCCATTTCACTTAATTCTTCTTCTAAAAATTAAGTGTTCTTGAATTTGTTAATTTTAATATTCTTAAAAAATTCGGGGTGTTACACACAACACACGGCTCATTCCAATTCTGAATATTCTTTTATTCGAATATTCAGATTTTTAGGGAATTAATGATAAATTCTTTAAATTTATTCTTTACTCTTCCTTGGGATATCAGTTCAAACCAAATTAAGTTTTAACCAAACTAGTCGGAATTAGCGCACCTTATCAAAGTAATCATTTGTTTTATTTCCCAATCCCAACCTATTCATCCCATGGAGCAAAACTGGAAATACTCCATATCTAACACCACGGTGTTGTCGGTAAATTTAATTACCATTTCACAATTAAATCTAATTAAAGATTTAAATATCGCTTGCAGCAAAATTGGTGATACCCCATTCTCGATCATTTCCCAAATTTGATAATTTAAATTATCACATTCACATTTCTATCTAATTAAAGACTCATTAAAACTCCACTTAGTTTTAATCTTCCAATAATCGTTGTTAATGATTATTTAACTTTGGGAAATCAAACATGCCGAATCAACAATCTACACCGTACCATTGAATTATGCCGATACATATAACCTCTAAGCTCGTACGTCTTAGAGAAATGTGTTAAGCAAGAGAATAAATTCTCCACCATAAAACAGATATATATTTAGCAGAGATCAACAATACAGTTAGAAATACAATGTTAGACATGTAATCCTGTCTTTAACTGGGTTAAAGAACCAATGTCACTTAAAACACAGTTCACGATAAATCCAAAATCACATTCCATTAATAATGGAATCTTCACGGAAAACAGATCAATATATAATTGATATCAATTTCCATATCCGGCCAATAATATAAATGGAATAACGACAAAGACTTTTAAATTCCATATATATTAACAGTCTTCCTCCACAGAAGTTCACTTCGATTATTACCAAATCGAATTCCATTCAATTCCAATTTAATATATTAAATTTGAAAGCTTTACCTTGGAAAATTTCCCTTAAATCTTAATAAAAAGATTCATATATTTCGAATCACCTTTTACGGTTAACCGGGTTAAAGAACAAATGTCATTAAAAATACAGTTCACGATAAACCCACTTCACATTCCATTTAATTCCAATTACTAAATATAACTGGAAACTCTAATAATCTTAATCAAAATATTTATCCTTTTCTCACAGGGTTTAAGAACAGTGTTATTGAAGACACCATTCACGACAAACCCAAAATCCAATTCTTTTATTCAATTCCAATTTACTATATAAAATTGGAAAACTTCACTAAATCTTAATTGAAAGATTTATTCTTTTCTCAACTGGGTTTAAGAACAATGTTATTTAAGATATTGTTCACGATAAACCCAAAATCCAATTTAATATTAAATACAAGGCTCTGAATAGAAATTATATCGGCTTATATCCGATATCAAATTCTGAAACCAACAAATATTGTATCGGGAATAACGATATATATCTTCCAAATTCCTCAACAATATCCGTATAATCACGGAATCCAATATCGAAATATCTCCCGAAGATGATTTCTATTCATATTCATTCCAATTTATAGATTGGAAATTTCTGGTTTTATTAAAACCCTTTTATAAATCCAATTTATTTATTTAAAAACTATTGGATTATCTTTCTAGTTAATAACTAGTTCATTTTGATAAAAATGTATTTTTATCTTTACAAACATGGAAATTTTCTTTCAAATTCTTTCCAAATCATTTATTAGGATTTTACACAAATTATTAATGTTTTTAATAATCATAACAAGGCCCGTACAGTCGGTTTCCAATAACGGCTACTGAACTGCATCCATAGCGACCTTTCCCAAATTTGATTTGGACATGATTCCAAATCTAACTGTTAGATTTCAAATCTCTTATATTCATCGGAAAGTTCTTTTCGATATGAACCCAACGGTTCCAGTTTTAGGAGAATCCGACGGTCGGATCTCCCGTAATGTCAATTTGAAGTCAATGGTCGAAATTCGCGAACGGTGGCAGCGCGTTCTATTCAAGCCATTAAATACATATAATATATGTATTATATATATTCCATCAATTTCCATTTAAAACATATTTTATAAATCGTTTATAAATTCGTTTTAAAACGATTTTAACTTCATTTTCAATTTTAAATCAAAATTGAATACTCCTTATCATTACAATATTTAACTGATAATATTTTCACAATATCATATTTTGAAATGATTTTCTTTTCGATATTCATTATAAAAATGAATAGAATCGATATAAAAATCGTTCGCATTAAAATGGCGCATAACTAACCAACACGGTTTCACATATTTCAATATTTTCGTGTCCATCCAAAATCGGATATTAAATTCACATTTTAATCATTTACTGAATATTATTTTAAAATATTCATTATTTTAAAATCTTCGTTATTCCTGAATTTGAATCAGATATAATCAATTACCATATAATGTTATTTATATGGTTTTCATACAACACATGTACATAACAATAATGATACACAATCAACCATCATCCAGAGTGCAATTTACAACTGTATAACCGTTAAAAATAAATAATTAACGCTCATCATAGCCTGTCAACCCATCGATTGACATATAACTAAATATTGGGATTAGTGTATGTCCAATATCATCCCAATACCGGTGTGGGGTTTTCAAAAAAAAATACTGATTATTATTTGTGTAGTTGGGCGATGTGTAAAATTTATCATCTCAATCAATATCAGTTAAATGGGCATACATAAACAAATCATTTGATTTGTAAATGAATATTTATTTTCATTTCAGTAGAATTTTATTTTAACACTTAATTATTTTATATAGTTCATACATTATATAAAAATGATATTTTTATTGTTCAAACATTTTATTCAACACATGAATATTTCATATACTTCCTTCATACAATAAAAATGATATTTTTATTGTTCAAATATTTTATTCACAATCAATTCACAACCAATTTCACAACCACAATCCAAATTTCCACCATACAATCCAAACAAACAACTATGGTTTGTACAATAAATACTGTCGGGGGCTTCTAAGCTCCGCCTGCATCTAAGTATATATTTAACTCTAAATAATTAAAGTGAGAAGGAATTCTCACATTGGGATCCACTCCGCAATTCTTTAAAGGATGGTCCGGATTTGAATTTGTCCTAAATTCTAATGTGCTCCAAATTGGATCTGGTTAGTCTTGTTGTGAAGCTCTTGTCCCAATGATCGCAACGGATCCAAAATCGCCGGATTTGGACCTCGTATGAAAGAGATATGCATTCAAATACATTGACTACAATTTAATATCGTCATCAACTAAATAATTATATAATTAATTTTAAATTAACCTTCTTCCTAACCCAGCAAATGTCGTTCGAACAACAGCTCCAGATTAGGGTTCGAATTTGCCCGAAATTCGAGGCACCTGCTGAGGATCAGATGCTTCCACATCGACGGCCTTCGTGACACGTGCCTACACCCCCTTGCTGACGAACTCGATCGCGCCTGGTAGTCGGAGTTCACCTTGAAACAACGCCCCTTCATGCTCAAAAATGGAGCTCGACACTCCATGATAATTGATGAAACAGGCATGGATTTAAAGAGCTCAGAACGTTCTTGGATTTGCTTCAGAAAATTTTCAATTTGATTGAATGGATTAGGAGAAAAATGGATTTAAAATCCTGAGCGATTTCCGTCGTTGGTGGCTTTGAACGGGGCAGGTTTGGGAAAATCGAATTTAGGGTTAAGGAAAAATCCTATTGGCCAATATATAGATGTTTATATTTTATTTTCTTTTAATTCCAAAAATACCCATGAATTGATCTGAACTCCAAATCAAGCCCAACGACTGTCATCCCTAGCGTAATACCCCCATTCTGGACATAATGGGATATGTTTCGTAAGCTAATTCGATTGTTTTGATCAGTTTTCATTAAATTTAAAATATAAATCAATTTATATTGAATTTAAATGCACATTTCAATTTACCGGGGCCACATACTAACTCCAAAAATTACAGAAAAATAAATCTAGCTATGTTTTGACGATACGATCATAACAAAACTAATTTTGTAGAATTTGGAGATCGTTTGAAAAATGGTCATTTTCCAGTCAATTAAATTCAAACTGAAAGTACCAAACGCGTTTAAGTTCACCACGCTCACATATTAATTTCAAAAATTATGAAAATTGGAATCAAGCAATAATTTGACATTCTAGATCCAACAAAAGTGATTTCATTGAAAACGGAGGTCTTTTGCAAAATGGCTATTTTTAAGGGCTTATATATTATATAAAAAATATATAAATTTCATAATGACTATTTTGAATTTGAAACTGGACATAACCTTCAACTTATATTATGAAATCTTAGTTTTTCACATTTGTTAGAAAGATATAATTAAATAGATTCAAATATTTTTTGTTTTGTTCAATTCTGATTTAAAATGAATTCTGTATACTCAATTGAAATTAGAAATCGAATTTTCAAACTACCGCGCCATTTCAGTCTCGTTTTATAATTAAAATAAATCTATTCATTCTAACTTCGATTTAAATAAATTTTTAGTTGTTATTATTTTAAAATTAATCATTTTAAATATTCAAAATCGATAAAAATAGCTAAGATAAAAATTTTAAATTGGTTCCAAAATTCCAGGTTGTTATAATCTCCCCCACTTAAAATATTTTCGTCCTCGAAAAGGAACGGAGCTAAAAGTTGTTTAACTTACTAACTCAACTTTCTTCAACTTTTCAGTTTCTAAGAATTTTCAAATTTCTCAAAAATTTGGCTAAAACCCTAAATTTTCGAAAAATTTCGCCATAACCTTTTTTGTACGGGGAGACCTTTAAAACTGCAACTAGCCTCACAGGGCCTTCACCAATCCAAAAGAAAAAGAAAAACCCAACCGGCTCATAAAATCATCAAAACCCAAGAAATACAATAAACATGTACTTATTTGTCGGGCATACAATTATATTCCTCTTCTCACCTTCCATACTATGACCTATTCATTGTATACACATGTGCATATATGCAATTCCAATCAATTTTCAATTCAGTTCAATATTTGATTCAATTTGGCTAATTTTACCTTTCTTTCGTTCTTTTATTGGTTTAAATTAATTATCGTTCCAATATTTTTATTAATCAAACCAATAATCACACAACACAATCATCAATCAATTAGTTGATTAGCTTTTCAAACACATAACTTTAATACATAGTCAAAAATCACATTTTTAATGCCAAATCACACCAATAAACCTTATCTAGTTTTGGTTCTCACAATAGTCGATTGGAAATATATAGATATCCACTTTCGAAACTCGGACATAAATACTGATGATGACATGTTCATCATCAGTATTATCTCCAGGCGACTAGAGTGTGATTCTATATCTATTCAGGATATTTGAGACTTCGTATACACGCTAGTTAGGCGTATATGCAAAATCTTCATATACTCGATTGTCCAAAATCAATTTAAAATAAAATATTCAAATACATATAATAAGGTTTAAATTTTCAAAACTAAATTTGTTTTTAATAAAAAAAACTCTTCTAACTCATTATAGGATACTACTGATCCTATCTCTAATGAGTCATTCCTATTGGATATTACTAATACAATCTTTGATGAATTCTTTCGTTCGGTTCAAATGTGTCTTGTTCTCGAGCTCTGTAAACCAAAGGTCCGATACCACAAATGAAACGACCCAAACTCGCCCTTTCGGGAAAGCCCGGATTGAGTTGAAAAAACGACAAATCAGAACATAAATAGAAGAACATTTCATTGCCATTACAACTATTTACATCAAAGTACAATAATATAATAGAGTACAGATATATAACATACAACAGAAAAATATCAGAGATTAAAATACATTACATAGCAACGGAAAAATAATACATAACACAACTGAATGAAATACACGGATACAAAGCTTTCAGAATATATCTCCAGTTGAAACGCAGGATCCTATGAAATAATATCTGCAAAACCAAAACTACTAGTTGCCCATACGAAAAAATAGGGGCACCCAGAGTTTAGGTTAAAATAATAAACTCCAGGACAGTCATGTGACTAGTGTGAAAACTAAAACAGTTATTTAAATCTTTACTTTAGAAGTAAAGTAAATCAAGGGACCACGCCGTATAACACGGAACGGGTTTTCTCCCAAGAATATCAGTGCATAAAATAGTTTAAAAATAGCACAATGCTTTTTGAAAGTGAAGCTATTATAAGACTCAGGTCCCATCACACAATGCATCGTAAGCCGAAGGATAGAGTTTTACCTTATAATATTCAAACATGCTTGATACGTTTTAAAACAAATCATTTTGATATTACTATAAGTGTATAGTGACAAAATCACTTCAAATATAAATGTATCAATCATAGACGGCATAGTATCCCATGCTACTATGTCGCTATACTAGTTCTGCCGAAATGTCACGTATTGAAAATTGGCTTCCATCTATGAGTCGAGGCCAAGGATAGCTCCTCACCGATTCGAGACACTCTAGCAAATGCCTCAAGATTACACACCGCGGAGCAACCCTTGGATCTTCAGGGCCGGTCCACATATACTTTAGTGGATTGGTTATTCCTGAACACACGTTTCCCGGTCCTATTGGACCTATCCATCGGCTCTGTAGTAACCGATATATCTGAGGTGCCTCGCTATCCATCATTCGGATAGGTAAAAATATAAATGTCTAGGCTCCATACCATGACACCACCCATAGCTAGAAAGAAACTTCGTGCACTCCTTGCAGTCAGATCCCGTTTTTGACTCATACCGAGGTGTGAGGCTCGCGAATCAACACTATACACAAAGCTATACTATTTAAAGCTGTGCTTTGATCATCAACCACAAGACTCTGCTTTTCAACAGAAGCTTCGATCATTTGCATCTCAGCATGCCCACTGACAATTCACGCGATGCAACTGATGTCTATCGATATATAATCTCTAAGCTTGTACGTCTCAGAAAGGGCGTTAAACAAGAGAATAAATTCTCCGACACCAAACAGGTATATATTTAATAGAGATCAATCAACACAGAATAAAATCCAATGTCAGACATACATCCAATTACTAGTTCGTTCTGGGTCTGAACGAAACCGGAGGCACCTTATTCCTCGTCCCATATTTCCAATACAGGAGAGAGGTCCTCGCATATCCGGTCGATCTCTAAGTACGTCTAGACGATTACCACTTATTACCATGTCTTGGGTGTACAACCCAATCAAGACATCGGTAATCATCCAAACGATGTCCGGTCTTCAACCACCGTCTTCATCGTCGACTTACCGTCGAATCAATTATTCAGAACAGGTATAAATCCGTCCTTTTCGAATAATTCACTATCTTATAATCAAGTGCTATAAAAACACAACATACGCCTCTTTCCAATTCTGAATATTCTTTTATTCAAATATTCACATCTTTAGGGAAAGGTTCCCATTAATTTTATCAAAGATAAATTCTTTAAATTTATTCTTTAATCTTCCTTGGGATATCAATTAAAACCAAATTAAGGTTTATCCAAACTAGTCGGGATTAGCGCACCTTACCGAAGTAATCATTTGTTTTATTTCCCAATCCCAACCTATTCATCCCATGGAGCAAAGCAGTTAATACTCCATATCTAACACCACGATGTTATCGGTAAATTTAATTAGCATTTCACGTTCAAATCTAATTAAAGATTTAACTATCGCTTGGAGCAAAACTGGTGATACTCCATTCTCAATCATCTCCCCAATTTAATAATTTAATTTATCACATTCAAATTTCTATCTAATTAAAGATTCATTAAAACTCCACTTAGTTTTAATCTTCCAATAATCGTTGTTAATGGTTATTTAACTATGGGAAATCAAATATGCCGAATTAACAATCTACACCGTACCATTGAATTATGTCGATATATATAACCTCTAAGCTTGTACGTCTTAGAGAAATGTGTTAAGCAAGAGAATAAATTCTCCACCATCAAACAGATATATATTTAACAAAGATCAACAATACAGTTCGAAATACAATGTTAGACATGTAATCTTGTCTTTAACTAGGTTAAAGAACCAATGTCATTTAAAACAAAGTTCACGATAAATCCAAAATCACATTCCATTAATAATGGAATCTTCACGGAAAATAGATCAATATATAATTGATATCAATTTCCGTATCCGGCTAATAATATAAATGGAATAACGACAAAGACTTTTAAATTCCATATATATTAACAGTCTTCCTCCACAGAAGTTCACTTCGATTATTACCAAATCGAATTCCATTCAATTCCAATTTAATATATTAAATTGGGAAACTTTACCTTTGAAAATTTCCCTTAAATCTTAATAAAAAGATTTATATATTCCAAATCACATTTTACTTTTGATCGGGTTAAAGAACGAATGTCATTAAAAAAACAGTTCACGATAAACCCAATTCACATTCCATTTTATTCCAAATACTAAATATAACTTGAAATTCTAATAATCTTAATTAAAAGATTTATCCTTTTCTCATGGGATTTAAGAACAGTTTTATTAAAGACACCATTCGCGACAAACCTAAAATCCAATTCTTTTATTCAATTCCAATTTACCATATTAAATTGGAAAACTTCACTAAATCTTAATCAAAAGATTTATTCTTTTCTCAACTGGGTGTAAGAACAGTGTTATTTAAGACACCGTTCACAATAAATCCAAAATCCAATTTAATATTAAATACAAGGCTCTGAATAGAAATTATATCGGCTTATATTCAATATCAAATTCTGAAACCAACAAATATCATATCGAGAATAACGATATATATATATCTTCCAAATTCCTCAACAATATCCGTACAATCACGGAATCCAATATCGAAATATCTACCGAAGATGATTTCTATTCAAATTCATTCCAATTTATAGATTGGAAATTTCTGGTTTTATTAAAACCCTTTTATAATTCCAATTTATTTATTTAAAAATTATTGGATTATCTTTCTAGTTAATAACTAGTTCATTTTGATAAAAATGTATTTTTGTCTTTACAAACGTAGAATTTTTCATCCAAATTCTTTTCAAATCATTTATTAGGATTTTACACAAATTATTAATATTTTTAATAACTTTATCAAGGCCCATAGTCGGTTTCCAATAACAGCCACCGAACTGCATTAGTAACGGACTTTTCCAAATTTGATTTGGACATCATTCCAAATCCAACCGTTAGATCTCAAATCCCTTATATTCATTGGAAAGCTCTTTTTGATATGAACCCAAGGGTTTTGGTTTTAGGTGAATCCGACGGTCGGATCTTCCGTAATGGCAATTCGAAGTCAATGGTCGAAATTCGCGAACGGTCGTGGCGCGGCGCATTCTATTCAAGCCATTAAATATATATAATATATATATTATATATTTTTCGTCGATTTCCATTTAAAAATTATTTTATAAATCGTTTATAAATTCGTTTTAAAACAATTTTAACTTCATTTTCAATTTTAAATCAAAATTGAATACTCCTTATCATTACAATATTTAAATGATAATATTTTCAAAATATCAGATTTTGAAATCATTTCCTTTTCGATATTCATTATAAAAATGAATAAAATCGATATAAAATCGTTCATATTAAAATGGCGCATAACTAACCAACATGACTTCACATATTTCAATATTTTCGTGTCCATCCAAAATCGGACATCAAATTCACATTTTAATCCTTTATTGAATATTATTTTAAAATATTCGTTATTTTAAAATCTTCTTATTCCTGAATTGGAATCAGACACATTCAATTACCATATAATGTTATTTATATGGATTTCATACAACACATGTACATAACAATAATGATACACAATCAACCATCATCCCGAGTGCAATTTACAACTGTATAAGCGTTAAAAATAAATAATTAATGCTCATCATAGCCTGTCAACCCATCGATTGACATATAAATAAATATTGGGATTAGTGTATGTCCAGTATCATCCCAACATGCGTGTGGGATTTTCAAACAACAAATACTGATTATTATTTGTGTAGTTGGGCGATATGTAAAATTTATCGTCCCAATCAATATCAGTTAAATGGGTGTACATAAACAAACCGTCCGATTTGTAAATTAATATTTATTTTCATTTTAGGAGAATTTTATGTCGTTCACATATACATTAAAAATTATTATTTTTACGATAAAATATTTATTTTAACACTTGACTATTTTATATAGTTTATATATTCAATAAAATGGTATTTTTAAAGTTCAAACATTGTGTAACACCCCGCCTCCGCTAGGGTCACTCGCAAAGGAATGCACTAGCTTTAGAGGGGCATTATTGGTAAACATGCACAGAAATATCACAAGACAGAACATATAAAATAGCGGAAGTAAAATCAAACTTTCATAACATGAATAAATAAGGTCTAAAGCCTTTTACATCAGAGTACATCAAAACCTGTCTTGCAATAGTAAAGAAGCATAAAGACATTTTCATAAATTATTCCCCAAGTAAAAACAGTAAAGTAGCCATAGCCAGGAAAAGTCCAAGCCATCCATGATGACCTTCAAGCAGAAGAAGTCCGAACTAAACAGCAGTGTTTCCTCCCTGTAACCTGGGGGGGAAACGGAAGAAAAGAGGCGAAACAAAACGGGTCAGTCAAAAAGACTGAGTAAGCCCTATCTACTATTAGTATAAAAACTAGTAAAGTTAACTGACATGAGAATCTGAGATGAACATAAGCATGATAACAAGACAGATAAGCTAAATCAAAATAACAGGATGAACTACTGAACTCAGATAGACTAGGGTGTCGTGATAAACTACGATGTCAAGATAAAACAAGGTATCACATTGTCAGGTTTCTATCAAATATATTATCCCAAGATATCTATCGCGTATAACGTCCCATGGCATCTATCCTGTATATCCGCTCTGCACCTCTCGTACTAGTATCCCAACCTGCGTCATGTGTTAACCATGAATGTCCCTTGCCATACGTCATGTAATGGTCCATGTCAACCTAATATATAGCATATGTAGGTTTTCCCAACTCGTATGTTTCTTTCCATGTATAAGTTCAGTCCTTTGCCGTAGGCCGTACGGGCTTTCCCATGTAAACGTTTTATCCTTGAAGTTGTTTTGGACTGCAACCCTTGATCTAGTTGTGTTTCCTTACCATGAACTATCGCGCGTCCACTTAGGATTTATGCCACCTAGGACCGCTAGGGATTATGCTACCTAATGAACGTTTCCGTGTCTCGGTTTGGGTTTTGGCCACCTAGGACCACTAGGGATTACGCCACCCGTCAACCGCGCCCTTGATCCCACGTATGTATCGTGAATCGCTTTCCATGTCTAGATGCACATGTTCCCCAATGTGCCATCCGAGTTCCGTGCCAGGGCAAATCAAGAAATACGGAACTCGGTCGGGAGCTTTAAATCGTCTGCCGATGCAGATATCAAGGTCTGTTTTTGTACCCGTGGCTATGGTCCCACGTGACTCCTCCCTCAACTACTGAAAGGCAATCCAAGAAAAATCATGTATAAGAACCACTCTCCGGCCCCACTATAGCCCCACTTTCCTACGGGCCAACCTCACCCATGACTCGATAGCAAGCACATGGTCTGTTGGGGGTTCCCTGCCTTTCCGCACGTACACGATTGACTAAAGATGGTAGGTAGTCGGCGATGTGCTATCCAGGGCAAAAACCAAGAATCGTCGACTCCACGCTAATCCATCCCAGTCTTTAGGTCGCTCGCATAGCAACCAAGGCATACTCTTGGTCCTTCTAACGCAGACCTTAACCTCTCATGGGCCTAGTATAATTACCTGGCAGCCCACAGAGGGATCCCAAGAATATCCTCACGTCCCCCGAAGCTTCCACTTCGGCACCCAGTGCGCTGGAGCTTTTATCCAAGTCAGATAACTTGCTCCTCCTCGTATACTAAGCGATGACCTACCGTATCAGGTTACTCATCGCTTTGTGAATTAATCCTATGTCCTTAGCTAAGAATTATTACTTAGTTACCCTTAACTAATGTTTACCACTTAGCTTCCTTTCCCGTTGTCCTTGATTAACCACGATTCTCTACCTAGTTCCTCTAACTAGGGTTTGTCTTATTGGGTTAAGTGTTATCATTCAAGTCCATGCCTTAACCCGCCCACGAATCACGTCAAGATTGGCTAAGTATTTAAGTTTAAGACTTAGCCCTATAAGTTGGTTAAGTGTACCCAGAGGCTCATGACTTAACCCTATCAGGTCAAATTGGTCAAGTACTAGTTTACCTTAACCCTATCGGATTATCTTGCTAGATTGATTAAGCATAGATTATCTTAATCCCATCAAATTATCGAGTCGGATTGGTTAAGTATATTCTAAAAAGGTCTTGCGACTTAACCTTGTCAGGTCCGCGTATTAGATTGGTTAAGTGTAGGTTACTTAACCTCATCAAATCATCATATATAATTGGTTAAGTATAAGTTGCTTAACCCCATTAAATTATCACGTTAAGTTGGTTAAGTATTGGTTACTTAACCTCATTGAATTACCGAGTTTAAATTGGTTAAGTGTTTAACTTAACCCCATCGAATTACCGTGTTTAGATTAGTTAAGTGTGGATTACTTAACCCCAACTAATTACCGTGTCGGATTAGTTAAGTGTAAATTACTTAACCCCATCCCCTAATCATCTTGTATGGTTAAGTGTCATTAAGAAAACTTACTTAACCTTGCCAAACTATCATGTTGGATTGATTAAGTGTTGGTTAACTTAATCCCCATCCACTAGTCGTATAAAAATGGTTAAGCGTCATTAGGCAAATCAAATCACTTAACCTACCCAACCTTGTCATGTTTTGTTAAGTATCATTAGCCTAACCAATTTACTTAACCCATTTGCCCATGTCATATTTGGTTAAGAGTCATTAATCAAATTAACTTAACCCTATCATGTGGCATTAATTACTTAATGCACCCCAACCTCTCACATTAGACTTTGTTGTGGTTACTAGTTAAGCCGGTCGGTTCCGGGTAGCTTTACACCACAACTTGGTCTAACCTCGGGTTCAAGCACAACATGACCAACTTCTCACATTGGATCCTATTGTTTGCAACTACTAGTTAGGCCGGTCGGTTCCGGGTAGTTTTACGTTGCAAACTCAACCCAACCTCGAGTTGGCCACACTTATATTATCTAAGTGTCATGTTCATCATGTTTCCAAAACATGTTACAAGTTTTTCAAGCATTTGGGTAGACCTAACTTAATAGGTAAATTCCCAAAGGGTAGACCTAACTTAATAGGTAAATTCCCAAGCTTATGTTTTTATGCATACTTACATGTCAACTTCCATGTTATATTTCAAGCCATGTTTTCAAGTTGTATTTTCATGTCATTAGAAATTACCCATAACATAACCCAACGCTTTTAAACTCGCATATACGTTCGCAACAACGTAATGGATTAAAAGAAGAGACTTGGCAAAGGAATGACAAAAATGGGTATTAAGCCACAAGTTAATCATGGTGGCAAATGAGGCACAAATGTGTTCATTAGCTTGCATGTTACATTCTTAAGCCTCAAAAACATGCATAAACCCAAACTTGGCACATAAGCGAATCATGGTGACAAAAGACATGGAATGATGGCTAGAAACTCGCATATATCATCATATAAGGATTATGACTTCATATGCAAGTTGACATAATGATTATGAAGGTTCTCATGTTGCATAATGCAACATTTCAACATAAAGGTTGTAGCTTTTAGCTCACAAGATCAAGATAATGACTTCACAAACTTGCATGACATGATAGCATATATCATTCTCAATGATCAAACCCAAACTTGCAACATGAACATTTAACTTCATAGTTAATATATAAAAGTAGGGAAAGGGCTTACTTTGCTATGAAGGCCTAAATTGATTAAACTAAAGCTTGTGATGAAGCCTATGCATGCCATCACCCAAAAATCCAAAGATGGATGCTCCAAACCCACCAAAACACCATCTTTATGAACAAAGATCAAAGCTTTTGCCTTGAAATCAACTTGAGAAGCTCTCATGCTAACATAGGGACTCTCTAACACTCTCATGATCATAAAACCTCTCATAGAAATGAAGTGGAGGCTAGGATAGTTGAGTGGAGGTCATGAGAGTAGAAATTTGGCCATAGTTTAGTTACATGAGTGAATAATGAGGGTTTAGGGGGGTTTAGGGGCTTATTTATAGAAGATTAGGCTAGTTAGGACCCTTAGATTAACCCTAGGACCAACCTGAACCGTCAGATTTCAAACCAGGCCCAAAAACCTAGCCAAGATAGAAAATAGGTGCACCAGGCCAGAATCAGCCGACAGGGCAAGTCGACAGCCCTGTCGACTTGCCTGTCGACATGCCTGTCGACTTGCAAGTCGACAGCCCTGTCGACAGCCCAGTCGACTTGTCTGGGCGGGAATTTTCCCGCCTGGCCCCATTTTTGCATGTTTCGAAATTCAAATTTCCCGAAAACTTCTTTGGGCCTTAACCGGGTCATACGGACTCCGATTTACAAAATTTCGGACTCTATTTCGCGTATTTTTCCGAGACGAACGCAATGGCATAGCCCGTTTTACTTGATTCAGAATTTAAAATTAAATTCTGCCTTGATTCTCGTTTTAACATGTTATCGAAATACGGGTTGTTACACATTGTGTTCAACACATGAACATTTTATATAGTTCCTTTATACAATAAAAATAATATTTTTGTTGTTCAAATATTTTATTCACAATCAATTCACAACCAATTTTACAACCACAATCCAAATTTCCACCATACAATCCAAACAAACAACTGTGGTTTGTACAATAAATAGTGTCGGGGGCTTCTAAGCCTCGTCTGCATCCTAGTATATATTTAGCTGTAAAATAATTAAAGTGAGAAGGAGTTCTCACATTGGGATCCACTCCGCCATTCTTTAAAGGACAGTCCGAATTTGAATTTGTCCTAAATTCTAAAGTGCTCCAAATTGGACCCGGTTAGTCTTATTGTGAACCTCTCGTCCCCACGATCGCAACGGATCCAAAATCGCCGGATTTGGACCTCGTATGAAAGAGATATGCATTTAAATACGTTGATTACAATTTAATATTGTCATTAACTAAATAATTATATAATTAATATTAAATTAACCTTCTTCCTAACCCAGTAGACGTCGTTCGAACAACAGCTCCAGATTAGGGTTTGAATTCGCGCAAGATTCGAGGCACCTAATGATGATCAGATGCTTCCACATCGACGGTCTTCGTGATGCGCGCCTACGCCCTCCTTGCTGACGAACTCGATCACGTCTGGTAGCCAGAGTTCACTTTGAAACGGTGCTCCTTCACGCTCGAAAATGGAGCTCCACACTCCACGATAATTGATGAAACAGGCATGGATTTAAAGAGCTCAGAACGCTCTTGGATTTTTCTTCAAAAAAATTTCAATTCCACTGAATGGATTGGGGTAAAAATGGATTTAAAATCCTGAGCGATTTCCACCATTGGTGGCTTTGAACGGGGCGGGTTTGGGAAAATATAATTTAGGGTTAAGGAAAAAATTCCTGTTGGTCTATATATATATATTATTTCAATTCCAAAAATACCCGTGAATTGATCCGAACTCCGAATCAAACCCAAAAATTATTTTGATCAGTTTTCATCAAATTTAAAATATGAATCAATATATATTGAACTTAAATGTACATTTCAATTTACCGGGGCCACATACTAACTCCAAAAATTACAGAAAAATAAATCTAGCTATGTTTTGATGATACGGTCCTATTAAAACAAATTTCATCAAAGTTGGAGACCGTTTGAAAAATGGTCATTTTCCAGTCGATTAAATTCTAACTAAAAGTACCAAATGTGTTTAAATTCACAATGCTCACATATTAATTCCAAAAATTATGAAAATTGGAATCTAGCAATAATTTGACATTCCGGATCCAACAAAAGTGGTTTCGTCGAAAACGAATGTCGTTTGCAAAATGGTTATTTTTAAGGGCTTATATATTATATAAAAAATATATATAAATTTCATAGCAACTATTTTGAATTTTGAACTGGACATAACCTTCAACTTATATTAGGAAATCTCAATTTTTTCACATTCGTTAGAAAGATATAATTAAAAAGATTCAAATATTTCTTGTTTGTTCAATTCTGATTTAAAATGAATTTTGTATACTCAATTGAAATTAGAAATCGAATTTTCAAACTACCGCGCCATTTCAGGATCGTTTTATAATTAAAATAAATTTATTCGTTCTAACTTTGATTTAAATAAATTTTTAGTCGTTATTATTTTAAAATTAATCATCTTAAATATTCAAAATCCATTAAAATAGTTAAAATAAAAAATTTAAATTGGTTCCAAAATTCCGGGTTGTTACATTGGTGAAGTCTGGATTGAAAAGGACTTCATATGATTGATGTGCAACTCAAAGATGGATGGTGCTTCGATAGTGAACTCGTATTGGTGGTCAGAGCCGGATTAATGTGAAACTGGTCGTGATTCGATATACGATCAAGTATGATGTTGGATTGACGGAATGTGAGTCAATCATGGATGATAATGAAATGGCTCGAGAAATGGATTGAGTCACCGAAGTGAAAGGCTTGACATATTTGATGTACCAAGGAATCGTTAGTTATCGAAGTGTTCTAGTGGACTCAAAATAAGGGTATCGTGGGGACGCCCGTTAGGATCAGAATCTAGAGATCGCATACCCTGAGCAATCATGATGGACCTAGTTGTCGAGAATGGAAAAGACAAACATATGAGTCACGATGGTGTACGGTAGTTTGGCTAGAACTGAGGTTCTCCATTAGCCCCTTTGATCGTTGAAAAGCAAATTCAATGATCAATGGATTCAAGGTTGTAGACGGTGATAGCTAGGATATTGGATGGTATGGATGCTATGGTTGATTCCATGCGCTTTCTTCTCTTTTTTCTTTCGGTAGGCTATTACCATAGGTTGTCTAAGAGAAGCGGGATTAGGTTTGTTCTTTCCTATTTATGATGTGACATGTGATGGACGGTTTTCACGTGTTAACTTGATGGTAGTTGGGCAGATCAGATGGCTGATCCGCCTATACTCATATTATCCTATGTAATTGTTGTTAGTTATTTTATCACTCACTAAGACTGTTGTCTGACTCAAGGTTTTATGTTTCCCTCTTATTATCTTGGGTTTCTCACCAAATTGTTGTGGGTAGACTGAGTAGCAGGTAGCAGGTTTGGTGTCAATGTTGTTGTGCGAAGACAAGCAGGAGGCTGGCGTGCTATTACTACCTACTAAAATAATGATTTTTTCCTGTTTCCACTGTATGTTGATATTATTGAGACTTTGAGTGATGTAGTGAGACATATTGTAATCATAGATCCTTATATCGAGAAGTATTGTATCCTAGATTCTATGATTTATGGAAATTTGATTCTCTGTTCAGTTGTGCTTTATTATTATATCCTGTTCTATATTCTATTATTATATATTATCCATGCGCTGTGAGTTATACGACGGGCTCTATTTTCGATTTATTCTTCCTTGATGATCGTCAGGTATCAGCCTGACACGTCATACATCGCACTTCTTCTTAGTTTAGTGCAGAGAGGTACATGCCGATCGTCATAGTTTCTACGTGGTTTTCTTATTCTTTTGTGCGTGAAACTTAATTTTTATTAATAAAATTTTAAAACATAGAACCCAACATCCTTCAGATAAAGTCTATGTATTAAGGTTTCGACCAAAAAATAAAATTAAATTTGAGCTGTAAAAATAAACTGCAATAAATAAAAAAAAGCTCTTAAAGTAGCATATGCATTTTTGATTAAGTCAATATATTTTTGAATGTTAAATTATAATACATGCGTCGGAAAATTTAACTCACAGCCTTTTACCACATAATCAAAATGTTTTACCAATCTTAATAGTTGTCGTTGGCTGTGTTACCCTGCAAAATAAGTCATTGGATCACAAATCAAATAACCCAATGAATTTTAGTGCATTTCAATTGCTTGAATGTATTTTAGCAGATAAAATTCATAGGAATTAAAAGGGTTATTGGATGATCCTGTGCGCAAATTTGCAGAGCAAGGGTTCCGAATCCCCTACTATATCGCCAAATTTATTACTGACGCATTGAAGTATTTTTGTTTTGATGTATTTACAGCCGTGCTATGATTTCAGGGGCCCACTATGATTTCATACTTTACACTAAAATTTGTCCTTATGGATAAAATTTTAGCCTCTTGTCTTTATAAAATAATTTTTTGTTCATTTTGTCCTTCACACTATTTTCTGTATATATATGTATAAAGAAACCCATATTTTTGTCTATTTATACAGATCATCACTGCCTTCTCTTTACTCATAAGGCAAAAAATTAGCAGTAGATAGAAAAATAAAAGAGTAAAACATAGGAGGAAGAAGTTGCTTATTTTATTGCTACACACAACAATGATGCCTCCGAAAATAATTTTCAAAACAAAACCCAGGTTTTCATTTTATATTTGGATTTTGTAGCCAATAAACGTAGTGCTTGGTCTTTAATTTAGGATCTATTTCTATGTTAGTTAGCTAAAAAGCTGCATACAGTTGAATTGAATTGCTTCTAAGATGGTATATGAATTAACTCTAGTAATTCTTATCCCTACTAGTCTTTGTTGGTAAAAGCATGATTGTATCTAGTGTTCACTACAGGACTATTTGTGTACTGGATATATCCAGAATTCATTGTAGCGTTAAGAACATTAATGAAAATATATAGGTTCATTAATGAAAATAATGAATATTGTAGAGTTTTCATTAACCCATGTAGATAGTGCGTTTACCCTCTGCATATCGACCAAAAATAAAATAAATTTTAAGCAGCCAAAAGAAAGTGTGCAATACGTAAAAAAATTCAAATTATTAATTTTACACAATAGCATATGCATTTCTGTTTAAGTTCCTTAGTATTCTTTAAATGGTTATGGATCACACAATATTAGACAAAAATTTAAGCACAAGGACAAAAGGCCAAAAATTTAGCTACAAGGGCACTTTTTAATGTAAAATAGAGAATGATGGTGGACCCCTGAATTAATTGATACACTAAAAAGTGTCCTTATGGCTAAATTTTAACCTTATATCCTTATGCTTAAATTTTTCTATAATTTTTTCCTCGTGCCTGAAAACCCCCAATTGGATGGGTTTTAAGACGATATATGAACAAACATCAGTAATTCTTGTCCCATGTAGTCTTTGTTGGTAAAAGCATAATTGTATCTTGTACTCGCTATAGAACTATTTATTTACTAGATATATTAGGAAATCGTCATAGGATTAACAACATTTTTTTATAATATATAGGTTTATTAATGAAAATAATGAATACTGTAGAGTTTTCATTAAGCCATGTAGAAAGTACCCTTATTATTACTAGTTAACATCTTATATATGTATAAGCTATGTTTTTCCGCTCTTTATCTTTGTTATCAATAGCAAGTCATTTAGTCATAAGCCCCACATCATTTAAATATCTGAAATGTTATTTGTGTATAAGCTATGTGGTGAAAGTATAAATCGTTCAATAGTATATATGATAAGATGTTGCTTTAAAGCTTCTTCTTCTAGAACCTAAATAGAAATAGATATATGGATTGATTTATTTTACATCATTTCACATGCTTTCCATTACTTCATGCAAATGAAAATAGTCATTTTGGAATTTCAAAAGGCACGATTGATCGTAGTTCAATGAATTCTTATTACTAATAGTAGAGATATGGATTTAGCTATATTTTGTAATGAAGTTGTAAATTCACAAGTGGCATAAACTTGTTTTGTTTTCAATTTTTTTGAGTATAAATGGTTGGGTTTATTTCAAAATTTTGTGAATGATTGTGGTCATTATTAGAAAGACATTAATTCTGATTATAATATTATGAAATTTGTAGCTGATAGTAATTATGAAAAAAATGAATCACAAGAGATAATAGTAAATACAGAAATATTTATTGCAACTGCCATTGATAGTTGCAGTAGGACCTTTTTATAAGTGCCAATAACAGTTGTGAATATGTATTTTACAAGTGCAGAAGGCAGTTGTAAAAAGGAGTTTTCACCATTGTCAGTGTCGGTTTTAACTGATCTCAGTCTATTGCAACTGCTGATACAACGACCGACAACGCCAATTGTTGTGAATCTATTACAACTATTTTCGACAGTTGCAAAACGGTTTTTTGTTGTACCAAAAACAACTACTGGTCTAGTAGAGGAAGTTTGGGTAGAAGCAATATCCATGGTTGTATTTCTCATCAATCACACACCTTTTATTAACATAGATAATAGATATGAGGATTCCTGAGGAGACATATGAAGATAAGCCTATGAGTATCTCATTCCTTAAAGTGTTTGCTTGTTCAGCTTATTTATAGATAAGGATATGATAAGTTGAAGCCTATGAGAAGTAAGCATATTTTGCCAGGCTATATAGAAGGAGCGAATATATATATATATATATATATGTGTGTGTGTGTGTGTGTGTGTGTATGTGTGTGTGTGTGTGTGTGTGTGTGTGTGTGTGTGTGATTTATGGTGTAAAACAACAAGGAGAATGTTAACTATCAAGCATGTGATATATGATGAGAAATCTTTATTGAAGGTGATATCTCTATCAAAAGATGGCATTTGAAGGATGCAAAATAGCCAAATACATTTGGAGTCATCAGATTGTTTTCATATTAAAAGAAATATCCATATTTTCGATGATATCTTAGTTGATAAGAAGGCTTTAGAGGTTCATTGCAACAAATATACCCTATTATAACATTAAAAAAACATTGTAATAGAGGTTCAACAATGTTTTTGCAAATGTAATTTTATGCTAAGTTATAATAAAATATGTGTTAGTTTTCTTGATCAGTGAAATGAAGCAGAAAGCAAGAGGAACCATTGTTTGAGGCACGTGCGGAACGCTTTCCTGAAGGAATCATTCTCCCCCACAATTTTTTGATAAAGAAGGCAACAAAAATCCTCTATGATACAACAAATAGTAAGTTTACAAAAGCAAAGAGCGAGAGAGAAGAAGGGGAATAGTTAGAGAAGTTGGTTTTGCCTGGCAGAAAGGAGGCATATATATATATATATAAATATATATATATACATATATACATATACATATACATATATAAACGCTGAATGGACATGTCCATTGGAGATAGTTGTGCTACATGAATAGACGTGGTTCTTTTATTTAAAAATATGACTGTGTGGAACAGTCGAACCCGCTCCATACGGTCAAACACACGCTCATCTTTGACCCATAATAATATTCTATAGACCCAAACCCATTTAACCCAAACCATTATGTCTATCTCTAAGCCCAAGTTATTTTGATTCACTATATTCTATTCAAACTATTCTTATATACTAAGCGATATTCATAATATTTGTCGATGTGGGACAAATACTATTGCAATCTTCCCAATAATCCCCTATAAGATTGTAATATTATTTATTTATGCATACAAGAAAGTACCTTTTGGTTTAAAATTTTCTCCTTAGTCCACATACTTAAGTTTCAACAGAATTTTTGGTAGTGAATATTTAAACAAAAATTCTATGAGACGAAACAAAATACATGAATAAATAAACATTATCACGTTCATGTAAAATGTCATAACCGTAGATTGGTTATTAATTTCCTCTTGGTTTTCATGAACATTTATAAAGCTATATCCAAACTTTATTGAAATATTTTTTCTTATGTTAATATAGGTGTCCATCTTTCCGTCCTTGTTACTATGGAAAAATGATCACCACAAAACGTAATAATACAAACATTGATATTCAATGTTTATCAATCACTTTTCTGCAACTTGTTCTTACCCTTTAAACCTTTAATAATATAAGGTTTGGTTTCCGTTTCAGGTGATTAGAATTACTTCAGACCCATCGCACAACAAGTAGTTTTCACCATTTCTCTAGGTAATTCTTTAGTTAGTGGGTCTGCTAAATTTTTCTTTAATCTAACAAATATAATAGTAATGATATCATCTACAATTAATTCTCTGACATATGCATGTCTTAAACTTATATGTCTAGACTTCTCATTATATATCTTATTATAAGCTCTAGACAATGTAGCTTCGCTATCACAATACACAGAAATGGCTGAAATTGGTTGTGGCCACAATTCTATTTCTAATAGTAAATTCTTAGCCATATGGCCTCCTTACCCAATGCACCTAAGACAATAAGCTTTGCTTCCATTGTAGAATGTGTAACAAATATTTGTTTCTTGGCGGCCCAAGATATAACACCTCCTCTAAGAGTAAAAACACATCCACTAATTCCTCTATTAACATTTTCGGGTATTGCACCTTTTGCATCTGAATATCCTTCCAGAACTGCTAGGAAATTTCCATAATAAAGTCCTAATTCCATGGTTCTTTTAAGGTAACCCAGAACTATACATATTGCTTTCCAATGTGAAATGCTTAGTTTATGCACATATCTAGATAGTTTGCATACAGCGAAAGCGATATCCTGACGAGTGCAATGCATTGCAGACATGAGACTTTCAATAATGCTTGCATACTCAAGTTAAGCTATTGCCCTTTCACAATTTGCAAACAATTTAATTGAAGAATCATAAGGACTACTTGCTTCTTTAATATTTAAGTGTTCATATTTAAAAAGCAAATTTTTAATATAATGAGATTGACATAATGCATATCCATCATTATGTTTCTTTTCTTTGATTTCTAATATGGTGTCAACTTCATTTAGGTCTTTCATTTTAAAACATGAAGTCAAAATATTTCTTTGTCACATTAATGCCTTCCTTATTTGTGCCAAATATTAGCAAATCGTCCACATATATATACATACACACACACACACACACACACACACACACATATATATATATGTATATGTATATATATAAGCATATTATAATACCATATCTATCAGTGAATTTAGAATATATACATTTGTCTGCATTATTATGTTTGAAACCATTAGACAAAATCACAGAGTCAAACTTCGCATGCCACTGTTTTAGTGCTTGTTTTGGCGCTTTTTTTCTGTTGGAAATAATCTCTACAGTGTCTTTTATAGCCGGTAGTGTATCGGTTCCAAGTTATCATCAAGCACATATGCAACTTTGAACGTAATCAAGAGGAACATGATCTTATATTGCCAACGGGTGTAATTAGTGCCATCAAAACGATTCAGTTTGGTGAATTCCTGGTTCATTATCATGTATGTTGAGTCAAACGATGCCAGAATGATTCCTTAAGATTGTTAGTTTTCTTGATCAGTGAAATGAACCAGAAAGCAAAAGGAACCGTCGTTTGAGGCACGTGTTAAACACTTTTCCTAAGGAATCATTGAGCGAAAGGGAAGAAGTGGAATTGTTAGAGAAGTTGGTTTTACCAGGCAGAAAGGTGTATATATAAAAGCTGAATGAACATGAATGTTGGAGACAGTTGCGCTTTTTCTTGGTGGAAATAATCTCTACAGTGTCTTTTATAGCTGGTGGTGGTATCGGTTCCAAGATGTCATCAAGCACATATGCAATTTTGAACGTAATCAAGAGGAACATGACCTTATATTGCCAACAGGTGTAGTTAGTGTCATCAAAACGATTCAGTTTGGTGAATTCCTGGTTCATTATCATGTATGTTGACTCAGATGATGCTAGAATGATTCCTTAAGATTCTTAGTTTTCTTGATCAGTGAAACGAACTAGAAAGCAAGAGGATTCGTCGTTTGAGGCACGTGTAGAACACTTTTCTTAAGGAATAATTGAGCGAGAGGGAAGAAGTGGAATTGTTAGAGAAGTTGGTTTTACCAGGCAGAAAAGTGGAATTGTTAGAGAAGTTGGTTTTACCAGGAAGAAAGCTGTATGTATAAAGGTTGAATGAACATGACCGTTGGAGACGGTTGTGCACGAGTAGACGCAGCCGTTCAATTAAAAATATGATTATGTGGAACTGTCAAACCCACTCCATAAGAGCACACAAGCTATTTACCATACACTATTTGGAACAGTACAAACCATTGTGTCTATCTTTAGACCCAAGTTATTTTGATTCACAATATCATATTCAAACTATTCCTATACACGAAGAGATAGTTCATAATATCTGTTGATGTGGGATAAATACTATTGCAATCTTCCCAATAATATGTAGCCATCAATGTTTCCTAGATGTTACAAAAAACGTTGTAATATATCCATCTACAACTATATAGTATATTGTGATAGAATTAACTACAACCATTTGTTTGTAAATAATTGTAGTAGAACTTAGCACAACTGTTTTTTAAATTCTGCGAAATATATCTTACAACTTAACTTTAGGCCTAGACTCGCAGTCAATGTTTTTAAAACTCGGTCGTGAATCGAACCGTGAGGACTCAGAGTTCAAGGTTTTGAAGGTCTGACCGGTCGAACCGTCAAGAACCGCACGTGCTTGTTAATTGTGGAAATGTGGATAATCAAGTTTGATGTGTACTCAAACAAATAAATAGTAAAATTTGAAAGTCGTCTATTTATTCACTAACATTAATAGATTGCATGATATAATCAAATAGCAAGGGCACAAACAAACACATGTTTTTAGAATAAAGTGGTAAAGTTTACGGTTTAGATGTTGGAATAGTTATGATTTTTTGAAATATTTTAGTTGTTATTTTCAAAACAATACAAAAGATGAAATGATCAGAGAGAATTACACAATGAGAATTAGGAAAAAAACAAAAAATCATGGTTTAACAGTGTAAAATTGAAGATTGGACTGCTGGTTTGAAGGTCCGATCAGGGTTCATGCATGAATGAGGTCTGATTGAGTTCCGCGCTGTGATGATCCAAGGTTCAGGGTTATTCGAGGTCGAACCGCGGCAGAGTCGGGTTATGAAAACTATGCTCTCAGTATTTCAAAAGTATATGGTAAATAGCTTGACATGAAAGGTGGCACATGAGATGCACATGGATTTTCAACCATACATTAAGGGGATGAATTGTTCTATATCCAACTCCGGTGTTCCCATGTGCCGGATCAATCTTATCCATTGATTTGCACAAAATCTAATGGTTTTGAGTGGATTGTAGGATCCGTTTATTAGATTATTAATAATATGTGTGGTTGATGTGTGGTGGTGATTTGTCGGGCACACGGAAACACCGGAGTTGGATACAGAAGAATTGATGCCTAAATTAAGTGTCCTTTGGTTGAAGTAATGAAGGATAACTGCGCATGTACCAGACAACAGAAAATGCATGCATAATCACATCCGTGCTAATAAAAGAACAAACAATAAAAACATCCAATACCCTTGTTAAATAACACAAACAAACAATACATCGAGTAATTAATCCATAAGTTCCACATTTCCATTCTTTTTCTTAAAATAACTCCTTGATCCCATATCATATGAAAAGCATTACATCTTCATCTACTAAAGCAGTGCCTCATCAGATAACTGCTTACAGCATTCAATTAATTTATACAAGAATTAAAGCATTTGAGCAATCTGAAATGTTTAGATATGTTTCAAGACTAAAATACAAGTAACCTTTTTAGTCAGAATACATTAGCAGCTTACAGCTGCCGTTGAATTGATAACGTTAGCAAAAAAAAAATGTATATTCCAGCTTATCAGACAACATAACTTATGCAAATACCTACCCAAGACCAATTTTTTAATGTAAAAGAAGCAAATATCATAGGATCAGGGGCGGATATACCTACCCAAGACCAATTTTTTAATGTAAAAGAAAGATCCTTGTTTTGATATTTGCTTATAACTGCTTTAATCAGCACACATCCGTATTTTCCAACTTATCGGACCACTAACTTATAAGTAATGCAAATACCTACTGAAGACCAATCTTTTAACATAAAATGAAGCTAATATCATTGGACAATATTTCGTAAGCAGAAGTTTTGATAGAAATTAATATATTTTCCGTATGTAAAATTAAAATATACTTGTTTTTGTTTTTCAACCTGACAAGTATTTGAATGTAGTCACTAGATAGCATACGACAATCGACAAAGTTGCTTCGAGACACAAAACTGCAGTAGGGCTCAATTCTAAGTACAATCAGACCAAATAACGTCTTAAATTCAAAATAGACTAATGACACTTAGGTTAGTAACCAAAATGAAAAGGAGGGGGGAAAAACAGAGGAGTAAATATCAAAAGCGGTTGTGCAAACATAACAGGATGATGAACCGGCAAGCAGATAACCAGGAAAAAGCTAAGGGTTAAATAATTTGTGAAAATGCCCATCTTTTGACTTTTGCAGCCTCTGTCAAGGCAAGGAACCTCTTGAAACCAGTGGTAGCAGCACCTTTACCAAGAGCAGCAGCGCGTGTGATCACATCTTCTTGCGACGATGCATTATTTGCTGCAGATGTTAATGCATTTAGCACTGTAGCAGTCGTTACATTTGTCGGTAGAGAGGGAGGAGATGATGGAATAGTTTGCAGTTGTCCAGTAGAAGGCATGGTAACTACTGGTGCTACCGAAGGGTGCCTAATTCCTGAGCTGTGCCTGTTGAATTCCTCCATTATTCCCTGTTGGTCAACTTTTTTTAGACCCTTGAGGTCAAGTATTCTCTGGAATTCTGAAGGCGTGCCCTCCCGAAGAAGAGCACGATATGTACTTCCAACAGAATCAACAGGGGACAATATAACCTTCAAAAGTGCTTCAGCTTTGCCCATTTCTCGGCTGACAAACTTTGAATAGCTAGCAGCAACAGTTGTCTTTTTCCCTAAAGCAGGGATGTCTAAGAGTAATGTTTTAACTGCTTGAGTGTCCAGTAGCATCTGCTGAGCACCAGTTTCTGAGATACGTTTGCACTTATAAATATTAAGGTAAAACCGAGGACCAAGAGATGCAGCAAGCTTGTCAAGAAAAAACTGAAAGTAGGCCGGAGAAAGTAGGGTCCCAAACACTGGAATGCTACTAGAAAGAATCAAACTTATGCCATTGACATAATCTGACTGGTCACCAACACTTTCAAGAGTAGCCCATGGCACGCGTGTCATTGCAATCATTTCAGCATCAAATTTGGTTTCTAGACCATGTACCAATGTCAACAATGCTTTACTGATAACAGCTGAAAACTCATCCTGAACATCAGACACAACTGCTTTGTCTGCATATACGGAGTCTATGATCTTTGAAACATTTTCAGCTAATTCGCCGGACGTTTGGTGGCAATACTCTGATGTATTTACTATGTAGCATATCATTCTTTCATCCCTCTCAGACGTCTTGATTTGTCCATCGGTTCCAGTAGCTGCTGCCACAATACCAGTGCCACCTTTCGGCAGGCGAGAATAAAGGTTCGACGCATATGCTTTGAGGACTCTTTTAAACACCTCAAACATGCTAAACAAAGTTTGATTCTTTGTTAAATCACTACACCTCTTTAGGCTTCTCCTGATAATTAAGAAAACCTGCATGCTAGTGGACAAAATATTCGTCTGGTTACCTTCCTCAGTTTCCCAGGTTTCCTCCTGCACAAGCTTTTCTAAATGCTCCATGAGAGTTTTCTCTTCCAACTGTACATACACAGCCAAATGGGTTTCAAAACATGATGAGATGTTGCCACGAAAATTGAACCCAGCACAAGCAGCTGACAAGTCTTTATGTTTGTCCTTCTGATTATTTCCACCACTACGCCGAGCAGTAAATTTCTGTTCATATTTTCTTCTGATATCAGATACGATTTTGTTGTTTCTTCCTCCGTCAGGTTCTTCTAATTCAAAACCAAATTCTGTATCCCGTGCATTTACAGTCTCATCCCAAATTTCTCAGCCAGCTCTTTCTCAAACTTAAAGGTCCTTTTTAATGCCTTTAGCAATGTTCCAACATCTGGCTTTTCCTTCATACTATTAAGTATATCCACAATTTGTGTCCTTGTTAATTTGCAAAATTGAATACACAGCAAATAATCCACATGCCATGCGGATGGGAAAATTTTCCAGATTTTCTCATTGGTTTGCAGGCGACTTTTGATCCATGCATATCTATCGGTTTTATGATCATCCGATTTTGCTAGTTCTGCTCCTTCAAAAATCTGACCATAGGGTGTCAGTTCCTTGTCGTAAAAGTTTTTTACAAGTTCTTCCCTAACAGATGGTTAAAGTGCATCTACTACCAAACAAGCATCTGACAGTTGCTGCAACAAATTAGCTTCTTCGGATTCTTTTCCTGTTCCTAAGCTTGAGAAGTCTGAAAATATATGAGATCTGAGTATAGTTTTAATGTTCTTGAACTTCTCTCTTAGCTAGATTATTTTGGGAACATCCCTATATACCTCGAAATGACTGATTAACTGGTTAACTGCCTCCAACTGTGCAGCAGCCAATTTATATTGCCGTTTGGAAGCCATAACTTGAAGTTGTTCCACAGCAGACACTAACATGGTTAAACGATGCACTGCAGTGATGGTGGTTGTTATATGCTTCTTTGCAAAATCAAGTTTTTTAATGTCACAACAAATCTTTTGAACCATTGTTTCGCTCTGTTCGGCTTTTGTTCTTATTTCATGTATCTTATGCGTAAGTTCCTGAACAGCGCTTGTAGCAGCAGCAAGATCTTCCTTGGTTTTTGTCTCTGCGTTACTCTGTTGACGAACGGCTGTTAATATACCTGCATCCACGTGGCGGATCGCGCTTTGTATCTTTTGCATTACCAGCTAACTAGTGTGTAACCCGTGCGTTGCACACTATAATATTATAAAGTATAGATTTTAAAATTTTAATGTTAAAATTGGAACTTTATTATACAACACACGATAAAATCGACAAATTAAATATAATATACATTATTGTTGTTGTTTATAGTGTTATGTAACTTATATTTCTTTGAAGTAAAACAATAATTTTATTGTTCTTACTACTATGACCAAGTATTTTTGTTGAAATCGACATATTATAATATTTTTAGATAAGTTATCAAATATTATTTAACTTATTTCTTTTATATATGTTAAATTTGAAAACATGTAATTAGTTAAAGTATATTGACTTAAGAGTAAATAATATGAATAAATTGAGAAGGATTTTGTAAAAGATTGCTGAGATTTTAATGCAGAGTTATTTGAAGTTAAAAATAGAACTTTTGGATGTTGTGTATGATAAATTTATTGTTTATGTACATATACGGTTATAGTTAATTTACAAATTAACTTTGTTATTATTGTTTAAGTACATACATTTATGTGCGTGATCTATATATTTATGTAGTTAAACACAAATTTTTCATTGTTTTTTTAGTACATGTGTTTATACATATACGATTGATATACAGATTATTAAAATATTTTAAATTTACAATTTCGTAAGCAATTTAAATATATATGTATCCAAACATGAAAGATTGGTAAACAGTAACTATAGAAATATAAAAATGTCGATATTTAAAGTTAAAAACATAATTCAAAAATGCAGATAAATTTATTGAGACAAAAGAATAATAAATTATTTTTTCTAATGTTTTTCATATAAAATATTTATGATATCTGAATTATATATCTTTATATTTAAATGAAAACTCTATTTAATTGCTTTTCTTAATATGAATATGACATACAAATTGAAACATCACATTTGCGGATTTATTAGATGAATTAATGAATATTTATTAATTAAATTTATTCTAATAAAATAAAACCACTATCAATGCATCGTTGTTAAAAATATTAATATTTTTAAAATTCTCATGTATGAAAAACGACAATGGGCTGGACACCAAAAAGTGTGGAATTAAGTTTGGATTAGATTTTTTTTTACTTTTTAAACATTGAAATGCATTAACAAATAGCATATATGTGTATTTACGAAATTAAATATGTACCTTACATGGGAAAGTTGATTTAATTGTAAGTTGTTACTCTTTTATCTCATTATTCTGTTGAATTTTGTTGAAAGAGGCAAAACTACGAAGATTAAACTTGGTTACCAATAAAATATAACATACATATGATTTTTGATTCCACATGACTATTGGCGATTTATTTGGACACATCAACATGACTACAACAAAATGGATCAACATAATTGAATAGGCTAGCAAAATTATGAAGCAAGCATTCTCTATGTATAAGCTTAGTTTGTAAATACCAGTGGAACAAAAGATGGACAAAGCTGATAAGACAAAAATAAGTACAAAAAGAACATAGCATACATCTGATACTAAAGTGTACAAAGGGGTTCGTAAAAAAAAGGAAAGCAAAAACCTTGAAAATAAGCACACAATTCCTAAAGTTAAGCTGCAGCGCACGAAGTAAAAAAGCAGTGATGGATATCAACATACTGAACCAGTGAAATTTCTTTCTTCTGTTTGCATGTCCAACAACCTGTTGCATGTTGAGTCTGACTGAGGAGGAAGGTTATCATCTTGTTGTAAAACATTGTCAATATAAAGATGATGGACACAATAATGTAAATTAAAAATAATCCTAAGCAAATTAAAACTGTAGTACTGCAGCTTACAACTGACTGTAAACAGTGAAAGCTCAAATAGAGTTAAATTGTATGAATTTTTAAATAGGAAAATTCGTCATCTAATAATGGATATCTTCTTTCCACATTGGTCTTTTGCATTAGAATTGCTAATTGCTCTCTAGGTCTAGACCAACAATATAGAGAAAACTCAAAATATACATTGTTATATTAACAGAATCATATGTACCAATTAGGTGATACAAATTTCATACCAATTAGCTATAAACAAAAACAAATGGAAATATAGAAGACTGGTCGTATGCACCCAAAAAAATAGAATTAATACAAAATATCCAAAATAAAAGTTGATAGTAAAGGGGGAAATGGTCAAACCTGATATTATAGTCGAGCATGAACACCTGAATGCATCCAAATATTGAATGTGGATTAATTATATCAAATCCAAAAGTTGTAAAATATAATATTACTCTATAGCACATTAATATGCAGTTATAAATCAAAAGGTTCAAAATATAGTTTTAACGATCTTGAAAGGTCAAAATAAAAAATCAAAATTTCCTTTCGAAATGGTTTCATATTCTATGTTTTATTAGGTATCTTTGTTTAACTTGTAGAATTTTGAATTCGAGTCTTCAAAATTTGAGCCATGGATTTTTTTTTGGGGAATATAAGCACCCAAATCATTACAAATGTTGATAATTAGCCAATCTAGAGCATTAAACCATCTAGCATTCTAATTGTCCCAAACTTTATTGTAAATTTATGTTCAAAATATATAATCGTTCTTTTTAAGTTAATAAATTTTGTATTCAAAAATCTTAATTTTTTTCAATACACAAAAGTTTAAGTTTCAGCATATTTAAGGATTGCTTAAAATTCCTTTTCCAACCACTTAATTTGTAAGAATATCGAACTTATTAAAATTGAACATGTCAAACTTCTGTATTTTGGAAATATGGTATCTGTTAACAAAGAATCATTGTTCTTAATATTAATTAATTTGAAAAGCGGTCAAACATAAAATATGAAAAAAAAATCGTTTATTATTTTAGTAGTTCAAAATTTATTTTATCAATTTTAAATGCATATAAATTTCAAAATTTGAATTTCAATATGAATAGACTCAAATTTTGTAAGGGTTTTTATATGTCCAAAAATGTCATGACTCAAAAGTGAGAAGTTTCAAATTTAAAAATCCAAAATCTAAGCATCATATCTCACACCAAATTTTTTGGAATGGACTAACATAGAATTTAAAACTACTCATAAAGAAGTTCAAATTTTGATATTTATATGCTTTTAACATCGATAAGCTACATCTCAAACTGTCTTCATAATATTCAAATTTTAAATATAACAATTTAAATCATTTAAGACCAATTTAAATATAAACACTTTTAAGACCAATTTAAATCATTTATCAAAATATGGCAGTAAATATAACATTCAAATATTTTCCAAGTCTAGGGAAAACAGTATAATAATATTTAAGACGTCAACAAAACAATAATTTGAATATTCTTTATTGTTAGATACCGAGACAGACATTTATGATGACTAATATAGAGAACTATTGTCAGTGAGCTTTAACCATGTGACCAATTGAGAAAACAACGATTAATTCTGCTCTTTACATATTTTGACAAAAGAATTATTAATAAAGATATATTTTTAGAATTATTAATAAAGATATTGTGTTTAGATAAAAGTAGAAATATTCAATTTTAAATGAAGATATATTTTTAGAATTATTAATAAATATATTGTTGTATTATTTTGATTTAATAAAAGTATCTTTAGAGTTTTAAGGAGAACTGAGAGAATGGAGAAAATTAAGGAGAATAGAGAGAATGGAGAGAATTAAGGATGAAGCTTGAAATTCTTTTGCTTTACTATTATTTAATAGATGATGCTCTGTTGGGAACATTTCACTACAAGAAATGTTCAAATTGGTTACGGACCATAGCGACGGCTAGCGAAGGCAGTTTTTTTTGCCGTCGCCAGCCGTCACCTAAAATCAATATAACCGCGAGGCTACAGGAAGAAATAACATTCACGAGCCCCCCTCCCCCCAAATCAAAACCCACGATCATCAAAACCCTCCCAGACCCGTCACCCCCGCCGCCAATTTGATTCCTCCACCTGTCTCCTTCCACCTCCGGCCTTTTCAAGCCCTCTCCATTCTTCCAAACCAATTTCTCTCTCTCTAAGGTATGAATTCTAACCTAATTTCATGAATTAATTGTTTAATAATGATATAAATGTATGTGTTAATTGATTATACAATGGTTGCTGAATTAATGTAGTTGATTTAGTAATGATTGGAACCCTAAATTGTTGTTTTAGTTGTTTATCGGTGTGATGTTTGATTTTGTGTTAATGTATGTGTTAATGAACCGTTATTTTGTGCGTACGTAATTATTGGATATGAGATTGGTGTACATGTTGTTGGATATAGGTAGTTAAAAGCGATGGTTGTGAAATTGTTGGGTTGTAGACGGGGCTTGAAAATGAATTGTGTTGTGGAAATTATTGGAATGGAATGACTATGTATGGTGCAAGTAGGATTGTGGTTGATGGTTTATTTTGGTTGAAACCAAATAGGATTAATTTGTGGAAAAAAAATTCGTGTCTGCATACGAAATAGATTATTGAAATCCCCCTTGTCAAAAGCTGCGAGGCTTTAAGGTAGCGCGAGGAGCCGTACATCGGGACGGTGCCGGTTTTAATTACCCTGCCGTTTTGCTGCCGAAATTTTCAGAAATATTCATGTGTTTGAATTATTTTCATATGTTCAAGTATATTCATATGTGATAATTTATTCATGATAAAAATAAATTGCTTAGATAATAAAAATCACATTTATATTATGTATGAACCACTAAAAATATTCATGTGTTGAATAAATTCTTTGAACAATGAAAATCACATTTTTATTATATGTATGAACCACTAAAAATGTTCATGTGTTGAATAAATTCTTTGAACAATAAAAATCACATTTTTAATGTATGTATGAACCATTAAAAATATTCATGCGTTGAATAAATTCTTTGAACAATATATGTATGTGTTATCGAAATCAATGTCATATAATTTTGAATCAGGAAAAATGTCCAATTATTACATTGACCGTCGTTGGATGTATGAAGTTATAATTGGAATGAAAGGCTCAGTGAAAGAAGATTTCTATAATAGTGTAAATGAATTTGTTAGATTTGCAGTATCTAATAATCGAAATTACGAGGAGCTTCGTTGTCCGTGTAGTAAGTGTAAATTGATGAGGTTTCATAAACCAGACATCGTTAAAGTACATTTGTACAAATCAGGTTTTGTGCCAAATTATTATTTATGAGATCGTCATGGAGAACTTGTTGCGCCTACAGTAAATCCTGTAGCGTCGGAGGTTGAATTAGTTATCACGAATCCAATAGAAGATATGGTGGAAGATGCAGCACGGTCAATGTTCCCTATCGGTCAGATTGACGACGATGACGTCAATATTGAAGAAGAACCAAACACGGAAGCCAGAAAAATATATGATTTATTGGCTTCAGCTAAGCGGCCATTGTGAAATGGTTGTGAAAGTGGAACTGAATTATCGGTAACCGCTGAGTACATCACCATGAAATCAAAATTTAATCTTACAGAAGCTGCATTTACAGCGGTTGTACAAGCTGCGAAAAGACATATGCCACCCGAAATCTGATGTGCGATAGTCATTACAAAGTGAAATCACTAATGTCGGCTTTTGGTTTGCCGTACCAAAAAATAGATACTTGTGTTAAAGGTTGCATGTTGTATTGAAAAGATGATATTAATCTTAGAAACTGTAAGAAATGTGGCGGGGAAAGGTATAAATCTAGAAAAAAGAAAGGTAAGGAAGTTCCGTATACAAGAATGCATTATTTACCAATCATCCCTAGACTACAACGGTTATTTGCATCCTCAGTCACTGCATGTCATATGCAATAACATAGTGTGCGAACACAAGAAGATGGAACTTTGACACATCCATCGGTTGGAGAAGCATGGAAACATTTTGATAGGACGTATCCAACATTTGCCGCAGAGAGCCGTAACGTCAGACTTGGTTTATGTACAGATGGGTTTTCACCATTTTCTCAGTTCGCAGGGTAAGTTTTTAATTTCGTAAATGCTTAGTATTCAAAAGTTATTAAATGCTAATGTCTAGACAAGCATATGTCGCTAGATGGACAGAGGCATGGCCTCACTGGGATGATATTCCTATGCAGATTAGGAATGTCATCCTCGCGGAGGTTCTTGTAAGTATAAATATATTTCTCATTTGCAAAATTATATAAAATATGTAATACAATTTGTTTGTTAATTTATAGTGTTCTGTACTTGTCCGGGATGAAGATATGGATGTTTTCCTCACCGCATGGAACCAAAAGATGAGGAAAAATTATTCAGGCAATGTATACAAGGCAAAAAAAGCGAAAAAGAGGCCTCAGTGGATGAGCGAGGAGGTCTACGCCGATTTCCAGAAATTGTGGGCCACGGAAGCTGCGAGGGTAAATTACTTAAGCTTGTTTTAAAATTTTACTTTGTATATCCATCAATTAATCATATAATTAAATATACAGGAGCTTTCAGAGCGAAATAGAGCAAACAGGCTCAAAAATCCTGCTTTGCATCGGGTTGGGTCTAAGTCCTTCTCCCAGCATCGTCGCAAATTGGTACGAACGATAAATTACATTTACAAATAGTTCTAAACTTTTTAAATCGTATTGATTAATTCCAAATATACATTTTATCATTTCAGATGTCGACGCTCCAACGGGAGCCTACATTTGCTGAGGTATTTACACAGACTCATGCCGTCGAGCGGACAGATGAGGAGGGTAACACCTCATATACCTGGTCGGACCCTAAGTCCTACGAAACGATGGTTAGCATTTGTAATAATTTGTATTTCACATTGTTAATTTGAATTGAGTATTTAATGTATTCCATAATTGTCCGCTATCGCAGGACAAATACAGGGCAGCCTTAGATGCTCGAGCGACGCAGTTAGGTCAAGAGCCGGACGTGGAGGAGTGCAATCGCATCTGGAACAGAATCATCGACCCGCCTACCAGGGGTAGACGCTACGGCTTCGGAAACATAGAGGTAAAGCGTTTTATATCGACAACTCTATTACAATAATTGTATAAAGCATATAAAGTGTATAAAAAAACTTCTGACAATGGTTTCTAACTTTTTTAATATAATTACAGATAGCAGGCACTCAGGCCTCTTATACGAGGCGTCAGGATGAGGAGGAGATCAACATGCTTCGACAAAAGGTTGCAGCCTTAAAAGATTTTCAGAAGAACAGGCTCGAGACCGTGCTGGATGCGCGGATTGCTGCATATCTTCAGGAGCATGGTGTGATGCCGCCGAGTGAGCCCGTGGAGGAGGACGATGAGGACGGTGAGACTGATGATGATGAGTATGTAGGTACTTGTCTTTTTTTTATTTTGGACTTGTTTTGTAAATACAAACTAGTTGTTGGTGATGGACTTGAGATGTTTGTGGTATTTTGTGGAGACATGGTTTGTTTGATGGTATTTTGGGCATGGTTTGTTTGATGTGGATATGGTGATGATTTTTTGATAGTTTATCGTTTATATTTTTGTTTTTTGGACGTGTTGATGGTATGAGTTGATTTATAGTGTTGATGAGGTGATTGAATGTGAATTTGAGTTGATGGAATGTGAAATTGAGTGTATATGAGTTGCCGATGAATTGCATTTTGAGTTTGTGTGGTTTGATGGCTTGTTAGCTGCTGAAATGCAAAAAAAAAAATTACAGTTTGGCGACGGCTGGCCACGGCTGGTGATGGCTTTCTGGTCAAGCTTGGCGACGGCGGACGACGGCTGGCGAGGGTTTTTTACCTAGTTTTGCCACGTATGGCGACGACTATGTAGTCATGGTTGGCGACGACTTGTCAGGACCATTTGGTGATGGTTGTATGAATTACAACCGTTTTGTCCACGTGGCAACCGTGTCGTCGCTAGCCGTCGCTAAAGCGGTGTCCAAAGCCGTCGCCATAGCCGACGCTATTTACATAGCGTCCACATTATTTGTGACGGCACTTGGCGACGGCTGGCGACGGCTTGCGACCGCTTGCGACGGCTTGCGACCGCTTGCGACGGCTGTTTGCTAGCCGTTTCTTGTAGTGTTTGATTTATATACTCCAAAGTAGTGGACTTGTTCATGGTTCAAAGAGTCTTGGAAATAAAATGATTTGCCGGAACAATGAACGATTCTACTCCAACCGAATTCAGAAGTATCTGGAATACCCCAATCTGAAACGAAAGGTGGATTTCAGAAGGAGAAATTTCTTTGATGTATCTAATTGAAGCCTGTATCTATATGATCAACAAGGAAGGAGGGAAAACGAGCTTACTCTCCCCTGATTTCTTCCTTTCAACGCCCATGATTAGAATATTTTTGTTATGTCAAACTAGGATAAAAACAAAGTCAAATTTGGAGATTTGAAAAGAGGTGGCCTTAAACAGGTCGGTGAAACAAAATCTGATGTTCCAAAAAAACTTTCTTCACACATTTTATAACATCACCACACCACCATTCTCAGTCCAACGAGAAGCTCAGGCATATAACTCCTTGGCTTCGATCTTGCATGTGCAAATCCTTAAGATCTGAGCGATTTTTGAAATTAGGTTTGGTCTATGCAACGAGACAGGGAGGCTCGGGTAGAGAATTGAGTTGATCTGGTGATGGAGATTAGGCTTGTGACTAAGGAGGATGGGTGCGTATGATCGAGGATAGGGCAGAAGCTACGATCTGAATTGAGGAATTTGATCTGAGAGATTTGGAGGGCTTTTTTGAAAAGCAGTGGGGGTGGGGTGGGTGCGTATGATGGAGGATAGGGAAGAAATTTTACCCTTTAAAATTTTGGTCCTTTTAGCAACACATCATATACAAATAAATTTCCCTCACCCCCACTAGGCATTAGTGCGAGGAGAGGAGAAAGTGGAGGCAATCGTCATTCAAAACTTTCTTCTCGCGCTGCAGCAGTGTGAGAAGCAGCATGAGGAGAAGGATGAAGTGGGGATTGCTCCCGCTTTTATTTTGAGCGTGGAATGGTTAAACGACAAATTGAATGTCGCTTAACGAAAAAAATTAGAAAATTAAGGGGTTAAACGGAAAACAGAAAACCTTTTAGGGGATAAACGATTTTTTGTTTGTCGTTTAGCCTTCATGAATTAAATTAAAAAAAAAAGAGGTCAAGCCCCCACTCCTTGCTAGATCAGTGGGGCTTGTTCACGCTTATTTGTGTCTTCCAACACGCTAAAACTAACGTGCTGCTGGGAATGCTCTAACAGCAAAGCAGATGAGTGGTATTAAGAGATTTGGCCGAATCTATCAAATAACTAACAGCAAAGCGGATGAACTAAAAGTTCTCTCACTAATTGTACAAAGTTTTCTTTTTTCTTTTTAACTCTCTTTGAATGATATATATTTAAATTAATTTATCACTTTACACTTATTTTAGGCATCAGATTTTATGTATCAGTTTTACGGTGTGCATGGTATCAGAAGTTGAGTACCAATTTTTAAGTATCAGTTTTACAGTGTGTATGGTATCAGTTTTCCAGTGTGTATTGTACTTGGAAATAAATTTTCGGTGGATTGTCCTTAGGCTTGAAAAGTTATGGAGTTTGTCCATCACAATAAAATCCTCATGGACTCCTAACATTTAATATCTAAGTCCATATTTTTAAATTAATTACTAAGCCTAAGATATAAGTAAATTTAATCAATTAATTTTTTTTCAAATACTAAAAGATGACAAAATTATGCTTTTTTTGGCTCCATATACCTATACTTTAAATTTTCTATAATCATTTAAGTCTCTCTTAATTCTATTATAATATTATACATTTAGTACCATAACTATATTATTATTATTATTATTATATATATCTTTAATAATCATAATAATAATTATTATATATATATCTTTAATAATAATTGGAATGCCTTTAGTGTCATACTTTTTTGATGTAAACATGAACTACCAAAAATGTCCTTACATATATTGTAAACTTATTATTACTAAAATATAAGATCTAACAATTAAATTTTATTTACTAATTCAAAATGTTAACATACAAATATTACTAGATAATAATATCACTCAAACGTAGGACCTTACAAATAAATTTTATTTACAAATTCAAAACATCCATATATAAATATTAACTAGTCTTAATATGGCTCGGAAATATGATCTAACAGATAATTTTCATATACAAATTCATTTTCATTAACTAATGATAGAATTGAAAATTCACACTTAAAAATCATAAGATATTACAACATTAAATAAAAACAATAAAAAATATGGTTCGAACATCAAAATATACATATAAACCATTTTATTTTAAATGTGTTAAGAATTTAAGACTTGTAAACAAATAATTCACGCACGAAGCGCGTGCCGTAATGCTCGTATATATATATATATATTTACATATATATATATATACACACACACACACACAAACACACACACACACACTATAAAAAGTGAGTATACTTTCCTTTGCTATGAGGCCTGCCACGTGTATCTGCAAATTGAATCGCCGTCCCTTCCTCTACGCACATTCTACCGTGTTCTTGAAAAGTGAACTGTCATGTCTTTCCCTGGGCACGCTCTGTCTTCCCTTCCATGTTTTTCTCCATTGACCTAGACCTCTTTTTCGACTGCATGGTTCCATTCATTCTCTATGGTAGGTTTGACGTCCTAATTGATTTGAGCTGCCAAACTGATCGATTTTTGCAATTTCATCAGTGCACCAACTCCGCTAAAATACTAAAGCGCCAACTCATATTTTTTTCATTTTGTACTTTCAATTTCTTCTCATTCTCGCGCTTCCCTATAAATTAGGGCTTTGGAGTTATTTTTCATCAAAGGATGGCGGCTTGATTATCATGTTTAATACAGTTTTCGTCTTTATTTCGTATTTTGATTTTAATATATTAAGGCTTTACATTCATCATTGTTTTGTGTAAATTTGCTGGCTTTTGCAACCCTAACTCTTGAATTCGACGCTTGGTTTAGGTTTTGGGAGTTTTGGAAGCTTTATCGTGTGAGACATAAAAAAAACTGTGTGCTTAATTACTTAATATGGCTGGTTTTGGAAATATTACTCAATTTGGAGAAAAAATTGTAATCCTAACTAAGGGTTGAAAATAAATCGCCTAGCCGCTATAAAAAATAAAATAAAAATTTTGGTCAAATTTGTTGTGCTTTAATTGATTGGGACGTTAAATCCATTTGTTGTTTTTACTAATTAAGTTATAGCCTTATTACATTTTTTTTCTTCTCTTCTTTTATTTTTAATTTTTAATTTTTACGTTTTTTATCCGTTACACTTACTATTCAGATCGTCGTTATCGTAGGATCATGAAACTTCAACTGTATTGGAAGTATCGTTACTGATTCTTGCAAACCATTAACAACTATTTAATTTTAGGGATTGTTAAAAGGGACTTTAACTATAAACATGAGGGGGATTAAATTTTATTTCGTTTTGAATTACTTTGATGGGTACATAATATATTACCCCCTTATGCAGACATTAGTAACAATTAGTGTAACAACCCATATTTTTAATTGTCCAAAATTATTTAATTTAATATTATTTTATGGGAAATTTTTGTTAAAATAAATTATTTGGTGATTTTGTGGTTAAAATTAAATAATATGGTTTGATTTTGATAGTTAATAATAATTTGCAACAACTGTAACGACAGTAGATTTATAGTTTTAATAAAATGTGAATTATGGTATATTTATTTTGGAACGGTAATTTAATTTACATAAAAGTTTAATAAAAGAGAGATGAACATTACAAGGAATGAATTTAATAAATTTCAGTGACTACACTTTGTATTAGGTTATTAATAATAATTTAAGGTGTGGAAACGGCAAAGTTTAATTAACAATGAAATTTACCAATTATTTAGACAGTAACTAACATTTTGTTATTAACAAATGTTGTTAATTTTTATAATAACCTATAATTAAATGGGAAACAAAACAATCAATGCATAGGATATATATATATATATTTATATTTATATTGATTAATGTAGTGCTGTCAATGGATACCCGAAAAATCCGAAATTCGTCCGTATCTGTATCCGAAAAGCGGGTAAATATCTGATATCCGGGAATGCGGATGCAGATGCGGATATAGACATATTTGCATCTGAAAATTATCCTTCCTCTTTTTTTCTCGATTATAGCTTAAATTATGTGTATTTTTACATAATTAAATATACTAGTTTATTAATTTGCAAAATTAAAAGTCTACTAAACGCATGTTAATTGCTCAAAATTATATATCATCATATTTATTTATTTTTAGCACTTTAGTAATCAATTAGGCTGAAAAAGCTTAATATTAAGCTAAAAAAATTCATTTATATTCATTGATCTATCGATTGTTGGTAGAGCGGATAATTATCCTATATCCGTCCGTATCCACGGATGCGGATATCCGATATCCGAAAATGGTTTCTGTAATGACCCGAAAATCCGGTCCAATTTGAGCTGACTAAATAACACAAGTCCAACCCCAAATTGCACTGAAAATTCAAGAAATTAATAGAAAGAAGATAGAGGGTGAGGATAGATAAGATAGAACTAGTAGAATAGAAGAAGAAGAAGAACATCATCATCAGAGTAACACGAATCTCACAGCGGAACGAATAAAATATAACATAACTTTTGAAATACAAAGTTATAACTGTTTATACATACCATTTTCAGAGTACAACATATAACATCACAACAGAATAAATAATAGCTATCGACTGCTGAAGCCTCCTGCTCCAAGCTCTCCAAGTGCATCTGTAAATCCCGACTACTTGACTGCCCGTACAAATTTAGGCACCCAAGAGTTTAGGGAAAACAAAACAAATAAACTCCGGGTCAGTCATGTGACTGGTGTGAGTAAACTCAAATCATTTAAACAGGTATATGATATCTCATAAGACCACGCCGTGAATACGGAACGGGTTTTTCCCTTATGAGAATCCAAACATCTTTGAAAAGCAATATCATTCTGATACTATGGTAATGTCTAAATACAAATAGATATCAGTCTAGTAGAAACGCTTGCATCTCACGTTCTACATATATAGTATACAATCAAAACCGCAGGTGCGTATTGGATGATTGGGTTTCCAACTATGACAAGGTATGGAAACACCTTCCGATCAGTGTACTCTAGGAACGATACACTGGAGTTCAACAAGAACATCTTGCAACTCAGCCACACATGACCGACCACTCATTTCGCTTGAGTGTATCGAATGTACATCACCAACGGTTGGGATCAGCAACCGTTTCCCGTATATATATGGGACAGCATTGATAGATTAAAGAAGCAAATGAATATTCTCTAGATAGGTGATTATACACCCTACTTCGGTGCGACCGACTTAGCCATGCTGCCTGCCCGATTTCTGTCATTTACCGGATGTGAGGCTAGAAGCTATGCTTACTTTCCATTCATTTATAACACGATCACTTTGAATGCCACATTATCAGATCCGTTAATCATTTAGTTGGATCTGCACAAATAGATTCTGGATATTATGCGAAGGGAATAAATCCGTTGGCCACCATATATATTTGTACAGTCCAACCCATTTGATCATTGGAAATACTCTGTCAGACATTCGTCCATATACGTTCGTTCTGGGACTGAACGAAACTGAAGGCACTATTCTGTAAACAGGACAGCCCTTGCACTTTACTCCGTCTTCAATTTCTTCATCGTATTTGATCACAACGCTTATGTCGATACGGAGTGGTTCTTCGGATAATAATCCAACCGGTCTCTCCATATTAACAACGTAAAATGGTCAAAACTTCGATAGTCTGTGATTTAACTATCAAATGAAAATATGTCGGTGTACAAACAACGATCTAAATTCCAAATGGAATTATCGATCCAATCATCAATCATATATATATATATTCATATTTCCTTATTTTCTAAAACTAGAAAATATACATTTTCAACATTGGAAAACATTTCCAATCCTCATTTATGCATCACTATCATTCCACAACTATTAGTCCCTAACTGTAAACTAGTAAGAGAACAATTCTCTAAGTATAAACCCCGAAGGCCGAAACCAACATCAGATCAACACTCAGAAAACTATTCAACTTACTAATCTCTAGTCAGTTTCTAATATTGTTTAACTCTATTTGATTTACTCTTATTCGAATACTATAGTCGATTAACTCTAGTGATTTAACTCTATCGAATAACTAAATTCGATAAACTTCTTTTGATTAACTTGTATTCGGTTACTAAATTCGATTAGCTAATATTAGACTAACTCAATTCAGGTTATTTCTAATTGAATGACTAATATTCAATTACTCTATTTCGATTATCTCTTTTATATCTCATCAATTTCCTTTTTATAACGTTTACCTACCGTTACAAATATTTCCTATTTACAACTTCTATTTACCGTTACAAATATTCTTTATTTACAACTTCTATTTACCGTTACAAATATTTCCTTATTTACAACTTCTATTTACCGTTACAAATGTTTCCTATTTATAACTTCTATTTATCTTCTAAATAAATATTCCTTATTTCTATTTATTTTCTAAATAAATATCCATTTTATAAAACTCTATTTGTTTTATAAATACTTCCTTTTATAAAACCGTGTTCGTTTTATAAATACTCTATTTTCAAATTGTTTCCTTTTATAAAATCGGTTGATTTTATAAAACTCCTTTATTTCGATATACATTGAAATATTCCATTTCACAACTCAGGGTTTCTTATGATATTTAAAATATCAAACAACGATGATCAATATCGTTCTAACATCCATAATCTATAACAGATTATAAATCACAACATATATCACAATATATGAAAACAGTAAAATAATTGTTGAGGAACCCAGTCAGATTCCTCCAACCTGTCCCCCTGCATCCACAGATGTTACACAGTATAATATACATCAATTTAATCCCAACATGAAATATACTGATAATCAGAATCCATATTTGATTGACGGTTCTCTATATATAACTATATCTACGTTTTCAATCAAATCTATTTAACAGTCCAAATTATCCATACATAGCAATCAATTAACAGTTATCAAAAATAAAGTACAATTTATATAGGAATATAAATTGAAAAGAGTTAGTGAGTTTTACTCACTTTGTCCGTAATCGTTAAATAACGATTTACGGTCGATGGTTCGGATCAGGCAATTTATTTCGATAAATTGTTACGAGCTCCACATTCATTCTGAACCCATTCCATGTTGTAGCTTAGGTCCATACGATCATGTCGGTCTGGTTTTGTCTTTATTCCGGCCCATCTTCCTCCTACCAAGCCCAACCCATTATTTCTTTCTTCTCTGAATTCATAAAAACGCTGCTCATTTCCCTATGCCATTTCCGAATCCTTTTTCCTCACCCCTTCTTTTATTTCACCACCGCTTCACAAACAAAGCCAACGCCATGCATGTGCACCACTTGCCCCTCGACAAGCTAAGGACGGAATCTGCTCCAGTAAGCATTTCGAACCAGCTCCATCTTCCTTTCACGCTAACTAAACAAACACCACCTTATCTCCTCTTACATACGTTACATCCCAGACCCCTTCTCATTCTTCTTTTCGTGCTGTTCCAACTTCAACAAAACAAATGCTTGAAACATACTCATACTTCATCAAACAGCAACACCCTGGTGTAGTCAAAACAACCCAGACCCGTGTTTTAACTTCCACCGTTCACTCCTCTTTCTTCTTCCAGAATGTAACTCACGAGTCACGGCCTCCTCAAACAGCGTGACCTCCCCCTTTTGACTGTCATTCACCAACTCCACGGCCATCCATTTGAGCTGCCACCACCGCCACTGAACTCAGCACCTCGACCTCCTTCTGCTCATCTTATTCAAGTACAACTCGACCCTCACCTTCAGATCGTGACCTCCGGAGCTTTTCCGTCCTACCGCAATATTCGAGCAACGTATTTACTGACCAAATCCCACAAAATCATCGCAATCAACTCGCCTTAACCTTATGATCATCACGCAACCCTTGGAAACGCTCCTCGTCACCTTGATTGTTACTGCGGTTCAGCCCTAGCTCGCATCGAGGAAACTCACGAACCCAGACCTTCATCGAGCTCGCTGAAATGTGTATGAGCTTGAAGCTCTCGCTTCAACGATTTCAATTACATGTGGTTTAGGATTTAACGATTTTTCCATGATTTGATTTCAAAGCCGCGATATTTGTTTTGAGGATGGATAATGACGGCGGGTTTTTACCAGAGGAAATGTAGAACTAGGTCTTAAGGGATTGTTAAGGGGGGTATTATATAGGGTTGTTCTAGCATTGTTGGCCCAAGAGTAGCCCTTTCATTTCGATCCAATACATTTAACGAGTGACGTGCTGTTTTACATTGAAGTTGTGGTTGGGAGAATTTGGAAACGTGGCTTGTTTGTGATCAGAGATTAGTTAGGATATTTTTAATTAAAAGTTTTACATACCCTATTACGTAAAATTCTGCTTACGTATGAACATAAATAAAAACACCATCGTGACGAGCGAGGTGTCCCGACTCCAGAAATATAACAATACCGGTAGGTTGACTCATATTGTGAAACCCCGAAATGTCGATACAGGGTGCCTAGTACTCCAAATAAAAAGTTGCTCATTAAATTAATTAAAAATTACTATAAAATTCTAAAAATTATTTTATCGTTATGTCTCAAAAGAACCTTGTCTAAATTCTAACCCGATCTCTAGTTATATCGAATAAACCGTTACGGTCGATAAACGATTCTATAGCGACTATTTTAAAATTTGATTTGGACATATCTCAAAATCTACACGACGAAATCCTGATTTTTCTCTTCCACTAGAAAGATATACTCCACCAGCTCCGTGCGTTTCTTGTTTCACAGAAATCCGTTTTAAAACGAATCATGTACATTTAGTTGAAGTTCGAATCGCCAAATTACGAACTGCAGCGCCATTTCGAGCTCGGTTTTAATTATAATATAATTATACGTTCTAACGTCGACGATTAAATAATATATTCGTTATCTAAATAATTAAATAAGTTAATTATTACACCGTCAAATATCCGGGTCATTACATTCTTCCCCACTTTAAATAATTTCGTCCTCGAAATTGCTAAGTTAGAGGACGACCCTATCTATTTGGAATTCCTAAGATTTGTTTACCCCTTATTTCTGATTTCAACTGAACCAATTAATATTGACTAAAATATTAATTCCTTCCGACTAACCTAAATTTTCAAAAATTCTGAAAATTTTCTAACACTTTAAAATTTCAGAAAATTTCGCCATAACCTCCTTTATACAGCCCTATCTGTAAAATCCCAACTCGCCTCTTTAGGCCTTCTCCAACTCAAAAGAAAATCAAACAGCCAAGCGGCTTGCCGATTCGGCTCATAAATTCCAAACTCATATCAATTATAAACTTGTACCTTTTTGTCAGGTATATCATTATATCCCTACCATCTACTATCAATTTTGCATATATCATGCCATCCAAATCAAACTCCAATCTGTCTTTATTCTCAACACAATTATTGGCTTGCAATCAAGTAAAATTCCATTCAAACTCTAATCTCAAATTTTAATCTCTCGACTTACCAACTCAATTTCATATTTACTTATTTCAAGTTAAATCACTTTTACCAGTTCAACTATTTAACTCATAAGTTAATTTAATTTCCGAATTTAAATTCCTGGGTTTATTCAAATCACTAGAAATTATAACAACAATTCAAAATCCTTTGAATTCCTGAATAACCTATTTTGCAAAACAATTTCAAAACAAAATCTATGGTAGTAATCCGTCACTTAGCAACTCGAAAATTACACCGATGATGTATCGATCCATCATCGGAATTATTTCCCAGTGATCAAAGTGAGTTCAATACTATATTCCTTTCAAAACCACTTTTAAACACTTCCCATTTTGAAATCAATCTCAGATATCCTTATCAAAACAAATTTAAAACCTCCTAGGATTTTAAAATTCACGTATACTTAATCCAGATTAAATTACAAACACTGGTCTGAATTTCCAGTTTTAAATTTCAATTCTGACTTTAATTTCAGATTTAATTCATTTGTAACACTTATACGAATTCTGATTGGTTATTTATAACCATTTCACTTTTATAATTGTATTCGATTATAATAACAACCAACACATTATAATATTTCCAATATATATACTTGGGTAAAATTATTTAATTTACCCTCTTTTCAAAACATACCATGTCGGTTCATCGTATTCAAGTGTTTAGTAACTCCTATCAACACAGTTTGCATTACTGTGTCGACCAGATTTCATAAGCCACTTAACCAATAAAGCTCCACAATATAAAACAAATTTTTATATCAAATAACAAATACGTTCACTCGTATATATACACTCAAACTCAATCTAGGATATTACTAATCCCATCTCTACTGAGTCACGCCACAGAGCCAAGGTAATAACTTAACCTTAAGCTCTGATACCAACTGTAATGACCCGAAAATCCGGTCCAATTTGAGCTGACTAAATAACACAAGTCCAACCCCAAATTGCACTGAAAATTCAAGAAATTAATAGAAAGAAGATAGAGGGTGAGGATAGATAAGATAGAACTAGTAGAATAGAAGAAGAAGAAGAACATCATCATCAGAGTAACACGAATCTCACAGCGGAACGAATAAAATATAACATAACTTTTGAAATACAAAGTTATAACTGTTTATACATACCATTTTCAGAGTACAACATATAACATCACAGCAGAATAAATAATAGCTATCGACTGCTGAAGCCTCCTGCTCCAAGCTCTCCAAGTGCATCTGTAAATCCCGACTACTTGACTGCCCGTACAAATTTAGGCACCCAAGAGTTTAGGGAAAACAAAACAAATAAACTCCGGGTCAGTCATGTGACTGGTGTGAGTAAACTCAAATCATTTAAACAGGTATATGATATCTCATAAGACCACGCCGTGAATACGGAACGGGTTTTTCCCTTATGAGAATCCAAACATCTTTGAAAAGCAATATCATTCTGATATTATGGTAATGTCTAAATACAAATAGATATCAGTCTAGTAGAAACGCTTGCATCTCACGTTCTACATATATAGTATACAATCAAAACCGCAGGTGCGTATTGGATGATTGGGTTTCCAACTATGACAAGGTATGGAAACACCTTCCGATCAGTGTACTCTAGGAACGATACACTGGAGTTCAACAAGAACATCTTGCAACTCAGCCACACATGACCGACCACTCATTTCGCTTGAGTGTATCGAATGTACATCACCAACGGTTGGGATCAGCAACCGTTTCCCGTATATATATGGGACAGCATTGATAGATTAAAGAAGCAAATGAATATTCTCTAGATAGGTGATTATACACCCTACTTCGGTGCAACCGACTTAGCCATGCTGCCTACCCGATTTCTGTCATTTACCGGATGTGAGGCTAGAAGCTATGCTTACTTTCCATTCATTTATAACACGATCACTTTGAATGCCACATTATCAGATCCGTTAATCATTTAGTTGGATCTGCACAAATAGATTCTGGATATTATGCGAAGGGAATAAATCCGTTGGCCACCATATATATTTGTACAGTCCAACCCATTTGATCATTGGAAATACTCTGTCAGACATTCGTCCATATACGTTCGTTCTGGGACTGAACGAAACCGAAGGCACTATTCTGTAAACAGGACAGCCCTTGCACTTTACTCCGTCTTCAATTTCTTCATTGTATTTGATCACAACGCTTATGTCGATACGGAGTGGTTCTTCGGATAATAATCCAACCGGTCTCTCCATATTAACAACGTAAAATGGTCAAAACTTCGATAGTCTGTGATTTAACTATCAAATGAAAATATGTCGGTGTACAAACAACGATCTAAATTCCAAATGGAATTATCGATCCAATCATCAATCATATATATATATATATTCATATTTCCTTATTTTCTAAAACTAGAAAATATACATTTTCAACATTGGAAAACATTTCCGATCCTCATTTATGCATCACTATCATTCCACAACTATTAGTCCCTAACTGTAAACTAGTAAGAGAATAATTCTCTAAGTATAAACCCCGAAGGCCGAAACCAACATCAGATCAACACTCAGAAAACTATTCAACTTACTAATCTCTAGTCAGTTTCTAATATTGTTTAACTCTATTTGATTTACTCTTATTCGAATACTATAGTCGATTAACTCTAGTGATTTAACTCTATCGAATAACTAAATTCGATAAACTTCTTTTGATTAACTTGTATTCGGTTACTAAATTCGATTAGCTAATATTAGACTAACTCAATTCAGGTTATTTCTAATTGAATGACTAATATTCAATTACTCTATTTCGATTATCTCTTTTATATCTCATCAATTTCCTTTTTATAACGTTTACCTACCGTTACAAATATTTCCTATTTACAACTTCTATTTACCGTTACAAATATTCTTTATTTACAACTTCTATTTACCGTTACAAATATTTCCTTATTTACAACTTCTATTTACCGTTACAAATGTTTCCTATTTATAACTTCTATTTATCTTCTAAATAAATATTCCTTATTTCTATTTATTTTCTAAATAAATATCCCTTTTATAAAACTCTATTTGTTTTATAAATACTTCCTTTTATAAAACCGTGTTCGTTTTATAAATACTCTATTTTCAAATTGTTTCCTTTTATAAAATCGGTTGATTTAATAAAACTCCTTTATTTCGATATACATTGAAATATTCCATTTCACAACTCAGGGTTTCTTATGATATTTAAAATATCAAACAACGATGATCAATATCGTTCTAACATCCATAATCTATAACAGATTATAAATCACAACATATATCACAATATATGAAAACAGTAAAATAATTGTTGAGGAACCCAGTCGGATTCCTCCAACCTGTCCCCCTGCATCCACAGATATTACACAGTATAATATACATCAATTTAATCCCAACATGAAATATACTGATAATCAGAATCCATATTTGATTGACGGTTCTCTATATATAACTATATCTACGTTTTCAATCAAATCTATTTAACAGTCCAAATTATTCATACATAGCAATCAATTAACAGTTATAAAAAATAAAGTACAATTTATATAGGAATATAAATTGAAAAGAGTTAGTGAGTTTTACTCACTTTGTCCGTAATCGTTAAATAACGATTTACGGTCGATGGTTCAGATCAGGCAATTTATTTCGATAAATTGTTACGAGCTCCACATTCATTCTGAACCCATTCCATGTTGTAGCTTAGGTCCATACGATCATGTCGGTCTGGTTTTGTCTTTATTCCGGCCCATCTTCCTCCTACCAAGCCCAACCCATTATTTCTTTCTTCTCTGAATTCATAAAAACGCTGCTCATTTCCCCATGCCATTTCCGAATCCTTTTTCCTCACCCCTTCTTTTATTTCACCACCGCTTCACAAACAAAGCCAACGCCATGCATGTGCACCACTTGCCCCTCGACAAGCTAAGGACGGAATCTGCTCCAGTAAGCATTTCGAACCAGCTCCATCTTCCTTTCACGCTAACTAAACAAACACCACCTTATCTCCTCTTACATACGTTACATCCCAGACCCCTTCTCATTCTTCTTTTCGTGCTGTTCCAACTTCAACAAAACAAATGCTTGAAACATACTCATACTTCATCAAACAGCAACACCCTGCTGTAGTCAAAACAACCCAGACCCGTGTTTTAACTTCCACCGTTCACTCCTCTTTCTTCTTCCAGAATGTAACTCACGAGTCACGGCCTCCTCAAACAGCGTGACCTCCCCCTTTTGACTGTCATTCACCAACTCCACGGCCATCCATTTGAGCTGCCACCACCGCCACTGAACTCAGCACCTCGACCTCCTTCTGCTCATCTTATTCAAGTACAACTCGACCCTCACCTTCAGATCGTGACCTCCGGAGCTTTTCCGTCCTACCGCAATATTCGAGCAACGTATTTACTGACCAAATCCCACAAAATCATCGCAATCAACTCGCCTTAACCTTATGATCATCACGCAACCCTTGGAAACGCTCCTCGTCACCTTGATTGTTACTGCGGTTCAGCCCTAGCTCGCATCGAGGAAACTCACGAACCCAGACCTTCATCGAGCTCGCTGAAATGTGTATGAGCTTGAAGCTCTCGCTTCAACGATTTCAATTACATGTGGTTTAGGATTTAACGATTTTTCCATGATTTGATTTCAAAGCTGCGATATTTGTTATTAGGATGGATAATGACGGCGGGTTTTTACCAGAGGAAATGTAGAACTAGGTCTTAAGGGATTGTTAAGGGGGGTATTATATAGGGTTGTTCCAGCATTGTTGGCCCAAGAGTAGCCCTTTCATTTCGATCCAATACATTTAACGAGTGACGTGCTGTTTTACATTGAAGTTGTGGTTGGGAGAATTTGGAAACGTGGCTTGTTTGTGATCAGAGATTAGTTAGGATATTTTTAATTAAAAGTTTTACATACACTATTACGTAAAATTCTGCTTACGTATGAACAGAAATAAAAACACCATCGTGACGAGCGAGGTGTCCCGACTCCAGAAATATAACAATACCGGTAGGTTGACTCATATTGTGAAACCCCGAAATGTCGATACAGGGTGCCTAGTACTCCAAATAAAAAGTTTCTCATTAAATTAATTAAAAATTACTATAAAATTCTAAAAATTATTTTAGCGTTATGTCTCAAAAGAACCTTGTCTAAATTCTAACCCGATCTCTAGTTATATCGAATAAACCGTTACGGTCGATAAACGATTCTATAACGACTATTTTAAAATTTGATTTGGACATATCTCAAAATCTACACGACGAAATCCTGATTTTTCTCTTCCACTAGAAAGATATACTCCACCAGCTCCGTGCGTTTCTTGTTTCACAGAAATCCGTTTTAAAACGAATCATGTACATTTAGTTGAAGTTCGAATCGCCAAATTACGAACTGCAGCGCCATTTCGAGCTCGGTTTTAATTATAATATAATTATACGTTCTAACGTCGACGATTAAATAATATATTCGTTATCTAAATAATTAAATAAGTTAATTATTACACCGTCAAATATCCGGGTCATTACAGTTTCGGATGCGGATACGGATATGGCACTATCCGTATCCGAAAGTATCCGTTGACAACCCTAGATTAATGTGTATGTTACATTGTGTTGTAATATATATATATATATATGGAAATTATGTTGCTATAAAAATTGGAAAGTAGGAACAAGTTAAACATTAACTACTTGATATTGATATGGTAACCAACTAAAATCAATACAATTAATTATCGCAGTTATTATAAATTAAAAGTGGTAGCTATAATAGTAAGGTAATAAATGGAAACAAGCAAATAAAATGAATGCTACAAGTAAAGTGGTGAATTAATCAAACCGACCGTTAGGGAGGTTTCTCTACTGTAAGAGCCAAAAACAAATTGTCTGAGCCAATGAATTTCGGTGTAATTTTTGCTCAGCAATATGTTCTCTGTCGTTTCCTTCTTTCTCAAGTCTATCCAACTCCGATTCTTTCTCCTTACGAAATTCCTCTCTCTGCGTTTTCCTTCTTTTCATTTTATTTCCTACAAATTCTTTCTTCCTCAAATCTGAAATCTGCGTTTTCCTTCCATTCCTCATCTTCTCTCGCCATTTCTTTTTATTGGGCGATTTCCGGATTCGCGAGACTATAGATCTGCAAAAAAAGGTCGATTATTTCATCAATTCATTCACGAATTCGGTGATATTTTGAATATTCGTTGGATTTCAATGATTTTCGATCATCTGGGTATCAATTCTACTTTCGGTTCTGATCATTCTACTATTGATTTCAATGTTTTTCTATTTTCTTTATGTTTGTACGTTCAGCTCTATGTTTATGAACTGCAGGTGAAGCATTTCAGATTTTTCATTGACACAAATGAAGTGAGTGATGCTTATCTTCCTTGCATTCTGTGAAGAAGGAAATGAGTAATGTTAAAATTATAAATATCTTTTGACTATAAAGCAGTTTTCTTATCGAATTTTAACCATCATTGGAGTAACAATCTAAATAATCTTATTCCTGTAACCTAAATAACAAAGGATTCAGACTATTTGATAGAAGCCGGGGAAGAAACCCGATAGATTCTAAGAAAAGCAAGGCTGAAAATGAAAGATGAAATAGTTGTGTTATTTTGGAGTGAAGGTAGTTTTCACGGCTTAATCATATTGCCGTCCTCAGTTGAATCAAAAATCTCTTTTATGATCTAATCTTGCACTATGATTGTTTTAACTACTTATTTTTATATATGTTACTTTATGTGCTCTTACATATAATGTCACTTGGTTTTTTCTCTCACTTAGTTTGTCAGCTAAATCATCAGTTAAAACATCGATACTGTAAGATTTACAATAATGTTGATAAGAATATATTAATATACCACTAAATCTTAATCATGAGTTGCAATTGAAAGTAGGTGTGCTGATAATGTTGTTAAGAATTAAAACATAGTTCACACTCAACAATTGTTGAAATAAAAAAAAATGGTTCATGGACTCCTTTAGGTCTACCCAACAAATATAACGACATTTTAAGTATGTTGATCTTCCTATATGCAAAATACTAGTCTCAAAATTAATTGAAACACTAATTAGTTAACAGTTTACCGTTACTCTTTATTGCTTAGGATAAAATTGGAACTCACTCACGGAAACACAATATAGTCTTTGAAACCATTAAGTTTAATGAAATAGTGGTCGTTTAACCGATAAATTTATATTACATCTAAAATTTGTTAAAATCCATTTTTTGTTAAATTGGGGAAGAGTCTAAATTGCTACTCCTGCTCAGAATATTCCCACTCAAAAAATAACATTCCGCCTTTATTTATCAATTCAAGATGGAATTAGCTAACAAGTTTTACCAGCCTTTAGATCAATAAGCTACAACATGCTTTTTACTTTACTATTCTACTTTATATTGTTTTTAAATTAAAAATTATTGACCCCTTTCTTATATCAATTTAGTAAACTTATGATTAGATGCTCAATTGGACCTTTTAAGTCATCGGAAAGATGCATCATTATGAAATACAAGATTAGATTTCATCATTTTATTGTTAATATTTCGACAAGCTTTTCAATGGATTTTGCATACCAGCTCAAAGCTGTTGAAAAAGAGATTAAAAATGTGGGATTGTTGTGCAAAAATTGCACAAATGCGGAAGCAATACAAAATACAAGATCTAGCTTGTCGATTAGTTATCAACCACTAACTCAATAAAAATAATCACCAAACAAAAGAACAAAAATAGAAGAGAATAAGAAGACACAAAGATTTAACGTGGTTTGGCTATGCCTACGTCCACGGATCCAACAACTATTCTTTATTTTACTGAAGAAATGAGTACATAAGAGAGGAATACAAAAACACTCAATATATTTCTCACCCTATAATTTATACAGAAATAGGGATCTTATTGAGGATATGAAGAAGAGAGCACTATTGGCATGTTATTCAAAAGATGAGCAAGCCTCTCTATTTATATAGAGGGATTTCTTGACCTCCAAATAAACTTGGCACCCAAGTTTTCTTGTCCTCCAAGTAAACTTGGCAGCCAAGTTTTCTTGACCTCCAAGTATACTTCAAGCCCAATTTTTCTTGACTTCCAAGTAAACTTGGCACCCAAGTTATTCCATATAAAGCTAATTACTTGATTGACAATCAATCTTTTCTTCTCCACAAATATTTGAATCATCAATTTCAACACTCCACCTTAATTCAAATATGACAGTCTTTCTTCATCATCTCATCTCAACAAATTGTTAGGTCTACACCATCAAGCTCAATGTGAACTACTTTGGGCCATATTACCCAAACAGAGCTTCCAAATCTTTCCCAAGCATAAGAAAGATAATATGCACATCAACAAACATGATGCATATGAGCGAATATCAAAACTCTTCAATATATCCGATGTAGGAGATAAACATGTATAATTTATGCTTCGAGAGACCAATGGAGATTCAACAAGATGCTTCGCCTTCTCCATTCCAAATTGAGTGAGGACATACTCAATATTATCTACTCTAATCTCCTTCTCAATAATTTTACTCGATTTCACTAGGTCTACCTTATCAAACTCAACACCAAGCTTCGCAACATTCAAAGCATAAGATGAATAGTCATCATTACAAATATGCTTACCAATAAGGCCAACTGAACTAAAAGGCCTTAACTGCGACTGAGCTCCACCTAGAGTCTGAACCTCTGAAATATTCTCATCAACCATGGTACCATCGGAAATACCGCTTTCTCTCTGAATATGGAAACAATCTGATGACACCAAACATGTTTGGAAATTTTGTGTCCTCCTAACGTCATCACTTGATAGAGGCTCCACCTTCAATAAAGACCTCTCATCAAATATCGTCTGCCTACTAGTCACAATTCTCTTAGTTGTTTTGCACCACAACCTATACTTCATTCCTTCTCCATAGCCCAACAAAATGTACTTGCTTTCTCTAGGCTTCAGCTTATCATGTCTCTCATCTTCTAAATAAGCTGAACAACCAAACACTTTAAGGAATGAATAATCAACAGGCTCTCTTTTCCATACTTCTTATGGGATCTTCATATCTATGGCAATAGAAGGTGTACGGTTGATGAGAAATACCACCATAGATATTGCTTCTGCCCAAAATCCCTCTTTTAGACCCGCAGTCAGTCTCAAGCTCATAGCTCTTTCCCATAATATCCGACACATGCTCTCCGCCACTTCAAAAGAATGTGACTTCATAGAAAAATCTCTAAATACATGCTCGGACGCACAATAGTTAGCGAATTCTTGTGACACAAATTCAGTACTATTGCCAACTCTAAGAACTTGCAGTCGCTTTCCTAACTTTCTTTCAACTAAGGTCTTCCACCTTCGAAATTGGGCGAATATTTCGGATCTAGTCTTCATGAAATAGACCCAAACCATACGCGAGAAATCATCCACAAATATGACGAAGAAACTGGCTCCACCTAAAAATGCAATTGGGGTGGGTCCCCACACATAAGAATGAACATACTCTAGAAACTCTGTAGCTCTAGTTCTTCCAACATCAAATGTGACATGCTTCTTCTTTGCAAAACAACAATCTCCACAAGAGCTAGGCTTTAATTGAGAATTAACGGCAATTAACCTACGCTTCTTAAATACTTCCAGGCTCTCCTCATCAACATGACCTAAACGAAGGTGCCACAACTGAGCAGAATCTGCAGTACTAGAATCAGTATGAATAACTGAATCTCCCAAGACTGTCTCTCCACGAAGCATATAAATATCATCGACTCGCACCCCTTTCATCACTACTAAGGAACCCTTCATCACTCTCAAATTCTCACCATCTATTATTATCCTCATGCCAAGTCTACTCAAAGCTCCAACTGACAACACGCTCTTTTGCAACATCGGAACATGTCGAACATCCGTGATAGTCCTAATAACACCATCATGCATCTTAAACCTCACACTACCAACGCCCACAACATGACAAGATGTGTCATTCTCCAAATGAACTGCTCCGCCATCAATCTTCTCATAACTGACAAAACAGCTCCTATCTGGCGTCATATGACAAGAGGCTCCAGAATCAATCATCCAACTTGTAGTCTCTAATGGTGAAATACTATCTGAAAATAATGATGTATCACTTTCACATCTATCTGCATTTGATCTAACCACTGTCAAAATTGAAGCTTTCCCTTTCTTCTCTCTCTTCTTTCTAAGAGCTGGACAATTTCGTACGAAATGTCCCTTCTTCTTACAATAATAGCAAGCACCACTTCTAGAACCCATGAAGTGGGTCCTATGCATATCTCCTCTAAGGTGCATCTGCATCTTATCTCTTCCTCTAAGTGAATGAAGTTGTTGCTGAAGAACACCATCATGAGTCTTCACTTTAATCTTCAATGCCCCAAAAACATCTCTTTTAATAAATTTGGTGACGCCATAATTTTTCATATTACTACCAAAAGAATTAGCCGTTGGTAACTGATCTAGAACAAGACAGCTAGCTCTGATGCCAAACTATTGTGCAAAAATTGCACAAATGCGGAAGCAATACAAAATACAAGATCTAGCTTGTCGATTAGTTATCAACCACTAACTCAATAAAATAATCACCAAACAAAAGAACAAAAATAGAAGAGAATAAGAAGACACAAAGATTTAACGTGGTTTGGCTATGCCTACGTCCACGGACCCAACAACTATTCTTTATTTTACTAAAGAAATGAGTACATAAGAGAGGAATACAAAAACACTCAATATATTTCTCACCCTATAATTTATACAGAATTAGGGATCTTATTGAGGATATGAAGAAGAGAGCACTATTGGCATGTTATTCAAAAGATGAGCAAGCCTCTCTATTTATATAGAGGGATTTATTGACCTCCAAATAAACTTGGCACCCAAGTTTTCTTGTCCTCCAAGTAAACTTGGCACCCAAGTTTTCTTGACTTCCAAGTATACTTCATGCCCAATTTTTCTGGACTTCCAAGTAAACTTGGCACCCAAGTTATTCCATATAAAACTAATTACTTGATTGACAATCAATCTTTTCTTATCCACAAATATTTGAATCATCAATTTCAACAGGGATGTGAATTTTGAGGGCACTATAACAGTACTACGTTTAACATTCAGTTCTTAGACAGTTGAGGTGGGTTGCAGCATACTCAACTCCCGTTGTACCTAAACATGAGAACATGAATAAAGACTTTGAGAATACCCCATCTCAAGAGTTCGCAGATAACCATCATCCAGGTTAGTTCGTCGCATATTTAAAGTTCCTAAGCTTATTTTAGGTTTTTCTTTTTACTGAACTATTGATTAGTTAGTCTTTGTTTGGGCTACATTTTGCATCAAACTATCCAGAATTTAGTTTTTAACTATATTTTGTAATTGCAACATTTGAGTTTAGAATCTTAGATTTCCTTGCACGAGCTTAATTTTTGCATGTGTAATTCTATAATATACTATGTGTGTGCGCGTCTCTCTCTCTCTCTCTCTCTCTATATATATATATATATATATATATATATATATATATATAGAGAGAGAGAGAGAGAGAGAAGGGTTATATGGCACCTCTTTTTTTGGGCATCCCTTTTGCATCCAAACCACAGCCAAGTATTTATGATTAATTAAGTTAGTGGAGGGAGAGAGAGTTAGTGGAAGGAGAGAGAAACGAGAATGTGTGGTGGAAATCAGGAGGTTAAAGGGGTGCTGCACTATTTGGGGTGCTCTTTAATGCTTCTCACACATATATATATATATATATATATATACACACAAAAAAAAGAACATTGGAAATGGTTTCAAAGACTAAAGTCGTGCACCCAAATGTTCGTTTTTAGGATGGCAGTTTTAGAAAGAGAAGATTGGAAGGGTATTATTGTTGATTTAGTGGTTACCAATGCTAAGCAATTTGTTTATCTGGCCTGATATGCGGCTTAGAATTGCAGATTACATTAAATTAACCAATATGCTAGAAAGCTTAGGTAGGCAAATCCTCTATTTTCATTTTTTTTCTTTCTAATTTTTGTTTTTGTTGCTTTTGTTATAATTCAAAAGGACTTGAATGATTTGAATATCTGGATATTACATATGGCACTGTCTTATGGAAGTACTTTCTGTCCATTTTATGATCAAGATCGGGTATTTATTTTTATTTTCTTCTTCCTATTTCTGTGCAAATCCTATCCCGTTGTCTTAGCGTTGCACAATTTTAGTAATGAGTTGAAACACCATTTGAAGTTTGATTGGGTGACTATTTTGACTATCAAAGGTGTCAAGAACAATAATAGCTGTAGAAAAATAAGTTAGAATTGAAGCTATAACTATGATAGTATGATCAAATGACGGCCTTTTTGTATATCTTTTGCAGTGCCCAGGTTCATTTGTGGTGGGGTATGGAATGGTCTTTGCTGATAGTACCGTAATTTGTCGTATATTGGGGTCCTTAAACCTAAAAAATACTCTGGAATGTATAGCTTTAGGGTTCATCGTTGAACAACCAGTCTATTTTCTTATTAGGAACCTTTTATGGAAAAGTTTATACTATGTGTACTGGCTAGTTCTGAAAAAAAGAAAAATAAATGGACTTTCCTTATGTCATATGTGATATGTGATATGTTTATGCCTTTTTAGTATGACAATATATATTGTTTATGGAAACGAGGTTGTAAGTATAAAATTTTGATTCTTTACTTTTTATGCAATTAGTAAGCATAAATTAACTTGCATTTTTCAGAGGTTAGTTATGGATTGTGGTTTAAAAACAAGTGTCTTATTTTGCAAATTTTTTCTATTTTTTGAAACGCATGTAAGATAGAAAAGGTTGGAAGATGATCTATATAGAATATGATTTTAGACATAAAAAATTGAAAGTAACTTGTTTTTGTGTTCCTTCTTTTGAAAAATAGCAAAAGCTATCCTCTTCTTTGTTTGTATGACTAGAATTTTCCAACTAATTTCTCATTTGAGATGCATGTACATGTATTTAAATGTAAATTACGAAACCTTTTTAAAGATAAACATCACTTCCTTTTGGTTTAAAAACAAGTTTTAAGTTGTATTGTTTTGACATGTATTTCAAACCATGTAGGAAAGAATATGGAGTTGGATAGTACATCAAATGTAGAAGGGAAGGGGAATTCCATATTTCTCAAAAAATGGAAACAATAAAAAATCATTTTCAATTTTTTCATGCTAAATTGTGTGTTTTCCTTGTTTTTTTCCTATTAGCTATGCATATAAAAAAATCATATTAAAAATGCAACACTCATTTTTGGACCATAGCAGTACACATCAATGTTACCAGCAATTTCTTGGTCTATGCACTGCATGCTACCAGCAATTTGGCTATTTTTGCTCCAAAGTTCTGAGACTTTGAGCTGGTTTTGCACGATCTCAGTTTGCTGAGGGGATGTTGCTTTGCCATATTTATTCTTTTGCAATAAATTTAGTTCAAGCTTTTGTATGCGTTTATATATAACATAGTGTAGTGAAGTGGGAACGTTGGTAGAATGGAGTAAGTTGATGGTCACGGAGCAGTTTAGTTTGTTTTAGGTTTCACATCTTTGTCAACCAATCCATTTGATTTCAGAAATTTTGCTGTGAAGCACTTTTAGTCTTCTTTCCTTCATTTAGTGTGTGTCCAGGTTTAGAAACCATGTTTCTACGTTTGATTTTATTGCTAATAACAGTGTTGTTATTGGGTGTGGGTTTAAAGTGGGCATCTGAATTCAATAACCTAAACTTAATTTCACTGGTCCGTAAGGTGGTACGGTACAGTCAATCCGATCCTCAAACACTAACGTATGTGAAGAATCCTCTGATTTGGCATGTCTGTCAAATCAAATTATATTTTTATACTGTATCCTCAAATTGTAGTCGACTTCTTTATCTTTTATAACTGGCTTTGGAATACGTTCAAACGATCTTTCTCTTCACCTGGATTTCGTATAGATTCATATAACCACTCGCTAATAATTGATAGTTCTTTAGGTGGTCGTGTAGAATATATAGAAAATGATCCAATTATGATAGTATATTGTTTCAATAGAAATAAAAGTTATTGTCAAGTAAAAGTATTTTGGAAGTTCGACTTCTTCCACAGAACAATTGATGAATCAATTATGGTCGGAGCTTCTTTTTCTGTATTTGTAGAATTCAACTATGAACTACGTCTTGTGTTTTGGTTTTTCAGTTTGATATTAGTAGAGAATTGGTAAATTATGTACCGAATTTAGTAAATTAATTATGTATTCACTGGCGGATGCAAGTGAGGACCAGCGGGGGCGGTGGCCCCCACTGAGATTGAAAATATTTAAAAAAAATATTACTGCTGTTAAATAATTGATACCAATGCATTATAGACAACCCCCACTCAACTTTTCAATATACTTACAGCTGCATTTTATTTTTGTTCCACGGTTAAATAACACAAGTCCTAAACAACACAATAGGTCTCAAGCACTTTCTGGTTGGTAACTAGCTATGATCTTTATTTTTATCAACTCGTTCCTTTTTTTGCTTTATACTTGGCTGAGCTGAGATAATACTACAAAGTTTTCTCCTATTTTTATCAATTTATAGTGCATTCTATATGTTTGTAAAAATGCCGTAACCATGTAGGGTGACTAAGTTTGCCCCCACTGAAATTACTTTCTGTATCCGCCACTGTATGTATTGAACTTATCTTTTGTTAAGTGATGCTCTATTTTGTTACCATGATAATGAACGTTGTTTATTGATATTGAATGAACGATACTTTTCAATATTAATGTTATTTTTGAAAAGATTATGGTTGTGTTAATTTCACTAAGTGAGTAGCTCAACTGTTGTCCGCGGTTTCATTGAGTGAGTATCAAGATATGATTCTCGAAAATGTGGTCAATTATTTATCAAATGTCTGACTTCTAACTTTGCCTTAGCATCTACTAGATTTGAATTTGTCACATGCTTCATAAATACGAGACTGCATGGTGCATGGCATGTGTAACGCACATGCATGTGAAAACTCTAATAAATTATAAATTTGTAATTTTTGCATGGTTTTAATAATAATAAATTGAATAATAATAATATTATAATTTTACTTTTGGTATAGAAATTCAAACTTGTAACCTGAGTTATATGCTAAAATTCCTATTTGGCAATATATGCCAATATATATTTATTATGTGATTCCGATATCATATTTGTACGTAAGTATACTTTTAAAACTTATAGAAAAAAATTTGTGGTTTTATTTCAGCTGTTAATAAAAAAAATATTGCATACCTACACGTTGTACAAGTTACTAGGATTATTATTTTTCAGTTTTACTTCTAAAAATTATATAGCTGAACGACCGGTTTGATAATATGTTTTGAGTTTATATTTGTTTCGTTTCTCCTTTTATTTATTTAATCCATTAATGGCTTAGGGTTGCAAAATAACTAAACATTAAGATTACATTGATTCTACTTGATATATAATAGAAAAATATGTATGTGTTTGTTACTGATTCAAATCAATACACTGATAGTATATTTTTAGTCTTAAGTTGGTTTACATATAAAATTTAGTTTAATTGAATTTATACTTTAATAGTCATTTCCATTTTCTCTTAAAGTACCCTATAATTTTTAAAATAAAATCTAATTTGAAATATGTTTTAACAAGTAATTTTTATTTCATATTGAACATCTTAACGGTCGGTTTTCCCACCGTTGTACGATAATACTAGTAGGTAACAAATGGTATGGTTACATGGGATAGAAATCATAAATAAGAATATAAAACCAATGTGAATCTAATTTTTTTGTTGTCGATAACAAACATAGAATTACATGGAGACAATTCTTCAATTATATATTCAATAATTAATTTATCGGTGATAAATTGGAAATAAGTTACAATTACTGCAAAAAATTTATTGCAATTAAGGTGAATTAATAATGTGTGTATAGAAGACTGTTTATAATAGAATAATTGACTAATATGTGAAACTAATGTGTGTTTTTATTAACAATAGTCATATAAACATGTTTGAATTAGTATAAGAATTCATTAGAAGTGTAATAATATCCAATGTGTTTCGGTGCTAATAAAAAGGCATATTTTAGGTAACATATAATTAATGATGGATATGGAAAATATTGCAAATCTAAAGAATAAAAAAAATCTTTAAATTCAGAGACCTAAGCATCCTACGTTTGATCCATCTGTTTGGCCATCTTTTGATCTTTCTCATATCACAACAAAATGAAAATAAAACAAAAGCCTCTACACCATTCATCTTCAAACAATTAAATAAAATTTTATTGTCAACGAAATCGTGAAATTATCTATTCGTTAAACTCGTATCTCAATTTTCTTCGATGTTATGTGAGTTATGGAATGTGAAGCATGAAAGTTTCGTGGAGGGAATGGAGAGCAAAATGAAAGAGAGGAAGGGCATGGTGGTTGGGTTCGATTCTCTTTTCCCGTAACGTGAGTGGTATTTGAGCGAGAGGAAGATTGATGATGTGGCAAAGTATTTATGGGTGAGAAATGTTTGTTTTATTTTATTTCAATTTGAATTCAAATCGTAAAACATGAATAACTTCTTCATATGATCTCAGTTTGACGTGCGATTTATTGCATTAGAATCATATCAAAATTCCGGACGACATATAGATGGTTTAGTTGGATTTGAAAATCGTCAAATTTTGGACCTATTTTGGAGTTCAAACGTGTTCGAAAATCAAGGTGAGTGATTGAACCCACTCACACCTGACTAAAATATTTGATTGTTAGTGAAATTAAATTTATGATATGATTGTATTGTTTGTTGTTTGACTATTTAAATAGATTATTTAGGTTAATCTTCATAGACAATATAATTTAATTTAACTGTTAATATAAATTGAACAGTTAGAATTTAATTTCTTGTTTAAAAGCCTTATACCAAATGACTAGTAAACTGATATTATACTGAACTGTTTAGATGTATTGATTTTGATGGATGCCTTGAATTTATATATTTAATGTATTGATGTGTAATTCATATTGTTATTAATATTGTTTATATATGCTTGTTGATTTTGTTGATTAATCCCAACCATTACCCTAAATGTTACGGGCATCAAATAAACCCGGGATTAATCATTGAAATGAATTAAGAACGTAGGTTGAAATGATAAATACCTATGATCCTGATTTGGATTAAAATGATATATATCCTTTCCCAAAAATACTAATGTTAAATTTTAAGTATTATTTAGCCATAAGATAAAAAATTATATACGGACACCGACTGGTTATACAATTTTGTTTGAACTTTGAAATATTATTTTAAAAGCAATATAAATGAGATTTTATGAATTGGTATCCTTTGAAATTGAACTTTAAATTTTTGGAATTTAAAGTTAAATGATTATCATTATAATTTTATTGTAAGTCGAAGTTAAATATTTGTAATTTAACACGAATTAAACGTATTGAAATTGAATTGTTAAAATATAAACAATTGTCCATCTTTAAAATTTACTTTAAATTAACCTTATTTAAAGTAATATTTGATTTGTGAACTCTAGACTTACTACAAACTGAAATGATTCCAAATGAGAATTCTATGTTAAACCTTAAAAACTTAATCCGATGGTCTGAATTGATTTGATTTAAAAAAAGGTTTAAATAGAATTGAAATACTGAAATTGTGCTACATTGATTTGAAATTGAAACATTACTTCAAGTAATTCAGAAGGAATAATACCAATTCCAATTATAATATTTTAAACCATTTTATAAGCTATTTTACTAAATATTTATTTTATTTTATAAACTATACTATTTAATATATATTTATGTTGTACTATCTTTATAAACTATTACTTATATATATAATTACTATTTAAATAAACTTTTTTAATAACCAATTATCTATTTTACAACTACTTTATATTTTACTACATATATATGCATTTTTTTTGATAAAAGCTATTTTATTTTAAACTTTTATTATCTAACTATTTATTTCCTAACACACATATATATATAAATTATTTTAACATTCTTTTCTACTATTTGAAAAATTAAAATTATTTGGAATTGTTTCAAGATTCTAAGTTTGGTTTTAGGTGGAGATTTTAATATGAAAATATTTTAGCTTGAATAATGAAATGATTTTAAGAAAATATGATATTTTGATATGAAGTATAAACCTCTTTGAAATGTAAAAGAACCGACCAGTGTGAAAAATGTAAATGTTTGGTTGTTAAAAAGACCAAGATCGGATATTGTCATACTCTCTGCCTATACCAAAAACTACGTTAACAACTGTATACGCAGTGGAGTTCCCGAATGAAGCATTGTAACAACCCGGATTTTCAGAACTATTTTAAATTTTTTATTTTATGTACTTCAATGGATTTTGAATATTTAAAAATGATTTATTTTAAATAATAATGACTAAAAAATTATTTAAATCGAAGTTGGAATGTATAAATTTATTTTAATTATAAAACGAGCCTGAAATGGCGTGGTAGTTTGAAAATTCGATTTTAAATTTCAATTGAATGTATAGAATTCAAAATAAATCGGATTTAAGTAAAACCAGAAATATTTAAATCTGTTTAATTATATCTTTCTAAAGAATGTGAAAAATTGAGATTTCATAATATAAATTGAAAGTTATGCCCAGTTTAAAATTTGAAATAGTCGCTATGGAATTTATATTATTTTTAATAATATATAGCCCTTAAAAAATAGCCACTTTGCAAACGATCTCCGTTTTCGACGAAACCACTTTTGTTGGATCCGGAATATCAAATTATTGTTAGGTTTCAAATTTCATAATTTTGGGATTCAATACACGAGCGTGGTGAATTTAAACGCGTTTGGTAATTTCAGTTTGAATTTAATCGACTGGAAAATGACCATTTTTCAAACGGTCTCCAAATTCGACGAAATTAGTTTTGTTAGGACCATATCGCCAAAACATAGCTAGATTTATTTTTTTGTAATTTTAGTATTCAGTATATGGCCCCGATAAATTAAAATGTGCGTTAAAAATTCAATATATTGATTCATATTTTAATTTTGGCGAAAAATGACCGTAACAGTTGAATTGGCTTATGGGACATATCCCATTGTGTTTAGAATGGGGTTATATAGCTAGGGGCGACAGTCGTTGGGTTCAAATTGGAGATGAAATGAAAATTTAACTTTTTGGAATTTAAAATAATAAAATAAATTATTATATAAGAGTGGTCAAACCCCTTCCCTCTATTCCTCTCTCTCTCTCTCGTTCGATCTGGAAAAGAAAGAAAGAAAAAAGCCGTCGTAGTTCCCCCGTCGCCCCCGATCTCCGATGCGCCGTCCACCAACGCTAGCGTCGCGCCGCCTCTGGTCGACCTCCCACCGGCCGCCGCCTCCAAGACCGCCCCCTCCTCTTCTTCAATTTAAAAACCTCTTTCCCCAAAACAGACAGCCGCCGCCCCCCCACTGGGCCCGCCGCCGGCCAAAGCGTGACCCCCCACCACTTCCCCGACCACCAACGCCTCTCCCCGCCACCTCAACACCGCTGTAGGACTCCCAATCGCTGAAGACCCAGTAAGTGGTTTAATTTTCAATATAAATACCATTGTTTTTATTTTCAGAAATTCATATATATAACATTGCATAATAATGTATTTTTATATGGATAACAATATAAAGTTGAGATTTTTAACAATATAAAGTTGAGATTTGTAACAATATAAAATTGAGATTTTTAGTTATACAAAGTTGAGAATTTTAATTATATAAAGTTGAGATTTTTAATTATATAACGTTGAGATTTTTAATTATATAAGGTTGAGATTTTTAATTATATAAAGTTGAGATTTTTTATTATATAAGGTTGAGATTTTTATTTGTATAAAGTTACGATTTTATCGTAGGAAGAAAATAAATTTAGTAAGTTTAAAATATGATTTTTAACAGTATATAGTATGGAAATATTTTTAGAAAGATAAAAGTGTGATTTTTATTTATGTAGTATCATTATAAAAAATAGGATTTTTATATATATAGCATTGTATTAAAAATGTGATTTTTAAATATATGAAGCGTTATTAAAATTGTGATTTTTAATATAAACCGTGTGAAACAGATTACGCTGGAACCACGTTGAAGTACACTACGCACTGGAAACAAATCCAAATCCAAACCCAAACTGTTCAATTAAAGATGACGGAGTGGAAACCAAAGGATTGAACACCTTCTCACTTAATTTATTTTACAGTTAAAAATATTTTAGGTTGCAGACGTGGATTAGAAGCCCCCGACACTATTTATTGAACAAACCATATTATGTGATTTGAATTATACGGAGTTCAACACTCGAATTCACACAATCACATAATTGAAAGCGATGTATGGATATTACCGACACATGGATTTCACACTCTGCAAATAGCTACTTATGGCGCCGTAAATGGCATTGAGGGTAGTTGAGTATTTATTTATTTGGATGTTCTGCGTGATTTGATTGTGATTATAAAATTGGTTGTGGATTAATTGTGAATTGATTGGGATTGGTTTGTGTATGGCGCGAGCCAGTATTAGGCGAGGGATAAGGCTAGAGCTTATTCCGGTTCTAGTATCGCGCTGTTATGCTGCCGAAATTTTCTAAAGAGTGTTAGAAAAGTTTAGTTAGTTAAGAATATTATTTTTAGCTTATAACGACGATAAATAAAATAATTATTGGATAGTTAAAAATAAGTTCACACATCTATTTACAAGTCGGGCGACTTGTTTATACTCGCTTATTTATTTAATATCGACTGGGACGATAATTTTTACACATCGCCCAAGTGCACAAATAATAATTATTATTTGATGGTTGAAACCCCATACGGGTATTGGGATGATATTTGACACTAATCCCAATGTTTAATTGTATGTCAATCGATTGGTTGACAGACTGTTGTAAACATTAATTACTTATATTTAATGCTTATGCAGTTGTGTAATGCACTCTGGATGATGGTAGATAGAGTATAATTATTGTTGTGTACATGTGTGTATGAAATCCATATAAATAACATTATATGGTAATTGACAATGTCTGATTCCAATTTAGAAAGAACAAATATATTAAATTAACAAATAATGAAAATTTTAAAATAACAAATATTTTAAAATAATATTCTGTAAAGGATTAAAATATGATTTTTATGTCCGATTTTGAATGGACATGAAAATATTGAAATATATGAAGCCTTATTTTTTAGATTTGCGCCATTTTAACGCGAATGATATTTATATCGATTTTATTCATTTTTGTAATGAATATCGAAAAGGAAATAATTTCAAATCTGACATTTTGAAAATACTATCATTTAAATATTATAATGATAAGGATTATTCAATTTTGATTTAAAATTAAAAATTAAGTTAGAATCGTTTTAAAATGAATTAATAAACGAATTATAAAGTACGTTTTAAATGGAAATCGATGAAATATATATACTATACATACATACATACATACATACATACATACATACATACATACATATATATATATATATATATATCTGTTTAATGGCCGGAATAGAACGTGCCGCGCCGTTCGCGAATTTCGACCATTGACATCGAATTGATATTACAGGAGATCCGACTGCCGTATTCTCCTAAAACCGGAATTGTTGGGTTCGTATTGAAAAGAGATTTCCAACAAATATTAAAATTCACACACATCGCACCCATCTACTCACCAGTAGATCAACCTAATATAGTGTATATGTAGCTACCCCCTACTCGCACATTCTCTTCCGTAAGTATGCAGTCCCCTTACTCAATGTTCGTACAAATTCCCATACGTATATATATATATATATATATATCAACGCTATGTTTTCGTAGAATCCTTTGTATTACGTAAGCGTTTGGACTGCTACCCTAAATCCCACTAGGTTCTTACGTAGTGCCCTCTAGTCTATGATACACCACCCAGAGCGACATAAGTGTACCTAGACTTTCCCACGTACGTATCGTCAATCGTTCTCGATGTCTACTGCAAATGTTCTCTATATGTGCGCCCGAGTCCCATGGCAGGGCTAATCAAGAAATACGGAACTCGGTCGGGAGCTTTCAAATATCTGCTGATTGCAGATGCTAAGGTCTGCTTTTACAGTGGCTATGGTCCCACTAGACCCCTCCCTCAACTAAGAAATGAAAGGCACTCAAGAAAATCAAGAATTAGAACTTAACCCCGACCCCCCTATGCCCTTAAAACCTATAGGCCAACCTCACCCATAACTAGATAGCAAAGTATATCGTCTTTGGGAGTTCTCCGCCTTTTCGCTTTACGTACTGACTCAAGATGGTAGGTGGACGACGAGTTGCTATCACAGGGCACTATCTGGTCTTGCCGAATCACGCTGGTCCATCTTAGTCTTTTGATTGTCCCTTATTATTGCAATCAAGGCATACTAATTGGTTCACCCATGCAGACCTAACCTCTGTGAGCACAGACGGATCATCTGCCACTCACAGAGGAATACCAAGAGTACCCTACGTCCCCAAAAGTCGCGTGCTTCTTAACTCAGTTCGTTGGAGCCTTCTGCATGATCAGATGGACGTTCGCTCCTCCTCGTATCTTACGACTTTGTGATGATCTACCGCATTCGGTTATTCATCCCCTATCATATGGACTGGTTCAAGCGCCTCATTCCTATGTGTTATTAGACCTTTGTCTAATTATGCGCTTGCTGTTCTTTTTAACTTGGTTGTCCTTATTCGTTTTGTCTTTCGATTCTAATTACCAAGTTTCTCTTGCTTATTAATGTTTCATATATGACTCATTGCTTGTAAGTTTCATTAATAAGCTTTGTACCCCATTATCCATCTTAAATTATTTCTTATATAAGTTTTTTTCTCATATCTTCTTATTCAGTCAAACTTCCATCTGTTGATGTCGCCACAATCCATCGTTGTTTGCTTTGTTTTCTTAACTAGGGCTTATTGCTTAGTTTTTCTTAAGTAAGGCTTATTACTTATTTCTCTTAACTAAGGTTTATTACTTAGTTCTCTTAACTAAGATTTACTACTTAGTTATCTTTATCGTTATTTACTTAGTTCTCTTAACTAAGGTTTTCTAATCATAACTCATGTTATGTTTATCAACAGATTTCTCATTATCGCTTTGTAGTTTTTATTCAACTTATTTTTTAATGTAAGTTGTCCCATTGACTTTCATATTTCCCCTAAATGTTCATAATAGGTTGCTATCATTCCCCATTATTATGTTGGTTAATTTTGTCCACATACCCAAGTTGACTTAACCATGTCCTTTTATTCAATCAAACCCACTTAACACCTTTTTCTTATTACCCTCATACGACCACACGTGTATTATCTTGGTTAAGTGTTACATTTGATTCTTATATAAACATATTTATTTATATGCTTACACACTAGACCTCCTACATTAGACTAACCTTTTGTGGATGCTGTATATGTTGGGTGGTTCCGGGCAGACTTCTACCGCAATTGCAGTCCAACCTCGTGTCTAGGCGTTATGTAAATATGTCAATAACCTCTCACATTAGACATGTTACTTGCGGTTGCTGGTTATGCCGGGCGGTTCCGGGCAGGCTTCCAGCGCAAGTTCATTCTAACCTCGGGTTTTTGGCATGTTCATCTTTTAAACGGATTGTACACTTATGATTCATGCCCCAAATCATGTTTAATATATCAACAACCTAAATTTATGAAAGTATTCATGTCTCTAATTTCAGACTTATAAGTTAGGTTCCATAGTTACCTAAGATAAGCTTTACCCCAACCTATATAATTTTAATTAGGTTTCTAATTTACCAATATCTTTATCAAATTAAGATTTTTAACTTTAAATCCGTTTTCCAAATCCCCAATTCAAACTTATATTTTAAAACTTCAAACCCACAATATTAGATCCACAATGAATCACCTTTTCCTAGATCCCATTCCATAGACAATGATTTCAATTCACACATATTCTTGTTAATGTCTTAGATCGAAATTCATAATTATGTGCTATTTAGCATAGCTTCTCGTTCCCAAGTTATACTTAAAGATTCATTATGAATTACGCTCCAAAATTCCCAATTACAGATTATACCTTAATAATTTCCCAATATTCTTCCAAATTACATTAATATTATTCACAATTCCAAATTACATTAAAAAGGAATTGGGATGCAGAAGAATATAATAGGTATACAACAAGCATTACAATTATTACAACATGAACTTTAAATTGAATCTTTAACTGGGGAATGACAAACGATATTTATACAATTATACAAAAAGTGTATTGTAAATCCACTCACATTGATTTTTGCTTTCCCTTCAACTGCATTCAGATACTTGCTTTGATTGAATTTAAGAAGCAGATGTGGATGTAAAATTACTAATCTTTGATCTTCATCTATCTTGTGTTGAAGAAGAATAATTAATTTAATTAGATTTGAAGCAGTGTTACAACGTCACCATTAATTTTAAGAGGTGAAGATGATTTCTTGAGGAAGAAGAAGTAGAACTTTAGCGTAGCTTTGGGATTGTAAATTTTAGGGTTAGGTTTATAGTTTTATTTATAGTTAGTTTAGAACAACTAGGCCCTTAGGATTAAAATAGAATCCATCTAAACCTTACAGCTCGCTAAAGAAAAGAATGTTCTAGAGTAGGCTAGACCAACCCAGGTATGCTGCACCATAAACGTACGCATGCACCCAGAAACAAGTTGGGTCCAAGCGCACTTATTTGGCTGCATTGTTTTTATTTTTAACGTTTAGTTTCTTTTTTTAAACGTTCAATTGCCTTTATTTTAAATTAAATGTGCCTCTTTTTCTTCCCCAAATTAATTGCATGTTTTATGGCATGCCTTAATCCTTTCATATTGCATGCAATTAATTCACTACTTTTGAATTTCAAACGCCAAAACTTACATCTACTTTTATTTCCAATGTTGCATTGCAATTTACTTCGTTAATTCATCGCTTGTTTCCCTATATATATATATATATATATATATATATTTGCATACATTCTATTTTCTTCTCATCGTATGCATTTCATACATTTTAACTAATTCCTCGACTCTCTCTTTCTAAACCTTCCTTTAATTGCATCAATTATATTAATGTTTTTTTTTCAAACCATTTCATGTCTTTCTTTAATCAATTAATTTTCCTTTATGCATTTAACTTTCCTTTTATTTTGATTGCACATACTTATTTCACAATCAATCAATTTACCTTTAATGCATATATTTATTTATTAATTCATTGTAATTAATGCACTCTACTTTTATGCGCTCAATTCTTTTTATTATTCTATGCATTAACAATATAACTTTCAATATATTAACTTATGCATATATTCACGTGCACATAATTAATTGCATGTTGTTAATTCACCTCTTTCTTCCGTTTGCATTTTAATATACACACACACACACACACACACACACACACACATATATATATATATATATATATATATATATATATATATGCACAGATTATGATGCCCTTTAATGCCAAAACATCTATTGCATGCAACCTAATACCTTTGCACGAAATCTGTTTTTTTTATCGCATGTGTTGCACTGACACATTGCCTATTTTAATGTATTGAATTTTCTTTCATGCACTAATATTTTAATTGTAAATTCTATTACACATTAATTTTTAACATTGACATTAATATATTTGTAACGACCCGGATTTTCGGCGACTTTGGTTATCGACGTAAACGCGACGTCGATAACCAAAAGATCGAAAAATCCTGGTAATTAGTGAAAGAAATTAGAGGGTGAGAAAAGATAAGATAGAAACTTAGAATAGAAGAAGAAGAAGAACACAACATCAGAGTAACACGAATCTCACAGCGGAACGAATAAATATATTTCATAACATAACTTTGAAATACAAATCTGTACTTGCATATACATATCATTATCAATGTACAGCACTTACAACACAGCGGAAATAAACTATAGCTATATGATCCTGAAGCCTCCTGCTCCAAGCTCTTCCAGTATATCTGTAAAATCCCGACTACTTGACTGCCCATACAAATTTAGGCACCCAAGAGTTTAGGGAAAACAACAAAGTAAACTCCGGGTCAGTCATGGGACTGGTATGAGTAAAATAGTTTAAAAATAGTTGAACAAGTAAATGATATCTCATAAGACCACGCCGCATAACGGAACGGGTTTTTCCCTTATGAGAATCCAAAATATCTTTATATCAAAACCCTTTTGATATTATAATAATGTATATCAACCATAGTATATATAATCATCTAGCAGAAACGCTTTCATCTCACGTTCTACATATATAGTATACAATCAAAACCGCAAGCACGTATTGGGTAATGGATTTCCAACTATGACAAGGTATGGAATCACCTTTCGCTCGTGTACCTCTAGAGAGGAATACACTGGGTTCAACAAGAACATCTTGCAACCCGGCCACACATGACCGACCACTCATTTCGCTTGAGTGTATCGAATGTATATCACCAACAGTTGGGATCAGCAACCGTTTCCCGAATGGGACAGCATCAACAATAGATTTTTAGAAATGAATGAAACTCTAGATCAGGTGATTATACACCCTACTTCGGTGCGACCGACTTAGCCATGCTGCCTGCCCGATTTCTGTCATTTACCGGATGATGAGGTTAGAAGCTACGCTTTATCATCATATCAGATTCACTTTGAATGTCACATCATCAAATCCATCAAATCACCGATTGACGTCCTCAACCATACATTATGTGTTAGCTAAAAGAAGTTTCCTTCTTCGCTTCCACTCTTGGTACAGTTGGAGAAATCAATATACGTGATCGTCTGGACATACTCTGTCAGACATCCGTCCATACAAGTCACCCAGGAACAGGATGAACTGAAGGCACTATTCTGTAAACAGGATAGCCCTTGCATAACTCCGTCTTCAATTATCTTTGGCATATATGATTCGCAACGCTTATGCCAATACAGAGTGGTTCTTTGGATAATAATCCAACCGGTCTCTCCATATTAACAACGTTAAAATGGTCAAACTTCGATAGTCTGTGATTTAACTATCGAATAAAAACAAGTGTGCAAACAACGATATTATTTCCAAATGGAAATTTATATCGATCAAACATCATTCAACATTTATCTCTTTATTCCATAAATTTACTTATCTCCTGTTTCCCTATATTCCTTATTTCTTATTTTCTAAATTTAGAAAATATACGTTATTAACAATGGAAAACATTTCCATTTCTTGTCTTCTTTATTAGAAAACATTTCTGGTTTCTTATTTGGAAAACATTTCCAAAGCTTCTTCATTGGACTTAGACAGATGTTTAAACAAACCATCGCGATGCCAACTCAAACCATTCCCTTTTTCTGCCGAACCTTAACTATCCCTTAGTTAAAACGAAGCCAATCAAGTTGGGGTAGAACTACCTCTCAGACCTTAACTGAACAACATTTCTAACTTTGAAATTAGCAAAGTTCACTTTATTCCTTTTTCTAACTTCCTTACTTAACCCTCCTTCGAATAACTATATTCGATTGACTCTTATCAATTAACCCTATTGGACTAACACTATTGAATTAACTCTATTCACTTAACTCCTATCGAATAAACTATATTCGATAACTCCTTTTACTTTAACACAAATCGATTAAACTAACATTGATTATCTCCTTTTCTTTTACTCTAATCGATTAAACTAACATCGATTAACTCTTTACTTTTACTCTAATCGATTAAACTAACATCGATTAACTTTTTACTTTTATCACAAATCGATTAACTAACATCGATTAACTCTTTTTAACTTTCGTCGAATAAACTATATTCGATTAACTCCTTTTGACTTTCTTCGAATAAACTATATTCGATTAACTAACATCGATTAACTTCTTTACTTTTATCACTAATCGATTAACTAACATCGATTAACTTCTTTACTTTTACTCTAATCGATTAAACTAACATCGATTAACTCTTTACTTTTACTCTAATCGATTAAACTAACATCGATTAACTCCTTTTTATAAACTACGCTTTCCGTTACAACTATTTCCTTTTATATAACGTTTACTTACCGTTACAAATATTTCCTATTAAGGTCACTCACAAAGGGAATGCCTTAACTTTGGTGGAGGGTTATAGGTACAAGACACAGAAAACTTTACAAGACAGATAAATATAAGCAGCAAAATTCAATTATTTATTTAATACGTGGTTCAATACAAAAGCATTACATCAAATTTTCTCAAAATAACTTCCAAAACATTACAACATAATCTCTGTCTTGATTATTCAATAAAGAAGCATAAACCAAAAATAAAAGTGCATAAATCCCCAAGGATAATGTCCAAGAGCCATAGCCAAGGTGAGAGAGAGTCCAAATCATACATCTACTTTCTTGAAGCTTGCAAAGAGTCTGACTAAGCTACAGTATTCCCTCCCTATGGACCTGGGGGGGGGGGGGGAACGGAAGAAAAGAGGACGAAAGAAAACGGGTCAGACAATAAGTCTGGTAAGTTCGGTGATTACTATTATTTAAACAAGGAAAGAGATCATGACAATAATAACAGAACATAGGACAATACCCTAATATAAGATAAGAGGAACATGTGATCGCACCCATTACTATAGTCTCTGCACCTACTTAACCATTGGTTCAACCAGCTCTACGTGTTCATAACAAACGATCCCTTTAATGATCGGCTCCTACTCGCATGCATTCATATCCTGTGTCATTCGGCCCCGCTTGACTGTAGATACCTGTGTTGGTCTCACCATGGGGTGTATCAGTCCCTCTGGTGGCAACCCGACACGATTGAGGATGCACAATGTATACTACTGATGCCCAGTGCCTGATTTTTCCACTCTGGAGTACGTGCATGCCCATACTCCGTCGGAACCTACATTGGCCCACCAACCGCCGATGTTTTGACCGCTTATACTCAGCCCAGTAATCGTGCCCCACCCTTCCTAGTTTAAGGGTAACATGATACATCTATGTAGGTTACTACTGAAATGGGTCCCCGTTACTAGGGTTTTCTAATCAACTTGTTTATTTGGTTAAGTGTCCAAGTTTACCTAACCCCACCCATTCGTTTAGTTAACATGTTGAATCGGTTAAGTGTTTCCCTAATTGACTTAACCCCACCAATCCTGACTTAGCTTTAATTTATTAAAGCACCAACCACTCACATTAGACATGTCTTGTTGTGGTCACTGGATGTGCCGGTCGGTTCTGGCCAGATTTAGACCACAACTCAGTCTAACCTCGGGTTCTTTTTGGGCTTGATGCACTAACCACCCACATTAGACAGGTCTTGTTGTGGTCACTGGATATGCCGGTCAGTTCCGGGTAGATTTACACCACAACTCAGTCTAACCTCGGGTTAGGTCGTCTTTTTCTAAATTCACATTTTTCTATATATATGTCTATTTTCTTTATGTGAATTAAATTTAATTTAATCATGCCATAATTATCCTTTGATTATGCTCACCATAAATGGTATATCAAATATACCATTTTATGAACAAATCTATGCCATGAATTTTCATATTTTCCCATCGCTACTCCCGCGGAACGTACGCATGAATCACATAAAATGTTGGGCTAGTAAATTAGCCTAATCCAAAAAAAAGGGTAATAAACAAGGGACAATGAAATAAACATAAAATAGCATACATTTCAACTTGTCATGTGTAACTTGGCATAGAAGTATCATTAACTTTAATTAAATGGGTAAAGGTGAACTTGGGACTAAGTTGGGTCTAATTGTCATGTAAGCTGGACAAAGATCTAGCATGGAGGTTTAACATATAATCACAGTTTCAACCCTCAACTTAGCATATTAACTTATGTATGTCAAAACATAAGAAAGCTACTATAATCATTTTTAAATTGCAACTTAGCATGATAACTTATGTGTGTCAAAACATAAGAGGGCTATCATAAACATATTCGAATCACAATTTATCATGATACTTATGTGTTAAAACATGAGAGGACTACAACTCCCAATTTTTTTTACAACATGAATAGATTCAACCTAACATGAATATACATTAGTGTTGATCTAACATATAAGCATGTGTTTCAGATCATAAACTTGCAAATAACCACCAATCTATAACATGACATATTTCACCATTTAATTGGAAAAATAAATCCATTACCCAATCATAATATATTCCAATAACATACAATATGTTTATCACCACAAGCATATAGAAATGATTAATATACAATATGTTCATCACCACAAGTATATAGACATGATTAATTACAACGATACTTTAAGATAAACGAGAATCAAATCTTATATATAAGCATCATTCTATATTCAAATTACAACATGTCATGATTCATTTGAAAACGTTTAAATCTGCGTAATAACAAACTAACAAACTAAAAAGGAATTCTTGCGTTTTGAAATCTGAATTTTGAAATTGGTAAGCTCGCCTTTGAAGTAGATCATTGAATTTGATAATCTTTTAATTTGATTTAGGTTCTTATCTTGTCTTTGAATTGGTGACGGCTACTCCAAGTTTCTATTGATAGCATGATAGTTCTTGGATTATTTTAGTGTGATTTTTAGGTTTGAGCATTGGGTTGTTTATATAGAATTTCAATTCAATTTGAGCCATCGGATGATCCTAGGGTTAATCGCAACCATTCAGACCAGATCAGAGCTATCCTGAAACCCTAGTGACTCAGCAGCAAGTCATCAGTCATCAAAATTCAAATCTGGTTCAAGGGGGGGGGGTAGGTCGACCCCTAGGTCGACCTGTAGGGGGGAGGTCGACACTAGGGTCGACCCCCTGGTCGACCAGGGTCCTGGGCGGGAATTTTCCCGCCCAGCCCGATTCTGACTTCTGATTTGAATTTGTATTTGTTTTCGAGCTATTTGAATTTATTTGAATTTTCTGGAAACTTCCGACAACCATAACTTCTTCATATGGAGTCCAATTTATGCAAACTCGGACTCTATCTCAACTAGAATTTCGAGACAAACACAATGGCGTAACCCGTTTCCCTTAATTCTCACATTTTAAATTAAGTATTGTTTAATTCGTTACTATACGTTAATAGAGAATACGGGGTGTTACTTTCTCCCCTCCTTTTAGGATTTCGTCCCTGAGATCTTCAAGTCGAGAAGAACTTATATCCTACCATCCAATCACCCATCTACTCATCCATCAAACACAGGCATCCATTGTCCTTAAAAGTTTTTCTAATGCTTCATGATCATATGCATTGTGTTTGTACATGTCCTTATCTAATGCAAAATCAGGCGGTCTACTGATTCAGTTGACCTCCTTAATGCAAATTATGTCAGTGCCATGAGTCCATTATAAATGTAATTTTTCCTATTCAAAATTTCCTACATGAGTGTACAATCATTCATACAAATGCAACGTCCAAATGATAACACATCAAGTTTCAATCCATAAACCAATATATATATGCATATGCAATATGGAAGTGACAGAGCCGATCTAATACCTAATGTGTGTGTATATGCATCCACTAGCAGCCACTTGCAACCACTTGCAACCACTTGCAACCATCAATCATAACATGTTTCAATTACATGTTTACATCCAAATGGGTTCCTACCTAAGGATAAAGGATAGGATCGAGGAGATATACCTAAAAAGATAGATACGAGCATAAACTTAAGGAAAAAGAGATTAAGGACATACCCTCAAAAAGAAAAGGGTAGGCTGCGCGTATTCTGTCCTCAGTTTCCAAAGTCGCGTCTTCCTCGGCATCGCTCCATTGAACTTTGATGAGTTTAACTTCACGGTTGCGTAGCTTTTTGACTTCTGTTCCTAAGATACGGGTTGGAACTCTCCTCACAGTCGCTTCTCGTTCAACTTTAACTTCCTCTAGCATACTTGGTTCTACCACATCCGCAGACTCGTGTAAGCATTTCCGCAGGTGAGAGACATGAAAGACAATATGAATCCCGGCCAATCTTTCAGGCAGCTGTACCCTATAAGCCATCTTTCCAATCTTCTCGATGATAGGGAACGACCCTACAAATCTTGGTGCTAACTTTCCTGCGGATCCAAAGCGAACGACGTTCCTCAAAGGAGATACTTTAAGGAACACCTTGTCTCCAACTTCGAACTCAAGGTCAGTTCTTCTGTTGTCTGCGTAGGACTTCTGTCTATCTTGGGCAGTCTTCATTCTTCTTCGTATCAAGTCTACTTTCTCTGAAGTTTCCCTAATCATGTCTGGTCCAAGTATGAGCTTGTCTGTGGACTCCCACCAGCAAGTTGGTGACCTACACGGTCTTCCATATAAAGCTTCGAAAGGCGCCATGCCTATGGTGGCTTGATAGATATTGTTGTAAGCGAATTCCACCAAAGGTAGATGATCCTCCCATGTACCTCCGAAGTCAATAATGCATAATCTCAAAAGGTCTTCTAATACTCTGTTGACTCTTTCCGTCTGGCCATCAGTTTGAGGGTGATAGGCCGTGCTTAAGCATAACTGTGTGCCTACAGCCTCTTGTAAACTCTTCCAAAACTCGCTCGTGAAGATAGAGTCTCGATACTCACTATGCTGGAGGGTATCCCATGGAGTCGAACCGTCTCTTTAAAATATATGGATGCTAGAGATGAGGCAGTCCTTCTACTCTTGACGAGTATAAAGTTGGCGCTTTTTGTGAGCATGTCCACTATTACCCAAATGCTGGTATTGCCCTTTCTTTACCTAGGCAACCCATCTATAAAGTCCATCGAGATGTTATCCCATTTCCACTATGTGACCTCTAGAGGATGGAGCAGACTACCAGGCTTCTTCTGCTCTGCCTTGACTTGTTGGCATATTAAAAACTTAGAAACAAATTCAGCTACGTCTTGCTTCATGCCATTCCAAAAGAAAACTCTTTTGATATCCTTATACATTTTGTCTCTGCCTGGGTGTATGGTCAGCTTGGTATGGTGTGCTTCTTCTAGAACCGCCTTTACCAAATCCCTTGCTTGTGGGACACATAGTCTTCCATCTCGACTCAACCAGCCCTTGGCATCAATGGAGTATCTATCGAGGTGACTGGAAGTCTCACCCCTAATTAACTTGTCCATCACATCGGCTAGATGAGGGTCTTCTCTTTGCGCGGCTCCAATTGAGTCTAATAGAGTTGGTAGCACTTCTAATGTTGCTATCAAGCCAGGTACAAAGTCAGAGGAGGTTTTGACGTTAAAGCTTTCTATGAACTCCAAGCTTTGCCTTTCTACAAAGAGAGGGCTTAAGGCCAGTTTCTTTCTACTTAAGGCGTCTGCTACTGCATTGCCCTTGCCAGGAGTGTAGGAAATCTCAAAATCGAACGAGGCAAGAAACTCCATCCATATTTGTTGCCTCAAATTGAGATCTTTCTGCGACAAAAGGTATTTCAATGATTTATAGTTAGTATACAGTTCATATTTCTCACGTAGAAGATAATGACGCCAAGACTTAAGCGCAAAAACGATGGCTGCCAACTCTAGGTCGTGGGTTGGCTAGTTTTTCTCGTGTACTTTCAACTGTCTCCCACCATATGCCACTACCTTCCCTTCTTGCATCAGAACAACGCCTAGTCCCGTTCCGCATGCATCTGTGTATACTGTAAACATCTTGCTTCCATCAGGCAATGTCAGAACTGGGGCTGTTGTTAGAGCCCTTTTCAAACGTTGGAAAGCATTATCGCAATCCAAATCCCAATTGAAATCTAGTTTCTTCTTTGTCAACCTTGTCAGTGGAGTTGAGATTTTTGCAAAATCTTTGATAAACTTTCGATAAAAGCCTGCTAGCCCGAGAAAGCTTGGGACTTCGGTTGCATTTCGAGGAACCTTCCAATCTTGCACAACAACCACTTTCGTGGGGTCCACAACTATACCCTCTTTTGACACCACGTGTCCAAGGAACCTAACTTCTTCTCTCCAAAAATGGAATTTGGAGAATTTTGCCTTCAACTGATGTGAACAGAGAGTATCCATGACTTCTTTTAGATGCTAAGCATGCTCTTCCTCATTCTTTGAGAAGATCAAAATATCGTCTACGAAGACCACCACAAACTTATTTAGGAACTCTCGGAACACCCTGCAAATTAAATCAACAAAGTAAGCGGGTGCATTTGTCGAGCCGAAAGGCATGACAAGCCACTCGAAGAAACCATCTGGAGTTCTGAACGCGGTCTTTTCAATGATGTCTTCAGCCACTCTTAGCTGATGAAACCAGGTAGCTAAATCTAATTGGGAGAAAACCGATGCACCTACAAGTTGATCGAACAAATCATCTATTCTCGGGAGTGGGTGCCTATTCTTCTTGGTCAGCTTGTTTAGCTCCCTATAATCTACGCATAGGTGAAGCGAACCATCCGCTTTAGTTGCGAACACTAATGGAGCACCCCATTCAGGAATACTCCGCCTTATAAACCCCTTCTCAAACAATTCTTTAACTTGCTTGCTGAGTTCTTTCCTCTCCCTTGGAGCCATGTGTCTAACGGGTAAAGCAACAGGTTTTGCGTTGTCCATGAGGTATATGCGGAAATCTATCTCCCACTTCGGAGGTAAGCCCTTTACCTCTTCAAACACATCCAAGTATTCACGGACTACCCTTACAGACTGCAAGTTCTCAACAGACACATCAAGAGATTCTAGATAACTAAGCATAACGGAGTTCATGGGATTATAAGAAATTTCGAGAGTGTTACCGAGGCGAGTCACGAGTCTAACCACTCTCTTTTCACAATCGAGGATGGCACCATTACTGGATAGCCAGTCCATGCCTAGAATCAACCCATAGCCCGTGAAGCCCAAAACAAAGGCATTACATCTAAACCCAACGCTTAATATAGATATTTTCAAATCCAAACAAACCATTGACAAATAAGCTGAGCCCCCAATTGGATTTGAAACAACCAAGGGATCCTCTACTATACTGGTTTCTAGGTGCATAGATTCCACTAAAGTAGTAGATATAAAAGAGTGCGATGCGCCAAAATCAAATATTGTACGTACAGGATGATAAAAAAGATAGACTAAACTTTTGACAAAAATATTTCTACCTCGTTCTTGCGGAGGTGCCATGAGAGCGTGAACTTGTCCTCCAGAAGAAGGTCCAGCTCCCTGCCCTTGTTTCCTTGGGCAGGCCCTAGCCATGTGTCCTGTCTCACCACAGTGGAAACATCCATCCATCTTCCTTTTCTTCTTCTTGCAGTCTTTGATCAGATGTCCAGGAATGCCATAGAAATTACACTTTCTCTTTTCACCGGGTTTGTTGTTCTTCCCGCCTTTCTTTGAATCAGCCTTCTTGTTCTGCGACCCCTCCCCCTTCTTATCTTGAGGCACTTCCGCTTTTGCCTCATTCTTGCCCTTGTCTTCCTCATGTAAGAGTGCCATGTCCACTAACCTCTCGTAAGTAGCCCCCATAGGTATATGGGTCATAGCCAAGCTGTGAAGTGGCTCATTCAATCCCTTGACAAAACGGAGAGCCTTCTTATAAGGAGTATTCACTAAGTCCAGTCCAAATCGGGCCAGCTGATTGAATTTATTGATGTACTCGTTGACCGCCATACTTCCTTGCTTAAGAGATAAGAACTTTTCCAGCTGTAAACTTCGTTCAGCTTGTGAGAGGAATTTCATCTCAAACCTTATTCCGAAATCCATTCATGTTTCATCTGGTCTTTCAGCGTTAGTGACTTCCCACCAATAGGAAGCTTCATCTTTGAGCAACCATACCGCCAACTGTATCTTCTGCCTATTGTCCACCTCGAAGATAACGAACAGATCCTCAGTTTCTTTGAGCCAGTTCCTTGCTTCTACGAATGATTCAGTTCCTTTGAAATCCTTTCCACCCATGGCCCTAAAGTCTCTACAAATCTTTGATAAAGCATTTGCACGAGGAGGAGGAGGAACTGTTGCAGCTGGAGGAGGAGGAATATCTGCTGGGCCTGCGTCGTTGGCCCTAGCCTCTAAGTACCTCCTGAACCAGCCAGGTATTGGTACACCCTCTGGAAGGTTAAGATTCCCAGACATGCTGAAACGAAAAAGAAAAGATTCAAAGTGAAGGATAGAAAGATAATGCATATGGCTTTGGGGATTATGCCTTTTTAAATTTAAAACAACACTTTTCCTTGTAAAATGCTTCTTTATATTTTTTTTGGAAAATAATTTTCAAAAACTCTTATCTGATCTGGTAAACCTTTGCTCTGATACCAAGTGAAACACCCCACCTCCGTTAAGGTCACTCACAAAGGGAATGCCTTAACTTTGGTGGAGAGTTATAGGTACAAGACACAGAAAATTTTACAAGACAGAGAAATATAAGCAGCGAAATTCAATTATTTATTTAATATGTGGTTCAATACAAAAGCATTACATCAAATTTTATAAAAATAACTTCCAAAACATAACAACATAATCTCTGTCTTGATTATTCAATAAAGAAGCATAAACCAAAAATAAAAGTGCATAGATCCCCAAGGATAATGTCCAAAAGCCATAGCCAAGGTGAGAGAGAGTAAAAAAATCATACATCTACTCTCTTGAAGCTTGCAAAGAGTCTGACTAAGCTGCAGTATTCCCTCCCTGTGGACCTCGGGGGGGGGGGGGGGGGGGGGAATGGAAGAAAAGAGGACGAAAGAAAACGGGTCAGACAATAAGTCTGGTAAGTTCGGTGATTACTAGTATTTAAACAAGGAAAGGGATCATGACAGTAATAACATGACATAGGATAATACCCTAATATAAGATAAGAGGAACATGTGATCGCACCTATTACTATAGTCTCTGCACCTACTTAACCATTGGTTCAACCAGCTCTACGTGTTCATAACAAATGTTCCCCTTAATGATCGGCTCCTACTCGCATGCATTCATATCCTGTGTCATTCGGCCTCGCTTGACTGTAGATACCTGTGCTGGTCCCACCATGGGGTGTATCAGTCCCTCTGGTGGCAACCCGACACGATTCAGGATGCACAGTGTATACTACTGATGCCTAGTGCCTGATTTTTCCACTCCGGAGTACGTGCATGCCCATACTCCGTCGGAACCTACACTGGCCCACCAACCGCCGACGTTTTGACCGCTTATACTCAGCCCACTAATCGTGCCCCACCCTGCCTAGTTTCATGGTACCATGATACATCTATGTGGGTTACTGCTGAAATGGGTCCCCGTTACTAGGGTTTTCTAATCAACATTTTTATTTGGTTAAGTGTCCAAGTTTACCTAACCCCACCCATTCGTTTAGTTAACATGTTGAATCGGTTAAGTGTTTCCCTAATTGACTTAACCCTACCAATCTGACTTAGCTTTAATTTATTAAAGCACCAACCACTCACATTAGGAAGGTCTTGTTGTGGTCACTGGATGTGCCGGTCGGTTCCGGGCAGATTTATACCATAACTCAGTCTAACCTCGGGTTCTTTTTGGGCTTGATGCACTAACCACCCACATTAGACAGGTCTTGTTGTGGTCACTGGATATGCTGGTCAGTTCCGGACAGATTTACACCACAACTCAGTCTAACCTTGGGTTAGGCATATTCGTCTTTTTCTAAATTCACATTTTCTATATATATGTCTATTTTCTTTATGTGAATTTAATTTAATTTAATCATGCCATAATTATCCTTTGATTATGCTCACCATAAATGGTATATCATACCATTTTATGAACAAATCTATGCCATGAATTTTCATATTTCCCCATCGCTACTCCCGTGGAACGTACGCATGAATCACATAAAATGTTGGGCTAGTAAATTAGCCCACTCCCATAAACAAAAAGGGTAATAAACAAGGGACAATGAAATAAACATAAAATAGCATACATTTCGACTTGTCATGTGTAACTTGGCATAGAAGTATCATTAACTTTAAATGGGTAAAGGTGAACTTGTGACCAAGTTGGGTCTAATTGTAATGTAAACTGGACAAAGATCTAGCATGGAGGTTTAACATATAATCACAGTTTCAACCCCCAACTTAGCATATTAACTTATGTATGTCAAAACATAAGAAAGCTACTATAATCATTTTTAAATTGCAACTTAGCATGATAACTTATGTGTGTCAAAACATAAGAGGGCTGTCACAAACATATTCGAATCACAGTTTATCATGATACTTATGTGTTAAAACATAAGAGGACTACAATTCCCAATTTTTTTTACAATATGAATAGGTTCAACCTAACATGAATATACATGAGTGTTGATCTAACATATAAGCATGTGTTTTAGATCATAAACTTGCAAATAACCACAAATTTATAACATGACATATTTCACTATTTAATTGGCAAAATAAATCCATTAACAAATCATAATAGATTCCAATAACATACAATATGTTCATCACCACGAGCATATAGACATGATTAATATACAATATGTTCATCACCACAAGCATATAGACATGATTAATTACAACGATACTTTAAGATAAACGAGAATCAAATCTTATACATAAGCATCATTCTATATTCAAATTATAACATGTCATGATCCATTTGAAAACGTTTAAATCTGCGTAATAACCAACTTACAAACTAAAAAGGAATTCTTGAGTTCTGAAATCTGAATTCTGAAATTGGTAAGCTCGCCTTTGAAGTAGATCATTGAATTTGATAATCTTTTGATTTGATTTAGGTTCTTATCTTGTCTTTGAATTGGTGATGGCTACTCCAAGTTTTCTATTGACAGCATGATAGTTCTAGGATTATTTTTGTGTGATTTTTAGGTTTTAGCATTGGGTTATTTATATAGAATTTCAATTCGATTTGAGCCATCGGATGATCCTAGGGTTAATCGCAACCATTCAGACCAGATCCGGGCTATCTAGAAACCCTAGTGACTCAGCAGCAACTCATCAGTCATCAAAATTCAGATCTGGTCCGGGGGGGGGGGCGGGAGGGGAGGTAGGTCGACCCCCAGGTCGACCTGTAGGGGAGGAGGTCGACACTAGGGTCGACCCCCTGGTCGACCTGGGTCCTGGGTGGGAATTTTCCCACCCAGCCCGCATCTGACTTCTGATTTGAATTTGAATTTGTTTTCGAGCTGTTTGAATTTATTTGAATTTTCTGCAAACTTCCGACAGCCATAACTTCTTCGTACGAAGTCCAATTTATGCAAACTCAGACTCTATCTCAACCAAAATTTCGAGACGAACACAATGGCGTAACCCGTTTCCCTTAATTCTCAGATTTTAAATTAAGTATATTTTAATTCGTTACTATACCGTTAACAGAGAATACGGGGTGTTACATATATGGAATTTAAAAGGCTTTGTTGTTATTCCATTTATATTATTGGTCGGATACGGAAATTTATATCAATTACATATATTGATCTGTTTCCGTGAGGATTCCATAATTAATGGAATGTGATTTTGGATTTATCGTGAGCTGTGTTTTAAATGACATTAGCTCTTTAGTCCAGTTAAAGACAGGATTACATATCTGACATTGTATTTCTAACCGTACTGTTGATCTCTATTAAAATTATATCTGTTTGGTGGCGGAGAATTTATTCTCTTGCTTAACACCCTTCTCTAAGACGTTTGAGTTTAGAGGTTATATATCGGCAGAAACCAGTGGTACGTTGTAGATTATCAGTGTGGCATGTTTGATTTCCCAAAGTTAAATATTCATTAATATTGATTTTTGGGAAGATTAAAACTAAGTGGAGTTTAATAAATCTTTAACTAGACTGAAATGTGAATGTGATAATTTAAATTATCAAATTTGGGAAATGATCGGGAATGGAGTACCAACAGTTTTACTCCAGACGATAGTTAAATCTTTAATTAAATTTTAACGTTAATGGTAATTAAATTTACCGATAACACCATGGTGTTAGATATGGAGTATTACTGGTTTTGGTCCATGGGATAAATATGTTGGGATTGGGAAATAAAACAAATGATTACTTCGGTAAGGTGCGCTAATCCCGACTAGTTTTGATAAACCTTAATTTGGTTTGAATTGATATCCAAAGGAAGATTAAAGAATAAATTTAAAGAATTTATCTTTAATAAAATTAAAGGGAACCTTTCCCAAAAGATATAAATATTTGAATACAAGAATATTCTGAATTGGATTGAGGCGTATGTTGTGTTTTAATAGCACTTGATTATAACTACGTGAATTATTCGGAAAGACCGGGTTTATAACCATTCTGTAACGTCCCGTATTTTTATGATGTAATAATTTATTTATTTAATTATTTAAATAATGATTTAGAGAATTAAATGGTTGTTTAATTAAATTATACTGAATATTTTATTAATATTAATAATTAGATAATATATTTAATTCTGGAATAGTCGGAAATAGTGAATCGACAATATTGTGTGAACTGGACAATATAAAATATATAATTCAGTTTAGAATTGAATTATATTAACGAATATATTACATAAACGACAGTTGAACGTATAATTATATTATAATTATAATCAAGCTCGAAATGGCGCGGTATTTCGTAATTTGGTGATTCGAACTTTAAACGAATATACAAAATCTGTTTTAAATCAGATTTCTGTGAAATAAGAAACGTTCGGAGCTGGTGAAGTATATTTTTCTAATGGAAGAGAAAAATCGGGATTTCATCGGGTAGATTTTTATTTGTGTCCAAATCAAATTTTCTAAAAGTCACTATGGAATTCCTTTATTATTTTGTAACGATTTATTTATATTATAAAAGGATTTTCAATGTAAATTGAATACTGATTTAATCTGGATTTGAAATGTCGAGTTATAAATTCAGATATGTTTATTTTAGAGCTACATGATATTCTATGTGAATATACATGATAATATTTATTTATAAATATTTAATTTAATTATATTTAAATATATTAATATTTAAATTAGATTATTTAGAGCTTTAAAAATAGTCAGTTTTGCAAATGACCTCCATTTTCGATGAAACTAATTTTTTTAGATCCGGAATATTAAATTATTGCTAGATTTCAATTTTCATGATTTTTGGAGTCAGTATGTGCCGTACGGATTTTTAATGTGAAAAACAGTCGATATTTTCACGGTTAAAAATACGCTGTGTGAGCAATCGGAGTCGGAGTTCGACGAAACAAGTTCCATTGGGTCAGTAATGTCAAACTGTAGCTGTATGTCCATTTTTATCGAATTTGGATACTGTATGTGATCATAGGAATTTTAAAGGACGAATATAAATAGCGTTGTAATAAAAATAAATAAAATAATCGAATAAAAAATATATTAAAACTCCTCTATAGATATCCTGACGTACCCTTAACCCTAGACTTCTTCATTCCACAGTCAACCAAATTTCAGCCGTATGTTTTCCTCTTCTAAACCAATATGGTGAGGAATAAAATTCAAAATAAAATCAAATACTAAATGAAAATTTGCGATCTTGGATTCTTTGAGTTCCTGGATAGTTCCTCTTCTACTAGTATGAGTTTCATGTGGATCGATCACCATTTTTTGCTGTTGTGTAAAAACAACGTCAGTCTTTCGAACTTAGGGCTGAGGAATTCGTGAAAATGGTTTATTAGTTTGAGTTTTAGAAGTTGTTTTTGGACTTAGGAAGGGAAATTGAACTTGTATGCTAAGATTTGGAGATTTCGGTGTTAATTGTATTCGTGCGTTCTCCTATTGCATGAGAAAAATGCTGAGAAACACATTGTAAACGGAGACTACGGATCATATAAGAAGGGTGTGATAGGAGAGTGCTAGAGATGAGATGAACGATGGAGTTGACAGTGTGAAAATCAGTAAAGAAATGGAGTAGTAGTTGTGGGAGGAAAATCCGTATTGGCCATAGATGTTGAGGGTTATGGGATTTACTGTGAAGAGGAAGAGAGTACTGTTCGTTTTGGGTGGAAGAAGTTTGGGCTGGGTTTGGGTAAGTGGTGAGGCCCAATACTTAAATAGATTTAGTTTAATTTAGTTTAAATAGCAGTTTAACTTGTAATTACAATATCTTCCTCATACTTTATCAGAATTAAGCGCCGTTGGATCCGCTAGGATCGTATGGACGAGTGCTTCACACTGGAACTGACTGGGAGTGAATTGGAGCTCGTTACAATTTATAGCGAAATAAATTGTCTGAATCAACCTACAATTATCGTTATTTAACGATGATCGTCCAATGTGAGTAAATCTCACAAACTCTGTACAATTTATATTTTTATAAATATAATCTAGTATTGATAAATGATGATTGATTGCTGTGTGTTGATTGTTTGGTTGAATTGCTGATGTATTGTTTGAAATTATAGATAAAGATATATATATATATATATATAAATCGTTAATCAAACATTGATTCTATTTAGTAGAATATTTCATATTGAAATGGAATTGATGTTAATTATATTGTTTAACATCTATGGATGCAGGGAAACAGGTTAGAGGGATCAACTGGATTCCTCAATATTTATAATACTGTTTGTTTTCATATACTGTGATATAAAATGCGATATATAATCTTTGATTGATTATGATGACACTGGTCATGTTATTTGGTATTTTAAATACCATATGAAATACTGGAATGTAAAAAGGAAATGTTCAAAGTGAATATTGAATATGGAATATTTATATATGAAATAAATAGAAGTATAAAAGGAATATTTATAAAATCAAAGAATTAAATAAAAGGGTTATTTATTTAGAAAATCAATCGAATTATAAAAGGATTTTTTATATAGAAAATAAATAGAAGTATAAAAGGAATATTTGTTTAGAAAATAACTAGGATTATAAAAAGAAATATTTGATGAGATATAAAAGAATTATGAGAAGATTGTTTAAAATGGATATTAAATGGAAATCTGTTTTAACAAATAGATTGAGAATATTTATTTATAAAATATATTTTATAAATTAAATAAAATATTTATCATTTGATAAACAGAATATATAAGACTGAATTTATATAGAGAAGTAGGAATCAGTTTTAACACCGATATTTTAAATGAAATTTGGGCAGCATTTATAAAGGTGATTATAAATGGGATTATAAATGTTAGAAGTATAAAATGAGATTTTACATAAATAATTCTATAATTAGAAGTATAAATAGAAATTGGATTGGGTATTGTTTTTAAATACGAAATCAAACTGTTTTGATTGCAAAGAAGAAATATTATTCACATTTAATGTGAATAAAGGATTTAAGTAAATATTTTGCAAATAAAATATTATAAAGGAATTTGTGGTTTGAATTAGGAATTTAAATGGAATTACCGAAATTAGAAACTGACTAGAAATTAGTTGAGTTGAATGGCTTTCTGGGTATCGATCTGATGTTGGTTTCGGCCTTTGGGGTTAATACGTAGGAGGTTGTTCTCTTACTAGTTTACAGTTAGAGACCGATATATGTAAGAAGATAGTGATGCGTGAATCAGAAATGGAAACGTTTTCCAAAGTTAATAACGTATATTTTCTAAAAATTAGAAAATAAGGATTTGATGAATATATGGAAACGAGAAATGGGGAAATGAATAAATGTAGATTGATGATTGATCGATTGAATTTCCGTCTGGAAATAATATCGTTGTTTGCATACATGTTTTTCTTTGATAGTTAAATCACCGACCATCAAAGTTTTTGACCATTTTTCCATTGTCAATACGGAGAAACCGGGATCAGATTCATTATCTGAAAACCACTATGTATGGACGTTAGCATTGCGATCAAATATGATGAAGATAATTGAAGACAGAGTCATGCAAGGGTTGTCCTGTTTACAGAATAGTACCTTCGGTCTATCCAATCCAAGGACGACCTGTATGGAAGAATGTCTGACAGAGTATATCTAATGGATCGCATAAGTTGATCTTTTCAAACGTAGTTACGTTTGGTGGTGGAGGAATTCGTTTCTCTTAGTTGTATACCTGTTGTATTTTTGGGGAAATCAATTTGTGATTTGGCGGGTATGACGATGTGACATTCAAAATGAATAAATGTGTGATCTGTCAGAGATAAGTGTGGCCTCTAACCTCACAACCAGGAATGGTACAAAATCGGGTAGGTCGCATGGCTAAGTGGTTAGCTGCCAAGTAGGATGTATTGTCACCTGATCTAGAGAAATTCCTTTTGCTTCTTAAATCTATCGATGCTGTCCTTTTCGGGAAACGGTTGCTGATCCCAACCGTTGGTGATAACACATTCTATACACTCAAGCGAAATGACCGGTCATGTTTAGCCTGGGTTGCAAGATGTTCTTGTTGAACCCGATGTATTCCTCTCTAGAGATACACTGTCAGAAGGTGGTCCCATACCTTGCCAGTTGGAATTCATTAACCAATAAGCGCCTGTGGTTTTTGATTATATATTATGTATGTGGAACGTGGGATGAAAGCGTTCTACTAGATGATTATTATATTGTGACTGATAAACACTATCATAATATTAATGGAGTTTTGATATAAAAGATCATTTTTTCTCACAAAAGGATTTTTGATGTTAAATCAAATGCTTTTTATTCTCATAAGGGAAAAACCCGTTCCGTGTTATACGGCGTGGTCTTATGAGATATCGTTTATTTTCTCAAATTGTTTTAAATTGTTTACTCACACTAGTTCCATGACTGACCCAGAGTTTATTTTTTTTTTACCCTAAACTCTTAGGTGCCCAAATTTGCACGAGAAGTCAAGTAATCAGGTTTTACAGATCGACTTGGAGAGCTTGGAGCAGGAGGCTTCAGGATTATATAATTATTGTTTATTCCGCTGTGTTGGAAGTGTTATACTCTGATAAAGTTACTGTATACATATACTAGTTTTATTTGAAAGATATGTTATATATTATATGTTGTTCGTTCCGCTGTGAGATTCGTGTTACTCTGATGTTGTTGTATGTTCTTCTTCTTCTTCTATTCTAATTTTCTATCTTATCTATTCTCACCCTCTATTTTCTTTCATGGAATATCCGGTATTTGTGATGCTTGATAGTCAACATTGGGTTATATCTCGATTACTTAGGATCTCGAAAATCCGGGTCATTACAGTGGTATCAGAGCTAAAGGTTTAGTAATTACCTTGGCTCTGTGGCGTGGGTTAGTAGAGATGGGGTTAGTAACACCCTAGATTGAGTGTGTATATACAAGTGAACGTATTTGTTATTTGATATAAAATGGTTTTATATTGTGGAGATTTATTGGTTGAGTTGTTTATTGATCGACGCTAGTCTATGAATTAGAAAAGCGCGACATTTAAATTAAATTCTGCAAGCATACAGGTGTGTAGCATACAGGTCGAACACAGGGAGGTGAATTAAATCAATTATTTATCTAATCTCTTGGGCGAGTTAGACAAAGCTTAGAGATTGATTTTTTTTTCCGCAAAGTAAATAAAAACTGAAACTACGAATAAAAGATGCAATTAAATTCACTACAGATTCGAATCTAATCGGATCTGTAATAAATTCAATGATTAAAATAAAATAGAACGCTGGAAATAAAATTGCAGAAAAGAAATCAACAACTGAAAATAAAAACTAGGATTACCGCTGAATCTAATCAGACGGTCAATCACTAGTAAGAAAAATAGAAGCAATAGCAAATTGTGTTCTAGCAAATCTAATTGACTAGACAACACAATATGCCATGAAAATAAAATGCAGAAACTAAAGAAAAGAAAGCTTTATTACGACTGAAAGAGAGTATAGAAAAAATGAATGAATTTTTACAATGGTTACAACACATATTTATAGATGAGAATGGGAAAACCATAATTAGGTCTATGAATAAATGGGCCTCCTCATTCATGATTATCTCTTGCCTTCCTTGACTAACTTGATTGGAGAAAATCTGGGCATATCATGGTAAATATTTTCCATATCTTTCAATTCTCTCATGTGGCTAATTGATTGGTGCATGTAATTGATTATTCCAAACAAGGATGCTTATTAGAATCCCAAGGCATAAAGGATAAAATCTTCACAATGGATCTTTTCTTGGCAGCAATTCAATCAGAAATTCTTCTAATTGAAATTGAATGATTTGAATTTAATTCCATGATAAGAATATGGCTATTGCTGAAATGTTAATTGGTGCACATCATAAATACATACACATGAATATGTGTATGTATATATATAACATAACACTAGTCCAAATATTTCTCAAAGCAAAGGGCCAGTGTGAATGTGCTCCGTTTCTTTGGCAAAAAGTGAGCTTGACGGGGTTCGAACTCGGGTCTCTCAGCACAAATCTCTATGCCTTTACCAGTGAGCTACGACGTCTTTTGTGATTGAGATGACTTTAGTACGGGGAAGTAGCTTTTTATCTGTAGTTGGCCTTTAATTTGAAACGGAAGAGGCATTTCTTGACATCCTGTAAAACATACAAAAGTAACCAAAGTATCATTTATTTATTTACAAAAGATAAAATATACGAGCATAAAATAAACACATTGCTATGTTAATCAAATACCCCCACACTTATCTTTTACTCGTCCTCGAGTAAAACAAAAAATGAAAAACTAAACTAGATAGGTCACACTTTCGTAGGAAACACGATTGCATTGAGCGTATGCAAGAAGCCGTTAAACCTCTAGGTGTCCCTAGTAGGACGAGTGGTGTCTCGTGAGGGTTTTTAGCGGATACTACCCACAAAATCCAAATGTAATATGCTATGATTCTAATGAAACTACATGAATGCAATGGACATATGCAAATAAAAACGAAAAATGAAAATACGACTTGTTTCAGGAAAGTGGTACAACAAATTAGGTTAACAATTTCTAGTCAGTTGATTTTATTTTAGATACCTCAACTTGTCACAAATTTTCAATATAAATCAAGTTTTCAAATGTTAAATTCCAGTTTGGCCAGTTAGTTCGGTCGATAACATAGTGCAGCCATGAAATAAATTCTTAGTATGCTTGGCACAGTTTGCAAAGTGGTATTCTAATTTTCTCATGTATGGCTAGTCAAATCAATAAGGTCAAGAAGTGTTTGGGTATCATCGCTTATTCTTTATTCTATAAAATTTTAAGATTTATGATTAAGTACATACACCTAAAAAGACCAAGGTTTACCACCCATGCACTGCCTCGCGGACTAACGGAGAGTAGGTAAAGAGCTTGGCGGGTTGTGCAGGCCGACTTTGACTTTGTCAACAACGTGTCGGTAATCCTTAGGTGTCCAATCTCATAAAATGAGACCAAGATATTCCAACTTTGACTTTGTCAACAACGTGTCGGATAGAGCTTGGCGGGATTGCACACCAACGCTCGATATACAAGCAATGTTGGATACCCTTGGAATACTATTATTATTATTATTATCGAAAATATAAGCACAAAAGAGAGTTACGCGAATTCAACTTAACACAACTTAGTTTTAAAGATTTGAAAAGCCAATATAAGTGTTTTAAGTCCTCCACTTATTTAAACAAAGTCTACAATATAGAATAGATTTCATGGCCATCACCTAAGAATCTCCCTATGTACTGGTTACACTATTATCCCTCAAAATTAAACTTTTCATTATATTTCCTATTCGATCTAAGTTGAGAGAGAAAAATACTATCAACTGGATAAAAAATTTAAACTTATTTTGCTGTATCAATTGAAAATGAGTTGTATTTCAAAAAAAAAATTATGGTATGTTACTACGAGATAAAATGTCTGATGGTACTACTTAAATGTCTGAAAATAAAAAGAAATAAAAACAAAGACAAGTGAAAATGGATGAAATGCAGACTCCCCCCCACACTTGATTGAGACAGTGTCCCAACTGTCTAAGGCAGAAAAACAAAAATAAAATAAAAAATGAAAAAAATAAAAATAAAAGAAAAAGAACGTGTACCACCTGATTTCATGGTGGATGATCATGCAGATCGATAGAGTCATCTTCGTCGTATTGCTCGAATTCCAAAAATGGTTTCAGTCGTTGACCGTTTACTTTGAAGACTTTTCCATCCCTAGGATTTTCAATTTCAACCGCTCCATGAGGGTATACTGTTTTCACGACATAAGGTCCAGTCCATCGAGATCTGAGTTTCCCTGGAAACAAGTGAAGTCTAGAGTCGTATAAAAGAACTTTTTGACCTCTGTTGAATTCCTTATGAAGTATGTTTTTGTCGTGTTGGGCTTTGGTTCTTTCTTTGTAGATTTTCGCATTTTCATACGCCTCATTTCTTAATTCCTCTAATTCAGAAATTTGTAACTTCCTGTGTGAGCCGGCTTTTTCTAAGTCAAAGTTCAAAAATTTTATGGCCCAAAGAGCGCGATGCTCTAATTCAAGAGGTAAGTGACAGGCCTTTCCAAAGACTAATCGATATGGTGACATCCCTAGATTGGTTTTATAAGCAGTGCGAAAAGCCCAAAGTGCATCAATCAGTTTTACGGACCAATCTTTTCTATTGGAATTCACGGTTTTCTCAAAAATTTGTTTGATTTGTCTATTGGAAACTTCTACTTGCCCACTCGTTTGAGGATGGTAGGGGGTCGACAGCTTGTGTGTGATTGAGTATTTCTTGAGCAAGGACTCAAAAGCACGATTACAGAAGTGAGTGCCATTATCGCTAATGATAGCTCGAGGTGTGCCAAAGCGTGAAAAGATGTTTTCTTTGAGGAATTTGACAACAACCTTGTTGTCGTTGGTTTTGGTCGGAATGGCTTCAACCCATTTTGAGACATAATCTACTGCAAGCAAGATGTAAAGATTCCCAAATGAATTGGGGAATGGTCCCATGAAGTTGATGCCCCAAACATCGAATAACTCAATCACTAAAATGGGGTTGAGAGGCATCATGTTCCGCTTAGAGATTCGACCCGTTCTTTGACATCGCTCACATTTAGAGCAAAATTCGAAAGCGTCACGGAAGAGTGTGGGCCAATAAAAACCGCTTTGCAAAACTTTTGCAGCAGTTTTTCTTGCTCCAAAATGACCGCCACAAGCATGGTCATGTGAGAAGGAGAGAATACTTTGGTGTTCATGATCGGGCACACACCTTCGAATGATTTGGTCAGGACAGTATTTGAAAAGATATGGGTCGTCCCAATAGAAGTTTCGAACTTTCGAGAGAAATTTTTGTTTATCTTGTTTCGACCATTCAGCGGGTGTTTGTTGTGTGACAAGATAATTCACAATGTCAGCGTACCAAGGTGTGTTAGAGATTGAGAGGAGTTGTTCGTCAGGAAAATAGTCATCGATTTGGGTGTCGTTATCATTTTCGTGCACAATTCGAGAGAGATGATCAGCTACGACATTTTCAGAACCCTTTTTATCTTGTATTTCTATATCGAATTCTTGAAGAAGAAGGATCCAACGAATCAAGCGGGCCTTGGCATCCTTTTTAGAAAGCAGATATCGTAGGGCAGCATGGTCAGTGTAAACTATGACTTTGGATCCTATGAGATATGGTCTGAATTTCTCAAGAGCGAAGACAACTGCCAAAAATTCCTTTTCAGTAGTTGAGTAATTCAATTGGGCCTCGTTTAAGGTTTTGCTAGCGTAGTAAATGACTCGAGGGAGTTTATCAATACGCTGACCCAAGATGGCTCCAATTGCAAAGTCAGAAGCGTCGCACATAAGTTCGAAGGGCTGAGTCCAATCAGGAGGTTGAATGATGGGAGTTGTGGTCAAGAGTGATTTAAGAGTTTCAAAAGATGTTTTGCAATCATTGGAAAATTCAAACTTTACGTCTTTGGCAAGTAAATTCGAGAGAGGTTTTGAAATTTTCGAGAAATCCTTAATGAATCTTCTATAGAATACTGCATGGCCAAGAAATGAACGAACATCTTTGACAGACTTAGGAGGAGGTAAATTAGCAATCAAATCGATTTTGGATTTATCGACTTCTAGGCCATCCTTGGAGACGACATGACCTAGAACTATCCCCCTTTTAACCATAAAGTGGCATTTCTCCCAATTAAGCACAAGTGATTTCTCCTTGCAACGCTTAAGGACAAGTTCTAAATGAGTGAGACATTGGGAAAAAGATGATCCATATATTGAAAAATCGTCCATGAATATTTCCAAGAATTCTTCCACCATATCAGAGAAAATACTCATCATACACCTTTGGAAAGTCGCGGGGGCATTACAAAGACCAAAAGGCATGCGACGATAAGCAAATGTTCCAAAGGGACAAGTAAAGGTGGTCTTATGTTGATCTTCTAAAGCAACAGGAATTTGGTTATAACCAGAGTATCCATCGAGAAAACAGTAGTACTCATGTCCCGCTAAGCGTTCGAGCATTTGGTCAATAAAAGGCAAGGGAAAATGGTCTTTTCGTGTGGCTGAGTTAAGCTTTCGATAGTCGATGCACACACGCCATTTGGTTTTGATTTTTGTTGGGACGAGTTCATTACTGTCGTTTTTGATCACTGTGACTCCCGACTTCTTGGGTACAACTTGTACCGGACTCACCCAAGTACTATCGGAGATGGGATAGAAGATGTTATTGTCTAGACATTTGATTATTTCCTCCTTGACCACTTCTCTCATGTTTGGGTTCAATCGCCTTTGAACCTCACGGGTGGGTTTAGCTTCATCAACTAAATGTATGCGATGTTCCACAATTGATGGGCTAATTCCTTTTATATCGCTAATTTCCCACCCCAAGGCGTTTTTATTTTCCCGTAAAATTTCCAAAACTTTTTCTTCTTGGTCTTCGGTAAGATCAGAGGCCAAGATTACGGGGAAAGTTTTTGAAGAGTCTAGGTAGGCATACTTAAGGTCTGGTGGCAAGGGTTTGAGGTCTAACTTAGGAAGTTCTTGTGTATCAACATTGGTTAACATTCCTTGGTTAGATTCAGGTGACGAAGTGTCGGAGTCAAGAATTTTGTTTAGTTCAGATATGTATTCGAGTTCGTCGAAATCGGAGTCGAAATGGTCAAGACACATTTTCAAGGCTTCAGAAGTGTCACTAGAGGTTTCATCAACTGTGGTTTGAATCATGTCAATTTCATCGATCTCAAAATCCCTAGGTTGCTTGTTGAGATTAAAGATGTTTAGCTCAATGGTTAGGTGCCCGAAGGAAAGTCGAAGCTGACCATTCCTACAATTAATGACAGCATTAGAGGTTGCTAAGAAAGGGCGTCCTAAGATCAATGGTATTTGAACGTTGGGATTTGAGACAGGCTCTGTTTCTAGAACTATAAAATCGACAGGGAAGTAAAACTGTTCGATCTGTATCAAGACGTCTTCGATAATTCCCAATGGCTTTTTGACAGATCGATCGGCTAGTTGAAGTGTGATGTTTGTTGGTTTAATCTCCCCTAGTCCAAGTTGACGATAGACAGTATAAGGGAGAAGGTTGACACTGGCACCAAGGTCGAGTAGGGCACGAGAGATGTGAGTGTTTCCTATTTTACAATCAATCGTAGGGCAGCCAGGGTCTTTATACTTGACTGGGGCAAGATTCGAAAGAACAGAGCTTGTATTTGCAGTTAGAAAAGCGGTTTTTGGGACATTGGTCGCACGTTTTTGTGTGCACAATTCCTTAAGACATTTAGCATATTGAGGAATTTGTTCAATGGTGTCTAAAAGAGGAATGTTCACACGGACTTGTTTGAAAATTTCCAGAATTTTATCGAAATTTGCCGCTTTCTTCTTATTATTGAGTCTATGAGGAAAAGGAGCTACTGGTTTTTTGACTCTGTGATGAGTTTCATCATTCGAAGAAGAAGGTTCATCCAAGGGAATAGAAGGTGGTAAGGTCGTAGAAGATGGAATGTTGGTATTGCCAACATTAATTTTCGAAGGTGGGTCGGGTTTGCCGACACAAGTAGAAGAACTGTTGGGATTGCCAACATTTAAGGGAACCTGAGGTTTAGAAGAATTGGCATTCGAAGCCAATGGGTGGTCATCAAGATTAGAGGTTGGGGTCGAGTTAGAAGGTTCGTCAGGGTCGTCCACGTTATTATCAATCCTCTTTCCAGATCGAAGGGTTGTAATAGCGTTGACTGGATTTTGATTTTCGTCCTCACAAGAATTTACAGCACGAGAGTTATATTTTGGATTTACCTCAGGTTGACTAGGCAACTTTCCCTTCTCATGAGTTTTCATAAATTCCTTCATCATATTAAACATTTGGTCCATTTTAGCGTCTTGCGAGTTTATTTTAGCTTCGTAAGAGTTCATCTGTTTTTCTAGACGCCCAATATCTTGTGATGGTTGAGAAGACTGAGATGATTGGTTTGATGATTGAAAATTGGGGTGCCTATAAGGTTGTTTGGATTGAGGTGTAGCTTGAGAGGTTTGAGAATTGGGGGGTGGACCTTGGTAATTCGGATTGGGAATAAAGGGTTGCACGTGAGATGGGTTAGCCGAATTATTGGGGTTCGACCAGGAAAAATTTGGGTGGTTCCTCCAACCAGGATTGTACGTTGATGAGTAAGGATTATTTTGAGCTATGGCATTGGCTTGGTCTTGAAAGTAATAGTGGGGTAACCCTTCTCCGGCTTGAGGAGTTTGATTTTCTAAGGGAATTTGACTTGGGTCCACGACATGCACTCCTCTAGTAGAAGTACGAATGGGAACACGAATCGATTCCCACTGCATGTCCTTTTCAGAATAGTCTTCTAAAAACCGCCAAGCTTCATCGGCTGTTTTAGACATAAAGTCTCCTCCACACATTGATTCTAGTTGAGTTCTAGTCTGATAGTTTAGCCCTTTGTATGCAATTTGACATAAGTGATCTTTTAGAATTCCATGATGAGGGCAACTATGTAATAGCTGGTTGAATCTCTCAAAGTACTTTGAAAAAGTTTCCCCCTCATTTTGACAAAATTGATTTATCTCGGTTCGGATTTTTAGAGTTTTATGGAAAGGGAAAAACTTTTTCAAGAATGCAGTGACAAATTCATCCCAACTTCTTATGGAATGTCGTGGAAGAGAATTTAGCCATCTTTTAGCGCTTTCAAGTAGTGCAAATGGAATTAGCCTTAGCTTGATCGATTCGTTAGATAGTTGTTGCATTTTTGTTGTGGAGGCATACAATTCAAATTCACTCAGAAATTCATAAGCATTTTCAGACCCAGTAAATTTTGGTACCACTTGGATAAAAGAATGTTTCAGCTCAAAATTGTTTCCTTCAGCTGGTGGGAACACAATGACAGTTGGTTGAACGGTCCTAGTAGGATAACATCGATCACGAAGAGACAGGGGTCTATCCATTTGGATATTGAGGTTTTGAAAATTTTGATTTATTTGGTTTTGATACCCAAAGTTTTGAAAATTTTGATTCACTCGATTTTGATCCAATTCGGTTGGAAAATTTTGGTTGATTCGAGAACCCCTAGGAGAATTTTGTTGGCTAACACTTTTTTCACTCATTGTTGTTGAATGCAAGCACAGAAATTAGCTACAATGAAGTTTTCTGTCCTTATTGGCTCTTAACCCAAAATTATAAAGTGATGCGTTTGATTACTTAGATCAAAAGATTTCTCAGCCAGTTAACGGACAGGAGTTATCGGTGCACCAGGAATCACCCTAGCAATGCAGCCGAAGGTTTAAGTACCTTAAGAGTAACAACCGATATAATATTTACGAATCACCGTAATATTTATAAACGGTTATTTCTCTGCCGTAGTCTAGACACCAAGAAATAATTCGTTCCAAATGAATCAACTATCACAATATAATTAAGCCCTAGATGAGCCCGTGACTCCCTTAAGTCCAATGTCTAACCGTTATTTTTAGTCAGATTCTACGATGAAATACAATTTGTGGGCTAAGGAAAGGGTGATGAAATCCCTCACCTTATGTGAATTGGGGTATTGCCCTTAATAGAATGAATAAAAATGCAGAGATAACAACAATCACACAAAATAATTGCAGAAATTAAAAATTGTACATTCAAAGCCGCTGCCCCTGCAGAAATTTTTTACAACAATTGTCTATATATTTTTTCTTTTTCCTTTTGCAGCAGAGCACCTGTAGAGTTTTAAAAGTTTTCACCTTGATCGGCAGTCCTCCAGTGAAATTGGGTAGCGCTAGCGTGTTCACACCCCACTTGGTGTGCAACCGCTCCAACCCATCTGAATCGTCCGCTGCTTTCTGTTGTTGTCCCCCTTTTTTTTTTATTTCAGCTGTACCTGTTTTTGAAAATTTCTCTTTTTTTTTAAAGAAAAGAAATAAAACAGCAGACAAAAGGAAAAAAAAAATAGAAAAACCAACAACTAGACTCAACTAAACTGACTCAACTCAAGCCACTTGCACTATCCCTTATGCCCTAGGTCAAGCTAAGAAAAAAAAAACAAAGAATTTAACCTGACAGGAATTAGCCTCAATAAAAACTATCACTAAGACCCTATGCACAAATTTGTCAAATTAGGACTCAGGTACCACCAAGGACCCACGCACAATCAATAAAACAGGGGTACTCAAAGGAATAAGTCAACAAAGCACTGAGTCTTCTTTCTTCTTTTATACGTCCTCTTTAGTGTTTCAACCCACAGAAATCGCGCACAAAATAAAAATCAACTCAGACCCTTTTTTTTTCTTCTGATCTCGAATCAACTCAGTTTAATTCCAATCGAATTGGGTTTTTTTTAATTTAGAAATCGAACTCAGATCTATGTGATTGAATTGTTCTTTGAGCTGTAGGCCTCGACCGTGAGGCTTGGGTTTCGCGAAGGGGTTCGGGTCTGTTGCTTTCGTTTTCTGGATTTGACGTGAGAATATGCGGGTTGCTTATTTTGTGGTTGATGGCTTATGTTTTGGCGATGATTGGATTCGAAAGGAGTGGTTTGTGCGTGGTTGGCAGTGGTTTTGATGATGATTCAGAAGTGTATGGGATGTTTGTGGAGTGCAGTGCGGTGGATGAGGATGGATTCGGTGAGAAGTTTGTGGTAGAAGATTGCGTGGAATATTTTGTTGCGGAGGTTGATGGACTAGCGGATGTGAATTGAGGCGCTGGTGATGCTTCAGATGAGGGTGCGATTGCTCTCTGATTTGGTAAAAGATTGTGGGATGTGGAAAGGATCTGTGTAGGGGGCAGTGAAAGGTGGTTTGTGAACTGGGTGATGAAGAGAAGGCGTGGTCTGAAGTGGTTCGGGTTGAAGAACAGAGTTTGGCTGTGATGTGAAATGGCAGAAGTGGTGGTTGGTGTGATTATGGCGTTTGTGGTACTGTGTGGTAGGTGGGTGTTGATTTGAGGGTGGTGAGGTCTGACAGTAGATCAGAGGAAAAGGAAGAATCAAAGAAATTTGTAATAATTTTTTCTTTTTTTTTTAATGGAGGAAAATAGAAAAAGTAAGATGGTGAGAAAAGAAGGAAGACAGAAAGGATTTTTGTAAACTTTTTTTTTCTTTTGTAAAAGTGGAAAATAGGAAAAAAAAAAATTTAAAGGAAAGAAGAAATCAGATTGTACACGGATGTAAAAAGGATCTGGAAAATAAAAAAAATATGCAAAGGACCAGAAGAAAAAGGATTCTCTTTTTTTTTTTTTTAGAAAAGTGGAAAGATTGTAGACAGGCAAGAAATAAATTGAAACGTTTTAAAGTGGGAAAGAAATAGAAGAGAAATTTGCTAGTAATTTTTTTTCTTATTTGGTAGATTCCAAATCTAACCAATCAAGATTTTTTATTTATTGTTGAAAAGGGGAAAGAAAGGGTAAATAAAAAATGAAATGGTTAGAGAGTTGGAAAGGAATCGACTGAAAAGCGGCAAGAATAAAAAAAAATTTCTCCTTTTTTTTTAGAAAAACCAACAAAAAAACTGAAAATAAAAATAAAACAAAACTAACACGAATCAGAAATTAAATAAATAATAAAATTTAATCGTTACCTCCTCGGCAACGGCGCCAAAAACTTGATCGACGCTAGTCTATGAATTAGAAAAGCGCGACATTTAAATTAAATTCTGCAAGCATACAGGTGTGTAGCATACAGGTCGAACACAGGGAGGTGAATTAAATCAATTATTTATCTAATCTCTTGGGCGAGTTAGACAAAGCTTAGAGATTGATTTTTTTTTCCGCAAAGTAAATAAAAACTGAAACTACGAATAAAAGATGCAATTAAATTCACTACAGATTCGAATCTAATCGGATCTGTAATAAATTCAATGATTAAAATAAAATAGAACGCTGGAAATAAAATTGCAGAAAAGAAATCAACAACTGAAAATAAAAACTAGGATTACCGCTGAATCTAATCAGACGGTCAATCACTAGTAAGAAAAATAGAAGCAATAGCAAATTGTGTTCTAGCAAATCTAATTGACTAGACAACACAATATGCCATGAAAATAAAATGCAGAAACTAAAGAAAAGAAAGCTTTATTACGACTGAAAGAGAGTACAGAAAAAATGAATGAATTTTTACAATGGTTACAACACATATTTATAGATGAGAATGGGAAAACCATAATTAGGTCTATGAATAAATGGGCCTCCTCATTCATGATTATCTCTTGCCTTCCTTGACTAACTTGATTGGAGAAAATCTGGGCATATCATGGTAAATATTTTCCATATCTTTCAATTCTCTCATGTGGCTAATTGATTGGTGCATGTAATTGATTATTCCAAACAAGGATGCTTATTAGAATCCCAAGGCATAAAGGATAAAATCTTCACAATGGATCTTTTCTTGGCAGCAATTCAATCAGAAATTCTTCTAATTGAAATTGAATGATTTGAATTTAATTCCATGATAAGAATATGGCTATTGCTGAAATGTTAATTGGTGCACATCATAAATACATACACATGAATATGTGTATGTATATATATAACATAACACTAGTCCAAATATTTCTCAAAGCAAAGGGCCAGTGTGAATGTGCTCCGTTTCTTTGGCAAAAAGTGAGCTTGACGGGGTTCGAACTCGGGTCTCTCAGCACAAATCTCTATGCCTTTACCAGTGAGCTACGACGTCTTTTGTGATTGAGATGACTTTAGTACGGGGAAGTAGCTTTTTATCTGTAGTTGGCCTTTAATTTGAAACGGAAGAGGCATTTCTTGACATCCTGTAAAACATACAAAAGTAACCAAAGTATCATTTATTTACAAAAGATAAAATATACGAGCATAAAATAAACACATTTCTATGTTAATCATTTATGAGTTCTGGTCGATCAGTTTGATCCACTGTATCGGTAGGGGTTTATAAACACTCGAATACGATGAACCGACACTGTATGTTTTGAAAAGAGGGTATTAATTTTACCTAAAATATATTTTGATATAAACAAATACAGATATTTGAAATATTACCGTATATTGGATGTGTTGGTTGTGATTATAATCAAATGAGATTATAAAAGTAAACTGGTTATGTAAATAGCCAATCAGGATTCATATAAGTGTAATATATGAAATCAAATGAATTAAATCTGAAATTAAAATCAGAATTGGAATTAAAATTCCGAAAAGTTGGAAAAATGTTTATAAATGGATTTGGATTATGTAACGACCTGCCTTTTTGCCCACTTTTTACTGGTAATTAAACCAACTAAAACTGTTCACAAAGACGAATTGTTATGGGTACATACATAAATTGAACAAAATAACAAAACTTATCATTATACAATACAATATTACATCAGAATTACATGGTATATCAGAGTTACAACATATACAGTGGAAGAAAAATAAATATACTCTCAGCGGAAGTAGTATATTATAGCGGAAGCTCCAGACTCTAGCGTGAACTCCAAGCTACAAAGCGCTCTGAATCTTGCTCCAACGATCTATAACTGTAAAACTAAACACTAGCTTCCCGTGTGGAAATTATTGGGCACCCAGAGTTTAGGAAGGAGCAATAAACTCCAGGTCAGTCGTGGGACTGGTGTGAGAACATAAAACAGTTGTTTTTAGGATTTATTTTAAAGTTGGGAAATTCACCGGACCACGCCGCTAATGCGGAACGGGTTTATTCCATATGAATACCCATGCAAATAAATTCGCAATGACCTTTTAGAAAAATGAAGCTATCATAAGCTCATCCCACATAGCACAATGCAACCACATACCAAATGGGCGAGTTTTACCTTATGATAACCAAACGTGCTTTCATACGAAAAGATCCTCTTTCAATACTATAATATATCATGGAAGACAATTTCGCAAATGAATGTATTAATCCTAAACGACATAATACCTATAATATTATGTCGTAATATATATATATATATATATATATATATATATACACACACACAAAATCAAAATCGTATGGCTCGAATTGGAGATTGGGTTTCCAACTTGATGATTCCTGGCACGAAAGATCAATCAGGGATACAAAGCGAAGTGCCTCACGACTTTTTCGTCCATCACGGACACCAACTACAAATCGCAGGGCAGATCAACAGTTTTCGACCAGACACGGCCCCCCGAGCATACCCAACTTCCCTAAGTTCATAAGTGGTTTCCCACTGTTGCAGCTTCATCATCAATTCATATATAAGTATAAAACCTAACCGCCAATTTCTCATCAATCCGGGGTGTGAGGTTTATCGATGTCACGTCATACACAAAGCTATGCTTTGATAAGCCATGCTTTGATCATCACTTGCTCATTTCATTACTAGGGTATGCCACATTGACAATTCATGACATATAACTGATTTTAATCAATGCATACCCTCTAAGTTCATATGACTTAGAGATGAGGATAATATATTATCGCAAATCCGATATATATTAACAGAAATCAGTGCTATGCGGTCAATTTCAATTTCAGACACACCATCCATACAAGTCCGTGATGGGTCTGAACGGAATAATAACCCGAAAATATTCAAATATGTTCAGGTCTCATGCCACTCATAACCTCGTATCGGGTGGCCTACCCAACCGAGACATCATCAATGAATCTAAACAATTCAAATATTCCTGGTCTTCATTCGTCGTTCACCAAGTCTTGAATTGCTTCATAACGTCGTATTATTACTTGGAATGGTTTTCGGACATATACTCGATCCCGGTCTTTCCTAGTAACAAGCATACTTTAAAACAGTAGCAATGATTTACCCAGGCTTTTCAATTCAAATATCCTTCCAAATAGTTATCAATTCAGCTACGACTCGAGATTTGAATTACTATAAATTTCATACATATCGTTATCATCTTAACTCTTCTCTGAAATCAAAGATTATATCTTCTCTTTAATTTCTTACTTTTAATTTCCTCATATCAAAGATTTGATTTAATCCCCATTTACGATATGAATTTCCACAGCTCAATCTCATTGGGTTTCAAGAATGATATTATTGAAGATACGACTCATGACAAAACCCAAATCAATCAATTTAAATCATAAGTTACACATAAATTTTATCCACTTATATTCGAATATAAATTCTCATAATCAACGAAATACTATAAGTGGAATAATGATATAATAATCTCTTCCAAATTCCTCATATATTATACGTTTACACCATGAAATTTTATACTAAATATCAAAGATTATTTCTGTCTAATTATTTCAATCAGGTTGAGAAACCCGTATCTTAATTAAAAGATTTATTCAACTCTTTGACATTAGATCTGGATAGAAATACTACCAACTTATCTTCAATATTAATTTCCGTATCCAAATCATATCATAAGTGGAATAACGGTGAATTACCTTTTAAATTCCTCAAATAATAAGAGTTTTCATTTACCAAATTAATATCAAACCCCCGAAGATTTATCTCCAACCAAATCCAAAATTCTTAAAATTGGAAAATCCATTTCAATTCCATATAAAATATTTCCAATACTTTAAAAACCTTCGAACTATTTTATAATCATTCTTGTAGTCAAATAAGAGTTCACGCTTATAAATTTCAAAACCAATAACAACATTTGGAAGTGTTACCAAAGTACTGCTGTTAAAAATAATCATTTGAAAATTTAAATTGATATTCATAAATTGTCGCATCGTAGTGCATTCTGTTCACTTCATATAATGATCTAAATCGTTCAAATCCTTCCTAAATGGATTTATATTTCCATTTCAATTTCAAAACATCGCTATCTCAAAACCACGATTCAAATCTTCATATCTAATTAAATTGAATACTTAACAAATATAATTCCCAAAACTTATTATATATAACGGTAAAAATTATGTTAAATACATGATTCAAATCTTATTCCAAAACTTTCTCATTTATACGAATATCGTTCATTCAATTTAACAGTTCAAATTAATTATGATTTAATATATTTCTCCTAATTTGTTCAATCATTCAAAATATAATGGATAATCGTTATAAATAATAAGATCAATAAAATAAATGTTTGAATATATAACTCAAATAAATTTTCGAAATAAATTCAATTCAAAGACTAATAGCTTATAAATAGTTGAAAATACTTTCTAAACAGTCTTCATTTTTACGTATACCAGTTTGTGATTATCTAAATTTTCAAACAGTTTTGATATCAAAATTCAAAACTCAAATTACAAATATTATTTAATAATTAAATAATAAAATCATATATATAGGAAGGAAATTTTAATCAATCACCCATAAATTCCACAACCACAGTGTGTGTGTGTGTGTAATATCATGCAATGCAATCATATTTATCCAAATGAACCATATGATCAAATGGATACGAATTCATTTACCACAATAAACATTTTAACTGTGCACAAGCGTTACCGTCAATAACGCTTACCAGTGTTCAGTGTATTATCAAATTACTTAAACAACCATTCAAACATCAAAATCCATCACACAATTTTCATTAACTAATTATAATTAATCTCATTTAATCATAATTAACTAATTTAAATAAATATTTAAAATTAGAATTTCTCACCAAAACAGCTCCAAACCCTTTACTGTCAGGACGAACAAACCAACGAACACTGCTGTTATTACAAATACTGCTTTCCAATTCACTCCATAAGCATCCGATGCTTGATCTGCTAATTATATATGTAGTCTTGGATTAATAACATATATATATATATAGGAATTTGAATTACTAATGTTGCTCATGATATATAATTAGGAAATTTTATTTTTATTACAAATTTTTCTTAACAAAAATTATCAACATTATGTATCAACATGTTCTACTGCTTGATATGGTTCTAACAGACCCAAAAGTGAGTAAATCCGGTTTAAAAATGGATTAGGTATGGGCTTCACAGACTTAAAATAAAAAAAGAATTTATACCTAAATAATTCGAGACCAAAGCCCTAAACCAAGACCAGCCCGTACTCCCTTACTCCCTTCTTCTTCCTCTCCTCGCAATGCTTCTGTAACCCGACGTGCTGTGCTCGACGTGCACACGCACGATCCAATCTCACAACAATTCTTCCAGCCGAGACCGCTCAAAAACCTATTTTCATCTCCTCTCCACCCTACACCAATTTGCCAACACCTCGGAGTCCTCCCTCAAAAACCGACGCGCACCCGCAAGCTGGAATCGAAGAAAACCGCATGCCTCCATCAAATGACTCGACACTTTTTATCCCCGAACTCCACCAAATTACTCCCAGTCGAAGCTCTTTCCATCCTCTATGTTGCTCCACACTACATTTTTCCCATCGTTGCATGATTCTCCGATCACCCTTAAACCTAATTTCGAGCTTCCCCGATCATCAACACGAAATCGCTCCAAACTCACATTAAAAATAATACGTCCTACTTTGATCGCGATGGCGCTGACGGCGATATCTAATTCTTTCTGGTTTGGGAGAAAAGATTATTCAAAGCTCTCTTTGCAATTTTCCATTTTTACTGTAAATCCAAGATCTCTTTCTTAGCAGTTGATGAAATTAGGATCTGTTAACTTCTAAAAATCCGAAATGAGGATCCGGACAACTCTTGTGTGAATTGTTTTGACTAAAAGTGAGTAGAATTTGAGTTATGAATTTTTGAATGAAGTGCCCATGGATTTTCATTTACAGCAAGGGAAAAAAATGAGATAACAAAGGAAGGAGAAGGTCGTGGATTTCATCTGTATTTGACCAAGGGAGAAAATGTGTTTAATATATGAATTTACAAAGTATTTTAATTATTAATCCATGGACACTTGGCTTCTCTTAAGAGCTAAATGACATGCACTAGGACAACTAAGAGGACACATAATCTTGTTTTAAAACCAACCAATGCATGTTAGACAATTTGTTATCCACCAAATTCACATAGCATTAGATCGGGCCTTTCATGTAGTTTTGGATCGGTCTGAATCGAATAGAAGCACTCTGGAATGGTCCGAGAAGCAGCCGAATCGGCTTGCTTGTACGATGGTGAATCGGCCTACCTCATTGTAAAGTGAATCGACCTTAGCTGATCTGGATCGGACCGGACTGCTGCAGTGTGATTTGAATCAGCTCGAGATGAACTGGATCGAGCTGAAGCATGCTACATTGGCTCGAGTCGAGCTGGATCGGTTGAAGCGCGTTACACTGGCTCGAGAGGTTCTGGATCGGGTAGAGGTATGTTGAATCAGCTCGAGATGAACTGGATCAGGCAGAATAACTCTGGATCGGATCGGAAGCTTGGAAACTGGAAATTAACCTCAGTGGAATTTCCGTAAATACTTAACATACCGATCTAAAACCTAAAATCTATATTACACTCATCCCTCACTCCTATAAATAGGGGTTCACATCCACTTTAATGGGGGCTTTTTGGAGGATCCCAAAGGGCTGTCAAACTCAATTCTCAACTTCTTTTAAGTAGTTTGATCATCTCAAACACTTCAATTCAAAGATCCATCTCCGAATTCATTACAAAGATATTAAGATTCATCAAAACTTGTGAGAAAGTTCAGATTGATTCCATCGGCATCCATTCTTGGAGGATCTCAAACATTTCTCATAGGAATTTCACTAAGTATAAGAGTGAGAAAAGTGAGGTGAATAATGGATGTATTCAGAGTGAATGTTTGTTTTGTAATCCAAAAAATAATCATGGAATCATTTGATAAAGTGGATCTAGATCACGCTTGATCGAACCACTATAAAACTTTGTGTCTTTCCTTACTTGCATCGTCCTGGTTTTCGGCTCCATTTTTACTATTCTAGAGAATATTGTGAAGTGCATCTTGCATCTTTTGGTGTTGACTCAAGTTTTGAGATCAATATTTGGAGCCCGCCGTGGGGCCGATTCAATCCTCCGTCTTCTCTCATTCCTCCACAAGTTTTGAAGCCTTGCATTATAAAAGATCCAATCCTATTTCACTACGATCTACTCCAAGCCTTTGCCTATGCTGTGGGTAAATCAGGTAGACCACCAAAGAGGCTCACAGATCAAAATGCTGAGAATGGTAATAATATGGCCGATCGTGAAACTACTCCTCCTGCCACCCAATTTGAGGTTGGAGAAGATTCCAGGGCTGGAGCCGCCATAACAAAACGAGAGTTAGATGAAGTGGCCGCAACTTTAACCAACCATATAAATATTGCAAACGAGGCCATGATGAAGTGACTCGAAACAATGTTCGCCATGCAAGCTGCTATGGCAAAAGTCACCATGAAGACCGCCCATGCTAAATTCATACAGACTCCACATATAGAAAACACTGGTTCCTCTTCTTCAAACCCAATCCGAAAAAATTCTGTCCAAGAGATGACGAATCCTAAGCATAAGGAAGCAAACGCTCGCGACCATCCTGATAAAGAGACTTCTCAACAAGTGCTTGGTTCCGCTAAAGGGGCCCCTCTCAAAGCGGGAGGTTCAGGTCCCCGAAATCCGAACCGTGACCATCTGCTGCCCCGCGGACCAACACAATGAGGAGGAGCGAATATCAGAAATGATTCATAAAATCATGGAGAGAAATCATAAGAAGCAGGATGATGAAAAAGAATGGGGATTTGCTTCCACAAAAACTCCGCTCACCGAAAGAATTAAAATGGCACCATATCCGAAAAAAATTCAAGCCTCCAATAGTGCAAGCCTATATTGGGACGACTGATCCAAATGTGTTTCTGTTAAAGTACGACCAACACATGGATGGGGCTCGTGCCACTGATGAGTTGAAGTGTTTGTACTTTCCGACTTACCTTAAGGGGGTGTCGTCGCTTTGGTTCACCAAATTGCCATCGAGGTCAGTGGACGATTTTGCTACCCTGGCCAAGTTGTTCAGAGAGCAATTCAGACTTCAAGCCACAAAAGTGCGAGATATTATGGAATTGAATGAACTCGAGCAAAGACCAGGAGAATCCGTTAGGGCCTTCCTCACTCGCTTTAATACCGCTGCGGCTGAAGTGGGAAACTATGAGCCTCGCCTGGCTTTGATGGCCTTAAAGGGGGCTATAATTAACAAAACTAAGTTCGAACGGTGGATTAAAAAGAAAAAACCGAGTACTCTAGAGGAGTTGTTTGATAAGGCTAAGGAATACACAGGTGTGGATGAGGATCCTGCCTATGCTATGGATATCCCGGAAAGCTGCATACAATCTGAAAAGAAGAAAAATGATGCACCAAGCGATTAGAAAAACCCTGGATGTCAGAAACGAGGTAATGATGGGAAGGATAATCGAGTCAACAAAAAGTTCCGCTTCTTCAAGAACTCAGAGTTGACTCCATTAAACGAAATGGTAGAGAATATTTTCATGGCCACTAAGGAAACTGAAGAGTACCCAGTACCAAAGCAGATAAAGGTTAGCGATGCCGCCATAAAATCTGGCAGATTTTTTCGGTTTCATAACTAGCCCGACCATAGCACGAATGAGTGTAAGCACCTAAAGAGTCTAATCGAGGAACTAATAAGGAAGAACAAACTTCAGCAATACACAAGGAATCCGCAAAATACTCAAGATTCACAAGGTCAAGGAACTTCTACAGGACAAACAAAGCAAAGTGAAAATGCCGCAAACGCTGTCATGCCAAGGCTAATCATTAACACCATTTCAGGGGGTCCATATCTTGTCGGGAAAAGCTGGGGCGATATTGTGAAATATGCTAATGAGATGAAAGTCCTTCCAATAGGAGAACTCATTATTATGGATGAAGCTTCTTTAGCAAAGATACCTAGGTCTCCCTGGGATGACATTGTGTTCAAGGATCAAGACTCAGAGGGATTGATAACTCCAACCAAAGATCCGATGGTAATAACTGTAGGCTTAGGTCTTGCCATTGTTAGAAGAGTTCTAGTTGATAGTTGAGCATCCGTTAATGTTCTTTTCATCAGTGCATTCCAAAGGATGAAGCTCTCCATGGAGGATGTGAATGCTTGACAAAGGAAAATTCATGGTTTCATAGGACAAGCTGTTCAGCCAATCAGAGTCATCAATCTACTTGTTGAGCTCGGAGAAAGGGAAAACAAGGCGACACAGAAGCAAGATTTCGTCGTAGTCGATGAGTGGTCCGCTTATAATGCTTTCCTTGGAAGGCCAACCCTCGTGGATTTCAGAATAACGATGGCGCTATGGTGCCTAACAATGAAATTTCCCACTCATAACGGGGTTGGAGTGGTCAAAGGCGATCAGCAAACAACAAGGGAATGCTATCTATTGGAACTTGCTGAGACGAGGAAAAAAGAAGTGGGAAAGGATGCAGAGCACCCGCCCCGCATTCATCGATCCCCCTTATAGCAATTAAGGCGGGGCCCTCATACTGGTGAATAGTGGGGCCCAGAAGGAAATCGATCCGAGGAAAACCAGTATGGGGGAAGACAGAGCAGCACCGGCTGAAGATACCATTTCCATTTCAGTACATGACAAAGATCCTGATTAAGTCTTAAAGATAGGTTCTCAGTTGGGCCAAAAGCTACAGAAAGACCTTCCAAGTTGGGGATCTCATTCTTAAGAGAATCATGATAGGAACCGGAGTACTGGAACCCAACTGGGAGGGGCCATATGTGATAGGCAAAAAATTCTCGGATGGTACATTTGAACTAAAGACAACAGACGGATTCCAACTCCTAAGAGCTTGGAATGCTATACACCTTTGTCACTACTTCTTTTAATGTTTATTTCCTAGTATTTGTAAACAACATGCATCGTACATACTATGCAACGCTATTGCAAGTTTTGTAAATATAAATCGAATTACTTGCCTAAATCGTATATTTGCAAATTACTCGCTAAAGATCGATTTTTGCAGGTCCTCTAAATGATACACTGATATCACTATAACCTAATTAATCCTTGAGGCTATTGGATCATCGCTAAATGCTCAAAAACATCATTCGCAATTAGCTCGGTGACATGGAAAGCATAGCGGTGCAAGTACATGACACCAAGGTTAAGTCTGCCGAATGACATGACGCTTAGATCACAAACAAAACTACTGTTAGAGTTTGTGCCCTAGAGGCAATTCATTTGATGAGATTGATAACACTGTTGATGTTATTATTTTATTTGGAATAAAATATTAATATAAATAATAATGTAATAGAAGTCCTTAGAATGATAATACAGAATTATATAGTTCGAGTAAGACTTAACTTGAGATTATATAATATGATAAGTATTATAATTCTTAAATGTCCCTGGTTGTAATAACCCGGAAAATCTGGGCCAGTTTAAAATTTTTGTTTCGGCAATTTTAGCGAATTTTGATTATTTAAAATGAATTATTTTAAATAATATCGACGTGAAATTTATTTTGAATGGAATTCGAACGTATATATTATACGCGTCGTCGTTTGAATATAAATAATTATATATAATTATAAATAGAATTGAAAATGGCGCGGTAGTTCGATAATTCGATTTCAAACTTCAATTGAATGTACCGGGTGAAAAACAATCCGGATTTTAGTGAAACCTAAAACATTAGGATCTAATTGATAATATCTTTCCAACGAATCCGACCAATCGAAATTTCATAGCGGGAATCAAAAGATATGTCCAGTTGAAAATTCTGAATAGTCGCTATGGAATTCAGGCCCTTAAAAATGGACATTTTGCAAATGACCTCGGATTTCGACGAAACCAGTTTTGTTGGGTCCGTGATGTCAAATTATTGCTAGATTCCAAATTTCATAATTTTTCGAATCAATATGTGAGCGTGGCAAAGGAAAACGCGTTTGACCAGTTTCAGTTGATTTTAATCGACTGGAAATTGGCCATTTTTCCAACGGTCTCAGAATTCGACGAAACTAGTTTTGTTAGGACCGTATCGTCAATACGAAGCTAGAAAATATTTTTCTGGAATTTTTCAAGTTAGTATGTGACCCCGGCAAATTGAAATGCGCGTTCAAATTCAATATATAGAGTTATATTTTGATTTTGACGAAAACTGATCGAAACTATCGAATCAGCTTACGACACATATCCCATTGTGTTCGGAATGGGGGTAATTAGCTAGGGATGACAGTCGCTGGGCCCAATTTCGAGTTCGAAAGAAAAGTCAACCCTAGGAGAAATTAAATAATATAATTTAATTTTTATAAAAACCTTTTTATACACCCCCCCTCCTCAGTATTCTCTCTCCCCGATTCATTTTTAAAAAAAAAAGGAAAAGAAGAAACTGCAGCCGCAGTTGACCCATCGCCCGACCACCGACGCGTGCCACCGTCCGACGTCCGCCTCCTCCGTTCAGCGGAGCGCCGCTTCTTCTTTCCCTCTGCCTCCATCTCCTTCCTCTCTCCCTCCTCTGAATTGAATCGCGCCCCTCCTAGCCCCTCAAACCAACCTCCGGCGAACCCATCTCCACCTCGTGGCGCACCCCTCCGGCCAAAACCCCCTTTAGCTCCTCCCGCCGCTTCTCCCCTCCTCTTCCTCTTCAAACTCGAGTGCCTAAATCCTATAACCCCAAATTAGCACCCCTCGATCCCCTTTAAATCGACCCGCGCCTTCATCTCCTCCCTCCACACGCTTCCCTTCCCGTCTCTCCTCAGTTCGACGCAATCCTCCTCCTTCAAAGCTAAGGTAAGTTTAAATTTCGAGTTTGATTTTATTTAAGTTATAAAATCCGATTTTTATTTAAGTTTAAAACTGATTTTTTTTAGTTTAAAAAAAAACTGAAATTTTGTGATTTTTTAAACTAAATAATAATATGATTTTTATATTTTTAAAGAATTAAAAATATGATCTTTATATTTTTAAAGTATTAAAAATATAGTCTTTACTATATAGATGATGTAAAAATATGATTTTCGTTTATGTAGAGAATTAGAAATATAATTTTTACATGATAGCAATATTAAAAATAGCATCTTTATATGTGTAGAAAAATAAAAATGTGATTTTTATAATGATGTATATGAAAAAGTTCAATCTTTATATTTGAAAAGCTAAAATCTTTTTATGTAAAAAGACGAGATCTTTATATAGAAAATAGAGAAGTAAAAATATGATTTTTATATATTGAACATCATAGTAAAAATTCGATTTTTATATATTGAATAGCATAGTAAAAATTCGATTTCTAAATATATGAAGTGATTATAAAAATATGACTTTTAAATTGAAAGTGAATGAATAAAAATGTGATTTTTATTTTAAAGACATCAAAATATAAAAATGTGTGATTTTTATATATGTAGTGGCTACGGGCAAACGAAGATGATAAAAAGGCGAGAACAGTGAAGATTTCCTGCATTAGAAGTGTCGTGAAGTTGGATAGCTATTGGTGAGAACTTCTCACTCTAAACTTCTTTTTTCTAGTTATATTTATATATACTAGGATGCAGACGGTGCTTAGTAGCACCCGACACAATCGTCCACAGACCATGGACTTGTTTGTTTGGTTGCATATATTAGTTAGATGATTTGGTTTGAATTGAATGGTTTGGTGAAATGAAATTGATTTGATTGATGTGTGAATGGCGTGGGCCTTCACTAGACCGGGGATAAGGCTAGGCCTTGTCCCGTTTCTAGTATCGTGCCGTTATGCCGCCGAAATTTTCTAAAATATGTTAGAAAAATAAAAATATCATTTTATTGAATAAATGAACTGAATAGAAATTCAAGTGTTGAAATAAATATTTTTGTCATTAAAATATAATTTTTAACGTGAAAGTGAATAAATAAATATTTATAAACAAATCGGCCGATTTGTTTATATACACTGATTTGACTGATATTGATTGGGTCGATAAATTTTACACATCGCCCAACTACACAAACGAAAATGTGTGTTTGTTGATTTAAAACCCCACACGGGTGTTGGGATGATATTTGGCGTACACTAATCCCAATAATTTAATTATTGTCGATCGATTGGTCGACAGATTGTGTAAGCGTCGATTATTTATATTTGATGTTTATGCAGTGGTGTGGTGCACTTTGGTTGATGGTTGATTATTTTTCAAAGCTATTATATACATGTGTTGTATGGAATCCATATAATTAACATTATATGGTGATTGATTGGGCCTCATTCCAATCGGGAAAATAATGAATATTATAAAAGAAAATTCATGTGTTGAATATAAAAATAGTCGTGTGTGGACGATGATTATGTGTTGAAACTATTCATGTGTTGAGTAAAATATTTTAAATAAAATAAATTACATCTTTATCATATTTAAAATTAGAACTACTTCCTAGTAGAAGTCTAATTAAAATCAAACGATAGATACCATAGTTTTATAAAATATTTTACATAACAAAAATAGTGATGGGTTGACAGTACTCATGTGTGGAGATTAGTCGTGTGTTGAAAAAAAATATAGATTCATGTGTTGAATGGGAAAAATATTCATTTGTGAATAGAATAAAGAAGTTGTGAAAAATATAAAGCCGTGTTGATTAGATTTGCGCCATTTTGACGTGAACGATATTTATATCGATTTTATTCAAATTGAAATGAATATTATAGCAAATTCGAATTGAAAAGAAAACGAATTTGAATTGAATATAAAAGGACTTCGAATGGAATTGAATATAAAACAAATTCAAGTTGAATTGAAAACGAACTGAAATTTAATTGAATTCGAATCGAAATTAAATTGAAATCAATTTGAATTGAAACGAATTTGAATTTGAATTAAATTGAAACGAATTTGAATTCGAATTAAATAAAATGGAAATGAATTCGAGTTGAATTGAAATCCAATCGATTTGAAATTGAATGTAGAAGTTGAATTGTTTTAGAAACGAATTTAAAACGATTTATAAAATTTGTTTTAAATAGAAATCGACGAAATATATAATATATATATATTATATATATAATGGCCTGAATAGAACGCGCCGCGCCGCGGCAGTTCGTTAATTTCGACCATTTATTTCAAACGGACATTACGGGAGATCCGACCGTCGGATTCTCCTAAAACCGGAACCGTTGGGTTCGTATCGAAAAGAGCTTTCCAATGAATATTAGAAATTTGAAATCTAACGGTTGGATTTGGAATTATGTCCAAATCAAATTTGAAAAAGGTCGCTGTAAGTGCAGTTCGATGGCCATTGATGGAAATCGACTGTACGGGCCTTGATAAAATTATTAAAAATATCTATAATTTGTGTAAAATCAAAATATGTGAATTGGAAAGAATTGGGCTGAAGAATTCCACATTTGAAAAGATAAAAATAGATTTTTATCGAAATGAACTAGTTTTGAACTAGAATTGAAATCAATTTATTTTTAAAATAAATAAATTGAATTTGAAAGTGATTTTAAAAGTAATCAATATTCCCAATACGTGGATTGGACTGGAGCTGAATCGAAATTATCTTCGGAATATTTCGATGTTGGATTTCGTGACTAAACAGATATTGTTATGGGAATTTGAAAGATATATTTTATATCGTTATTTCCAATATGATATTTGTTGGTTTCAGAATTTGATATTGAATATAAGCCGATATATTTACTATTCAGAGCCTTGTATTTAATATCAAATGTGATTTGGGTTTGTCGTGAATCGTGTTTTAGAAGACATTGGTTCTTTAACCTAGTTAAAGACATAATATTGATTTTTGAGAAGATTAAAACTAAATGGAGTTTTAATGAATCTTTAATTAGATTGAAAAGTGAATTGATAATTTAAATTATCAAATCTGAAAGGTGATCGAGAATGGAGTACCACCAGTTTTGCTCCAAAGCGATAGTTAAATCTTTAATTAGATTTGAACGTGAAATGGTAATTAATTTTACCGATAACACCGTGGTGTTAGATATGGAGTATCACCAGTTTTGCTCCATGGGATATATAGGTTGGGATTGGGAAATAAAACAAATAATTACTTCGGTGTGGTTCGCTAATCCCGACTAGTTTGAAATGATATCCAAAGGAAGATTATAGGATAAATTTAGAAGAATTTATCTTGGATAAAATTTATGGGAACATTTCCCTAAGAATGTGATTTTGTGAATAAAAGAATATTCTGAATTGGAATGAGGCGTTCGTTGTGTTTGTGTAACATTTGTTTATCATATACGTGGGTTATTCAGGAAGGCCGGGTTATACCCATTCTGAATAACCGATTCGACGAGATGTCGAAGATGAAGACGGTGGTTGAAGACCGGAAGTCTTCACATCGTTTGGGTGATTACTGATGATCTTGATTGGGCTGTACACCCAGGATGAGGGAATCAGTTGGTGATCGTCCAGACGTACCTGGAGATGGATGGATATGCGAGGAAAGTGCCTCCGGTTTCGTTCAGACCCAGAACGAACTTGTAAATGGATTGTGTGTCTGACATTGGATTTTATTCTGTGTTGATTGATCTCTATTAAATATACATCTGTTTGGCGGCAGAGAATTTATTCTCTTGCTTAACGCCCTTCTCTGAGACGTACGAGCTCAGAGGTTGTATATCGATGGACATCAGTCGCATGGAGTGAATTGCCAGTGTGGCATGCGTAAGTGGCAATTGATCAAGGCTTCTGTTGAAAAGCAAAGTCTTGTGGTTGATGATCAAAGCACGGCCTGTGTGGCGTAGCTTTGTGTATAACGTGAATTCGCGAGCCTCACACCTCGGTATGAGTCAAAAACGGGAGACGGACCGCTGGGAGAGCACGACGTTTCTTTCTAGCTAGGGTGGTGTCAGTGACCTACCAGCCCTGACATTTATATACTTTTCACCTGTGTGGTTGTTGGATACGAGGCGCCTCGGATATAGGTCTGTAAGGACCGGGAAACGTGTGTTCAGGAATTGCCAATCCTCAAAAGTAAGAGAGGACCGGCCCAGCCGATTCCAAGGATCAAAGTGGGGTCCTGGGACATTTGCTAGAGTGTCTCGAACGCGGAGAGGAGCTTACCCCTTGCCTCGACTCATGATGGAATCCAATTTCCAATACGTGTATTGCGGTTTTAATTGTAGAACTAGTATGGCAACATGATATATGGTACCCATGCCGTCTATGATTGATATTTATGATTGAAATTGTTTTGACACTATATACACCTATGATAGTATCAAATGATTTGTTATTAAACGTATCAAGCATTATTTGGCTATTATAAGGGAAAACCCTATCCTCCGGCTTGCGTTGCATTGTGTGATGGGACCTGGGTCTTATAATAGCTTCATTTTTCTAAAGAGCATTGCGCTGTTTGGTTATATGCACTAGTATTCTTGGGAGGAAACCCGTTCCGTGTATACGGCGTGGTCCCTTGAATTACTCTCTTTTAAAGTAAAGTTTTAAATAACTGTTTTAGTTCTCACACCAGTCACATGACTGACCTGGAGTTTATTGTTTTAACCTAAACTCTGGGTGCCCCTATTTTCCGCACGGACAGCTAGTAGTTTTGGTTTTTCAGATTTATATTCACAGGATCCTGATTAACAGCTGGAACGATGCTCGGAAAGCTCTGTATCCGTGTATCACTTTCAGTTGTATTTTGTATATTTTTCCGCTGCTATGTAATTTATTGTAATCTCTGATATTTGTCGAATATAATTTATTCATTTATACTCTGTATATTCTTGTATCTGATGGAATTGTTGTAATAACAATGAAATGTTCTTCCGTGTGCGCCCATTTGTGTGTTGTTCTCAAAGTATCTGCTCTTTCCTTACCGGGGAAGTTACGGGTCCTTACACTGGTCGAGTTTGATTGTTTATATAGGAAACAATAAAGCGTTGAGACTAGTATATTGATTGACTGATGATCACATCTCATTGATCATTAATATACGCGATATTAAAGTCAAGATATAAATACGTATTGAAGAATAGCGTATTGGGCTGACCCACCGTGAGATAACTCCATGGAATATAATTAACAGTATCATGAGTTGTTCTCATAGTGATAGTGATATAATGGTCCTCAGACCTGAAATCATTATAATTTTATTGGAAGATATTTATGTTTTGATATCATCTAAAGTTATTTCGTAACAGAGTAATGATAACGGTGATTATTGGATATATCTAGAATCGAATACAAATTATGAATGATCTAGATGGAATTTAACCCTACGATATATTAGTAGTGATATCCATGGGCCTCTTGATTGAGTGAGACTGTGAAATGCATGGCCGTGCTCAAATATTGATTTGCTCTGAACAGTCTACTCATCGATCAAGAAAACAAATTAAATTAAAAGAGGATGATACGATCCATGCCTTCAGTTTAATCTAGGATATAACGGTTAAAAGGATTAAATTATATTGAGACACTATTCACAAAAGGTTATATTGAATCATTACTATTATAGTTTGGGTAATAATGATGTGTTACTAGACGTCGCTCATTGTTTACAGTCAAAATGTGTTTAAACTGTTGCCAACGCTGTCATAGCCTATAGGGTCACACTATATACATTGTAAAAGGGTGAGGATATTTAAATAGAAGGGTTTGTGACTAATTCTTCTATTTTAAATATGGGTAAAAGGGTAATACAGAGGTAGATAAAGTCGGCTATAATCAATATAAAGGGGAGGTCAGACCTTTACATCAATTATTAAAAAGATAGCCGAATTCCTCAAAACCCTAGAATCCCAAATTCAGCTAGTACTACCTCATCCTTCCTCGATTTGATTCGAGAGCAACGTGAGTGGATCTCCTATGGAGGTGTTTGAATTCAAGCACTCGATTCGCCAGATCTGGAATTTGATTTAGCAATATCAAAGTTAGGGTTTTCGTTCCAGTCTGCTACACAAAAGGAAAGGTACCCATCTCGATTTAAATTCTGTTCGATTTCATTAACTAGGGTTTCTGATTTTATTTGTTTCCGCTGCAATTCGATCCTAAATAACCTTCAATGGTATCAGAGCCATAGGTTTTCATTTAATTCATTTGTTGATTGGGTCATATAATTATTATTATAATAATTTAAACGGTATTGTGAATACTGATCTACATGGATCTGGAATATTTGTAATATTTGATTCAAGATCGAAAATTGTTTCGTATTAAACAAAATCTGGTTTTGTTTACAGTATTTAAAGTTTTGAATCATCGGAGTTATATATTTAACTTTGATTCGGATATGTATGCATGAATTCCAGATCTTGTCTATTTATAAAATGGCTTAATCTTCAAACTGTCCCTGTTTTGACATGGTGATGAAATATGTTACCTTTTGATTAAATGATCAAATCCAATCTTTTTCACAAGTTGAATTCCTAGTTATGCAGTCTCCATTGTTATTTTCTTTCTTGAAATAAATCATTGTAACTGGCTATATAATCCAAGATGTTGGATAATAGATCTGAGACAATATACAGTACTGATTAATGAAATTTTATAGTTGTTTGAAGTATAGAAGAGTTGGTCTATTAGAAAAGTGGCCTTAAAACCATCTAGTTTCAAGTTTGTTGCCTTATGCTGATATAAAATTTGTATGTGGATATTCTAATAAACCGGTATATATGTTGATATATAATCTGTAATTGGTTATCATTCATTTATATGTACCTGAGTCTTCAGCCTTACCTTTTTAATAGGGGATCTGGATCAATCCTTATACATTTAGGATGATCTGTTTTAATATATATATACTGATTGATATATATATATATATATATGGGTAGTTTTGGTTAACATCAATATTTGATTGTGACTGAAATATAACTGACAGTGGATTCAAAAACAGGTAATGTTTTATAATCAACAAAATTTTGTTTGTTATTTGTAAACAATCTAGAATTAATATGTGATATTAGTTCAGATTTAAAATCCCAATTCAGACATGCCAAAACTTATGATATTAATCAACTGTTTCATAATATGTCTGAATACATATGTATGGTTTTGGATCAATGAACTGTTAGATCACTCTAACATTAAATGATCACTTTGTATTTAGTTATTTCTAAATCATGATGTCAAGATCTAAATAAATAAGTGTAATTAATATGTCTGTCCTGATCTGTTATAATATGAAAGGATTATATGTATTAATATTTGATATTAATATTGTTATATTTATTGTCTGTTACACTTGTTAACATATGGAAGTTGTTTCATTACATCTTATAGGTATTTTAATATACCTGTATGCACATATGATTTTAGACTAATATGAAACTATTGAACAGTAGTTCGGAGAGTTGAAAGTCAATTATTTTAAGTTAGTGTTCTATCTGTAATAAAACTAAAATCTGATCACTTGTACATTAGGTTATTACAACCATGACTGTATATTTAGAATGCCATATCCAATCCTATTTTTTTGCCTGAGTAGATAATTTAAATTGTATATATATATATATGCAATTTTAAGTATAATCTACTGGATACCTCATTTTTTTTTAAACTTATATATATGAGTCAAATGGGTTGATCATTATGTGTACACATGATTTTGCAAAACCAAATCTGATTTCGAAAATTACAAGAAATATGATTTCCTGTCTATCTCAGTTTTATGAAACCTGTGTGAATTAATGTGTCTTGATACTAAAATTGATATCAAGCTAATTTTAATATGCTGCTGCTAATGTAAGACATGTCCTTCGTAGGGTATATTCCCATAATTATTAGATCTCGAATGTTAGTGCCATTCTGTATTGATATCATCCATACCTGAATGATATTGTTCATACACGTGTAAATGGTTTTTCTTCTGTATGTATGTATCTAAACTCTTAGTTCTGAGATATGATGTATAGGATACATTTGTTCATTTATTTTGGGACCAAGAAACATTATTGTACATACGACAGAAGTCTGTAAAGTTGATGCATTTAGATGCATGATTTTGTATCAATAAAGAAGTGGCAGATATAATAGAACACATATGTTAGACACAGATGAAAACATTTGGCTTGCCCGCTGTTCTGCACACATATATATAATTAGCGATCTAACATATACATGAAGTTGAGACTGTTTATATTTATGGTGATAAATATAATATACATATATTTATTTAAATGTTGGAATTGTAATAGCTTCGGCAATTATAACTCGCAAATTTGACATCGTACTTGTTTCATGTAAACTTACCTGTTTGTTATTTGTATCCAGGCATTCATAAATAATGATTTATACACATAAATATTACCTGGATCAAATTAATGTACTAAGTTTATAGAAATTGCAAGTTTATGAACTGATGGCATTTTGATACCAAGCAATGGAATTTTGTCATTTTAAAACTGATCATACATACATTATGGATGAGATTTAATTCCAGACTATAAATATATAGTTAATAGATAGATTTCAAGGCTATTGATAAAGTCTTCAATATGAAATTGATATTGAAAATCGTTTCCAAATCAACTTTATATATATAGTGCACACCTGAAATTTGTTTTGACATTTGGGATTCAATGCATCCTATTGCCTCTTTATTATAAACAATTTCCTAAGTAATGTACTGTTTTGGGAATTTTGTATATTTGTCGATGCCAAAAAACAATAAATCAGTATGATGATACTGATATGGCAAACTTCTAAAAATATATATATGTTTATAGAGATAATTATACTTGTGTATACAGATACGCTTAATTGACATTAAACAGGCTCATATACATTTATATGCATATGATATATGTATTATGAGATGAACTGTTTATACTCAATTAAAATTATAATATGATATGATCATATTGCAGGTGCTGACTTGTATGAGTATGCTATAGTGGCGCAGGTGTTGATATTCAGCATGAACCAATAGATTGCATTTTGGTTGATATTCCGGTGCAAGATCAATATTGCTTATGAAGCAAATATGATTTATGAATTGCAAATTTTACAGTTTTCTATTATAAATGAAGATGTACAAGTTTGTAAAAGGCAATATTTGTAATTGTTATTAAATATTAATGAACTTTGAACTTGTATGTTAAACATGTTATGACGCAGAGGTGTTCTGCATTAATATTATAATGGTCTGATCATTTATTTATATGTATATGAACATATATGTTTGCATAATGGATGCAAAGAAAACAAGTATGACTTGTTAGAGGAAATCTGTGTATGGTTTTGAGAATACTAGGAATTGATATTAGTTATAAGAGAAGGTTGACTATGTACTTTAACATATGCAATGTTCTTTTATATATACAAAAGGGGTCTGAGCCTGTATAATTGTTGCCTGCTTAGATTTATCATGCGAAGAAATTTCAGTTTTGAATCATGAAATGATGCATCACACTCTGTACATTAACATATGGTCTTATTTGTTAATTACGTACGTAAATGAATTTATACTCCTTGTTATAGTAGATAATGTTCACTTGCTTATTCATGGATATGTATACAATCCTATCAATCAGTCCATTAGAAGTAATTTGATCATTAGTACTATTTACAAGTTTGTATTATGTGAGATGCAATGCAATATTTGAATTTTGATAACTATTTTGTTTGAAGTGTTCAAGATAAATATAGACATTATTTCTATGTAATGTAGAATTTAAAATATAAATAAATATAAATTTGATTTATATTATGATTATAAATACATATATTTTGATATATGTGAATAACTCTAGTATTGTTCACCACAACGTATTATAAATTCCCTTTATAGCTAATTTTGTTATATTAAGTCATGGTGACGTCTTCCAATAATATATTCATCACTGTCCAAGATCAATGGTTGTAACTAACGCCAAAGCGTTGTACACCTTTTATTTTGGTTATATGCGATGGAGTAAAATGTGGTGCTCCAACCTATTATTGGGTCTGACTTAACTTGGCTGCATAATACGATTATGGCCTTAGAGACAATAGCATGAATTATTCTATATTTTGAGCAAATGAATAATACTGAACAAAAGTTCATCATGCGATCCAAGAATTATATACGATATAATTGACATAAGATGTCTACCTAAAAGTTTGTATTTTGGGGATTTGCCAAAGCAGAGTCAAAACATGATTAGATATGGATCTTAGAACACCATTATATATATATATCGATATGTATATATAAACAGAGGGATGTTAATTTGAGTGGGAGCATATTTTAGTTTAAAATTATACATTTATGTTAATATAAACTTTGATTGTCAAGATTTTGTATTAAATAAATGTTAAAGAATCAGTTATTATTTATTATCTATTGTAGATATTAAATAACAAATAACTTCGATAATTTAAAATTAATCCTTAAGAAGGATAAATTAAATTAAATCGAATTTCCTAACTAACATTGAAATTTGAGGATTGTCCTCAAACAAATTAAAACATAATTGTTCTAACAAATAAGTTAAAGTATGACTTCAACTGAATAAAATATAAATGTTATAATAATCTACTTATATATTTCTAGTATTAGATACTAGATATAAATCACATAAATGTATGTTGATTTACAGAAATTGCAGAATAAGTAGAAATTTGATATAAGAACAAGTGAACTTACAATTGGAAATGAGGCAACTGTTGATAGATTATCCATAGTAAGTTGATTCTTGTTGGATATACTGGCATAATTAAATAAATAAAATAATTGTTATTACGAAATTCCAATTAAAATAAATGTTATAAAATATCTTGTTTAGACAAGATTGAATTTCATTTGTAATAAAAGAATAATTGTTATTCATGAAATATCTACGGAATTTCACAAGTAGTTAATGGATATTATAAATCGTGAACTATAATGTACTTGACATTAATACTGAATGGATTAAATTTATTGATTTAAATCCAACATACTTTTAGCATCACCAGTTAACCCTAATAAACAAGAAAGTATATCAAAACTTCATAGTGATGGAATTTTGAAATTATTTGATTTCGAATCATATGAAGTATGCAAATCTTGTTTATTAGTCAAACTAACTGAATCACCTTTCACTTGACACGACGAATAAGTGATAAGTATTGGGACTCATACATAATGATGTATATGGAGCAATGAATACATAAACCAGAGGTAGGTTTTATTACTTCATTATATTTACTGATGATACCAGTAGATACAGATATATGTATCTTATGAAACACATATCAGAATCATTTGAAAAGTTCAAAGAATTCAAAATGAAGCTAGAAACCAATTTTAATAGAAAATTAAATACTTTTCGAACAGACCGGAAGAGAATATTTAAGCCAACTATTTAATGACTATCCAGATGAGTTTGAAATTGTTTCACAACTCATTTCATCTAGAACACCATATTGGAATGGTGTGTCTGAAAGGAGTAATCGCACCTTATAAGATTTAGTACGATCAGTGATAAGTCATATATAGATCTTCTAATAAATTAAATTTAGAACAACTGCATTTAATCCCACTAAAACGAGTTTATAGAAGCCATATAAGATATGGACTGGGAAATGTCCTAGTTTGTCTATTACGAAGATTTGGGACGTAAGGCGTTTATTAAACGTCCTTCCTCTGATAAGATCATACCCAAATCATATAACTATTTTGTGGAATATCCAAAAGAAATAAATGGATATTATTTCTATATATCCTCAGAGAATAAAAGGTTTATTACTCGAATTGGTATCCTTAATAAAAGAGAGCCAGCCTCTGAGATACCAATAAGAATGAAATGGAATTCGAAACGTTTCGCAACCACAAAATACCACTGAATCTTGTATAGACAAAAAATTGAGTGGGAGTAATACAATAATTCAAATGTTATTTGATAACACATTAATTATTGCAAATAATGTTAGTTTAAAAACAAGAAATATATATACTGATTCTAAGAAATAAAATGTTTGGATTAAGAAGTTCATGATTGAACTTAATTCATTGTTGATCGAATGATATACATTGCGATAACAATATGGCTGTTGCTCAGGCCTAAAACATTAAACTCATCGTCAATCCAAACACATATTTTAAGAAATATAATTCTTATGTGATGTTCACAGAAGAAATAAACATATCTGCAAAGTTATAAAAGTTATAATATTGCAGACCTACAGAATTAAACTCTGTCGCAGCAGAAGTTTAATAGTCACACTAGTTTCGTAAGTATACGATACATAAATGATTGACTCTAGTGCAAGTGGGAGATTGTTAGAGTTTGTGCCCTAGAGGCAATTCATTTGATGAGATTGATAACACTGTTGATGTTATTATTTTATTTGGAATAAAATATTATTCTATTATATTGTATTTACTGTGTAATATAAATAATAATGTAATAGAAGTCCTTAGAATGATAATACAGAATTATATAGTTCGAGTAAGACTGAACTTGAGATTATATAATATGATAAGTATTATAATTCTTAAATGTCCCTGGTCGAGTTTTATTGTTTATATAGGACAACAATAAAGCGTTGAGACTAGTATATTGATTGACTGATGATCACATCTCATTGATCATTAATATACGCGATATTAAAGTCAAGATATAAATACGTATTGAAGAATAGCGTTTTGGGCTGACCCACCGTGAGATAACTCCATGGAATATAATTAACAGTATCATGAGTTGTTCTCATAGTGATAGTGATATAATGGTCCTCAGACCTGAAATCATTATAATTTTATTGGAAGATATTTATGTTTTGATATCATCTAAAGTTATTTCGTAACAGAGTAATGATAACGGTGATTATTGGATATATCTGGAATCAAATACAAATTATGAATGATCTAGATGGAATTTAACCCTACGATATATTCGTAGTGATATCCATGGGCCTCTTGATTGAGTGAGAATGTGAAATGCATGGTCGTGCTCAAATATTGATTTGCTCTGAACAGTCTACTCATCGATCAAGAAAACAGATTAAATTAAAAGAGGATGATACGATCCATGCCTTCAGTTTAATCTAGGATATAACGGTTAAAAGGATTAAATTATATTGAGACACTATTCACAAAAGGTTATATTGAATCATTACTATTATAGCTTGGGTAATAATGATGTGTTACTAGACGCCGCTCATTGTTTACAGTCAAAATGTGTTTAAACTGTTGCCAACGCTGTCATAGCCTATAGGGTCACACTATATACGTTGTAAAAGGGTAAGGATATTTAAATAGAAGGGTTTGTGACTAATTCTTCTATTTTAAATAAGGGTAAAAGGGTAATATAGAGGTAGATAAAGTCGGCTATAATCAATATAAAGGGGAGGTCAGACCTTTACATCAATTATTAAAAAGATAGTTGAATTCCTCAAAACCCTAGAATCCCAAATTCAGCTAGTACTACCTCATCCTTCCTCGATTTGATTCGAGAGCAACGTGAGTGGATCTCCTATGGAGGTGTTTGAATTCAAGCACTCGATTCGCCAGATCTGGAATTTGATTCAGCAATATCAAAGTTAGGGTTTTCGTTCCAGTCTGCTACACAAAAGGAAAGGTACCCATCTCGATTTAAATTATGTTCGATTTCATTAACTTGGGTTTCTGATTTTATTTGTTTCCGCTGCAATTCGATCCTAAATAACCTTCAAGTACAAGTTTCACCACAGAGGCACCTTCTTAATTGCAAGGTCTCTAGCCCTAGTTCTAACAAATCATGGTAAAATCCAATAAAAGGACTAGCGTTTGCCCCGTGGAACAGCGTAGCCAATAAACCAAAGTCCTCCCCGAGGGGTACCTAGTCAATCGCCAGTATAATACATGGTCCAGCTGTGACATATACTCGGTCTTTAAACCAAAGACCTCCCCGAGGGGCACCTAGTTCATCATCAATGCCATTAGTACATGGCTGGATAGTGATATAAACACTGGGTTCAAAAAGATCTCTTCTGGGGCATCCGTTCAGATGTTAGATCTTTCAAATCCAACTATCAATTCTGGGTCTTCCAAATCCAGTTACTGACGGATTATAAAGACCACTACTGGGGCATCCGATCATATGCCGGGTCCTCCAAATTCCGTTAGTGACGGACCCAAAGGCCTTTATGGAGGCACCCTACAGATTCTATAAGCGACTGGGTCAAAAAGGGTTTATAAATATTCCTTCAGGAAAGCGAAAAATATAAGACCTCTCAAACAGCGGCACGAAGGACCGAAAACTCATCCTCCTTAAAAGGGTATGATTTGAAATAGTTAGGATGGAATCCCTTAATCATGATCATGCTAAAAATCAGTGATAGCAAGAATGCGTGGTTCAAAGGCTCCGGAGGAAATCAACCACAAAATACAGTTTCTAAACTCTAAGAAACCTGTGACAAACCTTGGTATGGGGGCAATACCACCGCATTAAAGAAATTCAATGATGCGTGTTTCTCAAACATACCACAGATTTGTCACACCTTGAGATCGAAAGTTCAACCTAAGTTGGACCCAGAAATGGCTGTAGCAAACCCAAGAACTTCAATACTGTGACAAACACAAAGGTGGTTGTTCGCAAGGAAGAAGTTTCAGGAGTTGATTCGACCAAAATTAAGAAGGAGCAACGGAAAAATCGGTTGAGCAAATTCATCTAGCGATAACTCATGGCTGCGGTTATAAATGACTTACCAAAATGTTGCAGGATCGTTCTTGTACCAAGTATTGCAAGTAATTTACAGTGTAAAATTTCTGTGTTGCAATCATGAAAGGATGATAGGTACAGAGTGCAATGCAGCAAAGTAAGACAAAGCTCGACTACAATAAGAAAAACACAGTTTCATTCTAGCAGCACAGAATCAGATCATAGAATTACAAAGTCAAACACAAACTACGAGTCAAAAGAATGCGCTGAGTAACAAGCGTAAAAGTAAGTGAGCGAGGGCCGGCACTCGCATATACAACCGGTCTAAATACAATGCATAAAAGGGAAATAACAGAATAGGGGAGACTGGTTTGAGGCATTACTTCTTCTTTCCGTTCTTCGAGCCCCCAGATCTTAAAGTCGTTCCTACCGATCGATCTCCATCTTTGATCACTATACCATGAGGACTCTGTGGGAAAGATATAATAATGGCCTTCTTCTTCTTCTTCCTGGCTGTCATTTATCCCTTGCGGCCCGAAGACGTCCCCCGTTTTTCTTGAATCTCAGTATCTTGTGCGGGGGACTCGTCAGTATGCTCTAAATCCTCCTCGCTTATGAAATAATCAACGTCCTTCTCCAGGTCTGCAATTGCTCCAATCTTGGTGTCCAGGGACTCCGGGGTCGTAACATTAACCAAGGACTTGTCACCCTAGCTTGGAGGAAGAGATGGGGCAGGGGGTGTCGATATTAAAATTGAGTCGGTTGTTGTGGCTTCAATCATCATGGCAGTAAATCCACCAACAGGAAGTGTTGGTGAGATCAAACCTAAGGAAGACAAACAGGGAGTTAAGTATGTGGCTGTGAGAAGCGAACAAGCAGTCTAAGTTTGGTACGCATTAAGCAACCTCAGGTTTAACCATGGCCATGAGACTCGCCTCGATATTCGTACGTGCTTCGACTTCAAACCCGCTTGCATCAAGGGGGCTCCCAGCATTGTTACCTTCGCTTTTGTCTTTTTGAGGCTCAGAAGGATCAACAAGAGTCTGTGGATTAGAGGCCTCAACATTGACAATGTCCGCATGGGTTTCCACATTTGTATTGAGAATGGGTTCCCCCGAACATCCAGCTTTGTCTCCAAGAGGGCCTCTTGCCGCTGCCAACTGAGCCTTCCCCATAGTTAGAGCATTGTGAGACTCTGGATCAAGGAGATCCTCATTGAGATCATCCTCGCTACGAAAGCCTTCATTGATTTATAAAATTCGCTCCCAAACACGAGCTAGAGTAGTCTCAAATTTTCATCCAAGAAACACAAGCTTCCTTTGTTCATGATGTTGTAAACATAAAAGTCAAAAAAGGAATCTTCATCTTTTGAACGAACCCTCTCAAGATCAGCGACAGCTTTAAACTTCTCTTTCTCAAGGGCTGTGCTAAGTGAAGCAATCCTCTCACGAAGAGCAACATTCTCTTATTGGTAGGAAGCTGATGAGTCCTTTTCCATAGCTAATAGAGTTTCAATCATCTGTCTAGCAGTTTGAGCTCCATGTAGTTGCGCTGATAGAGCATTTTCATTCAGCTTCGCAGCAGCAAGTTCCTTTTAAAGCCTTTTATTTTCCATCTCCAAGTTTGATAATTCTAAGTCCTTCTCGGAATGGGAAGCAGTAATTTTCTCTTGTGATTTTATGGCTTTAATTAGTACGGCCTTATCACTCTCTAAGGTGGCGATGCGATCGAGGCTAACCCCATTAACTCTTGAAAGTTCGCGAGCAAACATCCGCCACTGTCCTAATTGCTTCTCTGCTTCAGTTTTGAGCTTGCCCAGTTTCATGTCACATTGGTCCCTAGCTGTTTGCAACTGATTCTAAGCCACATCAAAATGTGAAGATGCACTACCTTTCAAGCAATCAAACTGTTCAAGTAAATCTCGCTTGTCGTTGGGATGGATATCCAGATCGAGACATGTTCCTCTGAGATTCCAACTAGGGAACCTGTAACACCCCACCTCCGTTAAGGTCACTCACAAAGGGAATGCCTTAACTTTGATGGAGCATTTTAGTAAATAGAACAGAAACTTACGAGACAGATAAAACAGTACTTGAAAAATTTATAACTTTATTACAACAGAAACCGAAATAAGCTTGGTTACATCCTTTCATATCACAGTATCAGAATTCAAGTACAAAATACCAGTCTTGTACAAAAGCCTTCAGAATGCATAGTTTTAAATCATAATCCCCGCGGAAGAAGACAAGCCATACTTTAAGCACTTCAAGCGGAAGAAATCTGGATCAAGCTAGAGTATTCCCTTCTGCAAAACCTGGGGAGGGGGGGGGGAAACGGAAGAAAGGAGGCGAAACAACAAGGGTCAGACAAAAAGTGTGGCAAGTCCAGTGATTTTCAGTTATGAACAGATAATAATAACATGACATGAACATAAAACTGGATGAGAGATAACTGTAACAGGAGTAGCGGATATAACAGAAGAACAGAATGACATAAGCAATTTCTTTACACTTCTCTGCACTAATACTAGTATAACAGAATTAGGTGTCACACTAATGCCTAAACTGAAACAGAAATGGGTTCAGAAAAATTTCCACGCTGGTAATGGGCCTTTACCACCCGATCAGAAACAGACAGAAGCAGAATGTAGCATAAGGTGTACACTAGTAATTGGGCCTTTACCACCCGAACAGACGGTACCACACAAAAACAAACAGGCGTTGCCACCCAACAGAAACAGACGGTACCAACAGAAACAGACAGAACTAAGTGTACCCTAAAATCCTACCCCAAGCGATCGGCTCCCTAATACATAAATACCCTGTGTCGGCCCCACAGTAGGGTGTATCACTCCCTAAAGTGACAACCAATTGGCACAAACCTATTTACAGATGTCACGGCGTCATACATCCTCAGAGGCAGACCGGGATCCATGCACGCACATGACCCGGTTGGAACGCACCATCAACACCCCTCGCCATTATCAGAATGAACCGCTTATAATTAGTTCAGTAAGCGTGCCCTGACCCTACCTACTGTTGGGTCAAAGTTTTGATACCAGAAAGGGTTACTGACTAATATGGATCCCAAACAACAAATGACACAAGTAATTCCCCTCCTAACCTTGTGTCCCCAGACTAACAGATTTCAGATTAACTTATTTACAAGTTTCAGACATACAGAGTTTAGATCAACTAGTTCACAGATTAACAGACTTACAGATCTACTGGTTACAGATTAATCGGTTACATATTGTCTAACTTTGTATTGGGCCTACAGATTCACGAAACGGGTTTATCAGATTCATTGGTCCAATTGGTTTAACCTTACCCACCCAACACGTTTTAGACATCATATTTATCTCAGATTTTCATTAATTAAATATTAATGCCCAGACCTCTCACATTAGACTGACAGTTTGCGGCTACTGGTTAGGCCGGTTGGTTCCGGGCAGGTTTCTGTCGCAAACTGAGTCTAACCTCGGGTTTCAAGCACGTTATGACTAACTTATCACATTAGAACCTATTGTTTGCGGCCACTGGAATATGTCGGGCGGTTCCGGGAAGAATTACGCCGCAAACTCATTCTAACCTCGAGTTAGCCATGTTTATCTTTGCGGCCAATTAATTAATGATTTACCATTTATGCCCACGCCTAATATACATGTCAATTATTCATAGCTAATTCAGATTATGTCAATAACAGACTGAATATATCAACTTAACAGACATAGCAGATAACAGATTTAGGCGAATTAACGGATTCAGCAGATTAAGCAACTAGCAGATTTAGCAGATAACTGATTAGGCATCTCAACAGATTTAGTTTGGCATTTTCAACAGACTTAGCAGATGACAGATTTGGCAGATGAACAGATCTAGCAGACTAGGCAGTAGATTAGGCAATATAACAGAACTAGAAGATTAGGCAAATATAGCAGAACTAGCAAATTAGGCAAATATAACAGATTTAATCATTCCTTAAAGTTTCACAAACATATCTTGCCTAAATATAAATCTTGCCTAAGTTCACATGCATAAATAATAGTCATGATTCACAATATGATCATATACCCCATGTTTGCACTAAATTTACATAGCACAGATTATGGTCATATATTACCATATATCATATGGTTCAATTTTTATTAAACTTGCATAGTACAGAAGATCCATATATAATTTATACCAAATATAGCCATAGATTACTATGCATGTCATATATCCCAAAGGTCCCTTACTTAGGTGTTTATTTACATTAATAGATATCCTACTTTCATGTAAATCTTTATACCTAAGCCATATTCTTTTTATCTCAAATCATATGTTCAATATAGTCTATATTTATGTCCAATTATATACCTTTTTATGCCGTGTCCACAAATCATATGTTCAATACCCTTTATGTTATAAATATAACATGTCCAGTCATATGTCTCAGATTTATGTTCTAGCTACAGTCCATGTTCTTTCCTCAAATCAGTCACTTATTGGTCATGCCCAATTCATGTATCATTCATTTTACTGTCCCAAACATTTTAGCGTATGTTAATCTCTTATGAGATTGGCTCAGGCTCGTGGTAGCCTGGCTATAGAACAGAAAGAGGAAAGAGATACAGAATAAGATAAATCTAATCAGAACAGAACAGATATAACCTCAGATTCAGATTACAATTCATGTCACAATCAAAATTAACGTTTATATCGGAAAATAACTGTACTTGCCTTGGTTGGATTAAAGAAAGAACTTTAATTGTTGTAGAATCGTTGCAGAAGCTTTAATCTCTAATTTGAATTGAGTTGCTTAGGTTGATGTTGGTTAGCTTCTAGTTTTGATTCCAATAGAGTAGCGACGCCATTTTTATTTTTATTAGAACAGAGGTAGAGTAGAAGCAGAATAGAATTGTGTGTAGAGAAGGCTAGGTCTTAGGATGTGTTTATAGGTGTAGGAACTCATTTAGGCCCCTCAGATTAACCCTAAAACTCATCAGGTCCGTCCAAACACGTCACAGCCCTCAAAATCGCACACACACGCACCAGGTTCGACCAGGGAGGTCGACCCCCAGGTCGACTGCCCAGTCGACCTGGTCTGTGGGGTCGACTGCCCAGTCGACTCCCCAGTCGACCTGGGTCCTGGGGGGTTGACTGCCCAGTCGACTCCCCAGTCGACTTGGGTCCTGGGCGGGAAATTTCCCGCCCAGCCCGCTTCTGGGTTTGAATTCGAATTTCGAACTGTCTTCGATTCTGAAAATTTCTTAAACTTCGGAGGGTCATATCTCCCTCATACGGACTCCGATTCTTGCAAACTCGGACTCGTTTTCAAGCAGAATTCCGAGACGAACACAGTGGCGTAACCCGTTTCCCTTGATTCTTATTTTAATAGTTAATTATCCTCTGATTTGTTACCTATACGTTCATAGAAAATACGGGGTGTTACATTCTCCCCTCCTTAAAGGATTTCGTCCCCGAAATCTTCAGGTTAAGAAGAATGTGTCCTACCATCCAACATCCATCTACTCAATCATCAATCATTGGCGTCCATTGTCCTTAGAAACTTCTAATGTTGTATGAACATATGCAAAGGTGTGTGTATATGTTCCTTATCTAATGCAAAGATCAGGCGGTCCACTGATTCAGTTGACCTCCTTAATGCGAATTATGCCAGTGCCATGAGCCCAACATGTATGCAAATTTTTCTATTTGATACATATCATTTCTATATGAGTGCACAACCATTCAGTCATTTGCAACATCCACGTTCTGAGTCAATCATTTTGCATCCACAAAATTGAAAATGCTCACACATCCATATGCAGTATGAGAGTGTTTTCGAGCCGATCTAGTGCCTAGTGTGTGTATATGCATCCACAAGCAACCACTAGCAACCACTTTCATCCACTTGCAACCATCAAACATAACATGTTTCAAACACATGTTTACACCCAATAGTTTCTACCTAAAGTTCAAAGATTCGATCGATAGGATACAGTCGAATGATGGAAGCGAGTACAGATAAAAAAAACTTGGTTCCCATTAGACATGGGTCCTAAGTATCGGCCCCGAAGACCGAAACCAACATCGAATTGACACCCAAAGGATTTCCCCCTTTAGATAATGTCAAAACTGGAAATCTTAACCTTATCGAGGATATTCAGGTATTTACAGATTACTGGTATAGATCAGGTTACCGAACTAAGCATGATAAACCCCAGAATGTATGCGTCCTACTTGACGCCTAACACAGATATCTCTCAAACCCCAATCTATCAGAACATGTGAGTCATAACCCTTATGGGTCTGAGTCTACAGCGGAATCAGAAATAATACTAGTATTAAAGTGCAGAGTATCAATTACAAAATCAAAATACCAGCATCAGAAAGAGTCTTAACTCCATAATCAGATGAAGAAATTAAACCTACTATAGGAATTTTCCTATTTCTATCCTAGCCACTAGCCTCAAGAGTGTTCGCCTGCCCTCCTTGCCCTCGTCTCTTCGGGCAGTCCCTAGTGAAGTGTCCCATCTAACCACAGTTGAAGCAAGTGCCCTTCCTTTTTCTGCAATCCTTGTTCAGATGAGTCGAGCTTCCATAAGTAAAGCACTTTTTCCCCTTCTTATCTTCAGACTTCTCATCCTTCCTTTGTGTTTCCTTTTTGGGCCCTGCTTTATTATTCTGTGGTTTTTCCTTCTTTGTCTCTTTCGGGCCCTTGTCTTCCTCGTGCAGTAGTTCCATGTCCACCAATTTCTCGTAAGTCGCTCCCATGGGTACATGGGTCATGGCTAGGCTGTGCAGTGGCTCGTTCAATCCTTTAACAAAGCGGAGAGCCTTTTTATGCTGAGTGTTGACTAAATCCAATCCGAACCTAGCTAGTTGGTTGAACTGGTTGACGTATTCCTTGACCGTCATACTTCCTTGCTTAAGAGATAAGAACTTTTCCAGTTGTAAACTTCGTTCAGCTTGCGAGAGAAATTTTGTCTCGAACCTTGTTCTGAAATCCATCCATGTCTCAACCGGCCTCTCGGCGTTAGTGACTTCCCACCAGTAGGAAGCTTCGTCTTTGAGCAGCCATACCACCAACTGTACCTTCTGCCTATCGTCCACCTCGAAGATAACGAATAGATCCTCAGTTTCTTTGAGCCAGTTCCTCGCTTCTACGAATGATTCAGTTCCCTTGAAATCCTTTCCACCCATGGCCCTAAAATATCTACAGATCTTTGAGAAAGTAATTGCACGAGGAGGGGGTGGAGGAGGGGGATCATTTGCTGGACCTGCGGCGGCGGTCCTAGCCTCAAGATATTGACGAAACCAACCGGGTACATGAACACCGTCTGGTATCCTAGATGCTTCAGACATGCTGAAACGAAAAAGGAAAGATTCAATTACAAAAAGGACTGAAGGAAAGATATATGACTCTTGGGGATCATGTTTTTCAAAATAAGCTTTATTTTTGAAAATACTTCCTTTCAAAACTTTTTTGAAAATAGATTTCAAAAACTTTACCCAATCTGGTAACCTTCAGCTCTGATACCAAGTGTAACACCCCACCTCCGTTAAGGTCACTCACAAAGGGAATGCCTTAACTTTGATGGAGTATTTTAGTAAACAGAACAAAACTTACGAGACAGATAAAACAGTACTTGAAAAATTTATAACTTTATTACAACAGAAACCGAAATAAGCTTGGTTACATCCTTTCAAATCACAGTATCAGAATTCAAGTACAAAATATCAGCCTTGTACAAAAGCCTTCAGAATGCATAGTTTTAAATCATAATCCCCGCGGAAGAAGACAAGCCATACTTTAAGCACTTCAAGCGGAAGAAATCTGGATCAAGCTAGAGTATTCCCTTCTACAAAACCTGGGGGGGAACGGAAGAAAGGAGGCGAAACAACAAGGGTCAGACAAAAAGTGTGGCAAGTCCAGTGATTTTCAGTTATGAACAGATAATAATAACATGACATGAACATAAAACTGGATGAGAGATAACTATAACAGGAGTAGCGGATATAACAGAAGAACAGAATGACATAAGCAATTTCTTTACACTTCTCTGCACTAATACTAGTATAACAGAATTAGGTGTCACCCTAATGCCTAAACTGAAACAGAAATGGGTACAGAATAATTTCCACGCTGGTAATGGGCCTTTACCACCCGATCAGAAATAGACAGAAGCAGAATGTAGCATAAGGTGTACACTAGTAATTGGGCTTTTACCACCCGAACAGACGGTACCACGCAAAAATAGACAGGTGTTGCCACCCAACAGAAACAGATGGTACCAACAGAAACAGACAGAACTAAGTGTACCCTAAAACCCCACCCCAAGCGATCGGCTCCCTAATACATAAATACCCTGTGTCAGCCCCACATTAGGGTGTATCACTCCCTAAAGTGACAACCAATTGGCACAGACCTATTTACAGATGTCACGGCGTCTTACATCCTCAGAGGCAGACCGGGATCCATGCACGCACATGACCCGGTTGGAACGCACCATCAACACCCCTCGCCATTATCAGAATGAACCGCTTATAATTAGTTCAGTAAGCGTGCCCGGACCCTACCTACTGTTGGGTCAAAGTTTTGATACCAGAAAGGGTTACTGACTAATATGGGTCCCAAACAACAAATGACACAAGTAATTCCCCTCCTAACCTTGTGTCCCCAGACTAATAGATTTCAGATTAACTTGTTTACAAGTTTCAGACATATAGACTTTAGATCAACTAGTTCACAGATTAACAGACTTACAGATCTACTGGTTACAGATTAATCGGTTATAGATTGTCTAACTTTGTATTGGGCCTACAGATTCACGAAACGGGTTTATCAGATTCATTGGTCCAATTGGTTTAACCTTACCCACCCAACACGTTTTAGACATCATATTTATCTCAGATTTTCATTAATTAAATATTAATGCCCAGACCTCTCACATTAGACTGACAGTTTGCGGCTATTGGTTAGGCCGGTTGGTTCCGGGCAAGTTTTTGTCGCAAACTGAGTCTAACCTCGGGTTTCAAGCACGTTATGACTAACTTCTCACATTAGAACCTTTTGTTTGCGGCAACTGGAATATGTCAGGCGGTTCCGGGCAGAATTACGCCGCAAACTCATTCTAACCTCGAGTTAGCCATGTTTATCTTTGCGGCCAATTAATTAATGATTTACCATTTATGCCCACGTGTAACGCCCCACCTCCGCCAGTGCCACTCTTGCAAGCACACTAGCTTTGGAGGGGCGTTAAACAAGGAAAACATGCATGCAGATATCACAAGACAGAACGTATAAGTAAAACAGAGTAGTAAAGCAGCGGATAAAACTAGCATTTCAAAACCATAGTCAAGTTACATCAAAGTACTTGGTCATTATTTTCCCATAAAACAAAGTCTAGAACATAAACTGAAAACTGAAAAAGAGACATAAAGTAACTATCCCCAAAATAGAAAACCATAGCATGCTCAAGTCCATACATGAGCTATCCAGAAAAGCAGCTAAAGATCCAGCTAGGTACCAGTGTTCCCACCCTGCAAACCTGGGGGGGGGGGGGGGGGGGACGGAAGAAAAGAGGCGAAAGAAAACGGGTCAGTCAAAAAGACTGGTAAGTCCTATCTACTATTAGTATAAAAACTAATAAAGTTAACTGGACATATAAAGCAGAGAAGAAACATAGGGTGATAACTGGCATGGTGAAGAGATAGATCAAGTGTGGCATCGCATATACAAGGTTAAGTTGCACCAAGTGTGTACTAGTAATCCATGTCAAGTATAAACAAGAAGTGATCCCTTGGCACAAAGCTGGCCCACATCATGAGATGACCTAAATCGAGGTCCAACTACTCGGTCTAGTCGATCGGCTCCCTAAAAGCCTAACTCGTCAAGTGTCGGTGTCATACGGCCCAATCACGAAGTGTGGTCAAACTGTGCTAGGTCCACCCTAGGGTGTATCAGGCCCTAGGGTGCCAACCACGGACACAAATCAAGCACGCACAGTCTAAACCTACTGGTGCCCGTGTCTACTTTTTCAACTCCGGACTATGTGTACGACCATAGTCCGCCTGAACCTACACCGGCACACCTACTCAGCCGTCGTTTTGGTCGCTTACATGTCAGCCCAGTAATCGTGCCCCACCCTAGCCTAGTCCCTAGGGTATCATGATACAATCAAGAGGGTTACTGGTGAAAAGGACCTCGTAACTAGGGTTTCCTAACGGGTTAAATGTGGTTAACCCGATCCAATCAAGTATCAAGTTGGTTAAGAGTACCCAAGGTTCATGACTTAACCCTATCAACCCATCGTGTTCATGTTGGTTAAGTGTTACGTGGTCCATGACTTAACCCTATCATGTGGCATTAATTAATTTAATGCACCTTAACCTCTCACATTAGACCTTGTTGTGGTTACTAGTTAAGCCGGGTGGGTCCGGGTAGCTTTACACCACAACTTAGTCTAACATCGGGTTTCAAGTACGACGTGACCAACTACTCACATTGGGTCCTATTGTTTGTAGCCACTAGTTAAGCCGGTCGGTTCCGGGTAGATTTATGCTACAAACTCAACCCAACCTCGAGTTGGCCACACTCATATTTTCTAAGTGTCATGTCCATCATTATGTTTACAAACATAATCACAAGTCAATGTTCATGTCATATTTTAAAACCATGTTTTCATGTCATTAATATTACCCAAACCCAACGCATTCCCATCGCATGTACGTTTCGCATAACATAACATAGATCAAAAGAGGGAACTTGGCAAAAGCATGACAAAAGGGCATAAGGTAATAAGGTTGGCCACAAGTTAAACATGGTGGCATATGAGGCATAAATATGTTCATAAGCTTGCATATTACATCATGGGCCTCAAAACATGCATAATATCAACTTAAGCAAATAGGTGAAACATGATCATAAATGACATAGGATGGTGGCTAGTGATTCGCATATAACATCATATGCAAGATAACACAAGGTTTATGAGAGTTTCTATGTTGCTTTATGCAACATCTCTAATCAAAGCTCATAGCTTTCTATGCATAAGACAAAGGTGATAGTTTTACAAACATGCATAGAATATATTTATGCATAACATGATAGGATCAAAGCACATATCATACTTAGGCCCAAACTCAACTTGCAACATGTCATATTTAACTTCATAGTTAGAATCTAAGAGTAGTATAGGGCTTACAATGCTATGAAGACTAGAATTAATATAAAATAAGATTGAGACGAAGCCACACTAGCAAATCCGCAACCAAAGACGATAAACTCCACTTCAAGACTTGAGAACAAGAAGGAATAACCCCAAAGACAAAGAAAGATGGCTCTTTTACTTAAGAAAGATGGCTCCTTTATGACATAGATTGATTTGAGACACTCATGCTCTCATGAAGAAGGTGGAGGCCATGATTAGTGAACATTTGGGCAGCATTTAGTTGTAGGAATGATTAATGAGGGTTTAGGCTAGGTCTAGGGGTCTTTTTATAAAGATTAGGGGTAGTTTAGACCATAGGATTAACCCTAAATCGAATCTGAGCCATCAACTCCCGTTAGAAACTTCTAGAACAAGACCCAACATGTCAAAATGGTGCACCAGAAAAATTGGTCCGACCGGGGGGTCGACCCCTGGGTCGACATGGGTGTCGACCCCTGGGTCGACATGGGTGTCGATCCATTGGGGGGGGGTCGACACTGGTGTCGACCCCTGTGTCGACCCTGCCTGAGGCGGGAAAATTCCCGCCCATTCTGCCTTGGTTGTAATTCGAATATGAATTCGAATTTGAACTGTTTTCGGGCTTGGAATTTTCTGAAAACTTCATTGGGCCATAACTTGGTCATACGGACTCCGTTTTTCGAAAACTCGGACTCTATTTCACGTATTTTTCCGAGACGAACGCAATGGCACAGCCCGTTTCCCTTGATTCAGATTTTAGAATTTAATTCTGCCTTGATTTACATTATAACATGTTATTAAAAATACGGGTTGTTACATTCTCCCCTCCTTAAAGGATTTCGTCCCCGAAATCTCCAAGTTAGGAAGAACGTATCCTACCATCCATCATCCATCTACTCAAAACGTCATCCACAAGTAACCATTGTCCTTAAAAGGATTTCTAATGCTGTATGAACATATGCAAAAGTGTGTGTATATGCACCTATCTAATGCGAAGATCAGGTGGTTACTGATTCAGTAAACCCCCTTAATGCAAAATATGTTTGTGCAATGCGTCCATATGTATGCAAATTCCTAACATAACTTATAGACTCTACATGAGTGCACATAACATCCGTCCATATGCAACATCCATGTGATAGCATACAAGTTTCATCCATGAATAAGCATAAACACTCATGCATATGCGGTATGAAAGTGTGTGAGCCGATCTTAGTGCCTAACGTGTATCATGCATCCACGAGTATCCACTTGCAAACACTTGCAACCACTTGCAAACATCAAGCATAACATGTTTCAAATACATGTTTCATCCAAAGGGTTTCTACCTAAGGTTCTCATGACAAGGTTAACGAGATAACAAGATAAACAGGATAAACATGGATAGCAAAAAGAAAGATATGCTGATTAAGAACGGAGATTGAGAATGTACCCTAAAAAAGGAATGGATAAAGCCCACGCATCTTCTCCTCGGTTTCCCAAGTTGCATCTTCATCGGCTTCACTCCACTGAACTTTCACCAATTTGACTTCTCGATTCCTTAACTTCTTGATCTCTGTTCCCAAGATACGAATTGGAGCTCTCCTCAAGGTCGCCTCTTTCTCTACCTCCACGTCTTCAAGAATGCTTGGTTCAACCACCTCAGCGGACTCATGTAGGCACTTTCGGAGATGCGAGACATGAAAGACATTATGCACTCCGGCTAGCTTCTCGGGCAATTCCACCTTATAGGCCATCTTTCCAATTCTCTCTATGATAGGGAAGGGTCCTACGAACCTTGGTGCCAGTTTCCCAACTGCTCCAAAACGTACCACATTACGCAAAGGAGAAACCTTCACGAAAACCATGTCTCCCACTTCGAATTCCAAATCTGCCCTTCGCTTGTCAGCATAGGATTTCTGTCTATCTTGGGCCGCTTTCATCCGTCTTCTCACCAATTCAACTTTCTCGGATGTGTCCCGTATCATATCAGGCCCAAGTATAAGCCTATCTGTTGTCTCCCACCAACAAGACGGTGACCTACACGGCCTCCCATACAAAGCTTCAAATGGTGCCATCCCTATGCTGGCTTGATAGCTATTATTATAAGCAAACTCTACAAGAGGAAGGTGGTCTTCCCAAGTACCACCAAAGTCAAGAACACAAAGCCTCAAAAGATCTTCTAGCACTCTATTCACCCTTTCGGTTTGGCCATCCATCTGGGGGTGATAGGCTGTACTCAGATTCAATCGCGTACCCATCGCTTCTTGCAAACTATTCCAGAACTGGCTAGTGAAAATTGGGTCACGATCGTTAACTATGCTAGAAGGAACTCCATGCAACCGCACTATCTCTCGAAGATAAATAGATGCTAGCCATGATGCGGTCCTCTTGCTCTTTACTGGAATGAAATGAGCACTCTTCGTAAATCTGTCAACTATGACCCATATGCTCGTGTTCCCTTTCCTTGACCTAGGCAATCCATCCACAAAATCCATAGAAATACTCTCCCACTTCCATTGCGGGACCTCAAATGGATGTAATAGCCCACCTGGTTTCTTTGACTCGGCTTTCACTTGTTGGCACACCATGCACTTTGAAACATACTCTGCCACATCTTTCTTCATTCCAGCCCAAAAGAAAATGCGCTTCATATCTCTATACATCTTATCTCCTCCAGGATGTATAGTCATCTTTGAGTGATGTGCTTCTTCGAGAACTTTATGCACCAAGTCGCATAGCCTTCCATCACGCCTTAGCTAACCCTTATCATCAATAGTATATCTAGTAAGGTGACTAGACGTCTCACCACGAATCAACTTGTCCATGACCTCGATTATCTGTGGGTCTCCTTTCTGGGAAGCCCCAACTTGATCAAGAAGTGTGGGTCTAAGCTCAAGGGATGCTAATGAACCCGTCATCGACTCAACAGTCGTCGTGAAATCAAAGGTTTCCAAGAACTCTAAGTTCTTCATCTCAATAAACAAGGGACTCAAAGTCAACCTCCTTCTGCTTAGTGCATCTGCCACAACATTACCCTTGCCAGGGGTATAAGCTATCTCGAAGTCATAAGATGCCAAGAATTCCATCCACCTTTGCTGCCTTAAATTCAGATCTTTCTGCGAGAAGAGGTACTTGAGTGACTTGTGATCAGTATACAACTCAAACCTTTTGCCTAGAAGATAGTGGCGCCAGTATTTGAGTGCAAAGACGATCGCCGCCAACTCCAAATCATGAGTGGGATAGTTCTTCTCATGAACTTTAAGTTGCCTACCCCCATAACATATCACTCTTCCCTCTTGCATCAGAACAGCACCTAACCCCGTGCCACATGCATCGGTGTACACGGTAAACATCTTACCGCCATCGGGTAATGCTAAAACTGGAGCGGTAGTAAGGGCCCTCTTGAGCCTTTGAAAAGCAAGCTCACACTCTAAGTCCCATGCAAAAACTAAGTTCTTCTTCGTCAACTTAGTAAGAGGGGCCGAAATCTTAGCGAATCCCTGATGAACTTCCTATAGTAGCCCGCCAGACCGAGAAAGCTTCTTACTTCGGTTGCATTCCTAGGAGTCTTCCAGTCTTGAACCACAACCACTTTCGCGGGATCCACCGCTATGCCTTGCTTAGAAACTATATGTCCAAGAAACCGAACTTCCCTTCTCCAAAAATGGCATTTGGAGAACTTGGCTTTCAACTGATGCGCTCTAAGCGTATCCATCACTTCCTTGAGATGTCTGGCATGCTCTTCCTCATCCTTTGAGAAGATCAGAATATCATCCACGAAGACAACCACGAACTTGTTAAGGAACTCCCTGAACACCCTACTCATCAAGTCTACGAAGTAGGCGGGTGCATTAGTCAAACCGAATGGCATGACAAGCCATTCAAAGAATCCATCTGGAGTCCTAAACGCAGTCTTATCAATACTATCCTCAGCTACTCTAAGCTGATGGAATCCGGTGGCTAGATCGAGCTGAGAGAAAACAGAAGCACCAACAAGCTGGTCAAAGAGATCATCAATCCTCGGTAACGGGTGCCTATTCTTCTTTGTCAGTTTGTTCAACTCTCGATAATCAAAACATAGACGAAGCGAACCGTCCGCCTTAGTAGCGAATACCACCGGAGCACCCCATTCAGAAATGCTTCGCCTAATAAAATTTGTCTCAAGCAGCTCCTTGATTTGCTTACTGAGCTCTCTTCTTTCTCGTGGGGCCATGTGCCTAACGGGCAATGATACTGGCTTGGCATTATCAACTAGATAAATGCGGAAATCTATCTCTCGTTTAGGGGGTAACCCCTTAACCTCTTCAAAGACATCAGGATATTCTTGGACCACCCTTACAGATTGAAGATCATCGATGGACGAGTCAAGAGATTCAAGATAACATAACATGACGGGACCTCTAGGGTTACAAGAAATTTCAAGGGTATTACCGAGGCGAGTCATGAGCCTCACTACCCTATGCTCACAATCGAGGATGGCTCCATAACTGGACAACCAATCCATGCCCAAAATCAACCCGTATCCCGTGAACCCAAGAACATAAGCATTACACGTGAATTCCACGGTCAAGAAAGAAATCTTCAAATCCAGACAAATCATAGATAGATGGGCGGAACCCCCAATTGGATTTGAAACACTAACGGGATCCTCAACTAGACTAGTACTTAGGTGCAAACTTTCAACAATGTCAGAAGAAATAAAACTATGCGATGCGCCAGAATCAAATAAGGTGCGAACAGGATAATCAGAAATATAAACAAGGCTTTCTACAGAAATACTACCTCGGTCCTGAACTGGAGCAGTGTTGAGAGCATGCACTTGCCCTCCAGAAGGTCCTGCACGCTGATTCTGCCCTTGCCCTTGTCCTTGCTTCTTGGAGCAATCCTTGCTAAAGTGTCCAGTCTCTCCACAATGAAAGCATTCGCCCCGCTTCCTCTTCTTCTTTCTGCAATCCTTGGCTATGTGCCCAACAATCCCACAGAAGTTGCATTTTCTTGGGTCCTTTGCCTTGGCCTTGTTGCCCTTGTTGTTCTTGTTGTTCTGATTGCTCTGATTTCCTCCCCACTTGGAGTCCGTCTTCTTGGTTTGAGTCTCATTAGTCTTGACATCCTTCTTGCCATTCTTATCGTCTCCTTGAAGAATTGCCATGTCTACTAGGCCTTCGAAAGTGGCCCCCATGGGTATATGAGATAGGGCTAAACCTTGTAATGGCTCATTCAACCCTCGTGCAAAGCGTAAAGCCTTCTTCTGGGGAGTATTAACCATGTCCAAACCGAATCGAGCGAGCTGGTTAAACTTATTCACATACTCCCTCACTGTCATGTCCCCTTGCTTCAAAGATATAAACTTCTCCAATTGCAGATTCGCCTCAGCTGATGATAGAAACTTAAGCCCAAACCTCGTCCTAAAGTCGGCCCAAGTCTCTATAGGTCTAGTTGCATTGGTGACCTCCCACCAATAAGCAGCTTCTTCTTTTAATAGCCATGCTGCCAGTAAAACCTTTCTATGGTCTTCCACATCAAAGATAGCGAAAAGATCTTCAGTTTCTTTTAACCAATTTCTCGCCTCCACAAAAGTCTCCGTCCCAATAAAATTCTTGCCACCCATCGCCTTAAAGTCCTTGCAAACCTTTGCGAAATCTGCTTGTGGATGCTGAGGAGGAGGAGGAGGAACCTCAGTTATGGTGGGGGTATTTGCTGGGCCCGCATCGTTGGCACTAGCTTCCAAGTACCTCCGGAACAATCCGGGAATGGTTACTCCCTCGGGAAGGTTAAGATCGACCATGCTGAAAAAGGAAAAGATAGATTTAGAACGAGGAAACGAAGGATAGTGCTAATGGCTTTTGGGGAATAGCCTTTTTAAAATAACTAGACTTTTCTTTGGAAAATACTTAATTGGTTTTGAAAATAGTTTTTCCAAAAAGGTAAATTTTAAAAACACTTTTGCTCAAATCCTGTAAACCTTATGCTCTGATACCAAATGTAACGCCCCACCTCCGCCAGTGCCACTCTTGCAAGCACACTAGCTTTGGAGGGGCGTTAAACAAGTTAAACATGCATGCAGATATCGCAAGACAGAACGTATAAGTAAAACAGAGTAGTAAAGCAGCGGATAAAACTAGCATTTTAAAACCATAGTCAAGTTACATCAAAGTACTTGGTCATTATTTTCCCATAAAAAAAAGTCTAGAACATAAACTGAAAACTGAAAAAGAGACATAAAGTAACTATCCCCAAAATAGAAAACCATAGCATGCTCAAGTCCATACATGAGCTATCCAGAAAAGCAGCTAAAGATCCAGCTAGGTACCAGTGTTCCCACCCTGCAAACCTGGAGGGGGGGGGGGAAACGGAAGAAAAGAGGCGAAAGAAAACGGGTCAGTCAAAAAGACTGGTAAGTCCTATCTACTATTAGTATAAAAACTAATAAAGTTAACTGGACATATAAAGCAGAGATGAAACATGGGGTGATAACTGGCATGGTGAAGAGATAGATCAAGTGTGGCATCGCATATACAAGGTTAAGTTGCACCAAGTGTGTACTAGTAATCCATGTCAAGTATAAACAAGAAGTGATCCCTTGGCCCAAAGCTGGCCCACGTCATGAGATGACCTAAATCGAGGTCCAACTACTCGGTCTAGTCGATCGGCTCCCTAAAAGCCTAACTCGTCAAGTGTCGGTGTCATACGACCCAATCACGAAGTGTAGTCAAACTGTGCTAGGTCCACCCTAGGGTGTATCAGGCCCTAGGGTGCCAACCACGGAACAAATCAAGCACGCACAGTCTAAACCTACTGGTGCCTGTGTCTGCTTTTTCAACTCCGGACTATGTGCACGACCATAGTCCGCCTGAACCTACACCGGCGCACTTACTCAGCCGTCGTTTTGGTCGCTTACATGTCAGCCCAATAATCGTGCCCCACCCTAGCCTAGTCCCTAGGGTATCATGATACAATAAAGAGGGTTACTGGTGAAAAGGACCTCGTAACTAGGGTTTCCTAACGGGTTAAATGTGGTTAACCCGATCCAATCAAGTATCAAGTTGGTTAAGTGTACCCAAGGTTCATGACTTAACCCTATCAACCCATCGTGTTCATGTTGGTTAAGTGTTACGTGGTCCATGACTTAACCCTATCATGTGGCATTAATTAATTTAATGCACCTTAGCCTCTCACATTAGACCTTGTTGTGGTTACTAGTTAAGCCGGGCGGGTCCGGGTAGCTTTACACCACAACTTAGTCTAACCTCGGGTTTCAAGTACGACGTTACCAACTACTCACATTGGGTCCTATTGTTTGTAGCCACTAGTTAAGCCGGTCGGTTCCGAGTAGATTTATGCTACAAACTCAACCCAACCTCGAGTTGGCCACACTCATATTTTCTAAGTGTCGTGTCCATCATTATGTTTACAAACATAATCACAAGTCAATGTTCATGTCATATTTTAAAACCATGTTTTCATGTCATTAATATTACCCAAACCCAACGCATTCCCATCGCATGTACGTTTCGCATAACATAACATAGATCAAAAGAGGGAACTTGGCAAAAGCATGACAAAAGGGCATAAGGTAATAAGGTTGGCCACAAGTTAAACATGGTGGCATATGAGGCATAAATATGTTCATAAGCTTGCATATTACATCATGGGCCTCAAAACATGCATAATATCAACTTAAGCAAATAGGTGAAACATGATCATAAATGACATAGGATGGTGGCTAGTGATTCGCATATAACATCATATGCAAGATAAAACAAGGTTTATGAGAGTTTCTATGTTGCTTTATGCAACATCTCTAATCAAAGCTCATAGCTTTCTATGCATAAGGCAAAGGTGATAGTTTTACAAACATGCATAGAATATATTTATGCATAACATGATAGGATCAAAGCACATATCATACTTAGGCCCAAACTCAACTTGCAACATGTCATATTTAACTTCATAGTTAGAATCTAAGAGTAGTATAGGGCTTACAATGCTAGGAAGACTAGAATTAATATAAAATAAGATTGAGACGAAGCCACACTAGCAAATCCGCAACCAAAGACGATAAACTCCACTTTAAGACTTGAGAACAAGAAGGAATAACCCCAAAGACAAAGAAAGATGGCTCTTTTACTTAAGAAAGATGGCTCCTTTATGACATAGATTGATTTGAGACACTCATGCTCTCATGAAGAAGGTGGAGGCCATGATTAGTGAACATTTGGGCAGCATTTAGTTGTAGGAATGATTAATGAGGGTTTAGGCTAGGTCTAGGGGTCTTTTTATAGAGATTAGGGGTAGTTTAGACCATAGGATTAACCCTAAATCGAATCTGAGCCATCAACTCCCGTTAGAAACTTCTAGAACAAGACCCAACATGTCAAAATGGTGCACCAGAAAATTTGGTCCGACCGGGGGGTCGACCCCTGGGTCGACATGGGTGTCGACCCCTGGGTCGACATGGGTGTCGATCCATTGGGGGGGGTCAACACTGGTGTCGACCCCTGTGTCGACCCTGCCTGAGGCGGGAAAATTCCCGCCCATTCTGCCTTGGTTGTAATTCGAATATGAATTCGAATTTGAACTGTTTTCAGGCTTGGAATTTTCTGAAAACTTCATTGGGCCATAACTTGGTCATACGGACTCCGTTTTTCGAAAACTCGGACTCTATTTCGCGTATTTTTCCGAGACGAACGCAATGGCACAGCCCGTTTCCCTTGATTCAGATTTTAGAATTTAATTCTGCCTTGATTTACATTATAACATGTTATTAAAAATACGGGTTGTTACACCACGCCTAATATACATGTCAATTATTCATAGCTAATTCAGATTATGTCAATAACAGACTGAATATATCAACTTAACAGACATAGCAGATAACAGATTTAGGCGACTTAACGAATTCAGCAGATTAAGCAACTAGCAGATTTAGCAGATAACTGATTAGGCATCTCAACAGATTTAGTTTGGCATTTTCAACAGACTTAGCAGATGACAGATTTGGCAGATGAACAGATCTAGCAGACTAGGCAGTAGATTAGGAAATATAACAGAACTAGAAGATTAGGCAAATATAGCAGAACTAGCAAATTAGGCAAATATAACAGATTTAATCATTCCTTAAAGTTTCACAAACATATCTTGCCTAAATATAAATCTTGCCTAAGTTCACATGCATAAATAATAGTCATGATTCACAATATGATCATATACCCCATGTTTGCACTAAATTTACATAGCACAGATTATGGTCATAATTTACCATATATCATATGCTTCAATTTTTATTAAACTTGCATAGTATAGAAGATCCATATATAATTTATAACAAATATAGCCATAGATTACTATGCATGTCATATATCCCAAAGGTCCCTTACTTAGGTGTTTATTTACATTAATAGATATCCTACTTTCATGTAAATCTTTATACCTAAGCCATATTCTTTTTATCTCAAATCATATGTTCAATACAGTCTATATTTATGTCCAATTATATACCTTTTTATACCGTGTCCACAAATCATATGTTCAATACCCTTTATGTTATAAATATAACATGTCCAGTCATATGTCTCAGATTTATGTTCTAGCTACAGTCCATGTTCTTTCCTCAAATCAGTCACCTATTGGTCATGCCCAATTCATGCATCATTCATTTTACTGTCCCAAACATTTTAGCGTATGTTAATCTCTTATGAGATTGGCTCAGGCTCGTGGTAGCCTGGCTATAGAACAGAAAGAGGAAAGAGATACAGAATAATATAAATCTAATCAGAACAGAACAGATATAACCTCAGATTCAGATTTACAATTCATGTCACAATCAAAATTAACGTTTATATCGGAAAATAACTGTACTTGTCTTGGTTGGATTAAAGAAAGAACTTTAATTGTAGCAGAATTGTTGCAGAAGCTTTAATCTCTAATTTGAATTGAGTTGCTTAGGTTGATGTTGGTTAGCTTCTAGTTTTGATTCCAGCAGAGTAGCGACGCCATTTTTATTTTTATTAGAACAGAGGTAGAGTAGAAGCAGAATAGAATTGTGTGTAGAGAAGGCTAGGTCTTAGGAAGTATTTATAGGTGAAGGAACTCATTTAAGCCCCTCAGATTAACCCTAGAACTCATCAGGTCCGTCCAAACACGTCACAGCCCTCAAAATCGCACACACACGCACCAGGTTCGACCAGGGAGGTCGACCCCTAGGTCGACTGCCCAGTCGACTCCCCAGTCGACTTGGGTCCTGGGCAGGAAATTTCCCGCCCAGCCCGCTTCTGGGTTTGAATTCGAATTTCGAAATTCGAATTTCGAACTGTCTTCGATTCTGAAAATTTCCGAAACTTCGGAGGGTCATATCTCCCTCATACGGACTCCGATTCTTGCAAACTCGGACTCATTTTCAAGCAAAATTCCGAGACGAATGCAATGGCGCAACCCGTTTCCATTGATTCTTATTTTAAAAATTAATTATCCTCTGATTTGTTACCTATACGTTCACAGAAAATACGGGGTGTTACAGAACCGGTCAGCAAGGCCAAAATCAGCCTGACCAGGAATATAAGGTCTCCTATTCATGATGGTCTCGAGGTCAGCAGGGACAGGAGTGAGTGATGGATAGGCCAGGGACATTTCCTTAAAGGTGGAGTGAACGTCTGGCATAAAAGAGTCATCCGACTTGCGGTGCTTTTGAGAATCACTCTTATACCCTTCACCCGCAGCGTCTTTTCGCTTGGATTTCTTCCTTTTCTTTTCGATCCTTTTCCTCTCCTTTTCCTCTCGCTGAGCTTCATCATCCTTCCTCCATCGCCTCTGTTCTTCAGTTTCAGGAAGCTCGGGAAGTGGCCGAGAGTCGTGGATTGTTTGTGAATGCTGAGGAGGATTGGGCTGACGGGGATGTTCTGAAGGATGAGGTTTGTTTAGAAAACGCTTTCGATCTTGCTGATTTTGCTTTTCTTTGAAATCTAGCAAGAATGAGGACTTTAACATTGCTCTTGTACCTGTAATAAAGGAAGCAACGGGAATTCAGTACTCACATCAGTAGAGGATAAAACAGTTTCAAAAAGGAAATTTTGAGAAAGCAATAAGCAATATAGTAACAAACCAATGTTAAGGAGGACATTGGTAGCAGTTGTACCGGGACGGAGATCCTTGCAAGAGGCATCTGGTGAGATTCCTATGTCAATTACCCTCTTAGCTTTATTCTTTGCAGACAATGCATGAACTGATAATGAAACATCAAGAGGAATAATATGTTTAGAAGTGCTAATGTCACTTAAATCCTTAAAGGTGTCTGAAGAATAACCTTTAGGTGTCATCGGTGTAGAGGGTTCTTCAGAAGTCCTCTTTGCACCAGTATTGTCATGAAAAGTAACATCAGCATCTCCTTCTATTTTGTCTCCCTTAGCCAGATCAGAAAGGGTTCGCAAAGAAGTCAAGTCCTCCTCAACTTCCTCAGTCGCTTTCCTAACATTTCCACCTCGCCCATTCTCATGATCGGACTTCCCTTCCTTAATAGAAGATAGCTTGGCTTTAGGAGGTGTCTTACTACTTCCTATAGTACTAAGGCATTTTTGCGAGGGAGACCTAAGAGTAGGTACATTACCTCCAACACTTGTCCTAGGAAACAATCGCATTTTGAGAGTATGGGAAGGATCAAGCAAACGGTATTGGTAAAGAAATTCCTCGGTGATCAAATATCTCCTACTTCTCTGTGCCTCGGGTATAGTTAGTAGAATGTTGTACAATTCTTCGTCGATATTATCATTTGATTTGGAAGAGGGCAGTTCTGCAAAATAAAAAAGGATGATTTCACATAAGGAAGCTAATTGAAAGGATAAAAAGAAAATGTACGAATATGCTATTACCTCCTTCCATCCATCTTCCATAGAAACTACCGGGGCATGGCACAAAGCAATGGTTTTCTAAGTAGCCTTTGACACTTTCCATCAAGTCGGTTACAATCTTAGGGTACTTCCCTTCTAAGCTAACAGTCGATGGCGAAGGTTGTTTCTTTTTGAAAATATATAAAGAGCAAACCTCTTTGAAGGATGGAGGACGCTCCTTGGTTCTCATAAAAAGTATGTAAAGACAGTTTAGGATAGCGTAACTATTTGGATGAAGCTGCATAGGGGAAATGGCAAGACGCTTTAGAATCATCTCTATGAATGGGTTAAAATGCGGCACACCACCCATCGTCAACATGTGTTGATTGAGTAACATATGCAGAGGGAGGGTTATTCGCAAGCTCACCATCCTCTGGAAATTTAGACTCATCCTCTGATATACTGAATTTAGCACATAACGACTTATACCCACGCTCGACCAGTTTGTTTGGTTTACTGTCATCGGTATTTTCAGTCAAAGGCTTGGGTGTCGGAAATTCAAGGTTAGCATCAACTCCAGAAGGATTTTCTGCAATAATAGAAGTACTGGACGATGCAGACTTAGATGTTGCTTCAGATTGTTGACGATATTTCTGTTTAGTATCCATCTCTGCGTGAATAAATGTGTTTGACAATGAAATACAGGGTGGAAAATCATAAAAGATTAGATCCTCAAATGGATCAATCATTTGGATCAGGGCATGTCCAAAATGGATTAGCCCAGACCGATCCAAATTGAATCGGTTAAGGCAGGCCCAAAATGGATCAGCCTAGACCGATCCAGATTGAATCGGTCAAGGCAGATCCAAATCGAATCGGCCCAGACCGATTCAAACTGAATCGGTCATAACCGATCTAAATTGGATCTGTCATGACCAATCCCTATTGGATCGGCCAAGACAGATCCAAGCTGGATCGTTCGTAGCCGGTTCAATATTATCCCGATTCATGAGCAACTTCCTGGTTCAAATATTTCTACGAACACCTTGCATGCATCCTGAGAAAATCGAAATACAAAGACTGGTTTGGAAACTGTATTCATCACATACTACCACCAATTTATTCCAAGCATGTTCAAACCATTTCAGCACCAAAAATCCACAATTCGAAACCCTATGATTCCAAGAACTGACTTAAATTGGCAACACATAAGTTTCCCGTATCCAATTCACTCCAACCCAATTATAAAGCAAGAAAATCACCAAAAATGGAAAACAAAATACCTGCAATTGCGTGTGTGAAGAAGGTGGATTTGGATTTGAAATGGCAAGAGTTTGGTGTTGGATTCTCGGCTCAAGCTGATCGAAGAGGAGCGATTTGGATACGAGTTGGAGTGGGAAGCTGAATCGGGCACTTTATTTTTAAAGTAATGCGTCTTAGGAAGAAACAACCGCCATTAGAGAGTTTTCAGCCAAAATGAAGTGAAAAAGGGAGGTATCGGGTCATGTATTTATAATATCCAAGCAACGGGCCGATCCAGATCAACCTGGGCCATGAACGAAGCAAGCCCGATCCAAATTTGAAACCCACGATAAGAGGCCAATAGTCCATCAAAGTATTGTGGATTTGGAATGTTTCGAAGCCCACACTTTTCATAAATAAAATTGTGAACTTCGAGGGGCAAAATGTTATCCATCGAATTCACATAGCATTGGATTGGGCCTTTCATGTAGTTTTGGATCGGTCTGAATTGAATAGAAGCACTCTGGAACGGTCCGAGAAGCAGCTGAATTAGACTGCTTGTACGAGGGTGAATCGGCCTACCTCATAGTAAAGTGGATCGGCCTCAGCTGATCTAGATCAGACCGGACTACTGCAGTGTGATTTGAATCAGCTTGAGATGAACTAGATCAGGCTGAAGCACGCTACACTGGCTAGAGATGAGCTGGACTGGGTTGAAGCGCGTTACACTGGCTCGAGAGGTTCTGGATCGGGTAGAGGTATGTTGAATCAGCCCGAGATGAAGTGGATCAGGCAAAATCACTCTGGATCGGACCGGAAGCTTGGAAACTGGAAATTAACCTCAGTGGCTTTTCCGTAAATACTTAGCATACCGATCCAAAACCTGAAATCTATATTACACTCATCCCTCACTCCTATAAATAGGGCTTCACATCCACTTTAATGTAGGGGCTTTTTGGAGGACCCCGAAGGGCTATCAAACTCAATTCTCAACTTCTTTTAAGTAGTTTGATCATCTCAAACACTTCAATTAAAAGATCCATCTCCGAATTCATTATAAAGATATGAAGATTCATCAAAACTTGTGAGAGAGTTCGGATTGATTCCATCGACATCCATTCTTAGAGGATCTCAACCATTTCTCATAGAAATTTCACTAAGTATAAGAGTGAGAAAGTGAGGTGAATAATGGATGTATTGAGAGTGTATGTTTACTTTGTAATCCAAAAGTTAATAATGGAATCATTTGATAAAGTGGATGTAGATCATGCTTGGTCGAACCATTATAAAACTTTGTGTCTTTCCTTACTTGCATCTTCCGAGTTTTCGGCTCCATTTTTACTATTCTAGAGAATATTGTGAAGTGTACCTTGCATCTTTGGTGTTGACTCAAATTTTGATATCAACACAATTATTAGCTAATTTATTTATTTTGTTCTGTTTTAAATTTTGTTACATCTTAGTGACATTTATAAATGTAGTAGATTTCCAATGTATATATGCATAACCAATATCTTACTTAAGATTTTTTTTTAAAAAAAAAATACTTAACATTTCAAACATACATATTCATATTAATTTATCTAATATAAATTATAAAAAAAATTAGATTTTGATACACAACAATCTTTATGAGAATATATTACTTTAGAAAACTACATATAATTTTATCACTTATTAATATTTAAAAATATTATTTAAATAAAACTTAGATATGATCCTAAGATAAGTTTCAAAGTAAATCAAAACAAAAAATATTTATTCAAGCTCAACTATAATATATTTAAAACAATATTGGTATTTAAATCTTACTAAATTCACTTGATATTTAGAAAAATTGAAATTTATAACATACATTAACATTGGAAATTTTTGGTTCGCTACAATCTCCCCCACTTGAAACTTTTCGTCCTCGAAAATGGGAGTTCTAAAATTACACCTATACAAAATAAATCTTACCTATAAATTTAAATTTTGAAATCTCAAGATGATTTCTTTGACTTAGAATCCAACTTTCATTTCATTGAAACATTACATATTCCTATAGAGAATCATACTTTACCTTGGGATTTCCGAAACCAAATTTGCTTCCAAAATTTCAAATATACTATGATGAAATCTATATGTTATTAGTTCGAGAAGTTCATCCTCATGATAGGGCAACTGAGTATCACCCATCACACGAAATCCAATCTTTCATCATAACCCGGTTTTGGTCATGGCTACTCGAACAACCAAAACATTTCATATCCCGTAGTATATAAATCATTTTGCAACCATAATTTACAATTACTTATTGTTTTCCAATCATTTCAAAATATCGGGATTCTAGTTGTCGAGATTTCTTTTATTCCTAAGTCATTTATCATATCTAAAATAATTGGAAAATTCGTAAAATTCAGAGTAAAATTTCAACTTCAAATATACAAGGTAATCTTCCAAGATTACGAAATCGAGGATCTTATTCAAGCATTCCACACTTCTAAGTCGGAAATTTTAAGGATCCTATTCCTAAGTTTCAATTTATTTCAATACATCTAACTATCTATATAAGTTAATGTTTATATAACCATACAACCTTTCCCTTTGATCAATATAATTTCTTTATTTAACTAGCAGAAAAAAAAATCATTTCTATTTTAAATAACACCACACTTCCGCTACGCTACTTTGATTCAACATATTTCAACTAGTATTGTTTCTAGCATTTATTCAGCATTTGAAATAAATTTCCATAATCAAATAATATTTATAAATCCAATTTCTCGCATTAGTTGGACCCTTATTTCGAACTCTTTAAATTCCTATGCAACGTTTACTTATAGAGATTTCGTTAACATATTATTTTGGATAGGTCACCATTTCTGGTTTGAATTTAAACTTTGCTTCGTTCGACAAATCAAATTACATGAGCCCAAATCGAGTTATAGATAAGAGTTCAGTATCGGAATGAAGGTTTGAATCAAATTACTTGACCAAATTTATAAGATAAATGATGCTTTTCAAAACAAATGATCCGAAAATGGAACTAGCATAGGTCAAGATAAAGAAATCGAGTGCACCTAACGATAAGATGATGGACCATCTAATTAAGATAAACCTTTCTTTAATATTTTCTTTCACGTCTTAAGCAATTGCTTGTTAAGTAAAATTTTCCAGTTGACTTACTTATATCGTCTCAATAGGGAAGAGTGGTTTTCTCCCTACTTAAAACTTTAGTTATATTTTCAATCAACTTTTTACACAAATTCCTACTTAAGTCAAAATTACCTTTAAATTTGTTTGCTTTGCTAAGATTATACTTCCAAGTAAATTGATTCAACTTGTATTTTATCGTTCACCATCCATGTCAGGTATAGTTTCAATTCTATTATTTGACACTCATCGAGGAGTATGATATCTTCTATTAATTACAAAATTCATATTCAATCGTTAGTTAAAATTTGATCAATTATTCCTGTAAAATCTGAAATATGGGTAAATTATCTTCCTTACGTACAATAGTCTACCATTCATTTCCTCTTTCTTAAGTGAGATTTACCAGTAAAAGATCTTTAATTATTCAAGCACTTATTGTTAACCATATTCAAGTTTTATAGTTCAAAGCCTTGAAGTATTCTTAAGCTAATCTCAGTTCCTTTTTCAAATTTTTAGTTTTGTTTTTCCCAAATTAAATTCCTATATTAAATTTCCAAACCATTTTATTAAGATTTATTCATTACAACACATAATTAAATGATTTTAAATGTTCCTCGACGCTTAAATCGAGTTTATATAGTCATCCCACCTTCGAAACTTGAAAGTAAATATCAACGATGTCGCGCTCATCCCAGAATTTATTTCCAAGAGACTAGAGTGTGATTCTACATCTATCTAGTATATATCGGACTTCGTATATACAATAGCCAGATGTATATTAGAAATCCTTACATACTCGATAGTCCAATTATGACGTCGAATACAATACTCAAAACCCTTAACTTTAATTATATTTCAAAATAATGGTCATTTTCAAAGCGGTTTACTAGTTTTAAAAATACTTTATAATTTTCAAAATACGTTCTCTCAACGAAATATTCAAAAATCTCATTCTAGGGCATTTCTAACCCTATCTCTAATGAGATATTATAACTCTGTTGAGTCCTATATCTTGTTCAAAATATGTCGTACCCCATAGCTTTGAATAACCAAAGCTCTGATAACAAATGTAACGACTCGCCTTTTTACCCAGTTTTTGCCGGTAATTAAACCAACTAAAACTGTTCACAAAGACGAATTGTTATGGGTACATACATATATTGAACAAAATAACAGAACTTTTCATTATATATTACAATATTACATCGGAGTTACATGGAATATCAGAGTTACTACATATACAGTGGAAGAAAAATAAATATACTCTCAGCGGAAGAAGCAGTATATTATAGCGGAAGCTCCAGACTCTAGCTTGAACTCCAACTAAGAAAGCACTCCGAATCTTGCTCCAACGATCAATAACTGTAAAACTAAACACCAGCTGCCCATGTGGAAATTAGTGGGCACCCAGAGTTTAGGAAGGAACAATAAACTTCATGTCAGTCATGGGACTGGCGTGAGAACATAAAACAGTTGTTTTTAGGATTTATTTTAAAGTTAGGAAATTCACCAGACCACGCCGCTAATGCGGAACGGGTTTATTCCATATGAATAGCCATGCAAATAAATTCGCAATGACCTTATTGAAAAATGAAGCTATCATAACCTCATCCTACATCACACAATGCAAGCGCACACCAAATGGGCGAGTTTTACCTTATGATAACCAAACGTACTTTCATACGAAAAGATCCTCTTTCAATACTATAATATAGTGTGGAAGACAATTTCGCAGATAAATGTATTAATCCTAGACGACATAATACCCATAATATTATGTCGCCATATATATATATATATATACAATCAAAATCGTATGGCTCTTATTGGAGATTGGGTTTCCAACTAAATGATTCCTGGCACGAAAGATCAATCAGGGATACAAAGCAAAGTGCCTCACAGCTTTTTCATCCATCATGGACACCAACTACAAATCGCAGGGCAGATCAACGGTTTTCGACCAGACACGGCCCCCCGAGCATACCCAACTTCCCCAAGTTCATAACTGGTTTCCCACTTCTGCAGCTTCATCATCAATTCATATATGAGTATAAAACCTAACCGCCAGTTTCTCATCAATCCGTGGTGTGAGCTTTTTCGAGGTCACGTCATACACAAAGCTATGCTTCGATAAGCCATGCTTTGATCATCACTAGCTCGTTTCATTACTCGGGTATGCCATATTGACAATTCATGACATATCACTGATTTCAATCAATTCATACCCTCTAAGTTCATATGACTTAGAGATAAGGATAATATATTGCCACAAATTCAATATATATTAACAGAAATCAGTGCTATGCGGTCAATTTCAATATCAGAACACCATCCATACAAGTCCGTTCTGGGTCTAAACGGAACAATAACCCGAAAATATTCAAATATGTTCAGGTCTCATGCCACTCATAACCTCGTATCGGGTGGCCTACCCAACCGAGACATCATCAATCAATCTAAACAATTCAAATATTCCCGGTCTTCATTCATCATTTACCACGTCTTGAATTGCTTCATAACGTCGTATTATTACTTGGAATGGTTTTCAGACATATACTCGACCCCGGTCTTTCCAAGTAATAAGCGTTCTTTAAAACAGTAGCTATGGTTTACAAAGGCTTTTCAATTCAAATCTTCTTCCAAATAGTTATCAATCCATCTATGACTCAAGATTTGAATTACTATAAATTTCATACATTTCGTTATCATCTTAACTCTTCTATGAAATCAAAGATTATACCTTCGCTCTAATTTCTTACTTTTAATTTCCTCGAAACAAAGATTTGATTTAATCCCCAATTACGATATGAATTTACACAGATCAATCTCATTAGGTTTCAAGAATGATATTTTTGAAGATACGATTCACGACAAAACCCAAATTAATCGATTTAAATCATAAGTTACATAGAAATTTTATCCATTTATATTCGAATATAAATTCTCATAATCAATGAAGTACTATAAGTGGAATAACGATATAATAATATCTTCCAAATTCCTCATATAGTATATATTTAGACCATGAAATTTATACCAAATATCGAAGATTATTTCTATCTAACTTATTTCAATCAGGTTGAGAAACCCGTATCTTAATTAAAAGATTTATTCAACTCTTTGACATTAGATCTGGATAGAAATACTATCAACTTATCTTCAATATTAATTTCCGTATCTAACTCACATCATAAGTGGGATAACGGTGAATTACCTTTTAAATTCCTCAAATAATAAGAGTTTTCAGTTACCAAATTAATATCAAACCTCCGAAGATTTATCTCAAACCATATCCAAAATTCTTAATATTGGAAAACCCATTTCAATTCCATATAAAATATTTCCAATACTTTAAAAACCTTCAAACTATTTTATAATCATTCTTGTAGTCAAATAAGAGTTCACGCTTATAAATTTCAAAACCAATAACAACATTTGGAATTGTTTCCAAAGTACTGCTGCTAAAAATAGTCATTTGAAAATTTAAATTGATATTCATAAACTATCGCATCGTAGTGCATTCTATTCGCTTCATATAACGATCTAAATCATTCAAATCCTTCCCAAATGGATTTATATTTCCATATCAATTTCAAAACATCGCTATCTCAAAACCACTATTTAAATCTTTATATCTAATTAAATCGAATACTTAACAAATATAATTCCCAAAAGTCATTATATATAACGGTAAAAATCATGTTAAATACATGATTCAAATCTTATTCCAAAACCGTCTCATGTTATACAATATCGTTCATTCAATTTAACAGTTTAAATTAATTATGATTTAATATATTTCTCCTAATTTGTTCATTCATTCAAAATTTAATGGATAATCGTTATAAATAATAAGATCAATAAAATAAATGCTTGAATATATAACTCAAATAAATTTTCGAAATAAATTTCAATTCAAAGGTTAATAGCTTATAAATAGTTGAAAATACGTTCTAAACAGTCTTCATTTTTACGAATATCAATTTGTGATTATCTAAATTTTCAAACAGTTTTGATATCAAAATTCAAAAATCAAATTATAAATATTATTTAATAATTAAATAATAAAATCAAATATATAGCAAGGAGATTTTAACTGATCACCCATGAATTCCACAACCACGGTGTGTGTGTGTGTGTGTGTAATATCATGAAATGTAATCATATTTATCCAAATGAACCATATGATTAGATGTATACAAATTCATTCACCACAACAAACATTTTAACTGTGCACAAGCGTTACCGTCAATAACGCTTACCAGTGTTCAGTGTATTATCAAATTACATAAACAACCATTCAAACATCAACATCCATCACACAATTTTCATTAACTAATTATAATTAATCTCATCTAATCATAATTAACTAATTTAAAAATATATTTAAAATTAGAAGTTCTCAACGAAACAGCTCCAAACCCTTTATTGTCAGGATGAACAAACCAATGAACACTGCTACTATTACACGTACTACTTTCCAGTTCACTCCATAAGCATCTGATGCTTGATCTGCTAATTATATATATAGTCTTGTATTAATAACATCTATATATATAGGAATTTGAATTACTAATGTTGCTCATGATATATAATTAGGAAAATTTATTTTTATTATAAATTTTCTTAACTAAAATTATCAACATTATGTATCAACATGTTCTACTGCTTGATATGGTTCAAACGGACCCAAAAGCGAGTAAATTCGGTTAAAAATGGATTAGGTATGGGCTTCACGAACTTAAAATAACAAAAGAATTTATACCTAAATAATTCGAGCCCAAAGCCCAAAGCCTTGAACCAAGACCAGCCCGTACTCCCTTACTCCGTACTCCCTTACTCCCTTCTTCTTCCTCTCCTCGCAATGCTTCTGGAACCCGACGTGTTGTGCTCAATGTGCACACGCACGATCCAATCTCACCACCATTCTTCCAACCGAGACCGCCCGCAAATCCGTTTTCATCTCCTCTCCACCCTGCGCCTATTTGCCAACACCTCAGAGTCCTCCCTCAAAAACCGACGCGCACCTGCAAGCTGGAACCGAAGAAAACCGCACGCCTCCATCAAATGACTTGACACTTTTTATCCTCGGACTCCACCAAATTACTCCCAATCGAAGCTCTGTCCATCCTCAACGTAGCTCCATACTCCATTTCTCCAATCGTTGCACGATTCTCCGATTATCCTTAAACCTAATTTCGAGCTTCCCCGATCATCGACACGAAATCGCTCCAAACTCACATGAAAAATAATACATCGTGCTCTGATCGCAATGGTGCTGATGGCGCGATCTAATTCTTTCTGGTTTGGGAGAAAAGATTTTTCAAAGCTCTCTTTGCAATTTTCCATTTTTACTATAAATCCAAGATCTCTTTCTTAACAGTTGATGAAATCAGGAACCGTTAACTTCTAAAAATCCGAAATGAGGATTCGGACAACTCTCGTGTGAATTGTTTGGGCTAGAAGTGAGAAGAATTTGAGTTATGAATATTTGAATGAAGTGGCCATGGATTTTCTTTTACTATAAGGAGAAAAAAATGAGATAACAGAGGAAGGAGAAGGTCGTGGAATTCATCTGTTTTTGACCAGGGGAGAAAATGTGTTTAATATATGAATTTACAAAGTATTTTAATTATTAATCCATGGACACTTGGCTTCTCTTAAGAGCTAAATGACATGCACTAGGACAACTAAGAGGACACATAATCTTGTTTTAAAACGAACCAATGCATGTTAGACAATTATTAATTAATTTATTTATTTTGTTATGTTTTAAATTTTTGTTACATCTTAGTGACATTTATAATTGTAGTAGATTTCCAATGTATATGTGCATAACCAATATCTTACTTAAGATATAAAAAAATACTTAACATTTATTCATATTAATTTATCAAATATAAATTATAAAAAAAATTAGATTTAGATACACAACAATCTTTATGCAAATATATTACTTTAGAAAACTACATATAATTTTACCACTTATTAATATTTAAAAATATTATTTAAATATAACTTAGATATGATCCTAAGATAAGTTTCAAAGTAAATCAAAACAAAAATATTTATTCAAGCTCAACTATAATATATTTTAAACAATATTTGTATTTAAATCTTACTAAATTCACTTGATATTCAGAAAAATTGAAATTTCTAGCATATATTAACATTGGAAATTTTTGGTTCGTTACAGGTTAATTATATGAGAATTTTAAAATCCTGGGAGATTTTAAGTTGTTTTACAAGCATTGTGAATGATATTTTGATATTAATTTCAAAATGGAGGTGTTTAGAAATGGCTTTGAAAGTGATATAGTATTGAACTCACTTCGATTGCTGGAAAGTAAATTCCGATGATGAAGTCGACCATCATCGGTGTTCATTTTCGAGTTGTAAGTGACGGATTACTACCAAAGATACAGTTTGGATTGTTTTATGGAAAGCAAGTTGTTTTGAATCCTGAAAAGGGATATTTGGTTTTAGAAAAGCTAAAATGTTTGAAATTCTCTAGGAAAGATAGTTAGAGTTAAAACAAATTAAATTAGAATTTGTACAAGCAAATAGAAATAGAAATTGAATTGGGACCAGTTAAACGGAAAATGAATTAAGATAGAAAATATCGAATTAGATTGGATTAGAGACAATCTGAAATGGAGTTGGACTGGTAAGTTAAGAGTTGAAATTAAAAATGGAATCTGAGTTAAGAACAAAATTTGGCTTGGTATAACCGAATGATTGGGATGACATTAGTATATGCAGAATTGGTAACACATGGAAAGGATATATTGATATGCTCAACAAAAAGGTACCAGTTTATATTATATATGGTTTTGAGATCTTGATGAGCCGAATTGGCATGCCGCTTGGCTGTTAATTTTCTTTTGGGTTGAAGAAGGCCCAGAGAGGCAAGTTAGAGTTTGAGCTATTGACCAGTACAAAGGGGGTGCTGGCGATTTTTTTTGAAAAGTTAAGGTATTAGAAAATTTTCAGGATTTTCTGAAAATTTTCTTAGTCTAAATAAATTAATATTTTAATTGAAATTAGATTAGTTCAGTTGAAACTGAAGTTAAGAAGTAAACAAATAAGTTCTAACCAGTCAATATGGTTTGTTTTCTACCTTAGCAATTTCGAGGACGAAATAATTTTAAGGGGGGAAGAATGTAACATCCCGTAATTTTACGGTGCAATAATAATTTATTTAATTACTTAAATAATGATTTAGAGAATTAAATGGTTGTTTAATTAAATTATATTGAATATTTAATCAATATTAATAATTAGATAATATATTTAATTCCGAAATAGTGAATCGACAATATTGTGTGAACTGGACAATTTAAAATATATAATTCAGTTTAGAGTTGAATTATATTAACAAATATATTATATAAATGACAGTTGAACGTATAATTATATTATAATTATAATCGAGCTCGAAATGGCGCGGTAGTTCGTAATTTGGCGATTCGAACTTTAAATGAATATACAGAATCCGTTTTAAATTGAATTTTTGTGAAATAAGAAACGTTCGGAGCTGGTGAAGTATATTTTTCTAATGGAAGAGAAAAATCGGGATTTCGTCGGGTATATTTTTATTTATGTCCAAAACAAATTTTTGAAAAGTCGCTATGGAATTCCTTTATAATTTATAACGATTTATTTATATTATAAAATGATTTTCAATATAAATTGAATACTGATTTAATCTGGATTTGAAATGTCAAGTTATAAATTCAGATATGTTTATTTTGGAGCTACGTGATATTCTATGTGAATATATACAATAATATTTATTTATAAATATTTAACTTAATTATATTTAAATATATTAATATTTAAATTGGATTATTTAGAGCTTTAAAAATAGCCAGTTTTGTAAACGACCTCCGTTTCAATGAAACTAATTTTGTTAGATCCGAAATATTAAATTATTGCTAGATTTCAATTTTCATGATTTTTGGAGTCAGTATGTGGTCATATAGATTTTTAATGTGAGAAACAATCGATATTTTAACGGTTAAAAATACGCTATATGATGAAACGAAATCGGAATTCGATTAAACAAGTTCCTTTGTGTCTGTAATGTCGAACTGTAGCTGTATGTCCATTTTTTTCTAATTTGGATACTGTATGTGATCATAGGAATTTTAAAGGTCGAATACAGACAATGTTGTAATAAAAATAAATAAAATAATCAAATAAAAAATATATTAAAACTCCTCTATAAATATCCTAACTTACCCTTAACCCTAGAATTCTTCATTCCACAGTCAACCAAATTTCCGCCATATGTTTTCCTCTTCTAAACCAATATCGTGAGGAATAAAATTTAAAATAAAATCAAATACTAAATGAAAAATTGCGATCTTGGACTCTTTGAGTTCCTGGAGAGTTCCTCTTCAACTTAGCATGAGTTTTGATGTGGATCGATCACCATTTTTTTTTTGTTATGTAAAAACAGCGTCAATCTTTCAAACTTAGGGCTGAGGAATTCGTGAAAATGGTTTATCAGTTTGAGTTCTAGAAGTTGTTTTTGATTTTAGGAAGGGAAATTGAACTTGTGTGCTAAGATTTGGAGATTTGTGTGTTAATTGTATTCGTGCATTCTCCTGTTGCGTGAGGAAAATGCTGAGAAACGAATTGTAAATGGAGACCGCGGATCACATGAGAAGGGTATGAGAGGAGAGTGCTGGAGATGAGATGAAGGATGGAGTTGATAGTGTGAAAATCAGTAAATAAATGGAGTAGTAGTTATGGGAAAGAAAATCCGTAATGGTCGTTGGTGTTGAGGGTTACGGGATTTACTGTGAAGAGGAAGAGAGTACTGTTCGTTTTGGGTGGAAGAAGTTTGGGCTGGGTTTGGGTAAGTGGTGAGGCCCAATACTTAAATAGATTTAGTTTAATTTAATTTAAGTAGCGGTTTATCTTGTAATTACAATATCTTAATCATACTTTATCAGAATTGAGCGCCGTTGGATCTGTTAGGATCGTATGGACAAGTGCTTCACACTGGAACTGACTGGGAGTGAATTGGAGCTCATTTCAATTTATAGCGAAATAAATTGTCTGAATCAAGCGACAATTATCGTTATTTAAAGATGATCGTCCAATGTGAGTAAATCTCACTAACTCTGTATAGTTTATATTTTTATAAATATAATCTAGTATCGATAAATGATGATTGATTGGTGTGTGTTGATTGTTTGGTTGAATAATTGATGTATTGTTTGAAATTATAGATAACGATATATATATATAAATCGTTAATCAAACATTGATTCTGTTTAGTAGAATATTTCATATTGAAATGGAATTGATGTTAATTATATTGTTTAAAATCTGTGGATGCAGGGAAATAGGTTGGAGGTATCCAACTGAATTCCTTAATATTTATAATACTGTTTATTTTCATATATTGTGATATATGATGTGATATATAATTTGTGATTGATTATGATGACACTGGTCATGTTATTTGGTATTTTAAATACCATATGAAATACTGGAATGTAAAAAGGAAATGTTCAAAGTGAATATTGAAAATGAAATATTTATATATGAAATAAATAGAAGTATAAAAGGAATATTTATAAAATCAAAGAATTGAATAAAATGATTATTTATTCAAAAAATCAATAGAATTATAAAAGGATTATTTATATAGAAAATAAATAGAAGTATAAAAGGAATATTTGTTTAGAAAATAAATAGGATTATAAAAAGAAATATTTGACGAGATATAAAAGAATTATGAAAAGATTATTTAAAGTGGATATTAAATAGAAATCTATTTTAACAAATAGATCGAGAAGATTTATTTATAAATAATGTTTTATAAATTAAATAAAATATTTACCATTTGATAAACGGAATATACAAGACTGAATTTATATAGAGAAGTAGGAATAAGTTTTAACACCGATATTTTAAATGGAATTTGAGCAGCATTTATAAAGGTGATTATAAATGGGATTATAAGTGTCAGAAGAATTAAATGAGAATTTATATAAATAATTCTATAGTTAGAAGAATAAATAGAAATTGGATTTGGGATATTGTTTTTAAATACGAAATCAAACTATTTTGATTGCAAAGAAGAAATATTATTCACTTCAATGTGAATAAAGGATTTAGGTAAATATTTTGCAACTAAAATATTATAAAGGAATTAGTGGTTTCAATTAGGAATTTAAATGGAATTACTAAAATTAGAAACTGACTAGAAATTAGTTGAGTTGATTGGCTTTCTGGGTATCGATCTGATGTTGGTTTCGGCCTTTGCGGTTAATACGTAGGGGCTGTTCTCTTACTACTTTACAGTTAGAGACTGATATATGTGAGAAGATAGTGATGCGTTAATCAGAAATGAAAATTTTTTCCAAAATTAATAACGTATATTTTCTAAAATTAGAAAATAAGGATTTGATGAATATATGGAAATGAGAAATGGGGAAATGAATAAATGTTGGTTGATGATTGATCGATAGAATTTCCATCTGAAAATAATATTGTTGTCTGCACACATGTTTTTCTTTGATAGTTAAATCACCGACTATCAAAGTTTTTGACCATTTTTCCGTCGTCAATACAGAGAGACCAGGACCAGATTCATTATCTGAAAACCACTCTGTATGGACGTTAGCATTGCGATCAAATATGATGAAGATAATTGAAGACGTAGTTATGCAAGGGTTGTCCTATTTACAGAATAGTACCTTCGGTCCGTCCAATCCCAAGACGACCTGTATGGAAGAATGTCTGACAGAGTATATCTAATGGATCACGTGAGTTGATCTTTTGAAATGTAGTTACGTTTGGTGGTGGAGGAATTCATTTCTCTTAGCTGTATACTCGTTGTATTTTTGGGGAAATCAATTTGTGATTTGGCGGGTATGACGATGTGACATTCAAAATGAATAAATTTGTGATCTGTCAGAGATAAGCGTGGTCTCTAGCCTTACAACCAGGAATGGTATAAAATCGGGTAGGTCGCATGGCTAAGTAGTTAGCTGCCAAGTAGGGTGTATTGTCACCTGATCTAGAGAAATTCCTTTTGCTTCTTAAATATATCGATACTGTACCTTTCGGGAAACAGTTGCTGATCCCAACCGTTGGTGATAATACATTCAGTACACTCAAGCGAAATGAGTGACCGATCAGGTTTATCCTGGGTTGCAAGATGTTCTTGTTGAACCTGGTGTATTCCTCTCTAGAGATACACTATCAGAAGATGGTCCGATACCTTGCCATTTGGAATTCATTAACCAATAAGTGCCTGTGGTTTTTGATTATATATTATGTATGTGGAACGTGAGATGAAAGCGTTCTGCTAGATGATTATTATATTGTGATTGATAGACACTATCATAATATCAATGGAGTTTTAATATAAAAGATCATTGTTTCTCGCAAAAGGATTTTTGGTGTTAAATCAAATGCTTTGGATTCTCATAAGGGAAAAACCCATTCTATGTTATACGGCATGGTCTTATGAGATATCGTTTATTTTCTCAAACCGTTTTAAATTGTTTACTCACACCAGTCCCATGACTACCCCACAGTTTATTTTTTTTTGTTTTACCGTAAACTCTTGGATGCCCAAATTTGTACGGGCAGTCAAGTTGTCAGGTTTTACAGATATACTTGGAGAGCTTGGAGCAGGAGGCTTCAGAATTATATAGCTATTGTTTATTCCGCTATGTTGTTAGTGTTATACTCTGATAATGTTACTGTATACGTATACTGATTTTATTTCAAATATATGTTATCTATTATATGTTGTTCGTTCCGTTGTGAGATTCGTTTTACTCTGATGTTGTTATATGTTCTTCTTCTTCTTCTATTCTAATTTTCTATCTTATCTATTCTCACCCTCTATTTTCTTTCATGGACTATCTGATATTTCCGATGCTTGATAGTCGACATTGGGTTATATGTCGATTACTCAGGATCGCGAAAATCTGGGTCATTGCACATTCTGAATAATTGATTCGACGATAAGTCGATGATGAAGACTGTGGTTGAAGACTAGAGGTCTTCACATCGTTTGGATGATTACTGATGACTTGATTGGGTTGTACACCCAAGACAAGGTAATAAGTGGTGATTGTCCAGACGTACTTGGAGATCGACCAGATATGCGAGGACCTCTCTCCTATATTGGGCATATGGGACGAGGAATAAGGTGCCTCCGGTTTTGTTCAGACCCAGAACGAACTAATAAATGGATGTGTGTCTGACATTGGATTTTATTCTATGTTGATTGATCTCTATTAAATATATATACGTTTGGTGGCGGAGAATTTATTCTCTTGCTTAACACCCTTCTCTAAGACGTACAAGCTTAAAGGTTATATATCGATAGATATCAGTCGCATGGCGTGAATTGCCTGTGTGGCATGCTGAGATGCAAATGATCAAGGCTTCTGTTGAAAACCAGAGTCTTGTGGTTGATGATCAAAGCACGGCTTTAAATAGCATAACTTTGTGTATAGCGTTAACTTGCGAGCCGCACACCTCGGTATGAGTCAAAAATGGGATCATGACTGCAGGGAGTGCACGACGTTTCCTTCTAGCTATGGGTGGTGTCATGGTATGGAGCCCAGACATTTATATTTATTTTACCTATATGGATGATGGATTGTGAGGATCCTCGAATATATCGGTAATGACGGAGCCGATGGATAGGTTCGATAGGACCAGGAAACATGTGTTCAGGAATAACCAATCCACAAATGTAAGGAAGGACCGACCCTGAAGCATCACAGGGTTGTCCAGAGCGTGTAATCCTGAGGCATATACTAGAGTGTCTCGAAGCCGGCAAGGAGATGATCCCTTGCCTCGACTCATGACGGAAATCCAATTTCCAATATGTGACATTTTGGTTTTGATTGTAGAGCCTAATATAGGCGACATGATATATGGTACCCATGCCGTCTATGATTGATACATTTATATTTGAAGTGGTTTTATGCACCATGCACTTATAATAGTATCTAATGATTTTTGTTTTAAATGTACCAAGCATGTTTGACTATTATAAGGGAAAACTCTATCCTCCAGCTTGCGTTGCATTGTGTGATGGGACCTGAATCTTATAATAGCTTCATTTTCCAAAAAGCATTATGTTATTTATTTTATGCACTGGTATTCTTGGGAGAAAACCTGTACCGTGTTATACGGTGTGGTCCCTTGATGTACTTTATTTTAAAGTAAAGATTTAATAACTGTTTTTGTTCTCATACCAGCCCCATGACTAACCTGGAGTTTATTGTTTTAACCTAAACACTGGGTGCCCCTATTTTCCACACGGGCAGCTAGTAGTTTTGGTTTTGTAGATATTATTTTCACAGGATCCTGGATTTACAGCTGAAGCTATATTCAGAAAGCTCTGTATCCATGTATTTCTTTTAGTTGTGTTATGTATTATTTTTCCGCTTCTTTATAATTTAAATCTCTAATATTTTTCTGATGTATATTAATTATTCGTACTCTGTTATATTCTTGTACTATAATGTAAATTTTTGTAATAAGCAATGAAATGTTCTTCTTTTTGTGTTCTGAATTGTCGTGTTCTCAACTCAATCCGGGCTTTCCCGTAAGGGCGAGTTTGGGTCGTTTCGTCTCGGTATCAGAGGTTTGGTTTACAGAGCTCGAGAACAAGACATATTATAACCGAACGAAATAATTCATCAGAGATTGGATTAGTAGTATCCAATGAGAATGATTCGTTGGAGATGGGATCAGCAGTATCCCAAAATGGGTTGGAAGAGTGTTATTTTTAAAATAAAAGTGAAAATAAATTTGGTTTTGAAAATTTAAACCTTATTGTGCATATTTGAATATTTTATTTTAACTTGATTTGGAGAATCAAGTATATAAAGATTTTGCATATACATCTGATCCACGTGTATACGAAGTCTTAAATATACTGGATAGATATAGAATCTGTGATAACCCCAAACCTCCACTGGGTGAAAGTAAGGAATAATCATATGGAATGCAACATAAATATAACAATACATATCACTGATACAACATAGCAGAGGAAAACCATAGCATAATAACATCATAGCAGCGGAAATATAATGTCATAAACCACAGAATCCCAACAGTCACAGAATCCAAATTATTACATCAAGTTTGCAGAAATGAAAATAAGTTCCAACTCCCAAAATAAGCAATACGAAATGAAACAAGTCTAATGACTGAACTTAAAAATAGAAAAATGCAATAGAAGTAAATGATAACTGTCCTCAAAGCTCCAAGTCATCACCTCTCCGCAAAAGCAAATCCAAGCAAAGATAATGAGCAACTCCAAGAAGACTCCAAGCAAAGAATGAACCTGTTTACTTGGCTGCCCGTGTAGAAAAGAGGGCACCTTAGTTTGCAAAAAGTTGAAACAAACTATGGGTCAGTCGTGGGACTGGTATGAGAATTCATAACTAGTTTACTAATAATAATATGACAAATCCAAAGACCACGCCGCTAATGCGGAACGGGTTTACTCAATGGATTGTCGTGCATAATTTAAAGTGTCAGAACGTACAGCATCACAATGCTTTTTAGAAAAATGGAATCACTATAAGACTCAAGTCCCATCACACAATGCAACGCACACCAGAGGATAGAGTTTTCCCTTATGGTGATTAAACATGCTAAATACGACAAATACGAGTTTAATATTATTATTAGTGTATAATAAAACATTTCAAAATAAATGTATCAATCCTAGGAAACATAGTACCCCATCCTATTATATCTCCATACTAGTAATACCATCAAAACCGCAGGGTCGTATTTGGAATTTGGATTTCCATCTGAGTCAAGGCTAGGGAGGAGCTCCTTACCGATTCGAGGCACTCTAGCAATGCCCCAGGATTGGTACTCTGTCCAACCCTTGGATCCTGCAGGGCCGGTCCATACGTTAACGCTTAATGGATTAGTAATTCCTGAACACACGCTTCCCGGTCCTTTTGGACCTATAATACGGCCAGTGGCGACCGCATAAATCCGAGGCCTCGAAAAATCCAACAACCACAATGAATAAATGCCAGCGCTGGTAGGTCCCTGGCACCACTCTAGCTAGAAAGAAACGTGTGCACTCCCTGCGTTCCCTTCTCCCGTTTTTGTAATAACCCGAAAATCTGGGCCAGTTTAAAATTTTTATTTTGGCGATTTTAGGGAATTTTGAATATTTAAAATGGATTATTTTAAATAATATTGACAAGAAATTTATTTTGAATATAATTCGACGTATATGTTTATATACGTCGTCGTTAGAATATAAATATTTATATATAATTATAAATAGAATTGAAAATGGCGCTGTAGTTCGATAATTCGATTTCAAACTTCAATTGAATGTACCGGGTGCAAAACAATCCGGATTTTAGTGAAACCAAAAATAATGGAATCTAATAGTGAATATCTTTCCAACGAATCCGAAAAATCAAAAGTTCGTAGCGGGAATCAAAAGATATGTCCAGTTGAAAATTCTGAATAGTCGCTATGGAATTCAGGCCCTTAAAAATAGCAATTTTGCAAACGACCTCGGATTTCGACGAAACCAGTTTTGTTGGGTCCGGGATGTAAAGTTATTGCTAGATTCCAAATTTCATAATTTTTCGAATCAATATGTGAGCGTGGCAAAGGAAAACGCGTTTGACCAGTTTCAGTTGATTTTAATCGACTGGAAATTGGCCATTTTTCAAACGGTCTCAGAATTCGACGAAACTAGTTTTGTTAGGACCGTATCGTCAATACGAAGCTAGAAAATATTTTTATGGAATTTATAGAGTTGTTATGTGACCCCGGTAATTTGAAATGTACGTTTAAAATTCAATATAGAGATTTAAATGAAAATTCAACGGAAACTGATTGTAACGATCAAACCAGCTTACGATACATATCCCATTGTGTCCGGAATGGGGGTAAAACGCTATGGACGACAGGCGGTAGGCCTCGTTTCGAGGTCGTATGAAAAAGTCAACTTTAGGTTGAATTAAATAATAATAATAAAAAAAATCCCCTTTCCTTTATCTCTGCCCCCCCCTAATTTTCATTTCAATCGAATCAGAAAGAAAAAAAAAAGCCGTAGATCAAAATCGCGCTCCACCCCGTCGATGGACGCCGCCCCCTCGCGAGCGCCGCCTAGCCCCACAACCCCCCCCCCTCTGGCCTCAACCGCGACGACACCCTTCCCCCTCCTCTCGATTGCCTTTCCCTATACGACGCCGAAGCCTCCTGCGCCTGACCAGAATCGCAGCCACCTCCCTCGCCGACCGCCGATCACCTGAGCCCTCCCTTCTTCCAGTCCGCCGCTCTTCCAAACCCCCTCCGTCTTGAAAAAACCCTGTAAGTTCTATTTCTTACTAAAACTGATTTTTTATGTTTTTAAATACTGATTTTGTTATAATTTAAATACTGATTTTTTTTATATAAGGTAAATACTGATTTTTATATAAAGTAAAAACTAATTTTTCAAATGATTTTAAAGTGTTTTAAAACTGATTTTATAAAACATTTAAAAACTGATTTTATTTTAAGGTTTAAAATAGAATAAAGGTCGGATTTTTAAAGTGTTAAAGATCGAATTTTTAGGGTTAAAGGCAAGATTTTTATCGTATGGAAAATATGAAGTTGAAGCTATAAAAATCTGATTTTTAATATGAAGTTAGAGTTATAAAAATACTATTTTTTTATATGATAAAGATCGATTTTTATAAAATGTAGAAAGGGTAAAAATATAATTTTTATACTAATGGCATATTAAAAATATAATCTTTACTATATGGAAGACGTAAAAATATGATCTTTGTATTTTTAAAGTATTAAAAATATAATTTTTACATGATAGGAATATTAAAAATATCATCTTTATATGTGTAGAAAAATAAAAATGAGATTTTTATAAAGATGAAATCTTTATTTTAGAAAAGGCGAAATCTTTATATGGAAAATAGCGTGATAAAAATATAATTTTTATCTATATAACATAGTAGTAAAAATTCGATTTTTATATATGATTTTTATATATTGAACTTCGAAATAAAAATATGGTTTTTATATATTGAATAACGAAGTAAAAATTCGATTTTTACATATGTAGTGGCTACGGTCAACGAAGGTGACAAGAAGGCGAAACGACGAAGAATTCTGCAAAAGAAGTGTCGTGAAGTTGGGATAGCTATCGGTGAGAATTTCTCACTCTTCAATTTCTTTTCTAGTTATATATATATACTAGGATGCAGACGGTGTTTAGTAGCACCCGACACAATCGTCCACAGACCATGGACTTGATTGTTTGGTTGCATAGATTAGTTGGATTATTTGATTGAAATTGAATTGTTTGGTGAAATGAATGGATTTGATTGATGTGTGAATGGCGTGGGCCTTCACTAGACCGGGGATAAGGCTAGGCCTTGTCCCGTTTCTAGTATCGTGCCGTTATGCCGCCGAAATTTTCTAAAATATGTTAGAAAAATAAAAATATCATTTATTGAATAAATGAACTGAAAAGAAAATTCATGTGTTGGAATAAATATTTTATCGTTAAAAATATAGTTTTTAACGTGGAAGTGAATAAAATAAAATATTCATTTATAAACCGGACGGTTTGTTTATGTACACCTATTTGAATGACATTGATTGGGACGATAAATTTTACACATCGCCCAACAGCACAAATAAAATACGTGTTTGATTGTTTGAAACCCCACACGGGTGTTGGGATGAAATTTGAAGTTCACTCATCCTGATTGATTAAATATGTCGATCGATCGATTGACAGGCTGTCATAAGCGTTAGATATCTATATTTGATGCTTATACAGTGTAGTGCACTTTGGTTGAGTGTAACACCCCACCTCCATTAAGGTCACTCACAAAGGGAATGCCTTAACTTTGGTGGAGCATTTTAGTAAACAGAACAGAAACTTACAAGACAGATAAAACAGTACTTGAAAATTTTTAGCTTTATTACAGCGGAAACAGAAATTAATATGGTTACATCCTTTCAATTTCAGAATTCAAGTACAAAATATCAGTCTTGTACAAAAGCCTTCAAAATGCATAGTTTAAAACCATAATCCCCATGGAACGGAAGCTATACAGAGCCAAGCCATACTTTAAGCACTTCAAGCAAAGAGAAATCCGGATCAAGCTAAAGTATTTCCCTCCTTGGATAACCTGGGGGGGAAACGGAAGAAAGGAGGCGAAACAACAAGGGTCAGACAAAAAGTCTGGCAAGTCCAGTGACTTTCAGCATATGAACAGATAATAATAATATGATATGAACATAAAACTGGATGTGAGATAACTATAACAGGTGTAGCAGATATAACAGAAAAACAGAATGATATAAACTATTGTTTTACACTTCTCTGCACTAATACTAGTATAGCAGAATTAGGTGTCACCCTAATGTCTAAATTGAAGCAGGAACGGGTACAAAATACTTTAACAGAAACAGAATGCTAATAATGGGCCTTTACTACCCGATCAGAAACAGACAGAAGAAGAAACAGATTTATCCCTACGGAAACAGAATGTGGAATTAGGTGTACACTAGTAATGGGCCTTTACCACCCGAACAGACGGTACCACACAGAAACAGACAGGTGTTACCACCCAACATAAACAGACGGTACCAACAGAAACAGACAGAACCAAGCGTACCCTAAAACCCTACCCCAAGCGATCGGCTCCCTAATACATAAATATCCTGTGTCGGCCCCACAGTAGGGTGTATCACTCCCTAAAGTGACAACCAATTGGCACAGACCTATTTACAGATGTCACGGCGTCTTACATCCTCAGAGGCAGACCGGGATCCATGCACGCACATGACCCGGTTGGAACGCACCATCAACACCCCTCGCCATTATCAGAATGAACCTCTTATAATTAGTTCAGTAAGCGTGCCCGGACCCTACTTACTGTTGGGTCAAAGTTTTGATACCAGAAAGGGTTACTGACTAATATGGGTCCCAAACAACAGACGACACAAGTAATTCCCCTCCTAACCTTGTGTCCCCAGACTAACAGATTTCAGATTAACTTGTTTACAAGTTCAGACATACAGAATTCAGATTTACTAATTCACAAATTAAGTTAACAAGTTTTCAGACTAACGGGTCAGGTGTACAGATTTTTCAGATTTGTCTAACTTTGTATTGGGCCTACAGATTCATGGACGGGTTTTACTACATCTATTAATCCCATTGGTTTAACCCTATTTTTCCCCAATACGTTTTAGACGTCATTCTTATCTTAGATTTGCATTAATTAATTATTAATGCACAGACCTCTCACATTAGGTCGGTAGCTTGTGGCCGCTGGATATGCCGGGCGGTTCCGGGCAGACTTCTGCCACAAGCCAGACCTAACCTCGTGTCTTACGCATGTTATGACTAACTTCTCACATTAGAACCTATTGTTTGCGGCCACTGGATGTGCCGGGCGGTTCCGGGTAGATTTACGCCGCAAACTCATTCTAACCTCGAGTTAGCCATGTTTATCTTTGCGGCCAATTAATTAATAATTTACCGTTTATGCGCGTGCCCAATATATATATGCCAATTCAGATTATATCAATCACAGGATGATTATATCAACATAGCAGATAACAGATTTTATATGACATAGCGGATTTAACAGATTTAGCAACTTAGCAGATTTTGGCATATAACAGGTTAGGCATCTCAACAGACAAATTTAACAGATTTGGCATTTCAATCTAATTAGCAGTCTATGCAATATAACAGAACTAGCAGTTTTAGGCAACTTAGCAAATTAGCAGATTTAGCAAATTTAATATTAAAGGTTCTATTTACATGCCTTGCCTAATCATAAATTAGGCCTAAATTCATATGCCTACATAATTGTCATGATTCACAATATGAACATATATTCCATGTTTGCATAAATTTACATAGCGCAGAATATGGACATAATTTACCATATAACATATGTTCCAATTTTTGTTAAACTAGCATTTTACAGCAGATTCACATGTAAATTATACCAAATATAATCATTGATTACAATGCATGCCATATATCCAAAAATTCCTATTTAGGTGTAATCACAATAATAGATACCCTAATTAATGTAAATCTTTACACCTAACTTTCCATATCCTTCTTCTTTTCAAGTCATGAATTATAATGCAAAATATATCCAATAATCTAAATCTTTAAATTATATCTTCTAAAAATCAGATCTTGACTTTTATATGCATTTTGTCCAAAGTCTCCAAATCATATGTAATCATACAATGGTTCCTCTTTTCTCTTATCACAGAATATGCATAGATCTAAATTTAGTTTACAACATATACTCATTTTTCTAATTAATTACAAATCTAAATTACAACATAACTATGCATACAACATGCATAAATTACATGTTCATAGTCAAATTTATGCATCCAATCCCAAGTCACATGTCCAATATATTTTATGCCTCAGACCTAAAGTCATACATTCAATTTAGTCTTGTCAAATTTCGCATCATTCATCCCAAAATTTGCGTTCATACGTTCATCTCTTATGAGATTAGGCACAGGCTCATGGTAGCCTGGCTATAAAAAAAACAGAAAAGAAGAAAAGGGATACAGAAAAACAGATCTGACAGAAGAAAATATATATACAATCTCAGATTCAGAATCAAAAACATATCAAAATTATTATTAACGTTTATAGCGGAAAATAACTGTACTTGCCTTGATTGGATTAAAGAAAGGACTTTAGTTGTTACAGAATTGTTGCAGAAGCTTTTATCTCAAATTTGAATTTAGGATGATGTTGATTATCTTCTAGTTTTAATTCCAGCAGAGCAGCGACGCCATTTTTATTTTTTTATTAGAAGAAGAGAGCAATGGAGGCTAGAGAATTATGTAAGAAACCTAGGTAGAGTCTAGGGTCATTTTTATAGGGGTTATGAACTGATTAGGACCATTGATGTCGCTTGGATTGATCGTAGCCTTTCATCCTAAGGAGAGACCAATTAGAGCCTGCCACCTAGCCCTAATGACAAAGCAGACCACAGAAAATCGGCCAAACACAGACCTGGCCAGCCAGGTTGGCCTGGGTTCGACCTGGCTCTCGACCAGGTCGACACCCCTGTCGACAGGGCTGTCGACAGCCCTGTCGACATGGCTAGCCCAGGTCGACAGCCCAGTCGACCTGGGTGCGTCAGGCGGGACTTTTTCCGCCCTGGCCCATTGGGCCCCACTTCGATATTTTTAATTGTTTTATTCTGTTTGAATTTTAAATTAAATTCAGAAACTTCCGAAGGCTATATCTTCTTCATACGGACTCCATTTTTCGAAAACTCGGACTCTATTTCGCGTATTTTTCCGAGACGAACGCAATGGCGTATCCCGTTTCCCTTAGTTCTTTGATTTCAAATTAATTATACTTTAATTTGTTAATTCCACAGTTATAGAATACACGGGGTGTTACATTCTCCCCCACTTAAAAGGATTTCGTCCCCGAAATCTTCAAGTTAAGAAGAATGTGTCCTACCTTCCAATCACCCATCTACTCAACCATCATCCACAAGCATCCATTGTCCTTAGAAAACTTCTAATGTTGTATGAACATATGCAAAAGTGTGTGTATATGTTCCTTATCTAATGCAAAGATCAGGCGGTCTACTGATTCAGTTGACCTCCTTAATGCGAATTATGTCAGTGCCATGAGTCCAACATGTATGCAATAGAATTCTGATGATATATATTATTTCTATATGAGTGCACAACCATTCACTCAAATGCAACATCCATGTGCTGAATCAACCAATTTGCATCCACAAGAATTGAAAAATGCTCACCCATCCATATGCAGTATGAGAGTGTTTTCGAGCCGATCTAGTGCCTAGTGTGTGTATATGCATCCACAGGCGACCACTAGCAACCACTTGCATCCACTTGCAACCATCAAACATAACATGTCTCAAACACATGTTTACACCCATTAGTTTCTACCTAAAGTTCAAATATTCGATCGATAGGATACAGTCGAATGATGGAAGCGAGTACAGATAGAACGAAAATTTGGTTCCCATTAGACATGGGTCCTAAGTATCGGCCCCAAAGACCGAAACCAATATCAAATTGACACCCTACGAAAACTCAGAATGTATGCGTCATACTTGACGCCTAACACAGATATCCCTCAAACCCCAGTCTCAAACAGACGATCCATAACCCTTATGGGTCTGAGTCTATAGCGGAATTCAGAAATAATACTAGCATTAAAGTGCAGAGTATCGATTACAAAATCAAAATACCAAAATCAGAAAAGTCACAATCAGATAAAGAAATTAAACCTAATATAAAAAATTTCCTATTTCTATCCTAGCCACTAGCCTCAAGATTATTCGCCTGCCCTCCTTGTCCTCGTCTCTTCGGGCAGTCCCTAGTGAAGTGTCCCATCTCTCCACAGTTGAAGCAAGCGCCTTTCCTTTTTCTGCAATCCTTGTTCAGATGAGTCGTGCTCCCACAAGTAAAGCACTTTTTCCCTTTCTTATCTTCAGTTTTTTCATCCTTCTTTTGTATTTCCTTTTTGGGCCCCGTTTTCTTATTCTGTGGTTCTTCCTTCTTTGTCTCCTTTGGGCCCTTGTCTTCCTCGTGCAGTAGTGCCATGTCCACCAATCTCTCGTAAGTTGCTCCCATGGGTACATGGGTCATGGCTAGGCAGTGCAGTGGCTCGTTCAATCCTTTAACAAAGCGAAGAGCCTTTTTATGCTGAGTGTTGACTAAATCCAATCCGAACCTAGCTAGTTGGTTGAACTGGTTGACGTATTCCTTGACCGTCATACTTCCTTGCTTAAGAGATAAGAACTTCTCCAGTTGTAAACTCCGTTCAGCTTGCGAGAGAAATTTTGTCTCAAACCTTGTTCTGAAATCCATCCATGTCTCAACCAGCCTCTCGGCGTTAGTGACTTCCCACCAGTAGGAAGCTTCGTCTTTGAGCAGCCATACCGCCAACTGTACCTTTTGCCTATCGTCCACCTCGAAGATAACGAATAGATCCTCAGTTTCTTTGAGCCAGTTTCTCGCTTCTACGAATGATTCAGTTCCTTTGAAATCCTTCCCACCCATGGCCCTAAAATCTCTACAGATCTTTGAGAAAGCAATTGCACGAGGAGGGGGTGGAGGAGGGGGATCATTTGCTGGACCTGCAGCGGCGGTCCTAGCTTCAAGATATTGATGAAACCAACCGGGTACATGAACACCCTCTGGTATCTCAGATGCTTCAGACATGCTGGAACGAAAAAGGAAAGGTTCAATACAAAAAGGACTGAAAGAAAGATATATGGCTCTTGGGGATCATGTTTTTTTTTTTCAAAATAAGCTTTATTTTTGAAAATACTTCCTTTCAAAACCTTTTTGAAAACAGTTTTCAAAAACTTTACCCAATCTGGTAACCTTCAGCTCTGATACCAAGTGTAACACCCCACCTCCATTAAGGTCACTCACAAAGGGAATGCCTTAACTTTGGTGGAGCATTTTAGTAAACAGAACAGAAACTTACAAGACAGATAAAACAGTACTTGAAAATTTTTAGCTTTATTACAGCGGAAACAGAAATTAATATGGTTACATCCTTTCAATTTCAGAATTCAAGTACAAAATATCAGTCTTGTACAAAAGCCTTCAAAATGCATAGTTTAAAACCATAATCCCCATGGAACGGAAGCTATACAGAGCCAAGCCATACTTTAAGCACTTCAAGCAAAGAGAAATCCGGATCAAGCTAAAGTATTTCCCTCCTTGGATAACCTGGGGGGGAAACGGAAGAAAGGAGGCGAAACAACAAGGGTCAGACAAAAAGTCTGGCAAGTCCAGTGACTTTCAGCATATGAACAGATAATAATAATATGATATGAACATAAAACTGGATGTGAGATAACTATAACAGGTGTAGCAGATATAACAGAAAAACAGAATGATATAAACTATTGTTTTACACTTCTCTGCACTAATACTAGTATAGCAGAATTAGGTGTCACCCTAATGTCTAAATTGAAGCAGGAACGGGTACAGAATACTTTAACAGAAACAGAATGCTAATAATGGGCCTTTACTACCCGATCAGAAACAGACAGAAGAAGAAACAGATTTATCCCTACGGAAACAGAATGTGGAATTAGGTGTACACTAGTAATGGGCCTTTACCACCCGAACAGACGGTACCACACAGAAACAGACAGGTGTTACCACCCAACATAAACAGACGGTACCAACAGAAACAGACAGAACTAAGCGTACCCTAAAACCCTACCCCAAGCGATCGACTCCCTAATACATAAATATCCTGTGTCGGCCCCACAGTAGGGTGTATCACTCCCTAAAGTGACAACCAATTGGCACAGACCTATTTACAGATGTCACGGCGTCTTACATCCTCAGAGGCAGACCGGGATCCATGCACGCACATGACCCGGTTGGAACGCACCATCAACACCCCTCGCCATTATCAGAATGAACCTCTTATAATTAGTTCAGTAAGCGTGCCCGGACCCTACTTACTGTTGGGTCAAAGTTTTGATACCAGAAAGGGTTACTGACTAATATGGGTCCCAAACAACAGACGACACAAGTAATTCCCCTCCTAACCTTGTGTCCCCAGACTAACAGATTTCAGATTAACTTGTTTACAAGTTCAGACATACAGAATTCAGATTTACTAATTCACAAATTAAGTTAACAAGTTTTCAGACTAACGGGTCAGGTGTACAGATTTTTCAGATTTGTCTAACTTTGTATTGGGCCTACAGATTCATGGACGGGTTTTACTACATCTATTAATCCCATTGGTTTAACCCTATTTTTCCCCAATACGTTTTAGACGTCATTCTTATCTTAGATTTGCATTAATTAATTATTAATGCACAGACCTCTCACATTAGGTCGGTAGCTTGTGGCCGCTGGATATGCCGGGCGGTTCCGGGCAGACTTCTGCCACAAGCCAGACCTAACCTCGTGTCTTACGCATGTTATGACTAACTTCTCACATTAGAACCTATTGTTTGCGGCCACTGGATGTGCCGGGCGGTTCCGGGAAGATTTACGCCGCAAACTCATTCTAACCTCGAGTTAGCCATGTTTATCTTTGCGGCCAATTAATTAATAATTTACCGTTTATGCGTGTGCCCAATATATATATGCCAATTCAGATTATATCAATCACAGGATGATTATATCAACATAGCAGATAACAGATTTTATATGACATAGCGGATTTAACAGATTTACCAACTTAGCAGATTTTGGCATATAACAGGTTAGGCATCTCAACAGACAAATTTAACAGATTTGGCATTTCAATCTAATTAGCAGTCTATGCAATATAACAGAACTAGCAGTTTTAGGCAACTTAGCAAATTAGCAGATTTAGCAAATTTAATATTAAAGGTTCTATTTACATGCCTTGCCTAATCATAAATTAGGCCTAAATTCATATGCCTACATAATTGTCATGATTCACAATATGAACATATATTCCATGTTTGCATAAATTTACATAGCGCAGAATATGGACATAATTTACCATATAACATATGTTCCAATTTTTGTTAAACTAGCATTTTACAGCAGATTCACATGTAAATTATACCAAATATAATCATTGATTACAATGCATGCCATATATCCAAAAATTCCTATTTAGGTGTAATCACAATAATAGATACCCTAATTAATGTAAATCTTTACACCTAACTTTCCATATCCTTCTTCTTTTCAAGTCATGAATTATAATGCAAAATATATCCAATAATCTAAATCTTTAAATTATATCTTCTAAAAATCAGATCTTGACTTTTATATGCATTTTGTCCAAAGTCTCCAAATCATATGTAATCATACAATGGTTCCTCTTTTCTCTTATCACAGAATATGCATAGATCTAAATTTAGTTTACAACATATACTCATTTTTCTAATTAATTACAAATCTAAATTACAACATAACTATGCATACAACATGCATAAATTACATGTTCATAGTCAAATTTATGCATCCAATCCCAAGTCACATGTCCAATATATTTTATGCCTCAGACCTAAAGTCATACATTCAATTTAGTCTTGTCAAATTTCACATCATTCATCCCAAAATTTGCGTTCATACGTTCATCTCTTATGAGATTAGGCACAGGCTCGTGGTAGCCTGGCTATAAAAAAAACAGAAAAGAAGAAAAGGGATACAGAAAAACAGATCTGACAGAAGAAAATATATATACAATCTCAGATTCAGAATCAAAAACATATCAAAATTATTATTAACGTTTATAGCGGAAAATAACTGTACTTGCCTTGATTGGATTAAAGAAAGGACTTTAGTTGTTACAGAATTGTTGCAGAAGCTTTTATCTCAAATTTGAATTTAGGATGATGTTGATTATCTTCTAGTTTTAATTCCAGCAGAGCAGCGACGCCATTTTTATTTTTTTATTAGAAGAAGAGAGCAATGGAGGCTAGAGAATTGTGTAAGAAACCTAGGTAGAGTATAGGGTCATTTTTATAGGGGTTATGAACTGATTAGGACCATTGATGTCGCTTGGATTGATCGTAGCCTTTCATCCTAAGGAGAGACCAATTAGAGCTTGCCACCTAGCCCTAATGACAAAGCAGACCACAGAAAATCGGCCAAACACAGACCTGGCCAGCCAGGTTGGCCTGGGTTCGACCTGGCTCTCGACCAGGTCGACACCCCTGTCGACAGGGCTGTCGACAGCCCTGTCGACATGGCTAGCCCAGGTCGACAGCCCAGTCGACCTGGGTGCGTCAGGCGGGACTTTTTCCGCCCTGGCCCATTGGGCCCCACTTCGGAATTTTTAATTGTTTTATTCTGTTTGAATTTTAAATTAAATTCAGAAACTTCCGAAGGCTATATCTTCTTCATACGGACTCCGTTTTTTGAAAACTCGGACTCTATTTCGCGTATTTTTCCGAGACGAACGCAATGGCGTATCCCGTTTCCCTTAGTTCTTTGATTTCAAATTAATTATACTTTAATTTGTTAATTCCACAGTTATAGAATACATGGGGTGTTACATTGATGGTTGATTATTTTTCAATGATATTATATACATGTGTTGTATGGAGTCCATATAATTAACTTTATATGGTGATTGATTGGGCCTCATTCCAATCGTGAAAATAAAGAATATTTTGATAATAACAAATATTTTGATGATAGGAAATATTTGAAATAGAATATTTGAAAATAGAAATATGTGAAGCCGTGATGATTAGATTGACGCCATTTTGACGTGAACGATATTTATATCGATTTTAAACGATTTCGAAATGAATTGAATTGAAAGTGATTTCGAAATGAATTGAATTGAAAGTGATTTCGAAATGAATTGAATTGAAAGTGATTTCGAAATGAATTGAATTGAAAGTGATTTCGAAATGAATTGAATTGAAAGTGATTTCGAAATGAATTGAATTGAAAGTGATTTCGAAATGAATTGAATTGAAAACGATTTCGAAATGAATTGAATTGAAAACGAATTCAAATTGAATTGAAAACGAATTGAAATGAATTCAAATTGAATTGAAATTTGAATTGAATAGAAATGAATTTTAAAACGAATTTATAAAGAAGAATTCAATTTTGATTTGAATTGAAATGGAAGTTGAAATTGCTTTTGAAACGAATTTAAAACTATTTATATAATTCGTTTTAAATAGAAATCGACGAAATATATTATATATATATTATATATATAATATAATGGCCTGAATAGAACGCGCCGCGCCGCGGCAGTTCGTGAATTTCGACCATTTATTTCAAACGGACATTGCGGGAGATCCGACCGTCGGATTCTCCTAAAACCGGAACCGTTGGGTTCGTATCGAAAAGAGCTTTCTAGCGAATGTTAGAAATTTGAAATCTAACGGTTGGATTTGGAATTATGTCCAAATCAAATTTGAAAAAGGTCGCTGTAAGTGCAGTTCGATGGCCATTGATGGAAATCGACTGTACGGGTCTTGATAAAATTATTAAAAATAGTAATAATTTGTGTGAAATCATAAGAAATGATTTGTGAAGATTTGGGATGAAAAACTTCATGTTTGAAAAGATAAAAATAGATTTTTATCGAAATAAGCTAGTTTTGAACTAGAATGATAATTCTATTTATTTTTAAGTAAATAAATTGAATTTGAAAAGGGTTTTAAAAATAACCAAAATTTCCAATGATCGCATTGGAGTGGATTTGAATCGAAATTGTCTTCGGAATATTTCGATGTTGGAATTCGTGATTATACAGATGTTGTTACGGAAATTTGAAAGATATATATTTATATCGTTATTTCCAATATGACATTTGTTAGTCGTAGGATTCGATATTGAATATAAGCCGATATATTTTCTATTCAGAGCCTTGTATTGAATATCGAATGTGATTTGGGTTTGTCGTGAATGGTGTCTTCATTAACACTGTTCTTGAGCCCAGTTGAGAAAAGATTAAATCTTTTTATTTAGATTTAATGAAGTGTACCAATTAAACGATATTTAATTGGAATTGAATTGGTATTGATTTTTGGGTTTATCGTGAACAGTGTTTTAAATAACACTTGTTCTTTAACCCGATAATTAATGGAATGTGATTTTGGGTTTATCGTGAACCGTGTTTTAAATGACACTGATTCTTTAACCCAGTTAAAGATTAAAACTAAGTGGAGTTTTAATGAATCTTTAAATAGATTGAAATGATCGAAAATGGAGTATCACCAGTTTTACTCCAAGTGATAGTTAAATCTTTAATTAGATTTGAACGTGAAATGGTAATTGAATTACCGATAACACTGTGGTGTTAGATATGAAGTACTACCAGTTTTACTTCATGGGATGAATAGGTTGGGATTGGGAAAATAAAATAAATGATTACTTCGGTGTGGTTCGATAATCCCGACTAGTTTGAATTGATATTCAAAGGAGATTAAAGAATAAATTTAAAGAATTTATCTTGGATAAAATTAATGGGGACTTTTCCCAAAGTATGGGAATATTTGAATAAAAGAATATTCTGAAGTGGAATGCGGCGTATGTTGTGTTTGTGTAACACTTTTATAATATATACGCGAGTTATTCAGAAAGACCGGGTTTATCCCATTCTGAATAACTGATTCGACGTGGTGTCGAAGATGAAGACGGTGGTCGAAGACCGGAAGTCTTCACGTCGTTTGGGTGATTACTGATGATCTTGATTGGGTTGTACACCCAAGAAGATGGAACCAGTTGGTGATCGTCCAGACGTACTTGGAGATCGATGGATATGCGGGGTACTAGGTGCCTCCGGCTTCGTTCAGACCCAGAACGGACTTGTAAATGGACTGTGTGTCTGACATTGGATTTTAGTCCGTGTGATTGATCTCTATTAAATATATATCTGTTTGGCGGCGGAGAATTTATTCTCTTGCTTAACGCCCTTCTCTGAGACGTACGAGCTCAGGGGTTATATATTGATGGATATCAAACGCATGGAGTGAATTGCCTGTGTGGCATGCCTAAGTGGCAATTGATCGAGGCTTCTGTTGAAAAGAAAAGTCTTGTGGTGATGATCAAAGCACAGCCTGTGTGGCACAACTTTGTGTAACGTGAATTCGCGAGCCTCGCACCCCGGTTGTGAACCAAAAACGGGAGAGGACCTCAGGGAGGGCATGCGTTTCTTTCTAGCTAGGGTGGTGTCAGTGACCTACCAGCCCTGACATTTATATACTTTTCACCTGTGTGGTTGTTGCTGTTGCGAGGCGCCTCGGTTTGATCGGACGATCCGGGTCCGATGGAGTCATTCGTTGGCTCGTTTACGCCCCAAAGGGCGGGGAAACGTAGTGTTCAGGCATAATAATCCACATCGGTGGACCGGCCCTGACGATCTAAAGGCTTGCCTGCGCGCTTGCCTGAGACATGGGCTAGATTGTCTCGAATCGGTAGAGGACGATCCCTAGCCTCGGTTCATAGATGGAAATCCAATTTCCAAATACGTGACATTTGCGGTTTTAATTGTAGAACCTAGTATGGTGACATAGTGGGATGGGGCGCTCATGCCGCCTATGATTGATACTTATGATTTGAAGTTGTTTTATACACTATGCACTTATAATAGCATCAAATAATGTGTTTTAAACGTATCAAGCATGCTTTGGCTGTTATAAGGTAAAAAACCTATCCTCCGGCTTGCGTTGCATTGTGTGATGGGACCTGGGTCTTATAACAGCTTCATTTTTCTTTATTTAGCATTGCGCTGTTTGTTTTATGCACTGGTATTCTTGGGAGGAAACCCGTTCCGTGTTATACGTCGTGGACCCTTGATTTACCTAACTTTAAAATAGAGAGTAATAATTGTTTTAGTTCTCACACCAGTCACATGACTGACCTGGAGTTTATTGTTTTAACCTAAACTCTGGGTGCCCCTATTTTGACACGGGCAGCTAGTAGTTTTGGTTTTGCAGATTTATATTCACAGGATCCTGGTTTACAGCTGGAATGATATCCGGAAAGCTTTGTATCCGTATATCTCTTCTAGTTGTGTATTGTATTATTTTCCGCTGCTATGTATTTAAATGAAATTTAAATCTCTGATATTTCTGTGTAATATTTATTCATACTCTGTATATTCTTGTAATCTGATGCATTGCTGTAATATACAATGAGATGTTCTTCTGTATGCGTTCTGTTTTGTCCTGTTCTCAAACGATAGGGCGTTTCGAACGGCCTGGATCGGTTTAGCGACTGGTTCGGACCGAGCGAAATTCCTTCTCGTCACAGTTGGTATCAGAGCTTTGGTTTACAAAGCTTAGAGAACAAGACACATTAGAACCATATGAAAGGATTCATCAGATACTGGATTAGTAATATCCAATTAGAATGACTCGTTAGAGATAGGATCAGTAGTATCCTAGAACGGGTGTGAAGAGTATATTTTTAAAATGAAAACAAATTTTGTTTTGAAAATTTAAATCAATTATTCGTATTTGAATATTTATTTGTATTGATTTGGACAGTCCAGTATATAAAGATTTTGCATATACGCCTTGCAAACGTGTATTTAAAGTTTTAATATACTGGATAGATATAGAATCATACTCTAGTGGCCCGAAGATGATTCTGATGGTTGAGTACTCATCGTCAGAATTTATATTCGTGTGACGAAGGTGTGATATCTATATATTTCCATTAGACTGGTGTGAGAACCAAAACTTATATATATAGTTAGAACACATTGTTGTGAATTGGCATCAAAAACATGATTTTCTGTATATGTATCAAAATTATGAAATTGAAACTCTAATTCACTAATTGATTGATGTTTGTGTTGTTTGTTTATTTGTTTGATAATTTTGAACCATTATGCCTAATTGAATCACATATTGAATTATATTGAAAATTGGTCGCATTTGCTTGTATATACTTACATTGAACAGGTCATAGCAAGGAGGCTAGAGCTGAGAATAAAATTTGTTTGCCCGACAAATAGGTACATGTTTACTACATAATTTACTGTTTTGTTTGGGTGATGATGATTTTGTGAGCCTATTGGCTAGCCGCTTGGCGTTTTCTTTTTCTTTTTGAGATCTGAAGGACCGGGGAAGCTATTTGAAATTCCCCGATGCTCCCATTGCAGGGGAGGTTATGGCGAAATTTTTCGAAAATTTAGGGTGTTAACCAAATTTTTGAAATTTTGAAAATTCTCAGAAACTGAAAAGTTGGAGAACGGAAGCCTGACCGATCGTAGAGTTGATTAATCAAACCACTTTCGACTTTGTTCCTTTTCGGGGACGAAAAGTTTTAAGTGGGGGAGATTGTAATAACCCGAAAATCTGGGCCAGTGTAACAACCCGTAAAATCTGGGCCAGTTTAAAATTTTTATTTTGGCAATTTTAGCGAATTTTGATTATTTAAAATGAATTATTTTAAATAATATCGACGAGAAACTTATTTTGAATAGAATTCGAACGTATATATTATACGCGTCGTCGTTAGAATATAAATATTTATATATAATTATAAATAGAATTAAAAATGGCGCGGTAGTTCGATAATTCGATTTCAAACTTCAATTGAATGTACCGGGTGCAAAACAATCCGGATTTTTGTGAAACCAAAAACATTAGGATCTAATTGATGATATCTTTCCAACGAAGTTGAGAAACTGAGATTTCACTTTATAAATGATGAGATATGTCCAGTTGAAATTTAGAAATAGTCGCTGTGGAATTTATATATATTTTAATATAATATAAGGCCCTTAAAAATAGCAATTTTGCAAACGACCTCGGATTTCGACGAAACCAGTTTTGTTGGGTCCGTGATGTTAAGTTATTGCTAGGTTTCAAATTTCATAATTTTTCGAATCAATATGTGAGCGTGGCAAAGGAAAACGCGTTTGACCAGTTTCAGTTGATTTTAATCGACTGGAAATTGGCCATTTTTCAAACGATCTCAGAATTTGACGAAACTAGTTTTGTTAGGACCGTATCGTCAATACGAAGCTAGAAAATATTTTTCTGGAATTTTTCTAGTTAGTATGTGACCCCGGTAATTTGAAATGTACGTTTAAAATTCAATATATTGATTTAAATGTAAATTCAAAAAGGAAACTGATTGTAACGATCAAATCAGCTTGCGATACATATCCCATTGTGTTCGGAATGCGGGTAAAACGCTATGGGCGGCAGGCGGTGGGCCTCGTTTCGAGGTCGGATGTTAAAGTCAACCTTTATAAATAAATAAATAAATAAATAAATAAATAAAAAAAATATTCTTTTCCCCCCTTTTCTTCTGCCTGGCCCCCCCCCCCCGATTTCATAAAATCGAAAACAAAAAAAAAACAAAAAAAAAAAGAAGGAAGCAGTAGCAGCCGCCAGCTCCACGACCGCTCCACCAAGCTCCGAAACTCCGATCATCTTCCCCCCCCCCTCTCGATCGCAACCCCCCCCCCCCCAGTGCCCTAATCCCCTCCTACCGTCCTCCTCGAAGCCATCGCGCCCCCCCGTCGAATCAAAGCGCGAGCCGCCGCCTCGAAGCCAGAAGCCACCTCCGTCGATCTGCGAACCTCCCCCCCCCCTCAGTAAGTTTTCTTTTATTTTATTTATTTATTTTATTTTTGTTTTAATACTGATTTTATTTACATAAGAAAAGAATGTTTTTTTTTTGTTTAAATACCGTGGTTTTTTTTTTCTAGGTTTTAAAATCAATTTTTAAAAAGAATGTAAAACTGTTTTTCTGAATTTTTTTAAAAGCTAAAAACTAATTTGGTTTTTAAAAGTAAAAAACTGATTTTATAAAAAAGAAATTAAAACTGAATTTTTTTAAAAGCTAAAAACTGATTTGGTTTTTAAAAGCTAAAAACTGATTTGGTTTTTAAAAGTTAAAAACTGATTCTTTTTATTTAAAAATAAAAGGTTTAAGAAGATTTTTGTTTTTAAAAGGTTTAAGAAGATTTTTGTTTTTAAAAGGTTTAAGAAGATTTTTGTTTTTAAAAGGTTTAAGAAGATTTTTGTTTTTAAAAGGTTTAAGAAGATTTTTGTTTTTAAAAGGTTTAAGAAGATTTTTGTTTTTAAAAGGTTTAAGAAGATTTTTGTTTTTAAAAGGTTTAAAAAGATTTGAATTTTTAAAAGGTAAAAGATTTGAATTTTTAAAAGGTAAAAGGATTTGAACTTTAAAAAGTAAAAGAAAAGATTAGATCTTTGAAATGGAAAAGGCGGAAACTTTGAAATAAAAATTCGATTTTTATATATTGAACTTTGAAATAAAAATTCGATTTTTATATATTGAACTTTGAAGTAAAAATTCGATTTTTATATATTGAACTTTGAAGTAAAAATTCGATTTTTATATATTGAACTTTGAAGTAAAAATTCGATTTTTATATATTGAACTTTGAAGTAAAAATTCGATTTTTATATATTGAACTTTGAAGTAAAAATTCGATTTTTATATATTGAACTTTGAAGTAAAAATTCGATTTTTATATATTGAACTTTGAAATAAAAATTCGATTTTTATATATTGAACTTTGAAATAAAAATTCGATTTTTATATATTGAACTTTGAAATAAAAATTCGATTTTTATATATTGAACTTTGAAATAAAAATTCGATTTTTATATAAGAAATAGCGAAGTAAAAATTCGATTTTTACATAGGTAGTGAAAGCGGACAACGGAGGTTCAAAAAGGGCGAAACGACGAAGACTTCTGCAAATGAAGAGCCGTGGAGCTAGGGTAGCTATATGTGAGAATTTCTCACCTTTCAATTTATTTTCTAGTTATATATATATACTAGGATGCAGACGGTGCTTAGTAGCACCCGACACAATCGTCCACAGACCATGGACTTGTTTGTTTGGCTGTTTGGTTATTGATTGCGATATTGGTTTGAATGTGGTTTGTGGTGTGAAAAATCGAATCGATAAATTGGTTAGGATTAGACGTGCGCCGTTATAAGGCGAGGGAGTAAGGCTAGGTTAGACTCTTACTCCAAATTTTGTGGTTTGCATAATGAAATTGATTTGATTGATGTGTGAATGGCGTGGGCCTTCACTAGTCCGGGGATAAGGCTAGGCCTCGTCCCGTTTCTAGTATCGTGCCGTTATGCCGCCGAAATTTTCTAAAATATGTTAGAAAAATAAAAATATCATTTTATTTAAAGAATGAACTGAAGAGAAATTCATATGTTGAAATAAAATGTTTTGTCGTTAAAAATATAAATTTTAACGTGAATGTGAATAAATAAAATATTCATTTACAAACCAGATGGTTTGTTTATGTACACTTATTTGAAGGACATTGATTGGGTCGATAAATTTTACACATCGCCCAACTGCACAAATAAAATCTGTGTTTGATTGTTTGAAACCCTACACGGGTGTTGGGATGATATTTGACGTACACTAATCCCAATTGTTTAGTTGGTTGTCGATCGATTGATTGACAGACTGTTATAAGCGTTGAATATTTATATTTGATGCTTATACAGTGTAGAATGCACTTTGGATGATGGTTGATTATTCATCGTTGTTGATATATGCATGTGTTGTAGAAAATCCATATAATTAACATTATATGGTAATTGATTGGGCCTCATTCCAGTATTTGAAAAAGAAATATTTGAAAAAGAAATATTTGAAATAGAATATTTGAAAATAAAGGAATATATGAAGCCGTGTTGATTAGATTGACGCCATTTTGACGTGAACGATATTTATATCGATTTGAAAACGATTTCGAAATGAATTGAATTGAAAACGATTTCGAAATGAATTGAATTGAAAACGATTTCGAAATGAATTGAATTGAAAACGATTTCGAAATGAATTGAATTGAAAACGATTTCGAAATGAATTGAATTGAAAACGATTTCGAAATGAATTGAATTGAAAACGATTTCGAAATGAATTGAAAACGAATTCAAAGCGAATTGAAACGAATTCAAATTGAATTGAAATTTGAATTGAATAGAAATGAATTTTAAAACGAATTTATAGAGAAGAATTCAATTTTGATTTGAATTGAAATGGAAGTTGAAAATGTTTTTGAAACGAATTCAAAACTATTTATATAATTCGTTTTAAATAGAAATCGACGAAATATATATTATATATATTATATATAATATAATGGCCTGAATAGAACGCGCCGCGCCGCGGCAGTTCGCGAATTTCGACCATTTATTTCAAACGGACATTACGGGAGATCCGACCGTCGGATTCTCCTAAAACCGGAACCGTTGGGTTCGTATCGAAAAGAGCTTTCTAATGAATGTTAGAAATTTGAAATCTAACGGTTGGATTTGGAGATACGTCCAAATCAAATTCGAAAAAGGTCGCTGTAAGTGCAGTTCGATGACCATTGTTGGAAATCGACTGTACGGGCCTTGATAAAATTATTAAAAATAGTAATAATTAGTGTAAAATCATAAGAAATGATTTGTGAAGATTTGGGATGAAAAACTCCATATTTGAAAAGATAAAAATAGATTTTTATCGAAATGAACTAGTTTTGAACTAGAATTATAATTCTATTTATTTTTAAATAAATAAATTGAATTCGAAAAGGGTTTTGAAAATAACCAAAATTTCCAATGATTGCATTGGAGTGGATTTGAATCGAAATTGTCTTCGGAATATTTCGATGTTGGAATTCGTGATTATACAGGTGTTGTTATGGAAATTTGAAAGATATATATATTTATATCGTTATTTCCAATACGACATTTGTTAGTCGTAGAATTTGATATTGAATATAAGCCGATATATTTTCTATTCAGAGCCTTATATTGAATATCAAATGGGATTTGGGTTTGTCGTGAATGGTGTCTTCACTAACACTGTTCTTGAACCCAGTTGAGAAAAGATTAAATCTTTTTATTTAGATTTAATGAAGTGTACCAATTAAATAATATTTAATTGGAATTGAATTGATATTGATTTTTGGGTTTATCGTGAACAGTGTTTTAAATAACACTTGTTCTTTAACCCGATAATTAATGAATGTGATTTGGGTTTGTCGTGAATGGTGTCTTCACTAACACTGTTCTTGAACCCAGTTGAGAAAAGATTAAATCTTTTTATTTAGATTTAATGAAGTGTACCAATTAAATAATATTTAATTGGAATTGAATTGATATTGATTTTTGGGTTTATCGTGAACAGTGTTTTAAATAACACTTGTTCTTTAACCCGATAATTAATGAATGTGATTTTGGGTTTATCGTGAACCGTGTTTTAAATGACACTGATTCTTTAACCCAGTTAACGATTAAAACTGAGTGGAGTTTTAATGAATCTTTAATTAGATTGAAAAGATCGAAAATGGAGTATCACCAGTTTTGCTCCAGGCGATAGTTAAATCTTTAATTAGATTTGAACGTGAAATGGTAATTGAATTTACCGATAACACTGTGGTGTTAGATATGAAGTATTACCAGTTTTACTTCATGGGATGAATAGGTTGGGATTGGGAAATTAAAACAAATGATTACTTCGGTAAGGTTCGCTAATCCCGACTAGTTTGGATTGATATTCAAAAATGGATTAAAGAATAAATTCAAGGAATTTATCTTTGATAAAATTAATGGGAATCTTTCCCTATGAATGTGAAATTTAGAAACTAACTGTCGGTTAGCCAAGCAGAATGGTTTTCTGGATATTGATCTGATGTTGGTTTCGGCCTTCGGGGTTAATATTTGGGAAATTATTCTCTTGGTTAATTTACGGTTAGTGACTAATGAATTGGAATGAGGCGTATGTTGTGTTTGTGTAACACTTTTATAATATATACGCGAGTTATTCGGAAAGGCCGGGTTTATCCCATTCTGAATAACTGATACGACGATAAGTCGAAGATGAAGACGATGGTCGAAGACCGGAGGTCTTCACGTCGTTTGGGTAATTACCGATGATCTTGATTGGGCTGTACACCCAAGAAGATGGAAACAGTTAGTGATCGTCCAAACGTACTTGGAGATCGATGGATATGCGGGGTACTAGGTGCCTCCGGTTTCGTTCAGACCCAGGACGGACTTGTAAATGGACTGTGTGTCTGACATCGGATTTCATTCTGTGTGACTGATATCGGTTGCATAGAATGGTTTGCCTGTGTGGCATGCTAAGATGCAAATGATCAAGGCTTCTGTTGAAAAGCAAAGTCTTGTGGTGATGATCAAAGCACGGCCTTTGTGGCGTAGCTTTGTGTAACGTTTACCTCGCGTGTTTCACACCAGGTATGAACCAAAAACGGGAGACGGACCTCAGGGAGGGCCTGCGTTTCCTCCTAGCTAGAAGTGGCGTCAGTGGTTTTACACGCCCTGACGAGTTTGACTTATGTGGTTGTTGCTGTTGCGAGGCGCCTCGGATTGATCGGTCGTTCTCGAACCGATGGAGTCATTTAGTTGGCTCGCTTACGCCCCAAAGGGCGGCGAAACGTAGTGCTCAGGCATTTTTAATCCACTCCGTGTGGACCGGCCCTGTCGCTCCAAGGGTCGATGCGTTCTGATCCTGAGACTCGGGCTAGGCAGTCTCGAATCGGTTGAGGACTATCTTTTGCCTCGGTTCATAGATGGAAACCCAATTTCCAAATACGACATTTGCGGTTTTGATTGTAAACTTATATATGGCGACATAGTGTTATGGGCCGTTCATGCCGCCTATGATTGATACTTATGATTTGAAGTGTTTTATACACTATGCACTTATTATAGTATCAAATGATTTGTTTTTAAACGTATCAAGCATTCTTTGGCTGTTATAAGGGAAAACCCTATCCTCGACTGCGTTGCATTGTGTGATGGGACCTGGGTCTTATAACAGCTTCATTTTTCTTTATTTAGCATAGCGCTGTTTGTTTTATGCACTGGTATTCTTGGGAGGAAACCCGTTCCGTGCTATACGGCGTGGTCCCTTGATTTACCTAATGATTTAAAATAAATATTAATAACTGTTTTAGTTCTCACACCAGTCACATGACTGACCTGGAGTTTATTGTTTTAACCTAAACTCTGGGTGCCCTTATTTTGACACGGGCAGCTAGTAGTTTTGGTTTTGCAGATTTATATTCACAGGATCCTGGTTTACAGCTGGAACGATATCCGGAAAGCTTTGTATCCGTATATCTTCTCCTAGTTGTGTATTGTATTATTTTCCGCTGCGATGTATTTAAATGTAATTTAAATCTCTGATATTTCTGTGTAATATTTATTCATTAATACTCTGTATATTCTTGTAATCTGATGCATTGTTGTAATATACAATGAAATGTTCTTCTGTATGCATTCTGATTTGTCCTGTTCTCAAACGATAGGGCGTTTCGAGCGGCCTGGATCGGTTTAGCGACTGGTTCGGACCGAGCGAAATTCCTTGCCGTCACAGTTGGTATCAGAGCTTTGGTTTACAAAGCTCAGAGAACAAGGCACATTAGAACCATGCGAAAGAATTCATCAGATATTGGATTAGTGATATCCAATGGGAATGACTCGTTAGAGATGGGATCAGTAGTATCCTAGAACGAGTGTGAAGAGTATTTTTTTTTCAAATAAAAACAAATTTTGTTTTGAAAATTTAAATCAATTATTCGTATTTGATTATTTATATTGATGTGGACAATCCAGTATATATAGATTTTGCGTATACGTCTGATCCGCGTGTATTCGAAGTTTTAATATATTGGATAGATATAGAATCACACTCTAGTCGCCCGGAGATGGTACTGATGATAGCACGTGCATCATCAGTATTTATGTTCGTGTTTCGAAGGTGTGTTTTCTATATATTTCCATTAGACTGGTGTGAGAACCAAATCTTATATAGCTAGAACACATTGTTGTGAATTGGCATCAAAAACATGATTTTTGTATATGTATCAAAATTATCAATTTGAAACTCTAATTCACTAATTGATTGATGTTTGTGTTGTTTGTTCATTTGTTTGCTAATTTTGAACCATTATGCTTAATTTGATCAAATATTGAATTGTATTGAAAATCGGTTGCATTTGCTTGCATATACATATATATCATTGAACAGGTCATAGCAAGGAGGCTAGAGCAGAGAATAAAATTTGTTTGCCCGACAAATAGGTACATGTTTACTACATAATTTCCTGTTTTGTTTGGGTGATGATGATTTTGTGAGCCTATTGGCTAGCCGCTTGGCTTTTTCTTTTTCTTTTTGAGATCTGAAGGACCGGGGAAGCTATTTGAAATTCCCCGATGCTCCCGGTGCAGGGGAGGTTATGGCGAAATTTTTCGAAAATTTAGGGTGTTAGCCAAATTTTTGAAAATTTGAAAATTCTCAGAAACTGAAAAGTTGGAGAATAGAAGCCAGATCGATCGTAGAGTTGAATAATCAAACCACTTTCGACTTTGTTCCTTTTCGGGGACGAAAAGTTTTAAGTGGGGGAGATTGTAACAACCCGTAAAATCTGGGCCAGTTTAAAATTTTTATTTTGGCAATTTTAGCGAATTTTGATTATTTAAAATGAATTATTTTAAATAATATCGACGAGAAACTTATTTTGAATAGAATTCGAACGTATATATTATACGCGTCGTCGTTAGAATATAAATATTTATATATAATTATAAATAGAATTAAAAATGGCGCGGTAGTTCGATAATTCGATTTCAAACTTCAATTGAATGTACCGGGTGCAAAACAATCCGGATTTTTGTGAAACCAAAAACATTAGGATCTAATTGATGATATCTTTCCAACGAAGTTGAGAAACTGAGATTTCACTTTATAAATGATGAGATATGTCCAGTTGAAATTTAGAAATAGTCGCTGTGGAATTTATATATATTTTAATATAATATAAGGCCCTTAAAAATAGCAATTTTGCAAACGACCTCGGATTTCGACGAAACCAGTTTTGTTGGGTCCGTGATGTTAAGTTATTGCTAGGTTTCAAATTTCATAATTTTTCGAATCAATATGTGAGCGTGGCAAAGGAAAACGCGTTTGACCAGTTTCAGTTGATTTTAATCGACTGGAAATTGGCCATTTTTCAAACGATCTCAGAATTTGACGAAACTAGTTTTGTTAGGACCGTATCGTCAATACGAAGCTAGAAAATATTTTTCTGGAATTTTTCTAGTTAGTATGTGACCCCGGTAATTTGAAATGTACGTTTAAAATTCAATATATTGATTTAAATGTAAATTCAAAAAGGAAACTGATTGTAACGATCAAATCAGCTTGCGATACATATCCCATTGTGTTCGGAATGGGGGTAAAACGCTATGGGCGGCAGGCGGTGGGCCTCGTTTCGAGGTCGGATGTTAAAGTCAACCTTTATAAATAAATAAATAAATAAAAAAATAAAAAAATATTCTTTTCCCCCCTTTTCTTCTGCCTGGCCCCCCCCCCCGATTTCATAAAATCGAAAACAAAAAAAAAAGAAGGAAGCAGTAGCAGCCGCCAGCGCCACGACCGCTCCACCAAGCTCCGAAACTCCGATCATCTTCCCCCCCCCCTCTCGATCGCAACCCCCCCCCCCCCCCAGTGCCCTAATCCCCTCCTACCGTCCTCCTCGAAGCCATCGCGCCCCCCCGTCGAATCAAAGCGCGAGCCGCCGCCTCGAAGCCAGAAGCCACCTCCGTCGATCTGCGAACCTCCCCCCCCCTCAGTAAGTTTTCTTTTATTTTATTTATTTATTTTATTTTTGTTTTAATACTGATTTTATTTACATAAGAAAAGAATGTTTTTTTTTGTTTAAATACCGTGGTTTTTTTTTTCTAGGTTTTAAAATCAATTTTTAAAAAGAATGTAAAACTGTTTTTCTGAATTTTTTTAAAAGCTAAAAACTAATTTGGTTTTTAAAAGTTAAAAACTGATTTTATAAAAAAGAAATTAAAACTGAATTTTTTTAAAAGCTAAAAACTGATTTGGTTTTTAAAAGCTAAAAACTGATTTGGTTTTTAAAAGTTAAAAACTGATTCTTTTTATTTAAAAATAAAAGGTTTAAGAAGATTTTTGTTTTTAAAAGGTTTAAGAAGATTTTTGTTTTTAAAAGGTTTAAGAAGATTTTTGTTTTTAAAAGGTTTAAGAAGATTTTTGTTTTTAAAAGGTTTAAGAAGATTTTTGTTTTTAAAAGGTTTAAGAAGATTTTTGTTTTTAAAAGGTTTAAGAAGATTTTTGTTTTTAAAAGGTTTAAGAAGATTTTTGTTTTTAAAAGGTTTAAAAAGATTTGAATTTTTAAAAGGTAAAAGATTTGAATTTTTAAAAGGTAAAAGGATTTGAACTTTAAAAAGTAAAAGAAAAGATTAGATCTTTGAAATGGAAAAGGCGGAAACTTTGAAATAAAAATTCGATTTTTATATATTGAACTTTGAAGTAAAAATTCGATTTTTATATATTGAACTTTGAAGTAAAAATTCGATTTTTATATATTGAACTTTGAAGTAAAAATTCGATTTTTATATATTGAACTTTGAAGTAAAAATTCGATTTTTATATATTGAACTTTGAAGTAAAAATTCGATTTTTATATATTGAACTTTGAAGTAAAAATTCGATTTTTATATATTGAACTTTGAAGTAAAAATTCGATTTTTATATATTGAACTTTGAAATAAAAATTCGATTTTTATATATTGAACTTTGAAATAAAAATTCGATTTTTATATATTGAACTTTGAAATAAAAATTCGATTTTTATATATTGAACTTTGAAATAAAAATTCGATTTTTATATAAGAAATAGCGAAGTAAAAATTCGATTTTTACATAGGTAGTGAAAGCGGACAACGGAGGTTCAAAAAGGGCGAAACGACGAAGACTTCTGCAAATGAAGAGCCGTGGAGCTAGGATAGCTATATGTGAGAATTTCTCACCTTTCAATTTATTTTCTAGTTATATATATATACTAGGATGCAGACGGTGCTTAGTAGCACCCGACACAATCGTCCACAGACCATGGACTTGTTTGTTTGGCTGTTTGGTTATTGATTGCGATATTGGTTTGAATGTGGTTTGTGGTGTGAAAAATCGAATCGATAAATTGGTTAGGATTAGACGTGCGCCGTTATAAGGCGAGGGAGTAAGGCTAGGTTAGACTCTTACTCCAAATTTTGTGGTTTGCATAATGAAATTGATTTGATTGATGTGTGAATGGCGTGGGCCTTCACTAGTCCGGGGATAAGGCTAGGCCTCGTCCCGTTTCTAGTATCGTGCCGTTATGCCGCCGAAATTTTCTAAAATATGTTAGAAAAATAAAAATATCATTTTATTTAAAGAATGAACTGAAGAGAAATTCATATGTTGAAATAAAATGTTTTGTCGTTAAAAATATAAATTTTAACGTGAATGTGAATAAATAAAATATTCATTTACAAACCAGATGGTTTGTTTATGTACACTTATTTGAAGGACATTGATTGGGTCGATAAATTTTACACATCGCCCAACTACACAAATAAAATCTGTGTTTGATTGTTTGAAACCCTACACGGGTGTTGGGATGATATTTGACGTACACTAATCCCGATTGTTTAGTTGGTTGTCGATCGATTGATTGACAGACTGTTATAAGCGTTGAATATTTATATTTGATGCTTATACAGTGTAGAATGCACTTTGGATGATGGTTGATTATTCATCGTTGTTGATATATGCATGTGTTGTAGAAAATCCATATAATTAACATTATATGGTAATTGATTGGGCCTCATTCCAGTATTTGAAAAAGAAATATTTGAAATAGAATATTTGAAAATAAAGGAATATATGAAGCCGTGTTGATTAGATTGACGCCATTTTGACGTGAACGATATATATATCGATTTGAAAACGATTTCGAAATGAATTGAATTGAAAACGATTTCGAAATGAATTGAATTGAAAACGATTTCGAAATGAATTGAATTGAAAACGATTTCGAAATGAATTGAATTGAAAACGATTTCGAAATGAATTGAATTGAAAACGATTTCGAAATGAATTGAATTGAAAACGATTTCGAAATGAATTGAAAACGAATTCAAATTGAATTGAAAGCAAATTGAAACGAATTCAAATTGAATTGAAATTTGAATTGAATAGAAATGAATTTTAAAACGAATTTATAGAGAAGAATTCAATTTTGATTTGAATTGAAATGGAAGTTGAAAATGTTTTTGAAACGAATTCAAAACTATTTATATAATTCGTTTTAAATAGAAATCGACGAAATATATATTATATATATTATATATAATATAATGGCCTGAATAGAACGCGCCGCGCCGCGGCAGTTCGCGAATTTCGACCATTTATTTCAAACGGACATTACGGGAGATCCGACCGTCGGATTCTCCTAAAACCGGAACCGTTGGGTTCGTATCGAAAAGAGCTTTCTAATGAATGTTAGAAATTTGAAATCTAACGGTTGGATTTGGAGATACGTCCAAATCAAATTTGAAAAAGGTCGCTGTAAGTGCAGTTCGATGACCATTATTGGAAATCGACTGTACGGGCCTTGATAAAATTATTAAAAATAGTAATAATTAGTGTAAAATCATAAGAAATGATTTGTGAAGATTTGGGATGAAAAACTCCATATTTGAAAAGATAAAAATAGATTTTTATCGAAATGAACTAGTTTTGAACTAGAATTATAATTCTATTTATTTTTAAATAAATAAATTGAATTCGAAAAGGGTTTTGAAAATAACCAAAATTTCCAATGATTGCATTGGAGTGGATTTGAATCGAAATTGTCTTCGGAATATTTCGATGTTGGAATTCGTGATTATACAGGTGTTGTTATGGAAATTTGAAAGATATATATATTTATATCGTTATTTCCAATACGACATTTGTTAGTCGTAGAATTTGATATTGAATATAAGCCGATATATTTTCTATTCAGAGCCTTATATTGAATATCAAATGGGATTTGGGTTTGTCGTGAATGGTGTCTTCACTAACACTGTTCTTGAACCCAGTTGAGAAAAGATTAAATCTTTTTATTTAGATTTAATGAAGTGTACCAATTAAATAATATTTAATTGGAATTGAATTGATATTGATTTTTGGGTTTATCGTGAACAGTGTTTTAAATAACACTTGTTCTTTAACCCGATAATTAATGAATGTGATTTGGGTTTGTCGTGAATGGTGTCTTCACTAACACTGTTCTTGAACCCAGTTGAGAAAAGATTAAATCTTTTTATTTAGATTTAATGAAGTGTACCAATTAAATAATATTTAATTGGAATTGAATTGATATTGATTTTTGGGTTTATCGTGAACAGTGTTTTAAATAACACTTGTTCTTTAACCCGATAATTAATGAATGTGATTTTGGGTTTATCGTGAACCGTGTTTTAAATGACACTGATTCTTTAACCCAGTTAACGATTAAAACTGAGTGGAGTTTTAATGAATCTTTAATTAGATTGAAAAGATCGAAAATGGAGTATCACCAGTTTTGCTCCAGGCGATAGTTAAATCTTTAATTAGATTTGAACGTGAAATGGTAATTGAATTTACCGATAACACTGTGGTGTTAGATATGAAGTATTACCAGTTTTACTTCATGGGATGAATAGGTTGGGATTGGGAAATTAAAACAAATGATTACTTCGGTAAGGTTCGCTAATCCCGACTAGTTTGGATTGATATTCAAAAATGGATTAAAGAATAAATTCAAGGAATTTATCTTTGATAAAATTAATGGGAATCTTTCCCTATGAATGTGAAATTTAGAAACTAACTGTCGGTTAGCCAAGCAGAATGGTTTTCTGGATATTGATCTGATGTTGGTTTCGGCCTTCGGGGTTAATATTTGGGAAATTATTCTCTTGGTTAATTTACGGTTAGTGACTAATGAATTGGAATGAGGCGTATGTTGTGTTTGTGTAACACTTTTATAATATATACGCGAGTTATTCGGAAAGGCCGGGTTTATCCCATTCTGAATAACTGATACGACGATAAGTCGAAGATGAAGACGATGGTCGAAGACCGGAGGTCTTCACGTCGTTTGGGTAATTACTGATGATCTTGATTGGGCTGTACACCCAAGAAGATGGAAACAGTTAGTGATCGTCCAAACGTACTTGGAGATCGATGGATATGCGGGGTACTAGGTGCCTCCGGTTTCGTTCAGACCCAGGACGGACTTGTAAATGGACTGTGTGTCTGACATCGGATTTCATTCTGTGTGACTGATATCGGTTGCATAGAATGGTTTGCCTGTGTGGCATGCTAAGATGCAAATGATCAAGGCTTCTGTTGAAAAGCAAAGTCTTGTGGTGATGATCAAAGCACGGCCTTTGTGGCGTAGCTTTGTGTAACGTTTACCTCGCGTGTTTCACACCAGGTATGAACCAAAAACGGGAGACGGACCTCAGGGAGGGCCTGCGTTTCCTCCTAGCTAGAAGTGGCGTCAGTGGTTTTACACGCCCTGACGAGTTTGACTTATGTGGTTGTTGCTGTTGCGAGGCGCCTCGGATTGATCGGTCGTTCTCGAACCGATGGAGTCATTTAGTTGGCTCGCTTACGCCCCAAAGGGCGGCGAAACGTAGTGCTCAGGCATTTTTAATCCACTCCGTGTGGACCGGCCCTGTCGCTCCAAGGGTCGATGCGTTCTGATCCTGAGACTCGGGCTAGGCAGTCTCGAATCGGTTGAGGACTATCTTTTGCCTCGGTTCATAGATGGAAACCCAATTTCCAAATACGACATTTGCGGTTTTGATTGTAAACTTATATATGGCGACATAGTGTTATGGGCCGTTCATGCCGCCTATGATTGATACTTATGATTTGAAGTGTTTTATACACTATGCACTTATTATAGTATCAAATGATTTGTTTTTAAACGTATCAAGCATTCTTTGGCTGTTATAAGGGAAAACCCTATCCTCGACTGCGTTGCATTGTGTGATGGGACCTGGGTCTTATAACAGCTTCATTTTTCTTTATTTAGCATAGCGCTGTTTGTTTTATGCACTGGTATTCTTGGGAGGAAACCCGTTCCGTGCTATACGGCGTGGTCCCTTGATTTACCTAATGATTTAAAATAAAGATTAATAACTGTTTTAGTTCTCACACCAGTCACATGACTGACCTGGAGTTTATTGTTTTAACCTAAACTCTGGGTGCCCTTATTTTGACACGGGCAGCTAGTAGTTTTGGTTTTGCAGATTTATATTCACAGGATCCTGGTTTACAGCTGGAACGATATCCGGAAAGCTTTGTATCCGTATATCTTCTCCTAGTTGTGTATTGTATTATTTTCCGCTGCGATGTATTTAAATGTAATTTAAATCTCTGATATTTCTGTGTAATATTTATTCATTAATACTCTGTATATTCTTGTAATCTGATGCATTGTTGTAATATACAATGAAATGTTCTTCTGTATGCATTCTGATTTGTCCTGTTCTCAAACGATAGGGCGTTTCGAGCGGCCTGGATCGGTTTAGCGACCGGTTCGGACCGAGCGAAATTCCTTGCCGTCACAGTCAGTTTAAATTTTTTATTTTGGCGATTTTAGGGAATTTTGAATATTTAAAATGGATTATTTTAAATAATATTGACAAGAAATTTATTTTGAATATAATTCGACGTATATATTTATATACGTCGTCGTTAGAATATAAATATTTATATATAATTATAAATAGAATTGAAAATGGCGCGGTAGTTCGATAATTCGATTTCAAACTTCAATTGAATGTACCGGGTGCAAAACAATCCGGATTTTAGTGAAACCAAAAATAATGGAATCTAATAGTGAATATCTTTCCAACGAATCCGAAAAATCAAAAGTTCGTAGCGGGAATCAAAAGATATGTCCAGTTGAAAATTCTGAATAGTCGCTATGGAATTCAGGCCCTTAAAAATAGCAATTTTGCAAACGACCTCGGATTTCGACGAAACCAGTTTTGTTGGGTCCGGGATGTAAAGTTATTGCTAGATTCCAAATTTCATAATTTTTCGAATCAATATGTGAGCGTGGCAAAGGAAAACGCGTTTGACCAGTTTCAGTTGATTTTAATCGACTGGAAATTGGCCATTTTTCAAACGGTCTCAGAATTCGACGAAACTAGTTTTGTTAGGACCGTATCGTCAATACGAAGCTAGAAAATATTTTTATGGAATTTATAGAGTTGTTATGTGACCCCGGTAATTTGAAATGTACGTTTAAAATTCAATATAGAGATTTAAATGAAAATTCAACGGAAACTGATTGTAACGATCAAACCAGCTTACGATACATATCCCATTGTGTCCGGAATGGGGGTAAAACGCTATGGATGACAGGCGGTAGGCCTCGTTTCGAGGTCGTATGAAAAAGTCAACTTTAGGTTGAATTAAATAATAATAATAAAAAAAAAAAAATCCCCTTTCCTTTATCTCTGGCCCCCCCCTAATTTTCATTTCAATCGAATCAGAAAGAAAAAAAAAGCCGTAGATCAAAATCGCGCTCCACCCCGTCGATGGACGCCGCCCCCTCGCGAGCGCCGCCTAGCCCCACAACCCCCCCCCCTCTGGGCTCAACCGCGACGACACCCTTCCCCCTCCTCTCGATTGCCTTTCCCCATACGACGCCGAAGCCTCCTGCGCCTGACCAGAATCGCAGCCACCTCCCTCGCCGACCGCCGATCACCGGAGCCCTCCCTTCTTCCAGTCCGCCGCTCTTCCAAACCCCCTCCGTCTTGAAAAAACCCTGTAAGTTCTATTTCTTACTAAAACTGATTTTTTATGTTTTTAAATACTGATTTTGTTATAATTTAAATACTGATTTTTTTATATAAGGTAAATACTGATTTTTATATAAAGTAAAAACTAATTTTTCAAATGATTTTAAAGTGTTTTAAAACTGATTTTATAAAACATTTAAAAACTGATTTTATTTTAAGATTTAAAATAGAATAAAGGTCGGATTTTTAAAGTGTTAAAGATCGAATTTTTAGGGTTAAAGGCAAGATTTTTATCGTATGGAAAATATGAAGTTGAAGCTATAAAAATCTGATTTTTAATATGAAGTTAGAGTTATAAAAATACTATTTTTTTATATGATAAAGATCGATTTTTATAAAATGTAGAAAGGGTAAAAATATAATTTTTATACTAATGGCATATTAAAAATATAATCTTTACTATATGGAAGACGTAAAAATATGATCTTTGTATTTTTAAAGTATTAAAAATATAATTTTTACATGATAGGAATATTAAAAATATCATCTTTATATGTGTAGAAAAATAAAAATGAGATTTTTATAAAGATGAAATCTTTATTTTAGAAAAGGCGAAATCTTTATATGGAAAATAGCGTGATAAAAATATAATTTTTATCTATATAACATAGTAGTAAAAATTCGATTTTTATATATGATTTTTATATATTGAACTTCGAAATAAAAATATGATTTTTATATATTGAATAACGAAGTAAAAATTCGATTTTTACATATGTAGTGGCTACGGTCAACGAAGGTGACAAGAAGGCGAAACGACGAAGAATTCTGCAAAAGAAGTGTCGTGAAGTTGGGATAGCTATCGGTGAGAATTTCTCACTCTTCAATTTCTTTTCTAGTTATATATATATACTAGGATGCAGACGGTGTTTAGTAGCACCCGACACAATCGTCCACAGACCATGGACTTGTTTGTTTGGTTGCATAGATTAGTTGGATTATTTGATTGAAATTGAATTGTTTGGTGAAATGAATGGATTTGATTGATGTGTGAATGGCGTGGGCCTTCACTAGACCGGGGATAAGGCTAGGCCTTGTCCCGTTTCTAGTATCGTGCCGTTATGCCGCCGAAATTTTCTAAAATATGTTAGAAAAATAAAAATATCATTTATTGAATAAATGAACTGAAAAGAAAATTCATGTGTTGGAATAAATATTTTATCGTTAAAAATATAGTTTTTAACGTGGAAGTGAATAAAATAAAATATTCATTTATAAACCGGACGGTTTGTTTATGTACACCTATTTGAATGACATTGATTGGGACGATAAATTTTACACATCGCCCAACAGCACAAATAAAATACGTGTTTGATTGTTTGAAACCCCACACGGGTGTTGGGATGAAATTTGAAGTTCACTCATCCTGATTGATTAAATATGTCGATCGAACGATTGACAGGCTGTCATAAGCGTTAGATATCTATATTTGATGCTTATACAGTGTAGTGCACTTTGGTTGATGGTTGATTATTTTTCAATGATATTATATACATGTGTTGTATGGAATCCATATAATTAACTTTATATGGTGATTGATTGGGCCTCATTCCAATCGTGAAAATAAAGAATATTTTGATAATAACAAATATTTTGATGATAGGAAATATTTGAAATAGAATATTTGAAAATAGAAATATGTGAAGCCGTGATGATTAGATTGACGCCATTTTGACGTGAACGATATTTATATCGATTTTAAACGATTTCGAAATGAATTGAATTGAAAGTGATTTCGAAATGAATTGAATTGAAAGTGATTTCGAAATGAATTGAATTGAAAGTGATTTCGAAATGAATTGAATTGAAAGTGATTTCGAAATGAATTGAATTGAAAGTGATTTCGAAATGAATTGAATTGAATTGAAAACGATTTCGAAATGAATTGAATTGAAAACAAATTCAAATTGAATTGAAAACGAATTGAAATGAATTCAAATTGAATTGAAATTTGAATTGAATAGAAATGAATTTTAAAACGAATTTATAAAGAAGAATTCAATTTTGATTTGAATTGAAATGGAAGTTGAAATTGCTTTTGAAACGAATTTAAAACTATTTATATAATTCGTTTTAAATAGAAATCGACGAAATATATTATATATATAATATAATGGCCTGAATAGAACGCGCCGCGCCGCGGCAGTTCGTGAATTTCGACCATTTATTTCAAACGGACATTGCGGGAGATCCGACCGTCGGATTCTCCTAAAACCGGAACCGTTGGGTTCGTATCGAAAAGAGCTTTCTAGCGAATGTAAGAAATTTGAAATCTAACGGTTGGATTTGGAATTATGTCCAAATCAAATTTGAAAAAGGTCGCTGTAAGTGCAGTTCGATGGCCATTGATGGAAATCGACTGTACGGGCCTTGATAAAATTATTAAAAATAGTAATAATTTGTGTAAAATCATAAGAAATGATTTGTGAAGATTTGGGATGAAAAACTTCATGTTTGAAAAGATAAAAATAGATTTTTATCGAAATAAGCTAGTTTTGAACTAGAATGATAATTCTATTTATTTTTAAGTAAATAAATTGAATTTGAAAAGGGTTTTAAAAATAACCAAAATTTCCAATGATCGCATTGGAGTGGATTTGAATCGAAATTGTCTTCGGAATATTTCGATGTTGGAATTCGTGATTATACAGATGTTGTTACGGAAATTTGAAAGATATATATTTATATCGTTATTTCCAATACGACATTTGTTAGTCGTAGGATTCGATATTGAATATAAGCCGATATATTTTCTATTCAGAGCCTTGTATTGAATATCGAATGTGATTTGGGTTTGTCGTGAATGGTGTCTTCATTAACACTGTTCTTGAGCCCAGTTGAGAAAAGATTAAATCTTTTTATTTAGATTTAATGAAGTGTACCAATTAAACGATATTTAATTGGAATTGAATTGGTATTGATTTTTGGGTTTATCGTGAACAGTGTTTTAAATAACACTTGTTCTTTAACCCGATAATTAATGGAATGTGATTTTGGGTTTATCGTGAACCGTGTTTTAAATGACACTGATTCTTTAACCCAGTTAAAGATTAAAACTAAGTGGAGTTTTAATGAATCTTTAAATAGATTGAAATGATCGAAAATGGAGTATCACCAGTTTTACTCCAAGCGATAGTTAAATCTTTAATTAGATTTGAACGTGAAATGGTAATTGAATTACCGATAACACTGTGGTGTTAGATATGAAGTACTACCAGTTTTACTTCATGGGATGAATAGGTTGAGGTTGGGAAAATAAAATAAATGATTACTTCGGTGTGGTTCGATAATCCCGACTAGTTTGAATTGATATTCAAAGGAGATTAAAGAATAAATTTAAAGAATTTATCTTGGATAAAATTAATGGGGACTTTTCCCAAAGTATGGGAATATTTGAATAAAAGAATATTCTGAAGTGGAATGAGGCGTATGTTGTGTTTGTGTAAGACTTTTATAATATATACGCGAGTTATTCAGAAAGACCGGGTTTATCCCATTCTGAATAACTGATTCGACGTGGTGTCGAAGATGAAGACGGTGGTCGAAGACCGGAAGTCTTCACGTCGTTTGGGTGATTACTGATGATCTTGATTGGGCTGTACACCCAAGAAGATGGAACCAGTTGGTGATCGTCCAGACGTACTTGGAGATCGATGGATATGCGGGGTACTAGGTGCCTCCGGCTTCGTTCAGACCCAGAACGGACTTGTAAATGGACTGTGTGTCTGACATTGGATTTTAGTCCGTGTGATTGATCTCTATTAAATATATATCTGTTTGGCGGCGGAGAATTTATTCTCTTGCTTAACGCCCTTCTCTGAGACGTACGAGCTCAGGGGTTATATATTGATGGATATCAAACGCATGGAGTGAATTTCCTGTGTGGCATGCCTAAGTGGCAATTGATCGAGGCTTCTGTTGAAAAGCAAAGTCTTGTGGTGATGATCAAAGCACAGCCTGTGTGGCACAGCTTTGTGTAACGTGAATTCGCGAGCCTCGCACCCCGGTTGTGAACCAAAAACGGGAGAGGACCTCAGGGAGGGCATGCGTTTCTTTCTAGCTAGGGTGGTGTCAGTGACCTACCAGCCCTGACATTTATATACTTTTCACCTGTGTGGTTGTTGCTGTTGCAAGGCGCCTCGGTTTGATCGGACGATCCGGGTCCGATGGAGTCATTCGTTGGCTCGTTTACGCCCCAAAGGGCGGGGAAACGTAGTGTTCAGGCATAATAATCCACATCGGTGGACCGGCCCTGACGATCTAAAGGCTTGCCTGCGCGCTTGCCTGAGACATGGGCTAGATTGTCTCGAATCGGTAGAGGACGATCCTTAGCCTCGGTTCATAGATGGAAATCCAATTTCCAAATACGTGACATTTGCGGTTTTAATTGTAGAACCTAGTATGGTGACATAGTGGGATGGGGCGCTCATGCCGCCTATGATTGATACTTATGATTTGAAGTTGTTTTATACACTATGCACTTATAATAGTATCAAATAATGTGTTTTAAACGTATCAAGCATGCTTTGGCTGTTATAAGGTAAAAACCCTATCCTCCGGCTTGCGTTGCATTGTGTGATGGGACCTGGGTCTTATAACAGCTTCATTTTTCTTTATTTAGCATTGCGCTGTTTGTTTTATGCACTGGTATTCTTGGGAGGAAACCCGTTCCGTGTTATACGGCGTGGACCCTTGATTTACCTAACTTTAAAATAGAGAGTAATAACTGTTTTAGTTCTCACACCAGTCACATGACTGACCTGGAGTTTATTGTTTTAACCTAAACTCTGGGTGCCCCTATTTTGACACGGGCAGCTAGTAGTTTTGGTTTTGCAGATTTATATTCACAGGATCCTGGTTTACAGCTGGAATGATATCCGGAAAGCTTTGTATCCGTATATCTCTTCTAGTTGTGTATTGTATTATTTTCCACTGCTATGTATTTAAATGAAATTTAAATCTCTGATATTTCTGTGTAATATTTATTCATACTCTGTATATTCTTGTAATCTGATGCATTGCTGTAATATACAATGAGATGTTCTTCTGTATGCGTTCTGTTTTGTCCTGTTCTCAAACGATAGGGCGTTTCGAACGGCCTGGATCGGTTTAGCGACTGGTTCGGACCGAGCGAAATTCCTTCTCGTCACAGTTTTAGACTCCGTCTTTGTGTGAGGCTCGTGAAGTCACGTCATACACAAAGCTATGCCTAAGCAGGCTATGCTTTGATCATCCCACAAGGCCTGCTTTTCAACAAAGCCTTGATCACATGCATCTTGGCATGCCACATCGTCAATCCATACCATATCATTGATTTCTGCCAACATATAACCTCTGAGCTCGTACGTCTCAGAGAAGGGTGTAAAACACCAAGCAGATATATGTTTAGCAGAGATCAATAGATACAGTGTAAAGGAATACCACGTCAGACATGCAATCCATTTACGCTTATGCTCTGGGTCTGAACGAAAGCCAAATCCGTTCAATCAACATGTTCGTTCGGACGACGATCATGACCTCGAATTGGGAGCAAATCAATTCAAAGCCTCAATCGCTATCTTCCTGAGGGGAAGATTGACGGTCTTCATTAGTCGTCTTCTTCTTCTTCAATTCTCATCGTCGTTTTGATTATTTGGAATGAGATTAACTCGGCCTTTCCAAATAATCTTCGTATATATATATATATATATATATATATTGAAAACTCTTCCTTATCGTTATTTCTAATTTATAACGATTACTTTCTATTTCATTTAATTAAAAATAACTAAATCTTAAATCTACGACGATTCAGGTCAATATCGATTCTGGTGCTATTTTCAATCAATTTTGATTTTTCACATATCTCAAAATCTAACCGTTGGATTTTGACGTATTATATATCGTTGGAAAGATTTTTCCAAGACGGTCCTAGCGGTTTCAGTCTCAAGAAAATCCGACGGTCGGATCTTCTTGTATTGTCATTTAAAGATATAATTTTAAAATGCGAACTACCGCGCTCGATTCGTTTAATTTTAATTATATATATATATATATATATATATATAAATGTAACCCGTTTAACTCTTTATTCTTAAGTATATTTTCCTTCTTTATCCTTTTATCCCTTCATTTACAGAGAAATGAAAATCATACTTGAATGATGAATTCTTCCTTTTTGATTCTTTTAATTTCTTTAATTTACGGTAAAATGTAAATTATATTTCATCGTCCAATTCCTTCTTACATGTAAAATGTAATTTATAATTCATCGTTCTTAAGTACATATAAAAATATAAAGTTTTATTTACAAATGTGAATCCTACTTCTTGTTTACATTATAAAAATGTAATCTTCATTTACAAAGTAAATCCATACATTCATTTCATAGAAAAAATGAAATTTCATTCATGCGGGTTAAATTCATTCATAATTTACATAATAATATGTAAATTATTTCATACGATAAAAATTCATTCATAAATTACATATAAAAATGTAATTTACTTTATGCGGACTAATTTCATTCATAAAATAAAATGTAATTTATTTCATGCGATCTTAACTCATTCATAAAATGCATATACAAATGTATTTTATTTCATGCGATGTTAATTCATTCATAAAATACATATAAAAATGTAATTTATTTTATGAGGTCTTAATTCATTCATAAAATACATATAAAAATGTAATTTTATATTATGCGATGTTAATTCATTCATAAAATACATATAAAAATGTAATTTATGTCATGTGGTCTAATTTCTTTTATAAATTACGTAAATAAATGTAATTCATGTCATGCGGTCTAAATTTCTTTAAATTACATTATAAAATAACGTAACTTATTCTACGGTCAATTCTCTTTTTATTAACATCATAAATAATGTCACTTATCCTACGGTAAATTTTCTTTTTATTAATATCATAAATGATGTCACTTATACTACGGTCAATTCTCTTTTTATTAACATTATAAATAATGTCAATTCCTCCTACGATATCATTCTTTTATCTTAACATTATAACTAATGTTAATTTCCTACAGTGTAAATCCCCTTTTTATTTACATTATAAAATAATGCAAAATTATCCTACGTTGTGATTACTATATAATTTACATTAAAAATAATGTAAAATGGACATACGGTGAAATTCATGTATATTTACATTAAGAAAAATGTAAATTTTACATACGGTGAAATTCTAACGTTAAATTTCCTAATAAAATGTAAAATTTATGTCATCACCAAATTCTAATTTTTAATTTACATAATAAAATGTAAATTTTATGTCATCGTAAATTCTAATATTAAATTTACATAATAGGATGCAAATTTATATCAATGCCAAATTCTAACATTTCATTTACATAATAGGATGTAAATTTTATGTCAGCGCAAAAATTCTAACATTAACAAATATGTTAAATTTGTCATACGATGAGATTCATTATTTTTAACATTAACAAAAATGTTAAATTCTCATACGATGAAATTTCTTATTTTTAACATTAACAAAAATGTTAAATTCTCATACGATGTAAATTCTAATTTTTAACATAAACAAAAATGTTAAATTCTCATACGATGTAAATTCTAATTTTTAACATAAACAAAAATGTTAAATTCTCCTACATTTCAATTTTATATAATAAAATGTAAAATCTAACACAAGTCGCATTCTTATTTTATTTGCATCAAATAATATGTAAATTGAAATTTCTTTTTAATATTAACATTAAAAATGTTAATTTATACATGCGGTTAAATTACTTTTTAATATCAACATTAAAATGTTAATGTCATCATATGGTTAAATTACTTTTTATATATTAACATTAAAAATAAATAATGTAAATTTTCATATGTTGTAGATATTCTTATTAATAACATTAAATATAATGTTAATTTTATCATACGTTGAATTACTTATCATTAACATTAAAAATAATGTTAATTTTATCATACGTTGAAAATTACTTTATTCACGTAAATAAAGTGTGAAATTCCCCTACGGTCAAAATTACTATTTAATCTACATGGAAAAATAATGTAGGTTTATACATGCGGTGAAACTCATATAAATTTACATAATAAAATGTAAATTTCATAACATCGCAAATTTCTTACTTTAATTTTACATAATTAAATTTCAACATGCGATGTAATTTCTCATACGATGTTATTTCTTATTAATATTAACATTAACAAAAATGTTAATTTACATCCTACGGTGAATTTTATAATATTAACATCAAAAATGTTAATTTACATGCGGTAAGTTTACTTCCTATTAACATCAAAATAAACGTAATTTTTTTTTAACTCTATTCCCATTTTACATAAAAAGAGAATGTAGATTTCATCACAAGTCACATAACAACATCCAGACACAACAACAGGATCAGATGCAATAACTAACATCGAAGTAAATTTCAAGATGGGATTTCATATAGCATATACAAAATCAACATAGCATGGTTAAATAAATAACACATAATTAATTAATTAATTCTTAATTCAAATTTAAACCTTAAAATTTCAGATCTAATCTCATGTCGTTCTAATCAATTTAGATTCAACAACATACGGGGTGAATCGTTCAGATCCATGTTCTAAATATCATGTTTTTTTCTTTTAATCTACGATCAACAACCATGCAATTAATAATTTAATAATTAAATTAAATTTAAAAAATAAAATTCTCACAGTGTTTGGTCTAAGGAGATGCTTCAGGTTCGATTAGATTTGATGTTCGAATTCACTTGGTTTCGGATCTGGAACAATTCCAATGCAAATTCAAGGGAAAAATCAAAATCAGGCCTTTAACAACTGCTGCAGCAACGCTTAAAAGCGTGGGGAAATCTGAAATAGAATTTACCTTAGAACGTTCAAAACTTCAAATTCGATTTTCTGGAGTTGTAGTTGACGAAACGACGAGCCGTTTGTTGGAGAAGGACCGGCTACGAAAGAGCTATGCACGGCCAGAAAAGGGGGGGGGGGTGCGATCGACGTGGTGGGGCCCGGTTAACCTGGGTTCAGCGGCTCTTTGGAGGCCTGGTGGCGGCACTACGGGGCACGGGGAGGGGCGAGACTTGTCGGAGATCGAAGAGCTCGCGAAGAGCTTCGAAACGAGTACTCACACGCTAAATTTCGTTGAGAAATGAGAGAGAAATCAAGGTTTGAAGTTTTGAAGGGTAATGGATTTTGGTGGCTGCAGAAAATGACGGGAAGGAGACGATGAACAGTGAATTCGGGTTTAAATAATATTATATTAGGTTTTCCTAATCATTAGTTAACAATTTAATTAGCCCGTTAAGGCCCGTTTTGGTCCGAACTCCGATTTAAGCCTGCTTACTGTCGTTCTTAAGGTTTTGAGGCCTTCTGAACGCAATGGAACATGTTACAGGACCCAATTCCGAAATTTATTATGAGTTTTGGAATAATTACATTATTTTATTAATATTTTAATGTATACCGTACGTGAAAATTCACCGAGGTCACAAATTAACTTCAAAAATTCTCGAAAAATATATTTAGCTATGTTTTGATGCTGTGGACCTATGAAAATTAATTTCACTAAATTCTGAGCCAGTATGAATTTTTAATGAATTTTTAAAGTAAAAAATTTGCCCGTTTACACTGAAAAATCAATTATAATTATATTTTAATTCCAAAAATTACTAAAAAATCATTTTTAGCTTTGTTTTGATGATACGAATCCAACAAAATTTATTTCGTTGAATTCTGAGACATTTTGAAAAATGGCTATTTTTAAGGCCGGTATATTTAATATTAAAAATACGTTTTTAAACAAATAATTTCCGAAACTCGAAATATATAAGTGTTTACTGTTTTTCAATGCAGAAACATCATTTCGGACTCAATGGAAGTGGTTTCGAGTCGAAATTCCTTTATATGCAAAAAGTAGCATTATTGACCTATGCAAATTACCTAGCGACCTTCTAAAAATTGAATTGGCCATAACTTTTGATTTCCACTATGAAATTTCGATTTTTCGGATTCGTTGGAAAGATATTTTTAAATAGATTCTAATATTTTTAGTTTCACTAAAATCCGTTAAATTTTGCATCCTGTATGGTTAGTCAAAGTTCAAGTTTGACTTTTCAAACTACCGCGCTATTTCTAACTCTTTTTATAATTAAAATTAATTTATTCATTCTAACTTCGATTTGAACCAAATTTGTGATCATTATTATTTAAAATAGATTATTCTAAATATCAAACTCATTTAAAATTACTTAAAATAAATTTTAAATTGGCCCCAAAATTCAGGGTTGTTACAGAATCACACTCTAGTCACCGGAGATGATTCTGATGATAGCGATTGCATCATCAGATTCTATGTTCGAGTTTCAAAAGTGGGACCTCTATATATTTCCAATTGACTGGTGTAAGAACCAAAATTTAGATAGGGATATTGTTGTGGTTTGACACACAAAACATGATTTTTGAGTATATAAAGATTATGAATTTGAAATGTTAACGAACTAAATGATTGTGGTTGTGTTGTTTGATTATTAGTCTGATTAATAAAAATATATTGGAACCATAAAACCAATAAGAGAAATGAAACTAAATTTAGCCAAATCGAATCAAATTATTGAACTAAATTGAAAATTGTTTGAAATTGCATACATGTATATATATGTGTGTGTGAATAGGTCATAGCAAGGACGCTGTGAAGAGGAATAAAATTGTATTCCCGACAAATTGATACATGTTTACGATATTTTTTGGGTTTTGATGATTTTATGCGTCGATTGGCTAGCCACTTGGCTTTTCTTTTTCTTTTGCATTGATGACGGCCCTGTGAGGCAAGTTGCAGTTTTAAAGCTCTCCCCGTACAAAGGAAGTTATGGCGAAATTTTTCAAAAATTTAGGGTGTTTGCCAAACTTTTGAAGAATTTGAAAATTCATAGAAACTGAAAAGTTGAAGAATGAAACCTAGAATGAAAGTTGAGTTGATTAATTAAACAAATTTCAGCTTCGTTCCTTTTCGAGGACGAAAAGATTTTAAGTGGGAGAGATTGTAACAACCCGGATTTTCAGTATCAATTTAATTTTTTTTATTTTAGCTATTTTAATGGATTTTGAATATTTAAAATGCCTTATTTTGAATAATAACGAGTAAAAATTTATTTAAATCGAAGTTAGAATGTATAAATTTATTTTAGTTATAAAACGAGCCTGAAATGGCGCTGTAGTTTGAAAATTCGATTTTAAATTTCAATTGAATGTACAAAATTCAAAATAAATCGGATTTCAGTAAAACCAAAAATATTTAAATCTATTTAATTATATCTTTCTAACAAATGTGAAAAATTGAGATTTCATAATATAAATTAAAGATATGTCCACTTTAAAATTTAAAATAGTTGCTATGGAATTTATATATATTTTTAATAATATATAACCCTTAAAAAATAGCCACTTTGCAAACGACCTCCATTTTCGATGAAACCAATTTTGTTGGATCCAGAATGTCAAATTATTTTTAGGTTTCAAATTTCTTAATTTTTGGATTTAGTATATGAGCTTGGTGAATTTAAATGCGTTTGGTAATTTTAGTTTGAATTTAATCGACTGGAAAATGACCATTTTTCAAACGGTCTCCAAATTCGACGAAATTAGTTTTCTTAGGACCGTATCGTCAAAACATAGCTAGATTTATTTTTCTGTTATTTTAGGAGTCAGTATATGACCCTGATAAGTTAAAATGTGCGTTAAAAACTCAACATATTGATGCATATTTTAATTTTGATGAAAACTGATCATAATAGTCGAATTGGCTTACTGGACATATCCCATTGTGTTCGGAATGAGGGTATATAGCTAGGGGCGATGGTCGTTGGGTTCAAATTGGAGATGAAATGAAAATTTAACTTTTTGAATTTAAAATAATAAAATAAATTATTATATAAGCGTGGTCAAACCCCCCTCTCTATTCCTCTCTCTCTCGTTCGATCTAGAAAAGAAAAAAATATAAAAAATATCATCGCAGTTCCCCGTTGTCCCCCAATCTCTGATGCGCCGCCTACCAGCGCCAGCGCCGCCCCGCCTCTGGCCGGGCTCCCACCAGCCGCTTGCTCCAAGACTTCCCCTTCCTATTCTTCAATTTAAAAACCCTTTCCCCAAAACAGACTGTCGTCGCCTCCCCCACTGGGCCAACCGCCGGCCAAAGTGCGGCCCCCCCACCACTTCCCTGACCACCAATTCCTCTTCCCGCCACCTCAGCACTGCTGTGGGACCCCCAGTCACTGAAAACCCTGTAAGTGATTTAATTTTCAATATAAACACCATTTTTTTTATTTTCAGAAATATATATATATATATAACATTGCATAAAAATGTATTTTTATATGGATAACAATATAAAGTTGAGATTTTTAACAATATAAAGTTGAGATTTTTAATTATATAAAGTTGAGATTTTTAATTTTATAAAGTTGATATTTTTAATTATATAAGGTTGAGATTTTTATTTGTATAAAGTTATGATTTTATCGTAGGGAGAAAATAAATTTAGTAAGTTAAAAATATGGCATGGAAATATTTTTAGAAAGATAAAAATGTGATTTTTATATATCTAGTATCATTATAAAAATAGGATTTTTATATATATGGCATTGTATTAAAAATGTGATTTTTAAATATAGAAGCGTTATCAAAAATGTGATTTTTAATATAAACCGCGTGAAATAGATTGCGCTGGAACCATGATGAAGTACACTACGCACTGGAAACAAATCCAAATCCAAACCGTTCAATTAAAGAATGACAGAGCGGAAACCAACGGTGAGAACTCCTTTTCAATTAATTTATTTTATAGTTAAAAATATTTTAGGTTGCGAACGGGGTTTAGAAGCACCCGATACTATTTGTTGTACAAACCATATTATGTGACTTGAATTATATGGAGTTCAACACTCAAATTCGCACAATCACATAATTGAACGCGATGTATGGATATTATCGACACACGGATTTCATACTCCGTGAACAGCCACTAATGGCGCCGTAAATGACATTTGGGGTAGTTGATTATTTATTTATTTGAATGTTCTGCGTGATTTGATTGTGATTATAAAACTCGTTGTGGATTAATTGTGAATTGATTGGAATTGGTTTGTGTATGGAGCGAGCCAGTATTAGGCGAGGGATAAGGCTAGACCTTATTCCGGTTCCAGTATCGCGCCATTATGTTGCCGAAATTTTCTAAAAAGTAGTAGAAAATTTAGTTAGTTAAAATTAGTATTTTTAGCTTATAACGGCAATAAATAAAATAATTATTGGATAGTTAAAAATAAGTTCACACATCCATTTACAAGTCGGACAACTTGTTTATGCTCGCTTATTTTTGTAATATTGATTGGGATGATAATTTTTACACATCGCCCAAGTGCACAAATAAAAATTATTATTTGATGGTTGAAACCCCACACGGGTATTGGGATGATATTTGACGTACACTAATCTCAATTGTTTAGTTGTATGTCAACCGATTGGTTGACAGGCTGTTGTAAGCGTTAATTATTTATATTTAATGCTTATGCAAATGTGTAATGCGCTTTGGATGATGGTAGACAGAGTATAATTATTAATGTGTACATGTTTGTATGAAATCCATATAAATAACATTATATGGTAATTGATTGTGTCTGATTCCAATAAGAAAGAACGAATATTTTAAATTAACGAATAATGAATATTTTAAAATAACGAATATTTTAAAATAATATTCTATAAAGGATTAAAATATGATTTTTATGTCCAATTTTGAATGGACACGAAATATTGAAATATATGAAGCCGTGTTGTTTACTTGCGCCATTTTAAGGCGAACGATATTTATATCGATTTTATTCATTTTTGTAATGAATATCAAAAAGGAAATGGTTTCAAATCTGACATTTTGAAAATTTTATCATTTAAATATTATATTGATCAGGATTATTCAATTTTGATTTAAAATTGAAAATGAAGTTTGAATCGTTTTAAAATGAATTTATAAACGAATTATAAAATACGTTTTAAATGGAAATCGACGAAATATATATAATATATATTATATGTATTATATATAATATTAATGGCCTGAATAGAGCGTGCCGCGCCGCGATCGTTCGCGAATTTCGACCGTTGACTTCGAAATGATATTATGGGAGATCTGACCATCGAATTCTCCTAAAACCGGAACCGTTGGGTTCATATCAAAAAGAGATTTCCAACGAATATACGAGATTTGAAATCTAATGGTTGGATTTGGAATTATGTCCAAATCAAATTTGGAAAAGGTTGCTGTAAGTACAGTTCGATAACCATTTATGGAAATTGACTGAAAAGGCCTTAATAAAATTATTAAAAATATTAATAATTTGTGTAAAATAATAATAAATGATTTGGAAAGAATTGGGATGGAAAATTCCACGTTTGTAAAGATAAAAATATTTTTTTTATCAAAATGAACTAGTTGTTAACTAGATTTGAAATTTAATAATATTTAAATAAAATATATTGGATTTGTGAATTGTTTTAAAATAACTAGAAATTTATAATGAACAAATTGGGATGGATTTGGAATGGAAATAATCTTCGGAATATTTTGATATTGGATTCCATGGTTATACAGATATCGTTATGGAAATTTGGAAGATATATATATAGATATCGTTATTTTCGATATGATATTTGTTGATTTCAGAATTTGATATTGAATATAAGCCGATATAATTTCTATTCAAAGCCTTGTATTTGATATCAAATTGGATTTTGGGTTTTGTCGTGAACGGTGTCTTAAATAACACTGTTCTTAAACCCAGTTGAGATAAGAATAAATCTTTAAATTAAGATTTAGTGAAGTTTTCCAATTAATTAATATTTAATTGGAATTGAATAAAAGAATTGGATTTTGGGTTTGCCGTGAATGGTGTCTTAAATAATACTATTCTTAAAACCAGTTGAGAAAAGAATAAATCTTTTAATTAAGATTATTTGAGTTTCCAGTTATATTTAGTAATTGGAATAAAATGAAATGTGAATTGGGTTTATCATGAACTGTGTTTTAAACGACATTCGTTCTTTAACCCAATTAACAGTGAAATGTAATTTGGAATTTATAAATCTTCTTATTAAGATTTAATGGAAAAGTTTGAAAGTAAAGTTTTCCAATTTAATAAAATAAATTGGAATGGAATGGAATTCGATTTAGTAATAATCGAAGTGAACTTATGTGGAGGAAGACTGTTAATAAATATGGAATTTAAAAGGCTTTGCTGTTATTCCATTTATATTATTGATTGGATACGGAAATTTATATCGATTATATATATTGATCTGTTTTCCGTGAGGATTCCATAATTAATGGAATGTGATTTTGGGTTTATTGTGAACTGCGTTTTAAATGACATTAGTTCTTTAACCCACTTAAAGACAGTATTACATGTCTGACATTGTATTTCGAACTGTATTGTCGATCTCTATTAAATATATATCTGTTTGGTGGCGGAGATTTTATTCTCTTTCTTAACACCCTTCTCTTAGACATATGATCTTAGAGGTTATATATCGGCAAAAACCAGTGGTACGATGTAGATTGTCTGTGTGGCATGTTTGATTTCCCAAAGTTAAATAATCATTAATATTGATTTTTAGGAAGATTAAAACTAAGTGGAGTTTTAATAAATCTTTAATTAGACTGAAATGCGAATGTGATAATTTAAATTATCAAATTTGGGAAATGATCGAGAATACCAGTTTTACTCCAAACGAAAGTTAAATCTTTAATTAGATTTGAACGTGAAATGGTAATTAAATTTACCGATAACACCATGGTATTAGATATGGAGTATTACTGGTTTTCCTCCATGAGATGAAAAGGTTGGGATTGGGAAATAAAACAAATGATTACTTCGGTAAGGTGCGCTAATCCCGACTAGTTTGAATAAATCTTAATTTGGTTTGAATTGATATCCAAAGGAAGATTAAAGAATAAATTTAAAGAATTTATCTTTGATAAAATTAATGGGAACCTTTCCCAAAAGATATGAATGTTTGAATAAAAGATTATTCAGAATTGGAATGAGGCGTATGTTGTGTTTTTATATTACTTGATTATAAAATATGTGAATTATTCGGAAAGGCCAGGTTTATACCCATTCTGAATAATTGATTCGGCGATAAGTCGACGATGAAGACGGTGGTTGAAGACCGGAGGTCTTCACATCGTTTGGATGATTACTGATATCTTGATTAGGTTGTACGCCCAAGACAAGGTAATAAGTGGTGATCGTCCAGACGTACTTGGAGATCGACCGGATATGCGAGGACCTCTCTCCTGTATTGGACATATGGGACGAGGAATAGGGTGCCTCCGGTTTCGTTCAAACCCAAAACGAACTAGTAAATGGATGTGTATCTGACATTTGATTTTATTCTGTGTTGATTGATCTCTATTAAATATATATCTGTTTGGTAGTGGAGAATTTATTCTCTTGCTTAACACCCTTCTCTAAGACGTACGAGTTTAGAGGTTATATATTGATAGACATCAGTCGCATGGCGTGAATTGCCTGTGTGGCATGCTGATATGCAAATGATTAAGGCTTCTATTGAAAAGAAGAGTCTTGTGGTTGATGATCAAAGCACGGCTTTAAATGGCATAGCTTTGTGTATAGCGTTAAATTCGCGAGCCTCACACCTCGGTATGAGTCAAAAACGAGATCATGCCTACAGGAGTGCACGACGTTTCCTTCTAACTATGGGTGGTGTCATGGTATGGAGCCTAGACATTTATATTTATTTTACCTATGTGGATGATGGATTGCGAGGCGCCTCGAATATATCGGTTGCTACAGAGTCGATGGATTGGTCCGATAGGAGCAGGAAAAGTGTGTTAAGGAATAACAGATCCTCAAACGTAAGGGAGGACCGACCCTGAAGCATCACAGGGTTTCCCTGAGTGTGTAATCCTGAGGCATTTGCTACAGTGTCTCAAAGCCCGCAAGGAAGATGTGTGATGACCCCAAACTCCCATTCCATGGAAGCAAGGATAATATTTGGAATATAACACATAAACAATAACAAAAGAACAGAAATATACCATTACACCAGATACTATACAACAAATTAACTGGAACAAATATAATCATCAGAGTTGCATAGTATAATAGGATCATACTTAGTACAAAATACAGTTTTAGCTTTATATAAAACGTCTGCAGTGGAATCAAACATGATATACATAATGAAGTCCAAACAACATAACAAAAATGATAGAATCCATCTTTAGCTCCATAGCTGTCCAGAATGAGCCTGTTAAAACCTGAATACAAGGCTGTCCGTGTAGAAAATAGGGGCACCCGAGTTTACAAGTGAAACAAACTACGAGTCAGTCATGGGGCTGGTGTGAGAAATCTTACTTAAGCTATTTAACAATAAGGTCAATCACAGGACCATGCCCCTAACGCGGAACGGGTTTACTCCATTGGATTGCCAGTTCATAAATAAAATAAATCATTTAAACAACGCAATGCTTTTTATAGAAAATGAAGCCATTATAAGACTCAAGTCCCATCACACAATGCAACGCAAACCGGAGGATAGAGTTTTACCTTGTAATGGCCAAAATATTCTTGATGCGTATAAAACAAAACCATTTGATATTATTACTAGTGCATATATGTTTCAAAAATAATTTCAATCGTAATGTATCAATCGTAGATGACAAGAGCGTCCCATGCCACGATGCTGCCACATATAGGTTTGCAATCAAAACCGCACATGTCATATTGGAAATTGGATTTCATCATGAACCAAGGCAAGGGATCGTCCTTACCGACTTCGAGACAATCTAGCCCATGTCTCATGATCAGAACGCATCGACCCTTGGATCGTCAGGTTTGGTCCACCCGAAGTGGATTAAAATGCCTGAACAATACGTTTCCCTACCCTATGGGCTGTAAATGAGCCAGATGACTCAATATCCATCAGCTCCGTAGTAACCGATATATCCGAGGCGCCTCGCTATCCATCATCCACATAAGTAAAAATGTTTGGGCTCCATACCATAAAACCACTCCTAGCTAGAAGGAAACACATGTCCTCCCTGAAGTCCTCTCCCGTTTCTGGTTCATACCCGGGATGTGAGGCTCGCGAACTAACGCCATACACAAAGCTATGCTATATTAAAGTCGTTCTTTGATCATCAACCACAAGGCTCTTCTTTTCTACAAAAGCCTTGATCACTACATCTCAGCATGCCACATTGACATTCCGTGCCATGCGACTCGTAGTTATCAAAGTCATCAGTAGTTATCCATCCGATGTGAAGATTAGCGGTATTGCACCATCTTCAGATCTTCGACTTCTTCATTGTCTATCAATTATTTAAAATGAGAATTAAATCGGCCTTTTCAAATAATTCACGCAAGTATAGAATTCAAATCAGTTCTTCCTATGGTTAAACAATTTGACATCCACATTTCAGTTCATTAGTATAATTTTCATGTCAAATACATCCAACCATCAATATATCTGATAAACCAAGTAAAATCGATTTATCTCCATTCCACATCGTTTATAATATTTAAAAACAACTTTTCACTATTCTTATTTATTTAAAAATAGTCCATTTCCATCGAACGACGTTTCAGGTCATTCGATGGCCTTGGCGCTGCTCTTGTCCAAATTTGATTTAAACATTTCACAAAATCTAACCGTTGGATCTTAACGAATTTTATATCGTTGGAAAGATATTTCCAAAGCGAACCCGACGGTTCTGGTTTCAGGAAAATCCGACAGTCGCATCTCCCGTAATAATCGTTTAAAATTACGATTTCAAAACGCAAACTGCAGCGTCATTATTCGCTTTATTTTAATTATGTTTATATATATATATATAATTTAATCGGTGATTTCTAAACCGTTTTCACTTCAAAAATTTGGCTAATGCCTTTAAATTTCGAAAAATTTCGCCATAACCTCCTTTGCACGGGGAGGGGTTTGAAAATTTATTGGGCTGTACTAGGTACCCAATAAATCCAGTATAAGCACACACAATTTTTAGTGTCTTATCTATTCCCGAGGGAGTGTGTAAAATAACTCCAGAGATAAATCTCGTTGCCTCGTCCAGTGTTGGAAAATAAATAATCCATGTGTCGTATCTAATAACTAGAGAGACATGATTATTGTCAACTCTACACCTGTGTGGGGTTTTTATTTAATCTGGCAATTTACCATTATATTTATTTTGTCCATATCAGTCCTCAGTTCAACCTATAATCCAATCAACGCCATACGAGCGTCTTGACCGTATGGTAATCCCAACCTCGTTACATTAGCTCTAAATGCTGATGTGGTACATGATGAAGTATGCTCTCTTCACGTAGTATGCCACGTAGCATAGTTCAAAATTAATTGTTACTATCCAATGTCGTTGTTTATAATCTCACACAGAATAACCAGCACATCGCATCCAATGGCATTCACAGAAGTTGACATATAAATAAAATTGCGCAACCAACTCATTAAGATTTACCAATTTGTCAGACACACGAATAAATTCTTTACTCAACAGCAAATCTATTTACCTGTTCAGCACATGTATATATGTGCATATCTAAGCTAAAAATAATATATTTAGCAAATCAATATTTATTTCTATACATGATAATTTTTAACACTTCATATATATGTTAAAAATATTATTTCTAATCAACAAACATTTATTTCAACCTATGTTATTTTTAATAGTTCGTATTCATGTTAAAAATATTATTTTCAATCAAATAATAATTATTTCAACCTTTGGTTATTTTTAACAGTTCATATACATGTTAAAAATATTATTTTCAATCAACAAATATTTATTTCAACCTTTCGTTATTTTTAACAGTTCATATTTATGTTAAAAATATTATTTTCAGTCAACAAATATTTATTTCAACCTTTCGTTACTCTTAACAGTTCACATTCATGTTAAAAATATTATTTTCAATCAACAAATATTTATTTCAACCTTTTGTTATTTTTAAAGGTTCCTACTTACAATAAAAATGTGATTTTATTGTTAAGGATTTTAATTCCAACATGAATATTTTTAGTGATTCATATATACAATAAAAATGTTATTTTTATCATTCAAACAATTTATTTCAAACATGAATATTTTATATACTTCATACATACAATATAAATGTTATTTTTATCGTTCAAACAATTTATTTCAAACATGAATATTTTATATAGTTCAATATTTCAGAAAATTTCGGCATTACAACGACAGGGTATTTAGCACCGGCACCGTGTCCAGCACGGCTCCTCTGTTATCCTAGGCCTTGCAGCATTACAATACTTTCATTCCAATGATTTTCCACAATATCATTCATTTTCACAACACAACGAATATACCACAAACACAACCAATTTTGTTGCAACCACAATCAATCATTCACAATCACAACCAAACAATTTATATCGTCCATGGTCTGTGAACGAGGGGAGTGTATATATATATATAAATATATTTATTTCCATTTCAATTCCATTCAAAGCATATATGATTTATACAACGCATGTACAATTTATACTTTGCTTATATAATTTATACAACGCCCATGTATGAGATATACAAAGCGTATATAATTTATACATTGCTTATATAAGTTATACAATGTGTATACATTCCAATTTGAATTTAGATTGCTCACATTGGGTTCCACTCCTTAAAAAATTGTAGGAAGCTCCAAAAATTCTCCGGTCTCTTCTAGAATGTAGAGTATGTCGTCACGAGTCCAATGTCTGGTTTCACTAGATTTCGACAACATATGTTAAAGATATGATTTTTATTCTAAAATCATAACTTGCTACACTTTTAAATGTCATAATCCTTTTAAATAAAACAACACGTACCATTAGCCGTTTCATTCAAAACTAGTTTACGATTTTCGTCTGAACCGTGTAGCGATTGGACGATCGACTGATTCCACGTTGTCGAGGGTGGAGAGGCAGGTCAGTGCATGGTGGTGGGGTCCAGTTTGATCGCCGGAGGACGATGTAGCAGCGGCTTGAACGTTAACACTTTCGAGGGTCAGATCTCTTCGAATACGCGATGATAGGAGGTGAATCAATTATGGATTCGAAGCGCTGGAGATGCTCTACAAAATCCGTAACTACACCATTGAATTTTATAATATGGTCTGGGAGAGATCGAAGAGAGAAGGGGATGAAGACTTCCGATATTCGTATGGGGGGTATCGGGTTTCTGAGATAATGAAGACGAAACGTGATTGACCCATAAATTTATATTTATTTATTTTATTCTTTAATTCCGAAAATACCCTTTAATCCGTATGAACTCCAAATCAAACCTAACGACTGTCGCCCCTAGCTAAATACCCCCATTCCGGACATAATGGAATATGTTTCATATGCCCATTTGACTATTTCAGTTAGTTATTCTTCAAATTAAAATATAAAACATTCAATTTTAGTTTTGAAAGTACATTTTAATTTGCCAGGGCCACATACTGATTTCAAAAATTCCCGAAAAATAAATCTAGCTATGTTGGGACGATATGGTCCCAACAAAATTAATTTCGTCGAATTTGGAGACTGTTTGAAAATTGGACTTTTTCTGGTCGATCCAATTCAAACTGAAATTACCAAACGCATTTCCCTTTGCCACGCTCACAAATTAATTCCAAAAGTTATGGAACTTGAAACCTAGTAATAATTTGACATTCCAAATCCAACCAAAGTGGTTTCGTTGAAAACGGAGGTCGTTTGCGAAATGTCTATTTTTCAAGGGCTATATTTGTTCCATAACGACTATTCTGAATATTAAACTGCCATAACTTTTGATTCCCGCTATGAAATTTCGATTTTTCAGATTCATTAGAAAGATATATTTTTAAACAGATTTAAATATTTTTGGTTTGACTGAAATCCGATTTATTTTAAATCTTGTACATTCAGTCAAAGTTCAAAGTTAAATTTTCAAACTGCTGGCCCATTTCTGGGTCGTTATATAATTAAAATAAATTTATTCGTTCTAACTTTGATTCAAATAAATTTTTAGTCATTATTATTTAAAATAAATTATTTTAAATATTCCAAATACATTAAAATAGCCAAAATAAATTTTTTAATTTGGTTCTGATTTTCTTGGTTGTTACAAGATGATCTCTTGCCTAGACTCATGACGGAAATCCAATTTTCAATACGTGACATTTTGGTTTTGGTTGTAGAGCCTAGTATTGGCGACATGATATATGGTACCCATGCCGTCTATGATTGATACATTTATATTTGAAATGGTTTTATGCACTTACAATAGTATCTAATGATTTTTGTTTTAAATGTATCAAGCATGTTTAGCTATTATAAGGGAAAACTCTATCCTTCGGCTTGCTTTGCATTGTGTGATGGGACCTGAGTCTTATAATAGCTTCATTTTCCAAAAATCATTATGCTAGTTGATTTATGCACCGGTGTTCTTGGGAGAAAACCCGTTCCGTGTTATACGGCGTGGTCCATTAATGTACTTTATTTTAAAGTAAAGATTTAATAACTGCTTTCCTTCTCACACCAGTCCTATAACTGACCTGGAGTTTATTGCTTTAGCCTAAACTCTTGGTGCCCCTATTTTCCACATGGGCAGCTAGTAGTTTTGGTTTTGTAGATATTATTTTCCCAGGATCCTGTATTTACAGCTGAAGCTATATTCAGAAAGCTCTATATCCGTGCATTTCTTTCAGTTGTGTTATGTATTATTTTTCCGCTGCCTTGTAATTTAAATCGCTGATATTTTTCTGATGTACATTAATTATTCACACTCAGTTATATTCTTGTACTCTGATGTAAATTGTTGTAATAAGCAATGAAATGTTCTTCTGTTTGCATTCTGAATTGTCATGTTTTTAACTCAATCCGGGCTTTCCCGTAAGGGCGAGTTTGGGTCGTTTCAAGCAGGATGATTTGGAGGCGATTACTGGATTTGAATAAAGAGAATGACGATGGATAGCCTTGACCTTCGAGTTATAATTAAAATGACTAAAACATGAGTCATGCCCAGGTTAATGTGAGTTTGCTCCTCTTAGCAGACATGCTTTTTCTATACTATATCTTTTACTTTATGATTGATTGGGCGCCCTTTGACTTTTTTGGGAGTATTTTCTGGGATGGGCGGTAGCTGGCGGCTATGCGTTAACACTGACCTGGGTCCGCAATCCGGTAGAATCACTACTGATGGTTATTGCCTCGATGCCTTGTCATATCTATCCTGATCGAGCCCCCTATGATTTGGATTTAACGTTGCCTTATCACGGCTCATCTGTTACAACCCATATTTTTGGCCACTTTAATTTGAATATTAGATTTTGTTTAAATATTTTAATTGAAATATTTATGGATTTTTAATATTTAAAAACGAAGTTAAACATTATAATTTATATTTAATTATAAACGAGCTCATAATAACATGACAGTTCATAATATTCAATTTTCAACTTCAACTGAATATACATGATCCGATATAAGTCGGAATTTCATGAAACGAGAAATGTTTGAATCTGTTTGATTATAATTTTCTAATGAAAGAGAAAAATCGGGATTTCAGTTATAGATTGATAGTTATGTCCAATTCAAATTTTAAAATAGTCGCTATGGAAATCTTTAATAAACGATAACGTTTATTTAATTACGTTTTCTATATATATTGGATTTCAGTTAACTTGAAATTTTTGATACTGAGTTATAGTTCGATATTGACTAAATTTGAAATGAGGCACTATTCCATTAGGATATATATGACGATGAAAATTTATTTATTTATTTTTGAATTTAATAGTTTGGGATTTATTAAATAAATTATCGGTATTATTTTATAAAGTATTTATATATATACAAACTTTATTTGTATGCATATATACACAAATATCTAACGCTTGGATAATAGTAGATGGTATAACATACAAAGTGGTACATAATTGTTTTACAGTGAGTGTTATATTTCCAAGCGTACAAATGATCATTCAAATATGCAAAGTATATGCAATAGGAAATAAGCAGTTATGCGGCAGAAAATAAAAACTATTTTAGCAGCTAATATCTGGTAGTAAATAAAGAGATACTAAGTCAAGAAAAATCATGTGTCACTTTCAACGATATCAGCATTTTAGATTTGGTTATATTACTTCTCAGTTCTATGTTGTTTTTAATGTTTAGTTAATGACAAGGCTTAGGGAAGAAGTACACTATTACTTATTTAAAAAAATGAATTGTTTATATGCACTGACTATAATATTTTGGGTTCTATATGATATATTAGAACCCTTTTGAACATGAAGCAGCTTGAGCTTAATTGTTACTTAATTTCTCAAATAAAAGAATGATCAAATAGCACTTTTAAGCACCGCAAATGAGGCCAAAAGACAACAAACATAATTGGCAGGCAAAAGAAAATTTACTGAAGTTGACAATCAAATAATTAAGAAAAGGAAGAACTGAATTCAAGAAAAATCACCCCATAAAACTATTCAATAACAAAGCATAGTACCAAATAAATAAAGAAGAAAAGGGAAATACAATATGATAGAACAGCTCCTTCACATGTATACATTCCTGTACAAGATTTTTTCTACCAAACCGAATCTAACAAAATCTTTAACGCTGACTTGAACATTAATTAAAATATGTATACTTCTACAAAATCTGCACATTTGATATAACAACTCAATAGCCTCACTGATAGCCTTACAGCTAAAATACACATTTCAAGACCCTCAATTGAAATGGCAATTCAATAGCCTCATAATCCTACCTAATCTATACACATGCAGAGTTCGATCAAATGTCTCATTCAAGCAGTCCAACAGTGCCTAACCTATCTTCCTAATTCATAGTAGTAACACGCAGTCCTGTTGAGAAGACACAGACAACTCGGCGCTGGCTACTCCCTTTCACTTCCTACCTTGTGTTTTCACCTACACTGTCACTCTGCTTTGCATTCTCACATCACCGATCTTCTCCATCTCTATCGCAGTACTACCCTAATGGCTGATGGACATTGATCTTATCGTTTCCTTCATTTGCCTATATATACCCACGCAACACCCATACTTTCCACAAACCAAAACGATTCACTTCACAACGTTTTAGCGTGACCAAACCATACCTAAACGGTCACGCAAAATTGCCGAGTAATGGCAGTAACCAATTCAAACATTCCTCTTCATAAAACGTTCGATTTACACACTGATTCGCAAAGGATTTAACAACAAATATTTAAAGAATAACAAGATCGGAGCGCTGACCTAATTTGGTGGCATTCGAGATGATGTAGAGGACCAGATCTCAGATGAAAGGCGTTGAATTTAGACGCGAACTGCAGGCTGGCGATAGGGGTAGGAGCGACAAGGTTTGAGTCGAAGGAGGAGCTGTCTACGGCGCCGGATTTGGGGGTACGCACGGGAACTCCGGTCGACGGAGGAGTGGGGGGAGGGGGGCGCCGCGATTTTGTTTGGCAGAGGAGTGATTTTACGAGAGAAAAAGTGGAGAGCAGATGGTAATGTGAAGGGATCCGTTTCTTCTATTTATAGTGTTTAGAGTGGATCCGGTTTGGAGAGAACCAACATGGACGGGTTGGATTTGTTAAAGCAAGGGATGGGCTTTAAATTTGGGCGGGTCTGCAAAACGAGGAGGATCCAATTCAGTGAACGCAAATACATGGTCTATTAAGGTTTCTTTACAAATAATTAGTGCCAGTTTATTATGGAATTTAAAAGTAAATTAAATTATATTTTAAATTGTTAATGATTTTATAATATTTACAAAACGACATGATGTATACCAAGTTGGCCAGAGTTCTGGGATTTTGCGGTCACAATTTGGAACAAAGCAAGGACGGATGGAGCAGTGAACGAAGGGGCCAACCCAGAGCATTTAAAACAAGGTAATGTGTTCATTAATTAAATTAATTTAAATTAATTATTTATTTAAATAAAATAAAATTTTAAATATCAACAACGTATTTATATTCTATCAGAATAGACCAATTCAAAATAGACTGGAACCGAATGCATGAGCTGGATTGTACGGAGTTAAATCAAACGAGTTGGAATTCATCTGGAACGAGCTGTGTTTACGATACAGATCAAGGTCAGTTAATCTGTAACAACCCGGAAAATCTGAACCAATTTAAATTTTTTAATTTGGCTACTTTAGGGATTTTGGATATTTAAAATAAATTATTTTAAATAATAACAACCAAAAGTCTATTTGAATTGATGTTGGAAAATAAATATATTTATTTTAATTATAAAACAAGGCCTGAAATGGCATGGTAGTCTAAAAATTTGAATTCAAACTTTGATTGACTGTACAGGATGCAAGATAAAACAGATTTTGGCGAAACCAAAAATATTTAAATCTGTTTATGAATATCTTTCTAACGAATCTGAAAAAGCGAAATTTCATTGCGGGAATCAAAAGTTATGCCCAAACAAATTTTCAATAAGGTCGCTATGGAGTTAATATAGCCCGTGAAAATGGACATTTTGCAAACGACCTCCGTTTTCGACGAAACCAATTTTGTTGGATCCGGGATGCCAAATTATTGCTAGGTTTCAAATTCAATAATTTTTGGAGTTAATATGTGAGCGTGGAAAAGGAAAATGTGTTTGTTTAATATTAGTCAATTTGGATCGACCAGAAAATGGCCATTTTTCAAACGGTCTCCAAATTCGTCGAAACTAGTTTTGTTGGGACCGTATTGTCAAAACATAACTAACTTTATTTTTCTGGAATTTTTGGATCAGTATGTGGCCCCGGCAAATTGAAATGTATGTTCAAATCAAATATTGAATGTTTTATATTTTAGTTTGAAGGAAAACTGACTGAAACAGTCGAATGGTCCTACGAAACATATTCCATTGTGTTCAGAATGGGGTTAATTAGCTAGGGACGACAGCCGTTGGGTTTGAATTGGAGTTCGTTTGGAGAAACTGATTTTTTTGAATTATAAATAAAACGGGCCAATCATAATTTTTATAAAAAAAGAGAAAATCACTTTCTCTCTCCCCGTTAGCCTCTCGACAATGACGGAAACCCATTCAATTCTTCCCAGCCCAATTTCTCTCAAACCACTCCACGAATTCGAGTGCCCCAGTTAAACTTTTTGTAGATCTCTCAATTCTCTTTAAATCCATATAAGGATTGTATTTTTTCGTTCAGTATTTTGAGAGAAACGCCACCTCAAAATCGCTGACTTCAACTCTCCACCGCCTTCGATAGGGACCATCGAAGTGGACCCTACCCCCTGTGCACGTGCGCCCTACCTCCCTCTATGCCGCTGCGAAGTCCTATCGTCCAACCCCTTCACGGATTCGACGAAAAATCCAAACCTAGTTTGGAATCATTTGCTGAAAGGTACAGCCTTTGTTTATTTTAACTGATTTCAACAAATAAAAGCGTTGCAAACTTATAAAAATCATATCTTTTTGCTATGTTGTCGAAATCCAGTGAAACAAGAGACACCAGGACCGTGAGGACGTCTTCTACATTCTAAAAGAGACCGGATATTTTCGGAGCCTTCTACAATTTTTGGAGGAGTGGAACCCAATGTGTGATTTCTGAATTATAAACGATATGGAATGACAATGTATAAATTATATAATCGATATATGAGTTATATAAGCATTGTACACCTCATGTATAAGCATTGTATAAGTTGTATATGCGATGTGCAAGTTATATATGCATTGTAAAAATCATATATGCGTTGATTGGAATTGAAACAATATTGAAATGAAATCGAAATATATTTATATACGTATAACTATATATATACTTCCCTCGTCCACAGACCATGGACGATATATATTGGTTGTGATTTTTGAATTTTGGTTGATGTGAAATTTGGTGAATAATACGAATGGTTGATATGAATGATTGTGGTTGAAATCCCAATAGGATTAGTATATGGGAAAAATTCGTTTGCGTATGAACTAGATATTAAAATCCCCTTTGTCAAAAGCTGCGAGGCTTTAAGGTAGAGCGAGGAGCCGTACTCGGGACGGTGCCGGTTTTAACTACCCTGCCGTTATGCGGCCGAAATATTCCTGTGTTTGATTTATATTCATGTGTTGGGAAAATATTCATTTGACGAATAAAATGTTTGAAAGATAAAAATTACATTTTTATCATGTAGATGAAGTATATAAAATATTCATGATTGAAATAAATTGTTTTAACAACGAAAATCTCATTTTTATAATATATATGAATCGCTAAAAATCTTCGTTTTTGAAATAAATTGTTTTAACAATAAAAATCACATTTTTATAATATATAAGAATCGCTAAAAATCTTCATTTTTGAAATAAATTGTTTAACAATAAAAATCACATTTTTATAATATATAAGAATCGCTAAAAATCTTCATTTTTGAAATAAATTGTTTTAACAATAAAAATCACATTTTTATAATATATATGAATCGCTAAAAATCTTCATTTTTGAAATAAATTGTTTTAACAATAAAAATCACATTTTTATAATATATATGAATCGCTAAAAATTCTTCAATTTTGAAATTAATTGTTTAACAATAAAAATCACATTTTTATAATATATACGAAGTGTTAAAAATAATCATGTTGGAAATAAATTGTTTTGACGATAAAAATTACATTTTTATCTATATATGAAGTGTTAAAGATAGTCATATGTTGAAATGAATATTTGTTGGCTAAAAATATTATTTTATCAAATATATGAAATGAACATGGTTTGGAAATCGAAGAATTGGATTATATATATATATATAATTAAATTAAATCGAATAACGAAACTGCAATTCGTATTTTGAAACCATGATTTCAAATGATCGTACCGGTAGATCCGACCATCGGATTTTCCCGAAACTGAAACCATTGGGTTCTCTTTGGAAATATCTTTCCAACGATACCAACTTTGCAAAGATCCAACGGTTAGATTGTCTGGAATGTTTAATTCAAATCTGAATAAAAACAGCGCCAGAATGGATTATATTAATATATATAAATATAATTAAATTAAATCGAATAACGTTGCTGCAGTTCTTATTTTGAAATCGTAACTTCAAACGATTGTACCGGGAGATCCGACCGTCGGATTTTCCCAAAACTGGAACCTTTGGGACCGCTTTGAAAAGATCTTTCCAATGATATAAAATATGTAAAGATCCAAGGGTTAGATTTTCAGATAGGTGTAAATCAAATCTGGAGAAAAACTGCGTCATGGAAGCGTTATGGCTTGAAGCATCAGTTGAATAAATTAGTTATATAATAAATAAATAAAAATAGCGATAAATCGTTATGAAATATTTTAAACGATATGGAATGGACATAAACTGAACTTACTTGGTTCATAGGGTATTTGATGGTTGAATGTGGTTGACGTGAAAATTACATTAATGAACTGAATTATAGATGTCAAATAATTTGACCAGGAAGTGAATTGGTTTGAATTCTAAATATATGCGTGAATTATTTGAAAAGCCTGAGTTAATTCTCATTTCAAATAATTGATCGACGATTAAAAGTCGAAGATATGAAGACGGTGCAAGACCGATGATCGTCACGTCGAATGGATGGCTACTGATGCCTTTGATGGGAGTTGCTGCCATGACGGGGTTACAGTGGTGGTTATATGGACGTAATTGTTGATCGTTTGGATGTGCAGGGTATAAGGTGCCTCCGGTTTCGTTCAAACCCAGAAAGAACTTGTAAATGGATGTGTGTATGACGTTGTAGATTGACAATGTGGCATACAGAGTTGCTGGGATCAAGGCTTTTGTTGAAAAGTAGAGCTTTGTGGTTGATCATCAAAGCAGGGCTTTAAATAGATAGCTTTGTGTTTAGCGTTGATTCGCGAGCCTCACATCCCTGTATGGACCAGAAATGGGAAAGGACTGCAGGGAGAGCATGGGTTTCCTTCTAGCTAAGAGTGGTGCTTTGGTTTTTACACGCCCGAGCATTTTACTTATGTGGATGATGGATACGAGGCGCCTCAGTTAGTTCGATCTCTTCGGAGCCGATGGTTTGGTCGGATATGACCAGTTTATGCCCCATAGGGTGGGGAAACGCATTGTTCAGGCATTATAATCCACTCCGTGTGGACCGACCCTGAAGATCCAGGGGGCAGTTGAGGCTGTTTCTGAGACATGGGCTAGAATGTATCGAAGCGGTAAGAATGATCCCTTGCCTTGGTTCATGACGGAAATCCAATTTCCAAATATGACATCGTGTGGTTTTGATTCTATACCTATATATGGCGACATGATATATGGTACCCATGTCGTCTATGATTAATACTTATGATTGAAATTGTCTTTGAAATATATAAACACTAATAATAATACCAAATGCTTTTGTTTTATACGTATCAAGCATATTTTGGCCATTATAAGGTAAAACTCTATCCTCCGGTTTGCGTTGCATTGTGTGATGGGAACTGAGTCTTATAATGGCTTTATTTTTGGAAAAAAACCATTGCGATGTTTAAATGATTTACTTGTTTTAAGGCACCGAAAATCCAATGGAGTAAACCCGTTCTGCGTTAGGGGCATGGTCCTGCGATTGGCCTTAGTATTAAATAAGTTAAGTAGATTTCTCATACCAGTCCCGTAACTGACTCGTAGTTTGTTTCACTTGCAAACTCGGGTGCCCTATTTTCTACACGGGCATCCTTGTATTCAGGTTTTAGCAAGCTCTTTCTGGATAGCTATGGAGCTAAAGATGGATTCTATCACTTCTTTCTTTTTATGCTGTTCAGCTCCTATTGTACATATTATGTTTTGATTCCGCTGTAGACATTTTATGTAAAGCTGAACTGTATTTTGTACAGATCCTGTATACTGTGTAACTCTGATGATTATGTTTATCCAGTGTATTCTATTGTACATTATCTGGTGTATTTATTTATTTCTGTTCTGCTGTTATTTGTTTATGTGTTATATTCCAAAGAGTACCCTTGCCACCGAGGAACGGGGTTTGGGGTCGTCTCAACGTGGTATCACAGCTTTAGTTAAGCTTAGTTCTGGAATATAACATACTCGTCAGAAATAGAACCAGTAGTGTTCTAAGACAGATAACTCCTTTCAGATAGGATCAGAAATATCCTAGAATGAGAGTAGCAGAATGAAATACACCCTAGTAAACACATTTACATTCAAGTATATGTCTATATGCTTCCAATTACCTTTTCTGTTGGCCTAACACTTTGTCCGCTATTTGCAGACATTGAAAAAAGAGTGGCAGAAATAGAAGAGGTAGGTCAGAACCAGATATTGAGGCTCTATTATATAAGTATTGAAATCTGGGTGGAGTACCGTTCTTGGGCAATGAATCCATTATTCAAGCACAAGCATGGATGCGCTCTACCGAGAAAATCTTTAAAGGTTCAAAGCTGAGAGATGATCAGAAAAGATTACTGGCATCTTGGGCACTCAAAGACGAAGCTCTAATCTGTTGGGAAACAGTTATTAAAGATAATCCAGAAGGTAATATTACCTGGGATAGATTCAAAGAAATTTTCAATGAAAGATTTATTCCTCCAGAAGCAACTGAGCGGTTAGGTGATGAATTCTATTATCTGATTCAAGGAGATATGACTATTCTGGAATATCATAAGAAATTCAATGAAATTTGTCGTTTTGCCATGCATCTAATTCAAAATCCAAAGATGAAGAATCTGAGGTTTATTAATGGGCTTCAAAGAAAATACCAAAGTAATGTAACTGCACATGTGCAACAATCTTTTTATGAAATGATATACATGGCTTATCAGTATGAAGATCAAGATAAGAAGGGTCTTTTGGGCGATGAAGAGGAAGCCAGTTCTAGCAACAAAAGAAAATTTGAAACTGGTAGCCCAGAGACAAGTACGAAGCCTGAGGCAAGTATGGAGTCTGAGTTCAGCAAGAATCCTAGATTCAATAGGAAAAAGGTTAAGTCTGAGAAAGAACCAGTAACGACTGCCATATGCAATAACTACAAGAAGCCAGCGCATTTTCAAGGGAATTGCAAATCCTTGAAGAAAGAAAGAAATGTTGGATCAAAATCCAATAAGAAGGGTCTAGAGGATAGAAAATGCAATCTTTGCCATCGGGCCGGCCATGTAAAGCAAGATTGCCAGCTATGAAAGAAATCTGTAATAGTACAAGTGAATGAAGTGGCAAAAACTCCAGCATCCTCAACTAGTCAGGAAAGGCCAGATGTTTTAGAAAGCATGCTTAATGTCAAAAACATTCCAGTTAAAGTACTGTTTGATACAGGCACGTCACAAAGCTTCATTGCAAGTAATGCGGTTAAGAAACTAGATTTGAAACTGGAAAGGCTTAAAGCACCCATGATTGCCCATAATCTGGTTGGGGGTTCCCTCGATCTTAATTGGATTTGTGGAGTGCCTGTTTCTTTTTCCTGTTATCGGTTCCCTACTATCTCGATCGTCATGAATTTCACAGAGTTTGATCTTATTTTGGGATTGGATTGGTCAACCAAATATGAAGCGGACATTAACTGTGCAGAAAGAATTGTTAAAGTTAAAACAAAGCTTGGATATATAACCATACCATGCGAATGTCCGAATTCTGATAGAAAAGACTTTTGGTCAGCTCTGCATGTTTCTCCTGCTCAAATAGAAAATATCCCTGTCATTACAGAGATTGTTCCGGTTGACATAGAAAGTATTCCTATTGTCAAAAACTCTACAGATGTGTTCGAAGAAGTTGTTAGCTTACCTCCGCGTAGAGAAATCGATTTCGAAATCCCTTTAATTCCAAATGCAAGGCCAGTAGTTCACGCAATTCGAACAATGACCTTGAAGGAGAAAGAAGAGTTAGATAATCAAACTCGACAGCTTGTATGGAAGGGTCTGATCAGGCCTAGTTTCTCTGATTGGGGAGCAGCAGTGGTATTTGTCCCAAAGTCAGACGGTACTCTCAGACTATGTGTGTATTATCGTGACTTGAACAAGCAGACATTAAAGAATAAATATCCGTTGCCGCGGATTGATGTTTTGTTGGATCGATTGAATAACACGCAAGTATTTTCATGAATGGACCTAGCTACAGGTTTCCATCAGCTTCGTATTGTCGAATGTTGTGTTCCTTTAACAGCATTCAGAGGTCCAGATCTATTCTACGAGTGGTTAGTAATGTTGTTCGGCTTGTGTAATGCTCCAGCTTATTTCTTCGATCTAATCAACCGGGTATTTAGAGAAGTATTGAATAAATTTGTACTGGTCTTCATTGATGACATTCTGATCTTCTCTAAGTCAGAAAGCGAGCATGAAGAACATTTGGAACAAGTGTTAGAAATTCTCAGAAAGAATGTTTTAAAATCCAAATTTTCCAAATGTATATTCTGGCAAGAAGAAGTAAAGTTCCTTGGCCACGTTGTATCAAAAGAAGGAATTTCTGTAGATCCCAGTAAGATTACTTCTATTCAGAATTGGAAGCAGCCAACTACACCCACAGAAGTCCGTAATTTTCTTGGATTGGCTAGTTATTATCGGAAGTTCGTTAAAGATTTTTCGAAGATATCTAGTTCCTTAACGAAGCTTACTAAGAAACATTCAAGGTTCAATTGGACTCCAGAATGTGAGGCAGCTTTCCAAAAGCTGAAGTTAAGATTGACGACTACTCCAGTGCTAACAATTATCGATGGCAATCAAGACTTGAAAGTCTGGACAGATGCTTCTAAAGAAGTCTCGGTGCAGTATTAATGGAAAGAGGCCAAGTAGTCGCTTATACTAGCCATCAGTTGTAGCCACATGAGAAGAATTATGCAACTCACGACCTTGAATTGTTAGCCGTCGTGTTTGCTATGAAAATCCGGAGGCATTATCTATTGGGTGAGAAGTTTGAATTATACACCGATCATCAATTATTGAAGTATTTTGTAATGACCCGGAAAAAGTCGATCTTGGTTATCCGATATACAACACATATCGAACATCCAAGGTTCGAAAATACCGGTAGTTAATGAAAGAAATTAGAGGGTGAGGATAGATAAGATAGAAACTTAGAATAGAATAAGAAGAAGAACATACAACATCAGAGTAAACACGAATCTCATAGAGGAACGAATAAATATATTTCATAACATAACTTTGAAATATACATATGTACTTGAATATACATATCATTTCCAAAATACAACACTTACAACACAGCGGAAAAACCATAGCTATATAATTCTGTAGCCTCCTGCTCCAGCTCTTCAAGTATCTGTAAATCCCGACTACTTGACTGCCCGTATAAAATTGGGCACCCAAGAGTTTAGGGAAAACAAAACAAAATAAACTCCGGGTCAGTCATGTGAATGGTGTGCATAAAACAGTTTATAACAGTTCGAGCCATTAAACGATATCTCATAAGACCACGCCGTATAACGGAACGGGTTTTTCCCTTATGAGAATCCAAAATAATCTTTATATCAAAACTCATTAATATTACAATAGTGTCTATCAACCACAATATAATAATCATCTAGTAGAAACGCTTCCATCTCACGTTCTACATATATAGTATATAATCAAAACCGCAAGCACGTATTGGGTAATGGATTTCCAGCTATGACAAGGTATAGAACCACCTTCCGATAGTGTATCTCTAGAGGCGAATACACTGGGTTCAACAAGAAGGTCTTGCAACCTGGCACACACATGACCGACCACTCATTTCTCTTGAGTGTATCGAATGTATATCACCAATGGTTGGGATCAGCAACCGTTTCCTGAATGGGACAACATCGACAATATATTTTTAGAAGTAAATCAAACACTAGATCAGGTGATTATACACCTTAATAGGTGCGACCTACATAGTCATGCTGCCTGCCCGATTTTTGTCATTTCCCAGTTGTGAGGCTAGAGGGCACGCTTATCTCTGATAGATCACACAATTATTCACTTTGAATGTCACATCGTCATACTCGCCAAATCACAAATTGATTTCCCCAAAAATACAATGGGTATACAGCTAAGAGAAACGAATTCCTCCACCGCCAAACGTGAATACATTTGAAAAGATCAACTTACGCGATCTATTAGATATACTCTGTCAGACCTTCTTCCATACAAGTTGTCCTGGGACTGGACAAACCGAAGCCACTATTCAGTACATCCATCTTAAGCATTCTTTACCTAAGATTTATACAACAGCCCTTGCACTTTACTCCGTCTTCAATTATCTTTGGCATATATGATTCGCAACGCTTATGCCAATACGGAGTGGTTCTTCGGATAATAATCCAACCGGTCTCTCCATATTAACAACATTAAAATGGTCAAAAACTTCGATAGTTGGTGAGTTAACTATCAAAGAAAAATAGGTGTGCAAACAACGATATTATTTCCAGATGGAAATTATATCGATCAATCATCATTTAGCATTTAACATTTTATTCTCTTTAATTCATTAATTTATTCATCTCCTATTTCCATATATTCTAAATTCTTATTTTCTATTGTCAGAAAACATTTCTGATTCTTATTTGGAAAACATTTCCAAAACTCCTTCACTTGGTTTAAACCGATGTTTAAATCAAACATCGCCATGCCAACTCAAACCATTTCACTCATTAACTAAATTCTCTTAACCATCCTTCACTATCAAACCTTAACATTCCTTATTTAAGAAGGAAGTCAATCAAGTTGGGGTATAATTACCTCTCAGACCTTAACTGAACAACGTTTTTACTTTGGAATAGTCAAAGTTTATCTTTTTAAATCTTTTACAAACTTCCTTACGTAACTCTTGGATTCTATTTACGAATCCACTTCTTTATTGAAAACATTGATTATAACGCCAACGCTATTAATCCTACTTCTGAAATATCTAACTTAACATCAAACTTTTTATTTCTTACTTTGAATAATTAACCTACTCTAATTTATTTACAAATAAATAAATCTTGATTTAAAAACCGGAAAGTAAATAATACTTTCCCAAATTCGATATAATCGAATTCGACGATTTACTCTCTTCGAATAACTAATATTCGATTAACTCACTTCGAATAACTAATATTCGATGACTCTTTCTTCGAATAACTTATATTCGATTAACTCACTTCGAATAACTTATATTCGATAACTCTTTCTTCGAATAACTTATATTCGATAATCTCTCTTTTCGAATAAACTATATCCGATTAATCTCTCTTCGAATAAACTATATTAGATTACTCCTTTTCGAATAACTAAATTCGATAACCCCTTTCAAATAAATAAATCCGATAACTCCTTTTGAATAACTAAATTCGATAACTCCTTTCGAATAACTAAATTCGATTAACTCCTTTCGAATAACTAATATTCGATAACTCCTTTTGAATAACTAAATTCGATTAACTCCTTTCGAATAACTAAATTCGATTAACTCCTTTCGAATAACTAATATCTGATTAACTCCTTTCGATTAAACTAAATTCGATTAACTCCTTTCGAATAACTAATATTCGATTAACTCCTTTCGAATAACTAATATTTTATTAACTTATTTTCGAATAACTATGTTTGTTTAAACTCTGTCTCGAATAACTATATTCGATTTAACCTCATTTCGAATGACTAGATTCGATTTTTTCCTTTAACTCTATTCGAATAAATTATATTCGATTAACTCCTTCAACTCTATTGGTTAACTCTAATCGACTAACTCTATTCAATTAACTCTAATCAACTAACTCTATTCAACTAACTCTATTGATTATACCCTTTTGATTTACTCCTTTTTGAATAAGGAATATTCGATACACTCTTCATCCGTATTCAGTTTCAAATATCGATGTTGAAACTGATTCTTACTTCTCTGTATAAGTCTTGACTTATATATTCCATTTATCCAGTGATAACTATTTTACTTAATTTATAAAATATTATTTATAAATTAATCGTCTCAATTTATCTGTTAAACAGATTCTATTTATTATCTACTTTAAATAAATCTTTTCACATTTACTCGTTAAACAGATTTCCATTTAATCTTTATTCCCTTTTATAATTCTATTTGCCTTACGAACAATCCCTTTATAAAACTCTATTTGTTTTATAAATAATCCTTTATAAAACTCTATTTGTTTTATAAATAATCCTTTTTAATTATCCTATTTATTTTCCAAATAAATATCCTTATGATATCTTATTTATTTTCTAAATAAATATCCCTTATACTTCTATTTATTATCTCAATAAATGTTTCTTATTTGATCTTATTTATTATCCCAATAAATATTCCTCTTTATAAAATCATTTGATTTTATAAATGATTCCCTTTTTATAAAATCCCTTGATTTTATAAATATTTTCTCTTTAATAAATTCTCATTCATTTTATAAACAAATAACCCTTTTTATAAAATCTTTTGATTTCATAAATAAATTTCCTTTTATCTTTATCATATTTATTTCCAATAAATATTTCCATTTCAAAACCCTTTTGATTTATAACTGTTTCCTTTTATAAAATCCCTTTTTCTTTTTCTATTTAAAATCCATTGATTTTATATAACTAATTTATTTTCAAAATATACTTTGAAAATCCCCTTTTTACATGCCAGTATTTCTTATGGTATTTAAAATACCAAATCACAATGATCGATATCATTTAAACACACATCATCACCAACAGATTTTATATCACATCATATATTACAATATATGAAAACAGTAAAATAAATATTGAGGAATCCAGTTGGATTCCTCCAATCTATTTCCCTGCATCATAGATGTTAAACAAAATAATTAACATCGATTTCATTTCAATATGAAATATTCTGCTAAACAGAATCAACATTTGATTAACGATTTATATATATATCGTTATCTATAATTTCAACCAATACACAAGCAATTCGACCAAACAGTTAACACAAAGCAATCAACAGATAATTATCAGTTCTAAGAATATGTTATAAAAATATAACTGTTCAGAGTTGGTGAGTTTTTACTCACATTTCGCGTTAACCATTAAATAACGATTTGCGTCTGTTGATTCAGAAAGATAATTTATTTTTCTATAAATTGCAATGAGCTTCGATTCACTCCCAGTCAGTTCCATTGTGTAGCGCTCGTCCATACGATCGCAACGGATCTTGTTTCGCTCAATTCTGATTAAGTATGACCGAGATATTTAATTTACAAATAATACGGTTATTAAATTTTAAATTAAACTTGAATAATTGGGATTTTACCATTTAGTTCGGCCCACTTCAAAACAAAAGGAACATAACCCGCTAATGTGTATCCTTCTTCCCCAACCAATTTCAAAGCCGCTCCTCTCTGTACATGTCGAATCCAATACTCCACTGTTCATCACGCTCCATACGTCACCATACAAACAAGCCTGCACTCTTCCTTACACTCATCGAACAAGACAGGGACCCGATCTTCCCATCCGCAAACCATGAGTCTTCTCTTCGCATTTATGGAACATAAAACATGCTTGCTCCCGGTATCCCATCAACCCATCCAACGTCGAACAAACAACCCCAAATGCTCATCTTATTCAACTCAAATCCCCTTTTTCATTACTGGAATATCGATCAGTTATGGGACTATAGTTTACACCCAAAAGAGCAGCAGCTATATCACAGTACTTCATCCGACCAATACTTTTTTCCAGACCGCAACTCACAGTAACCGACCCAAATGAATAGTGGCGTCTTCCGTGTATTCAAATACAAATTTTGGTTCAAGGAAAATGGCCATTTTGAAAATTCTTGCCCCTCTGACTTTTTGCCACTACAGATCCTAACGCCCGTACCATTCTCCTCTGGTCACAGCACACCAACGTTACCCTTCCTCTCAACTCGTCGCTCAGACTCCCTCAGGCGCTGACCTTGTCAAGGCACCCAACCCATCATCTAGAATCTGCAGTTGAATAATAACCTTTCACCGTCGACAACTCCTCCCACAAATGACTGGAATTGTCTAGACTATTGCGGTTAGATGCGCCACCTACTCCTCTGCTTGCGTCTTTCAAACAGCTCCCCCCATCTTTTCCTCGTTTGTTAGTAACCCGTTATTTCGAGTTCCAGAATTTAGTTCGAGTTGCTGAAAACTCATACCATCTTGTAGAGAATTACCTCCGGACTCAACAATACTAGATTTAGGATTTATTGAGTTTTCATTGATTTGTTTTGGATTTTTGAACTCGCATTTTTGGTTTGAGGAAGAAAATACTGTGGCGGCTCATTTGTTTAGTTTCTATAGAAGATAAAATTAGGTCCTAACGTTTGTAAAGGGTATTTTATAGGCAACTTAATTTGAATACGTGGAAGTTTGGTTTCCACTCTCTAATTAGCGGCTGAGATAAAAGATGCATGGCTTTGTTTAGGTCTTAAGGAGAAAGTTAGTGTATAAATTTTATATTTTTAAAATTTTTGTGTACCGCGCTACGTAATATTACATTCATGTTCGAGCCATTTAGAACAGAAATAAGAATACAGTCGTGTCGAGCGATGAGCCACGATTCCAAAAATATAATAATATAGGTCCGTTAACTTATTCTGTGAAACCCTGAAATACTGATACAGGGTGCAAAATACTTCATATAAAAAGCTACACATTTAATTAATTAAAAATTATAGTAAAATTATAAAAATTAAATTATCACTATGTCTCAAAATAATCCTGTCTAAATTCGAAACCAGTATGTAGTTATATCAAATAAACGATTACGGTCGATAAACGATTCTATAGCGATTATTTGGAAATTAGATTTGGACATAACTCATAATCTGTAACACGAAATCTCAGTTTTTCTCTTTCATTAGAAAAATATACTTCACCAGCTTTGAACGTTTCTTGTTTTATAGAAATCCGATTTAAAACGGCTTCTGTATATTCGTTTAAAGTTCGATTCGCCAAATTACGAAATGCAACGCCATTTCGAGCTCGATTATATTTATAATATAATTTATAAGTTCAACTTCATTAATTAAATATATTCGTTATCGTAATTCAAATTCTAAACTGAATTATATATTTTGAATTGCCCAATTCACACCATATCGCCATTTCAGCCAATCCTGATTATTTCAGAATTAACTATATTATTTAATTATTATATTAATTAAATATTAAATATTGTTTAATTAAACGACCATTTAATTCTCTGAATCACTATTTAAATAATTAAATAAATTAATTGTTACACCGTGAAAATACGGGACATTACATTCTTCTCCCCTTAAAATAATTAGTTCCTCGAAATTGTTAAGGTTGAAAACAAACCCTATCGACTGGTTAGAACTTATTTGTTCACTTCCTTTTTCAATTTCAACTGAACCAATAAATTTTAATTAAAATATTATTTAATTCTTATCAACGAAAGTTTTCAAAAATCCTGAAAATTTTCTAACACTTTAACTTTTCGAAAATTTTCGCTAGCACCTCCTTTGTACTAGTCAATAGCTCAAACTCCAACTCGCCTCTCTAGGCCTTCTACAACCCAAAAGAAAATCAAACAGCCAAACGGCTTGCCAATTCGGCTCATCAAAATCTCATACCATATGAAATATGACTTGTACCGTTTTGTCGGGCATACCATTATATTCTTTCCATTTTCTGCTAATTCAGCATATACAAATGCATCCTAATCAATTTCCAATCAGTTTTTATTCCCAACTCCAACCATTCGCTTATACCTAAGTCGAATTCAATTTCAAATCAAAGTTCCGTTCTCGATTTCAAATTCTTAACTCCATCATCCAATGACATTTCAAATTCAAATCTCACAAATCCAATTTGTCTCGATATCATTCTGATCCCATTCAATTTCAATTCAAATTCATTTTTCCCAATTTTTACTTAATTTTTTTTAATTCAAACAATCTTTTCCCGGGAGTTTCAAACAACTTTGCTTTTCTCAAAACCAAACTTTCCCTTTCAGGATTTAAACAACTTGTTTTTCTCAAAGCAATTAAAAAACAAAATCTTTGGTAGTAATCCGTCACTTACACACTCGAAAATGAACACTGATGATGTCGTGATCATCACCGGGACTTATTTTCCAGCGATCAAAGTGAGTTCAATACTATATCACTTTCAAACCCATTTCTAAACATTTCTATTTTGAAATACATTTTGAAATACCATTCACAGTGCTTGTAAAACAATTTAAAATCTCCCAGAATTTTAAAATTCACATATATTTAATCCAGATTCATTTACAAACACTTTTCAAATTTTCAGGGTTTTAATCCTAATTCTGATTCAACTTCAGATTTAATTCATCTAATTCCACGTATTTCACTTATATGAATTCTGATTAGTTATTTACATAACCAGTTAATTTATAATCTTCCTCGATTATAATAACAACCAATATATCCAATATATTATAATTCTAATATATATATCTTCCCTATATCAAAATACACTTTCGGTAAACTTATTTTCATTTACCCTCTTTTCAAAACATATCCTGTCGACCCATTGTATTCGAGTGTTTACAAATCCCTAATGATACAGTGGATCAAACTGATCGACCAGAACTCATAACACTCTACCAATGAATCCTCACAATATAAACCATTATTTTTATTTCAATAAAAAATACGCTCTCGTATATATACACTCAACTCAATCTAGGGTATTTCTAACACCATCTCTACTAAGTCACGCCACAGAGCCAAGGTAATTACTTAACCTTAAGCTCTGATACCAACTGTAACGACCTAGAAAAAGTCGATCTTGGATGTTCGATATGTGTTGTATATCGGATAAACAAGATCAACTTTTTCCGGGTCGTTACATATTTATTCACCAAAAAAGATCTGAATATGCGGTAGCAGCGTTGGTTAGAATTTCTCGCGGCATATGATCTTGATATTTTATATACTCCGAGGAAAGCCAATGTTGTGGCTGACGCGCTCAGTAGAATGAAAGTAATCATTGCCCATCTTATAATCATGCCTTCATTGATTGATAATATATCTGCTCTTCAGAAGGATGATCAATTCATTTAGAAGATCAAAGAGAGAATTCAGAAAGGCAAGCCCTCGAGTTTTCAGATTGATAATGATGGGATGCAGAGGTTGAAACGCCGAATTTGTGTTCCAAACATCCCTGAACTCCGGAGAGAAGTATTGGATGAATGTCACAAATCCAAACTGAGTATCCATCCAGGAGTGAGAAAAATGTATAATGATATCAAACGCACTTTTTGGTGGAGATCAATGAAAAGAAACATTTCCTTATACGTTAGCAGGTGTTCCACCTGTCAACAAGTCAAGAATGATCAACAGAAACTCGCCGGATTGTTGCAACCGTTGGAAATTCTAGGTTGGAAGTGGGAACAGATTTCTATGTATTTCATAGATGGTTTTCCCAGAACCCGGAGAGGAAACGACAGCATTTGGGTGATCGTAGATCATTTCATGAAGACCGCCCATTTCATACCTATCAGATCGAATAAAACTGCTCAGAGTCTGGCGTAGAATTATTTTAAAGAAATTATTAAACTTCATGGCGTTCCCATGAGCATCGTTAGTGATCATGACCCGATTTTTGCTAGTAAATTATGGGAAGCATTCCAAGCAGAATTTGGAACGAAACTGAACTTGAGCACCGCTTATCATCCTCAAACAGATGGTCAAACTGAGAGGGTGAATCGTATTCTAGAAGATTTATTGCGGTCTTGTGCTATTGATTTTGGCGGATCATGGGAAGACCACTTGCATTTAGCTTAGTTCTCTCATACAACAACAGCTACCAAGCGAGCCTAAAAATGTCACCATTCGAAGCATTGTATGGTAGACCGTGCAGATCCCCGTCTTGTTGGGTAGAACCTGGCAATAGACTTGTATTGGGACCTGATATGATTCGTGAAGCTGCAGATAAACTCGATTTCATTAAGAAACGATTACTAGCCGCACAAAGTCGACAGAAGAGCTATGCAGATTCAAGAAAAAGAGAATTATCATTTGCTGTTGGTGACTATGTATATTTGAGGGTTTCTCCAATGAGAGGAGTAGTCCAATTTGGCAAAACAGGGAAGTTGGCACCTAGATTTATTGGTCCATTTCCTATACTCGAACAGATTGGAACTCTCGCTTATAGAGTCCAATTACCTGATTGGTTTCCTGGAGTACATGATGTATTTCACGTATCTTAACTTTGAAAGCATGTACATGATCCAGACTTAGTCATGGAAGAAGCTACGCAACAGGATTTGGAAATTACTCCAGAATTAGCTGTGAGAAGAGAGTCGATAAGGATTATTGGCAAAGAAACTAAAGAACTGAGGAACAAGAAGGTTCACTTAGTCAAAGTGCAATAGAGTGAAGATCCGCGAGACTGTACTTGGGAAACTGAGGAGAGCGTTAAGATAGCCTATCCTAATTCTGGGTGCATATCTCTGATTAACTCCGGTGCAAGGTACACTTACCATACTTTGCATTTCCGTTCTGTTTTCTACTTTGCTGATTGTTTCCTTTTCATAGATGTAAAAATTTTAATTATATATTCTGAACAATTTTAAAAGAGTATATGAATTAATTTGTAGATTTTTGAAAAGATTAATCAATAAATTGATTGCTGTTTGAGTTGTGTAATTAAGAATTTGATTAATCAAATTTTTGGAACGATAGTTAATCTAATCAATAGGAAAATGAAAAGTAAATTTATGCAAAGTGAATCAAATATTAAACCGATTTGAAATTGATAGGAATATATGCATGTACATTATATATGTTTGAATAGGTAAATGGATTTGCGGTTGAGTAAAGAATTTATTTGCGTGCCCGACAAATAGGTAAACCTTAATAAGTTGGATGCATAGTTTTATTATTATATCAACTCCTGTGAATGCCATTGGATGCGGAGTGTTGGTTGTTCTGTGTGTAATTATAAACGTCGCCATAGGATAGTAACAATTAATTTTGAACTACACTACATGGCATACTTCTGGAAGAAACCATACTTCATCATATACCACATAAGCATTTGGAGCTTGTGTGACGAGGTTGAAGGTTTACCATACGAGCGAGAGGCTTGTATGGCAATGACTATATATTACAGGTTGAACTGATGACTGACATAGACTATATAAAATGTAATGGCAAATTGCCAGATTAATAAAAATCCCATATAGGTCTGGAGATGACAATAAACACGTCTCTCTGGTCATTAAGGCACAAAAACCATTTATAGGGTGATGAGAATTTATTCTCTGGAGTTATCATCTATACACACTCCCCTGTGGACACCGGAATATATCACTATAAATATGTGTATGCTTATTAGGATTTATTGGGTACCTAGTACAGCCCAATAAATTTCCAAACCCCTCCCCGTACAAAGGAGGTTATGGCGAAATTTTTTCGAAAATTTAGGGTGTTAGCCAAATTTTTGAAGAATTTGAAAATTCTTAAAAATTGAAAAGTTGAAGAATGAAAGCCAGAACGAAAGTCTAGTTGTTTAATTAAACTACTTTCAGTTTCATTCCTTTTCGAGGACGAAAAGATTTTAAGTGGAGGAGATTGTAACAACCCGGAAATTTGAACCAATTTAATTTTTTTAATTTGGCTATTTTAGTGGATTTTGAATATTTAAAATAAATTATTTAAATAATAATGACCAAAAGTCTATTTGAATCGATGTTGGAAAATAAATACATTTATTTTAATTATAAAACAAGGCCTGAAATGGCATGGTAGTTTGAAAATTTGAATTCAAATTTTGACTAATCGTACATGATGCAAAATAAAATGGATTTTGGCAAAACCAAAAATATTTAAATCTATTTATGAATATCTTTCTAACGAATCTGAAAAATCGAAATTTCATAGCGGGAATCAAAAGTTAAGGCCAAATGAATTTTCAAAAAGGTCACTATGGATTTAATATAACCCGTGAAAGTGGACATTTTGCAATCGACCTCCATTTTCGACGAAACCACTTTTGTTGGATCTAGGATGCCAAATTATTGCTAGGTTTCAAATTCCATAATTTTTGGAGTTAATATTTGAGCGTGGCAAAGGAAAATGTGTTTGGTTAATATTAGTCAATTTGGATCGACCAGAAAATGGCCATTTTTCAAACGGTCTCCAAATTCGACGAAACTAATTTTGTTGGGACCGTATCATCAAAACATAGCTAGATTTATTTTTCTGGAATTTTTGGGATCAGTATGTGGCCCTGGAAAATTGAAATGTACGTTCAAATCAAATATTGAATGTTTTATATTTTAATTTGAAGGAAGACTGATAGAAACAGTCGAATGGGCCTACAAAAAATATTCCATTGTGTTCAGAATGGGGGTAATTAGTTAGGGACGACAGTCGTTGGGTTTGAATTGGAGTTTGTTTGGAGAAACAGATATTTTTGAATTATAAATAAAACGAGCCAATCATATTCTTTTATAATAAAAAAGAGAAAATCACTTTCTCTCTCCCCGTTAGCCTCTCGACGATGACAGAAACCCATTCAATCCTTCCCACCCAGGTTTCTCTCAAACCACTCCACGAATTCAGGTGCCCCAGTTAAACTTTTTGTAGATCTCTCCATTCTCTTTAAATCCATATAAGGTTTGTATTTTTTTGTTCAGTATTTTGGGAGAAACGCCACGTCTAAGTCGCTGATTTCGACTCGCTGCCGCCCTCGATAGGGACCACCGAAGTGGACCCCACCCCCTGCGCACGTGCGCCCTCCCTCCTTCTATGACGCTACGAAGTCCGATCGTCCAAACCCTTCACGGATTCGACGAAAAATCCAAACCTAGTTTGGAACCATTTGCTGAAAGGTACGACCTTTGTTTTTTTTAACTGATTTCGACAAATAAAAGCGTTGCAAACTTATATAAATCATACCTTTTTGCTATTTTGTCGAAATCTAGTGAAACAAGAGACACCGGGACCATTAGCATCTTCTACCCTAGAAGAGACCGGATATTTTTATGAGCCTTCTACAATTTTTGGAGGAGTGGAGCCCATTGTGAGATTTCTGAATTATAAAGATATGGAATGACGATGTATAAATTATATAATCGATGTATGAGTTATATAAACATGTACACCTCATGTATAAGCATTGTATAAGTTGTATATGCGATGTGCGAGTTATATATGTGTTGTAAAATTCATATATGCGTTGAATGGAATTGAAATGATATTGAAATGAAATCGAAATATGTTTATTTACGTATATTAATATATATATATATACTCCCCTCATCCACAGACCATGGACGATATATATTGGATGTGATTGTTTGAATTTTGGTTGATGTGAAATTTGGTGAATAATATGAATGGTTGGTATGATTAATTGTGGTTGAAATCCCAATAGGTTTAGTATATGGGAAAAATTTGTCTGCGTACGAACTAGATATTGAAATACCCATTGTCAAAAGCTGCGAGGCTTTAAGGTAGAGTGAGGAGCCATACTCGGAACGGTGTCGGTTTTAACTACCCTGCCGTTATGCTGCTGAAATTTTCTGAAAAATTCCTGTGTTTGATTTATATTCATGTATTGAAATATATTCATGTGTTGGGAAAATATTCATATGACGAATAAAATGTTTGAAAGATAAAAATTACATTTTTATAATGTAGATGAAGTATATAAAATATTCATAATTGAAATAAATTGTTTTAATAGTAAAAAAATCACATTTTTATAATATATATGAATTGCTAAAAATCTTCATTTTTGAAATGAATTGTTTTAACAATATAAATCACATTTTTATAATATATAAGAATCGCTAAAAATCTTCATTTTTGAAATAAATTGTTAAACAATAAAAATCACATTTTTATATTATATAAGAATCGCTAAAAATCTTCATTTTTGAAATAAATTGTTTTAACAATAAAAATCACATTTTTATAATATATATGAATTGCTACAAATCTTCATTTTTGAAATAAATCGTTTTAACAATAAAAATCACATTTTTATAATATATATAAATCGCTAAAAATCTTCATTTTTGAAATAATTTTTTTAACAATAAAAATCACATTTTTATAATATATACGAAGTGTTAAAAATTGTCATGTTGGAAATAAATAGTTTTGACAATAAAAATTACATTTTTATCTATATACGAAGTGTTAAAGATAGTCATATGTTGAAATGATTATTTGTTGGCTAAAAATATTATTTTATCAAATATATGAAATGAACATGGTTTGGAAATCGAAGAACGGATTATATATATATAATTAAATTAAATCGAACAACGAAGCTGCAGTTCGTATTTTGAAACCGTGATTTCAGATGATCGTATCGGTAGATCCGACTATCATATTTTCCCGAAAACGAAACCGTTGGGTTCTCTTTGGAAATATCTTGCAACAATACCAACTTTACAAAGATCCAATGGCTAGATTGTTTCGAATGTTTAATTCAAATCTGAATAAAAATAGCACCAGATTGGATTATATTAATATATATAAATATAATTAAATTAAATCGAATAACGATGCTGCAGTTCGTATTTTGAAATCGTAAATTCAAATGATTGTACCGGGAGATCCGACCATCGGATTTTCCCAAAGCTGGAACCATTGGGTCCGATTTGAAAAGATCTTTCCAAATATAAAATATGTAAAGATCCAACGGTTAGATTTTTAGATAGGTGTAAATCAAATCTGGAGAAAAACAGCGTCATGGCCACGTTATGGTCTGAAGCGTCATTTGAATAAATTGTCTATATAATAAATAAATAAAAATAGCGATAAATCGTTATGAAATATTATAAACGATATGGAATGGAAATAAACTGAACTTACTCGGTTTATAAGGTATTTGATGGTTGAATGTGGTTGACGTGAAAATTACATTAATGAACTGAATTATAGATGTCAAATAATTTAACCAGGAAGTGAATTGATTTGAATTCTAAACATACGTGAATTATTTGAAAAGTCCGAGTTAATTCTCATTTCGAATAACTGATCGACGATTAGAAGTCGAAGATATGAAGGCAGTGCAAGACCGATGATCTTCACGTCGAATGGATGGCTACTGATGCATTTGATGGGAGTTGCTGCGGGGTTACAGTGGTGGTTGTCCGGACGTACTTATTGATCGTTCGGATGTGCGACGTATAAGGTGCCTCCGGTTTCGTTTAGGCCCAGAACGGACTAGTAAATGGATGTGCCTCTGACGTAGTAGATTGACAATGTGGCACATAGAGTTGCTGGGATCAAGGCTTTTGTTGAAAATCAGAACTTTCTGGTTGATGATCAAAGCGGGGCTTTAAATAGCTAGCTTTGTGTTTACCGTTGATTCGCGAGCCTCACATCCCAGTATGGACCAGAAACGGGAGAGGACTGAAGGGAGAGCATGCGTTTCTTTCTAGCTAGGAGTGGTGCCTTCGGTTTTACACGCCCGGGCATTTTACTTATGTGGATGATGAATAGTGAGTCGCCTTAGTTAGTTCGGTCTCTTCGGAGCCGATTGTTTGGTCGGATATGACCAGTTTATGTCCCATAGGGCAGGGAAACACGTTGTTCAGGCATTATAATCCACTCCGTGTGGACCGGCCCTGAGGATCCAGGGGGGCAGTTGCGGCTCTTCCTAAGACATGGGCTAGATTGTCTCAAAGCGGTAAGGACGATCCCTTGCCTTTGTTCATAACGGAAATCCAATTTCAAAATATGACATTGTATGGTTTTGATTCTATACCTATATATGGCGACATGATATATGGTACCCATGTCGTCTATGATTGATACTTATGATTGAAATTGCCTTTGAAATATATAAACACTAATAATAATACCAAATGCTTTTGTTTTATATGTATCAAGCATATTTTGGCCATTATAAGGTAAAACTCTATCCACCGGTTTGCGTTAGATTGTGTGATGGGAACTAAGTCTTAAAATGGCTTCATTTTTGAAAAAAAACATTGCGATGTTTAAATGATTTACTTGTTTTAAAGCACCGGAAATCCAATGGAGTAAACTCATTCTGCATTAGCGGCGTGGTCCTGTGATTGGCCTTAGTATTAAATAAGTTAAGTAGATTTCTCATACCAGTCCCACGACTGACTCGTAGTTTGTTTCACTTGCAAACTCGGGTGCCCTATTTTCTACATGGGTAGCCTTTTATTCAGGTTTTAGCAGGCTCTTTCTGGATAGCTATGGAGCTAAAGACGGATTCTATCACTTCTTTCTTTTTATGCTGTTCAGCTCCATTTGTACATATTATGTTTTGATTCCGGTGTAGACATTTTATGTAAAGATGAACTATATTTTGTACTAAGTATGATCCTGTATACTATGTAACTCTGATGATTATGTTTATCCATTGTATTCTATTGTACATTATCTAATGTATTTATTTCTGTTCTGCTCTTATTTGTTTATGTGTTATATTCCAAAGTTTACCCTTGCCACCGGGGAACGGGGTTTGGGGTCGTCTCATAATCTCACTCGGTTCTCACTTATAATGATTATAAGTTGGGTTTATAGTCTGTATGCTATGGTTGTTAATTGGTTGTGTGTTTAATATTTTTAAATTAAACAGTTGTATAATTTAAATGGAATAATATCGTTATTTCTAACGACGATTTCCAAACTGATAATTTACCCTGTTGATTACGTTTATAATAAACGAATTGAAATTAAAATGATGATTGAATGGTCGTTATTGGTTGATCGTGGTTAGTTAATTTAATTCATCATGTTTATATTATCATATTGAATAATCAGTTGTATTAGATATAACCCATTGGATGCAGGGAAGGACAGGTTGGAGGAATCCAACCGGATTCCTCAAATTTATTGTTATATGATCGTTTATGAAACTGTTGAACCCATATGATTAGATTATTGAATTGGTTATTGATTGTTAAACCCGAATTCGACATTTGTTTGGTTAATTAACCAATGGTGATATTGGTTGAGAAATTTATAGCAGATGGCCAAAATACAAACTATTTTTATTTACCGTTAGTAATGAATTTATGAAATATATCTTTATAACTGAATATGGATTTCAAAATATATTATTTTAAATGAAGTTTATAAAAAGAAAATAAACTAACCATATATATCATTTGTTTTAACCGCTATTTTTGTACCAAATCTACCGTATGCAAAGCACGTGTTTCACCGTAACTACTGAATACATTTTATAAAGTGGATTCTTATGTGAATAAGATTGATGGGCAGGTAGGCGGGAATTAACTTGATAATTTATAACCAGGATTTATTGTTTTAAGAAATAATTTAATGAGATTATTTGGAAATAGATTATTGTTTAATAATAATTGATGTAAATGAGATTTATGGATCAATAAATGTTATTTATTAATTCAAAATGAGAAGATTTGTTAGAGTTGATTAGTGGGTTAATCATGTTTTAAGCTTTACCAAGCCAACTGTTTTGATCAGTAATTAATTATTTAATTAAATTAGATTGGGCCGATTAATCTAATGAAATGATTTAGCGAATAATTGTTTAACCTAATGAGATTTTAAAAAGGAAATTTAATTCCAGTTAATGATAAAGTAAATTAAAATCTTTATTTAATTTAAGGAATTATTTCCTAAATGAAGTTCATTTAAGTAAGAAACTTAAGTTAGAAATAAACTATAAGTAAATTTCAAAGGAAGGTTATGAATGGGTTTACAATTAAACCGAATTTGGTAAATGAAGTTGTAAAGTGATTTAAGCGAATATGGTAAGCTTAGGATTAAATGTTACTTAATATTTTAAGTAAAAGAAATTGAGATGGAAATGTGCTTTATATTGAACTAGAGATGTGTAAACAAGTTATGGATAAGGAGATGGGGAGTCAAAGCGTTAAATTATAAATTTACATTACCTAATAATGGCATTAGGTGTAATGGATGAGATTGAAATAAGATTTCCCAAAGGAAATGGTTTGGAGAATGAAAAGGGATTTCTATAATTGAATTTGGTAATATGATTTGAAATAGAAATACAGATAATGGGACGAAGAGTTTTAAAGGAGTTAAAGTTAAAAGGTTAATGTGTATTAATCATTTACTTAATCATTGAATTTAGTAATAACCATATTTATAGAAAGGAGATTTCAAAAGAAAGAAGGTTTTATAAAACTGTATTTTAATACCATAGTGAAATGAATATGGGTTTTTGGAATTACAAGCCATATTTATCTTATGATAAGAATGTGGTTGATTAAGGTCTGAGAGGTAATTAAAATATCCCAACTTGAACAACTTCAGGATTATCAAAGGATGATATGAGTTGTAAGGGTGGAAATGTTAGAAGTGATTTATATTGAGGAATAATAATCTGAAGAATTTGGAATCTATATTTTTAGAATTCCTAAATTAAAAGGCAATAAAAATGGTTTGAGAATATGAAATGATAATTCCATAGTAAAGAAGGAAATTTGTAAATACATAATGATTTTCAAATGTAATGAGATGAAATATAAAATGGGTTTATTCAAAAGGGTAAGTGACGATAACTTATTTTTATATAATGAAACAAAAGGGGGATTTTGTAACGATTGTTTTACGAGAGATAGGTTGAATCGATTTCCCTATTATGGATAATACAAAATGTTATAGAAAATATTTTGAAATGATAGTTAACTAGGAATTGAATATGATTCTAATTTATTTATAAGTATTTAAAATAAAATGATCTGAGAATATATATAAACTAATATATTATCCTTGGTATTATGACTGATATATTGTTTTAATGGCCAAGTGATGCTGTGTAGTAAACCAATGGATTTATTTTATTTATATTATTATTTTGATAGTTAAATAACCAACTATCAAAATCATGACCAATGCGTTGTTGGTATGGAAAGACCGGGATCAAATTTATATTTGAAAACCATTCCGACTAGCAAATACGTAAACATTGGAGATGTTAAGAAGCTGATCGAGATGGAGCAATTGAAGACTGGGGATCTTCATAAGCGGAAGGATTACTTGTCGAATATTCTCTAATGTTGCAACCAGAGGTATTCTGACATGATTCGGTCGTAAGTGAGTTTTTATGGGTTTGCAAGGACTACTCGCTACTGACCCTTTGGATGCAGTAGGAGGGTGCGTTCAGTTCATCCTGTTCCTGGATGACTTGTACGGACGAGGTGAACAGTGGCTAGATGTTCCAAAAGTCGATTTAAACCTCAAGCCTCACCAACCGGGAAATGAAAAAAATCGGGCAAGCAGCATGGCTACGTGGGTCACACCCATTAGGGTGTATAATCACCTATCTAGAGAAATTCCTTTTGCTTCTTTAATCTATCGATGCTGCCCCTTTCCGGGAAACGGTGGGTACGTCCCAACCGTTGGTGATATACATTTGATACAATCAAGCAAAATGAGTGGTCTGTCATGGGTGGGCCGGGTTGCAAGACATTCTTGTTGAACCCAGTGTATTCGCCTCTAGAGATACACTATCGGCAGGTGGTTCCATACCTCGTCATAGTCGGAATCCAATCTCCAATAAGCGTCGCGGTTTTGTATGTATACTATATATGTGGAGCGTGAGATGCAAGCGTTCTGCTAGATTTTATTTATTTGTATTTAGACACTATTATAATATCAGACAACATATGATTTCAAAACTGTTTTGGGTTATGGTAAGGTAAAAACCGTCCGTGTTTATGTGTGGGCTGGTCTTACTATTATCTTTTTCTTTCAAAAGGATCATTGAACCATAAAATCAAGATGTCTGTTATATAAACTTTGCTAGATTTTCTCACTCTGGTTCCCCAGACTGACCCAGTATTTGTTATGCTCAGGTTAGACCGAGGTGTACAGGTTCAGGTTATCAGATGCGTGAAGAGACGAGCTAGAAGAATTCAGACGTATGAAGTTATATTATTCCGCTGTGTGTTGTATATGAGGACAGATTATTATAACTGTTCAGATGCGTGATGTCCTCTGATAATTGTAAGTATAATTTCAAGCTCTCAATAAAGATGTATTTCTATATTATATTTTGTTCCGCCGTGATGTGAAACTCTGTGTCATGTTGGCTCTTCTTCTTCTATTCTAATATTTCTTTCTTTCTTATCTCAACCTTTAAATTCTTTCTAATAACTATCAGGTGGTTTTTGATACTTGAGTTTCGGCAGGTAATACATGGTTATGTATTAATGTCGAAATTCGGGCGTCGAATTCCTACCGGGTCGTTACATCATCCTTATCCGTCGACGTACTAGTGTGTTATATGCAAACTGTATGACAACGGTATAAATGGTATAAGGATAATAATGGTAACCCCGCTTATGCTATTTTAATATTTTGTATTTAACCATAGACACTATTATAATAACATATTGTATTATACAGTATCTAGTTTGATGGATCCTCAGGAGATGAAAATTCCCATAACATTCTTAAGTTATTGCACTCATATTATCACATGAATTTGATTTAACTGATATGAGAATATTTTAGTTCTGATCCAAGTGTTTTTGTCTTTTCATTTGCGCTCGGGTCAGCCTGAGTTTTCGGTTATTAAAGACACTGTTATGAAGATGAAGATGGAGCTCAACAGACTTTTTTTATTATTCCGCTGCAAATATTGGTATGTTTATGACAGTTAACTCTGATATTGTTGTAAAATATAATTAAATATATGTTTTAATAGCTTCAAGAATTGTTATTTATTTATTTATTATATTTGTTCTTCCGCTGTGAGATTACGTGAATGTTTTTCTTCTTTTTCTTATATAAATTCAAATAACTATCTGTATTTTTGATTTGTGTAAGTCAACGTTGAGGATCATTGTCGATTTGAACGGTCAAAATTTGGGTTGTTACAGTTGGTATCAGAGCTTTGGTTTAGCGAAAACATTGGCTCTGTTTGGGATAAACTCGTTAGAAATATGGTAGTAATACCCTACAATGAGTTTGAGTGTATATGAGAGATCGTACTTGTAGTTCTGATATAAAATGATATTGTGTTGTGTTAGTTTGTTCCATTGAGTATTTATGAATTTTGGTCGGTAATTAGGACGTCGATGCATCGACAGGGATATCAAAACACTTGAATGTGACTCATTGACATATTATTGTTTTGAATTATATTTTTTATAATTAAAAATTATTTGAAATCTTTGAATTTTGATTTTTGTTGATGATAATATTTGATTTTTCATCATTTATTATTCAATTAGTCAATAATTAAAACTATTGGTTATTGAATGGTTTAAGAGAGAAAAAAAATGAAATATTGAAATTTAATTGGTAATGAAATAAGAAGAAGTTCAATATGAAAGTGAGAATTTAATTTCGCGTTGTTTTGTAATATTTATTTGCAAATGATTTGAAATAATATAATTATATTTTAGAACTTGTTACATACAGAAATTGTTTTCAAATGAATATTAGAAATAAGCGTGTATTCCCTTCTTATCTTTGGGAAAATGACTTCGGTGACGAGTGCACGCATCATCGACGTTTATTTTCAAGAGTCCATGTGGGGGAGACCACTTAGAACTTTTAAAATTTCTTTGAGATTTTTGAATTTCATTTAAATATTTTATAATTTGGTTTGATATAAAGGATATAATATATGAGATATTTTGAAAGTTGATTTGGAATGAACCCGAAGCTGAATTCTTAAGTTCTCGAATGATCGAAGTAATGAACTACACTTGAAATTTTAAACCACTGAATTGTGAAATAAATAAAATGAATCTACGGAAAATATGATATAAGGTAATCTCTTAGGAACGTGATATGGTAAAATAGAAGTAAATTGGGTAATACAGAATTTGTATAATATTAAACCTTTTCTATAACATATATAACTTACCATAGTAATTAAGAATTGAAAATGTTATAGGAATTGATAATTACATAATATACAAGTATAGTTATGAATAATAAATGGTGAAATTATATTGATGGGTTATGAAATTAAAGAAGATGTAAGTTATTAACATAACGATATACACGTGGTGTGTTTTGAAAATTGAATCCAAATAAGTAAAGTAAAGAAGGATTGGACTTCGATGTAAATTGAATTAGAGTGTAATGGAAAAATAAAACGATATTACCCACTTAAATGAAATAAATAAGAGAAATGATGAATAGACTTTAACTTTTGAAATTTAAAGAGAAATTGATGGTAAATCGAAATTTTATAGGAATTTGGACTATAATCAGCTTAAGCCGAAATGATGAAGTCAATGGAGTGAGAAAATGAAAATTAGCTTTAGAATTTGGTGCATTTGAATTAAATGGATGCAAGGAAATTAAAACGTAAATGAGATTTAAATATAAGAAAAATATAATAATGACTCAATTGAATTAATTAAATTAATTGTAAGTGAATAAGCATATGTAATAAAATTGAAGTGAATCAACTTAGGAGTAAAATGAATTGTATGTAAACCTATATAATTATTGAAAATTGAATGTGAATAAGTGTATATAACAATTCGAACAATAATAGAAATTAATATATAATATACCAAATATTGACATTTAGAAATGGATAGGAATGCAATATAACAAATGAAATATGGATTGTTTAAGAACGGAATGAACAAATGGAGTCATACAAATAAAATATTGACATTTAAAATTGGTTATGGTGATTGCTTAGATGACTATAATTATTTGGATATATTATTTTTTATTTTGATTGCATTTGCTATTTCTTGAATGTTTATTTTAAACATATATATATACATATACATATATATATATATATATATCTCTTTTATATGTATGTTTCATTTTTGTTCAGTTCTTTAGTAGGTGGGTGTAATAACCCGGAAATTCTGAACTAATTTAAAAAATTTATTTTAGCTATTTTTATGGTTTTAAATATATAAAATGATTTATTTTAAATAATAAAGATTTAAAATTTATTTAAATCGAAGTTAGAATGTATAATTTTATTTTAATTATAAAAGGGAGTTTTAAATTGCGTGGTAGTTTGAAAATTTGATTTTAAATTTCTATTGAATGTATAGGATTCAAAATAAATCGGATTTTAGTAAAACCAGAAACGTTAGAATCTGTTTAATTATATCTTTCTAATGAATGCAAAAAATTCAGATTTCATAATATAAATTGAAGGTTATGTCCAGTTTAAAATTTAAAATAGCCGCTATGGAATTTATATATATTTTAAATAATATATAGCCCTTAAAAATAGCCATTTTTCAAACGACCTCTGTTTTCGATGAAACCACTTTTGTTGGACCCGGATTGTTAAGTTATAGTCAGGTTTCAAATTTCATAATTTTTGGAATCAACATGTGAGCGTGGTAAATTTAAATGTGTTTGGTAATTTAAGTTTGAATTTAATCGCCGGGAAAAAGGCTATTTTTCAAACAATCTCCGAATTCGACGAAATTAGTTTTGTTAGGACCGTATTGTCAAAACATAGCTAGATTTATTTTTCTGTAATTTTTGGACTCAGTATGTGGCCCCGATAAATTAAAATGTATGTTTAAATTTAATATATATTGTTTTATATTTTAATTTTGATGAAAACTGATCGAAATAGTCGAATTGGCTTACGAAACATTTCTCATTGTGTTCGGAATGAGGGTATTTGGCCAGGGGCGATAGTCATTGGGACTGATTTGGAGTTCATATGCAAAAATCTCAATTTTCAAATTCAATAATAACAATATATATATATATATATATATATATCTTTACTAATAATACAAATACTTTCCCATGGTGAAGCTTTTTAGCTGTTCCAGAAAAGTCCCTTTCTCTCAAACCAGCTGAATGCCAAACTATTAATCGGTGAGGGGCAAACGTGTCTTCCTTCGCCACAATTTCCACTACCCACTACCCACTACTTGCCGTTAACACATCTGCTACCTTTTTTCTTTTCGCACCACTTCTCACTCCGTTCTTCACGTTTCTCCTCTTTTCCTCCTATTTTCTTCCCCAACCATAAACTACCGCAAACATTCCTCCTTAGTCAACGACATCTGGATGCAAACTCAAATTCCTTCTCCCATCACCACTTACCTCCTTCGCCTATTCCGATCTGCCATGATTTCCTGCTTTAGACCTGACAGTTGTATTTCATTCTTCCCACTCCAACCGGACGAACCCTTCTCAAGACCGCCATAAAAATTTCACCTCTCTTCAGATCTGTCACTCCTCCCCACCTGTCGCAGTGGACAAACCTTTCTTCCGCGTCAACGATATCATCGGTAAGTTCTTCACCTTTTACCGTCGTTAGTACTAATTCTGACAAAGCGATTAATTACTGTTACGTCGATTAATTAACATTTATGTTATGTGGTACTTTAAGTTAGATTATGAAATCTATTAACCCAATTTAGATTTGTTTTTCACAATTGAATCTTTGTCTTCTTGGTGACAAAGCAAAGCAGGTCATTAAGGCATTGAAAAAAGTATCTGACAGTCCTTCAGTGGATTCAAAAGAAATAAAAGTGTTTATGCTTTAACAGGCAAGTGTTATGTTGCAAAATAGCAGGCGTCCTCAATCAATTCTAAGTAGTGATTCCTGAATCCTTAAAAATATATGCGAACAGTGATTTGCATTGCTTGATATTTATCATACATGGGTTCGCTACCATATTCGCCGCAGTATTTTTAGATGTTAGCCAAAATATACAGAAAACAAACAATAGTTTCTTTATAGTTGCATATACTATAAAAAGTTGCATTTCTGATACCTTTTACTCAGTCATGTTTTGCATAGTATCTGATGGTTGATGCTCACAAGTTACTTTAATATTTTTTACCATTATTTTCAGAATGAGATTTTATATGATACTGCTAATTGTTGTGTGCACGTGTGTATGAAATCCATATAAATAAAATTATACGGTAATTGGCTATGTCTGATTCCAATTCGTAAAGAACGAATATTTTAAATTAAAGAATAATTTAAAATGACGAGTAATGAAGATTTCAAAATAACTAATATTTTATAATAATATTCAGTAATGGATCAAAATATGATTTTGATGTCGGATTTGGGATGGACACGAAAATATTGAAATATATGAAGTCGTGTTGATTCGATTAACGCCATTTTGATGTGAATGATATTTATATCGATTTTCTTCATTTTTAAAATGAATATCGAAAAGGAAGTGATGTCAAAATCTAATGTTTTGAAAATATTATCATTTATATATTAATGATATGGATTATTCAATTTTGATTTAAAATTGAATATGAAGTCGAAATCATTTTGAAAACGAATTTGAAACGATTTATAAAATACGTTTTAAATAGAAATCGACGAAATGTATATAATATATATATTATATATATTTAATAGCCTGGATAGAACGCACCGCGCCGTGGCAATGCGCGAATTTCGACCATTGACTTCGAATTGACATTACGGGAGATTCGACCGTCGGATTCTCCTAATTCCAGAACCATTGGGTTCGTATCGAAAAGAGATTTCTAACGAATATAAGGAATTTTAAATCTAGCGGTTGGATTTGGAATTATGTTAAAGCCAAATTTGGAAAAGGTCGTTGTAAGTGCAGTTCGATGACCGTTTTTGGAAATCGACTGTACGGGCCTTGATAAAATTATTAAAAATACCAATAATTTGTGTAAAATCATAATAAATGATTTGGAAAGAATTTGGATGAAATATTCCATGTTTGTGAAGATAAATATTTTTTTTTATCAAAATGAACTTGTTATGAACTAGAATTATAATCCAATATTTTTAAATAAATAAATTGGATTTGAAATGGTTTTAAAAATAACCAGAATTTCCAATATATGAATTGGAATGGATTCGAATCGAAAATATCTTCGGAATGTTTCGATATTGGATTCCATGATTATATGAATATTGTAGAGGATTTGGAAGATATATATCGTTATTCCCAATACGATATTTGTTGATTTCAGGATTTGATATTGAATATAAGCCGATATAATTTCTATTCAGAGCCTTGTATTTAATATTGTATTGGATTTTGGGTTTGTCGTGAATGGTGTCTTCATTAACACTATTCTTAAACCCAGTTGAGGAAAGAATAAATCTTTTAATTAAGATTTAGTGAAGTTTTCCAATTAATTAAGATTTAATTGGAATTGAATAAAAGAAATGGATTTTGGGTTTGTTGTGAATGGTATCTTAAATAACAATGTTCTTAAACCCAATGTGAAAAGAATAAATCTTTTAATTAAGATTATTAGAGTTCCAGTTAATCAACATTTAATTGGAACGAAATGGAATGTGAATTGGTTTTATTGTGAATTGTGTTTTAACCGACATTTGTTCTTTAACCCGATTAACAGTGAAATGTGATTTGGAAATTATAAATCTTTTTATTAATATTTAATGGGAATTTTCCAAAGTAAAGTTTTCCAAAGTAAAGTTTTCTAATTTAATATATTAAAGTGTAACTAAATGAAATTCGATTTGATAATAATCGAAGTGAGCTTCTGTGGAGGAAGACAGTTAATACATATGGAATTTAAAAAGGCTTTGTCGTTATTCCATTTATATTATTAGTCGAATAAGGAAATTGGTATCGACTATATATTGACCTGTTTTCCGTGAAGATTCCATAAGTAATGGAATGTGATTTGGGTTTATCGTGAATTGTGTTTTAGATGACATTAGTTCTTTAACCCAGCTGAAGACAGGATTACATGTCTAATATTGTATTTCGAACTGTATGGTTGATCTGTAACAACCAGAATTTTTGAAGTATAATAGTGACGACTTAGAAATTTCAAAACCTTAAAATATAAACTTAATTAAGATTTAATGTTAAATTAAATAATTATATTTGGATTTTGATATGTATTTTAGGCTTTTATATATTTTAGACATTGTTAAATATACTTATAAGGAAGGCTCTTCGTGTAATTTAATAAACGTGCCCAAAATAGATAAGAATGACATTGTTAATTTGAATACTTGGCTTTGAGTTTAATCCGTGGAATTATTTTAATATGAAAGTTTTATAAAAACAAATGTTATTACATCAAAGTTGGATTTATTTGAATGATTTGGAAATATGATCCTCTGTAATTAAAGAAGTTAAATAATGAAATCTATTTCAAAGTAGTTGAATCAAATATTTTAGAAGCATAGCTTCGAATATAAAGTTTGGGTTTTAATTTAAATTAATTAAACATTGAATTATGAATTTGTGTTTTAATTTTTATTGTTCAATAATTGTTAAATTTATAACGTGTGTGAGACAAGTAAACAACATTGTTTCCTTTTCAGCCATGTCCCTTTTAATAGTAACATTTGTTCAAAACGATAAGTTTAAATGATTATTCCAATTTGATCGGTTGACAAAAATTAATGTTGTTGGCTATATTTCGTTCCAGTAGTGTACTTCTTATTTCAGCCTAACACTTTAAATTTAAAACTGAACAAAATTGACACTTGTGCGAATGGAGCTGAAACAATTAACATTTGTACAAATTGAGTTGGAAATTTAAATTCGCTGGTCATTTGCCACTTGAAATTGGGGACCATGTGTTTTTTTTTGGATTGTCTGGATGCTTCATAGGAATTCTTAAAATGGGTATACTCTTCAGCTTTAGAAAGTGGAGAGTAACAATTCCTCCCTTTTTATGGAGAGGAACAACCGATGGGAAGGATTCATTTTTTTTCTCCAAAAATTGAATTACCCCCAAACCCGTGTAGCATGGCCACCGTTCCCCCACTTCGTCGCTCCTACCACAAGCTTTCGCCTTCATCCTCCACCATCAATTTGTCCCCTAACCTCGTAGTTCGTGACCAACTCGAGCTCTGCCCCCCTCTCTCCTAAGTGTGAAGGCAAACTGTGCAGGGAAAAAGGGCGAGCAAGCATTGTAGCAGCTAATTCTTGCTCCTTCGAACTGCAAAATTCCTTCTGCTCGAACCAGCGTTGAGCACTGTTGTTATATGGTATATCCGTACCCCTTCTCGCGTAGAGCCAAGCCCAGCATCCTTTCCTGTAGCATGCGCTAACCACAATTGTTGTCCGCTTCAAAGTAAGTTTAGCTTATGATTGAAATTATTTCAAGTTGGTGACTTTGGCATGTTGTTTGCTGTTGTTTTGATGGCTGCCAAGAGTTTGCTTTGTTCTGTTTCTTATTTGACTCGTAATTGTGCACCATTTGGTTTGCTTTTGGGCTAAATTATCTGTATTTAGTTGAACGATATGCGCCTTTTTCGCAAAATGGATTGTGTTAACTCCACCATATAGTTATTACTGTGAGCAGACTCAACTGATTATGGTCAATGTTCTCATTTTCTTCTGGCCAAGTTACATGTCTAAAAAGAAAAAATAGAAATAAAAAAAATCATTTAAAGTGATATTTACTATTTTAGTTGACCATTAATTTACGAGTGATCAACTGTGCTGAGATTTAACAAGGTCTTTAATACTTCTTGAAGTCTATTCCAAAAACTTATTGGTAAATATTCTGTTTCTCCCACTATGCTTAGGAAAATGCATGCAATTTTAGCCAAATGATTTCAGTTCCATTTTAACTTCTTGATAATCTTTTAAGAAAAAAGGGGATAGTGGTCTGGTAGTAAATGTTTGGAATAGTTGTCATTTGGGCTATTGTTCTATTCTCAGCAGGAAACACAAATGTTTCCACCATCTTGTTGTAGCAAGTAACACTGTAAGCAAATGACACTATTTTTGGATTCATGAATTAACTTAGTAAATGCTGGTTAGCTTACGGTTCCATGGGAGAAGTGTATGATCATAATATAAATATGCAGTATGTATACGTTTGTAGATTCACATATGTGTATATTGTTAGGATCGTAATCCATGATGGATAATCCCTACCTAGTATAAATCAAAAATATTGATGTAGCATATATACTAGTTTTCATGTATAATACCTCTTGCAGCCATGTTGAAACTGGAGAACAATGATGTTTTGTTTCGATCTAAAAATGTATGTATTTGCACTTTTGTTGCTTTGTTACCTGAACATGCCAAGGCATTGCTGTGAATCCCTAACACATATTCCTTGATTTTGGCGACTCCTCACATATTGCTCTTAGATACTTGGTTAGCTGAACCCATGTTTAAATTTGGAAGACCCATATTTGTTCACTTATATAATGCCTTCATTACACGTCTATGTGAGAAATTCTTTGCATGAAGGCATACATCAAACCATGGCTTCATTTAGAAAATAATCCGCGTTGTGTCACTTATGTTGTTGTAACAGTCTTCATGCATTATTCTGAACTTGTAGTACATTAGTTGTACACGCTTGCTTTATAGAATTGAGACGCATATACCTGGTTGTGAATTTAGTTGATAGTGTCAAGACAAACAAATAGACAGCACATATGTGCTTAAATAAGTATGCATGCCGCTAGGGGTGTGAGTGGAGTGTGCGGTGTGTATTTATATATGTGTGTAGTATACCTCACGGTATGACCATACAACATGCACTCAAGTTTTCAATGTGATTCATGATTTTTGGCAGCGTCATTCACAAGTTATAATGCTTTAATCATTTAAATAAATTTGTTGATTAAACTAATTATATTTATGTGTTTCAACGAAGTCTACTGACTTGAAATAAGTTTAATCTTGACCCGAGTGTTTTGTGTTTTTGCATGGAATGCTTGGGTCAGGTCCCAAGTGTTACAGATGCAAGATTTCAGCTTTTAAAGAAGAATGGCATGAGAGGACACTCGCGCGCAGGCAGGGAAATTTTTTTATAAAGCTTTATTCACAAAACTTATGTACATATATTTCATGTCTTTCGCTGTATAAAATTGTACTAAACTCTGATATATATATTCTAAAAAAAAATTATTGCACTGCAAATTATTGTACGTTGTGATTCTGTGCTAATTCTGTATAAACCCTATGAGCCAATAACAATCCGTTATTTTGAACGCTTCGAGTCGGTTTAATTACCGACTTGGGGCGGTCAAAATGGCGGGTTGTTACATTTGGTATCTGAGCTATGGATTTTCTAAAAACTTGGGTTATTGGGTTTAAAACTCATTAGAGATAGGTTGGAAATACCCTAGAATGAGCGGAATTGATATAGAATCACTCTTAAGAAAGCGCGATTTGGGGTCTTGAAAAATACCATGAAATTAACAAAGCGAGATCCGAGCGATATCCAATTTGAAAATGGTTAAACAAGAACTGAATCATTTTTTAAATTGGCTCAAATCGGTATTTGAAGTAAAGTTGGAATACCGGTAATAATAAATATAATACAACCAACTAAAAGTAAATTAGTTATTTTTCTTTGACATACATATGGTTTGAACCGAGCACAATTTTCATTGAGAAATTCTGTATGACAAGGATTTTGAGTAAACGAATTAGTAATACCAAGCAGTATAGGACGTTTGGTAATACTTTTCTAGTTACTCTCTTGACTTTTCATATGGAATATCCAGTTGTTTTTGTATCCGCGGTTTTGAAATATACCGGTAACATAATGTGGTACAAGAGCATGTGTTACTATTTGAAAGTATACTTCAATTATTGAAGTGTTTTCTAAGTTGACATGCTTTCATGACGATACTATTTGTTCTCTTTCACAACTATTGTGATTTGGTTCATTTTTGTCATATTGTTTTATATTTGATATTTATTATGAATATCATACTGGTTTATATATGATACTCCGACTTGACTAATTTTATCATATTGTTTTATATATGATAAAGTCGAATACCAGTTTTGTTTGTGATTACCATTTTTCCTTTATATGTGATGGTTAATTTCTTTAAGTCATAGTTGATTTTTTTTAAGTGTTTTGACGTTATAAACACTTTGAACTTCATTGCAAGTTTTATATGAAATTATCATTTGAAGAATACTTTGATTTTGGGATTGGGATAGATTGGACTCTATTGTACCAATGGGCCAAAACTCCATCTTGGTCGACCTGATTCAGGTTTGCTACCTGAATCGTAGTGGTTTTAAATTCCGCTCATCTACCACCAAAGGTCAAACGGTCTGCTACATTGGGCAATTTTTTTGTTTTGATCAGGATTCCCGATCGGCAGGTCACAGACTACATCAGATGGAGGCGTGGGGGTCCCACGTGTACTGCCGTGAATGGGTAGCATACGACCTTCGCCTTAGACCGTCTTGGTTATCCCGGGTTGATCGCCAGGTGTCGTTATGGCGCTACGAGTGGATTACGGTGCGGATGTATCAATGCGTGCTCGAGCTCTACCACTGTGATTTTACAATACTAGCGTCTGTTTATTTGGTATTTATGAGTCAAGTTACATTTATCCCATAATCCCCTAATATTTTATTACATTACTATAACTGATTTGATTATATTATCATATTGATTTTATATATGATAATTGTTATGTATATCGTATTGATTTATATATGATACTCTGATTTGATTATATTATCATACTGATTTTATATATGATAATTGTTACAAGTATCGTATTGATTTATATATGATACTCTGATTTGATTATATTATCATACTGATTTTATATATGATAATTGTTATGAGTATCGTATTGATTTATATATGATACTCTGATTTGATTATATTATCATATTGATTTTATATATGATAATTGTTACGAGTATCGTATTGATTTATATATGATACTCTGATTTGATTATATTATCATATTGATTTTATATATGATAATTGTTAGGAGTTTCGTATTGATTTATATATGATACTCTGATTTGATTATATTAACATATTGATTTTATATATGATAATTGTTATGAGTATCATATTGATTTATATGTGATACTCTGATTTGATTATAATATCATATTGATTTATATATGATAATTATAAGTATCGTATTGATTTATATATGATACTCTGATTTGGTTTATTGATTATATTATCATATTGATTTTATATATGATAATGGTTATGAGTATCATATTGATTTATATGTGATACTCTGATTTGATTATAATATCATATTGATTTATATATGATAATTATGAGTATCGTATTGATTTATATATGATACTCTGATTTGGTTTATATTATCATGTTGATTTATATATGATAATTGTTATACTGATTTATACTGTGATTTGATTGACCTACGACAAAAGCCATGAAGATTTTATTGACTTGATTAATTATCATAAAAGATTCATCTTATTGTTTTTGACTATGTACTTGTTACGAGTATCGTATTGATTTATATAAGGTGCTCTGTTTTGGATTATTTTATCATACTGTTTTCATATATGATGAATGTTATGTGGATTTCATTAGTTTATGATACTCTGACTTAATTATTATGAGTATCCTATTAATTTGTATACGATTTGTTGAAAGCTTCGCATTGATTTATATGCAATACTCTATTTTAATTTAAATTATCATATTGATATATACTTATGATATTTATTAAGAGCATCACATTGATTTATGTTTGATACTCTGGTTAGATTTGCTATAAGTATTATATATGGTATTTTAGCCTAGTTTATATATGATACTCTAACTTGATTGGTATTAATGGAATCGTACTGATTTATATACGATACCTTTACATTGAAAATGGGGAGTGGGTATCCTAATATACATATCTTACTTGGGATAAGAATCGAAATTCTTACAATCAAGTAATCAAGTTGAAATTTTCTGTAGTTATAATCTGAACAGGTTGGAGAAGATTACAAAAGTTTTGAACTCCGTATGTTGGATACTTAAAAGTACTCTAGAAGTTATAAATGAGGCGTTGGACTTGCTTTTTGGTTGTATAGTAACCCAAATAAATTGCGAGGACGCAATTTCATTAAAGGGGGAGTCTGTAACAACCCGAATTTTTGAAGGATAATAGTGACGACTCAAAAATTTCGAAACCTTAAAATAAAAACTTAATTAAGATTTAATGTTAAATTAAATAATTATATTTGGATTTTGATATGTAATTTAGGCTTTTATCTATGTTAAACATATTTAAATATTCTTGTAAGGAAGGATCTTCGTGTAATTTAATGAACGTGCCCAAAATAGATAAGAATGACATTGCTAATTTGAATAATTGGCTTTGAGTTTAGTCCGCAGAATTATTTTAATATGGACGTTGTATGAAAACAAATGTTATTACATCGAAGTTGGATTTATTTGAATGATTTGGAAATATAATCCTTTGTAATTAAAGAACTTAAATAATTAAATCTATTTCAAAGTAGTTGAATCAAATATTTTAGAAGCATAGCTTTGAATATAAAGTTTGGGTTTTAATTTAATTTAATTAAACGTTGAATTATGAATTTGCATTTTAATTTTTATCATTCAATAATTGTTAAATTTATAACATGTGTGAGACAAGTAAACAACATTGTTTCCTTTTCAGCCATGTCCCTTTTAATAGTAACATTTGTTCAAAACGATAAGTTTAAATGATTATTTCAATTTGATCGGTTGACAAAAATTAATGTTGTTGGCTATAATTCGTTTCAGCAGTGTACTTCTTATTTCAGTCTAACACTTTGAATTTAAAACCGAACAAAATTGGCACTTGTGCGAATGGAGCTGAAACAATTAACATTTGTACAAACTGAGTAGGAAATTTAAAACCACTTGTCATTTGCCAGTTGAAATTGGGTACCACGTGTTTTTTTTCTGGGGTTGTCTGGATCCATTGTAGGAATTCTTAAAACGGGTATACTCTTCTGCTTTAGAGAGGGGAGAGTAACAATTCCTCCCTTTTTATAGAGAGGAACAACTGATGGGGAGGATTCATTTTTTTTCCTCCAAAAATTGAATTACCCCCAAACCCGTGTAGCATGGCCACCGTTCCCCCACTTCATCGCTCCTCCTACCACATGCCTTCACCTTCATCCTCCACCATCAATTTGTCCCCTAACCTCGTAGTTCGTGACCAACTGGAGCTCTGCCCCCCTCTCTCTCAAGCGTGAAGGCAAACGGTGCGGGGAAAAAGGGCGAGCAAGCATTGTAGCAGCTCCTTCTGGCTCCTTCGAACAACAAAATTACTTCTGCTTGAACCAGCGTTGAGCGCTGTTGTTGTAGGGTATATCCGTACCCCTTCTCGCGTAGAGCCAAGCCCAGCAGTCTTTCAAGTAGCATGCACCAACTACAATTGTTGTCTACTTCAAAGAAAGTTTAGCTTACGGTTGAAATTATTTCAAGTTGGTGACTTTGGCATGTTGTTTGTTGTTGTCTTGATGGCTGCCAAGAGTTTTCTTTGTTATGTTTCTTATTTGACTCGTAAGTGTGCACCATTTGGTTTGCTTTTGGGCTAAATTGTCCGTATTTAGTTGATGGGTATGCGCCTTTTTCGCAAAATGGATTGTGTTAACTCCACCATATAGTTATTACTGTAAGCAGACTTAACTAATTATGGTCGATGTTCTCATTTTCTTCTAATGTCCAAGTTACATGCCTCGAAAGAAAAAAGAAAAAGAAAAAAAATCATTTAAAGTGATATTTACTATTTTAGTTGACCATTAATTTACGAGTGATCAACTGTGCAGAGATTTAACAAGGTCTTTAATACTTCTTGAAGTCTATTCCAAAAACTTACTGGTAAATATTCTGTTTCTCCCACTATGCGTAGGGAAATGCATGCAATTTTAGCCAAATGATTTCAGTTCCATTTTAACTTCTTGATAATCTTTTAAGAAAAAAGAAAGGGGATAGTGGTCTGGTAGTAAATGTTTGGGATAGTTGTAATTTGGGCTATTGTTCTATTCTCAGCAGGAAACACAAATGTTTCCACCATCTTATTATAGCAAGTAACACAGTAGGCAAATGACACTATTTTTGGGTTCATGAATTAACTTAGTAAATGCTTGTTAGCTTTCGGTTCCACGGGAGAAGTGTGTACGATCATAATATAAATATGCAGTATGTATACGTTTGTAGAGTCACATATGTGTATATAGTTAGGATCGAAATCCATGATGGATAATCCCTACCTAGTATAAATCAAAAATATTGATGTAGCGTATATACTAGTTTTCATGTATAATACCTGTTGCTGCCATGTTGAAAACAGGAGAACAATGATGTTTTGTTTCGATCTAGAAATGTATGTATTATCACTTTTGTTGCTTTGTTACCTGAACATGCCAAGGCATTGCTGTGAATCCCTAACACGTATTCCTTGATTTTGGCGACCCCTCACATATTGCTCTTAGATACTTGGTTAGGTGAACCCATGTTTAAATTTGGAAGACCCATATTTTTTCACTTATATAATGCCTACATTACACGTCTATGTGAGCAATTATTTGAATGAAGGCATGCATCAAACCATGGCTTCATTTAGAAAATAATCCGTGCTGTGTCACTTATGCTATTGTAACAGTCTTCATGCATTATTCTGATCTTGTAGTACATTAGTTGTACACGCTTGCTTTATAGAATTGAGACACATATACCTAGCTGTGAATTTAGTTGATAGTGTCAAGACAAACAAATAAACAGCACGTATGTGCTTAAATAAGTATGCATGCCAATAGGGGTGTGAGTGAAGTTTGCGGTGTGTGTTTTATACATGTGTGTATTATACGTCACGGTATAACCATACAACATGCACTCCAATTTTCACTGTGATTCACGATTTTTGGCAGCGTCATTCACAAGTTATAATGCGTTAATCATTTAAATAAATTCGTTGATTAAACTAATTATATTTATGTATTTTAACGAAGTCTATTGACTTGAAATAAGTTTAATCCTGACCCGAATGTTTTGTGTTTTTGCATGGAATGCTCGGGTCAGGTCCCAAGTGTTACAGAAGCAAGATTTCAGCTTTTAAAGAAGAATGGCATGAGAGGACACACTCACGTGCAGGCAGGGAAAAAAATTTGTAAAGCTTTATTCACAAAACTTATGTATATATATTTCATGTCTTTCGCTGTTTAAAATTGTACTAAACTCTGATATATATATTAAAAAAATTATTGCACTGCAAATTATTGTATATTGTGATTCTGTGCTAACTCTGTTTAAACCCTGTAAGCCAATAACAATCTGTTATTTTGAATGCTTCGAGTCGGTTTAATTACCGACTTGGGGCGGTCAAAATGGCGGGTTGTTACAAGATCTCTACTAAATATATATCTATTTGGTGGCGAGGAATTTATTCTCTTTCTTAGCACTCTTGTCTATGATGTAACAACCCGGAAATTCTAAGCCAATTTAATTTTTTTATTTCGGCTAAGTTAAAGAATTTTGAATATTTAAAATGATTTTTTTTAAATAATAACGACGAAAAAATTATTTTCAATGAAGTTAAAACGAATAAATTTATTTTAATTATATAACAAGCCTAAAATGGCGCGGTAGTTTGAAAATTCGATTTCGAATTTCAAATGAATGTACAGGATTCAAAATAAATCGGATTTCAGCGAAACAAGAAATATTCGAATCTGTTTAATCATATCTTTCTAACAAAGTTAAGAAATTGAGATTTCACTTTAGAAGTTGAAAGATATGTCCTGTTTAAAATTTAGAAAAGTCGCTGTGGAATTTATATATATTTTAATATACATAGTGGCCCTTAAGAATGGAAATTTTGCAAACGACCTTCGTTTTCGACGAAAGCACTTTTGTTGGATCCGGGATGTCAAATTATTGGTAGGTTCCAATTTGTATAATTTTCTGAATCAATGTGTGAGCGTGGCGAAGTTAAACGTGTTTTGTCAGTTTCAGTCAATTTCGATCGCCTGGATAATGACCATTTTTCAAACGGACTCAAAATTTGATGAAATTAGTTTTGTTAGGACCGTATCATCAATACGAAGCTAGAAATAATTTTTTGGGAATTTTTTAAGTTAATATGTGGCTCTGGTAAATTGAAATGTACGTTCAAATTCAGTATATACTGTTTTATATTTTGAATTTGATAAAACTGATCGTCATAGCCGAATTGGCTTACCGGACATATCCCATTGTGTTTGGGATAGGGGTATTTGGCTAGGACCGACAGTCGTCGGGTCTGATTCTGAGTCCGAACGAAAATTCCACTTTTTAGAATTGAAAATAAATATTTAATATAATGGGCCAAGTCCCTTATCTCCTTCCCAAACCCTGTCAACCCCTCCCACACTCATATCATAAATCGATAAATAAATAAAAAGAAACTTGAAAACCCGTCGCCATCGACAACCGCTTCCCCATCCACCGCGCCGCTGGCGGATGCTCCCCACCTCGTCGTCGTCCAACCCCATCTCCCCCCTCGTTCCACCTTCTAATCGAAACCCCTCCCACGGAAATCCCCAACCCGGTTAAACCCTAGCCACCCACTTCCCCAATGGAAGCCGTCGCTACCCCTGTTCCACTACGCCACAGTCGGTGCAGGCTGACGCCGCCACCCCCCTCTGATTGGCGCTCCTCCCTAAGCCTCCTCCTCCACAGCATCACTCCGTTGATCCCCCCATTCACCGTAAAACCCGCTGAAGCCCTCCCCGACCACCACTATTTCACCCCACCGACCGTCAGCATACCTTTCCCCTTCTAGCGACGTAAACAAACCCCCCCTCCGTGGTGAAAGGTAATTTTCATTGATCTATATATATTGTTGTAAAAAAATTCAGTTTTTGTTTTATGAATTCGCGTTGTAAAAATATATGATTTTCCTATATGAAGTGCCATTATAAAAATATGATTTTTATATTAGTAGAGTAATATGATTTTTATATTAGTAGAGTATTAAAAATATGATTTTTATATTAGTAGAATATTAAAAATATGATTTTTATATTAGTAGAGTATTAAAAATATGATTTTTATATTAGCAGAGTAATAAAAATATTATTTTTATATATATAATGACGTAAAAATATAATTTTTATTATATTACTAGCAAGATAAAAATATAATTTTTATCATAGAAGTAGCGGTGTAAAGGAGTGATTTTTTTACATATGTAGTAGAGATATAAAAATACGATCTTATATATGAAAATGTGATTTTTATATATAGAATGGCGGGAGAAAAATATGATTTTATATATATGAAGAAGCGATAAAAATTCGATTTAGATATATATGAAGTGGGAAATAAAATTATGATTTTTATGTACATGTAGTTATAATAAAAATGTGATTTTTAATATGAACAGCATGTAAAGGATTGCGTTGAATTTCGGGCAAATCTCAACTATTCAGAAATTCAGAAATGAAATGGAGGAGTGAATCCCAAAGGTGAGAACTCCTCACTATAATTTTATTTATACAGTTATTTATTTTATAACTGCATATATGAACTGTTCCCCGTCGTCCACAGACCATGGACGACTTGTTTGTTTGGTTATGTAGTTGATTGGATTATTGGTTTGAATTTGGTTGTTTGGGTGAAATGGAATTGATTAGATTGGTATGTGTATGGCGCAGGCCATTATTAGACTGGGGATAAGGCTAGGCCTTATCCCGTTTCTAGTATCGTGCCGTTATGCCACCAAAATTTTCTAAAATATGTTAGGAAAATAAAAATATCATTTTTATTAGATAAATGAATCAAATAAAATATTCATTTACAAATCAGACGATTTGTTTATGTACACCCATTTGACTGATATTGATTAGGACGATAAATTTTACACATCGCCCAACTGCACAAATAAAAATATGTGTTTGTTGATTTGAAACCCCACACAGATGTTGGGATGATATTTGACGTACACTAATCCCAATTATTTAGTTTCATGTCGAGCGATTGGTCGACAAACTGTGTAAGCATTAATTATTTATATTTAATGCTTATGCAGTTGTGTGGTGCACTTTCGATGATGGGTGATTATTTATCATTGCTATTATATACATGTGTTGAATGGAATTCACATAATTAACATTATATGGTAATTGATTGGGCCTCATTCCAATTTGGAAAATAAAGAATATTATAAAATAAAGATTCATGAGTTGAATAGAATAAATAGTCATGTGTTGACGATACTCATGTGTTGAGAATGTTCATATGTTGAAACTTATCATGTGTTGAACGAAATATTTTAACAATAAAATTTACATCTTTATCATATATAAAATTAGAAACTAACTGGAAAATAGATAAGATGAGTGGTTTCCTGGGTATTGACCTGATGTTGGTTTCGGCCTTCGGGGTTAATACTTAGGGGATCGTTCTCTTACTAATTTACGGTTGGAGCTTGATTAAGAATCAAACGATAGAAATCATAATTTCATAAAATATATTAAATAACAAAAATAGTCATGTGTTGACAATACTCATGTGTTGAGAATTTTCCTGTGTTGAAAAATATATATTTATATGTTGAAGAAAATATTCATTTGTTGAACAGAATAACGAAGTTATTGAAATATATAAAGCCGTGTTGATTAGATTTGCACCATTTTGATGCAAACGATATTTTTATCGATTATATTCGTTTTTGTAATGAATATAGAAAAGGAAGTGATTTCAAAATCTAATATTTTGAAAATATTATCATTTATATATTAATGATATGGAATATTCAATTTTGATTTGAAATTGAATATGAAGTTGAAATTGTTTTGAAAACAAATTTAAAACGATTTATAAAATACGTTTTGAATTGAAATCGATGAAATATATATAATATATATTATATATATTAGATTGCCTGAATAGAACGCGCCGCGCCTCGACAGTTCGCGAATTTCGACCATTGACTTCGAATTGACGTTATGGGAGATCCGACCGTCGGATTCTCCTGAAACCGGAACCGTTGGGTTCGTATCGAATAGAGCTTTCCAATGAATACTAGAAAATTGAAATCCAACGGTTGGATTTGGAATTATGTCCAAATCAAATTTGGAAAAGGTCGATGTAAGTGCAGTTTGACGACTGTTATTGGAAATCGACTGTACGGGCCTTGATAAAATTTTTAAAAATATTAAAAATTTGTGTAAAATCATAATATGTATGAATTGGAAAGAATTGGGATGAAAAATTCCACATTTGTAAGGATAAAAATATATTTTTATCGAAATGAACTAGTTTTGAACTATATTTGAAGTGGTTTTAAAAATAATTAGAATTTTCAATATACGAATTAGAATGGATTTAAATTGAAATTATCTTCGGAATATTTCGATGTTGGATTTTGTGATTATACAGATATGGTTGTGGAAATTTGAAAGATATAATTATATTGTTATTTCCAATACGATATTTGTTGGTTTCAGAATTTGATATTGAATATAAGCCGATATATTTTCTATTCAGAGCCTTGTATTTAATATCAAATGGGATTTTGGGTTCGTCGTGAATGGTGTCTTAAATAATAATGTTCTTGAACCCGGTTTAGAAAAGAATAAATCTTTCAATTAAGATTTAGTGAAATTGTCCAGTTAATTAGTATTTAATTGGAATTAAATTTAAATTGGTTTTTGGGGTTTATCGTGAGCGATGTTTTGAATAACACTTGTTCTTTAACCCGATTAACAATGGAATGTGATTTTGGGTTTATCGTGAACCGTGTTTTAGATGACATTGGTTCTTTAACCCGGTTAAAGACAGGATATTGATTTTTGGGAAGATTAAAACTAAGTGGAGTTTTAATGAATCTTTAATTAAATTGAAATGATCGAGCATGGAGTATCACCAGTTTTGCACCAAAGCGATAGTTAACTCTTTAATTAGATTTGAACGTGAAATGGTAATTAATATTTACCGATAACACCGTGGTGTTAGATATGGAGTATTACCATTTTTTCTCCAAGGGATGAATAGGTTGGGATAGGGAAATAAAATAAATATTTTCTTCGGTGCGGTTCGCTAATCCCGACTAGTTTGGAAAACCTTAACATGGTTTGAAATGATATCCAAAGGAAGATTAAAGAATAAATTTAGAAGAATTTATCTTTGATAAAATCAATGGGAACCTTTCCCTAAGAATGTGATTGATTTCTATTAAATATATATCTGTTTGGCGGCGGAGAATTTATTCTCTTGCTTAACGCCCTTCTCTGAGACGTACGAGCTTAGAGGTTATATATCGATAGATATCAATCGCATGGTATAAATTGCCTGTGTGGCATGCCTAAGTGGCAAATGATCAAGGCTTCTGTTGAAAAGCAAAGTCTAGTGGTTGATGATCAAAGCACGGCCTGTGTGGCATAGCTTTCTGTATGGCGTTAATTCGCGAGCCTCACACTCGGTATGAGTCAAAAAGGGATAAGGACCCAAGGAGTGCACGACGTTTCTTTCTTGCTATGGGTGATGTCAGTGACCTACCAGCCCTGACATTTATATTATTTTTACCCGTGTGGTTGTTGGATGCGAGGCACCTCGGATATAGGTCCTATAGGACCGGGAAACGTGTGTTCAGGAATTGCCAATCCTCAAAAGTAAGAGAGGACCAGCCTTGGAGGATCCAAGGATCGTTGTGTGTGGTCCTGAGACATTTGCTAGAATTTCTCGAACGGAGAGGAGCTTGCCCCTTGCCTCGACTCATGACGGAAATCCAATTTCCAATACATGACATTGCGGTTTTAATTGTAGAACTAGTATGGCGACATGATATATGGTACCCATGCCGTCTATGATTGATATTTATGATTGAAATTGTTTTGACACTATACACTTATAATAGTATCAAATGATTTGTTTTAAATGTACCAAGCATGTTTGGCTATTATAAGGGAAAACCCTATCCTCCGGCTTGCGTTGCATTGTGTGATGGGACCTGGGTCTTATAATAGCTTCATTTTTCCAAAAAGCATTGCGCTGTTTTGATATATGCACTAATGTTCTTGGGAGGAAACGCGTTCCGTGTTATACGGCGTGGTCCCTTGAATTACTCTCTTTTAAAGTAAAGTTTTAAATAACTGTTTTAATTCAAACACCAGTCCC